>JARDYH010000005.1:8340000-13340000 GCA_029215795.1 Anniella stebbinsi
ACTGCACTGCCTCAGGCCCTCTCACACCCTTGGCACTTCTCTAGTGATATTGTTGGGGTCTCGCCACTCGCTGGAAATCTCATAACTTGAAGCAGCACATGCTCTCTTCTTGGGGTCTCATCCCCTGCACTAACTTTACCCATTAGGAAGTATCTGTTTTGTACTTCTCATACTGCCAAACAAAACACAGCCTGTTCGCTAGACCAGTGGTCTTAAGAGCACAGCAGCTGCCCCCCCAGCTTGCCTTTTTCTGCCACCTTATACTGGTCACCCAAGGAAGTAAGCAGAAGCCCTCCATCCTGGGCTGGAAAAAAAAACTCGCCTTAGACCCCACCCCACTCCACATCTCTGAGCCCAAGTTCATGGGCCTTGGCCATGGCCTCCGAAGCAGTGAAAGTGATTGTGCGTTGCCGCCCCCTCAACGAACGTGAAAAGCAGCTCGGCTGCAAGGTGGTGGTCAACATGGACAGCGCCCGTGGCCAGTGCTTCATCCAGAACCCTACTGCCGCAGAGGACCCCCCAAAACAGTTCACCTTTGATGGGGCATATTATATGAACCACAACACAGAGCAGATCTATAATGAAATCGCCTACCCGCTCATAGAGGTGAGTGCAGCCACCTACAAACCAGTATTATAAATGTCATAGGGTAATAATTTGAAGAGTGCATCTGTCAATCTATTTCATTTGTCCCAGATGGGTGACTAACTACAAGACTGATACAAACTCACTTACTGCAAAAACAGTAAGCGCTCAGAAGCATGAATCTATATTAATGGTCATCAACTTTCCAAACCAAGGACACACATTTCACACTGACTTGCAACAGGGCACCCGCTTTTACTTCTTCATTTAACAATGCAAACCTAAGCATGACTACTCAGAAGTAAGTCTCACTGACTTCAACGGACGGCCTTAATCTGATGTCTTTTATTTATATACTAGTAGATGGACTCGGCTTTGCACAGGTTGGAATTGCCTTTAGGTTAATACAGAGAAGCCTTCAAGCAAACTTGCACAGTTGTCAGAGTTGGACACATTGTGCCCGCTCTGCCTGAGGGTGCCTCTACAAGAGCGATTTAAAGCTCTTTCAAGGCGCATTAAAAATTTTACCTCCACATGAACGGAGCGCAAATCGGGGGTTGAGGCGCGTTTTCTCTCCGATTATGCGCATCTTCACATGCGCGTTAAATAGCGAGCTTTAATTTGCCGTGGCCGTTAAAGCGCATTATGACCATGTAAACATGCGATTCTCCACATTTCAACCACTTTAAAGCGCGTTTCATATTGCCGATTATGCGCTTCACCGCCTGTCGTTTATAGGAATTAGGTGTAAAAGCAATCGTGAGAAGATGCACATAATCGGACAACCATGCGCCAAACCGAATTCTTCTAGAGGGGACCTGAGTGAAGGCATGCCTGCTGGCATCCCTAGGAACAGTCCTTGCTTTGGTCCACTCCTATAGTCCCATGACTATAGATGGAGCTGGCGCACAACAGAGGGGAGAGGGAAGGCCTAGAACTCGACCTAATAATCTTTACTGATTTCAAACTGTTCTTATACTTTAACATTTTCCCCAATATTTGGGGCTTTTTTAAAAAAAACGATTTAAAAACTTTGGAAACACGAATGTTGTGTGGTTGAAATCTGCGTGCTGCAGGATTCAATCATGATGTGAAGTTTGGTTGAAATCAATCAAATGCTATTGAAGCAGTAAATCTTTAAAATTTTTGATTTGCCACCTTTTTGGTTTAAGATGGCAGTCGAAATGTTCATTATGCCTAAAACCATCCCAGACTGAGGTAGAAAAAACCCTAAATGTTTCATAATAATCAGCTGTATGGTTTTCAAGTCCATCGGGGATATACAAACACTTCTTTTTATTTATATAGAAGATATAGAAGCTGTTTTTCTATCTGTCTCATCTTTCCATTCTCTCTCTCCAGTAAATTATTTTGGCCTCAGATTAGGTCAGGTTCTAACCAGTCATGGGTCACAATCCACTAGCTGAAAACCAGTGATCTATCCATAGGATAAAATGAGCTGTTATTTAGCCTGTACAAAATTAATTATGGAGCCTTACAATCTGTTGTAGAATTTGCATGCAACAGTGAGGTATTCCTAAATTGTTTTAAGTCATGGACCTCCGTGTTATTAGAGCTATTTCTGTGCTGTTTCATTTTCATCTTCTGTTCTTCTTAAAACAAGTACCCAGAGATGTTTATGCTGTGGAATTGGGGGTTGAATTGAATGACCTCTCAGGATCCCTTCCTATACTGATCTGGTTCGCACAATGTCCAGCGCAGTTTTGCTTAAGTATCCTCGTCAGCATGTTGTCCGAACCCAGTGAGGGTTGCTGATGTGATTAACAAAACACCCAGAACCCATGGGCTGTTTTAAGGTTCTGGGGTGGTTTGTTAACCATGGCAGCAACTCTCCTTCGCTGGGTTTAGATAACATGATAAGCCATGCCAATGAGGGTACTTACTTAAACAAATTGGGCTTGATAACTGCCTGGCAATCCTGGGAACTGCCCTGTTGTGTTTCTGTGATTATAAGAAAACGTTGATAAAATTGTTAATCTGGTTGGATTAATGTAGCCTGTCAGATTCCCTTCTCTTTTGGAGATTAGTAGATGACACTTAATGCTGTCCTTATCGAGATCTGAATGGTATGCCACTTTCCTGCCCCCATCCCAGCTGGGGATGATATAAACTAGAGAAAGAACTGATCTTGAACTCTGGAAACAATTGATAGTGTAAGCTTTCCCCCTGGCCAGTCAGATGTGGGAACATTGGACTTTGGCTGTTTGACGGAATGTTTTTAAACTGTGCGTCCACCTAATTTCAGCCTGTATATTTGTAAAGGACCGGATAGACTGCCATAAGCTCCCTGTGGCCTCTTTCCAAAGGAAACCAAACCCAGGTAAGTGCTGCACCCCTGAAACATCTCACAGCTTGGAGAATTATGGCGCTCACAACACTTGTTTTTCCTAATGAAATGTTTGAGTGAATCTTAATAGAAGTCGCTGAAGATTCCAGTCTGGATGCTTATGGTTAGTTTGCTGACAAACTGTTTGTTTGTTTGTTTGTTTGTTTGTTTGTTTGTTTTGAGATAAGGTAAGACACTGAACTGATGGCTATTATTATTCTGAATGGTTGGTGTGTTGTTGTTTTTCCAGGGCGTTACAGAAGGCTATAATGGTACCATCTTTGCCTATGGGCAGACAGGGAGCGGGAAGTCCTTTACCATGCAAGGGATTCTGGATCCATCTTCCCAGAAGGGCATCATTCCCAGAGCCTTTGAACACTTATTTGAGAGTGTGCAGGTACACAAGGACCATTTGGCTAAGGGATTGTTTACACAAGCAGCTATTCTAGATTAGCATTCCACAAATTCCATCCCTGCTCTGTGTGTCTGGTTTAAACACTGGTCTGGTTGAGACGTCGTGACTAAACCATAGTTTGGCTGTTGGGAATGTCTTATGTGGGCTCATGCACTCCTGTGTGAAGCACAGCAAGCAGAAGCACATCTAGTCCTGAGACAAGGTGAAGTGATGCACTCTGGATGCTAGTAAGGGTGGCAGAGAAGGACCTATTTCCTCAGTTGGGGCATAATCCACCAAGAAGTTCTTCTGCGCAGGAGCACAGACTACAGAGCAACACCATGCTCTTATATAGTGGCTATTATTTTACAAGGAAACGTCCTCATTGATTGTGCCCCATGTTAGTTCATGGGATGGGGGCATTAGACATGACAATCATTCCTTGAGGAGAAAGCTATCAATGGCTACTAGTCCTGATGGCTATATGCTATCTCCAGTGTCAGATGCCTATGTACATTGGTTACTGGGGAACAGTTGGGGGAGGCTGCTGTAGCACTCACATCCTGTTTGTGAGTTTCCTTTGGCCAGCTGGAGAGCTGGACTAGATAGGGCCTTGGTCTGAACCAGCATGGTTCTTCTTACGTTCTTATCGCAGGTGTATTCCATCCTGCATTCAAGGAGATCAGTCTGATGGACCCCTGTGAATGGTCCTGTGAGATAGATGAGCCTGAGAGATAGAGACTGGCCCAATGTCACCCGGAGAGTTTCATGGAAGAAGAGGGATTTCATACCAGGTCACTCTGCCAGTACCCTGTTCTGGCTCTCCATCTGAAACTGGATTTTCTACCACCGGACCCAAAGTTTATTGGGCTGGCCTTGCATGAGGATTTGATCCATGAAAGAATCATATACTTTAAAAGAAAATCTGACTGTCGGGCTGCCTTCCCCAGTCTAATGCTCTTCAGATGTTTTGGACTTCAACTCCCATCAGCCCCAGCTAGCATGGCCATGGTCAGGAATGCTTGGAGTTACAGACCAAAACATCTGGAGAGCACCAGGCTGGGGAAGGCTGATGTAAGCCACCCTGATGTGCTTAAAGGAGCAGGGGGTATAAATTATATTTTTTAAACAAACTTTCCCTGATAGTCTAGTTATCTAGTTGTAGAGTGTTTTTTTTGTCATTGCCATTCTGTATACAAGAGTATTCAATCATGTGAGGCCCCTTCTGCAATCTGAAGTGTAACAGACAGACGAGGCACAGATTGTCACAGCAATGAGAATGAGCTCCAAGTGTCCATCCAATATAGAAACTACAGTCCCTCCAGACAATCCTGACAAGATGTAAGATGGAGACCTAAGAAGCCTGTTTTGTTTTACAGTGTGCAGAAAACTCCAAGTTCTTGGTGAGAGCTTCCTACTTGGAGATCTATAACGAAGACATCAGAGACCTCCTTGGTCCGAACACCAAACAAAAACTGGAGGTGAGGACACCAGACTAGCAGGGCAGGACCTTAGTTTGAAGTAAGTCAAAAAACCAAAATTCCAGAAACCATAACTCTGACAGCTCACTGTGAGCAAAATGAACTATGCCAGGAATCACATTAGATCAAGAAAACATGATTGGAGACCTGAAGCCAAAGACTGGGCAGGTTAACTCGGGGTGTGAAGTTCAGCTCGCTGAAGACCCTGGTCACCATCAGCACACAGCCTTTCGACTTCCCAGGCCTTCAGGGATGGAGGTTTCCCCCAACCCCCTGTTTGTTTCATCGCTCCCCTGCCTTTAGATATACAGTACATACGTGGCAGCATCCTGTGAGGCTAACTAGGGTTGTCCAATACTCAAAGGCTAGGGCCCTGAGATTCACGGGATGGAGAATGAGAGATAAGGGGGTGCTTATAGGTCACGGGGTGGAGCAGAGGTGGGGCCTGATGGACATGGTTGGGCCAGAGCAAATGGCCAAAGCTGTCATCAAGCCAAGCAGAAAATGCCCCCCTCCCTATTCTGTTCCCTCACCCCGAGATTTTAGTCCTTCTCCTGGAGATATTGAGAAGGAGAAGGCTAAACCCATGAAACTTCAGCTCCAGCCTTGAGACATGCTAATCTTATTAATTACCCATGCTCTGTCTTAATTTCAAGTAGCACAGTGAGAGAGAGGTGAAGGAGGAATGAGACTATGGGATGGGGCATGGAAGTTGGGAAGCGATTTTTTGCTCGCTTCGGCAGGACATGTTCTAAAATTGGAAGGTTACAGAGAAGTTGGGATCGGGGTCTGCAAAGCCACAAAGATGTAGGGGGAAATCTCTCATCCTGACCATTGGAAGTCTTTGCAAGTGGCTGCTAGGGACTAAGCAACTGCTTGATCTTGCTGTTGCCGCATATAGTCCACTTTCCTTCTCCCCGCTGCCCAGGTATTAAGGTTCTATGGTGTCCAAGAATGGAGGCCATCCCACATAACAACATAGCTACGAACAGATGAGCTTGCCTCACACTGAGTCAGGCCATTGGTCCTCTTATCCCAGTAGGGTCTACTCTAAATGGCAAGCACTCTCCAGGGTCTCAGACAGGAGCCTTTTCTAGTCCTGCTACTTGAGATGATTTCAATAAACACTTGGAATTGGGCCTGGGACCATCTGCATACAAAGCATGTGTCCTACACTATGCTGTGGCCCCTACCTGTACATTTAATGACCACCCTTCCCTAGCTCTGTTATACTACTGGGAAATGCACAATCTACAGTGCTCTTCTAGTGACAATTTCGAGAGGAAACCGGCAGAGATTTCTCATTCAAAAAAAACAACACACCACCATTGCCACAAATGTATAAACTGGTACAGTTACTTTGGGGAAACGTGCCAGTGTGCAAAAGTCTGCAAAGCAGACTTCGACCGTTTTGACAATAGCTGATGGGGAGAAATGGAGGGATTGTCTCTGGCACCTTCCTCAGGTTGCTCAGTGACAACACACAATGGCTCAATTCGGACGATACAATAAACAACTGGTGTGGGGGAAACAATCGTCAGTTGTATTGACTATCGTGTCATCTGAATGCTGCCATAGTCAACTCAGCGCTGATCCTCATCCACACCACAGTTGATTATTTATTACCATGTTGTGTGGGGAGTATCCCCTAGGGTTAGGGTTAGTCAACCCACCATTGACTATTGTGTCGTCCGAATTGAGCCAACGAGCTTTCCTTTTTTAGAGCAGCCCTTGAAATTCTGGGTATTTCCTAGATCAGGTGTCCCCCTGCAGCTTTTCCTGTAACTCTTGCCATGATGGCTCCTCGTTACAGCTGAAGGAGCACCCGGAGAAAGGGGTCTACGTGAAGGGCCTGTCGATGCACACCGTACACAGCATCGGCCAGTGCGAGCGCATCATGGAGACAGGCTGGAGGAACCGTGCTGTGGGCTACACCCTGATGAACAAGGACTCCTCCCGTTCCCACTCCATCTTCACCATCAACATGGAGATCTATGTCGTAGGTAAAGCCTGAGTATAGCTGGGTTGGGGGGGGTGGCCACATGGGGCAGGTCAAACGCCGGAGCACGATGCAAACGTCAGTGCGTTTTGGATAAACCTCTGGGAACAGAAGCAGGATCTGAAAGGCTAATTCGTGCCGTTTGTTAGCATCCGTCGGAGGCATGATTCTCATAGTGTGGGGTAGTGGTTGGAGTGGGCGGTGAGGAGTCCAATTCTGACTATTGGCTTTGTCGTTGAATCAAATGTGTGAGGGAAGGGAGTCTTCCAAAGTCAAATGATTTGATCATTTCAAGTTATTTGTCTTCAACTGGTGGTTTATGACTTCCATCTGGGATGCTTTTTGACCTTTGGTTTGGTCTTCCCACAACCATCTTTTGGAGAGAAAGAGAGACAGAAAGAACTTCTCACTGCTGGGAAATATGTAAGAATATTTACTGGCGTGTCCTAAATCAGCCTTCCCCAGCCTGGTGTCCTCCAGATGTGTTGGGTCCCATCATCCCCAGCCAGCATGGCCAATGACTATTCTGATCAGGGATAATGAGGGTTGTAGTCAGAGCTGGCCCAGCATTAAGCAGAGTGAAGGGGTTGCCTCAGGCGTCAGATGCTGGGAAGTGCTGGAGGAAAGAGCTGAGTGCCAAGTGCCCTGCCTTGTATCCCGTAAACTAACCTGCCTTCAGGAGCAATGGAGGATGCTGTTCCATTGTCAGTGTTGAAGAAGCAGTTCAGTCCTTTTTCGTATATGGAATGGGAGAGGCCGCCATCTTGTTCTTTGCCCAAGGCAGAAAAAGATCTTGGGCTTTCCCTGGTTGTAGTTCAACATGTCGGGAGGGCATCAGGTTGGGGAAGGCTGCTCTAGATGGTTTGGGAGCTTCCTCCTCTTTCAAGAACTCAGCTCAGTCTAGGCTCTTCCTCCCTGGCAGATGAAAGAGGACAAGACCACTTGAGGGCTGCAAAGCTCAACCTGGTGGACCTGGCTGGGAGCGAGAGGCAGTCCAAAACTGGAGCGGTTGGAGAGCGCCTCAAAGAGGCCACCAAAATCAACCTGTCTCTCTCAGCCCTGGGCAATGTCATCTCAGCCCTGGCGGATGGGAGATGCCGACACGTCCCCTACAGAGACTCCAAATTGACCCGGGTGCTGCAGGACTCTCTCGGAGGCAACACCAAGACGCTCATGGTGGCGTGCCTGTCTCCCGCGGACAACAATTACGATGAGACCCTCAGCACCTTGCGCTACGCCCACCGAGCCAAGAACATCCGGAACAAGCCCCGCATCAATGAGGATCCGAAGGATGCTCTGCTGAGGGAGTATCAAGAGGAGATCAAGAAGCTGAGGGCTGTCTTAGCTCAGCAGATGAACGTCAGTAACTTGCAAGGTAGGATCCTTTTGGACAGCTGCTTTCCTGCTGGTTGAGGTACAAGTGGCAATGTTTTTTGCCCCATTTGCTGGGCAAAGGCTTTAGTCTATCAGTAGCAATAATGAGAATTTATATTTGTCTAATGTAGGGGATATTCGCTACCACAAGATAGGTAGGCCCTGGAAAGCTCTCAAGACTGGGGAGAAAGGCTTTAGCCTTGAACTCCTCCCTACGTGGAGGATGGATGACGTCTTCCTTTGCTACAGTCATCGAATCATAGAATAGTAGAGTTGGAAGGGGCCTATAAGGCCATCAAGTCCAACCCCCTGCTCAATGCAGGAATCTACCTTAAATCATATTCAAAAGATGGCTGAATCTTGAAGGCCTCTAGCGTGGGAGAACCCATGACCTCCCTAGGTAATTGGTTCCATTGTTGTACTGCTCTAACAGGAAGTTTTTCCTGATGTCCAGCCAGAATCTGGCTTCCTGTAACTTGAGCCCATTATTCCGCGTCCTGCACTCTGGGATGATCAAGAAGAGATCCTGGCCTTTGTCTGTGTGACAACCTTTCAAGTACTTGAAGAGTGCTATCCTGTCTCCCCTCAGTCTTCTCTTCTCCAGGCTAAACATACCTAGTTCTTTCAGTTTCTCCTCATAGGGCTTTCTTTCCAGACCCCTGATTATCCTCGTTGCCCTCCTCTGAACCTCCTCCAGCTTGTCTGCATCCTTCTTGAAGTGTGGTTCCCAGAACTAGATGCAATATTCAAGATGAGGCCTAACCAGTGCTGAATAGAGTGGAACCAGTACCTCGCGCGATTTGGAAGCTATACTTCTATTAATGCATCCAAAAATAGCATTTGTTTTTTTTTGCAGCCACATCACACTGTTGGCTCATATTCAGCTTGTGATCTACAACAATTCCAAGATCTTTCTCGCTTGTAGTATCGCTGAGCCAAGTATCCCCCATCTTGTAACTGTGCATTTGGTTTCTTTTTCCTAGGTGTAGAACTTGGCATTTATCCCTATTAAATTTCATTCTGTTGTTCTTAATAAAAATGTTGAAGAGCAGTGGGCTCAGAACTGAGCCCTGCAATACCCCACTCGTTACCTCCCCACAGTTTGAGAAGGCACCATTGAGAAGGACTCTTTGAGTCCGATTCTGTAGCCAACTGTGGATCCACCTAATAGTTGTTCCATCTAGCCCACTTTTAGCTAGTTTGCTAATCAGAATGTCATGTGGCATTTTGTCAAAAGCTTTGCTGAAGTCAAGATATATTATGTCCACAGCATCCCCCTAGTCCACAAGGGAGGTTATTGCACTACAGAGAGTAGCTGCCCTCCTTTTCATTTTTTTTTTAAAAGTCAGTGGAGATGTGAAGAGGAACAAAAGCTGCATAAAATGACAGAGCATTGCTGCAGGAGGGAGAGGATAGCCTTACTTGTGTTTGCCACTTTAAAAATTTAGATTGAAAAGGCTAAATGAGTGCTCCATGCTGCACTCATAGAGCTGAGAATACTGGGAGTCTATATACTGCAGTTATTGTTTTTAAGTATTCTAAAATAAAATACAGGTTACTTTTTCCACACAATGTTATGAATAGGAATTGCATTGCTGATCTCTCGTGATATCATGGTCACTTGCCAATATGTGCCCCGATGCTACCACAGTCACGTTCCCATCTTGCACTCTTAAATGTGATGGCATTTGCTAGTGTTGGGGGCGGGGAGTGGCATTTCCCCAGAATCTCAGTATTCCATTCTAAGTGCTGGCAGTTTCCCAGTAATTTTCCCACTGTTGTGGGTAGGACAGCCTGCTGAATCACCAGTGCACGTTTCTCGTGGTTAAATGAAAGAGAGAAACCATGCCTTGGAAAGTCTCTGAGTTTAGTTTTGGTCAATGTAGGCTGTATCATTGCATTTGGAAATGAGATCCTTTGGGGTCATAAGTTACCAGGGCATTGTTACTACCAAACCCAATTTCCAGGCCATCTAAGGGCTGCTGTCTTCTACGTTATGCCCTTTCTTTCCTTCCTTAGTGGAGTCGTCTCACCTGTTACATTCTGAGGCTGCTCAGCTTGAGAGAAAGCCAGATTCCTATCCTGAATCTCTGGCAGATATCGAGAAGGAAAAGCAGCTTATCCGAGAAGTAAGTTGGCCATATCCTCCGGCATTGTGTGTGTGGGGGGAGGGGGAGCAGAGTGTGTTTGTGTGTGTACAGTCTTCCTCACATAGGCCATTTAATGGTTACTGAAATAATCTAGTTGAGTAGCTGAACCATCAGGTTGTCCTCCAATGCCTGTTCTGATTTATTTTTAAAAAATAAGACCGGCATCCAGGCCGGCATCAAGGATAGGCATGGCTGGGCACCTGCTGAGGGCCCACATCCCAACAGGGCCCCACTGGCAAAAGCCCCCTGGAGTTGCTCCTCTTCACCTTTGCAACCTGCTTGTTCACCTATTTCTCACTCTGGCCCAGGTCCTCTCTACAAGAATTCTGGCCCGGTTGTCCGATTACACGCATCTTCTCACCATCGCTTTTACGCCCAATCCCTATACACGGGAGGCGGTGAAGCACATTACCGGTTGTATGGAACGCGCTTTAAAGTGGTTGAAATGCGGAGCATCGCTTGTTTACATGGTCATAAGGCGCTTCAACACCCGCGGTAAATTAAAACTCGCTATTTAACGCGCATTCGAGAATGCGCATAATCGGACAGAAAAAGCACCTCGACCCCCGATTTGCGCTCTGCTCTTGTAGAGGCCAAATTTTGAATGCGCCTTGAAAGAGCTTTAAATCGCTCTTGTAGAGGCACCCCCAGTCAACAATGGCGGTGAGAAGCAGGAACTGCAGATACCTCCTTGCTCACTGGCTCTCTGCCCATCAAACAAGCATGTGGTAGCAATGATAAGAGGATGAGGCGTAAGAGCAGCTGGTGACGGTGGGGGTGAGCAGGTGGACTCACTGAGGGAGGGCCCCCATTGAGGGTGCCTTGCCCAAGGGCCCTCCGAAACCTGGAGCCGGCACTGCCAAAAGTCACTCAGAAAACACCCAAGAATCATTTTTGAGCCTAAAAGGGAAAAATGACAGTGCCAAATGGATCTCTCTGAGGAACGTGTTCCAAAGACAGGGCTGTACCACTGAAAATGCCCTGTCTCCAATGCGCTTCATTGCCGGTTCTCGGCCCTCTGGTTTTGGCTGTGAACCTAGGCTGACCAGATAAAATCCAGGTCAGGGCTCATGTAACTTTAACAGTTGTAGGCTGCCTCTACAAGAGGCATTTAAAGCTCTTTCAAGGCACATTAAAAAATTTACCACTACAAGAACGGAGCGCAAATCAGGTGTAGAGGCGCATTTTCTCTCCGATTATGCGCATTATCGAATGTGCGTTAAATAGGGAGTTTTATTTTGCTCCGGCCGTTAAAGCGCATTTTGACTATGTGAACAAGCGATTCTCTGCATGTCAACAGTTTAAATCGCGTTTCGGTCGTCCAGTAATGCGCTTCGACGCCTCTCGTACAGAGGTATTAGGCGTAAATGCGCTTCTGTGAATATGCGCATAATTGCCTAACCAGGTATAAAGGTGAATTCTTGTAGATGAGGCCGTAGAGAAAAGGGAATTTCAGCCAGTGTCATTTGTATGCAATTAGTTCCTGGTGAAATTCCCTCTTCATCACAACAGTTAAAGTTGCAGGGGCCCTGCCTTCTTTTGTATCTGGTCACTCTAGTATAGTGCATGCACCTTTAACTGTTGTGATGAAGAGGGAATTTCACCAGGAACGAACTGCATACAAATGACACTGGCTGAAATTCCCTTTTCTCTACAACTGTTAAAGTTACATGAGCCCTGACTTGGATTTTATCTGGTCACCCTATGTGAACCTAAGCGGACTTGGAAAGAAATTCCTCTGAAACCTATGGCGATTCCTTCCTGCTAAATAAGTTGTGTGGGTGTGTGTTTGTTCCACGCCCAATTCTGTTTAATTAGCAAATATAAGAGTAGGCTGCTACAAAATCTAAGCATTTCAGTACTCTTGAATACTTAGGAGTAAAATCTCTGCCTCCCACAAAAAATGAATCGAGTCTCCTAGAACAGGCAGATGTGATGTGAGGCTGGCATGTTTGCCACACCAGGTTGCCTCAGCTGATTATTTTGACCTTCTCAGGAGTACGAGGAGAGGCTGGCCCGGCTGAAGGCCGACTATGAAGCTGAACAAGAATCTCGCGTCCGGCTTGAGGAGGACATCAGTGCATTAAGGAATGCTTACGACCTGAAGTTCCACACTTTGGAAGAGAACCTCAGGAAAGAAGCAGGTACGGGCAGAGCAGATCTGTAAAGAGCCTTAGGGTCTCATAGGCAAGATCGTATTGTTACGCTCCTGCACCCCAGTCCTCAGAGGGTGAACGTACAGGGGATTCTGCCACCAATCAGACTTCAGTTTCCTGGAAGGAGATCACCGGAGACTTGTGGCGTTCCTTTAATAAAGAGGTTTATTTACACTCAGCTCAGGATGAAGGCCTACAACATCACAACTCCAAGCAATCCCTGTTTCCTCTTTCCTGCCTTAGGAGCTTCTTCTGAAAGACAAAAGCTGCTCTCCTTTTGTCTTGGATCCACCCTTCCCCCAGATTCATTTCCTCTTACCCCCTCAGGCTTTGTAGAACAAAGGTTACCAATTCAAGATTGGGTAACTTACCCAAAAGACTGCACTGGAGGAAATCCTCAGTGTCCTTGTACTCAGCAGTACTGAATGGTAAAGGACCCCTGGAGGTGATATAGACAGACCCCAAACACATAGCATGTATACTGGTGTTTCATGAATGCACAGAACGTTGGCCCTGGGCATAGAATTTAGGTTCCCACATCCCAAAATTCCTGTGCCTGATGACATCTCCAAAGCATGTCCAGAAGTTAGGGATGGGGCATCCTTGCATCTCCCTACGACTAGAGGAGGCAAAATAAATTGTGCCAAGTAATAAAAATGGGCAGCGTAAATGAGGGTTCTGGAAAGACCTTTTGGGCTACCAGGTTAAAATGGGATTAGGTAGCACCATTTTGAGGTAGCTCTGAACCTTCCTGGTGGGTAGGTCCCAGAAGGTGGTGCTGGGAGACTGCTGCTCCATCTCCTGGTCTAATGGTGACTGGGGTGCTGCAAGGGTCCACCCAGTTTTTTTAACATTTATATGAAACTGCTGGAGGAGGGTTATCCACAAATTTGTGCTGAAAGCGTGTGAGTGATGCTATGGATGACATAGGGGGCATAGCTCAGTGGCAGAGCACCCGCTTTGCATGCAGAAGGTCCTGGGTTCCATCCCCGGCATCTCCAGGTAGGGCTGGAAAACTCCTGCCTGAAACCCTGGACAGCCATGGCTGCCGGTCAGTGCCAACACCACTGGGCCAGATGGACCAGTGGTGTGAATCATTATAAGGCAGCTTCCTACATACCTGTGGCATCCCAGCACTAACTTTAGTTTCTATCCTTTAATCCTGGGAAGGCAGTGGAAGTCCTGAATCGGTGACTGGTAACGGTCTTGGATCAGGTGAGGGTGAACAAGCTAAACTTAGTCCAGACAAGAAGGAAGTACAGCTGGTTGGGCAGCTAAAGCTTCCAAACTGTTTTCAAAGGCAGCCCCGCATAGAGCTCATTACAATATTATTTATTTATTCTGATTACATTTGTATGCCGCCCCATAGCCGAAGCTCTCTGGGTGGTTTACATAAGATTAAAACAATTAAAACAATATACAAAAATTAAAACAGCAAAAACATACAATATACACACAATATACACATACATTTAAAACCACTGTAATAACTTTAAAAAGCTATAAACCTAAAAACAAACAAACCCAGGCTCCTCTGATATTGCTAAATGCCTGAGAGAAGAGGGAAGTCTTGACCTGACGCCGAAAAGATAACAATGTTGGCGCCAGGCGGGCCTCGTCGGGGAGATCGTTCCACAATTGGGGGGCCACCACAGAGCACCTGGAAATAAGCAGGGCATGTAGGATTCTGGCAAGGTCCACTTTCCTCAGGCAGGGGCAGAGCCAGTAAATCAGCTAGAGCTGACAAAAGGCGCTCCTGATCACCGACTCCATCTAGAGCTCCATAGCTAGTGCCAAAGAGTTCAGGGGACTGTCTACACGTGGGGGAAGCCCCGTGGTGGCTGTGGATCTGCACCCTATTGGTTAGACGACGGAGGTACAGGATCGCAGCCACCGCGGGGCTTCCCCGCGACAGTGCGTTTAGAAAAAGTCAGGGATTTGCTCTGACTTTTTCAAAGGGAGCGATGCCAAGAAGGCGCTTCCACCATGTAACGTCGCTCCGGGGCCATCCTGGGGGCGGAGCCTGGTGGAAGGCAACCAGCGATTGGTCGCCTTCCACCAGGAAGAGGGCAGTGGTGGATCCTGGACCCGGATGGCTGCCCAGGAACCCTACGCTTGGTGTCGGGATTACCTGACACCGCCCTGGGAGAAGGAAAGTGCAGGGTTGAGAAGGGAGGCGACACCAACCCGGCACTGTGACGACAGCCCCCCAGGGAATGCCCAAACCGCACTTCTTCAAACCCCATCACACGCTGGTCACATATATGCTGATCACATACCTCCATTCAGCAACGCCTCTCTCAAACTGCTCTTGGCCCTATTAAAAATGGTGATCTGTCCAAGCCTAACAGAGTTTCTGGCCAAAGGTTCTTGTTTAATCTCCGTTTCCTTTATTTTCCTTAGAGACCACCCAGCCAGTCGAAACCGTTGCAGATCAAACGCCCTTGGCTCCCGGCCTTGCTGCAGAAACCGAAGCACTAGCCAAGGTATCCTGGAGATTAAACTTCTTTCAACAGATGGAATAAGCTTAGTGTTGGCTCTACATAAATGGCCTGGCAGGGATGATGGGATTGTGCCTCATCCTTATTGGTCAGGGATGCTGTGGAGTATGGACCCCTGATCCCCTGCTTGCTGCTTCTCCTTTTTGCCAGCCCCACCACCCTATTGGCTCTCTGGTTCAGAGTGAGTGAGTGGGTAGCAACATCAGCAACAAGGAGAAGGTGGGCACCCGGTGGTGGTGGTGGTGGTGGTGGTGGTGGTGGTGGTGGTGGTGGTAGGACCACTGGGGGTGACTTGCCCAGTGGCCTCCTAATAACTTGGAGTTGGCACTGCTAGAAAGCTTATGCTGCAGTAAATTGGTTAGTCTTTAAAATGCCACTGGATTCTCTTTTATTTCACCAAACCATGGCGAAGCAGGCTGACCAATTCCTCAAGATTTTCATAGTGCCTGTATGAGATATACCTGGAAGGAGCTGGTATATGACAGTGGCTAAGAGACAGAATTACAAATCCCTGGTTTGAATCCCACCTCAGTCGACTGTTTTCACCTGATTTGAATCTGGCCCAAGGCAACCTACTGTCCTTTCAGCCTCCCCATTTTGAGTGTGGGACTTGCAATGCTGACCTATGTTATAGGGCTATTGTAAGGATTATACCAAGATAGTATATATGAAGCACGTTGGAGAATATAAAATGCAATAAAAGTGCTTATTTTTATTATTATTGTATCCAAATTCTCTTCCCATGAATATCAATATCAATCACTGATACGATTACTACCAATAGTAGTAGCAGAAATAGTAGTAGTAGTAAATATATTGGTTAGTCTTTTAGGTGCTACAGGATTCTTCACTGTTAGAAATAATATACACTATGAAAATAATATAAATCTTTCTTATCTAAATCTGCCTTCCCTTACCTAGTACCCTCCAGATGTGTTCAGCAGGATGTGTGGGTCATTCACAACAACTCCCAGCATTCCTGACCATTGACCATACTGGCAGGGGCTGATGGGAGTTGCAGTAACCAAAACATCTGGAGGGCATCAGCTTGGGAGGGCTGATCAAATTAACTAGATGCTCAGAGTACTGATGACATTTGAGAGCTGGAAACAAACCATATCTTAAGGACTATTTAGACTGCCCCTGAATTCCATTCCTCTATCTCTTTTTAAAAGCAAAAGTCTACTGATTTTGACCTCCATCACACCTAATTTTCCCCCTGGTTTGCCTCTGCATTTTTTAACCTCGGAGGCAGAAGCGGGTCAAGCTTATGATCCCTTTCATCTCAATAGCTGCTCTTTTGCTCCTTCTCTCGTTAGCTCTTCCACTCCACTCCACTCCACCCCTCCCCTTCTCTTTCTCCCTCCAGTCAGGTCCTGTCAGATTAGGCTGACCAGATAAAATCCAGGTCAGGGCTCATGTAACTTTAACAGTTGTAGAGAAAAGGGAATTTCAGCCAGTGTCATTTGTATGCAATTAGTTCCTGGTGAAATTCCCTCTACATCACAACAGTTAAAGGTGCAGGCACTATACTAGAATGACCATATACAGAAGAAGGCAGGGCCCCTGCAACTTTAACTGCTGTGATGAAGAGGGAATTTCACCAGGAACTAATTGTATACAAATGACACTGGCTGAAATTCCCTTTTCTCTAAAACTGTTAAAGTTACATGAGCCCTGACCTGGATTTTATCTGGTCACCCTAAGTCAGATGAGTATATCAACCAGACCGCCTTTCTTCCGGGCAAAAATGGAACCCTTTAGTCTGGTTCTTTGGGGGCATCAAGGGAGTACAATCCTGTCTCTGTTCAGGCATTGTATGCCTGGGATGCAAGGTTTGGGTTTTATATTGAGGCTGCTGGGCGAGATTGCTTTTCCCTGCCAGAACCTGATGCAATCCATTCAAGCTCCTAGTTCCTTTAAAACTACACGGAGGCTTAGGGCACATTAAATGCGCTTAGGGAAAATAATCCAGACTTTTAGGCCTCCATCACACCAGCGATTTACTGCACTCTAGCCATGCCTGGTGTGTGGATTTGCAGCATAGTACTCACATGATGCCGTGCCTGTCCTGCTGACACCCCTCCTCTTCCCCAGCCTTTCCTGGAACGCTAAAAGTCTGGATTATTTTCCCTAAATGCATCAAAACCGCTGTAAACCTCCGTGTAGTTTTAAAGGAACGAGGTCTTTTGGATTGCATCAGGTCCTGGCAGGGAAAAGCGATCTCTCCTAGCAGCCGGCTCCAAGCCTCAATATAAAACCCAAATCTTGCATCCCAGGCTCCAAAGTGTTTTTTAAAACCATACTACGCCTGAATCTCTGCAGAGACAGGATTGTACTCCCTTGATGCCCCCAAAGAGCCAGACTAAAGGGTCCTTCCATTTTTGCCCGGCAGAAAGGCGGTCTGGTTGAAGTACTCATCTGCAGGACCTGACTGGAAGGAGAATGAGTAGAGGAGGAATGGAATGGAGTGAAAGAGCAATGGAGCGAAGGACCTTAGGAGCGGAAGAGCAGCTATTCCAGTGAAAGGGATCATAAGCTTGACGCACATTTGCCTTGGAGTTAAAAAAGCGGGGAGGCAAACCAGGTGGTGGGGATTAGGTGTGATGAAGCTCTTAGCGTTCTAGGAAAGGCTAGGGAAGAGGCGGGGTATCAGCAGGACAGGCACGGCGTCATGTGAGTACCATGCTGTACATCCGCGCACCAGGCATGGCGAGAGTGCACGAAATCGCTGATGTGATGGAGCTCTTTGAATGTCCATGCCACTTAATATGGGATGAAATTGACTTTTGTGGATGTTGTGTGAGACTTCCTAAATTGCATACAATGGAGCAAATGATTAGCCCTAATACTTTAAAAATACTGATAGCTCCATAAGATAACTTTGGTGGTGGTGGTGGGGGGGGGGTGAGTTACCATACTTGAACTTGATAGGTATTTCTCCCAGTTAAAGCAGGCTTACAGCACAATCCGGTGCATGTTTACTCAGAAGTTAGTTGCATTAAGTTGAACGGGATTTACTCTCTGGGCAAATGGGTTAAGGACTGCAGCATTTCTGTTCAATCCTAAGAAGTAAGGACTAGTGATGACGTAAGCAGGACTTACTCCCTAAGTATGCACAAGTTGGCAGCAATCCTATGACACTTACTAGGGAATCAGTCCCACTGAAATAAGTGAGGAATTGCTTCTGAGTAAACGTGCATAAAGTCAGTTACACTGCGCTTGGTACGGACATCCAGAATGGATTTAGCTCCATGCAGTTTGCTTGCTGCAATATAGCATCATGGAGCGGCGCCGTTATCAAATATAACTTTGGCTGTGAATTTAACTGATTTGAGGTGGGGGGGGATGTGTGTGTTGTGTACAACAAGTGGAGATGGAAGGACTTCTGCAACTCTTAAAATGTTTATATTACCCAGACTTCTACTGGGTATTGTGAGGTCACTGGCTCAGTTGTTTTGCTGGTTTGGGGGAGAAGCACTCCAGGTTTGCCTAGCAACTTCAGGACATGCCTAGGGAGCAAACTTTTTTTCTGCCTTTCCTCTCCCAGAACCTTGCACAGCAGCTGATTGGCTGGGACTGACAGCAGTCAAACCAATGGCAAAAGCAACCAGCCACTGGATGTACAAGGCTCCAGCAGGCTTTGGGCTTAGACTTAAGCCTATGTGTCCAGTGGATGGGACAGCCTTGGTTCCTTTTCTCCCAGTCCCTCCTGGGAAACTGGCAAAATATGGGGTTTTACACTTTGAAAAGTTCTCTGCGAATGGGCCTAGCAACCGTCAGTCCAGATGCCGCATCTATTCAAAATGGCCGCCACTGATTTCCTCTTCTACTCAGGACTCCGACCCAGCCCAGTCTCCTGCTCCACCCCTGGGCCAGCATTTGGAGAAAGCACTCAGATCCGGGACACCCGGGACTGAGGTGGCTGAGGAGCTCCCTCTGGCTGTGAACCAGCAGCAAGTGCTTGCCAGGTCAGTGATGGATGTGACATTTGGGGGTGTAGGGGGAGCTATTGGGATTGTGCAACAAAGAAACCAATCTTCAGGATTCTTGTTTCTGAACCTCCACAATACATGCATCGGCATACAAAATTTGTGCAAGCCCAGCCCCCCTTTTTTAAAATGGCACGTGCACCCAGGAAATGCATCTGTTAGGCTAAAATAAATTATACGAATTAAATACGTCTATGCAAATGTGTTTCTCGGCCTAACCTTAAATATGCATGGTCTGTTCTGAAGTTGTGGCTCAGTGTTTGAATTTAGTATTTTTGATAAGGAATAAATAGCGGGGTGGAAGGGACACAGTTGGCAAATGAGAAGTAGTGATAAGGAAGGAGAAAAGGCTGCCTTTCAGATCACAGAAGCTCCGCCTTCTGAAGAACGGAGTCCTTCACAGACATCGCCCCCCAGTGTCCGTGCAGGGTCTCCACTGCCTCAGCAGACGTCCCGTCTCTCCTCAGGGTTGGGGAGTGTTCTGTTGCCCACCCTCTCTTGTGACTGTGGAGTGTTCCCCAGCACTGGAGTTGATGGGGCACTCACAGAGCTTCATTCTTACTGGACCTCAGCAGATGTTTGGATCATAGCTCACCTGTATGTTTCCCTTCATTATCTCCTCAACTATAAGGACTAAGAACATCCCTCATTTTTTAAAAAAACGAACGCCAGGATCCTCAGCCATCCTCTATCACATGTAATTCTTTGTGCATAGATGTACATGAGCTGGGAAGAGTCTCCCTGTGCCTTCATCATTGTGTACGGGGAGGATTGCAGCAATACTTGTGGGGGCGGCACAGGGTCTTCCCTGGCTCAGCTTCTAGGCAACCAATGATGGTCCAGAAGAATCCTCCCTGCCTCTGGCGCTGAAATGCTATCTCCGTGCTGACGTCCACTTCCTGCTTCCTCCCTAAAGAGAGAAAAGGGGATAGAAGAGAGAGAGAGAGAGTAAGAGAAAAGGGGGTGGAAGTGAGTGAGAGAGAAAAGGGTTTCATGGAAGAAAGAGAGAGTGAGAGGAAAAGGGGGTGGAAGAGAGAGAGAGAGAGAGAGAGAGAGAGAGAAGGGTGGGAGAGTAAGAGAGAAAAGGGGTGGAAGAAAAAGAGAGAGTGATAGAAAAGGGGTCGGTCCCACCCATTTTGGCACTACCCCTGCCCACTGGTGGCTTTGGCCCTGCCTACTGCCAATATGTCCCCCCTCCTCAGATTACCCATAAGAGAATGTGGCCCTTGACAGAAAAAGTTTCCCCATCTCTGCACTAGAGCATTGGTTTCCAAACTGTATTCCTTAGAAGATTATCAGAGGGTCCTCAGTCACCAGATCGGTAATAGTGGACAAGCTTCCTTGAAACTGCAAATTAGCCTGCACGTCCTCGCCAACTTTCTCCTGCAGTGTGTTGGCCTTGTTCTGTGGCGCGTCCTCAGTTCATGTGGAGCAACAGTGAAGCCCAACAGGACTGGCCAGCATCCCCAGAATCCTTTTGCACAGTACAGTGGCTCCTGATGCCTCAGCAGACAAGTTTGTGGCAGGAGGGGTCCCTGAGTTTAAGGAAGTTTGGAAACCAGTGCCCAGGGCTAAAACCCGTCTCTGACCCTCTTAGGTTGCAGCTGTTAGAACAGCAGGTGGTAGGAGGAGAACAGGCCAAGAACAAAGACCTGAAGGAAAAGCATAAGCGGCGAAAGAAGATTGCAGATGAGCGGAAGAAACAGCTGCTGGCGGCTTTGCAGAAATCGGACGAGGATAGCAGCGACTGGGTCCTGCTCAATGTCTACGACTCCATCCAGGAAGAAGTGCGAGCCAAAAGCAAATTGCTGGAGAAGATGAAAGAAAAGGTGACTGCTTTCCCTTCTGAAGCAAACCGTTCTTGCACAGTGCTGGGCGAGGGCAGCTTCCCACACCCACAGGGATCTGAGCGCAAACTCTTGGCGCACCACATCAGCTGCCAAAGCGGAGCGCGTGTATGTGCGACTCGCCTCCTGCCCCCTTAAAATGCATGGAAGTGCCGTCCCAGAGAAAGGATCGGGCCCCTCCTTCTGTGACCTTTCAAGCATCCCTTTTCAACATGGGGGGTCAGGGAGATCCACAAGTTTGTGGCACCCAAACTAATGGGAGCTGCACCAGTGGCATCGCCACACCACTTTCGTTTCTTTTTATGCTTGGTTTTGTTTATTTTTAAGAGATGGAGAAAGAGAGAGGGGAGAAAAACAAGGGGGGAGAGAGAGAGAGAGAGAGAGAGAGAGAGAGAGAGAGAGAGAGGTCTCCTCTACAAGAATTCGGTTTGATGCCCGGTTGTCCGATTATGCACATCTTCTCGCAATCGCTTTTACGCCTAATCCCTATACACGGGAGGCGGTGAAGCGCATTACCAGTGGTATGAAATGCGCTTTAAGGTTGTTTACATGCGCAGCATCGCTTGTTTACATGGTCATAAGCCGCTTCAAGTCCCGCGGTAAATTAAAACTCGCTATTTAACACGCATTCGATAATGCGCGTAATCGGACAGAAAAAGCGCCTCGACCCCTGATTTGCGCTCCATTCATGTGGAGGTAAAAAATTTTAATGCGCCTTGAAAGAGCTTTAAATCGCTCTTGTAGAGGCACACAGAGAGAGAGATGCCGTGCAAACGAATGCTGCTAATAACTGTACAGAAGTGGGAATTGCAGCAGGGTCAGTTTTCCCTATCTCTGCTGGGGCCGCTGCAGCTGCCATTTCCCTCTTCTATACGAGTATTCTCAAGGCAAAGGAGTGCAGCCCTCCTTCACATTTGATATCTGCAAGACAGGGGTGAGGAGGAGGTCGTCCTTGATTCAGTGGCCAGTTTCCAGCAGACCACCGGACATGTGCTGATTGCTGGCATTCTTTCAATGTGGGGCCTTGCTCTGATCCAGGAAGGCATTTCTGACGTTTCTAAGCAAGGGTGCTCAGTACTTGGGTTCACTAGTTAACACAGACCAGTTACGCCTTAACTATTGGCAGATCCTAAGTATGCACCTCTTGCTTTATAAATTAAAACGCAACAGTGGACTGCAAGGGATCTTGACGAGAAAAAAGTCGCCCATGAAAGACTGAGGAGTGAGGACAGCTCATCCCTGCATGGGAGTTCAGAAAAAGACAGACCCACGTAGCAGTCTTCCCCAACCTGGCGCTCTATAGATGTGTTGGACTACCACTCCCATTGTCCCCAACAATGGCACCACCCATTGTTGTAGTCCGTCGTATCCAGAGGGCACCCGATTCAGGAAGGTTGATATAGGGGGCAGGTTCCACATTGCCGTTTGGTTTGAAAGGTGGACCGAGGGCAGTGATGCAGGCCCTCTGGCCCTCAGACCAAATCCAGCCAGTGGAGGTTGTGTATCAGGGCCCCTGGAGCCAAGCCCCTCCCCCTGCAGGAATCCCCACTGTCATCTCTAATCTGAGTTTAGAGATAACAGTGGAGAAGCGAGCAGTGGAAGACTTGGCCAGCACTGGGAGGAGCAGCTGCTCTTCTACGGATTGGCTGAGCTTTCCTTCGCGTGCCTTTGCTGCCTCCAGTGGGGATGGTGAGAGGCACACAAAGGAGGTGCCTGACTTTTGGCTGCTGTTGGGAGGAGCTGCTCCTACTAGCGCCAGCTGGGTCCCTTTCTCCAAGTCCTTTTCTTCATGCTGGTAGAGGCACGGAGCTTCAAGCCTTTCTCAGCACAGAGCTCCATACCTCTCTCAACACAGAGAAAGGAATAGGCAGGGCAGGATGATGTCAACGGGTCTTGAGAATGGTGAAGATGTCTCTGTTTGAAGTGGCCAAGTGACAAATCATGCATGTATGTACCTTTCACAGTTGATGTGGTGGGCATGTAGTTTGTCCTTGGGTAATCTCTGCCTAAGTGCAAATGGTAACAGGAAGATGCAGGGGCAAAGTTAGAATCTCCTGGTCTGTCCTCACACCCACAATCATTCAGACATCCATGCAGTGGTAGGGCTGCCACTTACAATTGGCTCCTTGTGGACAGGGTTCCACACAGTTCTGGGAATGCCTGGCTCTTCCGGGTATGTGGGTTTGTCACGTCACATGGTAAGGACCAGCCTGGCACTGCCAGCTTCAGCGCCTGAGCAATAATAGCAACAAGCTATAATTGCTGTGAGATACTGTAACAGAGTAATTGTGATAAAAAATGAGGAGAACATAACCATGAGTCCATCCATGGCTGTTTGCAAAGAAAGCAAAATTCTGCACGTCTAAGGGCCAGTTTACACATACATGTTCATCCCTTGATGACTATAATACAATACAGCAGGCAGCAGTTGAGATCATCCGAATAGAATAATGCTAATCAGCACACAACTACTAAAACATTAAACAATTGCTTAGTTTCTGTTAAATGATTTTCTTGATTTATAATTAATATGTTATATAAAACATTTATTTACCCTCATTCTTTGGATATTGTTTAATGTTCTAGTAGTTGTGTGCTGATTAGCATTATTCTATTTGCATCCCTTGATGACTGCCATTGATAAAGAGGCAGCTGCCCCTCACAAAGTACAGAATTCAGCAAGTGATGTTCACACACGTGCGAGACAGTCCCATGACGGGCTCAGGTAAGGACTCATGAACTTGCATATTCTGGATCCCAATATTTCATTCAAGGAGCCCGGCTAGCATTGCTTAGGGTTATAGAATTCCTATGAAATATAAAAATGTCTCTTAGCAATTCTCTTAGCCCTTGTTTTGATACCGGTGCTGTCCTTTCCCAGCTGCGGGTTGCCGAGACTGAAATCAAAGACCTTCAGTCGGAATTTGAACTGGAGAAGATTGATTATCTGGCCACCATCCGCCGCCAAGAGAGGGAGCTCCTGCTCTATCAGCAGCTCCTGGACCAGGTGCAGCCCCTCATACGTCGGGACTGCAATTACAGCAGCTTCGATAAAATCAAGCGGGAATCCACCTGGGACGAGGAGTTGGGCTGCTGGAAAATCCCGGAGCCTGTCACTCAAAAGACCAGTCTCCCTGCAGGTAAGAAGAGCTCTGTTGATTCACCACATTGTCATCCAGGTAGCATTGTTCCGGATGCCCAGCATCTGCCAAGAAAGAACTTGCTAGGATTCACTGACTCCACCGACTTTCAGAAACCCAAAGCAGAACACCTGTGAGGTACGCCAGTGTGAGACTTTCAACTCACTATTTGCTGCGTTAAGGAGGCCCAGGCTTCGATGCTGTGTTCCACAAAGAGCTGAGCAAAAACAGCCTCCTGAAATTTCGGCGTGGCTTTCGTCGGCCGGTTTGCTAGCTTGCTATCCTTATTTCCTTCTTGGTCCTCCCATTCTGGGGCTGTTCAGGTGACTCTTCTCTGTCATCTCACCTTTATGTGCAAGTGGAATCAGGAGCAGGTTTCACGCTGATGGACGTGGGACCAAACAAGAGGTGTGTGGTGGGGTTGGGGCCTCCTTCTTACCCAAGGAGGCATATGCACAGAGGAGGGAAGCAAAACCACACACACACACACACCTTCATTATGTCCTGCTGCATTAAGCAGTTTTGTCTCTTCTCAGCTCACTTCCAGTATTGGAGCCAGGCTGGGGGAGAGCTGCTTAAAAGCCATGGAATATCGCGAACAAAGGTGGCTTTCTCTCCCCTCCCCTGCATTCTCTGTTTTTGTTGCAAGAAGTAGACTCCCTGCACCCACTTTATAGGCATAAAAAGCCATGTGCTTATGACCCATGTGATTGCCCCATGTATTTTGTCCGGCCCTTACTCACTCTTTTAGGTTCCCAGGTTTCCTGAGACTCCCATCCTCTCTACAATTCAGGGGACGGAGCCCGGGAACTCAGGATGGGGGTGCTTAATGATGCAGAGCCAGGAGGTGTTTGGTGACATTTAAAAGAGTCCTCAAGCCTCTCCTTTAGCTGATCTCTAGTGTAGAAGGATTGCTGTCCTCCTTATGTGTTTTCAAAATAGCTTTAGGATGCTTTGGGACTAGGCTTTTTTTTTTTTTGCATCGCCGCCTTGCCTCATTCGTGGAATTGTCGTGGTCTTCCAGTTGCAACCATCCGGTCTTTTCCTACCGCTTCTGACATCTTTTTTCTTACAGGGGAAATTGATTAAGGAAGTAAAGATGGAATAGTTGCACAATGCCTTCTAATAATCAGTAGCACTAGGAGCCCTCTGTCTGGAAGCCCCTGTGTTGACGCTTGCCTTCCAGTCATTCTCCTTTACAAAAAGAGAAAGATATTGAGACTGGATGAACATACTGGGGAAGGGGGAATGGTTTACATTTTACAATGGCAAGGAAAGAGCTGGGAATAGGCTTTGTGGGAAATGGCCTGCCTCTTACTTATACCACCTAACGTTGAGATAAACTCCTTCCCGTGTAGGTATTGAGGGCCAGATATGGGGTGAGGGGAAGTGGAGTTGATCATTATCAGGATCATAGCAGGTGTGGAAGGGAAGGTTTAACCCTTTCTGCCGCTGCTGCAGTCCTGAGGAAAATCCCCTACCTCACAGCGCAATCCTACACGTGCTTGCTCAGAAGTAACTCCTGTTGTTTTCAATAAATATGCATAGGATTTTAGCCTGAAGTTGTTTGCTTTAGTTCCTTCCAAGGGAGGGATTTTCCTAAGGCCTACTCCAGGGAAGGACAGGGCTAAATTTCCCTTCCCTTCGTGTTTCATGTCTGGTTTAGTTCTGAGAGAGAGGTTAAGGATGCAGTCCTATGCATGTTTAGACAGAAAAAAAGTCCTACAACTCCCAGGATTCCCCCAGGCAGCTATGCAGGCTGGGGCATACTGAGAGTTGTAGGACTTTTTTTCTGTCTAAATATCTATAGACTTGCACCATAAATCTCTGAAGGTTGAGGTCAAACCATGGGTCATAGAATCAAAGAATAGTAGAGTTGGAAGGGGCCTATAGGGCCATCAAGTCCAACCCCCTGCTCAATGCAGGAATCCACCTTAAAGCATCCCTGACAGATGGTTGTCCATTTGCCTCTTGAATGCCTCTAGTGTGGGAGAGCCCACCACCTCCCTAGGTCATTGGTTCCTATCGGCAAGCTTAGTTCCTTCCCCACTCCCCTCACCCTGTAAAAGATATCGCCAGAACTGGTTGATCCTGAATAAAGGATCTCTCTTGACCCACACACTGAAATTTGCTCTTTCTGACTGTCTCCCACGAATTCATCAACTGCAACTGTAACGGATGAATCTGCTGAACAAAGTTTTGCAGCCCTACTTAAATGTCTTTTAGAAAGCAAGCCACAAATTGGCCAAGCCTCAGTAAAAGAGGGCCTTCTCTGTGGTAGCCCCCCAATTGTGGAACAATCTCCCCGACAAGGCCTGCCTGGCACTCACATTGTTATCTTTTCCACGCCAGGTCAAGACTTTCCCCTTTGTTCAGGCATTTAGCAATATCTGATGAGCCTGGGTTTGTCATTATAGTGGTTTTAAATGTGTGTGTATATTGTATGGTTTTTGCTGTTTACATTTTTGTATATTGTTTTTAATTGTTTTAATCTTATGTGAACCACCCAGAGAGCTTTGGCTATGGGGCGGTATGCAAATGTAATAAAATAAAATAAAATAAATAAAGCTGTGCGAATGCTGGAGGCCCAGTGCTCTACGGGGTGACTTAGGCTAGAGGGCAACAGCGTCCACTTCAACTGAGATCCACCATTGCTCTTTTTCTCATAGCAGTTTCAACGTTGTCGCAGAACAAAGCGGGCAGGAAGAGTTCGTCCTCAGAGAACGGGGAGACGGTGACAATGGTAAGCCGAGGAAAGGGTACTCTGGCAGTACACCCACTGAGGAGACGTTGCACACGTTGCGCAGTGTACGCCTGACCAGCTGTTCTTCTTTACTTTAATCCTTCGCAATTTGTCTTCATAAGAACCAGGAGCCTGCGCTTTGTTCAAGTCAAAGACGAACTTTGGAGGATTTACTCGGACTCGGGGGCAGTTCTCCGATTGCCTTCACCCGTGAGGGAAAATGTGAATTCCCCTGCCCCACCGCGGCTTCCCATCCTCCTGCCTTGATCTCTGGACTAAGATATTGAGCTCCACCACACCAGCTGTTTATTGCACACTCGCCCTGCCTTGTATGCGTTTTTGCCCCGCGGTACTCACATGACGTCGTCCTTGTCCTGCTCTCATCGCGTCCCTTCTCCCCTTGTTGCGTTTTATTTTGGCGTGGAGAAAGTCTGGACTATTTCCCCCCGCTTGCTGTTTCCTTTTTTGGGGACACGTTTGTTGCTGAGGAAAGGGGAGGGCAGGGTGGTTCTCCTCCTCCAGCACACGGGATCCCCCCTCTTCTTCTTCGTCTTCCCCTGCCTGCTCCTTCCCTTCCTGCCGCCAGGAACAACCCCCCACCCCTGCTCTGGCTTCCTTTCCCTTCTCCCTGGCAGGATCTCCTCCTGCAACAACCCTTCTCATTGCTGCTTTCCAGCTTCCCTGCCTGGGTCGAGTAGGGAAGGAAAGGCCGAGGAGGGGGGGGGGGGAAACACCACCAAATACTTTTTGGAGGAGACTCTTTGACAGCTCCTGGTCTGCAAGTGATTTCTGGGGCTTACAAATGCAGATTGCTGGCTGCCTTTGCCCCGGGGCTGCTAGGAATGACCGTCCATCAGACAAGAACCAATGAAGTAGAGGGGGAAGGAGAAGGGGCGGGGTGAGGCGATCACAATAATGGGAGAGACCATAAGTGAAAAGAGAGGGCTTGGTATAGCTGCGATTGCGAAAGGGAAACGGAGATCAAAATTGCGGGTGCATACAAATTAAAAAAAGTAGGTGTGATGGAGCTCCTTAGTAGGGGAACTGAGTCCTTTGACTGACCACTGTTGTCTCTTCTTGTTCATGGCAGCTGGGAAGGTACCACTGCTGCCTCCTTCCAGCTGCCCAGACGAAACAGCAGTGATAGCAACACCAAGGGATTAGCCCACCAACCTGCCAGTCATGGTCTTGTAAATTCTAGTTCCTTCGCTAATTATCGTATGTAGCTCTACCATGGGTTGACCTATCCCTTGTGGATTCCAATTGTACCATTACTGGCCTTTACAGTAGCCTGGTTCCTTATCACTGAAGTACAGGGCCGGCTCTACCATCAGGCAGGGTGAGGCAACAGGGGGCAGCGGTGGAAGGCAGATCTGTGTGTGTGCCACATGGTCTGTCCTGGACTCTCTTAACTAGCCTGCAGCTTCAGGTGCATTGGAGGAAACTATCCTGTTAACTGCCAGTCCAGTTGGATTCTGTATATGGAGTGGGGAGATGGCACCATTTTGTCCTTCACTGCAGGCAGAAGAATGTCTTAGTCTGGCCCTGTGAGGTGATCATCCTATGCCTGGACTGAGCCACTTCAAACTGTAAATGGGAGCTCCTGTTACTGAATGTTACTCCATACAATATATATATCTCCCTGCACATTAGAAAACATGACTAGCATGCTAAGCTTGTCTTCTCCCTGACATGCTAGTTTTGTAAGTGAAGGGATTTATTTATGGAAGAGCATTACTTTATGTGAGCTGCCATCTACAGTCTGATGTGATTCAGCCTAGACATGGGTTCATCCCCCAGCAAGATTGTCCAGTAGCAACTAACAATACATGGTCGTATTTTCACTATAGCCAAAGGGAGATACGTTCTGGCTCTTCACGTCTGACCAGTCTGCATCCTAACAGGTTCATCAGATGAGCGTTCTATCGCACACTCACTACTGCTCAATTACGGATGTGCGCGCGTCCTTTAGACGCCGGCGACATCCGCCTCCCGCTCCTTCCACTTGTTTTTACATAGCAAAATAGACCCCTTTTGATCCAACTTTTTTTTAAAAAAAAACGGAACGTGCCGTGATTTCCTGCTGCGTGCAGGAAAAGCGGCGCGATAAAAACAGCCTCTGAATGGGCCACGTGGTCTTTGTGTACTTCCTCTTTCCCCTCCCGGAAGAATGAAGTGCGGAGAAGTCACGGTAAGGAAACACAATTTTCCCCCTGTGTGATGGCACTCTAAGTATGTACATATGTGTGTGCACACGTGTGTGTGTGTGTGTGTATTCCACAATCTTATTACCTTCCAAAAATTAAATTGGAAGTTAAACTCTTTGACATAGATTTTCAATGAAATAAATGTAGGCAAGTACTTAACCCTCTCACTGGGGATTGGCCTGGATACTTCCCTTAGATTATTCCACCCCACACCCATGCTTTTGTATCCTTTTCGTTTTTGGGCAGCAGTTTGGAAACTAGACAGAACTAGTATAGTCCAGCAGTTGACATAGTAACCTGAGATGGTGGGGCTGAAATCTCAAGCTTAACTATTGTCTTAACCTCAGTTCCCTCATCTGTAAAATTAGAAACATACAGCACTTCTATACCAGCAATTTATTGCACACTCGAGATTAGCCACTCAATGAAGTTTGTGGGCCCTTTAGATGACGTCGTCAACCTCCAGGACGTCTCCTGCACTTTCCCCCTTTTTCCTGGAGGATGGGGGGGGGGGGGCTATCCACCACCACTTTGGAAGGGGATCAGCTCCAAAGCCTGCAGCATCGCTGCTGTGAGGCTAAATCGATAAAGCTGGACAGGACAGGAAGGAACGCTGGCTATCCGACCAGAAAAGCCCACCCCTGTCCCTTGCCTGCATTCCCATGATTACCCATCAACAACAACAAAAGACTCAGCCCCATCTTCCATAGCCAATTGGAGATTTTTCGCAATGCCCACTGAATAACCTGGAGCAAAGGTAAAAGTCGCTGTAACTTGGCACTTTGAAAACACGCAGAAATCCCGATGTGGCTGTGAGTTGGTGGCTGCATCATTTAAACAGTGTAGCACCACTGCACAGCCATGATGGGGTTAATAGAGTGTATAGGCACCCCCACAGAGATAATCTGCTATTATTATTTTTTAATGTGCAAAATCAGTCCCGTGTAAAATTGGCGTTGTGCTTTAATGCTGTCACTAGATGGCAATGTTTTATTAAAGTGAATGGAGCATGCAGAGAGGAAGTATTCAATAAACACCATGTGACTGCCCCTGTAATAGCGCTGATCATAATCCTAGAAAGGAAGTAGAAGCAGAAAGCCCTGGTAAGGTAGCAGGGGTTTTTTTTAAGATGTAGAGAAGCTCATAGTGTCCTATCTGGACTAAATGATGACAAACTGGTGACCACTTGGTTATGTCCCCAGCAGGAAGAAGACCGCTATAAGTTGATGCTGAGCAAGAGCGACAGTGAGAATATTGCCAGTAACTATTTTCGCTCAAAACGAGCAAGCCAGATTCTCAATGCTGATCCCATGAAGAGTCTAGGTAAATCCCTTCATACATTCTTTGCTTCTTCGTCTTAATAATACCTGCCATCAATATAGCACCTTTAATGTTTTCAAAGAGTTTCTCAAATGTCATCATAGGATCCCTTCTAACAACCCAGGAAGGTAGGTCACTATTATTATCATCACTGTTTTGCAAATGGGGATCTGAGTCTGAGAGAAGTTTACCTAAGGCCACCAGTGAGATCATGGCAACAAGATTTAAACCGGAGACTTCTTGATTCATAGCTTGATCTCTTAGCAGGGCCGGCCCTACCATTAGGCAGAGTGAGGTAGCATGGGCTTGTCTGTATACCACAGACAAGCCCATGGTTGTCTGAAGCAGAGCAGCAAACCAAATCAAGGTATATCATACCCACAGCCGTCACGGGCATTTCGCCAAAGCTGCACATTAAAAAAAAGTTGCAGACTTTCCGGAACCTTTTCATGTGTTGCGAGATCACCACCATCCTCCTCCTGTGTATCAGCTGTGACCTTGCTTCAGGTTCACACCGAGGGGTGGATCACGGCCACTGATTGGTCACCAGAATCATGTGGGGAGGCCAGGCAAGGGGAGGGCTTGACAAGCCGAAAGGCCACCAGAAAGCCTGCGCTCCCTCCTTCCGTGGGGATGTCCCACCCCGCAGCTGCGATACTGCAGGGGGGTTACCAGGAAGGAGTGGCAAAGTGGCACCATGCAGACACCCCCCCGCCATATGTCTTGGGCCAGCCCTGCCACTATAATGCACGAGCTCACTATCGGATCTAGGTGTCACTGTACTCACTCCATTCCCATGATCTCAGTCATCACCCACATTTATTCTATCAACGTGCACAAGGATTCATATCTGAAAAACATTTCTGCAGTGGTTTCAAGATGGGCTCCTCCTGACAGGGAAGAGAGGTAGAATAGTCAGGGAGGGTTGTTTTTTTTAGTTGTAATTAGACCAAAGCATCCCAACATTTTTCTTCTTGTTTCTTTCCTTGGCAGCTTCCCATAACTCTCCCCCGTTGCTGAACAACAACACCTCCAGCCTGGCGCCCATTCCCCCTGCCCAAACGGTGGAGATGCCCCAGCCGCGTCCCTTCCGCCTCGAATCCCTGGACTTCTCCTCTCCGTCAGCCAAGACAAAACGCAAGAAAAGCCGGAACAACCTGAGCGGGGATGCCCTCTGACCGTTGCGGTCTGCTTCCTGTTCTCCCTGGCTGACCTCTGGCCCTCCTTCGCTGGCCCCGCGTTGGTAGCCACCGCTGCTTTACAAAGGGATCCGCGGCTTTTCTTTCCCTTTGCGGGGGAGTGAAAGCAATTAAATGCCACTTCCCAGAGACCAGTAGTCTGATCAGCCCTCCATGTTCACGTTGGGGCTGTTACCTCTCCCCGTTACCCACTCTGCTGCCATTTTGTAGGAGCGCTGCCTTTCAACCTGCCCTTTCCCTCATTGCTATACACAGGGGAATCGAACCCAGAAGGGATGGATGACGTATTCTTGGCCGTGGCCCTTAAGCTTCCCCACCCCACCCCAAGCATGGCCTTTCTCCCTAATTTGTCACAGGACAGGAAACTTTGTCAGAAAACCCTGCAGCCTGCTCAATGACCCCTCTAGCATCCTTGTGTTCCCCCCCCCCCCCCGCTGAGCTCACTTTAGATCGTGACTCTGCTCCCATTTGGGGAGTTCAGGGGACACTTAAGAAAACAAGAAGAATGCGAGAGAAGGGGAGAGAGAAGGGGGGAGTAACCTGCTAGGCTCATGAGTGAATCGGTGCCCAAAGGAGGATCTTCTCCAGAAGGGAGGGCTGAACTTTGAGTGCTTGGGAAGAGTAATGCATAGGGGAGAGCCTGCCAGGAGATGAGAAGGTTGACATGGCACAGGCCACTCCGGTTCATGTTGTGTGTGAAGAGCCATCCGGGTGGGACAGTGCCGCCTAGGAGGTGGTCAACCCAGGCACCCCACCCCACCACAGTGTTAAAGGGGCAGTTGAGAGTGCCGAGCAAGGCTGGAGAGCTCTGCTGATCCAGCGTGGGTTGCTAAAGCCGGGGCTTAGAGAACCGACGGCGCTCCCTTCCCAGCAGCACAGGTGCCTGGGGAAGGGACTGGACTTGAGCAGCATCCTCTCCCTGTCTCCTCCGGCGGAGATTCTCTCTTGCTCTTCACTCACCATCCCAGCCTCTTTCGTCTACATATGGTGTGTTCCTCATGGGGAGAAGGCAATGCCCGGCTCTTGCAGGGTGGCAGAGAATGGGCTGAGGCTCTACACTGAGACTCTACCTAGGAATCCTTTCCCGAATCATCCCTCTTCTGCTCAGGATGCTCAGAGTGGTTTGGCACATCCCACTCTTTTTCTGCCCCTGATGCTTAGACGCCTGACACATCAAGCCTTAATGTAGCCGTCCACAGCGGTCCAATGTGCACTTTGCGAAAGATCCATTCCCCGTCACCTCTATAACCTGAGAAGGTCATCTCAATTCACAATGCTTTTGCCTTCTCCCTTCGCCGTAGCAAGCGAATAAGCTCACGTAGCAGCAGCCGCACTGCCACATAGCAACCACATCTTTCTCCACATTCTACCCAGAGAAAGCATGACACACGTTCAGGTCCATTTCAAGATGTAGAGCCAGCAACAGAACATGGGAGGGGGGGTTTCTGGTTTGCACAATTAACTCACCACTTCCTTTGGATGAGAACAGCTGGACAAAAAGAGGGCGGGAGCAAACACGGCTGCCGTGGTGTGCTTGCGTGGAGTTCAGATGTTCCATTTAGACCCTGCTCTGTCCGTGTGTTCATTGATTTGTTTCTTGTCACCTTTCACGTGAGCACAATAAACTGCCTGTTAATGACAACATCTTTTTGATTGCTTTACAGCCCACATCCTCCTGCTACGATCTGTCATCCCCAAAGGGGTGTGTGCCAGCCAGGCATGAAACGAGCCGGCTGAGGAGGAGAGAAACCTCGCCCACGGCAGACATTCCCAAACATTTCCCCAAATATTTGGTGGTTGTCAGCGACTCCTGGCTTCCTTCCACCCATCCCTAAAATCTGAGATGAGGGTGCCGCATGCACGCTTCCCTCATGCCACTGAGTAATATTCCCATCAGCGCAAGCTGTATTGCCAGGCTGGGCCTAGACGTGAGAGGAATGTCCTGAGTGAGGGAAAACACAAGCTAACTCAAGGAGTCAATTAGGCCTCTCGGGCTAAACCGCCTCACAAGGAGTGTTTCCAAACGAGGCTTTTATTGTGCAATCACCCTGCCTCATTCTTGAAATTGGTTAATATAAAGACTGCCTAGTTTCTCTCTGTGGTCCACTAGTAAAAGGGGCCTGAGTGCTTCGTCCAGGATGGAAACACGTCTGAGAACTCCACATTACCAACCCCCGCTGTTTTCTGCTTCCGTTTTCATTCCGGGATTGCAATCGGCTCAAGTACATGGGTGACAACATGGCTTGGATGGAATACTTCCTATCTCTGCTTTGAGTTTGAACTTCCATTCAAATCCATAAAACAGTGCCGTCTAGTGGTGGAATTATAATGCAACACCGATTTGGCAGATTTCTTTTTTTTAAGGTGATATCTCTGTGTTTTCCGACAGCGGGATAAGGGGGGAAAGCGCAGGGGACGTCCTGGCTGATGAAGACATCACAAAATCGACCTGCAAACTTCTGTGAGTGACCAGGCACGAGCATGCTGTAAATCGTTGGTTTAAAGAAGCCCTGAGTAACAGCTGGATTTTATATTTCCAAAATGGAGGATTCAACATTTCCCCCTTTTTGGTTGGTTCCCAGCAATCCCAGGGGCAGCTCCAAGTCCAACCTTGTAACTATCACATGTCCTGCTGAGCCTATTGTGAATGTCTGCAGACTCCTCCCCCTCCTTCATTTCACCTTGGGGCTCTGAACATGCAAACCCTGTGACTTCACCAGCAAGTTTGTTTTTGTTTTCTCATCCACCCAGGCCAAACCTGATGGAGAGATCTCGAAAGCTCACACATTGTTGTGACCTTTTGGTTAGCCTAATAAAGATATTGTATTAGGGATTTTGGAACTTTTATTACAGTCAACATTAGGCTACCTTTGCTTTTTGTGTGTGACCTTGATAAAGATGAAGGAATATGGGCTACAACTCGCTGGAATGGTACAAATTGTTTGTCCACATAAGCACTGATAGCAGTAAGAGAAATCATGATAAAGCTGTTTTTTTCTTTTATGAGATAACAATTTTTGTTTGCATTTTAACTAAAATCCCGAGAGCAAAACTCACAACAGTTGAGTCCATGGACCTAGCCAGAAACAAATCATATAAAATAGATGACGGATTGAAATGGGCCTGTGCATCATCTCCAAATTTGTCCTGACAGCTGGAGTAGTCAATTATTTCTGAAAGAGGACCCCGCAGTATGGGGTGCTCTTCTATCCTGGATGGCGGGGGGGGGGGGGGGGACTCCATCCCACTTCCTTGGTTTGTCCCCTGCTCTCCAGAGCAACCATGCCTTGGCTTCCCCACAGAGGAATTGGAATTAAAAGTACATGGTGTCCTTCAAATAGGCGAGGCACTAAGCTGGGCCCAATTCTCTGCTCCAATCAGCAAGAAGCAATGAGCAATTTCACACACAAATGCATGCTTGATAAATAAATCTGCCATGTTGTATGCATTCCCTTTCACTTTCTCTGCTGCGCTGCAATGAAGAGACCTATAAAAAGGGTAAGCCAAGGCTTTTAACCGGGCAACAACCATTGCTAAAACCATGTGAGATGTTGCGTTCCATGTATGGCTTCTGGGTGGTCTGATCTCCACATTGCAGCAATTAACAAACCTCCTTAGATGGGCTGATCAGATAATATGTTCCTACGCCATCAACATGAAAGCTGCAACCATGCCACACCCCATTTAAGCATTCCCCATTTCCGAATGGTGAGAAGTTCCAGAGAAGAGCTTAGTTTCCTTTGGATGAGAGTGAGCGATTTAGACTTACATGTTTTTCTAAAAGTTGCCTTATTTAGAAACACACAATCAGCATAGTGGGAGGCAATTTTTTTTTCCTACAGGAGGTAGCGTATCCACTAATCCTGCATCAGATTCACAAATCGATCCTTTGAACCCCAAAATGCTTTACCTACAGCCAACTCATAGCTTTCTGCCTCTCTTGGGTACGTCTCGATTAGCCTTTGATGACAGCATCACCCTACTGCATTCACAGATATTTACGAGGGCTCCAATTGTCATCGGCTCGGTTCAGACAATATGATAACTAACGGTGGTTTAAGTAGTCAACCGTCAGTTGAGTGATCAACGGTTATTGTGTTGTCTGTCGGGCGAAAACTACCCGACGGTTGACTGTTTTGTCAAAATAACCAAGGAGATAATCAATGCTCTGCAGCGTTGACTATCTGCACAACCATTGGTTAACATGTTGTCTCTTGGGCTCAGTGGATTATTTTGCAGGGTTGAGTGGACTATTTCGGCTGGCTACAGAGTTCCCGGGCAAGAACGACCAAAGCGGTGGCAGCCACTCTAGTCCAGCCAGCAGAGGACGGAGGGAGGGTGGGGAGAGGGGCGGCAGCTGTGTCAGTCAAATGCTGGGTTGACTATTAGTCCACTCAATGCCAGCCCCAACCAATCCACAGTCGTGTAGGAACATGTTTGACCAAAGTGTTGTCTGAACGTAGCCACTGTCTTCAACTATAGACAGAAAATGATCAGTCAATCATTTCTGACCATTAGGGTGACCAGATAAAATCCAGGTCAGGGCTCATTAACAGTTGTAGAGAAAAGGGAATTTCAGCCAGTGTCATTTGTGTGCAATTAGTTCCTGGTGAAATTCCCTCACAACAGTTAAAGGTGCAGGCACTATACTAGAGTGCCCATATACAAAAGAAGGCAAGGCCCCTGCACCTTTAACTGTTGTGATGAAGAGGGAATTTCACCAGGAACTAATTGCATACAAATGTCACTGGCTGAAATTCCCTTTTCTCTACAACTGTTAAAGTTACACGAGCCCTGACCTGGATTTTATCTGGTCACCCTATTAGTGAATGATCAGCTTAGCATAGGATGGTCAGCACATACCTGTCTCAATATTCTCAGGTATGTGCTGAGCAAGATTGCTTACTATGGCCGGTGCTCTTACAGCCCAACTCCATGCAAATTATAAACTCATAAGAGTCTCACAGTGTTCAGTTGAACTGACGCCCAAGAAAGCATGCGTAGAATAGCAGCCCAAGACCTGAAAAAATGTCTAATTGAATCAATAGCATTTAGAAGTGCTCAACGTTGCCTGGATCACTGCCCTTTTGACAGTAGCAAAAACGCAGAAAAACCACTCAAGTACACCCTTTCTCATCTCCCCCCCCCCTCCCAGCTTTCAGCTGTTTTAAGATGAACGTCTAACACGTTATGATAGGCTAGCGCCTTACCCCAGTCTTGGTTGGAAGAAGGCCTATTTCTTCTGTCCATTTACCTATTTGTGTTTGCATGGAATTTAGCTCTGGCATTGGCATGCAATAGAAATGAGATGGGATGTAATAGTACTGTCCAGTGGCGGTAGAATGGACTGTACCACTTCAGATGGCAGATGGAGGTTCATATTTTAATACTCTTTTCAAATGCCCCTCAAGTGCAAATTACTAGCACAGCAGGGAATGGGCTGAGCTAGGAACTTTTGTCTTGATGTTATCTCCCCCTCCACCCTTGCAGGGAGCTTTTTTTTGTATTGCATGGGGGTCATTTAGAAATGTGGCACACACCCAGCAATCTGAATTGGTACAGTTAATTCTACCACACCTGGTAGTCAGGGAAAGAGGGTGGGGCCAGAAGAATGGGGTGTGGCTACATGGGAAACCTCAGAGCGCCAGATTGGAACTTCAGGCAAGCCCAATTTGGCTGCCTGCATCTTTTGCTGTCGAAACCGCCTTCCTGTATTGGAACTCAAAACTCTCCAGGATTGGGGAAAGATGCTGCAGAAGGAAGGGAATGGGCAAGGGGAGGATTCTGTGGCCCTCACTCAAGCATTCCCCACTCCCACACTTTGTTGATAAAAATTAGACACACGCACATTCCTCTATGGGATTGAGGGATTCTGTATTTAAAGACAGAACTGCCACAGAAAACTCAGTATCCCCAATTACAGCTCAGCAGAAATATACAAGGCGCAAGGAACCTTAGAGCTGCACTTAATCAATATATTGTATAAGTAAGTAAATTTATAGTGGCTTATATATGTGTATAAACAAATAAGGCACAATTGATGATGCACTCCAAATTACAGAGGAAGTAAATATTTCCAATGCACATACATCAAATCAAACATATCAGTATCAAATCAAACATAACAGTCCATTGTGTTACCTTTTTAACTAGGAATAGTTTTCCACAGGAGCTATCTAGACCGCTCTTTTTAATAATGTATATAACAAGGCCTCTCCCCTAATAGCATCAGGACTATGGCATGCAGGAGATGGTTAACCCTTTCCCTCCTCCACCAAATCCATCTCTGACCCCATCTAGAAGGATTCAGTTTGGCGCCCGGCTGCCCTATTATGCGCATATTCGCAGAAGCGCATTTACTCCTAATATCTCTGTACGAGAGGTGGCAAAACGCATTACAGGACGACCGAAATGCGCTGACATGCGGAGAATCGCATGTTTACACGGCGGTAAGGCGCTTTAACTGCCGCCGCAAATTAAAACTCGCAGTTTAACGTGCATTTGATAACGCGCATAATCGGAGGTTTAAAGCGCCTCAGCCCCCAATTTGCGCTCCTCTCTTGTAGAGGTAAAAAATTTAATCAGCCTTGAAAGAGCTTTAAACCTCTCTTGTAGAGGCAGCCTCTCTCCCTCCTCCCGAGCTGCTGCTATTCCCTTCAAGAGGGATGTTTTCATTGATGCCAATGGAAGCTTCCTTCCCAGGGCTCATAGCAAGTTCAGGGAAAGATTTTCGGCAAGAGCAGTGGAGTGGGGTAGGGTGACCAGATAAAATCCAGGTCAGGGCTCATGTAACTTTAACAGTTGTAGAGAAAAGGGAATTTCAGCCAGTGTCACTTGTATGCAATTAGTTCCTGGTGAAATTCCCTCTTCATCACAACAGTTAAAGTTGCAGGCACTATACTAGAGTGATCACATACAAAAGAAGGCAGGGCCCCTGCAACTTTAACTGTTGTGATGAAGAAGGAATTTCACCAGGAACTAATTGCATCCAAATGACACTGGCTGAAATTCCCTTTTCTCTACAACAGTTAAAGTTACATGAGCCCTGTCCTCCTTTTCATATGGTCAGCCTATTCCCAGGGCTCATAGCAAGTTCGGGGAAGGATTTTCGGCAAGAGCACCGGAGTGGGGGGATAGGATAACCCCATCCCCCATATACCATGGACCAGCAGCTGGTATTGTTAAAGGAAGAAAGCAGACAGGTTAACTGCATTAACTCATTAAATGGCATGTCTGTTTCGGCTCTGAGAACTTCTGCATGCAAAGCATGTGTTCTGCCACTGAATTATGGCCCCTTCCATAGAGCTATGGCTTCTCTCTCACATTTGCTTGATTATGTGTCTGTTGCTGCAGGAAACACCAGTGTTCTGTACCAGACATGACTGCAGCATAAAATGTGGAACACTCTCATTAGGTTCTCTTGAATTGGAGACAGCTGAAGGATCTGTCCTTCTGGGTGATTTATCACACAGGCAGAAGTCCCTGGCTTATCTGTTCTTGGGAACACAGCTTTGCAAAATTAACCACAAGGTCTGGGGCACTGCTAACCATCCAAGTAGTCTGTCTCTCATTTTCTGGGCCTTAGAAGTACCATGTTATTGGAAGCATATGATTGACACATGGATCTGTTAATGGTCTCTTTCAGACATATTAGAGTATTGTCAGATGTGGGTGTGAATTCACATTTGTCACTTACATATCACTTCTAATTTGCAAAAGGCTTTACTCTCTTTTGCTGGTTTATGCTAATAACCAAGACTTGCTGCCTTTACTGACACTGTTCCTGTTTCTTTAACAGCAACTCTGACCCACAGAAATTTAGGGCACAGTCTTATGCATACTTAAACAGAAAAAAGCCCTACAATTTTCAGCATGGCAGCCAGCTATGCTGGCTGGGAAATGCTGGGAGTTGTAGGACTTTTTTCTGTAGGGTGACCAGATAAAATCCAGGTCAGGGCTCATGTAACTTTAACAGTTGTAGAGAAAAGGGAATTTCAGCCAGTGTCATTTGTATGCAATTAGTTCCTGGTGAAATTCCCTCTTCATCACACCAGTTAAAGTTGCAGGGGCCCTGCCTTCTTTTGTATGTGGTCACTCTAGTATAGTGCCTGCACCTTTAACTGTTGTGATGAAGAGGGAATTTCACCAGGAACTAATTGCATACAAATGACACTGGCTGAAATTCCCTTTTCTCTACAACTGTTAAAGTTACATGAGCCCTGACCTGGATTTTATCTGGTCACCCTAAACATGCATAGGATTGCACCCTTAGCGGGAGAAACAGTGGTGCACGAGAATTTCGTTTGCTCTCACTTGAGCATCACCATTCGCAACACCAAATGCAAGTGTGAGCAGAACCTGTTCTCTGAAAATGTTCACAAATTCTTGAACATTGCGCAACTTAAGAATGGTGCAAATTTCAAAGAAAAAGCTGTTCGAAATTGCATAGTTTTAATGAATGTGCAATTTTTAATCTATGGGGAAAAGCTGCACAACTTTGGGAAAATACTCATTTTTTGCACAAATTCCCCATTCAATTGCATTCCATTTGCGCAATCTTCCGATTCGCAGAAATTGAACCGTGCTTGCAAATGTTTGCAGAAATCAAAGGAGAGACACACATCAAGTTGATGCTCGGAGAATCTTGGCGAACGGAAACATCGTTTGTTTGCCCATTCCTAGGGTGAAGTTTTCGAACCATTTTCTCTGAGTCAGGAAAAAGCTTCATCTGTTAAATTTCCATCATCTCAGGAATGCCAGTATTCCCTGGGCACTGACAGTTCAGGATATACATCTCATAAACAAATACTTTTTAAAACTATCTGTGTGCTATGGATTATTAAAGGCACATGAGCAGTGCCAGTGATTAAAACTGGGATATCAACAACAGCCTTGAGTGGGGTGTCACCTACAATTCCCATTTTACAGATGGGGCATAAAGATTGAGGATGGAGACGGCTTGAGTTGGGGAGTGGACAATTTAAATCAGGGAAATTTTCTAGGGAAATTAAAAATGAAGCAGCTGTAGCTTCCATCCATTCCCCTCCCCAGTTACTTTTTAATCTTAAATAAAGTGTTGGGAGATCTGATCGCAAACAGATAATTTAGTTTCATTTATTATATGTATTATATTTCTTTACCACCACATAGCCAAAGCTCCCTTGGTGGTTCATAAAGATTAAAAAATCATTAAAAATACGTTATGTGAAACCATTTACATAACAATGTATTAACAGACACACACACACACACAGACAACGTAGCCTATTGGTTTGGCCCTAGGGCACTTAACCACTGGCAACAATACATGCCTTGATCATTGTACCATAGTTGCTGGTTTCTGGTCTGCCACCTATTGAGTTCAGGACTGAGATGAGATTTGAACCAGGGGCTTTCTGGAGCACAGTACATATTAGTTAATACATTGCATCAACTGGTGATATTCTAAAACACCAGCTCTGGAGCATGGGAAGCAGCCTTGCTGGCTTGCTATGGATCAACTTACAGAGTTACCCTAAGCTCCTCTTCCAGAGAAAGCGCCAGGCCAAGCCATTTTCATCCCTCAAAAGACAGTAAGCTTCACCCCAGACCTTACGGCCCCTGACTCTTGCCACATCTCTCCTTTGTAAGGGACAGTCCCAAAGTAGGTCCTCCCTTCGTCCTCCCTGACACTGCTTGGATAAGCGGGTAGGAGGGGAAGCTGGCAGCATGCTCACAAGGCTTGGTGGAAACTTTTGGCTGCCAAGCTCTCCAGCTTCCAGATCAAAGAAGCTGAACGAGAGAGAGAGAAAGTTGAGAGGGAGTCAGACATAGGGATGGAGAGCCAGAGACCCCCTCTAGATGGATTCCGTTTGATGCCTGGTTAGCCGATTATGCGCATAATGGCTGAAGCGCTTTATCGTCAATGTTTGTATGCAGGAGGTAATTGAACACTCAACAGGTGACCTTACCAGTTGTTTCAAATGCGCTTTACAAGTAGTTAATGCGGAGAATCGCTTGTTAACATAGTCAAAATGCGCTTTAACGGAAGGAGCAAAATAAAACTTGCTATTTAACGCGCATTCGATAATGCGCATAATTGGAGAGAAAACGCGCCTCTACGCCCGATTTACGCTCCATTAAATTTTTTAATGCGCCTTGAAAGAGCTTTAAATGCCTCTTGTAGAGAGAAAGCGTCCACACAGCAGGGATGGGGCCTTAAGGAGCATGTGGAATGACCGAGATGTAAATATTTACAGGCCTTGATTGTAAGGTCAACAATGAGGCTTCCATCCTGGGAGGCTGCTTAGTCTCTGGGGAGGGAAGGGGTGGTCTGTCCCTGCCTAGTGTGGGAAGGATGGGAGGAGATGGAGTTTCTGGGATCTTCCCTGTCTGCTCTGGGTTTTGTCTCTTCTGAACGAGACCTCCGTTCTGTTCCTTGTTGTAATAATAATACTGCTAGATAAGCGACCAGCCTCAGCAGAAGAGACCCCACACCCTTGAGGTGAACTGAAGGACGCACGCTGTATTTGGAAACCCGGAGCTCTGTAAATTAAAGGTAAGCACAGGTCATTCGCATTTATTTCCCCCAATGTTTTTATCCTGAGTCTTAAAAGTGGCTTTTAATGTTAATCGGAAGCAGGGAAAGGAGCTTTTGGTGTAAGAGTGGGGGATTCATGCGTTGACCCCATAAGGAGATGCCCAGTTTCCAGGGGCAGGAACTACTAGCGCATCTCACAGTGGGGGGAGATGCACTTTGCATTCCTGGGAGAGCCCTTGGCCCTGTAACTCACAGGTGGGCAACCTGCGGCCCTCCAGATGTTGCCGGATTCAAGCCCCCAGCAGGCTTCACCAGCAAGATAAATGGTCAGGTATGAATGGAAATTGGACTCCAATAACATCTGGAGGGCCACAGGTTCCCACATCTTGATGTAGCAGCTGCATGGCAAAAATGTGAAAAGGGACCACTTTCTACAGCTGCTCCCCCCCTCCATTGTTAAAGACACAGGAGCCATGCCAGGAAAAAAAGGTGGTAGGATTTTGGCAAGTGACTATTAACCTCTCTGCTAACATTCATACTTTCAGTTGAGCACTGTGTGAAATTGCATCTTGGAGGAACAGAGTGAGACTCCTTCTCACAATGTAGACAGCCTCCAGTGTAAACCAGTCCATCCACATGAGTATCCACTTGTAGGGAAGCTCAGTTTGCATGAGTCTTTGCCCTCAAAAAAGTATGTGTGTGTGAATCATATGAATCAGGCCCTCACATGATTACTCACAGGGCCTTGTTTACACTGGATGCTTGGTGGGTAGTGGAGGAATGGGGCTTGTACCACCCCTCCCCTCCCCACCTGCTGTTTCAGCATGCCTACTGAATGCATGATCTGAGGCTCAGTCTCTATTCCTTTCATCTGCAAAATGGGAATAACTCTAACACCAAAAAAAGCAACAAAAGTGATCAAGGATCCCACAGGTACCAGTATTTGTGCCAACTTGCCAGACATTTCAGAGAATACCTCCATCCTCAGAGGGTTCCTTCCACTTAACAAAACTTTTTATCAGTGCAAGTTGACCAGTGATAAGGAGTTTTGTTCATTGCACAAAATAAACTGGCATCTTTGTGATCCTATCACTTTTGTTGTTGATTTGGCAACTTTTGATGCCTCCTTGTTGTTGGCTGTGTTTGCACTTGAGTTGACCATGGATTGGAATAATTCTGACACACCTTTGCATGCCAGATCCGAAGCACATAAACAGGTAGCTGTCGTAATATTTACTATTTACTTTTCTCCCAACGCACACACTTTTAGAGGACTAGATGGGTGCTCATATGGAATAGTGGCAGCATATTCAAACTAGAAAGATGTTAAAGTTTTGAAAACATGGCCACAATTTTGCATGGGTATGGCTCTAAGGAACTGTGTATGTTGTCATCAGTGATGTTGTGGGCACAACTATGTTGTAGGCAGGGATCTTGGTACCAACAACGAATGGGGGGAACTGTATTTCACACGCAGCAGTGAATTGCAAACGGAGTGCTGGATTACTATACCCAAAACGCAACTGGGTGGGGGGAGAGATCTATGCCTCCCTCCGTTAAGGTGCTACAAATGCACCAGCAAATAAAAAAAATTAAAATAAACTCAGTACAAACCTTCATGTATATTCCAAAATAAGCAAGTGAAGACCACATTTTATATTAACGTTATATATGTTTTTGCATTCCATTTGACTGTTTTATTTTTAGCCAAAATTGTACATGCTGTGGGGTGGGTGGGTGTATCAGGATCATGACCACCGCATGAAGTGGGGAGGGGGACTTAAACCTTTCCCTCCCTACCAGGGCCCCAATGAAAATTGACACCGTCCTCCAAAGCTGCTCTTTGGCACCAAATGAGAGTTTTCCTCCCAGTACAAATAGCAGCTGAGTGGGTGGGATTTTCTTCAGGGCCCTTCCTCTCTGACTGTCATGATCCCTAGACTGCTTCATATTGTTATCCGTACCCACTTCCCTGAAAATTAAAGTTGCAGGGGCCACTTTAATTTTCTTAATAAGGACGTGCTGGAAAATTATGGTCTCTTTGGAATATTTATAGGGGGAGCAAATAGGCACTCCTACAGCAGGCGGCAGTTCTGCTAGCCCTGCATCAGGTCCCTAGAGAGAGCTCCAGCATCCTCAAAACACATCATCTTCATTCCGCCAGCTCACAGCGGTCTCTGCCACTCTCTGACCTAGTTTTCACTGATATGGGGTGAAACTCTATCTGGGCTGTCCCATTCCAGATTGCAGGTGGGGGGCTCATGCCATGGAATGCTCCTCCTGGGGTGGCCAAATAGAGGACAGTCCTCTATTTGAAGGCATCCTCTATTCGAAGGGTTGTGCAGTCCAAGTCTACTTTAAAGATTTTTTAAAAAAGAAAAGAAGGGAGAGCAAGGGCCTTGAAGTTGCTCATCCTCAGTTAGCACCTGGGAGCTGACTTTACAACTCTGAGTTGGCGCCGCCTTCCCCCCAAATTCTGCAGTTTTACTTACCCGGGGTGGCATCGGGAAATCCCAATGCCAAGGAGGGAGTGCAAGGTTTCCAGCGGTCATTCAGGCACTGGACCCACCTCCTTGCCCTCTTTCTTGTTTCCAGTGACCAATCGCCAGTCACCTTCCACCAAGACCATCCCCCGGATCAGCCACGGAGAGAGGTCAGAACGGCAGAAGAGCCATACTGACCTCGCTCCCACCAAAAAAGTCAGGGTAAGTCCCCGACTTTTTTTCTGCACCGCTTCATGAGAAAACCCCACAGTAGCTGCGAATCTGCAGCTGCGTCATATAACTGTCGCAGTGCAGATTCGCAGCCACCATGAGGCTTTGGCTGCATATAGACAGCTCCCTAGGCAGACTGAGCAAGGCACACAAGTTACCTGGTCACGGTTCTCCACTATGGCAAGATGTACTGTGTTTCTATTGAAATGATAGTAATAATTTCTACCCTGGCGCCTACACACCAAAAACAAAACAAAACACCAGTTTCCCTCATATAGAAAACTGGCATGTCAAGGAGAGGGGTTGTAGCCTAGTCTCCTTTCTGACATGCTAGTTTCCTTTGTGTGTGGAATGTTTTTGTACAGAGCTCTGATTCCATTAGGTGAGCCCTCCACACACACGTAGTCTGAAGTGAATCAGCGCAAACCTAGGTGTATCACGTCAGAGAGAGCTAGGCCTATTCAAACTGTGAATCTGGTTCCAAATTGCTTCGCTGCTTTTCTCTCTCTCTCAACTCTGAGGGGGCTTCATTATCTGGAGACGAGATTCCCATTCAAATATACCCCATTCAGGTTCTTTTCTAAAACTCCCTCACTAGATGCTCATTCCAGCTAGGGAACATTTTGTTCTTGGGAACTCGTACCCAGAGGACAAAGACAGACACACACATGGTGTTAATTACAAAGGATGCCCAGAAGTCTCAATCACAGCTCTCCCCTTCAAAATATACATATCTTCGGGGGGGGGGGGTGTTTGTGTATGTATTCCTTTCCCTGTCCATGCTCATGGGTATTTTAATGTTAACATGTGCATGATTTTATTCCTTTCAACGCTCTTTACAATTGACAGTGTTTATGTTCCGCAATTGGATCTCTTGGCTGCAAAATGTATTGTACAGCTTCTGAACAGCTGCTTCTACTAGCAACGTTGGGGCAAAGAGGAAGTGCAGAGAGGAAGTGCTGCCTTATACCAGCTTAATCTTTTTCTCCATCTAGACCAGTGTGGACTAAACTCGGCTGGCAGCCACTCCCCAAGATTTCCAGCTTTCCCAGCACGTGGGACCCAATCCCTTTTTTAAACTGGAGATCTCAGGGGGGGCTGTCTCTACGTGGGGAAATCCCTGAGGTGGGTCCGTGGTGGCGCTGAGTTGTTCATACAATGCAGCAGCCATTGCGGAGTCATCCTGGGGCTTTCCCCCGAAGCACCAAATTAAAAAAAGTCAGGGACTTACCCCGACCTTTTTCTCCAGAATGAGGTGAGGAAAGCGCATCCACTGTCTAGCGCTGCTCCAGAGTTGTGGTGGAGGTGCAACCCCACAGGAGCAAAACTGTGGGGTTTTGGAGCCAATTTTGGAGCCAACCAAGATGATGGGATGGATGGATGGATGGGATGGGATGGATTAAGGGCATGATTTTATGTACATTTAGACAAAAAAAAGTCCTATGCTGGCTGGGGAATGCTGAGAATTGTAAGACTTTTTTCTGTTTTAAGTTTTTTATTCTTTTTCCAAACATAAAAAACATTTAACACATACACAATACATACACCCACAAAGCAACAAAAACTACACACTAAAAGAGGTAATCAATCAAGTTACAGCACGTTCTGATCTTCTCCACAGCAAAGGCTTACTAATCTAATTTTTCCTCTCTTTCTCTCTCTTTATTCATTAACCCTTTCTTATTGGATCGTTTTTTCTCTTGCTCCATCACATAATCTATAAGAAGTTTCCATTCAACTCTAAATCTAACTGTTGACTTGTCTCTAATTATCGATGTGAGTTTCCCCATCTCCGCCATCTCCAATAATTTCAAAATCCAGTCGTCCATTGTAGGTGACATATTTTTCCAGTTCTGTGCATATAACAGCCTCGCTGCAGTCATCATATATAGCACTAAAAAGACTTTTTTCAATCTAAACATGCATAGGATTGTGCCTTCGAAGTATTTTTATGCCACTCATCAGCCAAAAGGGCTCCCAACGTGGCTCACATCTAATGAGTCAAAAGAAGCTCATTGGAGCTTGGGTAGTGCATTTGATTCCAGCCACCTATGAGCAAATCTCTCTCTTCCACATCCTAAGGAGTCACATCAGGCTGGTGTCTCGCTTTTAGTTCAGATGAAAATATTTTCTGGGCCAGGTTCAGCATTTGGCTAGGAGGAGAAAAGTCCCGTGAGACCCCTCCCCCAAGTTCAGGGCCATTTGGTTCAACGGATGCAAAAGGGGAGAGGCTCCTGTTCTTTCATCATAAAAGAATGAATTTTGGCAAGCACCCCTTGTCGTGAAGAGGTGCCAAAATGCTCTCTTCTACAACATTATAATAACTATCCACATCAAAACGAGAGATTTCCCTTGATGGGAACAAAATGGGAGGGAGGCTTTTTCCGAGCAGCGTCAACTTAACTTCTGCCATCCCTTCGCTTTAATATACACCTTTTTTTTTTTTTGCTGGAGCTGAGGAAATACTTGAGCAGTGATAACTCAGGCTGTTTGCTGAGGCCCCTTTGGTGGAAGAAGTATTAGCTGCCCTAGTCAGCCAGTATAAACATCAAGTAGCCAGTGAGATATAAAAAAAGACCCTGGATCATGGGAAGCTCAGGGCAAGCCAGTTCAATGATACTCTGCTAGCAGGAAACACTCCCAAAGTGTGTGGAACGGACAAGACCCCAGTCAGTAAAACTCACATCATGTTTAGCAATTAATTGCATGTAAGTGTGTCCACAATTTTCCATCCCACACCGATGCCAGTGGCAGGGTGTTCATTTTCCCTGAGCCCTGTCAATGCCCTTTCCTCATAGCACTGGATGCCAAGTTCCTAGAGGCTGCCTTCATGGGTGATTCGCTGCGTAGTGGGAGCATTTTGCCGTCATCTAGGACACATGACGTTATGGCCGGTCTGCAGTCATGCCGGAGCTTATCTTAGGGAAAAAACACAGTATTGCTGAGTACGTTTTCTCCATTTTCTCCCCTCTTTATTTCAGTTGCCATGCAGTACAGCAACTGTGTGCTGTATTCCTTCGCATTACAGCCAGCATGATAGGCGCTCCTTGGGATGTATCTTTCACCTGGCTGGGACCTTGGTCTAGGGGTGGTTCCCTCCCTTTGTTTCCCTGCAGTTGCTAACGTTTTCAGTGTTCCTAAAGTCCAGTATTAGGCAAAACACCCCCCCCACCCCACACACAAAGCAGAAAATCCAAAAAGCCCTTAATTATACAGTAACCTGGTGGCCTCTAGATGTTTTGAACTACCACTCCAAGCATTCCTGACCATTGCCCATACTGGCTTAGGCTGATAGGAGCTTTAGTCCAAAACAATTGGAAACACTGATTTGAGGAAGACTGATATATATATGATTTAATAGAGTACACCGTTCACTAGGACATTCTCTTTATTGACATGTATAAGATCTTGGGAAGACCAACACTCCCTCTCATAGAAGGCCTAAAGGCCAACATCAGTCAGGAAGCTAGATAGGAACGTTGTTATCACTCTCAAGGAAGATGGAGAGCCAATCTACACTACTGCTTTAAAACAGTTTATAACAGTTTTAAAGCGGTAACTGGTTTAAAACTGTTATAAACCGTTTTAAAGCAGTAGTGTAGATAGACTCACAGCAACAGGAAACGCCTGACTCCAAACAGATACAAATAAGTCCAGTGCCACCTAATGACTAATCGTTATAATGACACTATCCACACACGTCTGTCCACTTTTATTTAAAGGAACAACAAATAAGTCAGCACAGTTGAGATGTTTGGTAGTTCAGGACATTATTCACGTGTCTGTAAACCTTGAAGGCTTCCGAATAACTCAGCCGGAGCAAGTGACAATCTGAGTAGTAATGTCATTGCCAGTCTTACAAGATGGCTCTGGCAGAATATTAGTAGATGAACTTTGGTTTTCAGGTACTACCTGTGCATTTGACAATTGTACCCCCTTAGGAATCGGAAGTAGGTGTTGTCAGTTTTTTGTCAAGTATTCTATGTTCAGTCTCAATGGAATATGATCTTGTAGATTAGCTGGAGTCTGCTATGTTTGTTCTCCATCAAGTTTCATATAAACCCTTTCTCTCTCTCTCTCAGCGCTAACTGTGGTAGCCCTCACACTGAATTGTGCCGATGGATTATATAAACTCATCACTTCTTTTAGCTTGGTAAGCTGAAGCAGCAACTTTTTCCAGGTCAGGGACACAGAGGAAGAGATCCTCAGCAGATCTTAATACTCAGGCAGATGTATACAAGGAGACCCCCGGGACTACATTTTATAATTTCCACACACTTCCACAATAACCACTGCACTCTTGCTTGACTCCCATTCATTTCAATGGAACGTGCAGATAGTCCCCATGGGGTGTGCCCCATAGGCCAGATGTTTCTGTCTCCCAATGTGGCACCATTAATTGGCACCCCAAACCCACAACCTCACTCATGTCTGTGTGCAATGCTCTTCCGTGTAGGCCCAACCTTCCGAATGTGATTCTCCTGGCCATCTGGATTAGTGAGAATTACCCCGGTTGCAATGCAGTTTGCCAGGACTGGATGCAGTGATTCAGTGCCTCACTGCCAACAAAAGCACATTGAGAGCAGGCCCTCAGAGGGGCAGGACAAATTTAGCAAATGTCTGGAAAAACTCTTTGGTAAATTAAGTTGTTCTATGTTGGATTCCCTATTGCCCCATGCCATCATCAATCATACCAGTCTGGCTAAATGCTCCCAACTTGATTAGACAAGGTGTCTTATTCCAGGAATGTCAAGACGTAAACTGGTATAAGTCTTTCCTTCTCTCCCTGGAAACCCTGGGGAAATGTAGTGCTCAGAGAGGGTCTGAAGATCTCCAACTGAGAATTTGCAGCACCCTCAGGTAACTATGAGTACCAGGATGCTTTGGAGGAATCCAAGACAGTGAATGTCTTGGAGAAATGATTTCTGGTAAATTGCTCCCAAACTCCGGAACACACTCCCTCTAGAGTTGTGACTAATGCCAGTCTCTCCGCATTCATGAAGCAGTCAAGTCACATCTTTTTAACTTGGCTTTTAAAATTCTTGTTACGGTTGTTATGGCTTTAAGGTTGATTTTAGTGTTTAAGGGTGCAATCCTATGCATGTTTAGACAGGAAAAAAAGCTCTACAACTCCCAGCATGCCCCCACAGAGTTGTGGGACTTTTTCTGTTTAAACATGCGTAGGATTGCACCCTTCCTATGTTTTTGTTTGATTGTGGCTTATTATTATTTTTATTTTTTTGAAAATCACCTTGGTTGGAAAGGAAGTATAGAAATATAATCAACAAATTAGTATGAAACTAATGCAAATGTGTACTTACTTATTCCACTTAGGGCCTTTTTGAATAAGTTTGTACTGCAACAATTATTTCTCATTTAACGTAAGGGCCTATTAATACACACACACACACTGAATGATATGTACAATGTTACCATATGAGTGTCTCTTGCTCCCCACACCTATTGGGTTAGTGATGATGAGTTAAAACAACTTCTTTTAGAACAGTCTATCTCAAACTGTGCTCCAGCCTACCAAGGCCTCTTGAAAGCTTATCAGGGATTTCTAACTAAGAAAATCAGTAACAATGATGGACAAGCTATCCCAAAAGCTGTCAGGGCTCACCCATGTTGACACTTGCCTTGGGCCTCTCTAGCACCTGGCAGAGGCAGCAGCAGACAGTTGTTTTAATTTCCCACAATGCTCCCAATGTTAGGGTGACCCGATAAAATCCAAGTCAGGGCTCATGTAACTTTAACAGTTGTAGAGAAAAGGGAATTTCAGCCGATGTCATTTGTATGCAATTAGTTCCTGGTGAAATTCCCTCTTCATCACAACAGTTAAAGTTGCAGGGGCCCTGCCTTCTTTTGTATATGGTCACTCTAGTATAGTGCCTGCAACTTTAACTGTTGTGATGAAGAGGGAATATCACCAGGAACTAATTGCATACAACTGACTCTGGCTGAAATTCCCTTTTCTCTACAACTGTTAAAGTTACAGGAGCCCTGAACTGAATTTTATCTGGTCACCCTACCCAATGTAGCATTGCTTCAGGGAAATCAGAAAGGCTGTTTGTCACTGCCGCCACCAGGTAAGCTTGCCGTAGGAGCCCACGAATACCAGAGGGCACTTTGTCAAGGACCCTCTCAGGTCTAGAGGCAGCTCAGCCACTACTGGTCTCCTTTTGCCATGTGCAGCCACAGCGGAGTAAATGTTGGGGATCTCTCATGGTGTGCTTTTGCTCCATGGAAGGCCTAGCTAGCCAGTGCTCTTTATTAACCGAGTGTCGGCCCTAGAACGTGCCTTAGGATCTTCGGAAATGCACAGGGGCTGGTGGCAGGCAAGTCAATATAGAAAATGTTTCCTGGACGTTTTTGTTTTTATGGGGTACCCTTTCTTGTGTAAGGTGCTTAGGAAGCAGTGCATAAATTTAATAACAATTGCAACAATTGTAAGCTTCCGAGCTTGGAAGTTTATGGTCATCCTATGCAGGGCGGGAAGAGCAGCAGAGGTAATCTTCACTTCCCCATCCCCCCACTCTGCATTTTTGCTAAACAGGCTTTTTTGCCCATCTAGTGAAGGTGTTTTGGAGGGGGAGGAAAGGAGGCTGGAGAGGCCTCAGGGTATCTTGACCTCTTCAGTCTCCTCCCTTCCCCCACCCACTGAAACGCCCCCTTTTCCCCCTCTCCAAGGTTGCGTTCATTCTCAACCTCGGAGAGGCAGCTAGCACAGTCCTTTCTTACACTGGCTGTGAGGCGAAAAGGGCAGAGCTCCAATTCCCAACTCCGACTTTGGATCTGGAATCTGAACTGTCCTACGGCCTCTCAGATGTCTAGGGGCCATATCGGATCATTCCCACCATGAATGAATGAAAATTAATTAAAGTAGAAAGTCTAAAGACCTTTGGAATGCTCCTCTGCTGTATTGCATAAGTACAAGTCCTCTTCTGTAGCCCCTTAGGAACAAGGGCAAATACCAGCACAGCTACTCTTTCCATCCATAACAATGTTGGAAGCTTTCCTTTCTATTACTTTTTTTTGCTCATAGCCAGACATTTTGTTGTAGGGCAGAAGGTTACACTGTGGCTCAGTTCAGACAACACGTTAGTCAACACAATGTGAAAACTCTACTTAATGGTTGAGTTTTTAGGAGGTACTCCCCACACAGGTCCTAACTCTACTGTTGTGTGACTGTGGACTACCGTGGAGTTGAGTAACATCCATTGCAATGTTTGATTGACAGTTCCTCAGCCCTCTCTCCTCCCCCGGTCCTCCTGACGGTATCCCATCAGCCATTGCTGCCAAAAAAACAATCTCGGCAGCTCTCTTAGAGTGGCACTAACTCCTTTCGCCCTTCTTGCCAGGGAACTCTGTGGCTAGTAGGAAAAGTCAACTCAATGCAACAGAGAACTCCACAGAGCACAACACACAACACACAACACAATGGTTATGCAGGAACTTTCCTCTGCACAGCATGGATATTCTGCGTGGAGCGTTTTTCGCCAGACAACACATTTCTCAACGGTGTGTAAAAACTCCGCCGTGGAATTCTAAAACCACCATTGAGAAACGTGTTGTCTGAACTGAGTGTGTGTGTGTGTGTGTGTGTGTGTGCATGTGCATGATAGGTCAGTGTGAAACAGGTAAATAATCCACACACACCCCCAAAAAAACTCTAAATACAAACAGTCGAACAGATTTCCATTAAAACTATTTCATTTATTTATTTAAATAATTTTACTACAGTAAAATGGCATTATGAAAAATACAAGTACGAGTACTGGAAGGCAGGAGCAAGGTTACTTATGGGTCGCTTAGGGAGCCGCTTACTGTCTGCATGTTTCCCCACACATCTCTATAAGTAAAGCGGGGATGGAGAACATGTGGCCCTCCAGATGGCCCTCACCATTGGCTATGCTGGCTAGTCTAGGGTGACCAGATAAAATCCAGGTCAGGGCTCATGTAACTTTAACAGTTGTAGAGAAAAGGGAATTTCAGCCATGTCATTTGTATGCAATTAGTTCCTGGTGAAATTCCCTCTTCATCACAACAGTTAAAGGTACAGGCACTATACTAGAGTGACCATATACAAAAGAAGGCAGGGCCCCTGCAGCTTTAACTGTTATGATGAAGAGGGAATTTCACCAGGAACTAATTGCATACAAATGACCCTGGCTGAAATTCCCTTTTCACTACAACTGTTAAAGTTACAGGAGTCCCGACCTGGATTTTATCTGGTCAGCCTAGTCACAGTCCAACATCTGTAAGGCCCCTGGCCTAAAAGCTTACACTTTGAAAAAAACAAACCACCCCTTAAAAGGAAACCTGAAAATTAAAGGAAGGCGCCTGCCATACTTTGGGGATGCCAGTCCCTCAAAAGACGACCTGCCACATGGCTCCTAGCCTACAGCTTTGCCTTCTTCTTTCCTTCTCTGCCAGAGTACCATGTGTTTCTCATTTCCAGTTTGGAATCTCTCCTTGTATTTTTTCACTGGCGACTCCCTTGCCAGCAAGGTGCAAGGCAATGTCCCCTGCACTCACGCGGCAAGCGACCCCACCCCACAGCGTTTGGGACATGCCAAATACGTTCCACGTGACGGTACTAGGAGAGTCATAGCTGGAAGAGATCACACCCAGTGCATTTAATTCTTTTAAAACCGTTCGTGAACTGCCTTAAGAGGAAGTTGGAAATCATATCCTGATCTGATGGGCTGCAGTGTGCGGCTCAAGGAATTTAACACTTTTTCCTGGCACTGGATTGACGCATGAAGGGAGAGACAAGATGAGGGTCTCGTGAGTGAGCAAGCAAAACAGAGAAGCTCGGAGCTAGGGCTTGGGGGTCTTCTCTCTGGCTTTGGGAAGGAAGTGGGTTCAAGCGGGTTGACTGGAGGAAGCAACTGGACTCTTGTGTTCTGTCTGGCAGCTGGAGGCAAGAAGCAGCCAGGTAAGACCAGTAATATCTTTGATTGCATTGAGAAGACGCACATTTCCAAGTTACACAGAAGTGTTTATCCAGCAGTTTGGAATTCTCATATATGTATATTACAGTCACTTACAAATGCAGATATTTTTATTCCACTTTCCTTTTGGTCAGCTGAAGCTTTTGTGTGCGAGACAGTGAGAGACAGACAGAGAGTGAGTGTATCTGCTAAGAATCCTGGATTCTATACATAACTCTTGGGGTGGGATGGGGAAGGAGTGGTACTCATAAATACTCACAAAGATGGAAGGGATTCAAAATATGTATTGATTTGTTGCATGTGTATCCCTCACACCCTTCCTTCAGGACGCTCAAAGTGGTCTATTTACTTTTGCAACAGCCGTATGAAGTAGGTTAAGCTGAAAAAGTCTGACTGGACCATTCTGCCTCATAGCTGAACAGGGAAACCAAATCTTTAGGCATGCAAACTGCTCAAACAAGAATGACAGATGTATGTCCAATCTTTTACTAATTTTGGAGCTGTATCCTTTGCTCAGAAATTGGGATTCAGTGGATCCCACGTAGAAAGGTCTCTTGTTGTTTAGGCTGACCATATAAAAAGGAGGACAGGGCTCATGTAACTTTAACAGTTGTAGAGAAAAGGGAATTTCAGCCAGTGTCATTTGTATGCAATTAGTTCCTGGTGAAATTCCCTCTTCATCACAACATTTAAAGTCGCAGGGGCCCTGCCTTCTTTTGTATATGGTCTATAGTATAGTATAGTGCCTGCACCTTTAACTGTTGTGATGAAGAGGGAATTTCACCAGGAACTAATTGCATACAAGTGACACTGGCTGAAATTCCCTTTTCTCTACAACTGTTAAAGTTACATGAGCCCTGTCCTCCTTTTCATATGGTCAGCCTATTGTTGTCAAGTGTAAAAACATACCATTAGGAACATAGGGAGCTGCCTTATACTGAATCAGACCACTGGCTTATCGAGCCCAGTATTGTTGACACTGACTGGTAGGAGTTCTCCATGGTTTCAAGCAGGATTCCTACCTGGAGATACTGGGGGATTAAACCTGGGACCTTTATTTATGGTGCTGTACATAGTAGAACGATAAAACAGCAATGCCCTGCCACATAGGCTTACATTCTGATAAAATTACAATAAAACAACAAGAAAGGGAAGGGAACACCCCAAACAGGCTCTGGGGGACAATATAACTGCCAACATTATAAAACAGTAAGGTCAACCTAAAGTTCTAAAAGATTTGGGAAAAAGAAAAGTTTTCAGTTGAGCTTTAAAGACCGTAATAGAACTCGTGGTCCACAAATGCTCTGGAAGAGAATTCCAGACATAGGGGGCAGCAAGAGAAAATGGATGAAGCTGAGCAAGAGAAGTAGAGACCCTTGGGCGGGTCAGAAACATAACATTCGATGAGCGAAGAGCGCAAATGGGGCAATAATGTGAGATAAGAGAAGAAAGATAGGACGGAGCTAGACCATGACAAACTTTGAAAGTCAACCGGAGAAGCTTATATTGGATTCTGTAGTGAATTGGAAGCCAATGAAGGGATTTCAAGAGTTGACTAACGTGATCAAAGAGACGAGCCAAGAAGATGATCTTAGCAGCAGAGTGAGTAGAAACCAACGAACTAGCATGAGAAGAAGGAAGGCCAGTCAGGGGAAGATTGCCATAGTCCAGACGAGAAATGACCAAAGCGTGAACAAGAGTCTTGGGCTGCCTCTACAAGAGGCATTTAAAGCTCTTTCAAGGCGCATTAAAAAATTTACCTCTACAAGAACGGAGCGCAAATTGGGCGTAGAGGCGCGTTTTCTCTCCGATTATGCGCATTATCGAATGCGCGTTAAATAGCGAGTTTTATTTTGCTCCGGCCGTTAAAGCGCATTTTGACTATGTGAACAAGCGATTCTCCGCATGTCAACAGTTCAAATCGCGTTTCGGTCGTCCAGTAATGCGCCTCGCCGCCTCTCGTACAGAGGTATTAGGCGTAAATGTGCTTCTGCGAATATGCGCATAATCGCCTAACCAGGCATAAAGGGCTGCCTCTACAAGAGGCATTTAAAGCTCTTTGAAGGCGCATTAAAAAATTTACCTCTACAAGAACGGAGCACAAATCGGGCGTAGAGGCGCTGCAAACATCCGATTATGCGCATTATCGAATGCACGTTAAATAGCGAGTTTTATTTTGCTCCTGCCGTTAAAGCGCATTTTGACTATGTGAACAAGCGATTCTCCACATTAACTACTTGTAAAGCGCATTTGAAACAACCGGTAAGGTCACCCGTTGAGTGCTCAATTACCTCCTGCTACAAGCATTAACGATAAAGCGCTTCAGCGAATATGCGCATAATCGGCTAACCAGGCGTCAAACGGAATCCATCTAGAGGGGGCCAAGGCAAATTCTTGTAGATGAGGCTTTGGCGGAAGAGACAGATAAAAACAATCGGATCCTGGCAATATTATATAGGGAAAAAAACACAGAGAAATAACGACCTTCTCAATGCAAAGCAGAGGCTCTACCACTGAGCTATGGCTCCCTCCAGAGTTATCAAAAGTTATGAGGGTCAGCCTTCTTGGGTTATGTCTACGGTTGTTACCCAGTCAGTTTAATTGTATAATTGCATCAAAGGTAGTCGTTTGTTGTATGTGATCTATTTTCTACTCTGTATATTATCCTGTCTAGGATGGTGTTTTGATCCACTTATTCTGGCTTTTAAAAAAAAATACCAGAAGCTGGTTCACTTCTCAGAGGAATGCACTCTCCATACAGTCAGTGTATATACATATATAAGTACATGCTCAGAAGTACTTTGCACAGGGTTCAAAAATTTCTAAAAGCAAAAGTTGGCAATCTTATGGATGTTTTCTCAGAAATAAATCCCATCAACCTGGTTCAGATGACATGACAAGCCCACTTAATTTACCTGCAAGGAGCTGCAGTGTGTGCCAGCCGCCATTATGAATATGCAAGCCTAGGCTGACCATATGAAAAGGAGGACAGGGCTCATGTAACTTTAACAGTTGTAGAGAAAAGGGAATTTCAGCCGGTGTCATTTGTATGCAATTAGTTCCTGGTGAAATTACCTCTTCATCACAACAGTTAAAGCCGCAGGGGCCCTGCCTTCTTTTGTATATGGTCACTCTAGTATAGTGCCTGCACCTTTAACTGTTGTGATGAAGAGGGAATTTCACCAGGAACTAATTGCATACAAATGACACCGGCTGAAATTCCCTTTTCTCTACAACTGTTAAAGTTACATGAGCCCTGTCCTCCTTTTCATATGGTCAGCCTATGCAAGCCCAGATCCTCCGGGAAAGAACAAGATTGAACAAGATATGTTAACAAAAGTTTCTCTGTCTTTTCTGAGTCTATTGAATCCGGTGCTTGCGGCTACGAGTTTGGAAATCTGCAGGCAGCAACAGCAAAAGCCCATACTTTAAGGCTGGACAATATATTGACGTCTTTGTTGTCCTCTTTGGTTTGTAAGCTATTATCTTAAGACTAAATTACATGAGGTTAAATGTATCTTTGCATTTAATGTGGAAGAAGGGTTTTCATCCTTTATGCAAATAGCATCAATTGCAGGCTGGTAATTATGGGGATCAAACCATGCAAGAATAGTGGTGAAATGTAATGCTTTCTTCCTGTGCTGCAGTCCTGAGGAGGAAAAAATTCCTCTGGTACTGGAACTGAGAAGAAATTCACCCACCAATGGTTAGGCTGACCATATGAAAAGGAGGACAGGGCTCATGTAACTTTAACAGTTGTAGAGAAAAGGGAATTTCAGCCAGTGTCATTTGTATGCAGTTAGTTCCTGGTGAAATTCCCTCTTCATCACAACAGTTAAAGTTGCAGGGGCCCTGCCTTCTTTTGTATCTGGCCATTCTAGTATAGTGCATGCACCTTTAACTGTTGTGATGAAGAGGGAATTTCACCAGGGACTAATTGCATACAAATGACACTGGCTGAAATTCCCTTTTCTCTACCACTGTTAAAGTTACATGAGCCCTGTCCTCCTTTTCATATGGTCAGCCTACCCAATGGCCTTGCAGCTGACATCTTGCCAGACTAACCTTGGGGGGAAAAGGTATGATCTTGCCATTTAATTGGCAAATAAAAGGTTTATACTGGTTCTGGCAGTGAGCCCCAATCCTTCTGTGATCTACAGAACAAGTTATATTTATACCTAAATGCTCAAGTTTTTCTAAATTTATGTTAATTCATTTGCAGGGAATCTTCAAAGTGATATTTTTGGACTATCAGCTTTGGCTTTGCAAAGCTTATTTTTAAAAAATATGTACCAAGGATCCATTTGACTTGCAAGGCGTTAATTTTTTAAAAAAATTCAGTACGGAAGGACCACAGCACAGTGGTAGATCACCTGCTTTGCATGCAGGGCCTCATCTACACCAAGCAGGATATTGCATTATGAAAGTGGTATGAAAGCGGTATATAAAAGGCAGGAGCCACACTACTGACAACTATTGGGACCCATAGACACATACTGTATACCGCTTTCATATCATTATATCCTGCTTGGTGTGGCTCATGCCTTTTATATACCACTTTCATACTGCTTTTGTTGTCCCTAAAACAGGTGAGAGTTTATGACCTCTGAGATCTTTCGTCCAATAAAGACTCAGAGACGGGAGACTCCAATTTAACTCTTTACTTGACTTTCTGCTGCAGCAGAAGGCACTCTGGCTTTTCGCAAATCAAGAGAGCCCCGAACAAAGGACTTCGCACTCTTATATAAACTTTGGTTACAGGAGTAAAAAACATCTTTATTGGTCAAACGTCACTACAGTCTAATAATACTGACCATCATAGGATTGTGCTCAAGGGATTAGGTTTCAAACACAAAGATAAGATATGCATATATGAGTGAATTTTAGAACAAGCTTCACCTGATTGGTTTTCAACTTTTCTCTTTGTCTCCTTCGCCCAAGGCATTGCTATCAATCTACTTCCTGTCAGGAGTCAGACTTAACCCTTTCCATTACACAGAGGTTAATGCTGACACACAACACTTTCATAGTGCGATATCCTGCTTGGTGTAGATGAGGCCCAGGTCTCAGGATTGATCCTCTGTGTCTCCAGGTAGGGCTGGAAAAACTCATGCCTGATACCCTGGAGAGCTGCTGCCAGGGGCTCTCTATATGCTTTAAAAGCGCCACGGTGGTTGCACGGTGGCACTGTGTTGATTATAGGACACAGCAGCCACCTCGCAAGCTGCCACGGGGTTTTCCTGCGAAGTTGAGCATTGGGAAGTCAATGACTTACTCTGACTTTTCCTGCCAGAACGAGGTCACTGTGGCTCTTCTGCCATCTGACCTTGCTCCAGCGTTGCGCCAGGGGTGTTCCTGGGAGGAAGGCGACCTCCGATTGGTCGCTGGGTAAGGGGCAGGGGGCAGGCCTGGCAAACTGAATGGCCGCTGGAAAGCCTGCACTGCCTCCTCCAGTGAGGATTACTCGCTGCCACCCCGCAGCAGCGTATACCGTGGGCTTTGGCAGCAGAGCGGTTCCAGTGCGGCACCGTGAAGGCAGGGTCCCAATCAGTGTTGACAGTTCTGGGCTGGAGGGGCTAAGGGTCTGATTTAGTAAAAAGCTTCCAAAGTTTAGATGTTACTTCTGAGTAATCATGCAAAGCATTCACTTAGCATAGATCGCAAGATAAACCCCCATCTTTCCTTGAACCAACTTGACTGAAAGAGACCGTGTCTAAAGGAAGGAATTATTTTCATAATAGAGGCTCATCGCTGCCCTTTGCTTTGGACTATTTTTATCTCCCTCATTCCTCCTGAGAATTGGCGTGAGAACAGGGTCAGAGGCTATGGGGGGTTTAAAGAAGCAGCGATAAGCCCCATATGGTGCTGCCCGAGGGGCCTGGGAATGGATGCTGTGTTTACACAGGAACTAGGAACCATCTGTACCACATGCTCTCCTCAGTCCCCCTCCTTCAACAATTCCCTGAAATACTCCCTCAGTGGACACTGAATTTGTCTTTTCTCACTCACAGAGCTCTTCATGGCACAGGCAGGCAGTGAGTGAGGTCAGGGAAGTTTAGCATTTTCACATGTGAGGCTTATATCAGCTTCGTTTTCAGTCGACCCCAAACATAAATGTGTAACCTACACTGGCTGTAGCGTATGATCAATTTTTCTTCTGACTTCTCTCTCACGCATTAATTGTGTTCATGCACGACCCCCTTGCAAAAGCACAAGTGAAGCCCCAAAGCAATTGTTTGGGTCATTTGTGAAAACCTGGGCTTTTTAGAGGCAATTGTTTCATTGTGCAGGGAACGCTTAGTCATGTCTCAGGTTGAAGACACGCTAGAATGCTTCTGTTTTAACAAGAGGTGTGGGAGACACCAATTGGCTAGTACCCATATTATCACCAATTCCCTCCCTCCTTCTCCGGAGCAGCTTCGCACCTGCTTGTGTACATAATATGCAAAAAGACATCCATCCATCCCAATCTTTAGATGCCCTTTTAATATTTATTTGAATATGCCGATGGCTCATCAGAAACTCAAGGGGAGGGGCATGAGTGGGGTGGCTGAAGCAGCATCCATCATGCTCGCAAGTATGTCTGTGAGACAAGTTGAGAAGTCAGAATCACATCACATATGAAAGCCACTGTCAAAATGTTGCATCTGTCTTCATCCTCAGTTGAAGGATGGTGGAGGGTCCATACGCCCTCCCCACCCCCACCCCCCTGCAGCTTGCGCGTTTCTGGAGTTGTTAGGAGGAGGCTCAAGGGACTCTCTGGCCCCCTCTACAAGAATTTGGCTTGACGTCTGGTTGTCTGATTATGCGCATCTTCTCACCATTGCTTTTACACCTAATTCCTATAAACGACAGGTGGTGAAGCACATAACCAGCAGTATGAAACACGCTTTAAAGTGGTTGAAATGCAGAGAATCGCAGGTTTACATGGCCATAAGGCGCTTTAGCTCCTGCGGTAAATTTTAAGTCGCTATTTAACGCGCATTCGATAATGCGCATAAGCGGAGATAAAGAGCGCCTCAACCCCCAATTTGCACTCCGCTCTTGTAGAGGTAAAAAATTTAATGCACCTTGAAAGAGCTTTAAATCACTCTTCTAGAGGCACCCTCTGTTTCCCACCCAGAATGTATCAGAGCAAGCGTCAGTGAGGGAACCATCAGTGGAGCACAGTCTTTTCGCTCTGGGACATTGAAGTGGGCAGGAGTTCTGGACTGACCCTTAGGAGGCTCAAGATACATAGAGAATTATATCCTGCAGAGTGGGGACTAGGCCATGGGGAAGGGATGTTGCTAGGCTCTTGATAGGCCCAGAGCACCAAACTACATAAAACTTGCATATACTGATTTGCAATTCGTTCCTGGTGAAATTCCCTCTTCATCACAACAGTTAAGTTGCAGGCACTATACTAGAGTGACCCTTCCCTCCCCAGCTGCATAGATCCAGCGCCCTTGGAAATAGATTGGGGGCCAGGTCTGTGGGAAAGGTCTGTGTGGACAGAAGAAGACTGGTCAGGCCAGAATGCAACTCTTTCCATTTCCGCCTCCCCAGTTTTAGCCTTGTTATTTCTCTTCCCTGGCCCCTCGCCCCATACACCTCTTGACTAGCTAGGCCCCCACAGCAACCGTTACATGACGACCTACAACCTCCGTGGGAGCCATTTTGTGGTGGTGCCCACAGCAGTTTCTCATATTCCCAAATGTGCCCGCGGGTCCAGAAAGGCTGGAAACCCCGAGCTCCAGGGCATAGGTGATAAATAACCACAAGGAAGGAATAAGAGGAGGCCTCTCAGGGTCATGAAAGATAAAGCATTACGGAGCTGAGAAGAAGAATTAGCTCCTTTCCCCAACCTGGCTCCCTCTCAGGTGGGTTGGACTCCAAGTCCCCTCATCCATGGGTATGACGGGAGTTGTAGTCCAACACATAGAGAGGGCACAAAACTGGGGAAGGCCAGGCTGCTGTGAGAAGTGAATCTTTCAACTCTTTTAGAACGGCCATCTGTCTCCTGGTGCAGTGCCTTGTGCTATAAATAATTGTAATATATAAATAAATAAAATATGCCCAAATATGCTTTGGAATCCCAGCTCCGTTAACGGGAACCTCAAGGCAGCAGCCCAGGAGCTGGGAGAATATAACCGTCTGTCTCAGTGGTGGGGACTTTAATGGTCTTTCATGAGCCAAATTGGATCCATTACCCAGCGCATATTGGCAAGAGCTGTTGGCACTTATGAGGCCTTCAAAGCCAGCCCTGTAAATCTATAGCAACAACCCAGCCCATACATATTGAAACTCTGGGTCTACTTCCTCGCCTATATTTTTGGGTTTGGGGGGGGAGTGTGGCTGGGCGAAAAGGGAAGGTAAAGAACAGCAGGGGGGGTGTTTCTGGGAATAAATCCTGGCTTTCTCTTCCACATCACAGCTGGCAGTTCTACTGAAACCCCAAGACCACCCCCCTTTTAACCATGTTGTTTTCTGAGTCCACCTCTCACTTTGCTACTTTCCTTGGCGAAGCCAGAGGGAAGAAGATGGCAGGCCTAGCCTTTCGCCCAGACACAATACTCTTGTGAAAACAAGAAAGCTAGCCACTCTAGGCCTGTAGTGCCATTATTCCGTTTTTTCCCCTTCTTGTTTGCACAAGAGTAGCCTGTCTGGGACAAAGCTAGGCCTGTCATCGTCTTCCTTCTGGTTGGGGTAGTAAGCTAAGCAGCAAATGGGAAATGGAGGAGAAAACAAGATGGTTTAGAGGAGGCTGACCAGATAAAATCCAGGTCAGGGCTCATGTAACTTTAACAGTTGTAGAGAACAGGGAATTTCAGCCAGTGTCATTTGTATGCAATTATTTCCTGGTGATATTCCCTCTTCATCACAACAGTTAAAGTTGCAGGGGCCCTGCCTTCTTTTGTATATGGTCACTCTAGTATAGTGCCTGCAACTTAACTGTTGTGATGAAGAGGGAATTTCACCAGGAACGAATTGCATACAAGTGACACTGGCTGAAATTCCCTTTTCTCTACAACTGTTAAAGTTACATGAACCCTGACCTGGATTTTATCTGGTCAGCCTAGTTTAGAGGGGCTTGGATTTCAGTGAAACCACCAGCTGTGATATGGAAGGGAAGAGCCGGATTTCTTCCTTGTCCCCACCTCACTCCCCACTTTTAATCCAGCTGGCCCCACAATTAGGCAGAGTGAGGTAACCAACATAGGCCACTGATTTTGTGTATATCATAAAAGGGCAGCAAATTTGTTATTTGTTTATTATTATTGTGATTTTTTTTTTACTGCCAGCAGGAGGAGTTTGTTGGATTTTCTGCCTCAGTTGCAAAAATAACTTTATAAAACTTTTGTTTTATTATAAAAGCTGACAAGACAAAACAAAGAAAATGGGGCTACATAGATTTGAACATATCAGTTTCAATGTATACATTTGAAACGTGTGTGTGTGTGTGTGTATGAAAATACAGCTTTCTAAGAACTATACATAAACTTCAATAAAAGCAAACCAAATATCCAAATGAATATCCATTCACAGGTGGTGTAATAAATTGGCCAGCTTTGGGTACTATACACCTTGACTTGTCAGGGGAGATGCAATTTACACTTCCGCTTCAGACAGTAAAATATCTTTGGCCAGCCCTGTTTAGGTTAGGAAAAGGAAAATTGACAGATCCAACTTATTTCACCAGGGCATTGCACAGGAGAACTTCCCAGTAGATTGGGTCTCTGAGTGCTTCCATTCTGTCACCTCAGAACATTACCACTTCATTCTGATGCATGGGTAGACCAGGGCTCAAGTCCCTGTTCCTTGTCAGATATAGGGTGACCAGATAAAATCCAGGTCAGGGCTCATGTAACTTTAACAGTTGTAGAGAAAAGGGAATTTCAGCCAGTGTCATTTGTATGCAATTAGTTCCTGGTGAAATTCCCTCTTCATCATGTTAGAAATGACTTTCATTTCTAACAACCACAACAGTTAAAGTTGCAGGGGCCCTGCCTTCTTTTGTATATGGTCACTCTAGATAGTGCCTGCACCTTTAACTGTTGTGATGAAGAGGAAATATCACCAGGAACTAATTGCATACAAATGACACTGGTTGAAATTCCCTTTTCTCTACAACTGTTAAAGTTACATGAGCCCTGACCTGGATTTTATCTGGTCAGCCTAGTCAGATATCTCTTGCTGCAGCCTTCCTCAGGGCTCCATCACACCAGTGATTTAGTGCACTCTCACCGTGCCTGGTGTGCAAATTTGCAGCACAGTACTCATGTGACGCTGTGCCTGTCCTGCTGACACACTGCCTCTTCCCCAGCCTTTTCCATTTTTTCCTAGAACTCCTAAAGTCTGGATTATTTTCCCTAAGTGCTTTTAATGCGCCCTTAAGCCTCATGTTTTCCTTTGTTGGGGGCATGTGTTGTGACGGGAGTCTTGCTGTTAGCTTGAATGGATTGCATCAGGTCCTTGCAGGGAAAAGCGATGTCTCCCAGCAGCCCGCTCCAAGCCTCGATATAAAACCCAAACCTTGCATCCCAGGCTCCTAAGCGTTTTTTTAAAATCGTACAATGCCCGAATCTCTGCAGAGACAGGATTGTACTCCCTCGATGCCCCCAAAGAGCCAGACTAAAGGGTCATTCCATTTTTGTCCGGCAGAAAGGTGGTCTGGTTGAAGTGCTCACTTAACAGGACCTGCTTGTATATGTCTTGTTAAAGGGGGGGAGGAGCAACCAATGAACTGGAGAGAGAAAGAGAAGGGGCGGATTGGAGTGGAGTGGCAAAGCAAACAAGCAAAAGAGCAGCATATTCAGATGAAAGGGACCTCTTATGCATCAGAGGTAAAAAACGCAGAGGCAAACCGGGGGGGTGGGGGAATTAGGTGTGATGGAACTCTCAATCTCGATAATCTCCAGGTGATTTGGACTGCACCTCCCAGCGTTCCTGATCACTGACCATTCAGATTGGGGCCGATGGGAGTTTATTTATTTATTTATTTATTTGATTTAAAATATTTATTGTCTGCCTTTCAGGGCAGAAGCCCTCCCAACATACAACAATAAGACACATCATAAAAACTGATTCGGTATTAAAATTGGTAAAAACAAAACTGTAAAAACACAATAAAAACACAATCAGCAGCAAACATTCTTTAAAAAAAAAGGCAAACACTGCAGCCATAACACGGTGTAATAATAAAACATAATTGGGGGAGGGCCAACGGAAAGTAGTATGTTTTCAGGACATGCTCTACATATTCAGAGTTGAAGTCCTGGGGGGGTCCGTCTGCTCCATTAACCCCATAGTGCCTGTATAGTGGCACTGCATTGCTTATATGATGCAGCCGCCAACTCACAGCCACATCAGGATTTCTCCCCCAAAACTGCAGATTTTCAAAGTGCCGATTTAGGGCACTTTCATCCAAGAAAGCTCCAACTGGCAAGAGGTTGTTGTTGTTGATGGGGAAGTGCGGGAACGCAGGGCAAGGGGTGGGCCTTTCTGGCTGGACAGCCCGCACTCCCTCCTGCCTTGTTTAGCTTTATTGGTTTAACATCACAGTAGTGATGCTGCACCCTTCTAAGGCATCACCGTATAGATAAACATCTGGAGGGTGCCAATTTGAGGGAGACTGTCCTGCCACATAGCTAGGTTTATTCTCAGTAGGGTAAGATTGAGCTGAGCTGTGAAGGTCCTTAGCATATTTATTATAAGACCACATCTCCTTTCAATTTTCTGGTGTTAAGGCAACGTCAGGGCTGAAGCTAATGTACTTTGTCCGTCCTCCAGGGAGAGATTCAGGACGTAGGGTGACCACATGTCAGGAAAAACCTGGACATGTCAGGATTTTTGGTAACAATTCCGGGAAGGGGGGAAATTATGAAATTTGAAGAAAAATTCAGATTTTTCGGCAGCTCTACTTTATAGTCAATGGGAATTAACAGAAATGCTTACAGCTCTGTCATTTTTAAAGAGTTGAGACTTGGCACCATGATAGCCCTTAGGTAGGGCTTTAGCCGTGCCAAATTTGAAGCAGATCTGTTCATCCGTTGCTTTTTAGGATTTTTAAAAAAAAGTTTGAGGTTTTAAAATTATTATTTTTAAAAAATGTCTTTTTTTAAAAGAGCTGAAACTTGGCACTTTGATAGCTCCTATGTAGGGCTTTAGCCATGCCAAGTTTGAAGCAGATCTGTTCATTCACTGATTTTTAGGATTCTTTTTTTAAAAATGAGATTTTAATATATATATATATATATATATATATATATATATATATATTTAAAAATCATTTTTAAAGATAGGGAGATGAAACTTGGCATCATAATAGATCTTAAGTATGGCTTTAGCCATGCCAATTTTCAAGCAGATCTGTTAATCTGTTGATTTTTTAGCAAGTTTCAAAACAAAATTGAACTTTAAAATTAAAAATAATAAAAAAGCCGTCCAGCTGGCTGGCAGCAAGCCCTGTTAAGCAGCAGCTTGCAGCGGAGTGAGGATACAATCAGAAAAGTTATTTGAGGGAAGGGGAGAATGTATCACACAGAGTAGAGCAACAAAGTACAGCAAAAGCTACAAAAGTAGGAGTGAGTGAAGTTAATTTCAGATACATTCAATGTCTCGTTAATTCAGCGATTTTAACATTAAGATTTGTAGAATAGATTTGTCTTAATTGTATGCTGTAAAATCAAACATGTGACCAAGGCTATGTTCAGGTGGGCGCCCCCCCCCCCCCGGTGCTGGAGACACACCCTGGGGCGGACATATTGGTGGGGATGCCCCCTTGGGGGCCGACCATGTTGTCCTCCTTTTTGGTTTCTAAAATATGGGCACTCTATACAGGAGTCATTGGCTGAATTCGGACGTCATATTAGGCAATGGAGGGGTGAATATCGTACTGACCGTGTGTTAGGCAGGCAGAGCTCCACACACGACATGCTGCAGCCGGCGCTGCTCAGCACCGGCAAACGCCCCGGTTGCTAATAATGGACGGCGGCCATTTTGGTTGCAGCGTCTGCTCCCTCCCCCTCCCTCAGTCCCCCAGCCATATCCCAGCATGCACCATGAGTTCTGCCGACTGTATAGAACAGCTGAGGGTTTACAGCTACCCTGGCCGGCAGAACTCTATTCCCAAACGGAATAGTCCACGGAGAGAGAGGGGGCTCAATTTGGACGACACGTTAAACAACGGGGCTTGGGGCTAAACAACGTGTAAGCCCGTTGTTTCCCTCCATTGTTTAAATTGCCCAATTAGCATACCGTCAGTTGTGTGTGCGTTGTGTGTTACTCCCCACACAACACAATAAGCAACACAACTGATGATTGTTCCCTCCCTCCTCCGTTGCTTAATATGTCGTCCGAATTCAGCCATTGTTTCTAACCCCTCTTGCTGCTCCTTCTCCCAATAGCATGGAGCCCCAGTATTTGGTGATGGTACTGCTGCTGAGCCATGCAAGGCCAGTGCTGCTGGGCCCTGAACCACTCACTGGGCCAAGATGCACCTATACCTTCATCCTGCCACAACAGAAGTTCACGGGGGCCGTGTGCTGGAGCAGTGTGCGACCTCCCCCAGAACCTCCAGGCCTCAATCGCAGCGAAGTGGAGGAGCTCCGCCACCAGCTGGGCCAGCAGCAGGCCCAAATGGATGAGCTACGCCGACTGGTGGAGGTAGACGGGGCGGTGGTGAGTGAAATCAAGGTGCTGCGCAAGGAAAGCCGCAACGTCAACGCCCGTGTCACCCAGCTCTATACTCAGCTGCTTCACGAGATCCTCCAGCGACGAGAGTGGCCAGTACAGACCTCCCAGCTTGAAGGGCGTGTGGCCAACGCCTCTGCCGAGGCCTTGCGTGTAGCCGCCAATTATCGCCAACTGGAAGGCAAGTACCTCGCCCTAGCTGCCCTGGTCAACAACCAGAGTGCCCTCATCAGCCGGCTAGAGAGAGAGTGCCAACAAGGAACAAATGGCAGGATGCGCCCACAGGTACTGGTCAGAAGGAATCAGGGATGTTTTTGGATGAAGGTTTTATCATGCAATTGCCCTGTCTCATTTAGAGAATTTTACTGGTGGGGTGGGGTGTGGGATTGCCATTGCCTTAAATTTGTAATCCTCCTGTGTTTTCTTCCATCGGTTTGCTTTCCACCAAGAAAAATCCTTTAAAGGAAGAAAGACAGAATGGCCATCAATTTGGAAGCACTCTGGGAGACAGGGACCAGACAGGAGAACAAAAGGATAGAAAGACCCCGCGGAAAGGAATGTGGCTAGAGCAGCATTCTCCAACTGGGTGCCCTCCAGATGTACTGGATGACAACTTCTAGCTGGTTTGGAATGCTGGGAGTTGTAATCCAACACATCTGGAAGGCACAGGTTGGGAAAGGCTGGGCTACAGGGTTGTCAGGAGACAATGACTGAATTCGGACGACACAATAAGCAACTTGGGGAGGAACAATCGTCACTTGTATTGACTATCGTGTTGTCCGAATGCTGCCATAGTCAACTCAGTGCTGATCCTAATCCACACCACGGTTTATTATTTATTACCATGTTGTATGGGGAGTACCCCCTAGATGAACAACTGTATAGTTGATTATTACCCCACCATTGACTATCATGTTGTCCGAATTCAGCCAGTTGGTTATTTTTTGGGTATTCTCCACACAACATATTCCTACACAACTGTGGGTGGTTGGGACTGGCGTTGAGTGGACTAATAGTCAACCCAGCATTTGACTGACACAGCCTCCACCCCTCTCCCCACCCTCCCTCCTCCCTCAGTCCTCCCAGTTCTATCCCAGCAGCTTCTGCAAGTTGCACCAGTTGTAGTAGAGTGGCAGCCGCCACTTTGGTCGCTCTTGCCGCCTGCCTCTATGGGCTTGTGTTTTAACTCACTCACCGCACACCATTAACCCACTCACCCCTCCACACAACACTTTAAACAACTGGCTTCGAACTAAACAACTTGTAACCCAGTTGTTTCTCTCCGTTGCTTATTTGGACGGAATAGCATACCGGCAGTAGTTTGTGAGTGGCGTGTTACCCTCCACACAACACAATAAGCAACACAACTGACGATTGTCTCCCCCCCCCACACCTCTCAGTTGCTTAATGTGTTATTCGAATGCAGCCATTGGCTGATTTTTTAAAAACCAATGCTGGGGCCTAAGCCTTTCTGGGGTAGCTATTCCCCGCTCCCTGCCCAGGAATGAAAAGGCCTCAAGGGGCCAAAAGGACATGCTCTATTTCTGGTGTTCCCCCTTCCCCTTGGGCTAACAGGAGCAGACATAGGAACCACATTCCCTCTCTCCTGTGGTGGTGGTGGTGTGAGATGGCTCTCCTCTCTCCACAGCCACCTCTGGTGCCAGTGGTACCTCACAACCCGGCAAGTATCGCCAATGACAGCAGGGACCATTTTGATGCCATCAACGACATCCAGCGAGACCAGACTGCCCCTGCACAGGACTGGCCACACAAGGCTTCAGATCCACCGGAAGGCACGATCCAGCCCCTTGCTGTTGTGCCCACCAAATCCGCAGGTGAGAGAGGGCGTGGCTGTGAAGAAGCACACCCGAAGGAGGGCGGAGATTGAGTGGGACAATCAGCTACCACGATTGGATGTGGCTGGGGCTTAGGCCTCCTCCACACGAGACGTTTAATGAGCCTTGAAGGCTCATTAAACAATTTACCTCCACAAGCACGGAGCGCAAAACGGGCGTACAGGCGCGTTATCTCCCTGATAATGCGCATTTTCGAACGCGCGTTAAATAGCGACTTTTATTTTGCTCCGGCCGTTAAAGCGCATTTTCGCGGTGTGAACAAGCGATTACGCGCATTAACTGCTTGTAAAGCGCTTTTTGGACATGAATTAATGCGCTTCGCCGCCTCTCGCCGCCTCCGGTGCAGAGGGATTAGGAGTAAAAGCGCCTCCGCGATAATGCGCATAATCACGGAACCGGGCGCAAAAGCGCATCCTTGTGGAGGGGGCCTTAGTTCGCACAAAAACAAGCGATGGGATAAAAACTGCTCCTGAAAATGCTGAATTAATGTTCTCCTGTATAAAAAGCTCCCAGAACATATATATTCACATTGAAGCATTCAGACCTGCAGTCTGAACTGGTACAGTCCAGGTCCAGGTCAACCACTTTTTCTTCTCTTGGTGTGAATTATTGGTTACTATGGAGATCTGGTCCTCAAAGAGAGCAACTGCACCTGCCCTATTGGTCAACTCGTCTTCCTCTCCCTTTCTGGGGCTGTTCACACGTCACATCAACTCATGGTGGCTTTTAAGCTACGCACAGTAGCTTATTTTGCAAATAGCCTACTGTGCCCCCTCACATGATCAGACACATAAGCTATGAAGCATAGTTTATTTCCCCCTACACACACACACACACACATTGCCCCTCCACCCTCTGTAGTCCTCCCACTCACTTTGTGGATTTTCAAGCCTTTGTCAGGTCTTCTTTCTCTGCCCATGAGCAACGAAATGGGGGGGGGGGGGCAACTCCTTGAAAGTTTCCAGGAATTGAACAAAATTGAATATACAGGTTTCCCTTATGGGGATCCACCACATGCATTACTGGATAAATGCAGGACTTTGAATTTTCATGGAAAGGTGAGGAATTTATCTACACGTGAAACCATTTGGAAACCGTGCAGGAGGGAACTTATTTGGGGTAGGAGACATAGCTGAATGTGGTAGGAAAACAAGTTTGCTCAGAGATTGCTCGAGCCAAATGGTGGCAGTGTTTTTGGCCGTTCTTGCCAAGTGGCCCTGTAGGTGATCATTGTAACTCATGCTGGTGTCTGCTTGGCTCAAGCGAGAGATGGCACACTAACCTAGGTAACATAAGCCTTACTGCAGACCATGGGTTCCCAGGATGGCTTGTTTGGGGAAATAACCCACCATGGGTAGGGAAATTGCTCACAGACGACACGTTAAGTCATCAAGGGTTAAATTAACTATTGTGGTTTATTTAACCCATCATGAGTTAATATGTCGGCTGAACCCAGTTTCTCTCTCTCTTTGTCTGTCTCTCTGTCTCCCCAAAAATGTAAACTGAAAACATTTCAAACTGCTTATCTGCCCCTGCCCCCACCAGCTGGAAGAGTTTCCCAAACTCTGCTAGCATTACACTCCGAGAGCTGTAGTGAGATTGCCAGCTACCAACACTTCCTCCTTATCACTTTCTCTCACTGATTGAAGTGTAATCGATCATCCTGGATTGTTAGCTATCTATCAGTTTAACCGTAAGCCTATCATTGAATATTAGGATGGTTTAAATCCCTAACAATACAAAACCAACATACCTATTTTCCTTTGGCAAATGTGGGAGAGTAGACATACTTTCTGCAATACAATGGCTCAGTTCGGACGACATATTAAGCAACGGAGGGGTAAATAACGTTCTGACCGTGCGTTAGGCAGGAGGAGCTCCACAGACACGCTGCAGCCGGCGCTGCTCGGAACTGGCAAACGCTCCGGCTGCTATGAACTTGCGGCGGCCATTTTGGTTGCAGCCTCTCCTCCGTGTGTCCTCCAGCCATATCCCAGCATGCACCGTGAGTTCTGCCGGCTGCATAGAGCGGCTGGGGTTTTTTGGCTGCTCTGGGCAGCAGAACTCTATTCCGAAACGGAATAGTCCACGGAGAGAGGGGGGCCTGAATTTGGACGACACTTTAAACAACGGGGCTTTGGGCTAAACAACGTGCAAGCCTGTTGTTTCGCTCCGTTGTTTAAAGTGCCTGATTAACGTACTGTTAGTTGTGTGTGCATTGTGTGCTGCCCTCCAGACGACACAATAAGCAACACAACTGACGATTGTTCCCCCCTCCTCCGTTGCTTAATGTGTCATCCAAACTGAGCCAATGACTTTGTTATAATGTCTCCTTCCCTACCCTGTTTCGCTGTTCATCCATATTTGCCTTGGGGCCTCCTGCTCCTTCTCTGAAGCAGCTGTAGCCCAGAGCCCAATAAAACCAGTACAGTCTGCTCTTCACAAACAAAAGCACCCCATCCCACAATTCATTCTGGAACCACCAGTCCCCCCACACACACCTGGAGCTGAAGTTTGGCTGAACATCATACAACAGTTGCTAGCGGAAAGCCAGTGATTTATTGACAGTCTTTTGTAGCTGACAAGGACCGTAAAGGAAGAATGTGGCCCCTCTCAAAATAGAGGAGGCTTCTGGTGTGGAGATGGTCCAGTCCCCCTTCCCTGAATTCCTCCCCTCCACAGAGGTAGCTGTGGACTGAGCTCAGGGGCATCTCCGCCAAGAGACAAAGTACCACAACAGGTGGTAATGGCCCCCGAGCGGAGATGTTGTTTTTGAAAAGGAGCCCAGTGTGTCCTTTAACCCTAATGGCTCGCTTTTCTCTTCTTGACACAGGGCCTTGGCCTGACTGTAAAGCAGCTCAACAGGATGGGCAGGCCACTGGCATCACCATGCTGCAACCCACTGGGGCCCGGGGCATCTTCCAGGCCTGGTGTGATCAGGAGTATGAAGGGGGCGGTTGGACCGTCATCCAGCGGCGGCAGGATGGCTCGGTCAACTTCTTTGTCACGTGGCAACATTACAAGGTGCGATGAGGTGACTCCGGAGGTCATGCGAAGGGAAGAGCTACGGCGTGAAGGGGGCTCAGTCTTGGGCGGGAGGTGGGGGAGGAAAAGCTATGGGATAAAGGGTCGTTTGGACTGAAGAGACCGAGAGCTGAAGTCCTATGGTTGGGCTGGGAACCCCCAGGCAAAGGATCACATGTGATGGGGTGAGCTAGACACCAGGACCAGAGAGACAACACTTCCACGGGTGCCCAGCCTTCAGTCCAGTTGTCCCAAGTTGCATCAGCAGCAAGAACAGCTGGCACGGCACCTGGATGGGAACACCTTATCCAGGGGTCTGTCTTCACGGCGCCGGGTTGGCACTGCCTCCCTCCTCAATCCTGTGCTTTTCCTTCCCCAAGGCAGCGTCGGGTAATTCCAACGCCGAAGAGGGAGCGCAGGGTTTCTGGGTGGCAATCTGGGTCCTGGATTCCTCCCCCCCCCTGCCCTCTTCCTGGTGGAAGGTGACCAATCGCTGGTTGCCTTCCACTAGGCTCCGCCCCCGGGTTGGCCCTGGATAGGCAGTAGTGCGACGTTACATGGGGGAAGTGCCGTGTTGACGTCAGACCCTTTGAAAAAGTTGGGGTAAATCCCCAATTTTTTTTCATATTGCACCATCTCAGGAAAGCCCCACTGTGGCTGCGAACCTACGCCTGTGTCGTCTAACCGATGGGTCACTGATCCACAGCTGCCACGGGGCATTCCCTGTGTGTAGACAGCCCAAAAAGGTTTGTGGGTCTGGGAGCTAGAAGGACAGAAAGTTGGTTTTAAGGATCCCTCAAGGAGCAGTGTCAGTGAAATAAGAGTTTGTCAGTGAGGGGTGTCACAGACTGGGAGCTTATCCCAGAGATATGGGTGGAATCTGGCTGTGAGGGAGATTATGCCGAGTCTACTGTTGAGGTGATGTGCTTCTGTGTATCTTCTATTGAGTTCCCCCTGCAAAAGGATTCCATGGATCTCTGCAAGAGCGCTTGCTTTCCTATGCGCGCCTAATTGTCAGGGTACGGGGAGGACTAATTGCACACACTTCTCCCCCATTTCTGTTCCCTTAGAACAGGGGTGGGGAATGTGTAGCCCTCAAGCTGTTGCTTTGCATCTATAGAAGGCAAGGCTTGGTCCCTTGCCTTTCGATATTGGCTAAAGGTTGTATATATTTATTTATTTATTTATTACATTTGTATACCGCCCCATAGCCGAAGCTCTCTGGGCGGTTTACATACACACAATCTGTACATTTAAAACCACTACAACACTTCAAAAAGCTACAAACAAAAAAACAAAAAAACAAAAAAACAAAAAACCAGGCTCTCAGATATTGCCAAATGCCTGAGAGAAGAGGAAAGTCTTGACCTGGCGCTGAAAAGATAACAATGTTGGCGCCAGGCGGGCCTCGTCAGGGAGATCGTTCCATAATTGGGGGGCCACCACAGAGAAGGCCCTCTCTCTTGTTGCCCTCTTTTGAAGGCTCTCTCTCTATCTTTATCTTTTGCAAAGGGATGTTTTTATCAGTTCATGGTTCAAATGTTTTACTGCCAAACTGCGTTTATTAGGTCTATCTATGGATTTTCTCCATAGATGAGATTATCCTGTGGCAAAATCTATTGTAGAACAACAGATTAAGGACATTGATTTTCAATATGCTATGACAAATGCACATAGATCCTGCTCTCCAATACAATCTGGTCTAATATTTGAATTTCCTAGATATGCTAGATATCTGGACTATTTGACCATCCCCAAGTACCGCCAGGTTTTTTCTAGGGCTAGATTTAACTGCCTTCCTTCTGCAATACTGGAAGGGCGCTATCAGGGCATCCCATATGAGGATCGCTTGTGCCCTTGGTGATGAAACAGTTGAATCGTTAGGGCATGTTTTTTTCGAATGTAGCCTCCACAGGAAGGGAGCAAAATAGATTTTTTGGCCCTTTTATGAGAAAATGCCCTGGAAGGACATCCAAACAGTATTCGGAATACTTTCTGGCAGGTACAAACAAGTTAACAACAGAGTCAGTGGCTAAGTTCCTCTTCTCCGTACAAAGGTCTCGTAAAACAATTTCCTCACCCTAATTGTAACTTATATTCTATGTTGTTGTTTTTAATTTCTTGTTATCAGGTGTTTTAACATACTTATATATTTTAAATATGTGTATCTTTTAACAACCTTTTTAGCCTGTTGTATAATGAATTAATGATTATGTTTTTAAGATTTTAACAATGACTGCTATTGTTCCTAGTGGGTCTGTGACCGCATAATAAAATGATGATGATGAACTTCAGCTCCTATTGGCCCCCAGTCAGCATGGCCAATAATCAGGAATGATGGGAGTTATAGGCTGCTTCCAGACAGAAGGTCCCTAGCGCCAACAACCAAAGGCTTTCTGCCACTTTCCCACCTTTTCCCTCCCTAGTGGATTTTCTGCATTAAAGAGAAAGCCGGAAGAAGCAGTAAGAAAACTCGGGAGGGTCACAAGTGAAAGATGACACAGTCTAAAACCCCCAGAAACTTCCATGATGGAGGCAAGGTGATGGCGCCATAAAAGCCTCATCTGGAAGCACCCCTAGTCCAACATCTGAAGAGCTCCAGGTTGCTCGCCCCGACTGAGAGCCGATGCCAGCCTGCTAACATCTTGCCTGCTGTGTCTCCCTAGAATGGTTTTGGGAACCTGGAAGGTGAGCACTGGCTGGGCCTGGAGTCCATCCACTGGCTGACCCGCCAGGGCTCATACGTGCTGCGGGTGTGGATGGAAGACTGGAGCGGGCGACAGGCTCATGCAGAATACGACACCTTTGCCTTGGAGCCGGAGAGCGATTTCTACCGATTGCGGCTGGGGCGCTATCAAGGCAGTGCTGGCGACTCGCTCTCCTGGCACAATGGCCGACAGTTCAGCACACTTGACCGGGATCACGATGCTTACTCAGGTAAGAGGGCATAAGGGTTGGAATCAGAGAGACGACTGCAAGAGCATACCAAAAGCCGGGCAGAAGGTATTATTTGTTCTTGATATTTTTTATCATTTGCTTCATCCAAGGAGCTCAAGTTGGTGCATATGATCCTTCCCCCTATCTCCTCCCAAAACCATGCAAGGAAGGTCAAGTCATATAACAATTGGCACAAGGTCAACCAGTGAGATTTGTGGTTCAGGTGGGATGTTAATCCAGGTCTCTCGGACACTTGGTTCGCCACTTCACCACACTGGTACATGGAACATTCCACTGGGGGCTTTTCTACATGAAGAATTTGTCATGGGCTTGCCATTCCCTACTCACAGTTGTTTACGGGTTCTTTAGACATTGTCCAGACAGTTTCGCTTCTGTGAGTAACCAGCACTTTCGGTGAGTATTTTTAGAGCAGGGGAAATGTGATATTTAATTATGAAAGTGAAAGAAAGCATCATTTCCTCTTGTGTGGTGATGCTATTCTGCTATACCACAGTGCCACCTAGTGGTTATGTAACAGAAAAGCAGGAAGGGAACACACTCTTCGTGTAGTGCTAAAATCTCAATTCTGCAATAAAATCAAAAGTAGATACAGTGGATTAACCAACAATTAGCAGCCTTGTGTAGAAAAGCTGTGGGTTGCTTTTACTCCACAATGAGAGACTGTGAAGATGGAATTTGGAGGCAGGAGTATGACAACAAGAAGTCATACTCTTGGTTGTCCAGCCAAATTATGGACATGCAAGAAACATCAATATATACATATCATGGGTACTGAGCATAGCAGAATGGGGGTGGATATGTGAGAAGAAGGATAAAAAGTCTAAATTCGTGTTTGCAAATGGCACTTCTTCTTTTCTTTTTTTTAACATTTCCCGGGTCTGGAGTTCAAATGTAAAACCTAAGTTGGGTAGTATACATGTTTGCTTTAAAAATGCCAAAATCTGTATTAGGGCAATACTTTTATCTGGTCAAATCAACAGTCACATAGTAGTGTGCAAGTGTTAAAATCTCTTTATCAGCCCAGATGTTACAAAATCAGGTGTGATGGGGGGAAGGGGGAGGCTGACTTGATGTTGAAGCTTATAAATACTTATTTCATTTTCATATCTTACATCATTCAACCACCCTTTTAACATCATTACTATTATTTACCCCCCCTTCCCCCTCCCTCTTCCTCTCTTTTATTGGTTAATTTGCCCCTGTTCTCTTCTTCTCTTCTTCCAAAATTCTTCTCTGTCTCTTCTTTCTTTTCAGGAGTCCCATAACTTTTTATATGCTTCCGCAATATTGTTCTTATTCGGATCTTTTTCCATATAATCTATATATGCAAACCATTCTGTTCTAAATATATCTGTCTTCTTTTTTCCTCTATAGACTCTAAGTTTCTGTGTTAATTTTTCATTCATTGCTATATTCCACAAATTTTTCCCCACATCTTAATTGTTAACATCCTAGCTGTCTTCCAATTACTAGCTATCTGCTGCCTTGCTGCAGTCAGCATAAATCCAATCAATATTTTATCCTTTACATCACTATTTTCTTTAACAAACATATTCAAAAGAGCTAGTTCTGATGTTCTATTAATTCTTTGAGCAGTGACCTTTTCTATTTTTTGAAAAACCTTATCCCAAAATTTCCTAACTCTATAACATTCCCACCACATATGCAAATTTGTTCCAAACTCTGTACATCCTCTCCAACATTCTGGGGTCGCATTTCTGTTCATTTTTGCTACCTTCACTGGAGTCAAATACCATTTTTGTATCATTTTTAATGCCCCTTCTCTTATCTTTGTGGAGGTAGTTTTGAATGGGAAGTTAACAGCATTCATAAGTGACATTTAGGTCCCAGACTAAAAAAATGTTCTTTTAAAAGTGTCTTCTAAAAGCAAATGATTTGAAGGGCTCAGAGAACGGGGTATGTTTTAAGTTTGGAGTGGGTCAGAGGAAGGAGCAAGTAAGGTTCCTATGGAGCCCTTCTAAAAAGGCTTCCAAAAGAGATGGAACTGCTACACGTTTCAGCCAATTGAAAAGGTTTTGACCTAGAAAAGGCATATATGATGCTTGCCATGCCACAAGGACGGCTTCTACTTTCCTCCGGCACACATGACCTGAGGAGATTTGCTGCCTCAGCCTCCTTGCTTTTAAAAGATAATGCTAAACCTTTTGGTTTTGGAAAGTGACTGAAGAGTACTCAGGATAAGAAAAAAGATGAAAGAAGTGATAGAAAAGCGCAGGAGGGTTAGGAAATGGAATGCATTGTTGTCTGGGCCCCCGTAAAATTCCACGAATGAGGCAAGGCAATCAATAAAAGCCTCATCTGGAAATACCTTCAGAGTCTAGAATATTCTGTTTTATGATTTAGTAGTCGTCCTTTACTCTGGTATGTTTCACGTGATTTGTTTTATTACCGATTTTTAAGGTATTTTATTGTTATTTGTTCCCCATTTCCCTGAGCTGTGAGAAGGCCTGGGATAATACCACAAGGTTTCATTTCCTTTGGATGAAAGAGCACTGAGGCTTTAGGGTGTCTGCAATGTGTTTATTTACAAAACATACAAGCAGAGTATAGGTGGGAAACTAATATTTCTACAGCAGACTCCAGATCTGCCTTACATTGCTAGAGAGAGCCCCTGCGTCCAATAGGTTTCACCTTCTGCTAACTTGCTGGCTTCAAACTGTCTCTCTCTCCCCTCTTACTATTTGGAGAGTGTCCTCTTCCCAAACTCTGATGGATTCTGCATTCCAAGCCTAGGGAGAATTTCCAGCTATCAGGAGAACGTCTCCAGCCGTTAGCTCCTATGCATTCATGAAACATCACCTGATCATTCTGAAATAGTATAGCAGATGGCTGGCTAACAAAGGATGGTCGTCCGTAGCACTATTGCATGGAGTTTTTTGAGTTCTGTAAAGCACCTTAAGTATTGTTGATTAGGCAGGACGCACAGATGAATACCAAAAACGTCTCCGTTTTCTCCCAAGGAAACGTTGAAAACATCGTTTGAGAGGGTGATGAGAATTCTCGGTTCAAAATGCACAGATACCCAATTCCAAAGGTTCCCTGGGGAAGTCTGTGGCAGCTCTGCGTGCAGACATACCCTAGGAGGGCTACTAAAAGCAAGCACCACCAAAGAGAAGCGTAGCCGTCACCACAATTGCAGCCTTTGGACGTTCCTGTGATGTGTGAGGAAGACGACTTGCCCTCTCGATCCCTGTCCTTCCTGGCTGGTCGTCCAGGGAGGAGATACAGTTAGATCACATTTACAACATATTATTAATGCATCTCTCAGGGAGGGCAGCTTTCCATCATGTTTAAAAGAGGCGGTGGTAAGGCCGCTTCTAAAAAAGCCCTCCCTGGATCCCCTGGACCTTAATAACTACAGGCCAGTATCAAATCTTCCATTTTTGGGCAAGGTGATCGAGAGAGCGGTTGCCATTCAACTCCAGGCAGTCTTGGATGACACTGATTTTCTAGACCCATTTCAAACCGGCTTCAGAGCAGGATACGGAGTTGAGACCGCTTTGGTCGCCTTAGTAGATGTTCTACGCCTTAGTATCGACAGGGGGAGTGTGTCCCTGCTGGTACTCCTGGACCTCTCAGCGGCTTTCGATACCATCGACCATGGTATCCTTCTGGAGCACCTGGGGGAATTGGGAATCGGGGGCACTGTGCTTCAGTGGTTCCGATCCTATCTCTTGGGCAGGTTCCAGATGGTGATGCTTGGGGATAGCTGCTCTTCAAAAAAGGAGTTGCTATGTGGTGTACCACAAGGTGCCATCCTTTCCCCAATGCTGTTTAACATTTACATGAAACCGCTGGGAGAGATCATCCAGAGGCATGGAGGGGTGCTATCAATATGCTGATGACACCCAAATATATTTCTCTATGCCTTCAACAACATCGTCAGCTAAGGATAGTGTGTCTCCTCTGAACGATAGCTTGGAGGCGGTAATGGGCTGGATGAGGAAAAACAAACTGAAGCTGAATCCAGACAAGACGGAGGTGCTTGCTGTCAAAGGCCCCAACCTGGATTTGGAGGTGTGTCAACCAGTTCTGGATGGGGTTACACCCCCCCCTGAAAGACTGTGTTCGCAGCTTGGGGGTACTCCTGGATCCGTCGCTCCAGTTGACAGCTCAGATTGATGCGACGGTCAGGAGTGCCTACTATCAGCTTCGGCTGATACGCCTGCTGCGCCCCTTCCTAGAGTTGGAAGACCTAAAGACGGTAGTGCACGCGCTGGTAACTTTGAGGCTCGACTTCTGCAATGTGCTGTACATAGGGCTACCTTTGTGCCTAGTCCGGAAACTTCAACTTGTTCAAAATATGGCAGCCAGGTTAAAATCACTTCACTGGCTGCCGGTCAGTTTCCGGGCAAAGTATAAAGTGTTGGTTATTACCTTTAAAGTACTACATGGTTTGGGCCCAGGCTACCTATGGGATCGCCTTCTCCCGTACAATCCGCCCCGCACTCTTAGGTCGTCTGGGAAGAATGTACTCAAGCCAGCCAGAACTAGGCTGGCGAGTGTTACCCAGGGGACCTTCTCTTCTATGGCTCCCAGACTATGGAATAGTCTGCCGGAGGAGGTTAGACAAATTGACAGTCTTCATGAATTCAAGAGCGTCATGAAGACTATTCTCTTCCGGCAGGCCTATCCGGATGAATTTTAAATGTTTTAATGATGTGTTTCTCTTGTTTTAAAATTTTTAACTTTGTCATGCTTGTATTGCATTGTGTTCCCCGCCTCGATCCGTAGGGAGAGGCGGGTTATAAATTATTATTATTATTATTATTATTATTATTATTATTATTATTATTATCAAACATGAGTCTAATGGCATCTGAGATCTGTGTTTGGTGATCAAGTCTCTGGTCTCCTCCCCTCTTCTTTCCCTTCAGGGAATTGTGCCCACTACCAGAAAGGCGGTTGGTGGTACAACATGTGTGCTCACTCTAATCTCAACGGTGTCTGGTACAAGGGAGGACACTACCGGAACCGCTACCAAGATGGCGTCTACTGGGCAGAGTTTCGTGGTGGTGCCTACTCACTCCGTAAGGTGGCAATGATGATCCAGTCCACAAAAGGCACTTAATTTCCACTCTTGGAATTAAGAAAGGACACACACCAAGGGAGAGTCCAGACGTATTTAAAAACCGGAGTCACTGAGCTCTGGAAACACACTTAACACGTTTTTGTCAGATGTCCAGCCTTCTCTCAAGGACTGACCTCAGGGGAAACACCTTCTGCTAGTAATCAGCAGAAACTGTGCATTGCGCTGATTGGCTGGGAGCCTATGACATCGCAGAGCTACCTACCCTATTCCACCATCCCTGGAGCAGTTTTCAGGTTTTAAATAAATGGGATTGTTTTATTATTATTTCATCTCTTTTCTAGACGGACATGACAGGCTTTGCCAAGTCATGCCGATTTTGGTAGGCCCAGTTTCTGAAGGTTTTCTGTATATTTTTTTGATGTGATGCTGGTGACTAATGGAATAATTGTGACCTTTTTCTGTTGCCTTATTATTATTATTAATTATTAAAATGTATTTAAATACAAGCAGCACCTTAAACAATTACAAACAGGTGTATAGCCTTCCTGAAGCCTGGGGAAGGAGAAAAACAAAACAGGACATTGTTTCACACAGACACAGGTGTGTGTCGTTTGCAGTGTGAAAGCTGGGCAGGGTTGAGGTGGGTTCCCAAATCACTTTGGCATTGTGTTTTAAGTTACATGTTCACCCTCCACAACGTAGGCCTGGTTTAGATGTAACAAATCATGGTTTGTTGTGACATGCATGATCCGGCACAAGACTTGGGCATGTGTACTCCCTGTCCCTTTCACACGAGGGAAAGAAATTTAATACCTGTGTTCCTCGTTAGAAACAAACCATGGTTTGCCCAAATTTAGCAAATGGTGGTTTGTTCAAACCCCAGTTTGTTAACAAACCAGAATGATCATGGTTTGCTATTATATCTGAACCAGGCCATACGTATTATGCATGTGGATGCTCCTGAGAGTGAGACAGAGACACCCTCTGGACTGAGACGCTTCGCAGCAGGCAACAAGACAGCAGAGATTCAAGGATCTCCACTTTAAGGATACCAGAAAAGGCATCATTAAGCACGGGCCTGGCACTGTAAGGAGGGGAATTCACTTCTTGAGCTTAACTGTGCTCCTGTTCACAGAGCACCGAGAGCAGCCCGTGACACATTATTAGAAGTGCTGAAATGGTACAGGTGAAAGATTTGGACCCTGTCCTGTATGTATTCTACAGACCCACAAGGAATTCTAGTTTGGATTGGCCTAAGGAAAGGAGCTCCCTGCCCCACTTTTCATAGATGGAAATCCAAGGCAAACAGAGCAAAGCAGGTCTTTCTTTCAACATTGGTCTTGGAAACGATTCATATAATGAAGCAACCAAATGGAGGCTGTTTGGTGTGTGACCTGCCGCAGTCACCTGTGGCCTTCTTTGTCAATACGTTGCACCACCAACCACATGTTTAGGGTTGACTTTTGAGAGAGTGCTCAATTTAACAGGTATATACTCTGCTCGATCTCTGTAGTGGCTGAGGCGATTCATGTTTGGTATCTTCGCCTTTCCAAATAGAAATTCTGCTCCAAACAAAATAAAAATCCTGAACCCAAAATATACCAATCCCATAAATGAAGACAATTGTATTTATTTTGCATGAGCCTGCTTTGTTCGCTAGTTGTTCATAGTTTTTTTCTGGCAAAGAAACCCACATTCTGTTCTCAAAATAAAGTATGCAAATCTGTAATTCATCCAAATTTGCTCAGTATGCTTTTTAAAATTCTGAATTCCAGCAGAGTTTACCTCAAGTCTGGATGTCCTTTGACAAGGCACCCAAACCCAGCCTCCTGAATACCTATAACCATTTACAGATCTTTACCCCATCCAGAGAAGGGCTGCTGTGTGAATGCTGGTGTCTGCAGCATATCTCTTAATGGCATGAGGGATCATGTACACAAACAGGCTGTGGACACAGTTCCACCCGAGCCAGCTGCTGGTGCTGCGCATATATAGCCCCAACAGAGAGCATCACTCGCAAAGCTGGTATAATGCAGTGGTTTAACCACTGCGTGGTGAAGCAGGTTCAAGTCTCATCTGTGCTATGATTTCACTAGGTGGCCTTGGGAGGTAAGCTATAGACTCAGCTCCCCCCACCCAAGAATAAAAAAAAAACTACCTTACAAAGTTCTATGTGCTATATAAATGTTAAGTACTGTTTAATCCAAGCGTGGAGAATTGGATTGGTCCCAGAGAATGGATTGCCTCCCTAACCCTCTTTGTGTTATGCCAGAGTTGGTCAATGGCTATGATAGATACTTTCGCATTTGTACTTCCACAGTGATGGAACATCATGGCCTCATTCCAGGTCAGACTATTTCTCCATCTAGCCTAGTGCTGTCTGTTCTATCCTTCAGACGGGGGAAATCGTGTTTCCTTACTGTGGCTCTGCTTCCTGCTTCTGTTCCGCATTTGCAACGAGCTGAAGTTACACAAGAAAGCAGTGACAGGTGGCTTGTACAGCTCAATGCAGTTCACTGGGAACAGCGCCCTCTAGTGGGCATTTTATAGCACAACTTCACCTGCACGTGGCAAGAAATCCTGACAAATACCGATATATCTCAGAAGGGTCAGATTTTCTGAGGTTTATTTTTTAGTGCTACAACCAGGAATTGGAGCAGGAGATGCGCAGGAGGCTGACGTCGTCGTCAAAATAACCCTCGAACATCCATGTGTGGCCAGTCATGAGTGTGCTATGAAATGCTTGTTTAAAGATGCTCTGACAGCTGCTGTCCAGGACCTCCAGTTGGCTGATGGTTCTCATTGGAAATGCCAGCAATTGTACCTTTGAAGTGCAAAGCAGGTGCTCTATTACTGAGCTATGGCTTCTACCCCTAAAGAAGCTTATAGGTGTGTTTTTTAAACATGAAGTGTTGCTACTGACTGTATTTTTAGTTTAGAGGCTCAGGCAAGACCATGGGTGCTTCTAAACACCCTCCCAGCTGTTTTTCTCCTGGACAGACAAGTCGTTGATCAATTAGATGTAGATTGCGGTTGGCCATTTGACCTGTAGAATTGAGGCAACATTTCAATGGGAAAACCCATCATTTTAATTTGCATCTGATTGTTTTTTAATGCACCAGGGCAAGAAAGAACATCCTATAATCCATCTTATACATTCACACGTGGTAGAAAACACATCTCCACAAACAAGAAAGAGAGAGCTACATAAGTTTTCAACCTGAAGTTCAGGATTTAAGACATCACAGATGTTCACAAATGCAAGGCATTGAATATATGATGGGCACTGATATGACTTCCAAACAGCAATGCTAGTATCACACAAATGTCGCATTGGGTATTTTCTTGTTTATACATATACACACACACACACTTCTATACTGCCTTTCAACTTTAAATTCTCAAGACGGCTTCCAAAGTAAAAAAATCTCACCATTTAAAATAAAACCGCCTTTCCTGCACACTCACATGGAAGGGAGCTGGGTTCTCTGAACGGGTCTGTTAACAGAGCATTGGTACTCATAACTCCCCTATCTCTGATTTCTGGTCCCGAGAAGCGAACATGGAGGCTTGTAAGCTGAATACAGTGGTTGGATCCAGAATCTGCCTTTCATTAGAGGAAGGGACATCCTGCAAGACGAATGACTCTGCTCAATGAAGGTTCCTCTACCTGATTTTGGGGGATCCCCCCCCATTCTCCACACACCACTGCTCAACCCATTCAGCAGGGTCTCCTGACTGTGTAGCATTTTCATGTGGCTGGAGAGGCTGCTGCGGGAAGGAGGGGGCGGGAAAGTCCAGTTCCAGCAGCGCAGCTGATCCAGCATAAATCTGGATCCAGCCCAGTCTCTATGGAAGACTACCAGTTGCTGCCTCGCTCCACCCCACTGGTATGCTTTTCCTAATGGCCAAAAGGGACCTTTTACTTCGAGCCAAACTAGCTTTAGAAGGGAGGAGACGTAGCTAAAAACATACCAGCTACACTGTTCACATTCTTCCTGCAAGTTCTGTAAGGGAAAACATCAGCCTAGTCTAGGGCTTCCAGTCTCAGCCACCTAAAGCAGCAGCAGCAGCAGCAAGTTAATAATGAAGGCCTGGGGGGGAAAAAAGCAATTTGGCTCCTCACTTTGTTGTTTTGCCAGCTTGGCTGGTTTTCAATGGGCTGAAATCACACGCATCTTTCCTAACTGCAAGCCCATCTAGTGTGAACACACTATGTGCACAAGGCGAACAGAAATTCACCCCGCAGCAGGCGATCCTCTCGTTCCAGCTGCGTACGAATCTTCAGGGAGTTGCTGGAAGATCATGCTGATGAGCACATCAACGTATCAGCTTTTTAAAGCCTCTGAATTCTTTTAAGGTGGGTTTGACCACAAGTTAAGACAACGTCAAGTCCCACAGACAACTGGAACCAATGCAAAGTGTCAAGGGGCTGGTCAGTAAGGGGCATCTCTACGCTACTAGCTTACGCTAGTTTTATACCAGTTCACTTCACCCAAAAGATCCTGGGAATTTGGTTGAGGGTGCTCAGAATCCTTCATGCAAGATTAGTAGGCCCCCAACACAGACCTGGCAACTTTTATTGTTCTCTCAGGAGAGAATGACTATTAAAACCAGCTTAAACCTGTTGCGTAGTTATGTCTGGAAGATGCACTCTCCAAAGCAGAAATCAACAGTAGGCAACAAAACCAGGGAAAGGCCACACTTGAGAGAAAAAGGCAGAAAGAGGGCTAGAAATTACGATTAAGTGGGCCCTGGCATGAGGACCTGTAATTCATGTACATTAGTAGAATTGGCAGGCCTGGACCTCAGGAAATATGAAGGAGGCTTGCCTCCCTGGCCACCTCCACCAATTAGCAAACTGTCATCAGTCTCCCACGGCCTACTCGAGGCGTCGCAGGCTTAATTGCTGCTCCCGCCATCATCTTCGTCCAGTTCCTTCAGATCCTCCAGGATGAGCTCGTCGATGTCCCAGTCGGCCAGGCTACCTTGGCTCAAGCAGGTGGCCACTGTGGAGCCGGTGCTGTCGTGTTCTTTGCTGGGGCTGATCACTTTGGGCAAGCGGTTCTTGACCCGGCTTCGAGGATGCACACAGTGGGTCCCTGGCACGTGAGGCTCTGCAGGAAAGAGGAGGACACGAGGTGACGTTGGCAAACATACCCATCGTCCATAGAGCTGGGATGATAGTGGAGGATCTTGTTTTGTCGGAACATCCCCAGCGATACATCAACCCACTTTCCCACACATCCCTGCTTCCACTGTCTTTAGCCGGCAGTGTGAATGTCCCATCCCGTCCCACCCCACCCCACCTCCGGCAGTAAGTCCTGTGCTCTTATCAAGTTACTGGTGCTGGATCAGGGTTAGTGCCATGGCAGCAGTAAAGACAAACGTCCCTTCACGCTAGAGAAATAACAATCTGCACATCATCCTATTTCTCTTCAACATGAAGAGGAAATGAAGTTTGTAAAGAGCTGTTAGAAGGCAAACGAGAAAACTTTGTGCAGGGGCAAGGGAAAAAATGATCTGTTTGTCTGCGGATTCAATGAATAAGACGAAATGGTTACGATAAAAGAAAGAGGGGAAATGTATTTTGTCTTATTAGCAAGAGACAATATTGTTACATATTTTTGCTGTGGAGAAAATCAGAAGCCTATCTTAATTTTGTATACTTTTTCTTTAACGTTTCTTTTTCTTTTTTTTTGCGGTCCTTGATGTTTTCTTGTTTTTACTTTTCTTGTTTCTCTTTTTAGCCTTTGTAGTGTTTGTTTGTTTAGTCTGTTGGTGTTGTGAAAATTTTTTAAAAAACTTGAACTCCAAAAAAAGAAAAAAGAAGGCAAATACACCAGAAGGTGCTTTTTCCCCCAGCCAAAGAATGTTTTTGCTACCGATTTTTTAAAAATGAAAAGCACCAGTGTTGTGTCTAATTCCTCTCCCCTTGCTCAGGGTGAAGGAATGTTAGACGTTAATTCAGAATCAGATTCTGAACTCAAACAGACATTCCAGTCCATACCAGAAGGGGAAGATGTTGTTCCCATAGCTTCGCCTTTAGTGGATGTTTCTCCGGATGTAAATAACCCCCCCGCTGATAAGCAGCCTTCGACTTCAGAGGATGAGGGGGGGAGTGAGCTCAGAAATCCTATTTTCCGTAGGAGAGAAAAAACGAGCACAAATCAAAGAGGTCAGGAGGTGGCGCTCGGAAAGATTACTTGCTCAGAAAAAGCTGGATGTGAATTCCTCTCAGAAGTGACTATCGCTTTCTTTTGAATAGATCAACTGTTTTGTTTGCTTAGCTAAATTACGCCCTGGGGCAAAACGCTTTCTAAGTTTTAACTCCCTTTCGAAGGGAAGGAAGGGGTCATTTGCTAAATAAAAGATTGATTGCTTTCCTAAGAGGCCTCCTTATTGACTTCAATGAGTGCAAGACGTTAGAGAGTCACGACAACCAGACTCTTTCTACTCTCCTTTCTGCAAACGGTAACGGGCTCCGCACAGCATGGCACCCCAAAAAGACTACACGCATGCATGGAAGGGACCTTCCAGCGCGGAGGGGACTCATGGTGATGCAGCTCTCGTTCACGGCACATTCAGCCTTACCTCTTCGGTTGTAGCAATCCTCCGCAAAGCAAGAATGCTGCTGTCGGGTTCGTGGGCCCGAGGTCTTGCGTGGTGGCAAGATAACGCTTGGAAAGACTGGGGTATGGCAAGTGTAGCAGGGAGATGGTGTCCCCATCTGGCTATATCCCCTGCAGGGAGCAGATGGAGGAGTTTTATTTATATGTTTATTACCGTATTTCTTCGATTCTAAGACTCACTTCCCCCCCCCCAAATAAACGTCTCTAAAAACAGGGTGCGTCTTAGAATCAGTGGCGTCTCAGAATCGCAGTTTTTGAATTTTTATTATTTTCTTAGAATCAAAGCTTTTTTTCTGTTGGTGGTACTGAAATTAAGGTGCGTCTTACAAGCGATGGTGTCTTAGAATCGAAGAAATATGGTATTTATTTTTTCTTCCACATTCTGATATCCTATATTTTACTTTTTTATTATGATTTTTTTTTTGCCTGTCTCTCAGGAAGAGCATTATACTATGGAGTAAATCACACAAAGCAACCAGGAATCAATCTAGTTTACAATATCAATAATACACCCCACTTCCCCAATCCATGAGAAATTCCAGGGCTGCGCTATTAGGTTTGGTTTCCTTTGGGTGAGAAAACACAAGAACGTACAGTGTCTTTGTACTATATTGTCTATTGACAAATACACAAGCAGGGCCTACCTGAAGGGAGCAGACTCCCCAAAATGGGCAAATTGTACAACCCCCCTCTAAGCTGCACCTCAGTTTCTACCTTACTCGAGCTGGAAACTCTTGGTGAACAGTCTTTTCAAATAGCAAACTACTTTTTTGCCCCCCTCATCTGCAAGGATGTTATCTTCCCCAAACTCTGAAGGGTCTCTCATTCCAAATACTCGAGAGAGATTCCCAGCTACCAGGGGACCATCTTCTGTCATTCGCTCCCATTGATGAAATAATAAATTATCCTGGGCTCTTAGTCATCAGCCAGACTAACAAAGGTATGATCAGCTAGCAGCCTTAACACCCTGTATAATACATAGCAAAAATTGTCAATTCAGTAGGTTTATCAAATACAATACCAGATTTTCAAGGCCCAGTTCCATGTGCTTTGGGATGGCAAATGAAAGCGCTAAAGGTGACCTTTCCAGACACATCCTGTTCTTGCCTCTCACCTGAAGGAGCGTCCACACGCAGTACACTTGAACTCTGCTGTGCCCCACATTTTGTTGTAAGGCACTGGGTCATAGCGGCTCCCACACAGGCGGCAACGGGACACCTGTGGAGGCCATTGAAGGAGAAAATGAGCAGGCACCCAAACCCAATGGAGGCTGGTGGCTCCAATGTCAGTGGGAGACTCTGGGCTTCAGTCAGAACCCATCAGAACTTAAAAGGAGTTATCCAAGGTGGTTCTGACTGAAACCTGGAGCATATTCACTGCCCCACTGACACCGGCGCCACCAGCCTCCACAGCCAAAACCCTGGCAATGATCCACCCCACCTGGGCGCAGTAATCAGATGCGACAACCCAGGTCCTGCGGAATCTCTACAGCACATTGTTGCTACGGAGTGCGGCTCTTTTCACTCATTTACTCTCCCGTTATTGTGCCCGCCCCAACTGCCCCTTCCCCCTCCAGTTCATTGGTTCTTGTCGGGTGATGGACGTGGGAGCCTCCCCCCCCCCCCCCCGGCTTTGTTGTCTAGCATTTTACCAATTCAACGTTTAATCAGCCGGGTGCCATTTCTGCAGGCAAAGAGGGTGGGGTTGGAGAGGCACAAGCCCGTTTGACCGGCTCAGCACAAGCCCCTTCATTCGACACAGTGTGCTGGAGGAGGAGAACCGCCCCACCCCACCCTCCTCTTCTGTCAGCATGCACACACCCTCAACAAAGAACATAGTGCGAGGATGCCAATACATGGGGGCGGAAGGGCGCTTTCATCCCTCATGGAGGAAATAAACTAGACTTTCCCCGCTCTAGGAAAACACGAAAAATGGAGGGGAAGAGGAGGGGTGTCTGCAGGCCAGGCTCGACATCATGTGAGTCCCGCGCTGCAAAACAACAAAACAGGCCATGACGAGAGTGTGATAAAACACTGGTGTGATGGAGCTCTGAGAGAAAATATGGCTGGTTGGAGGAGTTATGAGGTGAAAAGTAGAAAGCAAGAATATGGAGAGGGTTTCACACAGGCCCATGGCAGATTTTCACTCTTCCCCACAACACACGCACAAACGCGCACATGTAAAAAAAATCCCCTCCACACTTTAGATGGATTTGATGGCAGACAGAATTTTAACACAGGCCAGCTGCTATCACGTGTACTTGGTCCTAAGTGGGGGACAGAGACAGGTGGCCCTCCAGGTGTTGTTTGACTGCAAGCCCCATCAACCCTAGCCTGCATAGCCTATGGTGAGGAATGATGGGAGTTGCTGTCCAACAATGTGTGGAGGGCCACACATTCCCTGCCCCTGGCCTTGAGCCTTTTTTCTTTTGGATTTAGACACAAGCGGGGAAAGAACGGAAGGAGGGGACGGAATGGGAGAGTCAAAGGAACAAGAGATATTATCCAGATGAGAAACCAATCATTCTTGAAGCATCTCTCTCAAAGGGCCAACCTGTGATCCAACTGAAACTCCCCCTACATTTTTTCCCGTTTCATTTATTGTGTTTCTGTATTGCCCCATAGCCAAAGTGTTCTGGAAGGTTCACATGAAAACCCATTAAAATACCATATTTCTTCGATTCTAAGACGCACTCCCCCCCCCCCGTGTAAATGTCTCTAAAAATGGGGTGCATCTTGGAATCGATGACGTCTTAGAATCGCAGTTTTTGAATTTTCCCACACTTTGCACAAGGCAAAGGTTTTATTTTATTTTATTTTTCTTAGAATCAAAGCTTTTTTCTGTTGGTGCGTCTTACAAATTAAGGTGCGTCTTATAATCGATGGTGTCTTAGAATCAAAGAAATACAGTACATTATGCGACGTACAAAAACCATTTACATAAAACATATAGCACACACAACACATCCACACAGACCACGTATATCTAATGTATTTTAGACATGTTCATCTGTGAGCATGCGCACATGCCCACCTGTTTTCTCTCTGGGACTCGGCGCCACCACATACTGTCACAGGACTGGCAGGCAAACTGGCGGTTAACAGGGGGGATGCGGTTGTTTTGGGCATTATCGAACATGCGTAAGTTCTTCTCTGTCAGACTCAAGCGCTTTAGCTGACAAGCAACCTCCTGGGGAAGAAGAAACAGGACATGTGTGGAGGTGATCTCAAGGGCTCTCCGTGTCTGTTTTAAGGTGACCCTATGGAAAGCAGGACAGGGCTCCTGTATCTTTAACAGTTGCATAGAAATGAGAATTTCAGTAGGCGTAATTTGTATGAATTACACCAGGTGCAGCATGCATACCAATGAGACCTGCTGAAATTCCCTTTTCAATACAGGAGCCCTGTCATCCTTTCCATAGGGTCACCCTACTCAGTTTTCCGCCAAAAGATGAAATGGCGAGGAACTCCCTCCCCCAGGCAGATTAAAATAATTTCCCTCACGCCTTCCCAGGTTGTGTAAGTGGTAAACGAAGGGGGGGGGGGGGAAGAAAGAAAGAACACAGCTTCTGTCATCGCATTCCTACTGAACATGTATGATGGGTGTTGGCCCTCTTGGAGGGGAAACTGAGGTAGTTTAGGATTCGCCACTGGAACAGCTCACGGATGGGTAGGCAAAACCACGAGGCTTGAGAGGTAAAATGAATCCTTTCCTAGAACTGATGCCTTTGATTTGGATGCTCTGATGCTGGGTAGATACTAGAAACTGTAATCTACAGGTTAATATGCCAGGAGGGTACTCAATAACCGTAGCAGTGGCCTAAATAACACTTTATTTATTTAATTCTGTTTCACTCCCCCCGGCACTTCACTTGTCTTAAACTCAATTAGAACTCCCTTTGTTTGACCACTAATTGTCTAGAAGCATTATGATCAAAGGGTGAGGAAATGGATGCTCTGCACAGGTTGGTGTCAGTATTCCCATTTTAATTCTCAAGGCACTCTAAAGGGCTCTTGGTTTTGGGCAGACAGTCCTCTGGTTTTGCAAAGAGTAAAAGCTAGGCGGACAGAGGCCTACTGGAGCCAACTTGTGCCTCAGAGCAGCTGGGTTAGAGTAGTTTGTAGCTCTCTTATGCTGATCTGTGAAGCAGCAAGGTTCATTTGGACTCAGGCTGCCAAAGGTGGATGTGACAGTTTGACTGGGTTCACACAACACGCTAACCCATACTCAGTGGTGGTGGTTGAACTGTGGATTATTTGTTGAACTGTGGGTTAAGTGTGTTGTCTGAACCCAGGATGGTTTCTGCAGGGTGGCTTGTTAACCATGCAATGTGGCTTATTTTTCTCAAACAGGCCACCTCAAGAACCCATGGTTTGTTGCCGGGTTGTTCAGAGTGATTAACAAGCCACACTGTAGAAAACACCCTGGGTTCAGACAACACACTAAGCCATGGTTCAACAGACCACCCATAGTTCAACAACTCATTCTCAACCACTAAGCATGTTGTGTGAACCCAGCCAGTATCTGTACAAAAAATACAAGGAAGAGTCTTCTGGCACCTTGAAGATGAACAGCTCTATTATGGCATAAGCTTTCGAGGACTAGGGCCCACTATATCAGATGTATGCAGTGTTGTCTTAAGTTAGCAGGTCTATCTTTTATATATGGGTATATAAATGGAAAAAACATATAAACAGCAAAACCAGAAGTGAATGAAGTGCCAGAAGGGAATGAAGTGCCAATAATACAGTATGTGACAATTACGTTAGCACAGTAACCATTCACAAGACCAGTAAGTGATGATAACAGAAACATCCTAGCATTGCTAAGTCAATCGACATCTGTAGGTGGATAAAAATCTGTTATCTCAATTGATATATACCTGGCAACGTCTTATGTATCATGAAGCTGACTCCAGTCCACAAAAGCTTACACCGTAATACATGTATTAATCTTGAATGTGCCATAAGACTCTCTTATTTTTGCTGCAACAGATTAACATGACAACCCCTCTGGAAATTATTCCAAAACTGGTTCAGTCGCACATATTGCTGCTCATTTCCCAGAAAATTGAATTCAGTTCACTTATCTCTTATCACTACCCTGCCATTCAGCCAAGGGAGCTAACATAGGGCTGAAGTGTGTATCGTTATCTAGGGTTGTGATTCCCTGTTCACATCCCTTCTGCTGGCCAAACGGGGTATTGAATGTGATGGTGCCATGAGGAGACCAGGAGGTGTTACTTCGGATTAATTAACACGGATTACAAGGCCAGGATCTTGTCAATATGGTGGATTTCCATTTTCTCTCCCCCTCATTCTCCCCCAACCACAACTGCCCACCTCTGTTTCTATTCTCACCGTGATTTTATCATCATTCTTGTCCTTTGGATTCTGCAAAGAGAAGAAATAAAGTTAAACGTCATCAGTGGGTGTTAAATTGTTCGTCTTCATCAGTGGGTGTTGCTGGGGCATGCAAGGCTGTCGGGGCATATCTGCCCCCAAATGCTCTATTTATAACTCCTCAAAACTTTCCCCTACGTCATCCTATAGAACATCCTTTCCTAACCTGGTGCCCCCCAGATGTTTTGGACCACATCCCCCAGCATACCTGACCACTGGCCCATGCTGGGTGGGGCTGATGGGAGTTGATGTCCAAAACCTCTGGAAGGCCCCAGTTCGGGGAAGGCGACTACAGAATCAAGAGCAGATTTTTAAAAACACAAACACAGGGTTTATGCTGAAATATTCTGCATGCACATACACAACATGTTCTGCATATGGGCGCAAGCACACACACACACACACATATCTAAACAAGTGACATCTTCTGAAATTTTAAGTGGTTTATTCCTCCTTTGCATCTGGTCCACCTTCCCACCCATAACTCTCTTTTTCACCTCACTTGTCTTCCTCCTGTTTTACAAAGATTTTTTTTAAAAAGAGTAAGATAAGTGAAGTTGTACTACCGGCATGGACCACCTCAGGTAGAATCCACTTGGGGGGTCCTGACCCCAAAACTGAATACTAATATAATATGGAATAAAGTCTTCATTGCTTTCTGTTTTAGCATCTGATTAGTGTGGTAGGCATTTTGAAACTTCAGAGTGGTGGCTGTCGAACAAAATGGGAACGTTTGGATGATCATATCTTGGCTTGATAAGCCAAGGCTGCCTCTACAAGAGAGGTTTAAAGCTCTTTCAAGGCGCTTAAATTTTTTTACCTCTACAAGAACGGAGCGCAAATCGGGCGTAGAGGCGCGTTATCTCTCCGATTATGCGCATTATCGAATGTGCGTTAAATCGCGAGTTTTATTTTGCTCCGGCCGTTAAAGCGCATTTTGACTATGTGAACAAGCGCTTATGCGCATTAACTACTTGTAAAGCGCATTTTGGTCATCCGTTAATGCGCTTCGCCGCCTCTCGCCACCTCTCGTGCAGAGGTATTAGGTGTAAATGCGCTTCAGCGATTATGCGCATAATCACCTAACCGGGCGCAAAAGCGAATCCTTGTAGAGGGGATGTGAACGAGCCTTTTAGCTCTGCTCGCAGCCCCTGCACCTCTCCCTGAATGCAAACAAACCAGGAAGGCTTCAATTGAGTATAATTTCCCATTTGTCCACAGAAGGAAACTATGATTAATGGCCTCAAAAGAAGCCAGGATATGAAAAGAACAACAAATGGTTTAATATCCTGGCTTGTGCCGAAATCGTCAATCAGATCAAAGCAGAACATGGCCGTCCGAACATGGTCAATGTGGGATTGAGCTCCTACTGTCATGGTTACACACGGGGCAAGTTCAAAACATGCTGGTGTCTTGAACTTGCCATTTGGAAAATCCAAATGGCATCTTCCACCTCCCCAATTATCGTGGGGGACAATCCTCCAAGGAGTTATTCCTCCTGTACATGTCCCATTAATTTCAGTGGCACTTGCACAAAAAATGTCCTGATGGGATTATGCCCCTAAGGTCAGATTTACCTGCCTCCCACTTACTACCTGTCATGGCAATCAAAATAGTTGCTTTGTGGTTATGCACACAGGTCAGAAACAGAAGCTTTTTACGGTCACTCAGGCAGGAGCCTCGGCAGGTTCTTTCCCTCCTCCCATCTACCTGAACTATATCCTTCCCTCAAGAGTTTTCGTTTTCTTTGGTAGTGGCTCCACACTCGCTACTTCTTACCACCATCCCCATCCCCTCCCCTCATGTGGCTCTGGGGATATAGAGGTATGAAGCACTTTGGACTTGCCTAGCAATTGACCTAACAATGGCAGCATTCGGACAACACGATAATCAACGGGGGGGGGGGGGGGGAACAACCGTCAGTTGTGTTGCTTAATGTGTCATGTGGAGGGCAACACACAATGCATACACAACTGACAGTATGCTATTGGGGGCACTTAAACAACGGATAAAAACAACGGGCTTGTTTATCCCGAACTCCGTTTTTAAAGTGTGGTGTGGAGGGAACCTCCCTCTCTCCGTGTACTATTCCGTTTGGTCATAGAGTTCGCCAGCTGGAGCAGCTGAAAAAACCCTGGCTGCTCCAATACAGCCGGCAGAACTTGTGGTGCATGCTGGGATACGGCTGGAGGACTGAGGGAGGTGGGAGGGAGGAGACGCAGCAGCCCAGAAGGACGCTGGGACTTTCAGCTGCGCGACGGGGGGAGGGGCAACATGTCATGTGGCGGGTGCTGCCGTGCCAAAATAGTGCACGGTCCGCATGCTATTCCCCCCTCTGTTGCCTAAAGTGTCTTCCGAATGCTTCCAATCTCTTCAAGTTAAAATGTTCAGAAGGCAGCTATTGGTAATGAAGCAATTGCTTTCCTGTTTTCCACCTAGAAGTGCCAAAGAGGCTGTTTTAGGCTTGTCCTGTTTTGTTTTATTCAAAGTTAAAAAGCATTATTGTTGGCAAGCGCAACCAATCATAGAGGGTGGCCTTAAAAACAAACAAAAAGGATTTGTCAGGGAAGTAAGACCTACAAAGTGACCTTACCCTACACAGTGGCCCAATTCGGACGACACAATAAACAACTGGTGTGGGGGAAACAATCGTCAGTTGTTTTGACTATTGTGTCGTCCGAATGCTGCCATAGTCAACTCAGCGTTGATCCTAATCCACACCACAGTTGATTATTTATTACCATGTTGTGTGGGGAGTACCCCCTAGTTGAACAACTGTAAAGTTGATTATTACCCCACCATTGACTATCGTGTCGTCCAAATTGAGCCAGTATTTAATCCCCTCCTCCCAACGTCTTCCGCCGCCTCCTCCTCCAATCACCTTTTTCTTCTGCTCTTCTTCTTGCTTCAGTTTATTCATCACTTTCTAAAAGACGAGGAAAAGGGTTGGAAGTGGTTAGCGAAAAACAGAAGGATGGACCGCGGTAGCCATATTGGATCCACAGCAGTGGAGGCTGGTGGGTCTGATTTTCGCGGGGCTGTGAATCCATTCTGGGTTTCAGTCAGAGCCAGCCAGAACCCTAAAGGAGCTGTCCAAGGCGCTGAACCCCAAGCCCAAACTCGGTTTAGCACTTTGGATAGTTCCTTTAGAGTTCCTTTAGTCCACTGGGGAAAGGGTTAAGGGCCTGCTCTCTCCCTGCCCTTCATCTACTCATAACTGCAGCATCCAATGGCTGCTTTCCTTTAAAGGGCAACAACAACAGAAGACGCAAAGTTGCATGGAACTGAGAGAAAGAGATGAACTGTCTGGCTCTTAATCCTGACCCGCAGCAATTAGGTTAAACTAGTTCTGCTCATTCTACTCTTTTCCCCTCCCCAGCGTCCATGGTTACCCCTGAAAAGTGGCCTCTGATCACTCCCTGTTCAATGGCCACTTTTTCCAGGTTCCAACATCTGCCTAAGATAGAGAGAGCATTACCAAAGCCACAGGGTCATCATTGAGGTTATCTTGATCTTCTGGGTCCGTATCTAAAGAACAACACATGGTTAGAACAGGTTGAAAGTCCACTGTCAAAATGAAGGCCTTCAATATTAAACCTGCGAATCTAAATTTAGTGACCGGGAAATGAAAACAACCTGTGATTGAGTGGGGGCAGGGCGGGGGGGAGGGGTATGTACAAAACAACACAGTCTAATTGGGGTTAGTTTACATTGATTTGCACTTTTTACTGTTCAAGGATTACCACGTCCAATCACAGCCATAAGGCATAATTCTGAAAAACAAAAATACATTTACAGTATCGCTGACCTGGCACAAAATACCATAAAACTACAGCCACCAAAAAAAAGATAACCATCACCGCAGCAATCATAAATCAGGTTTATAAATTGGTTGTTTGCCTTTTATTTGGTGACTGGTTTCTGGAGTAAAACTAGCTGTAACTTTGGCTAATTAAATTTGGTGGTGGTGGGGGAGACATTAAATATTGTAAATGCATTTGTTTTTCTCCTTCAGAATTCCTACTTTTGATACGGTATTGGAATTACTTCCTAGAAGGACTATGCCACTTTTAACCTACAAACATAATTGGCTATTTTGCCTTATTGACCAGTACACCACTGAAACATTCATTATTCAGGAAGTGAAACAATCTTTCAATGATATCAGTTAGTCGGGTTTGTAATCAGAATGTGTTACGTACCTTAAGAATTAAGGGGAATTAAGAGTTGCTGATGAAGACTAAATACAGTCAAAATGGGAATATATTGTCAGGGAAAATTTCATTTAAGATGAATAAAAGGACTGGACAGTTGCAAAGTGTCCAGAGGACTGATGTCAATTAGCTAGAAGAATCGTTTTTTCTATCTGCTGCTGAAAAGGTCAGGGAGATCATGGGTTTTTTCTAGAAGTTTTTTCCTAATTGATTAAGTGCTTAGTCATCGTCCAGTCTACTGTATATAAGCTGTAAATATTTGATGGAGGATGAGGAGAGAGGCTGGTTGTATGAGAATTATGAGGATGGACGGATATGTTATGTAAAATCTTCCTGGAACCGGTATTATATTTGGATGGACCAGACTGCTGTATATATCTATTGGAATCACAGTAAAAGGCTTGTATTATACACAAACCGCTGGTGTGTGAGTATTTTTACTGATTGGATCTCTGGAAACACGCTTACTCTGCTGTAAGTGAACCAGGAGCACTTCTTTCCCAGACAGGTTATGGGCCCAGAGTCCCAGGAGTTCCTGATACAGCAGTGGATGATGGTCATCGTTTAATGTATAAACAAGAGGAAGTGGATTTGAGCTCTGAAAGTGATTCGAGTGAGGAGCAAGAGTCAAGCTATTTTTTCTGGCCAGAGGAAGGCTGCAGTTTTGAGTCAGCCAGGAAACATGGCACAGATGAGCTTGCACGGAGGTGTTCCTATCGAAAAGCTCAACGACAGCAATTATCTAACATGGTCATTCAAAATAGAGACGTTGCTCTGAAAAGAAGGATATTGGAATGTCGTGGAAGTCCCAAGACTGGTTGGTCTGAGTGCTGCTGCACAAGAGGAGTGGGACAATTTAGCCATAAGAGCCAAGGCAAATATTGTGCTGTGTATCGATGACAGGCAATTGATTCATATTTCTCGGACGGATACAGCTAATGAGTGCTGGGATAAATTAAAGCGTGTGTATGTGAGACAAACGGCAAGTTCTAAAATAAATTTGACGCGTCAGCTTTATAGAACAAAGCTCCGTGAAGGAAAGTCGCTGTCTGGACATCTGCTTTCAATGGGCACTTTGTTTTCAAAACTGCAAGAAGTGGGTCTGCCGTTTACAGAGGAGAACAGAATTTACGTGATCCTAAGTTCTCTCCCGGAGAGTTGGGATGGGCTCACAATGAGTCTAGAATCTATGCAGCAACAGGATCTTTCGTTGCAATACCTATGTGGAAGATTGCTGGAGGAGGAGAGGAAACGAGCAAAGCGTGCAGAAGAACGAGGAGAAACTCGGAAAGGAATCGGCTGTGAATCGCACGGAGGTATAAAACAAGTCGCCAAAATGGAGCCGGAGCAGTGCTTACCTTTCAGAGGAGCCGAGCGCGCAATGGCGGTGGAAAAAAGGAAGTGCTACCGATGTGGTAAGCTGGGGCATATTCAGAAATATTGCGAAGTGAAACTGCAAATGAAAGGAGCCAGGTGATCGAATGAGGGAAACCGGAGTTCCGATGGAGAGAAAGCGCGTAGCGCTCAATATGTGTCGGCAGCCATGGAATCCAAGGAGGTGAGGAGACAGGAAATCTGGTTAATCGACTCTGCTTCCAGCCAAACGCTGTGCAACAGCAGGGAGGCGTTTGTGAAACTACGGGCTGGATCCATGGATTCAGTCACGTTAGCAGATGGAAGGAAGGGGAAGGGTCATGCTTTATTCCTTGTTTAGGGAAAAGTTTACCTAACGTGCTATACATTTCTACCCTCGATTATAATCTTTTATCCGTAGCCAGCCTGGCTGGAGAAGGATATATTGTGACTTTCAAAGGATGTCTCTGCGAGGTGACAAAAGCAGAGCAAGTGTGCGCACAAGGAGATCTCAAAAATGGTTTGTTTATAATGAGGTCAGGTGATTGTGCGGTAGGACAAATTGGAAATGCTCCAATTCACCCACATTGTATTCACTTATTGCATAGAAGAATGGGCCATGCGAGTTTTAAGGTTTTAAAACAAATGCTAAAAATGTGCAAGGGAATTGATCTCAATGGGTGTGAAAGATTTTTGGATTGCAAGGTTTGTAAGCAATCAAAATCAAAGGTTCATGCGATCAACAGAAAGAGTGACAGGGTTTCAAATGAGGTTTTTGAACTTGTACACGTCGATTTAATTGGGCCATTCCAAGAGAGTGTTGGTGGAGCTAAATATGTTCTTGTTATTTCGGATGATAAATCCAGGTTTAGTTGGGTTTACATGCTAAAGAGGAAATCCGAAACATTTCAAATGTTTAAAACATGGTTTACATGGGCGGAACGGAGATTCCAGAGGCAAGTTATTCAGATTCAATCCGACCGTGGTGGTGAATTTACAAGCAATGAATTTTTAAAGTGGATTAAGAATAATGGGATTACTCAAAGGTTTTCAGATCCGTTTGCTCCTTGGCAGAACGGAGCTATTGAAAGGAGGAATGGTCTATTACAAACTTTAAAGGATTCTTTAATGTTAGATGCTGGTGTTGAACAAAATCTGTGGGCAGAAGCGTTTTCAACTGCTAATTATTTGCTGAACAGAACCTGGTCTAGTGTAACTAACAACACACCCTTTTTCCTATTACATGGAAAGAAACCTGATTTGTCCCATCTCCGTATTTGGGGTGCGTTTGCTCACATTAACATCCCAAAGAGTCAAAGAAAGAAAGGAGAAAACAAAGCAGCTCATTTGCGTTTTGTTGGGTACGATGCTAAATCTTGGAGGTTTTATGTAGGGAATGGTAAAGTGGTGGGGTCTAGGTCTGCAAATTTTGAGGAGCAAAATCGGCAGAGGATTCATTCAAATCCTGAAATGATGCTGCATTTCTCACCGGATGGGAGAAATGAAGGGGAGGAACAGAAAGAGTTAAAGCCTCAGTCTGGAGCGGGTGCTGCCAGAGAGAAGCGTTTAACTTCGCCCCCCATAGAAAGAAATGGAGAACAAAGTAATGGTAATTTAAGGAGGTCTGACAGAGTTACCAAAGGCAAACCACCAGCAAGGTATGGGTTTGAGAATCATAGTGCCAGAGTGTGTATGGTTAACTATGAACCTCAGAACTATGAGGAGGTGTGTAAATTGCTGACGCAGGAGAAGAAAACATGGATTCTTGCGATGTGAAATGAGTTGGGAAGTTTCCAGAAACATGATGTGTATGAATCTACACGGTTACCTCAAGATAAAAAATCAGTTGATTGCTGCTGGGTATACAAAAAGAAGGTTTTGGAATCAGGTGAAACCAAATACAAAGCAAGGTTGGTGGCAAAGGGATTTTTACAAGTCAAAGGGAAAGATTTTGACCACCCGTTTTCACCAACGTGTAAAGCAACTATGTTAAGGTTATTTCTAAGCATAGCTGCAAAGAATGATATGGTAGTGAAGCATTTTGATGTGGACACGGCTTATTTACACGTAGATTTGCATGAGGAAATTTACATGCAAAACCCCCCTGGTTTTGATGAGGAATCTGATGAGGTTTGGTTACTTAAGAAAGCAGTGTATGGTTTAAAGCAGTCAGCAAGGTGCTGGAATGATTGCTTAGATTCAGCCCTAGTTGAAGACTTAGGTTTTCAAAGGGGAATTGCTGATCCATGTCTGTACATGCGGGGAAAAGGTAATGGTTTAGTTGTAGCTCTCATTTATGTGGCTGACCTGTTATTGATGTCTAAATCCACAAGCCACATACAGAAAATTACAGAATGTTTGGAGAAGAAATTCAAACTGAAATCCCTGGGAGAAGTAAGCAATTATTTAGGTGTTCAGATCATCAAACGAGATGGAGGGGGATATATGCTTAGCCAGAAGCAGAAAATTGTCAATCTGCTAGAGTCTTGTGGCATGAGTGACTGCAAAGGTGTACAAAGTCCTACGTTGCCTGAGTTGAGGTCAAACATGGAAGGAGAAAGTTTTAATGATCCAGAACTGTATCAATCTGTGATTGGAAGTCTTTTGTACATAAGCCAATGGACAAGGGCAGACATTGCCTGTGCAGTGGGTATTTTGAGCCAGCAGGTAGTGAAACCTACAAATGCTGCTTGGCAAGGAATTAAGAGAATTTTACGCTACTTAAAGAATACACAAAATCTGTCTAATGTTGTCAAGTTTTGAAAATGAGTCCTTAGAGTGCTATGTTGACAGTGATTGGGCAGGAAATCCCTCAGACCAGAAGTCTACAAGTGGAATGGCAATAATTCTTGGAAAATCGCTTATACATTGGAAATCCAAGAAGCAAGCCTGTGTTGCAAGCCTGCGAAGCTGAATATGCTGCCTTATCAGAAGCATGTGGAGAGACTGAATGGTTTATGCAATTGTTAAAGGACCTGAATGTGAAATGTTATTTACCTGTTAAAGTATATCAGGATTCACAATCTTGTATAGCTTTAGCTAATTCACAAATGTTAAAAGCTAGGACAAAGCATGTTGCTATAAGATTTTTCAACGTGAAGGAGCATATTGAAAATGGATTCATAAAGTTGTTCTATTGTGAGTCTAAGCAGAATGTTGCGGATATTTTCACCAAGCCTTCGGTGGTACATCATCATGATGAACTAATTGGAAAATTAGGTTTTGAAATGCTTGATGTGTAGAACAGTTTTATTCATCTGAAGTTTCAATTTTGAAGGGTGTCAGGGAAAATTTCATTTAAGATGAATAAAAGGACTGGACAGTTGCAAAGTGTCCAGAGGACTGACTAGGGCGCCTGATATCAATTAGCTAGAAGAATCGTTTTTTCTATCTGCTGCTGAAAAGGTCAGGGAGATCGTGGGTTTTTTCTAGAAGTTTTTTCCTAATTGATTAAGTGCTTAGTCATTGTCCAGTCTACTGTATATAAGCTGTAAATATTTGATGGAGGATGAGGAGAGAGGCTGGTTGTATGAGAATTATGAGGATGGACGGATATGTTATGTAAAATCTTCCTGGAACCTGTATTATATTTGGATGGACCAGACTGCTATATATATCTATTGGAATCACAGTAAAAGGCTTGTATTATACACAAACCGCTGGTGTGTGAGTATTTTTACTGATCAGATCTCTGGAAACACGCTTACTCTGCTGTAAGTGAACCGGGAGCACTTCTTTCCCGGACATATATCTGGGTTCCATAGACTGGTATGATTATGACTGATATGGTTGTTGTGATATTCTATTAATGTCAACCAGATGTGTTGGGTCATCATTCCCATGTCTACCCTGTTTACATATAACCTCAGGGATGGGCCTTCTTATTTTAACAGTAAAGAGAGAGAGAGAGAGAGAGAGAGAGAGAGAGCAGAGGAAGGGCGCCGAACACTCCCTTTCTGTGCCTTTCCCTCCCCACTGCTGGTTGCTCCAACCACTTTTCTCCATTCCTGTCTCCAATATTGTAAATGTGCAGGGAGAAAGGACAGTGGCTGGAGAAAAAGAGGGAGGGAGTTATGAAGTATGGCAAATCCCAGTTTGAATCTTCTAAAGCAGGGGTGGACAATGTGCAGCCCAGAGGTCCCATGTGCCCCCCCCCCGCCTCCCAGTGCACTCTTCCCACTAACCCCACAATTTAAAAAAAATACCGAAAAATCAAAGGCATTGATAGTGGCTACACAGCACCCAAGGGACCTACATTTGGCCCTTTTGGCGCTCCGTAGCTGCTATAGTGTGTCCAAAAGGTTAGATTTAACTTGGAAACAAGTTACATTCAACCACTGTAGCACTCTGTAGCACTAGTTCACACAGAATTTTGGTGGGAAACCTGCAATTTCAGCCCATTGGGGAGGCCCCCGCTGCAAACTGTGGCCGACAGAGGGGGCAAAAATGGCTTTGGAGCTCCGAAAGTTGCTCACGTCTGCTCTAAAGTGACACATAAATTCCTTGAGCTTCTCATTCCTGTTTACACCCATCTGCATGGATGGATCATCTACATCTCCACCTCTTACAGCCTTGGCTATCTACTCACGGAGAGCTGGGGTCTCCCCACTCCCCCATCTCTCACCCAGCATTATGCACTTGACTATATGCCAACGTCCGACTCACCTTCCATCTTATTTTTGCAGAGGATGATGTACTTGCAGACAAGATCATGATTGTTGCTGAAGTTTCGCATCAGCATGACGGCATTTGAGATGCTCACCTTCCCATAGAATTTTTCCCGCAGTCGGCGGACGCTTTTCTCCAGCTGCACCAGAAGTATGAAGGTCACCGTCAAGAATACAGAAGCTCTCGTAACTCAGCCAGGGCCGTTCATGCTTTCCCCTAAAGTCTACCCTTTTGGGGGCAGGCCATTACTTCTTCGGGCCAAACCAGGCGTGATGTTACATGCATCTTTTGCAATCGCACTGAGGTTTTTTAAAAATAATTAATAGCAGGTATGAAGAGGGGAAAGGTCTTTTCCTCTGCTGCAGTCCTGACAAATATCACCCCCGCTGTGACTTCTATTATTGTGAATGGGAGCTTCCCATCTGGGGCTAATAGCAGATGGGCAGGAGGATTTTCAAGATCACACCAGGGTGTGACAGGATTACTGCTACACACACACAGAGCTATTATTATTTTTTAAGCCCCATTGCTAAATATGTATTTAGCATCATGTCTTGTTTAAGCCTTACTGAGCAACTGCATAGAATATTACCAGTTTTTCCTTATATTACCGTAAGTAAAAGAATTAGAAAATGCTTTGTATTTGTGTTTGGGGGGCAGGAATTAAAACTAAACATTCTGGAAAAAGGAAGGTGTGAGGGAAGTGCCCCCGGTGCATACTAATCCCCGCTCCTACAGAGGCTGCTTAAGACCACTCAGGAAATTAATGGCCTGGGTAGGATTTGAACTTGGAACTGTTCAACTTGCAACTGCAAATCAGGGATGGATAGAAGACTCTCAGGGTGACCATATGGAAAGGAGGACAGGGCTCCTGTATCTTTAACACTTGTATAGAACAGGGAATTTCTGCAGGTGTCATTTCTATGCAGCAGCACCTGGAGAAATTCCCTCTTCATCACAACAGTTAAAGCTGCAGGAGCCCTGCCTAGTGTGACCGGATACAAAAGAGGGCAGGGCTCCTGCAGCTTTAACTATTGTGATGAAGAGGGAATTTCACAGGTTTTGCATGCAGAAAAATGACACCTGATGAAATTCTCCTTTCAATACAACTGTTAAAGATTATAGGAGCCCTGTCCAATTTTCCATATGGTCACCCTAATGACACAGTTCATCAGCAGGACACTGGCAATTTCTGCTGAATCTCCTAGTGCTTACAAGCTACTGGCTTACTGGCAAATAATTCGGAACTAGATGGATGTTGGTCTGATCTGGGATGCAGGGACTTTAGAATATGGGAATGGTCAACCAGTGTCTTTTTTCCGGCCTGATACAAACATCTGGAATGCAATCCCTTCCAAGGATACACAGTAAGCAGTGGTTCATTTTAGATATCGTACCAACCCATATCCAGGAAAGTTTAACTAGAGTTTGGTGTTAAGTGCAAATTGACAAGCTGTTCTGATTCTAAACAGTCCCAGCAAACTGTGAGACAAGCAAGAGATTTGCTGTGCAATCCACAAAGTCTTTATTCAGAAAAAAAAATCCTCTTCACACCTGAAGTGATTGTGAAGGCTAGGAGCTATCCTCTAAGCTTAATTAGCCAAACAAAGCAAGGCCGTTGCCTATCAACAAAATGGACCGTTTCCCGCTATGCTCGACAGGCCTTTACCAGACTCCTCCTCCAGGTTGGGTCCTCTTGACCTAACTTCTGATGTGCCGCTTCCCGCCTCCTCTCAATTCTGTCTGCTTGACTCTGCAGCAGACCCTGGGATCTGTCAATTCTGATGCTCCCTCACCCTCTGACTAGGTTCCTGGGTGGGTGGGGGGAGACAATTTCAGAACCTGGCCCTCCTGTTTGATAAGCTCTTGGGAAGATTCCTCCCTGACTCCTATAGACTCTTGGGGAATTTCCTCCACCACTCCCTGTCTTAGGTCCCCTCTAGAAGAATTTGGTTTGGCGCCGGGTTGTCCGATTATGCGCATCTTCTCCCCATCGCTTTTACGCCTAATTCCTGTAAACAACATGCAGTGAAGCGCATAACTGGCAGTATGAAATGCGCTTTAAAGTGGTTGAAATGCAGAGAATCACTTGTTTACATGGGCATAATGCGCTTTAATGGCCGCGGTAAATTAAAACTTGCTATTTAATGCGCATTCGATAATGCGCATAATCGGAGAGAAAACGCGCCTCAACCCCCGATTTGCGCTCCGCTCTTGCAGAGGTAAAAATTTTAATGCGCCTTGAAAGAGCTTTAAATGCCTTTTGTAGAGGAACTCTTAGTTGAGCTTCTTCTAGTTCTGTCTCCGAGTCTGACTCAGCATCTGAAACCAAACCAGGGAGCCAAGAGCCTATCTACACTACTGCTCTAAAACGGTTTATAACAGTTTTAAACCAGTTAACCGGTTTAAAACTGTTATAAACCATTTTAAAGCAGTAGTGTAGATAGGCTCTAAGCCTCATCCTAACATAAGCTGAGCAGTTTTACCCTGGTTGTGTTTTCATTTTGTATTTTTATATCACATTTTTATACTGCTTTGTTGATGGTTTTAACTTTTGTGAACCGCCCAGAGAGCTTCGGCTTTTGGGCGGTATATAAATGTAATAAATAAATAAATAAGCAAGCAAGCCACGGTTTACAAACAGAGCAAGCCAGAATCAGAAACTGTGTCTCAGTTTGGACGACACGTTAGTCAACAGTGGTTTTAGAACTCCTCTGCAGTGAAGTTTTTACACCACCATTGAGAAACATGTCATCTGGCAGGAAAACTCCATGCAACGGTGGAGTTTTTTTAAAACAACAACAACAACAACAACACTCCACACAGAATATCAATGCTGTGCAGAGGAGAGTTCCTGCACAACCGTTGTGTTGCGTGTCATGTGGAGGGCTCCGTGCAGTTTTCCCCATGTCTACAGAGTTGACATGCAGGAGTAGCAGAAACCCCGGCTGCTCTTGCCCAGCAGGGCTCTAGAGGCATGGGAAAGAATGGGATGTGCTTGGGGAGCCCTGATCATGAGGTGCCCCACATGTTCCTAGGGACATGCATGTCCCTTTGCCCACCCACCCCTGACCCATGATCCATGTGGATATCGGCTCGAGGGGATGGAAAGTTCGCAGGGCGGGTAGGTGGGTGAAGCATGTCTCCCACGGCTTGACATGTATCGTCAAACCATGAGAGATATCCTTCCTCCTTTCAGCACGGCTACAGCAAATTTCAGTGGGGCATCCTTACTGAGGCTGTCCCGCTGCAGATTGCTCTAGCCGTGCTGAAAAGTGGAAGTGGCGGATAGGTAGCTTTTCTTCCGAGGACTGATCCACCCGCCGCCCCTTTCTTCCTACGGCGGTGGCTGCGTCACCCTAGGAACAAGTGGCGGTGCCTCACTGCAAAATGGAAACATCCGCCAAGGCCATCACCTTCTTCCTTCAGAGGATGGATCTATTTTCCAGGGAGGTGCGGTGCCGCCGCTTGTTGCTAAGACAACAGGCGCCTAGCAAGTTTCGCTCTCTCCCTCACTCCGCTCATCCCCATGGAATGGCAGCACCCCGATACAGCAAGCAGGAAGCAGCACCTCCATTCGGCGGGGAGGGGGGAGAGAAGACTACCCTATGTAGCGGGTGAACCCCACCCCACGGACAACCTTTACCATGATGCTTTAAGGCAACATGCTAGAAGTCCACACCACTCAGTCCGTGGGGTGGAGTTCACACCAAAATGTCCAAACGAAGCCTGTCGCTTAAAGCAGTTTGCGCTAACTACAGTTTGGTGTGATGTCTGAGCTGACAAGCCATCATTACCATTATTGCTCCACCTCCAGAGTTTCCTGTAGCAGAGAATAAGAGTGACTGTTTGGATCTAGGTACTGAGGAAACAGAAAACGGAAGCGGGTAAGCAGCTCTAAACCATGGTTTGCCTGTGGGATGTTAGGCAGCTGAAGCCATGGATTGGGTTCTAAACTACGGGTAATACAAATCATAATTTGATGTGAGATTTGGTCTGAGCTGGTAACGTGGATATTAGATATCAGAAAATGCATGCTGCTTGGCAAATGTCCTATGTGTCCATAGAAATGTAACTTAATTTATTTATTATTATATTTATATTGTGCCTTTTTCTCTTGCAAGAAGCCCAAGGTGGCTTACATGGTCCTGCTCCACTGATTTGCCCCTCCTCGTCATGGGGCACCTGGCCTCGCTGGCAAGTGTGGACAATTTCCCAGGTGTTCTGGACTGCATCAGAGTTGCTCAAGGGACTTTCCCGTACCTTCCCCCCACTGCCCTGGCTCTACAGTTTGCTCAAGATAAACATGAGCCTGAGCGGCTCTATTAAATCACCCACACACAGCAGCAGAGGAAAATTCTAAGCAGCTTGCTGAAGCTCTAAGGCATAAAAAACGTAGTAGGCCCTGTAAAGCGGGGGCAGGCAGGTGCTGGGGATCTAGTCTTCTTTTCTGCAGATTTCTCAGTGCTTGAATGTCTGCTACGCCAATGGCTCTTTCACCTATGCCAGATGTTTCCCCCCTTTGCCATCCTTAATGAAACCAGACAGGGCCAGTTATTTGCATCTGATAAATATAACTATGCAGTATTATAGATTCGCTTAGCACTGTTAGTCCCGTGTGGTAGGGATTAGATTGCCTCTTATCCATAATCCATACAGGTTGCAGAATTTAGCTTCCCATTATTGGGAAAAAGGCAGGATATAAATAAATATAAGAATAAGAATAAGAATAATAGGACTTAGATGGAGGGCAAAGATGGGACAGAGTTCTGCCATATGGCTTTTAAAACCAGTCCCCACCATGAAAAGGTGGCTGCATTTCATGGCACTTACACTTTGCTTCCAAATAATGGAGTAAGATTGTCTATCTTTGCATTCACACATAACGCTAAACCATGTCTTAGCGTGACAAAGATGAGCCTGTGTGTGCCTTGGGCTTGCCTATTCCCTGGTGCAGCCATGAAGAAGAATTCAGAAGCGTCTACTCCAGTTTTGATTAACTGCAGCATAGCACTACATCCAAATCTGGACAAGGGCTGGTTAATCTGAACTAAGATGTATTGGATTTGGTTTCTGAAGAATGGTGAGGAGTCAGGTGTGAACCAGTACAGAGTCATATCCAATGTATAGTAGCATATGCATTTTTATTCGGTAGAGTATCTGGCAATTAAGTTAGAATTTGTTTCTACAGATGCATAGTGAAGGTCAGTGCTTTCTTTCTACTCTTTCTCCTCCTTGGTGAAGGGAGGAAGATGTATGTGTGCCTTCTGACAGTCTGAAACTCAGTGAGATCCCTATAAAATCCTGAGCAGATTGGCCCCATTACCCGTTCTCGTCTGGGAGGGGGAAGGTGCGTCACTCGCTCAGATAAACAGCCCACTCTCCCCGAGACAATGCCTGTTACTTCAAGGGAACCGTAGTAACAGCAACTGCAAGTTGAGGGGTGTGTGGGTATGCTTTGCTTTTATTAACTGCATCCATTTTTCATTAATAAACTGTATCATTCTTTCACACTAGTAGACTTGAGTCATATTGTACCTTTGCATCTGGTTGGCGGGCATCCTAAATGGATCAGGCCCCAGGTTCAAGCTAAACTGGCGTGTTTTAGTACATAAGATTAGGATTTGTACCTAACGCTAAACTGTGGTTAACAAGAAATGGATGTGGAAGGTTTTGATTTCCTCCCCACAGCCTCACCAAAGGAGATGGGGGGGGGGGGGGGGTTTGAAGCAGGCTTGTCCTTATAATGCCAAATCATGGTTTAGTGTTATGTGCAAACGTTGCCAATGGATCTTTCCCGTTTTTTCTGTTTGTAGTGGGTTTTTTTACAGCTGAAAACATTGATTTAATTTATGTATGCATTGGATTGAGTTCCACACTTGCACCGTTTCCTCTCATTAATGCATGTGATTTTAAAGTCCCACGACCTCTACGGCAAAAACTACCTCAAGTGACTTTGGGCAGAAAACTCTTGGGTGAGCTGCCACCGTCGAGCTCCCAGTGGGGGTCCCACCCTGCCCCAACTGCCACCAGAAGAGCTTCTGAAGAAACATCTTGCCCTGAGGGGATGGGAAAAGAACAGATTTGGTTTGAACACCAAGGAAAATAAACTGCAGAAGAGAAGAAATAGAAGAAAAACAGACCGACAAAGGACAGGGCAGCCCAGAAGGGCAATAGATGCAGTGCATGCCTGAATGCAATGACTATATTCACATCCATCTGGGCAACTAAATCAAGTGTCACCATCATACTTTTTCCCTCTTCCTGCTCGCCTCGGATCTTTTTAGATCTTGTAAGCACGAGGACAAGGGCTGTCAGATTCTCCTAAGCTAGGTTGACCAGGTAAAATCCAGGTCAGGGTTCCTGTAACTTTAACAGTTGTTGAGAAAAGGGAATTTCAGCCAGTGTCATTTGTAGGCAATTAGTTCCAGGTGAAATTCCCTCTTCATCACAACAGTTGAAGTTGCAGGGGCCCTGCCTTCTTTTGTATATGGTCACTCTAGTATAGTGCCTGCACCTTTAACTGTTGTGATGAAGAGGGAATTTCACCAGGAACTAATTGCATACAAATGACACTGGCTGAAATTCCCTTTGCTCTACAACTGTTAAAGTTACAGGAGCCCTGACCTGGATTTTATCTGGTCACCCTATCCTAAGCCTGCCTGGGAATGTTTTGACTGAAGAGCGAGAGAGAAAAGCTATGAATAATTAAATAAATAATAAATACATAAGTAACTGGGAATGTAAGTACAGCTTACTGGGAACTGTTTGCTTAGAAACCAGTTACTTACATGCTACCAACTGTGCAAGCAGAACTTCCTAGTCCTCTCTAGTCACTATGATCATGCTGCCCTCCTCCATCCTTGAGTCCTTGTAGGAGGTGAAAGTGTTTCAAATCAACTTCAAGGCCCTCGCCTTCAATCTCACTCTCTGATCATGGGTCCCTGCCATAAATCAGGTTTTGCCTATTAATCAATGTGCCTTTGTTTCCCACTAGTTCACCACACATCTTTCCTCAAGGCTGTGCTTCGGCTGCAAGCATCTTGCATAGGGTGACCAGATAAGATCCAGGTCAGGGCTCATGTAACTTTAACAGTTGTAGAGAAAAGGGAATTTCAGCCAGTGTCATTTGTATGCAATTAGTTCCTGGTGAAATTCCCTCTTCATCACAACTGTTAAAGTTGCAGGGGCCTCACCTTCTTTTGTATATGGTCACTCTAGTATAGTGCATGCACCTTTAACTGTTGTGATGAAGAGGGAATTTCACCAGGAACCAATTGCATACAAATAACTCGGGCTGAAATTCCCTTTTTTCTACAACTGTTAAAGTTACATGAGCCCTGACCTGGATTTTATCTGGTCACCCTAATCTTGCCATTTTAGAAATACCCAGGGCAACGAGGAGACAAATGCCAGGTTCCAAGCCTGGCGTTTGCCTTATAATATTAATGCAGGGAATATTTGCAGAGCCGAATCAGCAGCTCAGAGGGGGAGTGAAGCCTAACTTTCCCCCACGCACAGCTTCTCCAGTTTTTTTTTTTAATCAGCAGCCTCCAAAATCAAAATAATTCTAGCTGGGGTGGGGAGGAGCCTTAGGAGAGGGGATGCAGGGCAGAACTAGTTGATGGGGGGGAAGGTTGAACACCTCCCCTCTCAAGTTACCATTAACTAGCAAATCTGTGTATGAGTCTTGGGAAGCATGTTTTTGGCCAAGATAACACGCAGCTCTGCCCTCAAAGTAACAATAATTTGGACCTGCGGAAATGCACGGATGCCCTCAGACTGTGATCAGCACTGGCCCAACTGCCCAAGGAATCCAAGCAGCTGCTAGTTGCAGAAAACTATCTAAGCGTACCGCCCAAAGAGTGTAGCTCAGTGGTAGAGGACATGCTTTACACGCAGAAGGTCCTAGCTAAGTTCAATCCCTGGCATCTCCAGGAAGGCTTAGTGGGGAAATCCTCCATGAAACCCTGGACAGCCTCAGTGTAGAGTGACAATGCTAAGTTAGAAGAACCAGTGGTTTGACTAAGTATAATGCAGCGTCTTGTGTATCTAAATTTATTTCACTCAATACTATAAATTCTCAAAGGTGACTGGCATGTCTTGGACCCCCTCTAGAAGGATTCGCTTTGGCGCCTGCCTGCCCAATTATGCGCATATTCACAGAGGCGCATTTACCCCTAATACCTCTGTACGAGAGGCGGCGAAGCGCATTACGGGACAACCGAAACGCGCTTTACACTTGTTGACACGTGGAGAATCGCATGTTTACACGGCGGTAGGGCACATTAACTGCCGCCGCAAATTAAAACTCGCGGTTTAATGCGCATTCAATAATGCGCATAATCAGATGTGTAAAGCGCCTCAGCCCCCAATTTGCGCTCCTCTCTTGTAGAGGTAAAAATTTTAATCAGCCTTGAAAGAGCTTTAAACCTCTCTTGTAGAGGCAGCCTTATTATCTGGTTTCCTTTCTTTGGAGATCCCAGCGACCGAAACTGGGCCTTTTTTCTATGTGTATATTGTATGGGTTTTGCTGTTTTAATTTTTGTATATTGTTTTTAATTGTTTTTAATCTTATGTAAACCACCCAGAGAGCTTCGGCTATGGGGTGGTATACAAATGTAATAAAATAAATAAATAAAAATAAAAAAGCATATGTTTCATCATCGAAGTGCCATACATGTTATTTGCATTTGTAAACGCGGAAGAATTTGTCTGCAATATGTAAACACTGCTGCTTCCTTGTAAGAAGGAAACAGAAGCTTCTCACTGCCTTCAAGAAAGAACATGGGACCTACTGGTCCACGGTTTCTCTTTCTCCGGGTTTCCACTGTGGCCTCGAGTGATTTTCTCTGTATGGTATAATGTACTTTGAATGTCTCCTTTCTGCTCCTTTAATATAGGCTGACAAGATAAAATCCAGGTCAGGGCTCCTGTAACTTTAACAGTTGTAGAGGAAAGGGAATTTCAGCCAGAGTCATTTGTATGCAATTAGTTCCTGGTGAAATTCCCTCTTCATCACCACAGCTAAAGTTGCAGGGGCCCTGCCTTCTTTTGTATATGGTCACTCTAGTATAGTGCCTGCACCTTTAACTGTTGTGATGAAGAGGGAATTTCACCAGGAACTAATTGCATACAAATGACTCTGGCTGAAATTCCCTTTGCTCTACAACTGTTAAAGTTACATGAGCCCTGACCTGGGTTTTATCTGGTCACCCTACTTTAATATTAGTTTATGCAATGTGGTATAGTGGTTAATTAGAGTGCAAAACCAGGGCTGGGGAGATCATATCTTTTTCATATGGTCTTTATAAGACCAGGTCTTCGATTAGCCAGCGTATGAAAGAAGCGGAGTTTCAAAATTCACTCAAAATAAGGCCTGCTCACCTTTGATATTTGGCATTTACCCGAATTCTGTTAATTTTTAAGCCAAGTAAATATTTCAAAGTACAGGAAGACAATCACTCTTGCACAACTCCATGTGATACTCAAAGCGCTCTCTTGGATGGGAGATTTAGGGAGATACATTTTTTGTCAATACTTCTGGCCGGTTCAGGTGATCACTGAGGGTTAAACAAGCCGCCGTGGCCCACCAGCAGATAAAAGCCTACCTTCTACCCACTCCCATTCAACGCTGGGCATTTAAGAGTTCTTCACACAAAGCACATCCACCCCTTGCTTTGCCCTGAAACCTCCCTTCAAATTTTAATCTGAGCCAAGGCTGAACCTATCATCTGTGCCAGGGCTCATTCATGTCAACATGTTGAGCAACGTCCCTCAACCTAGTGCCCTCCAGATGTGTTGGGCTACAATCCCCATTAGTCCCAGCCACCTGGACTGTGGGCTACACTGTGGGGAATGATGGAATTTGTAGTCTAATAATATCTATCTATCTATCTATCTATCTGCAGGGCACCAAATTGGAGATGGCTGATATAATTAGGAGAGAGCACCTTTGAGCATTAGCAGAGTGCCCGCCTCTCATAATATGATAAACACCCACACATGCCAGGAATTTGAGGGATGATCTGAGAGCTCAAGCATCACTTAAAATGAAAAGTATGGTTCTTTCTCTGCTAGCACTCCCATCAACTTTTAGATGGTTTTAAAAGGGAGGGGGGTTCTATTAACAACTATTAACCACAGAACCTCTAAGTCAAAGGCAGCAGACATCTGGGGTAGGGAGTCAGTAGAGGGGCATTGTTACCTTCATGCTGTTTGCGGACTTCTCATTGTTGGAAACAGGATACTGGGCTAGAAGTATCTTAAGAACATAAGAAGAGCCCTGCTGGATCAGACCAAGGGGCCATCTAGTCCAGCATTCTGTTCACACAGTGGCTAACCATAGTAAACCCACAAGCAGGACATGAATGCAACAGCAACCTCATACCCATGTTCCCCAGCAACTGGTGTACATAGCCTAGGCTGACCAGATAAAATCCAGGTCAGGGCTCATGTAACTTTAACACTTGTAGAGAAAAGGGAATTTCAGCCAGTGTCATTTGTATGCAATTAGTCCCTGGTGAAATTCCCTCTTCATCACAACAGTTAAAAGTTGCAGGCACTATACTAGAGTGACCAGATACAAAAGAAGGCAGGGCGCCTGCAACTTTAACTGTTGTGATGAAGAGGGAATTTCACCAGGGACTAATTGCATACAAATGACACTGGCTGAAATCCCCTTTGCTCTACAACTGTTAAAGTTACATGAGCCCTTACCTGGATTTTATCTGGTCACCCTAACATAGCCAAACTGCCTCCAATACTGGAGATGGCATACAGCCATCAGGACTAGTAGCCATTTGATGGCTAGATTTTTGGTATGATCTCGCAGAGAGAGAGATCTTATGTTGACGTTATTATTATTGCCCCTGGAGACAATTGCAATTTGCTGCTCCTCGCCTAGCACTATCCAGAGCAGCCTTCCCCAAGTTGGTGCCCTCCAGATATGTGGGGCTGCAATTCCACCTGGCTGGCTGGGAAGGATGGGAATTGCAGTCCCTCACACCTGGAGGGCACCAGCTTGGAGAAAGCTGGCCCAAAGTATACTCCCTCCCTCACCCTTTTTTTTTAAAAAAAATCTCTCTCTGATCCGGATGCAAGGAAGGGCGGTGCCTACCTCCACCTCATCCTGTCTGTCCCGGTGCATGGCGCTGGGCGCGAGAGGAGCAGCTGGGTCCTCCACAACAGCGTTTGCGAGGCGCCGGAGCTCGGCGCTTGGTCCGACTTAGGGAGGCAGGGGTGGGGCCGCGCAGGAAGCCCGGCCAGGCCAGCCTCGCGCGGGATCCTTTTGCTTTCGATTTCGCCAGGACCGCGAGTGGCGCAGACGAGCCCCCCGGACTTCTTTCTCCCTGCAGCCGGCGAGACATTTGGCCTGGCGTGGGGTGAGGAAGGGGGAGAAAGAGGGGCAATCGCCCCCTCACCATGGATCGCCACTTTGGGACGCCTTTGGACACACCCCACACACACCCCAAAGGCACTTCGCCCCATATAAGGTGGGGGGGGGGGGCGTTGTACTGTTTATACGCACAGAAAGAGGCGCCAATGAGCCGATATTCAACTGGTGCCGTCTTCCCGCTCCGCGCCTGGAAAACTGCACCGGTTGGATTTTGTCGTTTCCTCCTGCGGCTGATCTTTCTGCCCATTTGCGCGTATCAGTTCTTACCACGCTTATGTTATTTGCAATTGTAATTACATTAAAAATATGAACTTTTAGTCCATTCAAGTATCTTTTCCTCCACTTTGGTAGCTTCATACAAGGGTTTTGCCATTAAGCCAAAATTGGGGATCCAAATTCTGCAAAACCCGGCCATGCCCAGGAATCCCCTCAATTGTTTTTTCGTTGTAGGGACGGCCAGTCGACAGATGGCCTCTTTCCTTTCGGGTCCTAAACTCCGCTGTCCTTGGGAGATGTTAAACCCTAGATATTTGACTTCTTGGTGAGCAATCTGGGTTTTTGCCTTGGACAACCTGAACCCTTCTAACCCCAGAAAGTTCAAGAGACTTATGGAGCAACTGGTAAGGGTAAGCTTCATGGCAATGTGAGGATTTGAACCCAGGCCTCCTCATTCTGTTCATAACACCACACTCGCTCGTTTTATTTTAAGCTCACTCTGATACAAGGCCAACCTCACCTGGAATAAAGTACCCCTGGGCAGGGGACAGAAGAACTTGCTTGGTTCTGTCGAAATTGCAAGGTATTTCACTCTCTCTCTCTCTCTCTCTCTCTCTCTCACACACACACACACACACACACACAATGGCTGAATTCAAACAACATGATAGTCAATGGTGGGGTAATAATCAACTTTACAGTTGTTCATCTAGGGGGTACTCCCCACACAACATGGTAATAAATAATCAACCGTGGTGTGGATTAGGATCAGTGCTGAGTTGACTATGGCAGCATTCAGACATGATAGTCAATACAACTGACGATTGTTTCCCCCACCCCCCAGTTGATTATTGTGTTGTCTGAATGCAGCCACTATGTGTTCTCTCATACTGTCCAAGGCTTCAAGACCACAGCAGCACACTCACAAATTGGGCTGAACAAGGCTGCCTCTACACGAGAAGTTTAAAGCTCTTTGAAGTCTCATTAAAATTTTTACCTCTACAAGAGCGGAGCATAAATCGGGAGTTGAGGTGCTTTATCTCTCCGATTATGCGCATTATCAAATGCGCGTTAAATAGTGAGTTTTATTTTCCTCCGGCCGTTAAAGCGCATTTTGCCTATGTGAACAAGCGATTCTCCGCACTAACTACTTGTAAAGCGCATTTCAAACAACCGGTAAGGCCACCAGTTGTGCGCTCAATTACCTCTTGCCTAAAGCATTTACGATAAAGTGCTTCAACGATAGACTGACCAGACGCCCGGATTTGTCCGGACATGCCAGGGAAATGGGGTGCAAATCCACATCCGGGCGGAAAAAACCGTTTTGGGGGGCCAAATCCGGAAATTTAGCCCCCCAAAACGGTGACCAGGTGGCCCTGGGGCGAGCCGGGCCAACTGGGGGGCGGCGGGGGCAAACCGGGGCGGCGGGGGGTCACGCGGCGGTGGCGCGAGGCTGGCGGCGCGAGGCACCTACCGGCTGGGGCGTCCGTTTCCCTCCGGTGCTCGGAATCTACTGAGAAACAGGCTTCGCGGCCTGTCCCTCAGTAGCGCGCCGGGTGATGACATCATCAGTCGGCGCACTGCTGAGAGACAGGCCAGGAAGCCTGTTTCTTAGTAGATTCCAAGCACGGAGGGAAACGGACACCCCCAGCAGCAGCAGGTAAGGAGCGTGGGGCGGGTGGGGGGGCAGGGGGGGCGCGGGGGAGTGGGGGGGCGGCGCGGGTGCTCGCGGCGGGGCACTTACCTGCTGGGGCTTCCCTCGGGTGCTCGGAATCTACTGAGAAACAGGCTTCACGGCCTGTCCCTACTGAGGGATAGGCCGCGAAGCCTGTTTCTCAGTAGATTCTGAGCACCGGAGGGAAGCCCCAGCAGGTAAGTGCCCCGTGCACCCGCGCCGCCCCCCCCGCCCCGCGCTCCTAACCTGCTGGTGCTGGGGCTTCCCTCCGTGCTCGGAATCTACTGAGAAACAGGCTTCACGGCCTGTCCCTCAGTAGCGCGCCGGGTGATGACGTCATCACTCGGCGCGTTACTGAGACACAGGCCAGGAAGCCTGTTTCTCAGTAGATTCCGAGCACGGAGGGAAGCACCAGCACCAGCAGCAGCAGGTAAGGAGCGCGGGGTGGGTGGGGGGTGGGGGGGCGGCACGGATGTGCAGGGCGGGGGGGGGGCGGGGCGGGCGCGAGACACTTACCTGCTGGGGCTTCATGTGCCACGTCTCCCTCTACCTCCCATGTGCTGCATTTCCCCTACCGTGCCTGCCCTGACCGCCTCTCCCATCTCTCACCTACCTCCCCATTGAGATTGCACTGTTGCTGCTGCTGCTGCCCCCTCCCACAATGCTCTAAGGAAGGACTTCCAAGAGTCAGGCATTTTGGCCTGTCTGAGGCACACAGGCTGCTTTTTACAGCCAGTGGAGTTTTTTTCATAGAGACTGCCCCCCTCGCTCACCTTCTGAGGATCTTTGAGGAAAGCCATAGGGCGGGTGACTGCTCTGGGGAGCCCCACTGGTTATTCTTCCCCTTTGGCATTTGCTTAGGGTGACCATATGAAAAGGAGGACAGGGCTCCTGTAACTTTTAACAGTTGTGTAGAGAAGGGAATTTCAGCTGGTGTCATTTGTATGCATGCAGCACCTGGTGAAATTCCCTCTTCATCACTGTAGTTAAAGCTGCAGGAGCCCTGCCCGCTTTTGTACCTGGTCACTCTAGTATAGCTCCTGCAGCTTTAACTACAGTGATGAAGAGGGAAATTCACCAGGTGCTGCATGCATACAAATGATACCAGCTGAAATTCCCTTCTCTACACAACTGTTAAAGATACAGGAGCCCTGTCCTCCTTTTCATATGGTCACCCTAGTGTTTGAAGCTTTCAACTTTATAACCTTATGGTCCAAACTTTTAGAAAAAGGAAGGGAACAGTGTATGTGTGTAGGTGGGGAGGGGGAAAGATTAAAAGGAATGTATAGCTACCTATCCCAAGGAGAGATCACAAGGAGAGATCTGAAGACCAGGTTATGATGGATCCAGATGAAGGTTGAAAGAGATCTCTCCTAGAATCCAGGGTATAGAACTCAGCAAAGTCCAGGTAGGGAAAATTAAGCCACGTAGAGAGTGTAGAAAATATTTAAAAATGAAAAGATCAAAATCAAATAGAGGGTGAAAACAACACCAAGCTGCTCACACCCTAAGAAAACAACACCCTAAGATCAGTGGCCTTTTCAATGGTGACACCCCGTCTGTGGAATGCCCTCCCCAGAGAAGCTTGCTTGGTACCTATGTTGTGGTGTTTTCATCACCCAATTATTTTAATAAGTATTTTAGTGCTCTTCGCCCTATGCACCTTTATTTTCTGCTGGTTTTACTGTGCTGTTGTGTTTTTACTGTTTATGGCTGACTTCATTTTGGTTTTATTATGTGCTGTTTTTAATTATTGTTTTATTGTTTGTATGTTATTTTTTAATTATTGTACACCACACAGAGAAGTTGGGTTATTGGGTGTAATAAATAGAAAGCATAATGAATACATAAACAAGGAACACAATTAAAGTCCTATTGATTACAATGAGAAATGCCCTATCCTGTGTCCAGCTTGTGATATCATTTTAAGGTTTTCTTTTATTGTCGTATGCTTGGAGAGAGAGAGAGAAAGCATGCACAGACTGCTATCACTGTGCTTTAATTTCATGTATTGACAATGACAATGACATATCAACGTCCTCAGCTCCTTCCTGGAGACAGAGACCAGCTCATGGACCAGCAGCTAATTACCTCAGAAGCTGTGGTTAGAGTTGTATTTTCATTGGAGTTCTACTGTTGAAAATTCTGACCAGCAAAATATCCCAATCTATGCCAATATGAGCGAGATTTCCTAAAACTTTTGCTGGGTCTCTCTTTTCCTCTTCCTTTTCTGCAACATTTTTGTTGTTAGGTATTGCTATGTCAATGAGGTAGTTGTGTTTTCCTTTTATATTTATGACTGTTCTTGTCCCAGAATTGTTCTGTCCCAGCATAGCATGGCTTAGCTTGAGTTTGAGTGTGTCTGGATCTCCTAGGCTCTGAAAGCATCTTTTTGGAGAGCACCTGCTGGTTGCATGTTCTCTGCACACTGAGGCAATGTAAATTCAGTATATACTTGGATAAAAGGAAGGAAAGATCCTTATCTAGCATTGTAATAATGGGCATCTGTTCTGGCCTATCTTTGAATTGTACTGACCATGGTCTTGTTCACATGGCTAATGAATCAGAGATATAATCACACATTGTTAGATTAGTTTCTCACTGATCAACCAGAAGTTGAAACAAGCTGAGAGGCGAGAAGTGACTACAACAAGCCTTTAGTCCATTTTGTTCCATGGCTAATGTTTGCAGGGTAATCATATTTTATACTCTTCCTGCATGCTAGGTTGCTAGTTTGTTGTACTAGATTTCTCTGCACTTGTCCACTGCTTCATTTGTTCAATGGTAACAGTATGCTGAATCTGTGAGTATGGATATGAGAAAAATGATGGGGAAAGAGTGTTAAACGTTAGGAAAGTTTAGACTATTGTAATCCAGTGAAAGATTTGCAGTCAGAAAAGATATTTGAGGGAAGGGGAGACTCTGTCACACAGAGTATAGTAAAAGCTTCAAAGAACAGCAAAAGCTACAAAAGTAGAAGTGAGTGAAATTAATTTCAGATACATTCAATGTCTCACTTGTTCTTTATTTCAGTGATTTTAACATTAAGATGTTGTGTAGAACAAGTTTGTCTTAATTGTATGCTGTGAAATCAGACATGTGACCAAGGCCATGTTTGGGTGGGCACGCCCCCTTGGGGATGGACATGTTGGTGGGCACGCCCCCTTGGGGCGGCCATATTGTCCTCCTTTTTGGTTTCCAAAATATGGTCACCCTATTCAACGATTATGCACATAATCGGAGAACCAGGCGTCAAACAGAATCCATCTAGAGGGGGTCCAAGTTAAGCTGAGTGTTCGCTTCTCAGAAAGCCTGAGAAGACTGTTTTAGTGAGCTTGTTGCCTAGTAAGGATCACCTTATCTTGGCTAAAGATTTCTGGGTATAAAACCAGGCGGGCTACAGCTGCCCCATTGCCTTTGGTTTCCTTTGGCCCTTTCCCTTATCTTCGTGGGATTGATGCTTTCATACTTACACTAATAAACATTAATAGCAAACTTTACAACAGTTACAGTAGAATGCAACAGAACAACACAGATGCGTTCTGGGCCCTGGCACCTGAAGAGCCTCTGCCCAGTTCCAAGCTGAAGTGGAGGCAGGGTCTTCTTACACAAAGGTAAATAAAAAATATCAGGCATAGCTCCACTATGTTCAATTAGAGAAACATTTAATTTAGCCCTTAAGGTCTTAGTCGGGTGGGGGGATCCTCAGACCTGGGACCAAATCCATCCCTCATGGAGTCCCAATCTGAACCTTTGGAGGTCCCCACATAGCAACACCCCCTTCCCCCAGCCCCACTGCCTTCCGCACAGTGGAATTTGTGCTGTTTTGTTTTCCCTCATTCCAAAAGGTTCAAATGTCTCTCGTAAGGCTCAGCTACTGCAAGTTAGAGCTTTAAGTTACAATATGCTGGTATTTGGGGCCATGTCCCCTTTGGCCCTGCCCACCACTAGCATGTGACCCCCAAGGCCTTCTCTACTATATACTGAATCCAGCCCTTGAATTCGGCCAACAGATCTGCCACTCTATGGCCCTTTCTCTCTTGTCCTATAATGAGCGGTCTCCAACCTATTTGGGCCATTAAGCACATTCAGTGAGGTGAGATGCAAAGGCAAGTAGCTTGCCCAAGGATCTGAACACAAAGCAAAGGTGGGGTCTGAACCTCAAAACACAAAACTACTACAGTTCTCTCTCAGGATCACCCTCTCCCCAAGGCTCCCGGTGTCACGGGGCGCATTGACGCCCTTTACGCCAGTCCCGACGTCAGGGGCGTGACGGCGCCTTTTCCTGTGGAGCCACTCACGCAGTCGTGAATTTGGTGGCACTGCAGCAGCTGGAGAGGGGACTGGGAGCCTCTGCTCCCCTACTCTCAGGTAAGGTGTTTTGTTTTTTTTACAAAATGGAGAGGACAGCGGAGGCGTGTAGGAACGTGTTTTTTTTTTAAAAAAATTAAATGGGGGGGAGGACTGCTGAGGCGCAGCGTGGAGGTGGTGCAGTGAGCTTATGGCTTGCTGGATCACCCCCTTCCCAGCCCATGGGGACCAATCATTGGTCGCCATAGACTGGGCAGGTAGGCCTCCCCAGAAGTGGCGGAGAAAAAGCAATAGACAGCAAAAGCCATTGTCGCTTCACCGCAAACTAAAAAAGTCATGCTAAATGGCCAACATTTTTAGTTCGCAGCAAAGCCCCTTTGCCCCTAGATGACTTCGGATTGGCGGCTGCGTCATGTAACGCAATTGCCACCATTCCGAAGCCACAGCGACGGATACTGTCCGTCTAGAGGTACCCCAACTCTCTCTCTCTCTCTTTCTGTCTTCCCACACCCCCAGCACACAAGGTCAACTCACCCAGTCACTCACTTCTCTCTCTTTTTCATCACCCTCCCCCTGCTCCCCACACAACATTCTTTTTCACACGCCCAATAATATCACATTTTACCCAAATTCAACATGCTGTTGTGGCACTGTGCGTGGTTCTGCTTTGGCCTCAAGTCATTGACTATCAGCCGGGACAGAGAGGAACGCACCATACCTTGTTGTGCAAAACTAGATGTTCCTGGGAAAAGAGAGAAAGAGCCAGGGAGCATCATTTCAATTACACATTCATTCCCCTGAAGACCCAAGCTCGAGCTTTTTGGGAGGCGGCCTGAACGCAAAGCAAAACACAGAGCCGATCATCCCTATGCTTTGAAGTGGTAACTGCGAAACCCGTTGCATAAATGCAAAGCATTTCATCCCCCTTTTGCTGCTGTTTTTATTGAGAAACATCAAAATGTTTCAGTTGAAGAAGTAAATGCCATTGATGGAATTACTGGGGCTTTAAAAAAAATTTTTACATTCTGTTCAGCAAAGAGGATTTATTTCTCTCTCACTCTCCTACTCACTTTCCACTCGGGAAATAATTCATGGGGTGCTGAGCAACTTTTGTTCTTCACTGTTTAATTTACCCAGAGAAAGGTATCTTTACTCTCATTAGATAACCTTGCTAGGGTGACCATCTGAAACAGAGGGCTCATGTAACTTTAACTATTGCACAGAAAGGGGAACTTCAGCAGGTGTTATTTGTATGCATGCAGCACCTGGTGAAATTCCCTCTTCATCAACAGTTAAAGCTGCAGGAGCCTTCCTCTCTTTTGTATCTGGTCACTCTAATCTACATGAAGCAGGATATAGCGCTCTGAAAGTGGTTTGGAAACAGTATATGGAATGTGTCCTGGACCCCAACAGTTGTCAGTGCACTTCAATACCGTTATAAAGCAGTAGTGTAAATCCAGCCTATGCGTGACTTTAAAGATGTGGATACCTCCCCCACAGACAAACTTTTTATTTTTTTTAATCAAAACTGGTGCATGGGACTGAATACGGTTCAGGAGCTGGGGTAAGAGCTTTAGGACTTTGCCTTATACCTGCAACTAGCATTACAGTTGGATGTCTTTTGGGCAAGGTAAATACGAGGTGTGGAGGTCTGAGCTGAATTGGGATCACAGCTGGGGAGCAAAGAGTTAAAGTCCCCCTAACTCTCTCTCTCTCTCTCTCTCTCTCACACACACACACACACACACTTACTTACTTCCCAGAAGACATATGGAGAGGTATGTGTGTATGTTGCTTCTTAAAACAAATGTACTCTGCTGCTTCTGTGACTCACAAAAGTAATTCTGAACACTGCATATTGTAAAATAGATACCTTGCAAAGCCACCTCCATGATTAACTATAATATAACACTTGCATGCCATCTAAATTGCACACAGAAATGCATTTCATGTGCCTCAGTGTGCTTTCATCAGAATTCTTATAAGCAAGCATTCTAGAAACTTAAGTTACATGGAGATTTACTATCTTATGTAGTCCACCTGAACCTTGTGCCTCAAGATGTTTTGGATTTCAGTTCCCATCAGCCCTAGCCAGCATGGTCAATAGTCAGGAATGCTGGGAATTGTAGTCCAAAACATATGGAGGGCACGAGGTTGGGGAAGGCTGGCTGGTACACCTAGAGACCTGTAACATGTGCATCTCTCAGTAAGCATTTCTTCTGCACATAGATGCCTCTGTGCAGAATGGCCACTTACACATGACACAAAAAGGAGGACCAAAGAGGATGCAGATCTACATATGCTAATGTTTATGTATAGATGGAGATTTGGAAATAATATAATTTCAATAGAAATGGAACACATCTCAACAAAGTGGGGGGGAACTGTGACCAGTGTGCCTGTTCATGTTGTCCAGCTGCTAACTGTTGATGGCACAGCCAGCTGGAGGAGTCTGAAACATACATTTCTACATGCATATATTCCTGAGGAGTCGTTGGCAGCATTTGGACAACATTTTAGGCAACGGAGGGGGAAGAGGCAATAGATGGTAATTATTTTTGCAGTGCCCGACACACGACACGTTGCCCCTCCCCCTGTCGTGCAGCTGAAAGTCCCAACCTCATGATAAGCAATGGGGCTCCGATAAACAATGAAGCAGCCCATTGTTTCCCCCCACCCCCGTTGTTTAATAATGTACGGTCAGTTGTGTGTGCGTTGTGTGTTGTCCAACACACGACACAATAAGCAACACAACTGACGGTTGCCTCTTCCCCCCTCCATTGTCTAAAGTGTTGTCCCAATGCTGCCTTTCTCTGCAAGCAAGCACCCCTCCTCACAGGGCTCCTACTGGCCTGTAACTTGGGGTGATGATGCTCTGGGGAACAAGAGGCTGTTCAGCCTCAGAGGCAGAGTTCCCTCCTCCTGATAGGGACGGATCTGCAACCATCATTCCCTAGGGCCCAGGCTCCTGCTGGTCTGGTAGCAATATCTGATCTGGGTTGCCCTGGGTCTCTGGAGGCTCCAGCTCCCACTATGGGGAGGACTCCTCCAGTGGGGCCATGATATCATTGGACTTTTAGTTTTTAACGCATGTTGTTGAGGCCTGCGATTTTAGTCAGGGGTGGGCATCCTGCTGCACGCAGCCTAATTTCAAACACCCTCTGCATGCAATCAATTCAGACTTCTGACAAGAACCTGCATGAGAAGAGAGGGAGAGAAGTGGGGGCAGAGGGAGAAAAGGAGTGAACCACTCTGGCTCTGCTCACTGCTGAAATCCAGCCCCCAATAGATTTATTATTAACATTTATTTATATTGTTGTTGTTTTAGCAAATAGGCAGTGCACAGCATTTTAAAACAATAAAGCTGTAAAACAGTAAGAACAAGAACATTTAAAATAGTAAAAACAGAAATATTAGAACTACTACATAATCTAAAAGACTAGATTAAAAAGATGCAATATCATATCCTTACTTAAAACTGGGAACATTAAGATTACCTGTGAGTGGAAAAAAGTTGCCCATCCTAGTTTAAGTCACCCATTTGGCATTTTGTAAGTAGTTTTGCATTTGTAACAGGATAGTTCTGTTGAATACCAGAAGGAAATCTAGTATTCAAGATCAGGGCCCAATACTATGTTTTGAGATTGAATACCAGTTTAACACTTACAATCACTTTCAAAGGTAGGAGGAAAGAAGATGCAGAGCACAACGCAAGTATTTTCCCCCTCGAAATACAACTCTACATCCATTATTGAGGGAGACAGAAATTACGTAAAAGGCAATACAATGTAGGTTTTTTTTAGTGTGCAGTTGAACACAAAACGTGCAGTTGGGAAAAATACCGTATTTCTTTGATTCTAAGACGCCATCGATTGTAAGACGCACCTTAATTTCAGTACCTCCAACAGGGAAAAAGCTTTGATTCTAAGTATGAGGAAATAGCCATCAATTCTAAGATGCACCCCATTTTTAGAGACATTTATATGGGGGGAAAAAGTGCATCCTAGAATCGAAGAAATAGGTAATGTGCAGTTGGAAATCTGATAATGTGCAGTTGTGAGAAATAATGTGTTTGCCTTGAGCGGGGTTGTCTGACAAGGCATTTGTGCAGTTGGAAAATTTGCTTTAAACCCCCCCCCCCAATACAATGCAAGATTCCCCTTGAAAATGGAGGCGTTAGAACGACAGGCGGTGCGCACATTCAGGGCATCATTCCATGCCTCAAGTTCAGATCCATTTTCAAGGAGGGAACACACGCAACAAAGAAGCGGAAAGCGAACACCATGTTATTTCCCCCCTCAAAGGCTAAAACATTGGGATGAAAGTTGGCGTACACATTCAGAACAACGTCCCCAAGTGTTAACTTCGAAGCGAGGACGAATACAGGCCACAGCCCGACTTCCAACCCACACCTGGAGCGACGTCTCTCTCCCCAACGTGCAACGTCACGAGTTACAACTCCTTATTCACTTTCGAGAACGCCTTTTTATTCCTCTTCTCGCGAGACTTCCCTCTCTCCCCCCCCCCACCGCTCCCGCGAGCAGACGTACGAAGTGCTCCCGCCCTTTTCCATCCGGGCTACACGATGCCCCGCCCCTAACCGCCCCTTTCGCCAGTTGTCGCGCGACGGTGCCGACGGCTGGTAGCTTCGCCTCTGGAAACCCAACATGGCGACGCTGGCTGGTTCTCCCTCAGCCGCTTTGCCTTCCTTGGCGACGGCCGCCCCCAGTCCCGCCCCGCCGCCGCTGCCCGGCCCGCCTGGCTACCGGCCCTTCGAGCCTGAGGCGCTGGGGCTCAACCCGGGCTGGAAGCTCACCGGCTATGGGGAGCTGCGCGGCTGAGGCTGCAAAGTCCCCCAGGAGACGCTGCTCAGGCTCCTGGAGGGACTCGGCGGCCCCCGCTCCGGGTTGGCCGGGGGAGGGGATGAGGCGGCTGCTGCTGCTGCTGGAGGCCTCGCTCCCACCGTCGGTAAGGCTTGGTGGGGGAAAGGGTACCGGGGCTGTAAGAGAGGGAGGAGGAGAAGCACTCAAGGAGCGCCTCTGATTTATTTTTATTTATTTAATTTATTTATTGCATTTCTATCCCGTCTTTTTACCTCCAAGGAACCCAAGGCGGTGTACATAATCCTCCTGCCTTCCATTTTATCCTCACAACAACAGCCCTGTGAGGTAGGTTGGGCTGAGAGTCTGTGACTGGGCCAAAGTCATCCAGCGGGTTTCTATGGCCAAGTGGGGACTAGAACCCAGATCTCCTGGCTCCCAGCCCAACACTTTAGCCACTAGGCCACACTTTAGGAATTGTGGGTGGCGTCTATTGTGTATGGCAGCCGGGAGGAGGCCTGCCTGAGATGAGACTCTACGCGCTGCAATAGAATAAAGGGTGTCCTGAAGAGGTAGAATAGACTGCACCACTTGAGGGTTGTAGATGTGACAGCCATGTTTTTAAATCCCACTCCCTGGGGGGGGGGGGTGTTTAAACTCCACAACAAGGTAGGGTGACCAGATAAAATCCAGGTCAGGGCTTCTGTAACTTTAACAGTTGTAGAGAAAAGGGAATTTCAGCCAGTGTCATTTGTATGCAATTAGTTCCTGGTGAAATTCCCTCTTCATCACAACAGTTAAAGGTGCAGGCACTATACTAGAGTGACCATATACAAAAGAAGGCAGGGCCCCTGCAACTTTAACAGTTGTGATGAAGAGGAAATTTCACCAGGAACTAATTGCATACAAATGACACTGGCTGAAATTCCCTTTTCTCTGCAACTGTTAAAGTTACAGGAACCCTAACCTGGATTTTATCTGGTCACCCTACAACAAGGCAATGCTTCCTGCAAGGAGAAAGCTTGCTCCTCTGAGGAAGAGTTTCTGAATTTATCTGACCCCCTGTTGTGCTAATTTTGTATTTGCAGAGGTCTTCTTTTCTTTTTAACACAAGAGAGATGGTCTGATGTAGTAGTATCAGCATGGCCTACAAATTGGAAGGTCCCCTGGTTAAAATCTGGCCTTTCCCATAAACACCCTAGGTGGCCTTAGGCAAGCTACACTCTGGCTATCTTAACTCTTTGGCCTAGGTTACTGAGTTAATTATAGTAAGGCACGGCTGACTGATTTAAAGCACTATATCAACATGTACGCGTTTACTTACTAATGGTTCTCATTCCTGCAAGTCATTCTGACTCATTGGAACTGTGCTACCTATTTCCCCCTTTTACTGCATTTTTAGATGTTTTATAATTGCTTGTGGTGGAAATACTTTTAGAGGTGCTGCAATGTTTCTGGCCCCTCTTCTCCACAGGTATTGGAATGGACTCCTGTGTGATCCCTTTGAGGCATGGGGGTCTCTCCCTTATACAGACTACAGATTTCTTTTATCCACTGGTGGAAGACCCTTATATGATGGTGAGTAGACGCTACTGGTAGAAAGTGGAGGGGGTTGGTCTTATAGATGGGATTGAGCTTAGTCTAGGATGGAACATGGTACATTTGTGTTATGAGGAGGGAGGCTTTGGAACTGAGGCTTACAAGGACAAGTGCCTTGTGTGTTGCCATCCTCCATGTTCAGTGTGTGTTACTTCATGTCTTTCATCTAGGGTCGCATTGCCTGTGCCAACGTGCTAAGTGACCTCTATGCTATGGGCATCACAGAGTGTGACAACATGCTTATGCTGCTCAGCGTGAGCCAGAAAATGACTGACGAGGTGAGAAGCACAATTGATAATTTAACGTTTTAAAAATATTTTTCTTTAAGTAGTTTCATGTACAATATATATGATGTTTTGTATTTAATTAGAGCATGGATGGGTTGCAATAAAGAAATTACTGTGTGGCTGCACCTACTGAGCCAGAAATTTCTTGTTTGATTCTGGTTGTAGCCAGAGGAGTAGAGGCAGTGATACTCCTGAAAATCTTAAGAGGGGAACACCATAGCTTGGTGGTACAGCACATGTTTTGAATGCCGGAGATCCCATGTTCATTCTATGGCATCTTCAGTTAAAACAATGTGTGGCATTAAGTGATGTGCAATGCCCCTGCCTGTGAGCCTGGAGAGCCACTGCCAGTCAGTGTAGACACCATTGGGTTTGCTGGACAAATAGTCTGGCTTTGTAAACGGCATCTCTTTAAAAAAAGATAAGAAAAATGCATTCTGTACATGCTTAAAGGCATTACTAATGCAGTATTTCTATGAGGATTGTTGCAGGAATAAGATCAGATGCTTCATGATTCAATTTAGACATCATGCCAAGTGATCATTAGTGCTGATCATAGTTTAGAACTGGGCCCATGGTTTGAGTTTTGAAATAAACAGTCAAACCATGTTGTAGAGCTGCTTGCTTTAATTTTCCTTCAGCACCCCTGCTTCTATGGTGCAGGGGCTTCCACAGGCAGTGAAACAACTGAAGTGATGGCTTATCGATTTATGTCTCGTGCCAAACAACAGCGCAAACTTACTTCAATCCATTTCTTAAATTCTGATTTGCTGGCCAATTGCAAATCGTGTCTTGTCTACTTGGACCATAGTTAAGCTTCCTTAATTGTTTGATTTGATGTCTGAATTGAGTCCATGTATCCAAATAATACTTCGTAGAGCCAGTGCTTTGTAGACCTTTTTTAAAAAACTATGAAACATGCATGCAGGGAACTGCTTATTTCCAGAAGAAGCCAGATGATTGCGGGCTCCTTGAATTCTTTATTATATGCTTCACCCAGGAGCGGGACAAAATCATGCCACTGATAATCAAGGGCTTCCGGGATTCAGCAGAAGATGGTGGCACCTCGGTAACTGGTGGGCATACAGTCTTGAATCCTTGGATCATTGTTGGGGGAGTTGCAACAGTTGTATGTCAGCCCAATGAATTTATTATGTGAGTATTAAGATCTCATTAGGAGGGAATTTGAGAAAACAAACTATGGGTATGTGTGTGTGTAGAAGAGGTAATCATGTGTCCTTAATTGCTGGAACGCTTGCTAGTACACCTTTATTCAGATGGAATGCAGTTTAATTCAGTCTATTCATGTGTGTGACATTCAGATAGTTACTATTGCTGGAGCAATGGTGGCCAGCCATGTCATATACTTGAAAGTCTGCTGCACGCAGCTTCTTTTTTGATGTTTAAGACTTCCTCGGAGTTTTGCTAATTTTGGCATACCTTAAATGCTCTTTCTCCCAAACCTTTGCAGGATGTGGAAAATCACATCTTGATTGCATGTCATGATTGTACATGAATTGGTCTTAACTCTTTGAAATTGTTTTTCTATGCTAAAGGACATATTTCCCTCAGAAACCTTTCCCTCAAAAACACTAATCACCATTTCACCTGCTTGCAACATTCCTAAATTATACCACCCTTGCTTCAGGTTTTGGGCTTATCTTGGAAGTCTCTTTCCCCATGTTTTCTCCCAAACTCCATTACCTGCATCTTGTTCCACAGTTAGCTTTGCAGGTATGCACACCTGTTTTCCCCAATTCTTCAGCCTTCCCCCCCCCCCCCTGTAACTGCACATTGCTTGGTAACTTTCCTCCATTCAAACCTCAGTAACCCTTTCACCCAGAAGGTGGCCATTATATGACTTTTCGTGACAAAATAAGAGTTCTTAACCTGATATAAAGCCACTGTTGCATCATTTTGGCCTCAGTAAAAGATCTTACTATTTTTCCAGGAATCTTAATCTATCTTAGCTTTAGGCTGTTTTTACTCTCTGTAAGAGCATTTTATGCTGCTGTTATTGGTAATTGAGTAATATTGTGACTGGTCTTAATGTTGAATTTAAACTGTTATTTTTTTGTTGTGAGTCACCATGAGAACTTTTGTTATATGGTGGCCTATAAATACTGTAAATAGGTAGGTAATTAAAATGCTCTGAGCATTGGACTCCCATTTTTATTGTAGGCCAGACAGTGCAGTTCCAGGGGATGTGCTTGTGCTGACAAAGCCACTGGGGACTCAAATGGCTGTGAATGCTCACCAGTGGCTAGATAATGTAAGTTTTCATCTATGGGAAAACCTGCGCCCCCTTTGTGTTCCCTACATACTGCATGGGGGAGGGGGAGACTCCTCTTGTGTATATATGCAAGAAGAAGATGGAACAGGGCAAAAATTGTCACCATAGTAGGCCTAAGATTGGTGCAAGCCTCAAGTTGTCAGGTAACTTTAGAACAGCTCCAGCCTCAAAGCAAGAGTCATCTGCCTGAAGTGAGGTAGGTAGGCAAGAGGTTTTATGATGTAGCAGTAAAGTTGTCTTGCATCAAACAGTGGAATAGCTTTGAAGTTTTACTACAGTGCACTATAGTGACTTGATGTGGTGGGTAAGAGGCCCCTGACTTTGCTAGTGAGGATTGGAACCTTGGAACAACTTTTTTAAAAATCTTATTTCCATTCCAGCCAGAGCGATGGAATAAGATTAAACTGGTGGTTTCCAGAGAAGATGTTGAACTGGCCTACCAGGAAGCCATGTTTAGTATGGCCATGCTGAACAGAACAGGTAGGAATCCTGTTTGAGCTGTGGAGTTTCACCTGCACTTCATTTGCAATACAAAGGGTTGATGCTGATTTCTGTAGTGATCACAAAGATTTCTGAAAAGGGTGGTTTGTGACCACATCTGGGATTGTAGAATTACAATGTCAGTTGCATGGTAAGAACTAGCATATTCAATTTGCTAGCCTTTAGCAGCACCAATTTGTAACACTTCACTTCATTGGGCAGCAGCTAGAGTAATATGCCCTCTGATTCAGGACTGACATGGACCTGATTACCTTGGGAGCCTTCCAATACCCTCTGAGTTGTACAAATGTCAGATGTATATTACTTCCCCATCACATAAGAAAGGTTAAAGGCTGTACTCCTTTTTTATCCATACTGCTGCCACCAGCTTCCAGAATACTAAACCCACACAGAGAGGAAGTGGAGAGTATTATAGCGTGTTGCTCCTCTGGGCTCAGTTACAGGCAGTAGTTAGCTGAGACTTGCTGTGCACAGGTTTGGCTGCAGTTCTATCACTTGTGGCTCTAAGTTTTGTTCTTGTCCTCTAGCTGCCAGTTTGATGCACACTTTCAATGCTCATGCTGCCACAGATATTACAGGCTTTGGAATTCTGGGCCATGCACAGAACATGGCCAAGCAGCAGCGCAGTGAGGTGTCATTCGTCATCCACAATCTGCCCATCATTGCCAAGATGGCTGCTATCAGCAAAGCATGTGGTAACCGGTCTAGGCTCCTGCAAGGAACATCCCCAGAGACATCTGGTAAGAGAGATAACCTGGGCTCCAGGGGTGGGCAGATTAGAATCTACTGGTTGACCTCTAGGTAACTGTAGTAAATTAGCAAGGATTTCTGATTTGCAGTTGCCTAACAATAACAACAAAATGACTTCCCCTTCCTCCTATCCACCCACTCCAATTATACTGATAAAATCAAGAAAGCTTTAAATAACCAGGCATTAATTTTTGTGTGGAAGGATAGAGTTCTCTTTGGTTCTGGTACTCCACAAGTTCCTGTGCTTTTGCACTGGGCTCCACTTGGTAGATTTTGGGGTTTCAGAATCATCACCTTCAAAGTAGATCCAGCACCCCTGAAGTCTACACAGCCCTGGTCTTGGCTGTAATTGTTGCAGGGAGTTTTAAATATTTGAATGGTCTTAACTTGCTCTCTTTACATGGCAGGGGGGCTGCTAATCTGTTTACCTCGGGAACAAGCTGCCCGCTTCTGTGCTGAGATCAAGTCTCCCAAGTATGGAGAGGGACACCAAGCCTGGATCATTGGCATTGTGGAGAAGGGCAACCAGACCGCTCGCATCATTGACAAACCTCGTATTATTGAAGTGACACCCCGTGGGGCCAGTGCATCCCCCCAGGATAACAATTCCATTGCCAGCCCTGAAGCTGCCTCATGAGGTGGCAAAATGACTTTCTTCTATCCACTGTAGGCTCTGGAGTTGAAAAGAGCAGTACCCTGAGGCTCCGGATCAGTGTGCACTTCTATAGCACAATAATCCCCAGAATATTGTCTTCTTATTGGTTGGTGGCCCCTGCCATCTTATGTAATTGGTTATGAATCCATTTCTTGCTAGCAGGTAAATTGCTGTCACTGTTGATTTGGAGAAGATGGTAACTTGAATTATTTATTGGAATAGTTCTACCTGTTCTTGAGCTCTCCCCGCTTTTGGTCAGACTGAGCAGCTGTCCAAAAGGAGGGGAGGGTGATTTAAAAAGCCATTTGGTTGGGCCAGAAGCCTCTCCTCTCTTCATGAAGCACCTCCTTTAAATCCCCATTGTGGGCTTGGAGGAGCAGAGGAACCCTAGAGGAGCAGCACCAAGCTCAGCTTCATGGATTGTTCCTTGGATTGTAAATTATTGGTGATTTGAGCTAATAAAAAATTGATTTCTGTAGCTAGTGTGGGACTTGGAAGGCTGGAGTTGCTTGCACAATTAACATAGAAGGTGCCTGGTATAAGTAGGAAAGTCACTGCTAATGTTGAACTTTGCTTTAATTGACTTTAGATAATAGTAAGAGTCATACAGTGGCTCTTCATGCTGTCAACTAATCACAATAAGCAGTTTCAACTGGGAGCAGCTCTTAAAAAGCAGAAGAAAAAATGTCCCTCTTGTATTTGATGTATAATCTACCTCATCACAGCTTGACTGAGGAAATGTTTAAGGCACAGTTAGAGCAACCTGAAGGGTTCTTCTTGTGAGGTACACAGGAAGAAGCAAGAACTAGCAATCTTCATAGAGAAAGGGGGATTCTTCTTACCACCCCTGAAAGGAGGGCTACTGAGAGATAAGTAACCATCTGTGCTAAAGAGGTGGCCCAATCCCCTGTATACCTGACATAACAGTAGAACAAACACTTAAGATTGTTTCACACAAATCCAGAATAGTGCAACCCCCCTTTCCCCATGGCTATGGTAGTCAGGCCCTGATGAAGGACAGCAGCAGGCTCAACCATTCTCATAGGAGGAAAAAAGGTAATGACATACAGGTGGGGAGCAAACAGTCCATGATCTTTGCTCCAAGGTCAACTCTTTAACACCTGAACTGCTGGCTCTGTTTAAGGCAAGACAGCAAAAGCACATCAGTGTCACTGGATACAATCCATGACATGGATCTGTAGCGTGTCCATGTCTGGCGCTCTGTACAGGCACTTGGGACAAGAGTAGTTGAACGGTTCTTCAGGAATGCTCTGTCTTCGCCCTGGTATGTGCAGAGGAAGGTATTGACCAGCACCCATCAGAAAAGCTGTGAAGATAAGGAAGAAGACATCAATTAACAAGCTGAACTCATGCTATTCAGTATTTATACGCTGACTGGAACAAATCTCTTCCAGAATGCTTAGAGGCTATTTTAAAGCATATGAATAAATCTTAGGAAGAAGCAATCAAGCTATAAAAGGCAAGGCTTTTATTTTAAAAATGCAATAACGCAAAACTGACAAAACACAGGTTTTTTACAAAGCTAAATTGTTTAGAAATATTAGAAGTTTTAAATGTAAAAGCAGGCAAACAGCATGAGGCAGTTGGGTCACTAGACAAAGGAATAAAATGTAAAGACTGCTAAAGGGCAAGGAGATCACAGAGAAGCGGAATCAATTATTTGTGTTTGTCTACATTGTGGAGCATGTAGGACACATACCTGTACCTAGACTTTTTTTCCCCAGGCAGTGCAGCTAAAGAACTGAGTCAAATAAACTGGCAGAGTATGAAGTATTAGGGCTTCTTGACACACTAAAACTAACAAGTCATCAGATCTAGCTGATCACCACCCGTGTTCTTTAATCAGCAATTTTATGTTTGATTTAACAAATATGCTTCACTAAAATCACTTTCCCTATCAGAAGATTGGAAAGTAGCCAGTGTAATACTGGTTTTTAAAAAGGGATACAGGAAATTACAGTCCAGTTGGCTTCATGTTTGTTCCAGGAAATTGGTAGAAAGCAAGAGTATTAAGTGTATACAAAAATAAGCCTTGCTGGTTGAGAATCAGCACAACTTCCGCAAAGGAAAATCCTACTTCCCCCATCTTTCAGTGTTAGACTTTCAGGAAGTCCTCACCAAAGGTTCCTAAGTAAACTTAGTTATGGTGGAAGATGACAAATCCTCTTAGGCAGCTTTCCCCAAGTTGCTTTGGACTGCAACTCCTATCAGCCCTAGCCAGCATGGCCAATGATTAGGAATACTGGAAATTGTAGTCCAAAACATCTGGGGAGTACTGCATTGGGGAAGGTTGCTGTTAGCATTATTATCTAGGTAAACAACAGCAAGGAGAAGATTGTAATGGAGTAGTAAACAAAAGGCTCCCCCCCACAAGTATTTGTACTGGGACCATAGCCATTTCACTTGTTACTAAGTGATCTGAAATTAGAGGTGAGCAGTGACATGGCCAGTTTTACAGACATCAAATTATTCAAGATTGTTTTCGCAATTGGATTGAAAAATGGTCTACACGTTGGGCAAGTGCACACCAAAGTGGTAAATGAGGTTCCATGTAAATGTAAAGTGATGCACATTGGGACAAAGAAATCCAGCTTCAAATAGATCCAGGACATATCCCGAAGAAAGTACTTCACACAAAATTAAATTGATGGAATTCAGTCAAAAGATGCAGTAATGGCCATTAACTTAATTCACAATGGATACATCTTAATCAAAGGCTGTTCACCATGATGGCTATATGGAACCTCCATGTTCAGAGGCAGTATTTCACTAAAGACCCATTGTAGAAGACAATAGTGAGGGTGGGCTATTACCTTCAGGCCCTGTTTATAGGTTTCCCAGAGCATCTGACCATTGTGGGAAAGGGGATGCTAGACTAGAAGGACTCTTTTATGGTCTTAATACTTTTCTGTCATAAGCAGACACTAATCACTTTTTCCAGTCATCAGTCCCTATAATTTGCATCATGTTACCGACAAAAACAAGGACTTGTAGAGCTATTTCAGCTGACTGTCTTAAGCAGCCTCCCCCAGATGTACTGGACTACAGCTTGCTAGAATCCCCCAGATTCTGGCAGCTAGAGGGCATCAGGCTGGGGAAGGCTGGACTGAGATCCCTTATCTCCCTATGGTTAATCATATATCCTTGGATGAAACAGGTGGAACTAGAACCTCTAATCCTGCCAGGTTTGACTTTATATTTGATCCAGCCTCTGATTTCAATTTTTTTACTGTCTGATGTGGATGCCCTAGGACGTCAATACTGTTTCAACACTTACCTGGCTGAGGTGGTGGGCGTGTTTCTGAATGCCGATTCCTCATTTCTTCCATCAAAGCCCTATTTGGGGGATGGGGGGAGAACACAGTTAAGACTGGTTTGCAAAAATGGGAGAGGGGCAGGCCTTATTGCCTCTGGCTCCAGACCCCATTTCCACCTTACCCAAAGTCAGAAGCGGCTAAACACAAGGTACCAACATCATAGCTGGGTTAGACAAATGGCTGTATGCCAGATGTGTCAGTTTCTCTCAATGGCCCTGTTCAGATGACATCTTAAATCAGGGTGGTTAGCAAAAAGGCTAAGGTGTCTTCTGAACAGGGCCAATCCATCCACTGTCTACTTACCGGCTGGCCCCCTCAGAGTCTGCTTTCAGCTTCTCATAATCTCTCTGCAGTTGTGCAAATTGCTCCTGCAGGGCCTCTCGCTGTTCATGTAGCTTTTCACGAGCCTGACGCTCTGCTAAGAAGTCTGTCTTGTAGATATCAGCCTGAACGGAAAGGCAAGGATGACACTTTTTACTCCCTTCTGATGTACTGCTCACAGATCTTCCCCAGGCTGACACAGGTATATACATACATACCCCTTTGCTGGCATGGCTACTGCCCTGAGACACACTTGACTCCCTACTTACCTGTGCCTTGAGTACAGGCACAGTCTCCATGATAATTTTGTGTTGTTCAGCCTCGTCCTTCAGCTTGTCAATTAGCTCCTGCTTGGCCACCAGAGCCTCCTCAGCCTGCTGTAACTGCTGAAACAATTCAGCAGCCTGCAGATCCAAGCCCTGATTTTGGGGACAGGGTGGTGGAAAGAGAAGAGAGACAGCAGTCATGCTAGAGGGAATGTGAAACACAATATCTGCAAACAAATCTTTCCCCCATAGCTCAGTCTACTTCATCCCAAAGCAAGACTTTTTTTTCCAGAAAAAAAACCTTGAAATTTTGGGAACAATATGCAATACTTATTTTTTTTAAGCACTCTTTACAGATCTAAAGTCAATTTGTTGCTTTAGGCCAGCCTTCCCCAACTGGTGCCCTTCAGATATTTTGGGCCTCAGCTCCTATCAGCTTCAGTTAGGATGGCCAATGGTCATCTGTAGTCCAAAACACCTGTAGGACACCAGGTTGAGGAAGGCTGCTCTAGGAACATAAAGCAGCCTTTATGTTCCTAAAGTTGTATTATTTATAACTTGGTTTGCTCATAAAATTATATTTGAAAACTCTAAAAAGTAAACTGACTGAATAAACTATACTTTTAAAATTTAATATCCCAAGCATCATTAATTGTATGAGCAAACAAGTTATACATAATATATTTTAGATTCCTAGTTTATGTCTGACCAGAGGGAACTTCAGCAAGTAGTTCATGAAACATCTGGCTCATAGTGAAAGCCAGAAGAACTGGAGGAAGTGGAAGGCAAGTCCAGAAACAAACTGTCAAGAATGTACATTTTCTTCCATATTATTGCAACTCAATTCACATGTTAGGAAACTGAGCACGACTTGTACTATCCCAAAATGACTGGGTTTGGTGATTTAAATAGTTGACAGTTGGTTATTTAACCCATCGTGGATTATTGTGTTGTGTGGCGGGATTTTTTTAACTAATGGTTGGTTATTTGGCCCAAAAAAACAACGCTGTGCAGAGTTGGTTATTTGAGACACTGTTGGGTACTGTGTTGTGTGGAGGGCACTGTTGGTTATTTCATCAGCAACAGAGTCGCAAGGCAAGAACAGTCAAAGCGGTGGCTGCTGCTCTAGTCCAGCCAGCAGGGTACATTTTCGGCAGAAAAGACTGATGGGAAACTAGCGGGAGGACTGAGGGCAGGAGATAAGTGAGTCAACTCAGCGTGGACTAATAGACAACTCAACGCTGATCCTAATCCACACCATGTTTAAATATTATGTCGTGTGGGGAGTACCCTTGGATAAACAGCTGTCAAATTGATTATTACCCCACCATTGACTATCGTGTTGTCCAAACGCAGCCAGTGTCTATCAGTAAAAGTACATTGGATCAATAATTTCAATAAGAAATGGACGAAATAACTGCTGAGAATTTTTCAGAGAGGATTAAAAAGCATTTCCCTCGTGGCTTCATTATTTCCAGACATTTTACTTCTCTAGTCTATCAAATTTCCACAAATTATAGCTTTTAAGGGGGGGGAAGAGTAAAGTCTGTAACGATATATAAACTCTCTGTCTCAAATTCTAAAAGGGAATGCTTCATAATCCAAAGCTGTTCAATTTTTCTGGGGGACGGGACTACTTTTCCCCCTCCGGGCCCTTCACATCTCTTATCTACAGCATCAAGATCGTCCGTGACAAACCATACGATTTCCCCCACCTTGCTCCTCTTCTCACTTTCAATGCTGGCTTTGATATGGGTGTCGTACTCCTGGAAGAGTTCGTGGTAGGCCACCTGCAGCTGGGCTAGTTTCCTCCTATATAATGGGGAGGAGCAAAGAGACCTGATGACGGCTAGATGCCACAGGCCTCAGGCTCTGCTCCCAGAACTGCCCTCTCTTCCCTGGGCTCTGCCTCTCCCCTCTCCCCCCCCCCCCCCCCCGGCACTCACTTTTCTTCTGTGGCACTCTGCCGCTCCAGCCGTAGGGCGTTTTCTAAATTTTGCACTTGCAGCCGCAACTGATCCACCTGTACGCTGTGCTGTTTGGTGCGGGTTTCAGCCTCTTTTTCAAGTTGCTGCAGCCGTTCGCCAGCCCCACGGACCCTGTAGAGCACCGCACAAAAACAAAAACTCAGATCTAGCTCTTTACCTGCGAACGAGGTTTTCAGGGCCGACAGCATTCCCCTCACCCTTTCACCCCGGGAAGTATGTACCATGACAGCACTAGATCCAGCATTTTTTGGTTCAACAAGTTTTCTACGCAACTCCGTGGATCTTCTTCAGCATCCTGCTCGGTGCCGTCGTCCTCTTCTGTGGCTTCACAGGGAAAGTGGGCCATTTTGGAGGAGGAGTAGGCAACTGGCGGTCTCTCTGACCTTTCCATCACAGCTGCTCGCACTCTTGAAGAAGCAACCTGCTTACTTCTTCGGCAGTGCAAGTGACTAGAGTGGAAATATCAAAGAAACTTCTCCGACTCTTCAGCATTTTCCATCAGAATTTTTATTGTGCAGGTATTTTATACATGAAAAATACCTGCAGGACCAGCAGTGGGCCGCAATTCACAGTGTAAAAATGCCTTGTTACAGTTGGGGAGAATAGAAAGCCTTGCCCTTTGTACAGCTGGCCTTTTCTGACTTAGGTCAAACCTGTATTTTTCAAGATGAGGGGGCTCCTCCAAGATCCAGAAAAGCCCTATATCTGGCATTCAAATAGCCAATTGTGTCCCACAATTTTGCCTGCTCTAGATTTAGGGCACCCGGTACGGTAGACACCCAGTCCCCAGCCAGAGAAGGGTTACCGCATGATCTCTTTCAGTTTGAGGTCAGTGTGCCTGGAGAGCAAAGGCAGGGGAGCCAACTTCCCTGTCCCCCAGAGTGGTCCCAGCTCATTGTTCCATAATGTCTGCATCACTGCAGGCAAAAAGGCCTCCCTCCAGCCACCTGCCAACAACACTGCCCCAACCGCACAAGCCTCCTGCCTGCCTCACCTCTCCTCCATCAATTTCTTCTCCTGTTTGCAACATTCCAGGCAGCTTTGGCTTTCCATCAATTCACCCAGCAAGGAAGTCACCTGGGCCTTTGCAGAGGCCTTGTCCTCGCCAACCTGCTGTAGTAGGGGAGCGTGAAGGTCAGTATCACTGACGTGGGCGGGACAGGAGCCTGTCCTATTTACCCTTCCTATGCAGCTTATGGGTGGGTATCCCAGACTGGGCGCTTGGGGGCATATTCACCTCCAACTGCTTGCTCAGGGTTTGCAGCTGCTGTTGGGTCTCCTGCTCCCGGGCTGCCAGGCGGGCCAGCTCCTCCAGGCTTGATGCCAGTTGCTGACGAAGGGCTGAATTCCTGGGGCGGGTGGGAATGAGACAGTGAGGGCAAACGTCCACTTGCTCACCCGGCACAAGCAAGTCAAAGTCCTCGTTTCTAGTCCATATCGAGTACGTGCCGCCACACGTCGCATCGCTCAGTAGTGAACTCTCCACGCCTGCTCAAATTGCACAGCTCACCACCATCAAGGCCACACTGGAGAGCAGCGGGAGGGCTGGCACCCTAGGATTCCCCAATTGGGCTCCTTATGCTATTCTGCTACCCGGTAGCGCTTGCCTCAAAACCCCCAAATCTGCTTGTATGGCTTTGAGTATCTCCAACCATCACGCCAGGCGGTGGCACCGCCAAGGCTAACTGAGTGTGCTGCTCTCTCCTCCTGGGGGGCTTCCCTCATCAATCACGCTCTCTCCCTGATGCAGCAGGAAGGGGGTAACTTAGTCCTCCCCACCCCCCCTGTTTGTTTTAAACATACATTTTACAGAAGTCGTTGGGCAGCCCGGGCAGCCCAATGACCCCTTTAAAAAGGTGTTGAAAAGCAAAAGAGGATCAACCCACTCCTTTCCTGCTGCCTGGTCACTCTCTTCCCTCACAGCTTGTGTCTTCCCCACTAGTCAAGTGGTGGCAACAGCTTCCCCCTCCCACCTTTTTAAAAGAAATTACACAGAAGAGGGTGGGCGTGCCTGGAACCTACCTGCCTGCCTGACCTTTCGTGTAAAAAGAGAGGGAAGGTGCAGGTGTTGCTGCTCACTGCCACCGTCTCACTGGGAAGCCCTCTGGTTTGAGGGGTTCCAGACCTGTGCCCCATGGTCTGACCCTAGCGGCCGTCCTCTCTCAGCGGCCCATCTACGGTGGCAAACCTGCACCTGGGGTTGCACCACCTCAGACTGAAGGTGGATGCCAAAGACTGAACACTCCTCCATGTAAAAAACATCATCCCTGCACATAAGACTAGATGTTTGAGAGAATTCCAGCCAAGCCTTTCCCCTGACGTGCTAGGTTTCAGTATGAAGGAAGCTTTTTTAAAACAAACAAACACAGATGAACATATATGAACCTGTACCTGCGCCAAGAACTGGAAAAGCTCAGACACAGGTTTACCACCTCAGTGACAACTAAGCCTAAGAGCTTCTTTTCTATTTATTTTCTTGCGCTGACTGGGCGCTGCTTGTGGCTCTCAAGTGAGTACTTGCAGGGAAGGAGACACCACCATCGTCCAGGAGAGAGAGGGAGGGAGGGAGAGGTGTGCCTGTGGCTGCTGCTATCATCCCCGCTGCCATCTCTGCCTTGGACTTCTGCCTGGCAGACTGCTGCTGCTCCCTGCAGGACCAGGCCCCCAGGTACTGAGCCGGCCATTGCTGACAGTCTCCACCTGTCCCCTTCTTTGGAAGGGGATGTATAGGCTGGCTGGCTGGGGATGCCTGGGAGAGCCAGTACCTGCGGGCTAGGAAACACCACCATCGTCCAGCAGAGAGAAAGAGGAGTGCCTGCGAAGGCTGCCAACCTGTTGCCATCTCTGCCTTGGACTTTTTAGTGATAAGGGCAAGGGCCCTACACCCCTTCTCAGGCAACTCTGTGTGTGTGTATGAATGTTTGGCCTGGTTCGGATGACACGATAATCAACCGGGGGGGGGGGAGGGGGACAACCTTCAGTTGTGTTGGTTGTTGTGTCCTGCGGAGGGCAACACGCAACACACACACAACTGACGGAATGCTATTCTGGGCAATTAAACAACGGAGAAAAACAACGGGCTGCTCAGTTGTTTATCCCGAAATCTGTTGTTTAAAGTGTCGTGTGGAGGGAACCCCCCTCTCTCCGTGTACTATTCCGTTTGGGCATAGAGTTCTGCCGGCCGGAGCAGCCGAAAAACCTCTGGTTGCTCTGATACAGCTGGCAGAACTTATGGTGCATGCTGGGATACGGCTGGAAGACTGAGGGAGGGAGGAGACGCAGCAGGCCAGAAGGACGCAGGGACTTTCAGCCATGCGACAGGTGGAAGGGCAACATGTCGTGTGGGGAGCACTGGCAGAATCACGCACGGTGAGTGTGTTATTAACTCCTCCGTTGCCTAAAGTGTCGTCCGAAACCAGCCTCTGTGTGCGTATGAATGTCTGTGTGTATGAGCTATCCAAGGGTGAGAGTGTAGGATAGCTGGTGTGGCTGAGATCCAACCATCCCTCAGGTGAGAGCTGAGGGATGGGGGCAGTTGGCTAAGATGAGAGACTGACCATAGCTTGGATGACAGCCTTGTGTGATTGTGTGGAATTCCGCTTGAGGAGGGTGGTATATTAGGCCTGTTCAAATGTTTAGATTGGCGCCTCACTTTCTTACTGGCTTGGCCTCCCTGCCTGACTTTACTGGTTGGTTTGTTTTTATTGTTTATGTGCTCAGGTGAATCCCAGGGGAGGAACAGGGTGCCCCTATTGGTGTGATCTCGGGCAGAGGGAGGTATGGCGTTGGGGGCTGGACACGTCAAGTAAGGGAAAGGTGGGAGAGCGATTTGAAATCTGTCCGAACTTTCGATCCTTCCCCCATATCTCAAGATCCAAGGTTGCCCTATCAGCCCACCCTCTGAACTGCTGGTGCTGCTATTAAATGCCAGGTCAGTCCACAATAAAACAATCACTCTCCATGACTCGATCGTGGATGAAAGGGCTGACCTGGTATGCATTACTGAGACCTGGGTGGATGAGCTGGGCAAAGTGGATCTGTCTCAGCTCTGTCCACCTGAATACTTGGCACAGCACCAGCCTAGATTGAAGGGCCTGGGGGGAGGAGTTGCCATCATCCATAAGGATTCCATCTTTCTGACGAGAAAACCCATCCGTTCTAGCACCAGCTTTGAGGGTTTGTGCCTTGTGCTGGGCCAAAGAGACAGAACAGGTACGCTGCTGGTGTACCGCCCACCCCGCTGCCCAGCAGTCTCCCTGCCCGAGCTGGCTGGGGTAGTCTCTGAGGTGGTGTTGGAGAATCCTAGGACTGTGGTTTCGGGGGACCTCAACATCCAGGCCGAGGCTATCCTGACAGGGCCTGCTCGGGACTTCACGGCTACCATGACAAACACGGGGCTATCTCAGTACATCGCTGGCCTGACACATGTGGCAGGACATACCCTAGAACTGGTCTTGACTGTTGGTCGGATGGGGGATGATCTGGTTTGGGGGGGGGCTTTCAACAACCCCGTGGTCACGAACACATAATTTCCTTGTGAAATTTGGCTTGCCGGTAGCAGATCCTCCCTGCAGGGGTGGGGGACTGATTAAGATGGTCCGCCCTCGGAGACTTATGGAATCTGAAGGATCCCTGAATGCTCTGGGGGATTTTCTGGCTGAGAGGGCTGGCGATTCGGTAGAGTCCTTGGTCTCACTATGGAATGTTGAGATGGAAAAGGCCATTGATACAAGTACTCCTGAGCTCCCACTCCGGTGCTGTGGAGCTCATAATTCCCCTTGCTTTACAGAAGATCTACGGGCAATGAAATAGGCTGGCTTGACAACTAGAATGCAGGTGGCACAGGTCTTTGAGCGAGTATGATTGGAGATCAGCAAAAACTCTTCAGTTTGACAATCACGCAGAAGTGAGGATGGCCAAAAAATCTTACTTTGCCTCCGTTATCTCATCCTCAAAATGTCACCCAGCAGAATTATTCCGAGTGGTTAAGAGCCTCCTGGGACCAGACTCGGGTTTAGAGAAACTAAGATTGGAACCCTCGGTCATCAGCTGTAATAAATTCACTAGGCACTTTGGGATCAGTTCCAGTTGTTGCAGTCTGATGATGTGGACAAGACGCTTGAATCAGTCCATCCCACCGCTTGTAAGCTTGACCCTTGCCCATCTTGGCTAATACGATCTAGCAGAGGTGGATTCATTGGGTGGGTCCCTCTGTCAGGATGTGGTGCCTGCTGCCTTGAAAGAGGCTGTAGTACACCCTCTCCTGAAGAGGACCTCCCTGGACCTAGAGGTATGTGAGAACTACCGCCCCATTGTTTTTTGGGCAAGCTGCTTGAGCATGTGGTGGATGGGCAGCTTCAGACGCTCTTGGAAGAAACGGATTATCTGGACCCATTTCAGTCTGGTTTCAGGCCAGGGCACGGCACTGAAACAGCCTTGGTTGCTCTGACTGACGACTTACTCCGGGTGAAAGACAGGGAGAGTGCTATCCCGTTGATCTTTCTGGATCTCTCAGCAGCTTTTGATACCATTGATCATGGTATCTTACTGGATAGCCTCAGCATGGATGTTGAAGATGACTCGGAAGTTGCAGCTAGTGCAAAATGCAGCATCTAGACTGCTGACTGGAACATCACACAGAGACCATATAACACCGGTCTTAAAGGAATTGCACTGGCTGCCAATATGTTTCCGGTCGGAATTCAAGGTGTTGGTAATGACGTTTAAAGCCCTAAACGGCTTGGGACCTCGGTACTTGAGGGAGCTCCTCTCCCTATATCTGCCTGCCTGAGACCTGAGATCTCTCGGAGGAGCCCTTCCCCGTGCCCCACCAATGCGAGATATACGCTATGGTGGGGCTTGGGAGAGGGCTTTCTCTGTTGTGGCACCCCAGCTGTGGAATGCCCTCCCCCTGGAGGCCCGACTGGCGCCAACACTGGTTTCATTTCGGCGCCAGATTAAGACATGGCTTTTTAATAAAGCCTTTAATGGCAAAATCCACCAGCCTGCACACTGTCTTGTTCTAATTGGTTTTTACTGTTTTAAAAATTTGTATTGGTCTTAATATGTTAATAGCTTAAAATTGCATATTCTATTTTATATGTATGATTTTAGCTGTACGCCGCCCTGAGATCCTTGTGATATAAGGTGGGATATAAATGTTTTAATAAATAAAGGGATTACCTTGCCATCCCAAGCGCTGTAGTCATCAGCTACCCAGCTGGCCTCCCCCGCTATTGTGGGATTCCATCCTCCTCAAAGCACCACATTCTCCTCCAGTAAGGATGGTTATCCAGGAGTGAGTTACTCCTCCCAGTGGCTTCAGGGGCAGGGCTATGCAAACTGACCGAGGTGGGTCTCATTCAGCTCCCCCCAGTTCCAGCCCTGCCTGCTTCCACGCAACAGGGCTTTGGAAGAGCTCCAGCAGTGAACCGTTGTTGTTGTTGTTTAATCATGACAGGAACTGGCTTCATGGGCTGGATCCAGATCCATTGTTCTGCCAGTGGAAGGATGCTACTTGCAGAACAGGCTTTCTGTGCCCTCTCCTCTCCCTTGCAGTCCTCCCTCCTCCCCCTTTCATCCCCCCTTCCAAATCTGCTCCAGAGTGTTCAGAAGATGCAAAAGTCCCCGGTCTGCAAGTGGTATAGTTCCGCTGGCGGAACCACTACTCTGGATCCAGCCCCTTGATTTTTCCTTCCTCATCGTTTCCCCCCTTTCCACACTGCCAGCATCTTGTCACTCCCGCTCCAGCATCTCTTTCAATGCCCTGTCTGCTTGGCTGGACCTACCGGAGACAGTGCCACTGTGTCAACATCTCCTCATAAACTTACTCGTCCTCTGCCTCTTTCAGCCTCTTGCTCAGCTTCTCGGCTTGGTCACCGTCAGATCTTTTCCTGTGGAGGCAGGAGATGAGGAGGGATTGCGGCGTTGGGAAAACTCCCCACAAACAGATGGATTTGCACCATCAACGCACAGCCGTTTGCGAAGACTCCCAAGTCAACTTCCCACCACGGAACCTCTGCAGGCCATGGCACAGCACTGTGCCAAGAGCAGTATGTTGGGCACGCCTGACTTTTGCGCAGAATGAATGTTGTTCTGAGGCTGGGGATGACTACCTGACAGGTGGCTGGTAAAATAATGGCCCAGGGAGGAAGTTGAACACCACGGAATTCCAACTCTGGAATAACCCCAGCAATGGCCAAGGCAGTGAGGATTACAGATACGAGAACACAGGTATGCCGTGTTTCTGAAACTGAACTACCTAAGCGATTTACTGCTACCTGGTGAGAAGATTTAACAGTCAGAAATGGTAATTGAGATCACTAGAGACTAGACCAGAGGTGAGCAACCTGTGGCCCTCCAGATGTTTTGGCCTACAAGTTGTCCCACCCCCATCCCCGGACTAGACTTTGCAACCTGGAAGCACCCTAGACTGAACCCCTAAGTAGTTACACAAGACCTACACCTTGAGATCATCATCAGAGGCTCTTCTCTGCATTCCCCCACCATCTGACCTATGCCGGGTGGTTACGGGGGAAAGGGCCTTTTTAGGGGCAGTGCCCTGGCTTTGGACCACATTCCCCAGAGAGGCTTGCCTGGCATCCATCACAATGTCTTTCTGGCACCAGGCAAAGACCTTTTGATTTTCCCAAGCTATTAAACTTTCGTTGATCTGTTTTATTCCACCTCATGCATTTTTATGCTGCTTGTATGGATTTGCCGTTTTGAGCTTTTTTTTCTGTATTAGTTATTTGATTGTATTTTTAATATTTAATTGTAAGCCCGCTCCCACCCCACTCCTGGCAATGATTGAAGAGCAGGGTATAGATCTTAATAAGAAACAAACAAACAAAAAATGATGAAACATATGGGCCCACCAGGCTGGCCTCTAAGGGCATTTCCCTCTGCTTCTCTACCCAGAGGTACTTACCTGTCGCCAGAGCCTTGCAGGGACTCCAACTCCAGTGGCTGTTCTAATGGAAGCCCATTCTCCTAGGAAAGAAGCCAAGGGATAACTTGAGTTCAACCTTACCAGCTCCAGTTGCTGTTCCCCACCTCTTAGATCACCGTTCTGAACTCCATGTGAGCTTTATCCCGATTGCCCTCCCATTGACTCCCTCGCCCATCTTGCTGCTTCCCCCACCAACACTCACTTTAATCTTTCTTTCAGCCTCTTTGGGCCATGTGCCCTTCCCTGCTTCTTTCAGTGCACAGATTTCAGCCTGCAAGGCCAACTTCTCTTTCTGCAAGGTTTGGTTGGCTTCTTGGAGCGTCTTCAAATCCTCCTCCAGCCTCCCCTTTTTCTGTTGTGGCGTCTCGGGGGCCTGGAAAAAGGAAGGGAAGAAGGAAGTGCGTAATCCAACCCCATCAGGTCCCAGGGTTTAACCTTCCCAGCTCAAGCTGCAGCAGCTGCCCCCAGCTACAACTCACAGAATCCCCCAGCCGATTCTGAGAGCTGAAGGCCAACACATCTGGAGGGCACCAGGCTGGGGAAGGCTGACCTACAGGCTGAGAACCTGCATCAGAGGTTTGTGCTAGATGGTGGGGTGTGAAAACAGTGCAAGTTACAGCTACCTAATCTCTTCTTTCAGGACCATCTTAAACTCCACCTGTCCACCTAGAATCAGCCTTCCCCAACCTACTGGCCTGCAGATGTATTAGGCTACAACACAATACATCATCCACCTGCCAGCATCGTCATTGGCCATGCTTCCCCTTACCACAGCTAGTATGACCTCTTCTTGAGTAAGGGTCACAGTATCTGGCTCCTCTTGTGCTTCAGGGGTCTCTTTCCCCAAGGAAAATGGCTGAGACATCATCTACGGGGAGGAGAACAAAAACCTGATTTGCCTAAAATGATCCAAAATGTTTCAATGTTGGCATCAGAAGCTCCTGTGCCTCCAAGGCTGACACCCCCCTAGTCAGGGGAGCTGCCCTTTAGCAATACACCTCAACAGGAGCAGGGGAAAGGGGGGGGGGCTGCAAAAGCATCCCCCGAACAACCCTTTGGCCCTCCGTTACCAGCTGCATCTTCAGTCGCTCCAGCTGCAGCACCGCCTGCTGCAACTGCATTTTCAGCTCCATGCGTTCCGAGTGCAAATTTTCCACCACGAGCCGAGCCTCCTGGAACTTAGCCATGAGGAACTCTTTCTCCTCCTTATGGGAAACCTGGAAATCCACGAACTCCCGGTAGCGTTCCCGCAACATGTGGTTGCTTTGTCGGATGGCTTCTATCAACAGAATAGAGACCGGGGGGGGGGGGGGGGGTTGATGGCTGGATCAAAGTCCCCTGCTTCTTCGCACGGGGGCTAGAATTGTTACATCGCATCTGCTTATGGGACTGAAGAGACGGGCAAATAAACAAGGTTCCACTTTCCTCCCTTTGCTCTGCAAGAAAGCTGAAGTCTCTTGCTTTGACAATCCCATTCTCAATTTTGTTTATTTATTGTTAACATTTATATACCATCCCCTCTTTTGCAAAGAAGTCACCAAGGAGGCAAACTATTAAAAAAAAACACCCACAAAACACAAACCCATTAAAATAATTACATAATTTTCATTAGATTAAAGAGTTGCACTTCCGCACCCATTCTGAAAGCTAAGACAATGGCATAACAGCTGGTTGACACCTGTCATGGGCAGCAAATTTAAGCACTAGGAGTCAACTGCAAGAAAATATGTTTAGGATTAGATTATTTGAATCAAAGGGTTGAAAGAGATTACAAGACCATCAAATGCAATTCATCCTACCACAAAAGCCCCGTTTCCCCCTCCATTCCAATTAATTCTCATAATCCAGACCACAGGATTTTACAAGTAGCAGTGAGCATAGAGTGCAGAATGGCAAAGTTTTACAGAATGACTTCTCTGGACTGTTCTAATTTAGATATGAGCAAGTGCTAATCTACTTTTGATTATATCCACATGTTACTGCTTTTAGTCTGATATAGGGGAGATCTACTTCCACTGCAACATAAGTATGGACTGCTCCATTTCTGCAACTGCAGTTGTGATTTTACTATTCCCACTTTACCCTGGTTTGTCCCTGCATTGGAGCCACTGATTTCAATCTAGAGTTACACCTCTTCTCAACTGCATTTAATGTGGATCACTTCACCCTAGGACAGGAGTGAGCAGAAAATAGATTCCCAGATGTCTTGGACTGCAATTCCAAGCATTCCTGTCAACTGGCCATGCTGGCAGAGTCTTCTGGGAACTGAAGTCCAAAACATCTGGAGATCTACCTTCTGTCCACCCCTGCCAAAGGATGTTCAGAATTACAAAGATAGAGAATTCCTTCTCGCCTTTGGCTATCTGGCAAGCATATATATCTTCCAAGATCAACCTTATATTTATTTATTTTTATTTATTTATTTAAATAAATAAATAAATATTATATTTAAGCACTTGCCTAACAGCCATAAGCAAGAAGGAATTCCATGCTGGCGAGTAAGTGGGCTGTCAGACTGTTCCATCCCTCCTCTGTGCCCATTATGCAAACCAAGCAGGTTACTGGAAAAGGGACAAGGCTCTCCAGCCCCCAAGTAACTTTTCAAAAATGTTAGTAATACATATAATAACATACAATACAGCAATATATAACAGAGTCAATACATACACTAAGCTACTATCAATGTAACATCTCAAATCATCCAAGAAATATTCTCTACTCAGCCAAAAAGTCCTGCATAGCACCACACATATAAATCATTAATTTAAATACAAAATAGGGTAAACAACACATAACCTCAACTACTACATGCCTGTACACGAATAATGAATAAGTCCATTAGTTTTTCAATATTTAATAAAAAGTTTCCACTTCTTAAGAAATTGGGGGTCCTTTCGTCTACCCTATCTCAATATAACTACCTCATAATTTTCAATAACTGTGCAATTTGCCAAACTTTAGTAAGCCATTCTTTACATGTAATTGGTTTTGTATTTTTCCAGTTCTTGGCAATTATCATTTTTGTTGATGTCAGCAAAACAGATATCACTGGCTGGTGAATTTTGAGGAACTCACAATTGAAAGAGCTCTAATAACATTGTTTTAGGGCTATGGAGGAAGTTGTACCCAGTTACCCTAGCTACATCTCTCTTAACTTGAATTTTTGAACACATCCATCACATGGCGGCCGATTGCATCTCACATTTTCAATGTACAAGTTATCCCTTCTACACAGCCTAGTAACTTTTGTGGACTTATTTACAAGGTTGCCCAAGCCAATTTTAGAAGGAGTGAACCCCTTTGAATTTCCTGATGCAAAGAAAAGTGAATCTTAAAATGAAGTCTTACTGGAATGGAAACACATGAACCACTCAAAGCAAATATTGCCCCAGCTAGTTTAGTTCAGATTTACTAGCATCTTATACTATCGTACAGTAGGATAGCATGTTTTTGTGTTTTTAGAAGACTGCCTCAGTCAGGAAACCAAGAGCTCCTATAATCACTAATTATTTTAACCCACTTTAACTACTCTGGTTTGAACCTCACCTCGTCACCACCCCGTCAACCCAAAAGAGGTCACTTGGATAGGTTTACTTCCTAAATCTATCAAGCTCTACTGGATTTAAGTAGAAGTGACAATGTTGAATCAGAATCAAAGGAACCGTAGGCAGCTACCAAGTCTGATACTTCAGCTCAAAACAGCAGCGTATCAGATCCAGTTACGGAAATGCCTGTATCAGGGACTGAGCATAAATTGACTGATAAGGACCCACGAAGCGAACATTCCATCCATGTACCTGAATACTCCTGACCCAAAACTATAAGCCAGGGTCGCGCCACTGTGTTCTCACCTTTGAGATCCCTGTTCTCAGCCAGAAAGTGCTGCACAGCCTCATTTCCTGCCAGCTCAGCTGGCAGGTGGAGGGTGGCAGCTTTGCCCAGAGAGGAGTCTTCTCCCATCATGCCACAGTCACTGCCTGGGCACCCTCCTGGCTGTACCATGTCACAGCTCCAGCCCCCCTGGGCTGCACTCATCCAGCCAGCTCCTGGGAATGTACAGAGTAATCAAGACTGGGACTCTAAAAAAAAGTAGAAAAGAACACAGAAATTCATTCAGTCTCTCACACACATATCCATCTGCCACAGGTGATGAGGGGCAGCTGAGAAGAGATGGGATTTCACCCTATTTCTCAGTGTCGTGCTAAACCACTGTGGGTTGAGGCTCATACACAAATGAATGCTTCCAGGAACATAGAAAGCTGCCTTATACTGAGTCAGATCGTTGGTCCATCTAGCCTAGTTGGTCCATCTAGCCTAGTATTGTCAACACTGATTGGCAGTAGGGTTACCGGCTGGATTCATTCCTCGCCCTGCTGGGAGAAGCTGGGGATCGAACCAGGGACCTTCTGCATGCAAAGCAGGTACTCTATTACACTGAGCTATGGCCCCATCAAACAAAACATAATTTACGCATAGAAAGCTATGTCAGGGAGAGGTTAGGCTAGAACCCTTCTCCCTGACATCATTGCTTTCTATGTGGAAGGATTTTTTATTTATTTTTATTTTTTTATTGCATAGGAACTATTAATCCTGTGAACCTCCCTGCTGCAAGCTGCAATGCTACAGCCCAGGCATTGGTTCAGCATCACAATGAGAAACAGAGCAAAATCCATATTAGAGAGAACTAGTCCTTGAAGGCTAGGCAGCCTAGAGCCCTCCAGGCGTTTTGGACTACAACTGCCATAAGGCCCAGCCAACATGACCAAAGATTACCGGGGGGGGGGGGGGGGGAAGAGTTGAAAACATCTGGAGGGCACCAGGTTGTCTACCCCTGGGGTTAAAAAGTGGGACTTCGACCAAAGAGATCTGGGTTCAAATCCAGACTCTGTCTCCAATGCTGACTAGATGACCTTGCGCCAGCCCCCGTGTCTCAGCCTAATTTACCACAATCCCATCTATGCTCCCCTAAGCATTTTTTAGAGTAAGGGATGGATTTTTAAAAATAGAATAAAACAGGCCAGGAGGATAAGGCCCATCAACGACTCTACGGCGTGCCAGAACCTCCATGTTCAGCAGCAGTAAACAGCCTCCCTCACACGCCCTGCCAGTGAACTTGCCAACCGTACCTGGCGGGCTGCTGCTGCTGACAACAGGACGCTGGTCTAGACAGATCAGCCTTTGCCGGAACGGGCGCCCTCCAGGCGTGTCGCGACTACAGCTCTCACCGTTCCCAACCCTGGGGATGATGGGAGTTGCAATCCAAGGCATCTGGAGGGGGCAAGGCGAAGGCAGAGCTTTGGTGTGGTCCAGCAGGTCCGTTGTTGTCCTCTTAAGCTCACCGGGCGCCTCGGCCCGGCTCCTGCGGAGGAGCTTGGCGGGGGGAAGCCCGAATCTGACTCCTAGGGCGGAAGGAAGAAGGGTGCACATGTCCCGCGGAACAAGCCCGGGTGGGGGGGAGAGTCGGATGCCTGGGTCCCATTCCTAAATCAGCCCTCTTCCCCCTTCCCCCAGCACCCATTTTAAGAAGGAGGGTCGGGAGGGCGATCGCACCTTGGCTGCAAACTCCAGATTCCCCCAACTTCTCCTCCCGCGGCTGTTTCCTCCTTCCTGGATTGTTGTTTTGTTGTGATCCGGAAGTGACATCTAGAAAGAGAAAGCAAATCGGAGAAATGAAAGGGGAAGCCTTTCGGGCCAGGATTGAGGCGGAAGTGACGTTGATTGTGTGGGTGGGGGGCGGCCGGCCATAGCCATGGACACCGAAAACAAAATGGGTCTTCTACGTTAGGGGACTACCTTGCAGGGGTGTCAGCAGCCCCTTTCTCGGTATCAGCCCTCCCCGGTGGCCATAGATGGACAGCGTGTGATGTTGTCTTTATAATAAAGGGTAACATAATAAATCAGGGTGACCATCTGAAACGGAGGACAGGGCTCCTGTATCTTTAACAATTGCATTGAAAGGGGAATTTCATCAGGTGTCATTTGCATGCATGTAGCACCTGGTGAGATTCCCTCTTCATCACAACAGTTAAAGCTGCAGAAGCTATGCTAGAGTGACCAGTTACAAAAGGGGGCAGGGCTCCTGCACCTTTATCTGTTGTGATGAAGAGGGAATTTCACCAGGTGCTGCATGCATGCAAATGACACTGGCTGAAATTCCCTTTTCTATACAACTGTTAAAGATACAGGAGCCCTGTCCTCCTTTCCATATGGTTACCCTATAATAAATAGAATCAGCCACATTTTTCTCAGTAAGAAGCCCTGAACTTGAAAGGGCATATGAGCCTTCGTCTTTGGTTGCGGTGCCTATATTTTGGCGGCGGGCCGATTGGAACACGCCGCTATCCAACGACCGCTACAATTAAGCTGTCGCCACTTTAAGGAGGATTTCTAAGGCACTCCCTCCTATCGTTCGCTTTTCTGGCTACCCTTTCCCAACCTGGTATTTCGAGATGAGTTGGATTACAACTCCCAGCATGGCTGATGCTGGGAGTTGTAATCCAACTCATCTCGAAATACCAGGTTGGAGAAGGCTGGGCTCGCCAGGAAAGCCTACAGAAACACGAGCGATCTACACTTTTTGTATGACTACAATGCTAGAAGGGTCAGGGATATACGGCAGAGCTGCCTTCCCTAACCTGGTGCCCTCCGGGTGTATTGGACTACAATGCCCAACATGTCTCTGCAAGCCATGCTTGCTGAGGCATGTTGGGAGTTGTAGTCTTCCAACACATCCAAAGGGCTCCAGGTTGGTGGAAAGCTGCATAGAATAACACACACTCCTCCCACATCCGGTTTAATTTGAGATCTCCTACTATCTCTGGTGAAATGGGAAGAATTTATTTCAATCAGCCAGAACTAGGCTGACGAGTGTTACCCAGAGGACCTGCTCTTCTGCAGCTCCCAGACTGTGGAATGGCCTGCCAGGAGAGATTTGACAAATTAGCAGTCTTCTTGAATTTAAGAGAGCCGTAAAGGCTGCTCTGTTGTTTTATGGTCTTTGTATTTATATTTATTGTTGTTTCCCGCCTCGATCCAGAGGGAGAGGTGGGTTAGAAATAAGTATTATTATTATTATTATTATTATTATTATTATTATTATAGCAGAACGTGACTGCGAGCGAGTGGTTGTTCTGGAGCGCAATTCAGTGTCGGTTGAGGGGAGAGGGGAGAGGGAGATGGAGAAAGAGACATTTAATTCGGTTGACTTTTGCTGTAATCTGTGTGTTTGTTTGTTTCTGCTGGAACCTCAAGCAGCCGACAGCAGAACGTGAGCAGAAGCCAGGAGGAAGGAGGCGCTGTTGCATTTTTAAAGTACTATTTCGAAACCCTGATAGTGCAATTCTATGCATGTTTAGACAGAAAAGGAAGTCCTACAACTCCCAGCATCCCCAATTGGGGATGCTGGAACTTGCAGGACTTTTATTTTCCGTCTAAACACATATAGGATTGCGCCTGTGCCCTAAGACTGCAGTCCCATCTCTGGTTAAGTGGGAGTGAAATTCTGTGGGTTTTTCTGCTGAGTAGGCACACATAGGGTTGCTCTGTGAAGTGTATTTCACTATTAAAGATCGGGTGGGTGGTGCTTTTTAAAGGCTTTATTAGAGAGTTAAGCCACGATCAACCTAAACTTCCATTTGTTATGCAAAAATCATGACAGAGGTGTGTGTAACTCTCGCTCTAACCTGCAATATGGGGATGATATCATTGGACTACACTGTAAGGTCGTTGTAATTCATTCTCACCTTTCCTCCAATCTGCAATATGGCGATAGCATGACAATGTGGTCATAAGTCGCTCTTGCTGTGTTAAGCTTGGCGTTCCCAACTCCCCCTCCACACTTGCAGCAGCAGGATACTAACAGTGGACTGCATTGTACAGTTGTTAAAGTCCCTGCTGCGTCAGCAGTTCTGCCCCACCCTGCAATAGTAACAATATACAATCCCCCACATTGCAAAATTGTTGTAAGTCAATTTCAGTTCTCCACCCCTGCACAGAATGCCTGTTTTCCTCCCATCTTCATGTCCATTATGGAAACAATAACATTGGACACTTTCCCTCTGCATCTCCTACCATAGAAAGCTCATGCAGGATGATATTTTAATTGTTAAAACAACTTTTGAAAAAAACACAACAAGAAAACAAGAGTCTGAGGGAGCATAAGTGCCTGCCTTTGCTTCTATGGTTGGTAGAGAAGAGGCAAAGGACAACAAGATGCTGCCAAATCACTATTACAATGGACCTCTTGTATCCTAGGAACAGTGATTGCTGTTCTGTCTCTAGTGAGAGATAGCAAAGGCTTCAAAAATAACTAAGAAATCCAGTCTGTAAAGTAAAGAACTGTTGGTCTACTTTTATCTTCTGGAAATCCAATTTGCCCTATAATTGGCTGAACATGTTCAAGGTTGTTAACCTTTTGGGTCAGTGGGCACATTTCTAATTTTGATGGAGCGTCGTGGGCACATTCAACAAAATTGCTGCCATGGCGGCCTTGCCCATTCATAACAAGCCTGCCATGGTGAGCAAGGCCCGTCACAAAACACTCATTTCCCAGAAGGCTGAAAAAGTAATTTGTCCAACAACCTATGTACCAGGCAAAGCTGAACTCCAATACCCAAAATCTCTTTTTAGAACCCAAATAAAGACAGTCTTAAAGGGAAGCTCTCTTCTTTGCAGCCTCCCAGGTTTTTTAGAAAAGTAATATACATACACACACCAGGGGGAGAAGGGAGCTTGGCGACAGACACCCCAGCTAATTTACTTTAGCTTAAAAGGATTTTCCACTGGCTACCAGAGACATCTATTCTGAATTAAAAGCAAGAGTGGAAAAAGAGAGAAAAGGGGATTTAGTGAATTTGGAATTCTCCATGAGTAGTTTTTAAGAGTGTATAGCTAAGATGCATTATTATTCCTTTCTATAGCACTTTTAGACCTGGTTAGCACAACAATCCATAGTTAATAAACCATGGGTTGTTTGTGAGCATGCAGGAGTGAGTGAACGCGCAGGCTCCTGACAGCTTCTGCTTCGCTAAACAATCCAGTTCCTGGGTTGTTCGTCGTGATGTCTGAACGCAGAGCTTTAACCCATGGTGTTACTAATAAGCTGTGTTTGAAGAATGAGTCTTTAATTCACCCTTTGAAAATCTGTTCTAGTGGAGGATACTCTGTTGGTGACCTTAAGGAGACATTCTTGAACATAGGAATTTCAAAGACAGATAACAATGTGAAATTGCTGAAGTACAATTCATCAAGAGATTTAACTCTTATTTCCTGTAGTTTGAATAAGAACAAAGGTTTTGTTGTTTTTAATCACGCTACATATGTTACGGGGCTCATGATTGGAATGATGTCTGTTATCACCCAACAATGTCCTGTGAATGGCAACACTTAAGGTAATTATCACAGTCTGTACTTTTTGTGACAAAACAGTTTAGTCTCCCTCACTCAGCACATGTATATAAATCAGCCAATTTAAGGTTAACCCTTCATGTATCTGAGGTTCAGAGTTAAATTCAGTGTCCAGCATCTAGTTTCCGGGTTGAATCCAGTGTTCACAAAAGCTCATGCAGGATCAATTTATTAGTCTTTAAGGTGCAACAAGACAATTTTGGGGCGTTCTCTGCCTCAAGCAGCAAAATACCTCACAAGACACAAACCACATTCCAAATACAGAGAGAAGATTGTGCAACAGCACCGCCCTTTAAGAGAAATTGAGAGAAACAAACATCTCCTCTTTCTTTGCTCCAGTTAAAAGGGAAGATGTGGTTCAAAGGCTCAAAGTGTTGCATAAATTATGCTATTCCCAAGTGTCCAAAGTCCAGATATGAAACACTTGACGAAAGACCTCTTGAAGCTTTGGAAACTAATTTATTATTCTGCACAGAATAGGTGACCTCCCGATGCTAACGCTGCTTTCCAGAGTCACACCACACCAAGGTTCAAACAATGCTTTTATACTCTAAAAGTTACATGTCATCAGCCCTCATCCCATTGGTTTATAGCCCCAGTGACATCATTTGGCCAACTCTATTTTACTCTTGAGTAGTCCCGAGTAGTGGCCATATGTGGCGTTGCATTGCCATGTGCTATTTTACTTGTACCCAGAGATGCTTTGCAACGGCTCTTCACTTCTATCATTCCCTTATATGGTCATTTTGTCCCTCTCCAGGTGTGCTATGGTCACATCTGGATGGGTCACACTCCTGGTTCCTCTAAGTCAGGTAGCCTACATGCGTCCCTGATTGTGTATAATGGAGTCTGACCTGGAGAAGAAGGAGCAATGGCGATTTTGACAAGCTCCTAGTTCTTGCGCCGCTAAATCACTTGCAAGCAGCTTGACTTTTGCAGAAATGGATACAATGGACAGGCAGTGGGGAATGGGGCTTTGGGGTGCTGTGTGTGGACGGTTTGGGTGTGCATGTCAGCAAACACATATAGGATGCGTGTAAGATGCGTGTAAGATGCGTGTCAGGGGAAATGGACGTGTTTTGGGGTGAAAATCATAGATCTGTTCAGATTTTTACAACAAAAGGTTCACAAATGCCTGTGGTTTCTTCTCAAGTTTATACTCTGCCAATAAAATCTGCTTCCTCTTCTGGAATAGATAGCACCTACTTACGCCAAGCTCTGGCTACTTAAGGGATTGGTTACCTGCCTTTCTATCTTGTTTGTCACACATTACGAACTGCACTGCAAGGCAATTTCTAACTTTAGTCTGCAAGGAACTATGGGTAGGGTACTTCTCCAAACTGCAAAAAGAAAACAAGACAAGAAAATGACATCAGCAATGAGATGAGGAACAAGTTTGTCCCTGAGAGAGAAGAAAATTACAAAATAAGAACGGATAGCAATGAACAATGGACGCAATCAATTCAGCCCCTACTATCTGGGCATCTCCTGGTAACATGAGCTCCACCCACATTCCTTGGCATGCAAGTTCTATTTCCTTGACAACAACCGTTTAAAATGAACTGATAGGGAATATTTTCTGCTCCACTGCTGTAAATAAGGGGAAACGTGGGATAGGTATCAGATCAAATAAACAGCTTACCTTTGGAAGCCAGGGGAGCTCGGAGAAGAACAGAGGCAGTAAAACAGCCACCTGTTTCCAGATAAGGAATAATGTTGTCTCAGCTTAGCCTTTGTAACACAAGTGCCCACATCCATCGCAGTCTGTTTTCCTCTGGGCCACTTTGCTACATGGCACATTCTGGGTACATTGCAGTTGACCGTCTGGCAAAATTGTCATCGAATTCTCCATTACATGTGGTTTGTCACATGGATTTTACATCCAGGTCTGTGGAGGACATTGCAGGATGAAAACCAGTCTCGGTTCCACAAAGTGATCTGTTTTCCAGGCAGCCAGATGCAATGTGTGTCAGAATCATAGTCAGCTAGAATGTTTTTCCATGGGGGAAGCGAGTAATATGTGTTGCTGCTCAAGACTTCCTAAGATTTCTCAGTCAGTGTATCATATAAGTGAATCTGTTGAGGAAGTTCTCTCCATTTTGGCTCTCGGTGGTTGGGGGGAGGGAAACACTTCCAGGTTGCAATCTTATACAACTAAGTCAAGAGTAAGTCCCATTGAACTCAATGGGGCTTAATTCTAAGTAGATGTGTATAGGATTGCACTGTTAATTAGATAATATGTCTTTGGGTGCTTCCAGACGGAGGGGTCCTAGCACTAAAAGGCAGAATGCATTGTGCAGCTATTCTGTCTTTTCTTACCTAACGGATTTTCCTCAGTAAGAAAAAAGATAGAAGAAGTGGTGGGAAAATATAGAAGGGCTACAATGAGAAGACAAAAAAATCTAGATCCACCGTAAACTTTTGTGAATGAGGCAGGTCAATGGCATGATAAAAGCTTCATCTGGAAGCAGCGTCTGAATCTCAGACTCAGCACTAGGAGACCACAAAGTTTTATGCGCCTTGTGCAGCCTTCTCCAACCTGGTGCCCTCCAGATATTTTGGACTATAACTCCCATCATCCCTGACCATTGGCCATAGTGGCTGGGGCTGATGGGAATTATCCAAAACATCTGGAGGGCCCCAGGTTGGGAAAGGCTGCCCTTGTTTTATATATTTATTTTATACCCCCTCCTTTATTTCTGTTAGCTGCCTTGAGGGGGAAAATGTTCTCAAGACATTAATAAAAAGTAAGAACTCTACTACATTACCAGTTTCAGATTCCAATTTAGAGCTAGAACACCTTCCTTGGGTTGGAAGAGAAAGATAGAATTGGGTGCTTATTTGAAATGTGCATATTATATACTTGTATGATTAAAATACTATTTGTATGTTATAGAAGTTAACTTGTTATCTCTAGTGGTTCCCATCTTGTTTCTTGGACTCATTCTGTTTTCAGGGACAATTTTCAGTTGTTTGAATTGGCCCATTATTTGGACATATACAAGGGGTTGCAGAACATAACACCCTCTTCACATGAGGCTTTTATTGTGCACTCGTAGTTGGTCACTCATGAAAGTTTGTGGGTCCTTTTTATAACATTGTCGCCCTCTGGTGCCTCTCCCATCATTTTTAAGCTTTATTTCAGCATTTGTAAGTCTGGTCTCTTTAACCTTTCAGAGTTCTTTGAGAACGTCATTAAACATATGGCCAGGGGTGATCTGGTAGACACTGTTTATATGAACTTTCAAAAGGCTTATGACAGAGTCTCTCATCAGACTCCTGAACAAAAAGCAGTCATGGAAAAAGAGGAAAGGTTCTCATATAGATTGGCAACTGCTGGGGAGAGCAATCCTATGCACACGAGACAGCATCTTCACACAGTCCATAGTTACATTTTAGAATTCACTTCCACATGTGGAGATGGCCACCAATTGGAATAGCTTTAAAAGGGGATTACACAAATTCATGGAGGATAAGACTATATCAATGGCTACTAGTCCTGATGGTTATACGCTACTTCCATGGACGCCAGTTGCTGGAGAACATGGGCAGGAGGGTTCTGTTGCACTCATGCCCTGCTTGTGGATTTCCCGTGGGCAGCTGGTTGGCCTAGATGAGCCTATGGTCTGATCCAGCACAGTTCTTCTTATGTTCTTAGGTGTCTATGATCGCAGCACTGTTATGGCATCAGCTTTTGTGGACTTTCTCAGTGCAATGAAGTGGGGTCTGGAAACAAAGCCCTATGAGAAGAGATTGAAAGAACTGGGCATGTTCAGCCTGGAGAAGAGAAGACTGAGGGGAGGAGACATGATAGCACTCTTCAAATACTTGAAAGGTTGTAGCACAGAGGAGGGCCAAGATCTCTTCTAGATCAACCCAGAATGCAGGACACGGAATAATGGGCTCAAGTGACAGGAAGCCAGATTCCGGCTGGACATCAGGAAAAATTTCCTGACTGTTAGAGCAGTATGACAATGGAACCTATGACCCAGGGAGGTCATGGGTTCTCCCACGCTAGAGGCCTTCAAGATTCAGCCATCTTTTGAATATGATTTCAGGTGGATTCCTGCACTGAGCAGGGGGTTGGACTCGATGGCCTTAGAAGCCCCTTCCAACAATTCTATGACGCTAGTCCACCATAACAAACATTTCAAATCGTTAAGTGACCAGACCCTTTTGTGGTTTTTAGTCGCCTCCATCATAATACTTGGGCGAAAGCCGTCGCGGCGTACTAGGCGGCGCAAGGGCAGAAGGTGAACCGGAGCTTCCCCAGCGCCGGGTTGTATAAGCATGGTTCGGGAAGCCACGCGGGTTCTGGCCGCTTCCTATTGGCTGAGCGGACTCCTCCGATTGGCCCTGGCGGGAGCTCGAATAAGCAAGCGGCCGAGGGGGGCGGGGCCAGGCGAGGCGAGGGGGCGGGGCGAATGTCAGCCCCGGAGGGCAGCAGGGGCGGGGAATGGGGAGCCGCGCGAGCGTGAGGGGAGAGCGCCTGAGGCAGCCGCCGCCACCACCACCACCACCACCGTCGCAGTCCCTGAAAGCCGGTATATGGGGCGGGGAAGCGAGACCACTCTGGGAGCCTAGCCGAAGGGAGGGGTGTGGGTATGTGTGGGGCAGCCTGAGGGGAAAAGGGGAGCGGCTGACTGAAAGAGGCGAGAGGAGAGGGGAGCATGGGTCAGGGGTCTGCACAGAGGGGGCTGCGGGGTTGAAGCGGAGAGCAGAGCTGTGATAGGCGGAAGGTGGAGATGTGGGGGCGGGCAGGAGGAAAGGGGGTTGGCTGAGGGGCACAAAGAAGTGGGGGGGGCAGGAGGAAAGGGGGTTGGCTGAGGGGCGCAAGGAAGGGGGGATGTGGGGGGGCAGGAGGAAAGGGTGCTGGCTGAGGGGCACAAGGAAGGGGGGATGTGGGGGGCAGGAGGAAAGGGGGTTGTCTGAGGGGCACAAGGAAGGGGGGATGTGGGGTGGGGGCAGCAAGGGTTCTAGTTTGAGGTGGCTGAGGAATCAGGGTCCCCGTATGTCTCCCCCCTTTTGTGTTAGGGGTGCGTACGCGCCTCCTTTTCCCCCCCCCCCCTCCCGCCGTCGCACACACTCACTTCCATGGGGTAGAAACGGGAAGGAGGAAGCATGTGAAGCAATGGCATGCAATGGGGCAAGAGAGGAGGAGGAAACGCACTTGCCTTGGGGTGGGGTCAGGGGATGGGAGACGCGTGGGGGAGGGGAGGGGGTCGAAACAGGTGCAGGGAGAAGGGGGAGGGGTGATGGCGGCAGTTCGATCCCACGGGGAAACTCGGGGTAGCTGCCTTCATGTGTGGCTTCCAAAGGACCGTCTCTTTCTGTCCATTTTATGGCTCAGCAGTGCCCTGTGCTGAATAACCGAGTTGTCTCCATTCTAAACGATCCTGTTATTCCACTTGTCTTTGTTGGGAGTTCAGCTGCTTCCCCTCTGTCTTTCCCTCCATAACCTAGTGCTTGGTGAAGAACTCTGTGTAATCCGGTAGCTATGTAGCATCCGCACAAAATCTGCTTTTTATATTTGGCTAAGTTTTGTATTTTCTTCTCTGGGTCAATGTATCGAACAGCAGGCCTTCGATAAACCACATACAGATAGACAGGGCCCTGCAGAGCAGGTCATAGGCCCAGGCCAGATGGAAAGTGTGTGCCCCCCCCCCATTTCAAACTGCTCATTAAGTATTTTTTAATCAGTGGCACTGATTCAGTGCTAAATACATATATGAACTAGAACGATTTATAAAAAAGGTAATGGGAAGCACTTTTATTCAAGATGTAAGATGTCATTTCTTCACATTCAGAATTTCACGACGGACGGCTTCTGCGCTGTTTCCGCAAGGAGGGCTCCTCGCTTTTCAATGGGATGCTTACGCTACGGAAGCAATAGCGTAAGCTAAGGGCGGACCTCCTTGTTAGGGTGCCACCATCAAAATCGTGGGCTCCGGCCCAACTGGCCCCACTGCCCCCCCCCTCTGCATGGCCCTGCGGATAGAAAGTTGCCTATTCTTTTCCTATGACCTTTCCTGGGTCTCCTTCCTGCTTCTGCCCCCCCCCCCCCCGGTTTTCCCCCCATCATTTTGGATCTCTCCAGCAGTAGCATTGGGCAAAAGGCGGGATACAAATAAAGATAAGAATAAGAGACTGGGTTGATGGAACTTGGTAGCCCCTTTCCAAGTTACACAGAGCTCACTGTCAGCTCTAGGCAAAATTTTGCCAAGGCTTACATTGTGCATTCTGTTGAAACTGCCTGGAGCAAACCAAGTTAGACTTTCCTATGGCAAGTTGAGACTCGTGTGTTGGGGATAAATCCAACATTGTCAATTGACACAGATTGTGCCATGGAAAGAAGGACATGGGAGGAAGAGCTGCTCACCTGAGTAACACCTGCAGGGGGGGAGGGCAATAAGGTGGGAGGAGCTTCACCTGACCAACTCTTTTCTCCTCAGGAAACAAAGCTGCCAACATGAGTCGTCGGCAACCACAACAGGAGTTGACCCAAGCAGACATCTGTGGGATGCTTCGTGAAGAGCTGTGCAAGGGAAATGACTTCCTCAAGTCAGACACCCACATCTTCATCATCTTGGGGGCTTCGGTGAGTTTCTTTCTTCTGGGCCAGGCTGGAGTTTATAAAGACTATTAATCTGGGACTGTGGGCATCTTGATATTTTAGGGTTGTTGTTGTTGTTTTCTTCAAAAATAACAAATTAACTTTAACTAAGTTTCTCAGAGTGGCAGATTTGAGCACCCAGGTAGAGGAACAGGATGGCGAAGTAGCTGTATAATGGGCAAGGAAAACTGCAAGTCTTGTGAGCTATATGTATGGGACAGATGGTGATGGTATAGAGGTGAAGAGGCACTCTATTAGAGTTGGCCATAGGCACTGCAGCATATGGTAGTGGGTTTCCAACCTCCATCCCATCAATAGTATTAATAATTTATTGTCATAAAATTCGAGGCACTTTTGCGTTTACAACACTTGGAGTTACTCATGCTCAATAAAATTGCAGCTTAAAACAGTATTAATCCATAGAACAGTAAAAGCAGTAACAGTAGAAAGGAATGGGCAGGCAAAGGTAAGTGGTCAAGCATCCCTCCCCCCCCCCCCCAAAATAAAGAAATGTTGCCACAGACTGTAACTAACTTTTATTCTAACTAACTAGCATTTAAAATTGTGATGCGTTTGAATTACTATGACCTGGTACAGAAGCACCCATTTGTTTCGTTCCTTCCTCACTCTCGTTCCTTTTCCAAATTTTTTTCCTCCTTAAACATTCCACTTGAGGAACAATTATGTATGACTGCATCCTTATGAAGATTTCTGTATGACCTGCATTTTTAAAACACTAGTTGTACCAATTGAAACAACTGTGTCATGTGCTTTGTAATTGTAGCTTATGGAATTGTTTTCCAAATAATAATAGGAAAGGTCAGTGACTGCAGAAAAAAAGTTTTCTTTTCTTTCACAAGTTGGAAGGGAGGAAACGGGTCTCTTAAGGCAGAACTACGAGGATCATGTGGGATTGTTGGTAAAAATGGCATCTCCATGTTGAGTTCTCTCCCATAAAATATATCTCATGTTCTGATGCCATCATATTGTATGTTTTACTGTCAGCATCACATGGGAGAAATATTAGGTTAAATGATCCTCTACTTTATTCAGGGGAGAGCTTAACACAAAGAGTCTGTTTTTGGTGGCAATTGCATATCCCATGGAATGTATAATTCTGCCCTGTCCTGATACAAGGCTTTTAAAAAGTTATTACTGCAATTTTCTCCCTTGCATATTCTATCCAGCCTGTAATTTCAGACGGTTTGCTGCTTCATTTTATTCCTTTGCAACTTGAGTTCTCAGCTCTTTCCCATTACTTTATTGTCTCTGTTGATCCAATTTTGTTCTGCTCGTAGGGATCTACAGATTTTGTTAATCCATTTGGTCTGTGTCTCACCAATTGTCAGGCTTCTTTCTCTCCATTGTCTTTCATAGAATCATAGACCTCCCCAGGTAATTGGTTCCATTGTTGTACTGCTCTAATGGTCAGGAAGTTTTTCCTGATGTCCAGCCAGAGTCTAGCTTCCTGTAACTTGAGTCCATTATTCTGCTTCCTGCACTCTGGGATGATCAAGAAGAGGTCTTGGCTCTGTGTGTGACAACCTTTCAAGTATTTGAAGAGACCTATCATGTCTCCCCTCAGTCTTCTCCAGGCTAAACATGCCCAGTTCTTTCAGTCTCTCCTCATAGGGCTTTGTTTCCAGACCCCTGATCATCCTCGTTGCCCTTGTCCGAACACAGTCCAATTTGTCTGCATCCTTCTTGAAGTGTTGTGTCCAGAACTGGACGCAGTACTCAAGATGAGTCTTAACCAGTGCCGAATAGAGGGTAACCAGTACCTCACGCGATTTGGAAGCTATGCTTCTATTAATGCAGGCCAAAAATAGCATTTGCTTTTTTTGCAGCCACATCCCACTGTTGGCTCATATTCAGCTTGTGGTCTACAGCAATTCCAAGGTCCTTTTCGCTTGTAGTATTGCTGAGCCAAGAATCCCCCATCTTGTAACTGTGCATTTGGTTTCTTTTTCCTGGGTTTAGAACTTGGCATTTATCCCTATTAAATTTCATTCTGTTGTTTTCAGCTCAGCTCTCCAGCCTATCAAGATAAATTTGAAGTCTGTTTCTGTCTTCCAGGGTATTAGCTATCCCACTCAATTTTGTGTTGTCTGCAGATTTGATAAGCATTCCCTGCACCTCCTCATCCAAATAATTAATTAAAAATGTTGAAGAGCACTGGGCCCAGGACTGAGCCCTGCGGTACCCCGCTCTTTACCTCCCCACAGTGTGAGAAGGTACCATTGATAAGCCCTCTTCGAGTCCAATTCTGTAGCCAACTGTTGATCCACCTAATAGTTGTTCCATCTAGCCCAGTTTTAGCTAGTTTGTTAATCAGAATGTCATGGGGCACTTTATCAAAAGGTTTGCTGAGGTCAAGATATATTATGTCCACAGCATTCCCACAGTCCACAAGGGAGGTTACACAATCAAAAAATGAGATCAGATTGGTCTGACAAGATTTCTTCTTGACAAATCCATGCTGGCTTCTAGTAATCATTGCATGGTTTTCAAGGTGTTTACATATTGACTTCTTTATAATCTGCTTCAATGTTTCCCCAGGGATGGATGTCAGACTGACTGGTTCCTCCTTTTTGCCCTTTTTGAAGACAGGGACAACATTAGCCCTCTTCCAGTTATTTGGCACTTCACCCATCTTCCACGATTTTGCAAAGATAATAGACAGTGGTTCTGAGAGTTCTTCTGCTAGGTCCTCTAGGATGCAGTTCATCGGGCCTGGAGATTTGAACTTGATGGAATTGGATTGGGGGTGGGAATATATGAGAATAATAGACATTAGCACACATGTAAATTTGCATGAATCCCCCCCTCAAAGTAAAAAACAAAAAAACTGGTCTGCACAATTCAGAAAAAGCCAATCTGCTGTGGAATCTACAGGTCAGATTCATAGAATTCCAAACTCATTTGAATCTGTTGTAGGAGCAGGTAGAGATGTCAGAGAAAACCGCATCTCTTTTCTCACTGTGGTACCCAGTCTAGCATCTTCCATTTCAGAGGTGTGGCTCACAGTGATACAGGATTTGTATCTGGTGACAGGATGCTGATGTAGCCCAATTACCAATGACTGGTGAAACAGCCACGTTGCCCTGCAGCAGACTGTGGCTTGTCCTCCTGCCACTTGTGTAAGTGTCTTCTTGAGGTAGGGTGTGATTGTGTAACTCAGTGCAGCAATTGCTGCGTGGTGTGTAATCAGCATCCCTTTTGGTGGAAAGGTGGGGGTGTTTTTGAGTTTGCTTGAGGAGCAGGTAGCTAATCCCAACACATCTTGGATTTAGTAACATGTCAGTAATCCGATGCCATTAAAGATCAACCTAAAGAAGCTTGGCTTCCCGTGGGGGGTATGTTCTACACTCTGTCTCCTAGTTTTAATTGCAAAGTGTTCTCTGCTTACAGTGCAAGGAATTGTTTTGGGGAGGATCCATCTCTGTGAAAATAAGCCTATTACACAACCAAACCTTTGAAAATATACTCTGAGTCATTTTCTTCATTGTATTTTTTGTGCACTCTGGTTTGTATTCATGTACAAGGCCAGATATATCGTTTAATCTAAGACTTGGTGGTGAAAATAAGCAGATATTGTCAGATCATGGAGTACTGGCATAAATTTTAGCAGTGTTGCATGTGTAGTGTTGGACTAGGAGTCGGGAGATCCAGGTTCTAGTCCCCATTCGGCCATGGAAACCCACTGGCTGACTTTGGGCCAATCACAGACATTCAGCCCAACCTACCTCACAGGATTGTTGTTGTGAGGATAAAATGGAGAGGAGGAGGATTATGTACGCCGCCTTGGGTTCCTTGGAGGGAAAAAAGTGGAATATAAATGCAATAAATAAACAAACAAATGAATAAATAAATAAATAAATAAAATATAGATTGTATCCAGATATGAACTGGATCAACTGCACTAACAAGTGGACTTCCCTGCCCCCTACTACACAGAGACTTAAGAGACCCTGCTGAAAGACTGTGGGAGAAGGGGGATCCTCAAAAATTGGGTAGAGGTACCTTCAGTGAGTGGAGCCCTAACTCTCATGGAAGATTCCTTCATCTTGTGCAAGGTAGAACCTGGATCCACCCCTATAACTGTTAAAAGCTTAAAGACTTTTAAAATTGTGTCCTGGGAATGTAGTGAAAGGAGATGTGGGCTGTTTTAAGTTAAAAAGAAAAGTGCTGGGGCTTAGGGATGCTCTAGGAGGAAGGCCCTGCTTTTCAGTTCTAGAGGAATAGGCTGAAGTTGCTCAGCGCAAAGGGCAAGGCACTTTACACGTGCTCAGAGGCATTTTACATTAATTAAAATGTAAAGATGAGAAGGGGTGATACTAAATGAGAATGGTTGGAGGATGAGAGGTGGAGGTAGAAGATAAAGCTCAACAGTAATGTTTTTGGTACTTAGGCTTTGGTACTTTTGCTACTGATGGATGTGGCTGTGTTTTTCTGGCCCAACATATATCAGTGACATTGTAGAAATATGTTCATGTAGGGCAATCCCCCCCCCTGCCCACTTTCTGTTGAATATTCCTCCCTGCCCAAATATTTACATATATAGTAGTGCATGAGTTACTTCCAGACTCTATACTTTGGTGAATTGCAGAGTGCCGCCAAAATGATCTCTTTGGGTTTCCTTGATCTCTGGTGTATGTTTGTGTGTGGTTTGTTAAAAGAGCGTCTCCTTGGGGTAGCCTAAGATTGGTTAAGCTGCCCACAGGTGGTTCCGGCTCAGCACAGAGGAGAGAAATGATAGCTCACTGGACGCTCAAGCGGGGCAGGAAATTCAGCTTGAGCAAAAGGAGCAATATTAGCATTTGCTGAGTCACGGGGAAATAAGGTGTGGCCCTTAATCCTCACTGAGCTTCTGGTGAGGGAGGGAAGGCACCAGCTCTTCCATTTTTTTTTCATAACATAGGAACATGCTGCCAGTTGGGAGGCATAGTGTACAACTGGAAGAACAGGCAGTGCCCTGGGGGGAAAAAACAGGGACCACTTCAGCCAGGACCCCTCTGTACTCACCAGCCTTGTGGATTGCAGCTTCTTAGAGCGATCCATTGATAGCCAACCCTGTTCTTGTGTCTGTTCCTATTGGACATGTTGACCTGATGTAGGCTCAAGCACACATCATGTTTGGCTTGAAAGCACATAATTGGCACTCTCGGTACCTGAAATTAGAACAATCTGGATATATTCTGATTGTTAGGGTAATTCCAGATGTCTGTTTTTCCTGGTGGTGCAGTGTTATTGCAAGCAACTGGCTACCTGATTCAAAGGACTGATTGCCCACAAAATCTGGTGGAGAAAGGGAGGCGATCCCCCTTTCGATTGCTAATATACACCTTGCTTGGTGTCCACTGAAGTGTCCTAGCCCTCATACCTTTTCTTAATTAACATATGTTCTCACTGGCAGCTTGGTTTGATTCAAAGCCGAGTGAAGGCCTGTAACTGCTGCTATCTTCATTTCATATGAATGCCTCTGGGTCACACGTTGGGCTCAGAGATAGCCTTAGGAAATGAAGATGGTGAGTAGTTACAGACCAGCTTAAAGAATTTCTAATTGATCAAACATCTTTTTAAACTAATTAATTGATTAAATCAAAATTAAAGTTGCGTATTGCCCAAGCCTTAATATAGCTGCCATCTAGAGATATTGAAGTCTGAAGTAGATATTTGTAATTTAATCCACCAAAGCTATGACTCATTGTTAGAGAGAGAAATCATTTTTAATATATAAGTATGCACTCAATTTGCAGACTCCTTGATTAAAATTGGCCCCCTCCCATTAATTAGTAATAAAACCGATTAAAGATTGCAAGCCTAGTATCCACCTGCTGAACTCCAGAGCGAGGCCATCTCTCACTAGGTAGCAATGCGAAAACAGTGACAACTGGTGAGCTAAGCTGTTGGTGCCTATCCAGGAGATTCTTAGTGAAGGAATTAGAGAGCTCTCCTGACCTTCTGTGTAGGCAGCAAGTACACCTAGAAAGAGAACTGTATACACCACCACAACATCCAGCTGCAGACCTCATGTGCCCTGGATGTTTCACACCTTTTTGGCCCAGGTCACGGTAGGGTAGTTGACTTATCGGTGTTTGCATTAGATAAAGAGCTTCCAATGCTGGATGGACACTAGAAAAGCTGGAGAATTCTGTAGGTCACTGACCTCTAGCAAAGGCAGTAGTAGGGCATGGCTGTAGTTTGTTGCCCAAACAAAAACAGAAGCCATGTGAATCTGGGATGCAGTGTGGGTTGGAAAGGTCTGAGTATAGATGTCTGGGGAGAGGTGGAGGTCTCATGGGGAAATTATGGTGCAAGAATCTGTGCCGTTATACACTCTTTCACACATGCACCTTTGTGTGTGTGAGAGAGAACGGAATGCTGGATTAGATAGGACTTTGGTATGATCCAGCAGGGCTCTTTTTATGATCTTTTGATGCCAAATTAATACAGGATGGAGAACTGCTTGCTTGTGAAGGAAGAGGCAGCATCTGCTATGGCTGAAGATAAGGGACTGTGTGTGTGTGTGTGTGTGTGTGTGTGTGGTGAGCTGCAAATCTTTCATCAGGTCCAAAGATTAGTGAGTGCTATCCAATATATTATGGGTGAGGTTGGCACTGGAGCCACATTCAGACTGTTGTAATGTTGGGGATTGGCCCTGTTCTCCCCGCACTTCAATCCCTTCAGTCCAGCAGTATGGGATGCTTTGGCCTATGTTGGTCCCTCATGTTTGACCAACTTGCACATTCCACAGGACTGGTTTCCTGTAAGGAGGCCAGGGTGTTCCTGTTTTAAACTGAGCAACGCATGCACTTGTGGCTGGGTGCTTCAGCCTTCAAGTGGTATCATCATATTTTTGGGGATGTTTCCTCAGAATCCCAGGTGCAGGGTGGTGTGAGAAAAGACACTACTAAGTCTTCAAGTCAGAAAGGCTTCTTCCATAAGGGAAAGTGAGGTGGGTAGATGGGTTTGGGGTGCCATTAATGGCAGCAAGGTGGGAAATTTCTGATTCATGTGATGCAACCCACTGAGAAAGTTGTGTTGTATGGTCTTGGTTTACATGAGTTCCTATTAATATGAATGGAAGCTCATACAGAAGAATGTTCCGCTGGATTGCATCTTGTTAATTGGCAGGGGAGAGGGGCCATTTGGATTTTCCATGGCAGGCACCGAAATGTTTTTGGCTGCCCTCCATTAGATGGAGCCAGTTATGCAATTCTTCATTTTAAAAAGTTGTCCTGGGTCTGTAGTGAGGGAGGATGTGATCTTTGCCTCACAGTAAGGATCCTCATGCAACTGGGTCAGGACTGCTGATGAAGGTTTTCATGGAACTAATGTGACAGTTGCAAGGACAGGCTCAAAAGTTGGCAACCACAGTTTAAATTCTATTGTTGCTTGAGCATTTGGCATAAAAGAAAGCTGGGTGTGGGGCTTGGTGTGTATATTTGAATGACAAAGGTACTAGTGGTCAAGCCTAAAAGCCAGTTTTGTACTGGAAGAGAAAAGTGTAAAGAGTAAGGTTAACAACTGAAGCGATGCCGCTTTTACGTTAAGAAGGAAACATCTCTGTTCACTCACAGATAATTGGTGAAGAATTGCTGAAAACAAAACCTGTTAAATATACATATATTTTTAGGGTTTTTAGAATTGAGTATTTTAGTACTTGGCATCTGCCTAGCGCATCAGAATGTCCACTGTGTTCAGAAATGCTGGATTTATGTCAGTGGGATCTGTACGAGACTCTGCCTTTGGCCCACGGTAACTCTATCCTCAGTACACATGGGGAGCCATGCCAGAGCTCGCTGCAGAGGTGTTGCGTTGTGTAACAGGCACACCTTTTTATACAGTAATAACAGGATGACATGAGTAATTAATTCCCCCTCTTACATAAAGATTAGGACAGACTTGGCCTTCGCAGAATTTTACGAAATTATTCTGATGCAGTTGACACACACAGTTGAGCAAATAGAGAGGGCCCTTTAACCCTTTGAGGCAGGGCTTGTTCTGCATGCTGCTGGGTAAAATGACATTTTTCAGGTAGCAGTATGAAGGCTAGATGAAGGCAGGAACTGGAGTCTATCTTTGGTCTGCACTGCTTTGTGGGTTGCATAGAAACAGTTTATTCCATTTCAGTTATTATTGCAGAAACACTTCCAAATGCCAGGGATCAAGATGTGGCTCATGAGATGTACAGAGTGTGCCTCTGAGCATGTGGATGGTGCTTCCTCTTGCCACTGAATAAACACACGTAGGATTAAGAGAAGGGTGACCAGGTCAGAGGGTACCATCTCCAAACAGACAAGCAGTGGCTCCTGAATTCATAAAAATTAATCCCTCAGGAGAGAACATTTGGCTGGACAGAGCTATTTCACTTTCCCTTGGTTATGTGTATTTCCATTCATTATAATATGTATTGGGCCAATATCATGCTCTCAGAGCAGGGCATATAAAAATGTTGGTAAACCAATAGTCAATAGAAACATTGGACAGTTTAAGGTGATTACGTCACACACAAGAGAACCTCCTAGGCAGATTTTAAGGCCTGCGGTGGCCCGTAGCAGGAGGTATATGCATGCCATTCAATGCATGTTTTGTTTCCTCTTTGGACTAGGAGCAGCTTACTTTGTAGTAGGGTATATAGTGGCTTAATTCGGACGACACAATAAACAACTGATGTGGGGGAAACAATTGTCAGTTGTTTTGACTGTCGTGTTATCCGAATGCTGCCATAGTCAACTCAGTGCTGATCCTAATCCACACCACAGTTGATTATTTATTACCATCTTGTGTGGGGACTACCCCCTAGATGAACAACTGTAAAGTTGATTATTACCCCACCATTGACTATCGTGTCGTCCGAATTGAGCCATAGCCTCTTATGCGCAAGTCTTTGAATCGAGACCAGGTTTGATGTCTACCTTTCTTTCAGTTATGTTCCTTGCAATCTGAGGATGTGAGCTGGTTGCATAGTTTGAGGTAGCGGAAGGCAGAGGTGTCATAGAGCCCTCACATCCCAGCCTGCCTTGGTTGAATGGTTTCATTCTTTGAAACTCTGGAACAGTGCTTGATGGCTGCTTGTTCTATACTTAAACGTGTGTTGTTGCAGTGATAAAATACAGTGACGTTAATTTGTCGTGCAGCCACTAGAACCTCCCATAATCCCTTTCGTAGTGAATTCTCATATAGGTATGATTGTTCCTGATTCTCCTCCCATGGCAAATTAAGTGGTAGCTGTTTAACTTCTTCTTCTTCTTCTTTTGAAGCCTCTGCACACACCCTTCCATTATAGTTTTATTCCTACTTGCCCCAGTTCACTCTTTAGGCTGGTAACCCAAAACTGCTTTACTTCCACTAAATCTTGCAGCTCTTAATGTCCTTAAATCTTCAGGCAATTTGAGCCTTAACTATGTTCCATTTTTCCCCCAGCTGAAACCTTTGTGAGAATCCAGACAATTCTAATACTTAATGTTCACATAACACTCTTTTTTCCATTTATCCGACGTGTGGTGAATCCCACTTAGATATTTCAGGTGCTAGAAGAGTATAGAAATTCTGGTAGCTTTTAAAATGTTGCCTGACATTCTTCACTGCATGCAGTTTGCTGACCTGGTTTGCACTTAACGACAACCCATCAGTTTAAAAATGTTCTGTCTGGGTTGTAGAATTGCTTCCTCTCTATATTGCCTTGGGATAAATATTAGGAAGGGTGCTATATAAAAGCCACAAATAAAAAAAAAGTTGAGGTTTTAATACGGATCTTCCTGGGAAGCTCAGAATTGTAATAGATCTTCTCACAGTACTTTTCAGTACAGATCTAACATGGAATCTATAGAAACTCTGGGATCCTACTCAGTGTGGAATTCTATGAGGAAACTCGCCATAGGAACATGTGTGGCTGCATTGCTCCTTTGACCAAGGGTAGTCTTACACATTTTCACCCCCACTAATCAGAGTATAATATATATATGATCGCAGTATAATGTATATGTACCACCAATGGCATTTTGTAGAAAAGATTCATCACTTTGCTCCAGGAGCTTATTTTGACAGTAGATTAGGGTGAGGAGAGACAAAGTTAACAAGGGATGAATATGAGGAAATAGAGTTGCATATACTTAAGCTTTGGTTTTGCTGAGAATGAGGATGAAGGGGTTAAGCCAAGGGTGTGTTTTCAGGAGGGATCATAAAGAAAAGAGACTGGGGGAGGCCCGCTGTAAGCCAACAACGTGGAGAGTGCTGCCTGGCACCTTTCTCCAACCTGGTCCCTTTCAGATGTGTTGGACTGTGATTCTCATCCTCAGCCAACGTGGCATGCTGGCTGGGATGATGGAATTTGTTGTCCAATACAATTGGAAGCACCCAGTCAGGGAACGCCGCTGTGCAGAATACAAACCTGGCAACATTACCCATCCTACAATAAGACAAGCCCTTCTGGGTGTTCAGAGCTCCATGATTCCTCACCCTAAGCATTACTGCGAGGTGGTTGATGCACAGAGGGGTGTTTCTTTGTGTGTTCTGTATTGCTGCCTCTCCCTTGCCCAGAAATCCTCTCCTCACACCTGAGGGGCTGCTATGAGGGCCATCTTCCTTTGTAAATCTCCCACTGGCCTCAGCTGCCCCAGTCAGCCTTGATGCAACAGGGTCAAGCTAGGCTTTGTTCCACCTCCTAGTTGATTCAGTGTGTTTTGTTTCTTAGCAACCAGACAGCTGATCCACTGCTGACTCCCACTTGCCTGATGGTGTGAGGAGCTGGGCTGAGAGCCCACAGGTGTGGGTGCCAGCTGGGCTGATGCTTCATGACTCGGCATGTTTGCAATCAGGAATTGCACCAGTGGCGACAAAGCTTGCTGCCTGCCCGCCCAGTGAAGGGACAAAGGCAAGTGCCAGGCCTTTTGTGCAGTGTGGCCCTGCCAGGCCCAGGGAGGGCTCAGGCGGAAGGCAGGGAAGGACCTGTGTGGAGGAGCAGTTGTGCTATGGATTGTAGGCCCTAGTCCAGCCCAAGTAAGCTGGCATTAGCTCTCACTTGCATGAACTGGGGAGCAGAACTCAGCTGGCCGTAATCTAATATATATTTCCCAAACCTCTGGTTGTACAAAGTATGACCAGATCTCCAGGAAAGATTTGGGCCAGGAGTAAATGGAGCTTTGTAGAAGGAGGGGGCATGGTCAGGAGGGCAGGCATGTACTCCCTTTTGTACCCTATTCCATCATCTGCCAGTGCTTCCCATTTGTGACCTGTGGAAGATTGCAGTTTGGTGACACAGTGAGCACATCTCTGCCCCAACTGCAGTGCCAAGTTTGGGGATCTCCTTTGCCAGGATTTGGGAAAGCAGGGACACTGCATCTCTGTCCTCTGGTTGGAACAAAGGAGCATGTCCACAAAGATTGAATTGGTGTATTATTGATTGGCTGTTGTTATTTTACCGTGTTTATTCATTGGTTATCATTGGGATAGTAGTGGGAAAGAATCAATATCCTTGGTGTGTTTGCATGATCATATACTTTTACCTCCATCACACCTAATTTTTCCTCCTGGTTTGCCTCCACATTTTTTTACCAGCGCGTCAAGCTTATGATCCCTTCACCTGAATAGCTGCTCTTTCGCTCCTTTGCTGTTCCACTCCACTCCACTCCCCCCTCCTCTTTCTCTCTCCAGTCAGGTCCTATCAGATGAGTACTTCAACCAGACCGCCTTTCTGCCAGGCAAAAATGGAACGACCATTTAGTCTGGCTCTTTGGGGGCATCAAAACAGTACAATCCTGTCTCTGCAGAGATTCAGGCATTGTATGATTTTAAACAACACTTTTGAGCCTGGGATGCAAGGTTTGGTTATATTGAGGCTCGGAGCCGGCTGCTGGGAGAGATCACTGCCAGGACCTGATGCAATCCATTCAAGCTCCTGGTTCCTTTAAAACTACACAGAGGTTTAGGGTGCATTAAATGTGCTTAGGGAAAATAGTCTAGACTTGTAGCATTCTAGGAAAGGCTGGGGAAGAGGCGGGGTGTCAGCAGGACAGGCATGGCATCATTTGAGTACCGTGTTGCAAATCTGCACACCAGGCATGGTGAGAGTGCACTAAATCGCTAGTGTGATGGAGCTCTTTAGTTAGACTGGTAACTAACTGTGCACCCTCTAGAGCAAAGGTGCAGAACCTCAGTTCTGGGGTCCCAATCTGACCCCCCTGGGGTTCCCCAGAAGGCCACCCTCTCCCCCTGGCCCCACCCCCTTTCCCCTGGCCGCTGATTTGTTTGGTGGTTTCCTGGCTGTTCTGCATCCCCCCCCCCCAATTCTCAAAGGTTGAAATGCCCCTCCTCAGGCTTAGTTATCGGCAGTAAGGGCTTTAAGCTAAAATAGGCTGGCATTTTTTTTATACTTTGGCCCTGTCCCCCTTTGCCTTCAGCCCATCACTGCAATGCAGACTCTGAAAGCTTGTCTGAAATGGAATTTGGCCCTCAAGTTGAAAGTGATTCAGCACTTCTGTTCTGGAGTTTGGGCTTGAAATAGAAGGGCTTTTTTCTCTCTCTTAAGCCCTGTGGGATCCAAGCATGGATCAGAAGGAAAGGCTGGTCCTTTAGGCACAGGGATTAGAATTGGGGGCTTCCAGCCCCAGGCAGCTTAACTTTTGCCTCTTGGCACCCATTTTTCATCTTTTTTAGCAGTGACTGACAGACTGCTTTTTTCCTCTCTGTCTCATATTTGCAGGGTGATCTAGCCAAGAAGAAAATCTATCCAACCATCTGGTAAGTCCTGTTTGTTGGTCATGAGGCTTCCCCTCCCCACATGTCCCTATCTTTGCATTGTGACCAGTCTGATCTCCTGTCCAGGTGGCTGTACCGTGATGGGCTGCTTCCCGATGACACTTATGTGGTGGGTTATGCCCGGTCCCAACTCACAGTTGCTGATATCCGCAAACAGAGTCAGCCATACCTCAAGGTGAGACCTCCCTCCTCACTTGCTGCCTTGGCAGCCCACCAATATCCCAGGACTTTGCTCAGTCCCTTCAGTCCCGTGAGCACTGCCACTAGGAAAGATAGTGGAAAGCAGATCCTCTCTATCTGGCTGATGGTGACAAATTGCTGTTGTCTTAAAAGAGTGTGGAGGGGGAATACACACACTTAGGGTGTAAAGGATGGCAATGGACAGGTAGTCCTTCTTTTTGCAGAATAACAGATCTTGATATCATTTCAGGCCAGCCCCGAAGAAGCACAGAAATTGGATGACTTTTTCGCCCGTAACTCATACATCTCTGGAAAGTATGATGACCAACTCTCCTTTGAGCGGCTCAATGCTCACCTGAATGCCCTTCACAATGGCGAAAAGGCAAACCGTCTCTTCTACTTGGCCTTGCCACCTAGTGTCTATGAGGATGTCACTGCTAACATCCGGAAGACCTGCATGAGCACTGTGTAAGGTTTGGGATTGGGGAGATGGTTTGTCGGAGGGTGGGGAAGAGGGCAGTGTGGTCAGGACTAGTAGGGAGAATGGTAGGGTGCCTGTATTGTATCCAAGGACTGAGGAGGCTGTGTTTGGTCAGGGGGAAGCTGTAGTTAAGAGGGAACCATGTTAATATTAAGTATGTTTAAGGCCAGTCCCAAGATATTATTTAATTGTGCTTAAGAAGGGAAGGGGGGATTCAGCGTGAAGTAGTCTCTAAACCAGCTTCTGGAGGACAACAAGCCATCTCAATTTCTGCCTGCTCCTCTACCTTTCCAACTAGAAACAGGCTCTTGCAGGCTCTCTTTAACTTGTCAGCAGGGTAAAGAAAAGTAGAACAATGTTGTTGTTTTTAAAAAGGGGCTGAGCCAAGTGGTTATTTCCCCCCTGGCTCAGATGGGGTCAGTAGGCTGAGGGGAGGGCTTCAAGAGTCCACAGGCCCTGCCATAAGTTTGCAAGCATGTGCCTAACACAGGTATACTTGTTAGAGAACCTAAATTGACCGTACCACACAGCCAGTGTAAAACTGCTCTAAATATATTACTGAAGAGGAGCAGGGAGTTGCTGTAATGGACAGCGAGAGCCCTCTGTGTTTCTTTTCTGCCCACTGCAGGTCATAGAATGCAAACCCATCACCCCCATCTCTTCAATCAGTGCAGTTTAGTCCAGCTGCATAAGCCGTGCCAGTCCCATGTGTTTAATAATACTGATATATTTATTTATTTCTTACCCGCCTCTCCCTCTAGATCGAGGCGGGGAACAACAATAAATATAAATACAAAGACCATAAAATAGATAAAACATTAAAAACAAATAAAACTATTATTGAAAACATCTTTAAATTCAACTAGGTAGACTTGCCGGAAGAGATCAGTCTTCACGGCTCTCTTAAATTCAAGAAGGCTGCTAAGTTGATTCTTTGATGCCCATGTGCCTGGATGGCTCTTCTCCCCCCCCCCCTTTCCCTTTTGATATGCTTAACCTTCCTGAGCAGAGGGCAAGAACTTCCAGTCAAGCATTCTGCTTCTTTTGTTGTGTTTTGCACTTGTTACTCTTGAGCAGGCTCAAGTGGTTCATTCTCATGAGGCAGGACAGCTCTGAGCCGATTTAGGCATGATGATTTGGCTCTGAACTGTGCAAATATTGACCACTCTTATGCATAAACCACTCTCAGAAATTATGCTACATGGAAAAAATGTGCTCCTGGAAGATGCAGAAGCAGCTTTTGTGAAAGGGGGGGCATGCTGGAGGTGCAAAAATCCCAGTGAAATGGCCCAGAAATCCCACAAACTGGCCGTTGTGCCTCCCGAGAATAGACTTCTCACACATTGTACTGTTCACACAGATAGCTCCCTCCAGCGAGCAGATATTCATGTGTATCAGAACCAATTTTTGCCCATTGAAAGCAGCGCTAATGTATACATTGCACAAGCATGAGTTGTAGTGTTTAGCACAAAACCCAGTTTTCTGTGAATCTCTGCTTCCTTCCCCCTTTTTTTTTCAAGGGAGTATGGATTGTTTCGTCTTTTGGCTGAAAATAAATGGGCCGTGCCTGGTGACCTTGGGAGTTGAGCAAGAATTCCAGCGGCCACGAGATTAGACTTGTGCTCTGCAGCGCACCTTGAGGCTCACTAAGGCTGCCAGAAAGAAGAGTAAAAGTTGGAATAATGAAGTACAGTTATAGAAATCTACTTGCTTAACTTTTCAAGTGTGTGTATGTATGTTAGGCAGGTATGAGCAGCATTAATTAGGAGAGGGCTGTAAGGGCCGCTTGGCTTTGCCCCCACTAACTTGCAACAATCACTTACCAAAACCTGATCTTTGCTACACCTCTACTCCCCAATCCGCAGTGGCTGGAATCGTGTGATTGTGGAGAAGCCTTTTGGCAAGGACTTGGAGAGCTCCAACGAGCTGTCAGATCACATCTCAGCCCTTTTTACAGAAGATCAGATCTACCGCATAGACCACTACCTGGGCAAGGAGATGGTGCAGAACCTGATGGTGCTCAGGTAAAGTAGGAGCGTGGGGTGTGGTTGCGATGGTGGGACTACACAGGGCTCTAACCATGGAGCTTAAACGGCAACCACCTGGGCTCAAGCATGCCCCTTTTGCTCAATACCTAGGAGATATCTTAAAGCTTGGTTTTCCCCCTTCTAGTTCAGAAGCACCTTTTGACCGTGGGCCAATAAAGCATCTTTTTAGCTGGCCTTGTTGGGTGGGGCCCAGCTAATAGGAACAAAGGCTGTGTTATTCTACTCTCCAACTAGGGCACCTATACCCTGCAGCCTCTGACTCAGACCATCTCCCATTTATTTTGCAGGTTTGGGAACCGGATCTTTGGCCCCATCTGGAACCGTGACAATGTGGCTTGTGTTATTCTGACCTTCAAAGAGCCATTTGGCACAGAGGGCCGGGGCGGCTACTTTGATGAGTTTGGCATTATCCGGTGAGAGAGTGCTGGGGGGTGGGTGAGGGAGGAATATTACTTTCTTCTTAATGTATTTGGGATGTGTGTGCAAACCACTGGGGTAATACAGAGAACATCAGAGATGATATTCAGATACCACCGAATTCTAATTCACTCAATAGCAGAAAAGGTGGTAACCTGTCTCTGGAACATGGTATGGATGGAAGAAAATGCAGGGAAAGTGCTTGATATCTCTCACAGCCGCTAATTATCCTTTACAAATCCTCCTCAATTTAGTTCCAGAAACTGTTTGTGGGAAAATGAATAAAAACATGTTTTTTGCGGGTGGGGGTGGGGGGGTGGGCATTTTGCAGAATAGAATCTGCTGATGGGGGAAGGCTTAAGTGCCCACCTGCTGTTTCTCCCCTGCAACAGCCTCTCTCCCCAGCTCCATATTATTTTGGGGGTCCCACTTCTGCCAAGATAATGTGCAGTTCACTTCAGCACTTCCCAGGAAGCTGAATTCTGCACATAATCTCACATTCAATGCTTTTTCTGCTTCCTGGCACATTTGTTGTATACCAGGGTGGAGAACCTCAGGCCTGGAGGCCAAAGCTAGCCCTCCCGGGGTCCCAGTCTGGCCCTCTGGGGTTCTCCAGAGCGCCCTGTCCCCCTTCTCTTTCCACAACTACTGATGGTTTGGTGGTTTCCCAACTTTGTCAAGTGAAAAGCCTTTCTGAAGGCTTTGTTACTGGCAATAAGAGTTTTAAGCTACAATATGCTGCAATGTTTCTGTATTTTTAGCCCCACCCACCACTGTAATTGCAGCCCGACAGCTTCTCTGAAACTGAATATGGCCCTTGCACTGAAAGAAGTTCCCCACTCCTGGTATATACACACAGCCTTGCCTTGTAGCCCCATGCTCAACAGCCAGTGGTCACTCCCAGGGCTTTTGCACCGATGTTTTCTCTGGTGTTCCTGGTGGTTGCCAGGGTCCCAGTTCCAGCTGTCACATTTGCTTTCAAGGTACTGCATGTGTGCACATAGGCAAGGAAATGTGGCAATTAGGGCTATGGTGCCTCTGGCCACTGGTAACAGGAATGCACATTGGTAAGGTGATGGCTTGAGTGCTACAGGTTAGACAGAGTGTGGCTGGAATGACCAATAATCTGAGTATCACTGTAGCCAATATCAATTCCTTTCTCCATGTCTGCAGGGATGTAATGCAGAATCATCTTCTCCAGATGCTCTGCCTGGTAGCTATGGAGAAACCGACCTCTACCAATTCCAATGATGTGCGTGATGAAAAGGTAGGACAGAGTATCGGACAGGTATTAGTATCTAAACCCAGCTCTTTTGATTGAATGCCCTTGTGCAAGTTAGCATTTCTTTGGCCCAGTTTCCTAGCTGTGAAATGGGAGTGAACTTTATTAGGAAGACCCATTCTCTCTCTTCCAAATAAAAACAGAAAAGGTATTGGTCACAGGCACTGAGTGGAGATGCTGGTGCCCGGTAGAGACTGACCGCTGATAATGTCAGGACTGGACCAGTTCTTTCTAGTTGCTGTGCTTCCTTCTTTCTCCAATGCTCTTAAGAGCTTCTTCAGCCAAGATGGGTTTTCTGTGTGCGGTTGTCAGTTCCAGGTAAGTAATTGTGTACCCTGCCGTTGCACTGTGATGTATGATAGGTGCACATGTGGATGTCTTCACATGCACATGCCACACCAATTGAAAAACATGCATGTTGGTCACATGTGCGGTACATGTAATTTCCTTCGCAGGCATCGCTTCCACTTGGGAAATTAAGACTTATGTGAAGCATCTCTTTAAGTTGCCCAGAAGTAAGGTATCTGGGCCAAGATCCAGTTCTCACCTACTCTTCCTAGCCAGCTGAACTGTTGTTGCAAGTGCCAGACCTCTTTTTCAGCTCACTTCTATTGTGTGAGGAGGATCTCAGACTCTGTTCATGTCTTTCTACTAGGTGAAGGTCCTAAAGTGCATCTCAGAGGCGAAACCTGACAATGTGGTTCTTGGTCAGTACGTGGGAAATCCAGAGGGCAAAGGGGAGGCTCAGAAGGGCTACCTGGACGACTCCACTGTCCCAGCCGGCTCCACCACTCCCACCTTTGCTGCTGCGGTGCTCTACGTGGACAATGAGAGGTGGGATGGTGAGTAGGAGGACTGTGGCGGGAGGTTGGGAGAGAAGAACATCCAAGGATCCTTGTGTTGGGGGTCCCAGAACCATGGCGGGAGAGAGTCTAGGTCGAGTCCCAGCTTCTCTCTGTCTCCTTACCTCCTTCGTTCTCCCCATCTAGGAGTACCGTTCATCTTGCGTTGCGGCAAGGCGCTGAACGAGCGCAAGGCGGAGGTGCGGCTGCAGTTCCGGGAAGTACCAGGGGACATCTTCCAACGGCAGTGCAAGCGCAACGAACTGGTGATCCGTGTGCAGCCCAATGAGGCTGTCTATACCAAGATGATGACCAAGAAACCGGGCATGTTCTTTAACCCAGAAGAATCTGAGCTAGACCTCACCTATGGCAACCGTTACAAGGTACCATTACTAAAGAGCTCTTTGCTTTATGTGCTAAGGAAGCTCACAGTTCTGTGCAAAGCAACAAACGTTTTGCATTCATAATGGTGCAAAGTGCTTGTTTAGCACAAGGCTGCCAAAGGTACATACCAAGTTCAGAATCTGGCTTAGTAGCTGCCTGCCAATGTGCGGATTTGTAGGAAGAGAGGATCATCAGCACTAGTGGTGGTTGATTGGGTAGAGAAGCGCAGCCTGTTGGGGACCATATAGAAGGTGTGGAAGCTTAAGAAGCAAAGTTGTTGTCCTCTGCTCTCTCTCTCCCTTCTGAAAATGCCTGGCACATTGCCAGGCATACCTCCATATCCACTGAGGGCTAGAATCTTAGGGCCACAAATGCTTGGGCGTCACTTGATTAACACAACTGAATATGTGGATGCATTCCATTAAAAAGTATTGTGTTTGAGATTATATGGAAGTTCTGGCTGAGTTGGGATGGCTCTTTGACACATGTAAGTTATCATGTGGTGGTGTAACCATAACAGAATAGGCATGTATAGATAACCAGCAGCTTAGATTCTGAGGCTTCTTAGCATTGCAGTGCAGTGTTCTACTCTAAAGGTGCACTTCCAGTTCCTCAAATCCTTTGCTTCTAGTGACTATTGCAAGGAATAGAGGGCCATCAATTCCAGGGACCCATATCCTCCCCCTTATGGGGGACACTCAACTTGTTTCCTTTCCACAGGATGTGAAGCTCCCAGATGCTTATGAGCGCCTCATCTTGGATGTCTTCTGTGGAAGCCAGATGCATTTTGTGCGCAGGTGTGTACTGAGAACCTTTCAGCACTCCCATGAAGACTGAGGCTTGAAGTGAATGGTGTCTTTCCAAACACACTGTCAAATCTAACGGGGGTGGAAAGTGGAATGCTTAAACATTGATCTTTTGACCATTAAAATGCAGGCAGGACAAGTCAGAAAGAGAATTGAAGATTGGGCCCTCTTAATGAGGCCCATCTCTCACACCAAGGGGCTGTTTTTTGTCCCACTCCCACCCTGGTGATGTGTGCCCATAATTCCTCCATCAGATTCCTTCTGCAGTGTCCGTGTAAGTCTAACACATCTACGTTGATGAGTTTTAGAATTACATTTCTTAAAAAAAATAATCCATGGGGATAGGACACTATGGCAGAGACCGCTCCGTGTCAAACCTTTGAACTACTTTTGCAGCTTGAGGCAAAAAAAGGTGTTAAGTCAGTAATTTGTGGTGTTTAGTATTCAATCCTGTCTCACCTGGCAGCAATCCTCTTTCTGGCTGCTGCTTTAGACCCAATCTAACATTCTCTTCCTCCCCTCAGTGACGAGCTTCGTGAGGCCTGGCGCATTTTCACTCCATTGCTCCACAAGATCGAGGCAGAGAAACCCAAACCGGTTTCTTATTGCTATGGCAGGTGAGGTTGGAAAACATGGGCAGTGCAGGGGGATTCCTGCATTGAGTAGAGGGTTGGACTCAATGGACTTGCAACTCAACTATTCTATGAAAAGCCTCAGAATAGCTGACACGCTATTCTGAGGCTTCAGGAAGGGGAGATTTTCTGCTGGTCCTGAACACGCACCCACCCACCCATTATGTTGTTTCCTGTCTTTTGAAACAACCCAGCTCTTGTGTAATAGAACAATGCCCCTTTCTTGCTGAAATATTGGCCTCCCAAGTGGACCTAATCCTTCCATGGAATGTCTACTAGGGATGACTATGGCCCTGCTTGCCCTACCAAATGAGGCATTTTAAATGTCTTCTAGTGTGATTATGGTAGTATACATTCCTAGATGGTGGGAATTTAAACAAAGCCTGTAGAGGTAAACTGGGGTACTTCTGAATATGCCTTTTCAGTGGGTTTTTATACAGGTGAAGTGGGGATGTTAATCGGGCATCAGAGGGGGAAGCACTTACCAGATTAACCAGTGTGAAGCTTAATAGGGTGGTGATTTCAGTAATTCAACTTAAAAAATGAAAATGAGAAAATAGCAATATCGGTCAACTCTTGACCATTTAATGTGATATTAGTATGCTGCTCAGCCTATCGTAAATCAGGGTGGCAGTAACCTTGTGACTGGCCTAGGGCTGCAAACCTCCCCCCCCCCAAAAAAAAACACCAAACCCTTGGGTCAGAACTGCTAACAGGGAAGCCTTTTATTTTCTAGCCGAGGCCCTGCAGAGGCAGATGAACTGATGAAGAAGGTTGGGTTCCAGTATGAAGGCACCTACCGCTGGGTCAACCCTCACAAGCTGTGAATGCCGTCTGACCGTCTTCGCTTGGAGTGGTGACAGCTGCTGTGTTCCGCTCCCCGCTGCAGAAGTTGAGCTGGTCGGGAGGGGCGAAGGGCTCCCCTGAAGACTGCGTCTGGAAAGGGGGGGGTGTCTTGGCCTCGCAACACCTCCTGGGTGTAGGCAACAGTGCACTCCCCCAGCATCCCCTGCGCTTCGCTGTGGCCTCCGCCATCGCCTCCATCACCCTCACGCTGCGGGCCTCGCGTAGCAGGCGCCTCCGTAGCTCAGCTTCTTCTAGAACACTGGCAGCTGATGGACGAGATGTTCCATTCCAACCTCTGCTCCTCTATGGGGAAGCCCCTCATGATAGGGAGAGGCTGCAGGGGGTTTCCTCTCCCCCTGCCCCCTTTCCCGCCTACATATGCTGCTCTCTCAATTGCACTAGCTCTGCTTTTGCTGCATTACTGTTACATTCCTGCTCAATCCGCTTCTGGGTTTTGTATAAGATGCTGCTCCGTAAATCATTACAGACGTTATTACAAAGAGACTTCCTCGTGTTTCTTTGGAGCAGCCTAAGCTTGAAGGCACCAAGTCTGCTCTCCACTGTTTCTGCAAAGTGAAGCGCCGCTCGAAGAGCTCGGTCTTCGTCTATGCTGGTGCCAGTGTGGCCTGAAGGCCAGTGAAGGTTACACTGGGGTTGGGGTCTGCACAGCAGACCTAACTGCACGTGCTGCTCCTCTCTGCTAGGGCCAGCTGCCTGAATCAATGGCACTTCTGCACATCCATGAGGAGGAACGGGCCTCTAATCACGCTCAGTTTGTTGGGCTCTAGTCCTAAAGATACTCAGGTGGAGGCTCTCCAGGGGTCACAGCCTCATAAATCCTCTGCAGCAGCCCCACCTCTTTGTGCTACCCTGCAACTCTTGTCTCTCATGTTAGTAGGAAGCTTCTACGACGTGCAGGGTGCCTGTTCAATGCCACGGGCAAATAGGTGGATGAGCCGCCCATGAACTCTGAGGGAGAGAGAACAGAGGTCATTAGCGGCACTGTTGGAATGGTGACTGCAGTACAACGACCCTCCCACTCACTTTGCAACACAACCCAGTCCTTCGTAGCACCCTCTCTAAGCATCTTTGGCTCCTTCCCTGCTTGTACTTGCTGGAAGGCCCCACAGTCTTTGAAGGAAGCCTACTGGCCATGTCAAGCCCTCTGAGCCCCAGCCTCTAAACTACCTGCCCTGTCTGCTGCTATTTATTGGTATGATACTTCTAGGCTCCTGGAGGTCCACCTGGAAGAAGTCATAGGCCTGCATCTTCCACAAGCTCCTAGTTCCTGGTGTGTGCATTGTTCTGCCTTCACTCATACCCTTGCACTCCAGCAGAGGAATCTTTGCCCCAGCCAGTCAAGGCAACCTACCTAATGCTGATGTCAGCATGGCTCAAGATCTCACCATCACAGGTCCAGCAGCTGACAGGAGGGTCGCCCTGGCACGTTCCCCCACAGAGTCCCTTCCGTCCTTGTACACCTGGCTCTCCATTCTCGCAGTCCTCCGCTTTTGAGGAGGTAAAACGAACAGCCTGGACCCGGTAGACACTCACAAAGGGCAGGTCAAACTGAGGGACATATTTAAAGGTTCTTTAGCAAAGGAACCCACCTGCTCTGCCTCTGAAGCTGGGTATATAAATAGCATTACAACTACCTCCTAACCTCTGCAGCATTAGAAGAGTACATATGAGCTCCTTAGACTATCAGGCCACTGGTTTTTCTAGCTCAGTACTCCACACTAGCAGTGGCTTTGCCCAAATCTGCTACCTCAGTGGCATTTTGCTGAAACCCAGGACCATCTGGTTGCAAAGGCATATATGTGCTTTGGGCCCTGGAACAGAATTGTGGCTCTTATCTCTGGGAAATAAAACTATTTTTATATGCTTTTTTATATACTGATCCCCAAAGCCACACACAAGGTTAAAATGTGTAACAAAACATAACAGCATCAGTTAATTTACTACAGGAGAACAATATAAAGCGTCCCAAAAATAGCAGAGCAGGTATCAGGGCTGAAAGAATTGCTGTAAAAAGCCTGGAAAAAGACAACTGAAAGAGCCAAGTGTCCCTCTTGGAGAAGGGAGTTTCAAAGCCTATGTGCCATTAAGGAGGAGGTCCAACGCTGTGCGCTCGATAACCCAACCTTTGGCAGTGGTGGCATGCTGAACAGCCTCACAGGTCTGGTTAATCAAAGAGAGGCAGCTCTCTGTGTGGCCCTCCAGATATTGTTGGACTGCAACTCCCATCAGGCCTAGCCAGCATGGCCATGTTAAAGGCTGGTGGGCATTGCAGTCCAATACCTGGTAGGCCACATATTCCCCATCCCTGCTCTAAGGGATGTTGGGATGAAGTTGAATAAAAAAAGTGGGTGAGCTTCTTGCCGCAGGATGCTACCCACTACATACAAGCAGCTTTGTAGCAGTCCAGACAGGATTTCTAGCAACCAGCTATTGAACTTGCTCATGCCCCTTTCCATGCATCCACATGACTTCAATCCTCCACCTGGGGGGGGGGGGGGCTGACTGTTTGCACCAAAAGGAATTCAATTATTAAGGTAAAAGAACAATGCTACAGCAAGCTAAATGGGCTTATTCTGGAGCAAGAAGAAATACATGCTTCTATTTGCCCTCGGCAGTTTGCATGCCCATTTGAGTTTTGCTTTTAACCATGTGCCTTGTGTTCCACAAGGGCCTTTTAGAATTTGCCCCCAGTGGAACAGGACGAGAAGCATGGCGAAGGGCAGCCTGTCCCTCAAATACAAAATACTTTCCGTACCTGGTCTGAGCAATTGGTGTGTCGAGTCAGATGCCGCAGGAAGGAGAGCGCCGAGCATTTGCGCACCAGGATGAGGTCGGCAGTTCCGTCAGCCAGGTGGGCACAGGGCGAGAGTCCCTCGGGGCTCTTTGGGCAGGCACTGCTCATGCAGGTCAGGTTCACAGCTAGGAAATGGCCCTGAACCCGCTGCCACTCGCCTTCTGCGGGGAGGGAAAGGAAGAAGGAGCTTATCTTGGGGCAGTTTTTACCGGAGCGTAGCAGCTGCTTGAGCTGTGTGCCCAAAACGTTTTCTAGAAGACGAATCTCCTCCTGAGAGTCCTCTATCAGCAGGCCTCACCCACCATAGTAGAGGACTAAGGTGAGTATTTAAACTAGGGTGACCAGATAAAATCCAGGTCAGGGCTCATGTAACTTTAACCGTTGTAGAGAAAAGGGAATTTCAGCCAGTGTCATTTGTATGCAATTAGTTCCTGGTGAAAGTCCCTCTTCATCACAACAGTTAAAGTTGCAGGGGCCCTGCCTTCTTTTGTATGTGATCACTCTAGTATAGTGCCTGCAACTTTAACTGTTGTGATGAAGAGGGAATTTCACCTGGAACTAATTGCATACAAATCACACTGGCTGAAATTCCCTTTTCTCTACAACAATGAGCCCTGACCTGGATTTTATCTGGTCACCCTAATTTAAACAAAATCAATTTATTGAAACCTGGTATCCATTTCTTCAAGGGCTTCCAAACAATAAATTATCAGAGAATCAAAAACCTTGCTGGGGAGAGACCTGATAAAATAAAGCAAAGCAATGAAGTTGTGTACAAAATGATTTGACAGTTAATTTTGCAAAATAAGCTTTTTTTAAAAAAAAGGGAACACAGTGATGTTTTGTTGATTTTTTTGTCTAATGTGGGGGAAATAAAAATCTTATTTTTAAAGTATATATGTAGCCTGACAGCCCTCTAGCCTTGTTACCCAGGAGTGAAGGTAAGGAACCCTCCTGTATTACTACTTCACATGTGCTCCAGCCAAGCCCTGGCATTTAAAAGCTATTTTCAGGGCTAAGTTCCTGGCTCATTTATTAAATGCTTACAGTGGGAGATTAAAGACGACGATAACAACAAAACCCATTAGCCTAGAACAGGCAATTAATTCCCATTCGAGACTGTCTAATTCATTGTTAAAGGGGGAGAATGGCTCAGTCGTTCATTTTGCTCAGAAATAGAGGAAACATCCTCTTTCACCCCACCCCTAAGAAAAAAAGGTGGCAGGCAGCTCAAGGCATTTAATTCACTGCCATTGTACTTGCAGAACAGGGAGATCAAAAGGAGGAACAGTAGGTAAGGCAACCCTTGAGTTGCCACGCTGGATGTAATAATAGCATTTCTGTAGCATGTTCAAAGCACTTTGCATCCATTAGCTCTCTAATCCCTACAACAACCCTATAAAGTAGGCCGGTCCTATTCTCTATTATATGTGGAAGAACTGAAGTTGGGAGACTGTTTTATTTAAGGCCACCGACCAAACTTATGACTGAGATGAGATCAGAACCAGGACTTCATGCCGTACTCTTTCAGCCACTACATTCCCCTCATTCTCTATGAAAAAAGACTTCCGTACTTTTAATAATGACAAGGCAAACAGATGTTGGGCCTTAGCAATGGGAAACATAGCAATGATAAACCTTTATCTCCGCTGTCTTAAGAGGTATGCACGTACAGAGAGCTGGTGCAGCCTAGTGGCTAAGAGATTAAAAGCACAATCCTAGACAAGTTTAGACATGACAACCCCCAGCATGCCCCAGCTGGCATAGCTTGTTTGCAACCTATACGTGACCTTTCCGGCACTTTGCAGTGCTCCAGATGCCACTTCCCACCCACCACGAGAGGCAGGACGCTGCAGCAGCCACTGACCACGTGTTACCCACCCCTGATCTAAAAGCACTTTCTGTAGCTGAGATCCCAGCGATACAGGGCAGGATGCAAATGTTTAAATAAATGAATAAATAAATATATGCAGCGCATTACTATTATCTCTGCAGTGATGAGGACTAGAAACCTAGTTTTCTAAGAAAAAAGAAAAGCAGAGATTCTCAGGAAAAATCCCCTTATCCAGCTCTAGTAGCCTACAACAAGCAGTGGCCCTGGATGTGGCTCAAGAGATACACAGAGCCAGTTCAAACGGGGTCTAGACGTACATCCATATCAACACTTTGAAGCACGTCCTCACATGGATGTTTTTTTTAAAATCCACAGATGTGAAGGGCAGAATTTTGCTTTAAACCAAGCAAGCGAGTTCATATTTTGAACTCTACAATTGTACAGCATCAGCCTCGGCACAAGCTCTCTTGGCGCCTGAGGCAGGAGAGAACGTGCCTTGTCGCTGCACTGGCTCCCCCTTCCCCGATCATGCACTCCCTTTACCTTTTCTGCCGCCGCCATGTCACCTGTATGGAGAACCACACAGCTGGAAGAAGCAGCTGGGGGGCTCTTGCAAAAGCTTGCCTGGATCTCACCCTGCAGTCGCTTCTGGCCACTTGGCCCTCCTCGGCCCCTCGGTTCCCCACCCTGTCTTACAGAAGAGCATCAGTAGGAACTGAACAAGATCCAGTCCCTGAGGTTGGGTACCAGTCTCAAGGTCCCCCTCTCTCACCTGTGTGCCTCTCTGACTCCGACTGCTTTTCTTCCTGGCTTTCAACCAACAGAAGTTTGCTGGACGCTGAACAGACCACACACCTGGAAGAGACAAGCGGTATTACGATGACACCCTTTGCCCCCTTCCCCGCCAGCAAGCCTTGCCTTGATCTTGTCCGTGGGTCTAAATTGCTGCCGCCTCCTTTTCCACGTACCCTGACCGGCAGCGTGTCTGGTCTCGTGGGCTGGCCTCCTCTGTCCTCGCCAACTGGAACTCCACCGTGCCTTCATAGCTGCGGTTGCTGAGCACTGCCTTGGCTCCTGGAGAGAAAAGTGTAGAGAGTTATAAAGAAAGGCTGGTAATTTGCAGCGTGTCTGCGAGAGCGGATTTTGGAAGAATCTGACAATTGACACAGTATCCTGAGAATCTCAGATGTTATCAAAGTAAAAATATTCTGCGCTTAAAAAAAATAAAAAAGGTGACGTGATCACGTTACGTTATGTAAATTCTCAATCAATCATGTTTACTGTCAAGAGCACCGTCCCACAAACAGGGTCATTCATATTTTCAAAGCTACTTCCCCAAACCTTGCACAGTTCAAGGTGGATCAGCCTTCCTCAACCTGGCACCCTCCATATGTGTTCAACTGCAACTCTCATCATCCTCCGCATCTGGAAGGGGCCAGGCTGGGGAAGGCTGATGTGGATAGTTGTGGAACAAGAGGACTACTGCATTCCCTGGCTATAAAGCAGTAATCTCCATCCTGCCATTGACCAGGCCGGTCCTTGACCTCTGGGAAGAGCCAGTGGTCTCTTCCAGGCCTCCCAGAGGAGGTTTTCCACTGCCGTTCTGTGCAACTTGGTGTACTCTCCCCCTGTATCAGTTGCGCATCCAGACCCACTTGTTACAGGCAATTCCTCCTCAAACCCAGCCATAAAAATACCTGCATAGGTGTAGCGCACCGGCCCCATCCAACGGTGCTTCTCGCTGGCACTCACCACATCACCATAGAAGCCGTAACCAACCAGGGAGACCGAGTAGCGGAGAAGCCTCCCGTTATGCCAAATGCTGCAGACGTCCAAGGGCTGGCTGTCTCCTACAAAGCACACAGAGAGGCTGCTCAGGATCCAGAAAATGTCCCCTCCAGAGATGCAGTGCTGCTGTTCTGGATGCAGGTGTGTACAGGCCAGAAGAGAAGGCAGCATCTGGCTTCACTTAGAGCTGTGTTTGCATTTCTCAGAAAGAACTGGAGCACTGAAGCAAAATTTTGCTTGCTCCAAATAAACCCATCTGGGCCTCAAGAAGTACACGTAGGCAGTTGCTAAAGGATGCACACTTGCCTCTCTCTGCCCTCCTTGCCAGCCCCATTCATGGGGCTTGGATTGGTCAAAACAGGCCTCCCAACTATCCAACTTTAGTAGAGCGGTGGGACTGCCTAGCTCTCTGCCTCCAACCTGGGAAGATTCATTTTCCAAGCCCAGGCTTTACAAAGCCTCCCGCCAGGGCAAATGTCAGTCCCCTTCTCTTAAGAGCTGAACCATGGAGTAAATTTGGGGTGGCAGCTTGTAGGCCTCCAGATGTTGTTGCTGCAACTCCCATCATCCCTCACCGTTGATTATGCTGGCTGTGGCTGATGGGATTTGCAGCCCAGGAACACCTGGAAGGCCATACCTTGCCCACCCATGGAGAAAATGGAGGGATAGTGAATGGTGAATGAGCACCTATAATGATGTGCAGAGCAGAGGTAATGGGGTCGTTCGTTCCCACAGTCGCAAAGCAGACGCAGTCCGTAGAACCTAGGGTAAAAATAGAAGGCAACATCACCTGGCTGCTCAAAAATAGCTGCGACTCCTGCCTACTCCCCCGCCCATTCTAGGATTGGCAAGGCTAAATCTTGCCTCTATCTATCACTGCCCTGGACTTCACCGTTTATGGTGGGGCACCTTTCCTGGTCTCAACCTACCCAAACACTATAACCTTCATCTGAGGCCTGCTTTCAAGTACCTCCTCCAAGGGAGTTTCTGAGGATGACAACAACGGAGAGGGTCTTCTCAGTGGTGGCTTCCTGATTATGGAACGCTCTCCCCATTGTCATTTTAGCTCCAGATTAAACCTTCCTCTATTCCCAGGCATTTGACAGCATATGATAAGATTTTTTTTAATGGATCCTGGGATCTTTATTGTTGATTGTGCAAAATTGTTTAATATTTTTGTATGCAAACGTTTTTATATTATGCTATTATATTGTATTTTTAGGGTTCGATCTTTGTAAACCGCCCAGAGAGCTTTGGCTATTACATGGTAAGGAAATGTAATAAATTTCTACTGTTTATAGTCTTTAAAGGAAGCCCCTAATCCTTATCCCTCGGGACTGATGTCCTCACCTGCAGGTATGATGCCGATACGAAGCCTTGGGGACAGGAGCTCTGCATCAAAGTCATCCTTGGGAACCCCTGCTTTTTGCTGTGCCCGTTCAATCAAGGCATGCATCAGCTCATTGAAGGTACCATCACCCCCCACACTCACCAGCCTGCGGAGTATGGAGAAACGAAATGGATTAGTGGAGCGCTGAAGCAGGCTCCTTTGTGGCACTCTAAAAGAAAAAAAAAAGACTCTTTTTCCAGATATGATCATGGGACTTCATTCATGGGTGCCGAGGGTTTCAAGAGCATTTAACATAATATTGGGTGGCATGGAGCTGAACCCACAGGAATATTCTATGGCAAGGGATGGGAGGTATACAAATGTTCCCGTATTTCAATGCCTTTGTATATGTGGGGCTCCAGAAACAGAGGAAATTACACACACACACGTGAATTGTATGCCAAATATATATTATATATATTTGTAAACTGTATGTTAGTCCCAGGAAAATATTTCCTGTACCTTTGCTGGGAGGAATGTCTAACAGACCTTTGGCTGAGCAGATTAGTAAACTAGATACAGATCCCTATGTAACTAATCAAGTAATCTTATTTGCAGCAGCTGCTAAAAAGTTTAGAACAAAGGTCACAAAAACTGTTGCTGTAGATTGTGCTGAAGATTGTGATGAACTGATCTGAGTGGCTTGTTCAACCTTTTTTTCCCTGTGATTATCTCTTTTTTTTGTGGTGGTGGCAAAATTGTAAGGCACGATGGTTACATGCAATGAAATCAACTGAGTGGTCCTATGGCAGGGATGGGGAGCCTGTGACCCTCCGTCATTGCTGGACTACAACTCCTATAAGCCCTGACAACTTTTGGCTGTGCTGGCTGGGGCTGATCGGAGTTGGAATTCAAGAACATCCGAGGATGGGAGCCTTGCCCTATGGGATTATTCATGGCTGCTTTATATAGTCAGCAGAATTAGATGGCAAAGGTATTCCTGAAATGATCCTCCTGAAAGAAAAACTACCTTTCTGAGAGCAGTGAGAAGTGTTCAGCCTAGCTTGCGCTCTGACATCCTTCCTTTCTGCATGCAGAGAGCTTTTCTTGATGATGATGATTTATTACATTTATATATCATCTTTGTTCCATGATGGAAGTCAAGATGGCATACTTAGTGTTCACAAGTGGCAAAGGATCAATTCTGTCCACGGCCAAAGTAGTACTAAAATATGTACATATATTCATTTCCAGTTGTAGCCTGAGTAGTGCATATCTGAGTGCAGTGTTAGCCACTACAAGCCATAGGAAGTACACAATGGCTTGGTTCACACATAATGCTAACCCATAGTTTATTTAATACATGGTTTGTTGTCCTAGCCAGGGTTTGTTTGGCAGATGATTGAAAAAATTGTGGTTTGTTTTCTTCTTCTTTTGCCCACTCACTCTCTGTATCCCAAATGCCTTTGTGGTACTATAGTACTGGCATGCAAAGCAGCTAGAATTTTTTTTACTGCTTTTGCTATAGGCTGACAAAACAACCCATGAACAACCCACGGTTCTGGGTTCGTCTAACAACAACCCATGGTTTAAACAACTCAGAATCAACAACCAAATGACCTGGTTTGCACATGATGGACAATTCCAGGGAATTCGCTGAGGCATGGGAGCTAAGACACTATCTCATGCCACTCACCATTTCCACATTCAATAACAGCCCAGGAATGCCCTAACCCCTAAACAAACCAGTTTCTAGGTTCACATGTCATGGAACAACCCAGGAACAAGCCTTGGTTGATTGAAAGCGAAGCAGGTAAATGGGAACCAGCATACTCGCTTGCTCCCGCACACTCACAAACAGGCCATGGTTACCAATCCATAAGTTGTTTGATCGTGCAAACTGAGTCAACGACAAACCATGAATTCTGTTTTTTGGGTTGTTTGGGGTTAACAAACAATGGTTCATCACAACAACCCAGAATTCAACAACCCATACCATGAGTTAGTGTTCTGTGTTCTGCATAGTAATTTTGCAAGCTGCTTTGATTTTATATATAAAGATAAATGGGGCAGAAGCCTTAAGTCAAGTGCTCTTGACATGCTTTTTAAAAATCTGGTTATATTTAAAATTCAGCAATTTCTTACTGAATGGTATAAAATATAATCTTAATTTGCAAATAGTACCAGGGATGTTCAGGTTCCAGCATGATTTAGGAACAATGGTCAGTCTAAGATCAACTATCTGGCTTTTGTATGATCAATCCTAACTATGGCTCAGTTCAGACAACACGTTAGTCAACGCAGTGTGAAAACTCCACTCAATGGTTGAATTTTTAAGGGGCACTTCTCTAACTCGACCATTGTGTGAGTGTGGGCTATTGTGGAGTTGAGTAAAAGTCAACGCAATGTTTGATTGACAATTCCTCCACCCTCTCTCCTCTCTCGGTCCTCCCAATGGTATTCTATCAGCCCTTGCCGCAAAAACAAACAAACAAACAAAATTCCATTGGCTCTCATTCCTTTCACTGCCCTTGCCAGGGAACTACAGTATGTAGCCAGTGGGGAAAAGTCAATTCAATGCAACAGTAAACTCCACAGAGTCTGCCACACAACACACAACGGTTGTGCAGGAACTCTCCTCTGCACAGCGTGGATATTCTGCGTGGAGTGTTTTCCAAAAAAACACTGTTGTGTGGACAACACATTTTTCAATGGTGGTGTAAAAACACCATGGAGTTCTCAAGCCACCATTGAGAAATGTGTTGTCTGAACTGAGCCTTTGTCTATGAAAGCTGGCTTCTGGAAACTGGCTTTTCTCAGCAGTCAGTTATTACCATCAGCAGAACTAGATGACAGCTTTAGAAATCTTTCCAGTAAACAAAGGCACTGTATTTGTGGGTGCAAAGCAGCGTAGGGTCTTTCCTATTATACTTTTGACCTATTTTATACCAAAAAAAAACCCTCTCAGGTTTTAGGCAATTTTAAGTCTAGAGATAGTAGGATCAAATAGTGAAGCTGATTGTATAAACTACCCCTGAGTGGATCAAGCTTAATTACTGCATTTGGAACCAGCTAAATCTTTTCCTCTAGTTCAGGTGGGCTAGAGAACCTGCAGAGGATTGGGATGGTTTGCCCCCTTCCTCTGCAATGTATGGCACATGACTCAGTGCTGGCTCCAGGTTTTTGAAGGCCTTGGGCAAAACACCCTTAATAGGATTCCTCCCTTACTCTATGGGTTTGCACAATTGTGGGGGTAAAAGAAGCCATCGTGGTTTCTTCCCGCACCTCAGTGCGAGCCACACGTGCTCCTGTTGCTTACATCATTACCCACGTTGCAGCACATCCTAACCCGGCACATGGCACGGAAGGGGTGCGTTCGTACTCACCCCACACCCCCTACTGTGCATTGTGGGTTGTAGGGTGGGTATGAAGCTATCCCCACTGCACCGCGTGCCAGATTTGGACAACACGCCAACCTGCGCTCCAGTACACGTAGTTATGTAAACAATGGGCGTGCATGCAGCACGCATGAGGCCTAGTGGAGAAGCCACAATGGCGACTTTTACCCTCGCGATCGCATGAACCCGGCCACTGAGTCTATCTTCTTACTGCCATTGTTCCCAGCTGTCCTGTCCATCCTCCCTGTTCTTCATCATTGCTACCACCTGCTTGCTTGCCAGATTTTAAAAAACATTTGCTATTAAGAAAAGAAATTGAATGGATCTTTAAATTTAAAACTCTAAATCCAAACGGCCTGAACTCAGATTTAGAATTCCTGCCACTTCTGTGACCCAGTGATTAACAGCAGTTACTCCCACATAACAAGATTAAGTACAACAGTAATGAGATATCCAGAGTCCCTGCACTTATCCGTAACACCTGCCAAAGCTCAAACAAGTGCCAAAAAAGGATGTAACAATGAGAAATGAAATGTGACAATAAAAGGGGTAATTATATTTCCTCAGTCGCCAGTGAACATCACGAGAGACTCTCATTTTGTTAAGAAACTTCTGCAGACCTATCTTATCAAGTAAGAATCTATGTATTTAATTTTTGATAATACTGTTTTTATATTCAGAAATGTGCTTTTATATGAATTATAGTAATTTTTGACGTATAATATGAACAGGCCCAAAAGCCTTTAAAATGTATTCTTTAAATCTCTTTTTTTAATACGTAAAAATGTATACTATTTAAACAGTTTTTTAACATACTTATGCATGGGCATAGGCCTTTTAAGGCAACGTTCCCAATTAACCTACAAACAGTTATATTTAAGCTGTGTGTTATCCCTGGACAGTAATATTAATGTAATGTATTCTTGATGTTGCAGCCCCCTGATGAAGGCCTTCTAAATAAAACCTTACGGGCCGAAACGCGTTGGGCATAGAATAATAAAGCATTTCAGCATTCCGAGAACTGCTTCTCTCTCCTTTTTTGTTGACTTTAGTGGATGCTTTCCTCTCTTTGGTTTTTCGTTTTTTTGCCAGGTAGAAAGCCAGTGGACAAGCGGGGAGTGGCACCCATTGCGCATCATTCTTCCCACCACCACCACCGTCTGGGTGAGAGCGAGAGGCAGGTGAACGAGCAGGTTTTGATGATGAGACGGAGGCATCTGTCCAGGGGATTCTTGTTAGTGGGCTCCCTGCTGGGATCTGGGTCCTCAGCAGGTGCCCAACCATGCCGACCCCTGGCTCAAGCCCTGGCATGGCTCATTTGGGTCACCTGAAGCATCTGCAAGCACCTCTGGCCTGCAAGCACCTTTCTCTAGGGCTCTTCGGGCTCCATCACACCAGCGGTTTATGGCACACTCGCAATGCCTTGTATGTGTCTTTGCAGTGTGGGACTCACATGACCTCATCCCTGTCCTGTTCTCAACATGGCCCTTCCGCCCCTTGTTGCAAATGTTTTTGGCACGGAGAAAGTCTGGAATATCCCCCCCCTCGCTTTTTGCTTTGTTGGGGGCGTGTTTGTTGATGAGGAACGGGGAGGGCAGGGCGGTTCTCCTCCTCCGGTTCTCCTCCTCCCCTTCCTCCCCTTCCTGCCTCCAGGAACAACCTATTGTCGCCCGAACCAGCTCCCTGTGAGCAGCCACGCGTGTCAACGAAAGAAATGTTCTAGTGGTGATTTAAAAGAGACTTTTCTTTAGGAACAACAGGTAACTTTCCATCCTGGGATAGGATGGCTCAGGTCAGCCATGCACTCAGCATGAGGCAGGGAACAGCAAGAAGGAAGGTAGAGGGAGGAAACAGGAAAGGGTGTAGCAAACATCCCAGTAATCCCCTCCCACCTTGTTCAGGTACGCGTTAACTCTTTAGTTCCAGGTTCAGTGACCTGTAGCCTGAGTTCTGCTAACACAACCCCCCACCCCTCCTCCGGCTTCCTTTACCTTCTCCTCCTGTGGAGGAGAGAGGGGTGGGGGGAAACACCACCAAACACTTTTTGGCAGAGACCCATTTCACTGGGTCTACTCTAAATCGGACTAGCGTTTTTCTTTTTTAAGGCACTTGCAAAGGCAGATTGCTGGCTGCCTTTGCCACGGGGCTGCTTGGAATTGCCATCCATCAGACAACAAGAACCAATGAAGTAGAGGGGGAAGGAGAAGGGCAGGGTGAGGGAGGCGATCGCAATAATGGGAGAGCCCATAAGTGAGAAGAGAGGGCCTGGTATAGCTACCATCGCGAAAGGGAAACGGAGATAAAAATTGCAGGTACTTGACAATAAAAAAAAGTAGGTATGATGGAGCTCTTAGTGTCTGCGTGTAGCCAACCAACCAACTGGGTTTCCATAGAGTGGACAGGACTGCTGGGGACTCAAAGCAGGACATTGGACTAAAGGCCTAAGGCCATCAGAGGGCAGGGAAGACAGATGGAGGCAAAACCCTACGAGGATTCCCTTACCCATCAAAGTTGCAGAGGTCCTGCTGCAGGATGTAGTCGTGAGCCTCATTAGCATGGCAGGTCTCTGAGCGGTTGGGGAAAGGAAGACAAGCGGAGGCCATTCATTACAGGATTGGAAGAAAAGAGGCGCTGAGCAAAAGGTTACCACAGGGAATGAGAAGAGGCCCACATTGGAAGGGTGATGACGGTGGAGGAGGAGGAAAATGGGACTCACCCACAACTTGAATGTAGATCCCAGCCAGGGTGAAGAGTGGGGCCACCTGACCGTTGTAGATGTCCGCTGCCCGCTTGCGCCCCCCAAATGGGTTGATGAAAACCAGGAGACTCTTGGGACGTGTAACACCTGGAACAGAGGGAGGGGGAAAGGCCCATTTAGTTGCTTCTGGGAGGGCCAGACGGAGGGCAATGAAATACTCTCCCCCAATGTTACTCCCTAGTGTTCAGAGGTACATTGCTTCTGAACATGCAGGTTCCATTTCTCAGTGTGCCACAGCTGGGGATTTAAAACCAATGTTGAACTCCAAAACTTATTTTCATTTTGTTATTGAGCCTTGCACTAACTCAACGGTCTCCAAACCTTTTCGCTGGTGGTCCCTCGGGGATTTTGAAAGAGTGCCACAAAAGCAGCGCCTTGCACATTCATAAAATGGCCGCTAGGAGCACAAAGCACTTAATTTCCCAGAAGGCAAAGTGGTGAGACGAAAAGGAAAGTCCCTTGCCTAAGAACCTAGGCACAAGGCAGAGGCGGAGGCTGAGCTTCAAAACACAAAATTCACCCTTTTGAACCCAAATAAAGATAGAACTGCAGGGCAGACCTTCGCTTTGCAGCACGGCAGCATCCCAGTTTCTTAAAAAAAATGTTTTACCTTTAAAATCTTTAAGTAATAAAGTTAAAATCAGGAGAGACAGATGCTCAGAGAGGTGTCCATGGGCACCCCACTGGAGACACTAGCACCACATGAAACAAAAATAAAGGGTGCCCCTGAGCATAGGCAAAGAGCCTTTCCCTTACTTCTGACTGACCACTCCCCCACCCCACATGCAATCAGGAGGGCTGCAGTGGCTTTGGGAACTGATGCCGTGCCCACTCAGATGCTGTGCCTGCCTTTGCCATGGCAACCATGCCCTGCCCCTTAGGCTTCGGCCTAAAGGAAAGCAATATTTCTGGCACAGCTCTACTATTAACCGTCAGTGTTCCCCACCCACCACCCAGCCAGTTTAGGAACTTACCATGGAGATGAATCCAGATCTGTAGGGCATTGACCCAGCGTATGGCCAGCTGAGACGTGGGCGGGGCGGTGAACTCCAATGCCCCCAGGCTCCAACATTCTTGCTTTTCCCGCTTTATGAAGAATACTGGAAAAAGGGAAAAGGGGGGCAGTAGAGAGAATGATTGATGGGAGGGTTAGGGGTCAGATCAAGGAGAGGCCTCCAGAGGCCCCACACTAACGAGGCATTCATTGCACATTTATTGCCTGCCAAAAACATTGATAATTTGCAGAATTTTGAATTAACATTTCTTGGGGCGGTTTACAAAAATTAAAAGATTGAACACTAAAAAGGCAATATACAAAATTTAAAACCATAAACATAAAACAGCTGACATTTAAAACATTTTAAACTGTTAAGCCTGGCCACAATGTCAATCAAAACCTCAACTTGAGCTGTTAAAATGCCCGGGAGAAAAGAAAAGTTTTGACCTGGCGCCGAAAAGATAACAGTGTTGGCGCCAGGTGGGCCTCATCGGGGAGATCATTCCATAATTGGGGGGCCACCACAGAGAAGGCCCTCTCCCTTGTTGCCGTCCTCCGAGCTTCCCTCGGAGTAGGCACCCAGAGGAGGGCCTTAGATGTTGAACGTAGTGTATGGGTAGGTTCATGTCGGGAAAGGCGTTCTTTCAGGTATTGTGGTCCCAAGCCGTGTAAGGCTTTATAGGTTAAAACCAGCACCTTGAATTGGGCTCGGAAACATACAGGCAGCCAATGCAAGCGGGCCAGAGTAGGTCTTATATATTTGAACCTTCTGGTCCCTGTTACCAATCTGGCCGCTGCATTCTGCACAAGCTGCAGCTTCCGAACCGGCTTCAAAGGCAGCCCCACGTAGAGCGCATTGCAGTAATCTAACTTGGAGGTTACCAGAGCATAGACAACTGAAGCCAGGTTCTCCCTGTCCAGATAGGGGGATAGTTGGGCCACCAGCCGAAGTTGGTAGAAGACAGTCCGTGCCACTGAGGCCACCTGAGCCTCAAGTGACAGAGATGGTTCTAGGAGAACCCCCAAGCTACGAACCTGCTCCTTCAGGGGGAGTGCAACCCAATGCAGAACAGGTTGAACACCCTCCATCTGGTCAGCGGAACCACCCACTAACAGCATCTCAGTCTTGTCTGGATTGAGTTTCAGTTTATTAGCCCTCATCCAGTCCATTGTCACAGCCAAGCACCGGTTCAACACATCCACAGCCTCACCTGATGAAGATGAAAAGGAGAAGTAGAGTGCTTGTTGTGACAGGATTCCAGATAAACTCGCGTTTCATATCAATTTCTTCAGACAAGTCATGTGGTATTCTGTAATTCAAAACAAAGACATGGCAATAATAATCATGATGATATTCCACCGCATACTGTCCTAATTCTTAGACCGAGATTAATCACACTCACCGTCTGGTGTGCAAACAACCTGAGAGTATACATTTCAAGTCTCCCTGTACTTGGCTGCTATCTTCCTTTTCCAGAATTCTAATTACGAGACAAATTATTAATTTACCAAATAATTGCCATTATTATCAGTTTTGAAAAATTAAAAGTGATAAACTAATAACATTTAAGATGCAGTATCAAATCTTGCTCTAGTCATTCCTTCTCATAGTTACAATCTGGCAATTCAGTTTCTAGGCTGGCTCTTTAAGACACTTAATAGGTTGGTATTTAAAGCAATGTGGTAGTTACAGCTGTTGGACTTGAAATGTATACTCTCAGGTTGTTTGCACACCAGATGGTGAGTGTGATTAATCTCGGTCTAAGAATTAGGGCAGTATGCGGTGGAGTATCATCATGATTGTTATTGCCATGTCTTTGTTTTGAATTACAGAATACCACATGACTTGTCTGAAGAAACTGATATGAAATGGAAGTTTATCTGGAATCCTGTCACAACAAGCACTAATTATATTCTAGTATAAACGCATTCTCCAGACTAGTATTAATGTATTCTACTATAAATGTTTCTGTTCAATTCTGTATAATTTTATTAATATATGCATGATGTTACATATACACCTTATTTACCAGTGATTTGATTGTTATTGTGGTTTTGAATGTTTGGTAAAGGCGACATTGTAATCATATTCTACAACTAAAGAGTTGTTTCGTGTTTATATTTCTTCAGCTGTATGCCCAAGGGAATCTTGTTTTTTACTATACAGAATAAAACAAATCCCTGCCACAAGGATCACACCAAAATAAAAAAAGGAAGGGAATGCAGCAAAAGGGGAGGAAATACCACACAAATAAATAATTGACATTACCAGCGCTGAATAAAATCTAAACTGTTTTGACCCGTCCTGCTCACCAGTGAAGCGGTTTTCATTCCCTGTGGCGCTCAAAGCTTCCTTTACATCACTGGCTGCTCCAAGCCTCACAGCAACCATCTCCTGGACAGGAATGCAGAATCCTGGTCCTGGGAGGGAGAGAAGGAGAGATGCGTTATTCAGGACCCTTCGACATCCTTGACAGGAACTAGGTTTTACGCAAAGTGTATGCTTTGAACTGAGCAAGGAAGGCCTGAAGGGTTAAAATCCAGTTGCTCCATCTTCTGACTTGCTCCCACAGAGCCAGGGCACAAGAACGCAGCTCTTTAATATGTGTACCCCCACCCTACCCCAAAAGTTCCCCCTTGTGTCCCTCAACTGCTCACTCACATTTGCCTGCGTCTTGGCTGGCAACTGTGAAGAAGCCATTGCGGTTACGTGGGAGTAGGGCGCCCAAAAATTAGAAATTCAGTGCCACAAAAGAGGACACATAGTTGCCTATGTTAATTCACGTGAATATTGTAAATATAGAAATACTTGTTGTAATTTAATTAGAAATACAGTCAAGCTTTGCTGCTCTTCACACTGGGAAAGAGAGGTTAGGAAAAGCCCTCGGTGGGCTGCCCCCTCCTCGCCACCACTGCCTGTTTGCTTGCAATGCTTTGCCTTTTCTGAGTCCAATCCACAACACCACCCAGAGGGAAAAGGGGAAAAGGTGTGGAACAAGATGCGATTCCTTCTCTTCAGTCTTGCCACACCTGGAGAGGGCAGATGAACAAACAGCAGAGTCAAGGGGCCTCAGGGAGTCGCGGTGGGCCCACTACTGGGTTGTGGGCCTAAGCAAGTGCCCAAGGATGCTGACCCCTCCCATGGCTCAGGCCACTAGACTCAAAGAGGCAGAGCCTGCTTTGCTGGTGTGGATAGGGAAATCACCTGGTGAGGGCAGGGGTGGGCTGTGTCCAGCACCTCAAGCAGGGCCGTGCAGAGCTGGTCATAGGCCCAGGCCAGATGGCAAGTGTGTGCCCCCCATTTCAAAAAAGGAGGACAACATGGCCGCCCCAAGGGGGCCATGTGCCCACCAACATGGCCGTTTTACATCACACCTCCATATTAAACCTGTTCTACAACACCTCAAGGCACATATATATCCCCACCCCGCATGTGGCATAAGGCCCTCCGGAGCTTGTAGTCTGACCATGGTATTCATGACGGACAGCTTCTGTGCTGTTTCCGCAAGGCGGGCTCCTCGCTTCTCGATGGGCCGCTTACGCTACGGAAGCAGTAGTGTAAACTAGGGGGATCTCCTTGTTGGCGTGCCCCCTCAAAATCGTGGGCCCTGGGCCAACTGCCCCCCCCCCTGCACGGCCCTGACCTCAAGGGTAGAGACAGTTGGATACGAGAAGGCAGAGCTCATTGCAAAAGTTCTGAAGCGAAGCAGAGAATAGCCCCGCCCCTTTGGTTCTTGCCCTTCACCCTGAGATTTAATTCCTTTCCCTGGGGATGATGGGAAGGAAGCTAAATCCCTCATGCTCTGGATCAAACCTTGAGATCCAGCAACCCTATTCGTTAGTGTCTCGGTTTGTGTGGGACAGGTTCCATGAGATCCGAGGCCACATTGCGGTCCTGATGGGAGTTGAGTCCCTGTAGAGTGACCATATGTCAGGAAAAACCAGGACATGTCAGGATTTTTAGTAACAAATCTGGGAAGGGGGGGAAATTATGAGATTTGAAGCCAAATCTGGATTTTTCTCATCCTCCCCCCACCCAAAGGGCAGCTCTACTTTATAGTCAATGGGAATTATAAAAAATGCTTACAGTTCCATCATTTTTAAAGTTAAAGAGGTGAAACTTGGCAACACGATAGCAAATTTGAAGCAGATCTATTCATTCGTTGATTTTTAGGAATTTTTAAAAGTTTGATGTTTTAATTTTTTTTTATGTCATTTTTAAAGATAAAGTGCTGAAACTTGGCACTTTGATAGCACCTGCATAGAGCTTTAGCCTTGCCAAGTTTGAAGCAGACCCGTTCATCCATTGATTTTTAGGATTTTTTTTTTAAAAATGAAGTTTTAAGATTAATTAAAAAGAAAAAAACATAATTTTTAAAGCTAAGTAGATGAAACTTGGCATCATAATAGTTCTTAAGTAAGGATTTAGCCGCACCAAGTTTCAAGCAGATCTGATCATCTGTTAAGTTTTTATCAAGTTTCAAAACAAAATTGAACTTTAAAAATAAATATAAAATATAAAAACCAATGGGCCAGCCTTGTTAAGCAGCAGCTTGCAGCGGAATGAGGATACAATCAGAAAAGATATTTGAGAGAAGGGGAGAATGTATCACACAGAATATAGCAACAAAGTACAGCAAAAGCTACAAAAGTAGGAGTGAATGAAGTTAATTTCAGATACATCGGATGTTTCACTTGTTATTTCAGTGATTTTAACATGAAGATGTTATGTAGAACAGATTTGTCTTAATTGTGTGCTGTAAAATCAGACATGTGACCAAGGCTACATTCAGGTGCCCCCCCCTTGGTGCTGGACACCCCCCCTGGGGGCAGACATGTTGGTGGGGATGCCCCCTTGGGGGCCAACCGTGTCCTCCTTTTTGGTTTCCAAAATATGGTCACCCTCCTCTGCCTTTTCATCAAGACCACCACCACCACCCTGATCCTTTTTTCAACCAGAGGCTGGCATTGCCATCTTTCATTATGGAAGTTTCTGCACCTCTGAGAGCCACTGAGCATGCACGGAGCGTCTTTTCTCTATGTGGGGGAAATGGCTTTTTGCTGGACCGAGGGAGCGTAGCATGTGCAATATTCCCCTTCACCAAAGCCTTCTACCTTTTCTTTTTGTGTTTTAATCCATTTTATAAAATAAAAATAATAGCCCATGAAGTAATAAACACAAACACGCTGGCACTACGGCCTGGAGGAGGAGGCCTTAACGAGAATAACCAGTCGGGGTAGTATCAGTGACCTCCCTGCTGCAGGGGAAGCTGATGATGCGACAGAAACTACAGAGAACCAGCCACGTATGTATGACTCCTCAGGGGACACTTCCTCTCTGAGCTCCAGCCCCCACCCAGCAAGACAAACACCCAAAGCCATTCCTTCAGCATTCTCACTCTGTTCACCTCCGCACCTGGGCATCCATGCCAGCCCAGCCTCGAGGGCAGTACATGCACATTCAGCGTGCTTTTGGGTCAACTTGGATCCAGCCTTAAGCATCAACCTCTTTGGTGGCTGTCCGCTACGGCAGCATTTCATCCACACAGCCACAGGTGGAAGGGAAGGCCTGTCTGTCCCTACACCCCTTTCTTCTGAGAAAAGGGTCCCCTCTACAAGATTTTGGTTTGACGCCCGGTTGTCCGATTATGCGCATCTTCTCCCAATCGCTTTTACGCCTAATCCTTATACACGGGAGGCAGTGAAGCGCATTACCGGTTGGTTGAAACGCGCTTTAAAGGTGTTTCCATGCGCAGCATTGCTTGTTTACATGGTCATAAGGCGCTTCAACTCCCGCGGTAAATTAAAACTCGCTATTTAACACGCATTCGATAATGTGCATAATCGGACAGAAAAAGCACCTCAACGCCCAATTTGCGCTCCGTTCATGTGGAGGTAAAATCGGTAATGCGCTTTGAAAGAGCTTTAAATTGCTCTTGTAGAGGCACCCAAGGAAGAACAGAAGGCGTGATTGTTGTGTAAATGCTCCCACTGAACAGCAGTTGGGGAGAGCATCCAGAGCAGGACTGATGGTGAATAAAGCTCACATGGGGGTATATATGGGGAAAGGGCATATATATGGCAGGGAGGAGTGGCCCTTTAAGTATCCAGATCCCAGTTTCAATCTCCGTCATCTCCAGGTAGGGCTGGGAAAGAATCTTTCCTGAAACCCTGGAGAATCAGCGCTGCCATTCAGTGTCAATAATACCCGGCTAGATGGACCCTGGGTCTGACTCACTGAAAGCAGCTTCTTCTGTTTCTATGTAACCTTGAATTGAAGCTTTTCGCCCAAGCATGGAACATTAAACAATAGAAAACAATTACTCAAATAATCAGAGGTGTTCTACATACGGTATATGTTTTTCCCCCAAGTAGGGCTTTATCACACCTGTTCTTTCCCCCCCGGGTTGCTTCCCCCTCCGTTTTGTATTCGAGTCTAGCGTTTTGAATCACACATGATCGGTATAGCTACAATACCTCAGCTTAGCCTATTGAACATTGCCTGTTTCGGACTTTGCCTGTTGCGGGATAAATTGAAACAGAAACTAAAACCTGCGAACTCAGGGCGAGAGAGCAGCAGGAGGGGGACATCATGCGAACCCAGCACTGAAGAAGTGGAACAAAGCCGAGGTGGGGGTGCTTAAAACCGCCCGTGTGATATTACCTCCTTCTTTAATGCGGGGACAACACAACCTTCCCTTCAAGAGGCATCATCACCCTAGGCATATGCCATTTCCTGACAAGCTAGAATGCATGATTTGCTCCCTATTTCCCTTTCATAGTTCTGGCTATTTGAACAGAAACCACATCTGACTCCCCATAGGCTATAAAAATGGAATGTCAACATTCAGTATACGAGATTGTAGGTGATGATCCAATACTCTTATTAAAAAGGGAGCCTTGTGTCAGGACACGGAATAATGGGCTCAAGTGACAGGAAGCCAGATTCCAGCTGGACATCAGGAAAAACTTCCTGACTGTTAGAGCAATACGACAATGGAACGATCTCCCTGACGAGGCCCACCTGGCGCCAACATTGTTATCTTTTCGGTGCCAGGCCAAGACTTTCCTCTTCTCTCAGGCAATGAGCAATATCTGAGGAGCCTGGGTTTGTTTTGTTTTGGGGTTTGTAGCTTTTTGGGTTGTTGCAGTGGTTTTAAACGTATGTGTGTATTGTGTGTATGTTGTATGTTTTTGCTGTTTTAATTTTTGTATGTTGTTTTTAATTGTTTTAATCCTATGTAAACCGCCCAGAGAGCTTCAGCTATGGGGAAGTATACAAATGTAATAAAATAAATAAATAAATTGAGCAGGGGGTTGGACTCGATGGCCTTGTAGGCCCCTTCCAACTCTACTATTCTACGATTCTATGAAGATTTTAGTATGGATGGTATCTCCATTGTTTGGTACTAATTCAGTACTAACAAATTGTGTGTGTGGGGAGTGGGGATGTTGAGAGAATGGGGATTCATATATTTCAAACCAGACATAGTGATCCCCTCCAGGAAGTTCCTCTGTGAAGGCAACAATTGCAGCATTTACTTTTCCCATAGGAGGGAAGGGGAGATCCATAGTGGGCTATAGGTAAGCCTTTCTGTCGTCCCCACACACACCTGCAGGACTGCGGTGACCCCAACCCCACCTCTTTCACACAACCCCCCCAAATCCCTCCTCAGTACAATCACCGCACCAGATATCACTTGCTTTAAAAAAAAGATGGAGGGAGAAGGTTTAAGGTCAAAGATGTCAAAAACAATCCTGATTTCTGGATGGAAAGCCAGAAGAGCAGCTACAATGAGAAGAACAGGCTACTCCAACTTCCCAGCATTTTAAGGTCTTTGTTAGTGGAGAAGACTGACCTGCTCAACCCAGAGATGAGGAAATATTAATGCCAGGAGGTGCTGTGACACTTAGTGCCTTAGGGTGCAATCCTATGCATATTTAGACATACTGGATGGGGAAGGCTGGGAGTTTGAGGATTTTTTTTTCTGTCTACACATGCATAGGATTGCACTTTTAAAAGTGTTCTCATTTTAAATTACTGTACACCACCTTGGTGGGGTCTCTTAGCAGATGAGGCAGCATATAAATGTTAAATATAAATAAATAACAACAACGACCACCCTCCTTTAGAGGATTGTTGTGAGGAAGAATGAGAATGCAGTGCATGAGAAACTACCACAGAAATCGACTGACTCAAAATAAAAAAGTATAGAAAACTGATGCACTCACATGGGTGGCTTAACTAGGTTTACTCCTTTATAAAACAAAACCCAAGGGCACAATGTCTCCTGCACAAGCCATCCCTATTGAAACAAAATTGCATTCCTGATGACCTCAAATGGGCTTTACTAGTTGCTTTTAACTCGTGAAACCCAAATACACACGAATACATGCACCCCTCTGACCCCATGTCGCCTTTAATGAGTCGAACCTGAATATGCATTCTTTCCACGTTCAACTAAGTTAAATTATTAACCCAGGGGAGGAAGCTAGTTTGGTTCTAAGAGGCAAATATTAACCAAGACTGACTGCATCTAATAGATGGGACACTGCCTGAATATGTACAGTGCCTGGACCAATGTGTAGGGTTCTGAAATAAGGGCTATCAGGGCTGATCCAACTGCTCAAAACAACCCACGTGCCTGCTCAGGGATGCCAACTTTTGTAGAAGGACTGATGTGTGATCCAAGAGATGCGCCCCAGGAGCCTTTGCAGCATTTCAGAAGATGCTGAGGGAATCACTCTCAGACAGTGTGGTGCCACTGCTTTGGGCAGGAAGATGTCCTGAGCTGGCCCTGGTTTTACACCAGTGCCCCAAATAAAGACAACGATGTCTGGACCAATTCTGTAAACGAGGCAGAGCGATGGCACAATAAAAGCCTCCTCTGGAAGCACCCCAAGATTGCTTCCGGGCTAGCTCTTCGCCAGCTCATTGCCGTACAATGTTCTGCATGTTATTTGCCCGTATTTTTTGTTTTTTTGGAGACATAATTTGTGGGGCTCATTTTGTTGTCATTCTAAAACACAATAGTAGCGCTTGCCTATCCAACGTAGGCAGGTAAAGTTTTTCAAAACTCTTGTTCCTTTAAACAAACGTTCCTCTTTTACAGGTTCTGCCACTTTTATAGTTTCCTGTTGATGCTGATTAGTAATTCATAGACTATTTGTTTCCCTTTGGATAGCCTGTTTCATCCGTGCAAAGTGCAGCCACCACATCTAGATTTTTTGGAACAGAAAGAAAAACATTTATTTCATATTAAAAAAAACTGTGGATAGGAATGATGTGATAGTTCACATCTCCAACACTGAAGGCTAACACTCAATGGCTAATTTTTACATCTTAGAACGAACTGTTTTATCAATTATAATTTTATGTCCAAGACCTCTACATAAGAGAGCAGATTAGTTTCTAGATGATTTCCAGTGGAGAATGTAAAGTCTGTAAAGAACAGAGAGGAATTTACTTAGTGTAATCTCCAGCTAGATGTGCAGTCTGACCTTTGATTCTGTGAGCATGGTGTTTTTTTAAAATCAATCAACCATTAATTGCTTATAACTCCAAATGAGGCTTTTATGGTGCCATCGCCCTGCCTCATTCATCAAGATTTATGAGGATCTTGACACTGTCTTCTACTCATGACCTTCCTGTGTTTTCCACTGCTTCGTCTATATTTTTTCTTACAGCAGAAAACCCATTAATGGGAAAAAGATGGATCAGCTACACAATGCTCACACTAGAAGCCCTCCTCCGTCTGGAAGCACCCACAACTGGAAATGATCTATTTTAATATTATTTTGTTTTGTATCTTTTTTCACTTGGATGGTGTGAGATGTGGGAAATGAAAAGCAAACATATAAGCATTGAATTATCAAAGCCCTTGATGAACTTGATGACACCACCTAAAGTTTAAGCAACCCTCCAAGGGAGTCCAATTTGGTGGATGACTGATTCTGCTACCCAGACCAAAGCTCATTCAGGAGACAACCATCTACACCCCTCCCCAGATGGGTTCGCTTTGGTCCTTAGGCCAAGCTGAGCAGTTGGTACCTCTTCAGGAACAACAAGACCCATCAGGAGAGCAGGTGTGGTGTAGCGGTTAGAGTGTTGGCCTGGGACTCAGGAGATCCAGGTTCTAGTCCCCACTCAGCCATAGAAGCTCACTGGGTGACGTTGGAACAGTCACAGTCTTTCAGCCTAACCTACCTCGAAGAGTTGTTGTGAGGATAAAATGGAGAGAAGATCATGTATGCCACCTTTGGTTCCTTGCAAGAGGAAAAAGGCGGGATATAAAGGTAATAATAAATAATCTATTCATTTGCTTGTCCTGCCACCTTCTTACTCTCCAAGACATCCCAGCAGGGAGCCCAATAAGGGGTCTTGCTATTAAATTGAGAGAAGGAGCGAGGGCCACAGAAGGAAGGGATGGTAGTTCACTGGTATAGTACATACAAAAGTCACAAGTTCAATCCCACCGACCATCACCATATCAAGTTTCTTTTTTTTAAAGTGAGGATTGGACAACAGATGGGAATCTCAGCCTCTTGAGAATCAGACACCATCGCTCCAGATGGTCAAATTGTTTGACTTGCTATAAGGCAAGGTTCATGTGTTCCCAAGAAGAGCAAAATTGCCAGCTAACTCGGAAGCAGCGCATCCAACTTATTTTACTATATTATTATCCAATTTTATATACTGCTTCTCAGAGAGTTATCAAAGTGGTGAAATTACCATAAAATGTCATTCCCATAAAAAACCCAATAGAACACAACAATGACACAGCAAAAAGTAAATGCTAAACAGCAGTAAAACTACACATGCTACTGTGCTCTATAGACCATGGCTGACTGAGTCAAACCTCAGGGAAAGCCCGTGAGAAAAGATGGGTCTTAAAAGGAAGTCTAAACGCTAGATCGGAGGAGGCTATCTAATGACATGTACTGTAGCCCTAAATGCCCTATACTGCAAACGTCCCTAAGGCAAACCTCCAGAGCATGTGGTATCCTCAGAAGTGCTCCCTCTCATGATTGCAAAGTCTGGGGTGAGGCACTCCCTAAGATAACCTGGTCCCAAGTTATTTAGGGCTTTATAGGTTAACAACTTAAACGTGGCCCAGTAGCTTATGGGCAGCCCATGCAGTTCTTTTAGCAAAGGTGGGATTTGCTATTGGAAAGAAGAAGCACTCTGCACCAACTCCAATTTCAGAACCAAGCCCAAGATCGAATTCAAGCCCAAGGGAAGTCCCAGATAGAACACATTGGAACAATAAAGTCGCGCTGTAGCCACAAGTTGGAAAAACTGGAAATGGGTGCCATGACTCCCCCCCCCCCCCTTTGGTTGCTGGCCACATAATCCACGTTTGCTGGTGTCCTCTGGAACGGGTCAGGCCTGTGCGTGTGAATACCTTATCCAGGGCTGTCTCAACTGCATTGGCATAACAAGCAAAAGAGAGCACGTGGGAACACGTACACGCGCGCAGCTCAAGAGGTCAGCAAGGCGCACCTGACCCCTGCGCAGAGAGAAGCCGCTGAATGATCCCTGGAGGAGGAGGAGGAGGAGGACCCTCGCCACCCGCACTAAGATCTTAAAAAGGGATCCTCCAGAGGCAGCCAATAGGGAGCAGAGATTCCCTAGCCGCCGGCTCCTCTGTCGGATCCACCTTTTCCATCCCATCCGGGGCACGATTGGACCCCGGGAGGCACACGCGCCGCTTCCCAGCTTTCTGCAACCCGGGAAGTGGCGGGAAAGCAGAGGGAGACTCACCGCTCGCCCGGCCCACGAGCTCCGGGGTGCCCTGCAGGAACTCGCCGCCCGGCGGGAGCGACACCAAAAACCGACCGCGCGGAGTTCGCAGCGGGCAGCGCAGGAAGGTCTCCCCCATGGCCCAGATTTCCAAGTGAGGAGTAGCCAGGATCAGCTGTCCTCGTTGCGCCGGCCGGCCGGTCGGCGGGGAAAGAATCCGGACCTCTTTTCCTCCCAGTTTCTGCCCTCCAGGCGCTTTTACCTGCCGCTTCTGCGCCTCCCCTGGGCGGGGAAGCCCCAAGGAGCCCGCCCCAACCTCTCGCTGAAGTTCTTCTGACCCACTGCGCAGCCTGCCTAAGATTCAGACAAGTTCTGACCCCAAACTGTCCCTGCCTCCCCCATTCCTACAGGGGAGAAATAGTTAAGAATAAGAATATAATAATAATTAATAATAATAATAATAATAATAACCACCACCTGGTGCTGCGTTTTCAAGAACACGAGTTCATATTAAAATTGATCATAACGACAGGTCACCGATTCCGTAGTGGAATAATAATAATCATCATCATCCAACAAAAAAACTGCACTTCCTTAGTGAATTACAGAGTCGGGGCTTGGCAACTCAATCCTATTGCATTGCCTTGCTGGTGCCACATAATTTTATGCGGAAGTGGGGACGGGACCCTCCCGTGTTTTCCTATAGTTTCTTCCATCTTTTTTCTTACCTTGGAAAATCCATTAAAGAGGTGAAAATATCAGGGCTGCACAATGCCTTTTGATTGGCAGCACCTGAAGCTCTCCATCTGGAAGCATCCCAAGGTTAACAGGATTTACTCCCGTGTAAGCATTCATAGGCTTGCAGCCTTAAAGTTGTAGTCCCAAACACTATGTAATCCTGTACCCACTTACCTGGGAGTAGTCCCATTGAACTCCATTGGGCTACTTCTGTGTAGGGTTGTACTGTAAGTATGTTTTCTCCGAAGTACTCAACCCTTATTGTAACTACGTGCCTAAGTACTGTTACTTAAATAAATGCATATTATTCCATCAATTCTCTCCATCTACCGTCACCTAACAAACAGCCCTCAATGATTTTGAAGGGGTGTTTGTTTGCTTTTCCCTCTTTTATTTATTCTACTGTTATCCATAGTCAAATGGAGCAGAATTGCACACAATAATCACCACTGAGCCAAAGGCAAGTATTTCATAAAGTTGGAAGGGACCTCAGAGGTCGCCTAGTCCACTCCCTGCTCAATGCAGGGTGCAGCTACAGCAGCTTCCTGGACAGATGGCCATCCAGCCTCTGCTTAACTATCTCCAGTGGAGAACATGCCACCTCCTGAATAGCTGAATAGCTCCCACTGTTAAGCATTTTCTCCTAATGTTTAGCCAAAATCTGCATCCCTGCCATTTCTACCTGTTGGTTCAAGTACTCAGAAGCAACAGGGAACAAGTCTGCTCCATCTTCTGCATGACAGCCCATCAGATATTGGAAGGCTGCTATCATGTCTTCCCTTAATCTTCTCTTCTTCAGGCTGAAGTTACCCAGGTCTGTTCCTCATAGAACGTGGTTTCCAGACCCCTCACCATCCTAGTTGCTTTTCTTTTCCTCCTTAAAATGCGGTGCCCAGAACAATGAGGCAGCAAGCAATGCCACCTAGTTCCCAGGACCTAGAAGGTATTTGGCCAGAAGGGCTCCTTCATTGAGATCCATGCTGCCTATCATAGTGAATGCTGGCACACAGTTCTTGAAGCAAGTGAGTACATAAAATCCAAGGATTGTGTTCTGTCTTCCTTTGGGATATTGCAAGGTATCCTCCATTGTATAAATCAAAGGTAAAGTTTAAGAGCTTTCTTTATTTTTGCCGGGAAATTAGCAGATAAGTAGGCTAGGATTGAGAACTGATCCCCTAATAACAAGGGCTGATAACAAGTCAATGCAACCGGGCAAACTATAGATTAAGGAGAGATTAAGCCTGGTCTGAGGCAGGAAACAAAACCAGAGCAGGGGCAGGAGGCATGAAGAAAGAGCCAGATACAATCTCTGTTCTTGGCACTTTGGCCTCCTGAAAAGCTGCACCTGAAGGAACTGAATTGATGGGAGTTGATGCCGGATGTTTTTCCTAGCAGCCAGACTTCTAGAGTCAATATTTATGGACTTCAAGTAGAGGCCAATGGCCAAATCTGCCTCCTCAGAGTCTTGTTTATCCGTCTGCCCTCCACCACACACAGCAAGTTTCTAACCAAGAGGAAAAATTAAAAATGGAGAAATGACTTCTTGTAACAATAGGACTTGGCAGCAGGGCATGAGGAAGGATGGGAATTAGGGCCTTAGCCTGCCACTCCCCAACAGCTGGATTCTTCATTGGAGTCCTAGAATGCAAGAGAGGGTCAACACTGTTTTGTGAGTCTCTGTATAGAGTGTTGTAATGCCTGCTCCTTCCTATTTTAGAGACCAGAATTGTCAGCAAGGCCAAACCAACAAGGAAGCCCATAGCAAACTGCTTTCTCATCAGGGTGAACCATTTCCGTGTGCCTCCAAGTATTCTCTGTGGGAGAAGGGATCTGGATGCCTCTCTTAGCAGTTTGGCAACTTCCTTTCCCTCCCAGGTCAGCTGTCGTTTACAAAACACAGGGAAAAAACAGGTTCCTTCTCTTTTCGGTTTCCACATCTCTGCCTCTGCTGACATCAGCAAGTCTATCCCCCAGGCAGGCATCACCAGCTTCCAAGAGGAAGAGACCAAAGTTGGGGACTGTGATATGTATATTGAGCAGTCCTCTGTGTCAGAATTAATGTGATCCACAGTAAGCCCTACATCAGCCTTCCCCAAGCTGGGTTGGACTACCAGAATCTTCCAGCCAGCCTTGCTGATCTAGAGCTTTCTAAACCAGTTTGTGTCTAACGAGTCTTATATTCATACATGTAAATTTTCTAATCAATTGATGAAATTTAATTTCCCCCTGAATTGAAACATGTTCCCCTTTATTCTTTAGTCAGTCACGGCTTCTATTTACAATGGTCGTATTTAATCCTTTCCTCTTTACTTTTTTCCATTTGCTCCCATTCTCTATCATCCCGAGATCCTATGTGCATACTCCTCATTCTTTCACCCAAATAATTTACTAAGATTAACCACAGCCCTCAGGCACTTCTTGATTTGCAAGTGTTCCGACTTTCAGATTAGGTTTCCTGATCTACCAAATGGTGACCGTAGGACGTGACATTCCTGCAGGAAGAACCAGAGTTATACATTTTTCTTGAATTTTTGAAAGCAATAAAGGGGAGTATGGAGGAGACTTTGTACAGAATGGTTTCCTCAGACTCTGACTGAGATCGTTAGTCTTCAACCTTTTCAGACCTGGGACCCACTTCCTAATATTTTATCATATATTTGAAGGGTTGTAATATTTGGCTTTGATCAGGCTGCAATCCAGGAGTTGATTCTGACCCACCACTTGAAGATCAATATGGTTTAGACTTAAGAATGTGAAATATGACAGCATATTTTAGCTTTAAATCTCTTACTGCCAATAAGTATCCCTTAGCAGAGGCATTTCAGTCTTGGAGGGACCAATCCTATGGCCCCTAGACATTATCTGAGGGGCCATAGGATAGTGGGGATTCTTCCATCCGAATTGGAGACAGTGCACTGACCTCGGAAGGGGGAGTCAGAGATGTGAATCCTCTCCCCTGCCCCCTTGCTTCCAGTGCAGAAAGAACAGCACTGGCTGGTCTCCAAATCTAGAAACACCTCAGAAAGGAGGGAAAGGAGACATTTCAATGGGCAGGGAGGGGAGGAGACTGGAGAGGCCAGGATAGGAGCTTTCCTGAGCTTCTTCCAGCCTCCTTCCCTCCCCCTTCAAAGCACCATTGCTACATGGGCTAAAAAGTCTGTCTAATGACAAATATAGGGCAGGAAGACCTCTGCCACACATCCCACCTGCATTGGATGATCACAAGCCTCTGTTTGGGGTCTTCCGATCATTGAGGGCACAATCAATAGGGTAAAAAAATCACAAAAACTGAAAAAACAGCCAACAGTCAGCGATCTTGAAAACCTCCCAGAGAGCTTTGGATAATGGGTGATATAGAAACCAAATAAATAAATAAATGGAGTGGGGCAGGGGAACTCTGGATGGCCAGATTGGGAACGCATGTTGGTCATATTTGGCCCCTGGGCCTGAGGTTCAAAACCTCTGGTCTAAAAAGCTCCCAGTTAAAAAGATGGGATCAGCGTTCTTGATACCTCGATGTCTGTTTTGAAGTACAGAGGGAAGGGCTGCTCATGTTCTGGGGGTCTGTGGGGTATGTCAGGGATGAGAAAGATGAACTCTGGGTCAGCTCTGCTCTTCTCCACACTCTCCATCTGTCAGATCAAAGGAAAGGTAAGGCACAGAAATGCACCATAGCTCTGGAAAAGATGGGCATTGGCTGCAGTACTAAGACAGAATTGGGGGGTACGGCTGTCAGATGGTGGAGGGTGTGCAGTATGTACAATTGCCCTTCTGAAGCATAGGCTGAGGTTTTATTCAAGGGTGAAGGAGTCCACTGAGTTATTTGAATGTACGTCAACACTGAAACAGCACTGAACATCATCTGGGGGAATCTATGGTTCAGAAAGCAACTTGAGCCTTGACAAAATTCAACAGGTAATTCCAATTTTTTGTCCTCACTGTAACTCCATCTGCTTGTCTTGAGGGATTTAAAAGCTGGAGGGTCCTGTCTGGGGGGAAAAAAGTTCGTTAATGAATTGTTTTTACTTGCTTTTGGATAGTGCACAGGATAATTACAAAGAACTGCACTCGAACCTTGCCTGTACTGAATTCTTAATTACGCTTCTGTTGCTTCAGACAGGGAGATTCTGCTAGCTATAATTGGGAACTGGCAGTCCTGTTACAGAACAGAGTTGCCAATTGGTTAGGAGAGGGGGGGAAGCCTGGCCTTCTGGCCCTTTAAAGAAGTTTTGATGTGCACAAATCAGGTGAAGCTTTTCTATGGCATGGAGCAAAGCATTCACCTATTATTAAGGGCACAATCCCTATTGTAGGACAGAAAAAGGTCCTACAATGCCCATGGCTGGTGGGAGAAGGCTGGGAGTTGTAGGACTTTTTTTCTGCTTAAGCATGCATGAGATTGTGACCTAATTCTTGAAGATCAACCTGAAGTTAAAGGAACAGCTATGGGTGTATAGATGCTGCTTCCATTGGCAACACTAGTAGAGAACCATTAACACCTGTAGCTCCATTATATAGATTGCCCCATATTAAAATTCTCCAGAATAAAGATGGCTATACAATATGATTGATTTATTTAGAAAATGTCACAGTGCCACCTGGCTGCTCAAAGGGCTAAACTGAATATCAATGATCAGAAGCATTTTTTTTGCCCCCGTGGGCTCTTTGGGCAATTTAAGAAACTCTCCTAGATACCACCACAGAATAGCTGCCATGGGAGGCATGGCCAGTCACAAAGGAAAAGCAAACTGCCCCCCTCAAAACAGTACAAGGCAGAGGCCGAGCTACAAAACAAATAACGTTGAACCCTCAGTTCTTAGCACCCATAGAAATCTATTTCACAGAAGCAAACTTTTCCCCCCTCCAGCACCCTCTGCTAGCCAATTCATCTGCCCATTCTCTTTCTCCCTCACTACCCATGGTCTCTCCCTCACCTAGAAATATAAGCCCTTCCCAAACCCACAGATCGCTCCCAACTAGCTCTCCCAGCCCCTGCTGGCTTCCCTGAGCCACCCCACCCCACCCCACCCCACCCCACCAGACAAAAGTGTCAGGAATCCCCCTTTTCTCCCCACCTTTTTTCCCTGGGTGGCTGGGTACGCTGCAGAGGAAAGCATTGGCCTGCCGCCCACCATCTTCATTTCCTAAGAATGCGTGCTGGCTCTGGCTTTGCTTTGCTTTAAAGTAATCTCAATTGATGATTTTAAACGTTATTTTAAAAAATAACATTAAAAATGGATGAGGTGGGGCACCTTGGCAGGCACCAAGAAAGTTGTGTGAGGACACACTGGCCTCTGTGGAAAAAAATAATTGCTTTTCTTTTACATAATTCAGAGTATATCCATCCATTCAGGTGACTGCAGTATAGATGCATATACCATAATACATTTGTTTAAAGTGCCACAGAACTCTGTTATTCTCCCATCAAGGATCATGTGGTCACCATCCTTTCCAAAATTACAAACTGCTGAAGAGAAGACTCATCTCTGCCTGCTGCATGAAGGGTTGCCAATTTTTAACCAGCCCCTGCTGCTAGCTGCAGTGCGATCTACTGCAATTTGCAGGTGACACTTTAGTTGTCGTGGCACAGAGATACATATTTGGACTAAGTTTAGGGAGGCCCAGTTTCAAATCTTCACTCAGGTACAAAGCTTATTTGGGTGACTTCAGGGCAGGCCAGTCATTCTGCTCAACATACGTCAAAGGAATGTTGTGAGGATGAAATGGGGGGGGGGGTACATGTAATCTGCCAGGCTCGGTGGAAACATGGGATATAAATGAAACAGTCTCTAGCTGTAGCTTATTCATTTTATTTGCAAGAGCCTGGTGTGTTAGTAAGATGACCATAACAAAAAGCAAACATACTTGTCTTGGCATGTAAGAAAAAAAATCCACATTATGGCAATAGCTTTATTAGGCCAACCAAAATATCAGAAAATAGTGTGCAAGTTTTCATTTGTTCCAGAATTCTTCAACAAGCCAGATGTTAAAGTAAGAGGAAGAAAAAAGGTGGATGTTGCTGAAGCCATGGAGTCTGCATTTTTGTCACAGTATTAATATGGAATGTGGAAGGAGGTATCAGACATTCAAATTAGGCTCTACTACATGGGTGGAACATGTGGCCCTCCAGATGTCGGACTGCAATGGACCATCAACCCCAGCTAGCATAGGCAATGATGAGGGATGATGGGAATTGTAGTCTAGCAAGATCAGGAAGACGACAGGTTCCACATCCCTGCTCTGCTAGGTTTCAATATTTGTTAATGCTAATAGAAACCCACAAGGGACTAGTTCTAAAACAGGCACGGCTGGAAAATATACTGTCACTCTTCCACCGTTATTCTATATAGCTTTGGGTAGTATCAGTGAGGGCTAAATAATCATCTTTTTTTTTTCAAAGGCTTAGGCTTGTTGCTATGCGTTCGGTCGCTAAGGCCCTTCTACCACATCCAATCTTCTCTCTATGGTCAGACGTTTGATTGGTGCTCTAACCGGCCAATGAAGCTGTACATCCGCCCCAACGTTATATTTTTCCTCCAATTGAGCTAACGTTTCACTCGATGAACAAGCAAGCAACCTATAGAAAGAAGGAGTGCTAAAGATGCTGGCCAATAGAAACAGAGGCCGGGGCGGGCGGGCCGAGGGCAGTATTTCCTGGTTGAGGAGTGAATGGGGCTGCTGCCGGGTGCAGAGTAAATAGCTGTGGGGTGAGTGAACCAGGCCTGTCCGGACGCCTGGGTCCATTATTGGGGGGGTGTTATAGAAGAAAACACGTGTTGGAGCAGAGCTCGGGCGCCTAGGTCCTAGTCGGGGGAAGGAGCTGGTTCATTGAGGGTGGGAGCAGGGAGTTCCTCTGGCTCATCATTTTCACCAGCATATCCGTTCTCTTTACCGCATAGGGAAAAAAACACCTCCCCCTCCCCCCTCCAAGATTTCGTCACCATGGAGACCCTCATCCCTGTCATCAACAAGCTGCAAGAGATCTTCAACACGGTGGGAGCTGAGGTCATCCAGCTGCCCCAGATTGTAGTAGTTGGCTCCCAGGTGAGATTCCATATCTATTCATCCCTTATCTTTGCCCTTATTGTGGGGTGACCAGATAAAATCCAGGTCAGGGCTCATGTAACTTTAACAGTTGTAGAGAAAAGGGAATTTCAGCCAGTGGCATTTGTATGCAATTAGTTCCTGGTGAAATTCCCTCTTCATCACAACAGTTAAAGGTGCATGTACTATACTAGAGTGACCATATACAAAAGAAGGCAGGGCCCCTGCAACTTTAACTGTTGTGATGAAGAGGGAATTTCACCAGGAACTAATTGCATACAAATGACACCGGCTGAAATTCCCTTTTCTCTACAACTGTTAAAGTTACATGAGCCCTACCTTATCGAGTCCGCCCAGTCCCCTCATGTTCAGAAACTATTTATTTCTGGTGGTGCCACAAACCTCTGAGGCCTGGAGGCCTTCGGAGCAGGGCGTTTAGGGTAGTGGTGCCCACTGTGTGGAATAATATTCCCCCTGACATAGGCATGTGCCAAGGCTTTTAATTTTTAGGTGGCTGTTGAAGACATGTTTGTGCAAGCCTTCCCTGTGTAGCGTAGCCTCCCATCTTATGTAGATACAATATATTCTGTGTATTAGCCTATTTTTATGTTTCTATGAATTGTGTATACCGCCTTGAAATTTTTAGATGTGAGTGTAAATAAATACCATAAAATATAATAACACAGAAAACATAACATAACCTTATGTTTAAAACAGAATAAAGTAAAAACTAGGGTAAAAGCCAGCAACAATGCAAAGATCTAAAAATGCGCTAACACAATTTTTAAAACTGAAGGACTAAAAAGTCTGGGAAAATAAAAAGTCTTTGCCTGGCACAGAAAAGACTCTACATCGGTGCCAAGTGAGTATCTCTTGGGAGGACATTTGACAGCAGAGATGCCACCAGTGAAAAGCCCTCTCCTTAGTAGCTACCCTTTTCATCTCATTTTGTGGCTCACCTTGAGAAAGCCCTCTGTAGATGTTGTTAAGGTCTGGGTGGGTATATATGGAAAGAGAGGATTCTAGACTAAAGCAATACTTCATTACCTGCACATCACACTTTTTAGGTTAGTAAAAAAAAAAAGATGATTATGGGGTGGGATATAAAACAAGTTTACAAAACTATGAATGACGTAGAGAAAGCAGAGGAAGAGAGAACTTTCTCTTCCTCTCTCATATAACTAGAACTTGAGGTCACCCATTGAAATGGATGTGCTGTACATTCAGGATAGACAAAAGGAAGTACTACTTCATGAACTATATAATCACTGCCCTAAGATGAAGAGAGCTAAATCAAGCCTCCAGGCTTTAAAGCAGTATATCTTAAAAGTACCATATGATAGGGGAAAGTATGTGGAGGTGCGGAAGATGCCTCTTGCCTTTATGTTCTGCTTGTGGATTTGCCAGGAGCATTTGGCCAACCACTGATGGAAATAAGATGCTGGACTAGACGGATCCTTGGTCTAATCCAGCAGGACTCTTCTACTGGCTAGGGCTGATGAAATTGTTGCCAGGACAACAATTTGTTGTTGTTCAGAATTCAGTCCCACTAAAGTCAAACGGGGTTGTTCAGAATTCAGTCCCACTAAATTCAAACGGGGTTACTCCCGAAGTAAGTGCGTATAACGTTGGAAGTCTTATGGGAAAAGGGCAGATCAAGCACGGTGTTTTTGCTTGCCACAAACTGAAGGAGTTCCTGTGGCAGCTTTCCATGTTTTGCTCAATTGTTCAGGGCACCAAGAGTGACGTGGTATGGGTCTTTCTTGAACTAGGAATCCTGGACCAAGTCTAAGTTTACTTTTGTATATTTGTATTTATAGCTTTTAACTGTATATGTTTTAATTTTGTAAAGCCGCCTTGAGGCCCAGTATTGGGCAAAAGGTGGGATGCAAATAAAGATAATAATAATAACAACAACCTTAAGGTCTATGCTCAGAGCCAGCGGAAAACATTTTGGAGCCATGTGGAAAATTCATGTGGCAATCCTGCTGATCCCTCCCCTCCAGCAGTATAATGTTAAGAACCAATAACGAAATCATTTGCATGCTTTATTAAAGCGCCTCAAGGCTGCTATCTCTGCCTATCCTGGAAGAAGGGATAGACAGATTTAGAGAACTGCATTAGCCTACCATTCCTGTAGCATCATGAAAGCACCCCTTTGGAGGGGATGTAGTGAATGAACCTCAGTGTGTCCATCTTGGTTTTCATGCTATTATTTTTGAACAGTCTTGCTGCAAAACGGGATTGTGGGGGCACCTACACTTCAAGCTAATATTGGCTTTATTATCCTTCTTTAATTGTCATAGTTTCCCACAAAGGATCCTGGGAATTTTAGTTTGGTTAAGATACTCAGAATTCTTTTGGGAAATCTCTAATACTCCCTTTTCTGATCATAAAATTCATCAGGGTTGCAAGATAACTAGAAAAAAATATTTGGGCTGGGCCTGGGCCTTCTGCAGAACATGTTGCTGTTAAAATCAGCAGGTGAAGCTTTTCAAAGCATGGAGATAAGTTTTTATCACCTGCTCATAAAGTCTGCAGATTAAACTGCCAGTAAAGTGGTGTCCACGCTCTAGGACACACACACACACACCCCAGCAGAAAATCCGATGTGCTTTAAAAGTCTCCTGAAGAGAGCCAGTGTGATGTAGTGGCTAGAGTGTTGGACTGGGAGTCGGGGGATCTGGGTTCCATTCCCCACTCTGCCATGAAAGCCCACTGGGTGACTTTGGGCCGGTCACAGACTTTCAGGAGGAGGATTATGCACGCCGCCTTGGGTTTCTTGGAGGAAAAAGGGTGGTTTTTTTAGTTAGTTATTGCAGTTCTGACAGTTTATTAATATTTTAAACATTGATCCTGTTCAGACAACACGCTAAGCCATGGTGGTAAAGCATTTTGAGCTAAACATTATGGCTTAGCATGTCATGCAAACCATGACGTATCTTGTCATGTGAACCATTCCTAGCCATGGTGGCTACATAACCACAGGTTAAATGTGTTCACTAACCATTTGCTGCAAAAAGGCTTAGTGTGTTGTCTGAACGCCCAGTGATTTGTAGCACTGGGCCTGTAAACTGTTAAGACTTTTTATTGCATTCAGTGGTATACAAATTTTATAACTAAATCAATAAAATAAATGCTTACATAAAGGCACACTTTCTGGGGCTGGGGGGAAACGGGGTGGAAGTACATATGAGGTACTTGAGATGAACTTGACCATTTGAGGCCTCCATGTATATGGCAGCTGGCAAGAAAAGGCACAAGCCCTTTCTAGAATGTATTCTTTCTCTGTACCTGTATAGAGGCGAACAATCCCTAGAATGGAATGGCTCTCCTTAAAGATGTTAGAACATAAGAAGAGCCATGCTGGGTAGACTAAGGGTCCATCTAGTCCAGTATTCTGTTCACTCAGTGGCTAACCGGGTGCCCATAAGGAAACCCACGAGGAGAACATGGGTGCAACAGCACGTTCTCTCCCAGGTTCCCCAGGAATTGGTGTACATTGGCACACTGCCTCCCCTACTGAAGGTAGAGTATAACAATCAGGACAATGGCCTTCTCCATGAATTTGTCTGATCTCCTTTTCAAGCCATCCAAATTGGTGGCCCTCACTGCATCTTGTGCATCGTTTTTAACTCTGCGCTGTGTGAAGAAGTCCTTCCTCTTACCTGCCCTGAATCTCCCACCAATCAGCTTCATAGCATGACCCTGGGTTCTAGTAGTTTGAGACAGGGAAAAAAACGTCTCCCTATCCCCTTTGCCTCTTCTCCCTCTGCTGCCCTTCGCTCTTCCTAACGCCACCTGTCTCCACAGAGTAGTGGGAAGAGCTCGGTGCTGGAGAGCATTGTAGGCCGGGACTTCTTGCCCCGTGGCTCTGGCGTTGTCACGCGGCGGCCCCTCATCCTGCAGCTGGTGCATGTCGCGACACTGGAGGAGAGGAGGCAAACAGCCAGCGGAGAAAGCGGTAAGGGGAAACCTGTGGATCGATGCCCGTATCCCAGCACGGCAAGGGAAATCACATGGGGGCCGGGACGCCTGGGTGGCGGGGGGGGGGGGGAGGCTCTTTGGCCCAGCATATGGAACGTTGGAACGATGTGCGGGTAGAGCCAGGGTAGGCAACTTGTGGCCCTCCAGGTGTTGTTGCACTGCAACTCCCATCGGTCCTAGCCGGCATAGCGGAACGGTGAGGGGAGTCGCAGTTCAACGCCATCAAAAGGGCCGCAGACTGCCCACCCTTGGGCTGTTATTCCGTCTCAAATCTGAAAAAGAACCAGAATTGTTTCTTGAAAGCCTTAGCCGAGCAAGAACCAAGCCTGAGGGAATATTTGAAAATTAGGGGTTTCAGTAAAAGGCTGATAAGGTTGCCTCCAGGCCCTGCGGCCCCACTTTAGACTACCCGCCCTTTCTAGGCTCATGTCTGGGGATGGCTTCTGTGATTATGGTACTGTGGAGGGGTCCTGTGGAGACTTCTTGAAGGGCTGCAGAAAAAAGGTTGCTGTAGTGGCATTAATGTTGTTGTCAGCTGTGGCCAAAGAAGGTGTATGTAAAATCTTTGGTGTTTGCATTGATGAAGCCTCTGCCAGAGGCTCTCTGAGGGCTTAATTTGAGCTACTGTTGAACCCTGGTATACCAGTTTTGAATATTTGGGCTGAGCCCTGTCATGGTTTTGGTAGAAACCAAATCAAGCACATAACAGAGCATGTGCAGAGTGCCACTCTCTCACTGATTAACCACAGCCAACACACAAATATCAGGGGCTAGGGGGTCAAAGCATCCAGGTCGAGGGCTTTAAGGCCAGAATGCACTGAGTGATTGAGAGAGGGAAGATGGAGGCAAGTGGAACAGGATGAATGGCTGACCGTTGAGACAACATTTGCGAGGCTGCTCCTTGGAAGAGGAATCAGAAGGAAAATGGGGGGGGGGGGATGGCTTGGTTGAGTGTGCTTGTGAGACTTCTAGTGGTGGTTGGGTCACGGGCCTTGTTCTTGGCTCTGGGGTGCCGTCGCGCGTCTTGTTCTGGCATCATTGCTTTTGTTTTGCTTTGTCTACAGGTGTCCAGGCTGATGAGTGGGCCACTTTCCTGCACTGCAAGCACAAGGTGGGTGATCTAAAGGGACCAGTGGTGGTTATAGCCAGTCCAGTCCAATACGCAGGAGAGGCAGCTGCCGATGGCAAACCTGCAGGCACTTCCGGCAAAATGGAATCCTTCTATTTTGCAACGGAATATTGCCTAGTTTGAAAATAAATTATTTTATCTTTTGGCCATTTTCATTGGCTTCCCCTTTTGCACTGAGCTGCTTTCTGACTGTTCCTTTTATCGCTGCTAATTTTGTTTTTAAAAAACGTCTTAAAGGCTTTTCTTCGTTCTGCCGTCTCTTCCGAGGGGTGTGCATAAATAATCGATATCAAATTAGAAATAGTCGTCTTCCAGATGGAGTGACCTCCACTTAGTGAAGAACTGGGACAATGAAATGCCTTTCTTCTCCTACGTTCTCTCTCCCCTTCTGTGTAGTAGTTCTTTTTAGGCACTGTGTGTTCATTTTTTCAGAATCCTTTGTACAATACTTGGCACACGCCACATGTGCTCTATAAATAATGGGCCTTTTTAGACTCTGACTTCAAAAGCATCTCCCTGACCTTGGAGAGTATTGATCCACAGCATTTCAAACTTTGTACCTAGCACCATGGTATTCTGTGCATGTGTAGCCAAACGGATAGATGCTTATATGCCTTACAAAGTATTTTGGGGGTAGTGATGATTTCTACAGGCCTGCTCCACGTACAAACTATGTCGAATTTTCTCTTTCTCTTGTAAACTTATCTCTTAGGGTGTCATCACAGCCTATCCTAACTATATTTACTTGGGAGCAGAACCATTGTTTTTAACAGGATTCACTTTGGGCGTGTGTGTGTGTGTTGCTCCTCGTTGGCTCTTTGGCTTTCCAGCTTATTCCATTCATTCTTTACTACTGGGGGTGGGGGAGAACCTCTTTCAGTCCGAGGGCCAAACGTAAGTGTCGGGGAAGTTCTTGGGCCACATTCCAGTGGTGGGCGGGGCCAACATGTAAAAAAGTCAGCATGTTTTAGCTTAAAACTCTGCCACTAGCTAAGCTTTAGGAGAAGCATTTCAACCTTTTAGAACAGAGAAAAATTGTGTAAAAACTGGAAAACCCCCAGAATGCTGTGTGGTTGGGGCCAGGGGAAGGTGCACGTCCGCCTGGGGAGTCCCAGATTGGAACCCCAGGAGAGCCAGGTTTGACTTGCGGGATCGAAGTTTCCCACCCCTGCATCTTTGACCTCCCCCCACCCTCTTTTTTTTTGGGGGGGGGGGGAGAAAGCCTGGAGGGCAAGGGGCTTTTGCTCTTAGCTGAAGGCACCAGGAGACATTGCATTTCTCTTTAGAAGTTATGGGACTAGGGAAGACGATGCTGTTGAACTGTGGCTTCTTCTGCTTTGTTCCTCCCCTCCTGTTCTCCTTTCCCTGCTCTGTCAAGTAGGACTCTAGGTCTGCCACACAGCAGGCAAAGTTGGGGAGAGGGTCAGTGACAGAACAGGGCAGGAGACGCTGCAGCTGCACCATCTCTTGCAGCCTCCTCAGCTCCTCAGAAATACCGTGTTCTGGGGCTTCAATCTGGGAAACGAACCCTGAGCCGTCCCTTTCAGTTGCTTTCGCTTCCCCACCAGACATTTATTGACTTCAGCGAGATTCGGCAAGAGATTGAGATTGAGACAGAGCGGACGACTGGGAACAATAAGGTACTGACATTCTGAGCTCCTCCCTCTGCTTGTGTGAATTCTGTTGTCCCAATTCCCGGGCAGTCTTTTTCTAACCTCGGGATATTGTTTTCGTTGCTTGCAGGGAATCAGCCCGGAGCCCTTGTACTTGAAGATTTACTCCCCCAATGTGCTCAACTTGACCCTTGTCGATTTGCCAGGCATCACCAAGGTGAGAGGCACTGGAAGTGGGGTGACTGGCCTCCAGCGTTCAAAGAGGGACCTAGGAGGTGCTCTCTGCTTTGGTAGACCTACCAGGGAACTGCAGCGAGCAGGAAATGTGGGATTTCCAGCCTTGGGCAAAGCTGACATGTAAAGTGGGAATAGCTTGGTGGGGGCAGTTGCACAGGAGAAACTTTGGGGCCTTTCCCCTTCTCCCATCTATCTCATCCTCCTTGCAACAGGAGTTCACAATGTGCAGCCTGGGGGCTGCAGATGCTCTCCCTCCCAAGCCTTGTCTGGAGGCCCCCAGACACTGCCATAGAAGCCTTGTTCCTAGAATGTCTCTGCTTCTGTGGCAGGGACTATAAGGCCTGCTCCTAGGGTATTTCCCCCCCCCTCTCTATTTGGCAATTGGGTTGGGATGGCTGGAGGGGAGAGAGGGCTTCATCTACTTGATGATGTGACATGAAGCCAGCGCTGTTGCTGCAAAGCCAAGATCTGTCAGTGCTGGTGTGTGTGTGAAAGCGAAAGAATGAATCTATTTGAACGGTATGCACGCGTGTGTGTGTAGCTCCGACCACCCCGGCAGGCACCCGATGTGGCCTTTGGGTCTGAAATGGTTGTGCTCTACAAGCTCTCCTCTTGGTCGTGGTGTCCCAGTTGACTGGGAAACAGCTGGGGGTGGGGTGAGAGGAATGAGATGTTGCAGAAGAAAAACAGTAGAGGGGAAGTGGCGGCGGCTTAGTTTTCAGGCCTAGCCCAGTTCTTTCTGATCACCCCTTTAGGTTAGTTTAGAAAGCAGGAATTTCTGGACTTCTGTCCAAAAACAAACCAGCTTCTACAGCCACAAGATGAAGTCTCCCTTGCCTCCAGTGCTGAGTGTTTGCCTGCTCTGTGCAAATGTACCATCTTCGTGATAAGTGAATTTTGTACTCAAACACTTTGGGGCAGGACATGATCGAGTTTTCCATGGGTGGCTGAGGCAGGCCTTTAATGGCTTGAGGGGACGGAGACTGGCTGGTAGCTTTGCTTCAACTAGAGCCAGCTCCAGGATTTGGGGACACTTAAAAGTAAGGCACTCTGATTTGATCCCTTTTAACCTGGAAGAGGCAGGCTATGAAAACGGAGAATCCTCTCATGCAGTCTCCTGATCTGCGTGGGTGCAAGGTGAGAATAGTGGTGCCTTCTTTGTTGTTCAGGGCAACAGATCCTTCGATTGTCTTGGGGTGCCAGAAAATGCCAGACGTTAGTACCCTTTGGACCTGGCCTTCATTTTGGCTAAACATAAACAAAGGCATTCCATCCTTTGCCTACTAAAAGAGAAACAAAAAGTTAGAACTCCACTCTGTTCGCCTTTAACTTTAACCAGGTCTATGTGTTCTTTGTGCTTAATTAAATACAAACCCACGCACCCCCCCCATTTCCATGCTGAGAAGCTGAATCCTTCAACCTATATAAATGATGAAAGTTCCATAGATTTGCCTATTTCCCATCATTTGTTCTGCTAATGCTTGTCGTGGAGAGAGGGTCCGAAAGCTATGCAGAGGGTGGTGAACCTCTCTTGCGCTACCACACCCAACCACGGGGAATGTTACTTGGCCATCCAGCCCTTTCCTTCTGCAGTTTCCCCTGGCGTTGCCTAGATCATATCTACTCTTAACATTTCTTTGCTGCTGTAAAGTCCGGGAACATCCTTTTAAAAACAATAAGCATGAAAGCCGAGATTCTCAGGAAGTTGCATTGTATGGTTTGTTGTGCTCGTGTGAGATCGTAGAACATACCCAGCCCTGCCTCTGGAATGCTCCCCCTCCCTTGTCTTTAAGTGAAAACTGATATTCTTGCGTTGCCCTGCAATGAAGAGCACAGATAGGGCCCTGCACATTCCTAGAACTTGCCCGTCAACCTTACCAGGCCACAGGTGCGTGGACCCAGGAGTCCTTTCATCCTCGCCTATTAAACTTGGTTCCTCTTCCTAGAGTCAGAGAGAGAATCCAGAGGTCCTTGCTCCTAACTTGCTCTGATTTGGCCTGGCCCTTCCTCTCTTGGGGAGAAACAGAACAGGGAAACTATAGACAGCTGTTCAAGATCTTCTTCAAGGCTTGGTGCGTTATGATATAATTGCCCCTGCAGGAGCCTCCTTCTAGGCTACCTATGTTCAAGCTGGGGAGAAAATCCAGCATCCTGACTTTCCCTGTGGGTCTTTCCCTTGGCCTTACAGTAATCCCAGCACTTGCTTTGCCTCACAGGTACCTGTTGGGGATCAGCCCCTTGATATTGAGGTTCAAGTCCGGGATATGATCCTGTCGTACATCTCCAACCCAAACTGCCTGATCCTGGCTGTGACTGCTGCCAACACGGACATGGCCACGTCAGAGGCGCTAAAACTAGCAAGAGATGTTGACCCTGATGGTACGGCTGTGTGCGCTCTGCCTGTGGGTGTGCTGGTGTTGCAGTATGAGTGGAGAATTCTGGAAGTCAGTGTGGCACTGTTTGGCCCTGGTGGAACAGGTTTGCAGAACCCTCAGCCTGGGGGCCAAATCCAGCTCTCCTCAGGTCCCAATCTCACCCTTCTATTCCTGGGGTGGCCACGTCCCCATCCCATGGCCACGCCCCTTTCCCCAATCGCTGATCGATGAATAGTTTCCTAGCTTTGTGCAGTTCTCTCCCCCCCCCCCTTTTCTAAAATGTTGAAATGCCTTTTACCCACAGTAAACTTTAAGCTAAAATATTCTGGTATTTTTGGCTCCACCCCTTTTGCCACGCCCACCACTGGAATGATCCCCGCAAAAGCTTCCCTGAAATGGAACCCTGTGTTGGGACAGGATGAGACATCAGAGCGCAGCGGCAAAGTAGCTAACAGCACAGCAGAACCGGGCTGCTATGTGTTTGCTGTTAAAACCTGATGTCTGCTCTACCCTGATGGCAGATAACCCTTTGTGGGAATGCGGAGGAGGTGGAGGAAGGGGTTGGCGATGGAAAGAACAAGGGATGTTCAGGCTGCGATGGAGTGGCGGGTGGGTGGAGGAAGGCGCATCCCGGGTCTCCCCTTTCCCCTTCTCTCAGCCAGTGTTGAGGTCTGTAACTGGGGAAGCGCTTCTCTGCAGGGCGAAGGACACTGGCTGTGATCACCAAGCTGGACCTGATGGATGCTGGGACAGATGCCATGGACGTGCTGATGGGCCGGGTTATTCCCGTCAAGCTGGGCATCATTGGAGTGGTCAACAGGTCAGTGGTCCTGGGTTGTGGTGGGAGAGGAAGTTGGAGTCACGGAGAGGGGGTTTCTGGGGGCAGGACCTTCTCGGGGGATGCACTATATCTCTTGCAAGGGCTGAGCATGATTGCGGGCATCGGCTCTTACTCTGAGACGTCCCTCTGGCTTGTGTTCTGGCTTGTGTTCACATGACTATAGTCACGGGGGCCCCCTCTTTCCTCTCCCAGGAGCCAGCATGATATCAACAGCAACAAGAGCATCAGTGAGTCCCTGTACGATGAGCAGAGTTTCCTGCAGAAGAAGTACCCATCACTCGCCAACCGGAATGGCACACGCCACCTGGCCAAGACCCTCAACAGGTGGGAGGGAGCTGAGGAAGAAAGATGATTGACCAATTGGGGAGCTGAGCGAGGGGAAGGATTGGGGAAGTGGGGGGGGGGGGCTGGGCTGGTTTCCCCAGAGGATGTGGTGTAGTATGTGTGGGCATCCCTGCCTTGGATGTGGGAGTCTTCTTGCTCTGGGCCAAAGCAGAAACCTTCCCTTCTGTGTGCTCTGAATACGGGCGCCAGTTGCGGGTCTTTTCTGAAAGACACACGCGGGCAGTATCTCAACAGCCATGACGGATAGAAGCCGGCTTTCGGTTTTAAACAAAGTCTCGGGAACTCGGTTCAAACCCGAGTGTTCTTCACGTGCAGTTTCTAAAAACATACCGCCCTGGTTTGCAATGCTGGGCCCTGTGTACCTTGGGGAGGCCCCTTGAGAGAAAAGTTGGGTGCTCTGAAGCCAAGAATTCCCAGCCAGCTCTTCTTTGCCCGGCTTCTGGTTTGGGATGGGGCTGGTGGGAAAATCCTATGGGCAGGTCCGTAGCCTGAACTGTGGCTCCCCAGGTCCCATTCCAGGCAGCAGGATGCGCTCGCAATCCTCCCCGTTCCCTGCGCTCACGAAACAGCTGAGCAAGGGACAGAGGGGGGTGGGTGGGATCGTGAGCAGAGTGTTTGACGAACTGGGGGAAACCTGAATTCAAAGCGCCGCTCAGGCCTGATGCTCAGAGGCAGGCCTTGGAAGAGCCACGTGAAGCTGCCTCGCTTAGAGTCAGACTGTTGTCCTGTGGAGTTCCATGCTGTCTTCTCTGACTTGCCGTAGCTTGCCAAGGGCTTCCTAGTCTTGCTCTGTGATTCTTTAACTGAGATGCCAGTACCTGGGACCTTATGCCTGCATGCACAACATGTGCTTGACTGACCTGTTACGCCCCTTTCTTCGAGCCCAGTCTACCTTGCCGGGTAGTTAGGATTAAATGGGGTACCTGCAGGTACCACCTCTGCCCCAGCTCCTTGGAGAAAGTACAAAAGCTGTGTGTGTTAAACCTTCCCCCCCTCCCCTGTACCTTCTCCTACGTGCTTGAGGCTGGGACCTCTTCTTGGATGGCTGGGCTGGTGTTTGCTGACCAAGCTGCTTCTGTCCTCCCTGCTCCAAGGCTGCTGATGCACCATATCCGGGACTGCCTGCCCGAATTGAAGACCCGGGTGAACGTGCTGACGGCCCAATACCAGTCGGTGCTGCAGAGCTACGGGCAGCCCATTGAGGACAAGAATGCCACCTTGCTGCAGATCATCACCAAGTTTGCCACGGAGTACTGCAACACCATCGAGGGCACGGCACGCAACATTGAGACATCGGAGCTGTGAGTGATGGGATGCGGCAACTGACCCAGATGTGGGGCGGAGCATGGGGGGCGGGGATTGTGCTCTCTGAGGCCGCCTTGCTCTTCTTTTCTGCCAGGTGTGGTGGTGCCCGGATGTGCTACATTTTCCACGAGACCTTTGGCCGCACCCTGGAGTCCATCGACCCGCTGGCGGGACTGACGATGCTGGACATCTTGACAGCCATCCGAAATGCCACTGTAAGCCACCACCGTGTCGCTGGAAGGCCGCTGAGACCAGTCCCAGGCCTTGAACACAAGACCGCTTTACCCATCGGCTTCTGTTCTCCCCCGTCGTCCTCCCTCTCCCCCATCCACCTATATAATTTGGAGCCTCCCCGTCTGCCACAATTGGAGCATGCAAGGACACTTTGTAAGGGTGTTTATGCCATATAGTGACTGACAGAGCTGTGAACCAGGAAGGTCACTGTTCAAACCTTGTTATCTGCTGTAAGTGGCCTGAGGCATAGTCTGCAACAGAGGGACCTTAATTTAGTCTTAGCCTGCAGCATTGTACTAAGAACTAGAGAGAGTCTCCAGTGCTCCACCTAAAGCACTTGGAGCCATTGTCAGTGGTTCTAGATGTCTCCCTGGGCAGGCCTGGAGGGGGAGCTAAAAATATTCCCAGGCTCTCTTGCCAATTTGATGGAGCAGGGGAGCCCAGAGCCACTTGAAATGTATGTATGTATTGTGTCTTAAAATTCTGCCCTTTGTTTTCGAAAGAAAAGCCTGCTGGATCCAGAACTGGCCCTAGATAGAGGCCAACGGAGCAGGCTTTGTCTTCCTGTTCAGCAAATGGCAGCCTGGGTGGGTGGACGGAAGCTGCATCATCCTGCCCCTAACTGTGTAGATATTCATGACACCCTATAGGGAAATGGGGAGCAGCGGGGAAGAGAGATTGCGTTTGCCCCTGCTGAGACACAACTGGGATACTAAAATAAGGCAACCATCATGAGTTTTACCCAGCCCAGGGTGTCTGTGGCAATCTGCCCTTTTCACGGCATCCATTCTCTCATCTACTGCACTGAAGAGCTCAGATTTGTTCATCCCATTCATCCCTCCCCTCCCTCTGTGCTGTCATGGTTAGCCATTTCTATAGTGATGTCTCTAGATGTGGTGCCGTAGCAACCTGTCTTTCCTAGATATTGCTATAGTAAGACCCCCAACACCCCCCGTCCAACTGGTACCGTAACTGCCTGCTTGAATGGCACCCCTGCTGCCTTGGCAATGCTAGGATGATACCCAGGCCCTGTACTGGCATAGCAACTTTCACTCCTCTTCCCCCACCCCCCCACTGCCTCCAAATCTGCATCATTATGGTAGCTTTGGCATTTCCTCTTTCCCTCCGCCATAGCTGGGGAGGCTTTGGAAGGCCAGGGGAGGGAACAGAGGAGGAGGAGGAGGAGGAGGAGGAGGAGGAGGAGCTACCTTGGCAATAGCAGTGGAGGAAGGAAATCACTGCAGCTAACCCAGAACCCCTCGCAATGGCCAAGCTGGAGATGACGTTTTGATGGCCTGTTACGTTGTGTGGGGACACGACAGCGGTGACAACCCAGTTCAGGCACTGAAGCGTCCTCAAAATGTGTCTCCTTTTAGTCCCGCTGTCCTTGAGTTGTCTTCTTTCCGCCCACCCCCCATCTTGGATGGCTGTTTCTGTTCATGCCTTTGCTTCCCCCTCGGGCCCCACCTCCCCTTCTGCAGGGTCCACGCCCTGCCCTCTTTGTCCCAGAGGTTTCCTTTGAACTACTCGTGAAGCGCCAGATCAAGCGCCTGGAGGAGCCGAGCCTTCGCTGCGTGGAGTTGGTGCATGAAGAGCTCCAGCGCATCATCCAGCATTGCTCCACCTACAACACGCAGGTACAGGCTCTCCTGCCCCCCCCCCCCCCGATCCCTTCCTTCCCCAGCCCTGATGGCATGAAGATGACCGAGCCAATCCTGTTTGTGTGCGACAGGGTTTCGAACCCTCAGAGGGCCAGTCGGAGCACTTCCTTGCTTCCAACGGTTCTGCCTTTTTAAGACTGCAGATGTGACATGGCAGGGGGGCTCCACCGCACAAAGGGGCATATCTGAGGAAGCGCGCATGGGATCGGGCTGTGAAGCACATTTAAGTATTTGCTTAGTAACCGCATTTCTAGCTGCAAGCGAAATAATAATAATATTGATTTATAACCCGCCTCTCCCTTTGGATCGAGGCGGGGAACACAATGTAAAATACAAGAATCACAAACAGTTAAAAAAATATTTAAAAACAAGAGAAAATACAACATTAAAACATCTTAAATGATCTTACAAAGAACCGTTGCCATTTCAAAAGATGTTCTTAGAGAATGCTGGGCCTGACCCTGCACGTTTCCCACCCCCCCTTCACTTGCACCTTTTTGTGTGGGATGGTGCTGGCATTTCATCTCTCTTGCCGTAGACTAACACTTTGAAATATTAGACTTGCGTCTCAGCCCCTTCGAGACATTGTGCTAAACACGCTTTCAAGCCGGGATGTGGAGGCTCCTCTAGAGAGCCTCCTTGGATTGCTCCGGGGGGGGGGGGGGGTGTTAGCCTCCAAGTCCTACCCCAGTGGCATCTTCCCATGTGGGTGGCGGGGACGTTTCTGGCGCTGGGAAGAGTGACTCCTCCCAGTGCTGGGCCAAGTCAGTTGGTGTGCTGACCCCGTGGGGACTTTCTGTTGGGGAGGACGGAGTGCAGGCAAAGTGTCCCCGGACTACCTGGTGGCTGAAGTGTTCCAGACACTGCTTGAGCCAGGTTGGCTTTGGCCTCATTGTACCTTCCCCTCTTGGGGAGGACGTGGCGCAGGAAACCCGCCTTCGCCAAGCAAGGTTAAAGTCTGCATGCAGTGACGCTAGTTCCTGGTCAAAATGCCGGCTAGAGCTCCAGTTGGTGCTTTGGGCAGGAACTAGATGACTTCAGGGGTGTGGCGGCCAAGTCCCCTGATGTCATCAGGCCACGAAGGGCCAGGTGAGGCATGAGTCATTCTCCCCCCCCCCACGTGTTCCCCATCCCCTGCTTTAAAGCTCATCTGAACTTCCATGTTCTCAGCTGATTAACTTGAGTTGGAGAGAAGCAGAACGGAAGGGATCCTTGCCAGGGCCGGTTGCCACAATGTCCTTGGTCACCAGAGCTTTTGCAGTTTGCTGGCTGGGGCCCAGTTCTAAGGCCCTTGCAGCCTTAAGGAACAGCCTTCCATGGGAGGCTCACATAGCCCAATCCCTATGGGCTTTGATTGTAGACAAAATACAATAAAGTGCATTAAATAAGGTGCCACCAGTCATATCTTAACACTTAATAAGATGAAGAAAGCTAGCCTTTATGGGCACATGAATATCCCAAAGCCGCTTGAATTGTAACAGAAGACCTTTAGCATTGTGATTCTCTGTGCTTAAACGCTCAAACTTTGTGGTACGAATTAGTCAGTTTCTGAACTATGCCAAGCTGCGTGCCTTAGCTTGAAATACTGGAACTGTGGTAGATAGGTCACCATGCAGACAGATAACTACTATTGAGTAAGTGAGGACCTGCCCATCCTAGGGCTGCCTCGTAACGAGAGCCATGTCCCATCTCTCTGCCGTCAAACAATTCTTGCAGCGCACAAATGTGGCAAATAAATGGCAGTGCTTTTGGAAATATCCTCTGCAAGGAATTGTTGGTAGTTTATAGAGGGTACGGGTGGCCTACAACTCCCACCAGTCTTCACTAGTCTTCAGTCTTCACCATGCCAGTGGTGAGGGATGATGGGAGTTGTGGCCCTCCAATGTTTTTAGCCTGCAAGTTGCCCACCCCGATGTAGGGTTTCGCAAAGCACCATACATCGAAGGGGCAAGATAAATAAAAGCAGGCAAGTCCCTGCTCCAAGGAGCTTACAGTAAATTTCAGTAACAAAGTGTGATTGGTCAATATTACCTTTTAATAAGGATTTTTGTATGGTGTGTGTGTAAAAAGTGTTTTGGTTTCTTTTAACTGTATTAACTAGAGTCTTTGTGAGCTTCATTGGGGGGACACATTTAGAACTGAAAGGCAGGTTCAGAAAACGCCAAGGAAGGTTTTCACCTCTCTAGGAGCTGCTGCGTTTCCCCAAGTTGCACGAGGCCATCGTGGAGGTGGTGACGGGGGTCCTTCGCAGGAGGCTGCCCATCACCAACGATATGGTAACACAGGCTGTTTGTTTCTTCTGAGGCTGGAGGGAGGCTGGTTCCTTCCTGTTGCTGACGCAGCGACGAGGGTCCAACCAACGCCTTTCTCCTAGGTGCACAACCTGGTTGCCATTGAGCTGGCCTACATTAATACCAAGCACCCGGATTTCATTGACACAGCACTGGTCTCTGCCTCCATCAGCACTTCTAAGGTAATCCCCCCGCTTTCTTTCTGCCCTTGATGCCGGCCTGGAGTCTGACTGCACTGCCCATTCTCGCATTCCTTTCTGTTTGCTTAGAATGAACTGGTGCCAGATGGTAGCCGGCGATGGAAAAGTGAGAAACTGGAAGACTCTGGTACTGACGACAGGCCCAAGGGCTCCTCCCAGACATCGGTCTTCTCCAGCCCTAGCAGGTCCCATGCAGTCAACTTGCTCGACACGGTCAGCTGGGCACAAACAGGGCTATCGAGGGTTGGGGGAGGGATCAGGTGGGCTGGCTACCTAGGCTCAGGCTAGAATCGTACCTGCCTTTAGGAGCAGAGAGGCAGCTGGTGCTGAGTGGAGTTTGCCATAGGTTGTGGCTTGAAGCATGAGGGTGAATTGGAAGTGGTCCCAAGAGGGTAGGAGCTTGTAGGAACTCCTCATGCTGGCCCCAAGGCTGATTTATATTGATATAAGCAGGCTGTCGGCAGAACTGCAGCCTAGTTTGCACTTGCATGAGGGGGGAGCCCCACTGCCAGGCGTGGGTTACAGCATATGGGGTGTGTGTGTGGGGGGAATAGGCCTCTGTCCCTACTTTAAGCTAAGGGTGTAGGAATGTGGATACCTGCTCCACCAGCCATGCTGCTGGCTCTGGAGCCTGTTGCTCACAACAGCCTCTCCCCAGCCCATGCCAGCTGCACGGAAGCTGAGCCAGCGTGAACAGCGAGACTGCGAGGTCATCCGGCGCTTGATCAAGTCCTACTTCCTCATCGTGCGCAAAAGCATTCAGGACAGGTAACGGAAGTTGGCAGGGGTGTAGGATGGGCTTTGGTACTTTCCCGCAGAATGTCTGTATGGGTTGCGCAAAGCAGCCCATCTCCCTTCATACGTTCATGTTGATTTCTTGAAAATCAGTGGGGGAAAATAAACATTCTAGACCTCTGTGGGTGAGAAGAAAAGGGGAGCTTATAGGGCAGCTTTGTCCAGGCTTGCACCTCTCATGTATTCATTTCCACAGCCCTTTTATTAACGCTGCCCTTTGTTACTCAGTACTGCCAAACTGTTCTGAGTTGCTGAAGTGAATAATACTGCAGCACGTAAATCATGCAATCCACAGACCTTTCTTTGGGCCGGAGCTCAAGATGTTTGATGCGAGATCTTCTTAGACCTTTTAGCGATAGGGAGGGGGGGCATAGTTGCAACTTGAACAAGAGCGGCGGTGGGTGGGGAACTGGAGCCTAGCAAGTTAACTCTCTGAACCTCCCCTCTCCTTCAAGAACTCAACTGGACTTCTAAAAACTCTTCTGTGCTCTCCTCCCCCCCCCCCCCCCCCCGGCAGTGTCCCCAAAACAGTGATGCACTTTTTGGTGAACTATGTCAAAGACCACCTTCAGAGTGAACTCGTGGGCCAGTTGTACAAGCCCCAGCTCCTGGACATGCTGCTTACCGAATCCGAGGACATGGCTCAGCAACGCAGTGAGGCTGCCAATATGGTCAAGGTAACCGAGGGAAGCGGGGTGGGTCAGCTGTCTTGAGCGCGATCTCATCCAGGGTCTGTTTTCCACCGTGACTCATTCTGTCCACTTCCAAGCGAGCCCACTTCACCCTCACAGAAATTTCTATGTTTTTTTGTATTTTTCTATTGTACGTATTTTTACTTCCGAATTTTTCTGACGTGCATTTTTTTGTTTTGCAAAATGCGTCTCAGATTTAGGGATGTGTGGATTTCTGACTACAAATTGTGTATGGATCTGCATTCAGTTCCGTGAGGTGCATCACGCATTAACATGCAAGCCCAATTTCCCGCTCATCTCTAGGCAAGGGCACTTGGGACTTCATCTGTGGGTTGTGATACTGGGATGGGAAAGCTTTCCCTCCCCGGCTCAGCAGCAAGAGAGATTAGTTTGCTGTCAAGTTTCCCACCAAATACTAAAAGCTGCACTAGTTACCAGGTCCCACGCAAGTGCAACTTCAGGTACTGTTAGACCTTCCAATGCAGAAGAGGCTTGGATTCCAGAGGCCTTGGTCCACGTCCCTCTGCCGCCTCTTCTAGGCTTGAATCCAGATCTAGGCCTGTATAACTGGCCTGCACTTTGCTCCCTATGGCAGCCCCCTGAAAATGCTAGTGTCCTCCTGAATGGAGTGAGCTGTGGTGCTGGGAATTGGGGGTGGGAAAGAGGGGATCAAATCAGGCCGAGGCACCTTCCAACGGAAGGCAGATCCTGAATCCATCCCTGTCTTTTCCTCAGTGGTCAAGTGTCCTCTCTGGAAAGGTTTCCTCAGGGCAACCTGCCAGATGCAATCTCCCCTTTGTATTCAAAACCTAGTTTAAAAGCTCTCTAATTCATTACTTTTAGGCTATTTTGCTAAATCTGTATCTTTTAATTCTTTTCTGTTTCTCTCTGGACTGCATTGTAATGAAGCTGTTTTTAATTGTTTCCTGCTTATGTAGTTCTTGTTCTTTTTTTAGGCGCTGCAGAAAGCCAGCCAAACTATCTCAGAGATCCGTGAGACTCAGCTCTGGTGAGGTGCAAGCAAAGCTTTGGAACACTCCATGTCACAGAAAACCACGCACCCAGAGCCACGCATTCATTCATTCCTGAAGCCCACCTGAATCTGTGGCGCAGTTCTTCCGTTATGCTGGCCTGGCCTTTGGGAACATTTTGGAGCCAACACCCCTGGACTAAACAGAAACTCAGCTTTCCTCCACGACCTCATCTTCCATGCATTTCCAACTTTGCCAGTCCATCAGAATTTAAACTGTCTTCTCCACAGTTGCATTCTTTGGGTAGTTGTTGACTTGGGCCAGTCTTTTTATCCATGGCAGCTTTTGACCTAGCTCCTGGCTCTCTGCTCTCCCCAAATATTAGTGCACTTAGTAAAAAGATGTGAAGTCGTTTGTCCATGTGTGTCCACCCCAAGCCCTAGGTGAATATGTTAGCTTGCAGCTGAATGTCTGTCTCTATGTCCATTACTGTCCTACAGTTGGATGAGGGAAGACCGGCTAGACCAAGAAATGGGCGGGGTAGCTTTGGATACGGTAAAAGCTATCCAAGTGGGGCAGCTACAGAGCAGGAATGGATGATGCTGGATCTTACCCTGAAGCACATCTCCTCTCTCACCTCCTTATTATCCAGTGATCATGTGCAATACTGCCACTTTTTGGGGGGCTCCACCCCTGTCCTCGGATGCCAGTGGGGGAGGGGGGGCAGGAGCTGAACAATCCCCGAGTTTGCACGCACCTCTGAGCCATGCAGGAGCCAGGCTTGGCCTGCAACTTTCATGAAATAAACGTGTGTAAAGTTAGAGATGCAGTGCATGGTTTTCTTGTATGTTTCGGGAAGGGTGGGTTTACCAGCACTTTGCACTCCAGCAAAGCCAGCTTACTTCATGGGGCCCGTGCTGCTTCTGGCAGAATACCAAGCACTTCAGGGGAAAGGATTCTAGCTTCGCCTTCTCACCGACATGTCGCTTTTCTGTGTACAAGGATTACTTCTTTATTGGGATGGAGGAGAGTATTCCAACATGTGAGCTCCTCCCCCTACAGTCTGAAACAGCCGATATCTTCCCACCTCACTGGGGCTGATGTACTGATAGAAGAACTCCGCTAGAGGTTGATACTTCACAAGTAGCACCCATCCCTCCGCCACCACAGTCGCCCAGTAATGTTGGTGAAAAACACACGAGACGCGTCTTCTTCACACAGCAAGGACATTTGGTCAATTTATGAAGCATCAAATATACAGTTTCTTATGTACAAAGTGGGCCAGAGGTGAGGGGGTGGGGGGGAGGGTAAGGAACCAAAAAATACAGTCAGTTTGGAGTCTTCCAACCGTGAGCTCTGGGAGAAAGGGCAGGAGGAAGAGGCCCATGCTGCAGAAAACACATGGGCTGGAGGCCACCCCCTCCCTCGTAGAGGCTGATATTTATAATATATAGTATATACATAGGAATCTCTGTACAGCAACGAACCCGACACAGGAGATGCAGTGCAGGGTAAGGGGACAAAGTGCATGCTGGGGGGTGGGGCACAGGGTGGGAAGACCTGACATGGGCAATGAAGGGAGGGGGGAGGGAAGAAGCCCAGGACACGGCCGGGTGGAAGTCGGAGCCGCTACAGCAAGGCTTAAGCCCCCGCCTGCCTGCAGCGACGGGCAGGGCTCCTGGGTTCCCCTCAAGGCTCTGGAGTGGGATCAGTTAGTGGAGGGGTGGTGGGGAAGAGGTATCATAGAGCTTTGACTCTGGGCTGAGGGTCAGTGGACCCAGGAACCCCCCCCCCCCATGCCCTCCACTAACTGGCCCTCGTTTAGTCTTGTCCCCTCCCTCAAAGATCTAGAGGCTGGAAATCCGACCTCTCTTACACGGCCTGCTCTCCTTCGAGCAGGCCGTTCCTAGAACGGGCACGATTGCCTAGGAGCGCACAGTAAAAAAAAAAAAAGATTAAAACAGCCTTCCCCCACACTCCCAAGGTGTTGGGATCACAAACCCCGTCATGACCATGCTGGCTGGGGATGATGGGAGCTGTGTACCAACACCTCTGCATGTGGAAGGCTGGCTTTAAAATAATCCCAAACTCTTGCTTTTGCTGCCTTGGAGGCCACGCCATTCTGGCCTCTCCGCACCCAACTGCAGCCAAAGCAGAGACACACGGACGAAACGCCACTTTCGGAAGTGCGCCCTACCCACCCCGTGGCGTTTGGGCACTCTGGATGGGCCTTTCGTTTTAATTGAGGGGAAAATAGGCTCCTTCCGCCACCCGAAGTTTAGGGAACAGCACTTGAACATTTGATCACACGTTAAAATAATTTCTTCCATCCGAAATCCATCGTGTCTCCTTAAAAACACAGGAACGGGCCCTGTAAACTCAGGCCACCTTTTCTTATTTTTTTTAAAAATCAAGCTCCAGCCACCACTAGCCACTCCCCACCTCCCTTTGCTCAACGCCCCGGTGCCACCACCAAAGAGCCCCATCTCTTGGCTCTAACCCTATCGGATGAGAGAGGGGTGGGTGGCAAGCCCAGGTAACGTCTTTAGGGGAATAAGGCCGAGGGGGAAGGGCCCCCGTAGGCGGCAGGGCTTGGGAGAGGACAAACTGGCTCCCATCATTCCCCAGGAAGAAAGAGAGCAGGGGTTAAAGTGCATCTACGCTCCCAAGGAACCAGTGGGGAAGGGGCTTTGCTGACTCTCCCCTATCGCCAGAGAGGATGAATGAGCCACTTGGGTGAGAGGGGATCATGACGTCCCACCCTGCACTCCTCTTTTCCCCCCCCCATCCCGAATTGAGTGGGGAGGGGGTTCATACAAAGGGCAGGGAACAGAGCACCCCCTTCCCTTTTAAAATGTATTCAGTGCAAACCCCTCAGCAGGGGTGGGGAGAGGAAAGGAGTAAGAATAGCCCTTTAGAAGTGAGAACTGAATGGGAAAGACACCCGCCCTCCCCCGTGTCCCCGGATTTCTCAAAAACATTAATGACCTGCCCCTTCTCAGCAAACCTGCCCCTGCCCCACACCTCGCCTCCTTCCTTCCTTCCTTCCTTCCTTCAATGTAAGCAGCGGCAAATCGCAAATCCTGTGCAAATTAAAAAGGCGAGCCTCCTCCTCCTCTCCTCAAGAGGGCAGGGGGCATCGGCCCTGAACCCATCCCGTCCCCAGCCCTCCATGAAGGACAGGCGGCTGTTTCTCCCTTCTAAGGGACGAAGCGGCAGGCAGGCTGTCTTCGGTGCAGAGGTGCCACGTTGACAAGGATATAAACTACCCTCCAGGAGGAGAAATCGCGGAACGCGGAAGAGGCTTTGAGGGAGCAACCTGCCCAGGCGTTGCGCACAAACACACAGGGCCACGGAGCTCGGGGTGCGATCGCACGCTGCCCTTCCTTACAAAGCAAAGGATCTGCCTGCAGACGCCCCGCCTCGGCAAAATCGCGCCCTCGGCGTTATGGGGGCAGCGTAGACACAAACAGCACACGGGCAAAGGGCCCGTCACTCCCACCTGCGCAGCCATCAACGTCAACAGCTACCTGACAAGGATTTCTGCCACCCTGCTGTTTCCAAGCGACCATCTGACCCATGATGAGGCCAATCTTGGGGCCTGCGTGACTTATGGAAAGGATTAAAGGCCAAACCTTGGCAGACACAGCTGCCTCTGAACAGCTGTGAAGGGGAGGGGGGAGGGGCTGACAAACCCTTTCCTTACTTGCTGCTTCGCCCCCAAAGCCCCCTCCCCTCCACATCGCTTTCCCTTGTGACAGGAGAGAACCATGATGAGAAAAGGGGGTGGCGGGGGGAGGAGATTGCGGGGAGGCAGCACCCTTTTGCTGCCCCTTCCCCAGCAGTAAGGAATGGGGGAGAGACTGCAGGGAGGCAGCTGGGTGACCTTATCATTCGTGCAACATCATCGGTGTGGAGGGTGAAGTAGGGCACACACCTCCCCATCACGCAAATGCCTGAACTGGGGCAAAAAGTTGCGCGTTCGTAACCACCTTTGCCCCTCTCTGTACAGCTGAAAATGGTTCCATTCCCAAACGTAATCTCAATCATGATGCCGCAGGGCTTGGCCCTGGAAGCTGAATCAGCAAGGCTCCATCCTACCATTAGTGAGGCTGTAATGGGAAGAGTGCTTTTGAGCATGGACAGAGTGCACCGAGCACTGGGTGGGGAGGGAGTTGATCACATCAGAGGCAGCTCTAAGAGCTGCTGCTTGGAGGCAACAATGCTGGAGCACGTGAGCCACAGGTCTGGCTCCGCAGAAGGCCCAGTTGTCAGTGCCTGGGAGCGGGGCAGGAGCAGCTTCTCCAGAAAGCAAGCTGTCGTGCAGCCACAGGGGTGGGCCAATGGCATGCTTGCTCCGCCTGCGATGGATCATTAGGGCCCATCTAGGTCATTCCAACACTTCTCAGAGAGCGGCCTGAAAGCAGCCACCGAGAAACAACCTCCAGGTTGCTGCTGGTTATGAGAACTGGGACTCAGGCAGCTGCTTTAGATGCTCCCATTTAAGAGTTCTGTAGGGTACCAAAGCTTGCCTAGCCTCTCCTGGCATCAAAACCCACCTGTGAAACTGGTGCCACCCTCAGGCCACAACTGGAATTGTTGGTCTACATCAGCCATGGCCAACCTGGTGCCCTCCAACAGCTGGGTGGTGGATGGTGCGGGTTATAGTCCCAACACATCTGGAGGACATCTGGTTGCGTAAGGGAAGTCTGGTCTAGAAGGGACCCCCAATTTCAGCACCTGCTCTGTTCCCAACATCTGCCTCAGCTACTTGAGGGGGTGGGGAGAGTTCACGGGCAGGAGCTGCGATTAAATACTGGGGCAATTTTAAAAACAGTAAAATTTAAAATATGATTTTAAATGAGAAAATGAGAAAAAAGGCAAGCGGCTCTCCTGTGGTCATCCTCCCCAGCAGAAATTGACACTCTTTGGGCCACTCTGATAAACAGCCAACAAGACACGTGGGCGGCAGCCAGCACCGTTCTCCAAGGAGCAGGATGCTGGCTGCCGCCCACGTTTTGAGCTGGTGGGCAAAAATACAGGTGGCACAGGCAGACCCCCAGAGGAAAAGAAGTGTGAGTGTGTGTCCCCCCACAACCTTTCCAGGAGTCTTGTTGGTGTTACTGCCTTGAGGGTCGATTGAATGAGCGCACGGAAGAGCAAAATCCACGGCACGCCTTGCTCTGCTTATTCGAAACCTCCACACGACACAAGCGCATGTTCCTTGCTCCGCCCAAAGAGCAGATGGGAGTGGCTAAATTGTCCCCGGACTGATTGACTTCTGGAATCAACCCCTCCACCCCAGCCAATGCTATTCCATCACCATGAACGGTGTGAAACGATACGATTCAGGAACAGTTTCGCCTCCTCATAGGTGCCATTTGTGCGAACTAGGTATGCAAACGTTTCCCCCACCTGGTGCCCTCTGGAGGTGTCAGACTGCAAATCCCATCATCCCCAGCCAGCATGGCAATTGGGCATCCTAGCTGGGAATTATAGGAGTTGGGAGTCCAACAGATCCGGAAGGCAGGCTGAAGGGCTGTGCAACTACACCGGACTCGCTCTGTCTTGCAGCCCACGCAGAGAGAAGTCAAAGTGGGAAATGTTAGAAACGGGGTTTTGCGCTTCACGCTTTTAACAACGCCCGTCTCTGCAAAGTTACCACGCTGCCCGCAGACGCCCCGTTTCCTAAGCAAAAGGGGGGGGGAGGAAGAGGAGGAGGAGGAGGAGGTGATGAGCAGGGAAGAGAAAAAGAGGTGCGGAGGAGCCCCTAGCAGCGAAGCCCGAGCGTGAAGCCAGCGCCCCCCTCCACGAGCGGCGTTGCGGGTCCAGGTCTCTTCCTTCCCGAGGCTCCAAGGGACGCCCTCTCCCAGCTCTGATCCTAGGAAAAAGAGGGACGGGGTGTGGAGTGGGGAGGAGGAAGGGGAATGGCCATAAAGTCTAGACACCTTCCTGGTCTCCACGCCTCCCCACCACCGCCTCCGCTGGGACAGGGGAGCCCCCACACACCCCGAGCTTGGTTGTTTATACATTTGTACCCATCGACCCTGTGGCGGTGGCCTTCCTCACACGACGGTGCTGATTCTGTTGACCGGCTTCTGTTTGGGGTTGGGGGGGCCCTGGGGGGGCATGGCTTGAGGGCCCCCCTGGTGCATGGGGATGTGCTGGGGCAGCGGGGAGGTGGGAGCAGCTGGGGAGTGGGGGCTGAGGGGGGTGTGAGGCGACGGAGGGGGGAGAGGGGGGTAAGAAGGATGGGGAGGGATGGGGGAATGTGGAGGGGGCATCGGAGGCTGCCCGTGATGCGGAGGAGGAGGAGGAGGGTGGCCATGGTGCCCAGGGTACGGCCCCATGCCAGGTGGAGGAGGGGGCCGCTGCAGGAGCTGGGCAGGGTGGTGGCTGAAGATAAAGTGCTTCGGAGGCTGCTGCCGGTGCAGGGTGTGTGGCCCCCCGGGCTGGTGCAGCTGCTGGGGATAGGTGTGGGCCAGGGCGTGCTGAGGAGCGGGGCTGTAGAGGGGCAGGGGCGAGGTGGGCTGGCGCCCATGGAGGAAGGGGGGGTGCTGGGAGGCGGCGGCCGCGGCCATCTGGAGGGCACGCTTCTGCTGGCTGGGCCGGCCCAGGGTGTAGTGGTGGTGGGGCTGCGGGGTGGGGAAGGCCGGGACGGCCTGCTTCTGTGGGGGGGCCGAGAGAGGGGGCTGCTGGGAGTGGTGGTAGCGCTGGGCCTGGGGCGGCAAGGGGTTGGAGGGCAGGGCCAGCGGGGGCGGGGGCGGGGCCGGCTGGGGCGGGGCCGGCTGGGGGTAGGGCGGGGGCGGCTGGACCGAGGAGGGGCCGTGGCAATACTGGGCGTGCAGGGCCTGCAGCTTGGACTGGCTGCCGTCGGGGAGGGGCGGGTGGCCGTGGTGTGGGTGGTGCTGCTGCTGCTGCTGCTGCTGAGGCGGGAGGTGGTGGTGGGAGGAAGAGGCCGAGGAGGAAGAGGCCGAGGCCTGGCCGGGTGGCGTCTGGAAGGGGCCCTTCCCACGCTTGCTGCCAAAGAGGGAGCCCAGGAAAGATGACGAGTTTGAGGGGGGGCGAGGCTGGGGCTTGTATTCCTCCGGGGGAGGCGGTGGCGGCACTCGCTGGTGGGGCCGTGGGCTGCTAATAATGGACCCCTAAGGCGGAGGGGTGGGGTGGGGTGGGAGGGGGGGGAGAAAGTCAGAAAGGGGGAATGGAAGAAGAGCAAGAGAGGGAGACAGGGACAGAGAGAGAGAGAGAGAGAGAGAGAGAGAGAGAACAGATGGGGCATTAGACCATTGGCTAATTCCATCGCCCTCCTGTGCCTATGGGGCTCAGGCTCCCCATCGCCTGGCTCAGAGAAGACTGCGGTTCCTGCCTCCCTGAAGGAGGAGGGGTGGCCTTAGCGGAAAGCAACGCATGCCGGGAAGGGTGACTGGCTCTCCCACCTCGAAGAAGTGACTCCCCCCTCCTCTGGCCCTCCACTTGGGGAAGGAGGCAGGCGCAAAAGAGGGCAAGACAGAGAGAGAGACTGCGAGGCAGAGAGCACGGGAGTGATGGGGGAGCCCCACCTACCTTTCTCTCTCCCCCTCCCCCCTCCCCAGCCAAAATACCTGGCTCTCTTTCCTCCAGCTCACTTACTTCAATTGTGCTGTCCAAGGATCCCACGCTGTTACGGCGGCCCCGCTTGCCTGCAACAGAGCAGGGGTTAGCGAGACCTGAACGCCACCCTCCGTCCCCTTTAGTCAACACTCCAAATTTGATTGGGGGGGGGCAGGCAGCAAGGGGGACCCTCCCCCCAATCCCACAAAGCAGAGCAACAGAGCAGAGGCAGATTTAGCGGAAGACAGAGGGAAAACAAGAGAGAGCGTCTTGCGCCTGTTCTACTTTGGTCTGATGTGTTACGTTAAATATCCATACGAAGCAAAGCCTCACCGGCGAATATTCAATTCTCTGGGTTGGGGTCTGCTGTGTTCTGCCCCTCCCGTGAATGTTCCCACCCCTCCTGAGGCTCAAAACATAGCTGCTTTTCTTTCCTCACACAATCCAAGTTGGCACCATGAAAAGAGAGGGGAGAGAGGCATATCCGTCCACCAGAAAATAGCACTTCCCCACCCCAGCCCCCCATCTGCCGATCAACTCTTGGTATCCAAATCCTGGTGGGTCCATATTCTTTAGTCATGATCCGGGTGGCGGGAGGGGAGAACACACATTATCCAGACCTTAAGCTTTCTTTCAGCCAGTAGAAGTAGCCACAATCATGACATTCTAGAGATGGACCGACCCCTGGAGTGAAACTAAAGCCAAACCATGATTCAGTAGAACTGGATTTTTTTAGGACTAAGGCTGCCTTGCTCCAGCTTATAGGTGGTGGTGGGTGTTTCATCTCTGAATGCAAAATCTCCCTGCAAGTAGAAACCTAGCAGGTTTCAGTCTAGATCCCCTCCTCTCTTTATTTTTCTACATGCAGGGATTTGTCTTCTTCCTAAAATAGCATTCAAAACCAGAGACCCCACCCCTAATGCTGGAAATGGTACATTTGAGAAAAAGCTCAATATAAACTGGCTTCCCCTGTGGAATCCAGAGAACGGAGCCCAGAAGGGCACTCAGTGGCACGCAGGGGGCCTCTTGCGCAAGGACGGGTTAGTGGAGTCATCTGCTATATCCCATACTGGAGGCTGCCCGGTTGGCCTGGAGAGGCCTAGCCTAGCAGAAGGCTCCTGAAATAGGCCAGGCATTTCAGTTCCAGTGGAATTTTTTTCCAGCATGCCAGTTGGCTTTTCATCAGCACCAATCGAGAAATTCGGGCTCCTTCCTGATCTTCGTGCCAGCCCTGAGCCTCCCAGGCGCTCTCCTCCTGGAGCCATGGAAAGAACCCAGAGTCCAGACCCCCCGCCCCTCACCAGCATCGGAGAGGTCGCGGAGGGAGCTGCTGAGGGCGCTCCTCTTCAGCCCTTCGCCCACAGTGTAGGCGTCCTCCAGGCTGCTGCGCATCAGGGTCCCATTCACGGTATCCTTCGGCCCAGAGGAGGGGGAAGCATTGGGGCGCATCACCCCTTTCTGTTTCTCTAGCTCCGCTGTGGAGGGGGGAGGAGGAGAAAAGAAAGACACACGGGCACACGGGCACGTTTAGGGACTTCTGTTTGGTGCCCCTCAGTCCCAATGTATAGAAAAGGGCCTGCTAGTAGTTTACACCAAAGCTATGTTTGGAACGAATCAATAAATAATATGAACATTTGCAAGGGGGGGGGGTGTCTAAAATGTGGGAACGTGGAGCCCTCTGGGGCATAAACGCTCCACTCCTCCAGTCACCAGAGGCCTTCTCAATGGCCCCCAGTTCGTTGCTGAGCTTCCCACCACTCACCCATTTTCAAATACATCCCCACAGCAACGGGGACTAGAACCACTGATCTCACTCACATTCCACACGGTATTTCTCCATCTCTTGCACTTCAGCAATGGATTCCCGCAAGTCACTGGTAAAGCGCAACCGATCCTGCAGGCTGGGGGCATTGAAGATGATCAGGACTTTCCTCTCCCCACCAGGAACCGCCGAGAGCAGCTTAATCCCAAATTGGTAATCTGGGAGGGAGAAAGCCAGACGCTGGGTGACTGGGGGCCCGCTCCCATTCAGGGCAGGCAATCAGCACAGGGGTCAGGGCTTTAGGAGGGAGGGGGGTCTGAGGGAGGCCACCAGGACGGCTCCAACTAGAGATCGGATGGGAGAGTGGCGGCCAGGCCAGTAGTGGGTTGGGCTAACACCAAGTCGGAAAGGGACCTGAGAGGCCAAATGGGCCGATACAGTTGTTAAGGGGGGATGAAGGTGCAACATCCGTGTGGATTTATATGGAGGGGAAAAAAGATTGATCTGATACTGCAGCCTTCACCAACCTAGCGCCTTCCGGATAATTTTGGACTTCAACTCCCATTGGCCCCAGCCAGCATGCCTAACAGTCAGGAATGCTGGGAGTTGTAGTCCAAAAGAACTGGAGGGCATCAGGTTGGGGAAGGCTGTGATTGTATATCCTGCTAGTTGAGCCCAGGGGTATGAGTCAGGCAAGGGGCAAACCCAGGCTGGCTGCTGCCTCTGCAGTGGGACCCACAGCAGGGACACTCACAGGAATTCTGAAAGAGCTGCAGCTGCATCTCGACGAGAGGGAAGCTCTGGCGGAAACTGTAGGTCACAAGGATCTTCTTCTTCTGGAATATCTTTGTCACCTAAACAGGGTTGGGTGAGGGGAGGAGGGCAATGAAGAGGAGGGAAAGAGCAGGGGGGGTTCACTGCCTCTGGGCCTTCACTCCCGGAACTGAGCAGAGGGGCCCAGAGGGCCTGTCACTGGCGTAGCTGGGCCATAGGCCTCTTCCTTGACCTGGAACAGCTTCAGCTACAAGTGAAGACTTCACCCCTTCTCATGGGAGGTCCAAAGAACCACATGAAAAACATCCACAGGCAGTGGATTTGTACATTCCTAAACTAGAACTGGACCTGCTTCCGCCATGTTATTCCCCCTGCCCACACCATCCTTTCCTATGGGCGTTTCCACAGCAGAGGGCAACGTGGGCCACCGGGTCTTCCGAGGAGCGCCCTACCTGACCAGCAGGTCGGCCAGGACTAACGATGCCGTGCCCTGCTGGTCCCCCATCCTCCCACATGGGGGCCGGTCCATCTCCACCCCCAGCACCACTGTCAAGCGGGCCGGGATGTGGCCAGTGCCAGGTCCGGGTTTCTGAGGGCCCCTGGGGAAGCCACCTTCAACGGGCCCCTTCCCTCCATGAGCCTCCCTTCTCAGCACCTTTATCACCAGACTGCTACTGCTTCCCATATCCCTTTACTCATCATTACTTCTACTTGCTTGGCAGGCAGGCAGGCAGCTCATGAGCAAGTAGGCCGGGGCATCTCCTGCGCCCCCTTCTCACTACTACCACCGCTGCCTGGGTCAGAGCGAGAGGCAGGTAAACAAGCAGGTTGCCGTGGTGGAGAGGAGAGGCAAATCTTTGTCAGTGGGCCCCTGCTGGGGTGGGGGCCCTCAGCAAGTGCCCAACCACGGCTGGCCCTTGATGACGACGACCCTGCATGTGGCCCCGCTAGGTATCACTGCATCTGTTCGTACGTCTCGCAAATACAATCCGGGAATCCTGGCTGGTAAACTTTAAACTATGGTCTTTAAAACAAGGAAAAGGCATCCTATACTTATTCATGTCTCCACTAATCAAATGACTTTCAAACTGGCGTTCATTTTTCATAGGTTTATCATATACTTTCATTCCCCCACCCCCCGCTGGGTCTGTTCTTTCACTTGCTGTGTGTTTTTCATTTTTGAAAATGCTTTGGTCAATAAAACACCTTCAAGAACCAGGGGATTGAGATAACCCATCTCCAGAGATAGTGGCTATGAGGCATCAGCTCCGCTCTGAGAGAATACTAGGAGGAGGCAAGGAGGTTAAAGGACGCAGTTTAACAGTAATGGCCGCTTTCAAAGAATGTTGTGGAGTTTAGCTTGGTGCAGAGGCTAACAAAGTTTGCTGCCTGTCGTCAGTTGGGGGTGCGTCAAAACCGGCGCAAGGTAAGGCAGCCAGATGTGGTCAAAACAAACAGGGCTCTCCCCCAGGGGCCTGAGCTCCCTTCCCTAGCCCGTCCTTACCACTAACAGGTCGTTGAAGAGGAAGACCTCCCTCTGGTGCAGCCCAAGCCTCTGGGGCCGGTTGGGGTCAGGGACCTCATATAGCTGGCAGCAGCAAACCAGACGCCTGTGGGGCAGGGAGAGTACCTGGGTGGGACAGACAGGAAGAATGTGGCGGGAGCGGAACCAGGCAGAAGACAAACCTTGAGCAGGCCACAATGCATCTCCTCAGGAGGAGGAGGAGGCCACTTCCACTCACCGGCTTTTTGCCTACAATCATGCGCTCAACTGCTTGGACCTGAGACACGTGGTCATCATTGGTACGCAGCTCCCGGCTCTGAATCCGCTGATAAATCCCTACCAGTAGATCTCTGGGAATATCCTCGCCATTATCCACCCCTGGCAAAGAAATCAGAGAGACAGGAAGTCACCAGATTGCAGGGAAGAGCCTGGGACAGATTTAGTTTGTCTAGAAAGCAATAATAACAGCAGCGCTTTAGAGTCTTCAAAGATTATTTTCGGTTAATCCTTATAAGAGTCCTGTGAGGCAGGCAGCTAATATTATGAACCCCATACTGAAGTCGAAGGAGGAGGAGGGAAATAGTGGCCTGCTTAACACCACCTAGTGAGTACATGACTGAGGCTGGGGTGGGCACCATGTAGCCTGTGGGTTGCATGAAGCCCCCACAGCCTCCTGTGCAGCCCCTGGCATCCTGTGAAACGTAGGGGGGACCCCCCCATTATTATTTTTCTAAACAAAATAGCATCCATAGCTAATTTAGGCTGTTTTGGTGCTGTGAAGCCGCTCCAGATACCATTAAAAAATATCCCCCCTCCTATTTTCGACACTCATGAGGTTGGGGTGGTGCAGCCTACCAGGGGGAAGGGGCGTTGGGAGGGAAAATGCCCCTTGGATCTCCCGAAGTTGCCCACCCCTGGACCAAAGTGAAATCTGAATCATGTTTCAGGATTCTGTAAGAAATCTCACCAATATCCCAGCTCAAATATTTTTCCACTAAAAACTCTCTCTAGGAGAGTTTTACAAACCTTTTTTCAGAATCAACAGAGTACTAGGAACTGTACAATGCCTACAAATTATATAGGCGCCTTCCCAGAAGGTCCAGTGATCTTTGTGAGCCACTAGATTCCGCTGTTGGTTGTGGAAAGTAGAGATCTGCGAGCACAAGCTGTTCTTCAGCATGAATTATTGAGCACTGGATCTAGTCCAAGTTGGTCTTCATGCAGTACCATTGTTGTCTATTTCTCTGCATGCAAAGGAATCCTAACTACAGTTGGAGGATTAAGAGTTGCCTTAATTTCTGCTTTGAGCCAAACGATGGCTATTTCCCCCTGGTAGCCCTGGTCAGTGACAATCCAGGAGAACACAGATGCAGGTTCAAACTACAATAGACATCTGGTTGCTTTCTGTGCGTTCCTCTCAGAAGTGCCAACATGTGAATGGTTAGGTCTTGTCTCTAGAATGCCACACATTCCCACTCAAACACTCAATCAATAGTTCTTTTTGATAGTTATGTCTTGGCTCGAGATACGACAATAGTTTTCAAGACTTGAAAGTGGTGAATACCACGGGTGGGCAAATTGTGGCCTTCCAGATGTTTTGGCCTACAACTCTCACGACCCCCCAACCATTGGCTATGCTAGCTAGGGCTGATGGGTTGTAGGCCAAAACACCTGGAAGGCCACAAGTTGCCCACCCGTGGTGTTCACACACATTTGTTTTGCAGCCTCTGGTCAAAACAAACCTGGAAGGTTTCTGAAACAATACAAAAGGCTGATTCCCAGGGGTGAAACCTACCTCATGAGCAACAATCACTCTTTCAAATTGCCTTTAACTCTCTGAAAAATTAGCTGTCCTCAGGATCTAGGCCGCTTTGGTGAGTTATGAAGGCTTCCTGATAGAATTCTTAATCTGTTGTACAAAATTAAGTCTGGGAATTTTGGTTTTTCTTTTTCTTTTATAATGTAGTTTTGAACTTTTATATTGTGTTTTAGCATGTTGTATTTTATGGTTTAAATTGTTGTGAACGGCCTAGAGAGCTTCAGTTATTGGGCAGTATACAAATGTCATAAATATATAAATAAACTCTAAAAGCGTGATTTATATGAGCTCGACATATTAACAGAGCTTTAACTCCTGAGGAAATTACATCTTACAACCCACATGATCATGGAAATCAGATCAGCACTGGCTCAGGAAACCACATGGTTTGTGAGGTTACCCACCTCTCCCAAGCAAGCATGTTCTTTCTTTAATAGCAAGGAAAGAGCGTGTAAATGGAATTTTATGTGCTTGCAGTTGGAATGATCATTTCTATCTCTGCTGGGATGTAACAAGCAGATTTACAGAGTCAGAAGCTGACTGATCTGAATCTTGAAGACCATCCTTCCTTCCTTCCTTCCTTCCTTCCTTCCTTCCTTCCTTCCTATCCATCTATCTATCTAATTTGTAATAGAAGTGTTGAATCTTTTCCCTTTCTTTCCTTTTTCTTGTTGTGTTGGGAATGGTTATTGTGAATGGATATGCTTTTTTGCCACATTCTTTCTCCCCTGCCCCCCTTTCCCCTTCCGTTGCTGTTTTTGATTGCAAATATGCTTCCCCCTTCTATACCATAACTTCTATTTCTTATTAAAATTGCCATTTTTCTCCTCTCTGATGGCTTGTTTACATGTTTTAAAAGGGTTTTTTTTTCACTTGTCCTAATTTTCCATGCCTTAAAATACTACACTGCACACTACCAAGGTGCATTCGAACTCAGGGAGCACTTCCTTCCTGTTTTAATAGGAAGCTGGGAGCAGTTCTGCTGAAGCTTGGGAAGTTTCATGGTCAGCATTTGCTGATTTTCTTTGGTTACCCATCGCTGTCAGGAACCAAGACTGAAGAGAGACAGAACACCTCAAGGCCAGCATCTTAGGCCCCCTCTACAAGAATTCGGCTTGACGCCCGGTTGCCCGATTATGCACATCTTCTTACCATCGCTTTTACGCCTAATTCCTATAAACAGGCGGTGAAGCGCAATACCGGCTGTATGAAACACGCTTTAAAATGGTTGAAATGTGGAGAATCGCTTGTTTACATGGTCATAAGGAGCTTCAAATCCCGCCGCAAATGAAAACTCGCTAGCATTCGATAATGCGCATAATCGGACAGAAAAAGCGCCTCAACCCCGATTTGCATTCCGTTTATGTGGAGGTAAAATCGGTAATGCGCTTTGAAAGAGCTTTAAACCGCTCTTGTAGAGGCACCCTTAGATTCTGACAATTCTCTCAATCTTTCCATAGCCAGGGTTATGTGTACTCTATGCTTAAAACATGTAAAGTTTTCTCTCTGGGCAATCCAAATCCTGAACCAAGAAAATAAAAGCTGCTCTGCAGCATGCATAAATTACGCAAATTGAGCAGCTCTGTAGGTTATCTTCTTATTTTGCATCTGTTATTCTGGTTTTGCTAGTTGTAAGGGCAGCCAAGGGCACTGAAGCCCCAACTCCAAACTACTGTAAAAATTATTTAGCCATTTATTTATTTTTGCCTTCTGAGATTTTAACAGGCATTGCCTATACACTTGCAAGCACGTCTTCTCAGCCAGGAGGGAAAGAAACCTGCTGGGTTTTTAAAAAAGGAATTAAAGACTGAGATTACTGGCAAGCACACTCACCATATTATTATTATTTTTGAGCTCTCATGGACCTGCAACACATTCGGAGCCCTGCGGACAGTGGCGGATATCATGTGTTCTGAATCCCACCAACTTTGTCTCAGGGAGCCAAAAAAAAGAGTAGTTGACAGCCAAGAACCTTTTGAGTCCAGAGACATAAAAAAGAAAAAAGATTCTTACCCCGCAAGTTCTTGATGAAGTCATCTAGTTTCATCTTCCTCTCCGCCTTGACACTGGGGCTGTACATGTCGGTGTTAAGAAGGATGATGGCGAAAGCCAGGATGAAGATGGTATCCGGGTTCCGGAACTGGCGCACCAATGGGGCGTTGCAGACACAGTATCGCTGGCTGAAATGAATGGGATGGAAGTCAGGATAAAGAGAAGGCAATGGTCAACGCAGGGAACAAAGACACAAGAGAGGGCCAGGAACAGCTCAAGATACTTTTGCTGCCCAAGGTGGAAAATTTAAAAGATAATCTACCTCTTACTAATTACACAATTTCTTTTTAATGGGGCTTGGGCAGAGTTTGTTAGCGGGTTGTGCCTCTGGTTCAGATCTGGACACCACCTCTTTCACACTTTTAATTCCACCCTGAGGCGACCATTACAACTTGAGTCAAGATAGGGCCATCTAGTTATACAAAATCCTTCATGTGCTGTGTGAGAATTGGACTGGAAAGGGTCCCGGGGCTGTGTACCTTTGGATCCAATTCTTTGCACAAAACCTAGCCCCTCAGAGGTTGAGTCACCCAATTTAGGTTAGAGCGTGCCAAATGCAGAGAGAAAATACCTCACAGAAAGAAAATTCTAGAGCATTTTTCCCCATTTCACAATAAACAGAACCTGGTCCCCACAAACATCCTTGTGTTTCAGTCTCCTTCCCTTACAGTTCATCTTCACACTCATGTACCCACTCGTACAAAAGGGGGGGGGGGCAATGGAAAAGCAAACAGGCAACAAACAAACAAAAACAAAACAAATGGGACTAGTATCTAATTATTATTCCAGACCTTAATCTGCCTGAGACTCTGCTCAGTGAATTAAAGAACTTGCTCCTTCCTTCTCCCTCCTTTTTAAAAATCATTTCTTTTTTTTTTAGAATTCCACAAGCTACAGGAGAAGACACACACACACCTCACTCCTAGAAGAAAGACTGTCAAGTCAATCTGGCCTGGGGTGGGAGGATAAGCTTCACATCCTCCAAATGAGGGTGGTCCCCATGCAATAGCCGTCCACTGAGACATTAGCCCCAAACTGCTGTTTCTACAAACCATCGTCTGCAACTCCACTTCAAACCATGAAACCGGATCTGTTTGTTTTGGCTTTCCCCCAGCCATGGGTTGGGAAAGGGCCTTTTCAGTGGTGGCCCCCCAATTATGGAATGATCTCCCTGACGAGGCTCGCCTGGCGCCAACATTGTTATTTTTTCGGCGCCAGGTCAAGACTTTCCTCTTCTCCCAGGCATTTAACAGCATATAATGAGGGTTTTTTTTGTGTTTTTGTGTTGTTGTTGTGCTTTGACCCAGAAGGATATTGTAATTTTAACTTGTTTTTATGCTTTATGTTTTTAAATTTTGTATATTGGTGTTTTAATTGTTTAATGTTTTTAATTTTTGTAAACCGCCCAGAGAGCTTCGGCTATGGGGCGTATATAAATGGAACAAAATAAATAAATAAATAAATGGGTTCTCTTTGTATCAACTTCACGATACTATTGAGTTCTTTTGGCCTTTTTGTTTGTTTGCTCTGAATCTTTTATAAACCACTCTGGGATTTGTTTCAAATGGGAATAAATATTGTTAACACATTTTTTTTAAAAAAATGAAAATGGTTTCCTATTCTGGTTTGCTAATTACGAGCCCCGATTTGTCAATTCAAGCACTGCACCAAAAGCTCTCTTAACTCTGGTTGAGAATGATGTCTGGACTGAGCCAGAAACACCAAATTCAGAGTGAGCGAATGTATGTATATGTGTATGTGTGTGTGCGCCCCCCCACACACATGTGTCATGTATGTATGTGCTAGTGAGGGGGAGAGAATCCTTCCTAGCCTCAACCAGACTAGGGTGACCATATGGAAAGGAGGACAGGGCTCCCATATCTTTAACAGTTGTGCAGAAAAGGGATTTTCAGCAGGTGTCATTTGTATGCATGCAGCACCTGGTGAAGCTTCCTCTTCATCAACAGTTAAAGTTGAAGGAGCCCTGCCCTCTTTTGTATCTGGTCACTCTAGTATAGCTCCTGCAGCTTTGACTGTCTTAAAACCGACAAGATTCGCAACTACTGCATGGAGACAAACTGAAAATCTGGACTCAAAAGCAGCTTAAATTTGTTAATGGCCAATTTGTAAGCTGCAAAAGAGTTTGGGTAAAATCCAACTTAAGTCCTACTTAGAGTAAATCCAGTGAAATGAATGAGACGCAAGTTAGTCTTGATTAACTTAAGTGCCATTCATTTCAATGGGTCTACTTGAAGTAAGACTTACATTGGATTTTACCCTTTGTATCCACAGTCGTCTTTCAGTTAAAATCTTCTTCCGCTGCCTACATTAACTTTTCTGATCTGCTGCAGATTTAACACTGGCTCCCAGAAAAAAAAAACCTGTTTGCAAATAGTCAACTTTGGCAATGAATGCTCCTTTCTTCATTTTCCTTTCCTTCCCCACCGCAAGTTCTCCCCTCTGTTACCACGTTTGTCTTAACAGGGGAGGGAAAATAAGCCACCGTGGCTTGTTTTCCCTCCGTGATTATGCCACACCAGGCACACTGCATAGGCAGATGCGGCAGCAGGAGTTGGTTAGAGAACAGGGCTAATATTTTTAATAATCGTTTTTCAAAACTGGAAAGGATATCTTACTGGATCGGCTCTGCAAGATGGGAGTAGGGGGCACTGTGTTACAGTGGTTCCGCTCTTACTTGCAGGGCCAATTCCAGAGAGTGGTATTGGGGGATTCCTGTTCCACCCCATGGCTATTAAGCTGTGGGGTGCCACAAGGTTCTATTCTATCCCCCATGCTGTTCAACATCTATATGATGCCGCAGGGTGAGGTCATTAGGGGTTTAGGTGCCATCAGTATGCTGATGATACTCAGCTCTATTTCTTCTTGTCACCGGAGTCAGCTGGGGCGGTGAAGGTGCTGGACCAGTGCCTGGAAACTGTAATGGGCTGGATGAGGGCTAATAAACGGAAGCTGAATTTTGATAAGATGGAAGCTCTGTGGATTGGTGGTTCCCGAGTCCAGGAATTGGGTAAGCGACCTGTTCTGGATGGGGTTGCACACATGCTGAAGGAGCAGGTGCGTGGCTTGGGTGTACTCCTAGATCCATCCTTGTCACTGGAAGCCCAGGTGGACTCTGTGGTCCATAGTAATTGGGGTCAGCTTCAGCTGATCTGCCAGCTACAGCCTTTCCTGGACAGGGACAACCTAGTCACAGTAGTCTATGTGCTGGTAACTTCCCGACTAGACTACTGCAATGCACTCTACGTGGGGCTGCCCTTGAAGAGGGCTCAGAAGTTGCAGCTGGCACAAAATACAGCAGCTAGACTGCTCACTGGAACAGCCTATAAAGACCCTATAACACCAGTCTTAAAAGAATTGCATTGGCTGCCTACATGTTTCCGGTCAGAATTCAAGGTATTAGCAATGACATTTAAAGTCCTAAGCAGCTTGGGCCCTCGGTACTTGAGGGAGCGCCTCTCCCTATATATGCCTGCCTAAGATTTGAGATCTGTTGAAGGAGACCTCCTCTGCATCACACCAACGCGAGACATACATTTTGGTGGGACATGGGAGAGGGTTTTCTCTGTTGTGGCACCCCGGCTGTGGAAGGCCCTCCCCTTGGAGGCCCAACTGACGACAACATTAGCTTCATTTTGGCACCAGGTTAAAACATGGCTTTTTATCAAAGCCTTGGGGGGCTAAATTCTCCATGTGTGTAACACCTAGTTTTAATTTTTTAAAATTGTTTTCATTGCTTTTTAAATGTTCTACCGGTTTTAATTTGTTAACGATTTAATACGTTTTCAGCTATGTAAATTATTCATGTTTTTATTGTTCTGATTTTATCTGTACGCCGTCCTGAGATCCCGATGATAATAGAGCGGGATGCAAACGTTTTAATAAATAAAAATAAAATCAATAAAACAAGGGGCTAAGGGTGGGAAGCTGTTAAAGGAGGATGTAAAAGCAGCCGGAAGGAGGGAGGAAAGAAATTGCCACTTGAGAATAGGGTACAAGTTAAGTGAGAAAGGAGAAGGGGAGGGAAATGATAGCAGATACTTTGAGAGGTGGGGATGGGGGGGGGGGGGGAGGAAAACAAAACCAAAATGAAAAGTCATCTCTGCTTGGAGCCTTTGGATCAGCAAATTCTGTCTGAAATGAGAAAGCTGAGTGACGATCTCTCCAGGCTAGGCTGACCCTATGGAAAGGAGGACAGGGCTCCTGTATCTTTAACAGTTGTATAGAAAAGGGAATTTCAGCAGGAGCTGCAGGAGCCCTGCCCTCTTTTGTATTGGGTCACTCTGGAATCGAGATACAAAAGAGGGCAGGGCTCCTGCAGCTGCAACTGCTGAGACGAAGAGGGGATTTTTCCAGGTGCTGCATGCATACAAAAGATACAGGAGCCCTGTCCTCCTTTCCATAGGGTCACCCTGTTCCAGAGTCAACATCTATATTTCACTTGAGGAAAGCTCAGCTATGGAACTCCACACTAGGAGGAAAGAACCATGGCAAAGAATTTAGCTGTTTCCAAAGAGGGGTTTGATATCAATATAAAATGGCACCAGTAATTGCCAGCGGATTGTGCAAAACTCCATTTCCACCTGCCACCATTCTGTGACTGGTGGGCCTCAATCATTTTCAGCTCTCTCAAGAGAGCCTTGGGGGTATCAAGCCTGAGAAGCCCCGCACTACGCTAAAGCGAGGGAGGGAGGGAGTTTGCATTAGAGAGTCTCCAAAGGCTCACATTCTCAAAGGTGCTCTAAATTTGCCAGCTCTCTTAATTGCAACCTCTTGAAATGTTTTCTCTAGCCCTGTCATTGTTTGATAGAGGGATAGCTGAGCCAAAACAGCAAAGAGTCCCATGGTGCTTTAAAGAACAATCAATACCTTGCACCATAAGCAATGCAATCATTTTACTTGTCAAAAATGAAAGGAGACAAGTCCTTAAATCTCCCTCAGGCAGACTTGCAGCCTGGTCACGCTTTGGCCCGTGGCGTGTCATTTTCACACATGACAGGATGAAAAAGTGCGTCTCTTGTTTTTGCACACCCCGCTACGTGTGAGAATGTACTGCTCTCTCGGGCTCGTATGCCCATACATTGCTACGCACGTCTCCCCCATCCACCCTTCCTGGTGGCAGATGGATCGAGTGGGAAGGATATAGGCAAACGGAGATGTGTGCTCACACAAGACCAATCGCAGCACGCCCTATATGCTGAGGGAAGGGGTCTGTGCAAGCAAGAAGTTTGCTCCAGCCTCCCACTAGCTCTGTAGGCACGCTGGAGCCAGGGTGTGAAGTGCCCCTTGACTTGTCAAAGTGGTGACGGTTTCTTAGGCCTTCCTTGCAGACTCTGATGGTTTCCTTCCTTTCCTCTGTTGTATAATCTAACAGAAATGAAGTCAGTGCTACAAAGAAATTGAAGCCAAAGCAGAGAAACGTCTTGCACTCACCTTGATCCCGGGTGATCTCAGACATTATGCCCTGCAGCATCTCAACAGAAGGTCTTATTCCGGCAAGTCACCAAAGGGATTCTGGGGCAGAGCTACATGCTCCCCCCCCCCCCCACTGGCCATGGCCTGTAGCCCTTGGGGCACTAGTCCGGAGACCACTTGGCCCCGGGGCCGAAATTGGCTCCCCAGCGTAGCTCTAGTCTAAACGTTGCCCCCTCTCCCCCCACCAAGGAAAGATGGCTGCACCTGCAACATACCTGAAGGCCTCAATGAGGCGCTCCACTTTCTGAGCCTCGCCTTGCACCCGAATGTGAGACTGGAACTTCCGCAACGCGTCATCCAGGTCCATGCTGGAGAAGTCCATCTCGTCCACCACACAGCTGGAAAGCAGCAGAAGGCAGGACAATGACCAATGGTGGCAAGGGGTGGACGGGGCCCAACGTGCTGAAGACCTCCCCCTCTTCCCTCTTCCCACATCCCATTAGGCCTTGTAAAACCATTGCCTCTTTCACCGTACCTTCTCTGTAACGCCATGTGAGAACGAGGACATGTTTGGAACTGTCCTCCACTACTGCTCCACAATTATGCAAGTACAGGATTGTAAGAATCGGAAGGAAACCATGTGGCCTACCTAACCTAGGGGTGGGAAGCTATTTCGGCCTGAGGGCAACACTGGCTCCAGGCCAGCACATTGGAGGCCACATGCCAGCAGTGGGTACGACCACCCTCACCGTGGCATGTGGCCCCCTCCATGTTCATCTGGACAAACACACACAACACACACATACGTACCTTATTTACAGACACCTCCTATCCATTCCATTCCATTCAGCTTGTTCTCTCTCTCTCTCTCACCCCATTCACTCACGAGACACATATGCAAAGAGGCGAGTACACACACCATCCATTCACTCTCTCTCTCTCTCTCTCACACACACACACACACACACACACTCCATTAGCCTGGAAACAGTAACGTAGGTCACAATCCTATGTATGTTTAGACAGAAAAATATCTTATAACTCCCCACCATTTTTTCAGCCTAAACAAAGTCAGGATTGCACCCTTAATACTTTGGTCCTAAGTGCTGAAAAAGCTGCACTTACATGATCTCAGCAATGTTTTCGACAAGTCTGTAGGGCAGGACGTTAACATTAATCCAGAGGTGGGTTGGGCTAAGTCTGAAAGCAGAGTGGCTCACTGAAAAACACCCAGAGAGCTTGCAGCTAAGCTAAGGTTTGAACTCAGGACTTCCATAACGGTGGCGGTAGGGGAGGAACGAATCATGCAGAACTCCTTACTCAAGTACATCCCGGTTGAATTGCTTTTGCCGATTGCCAAGAAATTCGCCAATCATCTGCCGGCTCAGTCCCTTCCGCTCCAGGATGAAGCGTGCCACGCCAACCGGTGTGTCTGACAGGAAGCCCCTCTCGATCAAATATTGGATCCCCTTCTCTGGTTTCCTGCCGGTGGGATGAGAAGGAACCTGTATGCATGCATGCCTGAAACCATTTTCACCTAGCATCCGCTTCCCCCATCTGTGATACTTCAGCACAAAACACAGAGCACCAACTTAAAGAAGAAATTCACCTCCCAGCACCCCCCCAATAGGTGCCAAAAGCAAGGGAAATTGGAAACAAACAAACAAACCCTGGTATCCAGAGCATCAAAAAGGTCAAAATTAGCTTGCAAACAAGCTAATTTGACCCTCTGGCAGTCTATAGCCACTCTGACAGCCATTTTATTTGTTTTGTCAAAGTGTTTTTTCCTTCTAAATGTGGGGTTCCCCTTGGATATTAGGGGGTGCCAGGAGCCACACTGGAGGGCTGCATGCAGCTCCTCTGCTTTACAACAAGGTGTATGCTCCCTGCGCTGGTTTTAAAGGGAAATTCCTGCTTTTTTGCCTTTGGCAGCAAATTTAGCTGCATGGCGGCGATGGTGGGGAGGGCTACATGCGGCCCGCAAAAAAGACTGGGAGGGCCACATGCAGTTCGTGTGTTGCTCACTCCTGATCTCAGAGCCTCTCTTTCATTTTGATCCCACCTTCGGATTCCCATTTGGACACGAAAGCAAATCCAAGGCTGACATGTGTGAAGGGCTGGTTGTTCTAAATGACCAAGTAAACATACGCCCAACAAGGCCGGTGCAAGAAATCTCCCTGCCCCAAGTGATAGGGCCCACAAGCTCTGAGAGGTGTGCCCCAGGGGCCTTCTTCCTATTGCAAAGAATCATGGGGGCAACTCTCAAATGGCATCCTAGACACCCCTAAACACACTGCTGGCAGGTCCAGGCCAGCCCAGCCCAAAAGACAGGGGTTGCGTCCTCTCTTAATTCAACAGCTCACCTGCAGGTATCAAGGAAACCACAGGCTGAAGGCAATGGTTCCATCTGACCTCCTTGGGGAGGGGGCCATTTAACCTAGGCTTGCTGCAGGCAAGGAACAGTTGCAGTGGTGGTGGGGCAGACGCCCCAGAGAGCTGGGGAGAGGCATTAACATCCCATCCCCACGGTGAGCTATCCCACCACTGAGACAAGTTCATAGCTTTGCCCTGAACTGGATAATCTGCTATAAGCTGCCTTTGGGATCATTCAAATAAAAAAGCAGAGTATAAATCCTTAGAATGGGGTGCTTGGATGCGTGGAGAGCTATGCCAAAGAAAATGCTGCTCTTTCCCCTCTGCTCTGGCCCGTCGCACACCAGCCCCAGGCCTGTTACACACTAGACATCAACCTATTCCCAAGGGCCCTGGATGTATTTCACAGAAGCCTGAGGATCCATTGGTGCCAATGGTTGATGTTTTCCCCTCATCTTAACTGCCATAGAGGGGGTAATTTTCAAGAGGGATTGCAGCTGGGGAGGGAAGGATGAACCCCCCTTTCCCATATGCTGCAAAACTGCCCCCCTGCAGGGCAATTAAGCTTGGGGGGGGAAAACGTTTTCCATTGGTTTGGGAAAGTCTGGGTCAGAGCGCAAATTGACTGAAGAATGTATTTTATTTGAGATAATTTGGAAGAAAAATTAATTAGCTGGCTCTGGCTCCTGTCAAATTTAAACAAATCCTCATCATTATTTCTAAATTGGGATTCAAAGATATGGATTAGCATACGCAGATTTCATGAAGATTTGTGAGATGGTACAGTTCTAAGTTGGTAAAATGGAGTTTATCCCTTCAGACTGCAGACTGGCGACATGGCATTTTAAATGTTTCTCTTTGTTAAAGATCCATGTGGGTAGAAAACCAGCATGGCAGGGAAGTACAGGGCTGCTCCCTCATGATTAGGGTGACCATATGGAAAGGAGGACAGGGCTCCCGTATCTTTAACAGTTGCATAGAACAGGGAATTTCAGCAGGTGTCATTTGCATGCTTACATCACCTGGAGAAATTCCCTCTTCACCACAATCATTAAAGCTGCAGGAGCCCTGCCCTCTTTTGTATCTGGTCACTCTAGTATAGCTCCTAGAGCTTTAACTGTTGTGATGAAGAGGGAATTTCACCAGGTGCTGCATGCATACAAATGACACCTGCTGAAATTCCTCTTTCTATTCGACTGTTAAAGATACAGGACCCCGGTTCTCCTTTCCATATGGGTCACCCTACTCACGATACACAAATAAACTCCATCTCCCGCAAGTAGAAAAAAGTATCACATCAGAGAGAAAGACTGCAGCAGCCCATCTCAGGACTCTGCCTTCTCATTCTGCCCTGTTTAGGTCAAGGTCTTAGTGTTGAAATTATCCCAGTGGCCACAAGATGTCAGTAATACCCTTTTGCGCTCTTCTTCCTCTCCGTCCCCCAACCCCAAATGCACTTGAAATGTTGGGAAAGAGGTCGGATGAGGTCAGGGGACGGAGGTGGGAAATATAACATCTGGGTCCCAAAAGAGGAACATATTTATCTGAAGTGGAAGTGGGGATCCCCCAAGCCAGGCCTGATGGCATTCTTTGCCAGCAAATGAAGCATGATAAAGAACAAGAATAGTATTAATGATGAGGTGTTAAACATAGAGCACAAGTTGCTCAAGACAAGCTGGGGAGCGTGTGCCCCCCCCCCCCACAAATGCACACTGGGTGATCTCAAATCTGCTGGCTTCTAGAACTCCAGAGCCCATGTGGGAGAGACAAACTCCAGAACAGACAGAGAGATGGCAGGGCCAGGCAGTCAGAGGCAGGTTCTGGGGTACTGTTAAGGGCAGCAGAACGGAAGGCAGCCAGATTACCCACTGGGAAGTTCCCGTGTGCAACTCCCATTCATCACAACGGGGCTCACGGAGGAGAACCTCCGGATGGATTGCAGTTGACGTCAACTAACGTGCATTTGGGTTTTCTGCCTCCAGCACCAAAGCATCTTAGGTGGACCCCACCCCGGACAAGCCTACATCCTTATCTGCCAGGCGAAGGATTCACAACGAGGGTCACCGGTACACCTCGGGGTGACCATATCACACCAGCTTTAAAATCACTCCAATGGCTGCCAATTAGTTTCCGGGTGAAGTACAAAGTGTTGGTCATGACCTTTAAAGCCCTACATGGTTTGGGTCCAAGTAACCTGCGGGATCGCCTTCTCCCACACAATCTGCCCCACATGCTCAGGTCCTCTGAGAGTAATTTACTACAGTCGGCCAAGACTAGGCTGACAACCGTTACCCAGAGGACCTTCTCTTCTGCCGCTCCCAGACTGTAGAACGACCTGCCGGGAGAGATCCGCCAACTCACCAGCCTTCCAGAATATAAGAGAGCTATAAAGATTGATCTCTTCCGGAAGGCCTACCCAGTCGAATTTTAAGACTTGGTTGATCTTAATAATGTATTAATTTTATATGCTTTTAATCAGTTTATGTATTTTATTGTTGGCATTGATGTTGTACCCTGCCTCGATCCGGAGGGAGAAGCGGGTAAAAAATAAAAATAAAAATAATTATTAAATGAGCAGGGGTCGTCTCCTGGGTGGGGGCAGGGCGTGGAGCCCTCCTGGCCTGGTGCTTCTTCCCAAGCACTCAACATGAGTCATGACTCCAGCTGGTTAATATGATGTGATGGCTGCCTCCCAGCCCCCAAGAGCTTGCCTCCTGCCAGCAAAGCAGCTGCTGCCTTGCTCAGTAGCAATTAAATCACCAAGAGCAACAGGAAGCCAAGATCCGAGCCCTTCCCCCAGCCGCTTCCTGGATCCAGAAGACCAGTGCGCACTTCAGAGAGCAGTGACCAGGCTGCGATGGCTGGAAAGGAGGCCATTCAGACCGGTCTCAGGTGGCCAACTTTAGACTGCCTGTGGGTCTTTAAAGCCTTGAAGGGCAGCCTGACATGCAGGAAATTTAAGCCAGGGAAATTGTTTAGCTCAGAGATGGGGAACCTGTGGCCCCCCAGATACTGCTGGACTACAGCACCCATGATGCCCAACCACTGCCCTTGCTGGCTGAGCCTGACTGGAGTCCAACAACATCTGGAGGGCTGCAGGTTGCCCCGCTCCAATTTAGCTCCACGACAACAAAAATGCTCATCATAAATGCCGGCCTGTCAGTCTGATGTTAAAGGCACAGGAAACAAAAAAGGGACCCACCCTCAGCAGAGGCAGGCAAAGAAGGGCGAACGCTGTAACCTTCCCGAGAGGTGTCTCTTTCAATAATTTGGGGAAGGGGGCAGGGGAGCTGGCACACAACTATGCCGAGTGGGGGAAGGCAAACAGATTTGGGGAAACTGGAATGCAGTGTCTTGAATGCCCAGTGTCCAAAGTGAACCCCCCCCCCCCCCGCTGCTCTAAGCAAATTCTGTGCCTTCAACCTCCCTGCCAATATTCAAGAACACCCGGCCCTTTCCTGGCCCAGCAGCTCAGAGAAGAAGTCAGTGGCAGCTAATCAGCCTTCCTTCCTCCTTCCACGGAGTGTTTTGTGCAAATAATCCCTGGTTCCGCCTGTTAGCTGAGCTTGGAAGAAGGGGGAGACAACGCACAAAACGAAAAGCATCCTCGGTTGGAGGAACTGCACCATCTTGACGCTTGTACATTGTGGTTGCCCGGCAACCGCGACACCGCGACTATCGCCAGGGCTGTGCCTGCCGCGCCCCTGGAATATCCAAATTCTGCAAACGGGAAACCCCAAACCATGTGATCGGGATGACTTGTCCGTTGTACGCCTCTCTACCCATATTCCCATTTTAGGATTTCTTCTGCTGCTGTGGTTTAGGCTTCGAAATATTGTTGTTTTGCCAACAACACACAAAGGGAATAGAAACACAGAATCGTAGAGTTGGAAGAGGCCTCGGAGGTGATCTACAGGGGAACACATGGAACTGAAACCATGGGGACTAGGAAGTTATTTTCCTCTATATATTCGGAAGCTGAGAAATGTTCATGCCATCAAATTTTGCCCTACAATAAATACGGCGCTTGTACCACCCAACCACACTATGGGGACCCAGAATATCCAAAGGCCTGGTGATTTCTCACACTGTCAGGCTATTGGTGCCGTAGTTTGGGGGCTGGAGCAATAGAAGTATTTGGAAAGCGTGCCAGAGTAGCGTCTTGGGCAAAAGCCCTGCTTGCTCAGTTGTGCGGGACAACTCAGAGGAAGAGACGGGCCTTCCTCCCATATGTACCTGCCCGGACCCTAAGATCATCTACTGGGGTCCTTCTCTGTGAGCCCCTGCCAAAGGAAGTGAGGCAAGTGGCCACTAGGAGGAGGGCTTTCTCTGCACCCTGGCTGTGGAATGAGCTCCCCAGAGAGGTTCGCCTGGCACCTACTTTGCACTCTTTTCGTCGCCAGGTGAAGACCTTTTTATTCTCCCAGTATTTTAACAGTTAAATTAACTCAATTTTAATCCTTGCTGTTTTAAATTTGTATTTTAATCTGTATTAATCTCTGCTGCTTGGTTTTATCCTGGTTGTGTTTTCTATATTGTATGTTATTTTGTGTTTTTAGATTGTGGTTTGTTTCATATTTCTTATAATGATTTCATGGTTTTAATTTTTGTGAACTGCCCAGAGAGCTTCAGCTATAGGGCAGTATAAAAACTGCAATAAATAAATAAATAAATGAATAAATAAATAAATTCCGTGAGGCAGCTGCGCCAGTGCAACGGAACCCCCTCAAGCCTTTGGAGAGAGCAGCTGCAGGCAGCTTTTATATATTGGCACAGCCTCAGTCCCCTAGACAGGAAAGAGCTCAAGCTGGGAGCCATCTCCACTGGGGTGGCTTACGCCTGCGCAACCTGGACAGCTCTACCTAAAACGTTAGGGCCGGGGTGGCCTTCCTGTGCACTGTGATCCCGAGCCTCTTCAGTCGAACAGAGCCTGCTCCTAAAACAAGTCTCCTGGTCCCTCCCAAGACCCTCCAGGCGCTTCCTTCCAAAATACCTATTCCCCTGCCGCTGACTCTCCCACATGCCGCCCTCCCCACCACCACCACCACCTAAACTCTGACCACGCGTCTCGTACTTGTTGAAGAGGTTGAGGCCGATGCGGTACTGGCGGCGCTGCACGATGTCATTGTTGAAGGCGGGCGAGTCCCAGCTGTGCCGCGTCTCCCGCTGGTAGGTCTGTTTGCAGGGCCCGCCGGGGGCCGAGGGGGCGGCGGGGGTGGGCGGGGGAGGGTCGCGCAGGCTGTCGCGGGAGGAGGAGCCCGAGCTGCAGTTGATGGTCTCATTGGAGTTGGTGGTGCTGTTGAGGCTGTCGTTGTCGCCGTCGGAGTTGTCCGGCGGAGGGGGTGGGGGCAGGCGGCCTGGGGCCTGGACGGGTGGCATAGGAAGGGGCGGGGGAGGCTGCTTTGGTTCAGGGTGGTAATGCCGGTGTGGGTGCGGGGAGCGGGCGGGCCCTCCGGGGTGCTTGAGGGTGCCGTGGGGACTGCAGCCATCCTGCTCGAACATTAGGCCCCGGTTGAGGGAGCCCCGGTCAGAGCGGTCGCTTAGATCCACGGAGCTGTCGCTGGGAGGTTCGATCGTGAGCAAAGGCAGGTGGGCGCCACGCAGGCGGTAGTCCCGGCACTCCATACATGGCGTGCTGCGCCGGCTGCCGCCGCCGCCACCCCCACCGCCACCCCCGTTCTCCCGGCTGTCCTCCCGCTGCGGCCCACCCCAGTACTCCGGCCGTGGGGGCGGCGGAATGGGCACTCCCGCGCTGGGCTCGGGGGGCTCCGTGCTGGGCGGGCGCTCCAGCGAGAGGGGCGACGTAGGAGCTCCTTCGTCCAGATACAGCGTGACGTCGCTGAACGAAGTGGCCGCGCTGTCGCCCTGCTGCTCCTTGGACTCGCTCTTCTCCAAAGTGGGGGCTCCCGGGCCCCCCTCCTGCCCTAGGGGGTGACAGTTCAACGCTTCGTCAATTGACTCTGCCAAAGACTTCACCTGTTGGGAGGCACAGAAAGAGATTAGCTAAACTGGATTCTACTCAGGGCTGTGCATGTTGGAGGAGGAGGAGGAGGAGGAGGAGAAGAGGAGGAGAAGAGGAGGAGGAGGAGGAGGGGGAAGTAACAAAAATCCTGCACCAAGGAAATCTAATTTTTTGCTCCACCTGAATTAAGCCAACGTGTGCACCTATTTGAGAATCAAGCTTTAGATAATCTTTTATGACACATACTATGGTGGCAGGAAGACAAGGGAGTTATGGAATAGTGCTTATTCTTCCACGGGTGTCAGAGTGTGGAGCGTCCTCTATGACCTCTAAGCAATTTCCTATTTACCGATGAAGTTCAGAAATGGACTACACATTCCAGAGTTACCGTCTAAATTAACCTTGTTTTGTTTAGATGCAATTGTTTGTTATTGAAGCTCCTATTGAGCCAACATGGCTATATTGCTTATTATTGTATAAATCAATCCTGTTTTGTCTAGTTGCTATTACTGAGTCAACATAGATACATTGCTTATCATTGAACTGTATTGTACATTATATACCTTTATTGGTACTGTGTTATTGTCATGCTGTATATTCTATTATTTGGTGTGCACGGTTCAGCCAATTCAGTAAGGCTTTTTTGCTCGTTGTTAATTTCACATGAGTGAATAAAACACTGACTGTTGTTTTCACACTAGAATCCTCTGCGATTAGTTGGAAAACTAATTAAAATGTGGGTTCCATATAAGCATTTAATAGAGCACTATATTATACAGCACTGCCCTTTTCTGTGGCCAAAAAACTCATATACATTTTGTTCACAAGTCCTGTTCAACAAAGGTCTCCTGTAACATTAATTGTTTCCTCCTTACAAGCACTATCTCTTGTATTGCTTCTGATAAATTGTGTGTTCGTGTCTATTAATGGCTTCCTTGCATTTTTTACCAATGCACGTGCTGGTAACTTCAAGACTCGACTTCTGCAATGCGCTGTACATAGGGCTACCTCTGTGCCTAGTCCGGAAACTACAACTAGTTCAAAATATGGTAGCCAGGTTGGTCACTGGTACACCTAGGGGTGACCATATCACACCAGCTTTGAAATCTCTCCACTGGCTGCCAATTAGTTTCCAGGTGAAGTACAAAGTGTTGGTTATTACCTTTAAAGCCCTACATGGTTTGGGTCCAGGTTACCTGCGGGATTGCCTTCTCCCATACAATCCGCCCCGCACGCTCAGGTCCTCTGGGAAGAATTTACTTACAGTCAACGAAAACTAGGTTGACAACCGTTACCCAGAGGACCTTCTCTTCTGCCGCTCCCAGATTGTGGAATGACCTGCTGGGAGAAATACGCCAACTCACCAGTCTTCAAGAATTTAAAAGAGCTATAAAGACTGATCTCTTCCGGCAGGCCTACCCAGATGAATTTTAAGTGTTTATTGGTGTTTTATTGGTATTTTAATTTAATCAGTTTGTATATTTTATGCTTGATGTTGTTCCCCGCCTAGATCCGGAGGGAGAGGCGGGTAATAAATAAATAAATAAATATATTATTATTATTATTATTATTATTATAACTACTATGCTATTAAAGGAAAGGAAATAAATAATGGAAGGAAGCTAGTAATTAAAGTCATTCACCTTATGCAGGAAAGAGAGGCTGACTAACAGGAAGCTATAACAGAGGCAGAAACTGCAAGGAGGAAGGTTTTAATTAAAGAAACAATTGCCCATAACAGCCTCAATAGAACTTTGTCTGTCCACAGTGGACAGGCATGTGCAATTGTGTGTTACTGCAAACAAGAGAGAGTATGTTGACAAAGGATGCCAAAGAAAGAGGCTAGCGTGAAAGCAACTTTGAGACTTCCAGTCATTGGCTGCAGGAATTTGTTTCAGCATATTAAAATGAAGGGGAAATGGACACAGAAAAGTGTTTGCACATGTACATACACTTGCAAATACTTGGGATGGCTTTACATAGGTCGCCACTTGTTTTCCCCCCTTATTTTGTAAACTTTATTCCAGTTTTGTGAACAGCCACTTGACAAAGGTGAATACAGTTTGTCTCCAGGCAAACAGGTAGAGACTTTTTTTAAAAAAAAAACTGGATGAGAAGGAGTTGTTTTAAGGCTGTCTAAGTGCTGCCTCATTATCTGAGATCCTGCTGACTCTCTTTCATCCCTTTTCTGAATGTTACCAGGTTTTGTCCACTTTTTTTCAAGTCTGCTTCTACACCTGAAGGGCTAGAAACCAGTGCTTTTAAAAATGAAAGCCAAGAAGCAAAGGAGACTTGTTTTCTGCAGCAAGAACTGAGATTTGTATTAGCCTGATGTAATCGTGGAATTGTTGAACACACACAGCCCTGAGCATGCCACCCCATGGGGGAAAGGTTTTAGGTCAAGGTGAAATAGCAAAACCTAATTACAAATGGCACTAAAATGTATTCGGGTTATTAACAGTTTAATTAAAAAAAAATTAAAATAATATTTAAAATATGTTAAATGTCAAATGCTGAACTTCGTTGGTCAATCATCCCAGTGCCTTCACACTAAATCATTATCATTATTAATACATAACTACAGCAGGGATACGCAACCTTTTGTGGACCATGATCAAATTTAGCAATCTGAAAATCTGTCCTGGGCAGCACCACAAAGGAGAAGGAATCTCCCCAAAACGGGTGGGATCTGCCAGAACACATTATACAACTCCTTTGAATTCACAGTTTTCAGTGCCAAGAGAAATCTATTTCATAGAAAAGAAATACTTCTTCTCCCTCCTCCCCTGTCTGCCAACTCATTCCTCTCTCACTCTGGATCACCACACTCCCTCCTTCTTTCCCTATCTCTCATTCCCGCCCCCTCTCTCTCTCACACACACATACAGACACCACTTTCTCTTTCTCTCTCTCACAGACACTCACACCTCTCTCTCTCTCTCTCTCTCTCTCTCACACACACACACACACACACACACACACCTCTCTCAGACAAGCACACTCTTTCTCTCTCACACACCTCTCTCGTATATACATACTTCACCTTCTCTCTCTCTCACCCCCCCCCCCGCTCTCTCCTCCCTGTCCCTCTGTCTCTGTCTCTCTCTGTCTCTCTCTCTATCACACACACACTGGCTGAATTTGGACAACACTATAGTCAATGGTGGGGTAATAATCAACTTTACAGTTGTTCATCTAGGGGGTACTCCCCACACAACATGGGAATAAATAATCAACTGTGGTGTGGATTAGGATCAGCGCTGAGTTTACTATGGCAGCATTTGGACGACATGATAGTCAATACAACTGACGATTGTTCCCCACCCCCAGTTGCTTAATGTGTCGTCCGAATTCAGCCAATGTTTCTCATACTGACACACATGACCCTAGCCACCCATCCTCCATCCATTCACAGTATCACACACATACATACCATGTATCCTTGAGTGGAGATGAGAGGAAGTTTAGTTGAACTCCCCTGGAGGGTGACAGGTTGGGGAAGGCTGGCTCAGATCACGGGGAGTTGAAGTCACGTTGGAGATAGGGAAAACAGAGGGGATTTGGGAAAGGCTGTAGAAGGTTAAGGGGGAGCCTTGAGGAAGCAGCTGGAGGTCATGGCAAAGCTGGGGAGGACCGAGAGGAAGAGCCAAAGCAGCTGTGAAAAGGTCCCAACAGGGCTGAGGAAAAGGGAGGACTGCTTCAAGGGGCCCAAGCAAGGATGGCCGGGACCAGGGCAGTTTGGACATTGCGCTCACCTGCTTGGAGAAGGAGTCCTCGAGCTCAGTGATGTCATTGCAGAAGCCTCCGGAAGAGGAGTGCAGGGAGCCGGCATCCAATCCAGCCCGGCAGGAGCCACCGTAGGGGAGGCCACGGTCCAGCAGATGCGGTCGAGCGGTAGCCATGGTGCCCTCATCCAGCGAGGCAGGCTTGCCTTCGAAGTACGGGGCGTTCTGGGCCTTATCATACTCCTCAAAGGAGTACTGCATCCGCATGTTCGAGAGGATGATGCGCCGCGACATGCGGCTCTCAGATGCCGAGCTCCGCAGGCGCTCAAACTTCTTGTTCATGCGGTACTGGCGGAAGGCCGTTTGGATGGTCCGTGCGGCCCGCCTGCTCAGGAAATAGCCCCCGTACTTCCGCTCCAGCATCTCCACCTGCAGCAGACAGCAGAGGAGGATCAGTTGGGGTTGGGGGGGGGGGGGTTGGCGGCAGGGATTTGGACCAGAGGGCAGGAACAAATCAATGGGGTTAACAAGAGGAGAATCAAGAGGCAGGTAGCTGGGGAGAGACCATATCTGCAAACAAGGTGGCATGGTTGATGGTGGCCCTTGAGCAAGGTGTCGCAGTGAGCCATTCTCAAACAGTAAAGCACTCCTAGAGCGTTTTCACTTCCATCCCTTGAAGCAGCCTTATTCTGAGCCAGACCATTGGTCCATCCAGCCCAGTACTGTCTACTCCAGGGGTATCCAAACATTTTAAGAATTCTGGGAGAGTGTTGTAGGTGCTCTCACAAAATGGCTGCCACGGGAGTGCCTTGCCCGTTTCACAAAATGGCTGCCGTGATGGGCATGGCCAATCACAAAATGCTCATTTCCCAAAAGGCTAACTGGTGAGACACACACAAAAAAGAAAAGTAACATGCCCAAGAACCTACAGTACAAGGCAGAGGTGGGCTTTGAGCTCCAAAACACAAAAACCTAAATAAAGATAGCACTGGAGGCCAGCACTTTGCTCTGCAGCAAGCTAGCCTCCCAGCTAAAAAAAAGTGTTTTGATTTTTTAAAATCTTAAGAATTAAAAAACAAAAACAAAAATAATTCAGGAGGAGCAGGGAGCCTGGCAGGTGCCAAGAGGACATGTTGGCATCCACAATCACCATGTTGGGAGACGGCTCAGAAGGAGAAGGGGCATTTCCATTGCCTGCTACCTGGTTCTTTAACTGGAGGGGCCGGGGATTGAAGCTGGGACCTTCTGCAGGCATGGCAGGTGCTTCACCACTGAGCTACAGCCCTTCCGCTCAGAACCCCACCTGGCATTCACCCAAGCCTCCCGTCCTGCCAACCCCATGCGTTCCCCCAATCGCAGAGGGACTGGGATGGGGGCAAAGCAGGGCTTCTGGATGAATCCAAAGCCACACAATTCTCTACTGTTTTGCTTTGACCTTCTCAGGAGCCCCATGCAAAGCAAAAAAATTCTCCAAGCTTACAGCACATCCCACGTTGGGCAGGCAATATAAGAGGCAGACTTGCGCTGGTTCCAGCTTTCCTGAGTATGCTGAGCCAAGCGGGAAAGGCAGTGAAGTCAACTCAGTGGGCCTCAAAGACCTCAGTCCTGCAAACATCTGCTGCCAGTCATGAAGGCGAGCGGCACTCATGACGTTAGCCTTCCCTGACCTGCTGCCCTCCAGGTATTTTGGACCACAACTCCCAGTGTATCTGCTGGCCACGCTGGCTGGAGCTGATGAGAGCTGTGGTACAAAAACACCTGGAGAGTGTCAGGTTGGGGAAGGTTGAATTAGCTTACATAGGGCTCTGGGTGAGATACGAGGTTCTTGGCCCAATCTGAACATTGAACTGTGTTTTACCTGTTTTAAATGATTTTTAAATGTTTGAATGTTAAAGGGTACCTCTAGGTGGACCGTTTCCGTCGATATGGCTTCGCACTGGCAGCATTTTGGTTACACGACACAGCAGCCAGTACGAAGTCATCGAGGGGCAAATGCCCTTTGCTCAGATTTTAAAAAGTTGGCCATTTAGTACGACTTTTGGGGAGTGGAGCAGGTAGCCCACGGGAAGGGAGTGGAGCAGCAAGCCATATGCTCGCTGCACCGCCTCCGCTGTCTTCCCCCCAACCATTTTGATTTTAAAAAAAACTTACCTTACCAGCGAGGAGCCGCTGATCCCAGCCGCTCCTCTAGGTGCCGGCGGCTCGAGGAAAACCTGGCGTGGTGCCCCTCAAGTGTAGAGGGACGTCTGGGAGCGCAAACACGCCTCGCGCCAGCCGCCGGCACGATGTATAACCGACATCATCAAGAGAGGACCAAAGATTTTATATGATGTTGTTATTATATTGTATTTTTAGGGTTATATTTTTTTGAACCACCCAGAGAAATGAAATGAATGAAATTTAAAATATATAACTTCTGAGCTTAAGAGGCCGATTTACCTTTTTGTCCTGAAGATCTGTCGAGAGCTCATAGCTGTCTGACAGTGCCTTGGACCTCTTGCTCTCCTCCTCTTCCTGCTTCCTCAGCGCCACGCTGGCTGGCTGTAGCCGAGCTCGCTGGGCCCACGGGAGCCCCGGGGATGGAGTGTGACAGACAGACGAGGAAGAGGAGGGCACCAAGTCGTAGTGCTCCACCTTGCCCACCTCAGGGGCACAACGGTATGGAGGCTGGCTGCCCAGAGTGTCTACTATGGTGCCGGCCTCACTTCCTGGAGGGTCTCCTTCCACGCTGCAGAAGAGAGAGAGAAGGCTTACAAAGAGGCCGAAGAACATTGTGACCTGAAAACACTGCACTCCGTAGGCCTCATGTCACAGCCTGGCCAATTCAGCCAGCGAGGGCACGAGATCTAAGATCGGCTTCCCCGTGGCTGTTTTTAAAACTATATAATAAAACTTTGATAATAAAACAATATTATCAAAGCAGAAGCATTGCTGGAGGGAAGGTTTTACCCTCCTCCCGCTGCCTCCTGTAGCATCCCCCTGACCTAACGAACACACACCCTGAAGCTCCTGTTATCTCTGCTGGGGTACCATGGTCTGTATTCTTTCCCTGCTGGGGCTAACAGCATCTTGGGGAGAGGGGTAAGTTAGATCAGGGAAACAACATCTGGGGGGGAAGAGTTAAAAACCGCCAACGCCACAGATCCAATCAAAATCAGCAGCCTCCTTTCCAGCTGCTTTGAATTTATTTATTTTCAAAGTCGGGAGACGCAATTACAGGTCTCCTGTATCACATCAGTTTTAGCCTTGAGAGGGCTAAACATTTCCTGTTGCTTCTTAGGGGTCTTACAGGCTGTGATTAGCTTCCAGTCAGCCTTCTGACTGGTTGGGAGCCCTATATAAATTTTCCCGGGATAGGTCAGCTCCCATCCTGAAAAACTCTATTTCATTTCATTCCACCCTCCTACTTCCAGCCCTCACCCCTGTTTTCTGCATATGAACCTCAATGAGTGCTTCACACCAGGAAGTGCTCCCTAACCGAACCCCAACCACCCAAACTGGCTAATAGTCTTAGATGGCTTAATGGCAAACTTCCTGCTATGGAATGTAACCAGCCAGGGTAGCCACAGAGAGCCATTTCGTAGGTCACGTGGAGGCTGTGCCTATGTTAGGATTACAAGTTTGGGGCAGGCATGAGGGGTGAACTGTGTTGGAAAGTCACAGCACTATCCAATAGGTGCTCATGACATTTATGCAATCATGGTTCCAGTAAAATGTGCAAATCACAGCCCCCTCCCCCCCAATTTGGGGAAATAATTGCTTTCCCCCAGTAAATATATTATTTTGGTTTGAGTGCCAGGAAAACGCAATACGCTTGAAAGAGAGATGGCCCTTTGAGCAAAGATGACTAGATTCCACAAATTTAATGAGCAACAACATTTGTGAAGTATAGGGCTGGTTGTGTGGAAAAGCAGAGACATAGGATTTTTACAGGGGCAGATAAGGAGGACATGTTACTCATGCTGAGTTGACAGGATCAAGGTGGGCTGTAAAATCTAAGTCAGGGATAACCAACTGCCTTGCAGATCCAATTTGGCCCACAAGAGAATTGTAGCCCAATGCACACGACACAGCGGAGGACTGGGGCTGTGAAGGCCTGCCCACAATTTGTGTGAAACAGCCAACGTTTGTGTGAAGCAGCTAATTTACAACCCATTAAGCACAGGCTAAATTTGCACATTCTGGACACCTTGACGATGCTGTGTCCAGATGGTACAAATGAGATCAATGTGTATTGAGCTCTACATGCAGCCATGAGCTCTAACCTGCAAGTGGCCCGCGAGGCCAGAGCAGGATTGAGCAGGCTAACTCAGTCCTGATCTTCCACCACATAGCATTTTTGAGCATCTGCAGATAGCACTTGTCTTATTTCCATAAGGCTACCTGAAGTTTTGGGGCATCTTGTTTTGCAGGGTGTTTTTTAAGTGTCAATGAGAAAACAAGTAGAATTGCCTTTTCTACTCATTGCTTTAAAAAATATTTTAGCTGGGTTATGTCCCCTGCCTAATTAGAGGGTTTACACCAAAGGTGGGGAATGTGTGGTCCACCAGATGCAACTCCCAACTTCTCTCACCACTGTGTATGCTGGCTAGGACTCACAAGAGTTGCAGTCCAACAATGTTTGGAGGGCCACACATTCCCCAACACGCACGCACGCACGCACACTAGCAGACACTAGTCTGATGAAATAGTCCCTATTCCAACACTGCATTGTGACTGTGAATAAGCCAAGCCTCAGATACCCCCAAACAGTTGGGTGCTAAAGCCCACACACACACGGTTTAAGAAGAAAGCACAGCTGATCTAATAAAATGCATGCCTAATCGGTTCCTAAAGTCCTGCACAGCTTGTGAGCCACTATGCTGAACAAAGGCCACCAGCCATGTACTTAGGCTTTTGTGGGGTACTTGGCAACTCCTGTTTCTGTAGCCTTAGGCAAGCAGCAAAAAGCAGGTTGCTGATTGAGCCCCTGGGGAGCTGCCATATCAGCCCAGAGGGTGATAGGTTGTGCCAGGTTGTGCCAGCTTGCTGTAGAACACAGAAAGGAAGCCTTCTTCAATCCAGTGCTCTCCAAATGTGTTGAACTACAGCTCCCAGCATCCCCAGCCAGCATGCTGGGAGTTGTAGTTCGACGTGTCTGGAGGGTGCCAGGTTGGGGAAGGCTGTTCTAGGGTGAAACCCAGATGATGATGAGATTTCACATTAAAAGTCTTCCACAGACTTGTACCCTGTTTAATATCTTGGTGCAATCTGGTGTGCGCAATCTGACCCCATATAGTCAGATTGCACACACCATATTTCCTGCAGGGCTGCAACACAAGGAAATAATTTTTAGTTTATTAACTGACTAATCAATTGATCTGATGGATTAAATTTAAATACGTTTGCATATGGGTAAAAAAAAAAATCTCAAACAAGAAGAATACTTTGTTTTCAGTTGATGCACATTGTAGCGGGAAGGGGCGGCTCAAGACCTTTTGCTGCCTGAGGGGAAGATGGCGCCCTCTTCCATTCCATGTACAAAAGCCAACTGGACTGGCAGATGAACCTGTCTTCAATACTTATGATGGGACAGCATTCTTTACTGCTTCTACTACTTAGGAGGCACAGAGCAGGCTACATGGCATGCAGGTCTCTCCTCCTACCCCTTGCTGCCACCTCCCAGCATCTGCTGCCTGAGGCGACTGCTTCACTCTGCCTAATGGTAGGGCTGACCCTGGTAGCTGGCCTCATTTTAGAAGAGGCATTCCTTCCTGTGTGTGTCAAAGAAAAGGGGAAATGGCTCTTTTAACATACTACTTGCTATCTACAGTTATAAACACTTGTATTAAAAAAGATATATATTTTAATCTGCTACTGAATTAATTGAGGCAACTTTTTGTCAACTCAAGTGCTTTTAATCTATTAATCCAATGGATTAAGCAACTGAGTGTTGTAGCAATAGTTTCCTGTCCTAAAACACTGGTAGTTGGCAGCCTGGAATAGCCCTCAAACTTCAGTAATACCTTTGGTTCTACAACAGCCATTTCAGTCCTATCACCCTTCAGGAACCCTGGACTGGCTACAGAATCCCAGCACATTGTAAGGATTCTGGGGCCTACTCTCCATTTCTGCAGCCTAGGTGCTTGGGCCTAGCTTGAGCCATGCAAAACATAAGCTCTACCACAGAGCCACATAGTCCTTCTACCCCACCCTAATATCATGCTGCTGGGGCAGAACTGGGCAGCCCTCATTTGGGGGGGGGGGTTCTGGTTTTCCAGGGACCCTCCTCTGCACAGCTACTGGCAATATTTAGACAAGAACTCTCTTGACACTTAGCAGCTAAGACCCAGAGCCACTTGGGAGCCCCCTTCAAAGCTTATCACATGACCCCAGCAGCTGTGCAAACAGCTACCTAGGGTGAAGCCCATCTTGTCTGGGTATTAGAGACTCTAGGGCTTGAACTGCCCTGAGCCTGGGGCCTAGCCTTGTGAGCTATCTGGGACTGGGTGCGCTCAGGCCTCCAGGCACAGAAGGAAACAGGGCTGTGCAAGGCGCCTTTGGATAGGCCAGGCCTCACATCAATTCAAGGAACCCACACTTCCTATCAGCAACTAACTTCAGAGACTCTGGACTCTTGGACACAATCCAAGTCTGCATGTAGGGACAGAACCTACTGCCTGGCCCCAATACCAGGTTCCCAAGTGGCTACCAAAGGGGTTGTAATGGTGGGCTTAACTGCCTGGTGTGATGTTACAGATTCCCACCTCCTGCTTGTAGTTACACAGGCACCACATAGTAAGCTTGACTGTGGCTACCGTGTTGCTCCCAGCTGCCTCCTGGGATCAAAGGACTAAGTCATATCCCAAAACTGGCCAAGCCTACCTGGCCATTGATGGCTAACTCCCCCAAGAGAACAACCCACCACAGTTCCACCACGCCACCACAAAGCTACTGAAAGCAGCAGGGCACATTTCAAAGAATAATGCTAAAGGACATTTTAATGACACATGCAGTGGTGAATGAGCAGCACACCATGGTGGAGGAGGAGGATGCAGTACTAGAGAAAATGCACAATAAATGTGCAAAAGTATCACTGTGAAAACCTGCTCTCTTAAGTGTGCAAGGTGCTGCCAGAAGGCGCAGAAGCAAGCATTCAGATGTGAAAAAACAATTCTAAGCATGCAGGTCAAGCACTGCCATGAAAGGATTCCCTAGACATACAACAGGCTCTTGGGGAGAAGGCAGGCGGGAGAGGGAATCAGAGCACATCACAAGGTTCACTGTGAGAAAAAAAGCACAAGGAGTCTGTAACACACTGTTGAAAAAAATCAAGAGTGATTAACAGCACAGGTTGGTTCAGAGGAAAGAAATGTGTTGCTGTAGTAAATGGCAAGCGTGCAATACACATCGTCTTCATAAACATGCACATACTCACACAGCATGTTTTTTTAAAAGCACAAGAAATATGTTTTGCAGTGTGAACACCTTTGGAAACAACACACTTTTTAAAAAGCATTAAACCCCAAGAAATCCAAGAGACACAAGCCATATATTATCCAAAAAAATAAAATATACCACTGTGGAAAACAGAGAGAAAACGTACAATGCACCAGCACACAATGCGCCATCGAGGTCTCCACGCTGACCCTCAAACACTGGTTAGCTTGGCAGATACTGCTGAAAAGCCCAGGAACAGAAAGCAGTAGAGGTGAGTTCTAATACTCTCCTCCTTGTTAAGCCTTTTTCATCAGCTGAAACAGCAGCTTTGAACTTTGGTATTCCAGGCAGCTGCAAGTTCAAATCCCAGCAAGACCATTTTCTGCCTTTTCTTGGCCAATGCCGGAAAAAGTAAGACATGTCCCCTGTCATCAGCAGCTGCATCCAGCATATTCTCCCTCAACACACCTTTACATCTAACAATATGGACACATTCAAGACGTGCTCCTTCCTATCAGGTTTCTGGGCAGCATCCCAGCTCAAGGGATTTCAAATCTCCAGCCCTTTAAATACCCTTTCTTCTCCCCTCCCTCAAAGGTTTCAACCAAAAACAGAATGTTCCTTTACTTCCTCTCTCCAAATGTTATGGGGCTGAGAGACAGCAGCTGCTGCAGCCCACCCCAGAGGCGGCTGCATCTCACAGAGAACTGAAATTCCATATGGTCGGATTCCAGGCATGATAAGTTCCCTCCTAACTGAGATGTAACGCTTAGGGCCATGTGTCAGGCTGCCTTCCCTGATCTACTGCTAGGAGGTTGTGGGTTAGGGATGAGGGGTTGCCCCTGGGACATCCAAACTCTGGGTTGCACCTCCTAGTAGGATGGCACAATGGGGATGAAAAATTCTCGCCAATCCTGCCCTTTCCAAAATACACAGACAATAATAAAGCCCAGATTTTATTATGTCAGCTGAGATCCAGCACTAAGGGATGCAAACCTTTGCATGTTTAGACAGAAAAAAGTCCTACAACTCCCAGCATTCCCCAGCCAGTTATGCTGGCTGGACATGCTGGGAATTGTAGGACTTTTTTTCGATCTAAACATGCATAGGATAGCATCCGAAGAAAACTATGCAATGGACAGAGTTATAGGACCTTTTTCTGTCTAAATATGCATAGTATTGTACCTTAAAATTGCTTCTTCCTAATGGACTGGGATGGTGGAACCGGGGGGGGGGGGAGATACAGTTGATACAGGTGTACCAAAAGGTGAGATTCTGCTACAAGGGAAGCAAGCAGCCTTGCTGATGTCCACCCTTTTTTGTTGTATTTAAAAGGTTGCATGGGCACTCCACACTAAAGCAGAGAGCATTCAAGCCTCTAAAGTACCTTTTTAAATGACTTTGGGGGGGGGGGACACTGAAAAGGTCACAGAATGTCATGGGAGGACGTTGAATCTCTTAGCAAAGTGATGTCAAGACAACATCGAAGAAATGCAAAGTGATTTTCAAGCAACCACATTCCACACCACATTCGCTATCGCTACAGATGCATTTGGTAGAGGGATAGATAAAAAAATTCATTTTTCCAGCAATGAAGTATTGTGGTTCGGATGCTGGGAAAATGTGATTTGCCTTCAACGGACGTCTGGCCAATTGAGGTCTGGATTTCATGCAATAACTGTGCACTTACTGCTTCAAAAATATCTCCAGAGGAAAGCTCTCGCTCTCCAGGAGACAGAACATAGTGGAAACAAAACAAAGCCCTCCCAAAATATGATACAAGTCAATAACACACACGCAAGCATGTAATGTGTGTGTGCATTTGCACGTATCCTCAATTTTCCAACATTTTATTTTATTTTATTGCAGAATATCAGGTTTATTTTTATTTACAAGTCACTTTTCTGTTGAGAAATGCTGAAAACAACTTTTGGCACTGTGGCTAGGTGAGAAGTAAATAAAGAGCAGGAGGGACAGATAAGCATTTGGGAGATGAGAGGAAGAGAGAGCAGTGCCACAAAGTTTAACTGATTAATTGCTTATTACTTGGGAAAAAGCAGGCAGCATGATTATAAAAACTGCAGATAGTAAGCACCATCTTAAAAGAAGCATTCTCCCTTCTCTCACACACAGGAAGAATGCCTCTTCTAAGATGTTACCTGCCATGATAACACATTTACTCATCATCTAAAAACAGAGAAAGAATGTTTCTAATTGCAGAAATTTTGTTTCCACATGCAAATACATGCAAATTTAATTGTTAGACAAATCAATCGATTAAAACTCTATAATGTCTTTAAACTGTAGCATTAATAGCTAACCTTGCAAAAGCTCCACAACCGAATATTGGAATTTGCTTGCATATTCAAAAAAAATTCCACAACCATGAGAACTAGAAACATCTTTTTTTGTTGTTTTTGAAAATGAATAAATAAGAGTGTATGCCCTCAGCCATTTAATTATAGAAAAGATACACCTCTTGTTTACACATTCCTGTCAAGTCCATATTTCTGCTCCCCAAATGTGGTCATGCAAGAGCCTAGCAGCTGGGCTTTCCTAAACTGAGGGCTGCTGGGCTTCAGACCACAAACAATTTCCTACATGGAAATAGCTTTGGGTAGGAAATGGCACGAATCCCATCTGTCATATTTGATGAATACACTGATGCATGTCTGTTCCACACATCAAGAAACCACCATGTCATGGCTTCCTGTCAAATATACTTGTAGCAACAAATCCACAAGTTCATCACACACACAACTGACTGCACAGGAAAGTCCAGGCTGAACGCCTGTCCCACCCCTAATCAAAACCCTGCAAATATTTTCATGCCCAGGCTCATCCCCATCCACAATATCCAGCTCTAAACTCAGGAACACTCAACTCAGAGGCTTAAGAAAGGATGCAGATGGTGCAGATAGTGAAAAGGCCTCTTAAATTTGGGATTTTCATCTGTGAATAGGATTGGTCAGTTGACCAGACACAAAAACAGTCTGTGAAGCCAAGAATGCCACTGGCGGTTTAACTTTTTAAAAACATCATTTCGGTGTCATTTGTTAGCAAGTATGGGAGTGAATACAGCTTTCCCAGTAGCCTCTGCAGCAGTCAGGGGCAACCGTAGCAGCGCAGTCGGCTGCTAGAATTTCAAGTGTCTCCAAACAGCTAAACGGTCGTCAGGAGGAAGGCCACTGCCTGGTGCCAGACGAGGGATGCTGCATGATGGAGAGCTCCTAACGTTACCAATTGTGCAGCTATTCCATTTCTCTTTTGTGCAGAGAGAAAAAAGAGGGAAGAAGTGGTGGGGAAACATGGGAGAGGTATAAATGGAAGATGTTGTTTGGGCATCCTGTAAAACATCTGTGAATGAGGCATTGCCTTTGCACACTAAAAAACTAGTCTGGAAGCTTCCCAGGACCAGGGAGATCCAGGACCCACTCAGCTGTAAAGCTCTTTGGGCGATACTGGGCCTACCTAGCCACATACTCTCAACCTAAGCTATGCCACAGAGTCGTAGGTTCCAACAGAGCTCCTCGGGAGAAGAGCAGGATAAAAATTTTAAAAAACAAACCAAGCTAATTTTTTTATATGTAGCATAAGATAATCATCAATAGGTTTGATAGTTCTTCATTGTCCTCATAATGCAAATGCTTTAAAAAAATACTTACAGACCACGTCCACAACCCACGTCCACTCTGAAATAAATCCCATTGGTTACAGCGAGGCCAGCGTCAAGGGTAGGCATGGTGAGGCACCCCACATCCCAGCAGGGGCCCACTGACAACAGCCCCTTGGAGTTCCTCCTGCTTCTTCACCTGCCTCCCGCTCTGGCCTGGACAACAGTAGTAGTAGTGAGGAGCCTGCTTGCTCACTGCCTGCTTGCTCACTGTCCGCCTGCCTGCCTGCCAAGCAAGCAAATAGTAGCAATGATGAGAGAGGGTTGCCAATGGCACCGAGAAGGTAGACTCACTGAGGGAGGAGCCCCATTGAGGGTGTCTTGCCCAAGGGCCCTCCAAAACCTGGGGCCGGCACTGGATCTCAATGAGGCTTACACTCAGGTAAGCGGATATAGGATTGCAGGGTAGTGGATATAGAATTGCAGCCCGAGGTGTGGGGAGCTACTGTGGATTGTCAGCCAGCAGGGCAGGGGACTTTACCGACTTTTTCAGTCTGTTTGGAAACCCTCTCTCCGATACCTGGGGGTGGGGTGGGAATAGCTATGCCATCTCTAGGTTGACATCACTGGTGGGCCCAAACCAGGGGCCTCTTAGAGGAACAGAGGGGATTTGGAGCCACTGGATCCAAAGCTACCTCCGCCCTGGGAAAATCCTGGCTTGGGGCCTACTTTTGGTGGGAACACCGCCTGTAGTAGTAGAAGATGCTTCCCGTCGAGACTTTTGCTGCACCATTGCCCTGTCTCATCAATGGATTTTATGCAGGGCAGTATAGGCATTGCCATCTTCCACTCATCACTCTCCCATCTTTTCCCCCAGCTCCTTCTGTCTTTTTCCTTACCATGGAAAATCTGTTAAGGAAAAAAAGATGGAAGTGCTGCACAATGCTTTCTGACTAATAGTGCTAGGAGCTCTCCATCTGGAAGCATCCTAGATACAGGCCCGTGGAGTTTTCTGGGCATGTACTGGGGCTGCCAGCACAGATTTACCCCCAAGAAGGTTAGGATTTGCACTATAAGTCATTATTTGATTGTCTAATGGACCAAACCCTTTTTAGCCATATCTTTTAGTCAACTTTTCTGTACCTGTTTCCAGCCCTGCTTTTGACCATACTGCCATACATATTTGAGGTCATTAAAGAGTGGTGCAAGGGCAAGGTTTTTCCCACCCTACTCCTCTCTGAATGCATACGTATCAGAAAGGCTGTGTGTACTCTGTGATTAAAAAAAATTCTGCACCAAAGTAACCCAAATTCTGAGACATCAAAAGTGAGTACTGCAACCCAAATCAATTATGCAAATTAAGAAATTATGCATGGCTTTGCCTAATTTATTGTGCAATAGTTCCTACTTTGCCTAATTTCTTCTGCTTTTGGTTGGGGAAGGGACAAGGAGATACATACAGCACTGAAGCCCCATCACCAACCACTGGAAATTCAGCCACTCCTGTGGCTTCAGACATTTTAGCACCGTTGCTAATAGGGCTGTGAACGGACCCCCCCCCCGATCCGATCCGGATCTGTCAGGTCTGGATCGGACCCAATCCGACTCGGATCCGATCTGATTCAACTCGGATCCGGGTCCGATCCAGGTCTGGTCACAGCACTCCCTCCCACTCTGCTCCCTCCCTCCCTCCCCCCACTCTCCCTGCTTACCTGCTGCCTCCTCCGCATCGTCCTTCCGCCGTCCTCCCTTCTCGCTGTGGGCCGGCTGCTTTCCTGGTCGCGGCGGGTGATGACGTCACCCGCCGCGACCGGAAAAGCGGCTGGCCCACAGCGAGGAGGGAGGACAATGCGGAGGACAATGGGGGACAACATGGAGGAGGCAGCAGGTAAGCAGGGAGAGTGGGGGGAGGGAGAGTGAGGGGAAGGAGAGAGAGAGCAGGGAGAGCGGGAGGGAGTGCTGTGAACGGATCTGGATCAGATCCAGATCGCGGATCGGATCCAGCCTGATCCGATTGAGATCCGATATCCAGAGGTCCGAATCAGCCTGATCCGCTCTGGATTCGGGATCCGGATCCGGACACAGCCCTAGTTGCTAACACACTGCAATCATATACTCACAAACATGAGGACTAGAAAACTGCTTCTCTCTGTTTTGCAAAAGCTAGGATTCTTAGGAAGACACACCCAATATTACATTCTGCATTTCCCCCAGCACTTCTGCCAAATCTTGACTACAGATGGGCAGATCTGTCAAGTCCATTTCTGCAGACTTCCTCCTTTTCCCACCTCCAGGTCAGTTCTGTGCCAGTTTAAAAAAAACAAACCACCACAGGAAAGAGTGGATTTTTGTGCACATTTTTCAAAACGACATATTAACGGACGCATGCCCCCATTAACTAAAGTATGTTTGTGTATATTTTGGAAATTTACACAGTGGCGTTTGCACATTGTTCAAATGAGTGCATGTTGTCGGATGCATTTTTTTTCTTTCATGGAATGCATTGCAAAGCCAGAAATGTGTGGATTTCTCACTGCAAATTGTGTCAAGTTCTGTATTCAGTTCCGGGAGGTGGGGCTCGAGAAAATCCATTTAAAAAAAAAAAAAAACCTCAATGGAGTGAATTTCTCACCTATCCCTAATCTTAACTTGCTTATGAGCAACTATGGATGACTGCCTTTCGTCACTGGGGTAAGAGTGGGGATTACACTACAACCACATGAGAAACCTGTGGTCTCTAGCATCTGGCCATGTGGATAGGCACTTTTTAGCATTTCCCCACCACAGCATCGCATGGCCAGACACTAGATGATTGTCTGCCTTCAGTGATTGCAACCACTCTATGATAAGTTCACAAGTGAAGTGCTAACTACAGTCACCCTGCAAATAAAGATAGGGCATAGGATCATTTATAGTCGGTCCTGTAAAGAACCCTAATCAATATTAGTGACTGTGAGTAAAGAAGCAGACACTACTGTTTTTCCAGTTTGATTAATGCAGATAAAAGGTGGTGATCCTGCATAGGTGGTAACAGAGCTATGAAGGGAGGCAGATGAATTGGGATGAAGATGAAATCTTTCTGAATAGTCCAATTTAGGGTCTTCTCGTCCAGCTATGAGGTCTTCCTGATTTCTTCCTTAGGCTTGGGAACCCAGAGTAGGGATCAAGCTGCTCATACAAGGTAGGACAACTAACTGAAACGGAGGCAGGCCTGGATCACAACTCAGCCTGTGCACAGAGGAGATGGTGACTGAAGCACCTTGCACAAGCCCCAAAGACCTAAGGCCAAAACAGCAGGGAAGCTGAAGGGAAATAGGCACCTGGGGGCCTCTGTGAAAGGTGGACCTCAGCATTCCCCAATCTGGTACTGGCAGGGGGTGATGGGAGTTGTATTCCGACACATCTTGAGAGGACCAAGTTGTGGAGGGCTGGTATACCCGATGGAGGGGATGAATGACGGCCTGTGTAAGCGGACAGAAAGGTATCAGATGTTTCCAGCTGGCCAACGGAATTGATGGATGGTATATACAGGAGAAATACTTGGAGATCCTCCATTTTGAGCAGATCAAGTAAAAACAGATTATATCTAATGAGAAATTCTTTGCAGGGAACTTTGGAGGTTCCCTAGAAGATACAGCGGCGAATGCAAGAAAAACATTGAGGGAATTAGGAGTTATAAGACTAGCATATCTTGGGGAGGGGGGGTGCACGGACATAGTGGAGTTTCCTGGCAAGGTCTGTAGTGATGGATGCAAGCAGGAACAGATGGGTAAAGATGGGATGGTTACATAGCAGCACGGTAGGCCAAATAAGTGGCTAATAAAAATAGAAAGAGAAAGGGGTTATTCAGTGAAGTGCAATCTGGTGGTGGGGGGGGGGGGTTGCTGAGAAATTTAAGAAGAATTTGAGAAGATGTCCACTCAATTGGATTTGGCTGTTGCACCTACACCGGGCGCTTCAGCAAGGAGGGGTGGGCTTGTGTAGGGGAGGAAGGGAAGCATATATTTCAGCTTGCTTAGAGAGGGCAGGGAGGAGAAGGGAAGCATTGAGGTCTTTGGGGATTCCCGATAAATTACAAGCAAAATTTACCCAGGAGAAAGTATCTGGAAGACCCCTAGGAGCAAAGACAGAGAAGTGACGGTGGGAGGAAGGCTTTCCCTTCTGGATTATTTAAGTATTTCAAATATGAGGGGAACATTTGAGAGGCCTCCCTAGATTAGGGTTGGGGGGGGGTTCCTGGGGGTGGGTGGGCGTTACCCAGTGGGCTATTTAGGAATGCCTGACGAAAAAGATTCAAAGGCATGGTTTATTAAGGGGGAGAAAGAAGCCTACTAGGAGTGCGGGGGAGGGATTCCTGTTTCAGAGGGCTGATATTTTGATATTTACTGTGTGGGGGAGGTTGGGGGAGAGGGGTTTCCCTGCTGGGCAACGTTAATCTTTCCTGTACTGATGAGCAGCACACCCGGGCAAGGCAGCGGCCATTCCGTGCGCTGGAAGAAAGGGGCGGTGGGCTTTCTCGGCAGGGGTGGGGGGTTTTGCAGGAAGGCGGGGGGTGGGGGTCTTGCGAAGGGAGGGGGCGCACTCACCAGTGCAGGAGCTTGTGCTGCAGCTGCCCCGGGCGGCGCTCGGACGAGCATTGTAGGCACCACATGGCTGTTTGCATCCGCCAGCTCTCCCAATCCGGCCAGGGATTGGGGGGCGGGGTGGAGGGGTGGAGGGGATCCCGGTTGGGTCTCAGCGGCCCCTCCAAGCCCCGAAGCTGCCCAAGCGCAGCCGCGGCTTCTCCATCCCTGACTCCTCCGCCGCGCAAAGCAAAGGAGGAGCTGGGGACACCGGCAGGGACCGCCCTCCCTCCGCCGGAGATTCCCCCCTCCTCCTTTCCCTTCCCGGCCATTGTCAGCCCCCAAGCGACTGCCCCCCACTACTCCCCGCCTCCCGGCAAAACCAGGCGCCCGGACTCCTGGGTTCTGTTCCCCCCACCCCTTTCGTTTTTTTTGGATAGGGAAATAGAGACGTGTGGATCATCCCTGATTTCTTCTCTGCTCAGCGGAGAGCCCAAGGATTACATTTCTAAAAAGAGAAGTGCTGGAGCTCAAGGGCGGCTTCGATGGAAGCTGCCCTCAGCCGGGGGGGGGGGGGGGGAAGACTCCTGAATTTTATCCTCGCATCTCCCCCCCCCCTTTTTTTTCCCTTCTTTTTCTTGAAAGACACCCTTGGATCCTGGCGGGAATTTAGCATTCCCCATTCCATTTATGTTTAGCAGACGAAGGCTCCAACAGTACAATCCTGGGCATGTCTACTCAGAAGTAAACCCGACTGAGTTCAATGGAACTTACTCCCGGGTAAAGATGGATAAGATTGCCGCGGAATTATAAATAAATGCTCGGGCGCCAAAGCCTGCTTGGTTAGCTGGCAGCTGTCCAGCCCTCTGACTTGCTCCACCACCTCTGAACGCCAGGGGAACTGCTGGCTCTGTGGTTTACTCAGTCGTGGTAGTTTTGAAAGATCACTTTACACATGCTCAGAGGCATGTCTCTATTGTAAATTTCTAAGTATTCCAAAAATAGACCTCTCCCCCATTCTAGTTAGAGCTTAGCTAATGGGGGAGGGTGGACTAATGGTTAAAGGGTGGTTGCCAGTCAAACCTCCATCCTTTTCATGTCCTGGTTTAAAATGGGAGCAGGCAATAAATAGATCAGGGAGAACAGCAAGGATGCAGCCAGGATCCAAAATGCCCAACTTTCACCCCCAGCTCTGGGTGGGGAGGAAAAGGGAGTCTCTACGATCCAAGCCTTAAACTGGGGTTCTCTTGCCAGCTTTAGAAAGGAAGAGGTGATGGAAATGGGCCGAGAGGGGACATTGAGAAAGCTAACTAAGGTAGGGCCAGATATTGACATTTGCCTCAGATGGCAATCTCTGGGTGTCACTAAGAGCAGCAGAGCAGAAGACAGACAGATCTGACCTGTGGGGCACTCCACTGCCCCATAGCTCTCCTGCACAAGCCTCACTGAAATTAACCTGAGCTGCAGGGTGAGTTGTCATCCCTCCCGTTCACTAGTTGCAGAAAGAGGAATATCCTGAACATTTATTTATCTATATTTGCATGTATATCTCACCTTTTCCCCTCTTGTGAAGAACCCAAGATGGCTTACAGGGTCCTCCTGCTCTCCATTTTTATCCTCACAATGAGCCTGTGGGGTAGGTTGGGATGACAGTCCCTTCTCTCTCTTTATCAGGAAACAAGGATCCAGAAGGTCCATGAGGAGGAATCTTTTCTTGCTGAGAAGAACCTTGGTCCATCCAGAGCAGGGGTGAACAACCTGCAGCCTGCATGAACCACCACACGGCCTCACATGCGGCCCTCACAGGTGCCCTGACCACCCCCGTTGCCACCACCAAATCCCAGTTCTACCAATTTGCTGCTGAATGTGCCATTATAGTTGAGACTACTCTTTCTGTTACTGCTGATTGCTAGCCTTCTCTCCACCCCCTCTCCCAGCAATCCTGATACTGATCAGACTTCTCCTGCCACTGCTACTCAACAGCTGGAGAACACCAGGTTCTTCCCCAGCCTGGTGCTCTCCAGAGTTTTAGACCACAACTCCCAACAGCCAATGGTCAAGAATGCTGGGAGTTGTAATCCAAAACAACTGGAGGGCACCGAGTTGTGGAAGGCAGATGTATGCTGTTGAATACCTATTGTGGTATTGCCACTGTTAGAACTATCCTCAGTGAATTTATTTAATCTCCTTTTCAAGACACCCAAGGGTATTTCCAGACTGATGACTCCTAATGCTGCCCCAATTATTGCTCTTCTGCTGCAAGTTACATGTGGAATTCCAATTCCATGCTTTCCTCTTTGTGTGTGTTTATATCCCATTCCATTGACACTAGCAGTTGTGATAAAAGTTATCTGGGAAGGGAAGGGATAAATTACCAGAGCACACCTCTTTTAAACTTTTTTTAAAATCAATTTTTAACAATTAAAACAATTATGTTAAAGCACTTTTTAAATATTCACCATTGTTTCAAAATGCATTGGTTCAAATGTGTTCAAGAGTAGAAGAAAAAGATCATATTTTTAAAATGGGCAGGGGCGAGCCCTATCAAAACACAACAATAAAATAGTGCCAACCAGGAAGAATGGAACAGTAATGTTTTGTTTTGTTTTCTATTTTGCACTAAAACATTTTCTGGTGAAGTGCTATTGAGCTCAAATTAAAAGAATGATTTTAAAAAATAGATGTGGATTAAATGGCACCAACCAGAAAGATAAGAGTGAAGGTGTGCCGGAGAGTATAGATGTGAGTGATAGGCTCACTGACCCAATGATCTGCTTCAGATGTAATGCCAATTCGTGGGTTGATTAAACCACAAATTGGTGGGGATGAGTTGTTTAGGGGTTAAACAACCTAGAGTTTCCAGGTTCACACTCCTTTTCGGGTTCACGCTCACAACCTACAAATAGGGTATTTGTAGGTTGTTAATCAAAAGTGGAAGTCAGGAGCACGCCGGAGGCAGTGTATTCACTTGTTCCTGCTTGTGCAGGGCAATTCGTGGGTTAATTAAGCCAAGATAGTGCATCACATGTGAACTGGATCCATGCCTCTTAAAAAAGACAGGAGAGTAAGGCAATCTATGCCTGTGGAGATTGTGCTTCTGTTCCAATCTTTCCACAAGAAGAACAAAAAAGGTTGGATTTTTTGGATAGAAGTAGCAGAGGGAAAACACAGGAGAACAATGAATTGATGGCAATGTAACGTAGTTGCTCCATAAAAAGTATGTGATCACAGTATGGCTATTCCACAGTAAACACCTAATGCGGAAGAACCTAAACCAAAGAATTCCATGTTAGCTATGCAATTAAGGACTTCCTTTTGTTTCTCCTGAATGTAATGCCTAACAGATTAATTTGATGATACCCTCAGTCCCAGGTCCAATGCTATGGGTCCTCTGAGGCACAGAGTGCCTTCTACCAGCTCAAGCTGATGTGCCAGCTATGGCCCTACCTGGATAGCGATAGCCTGGCTTCAGTGATCCATGCCTTCCTATAACCTCCTATTAAGATTATTGCAATACATTGTATGTGGGGTTGGCCCTTGAAGCTGGCCCAGAAACTTCAATTAGTACAAAATGTGGTGGCTACATTATTGACTGGAAATGGGTGTTCTGATCATATTATGCCAGTACTGGCTCCCAGTTTGTTTCCAGACCAAAGTCAAAATGCTGATGCTAACCTATAAGCCCCTTCACCTCTTGGTGCCACATGGTCTGAATGAGTGTCTCTGCCCATATATTCCTACCCAAAGCCCTGAGATTGCTCCAAGTGCTGAGATGTGGCAGGTGGCTACTTGGGAGCAGGCCTTTTCAGTAGTAGCCCCCTAGTTATGGAATACCCTCTCCTTTTCAGTGCCAGGCAAAGACCTTTTTCATCTAGCAGGCCATTTAATCCTTTTAATGCTCTGTATCTCTACTGTTATGTTGTGTGTTAAGCAGTTTTGTCTTTACACTTTTTGCTCTCTTCTGATGTTTGTTTCTAGCCTCTGCTGCTTTTAATGGATTGTTCATTGTGCGGTTTCTGTATATTAATATGGATATTGGATTTTATCTTTGTTTTGCTTGTATATCACCCTTAGAGCTTTCAGCTATAGGGCAACTGATACATTTTAGATATAAATGAATAAAGATGAGAAAAAGTATCTCTATTTGCGCTGTGCTGTGCTGTTGGCTGGGTCTGGGCCTGAAAAGTGTTTTTGTTTGTCTGCCCCGCCCATCTCCACAGGTATTTAAGCCTTGGATGAAGAGCACAACAAAGGAGAGCCACCTCCACCCCACCCTTCCAGCTGACCACAATGTGTAGGGGAGCGGCAATATGTGTTGTGCAGGGCAAAGGGAGATATGGCGTTGGCAGGGCGATGTGCCGTAACAGGGGAAGGAGAGATAGATATCTAACACCCATCTTACCTTCCGGTCGCTCTGCCAACCCGGGGAACTCGGAAAACGAACCAGGCCACCCACAGAACTTCTCCTTGCTCTTATGTAATGCCAAGTCAGTTAAAAATAAAACAAATATCATCCATGACCTTCTTTCAGATGAGGAGCCGACCTGGCATGCTTCACAGAGACCTGGCTGGGAGATGACAGTGGCCCGACATGGGCCCAGGCCCTCCCAGCTGGGTACTGTGTTAGTGAGCAGGTGAGCAAAAGTGGGCGGGGGGCGGACTAGCTGTGGTCTATAGGGATAATCTTAACCTGACCAGACTTCCTGTTCGTGAACTGAATCACATCAAGTGTGTGTACCTGAGTCTGAAGACCAGGGATAGACTAAGGATTCTCTTAGTGTACCCCCCCCCCCCCCACTGCCTATCAGACTCCCTGGCCGAACACACGGAACTGGTCTCAGAGCTGGTGTTGGATTCACCCAGGCTTTTGATCCTGGGCGACTTCAACATTCCATTTGAGGCGTAGCTCAGGAGTTCATGGCATCCATGACAACCATGGGCGTATCCCAATTGGTCTCTGGACCCACACATTCAGCAAGTCACACCCTCGATGCTGTTTTCAGTTCCAAACAGACGGATCTGTGGGTGGAGGTGATAAATACCTCTGCATTGTCATGGACAGACCATTTTTTGGTCAGGGTTAGTATCACAGCTACCACCCGCCCCTGCAGGGGTGGCGGACCTATTAAGATGGTCCGCCCTCGAAGGCTGATGGATCCTTCCGGATTCCAGAAAGCCTTAGAGGGTTCTATGGCTGGTATTGTCGACGATCCTGTAGAAACCCTGGTCAATAGATGGAATCAAGACCTAACTAGGGTTATCGACCCAATCGACCCCAAACATCCTCTCTGACCCGCTTCTAACTGGGCACCCTGGTATACAGAAGACCTCAGGGAGTTGAAGCGGGAAGGACGACAACAGGGGTGCCGATGGCGAAAAATTCGACTTGTATTGGACAAGACACAGCATAGAGAACATCTCTGTTCCTATGGAGTGGCAATACATGCAGCAAAGAAAGCTTTCTTCTCTGCATGCATTGCATCTGCGATTTCACATCCAGCAGAACTGTTCAGGGTGGTGAGGGGTCTAACCCAGGCACCTTTCCCCCTGAATCCGACCTTAGAGGCTTGAACAGTTCGCTGTGATGCCTCTAATGATAATTTCACAGATAAAAACTCTTGGATAAGAGCCAATTTAGATGCTGTCATTATAGCAGAGGCTGACAATAGAGTGTCCAGTGACTCCACGAGTAGGATTACACTGGATCAGTTTTAGTTGGTGAGTATCAAGGACGTGGACAAGCTGCTTGGACGAGTGAGGAAGACGACTTGCCCTCTTGATCCCTGTCCTTGGCTGGTCGCCCAGGGAGGAGATGCAGTTAGATCACAATTACAATATATTATTAATGTATCTCTCAGGGAGGGGAGTTTTCCATCATGTTTAAAAGAAGCAGTGGTACGGCCACTTTAAAAAAAGCCCTCCCTGGACCCCCTGGACTTTAATAACTACAGGCCAGTATCAAATCTTCCATTTTTGGGCAAGGTAATCGAGAGGGCGGTTGCCTTCCAACTCTAAGAAGTTTTGGATGACACTGATTTTCTAGACCCAATTCAAACTGGCTTCAGAGTGGGATACGGAGTTGAGACTGCTATGGTCGCCTTAGTGGATGATCTATGCCTGAATATTGACAGGGGGAGTATGTCCCTGTTGGTACTTCTGGACCTCTCAGCGGCTTTCAATACTATCGACCATGGTATCCTTCTGGAACGCCTGAGGGGATTAGGAATCGGGAGTACTGTGCTTCAGTGGTTCCGGTCCTACCTCTTGGGCAGGTTCCAGATGGTGATGCTTGGGGATAGCTGCTCTTCAAAGAAGGAGTTGCTGTGTGGCGTACCACAGGGTGCCATCCTTTCCCCAATGCTGTTTAACATTTATATGAAGCCGCTGGGAGAGATCATCCGGAGGTATGGGGCGGGGTGCTATCAGTATGCTGATGACACCCAAATATATATCTCTATGCCTTTGATAACAGTGTCAGCTAAGGATAGCGTGTCTCCTCTGAATGAATGCTTGGAGGCGGTAATGGGCTGGACGAGAAAAAACAAACTGAAGTTGAATCCGGACAAGACGGAGGTGCTTGCTGTCAAAGGCCGCAGTCTGGGTTTGGAGGTGTGTCAACCAGTTCTGGATGGGGTTACACTCCCCCTGAAAGACTGTGTTCGCAGCTTGTGGGTGCTCCTGAATCTGTCGCTCCAAATGACAGCCCAGATAGATGCGACGTCCAGAAGTGCCTACTATCAGCTTTGGCTGATACGCCAGCTGCACCCCTTCCTAGAGTTGGAAGACCTAAAGATGGTAGTGCACATGCTGATAACTTTGAGGCTCGACTTATGCAATGCGCTGTACATAGGGCTACCTTTGTGCCTAGTCCGGAAATTTCAACTAGTTCAAAATATGGCTGCCAGGTTGGTCACTGGTACAGAAAAGGACAACCAAAATGATCAAGGACCTAAAGGAACCCCTATGAAGGAAGGTTACGACACCTGGGACTGTTTATCATAGAAAAATGTGAGTAAGGGGATCCATGGTAGAGGTGGAAAAAATTATGCATGGTGTAGACTAAGTCAATAGGGAGAACTTTGTCTCCCTCTCTCATAACACTAGAATCCAGGATCATCCAATGAAGCTAAATGATAGGAGATTCAGTACAAATAAGAGGAAGTACTTCTTCACACAGTGCATAGTTAACCATGAAATTCACTACCACAAGATGTGCTGATGTCAACAACTTGGATGGCTTTAAAAGAGAATTAGACAAATTCATGTAGGATAAGGCCATCAATGACTATTAGACCTCCATCACACCTAATTTTCCCCCTCTGGTTTGCCTCCGCTTTTTTTACCTCTGAGGCAGAAGCGCGTCAAGCTCATGATCCCTTTCATCTGAATAGCTGTTCTTTCGTTCCTTCGCTCTTCCGATCCACTCCACTCCACTCTACCCCACCCCACCCCTTCTCTTTCTCCCTCCAGTCAGTCCTGTCAGATGAGTACTTCAACCAAACCACATTTCTGCCAAGCAAAAATGGAACGACCTTTTAGTCTGGCTCTTTGGGGGCATCAAGGGAGTACAATCCTGTCTCTGCAGAGATTCAGGAGTTGTATGATTTAAAAAAAACACTTTCAAGCCTGGGATGAAAGGTTTGGGTTTTATATTGAGGCTTGGAGCTAGTTGCTGGGACAGATCGCTTTTCCCTGCCAGGACCTGATGCAATCCATTTAACCCCCCAGTTCCTTTAAAACTACACAGAGGTTTAGGGCGTATTAAATGCACTTAGGGAAAATAATCCAGATTTTGAGCGTTCTAGGAAAGGCTGGGGAAGAGGTGGGGTGTCAGCAGGACAGGCCCGGCGTCATGTGAGTACCGTGCTGCAAATCCGCATGCCAGGCAAGGCGAGAGTGCATTAAATCGCTGATGTGATGGAGCTCTGTCATGATGACTATATATTGCCTCCAGTATCAGAGGCAGCAGTACGGCTCTCAAAAGCAGTTGCTGGGGACATGAGTAGAAGGGTGTTATTAAATTCATGTCCTGCTTGTGATCCTTTCATAGCCACAGTGAAAACACAATGCTAAACTAGATAGGCCTTTGGTATGATCCAGCACAGCTCCTCTTATGTTCCCGTGTACATACAGATGTACAATGTGATGAATATTCATATATATAATGAATTTACACTGCTTACACATGCACACCTAAGCGATCACTGCCCAAACTCCCAGCCCGTATTTTAAATTGATTGGCAATATGTAACAGATTAAGGCTGCAATCCTATAAACACTTATTTGAACTCAATAGAACTTACATCTGAGTAAACATGTTGTAACTGATAAAAATGCATTTTTCTATTATTTGTCAGCTGTGAGCACCTTAATGCAGGGGCACATCTATCGAGTAGACATACAAAATTACTGTCACACAACTCTGAGCTCTTTGGATAGGGCAGGCTCTAAATAAATCCCAGCATGCACAACTATACTATGAACAGACACATTTGTAACACATAATCCATGCATATGGTTGCAAAACATGGTTATCAACTCTATACTTGTACAATGCTCGATTTCATACAAATATAAAAATAGTGGATGGAATGCACCCTCAATCTTGTGGGACCCCTACCAAAACCATACTCTAGCGCCCGCCGTTTAAGCAACACAATGAGGTTATTCTTTTCCCCTCCTTTTCTATGGCTGAACTGCAGCCGCCTTCCCCCTTTGTTCCCCATCCTCAAACAACTGAAAACAACAACACAGCAAGGAAATTATTGATGAGGCGGAGCAGGCCTTGGATGTGGTTGCCATGGGGATGAGCGGAGGGGGTGAGATGCTGGGTTGCTATGGATCCTGGAAGATGGAGGATGGGTACCATCATCACCATAGTGATGCTATGGGAGCTGAGCAGAGATGCTTAAAAGCTCTACAAGGGAGGATGTGCAGCCAGGATTTGTGGGGGAATGGCCCAGAAGAACAGAGAGACCACTCCCTTTGGGGCTGGACTATGGGAAGATGAGCGTGTCTCTCTGAGCTGGGAGGGATAATAGGCAAGGAAGTGGAAATGCTCTCCTTTTACAAAAAGTATTCTTCTTTAATTTCTTTCCACAATACAGATTAGGCTGTAGCTCCTGTCCATGAAGTGACTCTATCCCCCATCTCCATATACACTAGTTGGAAGTGGAGGGTGGAAAGCCCAGGCAGTTCAGCCAGATTGTCAAACTGCAGCTTATATCCAACTGGGCCTTGAGAAAAGCAGGAGGGGAAGGAAAACTGCTGGATTCACACAATATAACAACCCACAGTCAAGGTTGAGTGTAGGTTGTCACTGAACCATGGGTTGTTGTTCAAATGTGTTGTTGTGTTGAGTGAATCCAGACTCGCTAACAAACTGTTGCTTGTTAACCACAAACAACTCACAAAGAGAGCCCATGGTTTATAGTTGGTTTGTGAACTGTAGGTTGTTCATGGTTAACAAACCAGTTTGTTAGTGCGGCTGGGTTCACACAACACAATAATCCACACTCAACCCATACAAAACCTTGAGCATGGATTGAGTGTGGATTGTCATATTGTGCTTGTTCAGACAACACACTAAGCCATGGTTAGGCCGCTAACCCTTTTTCAGCAAATTATAAGTGAGTGTTTTTAAACTGTGGTTATGTAGCCACCATAGTTAGAAATGGTTCACATGACAAGTTAAGCCATAATATTTACCTCAAAATACTTAACGACCATGGCTTAGCGTGTTGTCTGAAGAGGGTCATTGTGTGAACCCAGAATTCTGGTTTCAGTTCACCAGTGAGGAGAAGTGACTAGTGGAAACTAGGATCTGGGCCTCCAATGTTTCCTCTCTAGACTCAATTCTGAGAAAAGGCTATCCTGGAGCCAAAACTCTCAGTTAGTATTGCTGTCTTTTAGCAGTCGTTACCTATGCCATACTACCACTTCCCCTCCCAAATATCACCCCTAAATAAAACAGCAATTTGGAGTTGCCATAATTGTTGCATGCCTGCCCATCGTCATGGCAACACCTCCAAAATAGCTATCTCACAGAAAGGCTCGGGGGGGGGGGGGAGGGTGTGTGTGTGTGTGTCGGGCTGCTCAATAAATAACTTTTCAGCGCCAGCTAATTCTTCTTGCCATTCTATCTCTGCTGAGGTGAAGAGACGATCATCACTACTCCCAAGTCACATTGACTCTGGGAGTGTGCACATGTCAGTGATAGTCAGGCCTGGTATGTCTAGGGATCCTATCCTCTCTCTGTCACACACACACCCCCATGGTGCCAACACAAACACTGACACATGCACGCCAGCACGGAGGAACCGAAGACACATGCCTTCTGACAGGCACATGATAACACCGGCAAAGATATGCACACATTGACTCAACCATCAGCAGGGCCTTACCAACAAAACCACACACACACATACACAAATCTACAAGTCTGCACGTTACACAAATATATCAGCAATAGGCACAACAAAACGGCAAAGGCATGCAGGGTGGTATTATCCAGAGAGACAATGCAAAGACATGCGTCCCACTGAGCCTACCAACACAAAGCCCTAAAACACACAAAGGCAGAATCATACACCAATAGCGATTTTGAAAACAAAACAAAAACAGACCTCTGACAGAAATATGCAACACATTTTATCGAGGGCAGGTTTATCAACCGCTTCTTAAATGTGATATCCAAATGGAACCTCCATGTTCAGGGGCAGAGGACTTTAAAATACCAGATCCTAGGGGCCAAACGATGGGGGAGGGGTGCTGCTTTCGTGTCCTGCTTATGGACTTCCTGGCTTCATCTGGTTGCCCACTATTGGAAAGAGGATGCTGAACTAAATGGGCCATTGGTCTAATCCAGCAGGGCTCTTCCTATGCTCTTATAGGGCTAACATGAATAATACTTAGCACTGATCTTAACAGCTGGGAAATTCAGAGCACTCTGAATATATTACCTTACTAATTCTTACAACAGCCTTGCAAGGTAGGTCAGTATTATTACGCCGATTTTGCAGGTAGGAAATGCTGAGGCTGCAAGTCTAGCAGTTTGCCTAAGGCCACTTTGAGAGAGTTCATGGCTGTGATTAAACTGGTGATTTCCTGAATCACAGCTCATTTTCTAAGCCACCACATTGAACCAGCTCTCAAATTATTAAAAGAACGGTGGAAAATTGGATTCATATAATGCAGTCACCAATGTGTACTCGACACAAGCCAAAGCAAAGCAAGATGGCACCTCAAAGCAGAACTCGACACATACCAGCATCCACAAAGGTCACATCCATGAGTAGCAGGGGACCAAAATGATCACCACAAGCTCCAGAGCCAAACTCAAAATGTGTTTGCACCTCGGTAGTGGACTTGCTCTGCAGATCTCAGTTTGCAACATACCAAAACTGTTGCACAGGAACAGCCTGCCTGCCTTCCAGCCAAGGTGTAGAACTGCACAGTTCCACACCCCAATACCTTCCACTCCCAGCCAAAGCATCCAGCTGAAGGCCAACATGATGCTACTGCAGAGAAATAATTTGCCCTTGTGCTGAGAAGGAGTCATCGCTGAGGTAGCCTTTAACAAACACCCCTCATTTGGCACTGTTGAAATACCTTACAACATTCCAGTCACTCTCTGGGGTGGAGAACCAGAACAAACACCTACACTAAATTGGAGCCAGTTAAGGAAGAATATTTATTTTGTTGACTGAAGCTGCCGTTCAGTTGGGAGCCTGCCCAAATCTTGGACTCAGCCAGATTATTAAGGTCAGTATACAGATGTTTGACGAGGGAGGTAGACATACTTGGGAGGCAAGAAACCACCCCGTGAGCAGGACCCTCCAAAAGCTTCAGATTTCGCTTTAGACAAAACCCCATTTTTAACTCTCTTTCCCCTACACCCGAACCCCAGCCTGGTCGTTTCAATTATTCCAGCCATGTCCAAGGAACTCCTTTTGCTTACCCAGAGAAACCCTCTGTATTATGATCCACAGCAGGCAGCAGCTGCAAACATGGGTAGCTATAGCGAGGTGGGGGCTGGTCCTGTCCCTCTCTGCTGCAGGCCATTCCTGTCAGCCTCTTAGTGCTGGGGAGAGTTCACTTCAGCCTGGCATTTATTGGTTGGGTGAGCACCTGTTTAAACTCACCTGACATGACTCAATAGTTTGGGATAACGTAACCCTGCAGCAGCCACTGGCCAAGGTGAACACCTCCCGAAGAGTCACCCACAAGCCTGCTGCGCTCCCACACCCAGCCCAAGTAAAACTCACAGAGTCAGTCAGACACACACCATAAACAGCCCATAATTTCTCTCCTGCACATACCATGCATGCACAATTAAACTCATACGGGGACGTCCTAGGATTGGGGTCTCCAATGTGGTGCCTGCTAGACCCCCTTGCCGCTCCTGGTTTGTATTTTATTTCTTAAATTCTTCTTTTTTAAAAAAATTAAAAGCAAAGTGCTGCCTTTCAGGTGCCATCTTTTTTAGGGTTCAAAAGAGTGGCTTTTTTGTTTTAGAGCTTAACTCCCCACCTCTACCTTATAATTCGGTTCTTCTTAGTTTTCTCTCCGTCTCAGCAACAAGTGTTTTGTGACCGGCCATGTGCACCATGGTAGCCATTTTATGAATGGGCAAGCCCCAACCCTGGCAGACATTTTTTGAGAGCACCCACAACACTCTGAAAATTCCAAATGTGCATTCACAAACCTTTACAGGGGTCCAGACAACGACATTTTTAATTTGTAGCCTTCCCATGTTTTCCCACCACTTCTTCCATCTTTTTTCTTTCCACAAAAAAAAAAAAAATTTGCTTAGGAGGAAAAGATGGAACAGCTGCACAATGCCTTTTCATTGTTAGTGCCAGGAGTCCTCCATCTGAAGGACCCCAAGAATCCTGCTTCAGTCTCTTATTGGCCTAGTTCTAACTCAGGTGATAAATCTGTGTCTGGATTCTTCAACTTTAGACTGAGGATGAGGGATCACATGGCTGAATGCATTCCCATCCTTCCACATAGAAAACTAGCATGTTGGGGATAGGGTTCTTGCGTGCAGGGCTTTCTTTCGTATGGAGGAACATTCAATCATCTGAACCCCCATCCACAACCTAAAGTGGAGCAGGCCAGGCACAGGTTTACCACTTCAGGGATTACCAGTCTTAGAGCTAGTGATAAAATGTAGGATTCTTAGCTACCAAGCAAGGGGGTGTTGTCAACTTTGCAAAAGCGTGTTCCATCTAAAAAACAACAACCACCAAGGGCTGTAGGGTAAGAGGATAGTATTTCGAAGTGTAGCCTTTAACCTAGTACCTTTCGCTGAAGTTGGGGCAGCTGTCCAAATACTAAATCAGGTGTGCCCAGAGTGGCATGCTATGTTTGTTGTGATAATACAGATTTAAGTGTTTCTTTAGTTGGCTGGCAGGGAGTAATCCAATACAAAAGAAGACAAGGTTCTGTATCTTGATTCTTGATAGTTCTGTCTCCAAATCTGAGAGCAGAAAGGGTGCCTTGCTCTTTAAAGGGAGTTAGAGATGCCAACGTTTTTTTGGTCAGCGCTCCTGTGCCTTTCCCAAGCTGTACAATAGGCAGAAATTCAGCAGAAGTTTTTCCCAATGTGTAGCTGTTAAACTTTTACAATCAGGGGCACAAGAAAACCAATGTGTATGTGGTGGAACCCAATAAAGCTAAAGTGAGCTATAATTCAGAACACTTTGGTTCTATTCTTGGGTAAGGTTGACATCTTTATTGTGGCCCTGCCTTTCATTGCAGCCTGATATGCAGAAACGTAGTTGATAAAGCTTTTCCAAACACATTTTTTAAAGGCCAGCTTTTAAAAAATGGCAATCCGTCCCCAGACCTGGGAAAGAAATGCAGACTAATTAATTAAGAGGGGTGTGCTGGCAGCTCTGCTTTGGATGGGAGGCTGCGAGGCTCAGCAGAAAGCCAGGCAGTGTGGTCCAACGGTTAGAACCCTGGGCTTGGAATTCCTGATTCCAAATCCAAGCTCAATCCAGTAGGGCAGCTTTGAGCAAGCCACCCTCTTTCCATCTCAGTTCCTCAAACTGTAAAATGGAAATAACAGTGACGTGTCTCATTGAGGAAGTTTGTGTCTTCCATCCTGAGCCTTCATGATAGGGCAGGCTATAGAGCTACATAAACTCATACAAGGAGACGAACTACCATTTCTGATATCCACCCTTTTTTTTTAATCAATTTTTTTTGTCACACACACAAATCCCCTCTCCTCCACCCCACACATACATATCCTCTCGCTTTTACATAATTTGCCAGCTTCTTTGACAGTGTCAGCTCACCAAGGGCACAATTTCAGAATGGAGACTTTCCACTTCTCTGGGGTGTTTCAGATTACATGCAATTATTCCTCTAGTGTAGGGTTGGGGACTCCTTTTTGGCCCAAGAGCTGGATTGCTACCTTGCAAACCTCTTAGGGACTGCATGTCAACGCTGGGTGTGGCCATGGCCCAAAGTCGGTGTTGTGCCTATTTGTTCTGTCTCAATAACATCATTATAGTTATTACGCAGTTTTTATTGTATCTTGCCCTCTACCCCACTAAAATAACTGACCTTATGGCCCCAAAACATTTTGGTGAATGAGGTGAAAGATTTAACCCGCCCACCACCAAATAGGCCACAATCTGTTGGGAAGTCCGCCTGCACAAACCCCACTGAAATTCCTTTTCCTGTTCCTTCTGCGAGTTGGTTGAGACTCTTGGATCACAACCACGTGAGTTCCACACTGCCATTTTCGATTATGCCCAAAACTGACTGCCTATGGCGGCTGGCTTTACCTTTCCTCATAGTAAGGCTGCCTTTGGTCTTCACAACTACAGCAACATGTTCCACAGTACACAAAAACACACCTCGCTGCCTTCCCAACGCTTGTTTCATTCCTTTGAATAATTAAATCCAGCAAACCAGGGCTGGGAGTTTGGCGTTGATTTTTTTTAAAAAAAAATCAGACAGAGACGCTGTCTGTCTGGTTGAGCGACAGCCATCACGCCACAAAAAAACAAAACTGAAGAGAGTCAGCATTTGGCTTCCTCTAGCCCTAAACTTCCACCTGGGTAACCTGTGGAGCATAAGAGCGACAGCAACGATCCTAGATGCCTGTACATGCCAAATAAGCCCACAATCTTTGCACGCGCTTTCAAGAACAAGGTTTTATCTGTGTCACCCTCCACAGCCAAGCCTTTGGCTGCAACAACAGCAGTACCAACCACTTATTTTTTTAAGGAAAGAGTGTGCCAAAGGATGAGAGTATCTCAGGGACCTTTAGGACCACGGGAGCACAGATTTGCATAGGGCTCATTGAGAAGCCCAGCTGGAAATGCAGCCTAACCTAGAAGCATTGATGCTGTGGACCTGTGGCCTGTGGGGGGCTTCCTCTCGCTCTCACTCTGCATAAGGAAAGTAACCTGCCAGGTGGAAAGGAGAGTGTACAAACATTTCACCTCCAGCCTGGCAGGCAGCTCTTCCTCCCAAGGCAGAGTGAGAAACATGCACTTTAGTCCCTCTGGGCCCGGACCTGGTCTTTCAGCCTGGCTCTGCTATTGCAACATTCCCCGACTCTTGCCGGTTCTGGAAACTGTAGTTGCTTTCTGAATTTTTCATCTAACACCAACACAGAAAGTGTAGGAAGCTCTCACGTAGGCACAGCCTTTGTTAATGAAACAGCAGCCAAACCACCTCATTCCAAGTTGACATTCATTAATTAGACTCCACAGTAACCAATTTCACTGCCTTATCTTTCTTACCTTCACCATGGATATTGTCAAAACTTCCGTACACCGTATCAGGTGGTCTCCAGCTAGGCCTCCTCACCCAAACTGTGGCCAAGTGTTCTGTTCTGTCTCACTGCTTCCTCTTTCTAGTTCCTCTTCAGTTCTCCCCTGCCACCCAATTTCCTTGGCTGCGTAACCATCACCCTGCTGAACCTCCTACCACGTTCTTCTATAGAATCACGAGGACCCTCATGCAACTGCTGGCTCATCTGACTGGCACCTGGGGCATGCCCAAGTCATTTCGGTGTCTGGGCTGGACAGTCCAAATGGCACCCTTCAGCCGCCACTAATTGACACAGAGCACAATCTGACGTGAAGATCCCCTGCATAGCTCCCATCCATTTCAACTGGGAATTTGCAGGATCCCTTCCCTGGTGATGCTGGATGGCGCCCCACAGGTCAGATCCTATCTTGCCTCCCCGTTAGGTGCCCTTAATGGCACCCAAAATCATTATTTCACCTTGGTCCCCTCTACAAGAATTCGGTTTGATGCCTGGTTGTCCGATTATGCACATCTTCTCGCAATTGCTTTTATGCCTAATCCCTACACACGGGAGGCGGTGAAGCGCATTATCGGTTGTATGAAACACGCTTTAAAGTGTTTAAATGCGGAGCATCGCTTGTTTACATGGTCATAAGGCGCTTCAACTCCCGCGATAAATTAAAACTCGCTATTTAACGCACATTCAATAATGCGCATAATCGGAGAGAAAAGGCGCCTCAACCCCCGATTTGCGCTCCATTCATGTGGAGGTAAAAATGGTAATGCGCTTTGAAAGAGCTTTAAATCGCTCTTGTAGAAGCACCCCAGGTCTCATGGTGGGGTCGCCTCTGCAAGCTTTGAGGTAGCTGGCAAGGTGGCCATGAAATCTGTGAAACACCCTAGGAGCGTCCCCTGCAGGGACTAGAGTTGCCTGTAGAACCAGTAGGGCTGTGGCCAGCCTGTGTGTACATTCCTATCATAGCTGAGGAGGAAACTACACATTCCCCAGGCAGTTCCTCTCTTCCTGAGTCACCATTTCTTCCCCAGAGACAGGACGTATTCTTTTAGCCCCCTGAGTTCAACTCCTCCTCCTCTCATGCTCATCATGCTCATTAGAGGGGCAGCTGCCGCCATCAATCACCACTTCCTCCTTTAACATCAGCACCAATACCCCACGTGCATAGCCAGCCTAAGAAACATCATTTTCTTGCGCAGCTCCCATTCATTTCAGTGCACGAGGCAATTTCCTAGAAGACTGGGCCCATGCAGCAATCACATCAGCCTGGCTCCCTCTGTGCTGCCCTCAGTGACATCCTAAATCCGTATCCTGAGAGGGCAGTCAAAAACTGACTCGTGACACAGTGTAAGTAAAATCAAAGGTTGGAGTTCAGCTGTTTGTGGGATGAGATGGATGAGCAGCAGGCACAGACATGGAAGCCTGTGCGGCCCTGTGGGGCAGTGTTGGCATGGGATTCAAGTTCAAATCTGAGCTGAACCAACGCCTCACTGGCTTGGCTTGGGCTCAGTAGCCCCAGTTCCCCGATCTATAAACTGGGAACAACAGTGGCCCTACTTCATAGACACATTGGGAAGATGAATGGAATGACAAAGCGCAGTAAGCCCAGGGAAAATATATGTGACAAACCAAATCATGCATTTTGAATGCCACCCTTTAGCAAAAGGGGCAGAAAAGACAAATGAGGGAGCTGTTTCCCTTCAGCTTCCAACCTAATCCCCATGGTCACAGTGCCCATCATTGAGTCCTAATTACACACTTACACACACACACACACCCAATAACATCTTACTTGAGACCTACTTCATTTCTTTTAACACAGTGATTTCCCACCCCTTCCCTCCAAGAACCATGCTGAGATACTGAGCATGCACTGGGAAGGATAGATACCTCAGGGTTCTCACAGAGATGCAGTATCGCCACATCCAGAGTCCGGGCTTGGGAAGAATGACAGGTCACAGAGAAGAAACGACTCAACGTAGCATGGCTACTCCTCCCCTTGGATCATTCCCTCTCCACCCTGCTCCAGCAGCCACAATGGGACCACATTTCAGCCGCATAGCCCGCATCAGCTCCCAGAGTCCATTGCAGCTGTGCACATTCCCCCAGAATTCCTGCGGAAAGCCAAGCTCCCAGAGTCCTTTGCTTCCGTGCCTGAGCTCTCTGGAGCCCCAGCTGTTCCCCAGATTTCCAGCCCCGTGTGAGTGAGCGGCAATCCAGAGACACCCCGCGGCAGCTGCTGTCCTGAATGGCGACTCTGCCAGCTGAGGGAGGGGCCGTGTTGTCGTCCCCCCCCATCCCCGTCACAACACGTACGCTCAGGCTGCAGCCGAGCTCCCCAGGGCCCTGCAGACAGTACTAGCTGCACTTCAAACTGAATTCCAGTTGTTTTGCAGCACTTAACAGGCATCCATCTCATGTTAACCTTATACTGAAACAGAGCAAGAGACCCAGCCAGACTGAGATCAGTACTGCCAATCTTCTACCTCAGTCAACAGCTCTTTATTTTTCTGTCATTTAAATCATACTGATTTTTAAACATCTGGTAACAATATAAACCAAGCTTTCTCCTAACACCCTGCCATCACCACATCTTCCTTGACTGTCCCTATATCCCAAATTAGCCCTGTTTTGAGAAAAAGGAATGTGTGTGTTCATGTGGTAGGGGGAACTTCATTATATATATCTACTAGACCCAGTTTAGTATACAGAAATCGTGACTCAACCAGTGCCAAACTCCTCAGAATGGCCCACTGATATTGGCTTTATGATTAGTATAATTCAGGGGACCAACATCCTTAAATTCCTTAAATGCCTTGCATCTCTTGAAAGCATTCTCTCATTGTGTGCTAAATGTAACATATCTTCTATCCAAGATTCTCTATGTAGTGAGATTTTGAATTTCCAATGCAGGGAAATTATCTCTTGGATTGCTGCATCCCACGAGGGCTTCAAGTCCTAAGCAATCAGTGCTAGGAAATGCACCCCATTTAGCAATCAGGCTAAAAGTCTCTCTCGGACTGTGTCCAGACAGCAACTTCCCCTATCCAAGACAGCTGATTTATTATTTAGTACATTTATTTAAAGTATTTTTATCCCATGCCTCTGCCAAAAAAAAGGCGCCCAGTGCGGCTTATAATGGATCAGCAAAATGGCGCATGAAATATTGTGGTTAGGAGACAGAGCTGTAAACCACTAAGGGCCAAACTAGATAAATCCACATGTTGAAACACATTTGTCCCAATCCTGCAGAAAGAGAGGATAGGGGCGTCTGTATTTAACAACAAACGGGGCGTGTGGATGAGGGTTGCATCCTTACATGCACACACACACCTCGTTACCTCTCCACAGTCTGTTCTATCAGGCTCTTTTCTCCTCAGCGTAGCTCCCACATCAAAAGTGTGCCAGGCAGGCAGAAAAGTGAGATTGAGGGCTACAGGGAGGTGAGCAATGGGCTAAGGGTTCTTTTTGCTGCTAAAAACAAGATATACTCACCACCTCTTCCTACACGTCAGGGGCAGCTTCATGTTTAAACACACAAATTTACAGTCATCATCAGGTCTAGTCTGGCCCTAGGCCCCTGAAATAAATCTTGCCTCTACTACTAAATGGCCTTCGGCGAGTCACTTTCTGCTACCTGCAATACAGAGATGACGATACAGAACGCTAAAGGGCTGTTCAAAGTTCATAGAGATCATGTATGTGGAACCCTTTGAACATTTGAAAAAGTGCTCAGACATCCTAATGTCATTATCAATCAACAGGAATGGCAAGGTGGGGGGTGGGGGAATACCTCACAGCATGGGAGTTGGATGCTACTGCTGCTGCAGAACCAGTTGTCTGAATGTGAGCCTCACTAGGGCCCCCTCCACAAGGATGCGCTTTTGCGCCTGGTTCTGCGATTATGCGCATTATCGCGGAGGCGCTTTTACTCCTAATCCCTCTGCACCGGAGGCGGCGAGAGGCGGCGAAGTGCATTAATTCATGTCCAAAAAGCGCTTTACAAGCAGTTAATGCGCGTAATCGCTTGTTCACACCGCGAAAATGCGCTTTAACGGCCGGAGCAAAATAAAAGTCGCTATTTAACGCGCGTTCGAAAATGCGCATTATCGGGGAGATAACGCGCCTGTACGCCCGTTTTGCGCTCCGTGCTTGTGGAGGTAAATTTTTTAATGAGCCTTCAAGGCTCATTAAACGTCTCGTGTGGAGGAGGCCTAGGATTCTGTTGCTCTTCCCCTTTTCTTACTGGAAGTGATTTGGTTGCTAAGCATGCAAATAGGTCTGGGATAAGGGTGGGCATCGGCGTAATGGCTTACAGATGTCAGAAAGGCACTTCTGGCTCTCTAAAGCAGGAAACATCGGTATTAGAGAAACTTTCTACATCCTAAGATGCCCCTGCCTCTGGTGTAGGGGCAATGCTATATATGTATACAGGGGTATGCAACCTTTTGAGTTGCAGGCACATTTGGCAATTTGAGAAGCTGTCCTGGGCACCACCACAAAATGGCTACCATGGGAAGCATGGCAAAGGACAAGAAACTTGCCCAAAAGACGGAGCGCAAGGACTGAGACCCAACAAACTAAATAACTCCTTTGAACCCAGTTTTCAGCACAAACTACTTCACAGCAATCTCAGCTGCTGGTAAGAAAATGAGTTAATTTTAAAAAGAACTGGGACAGCTAGGGCACCTTGGATGTGTGCCAACAAAGGTGTCCAGGGGTCTACTGGCACCCACGGGTGTCACATCGCCTACTCTTTCCATGTAGCTACCTTATCTACTTATGAAGACGTACTTTGTCCCTTGGAAGTAGATAGTTGAGTGACAGATGCTCTGCACAAAAGCCACATCTGCATTACAGATTTAAAGTGGTTGAATAGTTATTACCTCTCTTCAGGGAATCCTGGCAACTGCAGTTCTATGAAGGTTGTTAGGGGTCTCCAACAGAGAATTCTCCACTTCCTCGCCAAACTACAGTTCCCAGGATTCCTTTGAAGGAAATCATGACAGCTATACTGTATAAAACAGATATACAATTTGTAGGGTAGATACACCAACGATTCAGCTTGCTCTTTCCCACAGAAATTAGGGTTTCTGCATTTGCTGCTTGCTTATGGATATAAGTCTCTGACAGTCCAGCCACATCCAAACATGAAAGCCAGTAGAGTTTGGTAAATGAAGAGTCAGGATGGAGGCCTGGATTCAAGTCCCACTTCTGTCATGCATGTTCCATGTGGCATATCACTATCTTTGCCATTGATAAAATAGAAATGAACCCACCACCACTAAAGCAACGTGGATCTGGCCCTGCAAGCTGCAGAGACAGGAGATCACTTCAGAGCTATACATAAGCCGCTCTTGAGCACTTTGAAGGAAATATGAGTTACAAACACAGTACAATCAGACATGGGCAAATTATCATGTTGCAATGTTATTAAGCACAGTCACTTGAAAACTGCAGCTGAATATCTAAACATGGAGGTCACTGAATGACCTTGGGCCTGTCACTGTATTTCAGCTTAATCTGTTTCACAGGGGTGTTGTGAGGATTTAAAGGGGGGGAGGGAAACAAACAATATATGCTGCCTTGAGCTCATTGGAGGAAAAGCAAGAAACAACTAACTAACTAACACCTATTCAACAAGCTAGACCTGTAAGCATACACATTTTAAAATACTGTTATCTACCCACTCCCAGGCCGTGCAACTGGGCATACTACAAATTAAATCACATGAATGAAGGCGTGATTTGGACCAGAAACTTCCTGACTCAATGCCCACACTTTTAACTCATACCACAGTTTGTATCTCATTTGCCAGGTTTGTGTACATGGGGTTTTGAGAGCTGGTGTAGCATAGTGGCTAAGATAAATCCATGCTTCACTATTTGCCTCATCATGAACTCTCTAGGTGGCCTTAGGAAGGCTGTTCTCTAAACCCCTCTCTCTCTCTCTCTCTCTCTCTCTCTCTCTCTCTCTCACACACACACACACACACACACACACACGACAGACTCATTTGCAATGTGCAGATCATAAAAACTACCTTACAAGGTTATTGTAAGAATGTTAAGTGCTTTATCACTCAACGGTGCTATGTAAATACTAGCTATTAATATTAATATTGTTCAATCCAGTAAGATACGTTAGTCTGCAGGAAGGCCATTGCCCCGAGGTCACCAATGAGCTTTACAGCTGAACGGGGATTTGAACCCAGGGCTCCCTGGTCTATGTTGTCCAACAGTACACGGCATTAGCTATCTACTACGCTATGCACTTACACAGTTCTCAAATGCATGCTAGACCTCTGCACAACGGTGTATAAACACTGTGAATATTGTTCACACAAGCTTAAGATGTGAAATTGTGCATAAGATGAAATATATTTGCATCTGACAGTGTCTGTCCCAGCACTGACTTTGTGGGTGGATGGGGATGCTCTTCGTGGGATCACTTATACTTGGGTACAGATGCTGAAGTACAAAATACCTGTGTATTTTGAAGCCCCTGCTTTTCTCCACAACATACAGAGAAGCAAAGGCCTGGTCCTTCTCCAACTGTTACTTCCAAGTATTTGATCAGGAAAAGCAATGGTTTTACCACATGGGTGCCATTCACAATTGCTGTGAGATAAGTGTTATTTTGTATCTGATTTCTGTATCCAAGTTTAAAATGCCAAATGAGAAACACCCCTGAAATGTATGGGGGCAGGCATACATTTGTGCCCAACGTATGTGCTGGTAAGGACTGGGCGTGTGTTCAGGCAATTCAAGAGGCATGGCTGCCCATGTACACGTGGATGTCTGTAGTGTACAATCATAAATGGGGAGAATAATATGCACATGTTCCGCACACTGTCTCCATCCTTCCATCCTTGGCAGGGCAGGCAGAGGGTCCCCACACATCCACGGGGATCCGCATAAGTGAGCATGCCTGCTATTTCCTTCTGTAATCACAGGGCAGGGTTGCCTGGCAACAGCTGAGCTGTATTTCCCCTGTCACCAGGGATCTTTTTATAACTAGGCCCGTGGGAAGTGGGTCACGATGGGAGAGTAGAAAGGTGGCGCCTCAGTGCCGGCTGAGGAGTGGGACTAGATCCAGACAACCAACATCACCCATCTATCTGGTCGTACCCATATCACCTGCAGCACAATAGTTACGAGCATGAATTGTCTCCAGCTAAGTTCAGTTCCCCATCAATTCACTGTAGAATTTGTATGTGTGTGTGTGTGTGTGTGTGTGTGAGAGAGAGAGAGAGAGAGAGGACCAAACTAGAAATGATGGCACCGGTCAAGTTTGTCCCATTCCTGTATAGAGCTGGGGAATTTTAACAGCAAAAAGGATGCCAGGTGAGGAGAGCTGAAATCTCCTCCTTTCCTCAGCTTACATCCCCGCTCACTCCAGGCACATTTCTAGTCTAGGGTAGAGACTGTAAGAAAAGTGCTTGATGCCGAGGCACGCAGAGTGGTTCCAGCTTCACTGACCTGTGCACACCTTTTGATATTAAAACTGAACAGCCAGCCTTCAACCCCTGCTTTGAATATGCCAGATACATGAAGGAATGATCATGGCTGTAGTTATATTAGTCTGAAGAAGCAGCTGCGAAACAGGCATAAGAAGCCGGCGGCCTGTAGCCCCTCGTTCAGATATTGCAACTATTGAGTGCACTTTATTTAATTACTGCAATTACTAAATTAGCTTTTTCTTGTTGTAAACCCTGTTTGCTAGGTTGTCATATCTATTGCATTGTTTTTTGTCATTTGACTACTTGTTGAGTTTCTGTTAAATATTTCACGCTTGATTTATAATTAACATGTTATATAAAATGTTTATTTACCCCCATTCTTTGAATATTGTTTAATGTTCTAGTAGTTGGGTGCTAATATGGCTTTTAGACCAGCCATTATGTCCTGCTACCTGTGATACTATAATAACAACACTAAGCCTATCTTATAGGGTTATAACGTGCACAAACCTGAGAGAATAGCATTATATAAATACTTAGTAGCAGTAGTATAGTGGCACAAAAGCCTTGAATGAGAGTATGGATGAGGCAATATGAGTACAAATAGCAAAAGCAAGTTTGTTTTCCTTTGTTCTAGGATGACGAGCAACAGAGTTGATCTAATTTGCTTCCAACTTTCTCTCAGAAATTCTCCTGGGATAATTCTGAAGTTGAATCTTTAAATATCTGCCAAATATTCTCTAAAATTATATTTGATATCTGACTATGTTATTTTATTTCAATATTTAACAGTTGATATTTTGACAGAAGTTGTTCGCTGATAAAATAGTACTTAAGTTTCCGAGAAATGACAGCTGAGGAAATTTCATATTGGATGCCTATTGAAATCAAAACAAACTGTCAAGTAATGCCAAAAAGTCTAAAGCACTTCATTTCAAAACTTCACATTCAAAGTCTGAATGGCAAAACTGCAAATTCTGTGTATCTGTATATATTGGCATTTCAACGATATACAATCACAACATATGTGAATGAATCTGAAGTTCTGTTTTGCACAGTTATTTAGATACAGTGTGTTCTAAGTTTCGAAACAGCACATGTATATACTCTTAAGCAAGCAAGTTTGGTTAGGGCAGGCATGAGCTCCTCCCTCAAGCCTTCCTTCCAATTTTTGTGTATGTTCGTTAGATCCAGGGGGCCAGGGGGCCTTCCTTCACAGTCAGCAATGCTGTGGTCTGTTACCCTTAATTTCATAGATAAGCTAGGGGTGCCTCTACAAGAGCGATTTAAAGCTCTTTCAAAGCGCATTACCGATTTTACCTCCACATGAACGGAGCACAAATCGGGGGTTGAGGCGCTTTTTCTATCCGATTATGCGCATTATCGAATGCGCGTTAAATAGCAAGTTTTAATTTACCGCGGGAGTTAAAGCGCCTTATGACCATGTAAACAAGCGATTCTCTGTATGTAACACCTTTAAAGCGTGTTCCATACAACCGGTAATGCGCTTCACCGCCTCCCGTGTATAGGGATTAGGCGTAAAAGCGATTGCCAGAAGATGCGCATAATCAGCCAACCGGGCGTCAAACCGAATTCTTGTAGAAGGGACCTAAGTCTCAGGTAGGCAACTTGGTACTCTCCAGAAGTGTTGGACTGCATTTCCCATAATACCTGACCATTAGCCATGCTGGCTGAGGGTTTGTGGAGTTACAGTTCATAACAACGAGAGGGCACCAGACTGCCTATCCCTGAACTAGGCAGTTCAACTAAATGATCCACTGAGACACTTCAAATTCCGTGACTAGGCTATGACTGCCTGCAATAGATTCTGAACCTAGGAGCTAAAGCGCAAAGTAGATTGATATTTACTGGTAGTCTGGATAACATGCAGTAGATAGGCAAGGATTTCTCACTCCCAATTATTTAATAACAAAACAAACACACATAAACAAACAATTCAAATTTTAACTGCTGAAATGGAAAAAGCTTGGGGACGGGATATAACCAGGAGCGGACTTTGGCATAGAATGATGGTGAGCTCCATTCAGTTCCAATACTGCAAAAAAAAAAAAAAAAAAAACCCAAAAACCACTCCACACCAAATTCTTGACCTCAGAATTCTTTAATTGTCTATATTTTGCACCTGGCTCTGGTTGGTGGCTCTCAGGGTTTTAGTAAAAAAACCAAGGTTGGTCCTGCAAGCATGAAGTCTGCCCACTCCTGACCTAAAAGATGGCAGGTGGAGATTCATCCTGTGTGCCATTCACCACCCAGCTCTGGTCAACGGAGGAAATTGCAGGACTGGAGTCAGACATGCTTACTAGTAAGCAGTGGCAGGCAGCATAGCATGTGGGAATTCTACCCCATTCACCTTGCCTTCCAGCCCCCTCAGCCTTTGTGTTGCTCTGCTTGGAACTTAACAGGAGTCATGTCTGACAGTGAATGTGCAACTCCGTCACACTGTCTAAAACTGCAGGAGTATACGCGTGTTTTGTAAAGTTTAGGAACTATTTTTAAGTTTTAATGGTAAATCGCCATAGAGGCCCTATCTGAGCCAAAAGGCAACTTATAGATTTAACAAATAAATAAAAATAAAAGAATGACATTTCTGAAGCCAGGGCACATGCATTGTACAAACATGCATGGCAGGTTGTAGCCTGGGCACACAAACTACCATGTTCAAAGACGCAACTTCAAGTCATGCACACCACACCACAATATTCTATCTCTGACCCGTTCGGAGACTTGAAAGGGAGCAACGGTAAAAGATGCGATTACAGAAGGGAGCCTACAGATGAACCCACAACACGGGAGTGAGCAGGTACAAGAGAAGAGCAAGGGCTCCTCTCCTTGTTTTCAGGGCTGTGGAGAAGGGAGAATTTGGGGGCAGGTCCAGCTTGTCATGCAAGAGCGCAAAAAAAAAAAAAGCTGCACATGCTGAAATTCCTTCTTTTTTAATTATATAACTTTTAGCATCTGTTATATTACTGGCTCCTTACCAAGCAGCAAGTCAAGTATTTATTCAGACTAGAGTGACCAGTTAAAGTCCAGGTCAGGGCTCATGTAACTTTCAGTTGTAGAGAAAAGGGAATTTCAGCCAGTGTCATTTGTATGCAATTTGTTCCTGGTGAAATTCCCTCTTCATCACAACAGTTAAAGTTGCAGAGCCCTGCCTTCTTTTGTATATGGTCACTCTAGTATAGTGCTTGCACCTTTAACTGTTGTGATGAAGAGGGAATATCACCAGGAACTAACTGCACACAAACGGCACTGGCTGAAATTCCCTTTTCTCTACAACTACAGCCTAATTCAGACTGAAACTGATTGAAAACTGGAAGTTGGAGGGTGTCTATACTAGGAAGGAAGCAAAGGCCCTGGCTCCTTGTTTGAACCACAAGCTCCCTGTCCAGGGTTCTCGAGTCCAAGTTCTAGTCCTGTCTTACTCGTTCCATCCCGTCTGCAATCACACACCACGATGAGAAATCAGGAGGGCTGCATGCAAGTGCGCATGCACGCATGCACGCACGCGCGCACACACACACACACACACACACACACATGCTTCAGAATCCACATTTGCTCATCTCTCTCCGAAATTGCACAGGCCTTAACAGCTGGGGTGGGGGGACAGAAGAGTAAACTCACTGCCATTCCCAGACTGCCCCCAGCTTAATGGATATTGGAGAGGGGGAGTAGAAATTGGCTTTTGCTGCCATCTGGTGTTAAGTCTACGAAGATGCACCGAGAACAGGTTTAAGGCACAATTAAACCAACCAACCAGCCTCTGTTTGGAGTTCTCATCCCAGGCCCAGGGTGAGCAGATCTAAAGAAGAGAACAGGATTGGAGCTATGTGGAGTTGCCAGTGAATTAAGATCTCATAGGAACGTTAGAGAGCGTAAACCCTTGTGGGGGGTGGGGATAGGTTAAGAAAACTGGGGCAAAGCTACCCCTTCCTTCCTTCCTTCCCGTCCCTTCCCTTCCCTTCCCTTCCCTTCCTTTCCAGCAGGCCTCCTGTGCCATTAATAACTGCTCTAGCAGGAGCAAATATAACAAGTGCAGCTTTTCCAAGCATGATGATGCAGGGTAAATGGAAAAGTTGCAACTGTTGGATTTCTGGCTGTCATGCAGATGTACACGGCACAGGAGGCCTGTTAGAACAAAGTGTCAACTCTCAAACCAGGGGCGTGTTTCACAGGGTGACTCTCTGTACCCTGACACACAAGAATTGGGGTCGGAGTGGGTGGGGTTGCCACCTCTCTCCGAGGAAAAAACATGTTACCTGAACTCATTTGCTAATCAATGCAGAATAAGACTACGGAGAGTCAAGCTTGGGGAGACAGAAAAATGGGCTGACCAGAGGCAAAGGCGGGCAGGATGATAATTCCTGTACCTTTCAAAAGTTCTGCAGAATTTCAGAAGGGGCAGCTTTTCTCATGACAGGCTGCATCTACCCAAATTCTCCCTTTCGCACCGTTATTAAAAGTATAGGATCCTAGACTGCACCGGCATTTGCTCACTCTGTCGATTGGGGGGGGGGGGAGGATGGGATTTGAAAAAGGACCTATGCCTTGGTGGAAGGGGGCTGTAATTAATGAATTAATAATTATTAAAACATACACAAATGAAAAAATGCAATGCACTATGTTACTGAGCGGGGGTTCTCCACTGGACCTGGGCCCAGGCACAACATAGGATTGCCAGACTGTAGTTCCATGGATATATATCAGGGGTGGATAACTTGTGGGCCTTCAGTTGTTCTGACCTACAACTTCCATCAGCCCTATCCAGCATATCCAATAGTGAGGGATGATGGGAGATATAAGCCAAAACATCTGGAGAGCCACAAATACACTCAGCAGGGAGCTGGAGCCAGTTCCAGACATCTGATAAGTGTGTCTATGTAGCTGTTGCATTCATTCTTTACAAGTTTATGTAGAGTGACCTTATGAAAATGAGGTCAGCGCTCTTGTATCTTTAACAGTTGCATAGATACAGGGCTCCTGTATCTTTAACAGTACGCTGATGACACCCAACTCTACTTCTCCTTTCCACCCGATTCCAAGGAAGCTGTTTCGGTCTTAAACTGGTGTCTGTCGGCAGCAATGGACTGGATGAGGGCAAACAAATTGAAGCTTAATCCAGACAAGTCAGAGGTGCTCCTGGTCAGTTGAAAGCCAGATCAGGGAATAGGCATTTAGCTTATGCTGGATGGGGTTACGCTGCCCCTGAAGACACAGGTTCGCAGCTTGGGTGTACTCCTGGATTCAGCCCTGAGCCTGGATGCCCAGGTTTCAGCGGTGGCCAGGAGTGCACTTGCACAATTAAAGCTTGTGCGCCAGCTGCACCCGTTCCTTGAGATGTCGGACCTGGCCACAGCGACACACCTTAGTTACATCCTGTTTGGATTACTGTAATCCTCTCTACATGGGGCTGCCTTTGAAGAGTGTTCGGAAACTTCAGCTGGTTCAAAGAGCTGTGACCAGATTGTTGACCAGGGCTGGTTACAGGGAGCATACAACTCCCCTGTTAAAACAGCTCCACTGGTTTCCAGTCTGGTTCCAGGCACAATTCAAAGTGCTGGTTATGATCTACAAAGCCCTATACGGCTCGGGTCCAGGATATCTGAAAGACCATATTCTCCCTTATGAGCCTGCCCATCCCCTGAGGTCTTCAGGGGCGGCCCTTCTCTTCATCCCACCACTATCACAGACACGCCTGGTGAGAATGCAGGAGAGGGCCTTCTCGGTGGCTTCCCCTGGGCTCTGTAACTCCCTTCCCAGGGAAGCTAGACTGGCTCCCTCCTTGGTGTGCTTTCGGAGGCAGGCTAAAACTTTTCTGTGTCAGCAGACCTTTGGGGAGTAGTTGAGACCTCTGTGGATGTGCTCTTATAGTTGGATTAAAAAAAAAACTATTTTGTATTTAAAATGTTTTAAAATGTTCTATATATATTAAAATTGTACTATGTTTAATTATATTTTTAATGTTTGTATATTTCTATTTGTTTTAACTGTACACATTTTAATTTGTAAGCCGCCTTGAGTCTCAGTATTGGGCAAAAGGCGGGATATTATTATTAATAATAATAATAATAATAATAATAGAAAAGGGGATTTCAGCAGGTGTCATTTCTATGCATGCAGCACCTGGTAACATTCTCCCTTCATCACAATAATTAAAGCTGCAGGAGCCCAGCCTAGCGTGACCAGATACAAAAGAGGGCAGGGCTCCTGCAGCTTTAACTGTTGTGATGAAGAGGGAATTTCACCAGGTGCTGTATGCATACAAATGACACCTGCTGAAATTCCCTTTTCTATACAACTGTTAAAGATACAGGAGCCCTGCCCTCATTTTCATATGGACACCCTATCTGAGTGGGGTGCCTGCTTAAAAACTGTGAGCATTTGCTAGGGAATCTATGGGCTGGATCTACACTACTGTTTCATAGGGGTATTGAAGTGTACTAATAACTGTTGGGCTCATTACACATTCCATATACCGCTTTCATAGCGTTATTTCCTGCTTTTTATTCCACATTATTCAAAATACCACAACAAATGTAATTGTGTGTTCTATGGGGTATAAATGCACAAGAGGGATATAGCATTACCATGATGGGATTGTGATGATTTGACTCAAGGGGTAGATCAGACCATGATTCCTCCACCCCACCCCCAGGTTTATTTCATATTCTCCTAGTGCAGGGCATGGTGACTGACGTAAAAGGTGTGCCCCCACACTGACTGACAAGTCTGCTCGCCCACTCACCCACTTTCTTTTGATCCCAGCAGAGATAACAAAAGGGACTTCTGCCAGCCAAAGCATTCACCATTGACTTTCTTAGACAAAGTCTGAATACATCTACTCCCAAGAGTTGCAATATGCTTACCTAAACTGCGGAAGTAGCTCAGCAGCAGGGAAATCCTGGGTAGAAGGCAAGCACGCGCCTGGAGTTCTTTCACCCTGCAAGTTTGGCTGAGGGCATCGCCTGTTCCCTTCCCACCGCACACACTGCCTCCTACAGAGGAGCAAGACGTGTTTCAGTGCTCAGTTGCTGGGAGCAAAAAGTAACACAGCAGCATGCTGAAGGTGCCGGGTGAACTGGCTCGGTCTTGCTCAGGCGTCATTGCTTTGCCTGAGTGACCTCTGCCTCACGGTTTAAAAAACGACAACACAGACCACCTCATTTCACACAAAATGGGCCCTGCCACTTCCTGGCGTGAGATCCAGCCAACCCTGGGACTGAGCTCATAATTGGCACTTCGGTACAAGCCTGCAATACTTCTTCCAGGACGCTCTCTTCTAGAATTCATAGCAGGAGGCAAATTCATCAAAGCAATGTGGTCAAATGGATGTTGGCCTGGAGAGTTGGTGGGGGGGAGGGTGTTCAGGCTCTAATTGAGTTAAGGACATGCTGGGTGGCTCTGAGCAATCTCTCTGACTCTGAGCCGGTTTAGACGGACTTTCCTCTGGCTCTCTTGCACACAAAAAACATTCAGGCGAGTGATCTATTTGAATGTGTGCGGAGTAAAGTCTGATTAGGATACTCACGGAAGTCCCAGATGCCTCTTTGGGGAGGGTGGGGGGAGAGTGTTCCACAACCCAAGTGCACCCAAGTCTCAAAAGCCTTCCTAAAGGTGGTGCCTCCCAGATGTTTGGGACAACAACTCCCAGGATTCCTGACCTTTGGCCATGCTGGCTGGGGCTGATGGGAGCTTAAGTCCATAACATCTGGAGCGCACACAGCCATATAGAAAGTGAAGGTGGTGGAAGTGGCCACCGCCTAGTACTTCCCTGGGTGTAAAAATTGGGGTCTGCCCAAGGTGCAAACAATGCTAATTGTAGCTATATGTAATTAACATGATCTGGCAAACAGCTGATGGAGGGAAGCCACCGTATGAAATTTACACCTACCTTGGATAAATCTGCAATGTATGAGGGTTTAATCTGCCTTTAACGTTGTGATATGATGCATTAGCCTTACCATCTCCCTGACAATGTCCTACATGCTCAAGATTACGATTAAGGGGACAATCCTATGTATGTTTGGACAGAAATAAAAGTCCTACAACTCTCAGCGACCTTCAAGCCAGCCATGCTAGATGGGGCATGCTGGGAATTGTAGGACTTTTTTCTGTCTAAACATGCACAGGGCTGCACCCTAAGAAAACTATACAATGGACAGAAGGGGCCACCATCCCACTGAACATTTGAATGTTTTCCAGTTGTCCACAGAGTTTGAAGTGAATTATGGGCTTTACTTTTATGGAATTAAAGTGCATTTCAGGTGCTCAGTCTTTTGCATAACAAATTGATGAGAGCTAGTTTCGTTCGTGGTTTACTGATGGTTTGCCTTTACCATGGCACTGTTCCTAAGTTTGCAATTTGTTTTGTCTATTTCTGAGGCTTCTCTGTTTTGGACACTCTTCACATGGATTAGCCTCCTCCTCCTCCTCCTACCACATACCCACAGCAAACGAGAAAGGAAATCCATGTGTGTTGGGTAACAAACTGGCTGTGTAGAAAGCCCCACAGGGAAGATTTTGGGTAATTCCTGGTCTAAATTGACATAATCATGCAGGGGTGGGCAACTGGCAGCCCTCCAGACATTTTGGCCTACACCTCCGATCAGCCCTAGCTAGCATAGCAACTGTGAGGGATGATGAAAGTTGTACTATCTGGAGGGCTACAAGTTGCCCACCCCTGCAATACTGTAATTACCCCAAAGTGCATTAGCATCCATCCCTCTCTATTCCCTTGGGATAATGAGGTATCTGGGATGAGCGAGGCCCTGGGTGTGCAAATCACACTGGGTTTTGCATGCTTGACACTATGCAAGTCACTTCTTTTGCTCACATACCAGGGGACAGGTTAGTACAGAGACACGCTGTTGTTACCAGTTTCCATTTTATACACCTGTTAAGTTATGTAACAATGTTCCAGCACATGCAAAACTGCTGTTTGGCATAATCACGGCAGGCTCACATGTACAGAGAAGAAATCTCTTCAAAATCCCAACAGGGTTTGTGACAAAAGCGAAATGGTTCATCCCCAAATTTGGGCAAGACTAAAAGTATTATAGAAAAGGAACTTTAGCATGGCAAAGTATATCCTAGCCAATCTCATTGCATACTGGAGGGAATTTACTGTTCCCTTTACTGATCCTGATCACTTCCTCCTTTAGTAAAGCCCCCTCCTCCCTCATCTGACCCTCCAACTCCCCCTGCCCAAGAGCTCGGAAGCAGTTAAGTTCCTACTTAGTTTGCATGCTTTGCAAAGAATGCGAAAAGTGACAGACGGAAGCAAGGAGAGTCAGCAGAAGTCAGCAGGGTCCATTTAATTGTTCTTTTCTTTATTGTTTAGTTCAGAGAAGACAGAAGCCTTTGATTCATTGACCGAAATCGTTTCTATACAGAAGAGCATTTGTTTATAAAGACTCTTTTGTTTCTTATTTACAGAGACAGTTGGGAGGGGTTGAGGGAGGGAGACATGGAGCAGTGGGGTTTCTGAAGCAGCACGCGTCAATATGGTACAGCCCTCACGTGGCAGGGGAACAGGAGTAGCTGAGCAAAGAGCAGACAAGGGGACAGCCCCAAAGAAGGATCAGCATGCATTCCTGACACACTCATTTGGGAAGGAAGGAGCTTTTCCCCCCAGCCTCTCCCCTTGCAGCGCCTCTTTGACCCACTATATCCACGCACATTTTCACAACTGGCTGGCAAATGGCTATTATGTGTGTCCTGCAGGACTGAGCGGCTGGCTGCTCAGCGTTTTAGTCTTTGTGCCCACTTCCTAAGATACAGCCCTCCCTTGGTGTGCAAGGCAGGTTTGCTTGGCACGTTGGGGTAGCGCAAAGTCTCATATTGCACGCCCAAAGTCCAACATGGACTAAAAGGCAGGGGAATGGAGTGAGGAGAGAGGCAGGTTAACACAAAGGACACACAAAGCATATCCCTTTTGCCTTCCTGTAAACTGGCACAGTGCACTCTTTGCATACTCCGAACACATGAGATCAGACAAGTCACCTTCATTTTTGCATACCTGATATAGTGCAGTTCATTCGGTTTGCACGCATGTTGCACAACTGCCGAATGCCAGGTAGTACTAGCTACATTCCTTATGTACACCAACTGCATGGGGAAGAGGGGATCAGTGTGGTTTACACAATTTGCAGAAAACATGCCATATTTTTTGTGGCAGAGGAAAGGTGCGGGAGAAAGTGGTTCTAGAAATCTGCAAGGCCTACAGTTGGACAGCAGTGTGCACGGTATGGCTTACCAGAATCCAGTATTTGTGCAGTCCTGAGAATCTGAGCTTTCATTTTAAAAATAAACAAACAAGCATCTAGCCCTCATGGTTGCCAGGGAAGGGAGGGGGGCAATCTGAAAACATACAGACCTAATCGCAGAAAACAGAACCAAGATAGGGATGGAATCTCATCAGCTAAAAGTACTTCTTCACCCAGCACAGAGGAATTGTTTCCGTTGTTGTATGAGCCACTAAACCTCCTTTCTCAGACCTACATGTTATGAGGATTTCCCCGCTCCCATTCTACTTCATTGGCTACCCCTTGCAGAGGAGTGAGGAAATTCAAAACGATAACAACGTCTCATGTGTCTCCTTTAACAAAACATTAGTGATGAAATGTGTGTAGTTTGGGCCTCCGTCTGTGACAGAGGGCTGCTGGAGGCATAACAAGATCAAGATGAGGTCCTGGGATCACACAGCTGTTTCAAGCCTGGTTAAGGGTTGTTATCTCCACCAACTTTAACAATGGGCAATGCTAACCAGTGTCCCAATCTTAACCAGGATTTCAAACAAACTTGCAAACACTGATTAAAATAAGAATCCTGGTTAGGTTTAACCATTCTTAAGGTCAATGCAGAGCTAACCCGTAATGGTGGCTAAGGCCTCCAAAGGAGAGGGGGGAAAGGAGTGTGTGACCCCAAGGTCTGCTCTCGATTACTTAACCATGGTTAAGAGATTGAGACATTAGGGTTGCACCAGCAGAGAGAAAAGGTGAAAATATCCTCCCAAAAGCCTGTAGAGAAAAGGCACAAACAAACATTGTACCGTCAAAACAATATTAAAACGAGCCGATAAGATACAAATCTACAGGCTTTGAGCTAGGTCAGGGGTTCTTCAAACACAATTCATCCCGAAATGCAAATCAGAACTGTGTAGGAAACAACATTAACTCCAGGTGCAGCAACATCACATGCAAAGATAGCATACGTGTGAATGCCATGGGACACAGCAAAATACAGGCAGACATTATTTCCTACACAGAACTGCTTTTGAAGTGAAAGTTCTGCTCTGTTCTTGGAATTTAATAGCAGACCTTGGGCTTTCCAGTTACCTGAACGTATGTTGCTATGGTGACATTGAGTTGTCATCCAAAACATGATTCCATGTGGTTGGACTCTGCCCAGAACCTCCCAGATGGAGGTGTGGAGCTGGCATGAGAAGTAAGCACATTTTCATTTCCTACATGTGTTATGGCTGCAGCTTGGAGCCCCTCAACTGCACAGAAGGGTGGTTCCACCCCACCACTTGATGGTAGGCATGTTGCCATGGTAACAAAGGAATTGGCACCTACCTTTTCAAATAGCCGGTTGTTTACTCCCACGTTAACTTCGGTAGTAAGGTACTTCACTTCACATTGCCATTCCAATGAGGATTAAACTACCGTGCGCCTCTTTCCCGTGCCACACTGGATTAAAGAAGTGGCTTTCCGTCTAGTCGCTTGCAGTGAGGAAGGAGAGCCTACAGATAGCCACTCTGCTCAACAATTTCTGCCCGGGAGGACAGAAGTACAGATGAAGCCAATTCATACTGAGTCAAAGCATTGATCCATCTAAGCCGGTATGGACTACTCCAGCCTTGCACAGCCTGGTGACCTCCAGACATGTTCAACTACAACTCCTATCATTCCAGGTCAGCGTGGCCACTGGCTATGCTGGCTGAGGATTATGGGAGTTGCACTCTGACGCATTTGGAGGCCACCAGTTTGGGAAAGGCTATTCCACTCTGCCTGGTTCTTCAAGGCCTCAGGCAAATGTTTTTTGTCAGCCCTGCCACCTGAGATCCTCTTACCAGTGTCCCCATAACATGGCACTCCATAGATGTGCCATACTACAAATCCCATCATTTCGAGCCAGCAGGACCATTGTCCATGCTGGCTGGGGTCATGGGAACTGTAGTCCAACATCCCTGGAGGTTGCCAGGTTGGGAGGAGCCAGGGCCTTCTACAACCCAAACCTGTGCTCTGCTACTGAGTTATGGCCTTCCCCCAAACGTCTACTCATGAATGCTATCTCCCCAGAAAAGCATTCAGGGATTGCTTTCATGCGGAATCCCAGATGTTCCAACCCCTTTGCCCTGCCAGGTTTGTCTGATCCACTCAACTGGAAGGCGGCAGTCCTAGCAACGCAGCTTCCTCGTGGCCTCTCAGAAACCACCAGTGGGATTTGCCCACGTGGCTTTGCTCAGTCAGTGCCAAATCACAGTTATCCTCAGACTCATTTTTGCATGCTTACAACATGGGAAAATCAGAAACATTCATCACGCTGGATAGCAGATCCAGCACATGTTAACAGATTTAGGAAAACATCTCCTCATAGGTAACGTCCCAGATGCTCCCCGCCCCCGGCCGCCATTTCTGCCTAGCCACTCTCTTTTCCACCGGATTCCACAGGCTGCCCAGACAGGAACGCAGCATCCTATGCATAATGCCAGCACAGGCAACCAGACAAAAACAAAACAGTGGGTGCACACTGTCCATGGTGCAAATGCGCATAGGCTGCACACTGCGCGATTTGCAAAATTCTCCAAAGGGTCCGGGATCCAGGATTCCCAGCCCACACCCAGTCTGCGATGTTGGAGCTGTATGCTTGATTAAGCAGAGAACAGTTGCATCCAAGGTCCCTCCTGGGGAGGTGGAGAACAGATCCTGGAGCCCAAAAGGACAGGCAGCATGAAGAGACACAGAGAGAGAGAGAGAGAGAGAGAGAGAGAGAGAAAGAGAGAGAGAGGGAGAGGGAAAGAAAGAGAGAGAGATGGTCTCGAGGGGATATATAGTCCTGCAGGGTAGAGGCTGGCGCACTGTTTGGGCAGAGTCCCGCAGGGAACAAGGAATTGAAGCTGCTTCCAAAGAGAGTTCCTTTTTGGTTGATTTCAGTGTTCTTTCGGGCAGCATCCTGAAAGCAAGGAAGGCTGACGACGGAGCAGCGAAAGGCAGGAAAAGTGCATGTAAGGGGACCCCAAGAGGCCAGTGCAAGAACGGCAGACAAAGGATGGGGAGCAGCAAAAGTTGTTGTTTGGAGACGTTTTTACCCTCCCACCCCCAGTAGGGTGGTGGTGGTGGTGGTGGTGAAAAAGCAGGAAAGGGAGGGGTAAGATTTAAGGCTTATGTGTCTGCATAGAAAAATGTGTAAACTGATTGGAGCAAGAGGTTATGGGAGGCAAAAGATATTTGGTAGAGTCCATTCCAGAGACAAGGCTGAGGGCTGTTTCACACATTACGTGGCAATAAAACTGGGTTTGCTGCCCAGTGTATCTCAACAAGGAGCTGTAGCCAGTTCCAGACCTCTGACAAGTGTGTCTATCTGGTGCGTGTAGCTATGGCATTCACTCTTTACAATTTTAGGTAGGGTGACCTTATGAAAAAGAGGACAGGGCTCCTGTATCTTTAACAGTTGTATTGAAAAGGGAATTTCAGCAGGTGTCATTTGTATGCATGCAGCACCTGGTGGAATTCCCTCTTCAACACAAGAGTTAAAGCTGCAGCAGCCCTGCCTAGCGTGACCAGATACAAAAGAGGGCAGGGCTCCTGCCGCTTTAACTCTTGTGATGAAGAGGGAATTCCACCAGGTGCTGCATGCATACAAATGACACCTGTTAAAATGCCCTTTTCTATACAACTGTTAAAGATACAGGAGCCCTGTCCTCCTGTACACCCACGAAACGTAATATGTGAAGAGACCCAAAGCCAAATGACAGGGCAGGAAAGCAATGAAGCACAGGCACAGTGCAGAATGAGTTCAGGTCTGCCCCATCCCTCAAGTAAAGCAGGAAGCTCTTCCTTCAGTGCAATGTGGTCAGGATTGGTACCTGCACCTTGCTTCCCTTTTCGGGAAAATATGAGGTGGCTGACAACAGGTGACAACCCCAAATCCTAAACATCAGGATACAGGTCAATCTTTACAAATGTCTTCAAAATGGAAAAGGAAATGAAAACTCAAACCAAGATTTAGTTCCAGGGTTAAAGGTCAAATAAAATTCTAGCCAGGCTTGACTTTAAACTAGGCCTTGTTACTATCCAGCTGTTTTCAGAAGCCAGCCTCAATCCCTCATATGGCAGCCTCCTTAAGTAGGGTTTTTATCCTCTGAATGTGCAGCCTGGCTTGAGAACACGACTACTGAGAATGTGAAGAACTCCCTTCCTCACCAAGAAGTCATCATAGCCAGCCCCTCAAATTTCAGTAGGGTTGCCAGGTTTTTAGAATGGCCTCGCTCCAGGGTCTTTAACAGCAGCTAGTCATTAATACAGCAATGTGACACTTTCCCATGTCTTTAATTCCATGTCAGGGAAAGCTTCACCAGCTTAATTTCTGCCGTTCGGCTGCCATTAGAGGCACAAGAGCAGGGCCATTGAAGAAATTGGCAACCCAACACTTCTGGAGTTAGGCAACAAAGCTTCCAGGCCAACAAGCATGGCCTATAGGAAGGGCTGAGCTGAGGCAATTCTCTCTTTTTTAGCAATTAAAAACGACTCAAGAGGCATTGGATAAGCAAGCCTGAATTATAAAAGGAGATCAAAAGTCAACATACCAACGGGGTTAGCTAAAAGCAAAACTTAATGAGGCTAAAGATGAACAGAAAGGGGAAAGCTAGTGTGAAAGGCAAGGCTTCCCTCCAGAGTCAGCTAAATAGGGTTGTTGCCACTTTTATATTGGCCAGGCACCTGTGATTTAAGAAGCAGCCTGACATACAGAAATGTCACAGGTCAAGATTTTCCTGGCATGAAAATAAAGCAATGGGGAGGCAGCTATTAAAGAAAGAGGTGCAGGGGCCAGTAAAAAAAGTTTGCAAACTTAGGAAGTTTTTTTTAAAAAAGCCGGGGGGGGGGGGGGGTGGAGAGGAATTCACAGCCCAAAAGATAAGAATAGGAGTTCGGGTGTCAATGACACAAAAGCAGATGTCAACGTAAAATCCATTTGGGGGGGGATGGTTGAAGGTCACATTAAAAGACAGACCTTTTGTTTCTATTGTTTACTAGACCTGCTCCTGTTACAAAGGAATTAAACAAGTTCCCCATCCCTAGGGTGACCAGATAAAGTCCAGGTCAGGGCTCATGTAACTTTAACAGTTGTAGAGAAAAGGGAATTTCAGCCAGTGTCATTTGTATGCAATTAGTTCCTGTTGAAACTCCCTCTTCATCACAACAGTTAAAGGGGCAGGCACTATACTAGAGTGACCAGATACAAAAGAAGTCAGGGCCCCTGCAACTTTAACTGTTGTGATGAAGAGGGAATTTCACCAGGAACTAATTGCATACAAATGACACTGGCTGAAATTCCCTTTTCTCTACAACTGTTAAAGTTACATGAGCCCTGACCTGGATTTTATCTGGTCACCCTACCCATCCCTTTATCTCCATAAGAGAGGAGAGGGGGACTTCCCCTGCTGTATTTCTGCAGAGGAGCATGACTAGTAAGACAGCTGGCAACCAGACAGCCAAAAGGCCAAAATGCAAGTGATATGTAAAGCAAGGGAACAGGGGGCTGCAAAAGGCCAAACACAAAGGACGACACACGGGAGAGGAACACAGGTGGGTTTACAGGTTCGAAGCTGAATAAAGGCAGCCATGGTTTGATGCTCACTCTCGCTTGATCTATGCAGGAGGAGGCAAAGGGTGTCTCTGGAACGGTCTCTGAACCCATCCCCTGGGTGCCATGGGAATGAAGCTGGTGTAGTGAGGTTTCAGGGCCCAGGTTAGAAGTGCAAGGCGTGGAGGGGGATGGCGGCGCCCTCTCCAGGTTACCTAGAGGAGGGACTGCTGCACTCAGAGGCAGGGCAACAAAACTGGTGGACGTCCTCAGCCTCGTCATCGTCCCTAGAAAACGGGGAGGGGACAGACAAACAGAGATGGGTTATAATCCTGCGGACACGCCCGCCATTGCTGGGGGGCAGGGAAAGTAGGCTGATGTCTGAAGTGGAGATGGGGGAAGTGATGAAGCTTGCAAGGTAGGTGGGGGAAGTAGGCAAGGCAGGAAAACTGGACCCCCCTTTGGTTTTTCACCCTCTTTTCTTCCCCCAAAACCATTTTGGATGGCAAAACTGCAATCTAGAGAACCCTGCTAGAGACGCCCCCCGAGCCACAAAAGAGGATGGAATTGCAACTTTCCTGCCCTGCTCTTTCCCCTGGATGCCAAAAAATAAAACTTTTTTAAAAACGACAAGAATGTCACCTATACTGGCCAAATGGGTCAAAATCAGCTGGTTTGCAAGCCAATTTTGACCCTTTGGTCACTCCGTAGCAATTATATACACCATTTTTCTTTCAAACCCCCCCCCCCCAATCTCTTTTTTTTTTACTGATTTTACTAAAATTGGGGGATGGGGGCTATATGTGGTCCATGGGCCATGTGTTGCCCACCCTGGCCCTAGACTCATTGCCCATTTTGCTTCACAGCAAGTGGGGCAGGCAGATTGGGTTAGGCAAAGCCACAGGCTTTAACAGCTGAGGGAGTCAGGAGACATCTCTGGGTTCGTGCCTGGCAATCGGAGAGCTGCCAACTGAGTTTGGACGGGGCACACAGCCTGACCTGGTCCTGTGCCTTTAACAGCAGATTGATCTGCAAAGCTTAGCAGGGGCAGCTTTGGAGACACGGAGATAAACATGATCCAAGTGTGCAGCGCAGCATGTAGGGAGATTAGGAAGTACAACAGGACTGGTGGAGGAACCCACTCCATTGTTTAAAACAGGGCGTTGGCAACCTGGTGCCCCCCAGATGTTTTTATCCTCAGCCCCACCCAGCATGGCCAAATAGCCAGGGATTACAGGAGCTGTATTCCAAAACATCTAGAGGGCACCAGGTTGTCTAACTCGGGTTTAAAAGTATAGCATGGATGTTTGGGTTGCAACCTGACAACCCATCTGTAAACCCCATTAAACTACTCTGCCTATCCATCCAACTCCACTTTTCTCTTGCACACTACATTCAAGCACTACTGCACATTACCATCACACTTGGTTTACGTGCCAAGTTGCTGCTGCTTTTAACATTTATTCTCTCTTTCTCTGTTCACAAGAGCAAAGGCAAAACTGTCTTAAGTACTTCAACAGGGTATTTGTTGTTGGCAGCTATGCTCTGTACTACTATTTTGCTATTATTCTTATACACTAATCTATGTTTTTTTTATATATTCAGAAGCAAGTTCTGCTGAGTTACTGCCCTGATCAAAGTGCTTAAAACTGCAGTTTTCATTTTCTTTTAAAATACTTGTACTGTCTCGGTTTTATCAGGTTTATATTTGAGTTGCTGTTTTGAACATCACCTTGAGTACTTTATTGTAGAAATGAAAGTCTTCTTTTTTGAAAAAAAATAAAAATACTATTCTTTTTTTGTGTACAAGAGAACATTCAGCTCAGGAAATGGGGGAGGAAGGATCAAGTTCAAAGCTGCACTTCACAACCTTGTATGGTCAAGTCAATACAAAGGGTATCCCAGAATTCCCCGACCCTGCATGCCCTCAGAATTTCTTGTCATTTTTATTCCCAAATAGTAGCCAAAGAGTGGCTCTTTTTGTACTAGTTTTGCCGAAAACAAGACAAAACCTTTATGGATGCCCATGGTACTTGACTGCTATTTGGATAAATGAACTCTGGGGAATGTGATCTCATGATTTTGACTGTAGCAAATATTACCCGGTTTCCAAAAAAACCCCTTGCATAAACTTGTTATGGTTTATACACGAAACACAGACTGTAGTTCAAAGCTTTATTACATAACCTTGTATAGTCAAGTCACTCAAGGGCATCCCAATGCTCCCTGCCCTGCATTTTCCCATAATTCCTTGCTTGTTTCCTTCCTTGTTGGTGACTACATTCTAAAAACACACATCAGAAGTATCCGTCTGTTCCTCCCTAGGAGGAACTGGGGAGGGAATAGAGAGGGCGGAGTGTTCTTCTAACACTTATTTTCTTAAGAAGTGCCTTCCCTTTTCTCACTTCAGGGCAGGGATGGGGAGAATTGAGGCTTGCGGGATCTATTTTGTTTTTCATTGCAACACAGAGGTCCACCCTGAGGTTTGCCTGGTGGGAAATAGCAGCTCAGGAACGCAGACATACAATTGCGGAACAAGGTACTCAGGAATTTGTTTTCAGTAACAGTACTGGAAGTTGCGCACAGATCCTTTCAACAGGCAGATCTGTTCCTTTTTACCCCCAAGCTTTCTTGATTTCAGCAGCCTAGTTAGGAGGGGGCGGGAAGGCTTTTCGTTGTCGCTGTAGTTAAATGACTGGAAGTTGGAAACTCTTGCTGATTTACTACAAATCATCTGGAGATCTACCAGTAGATCACCATCTACCATCTGCTTGCCTCTGATATACAGTGCAGACTCGTTGAGGCTAAGGATATCTTATGGCGTCCTTCACAAACCTGTGTTGGACTGCAAGTCCCATCATCCCCAGCCAGCATGGCAAAAGTCCACATCTGGAAGGCACCAGGTTGGGAAAAGCTGTGTTATAGAGCTTGTGGCCCCTCACCAAACTACATTTCTTAGGATTCTTTGGGTACAGCCTGACAACTAAAGTGATATAAAACAGAGACGTTTGCGGTTTCAGAAGCAGGGACTTAAACGTTTCCCTAGAGAGCTTTAGCTATTGGGCGGTACAAAAATGAAATAAACGATTAATGAGCCTGGGGCAAGAGTTAAAAAACACATTTAAGAATTTGTTCCATGGAAGTACTTGTTCATAAAAACGGGGCTCAACACACCCCATTTTAACTCTAGGATTAGCCCAAGCTATTTTAGGCCTGGAGTCCCTCTGCATTCTCTTCCACTTATTAATATGGGGCACAATCCACTTGGAAGTTTACCTATACAAGCTCCATCAATGGCATCGTATAAGCGTAAGGGTCCCCAACTTCTTTTGGTACCTGACAGGTTCCTGCCCCCTCTCTATTTTTATCTGATTTCTTAAGTTTTTTAAATTAACATTTTGTAACTGGGATACTAGGTTCAAAACAGTGGTGTTGACTTTTGAAGCTAAGCCCCCACAACTGCCTTGTACCTAGGTTCTTGGGCAACCTAAGTACTTTTTGCCTCACCAGTTTGCCTTCTGGGAAATGAGTGTTCTGTGACCACCCATGCCCACTATGGCAGCCATTTTGTGAGAGTGTCCATGACCCTTTCTCAGCATTCCAAATGTGCCTGCCAATTCAAAACAGCTGGGGATAAATGAATAAAGTGGCCTTATACTGAGTCAGACAACTGGGTTCGTCTAACGTAGCATTGTCTTCTTTGACTGGTGGGATTTCAGGCACAGAGGGGTCTTTACACATCACCTGCTACTTGAAATCCATTTAACAGGAAATGCCAGGCCCTGAACATGGGAAACATTAAAAAAAATGTACTCCACCACTGAAATATGGCCCTTCCCACCCACCACCTGAGGCAACCATTGCACTTTCCCTCACAGTAGACCAATCCTTGCAGCATGTTCTCTATTCCCAAACTGCTTGTTCATGAGAATCCTCTGCCCTGCTGTGCCTCTGTCCACCATAGAGACAATGACAACTTCCTCTCCAGAAAGTAGAGAAGTCTGGGATACCCTCCTTGTGGCAGGAAAAAAGGGAGGAATGTGTTCCTGTACATACAACCATGTGTATATATTTGGACAATACAGGATTAAGCCAGCTGCTTAAAACACTGCCTTTGTCCATATGAACACAAGCATAAAGGATCGTACTATGTATTTGCCTTTGCTCATGGAAGAAGCCTGTGTTCGCACTTACTTGCTCAAATACTGGATCTTCTACTTACTGTCTTGTACAAAAAACATACAATAATGACCTTGCTTACACACACACACACACACACACACACACACACGGTTTTCACAATACATTTTTTTCGCCTCAAAGCCGGTTGTGCTGCTTTCAGAGAGAGAAAAACATGAAGTGTGAACCAGACAGTCACTAGAAAAATTGTTGCTGGAAATATGGAAATTGCCGTTGACCGTTCAAGGCCGTGTGCTAGTTCTTCACTCATCCTATTCCTCCATCTGAGCTCATACCTGGGGAGGGATAGCACAGCTCACAAGGGCCAAAAAAATAGATGTTGTGTGAACCAGTCTACAGCACAGACCAGGTCTGCACAAAGTATGACCCGCCTAAGTGAGTGCAGCCCACCAGCCTTACGAGGCGGCCTGACGGTGCATGACAACCTCATTCTTTGCAGTCCCAGGCAGGTAGCAGAAAGAGGATTATCAAACCTGTGATGGACTGTCCTACGTGATTTGGAGGCCTGCGTTAGCTTTTGTGGGCCACAAATTGTGGCGGTCTAGTGTATGTATATTCTTTCACCACCACTCATGTACATTAGCTATCAGAGCCATTTCGTACTTTTCCTCTTCTCGGCTAATGTTGTATTTTATATATAATTTTACTTTTCTGGTCAGGCTTCTTTATCTTTTGGTATGAATATCTGTATATCTACATGTCCAGGTCAGGTTCCTATATATTTAACAGTTCTATGACAAACCAACTCAGCAGGTGAAGAGAAGGGCACCTCTCCTTTGTCACACAGCTGTTAAAGGCACAGGAACTCAGCCAGAAAAAATATGTTAGCAATCAGGAAACTATGAAACTATGAAACAGTTTCTGGACGAGTAGCCGTGTTAGTCTGTTACAGAAAAAAAACACAGCCAAGACTCTTTGGCACCTTAAAAACCAACACATTTATTATGGCCATAAGCTATAATTAGATGCATGGAATGTTATCCTTAGTCAACAAAATAATGCTGGAGGCATCTGATGAAGCGGACTCTGGCCCATGTCAGCTTATGCCATAATAAATTTATTAGTCTTTAAAGCGCTACAGGGAAAAATGTGTTCCTTGTAATGGGTGAACAGAAGAACCTACATTTCTTTCACCCTCAATGTGACATGCAATGGGCATCCGTTTCCCTACACAGATGCTGTTGCTGTGCAAAAATGCAGAAAGCGGACTCCAAGAGTTACGTACCCATACACAATTGTGTACAGTGCTTCCAGAGGAGGCTTTTATCAGGGGGTCCAGAGGTCATCTTCAATTTGTAACCCTCCCATGTTTCCCCACCACTTCTCTCATTTTTTATTGCCAGAAAAAAAAGTCCATTAAGGAAGAAAACGCAGACTACCTGCGCACTGCCTTTTATGCAGAAATAATCAGCCTAATATGCAGAAATTAAGCAGCTGAAAGGCTCCCAACAACTTATCTCATTGTCTGCTAACTTTTCAAACAGCTCTTGGAGCCAATGCTTTTAACAGCAGCTCAATCTGCAGGGGTTAGCAGGTGAGCATTTTCATCCCATGGAGATAAAGGCAGACCGCCTACTAGCCTAATTGCTGCACGGCAAGTCCCCAGTTAAAAGCACAGCAAGAGGGGGATGGTCCAAAGGTGACCATCCACTTAGCTCCATACAAGGAACAACTTCGCCTGCTTAATTTCTGTATATCAAGCTGCTGTTGAAGGCAAGACCAGCGTTAAAACAAATTGGCAACTCTGGACTGTCATGCTGAAACACCTGGTGCCCAAATCAGTCCACCTAGCACACTCATTGTCACTCTTACAGTCCCTCAAATGTTCAATCCTCCTCCCACAGCAGCTACTTGGCACACCTGTTTTATACACCTGCACACCTTGAATGCCAGCTATGAGCAAACACTCATACGCAGACACACACACAGTTTCTGCCAGGGCTGGAACCCCTTTGTCAAAAACTACCCCAGCATCTTGGCACTGCACAAAACGGAGACCCAAACTCCATTTTTTTGGGTCCTAATGGCATAAATTGAGATGAGATTATATTCCCCCCCACCGAATCTTAGCCTGGGGGCTGAGCAGGGGAAAGGGAAGAGGAAAGAAGGTAGTCCATAGGATGAGATGTAACTGAAATCAGCAGGATTTGGAGAGCAAGATCTGGGGTGCAGTGAGCCATGGTAGAGGTTACGGTAGATGCAAAGGAAAGTTGTGATCATGAAGGAAGTGAAATCCAGTATTCCCCTATCCTGGGATAAAAGCCCCCTGTGTTTGCAAAGATTGGCATCTTTGGGCACCTGCCAAGGCCCACACTCCAGGAGGGGGCCCACTGATAACTCCCCTACCTCTGAGCCCCTGGCCCTCCTGCTGCTGATCCTCCTCCTTGCAGTCACTGCCTGTGGCCCTGTCTGGCATGAGCAAGCAGCAGCTTCCTCTTGCCATCCCCCTTTCTTCTGCTTGATGGTGTGGATTGGGTCCAGAGGAAAAGGGCAAACAAATGAGCAAGAAGAAAAAGGGGGTCTACCGAAGACATCTTGCTCAGGACCCACCAAAACCTGGAGAGTTCACCGCAACTGGGGTTAGAACCCCAGAATCCTGGCTCCTTCCTCAGCTGAGGACCAGAGTCTTCTGCCAGTGCTGGGGAAGGAACCCAGAAATAGTGCCATGCACCTCGTCGTAACCTTCCTAGATTCTCTGGGGAGACCCACCCCCGCAATCCCAGAGCTGTCGTGGAAGCTGGGAATCCTAAGGGATGCTGGATTTGTGGATAAGGCGGCATGTGGAGACATGGGAATGGCTTGGAGTGAGCGAGTCAGGGGTGGGTCTGAGTGGCTTACCTGCAGCCTGTGTGCCTGGCAGGGGAAGCTAGCTGCGAGTGGAGAAGCGACTGAGCAGAGCAGCAGTACTGGTGCAGAGTGGGACACGTGGACGACCTATAGAAGGCAGCAGAGAGACGGAGCAACAGAGAGAGACAGGAACAGAGAGAGAGAGAGAGAGAAGATGGGTAGGTAGATGGGAGGGGGAAGGTGTGCGTAGGGAATAGGTATATGTGGAGACAGATGGAAGGTGCATGCCAGAATGAGAAGATGGGAGGGGCAGAGAAAGGGGGAGGAAGAGAAGAAAAAACACAAAGTCAAGAAAAAGAAGGACAGCACTGAACAAACAGGAAAAAAAAAACATAGCAATGCCCCCAGGCCAAACAAAGAGACTCAGCCACACACTGGGCCACGGAAAGAAGAAAGAGAGAGAAAGTAAGAGAGAGAGAGAGAAACAGACAGCAGCGGTTCCCTGGGGACAAGGATGTGAGGCCACAGGAGCATTGGGTCTGGGGGAGAAACAGGCAGCAGGACAATTTGGGCCACGGAATCACGGGCAGCCTGATAAGAGAGAGCAAGAAAGCACTAGGACCCCAGGGACACAAAACTACAGAGGAAGAGACAGAGAAGTGGGGGACCGGCATAGGGGGAACCAAAAACATGGACAACAAGCAAGGACCGAGTTACTCGTTCCACCGGAAGAGTAGAGGGGTTCAGGCAAGAAGTGCATGGCGCCAGGATTGAGGGGATTTAGAAAACAGGCATCTGGAGAGGTACCTGTGCCTTAGCCAACAGGTCTATCCTGCTGCAACCCAAGCAACCACAATATTTATAGGAGATCCTGAAACCTTTGGGAAGACACTGACAGGCAGGCTTCGAATTGATCATAAATGCTGGTGAGTCACAGCATCTTCTGCAACAATGCAGGTAGCTTTCTGGCACACCTCAGTGCAGCAATGTGTCTCCAGATAACCCTGGGCTTCACCAATTTGTTCCTCCATCCCAGATGCACCTGTAGGAGACACTATTGGAAGTTTGTGGCAGGCAAACATGTCTCATTTGGAAGGCTCCAAACGTGAACAAGGACTGTGGGGCATCTAACAGGAATGAAAGAAAGGGAGTGTGAATGTGTAGCTAAAGAGGTAGGCTGAGCTGTCAGGGTCATACAAGGTCAGAAGGAAGGATCTGCAAGGGAAGCTGGACAGGAGGAGCAGGAGATCTGGTGGGGACAGCAGAGTTCAAAGCAAAGACAAGCAACCAAGAGGGATCCAGATGGAACCAGCAAGTGTCTGGCTAAGTCCAAACATCCCACCCCTGCAGGTCAGGAGACTCATGCTGAAGAGCAACCTTCTCCTGTTGCTCTTCAGATGTGTTGGCCTACAGCTCCTGGGATTATGGGAGGTGAAGTCCAGCATATCTGGAGGGTACCTGGTGGGGCAGGCTGCTGAAGAGGATTCAAATCCAGGCCCCACCTCCACCAAACTACAGGATTCAGCAGTTCTTTCCATATTGCCTGCCCCAAATAAAACAAATTTTCTCAACAAAACGAGCCAGGCAGCTTGGGGAAAGGGGAAAAGCATGACTTTAGGGGTGCAGGTTTGTTAACATCCCCCATCCACTCCACCCCAAACAAAGAAGCCAGTTTCCCTGGGGAACAGAGGGATGCAACTTGGAAGGGAACAGAAGTTGTAATAAAAGGAGAAGGAAGGGGGTGACCTAAAGGCGAGTCCATTTCAAAGGGATTTGTGATCCAGCTGCCAATCACATGGAAATATGCCTTCCATTCTAGGTGTGAAGAGCCTTAGGCAGGGCTTAGCCCCAGAAATAGTTTTCAATGCCAGGGCTCAATCCTGGAATAGCTACCAATCTCTCTAGATCAGAATACCTGGGATTCTCAATGGCTCCCATTAAATCCTACGATATTCATTCATTCATTCATTCATTCATTCTATTTCTATACCGCCCTATAGCTGAAGTTATAAAGTAAATCAGCTGCAGTTGGCAAAGGCTGTGGGAGACAGGAGAAAAGGCAGGCTCAACCCTTCCCCCTGCCTTCCCCAATGTGGTGTCCTCCATATTTTTGTACTTCAACTTCCATCAGCCCCAGCCACTCTGACCATGTTGGGCAATTCTGGGAGTTGCAGTCCAAAACATCCTGTTTGGCAAAGGCTGCCCTACTCCAACACACTTTTACTTCTTGCTATATATATAAGTAATGTCTGCTATTCACTCCGATATGAAATGTTGCTCTACAGTTACAATAGCTACCCATCCCAATACTGTAAAGAGCATGTAGGCCCACTGCCCCATTCCACCTCGCCCTCTCTGCAACAGACAGGTGCAACCGCATCTCCCATCATCATGGCAAGTGCCCTGTCATTGCCAAAAATAACAGAAAGTGCCACTGAGCACGTGCAGAGTGCCTTTGTCGCAATTCTAAGTAACCCAAACAAGTCTGGGCATAGTTCAGACAGAGACCAAGGACAGGGGCTCTGCCACTTCCAGAAAGACCTGCATGCCAAATCAGTCATTCTACAAATATCAGGACGTATAGGTCACATGTGCTGCTCTTCTGGATGAGTTCAAGGCCAATATATAATCCACTATTCTTGTTCACAGTACTGGCCAGCTGGCTGCTTCTGGCTGCTTGCAAGCAAGGCCTCAAGAGGATGGGTCTTCATCTGTCATTTGCCCCCAGCACATACTCAGAGGTATACTGCTGCTGTACAAAGAGGTTCCAGAGTTGGCCCAAATAAAATGATGAGCCCAATAAATGAGAGCTACAAATGATGCCTGGGAGGCCTTGATACCAGCCCCCAATTCCTGCTCAAACCACTGCTCAGTGCTCCCCATTGCCAACCCAAATAAGGAAAAGATCCCCAGGAAAGATCTGGCTCCAATGCCTGGTGCCAACTCCTCCTCCATCTGGGGTTGAAGCCCAGAAGTCCTGTTTCCCATCCCTTCCCCCACGGGAGTTCACTGACTTCGTAGGAACAGGGTAAGGACACCTGACCATAAATATGTTTTACTTCCTGTTTTCAACAGTGTTACACATCACAAAGCAAATTGAAAAGGGTTTGCTGATGCAGTTTCAGGAACTGGAGCATGGAAAGGGAGAAATGAATGCAGAGGCAGGTCTGAATAAGAGCGTGGCTCTCAAAAGGAAATCAATAAAGTCATTCTTGGGACCTGTCTTTAAAGCCCGGTCTTAGGGCTATCAGTCTATCAAAAGCCTCAATTTGTCTGCCCCACTCCCACTTTCAGAGATCCAGGCCCCATCTCTTCTATTGGGGGGTGAGGTGACCTATACATTGCCTTGTTTTCCTCCATCAAGTTTGGGCTACTGAAAGTGTGTTGAGACTTTGAGACTATTCTGCTGTTTTCCCCAGCCTCATATTCCCCACAAGGCTTCCTGCAGCCTCTTCCTCCTATGGCATTCATGCTGTAGGGCAAATGCTTCTTGCAGGTGCTTGGGGGGTGGGGGCTGTACTGCTCCCTCCTCCCTACAAACCCCTCTGCTCCACAATGTCATGATGTATTTATTTGTTACATTTATATCCCACCATTTTCCCTCTTGCTGCTTACACGGTTCTCCTCCTCCTCCTCCTCTCCATTTTATTCTCACAACAACCCTGTGAGGTAGGTTAGGCTGAGAGTCAGTGACTGACCTAGTCACCCAGAGAACTTCATGGCTGAGCGGAGACTAGAACCCGGGACTCCCAAGTCCCAGTCCAACACTCTAACCACTACACCACACTGGCGCAAGACACACAACACCTCTACCCTAGAGATGAGCTGCCTAAAGTCTTTCATGTCCTATGATTATGATTATGATTATTATTCACTAGAACGCCCATTGCCCATATCTCTTTAAAACAAAAATAATAATTCAAAGTGAGACTGCATACTCAGGAAAGGCTCTCTTAACAGCTACGGTCCGGGTTGCATGATCTTCCTGAGCATGTCCTCTTCCTTGAGAGAGGAAAGCATGCCTCACTGGCTGTCTCTGACCAAAGTCACCCAGCACTCTTAGCAGGAATCCCAGCTGCAATCAGCAGGCGCCAGAAAGCTGCCCACCAGCAATAGGCCAGTGGTCCCCCAGTGGCTGACCATCTGCCTTCTGCCCCGCTCTGCCTGATCGCTAATAATCTGTGCTGCTACTTAGATTTCCAGCCAGGATAGGTAGGAAGGGTCCACTCACAAGTCAGACTCCATAACGTTATGCCTCTCTCTCTGTGTAAGTGTGTGTCTCTCTCTGTCTCTCTTTCTTCCTCTCTTCTTCCTGCAAACTTCTTTCCCTGCACCCTCGTCCAGCCCAGTTCTTCAAGGCGTGGAGGCGAGATCTGGTTTGCAGAGAGGGGCACAGCTGGGCTTCACACAGACCCTCCTCGATGGATGCAGGGATTACAAACACACAGGGCGTAACTCTTTCTCTTCTCTTCCCCCCCCCCTCCTTTCCATCAGCTGATCACCCTAGACGGAAACCAAAGGTTGGGGCATACCGGAGGGGGCAGGGAGAGTATCTGAATTAACATGTTAAATGCTGGTTTATTGTTCACAGTTGTTTCGAAAAAATGACGAATGAGGAAAGGCTTGAGGGTGGAAACAAATAAAAACAGCCTCATCTCCGTCTTTGACAGTGCTTCCCTTTGAAGAAGTTCTTTGAGAAAGGGTTTTTTTCAGCATATATCAAATTTGATACAAGAAGCAAAAGGCTTGACCCAGCAGGAAATTAACAATTGTTGTTTATTATTAGTATCATCATCATCATCATCATCATCATCATCATCAAAACAACAAGAAAAACAAAGGACACAGAACCCAATATTTCATCCCCTTGTCACAAGTGGATGTTAATGAAATGAACTGCACACTCCATAAATTAAACAATTACAAAAGTGTCTATAGAATTCCTATATTTTTCCAGCTTACAGCCATTTCTATTTGCATAGAAAAAGTAAGACACCACAGGAGGAACTGGATATAGAAAATCTGCCCTCCCCAGCCCTGTACCAACCAAAACAACAACAACAAACAACAACAAACAAAGCCTGGTCTGCTAGCAGCCTGATCTACAGAAATTAGCAGGAGAAACTTTTCATGGCATGAACGTAAGCATTATCATCCATTAATGTCTGCTAATTTAGCTGCTCTTAAAGGCCCATGTGCAGAGGCAGGTTGAAACCCTATCCCAACATCAATGAGATCTCTGGCCTTTGCCAGGGGTCCTAAAAATTCTGGAGAGCCCTGGCTCCCAGCTTTTACCAGCTATAATCTATCGGGCCTCATACCAAATCCAGAGAAAGGGAAGAACAAGACCCAGGAGCCCTGCTTCTTAGAACACAGCCTGACAGGACCGTATCCCCAGAAGTTGGGGCAGACAACCCAGAGATGTCCTGGTTCATAGTCTGGCTTCCTTTAGCCGAGCTGAGTCCGATTGTGGCTTGCTTCCTTTGCACAGGCCTGGTGGAAATCGGGACCTTGAAGCCTTATCTCCTGCAACTTCAGAAGGGCAGGGGGGAGATAAAAATGCCTCTGTTGGAACTATCAACAGGAAGGGTGGCGCCTTAGAAGCAGAGCCTGGCTTCTGCAAGATACCATACATGGAACAGATACCCTTCCCACTAGTACACCTATTGTCAAATGTAGAGGATGCTGTCCATTGGGAACTAGTGACTACGCTGAATACATAACAAGGGCCTTTCTAGATTATGGCTTTAGATGGTCACATTCCACTGGGAAGCTCTTCAGCATAAGCCCCATAGAAATGTAGCTGAGGTTTATTTCCAGCAAGGATTGTGGAGAGCCTCCTGCTTGAATTGCAACATTTGTGCGCAGCTGTTTCTCAGCCATATGGGACCTCAATGGCTGCCCCCTGGCTAGCAAATCTGTTGCAGGGAAGTCATATTTTCCCAGAACTCAAACCAGTGACATTTTGCTTCTAAGGAGATGGCTCTCCCCACACCCGCCATAAAATTAGCACTCCTGTTCCTCTGCTAGATTCTTTGCACAGCTTTTGGTACTGGCAAATGTTGAAGTGGAGGCGCTCATCATGACAATCCCCACAGCCACGCCTCCCCCCCCCCCCCCGGAAAGATCAAACTTGCAGGCAGCTAGGAGCAGGATTTTTGTAAAGTTAATACATTTTCTTAATTGCCCATTCAAGACCAAGCAACCCGCAAACTCTTTGCATTACAACAAGGAACAGCATAATGTTACTGAGAAAATCACCACAGATTAGATACCCTAATTCTGCATAGGAATAGGATACAACAGGGGCGGGCAGAAGGTAGATCTGGATTTAATGGTAGATCTCTGGGTGATCTGCAGTAGATTGGCAAGATTTTCTGACTCCCAATTATTTAACAATAGCAGCAGCAAAATAACACATGGACGGACACACAGAGCCCTAAATTATACTGCTGAAAAGAAGCTTATTAACTAAGAATAGATTTTTATTTGGAAGGACTGTGAGCCCCATGCAGTTCTGGACCTCAAAACAAATTCCTGGGCTCAGAATTCTGTAATTCAAAGTATAAATAAGCCTTTTGCAGCAGGCTCTGGTTAGGTTTTGCGGTTCTAGTAAAAAACAGTAGAACCTGCAAGTCAGAAGTCTGTCTGCCCCTGGGTCACAAGAAACTCAGTGCTGGCTGGTATACCACTTCAGCAGAATTAATAAGAAATGAAGAGATAAATTCAACGCAGTGAACATCAGTAAGATTATACTTTCCCTGAGTTGATGGAGCACAGTGCCTAAGAGTGTGAATTACGAGCTGGGAAGTCCACTGTCCTGTCCCGTCCCCCTGCGCAATTCAAATCAAAACTCATCCACAGACTCGTCCTATTGATACTGCTTGCAGCACAGTAGATAAGGCCTTACAGAAAGAGCCATAGCTCAGTGGTAGAGCTCCTGCATTGCACACAGAAGGTCCCAGATTTAATCTTTGCATCTCCAGGAAGGATTGGGAAACATTCCCTGTCGGACACCCTTGAGAGCCACGTCAACCAGTGTAGGCAGTACTGAGTTGGATGAACCAATAGTCTGATTCAATATGAGGTATCCTCCTATGTTCCTAAGCTGGAAACATTAATTCAAATCTCAGCTCACCCACAAACTCACCAAGGAGAGGAGGAATTATTAGGTAGGAGGGTATCTCCTGGTCTTGACCTGCCATTGTAACAATGGTGATAATAAAATGTCCTACTATATAGGGCTGTTGTAAGGATTGCTGATATAATGCGTGTAAGTGAAGTACCTTGAACACCTGAAACATACTGAGGTATTGGCTGGTTTCGGACAACACATTAAGCAACGGAGGAGGGGGGGAACAATAGTCAGTTTTGTTGCTTATTGTGTTGTGTGGAGGGTAACACACCGCTCACAAACTACTGACGGTATGCTATTCCGCCCAAATAAGCAACGGAGAGAAACAACTGGCTTGCAAGTTGTTTAGCTCGAAGCCAGTTGTTTAAAGTGTTGTGTGGAGGGGTGAGTGTGTTAATGGCGTGGGATGAGTGGGTTAAAACACAAGCCCATAGAGGCAGGCGGCAAGAGCAACCAAAGCGGCGGCTGCCACTCTGCTACAACTGGTGCAACTTGCAGAGGTTGCTGGGATAGAACTGGGAGGACTGAGGGAGGGTGGGGAGAGGGGCGGGGGCTGTGTCAGACAAATGCTGGGTTGACTATTAGTCCACTCAACGCCAGCCCCAACCACCCACAGTTGTGTAGGAATATGTTGTGAGGGTAGTATCCACAAAATAACAACTGTGAGTTGGCTACTCAACCCACCATTGACTAAAGTGTTGTCCGAAACCAGCCATTCTCTATTTGCAGCACTGCTCCACCATTTTGTGAACATTTCTTCCTCTTGTCTTAAAAAAAAAAAAAAAAAAAGGTTGTGCACTCCCCCATGCCAGTTCTGGAACGCACACCTACACTATTTAGTTTTTCTGTGCAAGTAGCAAAGCTGTAAATAGGCAGTACTATGTGCGTGCCTGCATGAAGGATAAAAATATCCCCCATCCCCATAAGGGATGTTGCTTTAGTAGCCTGTATCAAGCCAGCACTGACTTTAGCACTAATAGTGAAACTGGGAAGGGAGGGCAAGATTGGTCATCTGGAAAGGCCCCAATTATATCTCACAATGTTGTTAGTGCGTACCAATTTTTAAGTTCTATCTGCTTTAACATCTGCTGAGTGAGATAGTATATGATTACAAGCACTGCATATTTGTTCTCCGTAAATATGCAAAGGTGCTTCCTGTTTTTTGTAGCATCCGCCTTGACGATAATCCTTTTCAAACTCCTTTGTCAGAGCGTAACAGACCACAGAGAAATGACTGGTTCATTTTACTTTATCATACCATGAACTCACTGAGCATTTAATGCAAATTGAGCATACCTGGGTTTTCCTTGACTATCTGTTGGAGGTTTTTCAGTGGTGAGGAAGGAAGGAAGGAAGGAAGGAAGGAAGGAAGGAAGGAAGGAAGGAAGGAAGGAAAGAAAGAAAGAAAGGAGGAATTTGGTGGATTCTTATATGAACTGACCTCCTGGGCTATTGTCTAGATAGGAATATAGCTATCCTCTGGCCTTTGCATTTCCCAAATGTTACAAGGCTGTCCTCTGCTCAAAGAAACATATAAAAATATGTTTTGCAAATGCATATGTTGTGATACAAAACACTTCTTCTAGAGGGTAGGGTGACCAGATAAAATCCAGGTCAGGGCTCATGTAACTTTAACAGTTGTAGAGAAAAGGGAATTGCAGCCAGAGTCATTTGTATGCAATTAGTTCCTGGTGAAATTCCCTCTTCATCACAACAGTTAAAGTTGCAGGGGCCCTGCCTTCTTTTGTATATGGTCACTCTAGTATAGTGCATGCACCTTTACCTGTTGTGATGAAGAGGGGATTTCACCAGGAACTAATTGCATACAAATGAACTGGCTGAATTTCCCTTTTCTCTACAACTGCTAAAGTTACATGAGCCCTGATCTGGATTTTATCTGGTCACCCTACTAATGGGGAATGCCACAACCTGCAGGTGTCACCTCACTTATGAAACGAGGAAGAGTGTCAGAGCTAGTGAGGAAGACCCCACACGTCCTGAATAAAGCAGTGGCTTGTATAGCTGTTATACCCACTTTTAAGGAAAACGTGCTGTCTATACCGTTTTGAGCTGGGAGGCAGGATTCCTCCGGTCCTCCGCCCTGCTATGGAATGCTAGGTACGCTCTGAAGCAAAACAGCAAGCTCAGCTTGCTTGGTTCAGCTCAACTTTCGGGTCCATCAGAAGAAATGCTTCTATTAACTAACAGACAAACACACGCTAGAGGGCAGTGCTCGCTGCACAGAACGCCCCCTCCCCGAGACATCTCCAGTCCACGTTTTCCTGGCTTCCTCTGTGCTTAATTTAAACACTGAGAAGTAGGCAAGGGTTTGGTCCTGCTTGGGAAACATGGCTCTGGAACCCCTTGCCACAGATGTTTTAGATCTGCTTGCGTTTAGTAACACTCTGCTTGAAAGCACTCAGTTCTTGACCTGTTCCAGGCCTATGCCATGGCATCGAGGCAAAGTCCCAAGGCTAAGCCCTCAGTTAGATTAAAGCTCAAAAAGTTGTCCCACAGGGCCCTACTTCCCCCCCTTATGCTGTTCTGCTTCCTCAGGTGAGCCAAACCAAGGAAGGCTCAGCTGGCCTGGCCGTGCTGGATCCAGGGGAAGGGATTGTCCCACTAGCCTCAATTCCCCCGAGAAAAGGGGCAGAACAGAGGAGGAAGTTTGCTATCTTTAGGAGAATTATCCTTACAGTTTTGTAAGGATAATTCTCCTGCTGTAATATCTCAGCAGAAAGACAATCAGAACCGCTCTTGTATCCCTGCAACCTCTTCTCTAAGGCTTCATACTCTCCTCTCAGTTTGCCTCTACAAGAGTGATTTAAAGCTCTTTCAAAGCGCACTACCGATTTTACCTCCACATGAACAGAGCGCAAATCGGGGGTTGAGGCGCTTTTTCTGTCCGATTATGCGCATTATCGAATGCCCGTTAAATAGCAAGTTTTAATTTACCGTGGGAGTTAAAGCATCTTATGACCATGTAAACAAGCGATGATGCGCATGTAAACAACCTTAAAGCGCATTTCATACAGCCGGTAATGCGCTTCACCGCCTTCCGTGCATAGGGATTGGGCGTAAAAGTGATTGGGAGAAGATGCGCATAATCGGCCAACCGGGCGTCAAACCGAAATCTTGTAGAGGAGACCTCAGGCCCTTGTCCTGATCAATGGAGAGTAAGGAGCAGCATTTCCTAACCAGCAAGACGCTGCCATTCACGTTTCCCAGGCATTGCTTCCCCTTCTAGTGGCAGTGATATTAAGCCAGGGGCAGGAAACTCGTGGCCCTCCAGATATTATTGGACTACAACTCCCATCAGCCCTTCCAAGGATAGCCAATAGTGATGGATGATAGAATCTGGAGGGCCACAACTTGCCTACCCCTGCATTAGGCAAACCAACAGCGCTAGTAGACTGAAGGAGAGTCAAGCCTCGCATTCAGGTGGGGCGTACAGGCCCTGTCCTATTATTACACTCATGCAGCTATTTGGGGGAATGGAATATTTTTCCTCCACTTCCACACAGGCAACTTTGACTTCCTTCAGAGTACAAGGCCTACTATTTGGCACAGTTCCAGTCACAAGATTGCGTTTTCTGAAAGTGAAAAGCATTTGTTAAATGACTTCACTGCCACTTCAGTAAGAGCAATATATTCAAAGTGGAGAGAACAGGTGCTGCTTGCCTGATGGGTTAATTGCTGAGGTGAAATTTGAACGGCTCACTGCTCTTGTGGTCTCCGAGGTCATTAGTCTACACCAGCCTTCTCCAACTTTGTGCACTACAGATGTGTTGGACTACAACTACCAGTATCCCCAGGCTAACATGGGAAGAGTGCACCACACTAACTCCTATTTGCTGCCTGACCTTCCCCTATCCCCTCCCTGGCCTCTCCCCAAACTACAGGGATCACATCACATTTATATTTTGTACGGCATCCAACATGCATCTGGCACTAATAAATGCTAAAACTACAGCAAGTATGTGTGAGCAGAGGAGATGCATACCTCTTCTTGCTGCTGATTTGTTTGTGAATGTGGACAGAGTACAGCATGAGTTATTCATTTAGAGCACAGGCCTATGCATGTCTACTCAGAACTCCCTGTGTTCAATGGGACTTACTGGGCCTGTTCAGACAACACGCAAGTCATGGTTAGGCCACTAACTCTTTTGTAACAAATGGTTTGTGAGCGTGTTTAAACCGTAGTTATGTAACAACCATGGTTAGGAATGGTTCACACGACATGCTAAGTCATGGCTCACATGACATGCTATGCCATAAAGCTTAGCTCAAAATGCTTAACCACTGTGGCTTAGTGTGTCATCTGGATAGGGTCACTTTCAAGTATGGGTGCATAGGATTGCAGCCTTAAGGCCAATAAATGAAGACATTTAAGCATGGCTTACTCTGTGTTAGACTGTGGCATTAGCCTGGGTTTGTGTGAATACATGTTGCTTGCCATCTCTCTCTCTCTCTCTGGATGCCTCTACAAGAGCGATTTAAAGCTCTTTCAAGGCGCATTAAAATTTTGATCTCTACAAGAGCGGAGCGCAATCGGGGGTCGAGGCGCTTTTTCTGTCCGATTATGCGCATTATCAAATGTGCGTTAAATAGCTAATTTTAATTTTCCGCAGGAGTTAAAGTGCCTTATGACCATGTAAACAAGCGATTCTCCACATTTCAACCACTTTAAAGCGTGTTTCGTACTGCCGGCTTCATCGCCGGTCGTTTATAGGAATTAGGCGTAAAAGCGATGGTGAGAAGATGCACATAATCGGACAACCGGGTGTCAAGCTGAATTCTTGTAGAGGGGGCCTCTCTTTCTCTCTCTCTCTCTCTCTCTCACACACACACACACACATACTGGCTGAATTCGGACGACACAATAAGCAACGGGGGGGGGAACAATCGTCAGTTGTATTGACTATCGTGTCGTCCGAATGCTGCCATAGTCAACTCAGCGCTGATCCTAATCCACACCACGGTTGATTATTTATGACCATGATGTGTGGGGAGTACCCCCTAGATATGAACACCTGTAAAGTTGATTATTACCTCACCATTGACTACCGTGTTGTCCAAATTCAGCCACTGTAACACCATAGAACAGGACATGACACTCTCGGCATAACTCCATCCGATTTCCCACGTCTGTCGCATTTTTATGGGCTCATTCAAAATCTGAGGGTGATGCACTTATTAACATAATAGGGCTAACACAGACACACTATAATTACATCTGTATCCTGCCCTTTCTAATTTTAGCTTCACGACAATCCTGTGAAGCTAGGCTGAGAAGGCACATGTACTCTAAAATCAGGTACAGGAGAAGTATGTTTGTTCCAAAGAAACAGACTCGCCACTCTTCTCACATTACGTTTGCACCTATCGTAAGACATAGTTGTGTGTATCTGTGACGTTAAAAAAATGTGTGAAATATTTTTCAGACTGTCCACACAATACCAGCTCTGTTTTTGTAAATCTTAGTATATTTAGAAGATGCCTTGCAATTATTGATCTACTTCAGTGCATTACTTATGGCAACAAGCAGAATTACAAGTAAGGAGAGGCTTGGTAGCTGCTTCGTCTCATTTTATTGCAGCATTTGCAATGAGATAATCCACCTCACCTTGCACTGCAGCTATTAAAAGCATAGGAGCTGTCTTTGGGGCAGCAGCTGGCAACACTATTTATGAGAGTCACTGCAGTTGGCACAGCCCTGGTGCCCTAGTGAGACTTTACAACAGAGTTACAGATTTTGGTATGTTAAATCCAGCAGGAACCATATGGTCTGGTCCACTGCGCATCACAGGCTGTTAGTTTTGCCCCCAATTATTTTGGAAATCAGCCCAGGCCCCTCAGCTTGGCTTCTTTTTTTTTTTAGGCATTGGGGCAGCACTGGCTCTAAAAGTAAAAACCTCGAACAATGCTAGGAATCACCACAGAGCCACTGGTTTTCATGTGCTTTCAGGAGGCTTCTGGGTTGGGGGATTGACTGCAGGCTACAGTACTGGAGTAAAACAAAACCCATGTGTCTAGGACTAGGAAAGAGAGAACTTCCAAGTCCAAGACACCATGAAAACTAGCACTGCACATTGTATTTAAACAACTGATCCAATAAATTTAGCACAATAAATGCCATTTATTTTGGCCAGGGGAACAAGGTTGCCTGCATTGGTTCTGAATGTTCCAGGCAAGTGTCTTCAGTCTTGAAAGACAGCTAAGAAACGCATATCATTATCACCATCATCGTATATAAGAATATGGTAGTGTAAGGCTTATTACTAGAGCTCCACCAGACCAATTTTGCTCATTTTTGTTTTCAACTGATGTTTGAGCAATGTGGATGTGCAGAAAATTTTGAAACTTCAAAAAATGTAAAAGCTTGAGCTTTAATAGCAATTAATATCCTCCACGCCAAACAGGCAGGGGAGTTCCTCTGCCAGCAAGATGACAGAAAGCCTGCTCAGCCAATCAGTGTGGCGAAAAGGTGGCCCCCGGCCCAGCTGCATAGTTAGGCTGTTGCCACCAGCAGAGAGGAGGAAGGGGATGGAGGTGGCCAATCGGGGTGCACAAGGAAGGGGGAGGAGCCATGCAAATTTCGGAGGGGGGTTCACTATGAATGAGCCACATTTGCTTTATTCATGAGCAAAAAAGCAGGAAAGGAACAGGACTACTAGCATCTATGGCAACATGGGCTTTACACTAATAATAATAATAATAATAATAATAATTTTTAAAAATCAAGTTACTAGACTCAACTGCAGCTTTCCTCACCTGTGAAGCATTGCAACATAACAGAAAATCCCCTGTCAAAAGTCCTTCTTCTACACAAGGGACTGTCCCTGTTTGTAATCTGGTGCTTTCTAAAAAAAAGAATAAAAGACTAGATGAATTTTCCCAACTCGATATGTACTGCAAGGGAGGGCAGAAGTACTAAAAAATTAAAAAGAAAACCCTGGGGGACAAAAATAAATTGATTTACACCTGGGGGTGCAGGTGGGGATAGTGTCACTTGTCCCTAATAAAGTCTCAGGGAATATCCAAGCATGGCTTGTTGATATTCAGCAAATGCAATCGCAAAGGACGTGCTATCTGTGGGAGGTATTGCATTTTTCCCAGGGACAAAAATATTTCAGCCTGAACATTGGTGAAATGTGATGTCCCAAAACAGAAACACTCATGAGAGTATAAGAACTTCCCACTGTAGGGTCAGATCAAGCCCTGTCTAATCCAACATTGTCTGCCCAGCCACAGCCAGGCAGATATGCTTTTGGAAGTTCATAAAGAGGGTGTGGACATCATGGCTTTTCTCAGTTGGTTGTCCCTAGGCTCTGTTTAGTGGCTAGTGTAGTACTAAAAATACTATAGTAGAGTGACAAAAAAGACTGTGCGTTAAACTATTATTTATTATTGTTTATATAACACCACCAGTGTGTGTGGTGCTTGACAGAGTATAGTAGGGCAGGTCCCTGCCCCAAGGAGCTTCCAATTCAAATCCCACTCACTGGGTGGTTTTAGGCAAGCCCCACCGTTTTCTGAACCGCAGTCCCCACCCACTCCAATCTGCAATGTGAGGATCCCAATACTGATCTACCTTACAGGGCTTTTGTAAGAATTGCTGAGCAAAGCAAATGTGAACTTTGAACAGTCTAAAGCCAAGTATTCTCTAGCTACCTATCCTGGCAGGCATTCATCTAACACTTTTATAAATCCCACTAAACAAGTGGCCCACTAAACCATTTTTGTAATTATTGTAGTTCTATATGGTTGAAGATCAACTAAGATCCAGTATACTGAATCAAACTCATTCTCTGAGTGATCCTTATGTAGCCAAAAGGGCACTTGTGTAAGGTATAACCAGTTTGGTGGAATACCAAGGTCTGCAGAAATACAAAAATATCTTTAGGGGAAATGGGCCCCCAAAATAGCTAAATGATGACTGAGCATGCTCAGTGTGTGCAAAATGCTGACTGACTTGTGGGGGACGGACTGGGGAGGGGATTGGAATGGAGTATCCTGGAAGAAGGCATGGGTGGCAGGCAGGCATCCTGAACATGAGCATTCCACGCTGCAACCTTTTGTTACAGTTCCTATTTGTATAAAGGATAAAGCAGGGTGTCTTTATAAAAGTGGTCAGTCATTGTAAGTGGATGAAAGGTTTCTTTTTCATTCTGTTAAGAAATCACAATGCTGCAGGTGAATTTTGTGGCCGGCTGACGGTACAGATGCCCAGCTATATGCCAGCCCTTCAGTTGATCCTCTTTTGGCTTCTGCTAGCAGCTAGTGATGTTTTCCAGTGCTTCCAAGTTCTTCCAGGGCAGTGGGCAGAAAGAGCTGCAGGTGAATTTGGGATTTGGTAGGTGCCCACCCACAGGAACAGCCTTCCCTTGACGATAATGTCTGGGCAAAGTAGCCTAGTAAACATCACTGTGGGCAATTTACTTTTGTGGGCTTCTTTGTAAGGTTGCTATAAAACCTAAACCTGCTTTGCATATAGACGCTTAGCTATTGCCCAATCAGAATTTTTGTTATATAACCAGAAAACTCACATCATGGAATCCGTGGCTATTTTTGCTCTCGCAAGCGGCCCAATTTAGAGCGAACATTGGATAATTAATACTGCGTGAGCATAAACATATAGTTTATATTGAGCTTCTCTTAATCGTTTGTTTCATACCGTGTATGGTTTTAGGATTGGGTACATGCTTTGTTCAAACAGCGCTTATTGCACATCATTTTTACATATGTTAAGCTTTTAAAGATTTTTAATGGTTCATATCTGCATGTGGTTTTGTTATTACACATGCTAGTCTGAGCAGTGTTAAAAAAAACAACCTAACATACGATCGTGAATTCATTTACTTAGCGCACAATCCCATGACTGTTTAGACAGAAATACCTGCTTTTTTCTGACTATACATGCGTAGGATTGAGCCTTTAAATATCATGAGTACCCAGATTCAGTTTTGCGTTAATAGACAGAGAATGTATAGAACAGACATAATGGATTGGTCCTAATTTTACCCAGAATTCTCCATTGAAGGTGCTTTGCTCAAGATGGATTTTCCATGTGGAGTTTACAGTAAATGGCATGTACCCCCAGTATATGACACCATCACTTCTGATGATCGCGCACATATCTATTTCACTGTGCCGGCCTTTATGTAGTGAAAATTGAACTACCCATAAACAAAAGGAAGGTATCAGCGTGCTCAGGGAAAACCCAAAGTTTGCAGCAATAGGAAAGAAATCTTTAGGAAAGAAATCCTCCACAGGGACCAAGGAAACCAAACAACAACATCCAAACAGCCCAAGGAGGACAGAACATGCTTGGTGGTCCATATAATGCTGGCTGACTGCTGGTAGGGGGAAACAGGAAAACCAGGTGCGGAGGAGAAACAGAATGGAGTGGCTGCAAACCTGAACATGAGCACTCCGCACAGCAACATTTTGTTGCAGGTCCCACTTGCGTATTCTAGTAGCAAACTCATTCTCTATCCTTACATACCCAAAACAGGTATTACCCAGAGGACCTTCTCTTCTGCCGCTCCCAGACTGTGGAATGGCCTGCCGGAGGAGACTCGTCAACTTAACAGTCTTTTAGAATTTAAGAAAGCTATAAAGACTGGTCTCTTCCGGCAGGCATATCCAGTGGAATTCTAGGATGTTTTTAGGATTTTATTGCTATTTTAATAATGTGTACCATGTTTTTAATCAGTTTTCTGTATTTTATCATATTTTATATTTACTGTTGTTCCCCGCCTCGATCCAAACGGAGATGCGGGTAAGAAATAAATTTATTATTATTATTATTATTATTATTGGGCACAGAATGCTGATTGATCATTTGAGGGGGACAACGACAAGTTATGACAAGGAGAGAGGGAATGGAGCTGCTTGAACCCTAAACAGTAGTACTCCGCAATGCAACATTTTTTGCAGGTCCAGCTTGTTCTGTTTAACATTTGTTTTCCCTGATCCACAGATTCTCATGCGCAGCAACAAAAGAAAGGTATACATTTCAACTTGCAAAAAGCTACACATTTACCCAACAATCAGATGATTTGTGTGAGGTTGGTCATGTGTATGCGCATGCCCTGGAAATTGGGAGAAGTGTAGTCGTGGGAGCCAAGCGCAAGCATTTAAGAAACACCGTTTTATGGGCAAGAATAAGGACATTTCATTCTGTGAACGCTACAGCGGCGCAATACAGTTTATGACTTCAAAGTTACATCTAATTCATCTGGGATTTACACGTAAGTATTTTTCACAACTAGATACTGAGTTTGGGGGGTTTGTGTGCAGAAAGTAGTTTATTCATTTACTGACTGGCTGACTACATTTATTAGCCACTTCTCCACAAATAATTGAAGTAATGTACAAGCACAATAAAATTACAAATTACAAACCCACAACAAAACAATAGTCATCATCATAAAACCAATTCAATTAATATAACTACTAAAGATCCCCCCCAAAAAAGCAACAGCACTCAAACATCAAGTCTTTTCAAGAAACCTCAACCCCCTGGCAGAACAGGTGAGTTTAATCTAACTTTCTGAAAGCAAGGAAAGGGGATTCATAAAGGGCCTCTTTAAGGAGAGCATGCCAAAATCATGGTGCCAGCACAGAAAAGGCCCTGCTCTGCACTCCCCACCTCTCTCATAGTGAAACTTGAAGCAAAACCTCATCTGACAATATTAATTGTTAAGCAGGGTTATATGGAAAAATATACTCCCCCTAATGTTTGCTGGTTCCATGCCTTTAAGGAGAGGCTACCTTTTCCAGTGATTAAACAACTCAAAAGAGCTAGGGCCTTGCAGTGGGGGCAGACAAACACATTTACAACATTAGCAATATACATCTCTTGTGCCTGCCAAATCACTCTGACGCAGCAATACATGAAAAGAAGACAGATATGCATAGCCAAAACCTCACCATTTTAGACATTACTCGATACAATCACACACTATTCTGTTTAAATGTTCTAAAACAACACAACATTTCAATTAGGCCAAAAACTCCTTAAGTAGTGGGGTCATCACTACTTCCTTCTTACCACATCATACGCTTTTCATACACTTTTTAAAGAAAGCACATTTCTAGCCCTCCTTTTTTGAGAGACATCTTTAGACATATGAACAGATAGATGCACAAGTCCACAGAATAATGACGAAGCAAAAAGTATATCCAAGGCTCAGGAAGCAGTTGGGCTCTGGTAAGGTCTCCTTTGAAGTACAGTGTTCAGTTCTGAGCATCGCAATTCAAAAAGGATCAGTGATAAACTGGGAAAGATTCAGAGAAGAGCTGTCTAGAAGACAAATCGCACGAGGAAAGGCCGGTGGACACTGGCATGTTTTGCCCAGAAGAAAGATTAAAGGGGGGAAATCTGTTGAGGATTTTTTTGAGTATTTGGAAGAACATCATGCAGAAGAGGAAGGACTGTTCTCACGGAATCCACTAAGAACGGGGACACAAAAAACGGGCTTAAGTGTGGCCCAACGGACGCTGAATCTTGCAAGGCCGACTGCTATGGCCTTTATTGTACGGCCTTGGGCAAGTCACTCTCTGCCAGACTCAGTTCCCCATCTGTAAAATGAGAACAGCAATGATCTTGTTGTGAGGGCAAATACAATGATGGTCAAGTGTTTTGCAATTTAAATACCTCTATATATAGAATAGCCAGTTCCCACCATCCTATCCCTTCCTTACACCAACCCTGTCAAAGACAAAAATTGCTATTTGGGGAGAGGGTAAAACCAGAGGCAATATTTTGCAGCTGCTCGACAGAGGGTAGGGGGGGAACACATTGGAAAGTGTGGCTGGGGTGATGAATGAAGACAGGACAGGAGCAAAGCAGGTGGGATGGGCTAGGAGCGGGAGAAAGGTACTGGGTGGGGAAAGGACTGGACCCCAGACACACATACAATAACCTACTCACCTCTGTGAAATTTCACGAGCCTTTAACTAGTACAGCCTTCCCCAACCTGATGCCCTCCAGATATTTTGGTCTACAACTCCCATTATCCTGTGCTATTTGCCATGCTAGATGCTTTGCCCTCCAAAACATCTGGAGGTCATCAGATTGGGGGACATGTGTTTTTGTGGTTTATGTCTGTGTAAGTGAATATAGATACATACATATTGACCAATATATATACTCACACAGACTAGTTGATTGCTCCTGAAGTAAGGGAAAATGTCCTCTTCGGAGGAAAAATGTCTCAAATGAAATAATAACGTTACGTTGACAATGGGGCAAGCTGCCTAGAGAGGTAGTGGAACCCCGTTCCTTGTCGATATTTCCCTAACCCTGCAGTATTTACACTTGATAGGGAATGCTAAAAACCAACGTAGGATGCATTCAGATGAGAGCCAAGCAGTAGCAGTATTAATGCTTATAGCAGGATGCCAGGTTTGCCGCACGTTGCCACCCCAGATACCTGACGCTGCCCTTTGCATCTCCAGCTCAAGCAAGAAGAAAGGGCAGCCAATTCCCTTCGCGCTGGCGCTGTGTCTGCCCCCTCCTGCACCTGCTGTGGCGAGCGGGCAAGCTGCACAGCGCGTGAGGGATTTGGGCAGGGGACGGGACCAGGTGAATTGGGCAGGAGGACGCATGGCTGCTTTTTTTCTCCCATTTCAGCTAGAATGCTTAAAGGACCACATCTGCTGCCTGAGAAACAGCCTGCGTGGCAAGGCAGCCATCTATAGCCTCAGACAATGCAACTAAGCCCAACATTACCGCCTCTCCACAGCCACCCTTTGCCATACTTCCCAAGGGCACACAGCAATTATCATTCAGTTGTAGAGCCAGTAAATTGACCAAGGATACAGATGTTTCTGAGGAATAATCAGATGTGGTAAAAAAAAACACCCATGCTCCTGGCGCTTTCTAAACAGCATATCTGAAGGGGGCACTTTAGACGGCTTAGACAAAATGGCCATCCAGGGAAAGGGTTTGTTATGTTGGAATGTTAAGCTTCCCCAGCTTTAGAGGAGATTTTTAAAAAATGTGTTTATAAGACAGGCAGCGCAAGGTTTAGAATGTCCTCGGCTATTAATTCCCCTCACTTTTAAAGTACATGAAGCTTTGTAAGTGAGCAGCAAACTATAACATTGTTACTTAGCAACCTGAGCTGGCTTTTGAAATGGAGTTGGTGGTGGATAAATAGCATGGCATTCATGTGTATACATGCACATGTGTGTACAAAAGAAAGCATGTATACATTTCACAAGAAGGCATGTCTTGGGGATACAGCCCACCAGGAAGTTCTCCTACATAGATAGTATTGCAATGACCAAGAAGATATCCGTGGTGGATTGCACCCATTATGCAAGAACATAAAGTATGCATTTTGGAGACAGAGAGGGAGAGAGAGGGAGAGAAATGAGTGAAGTATGGCATTTATGGTCTATTATGCGGATGATGTCTGTGGGCGTAAAACTGAATACAGTGCAAACGGCACGACAATATTACTAGTCTTGCAAATTAAGCCCACAAAAGTTGCTAGCCTACAGATCTTTTTTACTAGCCATCCTAGCCAGACATACCTATGTCAGGACTTTGTAACAGCTTAAGAGACTAAGGTCCCCTCTACAAGATTTCGGTTTGACGCCCGGTTGCCCGATTATGCGCACATACGGAGAAGCGCATTTACTCCTAATACCTATTTACGAGAGGCGGTGAAGTGCATCACGGGCTGTATGAAATGCGCTTTAAAGTTGTTGACATGCGGAGAATCGCATGTTTACATGGCCATAAGGCGCTTTAACTCCCACGGCAAATTAAAACTCGCTATTTAACGCGCATTCGAAAATGCGCATAATCGGAGGTAAAAAGCGCCTCGACCCCCGATTTGCGCTCCGCTCTTGTAGAGGTAAAACCTGTAATGCGCCTTGAAAGAGCTTTCATTGGCTCTTGTAGAGGCACCCAAAGAAAGAGGAAGGAACAGTTTTCTTCCAAGTATCAAAATCTTCCCTGCCTGGTGACCTGGACCAGATGAGGGGCCTCTGTCGAAGCTGGTATGACAATTAGTTTACTGCCCATAACTAAACCTTAGGAAACACATTTCAACACATGAGGTAGGTTGGGCTGAGAGTCAGTGATTGGCCCAAAGTCACCCAGCGGGTTTCTATGGCCAAGTGGGGACTAGAACCCAGATCTCCTGACTCCCAGTCCAACGCTTTAGCCACTACACCACACTGTTCCCCTTACATTCAGACTTGGGGAACTCTAGTTAGAGACCAAGTTAGCATCATAAACCATGAGTTTGGATGCAACAGGGCACTCTGGTTGGTTGAAAAGCAAAGCACAAGCTTCCAGTCTGTTACAGCTGTGCCACAGGAGGGAAAGAGGTGGTGAGCGAACCAGAGAGCTGTTAACGTAACACTAGGCTATACGATAGTTTGGCCTTACTTCTGAAAAGGCCTACACCCTCTAAAAACTTCATCCATGATCTTTTCTCAAACTCACTGATCCGGCTCTCAATTCAGTGATCTGGGTCCCCCTCCTCTCTCTACCTCCGGTGCAGCCATGAAGAGGAGATTGGAATCTTTCACTTCCATTTTCAAGTAACCATGATTATTTATTTATTTATTTATTTTATTACATTTGTATACCGCCCCATAGCCAAAGCTCCCTGGGCGGTTTACATAAAATTAAAACAAATTAAAAACAATATACAAAAATTAAAACAGCAAAAACATACAATATACACATAATATACACACACATTTAAAACCACTGTAATAACTTTAAAAAGCTATAAACCTAAAGATAAAACAAACCCAGGCTCATCAGATATTGCTAAATGCCTGAGAAAAGAGGAAAGTCTTGACCTGGCGCCGAAAAGTTAACAATGTTGGCGCCAGGTGGGCCATGTCGGGGAGATCGTTCCACAATTGGGGGGGGCACCACAGAGAAGGCCCTCTCCCTTGTTGCCGACCTCCGAGCTTTCCTTGGAGTAGGCACTCGGAAGAGGGCCTTAGATGTTGATCGTAGCGTTCGGGTAGGTTCGTGTCAGGAGAGGCATTCCATCAGGTATTGTGGTCCCAAGCCGTGTAAGGCTTTATAGGTTAAAACCAGCACCTTGAATCGGGCTCGGAAACATACAGGCAGCCAATGCAAGTGGGCCAGAGTAGGTCTTACATGCTCGATTAATCATTATGTCCAAACCTGAAACTGTGGTTAATCGTAGTTATGGTTTAGGTAAATAAGCCAGGATCAGACACTGTGATAAGCCATGGTTAGTTAAATCACAGTTATTGTAAAGTGCAACTAAAAGCTTCCAATCTCTTCCTCGTGACCACACCAGAGGAGGAGAGGGGGAACTCATGAACCTGAGCCTCATTCCTGCAACACACTGAGAACAATCCTATCCCCATGGCAGCATCTGGTAGGGACATAGTATTGTTCAGTTTCCTGGCTCTGAGGTCTGAAACAGGGCTCTAACCTCAGAGCCAGGAAACCGCAGTCCCCTCCCCTGCCCCTATGTGAGCTCGTTTAGGGGACATGCCAGTGGGAAGGGAAGGGAGGAGACCTACAAGCAATCCCCAGCCATCCCCAGCCTCCTTCCCTCCCCCCCCTCCCCATCTAGCTAAAATGCACTGGATACTTGTAAACTTCCAAGTCTGGAAGCTTACGAGTAGCCATGACAGATTCAATAGGATTGCACTCTAAACCAGAGTTTAAAATTACATCTAAACAAGACCACCTACTTAAGCCTGCTTTTCTATGTAAAAGAACAAACTCAAGGGTAACTCCTTATTTTCACAATTGTTCCCCTAATCAAACAGAAATTATGTAGTGCTAAAGGCATGTGCCTGCATGACAAGAAGTTTTGGATTGTGTTCCTGGGTAGTATAAAGGCTCATTTACAGACTGACAGGTTTTAATTGTTATAGCAACCAATTAGTATGCATGTTTATTCAGGAACTATAGGAACTGGATAGGTTGGTGCTCTATTTAAACCAGCTCTTTTTTCTTGGTGGTTTAAATCAATTTAGTCTGCCGGGGCTTGATTTAAATCAGTGTGTGTTTTTCTTGGTAATTTAAATCAATCCACTCTCCAGGGCACGTTTCAGAATACCCAGATGGGGGTTAGCAGCAGGGAAGAGAAGGTTCAGGGGAATGGGAATGTCCGAGAGGAAGCTTATGACCACAGCCTTCCCCACCTTGGTTCCCTTTAGATGTTGTGGACTACAAGTCCCATCATCCCCAGGCAGCATGGAGTTGTAAACTGGCACAGCTGGAGGGCCCCAGGTTGGGGAGGACTGGTCTATGGGGATCCCCAGTGGCAGGGAGGGGGTCAGCTAGGTTTTTTAATACATTTATTTTGCAGAAACTAATCCAGGTTAATTCATTAGCCTATTTTACCATTTCCCCACCATTTTGCCATTGCTGTTGTTGCAAACAGAAAATTCAGTATATTACCCATGGCTTGAGTGTTGCCTATATTTTGCTATATGAATGCATGAGCACAGAACCTAAGAGCGTCATCAGACAAGCGTTTTATGGCACGCTTGTGACTGGCCACTCACGGATCTTTGAGGGACATTTTGACAACGCTACAATCCTCCTGCGCGTCTCCCGCTCCTTCCGTCATTTTTTCCCGCTTCAAAATACTACCTGGAAAATCTGACTCTTCTCGATGCAACGCTAACTGGCGCTATTTCCTGCCATGTGCAGGAGAGGTTGCGCCGTAAAACGCCCACGTGGTCGTTTCTTGCTTCCTCTTTCTTCCCCATGTGGAGAACGAGGAAGCTGCTCGTCCCTATTGTGGGACAGAAGCAGGAGACAAAGTGACGGTAGGGAAATGCGATTCACCCCCCCCCCCCCATCTGATGATCCTCTATGTATATAATATTAATCTTCCCCTGTCCCTTCCTTTTCAGCATAGCAAAAAGCTTCATAACCAACTGTGCAGTAGTTTAGGTCAGAGAGACCTAGATGCGTCAAATGATCTGGGATGGTGTCCAATGTTGGCATCAACATAGATAAGGGAAGAATAGGCCTCAACGGCAAGAACGTTGTGGCGGTTTCTAGGGCACAGTTTGATCAGTAAACCCCTATATTCTGCTTCCCTAGCATTTCTGTATTTTAGGAAAAGTTGAGGTAATTACTTAGAATTTACTGATGAATGGAGCAGTCCTATGGAGGAGAGGGAGGGAGAAACCAAGGTGGAGGAACTGCCATTTCCTATGCCTGCAGAAAGTGGGGCGTGCAGTGTTTTCCTTTGGCCTTTTTCGGTCATTATGTTGTTGTTTTAACTTTTCCCTCCCATTGCTTTCAATAGGAGGAAAAGAAACAATGCCATCTCTGGGGCTGGTGTAGTACCAACCCCAACCCCCATTCCAGGGGCGTGGCAAAGGAATGGGAGAACTTGGGATCCTGTGGATCCGGACCGTCTCTTGGCACGTCCACGGCCTGCCTCCTTTTTGCCCTCTGCAGCATCTGAGTTTCAACATCAGGTGAGCACTGGCTGCAGACCTTTCCACAACCTCAGAGAAGAAGTTTGCAAAGTCAGATCTTCCTCTCTGAGGGTAGGAGAAAAAGATCTAGAAAGTCCTATAGCCCTGGGAAGTTCTCCAAGGGATCACAGGATTGCACCCAAAGTAGGGTGACCAAATGAAAAGGAGGGCAGGGCTCCTGTATCTTTAACAGTTGTGATGAAGAGGGAAGAATTTCAACAGGTATCATTTGTGTGCATGCAGCACCTGATGAAATTCCCTCTTCGTCACTACAGTTAAAGCTGCACGAGCCTTGCCCTCTTTTGTATCTAATCAAGAGGGCAGGGCTCCTGCACCCTTAACTGTTTATTTATTTATTTATTTTATTACATTTGTATACCGCCCCATAGCCGAAGCTCTCTGGGCGGTTTACATAGGATTAAAAACAATTAAAAACAATATACAAAAATTAAAACAGCAAAAACATACAACATACACACAATCTGTACATTTAAAAACCACTTCAACACTTCAAAAAGATACAAAAACAAAACAAAACAAAACAAACCCAGGCTCCTCAGATATTGCGAAATGCCTGAGAGAAGAGGAAAGTCTTGACCTGGCGCCAAAAAGATAATAATGTTGGCGCCAGGCGGGCCTCGTCGGGGAGATCGTTCCACAATTGGGGAGCCACCACAGAGAAGGCCCTCTCTCTTGTTGCTGACCTCCGAGCTTCCCTCGGAGGAGGCACTCAGAGGAGGGCCTTAGATGTTGAACGTAGTGTTCGGGTAGGTTCATGTCGGGAAAGGTGTTCCATCAGGTATTGTGGTCCCAAGCCATGTAAGGCTTTATAGGTTAAAACCAGCACCTTGAACCGGGCTCGGAAACGTACAGGCAGCCAATGCATGCATACAAATGACACCAGCTGAACTTCCCTTTTCAATACAACTGTTAAAGACACAGGAGCCCTGTACCCCTTCTCATATGGTCATCTGTTTAGAGTATACAAATGTACAAATGCTTAGCTGTTTACAGTGTACAGTGTGTCTGAAAGCAGTGCGTTTTCCGCAGTCTGCATGGTTAACATGCCATCCTGTGGAAAATGCGCTGCGTTCAGACAACACGATAACCCACGATTATCAGGAGACTACCAGGAGGAGGGCCTTCTCTGTTGTGGCACCCCGGCTATCGAATGAGCTTCCTAGAGAGGTTCACCTGGCACCTAATTATACTCTTTCAGACGCCAGGTGAAGACCTTTTTATTTTCTCAGTATTTTAACAGTTTATCAGTTTAATTTTTAACTTTGCTGTTTTAAATCTGTATTTTAAATTGGTATTAATTTTGCATTGCTGCTTGGTTTTGTCCTGCTTGTGTTCTTATATTGCATTTTTATACTGTTTATATTTTGATTGGTTTTTATGGTTTTAATTTTTGTAAACTGCTCAGTGAGCTTCGGCTATTGGGCGGTATAAAAATGCAATAAATAAATAAATAATAATAATTTTAAAAAATATAACACCAACCCACATTGAATGGGTTAGCGTGTTGGGTGAACCCAGCTGGTTTTCTGTGTAAGAATCATTTTGCTTCCCAAAAGAAATGGGTACAAACATCTCTTGCTCTTTCTCATTTTCAAGCTAGTATCTTAGGGAATAGTTCACTAGGCCTGTATGTGGTGGAGACTATCACTCCATTTTGTATTTTCTTTTTTGCAATTGCTGCATCTCGCATTGTAAGTAATCACACATTTGATTTATCTTTAACCCTGTTTTATTCAGTAAAGATTTTAATTTTTAGCACGTGTGCCTGCATTTCATTCATTGGGTGGTGACACAATATTATTTAACTTTCCCTGCCTCCCTGCCTGCCAGAAAAGGGAAAGGCTCTAAATTAAGCAGGTGTAACTGGGCTGGCGGAAGCGGTCTTCCACACCCCTTCTTCCCTCTCTAGCCCCATGAAAATGCTCCACACGAGTCCTGGTTCACATGATCACTGCAGCCCACTGTGGCTTAAATAAGCCATGGTGGTTGCAGCACATGCCAGCAACCACTCTGAATATTCAACCTGCAGCATACAACCACCATGGCTTATCATGACGTGAGAATCTAATGAGGGCGGATTTGTTTATTTATGTATTTAAAATATTTCTTGGCTGCCTTTCAGCGCAGAAGCACTCCCAAGGCGGCTTACAGCTGTATAACACATAGAACCATTACATATTAAAACCAATAAAAACATAAGCACAATAAAAACAACAATAAAAGCAGTAAAAAAAAAACCAATCAAAAGCCAACCATAAAAACAGCCACAGCAGCAACAACAGCAATCACATCAGGAGAAACCCAAGGTAAAATAATATGTTTTCAAGGCTTTCTTAAGAGCCCACAATGATGGAGAATGACAATGGCTAATTATTCCAAAGGTGTGGGGCCACTGCAGAGAAAGCCCTTTGACGTGTGCTCACTGATCTAACTGCTCTCACACGTGGGCTGATAAGAAGGGCCTCTCTCGCTGATCTTAAAGTGACCGGGTTCGGACGACACGATAACCAACACTGAGTTAAATAGTCAACAGTGGGTTACTGTGTTGTCTGTTAGGACTTTTTCACACCATGGTTGTTTATTCGGCCAAAATAACCATCGCAAATAACCAATGCTGTGCAGAGTTAATTATCTGAATGATCGTTGGTTATCGTGTCATGTGTCAGGCATCGTTGGCCATTTTGTCAGACAAAGTTGGTTATTTTCGGCAACTATAGAGTCCCCTGGCAAGAGCGACCAAAGCGGCAGCTGCTGCTCTAGTCCAGCCGGTAGAACTCGCAATGGCTGATGGGATACCAGTGGGAGCACTGAGGGCGGGAGAGTGGGTGGGGGATGTGTCAATCAAATACACCGTTGCCTGATAGTCAACTCAATGCTGGCCTTAATGCACACCATGGTTTATTATAATCATGTCGTGTGGGGGAGTACCTCCTCGGTAATCGACTGTGGAGTATTAACCCACCATTGACTTTTATGTTGTCCAAACGCAGCCAGTGTGTGCCGGCTGAAATGTGCGAAGGCAGTCCTTCAAGTAGTTTGGCCCTAAACCGTTTAACGCTTTAAAGGTCAAAAAGAGCACTTCGAAACACGCAAGTAACCAGTGCGGCTGGTTCAGTATAGGTGTTATGTAATTGAATTGCCTCACTCCCACCAACACTACGTTGGTTGCATTCTGTACCAGCTGAAGTTTCCAGCCTGTCTTCAAAGGCAGCCCCACATACAGGCACAGTACAGTAGTCCAGCCTGGACTTCACTAGTGCATGGATAACTGAGGCACGGTCCATTCCCTCCAGATTGGGTTGCAGCTGGCATGCCAGCCTAAGCTGGAAAAACACACTCCTGCTTTCCCAACCCACAAACCTCCATCTTGTCTGGATTAAGGTTCAGCTTGTTTACCCTCATCCACCCCAAAACAGCCACCAAGTACTGGTTCAAGAGTTCCACAGCCCCCCTGGACTATACAGATGGAAAACGAGAGATACAGCTGAGTATCATGCGCATATTGATGACACTTCAGCCCAAACCACCTGATGATTTCCCCCATCAATTTCACGTAAATGTTAAAAAGCATGGGGGACAGAATGGAACCTTGCGGCACTTACAGGATAATGGCCATGGGGTGGAACAAATGTCCCCCAGCACCACCTTCTGAGATTGCTCCTCCAGAAAGAACCAGAACCACTTTAAAACCGTGCCTCCCAAGCCCAATCCAGATCAACAATCCAGAAGGAAGCCATAGGCAATGATACCGAAAGCCACTGAGAGGTACAGAAGAACTAATGGGGTTGCACTCCCACCATCCATTCCCCAGCATAAGTCATCAACCAGGGCTATTTCCGTCCCATAACCAGGCTGAAACCTGATTGGAAAGGATCCAAATAATTGTTGCCATAGTTAACAACCCGCCCCAACAACCCACCCTGCACCAGGTTTGCACATCACGATAAGCCGCAGCGACTGCCCGTCGCAGCTTGAATATTCATAATGGCCGCCAGTACACGTTGCACCCCCCACGATGGCTTAAGCCATGGAGGGCTCCTCCAAGTTGAGGAACCCTGCTGAACAAGGTGAGCTGTTGTGCTGGGGGGGGGGAAGAGTGGGTTCCCCAAAATCGGCTGGAGGGACTTTCCATGAATGAGCTCTTCCATCCATGGAAGGCAGATCCTGGATCCAACTCAAGAACAGTTTTTAGCAGGGATCGGATATCATTACTATCACTAACTACTTGGCTGATGGTAACAAAATGTGAGCTTCGAGTCCTGGAAGAAGGCAGCCCTTTTCATGAGATGTGCTCAAAGATTACTAGAATAATGAGTGCTAAAAGTGAAACAAAGTGAAAAATGAGAAGAGAGCTGCTTTAGATGCAACTTTAGAGAGCAATGCCTAGGAGTATACAGCTGACCAGCCATTCTTATCTTATTTGCAAACTCAGTTTATGTGCAGACAACCGAGGATGCTAACTGCAGGATCGTGTAGGGCAGGAAGGAGCTCAGGTAAATACAGACCCCAACATGTTTTTTTATCCCCTCAACACCTATATCAAGGTTTGTGCCACAAACCTTTGAGTTTTGCGCCACTCTCAACAATATCATGACATATCCAGTTGGGGTTCCTAGTTAATGCCCTCAAAACCCAACGATGAAGCCCACACTCTGGCATCCTCTCAAAAGCTACACCAAAGTTCTGCGCTAGCTCTGTGCTGTCTTGAGCCACAAGGAGTTGCATTCTTGACCATGAATCATTCTCTTTGCCTGTCAAACTGGTAGTTCAGAAACAGGTTCCTGCAAGCAAAGCATTATGTGGCTTTTTTATGAATCCAAACCCACGGAGGCCCCTGGCATGCGACGAAACACAGTAATCCAAGGTTTTTTTCTTCTGGGATAGATGTTTTTCCTGACCCCGATTGGCTATGTCATCATGATGCAATAAGAGGTGGTAGTACAAAACCTGGGCTTTGTGACACAACATTAGCAAAAACACTTTTGGCATATGTTTTGAGAGAATACCAGAATTTGAGGTTCACAGTTGAGTTTTGGGGGTATTAACTAGAGCCCCAATGGGAGATGTGAGCACACGTTGTGGGTGACTGTTGGTAGAGATCCCCTGCCCTTGCCTAAAAATATCCAAAGCAGCCAGAGGGCAATACATGCAGTTCCTTCAAACCTGTCAGGAATATCCTCAGCAGCAGAGGTCTGTTCCCGGGGACTAACCACAAGCAGGGGCAGAAGTGACCTGATTCAGGCAGCAACATGAGGTGGCGAGGATGGCTTACAGCTCAGCTGAGAGCAGGGGCATGCAGAGGGGGGGGCAGTTGGCCCAAGGCCCACGATTTTGAGGGGGCCCTCCGATGAGGAGGTCCCCCCCCAGCTTACGGTACTGCTTCCGTAGCATAAGTGGCCCATTGAGAAGCGAGGAACCCGCCTTGCGGAAACAGCGCAGAAGCCGTCTATCGTGAAGACCACAGTCAGACTACAAGCTCCGGAGGGCCATATGCCGCATGTGGGGCGGGGATATATGTGCCTTGAGGTGTTGTAGAACAGGTTTAATATGAAGGTGTTATGTAGAATGAACATGTGGTGGGTACATGGCCTTGGGGCAGCCATGTTGTCCTCCTTTTTTGAAATGGGGGGGGCACACACTTCCCATTTGGCCTGGGCATATGACCAGCTCTGCACGGCCCTGGGTGAGAGAGGCTGTAGTTCAGGTTCAATGGTAGGGAAGGTTCAATCCCCAGCCTCTCCATGTAGGACTGGAAAAAAGCCTGCCTGAAACCCTGGGGAACCATGGCTGCCAGTCAGTGTCGACAATACTGGTTTAAATGGGCCTAGAGCCTGATTCAGTCTAAGGTAGCTGCCTAGGTTCCTATGGAGGTATTTAAGCAGAGGCTACATTGAGGAGGGAGTGGTACTAAATGACACCCAAGGTCCCTGAGGGGAGATTGGAGGCAGCATTTGGGAGCTCCACCTTGGGCAGCAAAAGGTAAAGCTGGATTAAAAGGACAAGGCGCAGCCCACTGCCATTCCCTTCCCCTCCGTCCCCAGTGTGGCGTAGTGGCTGGAGTGTTGGACTGGGAGTCAGGAGATCCGGGTTCTAGTCCCCACTTGGCCATGGAAACCCACTGGGTGACTTTGGGCCAGTCACAGCCTCTCAGCCCAACCTACCTCACAGGGTTGTTGTTGTGAGGATAAAAATGGAGAGGAGGAGGGTTATGTACGCCGCCTTGGACTCCTTGGAGGAAAAAAAGGCGGGATATAAATGTAATAAATAAATAAAATAAAATAACAAATCCTCAAAAGCTGGCTGAGCATGATTAGCTGACCTTCACCCCAAAGCTACCAATACAGGCTCAAGACCGAACACCAGCTTGGCTTCAGGGCAAGCCTGCCACAGGGCTCGTGTTGAAAGTGCTCAGCCCCCAAAGCAACCGTTCCTTTTAGTTTGGAAGGGGTTCAGGGGAAGCATGTGAGCCTCATTTATTTGTTTGTTTACTTGTTTATTTGTATGATTCATCACCCTTTCCCTGCCCCCTTCAAAATATTGTTCTCAAAATGGAGAACAATAAAAGATAAAAAAACAAAGCATGCAATAATCAAAATAAAATGGCAGTAGGAGATAGTAAAACATGCATCAACAGCTCATGCGCAACAGAGAGACCCTATTAGGGTTCCGTCACTGCGACACATAGGAGCAGTCACAGTGAAGAGGTCTTTTCGGTGGTCACTTTGTGGACCCGGCACTCTCTCCCTGTTGGAAGTGCATCAATGCCCAAGTTCACGGGCTTTATTTTGTTGTGTATGAAGCTGGTTTTATGCTATGAATTGTGCGAAGGTTTTTTTTTTTTTAATGTTAGCCATTGGCATTCTTACTATTGTATATTCATTGCTCCCTTCATAACCTAAGCAGCTGCCTTATACTGAGTCAGACCATTAGTCCATCTAGCCCAGTATTGTCGACACTGACTGGCAGCAGTGAGCTTTCCTGCCCCAACTGGAGACGCTGGAAATCAAATCTGGCACCTTCTGCATGCAAAGCAGATGTTCTACCACTGAGCTACAGCACCCTCCCCAAAGGGTAACTTTTTTTTAAATAACTGAATACTTGTTTTGTTGAGATACCTTTTTCTCTGCTTCCATTTTAAAGCTAAGATCATAGACTCATAGAATAGTAGAGTTGGAAGGGGCCTAAAAGGCCATCGAGTCCAACCCTCTGCTCAATGCAGGAATCTACCTTAAAGCATTCCTGACAGATGGTTGTCTAGCTGCCTCTTGAATGCCTTTAGTGTGGGAAAGCCCACAACCTCCCTAGGTCATTGGTTCCATTGTTGTACTGCTCTAACAGTCAGGAAGCTTTTCCTGATGTCCAGTTGGAATCTGGCTTCCTGTCACTTGAGCCCATTATTCCGCATCCTGCATTCTGGGATGATTGAGAAGAGATCCTGGCCCTCCTCTGTGTGGCAACCTTTCAAGTACTTGAAGAGTGCTATTATGTCTCCCCTCAATCTTCTCTTCTCCAGGCTAAACATACCTAGTTCTTTCAGTCTCTCCTCATAGGGCTTTGTTTCCAGACCCCTAATCATCCTCGATGGCCTCCTCTGAACACGCTCCAGATTGCCTGCATCCTTCTTGAAGTGTGGTGCCCAGTACTGGACGCAATACTCAAGATGGGGCCTAACCTGTGCCAAATAGAGGGGAACCAGTACCTCACATGATTTGGAAGCTATACTTCTATTAACGCAGCCCAAAATAGCATTTGCTTTTTTTGCAGCCACATCACACTGTTGGCTCATATTCAGCTTGTGATCTACAACAATTCCAAGATCCTCCTCGCTTGTCATATTGATTAGCCAAGTATCCCCCATCAGTCATGGAATAAGGTGCCACCTGGACACAGCCTTCAGTCAAACCACAACAGTAGGATCAGCAGTTCCATTGGGTTGCCACTTTGCCACCTGGATAGTGTACTTTTACTTTTAACTGTACTCATGCAGCAAAAGAGGTTGTTGCTGTAGCTGCACTTCATGCCCTACTCCTTCCGAAGCCCTGTTGCTTACTCTCATCTCTATCTGCTAAAGCAAGCAGGACTTTTGTTGTCCAATCGCAGCCAAGAGAAGAAGGTAAATGATGAGACCAGCAAAACAAGGAGGCAAGAGATGGGAACCTCCTGCTACTGCATCAATATCATCAAAGGTGCAAGGTTGCAAGATGCAAGATCATAAGAGGGAGGCAGAATCCCCTTGTTGCTCAGAATAAGTTCAAAGCTTTTATATGGGTCAAGCTTATCAAGTGACCTGCTCTGCCCTGGTGCTACACAAGATGCCGCTTTCCTGGCTTGGCCAGTTATCTTGCAATTCCTTCCTTTGACCAGAACATAGTAATGGCAAAGCCTTCTGGGAAATGGGATTTTGTGACTCGCCATGACCACCATGGCAGCCATTTTGTGAATGGGCAAATCTCCCACTGCAGCCATTTTGTGAGAGCACCCAGAACACTCTCTCCAAATTCCAAATATACCAACTGGCTCAGAAAGTTGGGGACCCCCACCCTATCTGATATCCTTCATCTGACAAGTTCAGGATTTGCTGCAGGAGTCCTGAGAGCAAAGCATGGGGATGCATAACTGCAGATAAAGGATGCCACACTAGAAACCTGGATTCTGTTTACACATGTCGCTGAACCTCCTCTACTAGTGTATTTACAAACTGGGAAAGCAGTTCTTTCCCTGAAATGTAAACTGTGCTCCTTCTGAATCTTTAATAAAGATGCCAATTTCCAAAGTCTGCAAATATTAGCTTATCTTGCACAATTTATTCTGTCCCTGCTAACCAAGCAACTTTGCAAACCACTGCAGCTCTTCCCTCAACCCAGCATTTGGGATCTCATGAGGCCTTACCGATACTTTTTCCTACACACCGTCACAATCATAAGGATTAGAAATGTCTTTTAAAAAAGAAAGAAAGAAAGGGAAATGAAAAGTGATGAACTCAGGAAACTGGTTTCTATTTAGATATTAAAAGTCCATTTTTTTGTGGTGTAATCAGAGATATAAAAAACACAAATCATCCTGTATAAGGGAAAAAGAAAAATGGTTCAGTCATTTTTCAGGCCCTATCTGTGTAGGCTGACCATCTGAAAAGGAGGACAGGGCTCATGTAACTTTAACAGTTGTAGAGAAAAGGGAATTTCAGCCAGTGTCATTTGTATGCAATTAGTCCCTGGTGAAATTCCCTCTTCATCACAACAGTTAAAGTTGCAGGGGCCCTGCCTTCTTTTGTATATGGTCACTCTAGTATAGTACCTGCACCTTTAACTGTTGTGATGAAGAGGGAGTATCACCAGGAACTAATTGCATACAAATGACACCTGCTGAAATTCCCTTTTCTCTACAACTGTTAAAGTTACATGAGCCCTGTCCTCTTTTTCATATGGTCAGCCTATATCTGTGCCAACAAGTGCTCATGGAAGTAGTTTATAGTGCAACCCTATACATGTCTACTCAGAGGTAAGTCCCACTGGGTTCAACGAGGCTTACTCTCAAATAAGTAGCTATAGGTTTACAGCCTTAATGTCACAGAAACAGCTCAGAGAAGATCACAGAGGTTACTTCTATAAGCTGGGTGCATCCAACAGGGAGGATATCCCCCCCACGGACATCACTGCTGCTATCATCCTTAAGCAGCTCCTCTGAGATTCTGCTTGTGTGGGTAGGCTGCTCATGTGAGCAAATATTTGTGCAGGTAAACTCTAAAATATAAGACGTGACGTGGCTCAGACAAGGGAATGCACAAATCCCTACATTATGGAGAGAGAAATCACGAGGCAAGGGGGCTTTTTCTCGATGTTAAACAAAGAAGTTGCCATTATGATGTGCTTCCTGCGATAGTTAAAGGCAGCCAAAGGTCGTGAAAGACAACCCTGCCCCAAAAGATACACTTCCCCCTCACAGTGTCCCAGATATATGGAGTTGGATCCCGTTATATTGCTCAAACAAGGCAGAGAGCTGTGTCCGTGTTGGGCCTGGTCGAAGCTTTTGCAGCATGGCTGTACCTGAATCCAGGCCTGAATCCATGGTCCCTGAGGCCAGCAGCTGGGGCTAGGCTGAAATGCAGCAGGCAGAAGGTACTACTCCGTGGACCAGGCAAGGGCAGAACAGTGGTGTAGTGGAGCCAAGGTTCACAGGGACACAGCACTGGCACTGCTTTTGTTAGCAGGGACCCTGATATCATCTGCCACTCCATCCCTGTCCCTCAGGCTTCCCTGTTCCCTCTGAGCTTAGCTACAACTCTCATAGTAGCTGATGGGAAAGTGAATTTTTCCAACGACAATATACTGTTCCCTGTTTTAATGCAAAGTATTTTGGGGTAGCTTAATCCTGAGTGGGCAAAAATGATTCATTTGCTTTACAAAAGACCCACTCCTGGCGGAGTTAAAAACTGTTGATACGGATCCATACAACTGTCTCCATTTCTGGCCTGTCTTTGGAAGTGTGGCTATGGGGACTGTCATGACGAGCGCCTGCAGTTCAAAATTTACCACTACACAACTGAGGCAGAAGAGAAGGTTCCTTCGTATTTCTGGCCAATCCAGAAACTTCATACTGTTTTCCAATCATGGAGACTGGTGTTGAACATCCCTATTTCGTCCTCTGCCTGAAGACAGCTCTGGGCACACAACTGTCCTCCTCTCCAGCCTCAACCCATGAAGTTCATGGTCAATCCACAGAGCCCCTGACAAGTTACTGATGTATTTATTTATTTATTTATTGCATTTAGATCCTGCCTTTTTTCCTCCAAGGAACCCAAGGCAACATACATAATTCTCCTCTTCTCCATTTTATCCTCACAACAACAACAACTCTGTGAGGTAGATTGGGCTGAGAGTTGCCCAGTGAACTTCCATGGCGAAGTGGGGACTAGAAACAGGATTTCCCAACTCCCAGTCCAACATTCTCGCTGTTACACCATATTTATGACAAGTTCTGGGCGGTTGTGTGGGCACATCTGCACAGATGCTTGAAAGGTGAGAACTGGAACAGTTTTGATATAAGTGGTGTTCCTCCTGCACACAGAGAAATTTACAGAGAACATAAGATTTGGCCTGACAACCTAACATTTCTTTAAGTGCACATCAGGTTCTCTACAGGTCAATTTTGACATCTCTATAGAATAGATAAACCAGACCCGTCCATTCCACAGAGAACTGGCGGTGCTGAGGTTCACAGCTGAATTCCAAGTACGCCTGCACAAAAACTCCCACCTCAGACATGTGCACCAATACAGAATATGACACATTTACAAGATACACAAAATATTTCATGATGACGCATACACACATAATATAATCAAACACACACACACAACGGCCACATTTTTACACAAGCCTCAGCGTAATCATGTTCATTTAGGGCGGCTGCCAGTACTGTAAAGTCACACCAGTTAAAAGCACACAAACATCACCTATATGTACATCAAGGATTGAACTTGGATATAAAGCACAAGCTTAAGACTGAGCTATATATGGGCCCTCCCCATTTTCATAAGGAAGTGTGGTATTCCCATGGGATAATGGCCACTTGACAAAGACAGGTCTTTATAACTAGTAGTCAGATTCATGTAAGAATTGGCCTGTTGATGGGTATTAGCCATGGCAAGCCACATGGAGCCTTCTTGGTCAGAGCATGCCTCAGCTAAATACGGGAGACAAGCAGCAATGCATAATTGTTACCTCATACTAGGATGACCATATGAAAAGGAGGACAGGGCTCCTGTATCTTTAACGGTTGTATAGAAAAGGGAATTTCAGCAAGTGCCATTTGTATGCATGCAGCACTTGGTGAAATTCCCTCTTCATCACAACAGTTAAAGCTGCAGGAGTCCTGTCCTCTTTTGTATCTGGCCATGCTAGGCAGGGCTCCTGCAGCGTTAACTATTGTGATGAAGAGGGAAGTTCACCAGGTGCTGCATGCACACGAATGGCACCTGCTGAAATTCCCTTTTCTATGCAACTGTTAAAGATACAGGAGCCCTGTCCTCCTTTTCATACGGTCACCCTACCTCATACCTGTCTCGGAACTCGCTGAAGCATTCAGCTGGGCACCACTGCTGGATGAGATGAACCTTCTCTGATCCAGCAGAATAGTTCTTAAGTTTTGGTATGTTCTTATGAAATAAAAGCACACATATTTAACTGTTGCATGCACACATCATACAAGCTGTGTGTGTGAAAAACTCAACAATGGAAGCACTTGGGCCTGTGTCTCGTCACACCCACTCCCATGTACCCTGTATTCCACAGGCACATTTTTATTACACACACACAAAAGCATGTTCACAATCACACACATCCTATATCTCTCCCACGGGCAATGAAGACAATAGCATCCTTTTCTCATCTCACCCCCACACACAACTACGCTCTCATACACCCAGAGTTGCCTGCACCGGGCTCGCACACTTCCCATGTTCCACCACGACACCTGCTCAATGTCGGATGCTGCACCCCCTCGCATGCTCAGGCTGTGTGTGAGAAGGGAGCCCCCCAGACCCATTGTCTCTCCTGATTACACCCTTTCCCTCCAGTTCTCCATGACTCACACACTAGCTACTAATTAAAACCAGGAAAGAAGGGGGGGAACAGGCAGGATTATTTTAGAACTGATGCTGACTTTGGAGGGCACCAGCCTCTCATCACCATAGAAACAAGGGCTTAAAAAAAATTAACAACCCAATATCCCACACCCTTGTCTGCATTTCCCCAGCCTATTTGTGCCCATGCTAGGAATCCTCCCTTATTCCACTCAGTAAAAATTCACCTTTGGCTTATCTTCTATGAGGAGAACATCCTTACTTTTTCCTAAAGCAACCTTATAAGCAGAGGGTATGGCAACTCTCGTTCCGCAAACCCTCAAATTATGTGACTTGAAATAATTGTGCAAATTAAAGGATCTGTGGACATCCAACGTGATTTAGCCACTCTGGTATGCCCATGGACGCTCTGAGGCACACAGGGTTCCGTGTGAGCATTGCATGCATGGATCATTCCCCGGCTCTCTAGTGGAGGATGCAACTTGCACATGCGCGCACACTCTTGTGCAAAGCATCTTGTCTGTGTACTCTTTTTATGGCTCTAGAGAGATTTTCTGCCCAATGTTTGAGTTTGGGTTTCAATCTTTTGTAAACCGCCCGGAGAGCTTCGGCTATGGGGCAGTATAGAAATGTAATAAAATAATCAAATATTATTTTTTTTAAAAAAAAAATGTATTTAATTAGGCTGTAGGAAATAGGTTTTGGGATATTTGTGGGGAAGTGGGGAGGTGTATCTACAAAGAGAAGATTCTTGGATTCCCACCAGCCACTGGGGGTGGGGTTGGCTACCCAATATGGATTCTATTGACTCGTTTATCGAATACGTCACCAGCTCCAGCTCTGCTAACATAAAAACTTCCATATTTCTCCTGTTCTCTACCAATAACAAGAAACAGTGTGTTTTGCTTAAGGTTTGCGATAGATCTGGGTAACTGCTGGATTTTATATCTTCAAAATGGAGAATCGACCACTCTGTACTTCTTTTCCCCAGCAATCCTAGGTGAAACATGAAAGCTGCATAACACATAGTAAATCTAATCCAGCTTCCCCAATCTGGTGCCCTCCAGATGTTTTGGACTAGAGCTTCCATCAGCCCCACCCAAAATGGCCAATCATCAGGCATGATCAGAATTGTAGCCCAAAACATCTGGAGAGCACTTGGTTGGGGAAGGCTGGTCTAATCCAAATAAGTCTGCTATCTCCTCCAACACTTCAATGTAAAATGTTGTCTACATGCAGATTTTGTGGCCTCAGTATCAATCTGACCTCTTCTTCTTTGCTTAACACCTAGTATGATGAAGAGTTCTGGAAACCTCAAAGGTTTGCAATTGCTTGACTGTTTTTGAAATTTTTCTGATGGTTAAAGACAGTTTCCTTCCATTTTTCTTAGGAAACTGTTTTCTCCCTTCCCCTGGGGCCTCAGTGAATAACATGACAGAAAACAACATGTTTTTGTGGGTTAGATTTGTACTCAAGGGCCAAGAAAGCTTATCTTGGAGAGGCTCAAAGAATAACTTTGCTTCATACAGCTTTAATGGATTGCCATTAACCTGGCGCTCTCCAGATGTGTTCAACTACAACTCCCAGCATCCCTCTGCATTGGGGAAGGCTGCCATAATGGAAGGAAACTTTCTCCTAAGTCAGTTTGGTTGGCTGAGGGGGCAGGGTCATCAGTCACAAAGTGGACTGAAACTGCTGAATTTCCAGGATCTGAGGTAAAGCCCTGCTCTTTATGCCAAACAGCACAATGTGCTCCTGACCTGGCTCAATCTCTCCCCTTTCCTGCCCCTACAGGAACTGCTTCCTCTTCCTGTCTGCATACTTTGGCCTAATTCTTGCTGAGGTTCGCCCCTGCATCAGGGGTGAACCATTTGAGACTATAGATGTGGGCTCATATGACAGAATAAATCATATGCCAAAGTAAATAAATAAATAAATCTAGAAATCCCTGCAAATAGAAAAATTGCATGTCACATGCAGGGAATGTGTTTTGTATGAATGAGTGTTTAATCATGCGAGCCCCCACCTGCACTCTTAAATGGTATACCCCAAACCCAGGTTGACTACCACCTGAAAATTAAGGCATCCCGTTCAATAAAGACTCACGAACTCCCCCAATCATTCTGCTCCTGACCTTGCCTATTCCTCCTTTACTTCACCTAACTCTGCAAACCTCTCCTAATTCTTTGGTCCCATGAGCTCCACTTCAATCACCAGAGCTTCCTCCCCTTCTCTGACGACCTCATCTGAATTCACCTTGGTTGCCTGCCTGCCTGCTGCTGCTGTACAATCTTGCATCCTCCTTTGGTTTGATGTATCAACCCAAACATGCAACGAGGGCACAGAACTCCTCAGAGCAGGTAGCAGCTGGTTGGGCTGGCCTTCCTGCCCACCACACCACACCAGTTCACTTTGACTCACCTGGATTGTTTTGCTGCTACGCTACTCCTTGAATGAAACTAGTGCCTCTGGCATGAGATACCTTGTTTATGCCCGTTCTCCAATTTAAGGCTTGCTAGAGTCTGCTTAATGGGAGTTAATCTGTGGCCGAACCTGAGTTTACCTGTCTTCAACCTTAGAAATATCCCTGCTGCCTGCTGCCTTTGTTTATAAGAATCCATTACAGTAAGGTCCCCATTGCTTAATATAGCTTGGCACCCTCTCAAACATCTGCTTCCTACCTGTCCCTTTTAGGAACCATACCTGCTGCTCTTGATGTGCAGCCGGGTAGGCGAACATTGGGGTTGGGGGGGGGGGGGCGACAATGGAACAGTAGCGGAGTGCGAAGCAGAGCGATCGGCGGGAGTCAAACAGCAGGGAGCACTCGTTCTCTGGCAGCCTTGTTCTCTTGGACGATCCGTGGCCTTTCAAACCACAGCGTGGATTCTTCTGCCACCCTGCTAGGCAGCTGGCAACCCACAATCACTGCTAATTGGCCTCCATGCAGGTACCTGATTCAAGCTCGCCTCCCTATTTATGGAGCCAACCAAGGAGGTGTTGCGCAGTGCTAAGGAGTAGGGCATGGTGCGGGATAGGTGCCTCGGCTGGAGATGCCTTGGGACACAGAGTGGAGAATCCAAGAGCAGCAGGGCCTAGCAACCAGACAGGAGTAGGCATGGCAACCGACCTCCCACAAGATGGCACAGTTTGTTTGTTTGTTTGTTTGTTTGTTTGTTTGTTTGCAGAGTCTTAGGACATTGAGATGGGTCCTAAAACAGGCACTTGTCTTGCAGGAGCCACCTCTAGGTGGAAGATGCTGACACCAGGAAAGGAGTCCTCAAGCTAAGAGCAGGGAGTGAAACACCTCCGGCCCTCAGCCAACCACATTTATTTAAAAGCTTCCTACTTCCTTCCCCCCTTCCCAAATCACTAGGACGTCAGGCACACACCCCTGCCACAAACCAGTGCTCAGGCTTCCCTGAATCTATTGCAATTCTTGGTCATCGCAACAGGAGTTTTAAGAGTGTCGCAAATAGTCACACACACACACAAAAGTGGGGTGCTCCTCTCCAGAAGCAGCTGCAACTCCAAGAGTTGGGCTGAGGGTACCCTGAAAAGCCAGCTGCCCATGCACACCAAGGTGGCTGATCCTTGCCACCTAAGCAAGGATTGTGGCACTTGCCATGGAAACAGCTGTTGGGAAGTTGCTGGTGTGTATGTTTCTGGTTGCCATGGCAATGTTTTCTGGCAGCGGCCTGCACGTTGTCACTCCCCCTCCTCCGAACTGTCATCTCCCAACATCCCCCTCCCATCCACCCCAACAATATCCTAGCAACCTGCCGCTACATTAGCCTTGTGGTTGGCATACCCAAGCGCTCCCTTAGCAACACCAGCCGCGCACTTGACGGAGGATGCGACCCGGGGAGCTTGGCTCCCAGCTCTCACTCTCCCACTAACTCTAACCCTGTTGGCCCTGGAGCTGGGAATCATAATCCCAAATACTGAGGTGGGGGGTGGGGTTCCCGTTCCGTGTCTAATGCCTGGTCGGTGACAAGAGCCCCGCTTCTCTCTCCAGCAGCCCAAGGCTTCTCGCCTCCCAACTCAACCGCCAACTCTCTGCCGCTGCTGAGGATGGCGGCATGTGAACGCAGCGCGTTGGGACTCTGCGTTTGTAGCAGCAGATGGGGGTGGGGACGATGGCAATGAGGTGCTGCTAACAGCTCTCTTCCCCTCCTCCACCGAGCATCACGGGAATATTATGTAATTGAGGGAGACATCAAACTCACTCTCTCTCTTTCTCACACACGTACAATATGTAGTGCTGGAGAGAGCAAGGCGCTGATGGTTGTAGAGCTTGCTGAGAAGGGAACATGGCACAAAAAGAAACTGGGAGAAAGGGGTAAGTCACAGTACTGTGACCTTGGCTCTCATACCTCTAACCCTAAGTACATCAGAACATAAGGGCCCGGCTGGATCAGACCGAGGGTCCATCTAGTCCACCACTCCGTTCACACAGTGGCCAACCAGCTGTCAACGAGGGAACCATAAGCAGGACATGGTGCAACAGCCCCCCCCCCGCCCATGTTCCCCAGCAACTGGTGTATACAGGCTTGCTGCCTCTGATACTGAACCCTGCTACCCCACCCAGCAAGACCAGCTCCAGGTTTTGAGCAAGAATCCCACAGCAGGCTGTACATGGTGAGAGACTGGTTCTGCCCAAAGAGTGTGCGCCCGCTACTCAGCCCACAATACTTTATCCACTGCTCCCTGCTCATCATTCTGAGTGCTGGGAGAGGGACGGATGAGAGGTCAGGCCAGGCCTAGGGTTCGGCAAACCCTCCTAACATCCGCTGGGCCTGAGCAGTTGCCTGGTATTGCAGGAGTTGGGCTCCAGCCAGCCACCCATGAAAAGCCCAAACTCTGCTCCCGGCCATCCAGAAATACTGCCTCTTAGCCCTTTTACCCCTGCAGAGTTGCAACCTGAACTCCTCCAAACATCCCCTTACTAGATATTTTCCCCACTCCAAATCCTTGGCAAAGTTCCCAGTAAGGACAGGCTTTTAGCTAATGATGCCGGCTCGGGCGTGTTGGCAGCCCATTAAACTGCTGTTTGAACATGCGCCGCTGGCACTCGGTAGATGCCAGTGCGCCGACAGCCAAGATAGACCGATCCCTTTCTCCCCTGCCTCAACATACTGGGCTCTATCCTTCGGGCAACAGCACCAGGAATCTCCTCAGAGCTTCCTGTTCTGCAGTAGAATCACGACATTGCGCAGCAGCGTTCTCACCAAACGCCGCCGCAGCACAAAAGGCTATACCACTGCTTTCCTGCAAACTCATCAGAAAGAACACAAGGCCAGACAAGCCAGATCGCAGCGTTCCAGGGTAGTCATCATTCCGGCTTAGCGCTCTTGTGACACAACAACCCTACAGTGAAGCGTGCCTCATATCAAACCTCTGCCCCGCTGTGGTATTAGGAAAGGTGGCTCTTGCTTTGCCGTAACGTTCGGTCATAATCAGAAGCAGCCCTGTTATGAGGCAAGGGGTCAGGCAGCTGCCTCAGCCAGCAGATTTTGTGCCCGATTAAGTGTGACAGTAGGAGATGGATGGAACTAACCTAGAAGACACAGTCCATCAGGAAGGGAACTTCCCCTGCCAAAACGTTACTGAAATGAGCCAGAGCTGTGCAAGGGCACTGTTTCCTTGACCCAGAATTGGGGGCTCTGGGTTGCCGTTTCTTTACAATATTAACTATGGAATTTGTGGAACTGCTCCCATAAATATCCAGAAAACTGATGACGGCGTGAGCCAAAATTGGACCAAAAAACCCCCCGAACTGCAGCAAAGTCGTGTCTATGATGAATGGACACATAGATACAATACCCTACCATGAGGCAGGATGTTGCCCCTATCTCAGGCAGCAGATATGATGAGGGGGCAAAATGAGGGAGTACTTGCACCTGCTCTCACGCACCCACCGGCCCAGAAGTTAGGAAAGAAGTGCTGAAGTATTTATTCCTTTGGTGAGAGGATTGAGCCCTTCCCTTTCTATTAGGGGGTCCGATCCACCCACTGGCACAGCAGGAGCTGTGCCAACTACTTCCTTCCCAGGAGGCGGACTCCCTGAGAGGGGATTTAAGTCCCCCTTCAACTCACTGTCCACCTGCCACCAACTCCTGTTGAAGGCAGGGTTGAAGAAGCCCTCCACAAAAGTGGTCCTTGTACTTCAACACAGGGTTCCTCAGCAGTCAGCAGTCTGTGTCACTTCCTGGAAACCCTGCGTGAAGAGAAAGAGTGCTGTTCCTGCCTCCCCCTTCCTGCCCTGCTCCAGGTCCAGCCACTGCAACATAAGAACATAAAAAATATAAAATGAGCCCTGCTGGATCAGACCAAGGGTCCATCTAGTCCAGCATTCTGTTCACACAGTGGCCAACCAGCTGTCGACAGGAGACCCACAAGCAGGACATGAGGGCAACAGCACCCTCCTGTCCATGTTCCCCAGCAACTGGTGTACATAGGTATGCTACATGCACAGGTGTCTTGCATTAAGTGAACGAATAGCGTAGGGAGGGGGATGCTTTAATAAGCTCTCCCCTTCCCTGCCGCCATCTTAAATTGTAGTTGGCGGGGGGGCAATTGGAAGAGGCTCAAAGGTCCCCTCTGATAATGAACGAGAAGGACCATTGTCTAGGAAGAAGGAAGAGGACGCAGCAAACCTTTCTCTCTTTAACAAGGTACAATCAGCATAAGGCCATAGGGAGCAAAGGCACGGAACAATGGCAGACCATGGGAAGCAGTGAGGATGGCGCCACATTCTCATGCGAATTTCTGCAACAGATTGCATGAAAAACTGCCTCCCTGGAGGCACCCTAAGGAAATACGCTCATGTCACACTGCAGATTCCTTGCAACCCTCTGTCACAGTGCCTGAACTTTCTCTGACGAGACGAAGTCGTGTGTCAGTCCGATCATGCTCTCCTGCTGTCGCACCGGGAGACGGGAGGACTGCAGCATTCGCAATAAGGCATCCACAAATGGAAACGCCTCTGTGGAAGAACAAGGCGAGCTCTTTGCAATCACGCTGCAATCAAAATATTACAAAGGGAGAGAGGACAAGGGGGGGACCTCTCCTGCCACAACTCAGATCCAAACACTTTTTACCCTACTCCCTGCAGCAGTCTTCCCTAACCTGGTGCCCGCCAGATGTTTTGGACTACAGCTCCCAGCATCCTACAGAATGAAGACAGGTAACAAGGAAAGAGATTTTATCTTAATGGCATGTTTGAATCCTTTGCTTGGGAACTCCCACTTCGTCTTTTGTTTTGTTACAAAAGGAAGTCATGGGGGATCCAGATCAGGACTATGGTGCGGGGAGGGGGGCTTAACCCTTTCCCCCTTGCTGTTTTTCACGCTGAAAATCACACACACCACCCATATCTGAGCTGGTTTTCCCCCTTGCTGCTATTATTTTCTGCATATAGAAGCTTCGGGGGGGGGGGGGGGAAGTGCAATCCTGATCCAACCCCCTACGGGTGCTTTTTTAAAAGAAAAAGACACAGGGAATCCCAAGTATGAGATTCAAACATACCATTAAAGTCCAGCTTGGCCTTTAAAAACTCCTTGGATGCTTTAGTGGTAAAATATGTTGCATGGTATTTATTTTCCCCAGCTTTTTAGAAGCAATCTTAATTCTGCTATCTGTTTTACCCTGCTTTTATAATTGTGCGGTTTTTCACTTTTTGGAGGAGGGGGGTTCATTTTAATTGTTTTACCCTTTGTGTAAACAGCGCTGGGAATGCAAAAAATATAATAAATATATCACTGTTTCCCAAACCTGCAAAATCTGTTAGACCAGAAGCAGCAACAGGACAAAAGGAAAGTATGTGCGTCCAGCCAAAGGAAGCAATGCCTCCCTAAGGCAACTCTGAAAAACTATCGCTCCGCTCTCTTCTGCGTTAGCCGGATCATATTTGGAGCAATGTGTCCAGTTCTGGATACCACATTTTAAGAAAGGCATGGACAAGCTGGAGCCCATCTAGAGAAGTCTTGTGAGAAACCGTTGAAAGAGCTTGGTACGATCAGCCTGGAGAAAGGATGTCATGCAGAAGATGGAGCAGGCTTGGGCCTCTCTTGCTTCAGAGGGCAGGACTAGAACCAGTGGGTGGAAATGGCAAGGAAGCAGATTTCAGCTATACATCCCAATGATGAAGGCTGCTCAGCAGTGAGACAGATTGTTGGGGGAATTCCAGTAGAGGGACAGCTACCTGTCAAAGATACCATAGCTTCATCATGCATTGTGGAGCCTGCATTAAGCAGGGGGTTGGACTAGATGATCTCAAAGGTCCCTTCCAACCCTGTGATTCCATAATTGTAGGTGAAGGAAGACGTAATGGCCCAGTTCACGCACAATGACAATCCATCAGATCAGACTCCGGGTAACTGCTCCCCATATACATATGTATGTATTTCTACTCTGGCTTTTAGGGAACAAAACAAGCAGGAATTCCAGGCTCAGACAACACGCTAAACAACTCAGGGACAGATCTTCCCTGCGCGCAAGCCGCAGTGACTAGCACGCTGGTTCATTCATAACAACCCATGGTTTAAAAAACAACAACTCCGTTTTATCGTGGCATCCAAACCGGGCCAAAATTTTAGGGCAGTGGTCCGCTCTGGAAAAGCCATCACCGTGTTCCATCTAAACATACCTTTTCTCCTGAGAATCAAGCGCAGGAGGGGTGGGGAATAGGGAAATGGCTGATTAACCCCTCGCCTGCCTCCCTGCTCCCCCAGGTTCACCAAAGAAGTTGTCCTTTACAAACGGGATCTTTTTTGTGTGGGCAATGATTAAGGTGACAAATTTACAGATACATGTATGAATATTAATGTGGCACTTTTAAAAATAAAAAAGGCAGACAGCCCTGCCTGAAGCATGGTGAGAACGTCTGACAGCTGAACGTACAATCAGTTTGCTGGTGCTCAGGTCTGTCATTTCTGCTGCAAAGCCAGATTCACCCTTTAGCTGAGGGACCCGGTGAGTCAGCGCTTTTTTTCGTTAATCTTATGTCCTTCTCGAGCCATAGAGTGCTGGTTTGGATGTAGAGGATCTGAGTACAAATCCCTGCTTACTTAGCCATGAACCTCACAATAGGGCTTTAAGAAAGTTTCCCTGTGTCAGGGTGGAAGCATCCCTCCCAAAACTAATGTACATAAAACAGGATGAGGGAATACTATCACATCCTGATCCCTGGCAACAAAAGGCTGCAACCCTACACACACCTACCTGCAAGTAAGTCCCACTGAACTCAGCAGGACTTACTTTTGAGTAGACACACACAGACATTGGCTCAGTTCAGACGACACATTAGGCAACGGAGGAGGGGGGGAACAATCGTCAGTTGTGTTGCGTATTGTGTCGTCTGGAGGGCAGCACACAACGCACACACAACTGACAGTATGTTAATCAGGCACTTTAAACAACGGAGCAAAACAACGGGCTTGCACGTTGTTTAGCCCGAAGCCCTGTTGTTTAAAGTGTCGTCCGAATTCAGCCCCCCCTCTCTCCGTGGACTATTCCGTTTCGTAATAGAGTTCTGCTGCCTGGAGCAGCCAAAAAACCCCAGCCGCTCTATGCAGCTGGCAGAACTCACGGTGCATGCTGGGATACGGCTGGGGGACACACGGAGGAGAGGCTGCAACCAAAATGGCCGCCACAAGTTCCTTGCAGCCAGGGCGTTTGCCGGTTCCGAGCAGCGCCGGCTGCAGCGTGTCATCTGTGGAGCTCCTCCTGCCTAACGCAAGGTCAGTACGTTATTTACCCCTCCATTGCTTAATATGTCGTCCGAACTGAGCCACTGTGATCTAAATAATCTGGGAGAGATGTTTTGGACTTCAACTCCCATCAACCCCAAACAGCACGGCCAATAGCCAGGAATGCTGGCAACTGTAGTCCAAAATATCTGGAAAGCATCCGCTTGAGATAAGCTGGTAGTGCGAAGCAGGAAGCGGAGAGGACAGAGGCAGGCCCATCATGAGGCAAGAGGAGAAGGCGGCAAATGGGAGGCGGGCAGAAATGATCCATGGAGAACAACCAAGTTGGAAATTCTCATGCACAACCCCTATTGCAGCCTTGTCCAAGCTGGAGCCCTCCGGATGTTTTGGACTGCAACTTCCATCATCCCTGATCATTGGTCACTCCCATAATCCCTGATCATTGGTCATGTTGGCTGGGACTGGTGCGAGATGTAGGTCAAGCCATCTGAAGGAAGCCAGGCTGCGGAAGGCTGCCCTACTGAACTGAAGAACAGCTGGACAAGACCTCTACGGTGTTCTTGGGCAGCTATTCTTTGTTTCTACGGGGTTTGCTGCGCACGAGGGCTTTTCGATGGGTTGTGTCCCATGCTGGTCAATGGTGTGGATGGGGTGACTGGGGGTGGGGGAAGCCATTTGGGATTTCTATCTCAGACTCCACTTAGGCCAACTCTTTGCCTGGAGCCAGAGAGGGGAGGGTGACTGGGGGTGGGCGAGAGGAGCCCGATGCTGCCATGGCTGCACCACTGAGGGATGATCCTGCTGGTCCAGCTAGACAAGCTGTGATCAGCGCAGGGAATCTGCATATGGACGGCGGGTGGGAAGTGTACTGACTCAGCCCACCTGTCACATGCAAAAGCCTCCAGCTGGAAGCAACTTAATATATATAAGCAGGTGGCTGGGAGAGAGACTGCCGTGGCGAAGAACGCACCGCCAGGCTCAAGAGAGCCTCGATAAACTCTCCTTCAAGCACAGCCACTCACGCCCTCCGCAAGCCCATCTCAGCTCCAAACATGTATCAATCTTATAACGCTTTTAACAGTCATGGTCCCCCCACCCAACAATCTGGGCAATTGCAGTTTGTTGACGGTGCTGGCTATCCCCCCTGCCCACAGATTGCAATTTCCAAGGCCCCTGGAATGACAAGGAAGCCATTTACAGTATGCTGGGTGTAGAGACGCCCTTACAAACTATTTCTGAACTCATCTATCCTCATCAGCGGCTAGACCAGCCTTCCTCAACCTGGTGTCCTCCGTGGGTGGGGGTTGGGGGGGTTCTATACAATCCTGCATTGGTATGTCATTCCCTCAAAACACCGCAGCATCGCTGCTGCAAGGCATGAACAATAAAGGTAGATGGCAGGAGGGAGCACAGGCTATCCAGCCAGAAAAAAACACAGCGACAGTGGCCATTTCGCTTGACAAGCTCGCCCCCTGCCCCTGCTCTGCATTCCTGCTCTTACCCGATTTGGCCACTTGGATAACCCAAACCAAGGCCACAACTGACACACAAAAGAAACAACTTGGTGACCTCAGAGCAAAGGGAAGAGTCATGGTAAATCGACACATCCAAAAAGCGCAGTTTCAGCAGGAAAAGCGAGTTAGCGGCTGCGTCATATAAACAACGCAGTGCCACTGTGCAGCCATAGCAGGGTAAATAGGGCAGATAGTCACACACACCAAATGTTTTGAACTACCATTGACTGAGGCTGATAGGAGTTGGCTGCCCAAAGCATCTGAAGGGCAACAGGTTGGAAAAGTCTGCCCTGGACTCTCTCCACACCAGGAAATCTGATTTCTTGAACTCACCAAGTCCCATTCCCCAAACGCCAGGCATTTAATACAGATTTCTATATTCTTACCAGGAATTCCTAAATATTGGCCCTTCTCAAGAGAATAGTAACATATTTGAGCCTCCCCAAATTTAATTAAAGGAAAAGGAGAGATGTCTCAGCTGCCAGCTCTCACCCGTGAAGTCCTTTGGGATTCTGGAGTTTAGGAACTCTGCTGAGAGTCATGCCATGATCGTGCTCCCCTACTAGAACTGGAGAAAGTAGCCTCAGTCATCTTGGCTTCCCTGCCCCCATTCCACAACTCCCTCCCACCCCACCCAACTCCTTAACCTGCTTGGCGATGGAAATACAAACACAGACACGCTCACACAAAGACAGAGTTCCGTCTCAAATTTGACAATAGAATCCAAGGGCCCAAGCTACAACCTCTCTATGCCTGCTTCAATCCACAACAATTCATTCCCTTGACTAAGCTTGGAATAGAAAGAAATGTTTTCCCCTAGCTAATCGGGAAAGTAATTACCGTTCTTATCCATGCATACATACATACTGCAAATGCACACGCGCTCTTCGGTGTGGATGAAGCTGATATATCTTGGAACTAGACTTCCCAGATGTATTTCTCTTGTACAAGGTAACGGTTCAAAGTCTAACAATTTATTCACTAATACGATTGTTCTTTCAAGTACTTGGAGACCCTCACCCATCAGAGAGCTCGGGCCTTGTGGGACATGAGCACAGATGCATAATGAAGGACAGCCTCTGCCGCAAAGGTCTTAAAGTCCAGGGGAGCTTCCAGACAAGGCTTTTACTATGCAATCGCCCTGTGCCATTCACGAAATTTTACAGAGGATCCAGATGACACTGTCTTCCATTTATAACCCTCCCTTATGTTTCCCCACTGTTTCTTCCATCTTTTATTTTTTTTAACTATGAAAACAACGCTGTTAGGGATGGAAAGATGGAGGAACCTGCACAGTGCCTTTTGAACGGTGGTCCTCCGACTGGAAGCGCCTTGGATATATAAAGGCTCCCCCGCTCCCAAGAGCGTATATTAAGTCGTAAGATAATGAAGTTATCTGCATGACTAAGTCAGCAGGGAACTGAAGAATCAGATCCCGGTGTTCTGAGTACCGGAAGACCCTTTAGCTTCCACGCTGGTAACTCAAAAGGCCTCTCCTCTGTATTATGAGCGACTCATAAAACTGGCATCTGAAATTGTCACTGCCGCGCAATGTTCCACCTATAAGCCTCCCGAGGGAATATTCATTTTTTTCAGCACTAGCCAACACAAAACAGCTCTTACGAAACCAAACTGCAGCTGGGAAAATATAGACATAATCTGAAAGCCACGGGGATAACGTTACCAAAACCCTTTATGGAACAAAAGAATTTCATGTCACTGGAAGAGCAAATAGAGAGGAGGTAAAAAGAACTGCCTACAGTCCACCATGCTCCCATCATGCTTCCTTTCTACCCCTCCCTCCACCATCTTGGGCTGTGGTACCTAGTAGTTGCAGCCAGCATTCCTGCTCTTTTTCAACAGTGTTGCCTGCTAGCATAGGTGTAGCCAACATGGGATCCCAGACCTGGTATAATTTCATTGGCACATCCGTTTTCCAACTAGACATGACCATATCAGCAGCAACCAATCGCAGGCAAAAAGAGCTTACCCCATTAAGATGCATGGGTAAAGCAACCCACCTCATGGTAAGTGTAGTGAAGTGATAAGATTAGACTTGAATCAAAGAAAACTGGGTTCAGCTCCTCACTCATCCACAAAGGGTGACTGGGTGGCCTTGGGCTAGTCACTATCATTCAATCTAATCTACCTCATTAAGATGTTTCAAGTACAAAATGGGAGGAGGGGGAGGGAGCGGATCCAGGCATGCCAAGCCTGAGAAAGGGTGGGGTAAAAATTGAATATATAAACAAAAATGGTCCCGTAACCCAAATGGCAGCCTTCAAAGGGTAACTGGAAATGAGGACTGTGTTACTTAGGTATTTTTTAGTTCTATACTAGCCACTAACCACTCCCCACTCAGCCATACCACAGAAGGAGTAGAATAAATGCGTGCTTTCTAGCCCCATTTGTCCAATGTCCCTCCTTGTCTCCATTCCACACATCATTTTTTATCAGGGCTAGTTTAGATTGGATAGAAAATTCCCCCCTACCTCCTCCAAAGTCCTTATTGTACCCCAGCCCTGCACAACTTGTGACTCACAAAATTGAACCCAGCCCGCCAGCCACATCAGGTCTGCCATCGCTAACTGGCATAGTAAGGCATCTCCTGAGGGGACATGCATGGTCTAGAGCACTTAGCGCCAACCAGAGCTCCTGAAACCAGGGCCAGATCTACACCAAGCAGGATATAACACTTTGAAAATGGTTTGAAAACGGTATATGTAATGGGTCCTGGGCAAGAACAGTTGTCAAAAGCATCATAAACTGTTATGAAGCAATAGTGTAGATCCTGCCCAGATCGGCTTGTACCCCTCACAGCCCTGACCATTTTACTCAATGGGCCAGTTCGCACAATCATTGTAGGCCAAACAAGCCACGACAGTTTGTTTAAGCCATAGTGTACGCTGGGCATGATTTGCAGAATCACCCATTTGGGTGCAGCTTGTCATGTCATCCAAACCTCAGCAGCATGGCTTGTTTGAGGGGAAACAACCCTCAAATAACCCAACAACACCCATGGGTTATTTGAGGGTTGTTTCCCCCTCAAGAAAACCATGTCACATGGGTTCGGACAACACAACAAGCCACACCCAGGCAGATAATTAGGGAAATGGCACCCAGTACACAATAAGGCTAAAACGAGTCACCATGGTTTGTTTAGCTTAGGATGACTGTCCAAAATATATCTACGCCCTCTGCTTTTCTCTCATTCATAGTGCCCTGTGCCATGATTTGCCTGGCAGCCTCAAGGGGCACATGGGAAGAGGTAGCAAATCAAAATGGAGCAAAGACCAAGTCAGGAGAATGTGACAGGCGGCAGGCAGGCTGCTGGTGGTTGTGGCAAGGAAGAGCAAATGGCCTTCCTACTCACTACAGAATTGGGCTGGATGGCCTAGGGCTCTCTCCTCCCCAGCTGGTCTGGGAGAGGAGGAGTGAACCCCAGGCTTGCCAGTCCACACACATGGACTGGCCAAATCCTAAACCTGTGAGCAGAGACCATGGTTAATTATTTGTTCAATAGGCAAGGAAAGGTATCAATAGATAAATTAGGACTACAGGAGTTTGACCTAAACCAAAACATGCTTTCTTAACCATCCCATATCCTACTGTGTCCCATTCCAGTCCTGTTTTTCAGGAACACCCCCCCAACCAACCACCACCACCACAGGCAATGGCACACATCTCTGTCCTATCCACCAGTTGCCACGCCGTATGTTCAGTCCAAGCCACATCTAGGGATTAATTCCTTCTCCATGGAGGAAGAGACCCAAATTCAGAAATGTATCCAGGGATGACCACACATAACAAACCTCGCAGGGCCCCAGGTGGGAAGGGGGCAACGGGGCGGGGGGACATGGGATAGGGGCAGAGTGGGGAATCTAATTTCAAGAGCTAAAGGGAACGGGCGAAAGACAAGAAAATAATTTTTATTTTTATTTCTTTTTAAATGCAACTGACCTGACTGTTCTTGAATTTTCCCCATCCGACCTGCAAAGCAAAGAGACAGAAATGGTCAGCAGGGTTAAGATTAGAATGACTATCCAGGTTAAGGATTGGTGTGGATGCAGTTCTGGCTGAGGTATGCTTAGCATTAGGAAGTGTTAAATGGCCAGGTTTCAAGAGGTCAATTAGGATCTGAACGAAGAAACAGGCTGTGGAAGATGGTAGAACTTCTGCCTTTGTTTAGGATTCACCCAACAGTTTTAAAACTGGAGTCCTTTGGAATCAGCTTAGAGTTGAATGGAAACACCCAGATCCCGATGGTACCCCTCAATCCCTAGAATGAAAAAAGGGAATATCGACCCTGGTGTTGAATAAAGTTAAAATTGTTTAATATTTATTTCACCTTGAAAAATGATTAGTTCTTTTAGAGAAGATAAAAAGACTAATACAAAAGCTCGATGTTTTGGTCCCTGAGGTCCTTCATCAGGAGCTGTAAATAAACAAAACAGTCTAGTCTATCAAGGCTCTTAATGTTATACAATTTGTAATATCATATCTAAAACATACTAAATCCAAAAAGTTACAAAACGAAGATCAACTCCCCCTTTTTCATTCTGTTTGTTGGTGTTAGCGTGAGGGTTAGCGTGAGGGTTAGGGTTAGTCAACCCACCATTGACTATCGTGTCGTCCGAATTGAGCAAATGTGTCTAGTGTTAGGAGATGCATGGGAGGGGGAGGGGTTTTGTTTTTTGTTTTTATCAGTGAAGCAAACACTCTGGGGCAAGAAGAGTATCTTTGCAGTATCACAAGACGATAAGAGAGTCAAATGGGAGGCAGATCTCATCCTCTTGAGTGAGCCAGCATTGAACATTACACTCGCAAGCAAGTAGTCAGGAATGTTTTTGTTCGGGATGCGGATGAAGGGTACCCAGCCTGGGGAGAGAAGTGTTGACTAACTTTTAAGTCAACATGGAAAGAAAAGGCTAGCAATGTAAGTGCCTGGTTCGGTTTAAGAATCGGTCCAGCTCAAAACACTAGGGCACATATATTACAAATCAAATACTATTTCCCCCCAAAGCTCTCGTCCTCTTCCAAGTATTGAAACAAAGTTCTGGACATGCATGGCCAGTGTTCAGCAGGCCGGGTGCCCAAAGCCAAATGCTTTATGAGTACATGCATAGAGGTTCCTTGAGTAAAACACCCTCAACAGGCCTCCTCCTTTATGGAGTCTACCTTTTAACTACCCTTGTTGCCAGTTACTATTGCTCATCCTCCTGTTCCTCATTATTGCTACCACCTGCTTTCTCGCCAGATGGGAAGCCAGTGAGCAAGCAGGGAATTGGCACCCGTTACGCCTCATTTTCACCAGCACCATTTTCTGGGTCAGAGAAAGAGGCAGGTGATTAAGCAGGTTGCAAGGGTGAAGAGGAGATGCAAGCCATGAGGGTTCTAACCAGTGGGCCCCTGGCTGGGGTGTGGGCCCTGGGCAAGTGCCTACCCATGCCAACCCCTGACGCTAGCCCTGAATGTCATCGCAGTCACATCTCATTGAATGCTGTGAAACTGCTTGAACTACAATGCCAGCTGTTTTGGAAGCACACATGTAGGAGTCATTTAACAATAACTGCTTAGTCTCAACGAAATTCAAGTTGATTGCCATGAACCTCATGTCCAAGTCATCCAATCAAGGAGCCTTTAGCTTGGCATCTTCTCTGTCAGGGCCAATCAATTCTCTTGATTGTTTCTTGCAAATATTGCAAGGGATTATCTCCTATCCAGCTCTTAATCCTTCTCTTGTTCCTGCATGTATTTGTTGGATTTTTGTGGGGTGAATGTCAAAGTGAATCTTCACTACGGATAATAATATGGGATGGATGCAGGGCAGGTGAAACCAATTCCCAAACAACAATACAGCAACACATATGTGCAAGTAAGTGCATGAGCTAGGAAAGAAAACTTTCAGAAAACAGACATGCTTTTTCCAAACTCTTATGAATACCAAACGGATTCTGAGTCAACCTCAGGGGAGTTCTCCCGTCATTGTTAAATGCCTAAATACAAGTTGCTTTGTACTTTTAAAATTATAATTTTAATAAAACTGAAATAAGCACCATAAGCACGCCAGTTCTCCCAGTATCTTTGCACTAACTAGTAGAACACCAGAAGGAGGGAGCAGGCTTACCTATCACACCAGTTGAACAGAAGGCTCCTGGCACATTTTTTCTGACAGTACCATACCGAGAAAAACCTGGGACCAAACCAGACAAGACACTGGAGATCCATTAAAAAAAATTTTTTTTTATGTAGCTGCCGAGGGGGCGAACTGCATGTAGCACTTGGGGAAGTGGGGAGTTAAGCCTTTCCCTCAGGGTATTTTCTCAATGTATATTTCCCCTTGGGGGCAAATAGCACCAGGGCAATCTGCACTGGGGAAATGGGTGTGGCGGAAAGCATTAAATGCCCCCCTTGTCCTAGTACCTGATCCAAGCCATTTCCCTCACCACCATCCTGGTGCCGGTTTTTAAACAATGTAAAGGAATTTAAAGAGACGGGAGACCCAATCACAACAGTTAAAGTTGCAGGGGCCCTGCCTTCTTTTGTATATGGTCACTCTAGTATAGTGCCTGCAACTTTAACTGTTGTGATGAAGAGGGAATTTCACCAGGAACTAATTGCATACAAATGACACTGGCTGAAATTCCCTTTTCTCTACAACTGTTAAAGTTACATGAGCCCTGACCTGGATTTTATCTGGTCACCCTAGTGACATGAGACCCAACGACGAGAGAGTGTTTTTCACCATGCCACCAGACCAATGTATGGATTGGAGCTGAAGCAAACTGCTTCGTCATCTTTCCTAACAAAGCAGGGAAATTGCCTCTACTTAACAATGCTATGTACCTAAAATCCCATCCATGTACTCCACACTGATTAACCTAGATTTGCTTTTTGCACCCTTTTATGGTTATACTTTATGGTTAAGGAAGGGAATTCTTAGTTACGTCAGCAGTTTTGAACAGAAAGCTAGAGGCAGTCTTTGTTCTAGATCCTTAAACAATTTTACTACCTCCAGGCTCTCTATTCAAAAATACCAACACAGCTAAGAATCCCCACCTCAACCGTAAAGCATATATTATAAAGGGGTGCAAAAAAAAAATCACCCTTGCCCAGTTTATAGTGCAATAGGCAAGATCAGACCAAGATATTTTGGTACATCACAGGCACAATCCTTTGCGTGTTTAGACAGAAAAAAGTCCTACAACTCCCAACACTCCCCAGCTAGCATGGCTGGCTGGAGAATGCTGGGAGTTGTAGGACTTGGACTTTTTTTCTGTTTAAACATGCATAGATTGTGCTTGATGGAAGGTGCTATAGATCATTGGTAGAGCACATGTTTTGCATAAGGAAGGTCCCAGGTTCACTCCTTGGTATGTCCAATTAAAAAAAGGAACAGGTAGCACAGGAATGGGAAAGGTTGAGGCCTGCCTGAAACCCTGGAGAGAATAGACAAAACAGAGATAAACCAAGGCAATTTCATATGCCCATGTGTAACAAGGCATAAAACCGAAGTGATAACCCCTCCTCAACTAATCATCCAAACAAAGCAAGGCTTCTTTTCTACTGGCCTACTTGCAGCCATTTTGCTGCCTGAGGCAAAGGACAAGATGGTGCCCCCTCCCGTTCCATGTACAAAAAAGCTGACTTGAAGAAAATCTTTCTTCATGATTGGCAATGGTAAAGCATCCTCCAACAGGCTAGCTTATGGGGCACAGACAGGGCTCTTGGCACACAGCTCTCTCCTCCAACGACGCCTCCATCTGCTGCCTCCCAGCATCTGTTGCCTGAAGCAACTGCCTCACCCTGCCTAATGGTAGAGACGGCCCTGCCTACTTGACCTCCTATTTGGCAGTTCATTTGTGAGGTAATAACATTGTAGGACATGCGCCTATTCAGTGAGTAATCCTTTATTTTATTTAAAATACTTCTAGGCCGCCTTTCATGGTGGCGTACAACTATAAAAATGGAGCCCTCTCAATAGGTAGTGTATAATAAAATGCATATAATAATAAAAACAGATGCAATAATAAAAACAGCAAACTTTACATTTCAAGTACAAATACCACCTATTTACAGGAGGAAAGAGGGAAGAAATGCAAGGTAGCACAAATATGACATCCTTCTCAAAGAATGAGGCATTGGAATGAAATTTAGGGAGCCTCAAGTAGAGGGCCAAGCAAGGTCTCTCAAACACTAGTTAATATGCACCATCCTCATCGAAATGAACAGGAGAGCGTATTTCATTCATTTCAATGGGGTTTCCACTTGGGAAGTTACTAGGGTGCCTCTACAAGAGGCATTTAAAGCTCTTTCAAGGTGCATTAAAAAAATTACCTCTACAAAAACGGAGCGCAAATCGGGCGTAGAGGCGCGTTATCTCCCCGATTATGCGCATTATCGAATGCGCGTTAAATCGCGAGTTTTATTTTGCTCCGTCCGTTAAAGCACATTTTGACTGCGTGAATAAGCGCTTATGCGCATTAACTACTTGTAAAGCGCATTTTGGACATCCGTTAATGCGCTTCGCCGCCTCTCATGCAGAGGGATTAGGCGTAAATGCGCTTCTGCGATTATGCGCATAATCGCCTAACCAGGCGCAAAAGCGAATCCTTGTAGAGGGGACCTAGTAGATTGTGTCCTGTGGGCCAGATCCGTCTGACCCCCATGGTACCACCTTTCGAGGTGTCCAGAATCCACGACTTGAGCCATCCACCTCACCTTCCCTCATGGTAGGGCTGCCTCTGACAACAGCAAAAAGGCTGAGAGGTTGCGCAAACATCCCCCTTCCTCCCCACCAGGGCCTTGCAGAGGGGGGGCCAGGGGGACCAGTTGGCCTGGGGCCCACGATTTTGAGGTCCCCCCCAGCTTACGCTACTGCTTCCATAGCGTAAGCAGCCCATTGAGAAGCGAGGAGCCCGCCTTGCGGGAACAGCGCAGAAGCCATCCGTTGTGAAGGCCACAGCCAGACTACAAGCTCTGGAGGGCCATGCCGCATGCAGGGCGGGGATCTATATGCCTTGAGGTGTTGTAGAACAGGTTTAATATGAAGATGTTATGTAGAACGGACAAGTTGGCGGACATGCCCCCTAGGGGTGGCCATGTTGTCCTCCTTTTTTGAAATGGGGGGGCACACACTTCCCATCTGGCCTGGGCATATGACCAGCTCTGCACGGCCCTGCCCCCCACAGACATTTACGTAGAGGCTGTTCCTGATGGCAGGGATATAATCACATGTCCCATTTGGCACATTAGTGCACCACACAGTGCGCTTGCCATGTAGAGACAGCCCTACAACGAACCATTCAAAACGGTAAACTTAGCACGCATGCAGGCCCTAGACCCCGGAAGGATGCATTCCCTTTTCTTTCTTCCAAGCGATAAGGAAAATTAGTAACAGGGAGGGGGGACACAGTGGCAGTTCCTTCCTATTTAGGTGACAGTACCCTGAAAGGTTGTTCTTTCTCTTTCTTCCCTCTCTCTCACTTGCAGGTTCGCTGAAACTGGTGAGTGACTATGGTAGGAGTCGATAGATTTTAGTCAAAAGGTTAGCGTAGATGCTATTTTTCCCAGCTTACTTGTGCAAATCAAAATAACTGCTCACAAAAGTGGCAGAGTCGTCAGAGCAGAGCAACATGGGAGGAACGGCCCACGGAAAATTATATTGGCTACTTGGATGCAAAAAAAAACAAAAAACCAACACACCCAGAAACAATACCCTCTTCTTGAACACACCCTGCTGCTCACGGAAGTACGCACTGTGACCTTTTCTTAACAACTCCGCTGATGCTACACCGCTCAAGCCACCCACCTAAGCAATTACTTGCAGGGGTAGGTTCTGGGATATAACTCCACCAGCTCTAAGTCTGTCTAAGCGAAAAGGAAATGAGCGGGTGGATTTACTTTGTTGCCTTATGAAAAACTAAGTAAAACATATGCAAACGGTATTCAAGAAGATGGAAAGCAGCTATCCTCCTTATTCAGTGAGGTTGGGGCAAGAATCAATGGCTTTTCATTTTGGGAGAGTAGATTTATATTAGACATGAGCAAGAACTTCCTGACAATTCAGAGCAGTTCAGCAATGGAAAAAGTCACCTAAGGAGGGCATGGGATTTTATCCCAGTCTATCTGCCTTGGTTTATGCAAAAGAATCCTGGGAATTGTCAACCGGTGGTGAGAGCTTCCTGGGAAGAGGAAATGACTATTAAAACAACTTAAGAATGTAATGTAGATATGCCCATTAGTTCAGTATCACGTTTCCTGCAACTCGGAGGTTCTCTCAGAAGGGCCCACTATGGGTATAGCTCAGCCTTTCCCAACCTAGTGCCCTCCAGATATGTTTGAACTACAATTCCCATCACCCTGAGTATGATGGAAGTTGTAGTCCAAACACATCTGAGAGCACCAGCTTGGAAGAGGCTGCTACAAGCGAAACCTGAGGGCCATTTTCAAACCAACCCTGGGGATATGTATGTAGCAAGCTATGCTTTCAAGTGTGAATACCAGAATCCATCCGTGGACAATACAGAAGGCTGGTTTGAGGAAAGCTTTGGGATGAGGGGCTCTCTTGAGCACTTCCATCTCTGTAGGATGTCTGGTTCTGATCCATCATCAGACAACGATGGAGTACACCATTTGAGCAGCCATGACAGAGTGGCAGCTGATTTTGTGTGTGTGTGTGTGTGTTTTAGTTGGTGGACTTGCACATTGCTAAGGAAAAAATGAATGCCTTTAAACATGTGAAGACTGCCATGGTCTCCTCACTGAGAATCATCTATTCTCTACATATGCGTGGATAGGGGAAATGGTTCCCATGTGACAGGACATGAGCAGGACCTCCAAACAAAGTCAAGCCCCAACACCTTCCAGTTAGAAATTAAGCCCTACAACATGGTGTACATTTTGGAAGAAAAGAGATACATTCCCATCAACCCACCCAGCCCCAAAAAGGTATAACAAACCTCTTTAAAAATCAGGGAACACTCACTTCTAGTTGCTTGCAGATTGAAAAAAACAAAAATATTCAGCTTCACAAAACTCAAGCTACTTTTCCCTGAAACTGAAAGAACTAATTATTTCAGACACAAATGAAGATAAGGTTTAACCTGAACCAGGGTTTGCCAGAGCTTAGCATTAGAACCTATTTTCAGTGCCGTGGCTCAGTTGTAGAACTAGGAAGTAGCAACCTCTGACCATGTGTAGAGTATCTCACTCCTAAGTAATCACATTCTGTATCCATATGCCTGGCCTTAGGGCAAATATTTCTCAGGGTTTGTTATTTAAGAGGGGGAATAGTGTGATAGTCGGTGTGTCTGATTGAAAACACTTTTCATTTTAGAAACTCCCACACTCATAGGCCTTCAAACAGACTCATAACGCAGCCAGGTAAAACTGCAAAACAAGGGTGTCTTGCTTGCAACCACTGAGAAACCACAACCTTCCTTGCCATCCATGGAAGAGAAGATTGCACCACCACCCCACCTCACATTTAAGAGTCTCATTCCATTCCCCCAATCCTATACATAAAAAGTGAATGTCAGTGCAAGCAAATATCCCACTCTGAGACTCTCTGGGTTCCTCTACAAGAGCGATTTAAAGCTCTTTCAAGATGCATTACCAAATTTACCTCTACAAGAGCGGAGTGCGAATCAGGGGTCCAGGCGCATTTTCTCTCCGATTATTCGCATTTTCGAATGCGCGTTAAATAGCGACTTTTAATTTACCGCGGGAATTAAAGCGCCTTATGGCCATGTAAACATGTGATTCTCTGCATGTAAACAACTTTAAAGCGCATTTCATACAGCCCGTAATGCGCTTCACCACCTCTCATGAATAGGTATTAGGAGCAAATGCACTTATCCGTATATGCGCATAATCGGGCGTCAAAGCGAAATCTTGTAGAGGGGACCTTATTTAAATAAGAAAGACAATCACCATTCCGAAAGTCTTTCATCCAGAGGGAAAGTGTGTGGGGCGGGGCGGGAGTAGGTACTCAGCTATGCAACATGGGACTGTGAAACAGGGCCCATAAATTCAGCCAGGTTGAAATAAGCCCTAATAGGTACTTAAGCTGGAAGGAGGCCTGAGCGAGCCATGTGATGACTCAGGCTGCCTTGTCTCCCTTTGGAATGGAGCTAGACCTGAACTCACCCACACAGTCACCTCCACTGAGTGGATGATGGGCGGTTTTCCTTCAGCCTGAGAAGCGCCTTTTGTGGTTGCCCTTGCACGGGGGAAGCACGAGGAGGAGGAGGGCACGCTAGCAGGCAGCCCATCAGCAGTGGGGTTCTAGCGAAAAGTCTGGACTAGGAGAAAACAGCCCCACAAGATGGGAGAGACTTGTGTAACTGCATGACAAAGAGAGAGAGAGACAGCCTATATGGCCACATGTCTTGACTGCAGGTTGACTTCCCTCTGCTCGACAGCAGCTTTGAGTTCGAACGGAACACAAGGTTGTTGAGAGGATAAAATGTGTGGGGATGGGGAACATATATATTGCCTCAGAGGAAAGGAGAGGTATAAGTGTACTAACTAACTAAGAAAGGCCGCAATCCTATGCATGTTTAGACAGAAACAAGTCCTACGACTCCCAGCATTCCCCAGCTAGCTGGGAGTTGGCGGACTTTTTTTCTGTCTAAACATGAATAGGATTGCATCCTAAATAAATAAATCACTGTCTTTAATGATATTTCTCCCCCTCTCCTTTTGATTAAGGAAGGCTCTGCTCTTCAACCTGTAATGCTACAGACTCCACTGGCAAGCCGCAACGACAGCCCCATTTATGAGGATATTCCTCTTTCTAAAAGCAGCTGGTACTTTGGGTCTTCCACCGTATCCACTGTGATGTTCCTGACAAATTTCAAGCCATTTCTTATACTTTTACCTGCCTGCACAAAAAAGGTGTTTGATTAAATCAAGTCTGACTTCAAATCACCAGTGTTTAAAGTAACACATTTACAATTTTCTTTCTCCTTTGGCTTATTTTAAGCAAGCAGAACCGGCTGAGGTACAGTCACGTGGTGCAGCCCTTGATGGACTGAACCACGTCAGATAGGGGTGTCGTTTCTCAGCGCTCATCCCTCATTTAGAATAAAGCCCTGCACACAGACATTAGTATGATGGGGAGACGATATTTAGCATATGTACCAAGGTGGCAATTCCTCTTGGGAACAGAATAATCACCAAGACAACAATCATATGACAGGGAGCCAATGGACTCTACATTAGAGCAAATTAATGGCCACCTTAGCCCACCCACAGTCCCAGATCAGGAAATCAGCTGGTGGAAACTGTTCTTGCTCCTGGGCCCGGCATTCATCCCCATTCAAGCCTAGTTTATGGGAAGAGCAACTAAGCTGTTCCTGCGGGGTCCCTAGTCCCAACTGATGGATCACAGGAGGGTGGTATGCTGATTTCCTGGGAACAGGTGCTGGACTGGCAGGGGGAAGAGGTTCTCACTAAACCCCCTGACTACCTGGCAGATGTCTGCTGTCCTGGCACATGCCAGCAGTACCATCTGCTGTCGGCTTCCAGCCTCAGAGACCCCGCAAAACGAACTGGCCAACCTGTTAACCAACATGAACTCAACGGTACTTCCTTTACCCAGATCAGGCCCAACGTGCCTCGGGGTTTGCCCTCTGCATTAGGGCCCTTGGCGTGCAGGAAATGGCACCGAGGGACAGGGGAGGGCTGGATCAGAAGCCCGAGCTCTCTTCTGGCGCCGCTACGATTTGCTGGATGCTGCAGCGGTACCGAAAAGGTCACGCAAGGTTCCAGTCTGCCTTGCATGTTCCCCAAGGGCTGTGTTCACTTCCACTCCACAGGCCGATTACGCAGCCAGACACTGATCTCTGTTAGGGGCTCTGTCAGGGAGAAAATTGACAAAGTGTACCCCTGGGGGGGGGGGAGGCGTGGGGGGGAAGAGTGAAACAAAACACAACATTGTCAGTTATGGGCCCTTCTAAGCAAGACTCACCAGCAACCCCATCCACCCCAAATAAAGCACCCTGTTCTTCCTTCCTTTGCCTCTGCTGTTTCATTCGGCTTACCTCCACATCCTGCCTGGTCAATTTGCTTTCCTCTTACCCTCCCCTGCTCTAGCCCAGGCTACCATGAAGCCTTCCCCAGACGGGTAAAATCCAGAAAGCGCTAAATGAGTGTCCCTGTGTAATAACTGCCCCTTTCTCCAAGAGATGCAACATCTCATTGCTGGGTGAGGAAAAACCAATACAGCTGCAATGTGCAAGAGCTGAATTAACCCCCACCTCACCCTGTGCTAGTTACAGCCAGGAGGCTTTGTGATGTCAACTGCCTCGCAAACAACACGCACACACATGTATGTGTACAGGCTGCCAGAGCTGCACTTATCAGGCTGGTTAGAGCCGATGACATTTCACACAGCCCTAGGGACCTCAGAGCAGCATCCCGGTGTCAGCAAACTGGGGTTTCCTGGCAACCCTCCAAACTCAATCACAGAGAGGGACTGACTGCTTTAAAACATCGCTGAAAAAAGGCTGCTCAGAGCCAACCAACCAGCGAGCCACCTCCCAATCCGGGGCAGCGTTCAAGAATCAAACATTCCCTTAAAAGTCACTGTCTTGTCCATTATTCCAGGGGCTAGGCCTCTGGAATCCCTAGGCTAGGCCTTTGGATCCCTAGGCCTCAAGTCTGAACCAGCCTGGTCCTCAGGTTTCACCTGCCTTAAACTCATTGGTCCTCTCTTTGATGTAGGTCGGGTTTGGAGCAACTCCTCTAAATACATTTCTCCCAATGCAGCCGGACCCTCCCCCTAAACTGAGATTAGCATGATTCATTCCAAAAATACATGGTCAAGAGCATGTCATGTGGAATCAAGTAGACCTTTGCAGTGGTGTACTTGATGACGAGGTGGCCGAAAGGTGGAGAAGGTAAAAAGGGGAGACCTCCCGCCAGGAGTTCCAAGAAGCAGATCTTGTCAGTGCAAATAGCAAGCTGGGTTCCGGTACAACTGGATCTCTCGTTGTCATCCTGCAAATCCCCATGTGATGAGAGAAAAGGCTACAGGCCTTATAAATGCATTGTCACAGGAGATGCCGTATATATAAATGGTTAAACCAATCAAACTAATCAGGTTGTTTTCTTGAAAAGGCTAGACTTATCCCATCTTTTCAATGCACGCTTGTCTGTAGAATAAAGATTCCAATTTACATTAGCAAATGCATGTATGGGAACCAAAGGGCAGTATTTAAAGCCATTCCAGATTCATTGCCTCTGAGTATGAGGCTGTGTTCTTGCGTACTCGGCTCAAACTGCTGTGTCCAAACCCTCCCTATAGCAAGGCCTCACCGCACCAGGGGCTCCGCCAGCCGCATCGCAGTTCCGTCCTGCTGTGGCCCAGCACCTCTCCTGCTGCAAATCAAACCTTACTGTCCACGTCGCAGCCAGTCAGCCAGCTGCAAAGGAGGCACTCCCTGATTGAACAGGACAGGAGGACAGATTCAAAAGCCAACGTATAGCAGCAGCAAGAGGAACGTGACTGTAGCAGTAAGGCTGGAAAAGCTAAACAACCAAAAACAGAACTCTGGGTGCCGTGAGGATGGGGTTGGCCGGTGTGGGAGGAAAGCCAAACTGCCCGCCTGCGTTGTTTTCGACAGGAGCACCTTCAGAACTGAAAGCTGCCTTTGACTCTGTCGTTTGGGGCCATTGGGCAGCTTTGCCAGCAAATCTGACGTTTCCCCTCAGAAATCAGGAATTGCCGCATCTACCACGTTCTCGTGGAACGCGATGGTAAGACCTAATTGGATAATGCCTAATTTTAAGACGACTGGGACACAAGCTTTCTCTCGCATAGAAATCAATCACCAGACTATTCCTGCTCTTCTTCTTACAACTTTTATAGCTTGAGGTCTTTTGTTTTTTGGCTGTATTTTTGCTTGATGAGTTGCTACATATAAAATTCTAATAAAAAAAAATTCTTTAAAAGATGGAAGTCGGGCATTGGGATGCTACGCTGACCAAACGCACACTGAGCCCAGCCATTATAATCTATTATAATAATATTGTTCACATCAGTTGTTGGGTGAATAGCTCCACTCCCTGACTTGCCACCTAGGATCACCCTCAGTCCTGTACAGGTCTTTATCTTCTTTCCTTACATTACATATGCTGATAGTTTAAGAACACAAAGGCTCTTCAGGTGTTTCCCCACACTCACAGATGTGTATGTCAAACACATGGAGGAAGAAGCTGGATCGTGCTTGCTGGTCCTGCCCCTGACATCAATGTGCCCACAAGCCCCAGGCCCTGACCTCGCATGTTCAGAAAAGGGGCCTCTTCACATGTACAAGAGTAGGTGCATACACCTAAAACCCTGCATGATCAGGATTTCTGAAAGGTCCATACTCATATAGTCATAGGCATGAACAAGCCCCTTTCACACAGTCCAATGAATGCACGGAGATCAGGAAGTGGGCATGACAATTTCAGGGGCAGGGCAGCAAACGCACCCTTGATTCTCATACCATGTGCATTGTATACATGGGGGACAGGAGATCATCTTCCTAGAACTACTGTCATTTCTTCTTGTAATCAAACATGGCAGCAAGCAGCAGTATATAAGGTGACATGGTTCCTGAGGACTGGTAGCAAGGAAACATCTAGGGACAATATTGAGGGAAAGAGAAGGAGAGGCTCTCTCTAGACCAAGTAGGCCTGCACACTCTGTGATCCATTAAGTTGAATGGAGTCCCCTTCCCTTCCTCCCCATAACAGTTTTACCTGGAAAGTACCGTATGGTGAAACTATTCTTGGACTATATAACTTCAGACTGCATGTTAGAGACTTCATGACAGAATAGTCCACCTAATAATAATAATAATAATAATAATAACAATGAAAACTGGGTCCGCAGAAGAAGATTTTAGCGTTCTCCTTCACATTTTTATGTTTAGAAACACCTCCCTCTACGTTGGGGGAGCATTCACCATATAATCCCTCTCCCCATGCAGTCTGAAGTGGTATAGTCCAGGCAGTTTTACCCCCTGATGGTACTGTTTGTCTAGAAAGCTTCTTCAGTGATGGGGCTCCACCAAAGAACGGCATTCTATAGAGATGTCAACATACTGAAAAAATAGAGCCTTTTGTAAATCTACAATGGAAGGGTTGAGATCTCAAATAAAGCTTTGAAAGTAAGAACGCTTGGATTTTAGAACTGTCTACGGCTTTGGAGGACAAACTCTCATAATCACGCAACCATATGCCACCCCTTAATTAACACACTTTAACCACCCTTTTTATGTGGCTAGAGAGGTCACAATGAATTGTGGTACAGCAATTCTCTAACCCACTAGTTTTCTGAAGAATCCTTCCTGGGGATTTTAAGCAACTGATTAGGGGTTCTTCAGGGAGAACAAGAGTAATGGCAGAGAAGTTTTCCTGAAAGGTGGCTTGCCTACCACTACCCATCTTGCCTTGCAAAAGCATTTAGCTACAGGGAAATGTGGCATTCTCCATTCACGTGGGGCAATAGTGAGGCCTAGTGGACCTCGCCAACATCCTGTGTGAGCTGAGCATGTGCTCTGAACACTTCCCCAAAGCCTCTGCATGCAATACACAGGGGTTCAGAGGCAGATGCGCAAGGGCTCTTTGGCAGGCAAGATAAGGTAGAAATGGTGACCACTGCCTCACACACAACCATGATTATGATGAGCCAAGGATGATAGGATTATGGAATACAAAGTGTGATTATGGAGGCTGCATTCCCTATAGTACTACAGATACGTGGTTGTCTGTATGCTGTGAGCAAAATGGCAGCTATATTGGTCATAGCATACAGCATAAAAGAAGGTTGTAGGAAGGACAGCGCTTAAAGACACTAATTAACATCTAATTTATAGCCTCTTTTGTCAGAGGTTCCTCCATGTTATCTGTGTCTTTCAAATGCTAAATAGTTTCTTCTGGCTAGAACAATAATTCCTCTGCCCAAATAAATGACCCATCAAACTCACAGCCTCCTTTGATACACCTTAAGTAATCATCTGTCAAGGGGACCTGCCACCAAGAGTTTCCCATTGTTTTATGTTGTGAGGTAGGTTACCATCTTACCTGTATCAGTTTCTATATGAAATTATTTGGGGCGTTTGAAATGTAATGGACTCTGGGATCTCCAAGAAGGGACTGCCTGGAAGTGATGTCAACCTTGCCTTTGCTCCCTTTTAAAAAAGCGAGTTTGGCTCAGCCTTTCAAAGAAGCACTCCATGTCTTAGCTTTAGCAAAGCCCATTGAGGCTAAAGTAAATTTACCATTTTAACAAATACAATTAAACATAAGGTAAGCCGACTGGCAATGTAATACAGCTAGTGCGATGGAGTGTTGAACTAGGACTGGGCAGACCCAGGTTCAAATCCCCACTTTGCCAAGAAGATCACAGACAGGATGACCTTGGGCCAGTCACTACCTCTTAGCTAATCTACCTCATGGGGTTGTTGTGAAAATTAAATGGGGAGGAGCTCCTTGGAGGAAAAGATGGGATATAAACACAATCAATCAATCAATCAATCAATCAATCAATCTGTAGCCTGTTATTTTCTATGTTGAATTCTGTGGCTACATCTACATTTTCCTAACAAAATGTACAGTTTGAGTACATTCAGTGTGTGCCCTTGGAGATATCTAAGAATGCACTTTCTTGGGAATGCTGCAGGGAATTCTGCCCAGGAAGGATCGTGCCATCAGGGATGGTGAGAAGGCTGTTGGTGCAGACTTTGGCTTGGTGGAAAAATACCTCCTCCATACAAAAAGAAGAAAGGCCGCACTCTACCCTACAATCAGAATACTAGCATGTTAGAGAAAAGGCTATTTTTCTATGTAGTGGCAATTGGGGGGGGGGGGTTACTGAGGGCTGTTCCATTATGCGTGAGCTCTCACCTGTAGTCTGAAGTACAGCCCAGACAAAACAAACCACTTTTGGGTTCACATATAATTCACAGCACAATCCTACATATCTTGACTCAGAAGTTAGTCTCACTGAGTTCAATGGGATTTACTCCCATGTATGTGTGCATAGGACTGCAGCCTAAGACTGCACTTCTAAGCATACTTACTATGGTGTAAGCCCCCTTGAACTGAAAGGGGATTCATTCTGATTAAACATGCTTAGGATTGTGTTATAAGCCTCACTAGTGCTAAGGAAACGGCCCATTTTAACGCACTGCTCATGAATTATTCCAACTGATGCATAGAAATAAGACTCCTACTAGTGGCAATCAGAGACTGGTTGTGGACCCCCTTTCTCATGCACATCTGGAGTTGTATTTGATCATATACCACTGGTGTTATGAACAGAAGAAAGGCCCTGATGGATCAGACTAAGGCTCCATCTAATCCAGCGCTCTGCCCACACAGTGGCCAACCAGCTGCTCACAAGAAACCCACAAGCAGGACATGAGTTCAACAGCACCCTCCCGCCCATGTTCTCCAGCAACTGGTGAACATAGGCAGTGGTAGTATATAAGCATCAGGACTAGTAGCCATGGATAGCCTTCTCCTCCAGGAATTTGTCTAAATTCCTTTTAAAGCCATCCAAATTGGTGGCCATCACTGCATCTTCATCTTGTGGTAGTGAATCCCATAGTTTAACTACGTGCTGTGTGAAGAAGTACTTCTTTCCATCTATCCTAAATCACCCACTAATCAGCTTCATGGGATGACCATGGGTTCTAGTATTATGAGAGACAGAAATGTCTCCCTATCCCCTTTCTCCACAGCATGCACAATTTTGTACACCCCTATCATGTCTCCCCTTCCTTGCCTTTACAACTCCTAGCAGTGTAGTTATCTCCTATAATGAGTGTGTGCATTACTTATACCAGAGGGTAAGTTATTAGCAGCAGTTATAAGTAGGGCAGGATTTTTATAACTTCAATTAGCCTGGCTTTCTTTGTTTGTTTTTATTAAATGAATGTATATATTGCAAGATTCCAGCTTGGAAGAGTGGGGGGAATGTCGTCTGAAGTATGAAATCTTACCATTGAACAAACTGTCTTACTATTATGTGTGAAAGGGTTAGTCCCAGGTGTAATAAACCATTGTCTAGGCTGTACCACTTCTCAGTTCACTCAGGGCCATGGTCAGGCCCAAGTGCTTTGCATGGGATGAGAATGCACCCAATAAAAGAGTCATCCAGTCTCAGGGATATATCTGAAGTGTCTGGAATTTTAGACTCTTTCTCAGGGTCTCCAAGGGAATAAATAAAATCTGAGCGTGAAAAACAAAAACCAAAGGATTTGGTTTGGCTTCAAAGCTTTTGCTATTAGCTCTACTTCAATGTCCATCTGGCACCACCCTGACCTGCCTGGTGCCATCCTTTGCCCCAAGCTCCGCTCCCTGATCTGCCAATCCCCACTCTTTTGCTCCCAGGCTCCACCCCCTGAATTTTAGGTCTGAGGTCCAGGAAACCTGGTAGCCCCCAAAGTCCTCTGCCATGCACAGGGATTACATGACAAGACAGGAAGATGGTTCCTTGGAAAACAAAACAACCTAGAAAAAGTTCCCTGAAGGCAGAACGTCTGAAAGGCGCTGCCAGAGAGGAACTGGAATCTGTAACTGATAGTCAGTTACAGTCACCCATCTTATAAGGCTGTTGTAAAGATTAGAGAAATGATATAGATAAAGTACTTTGAATGCTCTGACCACTATATAGACGCAAAATATTATTATTGTGTAGATGATGCACTTATACAGGGACTGTTTTGTTACACATGTGGACAGTAATGGTGGAAACGTCAGTCCATCATATTCTCACGGAAGCCTGTGGGGAACATTTTTGGTAGTGAATAGCTTTCCTTAGCTGTGACCTGTAATTCCTTGTGTGGAGTAGACTACATTGGATCTCTTTGTAAACTATTCTCTTCTCCTTGAGAGCTTTATTTTTATCTTGTCCTTAAATAAAATTAAAAAGAGCATGTGCCTAATGCGATTTTCCATGTATTTTCTTATCCACTAGGCTACATATAAGGAGAGCCCGGCTGGATCAGACCAACGGTCCATCTAGTCCACCACTCCGTTCACACAGTGGCCAACCAGTTGTCGACCAGGAACCTACAAGCAGGACACAGGTGCAACAGCACCCTCCTGCCCATGTTCCCCAACAACTAGTGTATATAGGCTTACTGCTTCTGATACTGGAGGTAGCGTACAGCCATCGGGTCTAGCAGCCATTGATAGCCTTCTCCTCCGAGAATTTATCCAACCCCCTTTTAAAGCCATCCAAATTGGAAGCCATCACTACATCTTGTGGTGGTAAATTCCATAGTTTAACTGCGTTGTGTGAAGAAGTACACCATTTCTCAACTGATGTATTCAAGACGAAAAGGGAGTTTCTGGAACCCAAGCCTGCCTGGAAGCCCTCTCTCTCTCTCAAGCCCAATGTCAGAGGCCCACTCTTGTTACCAAGAGGTGAGGGGAATATCTTCCATACATGTGCCTGTTCTGTTGTTGTTGTTGTTATTATTATTATTATTATTCCTATGAGCCCTGGCACCGTAAACAGATCACTGGTAAGCCTTTACACAATCTAAAACCCCGTGTACGACTTAAAAGCACTGGCACCTCATCTTACAGAAATCCTACTCTTTCTCTGCCATACAGCTTTAGTCTCAGACTTTTGCACACACAGAGACAATTCTGGGAATGGATCCAAAAGTTAAAATAAGAGGCCCAAGTCACAGACAACCCACACCTCATTTCCAGCCTTTAAACAGCTCCTCCCCTTCAAACTGGGGCCAGATTTTAAGCAATGCGCCAAAGGGAGAAAGGCCTGCAGCCTGTTCTTCTTTCTCCTCCTCCCTTATAAACAAATCAATTCTCTCCTAACCCGACTGGAAGCCACTCTCCCTGGGAGGGGCACCGGCCCGCTTTTCCAAGCATCATTAAGTCCCCCGAAGGACCTGTGGCTCTCACTGCTGGGTGTAAATAAATCACGAAAAATAACTGCTGAACCATCTTCTCCCCTAACAGCTTGGGAAGCGACTGCATGAAAGAATGTTTGCTGTGTTAGAGGTTTTCTTCTTCCCCCACTATGTCCGCTTCTGTTCCAGCCGGGGTCCCTCCTTGTCTGATTCCCCAGGAGAATGCAAAAGCCCTCTTTGGAGACTGAAATCCCAGTTTTAAAAATGGTAACAATGGGTAATAATTATACTGCGTTCAATGCTTTTGTATATGACTGTACATCTTAGTTTCGTTTCGTTCACCACCTTGTGCGCCAATTTGCAGAAAGCCCATGTACAAATTCTACAAGTCCTATGCACGTTTATTTTGAAAGTGTGTGGATCTGGATGGATATCCCTTTGCCACTGATTCATATTATATTTTGATATTTAAAAGGCCTGTGGCCTCCTCCAGATAGAATGCCTACAATAATCTTTCTTCAGCCACCAGTAAGATCTTGTCCACTTGGTGCAACCGCCACTTAAATTATAACAGGCACTATAGTCCTTGTGCGCTTGAACGGAACTTCCAGCATCCTATGAGCCTTTCAAAAGTGAGACTAGAAACTCCTGGCTTTAAGTCAAACTCAAGTTAGGTCATATATGTCTTTTAGTGTATCTAATATAATGTGAATATATGGCAAAGAGGCATAAATAGAGATCCACATTTCTCGTCCACTCCATTTACTGAGGCTTGCTCTCGAATCATGTGTAGGCTGGATTCCAACCTTTTAAATAATTAAGCAAACCAAAAAACACACTCAACACTCCTATGAAGCCATGTAACAGCCTCCCGCAACCTGGTGCCTTCCAAATGCTTTGGGCACTAATCCAATCAGCCTCAGCCAGCACAGCCAATGGGCAGGAATGCTGGGAATTGTAGTTCAAAACATGTGGAGGGCACTGGGTTGGGAACTCTGCTATATAAGAATCATTTATCCAGTGCTTAGATGCTATCATATTCTGCTTTAGCGCTCATACATGTTCCAACCTAGAGCACTGCCTATTTCTTTAAGGGCCCTTGAAGTAGATCAGCCCTGTAATGCCAGGGCTGGGTGCATACCTGGGCGTAAGTCCTATTGAACTCAATGGAGCTTGCTTCTCAGTAAACATGCTCTGGCCGAAATCCAACACGTGCTTAATTACTTGGGAGTAAGTACCACCGAATTAAGTGGGCCCTTGTTTCCAGGTAAACATAGGAAGGAGGACAGTCCTGTAAAAGAAACAGGAACCATCTCGAGGGGTTCTGGGAAAGGGTGGAGCCGTCCGTAGAGGGACAGCTAGTTTTATGAAGATGCATGAAGCGGCTGTTTGCTGGAGAGACAGCTGGGGAAACAGCTGCTGAGCAAGCTCCCTAGAGTGTGCAAGATTGCTTTCATGTGGAGAACTGCAGCACAGGGTGAAATGACCCATAACGCAACCTGACACTCGTGCGCCAACGGAGTCCTCAATGTGCAGCAATGTGCAGTCTGTGTTTGCGAGTGTTTGTGACAAGCGGCAATAAGTGTGTTGTGCTCTAGGGAACTGTATGTGAAGTGTTATCTGACCACATCTCCACAGTCATTGTAGGCATGATAGCTCCCTAAGAGCCAAGCAGAAAAGTCCTTAGACGCCATTAAAATCCTCCCAACGAAAAGTCCGGTTCACACAAATGTGTACACTTAATTCCTCAACGCTGGCCTGTATCTGACTGAATGAACAGGCACCAGGAACAAGAATTGCCTTTAAGGCGATTACAAGGCAATGTACTGTCTCTTTCTGTGGGTCTGATCCGTGTCAGCTCAGACATGCAAATTACCCCTTGATGCTGCAGTCATCAGGGGTAAACATCTATGTGTGAACTGACCCCTAGGTCTGCCTTCAGTTAGACCTCTAGCAAAATAAGAGGCCAAAACTTATGAATGAAGCAATATAATGATATAGACCCTTCACAATCAATCAATTTCTGTTTTCTTCCTCCTTACCCTGGGAAAATGAAGAGGCACTGAGCTTTTTGTAATAACTGGGGAAGTGAGGGGAGGGAATACAGCGCACATTCTGTAAAGACCTCTTGGCCTGACAATGGGCACTGAAGCCTCTACCTGAATTCCACAGAAACCTGGTGGCACCATACCAGAAGGTTGTTTGGATAAAGACAGGGGCCGGGTCTACCACTAACACAGCATATGCAAATACCTGGAGCAGCAGTATTCAAGTGGCATCTACCATTCCAGCAGCAGCAGCACACAATGCCAGCTTCTCACACTCCTACTGGCAGGCTTGAATCCCTTCATGAACTCAAGAGTGCCCTCCGGATGCCTCGCTAATGATGCAGCAAGTTTCTGGGATGTGATCTCAGCATGGCCCCCTAGGGCCAAACTAGACTAGATTACACTAAAATGTGTGGCTGCCATCCCTCCCAAAAAAGAAGAGAAGGTCACCCCACCTTCAGTTCCCACTTGCGGCTCTGTAATCACTGCATGTCCAAAATGAACTTGTTTCTCCTCCACCCCTAACCCAAGTCACTGGTGGTGAAGAGATGCAGAATACGATGCGGTGAAGAGATGGTAAAATTTCTCCACTTCCGCACCTTGGGTAGCTTCTTTAGAGTTCCGACTGGTACTGACTGAAACCCACAGCGGATTCACCACCCCACTGACATTGTAACCACCAGCCTCCACTATAGATGTTACATAGGAGGAAGAGGGGAGCCCTGGACCTGTAATTGCCCCTTTCTGCACTAGCCACAAATTTGGTGCTTAGCCTCATTTGGCCCTAGAATTGGCAACCCTTCCATGCAGATTTAAAACTGCTCCCTACCTAACACCGAGTATGGACAAAAATATGCCTGCCTGGCCACATGGTAACCTCCAACACCAAGTTCAGAGAAACAGTCGCTATGGGAAAATCCAGGTCCTAACCATGCTGTGATGAGGAAGTATGCGAGCCAGGATATCGCCTCCAGCATCCTGCCTGGAAGCCTATCTGGTTTTTAATGCCGTTGAATCATCTACCTGCTTTGCAATGCTTCCTTCTCTCCTGGAAGGGAGCGAAGAAAGAGGACAGGGGAACTGGGTAGGCGAGGGAAACAACAAAAGCCCGCTGAAAATGTTCACTTTATGCCACCACTCAAGAACCTCTCTGTGGTTGGGAGAAGGAGTTAACTGGAGATTCTACAGAGCACAGCAAGTCCACACAGCTGCAGCATCAACCCGATCCGTTGGCTCCTTGTCTTAGATCTTGCTTTGGTCCCCCAGAAAACCTCAATCCAGCCTTAGAACATTCCCCACTTCTTCTGCCTCTCACAAGGCGGACGTTGGGGCCAGTAGTTCTGCAACTCATCAGGATTACGTAATGGGAACACACTCCCCTGAACTATCTGATGAGCCACGCACACAATCTGGGAAGGTCCTGGGGCAGGTTAGTTATTGCTTCCTCCTCCCTCCTTACAATCCATAGCAGGAGAGACAGATGAACCTTGGAGCTGACAGTTTGCTTCTCTGAAACACCTGTGCATAAGAAGCTAACCAGATACACTTTACCCTGCACATCAAGTTTCCTGAGTTCCCAAAGACAAGGCATGCAGCTGCCTCTGGGGTGGAGCGCAACAGTGTTTGATGCTTGGCACTGGAGCTCATGAAATAAACTCCAGAGAAGCTTTGAACAGCCACATGTTTTATCACATGCAGCAAACTACATTGGACCAAGGGAAGGGAATGTCCTCCTCCAGATGACTGGGATATGACCCTCCTCTGGAGTTGACAGATTACTGGGTATTGGAACATACCTCATTCTCTTTAAAGCTCCAGGAAGGAACTAGGATGTAATAACAATGCTTAGCATCCATATGCTGCTTTTTTGAGTTATCAAAGCATTTGCACACGTTCCTTTGCTAATCCTTAAAACAACCTTGTAAAGTAGGCCATTATTATTATTATTATTATTATTATTATTATTGCAGAAGGAGGGCTGAAAGGTGGAGATTTGCTTAAGACACTTAATGAGTTCGTGGCTGAAGTGAGATCTGAACACAGGGAATTCTAGTGGTTAGAGCTTAGGACAGGGGCTGGATGGAGTGGCCCTGGGTTCAAGAGAAGCAGAAAGGGGAGCAGTGTCCCTTAGTGAGGGGCTGCCTTTCGCCACTTCTGCCTTTTCTGCCAGCAGGGAGGAGAGGATCAGTTCCCAACTCGCCGCTTTGCCACTCCAGGCTCTAAAAAAACGCCTCCCCAATGTCGGTAGCGAGTGGGCGGGAATGGCAAGACAAATTTGTGCTGGTTTTAAGTCATTTGCAGCATCAAACCACTTTGCTAATTTCTAACCAGAAGAAGGAGGCGGCGATGAGGAGAAAGAGAGAGAGAGGGAAAGAACACACGGCTGGATTCGTCAATCCCTACCCCACACAGCCTCCCCTGCTGCCATTCACGAAGCAGATTCCCCCAAGTTGGCAGGGTTAAGGGCGGCAATCGCAGCCGTCTGCCAGAACTCAGGGCCATCGCATATCTACCTCCCAGGTGCAGGAGCTCAAACGAACATCCCACAATTCCCCCAGCTGGAAGCGCTCCGTTCTGGAGCAGGGGCCTCTATGGCCCTAGATAAGACACCTCGAAGCAGCCCTCCCCAACATGGTACCCCCTGGATGTGTTCCACTACAGCTCCCATCATCCACAACTAGCCTGCCTGTTCTAGAAGATGATGTGAGCCAAGAGCAAGAAAGGAACACGAGTCTTGCTCTTCTTCCAGAGTTGGGTACGGAGCCCATGGTTCCTGGTTCCTACACTCCTCACTCCCCTAACCTACCAGATCCTGTTCCTACCTGCACCATAAATGAGCAGGGCCCACTCCCCCACCCCCGCCCCCCTGCCATATTCTTTTCCCATCTCTAAACTCAGTCCTCGGTACATGCAACTCATTTCACGCCCACCCATGCACAGCTACACCCTTGTGCCTCAGTTCAGTACCTCCCTCCTCTCTCATCATAGCAATGGTACGCTCTGTGGCAACACCCCTCCCCTCTGGATGTGACCCTGGAGTCACGGTTCAGGCAGACCTTGTGGGGAGCAGTGAGCTGGATCCAGCCCCTGTCCTTACCAGTAGCTCCTTCCAGAGACCTATCCCATCAGAGGAAAATATGCAGAAAGCCTGTCCTGAGGCCCTAGGAATTGCTGGGGAGAGAGGGGACATTTATACACATGTCTTCCCTATGTACAGACACATATGTACATATGTGAAGCGAAAGGCCCTATCTAACACACACACCCATTCAAAATAGCCAGAGGAATATGTGAGCAGGGTGCAAGAGGATTACAGACAGGCTATTGGGGCTGGAGCCGATAGGATTGCCTCCTTCCCAGAGGCTGCTGTCTTCCTTGCACAGGGCAGGGATCGGAAGAGAAAAATCCAACTTAGGGCTGAAGGATTGCAAAACACGGTCGGGGGTATTTATACACCTTCATTTAAGGACGCCCTTAGCTCTCAATCAATGCTTGCAATGGTGGAGTCCTGAAATATGTGAAGGGAATCATTTTTAAGAGCGCCGATGAGGAAGAATCGAGAGGTTTTTTTGCTTTCATTTGTTTTAAAAAGAAGATATGAATTTCGTATTTACTAAAAAATGAAATCCAAAGTGGGGAGGGGAGAGAGGAGAGCCATTTGGGATATTGCAGGCGAGAAAAGTGAGAGACTGGCAAGGGAGACGGCTTCCAGTGATCCATTGCAGAGAGACAATCTCTCTCCCTCTCTCTCTGCAGAGCAACTAGGCAGCAAGTCCCTGACAGGACAGCAGAGCGAAAAGGATCCAGGGTGACAGGCCTGAAGCATGTGTAGTGGCACAGAGCAGTATTCCTCTACAGAAGGATATATTCCAGAATAAGAGAAAGCAGGGAAGGAACAAAGCTGACTGAAAGTGAGGCTGAACTTTGAAAAGGCCACGAAGGGGAAGACATTCAGGGGCAGCCGGTTGCATGGTGAGAGTGTGCTCATGGGTGCCCAGGGCTGGCCCGTGTAGCCGCCTGCAATGGCGGGGGGGGGGGGGGGAGGGGGGTTCCAGGCAGGGTCGAATGCAGGCGTCTAGTGGCTCATGGGGATGAATGAAGGCTAACTAGGAGGATGGGGCAAAAAGACACTGTCAACCCAGTCATCCATTAGGGGTGCAGAGTTGCTGCTGCCTGGAATTGTTGCAATTGCAACAAGATTCCAAGGCCCGGATCGAAGGCACCAGAGCGGCACAGAGAGTTGTCAGGAGGGCAGGCCCACAACATCTTGATGCCCCCACCCGCAACTACACCACGCAATCCTCAACAGGGTTCTCCAGACACTCTCTCCATGCTGTAAAGGATGCTAGGCAGGAGGACTGTCTGCTGGCACACTGCTTGGCTGGCATCCATAATCTATATTATTGCCTCAACCCCAAGGGAGTGCATGGGTTACTTGTGGCTTACACCCTACTGGAGGGAGGGAGGGTAGGGACACTGGACTGGGGGCAGCAGGGGCCCGGCCGTAAACCAGCTCCTTACTTTCTCTGCAGAGTAGTTGCCGGGCTGGTACTGGCGCTGGTGCTGTGTCCACCTCCTGCTCCAGGGCTGGAGCTCCGCGACGCCCCACGGCTCAGCTGCCCCCTCTCCCTTTCCCGGGGTGGCCGAGGGTACTCGTGTTCCTTCTCCCGAGTCTGATGGCACTGCGGGGGTCGGTCCCGATGCAGCTGGCATGGCTCCCTGTAGTGGCTCTCCCGGTTCTGGTACTGCCCATCCCGGTTCCCATAGTGTGGTAGATCTCGCTCCTTGTCCCGGTTCTGATACTGGTTCTGCCCTTCCCGCTCTGCTCTGCTTTGGTATTGGCTCTCGCGGTCCGCTGCCCGGTTCTGGTACTGAGCGTCGCGGTCCGTTCGGTTCTCCCGGTTCTGGTACTGCCCATCCCGGTCCGGTCGGTTCTGGTATTGCCCTTCCCGGTTCTGGTACTGCCCATCTCGCTCCGTCCGGTTCTGATAGTGGCTGTCCCGCTCCTTGTGGTGGTACTGCCCGTCCCGGTCCCGATCCCGGTGCCGGTCGCGATCCCTCTCCCTGTCCCCGTCCCGCAGGTCCCGGTTCTCTTGGCTCAGTTGCTCCAGCTGCCCCTCCAGCTCCTCGATTCGGCGCCGCTGGGTCTCCAGCAGCTTCTGCTGGCTCTCGATGATGTTGTTGAGCTCCAGCAGGTACTCCACGGCCCGGTTGGGGCTCTCGGAACCGGGCACCCCGGGGCCGCCCCCCGCTCCCCCGTCCATGGAGAGCGAGAGGAAGAGGGGCGCCCGGGCGCTTTGCGCTGCGCCCGGCGCCCGGCGCCTTCGGCTCCCGATTGCTGCCAAGGGCACCACCCCGCGCCAGCTACAGACCCGCCCCGCGGCCCGCGGCGGGCTGCAGGGCTACGGCCACCATCCTGCCTGCGGGAGCCCGAGGGGGAGCAGCAAGAGGAGGAGGAGGAGGAGGAGGAGGAGCCGCTCGGGCTGCCGCTGCCGCTGCTCCCGCCGCCGCCGCCGCCTGCTCCAGCCCCGAGCGAGCCCGCCTGCTCCTCCCGCCGCCGCCGCTGCAGAGGCACTGCGCACTGCGAGCGCGCCGCCCGGCGAGCCCCGGGCGAGCTTCAGCCCTGCGGGAGGGGGCAGGAGAACGTCGAGGGGAGCCCGAGGCCTGGGCAACTGCGGGCGGATCCGCCTCGAGCCCGCCCTGGCGGCGGGGCAACCGCTCCGCCTCGGCCCAAGTTTGGGGAAGGAGGCGGCGTCCGCCAGGGGAGTTGTGGCGGCGGCGGCGGCGCGCCAAAACTAGGCAAGCGGTGCCGAAGGGGGTGAGGGGCTGGGTGCGGGGGAAGGACGGAGCCTGGCTGCCCGCCTCCCGCGCTGCTGAGGGAAGGGGACGGGGGTCGCTCGGATCACGTGGCTGGGAAGGACGGGGCGTCAGAAGTGGCCTGGGGGGTGAGGGGGTCACCCCTGATTCGGGTGTGGCGCTCGCTGGACGGCTTTGGCCCGCAAGCCAAGTTTTCCCAGGTCTGTTATTCCACACGTTACGTGATAGTCTGAATCCCGCTCCCTCCCGCCGTCGTCCCCCCCCCCCCAGTGTGCAATCAACAGGAAGCTATAGCCCATCCCAGCTCCTTGTATGATGAACGCGCCTGTGGGGCTTGCAAACGGGTTTGTTGCACTTGGGTTTTTACGTTATTAGGCGGTTTAACGCTAGGCTGACCCTATGGAAAGGAGGACCGGGCTCCTGTATCTTTTAACAGTTAGAAAAGGGAATTTCAGCAGGTGTCCTTGGTATGCCTGCAGCACCTGGTGAAATTTCCTCATCATCATCACAAAGTTAAAGCTGCAGGAGCCCTGCCTTCTTTTGTACATGGTCAAGAGGACAGGGCTCCTGCAGCTTCAACTGTTGTGATGAAGAGGGAATTTCACCAGGTTCTGTATGCATACAAAGGACACCTGCTGAAATGCCCTGTCCTTTGCAACTTAAAGATACAGGAGCCCTGTCCTGCTTTTCATATGGTCATCCTAGCCAGGTTTATGTCTCCAAATCAAAGCCCAACTCCAGCAAAGTTTGACTAAGCTCCGTTGAAGCAAATGGAACACATTAGTCCTGATGTAACTGAAGCCCCACTGTTTTCATTGGGACTTCAGCTGCAGTCCAGTACCCACTTACCTGGGAGTAAGTCACATTGAATTCAATGGGTTTTACTTCAGAGTAGACATGTATGGATTGGACTGTTAGTCTCACAATTAACTTTAGCTGGATTGGGGCCATGATACGTGAAGTCATTCTCAGTCCCAATTTACATGTGTATAGGGTGACCAGATAAAATCCAGGTCAGGGCTCATGTAACTTTAACAGTTGTAGAGAAAAGGGAATTTCAGCCAGTGTCATTTGTATGCAGTTAGTTCCTGGTGAAATTCCCTCTTCAACACAACAGTTAAAGTTGCAGGAGCCCTGCCTTTTGTATATGGTCACTAGTATAGTGCCTGCACCTTTAACTGTTGTGATGAAGAGGAAATATAACCAGGAACTAATTGCATACAAATTACACTGGCTGAAATTCCCTTTTCTCTACAACTGTTAAAGTTACATGAGCCCTGACCTGGATTTTATCTGGTCACCCTAGGTGAGGGGCACCATTTGCTGCTCAGCCTCAGGCAGTAAAATGTCTTGGGCTGGTCCTGTGACATAAGTATGAAGAAGAGACGGCTGTCTGTAAACACAAAGTGGACATGAAAATCAACCACATTAGACCATTTCATACATGCAACAGTAGGACGACCATATGAAAAGCAGGACAAGACTCCTGTATCTTTAAGAGTAGCCTAGAAAAGGGAATTTCAGCAGGTGTCATCTGTATGCATACAGAACCTGGTGAAATTCCCTCTTCATCACAACAGTTAAAGCTGCAAGAGCCCTGTCCTCTTGACCATGTACAAAAGAGGGCAGGGCTTCTGCAGCTTTAACTTTGTGATGAAGAGGGAATTTCACCAGGTGCTGCATGCATACAGATGACACCTGCTGAAACTCCCTTTTCTACACAACTGTTAAAAGATACAGGAGCCCTGTCCTCCTTTCCATATGGTCACCCTATGCAACAGCAGACCTGGGTTTGTTTCAGAATGTACATCCAAGAGGGAGTCAAGGTCCGGGACAGCTCCCTGTCAGGTATACTTTATGAAACACATGTTGGCAAACACTTTGCTGCCTTTTCATTTTTATGTGTATTTTTTAAGGTATACATCTAAAAAATGTAACGTGTGAATGCAAATGCCCACCATGTGGCACCAAAGGCACTTTACAGTGTTCCATCAGAATAAACAATTTGTCACATACATTAAAATGGCCTTCACGCTTCACCCTGGTAGTACTTTTCAGAGTACAGTTCTTTAGCATTCTTAGGGATGCTTCAGTTGTTAAAATGTTTCTAAGTGGAAAAGAATTACATGCAGCTTTAATATAAATTAATACCAAATGCTCATTGAAGACAAGGTACTTGCGTACTCAGAAGCCATGGCTAATTATGGATTCTCTCTGTAGGTACATGTAGCAAAAACTACAATCATGACACATTATGATAATTGATCTCTACATTGGCTTTCCTACATGACAGTTTAAACACCAGCTCCTTAAACCTTTCTTTAACATTGCAGTAGACATTGGGCCTGATAGAGAATGGCACTTCCAAATGGGTTACACATATATTCCTTGCCTACTTCCTAGAGAAGTCTCATGAACATTACCATCCTGGGTCAGGATGATACATGTGCACTGAGTTCATTGAGTAGGGGTGGGTAACCTCAGGCCTGGGGGCCAAATCTGGCTCTCCAGAGATCCCAATTTGGTCCTCCAGGATTTCCCAGATGGCCATGCCTAGGCTGACCAGATAAAATCCAGGTCAGGGCTCATGTAACTTTAACAGTTGTAGAGAAAAGGGAATTTCAGCCAGTGTCATTTGTATGCAATTAGTTCCTGGTGAAATTCCCTCTTCCTCACAACAGTTAAAGTTGCAGGCACTATACTAGAGTGACCATATACAGAAGAGGGCAAAGCCCCTGCAACTTTTACTGTTGTGATGAAGAGGGAATTTCACAAGGAATTAATTGCATACAAATGACACTGGCTGAAATTCCCTTTTCTCTACAACTGTTAAAATTACCTGGATTTTATCTGGTCAGCCTAGCCATGCCCTCTTCCATTGGCTCAAACCCCTTTCCTCCAATTACTGGTTGTTTGTTGGTTTCCCGGCTTTTATGCAGTTCTTCCCCAATTCTAAAAAGTTGAAATGCCTCTCCTAAAATTTAGTTACTGGCAGTAAGAGCTTTAAGCTAGGGTGACCATATGAAAAGGAGGACAGGGCTCCTGTTTCTTTAACAGTTGCATTGAAAAGGGAATTTCACCAGGTGCTGCATGCATACAAATGACACCTGTTGAAATTCCCTTTTTTATACAGCTGTTAAAAATTACAGGAGCCCCGTCCTCCTTTCCATATGGTCACCCTATTTAAGCTAAAGTATGCTGGCATTTTGGTCCCGTTTGTTTTACCTTTGACTCCACCTACCACTGGAATGCAGCCTCCAAGAACTTCTCCAAAATTAAAATTGACCCTCTGGCTGAAAAAGGTTCTTCATCCCTTAAAGAACCCTGTCTCAGAAGCATAATCTCTTCCCAGACTAGCACTGGACTTGTTAGCAAGATGGAGAAGGCAAGGCACTTTTAAGGTGGAGGCCTACACAGCTGTTCCTTCTGCCACAAACACACTCAGAAATGCAATTCATGATATTGCTCCAAAACATAGTGTGTACATTGTATGCTCTGTCAGTGGCAGCACTAGGAACATTGGCACATCAAGAGATTGCGTGGGCTATTTGTGCAGTTGAGCTAGCTCTGGTTCTTTGGCATGTCAGATACCCATAGTACATGTGTACACACAAAACACACAGTTGATTCAGACGGCATTTGTGCTAGTTCACACAACTCGCAGGATAATTATGAACTTTATATTCTTCCCTGCTGGCTCCTTGCTTTGAATTCAGACTTCAGCTAGGGGAAAAGTGACCTACCTTATTCCAGGATCACTTTCTGCTCTTACAAATTTGGACAATAGAGCATCTAACTGGATGTGCAGCAACTTGCTACATGGGCACACTTTTAGACCAAACAAAAAGCACACCTAATTGACTTGGCTCCCTGGCATGAATCAACATGTATATTATGTGCAGAGAGGGTCTCGGGCTATTATTTTAATGTTTTTAATTTTTATTTACAACCCTTATGTATGTATCACATGCACACACTTTGAGCATCTCTACACTAAGGGAAATTGCATTGTTTACCTGGGGCTGTTATGCTTCCTGGTACGATTGATATGAGCTGATTACACCAGAGGAGAGGGGTGACAAGGCGGGAGAGCCTGCTGTTTCCTTTAAAGGTTTGAATAGAGGAAATGCCTCCCTCCCTCCCTCCTGGCATGTGTGCAAAAGATAGAAGGGAAGTTTTGTTTTCCTAGGTTAACTTGTGCTGTACTGTTTCCATGAGGCCCCCAGGAAAGCCAGGACTTACTTCTGAGTAGACATAAGACCCTCAGGACACTTACTTGGGAATAAACCCCATTGAACTAAAAGGGGTGCTCTTGGTGAGGTGGGGGATCAGATCTGCCTCCCTTTATTGCAGGGAGGCATTTCACCCTCTTCTTTCTCGATCGCAGACACATGAAAGTCCTTCCTTGGCAAGTTCATAGCACAACCCCAGCTTTACACACTGCCGATTTCGCGCCATTAGGGCTTATTTCAGCTTTTATTTATATCTTATCCGAACTTGGACTCAGTTCTTGAGTAAACATGGAGTGAAGTGCATGTCCCAGGGTGCTAAATCATTATCAATGAGGCCTAGAGTAAACTTGCTTAGAATTGAGTTGTGTTCTGTGTGCTTGGTAGGACAATGTACAAATTAGGAAGAATTAAATCTGTTCTGGCCCCCATATACTGCTGGAAGCCCCAAGACCCTTCCCAAATCAAAATTCAGTCCCCTGACCAAAAAAAGTTCACCACCCCTGGCCTAGATCACAATGAGGTATTGAAGCTGGATCTCAGCTGTGCCATTTTAGATTTCAATGGGTGTCATATGTACATAGAAAACTAACATCTCAGGGAGAAAATTAGGCTATAATCTTCCCTGAGATGCATGATTTCTAGGGAAAGGGTTTTTTTTAATGGAGGATAATTCATTAATCCCTACCTTCAGGCTGTTATCCAAACACAGATTAACACCCATTGAAAACTAGGTCTCAAATAATAAATTTGGATGTATTCTGTTCCATTCATAAGCAATCATATTCAAGCCATGTCAAAATTGGGATTTGTAACACTGCAGTACTAGACCAATGGTAGCAGCCTGATAAGCATGCATATAGCAAATATCATATGCAGAGTTCTTAATATGTATTACTCCAGTAATACATTTAAATGTTACTATATTCCACCTGCTGGCAAACATCATTAACATGGTCACAGATTCTGAAAGGATGCCAGCCCACAAGTTGTGTGTGTGTGTGCGCACACACACACACACACACACACAGGATATCAGAGACAATAATCCCATTTCTGATCCAGCAGGGGAAGACCCCAGTGAGCTGATCTGCGCGCAGATACTGTAGAACCAGGCTGGGTATTACAATCTTTGTTAGAACTAACAGAGTTTTGCTAGAATCAAAGACTTCCGGCTCCTTTGCTATCAAATAAGGTAGGCAGAAATAGGAGCCATTTGAAGCTGCCTGTTTGATCCCCCTGACTTGTCAATGCAGCCAGACAGATAATTCTCTTTCGTCCCAGAGGAGACAGCGGGATCAAAGCGCACTCAATGTTACCTGCTTTCATGCTGCGCTAGTGAGGACCATCAGAAAACCTCATCTCCCTGACAAATGCAGGCCCAGATATAGAACAGGACAACAAGCTAAAATATTTCTGTCGCAGCAGAACAGAACAGAAAGCCAAGAGAACAATAACAAGCATAACACTTGTGACTTCTTTATCTAGTCCCTTTAGGCTGGAGCTGATTGAGTGCTTGCGGTTTTGGTTAGGGATGTAGAAGGTGAGTAGGTCCAGGTAGGCCCAGGCTCCCTACTTCTCAACCACCTGGCCAATGCAACCACTGGAGGTTGCTATTGACTTTGTGGCTGCATTCGTAGGCTGACCAGATAAATCCAGGTCAGGGCTCATGTAACTTTAACAGTTGTAGAGAAAAGGGAATTTCAGCCAGTGTCATTTGTATGCAATTAGTTCCTGGTGGAATTCCCTCTTCATCACAATAGTTAAAGTTGCAGGGGCCCTGCCTTCTTTTGTATATGGTCACTCTAGTATAGTGCATGCAACTTTAACTGTTGTGATGAAGAGGGAATTTCACCAGGAATTAATTGCATACAAATGACACTGGCTGAAATTCCCTTTTCTCTACAACTGTTAAAGTTACATGAGCCCTGACCTAGATTTTATCTGGTCACCCTATGCATGCGGGCAACACATTAAACAACTGGGGAGGGGGAGAACAATCATCAGTTGTGTTGCTTATTGTGTTGTGTGGAGGGTAACACGCTGCTCACAAACTACGGACTGTATGCTATTCCGCCCAAATAAGCAACTGAGAGAAACAACTGGCTTGCAAGTTGTTTAGCTCAAAGCCAGTTGTTTAAAGTATTTTGTGGAAGGGTGAGTGGATTAATGGCATGTGGTGAGTGGGTTAAAACACAAGCCCATAGAGGCAGGTGGCAAGAGTGACCAAAGTGGGGGCTGCCACTCTGCTACAACTGGTGCAACTTGCAGAGGCTGCTGGGATAGAACTGGGAGGACTGAGGGAGGAGGAAGGGAGGGGAAAGGGGTGGGGGCTGTGTCAGTCAAATGCTGGGTTGACTATTAGTCCACTCAATGCCAACCCCAACCACCCATAGTTGTGTAGGAATATGTTGTGTGGGAAGTACCCACAAAATAACCAACTGTGAGTTGGCTACTCAACCCACCATTGACTAATGTGTTGTCCAAATGCAGCCTGTGTGTCTGCCCCAGTTACTTGACCTAGCTGCTCCTGGTCTCCTAGGGTAGGCTTTGAACTCTTGTCCCAAAAGGATTGTATATGCTCTGTGCAGGCCTTTAGCCCACAGAGCTATGTGACCCCTGTGATGTGTGGGCTGTGTCCTTCCTCCCCATTGTGCATTGTGCTCAAAAATAGTGCTTAACGGGGAGCATAAGGGGACTCGAAACCCTGCCTGGAGAGAGATGCCTGGAGGCTTGCAGTAGCAGGGGTGTGGTATGGTGTGTGTCAGGGCTGCTGTGAAGATATGTGTGTTGTGATGCAGGGCATGCGCTGGAGGTGTGCCCCTTCCTTCATGAGTTCATTGACTCCATCTATGTGTGAGTGGCATCACCAGCACAGTGATTTTGGCGGTGTTTCCAGGAACATGTCTGTTTTCGTATTTTCTGGTGGTTTGTTTTTCCTCACACACAGAGCATACAGTGACTGTTGAGTTGGTGTAGCTCTGGTACATCGCTCCCTCAACTCCCAGTGAAACCGGCGTCGAACAGATTCCTAAAACTCGGAAGAGCAGCAAGGAAGTCTTCCTCAGACTTGCAATTGTCTCAGAGTCTTTTCCCACCCTAGACAGATTGGTACAGCTATAGGCGCGCAGATGTATTCTGTTGCATGCAGACTGTAATACTTGTGAGTGGTCTTTCGCTTGAATAAGCAGGCCAAGTGCTTGATGCAAAGATCAGGCATGGTACTAAAGCAGGGGTAGTGTGGGACAGCTACCCCCCACCCCGTGGTGACCGCCACCCCCCAAACAAATACCTTCCATGAGAGTGATTTCCCAGTGTGTGTACTAGAATATATAAACACCCTGATGCCCATTTCCATGTCAGGGATATAAACTTCCACACAATTGAGACTTTCTGGCATAAAAATATATAACATAGGCATCAGCACTAACGTAGCCTCCGCATTCCTCTCCCGCCTTGCTAAGATGGCACAGCACCAGCCATCCCAAGAGCCTCGTCCCTTTAATCACACTTGGCATTAACACAGCCCTTCGGGAGTTCAAAGCACTTCCCAACTCTTCTCTCAGTAATCCTTAAAACAGACATGTAAAGTAGGCCAGTATTATCCCCCTATTACGGACTGGGATAGGCGGTGCTGAAGCTGAGAGAACAGGGGACTTATCTAAGAGGCCACGCCACTGAGTTTGTGGCTAAGGTGAGATTTGAACGGCGGGCTTTCTCCCGTCCACAGCTTAGTCTCTTACCTAAGACTCCGTGTGAGCTATCGTTAATCAGACAGCCCCACTGCGTCTCGCAACAGCTGAGAAACGGTCAAACTGCTTCGTGGACCTCGCACTGCATCCGCAAAAGGCTGTTTGCTCAATATATGGTATGTGTGGATAGGACAGCAGGAGCTTCACCACCTGAAGTAATTTAAACAAGATTAACTTTCCAGTGCCTGGCGGCAAAGAAAAGTTGGCTTACCCACTCTGGGGCCTCCTTGGCCATACTTAATGAGTTCTGCTTAATACAAAGATCTGTACTTTATCTCCACACAGCATTTGGCACAATCCAGGTGGGACTACCCCTTAACATTGGGGTCTCCGCCATGGAAGGCTCCCTATGCCTCCTAATTTTTATTTTGGTTCTTTTTATTAACTTTTTTAAAACTGGGAGGCTGGCACCCTCAAAGTGAAGTGCTGCCCTACACACCGACTTTATTTGGGACAGAAGAGTGGCTTTATGTTTTGGAGAGCAGATCCCACCTGTGCCTTGTACCTAAGCTCCTGGGCAAGTTACTTTTCTTTTAGTCTCACTCGTTTGCCTCCTGGGAAATAGTTTGTGACTGGCAGCCATTTTGTGAGAGCACCCATGATACTAAAAATTCTGAATGTGCCCACCGACCCAAAAAGGTTGGGGAGCCCTACTTTAACACAGCTGCAGAAAATAGTCTCTCTTGGAGATTTGCTGAAAATGGGCATGCAACTCAAAGGTGCAAGTAATTCAGTCCTGGAAAATCAGTGATCTCACAGTGGGGCCAGGACCATGGAAAATCTAAATGACAACCTTTGTCCTCTAAGATCACAATGGACCAGGAGGTAGGAGTGAATGCACAGCTTCCATTCTTTTAAATGGGGCTATGCAGTAGAACTTCCTTGTGGATTGTGGCCCACCATGCGTCAGGCACCGTCACCTCCCACTCTGCTGTTCTTAACAGTGTCTAAAATCTGCTTCGTGAGAGGATCATTTCCGAGACAGAAACACTTGTACAAATCATAACTGTAGTTATTGCATTGTTCCACAGCCTGTAGATGAGCGCAGGCAAAGGGCTGCCAGTTGCACCTGTACATTTTTTTAAAAATTATGCATATTCTATATTCATGTTGCAAATAACTTCTGCCAGCCTCTTCTATTTTTAATTTTATTTGGAATGCCTAAAGTAGAAAAATTCTACGTAACCCCAGTACCGGCTTAAACAGGGCCAGTGCAAGACATTTTGCTGCTTAAAGAAAAGAACAAGATGGATACCACCCCCTCCATGTACAAGAAGCTGATTAGACTGGCTGTTGAATCTAACTTCAATGCTGGCACTGGAACAACGTCCTCCAACATACTTGAGGTCAGCTGGCTCCGCCCCCTCTCCCTGACTGCCCGTTGCAAAACCTGGGAAGCCACCAAACACATTCCCCCTCCTTTCTACAGAAGTTGAAACCCTTCTTCCTATTGGCAGGAAGTGCTTGAAGCTAAAATATGCTGGTATTTTTGGCCACACCCTGTTTGCCTTTAGCCCTGCCCACCGCTGGAATGTGGCCCCTGAGAGCTTATTTGAAACTCAGTTTGGCCCTCAAGAAATTTAATTTGGGCTGAGGGTAGCTGCCTATTCAGGGAGGGTCCTGTGAACAGATTCCCCCCCCCCCTCTTGTTCAGCATAGGCTGACCATATGAAAAGGAGGACAGGGCTCATGTAACTTTAACAGTTGTAGAAAAAAGGGAATTTCAGCCAGTGTCATTTGTATGCAATTCGTTCCTGGTGAAATTCCCTCTTCCTCACAACAGTTAAAGTTGCAGGCACTATACTAGAGTGACCATATACAGAAGAGGGCAAAGCCCCTGCAACTTTTACTGTTGTGATGAAGAGGGAATTTCACCAGGAATTAATTGCATACAAATGACACTGGCTGAAATTCCCTTTTCTCTACAACTGTTAAAGTTACATGAGCCCTGTCCTCCTTTTCATATTGTCAGCCTACTTCAGCAGCCATGAAGGATTAAAGGGGACCCATCCACTTAGGACTCACTTATCTTTTGCACTGTGGCAACATGGATACATGCGCGCACACTGCAGGCCCATTGACCCCTGGTGGATGCTACCCAAAGAGAAAAAGACACATACGCACTACTCTCCTGGCTCCTTTACCCTCCCAAGTAAACAGCGCCTACTTCTTGATACACACCCACCCCCTCAACTGGCTTCCCTCTGGAATTTTATGCAGTTTTGTAGCTCCTGCATGACTGCAGAAGGAGCGGGGGGGGGGGGCATGGTAAGCTTCCCACATGGAGCACAGGGGAAGCATTAGTCTGTACCTCCTCCAATGTTGCTGATGCATTGTCACGGTCATGGAGGGGAGCTCTGCCTCCAATGACCTCCTAGCCATCAGACACTCCCTAATCACTTTGATTTCAGGGTCTTATGTGTCTTTCAAAGCTCCTTTGCCATCTTTCCTCCCCTTTATAATTTCCCAACATCCCTTTACCTTCATATTTCCATCTTCTAGGCTAGAACACTTACCTGGGAGTACATTGAACTCAATGGGGCATACTTCTGAGTAGACATGCCTAGACTGCTGGCACCTTGACTTTGAAATGCCCTTCCGAGAGAGGTATGCCTGGTGCCACCAATTTATTCCTTTCAGTGACAGATTAAAACCTTTTTATTTGCTGAGGCGATTTAAGTTATTGTAATTTTTTTTAGCTGCTGGAGTAGTTTTAAATTCCTCTCTGTTTTATTGCACTGTTGTTTAATATCGTATGTTGCTTTTAACATTATATACTGATTTATTGCCCTGAAATCCATTTTTGGATGAAGGTGTGGTTCTAAGCAGATAATTAAAAGTAGTATTGTTAAACGACAACACCAGCTCCTTGCTTCCATCACAACTTCTCATAAATTTTCAAAAGGAACCTTTAAAGGGTTGCAACTTCCCTCAACGGTAACCTAGCCTTAACTCATCTGTATAGGTTAATATATTCAAATTTCTTGTCGCAAGACTGCATTTCTTTTTAGCAAGAGCTGGAACTGGGGTGGTTCAGAACATTTGGGGTTCTAAATTAGAAATTCCAAATAGCGCCCTCCCACCCAGTTAAATTAGCATGTGGCATAGTCTCCTGGGAAATTCTTTGGGGCATTTCTTGTGGAAATTAGTTTCCCCATGGGCCTGATCTGTCTGCATCCCAACTTGCCATCGTTACTGATGTCCAGGATGCGGCATCTGAGATGGTCACCTCATCTTGCCTCATGTCTCCATTTTTCCCCGTTTCCTTAAAAAATGTAACAAAAATGGTCAAACCGGCTAAAAGATGGGAAGCTGAGCTGAGAGGGAGTAAAATTAACAGAAAGTAGCAGGCAAGGAGTGGGTGGGGCTTTGCGATGACTCAGGATCTAGCTACCCCATAATCAATGTCAGGAACCACACTGTGCGTGTGTGTGTGTTACGCCACAATTGGAGGCCCTTGCTGAAGGGATGAGTAACACGGTGGGGTGAGGGGTCTTGATTGCTTTTGAGTCTAAGTGCGCTGATCAAGGCCAGAGCCTGGAAATTGCATTCACAGGTGGTCCCCTATCATTAACCACAGTAGCCATCTTAAGTGCTCTAAAATACAGCAGATTTGTGGCACCCAAACCTTGCACAAATCTCATTAAAATTCACAGGAGGCACACAAGAGAACGGTTGTGCTCTTAAGTAATCCTTGTTCACTTTATGAGGAGTTTTTACAAGAGAATTTCCAGGTGGCTCGGTCCCTGCATTAATTTACAGAAGGGGAGGGTACCGCACACCAAAATGCCTTGATTGGGACCACCCGTATGCTCATCACCACTACTGTGCCTTGCCTGTGGCTGTGTCAAAAGGTCAAATTCCCCTCACACACCATCCTCCTCCTCCTCCAGAGAATGATCCACCTGGTAGCAGAGCAGCTCTGTTGTTATGGAAACAAGGCACATAGAAGATTTTTTAAAAATATCAAATGTGCTAAAGGATTATGAGGGTGGGAAGCCACAAGATAATCAAGTCTCACCCAAAATAAAGTAGTGTGTGTGTGTGTGTGTGGTGTGTGTGTTTTAGGCGACAGAAAAAGAAGGCAGGCAGCTGGGTAAAACTAAAACCCAAATGCAGCCATCCCTGTGCAATGATGCATCTTTTCCCAAACGCACTGAGTTTAGGATCCCTGATGAACCATTCCTCTTCAAGGCTTATTAAGCTACGCAAGCTGTCCTAGGAATGCTGGAAGATCCCTGAGGCTCCACCTGGATGCCAGTCTGACAACGCCACAGCAGAACGCCACATGGAAAACAGAGGCGGAGGATTCTCCTTCTCCCTAAACCCGTGCCAAATGTCCCTATTTGCAGGGTTAGCACCTTGCACAAACCCACCAAAACACAAAATGACAGCAGGCCATAAGCAGCCCCTCTCTGAGACCTAAAATTGCTAAGTGTCCAGCCTCATAATGCTACTGACAACAATCCTTTAAGTAGTCTTGTCTCGTATCCCCAATAGGAGCAACTGGTACTCTAGATTCACGGACTTCCCTTCCCTGACAGGATTATATTGCCTCAATTTAGCAATCCTGAAATCATAAAGCATGCATGGAGAGATGGATTAAACTAAGCGTTATGAAAGGAGGTAGGGGAAGACATGCATCACAGGTCACTCTTGGGCCCACTTTTCACAGAGGTGGTAAACCTGTGTGTGGGCTGTACTGCTTCTGACTCTATGCAGGTGCTCACATGACTAAATACTTCAGCAAAAAAAATCCCTGAACATAGAAAACTAGCATGTCAGGGAGAATACGTCTAGGCTAGTTTTCTCCCTGCCAGTTTTCTATGAGCAGGGGCAGGGGCATTTTGTAGGGAAAAGCATTATATCACGAGTCCTGGTGTCATCTGGTGCACAGGGCTTTTGGTACACCCTCCTCTCCAGTAAGGATAGGCACACACCACAGTCCCACTATGACAAGGATTTGGAGGAGGGTTCAAGGAGTCTTTGTATGCTGAGCACAGAAACCCATTGCTTCCCTCACAGCAGGGTTTATCACAGTTCCCACTTTAGAGGCACAGCAGAATCAGAGCTGAACAGACATAAGTGAAAGCAGCTTTGGAAATGGGATGCTTATTTATTGCTTTCCACAAGGAAGTCAGTGCTGAGCGCGAATGATTCCCCCCCGTCATTGCTCTGCGGGATATTCATAGGGCTGCAATCGCAGAGGATGTGAAGATGAGGGCAAACGTGAATTGAGGGGGGGATCCTCTAGTGTTTAGGGGCAATCTTGTTTGCTCCCCACCTCAACAATCTTCCTGACAGCAAACCCATACAGAATGAACTGATACCATGATACCAATAGTTTCTATGGTGAAAAAAGTCTACTCCGCTGGGTGCTATTGACAGGCAGCTAGTAAACAAATGGAGTTCATAATGTCATAAATCCTCAGGGCCCATTTCTATCGGCACTATGAACACCAGCAAACCTCTGCTAATGCAATCAATTACTGCTGCAAAGGAACCTTACTCCTCAGTTACAGCCCGCCACACAGAGAAATCTCTCCTTACATCCCAAATGGAATCTTCCAGGGCTCATGAAATTGTTTTCAAGAGCATCCTTTCACCCGTTCCTGGGAACATTTGACAGCGTCACAACTTCGAATGTATTACAATTGATTATCTATTTGGCCAGAATGTGAAAGCAGCAGACACCATCCAGAGCCGAGTTGCTTCTGGAACATAGAATCCATCTACTGCTGGAAGGAGACTATACTACAAGCGTCATGCCCAGGCTACATAATATCACCTAGGTATATATTGCAGGAAATCAGCAAAGCAAATAAAAGAAAATTCAGTACTAATAGGGGTGTACCTGGTATCACTCCATCCACCCACCCCATCTCAGGTAACAAGCACCTATTCTCAAGACCTTGGTGTAAATTTGGTGCCAAATTCTGAGAACCTTCTTAGGGCTGAGGCAAAATAATCTAATTGGGCAGTTCAGGTTCCCCTAACCTGGTGGCCCACAAATGTGTTGGACTACAACTCCCATCAGAACCCCCACCCAGCATATATACATTATTTCAAAACTGTTCTCAATACCATATTCCTTTGTTCACACTGCTTTTTGATCCAATCGATGGTGGCATTCCACGATTTTTTTTTATTTGTACCCTGCCTTTCACCCAAGAAAAATGGCACTCAAGGTGGCTTACAATCATAAATAAAACTTGATTAAAACAGCTGCGCCCCTTCCTAGAGTTGGAAGACCTAAAGATGGTAGTGCACACGCTGGTAACTTTGAGGCTCGACTTCTGCAACGCGCTGTACATAGGGCTACTTCTGTGCCTAGTTCAGAAACTTCAACTACTTCAAAATATGGCAGCCAGGTTGGTCACCGGTACACCTAGGGGTGACCATATTACACCAGCTTTAAAATCACTCCACTGGCTGCCAATTAGTTTCCGGGCGAAGTATAAAGTGTTGGTTGTTACCTTTAAAGCCCTACATGATTTGGGTCCAAGTCACCTGCGGGATTGCCTTCTCCTGTACAATCCGCCCCACACACTCAGGTCCTCTGGGAAGAATTTACTACAGTCAGCAAAAACTAGGCTGACAACCGTTACCCAGAGGACCTTCTCTTCTACCGCTCCCAGACTGTGGAATGGCCTGCCAGAAGAGATTCGACAACTTAACATATGTATTTTATGGTGTTTTGTATTTGTTGCTGTACCCCGCCTTGATCCAGAGGGAGAAGCGGGTAAGAAATAAATTTATTATTATTATTATTACAAATGTATGAAAACACAATTAAAACACAGCAATAACAGAGTAAAAACATCCAACATGCTTACAAGACAAAGGTCTACTTGAATAAATAGGTCTTTGCCTGCCAGCAGAACAGCCAAAAACAAACCTAGCCTCTCTCAGCAGGGAGTTTCACAACTTGGGAGCGGTCACCTTGAAGGCCCTCTTTCACGTCATCACCAAACACCTCTGAAAGCGGCAATCTCAACAGGGTCTCTTCCAAAGACCTTAAAACCTGAGTAGGCTCATATGGGAGAGTGCGGTCTTTCAGGTAGCATGGTCCCAAGCCATATAGGGCTTTATAGGTCATAACCAGCACTTCGAATTCTGCCCAGAAACAGACCAGTAGCCAGTGAAGTTATTTACAGGCCGATTAACTGTCTGGCAGCAGCATTCTGGATCAGCTGAAGTTTCTGAACAGTTTTCAAACGCAGCCCCGCATAGAGCATGTTACAGTACTCCAAATAGGAAGTAACTGAGGCCTGTGTGACCATGGCACATGTTGATGTCACAAACTGCTGTAAAAACCATGTGGGTTGCTGCAGCCAATTGCATTAAAGTAACAATGTAGACAAACGAAGCTAGCAAGGGCAAAGGAGGAAGAAAATGGCGCCAAGTAGCAAGCAGTGGCCTGGGGAACAAATTAGCATTGAAATAATGCAATAGTTCAATGGGGTATCAGATATTCAGGACAAGCATTGAAATAAGAGAGTAATCTGTGCAGCCATACTTTCCTACGCAAAAGGCAAGCTGTGGAAATCATTGAAAGAAACCATTCCTTGGCCACTGGAATCCTACTCAGCTTCCAAGATGGCGCCAGACATTGCCTAGAAGTCTTCAAGCTTAACTGCTTAACCACAAGGGCTGGAAATTTTCTTTTTTTATCAAAAGAAGAGAAGTGACCTAAGGCATTTTAGTTCTATGTTGTTAGGAAAACCCCCACTCCCGCCCAAAACACATTTAGTGTCTATTAGAATATGCTATGATCCCACAGAAGCAGAGCAAAAATAAAGAAAAGGGTATTGGGAGCAAAATTCAGCTCAGATTATTATGATGATATCTCTTTCTAGTCCTGGCGGTTTTTCTAGACGGACATGACAGGCTGTGCCAGGTCATGCTGTCTTTTATTGATTCAGGAATTTCCTGACAATTGAGCATGTTTTAATTATGACTGCTTTCTGGATGTTGGTGTAGATGTATTCTGGTAGGCCCAGTCTTTGGAGGTTTTCTGTATATTTTTTTGATGTGATGCCGGTGACTGATGTGACTAATGGGATAATTGTGACCTTTTCCTGTTGCCATAGTTCTTTGACTTCCATGGCCAGTAGTGTAGATTTGTTTATCTTTTCTTCCTTTTCAACAACATTTTTGTCATTCTGTATTGTTATGTCGATGAGGTATGTGTTTTTTTCTTTTTTGTCTATGAACGTTATGTCTGGTTGGTTGCAAGGTATTGTCTTGTCTGTATGAATAATAATAATTATTATACTTGAAAAATATACCACTCTCAGAAGCCAGAGGGTTGAATGAAAATACTTTTCCAGTGGTCAAGGCTTTAACTGCCCATGTAGCTCCTTTCCATTCCCCATGGCTAGCAGTATCAGGATAAATTAGTAAAATAGCAAATAGTCAAGCAAATTAAGAATTGTAATATTGATTTTAAAAAACAACTATGTATTATTTATATGAGTTGCAGAATTTGGTGTTCCTCAGTATGGAACTGGCTTGCGTGAGCACAGAATTTTAGGTTGTTTTGAAGCTTGGAGTACACACAGTTCTGAAAATAATTCATTTGTTTAGCAGGTCCATCAAGGTCGGCAACCATTCTGCATCAAATCAAACCATCCGGCATGGTGCGAAGACAGGGAAACTGTCCCCTGCTAAATTACAGGGCAGTTCAGCTGCTAGCAGGGAACACATTTCTCTCAAAGACACCTTTGCCTTGAAAGTACATACTTCCCTCGAACACTGTTTCATATAAGGACCCTGTTAGTAAATTGCATCCAGCCCCGACAGGTTTGCCGGCGCACACTTGAGATCTACTGCTTCCAGGATTTATGGGGCAGTGGGGGTGGAGGAGAACATTCAGGAGACTCGGCGACATTGGCCCAACCTTGGCACGTCTAGATAAAAAGAATTAATGTGCTCCATCACCACCAAGTCCCCAACATTCCGTAAGAACAAAGCAACAGAAGACGGAAGTAACATATTTTAATTACAATCACACACAGAAACACACACATGATATCAGGTTAGGGGGGGGAAAAAAAGCAAAATCTGGTGCCACACCTTAAAAGGTGAGACCTCGGCACGAGAGGAGCCCTCGTGAAACCAACATTATTTTGGTCCTCTAAAGAGTTTCAAAAGCTAATTAAGTTACACAGGAGGAAGTATATTCCTCCATTTCTCTTCCCCGACACAGCAATTAGAGATGCTGCCTTTGGAATTTAAAAAAAAAGGGGGGGGGGAGCTCTACAGCTACAGTTTGGGGGAAAGGTGGGTTCATTGGGGAACTCCGTGCCATTACAGACACAGAGGTGATCCCCCACACCCAGCAGGGATACCCCTCCATGCCTTGAAAATTTTAGGTAGCTCCCCCATCCCCATCCCACAAACCCATTAAAAATTCTGAAGGAGAGATAAAGGTCGGGCAACGGTTTAAGGCCTTTGGAGGGCAGGAAAGAGTGGGGCAGGGGGAGAAAAGGTTGTGAAATGATGAGCCCAGCTTCTTCTGTCTCCCCCTGCTTCTACTGCTCGTTGGGGTTTGGATTGGCATCAGGATACTTGGTGAGGTCAAAGGTCAAGACCTTGCTGATGACACAGTCTCCTTGCTGTGAGGGGGAAAAAGGCAAAGAGTTATATGATGGCCACTCATTGGCTGGGTTCACACAACATGCTTAACCCACCCCGGGCTATCCTGCAGTCTGAACACAGCATGTTTTCATAGGGACGGTTATTGTGTTGTCTGAACACAGTGCATTTTCCATAGGGTGGCTTTTTAACCTTGCAGTGTGGTTTGCTTTTCTCAAATAACCCGCCTTGAGAACCCATGGCTTGTCGTTGGGTCTTTCAGGGTGGATAACAACCCACATTGCAGGGTTAACAAGCAACCCTGTGAAAAACGCGCTGCATTCAAACAGGATAACCCACGGTTCAACAACCCACACTGGGTGGGTTAGCGTGTTGTGTGAACTCAACCACTTTCTCCCACAGATCACACGTCTATAGGCAGGCACTTTCAAGCCCAAACAGACTGCTGGAAACGTATTTATTTTACATAAGGAAGGCATGGGCACTAAAGGGTTCAGCTTCCAGGGTTCATTCTTATGCCTGGCTTAGGGAAAAGCTGCTTGAAAGACAGGAAGGGAGCAGTTCTGTTACTAGGAGAACAATAGAGTTTGTTGATCTTAGTCTTACAGCTGCACCCCTCCTACTTCCTTTATTTTTAAAATTTTCTATATTGGCCTTTAACAAAAGAAATCCTCCTCCGTTTTTAGCCACGCTTTTCTGCTTTCTCTCAAAAACAGACCAATGTAGATCGAAAGCATTAAAGAATAGCACCTATGAGCATATATGGAGCAACGTTTCCCTCACCACTGAGCAACGGCAATCCATGTGTCGCCACAGATATAGAAGCGAGGGGCACAGCTTCCTTTCAGGACAGATGGTGGCTAGGGCTTGTATGCAGAGTCTTGCAATGAGACTTAGGCAGGAGAAATTCCCAGTGAGGTGTGCCTATGGCTTAGCCCTGTCTCCTAAACCATCGTCTTAAAACAGTGCCCCAATTGCCTTCCCCACCCCTAGGTGGCCATTCAACCTTGCATCATGCCTCAGATCTCTCCATCTTATGGGATTTACACGGTGATGGTGGTGGGGAGAAATAGTTCACCATCATTAACCCAGGCAGGTGGTGGTTCAGGCCTGAAATGCTCCTGCCCCGCTCCGTTCCATACCTCAGGGTAGACACCAATGAGGCTCTCGGCCTTGGTGTAGAACTCCTCCTTCAAGGAAATAACAATGGCCTGGAAGTTGCAGGTAGACTGCTCCTTGATATAATTGGCCACCTGTGCGGAAGGCAGAGAGGGGAGGGAGAGTGAACAGAACAGCCCTGTCCCATGCCTCCCCCAACCATTTTCAAAACTGGGCCAATCACGTCCAGAGGCCCGTTCAATCTGTCCCTCTACCGACCTTCCCAATGTTGGTGTTGTCCAAAGCGGCATCAATCTCATCCAAGACAAAGAATGGAGCCGGTTTGTAGCTGGGGGCAGAAGAGAGGCACGGCCAGGTAAGTGAACGGAAGCGGCTTTATGCGGAGACATCTAGCTCTATATTGCCCACTCTGAGTGGCAGCAACTCTCCACTATCGGGGGGTGGAGGTCCTTCCTAGCACACCCCAGATCCTTCCGCTGCAGATCCCGAGATCTTACATGTGTTTCCCCCACTGTGCTATCAGCACACTTCTCAAAATCCAAGTCTGACAAAAGAGACCCCAGGTTACACGACCAGAGGAGCAGCCCAAGGCCTCCCAACCCTGTGCTATCAATACAAGCTCATGGGCTGTTTGTCTCTATAGAGTAATGGAACACATCATTTCACACTCCCTTTTCAAAACAAAGGAGGCAAGTCTCTAGTCCATGCGGCTATTTGCGGAACTCTTTTTGGAAACCCACAAATGTTATCTGTAAAAGATTCCCCTGTTCGGTGAGTGGAAGATCTGCATCATCCACATCAATCTGTCCCTCCAGTACACCTGTCTCCAGGCCCATACTCCTCTGTGCCAAAGAAAGAAATCCTGCTATCAGGGCTAAAATGTGGATGTTTAGGCAAAGTAACAGGAAGAACCTCGGGGCCTCTCCAGCACCTGGTCTCCCTGTCTCCAACCCACCAGAAAAAAAAGCCTGGAGAATCGTGAACCCAAGCCTCCTTCAAAGACCTGCGTGGACAAGGCCTTGCCTTCGCCTGGGGCTGACCTCACCTGTGGATGGCAAAGAGCAGAGCTAAGGCTGCCACTGTCTTCTCCCCACCAGATAAGTTGTCCATGGGCCGGAAGCGCTTGCCAGGGGCAACACAATTGTAATTGATGCCATCCAGGTAGGGTTCCTCGGGGTTCTCAGGGCCCAGGAAGGCCTGCAGAAGAAGGGCAGAGGAAGACCATCAGGAATCTGCATCCCAGTAGCTAATCTCTGGGAGCCATCTTTCATAGTACTAGGGAAACAGAACCATACCCTGTTAAAACAGGCTTTTCAGAGGGAAGATGGAAGGCTGGATGCATTGAGGGGTGGGGGTGGGGATTTAGACCTCTTTCAGACTGAGGATCAAATTCCATTTGGGAAGAAGCTCTCAGGGGCCGCATTCCAGTGGTGGTCGGGCCCTTAAGGCCAAACGGAACAGGATCAAAATCCCTGCATAATGGAGCTTAAAGCTCTGATTGCCAGGAGGAACTAAGCCTTAGGAGAGGAATTTCAACCTTGAAAATGGGTGGGGGGGACTTCACAAAAGCCAGAAAACCCTATGCTCAGTGGTTGGGGAAAGGGGCAGAGCCATCAGATTTGGCCCTTGGGCCTGAGGTCCTGCACCCCTGCATTAGGGCTTGCTGCTCCCAGGATGCACCAGGAAGGGGTGGGCAGAATGGCTCAAAGACTTCCTGGTAACAAGAGTTATATGCAACACCGACTCATACGGATTCTTATCAGACACTCAGAAAGGCAAGAATTGTGGCATTTATTCTCTCAAACAAAAGATTGATTCAAGTTCCTAGCCCTTATGGCTGAAGGAAAACCCCACTGAGGATTTGCCAATCATCTATTTGAGGGGAAGGGAAAATGAGGGTTGTGTTAGGTCCCCCTCTCCTCACAAACAAGCGATGGTGCTGTGGCAGACGACCTGACAAGGGCAATGTGCAGAGTTCCTCAGGCAGCTAAAGATACATGCACGGAGCCACCTGTTTCCCCACGAGCCTCACTGCCAGTTAGTAGAATTTGTCTGATGACAATACAGAGCAGCATTTCAAAGCCCAACGCATGGATAAACAGCGTATTTTGCATACGAATAAAAAGAACAAGCAACTAAGGCTGTAATCAGTCTGTTGGGGTGTTGATGTTTTAGAAGGCAATTTTGCTTGCAACTGGAAGGCAAATTTGCATGAATAAAATTTCTATAGTCTGTTTGTGGTGAATTCTCTAAATCTGACTCACACAGAAATGGAATTTTGATTTCCAATTTGCAGTAAATTGGCTCCCAATTAAAAAAAAAGGCTTGGCCAATTAGGGGAGGAGAAAACACACACTTTGTTCTTTGTGGATTCCATCCCATTTAAAGACACGGCATCCATTCTAATAACCCAGAGATATTCAAACAGCGCAGCCTGAAGGCATCTGACTGGGTTTATGACTGGTACATGCTACAGTTCTGTGGAAGTACTTAAAAGAGTACACAGTGTGATACTGGGTGCAGAATCCAGCTTCCTGAGAATCTCTACATTTCTTTAAAAATAACAGCAACAACACAGCAGCACGTTGCTAGCCCTCCTGGTTGAGGAGATTAAGATGCGACAGTGTGTGATCAATGCCTTTTGATCTATCAGAAGGCAGAGGAGCGGCTGCACAAAGTGGTCAGGGGGTTGGGCTTCAGCGCGCTCAGGGCAACTTGCCCATCCCACAATGAACAAAACGGAACAAACGGGGCAAAAGAGCAAATGTTAGTGGAGAAAGAGGGTGAAGCAAAGTGAGAAACAAATCCGCACAATTTACAAAACGTACACAAGTTGCAGAATCCAGCTCTTCTCGACTCAGAATTTAGATTGCCCGGATGCCCTTTGCGTTTGTTGAAGTATGGATTACAAACAGCCCTGTCTTTAAGCCAGTGGATGTCTATGGTAAACTAGGGGGTGGCCTTACCTGGGCGCTGCTGTTTCGCGACAGGGCTTTGTAGATCTCATCAATGTTGGTGGCCACCGACTCAAAGCAGGCGTTGAAGCGGTCGAAGCGCTCCTTTTTGATCTGCTCAAAGGCCTGCTTGGCTTTCTTGGCACGTTTCCGGGCAGCCTCAAATTCTATCAAGGCACAGGAAGAGGAGGAAACATGAATGTCTCCCAGACAGGGCCGTGCAGAGCTGGTCATATGCCCAGGCCAGATGGCAAGTGTGTGCCCTCATTTCAAAAAAGGAGGACATGGCCGCCCCAAGGGGGCCATGTGCCCACCAACATATCCGTTCTACATAACACCTTCATATTAAACCTGTTCTACAACACCTCAAGACACAGATATATCCTGGCCCCGCAGGCGGCATATGGCCCTCTGGAGCTTGTAGTCTGACCGTGGTCTTTACGACGGACGGCTTCTGCGCTGTTCCCGCAAGGTGGGCTCCTCGCTTCTCGATGGGCTGCTTACGCTACGGAAGCAGTAGCGTAAGCTAGGGGGGACCACCTCCTCGGAGTGCCCCCTCAAAATGGTGGGCCCCGGGCCAACTGGCCCCACTGGTCCCCCCTCTGCACGGCCCTGCTCCAAGATCTAAGTCCCCAACCCTCCAGCTAGTCAGTCCAATACCATCAGAGGTCTCCTGGAACTTGTCCCGCACGCTCTCCAGCTTCTCCATGGCCTTCATGTTCGGCGCAGCAATTCGCTGCAAGATGCTCTGCTGCTCGTTCAACTTCTGCTGCAGCTGGTTCATCTCCTGCTTGATCTCGTCTTCAGCCTGGACATCCTGCAAGGAGAACGACAGGAGGAGGTGCTGGGAGCTGGAGAATTGAGGGATCCCTCCCCCCAAACCCAGAAATTTCAAGAGAGGCTAGGCACATCCGCCTTCGAAAACAAACAGGGAAGGGAGCTGCTCCACCTGCCCTGTGATGCAGGACTAGGCTGGAAGACGGCCTCATGATGAGTAGCTGCCACCACTGGTTTTATCCAACCAAATTTCGTGGCAAGGGAGACTCCCCAGACGTTTGGAGTTAAGAGTGGGGCTGGGAACACTTTCAGCAAACTCTGCAATCTCCCATGGTGCAGAGTCCATCCTGAGTCTCTTTTACCTCCCCTTTAAACGCAGCCTGGAACATGGACGAATAGTATGGCATTGGGGGGGGGGGACCATTCTTGAGAGGCCAGAGTGCACGATCAACCCCCAGATTCCAATTTAAAGACTTGAAAAGGATGCAGGGAAGAGGGAGAAAGTCAGGAAAGCCAGGTTAAGACAAAGGAAACATTTCGCTCTCTAGAAAACAAAGCTAAACAATCCCTAAAGAGAAGATCAAAACTTACGTGTGGAGGCACCCAGGATCATCCGTTGTTCAGTTGAGACAAAAGGGGATGCCATGTGGATGACAAAGAACACAAGGAAGACGGACTCATTTTATTCCTGTAGAACTGGGGTGGGGCAGGGGGAGAGTGATGGGGGAGGCATATCCCAAAGCAGAGCCAACCGGAGACGTGACTTCGCCTGCACATGAGCTGGAAGCCCGTAACTTACACTCGCCCACAGTTCTGCTAGGTGGGGACAAGGAGGCGCAAATTGGAAAGATCTGTTCTAGGTTCCTGACAAATAGGCTGATCGCGGGGGGGATGGGGGGGGAGATCAGAGGGGCTCCATCCTGTGAATTTGGGGGTGATGCTTGATACATGACATAAGGGAAACTCTGGATTTGAGATCTTACTTTATTCATTTTTATTTGTTACATTTATATCCTGCCTTTTCCTCCAAGGAGCCCAAGACGGCATACATGGTTCTCTTCCTCTCCATTTCATCCTCACAACCACCCTCTGTGGTAGGTTAGACTCAGAGCCAGTCACTGGCCAAAGTCGCCCAGTGAGCTTCCATGGCTGAGTGGGGACGAGAACCCGGATCTCCCCAGTCCTTGTCCAATGCTCTAACCACTACACCACACTGGCCAGATAGAGAAATTCTTAAAGGGACAGGCACTATATCCACAGCACCTGTCTTTAGTTGGAAGCAATAATTTATGTCGGTGAATAGTGAACCAGGTGATCAGTTACTAAATCCATCTCCTGAGCTAATTCTATACAGCACCTGTTATCCTGATTGGATTTTAATCAAGTGATAGTAATACATAAAGAGGTTGATTGCATGGTTAAATACACTCCCAGGGCCAAACCATTGTCTTGAGAATGGAGCAGCCCCCAAGAATATCTAAGTTGGTCATTGCTGATTTAGACCAAGTAATGTCCCTCAGATCCCACATTCATGCAGGAGAAGGCAAGGAAGCATTCAGGAATTATAACATTCTTCTGCCAGGTCACCATAACAAACGGAAAACTCTAAATGGATTGGGGCCAGGAACATCTGTATGGATCTACTCACCTACTCTGGTAACCTTTGGAGACCCTGCTTTGTGCTTCCTCCCCATTGGAGGCATGGCGGCAGGGCCTTCTCAGTACTGGCACCTAGAACGTTGGGATTCCTCCCCTGAGGATGATGCACCTGGCTTCCTCAATGATGGCTTTCAGGCAGCAGGTTAAAAACGTGTCCTTTTTTTTGGTAGGACACTAACGCATTACTAACTTGTTGCTGGGCTGGGAAGAAAGGTGGCCTTCCACCACCACACCACCCCCTCAGCTCCCTGGCCTGGAGGGCAGGCCCTTACCTTCAGATCCTCAGAGAGGTCACTGTAGTCAATCTCAATAAGAGCTTCTCGCGCATACATGTTGGAGGTCCTCTGAGAGCTGCTGGCTGCCTCCTCCCCCTGGGAGCTGCCCTGCAGCAGAGCCAAGAAAGGGCCTGTTCAGTCAACACACTAAGCCATGGTTGTGCTGCTAACCCTTTTCCAGCAAATGCTTAGTGAGTGCATTTAAACCATGGTTATGTAGTCACCATGGTTAGGAATGGGTCACACGACACGCGAAGCTATAATGTCTAGCTCAAAATGCTTAACCACTGTGGCTTAGCGTGTCGTCTGATCAGCATCAACAAGAGGGCCATTTTAACACCCCATTCTGGCCTCTTGCCCACCACCCATTGGTTGGGGACACTCTCCTGACCTCCTCCTGACTGATATCATCCATGGTGCCATTGGAGAGGGGAAGCTTGATGTCCTGCATCTTGCAGGCTTGCAGCAAGTTGTGGCGGTCGCTCCGCTTCTGCTCCAGCTTGGTCTCAATGGCCGTCACCTCCTTCTGCAAGTGTGTCATCTCCCTGCAGACCAAGGCCAGAGGTACAGAGTGAGAGGCAAGGCACAAAAGTCTGCACCTTTCCGAAGCCAGCCAGAAAGACTGGAGACAGTTAGGCGTTCTCAGAGCTTGGCACTCTATCTATTACTCGCCCGTTGGGAGTCAGGTCTGGGCGTTGATGCTTTTTAACCTTTATCATGGTTCTGAAACCTGTCTTTGCCCATCATGAATCTCACTTGGATTGGGGCCCTCCTGGGATTGGAGGCAGCCAGCACCATCTCCAACCTGACTGGGCTCTGCTCCAAGGAAGATCACTTCCTAGAGACCCTTCCAATGGCGGAGAGTACTCTGGGCTATCATCTCTGCTCCGGCGCACCCCAGCCAGAACAGAAGGAACACACCCGATGGCACAGGAGATATATGGGTCACATGTCAGGATGTGCACCCACACGCCTCTCTCTGTGTTGCGTTTGCCTTATTCTTCACCTGTCTGCAAGTGCTACTCATGGGCTGCACCTTAGTTGTCGATTCCGTCACCCACCAAGAGGCACTGGGGCCCACAGGTACACTTGCTCAAACTCTGATCCCAGGTTTCAAGCTATTCATTCCCATAGGTAGGGGAAAAACAATTTTAACAACAAGCCAGTGGGGGAGATGGGAGACAAAGAGATTGGGGATTTTCAGTAGAGAGGACAGTTAAGGGGGTACACGATGGAGGCCAATTCAATCACAAACTGTGTGGCAAGAGTCAGAAGAGCAAGAAACCTCTCTCTCGCTCACGGGATGTTCACGTTCTAAGAGTGCGTACGCGTATGTGTCCATGTGAGAGGTTGATTAGTGGAAGCATCATGTGCCTGACAGAAAAGAGCACTTCTTACACGACACATACTGGAAATATGGAATTCGTTGCCACGAGAGGTGGCCTCTAGCTTAGAGGACTTTAACCGGGATCTCACGGTCCGGATACCAGTGGCAACCATCCCTCTGCTTCTGGCAACAGCATCTTCCCCTACACACTTCCCCCAAAGATCCCCTTCTCCTCCCCCAAATTGCAGAACTGCCAGGTGCAAGGAATCCACTCCCCCAACCCCACGGCACGCTGCCCAGGGAATCAAAGGAGGGGTACAGTCAATGGCAAGCACAGATGACTGGTTACTAAACGGAGCCAAAATTTGAAAGGGACGAACCCAACACAGATAACCCGAGATCATGCAAAACGACAGGCTGAAGCCGAGGTGGCGGAGTCCCAGGGGGTCACCCTCGCTCAAGCCACGCCCTCAGAGGCCAAGACTCACTTGTTGGCTCCGCCCAGCTTCTTCCGGATCTCCTCCATCTCATGGTTCTTGTCGTTCACCTCGGACTTCTTGGCCAGGTGCTGGTTCTTCAGGTCCTGCAGCTGCGCCATGGTCTCATCAATGATCTTCATGTGCCGCTGCTCCTCCTGAGCAGGAACAGAAAGGGTGAGGCCCGCCGCCACAAGGCTCGGCCCACTCCAGCCGGCTCCTCCTACCCAACCCCTCCCCGGCCAGGGCCCCACGTGTACCTTCTTGAGCTTCTCGATCTCCGCCTCGTCCTTCTTGACCGTCTGCTCCCACATGTGCACTTTGTCCTGGTCCTCCTTCAGCTGGTTCTTCTCGTAGTCCAGCTGGATGCCCAGGCGGGTCTTCTGGTTCTCAAACTCCAGCCTGTGGAAGGGATGGGGGGAAAGGCTGGGTCCCGTAGCCGAACCAACCTCCCCGTCCTTGGATGCAAACAGCTGCTTGCGTCTGGGACACTTGGGGGGTGGGGAGGGGGGAGAAAGGGGGCCAGTACCTTTTCTTGGCAATCTCGTTCTGCCGCTTCACCTTCTCTTCCTCGAACTCCCGGATGTTCCTCACCCCGATCTCCCGGCAGAACTCCTCAAAGACCTCATCTTCCACCTGCAGGGATGGGAAGAGGCTAAATTAAGTCAAAGGATGCACACAAGGCGATAGGGCAGAGCAATTTTTGTATTGTTGGCTTTTTAAAACCAATGTTCTACCTTTAAGTAAGCCACTTCCCCCTTGCCCTTTGTCTGCCGTACAATCCCTCTGCGTTGCAGAAGATTCTGGGGCGGGCTCCAGACAGGACGCACAGTCCATCTGCCCAAGGTCCAAAGTGTTGGCTGAGCCTTACACCAAGTCAGGCTCTTTGTCCATCTAGCCCAGGACAGTTTACTCTGGCTGGGTCTCGGGTATTTCACATCCCTTGCTACCTGCACCTCTCAATTGGAGACACCATGGACTGAAGATGGCACTTCCTACATGCAAAGCCTATGCTCTAGCCTGGAACTCTGGCCCCTACTCATGTTAAGCAAGAGGGTCCCCTGGAAGACATCCCTGGCTCTGTGCATTGCAGGGGAAGCTCTGCGCCCTGGAAGGCATCCCTGGTTCTGTGCATTGCAAGGGAAGCTCTGCACCCTGGAAGACATCCCTGGCTCTGTGCATTGCAGGGGAAGCTCTGCACCCTGGAAAGCATCCCTGGTTCTGTGCATTGCAAGGGAAGCTCTGCACCCTGGAAGACATCCCTGGCTCTGTGCATTGCAGGGGAAGCTCTGCACCCTGGAAGGCACCCCTGGCTCTGTGCATTGCAGGGGAAGCTCTGCACCCTGGAAGACATCCCTGGCTCTGTGCATTGCAGGGGAAGCTCTGTACCCTAAAAGACATCCCTGGCTCTGTGCATTGCAGGGGAAGCTCTGCACCCTGGAAGGCATCCCTGGCTCTGTGCATTGCAGGGGAAGCTCTGTACCCTAAAAGACATCCCTGGCTCTGTGCATTGCAGGGGAAACTCTGTAATTGGGGATGGGAGTGAGGGAGCCACCTTTTAGGGCACCTTGTCCTCCATTACAGGTCTTCTCACTGGAGGAACCCATATAACCTTCTGGAGAAGCCCAGAGTTCTTACTGCTGTTGTTATTACTATGTACTTTTGTATTCCAGCTGAATTGCCTGGAACACGATTTCAAAGCCACTAGAGAAGAGGATAGATATCAAGGCATGGTCACATCCCACTACTTCCCACCCACTTTTCCCAAGGCTCTGGGCCGGAACTGCAGCCTCCCCGCACAGCTTTCCTCCCTGCCCTCTGTATCCTGCTCCTCCCCCCTTGAGGCAATGCTCCTTTGGCTGCCCTCAGCCTTGATCCGCCGCACCTGGTTCATCTTCTCCTTGAGCTCCTTCATCTCACGATCCCTCCCTTGGATGATGCGCTTGATGTCGTTGATGCGGGGCCCGAAGTTGGCCAGTTCACTTTCCAGCTTGGACTTTTCCTGTAAGGAATGGCATCAAAACAGGGGGCGTCGCTCGGGGGAGCTGAGAAACTGACATTAGGGATCTCCCCCATGCCCTCTAAATGTGCCCTTTAACCAATTTGGAAAATGGCAAAATTGGGGCTTCAGAGTTTAGACCTGGGGGGGTGGGGGTGGGACGGGCGCAACGTGAAGTTCAGCAATGACAATGCACATCACAATAACTCAGGTGGCCTTTCAAAGGGTCCTGTTGTTTTTGCTACAACATACTAATGTAGCTCATCTTTTGGAAGGCTCTCCACTCTTCAGTATAATGCTGTCTACCCAAAAGCAGGCTTGCAGCAGGTTCTCACAAACCCCAACAGTAAGAGACCTGTCCTAGGATGCGAGTGAAGCTTTGAAGGCGGTTTGGAAGCTGCAGCTTGTGCAAAATGCAGCGGCCAGGTTGATAACTGGGACCAGAAGGTTCGAGCATATAAGACCTACTCTGGCCCGCTTGCATTGGCTGCCTGTACGTTTCCAAGCCCGATTCAAGGTGCTGGTTTTAACCTATAAAGCCTTACATGGCTTGGGACCACAATACCTGATGGAACGCCTCTCCCGACATGAACATACACGAATACTACGTTCAACATCTAAGGCCCTCCTCTGGGTGCCTATGCTGAGGGAAGCTCAGATGTTGGCAACAAGGGAGAGGGCCTTCTCTGTGGTGGCCCCCCCAATTGTGGAACAATCTCCCTGACCAGGACCGCCTGACGCCAACGTTGTTATCTTTTCGGCGCCAGGTCAAGACTTTCCTCTTCTCTCGGGCATTAAGCAATATCTGATGAGCCTGGGTTTGTTTTATTTTTTAGGCTTATAGCTTTTTAAAGTTATTACAGTGGTTTTAAATGTGTGTGTATATTATGTGTATGTTGTATGTTTTTGCTGTTTTAGTTTGTGTATATTGTTTTTAATTGTTTTAATCCTATGTGAACCGCCCAGAGAGCTTCGGCTATGGGGCGCTATACAAATGTAATAAAATAAAATAAATAATACAGACGCCCATCTCGCCCAAGAGCCTAAGTGTTCCAGCCAAGGAGTGATGGTGAGAACCCACTGGGATGGGGCTCCGCTCAGGGCTCCTCTGGGTTGGCAACAGACGGGCCTTCCTCATCATCTCCTGTTGCACTGTCTCCAACATCCACTACTTGGGAATCCCCGCTTTAGTTCAAAGGCAAAGGAGAGCATGGAAGTTGGAGGCCTGAAAGGCACCTGGCCCCAGCCAGCCACCATACCTGGAGATTGAGGGCAAGATGGCGAGTCTTGGTTTGCTCCAGGTCGCTCTGGGAGTATTTCAAGCGCATTTGCAAGCCGTGGGCCTGGGACTGGACCTGCCGCAGTTCCGCCTCCTTCCGCTTGGCCTTCATTTGCTCCTGGGAGAGGGAGATTTAGAGACAGAACAACAACCCTGGATGAGAAGGTGACCTCGGAGACATGCTGCAGCCACCTATGAGCACGGCAGAGTTAGATGGCAGGAATAAATTCCACGCGGCAGTTAGATGGCAGGGATACATCGGTGAGGATTGAGGAGGAACCCTAGCTCTGTCTCAGGAAATTGAAAGATGCCAAGGCAAATGATTCCCAACAGGCACGTTTTAAAAAAACAAACAAACAACTAAACCTGCGATCAAAAGAAAAAGAGGCATTTGAATCTGTGCATAAACAGTGCAATTTCAAGCAAAATGTGGCAGTGACCTGTAACAACTTAAAAACCCACAGGTTCACTGAGGCATGTTTCTCTAAAGGGAAAGAGGCCATTTTATCAAATGCATCCAAACGTTCAGGACACAACAGACGTGTTAGTATTCAATGTTATCACCGGACTGTTTTCCATTTTTGCTACAGCGGACTAAGCACAGCCCCTCTGAATTTGACAATTCCAATGATTTTGGTGACGAAGTCTTATGATGGATGCCTCTGGGAACGTCTTATGCATGAGTAGCACACGTACGCAGAGGATTCCACCCCCCGCAATGATCCCGTCAACAATCACCCTTCATTTGGAAGGAAGAGGGGGAGAGAAATAAATAAATAAATAACCTTTCAAATGAAGAGTGATTGTTGATGGGTTCATTGGGAGTGGGGGGAACTCTGCGTACGTCTGCTCCTCATACGTAACATGTTCCCAAAGCGCAACAAAATAATTTAAATTGTCAAATTCCAGCAGAGTAGCCGTGCTTAGTCTGCAGTATAAAATGCAAATATATGAATTTAAATAAAGCCGACAAGGCAATGTCACCCCTAATGAAGTACTGACAATTTTTTTTTATCTAGGTCAGATATTCCAAAACGTATTTGCAGAGCTGGACATTGGAGGAAGCCTACTGTCGGAGCTTGGAAACAGTCACGGTGAATACACAAACACTTTACATCAGGGTCCTCCAGATGTTGCTGGGGTACAACTCCATCTTTCCTGATCATTGGTCATGCTGGCTGGGGTTGATGGGAGCTGGAGTCCAACAGCATCCATAGGGTTCCCCGCCCATACTTTAGAGCAGGTCTGGCAACTTGTGGCCGTCCAAATATTTTGGTCTACAACTCCAACCAGCCCTTGGCAGCAAAGTCAATGGTGATGAATGATGGGAGCTATAGGCCAAAACATCAGGAGGGACACAGGTTGCCCAACCCTGCTTCAAATAGTGACTTGCATCCCATGCAATTCCAAACATATTGAGTTGGAAATAACTCCCACCAAGTTCAATGGGACTTATTCCCTAGTAAATGCAGGGGATGGATGGTAAACCCTACATCTGTCCTGTACCACTTCAGGCTGCAGTTGGGAGTTTATATGGAAAAAAATGTTTTTAAAAATGGGTGGGGGACACACACACACACACACATTCCTCCACATTAAAAAAACAAAACAAAAACCTAGACATGGAGAAGAATTCAACCTCGCCTTCTCATTGATATGCTAGTTTTGTATATCCATGTGAGTCTATGCACGCGCAAGAGAGTGACTGGGTTCAGATGACACGATAAGCAATGGTGTGTTCAATAGTCACACATTGGTTATTGTGTTGTCTCTTGGGACTTTTTCACACCACGGTTAGTTATTCGGCTGAAATAACCAACGCAAATAACCAATGCTGTGCAGAGTTGACTATTTGAACAACCGTTGGTTATTGTGTTGTGTGCTGGGTACCGTCGACTATTTCATCGCACAACGTTGGTTATTTTCAGCGACTACAGAATCCCCTGGCAAGAGCAACCAAAGCGGCGACTGCCATTCTAGCCCAACCAGAATAACTCACAATGGCTGGTGGGATACCAGCGGGAGGACTGAGAGGGGGAAGGAGCCTGGGGGATGTATCAATCAAGCACTCCATAATCAACTCGATGCTGGCCTCAATCCACACCATGGTTGATTATAATCATGTCGTGTGGGGAGGAACCCCTCGATAATCAACTGTGGAGTTGACTATTAACCCACCATTGACTATTGTGTTGTCTGAATGCAGCCAGTGTGTACGTGCAACTGTATTTTATTTATTTCTTTATTTATAAAGAAATAAGTAAGACTTCTATAGTGCTTAATATAATGAAGCCCCTAAGTGGTTCACAATAAAATGCATACATAATATAATATAAAAATAACACAAAATAATAAATACTTTCAGACTTTTCAGCAACACAGCAATGAAACAGGACAGTGTCATGATCCCTTAGAGGTCAGAGAATGCCTGTGTCAACAAATGCATTTTTCAAGAGGCTTTTGAAACTTGCCACAGATTCTGCCTCTTGAGCCACACGTGGGAGAGTGCTCCAGAGGATGAATGCCACTACTGAGAAGGGCCACCTATATCCTATTACCTGGCAACATTTTATTTGACATGGAACGACCAATGAGGCCTTCTCTGAAGAACCCAGGGGTCAACCAGGAGTATTGAGGGAAAGGCAGTCAGCTCTCTTGTTATATATATATATATATATATATATATATATATACACACACACACACAATCACATATAAAAAGGTTATATTCTTGCATACCAGTTTTGTATGGAGGAGAATGCCATGGTTTGAGTCCCTGCTTGCAGTCTGAAGTGGTAATAGTGGAGACCCTGCTTTATGACCTCCGGGACTTGCCTCTAGCTACCGAAGGCGCTCGGACCAACAGCATCTTCTCCTGGATAAACTCCAAGGTTCCTTCTTGTCCATAAGACAAGACTACTTGCTTAGTAAACAACTAGGTGTTGCTCCCCACAAGCTTGAAAGTGAGTGCTGTCAAGGCGCTCATTGGTTTGAACCATCTCCGCTTACTGGTGGCAGTTTAGCCACACTTGGGAGGTGGCGGGGAATATATAGCACTTACGTTCATAGAAAACCAATGAAATCAGACAGTGGCTGATGAAGGCCCAGAAACAAATGGAGAGGGAGCTTCTAGAGGGCAGCACAAAGAATGCCTGGGTTCCCCACAACTCCTTCAGCCCCACATCCAACATGGCTGCCCTTGTTGAGGAGAACAAGGCATCGCATCCCTCTCGGGCAAAATCTCCACTTTAACTCTCAACCTTGTGCTTTCACCAAATAGTTCCAAACACTAGCTAAAGTAGTGTGAATTCTGCTAGAAACAAATTCCTCAAAACGTCTTGTCTATGTGCCCTTTTACTGTGCATGTAGAATCTTGGTTCCAATATCTTCAAACCAAATGCCCTTCCTTTGTAACCCTGAATACCGCAAAGGAGTCCAATGCAAATTCAGAAGTGAAAACTTCAGTGGTGCCCCAGATACTAAAAGGTCAGTTTCTCCCCATCTACAATATCTATAGCTTAGAGCAGAGGTGAGCAGGCCTTATGGCTACATTGCAAAGCAGTTCCAACCTTTAGCTCTTCCGTCAGCTTCTCTTTCTTCTCTTTCAGCTTGTCCACAGCCTTTTCGTCCCAGCGCCGGGCCTTGGCTTTCAGGTCACTGGCACCTCCCGAGATCACCCCAGACTTCTGGAACAGGGTTCCGTCCAGGGCTACAGTCTGGAAGAGAAAGATGGAGATCAAGGCATGTCACGTGGAGGAGGAGGAGGATCAGGTCTTGGCTGACAGACACAGCAGTTAGCAACAGCTACGATCAATGACTCTGTGCAAGAAGTAAGCAGGATTCATTTGGTTAGAGCAGGGGTGCCCAACTCATTGTCTTCCAGACGTTTTGGCCTACAACTCTCATGATCCCTCAAACACTGATGGGAATTGTAGGTCAAAACATCTGATCAGCTACAAGTTAAAGCAAAGCAAAGACAGGACAGAGGTTATTCTGCAGTTCTACGCACACACAGAATTGGAAACTGAGGCAAGAATTCTGCAACCTGAACATCTTAACTTTAACATATTTATTTTTTATTAAGAGCAAGTTTCCAGCCCTCCTGGCTGCAAAGGTAGACGTGTGCGAACGTTTGGTAAACTCTCACAAATCAAAAAGAGGGGGCAGAGGAAGATTTGCCTTGGTAAGACACTGTGACTTCAGCATCCTGTATTAGCTGTTTCTCCAGCCACAACTAACAGAAACCAAATACTTTATGCAAAATAAATCTAAGTGCATTTTCTTAGCTGTTACACATTTATACAAGGTCATAACATCCAGGTTTTCTTGTTGCATAAGTTCATTGGATTGCATTTGCGGTTCTGTGAGGATTGTGGTCAACATACCGCATCCTTCCCCAAGCTGGCACCTTCCAGTTGTGTTGGGCTGCAATTCTCATCATCCCCAGACAGCATGCACCCCTCCTGGCTGGGGATGATGGGGGTTATAGTCCAACAGGTCCGGAGGGCTCCGGTTTGGAGAAGGCTGACATCCAGGGTGAAGGGTGAGTCGGGCTCCCCTGACCTTGTGACGCTGGTGCCCCCCAAAGGCGATGCGGCGGGCATCCTCCACGTTGTCACAGACAAGGGCGTTCCCACAAGCGTACTGCAGGGCCTTCTTGATGTGAGGGGGCTCATAGCGAATCACATCAATCACCAGCTTGGCTCCCTTCAGCTCCCGGAGCTTTTCGTCGGTGGGCTTCACCTGAGAGAGGGAAACAGACAAAGTCAGGCTCACGCAGCCTACAGGCCGTCTGGCCTTGAAAGTGGGCAGGGGCCCCTCCAACGAGACAAGTTTATGCCAGCTTGCTTTGGCCTCATAAGGCTATCAGCCAGTGAACCTGGGGTGGGGGCGAGGCAGAATTGAAGGCCTTTTCACTCCCCTGTCCCCGACCTTTCCCCACCTCACCATTTCAAAAGCCAATGAAATGGGGTGGGGGCAGTTTGCCTCGGGAGGAGAAAAAGGCAAAAAACATGACATGTGGAAAGGGTTGAATGGAAGCCCCACAGGGGTATGGCAAATTTGAGAGAGGGCTACCTGTGGAAGGGTTTGGGCACCCGCAGTGCCCAGTTGAGGGTGGGGAAAGGAAGGGGAGAGAAAGTGCACCTTACCCCAAAAAATGAGGATAGACTAGGCCAAACACGTAGTTTACCTATCGATAATCAACCATCACCACATTTATATCCCACCCTTTCTACAATGAGCTCAATCAGTGTAAATGGGATTGTCGTATGCTGTCCACACAACCACCTTGCACAGCAGGATAAGCTGAGAGATAAACGGCATGCCCAAGGCCACCCACGGAGCTTCATGGCCGAGCAGAGATTCTAACCTCAAATTCCCCCTCAACAAAACCGCCGCACCTCACCCTTGTTAGGACTCACCTCGAGGTAGTCAAGTGGCAGGAAGGTCTCGGGCTCTCCTCGCTGCTCCTTGATGTACTGGATGCAGTCCCGGCCAGTCTTCTCCGAGTCAACGATGATGGCGTCCATGTTCTTGCCCAGCACCTTGGTTACGGCTATCTGATATTTCTTCTGTGTGGGCTGGCAGAGGTCAATCAGGCGCCCATACTGCGGGAAGCAAGGGAGAGGAATGAGGCAGGCAGGCGTACTCCGGCCCAACCTCGCCTTCGCTCCGGCATGCACGGCTTAGGCCCAGGCCCAGCCGGATTTGTGGTTTGGTTTTTATCGCCACACCACTTACCACAGAGCCAGGGTAGAGGCGCTTGATGCTTTCCATGATCTCGGCCTTGCGCTGCTGCCGGCTGTTCTCCTGCCGGTCGATGCGGGCGTCCCCCAGCTGCTCCATCACCTGGTTCAGCTCCTTGTTGATCTCATCAATCCGGCGCTTTGCCAGCTCTACCTCTTCCGTCAGCTCACCCTCCAGCTTCTTTTGCTCTTCCAAGGATTGCCTGAAGACGGGGCAGTGAGAAGGTGACGCAGGAACAGTAGGCCGGGATGGGCAAACTGGAGCCCTCCAGATGTTCTGAACTACAACTCCTATCAGCCCTAGCATGGCCAATTGTCAGGGATTATGGGAGTTGCAGTCCAAAACATCTAGAGGGCAACGACTGTCCTACCCCTGCCTTAGGCACACTATGCCAGAGTGTTTGGTTGCACTGCGCTGGGGCCCCTTCTAAACAACCCCAAAAGCTTCTCTCTTCCCCACACTCTGCTCATGACACTGTGCTCAACCACCCTGGTCCTTACTTGCTAGTGGCAATGTACTCCTCCAGCTTTTCAATGCGCTTCTGGTTCTCCTCAATCTCCCGCAATTTCTGCTTTATCTTGGCCTAGGGAAGCGAATGAATAAGGAACAACTGAGCAAGCACCAGGCCGGTTCGCTCAATGTCAGGGCCCGGCGAAAGCAGTGCCAAGCGAGCGTAAGCCTGCCGCTCCCCCTGAGGAGAACCACCGCCAAAGGTGGACGCCAGGAGGACAGGAAACGAGGAGGTCCCTGAACCCATTGGTCCTTGACTGGTTAGACAACGGAAAGCGGTTCACATCAAAGGCAGGTGGGCGCACCAAAGCCATCTTTGGGAGAAAGAGAAAGAACGGACAAAGAGCAAAGGGGAGGAAAGGGGGGGGTCAACATTTTATACAAGATGCATTTTGTTATATATTTTGGTCCAGTGTTGCAAGTTTGGATGTTAAAGGGGGGTCCTGGGTATGGAAAGACGGAAGGTCTCTGGATCCCACCTGTTTCATAGAGGCACAAAAATCTACCCTCCAAGCTTCCCTAGCAGCTTTTTGATGTGCAAAATAAATGATGCCACTTCACTCCATTTGTGAAAAATATATAAATGGTAGACTCCTGGCACAGAGTTTGGATATCCTGGGTGCAGAATTATTATCTTTTAAAGCATAGAGTGTGCACATCCCTGGGTATGGGGAACACTGGAAAAGTCCTGGGAAGGGAAGACAAACGGGGAAAGCTGGCAAGAACGCTTGCAAACATTCACCTCAGTTTCTACTTTCTTCCTTTCCTCCAGATCCAGCCGGTCTTGATCTGCCTTCTGGTCACGGTTGAATTTCTCCAGCTCTTGGGCCAGGGTGGCCGCTCTCTTGCTGGCCTCCTCCTTCAGCCGGTGATATTTCTTCACCTGTTTGATAAGAAGGGGGAGGAGAAAGGAAAATGATGATGATAATAATAAAATAATTTTGTTTATATACTGCATTTCCTTCCAAGTGAGCACATAATCCATTTAGAGCACATGTGATCAACCTCTTTCACCCCAAGGGCCGAATTCCATTTCAAAGAAGTTGGGGGGGGGGGGGGGAGGAATTCCAGAGGTGGGAGGGGCTAAAAGCTGATGATACTCAGCTCTATTTCTCTTTGTCGACGGAGTCAGCTGGGGCAGTGAAGGTGCTGGACCAGTGCCTGGAGGCTGTAATGGGCTGGATGAGGGCTAATAAACTGTAGCTGAATCCTGATAAGACAGAAGCTGTGTTGGTTGGTGGTTCCCGAGTCTGGGAACTGGGTAAGCGACCTGTTCTGGATAGGTTGCATGCGTGCTGAAGGAGCAGGTGCGTAGCTTGGGAGTACTCCTAGATCCATCCTTGTCACTGGAGGCCCAGGTGGACTCCGTGGCCCGGAGTACTTGGGGTCAGCTTCGGCTGATCCGCCAGCTACGACCCATCCTGGACAAGGATAACCTAGCCACAGTAATACATGCACTGATACCTTCCTGATTAGACTACTGCAATGCACTCTACGTGGGGCTGCCCTTGAAGACGACTTGGAAGCTGCAGCTAGTGCAAAATGCAGCAGCTAGACTGCTGACTGGAACATCTCACAGAGACCATATAACACCGGTCTTAAAGGAACTGCACTGGATGCCAATACGTTTCCGGTCGGAATTCAAGGTGTTAGTAATGACGTTTAAAGCCCTAAATGGCTTGGGACCTCGGTACTTGAGGGAGCGCCTCTCCCTATATCTGCCTACCTGAGATCTGTCGGAGGAGCCCTTCTCCATACCCCACCAATGCGAGATATATGCTATGGTGGGACATGGGAGGGCTTTCTCTGTTGTGGCACCCTGGCTGTGGAATGCCCTCCCCCTAGAGGCCCAACAGGCACCGGTACTGGCTTCATTTCAGTGCCAGGTTAAGACATGGCTTTTTAACAAAGCCTTTGATGGCTAAACCCACCAGCCTGCACACTGTCTTTTTTAACTGGATTTTACTGTTTTAAAATTTTGTATTTGTTTTAATATATTAATGGTTTAATTTGTTTTAGAAGTGTATATTTATTCTATTTTATATGTATGATTTTTTCTGTATGCCGCCATGAGATCCTTGTGATATAGGGCAAGATATAAATGTTTTTAATACAACAACAACAACAACAACAACAACAACAACAACAATAATAGAGGTGGGGCCAAAATATCAGCCTATTTTAGCGTAAGGCTCTTACTGCCAGTAACTAAGCTTTTTGGAAGACCTAAAGACGGCAGTGCACGCGCTGGTAACTTCGAGGCTCAACTTCTGCAACGCGCTGTACACAGGTCTACCTCTGTGCCTAGTCCGGAAACTTCAACTACTTCAAAATATGGCAGCCAGGTTGGTCACCGGTACACCTAGGGGTGATCATATCACACCAGCTTTAAAATCACTCCAATGGCTGCCAATTAGTTTCAGGGTGAAGTATAAAGTGTTGGTCGTTACCTTTAAAGCCCTACATGGTTTGGGTCCAAGTAACCTGCGGGATCACCTTCTCCCATACAATCCGCCCCACATACTCAGGTCCTCCGGGAAGAATTTACTACAGTCACCCAAAACTAGGCTGACAACCGTTACCCAGAGGACCTTCTCTTCTGCCGTTCCCAGACTGTGGAATGGCCTGCTGGGAGAGATTCGCCAACTTAACAGTCTCCTGGAATTTAAGAAAGCCGTGAAGACTGATCTCTTCCGGCAGGCCTACCCTGTCGAATTTTAAGAGTTTTATTGATTTTAATGATGTATTAATTTTATATGATTTTAATTAGTTTTATGTATTTTATATTGTTTGTATTGATGTTGTTCCCTGCCTCGATCCAGAGGGAGAGGCGGGTAAGAAATAAATATATTCATATTCATATTATTATTATTATTATTAGATCAACCATTTGGAATGTGGGGGGAAAGCTGGGGAACCACTAAACAATCGGTGGTCGGGAGAAAGGAGAAGGGTATGTGGCCATCTGGGGAACTACAAGAGGGCCGGACTGGACCCTGGGCCTGAGGTTCCCTACTTCTAATTTAGGAAACCCTGCCCAGGATTCAATGCTCTTAATTCAAAGGGGTCATTGCCTGAGTGAGAGGAGGACCATCCACAGAAATGTATGTTGGGCCATGGGCCTTTTTTGTGCTTATAAAGCCCGACGCCCCCTACTCAGCCCAGGCTGGGCACTGAAGAACAAAGCCAAGAATCTCCTTTTACTGTGGTACTGATATATATATACCTCTCCAGCCCTGCCTGAACCATCTGAGGTTTCCACAGTGCCCAAACAACTTCTCCCTCATCATTGATGGAGAACTTGGGAAGGGGGCGCACCCAGCAGTAGAGCCCACAACTTGCAGGTTAAAAAACACGAATTCTGTCTCTGTCATCTGAAGTGGAAGCACCTGGGAACTCTGCTCTATTTCCAAGGCCCTTCCCTTTACCTTGCAGCTTACAGATGGGCAGTCAGTGGGATAGTGCCCTTCTGGTGGTGGCCCCCAGATTATGGAAAGGCTTCCCGAGAGAGGTATGCCTGGCCCCTGCATTGCCCGTTTTTAGGCAAGCTTTTTAAAAAGTTAATGCTTTTAGTGCTTTAAAAAAACCAGGCGGCTGCTTTTTAAATAACTTCTGTTTTACAGCTGCGATTTGTTTTGTTGCTGCATTGCATTTGAGATCCTGATGCCCTGAGTAGATCTTGATATGGAAGGGTGGGAAATAAAGTATAAAAAATATAGAAATGAGTTAACTTGAAGGGGTTTCAGGTATCTTGGCTGGGAAAGGCTTTAGAGAGCCACAGGACACGGCTAGATGGTCCAAGGCCTGACGTCTACCCTGACTTTGTATCGTCCTGTGTCCCATCATGAAACATCTCCCCCCCAGATGTATCTCTAGCTATCTTTGTTGATCCCCAATGCTTTGAACACACCTGGTTCTCTTCCAACGTGAGGTCCCGGCCCTGGCTCTGGCTCTCTTCTTCCATGCGTTCCTCGAACTCCTGCCGGGCCTTCTCCACAGACAGCATCTCCTTCTCCAGCTCATCCATGTCCCCCTTGCGCTTCTTGTACTGCTTCTGGGCATTTTGTAGGGACTTCTTGGCAGCTTCCAGTTTCTTGATCTTGTGAGACGTATTTTCCTTGGCTTTGATGTACTGGGGGCGCTTCTGGTTCAGCTCAGAATCCTTTTCCCTGCCCAAACAACATTGGTTAGCCAAACTACTCTGTGTCTAATCTCTGGGAGAATCCACCTCCCATCCTAGATCACACTGTAAAGCAGGAGTGCTTGTTGGGTTGGGTTGGCACATTTGGAATTCTGAGAGTGCCGTTGGTGTTCTCGCAAAATCGCTGCCAAAATGGCTGTCACAGAGGGCACGGCTGCGCACAAAACATTTCTCTGAAGGCAAATTTGTAAGATTAAAAGGAAAGTAACCTACCCAAGAACCTAAGCACAAGGCAGAGGAGGGGTCTGATCTCCAAAACACAAAAACACACTTTTGAACCCAAATGAAAATGGCACCGGAAAGCAGCACTTTGCTGTATGCAATATGCCCGCATCCCAGTTTTAAAAGGTTTTAATTTTAAGACACTTTAGGAAAGAAAATTAAAATCAGAAGCAGCAGGGAGCCTGGCAGGGACAAAGAGAGATGCCTAAGGATGCATTGATGCCCGTAGGCACCACGCTGGAGACTCCAGTAAACATAATTTATGATCTCCCAGGACCCCTGAGTGGATCATGCAATTTGCTGCACTCCCAACCTGCAAATGACCTGTCACAGTGGATTTCACTCTGTGCAAATCGCTCCCTTATGGTGCTGTCCCCACATGGCTGTACTATCTGTGTGTATACCACAACAATGTGGAGGGGCGGGGGATGTGATCACATGGTCTTTCTGACCCAGCTGGCTTCCCACTGGGAAGGTGCCAATCAAGCCAGAGAGACGCACACAACTGGCCCCACTTACACGGTTATTCAGACACAAACCACAGCTGTGCGGATCCTTCACAGGAAGGCATGTGGCTTATTGCAGGGGATTCTGGAGTAGGGCTCTCAGTCACACATTCCACTCACATGAGGTTCTGTTTAGGCCTGTTAGGCCTCACCCTTGCTTTAGCGTCCCGGAACTACAACACAATGCTCCAGAACCCAACCAACATATGAAAGAAGAAGACCGATGAGAACAGGCAACCATTTTTCATTGTGTGGATGTTGGATCTAGCCCAAAGTCTATAGCAAGAAGAATGTTTTTCCCCCATGCTTAGATGATGCACGTATGGAACGGGCATCATCTTAGAATTCTTCCTGTGCGAGAGAAGAATTCTGATCAACCGATAGGGTCGTCCATATTAATTGGGCACCACACTTCTATGGTTTCGTGTGCACGTGTGTGTACGTGACAGAAAGAGAGACTGACTTGACCTGTAACCTGCAGTCAGTGGCTGGGCTCACTTTCTTGAATTATTTGCTCCACGCGATATTTCGTCTGTGTTTTAATGCTCCATCACGGATAATGCCCAGGGCGGATTGCCTTTGGGACTCGTCTTAGCCTCAGCGATCCCCCTATGTAAAATGGGACAACTACTAATGGTCTGGTGGATTAGCAGTCTGGTGGAGTCTTACGGTTCGCTGTTTGACCTCTGATCTCTATATTAACTCAGATCTTGCACCTGCAGGTCACCCCAAGTTCTTGGCGGCTTGCTCTGCCCTTCAAATGGCCATTTTGTGATGGGCTCAGGGATGGTAGGACCAGAACCCCAGCAGCTCGGCTTTGTTTGTTTGGTTTAAAAAGAAGAGTAGAGTCTGCTTCCCCGCTGCCGCCCCTGCCGCCGCCCCCTGTCCCACCACAACTACCCCCAGCCAAGCCTTACTTGATCTCCTTCTCAATTTGCTGCTGCTCCCGCATCACTTTGCCCAGCTCCTTCTTCCTGTCCTTGAGCTCATCCTCCACCTTGTCCATGCGCTTCTTGTCCTTGTCAATCTCTTTGTTCTTGGAGCCCAGCTCCTTGTTCAGCTTTTCAATGTCAGCCTCGTTGTGGTACAGCTTGAAGAGCTGCAGCTGGACTTGGGCTCGCACCACCTCGTCCTTCAGGCGCTGGTACCGATCCGCCTGGCCGCCCAAGACAGGAGAGCGGAGATCATCAGCTGTGGGGTCACGCGGTCCAGACCTAAGGATCCTCAAATCCCAAAGCTATTCGCTAAGGAGGGAACCTCCAAGTCAGCCCATTTCCCATTGGCAACATCACCACTATACACTTAGGCCAGGGGTGTTGAACCTCTTTCTGCCTAAGGGCCGAACTCCGTTGCAGAGAAGCTCTTGGGAGGCCACATTCCAGTGGTGGGCAGGGCCAGATGCAAAGGGGCGTGTCAAACATACCAACATATTTCAGTTTGTAGCTCGTTCTGCCAGTCACTAAGCCTCAGGAGAGACATTTTAACCTTTTGGAATGGGGAAGAACTGCACAAAAGCCGGGAAACCCCCAAACAAGTGGGTTAAAGAATCCTAGAGGGCCAGATTGGAAACCCAGATTGGTAGGGTGACCAGATAAAATCCAGGTCAGGGCTCATGTAACTTTAACAGTTGTAGAGAAAAGGGAATTTCAGCCAGTGTCATTTGTATGCAATTAGTTCCTGGTGAAATTCCCTCTTCATCACAACAGTTAAAGGTGCATGTACTATACTAGAGTGACCATATACAAAAGAAGGCAGGGCCCCTGCAACTTTAACTGTTGTGATGAAGAGGGAATTTCGCCAGGAACTAATTGCATACAAATGAAACTGGCTGAAATTCCCTTTTCTATACAACTGTTAAAGTTACATGACCTGGATTTTATCTGGTCAGCCTACAGATTGGGACCCCGGACCAGAGGTTCTGTGCCCCTGGTTCAGGGCTACAACATGCACTTAATCCCAATTGCACTTACCGGGGAGTAAGTCCCACTGCACTCAGTGAGACTTAACTCTGAGCAGGCATGTAGACGATTTCACCGTTAGTTAATCAATTGTTTCTATTAACCAATTCAGAGCTTTCCAATTGATTAAAAGGCCAAAAAGTTACCACATAGTCTATAAAGACATAACAGCCCTACCTGCAGGCTTATAGAAAACATTAAGAGCTAGGGAAGTGTAGCAACTAGGAGTCTGAGCTAAGAATCAAGATGTTCCTGGTTCAAAGCGGCCTTAAATGAGTCTCTCAGCCGCAGCCCTTCGGGTTGTTGTAAGGATTTCAACAAAACAACAATACAGTAAACACTGTCCATGTGCTTCACACCCACAACATCATAAAGTAAGTTTTAAAGTGTAATTTTTAAAACCACAACAAATATTTTCAATAGAAAGGTAGTTCATAAATGTGTAACAAACCAAATAAATAAACAAATGTCTACAAAGCACTTTGGACATTGAGAAGTGCCAGCTGTTAGTACAATGAACATTAAACGGTAGCGGGGAAAGGAAGGAAGGAAGAAGTAACAGTGAGAGGCAGAGAATTGCCTTGGATTGATGAATTTCATTTACATATATACTCCTCCTCACCACTCCCGCAGCCCGGATGATCAACAGGGCAGTGGGGAAAAGGCTGCTGTTCCACGTTAGCAGCGCTAGAACAACATTCCCAATCAGGAGGAGGCTTAAGCCTCCTTCCTACCTGAGCACCCTCGATGGGGATCGCCACATTTCTACCATCATTAGCAGTGGGAAAGCCGCAATCCTGGCTGCTTTGGGGTCAACAGCAGGAGGCAGAAGCCATTCTTCCTAACTTACCTGATTGGGATTGCTGTTCTAATACAGCAGCGTTGGAAAAGTCTTTCCCACACATCTGGGCTGCGGGGTAAATTGGGTGGGGCACCTGCAGGCTCCACAGGCCACACGTGACTTGTAGGTTGTGGAGCCGTTTTAAGCCAGACTACATGATTTGCTCAAACGTTCCGGCTGACCCCTCTGCTGGCTTGGTTTCTGCACTAGTCTCGTCCTTCACAGCCAGCACAGACATACACCAGGCTGGCACAAGGTGGATGGACCACTCCATCCTTTCTCCGCCAGTCTCCTTGGCTTCCCCTCCTCTACTCGCCCCTTTGCAGGCTAGTAAACATTTGTGCAGGCTAGTAACATTAGGAGGCGGCCACCACCATACACAGCCCAACAGAGGACAGGGCTTGCCCAAGACATTGTGCTGCCCAAGGCAAAGGGCAGTGTACACCCTCCCACATACACCATCTGACCAGACTGGCAGCTGAATCTTACTTCCACACTGGTGACGGAACAGGATCCTCCACTGTAGCTGAGGACAACTGGCTAGCTTAATGGGCACAAAGAAGGCTACGTTAAGGGACTCTGGGTGGGTGTGAAGGGGCTGTTACCACTGCCTGACATCTGCCGCCTGAGGCAGCTGCTCACTCTGCCTAATGGCAGGGCCAGCCCTGCCAGAGGACTAACTGTATATTGACAATTTAATGTTCACTCTTTTAATTTTCGTAAACCGCCCAGAGAGCTTCGGCTATGGGGCGGTATATAAATGTAATAAATAAATAAAATAAATAAAATAAATAAAATAACAAGCAATGCCATCTCCAGTCTGTGATTGAGGAGACGAAATGAGGAAGGGTATGGTGAGAGAAGGCTGGCCTGAAACTGAGCTGCTTTTCCACTTTAACTCAAGATGCAGCGCAGGCAGAGATGCCACGGAATAGAACAAGACCTTTCTGTGCCCAGAGAGAATCATGGCCAACAACTGCTGCTAATTTTTACCTCTTCTTTCTCCTGTTTGGCCTCCTTACGCTCAGCTGCAATGTTCTTCTTGCGGTGGTAATTGAACTGGGTGTCTTCCTCCGCCTTGACCATCTCCTTCTTGCGCTTGTCGTACTCCTGAGCCAGCTCCCCTGAGCGACTGATCTCCTCAAAGAGGGCTGTGCGCTCCTTAGGGTTCTTCATCGCAATAGACTCCACCGCACCCTGGGACAGTGACAAAGGACCAAAGCCTCAGACCAATCCAAGAGGTTCACCTTATGAATCAGCCTCCCATCTTTCGGCACAAACTGAACGACGGGGCGACAACAACCCTGAGAGGCGGGTGCCACCAGCGGCACAAGCAGCAGTTTGTGGAATGCCTAGGCAGAGTAGGCCTGGACTTCCATCTGCCTCTCCAGCACTCCAACCCAGCAGGCTAGAGTCAAGCCCTCTTTCCAGCGCCAGAGAAAGACCTGGTCATTTTCCCAGGCATTTTAGCCTTTGAACTCTGCTGTTTGAAATCTGTTATTGTACTGAAAATCTCTGCATTGCTGCCAGGCTTTATTGTGGCTTGTACTTTTTATACTGCAGTTTTAAGCTTTAAAATTTTATATTGTATTTTAAGAAGCATGTTGTGCTTTTAATTGCTGTGAACCGCCCAGGGAGCTTCAGCTATCGGTCGCTATAGAAATGTAATAAATAAATAAATAAATAAATAAATAAATACCACCAGCCTGCATCTGTATTTCAGCACTCACTAGAAAGGCACTATTATTTCACGCTTCAGAGTCACTGAGGATACATTTGTGAAAATAAAGGTTAGCCACCAATGGGCCCTATAAACCGGTTGAGCACAGACTCTCTCCCACGCCCGCCTTCGACCTTGCAGGATTAGATGAGCCCACTGTCGAATCCCTGTGGGAATCCATATGACCCCCAACACAGCACAACTGCTTCAAGCACACCTAGGCCTGCGCACTTTTCAGGAATGTGTTCAGAAGAACCAAGTGCTTGGGCTGCCCTTGTGAACGCAGGATGGAGAAATACCAATGGATCTGGTTGCCATGCATTCCAGTCTGCTGCAGCAAGGGCATGCGTGCTTTGGTCGGGCGAGGAATCTGAAAAACAAAAGTTACCTGGAAAACTAGGAAGTTCCGAGCTTTGATGAGAATGCCCAGTTTCTCCAGCTCCTCGCTGTACTCACTCAGCTGTACCACTTTGTTGTTGATTTTGTACTCTGACGAGCTTCCTATAAGACACACAGCTCCTTTAGCCTTGGCCAGACAAGACTTGAAACCCAAGAGATGGCAAGATCCAGAAGGGCTCATCCCCCCCACCCCCAAGTCTTATTATGCTGAAGGACATGGTGAGGAGTCTTACAAAGGAGATTCAGAGAAAATGGGGGGGGGAAGGCAAACAGCAGGACAGGATTAGTTCAAAAGAAAAGAGTTTTCGCATTCAGTTAGGTCTGTTAGCTGTTGTTATTTCTGAACACAATACTATTGCTGCAGAAAATCAAAGCAAAAATGTCCTGCTGACTTTCTGAGAGAGATAATGCAAGAGGTTTGAACTGCCATACAACTAAGGGCTAGATTAAGTAAAGGGTCTTCAACTCTGGGGGATTAAGGCTGCAAATGTACAAGGGAATACACCACACAGTCGGCCTCACTTCAAAATAAACATAAATGAGATTGCACTGTAACATCCCCCTAAAGCAGAGGTGGGTGACCTACAGGTCTCCAGATGTTTGGCCTACAACTCCCATGATCCCTCTCCATTGGCAACACTGGCTAGAGCTCATGGGAGTTGCAGGACAAAACATCTAAAAGGCCTTAAGTTGCCGAAGCTATTTCATATATTTTCCGGATGCTAAGAACCGCACTTCTCTACCTCTCCTTAGTACAGCCCGCCCACCATCCTGAGCTTCAATCATCCAACTCCTTACAACATGCCAAACCAGAGAAACCCCGATCCCCTTTTTGAACTCCAATCATGATAACCCCAAAGATTTTTCCACACTGCCCCGAAGCTCACCCACGATGACCCTTGCGAAGGTGCGATCTTCGGCGCCATCTTCAGAGTAGACCATGCTGACAAATGCCCGGTTGGCAGCTGGCTTCCCTACTGGGGCCCCGTGGATCAAGTCCCGCAAGGTCTTCACTCTCAAATTACTGGTCTTCTCACCAAGCACAAAGCTGATAGCATCCATGAGATTTGACTTGCCTGGATGGAGGACAGCAAAGAAAGTGTGGTGCATTTCAGCAAAAAAAAAGTAAGAAGTGCTATACCTCAGGGTGCTGTTTGAGCTAGTGCCGGCTGGGCCTCAGACCTACAAGCATTTACCAATGCTAGGCCTCGACTCTACAACATGTGAAAAGACGAGATTGCCCCTGAACATGTGCAAAATATATTTCTCGCAGATAATGTCTTCTCTAATCTGAGGTGGAAGCAGCACAGGGCTTCCCAGAAGACTTGAACCCGGGCTTCCCTCTCTAGAAAATGACACACGGCCTCCCCTTTCTTGATGAGTCCTGCCCCTTTTCCCTGGTATGGCCTTTCCCAATTTGGTGCCCTCCAGATCTGTTAGACAACAACCCCCAGCATTCCTGACTGTTGCCAAGCTGGCTGCAGCTGATGGGAATTGAAGTCCAAAGCATCCAAGGTCACCCAGTTTGGGAAGGTTACCTTAGTAGGATTTTCTCAATGCAGCCATTCCTCCTACCCCCTGCCAAAAATCACACACAAACATAGTGAATGCCCTCTTCTTCTCTCCCACCCCATTTGACTAAAGTGTCCCGGCCACCGACACCTTGCAGCATTTGAGTGCCCCCTCCAGCTCTTTTTTTTAAAAAAACCCACACACAACTAAGTTGTTTCTCACCAATGTCAACCCTCCACAAAAGCAAAAACTTATCCCTCTCTTCCTGTACTAGCACTTTTAAAACCTGGATGAAACCGTGTGTCTTCAACACCTGCATAACAGACAGAAATGCAGCAGGTACAGCTTCCCACATCCAAATATTGCATCCAAATGGTCCAGGACTAGGTGGGGAAAAGATCCTCCATCAGTGCCCCCAAGTAACCTTAACTCCAAAATCCTAATCCCTGACTGAAATGAAGTCTAAGTACACCCAACTGCTCCTATTTATCCCTTGTTACCCTTGCCTCTTCCCTCTCTTGTCCTAAGCCATCCCACAGGAACAGTTGCACTTCTTTCTGTACACCACGGCCAGACCCACGGGTTCTCCTGCTCCTGACATGCCACAAATACCTGCTGCCTGCACCACAGGGTACTTCCATGCTAGAAGAGGGAGGATACTATATTCTGCAGATCTCTGGCTCTGATCTGATGCAGTTCTTCATCCCAGGATGCAGAGTAAAACTTGGCTGCTCTGGGCTGAAGCAACCTATTGCACTCCTACAGGAGCCACAGCTCTGGCTTTGCCCCCTTCCAATCACCTCCATGGGAGCAAAGCCAGACATTACCTCCACACTGATGCATGCATCTTTGCATCATGTGTGATTGGAATCTTCAATCATTCCTGGTACAAAATACAACAGAATTTCCTAATCTCAGAGCAGGCTGCCCAACACATCTCTGTATGATTCCCTGCTCCAGCCTGGGTCCTTTCCAATCAGCCAACATGCAGGAAAATGAGCTTGCCTGCATTGCTCTCTGTATCACTCTTAACAGGGATTATTTATTTCTTCCTGTATCGCATAGGGGTTGCCTGTGCATCTTCAAGTCAGAAGGCATGCCCAAGCCAGCAGGGTCTTCCAAGAGTAGGTCATATGACTAGTTCTCACACTGTGGGTAAACCTGCATCTATGCTGTGTTACCGCTGAATGCCCATGGGCAGCTCTTCCCAAGAAAGCTAACAATGACTCTGTTCAGACGACATGCTAAGCCACCGTGGTTAAGCATTTTGAGGTAAACATTATGGCTTAGCAGGTCGTGTAAACGGTTCCTAACCATAGTGGCTATATAACCACTGCTTACACACACTTACCAACCATTTGCTGCAAAAGGATTAGCAGCCTAACCATGGCTTAGCGTGTGGTCTGAACAGGCCCCATGAGGGAGTATTCTAGGCTAGCCTTCTCCCTGAAAGGCTGGTTGTCTACATGCAAGGATTTCATATTTTCTTTTTTACATAAAGACGCATTTATCCATGCAACCCCCCCCCCCCCCCTAATAAACAGCTCAAATCACCTCAATGAGGACAAGGCCTATAACTAAGCTGCCTTCACAGGTACCCACCACCACCCCGTTTCTGCCTCAGACACTATGCTGGGCAGGCTGGTTGACTGGAAGGACGCAGGAGGCAGCCTCATCTCTGCGGGCAGGTAGCTCTCCGCCGCCGCAGGCCTCTGAAAGATCCCCACAGATACAAAGGCGCGAACTCTCCGCACCCCGCACCAAGAAGCGGGGGGCCAATCCACGGGGAGCAACCCCAGAGCAGCGACTCGTACAGAGATGCGCCGCCTCTGCGGAAATACACGGGCCTGGCGCTTGGTCCTCCTCCCCCAGGGCAGGAACCTCTCATCTTCGCCTCCCCTCCTCCGAGGCTCGCGTACCGGATCCATTGGGCCCGATGATGGCCGTGAAGCGCCGGAAGGGCCCGATGATTTGCCGCCCCTTGTACGATTTGAAATTCTCGATCTCGATCAGCTTGAGGAACCCCATTTCGCGGGTCCGCGGGGAGGGGGATAGGAATGGGAGGGGGACTACGGGTCCCGGCAGGGGACACAGGATGACAGGGCCCCTCGGTCAAAACCTCAGGGGCCCTGCAGCACCCGACCGCTCTAGCCAGCTTTCGACAACAAGAACGGGAACCCGGAAACCTCGCGAGAAGTCGCGATCCCACAATTTCAAGGCGACGCTGAGCGATGCTCTGAGACGGTGGCTCTTGCCGCCACGCCCCCTTCGAAATCTCGCCCGTTGATAGGGCGCCGCTGCCTGATAAATTTTACATACGAAGCTCCGCCCTCTTTCCTCTAAAGACGCGCGGTGGCCTTCTTCCAACGGCGTCTTCGTCCGGCTCAGTGATCTTGATGCTGATAGGCTTCCTCTTCTAAAATTTGCATAAACTGACGTTCGGGTAGAACCAATGTTTCCTTTCTAAGGGTGAATAGGTTTGAAAATAGACGGGCTCGTTGCTATAGAAACCAGAAGGCAAACATTGCAGAGGGGAAAAAGGGGAGCCGGGGAAGCAAAGGAAGGATTAACCAGAAGGTTTAGCTGTAAGTTGTAACCTTTATTATGGGGTTTGATTTTGAAATTTTATCATTTCAAATAATAGTTTTTGGATAAATAGCCTTTGGGTAATTTATTTAAGTATCATTTTATTGTAACAACCCGTTTGGGAAGCTTGTAACACAGCTTGTATAATTTGTATTAAGAAACTAATGTGATTTTTTTTTTAATTAAAAATTCCTAAATAAGGGATTGGGTTAGGGTGGCCAGATAAAATCCAGGTCAGGGCTCATATAACTTTAACAGTTGTAGAGAAAAGGGAATTTCAGCCAGTGTCATTTGTATGCAATTAGTTCCTGGTGAAATTCCCTCTGCATCACAACAGGTAAAGGTGCATGCACTATACTAGAGTGACCATATACAAAAGAAGGCAGGGCCCCTGCACCTTTAACGGTTGTGATGAAGAGGGAATTTCACCAGGAACTAATTGCATACAAATGACACTGGCTGAAATTCCCTTTTCTCTACAACTGTTAAAGTTACATGAGCCCTGACCTGGATTTCATCTGGTCAGCCTAGATTGGGTACAGCTACTCTCAATGAGCTGGCAGTTTTAGTTTGCAAAAAGTGCCTTGTTGTTCCAGCCTAGCCATGTTTACTTGGAAGAAATGCATTGCAATGGGGCCTTACTCCCAAGTAAGTGTGTTTAGGATTACAGCCTCTGATCCCATACATGTTTTCTCAAAAGTATTTCCTGCTGAGTTCAATTAAGGCTGCATTCTTGGGAGTAAGTTCCATTGAATTCAATGGAGCTTACTTCTGAGTAGATATATATATATATATATAGGATTGCACTGTTGTTCACTGTTTCCAAGTGACAGCATTTAGGATATATTGCCCTTTCACAAGAGTCCAGGGAGAAAGATCATTATCAGTCTTACAAGTGGGGACTCACAATAAAACATTATGGTGCATCCCCAGCTCATAACAGGAGTGTGTCTTCTTCAGGGCTCCAGCCAGCCTGCGACAAGATCTTTGTAATGCTGCTCAGGCAGGAGGAGGGGAGAGGAAGGAGATTCCCCCCTCCCCATTCCCCCCCTCCAGAAATGTTCCTCTGAAGTGTCAAATCACCCTTCCCCAACTTAGGGGTTTCCAGATGTGTTGGACTAGCAAGCAATGGGGAAGGTTGTGCTGGCTCATTCTAAAGTGTTTTATTGCCATATAATTGGTGGGGGGAGGTGTCTGGAGAGTGGGAAATGAAAAGGTTTTTGGGGAACGGTGGTCACTTGGTGGTAGAGCACATACTTTACATCCGGAAGGTTCCAAGTTCAATTCCTGACATCTCCAGTAGAGCCCAGAAAGGCCCCTGCCTGAAACCCTGGAGAGCTGCTGCCAATCAGCATAGACCAAAGGCCCTAAAGCCCCGTGTGACTTTCAACCTAATTTCAACAAGATAGGACAGCCTTTGAACAGCCTTATACTGTCATACTGATGATCCATCTAGCCCAGTATGGGCTGCATCAGCATTCTCCAACGTGGAGCCCTCCAAATGTGTTGGACTGCAACTCCCATCATCTGGTGGGCGATGACGGGAGTTGTAGCCTAGCCCCTCTGGAAGGCATCTGATTCGGGAAGGCTGTTCTACACCTACACTGACTGGTAATGGACTCTCCAGGATCTTGGGGAGGGGTCGTTCCCATCCCTACCTTGAGATTGAAGCTGGGATCTTTCGGATGGAGAGCATATGCTCACCACTCACAACATGTATTCCCCACTGCCAGGCTAATCCTAGCCTTCCAGGATACTGCAAGCCAGCTTTCCCCGACCTGGTGCCCTACAACTCCTAACATTCCAGTTCCCATCAGCCCCAGCCAGCATGGCCAATGATCAGGAATGTTGGGAGTTGCAGTCCAATGCATCTGGAGGGCATCTGGTTGGGGAAAGCTGACATAAGCTGTCAGGGTCTTGAGCAGGCCCTCCCCAGTCCCCCTCCCTATTTCTTCCCCCCCCCCCTCAAATTGACATTCAGCTGCCTGCAACATTCTGCTCGGTTGAAAGAGTGGCATAAAGACAAAATCTACCTTTGGGGCAGAGGGCCAGAAGAGTCAGCCGTGACTGGGAGATCTGATTCCGGAGAAAAGCCTCTCCCATGCTGGCTCAAGAGCTATTTGCAAGTCGATCTAGAATAGACAGTGGCACAATTCTACCTAGGCATCCATAGGTGCCAATCAGAAGGGAATGGGATCCGGTTAGTTAGCAATGGGATGAAATCTGGCCTACTTTAGGAACTTTTCTCTCTCTCCCTCTCACACACAAACTCATCCCTCACTTACAGCTGCAGAGATGTATAAAGTGGACATTCAGACAGATCTGAAAGAGGCGGCCGCCATTGAAGCCCGCAGGAACCGGGAGAAACAAAGACAGAGCCGTATCTTTAACGCTCGCTTCCGCACCATGGGGGTGAGACTTGCAGAGCTGGGGAGCTGTGTGTAGAGATGTAAAATATCCGGAAATTTTGAAGGCATGGGGGGAAAATGGTTTTTTTCTGGGAGGGTTGGGGGGGGGGGGAATGGAAATTTTCAGAAAAAATTGAAAAATGAAATATTAGCACTTTTTAGGGATAGAAAGTCACTTTGTTACTTTAGGAACGTAAAATGGAGTTATGTACAAGTTGGTTTGGCATAAAATTATCACACTTGGTATATTAAAAGTATAGTGCATTCAACGAAATATTACAAATTGGATCTACTTTTTAAAATTTTTACCTTTTTTTTTTTTTTTTAAAACAAATGAAGCTACAAGCTCCTGAACTGTAAGGAACACCTGAAATGTAAGGAACCTCTTTGGTTTTGCCAGTTTATGAGGAGCAGGCAAAAAACAATTAAAAAAACAGAAGGAACTATTAACATTAGTAACAAGGAAAATTATTTATGTCTCTGCTAGTCCTCCACAGTGTCAAGCAGACATAAAGCACGCATTCCCATAAAAAGAACTGAGAAAAAAGGGGGACCAAGATTCAGTGAATATGCATGAAATTTAATCTGACTCATTTTCTGAGCTATAGCTGTCACAATAGGTTTCAGTCTCTGCTTCAATGGCAGTGCCCCCTAGAGGCAGAAATGCATCTTGCTCTTGCATTTGAGAGCTGTAGTCTCAGTTTGCAACTTGCTTGTCCTCGGTGCACAGAAATTGTAATAATCTGATACTGTACATAGTTTTTAGAAATCTTTTGGAGAAGTAAATATATAAACACCTTGTCTTAAACATTTTATGCATCATGCTAAAATAAAACATTCCATAATCTGTTTTTTCATTTTTTTTTTCAATTTTCCCAATTTTTGGGGGGGGGAAGGCTTCGGAAGAAACCGGGGGGGCAATGGGTTTTTTCCCAGGCCTTCACATCTCTAGCTGTGTGTTGGGAGTTAAGGCCTGCCTTGGTTGGAAGCTCTAGAAAGAAGTCCATAAACATGCCTTAGAGCAGGGACAGCTGTAGGATAGGAAGTCACCCCTACACACGGACCCTCCTTAATAGGAAGGGCCCCTTTCCACAGGAGCTCTTGGCTTGTTCAGTGAGATGGGCTAGGCATTCAACTAAGCTTTCTTCCCAGAAAAAGAGATTTCATAAAGGATAACTTTGGAACTTCAGGGGCTCAAGGGTTGCCGTCTTCTGCGATTCCACATTCTGCAGGGACCATTTAGCAAGCAGCAGAACTCATCTGTATGGTCTAGAGGGTAGATTGCATGTGGTTATTCTTCAATAATAATATTATTATTAATATCCAATGGATCTAGACGCTGAATGGGCCTTTGTACTGTGTATGTGTACCAAAAGGCCTCAGTGTACCAAAAGGTAAAGCTGAGGCCTAAACAACTTCAGATCCATTTGAGATATTTAGGAGTTAGTAGTAAAGAATTCCCATTAAAAGCAGGGGTGGGCAACTTGTGGCCCTCCAGATGTTTTGGCCTACAATGCCCATCAGCTCTACGCATTATAGGCAATGTTGAAGGATTTTGAAAGCTGTAGGCCCACATATCTGGTTTCGGATCTTAGTTGGAAGGACACAAGTTGTTCACCTCTGATTTGTTTAAAATACTTGTATCCTGCCTGTCTGCCATAAAAGAAGACCTCAAGGTGGCTTGCTTTAGAAACTAAGAAAATAAAATGTTGAAATGCTGAAATGCAACAACCCGAAAACAGGAGATAGCAGAGAAAAAATATGACAAAGCAATAGCAGCAGGAAATGAGGCAAAAGCTAGGTCCTACATGTTTCCATCTAAACTTCAGATGATGGTGGGATGTGGAGCAGATGACCAGAGAGAGCAGGCAAGCTTGTGTGGTAGGAGGCAGTCTTTCAAGTTTCGTGGTCCTGAGTCATTTAAGGCTTTGAAAGTAATAACCGCTACTTTGATGTGAGCCTGGAAATGAACAAAAAGCCCACAAAGCTAGTATAAGCATGGAGTCATGTGCTCCAAATAACCAGCTCCCGCCAACAGCCTTGCAGCTGCATCCTAAACCAGCTGAAGTCATGAAACAGGCGAGCTTATGCCAGAGTAGAGGAGTATTTAAGGTACTGTAATGTCCTTGGTTTGGGAGGGATGGAAGGGCAGCATGCAGGGAACCTGCATTCCATTTGCTGAAGAATTTGCTTCTGAACCAGCCCCGCCATGGGCTGCTCCTAACCCACACTGTAATTGAAGTCCTCATCTTACTTAAGGTGGATGTGGAAGGCTTGAAAAACCAAGTGGAAGAGCGAGAACTGAGAGACAACGCAGAGAAGCGACGGGATGAAGCTTTTGGTAAGTGTTTCTGCTCCACTTCCCCATTGGGCTTGTCCTAGGATGTTGGCCTGGGAACTGGCAGATCAAACAGTCTATAGCCTTCTGTTTATGCAAGTCAGGTCCCTCAAGGGTTATTTTCAAGGGCAGGAAAGTACATGAACCCTGGCAGATGAAGTGCACCATCCAGAGCCTTGTAAGGAGCAGTGAGAGATAATGGGAGTTGCCTTCCAGATGTGCTGGACTACACCAGGTTGGGGAAGGCTGATTTGGGAACAGGAAATAATTTTCTCCTGGATCTGATGGGTCAGTAGTCCTGAGATTGTCCATAATGCCTTCCAGCAGGGGTTTCCAATGGTGCTCCTGGAACCCTGGGGTTCCGCAGAAGCTTATTAAGAGCTCCTTTAATGAAAAGATTCATAATGGTAGAGGAGCTGCCAAAAGACAGCTCCTCTGCCATTATTAGTCTTTCCCTACAGCACATGCTTTAGTTTGCAGAGCGCAACAGCTAATTCCAAAAGGCTTGTTCCAGCACTACCCTCGGAGAGCCTTGTATGTAGGCCCAAGTCCATTGCGACATGCACGGATCCCATCACAGAAGAACAGGGATTCTTGGTGGACAAATCAATATAGAAATTATTCTTTGAAAGAAGGGAGCTTGGGACCTCCACCAAGTGAAGTGCGGTGGGTTCTCAGAGGTGGCACCACAGCTGTGGGAAGGCCTCCGCAGAGAGGCTTGCCTTGCACTTTCTGGATTGTTTCCCTGGTGCCAAACCTTTGTATTCACCAAGGCCCTTAAACAACCTGTGGTGTTTGTTCTGAAGCGTTTAAGGGATGGCCTTATTTTCCCACTTCTCCAAAAGGAAGTTTACAGGCTGCACTTTACTGTGTTTGCAGCATTTTAGATAATGTGTTTTTCCTCAGTACTGTAAGCCACCCAGAGAACATGTGTTGATGGGGGGCCATATAAGTGAAGAAAATAGATGAACAATAAAAATTCCACGACCCATTAAAAATCTGATCATACATTGTCAAATTCCTGGGAGTAGAGGACAGTTTTTACCTGGTGCCAGAAAGATGACAATGTTGGCGCCAGGCAGACCTCACTGGGGAGAAGTTTCCATAATGGGGGGGGGGGGGGCACCACCAAGACAGCCCTCTCCCTTACTGCCATCCTCCAAGTCTCCCTTGGAAGAGGGTCTCAGTTGAAGATCGTAATGTGTGGGTAGTTTCATACCGGAAGATGGATAGATACAACTCACCTGAGTCCCGAGGGTGTTTCTTACTCAACATTTTCCTTGCCTCCAGACACTGACACTGTACACCAGCCTTCCCAAACCTGATGACACCTAAATGTTTTAGAGTTCAGCTCCCAGCAGTCCCAGCCAGCATAGCCAACACATCTGGAGGGCACCAAGTTGGGAAAAGCTACCCCCATCTGCTTGACTATTATGCAACTAATCTGTGAGCTGGATGGATGGGTACCGAAGGTTGAACAGAATGATGCTGAAGTTCCTTTCAAGCCTACAAACCTGACTCCCATGAGGCTGTGCTGTGTCTATGCTGCAATTCTGCAGGAGTACAGAAAAGCTGAAGAATTGGGGGCATTGATCACAAAATTTAGTTTCCCAAGAATCTCCGTTTTCACTTCAAAGACAAAAATAAAATCCCTCAGCTTTCTAGCCCTTATGGTTGCAGGGATATAGTTGGAAGTGTGTGGGCAGTGTCTCAGCGACATTTCAGAAGCCAGAGGTGTTGCTGAATATACCAAAAGCAGAGAAACTTCTGTGAGGTTGCTTCTGCGTTAGAGACCTTTTGTACCGCTGAGGGATTACTTTTCTGCCATCAGTGGGAAGCAGAATTAAAACAGCGGTTCCACACAGCCCATAATATAGTGCTACATTTGCCGGCAAGGCCCATTCCCCATGTCCAAGATCCATCTATGATGTTTTCTCAGAAGTCCCATTCAGCAAAGCTGCCCTTCAGCATTGATTTAGGGTGCAACCCTATGCATGTTTAGACAGAAAAGTTTCCTATAGCTCCCAGCATCCCCCAGTCAGCCATGCTATCTGGGGAATGCTAGGAGTTACAGGATTTATTTTTCCCTAAACATACATAGGGTTGCACCATTAGTAGCTTTCTCCTTGTAATTTCTGTCCCTTTTGTTGCTTCCTGTTCAGTTCAGCAGCAATATTACTGATGAATAATCTTAGTTGCCCAGTTTCTGGTCTTCATTGGTCAGGAGGGGGGCAGTTTAGTTACTGGATTCCTTTCATGGCTATGAAGTACAGCCACCTTGAGCTGTACAGAACAGGATGCTTTCAGTGAGTGGTCACATTTATAGGGGTTTTCCCCACCGCTCCCCAAGGTATCTATGGGAACATAATAAAAATCTGCCAAGACAGAATCTGACCTACCAACTGATCTGCAAATCCTGTCTGCTCTTCGCAAAACCAAGTGTCCCCATTCATTCACCCTAACCCTTAAGACGTCGGGGGGGATAAAAAGGAGGAAGGAGATTTCTCCCACCTGCTGTAGGTCTTCACTCTTATTTATTAATAAGAGTATTTGTATGCTAAAAAGGGCCCCCAAGTGGCTCACCTAAAAATACAGTAAGATGAGAACAGACTAAAATATCAACATAATCAACAAGGACAGAACATTTTTTTTACAGATTAAAGGAAAAAGCTTAAAAGGGAGAGAGACAGACACTTTAAACTTCACTCCTGGGCAAATTAATTCTGTTTCCAAGTCACTCGCTAGCACTTGCTTTATCCAGTTAGACTCTGAGCGAAGGGACCTACTATCAGCTATTGGGGGGGACAGGGGAGAAAATGGAAAGCAAGCAGACCTGGTTTTTGGAAGAGACCATCCCATTTACCCCATGTTTGGTTCTGTCAGCCAGGGAAGGGAAAGGGAGTGGAGCAGTAGCGTTGGAACACTGCAATAGTGCTCTGCCCAGTCACCTGGATAGGCTGGCATAGCAATGGCATTTTAGCCCCCCCAAAAAATCTGCCACAAATCAAGCTCCAAACAACAACAATGCAGAAAATGTTGGAGTGGAATAACGTGACAATGATGTCATCTGGTTTCTCTGTAAAAATAAGTGATACAATTCCAGACTCAACGGCTAGTGTAAAAACAACCAGAGACAACAAAAAATGTGAAATCCTGCTCATTTGCTTTAATCGCATAATTTTTACGGGTTGCAGAATTCAGGTTTCTGTTTTCCCCCTTTTCTTTTTTTCCTTTTAGTCACACTGGTTTGGTTCCCTTGGCGCAGCATTTTGGTTTACTCCTTTATTTAGCGCAACATACCCACCCACTGCCCGCAGGGAGTCCACATCTCATTTCAGAAGGGTATAAGGCCGTGAAACGGGAAAGAGCACACCGTCAAATGCCTGGCTGCATCCTGTGCTCTTTTCTTTTGGGGGGGGGGTATACAGATGCAGACAGGGTGCAGTGTGACAAGATTGCCCAGATGTTGGAGGAAGAGGAGCGCCAGCGGAAAAGGCAGCTGCAGCAGGCCGTGGTGGAGTTCCGCGAGCGGGAGCAGCAGCCTTCCACATGTCGGGAATGGGACATCCACAACCCCGAGGCAGTGCGCAAGGGGCAGCCAGCCCGTGTGAGCGACGACGACCCGCGCTGCGGTCCCTCTAGCATGCAGCGCTTTGACGGAGAGGACCTCCACGCGCCTGCCCGGCACAGGCTGCAGAAGGAACAGAACAAGCGCGTCCTGGAGGAGCAGAGAACCGAACGGGAAAAGGGCCTTGCAGACCGAAAATACGCAGGTCCGTTTGGGCTGGGGAGCAGGAGGCCGGGGGGGGGGGCTGGAGACGTCTGCGCTGGTGCTGGGTGAGAGGGGGCAGGGCAGGACGATGGGCAACTGCGACTCTTGCTGGCTCCTGTTCAGCGGGGCAGTGAATCTGCCCTGGGTTTCAGCCCCATTGCGGAGCGCCTTACCCACTCCATGATGGTACACATTTTTTCAGTATTTTTACAGTTTTATCAGTTTAATTTTTAACTTTGCTCTTTTAAATCTGCATTTTGAATTGGCATTAATTTTGCATTGCTGCTTGGTTTTCTCCTGCTTGTGTTCTTATGCTGTGTTTTTATACTGTCGTCGTTTTACATTTTGAATGGTTTTTATGGTGTTAACTTTTGTAAACCGCCCAGAGAGCTTCGGCTATTGGGTGGTATACAATTGCGATAAATAAATAATAAATAAATAAAAGAACCAGTCAGAACTCTAAAGGAGCGATTCAAGGTGCCAAACCTCAGCACTTTAGACAACTGCTTCAGAGTTCCGACTGTAACCCAGAGTGGATTCCCTGACCCACTGAAATAGGAGGCCACCAGCCGGCACTGACCATTGCCCAGAAAATGAGGCGCATCCGCCTGGTCCCAGCATTGACCCTGCTCAGGGACTTCGATGCCTGAGGTTGAAAAGCGACAGCAAATGCAAGCATCCCTCCCACCCACATAACCTGGGGCACAAGCCAGCAAGCTCTCCCACCCGGCCCCGGGCTCAGCCCCACCCACACCCATGCCTGGTAGCGTTCCCTCGCGGCTCGACACTCCTTGCTGGAACAGCCCTGGTTCTCAAGTGGGCGAGTGTTTGGGGTAGCAGTCTTGATCAACAGGCTTTACTTGAGTTCCTGAGCTCTCTGGGATGGCTGCCCTCTTTGTGCGACTCTTTGGAGGATTTGGAACAAGTTGCCGATGGAGGAATTCTCCTGCATTTGCAGTAAGTCTAGCGGGAGGTGTGGCTATGGTCTAACTGCTGCTGCACCGTAAACTTAAATATAACCACCTGCACCACCGCGATTGAAATGAATGGGGCCTCGCCTGCCTTAGATGACGTGGCAGAACAACCCGGTGAATGGTGCCTGCCCTCCGTCCCGTCCGTCTCCCACTCTGCTGTCTTTAATGGCACCCAAAACCTACTTCCCAAGATGGCTCCCTCGCTTTGCCTTATAGCAGGGGGCCCTTTGCTACTTACTACTTCCTTGGCTTTCTTGCCGATCTGTCTGGGATACCAAGGAGTGAAAAGAGGGTGGGGGGAACAAAACATGCACTTAAATCAGGACATGAGCAACTTGTGGCCCTCCTCGGCTGTGCTGGCTGACAACTTCTGGAGGGCCACCCCAAAATTAGATTTTTGCCACTGGACTAACAAGCTGGAGCGAGATCCTTCTTTAGTGATTCCACCTCGGCTCACACCCATTCCAGCCTTTACCATCCAGGCGATGTTTTTCCTCCCCTTTCTCAAACAGCGAGAGTCACTCTCACAGCATGAGAGTGTTTCTCCTTGAGCGGCCTTCCATGCTGCTGCACCTGATGTTGACTGTAGTATATCACTGGGCTGACAGCTGGCAACACAGGCGACCAGCTTGGGGGAATGAGTCATGAACTCTGGTCCAGTACTCAGGAACCGTGTCTCCCGGCAGTAAGACTGGGTTAGCTCTTGAACAGGTCTGGCCCATCCTGTGGCAGGGACAGAAGACTACAGAGTTGGCCGCTGTGCCTCCAGCGGCATCCCACCCCAGCAAGGTGCAGTTTTGAGCTGTGCAGGCTGAACTCAAAATCGGCTAGGTTCCTCCTTCCCAGTGTCCCGCCTTTGAATGGAATGAATCTGTTCACTGACTTAAGAGTAACACAGCCAGGGAAGCCTGTATAACACCTCACACACACACCTCTCTCTCTCTCTCTCTCTCTCTCTCTATGGCCTCCTCCACACGAGACGTTTAATGAGCCTTGAAGGCTCATTATAAATTTTACCTACACACGAGCGGAGCGCAAAACGGGCGTACAGGCGCGTTATCTCCCCGATAATGCGCATTTTCGAACGCGCGTTAAATAGCGACTTTTATTTTGCTCCGGCCGTTAAAGCGCATTTTCGCTGTGTGAACAAGCGATTATGCGCATTAACTACCTGTAAAGTGCTTTTTGGGCATCTTTTAATGCGCTTCGCCGCTTCTCGCCGCCTCCCGTGCAGAGGGATTAGGCGTAAATGCGCCTCCGCGAAAATGCGCATAATCCCCGAACCGGGCGCAAAAGCGCATCCTTGTGGAGGGGGCCTCTCTCTCTCTCTCACACACACACACACACACACACACACACACACATATATTCGGGCTTGCTTATCACCGTCCTCAGAAGCCCCGTTGAAGTGGGGTGGGATTGCACCCGAACACAGCTCCGTCCCACCCTGCGACTGTTGTGGCACCCCAAATCGTAGGCCCGACTCTGTATCGGGGGGGGGGGGAATGCAATCCAGGGGAGGCCCTAACGCCAAGGCTGCACGCCAGAACGCCTGGTTCCACTTGCAGTCGTTCCGCTTTCCTTGCAGATACCCTGGAAGACAAAAAGAGGATAGAACTGGACCTGCGGGCCCTGGAGCTGGCCCGTCTGGAGGAGGAATGTCGCAAGGCCAAAGCCATGGCAACCGCGGACTTCAATCGAGCCCAGGTACTACCGCCCTCTACCTGCCACCTCTCCGTAATTTGACCATGGGAGCTGTCCAAAGAGCACAAAGCTGCGGACGCCCCTGTAGCTGTAGGGGTGGGCAGGGGGAGCGCCAACCCCTCAAAGGCTGCCTCTCTTCCCAGGCCACAGAGATCGCCCAGCAGCAGCACCTCGCTCAGCAGCGGGAGCAGGACGATAACCACGCGGAGATCCACAACCACCTGACCGGCGATATCCTGACCGAAAACCCCGACGCAGCCAATAGCTTGGCGGGCTCACACCGTGTGATCCCCTACCGCTGGAAGGGGATGACCCTTGAACAGATGGAGGCTGTGTGGAAAATGCAGGAGGAACAACGCAAAGAGAACCAGGCAAGTGGGCACGAAGAGAGGAGCGTATGTGGCTCAGGGAAGCGAGCTTGGGAGTGACACGCGGCCCTTCGTCGTCATACAGCTGAGCGGGTGGGCCTTTGCCAAATAGTCTGTGTGGGCATAGTTGCTCACTAGCCAGGATTAGGGTCTACACTGGCGGACCACTAGTAGCCTGTCCAGGGCAAGGGTGGGGAATCTTTTTTTCTGCCGAGAGCTGCATTCTCTCAAGGGGGGGGGGGGCAGGAATCGGTCAGGGGTTGTATGCCGGCTGTTCCTTCGAGCTCTCTGACCAGAGCCCTACTTTCTCCTGAGGAGTCCTTCTTTGCAAGCAAGCACTCCTTCTCATGGGAGCCTGACTGGCCGGCCTCTTGAGGTCCTCAGAGGCAGAACTCTCCCCTCCTGTGGGCTTGGAACCATGGCCATCTCCCCTGAGGGCCCAGGCTCCCCCAGCCGTGGGTTGGGCTCCTTAGTGTTAGCCGCCTCTGAGAGCTCCAGCTCCTCCTCAGGGGATTCCTCCAGCAGGGGCATGGCACTGATCCCCCTCTCTCTCCCCTCCTCACCCCGTGGAGGGGAGGGACAGATTGCCCTTGCCAGAAGTATGAGCTAATCACTTGCAGAGGGCTCTTGAAGTTAGGCCAAGGGGTTACACGAGGCCCTAGGGTGGCAGGTTGCTCACCTGTGGTGCAGGATATAGCTGTGTTGTTTAGGCAACCTTTTGATCTGCAGCTATGGCCTGCTTGCCCCTGTGAGCTCAGCAACAGGCGAGAGGAATCTCTCCTCGGGCAGGCTGGCCTCAGAACAGCCTTTCTGCCTCAAGAGAGTGCCATTTCCTTACCGCTGCTCCTAGGTGGGGGGTATACAGCATTTAGGAGAGGTGAAAAGTCACAGGCTCCCCATACACTATCACCTTTTCCTCCCTCTGAGCTTCCCCCTGCCTATACCGGTGAAATGGTCCAGGAGAAGCCGGCTGACAAACTCACAGACAACTGGGACATCGTGACAGTGATACTCTGCATTTGTATAGCACAGGTGAAGCGTTAAAGAGGGCTTCACTCACATTGTCTCGGCAATCCCTTACAACAGTCCTGTAAGGTAGGCCACTGCGGTCCCCATATTAAACTCTGAGGCGCGGGACAAAGGCCGAGTGCGCAGTGGCCTGTTCATGGCCGCCCTGTGAGTTCCTGGAAGAGCAGATGGCACAGCTATTGCTCTTGCCCTCTCTGCTGCACCCGCTCTCACGTTCTGTGCGCCTCTCCCTCCTCAGAGGCTGCGGGAAGCAGAGCGGCAGCGAGAGGCCGAGTGGGGCCGGCAGCAGTACTTGGCCGCCCGCGCTGCCTTGGAGCTGGAGGAGCAGGAGCAGAGTTTCCGCCTGCAGCTGAGGAAGAGCCTGGATGCCTACAATCGAGAGCTGGCGGACGCACAGAAGTCCAAGTGAGTAACCCAGGGGTGAAAGGAGACGCTGCCCACGAGACAAGGGAAGCCCCGTCCTCCGGTAGAGGATTGGAGGTAGCTCGGAAGGCAGCGGAGTGGGGGACGGACGTGATCTGTTCCCCGGCACGCAACCTATTGGGGAGTTCTCATTTCAATGGATGGGAGTTGGGTAAAAACACACCCACCCTTCGCTCATGTTAATTGACAAAAGGGGGAGTGAATGCCAGTAGGCTTTCATTTGCCACCAAAACCCTCAAGGGCAGCTGTAGGTAGAACGCCGACCGCCACAACATCGGGGACAGCCAAGGCAGGTGAAACACCCCATCCTCACTCCCCAGTTGCCTCTCCGGGGCATAGCTGTGCCGAAGAGGCGATATTTTGAAACACGCCGCTCAGGTTTGCCTGGAAGCACCGCCTCTGCTGAGCCCGAACAGCCCTTCCCTCTCAATCGTCAGGCATGGTGCCCCTCTCGAGTTACTCGCTAGGAGCGGGGCTGAGCAGATTATGCTCCTGCCCAGGGGCTCTTTCACCTGTTCTCCCTATGACCCTGCCACTGAAAGAAACGATGCCGGGGCTGAGCTTGGCACACACAAAGCGACAAATGCTGTCACCTTCTCCGCAGAACCCATCTCCGTCCTTTGTTTGACAGCTTACAGTATCTGGAGAAAGAGGTCTACACCAACACGCCCACAGCTCAGTACCACTTGCAGTTCAACACTAGCAGCCGCTGACCGAAGGAGGACGGGAGGGGTGGAATCAGCGAAGTAAAGTATTTTCGAATAGATCAACGGAGCCCTCTGGTGGACGTTGGGCAGAGATGCAAGAACTAAGGAAGTCTGGTTCACCAGGGACCATGTACAAAGTCCAGTTTGGCCTAGTTGACCTGCTATCACATGGATTCCACTCCAAATCCCTCCAGGTGGGGCCGTTTCCTGTTTGGATGCTTGCACCGGCAGAGAAGGCTGCCCGACCACCATGACCAACTGCTTTGCACAAATGGCTTGCCACGTGATTGTATGTACCGCGTGGAATGGTTTGAAGTGGCTCCGTCATGCATAAAACTGGCCCTTTAAAAGGTTAGAGTAAGGGACTGGGTGGTTTGTTTGGCACATGCCCAGCGGAATGTGGCGCACAACCCGGAATGTCAAAGTTCAAGGGCATCTCTTGATGGCCTTGAGATGTAGCTCCAGTACCTGCAGTCCAGAGCACAATAGTTTATTCATCAGCCACTTGATAGGCAAGGACTACCACAGATGAAAGCCAGCTGCTGGGCAGCCTGCACAAGTTGGCGTCCTGCTCTCATATAGGGGTATCCTGGCCTATGCATACATTTATGCAGTACTAGGGTGACCGTATGAAAAGGAGGACAGGACTCCTTTATCTTTGAATAGTCGTAGAGAAACGGGAATTTCAGCCTATGCATGCAGCACCTGGTGAAATTCCCTCTTCATCACAACCGTTAAAACTGCAGGAGCTATACTAGAGTGACCAGATACAAAAGAGGGCAGGGCTACAACTGGTAAAGATACAGGAGCCCTGTCCTCCTTTGCATGTGGTCACCCTATGCAGTACAGAAACTCAGCCTGAATCTGCACATTATGATCCTCAGCTTTCATGTACAGCAAGCAACTACAGAACATGATATACAACTCTCCTGGCTGCACCTCAGTTTTACTCGTCAAACACGAGAGAAAAGTGGCTTGCAATACAGTGGTCATTTCCTTTCCAAGATACTCCCGTCCAGCTATCATTTCTTGCTGCTCTGATCCCACCCACCCCCGCTTTTGCGAAGAACTCTTAATTCATTTGGAGGCTTTAGGAATAAGTTGCTTACATCACTTTCTTTGCACAATTTAATCTAATAAGCTTTGGCTTTCCTTGAAATTCAGTGACACTCGTTTGGTGCACTATGCACTGAATCCTCATAATGGGGGGAGTGAGAGAGATGCAAACTGAGGTTCAGTTATAGCAGGGGTGGAAAACCTCTGGCCCGAAGAGGCTTGGGCTCCCTCCACAGGCCTCTCCCCAAGTCCCGCCCCCTGACATGGAGGCTACTTGGGGAGAAAGGGGAATTGGCAACTGTGCAGTCATCTGGCATTTACGGAATCTCATGCAACTGCTGGTCAAGTCCCTTTCCTTCACGCACTGCTCACCGCCCCAGTCAGGATGGGGAGCAGCATGCAAAGGGGGCACATGGCCAGCTTGGCTTCACCTGCCCCATCTCTTCACCCTATGGGAGAAGTCTTGGGGCCCCAGCCAATCCACCCAGTGTGTCAGCCAAGAATCAAATGACATCAGGGATTGTAGCCCCACCCCGATGTCATCTGGCTGTGGAGGGCTGCATGGGAACATCCAGCCTTCCCACCTCTGAATTACAGCTGTAGGAAAGACACCAAATGCCCAGACAGCTGCCTTTGCGTTTGAAAGTGAATGAGAGGGAGGACTCCTGAATTGCAGAGGACACCTGGAGGAGGACTTAATAGAGGGTGAGAGGTCCAGCAGGCAGGGGTTTCTAGATTGTCCCACTAGAGCTGGAAGGGAAGACTCATATAGCAAACAGGAGGGCGTAACGGTAATCATTCATTTATTAAAGTCCAGATGTTAATCATTTGCACTGCTGGCCCAGATTCCAGTGAAGGGACCTTGGCATAGGCAGTTGGAACCACCAGCAGGTTCAAAGTACCATGATTATAGTCCAGTAGGAAGAAACACCCCCCTGGATAATAATGGGGAGGCCAAGCCCTCTTGCTCTTCTAGGCCAGGGCGACAGCTCAGGGCTGCATTCGGATAGCCCCATCAAGCCGGATCACCTCGCCGTTGAGCATGGGGTTCTCCACGATGCACTGCACCAGATGGGCATACTCCCCTGGAGCACCAAGGCGGCTTGGAAAGGGCACCTGTCGCGCCAGGAATGTCTGTACTTTCTCAGGAAGCGAGGCCAGCAGGGGTGTTGCAAACAGGCCTGGGAAAACCAAATACAAAAGACAACTCAGATCTGCTCCCAGTTCCTTCTACACTCTTTGGTAAGACCGATTAAGCAAGGCTGAGTGTATGTCACAATTCCTGGAGCACAGAAGGCACGATTAGGTGCAGAGTTCAACTCCCTAAGAATCTTAGCTTCCACTTTTTAAGAAGTGTTTCTGGGGCTTGCGGCTGCAAATATAGGCTTGGAAGTGCATAGCCCGTGCCTACTGAAACCTGAGATATGACAAAGGTGCCTGATAAGATTTCTAGAGGTTGTGGGCCCTGACGCTTCAATGCTCTACGGTGCTCATTTCCCACACCTAGGGCTAGTAAAACCAAACTAAACATTCAGAGTGGCAAAACAGGTTATAGGAAAAGCAACATTGCACAGGTTCCTTTAACTTGTATAATATATGCAGGTTACAGAAGTTGCATTGCTTTGGTATGGGATTTGAGGGGGAAGGGTTAATGCAGAGTATACCACCACCACCCCGTCGGCCACTAACCCTCTGCTACTCCAGCCCTGTGCACCTTTCGCACGTTCTTCCCTTCTATGCCAAGGCCCAAACTCAAGACAGGATTGGTACCTGGTGCAATGGTAACAACTCTGATCCCCATAGGGGCGAGATCCCGGGCAATGGGCAGCGTCATTGCTACAATGCCTCCTTTGGAAGCAGAGTAGGCAGCCTGGCCAACCTGCGGAGTAAACGACGGACAGTTTAGTTCCCTAAAGATAACAGAGCAAAATACCCACACTTACTACCGCCATCAGTTAGAAGTGTCATCTGAAATATACATGGAAAGTTACAGTGTGAATGCCAAGTACCACGGTGAGAAAGCTGCTGAATTTGGGGGTGGGGAGCACAAAAAGGTGAGAGGAACCAGCCACTGGGAGTCCGTGAAAGGTACTTTAGTGCTGGCCAGCATCTTTGGGCAAGTGTATAAAGAAGTCCCAAAACATGAGATGGTGATACTTTAGTTCACACTGAAGAACGTACGCAGCCCCACCCCTCCGCCTCATCCTTTGGGAGAAGCAGGCAGGAATGCATGCCTGCTTCTATGCCATAGCCATACCCACAGGGGTCTCTCTGCACCTGGCCAGATGTTCGGCAAACCCCACAGGCTGCCTCTAAGCTGGAGTCTGGCCTCCTGTGGATTAATTCAGCTTTTGGTATCCAGACTATTCCTCTCAACACAAAGTCTAGTGTGATCCTAGAGCCAATAAAAATATAAAACTGTGAGAAGATTACTCCCCTGCCACTACACATTCCGGAATCTGATAGCTGCAGCTCTTGAGTATTGCTGCAAAAGCTGGGGCACATATGTGAAATGACAAGCTGCAGGCATTTAGGACAAGCCAAATGTCTTGGGCTGGTCCTGTACGCGCGTGCTGGCTAGAGAATGCTGGGAGATGTAGGAACATGCATGGGATGGCACCTTAAAACTGCAATCCCATATACAGTTATCTGGAAATACATCCTATTGAGCTTAGTGGAACTACTTCTGAGTAAACATGCCTTCAGGTCTATTAGAACAACATTTCAATCGTGATACTAAGGACTGGGTCACGCATTGCATGCCCATCACTGTAACATCAAATGATGACTGGCAGGTGTTGAATGAGCCACTGCAGATCAAACACTGAATGTAAAATCGTCAGTCCACGCATTCATCTCCAAGTCGTCAATGCTTCAGTAAGAAAAGTGTTTGTCTGTAGCACCCTGCAGAGCTTCAGGGCATTACTGATGCTGTGCACAGGTTCCCTTTACTGCGCAGCTTTGCATGCAGACTGTTGCTTGCTGCCGTACCCAGACCTTAACGCTGCTACAGTTTTGTAAGGTTATTGCCACAGGCAGAAACACACGGGTTTTCAGTTTAAGGTGGGACCAACTAGTGCTGCCAACCAGGCTAGCTGGCAGAGGACACTTGGGACTCACCTGCCCCTCAAAGGCAGCCACGCTAGCAGTGTTGATGATCACCCCTCTGTGTCCATCCAAGTCGGGATCATTTCGCCCCATCTCGCCTGCAGTCAGACGAATTACATTAAATGTCCCAGCAATATTCACCTGAGGAACGCAGACATATTAAACGTATGGTTCCAAAAGCCCTGCCCCCTTCATAGGACCAGGCAACACAACATCACTCCACCAGCACACATTAGAACTAAACTGCAGGCCTAGAAACACAGCTGTCTCCACATTCTGAATCCTCTTCATATATTCTAACAACAAACTAATTCTATATGTGCTGGTGCTCACATAGCCTGAACTGCACTACCTATGCACAACAGGGAGTTCTTAGCAGGCTTGGGGGAACATTTAGGAGAAGTACGAAAACAAAAATTTAGAAAAAAAACAAAAGCCCAATGTGGACTGAACATGCCCAGTGGGCACAGAATGCTAACTGACTGTTGGGGAATAACCCCCACCCTCAAAAATGTGAGGAGCAGAAATAGTATGGAGCATCCTGAAAAACAGTATGGCTGGAGGGAACCCTGAACAGGAGCACTTCACGCTGCAGAATTCTGTTGCAGGTCTCCCTGAGCTGGTGAAGTGTTTTCCATTTCCTGCTGCTTCCCTGTTAGGCAAGCAGGGCTATTGAGATGATTGAAACAAGCAGATTTTGACAAGAACCAGGATGGACTAGGTTGCTCTTCTCACATCTGACTCACGTTGATAACACTCTGGAAGGCTTCCAAGTTGTGAGGAATGTCTTTCTTCATATTATAGGTTTTGACAGCCACTGCGATCCCAGCACAGTTCACTGCCACATCCACACGGCCAAACTTCTCCCGTGCCAGAGCCAGGGCTGCCTTCACATCTGACTCGGACGTTACCTGAGCAAGGAGAGAAGAGACTGACTCAGCTTAGCCTCTGCACCTTGCTTCCCACCCAGAGTTGGGGACAGTCCAAACTCTCAAATTCCCATTGCAAAAGATCCTTACATCAGCAGGAGCAAAGATGCATCTCTCCCCCAGCGACTTGGCCACACTTGCCCCATCCGACTTTGGCAGATCCACCAACACAGCGCTTCCTCCCTGTTGCACCAGCCGCTCTGCTGTGGCCCGGCCCAGCCCTGAAGCCCCGCCGGTCACCAGGCCAACCATTCCCTTGCAGGCGGGAGGTGGGGATAAAAATGAGAAAATTATCATGTAAGTGCAGAAAACCCAGATTGGTTCTGAAGCCACAAATGCCTTAAAGGCAACCCTCAACTGTTATACACTGGCGCCTCCAAGGCTTCCCTTCGTTTGAAAAGTACGCCAGTACTTCCCAAGAGAAATAAGTTTGCCGTCTTCTTTTCTGACAGAGCTCCTGCATCTCAAAACAGCTGCATGACAAGCAGAAATACAAGTGGCTTCCCCACAACACAGATGCAATTGTGGGGAAATTGCCTGTCAAGCAGTTGTTTGGGGCACAGGAGCTTTACTTGTTTTTGGAGACGGAGCAGGTCGCAACCCTATTATCTTTCTCCCCCTCCCCCAACCCCCGACAAGGCTCCTGCGCCTCAAATGGCTGCGTGACAGGCACAAATACAACAGATGCAGCTTTCTCCTACAATTGTATGGCCTGGTTTGGCCCACACGATAATCAACCGGGGGGGGGGGGGGATGTGGAAACAACCGTCGCTTGTGTTGCTTATTGTGTCGTGTGGAGGGCAACACACAACGCACGCACAATTGATGGTACACTATTTGGGGCACTTAAACAACGGGGAAAAACAACGGGCTTGCACCTTGTTTATCCCGAAATCCGTTGCTTAGAGTGTGGTGTGGAAGGAGAAACCCCCTCCCCACTCCCTGTACTATTCCGTTTGGTCATAGAGTTCGCCGCCGGCCGGAGCAGCCAGAAAAAACCCGGCTGCTCCGACACAGCCGGCAGAACTTGCGGTGCATGCTGGGATACGGCCGGAGGCCCGAGAGAGGTGGAAGGGAGGCGACGCAGCAGCCCAGAAAGACGCTGGGACTTTCAGTCGTGGGGAGGGGCAACACGTGTCAGTATGCTATTTTTTCCCCCCTCCGTGGCCTAAAGTGTCGTCCGAATTCACCCTATGTGTTGGAGGGGAAAGGCTACCCTGGTTGCATTGCTGCCAGCCCTGTAGCTGTGAAAGGCACAGGAACTCTCCACCTTCCTACCTACCTCGAGTCCTCCTTCCCCCTACTGAAAGGACATTGGTCTCTCCCAGGGACCTGCCGTCTCTCCCCCTGCCTTGGCCACCTCGGTGGTCTCATCCAGCCTCTGCTTCCCTACAGCTGAAGGAACGAGCTCGCTCCCCATGTCCAGGCTTTAGCCTCTCCTCCCAGGCCCCGCAGGGCTACCACATCTCCTTTTGCCGGGCCGTGTTACCTTCACGCTTCTCAATGCCGCCGCCGCCGCCATGTTGCTCCCCGAAGGGCCAGCCCTCCCAGCTCCGCCTCCTTCCTGGGGGGAGTGGGCGGAAGTAGGGCAAGAGGCGGGTAGCCGTCGGTGGGAGCCAAGAGGGGGGTCGGGTTTACTCGAAGGGAAGTCCCCGTTGGGGTGGGACCCATCTCCCCTAGCCACAGGGGCCTTCGTCCTATTTGGGCTCTAGCCCGCCAGCGGCTGCGCCACGACAAGCCCTCGCCAGGTACCGCGAGACGCACGGGATTTGTCCCCAAGAGTGCAGAAGTTTGCAGCCGTGACTAGGCAACAAGCGGACCCGTCCCGTGCAAGGTTACTCGCGAGGAAGTCGGCCTGTCGGTGTTCCGATTAAGCAGAATTGCAACTCAAGCATGGGTAGAATGGCAGCCCTAAAGGAGTTCGAGGCAGGGTTATCCGTGAGAAAGAGGCGGACGGCGGGTTTTCCGTTTTGTTTTCTGAAGTAGAAACTGAAAGTCCCACGACCGGTGGTGAGTGTCTTCGGTGGCTACTGTATTGATGGGGATGGAAAAGGAAGGACTAAAGGCTTTACTTGGGCCATATGAAGGTAAATAAGGGCTTGTAGGTAAGAATTTATACCCCATAAGTTTTTCCTCTGGGATAATAAAACCCGGGTGAGTTTATGGCTAATGAAAAGATCATGATCTCCTAATAAGCTCTATTCCCGGCTAGTGGACTAGATCTAAGGTGGAATCACTTCTCACATTAGGTGTACACCTAGTTCGTGGCATGTGAATACGTGTTTGCAAGCACAGGTATGTAATACAGGAAGGAAGTAAAACGAGGATTCATAAAATTATGAGGATCCTCATGATTTCATATATTTAAAGAAGACACCCACAAAACCACCATCCAGTCACAGAGTGCATCTGCTGCCACGGACTGAACCACAAAAATCAGGGATCAACCACTTATAAATGTGGCCACGGCGCAAAAACATGGAAAACAGGCAAGGTTCCTCAGGGATCCTCACCCTCCCAAACCACAATCTAATCACAGAGCCCATCAGCCTCCACAGACTGAACCATCAAAATCAGTGATCCACCACTCGTATGGATCTTATACTTCTCAAAGCCAGGATGGGAGGGGGGAGAGGATTCAAGATGCAGTTCCTTATGGGACCACTGGATTTTAATATATGCAGTTCCATCACAGGGCACGTCAGAAGAACATAAGAAGAGCCCTGCTGGATCAGACCAAGGGTCCATTTAGTCCAGCACTCTGTTCACACAGTGGCCAACGAGGGACCCACAGCAGGACATGATGCAATAGCACCCTCCCACCAATGTTCTCCAGCAACTAGTGTATACAGGCTTATTGCCTCGGATACTGGAGGTAGCACTTAGCCATCAAAACTAGTAGCCATTGATAGCCTCTTCCTCCAGGATTTTATCCAACCCCCTTTTAAAGCCATCCAAATTGGTGGCCATCACATCTTGTGGTAATGAGTTCCGTAGTTTAGCTATGTGCTGTATGAAGTACTTCCTTTTATCTGTCCTGGATCTCCCACCAATCAGCTTCATGGGATGACCCCTTTGGATTCTAGTATTATGACTTAAGGTTTCATATGGATCGCATATAAGATTCAGATCCATGGTCTTGTGTCGTAGTCAGTCACGCCCATGAATAATGGATCCATGATTTTTATGGTTCAGTCTGTGGAAGCAGATAGATCTGTGATATGATGGTGTTTCAATGTATTTGTCTTATAATCATGAGGATCCCTGCTGCAGATCCATGTTTTTTGCACTGTGCTGCACCCATGAGCCGTAGATCCCTGATTTTGGTGGTTCAGTCTGTGGAGGCCAATGGGCTCTGTAATTGGATTGTGGTTTGGTGGGGTTGCTCTGTAAAAATCATATGAAATCCTGAGGATCCTTATGATTTCATGGATCTTTGTTTTACCCAGCCCCTGTAATATGCACGTCAAGGAGCCAGGATTAGCTACATCTCCCTGTCAAGTATCCAGTTGGTAGCAGACCCAGACTTGCTACTATGCAATGTGTAAAACTACTCTTAGGGTGCTCTTAGAGATACTGAAGGATGTACCTAAACCAGCACTTCTCACCTTGTTTTGCTTTGCCTTGCCTTGTATTTTTTGCCATTTCTTTACTGGCTATTCACTTCCTCCATTTTGCATATGCAGGGAGTGACAGACTGGAACTTGAAACAACCAGATTTAACTTAAGATTTGCAGTTTAATGTTTAACTAGGTGCTTGGTGCAAGCATATTGTTACAAAAGAAAAAGGCTTCACCATGTTCATTCTCCTCAGTAGAAATGTGAATGGCCAGGGCCAAAGTCTTGTGCTGTCTGCAGAAAATGTTCAAGTTCTATTATCACTTGGTTGATCTTAATAGCATAGAAAAAGGTGCAAAAGTATCAAAAGAAACTTAAAAGCATCCCCTTGTACTCCTGAGAAGTGAGTATCTGCCCTTAAGTCTAACTGTGATGTGCATCCCATGCAATGGGACCACAAATGAAGTCATCAGTGAAGATTATAAATTCAATTCTGAAGAGCAGGGAAAGCCTCCAGTATTCTTTGTCACAGGAGTAATATTTTTTTTAATAGCCACTGACAAAATGGGGAGTAAAGGAGTGCTTCTTTTAAAATGGCATCAGGTTGCAGTTTGTACTAGAAAGTAGCATCAATATCACAAGTCGAAGAGGAAAGGTTGCCACAGGTATGTATGCCATCTACCTCTCGTCCTTTCTAACACCTCCTTTCTTAGGAGCAGATACAAAGGGACACATCTCCTTTACTTCTGTGGAGCAAGAAACCAAGCCTCCCCGACTGCTAACACTTGGCTTCCAAGTTAAGCCAAAATTTGCACAAGTTGCAGCCTTTACTGACACCACCATATAGGTTTTATTCCATGAATCTAACCTCAATGTTACAAAGTTATGCATGATGTTGCTAGGTCTGAACTAGAGAAGTGGCAGTCATTGAACCAAAGGAGTTGATAAATTTTCCTAGCCACTACAGCAACCTGATTTTCCAGACACAATGGTGAGCTGGTAAGCTGGTAAGCATCTAAAGTTAAAATCCCCAAGTGATCAGACAGAGCCCAAGATATGCCAGTAATCATTAGCACCCTGTCATCAGACTGTTCACTATGTGGATCCAATGACTAGCTACTTGGACACATTCTCCAAAGTACCACCTCTGTATCATTCGGCAATCATGACCAGTTGAAGTTGTAAATTGAAAAAGAGTGAGCCTCTAAAATAGGAGTATGTGCCATATTCCTGTTTTACAGGATCGTGTGTGTGAATGGTGTGGGGGGAGGTATTGAAAAGAATTTCCTTTGTATTTGTTCAGATTTCTAGGTTCTTAGACAATAAAGTAGGATTTTTCAGAAAGTATTCCATATCCTGAGTTTCTACACCATAGTCAAACTAGTGTTTTCCAAGAATCAAGTCAAGCATTGAAAAAAAAAGGCATGGAACAATCCTCCCAGGACTGTATCACTTTAGAATGCAAGAGAGGTACTGCATATCTGAAAACTTTACATCAAAAATTGATGTGCTAACTTCCCATCTCTTTTTTATGTTTTTTATGTCAAACATCTGATTCTCCCGCCTGCATTCTGGAGTAACAGTATCACAAGCTATTTTGAACATGCTGAATGTAAACATTTCCCCCTGAAAAACAGGTGGCAAACTGCATGTTCCTTAGAAATATATCCAAATCCAGGCCTTTTACCATAAGCAGTAGAAACGTTGCCAACATTTTGTAGTTACTATGACATACTGTTTTGCTCCTGTCAATGTATGCTCTTAAAAACAAACAAACCGCTGTTACACAATCAGTTGACTTTAACAGCTCAGGCTGCAAATATTCTCCAATTCTACACATAGTTTGGAATCTAAAGTTTGGATTTCTGAGAATTTTGGCGTCAGGCTGTGGAGATATATCTGCATGCGGCACCAGTGTTTAGGAGGTGGAACTTCCAGCTGCAGTGCAAAGGGATTCACTTACACACTTCATGCACTCCTGGTGTGTTTATATTTATTATTATTATTATTATTTAGTTCAAAGCTGTCACCACAGAACTCCAAAACTGCTCTGTAAATTCCCAAGAGAGCCAGTGTGGTGTAGTGGCTAAAATGTTGGACTGGGAGTCGGGAGATCGGGTTCTAGTGTTCACTTGGCCATGGAAACACACTGGGTGACTTTGGGCCAGTGGCACACTCTCAGCCCAGCCTACCTCACAGGGTTGTTGTGAGGATAAAATGGAGAGGAGGGTTATGCACGCCGCCTTGGGTTCCTTGGAGGAAAAAAGGCAGGATATAAATGCAATAATAAATTAATTAAATAAATGTTCAAAAAGCAGTTTGTGGATTTAGCATAAGAGTATGAAGAATAAAGGAGCACTTCACTACAAACGGGCAGATTTTCTCGTAAAACTCTTACACCAAATCCGTTTGAATTCAGGTAAGTGTGGGGGTTTTCCAAGGGTGGCTCTAAAAACAAAGTGGATAGACACACTGAACAACTTACCTCTTCCTCTTGTATCTCTACAGTCACATTCCTCTGCCTGTACATCTTTAGTATCCCTCATTCTCCTCCTGCCCCATACTACTCTTTTCCAGAATGGAAACATGCAAAGAACTCCAGTATACAATACAAAACAAAGCATATAGATGGAGCTTGTCTATTTGCATATCTTGATTACACAATATTTTCTGAACACAATATGAACAGCTCTGTTTCTAGACCTCTGAAAGAAAAGGAGCAACACACCAAGTTGGAAAGCTCTCTGTATATTAAGTGCTTTTTTTGTAGTAAAAAAAAAACCGTACAAAGTCCTGATACGAAATATACAAAAAAATGCAGCCAAGGAAAACAGTTGCCTTTCTACAAATATCAGTAGCATTGCATAGAACAGTCTCTATAGGGTGCAGGGGATAGGGAAGGGGTCCAACTGGGTATGCTTTAGAAGCATGGCTAGGAAATTGTATGCATTTATACATAGATTAGTAGGGGTGTGTGAAATCACATACATCCCCAGTGCCATGCTATTGCATGAAACATTTTACCACCACCATCATGTTCTGGAGCATTGGAGAAAGCACTGAGAACAAGAGTAGAATGCCTTAGCCCTTCTCTTAGCCAGTGACTCATTCCCACACACAACAACCCCAAGCAGAATACTGTGCAACCAGAGAGCTATTATTGCTTCAACTAAGCCAACAGGTGCGAGGCCACCAACTGGATCAGCAGGGACTATTTTAAACCCATTTAGAATTGGCAGGGTGCTGGCAATGGAAGAGTCCCAAAATGGTTGGGTCTGATTCTTTTGACAGGGAGAAAGCAGGGTTGGGACTATATTTCACTGCAGGAGGCACTAACTGACCTCTAGCAGGCATTCTAAAGCTGATATATCTACAAGGTGAGTAGAATCCTCATAGGCAGTAGTGCAGGGAAGGTGCGAAAATCAGCAGCTCAATAATGCTGAATGGAACAAGGGAACCCTGAGCTATTTTGAAAAGGCCACTGGGCAGGCGGTACCCTGAGTAGCCACCAGGGGACACGGCAAGTACGCATATAGCCCCCACACAGGCAGGTAGGAAGAGATGCTAAGCATCAGACAATGAAGGGGGGTGCTGGTGTGTGGTGACACCCACCCACCCCCAAGGACAGGGAGGGAAATGCAGTCGCTGCAATAAATAAAGGTACAAAATAACCTATGTGACTGCTCCTGAAGCCTCCCACTACCATCATCTCCTGCCATGTCCAAGTGCAATTGGTCAGAGTCAAAGTGCCACTGACGTCACCGTGGGAAGTCCAACCAGACACACTGTCCTTCCATAATGATCTAGCCATCTTCTTCCACATCAGACTCCCTCCCATCTGGCTCCTCACAGAGGGAGGACCTGGGACCAGCAACGTCGTCTTCTTGGCCACTCAGAACCTCTTCCACAGCTTCACCTGTATCAGCAAAGCAAGATATATCACGATGCCTCTCAGTCCCTGACTTGCCCACATATCTCTGATACATTGTCCCTCAGTCCTATTCCCAGCCCCTTGAGCTACCATGCTTATTTAAATACATGTTCCTGCAAAATCAGCAAGTCCCTTCAGTCCCAACTTACCAGATCCCGACCTGTTCCTCTACTAGCATTCCTCTTTTGGTGCCCAACTCTTTATTGGGGACACCTTGCATCCCACCACCACTTACCTTTCCCACCCTCCTCCTCATCCATGATCTCATGCACGTCTGCCACCTCTTCTTCCTCCTCCTCTTCTTCTTCACCATCATCATCCACAATCACCACAAAGTCATCACCATTCTCTGTCTCACTAAATGCACAGCGAGGGAAAGAAGGAAAGTGTCACCCTTTATCCATCATTTCTGTTGGGCATCACAAAACCCTCTCTTCATGAGTCACATCTCTTTAGGATTTTATGCAATGCTCCTGCTGCCACAAGCCTTGACACAATCCATATGCACACACAATAGGTTTAGATTCTTGCTCAAAATATCATTCATACCAATTCCTACCCATATTTTAACAGACCCAGTGCAACTATGAACCAAGAAACAACATTCTCACCTGTCTTCTTCACCATTTTCACCACCTTCCCCCATCAGGTAGTATTGCAGCGGATTGGGCCAAAGATCCTCTTTAATTATCTATGAGAAGGCAGAAAGGGTATGAGAGATAGGGAAAAATAGATACAAGGAGCAATTTAGGACAGGTTCTGACTCCCACCTCAGCAATGCGGTCTCCTGCTGGGAAGCTGTGATCACAGAACCAGCTGAAGAAGCTGCGCCCTATCTCAATGTTCTTCCGGCCATGAGCCATAGGGTCCAGACCACGCCACCAGCGGATGGGTGTAGAGTGGGATACCAGTCTCCCTGGAAAGGACACACACGCAGGAGGTGTGAGAAAGTGCACATCATGCCTGGACTTTGCTTCCTTAAAATATTGGCCCCTATTGCATACCAGAAGAACCACATTGGAACTCCTTCACAATTACTTCGTTCTGGAAGTAGGGGTTGCTGTTGAAGTAGAACTTGATCTTGCAGCCTGACTTTGCATGGGTGAAATCCTCAACCTGCCATATCAAAGAATGTCAGAATCATAAGGCTAGCAGGGAACTGATAATCACCATACCGACTTATGCCAGGGTCCTTCAAACAGAAAAAGCCCATGACTCCAGACTACAATTGGATTACTCCTCTTCATAACTTGGGCATGTTATCAACACTAGCCCCCATGCACCATTCTTAGTGTCCTCACCTGCAGATTGGTCATGTAGCTCAGGGTGTCCTCATCCCGGTCATTGATCATGGCTGAAAGCTGGGGATGGTTGAGAAACTGCAAAGCTAGTGTCAAGGAAAGAAATTCTACATATGCCACCTACGTATTTGGAGGAAGAGTGGGATACAAATTTAATAAATCAATAAGGAAACAAAAGCACTAGAGATATCCTATATTCCTCAGCTGCAGCACTGTCCAGTATAAAGAAGAGAGAACTCTCTACTAAGCTCTGGGCTTGTATTCCTTGAGGGTCGTGGAATATCAAGAACACAAACTCCACTCAACAAGTCTTCCCAATATTTCCTTAAATTTGTCATCTAATGGATTGTTTAATAAAGAAGGATGAAATTCCTCACAACCTATTAAAGCCTGTCCTTCTGTTTTGGTAGGAAGTGACAACTAGAAATTCAGAAGGGAAAACTGCCTTTCAGGGCTTTGAAAGAAGTTTGTCTCTTTCTGGCTAGTAACACCCGTCATAAACCAACAGGAAGAAAAGGGAACACTTTACCGAGGCTCTGTGGCTTCTATTTACAGTATAAACAACCACTAATTAAAATACCCAAAACACAGTGTGATTTATAACCCACCCCTCATTGCCCAGCACCCTCTGGGGAAGGAGCCATACTGCACTGGACAGCATATGCTTTACATGTAGAAACTCCCGGGATGCAATCCCTGGCAACACCAATTAAAACAAAAATCTCAGATAGTAGGGCTGGTTTTTAATCCATGCATCTAAGACCTTATTTATTTATTTGATATATTTGTATGATGCTCCTCCGCCAAAAAGGCTCCCAGCGTGGCTTCCAGTCAAAGTAGACAGCACTGGGCTGTATAAGACGAATAGCCCTACTCAACCACAGGCCAACTTCAGATGTTCCTATGATCTTTGTCACACAGCCCCACCCTCTCAGGTTTTTTTTTGGGGGGGGGGGGTTAGATGCCTTTTCTCTGAGAGCTGTTAAGACTAGCTGGCGGCAGTGACAGGATACAGCGGTGACCCAGAAACCAGGGATGTTCTGGATGATGAGGTTGCGACGCTCCAGGTGTGGGCGTCGCATGTGGCCAAACTTGGCCTTGAGCTGCGCGAAGGTGCGGCTGGCCTGCTGGTTCACGGCCTCCAGTTCCAGCTGCACGGCCTCCAGCGCTTCCAAGTACTGCTCGGTTTTGCGAGGTGGCTGTGGCCTTCTGCCATCCTCCTCTTCCTCGTCGTCGTCTTCCTCCTCGTCGTCGTCGTCGTCCTCCCCCACCGAGATGATTGAGCAGTCGTCCTCCGCGGCCTCAGCCGCTGCCTCGACAGCCCTGCGCTTCTCCCTGGCCTCCTTCCTCTTCCTCCTGCTCTCCCGGCCATCACCAGCCTCATCTGCCACATAGGTAGCGTCGAGGCCGCCCTTCGCCTCACTGGTGGCAGTTTCTAGGCCTCTTTGCGTCCCATTGTCGGTTTCCAGGCCACCCGCGGCGCTTCCTTGCGCCTCCTCTCTGTCTCCCCCTGCGCGGCCGTCCCGGGTGCCCGAGCCCTTCACCGGAGCGCTTCGCTCAGCAACGGCAGCGGCGGTGGCTTCGCGCGCCGCCTGCTGGTCGGCCGTTTCCAGGTTCCCCTTCTGCGCCGCAGGGGTTTCTCGCGCTTCCTGCTGGTTGACGGTTTCAAGGCTCCCGCCGCCCCAAGCCGTCATGTCAGCCAGAGCCTGGGCAGCCTCGGTCTCCTTCTGCAGCTGACAAGCCGGGTCTAAGCGCTGTTGCTTAGAGGGCGGGGATGGTGGGTCCCAATTCCCACCGTCCCCACTCATGGTAGGTCCAGCTCCGGTCTCACCGACAGATCAAAATCGGAAGGGGGGGGGGCGGGTGAAAATCCGCGAGCCCAACCGTCGATTTCAAAGTGTGTGGGGGGGGCGAAGGCTGAGGATGGGGGAAGGGCGCGAGGGAAACAGACTCTTCTAACTGCCACAGCGCGAGAATCCTGCGCAGCTTTTCCTGATTGGTCGCCGGTTACTGAGGTCGGGCCACTGAGGGAGGCGCTTTCTCCCTCACGTGGACCATCCCAGGGCGGATTGGCTAGCTCCGGCAGGCAATCGCCGAGAAGATCCCGCCTTCCCCTTATCCCACGTGGGGGACGCAAACGTTTGATAGGTCATCGACATCGCCCCCCCCCCCCCGCTTTCATTCGCCCGATCTCCGTGGGGCGCTTTCTTTTCCACAGACCTCGCGTCGGCCGGAGAAGGAACAACAACGCTCGGGCGCCTCCGGACGGACCGAGAGAGAGAGAGACGCATGCGCACCAGGAGCATTCGGGTGCGGTCCCCCTTCTCCCTGTGGCGCATGCGTCATGGGAGACGAGTGGCGCTATATCAAGCGTATGCCGAGTGGCCAACGAAGAAGTGGCGTGATAATGCTGCGTGCAGAAGAAGAAAGGGGGGGGGGGGGGAGACAAATTGCTCTGCAGAGAATGGCGCCAAGCACGAAGTGTGGTGCCTGCAAAGACGTGCAACCCCAATGGACTTGAGGGGCGAGGCGATTTGGGGCAGACGATTAAAAAAAAAAAACTTCACATAACAGCCAGGGCCCTGCAGAGCCCAGGCCAGATGGGAAGCGTGTGGCCCCCCCATTTCAAAAAAGGAGGACAACATGGCTGCCCCAAGGCCATGTGCCCACCGACATGTCTGTTCCACATAACACCTTCATATTAAACCTGTTCTACAACACCTCAATGTTGAATCAGAAATTAACATTTATTTTTAGTTGCTGTACAAATAGAAGCAACAACAATAGAACAGTCCCTCATGATCAAACATTATCATCATCACCCTCATGGTATCATTATCATTAATAACTATCATCATCATCACCTCACCCTCCGCTCCAGAGATTATATGCCATGGAGAAGATTGAAGTAATGACAACCATCGCAACTGAGGCACATGTATCCCCGCCCCACATGCGGCATATGGCCCTCCGGAGCTTGTAGTCTGACTGGTATTCACGAGGGACGGCTTCTGCGCTGGTTTCGCAAGGCGGGCTCCTCGCTTCTCGATGGGCCGTTTACACTACAGAAGCAGTAGTGTAAGCTGGGGGGACCCCCTCAAAATCGTGGGCCCCGGGCCAACTGACCCCCCCCCCCCCCCGCACAGCCCTTGTAACAATGCATCCTTAGTTTGAGGAAATAGCTGCTAGGAGATGCATTGATGGATTCTGAATTAGGCTGGTTTAAAAGGGTAATAGGCAAATCCGTCTATTTGGGTGCAATCTTGCGCTTACCTTGGAGTAAGTTCCGTTGAACTCGGTGTATGAATAAGGTTGTACTGTTAGTTACAAGGACCCTGTTCAGATGACATGCTTAGCCACGGTGGTGAAGCATTTTGAGTTAAACGTTATGGGTGTACCTCAAAATGTGTGAACCATTCCTAACCATGGTGCCTACATAACTATGGTTTAAACATGCTCGCTCACCCTTTGCTGCAAAAGGATTAGGGGCCTAACCTTGGCTTAGCGTGTGGTCTGAACAAGCCCAATATCTCAATGGAGCCTCTAAGGTCAAGAGTACTATATCTCCAAAGTGCCAAATATTAGGGGAACAACGTGGCTGTTACAGCTTCAATGCCCTGCTTGGGAGTTCCCTGGGGGTATCACTGTCTGTTGCTTGAAATGGGGTGCCAGATTTTAGCCTTTTTGTCAGGGCCTCCAGAAAAAGGAGGTAGTTCTCAAGGTAAGTGGCGAGATGTAAGGCAGCCTGCTGTTTTGTCCTTGGCATGAGTACTTTTGCCATTTGCTCCTCCAGATGATGTCCTCTGTTATATACAATTGGGTTCTTTCCTAAATCAGCAACTCTAACTTGTTTCCATACTGTCCCCCGAATCTAAGGAGCCCTTGCAATTATTCAGTTTGGCTTGTTACCAACTAAGCAAGTATAAGGCTTAGTTTGGACGACATGTTAGGCAACAGAGGGGGGAAGAGGCAACGGACGGTACGTTATTTTTGGAGTACCCGACACACGACACGTTGCCCCTCCCCCCCGTTGCGAGGCTGAAAGTCCTGGTGTCCTTCTGGGCTGCTGCATCTCCTCTCTCCCCCATCCCTCAGCCCTCTGGCTGTATCCCATCATGCACCACAAGTTCTGCCGGCTGTATAAGAGCAGCCGGGTTTTTTTCTGCTGCTCCTGCTGGCGAACTTTATGACTGAGTGGAATAGTACACAAAGAGAGGGGGATTTCTGACACACGACACTTTAAGCAACGGAGTTCGGGATAAACAACTGAGCAGCCCGTTGTTTTTGTCAGTTGTTTAATTGCGCGAAATAGCGTACCATCAGTTGCGTATGTGTTGTGTGTTGCCCACCACACGACACAACAAGCAACACAACTGACGGTTGCCTCTTTTTCCTCCGTTGATTAGCGTGTCATCCGAACTGAGCCTAACTGTTCTTCACTGCAAGGCCTGAGGGCATCAAATGCTGTACCCCACCTCTCATTCTTTTTGCAGTACCTGCTAGGCTGACCATATGAAAAGGAGGACAGGGCTCATGTAACCTTAACAGTTGTAGAGAAAAGGGAATTTCAGTTAGTGTCATTTGTATGCAATTAGTTCCTGGTGAAATTCCCTCTTCATCGCAACAGTTAAAGTTGCAGGGGCCTTGCCTTCTTTTGTATATGGTCACTCTAGTATAGTGCCTGCAACTTTAACTGTTGTGATGAAGAGGGAATTTCACCAGGAACTAATTGCATACAAATGATGCCGGCTGAAATTCCCTTTTCTCTACAACTGTTAAAGTTACATGAGCCCTGTCCTCCTTTTCATATGGTCAGCCTAGTACCTGCTCACTCAGCAGAGGTTGCTTTAGCAGGCTGCTGTGATCTGGGCTACCAGAGGAGGCTCCAGGGGTAGGAAATCAGGAGACCTGACATTTGTCCTCTTTAAGGTGGCTGGTGCGTGAGGAATGCAGGAGCAATCAGCCAATTAGCTGTGGTGAGGGGAATGGCCTCCACCCAAGTCCAGTGCACAGCGATACTACTTGACTGAGGGTGGGAAAGTAAGAGGAGAGACACACTCCCATAGCCCAGGAAAGGCACCTGAGTAGTTTCCATGATGGAGCTTGAAGCCAAAGTGGCCCCTATTTGAAAAATCATGACGATCACGGGTATATAGGCTACAGCTGCAGTCTTGTGATCACTTACTAGAGAGTAAGTCCCATTGAACATAGTGGCCATTTATTGCTGATTAGTTACTACTCTCTCTCTCTCTCTGGCTGTTTTTGCCCATAGAACCTCAGGGACTAAAATGTGGTAAAGGGTGGGGTTGCCACTGTTTGTATGTATCTGTATGGAGTGGCAGTGATAATCCACACTGACAACAAGTATAGAATGGGGGAGTGGTCATTATTTTGGACATTTTGGTGCCAGATGTAAAATATCCAGTGGCACTCTGCCTCCTTCCCCAAGTAACCAAAACAGGGAACTCTTGTGCAGTTCTGGTCCATTTCAATTGAGCTTTGCACAGGTGAACTTCATAGTGGATTGTATGCCATGTGTTGCATTTGTCCATCTTCTTTCTCAGTCTACCGTAAGAACAAAAGAACCATGTTCACACAGTGGCCAATCAGGAACCCACAAGCAGGACATGGGTGCAACAGCCGTGTTCCCTAGCAACACCCATGCTCCCTAGCAACTGGCATATATAGGCTTACTGCTTCTGATATAGCACATAGCCATCAGGACTAGTAGCCATTGATAGCCTTCTCCAGGAATTTATCCACCACCACCCTTTTAAAGTCATCCAAATTGCTGGTGATCACATCTTGTGGTAGTGAATTACATAGTTTAAATATGCACTCTGTGAAGACGTACTTCCTTTTTAATTGTGGTCTAAGCAGCTGAGACATCTTTTTCAGGGGTGAGCCATACATATGTACAAGGCCCTGGTTTCATTCCTTATCATTTCCAGCAAGAGGTTCACTGGTAGCAGAGCTGGTAAGCACCTCTGTGTAGGATCTGGAAGAGCCATTGTCAAGATGAACTAAACGGACCTAAGTCTGGCTCAGTATAAAGCATGGGCGGCCAATCTACAGCATGCACCAGGACAGGAGTAAGAGGGCCTATAGGCCTGCTGTAAACCTAGGCTTATACCGGTTCTATAACACTACATTGCTGTTTTCTCTCATGGCCAGTAGACTAGGAGCTCCATCACACCAGCAATTTATCGCACTCTAGCCATGACTGGTATGTGTTTTTGCAGCATGGTACTCACATGTTGTCCCTGTCCAGCGCTCATCTCGCCTCTTCCCCTCCCTTTTCCATCTTATTTTAGAGCGGGGAAAGTCTGTTTTTCTCCCTCCGTGTGCAATAGAGCCGCACCTCCCATGTATTGCTGTCCTTGTGCTAAATCGGCCATCCCGTTTTTTGTTGGGGGCATGTGTGTCAAAGGGCGGTCTCACTGACAGAAGAGGAGGGGGGGGCAGTTCTCCCCTCAACTGCTCAACCGTGAAGGGGGAGAGAGAGAGGGCACCTGAACACCCTGCAGAGAAGGCGAGCGAGGGCGCCCGGAACTCGGTCCCATTCAACTCTATGGTTCTTGCTCCTGAGTAGACATGTCTAGGTTTCCTGACCAGAACAATGTCGGCTTGCCATGCCAACGTTGACCACAAACGTCTCCAAAAACTAATTGTAATATTTTCTCTTCAGTTGTATTGTTTAATATGTTCTTCGGGGAAAGCAGAGTGTGTTGTTTTACAGTTGCGCAGTTTCAGGCTGCCATACGATTGTATTTGCGCAGAAATAAAAAATAATAATACAAAATTAACTGCAGGGGGAAGGAGAATGTAGGGGCCAAGGCGGGAGATTTTGCCAGCATAGTAGCGATACAGGTGGAAAGATACATGAGCTGAAATAGCGCAACAGTGCACAGGCGTGAAAGTGCCCAGCGATCAACTTGCTAAGGAAACGGAGGGGGAAACCGCTGGTGCAAACCGGGGGTGGGCAAGTAGGTGTGATGGAGCCCTAGAATCAAGGCATGATGCAGGCTGCACACTAGAATTGCACCATCTAGCATAATACGTGTGGCATAACAAATTGGTTGGCGACTGCTGTGCCAAGTCTGTATCTTAAACAGGATATCCTTCTAAAACAGGAGCGCTATTAAGAGAGATTATAAAATATATGAAAGGGATGATCCATAGAGTATTGAGAGAGCACATGCACATATTTCATCTCCCATCTCAGTGAAAAGGATCTTCAGTAGCAGAAATCCTCAAGAAACATCTTTGACAACTTGAAAATCCACTACTAATTGAGGTAGATAGATGGACCAGTGGTCTGGCTCAGTACAAAGCAGCTCGATATAACATGATGAGGCACTGGGCCAAAGAGGAACAAGTGGCTTTTCAAGATGGGTTGTCTTAATTGTGTGCATGTTGGAATAACAAGCCTTTCCCTGTTTTAGCCAAAGTTGCTTTTACTTGAGTCTATAAATAAAATAAAATAAATAGTACAGTAAGGCAACTTCTGCGGAAACTGGAAATATCCTTTTAACGCATCAAAAGTTATGATTTTTCCATAAGAATGCCTGTGTGGCATAGGCTGGAGGGGTTGTTTGTATAGAATGAACCGAGAGGTTTTGGTACTACTGCCTTACAAGTGGAGCAGAGGGTGACAGGAAGGAAGGTACTGTGGCAACAGACTCCACAAGGTGGCAATGTGAGTCCAAGTTCTGGAAGCAGATCTGAATTTAATAGTGAAACTTTGAAGTGAGTGGTACCTGTTGGTGCCGTGCTGCATTTGGGGTTTCCTCTTTGGGGTTGATTCCAGAGTGGCAACGGATGGGGTATTATGCTGCAGAGAACAGGGAGAAGAAAAACCAGGGGTGTTGACCAAATTTAGCCTGCCCTTCCTGTGTCTCCCAGAGCCCTCAGATATTATGCGATTCTCCCCAAGAAATTACAGAGATAATATATGAAGCGTTCGGAACACTCAGAAGGCTCTCTAGAAGTGCTAAGTATTATTTCAACTAGAAAATCTCTTTCTGACCTTTCCGCTACAAATGAGATTAGATTATCTCTTTTTACATAGGCGACATCTTCAATGAGCAATATTTTTAGTCGATTCAGACTAAACGTTCTGAAAACGATTATTTTTAGGATTAGTCCACAGTCTGTATGGAGCAACTGAAAATAATGGCTGTCTAGCTAAGAACTGCTCCATTATATCTGATGAAGAACTTTGTCTAACATGACTGTTAAATACACCTACAATAACAAACCCTACACTTGGGTAGCATCTAATTTCCTCACAGAAACCGTCATAGAACAACTTTGGCCTTTAAAACTAAATTTTGGGTCAAGGAAAGGAGTAGCACAGCAGTATGCAGACATTCCGCCCCCCCCGCCCCCCCTACAAAACCAAGAGTTACTGAAGGAATTCAGTGGTGCCAGATAGGAGCAGGAAGGTTTGTAGGCCGGGATTATAGCATGAAATCAGATCTCCATTTCTGCCTGACTTCAAACATGGCACAGCTGTTTGCTCCCAGACCCAAAACTTGTGGGAATGCTGCATATGTATTGTATCGGACCCTGGAGTGGACCCTCACAATTTGGATTTGTGGCCCACTTGCCTAAAAGGCTGGTCACTACTTTTCAATACCCCCACTCAAATCTACATTCTGCAAAGCTATTCTGGTACATCCTTGTTGAGTTTTTTTCACATTTTAACCACAGCACTACTGAGATTTGTAAATAATATTGCACTTTTAAAAAACAAAAGGAAGTGTTAATGCCCATGAATCTTAATCCTCTCTGGGTGAAAACAAAGTTTTTCACAGGGATCACAACGTTATTGACAGTGTGATTACCACTTGTGGTAGACGTATCTAGAACATATCAGCCACTCAAACTCTGGTTCTTGCCCTTGTGCTCACATCGGCAGTAAATGTGCCATTTAAGTTAAATATTTTAAAGTCGGATACATATGTATGCTTAGATCTTTAGAAACTCATTCTTCGTCTTCGTTAAAAACATTTACAAACTAGTCACAAACTGCCAAGGGATTGCTGGGTGAAAGCTGTATATTGGTGAGCTTATTGGCACTAGCTTATCTGGTTTTCCATCCTCTCAAAAACAATTGTTATTTTTGCTATCCCGGGTCAATTAATTAGCCTCTAATGCTATTGTTGTTCCCAATGTATACTCCCCTATATGCACCAGTTTCTCCATTGTTGTTTTTCATGCAGAAAAATTTAAACCACTGTGCTTTGCAACAAATAAGAGAGATGGTTGTGTAATAAATGTGGATGCTCATACAAACAGAGATTAGGCCTTTGAAGCAAAAAACAAAACAAAAACAGGATGGCTCCCTCTTTGTAGTAAACAGCACCCCAGATCTGCTGCTTGAGGCAACAGCTTCATTGTATCTTATGGTAAGGCAAACCATGTATTTCTAGTTGCCATCTATTTATGTTCTGGAATACATAAGAAGGTCCTGAAGGATGCAAGAATCCTGGAACCATCTCCTATCCTCCTAGTGCTGGATCCCCCTGAGATGCTCAAAACTATAGTTGGGTCCTCCTGTGCCAATTAAATCAGATTAATCACCATAGCAGCAGCACTGGGGAAGTAGAAACCCATCTGTCAGTTGCTGAATATGGAATTTTCAAGGGTTTCCAGGCACCATGTGTAAGGGTTTGGTGTGGAGGGAAAAACGAATGTACGTAGGCTAGGCAGTTACAAGATTAATATCTTCTCCCCATTTTGTACTCCCTTTGGTTTCCAAAAAAGGAGAATCATGCACCCAATTTTGGAAAATGGATTTAATCCTTCGAACTCCATTTTTGTTTCTTCTGGAATGCCTGCCCAAAGTTTAAGGCAGCAACTTTACATTTTTTAAAGCTAAAAAACTGCACACAAAAATTTCAGAAGACGAAAAGGAAGCTTTATCAAGGAAAGGAAGGGTTAAAAGGTATAGGGTTTTCCTGTGGAAAGGAGGACTGTCTCCTACATAAGCTTGTTGCTATTTAAAAAGAGCCTTCAATATTGTGTTGCATAGGCTGACCATATGAAAAGGAGGACAGGGCTCATGTAACTTTAACCGTTGCAGAGAAAAGGGAATTTCAGCCAGTGTCATTTGTATGCAATTAGTTCCTGGTGATATTCCCTCTTCATCACAACAGTTAAAGGTGCAGGCACTATACTAGAGTGACCATATACAAAAGAAGGCAGGGCCCCTGCAACTTTAACTGTTGTGATGAAGAGGGAATTTCACCAGAAACTAATTGCATACAAATGACACTGGCTGAAATTCCCTTTTCTCTACAACTGTTAAAGATACAGGAGCCCTGTCCTCCTTTTCATATGGTCAGCCTAGTGTTGCACGTAAAACAAAAATCTCTCCAGTGACTTGAAGATATTCAAGGATTCCTTTCCCCAGAATTCTTCTTTGGAGAACGTTGGAAGTAGTTGTTTCACTGGCAGGTTGTACAGCCAAAATATGTTTCCTGTCAGCTGGGACTACACCAAGCTGAGCACCAAACAACCCCTGAAATACAGCCATTCCGGACAGGCCCTAATCAGAGTTGCCAATGTTCCTGTTGGTTGTTGTCCTTGTGTACATATGCTAATAGACCTAAAGATATGCCATTGTGATTTAATTGTCTGACATTACTCTTCAAGTTTAAGAAAAAACTGGGTAGAGTGCCTAGGGAACACAAATAGCTGAGATCAATTTAAAACCAGACAAGTGACCTACACTCAGGATACTGTTACAGAATGAGTGGAAATTTTTGCATAGTTTCCTCTGTGATGAACAGAACTGCTCAACAACTACCCAACAGTTGAATTTCCAGCATTATATTGCATTTATATCCTGCATTTCCTCCGAGGAGTTTAAATTGTTGCATATGGTTCTTCCCTTACCCTTTTATCCTCACAGACATGCGAGAGAGATTAGACTGAAAGAGTGGTTGTCCCATGGCCACCAGTAAGCATGTCACGGCTGAGTGGCAATTTGAATGTTGATCTTCTCAGTCCTAGTCTGACAATCTAACGCTACACTACATTGGCTCTGCACTGAACAATTTTGAAATTCCAGACAGTTTAGAATGCAGTGACAGTAACTTTTCTTTGGTCCGCCCAAAGGGGAGCAGTGGTTGATCATGTTCCCAGAGTCATAGGGAAATTTATAATATTGATAATACAACATCAGCATAAAGAGAAAGTAAAAATGACTGTGTTTTCTAAGTCTAGGCAGTTTTGGGCAGAATGTGGTGGAATCACACAGCTCATGGCGTTGAGGGGAATCTGGCAGAATGTGGTAGGTCAAGGCCAGAGCTGGGGTAAAGCCTACCAGATTAGGGACTGAGGTTGGGGCAGAATCTGGCAAGCCATGGGTAGAGCCTAGCAGGTCCAGAGGTGGGGACTTCTTTCTTGAGACTGCTACAGTCTTTTCAAGTTTTGTTATTTAGCAGAATATGGTTGTACTGGTTGGGTCAGTAAAATAATGTGTCAATGAGCCACACTCATTTTCAGAGTTGAGGCTAGTGTGATGGAAGAAGTATGCCTGCCTCTGTGTGAGTGAATAGGAGAGCATGTCATGTATGTGGAACAGCCCCGCTCCCACAGGTCTAGAGCGTGGCTCTTTTTCACGTACCTTCTGTTATGGAGCTAAAATCTGCCAGTGTACAGAGCAGGTATTTTCCTGTACTTGTTGCTATCCTATGAAATAGTTCAGCTAGGGAAATCTATCTTTATACTTTAAGGAGAGGCAAGTGGAGCTCCAGGGGCCAAATCCTACTCCCCAAATGCTTCCCGTATAGCCCCTGCTATTGGAGTAAGTGTTACATAGTAACCGGCCAGAGTTAGGTATCTTCTGCCAGATGGTTAAGACCATTCTTATTTACAAAAGTTTTAAAGGTTCTTCTATTTTGTGTTATTGTTGTTGTGGGTTTATTTTATCATTCTGTTAACAGCAGAATCAGGGCTCAAGCCTCCTGGTTTTGCCACTTACCCAGATGCATAGGGGCTGTATATTGGGTGAGGGAAAGGTTGTATAGGTGCTTTTCTTCTTCCTTGCTAGCTAGGTCATATGTTAAGATAATTTGTCACCTATATGGAGGCACTAGCTGGACACAAAGGCTGGATACCACTTTTCTTGCATTAAACACTGTCTGGCATCCCAGAATCTAATAGTTAAAGCTTAGAATCCCTGTTAGGATTGCCAGCTTGTCAAAATTTTACTGGTCCAGCCGGAATGTGATCTTTCAAGTTAATTGCCAGAAGGAGATTTAAAATGAAACAAAGCAATGTGTGGTTGATGAACGCATTATTTCCCATTGGGAAAATGGCACAAGGTGGAAAGGCTAACACTTTGCCCACACAGCTTCTTTTAAGTTAAAAAAGAGAGAGAGATTTTGCTTCTGACTCAAAAGAATCACCCAGGAATTTTGCATTTCATTCCATCTTTTTTATATATTTATAAAAAACAAAACAAAGGAAAAGAAACAAGAAAACCCCAGAAAAAGGGGGGAGTGAAAACAAAATCTGACACAAAAAGGGGGTGGTGGGGCAGGATCAAACTGAACCCCTACCCCAAATCTCCATTTCCACCCCCTGAACCAATCCCCCTTGCCCACCCACCCCAAGCTGCCCCCATCTGATAGAAGTTCAGAAGCGTACATTGCAGGGGACACACATCCATCTGTCTGTCCGGTGCCCCCTCCCCCAACCCTCCCTCCCCCATCGAAGTCACAATTTCTTTATTCACTTCCCTTAAAAAAAAAAAAAAAAAAAGCAAATCTCAATTTCTTTCATGTCTCTTTCCAGAAAAAGAATTCTGGAAATACTCAGTGTACATCTCCCATATTTTTCAAATATGGATTTCTGTGGGGTGGCCGTAATGCTGGCCAGTGATTAAGGCCATACTGTGGTGGCAGGACTGGAGGGTCAGACGAACAGTCTTGTCTTCAGAGGCAAAAGTCAACATCAGGGTCCTTCGAAAGGGGAAGAGTGAGGGAAAGCTCCAACCCCTGCACCATTCTCTCCGCTGGTTCCCCATGTCCTCTCTCCCCAACCCCAGGCTCTGATTCCTCCACCTACCGAACTGTGCTCTGTTCCCTCAGTTCTTCCCCTGACCTAAACCTCTTCATGTCCTATTTGCTTTTCTCCCACAATACTGCCCAACAAGAAGCCCTCTTCTAGGCTCACTTACTTGCTGCCTCTTTCCTCACTGATCATTCCTCCCACCTCACCCCATCAGGGGCATGTCATTGCTAACAACAGTCATATGGAGTTAGAGTGCCCTATATGCCCCCACCCCTCCTCAGCAGGGATCAAACAAAATGGTTGTGAATTTATCAGCTTGAATTTGGGGAGTTCTTGCCACAGGGATAATGCAACAATGAGCAGGGTGGGCATCACAGCTAAGAATGAACCCAGCCACTCAAATCTCCAGCTTCTCTTCCTCTAAACCTTGACGTTTTGAACTTCACCATGTTTCCTCTTAAATAAAAATACTACCGATGTCTGGAGTCCTCTTCCCTCCTTGTTCTATGCAGGGTACCTGTCTTTCCTCTCAGAGGCAGGCAACGCTCCTGTTCCCAAGGATCCCCCCCACTTTTTCTTTCTAGGCTCGATTCCTTTCTTAGAGCTGGGCACCCATAAGGCTGTTGCCCTCTATCGTCAACGACCCAAAGCACTGACAACTTGTCCGCTTGAATAAATCCAGAGATACGAGACAGCAACTCCGGGAGCGGTGGGCTTCCCATACTTGGTCGGAATGCGTCTCACAAGAAGGGTGAAAACAGTTCTGCGGTGATGTAACGTGGCGAGGATGAAATCAGTGTACCGAGCAATTTAAATGTGTGAGAGAAAAAGGGTGGACCTGTAGTGGCATAATAAGCTTCGCGACAGTAATATTTTTGCTTTCCATTTCAGCAGAGTCTGTGGCATACTGACATCATTGCTCGTGATTCCCTACTAGTCACCCTACACTTTCTGCAGCCTTGGATGCTCTCCACTGTCTGCCTTGCTCGTTGATGGCTCTGTCTTCTCCCACTCTTTAGGGAATGCATTAGGATTTCTAAGTGGGTTCCTCCTACCCCCACCCCACCCCACCCCACCCTGCATCTTCCTGCTTGCATTGTTCCAGGGTGACATGGTCCACAGGGCCTTGGATTGGTTGCTACCATGGCAACTGAGGTGGGGTTTCCAAGGCTCCGTGGTTACAGCTTCTAACTGACAAAGAGCTAAGTCACGGCTGCCTCCCTGGCATTCCCTTGAACAGCTGTGTCTGCTGCCTCCTTCATGCCCTCCTCCCTTTCTCCATCTTTCCTATTCCTGTAGCATCCCCACCCGCTCCGCCCCAAACTCTGAGACCATGTGGAATTGATGTCATTGATGGACTGACTGACTGGATCAGAAAACTAATCTTGCATAAAAGCACTTTCCATCATCCTGCTTCCATCACCACCTTCCAGGTATAAAATCAAATCAACCCCGCTGAGCGTAAACCCGTTTCGTCTTAGTGAGTGGGATGGCTCTGCCTTCACTCTCAGAGATCTCAACCCAAAAATCTGACTCTGGCCTTTCAGTGATGCCATGCATACCTTTAGAAGTGCCAGATCAAAGAAATCATGGATACTAAGAAGCTTGGAAGGTGTTTGTTCTATGGGGTCTTGTGGTGAGTGATTTTAGCAATTTGGAAGAGTTTGGAAAGCTCCATAAAACACAGGGTATTTTGCACCCCTTCTAAGAACTGGATGGAATGCCACTGGCGATCAGTTACAGTCATCGTATGACTCTGGATTTATCCCAGGGGAACTGAGACCAGAATCCAGCTCTGATCTCACTACAGTTAATGGGTGATTTCCGATATTTGCCCTAGCATAGCTGAGAGATCAGAGTCCATTTGTGACACCAAATACTCTGAGGAACCATGACCAAAATTGCAGGGGAAGAAGAACAACCCATCGTTTGGCATCTCGTGTGATGTATAAGAAAGAAAGAAAGAAAATGAAACCCAAGTTCAGTTTGGCATGGGTGGATGCCTTTCTGCCAACCCTCGGCACTCCTCACATCACACAGTAAGGCTCTCTAGGTAGTTCAGGCTCTGTCCTCCAGCAGGGAATGTGGGCCACCAAGCCCTTCTTGAGGTCTTTGTTGAGTAGAAAGCAAACTATAGGGTTGACAGCAGCTTGGGCGAAGCTCATCCAAACGGCTGTGGAGAGGTAGCGGTGGGGGATGCTACAGGCTTTGACAAATACCCTCCAATAGCAGGCCACAATGTAGGGTGACCAGAGAACCAAGAAGAGCAAGGTGATGATGTAGAACATCCTGCCTAGCCTCTTCTCAGCCTTGAATTCTTCCATGCCCAGCAACCGCCGATTCGCAGCATGGGCATTCTGCCGGATGCCCAACAAGGTGGGAGGCATGGGACCACGGCCAAAGCCAGCAATCCAGTTGGCCGCGGCTTGCCCAGTGGCTCCAGGCCCATGGAACGTCCAGTTCTGGCTGATAGCTGGGACCATCTGGACAGGCTTCATCTTGCGATGGCGGTATTCAAAGAGAAGGAGCTTGATGTAAACCACGTGGGTGGCAAAGATCAGCACAGCCAGCATGAGCATGAAGCCCAAGGTGTCATTGGCTTTGAAGTAGCGGTGCTCAAAGATGCACTGGTCCTCCTCACGGATGAACTTGTAGGTCCCTACGTCAAAGACCGGTGGGAAGGCCATAGCCACCGACAAAGTCCACACCATGCAGATGACAGCTATGCACGTCCAGAAGGTCATGCGTTTGGCATAGAAGCGGTGGTGGGCCACAGCCATGTAGCGGGTGACACTGATGCAGAAGAGGAGGAAGGCAGCATGGAAACAGAAGAGGACCGCCATGAAGGCCACAATCTTGCAGCTCAGAACGCTGTAGGTCCAGGCAGAGCCATGGCGGATGGAGACAAGGACAAAAGGAAAGCAGACGGCCGAGCGGATCACGTCAGCCAGGCACAGGTCCAGCAGGAAGTAGTAGGGGGCCTTGTGGAGGCCCCGTTCTTTCAACACCAGCAGTGAGAGGGATAGGTTCCCTGCCAGGCTCACACAGATAATGAGGCCCAGGAGCAGCAGCTTGGCATAGGTGGAGGCTGAGTGTGGTGCTGAGCCGTGGGCCTCTTCAGTCTCGTTGGCACTGGCCATCTTTAGGTGGGGGAAGGAAAGGGGGAACCTGGGTCAGCGGCGACGTGCGCGGTGATGGCCCATGACCCCAGTGCTAAAGGGAGGCATTGTCTGTGGGGAAAAGGTAGGAGGAAAGTGGGGGAAATCAAGCATTAGTGCATTATAGTAACATAAATGTTTTTCACCACAATCCTATATGAAGGCCCCAAACAAGCACAAAGATGCAGCTATCTGGGAGAACCACAGACATTCCAAACTTAAATGAGATGCTCCCAGACTCGTAGATGGAAAGGCTAAACATCTATAGTTTTCTGAAGGGTTTTTGTTGCTCTAGATGAGGTGGAGATGTATCTGCAGAAAAGTGAAGCCCAGCAATGTTGCAAAGGATCTGAAGGCTCACTCTTGGTTTCCACGAAGAGCCAGCCATGCCAGAACACTAGCAGCACAAAAATCCATCATTGCCCGCTATTTCTGGCATCCTGGGTCTACACGTGTGGCAAAATATTACATTTTTATTCTGACCTTCTTCTAAGAGCTTATCATACATGATATTCCCCTTTATCCTTACAACCACCCTGTGAGATAGGTTAGGATAAAAGATAGTGACTGCTTGAGTTGGCTTTGCACATAACTCATTCCCCAGCGAGCCAGTTCCTGGCTGAAGAAGACAAATCCACAACGCCTTCCTCCAGCCCTAAGTGACCAATATCCAAAAGAAGGAAGATCTCATCATATTCCATCCACTGTCTCACTGAGCCAGTATTGGATGTGAATCTGGGAGACCAAGGATCATATTCCACTGTTTTCACTTGGTGGCCTTGGGATATCACTGTCTTCTCAGCCTCTGTCTGTAAAATGGGAAGAATCTTTCCCTTCCTCATAGGGCTGTTTTGAGAACAAATAAAATAAGGACCATAAAAGCATTTGGCATAGTTCTACCATTATATCAACTGGGATGGTTTGACTAGTGCCCTCTAGTGAACAGCCAACCATTCCAAAAAGCCAAACAGTCCCCAAAACATACAGCTGAGAAATTTCACAAAACATGTTCAATGTCAGTCAGTCAAACATTTTATTGAGTCAATCAAAGATCATTGCCATTCCAGTCGGCTGGTGGAGATGGAATGGGAATAGCTTTGAGCAGGGGGAGACACAATATTTACCATCAGACCTAGTAGGTCCACACACTCAGGGCATAACCGCCCAGAGAGCTTTGCCTATTGGACTGTACAGAAATGTAATAAATAAAATATCAAGAGGAAAACCCTTGTAATTTGTGAGTGGTGGCATTAGGATCTGTACCAGAATTCCCAGGATTCTTTGGGAGAAGACATGACAGTTAAACTGGTATGGAAGAGATACAAACTGGTCATTTTGATGTGCCCTCTGTCTTTGTGGTAAAAGCTTTGGAGACCATGGTTTAATTTTGGCTCAGGCAAGAGAGATGTCATTTCTGCAAAGCTGCTTGGCACATTTTGAATTGCATATAACAGTCAACAGTCAGAGAGTTATAGAAGGAAAGTGCTCTAAGAATGATCTTATGTTTCTTGCACTTGCCTGGGAAGCAGTAATCTTTCTAAATTTAACACTCTGTTAGTTAATATATTTCATTATAAGCAGTTGATGAGGTTACAGCTCAGGGATAAAGATGGTGTTGTTTTGAAGTGACCAAAAGCAATTTAATCTTTGTGTGCCTGAGAATTTTGCTGTCTTGTCATTCTGCCTGATGAAGAATCCTGACTAACTCCAAAGCATGCACCTTTTACATCAAAAGAAGCTTGCTTTTATTAAGGCAGCAATCATGTACATGCCTATTTGGGAGTAAGTCCCACTGAAATCAGTAATCACTTCACTTATTTTGTGCATTGGTGTTGCCTAGACCTTGAACCAGTATAAGGTGACAAGACGCAGAGGACAAAGATTTTAATACTTTTAGTAGGGACATGGGGATAGGGCTGTTGGAGAAATCCGCAATGGAACCAAATCAGTTTGGATTTTTATGAATACGACTTGCAGATTCTGCAGCAGACCGGCTTTTTCTCTGTCAGGCAGATTCCACAGATTTACAGAACGGCTTTTTAACTTTCGGGAATTTTGCACAAATTTCATTGTAGAAAAATATGCAAAAATAAAAAAAAGACAAAATGTGTGTTTACCCCATAGCCTAAAGAGTGAAAGTGCCAGTTTTGGGGATTTTTTTTGTATTTTCACATGTGCAAATTCAGATTTTTTTTAAAAAAAATTAAAAACCTAATTCCATAGGTGAACAAGCAACAGAACAAAAGGCACCGGGCGATTTGCAAAACACAGGTGGGATGAATTTTACACAATTCATACATTCTTTCATAGGAAGCTACCTTACAGCGACCCAGACTATTGGTCCATCTAATTCAGTACTGTTTCCACCTGACTGGCAGAGCCTCTCCAGGATTTTAGAAAGTAGCCTTCCCCAGTCCTACCTGGCGATCCCAGAGATTGAACCTTCTGCATGCAAAGTATGTGTGCTACCACTAAGCTACAGCCCGTCCCCAATAAATTTACCATAGCATAGAATGGGAATTTCAGCAGGTACCACTTTTTTCATCATCACATAAAAACTTGTACCAATTTAAATGCCTTTATCGATGCAACTCTGAAAGGTGTCTCCCTTCGAACGGGTTATCCCTACACAGGAAACTGCAAAATGTGCATCCTGGAGGACTTGCAAGTGTAGCATGACAAATAACTAAATCATTAAAGAGTCCTGTGATCCCAAAATGTCAACCTACAAAAAAGGTATCCTGTTGCAACTCTGCATGATTCATTGCTCTGGCTTGGCCTTCCAATCAGCCTCTTTTGGGGGTTGGTAATTGTGCTGTGTCCCTGCTTCAGAGGTGATTGGACCAATCATTCACTCGCAGTGTAGAGATGAATGAAGAGACAATAACCATATAAGTGACTCAACCAGAGATACAGAGAAAGAGGGTGGAGTAAGTTTCATTCTTACGCTAAAAATAGATTTAGGGCCAAACTACAGATGTCACCAATAGAAACCTCTTTCCCAGAGTCAATAATAGCTTTGAGGGCAATTTTCATCAGGACTCTGACAGGTAACATCCTCTCCCCCTTCCCTGTTTGCTGAAATACCAATCTAGTTCCTCTGTGACTGTTATTTGGACAGGAGACAGCTCAAATATGTTCACACATGTAACATCACATCTAGTTTGACCCTTAGATGTGAGAGTGGAGTGGAATTAAAATAAGAGGAACACTTACTTTAATTCAGAAAAAAAAAGTTGTCTCAGCTCTCAAAAGTTTGGGAAAGGCTGGGTTAGCCAGCAGGAGGCAAGAGGGTAAGATGTTGAAAGGGACAGAGGATCTTGCATTGGAGACATATCTGATAATTTTTCATGGTTCTTTACCCTCACCACTACCCATATAATTATGTGCTGTGTGAAGCAGTTCTAGCTTTAGTCAGGCACTGTACAGCTTCTAGCACAACAGTCCCCAGGGTGACCAGATGCAATGGAGGAAAGCAGGGCTCCTGCACTTTTCATAACTGCATAGAAATGAGCACTTCATCAGTGGGACATGCTGCACCCTCTTTTACACAAATATTAAGGACATAAGAGCTTGCCTTCCTTTACACTTGGTCATCCTAACTGTTCCACTCTCTGCTGGGATTTACACACAAGCCATGTAAGTTCTGAAAATGTGACTTTAGTCCATTCCATAGGTCCTGTGCATTAAGGTGTGGTAAGATACAAAACATACATATATAGCCAAAGGTTTTGTTACTCTCCACTTTCAAAACCAGTCAAATTCTAAGAGTTGCCAGCGACAGCACTAGTAGCTGATTCTGACTGGGTTTTTTTTTTTGTGTAAGTCTGAAACAGTCCACTGATTCCAGGGGATGAAATCAATCTCAAAGAGACTGAAAACTGGGAAGGTGGTGGGGGTCATCTTTCAAAATTCTTATTTGTGATTACATAAATACTGGTCAACCCTTGGGAAATCCTCACAGTGCATACAAACAAACAGGCTGAAGCAGGTTAGGATCTTAGTTTTAAGGAATGGAATTTGTATGCATTACCTCACAGCTGCCAAACAGACAGCCTTAATTCAGAAAGGGACTGACATTTTTGTTCCCATTCCTTGTTCCCATTTCTTCCCTCATCCTTCTCTCTTTGTTGTCCTGCCTACGGTCAAGAATCTCCCACATTATGGCTCAATTCGGACGACACAATAAACAACTGGTGTGGGGGAAACAATCGTCAGTTGTTTTGACTATTGTGTCATCCGAATGCTGCCATAGTCAACTCAGCGCTGATCCTCATCCACACCACAGTTGATTATTTATTACCATGTTGTGTGGGGAGTACCCCCTAGGGTTAGGGTTAGGGTTAGTCAACCCACCATTGACTATCGTGTTGTCCGAATTGAGCCAATGTCTAGTTTGGCTCTCAGAGTAGAATATATGAGTGTGCCTATCTTGGATGTGGCTTAAAAAAACACTACACACATATGCTTTACTCTAGAACTGGACCTGACCATTTTACTTGGATGTGCTGAATTTTGAAATCCTGAAAATATTAGAATTTTGGCTGTGAGATGTCTGTGTGACAATAAAAAAAGTTCAAATTTATGAACCCAATGTGAAAATGTGCAATCAGGGCTATAGGGGGAAAGTTTATATTGCAAAATGTTTTGGTAGCCCATGTTTTAAGCCTCATGGAGAAGAAATAAACATTGTTCACCTCTGTACAACTAATGTAACACAAAACAAGTATACCTATTTACTCTTGTTAAATATTAAGAGGCAATAACATTCTTGCATTCAACTTTCTACATATTAGCATGTGTACACATTAGTACACATACGGTCCCACAAGGAACCACACTTTGGGCCCAGAAATGAGATAACACTGTTTTCTCTGGATTAATGAATCTGCTACTAAAGTGATCAATCGGAAAAGGAGCCAGGGCTCTTGAATCTTTAATATTTGTATAAAAGAGGGAATTTGGACAGGTGCAGCTTGTCACGCAAATATGAGAAAAGCATTTCCTGCTCAAAGTACCCTTTTATTTTTGACACTGAACGCATAATTGGCTGAAGTTTATTCAGACACACAATTCTGCTTTCTCGAGGTACATCGGGGGAAACATCTATAATACTTCTTCTGCTATGTATGGGTAGAGTTCTCAAAATATGAGCAGTCAATAAAAGTGAGGGACGGGTGGCAACCTTTGCTACAGGAAGCCTCACAAACAATCCCCAACTTTTTGGGGGGTCAGTGGGTATATTTGGAATTTTGAGAGAGTGTCATGGGTGCTAGGGCTGATGGGATTTGCAGTCCAACAAGATCTGGATAGCCAGTATAGAAATGTAATGATGAATGAAGTTGGGCCAGCTGAGTGTGTCTATCAATTTAGTTCAGCCTTCCCCAACCTGGAGCTCCCCAGATGTATTGGATTGCAATTCCATCATCCCCAGCCATTGACACTTCCCACCATTCTCATCCTACCACCCACTACCCTACCCCCCAACCTGAACAACATTACAAAGTTCGTTTTTCCAGACTGTCAGGAGACCTGAGTAAAGCATGACTTGATTTATATATTTCTCACATTTATACCTACCCTTCATCCAAGAAGTAGTACACATGAAAGAGGTAGGTTTCGCCCATTTTATCCTTAGAACTACCCCGATAATCCGGTTGGTCTAGTGAGCTTCATGGCAAGTGGGGACTGAAATCTAAGTCACCCCAATCTAAGTCCAGTAGTTCATCACTACTACACAAGGAAACTAACACAGTGTGGGGGGTTTCCTGCTGAGAGCACATGTCTAGGGAGGGTTGTGGGGCTGTATGAGACAGCCATCCCACCACTTTCCATGCATTCCAAGTGCAATGGAAGCAGCTGTATGCACAGACCAATGTAAACAAATAGAGCTCCTCCACACAAGGGGGGATCCTGCCCCAATCAGACTCTCACACAAAGTGACAGCATGCGCATACAGCCGCTTTTGATTTACTCCAAACGTGTGTGGCCACTGGGTACATCAGTATTGCTGGGCAAAGCCAATTTGTTTGACACCCCCCCACACACACACACATCCTTTCAATACATGCATGTTGGGAGGAGTGTCATTTAGCCTCCAACCATGGATCTTTCTTGACTGAAAGGGAGCCATATCCCCAGTATATAAGGCCTTTCCATACACCATACATTGATGTGTCCTTCTTATCTAAGCAAGTCATCCAACAATATGCCCGGAAGCAAACACACAGACTACCCTGACCCCAGCAGGAGGCAAAGATCAAGCACACACAGGAGTCTGCCAAACCAACTAAGCTGTGTCATGCAGTTCTCTCAGCCTGACTCATTTGCGTGGATGTTGAATGACTCTCTCTCGCTTTCTCTCACACACAGACCACTTCTTACCACCTTTGCCCTCCACAGCAGAAACATCACGTAAATACAGGTGGCTGTTTACCAAGTGGTACTAGTAACTGATCACAGTGAGCATTTTAACCACTTGATGAGTTAGTCATCTGGCACTTTTCCGTCAAGTGGCAAGGAGAATGTTACTACTCCACTCCTTCCCCAGATTTCTGATCAGATGTGCTCAAGCCACTTTGCATACATTATCTCAATCATCTTTGGGTGGCCCTCTATGGCTCAAAAGGATTGCCAACTTTTTTTTCCTGCACCTGCTCTGTTCTTCATTGGGTGCCTCTACAAGAGCGATTTAAAGCTCTTTCAAAGCGCATGACCAATTTTACCTCCACATGAACGGAGCGCAAATCAGGGGTTGAGGCGCTTTTTCTGTCCGATTATGCGCATTATCGAATGCCGCGTTAAATAGTGAGTTTTAATTTACTGCGGGAGTTAAAGCGCCTTATGACCATGTAAACAAGCGATTCTCCACATTTAGACACCTTTGAAGTTCATTTCATTCAACCAGTAATACGCTTCACCGCCTCCCGTGTATAGGGATTAGGCGTAAAAGCGATTGCGAGAAGATGCGCATAATCGGACAACCGGGCGTCAAACCGAATTCTTGTAGAGGGGACCTAACAGTAGCTCAACATGAAGAAATTAAGCATTTGAAGATTTTTCCAACATTGGAGACAAAATGAGGTGGGGGGGGAATTTTACCTGCTTTCATGTCAGGCTGATGTTAACGTACAAGCATAGTCCCCCCTCAACCCCAGATGGCAGACACAAGGCCTTACTTAAGGCTTCCCAGTGAGTTTATTATGGCTTCAGATGAGGTATTTGCTAGTTCACAACTAGTTCTTACACTCTATGCCACCCTGGCTATTCACATGCACACACGCAAACATATACACTGAGCACAGTTTCAGGTGATTCTGAAAAGCTGGGGTGAATGCCCTCCACGTCTGCTTTCTGAGCATCTTTTGCGATATCTGAAGGGAAGGCTCATGAACAGGTGGGGGGTGCACGGATTTGAGTTGATCATAGTGTTTGTGCAATCCCACCCCACATGGATTCCCCAGTTGGACACTGCAATGAGAGTGCTTAAAGCTGAAGCTCAAGGCATTTATTCAGCTAAATGTTGGCACATCTCCTAACATCTAGAGTTGCTCTTTATTAGGATTGCAACATGGGAAATGGTTTAAGGCGTTAGATTTATTTATTTATTTACTGCATTTCTATACCGCCCAACCGAGCAGCCATGCAGAAATTGACAGGGATTTAAAATACAAATTTAAACAAGGTTAAAAATCAAACTGAAGAACTGTTAAAACACTGTGAAAATAAAAAGGTCTTCACCTAGTATCTAAAGGAGTATAAAGTAGATGCCGCCAGGCATACCACTCTGGGGAGCTCATTCCACAGCAGGGGTGCCACAGCAGAGAAGGCCCTCCTCCTAGTAGTCACCTGTCTCACTTCCTTTGGCAGAGGATCACAGAGAAGGGCCCCTGAGGATGATCTTAGGGTCCAGGAAGGTACATATGGGAGGAGGCGTTCCTTCAGATAACCTGCCTCCAAGCCATTTAGGGCTTTGAATGTTAATACCAGCATTTAGAATCGGGCCCGGATCTGGACCAGCAGCCAGTGAAGCTGGAAAAGGACTAGTGTAATGTGGTCTCATTGGTCAGTCCCTGTTAACAGTCTGGCTGCCCTGTTTTGTACCAGTTGAAGTTTCCGGACCATTTTCAAAGGCAGCCCCACGTATAACACATTGCAGTAGTCCAGACAAAAGGTTATGATAATCCCTTTTAAAGACTTTTAATCGACTAAAAAAGTGCCCCCAGTTAATTGGGCAGTAGATTTTTTAGAAAGATTTAATTTTTTAAACCAGCATTTATATAAACTGCAGATAGCAGGCACTAACTTAAAAGAGGCATTTTATCTTCTCTCACGCACACTGAAAGGAAAACCTCTTTTAAGATTATGCTGGGTTATGACACATTTCATGCAACCTCCCCAAACTGCAATTCTCAATATTCTTGGGATGAAACTGTAACTGTAAGAGTGGCAAGGAAAGGGAAATTCTACAGGTGCAATTTTTCCCATCACTGAAGCACTGTGATGGGAAACATGGAACTTGGTGGAATTTTCCTTTCTAACTCATGAGGGCACAGGAGCCTTGTCAGGGTACAGAGCTGGCAAAACTTTAGACACGAACAATGTAAAAAGCCTCTGTCCCTATTCCCATAATCTATTGTATGACTTCCTTCTGCATATACATAGTCCTCCTTTTTAGACCTTTGTTCTGACTGCTATGACTATCAGTAGTTAGTTTTATGAGAATAAGGAGCAAGGCTTTTTCACTGATGGCCCTTCCCTCCACAGGGAGATTTGTCAGGCGCCCCCTCTGCTTGTATTTAGGCATCTGATTAAGTCATTTTTGTTTATAAAAGTATATGGATAACATGCTGGTGTTGACTGTACATTTCTGAATGTACAGAATGAGATGGTTTTGTGAAATTGTCATGTTTATTCATATTGACTTTATTTCATAGCAATTTAAGGTGAACTTTAGTTTTGTATCATTTTCTTCCATAAGGGTGCAATCCTTAGACAGAAAAGTCCTACAACTCCCAGCATTCCCCATCCAGCATGACTGGCTGGGAGTTGTAGGACTTTTTTCTGTCGAAACATGCATGGGATTGTGCCCTAAATTGCCTTGAGATTTTGCCCCTAACCAAAAGTCAAGGTAAAATTGATTAGATTTAAAAATAGTTGTTTCTCACTCATGCTTCTACATGAAAAACAAAACCCTACCACACGAAGACATGCATACTGAGACAAACTGCTACATCCTCAAATTGTGTGCATACTTACCTGGTCTTAAGACCACTGTACACAGTAGGACTTACTTCTGAGTAAACATGCATAAAATTGAACTGCATCACCCATTGGAGTAGAACCATAACCACGTCTTCCCAGTATGGAAACCAAGATAAAGCACTTCCAGGATAGAAAAGGTGGGACTTGGCACCAATGGGGGATTTCCTCACAAGGGAAATACTCGCTTCAGAAGAGGGATTTTCCTCAGGATCATAACATCAGAGGAAAGGGTCAAATTCTCTCCCCCCCCCATGCCTACTCTAATCCTGTTAATTATCACCCCCACCCCAGCTAATGCAATCTACATTAAAAAAAAAAAACACCTGCAGTTACATGGAAAGATGCATAGTTTGGATACCAGGATTAGACCCTATTATGAGGTACCTAGTAAATCACTGAGATTATTTTGTCGGTTGGAGAGATTTTGGAGAATGAAAATGTAGTTAATGTGTGTTGACATTCAATCTTTGTTAAATCTCGGGTGGGGTGGGGTGAGGTTGCATATTGAAGTAAAAATGCAGGTAAATGTACACAGAGCGACACAAAACACCAGTACATGGCTTCCCTTTCATGATTGGCTACCCAGATAGTAAATGTTGTAATGAATTTGAGTTGCAGCAATTCTATAAGTAAGGAATCCATTATGGGATATTAAACATTAATATACTGTTATAGTCCATTTACTAATACAATTTACTGTGATGGCTATTTCCTCAACTGTCTGTTTCTACTGCTCATCTGTATCCCATTCACAAACCTGGTCTGTCCATTTGTGCAAATTGGACGATGGGGAAGTGCAGGGTTAGGATTTTGCCGTGCCCTTCCCCCCCAAATATACAGTCAACTGATCCCCAACTTTCCTAAAAATATATATATTTTAGAAATGAGTTTTGAGCTGGCACAGTATTTGAGACAAACTTCCCCTGGGACCAATGCAACCCTCCCAACCCTCATTGCTTCAGGGGCAGAGGTCAGAGGAATACCTCTACCCCCAAACACATCATAGGGTTTCCCAACCACAAGAGCAGAGAGTGGGAAGGCCTGCCCCACGGGAGCTAAAGTGAAGGGGCAAAGCATGATGGAGGGAATGTTACAATAGAGAGCAGAGAGATCACTGTGGAAGACATATGAGCTGAGGAAGAGTGTTTCCTCTCTGTGCCCCACCCGCTTCTAAGGCTCTGATATGGGAGACTCATTGAATTATTCCACCCACCCCCAATTACTGCTGTCCTGGGAGTCAGTCTGCCTTTGATAGAGCAGAGGGCTTGGAAGAGCAGTGAGAAGGAAGTGTAGGGAAAGAAAACTGTAGAGAAGGAAGATTGGGGCAACTGAATGGTGGGGATAGGTGCTGCATTTCCCTGCCACACGAAAGCGAACTTTCAGCTTAGAAACTCGAGTAGACTGACCATATGAAAAGGAGGACAGGGCTCATGTAACTTTAACAGTTGTAGAAAAAAGAGAATTTCAGCCAGTGTCATTTGTATGCCATTAGTTCCTGGTGAAATTCCCTCTTCATCACAACAGTTAAAGGTGCATGTACTATACTAGAGTGACCATATACAAAAGAAGGCAGGGCCCCTGCACCTTTAACTGTTGTGATGAAGAGGGAATTTCACCAGGGACTAATTGCATACAAATGACACTGGCTGAAATTCCCTTTTCTCTACAACTGTTAAAGTTATATGAGCCCTGTCCTCCTTTTCAGATGGTCAGCCTACAGTCAGAGATCGAGAATATTGCAGGGGGGGGGCAGGACAGGGGATGGGCAGGAAGACACCTCTCCGTCAGAGAAAGCCTGGTGGTTGCTGTGTGTGTGTGTGTGTGTGTGTGTGTGTGTGAGAGAGAGAGAGAGAGAGAGAGAGAGAGAAGTGTCTTCAAGAGCAGTGTTTATTTTCTCCCATTCAATTCAGTGAGAAAACCAGTTTTCCAGGACAGTATTTAAGTGAGAGTAAGACTTCCAGAAATACATAACAATGACGTTTAATTGGTCATCCTAGCATTAGGGGGGCAAATATTGATGTCCACCAGTATTGTCCCTAAGAGCAACAGTTTTCTATCTGCCACAAAAAGTGGTCTGGCTCCATTCACTGCTATGAGGGTGGGGGGAAGGGAATTACAGTTAAGATTGTGTTGGAAAAGCCAGAACGAAAATGGCTCAGACTTCACTACTGCTGTAGGAGGGAAAACCTTATCCCCCCCCCCCACCGACCCCCCCACAGCTACTGTGCCCCTCCTTGATGCTCAGGAACTCTGACTGCTTCTGAAGAGGAAACCCGAGGTGGGAAATCACAAGCTCAGCCTGCAACAACTTCTCTAATTTCCCTCAGTCAAACATAAGGACAGCCCTCAGGCAGAGTTACCCCTGCTGTTCAGGAAGGGAGGTTGGAGAGGCCTTCCATAGCCAACAATAGGCCTGGGTAACCTGTTGCTGCTCTATTCATCTGCCTTGTCTGCATAGGCCTACTCATTTTTTGGCCATACTGAAGGGCTTTTATGTACATAAATGAAGATACAAACTCCAGCTACCACCTCCCAGTGCAATACATTGCAATGCATACTAATACTGGAGTTTTCCCCTACAGTAATAAAGCCACAACATATTTATGCAATTTTACGTACATATGAATATTGTCTAGGCTGACCATCTGAAAAGGAGGACAGGGCTCCTGTAACTTTAACAGTTGTAGAGAAAAAGGAATTTCATCCAGTGTCATTTGTATGCAATTAGTCCCTGGTGAAATTCCCTCTTCATCACAACAGTTAAAGGTGCAGGCACTATACTAGAGTGACCATATACAAAATAAGGCAGGGCCCCTGCAACTTTAACAGTTGTGATGAAGAGGGAATTTCATCAGGAACTAATTGCATACAAATGACACTGGCTGAATTCCCTTTTCTCTACAACTGTTAAAGTTACAGGAGCCCTGTCCTCCTTTTCAGATGGTCAGCCTAATATTGTCTTTCTGTCATTTCCTCACAGATTCACACACACGTACATTCTAGCCACAAGCTGATTTTCACTGATAGAAATAGAATATATATATATATATATATATATATATATATATATAGGCTTTGTCTTTATATGAACACAAAGACATGTTGCACCGAGAATCAAAGGATCAGGCCTTTTATCTCATATACACCCCTTGTGGATTTACACATTTCTGCTTGCAATAGCTAAGAACATACACATATTTCCACACAAAGATACAATTCATGCACATACAACACACACACACACAGTGAATATTCATGTGCAAAATTGGATTTTCTTTCATGCATACATATATTCCCTATGCACCAGTAAGGTATTCCTACACACACATGTCAATGCTTGGCTCTTGTTGCTCCATGAGCTGGGTTATTCCAATTAAAGATCAGACTTTAGGTGGCAAGAACAAATTAAATTTCATTTACAAACAACTTGCAGCACCTTTCTGTAGTCAGGGATTCTTTCCCAGTCCTGCTAGCCAAGATCGTTTTAAGTGGGAATGCCAGGGATCTTCTGCATCATGCACAGCATGTGTTTGTGCGCTGACCTTATGGCCCTTCACTTTCCTTCTGGGAAGAATCTCAGGATGGGCTTTTTTCATATGCAGAGTCTGCCTCATTATTACATCTGAGCTGCTAAAGAATTGTTCAACAGATTAGGGGGGATTGGTAGAATTTGTTTTTTTCCTCCTCTCTGGTGTTTTCTGGCTTGACTCGCTTGCTTGAGACATCTGAACCTATCAGCTTTGCAAACACCTGCTTGTGGCACACTTTGCTCTGAATTATATCGACTGATCTGAGAGAGGAATCGGATAGGTCCTGGCTTGAGGTAGGGGATGCACTAGACCCCTGGTCAGCATGTAGCTTTACAGGAGAGTTACATTAAGCAGGATGTAGAGAGGTTGGCAGCGACCTCTTTCCATCAAGTGGACTGCCAGCAAGTCCTTTTGCCATACCTACCACGCCCTCTACTCACCTCTGGAGCTTGTAGCTTGGCAACTGGGGAAAGATGTAGCTGCTGGACCTGGATTTTAGCCCAGTTGCTGATCCCTTAAGTAGATGCACCTTTTAGTTTCCTGATTATAAGATTCTATATGCCAGAACTCCAGCTGAGTATCTGAGAACTCCCTCTACATAGATGTCTCTTACCACATTTGATATAAAGCAATGTCAGCACTGAACCCTGCTCCTATATTGGGAAGGGAGTTCCTCTGTGCCCCTCAGTAACACATATTGACAACACCCATAATATGATTGATATAACACATACAGGCCCCGTTCAGAAGACACCTTAAACCACAGCTTTAACCATGGTGGTTAAGCCAGAAAGCTGGGCAGTGTTCAGAAGACACCTTAAACCATGGCTTTAACCACAGTGACTATGGCAAAAAGCCTTATTCACCGTGGTTAATGCCATGGTTTAAGGTGTCTTCTGAATATAGCCTGGCTTTCTAGCTTAACCACCATGGTTAAAGCCATGGTTTAAGGTGTCTTCTGAACGGGGCCATTGTGATATTGTTGAAGGCAATATTGTACTTTCAAATGGACATATACATAGTCATGATTACACACACACACACACAGAGATAAAGAGAGATAGAAACATCTTAATGACACTCATTATAGACTCACTGAGTCACACACACTCACAACCTCACGAGCACACTCCACATCTATAAAAATTGGCATATAACGCATAAAGGCAGGGTCTCACTACCACATTTTTGGAGCAATACACAAATAACTTCCCAGACACACTAATTATTTCACTGATGTTCACAATCTGAGTGATCTATGCATACCAATGTCCAGTTTTATTGGCAAATAGATCATTTTGTGAAGAAATACACAAAGGCAGTCATGGAATTGGGGTGGGGGCAAAGAGACTTGTGGTATCTTAAAGTTTTACAGGGTCATGTGATGACACAATTATGTGGCTGTCCATACAATCCATGAGTATATCAAGAGGAACTTATGGGACTTATTCTATATACTTATAGACCAAAGCACACAGTGTCCACTGAATAATATTCATTCACAAAAACACCTACTCTGGTCATGCACAGATATCCATTCAAACACACCCATGCAATATACAAACACATTCAAACATAAATGCTGGCATTCATGTACGTACATACGCGCGCACACACACACACACACACACACACGCAGAGACTAAAATCCCAAACACTTTTACTAAAGAGAAAGTCCCATTGATGTAAGTGATAGTTCTGAATAAACTATTTTAGGATTGTACTGCACAACACACTCATTCAACATACTGATAATTATCTTTAGGCAAGTCTCTGTCCATTATGTTAACACTCATACACACACACACACTCATTCACACAGTGACTAACACTGCCAGCGAAACACTTGCCACACAGACATAGCAACTGATCAATGCCCATTCAAACAGATTATGCCACACTACAGACACTTAATGTTCTCTTACCTGTTTTCACATACATAAGCACCCTGGCTCATTATTAGTAAAATAAAGGCAATAGCTCCTAGAGACCTTCTAGTGGGATTAGGCACCTACTAGTCTCTTTAGCTTCAGAGATGTCAACTGATTTACTCTAGGAAATCATACTGATTGATTTCAGTGACCGAAGTTACTATAGGTCTACATTTGGTTGATTTACTAAGATTTTACACAAAACTAAAATAGGCAAGATCCTGCTGTTATTCCAATTGACTCTTCCATTATTGGCTTACAGCTAATTTTCAACAAGGAGAGTAGTAAGGATAGGAAGCAACCCCCACCCCCAACGTCAGTATAGTAACATTTTATTTGCATCACAGTCAGCCAAATTGTCTGAAGTCATATTACTCCTAATTTACTAGTGATTTACTCACCCTTGAAAATAAGTCTGTTAAAGTCACTAGCACACAATTTTTTTTTACTAGCATGCCTTCCCTAAATATACCATTCTTATTTAGGCTTGGGGGGCAAAGTAATTAACTTTTGTAAAGCTTGCCTGCCTGATCGTCTGGGGTGATTCTTATTCACTACAGATGACCAGATGAGTGGCTATTTACAAGCACGAAGCATAGATTTACTCATTACTTATGTGAGCACAATTGTGGAGATTAGTACATTGGCTCAAACAGAAATTAAAGTCATTCAGATGCCCCTGAATAGCACTAGTACTGAGCTGAATGCAAACACTTCAGATCAAATGGCATTACCTCTGATTTTACACCTAGTTTACACTGGGGTGAGATGGAACCAGTTACTATTTCTCAAATAAGACTTAATTTTGTTTTACACTAGTCAGTGACAGGCATTGAAACCCAAATGGCTCCATCTGAGGTTTACAAGGTGCTTACTATTAATTTACACCATTTGCTGTGGGGGGAGGGGGAGGGGGGAGTTAACCTGCCATCACTTTTTTCAGATTTAGAGTACATGCAGTCCTTTACAGACCAGCCACCCAATTGAACTAAGAGTTGTCCCTTAACTGCTTACCAAATCCAGACAAGGCCTGGTACGTTGGAACAAAGGGACCCCCTATACTCCCCTACCAAGAGCCTACTCTATCTTTCTGCATCAAATTGGATCTTAGGTCCTTTGTTGTGTTTTGGTTTGTAGATTTCAGTAGTGAAGAGGAGTATTAAAAATCAGATGCTGCATTGGAGGCTGAGTTGTTACAAAAGTGGTCTCAATCTGATAGAAAGGGTAAAATCCTCTTCTATATGAATGCTTCCTGAATGACAAATTTTGGGAGGTCGGGGAATGATGGTGCTTGAGTACCATATCTGCTAAAAATCTTTCTCCACCTCCTCCCACGTCTTCAAATAATTACATATAAGTGGGGGGGGGGGAACCCACGATAGAATGGAGAGGGAGTGGGGGCTCAGGAGCAACAGGGCGGAGCAGACAAAAGGAGCTGGCAGACAGCAAGAAGGTGGGGTGGATGTAGCTCTTGCAAAAGAGAAATAAGACTCCCACACCCCAGTTTTGCCATGAATAGGGGGTAGTAAAAAACACCCTCCACCCACCCCACAGAGAAAGGAAAGAAACAGGTGGTGGCTCCATGGAGATATCTGAAGAGCAAGTGTGAAATGGAGAAGCAGTACATTGTTTGTGTGGGGTGGGGGTAGAAAGAGATAGGTGAATAGAAGGAAAGAGGGATTTCCTATTGTGACTGATAGGCAGCAGAGTATATGTTTCGGTGGGTGGATATAGATATAAGTGGATGGACATAGAGATGAAGAGATGTGCAGACAAGAGAGATGAAAGAAAGGAGAGATGAGAGTTTATGGGGGATGGCCACAGACAACAGCCCTGCATCACCAGTTTTGAGCATGCGGTTTTGCCTGGTGACTGGGCCTGCTCACCTCTGCTCCTCTGGTCTGGAAAATCAGTGGTAGAGATGATACCCCAACCAGCTGGCTGCCGGGGAGAGAGCTAAGAGCCTCCTCCCGATCCGCCCTATCCTGTCCTGGCTGCTCAAGGCTCACACCCTATCAAGGGAGACTGGCTAGGGATGCCCCATAGCTGTTGCCTTGGAGACAGGGCCAGTCCTGTTTCCTTCTCCCAGGAAGGGATGGGGATGGGGAAGCTGTCATCTCGACGAGATCGCCCCCTCCCCCTCAGTCTCTTCCGGCAGGCCCTGATCCTGCCCTTCCCCCCTATTGTCCTCTGTAGTCAGCCTGGATAAGGTGGCATTTGGAAGATAGATCCGAGCCTTTACCGCTTTTCGGCATGGTGATTAATGTTTAGGAGAACGACAGAACCAGCCCTGGCTGAGGAGGAGGAGGAGGAGGAGGAGGAGGAGGAGGAGGAGGAGGGTTGGTGGAGATGGAGTGCAGAGTCTACCACCGGGTTAAAGGATGCATCCAGCTGAATTGATCCCCGTTTGCCGTGTCTGGACCAAGGTTACTTCATCGTTTCCCCCATGAAATTCAAGCTGGTCTAGTCTGACTTTCTAATCAGTCAGCAGCAAAATCCAGGCTGCTAGGTTTTCCTCCTACCAGATCACACCTTGGATCAGTCCATTTCCACTCTGAAATCCAAGTAGCAGGAACCCACCCCCCCTTCACGAAAAAAAAATTATCCGGACTGATCCATTCCTACAGCAAAACCCAGAGTCTCGCTAGATTTTCCCCTGGACCATTTCATCAGAGCAACCCGAGGCACTGAATCACACAACATCACAGCTGGGTCTGCCCCCAAATCCCAACAGATCCCAAAGATTTGCTCAGGCTTAGTCCATTTCTTCAGTGGGATTCCTCCAACATGGACCCCCAAATCCAACTGCTCCTGTAGCAGTGGAAATCAAGCCATCTTGGTCCCATCCACCGGAAGATTCTTTCAGATGGGGTGGGAGAGAGGGAGGGAGGTGAGGGGGAAGAGAAGCTTAGGTCCCAGAGTCTCCAAGCTCCATAGGGAGAAGACGTTAGTGGTGCAGGATCAGATCCACTGAGTTGATGCCATAGAGAGAGGGAGGGACGGTGTGTTGAAGGAAGCAGCGCTGGATGAAATGGCTGTTGAAGCTAGCAGGGAGGACAATGGCCAGCGATAAGCGCGCGCGCACGCGCGCGACTGTGTATGTGTATATGTGGGCGCGCGCGCATTCCCCCCCCCCCCCCGTGTGTGAAAGAGTCTGAGAGAAGAGGCGGGAGGGCTCGGGAATTTCCGGAGAGCTTCGGCCCCAGCGGCGAAAGAAGAGCTTTGGCCCGGACGGAGCATCCTTTTTCATTTGCAACATCAGGACCAGCTGGTGGGATGAACCAAGCGCACCACAGGGTAGGGTGGGGAGACTCCGGAAGACGTTGATGGGTCAGTGGCGAGTCGGAGCTGAGGAAAGTCGGTCTGGCGGTTCATTCCAGAGCTCAAAGCCAGGATTCCGGGCTTTAGTCCCAGCTCTTCTCCTTTAAGGCTGTGGGGTGGAGATAGCGCCAACGTCTTTTGGTTTTTCTACACACACACACACACACACACACACCAAAAACACAAATCTTTTTAGTCCAATTCTCTAACTTACTCAATGGCTCTTTAATACTGCATTCCTCTTTCTTTCTGATGCACTTTCAAATGCTTGGTTGCCAAGTCAACCATACCTGCAAAAGCAGAATGAAAACTTCTGCAATTGAAATCTTAAAACGACTCCCCACCCCCACCCAAATATCCCTAAACACACTGTGTGCAGTTCTCCAGGCATGCAGAAAATAAATAGTTTCACATGACATCTAAATGACAACAAAATTGGGGCCAGATGAGCTTCTCCGGGAAGAGAATTCCATAGCCTAACATGTCACAACTGAGCAGGCAGGGGGCCACCTTGAGGAAGACTTCCAATGAGGATTGTACAGGCAGCTTGATGGGCACGCCTTCAAGTATCCGGACCCCAAAATTTATACAACTTTAAAGGTAAATACCAGAACTTTGTGCTTGGAAATGTACTGGTCACCAGTGAAGATATTTAGGTATTCCTGAGATATGCTCCCACCAACTGGTCCTGTTCAAAAGCTTCCAAACATTCTTCAAAGGCAGCCCTACGTACAATGAAATGTGAAGGAGGTTGCCAGTTCATGGACAACTGTGGCCAGACCATCTCTGTCCAGGAGAGGTCACAGCTAGCATACCAGCAGAGGCTGGTATGCCAGCTGTGACCTTTCCTGGACAAAGCTGGATCTAGGAACACCATCAAACTGTGAACCTGATCCTTTAGGGCCAGAGTCTCCAACATGGTGCCAGTGGACACCTATCTTGGCACCTGGCAGGTTCCCTGTTCCTCCTAATTTTCATTTTTTAAGGATTATTTTAAATTAACTTTTTAAACTGGGAGGTTGGCATGCTGCAAAGTGCTGCCCTCCCACACTATCTTTATTTGGATTCAAAAGAACGCAACACCCTTTGGTCAATGCTGGGACCCATACACCCCAGCAGATCCTATCAGGGCCTGACAGCTATTCCGTTTGGCCCACTGCTGATAGAGCCTATCATTGCCACCACTAATGACTGCGCTTTTGCCACCCACCACCCACTCCCTAGCTAGCAGCAGTAGCACATTTCTGATGGGAGCAGAGGATCTGGGTGCTCATCTTCCATTGGCACCAGGCAGCCATAATTTAAAAATTTCCAGAATGCAAATATCCAGATGCAGTGTAAGATGTACTGACAGCCACTAGTTTAAATGTTTTTAAAAGATTAGACACATTCATGGAAGGTAAGCTACCAATGGCTACTAGTCGTGTTGAATATATGCTATGTCTAGTATCAGAGTAACAATCCTAACCCTGTTTGTGGGCTTTTCAGAGACATCTAGTTGACCACTGCAGGAAGCAGAATGCTGGACAGGTGTTTGGTCTGATCCAACAGGGTTCTTGTTACACTGTTAGTACCGCTAATTTATCTGAATTGAGCTTCAGTTTATTGGCCCTCATCTAGTCCATTACCAGTTCCAGATACAGTTCAACACTATTGCCTCACCTGTCTCAAGATGTAAACAGTTGGCATCAGATGTAAAGGAGAGGCAGGTGGCATCAATCAGAGAGCAGGATTTAGCCCAAAGGCTAAAAATTGCTAATGCTCTATTGTAAGACAATATGTTGTACTACAAAGAACACTGGTCATCTGTACAATAGAATTTAAGAATCCATCACTATAATGACATAAAGGATGAATACTCTCTAACCCTAAAACTGTCTTGTACAAATGTCTTATCTTGAAAACTGATACAAGAAATTTCCCTAACCTCCCTTTGTAGCTTGTTCACTCAAAGAAATCTTGTTGTCGTAGCCTCTGTCTTGGAAGCCCAAGCTCTCCCAACAGTCTGAGCAAAGCACTCTAAACATGCTCAAAGACATGCTTGTCCTTATAATTTCTCCTATTCCAGGGCTGATTCCTGTCACACTCAAAACAGGTTCCAAAGAGCTGAACCTTGGTTAAAATTATTATACCCTGGGAAAGAGGCTCTAGGGATGTGCATAAAAGTCTCTCAGGCAACAGAGTCAAGGTTTTAGATCTCACTGGAATTCCTCTCTACTCCCCCCTATTGGTAGAATGGCCTTTTCCTGTCAACCTTGTGGAAAAATCACAATTTACCACCGCGACCAGGTATTTTCAGGCACAGCTGATTGGCCTGATATAGGGCTGCCAACTACAACAGGCAGGTTCCTTTAGACCAAGGGTGGGCAACTTATGGAACTCCAGATGTTGTTGGACTTAAACTTCCATCATAAGGCTATGCTGGCTAGGGCTGATGGGATTTGCAGTCCAACATCTGGAGAGCCACAAACTGCCCTGCTTTGGGCATATCTACACTAGACTCTCAAAACTGTGTGAATAGGCAATCCCTCTCCACAGTGCAATATAGTACAGTGTGAGAGCCACATTTACGTAAGTATGTGGGTGTCCTTTTAAATTACATTTTTACTAAAAGCCAGTTTCCAGGAATCTTGGACGTGCGTGGGAGAGCCAAGACAGGTACTAGTTTAAGTTTTAGTGCCAGCCTATCCTCAACTGAGGGGAGGACATCCTCTCCAATTCACTTTCTTGGGTCATTGACTGATTCAAGGGAGGAAGAGAACAGCAAGGGAGGCAACAGCTACAGTTTAGAGTGTTTTTCTTCTACCTACCTGGTGAAGAGCTTAGTCAATTCCTTTACGTTGGCAGCTGCCAGCCACACTGAGACTTCCAGAAAGTCACAGTATAGTTGACAGCTCAGAAGATACTCATACCAACCCTGTTGCACTTTCCCAAAAAATTCCAGGGACACAAGTGCTGTGGTCAGGATGTTTTATTAGTGCTTCCAATGCAGACACAGCTCAGAAGATGTACATACATACAAACACACACAAGTCTCTGAAACCACATGTTCCATCCTATCCCTTGTCTCATAGCTAGTGACAAAGGACAGTAGGTACACAACAGAAAAAGAGACTTCCAACCACCTTTCATGTTGTTTATCCTACAGAGATCGTTTCCACATGAAAAGTTCCTGGTTGAGGAACATCCTCTAAGGAAATAAGGCTTCTGGGATGGAAATCTAATTCCACACTACAGGGGCAGCCCAAAGATGAAGGGAGAATGCTGTGTTTTTGTGTGTTTTTATCAGTGACTATGTGTGGCAATGCTAAACTGTATCAAGAAAATATACCATTGCCAGTTCTCACAAATCTTCTCCTACAAGACCAGTCTCAAGGGCACAACCAAGCATAAGGGCCCACAATCACACCTAATTCAGTCCACACTACCATTTTCTCCCCGTGGTCTGCATGGATTGAATCTGCTCATAGCAAACCAGTTTTGTGGACAAAGCACCAACCACCAGCGAATGAAACTCTCCACAATGCATTTTGCATACGCATCAGGTAGTTTGCAATCATAGTAGACTGATATGTATGAATAGTTGCCATGCCAGGAGAAGTCAGCACAAATGGACAAATCAGCCACAAAAGTGACCATGTAAATCATCCTTCCCTCCAAATCGTAATACAGCATACTATTGGTGACCCTTTCTGAACAGCCTTGAAGTCAAATAAATACAATCTAACTTGTAACATTTCCAAAGGGTACCTATGTTTGTCTATTGCAGTTAAAATAACAAAGGGTTTTGCATTAAGGACTAACAAATTTATTCTGGCATAAGACGGGATATAGTCCACAACAGCTTCTGCCAGAATAAATTTGTTAGTCTTTAAGGTGTCACAAGACTTTGTTGATTTAGTCAGACTTACTTTGCAAAGAAAGGCTTTGAAAACTCTAGAGCTAGGAAGAGTCCTAACAATAGTATTTAGATACTGTTTCAGAGGAGCATTCAAAGCATCTCCCTTGCATTAGGACAATACTGTTATCGCCAGCTTCAAAATGGAGGGCAAAGGCTGAGAGACTGTGGTTTATCAAAGCCCATCCAAAGAGTTCATGGCTAAAGTCAGATTTGAATTGGAGATTTCCCAGTACACACTCTTTGCCACTATGTCACTCCTAGCTCTCAGTACTTAGGACCTTAGCTAGCTGAAGTTAGTCACACAGAAGTCCCATTGAAATCAATAGGTCAAGTTAGTTGTGAGTACCTTAAACCCCATCAATTTCAATGAAATGGAATTGCAACAGATTTTAGGTAGATTGGTTCCACCATATTTATGTACTGCATTTTCTGCTAGATCAAAGTTCTAGACATATAGAATCCTTCCAAAAGCTCTGTAAAATAGGCCAGTGTTCCTGTTCTCATATTGCAGATGGAGTGGGCAGGCTGAGAGAATGGCTTGCCTAAGGCAATATAGAGAGTTTGTAGCATGGCTGAAATTTGAACCAGGGCCTTCCGAAACTTACACTTTCATCCACCATTCTATCCTAGCTCACACTCAGACCTACCATCTAGATGAAAATTGGTAAGACACTGGCACAGTACTTGGGTAAGCTGCTCTTAGAAGGTTCCAATATAGCAACTCAAGCAAGCTATCAACATTCTGAAGCTGAGGAGGGCAAGGGTGATGAGCTCTTGTTCCAGCTTGGAATTGTGGGTAGCCTTACAGGATTATAAGTGGGATAAGACAACATGGTTTTTTCTACCTAGTGTGAAGCCAAACCTAGTGTGGTGTTGTGGATAATCTTGTCTTGTGTGCATTGGGGAAATCCAAGTTCATCCCCACTCACTAGGTAGCCTTAGAGCAAGTCACGGTCTCTCATGCTAACTTACCTTTCACGGGGATGAAATAGGATATGTACACACATAAGCACACATCAAAGGACACAGTAATTTGAAACTTGGTTCCTCCGTATCTGATGTTTCTACTCTTTACATTTCAGGTTCCTCAAGAGGTTAATGCCATTTGTACCTTGTACACACATTGCAGACAAGGGTGCCCATAAAAACAGGCTAACCTTGTACACACATTATATACATACTCTCCTGGATGCACTCAGACTTGACGTTCATGGTAAAGTTTATTATCCAAAACTCCACAGAGTCCCTGCTGAACTTTTTCAGATTATTGCTGTTTAGAACAAAGAAACCACTGACTTGTGTAAAATGAGAATATTGTTGGTGAGAGGTTAGATAGCACCTGGGATACAACAGGACTAAAGCAAGAGCAACATTCTATACATAAATGTAAGTACAGGGCAGCAATTCTATTGATAGGTTTTTGTTAACAAATGTAACTAAACACTCCTCCATAAAAACATAATAATCCCTGCACATAGAAACTGGCATGTAAGGAAGAAGGGTTCTAGCCTAACCTTTTCCCCAATATGCTAGCTTTCCCGGTTTGCTTTTTTTAGGGGGATATATGGAGAAACATTCAATCCTGTGAGCTCTGAACCTTTTTGCAATGTGAAATGTTACAGCCCAGACAGTGTTCTGGGTGAGAAACAGGCCTGAAAGTTCTAGCAGCCCAGGGGCCAAATTTCATTTCAGAGAAACTCTTGGGGACCACATTGCAGTGGTGGGCAGGGCCAAAAGCAAAACCAGCAGGTCCCAAAATACGAGCATATTTTAGATTAACGTTCTTACTGCCAGTAACTAAGCCTCAGGAGAAGCAGTTCAACCTTTTAGAATGGCAGGAGGGATTGCATAAAAGCCAGGAAACTACCCAACAATCAGTGGTCAGAGGAAAGGGCCATGGCTGTCTGGGAAACCCTGGAGGGCTGGTTCTGGCCCCTGGGCCTGAGGTTTTGCATCACTGTATTACACTGAACTAAACTTGGATTTTACCCAGGACAATCCAAGTTATTTTGATGCCTTAAACACCCCAAGGCACATCCTGCTAATTAATATGAGACATATTTTGCAGGATCATTCTCCTGGACAAGCTGCACAGAAATTAGAAGAACCTGTGCAAAAACACAGGAATGCTCCTGTGCAGCTCCTATTCATTCCAATGCAACTTGTGCAGAAGAATTCCCTGGTGGATGGTACCCCGTTGCTCGGATCTATTTGCTGCCCACTGTACAGCCTTTAAAGTTGGATCCAAACCTACCACCTAAGGTAGCCACCTCACCTTGCCTCATGGCAAGCCTGACTCAGAATTTTCCCAATGCTTCTGCAGATGTGTGGAGTATAACTGATGGATACTTTGTAGTCAGGTGGATGTACCAAAAGACTTCCCAAGACTGTTGTGGGTGGAACAGGTGTCTTCAGACATATTTGGACAAGCAGTAGGCCTCTGATGTGGGAATCAGATAGGTTGTCTAAGGCAGAAGAAACAGTAATGGAAGGACAAAGACCACAATCATGGGACAAACCAACAAAGGTACAAGCACGCACGCACGCACGCACACACGGCTGTGACTGTTAGTTACATTCTACTCTCAGCTTCTGTTGGTCGAATACAGATTTTTCCACAGACAGCTGTGGAATCAGGACTGGACTCCGATTTCCATTCACGACGCACAAGCAACATTCCACCTTCCAAAAACACCTACATTCCTTAGAGAAAAGCATCTGCCGTCGGATGGGGAAAGCAGGGCCAAGTCTGGGTCAGTAGAGGGAAGTGATCTCAGAACTCATACAAACACCTCCCTCTTCCTCCACAAGGCCTCGCCAATCTATATCACAGCAGCTGTTGACAGCACAACATTCAAGAGGAAGTAACGAAGCACATTTTGTAGCATGGGAGGTGGGTTGCCTTTTCATGGCACGTTCAGTGCCAGTTCATCCTATTGCACATGAGCAAGCTGTTTCCGATCTACTGTTTTGCTGCAGACAACATAGGTGGATATAGAATAATAAATTATTTTCATCTTCTGCAAACCCACCAGTCTGGGTTTGTGTTCTGCTAGTGGTTAATAAATAAAATCTCTCTATCATGGGGTGAGTTCTATGGTAGAAAGGTCAGGCTTTCTCACCAGGTACAAAAATAAATACGGGGCCATCTGTTTTGGCGGGGAGCTTTCTTGTAGTCCTCTGTGATGGACCCTGCTGGTGGCAGAGAAGCGTAGGTGGATCCATGAGCAGAGAAGGAATCAGCAGTCTGAAGGCTCTCACTAAGAAGCTCGGATGTGGCTCAGCATTGTGGCATGAATGGAACTTAGCGGCACTACCTTTGAGACATCTGGAATGGTAGCGGGTGAATTTTGCGGAAGCTTGATGGACAGAAGACTGAAAATGTCACCATCCTCTTTGGAATGGAAAGCATCTTTCTGTTTGCCAGCTTGATGAAAATAATATGAAATTATGGGAACCGAGGGCACCATCCAACTTGTACAAACCTCACTGAAATTAACAGGAGCAGTACAACAGCATTACTATGTACTTGCACAGCTCAATTTTCTTGGGCCCTGCACAAGAGAAAATCCTGGATTGTGCCCCATTTTTTTAAAATCCAACTTTCCTGCCTCCCAAGAATAAAAATGTTCTAGGCTTTTTGGTGGAGGTCGTCCATTTTTCTGTTATTTTTCACATGAAAGCATTAATAGAATTGGTAGCTCACATATAGGCTACCCTATGGACCAATCTGGCACAGTCTGAACTTGTATACTTTCTGGAAGAGCTGTAAAAGCTTCCTCTGTGGTACAGGGTTAAGCAGGAGCGGGGTAACTTTAATTCGGATGGATATTTTGTTTTTATTATGTGCGTTTTATTTATTTTTAATGGTTGTTACTTTCCCATAGCCCTTGAGAAGAACAGGATAGAAACTGAACTAACTGGTTTGTTCCTGCTTCATTCACCAGTCTCCTTTGTCACACACACAGCAGGAGGGGGCTTCATGAGACCATTAGCCAACGGCTCCTTAAAGATCCAGCCTGCCCAGGAATCTAGTTGCTAAATTCTGCACTATAGTTTGTACAGAATGGGCACGCACTGATTTCACAAACATCTTTTGATCTTAAAACCTCCTCTTTTTTTAAAAAAATGACCATATGGGTAATTTTAAATTACATTTTTAAAATGTGAATGTTTGACATTTTCAAATGGCCTAATAGTATCCCTTTAAAAATGTTTTTGCTTTTGCACAAAAGAAGTAACAGGTGCATATCTTAAGTGCACAGGTCTACCTGTATACTTTCTCCCTTAAAATAAAATAATAATAATAATAATAGAATGTGATAATTTTAGGAAATTTTAGCCTCAGTCCTAAACCAGAAGCAAGTTAATGTGATTTACTTGCGCAGAAGTATGCTTACGATTTCAACTTTAAAAGCTAAACGCCAGAATGGAGAAGGTTGACAATTTCAGATTAATGTCTGCAAGACCCCAAGAAAGGAATTTGTTTTTAAGGAGAAAAATATAACGCTTTCCCCATCACAGATGCCTCCTACAAACGTATACCTGACATCAATGAGAAACATATCACAGTACTGGTTCCATGATTTTGGGAGTGGGGCGGGGGGGTCATACTTTGGGGCAAAGCATCCTTAACTGGCCCTCTTAACCTGCAAGTGGGAGAGACAGGAAACCCAAGGTTTTTCTCACAGTGCCTCTGACTGTGCTCCTGGTGTGAGAATGGGAGTGCAATTGGGACTGTGGGGCCTTTATCATTCATGCTGAATCGTGCCACACTTAGAGGAAATCCTGATGATTTTCTCATGGATGGCCATAAATAATGCATTCCCCCCACTAATCGTCCACCTCTTATACCAGATGATTTCACAAAAAAAGAAAAGTGCACTGAACTTTGGAAAATCTTGAGCAGCTCTAACACAGATATGCCACGATATCTCAGGAGGGCTTGAGTTGCCCTCTCTCTTTCTCTCTCTCTCTCATATACAAACCATAGTTGTTCAGGAGAAACAAGGATGGAGCCAAGCTACAGAAGGTCTTCCCTTAGGCTCTTCAACACCTCTTAGTGTGGATGCCAAACTATGAGAACCAATCCAGGAGGAGGTAAAGCGTAACGGCCACCAGGGGCATGCAGCTGCTGAAAACCACAGGCAGGAAGACGAAGAGGCTGAGGAACCGCAAGGATCGGTTCAAGATCTTTTCAAGTTCACCATGAGAGCTGGGATTGGCTTCAGTAGGCTTGTGGACATGAAGCCCCTCACCCAGCCAGAGGCTGCCTTGCCCTATGAAGAAGCTCTGGGTTTTGTTCTGTCCATGGGCACCGAGAGGGCTGGACGGCAGGTCTGTGGGCCGCTTTGGTAGGGGCACTAGAGTCCGGGCTGGGACTACCAGGGGCATCACCATGGCCTCCTGAGTAGCAGGCCATAAGGTGTTGGGTGACACCACTCTCAAGCTGACTGAGGAGTCAGAGTCCTTAGCTGGACTCTGTTGGACACTCCCCTCTTCCAGGTGATTTAGAAAGCAGCCTTCTAGTAAGACTGGTGGGCTATCACGTCCTGGTCCCACCAACTCAGACGGTGCCAGGGTTGCACAACCCGGTGTAAATCCCTCCTCCTCACTGTCCCTGGAGTCATCACCCCGCTGCTTGGCATAGTGCAGTGTGATTTCCTCCGCCAGGGAGCTGTTCAGTGCTCTCTCGGGGCCTGTCCAGTTAACTATCAGGTCACGGTCAGTTAAAACACTCTGCCGCAAGGCAATGAGAGAGGGTGCAGGGCTGCTGGGATTGCCTGAACCCTCCTCAGCCCACTCCCCTCTTCCTCCAAGCTCCTCTGCTCGAAGCCGGCTCAAGTGGGACAGGTAAAGCTGCTCCAGCTCCCGGTCTATGGCGTCTTCCTCCAAGCGGTAGGGCAGCTCATGGTACCTTCTCAATTGCTCCTCCCTGCACTCCTCCATGAAAGACCCCTCTGTGGTGAGGTCACACTTGCTGAACTCAGGCAAATCCCACTGGCCCATAGGATGGTTTTCGGTTCCCAGCACCAAGCCCCATGGCACTTTCAACTCCTCGTAGCATGTAGGGTGGACCTTGAAAGCTGGTGCCTGTAGGGAGTCAGTGAAATCCACAGGATGGTCTTTAGAATGCTCCTTCTTTTCTGGGGAATTGGCGGTGACCATGAGCTCTGGAATCTAGGCAGAATGGGGAAAAAGAAGAAAAGATATACAAAGAAATGGCAGGATGTGGTTTTTATCTTAAAAGTCATATCCTGGTTTTTATCTTAAAAGTCACACTCACAATTATTTGAGGAGCTATAGAAGCAGCACAGCTAAGGGGCATGCCTTGCTAGCATCACGTTTCATCATTAAGTTTGCAATGGACCTGTCTTCGTTGCTAAATAATTATGGCATTATTTAAATTAATAATAAGACCAACACACATATACACAACACACAATTCCCTCCTACAGAGGGAAAAAAACAGCCAGCTAGTTTACCCTCCACTTCATCTTCGGACCAGTTGTTCCAGCAAGTATTGATCTGATCTTTTTAAAAAAACGTTCCAGTGGTGTAGACTCCACAAACACACTCATTTGCCAAAATATGCCTGTACACATAAGGTTAGGAAAAAAATCTTTGAGGTATTTGATCTCAGTTAAATTTTAGGGCCCTAAAAAGTAGCAAAGACAAATGTCTGGCAAGTGCCACGGGAATCAAACCAAGAGTCCTGGCTCCAACTCCCTACTATCTGTGCCACAAAGGCCACTGGCTTGAGAACACTGACACTACAGATTAGTGGCAAATTTCATACTACAGCCTACTATGCAACACTCTCTGTGGGCAGATCATTACTGAAGGAAGCCCCCAGGATATCCCTCTGTAACTTGCCTGTCCTACTCACTGCTCTCTTTGTTCCAGATACCTACTGATTCACAAATAACATTTAACAGCAGGAAGCACATGTGCTGCCTCCCACATGTGCGTCGCTTCTGCATTCAATCAACGCCTCATTCCTGGGTTATCATGACATCTGAATCCAGAACTCTGGATGGTTTAGGGGTAACAATGCTTTGCTGTTGGGTTAACTCTGAGTTGTATAAACCCAAAAGAACCTGGAGTTCAAAGTTCGGACATCATGATAACCCCATTGTTCATTGAAAGCATGCTCGCTGCTGTGCGGCCCCACAAATTCCTGGATAAACAACCCATGAATTGTTGTTATGTATGAACTGGGTTACTGTCTCTCTAGTTGTTGGGGCTAGACTTTGCTAGCACTTGGGCTTGGGGGCTCCAGGATTTACCCTGACAATATTTTGCTGCCAGTTTGGATCCAAAGCAAGTAAGATAGTTTGTTTTTCAAGGTTGAAATAATGTTGATATTAAAATATTAACGGCAATTTTAGCCAATAGATTGCAACAAGTCATTACAACATTGGTCGGACCAGATCAAGTGGGATTTATTAAAAACAGGCAGGGAGGAGATAATTTGAGATTAGTTGTTGATTTGATAGCTTTAAACAGAGAAAGAACTGACCAAGCGGCCATTGTTCCTTGGACGCTGAGAAGGCCTTCGATAAAATTCATTGGAAGTTTATGCTTGCTACATTGAGTAATTTTGGGTTTCCAGTGGAAGTTTTGAAATGGGTTAGAATTTTATATTTGACCCCAAGAGCAAGAGTTATGACCAATGGCTGGTTGTCAGCATTTTTATGCTTGGGCAAGGTACTAGGCAAGGATGTCCACTTTCCCCATTGCTATTTGATCTATGTTTGGAACCCCTGCTTGTGCAATTAAACAGAATAATAATATTTATGGGGTTGTGCATGCTGACTTAGAATTTAAAATTATTCTTTAAGCTGATGGTCTTTTACTGATTATTTTTAAACTCCAGGCATCTATTCCTGCTTTGATGAAATTGATTAATACTTTTGGTCATCTGTTCGGTTATTCAATTAATTGGTCAAAGTCTGAATTGATGCCAATTGGAGATAGCATATTTCCTAGTGTGTTGGCTAATGGCCAATTTTGATGGTGCCCTGATTTTATTACCTATATATCTCAATTAATTGAAATAAATTTAAATAAGCTGATTAATGAGATTGCACGAGACATAGATAGATGGGCATCATTAAAGTTGAGTCTGTGAGGTAAAGTCAACACCCTAAAGATTAGTATGATACCTCAAATTGTCTATGTTATGCGTGGGATTCCTTTAATTATACCTGACAAATATTTCCAACAACTTAATGCTCTATTTCGTAAATTCTTCCGGGGTTCTTCCCCACCACGAATATCTTTGAAAAAGATGCAGCTTCCGATTGAAGAAGGTGGGTTTGGTTTTCCAGACCTTGCTTTGTACCATCGGGTCTACCTATTGGCTTACACTAAGTTTTGATATTTTCCAGTTTGTTTAGATCTTCCACCCTGGTCAGTTCTGGAATCCTTATGTTTAGACCCTCTTCCTAAATGGGTGGCACTCGGCTCTCGACACATTAGAATAAATAACCCCCCTCCTACAATTTTGGTTGCTAGAGAGGTGTGGCATATAGTATCAAGTCAATTACAGTTTGATCCATTCTCTCATGCAAAATTGACTTTATGGGGAAATCCAGATTTAAGAATAGGAAAGAAAGAGTTCCCATGGAGGACATGGACGGACAGGATGATTTTTTATATTGGATCAATTAATAGGTCTGGATGATGAGTTTTTGTCATTTTCTGATTTATGTGTTAAGTATAATTTAACTACTATGGCTGAATGGCAATACTTGCAATTGCAACCCTTGCTGGAATCTAGGTTTGATCCAGCCACTTTTACACCTTCAGAGCCTCCATTACTGTTAGAAACACTTACAGCAGCTGAACAGGCATGTCGACCTACAATCCATATATATAAGCATTTAGTATCAATAAATAAATATGATACCCATGATCTAAGACAGGAATGGAATAGAGAATTGGAGTGTCCTATTTTGCCTAATCAATAGATTGTTGTCTTAGTGTCTGTATCTGAAGCTTCTACAGATCTTGTTTTGGGTTTATTGGACCCCACAATGCCTCTTTAATAAGGGTTTGTCTAACTTGCATAATTGTTGGAGATATAATGCACCTAATGCTTCTTTTATTCATATATTTTGGCGATGCCCAATATTTGCCCCCGTTTGGGAGGAGGTTATAGTAAGGACAAACTTTGTACTGAAACAGTCTTTAATATGGAATGATGTACATGTCCTCCTAAACTACCTACCCGTTTCTTGGAAGTTAACACATGGTCAGTGCAAATGGATTTTCAGAGCCCTTATGACAGCTAAAAGACTTGGAAGGACAAATGTTCACCTCCCATAATACAATGGACTGAGGACTTAACGCTATCAACATTTGAACGGGTGTTATATAGACACCACTTGCGAGTGGATAAATACATGCATATTTGGTCTGCTTTTCTATGCATAACTCATTTTTTATGAATGGTGTATCTGATGGGGGAAAATTGATGACATCCCTATGTATATAATGTTTGTTCTTTTTTCCCTTTTCCACGATTTATTTTCTGTTCTATTTTGTTAAATTCACAATAAAATGGGCTGGGGGAGAGGTTGAAATGGGATGATTTGTCTTCTAAGAACCACAGGTAGCTAAAGCCAACAGGTCTGCTGATATCAGTGTCAAAATATACTCACTTTTTAAGTATGTACATTTTTCACAGAAAACCTTTTTTTAAAAACCAAATCATATAAACAAATATCCTTTATTTCTACTGCTTAAAATTATTACATTATACAATAAGACAGAAAGCCAAAAGAGCTATATAATACTAGATTTTAAAAATCACATTAATATACTGTCAGTAAGGCTTAGTGTTTTAAGAATGCACCAAGCCTCACGCTCCTACTCTGCCTTCCCTCCACTCCAGAGCATGGCTGTAAGAAGTCTGCTTCCATTTTATCTTAACCACAGCTTGTTGTGATGTCCAAACCCTGATAAACTGTGGTTAATCATAACTATGTTTTGTTGAAACAAGCCAACTTTAAACCATAATTTATGAAGCTGTCTTGTTTCAACAAACTATATTTAAGATTAACCACAGTTTAGGGATTATAAAGTTCAGATGAAACACTAAACCATTGTTAATCTAAAATGGAATCAGAAGCTTCTGATCTCCTTGTGGCTGTGCCAGAGGAAAAGGCAAGTAAACAAGCCTGAGTCTCACAAAGACCTGTTCTCAGGTAATGCTAAACCATAGTTTAGCATATTATCCGAACATTACGGTTTTCCATATAACATTAACTCATGATTTATTTAAACCATGGTTTGTTGCCCTACTCAGGGTTTGTCTGGTAGACAATTTTGTGTGTATGAGAGAGAAGGGGCGGGGCTGTTCGCACATAATGGCAGTAAATCATGGAATAATTATCCCATGATTTGCACTGGCCTGCGCCAGGTGCGTTCCGCAGCCATTTTGAATATTCAACCCCCGGGGGTTGGTATGTGATGTCCGAAACTGCATACTATAGGTTAATTGTGTGTTAATCAATCCACACGTAACCTTCCGTTAGTTGCTAGATTAACTGTGGATTGTTTAACCAACGATTAATCATTAACCTATAGTGTCCAGGTTCAGACATCGCAGAGCAACCCATGATCAGCTTGATGAGGTGGGTGAGTGAATATTCAAAATGGCCACAGAATGCGCCCAGCATGCATTGTGGCAGATCATGGGTTAATTAACACATGATTTGCCACAGTGAGTCCTGGGCGCATTCTGCAGCCATTACGTGTGAACCAGGTCAGAAAGAGAGGGAGTAATACAATAGCTTGTTCAGGGATGCTTTTGACTCTGCGTTGGGCCGAGATAGGCAATTGGCAGCTCAGATGCTCAGTCCAGCTCCCAGGCTCTTCCTAAGGGCTTCCCTGCCATCTGCATTAGTTATTCCAGTTGCTTTCTCCCCCTACACACACACACTTGTGCTATTCATGCCTGGGGGAAAACCCTGGCATGAATAGCAGAAAGGACATTGGCAGAATTTTATTTATTTATTCATTACAAGTATTTTTATCCCACCTTTCTGTATAAAATAACAAAAGAATCGGCTAACACCTAGATCATAAAAAAAATCCCAATACGTTTTAAATGATTGCGCAACACAAGATAGCAGCACAATAACATAAAACAATAACTAAGTAGCGGCAACCGCATAATAAATATCAACAGCAGCAGATAATGTGCTATTACATGGTCATATCTCCAAAGGCCTTCTGAAATAGGAGGGTCACTGCCATTCGCTAAAAGAACAAGAGGAAGGAATGTTGACAGACTTCCCAGGAGAGAATCTAAGATCCTGGGGAAAGCGCCGGAAAGGTCCTCCTACGTGGGACCACCTGCCCGCCCTCAGAGGGTGGGAGGAACACCGAACAGGAGTCTTGATGACAATCTGATAGGCTCGTACTTAGAGGAAGTGGCCCTCCAAGTATCCTGGGCCAAGACTGTTTTCCCCTTATGCACTTTGACGGCTCCTGCACATTTGCCTGAGACTTCATTTACAAAGGGGAACAAGCAGTAGAGTTGCATTACAAGGGAAGAGCTGTGCCAAAATCAGTGTAGCGCTTAATACAGGAAGGAGGGGCTTAAACAGTCCTTCTTCCTGGATGAAGCCAATTTTACTAACCATTGAACTCTTTTTTGAGGTCTCAGGTCTGATACTGTTTGATTGATACTTTCTCTTTCCAACTGAGCACAGCAATTCGGGTGGCAAACTATGCCTGACAAACAGGATACTGCTCCACTGCGGTAGAGCAACTCATCCTATATGTAGGGTGACCATATCTGGGAAACCAAAAAGCAGGACACCCGTGGGGGCAGGAAAGCACACTTTCCAGGGCCTCCGGAAAGTGCGTCATTCCCCCCACCATACTAATGGCGGTCTTAGGCCCCCTCCACAAGGATGCGCTTTTGCGCCCGGTTCGGGGATTATGCGCATTATCGCGGAGGCGCATTTACGCCTAATCCCTCTGCACGGGAGGCGGCGAGAGGCGGCGAAGCGCATTAATTGATGTCCAAAAAGCGCTTTAGAAGACGTTAATGCGCATAATCGCTTGTTCACACGGCGAAAATGCGCTTTAACGGCCGGAGAAAAATAAAAGTCGCTATTTAACGCGCATTCGAAAATGCGCATTATCGGGGAGATAACGCGCCTGTACGCCCGTTTTGCGCTCCGCTGGTGTGGAGGTAAAATTTATAATGAGCCTTCAAGGCTCATTAAACGTCTCGTGTGGAGGAGGCCTTAAAGACAAAACTGTGTCATTCCAGGACATTATAGAAAATTACAGGAAATCCCCCCTGACACCCAGGATAGAACAAAAACCAGGACAAATCTGGGAAAATCCTAACAGTTGGTCACCCTAGTATGGGTCAGCTATTGAAATGGCAGCCTTCAAATGGGAACAGGAAATTGGAGCTCTGTGTGAGGGCCGCATTACATCTTATGCGCAAACACATGTGAATGTAGTCTGACAGCCCATTTTTTTCCTTCAAAAGCTGCTTTGGGGAGGGGGCATTTGAGAGCTGAGAAGCAATAGGGGAAGGAGGTGCTCAACTCTTTTCTTACACTCCATTTCCCTGTTCCAAGTCTCTCCACTAGTGGCATTCCTCACCACTAGTGTTTCAAATGTGTGTTTACCCTTGAACTAAAGTTACACACACATTTGCACATAATATGTTACATTGGCTGAATTCGGACGACACAATAAGCAACTGGGGGGGGGGGAACAATCATCAGTTGTATTGACTATTGTATCGTCCGAATGCTGCCATAGTCAACTCAGCGCTGATCCTAATCCACACCACGGTTGATTATTTATTACCATGTTGTGTGGGGAGTACCCCCTAGATGAACAACTGTAAAGTTGATTATTACCCCACCATTGACTAGTGTGTTGTCCGAATTCAGCCACTGTCTCAACTTAAGTTTCCCACATCCTACTCTATCCTTCATCCTTTTCTTAACAAATATACTAGGCTCAAACTTAGTTGTTGACATAGAGGCTGTGATAAATATGACTTAGCAAGGCTTCAGAGATAACTAAGACTACTAGATGGTAATGCAACAGAAAGAAGTACAAATGATGGTTTGGATTCCAATTTGCTCCCTTCTCCAAGACTAAGGGCTCATCTACACCTAACGGCTATCCGGGACGGAGAGGAGGGGAGGATCCCAGGCTTTCCCACTTCCGGGATCATCTCCCAGTGTGCACACACCAGAGCAACGTCCCAGAAGTCAGGAGGAACACTCTGGCATGGCGTGGGTTTATTGATTTATTTTTTGATGCAGGAGCCAGTTGCGCAACTGTGCAGCCCCAATCCTGTGCAAAATTATGTAAAAAAAATAAATAAAAAAAAACCCCACCAAAACTCGGCGCCGAAAAGTGCCAGCAGCTATCCTGGGATGGTGAAACTGCTGCCCCTCCACCCGCCATGGGCATGGAGCCCCCCCCCCCATGGGCATGGAGCCCCCCCATGCAGCTCCATGCCTGTTTGCAAAGCCCCATTACTCATAGAGAGGAGGGAGACCCAGGAACCTGCGCCACACCGCTTGCGGTCCTTGGGGTTGTCCCAGGAACGCAGGAAAAACGGGGTAAATGCCACCCATATTATCCCAGGGAAAGTGAGAGGGATAAGCTGGCCCTGAGATAAATGGATGGTGTAGGCATGGCCCAAATCCAAGCAATGTGATATCATGTCAGAATGGTCCTCGCAGGCCATTCTTCCACCATCCTCTTTTGAGAACCAAACAGGCAACCCTTTCCCCCCTCTTTTCTTTCCCCTGCCCCTTCTCCCCTCCTTAGGCTTTTTACCATCCTGCTAAGCCATATGGAGGCTGGCAGTTGAGGGACAACAGCTAAAACTACTGAGCACCCTTTCACTGTTGGAGAGGTAAATCTACGGATGCCAACTTTTTTCACACATGGTGCAATGGAAAGGTGAAAAATATATTGGGAAAGTGTTTTAAGTGCTCTACCCTTACAAGCAGCCTAAAATAATTTTATATAAATAAAAATAAAATAAAAATAGTTCTGCATTATCTTAAAGGTACTGTGAGACGGAAACATCACATATTAGTTGTAGGTTTTTACTGACAGTAAGAATACTACTGGCAAAATATTGCAGGAACTTACTCCTAGTTTAGACAAATGGTTGGGAAAAATGAGGCAGGTGGTCTTAATAAATTAACAAGTGAAAAACATAGGCACTAATAGAATGGGAAAATACACTCAACAGATAACTTTTCTGCAGTAAACAGTACAATCCTGTGCATATTTACTCAAAAGTCTCCCAATAAATTGAATAAGTTATCCAGCTCTGCTGTACAGGAATTGTTGTTCCTTTCGAAAGAAAATAATAACATCCCAACATTTTAAATAAATGTGGAGGCTAGCTCAGCTACATGGTTAACTAATCACTACCCATCCCTCAGTTTGTCACAGAGACTGACTTTACTTGCCAGATCTCCTTCTCTTCCTTTTCTGTTCTTCTATCATAGATGTCCTTGGCAGAGCCAGCCCTGCCATTAGGCAGAGTGAGGCAGCTACCTCAGGCATCAGATGCTGGAGGCGGGGAGCAGCAGTGAAATGGTGAGTACAGAGCTATGTGTGCCACACAACCCGCCCTGCCCTGCATTCCCAAAGCTAGTCTTCCGTCCTCAGGTGCGGTGAAGGACACTCTCCCAACTTTAGCCTAGTTGCCTACTATATGTGGAATGAGAGGGTCTGGCCCTGATCCTTGGTCTGTGCCAATCCTGGTGAAAAAAGTTCTACATTTCATGTGGAGATTGCATCCCGTCCTTCTAAGAACAAGACAAGCCTAGCCCTCAGCCATTGGCCAGAAGACAAGCAGCTGCAGGAAGTTTCTTTCCCTCTTCATGCCCGAACAGCTGCCAGTTGTGAGGCAGAAGAACACTCTGGCCTCTGCTACAGGCCAGAAAAACAAGGGCATAGAAGGCTGCATCTCCTCCCTCCCAAGAACACCACAGCAAGAAGGAGATCAGCCTAGCCCCAGCCATTGGCCAAGGAAGGAACTTGCTTTCCCACTCCCTGCCAGGAAGAATTCTGCTCCAGCTGCCTAGTTAGCCTAGGACGGCAGAGCTCTGGCCTCTGCCCGTTGCCACATGGAGCAAGGGCTGCTGGTTGGTTTGTTGTTCCGCTTTAATATGTTGTAAGTCACCCAGAAGATCATTCAGTTGAAAGGTTGGATGTAAATCTTTCAAACAAACCAAACACGTGGTAAACAAAAGATGTGTTTAGGATTCGTATGGAGATGTGAACTCCAATGGAGACCTCAAAAAGGTTCAGTTGAGTATGTTAGAAGTGGCAAAAGGAAGTTAATACCAACACGACGTAAGCAGAATAGTGCTTAACTTCTAAAAAGGGTGGTGGTGGTGATGCTCTTAAGCCCACTTAAATGCTCTGGGCCTGGAGGGAAAGATTCTTAATGACATTATAGGTGATGCCAATCAGTGCTCTGTACAGCCAGCTCCTGCTACAAACACACAGAACCATTTTTTCCAGAACAGAATCCAGAAGTGCCTCTTCCAAATTGGTCTCCCTGCTTCTAAAAATATTTCATCTGCCTTCATCTTCAGTTGCCTAACGTCACAGTGATTACAGAAAAATGGAACAGCTATTGTATTTTCTATTTATGACATTTATATCCTGCCTTTCTTCAATGATGGAACTAAAGGGGGCACACCTGAGATTCCCAGGTGGTCTCCATTCAGGCATTAATTTGACCTAGATCTACTTCGATTGAGCAAGGTGGTTGCATCATAAACCTTCCAGGTTGTCCTCCAGGGGTCTCCTATCACACTAGATTAGTGGGGGGTGTTATTGTTGCAATGATGAACAGGATACAGAGATGTTTGCTACCTTGGCAGATACATTGGGATTGGGGAAACTGTAAATAAATATGAGTAAATACAATCTGCAACAAAGAGGTCAGTCTCCCTAGGAAATAAATGCAAGCCTTGATGCTTTAGTGTAGTGCTAGGGGGTTGGCTCTCCAGAGTGATTTGTTGCTCCTTACCTGTGTCATATAAGGTGGGGTCTGCAGTGCAGGAGGGTTTGGAGATTCACTGGCCAGGTCTCCTTCAGTGTTCCATTCTGAAGAAAGAGAAAAAGGAGTCAGAATTGGCCTTCCACATCCAAGGCCATATTTGGCAGCAATTCAGTGTGGATGGATGCAGGTGTGCAATTCACAGCCTCAGAACCTCTGGGTGCGATGAGGACAGTACCTGGGCAATTTCATATATATATATATATATATATATATATATATATATATATTGCAAAGAGACACTTGCAAGGCATGAATAATATCTGGAGAAATCTGAGGAACTGGAATGAGATTAAGTAGAACTCTTGTGGTGAGGGGCTGAGACAAGAATTCCACCTGGCTCTTTGACCTTCCCCATAGCTAGCAAAATAATATGCAACACAAGCAAATATATATGTAATATGGTACAACTTAGTCAGATTGCAAGACTTGGCTTTTCTTCATAACCCACCAAGCATGCCTGACCTACAATCGCCATTCAGTTTAATTGTGCTTGCACAACATAATGAATTCAATGAATGTGTTGAGCAATAATCTGATTAGCAAATCTGAGAATACAGATGCCAAGAAGCCCCAGTACCCAATTTTTCTGGTTATTTTTTGCATGGTGTAGCTTTTTTTTAAAAAAAAAGTGTACCATACCAGAAGGCCTCTGAGCAAAAGCATATTTGGGGGGAATGAAACAAAAGATTACTGTGTTTAGAAAACACAAGATTACAATACTGTTGTTAGATTCCAAAAAGCTATCTTAGGCCACTAGCTTAGTTCTTGGACTGAACGTGGTCCCTGATTTCAGTGGTCTCTGAAACCACACACACATACAAAATAAGTGGAAAATGCTGCAGAGCCAAAGGTTTCTTTAAAGTTTCTACCACTTACTATTTTCAGTAAACATAGGTCACATCAAGTGTCAATTTTGGCAAGTATAGTTCACTTTACATGTCAAATGTAAAATGAACTAGCCAATGGAACCATTAAACTGGCCTACCTTATGGGATTTTTGTAAAGAAAACCAAAATAATATAACCAAGACCGATTCTGGCCCGCTTGCATTGGCTGCCTGTATGCTTCAGAGCCCAATTCAAGGTGCTGGTTTTAACCTATAAAGCCTTACACGGTTTAGGACCACAATACCTGATGGAATGTCTTTCCCGAAATGAACCTACCCGTATACTACGCTCAACATCAAAGGTCCTCCTCCGGGTGCCTACTCCGAGGGAAGCTCGGAGGACGGCAACAAGGGAGAGGGCCTTCTCTGTGGTTGCCCCTCAATTATGGAATGATATCCCCGATGAGGCCCGCCTGGCGCCAACACTGTTATCTTTTCAGTGCCAGGTCAAAACTTTTCTTTTCTCCCAGGCATTTTAACAACTCAAGTTGAGGTTTGGATTGACATTGTGGCCAGGCTTAATAGTTAAAATGTTTTAAAGTGTTTTAATGACAGCTGTTTTATGTTTATGGTTTCAAATTTTGTATATTGTCTTTTTAATGCTCAATCTTTTTAATTTTTGTAAACCGCCCAGAGAGCTTCGGCTATGGGGCGGTATATAAGTGTAAATAATAATAATAATAATAATAATAATAATAATAATAATAATAATATGTGTTTGGAACCCAGAAAGTGCTCTAAAAATGAACAACAGAGGAGGAAACAGGTAGCTCAGTTTAGTGTTATCAAATAAGAAAATGCAGACTAAATGCACCGTAAAATTAAAAGAATTGAAGGGCACTGAAATAGAGTAAAATGAAAGGAAATATTGTCTCGCAACAAAGAATTAGCCTGCTGAATTTACCACTCTAGGATATTATCATATCCACCAGAATGAAAATGATTGCATAGTTACATGGACCACTGAAGCCAACAAGTAGCAATGGCCAAAAGCATACCTTCTATCCTGCCTTGCTTGGGAATGTCCCTGTGGCATCTGGTTGGCCACTGCCTAGAGAGAGAATACTGATCTAGATGGATCCATTGATCTGACCTAGCCTTGTTCTGTTATTAGGGCCAAGCAAGACATCAGATGCAAATGCAAATACTTGTACCAAATGGCCCTCCCCTCCCCAGGAGCCTCCTGATGCTGTGATATGAAGTCGAAAAGCAGCAAGGGAGAGGATGTGGTGCTTCTTCACCTTCTCTTCTCCTGATCTCTCCCCACTCAAAATCACATCCCTTAACTGTCTTATGTGGAGGGGCCTAGCGTTAGAGGACATGCTTTCAATGTTGACGATCCCAGGCTCAATTTCTGGCATCTCCAGTTAAAAATATATCTCAGGTAGCAGAACAGGGAATGATCTGCTCTCAATCACAATAAACATAAGAACGTAAGAAGAGCCCTGCTGGATCAGACTAGCATCCTGTTTCTCAGAGTGATGAGTTAGATGCCTGTGTTAGCAATCATGTGTTCCAGTACAAGGCACCTGCCTATGTTCAATGGAGTCAGGTAAACTCATCTCTATAGACCCTAGTGACATTTTCTGCCCAGCTTTAGAATGCTAGGCCAGAAGGATGCAGGGAGCACCTACCTTCAGTACAAGCCGGCTGAGCAATGTCTTCTACTCGCAGCTCATTCTCACTTGACCTGCAACAGAGAAGTGAGCGCTGGCAGTTAGAAGTTATATCAAATTACTAGAACAGAATTGCTGGTGCAACCTGAGTTCTGTGCAACTTTAAAGCTTTCTTGTGAATGTACCTTATCAACGTATTTGAATAAAAAGCATGCTGGGTTTCATTTGCCGATCCCAATCCTCAGCAAAGAGCACATCCTGGGATTGTTAGTCATTCATCAACTCTAGACAACCCAGGACGTGGAGACATACACCTAAATTCATAATCTAAATAACATTAGACCACTCTTTTCAGAGATGTTAAATTAGGCTGACCAGATAAAATCCAGGTCAGGGCTCATTTAACTTTAACAGTTGTAGAGAAAAGGGAATTTCAGCCAGAGTCGTTTGTATGCAATTAGTTCCTGGTGAAATTCCCTCTTCATCACAACTGTTAAAGTTGCAGGGGCCCTGCCTTCTTTTGTATATGGTCACTCTAGTATAGTGCCTGCACCTTTAACTGTTGTGATGAAGAGGGAATTTCACCAGGAACTAATTGCATACAAATGACACCGGCTGAAATTCCCTTTTCTCTACAACTGTTAAAGTTACATGAGCCCTGACCTGGATTTTATCTGGTCACCCTAGTTAAATAATACCTTTCTTTGGGACACTTCAAACTCCAGGAGCACACTACAGCACCAAACCAAAAGCTTGCAAATCAGTTGCCTGGATGAGGCCTTACTCAATGGCCAGTAGAAAGGGGTCTTTTCCCAGCACCCTTTGCCTTTTCTTTTCTCTGTATCTTTAATAGTGTTTTAACCCTCGTGCCAACTGCAACTGAAATTCTGAAAATCCGAAACCAAGAGGTTCTTAGAAAAGCGAAAGCAAAGCTTTGAAGCTAACTGACAAATTTGCATGCCCTCTCTCAAATGTAGTTAGTAGGTCTCACAGCCCCCTCTAGTTTCACACTGGGGCATGTGGTAAAACCCAGCGAACAAAGGACTTCATGTGATCGGAGCAAACATTGTAATGAAAAGTTGTGTCTTTAGAGGTCCGTTAAGACCTTCAGTTTTTGTCTACCTGGGAGGCGTGGAAGGGTAAGATTTAAGGTCTGTTCTCATCTTACAGCGATGTAACTGTAAGGTCACTCTTTATATGAACCAAAAGAGTGGGAATCGGAACGTGTGGACTTTCTATGGTTTTATATGGCTAAGGAAGCAGGAGAGCAACAACCAATTCCAAGAGTGCCTCTGTAGACAAAGGAAGGTGGTTGGAGGATGTTATGGAATACACTTAGACACAGATACCCTAAGGCAGTGCTAGGTGTCTATTGCCCCGCTGAGGGAAAACACACACAAATTAGATTTAACAGTGGCAGACCCATATGCAGAATAATGCTGGCCAGCCATGGGACTGGGTGCATTTAATGCTATGCTTGTACACCAAAAACCTGTACATCCCAAACCCATTTTGTCAACCTCCCTCTTCAAACGGGACCCCATTCCCATCTTGCAGAGCCTTCCACTCCACTTTGCAGCAGACGTGGCCTGCTGAACCAGAAACTATTCAGGTCTCTGGCTTTCCAGTTCCATCTTGCTGCAGAACTGATACAGTGATAGTGGAGTTTTTTATGATGAAGTGTAATAACAATGCCTTCTCACTTGAGCATGTTACACTCTGTTAGTTACAGGGAATGTTAAATGGGCAATAAACTGCAACAAGACGCTGTTACAACCATACTGTTTCACAGAATCCCTCAAATTTACTTGAAAAGCATGGTACTTCCATGGAAATCATTCTTCATCTGAAGGTAGAGAGTGGGTAGAATTAAAAACATGATCCTGAACTGATTGATCTGCTGCAAGAAAAGTTTCTTTCTTTCTTGTACTAAAGCCTCATTGAGATTTGAGGGGCCAGGACTGATGTTATTATTCAACTGGGCACCTCTGTAATATTTGATACACCTACACAAACATTATTACAAAGGCACCAGAATAACTCTCCTGTGCTTGTTTAATTCATTTGCCCGATTTTTATTTTGCTTTCCCTGCAATGTTGTTTTCCAAAGCGCAGCCAGGAGTTGTTTACCAGTTCTAAATGGGATCCAAATTGTGCAGCCCATCCAGTAAACTAGTAGGTTTGTTTTCCTCAAGGCCTGATGATGCTCCCTTCCGTTTCTGCTACCACTTTTGGGTGTTCAGCCAAGGATGGGTGAAGGGGAAGAAATACACCCCTGTGCCAAGGGAATTGTATGATACAAACTTAGGGTGACCAGATAAAATCCAGGTCAGGGCTCATGTAACTTTAACAGCTGTAGAGAAAAGGGAATTTCAGCCAGTGTTATTTGTATGCAAGTAGTTCCTGGTGAAATTCCCTCTTCATCACAACAGTTAAAGGTGCAGGCACTACTTAGAGTGACCATATACAAAAGAAGGCAGGGCCCCTACAATTTTAACTGTTGTGATGAAGAGGGAATTTCACCAGGAACTAATTGCATACAAATGACACTGGCTGAAATTCCCTTTTCTCTACAACTGTTAAAGTTACATGAGCCCTGACCTGGATTTCATCTGGTCACCCTACTTTAGTGTCAATAGCTGAACTGAGGAAATGCCCTGGAGCAGGGGTTTCTGTACCTGTGTGGTGTGTGAGAGAATGCAGCATTGACCCAAGATGCGGCAATGACTGCAAGATACAGCATTGACCCAAGAGGCAAGCTGGAGCAGAGTTGAGCATGGGCTAGTTTAGGGAAACCCTGGTGACCAGGGCCAGATTCTTCCTCTGAAGCATTATTTTTATTACTATTAGGGGTGTCACCAGACTAAAGAAATCTTAGGCAACTAATTGTATAAATGTTAATCAATTCATTCTGCACAGATCTACATACGAATAACATATTGAAGAAAGAAACATTCCTTTTTTAATATGACACATGCGCAGATTATAACAAGCATTCCATCCTGCGTGTGAGAAAAGCTGGGAAGCTGTCTCTTCTAAAATGGCTCCGGCCACCTATTGTTTTTATAAGTACTTGTACTAAAAACAAACCCCTCTACCAAAGTCAGCTCCCCCGGTTAATCAGGGGCATCTTTTAAGTTGATTAAACTTTGCATTCATCATTATTAGTAATTATTATTTTATAAGTTGTTGCATTTCTACCTCACCCTTTAGCCCCTCAGGGTCCCCACAAGGCAACTCACAATAATACAAACGAACAATAAAAATACAAAAGGTCATTTAAAACTGTCAATAGAAAACGTTTAAACTCATGGGTCAAAGTTCACTTTAACAACAGCCATAAAACTATTCATTTCTTGCGACTTAAATTTCTTCCAAAAAGGAACTATCTTCCTAAGACCTGGAAGGTTTGAGCCTAGCAACCTTCCCTAGGAAATGAGAACTGCAGGGATGGGGACCCCACAGAAAAGGCCCTCTTTTTAAAAAAAATATTTATTTCATTTCAGAGAATTTCTATACTGTTTTCATTTCTAAAAAATCCCACAGTGGTACTGCTTGTAGATAACAATTGAATCTCTGGTAGAAGTATCTGACCAATGGATTTTCAGAAGATCTCAGGTTCCAGGAAGGTTCATATGAGTAGGGTGACCAGATAAAATCCAGGTCAGGGCTCATGTAACTTTAACAGTTGTAGAGCAAAGGGAATTTCAGCCAGAGTCATTTGTATGCAATTAGTTCCTGGTGAAATTCCCTCTTCATCACAACTGTTAAAGTTGCATGGGCCCTGCCTTCTTTTGTATATGGTCACTCTAGTATAGTGCCTGCACCTTTAACTGTTGTGATGAAGAGGGAATTTCACCAGGAACTAATTGCATACAAATGACACTGGCTGAAATTCCCTTTTATCTACAACTGTTAAAGTTACATGAGCCCTGACCTGGATTTTATTTGGTCAGCCTACCCTAATATAATGCCTGCAACTTTAACTGTTGTGAAGAAGAGGGAATTTCACCAGGAAATAATTGCATACAAATGATACTGACTGAAATTCCCTTTTCTCTACAACTGTTAAAGTTACATGAGCCCTGACCTGGATTTTATCTGGTCAGCCTACATATGAGTAAACGAAAACTTCCCTTGTACCAGTATAGAGCAACAGCTGTGGCAACCCCACCACCTGGGGTATCAAAACCTTTCAGGAGATAACAGAGGAGAAAGGTTGAGGTTGGGAAGGCAGACAAGCCAAAGAACAAATGTGTCACCTGCCTGTCTGTGAGGATTTCTAGACAGTGAGAGCAGACATGTGTGAGTGGCAGTGACAAGTTTTTATCACTCAATGGAAAAAGTAAGCTTGACACAGATAAAATGTGTGCTGTTTACATCTCCTCTCTTCTCAGACTTCCTTCAAATCAGGGGGACAAGACTCTCAGATTTTGCCAAACATTACGATTGCAGGCCTAAAGAACCTGTGGCTAGGGTGACCAGATAAAATCCAGGTCAGGGCTCATGTAACTTTAACAGTTGTAGAGAAAAGGGAATTTCAGCCAGCGTCATTTGTATGCAATTAGTTCCTGGTGAAATTCCCTCTTCATCACAACAGTTAAAGGTACAGGCACTATACTAGAGTGACCATATACAAAAGAAGGCAGGGCCCCTGCAACTTTAACTGTTGTGATGAAGAGGGAATTTCACCAGGAACTAATTGCATACAAATGACACTGGCTGAGATTCCCTTTTCTCTACAACTGTTAAAGTTACATGAGCCCTGACCTGGATTTTACCTGGTCACCCTACCTGTGGCCCATCAGGCCAAGCACAGCTCACCTCCCAAGTATGGGCAGGCTGCCAGGGGTTGAATAAGCTTTCTGGTTTTGCTGATTGCCTGTGACTGGGGAGGAAAGAAAGCAGGGCAGGTGGGCTGTCCAGGTTGCCACACATGTCTGGTAAGCATGGTGGTCGCAACTTGAGTAGATCTCACCTCCTACCGTATCCCAACTCTCGTATTTTGGAACAGACCCCAGGAATCCCGATGCCCAGCACCACTTCCTTAATGTATGCACCTTATTTTCCTCCAGAGCCTGTTATAAGGCCTGAGGTGATTTTGGATGCTGGCTTGTACAGCTGTTACATCAGGCTGCTTTTTTTTCCGTTCAAAAAAGTAATCTCTTCAATATAAACAGTTCATGAGACATTTGCAAGGAGCATATAGATCTCTGCAGCAGCAACTTTAGCCATCTTGAAGGTACATTTAGTTTTGGAGGTCATGGAAGTTGTCACAGCTGAGATCCATGGATTTGTGACTCACACTTTACATTTCTCACACAAGAAGGTGACTCTCACAAGCAGCCCATGGCATAATTTATGATAGGAATTTATATCAAATCAGTTCCACAGAATAAGAGATACCATATACATCAAATAGTTTTTTATGTACTTTACTTTTTAAAAAAAATCTATACTGTTTGAACTTGCAGGTTTTTTTAAATTAATCACAGGCATTCTGAGCAACAATGAATTAGATTTCAGTTGCCCAGAAATAAGCCCAAGTGTCTTCAGAATGACCAAAGTACAGGGCAATGCTAAGCCACAAGGGCAGTGACGGGTCCTTTTCACAAGTCTGCCTGCCCCATCTCACACTAGCCCCTCATTCTTACTTGGATGCTGCTCCTGTGGAGGGGGGAAACAGGAGGTAAGTGAAAAGCAAAGTTGCCCCCCATGCTTCGAAATCACGGGTACTGTAGTTCCTAGAGAAAAGACAACCCATTCTCTCAGCATGGTCTAGCCCAGCGGTAGTTGACCTGGTGCCCTCCAGATGTCTCGGACTACAATTCCCATCAGCCCCAGTCAGCAGGGCTAATGGCAAGGGGTTGTAGGAATTGCAGTCCAAAACATCTGGAGGGCACCAGGCTAGGGTACTATATGAAAAGGAGGACAGGGCCCCTATATCTTTAACAGTTGCATAGAAAAGAGAATTTCAGCAGGTGTCATTTGTATGCATGCAGCACCTGGTGAAATCCTCTCTTCATCACAACAGTTAAAGCTGCAGGATCTCTGCCCTCTTTTGTATCTGGTCACTCTAGCTATGCTTCTGCAGCTTTAACTGTTGTGATGAAGAGGGGATTTCGCCAGGTGCTGCATGCAGCTGCTGCTATTCCCTTTTCCATACAATTGTTAAAGATACAGGAGCCCTGTCCTCCTTTCCATATGGTCACCCTATTCAGGCTGCCTACCTCTGCCCTAGCCCCTTGAGCCTATACAGTATCCCTGGGCAATGAAAGAGAGTTTGCTCCCTCACTTTCTACTCAAAGCAAGTCAAAAAGATCCACTTCTATTGTAGATTGTAGGAGCAGCAAAATAGCTGGGCCTGTGGTGGTACACAGTCCTTCTTTCTCGCCCTCACTTGGTCGGCGGTGGCAGTAGCCCTGCTCTCTACTGGGCCCAAACAAGCAGCTTTCACTAGGCCTGGCAAAGTGTGGTCTCTGTTCCCTCACCCTGAAAAAGGGGAGAGGAAGAGATCACATTTAGTACCTGGTACGCAACTGACTAGGTGTGTGTGTTGGGGTCTCTGCAATCCATGACCTCTCCTGCCAGAATGATAGGCATTTCATTAGTTCTGGTGGGGGGGGGGGGGGGAGGAAGAAAAAATATGACTCTGGCTGTTTTCATCAATGACAGTTAAATCATGGTTTCGGGGCAAGGGGAAGAAGAGGACATTTCTCCATTTCTTAAACTGAATGAAAAGACAGTTAAAGCCTTTCTGAACATGGGCCTAAATCCAATGCAGAGTTAAGCATGATTGATTTCAATGGGCTTAAGCATGTCTAACTCTGTTTCGGAGTTTAGGCCATGGTATTTAAAGAAGAATTTGTTAATTCCTCAATCCCACTGTAGCCACAGCAATCCAACCCAAGACTTTTTCACCATCCTCAACAAAATCACAGGATCCCATTCTGTGACCAGAAAATATTTAGCTGAGATTCTTAATTTGAGTTTGGTCCCTCTAGAATTCAGCCCCGGAATGTGCTTTCAGCACCAGAGCTCAGTTTTGGACTAGGCAAAGAAATAACAAAAGCAGGAATACCTCTGAACATAATACAGCATACATTTTATTCACCACATAGTTATCACTAAACCTCTGGGATCGGGGATAGAGATGTGGAGGCAGGATGGGAAAGGCTTATTGAACAGGAAGAGTATAGCTTCCAGTCAGCCTTGCACATCAGAAACGTTCTTGGAAAATGAATGACACATACAGATTAGTGTGTGACTTTTTGCCCAAGAATTTAAGGACTGCTTTACAGCAGGGACTACCAAAGAATGTGTCTCAGTCATTTAAAGGTTTCACCTTTCTCCAACATTACATCGGATTTAGTTAGTAGCGGCTCCAAGTGTTCCCAGGGGAAAATAACATTTAAGGCAGCCTTCCCATTCTGGCACCGTCCAGATGTGCTGGACTACAGCTCTAATCATCCAATTGGCCATCATGGCTGGGGAATGATGGGAGTTGTAGTCCAGCACATCTGAAGGACAACAAGTTGTGGAAGGCTGATTTAAGGGATAATGCAGGTAGTTCTGTAATAACTGCTTTCCTCAAAAGATACAGCTGGCTAGAGTTTATCATCAATCACAACTTCCATATCTCCTATAGTCATGTCTGAACTGTAGGCCGCGGCTGTGTATGTACTGCATTAGAGCAAGAACAGCTCAGATTTTTGTACTGGTTGCAGAATTCGGCATCCTCAGAACCTCTGCTTTGATTTATTAAAAGCAAGTTATGTCTGCAAAGATACAGATGAAAGGGTGCAGCCCATGTCTGGAGAAGGCTCAAAAAGGCAGAGGGCAAAATAAGATTCCTACTTATTAGGGGAAGTAATACAATACCCTGCAAAATTCCTTCCAACTAGCATAAGTGAATACAGTTTGAATAAATAAGTAAATGTATACAAATCTGCATAATTTATATATGCCTGGTGTCCTTCAGGCATGCTGGACTACACTTGGTGTACAATTTAGCTCAGAAGTTTGCTTTTTGGTGCAGATTCCACACAATCCAAAATGGTAAATTCCCAAGTTCCAAGATCAGATGCTATAGACAGGACTGAGCACAATTCCTGGAGAAGGCAGGTACCTTTTTCTGCCCAGAATACCCCACAAAGCAAGCAGGGATTGATGAACTGATCTTCATCCCAGCAACAAAATGGGGAAGAGATTCAGAGTGCTTATAGAATTTGGCAAGGTTCATGGAGAGTGGATGTGTGTACGCATCTGCTTGTTGGTGTTTTGGTCCCTGTTCCTCATACTTTTAAGGCATAATCCAATGAGGGCTTCTCCTGTTCAAGCCCCACTGAAATAAACAGAAGCTAAGCAAGAGCAGCTCCCATTCATTTCAATGGGCCATGAACACAACTACTTTTCTCTAGAGGGTCAGCAGAAACAGAAGGGCATGCTGCCCTGTGCATGTGTGTGCAGGAATGGAGGAGAAAGTTCACTCATGCAACACTGGATTCCGCCCAATATTTTAAGAGTGCCAGAAATCCTCAAAAACACCTGTTCATTTTTCTGACTTGGGGTGAGGTCTGAAAAATGGTTCTGCAAGTTTTCAGTACGCTTCATTTTGAATCAGGGAGAAGCTTGCTGTGGAAAACACCCATTGGCTAGTATCCATAACATCAATACACTTCCCTCCCCAATGTGCTAAGCAGTTTTGCAACGTTGGGTGGGAGGAGATAGTTTAAAGAAAAGGATTAATATACACAAGTACACAAGTATATTTGTTTATTTCATTTGTTTGTTTATATGCCATCTTTCTTCCATCATGAAACTCAAGGTGGCTACATGCAGTTCCCAGGTGGTCTCCCCTCCAAGCACTAACCAGACCCATACCTGCTTAGCTTCAGCAAGGTGGCTGTCTCATGTGCCTTCAGACTACATCCTGGTATATTTATGCATAAGAACATAAGAAAAGCCCTGCTGGATTAGACCAAGGGTTCATCTAGCCCAGCACTCTGTTCACACAGTGGTCAACCAGCTGTTGAACAGGGACCCACAAGCAGGACATGGTGCAACAGCACCCTCCCTCCCATGTTCCACAGCAACTGCTGTATATAGGCTTACTGCTGCTTTCCTATTTTTTTTAAGTGAACAGGTGTCTGAAATGCGAGGAAAAGGCAAGACAAAAGTTGATCCAGCATTCAACCTGCTGGTATATATGTGTGATAGGCAAGCTGCAAAGCAGGCTTCACCCATGAGTGAAGACATTGCTATGACCATTGTTAAGATTAGGAATGTTGTATCTGTCTTCACCCTAATTCAGACTACAACATGAGGCTCAGAATAGATCATGGTTCCATGGTCCTTTCCACCTCGCCCTCCCTGAGTTGTAAAATATCACCTGACAAAGCAACTTACAAAGGTCGTCACTGATTCTGCACGTGAAGGGTGGGTGGGGATTTCTGCTGAGAGCGAACTATCAAGATACCATCTACTCATTTGAAATACTATCGTCAGTAGAGTCAAGAGACCACAGAGCAGTTGCTCACACCTGAGGCTGGAACATACAACACGTTCCCAGCTTTTTGTTTAACGCTACACAATCATCTTTTAATACCTACTTTAACTATTTGGCTAAAAGGATTTAGGTCTCTATTTTTTTTACTTTTTAAAAGAATAAAAAGTACTTTGATCCAAATTATAAAAAGGAAATGTCCATAGCCCCTTCCTCCATCGGCCCCATTGCCAACAATTATCTCAACACGCTTTTCGTTGAACCCAGCTACAATGGGGTTATGCGGAATTAAAAGATGCTTGAAAACATTGATCAAGTTGCAAACGTTCCTCTGCTTTAAATGTTTACTAATAATAGTTTGGCTTTATATAATATTTTGGTGTGTTCAAAGCACTTCAGACACATTATTTCAGTAATTCTTGCAACAGAAGATTCTGCCCTTTCCCACTGGCTGCCCCATATGCTTGGAACTGCCTTCCAGAACACCAGATGATTCCACTAGTCTTACCTTCTTCAAATCGCTTCTCAAAACCCACCTTTTCCATGTAGCCTTTGGCATAACCCTCTACTTGCTATGCCTGGTATGTGGTTTTGCAGCACAGTACTCATATGACATTGTCCCTGTCCTTGTCCCGCACTCATTTCACCTCTTCCTCTCCATTTTTCGTTTCATTTAGGAGCGGGCAAAGTCTGTTATTTTCCCTTCTATGCGAAATAAATGCACTCCTCCCTCCCGTGTATTACTGTCCTTGCACTCTATCAGACCATCCCATTCTTTGTTGGGGGCGGGTGTGTCTAAGGGCAGTCTCGGTCTTGCTGACAAAAGAGGAGGGTGGGTGGTTCTCCGCTCAACTGCTCAACTCTGAAGGGGGAGGGAGAGAGGTCTCATTTAACTCTATGGTCTTACTCCTGGGTAGGCATGACCAGGGGTACATTTTCACTTTAAAAGAAATGCGGAAAATGCACAGGACAGGGGTGGTGGTGGTTTACAGTGCAACAATAATTTGGTGAAACAAGGATAGGTTGACTTTCCCTAATCCCTTCATCCCTTAAATACACCATTGCACTATTGCATCATTACACTATTTCAGCCTACCTAGGGTGACCAGATAAAATCCAGGTCAGGGCTCATGTAACTTTAACAGTTGTAGAGAAAAGGGAATTTCAGCCAGAGTAATTTGTATGCAATTAGTTCCTGGTGAAATTCCCTCTTCATCACAACAGTTAAAGGTGCAGGCACTATACTAGAGTGACCATATACAAAAGAAGGCAGGCCCCCTGCAACTTTAACTGTTATGATGAAGAGGAAATTTCACCAGGAACTAATTGCATACAAACGACACTGGCTGAAATTCCCTTTTCTCTACAACTGTTAAAGTTACATGAGTCCTGACCTGGATTTTATCTGGTCACCCTAAGCCTACCAGAACTGCATTCCACTGCATTTGCACAGAAATAAAAAAAAATTAAACATGGGGAAATAAGAATTAGGGCAGGGAAGGAACCCATATGCAAGGGATTGACTTTCCCTAATACCGTAATCCATTCCCAATCCCTTAAATACACAAATGCAAACAGGTGGAATATTGCACTGGTGGACCATCAGTAAAATACTTTAAGGGGGGAATTTTTAAAAAAATCCTAAAAAATCAAGGGATGAACGGATCTGATCAAACCTGGCAGGGCTAAAGCCCTCCTTAAGACCTATCACAGTGCTATGTTTCATCTCTTTATCTTTCAAAATTATGCAGATGTAAGCATTTTCGTTAATGGTCATAGGAGCTCCAATGAGCGAGGGGGAAGGCTGCCACATCCATCACAATGTCCATCAATGACAAGAACCAATGAACTGGAGGGGGAAGGAGAAGGGGCGGGGTTGGGCAGGCACAATAGCAGTGGGAGAGCTAAAAGAGAGTTCACCAGTATAGTTATGATTGTGAAAGGGAGGAGTGCTTGCAGCGCTTCTGAAATGGTAAAAAATTAGGAGGCAAACCAGAGGAAAAATAGGTGTGATGGAGCCCTAAGTCTAAGCATATGCAACTAAAACAATGGTTTATTGCTTCCCAGTTTACTCTTGTCTCCATTTCCTTTCCCTTGCTCTGCTGTTTCTGCTGTGTTGCATTTTAGATCGTAAATGTCCTCTTAGACTATGACTGGGTTTGCACATCACGATAAGCCACGATAATTTATTTTTCTGAATCCAGCATGGATTGCCAACTGCTTAAAAGAAAAACAGCCTAACCTACTCTTATGTACCAAAGAGGAACATGGCACGAACTCCCTAATCAGAGTTGCTGGATGATGAGAGAAAATTCTAGTTCTACAGATGGCTGTGGGCTACAGACCACCACAGCCATGCAAGGAGAGGTGGGGATGGAGGTGGGCAGGGAGGAAGGGAAAAGCATGGAAATCTGGCTGGGGACTGAGGCGGTGGGGAGCACCTTGGGTAGGATGATGGTGGGGGAGGAGGTGCTGGGAAGCAGGTAAGGATTGATGCCAGCGTGAGATCAGTGGTGATGAAGCAGAGACAGTAGAAGTTGCCCCCTAGTGTGCAGCCAACCAATCGGAGAGAGGAACATGACATTGCTACGATGCAACGGTCAGTGTCTTCTTCTGTTTCTGCCTTGGCGCAGCCAATCTCACCCCTTCTCCTGGCGGTGTGCTCTACAAACTCTCCACGTGTCAAATATCTTTTCGAGTGTGTGGAAGCAGCCGCGCAGGGTTTTTCACCAAGCATCCCCACGAGGGACAACTGCATGTAAATCTTGGCTCCAGTCCTGCAAAGTTCTAGGGTGACCATATAAAAAGGAGGACAGGGCTCCTGTATCTTTAACGGTTGTATTGGAAACGGAATTTCAGCAGGTGTCATTTGTATGCATGCAGCACCTGGTGAAATTCCCTCTTCATCACAACAGTTAAAGCTGCAGGAGCCCTGGCCTCTTTTGTACCTGGCCAATACAGCAGGGTTCCTGCAGCTTGAACTGTTGTGATAAAGAGGGAATTTCACCAGGTGTTGCATGCATACAGATGACACTGGCTGAAGTTCCCTTTTCTGTGCAACTGTTAAAGATATAGGAGCCTTGTCCTCCTTTTCATATGGTCACCCTACAAAGTTCTGTGGAGTTACAGCCCACCCACTTTTTTCCCTTTTCTGATCACTTTTCTGTGAAAAAGGAAAGTTGTGTAGTTAACCCATACAGTATTTGGATGCTCACCATGAGGAGACCCAGCGTATACAATTTCACTCCATTTCAGCAAACTGTCAAGGACTAGGAACCTCACCCCCTCTTTTGGTGCTCATGGACAGGGATACGGGAACAGCTTTGAAAACTGGCTGGGAAGCGAGTGAAGACCGTGGGAGGAGGGGCCGGGAGCAGGAAGGAACACCTTGAGAATTGGGGTGCTGCTGGTTGGGTGGGGCAGGGACAGCAAACAGGGGCTAACCATCGGCAATGCACAGTTAATGGTGGGGATCTGGCAGAGACAGGAGAGAGAAGAATATGCCCCTTGTGCAAAACAGGCCAATCAGAGCAATGTAGGGGCAGCACAGGGGAGGCCAGGATTTGGTTTCCAACACAAAGGAAGCTGGGAGACCATCCTGGTTGAGCAGGAGGACTGTAGAGGGAGGAGAGGCGAGGGCAGGGGAAATAAGCTACGCACAGTAGCTTATTTGTACGATCGTGTGGAGGACAACAGTAATTTATTTTCAAAATACACTACTCTGAGTAGCTTATAAGCCATCATGACTTAAAGTGACATGAGAACCCGCTCTCTGTAAATCGCCTTGCAAACCGATGGTGCTATATAAGTAGCTGAAGCTGCAATACTACCGCCATGTACCTGGGAGAAGGTCCCACTGAACTCATTAGGATTTACTTTTGAGTAGTATTTCCTGTAAATAAATAATAGTAATAACCCTTGAAGGTAGACCAGTATTATTATCTTCGCACTGAAGATGGAAGGCAGAAGCCAAAGGAAGTAGCTCACTTAAGGCCACTTAGTGAGTTCATACTAACAGGATTGCTATTGGTGCTTCCAGATGAGGCTTTTATTGTGCAATTGGACTGCCTCATTCAAGGAATTTTACAGGGGGTCCAGATGACTTCTTCAATTTGTTGCCCTCCCCTGTTTTCCCATCACTTCTGTCTTTTTTATTACCGGGGGGGGGGGGGACATTAAGGAAGAAAAGATGGGAAAACTTGTACATAGCCTTTTGGTTATTAGTGCTATGAGCTGAAAGCACTCTATAAGGTATAAATCAGAAGTGGGCAGAAGGCAGATCAGAATCTACCAACAGATCTCTGGGCAATTTATGGCAGATGGGAAAAGGGTTTCTAACTCTAACAACAGCAATAACAAAAAGGCATTCCCCTCCCTCTGAAGTTAGCCTGATGAAATAAACAAAGGAAGCTTGGGGAAAACCAGGAGTAGATTTGGGTATACGAAAAGACTGTGAGCATAATCCTGGTACTAAAAATGAACCCCTGGCCTGAAAAAGTGCTCAGAGGCACTCCCACAAGCCACTATTTTGCACCTGCATCCAGTTAGGGAACCTTGGGATCCCAGTAAAACACAATAGATCTTGCAAGCCTGAAGGATGCCCACCTCTGGAATATCAATGCTATAATTCTGTTCTTGCTGCCTTTCACTGTCAAGCCAAAGCAGAGGGCATTGCAGAATGCAGCTTCCCGACTCCTGTCAGTCCCCAACCGTTGGTCCCTTGCAGAATGGAAGCTGTCTTTTTGGTGCTCTGCTCTTCCACACAACATGTTGCAGCAGCCTCCTTGTAATAAAACAGTAGCTCCATGCTATCCGTTGTGATGCAAGCATGGGGTCAGCTGACCTACAGGAGCACCATGTGACTAAGCCAGATGCTCAACTGATCTGCAGAAGTGCACTGTGGATAGGCTTTGGGTGTGGTCAGGGGGGGGGGTCTGTTAATTTCTGAGGCCCTCTAAGACCATGGTTGCCGAGACAGGAAGCAAAGAAATGGCATGGGAAAGCATCACATCAACCAACTGTTTCACCGGTGGCAGCAAAAGCTGCTTCATAAGCATCAGAACTAGAATAGAAGACTTTGTAACTCAGGAGAAAAGGACGGTAAGAAGCAGGTTATGTGTTACAGCTGAGCATCAATGACATAACTCTTCTGGACCACAGAAACAGCACAGAATGTGATACTAGGCACAGGAATCCACTTTGGAGAATCTCAGCTGTTATTATGTTTTAAAGGGAAATTTCTAGATCTTATGGCTGCAAGGTATGCTTCAAAATGTGTGGACAATGCTTATTGAATTCCTAAATGCCAAAAGGTGCAGGTATGGCTGCAATGCCATACCCACTTGGCTAGGAGTATGTCTCATTGAACTCAGCGGGACTTACTTCTGATGAGACATGCATAGGACTGTGTGCTGTAAAAAGGTTTCTGTGAGGGGCAGGGTGCAGTGTCTTGCATAGTTTCTCATTCCTTCCATGATTGGCAGAACCAGAATAAATTAAGCAAAATGGTTTTTAAAAACTGCAGAATACATTATGCAACTAAGATAGGGAATGACAGGAATCTGTCCAGTTTGCAGAGTTCACACAGGTTGCACAATTCGGCTTATCTTCACACAGAATTTGGATTCCTTGGATGCAAAATTCGAATATCGTTTTCGTAGCATGGAGTACGCACAGCTTTGCTTACGTTGTGGGAAAATTCCTCAATAAAGAGCACAGAATAAAGACCAGACTTGAAAGAAGAAAGGGGTTCACCAACAAAAGTCACGCTTCCCCACCTGAAGCAGAATTTGAGAGACGGTAAGGCAGAAAAATGGACTGACGTTGGGAGGGGGTGAAAAAAACAAGAGAATAGATAGGAGAGGCAAGGAAAGAGGAACTGATGCTAGAACACCCCACTGAGGAAAACTACAAGTTCTGCCCCTTTCTGTTCTATGAGTGGTCCCTGAAGGACACCCTTGAGGTGCCAAACAGAGAGGAACCCAGAAGAATTCCTCACTGCCCAATTTTGTAGGCAGCCCAGCAACAGAACCTGGAAATAAACACCTCAAATTTCAGCAGCCTGCAACAGAGGGAGATGAGATGGGAAGCAGGACCACCCCACAAGCCCAGCTGAAAGACCAGCTGCTTTATTCCTCTGCTCCCCTCTCCCCTTTTTCCTTTTGTGTCATGGCTGTTTAGAATGTTAGCCTGTGAGCAGGGACTGCCTTGTTTCTATTGCTTGTATGTAAACAGCTCCAGGAGACTTTTGGGGGGTTGAGGAGCAGGATAAATGTGCCTTTAAATATAATAAAATGCATGAAAAAAGAAAGATATGAGATAAACTGTGCAGAACCTCCAGGTCAGACCAAAAAAAAATTTAGGCCCAATTTGGGTGACTGTATGAAAAGGAGGATAGGGCTCCTATATCTTTAACAGTTGCATAGAAAAGGGTATTTCAGCAGGTGTCATTTATATGCATGCAGCACCTGCTGAAATTCCCTCTTCATCACAACAGTTAAAGCTACAGGAACCCTGCCCTCTTTTGTATCTGGTCACGCTTGGCAGGGCTGTTCTATTTCCATTTCGTCACCCTAGGCCCAATGGCACAAATGTTGAAAACATTTTTTTTAGTATGACAAAGTGCTCACAAACCTCACTTGGTAACCAAGGTCCTATATTTCTAGATGTCTGCCTGTATGGACAGTTTACAAAAGTTGGCAAAGAATAGCTCATCTTATCCTAAGGCTCAAGGTGGATAATATATTCCCATACTTCTTGCAACTTTCCACAAATCCCATGATGCAGGATATTATTAATTATTAAAACTCAAGGGATCCCCAACAGCCACAATGAGTCTATCCCCAGGCAAGAAAACAACTGTTTAAGCTTCCCCAGGTGTAACTAGGGCAAAACAATAGGCGAGTCACTCTTGTCAACAGCCAGGGCAAGTGCAACAGATCAAAAATGGTTGGACTACACATCCTCCTTAAGCCTTAAGATTCCCATAGGAAATAATCTCTACATTTTTATACTGTATCTGAAATGCTGATAGAATAACATGAGGAAGCTGAATCTAGGGTGATCCTATGAAAAGGAGGACAAGGCTCCTATATCTTTAACAGTTGCACAGAAAAGTGAACTTCAGCCAGTGTCATTTGTATGCATGCAGCACCTGGTGAAATTCCCTCTTCATCACAACAGTTCAAGCTGCAGGAACTCTGCTGTATTGGCCAGGTACAAAAGAGGCCAGGGTTCCTGCAGCTTGAACTGTTGTGATGAAGAGGGAATTTCACCAGGTGCTGCATGCATACAAATGACACCTTCTGAAATTTCCTTCTCTATGCAACTGTTAAAGATGCAGGAGCCCTGTCGTCCTTTTCATATGTTCCCCCTAACCTGGTTGAAGCCTCTTTGGCCTCAGCCAGAGTGAAAGGGGTTATTGTCACCTAGTTCCTCCTCCTCTAAGTCTATCTGATCATAGGGTCATATCATTTCTTCCCTGTCTGCCTTCTTCTGTGTATTATGTGTGGCTCCACAGTCAAACCAAATCCCTGGCTCCCATGGCTTGCTTGTGAGTAGGCATTTACTCATAAGCTGGTAGTTACTCACAAGGAGACCTTGCCCTAGTTCAAGGGAATTGTTTTGGGCTACTCTAGGGGAGTGGTTTGCTTCCTCCGAAGGCCAAACATTGGGAGAACTGACAGTCTGCCACATTCATTCTATGGTTGCTGTTTCCCTGACCTCCCAAGACTCTCCCCTTTCCTTGTACAACTTCTTCCTCCCTGCTTTGTAATAGACACAGTTTCTACATCTGGGGGCCTTAACAAGGCAAGAGGCACTGCCCTCTGAGCTCCTAACACACTAAATAGTCAGAAGGGATCCTTGAGAATCAGAGCTTATCAGCGTTTTTTTCAAATTAGGGCCCTATAGTGCTGCTGAAGCATTGCTCTTTCATAATTAGCTGTCAATGGAATTAAAGCAGAGGTTCCAGATAACATTTAGTATAGTGTTATAATATCTAGCAATGCTCTCTCATGGCCAACCTCCTTCTATAGTATGTGCTCACAAGTAAGTCCCATTCTCAAAGGTCCTGGCAAAAGCTAATTAAAAGTTTCCTGTTTTCAGGTCCTTGCCATTTGATTGCTTCCTGTTGATCCACAGCTGGGGGATCAGAGATAGCATCTTAATTTCCCCTTCAGTAGCTTCTCTGGATTACTCTTATGATCGTTTCTGTTCCTGTGGAAGAGATCTAATCCCCTAGCCACAGTCAAAAAGAAGCAATAAAATGGTCAGGACTTGCAAACAAGAATTTTTAATTAAAAGCACAGAAGCCTCAAAAAGCCTCAGCATTTTGCCTTTCTATCTTGCCCAAGCTGGTGCTGAAATTGCATTTATCTTCCCCACATATCCTCAAAATCTTCACAAAACTGTGAAAAACCAAAGGAGAAAAACACAGAAAATACTGGACTGCAACAGACTGATGATGATGTTTTCTGGATTCTCCATAAAAAGTGAGTCAACAAAGGATGACAATTCCAGGGAAAAAGGCCAGTTTGGAATCAACCAGGCATTCATCATCCTATTCATAATAATATACCCAAACACTGGTGATCGTCACAATGTCTGTCGCAGTCTGCTTTATTACAATGCTTAAGAAAGTCTGCATTTGGGCCCTGGTACAGCTGTTTTCACACAGGACACTGAAAGGTACACGTTAACCCACAAATTCACTTACTGTATACACAACCTTATTCCCTACAGCAAAATTCAAACATTATCCTCCTTATGGTGGTAAAAATATGCTAATCAACCAAATAATTGGCAATTTGCTGGCTGGAGCTGATAGGACCTGAAGTCTAAAACATCTGGAAGGCACCAGCTTGAGGAAGACTGCAATCGTGGTTCATATAAGCTCCCACCTTCAGACTGAAATGGCCCAGACACAGGTTTACCACCTAAGTGAGAACTAAGCTTGAGAAACCTGAACCAACCAAATGCATGTGTAAAGATGTTTAAAGAAGGTTGTATATAATCTGTATATAACATGTTCACTACTGAAAACACAACCCTCGTTTGCCACATAAATTGCAAAACTGTCCTGAATGCATTTTGCTTTTCTGTAATCTGGATGCAAACCACCAGTAGCCAGAGTACACATTTGGCTTAAAACGGCCCTCTTCCACTTTGTTAACATTCAAATGTACACACAAATATGTCAATGGTGCTTTCAGGGTCACATGAGAAAATGCCCTAAGGCATTAATTGGGAGGGGACAGGAAGAAGCTCACACCTTCTCTTGGTGTGTGCACCTCCCTTAGGGATGCCCATCTCAAGCATCACTTGTGTCACTGAGACACAGAGAAGGAAAAAGGGCCCATCAAAAGCATTCTAAGAGGGGAAAGGAGCAGGAATTGGAACCAAGCCCACCTGAGAGCTTAAATTAAGAAGTACTCTGTCTCCTCTTAAAACTATAGCTGTTCTCTCTCTTCACAGGGAATATGTTTTGTCTAAAAGGGAGTCTCCAATTTGCAAATATGTGGTGGTGTTAACAGCATGTAAGGGTCAAGCGAACTGGGAAACAAGTCTTGATCAATCTGGGATGGAAATTAATTGATAATGCACAGGGATTAGGAATTAACAATCTTGAATACAAACCCTCTCCTTTGGGAGAGGTGTGTAATCTAGGGGATCTGGGAAGCAGAGACACCCAGGTCTTGGACCGGGGCAAAGGAACTGATAACTCTAAGAGATGTGTCATGTCCAGGCAAGGGCATGTAGGATACTGAGAAGCATTACCTGATTTTTATTGGCCTCATGCAGCTCTTGAGCCGGCGTGATTCACCTTCTTTGCCAGACCTCTTAGGCAGACTCTGGGAAGGCACCAGCCCCTTCAGTAACACACTGTAATTCCTGCCCTGGTTGTTGGCCCAATAGACACCTTCATCAGTCTGATACCGCACCACAAAATCAAGCCGGGCTCCTCCTTCTTCCTCATCTTCCTCATCGTCATCACCAAAGTCCAGGCGGAAGGCAAAGCGGTCGGTCAGGCCCCCATCTGGTGAACCCCCAGGGATGTAGAGGGCAGGGTAGTCGCGGTGGCTCAGCCACCGGTCTCGGCTGGCCCGCACGTGTACAGCCTTGTGGTAAGAAATGTTGAGCACGCGCACAGTGCCACGTAGCACCCGTGGCTCTCCCGGCTCCGGTGGCAACACCTCTTCCAGCTCCACCTTGACCTGGCGCAGGCGTTCAAGCCTCTTGTCCTCACCTTGACCCATTGGCTGCAACACGAAAGACGGCAGAAGGTAGCAGGTAGCTGCATCGGTTGGAAGAGAGGCCAAGGGGGGCATCACCTCAGGGGGGGACTCAGGTGAAGGTGGCGGCCACGGCTGGTACCGCCGCCACTGTGCCAAGGGCAGGCCCAAGGCATCAGCAAACAGAACGTGCCGGCCTGCGGCATGCTGGGAGGACTCCTCCACTGCGGTGACAACAGCAGTAGCATGCTGAGAGAACAGCCTTGGCTGCCCTTGAGCATGCTGGGAGGGCAGCCCTTGACTATCCTGCACGGCATGCTGGGAAAGTGGCCCAGCCAGGCCTGGAGGATGCTGGGAGAGCGGCCTTGCCAAGCAAGGGTGCTGGTGGTGCCCTTCTTCCTCCTCCTCCCCCACGTCGTCGTCTTCTGAGGAAGAGCTGCTCCCCCCGGGGGCAGTGGGGTGCTGGGGCCTGGGCACCGGGGAGGAGCGTGGCACGAGGGCCCGGGACGGGGGGTCCTCCTCCTCCTCCTCCTCGTCTTCCTCCTCCTCCTCCCCTTCTGCCGCTTCCCTAGTCAGAGGCAAGGGAGGCAGTGGGGGCGGCGGGGAGGAGGAGGAGGCCCCCGCGCGAGCCATGGCGGGCGGCTGAGGGAGGACGACGGACCAGCCGCGCAGACAGCAGCTGCTGCTATTGCCGAAGCGGCTTGGGGTGGGTGGTGGGGGAGGTAGAAGCGGGGAGGGGGGGGGGACGACGACGACGACGACAACGAGCTAGGGTGGATGTGGGGGTGGAGCGAGCTGGGAGAGGGAGGTGGAGCGAGCCGGGCAGGCAGGCAGGAGAAAGGGATTGCGAGGCTGGTGGCAGGCAGGCAGGCAGGCAGAGCGGCGGCGGCGGCACCAATAGAAAGACAAGAAAGATCCTTCCCTTTTCCTTTCTCCCCAGGAAAAACACAACATAAAACTGGGGCGACGACCACAGAGACAGCAAAGCATGGGGCGAACGGTTCAAGGCGACTTACGCGCGCATAGAGGCGAAAGGCTGGTGGCCGCGCCGCCGCATCGCTGGGCACCCAGTCGGGTTTCCCCTCCAAAGACCCCCTCTCATCAGAGAGGGAAACACACACCCCACTCCACACACACCCCACACACACACACTCTTCTCACTCGCGAATCGAAAACCCAAAAGGCGCAGTTGAAGGGGTGCTGGTCGTGGTGTGTTGGAGCGCCTCTTTCATACTCTCCCAACATCTGACAGAGGAGAGGAAAGCGCAAAAGGAAGGAAGGAAGGGTTTGAATTTGTGCCATGCTCCTGCTTTTAATGCCATGACTTAGCTCCAGACCATGCAGAGTTGGCAAAATATCCTCCCATAAGAAAGGCACTCCCTCTCGAGCGTGTGTAAAGTACCTCACCCTCTCCATAACAATTTACCCTTTGCTCCCGTCAAGAAAGCCTATCTACACTACTGCTTTAAAACTGTTTATAACCGGTTTAAAACTGTTATAAACCGGTTTAAAGCAGTAGTGTAGATACTGCAGTTATGCTCGTTCAGCCCGTTACCCTTGCCCGTTGCTTTGCTCTTCTCCCATTGACTACCACACTATGTGATTCTAGATTGTAAGTTCCTTGGGACAGAGATCTATCTATGTTTCGCTTTTGCAGCCATGTGTGCCATGTCTATAGACAGACGTGTGCCATGTCTGTCTATAGACGTGTGCCATGTCTATAGATAGTGCTAGATAAAGTATAATAAACTGTCATCCAACAAACTGGGTTTAGGGACAAGGGGCTTGCAGGGCAGAGGATATGGCTCCTAGGGTTATCTATTTATTATCATTTTTTAAGAAATAAGCAACAAGGAAAGGAGCGTAGTGTCTGCCAGCAGTTCCAACCCAAAAATATATTGAAACATATCTAATCCAAAAATATATATTGTCCAAATACATTTAAAAACTCAAGGTGTCATAAATTCATACATTTCTGTTGTCACACAGCATCACATGGACAACATACTAAAATGTTCAGAATTTCAAAATCAGTACATAGTAATAAACCTGTCAAATCCAGTTCTCAAATAAGGCTGACCGGAATAATTTCAGCCCAATTATACACGTGGTAGGAAAATTCCAGGATTAGACACTTTTACAGGATGACAGCAGCTTCAACTCATAGGAATCAAATACCGAACATTTGAACTTCCCCACGTATATTCAAAATTAATGATTAAAAATGCTTTTTGTAGTTGTTGGGGCCTGGATGGTATCCATCCAAGAGTTTTTAGATCTTAAATGTGAAATTGCTCATCTTATAACAAAAATATGTAACACGTCCTTATGGTTGTCATTGACCTCTGTATCAGAAGACTGGAAAATAGCCAACATAACATATGTGTTGTTGTTTTTTAAAGAATCCAGGAGGGCGCCTAGAAATTACAAGCTGGTTAGTATAATTCTGTTTTAGGTAAATTGGTGGAAAGTTCTATTAACGATAAAACACATTAAGATTAAAATCAAATACATAAAAGGACAAGTTTTGCTGAAGAATCAACATGGCTTCTTCAAAGATAGTTCTGTTTCACTAACTTTGTAGAGTTCATTTAGAGTGTCAACAAACATTTGGATAGGAGTGATCCTATAGATCTTGTTTACTTGGACTTTCATAAGGCTTTTAACAAAGTCCCTCCATAGAGATTCCTGAGCAAATGCTGCAGCCACAGAATAAGAAGAGAGGTCTTCTTATAGATCAGTAACTGGTGAAAGAACAGAAAGCAGAGCATAGAGGAGGTATAAATGGACAATTCTCACAATGGAGGGAGGTATACAGTCAGATCCCCTAAGGAATTGTGTTGGGTCTGGTGCTTTTTAACTTGTTTATAAATGATCTGAAGTTAAGAGTGATCAGTGAAGTGGCCAAATTTGCTGATGACACCAAATTATTTAAGATGGTTAAAAGAAAAAGGGACAGCAAAGAACTCCAAAATAATTTATCCACACTGGGAGATCAGCTTTAAAATGGCAAATGTGGTTCGGTGTAAACAAGTGTAATGTGATGAACATTGCGGCAGAAAATTCTAACCACATTTACACTGGTGGGGTCTAAGCTGGCAGTGATAAAACTGCCACTTCCATAATGCCTTTATACAAATCTATGGCACAACCATACTTCCAGCATTTCTACATGAGGCATTTTTGTGCGCTTGTGATTCCTTACTCATGGTTGTTCAGGGGCTCTTTAGATGATGACGTGTTCCTCCAATTCGCTTTTTTTTTCCAGAGTTCTTAAAATGGGAAAATGGCGCTGTTTCCCCTTGTGGATTTGAGCTATAGCACAATGCCACCTAGAGGTTGTGTAGCAGGAAAGCAGAAAAGGAAAAGCTCTTTGTGTAGAGCTCAGATCTCAAGTATGCTACGAAACCGAAAACTCTTAAAATACAGTGCACAATTCTGGTCACTGCATCTCAAAAAGGTTATTGTAGAGCAGGAAAAGTATAGAAAAGGACACTTTGGTATTATGGTGTTGGAGCAATTCCCCTATGAAGAAAGGTTACAACCTTTGGGGCTTTTTTACTTTAGAAAAATGGTAGAGGGACATGATAGAGGTGTATAAAATTATGTATGGTGCTGAGAAAGTGGATAGGAAGTTTTTCTCATAATATGTGAACTTGGGATCACCCAATGAACCTGAATGTTGGGAGATTCTGGACAGAGAAAAGGAAGTACTTCTTCAAATAACCCACAGTTAAACTATGTGATATGCTACCACAATATCCTAATGATGGCTACTTGAGTGGCTTTAAAAGGAGATTAGACAAATTCATGGAGGATAACGTTATCAATAGCTACAAGTTACGATGGCTGCATATTATCTCCAGTACTAGATCAGGTGCTGAAACCAAGAAAGCTGGTGGGGAGCTGGGGGTGGGGTGGGGATTTTCATGTGAAAGTACTGTGAGCTCAGTTCTGATACTAAAAACAATTTCCTGGACTGAGCATGTACTCAGAGACATCCTGTTTCTTAATTATAAGTATATCTGGGTCCTGCATCACTACCTTGAACCTGGCTTTCGTTGGGTCTTGGGGGTCTAGTAAAGAACAAAGACGGTTTAATTAAAGAGTAAATTTTCCTGCTGAGCAAATGAAATATTAAAATTAAATAAACTTACAATAGGTCAGCCATAGCTGTGCAGCCAGTTAGGTAACTCAAAGATATCCTAGACCTGGAACCAGGCTGGATGGTTGATCCATTAATTCATTCATTCAGCGTCATCACTACAAATGGCCATTTACAAAGTAGTAGAAGCAAAAGAGACGGATCTGCACCCGAAGGAGCTTGACAGCAAGTGATAATAACAGAAGGAGAGAAGGTGGGGAGGGGGAGAAAGAGAAGAAGAACAATAAATGAATGTGAGCAAACAGAGTTACACGCTCAGAGAGAGCTATCCGAAATTGGCCTGATGGGGAGATCCACCATGGAGCCACTGTGGCACCCAGAAAACAAGTGGCCTATTACCAGTTTCCTCCTGATGGCTCCAGGTTTTAAATTTTTCCCTTCCTACTTAAATTGATTAGATGGGGTGTGGGGAACCTACTCCAGCCTGAAGACAGCATAAGTACGGGCCTGATCCTGGCGTCTCACAGGGAATGGAATCGCTTTTGATGGCACCTTACAGAGAATGGAGGGGCTCCTCTTTGGGGAAAAGTTACAACATCTGGGACTGTTTAACTTAGAAAAATGGCGAGTATGGGGAGAGGTTTACAAAATTATGCACAGTGTGGATAGCGAGACATTTTTCTCCCTCTCCCATAATACTAGAACCCATGGTCTCATGCTATGAAGTTGATTGGTGGGCGCTTCAGGACAGATAAAAGGAAGTTCTTTTCACCACACATAGTTAAGCTATGAAATTGGTGATGGTCACCAATTTGAATGGCTTTAAAAGGGAATTAGAGTCGTTCATGGAGAATAAGGCTATTAATAACTACTAGTCATTTAAAATTGATCTTAAAATGGGTGTTTTAAGTATTTTGTGTTATTACATAATGGGTATTATGATATCACTACGTAAATAAATAAATAAATAAATCAATAAATAAGAACTCCAGCAGATGTCCCTCCTCATGGACCTCCTAACCCCGTCCAACCAGCAGATTTGGGGTTTACAACTGTGCTAGTAGACCTAGGCAGGATCTACACTATTGCTTTAAAACAGTTTATAACAGTAGTGACAACTGTTGGGGCCCAGGACATACTCCATATACAGTTTTCAAACCATTTTCAAAGTGTCATATCCTGCTTAGTGTAGATCTGGCCCTAGTTTGATCAAAGGAAGGTGAGGACTAAGGATAGGCTGACCAGATAAAATCCAGGTCAGGGCTCATGTAACTTTAACAGTTGTAGAGAAAAGGGAATTTCAGCCAGTGCCTTTTGTATGCAATTAGTTCCTGGTGAAATTCCCTCTTTATCACAACAGTTAAAGGTGCATGCACTATACTAGAGTGACCATATACAAAAGAAGGCAGGGCCCCTGCAACTTTAACAGCTGTGATGAAGAAGGAATATCACCAGGAACTAATTGTATACAAATGACACTGGCTGAAATTCCCTTTTCTCTACAACTCTTAGTTACATAAGCCCTGACCTGGATTTTATCTGGTCACCCTATAGACTAAGGAGTTAAGCTAAAAAGTTTCACAGACAAGATGGGTGCTGAGAAAGTGTTCGAAGGATGAGAGACAAGTGAAAGAGGGCCCCATTGTGGCATAAAGAACAGAAGAGAGAATAGGTGAATATGCTCCAGGAAACAGGAAACATTCAGGTAAAGTTGAACTAGCAAAGGCCATGGGGTATAATGGGAAACAGGGACAGAAAGATAGGGTGAGGCATAGCCATAGTTACAATGGATGCATATATGCGAATATAATTTTTATCAGCAAAGTGGAGCAGGATATGGAGGTCAGAAGCAATTGCAAAAAAGTGCCATTATTGAAATTCTATGTAGTAGAGATTCTAGCTATGGCAGTATGGAATCTAAAAGTCCTCCAGTTTCTAAACCTGATCATCTTAACCATACTAGATCCCAGTGATTAATTGTGAAGCAAACAGGGAAGCAAAGGGGGTGTTTTCTGATCTTTTTGTGAGCATGTAAGATGTCTGCCATGATTATGGAAGATCAAATAGTCCAGATGCAGTGCCAGCCATACCTGCACAACGGAGTTTATCACCATCGTTTGATCCTCACGTGCATCTACAAACATGCTAATAAAAATAGCAAGGAAGACAGGAAGCGATGCCGTGGTTACTCTCATACAAGAAATAATAAGGGCAGGATATCCCATGCAAAGAGAATGAGCTGCAGTTGCCAAGATTTTTGGAATGATGGTGCTGTTCTATCTATAGAAAATGGCTTCATATTCCAAGGAGACAAGATAGTGATTCTGAAGAAGATATATTCAGAGCACTAAAAAGAATTAATAAATGACCCCTTGAAACTGTACTATTCAAAAGACAAACAAGGGGCACAATATTTCGATTCTACTTCAATAAAAGGTAAAAGATGTGGTCCCAAACTGTGGCATTTTTGGAAAATATCTGAGACCTCAGCCCAAATGACTTCACCATATGGCAATGGAGCAACAAAGGTTTGTACAAGTAATAGTCCCTCCTGGTTTGGGAGATGATTCCAAACAATGGAAGGACTGTCATAAAGTCTTGCCTGATCTGGGAAGGTAATATCCATGCTTCTATCACCTGGGCCATATCTACACCAAGCAGGATATAACACTTTGAAAACAGTTTGAAAATGGTATATGGAATGTGTCATGGGCCCCAAACAGTTGTCCATGCTGTTATAAACTGTTATAAAGCAGTAGTGTAGATTCTGCCCTGGACTCTGATTTGTTTGTAATATACATGCAAAGGTAGGGTGACCAGATAAAATCCAGGTCAGGGCTCATGTAACTTTAACAGTTGTAGAGAAAAGGGAATTTCAGCCAGTGTCGTTTGTATGCAATTAGTTCCTGGTGAAATTTCCTCTTCATCATAACAGTTAAAGTTGCAGGGGGCCTGCCTTCTTTTGTATATGGTCACTCTAGTATAGTGCCTGCACCTTTAACTGTTGTGATGAAGAGGGAATTTCACTGGAACTAATTGCATACAAATGACTCTGGCTGAAATTCCCTTTTCTCTACAACTGTTAAAGTTACATGAGCCCTGACCTGGATTTTATCTGGTCACCCTATGCAAAGGAGATGACTTAGGGCCAAACTATATTATTCATACTTTTTTAAAGACAAAGCATGCTTACACTGACCACTTGTATTTTGAAGGAAAACTACCCACATGTTCCCAGTCTGGATCAATCCGACACATACATACATACAGCATTTATATACCCCCTTTCTTGACCAAACAAGGCAGTTTACAAAAGGTCCAAAATATAAAAACCATACTCAGATAAAAACATAGTAAAATGGGGGGCGCATTAAAAACCACAACAATTTCAAAAGCCAAGTCAAAAACTTGACCCCTTCCTGAATACAGAGAGAACATAAATTTCCTGTCAAAAAATCTTCCCTGCTATCTGCTCCTAAGGCGCTGTGAACTTTACACAGCACCTTTGGGGGGAAATAGCAGCTGAGGCAGCTGATTTTTGACAGGAAACCTGCTCAGTTCCCCAAACTGCACTGGGAACTCATTCGGAATTGGGGGCTCATGGCTGTTTTTCCTTCAAAATAAAAGTAGTCCATTTAAATTGTTTGAAAAGCATGAATAACTTAATATATAATTTGGCCCTGAGCAATCTGTGCCTGTGGCAGATCTGAATACTTACGATATTCATTACTATGATACTGGGGTGGCCCTTAGGGTACCTCACAGGAAAGAGGTCATCTAAAAAATCAGAGTTGCCAAGGAGGTAATCCCAATTCCCTGTTGTCTGATTTAAATTACTTCTTTCCTCATCCAAGAAACCCTTATCTGACCTGCCTGCTCAGAGGCTAGACTAATGATCCATCTGGGTTTAGTCTGCCAAAGGCTCTAATGTGTTTTGGAGCTAAGGCAAGAAAAAAATGGGTGGCAATGATGTAATCAGCCTGGCAGTCGAATGTTACTGTACCACAGCAGGGCGGGAGAAGCCACATAGCTCTTTGGACTCCTCAAGGATGCTCATTGGGGATGGACAAAGCCGTTAAGCTTTGGTACACACACACACATCAAAAGTCACTCCAGTGTCTTTTTTATCTGAAGTTTCAAGGGCTGGACAGGTATAGAGAACTATTAACCTAACATTCTAGAATTGAACAAAAGCTGCTTTGTACCTCTAGCAGTAGCCTAGATTAGATCTACACTACTGTTTTATAGCGGTATTGAAGTGCACTGATTAAAAAAAAAATCAGAGTTGGGGCACACTATTTATTTCCTGCTTTTTATTCCACATTATCCAAAATACCACAACAAATGTCATTGCGTGTCCTACCAGGTATAAATGTGCAAGAGACATATAGTGTTACCATGATGAGATGGTACTGCTATGACACAAGATGTAGATTTGGACCTTTAGGATGCAATCCTACGCTTGAAATACTGTTGGTTAAGAAATGAGATTAGTGGAGGGCTCCCGTTCTCTACGGACATGGTTTTCCCATTCCGATTTTTCTCACACAACCTGGGCAGGTACTGTTGTGATTTCCCAAGAAGTAAGGGCCAGCCTAATAAGGTTAAATGAGCCTTATTAGGTCCCCTCTACAAGGATTCGCTTTTGCGCCCGGTTAGGCGATTATGCACACTATCGCTGAAGCGCATTTACGCCTAATACCTCTGCACGAGAGGCGGCGACAAAAGGCGCTTCCCTCCCCTCCCCTTCCCTCCCCGCCGCTCCCCAGCTGGCTGGCTGGTAGGCTGTGGGCAGCAAGCGAGCGCTCCTCCTCCTCCTCCCCTTCCTTTACCCCCTCTTCTTTCTCCTCCTCCTCCCGCCGGGCCCCCCACCGCGGGTGCCAGGGATCACAGAGAGCCCGCCGCCGCCGTCTGGGAAGCGCCGAGTGCTCGCACCCCATGCAACGCACGCGGCGGCAAGAGCAGGAGGCGCCCCTCTTGCGGGGAAAGAGTCGCAGGCGGGCGGGCGGGCGCCCAGAGATGAAGCAGCCGCGGCAGCAACGGGAAGAGGAAAAGGTGGTGGCGCTGGCAGCAGCGTCCCCTCAGAGTGCAGCGGCAGGACGCGCGAACTGCCTCCTCCTTCTCCGCGTCTCCTTCGGCTGCGGCGTCCCCCTTCCCTCCTTCGCCAACGCTAGCCGCGGCCAGGCAGCCCCCTTCTCATGCTGCTCCGGCGAGCGGAAGGGACAGCCAGCGGGCGGAGGGTAGTCGCCCGCCTTCCCCACGTGTCTCCGCTTTAGTTCGGCAGCTCGAGCCCGCCGCGACTCGCGAGGAGCGGCGGCGGCGGCAGCAGCTTCCCGTCAAAATGCGCTTTAATGGACGGAGCAAAATAAAACTCGCTATTTAACACGCATTCGATAATGCGCACAATCGGGGAGATAACACGCCTCTACGCCCCATTTGCGCTCCGCTGGTGTAGAGGTAAATTTTTTAATGAGACTTCAAAGAGCATTAAACCTCTCTTGTAGAGGCAGCCTTAGGCTGCCTCTACACAGGAGGTTTAAAGCTCTTTCAAGTCTCATTAAAATGTTTACCTCTACATGAGCGGAGTGCAAATTGGGAGTTGAGGCGCGTTATCTATCCGATTATGCGCATTATTGAATGCGGGTTAAATAGCGAGTTTTATTTTGCTGAGGGCTGTTAAAGCGCATTTTGACTATGTGAACAAGCGATTCTCCACATTAACTACTTCTAAAGCGCATTTCAAACAACCGGCAAGGCCACCAGTTGTGCGCTCAATTACCTCCTGCGTACAGTCATTTACCTTAAAAGCGCTTCAGAGAAGATGCGCATAATTGGAGAACCAGGCGTCAAACCGAATTCTTGTAGAGGGGGTCTTAGACTTTTGACTCCTGATTCTCAGAGAGGAAGAGGTAGAAGCTCACTCATCCCAGTTTGGGGAGCAATGGGGTTCACCTGGATGCAGGATTCTGAAGGATCAAGTGACAACGGTTACTTGCCAATTCTTTAAAACACAGCCTGGCTAAATTAAACAGATGTATGGGCACTTTGGGCAAAGCCAAGACACCCTCACTTTCTGGGCTAGAGTTCTATTCTTGGGGTTTCTCTTTCTACCCCTCTGACACTTGGGACCATGTTAATGTGTTATGCCAGTAATACAGGGCTTCAGAGAACAAAACCCCAATACTAACTTTCCAAGCTCAAACAGAATTGCTTTATCAAAAGATAATTAATATCCCATATGTGCCTGCTCAGACCCTTAGGTCATCTTTGGAGAGCCTCCTCTGGGTGTCCCTGCTGAAGGAAACTAGGCGGGTGGCTACAACAGAGAGGGCATTCTCATTTGTGGCACCATGTTTAAAGAATGCCATTTCCAAAGAGGTCCGCCTGGCACCTACATTGTTATATCTTTCTTCACCTAGTTCTAGACATTTATGATTGTTCTGGACGTTTATGATTATTCTTAAACATATTTATATTTTTCTGTGCTGTTTATTTTGAATTGTATTTTATTCTTTTAAATCTTTGCATTGCGTTTTGTATTTTTAACCATTTGTATTGCATTTAGTCTTTTAACTGTTTGTAATCCCCCCCCCCCCGGAAAACATTTGTTATTGGGAGGATTAAAAATATAATTAATTAATTAATTAATTACAAAACAGGCTCCTATATTTGGCTGGCATTATTGTGCAAAGCAGGCAGCACAGAGGAAGTAAGCAGAGGCATGCACTAGCTATCCCTTTTTGACAGATGTTTTACTCTCATCACCCAAATTGGTTTGAGAACTCCTGATATATGTCCACTGTAGCCGTCTGTTGGATTTCTGGAGCAAGGCCCTTTTTTGTTCCTAGAAGTCCTGGCTGAAGAGATACTGAGACTAGGTTCGGACAACATGATAACTAATAGTGGGTTAAATAGTCAATGGTGGGATATTGTGTTGTCTGTCAGGACTTTTTCACACCACAATTGATTATTCGGCCAAAATAACCAATGCTGTGCAGAGTTGATTATTTGAACAACCATTGGTTATCGTGTCCTGTGTCAGACACCATTGATTATTTCATCACACACAGTTGGTTATTTTCGGTGACTACAGAGTCCCCTGGCAAGAGTAGCCACAGTGCGTCTGCCACTCTAGTCCAGCCAGCAGAACTCACAATGGCTGCTGGGATACCAGCAGGAGGACTGAGGGGGGGAGAGAAGGCGGTGGATGTATCACTCAGACACACCGTTAACTAATAGTCAATTTGACGCTAGCCTTAATCCACACCAGGGTTGATTATAACATGTCGTCTGGGGAGCACCCACCCATAATCAACCGTGGAGTTGACTATTAACCCACCATTGACTACTGTGTTGTCCAAATGCAGCCTGGGAGCGAACCGCCCAGAGAGCTTTAGTATAGTACTATAATGAATTAATGAATGAGTGAGTGAGTGAATGAATGAATGTGACTGAGTGAGAAAGAACCACCACCAAAAGAAGACAATATAGGAGAGAGTAACACCTACCTTCTGCCCTCACAGAGCAGAGCCTGAGGCTTACACCAGAGACAGATTTGAGATTCCTTGAGCACTCACCTATGCCTCAGTTATTGGACTCCATCTGCTTGTATTGTGTTAGAGACTGACTTTAAAAATTGTGCACCATTTGAGTTGTTTCCTCCTCACTGTTTCGCCTTTGCTGTTAAATAAATCCTAGTTCTTATTTTTTCCCATTCTAATAAGTTGCCCTATTGTTGTTTCTCTGGCTCCCTTTCAGGAAACATGGGAGCTGGTGGGGAACACACAATGTTTTGGGGACCCTAGCATTCTTCCCCCTCACCAGTCCCTCAACTAACTTGAATCCAAGTCCCAGCATTTCCCTCTGGCATGAGAGTTGTTCGTAAGGAAAATGGGGGCACATTTGGAGGCACCACTAGGATCATTTTATATGTGTGGGTTAGGTGTGCATTTCAGAGAGTGTTTATTCCCATTCATTTTTAAAATCATCATTATTATTACGCTTACCACTCTACCTTTCAATTTACCAGTCTTGATATGGTAACCACCTCAAGTGCTACTTTTTGGTAGAAAAGGCAGGGCACAAATAAAATAAATGTAATAATAAAAACAACAACAATAGCAACTCCTAGGTTGGCTGATGCAGGTGGACCAACCTTGATCTCACTCAGGTTCTTCTAATAGATGGCATTCAAAGAGAACGGGATCTCTCCCTGATTGAATCTATCTGGAATAGTCTGTAGATCTTGAGGGCATGAAGTCAATTAATTCTTTCACATCATTTTCAACATCTATATGATTACTGCTTTAGTGGAATATAATGCAGATGGTGCGCCATCACAATAGATCCCCTCTACAAGAATTTGGTTTGATGCCTGGTTCTCCGATTATGCTGTTGTGAGGGAAGAGTTTATCCATGTGAAATGTATCCCCCTGTGGAATTCATGGAGCACATCCCTTTTTGCTGTTAGTGGTCAGAGGAGTGGCTGGCTGAGGAGATTGGGAGAGGTGGAGGTGATCCAGCCGGGAGTATAAAGACTGGTGACAGAACAGAGGGTACTTCCAGATGAGTTTTTAAATTTTATTTTATTGTGCAGCCCCCCCTACTTCATTCACAGAGTTTTATGGGGAGTCCAGATGACAACATCTTCCACTTGTATCCCTCCTGTGCTTGTCCACCACTTCTTCCGGCTTTTTTCTTACCACAGCAAATCTGTTAAGGAGGGGAAGACGGAATAGCTGCACAATGTCTTTTGATCTGGAGGGATAGGAGCTCTCCATCTGGAAACACCCAGGGTGATGGAGGAGAGCACAGAAAGAGAGGGAGTACGTGAGAAGGAACCATCGAGAGCAGGTTGCGGAGGAGAGGGCAGCAGTCACTTTTTGCCCTGACAGAGTAGAGCCTCACACCGAGCCTATCTACACTACTGCTTTCAAATGGTTTATAACAGTTTTAAACCGTTTAATAACGGTTATTAACCAGTTTAAAACTGTTATAAACCGTTTGAAAGCAGTAGTGTAGATAGGCTCACCTACTCCAGAGAGACTTTTAACACTCACCTGTGCCTAACTCAATTATTGAGTTTTTTAGAGTTCCTTATTGTGTTAATTAGAGACTGACTTTTAACATTGTATATCATCTGAGTTGTTCTTATTTTCCCCTCCTCATTAAATAAATCCTACTTCTTATTCTCCGCCTCCCTATTCTAATAAGTTGCCCACATGGTGTTTCTCCTATCCCCTTTCAGGAGATGTGGGGGCTGGTGGTGGGTTGGAGGCACTGCACACTGTTTGGGGGGGTCTGGCATTCGTCCTTCTCCCCTATCTCATGAATGACTGAACCTTGGGCCCATAGTTTTCCTCCACCAGAAGGATTTTTTGGTAGAGAAAGTGGAGTTCAATATGCTGGTGAAGGTAAAGCACCATGCCAAAAGCACTTCCACTACCAGTAAACACATTAGCACTCATTAACATTCCTTCAGGTTAGAGACTGGCACCCAGGTTTGCATATGGAACTCCAGTTGCACCCAGCATAGAAAAACAGCTCAACTTCAATCAACTTTAATTTTGCATACAACACGTAGGGTAAAGAATGAGCTTTTCCTAGATCCCCATTTGTCCATTTTATTCTTAATGGAAAACCATCCCCCAAATTAAGGTCTTAAAAAGGAATTCTTGCCAGTAAAAAATCATTTTTTGTTTTGCTCAGCCTGCTATCTGTACCTAGATTTGCTTCCTTTCGCTTCTGTTCTCTTTCTCAGTTTTTCTTCCCTATCCATGTTTGTTACTTGCTCTTGGTATAGTTAGGATTCTACAAGAACACACAACCTTATGTTCTTCCCCTTCCAAGCTTTTCGCAAAGAAGCCTCTTCACCTACAAAAGTTAAAGAACTAGTGCTTCATTGGGTCCCATTGCAATTCCCCCATTGCAGACAACCCCTGTAGCCTGGAATGCAGAACTCCTGACCTGCAACATTCAGCTCCACAACCTGCTTCATATACAATGCTAACCCATGGTTTATTTAACCCATGGGTTGTTGTGATGTGTGTACCCAGCCATGCCAACAACCCATGGGTTTGTTGACCACAAACAACCCAGAAAGAGAACCCATGGTTTGATGTTGGGTTGTGAACTCTGGGTTGTTTACACCATGGGTTGTCATTACATATGATCCCAGAACTGTGGGTTGTTCATGGGTTGTTTTGCCAGGCTACAGAGGTGACAGGCCAGAGTGGTAAAAAACAACAACAGCTGCTCTACATGCCAGCACTATAGCATCAAAAAGGTATTTGGGATACAGGGCTGGGATTGAGAAAACACACTGCTGTTTGTTTGACCATCTGCCAGACAAACGCTGGTTAGGGCAACAAACCATGGGTTAAATAAAACATGAGTTGGTGTTCTGTGTGAACTGGGTCTCTCTCTCTCTCTCTCTCTCTCTCTCTCTCTCTCTCTCTCTGAAGAAAAGCCCTTTTGTCCCCCTGCTCAGAATTAGGTAATATAGGCATTCTGATTCCTTCTGTTTTCAACTTTCTCTTGTCTCTCCAAATCTCAATCCTCTCTACCTGTGCCAACCCATGTCACTTATCTCAAGTTTGCCTCATTGTGCTTAGGCTTCTGGGTGTCCATCCCCTTCGCTAGGCCCTCCCATCCTTCTCTTTGGAGCAAGGCTTGGGACTAGCATGACTTCTCCTTCTATTATCCTGTCTCTGTAGTGTCAAATAGACTACTGCTAGTCTTGTCCAAATATTGGTTGTGTGCTAACCCAATTTGAAAAAAAATCACGTACCTGGTCATTTTTACTTGTACTTCTTAAAATAAAACTGCATGTTTGATTATTGTAAAGCTCTGGTCCGTGTGTTGTCTTCTTCATTCCTGACCTGGGCACCCCAGTTGCTGTCAAGGCACACCGTGGCTCTGGGTTAAAGATTCTTGACACATGTTGCTCAAGTGCAGGTGCATTATTAGACATGTCTACGCAAGGATATATCTTAAAATACCAATTGCTGTGCACACTTAACGATTATTTTAGTACCCCTCAGGATGCTCCCACTAATTCACCTAAAAATACAATTTTTGGTTTTAAAAAGTAAGACCCAAACTTTTTTTGATGTAATTGTAAATTGTAGAGGGGGGAAAAACAGCAGTCCTCTGGCATCTTAAAAACGAACAAGCTTATTGTGGCATAAGCTTTCATGGGCATCTGACTATGCTATTTCTGGCCTACGTATCCTATGCCACAATAAAATTGTTTGCCTTTCAGGTGTTACGGAACTTTTTTTTTGTTTTTAATATGATGGTTATCCATCTCCGCATTGCCTGTCTATTGATCATTACCTTTCTACAGTCTCCACACCTTTATTTAGCCAACTCTGTGGAGCCCACACAGATACCAAAGTTCTGAAAGAGAGAGGAACAACCTCGTTGCCCCGACAGTTCATGCCCTTGCAGTGTAAGTAACAGGACGATTTCACTTTCTCTGGCGGAACTATTGGTAAGAGAAAGAAAGAAGAAAACAAGAGCTAGTGAAAGTATGTCAGAGCGAGGGTTGCTTACCTCAGGTGTTTATATTTGTGTATCTTCAGTGCCAAAGGAGCATATGAGAAACCACCCCATAAAGAAACAAAAGCCAAAGAGTTTAGGATTTCCCCTCTTCCCCCCACCCAAAAAAACTTCCCCACCTTTTTCTAAGGGGGGCTGCGCCATACAGCTAGGGAGGAGCTTGGAAGATGACGTAAGAGGACACACCAATAAAAGAGGTGGGCTCAGGTGTGGTAGCTCAGAGTGCTGCTCCCTGCCTGGAAATACCTGCCAAGTGACCAGACCACCTTCCAGATGTACCGGGATGATGAGACCACCAAAATTCCTTAAGGTGAGGGGATTGAAAAGACCGGAGTGTCTAGGCTGACCATATGAAAAGGAGGACAGGGCTCATGTAACTTTAACAGTGGTAGAGAAAAGGGAATTTCAGCCAGTGTCATTTGCATGCAATTAGTTCCTGGTGAAATTCCCTCTTCATCACAACAGTTAAAGTTGCAGGCACTATACTAGAGTGACCATATACAAAAGAAGGCAGGGCCCCTGCAACTTTAACTGTTGTGAGGAAGAGGGAATTTCACCAGGAACTAATTGCATACAAATGACACCGGCTGAAATTCCCTTTTCTCTACAACTGTTAAAGTTACATGAGCCCTGTCCTCCTTTTCTTATGGTCAGCCTAGGAGTGTCACACTCAACCATTACTTCTATTCTTAGCTGTCATAATGTTGTGAGGACTGTTCAGCCTAAGATTGGACCTAAGAAACAACTCTTCCCCCCACCACACACAGTACTAAGACAAGGTTATCTACAGTTGTGAATAGCTAAGGATTAAACAACATTGCCCTTGACCATGATCTCTTTGTTATTACGCTAAATGGTGGACCTGTAACTGTATAGGACAAGTCCGTAGGCTCTGCAAGCTTCAGATTAGAGGTTGATGGTGCTGTCTCTCTCACGTATACACACTTGCACATACTGTATTCATGCATTGCATACATCCACATGTGCATTGTGCTAATTTAATATCTTTTTGACAAGTTATACATAGCTCATTGAAGGCAGGGTTTAGGTTTGCTGCAATCAATTTGTATGATTTATTTACCCGGCACATAGTTAGTCTAGGTAGACAAATGTCTGCATGCATTATTGTTTGTTTGTTCAGATTTACATCCATCCCACTCTTCCCATCAACTCAAGACGGGTAAAAAAAGGTTAATTGGAAATATTTTTAAAAATCTAGCAAATACAACCAATTTTAAGTAGTCCCCCTGCTCCTTCACCCTTAACTGCAGGAACAAACTAGAACGATCTGGCACTGTGTTTGAAATTTGTTTAGGCCAGGAAAAATGCTATAAATGTTATCAACATTGCCTTTCTGTGTACACATCAATGTGAATTTGTAGTGCCTTCAAGTAAACAACTAGCTCATGAATGTTAGTGGAGAGAAAACCTAGAGAATAGAGGGATCACTTTAGAAAATGGAGAATTTATTTTATTGCTAAGGCAGCAGTGAAATGTGTTATTAAATTGGCCTTCCTGTTTAATAACTAAGCTTGGAGTCCATGACTTCCAGAATCCACAACAGATTAGGAACAAACTAGACGTTACGTGGAAATGTTTGTGATGAAGCTCCAACAGGTTTTTTAATTATTATTATTAAATTTAAAAAGCAGCCTTAGGAGGCTATTTTTTTTTAAGAAGAGGAGTGATGGTGTGTGTGTGATTAGTGCTTTCACTATCTGATTTTTTTTCCTGCTCAAAATCGTACCCGCGATGCTCCCCCCTCCATGGTGTTTCAGATAACTACTGTGTAAATACATATTTGGAACTCCATGGGCCTGGGAGCAGCTGACGGGGGTTGAGCAGAAAAACAGCCAGTCATGATGGAATTCACAACCAAAAGATGGAGTGATGGCCACCAACTTGGACAGCTTTAAAAGAGGATTAGATAAATTTATGGAGAATGAGGCTACCAATGACTGCTATTGGTCATGATGGCTATATATTACGTCCAGTATTGGAGCACGGTAGTATGTCTCCATATACCAATTGCTGAGGAACATGAGCAAGATGGTGCTATTGTCTTCATGTCCTGCTTGTGGGCTTCCCAAAGGCATCTCGTTGGCCACTGTGTGAATACAGTGTTCGACTAAATAGGCCTTTGGTCTGATTCAACACGGCTCTTCTTATGTTCTTATGAGATTGGTGCATCAAAACCTGGTTACCCGGTAAGTCGGAGCCCAACACATCAACCACATCCTTTTTCCTGAAAACTATTATAACAAAGATCATCCTCACCAGCGAAGGCTAAGAAATAGTTCATATGTTGCTTCTTTTTTATTACACCCTGGCCTACTTTAATATGTGGTAGGTTTGCTAACTGGCCATGAAAACAGCAAAACTCCAGCCTGATCTAATCTTGTGCCCCTAAACAGCAGTCCCTTAATCAGTAGGTGAAGCTTTTCACAGCATAAAGAGACTGCAGATGGGTAAGCACAGAGCAGAGACCAGTACAAAAGCTGGCAACCGCATTTGTGCACCTTAGGCCTCATCTACAAGAATTCGGCTTTACGCCTGGTTAGCCGATTATGCGCATCATCGCTGAAGCGCTTTATCGTTAATACTTGTATACAGGAGGTAATTGAGCACTCAACGGGTGACCTGACCGGTTGTTTCAAATGCGCTTTACAAGTAGTTAATGCGGAGAATTGCTTGTTCACATAGTCAAAATGCGCTTTAACGGCCGGAGCAAAATAAAACTCACTATTTAATGCGCATTCGATAATGCGCATAATCGGGGAGAAAACGCGCCTCTATGCCCAATTTGCGCTCCGATCTTGTAGAGGTAAATTTTTTAATGCGCCTTGAAAGAGCTTTAAATGCCTCTTGTAGAGGCAGCCTTAGCTAGCTAGCAAATGTTAATCAGGTGAAATAACAGCAGTTTCATCTTTAGAAGGACGGCCAAACCAGATGTGACAGGGAAAAAGGCCTCGTTATAAAAGTAGCGGGCTTACCTATCCTGATTTTCATCAATACATCAGTATGGGGTGAGCTGGGGTGATCTAACCTTTTCTGATCTCACTGTGGTTGCAATAAATTACCACCACCCCACAAGTAGTGTTTGCGTATTCTTTACCACCAACTTTTGAAGTAAAAAATAAATGATGATAGTTGAGAAGAGCTTGGGTCGGAGGAACCCTCTCAGTCCAGGGGACAGAGCTCAGAATGAGATAGAAGCCAGTTTTGGTTCATCCAGGATTTGGGGCGGAGCCTCATTCACCTCCACGTAAAAAATAATAATCTGATGGGAGGAAAATGCCTTTTCCCTTCGTTGCCCGGTAATAGCCTAAAAGCAAAACCATCAGCCAACCAAGGAATTAGAGATCCTAAGATGTAGATTCTGCTTCACAATTTTGGAGCGTTATTTAGGCCGGATGCTTCCTCGTTCTCTGTGTTTCACGTCTCAGTTCCTTACACAAATTCATCAGTCATCACTTCAAAACTAAATGCACTGAAAACACAGTATTGGAGGCTGCCCCAGAAGGACTCACTACCTCTCCTCTGACACCCCACAGGGTCATCTACCATCGACTTCCCTATGGGGAGAAATCCATGAAAAAGAGGCAGATAGCTTACTTTCCCTGCTCCCGGAGTCATCTCCCAACAACTGCCCAGTGGAACACATCCTGATGAATTATATATATTTTTATTTCTTTATTTGTATATTATTTGTTAAAATTGTTTATTGTGACATTATTAATTTTATGTCGGCTTGGTAGAATTTCTATCTTGACAGGGAACATATAAATGATTGCAATAAATAAAGGAAGAGAATGCCTGCATTTGGATCTTTGAGATCTATACAGGCAAAAGGGTGGGAGACCGTTTGTTTTGTTTTGCTTCTTCTTCTTTTAAGTGCGACCCTAAGGAAAAGACAAATGTAGCCTGGCTATTAAAACATGGCCAAAGAAACAAAAACCTGATCAGGTGGCAAACTATCCTAAGGCATGAATGTATAACCACCAAAAGAGTTTTTGCAACTGAAAAAGAACAATTCTAAAACTATGATTCTCAATCAATCAGCTATGTCTCTGAGGTGTTCTGGGATTGCTTGTCCAAGACAATCTAGCTCAAGGACCAAAAAGTGGGGTGTGGCGGCACACTTTCCAGTCAGGATGTTTCAGTGTTCCAGATAAGATGGCACCTCCCTGCCCAACTGCCACTGCAGGGGCTGCTAAAGACCCGTCTTGCCTGGAGGAGGAGAAAGAGGAAGAAGAAACAGCTTGCTTCCCTCCCTCCTCTAATTGCCCCTACAGGAAGCTTGAGAAGATCTGGCTTTCAAAATGTTTCTCTTGCCCTCTCCTGTTATTTGACTTTTTTTGCTTTATTGTATAGGTTTTATTCATGCTTATCGCTTTAACAATTTTATGTAAAACACTTTGTGTAAAACACTGTGACTGTGCTCAGATGACATGATAACCAATGGTGGGTTAAATAGTCAATGGTGAGTTAAATAATCAGTGGTTTGTTATTGTGTCATCTGTTGGGACTTTTTCACACCACAGTTGGTTATTCAGCCGAAATAACCAATGCAAGTAACCAACACCGTGCAGCATTGATTATTTGAACAACCGCTGGCTATTGTGTTGTGTGTCAGTTACAGTTGGCTATTTCGTCACACACAGTTGGTTATTTTCCTCGACTACAGAATCCCTTGGCAAGAACAACCAAAGCGGTGGCTGCTGCTCCAGTCCAGCCAGCATAACTTGCAATGGCTGGTGGGATATCAACGGGAGAACTGAGCATGGGGGAGGGGGATGTGGCACTCAAACACACTGTTAAATAATAGTCAACTTGACGCTGGCCTTAATCAACACCGCAGTTGATTATAATCATGTCGTGTGGGGAGTACCCCCTCAATAATGAACTGTGGAGCTGACTATTAACCCAAAATTGACTTCATGTTGTCTGAAGGCAGACTATATAAATACTTTAAATAATTGAACAAACAGATTCCTGAATATAGGCAAAATTTATGCACGTACTCATATTGTCCCCCATTCATCAAGGAGAGTGAAGCCCAAGTCCAATGCACTGAAGAAACTTGAATTATAAATGTATCTTAGGTCCCCTCTACAAGGATTCGCTTTTGCGCCTGGTTAGGCGATTATGCGCATAATCGCTGAAGCGCATTTACGCCTAATACCTCTGCACGAGAGGCGGCGAGAGGCGGCGAAGCGCATTAAGGGATGACCAAAATGTGCTTTACAAGTAGTTAATGCGCGTAAGCGCTTCTTCACATAGGCAAAATGCGCTTTAACGGCCGGAGCAAAATAAAACTAGCTGTTTAACGCGCATTCGATAATGCGCATAATCGGACAGATAACGCGCCTCTACGCCCGATTTGCGCTCCGTTCTTGTAGAGGTAAATTTTTTTAAGCGCCTTGAAAGAGCATTAAACCTCTCTTGTAGAGGCAGCCTTATTCAGTTGAGTTAGGATGTCTGAGCATTGTAGATAAATAACTAAGCAAGATACGTTCATAACTGGATTTTATTTCCTTATGCCCTTGCTGGTTTGGTACCGCTCTTCTGATTCATTGCCCTTTTTACATATGAACGTAAGAAGATCTGTGCCGGATCAGACCAAAGGCTTATCTAGTCCAGCATTCTGTTCGCACAGTGGTCAACCAGATGCCTCTGAAAACTCATAAGCAGGACATGAAAACACAACAAAACCCTCCTGCTGATATACTGCCTCTGATACTGGTGGTAATATATAGCCATCATGACTAGAACCCATGAATTTGTCTAATCCCCCTTTAAAGCTGTCCAAGTTGTTTCCCATTGCTGCATCTTGTGCTTCTAATCCCCCCCCCCCAAGAAAATAGGGTAGATCATGGTCCCCATTTTGCCTTTCAAGGTGGGTCTTTGTGCTAGCTTTGTGCTGCCAGAATTTATTTTCACAAAACAACACAATAAAGGGGAGAGAAGCCCTCACTTAGAAAACATACACAACAGTAAATCCAATGTATAGGAGCAAGCCTATAGTGCTAGCTACAATACCACAATTCCCAGGTGCATTAATAAATGCCGATTGTACACATGCAATTGTATCAAGCAGACTACAAGATCAATTAATTATTTAATCTTATGGGGAAGTGTTACTCAAACTGTTAAACCCCAAAATTGTAAATCATGAAATACATGCATGAATACATCCCCAAATAGCACTATATTACAGATAGCACTTGTTTGATACAACAAGTTTTTCATAAACAAAATATTCAGAACATGAGATTATATTAAAAAAACGTTTATGGCATTGTATTAAACGGTATTTCCGGATTATGTACACCGTTTCCTTCTTCATCAGTAGTAAAACGTTTTCAAAATTCCTGAGAAATAGGATTACATCATAATATAGACAAACTGGTTAGAGATTGATGACCTCTGTCCCCCGTGGTTGATTGGTCACTAAAATGGAACTAAAACAGGTAGATATTGGTAAACATTATACAACAAATTGATACAAAAGTTTACATTGACCATTAGTAGATTACGATATGTTTTGTTACCTTCCTGAAGCAAAGTTAATGGGACATGTGTCCTGAAGAATATCCAGATTTGATTCTGATCTGTAACAATGAATAAAAGCTTAACTAAACTTACTGTTCTTAATTTATTAACCAATTTGTAATCTTGGTTTTAGGCCAGTTATATTTTTGTATTATTATATACTTAACTAAAATAACAAGTCCCCCCCTTGTTTTCAGATCAGCACAGGATAAGCTAACACACAGAGTAAATGAACACAGAGGAAAACCTTCACCAATGTAGGTAAAGGACGCTCATGCCATGATCATGTTACAAACAGACATCTGAGAAATAGAGGATGTGAATTATGTCAGTGGGACACATTTGCAACAATGTTCTGGAGCAGTTTTATTAAAAATTATACACACTCAGTGCCCTTTCTACAATTGTATTTCCTCTGAATTGTGTGTTGGGATTTCTCATGCTTGTGTGTGTGTGTGTATGCGTGTTCATGAATTACACATACGCACACATACGACCCATATACCTACTTGCCTGTGGTTTAACATAAAAGCCAGTCATATTCTGTGGCGTTCTTTTTCAAAAGAGGAAAGAAAAAGAGTTACTTTTGTGCAAAAGGGCAGGTTGACAACAACAAAAAAAGATTGAAAATTTCATAATTTCCATTTAGTCAGAAAGAAGGGAAAAAAATACCCTTGGTAGTAAGCAGTTTGGGCTGTGACAAGGCCTGTGGCTTCAGCAGGTGGCTTCCTCACAACATAAATACTGGCTTGTGTTTGAGGATTCTTCACTATTTATCCACTCGCTGACCTCATCTGATCTGAAAAGCCCCAGGCGGTAAGTTGATTTGGTTTTCAAAATATTTGGACATTAAGGATTTGATAAAAATTGTTCTTTGATTTAGGAAGGGGGGGGGAACCCACGCAAAATGGGATGAATATTTTTTATTATTATTGTTTAAAATTTGGGTCAATCTAGAATTATTAGGTTATAAGCCGGTGAGATCTGATCTCTGATTTGTTGCAGTCACCAGGTGGCTCGAAAAGGAACAAGGCCAGATTCTGTTCTTTGCCCCCCTAGGTTAATCCAAAGTCACCAACTGGCTAAATTGGCTGTATTGTTAGACCTGAAGATCTCCTGTCGCAACACTTGAGGTGATGTTCAAGTTTTCTATACTTTCAATATACACAGCTGGACTTGAGACAAGTAATTTCTCTTCTCTGGGGTACTGAATTTAAACATGTATGTTTTCAGTGGCACACCTTCCAAACAAACTTATTTCTGTTCTCATTATATGTACCAGTCATATATCTACTAACACTGGAGCATAGTCTCCTGATGGACCTATCTGGGGTGATAAGATCTACGAACTGGTACCATCTCTAGCAAATTTGTTAGTTTTGAAACATTAAGCATTGTGGTATTTTGGAGCCAGGAAATCATAGTACAATGAAAAACACACAGATTTGTGATTTCTAACTTTTAAAATGTGAGTTTCCTGGGTGGAATAGATGTATGTGTTGAAGCTCAGATGTCTAAAATATGTACCAGATCCTGGGAAAGCTGCTCAGAACCCTGTTATGATGAGCTATGCTATCATAAGTGTATTTATTTTCATCCAGAAAATGCTGGGTGATATGCAATTGTAAGATTCAGAAAAATCATCTCCAGATGCACTGGTCTGTTCGTCCTTTGATTCACACAAATGTTCTTGTATGAATAATTAAAGCCGTTCAGTGTAGAAATATTTGTCATAATACCACTGTCATAATACTAGAACTTGGAGTCTTCCCATTAAATTGCTTGGCTGTAGGTTTAGGACTGACAAAATAAAGTACTTCTGCACATAATACATCCTTCCATTTGTGGAATTCACTGTCACAGGATGTAGTGATGGGCATTAGCTTAGAGGACTTCTAAAAAAACACACATCTAGAGACATTTACGGAGGATAGCTCTACCAAAAGCTATTAGCCAACAGCACTAAATGGAATCTCTATGTTTGCAAGCAACGTGTCTTTGAGTAAGAGATGCTGAGGACAAACAATAGGGAAGAAGAACTGTTGTTTACATCAGTGTCCTGATTGTTAGCGTCTTAAAGGCATCTGGTTGGCCAGTGCTGAAAGCAAGAACAATTGATGAAATGGACCAGCAGGGCTCTTGTTGTGTTCTTATATATGAGATTTTCCAGTGATGCCAGTGACCTTTTCCTAAATAAAAGGAAGTGTGCTCAGAATTTTGGGAAATCAATGTGGAAGACTTAATGTGATAAAAAGTGCTCAGTATGTGGAAGGAACCGTTTGTTTGTTTTTTACAAAAAAAAAATTTATTTGTATATAGCATAAAGGCCGTTACAACCATAAAATCAATCCCATTCTTACAGCTTGCCCATACTAAATACAGTCAAATATGGGGGCTAAAATTTACCCTCTACAATACCCCACTTAATACAAATGATCCCCCCTGCAGTCAACTCTAACTTCCTCTTGGAAGGATTGGCGATTTTTTTTGCTGCCTCTGCAAAAGTTGCTACTTTTATTGTAATAGGTTTGGAGTGTCCTGCTAATAAATAACAAATGGTATAAACCACTGGCCAACCTGCTCTTCCTTTCAAAAAGTCCCCCCAAAAGCGGGCCCTAACCTCCTTATACAGGGGACAACATAGTAAATAATGCACCACGTCTTCCACCTCCCCCACTCCACAAATACAATACCTCTGGGAGTATGGAAATCTTTTAGATTTCCCCTCTAAATAGGCTGATGGCATTGTTTGGAAGCGGGCCGTGAAAGCCCTTCTGAGCACTGGAAACGATAAATCTTGTAGGTATTGTGGCAGGTACTGTTCTCTCTTAATAAGACTATACCAAATGGAGAATGCTTGCTTCTGGCTTGCTAACACATCTTCTTGAAAATCGGACTCAAAAATCCTGTTTCTTATATACTCTTTATCTGTTTGATTTTGGGCTTCTCCCAGGCACAAACTTGAGAGTGATCGCCAATTACTAGCCCAACCTCCTTTCTCTAGTTGTTCAAAAAAGCAAACCTTTGCCAAGTTACTATCATCTTCTCACATCAACCTTTTCCCATACAGTATCGTTGCTTTATGGACCCTTGCCTTAATGGAGGGTAAGTCGACTTCAGCCTTAATAGAGAAGAGGGAACTCCTTGTGGAAGGGCCAACAGCTCTTTCACAAATTTATTTTGTATCGTCTCCATTGTCTTGACGCTACCTTGCCCCTGGAAGGAACAGTTTGATTGGAGGCAATTCACTTTTGATTGATGGTTCCTTGAATTCTAATGCCCAATTAATTTTTTATGGAAAAGGAAGCTAAAGGTACTTTACCTTTTGATATTTCTAAACTAGGGTGACCAGATAAAATCCAGGTCAGGGCTCATGTAACTTTAACAGTTGTAGAGAAAAGGGAATTTCAGCCAGTGTCGTTTGTATGCAATTAGTTCCTGGTGAAATTTCCTCTTCATCATAACAAAGTTGCAGGGGCCCTGCCTTCTTTTGTATATGGTCACTCTAGTATAGTGCCTGCACCTTTAACTGTTGTGATGAAGAGGGAATTTCACCAGGAACTAATTGCATTCAAACGACACTGGCTGAAATTCCCTTTTCTCTACAACTCTTAAAGTTACATGAGCCCTGACCTGGATTTTATCTGGTCACCCTATTCTAAACATTTTTATGTTCTATCTATCTATCTATCTCTACCAAATGGGAGCCAGAATTTCTATATAAAAATATTTAGCAAAATGCCATTATATCTAGGGTGCCCATATGAAAAGGAGGACAGGGCTCGTGTATCTTTAATAGTTGCATCGAAAAGGGAATTTCAGCAGGTGTCATTTGTATATATACAGAACCAGGTGAAATTCCCTCTTCATCATAGCAGTTAAAGCTGCAAGAGTCCTGCCCTCTTTTGTATCGGATCAAGAGGGCCCGACTCCTGCAGCTTTAACTGTTGTGATGAAGAGGGAATTTCAGCAGGTTCTGCTGAAATTCCCTTTTCTATGCAATTGTTAAAGATACAGGAGCCCTGTCCTCCTTTTCATATGGGCACCCTAATTAGAACTAACATCATATATGGAACACAGGATGAATTTTGGGTTCCTAAAGTGATGTCATGAATTTGCAATTTTAAAAACAACCCAAAAAACCCTCAATGTGGGATGTTTGAAAAAGGCGATGAAGTGGCAATCTTTAATTCTCTTGTATCATTGCAATTTGGAAAGCAAAACAAAGGTATCATGATATAGAAACAATGTATTGTTGGTTTTGACAAGACGGAAGGAAAGAAAAAAGATCTTAACTTTTAATTTTGCAGCTCTGGATGGATCATAAAACTGAGCCCACAATTTGGGATGCAATAAAATAGTTCCTCTTGGAAAACATGGAAGAATTGTGCAATGGGCAGGCGGTAATTTCTCCTGAACATTTGGAGTAATTTCATACAATTAGTATTTCAGTTGCTCCATTTAACACATGTCACAAATTAGCCTAGAGAATCCACATGATAGACCAGGAAAAAGTACTGTTGGTTTTGTGTGTGACTGCTAAGGGGGGTTATGAAAAAATATATGGGTCTGTGTATGTTTCCAGTGTGTGTGTGTGTATGAATAAATGTGTGTGTGTAGATGGATCCTGCATCTCTCCCATTACTTCCTCTGTCTCAGAATTAGGAATGACTGCATAGCATCTCAAGGTAAATACTTTATGAGTCTTCTAAATCCAACCACCCCATCTGTTAATACTGTGAACTCAGATTGTGAGTGTTACCGATTATGATTGTAGCCAAATGAGGCTGCTGAGTAACAAGAAGTTGGTATCAGCAGGCTTGGGGGAACAGCGTGGTTTGCAGAAGTATTAATTTAAAAAAAGGAGACCAGCTTCCCTCACCCCACAAAAAGACCAAGGGGGACTAACTGCCACCCCAAAAAATCCAAAGGGCACCTAGCACTCTTAGTGGTTCCAGCCTTCATTAAATGTAATTTCCTACCACTAGTATAGCAGATCATAATGGCTGGTAATTTAAGCAAGGTCATTTTGCTTTTTAGACAACAAAATGAGCTATGGTATATTAGAAGCCAAAACATCTAATGTAGTTGTCTCCTTGCTGAGGTTTTACATCAACAAAAATGTATCTACCTGATGACACAAGGAATCATGATAGGTGTCACTTTTATTGAGCGCTCTTTGAATAACATCGCAATAGACGAGGTACACAAAACCACACATTATTAGCTTCGGATAACTGGAACTCTCTGGTTCCGGACACATAATGGTTACTTTCCAGAAGGTAGCCATGTTAGTCTATTGCAACAAAGAGTCTTGTGGCACTGTAAAGACCAACAAATTTATTCTGGTTTATAGCCCACTTCATCAGATGCATGGGGTATTATGCAGAGTTATGGAGACTACTCCATTAATATGGACTAGAATCTCTACTGCACAAATAAAGATGTTTTCAAAGGATGGGGAAACTTACCCCTTTTACTACTGTTTAACTGAGGTTTTTAAAAGGGGTGGTTAAAGGGCCGTAAAAAGTTACGTTTCTGTATTAGGTGGTCTTGAGTACACATTGTAGAAGTTGGAGGTTTCCAACCCCTGCAAGGGGAATTTTTTAACCCTACGGAAGCGGTTTGATGCTTGGTTTGACGTATAGGAAAGTATTCAGAAGACGGTACCAACGCATGCTCTCTGGGAACCGGTGTCAGCAATTCGAAACCCATTGCGGGGAGGCATTTTCCTTTAATTTCTACGAAAGGCGACAAATTCGCAAAACTCACTGATAAGAAACAAGATGATGTCAAAACAGTGGGAGGGAAAGGAGTGGTCTCTAATTGTTAGAGCAAGGGTTGAACTGTGGAGGGGGGAATAGAAAACTCACATGACTAGCGTGCATGTGTGTCATGTATTGTTACACATATATGGCCCCTTGAGTTCTTCTATGCTATGTGCAATACATTCCACTGATAACTCATGTGTAGTTGTTTTTTATGTGAGGTCCTTAGAAAGCATGTTCTATGAGGGCCCTAACAACAGCACTTTTAAATTGGACCTGGACTCACAAATGTCCCAAAGATATCACTACACTACAGAAATGTAAACTGATTTTATATCTGTTTTGTCAAACTGGCCATCCAAGCAAGGCTAGGAATTGTAGTTCCATGAGGCGATATAAAGTCAAAACTCTCACAGAAGTGTTGCTCCTCGAATCCTTTGAGGGACAAATCACGACTCCTAAACTGGTCTCGGACTTAATATGCACATAATGTCCTTAGTCTGTGTATGGCCTAAAAGCTAATTGCTACTTGAGGTTTGGCATTGCTGGCTCCAGGTTTTTGAGGGCCTTTGGGCAAGACTTCCTCAGTGAGTTTACTTTTTCACTGCCATCGTCACCAGCTGCTCTTGCTCCTTTGTCCTCTTTCTCATCTTTGCTACCACTTGCCAGCTTGACAGGCAGGGAGACAGTGAGCAAGTAGGCCGTGGCATCTACTGCTCCTTCTCACCACTACCATTGTTTGGACCAGAGCAAGAGGCAGATGAATAAGCAATGGCAAAGAGGTTGGGCATGTCCAAGGGGCACTTGTCAGAGGACCATTCTGAAGTGAAGGCCCTTAGCTGATACCCAACTATGCCTACACCGGAGACTAGGTTGTGGAACTTTTCAAAAGACCTTAATATTATATGTTTGTGAATACCTGGACAAGGCCCGCATTTCTATAACACCTTTCAATATACAAAGTACTTTATGCTTCTTTTCTTGTTTATCGTTACAAGAAACCCTGTGAGTTAGATTATTAAGAGAGAGAAAGGTGGTTTTCCCACAGGAATCTCTTCTCCCAGAGTCTTTTTTAAAACTCTTTTCCTCCACCAGGTTCCACACATCTTCAATAACCAGTTTATTTAGGTTATAAAGCAGGTACTTCCAGAATTTAAGAAAGCCATAAAGACTGATCTCTTCCGGCAGGCCTACCTAATTGAATTTTAAGATGCCTTGTAATAATGTATTAGTTTTATATGTTTTCAATAATTCATTAGTTTTCTATGTTTTTAATCAGTTTTATGTATTTTATGCTGTTTTGTATTTAATGTTGTTCCCTACGTCGATCCAGAGGACGAGGCGGGTAATAAATAAATAAATATTATTATTTTTATTACTTTTATTCTAGGGAAAGCTATTCCATTTAGTGGCTCCATAGGGCTACATGCAGCAAGTATGCTATTCTTCCAAATACCTTCACCCTACATACAATATCAATTCATTTTAGGGTGACCAGATAAATCCAGGTCAGGGCTCATGTAACTTTAACAGTTGTAGAGAAAAGGGAATTTCAGCCAGAGTCATTTGTATGCAATTAGTTCCTGGTGATATTCCCTCTTCATCACAACAGTTAAAGGTGCATGCACTATACTAGAGTGACCATATACAAAAGAAGGCAGGGCCCCTGCAACTTTAACTGTTGTGTTGAAGAGGGAATTTCACCAGGAACTAATTGCATACAAATGACACTGGCTGAAATTCCCTTTTCTCTACAACTGTTAAAGTTACATGAGCCCTGACCTGGATTTTAACTGGTCACCATGTTTGATATCCCTCATTTAACAACTTTCAATTGCATTTTAGAAAATAGAGGCCGAGGTGTGCCGGTTCTTTTGCCAGCAACCTATGGCTCAGAGGGAAGCTGTTATATCATCTGACAGGCAAAACAAATTGAGGAAAACAGATGCAAATACAACCAACCAACAAGTGCTAAAAAGCACACAACTACTATATTTAAACTACTGAACGTTAGTATGCATACAAAAGTCTTATTTACATTTTATTACAAATGTCCATACATGGGATAAAATCCAAATATACATTGACTGAAGGGTAGGGAACAACGAACCCATCCCAAACTAAAATCCAACAACTACATGTGACGTTGGAATAAAAGACACTGAACGTGTAATCCTATGCATGTTTAGCCAGAAAAAAGTCCTACAAATCCCAGCGTTCCCCACCCAGCTGGGGGATGTTGTGCTGGCTGGGGAATGCTGGGAGTTGTAGGACTTTTTATGTCTAAGCAGGCATAGGATTGCTCCCTAAAGCCTTTATCACACCTACCCGTTTTGCTTATGCGGGTTCCCCCTCCGTTTCCTAAGCGAGGGTAGCCTTTTGATCACACCTGGTCGGTTTTGCTCCGCTAAGCCGGAGGAGGAGGGGAGAAAACAGACAATCCCCATTCAGGGATATTTCAGAAGAGGAAGGAAAAAGGAGCACTCGGGGCGCGAGAGCAGCGCGAGGGGGCCGACGTCATGTGAAAGAATTGGATCAAAGTCGCGGCAGGTGTGGATCAAACCGCCCGTGTGATAAAGGTCCATGAGACTAATGGCGTCTGTCTTTTCCTGTTGTGGCACAGCAACCTCTAGATGTGGGCTCCCAGCTGGTTTGTGAAGAACCAGGGACTGGGTCATACGGCAGACAGGCGGTTGCTGCCTTGCAGCCCAGACATTGCCTACGGAACTTTTAAGTCTTCTGGTGTAGAAGGAGACAAGGCCGCGGTGGCTTCTCCCATCCATGGGTGCTTCCTGACGAGGCTTTCATTGTGCAGTCGCGTAGGGTCCAGATGAGCTTATCTTCCATTTGTAACCTTCCTGTGTTTTCCCACTGCTTTCTTCTTACCACAAAAACAAAACAAACACCATTAAGGAGGGGAAGATGGTATAGCTGCACGATGCCTTGTGTCTAGTTGTGCTAGAAGCCGTCTATCTGGAAGCAGCCCTGCTGTTTGCCCCTTTCCCTCACCTGCCGGAATCCAATTAAGCCACCCTGCAGGTTCAGTGGAGGTAGATGGCAGGACCACAAGGGGAAACAAGTGAGAGGAGCTATTCCTGCACTGTCTTTTGCTTCAACAGGAGATTTAAAGGTGGATGTCCTGTACCTGGGATAAAAACAACAACCATAATCACAGCTGTCCTAGCACAGCTATGCTGCCAAGATCTCTTTGTAATATTCACGCAAATGTTGCATTCCAGATCTTAACTCTCTCTTGTGAAAGCATACCCATCGTCTCTTTGGGGAAGATCAAGCAAGCTTTCCCATCTTGAAGACTGCTCCTTAAAATTCATTTCTTCCACAAGGCCCTTGGTTTAATCCCTTACAATGTGATCCTATAGACATCTTCTCTGAAATGAGCTCCACTAAATTCAATGAGACTTACTCCCAGGTGAGTGGGCATAGGATTGCAGCTTTTGTCCTCATTCCCAGTTGAGAAACTAAGCCTAAATGCATCAGCTTTTCTCAACTGGTTGCCTTCCAGATGTTTTGGACTTCAACTCCCATCGGTCCCAGTCAGTAGCCAATGGTCAGAAATTCTGGGAGTTGCAGTCCAGAACATCTAGAGGTCACAGGTTGGGGGAGGCAGACTTACATGCATCCATTGTCATATAGATGCATCTCCCAACCATCCCCTCATCCAGCGGTTTTTCACCCCTTATTCTCCATTCCCAGTACTGAAATGTAGACTGTTCAGTTCCTCAGGGAAGAGACCAGCCTTTTCCACTTTCTCTTTGTTATTCTACCAAGTGTCAAATACATTGCATTATTTTATATATTATCATTACTGCATGTTCCTTTGTGTTGTACATCACATAATCATAGTCAGTAAAAGCTGTGATTTACACCCGCTTTGAAAACACCTGTATGAGGGGGGGGGAACAGCATTCAAATGTAGTAAATAAAACAAAAATAAACAACACACATAGGGGCAGTTGAGATAGGTGTCAACATTTGCATTTAAAGAGAACTCCAAATCATCCCTGGTTTGCATAGCCAAGAGATGGCGGCAGCTCCTTTTACAACACGAGAGACCCCCCTCCAGCACCCAGCACCCCCCCCCCCCGATGATCTCTGCAGCCATCACACCTTGGAGCTCTAAACCTGAGCAGGAAATTGCAAGCTTGGCTGCCCTCATCATCCACAAACAAGAGTAGTTTATACGGCTGGAGCTGGTGTTCCTACAGCCGAAGGGACTTCTGGCTTATGTATTATTTTATTAAAGGAAGAGACCCCTCACATTTGCAAAATCACTCAAACGTCAATCAGCGTTGAACTACATTTCCTAGCATGCTTTGCGTAGTTTCCTGTGTTCACCCAGCAGTCATTTCCCTTAGAAGGAGAGCCAGTAAGGCAGCCAGACTGCCTACAACTCCCAGAAAGCTTAAGCAGAATAAGCTTGATAGCTCCCTTAACCGGTTCATTTTTTTTAAAAAATGTAAAGTTCTAATGTGCCATTGGCAAAGTTGCAACTTGTCAATCTTGAATTAAATTAGACAACTCTACTATAGGCCCTGCTTTTAATTCTTTGCAGAGTAGCCTGGCACATCTTAAAAAGGCAACATTGCTCCCCCCCCCCCCCCTTATCTCCATGCATTCCACCTGATGGTTATTTCTGCGTGTCAGGCAGTACAGTTAGAGATGCAAGTTCAGAGCTATTTAAACAAGATGGCCAACTTACAATTAATTAATTAAGGCCTCAATCCTATGCATGTTTAGATAGGCTGACCATATGAAAAGGAGGACAGGGCTCCTGTAACTTTAACAGTTGTAGAGACAAGGCAATTTCAACCAGTGTTATTTGTATGCAATTAGTTCCTGGTGAAATGCACAACAGTTAAAGTTGCAGGGGCCCTGCCTTCTTTTGTATATGGTCACTCCAATATAGTGCCTGCAACTTTAACTGTTGTGATGAAGAGGGGATTTCACCAGGAACTAATTGCATACAAATGACACTGGCTGAAATTCCCTTTTCTCTACAACTGTTAAAGTTACAGGAGCCCTGTCCTCCTTTTCATATGGTCAGCCTAGTTTAGACAGGGAAAAAAGTCCTACAGTCCCCACCGTGCCCCAGTCAGTATGGCTGGCAAGAGGGATGCTGGGAGTTGTAGGACTTTTTTCTGTCTAAACATGCATAGGATTGCACCCTTAATGTATTAAATCGAGTTACATCTCCAGGTTGGGCATGTTTTTAAATCAAAACTAGATAAAAGTGCAACGTAAGCGTTTTAAAACATCCAAATATGACCAGTAGAACTGTGTTGTATACTTGTACCATGCTAACTATGGGGATCTGAAATGCCAGTAAATTCAAGAGTCTGTCAAATTTCCCTCATGACCCTCATACTCTTTCCTGGCTCTGCATCCTGAACACAGCTGGAAGCCAGTAACTTTAAAAACATACATGAGCAACCCTTTGGACCACTTCCCCAACCTGATGCCCTCCAGATGGACAACAACTGCTCTCATCCCCAGCCAGTATGCGGAGGTTGGGAAAGACTGTTTCTGATCATGATACAGTCTATTTAGGAATGTGTATGCCACGGAGTAAAAGGCAAGAAGGGTAGGGTGACCAGATAAAATCCAGGTCAGGGCTCATATAACTTTAACAGTTGTAGAGAAAAGGGAATTTCAGCCAGTGTCATTTGTATGCAATTAGTTCCTGGTGAAATTCCCTCTTCATCACAACAGTTAAAGTTGCAGGGGCCCTGCCTTCTTTTGTATATTAGTCACTCTAGTATAGTGCCTGCAACTTTAACTGTTGTGATGAAGAGGGAATTTCACCAGGAACTAACTGCATACAAATGACACTGGCTGAAATTCCATTTTCTCTACAACTGTTAAAGTTACATGAGCCCTGACCTGGATTTTATCTGGTCAGCCTAACATTGTAGCACTTGCTATAAAATGCATGTGATCTTTTAAACTCTTCCTGCTTCTCCTGCAATTTGAACTCTATGCACTGATGTGCAGCCTTTGATCACATTATAAACAGATACTGTGTTATATTCATTAACATGTGCCCCCTGAGCAGCAATTGCATGAGAAACATACTAGGTAACAATCCATTTCCCATTAAAGCCACAGCACTTCCAATTAAGTTGAATAAGGCTGGGCTGCACTTGTAAATCTTTCTCTGCAACCATCTTTTCGGGGTTTCTTACAGAATGCTGCAAACCTTTCTCTTCACTAGGCTGACTAGATAAAATCCAGGTCAGGGCTCATGTAACTTTAACAGTTGTAGAGAAAAGGGAATTTCAGCCAGTGTCATTTGTATGCAATTAGTTCCTGATTAAATTTCCTCTTCATCACAACAGTTAAAGGTGCATGCACTATACTAGAGTGACCAGATACAAAAGAAGGCAGGGCTCCTGCAACTTTAACTGTTGTGATGAAGAGGGAATTTCACCAGGACCTAATTGCATACAAATGACACTAACTGAAATTCCCTTTTCTCTACAACTGTTAAAGAAAGTTACATGAGCATTGACCTGGATTTTATCTGGTCATCCTATCTTTACAAAATCCTCCTGTAAGTTCCTAGTATCCATCCCTATGAGATATAGATAGCGCCAGTGGTGGTATCAAAACTGTGGAGGGATCATACTCCAAACAAAAGTGCATAATAAACTCATAGAAATCAAGGAAGTACTGGATGAATGCCACCACACAAGCACTCAACAGGAATGAATAAGGTACCCTACACCAGAGGTTCCTGTCCATATCAATACATGGGCGAGTCAAATCTTTTAAATCAATCAATATTTTAAATAATAAACAATCAATTCTGCTGACAGGAGCCAACAAACAGATCAACGTTTCACAGAAGACAGCAACACCTCCCCTCCACTTTGCAGGTCAGTAGCCAACCTAGAGGGGGAGGGGGGGATTTCTTCCCAACCACAAACACGAAGACGACAGAAGCACCAACTCAAAACAAAATCTTATTTACTGAGTTACTCTGACAGAAAATGTTCTTTGCCCCCGGATGTATGTTCAATGTGGATTTGAGCATTGCGTTTCAATGCTGTCAATTTCTGATGTCAGTTTTCCATACCTGCGCATGGGTGTGGGTGAGGACAGAACTATATGTTACCTTTGGCTTCAGGAAAAGGTGATTTGGACCAGACCCTGGAGAGAATGAACGTTTGTAACCGTAAACATTAGTCTGGAACCTTGGGTGGGCAAAGGCTGCAGAAGGAAGTGATTTTCCAGCATAAAACTTGCAGGTGTGTTAAAACTCCTGCTTCTTGGTTCCAAATTACTCTGTCAGAGGCCAGATCTCTATAGCGGTATGAAAGTGGCATGAAAGCGGTATATAAAAGGCAGGAGCCACACCAACCAGGATATAGCGGTATAGGTATGTGTCTGTGGGCCCCAACAGTTGTCAGTGCACTTCAATACCGCTATAAAGCTGTAGTGTGGCTCCTGCCTTTTATATACTGCTTTCATACTGCTATATCCTGCTTGGTGTAGATCTGCCCCCAACGGAGCTTTCCACCCAGCAAAAATGACTGTCTGGATTTTGTTCTGTACATTTGCCTTAATGTGACAGGCACAATTGTTATTATAAATAAACTCACAGGCAGAACCTTGCTATGTTTCCCTTTGTATAAGATGAAGTTTCCCTAGGTCAGCCTTCCCCAACCTGGTGCACTCCTAATGTTTGGGACTTCAACTCTCATCAACCCCAGCCAGCAAGCCCAATGGTCAAGAATGCTGGGAGTTGTTGTTCAAAACATCTGGAGACAACCACCTTGGGGAAAGTTGCCTTAGATGCATCTGCATTTGTTGTTGTTGTTACTTATTTCATTTCAATAGTTTACTTTCATTTGTTCTGTAGAAGGTGAAATACTGCATTCAAACCATTTTTTACTAACTAGGAAAGAAAGGGTGGAATCAAATTTACATGCTGCCTTCCTTCAAAATGTGCCCAATGTGGCTCACAACACAATATAAAGATAATCCCACACTCCTCAATTCAAAGCTGGTTCAAATTTGTGATTGCATTCTGTCATATGAATGGCATGTCTTACTTTGCTAGCTGCTATTGGGCCTGTTCAGACAACATACTAAGGCCATTATCACACGTGCGGATTTAAACACACCCACCGCGACTTTGATCCACTTCTTCAGCACGAGACTCGCATGATGTCATCCCCCTCGTGCTGTTCTCAGGCCCTGAGTGCTCCGTTTTTAGTTTCTGTTTCGATTTAACTCTGAACGGGCAAAGTCCATTTCAGGCAAGTTCAACAGGCTGAGCTGAGATATCGGAGCAAAACCGACCACGTGTGATTCAAAACGCTAGATTTGCATAGGAAACGGAAGGGGAACCCGCAGAAGCAATGGGGGGGAATGGTACATGTGATAAAGGTCTAAGCCATGGTTAGGCTGCTAACCTGTTTGCAGCAAATGGTTAGTGAGCATGTTTAAACTGTGGTTAAGTAGCCACCATGGTTAGGAATGGTACACTAAACAGGTCAAAATGCTTAACCACTGTGGCTTAGCATGTCATCTGTACAGGGTCATTATGACAAAGTTGCAGGGGGGGGGGGGGTTCCTGAAAAGTTATAGAAATGCCACTTTTCAGATTTTACCAGAATTGGGGGGGGGTGTTTTGGACTCTGTTTGTACTAGATTTCAGCTTTCTGAAGGCTGTGAAATCACTGAAAATTATTTATATGCTTTTGAGTGACTCAAGCAGTGAGGTCCAACTACCTCAGGGGAATAATAATGAGCTAGCTCAGGTCCTTGTGACAGATAAATACACATACAGATTGTCAAGCACTTTGCATGTTGAAAGTGCATGCAGATAATGAATATTAGTCCTGTAATTATTCATTTTCAGAGAAATGGAAACACTCTCACCTTTTTCTTGTTGCATATACCCGGCATCTTTTTGTTGCATATACCCGGCATCTTTTTGTTGCTACTGCTGCTACACTGCCATTATTTGATTTTCAGACTTTTCCTCAGTGACTGACCAGGAATGTGGTGGAGCAGAGAAGGAGACTCCACTGCAGACTCACAGAACTCCAGATCTAAGCATCTTTCAGGAGTTTTTAAGACCTGCCTTTTGGGCCTCAAAGTTGTGTGGAAATTTTAATTAATTTGATTGCATTGTATTACAGACGCTCCTGGTTCTTGATGCCTGGCTCCACGCCGTCCTCCTCTATGGCTCCCAAGAGCATATTGCAACCCAGCCCAAGAGGTGCACAGAACCGGCCAACCGTGCTGACACGTGCTGCGCCATACAAGCAACAGGTAAGTCCCATGAGATGAAATGGAGGTGAGGAGGTCAACCCACTCATGGCAAACGTCAAAAGGCTGGCATGGACCAGCAGTTGCTGAAGCCCACTGACAGAAAAACTGTGCTGCTATCGTTACTCTTCCTCTGTTGGCATTGAGTCCAGTCAGGTTAGACCTGTCTATGCCTGCATCAAAAGAGAGCTAGCCCTACAGCAAGGGTGGGGAACCACAAGGGTGGGGAACCACAAGGGTGGGGACCATGTCCAGCCCTCTTGGGGTGGGACCATGTCCAGCCCTCTTGGGGTGGGACCATGTCCAGCCCTCTTGGGGTGGGACCATGTCCAGCCCTCTTGGGGTGGGACCATGTCCAGCCCTCTTGGGGTGGGACCATGTCCAGCCCTCTTGGGGTGGGACCATGTCCAGCCCTCTTGGGGTGGGACCATGTCCAGCCCTCTTGGGGTGGGACCATGTCCAGCCCTCTTGGGGTGGGACCATGTCCAGCCCTCTTGGGGTTCCCCCATGCCCATTTCCCCTTTCCCCAACCCCAGATTATTTGGTGGTTTCCCCACTTTTGTGCATCCCCCCCATTGCTCAAATGCCTCTCCTATGGGCTTAGCTACCAGCAGTAAGAGCTTTCAGCTAAGAAATGCTAATATTTATTGTATATTTGCCTCATCCCTTTTGCCTGTGCCCCCCCCACCACTGGCATGCAGTTCCCAAGAGCTTCCCTGAAACTGAATTTTGCCCTCGGGCTGAAAGAGGCCCACCCCACCCCAGCCCTTCTAGACCAAGGTGCCCAAGGGCCTACAGAATATTGGAGCCAGCCCTGCCCCACTGTTCCAGAATAATTGCCATAATACCTGCTCCTTCCCAGGTGCACCCGCTCTTGATGCTGAGCCAGCCCAAGGCCATCACTGCTTCTTCCCAGGACAAACAGAACCAAGCTGTGCCAGTCCAACAGGTATTGCCTGAACTCCCAAGTCTGCCTGCCTATCGATCTAAAATTATTTATCTCTCAAATTACTTCCATCTTTAAGGGTGGAACTCTGTCAAGGCAGCAAGTATCCTCGAAGAATGGACTAATGTATTTTCAGAGCTCTGGAACTCGAAGCTAGAGCTTTAGGCCCTACGGGATGGTAGCAAGATCAAGGCCTTCATCTCCAGTGACAGTAGGGAGTTCAGATGTTTGGTTTTTATTTCACGACACACTTTCTCCTTTATTCCTCTCAGGCCACCTTCACAGACAGCAGCCAACAACCACCTCCCTTAGTGCCCTTTGCTGGGTCGTTACTGTCACAGGAAGTCCGGTCAGCAAGCTCTGGCCATATTCCATCCCCCCGTAAGTCGAGGCAGGGGAAAGATGGTAGGTGTGGGTCTTCATGCGGTTGCTTCGCTGCCCACTGCTCCTTCTTGTCTGGCTTTGTTTCAGGGATGAATACTGTAAAATTGGATCGGGTTCACCAGGCTGCGCTCACTGCACCCTTCAGAGAGCGGTCCCCAGGGAAGTGGCTACCTGTGGGCACTACCCCTTGCTTCCACAGCTTTGAGGAAAGGTGAGCGGGTCTATTCTGTCCTCGCTATCCCTGCCTAAAGCAGTCTCTTGTACCAAAGGCATTCCTAAACGGATGCCTTTAAAAGCAAAACAGAGGTAGAAGGCTTCTCACCTCCCAGCTGCAACTGGGTTGACTGCAGCAACTTTTCTCAGCGTTCGGAACTTTGCTAATGCTTCTCTCCAACCAGCGATTTGCATACTATTTGCATATGCTAATATATATGTATAGATGCAATTTGGAAATAAAGACTATAATTTAAATAAGAATGATGGTACGTCTCTCCATAGTGTGGAAATCCGTGACCAAGTGACCTGTGCTGCCTGCTCAGTTTGCTGTTCAGGTGCTAATTGTTGATGGGCAACAGTCCTGATGGTTCTTATATCCGTATACTGGACTTGGACAGGACAGTCCTTCAAATAGAGGATGCTTTAACATAGATGATCCTCTGTAAAAAATGACACATGGGGTACCTCTAGATGGTCCCTTTCTGTTGCGTTGGCTTCGCAGGGACGGCAGTTGGATTAGATGACACTGCCATCCATGCAAAGCCATCTGGGGCAAAGCCCCAAAGCTCCACACTAAAGAAGTTGCTAATTTAGCCTGACTTTTTTAGGTTTGAGCAACATGACGACAGCTTTTGCCATCTGTCGCTGTTGCTCCAGAGCTTCTGAGAGGCCATGGGCTGGGCAGGAACATAGGAAGCTGCCTTCTACTGATCAGAAAATTGGTTCATCAAGTTCAGTGTTTACTGGGTTTCCCATCCAGCCCAGCATCCTTTTTTTCCAGGCCCTGCCTCCTCTCCCCAGGTAAGGGAAAGCTCTGATCTCTGATCAGAAATAAGGGCTTTTCTTTGTCACATGGTGAGGAATGCTCATTTTCTCAGCACTGAGTAGGGGAAAGGTCTGGCTGATCAGAAATAAAAAGCATCTCTCTGCTCGATACTGAGAAAGGGAGCTGAAAAACAGCACCCTCGTTGGATAATTTGTATGGGTGAATTGAAGGGCCAGTTGGTGTGTGGCAGGGAGGGATGGCCATGTCCACTGCTGGAATGCTGCACGTGAGAGGTTTCCCAGGATGAAATCCTGCCCGTGGGTCCAAAAAAGATTCCCCACCCTCAGTCTACAGTGACCAGAAGCATCGCTCCAGGGTTTCAGTTGTGGGTCTTTTCCAACCCTAGAGATGTCAGTGGATTGAACCTGGGATGTTTTGCATAGAAAAGAAGTGGACCGTGTATGCCGCCTTGGGCTCCTCGTAGGAAGAGTGGAAAATAAATGTAAAAAATAATTAAGTTCCTCAATTCTCTGGTCAGCAGCTTTGAAAAGGAAAGGGTAAGCCTGGCGACTCCTGGGAGGATTGCAGGCTGAACTGCATTCAATAGCTAAAAGTTTAAACCTGCAGGTGAGAAGACAAACAGAACCTTTGGATTGAATCTCAAGGCGGCTAGGTTCAGTTTCATTTGCTTTGCAAAAAGGCAGGTACTCTTGCATTCTACACAGGGCTAGGCTGCTGCTGCTGCTGCGGGGCATGGTGCAGGAGGCAACGGAGTCCATCGGAATAGCTTTTCACCCAGGTTTGCATGCAGGCTCTCTGGATTGTCCCAAGTGAAAACAGGACATGTGGTGGATATATGTCTGAAGGTAGCCTGAGGCCTGTTATTTCTTGCAGAGCCATGTGCAGGGAGCACAGACTGGGTAATACCGAGAGGCACAGGCAAGAAGAATTGGTGCGCAATTTAGAAGATCAGGTAAGGGCTGAGGTGAAGGAGTCATTGTTACATTGTTAGAGTGGCCAGAGAGCAGCCTTCCCCAACTTGGTGGCCTCCAAATATTTTGTACTACATCTCTCAGCATTCCTGACCCATTAGCCATGCTGCATTTCAATTCCAATTTTCTGGGCCAAAACAGACATGACTTTCAATCTGTGTCTAGCAGCTACATTAAAAGAAATAAATACTCTAGAGTAGGTGCAGGACTCCTGAGCCAGATCTTAAAGACCCCCATATGCCCCCATGCACCTACTCTAGAGTAAAAATGTGGTACCTACTAGGCACAGATTTAAAGTAATGCCTGTTTTTGTCCTCTGAGTAGTTACTTATGCAGCCAGAATGGTGGGAAGAGGGGGAGACATCAGCAGACTTGGGGTCACCCTAAGGTTTGCGGAAGAGCAAAAGAGCTGTTAGAAAACTACCTTAAAGATGCGGGGTGGGGAGAGAGGAGAGAACCCAGAAGAGCCATATGAGGGCTAAGCATTCTCAGTACCCAGAACAGTGACCAACTGTTGGGAGAAGGGAAAACCAAAGACCAGGTGAGAAAGGGAATGGATCTGGGGGGACGGGGGCTGGGAAAAAGAGAATGCGGAGACACATTGATGGAAAGGCTCATGCGCATCCTCTCTCACAAGTCTGCACCCAACTGCTCACTTACTCTGGGCATCCTCCAGGGGAATTTACAACGGATCAAGAGTCCTGGGTTAAGGGAATGCAATAAAGGGCGGAAAGTTTAATACTCACCGTCGCTCCTTAAACAAGGGGCAAGGTGGGTGGTGCCTCTATATTCCCGAAACTGATTGTGTTCTCTTCTCCACCTTTGCTCCCATGATCCAGCTGGCACAAGAGAAACACAGACTGCAGGTTATGCAGGCAGAGCTGGCACCCAACTCCCATTCACCGTATCCGTATGCAGCGGGGCTAATCCCACCACGGCAGACCAAAGGGCCAAGGAACGAGCTTGCGAGCGAGAAATACCCCTCTAGCCACCACGAAGTCCACAGGTCAGGTGAGAAGTGCCCTCATGGGGATGGGATTCCAAATCCCATCACTCACTCCTGGAAACCGATGTGTGTCAGGCGGCCAGGTTACAGGGCTGGGGATCAAAGGCCGAGTTCTGTGTCTAGGGTAGGTGAGCGAGAAGCCAACAGGGGACCGTGAAGGCTGAAGACAGTGTCGGCTCCTGAGGGACAAGAGGAAACAGAATCCTGGAGGGATTCTAGTTCTATAGGGTGGAAGCACTTCAGTCCATCGGCTGAATTCTGCACCCTGCTTTACTCTTTCCCATCCAGATGGATTCGTATCCCATTTCATGGTTGCTTGGGTTGACATATAGGTGCCATGAGCTTGTAGTGGATGGTTTTTATTAAAGGTATACCAATATTGTATGGAGATATCCTCACAGACAGAATATACTCTGTCTTGGTCTAGATTCATTTTTTCGCAAAGAGGATAAGGAATATGGAGTCAGTTCCATTTTGCAGCTCAGCCCAAGAGCAGAAAACAGCTTCTAGTATTCGATGCTCACTTGATGCCATGCGGCCTCAGCATGGAGGTTAGACATCTGAGCCTCCTGCCATTCAGCTAGGGTAACTCTGCACCTGAAAGCTCACGAGAAAGGAGTGCCCCTAAGCATATGCGGAGCGTCCTTCCACGCAAGTCAACATGGTCACCCTTCATGGCTCTGACCCCACAAAAGGTCATTTAGAAAACAAACAATAGCCCTTACTTACTGGGTTCCCAAGGAAGAGAGGACTTGGGATCAGAAAACTCCAATGCTGCTACTAACATCTCCACCTTCTTTTCCACACCACAGAGAGAAATCTCAGTGTGGAGTATTACAGGCACACCACCATCCGTCCACCCTTCACATATGCTGCCCTCATTGGTTGGGTAAGTTATTGCAAAAGGTAGATCTGAAACCCATACAAATAGCGCAAGACTAGATTTAAACAGGACGGGTCATTTTATCAGCTCACTGAAAAAACCCAGCCAATCTTTCCAGGTAAGATTGAATGCTCTAGAAATAGGCACCCCTCCACGCCACTGCCACCCTGCTCCTCTACCTAGCTATAGCACTATCCCATGTCCAGAAATCTCATCCTTCTCTGCACTTAGCGAAGTTGCCTTTAACCTGTGCCCATTTGCTGCTGCCAACAGCCTACTTCAACGCTCTACTAGGCACCCCTTAATAGTTCTACCTGGATTGCTTCAACAGTTATCGGCTTGTTGGGCCTGGCCTGGGTATTAGCTACCCATGCGGTCATTTGGCAGGAGTACTTTGAGGAGCAACACTGAAGAGCAACCCCCTGTGGATCTCTTGCTAGAAGACCACCTCTAGGATGTCAGGGCACAGCTCTCCAACTGTGGGCAAAGTGCTGAGTGGTGCCCAGTATTCTCTGTGGTTTTGCAAGAGATCCTGGGGCCTGCTTCTAGGACTGCGCAGGACAACTGCTAAGGAAAACAATGTTTCAGGCTACCCTTGCATTCATCCTGCATAGCTGGCCATACAATGTGCATATGGAGTTCTTCCAAGACGTGCTCTACTTGCGTTCCCCACCCACCCCGCTGCCTTCCACGTGTGTGTAGTTTAGCACGGTAATATCAAAAGCATGGAAGACTCCTTTGTTACTTCACCAAAGGACGCCCCACCTACCACCAGAGAGCTAGGCTGCCTTGACTCCAAAACCTTGCTGTTAACTATCCATGCCTATCGTTTTCAGGCCATCCTAGAATCTCCCAAGAAACAGCTCAGCCTGAATGAGATTTATTGCTGGTTCAACAATAATTTTGGCTACTTCAGGCACAACATTCCTACCTGGAAGGTGAGAGGACCCCGGTTCTGAGCTGAGAAGAGGGAATGTGAAGAATAGGGTGGCTGAGAATTTAAGGGTGGGGGGCAAGAGTCACCTGAGATCTGGGGCAGAGGCAGAGACAATGGAAGAGGCAAGGAAATGGATGGAGTGGAAAGTATCTATTTCCGCATTAAAATCTCAACTTCTGAAAACAGAATATGCAAATTGTCCAGTTCAAAAACGAAGGAAACCCACAAGGGGTTTTGTGGTATACCTTTTTGACTACAGTCTGTGGATGCAGGACTGAAAACTGAGTTTGGACAAGGGAGATGAGATGGCAGGGAGAAAAAAAAAAGAGAAACCAAGAAAAATGTGGGACAGATGGGTGGGCCGAAGAGGCAGCACACACACAGAGATAAAGGGATCTAATTCTGCATTGCAGAAGATACCAGTTAGAAGGCCAGTGGCTCAGTGGTAGACTACAAAGTAGTTTGCATGTGGAGGCCGTAGGTCCACTCAGGAGAGAGAGAGGTCTCAGGTAGCATGCCTAGGAAGGAGCTTTGTCTGTTGGCCTGAAGAGCTGCTGTCAGTCAAAGTAGACTAGGGCAAGGAAGATGAATGGTCTGACTCAGTATAAAGCAGCCCTTGTATATTAGGCTCCCTAGCTAAGGGCAAATAAGAGCAAATAAAGGAGCCAAAGGACCAGATTGCAAAAGAGGATGCAAGGCCAAACCTGTCGAGAGTGTGAGGAAGGAGGAAGATTACGACCTCTTGCACATCTGGCATAACCCATGTGTTGTTGTGATGGGTGAACGCAGCAGTGCTAGCAAACTATGGTTTGTTAACCACAAAGAACCCAGAAACAGAATCCACGGTTTGATATTGGGTTGTGGACTCTGGGTTGTTTAAACCATGGGCTGTCATTACATGTGAACCCAGAATTGGGGTTGTCTTGCCAGGCTACAGAGATGATGCAAGAGCAGTTAAAGAAACCTCAGCTGCTCTACATGCCAATATTACTACAGTGCTGCGATGGCATTTTGGCTACAGGGAGGGAAACGAATAATCCAGGGATTGAGAAAACAAGCCAAGATTTGTTCAATTGTCTGCCAGACAAATCCTGAATGGGGAAACAAAACATGGGGAAACAAAACATGGGTTAACTAAACCATAGGTTAGCGTTATGTGCAAACTAGCTTTAAAGCTGGGTGATCAGAGTTAAGCCTTAAGGTCAGTGTAAAGGAGAATGCAGGTCTAACAGCCCGTGGGCCCCCTTCTCAGAAACTCTCCTCAACCCACAGAATGCCATCCGACACAACCTTAGCTTGCACAAATGCTTTGTGCGCGTGGAGAATGTGAAGGGAGCTGTGTGGACCGTGGATGAGTTTGAGTATCAAAAGAAGAGGAACCAGCGTTACTCCACTTATCCACATCCGATTCTGGACAGCCAAGGAGCGGGAGGCCTTTCGGCAGCATGGAGGAGCACAGGACAGCCAAGAGCAGAAAGGAGTGCCCACTACAGGCCGGAGCCCTCTCCCCTGTTTTTGTTTCCCCAGGGACCGTGAGCTGGAGGACCTGGTACTGACTTGCCTCTTCGGAGGGCCTGGCAGGGGCATAGCAGGGTGTGTGTCTGCGCGTGTGCGAGAGAGAGAGAGAGAAGGAAGCTGGCTTTCTGTCATGATGAGCTGTTTTGGTACTGCTGTCCTCATCACACTCATGTGACATACAACTGACCCTGCTCTTAACAAGAAAGCAATATTGCAAAAGCATCAACTTTGGAGATAGGAAAAGTGGACACGGATGCAGTCTCAACCACCCACATACCCCAGGCTCCATGTTACTTCACACCAAGCAGCACTAGTAGTCCTCTGCGACAGAAAAGGGGGATTTTATTGTTGCTTTGTTTTGTTTGTTTTTGAGGAGAGGAGAAGAAATCGGGGCTTTGTACGGAATAATAAATGGAGGAAACCACGCCTCGCCCCTGCATCTGCTTCGCTAATACGTATTCTGTGTCAGAAAGAGGGCGCCGGGGCTCCGCTTCCCTCAAAATGGGCTGCACTCTGGCTTGGTTTTAGGCGACTCAGAATGCAGCCAGAGCCTGGAAGGATGAGCCCCGCTCACTCCCCGCACCCTTCCTTGTTAGAGGCACAGCAGAGTAAGAGAGGGACCAGGCCTCAGAAGCGCCCTACGGCTGTGTGTTGGGGAGGACGAGGTCATCACGTCTCTCGGGAACGGCTGAGCAGCGCCGCATTTTCCTGCTTCATGGCCCGGTAGTCGCCAAGGATCCTCTCCAGATTGCTCAGGGTTTTCTGACTGGTTTCACTCTCGATCTGGGAAGGCGAGACAAACACATGGTTAGTTTGCCACTTTTGTAAAGAAAGCTTGATCTAGTTTACACTAGACGCACACCTGCTCACTCGGTGACCCACTGAGCTGAATCAGCCCACCAGGCCTCCTGAGAGAAGTTCAATACATTAAGATTCCTGAAATTACAGCTTTTACATTAAAGGAAAGGAAAAAGAAGAGCCAATCCTCCAGTTTCTCATCCTTAATGGTTACAATTTAAAAATAAAACACTTTAAAAAGGTGAGAGCAGAGGTCTCTGCCAGCCTTCAGGCTAGAGGGATTTTTAGGAGAGGTTTCCAGCAGTTATTCCAGCTGAAAGACTGCTCCAGAGTGAGTGTTTCCTGGCTATCCCCACTAGATTCAAAATTCCTAATTCCCTGGTGTCCCGCAAATGCCGGTCAGGACTAGGAGTCCAATGCCTGATTCTTGTTTCTGCTACTGTGCCATTATGATCAAGCGTTAACAGGATAATTTATGAAACCAAAGCTTTTACAGCTTGTACACCTAAACAGCGTTTGCCTGCTAAATCAGGTAGTATTAAAAATAAAAATACTCCCCACCCCATACACACACACCAAAAAAATGTAATGAGTATCATTTGTTTAACCTTGCATTATTAATCTAGTGGCAGAGAACAGACTTTGCATGATGCAGGAAAACCCGGGTTCAATTCCTGGCATCATAATTCTGTACATGAGGAGGGGCAGGGAACAACGCAGGGAACAGGAAATCTGCTCAGCCGCCCAGCCACACTTTCTGCTTGCGATCTTAATGGCCTTTTGGCTCAATGAAAGCCCAAGTTTCTAAGGATGCTGAATTTGGCTCCTGATACCATGGCGAGGCTACAGAACCACAAACCATGATAAAATAGCAAAGCCCATAACATTTACACAGAGTCTGCATGGATGTTTGCAAGCTTTGGCCCAAAGCCGACATATATATTATTGCAGAATTTATGAGCTTTTAAGCAAGGACAAATGGAGGGGCAAGAGGAAAATTATGGGGAAAACGGGATGGGGGCAGCAGGAAGCTACAAGAGGGGGGGGCAGCCCATGTATGCCTGGCAAGGAAGCTGCACAACTGCATGTTCATTTCAGAAGAGGCTGGGGAGAGAAACGCAAAAGACTGTCAATGATCGGTATTTCACGCAGAATTTAATGCGCACAGAAATGCAGAAGACTAGCCAGCGCCACCCATATTCCAAAGCCCGATGCGTTCATCCTGTGTTGTTTTAAGGCCTTCTTCAGGGGGTTGATAAGAGATGTCTGCAGAAATACTCCTAACAAGGTGACCCTCTCCTACGATAATTAATGGCTTTAAAACAACACAGGCCAAAATGCGTTGGGCTTTGAAATAAAGTATTTTAGCATCCTGAGAACCTGTTTCTCTCCTTTTTTTCTGTCCTGAATCAGATGCTCTCCTTTTGGGTTTTTTTTTAGCACCACCCATATGCCTGAAAGCCGCAAGCCTCACCTGTTCCTCTAGGTCCCGGATTTCACGCAGGATGGTACCTGTGTCCTCAATAGTCTGGATCAGCTGATTGCAGTTCTAGGGGAGAGGAAAGAGGCCCTGTCAGCTGGGAAAGGTGGTGTGTGTGTCAGAAGGTTTTATGTAAAGACATATATATGGTGCCAGGGTGGGGAGAGAAAGAAAACCTCTCACCTCATGCAAGGCTGCCAAATACTTATAAGCCTTCCTCACAGCCTCGTCGCGCTTGGCATCCTGCATGAAGGAACGCGGAAAGGACAGATGGGAAAAGTTGACAAAACCAGCCAAAGTCCCCTCTCCCTCGCTCCTCAGCTTCTGAGCCCCCAGACCTCACCTTAAAAACCAGCTCATCTGTGACCGCAAAGGTCCGGTCCAGCTTCCCAGTGAGACCGTTGATCTCCTTTTGCAGCTCCTTGGTGTCAGACAAGATCTTGAGAAGCAAAGAAAAACAGCAGGAGCAAAGAAATCAAAGCTGTACAAATGGAGACTATTAAACAGATTGATCAGCGCTGATGAAAAATCTCTTAAATTCAAATTAGATAAATAATATGGCGACGATGCTGATGCTGCGAAGCAAAGGTGGCCTATTCGTAGCACTCCAGGTGCTTTGGCTTACAACTCCCGTTAGCCCTAGCCTGTACAGCCAACGTTGAGGCATGTAGTAGACGCAAGTGTCTGGAGGGCGCTGTAAGTAACCCAACTCCTGCTGTGAAGAGGTAAGTGAATAGCCTGCTCTATCTTCAAGGCTCAGGACACGCACAAGCATTGGTGGTTAGCATCGCCAGGCACCTGCAGGGTCCTGCTACAGGGGGCCACCACTGACTGGAGATGCTGAGAAATGTTGCCGAGTGCCAACATCTTTGCTTAGCCTTGGGGCGCATGATCATAGAATCATAAATAGTAGAGTTGGAAGGGGCCTCTAAGGCCATCGAGTTCAACCCCCTTCTCAATGCAGGAAATCTACCTTAAAGCATCCCTTACAGATGGTTGTCCAGCTGCCTCTTGAAGGCCTCTAATGTGGGAGAGCCCACCACCTCCTTAGGTCATTGGTTCCATTGTTGTACTGCTCTAACAGTCAGGAAGCTTTTCCTGATGTCCAGCCGGAATCTAGCTTCCTGACACTTGAGCCCATCATTCCGTGTCCAGCATTCTGGTTGATCGAGAAGAGATTCTGGCCCTCCTCTGTGTGACAGCCTTTCAAGTATTTGAAGAATGCTATCATTTCTCCCCATAGATGTACACTGAATTTGTACCCAGACACACTTCAGAAACTACAGCTGCTCCCCAGGGGGTGTACAGGCCATCACCTCGAAAGGGACGCACTCTTCCCTGGCCACTCCCCTCTCAGTGCGGTTTCTGCATCTAGGCTGACTACCACCTCTTGAATATTCCCTCCACATGGGCTGACATATGTGAATCCCACTGCCAGCCCATTCATACTCCCAAGGGGGAATCAAAGCTATAGGAAAAAGTCTAGAGTGACACACAGCCTGAATATCTGGGGGGGAAACTGAAAGCCATCATTGGCTGCAATTCACAATGGATGCAGAGCGATCGTTCTCTGGTATTTCTATGGTGAAAATGCTCTATATGTCGTATTCGCAGTTAGAATGGGAAACTAGTTCAGTTACAGACCAGAAGTAACGACTCTGACAGTATGCAACTTTACAGACTTTTTCGACCTCCGTGGTGGGAACTGGACAGGAGGAAACGTCTGGCCATTTCCTGTGGCTCAGGGTTATAACCAGGAAACAACATTTTGCCTCCTAGTGGCAAATAAGTAGTACAGTTTCATTTAGGAAGTTCAACAGCAAAGAGGCAGATTTCACATGGATGTGCGTCACTTGATGATTTAGCTTAGGAACCAACCTCTGAAGAGTCCTGCTTTCGAGATAACTGTGAAGGTTCACTCTTGGCTGATCCAGGATAGCCATTCCACGTGTGCAAGTCATGCACGAGGCTGTAGTTATCAAACGACTGACACACCACGGGCAAAATCATCCTTAGGGAAGATTCCCTACGATGCTCAGTGTAACGAGCTTCCTGCGCCTTCAAACCTTCAAAAGCTTTGCCCTGACATGCTAGTTCTCTATGTGCAAAACATTGTGTGTATGTGTGTGTTTTTAAATAGGGGGAGCGCTGGAAACACTCCCCTGCCTGCAGTCTGAAGTGGTCTGAATTCCAACAGACACATCACATGGGGTTCCTGACTCAGACTGAAGACAATACTTGAGAAAGAACTTCCCAAGTGTTTGTTTTACCTTTGTGATCTCTTCCTTCTGCTTACAGATGTTGCTGACTATCTCCAGAATGCGCTGGGTATAGGCAGAGCGGGAGACATCCTTGGGAAGGGATTCTAACTCCATAATCTGCAGACAGGGAAAACAGGAATGGGAATAGGGCTCAATAAGGAAAAATGTGCAAAGGTCTAGGGACTCTTTTAGGGGGCTAAGCATTATTCACTCTTGAGCCCCATCCTATGGTGCAGAAGAACTCAGAGGCTTCGTTCTCAAAAAGGTGGCAGACCCATGTCCAGGCTGTACCACTTTGGACCAGAGGTGGAAGTTCACACGACTGAAAGCCCTTCTATTCATACATAAAATTCCCTGGCCACAGAAAGCTAACATGTCAGGGGAATGTTAGACCAGAGCACGTAGCACTAAAACCTGGCTTTGCATTACAAAAGAACCAAGCCAGCAAGTTAAGAACAGCACCATCATTCCCAAACTCAGAATATATAAATTTTGCAAATTTGTGGCAAGCAGAATTATTCAGACATGACTGTGTTATATTCAGTAAGCTAACCATTTGGTTTCTGGAACATGTATGTCTCTTTAGCATTACTGGGGATGGTAATCCTTTTTGATTTACTGTTACCCATGCCCAGTTAGCCAATATATCATCATTACAGACAGCAGTGAAAATTGGGGGGGGGGGGGGAAGGATTCTGGAGGTCCTCTGTAGAATCATAGTCCTACAAGAAACAACTGTTCCCCACAACCCCTGATAACTGTGTTGTGCAACCCAAACTTTGTCTTACACGTAGGTGAGCCCCACACCCCAACACAAGCCACCAACCAGCTGCTTGTAGAGATCATCCTTGCGCTTAGCCTCATCAGCGGCAGATCGGATCCGCTCGTGCAGCTCCCTGATCTGGGACAGGCGCCGTGATGATGCCAGCTGCACGGAAAAACACAGAACAAGCGTCACCGCTGTCAAACCTCCCACCCTGAGAAGGGCTCCTCTCACGCCCTTTTTGCTTGCATTGTCACCTCCTTGGAATCGTGGAGGGCCTTGAGGTCCCGGAATTCCTGGATCAGCGGCACCCGATGCTTCTCCCACTGGGCGGCCAGCTGGATCACCCGCTGTGCGTTGCTCTCAACCACCACCTGAAGGAAACAAAGAGACGCTGAAAACTAAAGCCCTGCTACTGTTACTCTTTCCACATATTTATGACCGGATGTTCTCTTATAGCATCTACTATAACATCCCATTTGGGGCCGGTTTGTCAGGTACCGCTCGGGAGTTCACGGCATCCATGACAAACATGGGCCTATCCCAGTTGGTCTCTGGACCTACACATCAGCAGGACACACCCTCGATGCTGTTTTCAGTTCCGAACAGACGGATTTGTGGGCGGAGGTGACAAATACCTCTCCGTTGTCATGGACGGACCATTTTCTGGTCAGGGTGAGTATCACGGCTACCACCCGCCCCTGCAGGGGTGGTGGACCTATTAAGATGGTCTGCCCTCCAAGGTTGATGGATCCTCTCAGATTCCAGAAAGCCTTAGAGGGTTCTACGGCTGGTATCGTACCTGGTCAATAGATGCAATCAAGACCTAACTAGGGCTATTGACACAATCACCCCCAAATGTCCTCTCCGACCTGCTTCTAACCAGGTGCCTTGGTATACAGAAGATTTAAGGGAGTTGAAGCGGGAAGGACGATGCCTGGAGCGCCAATGGTGGAAAACTCGACTTATATCCGACAAGACACGACATAGAGAACATATTCGTTCCTATGGGGTGACAATACGTGCAGCGAAGAAAGCTTTCTTCTCTGCACGCATTGCGTCTCCGAATTCACATCCAGCAGAACTGTTCAGGGTGGTGAGGGGTCTAACTCAGACATCTTCCCCCCTGAACCTGATCTTAGAGCCTTCGGTAGTTCGCTGTGATACCTTTAACGATCATTTCACAGATAAAATCTCTCAGATAAGAGCCGACTTAGATGCCGTCATTATAGCAGAAGCTGACAATGGAGTGTCCGACAACTCCACAAGTAGAATTACACTAGATCAGTTTCAGTTGGTGAGTACTGAGGACGTGGACAAGCTGCTTGGACGAGCGAGGAGGACAACTTGCCCTCTCGATTCCTGTTCTTCTTGACTGGTCGTCCAGGGAGGAGATGCAATTAGATTACAACTGCAATATATTATTAATGCATCTCTCAGGGAGGGGAGTTTTCCATCATATTTAAAAGAAGTGGTGGTACGGCCGCTTCTAAAAAAGCTCTCCTTGGACCCCCTGGACCTTAATAACTACAGACCAGTATCAAATCTTCTGTTACTGGGCAAGGTGATCGAGAGGGCAGTTGCCTTCCAACTCCAAGCAGTTTGGGATGATACAGATTTTCTAGACCCAATTCAAACTGGCTTCAGAGCGGGATATGGAGTTGAGACTGCTATGGTCGCCTTAGTGGATGATCTATGCCTGAGTATTGACAGGGGGAGCGTGTCCCTGCTGGTACTTCTGGACCTCTCAGCGGCTTTCAATACTATTGACCATGGTATCCTTCTGGAATGCCTGAGGGGTTTGGGAATCGGGGGCACTGTGCTTCAGTGGTTCTGGTCCTACCTCTTGGGCAGGTTCCAGATGGTGATGCTTGGGGATAGTTGCTCCTCAAAGAAGGAGCTGTTGTGTGGCGTACCTCAAGGTGCCATCCTATCCCCAATGCTGTTTAACATCTACATGAAACCGCTGGGAGAGATCATCCGGAGGCATGGAGTGGGGTCTATCAGTATGGTGATGACACCCAAATATATTTCTTTATGCCTCTGACAACAGCATCAGCTAAGGATAGCGTGTCTCCTCTGAATGAATGCTTGGAGACAGTAATGGGCTGGATGAGGAAAAACAAACTGAAGCTGAATCCAGACAAGACGGAGATGCTTACTGTCAAAAGCCCCAACCTGGGTTTGGAGGTGTGTCAACCAGTTCTGGATGGGGTTACACCCCCCCTGAAAGATTGTGTTCGCAGCTTGGGGGTACTCCTGGATCCATCGCTCCAGATGACAGCTCAGATAGATGCGACAGCCAGGAGTGCCTACTATCAGCTTTGGTTGATACGCCAGCTGCGCCCCTTCCTAGAGTTGGAAGACCTACTAAAGACGGTAGTGCAGGTGCTGGTAACTTCAAGGCTCGACTTCTGCAATGCGCTGTACATAGGGCTATCTTTGTGCCTAGTCCGGAAACTACAATTAGTTCAAAATATGGCAGCCAGGTTGATCACCAATACACCTAGAGGTGACCATACCACTTCACTGGCTGCCAATTAATTTCCGAGCGAAGTATAAAGTGTTGGTTATTACCTTTAAAGCCCTACATGGTTTGGGTCCAGGTTACCTGCGGGATTGCCTTTTGTACAATCCGCCCCGCATACTCGGTCCTCTGGGGAGAACTTACTTCAGTCAGCAAAAACTAGGCTGACAACCGTTACCCAGAAGACCTTCTCTTCTGCCGCTCCCAGACTGTGGAATGGCTTGCCAGGAAAGATTCGCCAACTTAACAGTCTTCCGGAATTTAAGAAAGCCATAAAGACTCTCTTCCGGCAGGCCTACCCAGTTGAAGTTTAAGATGCCTTTTAATAAAGTATTAGCTTTCTATGTTTTTAATAATTCATTAGTTTTCTATGTTTTTAATCAGTTAAATGTATTTTATGCTGTTTTGTATTTAATGTTGTTCCCTGCCTCGATCCAAAGGGAGAGACGGGTAAGAAAAAAATATTTTTTTATTACTTATGGAGATAGCAAGGAATTGAGCAGAGGGAATGCTCTGTGAGGCCACATGCACTAAACCCCTTTCCCATCACCAGCAGAGGATTATAAATCCTACCCCACCAATAGGACATCTCTACAGCCGTGGGCCATGCTGAGATTTGCGAACCGGCCATATGCAAGATAGCCAACAGGTGGATGGGAGGATAATGGTGAAATGTGCTTAATTAAAAAAGAAAGCTCCTCCCAAATGTGATTTGGGGTGTTGAACCGCCACCTTCCGCTCACGGTCAAAGCCTTTTCGACCTATTCACTGCATTGTGCTTCTACAATTATATCACACACACACACACACACACACACACACAAACACCATCTCTTCCTTCCTGGCAGCTCCACTTAGAAACAGAAAGCAGGCTTCCTCTTTCAATCGAGCTCCCCAGCCGTGCCCTCCTGCCCTGCCAATTACCTGCAGCTTAGCCATGTTGTTCTCTGCATCGGGCAACAGCTCCACAGTGCGCCCCTTCACGCGCAGGGCCTGCTCCTGCTCCGTCACTCCCAACTGCCGTTGCCGCACCTCCCCTTCCACCTGAGGAAGAAACAGACCCTGCCTCAGGGCCGACCCAAGAAGAAGCCCACGCGGCATCCCCACTAGGTAACGTGGCTGCAATCCGTCAGGGGATTCTCCTGCGCGAGGCGCATTGAAATGAATGGGAGGGGGCCGAGGAATATGCCTGTATTCCTGCGCAGTTCCCATTTCTTTCAAAGGGGAGAACTTTCCCATGGATTGTGCCCTGTGGGTCAGTGCTGGCTTTCTCCCGCTCCGCCATTTTTATCGCTCCCAAGCCATGAGGTCGCCCCCTCAGGCCAGAGCCGTGTTTCTTCAGGGCCCCCAGAACCCATCATCCTTCCCATCAACCCATTCCGCTGCCAAAGGTGCGGCATTACCACTTACAATGCACAGAGGGCGCTCATGACAACGTTTCTTTCTCACTAGGCGTTGGTCAAGCCAGACAAGGGCGCACCCATCCCCCACTCTGTTCACACCTGTGTGAGGGTCAGCCCCAACGTGGACATCTGGCCCTCAAGCTCTTCAATCCGCCCCACAAGGCGGTCCAGTTCTCCTTCCAAGGTCTCCACTTCTGCTGCCTGCTGTTCCCGTAACTCCTGAAAACAATGGAAGAGACAGAGAGAAGAAGAATGGGGTGGGGGGTGGGGAGTTGGGGGGCGGGAATCAAATGGGGTTGTCAGGAAGAAGTGTTTCGGAGGTCTGGAATTTTGTTTTTAGGAAACCCCACATAGTGTAAAGGCAGAACTTATATTCTGTCACGGAATGCAAGGAAAAGTTCAACAGCTTCACATAAAAAGTTACATTTGGGCTACTCTGGGTCCCATAATTTGCTTGGATTCTTTAGCCATTAAGAAAAAAGGAAGGCACCACTAGGCACAGAGAATCAGAGAACAGTGAATCATTATTCCCCTAATGTGGAGCAAGTTGGTGAGGTACTGTTGCAAAAGCAAGACTATTCTTTGACCAGCAACTTTTCCCCAATTATCCCCAAGTGGACAGCCATCCAATAGAGTGTGAATAGACCACTCCACGGGTGACTATATGCATGTCGCACTTGGGTGACACAGAAGTAGTCATGCGTGGAGTAGAGTATCCACACTCTGTTGACTAAAGGATATTGTAATTCTAACTTGTTTTTATGCTTTATGCTTTTAAATTTTGTATATTGGTGTTTTAATTGTTCAATGTTTTTAATTTTTGTAAACCGCCCAGAGAGCTTCGGCTATGGGGCGGTATATAAATGGAATAAAATAAATAAATAAATAAAGTGCCATCTGAATGCACCCACTGTCTTTATATTATCAGGGTGTCTCCGCTGAGGTTATGGAGACAATAACACCTTGCTTTCAGGAGGCAAAGCCCCCTCCCACATTTTCAGAATGTATTTATTTATTTATTCGATTTATACCCCGACTTCCTACCAAGGAAACGGCGCTCAATGCGGCAGACAATAATAATAATTCAGCGGCAGTTCCGATATCCTATATTAGAGGCACACTCTTTGCTCCAGGGACACGAGTCACAGCTACACGAAAACAGATCCCCTCGTTTTGTTGGCTGAATGCAGAATCAGTAATTTGGAATTCAACAAGCAGTGTTCAAACGTGGACATGGAGTACATCTTGACACAGTATACGTTGTACCCCACGCGAATGCAGGTGAACGGTTTCATTACTTCAAAAAGCAGCACGAGAGGAGCGGCAACCACCCAGAGGATTCACCCAAATCCTCTCCCCATAAGCTAGGATGCCGTCGCCAACCGAAGTTTCACAGGAAATGAATGAAAGAGAACGGGCCCTCCAAGCCCCACACCAGCATCCTAAGCAGAACTCCCAATGTGGTCTTACCTGTTCTGTCGTCCGGGAGATAGGCAATGTCTCCATGGGCACCGGGACCTCTGCCTCCTGTTGGGAGACCAAAGGGTCAGCTGAGATTCTCGTGTCTTCCATCCCTCCCCATTTGTTCCCCAACGAACTTGACTCTCCAGCTGGTGACGGCTGAATAACACGTCCATGTAGAACAAAGTCCATCCTCTCTGTCTCTCTCTTCTTTTTTTAAAAGCCCGCTCGCCCACATTAGACCACAAACATACGCCTGGCCCACTCTCCCTCCTACCTGCTTATAGGCCAGGCGCTGAGTATGGGTGAAGCGAGAGCCCTTGGCCAAAGTCCCAGCACGCTCATGGCCGGCACCAAAAGTTCCCAGGAGCTGAATCAGGTCACGGCCTGTTGTCCCCTGGTGGGCGGACCCAGCACGAGGAGAGGCCTGCCGTAGCTGGTCCAGAAGGAGACGCTGCAGCCGCTGGCGCTTCCATTGGCGGTACTCCTAAAAAAAGGGCAAAGGGAAATACTGCTAGGGGTCATAGAAACATAGAATAGTAGAGCTGGAAGGGGCCTATAAGGCCATCGAGTCCAACCCCCTGCTCAGTGCAGGAATCCACCTTAAAGCATCCCTAGCAGATGGTTGTCCAGCTGCCTCTTGAAGGCCTCTAATGTGGGAGAGCCCACCACCTCCTTAGGTCATTGGTTCCATTGTTGTACTGCTCTAACAGTCAGGAAGCTTTTCCTGATGTCCAGCCGGAATCTGGCTTCCTGTAACTTGAGCCCATTATTCCGTGTCCTGCATTCTGGGTTGATCAAGAAGAGATCCTGGCCCTCCTCCGTGTGACAACCTTTCACACTCTGTAACAGCCTACCTGTGCTCTTAGATCTCGCGTGTGTGTGTGTGGTCGGGGTTGATGGGCTGAGCTCATCTCATTGTCCCACTTTAAGGGAAGTATAGGTGGCAACGCAGGGCAAGGCCTTCTCCATAGTGGTGCCCCGACTTCGAGATGACTTGCCCCACAAAGTACGTTTGGCGCCAACTTCACTGACATTTCAGCACCAGGCTAACACCCACCTGTTTACCTGGGCATTGAGAAGTGATGAGTTGCCGTGATAATCAGTCTTGTTGCTGATTGTCTTATTACGGGTCTATTCATACACCGCCTTAACGGCTTTTCACCAGATAAGGTGGTCTATATGTGTTAATAAATAAATAAATAAATAGTCTCTGTTTTAAAATTATTGTTAATTGCCTTGGGATTCTTTTAAGGATTGGTGGCATATAAACAGAAATAAATAAATATTCCAATGTGGACTATTAATTGAGCAAAATGGTAAGCAAAACACCCAATCAAAGTGGGAATTGGTGTGAGTGGACTCTATTCCACCATACTGAGGCTGGAAATTAGGAATGCTGGATAGATCCAGGTTTTTGGAAACAAAGGGGCAGGAAAAAGGGGCCTACTTAGAAATCCCAGGCATCTAGCAAGGTATCCCACACACTTTGAAGAACCTCACATGGCCTAAACATACTTTAAATACATGTCTAAACAGCTAGGTCTCCCATCAACTTTTTTTCTTTTTCTTTTTTAGAGCATGCACAGAGAGCCTGATCTGAATCAGGATTCTGGCATGTTTTGTTTTTAAAAATCTGGATCAGGTCCCCTGCGCCTAGTCTAGATTAAAAATAAATAGATTGAAAATAATGTCTGCTTGGGCCCTCCCTGAAGTGGTCCTGAAAAGGCATGGTCTGAGGGGGTGGAGGGAGGGGATTGCCTTCCACCTGAGAAAAATCTCCTGAGCCCCATCTATAGCAACTGGAATCCTGGAGTGTTTCCCTCATCACCCTGCAGCTCAAGACTGAAAAGGGCAAAAAAATATATTTTCAGACTGAAAAAGGCGGGGAAAAGAAACATCCAAAGAAGCCGTCTTCTCCCTTCTTTCTTGTCTGAAGGCAGGGGTGATACCTCCAAGGAGTCCTCCTGACCTGAAGGTCGGAGGGCACCCATGCCCCCTTTTCTCCCAGCTGTGGGAATGTTTAGAACCTTATCTTCCTTCTCCTCAACCCACTGTGTGGGGATTTAGATCTCTAAAAAGAAACTTGTGTGGGGAGGCCACCCCCACTTTTCCAGGTAACACGAGGGGCAGCGGAATCCCAGTCCGACACCTCAGATGAGCCACATCTTGCTCACCATGACCAGAAAACCCGGGACTAGAAGGGGAAAGAGATAAAGGAAATATCTCCAAGGGCCATGAGATCACAGTTTGTGCTTTCTGCAAGTGCTCTCTGTCCCTGCCCTTTATATTTTTTGACCAAAAATATCCATTTTGAAAAAACAGGATGCACAGAGCCCCCGTTCACAACTGGCCAGAGGGGTGAGAGAGAGAATATTGCCAGACACCCAGCACTTCCTCGTGTCGGTCAACTTGGTCCCTTAGCAAAAAATGGTGCCTGCCCAATATGGCTGCCCTGCCCATGACAGGCCTTCCAAGGAACTCCGGACTCCAGGCGAAGTACAAAGTGTTGGTCATTACCTTTAAAGCCCTACATGCTTTGGGATCGCCTTCTCCCATACAATCCGCCCCGCAAGCTCAGGTACTCTGGGAAAAATCAACTACAGTCGGCCAAGACTAGGCTGACAACCGTTACCCAAAGGACCTTCTCTTCTGCCGCTCTCAGACTGTGGAAAGACCTGCTGGGAGAGATCAGCCAACTTACCAGTCTTCTAGAATTCAAGAGAGCTATAAAGACTGATCTCTTCCGGCAGGCCTACCCAGTTGAATTTTAAGACTTGGTTGATTTTAATAATGTATTAATTTTATATGCTTTTAATCACTTTTATGTATTTTATATTGCCTGTATTGATGTTGTTCCCCGCCTCAATACAGAGGAAGAGGTGGGTAAGAAATAAATTATTATTATTATTATTATTCTCTATCAAATGAGCAGCAGGAGTCCCCTGACTGGAAAGTCTCTCTTCTCAAGCCAGGTAGAATAACAGGGCCCCATCTGTCCCTACAATTTTCACATTATTCCATAAATTCTGTGATTATGAGGCATCTCACTTGGCCACATTTGTTAATAATAATAATACAGCTTCATGGAGTGCCAGCGAAGGGTGGTGGTGTCCTCGGAATGATGGGGAGGCCCAAGCCATAACCTCCACCCCACCATTTCCTAACAGACCAGGCTGGGGTCAAGTGGGATGGGCAGAAGATGAAAAATACACTTCATGGACAGCTAAAAACAAAGCTGGAGCTCTCTTCCAATCCTGACAGTGGAAAGCAGGCAGGATTGGAACTCAGGATGGGGAGACGGTTTCCTTCCATTGCAAGGGACAGCCTTTCAACTTGCATGGCCCTGTTTATTCAACACATTCCCATCACACCTTTCCTCAAAAATGTTTCAAGTTGGCTGCCTACCAGATCAAGTAGGAAGTGTAAGCTGCACAACCTTTGATACACAGCAGGGGTGCAAAAAGCGTGGCCCACGGACTGTAGGCCCTCCAAGCTCTATCTGGCAGCTCCTCAAGACCCCTAGCCGCTGCCAAAAAAACTGGGGGGGTGACCCCCATACAGCGAGCCCTGCTGTTTTACTGCCACTAATAAAGAGTGCTACAGCTGTTGTGGTGTATTAGCTAAGAGATCGCTCTGCGTCAGCAAGACCCCAGTCCAAATAGCACTTCCGTGACCTCCTAGGTGGTCTTTGGCAAGCCACAATTCCTCTGGCCTCACCTCCCACCACCACCTTCAACCAGGGGGTAATACTGTCCTACCCAACAGAGCAGTTGGAAGGATCAGTGACTTGTTTTATATATTTTAAAATGTTTTCATGGTTTTAATTTTTGTGAACCGCCCAGAGAGCTTCGGCTATGGGGCGGTATAAAAATGCAATAAATAAATAAATAAATCAGTGACATAACAGATGGGAATCGCTGCAATACCCTGCTGTCATGATCACACCATCATCCACTGAGTCAGGATAATCAGTCCGTCAGTTCAGTCCGTCATGCTCACCTCTGGAGTCATACGTGATCCAAGACCCTGGCTCTTCCACTCGCTCTCCCAGTCTTGGGCTGTGCTCAGCTCAGCCATATTAAGCTCCAACAGGGATGGCACCAAGGATGTAGGCTGGGGCAGCTGAGCTGACACAGGTGGCAAGAACTTGACAAAGAACTCTTTCCTTTCTAGGGAGAAGAGGATGAGAGCAGTCACACCCACACAAACTAGTTAGGCCCAGGAACCCACCACTGCCACATTCCAGCATTTTTCAGGGTGATCACACAAGCCAGATGTTGATTTACCACCCACTACCCTGCATCTAAAAAGCCTACCAATTCCACAACCAGAAACTGTGAACTGGAGTAAGTTATAGAAACTTAGGGAATGGGTGCAATGCAGTGTACTTACTGGCATCAGATTAGGCTGCATGCTTGATTTCAGGGATAACAAGATCTTTTTGGTCTGATTTCTCAATTGGCCAGAGAACCAAAGCAAAAACAACCAAACAAGAACTGCAGCTGAGCATGCATTTTTTTTTACACCTGCACACATATTTTCAAGACGCTCACAAACTGCAATCCCCCAAGATCAGACCAGTACTGCCTGTGCCCAAATCTAGTCATCAAAGGCACACAATGGGGAACCTTTTCAGTAGCCGCTTTACAACTATGATCTTCCCTAGGACACTAATGAAAAATGGCACCTTTCTATCATCTTTTTAAACTTGGACATCCATTTAGGAGGAAAAGACGGAACAGGTGCAAAAAGCCTTTCGATTGGTAGCACCAGAAGCTCTCTGCCTGAACTCACCTTGGGGTACTTTCCCAAAGAATGGGTCCGACTCTTGAGGTAGGACCAAGGTTTGAGCCCGAAATCGCTTCAGTAGGCATGAACCCTAGTAAGGACGAAGGGGGACAGTCTGAAAGAGCATTCACCCAGTTAAAAAGACAAGGAACACCATAAGGGGAAATTGGACCTGTAGAGACAAGAAAAAGACTCAGAGATGGAAACAGAAACACAGCACAAATAAATCAGCAGAAAAGCCAGGGGTGGAGCAGAAGAAAGTACTCACTGGAGGGGGGTTATATACGCTGCAAGAAAAATACCGATCTCCGTACCTTAAGCCCAGAGATTGGGATGCGTACACTACATTCGCTCATTGTACAGACATCCGCATGCAACGTGGAAGACCCAATTTGAGGGTTTCTGCATTTCTTGAGACAATGCATTCGGCAAAAGGACAGGGGCTGTCAAGTGAAAGGCAAATGACTACAAACTCCTGGGAAACTCAGCAGACCAGGGATAGACAGGTAGGCAAAAGGCGCGAAATCTCCTAGGCCCTTTGGAAGACATTTCTTGCATTTTTTCAAAAGTATCTCCCTGCCACCCCAAATATATGAAACAGCTGGAAACTATGGGCAGTATCCAATGTTAGACCTACATAAAATAGACCCATAGAAATGAATGAGACTTAAGACTTACTTGTCCCATTCATTTCAATAGGTCTACTCTACAAAGGACTAACATTGGATACTACCGTTAATAAAAGTTTGGATTCTCAGAAATCAAAATGCAGCCATTCCACATTATGGAATGATCTCCCTGATGAGGCTCACCTGGCGCCAACATTGTTATTGTTTCGGCGCCAGGTCAAGACTTTCCTCTTCTCCCAGGCATTTAACAGCATATACTGAGTTTTTAATTGACCCCAGAACTATATTTAGGCCTGGCTGAGAGTTCGCAGCTATTTTAAATGTACACTGTTTTTTATATGTTGTCTGTTTTTATGTTTTTAAATTTTGTATATCGATTTTTAATGTCCAAAGTTTTAATTTTTGCCAACTGCCCAGAGAGCTTCGGCTATGGGGCGGTATATGAACGTAATAAAATAAATAAATAAATTCACATGAGGAAACGCACCTGCAATAGCTGCAGGCGGGTGGTACGGCAGGCCGGGGGCACCCACGGGATAGCCAGTTGCTCCTTGATAACGGCTGCAATGGCTCGGTGAAGCGCCGTGGATTTGCCTGCGAGGACAGAGCAGGTTAGAGAGAGGACCCCAGCTTAAGAACTCGGCCTCCCCACACTCTGGATCTGGATCGGCCCGGCGTCCTTCATACCCACAGGCTGGTCGGCATCCTCCGAGGCATCGCGTGGCAGCTTCTCGACCAGGAAGAGGAGCAGGCGGCGGATTTCAGGCTCACTGCTGTACAAGAAGGTCTGATAGCCAACTTCCCCTTGATATCCCAAGTCCTGGATGGGAGGCAATAAAATTGGAATGGTTTTTAAAGTTGTATCTTTAATATTGTATTTAAATGTGATTTTCATATATATATATATATATATATATACACACACACACACATACACACACACACGTGTGTGTGTGTGTGTGTGTGTGTGTAAACTGCTTAGGGACTGTATTATAATTAGCAAAAATGTAAATATCACAAATAAATAAAATAAATAAATGCAAGCCAGAAAGTGGGATGGATTGGCTGGGCGGCCAAAGGCTCATCTCTCAGCTTGGAGGGATGGAACTCCTAAAACAGGGGTGCTGAGCCCCTCTCAGCTTCTCCATTTTCGAGAAGCACTCAGGGACCACAGTCCAGTGACGGGCAGGGCAAAGAATACCAGCCTATTTTAGCTTAAACCTCTTTACTGCTAGTAACTTCGCCTTTGTAAAGGCATTTCAACCTTTTACAATGGGGGAGGGGGGGAGTACACAAAAGCTGGGAAACCAGCCAACGACCAGCGGTTGGAGGAAAGGGGCATGGTCCCCATGGGGAAGCCCAGAGAGCTGGATTTGGCCTCAAGGTTTGAGGTTTTGCACCTTTCTCCTAAAATGCAGGCACCTCCAACTGGTTCTAATTTAGGGACCAGGAGAGCAACTTCCAGTGCTCCCGAATGCCACAGCCCAGGCTCAAAACAGGTCTTGATCTCACTGTGATCGTCCGGGATCCCATACAACTGACAGGCATCGTATGTGACTCAGGGTTACCTTATACCAAACCCCCGCAGCGTAGCAGATCCTGAGTTGCAGCAAGGCACTTCAGCGGCTACCTGCCCAATTGCAGCATGAACTCTTGGTAGACGGAAGCGGGCTGCTTCGTCGAAGGCATCGAAAGCTGTTGCGTTAGTTGTACTCACCTGGCAGGCTTGCGCAAGGCTCATGCCAATCCGGAAGCGAGCAGACATGCCCGGAGGCAGGGTGGGGCTGAGGCCTGCCCCCGCTGACGGATTGATGACCCGGAGGCATCGCACCACGGATTCGACGATCAGCTCGGTAGTGAACTCGCGGATGCTCTGCACTTCATCCGGGATGTCCCTGTGGCGGGCAGCGGTGGGTGGGGAGAATGCAGGCATTAAAAGGCTCCCTCAAAAGTGTCAATGCCGATCGCCCACCGGTGCCACCCCTTTCCCCTTCCTGCAATGGAAGAGCCGACTCTTGCAATCCCATCCAGTTAGCAACAGCTGGGGCACAATCAAGGACATAACATGGCTGCCACCAATGACAGAGAACATTGCCCCTGAACTTGAGATGTGAAGGCTTGGGAAAATGGAGGGGGAAGAGTTCTTCCCAAAATTTCCAAAAAAAATCCCTGGTGGGAAAATGCTTTAAAAAGAAGGAATTTTGGTTTTCCTGCCCCCCACCCCCACCGCCAAGGCCTCCACGTCTCTACTCTGAACTCAAGGTAACAGAAAAACAGAATTTGCTCTAGGTAACAGATTGCCAGTCGCCACACGTTTTTGCACAGTTTTGCCCTCGTCCTGCCTGTCCAAGCTGCCAGCGTTTGTGTGTGCAGAGGGAGGCGCTGGCTACAGGAGCCTCTTTCCCAGGGCCCTGCACCACAAAAGGGCAACGGTACCTCTGTCCTACGGACAGCCTCCTCAGCCTGCCACCAAAAAGGCCAAGGGGACAATCCTGTGCTCGCCTTCACAGAGCACAGCAAGACTTATTTGCAAGACTTACTTGCAAGCAAACCTGCATGAGAGTGGCCCATCAGAATGTGACGAAGGGAAGCCTGTGGCTCGAGTCTCACCTCAGCCATGAGCCAAGCTGCTATTATCTCAGCCCCAGCCCCCCCCCCAATCTGCAATATAGAAACACCGCCTCCCTTACAACTGTCATGAAGGCTACCGATACGATGCATAAGAAATGCCCTTCAGAAAAAAAAGATTGAAGAACAGCCTTCCCCAACCTGGTGCTTTCCTGACGTGTTGGGACTACAGCTCCCAGTATCCCCCAGCCAGCACAGGAGCTGTAGTCCAACACAACTGGGAGCGAGGGCACCAGGTTGGGGAAAAGTAATCTTGAGAGACCGTGCCGGCTCCTGGTTTCGGAGGGCCCTTGGGCCAGACCAATGGGCCCCTTCCCTCAGTGAGTCTACCTCCTCGCCCCCATTGTCACCAGCTGCTCTTCCTGCTCTTCCTCCTCCTCCTCCTCATTGCTACCACTTGCTTGCTTAACAGGCAGAGAGACAGTGAGCAAGGAGGCAGGGCCATCTCCTGCTCCTCCTCTTCCTCACCACCACCATTGTCTGGACCAGAGCAAGAGGTTAGTGAACAAGCAGGTCGCAGCTGTGAAGAGAAGGAGTAATTTCAAGGGTGCTCTTATCAATGGGGGCCCTCAGCACTACCTGACCATGCCTACCCTTGACACTGGCCCTGAGCAGAGGAATGCTGTGCTTACAGTCGGTACCTCTGAGGCGGACTTCTGCTCCGTGCTTTAAAATGTTCTACATGTTTATATTTGGCTGCAATTTTGTGTATACTGCCTTTGGGCACCCCGCTCGGAGCGAGACAGCAGTAAGCACGCTCTGCAGCGAGCCTGCCCAACGTGTGACTCAACCGTCCGAACGCAGCCCTGCCAATCACGTACGGCAGCCCAGGAGGTGCTCCACACGCCTCCTGCGCTTGCTGCCTGCCCAGAATGGCAAGAACAGGAGGCATTGTCAAGCCCTTGGTGGGCCACCGTGTATGACTGGCAGGTCACAAGTTGGCAGGCCTATTTGAAGAGACCGTACCTACGAGCGCTCATTAGGAAGATTGCATGCAAAGGCAGGCACAGATCCCCCAACCAGCCTCTGCAGTCCCCTGATTAATCCAAGCCTTGTCACTAAGCAACCGCCGGTTGCTTCCTCCCACACAACCCTCGGAAGCTGCAAAACGCCTGGCTGGAGCCGAAGGGGGAGATCCGCGAGAGCACACGGCTCCCCAAGCAAAAGTGAAGAGCCAGCATGAGACATAGCAAACGGAAGCCATAGACGCCGCGTAACCCCAATTAAGTTCTTGCCAGGGCTCAGAGAAAAGCCTGGCATAAAGGTGATGGGCAAATGAGCTCTCTTGGGGGAATTTCAGCCCACGCCCTGATTCACGGCACTCGTTGTATTCAGAGCTCAAATAATTTTGCATTTAGAGAGATCTGCATCAGAAGCTGTATGTTCCTGGCCTGTGACGTGCCAAGCAGAGCGCACACAAGCACCCCCTTGTGTCAAATCCTTCCACACGGCACAATTTCAGACCCCTTCCGACCTCTGTCAAGCACATCTGCTACCTGCTATGAGCAGTGTGGTGCTTCACCGCTCACCTCCCACCCACCACCTACCAATACATAAGACACAAAGCAGAAAGGCAGCCTTACGTCCCGGAGAGGCGGAGGGAACGTATGAGGATCTTGTCCACCTCCTCCATGTCGCTTGTACATCTAGGGATATGGGGACCCCTATTTAAAAATCAAACAAAGAAAGAAAAGACATAACATTATAATCTTCGGAAACCTCCCAGAGAGCTTTGGTTATGGGCTGGTGGGGTGATATAGGAATGCAATAAATAAAAATAAATAAATAAAAAGAAAGCAGCTGATCACACAAATAGTGAAAGCAGCAAAGCTCAAGTCAGGGCTCCTGCCACCAGCAAGCTCTATGGAGTTATTGGGACGGATCTCACATCACAATAGAATGGAGCAGCCTTCCCCAACCCGATGCCCTCCAGATGTTTTGGACTATAGCTCACATCAGCCCCAGCCAGGATGGTTTATCATCAGGCATGCTGGGAGTTTTAGTCCCAAACACCTGGAGGGCAACAGATTGAGGAAGGCTGGTTTGGAGTATTAAGCCCTCCCCCTCATCTCCACTCCCCTCTTGCAGATTAGGGTGGCCTTGTGAATATGCTCTCAAGGGGTACTCATCTACAAGTAGCTTTTAACTGGCCTGGTTGCCCACATGTCCCTGCATTAATCATATCAACCATATAATGGCTGATAAAGAAAATGAAAAGTACTCTTCTCCAGTTGAAAATATTTCACTACCTGGTTGCTTGCAGGTGATTCTTACCACAGGTAACGCTCCAAATAAGAGAGTGAGAACTAATCTAAGAGCAGCTCTGTTGGATCAGTCCATGATCCATCAAAGCAACTTTCCCAATGCTAAATGAGGGATGCTGGGAGTTGTAGTCCAATATATCTGGAAGGCACCAGGTTGGGGAAGGCTGATCCATGAAATAGCATCCTTTTTCCAGCAGTGTGCAGCCAGATATTTCCAGGACGCTCAAGAGCAGGACATGATGGCAGCAGACCAGCATCTGGTATTCAGAAATATCCTGCCTCTATGAGTAAGGAGGTTCCATTTAGCTATTATTTCTCACACACATTCATAGATCTTAGGTTGTCAAATCCCCTTTGAAAGCTGCCTAAGCCAGTGGGCATCACCAAATCTTGTAGCAGAGAGTTCCAGAAGTTAATTTGGAGTGCTGTGCGAGGTACTTTATTTATTCCGTCTTGAATCTACTTCTTACCAATTTCATCGGGTAACCCCCAAGTTCTAGTCCTACGGGAGAAGATAACTTTCTCTTGCCACCCCATAGACCTCTCTCACATGTCTGCTTAGTCATCTTTTTTGTAAATTAACACAGATGATGCCATTTCTTTTATCCAGGCCGGGCCAATAAGAATATAAGAACACCACGATGCATCAGATTTAATCCAGCATTCTGTGCACACAGTGGCCAAACAGCTGCCATGGGAAACCCAAAGGCAGAACACGAAGGTAATGGCCCCCTCCCAATCATGTTCTCCAGCTACTAGTGCAGACAGGAATACTGCTTCTGATACTTGAGGTAGCATGTAGCTATCAGGACTAATAGCCATTGATAGCCTTCTCCTCCAGGAATTTGTCTGACCCCCCTTTTAAAGCCATTCAAATGGGTGGCCATCACCACATCTAATGGGAGTGAATTCCATAAACTATGTGCTGTGTGAAGAAGCACTTCCGTTTATCTGTCCTGAATCTCCCACTATTCAGCTTCATGGGATGACCCCATTGGGTTCTAGTATCACGAGAGGAGAAAAATGTCTCTACTCACTTTCTCTGCACTATGATAATTTTGTACACCTCTATCATGTCTCTCCTTACTCGTCTTTTTCCTAAGCTAAACAATCCCAGATGCTGTAACCTTCTCTCATAGGGGAATTGCTCCAGCCACTTGGTCATTTCTGTTCCCCTTTTCTGCATTTTTTCCAGCTCCACAATATCCATGTTTAGGTGCGATGACCAGAACTGTACACAGTATTCTAAGTGTGGTTACACCAAAGGTTTTTAGAAGGGCAGTAAGATATTGGCAGTTTTATTCTCAATTCCTTTTCTAATCATGCCCAACATTAGGGTGACCATACGAAAAGGGGGACAGGGCTCCTGTATCTTTAACAGTTGTATAGAAAAGGGAATTTCAGCAGGTGTTATTTGTATGCATGCAGCACCTGGTGAAATTTCCTGTTCATCACAATCGTTAAAGATACTGCAGTCCTGTCCTCCTTTTCATATGGCCACTCTACCTAACACGGAGTTGACCTTTTTTTACAGCAGCCACACACTGGGCCGACATTTTCATTGAGCTGTCTGCCACAGTCTTGTTTATGAAGAAGTTGAAAATAATTGGTCCCAATACTGATCCCTGTGGGACCCCACTATTTACTTTCCATTGGGAGAATTTGCCATTTATTCTTATGCCCTGCTTCCTGTTCTTTAACCATTTACTGATCCATAAGAGGACCTCTCCCCTTATTCCATGACTGCTAAGTTTGCTCAGGAGTCTGTGGTGAGGGCCTTTATTAAAAGCCTTTTGGAATTCCAAGTAAACGTCTACCAGATCACTCCTCTCCACGTTTATTGACATGCATTTGAGCAGGGTGGAGAACCTCTTTCAGCCCGAAGGTTGAATTTCATTTCAGAGAGGCTCTCAGGGGTAGCACTCCAACAGTGGGTAGGGCCAAATGTAAAAGGGGCAAGGCAAAATACCAGCATCTTGTAGATTAAAAATCATACTGCCAGTAACTAAGCCTTTGGAAATTTCAACTTTTGGAAATAAGCAGGGGAAATTACAAAAAAGATGAGAAACTATCAAATAATAGGTGGTTGAGGAAAGGGGGCGTGGGCATGTGGGAACTCTGGAGGGCTGGATTTAGCTGATGGGTCTCAGGCTCAACACTCCTGTTCTAGACCTCTGTTATGTCCCCTTTTAGTCAGTTTTTCTCTAAGGTATTGTAGATGCCACCTTCTTTATCCAGACGAGGCTAATGTGTTTGCATGTGAACTGTGAAAGAGAGAAGGGCCCGGCTGGGATATACCTCAGTTCAGTTGAGGCGTCCAAGAGGAAGAAGGGTTATAGAGTTGTGATGCATCAGCTGAGTGAATGGGGATAGATAGGGTTGACCAAATTCTTAGCAGCTGTGAAGGACAGATGCAAGAGGTGTGCCAGATGAGAATACCAAAAGGAAGCACTATGTTCTGTAGCAGGGTCTCTCTGTCCACCCCCTCCCCATCCCAGGCACCGCCTGATTGCCCTTATGCAATATTCAAGGCTTAGTTTGGGCCAAGACTGCCCTTTAGAACTAGGGTTAGGCTCAAGGGACATATGAAGTGTCCTTGCATAAGTTTAAAATGCAACATTACAACTTATACACGCTACAGGATAACCATGGCACAGAACTATGGGTTTGCCAGTTTGCAGCACAGCAAACCTACCAGTACCAATGATGTGGGAGACACTGTCATACTGCAGCTGCCGCTCCATCCCTTCCAGAACTCTGTTACTCTACCTCCGTCAGCTGCAGACCAACTCCTGAAGATCCACTTGCTCCGGTGTACAGCAACCTTCCCCAACCTGGTGCCCTCCAGATGTTTGGGTGGCAACCTCCAGCATTCCTGACCAATGGCCATGTTAGTCAGCCGATGGGAGTTGAAGTCCCAAAACATCGCAAGGGCGCCAGGTTTGGAAAAATGGATGAGAAGAGCTCAGGAAGGATGTAGAGGTAGGAATCAACAGTTGTGACAATTGTGCATTTTTATGTATTTTATATTTGATGTTGTTATCCGCCTCGATCCAGAGGGAGAGGCGGGTAATAAATAAATAAATAAATAAATAATTATTATTGTTATCCATTGTTCACTGTTAATAATAAGTTCTCTGAATTGCAGTCTGACAACATCACACACACACACACTGTCCCAAGCCACCAGGTTTTTAAGATCTGGGATGAATAAATTTTGGCACATGCAGTTTTACACACCGGTGTAAGCTCTGGGGACATGGCAAGCTGTGCTAACTAAAACCCCGCTACATCAGAATGTATACACTATACACTTTCTCCCCCACAAAGTGCTTGATGCAGAGATCTGGAGATCTCCAAAACCTGCATATTTTTCGGTGACGTTTTGGTTGGCCTAATAAAGGTATTAGCACTAATGTGGGTTATTTTGGATTTTTCTTACCCTCAACACAGCTTTTGTGTGTGTGTGTGTGTGTGGGGGGGGGGGGTTATGCTAAGCGTTTTCCAGCCACATTTATGAGAACAAACCCCGTTTTTTGCATGCACCAAGCCGAACCCCATGAGGTGCTTTAAATCCTATGCATGAAAGAGGAAGTCGGGACACCCAGCTGCAGGTGAGCGTTGGGGAGCGACAGAGGCTGCTGCAGTTTTGGAGGCGAGGATATAAGAATATCAGGCGAGCCCGAACTTTGGAAGGCTGCTATAAGGAAACGGGAGAGGCTGCCCGAGACGGCGGGGCAAGAAGAGGGAGGCAGGGAGGGAGGTAACCGTACTCACCGCTCCCTCTGCTCTGAGCTGGGCCAGGCGCTCAGTCACAGGACCTACCACAGGGCACGACGGGAAATGTAGTGCATTGTCGCTGCTGCTTCCCTGCAGCGCGTTGCATGCTGGGACTTGTGGTCCAGGGCCTCTCTTCCTCTTCAAATGAGTCGTAGCCCAGAGCAAACAAAGGCTAGAGTAGCACGCCCCATTGGAGAGGGAGGAAAATCTGGGTTCACTTGGAAAGCCTTTTGTGGGGGTAGGATTTTTCCCGCGGGGTCAATAAAAACGAATGGGAAAATCCTATTATTATTAATATATTTATTTATATCCCACCTGTTTCCCAATAATGGGACTCAAGGCGGCTTACAAATTAAAACATGTACAGTTAAAACAAATAGCGATAAACAAAAATTAAAAATATAATTAGACGTAGTACAATTTTAAAATATTTAAAACATTTTAAAACATTTTAAATACATTAAAAATCCTAACTCTAAGCAGTACCTCCACAAAGGTCTGAATTACTCCCCAAAGGCCTGCCGAAACAAAAGTTTTAGCCTGCCTCGGAAAGCACACCAAGGAGGGAGCCAGTCCAAGCTTTTAGTATAGCTGTGATTGGGCAGCAATGGGTTGTATCCCTTGTTAGTCCCACTTAGGGTAGCAGAGATACAGCTCAGTGTTTCCTCTTCAAGCTATATATATATATATATATATATATCTTCAAGCAGCTAGTTGCTGCTCTTTCTGACTCAGGTTTCATTTTGTGTGAAAAATGTGAGTTATTTCAAGAATTGCCCTGCAAATGGCAGCGCCAACACAGTTCATTATCCCTATATTGGCTTGGAGAGAGTGATGTGCTAGTAATATTGGGGATTAGAGATGGAGCTGAGGCTGGCTTGGATTTCTACAGCAAAATCTCACATGCTAAACAAACATCCCTCCCCCTCCCCCTTGTTGTAGCAACAATCAATCTACCTAATTTCCCCCCCTAAAACTTACTATTAACTCAAATCTGGCGCTCAAAGTGCCTTGCGCTTCTAAATGTTGAAAAACGCCAAAAAAAACCCACCCAAAAAATAAGGCCTGTATTAGAAAATGCACTAACTCCTGTCTTTGCAGCTACGTTACACAGCTATGCTAAAACCTTATATTTCTCCATAGTTTTCTATGGGCAGCTCTTACTTCCATTCGCATTGCTTCCTAACCAACCCAGAAGCTGGAAATGTGTTGACAGTTTATTATATTTATGGACCAGCTACGCCACGCGCTTCCCAGCCCTGCGAGAGCAGAGAGCATGTTGGGTGTTGTAGTCTTGACTCACGCTTAGAAATGGCTGCTGAGGGGCGGGAGGAGGGAGCGGAATAGGAGCAACAATCTCCTAGCAACTAGAACATAGCCCTCCTCAACGTGTTGCCCAAACCGGCCTTTGGCTGGGACATCTCTCACATCTGTCTTTTTAGTATTGTGGTTTGTTGTGTCCACAGATCTAGGACCCTTGGAAGTAGGAACCTGGTTCCACACAAAACTCAGGTGGTAGACATTTATTGTAGTGCTCCTTCTTTGCAGGCAGCTACAGGCAGACTGGCCTTTGCGTTGCCAGTCTGCTACAAAACCTGGGATGGACTATCTGTGCTTAATGCAGGTCATTCAGAAATCCTGGCCTGGCTCAAAGAATGGGCCCATCACAAACACTACATCCCTCCTTTCCTTCAAATATGAAAAACAGCAACATAGCTATAAAGTTAGAGTATCTGAACAACAACAAAACTGCAACTGTATAAGGAAAATATACAACTAATGCACATATTAAAAATGCACATGCAAATCAAATTAGGTAAACAAGAACAATTAGCTCAATAGTTCACAAAACAGTTTTTCATGTAATATTGTCCTGCAAATAGCTTGGAGCACGGCGGCTGGTCCTTGTTGGGTAACGTTGCAAGTTCAAATCTGAAACACCAAGAGTTGCTGGATCTGGTGCTGCAGGAGTGGTGGATGGGATGGGATGTTCACTCTGTGTGAACTGATCATCATCACAGTCAGGTCTTTGGGTCTGAGGGGTGTTGTGAAGTGGTTTAATGTGTGAAAACATTCCTTGTGATTTTATGGGTACCCCTCTGTGCAGTAACCATCGTGCCATTTATCATTGTGATTTGATATGGTGCAGGACAGAAAGGCATTGAATGTTTGTTTTGAGGCTGGAGATTCTTAACAAGCACCATGTCCCCCACTTTGAATGGTACTACTCTGGCTCGCCGACGCTGATCAGTGTACTGTTTCATTGCAAGTTTTGCCTTATTATCATGTTGGCGCAGATGTGCATCCTTGAGTGGGACATCTATTTGAGGTAGCTTTGTCCGCACCTGTCTGCCAAACATTATGGTAGCTGGTGCCACACCAGTGGAACAATGGGGGGTGGTTCGGTAGCTGCGGAGAAATTGAAATAATTCTTGTTTCAGATTTGTTCCTTTTGCTGTAGCAATCTGTAAGGCTTTCTTCAGGGTCCTCATAAATCTCTCAACATCACCATTTGCTTGTGGCCAATGAGGAGTAATTTTCCGATGTTTGAAACCAAGATAGTCTGAAAATTGAGCAAACTGCAGGCTTTGAAAAGGTGGTCTATTGTCACTTTTGACAACAGCAGGTATGCCATAAGAGGAGAAAATTTTGTCTAATTTTGGAATGACAGCATTTGCTGAAGTGGTAGTGACTGTTTCTACTTCTGGATAACGGCTGTAATTGTCAATAACTACCAAAAGATGTCTTCCAGCAGGGAGATCACAGAAATCAACACTGACTTCCATCCATGGTGTTGAAGGAAGAGGAGAAACATGCAGTGGTGCAGAGTGGTTTTGTGGGATTGCTGCTTGGCACAGTGTACAAGATTTTACACGCTGTTCAGTAAGGTTATCAATTCCAGGGAACCAGACCTTTTCTCTGAGCAGTGCTTTGGTTTTAACTACCCCCTGGTGACTTTCATGGGCCAAATCAATTGCACGGTTCCATAGAGAACGTGGAATAACCAAACGAGTACCTCGAAGGAGGCAGCAATTCTCTGTGACGGTAAGTTCACCCTTTATATTAGCAAATGATTGGATGATTGCTCGTGCTTCACAAGTCAGATGTGCTAGATTATTCAGAAGATCTTTCTACTGACCATTGTGGACAGTCTGGATGATTGTCTGTATACATGTGTCAGCTTGTGTAGCAGTCTCTATTTCTTGTAGAGAAAGAGCAGCATGGGAGACAAGGAAATTGACATGTGCCTCTGTTTCATTTGTAGCTGTGTGGTTGGCAGCTGTTTTAAATATGGGATGCCTAGAAAAATAATCAGCTAGATTGTCTTTACCTGGTCGATACACAACTCTGTAGTTATAGCCTTGCAATTTGAGCATCCATCGCTCAATACGAACTGGTGGTTGAAAGGATGGATTATTAAACATGCCCAGGCTACTGCAAGAGCTTCCTTCTCTGTCTGAGAATATCGTTGTTCTGTAGGAGAAAGAGCTTTGCTGGCATATGCAATAGTAGAAATGTGGCCATCTTGATCAACTTGTGTGAGAACAGCTCTTAGTCCAACAGGGCTGGCATCCACCACAAGTTCATCTTCTTGCTTGGATCAAAGTATGACATGACTACATCACTTGCAAGTGCATCCTTTAACTCAGTAAAAGCAATCTGGTGTTTTTCTGACTATTCCTATGTTTGATCTTTCTTTAGTGAGATCCCGGAGAGGTTGTGAGATTGTGGCTAATCTTGGTATAAATCGGCCGCAATAGTTTGCAAGGCCTAGCAAACTGCGAACTTCAGTAGAACTAGTAGGTACAACAGCATTATGTATAGCCATTACTTTTTTTGGATCTGCCGAAATGCCATCTTTGGAGAAGACATATCTAAAGAATTCCAAAACAGGTTTTTTGAACTCACATTTACTTTGATTTAATGTCAGGTGTTCCTCATGCAGTCGTTTTAAAACTGCTTCAAGTCGAATATCATGTTCAGTTGATGTGGTACCAAAAACCAGGATATCATCACTTACACTAAGAACTCCGGGGAGTCCAGCTAGAACTTCATGGACAACATTCTGAAATATCTCTGCAGCTGAAGAAATGCCAAAATTGAGGCGCTTGTAGCGTCGAAGGCCAACATGAGTTGAAAAGGTTGTGATATATCTGGACTCTGGATGGAGCTCCAACTGGTGGTAACCAGATGTAAGGTCAAGTTTGGAGAAGAACTTTGCCCCATTCAAATCTGCGATGATGTCATCCACAGTGGGAGTAATGTGTCTCTCTCTCTTGATGGCTTGATTGGGTAAGCGCATATCCACACAAATCTGGATTTTTCCTGGTTGCTTAGGCTTCTGGACAACTACGATTGGAGAAACCCAAGAAGTAGGACCTTCTACTCGCTCAATAATGTCAAGCTCTTCTAGATGTGTTAGTTCTTCTTCAACTAGTTTTCTGATGTGGAAAGGAATACGTCTATGTGGTAATGCCACTGGCTGAACATTTTCATCAATGTGAAGTCTTACTTGCTTTCTTTTTAGCTTTCCAATCCCTTGAAACATTTTTTTCATAGGTTTGGAGGCTTTGAGTTATTCTATCAAGACGTATTTCTTGTATTACTTGAATTAGTCGTAATGTACTAGCAGTCTTGTAACTAAGCAGTGTATCACTACCATAGGCCACCACATACAGTGGGCTTGTAACAGTGATGCCTCTGAAAGCAAAAGTGGCTCGAAACATACCAGACACTGATAATGGTTTTGGGGTACTATAGGCATATATCTTTACTGCTGTGTTCTGAAGTGATGGCTTCTGAGGGAATGCATCATATACACACTGAGCCATCACATTCACAGTCTATGTCCTTGTATACAAATGTGGCAACATGGTAGACAATTCTGTTTGGAAACACTTGTTTGTGTAGAGTACACTGTGTAAACATATGCATTGTCTTCCTCTGAAGGGTCAGCCTGAAGAGCATTTGCTTGGTTTTGGATGTGAATGCTTGGTGTAAGCTGTGGTGATCTGCAGACTCTTGCATAGTGGTTTCTTTTTCCACAGTTATGGCAAATTGTACCTCTGGCAGGGCAATTGCTTCTGTGAGGATAGGATCCTCCACAGTTGTAGCAGGTTGCCTGTGCTGTCTTCATGGACATTTGCTGGGCTTTAGGAGATTGATTGCCATTGCCACCTTGAGGATGTGTTCGCTGATTCCTGTTGAAATGCTTCTGGAGTGCATGTGCAGTTTCTATTTGTGCAGACTGATTCCCTTGTTCTATTAGCTGAGCATGTGTTTCTGACATTTCATTTGCTCGAACAGTGTCCAGTATTTTGGTGAGAGTCATCTGGGGTTCTCGCAAAATTTGCCTTCGAAGTTTGGCTGAAGAGCATCCCTGTATTATTTGCGCCGTTATCTCGTGATGTGTGTTTGCAAATTCACAGGATCGTGCCAGATGATGTAAACCAACAATCTCCTAGCAACTAGAACACAGCCCTCGTCAACGTGTTGCCCAAATCGGCCTTTGGCTGGGACATCTCCCACACCTGTCTTTTTAGTATTGTGGATTTCCATTACTTATTATGTATTTAGTTATTACATTTCTATTAGGCTGACCATATGAAAAGGAGGACAGGGCTCATGTAACTTTAAGAGTTGTAGAGAAAAGGGAATTTCAGCCGGTGCCATTTGTATGCAATTAGTTCCTTGTGAAATTCCCTCTTCATCACAACTGTTAAAGTTGCAGGGGCCCTGCCTTCTTTTGCATATGGTCACTCTAATATAGTGCCTGCAGCTTTAACTGTTGTGATGAAGAGGGAATTTCACCAGGAACTAATTGCATACAAATGACACTGATTGAAATTCCCTTTTCTCTATGACTGTTAAAGTTACATGAGCCCTGTCCTCCTTTTCATATGGTCAGCCTAATTTCTATACTTCTCAATTTCTGGGCGTTTCACAAAGCTACCATAGCTCATTGCGTGAGAGAAGTCATTGAACTGGATCTCCAATTTAATGAAGTATACTCATTGTGCCTAGCATTCGAAACAAAATTCACATCAGCAAAACAGTCAGAGAAAGCGAGGGGGGAGGGATAGGTCAGGCAGTTTAAAAAGGTCAAAATGAGCAGAGGCATTTTGATGCCTGAAGTGGAAGATCCAAATTAGCACCCACAGCTAAAGGAAACCTGGAACTTCTGCTCAAGCTTCTTTTAAATAGTTTATTTCCCAGCCTGCTGCCCTCCATACGGTGAGCTACAAATTCCAGCACCCCAGGGAATGCTGGGAAATGTAGTCTAACACATCTGGAGGGCACCAGGTTGGGGAAGTCTGTTTCAAGTTAATTCAGCTAAGCTGCAGTTCTCACCTGTACCACAATGGCCTTTGGAAGGTACGTCTTGTATTGCATGGCTGATCAAAGCTGGACCTGTTGAAAAATAACTTTTTATGCAGCTATTAAAAGTACAGGATCCCTGTACTGAGTCCTTGTCATGGGGCTACTCTAGCCATGCAGTGGTGTTGTCTTGGTTATAAAAGCAGGTGGTTTTGCCAACTCACCTCTTTTACAGAGGTGGTGCCATCATGAAGTTGAGGCAGCAGTTTCCGCAAGCAGCAGATTCGGTGTGTCAACAGAGGGAGACTCTTAATTGGCCTGATGCAGATCTGAGCACAATCCACCTAGATCTTCTCCTGCATGAGCCCTGTTTAACCTAGGTTGTTTCCAGATGGGGTTGTTAGTTTGCTATCACCACATTTCATTCATGGAATTTTACATGACATTCAGACATTGTCGCCTTCCACTTGTAACCCTAACTTCTCATTAGGGTTACAAAAACATGGGAGGGTTACAAATCGAAGATGATGTCATCTGGACCCATCATACAATTCTGTGAATGAGGCAGGTCGATGGCACCATAAAAACCTTGACTGGAAGCATCCAAAGAGACACCTGAAAACAAGTCTTCTAAATCTGTAATTTTAAACCTTTTCAGACCTAAGAACCCACCTTTATCTTCAACCTGCCATATCTACAACCTGCTAGATGGAACAACTATTAGGTGGATCCACAGTTGGCTACAGAATCGGACTCAAAGAGTGCTTATCAATGGTACCTTCTCACACTGGGGGGAGGTAACGAGCGGGGTACCGCAGGGCTCAGTCCTGAGCCCAGTGCTCTTCAACATTTTTATTAATGATTTGGATGAGGAGGTGCAGGGAATGCTTATCAAATTTGCAGATGACACAAAATTGGGCGGGATCACTAATACCCTGGAATACAGAAACAAACTCCAAAGTGATCTTGATAGACTGGAGCATTGGGCTGAAAACAACAGAATGAAATTTAATAGGGATAAATGCCAAGTTCTACACCTAGGAAAAAGAAACCAAATGCACAGTTACAAGATGGGGGATACTTGGCTCAGCAATACGAGAAGGATCTTTGAATTGTTGTAGATCACAAGCCAAATATGAGCCAACAGTGTGATGTGGCTGCAAAAAAAGCAAATGCTATTTAGGGCTGCATTAATAGAAGTATAATTTCTAAATCACGCGAGGTACTGGTTCCCCTCTATTCGGCACTGGTTAGGCCCCATCTTGAGTATTGCATCCAATTCTGGGCAGCACACTTCAGGAAGAATGCAGACAATCTGGAGCATGTTCAGAGGAGGGCAACAAGGATGATTAGGGGTCTGGAAACAAAGCCCTATGAGGAGAGATTGAAAGAACTGGGCATGTTTAGCGTGGAGAAGAGAAGACTGAGGGGAGACATGACAGCACTTTTCAAATACTTGAAAGGTTGTCACACGGAAGAGGGCCAGGATCTCTTCTCGATCAACCCAGAATGCAGGAATAATAGGCTTAAGTTACAGGAAGCCAGATTCTGGCTGGACATCAGAAAAAACTTCCTGACTGGTAGAGCAATACAACAATGGAACCAATTACTTAGGAAGGTGGTGGGCTCTCCCACACTAGAGGCATTCAAGAGGCAGCTGGACAACCATCTGTAAGGGATGCTTTAAGGTGGATTCCTGCATTGAGCAGGGGGTTGGACTCGATGGCCCTATAGGCCCCTTCCAACTCTACTATTCTCTGATTCTCTGATTAATTTTTATAGTTTATGTCTGTCTTTTTGCTTCTCTTTCTAGGATGGCCAGATAAAATGACTAATTCTTCTGCAGTTTTAATCATTGCACAGAAGAGGGAATTTGGTCAAGTTCAACTTGCTTTGTAGGGTCGAGGGAGGCTGCACCTGCTCAAATTCACTCTTTTGCCTACCTGTTAAAGGCAAAGGAACTCTTTCTTCTCTTGGATTTTGTTGTCCTGTCTCTCTATTTTAATTCCATCTTTCTGTTTATGCCTGTCTCTCTTTTTAAAGCAACAACAAAACCCCTAGTTTAAAAAAATGGTAGTGATGTTAGTGAGGTGCAACCTGTTTGGGAGTCTTGGCATACCAGTTAAAGAACAATTCTTTATATTACCTGAGAGCAAAAGAAAACATGCATGGTGTCTGGAGGCAGGAAGACTGTGCAAACATCTTTTACACATGCAAAGTCAATGTTAAAGTTTTAAAATTGTTGGGTTACATTTCTTTTTCACCCTACGATCTGGCAGCAAGCTAGGATTGCCTTCAGGTCGTTTAAAATATATATAAGTCCAGTTTCAAGTGTTATGCAATAACAATAGGAAAGATTAACTTGCAAATTAATAGTGGCTATTTTTGTCCTTTCTGGAACAAGTGTACTGGAGTGAAAAAAAAACTACAACCATTCCACCCAGTATTTTATTTACTAATGGTATTTATATGGATGTCCCATAACACAAATTCCGTGGGCAGCTCACAAAAACAGGTAACAACGTTAAAAGTACAATTAACAAAAACTATTAAAAACGAAAACAATTAAGATATAGATTTTAATCTAGGAGGACCTGGCTGACACCAAAAAGACCATAGAGACGACACCAGGCAAACGCCTCTGAGAAGCCCCCCTGCTTAGTGGTCATCTGCTTCACGCCAAGCAGGGCTTCTGAAGTAGATTTTAATGGTCAGGTAGGCTGACCATATGAAAAGGAGGACAGGGCTCCTGTAACTTTAACAGTTATAGAGAAAAGGGAATTTCAGCCAGTGTAATTGGTATGCAATTAGTTCCTGGTGAAATTCCCTCTTCATCACAACAGTTAAAGGTGCAGGCACTATACTAGAGTGACCATATACAAAAGAAGGCAATTGAATACAAATGACACTGGCTGAAATTCCCCTTTCTCTACAACTATTAAAGTTACAGGAGCCCTGTCCTCCTTTTCATATGGTCAGCCTAGGTAAGTGCATATGGGAGAAAGAGGTCTTTCAGGCAAGTAAGGGAGCAAGAGCCTGAGTTGCAGGGGCCCTGCCTTCTTTTGTATATGGTCACTCTAGTATAGTGCCTGCACCTTTAACTGTTGTGATGAAGAGGGAATTTCACCAGGAACTAATTGCATACCAATTACACTGGCTGAAATTCCCTTTTCTCTATAACTGTTAAAGTTACAGGAGCCCTGTCCTCCTTTTCATATGGTCAGCCTACCTGACCATTAAAATCTACTTCAGAAGCCCTGCTTGGCGTGAAGCAGATGACCACTAAGCAGGGGGGCTTCTCAGAGGCGTTTGCCTGGTGTCGTCTCTATGGTCTTTTTGGTGTCAGCCACGTCCTCCTAGATTAAAATCTATATCTTAATTGTTTTCGTTTTTAATAGTTTTTGTTAATTGTACTTTTAACGTTGTTACCTGTTTTTGTGAGCTGCCCAGGGAATTTGTGTTATGGGACATAACTGTTAAAGTTACATGAGCCCTGACCTGGATTTTATCTGGTCACCCTACATTAGGATAAGGCTGTTCCCATTTCCCTCACATCACTGATGATACTACCCTTTCCTGGGCCTAGCCAGGCTCTTGCCTGGGGTGTCCCCAGCTCTCCACAGTTGGTGACCTAACCAGCTGTGTGAGCTCCCTCCTCCCTGCCTCCTGCGCTGCCCTTTAAAGTAGGCAATCTGCCTTAATCCTCAACCAAGCCAGGGAATGAAGCAGAGAGAGCGACAGAGAGAGAGAGAGGGAGAGGAGGGAGGGAACGTGAAGCAGGCCACGAGCAGGGGGGCTCAAATTCTTTTCAGAGGGAACCCTGTGGTGAAAGCAAGCTGTGCATGTGAGGTGGGGGGGTCTGGAAAGGCTCCTGCCTTGGCCCTCATGAAGGCCTTTGGGCCGAATTTGGCCCTTCCTCCCCATCCAGGGAGAAAGGCCAAAAGAATGGGTGATCCCCCCCATGCGATGTGGAGAGGTAGTTGGGCTGAAGTGCTAGCATCCTCTGGAGCGTGACACATCTGCCCTCTCGTCCCCACAGCCAGCCAGCAAGATGTCGGAGTGCAACGGAAGACGTGAGTGACCCCATGTTGATGTATTTGGTGACGGGGTAGGGGTGAGGTGTTTGGAGGCATGTAAGAGTGTTACAGGGCAACTCTATGCATGTTTACTCAGAGGCAAGTTTTGCTGTGTTCAAAGGGGCTTACTCCTTAGTAAGCGTGTTTGCGATTGCAGCCATAGGGGCTCATACAGAAGATATCGAGGGATCAAATAGCGGTAAGTAGGGAGGGGTACTGAAATAAGTAGTTTTGTAGGGGTTTGTAGAAGATGAACGATATAGAATCCAGCTTTGGCATAATAGTGGTTCTCACAGATGAAGTGCTATTGGGTCTCGAATAGAAAAGATGGTAAAGGGTTGAAGATTGGAGCATAGTTTAGGATTGGGAAAGCAACAGAAGGGCATGGATTTGGTGTTCAAATGAAAGGGGAGAGTTTTGATATACAACTAGGACTGAAAATGGGATTAGATAAGTGCAAAGTCCTAAAGTGCAAGGCGAACATCGGAGGTTTTATTTCGATCTGATCTCGCACGGGCCTCCATCTTGGAAAAGTCTGCCACACCGGAGCATGCTCTGTAGTATTTGATGTTAACCAACTGGCTGTTCTGTCTTTTCCAGAACCTTACAAGTGCTGGTTGTTGTTTTTAAGGCAGGATGACTTTCTACTTTGGGCCTTTACTGAGGAACTAGTTGAATAAGATACTGTCCGCTTCCCCCTAATGCCCCACTTCTCCTACCACCCTTACTCCCACCCCGCAGCAGCTGGCACTCCTGAGGTACCCCGCTCAGCAGCAGAGGCTTTTGTGGAGGCCACAGGCCAGGCCCTGGCATGGACCCTTGCCAATGGGGGCTCCGACACTCTGGGCTCTACGGGCAGCAGTGCTCAGAAGAAGCGTCTCCAACACAACAAGCATAAGACCCAGGGCACCAATGTAGTGCACCGGTCACCACGAGCCCTCTTCTGCCTCAGGCTGAACAACCCCATCCGCCGGGCTGCTATCAGCATCGTTGAGTGGAAGCATCCTGCGTTTACACATTGGGAGAAACTGGGGTGGGGTGGGGGGCTGTTTTTTGTGAGGGGATTGGGGGAGGGAGTAGAGATTCTGGCTTGGCTCCTTAACTGAATGCTTCCTAGACCCTTTGACATCCTCATCCTTATGACCATCTTCGCCAACTGTGTGGCCTTGGGGGTCTACATTCCCTTCCCGGAGGACGACTCCAATGTCTCCAACCACAACTTGGTGAGTGTCTTTCATAAAACCATGGAGGGAGCGGAGGAGAGCATCACGCGTGGAGCTCTTGGCAGGGCCGGCATCAAGGGTAGGCATAGCTGGGCTCCTGCCAAGGGACCAAACCTTAGAAGAGTCCCACTAACAGGGTGTGCAGAGGGGGGGGGGGCAGTGGGGCCAGTTGGCCCGGGGCCCACGATTTTGAGGGGGTCCTCCGACGAGGAGGTTCCCCCCAGCTTATGCTACTGCTTCCGTAGTGTAAGCGGCCCATCGAGAAGCAAGGAGCCCACCTTGTGGAAATAGCGCAGAAGCCGCCCGTCGTGAATACCACGGTCAGACTACAAGCTCCAGAGGGCCATATGCCGCATGCGGGGCGGGGATATATATGTGCCTTGAGGTGTTGTAGAACAGGTTTAATATGAAGGTGTGATGTAGAACGGACATGTTGGTGGGCACATGGCCCCGGACACACTTCCCATCGGCCTGGGCATATTGCCAGCTCAGCACGGCCCTGCCCACTAACAAGAGTCCCGTGGAGTTTCCTTTTTACTTCACCATTGCAACTTGCTTGTACAACTGCCTCTCACTCGGGCCCAGAGAACAGTCGTGGTGAGAAGGAGGTGGTAACAATGATGAGAAAGTGGATGAGGATCACTAGCAGCTGGTGGCAGTGGTGTTGAGCAGGTAGACTCACTGAGAGTGGGGGCCCATTGAGGGTGTCTTGCCCAAGGGCCCCCTCCAAAACCTGGAGGTAACGCTAGCTCCTGGCATCTTGAGCTAAAAGGATTTTGGACAGCCAACCTGGGAAGGACCTCTGGAACACTGAACTAGTGTTTAAAGTGTTTTATTGGTATTTTAATGATGTATTGGTTTTATGTGCTTTTAATCAGTTTTGTATTTTATGTTTGATGCTGTTCCCCACCTCGATCCGTTGGGAGAGGCGGGTAATGAATAAATAAATAAATTTATTATTATAATTATTATTATTATTATTATTAGATGGATCAAGGGTCTTGCACAGTAAGGCAGCTTCATGTGATCCCGGGAAACTTATCTCCCAGTCCTCCTCCCTATCTCTAACCACTGGGCACCACTACCCTTCTAAAGAACCCCAGAATCCTCTCCTCCCCCTTCTTCTTGTAGCCCAGTAAACTCCTTGTCTTGGCCTCCTTTCTTAATGATTCCTTCTTTACCTCGTGATTTCTGCCCAAGGCAACACAGTAATGCTAATTAAAACTATTATCTTTTAATAACCATTAATCCACCACCTGACTGGGGCCGGCTAAGGCAACAGTTGTCTCCTGCCCATCGCCACCCCATCCTTGCCCTGCTGACTAAATGAGGTTCTTGCAGCGATGCCAGAGAAGCTCCCCAATGAAGCTGAAGTCATCTGCTGATTGCAACTGGGGTCAGGGCTGGAGACTGATCTATGCTTCCTTGGAGTAAATCCAGAATAATCTGTCAACTGAAACTGGATGGAGGCCAGTTCCTGATCCCTGTTCTCCTCTCTGGGGTAAATCCAGATATACTTGACACGAGTGAGGTCAGGGACAGGACCTGATCTCATTTCTTTGCCAGGTATTTCCGCCCCCTGTCCCTACCCCACCCCAGGACTTAAGCATGGAAAGGTATGCAGCTCACACAGCACATAACCCGATGGGAAAGGAGGAGTTCAGTATTTCTGGGTCCTATGTTCAGTACAGGAGAGACATATACTGCTGTAAAAGGAAAGAATGACTAAAAATGCTAACAGTATTCTGCACTTGGAGGGCAGTGGGGCCTAGTAAGCAAATCGTAGGAATGGTCGATAAACCAAGATTCCCAGGTTCAGTGCTGTAACCCGATGCGTTTTTATTCTCCCTCTGTGTTTCCCTAACTTTACCTGCCATGCAACACGTAGATGTTGCTTTTTCAAGAAAGTGGGCATGCATGCTGCCCTACATGCTGCTTTGATTGTGTGGGTATATACTAGGCTGACCCTATGAAAAGGAGGACAGGGCTCATGTAACTTTAACAGTTGCAGAGAAAAGGGATTTTCAGCTGTCATCATTTGTATGCAATTAGTACCTGGTGAAATCCCCTCTTCATCACAACAATTAAAGTTGCATGCACTATACTAGAGTGCCCAGATACAAAAGAGGGCAGGGCCCCTGCAACTTTAACTGTTGTGATGAAGAGGGAATTTCAGAAGGAACTAATTGCATACAAATGACCCTGGCTGAAATTCCCTTTTCTCTACAATTGTTAAAGTTACATGAGCCCTGACCTGGATTTTGGCTGGTCAGCCTAGCTTTAACTGTTGTAATGAAGAGGGATTTTCACCAGGTACGAATTGCATACAAATTACGCTGGCTGAAATTCCCTTTTCTTTGCAACTGTTAAAGTTACATGACTGTCCTCCTTTTCATATGGTCAGCTTAGATATACATATGGTACTGCCAGCTCTTTGCCCTGTCAGCATTTGTGTTTGTATGTCACTCCTCTTTCTCTGTTGGCTCTGTAAACTGCTCATGCTGGTGTTGAATTGAGACGGTGTTAATCCAGAGAAACCCTTGCCGTTTTTCCTCGAGTGGGATTTCCAGCCACCATTTCTAGGTTCGGCTTCCCAGAATTGGAAGGGCGGTTCTTTCAAATGGACCTCTTTGGGATTACCCTGATTTTGACAGCATTTGACAGGGCTTCCTGTTTCAAATCCCAAGGAAGTGTTAGATTGCTCCCCAGGACTTGAAAGGCAAACATTTTTGGAAGTATATAACTTGGGGCTCCTGGCTTTCTTCCTCCCAACTCTGCAGGAGCAAGTGGAGTATATTTTTCTCATCATTTTCACGGTGGAAACTTTCCTCAAGATCCTTGCCTACGGTCTGGTCATGCATCCTAGTGCTTATATCCGCAATGGTTGGAACCTTCTTGATTTTGTCATCGTTGTGGTGGGGTGAGTTTTTATGGTGGCAATGGAAAAGGGTGTGAGAAAAATGATTCCAGCAGATTGCCTGATTCTGAAGTGGTGGGCCATCTAGTGATGAGGAAGGGGAGATTTGGAGAAACTGCAAAAGCTTAGCTTGTCTCCAGCACCTCCGTGGAAATAAAAATATAGCGCAGGCAATGATAACCTAGAGGAAGAAGTAAATCCAGCTCATCTGTTAGAATTGTACAAAAGACTTTACTTGTTGCTTTGATCAGCGAATCTGCACCCGTCAGAATTCTTCCTTCTACCAAACTTTTAAAAGTACATGAGCTCTGCCAGTGTCTCCCCCGTCATTGGTAGAGTGGCAAATTTTGAAGTGCAGGTGGTCATTGTGACAGTCCTCAGAGCCACGCCCCCAAGGAGAGTCCAAAACCGTAGAGAGTTGGTTGATCTATATCAAAGAACTTGTTCTAGCCATTTTCATCTCCAGCAGGAGCAGATCTTTTGTGAAGTGATTGGGTCTTAATTGCCCATTCAAGACGAAATACTTTGCATTACAATAGGGGTAACTATAGGATTCTGTGCATTTTAACCCATGAGCCTTAACCCTTACAACTGGGGTGGAGGAAGGATTGGGTACATCAGGCATATGTGACTGCATCCCTGCCATCTAGACCTTACATCCAACAGCTAGAGGCCAGGGGCAGGGCAGCTATGCTGGTATATTCCTGCTGCCCCACTGTCCATTGACTGTACCCACTATTGTAGTGATGAGTGTTAGAAGTCACCAGGCGGCTTGGATGCCACAGGTCTTCTGAGGCTTGGAGCCTGAGATGCAAGCCAAGGCGTGGTGCCAGGGACTTAAGGGGTGCTGCCTGGCAGATCAAAGAGTGGAGCCTACTGAGAGAGAGGTAAAGCCCAGTGATTCCTGGTCAGAACTGGTGATGGCACGTGGCTGAACAGGGCTGACTATTCCTGGTGTCTCAGGATGGAACCTGATAGACACTGGCTGAATTCAGACAACACATTAGTCAATGGTGGGTTGAGTAGCCAACTCACAGTTGGTTATTTTGTGGGTACTCCCCACACAACATATTCCTACACAACTGTGGGTGGTTGGGGCTGGCGTTGAGTGGACTAATAATCAACCCAGCATTTGACTGACACAGCCCCCGCCCCTCTCCCCACCCTCTCTCCTCCCTCAGTCCTCCCAGTTCTATCCCAGCAGCCTCTGCAAGTTGCACCAGTTGTAGCAGAATGGCAGCCGCTGCTTTGGTTGCTCTTGCCGCCTGCCTCTATGGGATTGTGTTTTAACCCACTCACCGCATGTTATTAACCCACTCACCCCTCCACACAACACTTTAAACAACTGGCTTCGAGCTAAACAACTTGCAAGCCAGTTGTTTCTCTCAGTTGCTTATTTGGGCGGAATAGCATACCGTCAGTAGTTTGTGAGCGGCATGTTACCCTCCACACAACATAATAAGCAGCACAACTGACGATTGTCCCCCCCTCCCCCCGGTTGCTTAATGTGTTGTCTGAATAATAATAATAATAATAATAATAACAACAATTTATTTCTTACCCGCCTCTCCGTCTGGATTGTAAAGGCTCTCAAGCCAAGAAAAAGGAAGCCTGCTCTTGAACCAACCTGTGCCTTTACCCAGGTCATTTGCCAATGCCCTTCTCTGGGTGCCTTTGCTGCCAGATGTGAGGCTGGCGATGACGAGAGAGAGGACATTTTTGGCCGTGGAGCCCAGATTGTGGAACGCTCTCGCAGTGAGGCCCAACTGGCACTTTCTTTGCTACCATTTAGACATCAGGTTAAATATCATTTTTTGTTCATCCTGGCTTTTCAATATATTGGCTGGTATATATTCACTGAACTCTGTTCCATGCTGTTTTCTTGTTGCGTGGATGTGGTTTTCTTGGTCTCGTGTTTTCGTGTGGCTGTGAAGCACCTGAAATCAAGCCATACAGGATGATGTATAATTTTAATATGAATAAAAGCAGAAAATAGTCTCTCCCCTTGATGTTAGGGGAGGGAACACAGCTTAGCAGTTCTATACATGCTTTGCACACAAAAGATCTCTGGTTCAGTCCCTGGCACCTCCAGTGAAAAGGTTCAAGCGATGAGAAAAATGGGTGCATGAGACCCTGGAGAGTTGCTGTCAGTCAGAGTTGGCAATACTCAGTCTATAAGGCAACTTTCTAGATTCCGATAGCTCACTTTGTCCTACCATTAGGTGGCTGCTCCAGGCAGCTGTTTTTGGATGACATGAACAGGAGGCAAAGGGATCGTTATTAATTTTATAATTGTTGTATTTTTACTGGCAGGGAGGGCAAGAGGTGCTTGTGGGGGTTTCTGCCAGAGGTGGCAACACCACTTGACTGGCCTTGGGCACGATGCGCCTTGAGCGGTGGTGGTGTCAGCAGTGGCGTGGGAATGCCGTTGGCCTTGCTGGCTGGTAGTGAGGGGAATTGTAGTCCAAGACATTTGGAGGCCACCAGCTTGGCGGAGAAGGCTGAGCTAGATCGTCCTTCCTCTGGATCTGGGTGGGCACTTCTTGGGTGGAAAGGTCCCTTGTCTCATCCAACGTTTTCCCCGCAGCCTCTTCAGCGTCATCCTGGAACAGTTTTCTCACAAGCCCGGGGACGCCCATCACATGAGTGGGAAGCCGGGTGGGTTTGACGTCAAAGCCCTGAGAGCCTTCCGTGTCCTGCGACCTCTGCGCCTCGTCTCTGGTGTCCCCAGTAAGCATCTCTCTCATGCACACACCCTTTTGCCCCGGTGCTCTTGTGGGGGCCACATGAACAGGGTGCGTGCTGTACAACTGTGCTGCTGTACCAGAAAGCAATGATAATCCTCCGCAGCATTTTTGTTCACACGGCACATAATGAGTGCAACATAGCGATTGCCTCAATACATGCTATGCCGCTGACCACTGCCACTTCCCCCCCCCGCCTTGAGCGCATGCTTTCGTTCTGCACTGCGCTAGATTGCAGCGCAGTACCACATTGCAGCCCATATGTAATCGACCACATTGCTTTGCATGCACTGCACTGCAGCCAACCAGACCTCCACGGGCCTACTTGGTGGTTTGCGCACAGGCGCACTGCCTGACCCACAATAACATCACCCCATAGGCGCAGCTTTGCCTGCTACCTTGCTGCACAGCGCGTGGGGTTGCCTTCTTGCAGCTCCCTTGGCTGACCTGACACCAGCAAGCTGCACACTTCTTGTCCATGGTGCTGCATTAAAATTCATGCCTCCACATCACTGCACAGCGCATGGCCAATATGGGTGCACTCTGGTAGTGTGCTGTGAACTGACTTCCAATAGATTGCAGTGTGAGAGCTGCTTCCGCTATGCATGGAACTCGACCTGGAATCAGGTCATGTGTGAATGATTTTGTTTCAGGTTCTCTATCAACACGCATTGCGCTATGGAAGAGAGGGGTCCCTCTTCTGGCTGTACTCTGCTGCTGAGACAGAGGGTGCCTCTACAAGAGCAATTTAAAGCTCTTTCAAGGCGCACTAAAATGTTTACCTCTACAAGAGCGGAGCGCAAATTGGGGGTCGAGGCGCTTTTTCTGTCCGATTATGCTCATTATCGAATGCGCGTTAAATAGCGAGTTTAAATTTTCCGCGGGAGTTAAAGCACCTTATGACCATGTAAACAAGCGATTCTCCGCATTTCAACCACTTTAAAGCGCGTTTCATACTGCCGGTTATGCGCTTTACCGCCTGTCGTTTATAGGAATTAGGCGTAGAAGCGATGGGGAGAAGGTGCGCATAATCGGGCAATCGGGCGTCAAGCCGAATTCTTGTAGAGGGGGCCAGACAATCAGAGTCCCTCCCCGTGTGGCCTTGTGTGTGGGGCCAATCGAGGTTGTGCTGCGTGCTGAGCCACGGCTCTCGAGCACGGTTCAGCAACGCTGACGCCGTGTCCTTCCCTCCCGCCAGGCCTGCACATTGTCTTGAACTCTATCATGAAAGCGATGGTTCCCCTCCTGCACATTGCGCTGCTTGTCCTTTTTGTCATCATCATCTATGCCATCATCGGCTTGGAGCTTTTCATCGGCCGCATGCACAAGACGTGCTTCATCGTTGGTTCAGGTACAGTTCAGCAGGTGCTGGCGGGGTGGGTGGGTGGGTGGGTGGGAGGGAGGTTATGTAGGCCCCTCTTGCCCTTCTGCTTCCAAAATACAATCGGGATCAAAATCTGTGTGAATGGATTGTAGGGAGCAATCCTCCCTTGCAGAATGGGGAATCATGCGTGGCTGGATTTTTGTTTCAGTGCACAAGTTGTCATTTTGAAAAACGCGAAAGGCTTCTCTTTCGCACATGTTTTTATGCCTGTTTGCAGCCATTCTTCTGTGTCTGCTGCTGCTTCGGTGCTTTAATGAAACAAACAAACAAAAACTTGAAAGGGCTTTTTGTGATGTGATCCCAGCCAATCAGGGATCACATAAGGAGTGTGATGATGTCACTGACCCAGATAGCCAGTCAGGTTGATACTGGTACGCATGCATGGCTGGACTGAAAGCACTGAGGACTGGTCTTCTTAAACGCCTGGATTTTAAGCCATTCTAGAAATCCCAACTGACAAATTTCCCACGTGCGATTTTTGAGTCCCCCCACCCCCACCCAGGAAAAAAATGTTAAAAATATGGGGTACATTTTGAAATGTTTGAAAATGTTTGTAAAGGTTGGTTGGCCCAACACTAGAATAAACTATACCAGTTGATCCTGCCCCTCTTCATCCTGTTATCACCTATAATCTCTGTCTCCCCCCCCCACTCCCCCCCATCACCCTTGCAGATCTGGAGGCGGAGGAGGACCCATCACCTTGTGCCTTCTCTGGGCATGGCCGAGAATGCACGGTGAACAATAGCGAGTGCCGAGGCAGGTGGGACGGACCCAACGGAGGCATCACCAACTTTGACAACTTCTTCTTTGCCATGTTGACTGTCTTCCAGTGCATCACCATGGAAGGTTGGACCGACGTGCTCTACTGGGTGAGCCAGCATCCCCTACTGGTATGGGAGTGGGGAGCTGGACATCTGACACCTCCCGAAGGTGGTGATGCCACCCATCTAAATGTATGACTCCTTGACCCTTTTTTCTCTTTCTGCCCTAGATGCAGGATGCAATGGGTCACGAACTGCCCTGGCTGTACTTCGTCAGCCTTGTCATCTTTGGCTCCTTCTTTGTGCTCAATCTGGTTTTGGGTGTGTTGAGTGGGTAAGTCACATTTGGAGCCTGCATCGCATGAGATGAGAATCGGCTCTGCAAGGTGAAGAAGGCCTATGAACCGGAGCCAGCCTCCAGTTAATATTACATTGTTTGTGTTTTGTCACGTTAAGGGTTATCTCCTCTTGAGGGGAAAAAAACGTAATGTGTGGAGTTTATACCAAAGTAATCCAAATTCTGCGCAAAGGTTCTGTGACTTGCATAAATTATACAAATCAAGTGTATTTCCATAGTTGTACTTGATTTACATAATTTATGTTGCTTTTGTTAAACACAGGTGAGGGTGGCAAAGAACTACAGTCGGCAGGGCACTGGAGCCTTACCTCCCAGCACTGGAGATTTTATGCAGCCAATCTTCTGGCTTCTGAAATTTCAGCAGGCATTGCCCACACACTTTCAAATATACGTTCTCAGCCATGAGGGCTAGAATCTTGTTTTGTTCTTTTAAGAATCTTGTTTTGCTTTTTAAGAGATTCTCAGCAAATTAGGTTCTGCACACAGTGCTATATTCTGCATTTTCCTCCTACATATGCAGAGGATCAGGGAGTCCACACACATGCTTTAGTCTGCAATAATTCTGCAATAATGGTGTTAGTAGTACAGTTTGTCAGGGTAAGCTGCTGGGATTTAATAAAAATAGGTAATACTTCACATTTATACTGTGCCTTTTGAGCATTCAGTAGGCTTCACACATGGTTTCAGTAATGTTTACGTGCCAATTTGCAGCCTGTAAGGTAGGTCAGTATTTTTACTCCTTTATTGCAAAAGCGGGGTGGGGGGGGCTACATCTGAGAGGGAATGGTTTGGCTAAGGCCACCAAGTGAGTTCATGGAAGAGGTATTTGAATCTGGGACTTGTGTGATGACTGAATTAGCGAATTGGAATCTGAGATCATAGTCTGGAGTTACAGCTGTTGCTCTACCTCCAAAGACCACTGTTCCATAGAAATGGGATGAACCTGAGTGGTGAGTGGATGGAAAACAGAAGCAGACTAGCAACTCCAAACCATGGTTTGCCCATTTGGAAGCTCAAACCATGGTTCATACCAACCATGATATGGTGTGATGTCTGATTAGTGTGTTTAATAATGAAGTTGCTGGAGTCCAGGTTTTGTGTTCTACCCACCCAGTGGTGCAGCCAGGCCTGGACTTGGGGCTGAAGTCTGGAGCCCACATGATTACCCAGTGGCAAGCAGGCTTAGTATCAGGTCAGCATCTAGGCTAGCCTGGGCATGTCTGAGCCTTGAGCCTATTGTGGCGGACACTGGTGATCGCAGCATTGTTTCTTCTCCTTTTTGAAAACATTGTTTAGTCAAGAGGTGGCAGGCCAGGCTTATTATTTCTATGAGTAAAACATATTACCCTTTTCTGTAACAAAATGGTGTTTTTTCCCAAAGTAAATGTGCTTAGCATCAGGACAGAACAAGCAAACTCCCGTTTTATTCTTGCCACAGCCGTCATGGCGTTAAGATTTCAGTGACTTTAAAATGCAAAACTGCACATATTCGGGGTAGGTCTTTTTTTATCTAGGCCGATGAAGAGTGTTGTTTGTTTGTTTTTGTGCTAATATATGCGGAATGTAGAAGCAGTTGTAAAGTATGGAATGGGTGAGGTGTGCTTCGCAACTGAAGTAATGCACATTGTCAACTAAACCAGGGGAGGGGGGCATAAGAGATTTAAATCCAGGGTCTAAAATTACCTAGCTGCATCAGTGCATCATCCTCCGGAATGGGCAGAAGAAGGTACTGGATGGTAGATTTAGAGCTTGGGTAGCTGATGCCAGATGCCAGCGCAAGGGAAGACCCATTCATCTGAGTTATCTGCTTTGCAGGGCACTTTAGGGTAGTGTGTGTGTGTGTGTGTGTGTTATTGGTGGCTAATCTGTTCAGCAAATGGTTGAAAATATCAGCCCCTGCACCTGGGTCTGGTTTTGCCTCCAGCCTCCTGTTCCTTGCAGGGGGCAATGGTGCAATGCTGGAGAGTTGGCAGGAGAAGAGGCCTGGCTTTATTCTCTAGCCTTCTCCACAAACCCTCCTGCTCCAGTCCAGGAATGCCATGCGTGGCTGTGCCCACCCCCACGTCACCAGCTGCCCACCCATGAGGCATTTTGTTTGCACTTGCTCTATGGCCTGGTTTATGCGTACAAATCTGTGAGTAGCTGGCATGTGTATGATCCTGCCTTGGGAGTGCAGGGGCAGGTGGGGATGGGGGCAGTGGAGGCTGGAGTCTCCTATTTCAGTGGGGCTGTGAGTCCGTTCTGGGTTTCGGTCAGATACAGTCAGAGCTCTAAAGGACCTTTTCAGGAAGCTGAACCGAAAACAGATTCAGCACCTTGGATAGCTCCTTTAGAGGTCTGATCGAAACCTACAGCGGATTCACACCCTCGCTGACATCAGCGCCTCCAGCCTCCACTGCGTGGGGGTTGTATTTTGTTATCTTAATGACCCCTTCCGACTTTGTGATGTTTTGATTCGGCTCCATGTCTGACTTAGGCACCCAGAGAGCTGTCTGGCTGTGCCAAGCACATGTCAACTGGCTGGATCAAAGGCCACACTGCCGGCAGGTGGGCTGTGCATCCGTAGGAGCTTTTTCGTCAGGCGACTAGAGAGGGCCTGTGCTCAGCTAATTTGACTGGTTCTTCCCTGCAGAGAATTCTCCAAGGAGCGAGAGAAGGCCAAAGCCCGGGGTGACTTCCAAAAGCTCCGGGAGAAGCAGCAGATGGAGGAGGATCTGAAGGGCTATCTGGATTGGATCACGCAAGCTGAAGACATAGAGCCTGACAACGAAGGGGACGAGGCAGACGATAAGCACACTCGTAAGGCCTCTGACTGCCACCCGGTCCCAGCCGCCCGGCCCTGCTTTGCCAGAGAGCATTGCCCTGCTGTTCCTGGGGATGGGTTAGTTAGCAGCCTGGATGCTACCATCTGGGCCTTGTGGCAGCGCCGGGCGAGGGGATTAGAGAGGAATCAATCCGAGCCGCGGCAAATGCAAGATTAGCGGAACCGGAGCAAATTGCCAGCTTGGGAAGGGATCCTGCTTGGGGCGAGGAGAGAGGGGAAGTCCAGTGTTGCGGACACCCTGGGGAGAGCAGGAGGACCCCAGCCGTTGAGAATGTAGGAGGCAAACCTACTGGGTGGCAGGGATACAGTAGGCGGGTTGGGTGGGCTGATCCCTCTTCAACATTGCTTCTGTCATTCTTCCCGCTCTCTCCCCCAACCCACCCCTGCCCCCACTGCCGTTTGGTGAGGGGAAAGGATACAGAGGTTGTGATCTTCCCTTCAGCAGTGCCCAGAACTGGCCAATTAGCAGCGGCTCTTCCTTGCGCGTACCCTTCCCCACGGCCATAATCTGCAGTGAGGGAAAACGGCAGGGAGTTCCAAGGGTGCAACCTCTGGCATTGAGTTAATTAGCTCCTTGGGACCTCGTTAGCCCCTTTGAGGTCACTGAGCAAGTTGTGAGAGCACCTAAGGCTACCGTGGCAAATAGACGCTTATGAGTGAAGGCTGCCTTCCCAATTCTGCACACCAGTTTGTCTTTCATCCCCAGTCAGGTGAGGACAGGTTCTAGGGAACTTCCACCCTTCTCCATCAGCAGCACCCTCTCAAAAATGGAGCTCCCTCGCTACTGTGGGATTGCTGCAGATCCCCTCACTTTTACAGGGCATCTACAGGACATCATCATGAAATTGTTGTCCTCTTGTGTGTTCCCCATGTTACTTTTTCCTTTTTTTCAGATCACAGAAAATATTCCCCCCCCACACACACACAAAATGTAGACAGTACTTACGATCTTCACAAGTTTATACCACCTTAATGCTATTCCTCCATCTTTTTTTGAAGTGTAGTTTTAACGAGGGCAGTGATATATCAGGCTGGTAACCCTGTTTCCTTGCATGTACATTTAGACACACCTTCGCTATTACCTTTCTGGTAGGCACCACTTTATAATTGTGTTTGTTTCTTTTAATCATTCTTTTCATATGTGCTAAAATTTGCACAATAGAGTATAAATTGAAAAGTGTTCTAGTGCAAATTTCAAAATGGATTAAAAACAGCAACACTGCCTTTTCAGTTAGCGTAATTTTAGTACTGTGTTTATTTCCCCCCCAGATTTGTTAGTCGGCAGTAAAATGCTTTATTTTCTGTAAATACATTTATTCAAGTAGTTGCACAAGAAATTATTCAATAGAGCAATAGTAGCTAAATAAGTGCTTTTGCATAATTTTAAAAATTGATTTAGGGTATAATCGACGAACTGCGCCCTGGCTGCTCAGAAGTCCCTGAACTCAGAGGCTTCCAAGATTCCTGTGCCTTGCCAGGATGAAGCCGACAGGGCAGGAGGAGCATTGGAAGTGATCTTTGCTTCCATGCCCTCCGAACTTTGAATTTTTCGCTAGATGGGCTTTCGGATGGGGAGGGAAGGAGAGTCAGGATAATGCGTATCCTGACCTCTCCAGTCTCCTTCCCGACCCACCGTAACGACCCCGTTTCTCCCTCTCTGAGATCAGGATTCTGACATTGCCACTGTGGTTCTCTCCACACTGATTGGAAGGGGAGGGGACAGATCTCTGACTCCTCCGTCAGGGGTCGGAGCACCATCTCCAACCTCGAAAGGCATTTTCAGAGCCATCCTATGGTCCCTGGGATGCTCAGTAACTTCTGAACTGTGGAGAGTCTATTGAAAATCAGCATCATAGGTCACTGCACAACAGCAATCATTGGGTAGCCCTAGGACAGGTGGGGCCAAGGCAAAAGGGGCAGGGCAAGATACAAAACCGCTCAGCCCATTTTAGTTTAAAGCTCCTCCTCCTTTGGAAGAGGCATTTCAATCTTTTAGAATGGGGAAAAACACTGCACAAAAGCCAGGAAGTCACCAAATGATTAGTGGTTGTCAGGAAGGGAGTAGGGCCATCTAGGGCCCCCAGGAGGGCTGGATTGGGGCCCCAAGGCCTGAGGTGCTGCAAACCTGTGCTAGGAGCTGCTGGTCCGGATGCACCTCTAGCTCCTGGTTTAGTTCTAGTAGCAAAGAAACAAAGAAGTAGAATTAAGAATTTAATTCCCCCCCTTTCCTCTGCCATTTTTGTCTTGTGACTCTCATCAATATATTTCTTCATGCATGTCCCTTCATCCTTGTTCTAAATAATGTCTTCTCCTATTTATCCCTCCATCCCTCTGCTCACCTCCTTCCTTCCTTCCTTCCTTCCTTCCTTCCTTCCTTCCATCCATCCATCCTTTCCTCCCTTATGGAAGGCATGACTGTGGCAGACCTAACAGAAAAGAAGAAGAAGAAATGGTTCAAACATAGCAGCCACTCCACTGACACCCACAGTAATGTCTCATTTTCTTACATATGTGTCAATGTTTTGTTCCCTTTTAAGGCTAAGCAGCAAGCAAGATTCTAAAGATGCCACACATTTCCATCCCGTTTTCCACCTATGTTCATCAAACTCCAGTTCCTATGCTGGTTGTGCTTTTATCGATGGCTACTAGCCGTGATGGCTATATAGTTCCTCCAGTATCAGGGACAGTATGCTGGAGAACACGAGCGGGAGGGTAGTATCGCACTCATGTCCTACCTGTGAGAGCTTCCCACAGGCAAATGGTTGGCCAGTGGGTGACCAGAACACTGGTCTAGATAGGCTTTGGGTCCGATCCTGCATGGCTGTTCTTACATTCTTATACTGGGAACTGCTATTCTGAATTATTTGTTCTTTGCAGACCACCAGGGGGCTGTCTACACCCAGGGAAAACCCTGCAAGGGCTGTGGATCTGAGCTGACATTTTCAAAGGGAGGCTGTGGATGTGCGCTGTGGATTCACTCTGACTTTTTCAAAGGGAGTGACGTCAACCTGGTGCTTCGGTGCTCCCGGGGGCAGAGCCTGGTGGAAGGCGACCAGCAGTTTACCCGACACCCACAGCAGGAGAGGGAAAGCACGGGGTTAAGGAGGGAGGCGGCACTGTGAAGACAGCCCCCAGGTTGTGTTGGTAGTCCTTTGCCCAACTGCTTTCCATTTAGGAATCTGATTCTCCCCATTGGGCTCCATTCAGCATGCTACATCTTTCCTCCACCACCTCCTCCTCCTCAACAACAACAGGAGAGGCTGGATTCAGGAATCCCCTTCAGACTTCCTTCATAAGGCTTCCTGGTCTGTTGGCTAAGCAGGGTTCATAGCTCAGTGTTTCCCATGCCAAACTCCCAGGTTCAGTCCTCAGCATGTCCAGTCAAAGAATCCGAGGCAGGCCTTTGAAAGTAGCTGTCAGTCAGAGCAGACAATATTAATCTAGATGGACTACTGGTGTGACTCAGTATTTGGCAACTTCATGTGTTCCCACCCTGGAGCCTGGAGATCTCCCTTTTGTTTCTGTTTATCATCCATGACGTTTCCATGGCAGTCGCTTGCACTGTGCACGAGGCAAGCTGTTTTCAGTGTACGTTTTAAACATTATATAGAAAACTCTGGCTGGTTTTGGACAACACTTTAGTCAATGGCTCAATTTGGACGACATATTAAGCAACGGAGGAGGGGGGGAACAATCGTCAGTTGTGTTGCTTATTGTGTCGTGTGGGGAGTAACACACAACGCACACACAACTGACGGTACGCTAATCGGGCAATTTAAACAACGGAGGGAAACAACGGTCTTGCACGTTGTTTAGCCCCAAGCCCTGTTGCTTAAAGTGTAGTCCGACTTCAGCCCCCCCCCCCCCCCCCCCCCCGTGGACTATTCCATTTGGGGATAGAGTTCTGCTGGCTAGAGCAGCCGAAAACCCCTGGCTGCTCTATACAGCCGGCAGAAATCACAGTGCATGCTGGGATACGACTGGGGAACTGAGGGAGGGGAAGGTAGGAGAAGCTGCAGCTAAAATGGCCGCTGCACGTTTGTAGCAACCGGGGCGTTTGCCGGTGCTGAGCAGTGCCGGCTGCAGCATGTCGTCTATAGAGCTCCTCCTGCCTAACGCATGGTCAGTATGCTATTTACCCCTCCGTTGCCTAATATGTCGTCCGAATTGAGCCAATGGTGGGTTGAGTAGCCAACTCACAGTTGGCTATTTTGTGGGTACTCCCTACACAACATGCTCCTACACAACTGCGGGTGGTTGGGGCTGGTGTTGAGTGGACTAATAGTCAACCCAGCATTTGACTGACACAGCCCCCGCTGCTCTCCCCTCCCTCCCTCCTCCCTCGGCCCTCCAGGTGCTATCCAAACAGCCTCTGCAAGTTGCGCCAGTTGTAGCAGAGTGTCAGCTGCCGCTTTGGTCGCTCTTGCCACCTGCCTCTATGGGCTTGTGTTTTAACCCACTCACCGCACGCCATTAACCCACTCACCCCTCCGCACAACACTTTAAACAAGTGGCTTCGAGCTAAACAACTTGCAAGCCAGTTGTTTCTCTCCATTGCTTATTTGGGCGGAATAGCATACCGTCAGTAGTTTGTGAGTGGCGTGTTACCCTCCGCACAACACAATAAGCAACACAACTGACGATTGTTCCCCCCCCTCAGTTGCTTAATGTGTTGTCTGAATGCAGCCACTGTTTGCCTCTTCAGCAAACTTTTAAGAAACCTCAGACACTTCAATGTTTTCCTCAGTGTTGCTTTCTTCATAGTCTCAAAGACCATCAGAAAGTTCACCAGGGACTACTGGTGGTGTCTGGAGTACGGTTTTAAGAACCATTGCTTTAGTGCTAAATTCTGAGTCATTCACTTGAGGGAGGGAGTCATATCTGGGAACCTGTTTGTTGTTAGTACCACTTGGTAACATTAATACACACATATTACAAAGGTCAACGTTTTTCCCACTTTACTAGTTGAACCAGTGGAGGCTGGTGGCTCCAATATAGGTGGGGCCGTGAATCCATTCTAGGTTTTAGCCAGAAACAGCCAGACTTCTAAAGGAGTTGTCCAAGGTGCTGAGCCCGCTCACCGACATAAGTTCAGCACTTAGCCAAGGTACACCAAGGTCATTTTGATGCCTGAGGCAGAAAATTCAAACCCTTACTCTGCTTTCCCTGTGGCACATTCCATTTGGGACATTTTCCTGTGCAAAGCCCCTTGTAATGAATGGGAACTGCATGCTCCCTAGTTTCCCAGCAGAATCACTGGGAGTCCAGGAGCGCAGGTGTGGTGGGGCTGCACTACAGAGGCGGGACCCAGTGTGGCCTTGTGTTACCCACCCCTGAGTTAGTCTATACATCCATTTATAAGACTGCAAAAGCAGGAAAAACCTGAGTGCACCCTGCAGCTGAGAGATGTACTCTTAATTATTTCTACATTACATCCTTCTTCACCTTAAAATCAGAGAAAAGCCATGCAGCTTGAAATAGGGATTGCCGTTTGTTGTGTGTTCACGTATTCCACATTTGCCTCCGGTAAGCATGTTTTTGTATTGTTTCAAAAACATGCAACACCCTACTTGAGGAGAGGTGACTGTGCGTGTGTACTAGGGGAAGAGAAGCGAATTCCAAAGTATGTTAAACTCTCCTAAAGATTGCTTTGGTCTCCAACCATAGAAGACTTGGCAATGCATCAAGATTTCCTGTGTAGGGCTGAACCAAAATGCCCACCCCATTTTGTTCCTCCATTAAAGGTGGTGAAACGAGGAGGCCATTCCAGATATTGGGGCAGGGTCTGCGGATTTTCGGTCATGGCGATGAATTTCATCCTCCGCCCAGCGGCCATTTTGTTTTACCCATAATGCCTTTCGGTACTATGTTAAGAACATAAGAGCTATGCGGGATCAGACCAAAGGCCTATCTAGTCCAGTGTTCTGTTCCCACAGTGGCCAACCAGATGCCCCAATGGGAAGCCCACAAGCAGGAGATGAGCGCAACAGCAGTCTCTCACCCGTGTTCTCCAGCAACTGTTAATGTGAGGCATATTGCTCAGTCATCGATAGTGTTATCTCCATTAATATGTCTAAGCCCTCTTTAAAGCCATCCAGGTTTATGGCCATCACTTCACATTGTGATAGGAGATTCCATTGTTCAACTACGTGCTGTGTGAAGAAATACTTCCTTTTATCTCTCCTGAATCCCCCAACACTTTAGCTTCATTGGATGAACATGGGTTCTATTACTATGAGAGATGGAGATGTTTTTCCCTAGCCACTTTCTTTACGCCATGCATAATTTTGTACACTTCTGTCATGTCCTCCCTTACTCATCTTTAAAACAAAACAAAACAAAAAAAACATAGGCGTCTCAAGCACTGTAACTTTTCCTCATAGGGGAGGAGTTGCTCTAGTCCCTTGATAATTTTGGTTGCTCTTTTCGGCACCTTTTCCAGCTCTACGATATTCTTTTTGTGTTGCAGTGATCCATACTGCAATACAGTATCGGTCCCAATGTCGATTTGCATGAAGGCATGATGAGATGGGCAGTTTTATTTCCAAATCCATTCCCGCTGATCCCCAACACGGAATTAGCCTTTTTCAGAGCAGCTGCACATTGGGTCGACATTTTCATTGAGCTCTCTGCCACAACCCCAAGATCCCTTTCCTAACCGTTCACTGCCAGCTCAGATCCCACCAGCGTAGACATGCAGTTTGCCCACTGGAGCATCATGGGAAAAAACAAAGCAGTGGGCCCGAGCCAGCGTCACCCGGCGTAGTGCCGCGACCATCACCACAGAAAGGGTGGCAGTGGCGAAAAAGAGTGACGGCAAAAGTGAAAGGCCAGTTCACCCTCCCTCAAATTCAGACCAAGGTTTGAACTTTTCGAGCGTTAATAATAATAATAATATATTTATTTATTTATTACCCGCCTCTCCCTCCGGATCGAGGCGGGGAACAACATCATCATAAAACACACAAAACTGATTAAAAATACACAAAACCAATATATCATTAAAATACCAATAAAACACCAATAAAACACTTAAAATTCATCTGAGTAGGCCTGCCGGAAGAGCTCAGTCTTTATAGATCGTTTAAATTCCTGAAGACTGGTAAGTTCACGGATCTCTTCCGGCAGGCCGTTCCACAGTCTGGGAGCAGCAGAAGAAAAGGTCCTCTGGGTAACGGTTGTCAGCCTAGTTTTTGTTGACTAATAAATTCTTCCCAGAGGACCTGAGCGTGCGGGGCGGATTGTATGGGAGAAGGCGATCCCGCAGGTAACCTGGACCCAAACCATGTAGCCCTCCCTTGTCATGAAAGTGACCAGCGAATGGCTCGTGGTACGGAGGGGGGAGTCGGTCTTGTAGTTTTAATGCCAATTCAGTGGGGCCTGGATAGTTGTAGGATAGGGGTGGGGAACCTGCGGGCCCTCTAGATGTTGGACTCCAACCCCCATCAACCCCAGTCGGCATGGCCAGTGGTCAGGGGTGCTTGGAGTTGGAGTGCAACATCTAGAGGGCCACAAGGCCGCCGCCGCCGCCGCTGCCACCACCCTGGCTAGAGGAGGCTTTGTTACTGTCCTGAGAAACCTCACTTGCTTTTCTCTCCCCAGCCGGTCTTCCGGCCAGTGAAACCACCTCAGTGAATACAGAGAACGTTGGGGACGAGGATCACCATCAGAACAACTGCTGCTACGCGTGTTTGTGAGTTTGCTTGGCCACAGGGAGGAGGGCTGGAGGGATGGCCGGGTAATGTTCATCGTTCAGCGGTCCAGCTCTCCAGGCTGAGTTCTGCAAGGAAGGGAATGGGAGATGCTGGCGCTTGGCTCCTTTTCTTCCCACTTTCCTGGCAAAAGGCCTCAGGATTAGTCCCAGGCATTTCCATTCGGAAGGATCTTGAATAACAGGGGTGACTGAGAGCCTATCTACACAGTCCCTTGGAACATTTTAAATTGTATTTTAAAACGTTCCAAAGAGGTGCGTTCTAAAACGTCTTAGGCCACATTAAGGAGTACTCATGTTGCAGGAGAAGAATTCTTCAGTCTTCAAAGCGGTGTGTGCAGTCACACACTCTTCTGCCCGGTCTCTTTCTGTTTCATTTTTACAATGAGTTTAGGGCAAAGCATTGTGGGCGTTGTAGTTTAGTCGCCCACTTCCTCCTTAGTTCCCCTTTCATTCCCTAGCTTTCAATGAGTATAGGGCTAAGCATTGTGGGTGTTGTAGTTCACTCGCCCACTTCCTCCTTAGCCCCTCTTTCTTCCCCACCAATCAACGGCTAAGCATTTGGGCGCCGGTAAATGAAGCACTGCCCCCACAAATCACAAACGGTAAGGAAGGACACATTATTTTACTTAAAACAATTTATTAAAAGTAAAACCGTTGTATGTAGCTGAAGTGAGTTTTAAAAAACCTCGGGTATACATTGTTCAAGGGAGTGCGTCATGTGGCCCAAAGAGTTTTTGTGACCCTTATAAAACGTTAAAATAAAACCTAGCGTGTAGATCGGCTCTGAGAAAAGGAAGGCCTCTGTACAAGAGCCAGGACAGCTGCTGCCAGTTAGAGGAGACAGTTCCAGGATAGATGGACAGGGAGCCATTGGTCTGATTTGATAGAAAGCCACTGCACGGATTCCCAGTTGAGGCTGGTGGCTCTGATTCTGGCGGGGCTGTAAACCCATTCTGGGTTTCAGTCAGAGCCATCCAGAACTCTAAAGGAGCTAACCAAAGTGTTGCCCTAAAGGGACGTAGCAATGCCTACGGTCATCCTAAGCCATTTTTTTTATATACCTGCGGCACCATGCTGTCGCTTAATATGACACAATTCATTGGTCCTCTTCAGCAGCTTCTGTTCATTTTAGTGGGACTGGCACTGCAGAAAGGCCCAGGGGGTGATTGTGCCCACGCATCAGATCCATCTCTGCCTCCTACTCTGCCGTACTTCATGGTAGCCAAAGTTTGCACTCATGCGACTGCCTCACCTTGCCTCCGAAGGAAGGCCTTGTTCCGCCAAGCCTCCCTTTTCTCAAGGAGTCTGGCAAGATAGACCCTGGGCACGGTGGGAGTGAGATAGGCTGACCATATGAAAAGGAGGACAGGGCTCCTGTAACTTTAACAGTTATAGAGAAAAGGGAATTTCAGCCAGTGTAATTGGTATGCAATTAGTTCCTGGTGAAATTCCCTCTTCATCACAACAGTTAAAGGTGCAGGCACTATACTAGAGTGACCATATACAAAAGAAGGCAATTGAATACAAATGACACTGGCTGAAATTCCCCTTTCTCTACAACTATTAAAGTTACAGGAGCCCTGTCCTCCTTTTCATATGGTCAGCCTAGGTAAGTGCATATGGGAGAAAGAGGTCTTTCAGGCAAGTAAGGGAGCAAGAGCCTGAGTTGCAGGGGCCCTGCCTTCTTTTGTATATGGTCACTCTAGTATAGAGCCTGCACCTTTAACTGTTGTGATGAAGAGGGAATTTCACCAGGAACTAATTGCATACCAATTACACTGGCTGAAATTCCCTTTTCTCTATAACTGTTAAAGTTACAGGAGCCCTGTCCTCCTTTTCATATGGTCAGCCTAAGTGAGAGGCAAGTCTAGCGATCCTGTTTCCGTGTGATAGGATTGTTCCCTGATTTGCCACCAACCTTTGAGCATCAGGCCAAGGCTACCTAAGGCCCGTGGGGAAGCTCCAGCCTTCATGGCTAAACTTTATGGTTAAAGGGGAAGCCTAGCTCTCAGATTGCAGCCTAAGCCATAAAATTGAGCATCACTAGCCAGAATTTAAAAGGCAGTCCTTCTGGTGACAGCCCTGTTTGGATGTATCTGACCATCGATCATTTTTAGATTTTACTATTTCTTGCCTGCTCCAGAGCACTTATGGAAAGAAAGAACGAGTCTTTCTGAGAAGTCCATTTTCTCTAAAGCTCACACCAAATTCCTGTGTCTCTGATTCCATTCTGCCTCAGTAGATCACTTCTTTCCACTTCTGGCATCCCTATTGTACACTAGACCTTTTCTCGTTTTGTATTAGTAAAGGGTTTTGCAAATTTGCTGAGGAAAGCAAATTACAGAATGCAATGCAAGTGCCCTAAGCACACCTGTAGAGAACCCTGGGGGTCAAGCAGGTGGAATGTATGAACTCCATCCTGTACTGTCCATCTCCAAGATGATCGTCCAGGATTGTCATTCTTACCACCCCCTTCACATCCGACTCCTATGCCTTTAACAGCAGCCTGACCTCAAGAAATGTAGCAAATGAAGCTTTTCCTGGTATGGAGAAAAGCAGTGTTGGGAAACGTGTTCCACCTGATTCATTTCTGCACCTCCAGCTGCACTGAAAGGTACAGGATAAGGAGCAGTTTTAAAGAATAAAGATGGCACCCTTATTCTGGGTTTGGAATATCTGTGAAATATGACACATTGACAACCTTTCTGGAGTTCCTTTGTGAACAGTTGTCCCTGCAGCCTAGATACATTTATGGCTGTTCATAGCAAGGAACCGTGGGGGGGAGGGCTTTCAATTGTGATGGAAGGCTTTCTTTGATTTCCCATTCACTTTTTCCTCCTTTTCACAGAGGCAAGCTCTCCAAGACCAAATTCGGGTGAGTATAATGAATGCTGTCTTCCCATCTGCCCTCCTGCGCATTCTTTCTCTCATCAGCGACTTCTGCCCCCCCCACCCCCTTTTCTGCCGCAGCCGCCGAATGCGACGCTTCAACCGTCTCTTCCGGAAGAAATGTCGGCTGGCTGTGAAGTCAGTCTCTTTCTACTGGATGGTGCTACTCCTTGTCTTCCTGAACACCCTCACCATTGCCTCTGAGCATTACAACCAGCCCGACTGGCTTACACAAATCCAAGGTGGGGGGTGCAAGATGCATTTGGGGGTCAGGGTAGGGCTGAGAAGCAGGAGCTCATCATTTCAAATGAAGCTTCGGGATACGATTGGTTGAGGCATGCATATATGGTGGGGGTGGGGCAAGCTGGTTGCCTACAAAAAAAGCCTGCGACCCCATCTCTCTCGAAGGTCCCCTCTACAAGATTTCACTTGGACGCCCGGTTGCCCGATTATGTGCATATACGGATAAGCGCATTTACTCCTAATACCTATTCACGAGAGGCGGTGAAGCGCATTACGGGCTGTATGAAATGCACTTTAAAGTTGTTGACATGTGGAGAATCGCATGTTTACATGGCCATAAGGCGCTTTAACTCCCGCGGTAAATTAAAACTCGCTATTTAACGCAGATGCGAATAATCGGAGGTAAAAAGCGCCTCAACCTCCGATTTGCGCTACGCTCTTGTAGAGGTAAAATCTGTAATGCGCCTTGAAAGAGCTTTAAATCGCTCTTGTAGAGGCATCCTTAAACAAAACTCCTAGAGATGTTTGACTGCAGTCTGCTTTTTGTCTCCTGCAGCCAACTCGCATCATGACAGTGTCGGAAAATAGGTGCCGTGTATCACCTCCTCTTCCTCTTCCCCTTATAAGGTCATGTGACATGGTCATGTTGTGAATTTCTCTACCCCCCCACCTCAGTGGCAATCAAGAAAATAGAGCAAGGGGCAAGGAAACGTACAATGTCCTGACATGTCACCCATTTTGCCTTATTAAATGGTGTTGTTAGTGAGGAAACAGCATATGGCTGCTCTTTGTGGCACCAGCTACATGCCGGTCATTTTTAAAAATAATTTTAAGCTCACTATTTAGCTGATAAGGCTCCCAGAGCAGCTTACAGGTCAGTATGAAAGCAAGAGAGCTCCTGCCCTCCGGCTTACAATCTAAAAGACACTACACAGAAGGAAAAAGAGATGGGGAGGGAGGAGGAAAACAGCAAATGCTAGCTCTACTCCTTAAAGTTACAGTTCTTATAATGACCAGCTGGGATGGACACTGTTCAGGGAGCCTGATGGAATGGTTGCCACTTGGTGACAGTTGAGGGAGAGCCAAAGGCAGGTGGTCTCCCAGCGGAGCCAGTTGAATAGCTCTGCTTCCCTTCTCTCTCAATGCTGGAGCCTGATAGAATATGTAGTTCCAGACTCAGATCATATAGCCAAATGCTTTCAGTCACATTTGTATTCCTGAAAGAAGCCCAGCCTTCTACCCCAGCTCAAACATTTCTCTGTGATACCTTCTCCTGCTGCTTAAGAACTCAAGGCATAGGCCATTTAACTCCAGGCCTATTTTGAGAAAATCTGATCTATAGGAAGCTTCACATGTTCTTTTATTTTTAAATTAAATTACAGCTTAGAAACAATAATCAACTTGGCTATCACGATTCACAAAATTTCCAGTGGCTTGTTTCAAATTCTTTTTCACATTATCTCTATAAATTAAATTGAGTTGCTTTAATGTAGGCTGACCATATGAAAAAGAGGACAGGGCTCATGTAACTTTAACTGTTGTAGAGAAAAGGGAATTTCAGCCAGTGTCATTTGTATGCAATTCGTTCCTGGTGAAATTCCCTCTTCATCACAACAGTTAAAGTTGCAGGGGCCCTGCCTTCTTTTGTTGCAGGCACTAGTATAGTGCCTGCAACTTTAACTGTTGTGATGAAGAGGGAATTTCACCAGGAACGAATTGCATACAAATGACACTGGCTGAAATTCCCTTTTCTCTACAACAGTTAAAGTTACATGAGCCCTGTCCTCCTTTTCATATGGTCAACCTATTTAATGGCTTCATTATACTGGTTACCAATTGGGAAAAGCTAGTCATATTTGTTCATATTTGTTTCCCCCACACACACACATACATTACTGGCTGCCATCCTCTCTTTTCAGCTATGATTTTTTTTAATGTGACCTAAATCCAATAGATAGCATCCTAATCTCATGTGGCCCTAATTCTCAGAGGGTCACATCAGCCATGCTAGTGAGGTATGTACAGAGAGTTTCCAAGGGAGGTTCAAGCTCTTTCTTGGGATCTTTCCACTCTTCCTTTTACAGCCTCGAAGGCAATTTTATCTGGCCTTTGCCTGTGCTGCCAAATGTCAATCATATTCTAATTTTTTAAAAAAAATCCGCGCTGGCATCCTTGTCAAACACAGCCTTTATTATGAAAATACGGGCTCTAGGCCAGGCCACTGAGAAGAAGCACCCCTTCAACTTGTAAAATTAGAAGACTACACTGGTGCCATATTATGAAAATCATTGGCACTATGCCAGGGCCTTGTTAACCTGTTCGATAATCCAGCCCTCATCAAAACAGCCTTGATCCCCATTGTAAGGAGAGAGAAAAAAACGAGTTCAGGGCCAAGTACGGATATTCTTTACTGTTCTGGAACCTTGCTGTGGACCACCTGAATAGAGTTCTCAGGCTGCTAGTGAACAGTAGACCACAGTTTGAGAACCTTTACTACCCTACATCTTTCATCCCTGCAGCTTGTGCCAACAAAGTACTATTGTCGCTGTTCACCATGGAGATGCTACTGAAGATGTACAGCCTGGGTCTACAGGCCTATTTTGTCAGCTTCTTCAACCGCTTTGACTGTTTTGTGGTCTGTGGTGGGATCCTGGAGACCGTCTTGGTAGAGTTTGAGATCATGCAGCCTCTTGGAATCTCTGTGCTGCGCTGTGTCCGCCTTCTACGGATCTTCAAGGTCACCAGGTCAGGGGGCAGTCGTTGGCTGGGGTTGAGGCATTCATAGCAGAAGTCAAGGCTGTTGCCTAAGAGAAGATTCATATTCATATGGCTTTCCTGGTTGCTAGAAGATTTTATGTTGAAGTATCTTGAGGAGGTGATAAGAATTAATATTTAAGTCATGGAGGGAGCAATCCGATGGCCCCTAGTTAGAGTCTGGGTGGGTGTGGATATTTCGCATTCCTGGCTCCGAGGTCGGAGACACTGCTCTGACCTCGGGGCCGGGAACCTGAGCTCCCTCCCCCTCCCCATCACAGCCAGCGTGGAGAGAAGTGCGCCAGCAGCCTCTCCAAGATTGCAAAAGCAATCTCGGAGGGTAAGTAAAGGGGACGTGCCAGTGGCCAGCTTACACCATATTCTGAGACCTTTCTAGCCTCCTGTGCCTTCCCCAAGAGCTCAGAGGACCTTAGATCAAGCTTCCAAAAATTGGTTCAGTGCCTTGGACAGCTCCTTTAGAGTTCTGGCTGGTTTTGACTGAAACCCAGAATGGTTTCTCAGCCCCATGGTTTCACAGCCACCAGCCTCCTCTGCCAAAAATGCTGAAGATGTAATAAACCTAGTCCTATAGCTGCCCTCCTATCCAGGCAGCTTACAGAGAGAGAGAGAGAGAGAGAGAGAGAGATTTAGCTTCACTGGTAAAGCTGTTGCAAGGGTTTTGACCCAAGAACAACCCCAACAGAAGGAAGTAGCGCTTAATCCCAGAGCTGACCCCTTAAAGCCGGGGTGGTAAGTCTCAGGACCGGAGGCCAAATTAGGCTCCGTTGGGCTCCTCAGGTGGTCAGCCCTGTTCCCCATGCCACAAAGTTGTTGCCTCTTTCCTTCCTGCTGCCCCCACCAATCATTTGGTATTTCCCCAGCTTTTGCATGGTTCCCCCCTCCCCATTCAAACAGGTTGAAATGCTTCTCCTGAGGCTTAGTTCCTGGCACTAAGTGCTTTAAAGTAAAATATGCCGGTCATTTTGGTATTTTAGCCCCACTCTTTGCCCTCCACAGGAATGTGCCCCCAAAAATGAAATGTGCCATCAGGTTTGGCACTCCTGCCTCAAAGCTTTCAGCCCAACCTCCAAGGCCTTAAGCTGTGGCTTTCCCTCCCACTCCTGCTCCTCCTTAGCCAGCTCCACAAACAAACTTCATAGGTACCACCAGAGCTCTGTCCCCTCACTAGGATACCAGAAGGTGGCTTGAGGTCTCCTGAGTCTGCTGCCATCTCTTGTGTGTTAGATACAGGCTCTCAGCTTAGTTGCCAGTCATCTGCTGCCCCACAATGACATCTCATGCCTTCTAGAAGTAGGATGTAGGGCTGTGAATGGACCCCCCAATCCAACTCAGATCCAATCCAGGTCCGTTCACAGCACTCCCTCCCGCTCTCCCAGCTCTCTTCCTCCCTCCCCCCATTCTCCCTGCTTACCTGCTGCCTCCTCCACTTCGTCCTCCACGTCTTCCTCCGTCCTCGCAAGTAGAGTGCCGCATTTGCCAGTCGCAGCGGGGGATGTCATCACCCGGTGCGAGTGGGAAAGCGGCTAGCCCACAGGGAGGACGATGCGGAGGACGATGGGGGACGACGCAGAGGAGGCAGCAGGTAAGCAGGGAGAGTGGGGGGAGTGTGGGAAAGAGAGAGCAGGGAGAGCGGGAGTGATGTGATCGGATCCAAATCGTGGATCCAATCTGGCCCGACCCGGATCCGGGATCCGGAGTTCCGAATCAGCCCGATCCACTCCGGATTCGTGATCTGGATCCGGATCCGGTCACAGCCCTAGTAGGATGCACTTAGTTTCTAGGGAACTGGCTTCCAATTGCTCCAGGCTGCTTAACCCACTTACCTGTACCTGCTTTACCTTCCAGGCATTGGGCCTCGCTGAGCAACCTCGTGGCCTCCTTGCTGAACTCCATGAAGTCCATTGCTTCCTTGCTGCTGTTGCTCTTCCTCTTCATCATCATCTTCTCCTTGCTGGGCATGCAGCTCTTTGGGGGCAAGTTCAATTTTGATGAGACTCAGACCAAACGCAGCACTTTTGACACTTTCCCGCAGGCCTTGCTCACCGTCTTCCAGGTAAAAGCATACATGCAGCACAAGGCAGGTTCGTGCCAACGGTTGGCGAGGTTGGGTCCTTGCCTGGGCCCTTTAACAGGGCCATCAAAAGCCAGCACCGCCATCTTTGCTCTCACTTTGCATGCTCCTTCTGACCTCGCCAGGTCCCGTGCCAAACAAGAGTGCAAGTTGCGCCCCTGGTTCTCTGCAGAATTAGCTCCTGGCAGCCAGAAGGAACGCGCTTCTGCTGGGAACAGGACACTTGGGGAAAGTGTACCTTGTTTTTCAGCGGAATAGTTGGGATTTTGGCAGCGGCAACTTCCAGTGACAGCAGCAACTTCAAACTCAAAGGATTTGAAGAAGCAATGCGACCCTAACCTCAAGTAGTTGCCCGCCCCTTTTCTAGGCCTACGCTTGTGTGGCCTGACAACTCCTACTCCACATACACGCACACACACACACATCTCCTATAGCCTTAGGAGACATTGGCTCAGTTCGGACGACATATTAAGCAACGGAGGGGTAAATAACGTACTGACCGTGCGTTAGGCAGGAAGAGCTCCACAGATGACACTCTGCAGCAAGCGCTGCTCGGAACCAGCAAGCGCCCCGGCTGCTACGAACTTGTGGCGGCCATTTTGGTTTCAGCCTCTCCTCCATGTGTCCTCCAGCCGTATCCCAGCATGCACCGTGAGTTCTGCTGGCTGCATAGAGCAGCTGGGGGTTTTTGGCTGCTCTAGGCAGCAGAACTCTATTCCGAAACAGAATAGTCCACGGAGGGGGGGGGGGGGGGGGCTGAATTCAGACGACACTTTAAACAACGGGGCTTCGGGCTAAACAACGTGCAAGCCTGTTGTTTCGCTCCGTTGTTTAAAGTGCCTGATTAACGTACTGTCAGTTGTGTGTGCGTTGTGTGTTGCCCTCCAGACGACACAAAAAGCAACACAACTGACGATTGTTCCCCCCCTCCTCCATTGCTTAATGTGTCGTCCGAACTGAGCCATTGTGTTATTTGGTACCTGAGTCTGAGGGCCAAACTAGATACCAAACGGGATACCATTCGTGCAGTGCGGAATTCCGTGAAAGGCTTTTAAAAAGGAAATGGTAGGCGTGGGGACCTTTTCTGCCTCAGGACCCGGAAGGGTGTGTGCGTATGTGTGTGATGCCTCCACCCTACAGTCCCAATCTGGTTTAGGCCTCCTGTCCTTATTATTAACATTTGAGGCACATTGCAAGCGCGGGGTCCCCAAACCAGATGGGTACTACGGTGTGTGTGGAGGGTGTGTGGAGGGAAGGTTTAAGGGTTCATGCCCTTCCACCCAGGTCCCAGGCTAGATTGCGGCCCTGCTGCTGCAACAAAAATGCTAGAAAATTGTACCCAGCTAGCAACCAAAATAGTAACCAGCTTGTACCCTATCTCCCTTAGGGCCAAGGGAAAACTCTTCTGAAAGCTATTCAGAAGTCCAACTCTGCCATTTGCTCAGGATTTGGGGGAAATGGCAGCAGCTGTCGATGTAGGTTCCCAAGACCTGTGGTGATCTTAGGGAGAGTTCTGTGGTTCCTTACTCAGGCGTGTCCTGCAAGCAGGCTTAGGGAACAATTCAAGGAAGCAACACGATCCTGTAAATAATAGAAATGTTGTTGACTCTAGTATGCAGAAGTAAGAACTCAAAATTCCATAGTATTGCCTGTTACAATTTTAATGGGTATATATTACAAATGCTAGAGGTGTAATTATTAAGGACCGAACTAGTTTGTTCCAGACAGCCCTGCTGCTAAATCCATGTTTTCTACACCCTATAACTGCTATACTGCAGCTCTTTTTTAAAAACCTTTGCTGGGACTCCAAAAATGAAAGGAATTCTCACCAGGGGAAAAACAAATGCTTTAAGGGCAAAAAGTATGGGCTGCTGCCCCTCTGCCTACATTATTGGGCTGATCACACAATATGCAGTGGTTGAGTGTGGGTTGTTGTTGAACAGTGGGTTAGCATGTTGTCTGAACCCAGGACATTTTCTGCTAGATAGCTTGTTAACCACCCTGAGCAACCCAACAACAAGCCATGGGTTCTCAAGGTGGCTTGTTTGAGAGAAAAAAGCCACACTGCATGGTTAACAAGCAACTCTGTGGAAAATGTCCTGGTTCAGAGATATGTTAACCCGCGGGTTCAACAACAATCCACCCTTAACCACTGAGTGTGGGTTAGTGAACTGTGTGAACCCAGTCTATGTGTTCAGTTCCCTGCCTCACAACTGCCAGTTCCGCCTGCCTTCATCACTTCTAATTTGAACCTAAAATTCTAATATCTGATGGAAACACAGGTCTTATTTCCCCTCTCCTTACCACTAATAGCAACAGCAACACTGTGGGAGAAGCCGCAGGAAGTTGTGATTAGCCCTAACTCCCTAGTGGGTCTGAGAATTGAGGGAGAAAGAAAGACCTCTGTGTGCTTCAGGTGCATAGCCACCTTTTCAATTCAAAATGTATTGCGAATGGCTCCACACAGATGAGATAGGCGGCTGTGTAGCTGAAGCAGCCTAGAATTGCTTGTGTAGGTAAGGAGAGGCAGGCAATGTCTCTTGTGAGACAACCATCTTTCAATCTTGATTATATAAAAAAAAAAGCCCTGTAAGGGCTGGGAATCCAGGACTCATTGGGACAAGACTAGGTTTTGCTTACAGAAATACTGCAAAAACCTTGCTGTAGGAGTGTCTTTAGAACAACCTTAACTCATCTTTCCTATTCTCCCTGCCTATGATATAGATCCTGACAGGGGAGGACTGGAATGCAGTGATGTATGATGGGATCATGGCCTACGGAGGCCCTTATTTCCCAGGCATGCTGGTTTGCGTCTATTTCATCATCCTCTTCATTTGTGGCAATTGTATCCTTTGACTGTCGGGCTGGCAGGGAAGATTAACAGATCTTAATGCCAGAAGGATTATGCTAGGCTGCTGCATTGCTCATTAGCACGGAAATGTGTTGCTGTGTGTTTGCCCCACAAATTTAACTCCATTTGTGAAATGGATGCAAGCTATTGGTCAGAGGACACCTTTTATTGGACCACTTTCTGTTCCAATAAAAGGGATCACCTTAATAGCTTTACAAGGATGGGTTTTTAAACTAGCCCACTATAGCTGCCCAGATTTGCAAGGCTTTGTCTGCTGTAACATAAAAGCTTGGGTGAACCGCACATTGGATGAGCAACTGTGCACAACCCGTCTCTTGGAGTCAACAGTGTGTCATGCACCCACCCTGCCCCACAGAGGCGCATGATCACATTGTGTTCAGGATCACATGAGTGGGTTTGCTAACTCTTTACCCCAGCTTTTCTTGGAACAAATAGATTCTGTTAGTAGGCCCTTAATTACACGTTTGAACTCGCTGAATAGATCCAAATAGATATGGTCAGCCCTATTGTGGTTTCTTAGGGCTAATCTACATTCTACATTAAATGTCTAGCGTGTAGCTCATTCCAACCTTTTTATTTACTTTGGTGTAAACACACAGAGCCTAATCTGGATCAGGACCACCATGCACAGTTAGGGGAGTTAAGCCTTTCCAACTAGCCACTCCCCTCCCCTAAATCTCCCCCATGCAGGGGCTAAAGAAAGGAAAAGTTAATGCTTGCTACGATACGTTTGCATCATCTAAATACAAAGAAGCAATGCTTCTTGCTCCAGAACTATTGTTTTTCTGCTTATGCAACGTTTATGCAAATTAGAGTTATGGAGGAATCATAGAGTTGGACTGGGCCATTTAGGCCATCCAGTCCAGCCCCTGCTCAGTGCAGAAATCCAGTTTAAGGCATCCCTGACAGATGGCTGTCCAGCCTTTGCTTGAACATCTCCAGTGATGGAGAGCCCACCATTCCCCTAGGCAGCTGGTTCCATTATCTGACATCTCTGACCATTTGGAAGGTTTTCCTGATGTTCAGCTGAAATCTGCCTTCCTGTAAATGAATCCTGTTGTTTCATTTCCTACAGTCTTAGATGATAGAGAACAGGTTGTGGCCCTGATCTATGTGACAATCCCTTTCGTTACTTGAAAAGTGCTATCATATCTCCGTTCAGCCTTCTCTTCTCAAGGCTAAACATACCCAGTCCCTTCAATCTTTTCTTGTAGAACTTGGTTTCTAGTCCCCTGGTTACCTTTGTTGCCGTTCTCTGAAATTGTTCCAGTTTATCTGCATCTTTCTTAAAATGTGGTGTCCAAAAGTGGACACAGTAATCATAGAATCATAGAATAGTAGAGTTTAGTATTTATTTATTTACTGCATTTTTATACTGCCCTATAGCCGAAGCTGTCTGGGTGGTTCACAAAAATTAAAACCATGAAATCATTTAAAGAAATATAAAACAAACCACAATCTAAAAACACAAAAAACATACAATATAAAAACACAACCAGGATAAAAAAAAAGTTGGAAGGGGCCTATAAGGCCATCAAGTCCAAGCCCCTGCTCAATGCAGGAATCCCCCTTAATGCATACTTGACAGATGGCTATCCAGCTGCCTTTTGAAAGCATTCTAGTGTGGGTGAGCCCACCACCTCCCTAGGTAATTGGTTCCATTGTTGTATTGCTGTAACAGTCAGGAAGTTTTTCCTGATGTCCAGCCAGAATCTGGCTTCCTGTAACTTGAGCCCATTATTCCGTGTCCTGCATTCTGGGTTGATCGAGAAGAGATCCTGGCCCTCCTCCGTGTGACAACCTTTCAAGTATTTGAAGAGTGCTATCATGTCTCCCCTCAATCTTCTTTTCTCCAGGCTAAACATGCCCAGTTCTTTCAATCTATCCTCATAGGACTAACCCTTCTCTGACTAACCCGCTAAAATGTCTTTAATTGGGTTGCAGCCCTTTTCTGCGAGTGCACAGGGTCAAAGCCGCATCCCCACACATCAGGTTACCTTTCCCTAAATGTCCAACCTCAGATATCCTACTCAATGTCTTCTTGGCCATTGCAGTGGACAACCTTGCCGATGGGGACAATATCAATACCTCCAAGGAGGAGGAGCACAAGGAGAAGTGAGTACTGCCCCATATCCAGCAAACATAAGGAAATGCCATAGGGAAAAGTCATGGATTGTGTATTGGCAGGATAGGGAAGAGAGCCAGTTGAACAACTGCTGTTCAGTTTGAAGCTTTGGACAGCAGCTGGTTTTACTGCACTGTTTCTTCGTTCTTCTTCGTGGTCTCTGTGCATCACACACTATGGGCTCGCGCCGACGCCGAGCCTCCCTTCGGAAACTTCTATAGCTTAGAAACTATTGGCGGGAACCCCTCCCCCCCTCCGTCCTATCGCGCATGCCTGGGTTCCCGCCTACCTCAGTTCCTTTTCGACCGCCTTGCTGGTTGCCTCCTAGAGAACTTCTTCGGATAAGTGATTAGCTTAGATTCTTCTACAATCCTATTTCTCTTTCTCTCGACTGATATCTTCTTTCCTCTATTTCTCCTTCTTCTATTTCTTGCTCCTTTCCGCTAAAAAAAAAAAAAAAAAAAAAAAAAAAATTCTTTATATAATATATTTGTTATTGTAATTAAACTGAATATATAGTGTAAATAGTATAGATAGTTGTAGTTGCCCTTGTTGGCCCGCTTCGTTGCGGTTCTCAGAGGCAGCAGCAAAGCTCTCGTTTTTCCCGCCCTCCATTTAAGATGGCGCAGACGGCCCTGTTTAAGGCTTGCGTAGGCTGCAAGGCAAAGTTAACCTTGTCTGATGGACACTCGAAGTGCCTCCTTTGCCTTGGCGAAGCCCATATGGTGGACACGTGCGCTCATTGTCTAAACTTTTCGAGACAAACGCGCAAAAATAGGGCTAATAAACTGAGGGCCCTACTGTGGAAGGCAGCGTTGCAAACAGTGGACACGCCGGTCCCGATACCGAGCGCGACCCCGAGCGCGTCCTCGGAGGCCCCTGTGGCGCAGACTACTCGCCCTCCTAAAACCAAGTCCTCCCTCCCCGCGGATGCGGGCAAGGCGAAGCGACACAAGGGAGACCATAAAAGCAGGTCCAAAACCGAGCTTGTCCCCAAGAAGAAGGATAAGACTAAGGAGGCGTCGAAGCCGAAACGTCGTCCCGCGGCCGCGGACGCTTCTCCGGCAGCTAACCAGCGCTCGACGTCGCAACCTAAGTCGACATCGAAGCCGCCTTCGACACCGAAGCCGCCACCGTCATCGGCGCCGAGGTCGAAGCCGACACCGAAGCCGGCATCGGTACCGACAAGCTCCCCGGTACCGATGGGTCGTCACTTGCCATCCCCAGCGGCGTCGATATCGTTACCGATATCATGGCCTTCGGTAGCGACGCCACCGACTCCTACACAACAAGGGGACCATCAGTTCTCGGTACCGAAAGCGCCGAGAGCACAAGTTAGTCATCACAAGTCCAGGTCAAAGTCTCATCATTCAGTCTCCCCGCCATCGTCGGAAGCCGAGGACCACCGCTTTAACCCTCTGTCGCCTTGGGCTCCCTCCCACCAGTCTCTCTCGCCTCAACAACCATTGTGCGTGGATGTGCAGGCCCACCACTCACCTGTACAGGGGGAGGACTGGGATCGTTTCTCCGCCCGCTCCACCCATTCCTGGACCTCCCAGATTAAGGAGAAGCAAAGGAAGCCTCTTTATGACCAATATACAGGAGAAAGGCTTTATGAGCCGGAGGTTTTCGTTGCGCCCCCTCTACCTCCAAGGCATTCTCCCTCCGCAACGATTTCGGCACCACCCCACTCCGAAGAACACCCGGACTCTCCACTACCACCACTTGGCACTATGTGCATTAGGGCCCCCAGCTCTCACTCCGAGGAGGACTACCCCTCTGACTCTTCAGAAACCTCGGTGGTGGCCCATCCATCTTTGCCCTCGCCAGAAGAGGACCTGGGCTCTGACAAACGCGCTTTTCCATCCGTTGAGACGGTTTCGTTCTTGGACCAAATGCAGCGCCTAGCCCAGTCTTTGGGCATAGAGGTTCCGGAATCAGAGGACTCACCTGTAGATATAGCGTATGATGTCATGTACGGGAATACCTCTTCCACGGTGGCGATGCCTATCCTTCCCACCATCCTATGTACTTTGAAGGAGTCCTGGAAGACCCCTGCGTCAACAGGCCCAATTTCTAAACGGGTCGACGCCCAGTATAAGCTACAGGAACAGGATGCTAGCTTCTTATTCCAGCATCCGAAGCCCAACTCTGTAATAGTCGAGTCGGCCCAGGGGCGCACGTCTAGATCCCATTCCGCGCCAGTGGATAAGGAAGGTCGGAAGCTGGATGCTTTCGGGAGGAGGGTTTATGCATCCTCCGCACTGGCGGTGAAGATCTCAAATTATCAAGCCCTCATGGCTCGTTATCACCTTTTCCTTTGGGAGAAGGTGACAGCATTACACGCCCATCTGCCAGAGGAGATTAAGACTGCAGCTCAAGTCTTTCAGCAGGAGGCAACGGCTCTAGCCAGGCAAGAGCTCTCGACCGCTCGTCATCTGGCAGATTGCCTCTCAAAATCTATGGTGGCATCAGTAGCTTTAAGGAGACACGCCTGGCTCCGCTCTTCAAATCTGTCTCAGGAGACGAAAGCCAGGATCGAGGACCTCCCATTTGATGGTGAGGGCCTCTTTAATGCGTCAACGGACTCCCAGATGGATACCATCCAGAAGGCGAGAGTAACTGCAAAGAAAATGGGGTTTTACCCCCCCCAACCTCCTCAACCTTACCGAGCACGTAGGTGGCCCAGGCAGAATTTCTATCAACATCGCCAACCCCAATTTCGTCAGCAACAGCACCAGCAGCGCTTTCAGTCAACGCAGCCGACTTTTCGCCAGCAGAAGGCTTACCCGCAGGGTAGATCTCGCCAACACCGGACGAGACAGGACCCCACTTCAAAGCAACATCTTTGACTCCCCCCAGATGAGGCGTCATCTGACCCCGCATTTCCACCACAGACTTCTTCCCTACTACGAGGCTTGGACCCAAGTTACGACGGACAAGTGGGTGCTAGACATCATTCGCCGGGGCTACTTGATGGAGTTTGCCGCTCTTCCACAACTAGGTCACTTAAAGTATACTCCACTCTCCACCACTCTACAACAGGAGGTGGCCTCCCTTCTTCAAAAGGGAGCCATTGTACCGGTCAACATCACGGAAGCAGGCACGGGGTTCTACTCCCGGTACTTTACAGTCCCGAAGAGAGACGGCGGTCTGCGTCCTATCTTGGACCTGCGGCTACTCAACGAATTCCTGCAAGTAAAAAAGTTCAGAATGATCACGCTGGGCTCGATACTGCCCCTCCTCCGTCGCAATATGTGGTTCACGCTCGTAGATTTGAAAGACGCGTACTTCCACATTCCTATTCATCAGTCCCATCAAAGGTTCCTACGGTTCATAGTGGGAAGACGCATATTCCAGTTCACCGTCCTTCCATTTGGGTTAAAGACTGCCCCACGGGTGTTTACGAAATGCATGGCGGCAGTCTGCGCCCACCTCCGTTCAGCGGGAGTGGAGCTCTACCCCTACCTGGACGACTGGCTGATCGCCTCACCGTCCGAACATCAGGCATTAAAGGACGTCCAACTCACGACGTCACTGTTACGCAGCCTAGGCCTTGTGGTCAACACGGAGAAGTCGGTTCTGTTCCCCGTCCAAAGAATACAATTTATTGGGGTCCTCCTGGACTCTACAAAAGAGAGAGCCTTCCTCCCTCAGGCACGGTGCACTCATCTCCAAATGTTGGCACGGAGGGTTCTTTCCTCCGCCTCCCACAGAGTGATTACAATACAGAAGCTACTGGGTCTTATGGCCTCGGCGGTCTTTGTCGTCCGATGGGCCCGTCTGCGGATGCGCACTTTACAGCGCTTCCTGCTGGACGTCTACGACCCAGTCCTCCAACCGAACTCTGTCAAGGTAGTGGTCCCTCACGCCGTACGTCACTCTCTTCGTTGGTGGACGTTCCCGCAGAACCTCTCGGGTGGGCTCCCGTTCGTCGCAGTGGAACCATCCGTCTCGATAACCTCGGACGCCTCAAGGCTGGGTTGGGGAGCCCATTGCGACCATTTGAAAGTGCAAGGAGAATGGTCCCCCGCCGACAAGAAGCACCACATCAACTTTTTGGAGTTATTAGCAGTACAAAAAGCACTCATAGCCTTCAGAGACTATATCACAGGCCAACACGTCAGGATCGTTTCCGACAATATGTCAGTAGTCTGGTATGTGAACAAGGAAGGGGGGACGCGCTCCTGCAACTTGCTCAGACTCACGCTGGATATCTTCGAGTGGGCAATCCTCCACAGACTACGCTTGTCGGCAGTTCACATTGCTGGAACGGACAATGTGCAAGCGGACGATCTCAGCAGGACTTTCCCAGCGACACACGAGTGGTCCTTGTCGCAGCGAGCTCTATCAATTCTCATCGACAGATGGGGGTACCCGTGCCTGGACGTCTTCGCGTCTGCGGAAAATGCAGTGTGCGAGGCTTTCTTGTCAAGGGCCGGAGCGGGGAAGGGCTCCTTGGGCGACGCTTTCAATACCTCCTGGGGACGGGGCCTTGTTTATGCCTTCCCACCGTTCCCCTTGATCCCAAGGGCAGTATCGATTCTACAGTTCAGGGAAACGGACGCCGTATTAGTGACGCCGTGGTGGCCCCGCCAATTCTGGTTCGCCCCCCTCCTCCGCCTATCCAGGGGAGAGTACCTCCGGTTGCCAAAAACAGAGGACCTGGTCACAATGAACCACGGGCTAGTTCGCCACCCCGACCTCCACAAGCTACATCTCACAGCGTGGAGAATCCGTCGCGATGGCAACACCTAGACCTCCCGCTGTCGGTACGCACAGTCCTCAGGGAGTCCTCGCGACCAGCCACAAGGCTATCGTATAGTAGGAAGTGGAAACGATTCCTAAAGTTCACAGAGAAGAAAGGCGTTTCACCTTACTCGTGCGGCATCGTGGACGTCCTAGTGTTCCTGGATACCTTGCACGGCACAGGCCTCAGGAGCACCTCGATTAAGGTTTACCTGGCGGCCATTTCAGCTAACCATGACTTTATCCAGGGGTACTCAGTTTTCTCCCATCCGCTATCCAAACGTTTCATGAGGGGGCTACGGAACATCTGCCCCCCCGTGCGTCCTATAGTTCCACAATGGAGCTTGTCGGTGGTCCTGGCAGCCCTCTCCAGTAAGCCCTTCGAACCTATGGCTACAATAGACCTGCGCCTGCTTACCCTCAAGGCGGCCTTCCTCGTAGCTATCACCTCTGCCAGGCGGTCATCAGAGCTCTGCGCTCTAATGTTAGACCCTCCATACACACAGTTTCACAGAGATAAGGTCGTAATGCGGCCGGGCCCAGACTTTAAACCGAAGGTCCTTTCAACTTTCCATGTAAATCAGGACATCGTACTGCCCACCTTTTTCCAGGACGCAACTGATACAGTGGGCTCCAGACTACACGCATTGGATGTGAGACGGGCCTTAGCATTCTACAAGGACAGAACTGCTGCATTCCGTAAATCGGGGCGCCTTTTTATATGTTACGGCGGTAAATCAAAGGGCCAAGCTGTCTCTCCACAACGTTTCGCCAAATGGGTGGTAAGCACCATCACCCTTAGCTACGAACTGGCACGGAGAGACCCACCTACTTCGTTGAGGGCGCACTCCACACGGGCCCAGGCCACGTCAACAGCATTGCACAGGGGAATTCCTATCCCTGAACTCTGTAGAGCGGCCACATGGTCCTCCGCCTCTACTTTCGTATCTCATTACAAATTGGACATCAGAGCACGAGCAGACGCCAGCTTTGGTCGAGCGGTGCTGTCATCTCTGCTACAATGACGCCTTCTCAGCGAGTCTACCCTCCTCCGGTAAGTGTTGCTAACTACTCGCCCATAGTGTGTGATGCACAGAGACCACGAAGAAGAAATGCAGGTTGCTTACCTGTAACTGTAGTTCTTCGAGTGGTCATCTGTGCAGTCACACAACCCTCCCACCGTCCCCTCTAGACTTCGCTGTGAAGGTCTATGAGTGTCATCGCCATGCCATCTCCTTTTTTGTCATTACATTTTTGGTCTCGGACTACACTACCTCACTATTGACTGCGAAGGCGGTCTTAGGGAACTGAGGTAGGCGGGAACCCAGGCATGCGCGATAGGACGGAGGGGGGGAGGGGTTCCCGCCAATAGTTTCTAAGCTATAGAAGTTTCCGAAGGGAGGCTCGGCGTCGGCGCGAGCCCATAGTGTGTGACTGCACAGATGACCACTCGAAGAACTACAGTTACAGGTAAGCAACCTGCATTTACTGATTGTAAGCCGCCTTGTGAGGACTTTAACCTGAAAGGAAAGGAACATTTGAAATAAACAATTAAGAGTGTTCGGTTATTATATTCCTGCCTGGGAAGGCAAGGGGATCTCCTGGTAGATGGGAATTGGGAGTTCTTAGTTGTCTCTGCAGCTTTTGGGAGGATCAACAGAAGAAGCTTTAAAGAGTAATGGAGTCTGGTCATGGAGGGATGAGGTGGCTTTTGGCAATGGCTAGCTAAATGGAACTTCCACATTCCGAGGCAGTATAGCTTTGAGTGCCAGATGCTGGAAAGGAAAGCTGAGATTGTCCTTAGACCAGAAGGCTCGGCCATTACCATCTGCAGCGAAGAAGCAATTATTATCTGTTTTTAACAATTTGTTGTATACAATTAAGGTGTTTTTCTCTTTGTGAATGTTACTTATTACTGAAGGCTATCACAACTAACAATTTTACCAGGGTCATAGGCTATCAGAAAAAAGTCTGTCTTGATTAGTCACTCCAGATGGTAATTCCCATGGTCTACGTGCCCTCTGCCTATGAGCATTTCAGAAACCTCCAGCTGGATGTTGTTGGGAAACAGACTAGCTCAGACTTCCCCATCTTGGCACCCTCCAGAGGAGTTGGAGTACAACTCCCATCACCCCAGCCCCACATGGGTGTGATGGCTGGGGATGATGGGACTTGCAATCCAACTCATCTGGAGAGCGCTAGGATGGGGAAGGCTAGACTGGGGGGACCCTTGGTCTGCCTCTTGATAGTGCAATTCAGTGACCATTGTGTTGTTTGAAATACAGCTCCACCCTTAGTACAGTGAACCTCAAGTCCTAGCTCAGCTCTGGACTAAGTGGGTGATCCTTACGTTTATCATCTGCACACTGATGACCTACCTTACTAGGCTGTTGTGAGAATGAATAAGGTAATGGCTTGTATACAAAAAGAAAATGCTATATTAATCGTCTCTTGGATGATGATGATGATGATGATGATGATAGGAATAAGAGATACTTGTAGGGAAATGCCCCCCCCCCCCCGCTGCCACCCTTTCAGATTGCAGATGTAAGGCAAAGTTTGGTGTTTTCCCTTCTGTCTTCTGACACTGTTTCTTCCCCCTTGTTCCTGTCACAATACAGAGAGCCGCCAGCAGAAGGGGAGGAGAGCAATGAGAAAGAGGGAAAAAATATAAAGGTGAGATCTTAGTCCCTGACCTTTAGCTCTGAGCATGCGTTTTCTGGAGATATAACCGACTGTGTGTGTGGGAGAGAGAGAGAGGGAGACAGGCAGACAGACAGTCAGACAGTGGAAAGAGAGTAGCAATCCTGCCCAAGAAAAAGGTTTTTTGTGTTACCCCACCCCCGGGTTCCGAGCCATTTTCTGGATCTAAATCCAACACACACACACACACACACACACAAATACAGGCATGATCCAGGTACCTACATTCTTTTGCAGCTACATTCTTTTGTGGGGTCATTACAACTCAGCGGGGAGGGATTTCAGATCCAGAAAATGGCATGGGGGGTGTTGTTCTTGAAGAGATCCACCCAGTACTGCTGCACCAATCCAAACCAGAGCCCCTAGCATGGCTGCTTTTCAGATCAGAATCAAAAGGCCAGGAGGATCTCCACGTCTTGTCTGTTTTGATCCCCAAAAGAATTAGGCCCCCAATATTCTGCAGAGCCAGTTTTCAATATAGCTACCAGCTATATGTGACTTGGTATAAAGCTGCATGAGCAAAAGCTGGAATTATTGAATAGCCTGCATACAGGCAACTGAACATATGTAAGAACATTTAAAATGCCTCGCGACGCAGTAATCTTATGTACACTAGTTGCAGGGGAACATAGGTGGGGGTGTTGTTGCTATTGCATCACGTCCTGCTTGTGGGTTCCTGATCCCCAGCTGGTTGGCCACTGTGTTAAAAGAACGCTGGACTGGATGGACCCTTGGTCTGATCCAGCAGGGCTCTTCTTATGTTCTCCTGTCCTACAAGCTGTGCACCAAAATTATGCACATCTCATGGACACAAAGGCAGAATTGCTGTGATCTGGGGAACCTGCAAAGTAGCAAAGCCCCCATGCAAAGGTCAAAGACCTTAAAAAGCATGAGACATTTCCCTGTGGCTTTACAAACCAAAGATCCTGGTCTGGGTTCATGATCTCTTTGCTGCCCTATAGTATATGCAGTGCACAATCCCAGACATACATGTTGCACGTACTGGTGTATTTCATCTGTGGGGGTGGATCTGTCCAAGCTGGCTGAGAAAACTAATTCTTGGTGACCCTTGGTGGGATGAGTTTTGCTTCGTGGTCAAAGGTCGACCTGGTTGCCATATTTGGGGTCCAGGAGGCCTCCCCCGCCAAAGTCAGATACTGTTGAGTGGGAAGGGAACACCAAACACAGATATATCAAAGGAAGATCACATTTCTTCTTCGCTTTTCCTGTTCCTACCAGAAGAAGCCTGGCTTGAAGGAGAAGAAGAAGAAGAAATAGCTGGAGGAAAAGAACGGGGGAAGAACTGTCACCGGAGGGATCTTCCCCACAGCCAGCTATTTTTTCCTTCTAGCCAGGCTTATTCTGATCCCAGCTAGAGAAAAGTGGTTGGAGGAAGAGGTTACAGGGAAAAACAGCAAGCAGAAGAAAGGGAGGGGGAGGCCTCCTGGACAAATGCGCCCCCACCTGCACACATAAAACAAACTGGTACATGTTTACCAGCGTCAAGCAACTTGGGACCAAGTGCCGTCTCCTTTACCAGCCTGCCCGGTCACTGAAGTCATCAGATGATGCACTCCACCCAAACTAAAACCTTTCCGTTGCTCCCTTTCTGTAGAATTCCCTGTTTGTTGGTACCATGCAAGCACAGTCGTTGTTTGGTTTTCAGCACCTGCTGAAGACATTTTTATTCAACTACGCTTTCCCCGGCTAACCAGGCGTGGTTTTATTAACATAATTGGATTTTAAATATTTTAATTCTGTATTTTGAGTCTTTTTTTTCCTTCTTGATTTTATTGTTCACTGCTCAAGAATCTTGCTGGATATAGAGCAGTATATAAATCTTGTAAATAAAATAAAATACAAAAACATGCATTTCGAGGACTGTGCACTGCATATACTATGCAGCAGAAAAGGGGTTCAGAGGAAGGCAACGAGGATGATCAGGGGTCTGGAAACAAAGCTCTATGAGGAGAGACTGAAAGAACTGGGCATGTTTAGCCTTGAGAAGATTGTGGGGAGACATGATAGCACTCTTCAAATACTTGAAAGGTTGTCACACAGAGTTGGGCCAGGATCTCTTCTCGATCAACCCAGAATGCAGGACACGGAATAATGGGCTCAAGTTACAGGAAGCCAGATTCCGGCTGGACATCAGGAAAAACTCCCTGACTGTTAGAGCCGTATGACAATGGAACCAATGACCTAGGGAGGTGGTGGGCTCTCCCACACTGGGGCATTCAAGAGGCAGCTGGACAACCATCTGTCAGGGATGCTTTAAGGTGGATTTCTGCATTGAGCAGGGGGTTGGACTCAATGGCCTTATAGGCCCCTTCCAACTCTACTATTCTATGATACTATGATTCCATGAAATTATAAACCCAGATCAGGAGCTTTTCTACACGGGTAGTTTGCGGGTCCTTTACAGGCTATCCTCCTCCTCCAAGGCTTCTCCCATGCCTTGCAACCATAATCATGTTGTTTTCCTTAATGAGGAAAGTAGGATGTTTTTTTCTGAATGGTTGGTCACAAAGGAGAGAAACAAGCTCTCAGGATGCAAAATAGATTTATTGACAAGAAGCCTGTCCTTTATTTTAATGTCTTCTTCAGGGAGCTGTAACATTAATGATACAATGAAACAAGACATAGTATTAAAACATATTTTTTCTCATAGGTTAATTAAACACATTGACGAAAGGACATATGCATATATATTCACATTAAAAAACCTTATAAACATGACAGAGTGCTGCTTAGGCCTGTGCATATATATTAATATCAAAAATATAAATCCGGCATATTACAAAAGTATAGCATACAAGCCCTTACATACTAGAAGGAAGTTTCTGCAGAATTTCTGAAAGACCTTTATATCTCGTGGAATTGTGCAATAACACAGAGCCACCTAGTGATTCTATAGTGGAACATATAGAAATGCAGAGAAAGACGACCCTGGGGCGGGGGACCTGTGAAGGAGCTGATATTAATCCTGCAAAGAATTTGGAAGCCGAAGCCTTGGTAAAGGTGTAGCTTAAAAGCTTCATGTAGAAAAGCCCCAGGTTCTTTGGTGTATCAACTGAAGAAATCTGGTTCCCCCCCCCCCCCCCCCCCGCATTCACATCTGATATGGCTGCCTCCTTAACTTGCTTCATGGCAGAACTCTGTATGTAAAGGCAGCCTTTGCAGGAGACATGCATGCGAGATGTGTGTGCTTGTTGCCTCCTCCCACAGCTGTAGGCACAGGCCTGGTGTGCCCCTCCTGTCCGGGCCCTAATGTGAGCATGGTAGCCTGGAAGCTTTTGAGAGGGATCTCCTCTCTCGCTCCCGTCCGTATGTCTCCCCACCTTGTGATGCCCCATCTGTTTTCTCCTCAGGTGGAATGTGGTGAGGAAGAGGAAGAGGAGGAGGTAGAGGAAGGCAGCGAAGAAGCAGGTGAGGCAGGAAACGCCGATTGTGTTTGGCACCGTAAGAGTCATGAAGATCATTATCCTACTGAGACAAAAGGGCTATTTATGTTTTCACACCTGAGGCTTAAAGCAGCTCTTGATTTCTGTCAGGTTCGTAATTGAATGTAAAACCTACAGTTGGCCAGATCTCTCCTTCTGCCTCTCCTCCTCCTCCACATTCTCTGTTCCACAGAAAACAACTATTAGACAGGCATTAACATAAAGTGCCTTTTGAGCTCCTGTGTGCTGTTTAAGCCTCAAATATGAAAACAGCTATTATATTACAGGTGACAGAAAAGAGGATTGAGGCCAGTGAGATTTTAGACTGTGAGCTTCTTGGGCAGGGACCTGAGTTTTTGTTGTTACTCTGCAAAGCTTTTGTGCACATTGGCATATAGAAAGCAATAACCTGGAGAGGTGTGGATGCCGTGAGGAAGCCACAGCAGCTCCAAGCCCCTTGTCCGATGCTGTTGTCGCATCTACAACATGTTTGTATATCTTCCCAAACATCGCAGGCAAAAGGTGTTCTGGCTTGATCCACAGTGCTTTAGTGTCCCTATCTATGTCAGGCTGGGGTTCCCAATTGGACCCTCCTGGAGTCCCAATTTGTCCCTCAGCTTGAAATAGGCCCTGCATATCTGAACTACGCTCATCTGGAATGAAGATGTGCCTCCCCCTTCCCAAAATATATGTGGAGGTTTTACTGCTAGAGTCCTGGCAGAAGAAGTCGAAACATGAAGGACAGCAACTCCAGACGCACGTGCGGGCACACGAACGAGGTTTTTAAAAGGTCGCCCTCGAATCCCATCAAATGGCAAAAAAGGGAAAATCCTTCATAGAGGGCAAAATGCCAGAAAAATAAGAGGGGTCCCTAGTAAACGGGAAGAGTTGGAGTCCTTGCTGTTGCGGACCAGAATTTGCAGTGTTCACGCACAGCGAATTCAGGAGCACCAGGGGAAACCCATCTCTGTTGAGCCTTTTCCCTGCGCTTGGCTGGGTGTGCTACAATGCCAGACTACGAGCGCAAGAAGCAGGCGTTGCACTGGCTTCCTCTCCGTTCCCGGTTCCCGCACAGTCTCTTCATCCTCACCTTCAGAGCCTGCTGTGCCCTTGACCAGCTCCTTGCCCACCTGTCCTGTTGCCTGCCTGCCTGCCCGCCTGCCCGCCTGCCCGCCTGCCCGCCTGCCCGCCTGCCCGCCTGCCCGCCTGCCTGCCTGCTTGCCTGCAAGTGTGACATGCACTTCTTGCACGCTCTACCTTTTGCCATCCTATTAAGACTGCAAGCAGGCAGCCACAGAGCAAGAGAGGAGGGAGGGAGCTGACTCAGCCACAGTCACTTCAGTTTTCAGGACCTTGGACAGTTCCATGCTGGCTGGGTTGATGGGAGTTGGATCCCAAGACATCTGGAAGGCAACAGATTGGGGAAGGGGGGCCTTATGTACTCCCCAGCCTTCGCGACCCCTCCGCCCCCATAGCGAAGAATGGAAGGCAAGTGGGATATCTGGCGCGTGAGACTCCTGCAGGCAAGGATGTTGGCTTTGGGGAGCCCAGCTCAGTCTTTGTAGTCTCTGGAGGTCCAGGCTTTGGGGTCTCAGGCTCAAAGTATTCCTGGTTTGGGGGCTTGGGCTTGGGGCCCTGGCTAGTGCTTCCTCAGTCTGCACCACTGGACCTCCTCACTCAGCTGCCCCTTCACCCTCTGTGCCAGTGTTGAGGTTGATGCTTGGAGTTGAAGTCATGACACACCCAAAGGTCTCCTGATCCCACAAATGGCTCTTTCCTTTTTCCCTTGCTGCCCCATATGCCTGGACTATGCCTTGGCTGTCTCCCTTCTCCACATCTTGAAATCGCACCTTTTTCATGAAGCCTTTCTCTCCCCCACTGCTCAGAAACTGAGCCTAAAATGTGTTTCGGGACCAAAACCATATTCTTTCCTTGGCTGCCCTCCCCTCTAGCTTCCTCTCCTCCATTCATTGCTTCCTCATGTCTTGAATTTTAGATTGTAAGCTCCTTGAGGCAGGGACGGGTCTTTTTTCCTGTTGATACTTTGTAATGCAGCATGCATATTTATGGTGCTATGAAATTAATTTGATTGATTGATTGATTGATTAACTGACCTTACCCCCTGCTCTACTTTCAGGTGAGGAGGAGGAAGAGGAAGAAGGAGACCAGCAGAGCTTGGCAGAGTCCCACCTCGACAAACCAGAGGAGGCCCCCAAGGAGAAGGTGTTGCCAATTCCTGATGGAAGCTCCTTCTTCTGTCTCAGCAAGACAAACCCGTGAGTACAGCAAGGCCCAAACAAGGGGGGAGAGGGTGGGGTGCCTTTCTGCTCCACTGAGATGCGACCTCAGTCTGGCTGTAATTACGCAAAAGCTTGGCCCTCAATTTCTCTCTGCATGGTCAGGCTCACAAGTGGCCAGTTGGAGGGGCCGCAGGTGGGTGTACAGTCCACTTCTGGTCAAGGTCCAGAACAGCTGATGGAAGTCAGAGACGGATGTAAAGCAAAGGCAGGCAGCAGGGCCGGCCTGAGACATTTCACTGCCTGAGGCAAAGGACAAGATGGCGCCTACCTCCGTGCTGTGTACAAAAGCCAACCAGACTGGTAGATGAACCTGTTTATGGCACTGGCAACGGGACGGAATCTCCCGCTGCACCTGAGGGCTACAGGCTGGCTTGGTGCAGGGTGGGCTGCGTGATGAACACAGCTTGGCCTTCCAGCCTGCCCCCAGTTTCTGTTGCCTGAGGTGACCACCTCACTCCAACTAATGGTAGGGCCGGCCCTGCCAGGCTGACCAAAGTCACGGTTGAAAACAGTGAACCGCAATCAGAAGGGCTGGAGGCAGGCAGATGGGCAAGGCAAGGTCGTTTCTTCTAGCAATCCGTTCCACACACTGAAGAACCAAGCCTGAAGCCGCAGCTATGTGAAATCAGCCAGGCCCCTATTGGGCTGGGCTCATCAGCTGCAGCACCCTTCTTTGGCTATACCAGATATCAGGCTAATAAGGGCTCCCTCTGCCTGTGAGCTGCCCTGGTAGTGCAGAGAGTCAGGTGCAACCAGGGCCTCCGGTCGAATTCCGTGGCACCTTACAAGCAGGTGTGTAATATCTATACTACCAACGTATATTGGGTTTTATATCCATTTAACGGTCATGGCTTCCCCCCAATCTTCCTGGGAACTGTAGTTTTGGCCAGGGCGCTGAGATCTCTAGTTCTAACAGAGTAAGGACTAACCAGGGTGAGATTATGATTCGAAGTGTCAGAGGTCCTCGTTTTATTGTGGTCCCCCTTGGGGGACCCCTCGATTCAGAAGCGAGCAGGGGGCAATGTGTGTCAGTTTACGATCTCATTCGGACCTTGGGTTGCCAGGGTTTGTGTTTTAGCCTTCTTCCCAGGGTCTCTGGGAAAAGGAATAAAATCTCAAGGTAAGCGTCAAGAGTCCAAGGGACAGTCTATTTCCAGCCCACCTTCAGAGGTTATGTATTGGCTCTCTGCCCATGTCCCTCATGTCCACCTCCGAGGCACCAGGCGCACCCAGAACCTTGCTCTGCTCCACCCATACTTGACCAAGCTCCCCACCCCCTGATCTGGCAGGATCACTGTTTTGCTCCCCCCCTCTCCTGCTCAGGGTCTGAGCCTCAGGAGACCTGGCAGTCCTGTCCTGCTGGCTGCTGGCTCTCTAAGATGGCTGCCTCCCCTTCTCCCTCCAGGCTTCGAGTTGGGTGCCACAAGCTGATCCATCACCACATCTTCACCAACCTCATCCTCGTCTTCATCATCCTCAGCAGCATCTCTCTGGCAGCCGAAGATCCTATCCGGGCGCACTCTTTCCGCAACAACGTAAGCCACGGGCTGTGGAAATGCGATGGGCCAGAATGGGAGAAAGCGGGCGGAGGCAGAAAAGTCTCAGCCTCCTCTCCCCACTTTTCACCCTGCTCTTTTTTCTCACTTTATCCCACCCAATCCCTCCCCCCACCCTCCTTTTTTCCTCCCAATCACTCAGATTCTGGGCTACTTTGACTATGCCTTCACTTCTATCTTCACTGTTGAGATCCTGCTCAAGGTACCAGATCTAAGTAGAATGAGAAGGAGGGTATGAAGACGGGGAGAGCAGCACTGGGGGGGCAGCCCATCCATTGGAAAGATGAGACATGTGCCCCAGAGGCCAAGTCTGCAGAGTGGCACCAAGCAGCCAGCCTTCCGCATGGGTGGGTGGGGGGCCGGAAAGAAAGGGGGTCAACAATTGCAGAATGATCTCCAAGTAATTATGTGAGTAAGAGTGTGTTGAGGTGGGGGTGAAATGGGCAGGAAGTGGTGTGTGGTTGGCTGGCGAGCCTCTCGCCTGTTTCAGTGTGGACTGCTGGGTGCCTGCGGGTTGCTGCAATCCTTGCAAAAACGTACCGGGCTAGGTAGGCCTTGGCCTGATCAGCACCTCTTCCGTTCGTAAGCGTGAGTCACGTAACTCAGGTAACACTGATGAGTTATGCCTTAATGGCTTAGAGATCCTGAAGCTGGGACTCTTGCTTTTTAAATGTTATGAACGACACATGGCCAAAGGCTCCCCCTAGACGGACACTTTCCCTCGAGATGGCTTCGCACTGGCGGCACCTGGGTTACATGACGGTGCTGCCAGCGCGAAGCCATCTAGGGGCAAAGGCCCTTTGCTCCACTCTAAAAAAAAGTCGGCCATTCACCCGGACATTTTTTAGATTGGAGTGGGCTGGCCAGGGAAGGGGAGTGGAGCAGCAAGCCATAAGCTCGCTGCACCGCCTCCGCTGTCCTCCCCCCATTTTTTTTTTTTTTAAAAAACCTTACTGGAGAGTAGGGGAGCCGATGCTCCCAGCCGCCCATCCAGCTGATGCTGGGCAGGCGTGGGCACGGCAGCAGTGACAGGAAAAGCCGCCGTGGCGCTCCTGCCGTGAAGACTGGTGGCAGGAGCGTCAATGGGCGGAGTGCCGACTGCCGCCACTGTGGCGCACCGTAAGAGGCGCCGTGAAGAGGCGGCCTCAGACTCCCTAGAACAGAACAGAACAGGAATGGTGATGTGATGCTTAGAGGTAGCAGACTTGGAGGAAGAGGTCAGGCCTATGTATACCATGCTGCCCTCCCCCAACAAATTAAAAATTCCGCACGCGACAAACCTCAATTCTGCAACCTCTATAAATCACACATGTTTGGCAGATATGCATATTTGTTTTCTCCCCACCCCCTCCTTTGGTTAGTCATGAGGAAGGGGCAAGGAATCGTGTAGGGCACTGAAGCCCCATTCTAAGCACAGCCACTGTGAATCTAATTCAGCTGTGCCTCTGGCTTCTGAGAGCTGAACTGGAAGCTATATGAAATGTGTAGCGTCCACATGACCCTAATTTATTTTACTCTAGTGTGAGCATACGGAGTCCTCATCCAGATTGGCGCCACCATGCGCGTGTGTGTATGGGTTTTAATATCTTCCCACCCAGCTTCCCCCCACCCAAATTTGCCTTCCCCACCACCACCCCATGCAGGGGCTGAAGAAAGAGGGGGAACTCCGGTGGCTGGATTGGGAAGCCATGCGCTTGCGCTATAGTACATATAAAAATTAGGATCACTGAGACCAATAGTAGGAAACCTTTTGGGCCTGTGGGCACATTTGGAAATTTGAGATGCTGTCCAGAGCACAGCCCTAAAATGGCTCCCATGGGTGGGCCTGTCTAGTCACGAAGGACAAGTAACCTGCCCAGAGGAATTTGTGGGACGTTAAGATGGCAGCTGCTAGAGCCTCCCACTTCATTTTGAAGCAAACCCAGCTGCCAGTAAAAAAAAATATAAAATGTATTTTAGATAAAAATTGGGAGGAATAGTGTGTCTCGGTGGGCAATAAGAAAGTTGTCTGGAGACATATTGGTGCCTAACGGCACCACGTTGTCTATCTCTGAGCCAAAAGCGACACACAGCCCTAAAAGTTCACAGGCGTTGGCCACACACTTTCACGTTGGAAACTTTGTGGGCTAGAAATTTGGTGGTGTGTTTGTTTTGTTTTAAATGATAACTGAGATTCCCAGCAAGCTGCATTCTGCACCTGATACCACACCCTGTGAGTTTTCTCTGTTCTTGTTAAATTGTGGCATGCACAAAGGCCTGGGGCATAGACCGGCAAAGTATCTAGAGTAAGGCCTGAAGAACTCATGGAAAATGTGAAAGCCAGGCTTATTCTAGAACTTCTGGCAGACCCTTTTTGGAGAGATCTGTCGTTCTCATGCAGCTTTGCAACTTCCATGCACCCAGCCCTGTTAGTATCCTGCCTCTTAAATATAACTGAATTAAAGGGCTGGGGGCGGCAGGGCCATTTGGTCAGAGAACGGCAGCTGGGGAACTTGGTCCCAAAGCCTCTGGGTCCCAGCTGTGGCTGAAGTGAGGGGTGGAGTGGGGCGTGGTGGTTGGCATGGCTGCTTAGCACATCTCTCTCCCCAGATGACTGCCTACGGTGCCTTCCTGCACAAGGGCTCATTCTGCCGGAATTGGTTCAATCTTCTGGACCTGCTGGTTGTCAGCGTCTCCCTCATCTCCTTTGGCATCCAGTAAGTCTGAAAGGGAAGTGGACAAAGTCCTTGAGGGAGACCCAAAAAGGCGGAGGAGGAGGAGGAGGAGGAGGAGGAGGAGGAGGAGGAGGAGGAGGAGGAGGAGGGGGAGAGGGAGAGGGAGAGGGAGAGGGAGGGAGGGAGAATGGAGTCACACTAGTCCAGTCAGGAATGAAAGGGCAATGCTAGCTTATCTGAGACATGGACGTGGAGAAGAAGGCACAAGGGGGGGGGGGGTTTCTCACACCTCACTTCCTGTTTCCACTTCAGCTCCAGTGCCATTTCCGTGGTGAAGATTTTGCGAGTGCTGAGGGTGCTCCGTCCTCTCCGAGCCATCAACCGGGCCAAGGGGCTCAAGGTGAGCGACTTAATTGAAGGGTGGGTGGTGCCTCTACTCCAGCCCTCCTCAACCTGATGTCTTCCAGATGTTTTGGACTTCAAACCCCAATGGGTAGGAAATCTGGGAGTCGTACTCCAGAACATCTGCAGGGCACCAGGTTGGGGAAGTCTTCTCTAAATGTGCAGTTGTGGGGAGATCCTGCTCTCGCTTCCCCCAGTATGTGGGCTATGAGGCTAGGGCTCCTGTGTTTCCCTCCCCATTGCCTCTTTCTGGCCCTCATCTCCATAAGGTATTGTTGAGTGCTAAACCGTGGCCGTCTCACCTGCCTCCTCTCCCAACAGCACGTGGTCCAGTGTGTATTCGTGGCCATCCGCACCATCGGGAACATTATGATAGTCACCACCCTGCTTCAGTTCATGTTTGCTTGCATCGGCGTCCAGCTGTTCAAGGTAATGAGTGAACATCTCTTCGGGGTGGTTCAGCTTCAGGGAGCCTGCAAGATGGGTCAATGTGCGTGGATTGAGGGCGGGTGGAGAGTGAGCGCATACATGGAGAGTGGGTGTGTTTCCTGCGGGCTGACACCCAGAACTCTTTCAAATGCTGTCACCCTAGCAACCAATCTTAAACCTCACTGTAGAAACCAGTCAGCTGGCTTATTTGTTTCAACCGTAGATCATCAGAAAGAAAAACACCTGGGGGCTGTTTATACGTGCCCGAAGCCCCGTGGTGGCTGCGAATCTGCGCTGCGTCAGTTATATGAGCCAGCTGCAGATTTGCAGCCACCGCAGGGCTTTTCTGCAAAGCCGCACAGCGAAAATGTCAGGGATTTACTCCAACTTTTTCATTGGGAGCGAGGTCACCCCAGCTCTTCTGCTGTCTGGCCTCACCCTGTGACTGATCCAGGGGGCTATCCTGGCAGATAGCGACTGGCAATTGGTCACCAGAAGCCAGGAAGAGGGCGGCTCCAGTACCCAGATGGCCGCCGGAAAACCCTGCTCCCTCCTTGGCGTGGGTATTACCCAGTGCCATCCTAGGTAAGCAAAACCGCAGTGTTGAGGGGGAACTCAGTGACACGAAGACAGCCCCCTGTTCAAAGGGAAGGAAAAGATGGAGGCCATAGCTCAGCAGTTGAGCACATGCTGTGTACCAGGAGGTTCCAGGTTTGATGCCTAGTAAAACTCTTGCCTGAAGCCCAGGAGAGCGGCTGCCAGCAAGTGTCAACAATACTGAGCTAGATGCACCAGTACTCAATACAAGTCAGCTTCCTATTTGGCGCCTAAATACATATACAAATGCATCGCCATACATGTTACATGGGTAAACCAGTCGTGGTTGTTCCAAATGTCTTAAAACCGTTCCTATCCAGTGGTCCCCACTACAGGATCTTGATGCTGTTCTTCAGCTGGTGGTGGGTTGTGACTTTGCTTAAGCAGGGTCTTACCATCAGTGCCCTGCCCATTTGGGGGAGAGGCACAGGAAAACAAAAAGGCGAACAGTGAGAAACGGGGAAGGAGAAAAGGAGACAGAAAGAACGATAAGTGTGGAGACCGATTTAGTAAAAGTGAAATAATATAACGGGAGCAGCTAGACATAATGCTGAACATGGGGCTGCTGCTCCCCTTTCCCTATTAGGTTTAGGCATGCCTACGCATGTTCTTTCCTACCCTCCGGCAGTAACAGCTGAATGACACGGGGTGGGGAAATGCATAACATGATGATCTCATAGCAGAGGTAGGTGCATCTAAACTACAGGAGGAGGATGACAACCTGACACTGGGCTGCCATTTTCAGCAGCAGCCACACGTTGAGCCTAAAGTTTACTTCTACCCTAAGATGGAACAATCCAAGTGGTGCCACATTACGGGATGGGATAAAAGCAGATCCTGGGTCTGGAAACACTGCTAAGCCCCTTCCTTTGTGAGTTGCTTTATGCAATCTCTCCTCCAAATTTAAGCAAGGACGTGGAGTCAGTGTATGGGTTAGGAACATAGGATACCTCCCTGCCCTGTCACCACCTGATCTCCAAACTCCTTTCGCTTTTGTCCCCAGGGCAAATTCTTCAGCTGCACGGATGAGGCCAAGCACAGCCCAGCTGAGTGCAAGTAGGTACCAGCCCTGCCCTAACAATGATTCGAACCCATTGCTTACCCTAGATCTCTGCCCCTGCTCTTCTTGACTCCAGTACAGATCCCAACTCACTATGTAAAGCAAAATGTATATAAAGATTCTAAATAAATAATAAATAAACAAACTGAAATCAGCACTAGAGGCTAGAATTTGGGTTAGTATCAATTTGGGGTATTATGGGTGGCTTGTGGGACAAGGCTTGTGGGGCAAGCTAGATGTTGAGGTTCAGACTAAATATTTCATGGGAGATACCTGCTTTTTAATCATCATCATCATCATCATCATCATCATCATCATCACATTATTATTATTATTATTATTATTATTATTATTATTATTTTAAACTGAAAAGTAGCCTTGGAATCTACAAGGATGAGTGGAAGAGTGGCAAGGACCCTTTTCCTTCCTGCTGTCTTCTTTCTCAAAATCGGTGCCCCTCCATGAACTGTTTTCCTCTTTGTCTTTTCCCCAGTGTGTGGTAATGGGGGCGGAGTAGGGTAGAAGCAGCTCAGGCAGGATTATTTCGAACAGATAAGGAGAAAGGGCTAAGCATCCCCCCCTCTGCTATTCCTCAACATTCACTGGCAGCGTCTGGTGAAAGGAGAGAGAAAGGATGGATATTGGTGAATGGATGCATGGGAGACTGTTCACACATGTCTCCCTTGGAGCATCTCATTTGGTCCTTAGTTAACAGTCAGGGGACTGAGAAGTAGAAAGGAGGGCGGCAAGGGTAATTTTGTAGTTAGAATTTCCAGAGGGTGGCCATGTTAGTCCATTTAAGACTTGGTTGATATTTTAATAATGTATTAATTTTATATGTTTTTAAGCAGTTTTATGTATTTTATATTGTTTGTATTGATGTTGTTCCTCGCCTCGATCCGGAGAGAGAGGCGGGTAAGAAATAAATAAATAAATATATTATTATTATTATTATTATTATTATTATTGTGAAAGGCATTGTTTTCTGCAGGTGGTAATTATATCAGGCCTTAGGGTCTTGGTTTATGTCTTCCTGCCTAAATTCAACCACCCACTGCTGTATCCCATGCTTATACCTTCTTCTGCCCCTTCCCCCCCCCCTCCCCAATTCCAGGGGCACATTCATTGTGTACAAGGATGGAGATGTGGCTCACCCAATGGTGCGTGAGCGCATGTGGCTCAACAGTGACTTCAACTTCGACAATGTACTGTCAGGCATGATGGCCCTCTTCACTGTCTCCACTTTTGAGGGCTGGCCAGCGTGAGTTGTTGTACTGGAAATTGTATGTGTGTGTTTGTGACATTCTTGAAACAGGGATGCTCTCCTGAGGCTCATCATTCCCAGATTTCTCACATTCTTGTTGATAAGTATGAAAGAACTTTGTTTTGCCACCTGAAAGGTGTTGTGTTGTTGGTTTTGTCTCTGTCTTCTTCTGCCATAAATGGGTGGGGGGAGATTATCAAAGACAAGAAAGGGGAGTTACCCCTCTCTTTTCACCCACAGTGAATTCAGCTTGCACCTACTTTGGCAGGCATCTTGCCTCGGTGGCACAGGAGGTAAGGTATTGGGGCCTGGCTGCTGCTAGGCCTTGTCTGAGACCCCCAGCAGCTTACACAAACAGAGAAAAAGCCTCAGCCTCCTGCACAGTTGCAAGGAACTCTGGGATGCCATTTCGCTGGTTGCAGGGCCCAGCTAGGGTGGAGATAATGGGTTGTCACCAAATTAATCCTACTTAGAGTAGAGTAGTCCCATTGAAATGAATTAGTTTCATTAGTTAGTCATGACTAATTGAAGTCCCATTCATTTCAACGGGTCTACTTTAAGTAAGACTAACTTTGGCTACAACCCAGCGAGTGCTGCCTTTGACTTGGCCGGTCCCGACACCAAGTGACAGGCTCTTGGTCAATGGGATCCTTAATGAATCTGGACCTTGGCAATTCTGCTGCCAGCACAGGCTGGCAAATAGTTCATGGAGGCTCACAAGTAGGGCATGATGGCCATGCCCTTACCCTTAAACCCCAAACATCCGGTTGTCAGAAGTATTCTGTCTATGAAATTGGTGGTTGCACTTTTGGCAATGAAAGGCCCATCTCTTCTTTCGCCCCTATACTTCCTGCTCATTGCGGTGTCCTCTCTTCCGCACCATGCCCATGCCAGGCTCCTGTACAAGGCCATTGATGCCAATGCTGAAAACGAGGGGCCCATCTACAACTACCGGGTGGAGATCTCCATCTTCTTCATTGTCTACATCATCATCATCGCCTTCTTCATGATGAATATCTTTGTGGGCTTTGTCATCATCACTTTCCGGGCTCAAGGAGAACAGGAATACAAGAACTGTGAGCTGGATAAGAACCAGGTATCTTTGTTCTATTGGTGGGGAGAGCTATTTCCTCTTCTACCACAAACAACATTAGTTTAACCCCACATTAACTCAATAACTTCAGCAGTCAAGCCCTTCACCATTGCTGCCTTCATTGGCGATCAAATTGCTATTCTTCCTCTTTGTCTTGCCCGACGCATGGAGAAGAATATAGTAGCAGTCTCCCAATTCCTTGCATCGAATAAAGGAATGTGGAGATTGTTTTATTTTATTTTATTACATTTCTATACTGTCCAATAGCCAAAGCTCCCTCGGCGGTTCACAGCAATTAAAACCATAAAGCACGGCACAGTAACGTTTAATATGACACTTTAAAAAAGTTTAAAAGCACAGTATAAAACCAAAGTAAAAACCAGCACCAGTGTAAAGGTTTAAAAATGCAATAACTGGTTTGAAAACAATAGAAACTGAAAGACTAAAATGTCCAGGAAAATATGAAGGTGGTGCCAAACAGATCACAAGACAGGCTTGCTGCCTCTTAAAAGGATAGTCATTATACTGTATTTTATGTTGTATAAAATTATATTTTATAATATTCATTATACTGTTTTTTATTATTTTAAATACTTGTCTTGTATTTTATATTTTTAAGTGTTCAATGGCATTTTAGCTTTTTAACTGTTTGTAATCCCACCAGAGAATATCTGTTATTGGATGGATTACAAATGCAATAAATATTTTTTTGTCAGGAGGGCAAAATTCGTTGGTTCGCAGTCCAGAGCTGTCTGCACGGTGTCTTTCACTACTGTTTCCTTGTGGGATGCTTTCAACTGCTACTGGATTGTCCAATGCTAAGCTGATGCCAAAGTATCCCTAATCAATCCTATGGTGGCCAGAGCACATCCAACCGTAGTGCTGGCACTAACCCTGTTTGTGCAGAGGCACCCTACGTGCAGTAAGATGTTGGCGGTGGCAGGACCACTCGCTTCCTTGCAGCCACAGTATTGTACAGCTGAATGGCCTCCCCGATTCCAGACCAAGCAGTGTCAAAAATGCCAACTTGGGGCTGCTGTACCAACATCCTGAAGGCCCAGTTATCCCTGTTTCTCCAGCCTGGGCTTTGGGCAGCATTCCGAGACATCGTGAAGCAGTGGTGATGTCTAAGGAAGGGGGGTACCTCTAGACGGTCGCTTTCCCCCACAGTAGCTTCGGAGTGGTGGCAGGTGGATGACATGACGCTGCCGCCACTCCGAAGCTACTGCGGGGAAAAGCCCCAAAGCTCCACTCTAAAAAAAGTTGGGCATTTACCCCGACTTTTTTAGCTTGGAGCAGGCTGGGCAGGGAAGTGGGTGGACCAGTGAGCCATAAGCTCTCTGCGCCAGCTCCGCAGTCCTTCCCCCCGGTTTTATTTTTTTAAAAACCCACTTACCAATGTTCCCAGCTGCCCCTACAGCTGCTGCTGGGCAAGTGCGGCAGGTGCGGCAGCAGTAGAAAAACCCGCTGTGGCGCTCCTACCGCTGTAGGTGGGCAGAAGGAGCGTCAGTGCGGGGCGCACCGCCTGCCGCTGCTGCTGCGCAGCAGAAGAGGCACCGTGAAGAGGAGGGCTGAGTCACAGTGCAGGGGTTGTGGCGAACCCACCTTGAAATAGAAAGGGAAAGGCTGAAGATACTGGGAACTTGATGTGGATTTCGGTCCTGAAAGAGGCATTTTTGCCAGTGGCCATGCAATGAGAAATGGGTTCAGGGAGCTATGGCAAAGACATCGAGGAAGATGGGTTGCTTCGTCCCCGAGACCTATCCCATCGCTGTTGTCAATTTATGGCATGGACCATGAAGGCTGCTGGGAGGGGCCTCTTTGTGTACTGTTGGAGTGGTTGCTTGAAAGCTAGAGAGGTTTTCCCACTCCTCCTCACCAGCTGAATGTCTTCCATCCTCCTTTCCACAGCGGCAGTGCGTGGAATATGCCTTGAAGGCCCAGCCGTTGCGGCTCTACATCCCCAAGAACAAATACCAGTACAAATTCTGGTATATGGTCAACTCCACCGGTTTTGAGTACATCATGTTTGTACTCATCCTGCTCAACACCATTGCTCTGGCTGTCCAGGTGAGAACATGGCCGGATGACAAGCAAGACGGGTGAGGTGGGCAGGTGAAGAGACATCGGTGGCAGAGGGCAGCTAAAGCCAAACTAAACAGGGGAGGTAGTTTGTTCTTCACTTTCCTGCTCTGTTCGCGTCTAAAGCTACGGAGGAGGGTCTAATCTTTACCCCTGCCTTACGTCCGCAATCGCCGTCATCTCAGCTTGGCTCCATAATTAGAAGTCAGCCAAGCTGGAAGCAAAGCAAGTTAAGCTAGGAAATGGGGGGGGGGGGTTCCACTCCCCTCATCTGCATATTCCTTTCGTTGTACAAAAATTAGGCTCGTCCACAATTTCAGACACCAGCGGAGCAGAGAGGTGAAAAACAACAGACTGCCCCTGTCTTGTCTAGTTTGGCTCTCAAGTGAGAAGGCTGTAAACCAGTCTGGTAGAATTGAGGTGATAGGCACACAGTTCAGTATGCTGAGAAGAGATTGCAGGTCATGGTCTGAGAGCACGGGATGCAGCCCCCTTGCCAAAGCTAAGCTGGTCTGGGTTTGGTCCCTGCCTGGAAGGGAGACCACCCGGGAACCCCATGTAACTGCCTTGAGTTCCATGATGGAAGAAAGGCAGGATATAAGTACGCTCATTAATTTAATTAAATGTTAAGAGGTACAGAGACCAGAGGTCTGAAGCAAAGAGGACCCACTTTGGTGTGGATGATTTCTCTGAGGTGGGAAAGAGAAAGGGACACATTTCGTCCGAGGGGACTTATTGCTTGCTTGCTTGCTTGCTTGCTTGCTTGCTTGCTTGCTTGCTTGGAGTAACAAGGCCTGCGGTGATGAGAGGAACTAGGAGTTTGTCATGCGAATGTTGAGAATGTGATGTGAAATGGCGGTGAGATGCTGGGCCTTTGAGGTTGGAGGGACGTGTACGGAGAAGTGTTTATGGGGGCAGTTATTTTGGTGTGACAGGAGGCCATCCTAAGTGGTGGATATAAGGAGGTGGGGTCCGGCTGCAGGCTGGGAGGTAGAGCCACTCTTAGACAGGGGTGGACACACGGGGCAGGATCCCTCCCACTGCCTTGCTTTGCCCGTGCTATGACCCATGAAGCGAATGGCAAAGCTTCTTTAGGACTGAGGCCCAAAAGGCCCACATAAGGAAGGGACAGGCAGATCCATGATCTGAAATCAAAGCACGATTCAACCCAAAGAGGAGATGGCAGCGATGCCAGAGGGATGGCAGGGAGGCTCGGGGAGTCCAGGTGGGACCCAGCAGCAGGCGAGGAAAGTAGGGGATGAAGACAGGGCCAAGTTGATGGGAGAAACTCCCTGAAAGCTTTGTGTGCAAGCAAAGCAGTGCCCTGGCAGACCAACAGTTTTCCTACAAATGACGACCAGTGGGAGGGCCTTGCTACCCAATCTATGCATGGTTGCGAAAGGAGGGGAGAGCAAAAGAATATTGGAGGACTTGTGTTCTGAGCCAGAGGCTGGGTCTTGTAAGGCAATCCACAGCAGCCCCCAGCTTGAGTCGCCGGCCCACCCAAGACGCTCCTTCCTGTTTTGTGCCTTGTCTCCTTCTCCAGCACTACGAACAGTCCCAGCCCTTTAACTATGTCATGGACCTGCTCAACATGGTCTTCACGGGCCTCTTCACTGTCGAGATGTTGCTCAAGATCATCGCCTTCAAGCCCAAGGTTTGGGAGTCGGGTTTTTGCTCAAGCGATGTTTCGCTGAAGGGATTCTGTCCTCTGCACCCAGCGAACAGCAATGAGGTTTCAGCTCAGAATCTTTTGCCCAACAGTCTCCAACTGAGCTTTAACCCTTGCAGCATTTTGAGCGTTTTCAGACATACTGCTTTAAAGTGGTTCTTGTTTCAATTTTCTGCATTAACAATGAACACTTGCTGTAACAGAGAGGGGTCAGAGGCAAATCCTGACTAACAGGATTTTGAGGGCTTTTGGGCAAAGGCCCCTTTACCCTAGAAGAGGCTGGGCATTCAGCTCAAGAATTCTCTCGCATTGCTCCTGATGTTCTTGGTTGCTCTGTGCAAAAGCAAGGTTGGATGTTGTGGGCCATTTGCCAGTCTTCCATTCCTAACGAAGGCCTGACTGTACCCATCTTTAGAGCAAGGCACTAGTAAGAGAGGCTGGAGAGAGGCGAACGTAAACCTCCCGTGTGAAAATGCCCTATTGTGGCAGGAATCTAATTCAGGGATCTTTGGTGTCTGCATAAGGCAGGCATATTTTTCTTTGCATGAGATTCTGAAAACTGCCGTATTATTGCAAAGGAGCCTGCTGGCGACTCACTCGCCTTTCAAGGTACATTGAAAGGAGAACAGGGAGGCTTGGAGACTTCTGAGCCCATTGGTACCAATGGAGGTTTTCCACCTTTTTTGAGCCCCCATGGGTGTGGGGGTGAGTGAATTTAAAGGAGGGGAAAGCAGCTGGGTGGGAAGGTTTGAACCTCCTCTACCTGCACACGGTGGTTAAAAAAAAGAGCAGGGATCATGTGCGCACCACACATTGAATGTAGTGTGTGTTTAGACCACACATGGGCTGAATTCGGACAACACGATAGTCAATGGTGGGGTAATAATCAACTTTACAGTTGTTCATCTAGGGGGTACTCCCCACACAACATGGTAATAAATAGTCAACTGTGGTGTGGATGAGGATCAGCGCTGAGTTGACTATGGCAGCATTCGGACGACACGATAGTCAATACAACTGACGATTGTTTCCCTCCCCCCAGTTGCTTATTGTGTCGTCCGAATTCAGCCATGGTATCCTTCGGTAGTCATTTTCAATGGATCTGAAAAATTGCAACAGGACACAAGGGAGCAGCAAGCTACGTGTAAAATGGATTAGGCCTGAACAGAGGAGGGCTCTCTAGGTCAGAACATCACCTTGAATTGTGCCCAGAAGTGAACAGAGAGCCAGTATTAGCATTGGCGCATGCGCATAATGCAGTCCCAGAGCACCCCATTCCTATTAGGAGAAATTCCAGGCGATTCTGCTAAGGGTTTTATAATGTTAGAAGTGTCTGGAAGGGAAGTGGAGGGAAGAGTGCTTGCTGCTGCTGTCTTTCACAAGGATCCAGCCAGGATTGGTCCCAGGGGGCCCTTTTCTCTTCCAGCACTACTTCTGTGATGCGTGGAACACCTTTGATGCTCTGATCGTGGTTGGGAGCGTCGTGGACATTGCTGTCACCGAAGTCAGCGTGAGTGATCGCCGCCATGACATATGTCCCGTAAAATTACCTTGTTTTTTCTCTCCTTGTGGCAGCTTACCTGTGTGGGTTTGAGGCATGTTTCCAGCAAAGCTATTGATGGGGCTTGAAAGTGTTGCTACACACATCATGTATGGGATGAATGCCCTGAATGCTTGAATCTTGCTGCTGAATGTATAATTCAAACATAGCTCCGCTGCCGCTATGAGGGCTAGAAACTTCTTTTAAAGAGAGAAACAAAGGAAGTAAGAATCAAAATTCCAACCCAGATACGAGCTTCTGTTCCAGATTTTGCGTATGCACAACGCAGGAAATGAAACCAAGTTTTTGGTGTAGGACATCCTTGGAACGTTTCCCCATGCACTTTCACAATCATCCACCTCTTTATCTTTTGTTTATCCATCTATGCATCCATTCTGCTGTTTCTTTTGTCTCTCACTTGTTCTCCTCTGTGCTGCTGCCTCACTGGATGTTATGAAACATGATCCCATCTTCACTGTCTTCATCATCATCCTCCACCGTGGATCTCATTGCCTTCATTACCCTGCATTAGAACGGAGGGCATGTTGGAGAGGTATCACACCGTGTTTCATCTCAAGAAGTTTTGGGCTGCGGAAGGGTTGGCTTGGGTGAAGCTGTGTGTGCAAAACAGACAAGTCCATAAGAGGGTCAGTGTACGTTACAGTGGCTAGAACAGCCTTCCCCATCCTGGTGCCCTCCAGATGTGTTGGCATCAACGCCCGTGATCCTTAGCCAGTGTGGAATCATGGGAGTTGCAGTCCAACGTATCTTGAGGACACCAAGCTGGAGAAGGCTGGGGTAGAGTGCCAATTGAGGTCAAGGGAGGCTCAGGTTCAAATCCTCACTCAGTGATGAAGCTCGCTGGGCGACCTTGGTCCAATCGTTACCTTCCAGCCCAACCTACCGTATAGGGTTGTTCTGAGGTTAAAATGGGGGTGTGCCGACAGCTGCGCATGCCACCTTGAACTCCCTGGAGAAAAGGTGGGATATGAATATAATGAATAAGCATCTGCAGGAGATGTAGGCTTGGGGGTAGCTCAGCAGTCTTGTAGGGAGGCGCGCTGGTGCAAGTATTGATGTAGCAAGCCTGGAGGCTTTTTGGGGTTGCGAGTGATCATGGACAGCCTGCAGATTCAGGGGAATAGATGGAGATGCTGTCCATGAACGTGTGTGCCTAGCCGTGAGTGTGCTGCCCTTGGGGCACTGCAAGTTGAATCTGATGCGTGGTCAGCAGGCCGGGCATGGGTTAAGATGGGGGCAGCTGGGGCAAGACAGAGGTGAAGCCAAGCAGCAAAGGCAAGCGTTTCCCAGTTGCCCAAACTAGGCAGCAAGTCTGACCCAGAGGCTTGTATCTCGTGATTTGTCCTGGGTTATTGGCCTGAGGAAGCTCCACTGGCTAGTGTAGTTGTTCTCCCTGTTGTCCCTTCCTTTGGCCAGCACTGATCAAAGGCGGGGGTGCCCTCCTTACATCCATGAACTGCTCTCGACTTGGTCCTGACACTGGGCCTATATCTGGGTGAATGAATATTGTGTTTGTGTAGGGCAGTGGTGGGCAAATTGTGGCCCTCAGATGTTGCTGGACCACAACTCCCATGATCCTTCTCTCCCTCCCTCCCCCAGCTCGTGTTTTGCTACTCATGAATGCAGGGGAAAGGAGAGTGGCGTGGTTGCCTAGCAACTGTGCAGCACTGTTCCCCTTGTTCCTGGACCAGCGAATTGCCTTCACTTGAGAAAAGCTGTACCAGCTGCTCTCAATAGTGGTCTGGTCGCTCTGCCTTGCAGGGCAGATGTTGGGGGCATGTGCCTCATTTACCTTAAGCATACTCAGCCCTGTCATTGGTGGATATGTGAATATGGGTGGTTGGAATATCTTAGGTATTAGCTATAAGAGCTCTATGGAACCACCATGTACAAGTGCAGTGTACCTCTAAGCCCCAGATGCTTCGGGCAGACAATAGGAAATGGAACTTCCAGAGACTGCTGGCCTCTGTTGGAAACTGTTTGCTGGGCAAACTGAACCCTGGTCAGATCCAGTGAGGCAGTTGGGTGGATTTCATGCCTGTGCACCAAACTGCATGCACACATTTATGTTCTATAGAGTCCTTTTGCATGAATATCTGGTTCCTGTCTCCACAGAGCTCAGAGGACAGTTCCCGCATCTCCATCACTTTCTTCCGTCTCTTCCGCGTCATGCGCCTGGTCAAGCTGCTGAGCAAAGGGGAGGGTATCCGTACCCTGCTCTGGACCTTCATCAAATCCTTCCAGGTCAGCAGTTTGCCTGGGAGGAGAATGGCCTTTGCCTCTCGTGTGGATCTGAGACTGTAGATCCCAGCATGCCTTGCTCCATCCTTAGACAAGAAGCAGGAGAGCATGCTGGGGAACGTGGAAGGCCTGTGCCGATAGAAGCAGCTATTGGTAGGACATGCTGGGCATCGGGCTGAACCAGGAGCCCTTGGGCCTGGCAGCCGGGAGGATAGATCCACTCCTCCAAATTCACTGTGTTGATTCTCCCTCCAGGCGCTGCCATATGTCGCCCTTCTCATTGCCATGATCTTCTTCATCTATGCAGTCATTGGCATGCAGGTGAGCAGAGAACCTCCCCCGCCGCTCCCCAGCGCTTGCAAGAAGCAAATCAGGCCACGACTCGTGTGCTCGGTCACGGCTGTGAAATGGGCTTGCTGGAATGGCGACCCTTCTCGTGCAAGCGCTTGGGTGCCTCATGGGCCCAGGCTTTAAAAACTGGGATGTACAACCGATGCGTGCTTGTAGGAGCATGCAGTAGGAGTGCATTTGTGTGGGCGTATGTGGCTATGTCTGCATATACTGTTCCAATCAGAGTACCGTATATATGTGTTTGTAGCATGCAGGTTAAGCAGGTGATGTCTGTGAGAAACGTACATGAACATTCGCTGACTCCCCTACCTGGGCAGGGCTTGGATCAAACACGCAGGAGCCGGAAAGCCAGATCTTGCTGGGTCCTGGAAGCATCGACTTGCTTTCCGCCGTAACTCTAGCAGCATGGAGTTCTTGTTGTTGTTTTCATCCTCCACTCCTAGAGAGGGAGGCGAGTTGGGAGGAGGGCCGAGCTTGTTTGCATTCCAGTTTGCATCAGAAGCCTGCGGAATTGGGGAGTCTATTAATTGCCTCTTGGCAGGGCCCTGAAAGTGGCTTCCTTGCCTTTCAGACCTTTGGCAAAGTGGCCATGCAGGATAATACACCAATCAATCGCAACAACAACTTCCAGACCTTCCCGCAGGCTGTTCTGCTGCTTTTCAGGTATCTCTTTTCCTCCTCTTTCTCATGTGCATTCGTCCACTTTGGCTGAGAACAGCACATGCCCTCCTTCCCCTTCCCTTTCCCTCCATATAGTTGGGATTATAATGTAGAGCAAGGTGAGGGCCCCTAACTATCCAGGGGCTCTTTCCCTTGCTTTTAGCTCACTTCAGCCTTGGAATATATCAGAAATAAAAGCAAGGACAGTTATTTCAAGATAGGGGAGAGGGGAGAGAAGGGATACAAAGGGACATGATGCTGGACCAAATAGACCTTTGGGCTGATCCAGCAAGATTCTTATGTGCTTGAGAGTAAGAATATTTATGGTTATTTCAGTGTTGTCAGTGCAGGTCAAAGAGTCTCTGACCCCCTCTAGATGGATTCTGTTTGACGCCTGGTTAGCCGGTTAGGCGCATAATCGCGGAAGCGCTTTATCGTAAACCCTTGTATGCAAGAGGTAATTGAGCGCACAACTGGTGGCCTTACCGGTTGTTTGAAATGCGCTTTACAAGTAGTTAATGCAGAGAATTGCTTGTTCACATAGGCAAAATGCGCTTTAACGGCCGGAGGAAAATAAAACTCGCTATGTAACTCGCATTCGATAATGCGCATAATCGGAGAGATAAAGCGCCTCAACTCCCGATTTACGCTCCATTCTTGTAGAGGTAAAATTTTTAATGAGACTTCAAAGAGCTTTAAACGTCTCATGTAGAGGCAGCCTCTCTCTCTCTCTCTCTCTCTCTCTCTCACACACACACACACACACACACTTTTGAAAGCAAAAGTATTTGTGCCTTGGAGAAACATGAGCCCATTGCATTCTTTATCATGATCACTCAGTTGTAGACTCAGCAAGTTAACCAACGTGTACAGGTGCTCTTGAGGAATAATCTTATGTGGTTCTAGATAGGTGGTCAACTACCTATCCCCCCTCCCTCTACTTCCTAAAGGACATCCCAGACAAACCACATGAAGGCTATTTGTGCCAGCTCTCCCACCCCCCTCCCCTGCAGTGGGGCTTGCTCTGAACCCTTGGCGGATGCCTTCACCCTCTTCCTTCGCCTGCCATCCCTCCAGGTGTGCAACTGGGGAAGCCTGGCAGGAGATCATGCTGGCCAGCTTGCCGGGCAAACGCTGCGACCCCGAGTCCGATTACGAGCCTGGGGAGGAGTTCACGTGCGGCAGCAACTTCGCCATTGTCTATTTCATCAGCTTCTTCATGCTCTGTGCCTTCCTGGTGAGATCCTGCAACAGTGTGAGGCTTGCCCTGCCCTCTGCCCTCATCGGTCGCAGCCGGTCCCCTGACACAGGGGCCCAGTCCTACCTGAGAAAGCCAACTTCCCAGTCCTCCTGGCCGTTTGGGGGGCTTGAGAGGTTTTGTGCCAGTTGCCAGCCCAGCTCCATGAAGGCCAATGTAGAGGTTAACACCGGCAATACGTGAGCAGTCTCTCCAAGTGGTTTCTTTGTTTTGCTTTTAAGGATGAGCCGCCTCGAAAGCTGTGAGAGCAGCAGGGGTGTGCATGTGGGTCTGCTTAACACTTTCCAGTCCAACCATTTGCCTACTCAGAATTACCCCCCTGCTTCCAGCTGCTCTCTCGTCTGCCCTTGCCCAGAGAAGGTCTTAAAATATTTCCAGCGTCTCTGCCTTGCCGACAAACCAGAGAATTGTAGGGCTGTGAACAGCACACACCCCCCCCCCCCGGTCTGGTCTGGATCCAGATGATCCGGATCGGGCCCAATCTGATCCGGAGACCCTCCTTTTCCCCATAGACTTGCAAGTCTATAGGGAAAAGGACTCACCGCCCTCCCCCACTCTCCCTGCTTTCCTGCTGCCTCCTCGCTGCCACTGCTTCTGCTGCTTCCACTCTACTGAGAACCAGGCCTTGCGGCCTGAATCTCAGTAGAGTGACGTCATGCCAGGTGATGATGTCACCCGGTGCAACGTCGCTCTACTGAGAACCAGGCCGCTTGGCCTGTTTCTCAGTAGAGTGGAAGCAGCGGCAGCCAGCAGATGGCGGCGGCAGGCAGCAAGGAGGCAGCAGGTAAGCAGGGAGAGTGGGGGGAGGACGGTGAGTCCAATGGACTCACCACCAGCCTGGTGTTCCTGGGTGCTGGCTGTGCAGCCGGCACCCAGGGACCTGGAAGGCCAATGGGCTCCGGATCAATCCGGAATGATCCAATCCGGTCCAGAATGATCTGGATCTGATCCGATCCGGGAGGTCCGGATCACCCTGATCTGCTTTGGATTTGGGATCCGGATCCGGATCTGTTCCCAGCCCTAGAGAATTGCAACAGCAGGAACAGCAGCCTTGTTTCAAAATGTATCTGCTTTTGGCGGCCCTTCTTCACCAGCACTATACTTCGTGCCATATCTGATTTACTCCCTCCCTTACACCACTGCCTCTGGCGTGCTTAATTTACGCATGCTTAATTGCTCAGATAAGGGACACGGAAGCCTCTAGCCATCCTCCAATGTGACAACTTTCCTCCCTATTCCTAGATGTGTGGGAAACGATCAGTGTTGGAAGGAAATGGGCATGGCGTGTGTTCTAAGGCACTCTCTGTCTGTCTCTCTTCCTCTTGCCATGTTGTTCTTGTTGTGCCCATTCCAAGGCCAAGCCAAACCACTGAAAGCCATTTCCATAAGAAGCCCTGTGACATCCGCTCTTTTGATTTAGGCTGCAGTCCTATGCGCACCTATTTGGGAGTAAGCCCAATTGAACTCAATGTGATTTCCTCCTGGGGAAACATTTGTAGAACTATTTCACACGAGGCGTTTATTGTGCACTTATTGTTCCTCTTCACAGTTGTTTGCAGTTTTTGTTTAGATGACGTTGTGACTCTCCAGTTTTGTTTCTGTGTCTAAAGAGCACTTTTGGTTAAATTTTTAGAGCAGGGAAAATGCGGCATTTAATTGTGAAAGCGAAAGAAAGGACTTTTCCCACTTGTATATTTGTCCTATTCTGCTATACCACACCGCCACTTAGAGGCTATGTAGTGGAAAAGCATGAAAGGAAATACTTTTCATGTAATGCTCGGATCTCAATTCTATGGCAAAACTGAAAGTAGAACCAAAACAAACCAATGCTAAAGAGCACACAACTGGAATTGTATTGGGTGATGCCCCAATTGAAGACAATTATACAAGACAATTTTTTCAGATGCACAAAAGCTGATAAGCTAAACAATTACTACACATCCGACATGTGCGTTAAGCAATCAGTGGAGTACAACCAGCACAAATAAAGTACAATTATTTAGTGAAGATATAAAGTTGAAAAGTAACAGGTTTTTTTTTTTTACAAATCAGATAAGCTGCAAGCGCCAAACAAAGTTTCAAGGTTACAGTCATCCGGTTATTTATCCTGTTTTGCCATGTATTTCGGCTTTTTCAGAAAAAACAATTCTATTATTGCCTTTTTAACTAGCAGAGCCGTGGGAGTACAGGAGTTTGAAAACTTTAAATAGTCCTTCCGTCCCAGTGTTTTTACTAAAGCCTCCAAAAGAGTTTTTTCTCAATCCCCGGCGAGAAATCCAAACTGCTTCAGTGGTGGCTATTAATCCACTGTAGAACTGAAAGTAGAGACAGGCTGAATTCGGACAACACGATAGTCAGTGGTGGGGTAATAATCAACTTTACAGTTGTTTATCTAGTGGGTACTCCCCACACAACATGGTAATAAATAATCAACTGTGGTGTGGATTAGGATCAGCGCTGAGTTGACTATGGCAGCATTCGGACGACACGGTAGTCAGTACAACTGACGATTGTTCCCCCCCACCCAGTTGCTTATTGTGTCGTCCGAATTCAGCCACAGTGGATTAATAGCCAATCAGCAGCCTCATGTAGAAAAGTTCATAGGTTCTTCCTGTTCTTCGGGAGCATCCACTGACCTCTACCTCACCCCTCCTAGATCATTAACCTCTTCGTTGCTGTCATCATGGACAATTTTGACTATCTGACCCGAGACTGGTCCATTCTGGGCCCCCACCATCTTGATGAGTTCAAGAGGATCTGGTCGGAGTACGATCCGGCTGCCAAGTAAGTAAGACACCCACCTATGTTATCTGTAACACTAGCAGCTGCTACTGGGAACAAGCAATGGCATTCCTGGATCTGCTAGCAGTCCAGGAATTTTCCTCTGAAGGGAGCAAAGAGAGCTTTTCACTCTCCCCTGCCTGAACAAATTGCAGAGATGGAGTGTTGCAATGTCCCAAAATCCCAGTTCCTACCACTAGAAGCAATAGCAGGAAACTAAAGCAGGATACGACTTTAATATGTTGTCATTTTGCAAGGTACCAGTAAAAAAAAATACTACTTGGAGTGATCACTTCCTGACCCAGAGGGGTGGAGCTTGAGGACAGTATGGTGCTGGCTCTGCCTGACTTGGATCTTTTAAAGAAGCAGATGACATCTCTAGGTCATGACTTCCCCATCCTAGACTGCCACCACTTGTAATCCCAGTGAGGGAAGCCGTGTCCACTGAGAACCCAACAATGGCCATGCTGGCTGGGTCTTATGGGAGTTGTAGTCTAAAACATCTGGATTGGAGGAAGCTGGCATAAGCAAACAAACAAACAAACTAGCAGTGCTTTTATTCCTCCAGGGGCCGCATCAAGCACCTTGATGTGGTGACCCTCCTACGCCGGATACAGCCTCCCCTGGGCTTTGGGAAACTCTGCCCTCACCGAGTCGCCTGCAAGGTAATTCCAGAGACCCCCAAGAGTGGATCCCTTGAGCCTCTCTTGAGAGGAGAATAAAGTCCAGGGGGAGCGTTCTAGCACCACATCCTGGGACCTTGCCCTTGAGTCCTTCTGTGGCTCAAGGAGGGAGTTGAGTTGCATGGCTTACAGTGGGGAGAGCGCTAGAGAGGGGAGGAAGGAAGGTTGGCTCCTTGGTTCAGTGTATTTGTCTCCGCAGAGGCTGGTGGCTATGAACATGCCCCTCAACTCAGATGGAACGGTCACCTTCAACGCCACCCTCTTCGCCTTGGTCCGGACATCGCTTAAGATCAAGACAGAAGGTGAGGTGTGCAAGGCGGTTCTTGCGGCACTCAGTGCAGACTGGCGGCTTCGATGTCAAGGGGGTGGTGAATCCGCTCTGGTTTTCAGTCAGGAGTCTAAAGGAGCTATCCAAGGTGCTGAACCTATTTTGGGAGTGTGGGTCCAACCCGTTGGATAGCTCCTTTAGAGTTCTGACTGAAACCCAGAACAGATCCACAGCCTGGCTACATCAGAGGCACCAGCCTCCACTGCATGGTGCTATTATTATAATTATTATTATTATTATTATTATTATTATTATTCATTACATTTCTATACCGCCCCATAGCCAAAGCTCTCTGGACAGGCGGTTTACATAAGATGGAAACATTCAAAACGTTAATACAAAATTTTAAACCATCAAAACATACCACAGACAATATACACAAGAACATACCTCTATAAACAACAATAAAGCTGTCAGCCAAATGTAAAACAGATCCGGGATCGGTTAAGCTCATCGCATAGTGCTAAATGCCTGGGGGGGGAAGGAAAGTCTTGACCTGGTGCTGCGAAGATAGCAATGTTGGTATCGGGCCAACATTGTTTGGCTGCACTACACCTCCCATCATCCCTGACTATTGGCCATTCTGGGTGGGGCTGATGGGAGTTGCAGTCCAAAAACCTCTGGAGGGCCCCAGGTTGGGGAAGGCTGCCGCAGGCCATGAAGTCAGCTGTCCAGCACAGGAGTCCTTGCTTTCTCCTCACGGTTTTCTTGCCCTTAACTTTCCTCTGCACCCATTTGACTTGGCTTGACTTCTGAAGGCCTCCCCCAGTGGTGCCTTTGGGTACTACAGCGGCTCCCTCGTGTGTGCAAGGAGCTGGAGGATCGTTTTGGGAGTCTCATTCTGCCCCACTCTTGTAGAAGACCTGGATGTGGCCAATAAGGAGCTCCGCGCTGTCATCAAAAAGATCTGGAAACGGACCAAGCCCAAACTGCTGGATGAGGTGATCCCCCCACCAGAAGGTTAGTACCCCCTTGTCCTAGCAACTAATCCACCCTCTCCAGATATCGCTAGAGTGTCAAGAGACACGTGGGCGGGGGGGGGGAGATGGGAGACCATGTTGACTCAATGGGCCCTTTCAACACACACGGGCCTTGCGGGCAGCTGCCATCTTTGCTGGGAAGCAACATCAAGCAGGATGGATGCTGCAAATTTTGAAATAGAAAAATAAAGCCAAGCGATACTTCGTGGGGAGTAACGCTTTCGGTGCAAGATGGAGATCAGCTTTGGAAAATCAGAATTTTGTCTGGATGACGAGAGCGCAGCTGGGTTGTTCTGCTGCGGTGCGAGAAGCAGCACCGTCATGAAAACTGCCCTGAAAACGTGGCCTTTAAGGGGGCGCAGGACTCCCCGTCTTTTGAAAACTAGCCTGCCTGTTTGTGTGGATCTTTGTAGAAGCGCTGATGCTCCGAAATAAACCACAAGCAGCCGCTTAAACCCTTTTCCCTTGGCAGAGGAGGAGGTCACCGTTGGGAAGTTTTATGCTACCTTCCTGATCCAGGATTATTTCCGGAAATTCCGTAAGCGGAAAGAGAAGGGGCTGCTGGGAGCAGATGGGTCCCCGAGCAACTCGACTGCCTTGCAGGTGGGCTTCCCCATGTGAGGATGGGCCTCTGGGCTGGCTGAGTGGGCAGGGGAGGCCATGAGGGTACTGGGGGTAGGGGTGGCTGATCCTGTCTTTCTGGTGCCTCTCTCCCATTCAGGCTGGGTTGAAGAGCTTGCAAGACCTGGGGCCTGAGATCCGCCGCGCAATGTCCTGCGACCTAGTCGAAGACGAGGAGGAGGAAGCTGAGGAAACCGTGTGTGAGGAGGAGACAGTGACCTACATGGTGAGCCTTTGACCTGGTCTTCTCTGAGGTGTGACACCTGCTCCTGGAGTAGAAGGGTTATAGGACTAAATGCTCCTCCATACAAAAACATTATCTTCACATAGAGAACGCAGGTTGGGGAGAATGCTGGCCAAGGATTCTTCTGCCTGACACACTAGTTTTCCGTCTGCAGGGAATACTTTTGCATGAAGGGGCATTCAGTCATAGGAGTCCTCATCTACACTCTGGGATAGGCCAGGCACAGGTTGGTCGCACCAGTGAGAACTGAGTCATTGCCTTGCCCCCTAACTGGTGGCGGGGAGAAGTGGGGATGGGATCTGGACTATTATGGATGTCTATCACGGAGCCTAGAACATTTGTCTACTGGCGTTTTAATGGGTGGGATTTGCTTCATATTCACAGCTAAACTGAAGACCAAATCTCAACTTGGCAAAGGTGTGTGGTGTGTGTGTGTGTGTGTATATAAAAGGGATACTGTTCTCCACTGGTGTGCGGTTCAGCGCATGTTTTTGTTTTACCAAGTTAAAGCAGTGGGCAGGAAATCCCCAGAGAGATAATGAAAGAACCCTCAGAACAAGCTGGACAAAACCTCGAACTCAGGGCACCCGTTTGGCTCTAATTAGATTTGCTGCTGCACTCAGAGTATGATTGGCGCTTCAAAGTGTGGCTGATGACCAGGTGCGGAAAGAACTTTAAAGGGTAATTTTACATTAAAATCGGTGGAGAGCTTCTTATTTTGAAAGGCAGATCCTGGTTTCTGTTCCTTGAGCTTTCCTCCCAGAAGTCTTAGCGCTAAATGCAAATGAGAAATGTTTCTGCTAGCCAGTTCTCTCAGCTTTTCCATACCTGCTGTTCTGTGCTCAAATTGGAAAAGGCTGCTACTGAGTTTCTGGGAGAGCAGATTTGTCTCCAATATGTTGCTTTGAAATGCAGAAGAGGAGAGACTGTAATGCTTTGAGATATCTGGGGGAAGGGAAGGAGATATCTGTCTGCAAATCAGACCCCTGATGTCCTTCTAGCCTGTCAGAGCTGGCTTCAGAAGGTGGCCGTGATCAGTAGGGCTGTGAATGGACCCACCGATCTGATCCGGATCCCGATCTGTCAGGTCCGGATTGGGCCCAATCCAGCTCGGATCTGGATCTGATCCGGGTCCGTTCACAGCACTCCCTCCTGCTCTCCCCGCTCTCTCCCCCCCCCACTCTCCCTGCTTACCTGCTACCTCCTCCGCATGGGCTGGCTGCTTTCCCGCTTGTGGCAGGTGACATCATCACCCACCGTGAGCGGGAAAGCGGCCAGCCCACAGCGAGGAGGGAGGACGACGGGGGATGACGCGGAGGAGGCAGCAGGTAAGCAGAGAGAGTGGGAGGGAGGGAGAGAGTGGGAGGCTATGACCAGATTCTGATTGGATCTGGATCACGGATCCAATACAGCTCGATCCGGGCCCGATTCAGATCCGAAGGTCCGAATCAGCCTGATCCGCTCTGGATTCCGGATCCGGTCACAGCCCTAATGATCAGACATTTGCTGAGACCCCAAGGCCAGCAAGGGCCCACCATTCCCAAGGAGAGAATTGGGAGAGAATTATCTTGATTTACATTCCATCCCCCTTCTAGGCTAAGGGGACCCACTGAAGATCTTTTGTCTTCACATCCTGGAGACAGCACGGTCTGCAGTGTGTAGCATATTCATAGCTAATTTCTAAAAGAGGAGATGCTATAGCTCCAGCTCTGCCCTCAGATATAAAAGTCTACTTTCAGTGAGTTCCGTGGCACTTTGCACTGAGTCTTGGCATTGCAAACCAGCTCTCCTATTCATCTCAATTTAAGATCTGATGGAGAAGGGTTGCCCTGCTTTAGGGCAACTGTTGAATTAGTTGCCTTCCACTTACCTTCTCTTCGTTAGCGAATCACTTCAAACGTTATTATTTTTTCCTTATACAAAGATAATTTCCATGCAGGTTGACGTGATGAGTAAGATTGAGGTTCACACACTGATTTGAAATAATCAGCAGGAGCTTTGGCTGCAGGCCTTTCATCTTCAGATAATGACCTCCATCACACTAATTTCCCCCCCTATTTTACCTCTTTTTTTTTTTTTTACCTCTGAGGCAGAAGCGTGTCCAACTTATGATCCCTTTCACCTGAATAGCTGCTCTATCGCTCCTTCACTCATTTGCTCTTCCACTCCACTCCACTCCTCCCCTTCTCTTTCTCCCTCCAGTCAGGTCCTGTCAGATGAGTATATCAACCAGACCGCCTTTCTCCCGGGCAACCCTTTAGTCTGGCTCTTCAGGGGCATCGAGGGAGTACAATCCTGTCTCTGCAGAGATTCAGGCGTTGTATGATTTTAAACAATGCTTTCAAGCCTAGGATGCAAGGTTTGGGTTTTATATTGAGGCTCGGAGCCGGTTGCTGGGAGAGATCGCTTTTCCCTGCCAGGACCTGATGCAATCCATTCAAGCCCCCAGTTCCTTTAAAACTACACAGAGGCTTAGGGCACATTAAATGCACTTAGGGAAAATAATCCAGACTTTTAGTATTCTAGGAAAGGCTGGGGAAGAGGCGGGGTGTCAGCAGGACAGGCACGGTGTCATGTGAGTACCGTGCTGCAAATCCGCACACCAGGCATGGCGAGAGTGCACTAAATTGCTGGTGTGATGGAGCTCAGTGTGCGAAGTGATCCAAAGACAGCGATGGATGGCAGGAACATTGGTTTCCAAGACATCTGTGCTGCCTCCCTCCCCACAGAGCTCTGAGGCATTGTATGGTAGCGCCCTCAACCGCCATGTCTCTGCCCCTGAGACGTCACCGGACCGGGAGAACAGAACTTTGATGAACGGCCTTGTGGGCTCCCGGCACCCCCCAAGTGCCAGCCCCTCCCACATGACGGACAGGCCTGCCCATGACGAGGAGACCGGGGGTGGCAGCGACGAACCCGCCGAGCTGCCCAACCTTCCCACCCGACGCAGGACGAGCAGGTGCTGGACGGGGGCAAGGGTCTGACCCGGGAGGGGGAAAGGTGGCTGGGGGCTCCGTGGTGTGTGCGGTTGGGTGGGGAGGGGTTGGTCCCAGGGTCCCTCAAAGCCCCATGTATCTGTCCAGACGGAGCTCTGATGGCAGCTGCATCCCGCCAACGGTGCAAGAAGAAGCCACGCACACGGAGGATTACGGGGAGGACACCTCAGTTGAGCAGGGATACTACAGCCGGGAGGAGGACTCTGAGAGCCTGGCCTCCCGCGACAGGTAAGAAGGCCCACATAGAGCAGCTTTGGACATTGCACGGCTCCTGTTTGCAATGTAAGAGTCCAGTTCCACGTTGATCCAGTTTGACATTGGCCCAGTCAATCTCTCTTTGGAGGAATGATGTGGTCTTTTCCTATGCCATCGTCATGGTCCCTAGGTATAGGGCAACAACAGGCAAGGAACTGCATCGTTTCCTCCTTCTACACCTTAACTGGAGCCATGTGGCATTTAACTTACAGGAAAGTGGCATCTGGGCCCAGTATGCTAACAGGATCACAGTGGCACTGTGTGACAGTGGCCTGGCTCACACTATCACTGCAGCTCACCATGGCTTATTTAAGCCACGATGAGCCACAGCACCTATGGGCACCAGTTTGCCTATTCAAGCTCTGGCCGCAACTCAGGTGGCAGGGGTTGTCTGAGGGTTAAACAGCCCTCAAAGAACCCATAGTCTGTTGTAGTTTTTTTTGGAGGGGGGATTGTTTAACCCTCAAACAACCTCTGTCGCCTGGGTTTGGACAACACAGCAAACCATGGCACCATGCACCAGGCGTTGTATATTCAAAATGGCTGGTTTCCTGCACCTACCTGTGGTGCTTGTGTGAACTGACCCCCAATGTGGACAATAAGAGATTGTGGCAAATTCCTTGTGACTGGCATCCAACCCAGACATTGAGCGGATGTCCCAAAGGGTGTGGGTTGCTGAGGTTCTACATGTAACCCACCGCTGCCACAACTAGAGCCATTGAGAACAAAGGCAGGCGGGGATTGGTTCTGAGGAATGTCATTCATGTTTGTGTGTCTCTCCCATCCAGGCAACCCGCTCTGCACAACCCTCAGCCCCGCCGCCGTCACTGGGATAATGGCTATGGTGGCTCTTTACCCCTCCCCTCCCAGCACATCAACAACGGGCTCGTCAACGGGATACTGGACGGGAGGCAAACCAAGCGCAGGCGCCTCCTGCCTCCCACACCCACAGGTCAGGATGGGGCAGCTTGGTCCTAGCTGGGCAAGGGCGCTAAGAGGGAGCTTGAGTTGCATGGATCCCTCAGGCGAAAGCCACTTTATGCAAGCAGCAGGTTCGATTGGCAACGCTTGAATTGGACCACGCCACTTCAGGCGACAGGTGGCAGGCAGGGTTGCATGCTTGAAAGTTCCCTCGGTGAGGAAAACAAAGCTCCTTGCAAATGCAAAACTAGTGTGTCAAGGAGAGGAAGAGTTCAGCCTAGCCTTCTCCCGGACATGTGTAGGGAGGAGCATTCAGATATTTGACCACCCTGCTCCTCGTGCCCCGTCTGAAGGAATACAGTCTGAGGTGGGCACCCAAAACATGAGGTTTATCAAGAACCTGGTTGTTGGTGGGCTGAATTTGGTGGACCCTAAGTAGTGTAGGCCTGACCTAGGGTAAGAGCAACACCAGGCCTCAGCTTGGGCATAATGCTGGGGCCTAGAAAGATTTCCCTCCCTTTCTGGTACTTCATGTCCTCCCCACAACCCCCATGTCCAAGTTCTGTGCCTCATGCCGGAGCTTTCTTGCTCTTTCCGTACAGCAGGGGCTGCAGTACAAAATTCTGGTTTGCGAAGGGTGCCTGCACTTTGAGAATCTGGCGCTCTAACCAGCAGTATGTCTCAGCTTGTCTTAAGGGCCAATGTAGGCAGTCAGTAGAATCCAGGGGTTGTCGTATAAACGGCAAGTGATAGTGCGTGGCGGGCGGGCAGTCTGCATTTGCTTTGGGGAGGCAAAAGCCGTGCAGGCCCTGCCCTTCACGGGAGGAGTGCTTGTATCTCACACATTGCAGCAGGCCGTACGTATTCCACCGCGTGTGAGGGACTCCACGTGCTCACCTGCGGAACAGATGGGAAGGTGGTGGGTTGGGGCGAGAGCAGAAGGTCGAGTTAAATTTAGCAGCAGGATCCCAGTTTCAGACATTTGGGACACACCGGATTGTAGGGAAAGGCCTACAGCGAACGGGATGGACTGATGGTAAACTCTGGGGCCAGGAGATAAACCTTTTTATTCTCCTGCCCTTTTAAACCACTGTAGGCTTGTTTTAAATGCCGTGGATTTGTTCGCCGTCCTTCCTGCTTTGTTCTATTGTTGTGTGACATTTCATGCTGACATTAATGTGTTTTATATTTTTTTAAAAGCTTGTGTCGAAAGGTGGAATAGAAACGAGTCAAACAAATGAATAGGTTGAGTTCAGATAAACCGGGGGGGGGGGGGGGGCTGGAAAGGAATGTGCTTTGTGGCAGAAGGTACGTTACCCCACCCCCACAGGACCTCCTCACATTTCCTCTGTCATTTTTTCCTTCTTTCCCACCTCCCTTCCTTGGGTAGGCCGCAAGCCAGCCTTCAGCATCCAGTGCCTGCAGCGTCAAGGCAGCTGCGATGACATCCCCATCCCAGGCACCTACCACCAGAATGCGCCACCTTGCCGGGCACGTGCGCAGGTGATTTCTGCACAGGTCATCTCTGTGTGAGAGAGCGTGTGTTTGTGTCCGTGTCCACAGGGCTCAATTTCTCAAAGGACAAGTGTTGAAAAAAAAAAAAAAACTTCGAGAAAACGATGCTCTTTGCTCTAAGAGCCGTTTCCCTGCTGACCCAGTGTACGAAGGCTGGTTGTGGGAATGACACTCTGCACATACTCAAAGGCACTCTTTCATGGGGTCGCTTCGTAGGCTCTAGGGATGCGGCTGACCACACGTTGGTGAGGCCTGTCTCTTGTGGAATGGAACGCTGCATACACTTGAGTGGGCAAGTTGGTGTCCAATCACACCTCACAAGTGTACACTTCTGGGCTGCCCTTTCCAGCTTCTCCCCCTGCTTTGTTAGCTGAATGTTTATAGAGCATACGTTGCCTGCCTCTCTTTGGAGCAGGGGTTACCTGGATGCTGTGTCACTGTGACTCGGCTGTACTGTGCAGTTGTTTTCTGGCCGGATCAGGTCATAGCTATGCCTATAGCCTGCTGCTTTATTTTTTGGCTGTGCTGCCACTGTCTTCCTTGTGCAGCTCTGGTAACCCAGAGGACGGTGTGGCTGTGGTCCAGCCAGGCTCCCACATAGGCCTCTCGCACGGCTGTTCCATGTCACCCAGCTTCACTGTGAACAAACATACGAAGCCGCAGGGTCCCTGAGTTGGACCATCAGCCCATCTGTCCCCAAACCATCCACTCTCGCTGGGGAAAGCTCTTCAACATCTTGGGTAGGGGGAGGGCCTTTTCCAGTCCTTTAACTGGAGAGGCCAGGGGTTGAACCAGCAAAGCAGGTCTTCTGCTGCCGCACGATGTGGCCTTTTCCTGAACAAACGAGAGAATAATCACAAAGCCACACCGGCATCATTTATCTATGGATTATTACATTTATGTCCCGCCCTTTTTTCCTCTTGTGAGGAACCTGGGGCGGCTTACATGGTCCCCCCTCCTTTCCATTTTACCTTCACAACAATCTGGTGAGATAGGCCAGGCTGGGAGTCCATGACTGGCCCAACATCACCCGGTGAGAGCTTCATGGCCAAAAGCGGACTAGAACCCGGATCTCCCAAGTCCTAGTCCAACGCTCCAACCACTACACCATAATTGGCACAACTATCTATCTCAGGGATGGATAACCTCCAAATGTTGTCGCATCAGCCCCAACCAACCTGGCCAAGGGTCAAGGATGATGGGAGCTGTAGTCCATCAACATCTGGATGTTCCCCAGCCCAATCTATTATGTACGTATGATGCCCTCCCTTTGAGCAACTATTTTATCCCCACGCCAACCCATTGGGAAGATTAGGCTGGGAGACAGGGCACATCCCATGGGGACTTGACCTTGGGTCTGAACGTCAGCCAGCGCTCCACACCGAACTGCCTTGTTATGAACATAATAGGGTTGTATGGATAGAATACTAACCTGGTTCTATAAATGTAAAGCAGTGACAACATCTGGGTTTTGCAGCTGTTTCCGCACCGTGTCTTTCAGCAATGAGTTGTGTGATTGGACGGAATTCTGTTCTCACCTGCCTTAGCTCTAGCTCTGCTGTAGGGCCACAACCCGGACACAATGGCTGAATTCGGACGACATATTAGGCAGCGGAGGAGGGGGAACAGTCATCAGTTGTGTTGCTTATTGTGTCGTGTGGGAAGTAACACACCACACACACACAACTGACAGTACGCTAATCAGGCAATTTAAACAAGGGAGGGAAACGACAGGCTTGCACGTTATTTAGCTTGAAGCCCCCGTCGTTTAAAGTGTCGTCCGAATTGAGCCCCCCCTCGCTCCGTGGACTATTCTGTTTGGGGATAGAGTTCTGCCGGCCAGAGCAGCCGAAAACCCCCGGCCGCTCTATACAGCCGGCAGAACTCACGGTGCATGCTGGGATATGGCTGGGGGACTGAGGGAGGGGGAGGGAGGAGATGCTGCAACCAAAATGGCCGCCGTCTGTTCTTAGGAACCGGTGCATTTGCCGGTGCCGAGCAGCGCTGGCTGCAGCGTGTCGTTTGGGGAGCACCGCCTACCTAATGCACGGTCAGTACGCTATTTCCCCCTCCATTGCCTAGTATGTCATCCGAATTCAGCCATTGTGTTTATGACTTGTTCTTTCGCTGTTGAGACCAAGCCGCCCGGCTGCATCTCACCTCCTCTTTCCTCCATACCAGGGCTACGGCAGCTATGACTCGTGGCACAGCGGCAGCCACTCCTCCACAGCTTCCTCGCAGTCGTGGGCCACACCGCCGAAACGGGGCCGGTTGCTCTATGCCCCGCTGATCCTGGTGGAGGAGGATGGGTTGCCGGGGCACAGCTGGGAGAAGAACAGCAGCAGCCTGCCGCCCATGTCGCGGGCCCGCTGGTACATGAACGAGCCAGAGATGCCCTACCACAGCTATGGCCACCTCCACGTGCCCGGCCAGCTCAAGCACAGCTACGATGACAAGCGTGGCAGTGCAGACAGCCTGGTGGAGGCGGTGAGTGCTGCGGGCAGGACCAGACCGGGCCAGGCCAGGCCAGGCCAGGCCAGGGCAGGGCAGGGCAGGGCAGGGCACTTCCTTTCGAGGATGCAGCTCTTCAGGGCCAAGGGTTCACTTCCCCCCCATCCCCGCTGTGAGATTCAGACCCACAAATGCCTCACCCAGAAATATGCTCTGCTACAAGGCTTGGGTGATGTGAGTGTTTTGGGGTGGGGGTTAGAATTAGCCAACCCAGTATGGGAACCCTGCCCTTGTAGTGCTCTGGTTTTGTTCCCAGATTTGTTGGTTGTGGCATGAGAGATTTGATCACTGGAAAGACCGTGTGCACACCACACTGAAAATTAAATCACCCAAATTACGCACCAAGGAAAACCAGATGTTGCAGCCTGAAACTAACTGGGCACATCAGTCTGTGGGTGTACTGATTTTTGTACAGCTCATTCCAGTTCTGTTAACCTTGGCAAAATAGGAAAGGGCCAATGCAGGGCACTATATTCCCACCACCACTGACCACTGGGAGCCTGGCTTGCCCAACTCCCTGGCTTCTTTCTAAGATTGCAGCAGGCACTGCCCTTTGAGCTTCTCTGCAGCACTGTTTGGGCTAAGAACAGGCAAATGTATTTTTAGCTGAAATGTGAGTTTCTCAGATTGCTGAATTCTGCACTCAAATTGCTGTATTCTGCTGAATTTCAGTGATGCAACTTAACATGCTGGAGATGGGGAAATGAGCAATTGTTCACCTATGAAGCCCTCTGGTTCATTCTGTTATTCCCCTATGGAACTCATTGGCTTTCAGACATCATGCCAAATCATGGATTGTCCCAGCCGTAGTGTACAATCCAAAGCATGCTTTGAACTTCCAAACAGAAAACAGGCCAACCATGGTTTAGACCTTGTATGATTTTGTTTTCCATCCTCTTAGACATAGGTTCACACATTCACTTCTGTTTCCATGTATAAAAACAGCTTCTGGGGGCAGGTGAATGTCTGCAACTATGATTTATCCAATCAGGCATCATGTCAAATCACAGTGCACGTAAACCATGGTTTGCAAGCCAGCTGATTAAAAACCATGGTTTGTCACTTCAGACATCACGCTTCCTAACCATGGCTTGGTGTGATGTCTAAACGGAGCCACTGCCTTGAGGGTGGGATCCGTAACTTTGACAGGCATGTCCATTTCTTCTCTTTCTTCTAGGTGCTCATCTCGGAGGGCCTCGGCCTTTATGCACGAGACCCTAAGTTTGTGGCCTTCACCAAGCGGGAGATTGCTGACGCCTGCCACATGACCATTGACGAAATGGAAAGCGCTGCAACGGACTTGCTGAGTCGCAAGCTTGTGGGCGGCGAAAGCGGCCGCCAAGGGGGCAGCGGTCATGTCTTGTATAGCAGCGACGGGGAGCACAGCGGCGTTGGTAGCCTAGGCCCCGTTTACAGCGATGAGGAACCCTTCCGCTCCCGCGAGGAAGAAGACTTGGCTGACGAGATGGCCTGCGTCACCTCTTATTGACCAGGAAGTGCCCCCTGGCGGGGCACGGAGAGATAATCGCTGCAGAGAGACCTAGCCCTCTGGAGCCTTTGGGCCAAGGTCAGAGACTTGCCCACAGGTGTGCCATGGTGGGAGTGACTGCTAAGGATGGGGAACCAAATGCTGCCCTCACATTGGCTGATGATGCAATAACAGCTCCTAGAAACACGTATCTGCGTACTTTTCTGGTTTAGGCAGCCTGCTTCTTGCTTGTCCAGGCTTGACTCCTCCACAGTGGTCCAGAAAGGGAAAGCAGTGCTGGACTTCTTCCTCTAGGGAAGGATTGCGCATTTTGAAAGGCTGGGGGTTCCTAAGGAGACTGGACAATGTCTTTTTTTCTATCAGAAACAATAAATATTGTTTGAAAGATAAGGAGGCTTGTTTTACTGGAAGCTCTGGCTTTCCCACATTTGCTTGATTTTCTTTAACCACTACCAATCCTTTATAGGATCAGTTTCCCCCTAAATGAGATCATAGTCCTGTACTTTGGGTTAACAGTTATTCCAGAATAGCTGCTGGCGTCCTTGTTCTGCATTCACACTCACAAGCATGGATTAGAATCCCTCTTTCACTTCTGTGCATTGAAAAGGGGGGGAGGGGGAATCCACCACCCATTATAGTTCAAATGGGGGATGCTTAAAAGGTGCACATCAGTGATCTTCAGTTACATGTCTATAGAGTTGAATGCACACCCTTCCAAGGGATACCTGGTCTAATCTACCGTGCTGAAGCAAGATGTTCTATACCTACAGCATCACCAAGGGAATGAACCCATCTCCCCAACCCAAACAAATTCCACCATGTCCCTAGACAGCTGGTTATTTTGCAACACTGCTCCTCCTAGGGAGCAATCCTAGTGTCAATTCTATGTAGGGCTAAGCCAAAACTACCCATCCGGTCACTCTGGGTTTCATACCAACTTCTAACTTTATGCTAGACTTAATATAAGAAAATTGGGTATCCATAGTGCAAAACAATGAATCCCCATTTGCTCATCAGTTTCCATTGTCTGTTTGCAAGACAACACGCAAAATAGGCCACTTTCTTATTGCAAGACTACTTATGAGGTCAGCAGCCTCAGCTTTATAATTCCCACAAAGGACCATGTAGAACACACACACATACACGTTATTTATTTAAAACCTTACCCCACTCTTTGACTAAAAAGATTGTATAAAAATGTGGAGGAAGAGGGGGGCAGGAGGCAGACTCAGAGCCTTTCTACACCAGGCCTTAATTGTGTATTCATGATTTCTCACTTATGGTACTTTGTGGGTCCTTTACACAATTCCGTCATCCTCCAGGGCCTCTCCCATGCTTTGCAACCATTTTAGTGGAGTTTTTTTTCCAAAGAGGAAGGTCTAGTATTTGTGAATGGTGGGATAAAGCCTAGTGTAATTGCACAATTCCGCTCTACCATAGCGCCACCTAGTACTTGTGTAATGGAACATAAGAAAAGGAAGAGAAAGAACTCACCCAGCCAGCCTGGAAAAGACACGCATAAAGGAGCCAAACTTAATCCTACAAAGAATCCAGAAACAGAAGCCTCAGTAAAGTGGCTGGTTAAAATCCTCATGTAGAAAAACCCTCAGGCACCAGTTATTAAAGTTACAGAATTCTTGTAATGTCCAGCTGCAGTGGAAATAGTTCACGGAGCAGAGGAGCCAAGGGATCTGCTTTTTCAGAGTGTCCCTCCTTCCCAGCTCTGTCATTGCTGCAGCTTGATGGACAGACTGCTTCTCAGTGGCAGCCGAGGGAAAACCAAAGGTAACACAGCCAACTGGACCAGGTATTCCTTGCAAGGAGTTGCATCCAGCTGTATATAGGCATGTACCTGAAGATCACTGATGTGCATCTTTAAGCATCCCCCACTTGAACAATAGTAGGTGTTGGTTTTTCCCCCCCTTGGCCACTGCCTTTGTGGGTACCTGGAATTGATTAAACTTAATATAACACATCACTGCTGTTTCTTAATACGTGTAAGACTGCAAACATCTCCCCTGTAATGTTTCACTACTTGCTTAGCAAGCAGTCAATCTGCAATGGTTAAAAATAGGGTACCATCTAGCAGCAGAGGAATCTCAAGAGGAGAACCTGGCAGCAGGCTCATTGTCCTTTGAAGTTCTTTCTGATATGCAAGAAAGGGAGATGTTAGCCTTTCCTTCAGCCATAGTTGAATAAAGCCTCCACCCCCCTCACAAAAACCCCATATTATAAGAAAGCCCATGCTCATGAACCCAGGATTAAGGAAGGATGCTGTAAATGGTTTTCAGCAATAAAACCAATCAGCTTTTCCTCAATAAAATCATTTACAGCATCCTGAGACTATTCTCTCGCTTTGCGTTCACCTTGGATCCTCTGGCTAATAATGAGATTGATTTGATTTTTTTTAATGTTCTATAGTTTAATGTTAAAATTTTGTGTTTATTTTACAGTGCTCCCAGGAAGAACATTACACTACTGAGCAACATCGCACACAGTAGTAAGGAATCAATCTAGCAAGGAATCAGCCTAGCTTACAATGTAAATGTGCAGAATGAACAGCAAAGAAAGACAGTCTTCCCTGAAGTGAAGTTAACCAGCAGCAGGCAAACATGAAAGTAAACTCCACACAAATACACAAAACTCTTTCCCCCCAGCATTGAAAAATGTGGTTCTTCTGTTTTAAGGGTGGCCATGTGTCCTCTATTGCAGAGGACCATCCTCTGTTTCGAGGGCTGCCAGAGGACCGTTCTCTATTTGAAGACAACAGCAAACTCTATTTGAAGGAATGTCTGGTTCCAAATCTGGAAAAGAAGATAAAGAACATAAGAAATGTTTAGCAGCTAAACAGCAGACACAACAGGCTGGCCCAAAGGTCACCTGGTCACAGACTTCTGCACTAAATTATATGAATTATTTCAGTCCAAAAACAGAGCAAATGACCACAAGTAGCATGTCCAATTTTTAAAATGTTTAAATCTATAAAAATGTATAAATCCTGCAATTTAAAATTGTATAGCTTTAAAATATTTTAAACACACACACACAGATTTTAAAAAGTGAAAAATTTTGGTATAAAATACCAGCTCCAGTCACAAATAAGAGTATACTACAAGTATGCGAATTATTTCTAAATTAGTGTCTTTACATATAAATCAGCACATCAGAGTTTTATGCAAATATGAGCCCACTTTTGTCCTCTTGTTATTGGTGATACATTTCCTCTCTTTTACCAATGTGTAAGTGGCCATCCTAAATCGAATGGCCCCTTATGACAAGACTGGAAGCTATGATGGATGGACAGGTGTTGCTTCTAGGGTTGGCATCTTCCAATTTGGCAAACGATGGACCGACCTGATATTCACACCTGCTATTTCTTTCTGTCTAAACATGCACAGTATTGTCATAATAAATAAACAATTCAATAAATAATAAGAAACCGTAAATATCCAAAGCTATGTTTTCTAACAGTTTCTTATAGCCTGTCAGTATTCATCTCCTACAGAAACTAAGGGTGCAATCTTATGTATGTTTAGACAGGGGGGAAAAGTCCTACAACTCCCAGCATTCTCCAGCCAGCTGGGGATTGCTGGGAGTTGTAGGACATTTTCTGTCTAAACATGCATAGGATTGTCCCTCAATGTTCTTTTCCTGGCGCTTCCCACCACCTTCCTCCCCCTCCCTCTATCCCCCTGCGTCAACATTTCGATTGTAAGCTCCTTGAGACAGTGGCCTGTCTCACTTTTGTTACTACGTATAAAACATCTGTCTCTCTCTTTTACGCACACACACACACAAACTGATAGAGCAATATAAATCCATCTGTCCATCCGTCCAGGTGTTCTGCTTAATTTGGACCGAGCTTCCAGGATAAGGGCCAACCCTTAAACATGATGAAGGGTTTGGATGGCAGCTGTCAACGCCACCAGCCTCAACCTCCATCTCCCATTCTAAGGTTGGCCTACCTTTTGCCAAGGAAGGGCATGGCTCCACTTTGGGCTTCACGTGCCAGGACCTTTGACGTCACCCCCTTCTGGCTCTTCTGCTCTTTCCCCCGCCGCTGTTTTTCTCCCTCTCTTCCCCCCCCCACCGCACCCGGCCCTTCGCCCCTCCCTCTGGGCTGTTCCAGATAAAGCCCTCCTCCCCCCCCCGCCAGCCCCAACCTCCCCTGCGCTCTGCTGCGTCGCCCTCGCTTTCCCCAAGCAAAGATGGAAGTCGTCAATCAGGTAAGCGCTGAGGAGTTCAACACCACGGACAGCTCCCGATCGCCCCGTGGGCAGAGGCTCCCCTGCAGCGGGCGGCCGGTCCCAGGGAGGCCGCCCGCTTAGCCTTGCTCTCGCCGCCGTTTCCCCCCCACCTGGATCCCATCCCCGGCGACATTTATTCCAGGCGCAGGGAGATGCTGCGTTCGCCTCCCGGCACGGAGCGGGTGCAGCAAAATCGGTGGGGCGCGGAGAGGCGCCAGGTGTTTTTGTTTTTTAAGGGGGGGGGATAGATGAGGGTCCCCTCACATTTTCCACTGCAGCAATTTGCTGCAAATGCACTGAGCCCTTGCTCGCTGGGCGGAGGGGGGGCGGGGGCGGGGGCGGGGGGAGATAGCAGTGAAATTGCTGCGATGAAAGAGATTGAAAGGGGGGGCTCTTGGGAGGCAGATCTATTATTATTGTTGTTGTTATTATTATTATTTATAGGGAGAGATGGCTGGAGGGCGATCCCATAATTCCACCCATCCGCCTGCCTTCGCAACAGGCTTTATCGAGGGAAATCGAATCGATTTCTCCGGCGATGAGTGGCGGGTGGAGGTGGCATCGAGCTAGAATATTCCGCTTTTAGGCACTGCAGCAGATCCGGGTGGAGGTGGGCAGGGAAGCCGTCCGTGTGTGCACCGGCCAAAATGGCTGGGGCAATGCAGTAAAGCGACGCAATGCTGGCTGGCATTATTTTTCGTGGGGAGCCAAAGGACGCTGGGGAAGAGCGGGGGGGGGCATGTTGTTTAGGAGGTGGGGAGAGACAGGAGCGCAATTCACGGGCAGTAAACGGGGGGGGGGGGGCGGAGAGAGAGAGAGAGAATTATAGCAATGGATACCCCTGCCCTGATATTCGTCAATAATAATCCCATGCTGGCAGAAAGTGTGTGTATGTATTGGGGGGATCCACTATTAAAGGGGGTGGGATTAGTCATAATAGGAACTGGGGAGGGAGAGGATTGGCAGAGCTAGGGCTATATATGCCGTAGACACTGGGGGGGGGGGGCTGAGAAAAAAAACGAGGGATCAGGTGTGTTGAAAGAAGGTGATTTGGGAAAGGGGGCTGATTTTCGCATGATGATATTTCCCCCCCCCCTCTTTGCAATAGAAAGTGGGTCTGGTGGGAGGAAGGATTAAAACAGCAGACCAGTGGCAGTCGCTTCCCATCCAAATTGGGGCTGACAGGCAAGAAATGGGGCGCGGGTGATGCATGAGGATGTGGAGAGGGTTAGGGCAGGATTTCTTCCCTGGATCGGATGCAGCAGATGGTGGCAGGAAGCATCAATATGGCCGCAGAATAACTCCAAGGCATTGAGAGGAAGGGGGAGCAGAGCGAGGGATATTGGGGTAGGAATTATTTCCTTCTCTTTCCAGCCTCTACAGTAGGAAGGTGGTGGGGAGGAAGGGCTGTCCATAAGTGCATAGGTCTAGGGGGACGCAGTCCAGCAGTCACATGCTATAGGAACTGGAAGGCGGGCAAAGGGTAGCTGCAGTTTGGGGCATTTTCTAAGCTCTGTTCCCTAGAGCGGGTGCAGCAGGATACACAACAAGGGGAGGGATTTGTAGGGAATGGGGTGTCGCTTTTGGAGGGGGGGGGGTTGCTTCTAATCCATTCCAGCAGCTGGCCTGGGGGCGGAGGTGCAATGTCGTACAATTTCAGCGCTTAGCAATGGAATGAATGTTCCGGGAAGGTGGAACAATTTCCGGATGGAACATCCAGAAATTAGGTTGTTTATGAGGATGTGTTGAAGAAAGCGGAGTTATCGTAGAGGGAGCCCGTAGAGGCCTGGAGTATCTTGGGTGCAACTGCAGAGCTGTTTGATCAGGGCAGAATCTGGAAGGGAGAGGGAAAAAAAGAGAGAGAGAGAGAGAGAGAGTTCAAAAGTGAAGAGTTGCTTGTGTGGAGTTTTTGGGGGTTTTTTTGTAGCAGTTTCTTGTATCAGGATAAATGTGAAGATCCTTTTCAGCCGCTGTGGTAGAGGGGGAAATAATTTAAGGATATGCCAGGGAATCCTTTTCCATTGCTTCTCATAGCTTATTCCTATTCATGTCTGCTCAGAAGTAAGCCCCACTGAATTCAATTGGACTTACTCCCACGTAAGTATGTGTAGAATTGCAGCCTAAGGGTGCAATCCTATATATGTTGAGAGAGAGAGAGAGAGAGAGAGAGAAATCCTACATCTCCCAGCATTCCCCAGCCAGCCATATTGGCTGGGGAATGCTGGGAGTTGTAGGAGATTTCTCTTTTTCTCTCTAAATATGCATAGGATTGCACCTTTTATGACTGCAACCTCATTCAGTCTCTCTTTTGCAATTTAGAAATTCCAGTAAATAACAAGAGGAAAAGGACAATGTGTGTGCTTCTAAATGACATTTCAATAAATGCCAAAAGACGTTTGATCAGCCATTCATTTGGCTGTTGTGAGTTTCTATGAAAACCATCCCTGATTCTGTGACTGCTGGTTTTGATTGATTTTTTTTTTTTAAAATGCATCTCAGGCTTCCAGTCTAGATGCATTTTCCTGGGAGTAAGTACCATTGGACTCAACGGGGCTTCCTTCTGTGTAAACATGCATAGGTTTGCACCGTTAATGCCTGTAGTGGTTTGGACTACAAGATTCAAGATGTAGCATTGTCTCTTGCCTCCATAGGAGTGTTTATGGCAAGCTGCCTGAGGGCAAAGCCAGCCCAATGCAGGTAGACCACTTGGCGTGTCGAGGTTCCAGAGGCTCATGGCTGCGCTTTATTAATGTCTTTGGGGAGAAGGAGCTACTGGCCATATTTCTGAATGCATCTACTTTTTCAGTGCGTGTTTATAAGTAAAGTAGGGATGGCTCAGCTATGTTACTGATGGCATCCAGGAACTGGGGAGTGGGGGGAACAAATGTTCTTGATCATGATGAGGCCTGTTTTTGTGCAGGTGTGAGATTGTGCTGAGGAAATGGGATTGCGGATTGCTGGTGAACCAGAGAGAGGTTTCACTCTGTGATGCCGGGGGGGGGGGGGGGAATGCCTGGTGGCTGGAGGACAGTTTGGGTCTTGGATGATGTGCGTAGGCAGCTGTGTCGCATTGCTTCTGTGTGGGTGTGCATGTCAGAACTGCGACGGGGCTTTCAATTGTGTGTATCAGTGCAAGGATGAAAAATGTGGTGCGATGGCATTACTGGATGTCCCAACTTTGTAGCGGGTGGTGATGACAAGGGGTTGTGAGTGGAGACTGAGAAATGGGTTGTTGTGTAAATGGCACAGTTACTGTTCTGGTTTTTTTTTTAAATCCTTCTGCTGGGGTGTGCAGGCCATGGCCATGTATAAAGAAGGAACTGTGTGTGTGTGTGTGTGTGTGTTATTTTGCTGTTGTAAATGGATATTGTGTCAAAATGTCTCAGGGTACAACACAGGATGTAATGCGTAACACTGTGAGCCAATGTACATTTACTGATGACTAAGCCCAATATAGTGGGACTTACTTCCAAGCAAACATGCATAGGATTGCACTGTGAACCCTAGTTTGAATCATACTTTATTCATTATCTCACCCGGTGGCTTAGCCAAGTCACTATTCCACAGCCCAGTTCTGCAATATGGGGATAACAATACTGGCCTACCTTACAGGGTTGTTGTAAGGGTTACTGAGATCATATCCCTGAAGCATGTTGAACACCTGAAAATCCTATGTATTGTCTATTTGTTGATAGATGGTAGGTTTCGACATTTGCTTTGTGTTGTGCAATGTAGGAAGGATTTATGTGCCTTACAAGTTGCCTGATCATTTCCCCCCCCCCTTTCTTTTGTGGAATTTATGAACTGCACTGTAGGAGCAATGGTATCAAGAGAAGCTTCACATTCGAGGGTCTATCATGCATTACTTTTGTGGTTTTTGAAAGGAAATATTTCTCTAAGCCTTCCAGATCAGTGGCGATATCCTGGTTGGCATTGCAATGTGCAGAGTGCAACATTTACAATGTATCTTGGCCTGCAGTTCTTTGATCTTTGGAGTTGGACTGTGCTGACAGGAGGAAGTGATGGTGTTTGTGAAAGCAAAGCCATGGGGGGTGGGGCTTGTTGACATAGTGCTTGTGGGATGATGAGTAACTTTTCTGGTAGCCTTAATTTTGAGGATGGTAAATGCAGGGCGCTGGGGATTAATCAAGATACTGGCTCCTTGATCAGGTACAGTCGAGGCAAAATCCAGACAAATTCGGAGAGCCCTGGAGTTGGGATGCAGAAGCTAAGGCCCAGGAGCCAAATCTAACACTCTGGGATTCCCAATTCTGCTCACCATGATTCCCCAGAAGGCCACACCCCCTCCCTTGGCTCCACCCCTTTCTCCCAGCCACCAATCGTATCGTGGTTTCACAGCTCTTGGCTGAAATTACCTCTCCAGAGGTTTTGTAACTGTCATTAAGAGCTTTATGCTAAAACATGCTGGTATTTCAGGTATTTTTGGCCCTGCCTCTTTAACCTTCAGTGCGCTTCCCCCCTCCCAAGAATTTCCCCGAAATGGAATCTCGCCCCTCAGACTAAAAAGATCTGCCCTGGAGGAACCTGATGGGAGTCATCAAGTTATATCTAATATTAGTCTTACTTATGTCCCATTCATTTCAATGGTCAACCTATAGGATCAATTCTGATGGGAAAGAGTCCAATCAAACCAGGGGAAGATCAGAGAATTTGTTGATTTTTTATTATTTTTTTAGACACCAGTACTGGTTACCTGACAGAACCCGGCTTTACTGGTCAGATCAATAAAAAGCTGACTCCAGGTTAACAACTCCAGTTATTGTCTTGCAAAGGAGGATATTACTGTGTTTAAGTCTGGAAGTGAAGGGTGTGTGTGATGCAATTAAGATGTGATATATTAGGGAAATGCCATGTTGTGTGGCTGGGGAGGAAGGGTGAGGCAATGTCTGTTTGCAGGACACCTGAGTTGCCTCCCAGGGGGTTGGGGACCCTCTGGCAAGGCAGCCTGAGCGCACCACCTTTAACCTGCAAGGGGTCCGTTCTCTCACGCTGCTTCGAGCTTTGTCCAGCAAGCAGCACATGCCAAGTTGGAAAAGTGGCTATGTAGCAGAGGTGGCTGGAAAATACTCTGTCTTGCTGCCCTCTGCCACTGGCCATGGTAAGGAAGACACACACAAACAGGTCATGTACAGCGCAGGTGGGCAAACTTCAGGCTTGCGTGATCTACTTTTCTTTTTTAGTAGAACCCCAAGATCCACCAACTGGACCCTGGTGCAAAAGAATTTAAGAATTCGGAACCCAGGAACTGGTTTTGAGTACCAGAACAGAATGGAGCTCCCGGTCCTTCCACAAAAAAAACCTCACTCCTTGTTGGACGGTTAGTTAGTCGCAATGCTTGCACACCGCTTAACATAATAAAATCTCTAAGCGGTTTACATGCAAAAGTTTTTTTTTAAAAAAATCACTGTTAAATTCCTGATACTTCCTTTATTTCAGTGCCAGAAAGACAGAGGGGAAAGGATAATTTTGAAGCAGCTATTTTGTTAAATAATGTTGAATCAGAAACCCTTGCCGATCTTCTGCATATCACTCAGAGATCTACTACTAAAAAAAGATCTACTTTTTAGGTCGTTATCACAAAGGCGGTTTTAAGCACACCCACCTCGGCTTTGCTCCACTTCTCCAGCACTGGGTTCCCTCCTGCTGCTCTCTCGCCCTGAGTGCTCCGTTTTTAGTTTCTGTTTCGATTTAACCCTGAACCGGCAAAGTCAATTTCAGGCAAGTTCAGCAGGCTGAGCTGAGGTATCGGAGCAAAACCGACCACGTGTGATTGAAAATGCTAGATTCGCATAGGAAACAGAGGGGGAACCTACAGAAGCAATCCGAGGGGAAAATGGTAGATGTGATAGTCCACCTTTGAATTATATTCTCTCTCCCCCTCTCTCTCTCCCTCTCCCAATCTCCTCCTCCTCCTCTAGAGTTCAGCTGAATGAAGCCAACATTTTTCCCATAGGAAAAAAAAATACTTCTCAGGCTTTTGACCCTGGAGGCTACTTATTGCCAAGTAGAGAGTACTGGGCAAGTCCAACCTCTTCCTGGCCTTTGGCCTTTGGGAGCCTTTGAGCGTGTTCCTGCCATGATGGAGCCTTTGAGAGTGTTTGTTTAGACAAGTATTTCCCCAAACCTCTAATAGCTAAAATGAAAACTGAATGAAAACTAGAGGCACATTTCTTTCTTATGCCTGAAATGGGTTTGATTTTAGAACATGTTGCAAGAGGGATGTTGCCCTCCAGGATTTCTGCATGAGTCACTGGAAGCAGGCAGGTCCAGAGCAGAGACTCATACAGGTATACCAAAGGGAGCCTCCTCAGAGAGCAGGTAAATCCACTGGATCTCCGCTACTGGGGTGCCCAATGTAGAGAATGGGGTGGAATTACCCCCTCCCTCTAGTGACGGAAAGGAAGGATAAAGGACCAGTACAGTAAGTTACAAAGGCTGTCTCCTCTGTGGGCCGGGATTTGAGCCTCAGAGCAGGCTTTCATTATTTAATGTACTTATTTCACAGCACACACTAGGATGCCCTAGCATTGAGTTCAGGAATTTCTAAGATATGTAGTACCTTTGCTGTCTAGTTGTTTGTACTCTGTCCTTATTAGTTGCTGTTCTTTTATTGACTTTCATTATGATTTTTTGAGATTGCTTTCATGATATTTATGTTATGTAACACAAGGTTTTGGGTCTGCGTGCGTGGTTAGGGCAGAAGGGCAAAACAGAAAATTAAACAAGTAAGTACATTGTCCTGTATAAGTCAGGACTTCCAGGATATGGGTAGTGCTGCCTAGTAGGCCAAGGCAGGAGTAGAGCTTTGTTGAGCTCCTGCATCTCTGTGCCTGCCCAATTCCCTGTGTAATTCCTAGAGGAAATTCCATTTTCCTGACGATCAAACAGAGGTAATTATCATTCTAGTGTGCTTGGCGTAGATCAACCTCCCCCAAAATGACATCCTCCAGAGGTGTTGGACTACAGCCCTTAGCATTCCCATTCCATCATGGTCACTTACTGGGGATGATGGGAGTTATGGCCTGACTCATAGGGGCTGGGCATGCTAGGTTAAGGAAGACTGATGTAGGCCTTCAAGCTACCTTCTCTGCTCTTCAGCTTATCTAGCCTTTGAAAACCCCTCGGATCCAGCCCTCTGGAGAAGAGACCAGTTAATTGAAGCAGACTCAGAAGCCCAGCTGGAAATGGTTTTCTGTTCTCTTCACACCTCCAAGAAGGGATTGGTGTCTCATGAAGGTCTCCCCAGAGCTGAGTGATAATTCATGTGCTTTGCACCTGTTCCGTTCCAGGTTCAATCTCCAAGCACTCCAATTAAAAGACCTCAAGGGCCTGTGACTTTGAAGCATGGGACCAGTGGAGGCTGGTGACTCCAATGGCAGTGAGGCGGTAATCCGGGTTTCGGTTAGAAGCAGTCAGAACTCAAAAGGAGCTAGCACCTTGGATAGCTCCTTTAGTGTTCTGAGTGGTTCTGACTGAAACCTGGAGAGGATTCACTACCCCACTGCCATCGGAGTCACCAACCACCACTGCATGGGACTAGATCAGATGGTCTGACTCACCATATGTTCAGTCAGATCCAGACCGCCTAACCCAAATTTCTTTCTTTCTTCACAGCTTGTGGCCGTTGGGCAGTTCCGGGTCTTCAAGGAGCCTCTGGGCTTTGTCAAGTTGCTAGAATGGGTGAGTCCAAGACCCCAGCAGAGCCACCCTCTGTCAAGGACAAAACCAGGCAGGGAAAGTGACCATCCACTTGAACCGTTCCGCTTAGGCTGACCTGATGCAAAAGAGGACAGGGCTCCTGCACCTTTAATATTTGCATAGAAGATGCAACTTCACAGGTAGGGCCCGTGGCTGAGCAGGTAGAGTACCTGCTTTGCATGCAGAAGGTGCCAGGTTCCAACCCCAGCATCTCCAGGTAAAGCTGGGGAAACACCTGCCTGAAACCCTGAAGAACTTCTGCTGGTCGGCACTGATATTCCTGGGCTAAATGGACCAAGGATCTGATTCCGTCTAAGGCAGCTTCTGATGTTCCCTCTTCTACGCGCCTGTTAAAGATTCAAGAGGCCCATCTTCTTTTGCATCTGGCCACCCTGATTCTACTCCCCATCCCTGGGGAGAAGGCTGTAGCTGCTTAATACCAGGTGGGACAAGTGTCCCTCCCTCACACCACACTGCCCTGTCCTCTCCCAGCAACAGCGGTAGAGAGGAGGAGGCATAGCTTGTGGCTTTGACCTCAAAGGGACATGGTGGGAACTCTGGGGCCAGATCTACACCAAGCAGGATATGACACTTTGAAAACGGTTTGAAAACTGTATATGGAGCGTGTCCTGGGACCCAACCGTTGCCACTACAGTTCTATACCATTTTAAAGCAGTAGTGTAGATCCAGCCATAGTCACGCTTTTAAAACCAGCTCCTCATCCTTGCCCGATCTGCAGCCATTGGAGGCCTCCCTGGCTGATTCCTCTGTGTCGAGCTGCTTCTAAAGGCACAGGAGCAAGCCTGTTGTTGTTCCCATCAGCTGGAAATCCTTGCATGTCTCAATCACTGTGACCATAGCAACCTAGCCACAGGTATGGAAAAGGAGATCGAGGGAGGCGTCACCGTGGTGTCAGCGTTAGGGCAATTCCCATCACCCGCACCCATCCCCCTTCACAGACAGTTGCAGTCTAACAACATCTGGGCCTCCTCAGTAGGGAAAGGCTGACCTACAGGAACCACCCTCCTACAAGATGCCAAGCTTTTCCTAACTAACCAATGGCATGTCTAGATTCCCATCTTACCTGAATGGCTCTGAACAAATCCAGATTGTGGAGAAACTCTAAACTTTCTTCCCCAGAATGTGTGGGGAATTTTTCTTCATTCTTTCTTACTTGCATGTCCTGAAGCTGTTCCAGGCATTTTTTTCCCCAGAACTATGTTTCCTACCAGAAAGGAAAAGAACACTGATAAACATCATAATTTGAAGAAATAAGGTCCCTTATCCAAAGAAAGTGGGGTGACATTAAATTACGTTATCAGGCTCACTGAAAAAAAATAGGGGGGGGATGTTGGCACACCTATATCGTGCTGGCTTCCCCCCCCCAAACAACCAGGTAAGTATTACGGAATAAAAAGGCATGCACACAATCTGTAAGAGACCCCCGTGAAAAACAAAGTTTGCTCCTGCACACGTCTCATTCATTTCAACTTGGGCTGTGCATGGATCCGGATCCCAAATCCAGAGCAGATCGGGCTGATCTGGGCCTTCAGGATCCGAACTGGATTGGATCGGGCCCAAATCGGATCTGCAATCTGGATCCGGTCCAGATCCGTGCACAGCACTCCCTCCCATTCTCCCCGCTCTCCCCCTCCCTCACCCCACTCTCCCTGCTTACCTGCTGCCTCCTCCGCGTCATCCTCCGCGTCTTCCTGCCTCCTCGATGTCAGCCGGCCGCTTTCTTGCTCACGCCGGGTGATGACGTCACCTGCTGCAACTGGCAAATGCTGTTCTCTACCCGGACCTGACAAATCGGGATCCGGATCGGATCAGGGGGTCCGTGCACAGCCCTAATTTCAACAAGACTTGTGCAAGAGATGTTCCTGATGGATGTCGCCCTGTGTTCAACATTTATTTATTACATTTCTATCCCACCTTTCCTCCAAGGGGCTCAAGGCAGTGTACATGGTTCTCCACTCCCGTCTCCAATTTTATATCTACAACCACCCTGTGAGGTAGGCGACAGAGAGTGATTAGCCGAGGGCACCCAATGAGTGGAAATTCAGACCTGGCTCTCCCCAGTTCTAGTCTGACCTTCTAACCACTGCACCACACAGCTCTCTTCATACACTGGGATGGCCTGGTAAGCCAAATGCTCGTTAGGAATCACAAGTAAAGCAAATGCTCAAGGTGGGGTGGGGTGGGGTTGAGAGGAGCGGGAGCACTTGGGTGCTTGAGATGGAAAACAAATGCTTCTCCCTAATTAACAGAGGGCAGAACTCACTGGATGGTGGGCTCTGTTTCACAGAAATGAAAGGACGTTGTTGAAGAGCATGGGAGTGGGGCTTGTGCCCAGAGCCTCCCCTTGCCTCACAGTAAGGAAGCCAACTTCCTTGGTAAGTCATTGTGCTGGTGTGACCCTGCACTGATTTGACAGATTTTGTGCACACATTGATCAGCCTTTTGGGCTATGCACAGTGGACGTTTGAATTAGGCTTCAAACATGTTACTGAGCAACTGATCTGCCTTAAAATAGACCCAAGCAGCATCTTTTAGTGATGGTTCTGATCCAGGAGCCCTAACTCATTAGAGCAGAACTGGTATATGGTGGACATTTTGGTATTAGATTAATACAAAGAATGATACTGTAACGATCTGCAACGTTTTCTTAGCCACAACAACAGGGGTCCAAACTCCTCCTCTAGTACAATATGGAGCAATTGTAGGGTAAAAAGCAGCCATTTTAGAAACCAAACAACAAGATCTGGAATCATTTCAGATGTTTTTATTCAACAGGCCTAAGGAGATTATAGATCCCAATACAGCTGCCTCATCTGATATAGGTTTGCTAAAAGATAAACCTTAGCCCAGCTTCCCCCAACTTGGGGCCCTGCGGGTGTTTTGGACTCCCAACTCCCATCTACCCCAACCAGCATGGCCAAGGGTTGGGGCTGATGGGAGTTATAGTCCAAATCACCTGGAGAGCACCCGGTTCAGAAAGTCTGCCTTCATCCACAGGATGGTCTCAGGTTATCACAGTGGGATGCCGCTGAAAACTGAACGCTGAGGCCAGAGAAGTTACATTTGCAGTGCATGTCTATTCAGAAGTAAATCCTTTGCATGTCTATTCAGAAGTTAATCCTATTCAGTTCAGTAGGACGTATTCCCAGGTAACTGTCTGTAGTACTGCCAGCTCTGGGTTTTGGAGGGCCCTTGGGCAAGACACCCTCAATGGGGCTCCTCCCTCAGTGAGTCTACCTTCTCAGCGCCATTGGCAACTCTCTCGTTCATCATTGCTACTACTTGCTTGCTTGACAGGCAGGCAGGTGGCCAATGAGCAAGCAGGCAGGGGCATCTTCTGCTCCTCACTACTACCACTGTTGTCTGGGCCAGAGCAGAAGGCAGGCGAAGAAGCAGGTTGCCATGGTGAAGAAGAGGAGCAAGTCCAAGGGGCTCTTGTCCGTGGGCCCCTGCTGGGGTGTGGGCCTGTGGCAGGGGCCCCACCATGCCTACCCTTGACGCTGGCCCTGGTTTGTGGGATTGCAGTTTTAAAGGCTTCATTAGAACAAGCAAAATCCTAAAATAGCCATAGAGAATGGTCATATACAGATACAGGCAAGACCTAACACATAAGGCTACTCGGTGAAAGGAAACGCACAACAGAACGGCAAACAACAGCCAGTGAGTCAAGAAAAGGCATCTCAGCAGGCCTAGTTCAAAAGGGAGAACGGAAGGAGGAAATAAAGAGTAGTTTGCGTCTACTCCGCATGGTTGAAGGATATAAAGGACCTCTGTGGTGAGAGTGCCGGATGAGGAGCTTAGAGCTACCCCCAAATGTGAGTTAAGCATTCCCAGGCTTCCCCAACCTGGTAGTACCTTCTGTATGTGTTGGGCTACAAATTCCAACATCCCCAGTCAGCACGGCCACAGCTGGCTGGAATGATGGGAGTTGTAGTCTGCCGCATATGGACAGCACCAGCTTGGGAAAGGCTACTTCCAAACAATGACATCATCATTAAGCATGATGGAAGTATTTCAACTCCTGCATTATGTACCTTGAAACACGCCCCTTCCGAACATTTTGGCCTAGCATCTCCCCAAATACGTGCAATGGAGAGAAACTATGAAGAGCACATTCAGTTGGGGATCTGGGACTAGAACTGAACCCTAAAGCAGGCCATCAATTCAAACCATCTGTTTTCTGGTTCGAGTTTATGCCTCCCCATGGGAATGAAGGAAGCAACCCTCCACCCCAAAACACTGGCGTAGCATCCTTCCTGATGCCATGGTCAGCATTTCCACTCACATTTGTTCCTAGATGAGCAGAACACAGCTGAGCTAAGCAGAAGGCAGCACGGATAAAATTAAGGTGGGGAAGCTGAGCTTACATCACCAATTTTAGCATCCATACATTAAAAAAAAAAGTGTTCAATGTTGTAACAATTAACCTCAGGCAACACAACAATGGTTCAAAGAGCCATTTTGGAGGTTGCTTGCTCATTCCTGATTTTATACCCTGCCTTTTCCTCAAAGGAGCCCAAAGCAGCCTACGCACGATCCTCCTCCCCTCTACAACAACACTGTGAGGTAGGTCAGGCTGAGAGCCAGTGAGTTTCATGGCAAAGTGGGGACTAGAATTTGGGTCTCCCCAGTCCAATACTCTTGATGTAGGGTGACCATATGGAAAGGAGGTCAGGGCTCCTGTAACTTTAACTGTGGTGATGAAGAGGGAATTTCACCAGGTGCTGTATGCATACCAATGGCACAACTTTTCTACACAACTGTTAAAGACACAGGAGCCTTGTTCTCCTTTTCCTGTGGTCACCCACACTGCACCACACTAACTCTCAAGATGCTGCCCAAAATGGTATCCCAAATTTCCTGCTTCTAGAGGGCCTGGAGCCATTCTAGACCTTTCTAGAGGCCATAGCTCAGTGGCAGAGCGCCTGCTTTGCATACAGAAGGTGCACGGTTCAATCCCCAGCATCTCCAGGTAGGGCTGGGAAAGACCCCTGCCTGAAACCTCAGAGAGCAATGACTGCCGGTTAGTGTCAATGATACTGGGCTAGTTGATCTGACTCAGTCTAAGGCAGCTTCCGGTGTTCCTACTGACAAAGTCTGGACTTGGACTTACTCAAGATTTACACACACACACACACACACACACACACACACACACACACACACACACCTCTAGCCCAAGGTAAGCATTTCACCTAGAAGACCTGAATGAACCCTAAATAGAGCTTCCGCTATTGGGCAGTACAGATATGAAATGAATAAATACCCTCTTTACCGGTGCAGAGCAACCCTAGACCCCAACACCCCTTCCCCGGTTCATTCTTTCACAGAGGCGTATCCTTGTGCCCCCCCCCCCGAGGCATTGGATAAACCCTAAATCCCTTTATTTGTCAGGTTCAACAGCACTCCTTAATCCATCTTGTGTGCTTTGTAATAACTGCTCCGGATTCCCATCTTCACGGAGATTTTAAAAGTTGCCCAGATGTGCCTTCAATGTACATGCAAACCCCATAGCACAGGCCGCATTGCCCGCAAACATCTGTTCTCAAAGCTGGCGGAAAGGGCCTTTTCTTAGAGGGGGGTCTCCCAGTAGGATGCCCCTCCTACAGTTTAGCACTGATGCGCACGGGGCTGTCTGGTGGAAAGTGCCCGACAGTCCTGCACACTCATCAGCAGTTTGACATGCACATCGATGGCACGACGCTTTACTAGCCCAGCAGTGACCTGCAATGTGCAATCCTCGCAATGCCACGCAGTGCGCGATCCTCTGATGATGCACTGCTCTGCCACCCCTCCCTTTCAATGTTGCTGCCCCACGCAGCTGCTTGAGTGGCTTTTGCAGCTGAGCCCATTCTTGTAACTAACCTTCAAGCTGGCTGAATACGCACAAGCTTGACACACGAGCATGCCGAGAGCTCAGTAATGCTACGTGTGCATGCGCATGTTTCCATGAGAAAATGCATGCGCGCTGATGGGACCCCTACCACATGGCATTATGGTTGGTCCTGCGGTCAAACTTGACTCAAGCACCATGGCTCTGCTCAGCCTGGGGCCACCCTGCCCAATCTATCCCGACTTTGACTTATTTATCTTGAAGTTTTAAAGCAGGGCTGTTGGAACTCTTTCTGGCACATACAGTTCTGGAGAGGTTCTGCGAGTCTGCATTACAGTGGCGGGGAGGGTCAATGGCAAAAGGGGCCGGGCCAAAATGGGGAAAAAAATAGCCTAGCGGAGCTTAAAGCTCTTGCTTAGGCTGAGCATATGAAAAGGAGGACAGGGCTCATGTAACTTTAACAGTTGTAGAGAAAAGGGAATTTCAGCCAATGTCATTTGTATGCATGCAGCACCTGATGAAATTCCTTTCTTCATCACAACAGTTAAAGTTGCAGGCACTATACTAGAGTGACCACATACAAAAGAAGGCAGGGTGCCTGCAACTTTAACTGTTGTAACGAAGAGGGAATTTCACCAGGAACTAATTGCATACAAATGACACCGGCTGAAATTCCCTTTTCTCTACAACTGTTAAAGTTACATGAGCTTTGTCCTCCTTTTCATATGGTCAACCTACCCTTGTTGCCAGTAACAAAGGCTTCGGAGAGGCATTTCTAACTTTTAGAATGGGGGGGGACTGCAAAAGCTGGGAACCCCCCCAAATGATGCACAGTTGGGGGGGGGGGAAGAGGTTGGGAACAGGGGAAGGGGCGATGCCCTTGGGTAGGCTGACCAGATAAAATCCAGGTCAGGGCTCATGTAACTTTAACAGTTGTAGAGAAAAGGGAATTTCAGCCAGTGTCATTTGTATGCAATTAGTTCCTGGTGAAATTCCCTCTTCATCACAACAGTTAAAGTTGCAGGGGCCCTGCCTTCTTTTGTATATGGTCACTCTAGTATAGTGCCTGCACTATACAGATTTGGCCTTTGGGGCCTGAGCTTGAACCCCTCTGCTATATACGAACTGTGAACTCCTCCAAGGGTGGATTCTTCTATTGCCAAAATAGCACCATCCACATACAAGAGGAAAGTGTCAGTAGGCTTGCGGGAACCCCAGGGTTTGCAGGAATACGGTGTGTGTGTGTGTGTGTGTGATATTTAGGAAAGAAATTCTAAGGTGGCGGGGGAAACCCTAAAACAGTTCTTTGGGGACTGAGCATGGTCAGTGGACCTGGGATGCTAAGGAACCGTTGTGGGCGTGTGGATGGAATGAAGCATCGTAGAAAAGGGCAAGGCTGGCAGTTTCATTAGGACACCGAAGAGGAGCATTCCACGGTGCAACGCTTTGTTGCAGTGCCCACTTGGCTGCCGTATTTGAAACCATTCCAAACCACTTCATTAGAAAGGTTTAAGCTCCTCGCAGGATAATAAACGGTGACATGTATCTAAAAAAAAAAAACAGCTCGCCAAGCCTCGAAGTCAAGCACGCATTTAAAACCGTGGGGCCCTCCTCGCTCCCCTGGCGTCGCCTTCTGCACTCCGGAACGGGCCCAAGCCATTCGAATGGTGCTGATGCAGACCCGTCAGTTAGCAGACGGCAAAGTGGGTCAGGCCGGGTTAATATCTGGTCCCTGTTCAGCCGCTGGAGGGAGGGGATTAAAAGACTGCTGAAAAGGCGCTCCTTCCCTGTCTCTTTCTATACTGAGCTCAGGCCATGCTCTAAAAATACCTATGATCGCACAGTGAGTTTCTCAGCTGATCCATGATGACCGTGAACCAAAATCCCTCCACCCGCCCCCCTGCCACCACCTCCCGGGCTGGGATTACTGCTCACAGCACCAGAAGGTTGCAGCAGCTGCCGCCGCTGGAAAAGAACCTCCTGCCACTTTGCTTCCTACAGTGCCCCTTGCTGGCCCAAGGAAAGCCGACCATTTAGGAAGGCCTTGTATTTCCCTCAGCAATCTTTGCTGGGGGTCAGGACCAGTAATGGTGCCATTTTAGACCCTGGACTTTACAGTTTTAAAGGCTTTTAGGTGGCCTTTGTCCATGACTTCAACACAGATCCCCACCACAATTGCCTCCAAATGCCTGATATGTAAAACAAAACAACCCCCCCAAACAGAACTGTTTGCCAACCCAGACACAAAACGAAATACTCTTGAGCACCTGCAATTTCGCATTTTAAACTCACATCAATCCTAGCAACGCCATGAATGACAACAGGGATAAAATGGAGTTTGCTTCTGCTGCCCTGATGCCAAATACATTTTCTTGGGGAAAGGATAATCTATATTTACAGGAAAATAATAAGATGATCATCTGTAACTCTGTACCTGGCAGGCTGGCTGTCCCTAATTTTTAAAAAAATGTTCTAAAGTTAAGAAAGATGCAATGCTGAAGTAACCATCATCACCCTTGTTTGGATCCTGGCATACCTATGCAGGCTCAAGTGGTGATGCTGGGCCTGTGGCACACTGTCTCAGCTCCAAGGTCAACATTTGGAGAGAGATGGGAAGAGGTTCCACTTAGTCCTCCTGCAAGAGCTAAACATGGCAGGTTCTCATCACAACTTTTTCTAACTTTAGATATGCGAAGGAGGACAGGGCTCCTGTATCTTTCACAGTTGTGATGAAGAGGGAATTTCAGCAGGTGTCTTTTGTATGCATAAGCAGCCCCTGGTGAAATTCCCTCTTCATCACAACAGTGAAAGCTGCAGGAGCTATAGTAGAGTAACAAGATACAAAAGAGGGCAGGGCTCCTGCAGCTTTCACTGTTGTGATGAAGAGGGAATTTCACCAGGTGCTGCATGCATACAAATGACACCTGCTGAGATTCCCTTTTCTGTGCAACTCTGAAAGATACAGGAGCCCTGTCCTCCTTTTCATATGGTCACCCTATGTTTACCACAGCAGCTGGGATTGTTTAGCTTAGGAAAATGGCAAGTGAGGGAGAGGGGACACGAGAGAAGTGTTCAGAACTTTGCATCGTATGGAGAAAATAGGGAGACATTTTTCTCCCTCCCTCATAATGCTAGAACCCAACTGGGTCATCCCATGAACCTGACTGATGGGAGATTCAGGACAGAGAAGAGGAAGTATTTCTTGACATAGCGCATAGTCAAACTATGGGATTCGCTATCACAAGATAGAGTGATGTCTGCTAATTTGATTGGCTTTAAAAGGCTCAACGAATTCCTGAAAGAAAAGGCTATCGATGGCTACTAGTCCTGATGGCTATTTGCTACCTCCACCATCAGAGACAGTAAGCCTATGTACACCAGTCGCTGGGGAGCATCGGTGGGAGGGTGCTGTTGCACTCTTGTTCTGCTTATAGGCTTCCCGTGGGCAGCTGGACTTGATGGCGCCTTGGTCTGAACCAGCAGGGCTCTTATATCCCCATCACTTGCCACTGGCCTGTGGGGGTCACGGACTTTAGCCCCTGAACTCCAATCCTAGCTGCTTTACTGTTCAGGAGGACTGAAACAGCCTAGAGCTTCCAGTGTCTCACTCCCTTGCAACCATTACTTCCTGCATGCAAGGTGGGTGCTAACTAGAAAGGGGGCCACACCCGTTTCAACCTACAGTGGTGTGCCTTATGATTTGAGCAAAGGGCCTTGTTTGATGGAACAGGAATGCCCCCTAATATTGTGTCTGTTTTTTAAATGTTGTGTGTCGAGACCCACACATCTTCACATTAATTAGCACAGGATTTGGCTGTGTACCTTACGACTCAGTTCAAAAGATACTTCGGAGGTACTTGGATGCAACCTAGATCCTGAATGCCTGCCAAATTCCTTTTTAAGGCTCCATTTCTCACGGAGGTAGTAAATCTTCACTTGGGTTTTACGACTTCTTCAGACTTGGTTGTGCCTAGCTGGGTTGTGTATGCTCCTTGGCACACAAAAATACCTTTCACATTGAAAGCTAGCATGTCAGGGGAAAGGCTTCTAGTCTAGTGGGAGTAGGTGTGTAAAGGCAGAAGGAAAGGAGTAGGGGAGGGATTGGGTCTCTGAATACTGCCAGCTCCATTCAATCCATCTCTGTTTCTAAGCCTGGTGACCTCCAGTTGAATTGGGGGGGACTCCCATCATCCACATCTCATGGGAGCTGTAGTCCAACGCATCTGTGGGGCACCAGGCTGAGAAGGTTCATTTAGGATATGTTTACCACAAAGTTTAATATTTATTAAATATTAGTTTAATATTTATTTCCTCTCTTCAGAGAACTGGGATGTTGTATGGATGGGATGGGAGGTTAGAACCCTCAACAAACTACAATTCCTAGGATTCTATGGGAGAAGCTATGCCATTTATAAATCTCATGTAGTGTAGATAAGCAGCAGCTGTCCACAGCTTTTACGTTCCCCCCCATACAGTTATAATAGCAAAAAATTGCTCTTTATAAAATAAAAACTCAGATTTCACAAGTTTATGTCAGCACCAAACTAAACATTACAAGCGTTTCTACGCAAAGTTGTTAATCCACTGTATCTACTTTTGGTTTCGTTACAGAATTGAGATCTGAGCACTATACAAAGAGCCTTTCTTTTACTGCTTTTCTGATACATAACCTCTAGATGGCACTGTGGTATAGCAGAATAGAGCAAATACACGTGAAGAAAGTGTAATGTTTGACTTTCACACTTAAATGCTGCATTTTATCTGCTCTAAAAAAACTCTCATAAAGTGTTTGTTAGACACAGAAGCAAAACAGGAGGGTCACAATGTCGACTAAAGAGCCTGTAAACAGCTGTGAGTAGGGAATGACAGCAGCATGATAAATCCTTCATGTAAAAATGCCCTACATCTTTTAACTAGATGTGGAGAGAAAGCAACTGGAGGGAACTCCGAAAGGGGGAAAGACTATCAAGAAAAGGATTAAGCACCCAGCTATTCTTCCATTCCTGCTCATTGCCTCCCTGGGCTGCTTTTCATTTTTAAAAAAACTTGTTTGAGAGCCGCTGTTACATGTATGTTCATACAATGGCTACTTTGTCCCACAGCTACATGATCAAGTTGGCCCACTGGGTGGGTTTCTTTTTCTTTTTTTAATCATTAAAGATCATTAAGAACAAAACTATTTACAGACACAACACTTGACATTAATTATATCTAAGAGGTCTGGGAGAGGTGGAGGGGGAAGAAAATAAAGCCCATTCTTCTTGTCCTATCTCACAGAAGGAAAAAAAAACATATCAAATAGTATGTTACAAAATCAATGTTATGTTAGATATACATGGAGAATACTTAAAGAAAAATACATTTATTGTTTCAAAGATTTTCATTGTCATATCAACCTGAACTTTGGTAGTCATGTAATTTCTGGCATACTCATAGAATTAGCAAACTGGTTTGTAATTGAGATTGGCATGTAATTTTTAATTGAGTGAATCTTTTTTTAATCTTTATTTTATTGTCAGCTGCCTAAGGTACCATTTTTTTTTGGCAGAAAGCCGGGATATGAATAGAATAAAATAAAACAGAGAAAAAGTCTAGTGCCTTGCGTTCCCCTGAAAACTTACGTCATTCTCCCTTTCTCTCTCTCTCTTTCATTTTATCCTCCAGTTTTTTTCCATCTTTGCATTTGCAACGTGTGGCAGCTACACTGGAGAATTCACCCTGAGTGTCGAATGCCCCAACAAGAATGAAAGTGATCTCGACATAGATGTGCGGTTCTCATATCCCTTCCGGTGAGTTGGGCCCTAGAAAAATAAGAACCCAAGAACATAAGAAGAGCCCTGCTGGAGCAGACCAAGGTCCCCCTGGTCCAGCATTCTGATACTGGAGGTAGCATATAGCCATCAGGACTAATAGCCATTGATAACCTTTTTAAAGCTATCCAAATTGGCTCCATCACTACATCTTGTGGAAGTGAATTCCATAGTTTAATTATGCGGCCCTCTGCTGTGGCGGTTACTATAAAGAACAAGCATATGGGTGGGTGGCATTCTCTGGATACAGAGCAGGAGCAATCACATCCAAGCAGGCACGGGGTGGGGTGGGGGACAAGAAAGAGACATTACAGGAGATACGTGGCGGCTGCTAAAAGACACAAGCTCCAAATTTTGTTATTTTGGCCTACAACTCCCACGGTCTCTCTCCATAGGCTATGCTGGCTGGAGTTGATAGGAGTTGTAGTCCAAAACGCCATGCTGCGGTGTGTTCTCCATTAATGAATCATGCATTTAGGTCAGGATGGGCAACTTGTGGCCCTCCAGATGTTTTGACCCCCAACTCCCATCAGCGCCAGCCAGCATAGCCAATGGAGAGAGATCATGGGAGATGTAGCCTAAAACATCTGGAGGGCCACTACTTGTCTACCCCCTGCTTTAGATGAAGACATGTTTTTTACATGTCTACCCGTAACTTACTGGTCATCAGTTCCACTGGATGATTCCAATTTCTAGTGCAATAAAACAAGATTAAACTTCTCTCTCTCTCTCTCTCTCTCTCTCTCTCTCTCTCTCTCTCTCTCTCTCTCCCTGTGAATCATTCACATTTTATAATCCCAGTCCTGTCTCCCCTTAATGATAAATATAAAGACAACACAGTTCAGTGTTTCTTAGCAAAGAATTTGGGTTACCTTGGTGTAGAATTAAAACAACAACCATAACCCAGAGTACATACAGCTTTGACAGAACGGTCATCCCAGGTGTGTGGACCCCCGTCATCACTTCTTCTGCTCTCTTCTTCCCCTTACAGGCTCCATCAGGTGTATTTTGATGCTCCAGCTTGTAAAGGGGTGGAGCAGGAGAAAGTTTTCTTGATTGGAGACTGCTCCTCTTCTGCCGAATTCTTCGTCACCATCGCGGTCTTCGCCTTCCTCTACTCCCTTGCTGCCGTTGTCGTTTATATCTTCATGCAGGACAAGTACAGGGAGAACAACAAGGGCCCCATGATTGTGAGTGTCTGATGCAACACATGCCTGAGATGTAAGGACCAAGGTGGTGTAGTGGTTGGACTGGCACTTGGGAGAGCCAGGGTCAAGTCTCTCCTTGGCCATAAAGCTCATTGAGTGATTTTGGGCGATTCACTAATTCTTAGCCTAACCTACCTCGCAAGGTTGTTGTGAGAGGAGGCGGATCGGGTGAGCCAACTTGAGTTGCTTGCAAGAGGAAAAAAGGTGGAATATAAATGTAATAATAAATTATAAGATGCCACGACAGGATTGCCAGTGGCCATTTAAGCAACGGCCTGAAACCCTGATGCTCCCAAATGACCAATGAGCAGGAACAGGTACTAAGTAGGAGGCCTGGAGCAGCCACGGAGCTGTCCAGAAGGAATTACAGGAAGGTCTCAACCAGGAGGCCTGTATGAGCAGGGGAAGTGTCCAAACCAGAGCTGAGTTTCTACTTGGAACTGTTGCAGCTGGGGACAGACCATTTAATAGCAGACATGATGGCTCCACCTCCTCCTAGACCTTCTCAAGACACTGGTCTGAAGCACACATGGGACTTGCCACCTCCTCCTGAGGAGGCAAGCATGGAGGCCTTGGTCTACCGAACAGCTTTGGTCTTAATCCAGGGGGAAGGTCCCAACAGCCAGCATTGGATCACTTCCTGTTGCAGCCTTCTTAGTCAGGGGGTCATCAGTGTGGTAGATTTGGTTCTCCCTCAGGAGATATTGATTCCCCAGGCTCCTTGTCTGCGGGGTGGGGGTGCCATAGGCTCCTGCTCCTCCTCCTCTTCAGAGGAGGTCTTTTTGCATTTGGAGTCCAAACACTGGCAGATTCTAAGAGCTCTTTCAGACGTCGGGAAATCGCATTTCATGACTGTTGCTATTGCTTCCTGCCTCTCCTCCATGATAGGGCCGAGATGAATCACGCAGGGGAGACCGGGGAAGAAAGCAGCAACCACGCGGCCCATTCAGTGTAGTGGCACAGCGCCCTCTAGTGGGTGTCCTATAGCAAAAATTCTGCACACGGCAGGAAAGAGCAACCAATGTTGCTATAGCTCAGAATAGTCGCAGTTTTTGAGGATTGTTTTACAGTGAAAAAATGGCAGAAGGAGTGAGAGACCAGCAGTAGACGCGCAGGTGGAATACAGCATCATCAAAATGACCCGCAAAGATCCTTCAGTGGCCAGTCACAATTGTGCGATAAAACACTCATCTGAAGAAGCTCTAACACCCCACTCTTAACCAGCCAGTTGTTTCTAACTCATGCTTTGGACAGCCATTGCTGTGACCTCTCCTCTTTTCTTTTTCCTGTTGCAGGATTTTGTCGTCACGGCTGTTTTCACCTTCATGTGGTTGGTGAGCTCCTGCGCTTGGGCCAAGGGGCTTTCCGATGTCAAGGGGGCCACTGACCCTGACAATGTGTTCAAAGGCATGGACGTGTGTCAGAAAAAAGGCGTCCGATGCGAGGAAATACGGGAGCCAGTCACCTCTGGCCTCAACACCTCTGTGGTTAGTCCTCCAACCCACCCGAATGGAACACTGCAAAGACATGCATGTGGCTGTGTGTGTATTTCACGTGTGCATTTTGTAGCATGTGCCTTTGAGCATTATGCTGCTGCAGATGTTCCCACATGCTTTTTTTATGGTGTATGTGTGTGTTTCCCCACAAACATCTGTTCTTTATATTTGGGGGGGCGTGTTCATTTGTACATCTGAATTTTCTGGGACTGCAAATCATTCATGTGTTTACTCAGAGGTAAAGCCTGCTGGGTTCAACAGGGCTTACTCCCAAATAAATATGCACAAGGTTGTAACATTAATCTGGCTTAATTGCTGGGTTAATCAATGTAAAGCTTTAACTGAATAATCAACAGAGCCAGTTTAACAACTTTTTATCAATGGCACTGAGAATTGAAAGAGTTAAGTTCCTTATTTTTTTTGGATGGGTGCATTGTGGTTGTGTTAACAATGGCCTTTCCTTTTACAAGTGGCACATTTTGTTTTAAGTTCACTTTTCTAGCTTCTTATATCCTTTTTCTAATATATTTTGAAAAAAAACTATCTATGTTTCTATTAACTGTTTATGGTGCCAGCATGCACAGAACTACCCAAATTCGCCTTGTGTCTTGCTGTTGCTTTTGCATGTACATATCTCTTGCTGCGTAAGGGTGTATGTGTGTCCCAGCAGTGATGTGTGGGTAAGTGTGTTTGCTGATGTCTGTTTCATGGATAGGTGTTTTAAGGGGAAATGCTTTTGCTTCATGAATACACAAAAACTCACTACCTCCCTCTGCTGGCCTTAATTAAACCTGCTTGTTATTGCACAAATCCCAGGAATGTACCAGAGCCATGTCCTATGGGTCTTGATGTCCCCTCAACATGTCCTCCTAATTTCTTGGCTTGCGTTCTTGCCCTTTCTGAAACCAGTTCAGTCCAATATTCTATTTGGAGTGATTGATTATTTCCCCAAAGCTGTATCTTAAGGCATTTCACATTGCCACACAGTCTGATCCTATTGAATACTTACTCGTACATAAGTCCCACTGATTTAAATGGGACTCATGCCCATGGGTGTTTAAGAATTGTAGCAGAGTGAAGAACCAACAGGTTGTAGGCTGGATACAGCCCCTGAGGCCTCTTCATCTGGCCCACAGCCTCCCCTTTCAGCCCCCTGCCCCACCCCCCCATTGGTGCTAATGGAGGCTTTTAAAAAGCCTAATTGCTAGGCAGGGAAGATAATTGTTGAAGATGGATAACAGCTATGGAGGGTTTAGCCCTCCTCTCCCTGTGCACATTGAGCCCTTCCCCAATCTTTCTCACTTACACAGGCCCTGTTCAGAAGACACCTTAAACAATGGCTTTAACCACTGTGAATAAGGTAGGGTGACCAGATTTTGGAAACCAAAATCCGGTCCCCCCCCGCCACCCCCCCACCCAAAACAACCCCCCCACCAAGCTACCCACCCCCCAAAAACACCAGCCTGGACCTACCGGGTTCTCTTCCTCCACCACCCACGCCGGGTCCTCCGCTGCCGCCCCCGCCAGGTCAGCCGGCGCCCCCAGGTCCCCCGCCAATGCCGGGTCTTCCTCCTCCGCCGCCGGGTCCCCCGCTGCCGGGTCCCCCGCCCCCGCCGCCGGGTCAGCCTCCAGGTCCTCCGCTGCCACCAGGTCCTCCGCCGCCGGGCTCGTAAAGCCAGAGGCCGCGCGGAAGAGGCGGGAGAGGGCCGGATCCGGAAGTGATGTAATCGGTCCTCTCCCGCCTCTTCCGCACGGCTTCTGGCCTCACGACCCAGCAGTGGCGGCGAAGGACCTGGCGGTGGTGGAGGACCCGGCGGCGGCAGACCCGGCGGCGGTGGTGGCGGAGGAGCCCGGGAAGCGGCCGCCCCAGCAGGTAAGTGCCCCCCCTTGCGCCTCGCACTCCTTACCTGCAGGGGCGTCCGCTTCCCTCCGGTGCTCGAATCTACTGAGAAACAGGTTCAAGCACCGGAGGGAAGCGGACGCCCCTGCAGGTAAGGAGCGTGAGGCGCGAGGGGGGGCACTTACCTGCTGGGGCGGCCGCTTCCCAGACTCCTCCGCCGCCACCGCCGCCAGGTCTACCGCTGCTCGTCGCCACTCGCTGCCACCGCCACGTAACCCCCCGCCACCCCGGTTTCCCCCCCCGCCCCCCTGTTGGCCCGGATCGGCCTAGGTTTCCCGGTTAGGACCGGGAAACCCCGGGCGATCTGGTCACCCTAGAATAAGGCAAAAAGCCTTATTCATCATGGTTAAAGCCATGGTTTAAGGTGTCTTCTGAACAGTGCCACACACGCACATTGAGTGCAATTGGGCTTAAAAGAAAGATTCCATTGGTGCTAATGAAAACTTTTGAAAAGCCTGCTTGAGGAAGGAATTGAAGGCAGCTGGGGAAGGAAGTGGGGAGAGAGATAATGGCCAATATTGAGAGAGAAGTCAAAAGGCAGCAGAGAGAAGGGATGAATGGATGGAGAGTGTAAATGTGTGGGGGGGAGACAGAGAGATTGGGCCAGTTCAGAAGACACCTTAAAGCTTGCTGGTTAAGGCTTTTGGTTAAGCAGCAGGGTTTAAGGTGTCTTGTGCGATGCGTTTTGCTAAACCCTGCTCATTCACTAACCACAGTCAAACCATCTGCAGCAGGGTTAGTGGCTCTAACCATGGCTTAAAGTGTTGTCTGTGACAGCACGGCTTGTGGTTATTTCTAACGGCAGAGAACCACAGTTTCTCTAACCACAGAGCCTGAAGTATCGCCTGAACAGGCCCATTGCATGGAGTGGTTTTGACCACAGCCACGTTGGGTTCCTGCCCCAAACCCTACTTGCATGCTGCGCCTGGAAGATAGGCCACAAGGGAAGGTTTTCGATGAGGGGGAAAACCTTTTTCATCCCTCAAGTTGAAAAAGGTTCCCCACTCCTGAATTATGGCTTTCAGAGTAGTTTGAGATTTTCTAACCTGTTTGAACAGACTAAGAAGACTGCAGTGATGACTGTACTTATGCTAATTTTCAGAAAAAGAAGCCATATTAGGGTGAATGCAGAGATGGCTTTGCTCTTCAGTCGATGACTGTAAGTGATGACTTTCTCCGTATGTGTGAATCAGCCATCGTAGATCAAACACCACAGTCAAGAGCTCCTCAAACACAATACTTTCTAATGGAGGCTCTTATAGGTTTGCTGGATTGCTTTTCAATTAGCCGATGCAGCCAGAGAAATAGCGGCGGGAGTGGGAGGTAGTGGCTGCTGCCCCTGAGTGGTGGCCCTGGGGGAGGAGGGCCTCATGTCCTTATCAGCAGGTGTCATGATATGCCATCCCCAACACTCTCTGCTTGGTCAAGTGCTACCTCCTGCCCCACCTCAGTAGCTGCACTGGCCAACTTAAAGGCAAAGTGATTCTCCAGATTGCTGATCAGACAACCCAGACTATCATTTGTTCAGCTGCAAGTCACTGAGAGCCTTTTTACACGAGGCTTTTATTGCGCATTCGATTGCTCGCTCACTGTAGTTTGCAGATCCTTTACATAACATCGTCATCCTCCAGGGCCTCTCCAGTGCTTTGCAGTTTTTTTTCCCTAGTGAGGAAAGTCTGGTATATCCTTAATGGTGCCATGAAATTGTGTAATTGCACAATTCTGCTATACCACACTGCCATCTAGTGATTGTATAATGAATTGTAGAGAAAGAAACCCCCCTGGGGGGAAAAAGCATGCGTAAAGGTACCAATCTTAATGATGCTAAGAATAGGGTGACCAGATAAAATCCAGGCCTGGGTTGTTAATGAATCATGGATTGTCATTGCATGCAAACTCTGCACTATGGTTTAATTATGGGTTTGAACCATGAACAACCCAGGAAGAGAATCCATGGTTTATTATTGGGTTGTGAACTCTGACTACACAAGCACACGGAATAAAGCACCAACATCATGTTGTTGCTGCTGTTGTTATATTTCTTAGATGCCTTTCTCAAAAATGGACTCAAGGCAACTTACAACAATACTAAAACTTTCAAAATGTTTAAACAATTATCAATAAAATACCACCCATAAAACAAATTAAACATCAGCAACAACCATAAACAATTCAGATAATGCATTATTGTTTGCCATCAAATGTCTGGGAATAAAGAAAAGTCTTAACCTGGTGACAAAAAGATGACAATGTTGGTACCAAGCAGACCTTTCTTGGGAGAGCTTTCCACAACCGGGGGGGGGGGCACCACTGAGAAGGCCCTCTCCCTTGTTGCTGTCCTACCAACCTTCTTCGGAGGAGGCCCTCAGATGCCCAGGAGAGGCAGCATGAACCTAGAGCTTTGAGACATGGTTTCCTTTACAGCTCCCTCTCCCCCCACCCCCCAAACAAGACTGTACGGCTTCAGATGGGCTACGGATGCCACACTGTTCTTAACTGTCCGTTCTCCACCTTGTCTTCATTTTGTCCCCAGGTCTTTGGCTTCCTGAACTTGGTGCTTTGGCTGGGGAACATGTGGTTCGTGTTCAAAGAGACAGGCTGGAGCGCTCCCTTCATAAAGTACCCACCTGCTCAGGAGAAGCCACCAGCACCGGAAACCTATGCTGATTCCTACAACCAAGCCCCAGGCTATGGACAGCAGGACACGTATGGGCAGCAGGGAGGCTACCAGCCCGATTACAGCCAGCAGGGCTATGGGCAGCAGGGAGAATATGGCCAGCAAGGGGGCTACGTCCAAGGCGGGCCCACTTCCTTTGCAAACCAGATGTAGGCGGGTGAGTTACAAAGATCTCGCTGGATGGGGATGGGGATGGGGATGGGGATGGAGATGGGGATGGGGATGGGGATGGAGATGGGGATGGAGATGGGGATGGGGATGGGGATGGAGATGGGGATGGAGATGGGGATGGGGATGGGGATGGAGATGGGGATGGAGATGGGGATGGAGATGGGGATGGGGATGGGGATGGGGATGGGGATGGGGATGGAGATGGGGATGGGGATGGAGATGGGGATGGGGATGGGGATGGGGATGGGGATGGAGATGGAGATGGGAATGGGAATGGGGATGGAGATGGGGATGGGGATGGAGATGGGGATGGAGATGGGGATGGGGATGGGGATGGGGATGGGGATGGGGATGGGGATGGGGATGGGGATGGAGATGGGGATGGGGATGGGGATGGGGATGGGAATGGAGATGGGGATGGAGATGGAGATGGGGATGGAGATGGGGATGGAGATGGGGATGGGGATGGGGATGGGGATGGAGATGGGGATGGGGATGGAGATGGGGATGGGGATGGGGATGGGGATGGGGATGGGGATGGGGATGGGGATGGAGATGGGGATGGAGATGGGGATGGAGATGGGGATGGAGATGGGGATGGGGATGGGGATGGGGATGGGGATGGGGATGGAGATGGGGATGGGGATGGGGATGGGGATGGGGATGGGGATGGAGATGGGGATGGAGATGGGGATGGGGATGGGGATGGGGATGGGGATGGGGATGGAGATGGGGATGGAGATGGGGATGGAGATGGGGATGGAGATGGGAATGGGGATGGGGATGGAGATGGGGATGGGGATGGAGATGGGGATGGAGATGGGGATGGGGATGGGGATGGGGATGGAGATGGGGATGGAGATGGGGATGGGGATGGGGATGGGGATGGAGATGGGGATGGAGATGGGGATGGAGATGGGGATGGGGATGGGGATGGAGATGGGGATGGAGATGGGGATGGGGATGGGGATGGAGATGGGGATGGAGATGGGGATGGGGATGGGGATGGAGATGGGAATGGGGAGGGTAGTGTTCTTCTTCCATCTATAGACAGAGCTGTGAATGTGAAAATCCTGTACAAGGGGAACTGAATTCTGCAATTTGTACCTGCATTATGCAAGCGTGTCTGCATAATTACTCTATCATACTGGGAAAGGAGGCACCTGGGGCTGACTCTCCCCGTACACCCTCTTTCCCAGCACTCCCGGTTCGGCTAGAAAACAGGACACACAAGGGCAGTCATCCTTGCGTGCCCAGTTCCCCAGCAAAATCAGGAAAGAGGGTGCATGGGGTTGATCCCCCTTGCATGTCCTGCATGGTGGAATTCAGGGGCCAGGGCACCTGTGGCGGGCCACACGGGTGACCTCGAAGCGTTACATGCGGCCCACCCTACCTTAAATAAATAGGTGGCAGCTAAATTCGGAAGCAGCTTAGTGGGGTTTGGTTTCTTAAAAGACTTTTGTATACTCCTCTCCACCCTGGAAATGAAGCCTCCCTCTTCCCCACTCCTACTCAGGCGGCCTATCACTTCAGAGCCAGGCCTGCAAAGCGGCCTAGAATTTCACAGGGCCTGTCAATGTCTTCAGTGGGTCTCTCTGTGTGTTTTCTCTCAGGACAAGCTGCTAGGGATAGGGGGTAATGATGCCATGTCTGAGAGCAATCCTCCTCCCACGGTGCTTGGCCAGGGAGAGTGCGCCTCCCACCCCCAGGCTCTAGATCAGGGATGGGGAACCTTTTACAGCCAGAGAGCCAAATTCCATTGCAGAGAAACCCTTGAGGCCCACATGCCACTGATGGGAGAGGGCAAAGGGGCGGGGCCACAATACAACCCACCCACCCATCCTAGTTTAAAGCCCTTACAGTAGGCTGACCATCTGAAAAGGAGGACAGGGCTCATGTAACTTTAACAGTTGTAGAGAAAAGGGAATTTCAGCAGGTGTCATTTGTATGCAATTAGTTCCTGGTGAAATTCCCTCTTCATCACAACAGTTAAAAGTGCAGGCACTATACCAGAGTGACCATATGCAAAAGAAGGCAGGGCCCCTGCAACTTTAACTGTTGTGCTGAAGAGGGAATTTCACCAGCAGCTAATTGCATACAAATGACACTGGCTGAAATTCCCTTTTCTCTACAACTGTTAAAATTACATGAGCCCTGTCCTCCTTTTCAGATGGTCAGCCTACCTTACAGTGGCTAGTGTGACCATATGGAAAGGAGGACAGGGCTCCTGTGTCTTTAACAGATGTATATAGGAAAGGGAATTTCAGCAGGTGTCCTTTGTATGCATGCAGCACCTGGTGAAATTCCCTCTTCACCACAACAGTTAAAGCTGCAGGAGCCCTGCCCTCTTTTGTATCTGATCACGCTAGCTAGAGGTGGGGCTAGGGGAAGGGGGTGGGGCCTTGTGGGGGACCCCAGATGGATTTGGCCTCCAGGTCTGAAGTTTTCTACTCTCCTGGATGTTGAGCCTACTGGGCCTCCAGAGAGACCCTTCAAAGGCATGTTTCAGTTCTGCTAATACGTTTTGTCGGCATTTCCATATACCTTTTCTCTCTCTTTCCCTCTCTCTCCACAGGTTCCTACCCCACAGTAGGAGGCGTTGTGAGGAGGAAGCCGCCATCCTGTCCCTGCCCCCCCCTTGTCCCCTTGTGCAGGGGAAAGGGGGGGCTCGTGGGTGCTCACACTGGGAGGGGGCTGGCGGGGTCCCTCCCCCAGGATGAATGTAGATGTTCGTGCTGTTTATATATATATATTATATATATATGAGAAACTACAACTAGAGGTAGACCGCCCCCTCTCCCGCTCCCCATTGCCTCATGCACACGCACACACACACACTGCCCCACATCATTGCCCACCCCAGGACAGCTCCTTGACCTCCCTTCTCACCCCCAGGCCTTTGCCCTCCAAGCTTCCCAGCTAACACTAGCTCTCCGTCCCCCTCTCGAACCTACCGATTTCCTTTCCCGTACCCCATGGATCCCCCCACCCCCACTCAATATTACGGAAGGCATTGCATGACTCTTGCCATTCCTGGACACCCCCCCCCCCAACTCATGGCTAACCCTCCTCCATCTCCCCTCTGCATGCCCTTGACAAAAGCAAGTTGGTTGTGGGGTGGGGGTCTGAGGTTGGGGGCAAACCTGGATGCTATCTGGAGTGTCTGAATGCCAGGCGGTGTTAAGGGTTAGGGAGTTTGGGGTTCAGTCCTCTATCCAGCACTTCAATTAAGGTTTTTCACACACACACACACACACACACACACACACACACACACACACGCTTCAGTTTCAGCCACCGCCCTCCCTCCTCCTCAGTGTTTTGGGAGCCAGGATAGAGGGATGACCTAAATCTTTGGGCACTCCTCTCCTGCTTTCCTTTCCTGCTGCTCCATACTGGGGATGGTGAAACAGGTGAGCTTCAGAGGGATCCACAACATTGGGGTGCTTGTGCTTGTTTTGAAGGGGTGTGTGGTGTGTGCTCTGCCGAAGGGTTTATCCTAGCAGGGAGGCAACAGGCAAAATGGGGGTGGGGGGGTGCCGCTCCTAAGTGAGCTGTCTTTCTGGGGGCCAGAGCCCCGTTATTTCCCCTAATGCCAGCATGTATGCCACAATTACTAGTGCAGCTGGGGCCCGCAGTTCGGGGTCGGGGTGGGGGAGCTGTGGGGGAGACTTTCACTGCCCATCCCTTTTCCCAGGCTTCCTCGAAGCGCTCTTTCTCTCTTCTGTAATTTAACCGTTCTCTCTTATTTATCTAATACGGCATAGTCAATAGAATTCAGTGTGGATTCACCTTGACACCTTTTATCCACACGATCGGTGTGTGTATGTGTGTGTGTGTATCGAAGTCCGACCCCTTTCAGTGCACGGCTGCCTCTAGCCCTGCATCGGAGCGCACACCCGCCACAAGCACTTTCAGGAGGGCGTCTGGAGCTGCCATTGGCCGCACAACCCAGCAGGATCGGCATGGAGGCAGAGTCTCTATGAAACGGCACCTCCACCCAGGACCAATACAAGCAGCTGCCATGTTCTGAGCAGTCCTGGTGGCTCAAAAATGTACAGGCCCCATGTGGAGGCCATGGTTCATGCAAGCTTTGCTCCCCAGGTTACACAGTTTTCACCAGGTCGCAAGCCGGCTGGCACCTCTACATAAGTCACACAGACTGAGCTCCTGGAGAGGACCGATAGATCGTATGGCGGTCCTAATCCACCATAAAGGTTATGAATAAGGGACAGTGTGACAGTTATTCTGGAATAATTAACGCAGATTAGTAGGGGTGTGATCTTGCGTGTTTTGGCATCAAGTTGTGAGCATTGACAAAGTTAGCTGGAACTTGGTTCCATCTGGGATGACTACCAAGTAAATTGGTTTAGGATCAGAATAGTTTTAATCTCTCTCTTTCTCTCTTCTGCCCCACCTTTATTTGATTTGATTTGTCCCTCCAGCACCCCTTCCCCCTTTTCTCTTTACCTCTTTCTTTATCATCTTTACTAGTTATTGTTCTCTATTAATCTTCCCATTCACCCATCCTTATCCCTAAATTCCTGCACCTCTTCTCTCAGCCTACAATCTGTGGCCTCCAAACTGACCTATTTTCCATAGCAGACAAAGCTTCCCCCAGACTTCCGCCCCCACCCATCCTCCCTACCCCCATCCCCAGTGGCACCCTGGCTATATATTACTCAGTGTCTGTGTATCTGATCGTGCCGTAATTGTGCGTTTCGGTTTGTCCGGCTCTTTGCCCCGGTCGATATCGTGTGATTTTTTCTTCCATCTTTAAATGACAAAAATACCAACGATAACAGCAGCAAAATGACAGAAAAATATGCATTAATCCCCCCCCAAATCTGCCCCCTCACCCCAAAAGGTATAGAGAAAAAAATGGATAAAAACCAAATAAAAAGAGAAAGAAAATGTATTTAAAAACTAAATGTTTGGACTGGATTTATTTTATGTTCTTATCGTATCTTGCATCCGTGTCTCCTAAACTCAATATAAGACTGCACTAGACACGTCTGTGTTCTGCATATGACTACCACCTGTGCCCTGTCCCATCTTTGTACAACCGCTCAGGTATTCATACATTCAGGTAAGTCAAAATCATCAAGTGATGCAATATTAAATCATGTGTTTGCATTTGTAAATCAGCTCTATGTCTCCCTGCCTAGCAAGGCAGGATGGCTATGCCTCTCGAACAGAAACCCAACGCTATACCATAGCATCCTTCCCCACCACTCCTGAATTTCTAACCACAAGCTAAGAAAGAGATTAAAAAATCAATGACTTCCGGCTCCCTGGATTGTTCTTGAGTTATCTAATCTCCAGGGGAGGTTGCGGACTCCAATTATCAGTGGAGTGGCGAATCCAAGATGAAGGCTAGTGGTTCCAACGTCAGTGGAGTAGTAAATCCGCTCCAGGTTTCAGTCAGAACTCTAAAGGAGCTATCCAACCTTGGATAGCTCCTTCAGAGTCCTGACCGAAACCTGGAGCAGATTCACCGCTCCACTGACATTGGACACACCAGCTTCCACTACCAATCTCCACAAGTTGCAAGCGCAACCCACGAATTCCAGTGCAGCTAACAGGGTCTATGATATTCGTTTCCCCTTCCGTAATGATTCATGCAGTCTTGGAATTTCCCTCGGGCTGTTGTACTAAGGCTTCATTCCTTTAATCTGCTTGTTCCTTCCTCTAATGTGTTTGTTTTTGTGGCTTTTTCCCTGTCTTCTGGGAATGCTTGGCTTGAATCACCTGAATATCTCCACTCCGCAGGCACCTGTGCTTGGTCTACCATCATTGCATCTAGTGTGTGATTATGGCTCCCTAAACACTGGATTATGTGGACTAATTTGGAAACAGAGATTATGCTGTGGATGGGTTCTTCCTACAGTTGTCAAATGCGTAGGAGTGGTCTGTTTATATATTTGTTTGTTTCCTTGTGTGAGGTATTTTTGTCCTGTTCCTCAGCATTTGATCCTCTTAACATTTGATAGATGAAAACAAGGACACTCAAGTAAGAGCAGCAATAATCTTCAAATCCCTGGAGGGCTGTCATATAGATGAGGGCAAAAGACTTGTGCTCTACCGGCTCCCAGAGGGCAGCACTGAATTTCATGGGATTTAGTAACAGGAGTGTGGATTTCAATTGAACATTAGGAGAAACTTCTTGATGGTAAGTGCGGTTTGATAATGGAACCCATTTGTCTAGCCAGCTGGTGGGCTCTCCCTCCCTGTACATCTTCAAGCAAAAGCTGGACAGCCACCTGCTGGCTAGCTTATATTACTTGCACTGAATAGACTGCATAGCATAACAGCCTGAGACATACTGCCCTGGTATTTTGTGTGACATTGTGCTGCCACACAGACAAAGCCCTATGAGGAGAGACTGAAAGAACTGGGCATGTTTAGCCTGGAGAAGAGAAGATTGAGGGGAGACATGATAGCATTCTTCAAATACTTGAGGGGTTATCACACGGAGGAGGGCCAGGATCTCTTCTCGATCATCCCAGAGTGCAGGACACAGAATAATGGGCTCAAGTTACAGGAAGCCAGATTCCAGCTGGACATCAGGAAAAACTTCCTGACTGTACGACAATGAAACCAATGACCTAGGGAGGCCGTGGGCTCTCCCACACTAGAGGCATTCAAGAGGCAGCTGGACAACCATCTCTCAGGATTACTGCAGTGAGCAGGAGGTTGGACTCAATGGCCTTATAGGCCATTTCCAACACTACTTTTCTATGATTCTATGGTAAGAAGTTTAGCCTATTTTAGCTGCACTGAGTGAAAAGGCCGAAGCAAATGAGGACAAGATTTAGCAATGTGGCTTAATTGGCAGCACTAAACCCCTCAGTGCTGCAAAATTAGTATGGTGTTCAGTCAGATGTCCTCCACCCTTATGCACCAAATTCTCAAAGGAGTCCCAGCATGATTAGATTTAGAGAACCTCCTAAATGCCCCCCCCCCCAAAAGTATTCTTGCAGTAATCATTTCACCCAGGGACAAGCTTCATTTAAAAAAATACTGTAAAAACCCAGAGCTCTAAATGCCCATTTGTTTCAGGCCTTCCAACAGCCATGGCACCAGAGTCCAACCCATTCAGGTCCAGATTCACCGTGCATGTCCATAGCGTAGCGTTCCATGCGCAGCATTCCTACGAGGTAGGCCTCTGAGCTAGTTTCCCCACCTTTCGAACCCTGTGTACGGACGTCTGCAGTATTCACTTTGGGTTTTGCTTTATGTACGTAATATGCCTAAGATTGTTGAACTGGATTAATTCCATCCTGGAGTTCATATACTGCCTAATACCAAACAACAAATTCCTAAAGTAACTAAGTGATTTTGGATCAGTAAGAGTGCTAAAAAGGGGGGGGGGGAAGTACTGTATATTTTTTTCAATCCCCCCGCCACTCAAAAAAAAACACTGGGGGGAAAACCAATTTTACATCTATACTCCTAAGTCTCTGGTCTTTCCCTCCTGCTGGAGGACAGAATTGCATCCCCCTATCCTAACCTGTGGTCCTCAGGTGCAGAATGCTGCCCTGCCATCAGAGTTCATGTAAGATTCAACTGCCAGTCTGGTTGGCTTCCATATGTAGTGTGTTCGTGTGTGTGTGTGTGTGTGTGTGTGTGTGTGTGGCATCTTGTCCTTTGCTTGAGGCAGCAAAATACCTGGATCCGGCCCTTTAGTTTCTAAGCGTTCATGCATTTCCATGCACGCATGCTATCAAGACACATTCCTTCCTCACTCAATTTGCTTCCAGAGACCCAAAAGAAGATCCCAAAATCTGAAGAATGGAAACTCTTTAAGAACTCATAGTGATGAAATTTGGAGAAAGGCACCCACAAAATCTCCAAATAGGTAAAAATCCACCTGTGGAAAGTGCCTCACCTCCTGCTCTCCCACCTCCCCCTGATTCTCTAGAGCAGCCTCCTGTGTTGCTGCCTTTTAAATAAGACAATGGCAGAAAACCTAAATGAACAAACATGCTTTAAAATCAAGGTAAAGGAGGAATGTACTAATGACCAAACGGAAGATGGAATCACACCAGACAACAAAGAACCTGCTATGACATTTTATGTCAGTCTTCACCTTGATCAGATTACTGTGAAGATAGATCACACCTTGGCTTCATTCAAGTTTTAGGGATCGGCTTTGTTTATTTGTTTCCTTATTTAGAACACTTATACTCGCCCTTTAGCCAAAAAATCTCTTAAAGCAACTTCAAGAGACTTTTTTAACATGACAATCCTTGCCCTCAGGATTATAATCCAAAATTAAGCCATGACACACATGGAATAAAGGAGAGGGAGGGAAGATATGTATAATTAAAATTGTTTTTAAAAGCCTATTTGAAGAGATGGTGATGGAGACAGTTGTAACCCTCACACATCCTCTCCTGGGGCTTGTCTTGATGAGGGGTTTGCCCTGGGGTGGATCCGCAGTGGCAGCAGCTCATTTATATAACACAGCCGCCATCTCGAAGCCATCCAAGGGCAAATCCCCAAAGCTCCGGGTTAAAAATGTCAGGGATTTACCGTGACTTTTTTCTCTTGAAGCAAGGAGACGATGGCATCTGCCATCTGTCCCCTTGCTTCGGAGCTGCGGCGGAGGCGTCTCCCAGCTGATGGCACCCCCGATTGGGTGCCATCTACTGGGGAGGGGGTGATCTAGCAAGTGGAATAGCCTCTGGACCGCCTCCACGCCTCCAGGTCCCTTGGGGAGCTTACCTTCAATAAATAAATAAAAAATACCAAAAAATAAAAATAATAAAAAAGGGGAAGTGGCGATTCATCTTTGCGCCTCTCTAGAATCACGCAATTGCACAATTAGAGGACGAAAAAGAAAAAGAAAACTCCGGGGGGGGACCACAGGGCGAGGAGCTGACTTCCTCCTCCATGTTTTCGGACGCTGGGAGGAGGAGGAGGAGGAGGGAAACAATGGGGGCACAATGGGGGCCCCGTCAGCCTCCAAAACCCGCATTTGTGCTCCTTTCCATGGGCATTGCCCTGGAGGAGCTCAATTGCAGGATTTCGGATAACAAGGCGCCAATGCGATCTCATATAGATGCAGCCCTGCATCTATATGAATGGCCTCCATGAGGCCTACATGTTTTCTGTAAGCCATGACAGAAGGCCTGCCAAGAAACAGCCCATAATCCTCCCCTTGCGGAAGTGAGATACAGGAAGCAATTCTCTTGTTGTCTTAATAAAATTTCCCCACAACATGGCATCCGGACTCCTCCCATGTATTTCAATTAGCTGGAAAATTTCAATTGTATTGCTCCCAGTCGAGAGACCTTTCCTGACTGACTGGTTGGTTGGTTCATACTAATCAAAGCCTTGTTTGCTAAGGACTTGGGAAGAGGTTTTGCTGGAAGGCACCATCAATAATGCAATCAGTTGCCCTTCAGAAAAACTAGCCACTTTGGAATAGCATTTGCTTTATGGACTCTGAACAGTACATGCAACCCTGGGATCCTTTTGATCTTCCATTTCCCTGGCAGTCAGAACCCCAGAATTCCTCAGAAGCTTAGCAGGACCTTCCTCAACAAAGAGTTCAGAAATGCAATGGTGTAGTGGAGCCAGTGTTCACAGGGCCGTAGCACTAGTGCTTTTTTATGAGCAGGGACGCTGATGTCATCTGCCAACCCCACCTCTTCAGAATTCCCTATTCCCTTTGAGCTTAGCTGCCAATTCTCGCAGAAGCTGTGGGGAAATGAGTCTTCCCAACAACAATATGCTGCTCCCTCTTGTAATGCGAAGGATTTTGCTGTGACTTTGTCTTGGATGAGCAATTACTACCCATCTGTTTTACAAAAGACCTCCTCTTGGTGGTGTTAAAACTGCTAGAACTGGTTGATTGATATGGACCAACACAGCAGCCTGAAGTTTTGGACTCTCCTTGGGGCTGGAGCTATGAGGGCTGTCATGAAGAGAGCCTGCACTTCAAAATTTACTACACCACTGCAGAAATGACGGACAAGGTTCCTTGAATTAATTTGCTGAAAACTACTAATCTTTCCTCAGCCTTGGGTCCTGTAGGAAGACACAGACTTTAGAGTGTCATAGAACTCTTCTCTGGTATTCCATTTCCAACAATATTACCCACTCATGTGGAAATGGAGTTTGGGGTAGACTATCATCCAAATGTCAGCTAAATTCATGGTCACCCTGGCTAGGATTAAAGATTATCAATGGTCCCTTTGAGGAAGGCAGAGAGCCCAGGAGCTGTGAGAGAGGGTTTCATAGATGCCTGACATGTGGACACACAATGAACCCTATAAAACTTCAAAACAAAACACTCATCTACAAATATGTAGTAGCAACATGCCAAGAAGATGCGTCTAATATAGTGAGTCCACTATATTAGTGGACTCACTATATATATTCAAGTCCATGTATTTTTTTAGAAATGGGGCTCCTCTTCAAAGGCTATAGTGTTGACAAGTCACATTTGTTATTTATTACAAGCATTCCCTCCAGTTCAATTGAAAAAGCTCCAGAGCATGGTGTACATGATCAATAAAAACAAGATAGGCCCTGCCTGCAAGCGTACCATCTAAAGGACACAGTACAAAAGGGAAAAGGGATGAAGAGGAAAGAGAAAAACAAGCAAATCTAGGCACCAATTCTTAAAGTTACATAGAAGCTTATAAAATGACCATCTGGAATGGAACAGCTCAGGGAGAGGAGGAACCTGATGAAGCCAATTTCACAGGAGTGCCAATGGAGTGGCTTCCCATCCCTTCCTCTGCTGCTGCCTGATCAAATCAGACATGTGAACAGTCCTAGTGAATCACATAAAGGAATAATCGGGAAAGACCTACTGTGTAAAGGCATCCAACAGCCCTATATCCACCTCATTTGTTACAAAATGCGCAACAATCTAACCTCAAATAGGTAGCACACAAAAAACAACAATCGCATATATTTGGAGTCCAAAATTGATATCACAAGATCATTAAAGCAGGCTTGATAAAAGACACTGATATTGTTATTCAACTTCAGGGGACCCATTTTATGCCATTCATGTATAGTGGCATAGTAAATATTTCTGTGTTCTAATAATAATATTTGTGAACAGTTTTTACAGGCAGTAGAAAAGGAAAATCAAACTCTGTATAATCATGTTCACAGATATTTCATACAAACTCTGCGTAATAATGTGCAGTGCAGATCCAGAGGATCAAGAAAATAGTAGATGCATTTATTTCCTTAAAATATTTGAAGCTACCTGTCAGGGCAATGTACCTTCCCAGGGCAGCCTACACAGAGAGACAAAACTATAATATAGTGTTTCCACAAAATACGATGATTGAAACACAAGTTAGCAAAGTCCAGCCCAGAAATTTCTAAAATTAAAGCCATTAAGAACACACTTTTAAACCAGCAGAAGATAACCATCAATAATCCAAAATAATCCACATATTAAATGAAAGCATCTCAGCTAAAAGCAATTTGAAACAGATGGTCATCAAAACCTGTTTAAAATCCAGAATGGATGGAGACAGCTGCATGTCCCTTGAGGAGGAGTTTCACAACTGAGGGGCCATCACTGAAAAGAACCAGTTTCTAGTGCCCACCAAATTCTTCCTTTATGGCATGACTAATAGCAGTTCAGTCTCCAGTATGCCCACAATTCAAATAAAAGACAAGTGTATGATTCCTTTGTTTTATTATATTTATTTATTTATTGCATTTCTATACTGCCCAATAGCCGAAGCTCTCTGGGCAGTTTATGGCTTTAGGTCAATTAATTGTATTGTCAGATCTAATTAGCCATGAGCAGATACGTACTAGCATGCTGATTGACTCAACTTCTGAAACAACTCAGAAAGCTCTTCTAAGCTGAGCCTAGAACGCCTTCATTAATTTGGAATTGGGGAGTGTCATGCCAAAGATCAGATCAGACAAAAGTGAGTTCTGTTCTCTCATTTCAGGTCTCTTCATTTGCAAAAACAGAATAACGTCTCTTATATACAATAATCAAAATATGAAAATATGAATAAAGGATGAACCACGTAGTAAAATCCCATGTCTTTCACTCGCTATGAAGTCTCATTATCCCTAAAGTTTAAGGCCATAAGCCCTATAGGACTAAAAAACAAAAAAGACCACCCTAAGTAGGACAAATGATTCCATGCAAAATTGGCTCTTCCTTTCTATCCTTCTAGCCCCCTTTTCAAGTCTTTTTTTCACTCTGTCCAGAAGGCCATCATCATGCTCTTAGATTCTCCTAACTGCAAAAGATCTCTGCTCTAGTAGAAAGGATGGGTTCCTTATTTTTGATTCCAGTTTCCCTTGGCACCAATTAAGAAAAACATGACCTTGGCTATGCGAGCAGGCATGTTTGAGAAACAAAGCAGAAGGACAAATTATTAAATTCATGGTCCCTCATAGCATCTATTTCATTTTCAGTGGGCCATATCAACTGGAAGGGTGCGATTATCAATTACCCAATGCAATACATGACAGTATAATTTTTCATTTAATCAATAAATTAAATCTCCATAAAACTGCATATGAATAAAACAATAGTTTGCAAGACAAAATGTACATTTGTTTTTTAGGTGATACAAGCGCCTGCCATTTCAGGTAGCAACCAAGAAGAGGCCTTCTTCTGTGTGGCAGAAGACAAAACATCTCTTCTAATGATGGCACCTGCTACTTATGGTTTTTTAAAGTACCTGTAGTTTTTTTTTAAAAATCTACTTTAAAAAAATCTGCTACCCAATTTTAAACTTATTGATTAATTGACTTAGGCTGCAATCCTATACCTATTTTCTTCTGAGTAAGCCCCATTTATCTAAATGGGATTTATTTCTGAGTAGACATTAATAAGATTGCATTGCTAATGTCGAAACTCCTTTGCCTCTGGCTTCATTACATCATTCTTTGCAAACATAAAAAAATGACACAGGCCAATTTTTAAAATAGTTGTTGTAGGCTTTCCAACAGAACAGTTAAAGAAATCAGGTTATCTAATGAAATGGACAGGCAAACAAAATAAACAAGAGGAAGTACTTCCTAGCACTACATGGCTTACTAATTGGTAGTCATCCCCAAAAGGATGTTGCAATGATCAGCAGTACAAACAGGCTTTTAATAAAAGTGTTAGGTAACTATCTGGTGGATAAGGGCTATCAGTGCCTATTTGCCAGGATAGTCAAAAACATGACTTCCGTGTTCAGAGCCACTCAACCCCTGAACACCAAAGATGGAGGTCTTACAGCTCAACAGGGAGATTCCGCCCAGATACCTGTTTTCTAAAATAGATTTTATTATAATATATAAGAAAATGCAATACATACTATAAACAAGATAACATTCAAGCAAAAAACCCAAGCATCAACATTATCTAGCATTCCCACAAAATATCATTCAGAAGAGTTCATGGTATCTTATTAGAAAAAAATACTTATACAGTGTGGACCAGGCGTATCTAGCCCCTGTATAGACTCAATAAAAGGGTGCAATACATTAAAAAAAGACACCTGACCATCTTTTGTTTACTTGTTAGAACAGATAACTAGCCATAGAAATTTTGTAATACAATAGTGAAATAATATAAAGTCTCAGAGTACAGTTTAGATATTTCCCCCATAAATCCAAAATAATTGTTTATCCTATTCATGTAGTTCAAAAACAACAGTAGAAACTCCTTAACAATTTCAAAGTAGTTACAAAAGTTGATACAATTACTTTTACTGAAATGTATGTAACTAGTATTTCAAACTACTTTTAAGGCAACAGTGGTTTAAATGCATCTGCTTTTAAAGTAGGCTGTCTCCATTGGTGTTGAGATCTAGTGAATTACCCAAAGGCATCCCAGTGAGCTTTATGGTGGAGATCTGAACCCGAGTCCCACATTCCCAAACCCAACACTAGCCCTATTCAGGAATTTCGCCTGAACACATGAGGTCACGAAGTGCGTAGGGGGCCGGGGGCCTGCATCCCTGCCCTACCCACTCCATGCCTGACTTTCACATGTTTTAGTGTGAACCTAATAATTCATTTTTAGTTCATCCACTAACAAAAAAGCTCTCTGGGCAGATTACATGATAAAGAATAAAAATAGGACACAATGAAAACAACAATAATCAGCACAGGAAATATAAGATATATAAAAGCAGGAATAAACTACAAGATCTAGAATCTAAAGTGCCAAGGAGAAAAGGTGCATCTTTGCCTGGTGCCAAAAAGACAACAGGAGTGGGCGCAAGGCAAGCTTCTTTGGGGAGGGAATTCTGTAAGCAGGGCTCCACAACCAAGAAGACCCTGTCTCTTGAGCACGCTTAAGAGTCTCTTCAGACCAGGGCTGGACTACCTATAGCCCTCCAGAAGTCATGAATTCTCCAGTTACCATCAGCCCCAGCCAGCACGGCCAATGGTGAGGGTTGCTGGGAATAATACTTCACCAAGAGGGCCATAGGCTCCCCAATCCTAAATGCACAAAAGTCAGGAGCGAAGCGGCAGAGCTGACATGCACAGGGACGTTGGGGACGGCACGCACATCCTAGCCCTTTACACAGTTTTGTGGCCTTACACCTTTAGGGTGAATGCCTGCACAGGGGTACTGTATCTCCCTGGTCTTCCAAGGCAAGTTAGTTTTAATCGGCCCAGCAGGTACAGGAGGACACTTCAATATCATACAAAGTCACCTTTGCTATTTCTAGTATTTATTTCATATATGTGTGTGTGTGTGTGTGTGTGTGTATGGGGGCAAAGGGGGCCAGTGTCATTTGGTTTTAAAAATTCAGTTTCTGCTACTGTTTAGTCTGGGGAAGTACATAGCTGAGATCTGCTCCCAGGATCTAGCGTGAATGGTTGCCCACCGCATCAGCTCAGGGGACATGGCAAGGAACACCAGGAGAAGAGTGATCACATCTCCTTCAGCTGAATGGGCTCTGGTGGGATCCTGTCCATAGAAGTGTCGGTACAGATCCCCCAGCCGGTAGCTCATGTGAGGACCTTTAACCAGGTCTCTGAGGGCTGGCAGAGTGTCCAGGCAGCCAATATTTCCAGGCAGATCGGCCCCCACTTGCTTTAGCTCTGCACGAAGTATGGGAAAGTCAAAACCATTGCCGTTGTGGGCCACCAAGCAGACTGGGCCAGCTTGCCGATCCAGAAACCCCTTCAGGGCCTCCACCAACGCTTTGTTGATAGGTGGCTTATGGTTCTCCTCCAGGTCCTGTTTGCTCAGCCCAGTGATCCTCTGTGCTTCAAAGGTGAAGGGCTTCTGGGGGTCAATGCAGAGGGTGAGTTTGTCTATGATGCGTGGGAGCCGCTCCTGGGGAGCCAGCAAGATATCCATTTGAGAGCGTTGCAGGGAACAGCGATGCACAGCAAAGAGACACAGCTCAGCCATGCGAGGTTGGTCATGGGGCAAGCCGGTTGTTTCAATATCAAGGAAGACAAACGTTTGGAAGCTCTGGAAAGAAGCCATGGCTGATACAGAGGAAGAGGGTGTTAGAATTTGGTCTACACTGGCGTTGCTACATGTACCAAGAAAGTGAGTGGGGATCAAATCTACAGCATTCAGTCATGATAAAAAGAAATGCCATGTGCTCAGTTCTGCCCATGTGAGATACAAGTTCCACCTACACATCAACACCATTGTAATTCCAATTGCAGAAGAGAAAAGCCACTGCTAAATTTTAAAAGTGGCTGGCCTCTTCAGCAGTGGTAACCGGCATAGTACCAACCCCACACAAAACATCAGCTGCATGCGGGGTGACGCATGGGCATACATGCCACTTCCTTAAATTGGTATAGGGAGGTATAACACAATACCTGAAGTAGAAAACACTTTGTATGTTGACGCTTCTTATGCATAAGCGAGGTTTATGTCATAATGGGGAGGCTTTTAAATAAACGGAAGCCTCTGCATACAAATAATCGAGCAAGTAGAGTAAGGAACGAGGAAGAATGTCTCCATCTGCTCTCGCTATTTCTGTCCCAAGATCACAGAATCAGAGGGAATCATAAATGTCTCCTCACTATGACTGCAGTGTGGTCAGCGTAAAACTGGAACCTGACTACACTTGTTGTCTTGAGTGCAACTGCACATCCCTTAATTGGAAAGGTCTGATAAAGATCAGAGTAGACTACCAAGTTCTCCCAGCAGCTCCACTATTATTATTATTATTATTTATTATTATTTATTCCATTTATATACCGCCCCATAGCCAAAGCTCTCTGGGCGGTTTACAAAAATTAAAATCATTGAAGATTAAAAACACTGATCTACAAAATTGTAAACCATAAAAAGCATAAAAACAAGTTATAATTACAATATCCTTTAAAAACAACAATTCTGGGTCAAAGCACCACCACAACAACAATAACACAAAAACCCTCATCATATACTGTTAAATGTCTGGGAGAAGAGGAAAGTCTTGACCTGGCGCCGAAAAAATAACAATGTTGGCGCCAGGGTTTAGCAACTTGAGGCCCTCCAGATATTTTGGCCTCCAATTCCCACTAGCCCAAGCCAGCACAGCCAATGGTAAGGGTTTGATGGGCCACAAATTACACCCTCCACCCCCGCTGCAGTGTGGACAACACAAGCGAAGCGGGTCCAGTCCTGGCTTTAGGCGTTTTTGCACCTAAAACAAAGAAATCTAAATGAGACTCATCTGCTCTGGAATAGAGGTTTGAGTTGTTGACATTAAATGACACAGAGAAAAACAAAGCGGAACCCGGAAAAAGCTCTCCCGCCCTCCCTTCCCCATGAAGAGACTGAGTCATGCTGCTTCCATGATAAACCCAGCACTGACTTCCCCATTACTGCCATCTGCCTTTCTGGGGCTGAGAGATCAGCATGAGCTGAAGCGTCTTTAGGCATCGCATAGATAAACCATGTGGTGTGTCTCATCCCTCGCTGTCTACACACTGCTGGGGAGAGACAGGCCTTCTGGGTATTTAAGGGTTGCAGACAAGGGAGAAGGTACCTAGTGGAATTTCCCCTTCTTTGCAAACTCCCAAAGGTAAAGGATCCATTTCAAGCTCTAGATCTAGCAACCCTAACTAGAAATGTATGGACAATGGGGATCAGATATACGCGAGGTCATCTGAGACCCAAAGAAAGAGCCATGCCAAGACTCCCTCAGCTTCTCACCTGTAAAATGGGAAGAATAGTATTGACCCAAGTCAGAGGACTGAAAGAAGATATTATTTGTCACCTATCTACACTTGAGCAATAATCAATAGCACGTTAGATGTCCCAATTGCTTTTCTGTACCTCATAGGCAGAATACAAGAATTCCAGATCTCACTCAGAGCTCCCTAGACTGCATTCTACATAACCACTACCACGAAAAGACCTTTCCGAAAAATCCAGGATTTCAGTTTTCCAGAGGGCCACCCATCCACCACATTTCCCTCTCCATAGAGAGCCACAGGCAGGAGTGAGTGTCTGGATTCAAAGAGATCAGTAAAATTTGTAATTTTTCTCCCTCTCTCAAAAGCATCACTCAATTAAGTCGACTGATAAAAGGTTCCGGATCACTTATTATGAGAGCTAAATGGAAACTCCACGTTCAGGGGCAGTATATCTTTTAACACTAAATGATGGTGGGATCTAACAACAGGGGAAAGTCATCACCCCTTGTGCTCTGTTTCTGAGCCCCAGAGGCATCCGGATGGCCGTCCCTGGAAGTAAAATGTTGTATTAGACGGAATTTGGTTTGGACCAGGAAAGGCAGTCTTCTATGGTCTTACCCGCTAAGTTTTCGGTCCCATGTCCACCTACTCTAGAGTAAACCCTCTACACCCAGTTGGACGTCCTTCCAGTAAGCAGGCAAGACCGATACTGTTTCCACACTAAATACGCTGCCAAGCATCGTTTACTCACCTTTTAGACTGAAAGGGCAACCCTAACGCTCCCGATTCCCAACTCTGTAACTTTTCCTGGATGCTGGAAGCAGGGGGGCCAGAAGAAGAACACAAGAGGATCTCAACCAGCAGCAACGATGCTTTCAGCGGTGCGCGTCTGACTTTCGAAGCGCTCCGCGAAGAAATCGAAAGCTGCATGCTCGGGCAAGTCCTCCAAACCCGGCTCCCGACCGATGGCGATGGGTGGGGTAGGATGGATAGGGATCAGCCATTACCCCAGAGGCTGATGGGAGATGTAGTTTCTAAAGCTCAGGTCAAGCAATTAATGGCCGGGGAAGCTATCAATGCGATTACAGCTCCCTTTCGCCTCTAGAGGGCGCTTATGTAAAAAGCCGCTGTGCGTTTCCCCTAGCTACAAAGCGAATCCCGGGTTGACGCAGAGGTTCGGCAGGAAAGTTCCACGCGTAGGGGACTAGATCAATTTGGGGAGGACCTAGTGTTGTCGAGCAACTGTTGTGATCTATGATAGCTAAATGGATCTTCCTTTTGCAGGGGCAATGCCCTTGTGGTTGGGTTAAGGGCTGAGCGGTCCAGGTTCAGACCACAGGCTAGGCAACCTATGAAGGAGCAGCTTCTTTAACCCGTGAATCGTCCTCACGTTCGAACAGGCCCCACGAGGTGGGGAAGCAGTGGGGGAGAAGTGTGCCTTCGTGTTTTGGACGGATCTGGCCAGCCAGGTAAAGCAGGCCTCTTCTTGGGTTATTATTTAATTATTATTTGGGGGTATTATATCACTCCACCCATGTATAAGGAAGATGCTGAAGTTGGTTACTAGTTCCAGGTTATTTATTCACACAAAAGTTTGAAACACAGCTGTGGGTGCTTCCAGATTAGGGTGACCAGATAAAATCCAGGTCAGGGCTCATGGAACTTTAACAGTTGTAGAGAAAAGGGAATTTCAGCCAGTGTCATTTGTATGCAGTTAGTTCCTGGTGAAATTCCCTCACCAGGAACTAAAGAGGGTTTGGCACAACCCTCTTTAACGCTATGGTAAAGTGTGTGAAATCAGACTGAATGAAGAGTTAATAGTGGTAAGAAGAGCATCAGCCTACCAGAGGTAGTCTGGGAAAAAGATTCTGGCTGTTGTTATAGGTTATGTTGTTCTTGTCAAGAGAGTTGACTATAGTTAATTAAAGGTTCTAAATCTAAATTCTGTTTTATATTCAAATACATAGTACCAGTCATTTCTTAGACACTGACCTGGTTCACACTATCACCACGGCCCACTGTGGCTTATTTAAGTCAAAACGAGTCACGGTGCCTGCAAGGTGTGAGCTTGCCCATTCAAGGCCTGACCACCGCTTGTTAAACAACCCTCAAATAAAACATGGTGCTCTGTAGTGTGATCATGTGAACCATCCCACTGTGTCTATTACTGCAGGAGTCTCTAGTACAACACACGCGTGAGGATGCCAGGCGACAATTAAAAATGAGGAATTTGGGGTGTGCACCGCATAAGCTTTGGGCCACCCCAGATCATACACCCAAACATGCAAGAGAGTTCTGCACAAGGTAGCATAGAATTGCATCTGGCCCAACCCTTTGTTTTGGTGCAATATACTGTCTAGCAAAATAGGAATTAAATAAGGAACTTTGTTTAGACATCTGGCCACCTTTGTGGCAGTATCTTGAGTTTAGCTCCCTGGCCCACACAAATAAACCCCTGTATGAAGTGTGTCCGGCCATAACTGCATTCAGAATTAACATCTTGCTGCTTTTAGCTGTGTCCTTTTTCCAGTCATTCACCTCTTCGTTCCTCACCCATTGACAAAAGCTTCTTTACTTTTGGCACCATACCATGTTATTATTTCCAACATCAACTTGAACTTCAGAAATAAAGGTGGTGTGGCGTGGCGTGTCTGTGTTTTTAGGATTAAAAATAACATTGAATCCCTAGTGGTCACCCCCAACTGCCAACTGAATATCTTCTGTGTGGTTTCTTTTGTCTTCCAATTGATAAAACACTGATTGTTGACATTGTACCGCATTGTAATTCATGTAAAAGGGAGAAGTGGATACTTTCAAGCCTCGAAGAATTCCAGAAAGAAAGAAATGAGGCAGTTAGTCAGTTGGAATGAATAGGGACAGATGTAAATACAGGCACCTGGATTTTATGTCATTGGTGACAGAAACGACTTGTGTATCAGGACCCTGAGATCAGCAGGCAGCCCCCTATTTCTCTGCCTCTGCTTCCTAAAGATCCACACCACAGTGGTTGACTCTGTGCCTGGTGGATTGGGACACCCCCAGGGACTTTGGTTTTACAAATTTTACTATTAGTTTATAACAACTTCATACAACTTATTGATTTAAATAGAATTGATCAGAGAACAGGCAGCATTTAATATATGTTATCTAACTACCTTTGCAGCGGCTGGAGCCTATGTGGAGTCCCTGGGTGCTGCTGGGCCCACAGACACCTCTGCCAAGTGTCCTGCCTTTCCTGGTTTTTATTTTATCTCTTAAGATTCTTTAAATTTTAAAAAATTAAACTCAGAAGTGCTGCCCAAATAAAGTGCTTTCTTTATTTGAGTTCAAAAGAGTGGCTTTGTGTTTTGGAGCTCAGACCCTACCTCTGCCTTGTACATAGGTTCTTGGGAAAGTTCATTTAGCCTCACCATTTTGCCTTCTGAGAAATGAGGGTTTTGTGACTGGCCATGCCCAGCACGACAGCCATTTTGTGAATGTGCAAGCCTCCCCCATGGCAGCCATTTTGTGAGAGCATCCACGATGCTCTTTTAAAGTTCCAAATGTGCTCCAAAACGTTGGGGGTCCATGCAATAACAGGTTAAAACAGCTGAGAAGAGGAAAGAATCCACTGGCCCATGAAAGGCAGATTTATTAGGGCAAAAGACTCTCTCAGAATGTCACTGGGTATTCTTAGGCAGGCTCATCTTCCTCAGCCTCAGTCTTCTTTGTCTGCAATACATGGATATAATACTGAACTGTCCTCACAGGCTTGTTATACAGATTATTGAGAAGATAAATATATTAAATGCACTGCAGATTTTTGAGACAATGTAACAGAGGTGGTCATATGTCCTACTTTGAAGAAGACAGTCCACTCTTTGACAGGCTGTCAGTGGACAGTCCTCTGTTTGAAGGCCTCTCTAGTCCAAGTCCAGTTTAAAGATAAAGAACCTTAAGAAAGGAGAGGGCGAGGGAAGAACTAATTAAAGGAAGGCAAGATATTTCAAATCCAAACAGGCGGTTTCAGCTATTGCTAAATACAAAGAAGCTGGAATATTCTAAATATCTATGGCAAGAGTTGGATTTGGCCTGCCTCCTGGAAAGTGAAGACAGGATTGGGGAGATGGTTTCATCAGATCTCAGAGAAGTACAAAAATTCTCAGAAACCCAGATTACATCTTCTGTGTGGGTTTATTATTTTCAAGCTATTTCCGGTGAGTCAGGAGAAGGGAGTCATGTGCAGAGGAGAGATTATAGTCTTTGAACTCCAGAATGGGCTCCTGTAACAGTTGAAGAACTCAAAATATTGATTTCTCAGGTAGTGGTAAAGCTCCAGACGAGATGTTGCTGTCAGAATTATTCAAGGTTAATTTAGATTGGTGGGCTCCTTCCTATTCTAGCAAAATTGTCCTCTTTTATAGTAATTGTTTAGGTTGGATACCCCAGGAATGGAAAAATATTATGTTCTTCATTTTCAAAAATGGCAACAAAGCATCCTCCAGTAATAATAGACTTATCTGTTTATTAGATATTATTTCTAAACTTTAGTCCAGATTCTTACTGAACAGATTATCAGATTGAGCTGAGATTAATCAAATAATCCGTCTTTAAGGAGCTGGTTTTAGGAAGGGGCTCAGTACAATGGATCAATGTTTTATCTTGCAGGATCTAAGTATCCACCAAACATCTAAGATTATTAAAAAAGCTGGGATCTTATTGTAGAATTTAATTTCTTAAAAACTGTTATGATAAAACTAAAATTATGGTGTTGCTAAAAGATTCCAAAGGCATTAATGTTTCCTGGATAATCATTGTATTTCACAATGCTCATCTTGAAAGTATTGGGCATAGATTTTGCAGAAGATCTGCCTTGGAAGGCACATAAATAAATTATTAATTTGGATGCTTCTAGACTGGGAAAAATGTTATACCTTCTTTTATATTGGGGGTGGGAGTAGCAGTTGGTACAGCCAGCACTGAAAATATTTGAAGGGAAGATCTTAGCCCAAATTCTGTTTGGTGGAGAAGTTTGGGAGTTGGGTACATCAGATGATCTAGAGGTTATAGAGAATAATTTTTTAAGATGCATTCTAGCCCTTCCTGCTATAATTTCAGCTGCTCTTCATCTTGAACTGGGACTACCATCAATTTCTATCAAAGTGAGCAAGGCAATTTCCCTTTAATTTGAAAAAATAGGTTGATATCCCTGACCACTATTTGAGTAGACTTTGCTATTTAAAACGGAAGAACAGGTGTGGCTGGAATTTTTCCTGTTTTGAAAGACTGGTCCATTGTTCTCTCTCACTGATTTCCTTTAATTTAAGTACATCTAAGATTAAAATTGGAAATTGGTTATACTCACATGCTTATAAAAATGTGGAGACCAACAAACAAACAAGATTTAGTAGGTGGTACCATCTGTGTGTTTTCTCTCTCATTTTAATTCCTTGGCTCACTCTGAGCTAAGGAAGGGATTTATGGAATTACACTTCCAGACCATGCCTTCTTCATATTTGGATGGGAGGTATGTAAATGTTCCCATATTTCAAGACCTTTGTATATGGAGACTGACAAATATTATATATTCTTCTGTGAATCAGGAAAATATCTCTTTTACCTTTGTTGGGAGGAATGTCTGGGTCATATTAAATGTTAGTCTTACCTAGAGTAGATCCATTGAAATGAATGGGACTTCAGTTTGTCTCTACATTGGATACTACCCTCTGATAGTGATAGACACTGAGGGAATTTCAACCTAGAGAAAGAAATGTCCCTTCCCTGTTGTGTGTCAGCATTAGTCTCTGTGTAATGGAAAGGGTTAAATCTGACTCATGACAGGAAGTAGATTGATAGCAATGCCTTGGGCGAAGGAGACAAAGAGAAAAGTTAAAAACCAATCAGGTGAAGCTTATTCTAAAATTCACTCATATATGCATATCTTATCTTTGAAACCTAATCCCTTGAGCACAATCCTATGATAGTCAGTATTATTAGACTGTAGTGACGTTTGACCAATAAAGATGTTTTTTACTCCTGTAACCAAAGTTTATATAAGAGTGTGAAGTCCTTTGTTCGGGGCTCTCTTGATTTGCGAAAAGCCAGAGTGCCTTCTGCTGCAGCAGAATGAGTAAAGAGTTAAGTTGAATTCTCCAGTCTGTGAGTCGTTATTGGACAAAAGATCTCGGAGTCCATAAACTCCCACCCGTTTAGGGACAACAATAGAACTTTGGCTGAGCAGATGTGTAAGCAGTCTAATTTTATTCACTGTGACTGCTAAAAAGATTCAAGAAAAGGTCCTAAAATTGTTGCTGTAAACTGTGCAAATGATGAATTAATTGACTTATTAAATTTTTCCTTTTAATTTTTTTGGTGGCCTGCCTCTTTTCTTGTAAGACCCTTTGGTTATAAGTAATAAAATTGACTGACTGACTAGACGACAGAAGACAAAGGAAGGGCCTTGAAGTTGCCCATCCACAGTTAGCATCTGGAGAATAAGACTGGGTTCGGACAACACAATAATCAACGGTTAATTAAATAGTCCACAGTAGACTAAATAGTCCACCATTGACTGTTGTGTCATCTGTGGGGCAAAAACTCAGAAATAATTCAACGAAATAACGAATTCCAATAATCAACGGTTTGCAGAGTTCTCTGCACAACTGTTGATTATTGTGTTGTCTGCCGGGCTCTGTGAATTATTTTCCCTGCCTATAGAGTCGTGAGGCAAGAGCAGCAGAAACCCCTGCTGCTCTTGCCCAGCGGGTCTCTATAGGCAGGGTAAATAATCCCAGCCTGGGAAGCCGCAGGTCGTGCCATCCCTTGGTGGGGCACTACGATCCACAGCTCCCCACATTCTTCCCGGGACAGGCCCATTAGTTTCGATGCCAAGGCTGAAGAAAGCTGTCAGCTCTTTCTGGCCTTGGAATCAAAACAAATGGGGATACACGCGTTGCGCAGGGATATCATTCCGGGATTGGGCATGATATCCCTGCGCAGCGCCTGAATCCCCATTTGTTTTGCGGTTGAGCATGGGGACAGCTGGCAGCTTGAAAGATGCTCATCGGGAGTCATGGACAACAGGAGTCACCAGAAAAGCAAAGGCTGCTCCCCTGTTTGAGAGATCCAGGAGAGACCCTGTCCTATCTGTAGTCACTCTCTTTCCATCACTTGGCAGGCAGCAGTACCGCTCTGTCAACGTGCTTTGCTCCTAAGAGAGGTCTGATGAACAACAAAAGACAAGCAGTCATATGGAGCAGGTGGCAAACCCAGGAGGAGGATCTGTGTGTTTACCTTTGATCTGACACGTCCACCACCCCTGCAACCTGAAACACTTCCTTTAAAGTGCTCTGGTCGTGCCAGCCCCAGCGTGCTTGGAATTGCAGGTACCAACTTAATTCTCCTTTCCTTGTATGACCCCCTCGCTCATCCCCATCCCTCTCCTCTTTCTCCTCTTCCTCCTCGGATTCTGCCTTTGCATATAGATTTTCCCTGAATCCTCTCCCAGGTCCATTGCCAGGGTGAGAACATTAGGTCCACCACTCCAGCGGAAGCACATATGTCAGGAAAAAACAGGACATGTCAAGATTTTTGGCAACAAATCCAGGAAAGGGGGGGGGGGGGGAATTATGAAAATGGAAGAAAAATCCAGATTTTTCCCATCCTCCCCCCACCCAAAGGGCAGCTCTACTTTATAGTCAATGGGAATTAGCAAAAATGCTTACAGCGCCGTCATTTTTAAAGAAAAAGAGATGAAACTTGGCACTTTGATAGCTCTTAAGTAGGGCTTTAGCCATGCCAAGTTTCAAGCAGATCTGTTCATCCATTGATTTTTAGGATTTTAAAAAAGAAATTGAGTTTTTAAAATTAATTTTTTATTAAATCATCATTTTTAAAGATGAGTTGAAATTTGGCATCATGATAGCTCTTAAGTAGGGCTTTAACCATGCCATGTTTCAAGCAGATCTGTGAATCTGTTGATTTTTAGCATTTTTTTTTAAGTTTGAGGTTTTAAAATTATTTTTTTTAAACAACAACACTGAAGCCATACTCTTCAAACTCACGTTGTCAAACCTCCTCTTTGGAGTCTTGCACCTTGAGCAGTTTCAGCCCTTGGCATCAAGGGGATCTTGAGTTTTTAGCTAAGAAGTGCTGGATGAGCACGGCACCTTTCCTGCTGCAGATTTGGTGGGCAGTCAGGCACCTGGAGCTCAGCAGAGGCGAGGCATCCACAGATCAAAATGTGGGAAAGGAGAGGTCAGTCAAAGCAGTCACATGTTTGTGCAGGAAGTAGACAAGAGTTCAAAGTCTGGATGGAAAAGTGGTGCCAACGCACAAGCCTTGAGAAGCTAATGTATATAAGTGAGAAGTGTGAATGGGTAAAGTTGTCTCTGCCGCTCACAACACCAACCCTAATGTTAGAGTAGAGAAACTTGTGACAATCATACACAATTTTTTTTTAAAAAAAACTTTAAAAATAAAAAAGCCAGCCAGCTGACAGCAAACCATGTTAAGCAGCAGCTTGCAGCAGAGTGAGGATACAATCAGAAAAGATATTTGAGGGAAGGGGAGAATGTATCACACAGAGTATAGCAACAAAGTACAGCAAAAGATACAAAGATAGGAGTGAGTGAAGTTAATTTCAGATACATTGGATGTCTCACTTATTATTTCAGTGATGTTAACATTAAGCTGTTATGTAGAACAGATTTGTCTTAACTGTGTGCTGTAAAAGCAGACATGTGGCCAAGGCTATGTTCAGGTGGGCATCCCCCCTTGGTGCTGGATATGCCCCCTGGGGGCAGACAGGTTGGTGGGGATGCCCTCTTGGGGGCCGACCATGTTGTCCTCCTTTTTGATTTCCAAAATATGGTCACCCTATGTAAGCATTTTAAAAACATAAAGGTTTTCTAAATTTGTGACATGGCAACTTGTATTAAAAAAAAGGATTGAGATTGTTTTTGGAATAGCCGTGGCTGATATCCATTCCACCCCAGTGCTCCAAATAATAATAATAATAATAATAATAATAATAATAATAATATGGTGATGGTGATGACAATGATTTCAATATATAAGTTGCCCTATAGCCGAAGTTCTCCGAGAAGCATACACAATAAAACAAATACAAAAAGGATGAAACACATCACAATAATGTTTAAGAAGTTTTAAACGCAGCAACAATAATTTACAGTCTTTTGTAAAAATCCATCCTCTTGACCCCCATATCTACTCTGCGCACCCTAGACTCTCCTTCAGTTTGGGTAACGTTTGCCCTTATCATGTTTAAGTGATCCTGAAAATTGGACAAGGGGCATTTTTACCATGCCTGTGAGCCTGGCAGGGCCCTTAAAGGGAGCAAGCGTAACTTAAGGAAGTTATTTATTTTGTATTATTTATGTAGCAAAAGTGTTCATTATAATGAAGTAACTGCTTCTCAAGTAAAACAATACTGTTCTTATTCTTTTCCTGACACAAATCATTTACAGCCAAAAAAAATAAAAGACACACACACACACACACACTATTGGCCAAAGTTTAGTTTCTGTTCCTTATGAAGAAATAACTTTCTTCTGTACATTTCCTTGAAGCTCTATTTAGACCTGTGGCAGCCCCACCTAGTGAGGGAGGCTGGCTATGCTTCCCCCCCCCCCACTTGTTTTGAACGTGCACTCCAGGATGTTTATTTATTCACAGAACAAACCAGAAACATTTGTTCTTGTTCAACGAACCCTGCAAAAACGATTTCAGGCCAATCCAGATGTGAACTGGGTATTTTAGTTCATCGTGCCCCTTAGGAGCACTCGCTGCCTGTGACTAAGAGTGTGGGAACCTGCCCTCCAGTGCCTTTTGGGTGTGTGTGTGTGTTCTCATAGGTTCCCAGAGGTTAGTGGAGCATATCTACTCAGAAGTAAGCTCCATTGAGTTCAGTGAGACTTCTGCATAAACATGCAATAGGATTTTGCTCTAAAACAGGAGTGAGCAACTTGTGAACCTCCAGATGTTTTGGCCTGCAGTTCCCATGATCCCTTACCATTGGCTATGTTGCCTACAGCAGATGGGAATTGTAGGGCAAAACTTCTGGAGGGCCGTAAGTTGCCTATCCCTCCTCTGAATCAAAGGAATTCTGGCGGAGAGATACAGAAGCAGAGGAAAGCTAGTAGCAAGGCAAGCTTTAAGTCAGCCCTCCCAACATGGCACCCTCCAGACGTGTCGGACTACAACTGCTATCATGGTCAGTGGCCATGTTGACTGGGGATGATACAAGTTGTAATCTAAGTCCAACACATCTGGAAGATGCCAGATTGGGAAGAGCTACCTGAAGTGCACATCCCTTGGGCTTCTTCTTACACCTGTGTAGCACGAATCTTTTGAGTTCCTCTGGACTCTTCATCAGGCAGGATAGGCAAGAAGCTGCTTCCAGGGCCTTCACCTTCCACCACAAGAGCACTGACTCAGCAGGAAGTCAAAACAAGGTTGGAAAAAATATCTGAAGTCCTTGGTCATCCAGAAGTCAGCAACTAATGACCCGTGAGCCAAATCTGGCCACCTCAATGTTGCCGCCTGGCCTCCTAGCTGTCACACCTAGAGGCAAAAGAAGGGTGATGATGAGCGGGAAATGTGGCAGTAAGACTTGGCCACATTGAGGATGGGGTACGACTCTGGTCCTGCCTTCCTCACTCCTTTGACAAAATGGACTTTTGCCAAAACTACTTGCTGAAGTTGTGTTATAGAACACTACTGATAACATATCGATATCCCGCCTATGGACTTTGGCAACCTGTGTCTAATTGTCTAATTAAGCATTTCCTTTCAGTTACGCAGTTTCAGCATAACAGCGCATTCAGGCCCATACATCATTCCAATCCCATCATGCAGTTCACTTTCAAGAACCAAACTCCATACAGAGGCCTACATACAGAGCAGGTATATCAAGGCTTGTGGCTTTGCTTTCTCAGTGTGTAGCTGATTTGGTGAGAGCCTAACTTCACTATGGTGAGATCATCCTCTTGCGGAGTCATTCTTTGCAGGGAATGTAGAGCAGTTTGGCTTGTTGTGAGCTTACATTCGACTTCAAATGACTGTGTTGTAGTGATTTGGCTTTTTGGTGCGTATTGTATTTATCTTTCTTTCTTTCATTCATTATTTGTTTATTCAGTTGCTGTTGAGGTCATGGCAGAAAAAGCGTTGCCTATAACTATTTCTCCCCTCTGCACTTTCTAGGTAGCACCATGGATAAGTATAAAAGTGTGACAGATGAAGTACTCCTTGCCCTCTTGAAGAAATACCAGATCCCACATGGGCCCATTGTTGGTAGGAATCGAAGTGTTATGTATCTACCAAAGGAAGCAAACTCACATGCGTTTGGAGAGCCAAGTTCAAACAGGGAAATCCAGGAAGTCAGGAATAAAACCTGGATGATGAACCCAAGGCTAAAATAAAGATGTTTCCTTATCTGATTGATATTCACCTTCTAATTACTATCATTGCCAAGCCCATTTTACAGATGGGTAAATGCAGGCTGAGAAGCAGCATTTCCCACATTGGCACTGGGTATGGCCATTTGCCGAGCCAGCACAAGATCTTCCGCTCCCTGAGATGGGAAAGGGAGTGCAAGCTGCCGTGGTGTGCCAGGGAGGGAACGTGAGCTGCCCACCACCACACACCAGGGGTGGAGGAGCAGCAGCTGACATGGCATGCCCCTGCCAGGTGAGCGCATGAGCCCCCCAGCGAACTGCCCCTGCCTCCCAGCATCCCCAGAATATCTCTCTGTGCTAGGCATTGTCAGGGAAGCGGCCCTGGAAATTGTCTGTGCCGCAACAGCACAGATGATCTCTTGGGCCACTTCTCTGAAAAAAATTCCATCAGAATGAGATATTTGGTTGCATGGGCTCCGTAGGGAGCCACGACGGACACTGTTACTGTGGCCTTTGCTGAAGAAGGGATATTGCCTGCGTGGCTCTTCAGAGCAGCTACCCACTTACGCCTTACTCAGAATAAGGGCATGTGGCTGTTTGCCTAAGCAGGTGAGTGGCCAGCAGGGCTCTTCGGAGCGCCCACCTGCCCCTATGCTTCACTGTGAGAGGCAAAAGGCAGAGGGGGTGGCAGCATTGGCAGTCGGCACACGGGATCTGTCGCCTGCCACATGGGATTCACCCCACCTCATGTGAGGGCTGGCTTGGTACACTTATTTATTTAGAGTATTTTACCCTGCTCTTCAACCAAAAAAGGCTCCCAGAACAGCTTACAATATTCAGCAAAAAATGGGGACTTCCTGCCTGCAGGCTTACAATCTAAAAAAAACATGACACACAAGGAAAAGGGGATGGGGAGGGAAGAGGAAATGAAACAAAGTCACCTAACAGCAGAGTTGGTGGAATGGGCCTGCTTCCCCTCTCATCTCCCTGATGTTCCCTTTGCCTGCTCCTGTCTCCCAACTGAACCCAGGTCGTCTCATGTGGGTCATGTTTGAGGGCCAATTCACCATTTATCTGGGATGTGTCTTACTATAAGTCCAGCAGAGTTTCCTGGCGTGAGTGTGAAAGATAAACCCAGGGAAGCAGGCTGCCAGTTATTCACCCCTTTGAGGATTTTATCTCCCACTCCCCCATCTAATTGCTAAGGGAGTGACTGCCATGGGGCTGGGGGTTGTGGGTGGGGAGACAGAGTGAGGATTCTGAGGAGGAGGATTCCAAGCAGAGATCCAGAATCCTAAAGGGAAATGACCCTTCTAAAGAATGTGGGCAAGAGAAGTTGGATTCCCGAGCCCTGACTTTGCTGAGAGGGCCCTGTGTGAGGGAAACCCCAACAGGGAGAGCTCAGGCAAAAGACATGGAGGAAACCTTCATAGATGATGCCCCAAAAGGCAGATCTGCAAGTCCAAGCCTCACAGGACAGAAACAGAGCATTTGAGACAAACAGGCTGTCAAATCCTATCGGGTCCTAGTGGCAAAGCAGAATCCGAGCAGATTTTATTATATATAGGATGACCCGAAGCTGCTTTATACAGAGTCAGACCATTGGTCCATCTAGCTCAGTACTGTCAACACCAGCCTTCCCAGCTTGCAACCTTCCCACCAGGTTGCCATGGTGAAGAGGAGGAGCAATTCCAGGGCACTTCTGACAGTGGGCTGCTGCTGAGGTGTGGGCCCTTGGCAGGTGCCTAACCTGGCCTACCCTTGACTCCAGCCGTGAGAGAGGTGGCATTTAGTCTCTCTCAAGGTCTCTGACATTTTGTCTAATATTGTAGAATGTTTCAAAGTTTCCCCGTCTTACATGCTACCTGGTCCAGCAAAATTCTCGCCCATTGATCAACAGTCAGGGAGTTGATTGGTTATTTTGCTATATCTTCTACTTTACCTCCTGAAAATTGAAACCTAAGGAAAAAGAGTACATGATTAGTAACATACTGGCCCAGTTCGCACATCATGCTAAGCTTTCAATTATGGCTTAATAATCCAGGATATACATGAACAGCGTGCATCTGCACAGCCCTTTCTCTGCCACTTCATGTTTTCCTTTTACAAATGGCCAAACAAGTCAAGATTTGACACTTAAATGAACATGCAAACCGGAAACTACGGTTAAGGGTTTCCAAACCAGCCAGGATTCATCAGTCAACTTCAAACCCTGTGTGATGAATCCAGCCACGCTCCTTTACTAAAAATGTCTCAGAAGAAAAGACATGCCTAGACATAGCAATGCACAAAATAAGACAAAATATGCATTGCTGCACATTCCAAGCTGACCCTTATGTTAACTATGTGCCTGCAGGAATCACCTGCAAGGTGAACTATCAGGCTACCTCACTCTATGGAGTGTTGCGAAAATAAGACCAATCCTAAGTAATGCATTCTGAGCTCTTTACAGGAAAGGTAGTATGCAAATGGAACAATGGCATTTGCATCCCATGTACCATGCGGGCATCGACACAGTGGCTGAATTCGGACGACACATTAAGCAACTGGGGGAGGGGAAACAATCGTCAGTTGTATTGACTATCATGTTGTCCAAATGCTGCCATAGTCAACTCAGCGCTGATCCTAATCCACGCCACAGTTGATTATTTATTCCCATGTTGTGTGGGGAGTACCCCCTAGATGAACAACTGTAAAGTGGATTATTACCCCACCATTGACTATCGTGTTGTCCGAATTCAGCCATTGTGTTGGGCTAGTTTTGTATCACCTGATCAATGTAGCAATCTACATTGTAGTAGAAGTGAAGCTCAAAAAAAAAAGAAAGGCTGAACTACTGTTCTCCTAGAAAAAGGGTGGAGAACTGGCGCTCCTCCAGAAGTTGTTGGACTACAGTTCCCATCACCTTCAGTATCAGAGGCAGTATGCCTCTCTGTATACCAGTCAGTGGGGAACATGGGCAGAAGTGTGACATTGCACTCATGTCCTACATGTGGATTTCCCAGAGGCACCTGGTTGGCCACTGTGTGAACAGAATGCTGGACTAGATGGACCCTCGGTCTGATCCAGGAGGACTCTTCTTATGTTCTTGCTCCTGACCAAAGGGAAGGGCAGGGAAGGACTCCGAGGGACCCTCCGAAATGTGGCATTCCTTATTCACATGTCTGCTGCACTATTCATGCTAAAAGCTGGTGGTGAAGAACGTCTCATTTAACGTTCACAAGAAAAGCAGGGCGTGGGCGAGAGCTGATTTTGGCCAGACCAGCTTTGAAACATGAAGCAACCTAGGATATGAAGGAAAGGCACAGTGGCGCACAGGGAGGGAAGGGGATGGTGAACTTCCCCTCACTCGTCCACCTGTTTAGCCAGAAAGAGTAGATTCCCCTTTCATGCACAGAAGAGCAGACATGCAAATAATAATAATTATAACAACAACAACAGCTGACCCGATGGCACGGAGTCTGACCTTCAGAAAAGAAGGAAAATTGGGGAGGAGAAAGAGGAGAGAGGACCAGAGATCCCAAGCTGCAGAGGTCAAGAACTGAATTGATTTGAAGTAAGTAGCTGGCTTGGATTGGTGAAGTTGAATGAGCTTCCCCCCCCCCTTTTGGGGGGGGGGGGTTGGCATGCTTTTGCCAAAACATTTGCATGATTTTAGGGAAGTGGAAGCTGGGTAGGGAAGATGGTGAGGTGAAAATAACATCCGTTGGAAAGAAATAAGGCAGACGAGTAGAGCAGGGATTGCCAAAGCAGGGGACTTGTCTTAGCAAATCCCAGAAGAATAAGGGATTTGCGGAAAGAGTTAGGCCGCAGCCTTCCCTACCTTGCTGCCTTCTAGGTGTGTTGGACTACAACTCCCATTGTCTTTTACCACATCTGGGGATGAGGGGAGCTATAGTCCAACATACCTGGAGGGAATCTGGTTGGGGACGGCTGAAGGAATATAAAGCTTCCTTGGCTTGTATTTAACCACCTCCATGATTTCCATTCACTAGGATCAACACGGAAACTTTATGAAAACAAAATCTATGAATATGAGAAAAAACAGGGGCAGCAACGCTCTATACCAAGCCGTTCAGCAACCTGTACAGGTAAGGAGAATCTGACAGAAACAGGGAAAGGTATTCCTATTAGGCACTAACTACCGGGAGTTGGGGGCAGTAATTCTGAACCTTCTGATGTCAATAATAATAATTATTATTTATTACTCGCCTCTCCCTCTGGATCGAGACGGGGAACAACAGTAAATACAAAACACCATAAAATACATATTTATTTATTTATTTATTGCATTTGTATACTGCCCCATAGCCATAGCTCTCTGGGCGGTTTACATAAGATTAAAACATTTAAAAACAATATACAAAAATGAAAACTGCCAAACATACAATATACAAATGTTCAAACCTTCTGGTCCCTGTTATCAATCTGGCCGCTGCATTTTGCACAAGCTGCAGATCCCGAACCGTCTTCAAAGGCAGCCCCACGTAGAGTGCATTGCAGCAGAGCATAGACAACTGAAGCCAGGTTATCCCTGTCCAGATAGGGCCGTAGCTGGGCCACCAACCAAAGTTGGTAGAAGGCACTCCGTGCCACCAAGGCCACCTGAGCCTCAAGTGACAGAGATGGTTCTAGGAGAACCCCCAAGCTACGGATCTGCTCCTTCAGGGGGAGTGCAACCCCATCCAGAACAGGTTGAAGACCCTCCATCAGGTCAGCAGAACCATCCACTAACAGCATCTCAGTCTTGTCTGGATTGAGTTTCAGTTTCTTAGCCCTCATCCAGTCCATTGTCGCAGCCAGGCACTGGTTCAGCACACCCACAGCCTCACCTGATGAAGATGAAAAGGAGAAATAGACTGCTTATCATCAGTGTACTGTAGACGGTTTCATGTAGATGTTGAACAACATGGGGGACAAGACTGACCCCTGCGGAACCCCATACTGGAGAATCCATGGGGCCGAGCAATGTTCCCCTAGCACCACCTTCTGGAGCCGACCCACCAAGTAGGAGCGGAACCACTGCAATGCAGTGCCTCCCACTCCCAACTCAGCCAGTTGTCCCAGAAGGATACCATGGTCGATGGTATCAAAAGCCGCTGAGAGATCAAGGAGAATCAACAGAGTCACACTCCCCATCTTTCTCCCAACATAGGTCATCATACAGGGCGACCAAGGCTGTTTCCGTACCAAAACCAGGCCTGAAACCCAACTGAAATGGATCCAGATAATCGGTCTCATCAAAGAGTGCCTGGAGCTGGCTCGCAACCACCCACTCAAGAACCTTGCCCAAGAATGGAACATTGGCTACTGGCCTGTAGTTATTAAGATTTTCAGAGTCCAGGGAAGATTTCTTCAGGAGTGGTCTCACTGCCGCCTCTTTCAGGTGGCCTGGGACCACTCCCTCTTGCAAAGAGGCATTAATCATTTCTCTGGCCCAGCCAGTTGCTCCATCCCTGCTAGCTTTTATTAGCCAAGAAGGGCAAGGATCCAGTACGGAGGTGGTTGCACAAACCTATCCAAGCACCTTGTCAATGTTCTCAAGCTGAACCAACTGAAACTCATCCAAGAAAACAGGACAAGCCTGTGCTTTGGATACCTCACTTGATTCACCTGCTATAATGCTGGGGTCTAAGTCCTGGCAGATGCCAAAGATTGTATTCTGGAAGTGCCAAGCAAACATATTACAGCGGGCCTCAGATGGTTTTACCATGTTCTTGGGGCCAGCATGTAAAAGCCCTCGGACAACTCTGAAAAGCTCCACTGGGCGGCAGGTTGATGGTTTAATAGTGGCAGCAAAGTATTGTTTTTTTGCTGCCCTCACTGCCCCTGAATACAGCTTACCATAGGCATTTACCAGTGTTTGATTGGATCCATCAGGAGTTCGTCTCCATCTGCACTCAAGCCGCCTCCTGTTTTGTTTCATCACTCTCAGCTCTGGGATATACCACGGAGCTGTATGGGCTCTACACAGGGGAGGGCGCTCAGGAGCAATCGTGTCAACCGCCCAGGTCATTTCTGCATTCCACAGATCAACCAGGGTTTCGACAGGAGAGCCAGCCCTATCAGCCGGAAAACTCCCCAGAGTCCTCTGGAAACCATCTGGATTCATTAGCCTCCGGGGGTGGACCATCTTAATGGGTCCCCCACCCCTGCAGAGGGGAAAAGCTGCTGTAAGTCTAAACCTCAGCAGGTGGTGATCTGACCATGACAATGAGACTGATGTTAAGTCCCCCACTTTCAGTTCACCATCTCCATGTCCAGTTGAAAAAAACAGGTCTAGCGTATGCCCTGCTACATGCATTGGGCCAATGGCATGTTGGGACAGTCCCATGGTTGTCATGGAGACCATGAAATCCTGAGCTGCCCCAGATAAAGTGCCCTCAGCATGAATGTTGACATCCCCCAGAACCAAGAATCTGGGGAATCTCAAAAGTACCCCTGAGACCACCTCTGTCAGCAAAGCTAGGGAGTCCGTTGAGCTGCAGGGTGGGCGGTACACCAACAGAATTCCTAATCTGTCCCGTTGGCCCAACACAAGGTGCAAACACTCTAGACTAGTAGTCACATGGACAGGGAGCATGTAAAATGAATACATTATTAAAAGGTGTCTTAAAATTCAACTGAGTAGGCCTGCTGGAAGAGATCACTCTTTATGACTTTCTTAAATTCCGGGAGACTGTTAAGTTGACGAACCTCTCCCAGCAGGCCATTCCACAGTCTGGGAGAGGCAGAAGAGAAGGTCCTCTGGGTAACAGTTGTCAGCCTAGTTTTGGCTGACTGGAGTAAATTCTTCCCAGAGGACCTGAGTGTGTGGGGCAGATTGTACGGGAGAAGGCGATCCCGCAGGTAACTTGGACCCAAACCATGTAAGGCTTTTTTTTTTTTTTTAGTATAATTTTTATTCATTTTTCAACAAAACAAACAAACATACACATAATACATAAACAAACTAACTCCCTCGACTACCCCCGTGCACCCCGCCCCCCGTGACCTACTCCCATTCATTCATCTTCCTTCCAGAATTTTAATGACTCTTTTGAAGGCGACTGTCCCTTTCCCGATCTTAAAACATATTCCAAAAAGGGATTCCATATATCTCCAAAATCACTCTTACTGGACATTCCCCTCATTATTTTCATTTTACATGTCAACATATCATTCAATGCTATATCCCAAATTTCTTTATACCAATCTTCTATTTTATAACTTCGTTGCCCTTTCCAATTTTTAGCAATCATTATTCTAACGGGTGCCAGGAGGTTGTTTACCAATTCTCTATTAATTATATGCTTATTCCTGCTATCCCATATTGCTAGTAGAGCTTGCTTCGGGTTTAATTCCAATTTACTTCCAATTATATCACTTATTTCTTTAAAAACCTTTTCCCAGAATTTTTGTATTTGTTCACAGCTCCACCACATGTGAAAATAGGTCCCAACCTCCTGACATCCCCTCCAACAATTCTTAGACACTTTTTTATCAATCTGGTGAAATCTTACAGGTGTTAGATACCATCTCCAAACTATCTTGTAATAGTTCTCCTTAATTCTAATCGACAATAATTTCAACATTCTTACATTCCACATCCTTCCCCAATTATCTTCATTAATTTTTTCCCTAATATCTTCTTCCCATACCTCTTTTATAATCTTAAGTGAGTCCTGACATTCCCCCTCTATTAAAATTTTATATATCTCGCTAGTGAGTCCTTTTTTAGCTCTGGCTTCCTCTTTTTTTTCTATTTGTTCAATTAAATCTTCAAATCTGGTATTATTTCTACATTTCTTATTTTTTTTCCTCCATTCCTCTGTCCATTTCACCAGTTGCAGAGACTTAAACCACGCTATCTTCTGTCCTTTAAACAAATCTTTAATATGCTCACTATCTTTCATCTTTCCCATCCAATTCCTTAGCTTAAGAATATCTTGTTCTTTCAGTCTCACTTCCATCTCTGATTTTAATGCTCTTGGGAAGTTTCCCACTACTACAACTGGGGCTAGCGGAGAATCTCCTGGTATCAACTTCCCCCTATACTTCTCCCATATCGACATTATATTTTCCAATAATGGGTTGTCCAGTACCTTCCATTCTTTCTTCTGCATTTTGGTAAAAAATATATTTCGCAGTTTACATTCTATCTCTACTGTTTGCGATTCCAGCCATTCCAAATCTTGCTCCCCTAAAATAGCATGAATAACATATCTTAACTGATTAGCAATATAGTAATTCTTAATGTTAGGGAGTCCTAAACCTCCTTTCTTTTGAGTCTTATACCATAACCCCTTATTTATCCTAGCTCTTTTATCCCCATTACAATATGCATTAATCATATTTTGCCAATTTTTAAGCTCAGCTGCTGATATTCTAATAGGTAGCATTCTAAACAAAAAATTAACCTTAGGTAATATCTTCATTTTAATAACCGCTATTCTACCAAACCAAGAATGTTTTAATTTTCTATAAATCTGTAATTTCTCCCCTACCTCTTTTCTTAAGCTTACAAAATTAAGTTCCTCTATTCTTTCTAATTCTTTATCTATATTAACTCCTAAATATCTTATTATATTTTTATGTCTTAATCCTAACTTAGCTTTACATTTCTCCATCTCTTCCTTGTTATAGTTATACAACATCATTTCTGACTTCCCCCAGTTAACTTGTAATCCTGTAATTTCCCCAAATTCTCTCAAATGTTTCTGAATCATCTCCCCACTTTCTAGGGGATCTTCTATTGTCAATAACGTATCATCCGCAAACATATTTACTTTAATCTTGTTTTTTCTTCCTATCCCCTTTAATCTTTCATCTTCCCTAATTACATTTGCTAAAATTTCTATAACTATTGCAAATAAAATCGGTGAAAGTGGACATCCTTGCCTAGTTCCTCGGGCTAGTATTATTTGTTGCGTTAACCCATCATTAACCATTATTTCCGCTTTATTATTTTTATACATCTGATTTATCACTCCCATAAATTTATGTCCAAACCCAAATGTTTTTAATATTATTTTTAACGCTGGCCATTCCACGCAATCAAAGGCTTTGAAAATATCCAGAGCTAATAATCCTGCTTTTAAGTTTCTTTTTTTATAATATTTATTATATTTATAACTCTCCCAATTAAATTTGGCATTTTCCTACCTAAAATAAATCCACATTGATCATTTTTAATATATTTAAATATAAATGTACCCATTCTTTTAGCCATAATTGCTGAAAATATTTTTGCATCCTGATTTATTAAAGATATTGGTCTATATGACGCTGGATCTGTCAAGTCCTTGCCTGGCTTCTGTATTAATACAACCAGGGACTGGTCCCACGATGGCGGGGTCATTCCTCCTTCTATTATATTATTGAATAATTTTTTAAATCTAGGTATTAAAATATCTTTAAATATTTTATAAAATTCCGGCCCTTAAATATTTTATAAAATTCCGGCCCCATGTAAGGCTTTAAAGGCAATAAGAGCCAAAAGAAAAGGAACCCCAGGAAAGAAGCCAAAAAAAGCAAAGGGGTGGAAACGGAGAATGAGATTTAATAAAAATAAAATATACTACCAACGCATTTCGGACAAACAATGTTCTTCTTCAGGGCAATCTAAAGTAAACATAAAGATGTATGTATAATATTTACAAAGTTACAAAACCATAGGTATAGGTCACATAAATCCATTCAATCTACTCCAGAACAATAAGAATTTCAACATAAAAGAAACAACTCTTAAAACAATACATGTAAAAAGATTTTTTAAAAAAAGCAGTTATAAGAGGCTCAAATTCAAAGACTATATTCAACATTATAACAATAAACATACTGACTCAATATCACAACACCTCTTTACTCATATGAGTAGTATATTTTATTTTTATTAAATCTCATTCTCCGTTTCTACCCCTTTGCCTTTGGCTTTTTTGGCTTCTTTAAAGGTAATAACCAACACTTCATATTTCGCCCAGAAACTAATTGGCAATTTTAAAAATGGCGTAATATGGTCACCCCTTGGTGTACTGGTGACCAACCTGGCTGCTGTATTTTGAACTAGCTGAAGTTTCCTAACTAGGCACAATGGTAGCCCTATGTACAGCTCATTACAGAAGTCGAGCTTCGAAGTTACCAGCGTGTGCACTACCGTCTTTAGATCTTCCAACTCTAGGAAATGGTGCAGCTGGCGTATCAGCCAAAGCTGACAATAGGCACTCCTGGACATCACATCTATCTGAGCTGCCATTTGGAGCGACAGATCCAGGAGCACCCCCAAGCTGTGAACGCAGCCTTTCAGGGGGAGTGTAACCTCATCCAGAACTGGTTGACACTCCTCCAAACCCAGGTTGGGGCCTTTGACAGTAAGCACCTCCATCTTGTCTGGATTCAGCTTCAGTTTATTTTTCCTCATCCAGTCCATTACCGCCTCCAAGCATGATAAAAGATGAAACTGGATGATAAAAGAGGAAAATGTCCCCTTGTATCTGAAATGCCTCTTCTCTGTCACTTCCTCAGGACCCCTCTTTGATGTCTTTTAGAAAAAAGTTAAAGACACTGCTTTTTAAATGATAGAACAATAAAAAGAGATGTTTTTTGCCTGGTGCTCATTCAAGTCTCCTAGGGAGACAGCTCTTAAATTTGACCTTGGGCCTGGGTTCTATCCTCCAGGATCGACTCAGAAGCATCATGAAAAGAGAATCTATGAACATGAGAACTGGCAGACCCAGAGCTCTATGCCTGCAGGATCCCCGGCCTACCCAGGTGTGAAGAATCTGGCAAAAAAGGAAAAAGGTACCTGTGTTGGGCAGTGACATCCCACTTTCCCATATGTTTCTGCTCATACAGAACTAGACAGTATCCAAGTAACACACAGGAGACCTCCATGAGCAGGGGAAAAACCTCGGTAATGGGGCAAAGGTTTGAAATAAAACTGCAGAAGTAACAGGGCAGGGAGAAAGGCTGAGCAAGTGAGAATTACAGGGTATGAGAAGAACTTTGGGTGAGAACATAGTAGCAATAAAACCAAAACAGCTCTCAGTTTGCAACAGAGTAGGAATGGACAGAATGTCTTTGACTTCAACTCCCAGAAGCCCCTGCCAACATAGCCAATGATCAGGAATGCTGGGAGTTGAAGTCCAAAACATCTGGAGATCTACTTTCTGCTCGCCTCTGCAATAGAAGACCCTATCAAGGGGAAGATCAGGGCCAGGCAGCAGTACACACATGGATAGTTTTATGGATATGAAAATTAATCTCTGTCATGAAACAAACTCTCACCGTTTCATTCTGCCCCTCCTAGCTTTCAGCTCTGAAACGACTTGCTTCAAGGAGCCCCCAAGAAACAGGAAACACCCTGAGTATGGAAATGAAGGTAAGGTAAGGTAAGGGAGGGGGCTTTTTAGCAGAAGGGGGATTCTGGGAGGTGGAGGGCCTAAGGCTGGGACAGTGGGAGGGCAGTGAGGGGCAGGAGATGTTTCTTTGGGAAGAAGAGAGATTTCATCATTTTATTGAAAAAGGCCACATCAAATGCTAAACATCTGTTCCCAAAGGACATGAACGCACAAGGGCCTGAATCGAGGATCCATATAATTGGGGCAAATAACAGCTTTGGCAGAGGGGAGGGTCATTGAACCCCCAAAAATGGCATGGAGGGAAAAGGGATTTTTTAAAAAGCTTCACCATTCCAAAGTCATCTTACTTTGGGGGCTTGCATGATGTTCCGGAGGAGATCCCTGTCCAGGAGGAGTTTCGGCTGGTGGTGGACAGTGCTGCATGCCATAGAAGCCACTCAGGCCTCCAGGTCAAAGAGCGCGTTTTTGATAACCCCGCTCAGCAGAGATGAAACACAGAACCTCACTCTTGGCTGGATCAGGAAACAAGTATCATAGTGCTATTATATATATCTATGGTGTGGCCACATTTAGAATACAGTACTCTCAAAATTGGTATCCTAGAACTGGAGAAGGTGCTGGAAAGGGCAACTGAAACAATCAAGGGATTGGGGTATGTTCTCCACACAGAGGCTGGTGCTTTTCAGTTTCGAAAGAGATTAATAGAGGAGGTGAACATGGGGACACTGCGGAGGTTTATTAAACAACAACGCCCCTTTTCCACTGCACTTTCTAGGTAGCACCATGGACAAGTACAAAGTATATTTGACAGATGATGGACTCCTTGCCGTCTTGAAGAAATACAGGCTCCCACACGGGCCCATTGTTGGTATGGACTACGGTGATAAGGGATGGGAGGGAACAAATGCACACTTCGGAGTTTGAGAGTTGAGTCAGGAAAAGGAAAGCCAGCAAATCAGGAACAAAACTTCAATGATAAACCGTTTTTAAAAAAATCTCAGCCTTCCTCATCCTGGTGTCCTCTAGAAGTGTTGAACTACAACTCCAAACATCCCCTAGCCAGCCGTGCTGGGGGATGCTGAGAGTTGCAGTCCAACACATCTGGAGGACACCAGGTTAGATAACACTGCATTATCTAATAGATACTCACAACGCCCCTCTAATGACTATCAGTGCTGTTCCCATTTTACAGATAGAGAAATGGGAGTTGAAAAACAGCAACTCCTCCGTTGGCATCAAGTATGTCCACTGAACCAAAGTTTTCTAGGCTGTGTCTCAGGGCCAGCTGACCACTTACACCACAGATACGTTTTAGCTGCAGGTCCTGCAGTGTTTTCTGTTGTTCGTGCGAAAGGTAGATGTGTGGCTTTAAAGGCACAGTGTGAAATGTGCTAGGGAAGCACGGCTGGCACCAGCTCCTGGTGGCAAGTGCCCACAGTATCTTAACACATTACACATCTGACCTTCAAACAATGGAATTAATAGCAACAAACACTGGTACACACACAAAAAACATGATGCATAGAGAATGAATTGGCCCTAACTCAGAGCTAGTATGGTGCATCAACCAAAATGCTGAGCTTGGATGTAGGGAAACCTGGGTTCAAGACCTCATGCAGTGTGGAAGTTCTAGAACAGCCTTCAGGGAGTCACATTTTTTTTCAGCCTACAACAGAGGGTTGCTGTGAAGATAAAAGTAGGCCTTGGTCTGAGTTCCTTGAAAGAAGGGTGAATACAAATGTGACAGATACCGTTGCATTCACTATGTCCCATTGGCACCTGGAAGGCAGGCAGGCAGTACTCTGGCTGTCCGTGGCTTAGCCACTCTGTTCCTAGAGAGGGGCATGGCGGGCAAAAGGACCCAAGGAAGGAAAGAAAGAAGGAGAGAAGCCAAGGAACACCGGAGTCAGAAGAGCAAGAAATAAGATTTGCACATGCAAAGTTTAACAACTCCTTGTTGATATGACATGATCAGACACATCTTTGCCTGCAACCTTGCTGAGCTTAATAATAATAATAATAATAATAATAATAATAATAAATATTTATTTATTTATTTCTTACCTGCCTCTCCTTCCGGATTGAGGCAGGGAACAACATCAATACAAACAATATAAAATATATAAAACTGGTTAAAAATATACAATTAATACATGATTAAAATCAACCAAGTCTTAAAATTCGACTGGGTAAGCCTGCCGGAAGAGATCAGTCTTTTTAGCTCTCTTGAATTCTAGAAGACATGTAAGTTTGCGGATCTCTCCCGGCAGGTCGTTCCATAGTCTGGGAGCGGCAGAAGAGAAGGTCCTCTGGGTAACGGTTGTCAGCCTAGTCTTGGCCGACTGTAATAAATTCTTCCCAGGTCCCCTCTACAAGGATTCGCTTTTGCGCCCGGTTAGGCGATTATGCGCATAATCACAGAAGCGCATTTACGCCTAATCCCTCTGCACAAGAGGCAGCGAGAGGCGGCGAAGCGCATTAACGGATCTCCAAAATGCGGTTTAGAAGTAGTTAATGCGCATAAGCGCATATTCACACAGTCAAAATGCGCTTTAACGGCTGGAGCAAAATAAAACTTGCTGTTTAACGCACATTCAATAATGCGCATAATCGGAGGGATAACGCGCCTCTACGCCCCATTTGCGCTCCGCTGGTGTGGAGGTAAATTTTTTAATGAGACTTCAAAGAGCATTAAACCTCTCGTGAAGAGGCACCCCCAGAGGACCTGAGCATGCGGGGCGGATTGTATGGGAGAAGGCGATCCCGCATGAAACCTGGCCCCAACCCTGTAGGGCTTTAACGGTAATAACCAACACTTTGTACTTCGCCCAGAAACTAATTGGCAGCCAGTGGAGTGATTTTAAAATTGCCAAATACCTGCTTGATCTTAGGGCAGCAGTGTGTGTATAGGGAAGGTGGTGAGGTGAGGTGGTCTTTGGAAAGTGGCAAGTGTTTGAAAGAAAGTGAACATACCTGGAATTGGCAAGGGAGGGAACTTGTGGTAGATGCCAGAAGGGCAAGAAGCTTCTGGAAAAGACTGGAGGACTCTATGCCTTCCTTGGCTTGTGTTTAACCACCTGACCGGATTCCATCCTGCAGCATCAAACCGGAAACTTTATGAAAAGAAAATCTATGAATATGAGAAGAGGCAAGGACAGCAACAACCCATAGCCAGAAGTTCAGCAGAATACCCAGGTGAGAAGAAAGTGGCGAAGATGGGGAGAGGTACCCCTGGTCAGGCACTTTTCCATGTGTTTCTGTATACATAGAGCCAAACTTTCCCCAATTAATTCTGCCTTGCTGCTGCTGCACTCTGCACTCAGCCAAACCCCACCCAGTTCTCAGATCCACAAGGATTTAATTAAGAGAAGCCTTTGATTCCCTAGGAAACATGGAAAAGAAGGGAAAGGTTCTTTGGCAAAATGGAGGGGGGCTGTTGAACATCCAGAGGTCACTGAGAGGCAGGAGATGTTTATTATGGAGGCGGAAAGAATATTTTACTGCTTTTTAGAGCTGTAAGCAGCCACACCTGAATGGCAAACTACATTAACATTAGCCAATGACAAATAAGCAGACTGCAAAAGAATACGCCACTCTTACTAATCATGAGTACTAGTTGGTGAAAACCATGGTTCAGGTGCAGAGAATGTTTCATTTTGCTTAAAATCGCATTGAAACTCATAGGCATTAACTTAGTTTGGGTCTATGCTGTGTCGGGGAGCGCAGCTCAGTGGTAAAGCAACCAATTTGCGAAAAGAAGGATGCAGGTTCAATCCCTACTAAAAAGTTCTTTGATCCGAGACCCGGCTGCAGTCAGAATAGACAGCAATGAGCTACTGCAGGGCTCAGGAATATTTTTCCGGTTGAGGTCCATATTACTTGGGTTGAAACCTGTCAGGATCTGAATTCCAGCAGTGGGAGCGGCCAGATCCAAAGTGGGCGGAGTTACCAATGATATTCTAGCCTTGGTTCAGTACGCAGTCAGAGGAAAAAAGACATTTGCATCCAGGCATTCCCTTTCTCCAACTTGGGCCAGGCTTCCTCCATCAACATCGTCGCTGGGGAACAAATCAGAATTGGGTAACTAATGTCCATAATCTGGGTGGGATGGGGTGAGAGGGGCATGGCCTAGGAAGAGTTTGGACGTCCAGATCAAGAGGCCTGGAGGTTCATATTTGGCCTGTGGGCCAGAAGTTCCCCATTCTTGGGCTACAGGGACCCCAGCCGTTTGACTCAGTATGGCAGCTTCTCATGTTCATATATATTATATCCAAAACCCTGTCTTTTTGATTTACACTGATACTTAAATGTGACTCATTAAAAGAATCTCCCACATATTTTATTTTTAAAAGTGTTAATAGAATTTAGAGGGCGCTTTGCCATTTCACCCTGTACCGCTTTCCAGATTCAGAGTGCCTTCCTGACATTATTAGTTTGTCCCACGGGGAGAAACATTCAGGTCCACCTATGCCACCTGTATGTTTTCTCATAGGGTCAAGAATGGCTTTGGGAGGCCCAACTGAATTGCAGAAAACAGCAGAGGAAGGCAGTGTTTATACCCCCCAACCCCTTGTCTACAACCACTTTGTTCTTGAACCAAACCAGATGGCTGCTATTTGTTTGTTTGTTTAATTTATTTAAAAGCTGATATTCTGCTTTTAAAAACAAATGTTTTCAAAGCAGCTTGCAGGATTTGGACAGTCTTTGCATGGAGACTTACAGAAGGGTGGGGGATCAGATAAACTCACATGGTACGATTCATCCCCCACAGCCCACATACACTGCTGGCGAGGGCCAGGTGTTCTTTTAAGAATTGCAGAGATGGGGGAAGCTCCACCTGGTGGACATTTCCCTTCTCTGCAAACAGGATCCATCTAAGAATCCAGACCAGCAATCCTACCTCAAGGTGTATGAATGGTGAGAATAATAATATTGACCACATCAGAGGGCTGTTAGAAACGGACCGAAGGAAGAAAATCTTGTGTCCAGGGCCTCTCCGCAAAATTGAGGTAGCTAGCTTTTCTCCATCTTTCAGAAAATGGACAAGTAAGTAGCTCTACTTCAGTCAGTCCTATCAAAGATGCCAAAATAGTTGTTTTCAAAGAACTTTGAAAAACTGAATAAGAAACAGATAATATCATTAACGATCCCTGAAAGTGTTAATAAACTAGTAGAGGTATATCATGAGAATGTAAACAACTGAAACATGCCTCTTTCTATGTTTTCCTTTTCTCTTTACCCTGGTCTAACTCTCCCCTATTCCCTACCTGACAGTCCAAACCACCTTGGAATGCTCTTTCAGCTCCTGTCCAAATATACCTGGGTCGTTAGACTATTGCTCAAGCCAGTGCCCTAGGCTTCAATATTTTTTAACAATATAACATACATAAAAGAAGACACAGGCTCAATTCGGACAACACGTTAAGCAACGGTTGTTAAGTTAAACAGCTGTCAGTTGGTTAGCTCAACGTGTCGTCCGAATTCAGCCACACAACGGATAAACAACCCACGGTTGGTTAAGTTGGAGTTTTAAACAACTGAGTTAAACAACTTGCGAGTTGTTTAAAAGTTAGTCAATTGACTAACATGTTGTCCGAATTCAGCCGCTTGTGGTGCGAGGGTTAAACAACTGAGGTGCGTATGTTAACACAAAAAACCATAGAGGAGAGCGGCAAGAGCGGCAGAAAGCGGCCGGCCGCTCAGGCACGCTCGCAACAGACCGCTGGTATTGCCGCCATAGCAACCAGGATGCCCGCCTCCCCCGCCAGGCAGCTGGCACGGAGCTCAACAAGGGGCCGGCTCCTGCACGAACTCACGCAGGGTGCCCAGTCAGCTACCCAAACGGAAAGGGAAGCACACCAGAAGGATAGTATGGCAAAGGGGGGGGAGGGGGAGACGGAATAACCAAAACCCCCAGGCGCCCCGGAGCAAGAGGCAGCCCCCCCCACTAACTAGGAGAACCACACTCCACCCGAAGCAGATCCCCACTGCACCGCCACCTCTACCCTCGCTTCACCCAGAAGGACGAGGGCAGGGGAAGCGGCAACCAGAGAGCCCCCCCCTCATCCGCCCAACACAGCCGGACAACAAGCCTTTGCCAGGCCCCGAGAATCCCACTGGGGAGCGTCACGCCCGTGCGGAGACGTCCCGGGTGCGTGAATGCTTCAGTGCCTGGATCTGGCTGCGCTTCCCCCACCCCCTGTGAGCGTCGGCTGTGGAGTCCCATCTCTGGACTGGCATCTCTCCCTGGCATGGCCCCCTCTCCACCTCCTCCCCTTGGCACGTTCCATGCTTGGCTCCCTGGGGGTGTGGCCTCGGCCGTCCCCTCTTCACTGCTGTGCCTTCCAGCCGCCTCCTCCCTTCCCGGGGGCGACTGTCCTTTCCGTAGGTTCTGCTCTGGCATAGTGGTGCCCATGTGCCTTATTGCCCATGTCTGGTCTCCCTGCTGAATAAAGTTTTCTACGCCACCCCACTCTTGCCTTCTTTCCTGTGTGTGCGGAAGATGCTCTAGGAGGGAGGTGGGGGGGGGGGTTGGGGGCTGGGTGCCAACGTTGGAATTGCAGTGCTGGGCATGGGGTGCGAATGTTGTATTGGTGCTGCCGTTCCTCCTAGCAGCCTCTTTGCCCGAGGCTGCTGAGTTCCGCCCACTGATTGAGGCAGCCAATGGGGTTTGGGAGGCGTGTCCTGCATCGGCTACAATAGCGGCGCCCATGGTTTTCGGCCGCAGTGTGTGCTGGGATACCTGCTGGAGGACTGACGGAGTTCGGTAAGCGGGGAAAATGGCGGCCGGGCTGTCAGTCAGAACCGAGTACGTTATTAACCACCAGGGGGGGTTAAAAATTCTTTGCAGCGCCTGCTGCAGCGTGTCGTCTGAATTGAGCCCACCTTTTTAACACACCGTCAGTGGGTTAATTCTCAGTTGCTTAATGTGTTGTCCGAATTGAGCCATTGTCTTTGACTTACAACTTTTAACATGGTCATAAAAATCAAACCTCCAAATGACTCTCTGGCTTAAAATACTATGCTTTCCACCTTCTCAACACCCAAAGGCAATTTCATCAGACCTCTCTCTTATTGGCTTATGCACTTCTAAATAGGGTGGCCACATGAAACCCACAGCACATTGATTCATAGGAACATCCCCCACAAAATTTAGTAAATCCCTCAGGATCACCGTTCTGCTTCAAATGTGGCCTTCATCAAAATTTCAAATTAGTAAGGTTTCGGTAAATTCACATGCACCATTTTAATCTCTTTTCCTTTTGAATCTTAGGGCCAAATTAGACAAAATCTTGGAGACTTATGATCAGATCTCCTGTTCTCTTAAATGCTACTGCAGGTGTCCCTGAATTGGACCAGGATCATGGTATTGGGAAAAGGGGGGTATTAACCGCTCTCGCTCTCTCTCTCTCACACACACACACACACAGCTACCTACCTTTCTCCTGATCTAAACTGCTGCCTTCCACTGTTATTTGTTCCATTAAGGATGCATGTTTCCCCTAATGGGGCAAATAGCGGGGGGGACGGGGACGGGCCGTGTGTGTGTAGCTGAATGAGTTTGTGATTTGGAGCTCAGGTCCCACCTGTGCCTCATACTTAGGTTCTTGGGCAAGTTGCTACCACTATCTTCGGCCAGCACAGCCAATCACCATGCTGGCTGGGGAATGATAAGAGTTGTAGTTTAACAAATCTGGAGGGTGCCAGGTTGAGGAAGGCTGCTCTAGTACAAGGTTTACTTGGTGCAAGGTATGGGAATCCTTTCTTAATTAGATGCTGAGGTCCTGGTTTTTCCAACTAGCTGGCTCAATTCACCCAAGCTCTCCAGCTGTAAAGTCTACAGTCCATCCTCTACAAGGGACTGTCAACATTCCTTCTGAATTAAAACAACCACAGCCACCTTAAAGTATTCTGTATATCCTTTACTGCATCCTTAGTGTGAATCTTTGCCCATATTGTGATACCTTTAATTCAATTTGTGGAACGTTCCTCACCACCACCGCCACCACCCATTAACAAAGGCTCAATGGCATTTTTGCATTGTTGTTTCGGGAACCTTAAAGAAAAGAGGTAATTCTATAGCCTCCTGTCATGTTCTAGCACATGACCTTTTGACAACTGAGATGATATATCTACATTTATTTTTAACTCCTTAACCATACTTAATTGGCTGATTAAAGAAACTTGGTTAATTAATAAAAAATCATTTTATTGCTTAATCAATCAATAAAATCTGCATATGATAAAACACTGATATAGAAGAATACGAATAAATTAATTACTTTCTTTGTTTCTAGATGGTGTCACAATCACAAGCAGCAGCCAGGACTCTGACTCCGAGGAAGAGGGGGAAGCTAGGTTGGGAGCAGCGGTGAAGGCTCTGAGCCTGGGCCCCAGCACTGAGCCTGAACCCAACAACCAGGAGCCCTTCCAGATCGATAACCCCAAACCAGAAGCCCTAAAGAAGTTGACGCCTGAGTTGGATTCCTCCGAGGAGCCAACACCCTTGACTCAAGCAAGTCTTAAAATTCGACTGGGTAAGCCTGCCGGAAGAGATCAGTCTTTATAGCTCTCTTGAATTCTAGAAGACTGGTAAGTTGGCGGATCTCTCCTGGCAGGTCGTTCCACAGTCTGGGAGCAGCAGAAGAGAAGGTACTCTGGGAAATGGTTGTCAGCCTAGTCTTGGCAGACTGTAGTAGGTTCTTCCCAGAGGACCTGAGCATGCGGGGCGGATTGTATGGGAGAAGGCGATCCCGCAGGTAACCTGGGCCCAACCCATGTAGGGCTTTTATAGGTAATAACCAACACTTTGTACTTCGCCCGGAAACTAAATGGCAGCCAGTGGAGTGATTTCAAAATTGCCAAATACCTGCTTAATCTTAGGGCAGCAGTGAGTGTATGGGGAGGGTGGTGAGGTGAGGTGGTCTTTGGAAAGTGGCAAGTGTTTGAAAGAAAGTGAACATACCTGGGATTGGCAAGGGAGGGAACTTGTGGTAGATGCCAGAAGGGCAAGAAGCTTCTGGAAAAGACTGGAGGACTCTATGCCTTCCTTGGCTTGTGTTTAACCACCTGACCGGATTCCATCCTGCAGCATCAACCCGGAAACTTTATGAAAAGAAAACCTATGAATGTATGATGATTCAAGGACAGCAACAACCCATAGCCAGAAGTTCAGCAGAATACCCAGGTGAGAAGAAAGTGGCGAAGATGGGGAGAGGTACCCCTGGTCAGGCACTTTTCCATGTGTTTCTGTATACATAGAGCCAAACTTTCCCCAATTCATTCTGCCTTGCTGCTGCTGCACTCTGCACTCAGCCAAACCCCACCCAGTTCTCAGATCCACAAGGATTTAATTAAGAGAAGCCTTTGATTCCCTAGGAAACATGGAAAAGAAGGGAAAGGTTCTTTGGCAAAATGGAGGGGGGCTGTTGAACATCCAGAGGTCACTGAGAGGCAGGAGATGTTTATTATGGAGGCGGAAAGAATATTTTACTGCTTTTTAGAGCTGTAAGCAGCCACACCTGAATGGCAAACTACATTAACATTAGCCAATGACAAATAAGCAGACTGCAAAAGAATACGCCACTCTTACTAATCATGAGTACTAGTTGGTGAAAACCATGGTTCAGGTGCAGAGAATGTTTCATTTTGCTTAAAATCGCATTGAAACTCATAGGCATTAACTTAGTTTGGGTCTATGCTGTGTCGGGGAGCGCAGCTCAGTGGTAAAGCAACCAATTTGCGAAAAGAAGGATGCAGGTTCAATCCCTACTAAAAAGTTCTTTGATCCGAGACCCGGCTGCAGTCAGAATAGACAGCAATGAGCTACTGCAGGGCTCAGGAATATTTTTCCGGTTGAGGTCCATATTACTTGGGTTGAAACCTGTCAGGATCTGAATTCCAGCAGTGGGAGCGGCCAGATCCAAAGTGGGCGGAGTTACCAATGATATTCTAGCCTTGGTTCAGTACGCAGTCAGAGGAAAAAAGACATTTGCATCCAGGCATTCCCCTTCTCCAACTTGGGCCAGGCTTCCTCCATCAACATCGTCGCTGGGGAACAAATCAGAATTGGGTAACTAATGTCCATAATCTGGGTGGGATGGGGTGAGAGGGGCATGGCCTAGGAAGAGTTTGGACGTCCAGATCAAGAGGCCTGGAGGTTCATATTTGGCCTGTGGGCCAGAAGTTCCCCATTCTTGGGCTACAGGGACCCCAGCCGTTTGACTCAGTATGGCAGCTTCTCATGTTCATATATATTATATCCAAAACCCTGTCTTTTTGATTTACACTGATACTTAAATGTGACTCATTAAAAGAATCTCCCACATATTTTATTTTTAAAAGTGTTAATAGAATTTAGAGGGCGCTTTGCCATTTCACCCTGTACCGCTTTCCAGATTCAGAGTGCCTTCCTGACATTATTAGTTTGTCCCACGGGGAGAAACATTCAGGTCCACCTATGCCACCTGTATGTTTTCTCATAGGGTCAAGAATGGCTTTGGGAGGCCCAACTGAATTGCAGAAAACAGCAGAGGAAGGCAGTGTTTATACCCCCCAACCTCTTGTCTACAACCACTTTGTTCTTGAACCAAACCAGATGGCTGCTATTTGTTTGTTTGTTTAATTTATTTAAAAGCTGATATTCTGCTTTTAAAAACAAATGTTTTCAAAGCAGCTTGCAGGATTTGGACAGTCTTTGCATGGAGACTTACAGAAGGGTGGGGGATCAGATAAACTCACATGGTACGATTCATCCCCCACAGCCCACATACACTGCTGGCGAGGGCCAGGTGTTCTTTTAAGAATTGCAGAGATGGGGGAAGCTCCACCTGGTGGACATTTCCCTTCTCTGCAAACAGGATCCATCTAAGAATCCAGACCAGCAATCCTACCTCAAGGTGTATGAATGGTGAGAATAATAATATTGACCACATCAGAGGGCTGTTAGAAACGGACCGAAGGAAGAAAATCTTGTGTCCAGGGCCTCTCCGCAAAATTGAGGTAGCTAGCTTTTCTCCATCTTTCAGAAAATGGACAAGTAAGTAGCTCTACTTCAGTCAGTCCTATCAAAGATGCCAAAATAGTTGTTTTCAAAGAACTTTGAAAAACTGAATAAGAAACAGATAATATCATTAACGATCCCTGAAAGTGTTAATAAACTAGTAGAGGTATATCATGAGAATGTAAACAACTGAAACATGCCTCTTTCTATGTTTTCCTTTTCTCTTTACCCTGGTCTAACTCTCCCCTATTCCCTACCTGACAGTCCAAACCACCTTGGAATGCTCTTTCAGCTCCTGTCCAAATATACCTGGGTCGTTAGACTATTGCTCAAGCCAGTGCCCTAGGCTTCAATATTTTTTAACAATATAACATACATAAAAGAAGACACAGGCTCAATTCGGACAACACGTTAAGCAACGGTTGTTAAGTTAAACAGCTGTCAGTTGGTTAGCTCAACGTGTCGTCCGAATTCAGCCACACAACGGATAAACAACCCACGGTTGGTTAAGTTGGAGTTTTAAACAACTGAGTTAAACAACTTGCGAGTTGTTTAAAAGTTAGTCAATTGACTAACATGTTGTCCGAATTCAGCCGCTTGTGGTGCGAGGGTTAAACAACTGAGGTGCGTATGTTAACACAAAAAACCATAGAGGAGAGCGGCAAGAGCGGCAGAAAGCGGCCGGCCGCTCAGGCACGCTCGCAACAGACCGCTGGTATTGCCGCCATAGCAACCAGGATGCCCGCCTCCCCCGCCAGGCAGCTGGCACGGAGCTCAACAAGGGGCCGGCTCCTGCACGAACTCACGCAGGGTGCCCAGTCAGCTACCCAAACGGAAAGGGAAGCACACCAGAAGGATAGTATGGCAAAGGGGGGGGAGGGGGAGACGGAATAACCAAAAACCCCAGGCGCCCCGGAGCAAGAGGCAGCCCCCCCCACTAACTAGGAGAACCACACTCCACCCGAAGCAGATCCCCACTGCACCGCCACCTCTACCCTCGCTTCACCCAGAAGGACGAGGGCAGGGGAAGCGGCAACCAGAGAGCCCCCCCCTCATCCGCCCAACACAGCCGGACAACAAGCCTTTGCCAGGCCCCGAGAATCCCACTGGGGAGCGTCACGCCCGTGCGGAGACGTCCCGGGTGCGTGAATGCTTCAGTGCCTGGATCTGGCTGCGCTTCCCCCACCCCCTGTGAGAGTCGGCTGTGGAGTCCCATCTCTGGACTGGCATCTCTCCCTGGCATGGCCCCCTCTCCACCTCCTCCCCTTGGCACGTTCCATGCTTGGCTCCCTGGGGGTGTGGCCTCGGCCGTCCCCTCTTCACTGCTGTGCCTTCCAGCCGCCTCCTCCCTTCCCGGGGGCGACTGTCCTTTCCGTAGGTTCTGCTCTGGCATAGTGGTGCCCATGTGCCTTATTGCCCATGTCTGGTCTCCCTGCTGAATAAAGTTTTCTACGCCACCCCACTCTTGCCTTCTTTCCTGTGTGTGCGGAAGATGCTCTAGGAGGGAGGTGGGGGGGGGGGTTGGGGGCTGGGTGCCAACGTTGGAATTGCAGTGCTGGGCATGGGGTGCGAATGTTGTATTGGTGCTGCCGTTCCTCCTAGCAGCCTCTTTGCCCGAGGCTGCTGAGTTCCGCCCACTGATTGAGGCAGCCAATGGGGTTTGGGAGGCGTGTCCTGCATCGGCTACAATAGCGGCGCCCATGGTTTTCGGCCGCAGTGTGTGCTGGGATACCTGCTGGAGGACTGACGGAGTTCGGTAAGCGGGGAAAATGGCGGCCGGGCTGTCAGTCAGAACCGAGTACGTTATTAACCACCAGGGGGGGTTAAAAATTCTTTGCAGCGCCTGCTGCAGCGTGTCGTCTGAATTGAGCCCACCTTTTTAACACACCGTCAGTGGGTTAATTCTCAGTTGCTTAATGTGTTGTCCGAATTGAGCCATTGTCTTTGACTTACAACTTTTAACATGGTCATAAAAATCAAACCTCCAAATGACTCTCTGGCTTAAAATACTATGCTTTCCACCTTCTCAACACCCAAAGGCAATTTCATCAGACCTCTCTCTTATTGGCTTATGCACTTCTAAATAGGGTGGCCACATGAAACCCACAGCACATTGATTCATAGGAACATCCCCCACAAAATTTAGTAAATCCCTCAGGATCACCGTTCTGCTTCAAATGTGGCCTTCATCAAAATTTCAAATTAGTAAGGTTTCGGTAAATTCACATGCACCATTTTAATCTCTTTTCCTTTTGAATCTTAGGGCCAAATTAGACAAGATCTTGGAGACTTATGATCAGATCTCCTGTTCTCTTAAATGCTACTGCAGGTGTCCCTGAATTGGACCAGGATCATGGTATTGGGAAAAGGGGGGTATTAACCGCTCTCGCTCTCTCTCTCTCTCTCACACACACACACAGCTACCTACCTTTCTCCTGATCTAAACTGCTGCCTTCCACTGTTATTTGTTCCATTAAGGATGCATGTTTCCCCTAATGGGGCAAATAGCGGGGGGGACGGGGACGGGCCGTGTGTGTGTAGCTGAATGAGTTTGTGATTTGGAGCTCAGGTCCCACCTGTGCCTCATACTTAGGTTCTTGGGCAAGTTGCTACCACTATCTTCGGCCAGCACAGCCAATCACCATGCTGGCTGGGGAATGATAAGAGTTGTAGTTTAACAAATCTGGAGGGTGCCAGGTTGAGGAAGGCTGCTCTAGTACAAGGTTTACTTGGTGCAAGGTATGGGAATCCTTTCTTAATTAGATGCTGAGGTCCTGGTTTTTCCAACTAGCTGGCTCAATTCACCCAAGCTCTCCAGCTGTAAAGTCTACAGTCCATCCTCTACAAGGGACTGTCAACATTCCTTCTGAATTAAAACAACCACAGCCACCTTAAAGTATTCTGTATATCCTTTACTGCATCCTTAGTGTGAATCTTTGCCCATATTGTGATACCTTTAATTCAATTTGTGGAACGTTCCTCACCACCACCGCCACCACCCATTAACAAAGGCTCAATGGCATTTTTGCATTGTTGTTTCGGGAACCTTAAAGAAAAGAGGTAATTCTATAGCCTCCTGTCATGTTCTAGCACATGACCTTTTGACAACTGAGATGATATATCTACATTTATTTTTAACTCCTTAACCATACTTAATTGGCTGATTAAAGAAACTTGGTTAATTAATAAAAAATCATTTTATTGCTTAATCAATAAAATCTGCATATGATAAAACACTGATATAGAAGAATACGAATAAATTAATTACTTTCTTTGTTTCTAGATGGTGTCACAATCACAAGCAGCAGCCAGGACTCTGACTCCGAGGAAGAGGGGGAAGCTAGGTTGGGAGCAGCGGTGAAGGCTCTGAGCCTGGGCCCCAGCACTGAGCCTGAACCCAACAACCAGGAGCCCTTCCAGATCGATAACCCCAAACCAGAAGCCCTAAAGAAGTTGACGCCTGAGTTGGATTCCTCCGAGGAGCCAACACCCTTGACTCAAGCAAGTCTTAAAATTCGACTGGGTAAGCCTGCCGGAAGAGATTAGTCTTTATAGCTCTCTTGAATTCTAGAAGACTGGTAAGTTGGCGGATCTCTCCTGGCAGGTCGTTCCACAGTCTGGGAGCAGCAGAAGAGAAGGTACTCTGGGAAATGGTTGTCAGCCTAGTCTTGGCAGACTGTAGTAGGTTCTTCCCAGAGGACCTGAGCATGCGGGGCGGATTGTATGGGAGAAGGCGATCCCGCAGGTAACCTGGGCCCAACCCATGTAGGGCTTTTAAAGGTAATAACCAACACTTTGTACTTCGCCCGGAAACTAAATGGCAGCCAGTGGAGTGATTTCAAAATTGCCAAATACCTGCTTAATCTTAGGGCAGCAGTGAGTGTATGGGGAGGGTGGTGAGGTGAGGTGGTCTTTGGAAAGTGGCAAGTGTTTGAAAGAAAGTGAACATACCTGGGATTGGCAAGGGAGGGAACTTGTGGTAGATGCCAGAAGGGCAAGAAGCTTCTGGAAAAGACTGGAGGACTCTATGCCTTCCTTGGCTTGTGTTTAACCACCTGACCGGATTCCATCCTGCAGCATCAACCCGGAAACTTTATGAAAAGAAAACCTATGAATGTATGATGATTCAAGGACAGCAACAACCCATAGCCAGAAGTTCAGCAGAATACCCAGGTGAGAAGAATGTGGTGAAGATGGGGAGAGGTACCCTTGGTCAGGCACTTTTCCATGTGTTTCTGTTTACATAGAGCAAAACTTTCCCCAATTCATTCTGCCTTGCTGCAATCTGCACTCCGCCAAACCCCACCCCATTCTCCGATCCACAAGGATTTACTTAAGAGAAGGCTTCGATTCCCTAGGAAACATGGAAAAGAAGGGAAAGGAGTGAGGTTCTTTGGCAAAATGGAGGGGGGCTGTTGAACATCCAGAGGTCACTGAGAGGCAGGAGAAGTTTATTATGGAGGCGGAAAGAATATTTCACTGCTTGTTAGAGCTGTAAGCCACACCTGAATGGCAAACTACATTAACATTAGCCAATGAAAAGTAAGCAGACTGCAAAAGAATAAGCCACTCTTACTAATCATGAGTACTAGTTGGTGAAAACCATGGTTCAGGTGCAGAGAATGTTTCATTTTGCTTAAAATCCCATTGAAACTCATAGGCGTTAACTTAGTTTGGGTCTATGGCTGCCTCTACAAGAGGCATTTAAAGCTCTTTCAAGGCACATTAAAAATTTTACCTCTACAAGAACGGCGCGCAAATCGGGCATAGAGGCACGTTTTCTCTCCGATTGTGCGCATTATCGAATGCACGTTAAATAGCGAGTTTTATTTTGCTCCTGCCGTTAAAGCGCATTTTGACTATGTGAACAAGCGATTCTCCGCATTAACTAGTTGTAAAGCGCATTTGAAACAACTGGTAAGGTCACCTATTGAGTGCTCAATTACCTCCTGCATACTAGCATTTACGATAAAGCGCTTCAGCGATTATGCGCATAATCGGCTAACCAGGCGTCAAATGGAATCCATCTAGAGGGGGTCTAGGGGTATACACCTGGGGGTTATTTTGTTTTTAAAATGCATTAATTAATTTACATGTCGATGTGGTTGAAGCCTGCAGCAATATCTTTCGTCAATAGGGAAAGACTTCCTCACCCAGCGCATAGCTTTGCAGTCCATATAGTTTGAAGCCAGGGGAGTTTAGTAGGCCAAGGGGCAGAGTTCTACACCTGCCCCCTCCTTCCTGCTATGGGGCAGAACCCCTCTCAGGGGAATGGAGTGGGTAGACCCCTCCCTCAGCGGACCGTAGGGAGCGCACCATGGCAGGGGCGTGTCTAGGAATACCTGCAGGCATGGCTTTGCTCAGATGAGTCCGACTTTGGCAGGCTTCGCTGTATCAAACTCACGGCTTTTCCAATCAATGCAAATTAATGTAATGGTGGGAAACTGCCTTTAATAGCAAACGGGGCAATTGAGTGAGGGGAGGGGAGCCCTCCCCAACATATGAACCCTTACCTCCCTGCACCTCCTCACGTCTGACAGTTTCTTCCCAGTCTCCTCCTGATATTGGAATTGAGCCAGGCTGCAGAGAAATGTCTCTCAAGTTACAGAGAATGGGGAGAGGTGAAGGAATTGTTACTTCCCCCAGCCAAGTCCTCCTTTTAAAAATAAGACCCATCCACTTCCTGCTGGAAAGATGAGTGAGGGGGAAATGCCTGAAGAGCAAATGTCTCTAGAGAGGAGAAGGGATATTAGGAGATTCTGAGAATGGTTAAAATGGAGGACTGCACACAATCTGTTGGGTGACCACATGAAAAGGAGGACAGGGCTCCTGTATCTTTAACAGTTGTATAGAAAAGGGAATTTCAGCCGGTGTCATTTGTATGCATGCAGCACCTGGTGAAATTCCCTCTTCATCACAACAGTTAAAGCTGCAGGCAGTATACTAGAGTGACCAGATACAAAGGAGGGCAGGGCTCCTGCAGCTTTAACTGTTGTGAAGAAGAGGGAATTTCACCAGGTGCTGCATGGGTAATGATACCTGCTGAAATTCGCTTTTCATTACAACTGTTAAAGACACAGGAGCCCTGTCCTCCTTTTCATGTGGTCACCCAACACAACTTGGAGCTGCAGATGTGTGGAACTACATATTAGTTTGAAATAACCAGCCGCATCCTGGGCTGCTGCAGGCCTTGTTGGATGAATGAGGCACTTGGCATGCTTTCACCAAAGATTTGCATGATCGTAGAGCAGCAAAGGGTGGGCAGAGAAGGTTGTCCGGTGAGGTGGACCGTCGGAAGGTGGCAAACGTTTGAAAGAAACAGGGCAGGGGAGTGTAGATGGGGTTGCCAATGGAGATGCCTTAGTAATTGGCAGAAGGCCGAGTGGCTTGTGGAAAGGACTGGGGAGGGGGGCACAATAATCCTGTAAGATTGGATTTAACCTCTTCCTGGATTCCGTCCTCCAGGATCAACCCGGAAACTTTATGAAAAGAAAATCTATGAACATGAGACCGAGCGGACACAGCTCCCTTCACCTGGAGGATCCGTGTCCTACACAGGTGACAAGAATTTGGCACAAATGGGGAAAAGTCACTGTCCTGTCAGGCACTAACATCCTTTCTCGCTGTGTGTTTTTGCCTTCATAGAGCCAAGCAGCGAAAGCTACACACGCGAGACCTTTTTGAGTCCCCGAAGCGGGGAAAACCTCAGCTACGGGCGAGAAGGTGAGAGCTACACACGAGAGACCTTTGTGAGTCCACGAAGCGGGGAAAACCTCAGCTACGGGCGAGAAGGTGAGAGATATTTTAGAGAGAACTCCTTTATTGAATGGCTGGGGCAGGATTGGAGAGGGACTTAAGTTAAGAATTAAGAGGCATTAGAGGGACGTTTAGGAGAAAGAGGCCGCTCTGTCAGGTTTGAAGAGAGGCGCATGGCAAGGGGATGTGCATTGTTGTTTGTATGGTGCTTTGAGGAGAAATAAAAGATAATTTCCAGCAACCAAATCCCCCAATTCATTCTGTCCCTCCCAGCCCTTGGCTCCACAAGGACTTACGTCAGAGAAAACTATGACTCTCCAAGGAAGGAGGAATATTACCCTGAGTATGGAAATGAAGGTAGGTGTGGGGGGGGGGTGGGGGTGGGGGGGTGGAGTCTTTGGGAGAAGGAAAGAGGAAATAAGTTAAGAATTAAGTAGTATTAGCAGGACATTTCGGGGTGAAGGACCGCTCTGCCAGGTTGAATAGAGGTGCATCACAAGAGGAAAGCTAGATTATTATTATTATTATTATTACTATTATTATTATTTGTTACATTTATATACCGCCCCATAGCCAAAGCTCAATTGAAGATTTAACATTAAAAAGTCAAAATACCAAATCTACAACTATAACACATAAAACAGCTGATATTTAAAACATTTTAAACTTTTAAGCCTGGCCACAAAGTTAGTTAAATCCTCAGCTTAAGCTGTTAAAATGCCTGGGAGAAAAGAAAAGTTTTGACCTGGTGCCGAAAAGATAACAGTGTTGGTGCCAGGTGGGCCTCATCGGGGAGATCATTCCATAATTGGGGGGCCAGCACAGAGAAGGCCCTCTCCCTTGTTGCCGTCCTCCGAGCTTCCCTCAGAGTAGGCACCCGGAGGAGGACCTTAGATGTTGAGCGTAGTGTACAGGTAGGTTCATGTCAGGAAAGGCGTTCCATCAGGTATTGTGGTCCCAAGCCATGTAAGGCTTTATAGGTTAAAACCAGCACCTTGAATCGGGCTCGGAAACGTACAGATAGCCAATGCAAGCGGGCCAGAATCGGTCTTATATGTTCGAACCTTCTGGTCCCTGTTACCAATCTGGCTGCTGCATTGCAGATTAGGGCAATGGTGTGTGCATTCTTATTTGTATAGTGCTTTGGGGAGAAATAATAGATAATTTCCAGCAACCAAATTCCCCAATTCATTCTGCCCTTCCCAGCTCTTGGCTCTGCAAGGACTTACATAAAAGAAAACTATGACTCTCCAAAGGAAGAATACTACTCTGAGTATGCAAGTGAAGGTAGGTGTGTGTGGAGTCTTTGGCAGAAGGGAAGCAGACTGTGGGGGATGGGGGGGCTAATGCTGGGGCGGACCACGAGGGGCAGGGGATTTTTATTTTGGGAGAAGGTATATTTCTCTGTTCTGTTGTGTGTCATCTTCTTGTCTCAGAATAAGTCAGGTGGTCTGTATTTTATCCCTTTGATTTAATGTAATATTTTGCACAACTGTGCAAAGGGTTGAGCACCCAATCCTGAAAAAAAAAAGACTCCTGCCAATAGAAAGGTTAGTTGTGCTTAAAATCCTATTAAAATTCGTAGAATTTAGGGTGGGCTTCCTTTTCATTGGATTGTGATGGGACTAAGCACAATTAACGTTTGCAGGATTTGGGCCAATAAATTTGATTTTGCAGCATTTGGGCAGCCTTGGTGTTGAGGTTAACTGTGACTAAGAACACATACTCTGTCTCCACCACCAAAATCAAAATAAAAAGCGGATATATTCTGTACTCTATGAACTACACAAATTGAATCTTATTTGCATTTGTTTGATTATTTTGTACAATTTCTTCTGTTTTTACTGCTTGGAGAAAGAGGCACAGAGCGATGCAGGATATTTGCATCCTGAGATTTTACCAGGCATTGATGCATTCACATTCAAACTTGCTTATTTTGCAGTCATAACATCTAGAAGCTTGCTTTGTATTTTAATAAAAGCTAGGATTACTTGGAGGCAGAATTCTGCTCCCAGTACCAAAATCTGTGCTCATGTGGAAATGGTGTATACATAATTGTAGTATGTTATAAGCTAAGACCAACAGGAGAATATATCTGATCGCCGGAAATAACAGGCAAGTTGCCATGAAGGTTCCACACCTCTTTCAGACACTGCCTGCCTACCACCATCCCCCTCAACTGTTCCCAAAGTCATAAGGGCTAGAAACTTGCTACTTTTAAAATAATGAAAGCTAAAATAATCAGTAAGAGGAACACCTTTTGCTAAATATATTTCTCTCTTTTTTCTGTGCTTCCCTAGATCCCAGTCCCACCAAGTCCTCCGTGGGTCATAGTTATGGTTTGACTCACCACGATGAACGATCCACATATAAGCCAGAAGGTAGAACAGAATGGAGACTCTAAACATGGATTGTGAAAACTCAAGTCCCCATAGGATACAGCTATAATGTACACTCTAAATAATGTAGAGCTTGCTGGGAATTGTAGTCTATCATATCTGGAGGGCACTGGGTTGAGGAAGGCTGCTCTAGACCATTCCAACCTTTCTCTCTCTCTCTCTCTCTCTCTCTCTCTCTCTCTCTCTCTCTCTCTCAATCCAGACTGGGGAGCCAATTCTTCTGAGGGTTCCACATCTTCTTACCGCCGCTATGTGTCGTCCTTAAGCAGTGGTACATCTCCAGGGTCAGTGAATGCCCGCCAGCCGGTAAGTCCGTAGAGGTTTCAAGGAAGCTTCCTATGCTGGGTTGCATTCAAAGCCCCCAGGGAAGGATTCCTCCATCCCTGCCATGTGCTGACAGACACCCGTGTTTCCTTTCAGATTGCAGAGCCGTATCCTTACAGTTCTGGCCAGAAGGATGTGCCGACCAACAGGTGAGCAGGGACAACACAGAGGCATTCACAGGGAAAATATTCCTGAGAGGTGATGGTGGAGTGGGTTGCCAGGCCCATACTGGGTCTGTTCCCTACCCACCCTGCCTCTGAAATAAATGGTGACTTCTTTCTGGCTTTCCTAAAGATTGGTGTTTAGGGTAGTTCTTAGGAGTGCGACTGGCTTCTGGGTCATAAGACAATTCCAGTGCTAAATTTAAAGGTGGTCAAAGGGCTGGGCTAGCCAATGGGCAAATAGACATGGGTTTAGAAGTGCCAGGGCTAACCCTGGTTAAGGTGTGAAGACAGGTGTGCAGAACCTCTTCCAGCCTGAGGGCCGAATTCAATTTCAGGGAAACTTTCGGTGGCTGCATTCCTATGGTGGGCGGGGCCAAAGGCAAAAAGAAGCAGGGGCAAAATACAAAAAAACGCAGGCCTATTTGAGCTCTTACTGCCGGCACCTGAGTCTTAGGTGAAGCATTTTAACCTTTGAGAATGGGGGGGAAAGCACACAAAAGCTGGGAAACCCCCAAACAATCAGGAGCCAGGATGGAAAAGCAGGAGCCACCTGGTGACATAGTGAAGGGTATGTGGCCATCTGGTGAACCCCAAAGGGCTGGATCGGGACCCCGGGAAGGCTCAGTTTGGCCTCTGGGCCTGAGGGTTCAGCGCTTGGAGCTGAGGCTGCCATCTCAGGCAGTGGATTTTGAGCACTGTGATTATAAGGATAAGCATTTGTACAGCACTTTCAAGTGGGGGAAGCACTTTGCATACATTTATCTCTTATGATCCTTACAACAACCATGTGAGGCCGGCATGATTAGGCCCCTGTTGCAGATGAGGGCTGCAATCGGGGTGACTGTGAGGCTGAGAGAAAGTGGCCCTGTTCAGAAGACACCTTAAACCACAGCTTTAACCATGGTGAATAAGGCTTTTTGCCTTGTTCACCGTGGTTAAAGCCGTGGTTTAAGGTGTCTTCTGAACAGGGCCGGTGGCTTGCAGCCTAGCCAATGGGGGCACATCTTGCAGTTACAAGGAAACTACAGAAGGCTTCCTCTTGGAATGGACACAGTGAAGAGAAGATAGGATAGCAGAAAGGAGGGACGTATCCAGGCTTGAGACTAGAATGGTCTGTCACCCAGCCCCTTGCAGATGTTAGCATCTTCAAGTGAAATCAAACAGGTCAGGGTCATCTTCAGGAGCTGGACTAAGTAGCTAAAAACTGGGAGTTGTTGGGACTTTGGAGAATTGGCGGTGTGTTGGGAGTTATGATAGCTAAGTACTAGAGCTTCTGCCAGCAACTGGAATTAAAGAAACAACACAAGGCTAGGTTCAAATGTGGACTGTATTAGGTGAGGCTTAGTTTTATGTAAGGCACAGCGTTGGTGAGACTTTCCGTAGCCTCTGGCGGAAGGAGATGGCTATATCTGGAATTACCTTTCTACTCTGGAATTACCTTTGCAGGGACAGCAGTTCCTACCAGAGCATCTTCTATCGGAAATCCCCCGGCTCGTCCTCTCTGGGGGTGGAACCCCGCCGTGCCATCCATCCTGAGCACCAGGCCCAAGCAGCGGAAAAGGCTACGGGTAGCAATGCAGAAACCAAGCGTTACCTACCCTTCTGGCCCCAGCTCCTGCTCTTTGGGCTGCTGGCTGGCTTCTTGGCCTTCATCTACTACTTCCTGCAAGGTGGTGTGAAGCATCCTAAGCAGTGAGGCCTCAACCTTGGCCATAGCTTACCCCTAAGCTGACTCCCCAAGAGCCTGGAATGTTTATACAGGGCCTTCACTCAGTGCCTTCTTGTTTCTTTGTAACCCAAAAATGGAGTGGTGTATTCCGGCCCAGGATGGAGGGGTTCCTACCAACTACCTTGAATCATGGCAGCTCTTTACCCCCCCTCCTCAAATTTCAATCCATCCATCTCTTAAATCAGCTAACGTTGGGCATTTTTATCTGCTGTTTTGCAGCTTGTGCTTTGTAATCGGGGTCATGGGTGGCTTTTTCTCATGAAAGGAGAAGAGAAAGAAAGGAGGGGAGAAATGTAGCTTATCAACGCCTTTTTAAATGTATAAAATCTCTAATAAACCCCACTATTTCTCTTTGTTTTTTAAAGGGTGTTTCTGTTCCATCATTTAACCTCAGTCCGGGCCATCATTCTACACAGTCTTCCCCTACCTTTCCTTCTCTCTCTCTGTGTGTAGCAGAAATCTTTCTCTGTAGCTGTAGGTAACAAGAAGCCAGAAGTAAGCCTTATTATTTAGGTATATATTTTTTAATTTTCTGACAGACCTGTGAGGGGACAAAATGGGACCCAAATAAGACCCTCTCCCCTTCCCTTTTAGATTATAACGGAATCTATCTAGAGGGGGCCTATGCTGTGTCGGGGAGCGCAGCTCAGTGGTAAAGCAACCAATTTGCAAAGAGAAGGATACAGGTTCAATCCCTACTAAAAAGATCTTTGATCCGAGACCCAGCTGCAGTCAGAATAGACAGCAATGAGCTACTGCAGGGCTCAGGAATATTTTTTCGGTTGAAGTCCATATTACTTGGGTTGAAACCTGTCAGGATCTGAATTCCAGCAGTGGGAGCGGCCAGATCTAAAGTGGGCGGAGTTACCAATGATATTCTAGCCTTGGTTCAGTACGCAGTCAGAGGAAAAAAGACATTTGCATCCAGGCATTCCCCTTCTCCAACTTGGGCCAGGTTTCCTCCATCAACATCGTCGCTGGGGAACAAATCAGAATTGGGTAACTAATGTCCATAATCTGGGTGGGATGGGGTGAGAGGGGCATGGCCTAGGAAGAGTTTGGAGGTCCAGATCAAGAGGCTGGAGGTTCACATTTGGCCTGTGGGCCAGAGGTTCCCCATTCTTGGGCTACAGGGACCCCAGCCGTTTGACTCAGTATGGCAGCTTCTCATGTTCATATATATTATATCCAAAACCCTGTCTTTTTGATTTACACTGATACTTAAATGTGACTCAGGAGTAAACGCAATGTAAAAGATCCATTAAAAGAATCTCCCACATATTTTATTTTTAAAAGTGTTAATAGAATTTGGAGGGCACTTTGCCATTTCACCCTGTACCGCTTTCCAGATTCAGAGTGCCTTCCTGACATTATTAGTTTGTCCCACATTCAGGTCCACCTATGCCACCTGTATGTTTTCTCATAGGGTCAAGAATGGCTTTGGGAGGCCCAACTGAATTGCAGAAAACAGCAGAGGAAGACAGTGTTTATACCCCCCAACCCCTTGTCTACGACCACTTCGTTCTTGAACCAAACCAGATGGCTGCTATTTGTTTGTTTGTTTAATTTATTTAAAAGCTGATATTCTGCTTTTAAAAACAAATGTTTTCAAAGCAGCTTGCAGGATTTGGACAGTCTTTGCATGGAGACTTACAGAAGGGTGGGGGATCAGATAAACTCACATGGTACGATTCATCCCCCACAGCCCACATACATGCTGGCGAGGGCCAGGTGTTCTTTTAAGAATTGCAGAGAAGGGGGAAGCTCCACCTGGTGGAAATTTCCCTTCTCTGCAAACAGGATCCATCTAAGAATCCAGACCAGCAATCCTACCTCGAGGTGTATGAATGGTGAGAATAATAATATTGACCAACATCAGCAGCCTGTTAGAAGCGGACTGAAGGAAGAAAATCCTGTGTCCAGGGCCTTCCCGCAAAATTGAGGTAACTAGCTTTTCTCCATAACCCCAAACCAGGAGCCCTAAAGAAGTTGACGCCTGAGTCGGATTCCTCCGAGGAGCCAACACCCTTGACTCCAAGAGCCTCGCACTCCCCTGTGCCTGCTCGCCAGTGCAGGCAACCACCAGGCGGGAACTGACAGACAAGCGACGGAGTGCTAGGGTCCACGCCAGAGGACTGCCCCAATAAGGCTTTCTACATGTCAGAAACTGGGTGGAGCCTAGGAAGGGTAGTTGGGCCCAGCGGATGAAAGCGATCAACGGGACTTAGGAACTCATCACAACAAATTATCTGCACTCTAAGACTTACAATCTCTTGCTCTCTGCTCCGTGATTTCTGATCTCGGGCTCCACACACAGCCCCTGCCTGCCTGCTGTTGGAACTGCTTTCTCCCAACCCTTCTGAGGGCTCAGTCTCACCAGACTGAACAGGGTTTACTTGGGAATAAATGCCCCTTTGTTGTAGAAAAGGATAACATATATACGTTTAAATGAAAATAATAAAATGAGCCTCTATAGCCATCTACATGCCTGGCCAGCTACACAAGGCTTTTGTTGTGCGTTCGTGATTGGTCACTCTTGGAAGTTTGCAGGTTCTTCAAGACCTCTCCTGTGCTTTATAATCTTTATCCTGGTTTTTTAAAACATGTTTGACCCTATAACATGTTTAAAAAATAATCAGGTGCTGAAGTTTGCTGTTGCCCTGATGATTTACCATACTCTAGATGATTACTGGGGGGGGGGGGGGAGGGCAAGGCTTTGGACTTTAGCCCCAAAGTCTAGCCCTAGCTGCACCACTGCATGTTTCCAGATTCTTTGCAGGATTAAAGTTGGCTCCTTTATATGTGTTTTTCCCCCAGGGGTTTTCTTTCTCTTCCTTTCTTTACATTCCATTTTGCAAGCACTAGGTAGTGCTGTGATATAGTGAAGTTGTGCAGTTATCCTAGGCTTTATCCCACCATCCACAAATAATACCAGACTTTCCCCATTAGAAAAAAAACTGGCTAAAATGGTTGCAAAACACAGGCAAGGACCTTGAGGAGGAAAATGTGATGTAAAGGACCTGCAAACTACTCTAAGTGAGGAATCATGGGCACACAATAAAGGCCTACTTTACAGTAGGTGCAGGGCTCTCAACTGAGATCTTAAAAGCCCCCCACCCTCTAGCATCCTAATATGGATTGAGGGGCTGTGCCTACTACTCTACAGTAAAAATTAAAGAAGGCAGAGATGAGGGTAGGCAACTTGTAGCCTTCTAGATGTTTTGGCCTACAACTCCCACCATCCTTTACCATTGACTCTGTGGTTGAGGGCTGATGGGAGGTACAATCCAAAAACATCTGGAGAGCCACACTTTCCTCACCCCGGGATAAACAAATTTGCTTGATTTCAACAGAAGTGGCAATGGATATTGAGCTCTTAATTTGGGGTAATCTCTGCCTTCTTTCATGGCACAAATGGCTTTGGCATAACTTGATGTGCTCTCCCGCGCAAACAGCACTGATGCGAATGTGAGCCGCAAGAGCTTCCAGGGAAGAAGGTGGGAGTTCTGCCCATGCTAATTAGGGGGAGGGGTACCAATTTGATTTTCAACCTCAGGTACCAAATATCCTTGGACCTTTCTCCAATATTGACACAGGAAATAGACGCAAGTATTGTTAAATGATACCATAAATATATAAGTGTGTGTGTGTGAGAGAGAGAGAGAGAGAAGAAATTGTGGGTTATAGTTGACCATGCTTTCTATGATAACAAAAAATTTTAAATGGTAACTTCAGATTTTATATTTGCCTGAACCCCAGCAAGCACATTCACACATTTAAGCTTTTTGCATATGTAACTTTTCTTATCTACACAACAGCTCAACCCCATCTCCAGAAAGTCAAGATTCAATACACGTTAACGAAGTTGTGAGATTCAGGCTGCAATCATGTGCATGTTTACTTGGGAGTAAGCCCCACTGATTAGTTCTTAGCACACTTGTCAGGTAGTTAAGGACACAATCCTACACATGCTGAGCCAGAAAAGTCCGACATTTCCCAGCATTCCTCAGCCAGCAGGCTGAGGACTTTTTTCTGTCTAAACATGCATAGGTTGCATCTCAAAGCAAATATGTATGAATGAAAGTATGTATGTAGTACTGGCATGATTACATTTCTGTATACATTTCTACATGCAAAATGCTTGAGACTCATCACAACAACCCTGTGAGGAACGTTAAGCAGTGACTTCACAAAACGTAGGCACTCCTTTGTTAGACAGGAGCAAATAGCCAACGCCCTGAATTTGAGCAATGTCGGCTGCCTCCAAACCCATCCCCTCTGATCTAATCAAAACACGTGCAAGTCAGTGCACACGTTCAGGTAAATTTTAACCACCTCAACCGATGCTGCAACCCTTACACCCACTACTGCGAGTGACCTGCTTGAATTCAACGGAACATACCTTTGAGTAACACCCCTGTATATTATAGCACTGATAGAGAAAAGACTTATGGCCATTGAAATGCTACGTCTGCGTCTACAACACAGGCATCCTCAAGACCCGATTGGATTCCTTAAACCGGGGTAACTGCCATGCTCCGATTCTGTTCCCGCAATAACAAACGAATCCCTTCCTATGAGCGTGGAGAAACTGAGCAAAAAGAAACGCCCCTCTTCCATCGCTCCGAGTGCAATTTCACGGTACGCTGGGGGAAGTTTGTCCCACTCCCGTTAGCAGAAACTTTTCCGAGGAACCCGCATCACTTTTATTGAACATTGCGCACATTGACTTGGCAATAAACATCAAGCCAGCTCAAGGGGACTTAGTAAAACTTCCGAGGATGCATGCGCTCAGGGGCTACGTGCGTATCGGGAGCCTGGATAGGCATACAACAATTGGGCGGGGGGTGTATTTACAGAAAGAGGGCAAAGGGGCAAGACACTTGCCCTTGGAAGCTGCGCGCCCGGCGGCGATGGGTTGGAAACCTCCGACGGCTTCTTCTGGACCCTGGATCAGCATCTCGTTCCAGGGCGGCGGCGACGCTTGGTTAACTCGTCTTGCCAATAAGACAAGTTTAAAACAAGCCGGAGTCAAACGGCCTATACAGAGCGAAAGAGGAAATAAGGCACGCCCCGAACCCGGGCGGGGTCCGGAGTAGGAGGAGGGTGTGTAGATCGGCGATCCCAAACCCCGGACCCTCCCCGCCGCCTGAGTCACTTCCCTTACGGTGCTGCCTTCCCTTATGGTGTCCAGCCCAGTGCGCCCGGAATAGCAGGTACCGAATTAACGCCCCCCACTTTTCCTGTTTCTCCCCCTCCTTCCGATCCTCCGCTACTCCTGGGGTGTCCCCCCCCCCCACTCCCACGACGACCTTTTCTCAGGTCTGCGTTGTAGAGTATTCCCTCCTCCCCGACCCCTCCAAAGTCCCTTTGCGCTCCCGACGCCAGATTTCCCCCATCGAGTCCCCCTAGCAAGGTCTTTCCTCTTCTTTTATGTCTGTGGCGAGATTGGAAAGGTGCAGGGGAGGTAGTGGGGGGCGGGGGAGAGAGAAACACAAACCCGAAATGTTTGGACAAAAATAAATTTGCTACATGCGTATTTGATTAGCGAGGTGGGTTGGGGTGGGGAGTCCTGGAGCTGGGGTCAAATAAGGCTCAGCAGGCCCTGGAGCCAAATCAGGCATCTAAAGTCATCCACCCACGTTGGAGCTACATTTTAAGCCAGGGCACGGACCACATGTCTAGCAGCGTGCTGCGCCGCGGCCTTCTTTTTGCAGAGAGTTGGCAACTATGAAATGTTTATGGTTCTCCCCCCCCCCCCCCATTATGAAATGGCCTGTAATGCCTGCCTGCCTTTCCCCTACTCTCTAGTTGTGCTGCCCTGGGCATATCTTGGTGTTTGTCCTGTTTCCCCAGGCACAGCCCAGAGGACCGTCCCCTACGTTCCTTTTGAAAACTTTATGCTCCTCCCTCTGCTCTTCCACCCTTTCCCTTCTGCCTTTGCACATTCCTGCAAGACGATCAGGGGCCCTTTTGGGACTGGAGCCTAGACAGACATTTTCCCTTGGAAAGAGCCTCAAGTTGCTAGTTAGCTCCCTGTTAGACATGCACAGAAGCGTACTTTCCTTGGGGAAGTATTTTTTGTTTTGTTTTTCTTTGACCCTCCCCTTCTCCAGCGCTATCCATCATGCGATTGTGACACACACACACACACACACACACTTCTGTATGGACCCTGCTTCCCGCATTCCTTGGTGCTATAAATACAATTACATTTCAGTTCAAGGCGAACATGTATAATTTGTAGGATTAGTTAATCAAGGGTTTGTCTGCATGCAGCGTATTCTGGTTCAAACTTGTGTGGTGGAGCGGATTCATTAGGCGGATTCATATCTTTGTTACCTCCTGAACTTTTAACTGCTGCCAAATTGGAAAAAAATGACTTCTCTTTGCTGTGGATTGCCCAATACCTCTCCCATGCTCTGTCTCATCTTTTCATCCTGCATAAATGGTTTTAAATCATTTTAGCCAATGTGACTCTAATCTTTTTTGTTGAGCACTGGGAAATGCTTAGTTGCAGATTCCATGTTTTTATAATATTTGATTTATTGCCTGCTTGTATGTTTTGGTATGGTTTTTATTCTGTCTGTCATTTTGAGAGGGTTTTACACTTAAAAGCGGCCTCAAAATAAATTTAAATAGATAAAAATGGTCACAATCATGAATGTGCACCAAATATTTACACATTCTGGAGACTACCATATTGAAAGAAGGTTACACCCACCTGGAAGACCGTGTTCGCAGCTTGGGGGTACTCCTGGATCCGTCGCTCCAGATGACAGCCCAGATAGATGCGACGGCCAGGAGTGCCTACAATCAGCTTCGGCTGATACGCCAGCTGTGCCCCTTCCTAGAGTTGGAAGACCTAAAGACGGTAGTGCACACGCTGGTAACTTCGAGGCTCGACTTCTGCAATGCGCTGTACATAGGGCTACCTTTGTGCCTAGTCCAGAAACTTCAACTTGTTCAAAATATGGCAGCCAGGTTGGTCACCAGTACACCTAGGGGTGACCACATTACACCAGTTTTAAAATCACTTCACTGGCTGCCGGTCAGTTTCCGGGCAAAGTATAAAGTGTTGGTTATTACCTTTAAAGCCCTACATGGTTTGGGCCCAGGCTACCTACGGGATCGCCTTCTGCCCTACAATCCACCCCGCACTCTTAGGTCCTCTGAGAGCAACGTACTCAAGCCAGCCAGAACTAGGCTGGCATGTGTTACCCAGAGGACCTTCTCTTCCATGGTTCCCAGTCTATGGAATGGTCTGCCGGAGGAGGTTAGACAAATTAGCAGTCTTCATGAATTTAAGAGAGTCATGAAGACTGTTCTCTTCCGGCAGGCCTATCCGGATGAATTTTAAAATGTTTTAATGATGTGTTTTCTCTTGTTTTTTAAAAATTTTAATTTTGTGATGCTTGTATTTTGCATTGTGTTCCCCGCCTCAATCCGTAGGGAGAGGTGGGTTATAAATAAATATTATTATTATTATTATCTGGGTACAGGATCTCCCTTTGTGCCTGGGGGTTGGAACAAAAAGGGGGAAATTCAAGGGAGAGCCAAAAGACACACCTGTCTATGAGAATTTAATTCAGGCCTCTACTTCCATTTACTTTTAAACCTTAGCAAAAACATTTGTCCGTCAACTTGCAAATACAATTTCGGGCACATCCAGATGGGTACAGTAACTGGGTACTTTGTTTTCAGTTATGTGGTTTTTCTGGAAAATTTTGAATTGAGAAAATATCCAGATTAAGATCTGATTTAGTATATTTATTTGACTTATATTGAAGAAACATTTTTTTCCAAAATGCCCTGTTAATTTTACATGATGTATAAATATTTCCAAAGTTATTTTTTTGTAATAGATAAAAATAATTGAACTGAAATATTTGATTAAGAAAAACAATTGGATAAAGCACAGTTAAATCTTTGTTACATCTTGTGCAACAATGGTGCCTAAAATTGATGCTGGAAGCTAGGAGTTTTAAATATTTTCAGGGTATTGAACGGGTGCCTTTCAAGGTATGTTATGGTTCAAACTAAAGAATGGCATAATGCAGGATGACCCATTTTTACACTGTGGCACAATCCTTTGCAGCATGAATCCTACAACTCAATTGTGTGCAAAAAACATACAGCTAGCATTTATGGGGTTGATAAAGCCTAATCCTCATAATTGGGGTTATTTCCTCAGTTTTGCAGTTATTTGAGGGAATTTGTTCATATGCGTTTTTTTTTAATGACCTGCTGAATCCAAATTTATCTGCATACTTTAGCGTTAATCTTAAAACCAAGGGCAGCATCCAACTCCTAAACAGCATATACTTGACCTTGGACTTGCACTATTTAGGGTGCAATCCTATACATGTTTAGGCAGAAAACAGAATATTAGTTCTTTTTTTCTGTTTAAACATGCATAGGATTGCACGTTTAAGCAGCTTTGATTAAATGTTGAGGGTTAGCTAATGTCAGGCCTGCCATATATCCTGAAGGTTTTTAGAAGCTTAAGTTGTTAACTTTAATATTTATCACTGGTCAGGCAACAAGTATTTTTATACCTATTATGTTTGATTAGCCCCTTTTTTGGAAGGATATGAACAGAGAAGCTACTGAATGTGATCTTTTAAATATTGTACTGACACTTGAAAGGTTTCAGAGGATGATGATGAATTGATTATATTATGGATGGCACAGGTCTAAGGAAGTCTCTCATTTGGTTTGAACAGTTTGGGGACTGAAATTTGACACGTGATAGAAGCATGACAGAAATGTGGCATTTGTTATAGATGCTATCACATCCCACTTGTACTGAAACTAATATGTCTACTGAGAATATAACAAAGATATGGTATGAGACCAGCGAACGCTGTAAATTTGGCCCTGTTTAACTTCAGAAACTAGTTGTACTAGAGAAGAGAGTGACTTCAAGGACTCAAAAACGTTATTGAATAACCACTATTATTATTATTATTATTATTATTATTATTAACACTTATATACTGCCCCATAGCCAAAGCTCTCTGGGCGGTTTACAAAAATTAAAAGATAGGATCTACGTTTGAAGGAAACTCCCAGCTAAGGAATATTGTCAATGGCGCGGTGGCAGATAATATTGATAAAGCAAGGAAGTTAGAAATAGAAGCTGTAAGGGGGCAAGTGTGAAAGAGGAACACAACGAGAATTCTGAAAGCACTGGCTGCAAACCTTCATAAAAGAGAATTCACTGCCAGTCAAGCACCAGCTGCAGAATTCCTGGTTTACTAGAATTGTTTAACCAGTTGATAACACTTCATCATTCTAATCATAATAAAGTAAAGACTGTTGCCCTGTAGGCATTACTCATGTGAAGGAACAATGCAAGTACAAAGGGGTGTGTGGGGCTACACCCTTAGCTCCACCCCACGTTTGAGCTCCTTCCACTTCCCATGTGCTCAGGGTGAATATCTGCAGCAGGGGGGCTGCCCAACTTCGGTAGGCCCCCTATCCAATTTAGAGCTCTGGCTTTTGCGTTCTGCCTTCATGAAATCTTGCACCATGGTGAGAGCTATTAGCCCATTAAGGCTATGATCCTATACCCATTCACCTGAGAGTAAATCTCATTGAATGCAATGGGACTTATTGGTGAGTAGACACGTGCAGTAGATGATGCATAGCTTGGGCATTTAAAAATCCAAAGTGGCTACCAAAATCAAATCAGGACAACAATGAAAGGTTTACAACTACAGAAATACCACCTGATATTACCTAAGGTCAACTCCTTATGACTTCCAGTTTTGTTTTGGTTTTTTATCTGTATGTATATCTGCATGTTAAATATTTCTATTGAATTATAGTAGAGACAAAATAATAGGATTCCGTGACCATTTTACAAAAGTTAAACAGCTGTTTATTTCTCCAAGTTTTGCTTGAATTTAAACCAGTAAAAGAATAAACTGGAAGTACATTATGGCTGCACAAAAATTGTCACAAGTGAAAATTGCACTTTAAGGGAAAGCCTATAAGGGTGTAATCCTATGCATGTTTAAACATAAAATGTCCTACAGCATGCCCAAGCCAGCATAGTTAGCTGGGGCATGCTGGCAGTTGGAGGACTTGTTTTTCTGTCTCAATATGGATAGGATTGTGCCCTAAGCTGCAATATCTCAGGCGTTTTTAATTCAACTTTTAAAAGATGTGCCCAACTAACTAATGCTAACACATTTGATTTCATAGCATATTTTGTACAGATTTTGAGTTGTTGCCTACAATTATTTTCAACTGGCCATTATTTTGTGATATTTCAATTTAGGCATCTAAAAACCCTTGCATAGATGTTAGGCCTAAGCTACAACATTTCATTAAAATTGGTTAATTGAGAAAAATGATGGACAAGAGTAAGGGAGGGTAGTCCTCTCTTTCCCACCGTTTGGCAGGGAAATTATACGCCTCTCCTATCAACTTTAGCAACCTGTGTGCAGTTATTGCCATTTCAACAAACTGCTTTGTGTTGAATTGTATCCACTGCCCATCCCAGCCCAACCCATTCATGATCACACCCGTTTACAGTCAGTGTTAAGCGTATAGTCTCTTGATGAGGTCATGTTGCCTATAAGGCCAACCTTCTTTTCTTGTGAAAGGTTCTGTGTGGGAAAATGGAGCAGAAAGTGGCTTTGTTTTGTGTATATTTTGCCCTAGCCGGTTCCCCTTTTCTCTTTGCTATGGGATGTGCAAGAGCCATCCTAGGAATGAGTTTGGTGGGATTTACTCCCCGGTAGAATTGCAGTATCAGACTCTGTTTTGCTTTTCCCACTCCGGTTCTTTCTTCCATACACAGCTGGTTTGGTGAGGGCCTGGTTTTATTTTGCCCATTTCACTATGGTGAAATCATCTCCTGTTGAAATCATTTTGCACAGAACGTGTAGCAGTCTTGCAAGTTACCAGCGTTCATTTGCTTTCAAGGTCGTTTTCGTTGCTGATGTTGTAGTCTGTGAGACTTACGGATTTATTTACCGGTATTTATTTGAAAATGTATTTTAATATCCGTTTATTTACTTGCTATTAAGGTTATGTAACAAGGAGTACTGGCTGTAACTATTTCTCCCCCGGTCCTCATTGCATTTTCTAGGTAGCACTATGGATGAATATAAAGGTTTGACAGATAAAGAACTTATTGCTCGTCTGAAGAAATACAGCATCCCACATGGCCCTCTTGTTGGTATGGACTATAACATGTGGCTCTATCAGGGGAAGCAAGTAGATATCCGTTTGGTGCTTAGAAAGTGGAAAGCAGTAGGCATGGAAAGAAACTTAGGATGACAATATATAATTAAAAGAGACCGTGTGTCTGTCTTCATCATATCTCCAAGACCATGAAACTTATACGCCTGAAATTTGGGAGGCAGACACTAGGGCTGCCTCTACAAGAGGCATTTAAAGCTCTTTCAAGGCGCATTAAAAAATTTACCTCTACAAGAACAGCGCGCAAATCGGGCGTAGAGGCGCGTTTTCTCTCCGATTGTGCGCATTATCGAATGCGTGTTAAATAGCGAATTTTATTTTGCTCCGGCCGTTAAAGCGCATTTTGACTATGTGAACAAGCGATTCTCCGCATTAACTAGTTGTAAAGCGCATTTGAAACAACTGGTAAGGTCACCTATTGAGTGCTCAATTACCTCCTGCATACTAGCATTTACGATAAAGCGCTTCAGCGATTATGCGCATAATCGGCTAACCAGGCGTCAAATGGAATCCATCTAGAGGGGGTCTAGGGGTATACACCTGGGGGTTATTTTGTTTTTAAAATGCATTAATTAATTTACATGTCGATGTGGTTGAAGCCTGCAGCAATATCTTTCGTCAATAGGGAAAGACTTCCTCACCCAGCGCATAGCTTTGCAGTCCATATAGTTTGAAGCCAGGGGAGTTTAGTAGGCCAAGGGGCAGAGTTCTACACCTGCCCCCTCCTTCCTGCTATGGGGCAGAACCCCTCTCAGGGGAATGGAGTGGGTAGACCCCTCCCTCAGCGGACCGTAGGGAGCGCACCATGGCAGGGGCGTGTCTAGGAATACCTGCAGGCATGGCTTTGCTCAGATGAGTCCGACTTTGGCAGGCTTCGCTGTATCAAACTCACGGCTTTTCCAATCAATGCAAATTAATGTAATGGTGGGAAACTGCCTTTAATAGCAAACGGGGCAATTGAGTGAGGGGAGGGGAGCCCTCCCCAACATATGAACCCTTACCTCCCTGCACCTCCTCACGTCTGACAGTTTCTTCCCAGTCTCCTCCTGATATTGGAATTGAGCCAGGCTGCAGAGAAATGTCTCTCAAGTTACAGAGAATGGGGAGAGGTGAAGGAATTGTTACTTCCCCCAGCCAAGTCCTCCTTTTAAAAATAAGACCCATCCACTTCCTGCTGGAAAGATGAGTGAGGGGGAAATGCCTGAAGAGCAAATGTCTCTAGAGAGGAGAAGGGATATTAGGAGATTCTGAGAATGGTTAAAATGGAGGACTGCACACAATCTGTTGGGTGACCACATGAAAAGGAGGACAGGGCTCCTGTATCTTTAACAGTTGTATAGAAAAGGGAATTTCAGCCGGTGTCATTTGTATGCATGCAGCACCTGGTGAAATTCCCTCTTCATCACAACAGTTAAAGCTGCAGGCAGTATACTAGAGTGACCAGATACAAAGGAGGGCAGGGCTCCTGCAGCTTTAACTGTTGTGAAGAAGAGGGAATTTCACCAGGTGCTGCATGGGTAATGATACCTGCTGAAATTCGCTTTTCATTACAACTGTTAAAGACACAGGAGCCCTGTCCTCCTTTTCATGTGGTCACCCAACACAACTTGGAGCTGCAGATGTGTGGAACTACATATTAGTTTGAAATAACCAGCCGCATCCTGGGCTGCTGCAGGCCTTGTTGGATGAATGAGGCACTTGGCATGCTTTCACCAAAGATTTGCATGATCGTAGAGCAGCAAAGGGTGGGCAGAGAAGGTTGTCCGGTGAGGTGGACCGTCGGAAGGTGGCAAACGTTTGAAAGAAACAGGGCAGGGGAGTGTAGATGGGGTTGCCAATGGAGATGCCTTAGTAATTGGCAGAAGGCCGAGTGGCTTGTGGAAAGGACTGGGGAGGGGGGCACAATAATCCTGTAAGATTGGATTTAACCTCTTCCTGGATTCCGTCCTCCAGGATCAACCCGGAAACTTTATGAAAAGAAAATCTATGAACATGAGACCGAGCGGACACAGCTCCCTTCACCTGGAGGATCCGTGTCCTACACAGGTGACAAGAATTTGGCACAAATGGGGAAAAGTCACTGTCCTGTCAGGCACTAACATCCTTTCTCGCTGTGTGTTTTTGCCTTCATAGAGCCAAGCAGCGAAAGCTACACACGCGAGACCTTTTTGAGTCCCCGAAGCGGGGAAAACCTCAGCTACGGGCGAGAAGGTGAGAGCTACACACGAGAGACCTTTGTGAGTCCACGAAGCGGGGAAAACCTCAGCTACGGGCGAGAAGGTGAGAGCTACACACAAGAGACCTTTGTGAGTCCACGAAGCGGGGAAAACCTCAGCTACGGGCGAGAAGGTGAGAGATATTTTAGAGAGAACTCCTTTATTGAATGGCTGGGGCAGGATTGGGGAGGGACTTAAATTAAGAATTAAGAGGCATTAGAGGGACGTTTAGGAGAAAGAGGCCGCTCTGTCAGGTTTGAAGAGAGGCGCATGGCAAGGGGATGTGCATTGTTATTTGTATGGTGCTTTGAGGAGAAATAAAAGATAATTTCCAGCAACCAAATCCCCCAATTCATTCTGTCCCTCCCAGCCCTTGGCTCCACAAGGACTTACGTCAGAGAAAACTATGACTCTCCAAGGAAGGAAGAATACTACCCTGAGTATGGAAATGAAGGTAGGTGTGTGGGTGTGGGTGTGGGGAGTCTTTGGGAGAAGGAAAGAGGAAATAAGTTAAGAATTAAGAAGTATTAGCAGGACATTTCAGGGTGAAGGACCGCTCTGCCAGGTTGAATAGAGGTGCATCACAAGAGGAAGGCTAGATTATTATTATTATTATTATTATTATTGTTATTATTACTATTATTATTATTTGTTACATTTATATACCGCCCCATAGCCAAAGCTCAATTGAAGATTTAACATTAAAAAGTCAAAATACCAAATTTACAACTATAACACATAAAACAGCTGATATTTAAAACATTTTAAACTTTTAAGCCTGGCCACAAAGTTAGTTAAATCCTCAGCTTAAGCTGTTAAAATGCCTGGGAGAAAAGAAAAGTTTTGACCTGGTGCCGAAAAGATAACAGTGTTGGTGCCAGGTGGGCCTCATCGGGGAGATCATTCCATAATTGGGGGGCCAGCACAGAGAAGGCCCTCTCCCTTGTTGCCGTCCTCCGAGCTTCCCTCAGAGTAGGCACCCGGAGGAGGACCTTAGATGTTGAGCGTAGTGTACAGGTAGGTTCATGTCAGGAAAGGCGTTCCATCAGGTATTGTGGTCCCAAGCCATGTAAGGCTTTATAGGTTAAAACCAGCACCTTGAATCGGGCTCGGAAACGTACAGATAGCCAATGCAAGCGGGCCAGAATCGGTCTTATATGTTCGAACCTTCTGGTCCCTGTTACCAATCTGGCTGCTGCATTGCAGATTAGGGCAATGGTGTGTGCATTCTTATTTGTATAGTGCTTTGGGGAGAAATAATAGATAATTTCCAGCAACCAAATTCCCCAATTCATTCTGCCCTTCCCAGCTCTTGGCTCTGCAAGGACTTACATAAAAGAAAACTATGACTCTCCAAAGGAAGAATACTACTCTGAGTATGCAAGTGAAGGTAGGTGTGTGTGGAGTCTTTGGCAGAAGGGAAGCAGACTGTGGGGGATGGGGGGGCTAATGCTGGGGCGGACCACGAGGGGCAGGGGATTTTTATTTTGGGAGAAGGTATATTTCTCTGTTCTGTTGTGTGTCATCTTCTTGTCTCAGAATAAGTCAGGTGGTCTGTATTTTATCCCTTTGATTTAATGTAATATTTTGCACAACTGTGCAAAGGGTTGAGCACCCAATCCTGAAAAAAAAAGACTCCTGCCAATAGAAAGGTTAGTTGTGCTTAAAATCCTATTAAAATTCGTAGAATTTAGGGTGGGCTTCCTTTTCATTGGATTGTGATGGGACTAAGCACAATTAACATTTGCAGGATTTGGGCCAATAGCTTTGATTTTGCAGCATTTGGGCAGCCTTGGCGTCGAGGTTAACTGTGACTAAGGAGACATACTCTGTCTGCAGCGCCAAGATCAAAATAAAAAGCAGATACATTCTGTACTCTATGAACTACACAAATTGAATCTTATTTGCATTTGTTTGATTATTTTGTACAATTTCTTCTGTTTTTACCGCTTAGAGAAAGAGGCACAGAGCAATGCAGGATATCTGCATCCTGAGATTTTACCAGGCATTGATGCATTCACATTCAAACTTGCTTATTTTGCAGTCATAACATCTAGAAGCTTGCTTTCTATTTTAATAAAAGCTAGGATTACTTGGAGGCAGAATTCTGCTCCCAGTACCAAAATCTGTGCTCATGTGGAAATGGTGTATACATAATTGTAGTATGTTATAAGCTAAGACCAACAGGAGAATATATCTGATCACCGGAAATAACAGGCAAGTTGCCATGAAGGTTCCAAACCTCTTTCAGACACTGCCTGCCTTCCACCATCCCCCTCAACCTGTTCCCAAAGTCACAAGGGCTAGAAACTTGCTACTTTTAAAATAATGAAAGCTAAAATCAGTAAGAGGAACACCTTTTGCTAAATATATTTCTCTCTTTTTTCTGTGCTTCCCCAGATCCCAGTCCCACCAAGTCCTCCGTGGGTCATAATTATGGTTTGTCTCACCATGAAGAACAATCCACATATAAGCCAGAAGGTAGAACAGAATGGAGACTCTAAACATGGATTGTGAAAACTCAAGTCCCCATAGGATAGAGCTATAATGTACACTCCAAATAATGTAGAGCTTGCTGGGAATTGTAGTTTAACATATATGGAGGGCACTGGGTTGAGGTAGGCTGCTCTAGACCATTCCAACCTCTCTCTCTCTCTCTCTCTCTCTCTCTCTCTCTCTCTCTCTCTCAATCCAGACTGGGGAGCCAATTCTTCTGAGGGTTCCACATCTTCTTACCGCCGCTATGTGTCGTCCTTAAGCAGTGGTACATCTCCAGGGTCAGTGAATGCCCGCCAGCCGGTAAGTTCTTTCTCACGTCCATAGAGGTATCCAGGAAGCTTCCTATGTTGGGTTGTATTCAAAGCCCCCAGGGAAGGATTCCTCCATCCCTGCCATGTGCTGACAGGCACCCGTGTTTCCTTTCAGATTGCAGAGCCGTATCCTTACAGTTCTGGCCAGAAGGATGTGCCGACCAACAGGTGAGCAGGGACAACACAGAGGCATTCACAGGGAAAATATTCCTGAGAGGTGATGGTGGAGTGGGTTGCCAGGCCCATAATGGGTCTGTTCCCCACCCACCCTGCCTCTGAAATAAATGGTGACTTCTTTCTGGCTTTCCTAAAGATTGGTGTTTAGGGTAGTTCTTAGGAGTGCGACTGGCTTCTGGGTCATAAGACAATTCCAGTGCTAAATTTAAAGGTGGTCAAAGGGCTGGGCTAGCCAATGGGCAAATAGACATGGGTTTAGAAGTGCCAGGGCTAACCCTGGTTAAGGTGTGAAGACAGGTGTGCAGAACCTCTTCCAGCCTGAGGGCCGAATTCAGTTTCAGAGAAGCTTTCGGTGGCTGCATTCCTATGGTGGGCGGGGCCAAAGGCAAAAAGAAGCAGGGGCAAAATACAAAAAAACGCAGGCCTATTTGAGCTCTTACTGCCGGCACCTGAGTCTTAGGTGAAGCATTTTAACCTTTGAGAATGGGGGGGGAAATCACACAAAAGCTGGGAAACCCCCAAACAATCAGGAGCCAGGATGGAAAAGCAGGTGTCTTCTGAACAGGGCCGGTGGCTTGCAGCCTAGCCAATGGGGGCACATCTTGCAGTTACAAGGAAACTACTGATGGCTTCCTCTTGGAATGGAAACAGGGAAGGGAAGATAGGATAGCAGAAAGGAGGGACGTATCCAGGCTTGAGACTAGAATGGTCCGTCACCCAGCCCCTTGCAGATGTTAGCATCTTCAAGTGAAATCAAACAGGTCAGGGTCATCTTCAGGAGCTGGACTAAGTAGCTAAAAACTGGGAGTTGTTGGGACTTTGGAGACTTGGCGGTGTGTTGGGAGTTATGATAGCTAAGTACTAGAGCTTCTGCCAGCAACTGGAATTAAAGAAACAACACAAGGCTAGGTTCAAATGTGGATTGTATTAGGTGAGGCTTAGTTTTATGTAAGGCACAGGGTTGGTGAGACTTTCCGTAGCCTCTGGCAGAAGGAGATGGCTATATCTGGAATTACCTTTCTACTCTGGAATTACCTTTGCAGGGACAGCAGTTCCTACCAGAGCATCTTCTATCGGAAATCCCCCGGCTCATCCTCTCTGGGGGTGGAACCCCGCCGTGCCATCCATCCTGAGCGCCAGGCCCAAGCAGTGGAAAAGGCTACGGGTAGCAATGCAGGAACCAAGCGTTACCTACCCTTCTGGCCCCAGCTCCTGCTCTTTGGGCTGCTGGCTGGCTTCTTGGCCTTCATCTACTACTTCCTGCAAGGTGGTGCTGGCGACAACCCTTTTGTGAAGCATCCTAAGCAGTGAGGCCTCAACCTTGGCCATAGCTTACCCCTAAGCTGACTCCCCAAGAGCCTGGAATGTTTATACAGGGCCTTCACTCAGTGCCTTCTTGTTTCTTTGTAACCCAAAAATGGAGTGGTGTATTCCGGCTCAGGATGGAGGGGTTCCTACCAACTACCCTGAATCATGGCAGCTCTTCACCCCCTCTCCTCAAATTTCAATCCATCCATCTCTTAAATCAGCTAACGGGCATTTTTATCTGCTGTTTTGCAGCTTGTGCTTTGTAATCGGGGTCATGGGTGGCTTTTTCTCATGTAAGGGGAAGAGAAAGAAAGGAGGGGACAAATGTAGCTTATCAACGCCTTTTTAAAATGTATAAAATCTCTAATAAACCCCACTATTTCTCTGTTTTTTAAAGGGTGTTTCTGTTCCATCATTTAACCTCAGTCCGGGCCATCATTCTACACAGTCTTCCCCTACCTTTCCTTCTCTCTCTCTGTGTGTAGCAGAAATCTTTATCTGTAGCTGTAGGTAACAAGAAGCCAGAAGTAAGCCTTATTATTTAGGTATATTTTTTTAATTGTCTGACAGACCTGTGAGGGGAAGAAATGGGACCCAAATAAGACCCTCTCCCCTTCCCTTTTAGATTATCCCATCTCTTAAGAGTGGAGGGGGCCCAATGGATTACAATAGGGGATACTGGAAGGTCAGGCTCCTCTGGGGTTCCCTCCCCAGACCTGGAACAGGAGGGAGCCATAGCGTGTCTGTGGTTGAGTTGTGGGGGGTGTTGTCCATATGGGAAGGTCATGTATTGGCAAGGGGACATTGAGATGGCGTGGAAGGGAGTCTGGAGGCTTCTAGGGAACCCTGATGTGTTGGACCTTCAGCTTGAGGGGCCATAGCAGAGTGTGCGGCTAGGACCCTTGAAGGCTGTCTGTTGGTGAGGTGAGGGCGCAGGAAGGGGCTGGAAATTAGGGAAGGCGTTGCATGTTGGGGTGGGGGATCTTGCGAGTGCTGCATCCTTCGTAGGTTTTCCCGGACTCGGATGAACTCTGGTTGGTTCCCAACAGTATCATCTGTGGCTTCCTGCTGCTGATGCTGCAGACCCAAAAAAAGGTGTTTGTCTAAGGCATCTCTGAAGAGTCCATGTGCATGTCACACGCACCCTACAACAATTGCTGGTAACCAGAAAAAAAAGGGGGGGCTACATCATGAGAGCCATGTCAACAGCCGAGGCCTTACCTGTTCCCGTTTTTGCTGCCAGCGCAGAAGCTCTTGCTCCAGGGGTGATTGTTCCAAGTCACTTTCTGTTCCATCTCGGCGCCGGTTCCGATGCTCTAGAACCTGCAGCAGCTCTGGCTTGGAACGAAGGTTCAGGCCTCTGAGAGGAGGGAGATTAAAACAATACAGCAATAATTGCCCCTTCCCACCCTCTCAGCACGCTGGTTTTCTAATGGCTGTGACAAGCAGCCACTCATCCCATCCTCAATAAGCCAAACAACAAATTCAGGTCATATCTACACTACAGGCCTAAGAGGATATAACTGAGTGCAAACCCTCCAAGAATCCCCAGAAAAATCAATGGTGCTGGTGGTGTAATAGCATGCTTAGTCTAGGTTTATTACACAACGTGAAGATGATCTGGTACTCTTGAGTTCCTCAGAGAAAGGGTAAGATACAAATGTAACCTGGGCTGTCCTGGGGTAGCAAATCCAGAGAAGCAAATGTTCCCACGGTATTATTGCGTCCCTGCCGCTCCCACACCAATAATGTATTATTTAAAACTGACTTTCTGCTCCCCCTTTAATCATTGTCAGCATCTTCCTTAAGCAACCTGGCTCAGTTTGCCTAATGGCATTACTGTTACGCCGGCCGATTTTAGATTGTGACCTCTGCAGGACTAGTCCCTGAATGTTCATACGTTACTGAGGGTGTTATATAGAAAATACGCATCTATGTCTGATTCTCAAAACTACAATTTCCAAGGTTCCTTGGCGGAAGGCCCTAAGAAATCCTCCTCTCAACCCAAAGGCCAGTGCCTCAGTGCAAGAGAAAGAAACAAGCCCCCACCCATTTCTAGATCAGATGTTTTAGCAAATAGGGAATCTCTGCCACATTCGTTTAACATGAGGGCAGGGGACCTGTCACTCCTGGTTCAATTCCTTTTGTTTAAATCACAAATGTGGATAGTGTAATTATAAAGTTTAGTCACTAGATGGCACTGGGCACAGTTGTATGGTGGAGTCAAGAGTTTCCTGGTACTGTTCTGTTCTTAAGTTGAGAGACAATAAGTCCTTGTCTAGCTTCCTGACTCATGTGTCCTTTAAGCCTTCCATGGCAATGGAGTTAGATCTGCCGTTCAATATGTCATGCACATGGTGAAAAAGGTTGTGAGGAAATCTGCCATTTTGTTATTCTCATGACCACGTGCTTTGAACTCCATATCTTATGGATGGGAACAAATGCCATTGAAAAAAACAGAATTATTTCTGAGTAAATAGATTTAGATTTGGAGTGCATACGTGTATTAAGGAGCAACTGGTCTAATGCGTTATCCCTTTTCCCTTCATTCACATGAGTGTTCAAACTCGGCCTAGTTCTCACTGAAGCAGTAAACCTGGGCAGGTGGGGTTTCCAAACCTGGTCTTGTCATCCAGCATACTGGGCCATTTGCCAGGGGCCATTTGGGCTGCCCTACACCACTCCTCCCTCTCCCCCACCCCCCACGTGGTGGTGCTTCTGTGGCCGCCAGCCTCCCCCTCGTGCTCGTGAGTGAGCGTACGTGGTGGCGGCCTATTATAGCAGTACTGCCACTGGGTAAACCTGCTCACTCCTGACCGGGTGGCAGAAGCTGGTGGCCACCTCCCTCTCCCTATAGTACAGGGGTGGGCAACTTGTGGCCCTCCACATGTTTTGGTTTACAACTCCCAACATCCCTCACCATTGGCTGTGCTGGTTAGGGATGATGGGCATTGTAGGCCAAAACATGTGGAGGGCCCACAAGTTGGTTAATCCATCAAGCCAATCCTGCAAGCAAGCAGGGAGGGGGCTGTCTATACGTTGTCTTTGCCCTGGGGTGGCTCAGAATCCACACTGCGTGACTTCTACGATGCAGCCGCCGATTCAGAGCCACCCCGGGGCAAAGAGATGAAGATACTGAGCAAAAAAAGCCGGGGATTTGCCTGACATTTCCTGCCTGAGCGAGGCCAGCACAGCTCTTCCGCGTCTGTCCTTGCTTGGGTGTAGGGATGTGCACTGACCCCCCGGATCGGATCGGATAGCGGATCGGAATCGGACCTGGGGGGTCGGATCGGATCGGATCGGAGGCTGGTCGGATCGGATCGGACCAGATGTCCGATCCGGATCGGACGCCATTTTGAATGCTTTTTCCCATAGCCAAGTATTGTTTTACAAAAACGCCTATAACTTTTTCATTTTTAAAGATAGAAGGATGAAACTTGGGCACATTGTAGACTGGTTAGGGGTAGTTATCTGTGAGAAATTTCAGAAAGATTGGTGCATGCCTTTTGTGGCAATTAATTTTTTAATAAATACCCAGGAATGCCTATAACTTTGTCATTTTTAAAGTTACACACATGAAACTTTGCCACATTGTAGGGGGTACCTTGGGACCTATGTGTGTGAAATTTCAGAAACGTAGGTGCTTGTCTTGTGTGGCAATTAATTTTTAGAAAAATGGGTAGTAGTGGGGTAAATACAGTTACGCCTCCCATTTTTTTATTTTTGAAGATACAAACAGGAAACTTGGGCACATTACAGGTACCACTTGCCTTGATATGTGTGTGAAATTTCAGAAACATTGGAGCTTTCCTTGTGTGGCAATTAATTTTTTAATAAATACCCAGGAATGCCTATAACTTTGTCATTTTTAAAGTTACACACATGAAACTTTGCCACATTGTAGGCGGTACCTTGGGACCTATGTGTGTGAAATTTCAGAAACGTAGGTGCTTGCCTTGTGTGGCAATTAATTTTAGAAAAATGGGTAGTGGTGGGGTAAATACAGTTACGCCTCCCACTTTTTTATTTTTGAAGATACAAACAGGAAACATGGGCACATTACAGGTACCACTTGGCTTGATATGTGTGTAAAATTTCAGACAGCTGGGTCCAGGCATGTGGTGGCAAGGTATTTTTGAAACAATGAGGAAAGAAACGCCTATAACTTTTTTATTTTAAAAGTTAGAAGTCTGAACATTGCTCACTTTGTAGATGGGTTAGGGGTAGATATGTGTCAGAAATTTCAGAATTATAGGTCCAGGCATTTGATGGCTATGGAATTTTTAAATTACATGTTTCAAAAAAATCTCTACAGAGGCCAGGTCTTCCCCTCCCGCTTCCCGCGAAGAAAAGGAAACACTCTCTCGTCTCAATCCCTTTGATCCTTGCTAGTAGTATCCATTACAGGGCTCGTGTTTCCTTTCCTACTTTCACTTTTCAAGCAGAACGGCTGAGCCTAGCTGAGTTTTGCAGCCATGCGTGCAAGGAAGGATCACTCTGGTCTCGATCCCTTTGATCCTTGGTAGTATCCATTACAGGGCTCGTGTCTGCTTGAGTACAAAGTGAAAGCAGACACGAGCCCTGTAATGGATACTACCAAGGATCAAAGGGATCGAGACCAGAGTGATCCTTCCTTGCACGCATGGCTGCAAAACTCAGCTAGGCTCAGCCGTTCTGCTTGAAAAGTGAAAGTAGGAAAGGAAACACGAGCCCTGTAATGGATACTACTAGCAAGGATCAAAGGGATCGAGACGAGAGAGTGTTTCCTTTTCTTCGCGGGAAGCGGGAGGGGAAGACCTGGCCTCTGTAGAGATTTTTTTGAAACATGTAATTTAAAAATTCCATAGCCATCAAATGCCTGGACCTATAATTCTGAAATTTCTGACACATATCTACCCCTAACCCATCTACAAAGTGAGCAATGTTCAGACTTCTAACTTTTAAAATAAAAAAGTTATAGGCGTTTCTTTCCTCATTGTTTCAAAAATACCTTGCCACCACATGCCTGGACCCAGCTGTCTGAAATTTTACACACATATCAAGCCAAGTGGTACCTGTAATGTGCCCATGTTTCCTGTTTGTATCTTCAAAAATAAAAAAGTGGGAGGCGTAACTGTATTTACCCCACCACTACCCATTTTTCTAAAATTAATTGCCACACAAGGCAAGCACCTACGTTTCTGAAATTTCACACACATAGGTCCCAAGGTACCGCCTACAATGTGGCAAAGTTTCATGTGTGTAACTTTAAAAATGACAAAGTTATAGGCATTCCTGGGTATTTATTAAAAAATTAATTGCCACACAAGGCAAGCACCTACGTTTCCGAAATTTCACACACATGGGTCCCAAGGTACCACCTACAATGTGGCAAAGTTTCATGTGTGTAACTTTAAAAATGACAAAGTTATAGGTGTTTCTTTCCTCATTGTTTCAAAAATTAATTGCCACACAAGGAAAGCTCCAATGTTTCTGAAATTTCACACACATATCAAGGCAAGTGGTACCTGTAATGTGCCCAAGTTTCCTGTTTGTATCTTCAAAAATAAAAAAATGGGAGGCGTAACTGTATTTACCCCACTACTACCCATTTTTCTAAAAATTAATTGCCACACAAGACAAGCACCTACGTTTCTGAAATTTCACACACATAGGTCCCAAGGTACCCCCTACAATGTGGCAAAGTTTCATGTGTGTAACTTTAAAAATGACAAAGTTATAGGCATTCCTGGGTATTTATTAAAAAATTAATTGCCACAAAATGCATGCACCAATCTTTCTGAAATTTCTCACAGATAACTACCCCTAACCAGTCTACAATGTGCCCAAGTTTCATCCTTCTATCTTTAAAAATGAAAAAGTTATAGGCGTTTTTGTAAAACAATACTTGGCTATGGGAAAAAGCATTCAAAATGGCGTCCGATCCGGATCGGACCTCATCGGATCGGATCGGATCGGATCGGAGGTTGTCCGGATCGGATCGGATTTTCCCGATTTTGGGTCGGATCGGATTCGGATCGTGGATCGGATCCGATCCGATGCACACCCCTACTTGGGTGTTCTCGGGCGGAAGGCGGCCTGCCATTGGTCACCAGAAACCACAGAAGGGGGCAGCCCCAGTGAGCCTAAGGCCGCTGGAAAGCCCAGGCTGCCTCCCTCTGTCTGGATAACTTGCCACCACCCCGCACCAGTGAAGCTGCAGGGTTTGGCGATGGAGCGGCACCAACTCGGCACCGTGAAGACAGCCCCCAGGTGACAGTGTGGCTGTTGTAAGGGGCCGGGGCCGCTGCAGAAATGAGCTTACAGGTGAGCATCAAAGGGGGAACAGGTGCCGGCAGCTGTGCTCAGTCTGCGGAGCCCAAGGGTCAGTGGGCACCGAGGGCAGACCAGCCAGTCCCCCACGGCAAGCCGGAGCCTGACCTGTGGGTGTAAGAATAAGGGCTTCTCGCACGCCGTATTTCTTCGATTCTAAGACGCCATCATTTGTAAGACGCACCTTAATTTCAGTACCACCAACAGAAAAAAAAGCTCTTTGATTCTAAGGGGGGGAAATGGAGGTGATGTTTCCGTGTAAAAACAAAACCTGTGGTGGCTTGTGCAAAGCGTGGGAAAATTCGAAACCTGAGATTCTAAGATGCCATCGATTCTAAGACGCAACCCGTTTTTAGAGACGTTTATATGTGTGTGGGGGGGGGGGAAATGCGTCTTAGAATCGAAGAAATACAGGATGTGCACAATTTACGATGTACAACAGAAATGGGGCTTCACGTGAGATGCATCCTTTCCTTGAAATGGAACACAAAGTGGCTGAATTCGGACGACACAATAAGCAACTGGGGGGGGAACTATCGTCAGTTGTATTGACTACCGTGTCGTCTGAATGCTGCCATAGTCAACTCAGCGCTGATCCTAATCCACACCACAGTTGATTATTTATTACCATGTTGCGTGGGGAGTACCCCCTAGATGAACAACTGTAAAGTTGATTATTACCTCACCATTGACTATCGTGTTACCCGAATTCAGCCAGTGGGGGGGGGGGAATGAAACCTCTCCCCTTTCCTCACTGTACTCCATTGCGTTTCATTTAAGCAGTTGCCCCTTGCTGGGCTCTCACCCTATCAGAGCTGGGTTGGAAGAAAAATCACTCTTTAAAGTGAAGTGGGGAGGCTGGAGGAGAGGAGTGAGTTTCGCTCATCCCCCCACCCACCCCCACCACACCCCCACCACACCCCATATGCTCCTTTTTAACATAAAGGGTAGACCTCCACCTCCACTGCCTAGGTGAATGGAGCAGGCTTGTGCAGAGCAGTCCTGTCTAGCTTGGCCTGGAGAAGTAGGCCAGCCAGCGAGGCCTGAAAAACCAGCTCCCTGATCAAGCGAGGCCTGGCTGGCGGCCAGCAGAGGGAAGAAAGGCGACACCCGCCCTGTCTCATGGGCTGGGGATAGTGAGTCAAGTTACGGAGAGGAGCCTGGCCTGGCCGGCAGGAGGAAAATTATTCAAAGCCTTACACCAAGGGAGGTGGGTGGGAGGCGTATATCGGTTCCCTCCAAGCCCAGAGTGGGTGGGAAATGCTCAGCCAGAGTGGAACTGGGCAGTCATAATTAGAGCACATGCAGATGTTGTTAAGGGCATATAAGGCTCGTTGTAGTATTAGTGCTGTATTATTTACAAAATGAAGTGTGTGTGTGTGTGTGTGTGTGAGAGAGAGAGAGAGAGAGAGAGAGCACAATTTCTCCATGTCCATTTCTGCTCAATTCCCTCACACTACTCCTTTTTTCTCTCTCTCGTATATTACACACATACACCATATTTACACAGTCTTAACAGTTGACCAACATTTCAGCAGTAGTGGTTGAGTCCTTTCTCTGCTGAACCCCATTCCCAGCCTACCTGAACTGCACAAGAAAGAAAGAAAACACAAGAAGAAAAAGTTAAAAAGCTGATAGAAAAATACATACGTTTGGGCACCAGTATTATAGCAATAGTAACATACACGAGACTTGCCGTAATGCATTGATAACTGAAGTTGCAATCCTATACATACTTTTGTGGGAGTAAGATCTATTAAAATCAATGGGACTTCTGTGAAACTTCCTATATGTTATGTTTAAATCCACATATTGTAAAACGTTATTTTTGGAACCTATATGTTGATTCATCACAAACATAACCCACATTTCATTCAGCCATGCATTTCTAGAATGGAGTGGAAGATAGGCTGACCAGATAAAATCCAGGTCAGGGCTCATGTAACTTTAACAGTTGTAGAGAAAAGGGAATTTCAGCCAGTGTCATTTGTATATAGTTAGTTCCAGGTGAAATCCCTCTTCATCACAACAGTTAAAGTTGCAGGCACTACACTAGAGTGACCCTATACGAAAGAAGGCAGGGCCCCTGCAACTTTAACAGTTGTGATGAAGAGGGGATTTCACCAGGAACTAATTGCATACAAATGACACTGGCTGAAATTCCCTTTTCTCTACAACTGTTAAAGTTACATGACCCCTGACCTGGATTTTATCTGGTCACCCTAGTGGAAGAGCTTTTTTTTAGCATTAGCTGACATGTTTTTCAAAATAACATAGCAATCTTGAACAGAAACTATTCTGCTACAACAGCCCAAAGGGCGCTCAAACAGGGGCTGAATGTACTCCAAAACCCAGGCCTACCATCATAATGCTGGATACCTTCAATACATTATTTGATTTTCATCACATAAGGAAAACGGCTTGCGTCTAGTGTCTTACACATCCAAAATAATCTTAGCTATCAGAAGATGTACTTTTAAAAAATCTGACTGGTGGAAGAATTATTTATTTATTTATTTATTATTGCATTTATATTGCACCTTTTCTCCTCCAAGGAACCCAAGGCGGCATACATATTCCTCCTCCTCTCTATTTTATCCTCACAACAACAACAACCCTGTGAGGTTGGTTGGCCTGAGAGTCTGTGACTGGGCCAAGTGTCCCAGTGGGTTTCCATGGCTGAGTGGGGACTAGAACCAGGATCTCCCGGCTCCCAGTCCAGACCAATCACCAATCCTTTGTGCTTAATTATAAAGGGCACTTCAATGCAAGGTCACACACATTGGTGATGTAGTGTTGGAGAACACTTGACTTCTAAAGAACAAATATATAAGAATGTTTGGAATGAACTGACCAATAGTAATAGGTGTTCCATGTTTGCTAGATGTACTTGCCCATGAGTTACAAACTTAACATTTAATGCACCCTCCCCGTTACTTGAAAAAGATACGCATTTTGCAATCTCTTCCTCAACATGAGGAACATTCATAGTTGCAAATAGTTAAGATACTTTTACATTTGGTAGATACATAAAAACTCTTGAGTTAGTACCTCATATGTTTACCTCATTAATAGGTAAACTAGGGCATTTTCCTGTTAACTAGTGTAGCAATTTAAATTTCATGACAGTTTTCTTCACATGTAAACAAAGCATATTTTGGCACTGTAAACTTACGATATTTATTATGTCCATAAGCTTTTATGGACAACGGTTCACTTCAATAGATGCATCTGATGGATGGAGGCTGTAATCTACAAACGTTTATGGCCATGATAATTGTGTTAATCGCTAAGGTGCCACAAAACTCTTCATTGTTTTTGCTTCAACAGACCAACATGGCTATCGCTCTAGAAATTCTAACACATATACTTACTCATAATACAGGCCAGCACTTTGCGACAGCATAACCTAAGATGGTTTCTAGGTAGCTACCAGGTACACGTCCCTCTGCTTGCAGAATGCAAGGTGAATTTAGCAGCATATATTTTAAAAGTAATAAAACACAGCACAGAGAAATGGCACAGAAAATCAGATTGTTGCATTTTGAGTGCTGGAAAATGGACATCTGACTTCCACTCAAGAAGCTATACATTTATTGCAGGGGGAAAGAAACTCGATAACTGGGAATGGCCTTACGAGGATTATTAACAAAGTGCAGAGAAACCAGAGGTGGCTCAAATGGTGGGCTTGCTCTATACAGCACCTAGCGCGCACACGCTGTTGACACTCGAAAAACGTTAAATAGCAAGAGTTTCTAGGCGTACTTGCGATGTGTGAACAATAACTCTCGATGCAGCTGTTGCTGGTTCCGAGACGCTTTGCCGGGGCTTGCAGCCCGCGAAGAGGTAGCAGACCAGGACTCAGTGGTTCCTGAGTGCACAGCAGCTGGAAGGAAGGGGGAAGAAGGGCTTGAGAACCACCACAGTTGTGGCAGTGGGAGGCTTGTTTCTAGCTCTTTTGGAAAGTGGCACACACAGCCCTCAGCAGGCACTCACCATAGGTTTTGGGTTCCTTGGGGTGGGGGATGCAAAGCCAGGATCTGAGCCTTGGCCCAAAGCCAGAGCTCATGTGAAATCCTAATGAGGGAGAGTAAAGGGGGGTGAGTGTTCATGGGTGGGAGATGAAATGGAGTGGGTGGGTTTTAGGGTAACCGCTTCCCCTTCCTCAGGCTGGCCTATCTTACTGATATGTTAAATTAATATGTTATATTACTGAAACCTCAATATTGGTGTGAGGGTGCCTTTTGGAAACAGTGCTGTTTGATAGCTGTTTCTTAAACAGAACTACTGTTGATGGTTAGAAGGGAAGGCCACATTTAATATTTTATTTGTCATTTCCTATTTCAGCAGCACATCATAAATGCAATCAGCTAAAAAAAAAGAGCGTCTTTAGTGCTCACGGACTTGAAGTTGGCTCCCCGTTAAGACTGGAGACAGATGATGGTCTCGAAAGAGGATGTGTACGCTTTCACTTCTGCTAAACAGGTTTTGGTAATGTTTGAGAAGCTTGTTTGGCTAGAGGTGATAGTGTGTATGGGGGGGGGGGAATAAATGTGTGAACACAATCCCAATGGGAATGAAGCCTTTCTTAAACTACCTCAAGCAATTTCAATGCTCTTTAAAAATGATCGAATGACTCCAGCCTAACACATCCACTGCTTCATTGAAGTTAGCAGCTGTACATTTAGCATCTACTCACCCCATCAGCTCAGCCTTTTCTCATCAGCACCAACCTAGAGCAGTTTGCGCTCACCTGCTGCTTCGAGCCGTCGTATCCAGTTGCCCGCTCTGTCCTGATGCCATGTCACACCGCCTCTTTGTCGCAACCGGGGTCCAGGCAAATGGAGGTTTGGAGCCTCCTTAGCTCCCATCTCCCCCACAAAGAGATTGCGTGGCCTAGACGCTGTCATCCCAACCAGATGAAACAATTACAGGCAGCTAATCGTCTCTGATGCCTCTTCTCTTGAGCTTGCCAGCCCCAGCATGCACCAGGGGGAGCGTGAAGAGAGCAAGAGGGAAACTGGATCCCACTTGAGGCTACAGAGCAGAGACGGAGCTAAGACTCCTGAGGAAGAGTCTATCCACTGAGATCTAAGCCTAATGGGATGGAGAAAGGGAAAGCAGACTTCAAGCTTGTCAGATCTGCTTTATTTTTCAACAGAACCACAAAATCCACTGTCTGGAGCCTAGTCCACAAGACATACACTTAGGTTAGAATCCTAAACCCTCTTACATGGGAGTAAGGCCCATTAAACACAAATGGGGCTTGCATCTAAGAAAACCTCTATAGGACTGTACTGTTAGAACGAAAGAACATCTGGACACATTCCTAGGAATTTGGTTTTCAGCGCGAGAACTTGGCTGAGCTTGCAGTCCTTTCACACAGGAGTCCACTCATGGTTATCCCAAACTCTCTTCATTTCAGCAGCCAAATTTCGGTGGGAAAAGTAATTTTGATGTGGCTAAACAACTGGGTGTCAGAAATCCTTATCAAAGTTCTGCAAATCACTCAAAGATCTGTTACTAGATCCAAATCACATATACCTTCTGACCACCTCTGGGTGAGCGATATTTATCAGATCCCTGCTCTGTGCACATTCTAAGGGCAAGTTCACACTCGTGTTCATATTTCATGTGGAGATCTTCACGATATATGTGCATGCATGAACCAATCCTGTCAGGCATAAGGGCAAAACACTGACTGCTCCGAGAAGGGTGAGGATGCCCACTGAAACTGGAAAAATCCTTAAGTCCAGAATCATTCATTCATTACATGTATGTCCCACTTTTCCCCCCTCTTGCAAGGTATCCAAGGTGGCTTACATGGTCCTCCTCCACTCCATCCTCACATCAACCCTGTGAGGTAGGTGAGTCAGTGGCTGAGCTGAAGCCACCCAGCGAGCTTCAAGGCAGAGGGGGCTAGAACCCAGATCTCCTGAGTCCCAGTCCAGCACTCAAACCACTATGCTATACTGGTTCCCATGCTTTCTTTTCCAGGACAATGCCTTTTGTCCAACCTCAATTCATGCTTAAAGCTTCTCTAGAGCAGGCCTGCTAAACACAACACACCGATAAATCATGTATTTTCTTGGGTGCTTGATTATTTCTGATTTTGTAATCCAAGGCAGGCAACAACATTATTAAGTTGCTGATGTGCTGTTTGGCTCCCCAGGCCACAAGTTGTGCCAACCTCCTTTACAGTTTGTCGTTTTGCAAAACGAAAATGGGCAGGAAGCGATACAAAAGCCTCCAATATGAAACCTTTGGAGTAAAAGCTTAATTTGCCTTCCTGCAATTTGAGGTTCAGTATTGTTATTTAGCAAGGGCTTGTGGCTTGCGTATAGCATATTTATTCAAAATCCTACTGCATTCAGTGGGACTTCATGCCTAGGTTAGTGTGTGTGGGATTGCAGCCTTAGTTTTATTTCTTAGATTCAGCATTTGTCAAGGCAATATTTTCTTGTAATCTGGAAACATATAGCCCTCTGGAAAAATGAGCATGCAAGATAATTATAAAGCACTTTGCTAACTACTATAGTGAGCAGCGACTGGATCCCCCCAGGGCTAAATCCAGCCTCTTGAAGACCATCAATTGCCCTCCCCCACCCCAATTGCTAATCCAAAGGCAAGAAACTTCTGTGGAAGCACTAAGGGTTCTGGGAAAAAGAATGTAATGATAGTCAACTTTAGGTAAATGGCAGTGGACTTCCCTTGAAACAAATTACTGGCCAAGCCTCTAGCAGTATACACATAAAAAAATTAAATGATAAAAAGGTAGCATACCATGTTCTTCAGGGTGAGGTGGAATCTGCATTCACATAGCACTATGTGACTTTTTAAGAATCCACTCATGGAGTGTGGAAACTACTTGCAAATTGCAAAGGTGGCCTGCAGGTGGCACCATATCCCCACTGGACTGTGTATATATTCCCCAAAAGCTGCTTTCATCTAAACACAAAAAAACAAAGTTTCTAGTCCCTCATTATTAAGGTATTTTAACATACGAACAATGCCTGAGTTGCCAGAGAAGTTGATCAAAATTTCCAATGGTGGGGCAGCGTTTTAGTGTTTTAAATAGACCCTCCTCATAGTAGGCAGGAGCGGAATACATTTGCGTAATTTACACAGGAACAGAATGGAAGTTTCCCTTGAAACAGGAGTTTGTTTTTAAGCAAGAGCATATAGCTCCCCACACACACACACACATGCATCGATTCCAAAACCACTTTATGTCATGGTCCAATGAGTTTAGACAGAACAAAATGTTTTTGGAGAGAGCAGAAGAATAACATTTGGCAGCCAAAATTCAGCGTCTGCTCAGCTTCTGTCCACCGCTGCCATAAAACACACCAGAAGCAGGTTTCACACTGATCTTTATTAAAATTACAAAATCCCAGTTGCTAAGAACACCCTATCCCGCCCCAATAGCACCTCCTGTCCCTCCCATGTCAATGAGAGGCAGGATCTTTCCCTCCCAACCCCTTCCCCCCCCAACACAGTACCATGTACCACTCTCTGTTGCAAGCGAGGGGGAAAAAAACACCACCCCACATTGGCCGTGGCAGAAATGTAAACTTCAAACGCTACAGAACTGCTGTAGCTCTACAGAGTTTAGCGGGAGGGGGCTGAGAAACTTTTGGGCGGGAGTGACAACACCAAGCCCGCCCACCCCCTCCCCTTAGCAGATGCTGAGTGTGTTTGTCTGAAAGCAAGCCAAATCCAAGACAGTCCCCTTGTGGACGTGGAGCAAATGGAATTCGAAACTCCCTAGAATAGGTGAGGACAAAAGGGAGACCATGCTCCACTGATGGGACGATGCAGTGAGCGGGCCACCTAGCACCTGCTTGTTGCCGGGATTCCAGCAAAGAATGCTGGACTGGTTGGACCTTGGGCTAAGCCAGCAAGGCACTGCGCTAATGTCCGTAAGCAAGAGTGAAGACTCAAGACCACTGAACAGAGATGAGTTAGGCCTTAACGGGTACGGAATCCCTACTAGGAACGCTTGCTGGATAAGTCTGACACACACGGCCCACGGAGATTCTAATTTAGGAGGACTGACTCTTCAATCCCAAAGTCAGGACATCACGACCCTAGAGGATGTGAAGCAGAGGTCTGGCCCTCTCCAGGCCTCCCCCCGCCTCCCAGTCCCTAGCGGATGTGCGCCATCTCTTCCAAAAAGGGTGTCTTCATGCAGCCAGTGCAGAGTTGGTCCATCCAGAGGGGAGCCTCATGCTGCAAAGGGGTGCGCCTCGGGTAAAAGGTGTAGTTGAGGTCATAGTTCAGCAAGCAGCTGAGCGAGGCCATGTAGATGTCCGAGAAGCGGCACAGGCGGCGTGAGAAATAGGTGGGGTTGTGGCATGTGCGAAAGATGCTGCCAAACTGAGGGTTGAAGAGGTTCTTGGTGAGTGCCCTGCAGCAGGGTTAGGTCGGGGGCGAGGGGAGAGAAGACAATCTGTGATCAGACAACATCTATACAACACAAAAGTTAGGTTTCCTGGGTTCTAGTCTCAGTATGTGATGAGTCAGTTACGACAGGGCAGTGTGATTTCATGGAAGCTGCAAATGCAGTATTGTCTGAAGAATGCAGCTTCTAAGAATCTCAGCTTTCATTTAAAACAACAACAAAAAGCAAGTTTCTAGCCCTTATGGTTACAAAGGTAAACTTAAAAGTGTGTAGGGAAAGACTTAAGTCTCAGAAGTCAGATATGTTGCTGAATAAGATTTCCAGTGGTCAGCATATAAAGCAAAGCCCTTTATAGTTCTTTATTCCTCCCTGTAACTAGCAGAACCAGAATTGATTCCATTTTGCATAAATGTTTACAGGGCGTTTTGCATTTATATACTTCCATTTTACATAAACTGATGCAGGTCACAGAACTCAGCTTTTCTTGTCACTGTCTTTTATTGCCATTCGACCTGGATGCAGGAGAACATTTGGGTTGCTTATTTGTAAGCACAACACCCTATGAGTAAACACTGGCTTCCATTCCCAGTTGTGTGACAATATATTCTCAGGAAATTTGGGGTGGCGCTTGTTGGATACCCAAGTGGGAGTGCAGTCTAGCGATGAGGGCAATTTTCAGCCCTTCTACAGTCCACAGCAGCTCATGTATGGATGGAGCATACTGATGGAGCAGGCAGGGGGCCACCCTTGGCACTATCCAATTGCACAGGCCAGCCCAATGTTTTCTATAGACATGACATCCAATCCTACCAAATGAGATATGACCCACAATGGCAAAGGCTCCTCTTGTAATTCTCTCATGGAATTCTCTCTGTGGGTGTATATGTAGGACTCTGTGTGCCCGACGCACGTAGGAGGAAGCTGTTGCTCAAGCTATTCAACACCCAAATAATGACTATCAGCATGGGGAGGGGAGGGAGGAGATACACAAGACCATTCGAGCAGCCGGTCACTCCCAAGAATTCTTTATACTGAATTCCCTGCTCACTGGTTGAATGTTACAGCCTTATGTATTACCAAAATCTCAATGTCGGTACAAAGTTATTGAAACAAGTACGTGCAGGGTTTAGTTTATGAAATGTTAAATTGCCATGTCTCAACAGAAGGAGAGACTATCCATAATATCCCCCCTCATTTCCTATTACAGGGGTACCTCAGAGACAAAAACTTCAAAATTAATCAAAAGAAAAGCCCTTGACTTTATCCATATGGTTTAAAATCTTTCCCTCATCACTGATCAACTAAAGCAGGGGTAAAGAATGTCAGGCCTAGGGACCAAATTTAATCCTCCAGGAGTCCCCATACAGACATGCCCCTTTCTCTGGCTCCAGCCCCTTTCCCCTGACCGCTGATTGGTGGTTTCCCGGCTTTTGCAGAGTTTCTTCCCCAATTCAAAAAGATTGAAATGTCTCTCCTAAGGCTTAAGTCAATGGCAGCAAGAGCTGGGGGCGCAATCCTATCCGTATAAATGCCAACCTCCGAAATCAGAAGCTGCCAGCTATCCAATGGAGGGGCAGCTGGAGCACAGAGGAGATCCCTTCCTCCATGCTCCTGCGGTCCTGCATTTTGGCCCAGATGTCAACCCAGTGTGCAGCTGCTCTGAAAAAGGCAGATTCCGACTTGGGGTTCATTAGGAAAGGGTTCGAAAATAAAACTGCCAACGTCGTAATACCTTTATACAAATACGTGGTGCAAGCACACTTGGAATACTGACATCTCAAAAAAAAAAAAAGGATATTGTATAACTGGAGGCAGTGCTAAAAAGGGCAGGCACAATGTTCACATGGCTGAAGCAACTCCCCTATGAGGAAAAGTTACAACGCTTGGGGGCTAGTTGGTTTAGGGGAGGAAGGCAAATGAGGGGGGAACACAGTAGAGAAATATAAAAATATGGTGTGGAGGAAGTGGACAGATTCACAAAATACTACAACCCAGCATCATCTGATGACAGTGAACGATGCAAGATTCAGAACAGGCAAAAAGGACGCACTTTGGTTGCCTCTACAAGAGCGATTTAAAGCTCTTTCGAGGCGCATTACCGATTTTACCTCCACATGAGCGAAGCGCAAATCGGGGGTTGAGGCGCTTTTTCTGTCCGATTATGCACATCATCGAATGTGCATTAAATAGCGTGTTTTAATTTTCCGCGGGAGTTAAAGCGCCTTATGGCCATGTAAACAAGCAATGCTCCGCATTTCAACCACTTTAAAGGGCGTTTCATACTGCCGGTAATGCGCTTCACCACCTGTCGTTTATAGGAATTAGGTGTAAAAGCGATGGGGAGAAGATCGCATAATCGGGCAACCGGGTGTCAAGCTGAATTCTCGTAGAGGGGGCCTTCTGCATACGGTGTACTGTTAAAACTATGGAATTCACTTTCCCAAGATATGGCCATGGCCACCAGCTCAGATGCTTTTAAATAGGGACTAGACAAATTCATGGCCACTAGTCATGTCTCTCTATACTACCTCCAGGATCGGAGACAGCATGTCTTCAAATACGAAATTGCTGGGGACCAACAGCAGGAGGGGGCTGTTTTACTCATGTCTCCTTTGTGGACTTCCCAGAGGGTGGGGATGTGGCTCAGTGGTAGAACATCTGCTTTGCATACAGAAAGTCCCAGGTTCGATCCCTGGCATCTCTAGATAGGGCTGGAAAAATTCCTGCCTGAAACCCTGGAGGGCTGCTGCCAGTCAGTGTTGACAATACTGAGCTAGATGGACCAAGGGTTACGCTTCGTATGTTCCGTTTGGCTGACCACTATGGGAAACAGGACTGTGAGCTGTATAGGACTCTTCTAACGTTCTTATCTTACATTTAAAATCCATTTGTTTAGAAATAATAAATCGATTCAATTTGGTAGCATAGTCATCTTAATGACGTTTATTCTACCAAAAAGGGAAAATGTTAGGCTAGAACGCTTTTTAAAAACTTTAAATCAGTTTTCATAACGAATGGTTGAAAATTATTGTTATAAATGTCCCGACTGTTGTAGTTGGTGACATATATATACTGATATATCATATTGGACTTTTTGTCCTGTGGAATTTATCTAAAAAGAAAGTAAGAAAGAAAGAACCTGTAGCAATTCGGTTTTTTGGAATTATTTAAACCTAGCATGTCCAATTTCTGTAAGTTAATTTTATAGCCAGATAATCTTCCAAACTGTGTAATAAGAGGTTTCAGTTCTTGATGCAATCCTTCCATTTTTGATCTAAAGTTTTAGTGGGCTGATTTGAGACTCACTCACACATGCCTGAACATGTCCTTTCCGGGGTGATTGTAATTTTGTCATGGAATTTTGTTCTGTGTTTACCCGGCTGGGCTATTTACCAGCCCACTCACTGCTTGTCAAGTGGGGGAGGAGGAGATCAGCAATGCAAACAGAGCGTTCTATTGTTATTCCAGCAGCCAAACCTCCAACCTACTGTCTAAAAGAGAACAAACAGGACCTAGCAAACGAGCCATAATGGGACTCATGCTGGAGCTAGCGCACATCCTCAGAACCTCATTCCTCAGAACATCACTTCCTCCACCATAAAACTAAAAACTAGGTACAATCCACAATTAAAATACCTTCCTGGTTCTCATTGACCAAATTCTTTCCAAATCCCAGCCAAGCAGCATAGAGCAGGGCTATCAACACAAGACACGAAATTCCATCCAAACTCCACAAGGAAAAACCAGTGGTGGCGTGAGAGGATGGGTGGAAGAGATGGGGAAACAGAGAAGGGATTCCCTCTAAATCAGCATTCCCCAACATGGTGCCTTCCAGATGTGATGGACTACAACATCCAGTTGACTGGTGGATGCTGGGAGTTGTAGTCCAACACATGCGCTGGGGAAGGCTGCTCTAAACTCCTTGGAAACAAGACATTAAAAAAATGTAGAAGGGAAAAATAAAATTTAAAGGCTGCAGAAATGGAAGGTTCAGCTCTTAAAAGGCAGCATACGGCTTCTTGCAGGTACTGCACAGAGGCCTTGGGCAGAGAGGATCATGTCCATACTGGCTTTGGGAACTCTTCAATGAATATTCACATGGATAATAATAATAATAATTATTATTATTATTATTATTATTATTATTATTTATAACCCGCCTCTCCCTCCGGATCAAGGCGGGAAACAACAATAAATATAAAATACAAAGACCACAAAATAGATGAGATATTAAAAACCAATAAAAACCAATATGTCATTTCATAAACAGATGCTAAATCAATGCAATTTGTCTTCTCTCACCAAGAGCCAACACGCACAACCACTGGGTGCTCGGTGGCCACTGGGAAATCCTCTTGAAGCCACACTAGCTGGATCTGCACACAACAAACAAGCATTCTGGCAGGGCCCACCCTTCAAACCAGCTCTGGCCCACACTTAATCCTCCCCCCACCAGACCTGGTGCTCCAAGTGCCACCAGACAGCCAAGTTTAGCTGCCACATCAATTTTCTACAGTGTCCTGAAGCTACACTCTTCCAGTTCTCTCTCTCTCTCTCTCTCTCTCTCTCTCTCTCTCACACACACACACACACACACACACACACCCCTTCCCTGCCTGGAGGAAACTCATTTGCCCCAAGCAAATTTGTACACCTGTGCGAAGCCAAGGAAGAGAAAGAGATATGAAATGCTACCTGAGCTCCTGCCGTTCCTTCATCCAGTCCTGGAGCACCTGCTGGGATTCTGGGTCCTGGAACATCTTTTAGGGAACAAAACCAAATGTTAGACACGTTTTCTGGTCATCCTGTGCTAAATCAACCCATGCAGAAGGAACCTGCCCTTCCCTTGCAGATTGATGCCTATATCCCAGTTGCTCATAAGAATTTCATCTCCTCCTCTGTGTTAATCAGCCATCTTATTACAATATTATTTTGAGTATCCCTCACCCTACAGTCCCACCACAAAGAATCCTCTGTCCTCCCCCATTCCACTGATAGCAGCCAATCTGCCTCCTTGTTCCTTCTCCCCTACCTGCATGCGCTCCAACAACCCAGTCAAAGCTTGCAGCCAGGTGAGTGCTTGTGAGTACTGTTCTGTGTTCACCATTTTCGTCTCTGTTTCCAGCTCTGGAACAATGGCTCCTGTCCGCCAGCCGTGCCGCAACATCAGGTCCTTGGGTGGGGAGGAAGACATAAACAAAAGTTGAAAGCAACTTCACACAGACCCCCACCCCTTCAAACTCAGCCCACTCCTCTGGGGAAGAGAATCTAAAAGCACTAGTTCCCAGCCCCAGCCCATCCTCTATTCCTGCCCCAGACAAAAAGGCCAAGACATCTCACCGCCAGGTCACTGTAGAGATGGTCTCCAAAGTAGAGAACTTTGGATCCACGCCAGCCTGTGAGCCGGAGGAAGTCAAAGAGGTTGCCCTAATTTTGGCGGAAAAGGAGAACGAAAGAGGGTGTATTAGAAAAGGATTAGATTGGGGGACTTTGGTTAAAAGAATTCTGTTGGCAAAGGAACAAACTGGCTACAGAATTTTTACATCAACACAGAAATAAGGAGGAAGTTCCCCTCAAAAAGATATGGAATTTCCTGCTGATACAGAGGGGGTAACCCAAGGCTGACTTCAGAAACTGCAAGGACTTTGGGCAAGACATCCTCAGGGGGTCCACCCTGCAATTAGTTCCTGGTGATATTCCCTCTTCATCACAACAGTTAAAGTTGCAGGGGCCCTGCCTTCTTTTGTATATGGTCACTCTAGTATAGTGCATGCACCTTTAACAGTTGTGATGAAGCGGGAATTTCACCAGGAACTAATTGCATACAAATGACACCTACTGAAACTCCCTTTTCTCTACAACTGTTAAAGTTATATGAGCCCTGTCCTCCTTTTCAGATGGTCAGCCTACTGTTGCCCAATAGCATGCCCTTTCTGCAATGGGGAGGACCGGCCGAAACTGGGGCAAGTCCTCACCACCATCACACCAATGGCCAGCCCAAATCTTACATTTTTTATTCTTGTGCAGTTATCACAGCAAGAAAATATGGGACATTAAGTGGGTTCTTCCAAATGAGACAACCCCACCATGAAAACGTCACCTCCCCCACAGTCCATTTCCTTACCTGCTTATATACCTGCCCCTTCTCCAGCTTATTTATTTTGTCCCACTGCAGGTCACCATTGCTGTCCAGTCGCCGGAAAGGTCTGTGAAGAGAAGCAAGTGTTGGGAGGGCAAATGGATAATATGGGGACCTGGGGTCCACATTATAGAATACGCAGAGGTCATGTATAATTCAGAAAGCACCCCATCCTCATAAAAGTCGACCCCATTGACACAAGTCAGTGCAAGTTTACTATTCCCCCCCGCCCATTTTATTTATGTTTCCCACCCTGAATATCCTTCTGCTTTATGTTCTGAAACATAAAGCAGAAGGATATTCAGGGTGGGAAACATGTCTTTAGAAATCTCTTTCAAAAGGAAGGAAAAAATAAAGCAGCCTGGCAGACAGCAGAATTTAAAAACACCTGGTGAAAAGGCAAGCAAAGACAAAAGAGCCATACAAAGCCAGCACATTTTAGCACGCAAACCACTTAGGTCCCCTCTACAAGAATTCAGTCTGACGCCTTTATGCGCATCTTCTCGCAAGCGCTTTTACGGCAAATCACTATACGCGGGAGGCGGTTAAGCGCATAACTGGTTGCCTTACCGGTTGTATGAAATGTGCTTTAGAGGTGTTTAATGCAGAGAATCGCTTGTTTACATGGTCATAAGGGGCTTTAACCGCCGCGGTAGATTAAAACTCGCTATTTAACGTGCATTCGATAATGCGCATAATCGGACAGAAAAAGCGCCCCAACCCCCGATTTGCGTTCCGCTCTTGTAGAGGTCAAATTTTTAATGCGCCTTGAAAGAGCTTTAAATCGCTTTTGTAGAGGCACCCTTAGAAATGTTGTATCAAGCAGTATAAAAATATGATGAATAAATAAATAAAAACAAATGAGCATTTGGGCCTCTTTGAAGTGCTATTCCAAAGGGCTACATCAAAAGTCAGAGGCAGCATTTTGATCCCACAGTATCCTCAAGGCTCAAGTCTTCCCATTTTGTACTTGTGGTTTGGTTTTGCCTCCAGCTGTCAAAAACTGCCATCCAGCGTACTCTACCCCAACAAGCCACGTACTAATACTCAGTTTGTCTAGTGTTTACGTAGGATGAGCAACAATGGTGTAATCCATCACAGGGTGCATGTGTGGTTGCACGCTCATGTAATGCTTGTCTCTTAGGGCCTTCGGATGTTGGCTGAGTAAAGTGGGAGGGACATGGAGTGGAGTGAGGGGGCCAGAAAACGTTGGTTGAAAAAGGGAATTGGGTTGGCGAAGAGAAGAACTGCATCTAGGGTGACCATACGAAAAGGAGGTCAGGGCTCCTGTACCTTTAACAGTAGCACAGAAAAGGGATTTTCAGCAGCTGTCATTTGTAGGCATGCAGCCCCTGGTGAAATTTCCTCTTCATCCCAACAGTTAAAAGTGCAGGAGCCCTGCCCTCTTTTGTATCTGGTCACTCTAGTATAGCGCCTGCAGCCTGAACTGCTGTGATGAAGAGGGAGTATCACCAGGCGCTGCATGCATGCGTACACATGACACCTGCTGAAATTCCCTTTTCTGTACAACTGTTAAAGATACTGGAGCCCTGTCCTCCTTTCCATAGGGTCACCCTAGAGGTGGAGGCAGCAGGAGAGAGAAGCAGAGCTGAGCAGTGTGGCGAAGAACAGAAAGAAACAGATAAAGCAGGCTTCAGGTAAGAGAAGAGTGAACCTTCACAACAGAGACGGTCCACAAAAGACTAAAGGAATTGTTGTTGACCTTCCAAGAGTAGCACTGCACTTTACAGTAGGCTGACCAGATAAGATCCAGGTCAGGGCTCATGTAACTTTCACAGTTGTAGAGCAAAGGGAATTTCAGCCAGTGTCATTTGTATGCAATTAGTTCCTGGTGAAATTCCCTCTTCATCACAACTGTTAAAGTTGCAGGGGCCCTGCCTTCTTTTGTATATGGTCACTCTAGTATAGTGCCTGCAACTTTAACTGTTGTGATGAAGAGGGAATTTCACCAGGAACTAATTGCATACAAATGACACTGGCTGAAATTCCCTTTTCTCTACAACTGTTAAAGTTACATGAGCCCTGACCTGGATTTTATCTGGTCAGCCTACTTTACAGTGAATTGTGGCCTAAAGTTATGAGTTCTCGGTTTATCATTTTCTTAATATTGTTATTTGCCAAACATTCTAAAGCTAAGCAAATTCTGTTAAATATCTATTTTGTTTGTCTCTGGAGTGATTGCAATCAGCCCCTCCTCACTCTAGCTATAGAAACCAGAACCATTACACAAACTCCCCCTGCTGCCCACCCCCAAATCAGGAATGTGCAACCTGCCCATGTGGCTATGCTCATGCCCACACCACTGGAGAATATGAGATCTAGAACTGAACATTGGGGCCACACTCACTTGACACAGTCGTTGAAGAAATGAGGCTTGTCTGCCTGGACGATGACCACGTCAAAGAAGTCTCGCCAGTCTTTACCCACCATGTACCGCATCCCTTTATCACTGGAGGGAAGAGAGAGAGAGAGACATTATTGACAGCAGACAACAGGGGACATTGTGCCACAGAAAACCTGGCTCACCTACTTTCTATGGGCTCTCTCTCAACAGAGGCCGGGAAAAATTGGGAGACTTCAGAAGAAAAATGGGCAGAATTCAGGAGTTACACTCCACTCCTTTCCCACACAGCTGAGAAGAGATGCTGCCTAGCTGTTTATCTCCCCACTGTCTCAGCGGTCACTGTCTGTCTGAGCAGCCAAAAGGGTTAAGGACCAGTGAAAGGACACTTTGATGCAACCCTGAAGCTACAGTGGCTTCTAAGACTGCAGACAGGTAAGAAAGTAGGAATGCCCTTGAACAAGGTACTTAGAGATTGCACTTATTGTGGCATAAGATTGTATGGGTTAGAGCTCAGTGTTACTTTCTTATTTCCAAAGTACCTTTCTAGCCCTCAAGGCTGCATGGAAGTTTGAAAATGTGGGGAGCAGTAGACCAAGGCTCAGAGGCCTTAACGAAAACCAGAACGGAGGCACCCGGGACGAACAAAAAATGAAAAGAGAACAAATTCTCAGAAGTGCCAAAGTGTTTGTTTATTTTAAGCCCAACGTGTTTTGGAGAGTGTGGTTTCTTCATTGGGGCAATCTTATAATAGGCATCAATGGTGTATGAAGGTCAGCCACCACCTTAGTAAGCTGGCTGGGTTTGTTTGCAGAGTTAGCATTGGACTGGGGAATATCCCTTTTGATTTTCGTTGGCTTTAAAATACACAGATCACATTTTGGCACCTCTCAGAGGCCTTAAAACAGCTTTCTCCAGATGTGTTCGACTACAACTCCCAGAATCATGCTGGCTGGGGGAATTATTCTGGGAGTTGTAGTCCCACACATCTGGAGGGCACCAGGTTGGGGGAAGCTTCCTTAACACAGCTGTGCATCTTCATGCAGCTCTGCTTTCATGAGGCAAGAATGATATTTGAGCAGAGCCCTTTTGTTCATCGTTTTTATCAGCCGTGCACAGTTTGGGATCAGGACAGGGTTAACGCCCAAGCTATTGCTAAGCTGCAGCCCTGCCATGTCCAACTCACACAAAGCTGAAAGGGCTGTTGGTGATGAGGAAGAGCTTCTTGCCACTTTTGGCCAAGCGGTGCAGCACGGCGTATGTCTCATCTCCACGCAGAATGTACTTCTCTGCAAAAGGGAAGATGGACAGGTGGGCATTAAGAACTTCTCTGATGATGCCATCAAAGCAGAACTTACTAATTACGTAAAAGAATGTAGGCAGAAGAAACAGATTTGAACAGAGAGGATATAATTTATAGATAATAGGACTAATTAATCAGGAACGAATATTTTTTTCTGAAATCCTGTAGCTTATAATATTTAATACTAAGCCTTATTATTATATGTATTATAATTAGCATGTTATCCACCTTTTAAGAAACTACTTTATGTAAGTGCTGGATTACGTTGATACACTAGCTGCAACCCTGTGTAGACAGAGATCACCTGGTGACAGTATCTATGTTCTAGTAACCTCCTGGTTGGATTAATGCATTGTGTTGTATGTGGGGCTGCCTTTGAAGACAACTCTGAAACTTCAATTAGTTCAAAATATAGCTCCTAGGCTACTAACTGGAACTAGTCGTTACGATCATCAGACACTGGCACCTCATCAGTTGCATTTCCGAGTCCAATCCAAAGTGTTGGTGTTGACCTTTAAAATCCTAAATGGCTTGGGACCAGAGTATCTAAAGGAAAGTCTTCTCTCCAGAGCTTTAAATCATCTTTAGAGGCCCTCCTCCAGGTGCCCTGGCCGAAGGAAGTTAGGTGGGCGGCTACAAGTGAGAGGCCTTCTTGTTGTGGCACTCCATTTATGGAATGCCCTCCCTGAGGTTTGCCTGGTGCCAACCCTGTTGTATTTTTGGTGACAAGCAAAGACTGTTCTTTTCTTCAAGGAATTTTAGAGATTTGGGATTTTATGGCTGTTAATATGTGTGTGTGTGTAACAATTAGGCTGACCATATGAAAAGGAGGACAGGGCTCATGTAACTTTAACAGTTGCAGAGAAAAGGGAATTTCAGCCAGTGTCATTTGTATGCAATTAGTTCCTGGTGATATTCCCTCTTCATCACAACAGTTAAAGTTGCAGGCACTATACTAGAGTGACCATATACAAAAGAAGGCAGGGCCCCTACAACTTTAACTGTTGTGATGAAGAGGGAATTGCACCAGGAACTAATTGCATACAAATGACACTGGCTGAAATTCCCTTTTCTCTACAACTGTTAAAGTTACATGAGCCCTGTCCTTCTTTTCAGATGGTCAGCCTAGTAACAATTCCTGTGCTATTTTTTGTTTTGCATAGTATTTTAGTCTTTTAAGTATTGGCAATCTGCCCAGAGAATATTGGTTATTGGGTAGATTAAAAATATATTAAATAAATAAAAATATGTTGTATCGTTGTGTCTTGAATGGTGTTGGTTTTTTTTTAAAAAAATCAGATAAAATGTAAATAAAAAGGAAGAACCTCTGTGTGAAGAAAAAAACAAGGAAGGAAAGCAAAACTATTACAACATTATGTTTTTAGTTTTCTAAAGCTCATGCTTCTATTGTACTCCACCAGGGTCTTAGAAGGGGACTCCCTCCCCATTTCCTCTGAGGCTGACACAGCTAAAGACAGGTTTGGTTGGAGTGAAAAAGTGCTTGGAGGGTTGTTGTTTTTGCTGGAGCTTGGTGTATGTCCGTTCCATGGAAGTGCAGAAAAAGTATAAAATATGGCATTGTGTGCAGAATTTAATTTCCCGAGGATCTCAGCTTTCTTTTCTCTTTTGTTTTTTTCAGAGCATGTTTGTAGTCCTTAGAGTTGTGAAGATATGCAGGAAAACATGTTGCCAATGCCAGCTGAAGCTTCAGAAATCAGAGAGGCAACGGAATAAGTTTTTCAGTTGCTGGTGGTGGGGCTTCAGGGTCTTGGCTTCTCCCATGACTAGCCAATTGTATATCTATATATACAGATATGTGCAAAGCTGATAAGCTTATACACATTTACATAATTTGCATAAATGTGCAAACCATGTTAGGGTGACCATATGAAATGGAGGACAGGGCTCCTGTATCTTTAACGGTTGCATAGAAAAGGGAATTTCAGCAGGTGTCATTTGCATGCCTGCAGCTCCTGGTGACATTCCTTCTTCATCACAACTGTTAAAGCTGTAGGAGCCCTGCCCTCTTTTGTATCTGGTCACACTAGGTAGGGCTCCTGCAGCTGTAACTGTTGTGATGAAGAGGGAATTTCACCAGGCGCTGCATGCATACAAATGACACCTGCTGAAATTCCCTTTTCTATGCAATTGTTAGAGGAGCCTTGTCAGCCCTGTCATCCTTTTCATATGGTCACCCTAAACTATGTACATTTGCAGAATTCACCTTTGGGAGCAAAATATGTTTTGTCTAGGAGGCAACGTACACACAGAACAGGAGGGCATTTCTCCCCAGGTCTGACTTGAGATTTGGCCTTCCCCTGCACTGCACTCCACTTGCTTAAGCTATCTGTACTGTTCTGCCAAATCATTGTATTCACAAAATCAGTCCTGGTGTGGAGCATTTCACTGCTGACTGACACACGCCTGACTAATCTGCGTTTTGCTCTGCAACATGGCTGGTGGGCAGAGGCCCCTGCCGTGGGAAATGGGGCAGGATTAGACAGGACTTTTATGTCTGTTGTAGCCCTCCGGTTTTAGGGTTCCCCCATCTTCAGCCCCACAGCAGATGGATACTCACCTAGATCCTGCATAATCCACTTGTACATAAAACCTTTGATATGGACATCCCGAATGGCATCCTGTTGAAGACATGAAAAAAAAAAAAAGAAACGTTTTAAAAGAATCCAGAAGCAAGTCTTAACCCCAGGCACTGACACACCTTCCCCTGGGCTGCATTTCTAATGCTTCACTCCCATCCCACCCCAGACATTGGTTTCAGGAGGAGGTAGGCTGTGCTTCTCTTGTTTTGCATCCCTCCAATGCCAGATCCTGGGCTAAGAAAGGATGGGGGAAAAGAGCTGGAATCCCCCGACTTAGCCCCCATCCCAAAGCTAGGTCCCAAGGATGAGTGGAGAGGCAATGCTGTTATTTATGCCTTTCCTCTTTCTTCTCCCAAAAGCTGATTGCCTCTGCCTTTCATTGATACCGTCTGAGAGCCAAACCAGAAATGCCATTTCAAGATCTGTGATCGGCTCTCCCGCTTATTTTTTATTTTTTAAAACAGCAGACATGCGGAGGGGGGGGGGGTAGGGGGAATCCAATTAGGCCCGGGGCCAATCCTTTCCCGCAGCCCTGCTTTCTGGGTGAAGATCACACACCCCTTGGAGCTGTTTTCTGCCTTTTATTTATTTATAATATTTCTATGTCACCCCCACCACCAACACGTTCTCTGGGTGGTTCGCAAACAAAAGTTAAACGCATGAAATATAAAAATAAAAGAGACATAAAAAATTTAAAAACAGTTATAGAAAATAGAATAAATCCACAACAGTACAACAGGTCAGAAAGAATTTAAGAAATAGTACAAAAAAATTCAAAAGCGATTAAAACTAGGGATTTTTTTTTAAAAAAAGATTCTTGTGGGGGAAAACAGCAGTATTAGTACTTCTCTATTTTCCTCTGCAAGGCAAAGAGCAACTTGTGTGTGGAGGATTTAGAAGGCTAACGGGGATTTTTTAGAAGGACAAACATTCCACTCGCACCATTTCCCTAATCTGATTTGAGAAACCTCCAGGCTGCTTTTATTTGTTTAAAAATGCAGGATATCGTGACTAGTTTGGTCCTCATCACCTCCTAACTCTCTCTCTCTTACACACACACACACACACACACACACACACACACACACACATCTCCCACCGTTACTGATCTTTCCAGTTCCTCTCAGGGCCTCTCACACTGAGTTTGTGGCTGGCATACGGGCAAAAACAAGCTTCAACGGTGCCCCCAACAGAAATGCCCTCCTATTAACTCTGTTCTCTTTCTCCCATTCTTAAACTGCCAAGAGGTGCATGTAACCTGACCCGCAGTTTCCACCTTCTCTCGCACACCCAATCCCGAAAGTTAAAGGGTAACCCATCGGTGTTAAGTAGCCTTCAGAGCACATCATCTGCACTGCTCGGGCAGCAGATGAGGGCCTTGTGGGTGGGATAGCTGAAGAACGGGAAGGGAGATCGTACGTGCAGCATGCGATTTATGAGGATGCCAGTTCTGACCTCCAGCCCCAGGTCAGGAGAACCGGCAGGCTCCGGAGAGGCCTTGAGCTCAAGGGGAGGAACAGACGTTTCTCCCGATTCTATAAATGTAACTAATGGGAGAGCCCGGCTGCTCAAAACAGGCCCCTCCAACGTGTGCCTTGGAGCAGCTGGGTTGCTAGATAAGCCTCCCTGGCAGCCCTGCCCAAGTCCTCCTCCAGCTCAGGACAGCCTGTTCCGTTGCTGGTGCTGCTGCTGCTGCCGTCACTAAGTCCAGCCCTCGCAGACCCTTCAGAGGCCCTCTGGCCAGCAGCCTCCTCCATTTGCCTGCAGGGTAAGTGACACAGAACACCACGTCCCCAAAAAGAACCTCTGGGCAGGAAACGGGAAGCACAACCACCATGTCCAGCCCACTGCTACACACACACACACACACACACACACACACACACACCCAGTTCTGCCAAAACTGGGAAGGATATGCTCAGTTCCAGGATCCAGCCAACGGCCCTCCTCCCCCCCGACAACTCACAACACAGATGGCTCCCAAAGCCACCCAGCGGCAAGAGCAGGAGGCTCCGGGAGAGCTGGGCAAGGCAAAAACACACCGTAACATCTTTGTAGAGGTGGATGGGGTCATAATCTATGTCGTTGCTGATGAAGAAGTCGTTGGCTACGGCCAAGAGAGTCATTTCAGGCAGGGAGAAGATGTCCATGAACTGCTTTATGGCTGGGCCCTGAAAGGAGGGAAGGAGGGAGAGATAAAGGATTGGGACATCAGGTTCTTCCCCTTTTGGAGCTCTCAACCAAAATTGTCCATACTCTTCACCCAGTTACTGGTGGTACGCAGGGCCGTGCAGAGGGGGTCTCAGTGGGGCCAGTTGGCCCGGGGCTCACGATTTTGAGGGAGCCTTCCAACGAGGAGGTCCCCCCTAGCTTACGCTACTGCTTCCATAGCGTAAGCGGCCCATCGAGAAGCGAGGAGCCCGCCTTGCGGAAACGGCGCAGAAGCCATCCGTCGTGAAGACCACGGTCAGACTACAAGCTCCAGAGGGCCATATGCTGCATGCGGGGCCGGGAGATAGGTGCCTTGAGGTGTTGTAGAACAGGTTTAATATGAAGGTGTTACGTAGAACGGCCATGTTGGTGGGCACATGGCCCCCTTGGGGTGGCCATGTTGTCCTCCTTTTTTGAAATGGGGGGCACACACTTCCCATCTGGCCTGGGCCTATGACCAGCTCTACATGGCCCTGGTGGTACATGATCTATAAGCATGTTGTTCTGTAGAATTCTTGGGCAAGGCACCACAGAGCCACCTCCCATCCCATCCCCGCTCTCTCTCTCTCTCTCTCTCTCTCTCTTTCTCTCTCTGACACACACACACACACACACACACACTTAACCTTCAAATCCAGCATTACGAAAGTCAACATTCTTGCTATCAGAGATAACCTGAATCTGGAACGGGGGTGCGGAGAAAGATTTGGATGGCAGGAGGCACACAGATTAGATATAATTGCCAGAGGGTAGCTGTGTTAGTCTACTGCAACAAAAACAGCAAAGAAGGCCAAAAAACACACTGACCTGTCATGTGTGAGGCGGATTTTGAATACTCAAGCCCCAGCTATGGCTTGTCATGTGGTCTGAATCCGGGGACTGTGAGTTATATGAGGATTAAACAACCCTCACATAACTCAAAGTCTGTTGTTGGGTTATACGAGGGTTATTCAACCCTCACTTAACCCACAGCCCCCGAGTTCGGACGGCACAACAAGTCACGGTTGGGGGCTTGAATACTAAAAAATTCCTGTCTGCCAGGACTACAACTCACTATGGCTTAAATAAGCCATGGTGGACTGTCTGATCATGCAAACTAGCCCATAATGTTAAATGCATAGTTTGGTATTGTGCTATATTTTTTGTTAACATTAAATAGAAGCTAAGGGAGGGCCCCAATCATGACTGTGAGCCAGGGGAGGTCATTGCTATTGCAATATGGGGGGAAAGGGTTAAGACCGCCTCCCCCTGATGGAGCCCCCTCCAAGACAGCTATTTATTTTTATTCATTTTTAAAACAATCACGCAATGGCCCAGTTAGCACATAATAACCCAAGGTTTATTTAAACTCATGGTTAACCCAGGGGTTGTCTGGCAGATGATTGAACCAACAGTGGTTTGTTTTCTCAATCTCTGGGTTGTCTGTTTTCCTCCTCTTTTGCCCGCGCCTTTCCTGTATCCCAAATGCCTTTGAGATGCTCTAAGTACTGGTATGCCAAGAGGCTGATCTGTGCTTCAGCATGGACAATAAGGTTCGCTTGTACGTGTGTGGGATGCTCTGCCGTCACATTCAAAGCCTCTGTATGGATGCACCCTTACAAACAAGACCACCTCATCCCTACACCAGCACCTCATTCCGCCTTGTGTCATGCTTTCCTGCAGGATTCCCTGCCAAACCTCCAAGAGAACAGAACTCCCTACTAATGTGTGGTGGAAAGACCACATGAATTTGAAAGTCCAGCTCAGGAAGGAGGTACCACTACTGACTATTCAAACTCCCAGAACATTACGGTGACTGTTAATGAAAGACGCTTACATCCTGGGGGACCCTGGGTAGCACAGAAATGTAGCCAGAGAAAAAAATGGCTCCCCTTCCAGCTGACACTTGCCCACCCATCTCAGTCAGGAAGAGAGACTGGGCACTGGGGTATGTGGAGGTAGCAAGAGAACCTACCTTTCCATAGAAGCCACTAGCCTGGTGCAGGGGGATGTGATGGGTACCGTCATACATCTCCAGCACCTCATCATCTGGAACAGGTTTCAATCCGCTGCAGAAGACAAAACGTGACTGCCGTGTTTAGGTGTTTGGCAGTGATAGCAGTAGAGCATCATTTAGAAGTTGGACCACAGTAGCATGCACATTTTTGTGGCGGTACAATTGGTGCAACCCTGGTGCAGGCATTGTGATGGCTTCCTGAAAATCAAAGTTTGCTAATTGGGAGCCAGAACAAGGGATGGATGCCCCCTCCCCTCTTCCTGTTGAAGGAGAAATTCTCTTCTCAGGTGGTGGAGCGTAACCAGGGCTCACAGGGAAGCAACATCAGCACTTTTTTTATTAGCAGGGACACTGATATAATTTGCCAATCCCCTTAGAATCCCCTGTTCCCTCTGAGCTTCGCTGCAATCCTCATAGTAGCTGGGTGGAAATGAATCCTCACCCCAAATTTCCCTTTTGCAATGCAAGTTATTTTGGAGTGACTCCAATTAAGACACCAGGTTCTCCTAGTGGAGAACTAGTTCCTCGATATGGATGAAAACAATTGCTTGAATTTTGGGTCCTCCTTGAGGTGTGTGGATATGGAGACTGTCATGATGAGCCCCTGCACTTCAAAATTTACCTCTACAACCCTTCTCCCTTGCCTTGTTTGACTGGAACAAGGTTTAGGATTACATGTGCACTATTGCCAAACCAGGGTTCCCTCTTAATGGGAGTTTGCAAAGAAAAAAAGAAGGAATGCACACACACACACCACCAGGGATGATTCCTATTTCACAAAGAATGATTTGCTGGAAGCCAGGGTTATGGCAGAACCCAAGAAAGCATGCTCAGGATTGCAGCTTAAGAAACAGCTCCCATCAGAAGATTTTTTAAAAAAAATAGGTCTAGGACTAGCCAAGTATCCCAGCTTCCATCCTTTCTTTCCATCTCCCAGCTGTCAAATCCTGCTCCATCCCTGAAATTTTGGGGGCCAACATGAGGCACACTTACCGATACACAGTGCCCAGCTGAATGTAGTGAAAGGCATCTATTTTCATGAGCAAACCCTGTAGGGTAGGAGGAGAAAGATGGAGTCAGCACAGAGTATTCTAGCATCCTACAACAAATTTGCAAATAAGTGCATAAACATTGTTAGAGCACCTGCCCATGCATAGCTATGTTGTCCACTTGTGCCGCATTGATGGCCACACAGCGAAAAAGAGAACCAACTCTTTCGAGCCTAATAAACATTCCTCTGCCCGATTGCCCAGAGGTGATCCTTGCAATGCACGGGTGACCAGACAAGTGGCTATGTCATGACAACCGTAATCATACTTATCATTTATATAATTAGGACGTTCAAAGTGCTTCACATACATTCACTTAGTAATCTTCACACAAGACCTATCAGGTAGGCCAGTCCTACCTCCATATGGCAGGTGAGGCTGAAAGAATAGCAGCTTAGTTATAGCCATCTAGACCCCCTCTAGATGGATTCCGTTTGACGCCTGTTCCTCCGATTATGCGCATCTTCTCGGAAGCGCTTTATCGTAAATGCTTGTATGCAGGAGGTAATTGAGCACTCAACAGGTGACCTTACCAGTTGTTTCAAATGCGCTTTACAAGTAGTTAATGCGGAGAATCGCTTGTTCACATAGTCAAAATGCGCTTTAACGGCATTCGATAATGCGCAAAATCGGAGAGAAAACGCGCCTCTACGCCCGATTTGCGCTCCGTTCTTGTAGAGGTAAATTTTTTAATGCGCCTTGAAAGAGCTTTAAATGCCTCTTGTAGAGGCAGCCTTTGTGAATTTAAAGCTAAAGCAAGGTTTAGCACACCCTAACATACACCTCTGATCTTCTAGACCAGGAATGGGGAATGTGTGGCCCTCCAGATGTTGTTGGAGTGCAATTTCGATGATCCCCCACCATTGGCTATGTGGGCTACGGCTGATGGGAGTTGCAGCAACAACCGCTGGAGGGCCACACGCTCCCCACTCCTGTTCTAGACTTTGCTCTCCTTAAGGGCCACAGTTAGAACAGGCAAGTCACCTGGGCTTCTCTTACCTTGGCAATATCGTAGTGCAAGCCCCGGATGGCAAAGTTGGGCCAGTATTCATACTTCAAGATGCCCTTTGGATACTGATGGGACAGAAGAAAACAGACAATCAGCATGGTGGTCAATCAATTAAAACACTGAGAACAGGGGGCTGAACCTCTTTCAGCCTGTGGGCTAAATTTCATTTCCAAGGAGTTCTTGGGGGGCACATTCCAGTGAAGGGTGGGGCAAAGGTAAAAGGGGCAGGGGCAAAATCCCAAAACTGCCAGCCTATTTCAGCTTGAAGCTCTTACTGCCAGTAACTAAGCCTTAGGAGAAGTATTTCAGCCTTTTAGAATTGGAGGTGAGGGGAATGCACAAAAGCCGGAAACCAACAAAGGATCGGTGGTCAGGGAAAAGGGGTTGGGTGAAGGGGCACAGCCCTCTGGAGAACCCCAGAGAGCCACACTAGGAGGGCTGGATTGGGCCCCCAAGCCTGAGGTTCTGCACCCCTGTTTAAAGTACCTCAATACAAGTGACATGTTGAAAGTAAAGATTTTTCCTGATTAATCAACACAGAGAAATTGCTTGTAGCCATTGAATACATATTTATCAGCTTTCAAGCAGCAAGCCCATTCAGCGTGAAGGGCAAATGCCCATGCTACCCATTAAGGGCCAAACGAGGCATAACAGTGGCCGCCATGTTTGTGATTCTTGTATCTGCCCTGTACACATATAAAGCAGGGCTGAGGGGAAGCCTACCTTTTGATACCCAAAGGGGCGCATGGATGAAGAGAGCTAAACCCTTGCCTTTCCCTCACTCCATTAAGTCAAGTACTGTTCTCCTCAGACCAGCTTGTTTTCAGTATCTGAGGCAATCTGGGAGAAAAGTGTGGCAAGCCAGAAGGTTTCAAGCTTGCCTCACCTGAAAACTTTTGATGTAAAATTAGGCATCCACACCCAGTTTACACATGTACAGGATGAACACCTGATCAAATAAATAAACACGGGCTACTCCTGTCACGTCTGCTTTGGCCTTAAGGCTTTCAAGACTTCATAGTCACTACTCGCCACTTATCGGATGTTTCTAGGCCAAACTCCACACTCCAATTCTGCACAGAACTCAAATCAAAACTCAAATGTTTCAGTCAATAAGAGGAAAGGTGGTACCAGTTCTATAGGGGGTACCTTATACTGCTCCACAAGGATTTCCCGAGCTGTGTTGTAGATGCGGGAGTGGAGGGCAGGTGAGTATAAGGCCAAGGTGTAGTCGTAGTCAAAGCCATAGACTCCAATAGTGCTCAGCGAAATCTCATTGTTAGCATAGATAGTCGAAGGGTTCAGAAGATTGCAGACCCCCGGAGGAAGCAAATCTGGAGCAAGAAAGAGAGCCATGAAGAGACAGGCAATTACAACACAGGTTCCAAATGGATGACTACCCTATTCATAGCACTGCCTTCTGCCCCAACACACACAGCAGAAGTGCTGTAGTGTAGAAGGAGGTAGCAGAAATGGTCGAAAGGAATGCAAGGCCATTTTCGTACAGGTTTCTCCATAAAGAAGAGCCAGCGTGGTGTAGTGGTTGGAGCGTTGAATTGGGAGTCGGGGGATCCGGGTTCTAGTCTAGCCTGACCATATGAAAAGGAGGACAGGACTCATGTAACTTTAACAGTTGTAGAGAAAAGGGAATTTCAGCCAGTGTCATTTGTATGCAATTAATTCCTGGTGAAATTCCCTCTTCATCACAACAGTTAAAGTTGCAGGCACTATACTAGAGTGACTAGATACAAAAGAAGGCAGGGCCCCTGCAACTTTAACTGTTGTGATGAAGAGGTTATATCACCAGGAACTAATTGCATACAAATGACACTGGCTGAAATTCCCTTTTCTCTACAACTGTTAAAGTTACAGGAGCCCTGACTTCCTTTTCATATGGTCAGCATATTCTAGTCCCCACTCGGCCATGGAAGCTGGGTGACTTTGGGCCAGTCACAGACTCTCAAGCCTAACCTATCTCACAGGGTTGTTGTTGTGAGGATAAAATGGAGAGAAGGATTTTGTGCACCACCTTGAGTTCCTTGAAGGAAAAAATGTGGGTTACAAATGTAATAAATAAATACGAAATCAGCGGTTAGAAGGCAAGTTGGTTCCCTTTCATGAAAGTTCTGTCCAGGTTAATCAGGACCTCTTTTTCCATCCCCGAAAAGTGAGAGGCTGAGATCTAGTCCTCATTAAGGTGGTAAACCTGTATCTGGGTTGCACAACTTCAGATGGCAGCTTGGGTGGGTGGGGACTCATGTAACTAAATGCTCCTCCCTTTTTAAAATATACAACCTTGTACATAGAAAGCCAGGATGTCAGGGAGAAGGACTGCAGCCTAAATTTCACCCTGTCACACTTGCATTCTACATGGAGGGTGTGCTTCTGTATGGAGGAGCACTCTATCACATGAGCCATTACCTGAATAATGAAGTGGTACAGCCCCCTCAATAAGAACGAGGACCAAAAGGCCACAGACCAACCTACCCCAACCTGGCACCCTCCAGATGTGTTTAACTGTAACTCCCATCATTCCCAGCCAGCATAGCTGTCGTGTCAGAATCACAGAGTAGGTTCATGGTAGACAGAATTCCTTTACCACATTGTTCTCTGAAACAATAACACACCAGCCCAGCAACGTGTTACAGAGGAAGGCAAAACCCCCCAGGGTCTCTGGTGTACGTGACCTGAGGGAAAATTTCTTTCCCAGGATGAAAAACTTGTCGTCAGTCAAGACCCACTGACCTGAGCAAAACCCTTTCTGAAGAATGGGGAAAACATTGTGGCGGCAGAAGGGGTGGGGAACTCTACCTCACATCCTGCCTGTTGTTTCAGTGATTTCTGAAGCCCCCGCCAGAACATTTGTATCCCATCTTTCTTCTAAGGAGCTCAGGGTGAAATACACATAGAAGGTAGCCATTGCTCTCCTCACAACTACCCCATGAAGTAATTCGGTGACTGGGTGATTGGCCTAACTAGGAGGACCATATGGAAAGGAGGACAGGGCTCCTGTATCTTTAACAGTTGTATAGAAAAGGGAATTTCAGCAGGTGTCATTGGTATGCATGCAACACCTGGTGAAATTCCCTCTTCATCACAACTGTTAAAGCTGTAGGAGCCCTGCCCTCTTTTGTATCTGGTCATGCTAGGCAGAGTTCCTGCAGCTGTAACTGTTGTGATGAAGGGGGGATTTCTCCAGGTGCTGCATGCATACCAATGACACCTGCTGAAATTCCCTTTTCTATACAACTGTTAAAGATATAGGAGCCCTGTCCTCCTTTCCATATGGTCACTCTATGCATGCCACACCGAAGCATTTAAGAATGCAAAACGCTATATCCATTCAGCAGCCTTCCCAAACCGGGTGCCCCCTCGATGTGTTGAACAACAACTCCTAGCACTCCCAGCCAGGCATGGGAGTCGTAGCCCAGTACACCTGAAGAGCACCAGGTTGGGGAAGACTGCCGTACAGCATCAAGGCTTTGGTGCTCCAAACATGAAGCATTTGTTTAACAGGTCAGCCTGAACTCATCAACCCTTTCGAGCACAAGCAAATACACTAATGGAGAATCTGCCTAATGCCAGCTGATGAGTCAGGGAATCCTAGAGCACGGAATACACGTTGCCATGTGGTTTTCCCGACCCACCCCCTTCAACTGGTTCGGCTGGAAAGAAAACACAGTGCTCAGTTTTAAAAAAACACCCCATCACCCTGTAACTGGGGTGAGTAAGATCTTTGACGGTAACACACAGCAAAGCACAGAGGAAACCACTAAGTCAGATGGTCTGGCGGTGTCAGCAAAAGGCTGCAGTGGCTGGAGATACCAGGGCTCAAGAGGGAAGAAACTGGCAGTAACCAGGAAGGGAGCAAACTGTGCAGTTCCTTTATGTACAGCGGTGTGTAGTGGAGGGGAATGGCAGGAGGAGGAGGAGGAGGGGAGACGTGGCACCTTTTATACCATTTGGAAGACGGAAAAGTAAGGAATCAAGAGCCCCTTTACTCTGAATTCATTTGAAACTTCTGCCACCACAATGTGGACAAACAAGGTTTGTTAGAACCCTAACTCTATACAGAAGGGAAGTCTTAAAAAGGGGGGTGAGAAGGCAAAACAACCCCCCCACCCTTTTACAAGTGTTGTAGCTTCAATCAAGTCTGACCATCTAGGGCAGTATTGTCTACCCTGACAAGCAAATCCCCAGGGATTCAGGGGACCAGCAGGAGTGTGCATGATGTGTACATCATACACACATCATGCGCAATCCCAGCCCTTTCTGGGAATGTCAAGGATTGAGCCTGAGATTTTCTACATGCAAAGGAAATGCTCTAGCATTGAGCTACAGCCTGGCATCCCTGGCTGCAAGTGCAGCATGATTTTATCAGTCTGTTAAGGGGGTAAATAATCCATGTTAAGTGATCTGTAATAAATGCCTCCAGAAAGAGGGGCATTCTAAATTGCACTATTTTCTCTTACACGAGCGATGTGCACATCATGTGCATTCCAGCTGGTTCACAAGACTCTCCCAGTCCCAGGAGTTTCCCAGGAGAATCCTGGCCTTTTTTAGAAATTAGGATTATTCTTTTTTTGCATTGGTGATGATTAAGGCTACCACATGGGCAGAACAATCCAACGGTAGAGGGAGAATCCGTGGCAGATGTACCGCCACTTCCTATGCTCTGCCGGGCTTGCATTGGCAAGGCAGAAGGTGGGGTGGCGGCGGCAGCGTTATTACATTTCCCCTCACTTTGGGACCAGTCGAAAATAAGTATACCAGCACTTTCCTCTCCTTCTGGGGATGTGCCGAGGGAACTGGTCTGGATCTGGAATGCTTCCTTTCTACCCTCTTCGCCATCTGACCACCGACCATTATACAGAGGCATCCAAGGGAAGGTCCCCCTCTCTGCCCTGGAGAAAGAGATCACCTATATCCTGTAGCCCTTGGGATGCCCTCCCAGGGATTACAGAGCTGCAATTCTATACCATTTTACCTGAGATTTAGCCCCATTGAACTCAGTGGGATTTGCTTTTGAGCAGTCAGGGGTAGGATTGTGCTATTAACCGATTAGTCAGTTGGATTAAAGAACTTTTGATCATTTAAAAAGCTGCTCCCCCCATTAAACGGCCACCAGATATTTTTTTAAAAAGATTTAAGACTGCAATCCTGTATTTATTCATCTGGTAATAAATTCCATTGAACTCAATAGGACTTACTTCGCAGTATACATGTATAGGATTGTCAATTATTTAATATACAAACATGTACAAAAAAAATGAGAAAAGGAATAATTTTTCCAGGATGGTCACTGACAGACATTTTGGGTGCATAATTTAAAACAGCCTTTCCCAACTTGGTGCCCTCCAGATGCGTTGGGATTACAACTTTTATCATCCCCAGCAACGACATGGATGTTGGCTGGGGATGACAGGAGTTGTAATCAAATATGCCTGGAAGGTTTCAGGTCAGGGAAAGCTGAAAACAAAGAAAGTATGTTCCCCCGCCCCCACCAATGGTTGTAGATTTGAATCAATTAAAAGTCACATGGTTAATCAACTACCATTTTTTTAGAGGGTGCCAGTCCTAGTGGAAAATTACAGAGAAGGAGCAGCGTTGGCCTGCGGTAGCGAGAACAAAGAGTCCTGCAGCATCTTAAAGATGTACAGATTCATGCACAAATAATGCAAAGAGACTTGTGGCACCTTAAAGACTAAGGGTGAAATTCTATGCATGTTTAGACAGAAAAAAAACCCTACAACTCCCAGCATTCCTCTGGATGGGGAATGCTGAGACATGTAAAACTTTCTCTCTAAACTTGCAAAGGATTGTGCCCTAACTTTTTTTAAAATTGTGGCCATAGGCTTTTCGTGAACTGAGGAGCCCACTTAATTAGATGTAGGAACTGTAATTTTAAGTTGGCAGGTATACACATACGTATGCATACACCACAAACACAAAGCTGTAGGGAAATGCCATAATACTTTAGCCTCTAAAATGCTGTAAGACTCTCTGTTGTTCCGGCTCTGGTGTTGATGTTTCCGACACTAGGGCTGTCTCAAGCCCTGCCCTAAAAACCAGACACAAAGCATCCTGCAGATCTTTTCTTGCCGCCACCTCCGCCCCCCCTCCTGCTGCCAGCACGTCCCTGCAAAACAAGGGGAAGGGGAGCCCCCACATCCCAGCTTGGATGTCACCAGAAGGGATTAGGACTCCAAAGGCAGCCTCCATATTCCAATCACAAGGGGGGGGGGGGTAAAAGAAGCAATGGAAAGATGATCAAATTCATCACAACAGCAGAGATGACTTGGGTGACAAAAAAAAAACGTGATAGAATTAAATACCAGAAAACCCGATTATAGGGGGCGGGGGGGCGAAGAAGATGCTGGAGGAAGAGAACCCCTAGGTATGTTGGATTACGGGGGAGGAAAGAGGGGGAGGGGAAGAAGGGCAAGAAGAAATCAGGGGAAACCTCCTCGGTGTTCAAGATCGCGCGTGTGTACACACCGAAGAAAACTGGACCCCGGGAATACGATCCGAGAAGCAGTGCTGGGAATCTGCCGTGGCAATTAGGGGAGAAGATCGCGCTTAGGAGAGGAATCGCCGTTAAGGAAGATTCAAGTTTAGGGAGAAACTCAGTGTTTCTCCGGCGTCTTCCAGAAAATGGGGGGGTGGGGGTGGGGTCCTTTGGGGGCGGCGGAGGAGAGAAGCAAAAAGATGGGAGGGGGATGCAGAAAAGTAATTCTGCATTGCAACGAGGTCGGGGAAAGAAGAACAGGGAAGGCTTTGTGTCGCTGGGGGGTGGGGGTCGGGGGGTGGAGCACCTCTAGCTTGGGACCTTCTCCAGCTTTCTAGAGATCCAGCATCCAGACCGCTGGATCTCCGAGGATGGGGCCCAGGCACAGGTCCAATCCCGCCCCCCACCCCCCAAGGAAAGGGGATCCTGAAAAGCGAGAGACGCCCACGCGGCTCACCGTGCACCAGCCGCTTCATCTCCCCATAGCGGGCCCAGAGAAAGCTCTTATTGTCCGGCCCGGGAGCCGGAGCGCTGCTGGAAAAGGCTCGAGCGGCGGGATCTTCGTCCACCGGAGTCGCTCCTGCCACTCGCCGGGCATGCGGCTTCCTGCTGCCGTAGGGCGGCCTGGGCTGGGGGGCTTGAGTGGCGGCCGCAGGAGCAGCAGCCCCGGGCACCTCCGCGCCAAAGCGGGTGCAGTAGGGGGCTGCCAGGCGCAGCAGCCACCCGGCCCTCGCGGCGGCGGCAGCGGCAGGGCCAGCCATGGCGCGAGAGGCGTCTGGCCAGCCACGCACTGCAGCCGCAGCAGCAGCAGCTACCAGCCAAGGGGGCGGGCAGGGGGAGGTGGCTCCGCCCCGGCAGGGAGAGGGCCTGGCCGGGTGCCCCCCAGCCCTCTCAAGGGGCGAGGGCCCTGCCCTCCTCCCGCGTCACTTCTTCTGCGGCCAGTTCCTTGGACGAAAGCGCTCTTCCTTTCAACGGGATGCCTTTGCTCCCCAAAGAAGCGCGTTCTTGCTACATTGAAATACTAGGAAGCGGGTGGGTTCCCCTGAGTTCAGCGGGGTCCACCGTTCCGACGCTATGCGTGCTTTCTTGGCTGCAATTCCAACGGGATAATAATAATAATAACCCGCCTCTCCCTCCGGATCGAAGCGGGGAACATCAAGCATAAAATACACAAACTGATTAAAAGCACAGAAAACCAATACATCATTAAAATACCAGTAAAACACCAATCAAACATTTAAAATTCATCAGGGTATTCCTGCCGAAAGAGATCAGTCTTATAGCTCTTTAAAATTCTTGAAGACTTGTGAGTTGGGGGGGATCTTCCTTCTAAAGGAGAAAGTGCACGGAAGCCTGCGGCTACAATCCTGACCGTAAGCGCACTTTTGAGAAATCAGTCCTATGGAGCTCAAGAGGGGGACTGGCTTCCGTGCACACGTCCTTCCAGAGTCTGGCCTCTTTGCGCTCAGTTCTTGAAGGGGTGTGGGGAGCATTTGGCATCTCTGATTCTTCCTCTGGACTCGGTTATCCCAGACTAAGCGCACCAACCAGTTTACCTTCTGGAGGCTGTAGCACAAGGACGCACTAACAACATTACCTGTGCAGGCCAGTCCTAATCATGTTGACTCAGAATTTGAGGCATACTGATTTCAGATGAGTGCAGGATTGCAGGTAATAATAAAAAAAGGCACGTCACCAGGTTTGTTTGTTTTTTTAAACTTATTCACTAATTGCGAGATTTGCAGGCCCATGGAACTCATAGCTGGCAGAATAGTATCTGGAAGAAATCATTTTGGGGATACTAAACCCGTATTTAGAACCAATGGTAGGCCTAACACAGGGGTGGGGAAATGGTAGCTCTCCAGATGTTTGTTGGACTACAACTCCCATCACTTCTGGCCATTCACTATACTGGCTGAGGCTGGAGGGCAACATCTGGCGGACCCAGGTTTCCCATCACTGGCATAGCATGTCACCAAAATAATGGAGCTACTAAAACTCTGAGCTAGCCTGAGGCCTTTACTTCTCCAAACTGTGACTGTGCTGCTTGTCTGTACCGGGGTGCCAAAAGACACTCAGCACATTTTACTTTTCTAGTTATCTAAAATATTTTGTATCCAGAAATTCTCCAAGCAGCTCCCAAAACAAAACAAACCCGTCTTCAATAGCCCACTTCATGCATTCAGAATTGCATATATAGAATGGGCCTGCACCTGAGGTTATGCAGCACTGCTAGTCCTCATGACCCCAATGTGCATGCATTAGGGTTTCCCCATGTTCTGGAACCCTGGGCAGTCGTCCTTCCAAAACTAGGTCTGTGCATGTAGGCTCAATACATGGCCTTTGGAGGGTAGGGGCCAATGGCACTGGACAATCTCAGGGGTGGGGCTAAAGACACAACCCCAGAGGGCCGGCCCTACAGTTAGGTAGAGTGCTGCTCCTGGGGCTCAGCTGAGAAACCAGCAACTGTTGGCCTCTCCTCTCCTCAAACTGTTCCTGTTCCAACTGCGGGTTGTAAATAAGAACTAATGCCCAAGTCTGCTTTGGTTCCTTCCCTTCCAATCTCTTTTCCTTTTGTGTTGTGTCTTTTTAGCCTAAGGGCAGGGACAGAGTTATTATTAGTCTTTCTAAGGCACTCTAGATAGGACCTTTTTTCTTATTGAAGAGCAGGGTAAAAAATGCTTTAAAAGCACAAACCTATGCATGTTTAGATAGAAAAAAGCCCTACAACTCCCAGAATGCCCCAGTCAACATTTTGGAGGCTTTTTTTCTGTCTAAATATGCACAGAATTGTGCCCTAAATCAATAGATTTTAGGAGCCATGAAAGGTCAGCAAAGTGTTAAATTTGTGTTTATTGTATTTTTTTACTCCTGGGGAAAGGCACTTGTGGGATTTTCTGTCTCAGGTGCCAGATTCACTTGGCCAGCCTAGTACTGTGCACCGAGAGTCTCCGTTTACAGCAAAATGGCTTGGAGCAGCCCTGCTCACTCCATGTGGCATTCCCCAACACATGATGCCCATGTTCACCTTTTCATGCCATTTTACTCTTCTGCAATGGGAAGCCCTTTGCCCTGCTTGCATTTTACACTGCAGCAACAAGGTACATACTATAAAAATGTACACAGTCTACTGAATGGGCACTTGCGCTTACAGCTAATGCTCCGCAATTTACATAACCAATTTGCATCCACCTTTTAACCCTGGCTGAAGGAAACATTTACATTTGATCCTGAAGTGCTTGGGCTGAAGGTAATCATGGCTAACAAGTCCCATTCATTTGAATGGGTCAACTCTAAAGGCTAATACAACCCCGTTATGTCAGGGATGGGGAACATGTGGCCTTCCAGATGCTTTTGAACTCCTAGTCCCATCAGCCCTAGGCAGCACAGCCAATGCAGGACTCCTTTATGTAAACTGCTTTCGAAGCATGAATTGGATTGATCAAAATGACACTCAAGACAGACGTTTAAGGAAACATATTGTACTTATCACAAGGGTGCATGCACAAAAGAAAATGGAAAGAATACAGAGATAAGATCACATGCTGTCAGATTAGTTGAGCAGGCACATCAGAGAACCCTAGACTGGTCATGCCATGCAACTCCACATGTGCCTGCTTGCTTTCCTATCCTCTTCCCCCTCCTTTGTTATAGGGCAAAGCATACGCCACTCTTACCACCACTGGAACTAACTCTGCCTCTGCTGCTGCCAGGGGCAGAGGCCTATCCTGTATATGTAAGGACATGACCATCTTCTCGTATCAAAACAAGGTCTACCCAGTCCAGCATTATCTTTGACTAACGAGCCAGATACCTCTGAGAATTGGTTTCCCCCATTGCATGCCCCCTAAGCATCTCAGTCCTCAATGGAGAGTTTTGGGGGTTTTCTGCTTCTGAAAGATTTTTTTCTAGTTTTTTTTGGGGGGGGTAACTTCTGCAAACCTTAGGATTTTTGTGCACAGATGGCACCATTTTGGCTACATAAGCAACAGCGCTGTACCTTTAAATTAGAAACAGAGTAAGCCTCTATCCTGTGCTTCTTAAATTATCTTTTCTAACCTAGAAGCACCACTGATTTAAACCTTTTCTCGTATGGAAGGTGCTTCAAGTGTTTCATAATCTAAATTGCTTTTTTCCTGTACCTTTTCCAGTTCCATATCCTAGTTGGTGCCCTATACTGCAAGTTATTTGAGTAGGACAAAAGGCATACAAGAAGCTGTTCCAATTCCATACTCAAGAAGTGTACTCAAGGAAGTGAGGCTACAGCTAAATCAGCCTTCCCAAACTTGCCACCTTCCAGATGTTTGGGACTACATCTCCCATCATCCCCAACCATTGGCCATGCTACTTGGGGCTGATGGGAGCTGTAGTGAAAAAACATACAGAGGGGACCAGGTTGGGTAAGGCTGGCCTAGGTATGTTTCTCATGTAATTACTATTTCTAAAAGGGAAAAACAGTCACGAGAGGCAGATACAGAACAGAACCATAACTGGGCTTGACCCTCTCCACACCCCTCCTCCAAGCTCTTAATTTTCTTTATTTGTGGCATTTGTATACTGCTGAATATAGTAAAAATCCCTCAGCGGTTCACAATATTAAAATACAATAAGATGCAATATTAAAAGCACAACATTAAAACAACTACAGTAAAACTATGAAAGGAGCAACAAAATGGAGCAGCATGATTAGTTTACATTATAGCCCAGGGAAAGCCTTGGTGAAGAGGTGCGTTTTTAGGAAGTGTTTTCTGCCTCCCAAACTGCACAGGGGGAGGGTGCCGCTACAGAGAAGGCCTGTCCTTGAGGTTCTTCACGGCAACATTCCTTCTGTTTTGGAATGACTATAAAAGTGTTATTTGGCACCCCACAACTTGAAAGTCCAGCGCTCATCCAAACCAGCTTGCATCTCACACGTAATATTAAACGTTCTATAGCTCTTCTCAATTGACAGCATCTCATTAGGCAATAAGTAACAAAGTACAAGGAGACTCTGACTTTCCCTAGACCGAGCACAACTTTCTCCTGCCTGTCGACAACATACGTGCTATGAGCTATCTTTCCCCAGCAGCTGGCACTGTCCCACAGTAATTGCAAAAGCATTGTGTGTTGCAGCAAGGTTCACCTACCTCAGGCCTGAAACACTACTAAAGAGTCTTGCAAAATGTCACGCAGGCCTGGAAGGTAACTGAAAGTAGACGTTACAGCAATTATAGCACACAGATCAGGACGAAAACTTGTTCCACGGTGTAGTATTGGGCCTTCTCTCCCATGACACTCTGTTGCAGGCACTTGGCTTCTTAGTCCAAAATGCAAAGGCAGAGTAGCATGTTACAGAAGGACATTTCTTATTCCTCAGCCCCTCTTCCTTTCTTTTGCAGAACTCCCACAGCTACAGCCCAGCCCAGAGGACCAAGAGCCATTTCGCACACTGCACAGCAACAAATCAAGCAGGCAATCAAGGGAGGGCTACAGAGCTCCATCACACCTGATTTCCCCCCCTGGTTTGCCTCCATTTTTTTTACCTCTGATGCAGAAGTGCATCAAGCTTATGATCCCTTTCACCTGAATAGCTGCTCCTTCGCTCCTTTGCTCTTCCACTCCACTCCACCCCTTCTTTCTCCCTCCTGCCAGATGAGCACTTCAACTAGACCGCCTTTCTGTCGAGTAAAAATGGAACGACTCTTTAGTCTGGCTCTTTGGGGGCATTCGAGGGAGTACAATCCTGTCTCTGCAGACTCAGGTGTTGTATAATTTTAAAAAAATGCTTTCGAGCCTGGGATGCAAGGTTTGGGTTTTATATTAAGGCTTGGAGCTGGCTGCTGGGAGATCGCTTTTCCCTGCCAGGACCTGATGCAATCCATTCAACCCCCCAGTTCCTTTAAAACTACACGGAAGCTTACGGCACATTAAATGCGCTTAGGGGAAATAATCCAGTCTTTTAGCGTTCTAGGAAAGGCTGGGGAAGAGGTGGGGTGTCAGCAGGACAGGCACGGCGTCATGAGAGTACCGTGCTGCAAATCCGCACACCAGGCATGGTGAGAGTGCACTAAATCGCTGGCGTGACGGAGCTCACAATTAAGCCTCCATCCATCTTTAGCTGGCTGTGGCAACGCCATAGAGCTTAACGTTTTTGCCAGAAGGGGGCATCAGCTGCCCATACAGCAGGCCTCGAGTCACAGCACCCTCTAGCAGGAAGCCTTCAGACTGCAGCCCATTTGATGGTGCGTTGTTTTTAAACAGAAAGCCAAACATCCTTCTCCTCCCTCCCCTCCAGTGCCTGGCACCGTCTGCTTGAAGCAACAGAAGGTGCTTTCAGAGAGCCTTTTGCATCCAGGCCAGATAGGCCACTAGCCTTGGTAAGGACAAAGCACACACATCTTTCCCCTGGCACAGAGAAAGGGATCTAGAAACAGGAGAGGGATCCAACACCTGTCAGGATATTTCTCAGCAATCTTATTTGGTTGTGAAGGCACTGCGTGTACGGAATGATGGGGGCATTGTGTCCACAAAAAAAAGGGAATTTCATCAGTTTCTGGCAAGGCTATATGATGAACAGCTACACAAAAAGCTCGGTTAAAGGAACTTAAGGAAATAGAGTTCCTCTCAATGGAGTGATATTTGTTATCCTTTAATATATCATGCCAGTAAAAAAAAAGGGGGGGGGGAGGGAGAATATATTGTGCAACCATCATAGCTAGAATGATATTTGCTAAACAGAACAAGGATGGAGGATAGGATGGTTAGAGACGCGATATGAATATGCAAGCATGTCCTGTAGAAGGATTTTAGAAGAGAAGTGGACAACCATGTACACATTTTTGTCACCCTAAGTAAATGATGGTTATATTAGCATTTTAAGTGGTACGTTATAAAACTGAGCAGCGTTTTCTTTTTATCTGTGTTATGAGATTTTATATGGTTATATTGTTTGTGCTCTTGCAGGCTGAAGCATCCTGGGAATTATAGTCCAATACTTCTGAAGGGCACCAAGTTGGGGAAGGCTACGCGTTGGATTGTAGTTAAGAAAAAAAGACTAGTGATCCAGGAAAACCAATGATTTATTGCAGGCAAACAACCAGGGGCTCACCTGGCTCAGACTACAAACAAAATTGATTCGTGCTGTCAGGATGGTACCCATCCCAAAGACATCTCAAAACTGCCTGGAACTAATTTTCCATCTTCCTTCAACCTGTGCAGTCAGCAATTAGACATTAACTATGTGCAAAATCCCAGGTTTGTGTGTGTATGTCAGTGGGGGAGGCAGGCAGAGAAGAGATGGGCCCAGTGAGTACAGCAGGTCTAGGAAATCTGGGAGAGGGGGAAGGGACCACCCACCTCTCTTCAGCCAACTGTCACAAAGCAGGCAGCCCTGCCTGATCATTAAGGCCAACATCAGCGTCACTAACATTAGAGCTAACAAAAAGGCACAGCATTAGAGGCGCTTAGGGAACACAGCACCAGAGGCAAATCTAGGAAGACAGTGCATCTTCTAGACGTCTTAAGGCACAGAGGGGCAGGAAGCAACCTCTGGCTGGGAGCCTCCTCCTGGTACAGCGGTCTCCTCGACTGGCCTCCCCTTGCAGGAACCAAGTCTTTCCTGTTACACAAAAAAAGAGCAGGAGTTCTGTGACCACAGAGGACGTTGAACAGCCACGTCAGAATTGCCGGGAAATCCTGCGCTGAATACCGGCCGTTTCATCTCTGAAAGAAGGAGTGAGGGGTGGGGGTGGCAAAGAAGAGAAAAGAGAAGATTAGAAAGGTACATATAAAGTACCACCGGTTGTCCTACAGCTCCTATGCTGGCCCTAGCGGGGATTCACCGGCACTGCTACTTACAGCACTTTGTTTAAAGCGCACCAAATATATAATCGGCCAGTATTCCCCCCTGCTGTCTCCCAAAAAACGTATTGCCAATGGAGAGGGGAGCCGAGGCTTGCTGAAGGCTGCCTAGCGAGTTCACAAACATTCCGTGTCCTCGCCTCAGCCTTCACCATGACATTACTTTCAATTATGTCACCGTATGGAAGGGAAGGGCTGCTATGGGCCCAAACTAAGAATCATCTGAGCTTGCTGAGTTCCAGAGCCTCTCACCCTGGAACTGCATCAAAAGCTCGGCTCCCGTGTATGTTGTCCTGGATTCCGATTCCTCCAGAAACAAACGTTGCTCAGAGAAGCGACACAGTGGTGACAATTGAGCAGGTAACTTGGCTCTGCATCTGCATTGGCGCTGACAGGACTGAGGGAGTCTGAGCAAGGTGCCCTCCAGGCCATTCGCTCCTTCCCCCCTCCCCCACCCCCGACACACTCCTGGGTGCTCGGCCTCTGTTGTCCCCCCACCCCCAGCACTGTCTGCTCTTTCATTTGGCACACTCTCCCTTCGTCACCCCAACAATGCTCACTCTCCTCCACTCCCTTACTAGACAGTGGCATCTTTTCTCAAGGAACAGTATGGATACGCTGCAGCGTGAAGCTGCAGTTGTGCCTGGCATCTTGAACCCTCCACCTCCACCCCCACCCCCCTGGTGGCTTTTGGGGAAGTGAGGATGCCAGGCATGACTGCAGTTTCTTTTTGGGGAAAAGGAAGACACAGGCTTTGGGCCCTGCACTGAGCAGTTCAGATCGAGCAATGTCACCGTGCGCCACTGATGGCTACAGCTATCGGATTGCTCCAATGTCATATAAGATTCAGGCAGTGCCTTCTTTTCTAGAAGGCAGCGTATTTTTTGCCTTTAGAGAGATTCTTGGGTGAATGTATACAGTGTTTAAGAAATGCTCCAATATTTGGGCAATAGAGCTTTGCTATGCCTAGTTTCTTGTTCCTCATTTAGTGGCTCAAGTCCTGCTTTGTGAGTGCTCCCCCATGACTCATGACTTGTCTCTACTTGCCCAAAGGCTCCCATCTCTGCAAAAAAAAAAAAAAAACAGATTTGCAGAAGAACAGGCTGGCTGCTACAGAAGCAGCAATGGTGCTTACATATTTAAGAACGGAATGGAAAATTTGGGTTTGGGCATTCCCACCACAAGCGGTTTGCAAATGTGGTTGGCAATTAACATTGGTGCAGGTTTAAACTTAAATGTTAACATAGGCAGGCCATCGTTCATTCCAAAGCCAAAAGGAGAAGGGAGAAAAGTTCCTATGAGTGGGTTACTACTTTCGTTTTACGCCGTTTTAAACTTATGGTTTTAAATTATATTTTATGATGCTATTGTATTTTATGATTTCAAACTTCACCTTGCAAACTGCCCACAGAGCTTCTGCTAACGAGCAGAATAGAAACGTAACAAATAGATAAATAAAAATGGAGACAGCTGGGCAATTTTAGATCCGCATGAGGCCTATGTTTTTGGTGGGTTCTTTCTTCACTTCTACACCAGGATGCCACAACATCCCTACAATCCTTACCGCGCTGCCCTTGGCTGGCCTGAGTGCCCTCCTACTGCCCCGCGACCCCTCGACGGGGCTCTCAAGGGACTCCAACCGCTGTGTGAGCGCCAGCTTCTGCTGGATGGCCATGCGCAACAGGGAGCTCAGAGTCTTCTTCTCATCCTCGGCAGCTGCCAGCTGTCGCTGCATCTCATCTAGCTGGCTTACATACTGATCGCACCTGGAGGCAGAGATGGAGGTGGTGGGTGCAAGGCATGTGACCAAAAGAGCCAATCCCTTGGCAAGTCTCAGAAGCCACAGTTCCCTTCAAGTACCACGGGAAAAATGAAACGGGAAGTCCTATTGGGCAACGCCTAGCGAAAGCCCAGATGCTAGAGTGTAAGATTTCCAGAAAAACGGCTTCAGGATTATGAAGGGTTCGGCCAATCCTCTTAACAAGTTATGAAGAATATGAGCTCTAAGCAAGTTTGTTTAGCTTGCATAATATTTTAGCGTCTGTTATCTTGGAATATGACATGCTGCGTCTGCACAAATCTGAGCGCACTAAACCAACCTCGGACATAAGCAACAGCAGACCTGGCTCAGGCCACGCCACCCCAACTTCCCTCCTTGCTTTCCCTCCCAACTCCCTCTTCTCTACTAAGAACACAGCACCTAGGAAGTTGAGTAGGCCCTGCTCCTAACCTGCTGGCAAACATGGCACGCAGAGAACAGAAGGTAGCAGCGTCTTCCTTCAAGGCTTTGAGCTCATGACGCAGCTTGGCCATGGTCTCCGACACCAGCACCTTCTCACTGTCATACTGGCCTTTGAGGTTTGAGAGGGCTGCCTCTGCCGTCTGCAAGGGAAGGTTGCTGAGGTTCAGGTGATGCACAGATATGCTCTCCCCCTCCACCATATAGAGTATAGTAAAAAGATCTCTCTCTCTCTCTCTCTCTCTCTCTCTCTCTCTCTCTCACACACACACACACACACACACACACACACACACACACACACAACACACACACACTAGATACTCCAAGCTACTCTGGATATGGCACTCAAAAGGCCACTGAAAATACCCCTCTTAGAACTATCTCAGAAGTGGCCCTGCACATGGGATAACAGGCTGCCAACAGTGGGATGCCCTAAAAAGGCAATTTCACTTCTATGTCAGCAACATGGAAGCTCCCTTCTTTCCAAAATCAGATGAGTTTCTGCACCTCTAGAATTGCACTCATGGAAGCCCCCATTCTTGCTTCAGCTCTTGGCCTTAAGGTTAGGCACGAGAAGATGGTCTGGAGAAAAGGCTTCAGATCGGATGATCCAGAAGCCGGGATCGGAATTGGATAATTTTATCCAATTTCGGTCGGATCGGCTCCGGATTGTGAATTGGACCCAATCAGACGTACATCCCTACTTCAGAATGCAGCCAGTGGCATCTTAAGAACAGGGCTGCATCCTAAAATCCCAGCATTGAGCACCCCAGTTTCCAGCTTTACTATACACAAGGCAAGAATGGAGACAGCCCGGAACGTGGCTCTGTCGGGATCAAGTTCTTTCTGCCTTCCATCCTAAGCATGGAAGGAAGGTGAAAGCCCTGCGCATAGCCTAACACGGGACCTGTGCTACGGACATTGTAGGCAAGGTAAGTAATAACTGCTAGTAGTGCAGTATTGCAAAAAGTCCAGCGCTAGTGGAAGTATGGAAGGAGGTGACCCAAAGGAAGGAGGGACACAACAAAGTGAGTGTGGAAAACCAGCGGTGGCACTGGATTGCAGCTGAGCCAGCAGGGGCACAATTGCCTCTTCAGTGTTACTGGCAGGACTGCCAGAAGCCATCCACAAGGGCATTTTCATAAGATCTGTGGGTGTACTGTGAGGACCCAGAGCAGACTAATGCAGGGGCAGTGTTTGAAGGGCAGGGCCAGCTACCCTTGTAACTAACGGAGGGAGCTCTGCTCTGCATTCCCCACCATCTCAGATGTGCTTGTTGGACAAGGGGCTTTCTTGGTTGCTGCATCCAATCCAGAACTTCCTCCCCAGGGAGACCTACTTAGCCCCTTTTCCATTTTTCAGAGACTAGCCAAAACCAGCTTACTTAGGTGGGCCTTCAATTTGGGATGATCTGTACCTCTCCAGCCAGTTAGGATGATCTGGCTTTTTTGGTGACTTGCTTTTCCTCTTGGATTTTAAATTTTTTTTTTATGGTATACCATTTGGGAGGCTGAGTAAAAACAACAACGCCCACTTAATAGATTGTAAGAATAAATGGTGGGGAAGGACCTTTGATCTCTCAAGTCATATTGCACCCCGGGCACCGAGTATGCGCCACTATTCTCTGGAAGCGCAGACTGTGGCAGCCATACATCTCCGTTTCCCGAGAAACTCAGCTTTAGAAAAGTGTTTAGCCCTTTTTGTTGCAAGTTGCTCTGAGAGTATTTATATTGGAAGGCAGAATGGAAGCTACCTGCGTAAATGTCCTTTTAAGCACAAGGGGCCAGGTCTTCTGAAGTCTCAGAAGCCAAGTGGGTGGTGAAGAACAAAATCTTCAGTGCCCTGAGTAACTCTGTGCCTGTCCCCGTGATAGGCAGAAGATGCTTAAAAAATAAAGATCATGGAATTGCACAGGGCGCACACATCACAGAATTCTGGTTTACTTGGTGCAGAATTACCATTGCCTAGGCCTAGATGATTAAAAAAAAATTTTTTTTAAAGCGCCAAGCAAGTCTACCTGTTTCTGTGACTTTCCCCCACCCATTCCGTTTAGCACTAAACTGAAACCAAACCAGAAGTACAAGAATTTTCCATAATGAAAGTATCTCACTGAATAAGATCTGGGAATCAGGGCTCTAGCCCTGATTCTACTCTACCTCCTCCACCCATACTGCCTCGTGGGGAAAGAAGCACTAAAAGGAGGAGGAGGAGGAAGAATGTTACTGGCAGCAGGCAAAACAACCAAGAAGTGTTCACTGCACCAGCAGAGGGTGCTCCCGAAGGTGGGTGCAGGTTCATCCCTTTTCTAGCGAAAGCAGCAGAGCAAGGCCTCAGGCCTGGAAGCCAAATCCAAGGTTACCCAGAAGGTCCCTTTTCCCCTTTCCCCAAGCCCCACCCATCGTTTGGTGGCTTCCCCGTGCAGCTCCCTCCGCCCCACCCCCCATTCTCCAAAGTTGAAGTGCCCTTCTTAAGGCTTCCTTATTAGCAGTAACAGCTTTCAGTGACAACATGCCGGTGTTTTGGGCCCACCCCGTTTTGTCTTTGGCTCCGCCCATTGGAACCACCACCACCCCGAATGGAATTCAGCCCCAGGCTGAAAAAGGTTCTGCGCCCCTGGCCCGAAGAAAGCCCAGTGTGCAGCTTCCCATCCCGCTAGCCCAGTGTGCAGCTCTGCACGGAAGCCAAGCCTTCTCCTCACACCCACCTGCTTGTTGGCCTTGAGCACCGTGCGGAGCGTGGCAATCTGCTCGCGCTTGGTGCTCAGCAGGGACTTCAGCTTCAGCACCTCCTCCACCAGGACTTCCTTGTCACGTTCCAGCTCAGCGCCGCGCCCCAGGGGGCTCTGCTGGTGCGCCAGGGAGAGCGCCACCTGCAGATGCCCCAGCTGTTCACGCAAGACAGCTGTCAGGTTGGCCACATTGAGGGGCTCCAAGCCACAGGGGGAGCCGGGGCTGCTAGACGGTGACTGGTCCCCACTGCTGCTTGTCTCCATTTCCACGAGCAGAAGCTTTCTGGAGGACCGCCTCCTACACATGCTTCGGGCTCCGCGACCCTCCCGGTAATAGTCCAGCACCACGCGCTGAGGGGTGATGTTGTGGCAGGCACAAATGTGATGGTACAGAGCCGCCATCTCCTCAGAAAAGCCCAGAAGCTCCTCCTGGGCCTGTGCTAGTCGCGACTGGCACTCTCGGGTCATCCTTCTGGCCACGCGCAACTCGGTTTCCAGTTGGGCAGCTGCTTCCCTCTCCTGCTGGACTGCCAGCTGAGCCTTCTCCAACTCCTCCCGGCAGCGCTCCCTCTCACCGAGTGACAAGCCAGACCCACTGCTGCGGCTGGCTTCCAGGGCCTGAAGTTGATCCACCTGGCGGCTGTTGCACAACTGCTGCTGGGCCAGAGTCTCCTTGGTGCTGGTGAGTTGCTTCGTGAGGTCCTGCAGGTCCGAGGCTAGCGAGGCCTTCTCGCTTTCCGTCTGGAAGCACACAAACAAAATCGGAAAGGGGGAACCTCAGTGCTTCATTTTCTAAAGCAAGGAAGCCAGCCAGCCTGCCCCCAAATCCCAGTTCTGAGAAGGCCAGCAGGACACTGAACAGCTGTCTGCATATGACCAAAAACACTTTTGTCTCTAATATCACAATAGAGGTTCCAGAGCTAACGCCTGGTATGGAAAGTAGGAAGTGAGTCAAAGCTCTGGAGCGGCTTGAAAGGGCCATCTTCGGAGGCAAGAGCTCCAAGCCGGCGATGATAGCCCTGTCTTTGTAGGCCCCACCGGAGAGACCACGGTGGCTTGGTTCTGTTCTTAAGCTCTGTCCCCTTTGGAGAGGCCGAGATGGGAAGGACAGGCTCACCCAGATTCTTTGCAGCGGCTGCCACCACCAGATCCCATGTTCCCATTGGGGCTTTAAAGGGCCGGCAGAAAACACATACAAAAAGGAGCCAAGCTCCAGGGCTTTGATTTTCCGGCAAGGATTTGCTTTTGCCAAGAGCGGCCGGGCTGTGGCTAGCCGGAGGTGACCTAAAAACAGCTATTATAGAGCGCATCTTGGCAGCAAGCACCATGAATATTCAGTAAACTAGATATACCATTAAACTGGGAAAAGTGCGGCTGGCGGTGGTGGATGGATGGATGGATGGATGGGCGGGCAGGCAGGCGGGCGGGCGGGCAGAGTAAAGAGAAGAGAGAAACTCGTTTGACAGGGTTGAGGCTTAATCCGTTTCCTCCAGCAGTTCGCAAGGGCAGCTCGGCCTCTGAACCTGCTCCTCCAAAAGAACCAGCTCAGCAGGAGACGGAGCTAATCTACTTTGCAGACAAGCAGCCGGGTGGGGGTGGGGCGAGGGCAGCAGGGTCAAGCCAGAGGGTGACGCCAGCCGAGCAGGGAATAGCTTCAGTGGCTTCCTGCCGCTAGCAATGAAGCCGGCTGAGACGCTCTCAGCTCAGAAAGAGAGTGAGAGCCCACGCCCCAGGCCAGAGCGCTGCGGGGGGGGGGGGGGGGAGAGAGAGAGCGCCAAGGGAGAAATACCTCTGGCATCCCAGCAACTCGCAGCCAGAATAGCTCCCAGGGTTCTGTGTGTGGACCAACACTACCAAGCCATAACCCCCCTCTTCAAATCCTTGCTTAGAAGATTCCTCCCCACCTTGACTTTTCCTGACTCTCCCCATCTCCAATCCCTGCCCCACAAAAGGTTGCCATGACTCTTTGAGCTTTTATGAGCTAGAACCAGCTTCGAGACACCTCAGGACTTGCTCTTCAGTTTCCATTCCAAAGGGGTCTGATTTATATGTTTATGCTGGCGCCCTCCACCTCTGGGGACATTATCAGATGCCGGACTGGATCTTCAGGGCTACAGACAGCGAGATCAAGAGTCTACAAACCTTTGGTGTGATTATGTGCGTGCACCTGTCCCTGCCAGAGAGTTGGTGCATAGACTTCCCACCCCTGTATCCGCAGAGAATGGGGAGAGGATTGCCCTGCAGGGCACAAGAGATCCGCTCACCCTCTCTAGTCCTCTCACAGGCAAGGAGGAAGGGTATGGGAGAGTGCGTATGCATATATTTTTCTTTATAGACCTCGGATTGGATCCAGGGTCTGCATTTCACAAGAGAAGGGGACCTTCCATGGGCTCCACTCACAGGAGGTCCCACTTCCTGATTTCGGGAGGTCTTCCATCCACCATGCCACAGCTGACCCCATTCAGCAGGGTCTCCTGACTCCCTGATGCGGTATTTTCAGGGGACGGAGCAGCTGCTCACACTTAAATCTGGATTCGGCCCATAGTGAAGATGGGATCCTTCATGCCAGGTGCTGGGGAGGCCCAGAAATCATGAAGCGAAGGAATCGCCCCCTGCCCGACTTACCAGCACATGGCCACGGGGGCTCTGGGCAGGAGAGGGAAGAAGAGCAGGGGTCTAGCCTCCCTAGCCCTGCTTCTGCCTCAGGCCCAGGCCAAAGGGAGGGACCGACGACACCGCTCCCCCTGAACTCCCCATGCGAACCAGGATACTCTGTTTTGAGGGGCCCTGGCAATGAAGACATAGGAGCCAGCTATGAAGCCAGTGCAAGGCGTGCAGACTCGTTCTGGTTTAAATGCTTCCTTGTGCAAAAAGAAGCCTCCCTGCACACTCAAATGAGGCATATCAGATGGAAACCTTAGCTACAGCCTCCTCCCTAGTCTGTTAGCTTTGGTTCCCTACAATGGCCCGCTCACAGATTCAGTTCCTTCAACCTGAAGCACTTGAGGCAGGTAATGAATACATCACACGGGGCTGCTGGTCTTAAAATGATTTGAGCCCCTGTGGGGCGGTGACTTTTTTAAAAAGTTGTATGTATGGTGCCAGGCCCACAACTAGTTCTCTGTTAGCTGAAAAACCTGGCCTAGTCAATTAAAAAAAGAGCCTTGATTCTTAGTCCCGAACATAGCACAGCTGGCTGCCGTGTCCAACAAGAACGCATTCCTATTGCTTGTCACGCTGCTTTGAAAGTCCCGCTTGACTGGAACTCTCCACCCATGCGCACGGCTCGGCATCCTCACCTGGAGCAGCTGCTGCTGCAGCTTGTGGATTTCCGCCAAGCTCAGCTCACTGAAGAGGTCCTCGACGAGGCCAGGCGCAGGCTGGGCACTGCGGGGCGTGGAAGCCCTGCCACTGCTGTTGGCAAAGCCACTGTCTTGCTCCTCGCCCTCAGCTTGGCTGTGGTTGAGCCCCTCCAGGTTGGCATGCAAGCCGCTGAGCGAGTCATGGCGCCCCCCCGCATAGATCGCCAACTCCCGCCGCAGCTCCTGCTTCTGCTCGCGCTCTGCCTGCAGAGCCTCCAGCGCCTCCTGAAGTTGGTGCTCCGCTAGCTCCCGGAGGCGGCCCAGTTCCAGCAGCTGAGTCCCAGCCAGCTCCAACTCTTCCTCACGGCAGCTCAGGGCACGCTTGACACTCTCGAACTCCACCTTGGGATGAGACCGGGACTCAGTGGGGGCAGCTGGACATCCAGCATCTCTTGCAGCTTCAGACCTGATATGGGCCACTTCCTCTTTCCTAACACGGTACCTGACCCCCCTGTCTCTGCTTTCCTTCTGTACCAATAACTGACAACAAGCCGCAACATGGCGTAGTGGCTAGAGTGTTGGACTGGGAGTTGGGAGGTCTGGGTTCTAGTCCCCACTCGGCCGTGAAGCTCACCAGGTGACTTTGGGCCAGTCACTGACTCTCAGCCTAGCCTACCTCACAGGGTTGTTGTGAGGATAAAATGGAGAGGAGGAGGAGGATTACATAAGCCACCTTGGGAAAAGACAGCAGAATATAAATTTAATAAACAAACAAAGAAGCAATCCCTGCCATTCCTTAAGCTGTACTGTCAAGGCCTTGCGCCACGTCACTTTATTTCAAAGATGCCCAACAGACATCTGTGGCGGCATCAACTATGTGGAACTTCGCTTCCTCAGGAGATCCGCTGCCAGTGCCACTCTTAGCAGCAAGATAAGATATTTTCGTTCAGTGGTCTTTTAATAGCCAAGGCCTTATTTGGATTTGGAAGGGAGGGGGGAGGGGGCAGCTGCACTTAAGGTCTAATAAAACTTAAATTAAGGTCTAATAAAACTTAAATAGGATATCTATTTTATTTAGGCTTGTTAGTTTTCGCCTTGCACACAGTTCTCCAACAATTAATTTTTAATTTTTGCATATTGTTTTTTAATGTTTTAATCTTATGTAAACCGCCCAGAGAGCTTTGGCTATGAGGCTGTATACAAATGCAATAAATAATATAATAATTAATAATAATAACAACAACATATTAAAGCAAAAACATTCAGCATACCCTATTTTGTAAAAGCAGATGTGGTGGTCTTGTGCTTAGCGATGAAATGGGCCCACTGACAGATGAGGGGGCAGGATTTCTGCATACTTGGAGAACTCCCCAGGTATGCAGAAAGACTAGTTTATCAAAGAAACAAACACAAAGTCAGCAGAGATCAACAAGAACAGAGGACCCTTATTGTATTCCAGGAGTCACAGAATATCAAGGGCACTTAAGCATTAGTTGAAGGGAAGGGAAAAAAAAGAGGAATAAAGGTGACCGGGGTGGGTGGGAGAGACAGGATTGGACAGGATGGGAGAACTGGCCCCTGCTCAAGCCCCCCCCCCCCATTCTCATGCTGATTGCATTTGGGGAGGGAATTGGGACTGTGGAATACATACTACCAGGACCCTAAACACCCACACAGCCAGCCCAATATTGCTATAAGCATTCAAGGGCTTTGACCCTTTTGAAGCAAAGAATAATCCTGGGGGAGATGTGTTAAGAGCTGAGGAAAAGGCTTCCCACAGGCCACATACAAACCCCACTGCCTCCTAAATGGGGGAGGGGAATTTTTTGTGTTGAAAAAAAAATGGTATCCACAGCCATTACGGACACCATTTCTATTTTTTTTAATTGGTAGGCTGTAGGGGGAGGGGTGAAAATAGCCATCAGACCTCCTGCAGTTGCCCACGCCTAGGCTGACCCTATGAAAAGGAGGACAGGGCTCATGGAACTTTAACAGTTGTAGAGAAAAGGGAATTTCAGCCAGTGTCATTTATATGCAATTAGTTCCTGGTGAAATTCCCTCATCATCACAACAGTTAAAGGTGCAGGCACTATACTAGAGTGACCATATACAAAAGAAGGCAGGGCCCCTGCAACTTTAACTGTTGTGATGAAGAGGGAATTTCACCAGGAACTAATTGCATACAAATGACCCTGGCTGAAATCCCCTTTTCTCTATTTATTTATTTATTTATTTATTTCATTTCTAACCTGCCTCTCCATCTAGATCGAGACGGGGAACAACACTAAATATAAATATAAAAACAATAAAATAGATAAACCATTAAAACAGATAAAAACAAATACATTATTAAAAACATCTTAAAATTAAACTGGATAGGCCTGCCGGAAGAGAGCAGTCTTCACAGCTTTCTTAAATTCCAGAAGACTGCTAATTTGTCGAATCTCCTCCGGCAGGCCATTCCACAGCCTGGGAGCAGCAGAAGAGAAGGTCCTCTGGGTAACACTCGACAGTCTAGTTCTGGCTGACTGGAGTAAATTCTTCCCAGAGGACCTGAGTGTGCGGGGCGGATTATACGGGAGAAGGCGATCCCGCAGGTAACCTGGACCCAAACCATGTAGGCTTTAAAGGTAATAACCAACACTTTATACATCGCCCAGAAACTAATAGGCAGCCAGTGGAGTGATTTTAAGATTGGTGTTATGTGGTCACCCCTAGGTGTACCGGTGACCAACCTGGCTGCCATATTTTGAACTAATTGAAGTTTCCGGACTAGGCACAAAGGTAGCCCTATGTACAGCGCATTGCAGAAGTCGAGCCTCGAAGTTACCAGTGAGTGCACTACCATCTTTAGGTCTTCCAACTCTAGGAAGGGGCGCAGCTGTATCAGCCGAAGCTGATAGTAGGCACTCCTGGCCATCGCATCTATCTGGGCTGTCATTTGGAGCGACGGATCCAGGAGTACCCCCAAGCTGCGAACACAGTCTTTCAGGGGGGGTGTAACCCCATCCAGAACTGGTTGACACACCTCCAAACCCAGGTTGTGGCCTTTGACAGCAAGCACCTCCGTCTTGTCTGGATTCAGCTTCAGTTTGTTTTTCCTCATCCAGCCCATTACCGCCTCCAAACATTCATTCAGAGAAGACACACTATCCTTAGCTGACGATGTCGAAGGCACAGAGAAATATATTTGGGTGTCATCAGCGTACTGATAGCACCCCGTCCCATGCCTCCGGATGATCTCTCCCAGCGGTTTCATATAAATGTTAAACAGCATTGGGGAAAGGATGGCACCTTGAGCCCTGCCCTCCTTTTCATATGGCCAGCCTACCCACGCCTGCTCTAGCAACTTAAAAGTACCCTCACATGAAAGGTGGAAATACAAGTAATGGGGGGGATTGTGTGTAATAAGGCATCCGCCTACCAACCTCTCCTTCTCTCTTCCCAGCCCCCCATAATTATACGATATAACACAGGAGAAAGGGAGCAAAGTTCTCCAGTTCTCTCCCTGCCCTGTCCTGCTCAGGTACAGGACTAGGTCAGCAGGTTCCTGCTCACTTAGCCCCAGACCTCAGCAGTCAGTGCGGTAAGAGCTATTGCGCTATAGCGCCAGACTGCTACGATTCAAACCTGAGAGAACAAAACGTGGCCAATCTAAGGGCCCGGAACTCAGCGGTCTTGGCACTGATCCCTTACAGACCCCCAAACTCTTGTGAAAACAGCAAACCACTTCCTGTGCACAGACACACAGACAAGGCCCCATCTTGAGTATTGCGTCCAGTTCTGGGCACCACACTTCAAGAAGGATGCAGACAATCTGGAGCATGTCCAGAGGAGGGCAACGAGGATGATTAGGGGTCTGGAAACAAAGGCCTATGAGGACAGACTGAAAGAACTGGGCATGTTTAGCCTGGAGAAGAGAAGATTGAGGGGAGACATGATAGCACTCTTCAAATACTTGAAAAATTGTCATACAGAGGAGGGCCAGGATCTCTTCTCGATCAACCCAGAATGCAGGACACGGAATAATGGGCTCAAGTTACAGGAAGCCAGATTCCGGCTGGACATCAATAAAAACTTCCTGACTGTTAGAGCAGTACGACAATGGAACCAATGACCTAAGGAGGTCATGGGCTCTCCCACACTAGAGGCATTCAAGAGGCAGCTAGACAGCCATCTGTCAGGGATGCTTTAAGGTAGATTCCTGCATTGAGCAGGGGGTTGGACTCAATGGCCTTATAGGCCCCTTCCAACTGTACTATTTTACGATTCTATGAAGTGGCCAGTGCTGGGTGCACCATGGTATACACAGTCCGATACCTGACTGCCCCTGAGCACGGAGACCTGCTTCTGCAGGGAGATGTTCTCCTCCTCGAGCTCGGCACAGTCCTGCAACTGGCACAGCTCTCGTGCCCTGGCCTGCTTCATCTCCTCGCGCAGCCGGGCCTTCTCAGACTCTAGGGTCTGGCATTCCTGGGAAAGAGAGGGAAGAAATGAGATCCATAGGTTACCAGTCACATGGTATTACGGCAAGGATGGGCTGGACAAGGAAGCAGCTGCCATGCAGCTCCTAGTACAGGGACAGATTCAGCCCCCATTATCTTGCCCATAGCGTTTTAACTAAGATTCATCCAAGACCCTGTTAAGACGACACGCTAAGCCACGGTGGTTAAGTCTTTTGAGCTAAGGATTATGGCTTAGCGAGTTGTATGAACCCTGACTTAGCGTATCGTGTGAACCGTGGTTTAAACCCGCTCACTGAATATTTGCTATGAAAGGGTTAGTGACCTAACCATGGCTTAGCGTGCTGTCTGAACAAGCCCAACGTGTGATAAAGAGCTTGCATCCTCAATGCCAAAGCTGTAAGGAAGTGCAACGGCCCAACCTGCCCCTGAGCACTCGTGCGCCACAGCTGTGAAGCTTTCGGGGAGAGAGTCTCAACTTCATGAAGCCTGGATACACATGAGGGAGAACACCCTACGCACGCCACACGCACAAAACACTTCTGGATCCCACATCACTACCAGAAGACTAGCCATCCCTGCCCTGGAAAAGAGGCACCGAACAGAACGCCAAGTAGGGAGCAATAACCAAAATCCTCACTTAAACCTAAATCCTCGAGGGACAGATCTCGCCCACCTCCCCCGGGACACAGGTAAGAGTTAGTCCACCTTTTAGAAGACAGGTCTCGTTTGAGCTTGGCTCGCTCCCCCACCCCCCACCGGCTGTAACACACCTTTTCCTCTGTTTGTCCTTCTGAATTATACCCAAGGCGCATCCACACACCTTGGCTGGCTGGCTAACAAGGCTAAATCCTACAGTGGCCAGATCCACTGCCACCCCCCCCCCCAACAGAGGCAAGACAAAGCCTTGCCCCTGACCTTGTACTGTGAGGGCATTTGGAGTGCCTCAGAAACGCAGCACAAGTGCAGGGATGATCCCCTGGTCCGCTCCCAGATCCAAGCTTGCAGGAGGGCTGGAGATCATGTGCCACACTGTGCTTCTGGGACTTCAGGAGTGCCTCCAATGTTGCCCACCACCAAAACCTGGAGCCAGGACGATCAGAAGCACAGCCGTAGGGACGACATGCTCCAGAAACCTTGGAAGCGCAGTGTGACACAGACAAACCCGAGCCCTCCTCCCAAGCAGGGTTTTGGCAAGGGTGGAGAATCTTTACCACAGCTGTAGACTGCTCCAGAGGGCCTCCAAAACACAGCACGGCTGCTGGGATTATTCCCCACTCCTCTCCCTAGTTCCGAGCTTAAAGAAGGGCTTCATCCCCCTTGCCAGAAGGGGGTGGGACACCACACTAATGCATTTGTCAGCCCTTGGCCCGCAAGGACAGAGTTCAGCATCCGGTGTACCCAGCCTTCATTAAAGTTTAAGAATAAAAAGCCGAGCGTTCAGTCTTGATGGCTGCAGAAAGGAGTTTGAATGCGCACAGACAGTACCTGGTGAAATTTCAAGGCAAAAGGAGACTGAATGGGGCTTGCAGTAGCCAGACAGTGGGGCTTCAGTGCTCTGTACCACTTCCCCATCTATCCTCCTCTTCCTCGCTACCAGAAACAGAATTATGCAAAACAGAGCCCATCTGATTAATATGAAGAATGTACGCAGATGCCATAGGTTGGCAAAGAATTTGATACACTTTCGCACAGGTTACAGACTTCTATGCCAGATCGAACGTTACCTTCCTCAGGTCCCGCAGAGCCACACCCAGGCGCTCATTTTCCACCCCTGTGTTGTTCAGCTGGGATCTCAAGTGCTTCATATCACCCTGGAGCTCCTCTATAGTTTGAGTCAGGCGGGCCTCTTTGGAAGCCGTTTCGCTGAGCAGAGACTCTTCTCGGCTCTCCCCATCAGCGGCTGCCCGTTTGTGACTGCTGTGGGACTCGGCCAAAGCCTGTATATGATAGCAGATGCAAGACATTATGGCTAACGGCACAGTCAGTGCCCAAGCTGGACACCTGCTAAGGGAATCCTTGTCTAAGGCAGGGTAGGGGAATCCTTCACTCACCTCCTTCATGTGGACCAGCTCCATGCGCAGCACCTCTAGCTGGCCTTCCAGCTCTCCACAGCGCTGCTTGACCTCACCATTCTCCTCTAGGACAGCCAGCCCATACTGCGCTGCCTGGACCTTCTCTCGCGTTGCCTCCTGCAGCTCAGCCACTAGCCGCTCCACCTCCACTTGCAGCTTAACTGGATCTTGGGCCATAGAGGCTGCTGGCATACCGTCCCTGGTCAATGACGGATAAAGATCCAATAGACTGAGAAATACAGGTGAAAGGAAGAAAACCCTCTAACAGGAGGAGAGATCTCTCCAATGTCCTCTTGGATCTCATCAGGGGGATCTCTACTCAGCCTGACTTCATCCGCTCACTCCAAACCCACATATTCTACTAGTGCTTCAGATGCCCTGACCCTTGGGGAAGCCTCATGCCACCGCTCAAGACTGAGGAACAACCATGCTGTTCAACTGAGGATCAAGCTGTTCTGTAATATAGAAAGGCACATCTGGGATGGCAAAGGTTTGTCCAAAGGCTTATACTAGGGATAGACAATCTGCTGATCTCCAGGTATTTTGGACTACACCTCCCAACACCCCCAGTCCACATAGCAAATGGTCAGGGATTATGGGAGTTGTGATACCCTCTAGATGTTTTGGACTATGATGTCTACTCCTGGCTTAGACAATAAAATGTGCCTTGAGGTGACCCACTAGAGAGAGAGAGAGAGAGAGAGAGAGGGAGAGGGAGTGTGCATACATCAGGCCAAAGGAATGGCAGGAATCAGATTAGAGGTACATGAACTAGGTTGTGGCTCTCCAGATACTGACCACCAACGTCCATCAGCCCCCAGCCAACATGGCCAACGGTTAGGGATGATGGGAGTTGTAGTCCAATATTATATAGCAGGTTGCCCACCCCTGCTCTAGAAGATACAAGTAACAAAACACAAAGCTTGTCCCCACCACTCTGATCAACACCACCCTGACCAACATTGAGCCTTTCTGGAGCTACACATTCGGAGCGTGACAAAGAGTTTTTGCTCTAGGAGGCTTCTGGGAAAACAGTAGTGGCCTCTGAGAACAAGACATGAAATATTTATTTACCGAGGGCTTTAGTCCGCCATCTCAGCAGGCAATACCATTTAGTCCATTAATTAGAAAGGTTTTATAATGCAATGGGAGCAGCTAGGCTGCATTATGCCAAAGATTTGGACACACAGAAAGCATAGTCCTAGCATACTTGTAGCCCGCCCTTTCTCCTGGGACAATGGTGTGACATAATTGATTGCTAAGAACGAGTCAAATGAGAGAGGCAACTTCAGACTGCTCTCAAATTATATGCAATAAGAGCTCCCTTGCTCACCCTGGCCACAAAGTATGTGGCTAAATTCAAGTGCCCTCCAGTGCTTCTGGAAGAGACTCTGGCCTTGATGGACCTCTCAAAGGAAACTCTCAAAGCTGTGGAGCAGCCACTAAGAACACACCCTGCCTTTGGTACGGAGTAGAAGCAGCTACTGGCAGAATGAATTGACTACAACAAGACATAGGGAAGTACCTGATGTAATGACCCAAGTTCTTTAGGGATTTATACGTCAGGTAAAACTACTATCTTCTCTTGGAACAGTAGCTTATTAGGATCTACAAAAAACAATTTCCTGGAATTTCCAAAGGGGTAGCCATGTTAGTCTGTTGCAGCATAAACAAAGAGTCTTATGGTACTTTAAAGACAAACACATTTATTGTGACATAAGCTTTTGTGGAAACTGTCTATTTCATCAGATGGATGTAGCTGGCCGAATAAAACACATCTTCAAAATGTTTAACAGTTAGGTCAGATGGAATTGAAATGAAAAGAAAATGGTAATTACATTACCGTTGCTATTCACAAACTGTGATGTCAACTTTGCCCCCGTATCGGCTTTGGCAGCATTATTACAGCACCTAACAACGCCATCCACAACATCTGGGGTCCATACACCTGCTTACCTTCCAATGTGATGATAATATGCCATCATTTGCCAGCAATGCCCCACTGTAATGGGACAAACTGGTCAGTCTATACACAGAAGAATACATGTACATAAATCTGCAGCAGAGAAGGCATGGCATTCTTGATCAACAAGAAACTGCTGAAGTACAATCAAGAGATCCATTTCTATTTCCTGTGGTTTGAACAAGACCAACATTCTACATGTATTAATCTGCTCATCAGCCAACGTTTTGTGAATGGCAACTGTTAAGGTAATTATCACTGTCTGAACGTGTTGCATTTCTATTCCTCATGACCTCACAGTCTGCAATCTCTACTACAGACAAGCACATGTACATAAATCTACCAACTTGAGGTTACCACCTCATCCATCTGATAAAGTGAACAGTGTCCATCAAAGCTCCTGCCAGAATACATTTGTGGCACCTTAAAGACTAACAAGACTCTTTGTTGACTTGCTGGAGCAGACACAGATCCGTCTAGCACAGCCTTCTGTTTCCAAACACAGCCACAGACATGCGTTTGAGAAGCCCTGGTAGGGTGTTACACTGGTCAAGGGACTGTCCAAGTATTGTCAGTTGGCTACTCTGGTCAATTTCAAGATTACCTTTTCCTAATTTCATTCATATCTAAAGAGACATCCGGAAGCAGGTCCCAACATAAAAAAAAATACAAAACACCTGCAATTAAAACATTTAAAAACAGAAACTATGCAGAATCTCATTTAAAAGATTTTTTTTAAAAAAAGATACACATCCTCAATTAAAATCAGGGAACTAACAATCAACAAACTGAGCAGCTGAATCAGTCTGGTAAGGCCTGGGGGTGAAAAGGCAGTTGATTAACTGTCACCCAAAATATGCCAGAGTTGGCGCCTACTGCTTTACCAAGGGGGAGGGCATTCTACAAAGTGAGTGCTACCATGGAATAGGCCTGTTTATTGCCAACAGACAGCAATCTGCAGGTTTCAGTAAAGTAGCGAGGCCTCCTCCTCAGATGTTAATGCTTGAATGGGTCTGTATCAGGGAAGGTGATCTAACAGGTAACCTGGCCCCAAGTTATTCAGCATTTTATATCCCAGCAACAAAACCCTGAATGTGGCTTAACACCTAAATATGATGTCATTTGTTAGCCAATGTGAAAAGCCAGCTCTCTCTCTAACCCCCTGGAGCAGTCAGGGTCAAACCTTAGCAATACAGTAGAGCTTCTCCACTGGCAACCAGCTAGAACCACAGAAGAACTCAAACAAACATTGGGGTGAAGGCCCCTTCCTGCTTCACAGAATGTCAAACAAGGAGCAGGGACACCCAGGTTCAAATTGTCCCTAGGTAATGTCTGGTCAATCACACACACTCAGCCAAACTTCCCTCATGGGTCTGTTGCAGGGATAAGAGAGGAAGAAGTTATGTATATCATCTCACTGCCTTGAGCGCCTTAGGTGAAGAATAGATTTTAAATTAATTCATTATTTTTTAAAAAATATATAATGAATTAATTTAGTTATATTTCTATACTGCCCAGCAGCCGAAATTCACAAAAAACGAACCCCTAAAATATAAGATAAAATATAAAATCTTAAACATACAAAAATTCAAACCACTGGAACAGATAAAATAACTATTAGAGCCAGATAAAACAAATAAAAGCTAAATGTCATTAATGCCATTTTACAACAGCTCTCCGATTTGCTTTTTGTAATTTGCCTAAGCAGCTTTACTGTTCTCATAACATTAATGCAGGAATAAGAGAGAGAGAAGCTGTGTCTATGGTCTTGTTGCCAGAAACATATATAAGATTGCAGCCTTACTGACTTAACCCTTTCTGCCCAGCCAGGCTATTCTAGCAGTAATGAACTTCAGCTCAGGATCAAGGCACTTAAACTTAGACAAGCAACATGGGGCAGAGTTATGAAGATCTTCAACTGGGTGGGTTGAGGGAGCAAGGAGATGAGAGAGGGTTTATATCCCAGTCCAGCTCCAGAAGTACCTATGGAACCAAATACCATTGTCTCATTACAGGAAATGAAGTAGACAAGGGAGATGCAAGATTGCCAAGCCCAAAGAATACCAATATGGTTTTTCTGGAGCAGATACCATCTTCATCCAATACAACAAAGAAATAGTCTTATGGCATCTTAAAGACTAACAGGCTTACCATCCAATTCTGTAGGTACCAGCGGTGGGAAAAGAGGGCATTGCTCCCTGCAGAAAGGGTAGAGGCGACATCTGCTTTCATAGCAAGAGGGCTGACACATAGGCAGACCAGCAGCAGTTCACTTCACTTCCCTCCAGTCCACTGGAGGAAGAGTAAACAGGAAGATGTGCTACCTCTATGGTGCCACCTCTATGGGGCTATCAAGGACTAAGTGCAGCAACATGAAGCAGACAGAGGCCTAGTCCCGTCCCAGATAGTAAACTCGTGCCTGGACTATACCAATTTTGATTGCAGGTGGAGGTCCCCCATGACATCATCATCATCACCACTGTTTCTATATCACCCCACAGCTGAAGCTCTCCAGGCAGTTTACAAAAGATTAAAAACGTACAACATTTAAAGCCATAGAAACCTACAACTGACAGCACACACAAAGACAACCTACATCTACACAACTTTCTGAGCTGACATGGAAGAATGCTTCTCCATACAAAGCATTCCCTCCTCATAGAAAACTAGCACGTACGGGAGAGGAGTTTCAGCCTTCAGCCGAGTTTTCTGGGAGGAGGGAACACTTGGTGCGGAGAACCGTTCTGTCATGAGAAAGCCCCCGCCTGCAGCATGAAGTGGAAAAGCCCGGACACACAATTGCCACCTCAGTGAGAACTAGGGCCAGAGCTGAACATGTATGCATGGCACAGGAGAGAAGGAATGACCCAGAAGTAGTGGAACAGTACAAGTAACAAGTACAAGACAGTGGCTGCATTCAAACAACACAATAATCAATGGGGGGAGGGGGGGAAACAATCGTCAGTTGTATTGACTATCATGTCGTCCGAATGCTGCCATAGTCAACTCAGCGCTGATCCTAATCCACACCACGGTCGATTATTTATTACCATGTTGTGTGGGGAGTAACCCCTAGATGAACAACTGTAAAGTTGATTATTACCCCACCATTGACTATCATGTTGTCTGAATGCAGCCAATAAGTCAGAGGCCACAAGACTCTGCCAGACAAGATATTGCAGTTATCAAGAAATGCTCCCGTAAGAATGGCCAAGACAAGGAGGAGTCAGGACATTCTGTGCTGCTGACACCTGGGTAGGTACCCCTGATTGCATACTCCAGAATAACAACCACCTCTTAGAGGTACAGTTCAGCCACTAATCCTTACTTTCTACCCCCTAGGGCAGTGGTTAAAGCAACCAGATCCGGATTAAACCGTCTTGAACATATACCTCGGATATCCACTACATTAGGCTGACCAGATAAAATCCAGGTCAGGGCTCATGTAACTAACAGTTGTAGAGAAAAGGGAATTTCAGCTAGTTTCATTTGTATGCAATTCGTTCCTGGTGAAATCCCCTCTTCATCACAACAGTTAAAGGTGCAGGCACTATACTAGAGTGACCATATACAAAAGAAGGCAGAGCCCCTGCAACTTTAACTGTTGTGATGAAGAGGGAATTTCACCAGGAACTAATTGCATACAAATGACAGTGGCTCAAATTCCCTTTTCTCTACAACTGTTAAAGTTACATGAGCCCTGACCTGGATTTTATCTGGTCACCTTACACTACATAACACGCTCCGCATTAAGTCCCCAAGAGTAGAGTCCACATTTAGCCCTGCAGGAACAGTCACCAGCAAAGCAGATCAGAATTTGCACGTCAGCCAATAAATACGAGTTTTAAAGCGGGTGGGGGTGGGGGGGGGAAGTCATCCTTTCTATCTCATTGACTGCAAGACAGAAGGGGCACTTAACGAAACGGTGCTTTAGAAGAAACCCATGCAAACATTTCAAGTGCCTGCGCTGGCCCATTAGGAAGAGCCCCAAATAAGAGCACGAATATCCTTGTGATCAATTTCATTCGCAAAAAAAAATAGCATCACTGTAACTTCTGAAATAAGGCAAGGGGTTTCTCGCTCTTGCAAAAGGAGGCGACCCCACGATCTCCTCCTTTACACGCACCCTTCGTCTACACCGGCCCGCCCACACCAAAATCGTAGCCTCACCTCGCCGTTCAGAAAAGGGGCGTGGTCAGCCCATTCCAACAGCCGCAGCCCATAGAGCGGGAAAAGAACTTCTCGGAAACTTAGCCGGGGTCAATTCTTAGGTTTTCCACCAGAACCGAGGCAGTTTTTCACTCGGGCGGGGCTGAAGTCGCACTTCCCTCCATAAAGTTCACGCGCGCAGACCCCTCTTCGCGCCGCTGGCGCCAAGCACTAAGCTCCAGGGACTGACCGCACCAGGCACCACCGCCGACGTATGATTCATCCTCCTCATTCCTCCCCCCTCCCCTTTATAAACGCCGCTCCTTTCCCCTCCCTGGACGTTTGAAATTCCTCGCGCGCCTAAACCAGATACCGTTCTGTCCATTATGGCTGATAGAGCAAGGGGCAAATATTTGATTGGCCCCTTCAGGTATCCGATTTCACGTACTGCAATTCTAACTGGCCAGCTTTTTCACAGAACGCTCGTCCTCTTATCTGATAGGCTGGAGAGCTCGCGGGACACGCCTTCGCTGACGCTTTCTCAAAGCACGCCACGCCCTGTCTTCTGTTTGGCGGGTTCTCCGCAGGCTACTCCCAGCGTAATGCGGCTAGGCCACGCCTCCCAGTTAACGGAATACTCTTACCCCGCCCCTCTTTTTACGGCCGCGCCTCCCCTTCTAACGGTCGACAGAGGGGGCTGGGATATAGATTGCCTGACATGTATGTCGACCAATGAATATGCGGGGTTAGCCATTCTCTCCTACGAGTAGCTTGGGACTCGCCCTAATACTCCCGCCCTCCAAAATCTCTGCGAGGTGAGGGAGTGCTGGGGGCCTTCTGAGGAAATTTGATAATGATGTCTATAATTGTGTGTGTGACAGAAATTGCCCCCATTAATGTGAATGGGTGTGAGGGAAAGGGGCTTTCTTGACATTCTCCACACAACCTACAATGGCTGATGGCCAGAACGAAGGAAAAACGAGAAAAAAATAAGTCGGCAAAATGTCTACTACTGCTTTAAAACGGTTTAAAACAACAGTAGTGACAACTGTTGGGGCCCAGGACACACTCCATATACAGTTTTCAAAACGTTTTCAAAGTGCCGTATCCTCCTTGGTGTAGATCGCTGGGTCCCTTGAAATGAATCACATACATCCAAAATGACACAGGCTCCCACACAGACCCACTACCTGACGGGGAAGGAGTTACTTTAAAGAAGCCCGTGTGGCTAATAATAGTAATATGGTTAATTTATATAGTTCCCTCAGGGTGCATTTTCTGGAGGGATTAGTCTATTGCAAAAGCACACACCATAAGAGCTTTGTGGATCAGCAAATGTAGCATGAAGTTCTGTGGGCTGGAGCCCAACTTCATAATTTGTATGAAGCAGTTACTTGATGGAGTCTTGAGTACTCAGGTAATTGCATCATGCATCTGATAAAATAGGCCCTATGCCACAGTACATTTGTTCATCTTTGAGATGCTCCTAGTCTGAAATCAACATGCAGGAGTTCATTTGTTCATCTTTGAGATGCTCCTAGTCTGAAATCAACATGCAGGATGCTTTACAAAGTAAAGAGTCAAGTTCCTTCCCTGAGAAGCTTACAATCTAAACGTTAGCAAGAGGGGTAACCAAGGGAGCTAAGGAAGATGGTTGGATTGAAATTGAATCTTATGTTCAGTTAAATTCCATATACTTAAGCTTAGTTGCTAGATAAGAACAAAGATAAGTCAAAGGCTGGTTGGTTATTAAAAGAATGCCATGACAAATACCCCTCATCTTATCTTGAAAGGACAACAAAGAGTCTTGTGGTATTTTAAAGTTCACCAGATTTGGTCTGTTTTAAACTTTTGTGGATACCATGTCAAAATTGGTTTCTCGGCCTGTTTCCATACATGTTTACTCATACATGTTTACTCAGAAGTAAATCCCACTGAGTTTAATGAGATTTACTCATTAATGGGTTTTGCTCATTTGTTTTTTTTCGCTGCAACACACTAACACGCCTAGCCATCTGAAAACAGCTTGAAGGGCAATTTTTGTCAGGACTGCAGCAAGGATGTAAACTCCCATTTGGTACCTGCTCTGTGATCTCGATAATTATAGCAGCCCAAGTGCTATTTGCATAGACACATTTAATCTCAGGGTCCAGTTTGGCTTTAATATTTAGTCTTAATATATGGTGAGGCCCCTTGATGTTTTACTTTTAAAAACATTTAACTTCCAGGAGGGCAGAGGTCTTGATAAGGGGAAACCCATTTCTTTCAGTTTTCACATGCAAATTGATTCTATACCTGTTTCTAAACTGCTGTGCTAAGCCTCAAGTCTAACTTTGATAGACAGGGAGCTAACAGGACAGGCACCATTTGCCATTGAGCAGAGAAAGCAACTGATTATGGGACCTACCACAGATGGAAAATACAAAATTTAGCCACTCAACAGCAGATTCTTACACAGGTGATCTTATAAAGGGTGTAGAGCCTGCAGCCCCCAAGGGTGCTCTGCGCCCCCCCCCCCCCCCCCCGGTTGCTACCAAATTTCCTCCATTAGTGATCCTAACAGGTTGCTCTTTCTTCGCTGGAAGGAGCATTTTGTATCAGGTTCACTGGGGGAGGGGCTGGAGAGACACAAGCTTCATAGATTGCTCTTTCCCTACTACTAGCAGTGATTTGTATCAGGATTGCTTGTGTATGTGTGCAGCCTGACGCTACACTACAACCCAGTTTTTCACGCTTCCCTTGGGGCCAAAAACGTCGTGCACGCAATTTATACATCTTAAATTGGGACTTTATTTTGAGATTATATCATCTTCAACTACTAGGTAACCTAATGCCCAGTTTTATTAATATAAAATCTAGTTTCTGTGTTTCACCTAAGGATGGAGGCAGTTCCAAGTAGCAGCTGGATTTTTTTTAAAAAAATGGGGAACCAACTATCCTTTATTTCTTCTTCCCAGCAACTCTTGGGAGGGTCCCAGATGCAACCTGAAGCCATCTCAATACCTGGTAGAACTTTCAATCTTAAGGTTGTAACTAAATGCAGACTCCCAAGGCATGAGCATGAACCATTTTTCCCTCTTATCCCCTCTTCTTTTTCCCCATCGTGCCTGATAAAGAGTAATGGGAAACTCCAAAAGCTTGCTCTATATTTTGTGACCTTTGTTGGCCTCATAATGGTACAACAGTGATATGAATTTGCAAAATGTGTTTTGGTCATACAAAAAGCAATCCTGTACAAAAATGGCACAGCTGGACTGTATGTCAAGAAATATACAAATAATAATGGGGATTATCACCATGGCTTGATGACTTCGCCTCAAAAGAACATTCAGGTCTAATTCCTGCGTGTATATCGCAATCAGTATTCAAAAATGAAAGGCTGTAGATTGCCTTTTGTTTCCGAAAGTTACGAGCCAATCCCCAATATCTTAGGTGCATTTCATGGTAGTCAATCATGACCTTTCTGTAATGTTTGATGTCAAGATGCATATGCAAAATCTTTAGAAAGAACACATCCAACAGGCCTTATGATCAAGTCTGTTTATATGTTACAGAAAATATAACGGTCACACAGAGATCTGCAGCCACCCACGCTACTCAACATTTTTTAATTTGTATAATTTTGTATTTAAAGAAAGATTTGTAAGGGCTTTTAATAGTGGGATGAATAGGGACCTGGCTATGTGTATTCTCCCTGGCCAGGTTCAGACAATCAGCAGAGGAAAAAGCCACAGTGACTTCTTTTCCCTGTCCCATGGGGAAATGACACACCTGCCATTTCCCTAATTACCCATGGCATAGCATGGTTTGCCATGATATCCAAACCCGTTGAGCTGTGCGGTGAGGGTGGATTTCAAAGCATCCTATAACCCATGGTTAGACAGGGAAGCCTCAAAAAGTGGTCATCATCTCATTAAAACTTAGCTTTGTCCTGGCATTACCATGCTTGCGTTTCCCTGCCAACAGCAGACAATAATGGGAAGTATGGGGATTACTTTTACTACACATTACAGCAGGGCAGGGAGGAACTCAAAATGGGGCTGTAGTTTTCTGTAAAACATGTTGTTCTGCTTATATATTATATGCATGTGTGAGCACATCACATTACATTATCTTCTCCTCTGCCTCTTACTAGGCTCTAGTAACTTGAGAGATACATACCATTTGCAAAGCTAACGGCTGAGAACTTGTTTATTGATTTGCTGAACACTGTTTTGTTAGCAGCAGTTACAGTATACAAAATTCAGAAAGAGCTATCTTGGTCATATTCAGTTTTGACTGAGACAACAGCATTAATATGACAAGAACATTAGGTCACAGTAGTTCTGTGAGAGCCAGTTACGTTTCTGCAGGCAAAAACTAATTATATGTCAATACCTTCTGGTAGGAAAAAGCGCAGTGAAAGTCTACCCAACGTGGCTTTGGAATGTCAGGCCTGAGAGAGGAAAGGTAGGAAGCAGGCACAGAAATAGGTGCCAACAGGTTCAGGTAAGAACAACACTAATTGGTCCACATATAGCTGTCAGGAGGTTTTCAGGCTCAGTTAATATGCAAGTAGTTTAAAAATCAGCAGAAAGGCTTAGCGATGGAGAAGGGGAAACAAAGGAATGGTAACTTGGACAGTTTTAAAGCTTCGTTTGCACACAGAATGCAAATGAAGGAATGTTAGCAGCATCTGTCAGAACTGAAAACAGCGTTTGGGAGTCACAAAGAGTACTTTTACAAGTTCCACTATCAGAAACCAAGCAGTTTCCACCTCTGCTCTTCAGAAATCCATTTTTCATAGCTCAGTGGCCCCCCCATCAACCTCAAACCAAACAACGGTTATCAATTGGCAAAGGTGCTCTTCACAGCTGTTATGATGTTCTTTGCACTGATCCCAAACATATCTAGGAGCCCAGCTGGTTTTCCACTCCGGGGCACATCTGACACAGCCAGGCTCTGAACTAAGATACCAGGTTCTCTTGAGACCGCTGCTGCCACTGCTTCACCAATACCTCCTAGAGAGATAGAAAAGTTAGTTTCAACTGGAACGCACAGTTGATCCAATCTAGTTAATTTAACACTTTCATACAACAGTGCTGAGTTGCAAAGACAAAATATGTACACACACACTCATGTCCTGTCAAGTAATATGTTCATGCCTTCCAGGAGCATTTGTACTTCCAATTTCCTTTCTTGTATAAGTCATGTAAAAGCATGTTTGTCCTTTTCTTGGCTCCCAGAGTTCACGAGGAATTCGAAGAGCTTGCCTCTTAACTTCTGACTATACATTAAAACCTCTTTGGCCACATATTACCTCACAACTGACTACTAGTTTGTTCAGCAGGCCAGTCTTAAAGCACATCACTGCCACCTTTCATGGGAGAAGGAGGCTTCAGCTACACATAGCATGGCCATTGATTCTTAGTCCCAAAATAATCCCTACTTGTCTTAAGAAAGAGGGGAGAAATAAGTGAAAGCAAGAGTTATGAGACTGTAAAGATCTTTTGGGGGGCACAGATGAGTGGTAAACCAACCAGCAGCCTTTCATGGGCAACATTTAACCTGCATCTCATTAGCTGTGTGTTCCCAATATAAACTTTTTTTCCTCCACACGGAAAAGAATGGCCTTTTCTATTAAAGACTGGGTACTTGAAAGATTCTGGAAATATTCCAGAGCTCACCTATAGCCACGTGTGCACAACTGGTCATTGTGGGAGCAAAAGCTCTGGTCAGAAAAGCAAGACAGGAAAAATGTACTGGGATACGTTGTCTTCACAAGCATCCTGTGCTAAAGTTACAGAGCCACAGCCAGTTTCCCCCCAGTCATGTCTGAAGCAACAATATTGAGTTCGCAGATTACCTTCTTTGTAGTGATCCTCAACAGTGATGATGCGACCCCCAGTGGCTCTGGCACTTGAGATGATAGTGTCAGCATCCAAGGGTTTGATTGTAAAGGGATCAATTACCCGGATATGAATGCCTATAAGGAAGCAAAATGTTTCTGCTTATCAAATTTGCAGACGACACAAAATTGGGTGGGATCGCTAATACCCTGGAAGACAGAAACAAACTCCAAAGTGATCTTGATAGGCTGGAGCGCTGGGCTGAAAACAACAGAATGAAATTTTAAAGGGATAAATGCCAAGTTCTACACCTGGGAAAAAGAAACCAAATGCACAGTTATAAGATGGGGGATGCTTGGCTCATCAATATGACAAGCAAGAAGGATCTTGGAACTGTTGTAGATCACAAGCCGAATATGAGCCAACAGGGTGATGTGGCTGCAAAAAAAGCATTAATAGAAGTATAGCTTCCAAATCGCGCGAGGTACTGGTTCCCCTCTTTTTGGCACTGGTTAGGCCCCATCTTGAGTATTGCGCCCAGTTCTGGGCACCACACTTCAAGAAGGATATGGACAATCTGGAGCGTATTCAGAGGAGGGCAATGAGGATGATTGGGGTCTGGAAACAAAGCCCCATGAGGGACTGAAAGAACTGGGCATGTTTAGCCTGGAGAAGAGAAGATTGAGGGGAGACATGATAGCACTCTTCAAATACTTGAAAGGTTGTCACACAGAAGGAGGCCAGGATCTCTTCTTGATCAACCCAGAATGCAGGACACGGAATAATGGGCTAAAGTTACAGGAAGCCAGATTCCGGCTGGATGTCAGGAAAAACGTCCTGACTGTTAAGAGCAATACGACAACGGAAACAATGACCTAAGGAAGTGGTGGGCTCTCCCACATTAGAGGCATTCAAGAGGCAGCTGGACAGCCATCTGTCAGGGATGCTTTAAGGTAGATTCCTGCACTGAGCAGGGGGTTGGACTCGATGGCCTTATAGGCCCCTTCCAACTCTACTATTTTATGATATGATTCTATGGGAAGGATGAAGCACAGAATTGCAGAAGAAAAGGAGGGCGAAGAGGATCAAGTCAATATCTTGACCTCCACAGCCAACAAGATTTCTGTATTTCATTACCTTGTTTGACCAGCTCATCAGCAGCTGCAAGGGCCTCATGGAGCGTGACACCTGCTCCAATAACTGTAACCTTGTCATCATCACTCTTACGCACAATCTACAAAAGATAGATACAAGATGCAATATCCTAGAAGAACACCCTATAGAGATAAAAACGTAAGACAAACGATGCCTTGGTTCCAATTTGATTCAAGAAGAGGGATGCTATTTAAGATTAGACTTAGCAGGTGGGCTGTTAAGAACAGTTTGCACTGTATTCTTATTCTATGGTTGCCAGCCAGTACATGTTCAACCAAAGGCCTTCGTATACAATGTACAAATTGTATTACACACAAACAAAAGCTGGGTCACCAAGATGATAAAATCAAGATGCCTTCCAGTTTCACTTGCCGCAATAGCAAAATTCCACCAGGGCCTCATATTTCTGTTTCCTGGGAAAATTTTGTGTTGAAGGGCAGGGCAGCTTTTGAAAAACACAAGAGGTTTACCTGGACTTTGTGTGCTCGAGTAAGATACTCTTTGTTCTATCCTAAGCCACCTAAAGAATCCCCATTTAGACCACAGCCTGCTTCAATGTCTGCCCGTACACAACCTCTCTAACACTCTTCAGCGGGAGATAGACACAATATCCTATGGCGGTGCAATCCTTCTGGCTTGTCTTAGTAACTTCACAGTTATATGGCCAAGTCATGTTAGTCCTCTGCCACCTAGTGTTAGACATATGTATGACTCAATGGTGCAAGTAGTTCTGTGTACTCTTTTTGACCTGACAAGACCATATTTCCTGGCAAAGGACAAAGTGTTGGTCATTACCTTTAAAGCCCTACATGGTTTGGGTCCAGGTTACCTACGGGATCGCCTTCTCCCATACAATCCGCCCCGCACGCTCAGGTCCTCTGGGAAGAATTTACTACAGTCAACAAGAACTAGACTGACAACCGTTACCCAGAGGACCTTCTCTTCTGCCGCTCCCAGATTGTGGAATGACCTGCCGGGAGAGATTCGCCAACTCACCAGTCTTCAGGAATTTAAAAGATCTATAAAGACTGGCAGGCCTACCCAGATGAATTTTAAAGTGTTTTATTGGTATTTTAATGATGTATTGGTTTTAAGTGTTTTAATCAGTTTTGTATTTTATGCTTGATGCTGTTCCCTGCCTCGATCCATTGGGAGAGGCGGGTAATAAATAAATAAATATATTATTATTATTATTATTATTATATTTCCATATTTTGGGCTTTGGCTAACAAGACTGATTTATATTACAGCTTTAGTTTAAAATATAAGATTAGTATTACTAACTATGAAGGTCTACTAGTTTGGCCTTAGTATGCCTCCAAGATGTCTGCCACTTCACAGCATCTGCTAAATGAGACCAAGAGCGTCCTGTCTTCAAAGTCATTTAAGGCACAATCCTAGACATGTGTAAACAGAAAAAGTCTTACAACTCACAGCATTCCCCAGCCATCCAAGGATAACTTAAGGAATGCTAGGAGTCGTAGGACCTTTTTCTATCTAAACATGTATATGTTCAGAATTAAATACATCAATTTACTTGGGAGAAAAGTTCCACTTATGCCACGCTTCTTTCCAAGTGTGTTTAGGACCATGTATACTGTTGTTCAAAAATAAGACAATACTTCTCCCAGCACCACTCCAGATCAGAACAGGCATTATATAATGGTGCCTATAATTCCGAGGCCAGAGCATAGCCAAATATATTACTCAAGTTCCAATGCACAACTCTTTTTCCTGCAGAAGAGATTATAGCCCTTTACCTTGGCTTGGCCAATCGCAAACTTTTCTTCCTGAGAGTACAAGATGGGAGTCTCTGGACGGCTGGTTCGAATGAAGCATATACCCTGAAGATCAACGAGCACATTTCAGAGGAAGAGATAATAGCACAGCTCTTATCGAGATCTCTTAGCAACAGACATTCTGGCGTGCAAGACGTCACACAGTAGGGTTCAAAGGGTTGTGTAAACACCAAAATTATACTGACAATTTGGAGGTCATTTAGAAGGCACAGAAATGCAGAACAATGTGCCTCAAGCAGTATTTTACATCTTTTTAGGACTAGGCCCTCAAAAAGCAACATACATTCAAGAGAAAAGACAAGAAACAAAGATACAAATTGCCACATTAGCAATCATACAGGATACATTGAGAGGCTGCTCTCAGACGCATAGCCTATCTCAGATTAAAGTCAGCATTGAAGAAGAAGGTCGTCTCACCTTGCCTGAATGCCTATACAGAAAGGGTGAAGAACAAGTCAACAGGAAGGGAGTACCAGAGTTTTGGGGCCACCAATAAGAAGGTCCTCTCTCTTGTGCATGCCAACCTGACCAATCTTAACAGCTGGCACTCAAGGAGGACCCCTGCGACAGATCTTAATATATGAAGCAGGACTGTATGGAAAAAGGCCATTCTTCAAATATTGGTCCCAAGCTAATTAGGGCTTGCCAGTGCAAATGGCTCAGAATCAAAATTTGTTTTTTTGCCTTTCTGCCTCCCACCTGCATCCAGGCAACTACATTTTGCATCAGCTGCAGTTTCTGGCCCATCCTCAAAAGCAGACTCATATAAAGCATGCTGCAGTAGTCCAGTTTGGAGGTAACCAGTGGACAGGTAACGGAGTCCAGGTCTGACCACTCCAGATAAGATTGCACCTGGCATACAAACCAGAGCTTGTAAAAGGAACTCCCAGCAACAGTCACTACCTGTGACTCACCAGACAGCAACAAGTCCAGCAGCATCCCCAAGCTGCACAATTGGTTCTTTAAGAGGAGTGTAACCCCATCCAAAGGGAGTTACACACCACTATCCAGACCTGCCAACTTCCTAACCCATACAACCTTAATATTTCCCGGATTAAGATCGTTCTCCCTCATTCATCCCTGTGATTTTTAGGTTGAAAAAAGAGTAGAGCCCTGTGTCATCTACATACTGGTAACACTGAAGCCCAAACACTGGATGAGACATGTAGATCTGACTTCCATCTCACACAACCGCCACTCAAACAGCTATTATAACCTTAGTCAGCTTGATATAATGTGCCCTCAACAAGCTTTGCGGCAACCAACATAAAAGAACTTACAAGAAGATGCGAACAGTAAGAATTGCAATCCCAAAGTGTCAGCTTCCAGCTCCAGGGACAACAGAGCCAACTCACCTGCCTGAGTTGGTAATAGTGTCTTAATCTAACCAAGCAGAGATGCAGCCTGGGCCCAAATCTGAAGCATTCTTGTATGTACACACCTTGGTGTTTGCTGCCAGACAGACAGCATGTTCAGTGGAGACTGCATCACTTGGATAGAACAAAGTGCAGCCCGGAATGGTTCTGAACATGGCAATGTCTTCCAGGGCCATCTGAGAGGGTCCATCCTCACCTGGGGAAGAAGAGCAACAAGAAAGAGGTAACATAACCCATTTGCCACGGAAGAAAAACATAACCATTCAATATTTTGGCCACGCATCCAGGAATAAGAACAGCACAATTATTCCTTCTAATACTAGGAAGGCATCAGATTGTGTAAATTGTGCAATGCAGGATTAATTTCACAAGTCCTATAGGGCGTACTACCAAATCCAAGCTTCCAGCTCTGTGCCTTAACTCCACCCAGATTTACTACATGATTACTTAACTAGGCAGTTCAGACAATTCCAGAAAGAGAATTGGATCGAATTGGATCAATCATATCAAGAGCTTTCTCTCAGAGCTGGTTGCTTTAGTACATCCAAGATGTACAGAAGATGGTCATTTGGTACTCTGAAAAAATGAAAGAGGATAGAGAAGGGAGCAAAGCACAAACCCCAGCACACAGACAGGGCCTGTTTGCACATAACAGTGGTAAATAGAATATTATGCTTGTAGGCTCAAGTCATCCTGACAAGGGTAAAGCTAGAAAAAAGAACTGCTATACGGAACCGCAATCCAAGTACAGAGTCTTCAGTCACGTCTCTTGATTCCAGGATTATCTTAACAACCATAGAAGCTGGAAACTGGGGTGAGGGGTGTTAAATGAAAGCTGGAATTCTCTTAAAACTAAACTCTGCACCCACTAAGCTTTTTCCCCCTCCTGTAGAATTGTGGCACACACACACCCTCCTCAATCTAGAATACTTACTGATATATCTTTTCACTTGACAAATTCTGCTAATCCACTAAAATTTAATCTGAACCCAAAATTCTTCTGTACAAGAGCTTTCTGGGTTAGTTAGGGTATCGTGTTTAAGTAGTTGATGAAGGGATGTGTGTATCTTCAGATCAGGTATACAGCCAACTGGAACATCAGATTAAATTCACTGCTGTTGTGCTATCAGCATGTTGCATTTGGAGCCTTTAACCACAACACTTTCAGATCGTAGGACTTTTAACTTTTGCCCATAAGCACTCTATGACCTGATTTGCACAAACACGATAAGCCATTAAGGGTTGCCACCACAGGTTGCTTCAGGGTAGCTTGTCATAACATCCAAACTCAGAGCAGTTTGTTCATCATGGGTTATTTTCCATGAACACACCATGCTGAGAAAACATGGTGGGTTTAGGGTGGCATAAACCTGGCAGGGCAACTTCATCGTGGGTTGTCAGGAATGGCTAGAGAGATGCCCAGCAAGAGCTTTGAAATCCCCTGCCACTTCTCACAATCTCGCTATTACTATTGCCGTCCTGCTTCATCCCTTGTCAGTGCCCTTCACCCCAATGCGCCTAAAAACAGAGAAGAAAAGACACCAGAGAGTGTCCAAAACGTTTTCGCAACCTTTGGGGGGGGGGGTGTTCTTGCGCAAGTGCACACATTCAAAAGTCCACTGCTATGATATTTGCATAATTTTCCCCTCCGCCATGAAATTTGCCTACATTTACCATTCCCACTCCCAGCTCTGCTTTGAAATTCACATATCTTTACGGATTCACCTCGCTCTGCCTTGAAATTTGGTGGTGCGAACTGACAAGCCCGAAGTGGGGAGGAGCCAAAAGCAGAAAGAGCTTTCTGGGGGTGGGGGGTGAAATTATTTCGGCAGTATGTGAAGCAACTTTCTTTAAAAAAAAAAAAAGTATTTGCTAGCAAGGGAACCCTGGAAGTGGAGGATGAAATTGACAAGAAAAGGATATCAATACGCTGGACTAAATAGTGGTTCCGCACCCTTGCATTCCTGTGCACTTGTGCAAGACACACACACACCCAAAACTAAAATAAAAAAGTTTGCAAATGTGTTACTGTGTTCATAATTGCTCAGAAAATTATATGCCTTTGGTGATCTGATGGAGCAGGGGGGAACACTTTTCCTCGTGAGCCAGAAACCCTGGCGGACCAATTGCAGAAATGGTGCTGACATAGGGAACAAGGAAATAAGGATTTCTGCCCCAAACGTGCCTAGGACACATGCCAGGAGGTGAGAAGATTGAGGGAGGAAACGAGCAATTGTAAGCTACAGAGCACCTGATCATGTTGGGAAAAACATGCAACCCACAGTGGCTTATTCTAGGAGTGGATTAGCATGACATGCGAATTTGCCCAATCTTTTTCAAAGGCAGATAGTTGTCCCCCAAACATGCTTGCTCAAAGTCACAGAGCAGGCCAGAAATAGATACTGGAAAACAGTCAGCATTCTTAGGACAATAGTACTCTTACTTCTCTTCCAAAACCCACATATCTCCTGAGCTAAGCTACCGCTAGCTAAGAGGAATGCATGGCTCTCAAGAACCCACAACAACTGTAAACTATGTAGCAGAGTAGAAAAGAGCCAGTGTGGAAAGAGTGTCATTTTAGGACTGAGGAGATCTAGGTTCAAATCCTCACTCACCCATGAAGCTCACTGGGTGCCCCACAGCTAATCAATTCTCTCTAGCGCTTACCTCACAAGGTTGTTGTGAGGATAAAATTGGGGAGGTGGGAGGAGAACCATGTATGCTACCTTGAACTCCTTGGAGAAAAAGCATGCTATAAATGTAATAAATAACAAAAGGGCTTCACACACAGGCAGTACATACCAATAGAAACCCCACAGTGGGAGCCACAAAGGTTGATGTTTGACTGCGAGATGGCACCCATCCGGATATGGTCAAATGCCCGGGTGAAAAAGGCTGCAAAGGTGCTGGCAAATGCAATGGTGCGGTTCCTAGCAGCACAGCCCAGAGCCACACTAACCTGCAGAACAAGACAAGGTATCATCGCAAATCTTAGTCCACAAGAGACAGCACTCCATTTCACATTCTGAGGCTCACCATGTTCTGCTCAGCAATGTAACACTCTATAAAGCGTTCAGGATGGGCTTGTTTGAAAATCTCAGCAAAAGTAGAGTTCTTCGTGTCGCCATCCAAGACTACCACTTGGCTGTTCGTATTTCCCAGCTTTGCCAGGGCTAAACCATAGGCTTTGCGAGTGGCCATCTGAAAAAGTAGGAAGTCACATTATAATCTGCTACAAGAATCTGTAATTTCCCGCTAAGACAAAGAGACACACCTACTCTGACAGGTTCAGTTTCCGTGGACATCTTCACATTTTTCTCTCTGTTCTTCCTCAAACCCCGCCCCCTTCACAAGACTAGAAATTCCCTATTTTTCTTGGCTAGAAAACCCAACCCCAACCCCGACGAGCACATGCCAGAATACAGGAATTGTTAAAGCTAAATTGCTATGCTGGTGGGGGTGGAGAGAAGAAGAATGGTCCAAAATCTTCTCCCAAATTCAATATACTGATATGTTTTTGGTAGTTCTGCATAATTTTTTGTGACTTGCATAAAATGTATTTCATCCACATACTATCCTAAGTTGTGGGTATTGGGACTTGTCATCAGACTGGAAACATGGAATTGAAAGTTACAGGGGAGGTAATGACCTCATGGGACATAATGACCTCATGGGACATGGATGTAAAGCAAGAATGGGCAATTTGCAGCCCTCCAGATGTTGTTGGCCTGCAACTCCCATCAGCCCAACCCAGCATAGCCAACGGTAAGGGATGTGAGAGTTGCAGACCAACATCTGGAGGGCCACAAGTTTTCTACCCCTGGGAGAGTTATGAGGATGGATTAGGGTCTGCAAAGAAAAATAGGCAGGTGTCTAAAAATATTACAAGTCCCCTTTCCAAACAACCAGGCCCCCTCAGGACATCGATTATCAATGCCTTCTTTATGGCTACATGAGCTGGTTGCCTTATAAAAAATATTTAAATATGAAACATGGGATTATCAGGATTCTGAGTTACATGAAGAACCTCAGACAAAGTTGCAAATGATACCTAAATTTAGGCAGAAGCAGAGAAGTTGAACTAACTGCCCATGCTGCAAGAAAAAGTTTTTCCAGTACCTTATCCCCAATTTTGTAGGCAGGTGGAGAAGGCATCTTGATATCCACAGTGCTGATCTGTGGCACATCCTGAGCAGGAGGTTGGATAGACAAGACCTTGTTAGTCTGGATTTGGCTCTGAATAGTGCTGATGATAGACTCCACTTTGTCCTTTGGCATGGGCTTTCCATGCCAATTGTCAGCATTCTCCACATCTGAGACAAAGAACAATTACTAGGTACCATCCAGTGACGGAAGTGAGCTGGAAGCCATCCCGTCATCTCTCATTACTACCCCCAGACCAAGGTACAGTGCTCACCTGGGATTCCTCGCCCTTTGAAAGTCTTGGCCACAATAGCTGTGGGCTTCCCCTTCAGCTGATTTGCTTGCCACAAGGCCCGACACAGTTCTTCCACATCATGTCCATCCACAACATAGGTATTCCACCTAGCAAAATTGGAGAAGTTGGTACAAGAACCAGGCTCCTTGCTAGATAGGGCAAGAGCAAATGCAGCCGGCAGCGCTTACCCAAAGGCTTCACAACGTTTGCGGTAGACATCAGTGTCGTGGCACAGTGGGGCTGCTTCACTTTGACCCAGCCTGTTGACATCAAAGATGGCTACCAAGTTGTCCAATTGGTAGTGGGATCCAAATTGTAGAGCTTCCCACACAGACCCCTCTGAGGACTCTCCATCACCCAGCAGGCAGTACACTCGGTAACTGGGAGAGAATGAGGCACATCAGGGTTCAATATGAGAAGGGGAGGGGAAAAGATGGATCTCTCCCACAACCACCATTTGTTTTTCCCCACCACTGCTGAATTCCCCACTAGGCCCAAGACAAGAAGAATCAAGAAACTTCCTATGCAAGAAGCAACAGATTATGCAGATATTTCTGTATTTGTCCATAGTTTCTCACCTGGCCTTATCGAAGTATTTGCCTGTGTAGGCCATTCCGCAGGCAGCTCCAAGGCCCTGCCCCAGTGAACCGGTGGCCACATCCACAAAAGGCAGCCTCTGTTAAGCCAAGAGAGGAGGGATAAGAGTGCTAGTGCTAGGAATGTAGAATGAATACCATAATATACTAGCTATCCATTACAAATCACTCCCGTGATATCTATTATCTGTTTTGTTCTGTATCCTCTCTGGATTTGGATACAACTCACACACACACACAAAACACTTAACTACCCACCGGCAACACATACGCTTTCCTAAGTAACCAGTCCTGTAATCGAGGCCCCCTTTTGAAATAAGCCTGCAGGTATTCTGCAGAGTAGAACAAGGTCCATTTCAACGGCTATGTTTCTGCTGAATAGAACAAACTTCCATTTTAAAGGTTAACTATGTTCTCACAGTAACACAGAAGAGAAACACGAAAGCTCTGCCACACCTTGCGACCTCTGCAGTTTTTTGGGCTGCAGTTCAGCCCAGCATGAGCAAGCAATAGTAGTATTATACGCTGCTTTCTTACCATTCAATGACCATCAAAACAGCTTAATTGACATTATACAAACCAAATCTTACAAAAATACAAGTCAATTAATACAAATTACTTTACACCCATCACAAGATTGCAGCCAACATTTATAAAAGCAAACAGGGTATCATTAAACACTGCATCTAAACATTTCATCCAGTAACATTCCAAGTCAGTAGCGAAACATAACTGGGCCCTGTAGATGACAAGGAGAACAGAGCCACAAAGACAGCCAGTGCCGCTCTAATAAAAGCACTTACTGGGGTTGGGTGGCCTTCCAGGTCACTGTCTATTCTCCTCAATTTCAGCAGCTCTGGTTCCTTGATGTAGCCGGCCTCAGCCCATGCAGCATAGAGCACAGGGGCAGCATGGCCCTGTCAGAGGGAAACAAAACACATGAACATCAAGAATCTAATCAAAGATTACCACTCTCAGCTGAGGGTGTTCTCTGCAAAAGAGTATGGAGAACTGAGCCCAACTCTCTGTTGCAATATGGAAATGAGATCTTAGCGATTTAAAACCTCAAAATGGGCCTCAGCCTACCTCCATCTATCTTAGGTCCCCTCTACAAGAATTCGGTTTGACACCCGGTTGGCCGATTATGCGCATCTTCTTGCAATCGCTTTTATGCCTAATCCCTATATACGGGAGGCGGTGAAGCGCATTACCAGTTGTATGAAATGTGCTTTAAAGGTGTTTAAATGCAAAGAATCGCTTGTTTACATGGTCATAAGGCGCTTTAACTCCCGCGGTAAATTAAAACTCGCTATTTAACGTGCATTCGAAAATGCGAATAATCAGAGATAAAAAGCGCCTCAACCCACGATTTGCATTCCGTTCATGTGGAGGTAAAATCAGTAATGCGCTTTGAAAGAGCTTTAAGTTGCTCTTGTAGAGGCACCCATACAGAGAAAGTTTGCACCACACACCCCTTACCTTGGAAAGCACAAAGCGGTCACTGCTGGGATGGCCCGGCTCACTTGGCTTATAGTGCATGGTATGAAAGAACAGCACAGACATGATCTCCGCAGCACTGCAGCATGATGTGGGGTGGCTGCAGGGACAGAAGGCAAATGGTGACATAAGGCTCACGGCAGAGACCCAGAAAGGACCAGACAAAAGAGGAAAGGCTAGAGACCCCCATTAGGCAACCCACCCACCTCAGCCTCAAGCTAAACAGAGACTTCTCTGAATCCTGAGTTGATTGAAAGAGAAGCAATAAGGTCCCTACGCAAGTCATCTTCACCAAGAGACCAACATTTAGAATGGCCCAGCAGGCAATTCAAATGAATGGGTTCGTGCAAAGCAGCTACAGAACCCAAGAGAGCCCCCTGCCCTCATCCCGATGACCCAAACTCCTGGTCGCCAGTATCACGCCCCCCTTAGCGAACTGCCCGGCTACAAAACCGGGCTATAAAAATCGCTGTGCAAATCAGCCCTTCAAAACTAGAGAACATCCAAAATAGCGAGGGGCGTGGCGACTTTACCTCGCGCACGGTTCCCATTCTCACGTTCGTTTCTTTAAAAAGGACAAAGCATTTGTACGAAAGCATGCTGCTGCTGATATCCCACGCCCCCCATACTAGAAAAACGATGGCTATCCCTGCAAACTCCTTAATAGAGGAGAGCGCGGTACAGTTGGTTACCCAGAGTTTGAGGCGCAGGTAGCGCGAATAGAGTGAATCCGAAGGCGATTGGCGACATCTTGCAGGGCCTGAAGACTCTTCTCCTCCAGCTTAGGGTAGCTGCTAGCCATGTTGAAGCTTCAAACGTCCAGATATTACAGAGCTTCTACCGCCAAGCCCGCCTCCCTTTTCTATCCGGGTTCTCGACGCCCCGCCCGCAGGAGGAAGTGAGATCAGAGGGGGAGTTCCCCCCAAAAAAGTGGGGTGTGCACATGCGAGTTCAGATCATCACCCCATCCGTAAAGCGCCGAGTGGCCACAGCAGGATGCAAGCGGTTTGCGCAAGGCCTATGCCATTTGCAAGCGCGCTAATTCATTGGCTACGGCTGGACAGTTTCTTCTCACATGATATTTGCCTTCCTCTGCCCTTTGATTTCGCCAGCCGCCACGTGCTCCCTAACCAGCCACCCCCATTCCTGAGCTCCAGCTCTAGCGCTGGGGAAAGCTGTGGCGTGGGTGACTGAATCTCTCCATGAGGGGAGGAGAAACTAGAATCCAGTTTTGCAATTATGGGGAATCGGGCGTCTTTCACCTACTGCAACGGGGGGTCAGAATCTGGCCCCGAGTTCATTTCTGCAATAGAAGACACTTGTAAACTATTGAAGGCGCATTAGTAGAGTTCTGGAATCTTTTTCAATTGTCTGATGTTCTGTAAGAGTCTAATTCTAGGACCTTTTTGTACAAGTAAAGCTCCCCCCTCCAAGAATGTGCTACCCAGCTGCAATTAGAATCCCATTTATTAGGGTGACCCATATGGAAAGGAGGTCAGGGACAGATGTATAAAAAGGGAATTTCAGCAGGTGTCATTTGTATGCATGCCGCACCTGGTGAAATCCCCTCTTCATCACAACAGTTAAAGCTGCAGGAGCTATACTAGAAAGACCAGATACAAAAGAGGGCAGGGCTCCTGCAGCTTTAACTTGTGAAGAGGGAATTTCACCAGGTGCTGAATGCATACCAATGACACCTGCTGAAATTCCCTTTTCTATACAACTGTTAAAGTTACAGGAGCCCTGTCCTCCATTCCATATGGCCACCCTACATTTATTAATGCTTGCACACCCCACCATGCCTCCTTTGTGTAAAGCAAACTAGCATGTCCGAGGGTTTCTGCTCACCCTTCTTTTTAACATGCTAAAGTGTCCTGTTTCCTGGGTGTAGAATTCATACATGTGATCCCCCTCACCCTTAGGTGGCACATTCCAGGAAAGCCCCTCTCATATACTTCCAACTGAGTGAAGTGGCTTCTCTGCCCACTTCCTGGGGAGTAAATCCCATTGCATGTATTGACAGCTCAATATGCATACAACTGGACTTCAAGAGCATCAGTATCTCTCCTGGGAGCCAGAGCATGGGAAGGCAGGGCAAACTGCCTGGTCCAGAAACATCAAGCAGTTTGAAATGCGGCAAATTCCACTTCCAGGGGCAGCTAACATGCTGGCTGTGGAGGCTTGGCACTGCATGAAGGGAATGGAGCTGCTGGCAGCCAGCCCAGAGTGTCCCTTTGCCAAGAGAGTTGCGATAGCTGCAAGGGATGACAGACAGCATGGCTAACATGCCTGTGCATAAGCTCATTTGTACATCCCACCAGGACTTGGATATGAGATAGGGGGATGTCTCATAATTTTGTCAGTCTGTCCTGTGACTCTTAAATCACAATATAGGGTAAGTGTTTCTCCTTAACTGCACCAGAACTTTTTATTCCTCCACCCCACCTTGTGCACTTTTGTGCAAACGTTGACCCTACCATGAGGCAAGGTGAAGTGGCCACATCAGGTGATGAATGATTCAGACCTATAAAGGGTGATGGTAGATCCTATTCACTGGAAAGTTCTTTGCAGGGAAACAGCAATGCAAGAGGAAGATGACTGAGTTTTGTTTTTAAAGGGGAAGTTAGTAGCCCCTTAGGCCTGCCGTGTTTTCCCTGCAAATGCTCCACCAGTGTATTAGCAGTGGAAAGCAAACATGGAGTTGGGAGCCCATTTGCCTCAAAATGTCTCATTCTACCCTGGTGTGACAGTATTACGCATATATTCCTGCCCACAGTGCCTCATGCTTAGTGAAGTCATTTGAATGGTTCACCTAGGATTTGCACATTACCACAAAAGCTCCAGGTTCTAGCAATGACACTAAATTAAAAATTTGTGCTTGTGACAAACAATTCAGAAAAAGCAGAAAAACAAGTATCAAATGGGGGGAAGCCTCCAGGTTCACAAAAATATGTTTATTGAGCCCAGTGTATTTCAAATATAAATCCACCAGGGGTGCTATACAATATAAAAGACATAAAACTATATTGTATACCATAGATATGAAATAGCCTGAAAATTAAGCAACAAAAAATATTTTCATAGAAGGCAATAAGCAATTTGAGCACTTAAACAAAAGTGCTATCTAAGGAGTCAACATTATTCAGATTGTTTGATTTCTCACAGTGGTTAGCAACTGATCTCTTGCTTGAATTACAAACCCAGCAGCACATTCCCATTTACCTCTTTGGTTTCCAAAAGCTGATGGTTGCAGTTCACAGACCCATCCTCCATACCTGTAGTGGCTAAGGATCACTCATAGATCAGGGGATTCCTACAACATCATCCCCAACTTGTAGCCCTCCCATGTTTTCCTACTGCTTCTTCTAGCTTTTTTTCTTACTGCAGAGAGTCCATTAAGAAAAAAAGATGGAATTGCTATACATTATTATTATTATTATTATTATTATTATTATTATTATTACCACCATCTGGAAGCACCCTCACTGATAAACCCTTGCCCACAGAACTTAACAGGCCCCTTTTGTTGGTGGGGGTTGAGGTGGTGGCCTATCACCCCTCATGCCTACCTCTAAGTAGCCCTGCAGGAAAGCTAGTTGCTGACCAAAGTGAATATATGTCTCACTCACTCAGAGGAGGATTTAACTTGAGGGAAGTGAGGTGGTTGCCTTAGGTGGAAGATCTTGCACACTGTTAACAATAAGAAAGTGGAAGCCATGCACGCAGCTCTAACCTCTGACACCCAATGAAGTTCTCTTCTAGGAAAACCTCATTGAAAGAGGTCTTGCTGCATTTAAATAGGGCTTGCATGGGAAAACTGCCTGCTGATTGGCCCTAGACTAATTAGTGGGCGGGGAAAACTGCATTAAATTCTGCTAAGAAGTTGAGTTTACACTCATTTCAAAGGCTGTGGTCAGCTGCAGTTTAAAAACAAAACAAAAACCCAGAACATCTTTGTGATTTAATTCTAGTTTTATGATGAAACGTGGTGTGTTTTTATAAATATACTTTTAAATTGTGGCATTTTAAAAATGTTTGTAAGCTGCTTTGATTCTTTAGAGATAAGTGGGATAAAAAGCCTCTAATATCAATCCTTTCATAAATAAGATGTGGACTAAGGGAGAGGAGGGGGGAAGCAAGGCCATTGGGGGGCACCTGCTTAATGGCACATGGTGCTTGAGGCCAGAGGGAGCTTGATGAATGGCTCTTTGACCCACATGTCTGTTTCTATACAGTGCCCATGGTGGACCTCTATAACCCATCCAAAGGAGAATCCACTCAGCAGACAGAAGGCTCTACAAGTCAGGTGCTCGGCTCAGTGAGTGACCAAAAGACCCACTCCCTGATTTTCTCCTGGGCATGTGGCTCTCTTGAGGAGACTCTAAACACCCCTGCCCAGGTTCTGAATGGTAACTCCAGTTGTTTTGTGGCCATTGGCACCAGGAGCAGCTCCTGCCAATGCCATGGCTTTAGGGGAGAAAGCTTTGTGATGTCACTGTGTGATGCCTTGATGGCAGGGAACTCTCAATGCAAGGGAACTTTACCCAGAGACCTCCCGGACAGGAGAGGGCAAGAAGCACTGGTGGATCATGTCTTACCAGTCACAGCCAGATGGGACCAAAGAAAGGTTTTGCTCGTCGAGCACTGCCCTCAGAGCCCCTCATTAAATCTGGGTCCCTCCCCAAATCTGGCCCCTTCCAAGGGATTTTTGCCCACGTCCTTGTCCCACAGGGCCAGCGACGCATATACAGCCGCACTCTCAATGCCTTTCTCTCCCTTTTCAAGGAGGAACCCTTTGGGAGGCAGCAGTGGGTGAGACAACTGGAGGATCTTCCAGAAGACAGCGAAGGCAGCCAGGCAACGAAGAAGAAGCCGAAGGGCCATCTCCCACCCACTGCTGCTCCCAGAAAAGAAGTGAGATTAGATGCTTTGGGCTGAACCCGGCAGTTCCTCATGCAGACATAGCTAGTTTTGAGATAGGAGTGAGGAGTCAGTGCTTAATCCTCTGGTGGGAGAAGGAGGCAGCGGGGGTAGAAGATGATGAATGGAGCTTAAAGCTATAATGCCATTAGGAGCTGTGATAGTAGCTCTACTTAAGCTTGGATCAAGGAGTCAGCAAGTGCTGGTGGTGAACATCCTGAGTGGCAGGACTATCATGGGTTAGGCTGGAAGGAGAGTTCACCAAAGCAACTGTCTCTTCTTGCTCAGCACCCCGGTCCTTCCCTCCATCCCCAAGTGTTGCAACTCCATGATTTAGCCTCAAATATTTATGACTTAATTTGAATCACGTTGTTGAATGTTATGTTTAGGAACAGGAAAACACTAGCAATCCTAGGAGGAAGTACAGGAAAGTGCATTGTGTGATAGCATAAACACCGCGGTGTCAGCCATGGCAGTGTTCTGCGATACCTCAAGACAAGAATAAACCAGATAGCTCTCTGTCTCTTTCTCTGATTCTGTTGTTTCCCCCACTTGATCCCTGTGATAGGTGGCACCCAGTCGTGGCTGCAGCACCTCTGTTGTTTCTGCCACTTCCCAGTCAAGCAACCGCAGCCAGAAGGATGCCCTGCGCCATCGCATATTCCACTTGTCTGAGCTCCTGCGGGTGGAGAAGACCAACCGAGATGACAATACCTCATGCTATGTGGAGCTGGTGAGCAAGGCTGACCGGGAGAAGGCGCCCTCCATCCGTCAGACCTTTGAACGTATCAACCAGCGCTCCTCAGCTAATATTGCCCATCTGGAACAGCGTCTGCAGGATTGCTGGACCCAGCTGAAGAAGTTAGAGCAGAGGGTTTTCCCAACTCAGGACAGCAATGCCACTACCAGCTCTACCCAGCAGCAGTTATTCACCCCCAGGAACAGCTCCTCCCTGCAGGCATCCTTTAATATATCCAGGATCCACACTGGAGAAACTGTTGCTGTGGAAGAAGTCCACCTCCCTCCCCTTCCAAAGAGCAAGGAGAATTGCCCAGACCCCGAGGCCATCCCAAAGCAATTCCAGGAGGAGGAGAGCAAGCAGAAGCTTCAGGAGTTGAACGGCCAGCTGTTGGAGCTAAGAGAAGATCACAAGGCCCTGGAGGATGAGTGGCACAAGCTGGATGAGGCATGGAAGACTGACAAACAACAGATGATGGAACTCCTACAGGAAGAGAAGAAGAGGTGGGCACCTGCATTCTTGAGAGCAGTGGGCCCTGGTATTCCATCTCCCTGATACCCCATCTTCAGGTTTGCTGCTTCCTGGTGTCATATCTTCTCCCGCTGCCCAGTCTCCCATTTTCAGAGACTGTGCTCCTAGGTCAGAACTTCAATGCTTTGCAGTACTCCAGTACCCCTATTACTGGACATGAAGGGTCTTTGTTGTACTATATGCCACACACCCTTATCTGTGTGCATCCACACAAAGAGGCAGAAACAAGTTCCTTTTCCTTAGTGTCGCTACTCTGATCCCATAGTACAGGCTTTAGTTCATCTGTTCCTTCTAATCAACTCTATGATTTTCATGCTACAATTATATTATATGAAAATCTAGAGGCTGCTGTTTTTTCCAAATGAGAAAAGGGAGCATCCACCATGACCTAAGCAATGGGGGAATATGAAGATTTCAATACAGAGAAAAGAGAGATGCTTCCGCTACTGCAAGGGTGGGCAACCTGTGGCCTTCTAGATGTTTTGGCTTACAATTCCCATGCTCCCTCAACACTGCTATGCTGGTTAGAGCTGATGAGAGTTGTAGACCAATACATCTGGAGGTCCCCAACTTGTCCATCCCTGCTCTATATCAAAAGCCGAGCTCGGCGGGGGGGGGGGGGGGGAAATGGTTCTGCACGTTTGAAGCAGAAGCACAGCACTGATTGGTTGATGTCTATCAACTGGATATTTTCTCTCACCGATCTTCAGAGCAGATTTGTACTTTTTAAAAAACACCATTTCCTTTCTGAAAGGTGATAAAAGAGCAAATAACAGTTCATGCAGTACTTTTAAAAACAGAAAAGCAGACCACCTAACTAATGGATTGGGGAGTAAGGTGTAAAACTGATAGTTCAGCTAGCATTTAATTTGCCAGTAGGCACATCTGTCATGTATTTATAAAGCCAGAAGGAAGCCAGGTTTGCACTGCCACTGATGAATTTGCTTTGAGCTCTGTTTTCATATTGCATCCATTTTCACCTGCAGATAATTCCAGTAGAGGAGTGAGCAAAACCTAGCTGGGAACTACTCTAAGGGTTCCTCTACAAGAGCAATTTAAAGCTCTTTCAAGTCGCAGTAAAAAAATTATCTCTACAAGAGCAGAGTGCAAACCGGGGGTTGAGACGCTTTAGCTGTCCGATTATGCGCATTATCGAATGCGCGTTAAATAGCGAGTTTTAATTCTCCGCGGCCGTTAAAGCGCATTTTGACCATGTAAACAGCAATTCTCCGCATTTCAGCCACTTTAAAGTGCGTTTCATACTGCTGGTTATGCGCTTCACCGCATGTCATTTACAGGATTTAGGCATAAACGCAATTATGAAAGATGCGCATAATCGGACAACCAGGCGCCAAACCGAATTCTTGTAGAGGAGACCTCAAGAATATTTAGTTAAATTCACCACAGGCAGGATTGCATCTAACCCAGTATGACAACCTTGGGGGGGGGGGGCAATTGAACTGGTAACGTTCTCTTTCCAGTGCCTGATGTTCATGGGCACGTGTATTACTTCTTGCTGTCCTTAAATTTCATGCCCTAATATTTCCCCTATGGTACCCACAATCCCCCCGTTCCAGTGTAATCTCAAGCCCAGATGCTCTTGGCTCTGTCTTTTCCTCTTCTCCATGACGAGCCTACTCATCCACTTCTTGTCGTTGCAAGTGTCAAATGAGGAAGCAGAGCCAGCTCAGTCATAATCCCTTTACCAGCAGTGCCTTAAGCTTGGGCTGTAACAAGATCAGCCAGTTGGCTTGGGCAGCAAGGGTGAGAGAAATGGGGGAAGCAGAGCTGGACAACCAGACCATGTTACAAGGGTGCAAAACCTTTGCAACCCCAAGGGCCACGTGTGAAACTGGCTTTGGGGTCAGGGATTGCATGCACACACATATACATACACACATGTACGTGCATGTATACGTCCCAGGGGTCCTGATACAGATTATTCTTTTATCACTGTTAGCAGCAAAGGGAAGGGTGATCTGTCTGAGCATCTCTGGGGGAGGGAGTAGATAATACAGGTGGCAGGGGAGATTCAGTGGCAGTGTGAGGAACAGGACACTCTTGGGGGTTGCAGATTATGTGCCCCTGCTGTAGAATGCCAATCAGACCACTTTGACTCTGCCACCCTTCTTCAGGCACTATCATCTGGAAGTACAAGTGAATGATGTGATACAGATAAATCTCAATGAGATCACCAATCTCAAGCACGACCTGGCCTGTACTGAGGAGAAGATGGTCTACCAGTCTTATGAAAGGTCTCGGGACATCTGGGTAAGGGGCCCCCTACCTAGATGCTGAGGATGTGTGCATGATGCCATTCTGAGGGGCAGGGACTAGGACAGTGGAGTCGATTGCATGCTACCAGCAATGTCAGTGTATAGAGATGGAGCCAAGGAAGAATATGGCTTATCACATAATAGGTTAGGCCACAACAGCTAGCCTGTATGCATTTCTGGGTTAAGGTGGTGAAAGCTGTATTGACTGTGTCAAGGTAGGATGCCAGAAACCTCAGACGTTGCAGTTTAATATAAATAGTATGCTTTAGAATGGTGTGAGAAGGGAGGTGGGGAGCAATGGCATTAAGGGTTGGTTTTTTTGCATTGTGATAGCCAGGTATGGTGGAAGAATTCAAGGTATAGTGGATACTTTCATGATTCAAATGGATGTGTACTTTTTCTTGCATGTATGGAAATGCCATTAGACGATAATACGTGGGATCTATAACAAAAAGTTGCAATGTAGAATGATCCTGCTCAGGATTCTCCAGTCCAGTCCATGTCATTCCATCCCCACCAGTTTTCCCACCCTCCCCTCAATAGGCAGTCCACATTCCATTATCACCGAGGACACTAAGTATTAATTGGGCTGTTTCCACCCACTCACCCTGGTTTTGTTTTTCTGAAGGTGGGGTTTGGTTTTGTTGTTTGGGTACTTCTGAAATCCTGGGGGTTCCTCTGAGCTTGCTGATATGCTGATGACCTCCCTCTTGTGCACGGATGGTACCATCTTGGCTACATAAAGACTGGCACTCTGAGAATGGAGATGGCTGTTAGTGTATAGCATGATGGAAATATCAAATAGTTATAATACCTGTAAATGCCAGGCAAAAAACAAGGGTGTGGAGATCTACCCAGGGTTAGCTGAGGGAGAGTCCAACCATTTTGGGGACTGATTCTGGGAATGGGGCTAGCCCCGACCTCATGCCTTCTCCTTGTCTCTTTGGCAGGAGGTGCTGGACTCCTACCAGACTCGGCTGACCAAAATGGAAACACAGCAGCAGGCCCAGCAACAGGAGGCAATGGAGCTGCCCCAAGCCAGCGTGTATAAACTTTATGGGCAGCTCATGAATCTCCTGCTGACCATTGCAGCCATCCTCTTGGTGTGCGTCTCCACCGTGTCAGCCTGCGCCCTTCCTCTTCTGCGTACTCGCTGGCGGGTCATTGCCACTGTCCTTGTGGTCGCTATTGCAGCTGCTGCCTGGAACTACTTCCCTGAAATTGCCCAGCTAGGATGGATGGCATGGTTTCCTTTACTTCGGTAGCCAGAGGACAAAATAGCACACAGATTTCCCTATCCAACCCGGGGCTCTCTAACATTACCAATTACACATGTTTATTTATTTTGTTACTTATTTATTGTTTATTTATTAATTTATAAAAAGCAATTAAGAGCTATCCCTCTGTGTTGTGCCATTGTGCCTGATTCTTCCTCTGGTTAGACCGCTACATGTAAGAGGTCATTCCACGTGACAAATCCAACACTGGATTACATGGGTACTTCTAGATGAGGCTTCTGTTGTGCTATCACCCTGCCTTATTCATGGAATTTTACAGAGGATCCAGATGCTGTCACCTTCCAAACACAACCCTCTTGTACTTCCCAACTGCTGCTTCCATCTTTTTTCTTATCATGGAAAAACCATTAAAGAGAAAAAGACGGAATAGCTGCCCGACACCTTTTGATTGGTCCCTTTAGGAGCCATCTGTTTGGAAACACCCTAGCATCCAGGATAGATTTAAAAAGGCTGCAAGGAGCTTGGGGGTTGGTGCGCATGCAGAGTAAGGAGGTTCGGAAGAGAGGAGAGAGAGCGAGAAAAGAGAATGAGCGCAGACACACACAGTTTGAACTGATTTGGCATGAAAGAAAATAAATGGAATTTGACAGGCTTAAGGCTGAGCTCTTCGGTTTAAGCATGAGTGCTTCTAGATGAGACATTTATGTAAAAATTTATAATGACCTTCCACTGCTTCATTCACAGAATTTTACAACAGGTTCAGACAACATCATCTTCAACTTGTGGTTCTCCCACATCTCCCCACTTCTGGTTTTTTCCCCCTTTCCACAAAAAAAAACCCATTAAGGAGGGAATGATGGAACAGTGCACAACGCCTCTTGATTGGTCATGCTAGAAGCACCCTCCCCTCCCCCTCCTTCCTGTCGTGGGGCTGACAATCTATATAGTTTGGAAGTCATATCAAGTGGTACAAGAGCTTTTGATATCTAAGGTAGAAAATTCAGATAGCTTCCCTTTATGTTCGGGGCATGCAACCTTTTGGGGCTCATGGACACATTTGGTAGTTTGAGAAACTGTCCTGAGCATCACCACAAAATGGTTACCATGGGACATATGGGTAGTCACAAGGGACAAATAACTCACCCAAAAATGGAGTACAAGGCAGAGGTTTAGTACAAGGCAGAACCCACAGTTTTCAGTGCCACCAGAAACCTACTTAATAGGAGATGTATTCTTTTCCTCTCTCCCCACCCCTCTGCCAGCCAACTCCTTTCCCCCATTCTCTGTCACTCTGGATCACCGTCCATACCCTCTCTCTCTCTCTCTCCCTCTCTCTCTCTCACACACACAGGAACACACACACAGGAACACACACCATCCCTACAACCCATGTATCCGTCATGCAAACATACATATACGCACACACACACATGCCCCTCTCTTCATACCACTGCAAGCACATGAAAAACCAAATTCATTCTTTTTCGGGATCCCTCCAAAATCCCCGCTCCCCCTCTCTTTTTCTCATAAAGTTGCTGCCCCCTTCCATTAAGACCTACACAACCTTTTCCAACCCCCACTCTAGCTGGCTTTCCGCTGACCTCCCCCCTCTCCCACAGACACTTTACCACTTCCCTCACTAGCCCCTCCACCACTTGCCTAGCCCCCTGCAGGTCTCTTTACACCCACCCAGCTTACCCAACAGAAGGCCCTTTCCTCCCCCCCCCCTTCGTTTTCTTGATGGCTGGGCGCACCGCAGAGGAAAGCATCAACCTGCAGCCGCCACCATTTTGATTTCCTAAGAACACCTCTGAGCCCCACATGTGACTCAGAGACATTCATGCGCAAGGAGGATAGCAGTGGCTGGAGACCCTCACTGCTTTGAAGTGTTCCCAACTGTGAGCAAGAAAATGAGTTGTTTTTAAGATGGAGGGGAAGGGCACATTGGCAGATGCCAAGAAAGGTGTCTCAGGGCGCTGGGGTGCCCAGAGGGACCATGTTGCCTGCCCTGACCACACCCTAGTTAACAAAGGGCACGATCCCCTATAGTAGTCTTGTACAGCTCCCATTCCCTTACATAGGAGGACTTACAGTTGCTTGTGCTCCATAGGTCAGATCTGTTTCTCCCCCATTCTTGGTGTCCCAAACCCTCCCATTTAAGTCAGCCACTTCACCTTGCTTCACGGGTGTAGGTATGCAGTTGCAAGCAACGAAAAATGACATCACCTGGGCACTGGGCTCACTCCACTTCACAGTCATCCCTCTGTCATCTAATGGCCCCCCACCGACCCCCAGGCATGGATACGTAGCAAACACGGCTTGGCAAAGGGCATTGGTTTGCTGCAATGTTTGTAACGTAAGAACTGAGTTTTATACAGAAGTTAAAAATCTTTATTCTCTAACTCACTTTAACTGCTCCAGGGTTTGGGTGGTTTTTTGGTTTTGTTTTGTTTTGGTCATTTTCCCCCATTGCGTTTCTAGCTAGATGTCCCAGGGATACAATAGGCTTTAGTATCAAATGCTATGTACAGAATGGTTCCGGTTGAACCATGCTGGGAAGAAGCACAAAAACCCTGGGGTGTCCAAGGTAGCTTTTGCTGATTCTTGGTGGTTCTGCCCCATGTCCAGATTACATCCGCTTCTAGACAGAGCTAGAATTCAATACATATAACCTCGCTGAGGCACAGACACCTCGGGGGACAAACGTTATTCATCCAGCCCTGCTTCAATGCACTCCCTGGCACCAGTGAAAACTTCATAGGAGGGGCAGAGCAAAAGGGAACCAGAATGAGGCCCTACGTGGCCAAACTGTGGGTTATGTCCCTCTAGGGACCCATCCATCAGTCCATCCCTCCACAGGACAGAGTGAGTTGGGGAGGATGTGGACTCCGGGGCAGCTTCAGTGCTGGGACGGCCTTGGATAGACTTGCTTTACAAAAGCCATATGCTTTCCACAGGGAGCCCTTGTTCTGCCCCCTCCTGGGAGACAGAGGGCCAAGTAGGAGACTACTTACGGATTGCACCTGAGGGGAGAGGGTCCAAGCAACATCTGTTGCCCCAGGAAAATTGAAGGGAGATGGGATCTCTGAGCATGGAATTTTGCATCCTTCACCCCCATCCGAAAAGCATAAACATTTCCCTCCCCCAACCATAGGAGAAATAGCAGCCCCCAAGCTTGGGGCACAGTCTAAGTCCAAAGGAGATGGTCCGAGGAGATGGCAGGCCAGTATTTCATATGCTCAAAGGAAATCCATACGGCACAAGGAGGAAGGGGAATTTCTCACTGGGGCTCTCCTGGGAGGCAGAGTCCTGTCTTGGTGTTCCTCCAGGCAGGGGGCTCTTATGCCGGTGATACAGAGGAATTAGAGACGGAGGAGACCTCAGTGCGGGAAGTAGAGACTTCAGAGCCATCATCCACCTTCTTGCCAAAGAGCTGCATTATGCAATTACGGAACTGCCGGGAGAGATAGGGTTAATCAGAATTGATTATGAGTTCTGTATTCTCCCATCATGTGATTTTACACAACATGATCCACAATGCCATCTGTTTTCCATATGGTCTTCTGTCCATAGGTTTTAACCCTTACAGCTCTCTGGTTTCTATACTTTTAACATTTTCTATCTAGTTTGCCACATCTAGCTGGCCTGAAACTCTCCATTTCGGAGTATAGTATATTACCTGTCTGTTCATGAAGACGTAGATAATCGGGTTGTAGATGGTGGCGCTCTTTGCAAAGTAGGCAGGCAGAGCAGCTGCAAGGGGGTGGAAGGAGTAGCCTGGGTTGGCGGCAGCAAAGCAGGCAAAGAACGTGTACGGTCCCCAGCAGAAGCAATAGGCAAGGATCATGACCACCACCATCCTTGACACTTCCCTCTCAGCCTTCTGTGTAGACTCTGACTCTTTCTGCTGGGCAGCGACCTGTGCAAGAGGAAGGGAAGAAATGGGGTTACTATAAGTTGCAATGTGACCAAGTGTTTGCCAGTATGGGCCCCAGTAATAGAATGAGGGCCCGACAACTTTAACAGTTCCTAGTGCGGTCCCAGTGAGGAGCTCCAGAGATGTGGCAGCTTGAATTTAGAAAATTCAAACGAAAGGGAGATTTGGGAGATTTCAGAAGAAAGAGGAGTTTCAGCGACAGGCAGAATTAAGGGTGAAGGTTCCTCCGGGAAGGTGCGTGTTGAGGGAGAGTGAGGACATGTGGACTCTAACTGAGAGGTGGAGCTACAGTGTAGTGGGGATGCTCACCGCACGGATAGCCAGCCACACTTGCAGGTAGCAGAGAACGATGACAGACAGTGGGATTAAGCAACAGGTGATCATGAGGACAATCATGTAAGACTGAACACCGGGGTCGTCACTGCCACTGAATACATCTGGACCACATGATGTCTTCAGGCCATGAGGCCAATACCTAGAGGAGAAGTTGGGGAGAGAGGAAGGTAATTTTTCAGGCATGAGATTTAAATCACCTTTGAGTCTCTTCAAGTGCTATCAGTGTTAGCAACTGATCTTTGTACAAGCAAAAGAGAAAAAAGGAGCACAGGTATTTGTGATGCAAATGAACATTCTGGCCAATGTAGGTTTGACATATGACAAAGCGATTAACACTGCTTTAAATCTCATGCTTAAATGCCAGCATCTGACACACAACTTGAACTGAATATCCTTGTTTTGGTTTCCTGGGGCTTGTCTATATACTCTCTAAATACCCCATCGTGGCTGCACAGTTGCACCCTGCTATTTATATGAGACGGTTGCCAACTCGCAGCCATTTCAAGCTTTTCCCCATGAAACTGCACTATTTCTAAGTGTCAATTTACAGAGACTTTTCCCATTCCAGTTGTTTATCATCCATCAGTGGTGGCTTCAGTCTGGGTTTAGAAAGTGGGCATACCTAGAAGCAGATCATAGCACAGGGTAGGTGTGGAAATGCAGGGCAGGGAGCAGGCTTGAGAAGCCTCATCACGGCCGCCCTGGTGATATACAGGTTGTGGAATGAAAGTAAGGGCAGTTAAGATATAGAATGCATAAATTAAATGAACCGTAGCAGCAGCGCTTTTGCTTTTAAAGTTGCACAGAGTTGCAATAATAAAAAAGGTTTTCACAGTTTCTCTGGCCCCTCGATATCTGCTCCCCATTCCCACTGTCTGACAATGGTGCAGCGATTTTTCCCCAGGCTGGATAGCCCGCGCTCACTCCTGCTGATTAACTCTTTTGATTCCGCTTTGCAGCGGCGATGCTGCACAGTTTTTGGGGAATCAGGAGGCAAAGCAGAGTTGTATAGACACAGGCCAGCTCAACTTCTTTAGCCTCATGAAAATAATCCCCTCCCCCAAGATGCTAAAAACTACATCTAATGTCCCATGGACTGAAAGAGACAGATACCTCATATATCCCATTTTTTACTACAAGGAGCTTTATGAGGCAATTAAACTGGCCCATTCTTCCTGGGCAATTATTCTCAGTGGACGTTGCCCATGCTGAACAAGAATTCTGTGTTAATTCGGGAAAGCTTATAGATTTTATTGTGCTAATACAGAACTACTGAAATGGAGCAGAGCTGCCTTCCCTGATGTGGCGCCCTCCGGATGTTTTAGATTGCAATTCCCATCATTCTCAACTATGGGGGGCTGATGGGAGTTGTAGTCCAAAAGCTCTAGAGGGCACCAGCTGGAATAGAATCTAACTTTCTCCTAAAACGTACCTTCCTTCCATGCCCATGTGTCTACAGTACTTCTCCATTCCCTACATTGATACTGCCTGCCCTATTCCCTCCACACACTCACCTACTCCAGCCAAAGATGGGTGGCGATGTCCAGCCACAAGACCACACCCAGGAGAAGACAATGCCAGCCATGGCCAGTTTGGCATCAAACTTCACATTTCCAAAGGGCTTGCAGACAACGACCCAGCGTTCCCAGGAGATAATGGCCAAAGACCAGAGCCCTGTGATGCCTGTGGAGGGAGAAACAGAAGGGATAGCTGGTGCTTGGATCTAAGGGACATGTCCACACACAGGGTTTTGGAGAAAGGGCTCCATCTTTTTCCCAACTAATCTCCCATTACCTTGTGTGGCCTGGCTTTCCCAGCTGCTAAAACAAGAGCGCAAAACAGCAGGTGAGGCTGCTGTAAGCCACACAGTTGTACCGAAGCCCTTGCTTAACACCCTGGCAAGCGAGTCTTGGAATGCTTAGGATTAGTATAAGGAAGGCATCCAGGGAGATGGAAGGGGATGATGTTCCCTTCTCTCAAGAAATTCCTGACAAGGGAAAAGCATAGTGGAAGGACTGTGATGAATGGTCTCAGAGGACAACAGGACTGTGGGATGTGATTTCATGGAGGTAAATGTATGAGACGAGTGATGACATAGGGAAGGGGGCTGAAGGAAGTGGAGTGGATCAGGAAACATGAAAAACCAAAGGGAGGAGAGCATCCAACTCAGGACAAAAAAATGGAGAGAAGCAGGTTCTCAGGATGCTAAAATACTTTATTTCAAAACCCAACGCGTTTTGGCCTGTGTTGTTTTTTAAGGCCTTCTTCAGAGGGTGGATAAGAGATGTCTGCAGAAATACTCCTAACAGAATATCATCGGAGACTATGGCTGCCTCTACAAGAGGCATTTAAAGCTCTTTCAAGGCGCATTAAAAAAATTACCTCTACAAGAACGGAGCGCAAATTGGGCGTAGAGGCGCGTTTTCTCTCCGATTATGCGCATTATCGAATGCGCGTTAAATAGCAAGTTTTATTTTGCTCTGTCCGTTAAAGCGCATTTTGACTATGTGAACAAGCAATTCTCCGCATTAACTACTTGTAAAGCGCAGTTAAAGCGCATTTTGACTATGTGAACAAGCAATTCTCCGCATTAACTACTTGTAAAGCGCATTTGAAACAACCGGTAAGGTCAGCAGTTGAGTGCTCAATTACCTCCAATTACGATAAAGCGCTTCAGCGATTATGCGCATAATCAGCTAACCAGGCATCAAACGGAATCCATCTAGAGGGGGTCTAACATCCTGTTAGGAATACTTCTGCAGACATCTCTTACCCACCCCCGGAAGAAGGCCTTAAAAAACAACACAGGCTGAAACGCGTTGGGCTTTGAAATAAAGTATTTTAGCGTCCTGAGAACCTGTTTCTCTCCTTTTTAAATCAGGAAACATGACCAATAAGTAATCATCGGCTCCTTACCACAAGCAGACACAGTGAATCCCTCCAACACACACATCGGATGGCCAAGAATGAAATAGCCAAAGATCTGGTTGATGACACTGATAGAGCTGGCAATAACGGTCTCGCCCAGATCAGCTATTGCCAAGTTCACCAGAATCCAGTTAAGTGGATGCCGTAGCTTTTTAAATTTGGCAGTGGCCACCAATACTAAACCATTGGTGAAGACAGAGGCAAAGACCACAAAGATCATCCAGAGAGAAGTGATGTTGTAGACCCATCGTGGAGCAATGTGATAGTTTGGACCTTCAAAAGGACCTGCCAGAGAAAGGAAAAAGTTAGAAGTTAGAGGGATCCCAGCCAGCATAGCAGTCATTACAGGTGACTCCATCAGGAATCTACTCTGCCAGGATAAGACAAGGCCTGTTCTTATGCTTTCTTAATGTCCCTATCCTTGGGGACCATTCAGAATCCTTCCACAGCTCATCCATCAGAAAATGGATGAGTTTATGCTTCTCTCTTGCTTGAACACTAAGACACCCCCCTTCACTCAACCTGGACGAGCTGAAAACTTTCCCCCGTCTATTCCTAAAGAGCCCTCCAGAAACGTTTCCAGAAACCTCCGGCACATCCCATTTCTGAACACCCACCCCGTGGCCTTTATGAACAGGATTGTAACCAGCTGGAGGAACTCACCCTCTTGCTGCTTCCCCCGCTCAGCCGCCTCTACAAGAGGCATTTAAAGCTCTTTCAAGGCGCATTAAAAAATTTACCTCTACAAGAACGGAGCGCAAATCGGACGTAGAGGCGCATTTTCTCTCCGATTATGCGCATTATCAAATGCACGTTAAATAGCGAGTTTTATTTTGCTCCGGCAGTTAAAGCACATTTTGACTATGTGAACAAGCGATTCTCCGCATGTCAACAGTTTAAATCGCGTTTCGGTCGTCCAGTAATGCGCTTTGCCGCCTCTCGTACAGAGGTATTAGGCGTAAATGCGCTTCTGCGAATATGCGCATAATCGCCTAACCAGGTGTAAAGGCGAATTCTTGTAGATGAGGCCCAAGGCTCATTCTGTCCCCAGTGTACTCTGGTGTCCCACCCCGACCTTAGGCGCCCCCCCTTTCCAAGTTCTGATGCCCCTGCTGGGCTCACCCCGAGTATTGTTGCTGTTGGTGTAAGTGAACACGCTATCTCTCGTTGTGTCTTCGTCGTCACTGCGCCGGCGGGCAGCAAATACAGCCCCATTCCAGGCTTCCGTCATAGCCCTTGCTGGCTGCTCCCCCACCGTCCACCTGCACTCGCTGTTCGCGTCCCCCTCCCTCTCCCTCCCTTTCTCTTTCTTCTGAGATTCTCTCTCTTTCTCTCCTCTCTTTCTCCTCTTTCCTGCTCTACCGTTCAGTCTCTCCCATCCGACCGTCTATGCCAGGGTCCAGGACACTGCCCATTTATATAGCCACCCCCCCAGGCGGATTAAGCCCCCGGCTTGGAGAACAAGATCCCAAAGCCCTTAAACGTTTTATCCCTTAATTGGGCTGTGATTTGGCCCCCCTCCCTCTCTCATTTCCCCCTACCCTCACCCACCCCAGGTTTGCTGCAGCAAGAACAGCTCACATGGATCCTGCGTCACCCTGGGTGTATTTGCTGGACACTTCAGGTGAGGGATGAGCATGGAGGGATGATTAGAGAGTCAAAAGAGCTCAGCTAATCCCTCTCAGAATGGCCCTTCCTTGCAATTTCCTAATGGCCCATTTTTCTAACTAGGCCAAAGGACCCTTTGGCCCAATTTTGCTATAGCCGGAGATGGCTGCTTGTCACTGAAGCCAGAGCTCCGGCCCACCATGGACTTGCAGCTCACAGTGCCGCAAATCGATACAAAATGGATGCCAAGGCCAACCCCCCCCACCTGTCCCCACTTTCTCACACAGAATAACAAACATACTTGTTAGATGGAGTAACTTATTGAATTCAGTAGTACTGCCCATTTACATGTTGCCCAAACAGACATCATGGGTTCTACCTTTGTGGCCTAAAAATCATTTAAAACTAATAAAATCTTAAATAAAAAATAGGGCTGTGCACGGAGCCCCCAATCCAATCTGGATCCCAATCTGGGAAGTCCAGATCGGGCGCGATCCGATCTGCCTCGGATCTGGATCGTGGATCCGATCCGATCCAGTTCGGATCGGGCCCAGATCGGGCCCGATCCACTCAGGATTCAGGATTCGGATCTGAATCCGTGCACAGCCCTAATAAAAACAATGCAAAGCAATCAAAGAAACACCCCCCAAAGAATCCCTGTGCACAGGTCAAAAGTGACACTAAGGTCAGTGACTATTGCATAGTCCCAGACCACCTTTAAGATTCCTGGGCCTCCTGGGCCAGTAAAGGGTAGAGGAGGTAGGGCCCACAAGCGAAGCACACATTCAAGAGACCTCTGCCAGATGACTCATGCAAGCAAGCCAAGCCACATAATTTTTTTTAAAGGTCACCTTCCAACTTACAGTATAACTGAAGGGCAGTGTTACCACATCTATGGTCCCCTCTACAAGGATTCGCTTTTGCGCCCGGTTAGGCGATTATGCGCATAATCGCTAAAGTGCATTTACACCTAATACCTCTGCACGAGAGGCAGCGAGAGGCGGCGAAGCGCATTAACGGATGACCAAAATGCGCTTTTCAAGTAGTTAATACGCATAAGCGCTTGTTCACATAGGCAAAATGCGCTTTAACGGCCGGAGCAAAATAAAACTCGCGATTTAACGCGCATTTGATAATGCGCATAATCGGAGAGATAACGCGCCTCTACGCCCGATTTGCGCTCCATTCTTGTAGAGGTAAAAAAATTTAAGCGCCTTGAAAGAGCTTTAAACCTCTCTTGTAGAGGCAGCCTATACCAGTACTGTCCTTTGTAATTAAAGGGCAGTGCTGGAATAGAAAATGGTTGCACCAAGGAGACAGCCAGGAGTGCCTACTATCAGCTTCGGCTGATACACCAGCTGCGCCCCTTCCTAGAGTTGGAAGACCTAAAGACGGTAGTGCACACACTGGTAACTTCGAGGCTCGACTTCTGTAATGCGCTGTACATAGGGCTACCTCTGTGCCTAGTCCGGAAACTTCAACTAGTTCAAAATATGGCAGCCAGGTTGTTTACCGGTACGCCTATGGGTGACCATATCACACCAGCTTCAAAATCACTCCACGGGCTGCCAATTAGTTTCCGGGTGAAGTACAAAGTGCTGGTCATCACCTTTAAAGCCCTACATGGTTTGGGTCCAGGTTTCCTGCAGGATCACCTTCTCCCATACAATCCGCCCTGCACACTCAGGTTCTCTGGGAAGAATTTGCTACAATCAGCCAAAACTAGGCTGACAACCGTTATCCAGAGGACCTTCTCTTCTGTCGCTCCCAGACTGTGGAACGGCCTGCCGGAGGAGATTCGTCAACTTAATAGTCTCTTTGACTTTAAGAAAGCCATAAAGACTGATCTCTTCTGGCAGGCCTGCCCAGTTGAATTTTAAGAGTTTTATTAGTATTTTAATAATGTATTAGTTTTAGGTGCTTTTAATCAGTTTTATGTATTTTATATTTGATGTTGTTCCCGCCTCGATCTAGAGGGAGAGGCAGGTAATAAATAAATAAATAAATAAATAAATAAATAAATAAATAAATATTATTATTAAACTAAAAACCTCCTGATTAGGACCTTTGCCTGCCCCTGGGCCCCTATCTTAACACCCTCTGGAACCAACCATATGTGGTTGACACCCCTCTATCTACTCAGTGATACTACCACATATGGTGCTACACCATGAACAGGCTGTACCTTGGCATCCTCACAGCACACACGGCCTATATCCTGACTACCTGGTCTTGCATGTCAAATAGGCCTGGTGTTAGGCTGACCATATGAAAAGGAGGACAGGGCTCATGTAACTTTGTTGCAGAGAAAAGGGAATTTCAGCCAGTGTCATTTGTATTCAATTAGTTCCTGGTGAAATTCCCTCTTCATCACAACAGTTAAAGGTGCATGCACTATACTAGAGTGACCAGATACAAAAGAAGGCAGGGCCCCTGCAACTTTAACTGGTGTGATGAAGAGGGAATTTCACCAGGAACTAATTGCATTCAAATGACACTGGCTGAAATTCCCTTTTCTCTACAACTGTTAAAGTTACATGAGCCCTGTCCTCCTTTTCATATGGTCAGCCTACCTGGTGTCCAATTTCAGTGATGCCATCCTAACAATTAATCACATAAGCCAACACAATTCCAACACCCACCATGCTCAGTAATAGGGTTCTGTCAGGTGAACCTGTTTCATGTGTTATTTTGTTTGTTAGAATTATATGCCGCTCCGTGTCATCTAGCAAGTTCTCATAGTGGATTAGCAATAAAATATAGAACTATATTTCTATATATTTCTATATTTTCAGTTATATACAATGACACAGCAGAGCAATAAACTGGCAGAAAGGAATAAAAACCATCATTCAGATTAAAATCATAGTTGATGATGTGGTGAAAGGCTTGGGCCAATTAAAATTGGATTGCATGCCACCAGAAACACATCATTTTTGGCCTCAGTGGGCCTCCCTAGAAACAGTGTTCTACATTTGGGTCACCACAGCTGAGGTCTTCTTTCCTGTAATAGTCACTTACATTTCAGAAAGGGTGGGGTGAAGGACTCAAATAAGGGCCTCGAGTGACAAATGTGACAATTGGGCAGGTTCACATTATTTTGGCACCTGAGGCAGAAAATTCCACAAATGTTGCACTCACTTCCTGGCAGTAACAATACAACAAGAATAAATTAATTAACTAACCATTCACTGCCCTTTCATGGCACCCTAAATCATCTGTTTAAAGAAGCCTCCTAACTCTCTGCCTGGCTGTGTCACATTCTGATAAATTTATTTTATTTTATTTTATTTATTTTATTCCATTTATATACCGCCCCATATTCGAAGCTCTCTGGGCGGTTTACAAAAATTAAAAACATTGAACAATTAAAACACCAATATACAAAATTTAAAAGCATAAAGCATAAAAACAATTTAAAATTACAATATGTTTCTGGGTCAAAGCACAACAACAACACAACCAATGTTTCCTATTATATCTCTAAGTACTCAAGTATACCGTTGTTAGTTCGTTGTATTCCAATTTTATCACATTCAGGGCTGCTCACAAAAATGAAACACTTCTTTCAAAGCTTAAAACATTAAAACGGACCATTAAAATTAAATCGTAAAGCAATAAACAGCAAAAGCAGCAGCACAACATCAAGGGGAGGGGGGACGGAGGGAAGCCCCCTCTACAAGAATTCAGCTTGATGCCTGTTTGCCTGATTATGCGCATCTTCTCCCCATCGCATTTACGCCTAATTCCTAGAAACGACAGCTGGTGAAGCGCATAACCGGCAGTATGAAACGCGCTTTAAAGTAGTTGAAATGCGGAGAATCGCTTCTTTACGTGGTCATAAGGTGCTTTAACTCCCGCGGAAAATTAAAACTCACTAAGTCATTTCTAACATCGCTATTTAACGTGCATTCGATAATGCGCATAATCCGACAGAAAAAGTGCCTCAACCCCCGATTTGCGCTCTGCTCTTGTAGAGGTAAAATTTTTAATGCGCCTTGAAAGAGCTTTAAATCGCTCTTGTAGAGGCACCCAGAGATACACATGACCAGGCCCAATCGAGTAGTTGGGATAGAGATACCACACTTGTGTGGCATTGCACCACCTGGAAGGGGCTTACATGCAGCATGAAGGCTAAAAACCGAGCCGGACAGGCCTTGACACATTTTCTAAAACTGAAGAGGGCTTGGGACTAGTGAAGCGTTTTAAGCAAAGCATCCCTCTGTTGTATTGCCATGACAGACAAAGGCCTTTCTGTACTCTTCAGTTTAGCCTTTGAAACTGAAGGCGCACAGAGTAAGGCTTTTTCCGAAGACCTCAAAGGATGCAGGGGAGGGTTGCTTAGGTTTAGCACTTGTAATACCATGAAGCTCAGACAAAATGAGAGATGCACAGATCTGGCCTGTGAGGGACAAGGCACCAAGACACTTTTTTGGAATAATAAATTTTAAAATCCAAGGAAGGCCATAAAAGAAGGAAGCTGATATAGGAGGAAGTTAATGTAAAAGCAGCAGGAGGGAGGGGGGTTGGAAAGAAGCTATCCATTGGGGATAAGGTACAAGTTAAGTGTGAAAGAAGAAGGGGAGAAGAAATTAGAGAAGATGGGTCAGAAAACTTTGAGAGGGATGTGTGGGGGAGAAGAAAATCAATATAAAAGTTTTCTCTACTCAGAGCAGGGGTCAATATAAAATGGCATTAGCACTTGCCAACTGATTATGCCAAACTCTGCCTCCATCTGCCACCATTTTGTGGCCGGTGGGACTCAGTCATTTTGCGTTTGCTCAAGTCAGCCCTGTGTAGAAAGTTTGGGAACCCCTGATACATCCTATATACAGGAGGTGCAGAACCCCAGGCCTTGGGGCTAAATCCAGCTCTCCTGCGGTTCCCTCTAGGGTTCCAGGTATGGCCACATCTTCTAGCCCACCCCTTTCCCCTGAACACCAATTGTTTGATAGTTTCCTGCCTTTTGGGGAGTTTTTCCAGTTCTAAAATATTGCAGTGTCCCTCCTCCTAAGGCTTTGTTCCTGGCAGTAAGAGCTTTAAGCCCATGAGCTGCAAAAGGTTCAACACCCCTGCGATATGCTAATCACAAAGTAATTTCCCAAATGACACCATCAACACACACAAGATGTAAGTATCAGCAGGCCTGGAAGTGCCCCAAAGGTTTTTGGGGGGCAGGAAGGGGGGAAACCCAGAAAGAGCTCAATGAGAACTGAGCATGCTCACGGTAGGCATGTCGTTGGCTGATTATTGAGGGGGGAAAGGAAAACCAGGGGAGGGGGCGATGGGGGACCAAATTGAGCATTGGAAATACCAAGTGCCTGTGCCTGAACTGATGTTTTCTGGAAGGGAGCTGGAGGAGTTGTTGAGCTAAATAGAGGTGACAAGAAATGAGGTTCTGGACCTTACTCATATATTAAAAGCTGATAAATCATTGGGCCCAGGTGGTATCCATCCTAGCATTTAAAGAACTCAAATATGAAATTGCTGATAGTCTAACCAAAATATGTAATATGTCCCTAAGGTCAGCCAATGTAATGCTATTTTTTTAAAAAAAGGGGGGGGATCCAGGGGAGATCTGAGAAATTACAGACTGGTTAGTTCAATGCTTGTTCTGGGGAAATTGGTGGAAAGCATTATTAAAGATAAAATTCGTAAGCATATATATAGAAGGGCAAATCCTGCTGAGAAAGAATCAGCGTTACCTGCAGAGGTAAGTGTCAATAAACATGTGTACAGGAATAATATAGTATATATTATTTACTTGGGACTCCATCACACCAGCGATTTATTGCACTCTCACCATGCCTGGTATGTGTTTTTGCAGCGTGGTACTCACATGACGTCATCCCTGTCCTACGCTCATCTCGCCTCTTCCTCTCCATTTTCCATCTTATTTTGGAGCAGGGAAAGTCAGTCCCCCCCCCCCCGGTGCGCAATAGTGCCACTCCTCCCTCCCATGTATTGTTGTCCTTGCGCTATATTGGATTATCCCATTTTTTTGTTGGGGGCATGTGTGTCAAAAGGCAGTCTCGCTGACAAAAGAGGAGGGCAGGGTGGTTCTCCACTCAACTGCTCAACCGTGAACGGGGAGGGAGAAAGAGCGCCTGAACACCTGCGGAGAAGGTGAGCGAGGCCACCCATGCCCAGGACTCAAGTCCCATTCAGCTCTATGGTTCTTACTCCTGAGTAAGCATGTCTAGGTTTCCAGACCAGAACAATGTTGGCTTACCCTTGCCACGCCAACTTTGACCATAGACTTCTCGAAAAAGTAATTGTAATACTTTCTCTTCACTTATATTGTTTAATATGATTATAGGGGAAAGCATAGTGTGTTGTTTTACCGTAATTGCACAGTTTCAGGCTGCTGTACTATTGTATTTGCATAGAAATTTAAAAATATATTTTAAAAAACATTAAAAAATAACTTCAGGGGGAAGGAGAACGTAGGGGTGGGGTGGGAGATTTCGCCGGCATAGATACATGTGTTGAAATAGTGCAACAACGCACAGACATGAAAGTGCCCAGCGCTGGACCCATGAAAGAAATGGAGGGGGAAACTGCAGGTGCAAACCAGGGTAGGCTGACCAGATAAAATCCAGGTCAGGGCTCATGTAACTTTAACAATTGTAGAGAAAAGGGAATTTCAGCCAGTGTCATTTGTATGCAATTAGTTCCTAGTGAAATTCCCTCTTCATCACACCAGTTAAAGTTGCAGGGGCCCTGCCTTCTTTTGTATCTGGTCACTCTAGTATAGTGCCTGCAACTTTAACTGTTGTGATGAAGAGGGAATTTCACCAGGAACTAATTGCATACAAATGACACTCACTGAAATTCCCTTTTCTCTACAACTGTTAAAGTTACATGAGCCCTGACCTGGATTTTATCTGGTCAGCCTACTTTTGATAAAGACCCTGATGAAAGACTCCTGAGCAAACATAGCAGTCATGGTATAAGAGGAGAGGTCCTTTTATGGATCAGTAACTGGTGAAAGAACAGAAAACAGAGAGTAAAAATAAATGGTAAATTCTTGCAATGGAGGGCTTATAAATGATCTGGAAATAGGAGAAGGCAATGAAGTGACCAAGTCTGCTGATGATACCAAATTCTTTCGGCTAGTTAAAACAAAAGGGATTGTGAAGCTCCAAAATGTGGTTCAGTGTAAGCAAGTGTAGAGTGCTGCACATTGGGGTAAAAAATCCCGATGTTATGTTTATGCTAATAGGATCTAAGCTAGTAGTGACTGACCAAAAAAGAAATCTGGGGTTGTAGCGGACAGCTCGATGAAAATGTTGACCTAGTATGCTGCTGCTATAGAAAAAGCAAATTCCATGTTGGGCATAATTAGCAAAGGAATCCAAAATAAAACTGCCAGTATCATGCTGCCCTTATTCAAATCTTGGGTGCCACCACACTTGGGATATTGTGTACAGTTCTGGTCACCATACTTAAAAATGATATTGCAGAACTGGAAAAGTGCAGAAACAGATAACTAAGAGCCTTTCTGCACAAGCTGTGTATTGTGTGCTTGTGATTCCTCAGTCATGGTAGTTTGCTGGTGCTTCGCATGATGATGTTATCCTCCAGGGGCTTTCCTGCTGTGCAACCAGTATAGCGGGTCTTTTTCTAACAAAGAAGTCTGGTATTTCTGTGAATGATGGCATGAAACTGGTGTATTTGCACAATTCTGCTACACTACAGTTCCACCTAGTGGTTGTTTAATGGAATATATAGAAAGGCAGAGAAAGAAAAAACTCAAGAGGAAGCTGTGTAAAGGAGTTGATCTTAATTCCACAAAGAATCTGGAAGCAGAAGTCTCAGTAAAGTGGTGGGTTAAAAAGCCTAGTATAGAAAAAACTCTAGAATGATCAAGCTGGTTGAGCAATTCCCCTATGAGGAAAGGTTGTGTCTGGGACTGTTTAGCTTAGAAAAAGGGTGAGTGAGGCGAGGCATGACAGAGGTATACACAATTATGCATGGTGTGGAGAAAGTGGATTCTAGGTTCTAATAGTAGAACCTAGAAAACTAGAAAAGGGCAGCTAAAATGATCAAAGGGCTGGAACAACTCTCCTATGAGGAAAGGTTAATCATTTGAGGAAAAGATAAGTAAGTGGAGAAATGATGAAGGTGTACAAAATTATGCATGGTGTGGAGAAAGTGGAGGTGGAGGCTTTTTTTCTCCCTGTCTCATAATAATAGAACTCAACTGTGTCATCTCATGAAGCTGGTTGTTGGGAGAGTCAGGCCAGATAAAAGGAAGTACCTCCTCACACAGTCCATAGTTAAACTAGAGAATTAGTCAGTACAAGATGTAACGATGGGCAACACTTTGGATAGCTTTAAAAGGGGATTGGACAAGTTCATAGAGAAGGCTATCAATGGCTACTAGTTATAACGGCTGTATGCTACTTCCGTTATCAAAGGCAGTATGTCTACGTACACCAGTTGCTGGGGAACACAACCGAGAGGGTGCTGTTGGACTCATGTGCTACTTGTGGCTTTCCCGTGAGCAGCTGGTGGCTTTCACGTGGGCAGCTGGTTGGCCACTATGTGAACAGAATGTTAGACTAGATGGATCTTTGATCTGTTCCATCATGGCTCTTTGTATGTTCTTATATTCTTCTGATTTTAAAAGGGCATGGCTGGCTGGAATACTGGAGTGGAGCATTCCACACTGCAACATTTTGTTGCAGTTCTCACATGTGTGTGAAATCTGCCACCTGAAGCAACTATTTAATGGTAAAGTTAGCCCTGCATTGTGCAGATATCTTAAAGAATTATGGCTGGGAGTGACAAACCAGTAGCTATAAAGAATATCAAAAAAGATGTGGATCCTCCATATTGACCTTCACATTGATGAACTGGAAGTTCTGATGTCTGTGAAGATGCCAAAGTGAAGTGGAAGCTTTTAACAGAATCAGCTTCCCCATGTAAGGCAAGCCAAACCCTAATCTGTGTGTGTGTGTGTTCGTGTACAGGACAAACGTGACAGGAGACAATTTTCCATCTAAAGTGCCTCAACTGTTGATTGGTGTACAGGGAAATTGACAGGGAATAAATTAGATGGAGTTATCCAGTGCTGAGATGGGGAAAGCCACCTGTCCTCAATTGATTGGGCAGATATGAATCTGAACTGGGTCAGTTCCTTTCCAGCTCCAGGATGCCTGGCTGTTATATTATCTGACTATAGGTCAGGGCAAAGGTCCAACTGGAGCAACCAGCATGGGGACAGAATAGAGAGAAACGCTCCGATGAGAGATGGGGTGGGCATTAAAAAGTTGATGAGCCAAAGGATAAGAAATATCCAGGAAAGTGCCTTTCCACAAGAATGTGTGTGCGTGTTTAAGGTTTTCCTTCCCCCATGTTGCTGTTGACAGGTGTGCGCATGTGGACGACCTGCTTGGACGTGGTGGTTCCTCACCAGAAAGGTGGGTGAGCCCCTTCTTCAGGGAGAATCAAGGTGGGATCTTGGGGTCGAAGACCCTGACTCTTCCCCACCTGTATAAATAGAAAGCAGGGCAAAACATTAATGGAACCTTAATTGTTAATTAGGGCTAAACAGGAGATCAGAGGAGATTAAAGGCCTGGCAACATCGTGCACAGGTGAGCACGGGGAACAAAGAAGTGAGAGACAGGTCAAAAGCTGCAGGGAGAAGAAGGCAGGAGTGTATGTGTCTAGATCTCCTGTACAAACCCCCACAGAAGCTGTACAGGGACACAGTAGGGTTCATGCACAGCACCCATTAATTGCAGTGCCATTGGTCCAAGCGACCACTTGCATTTGAGCAGTTGCTGCTGTTCTTGTTGATGTCAGCTTAAGGGTGCCTCTACAAGAGCGATTTAAAGCTCTTTCAAGCCACATTACAAATTTTACCTCTACAAGAGTGGAGTGCAAATCAGGAGTTGAGGCGCTTTTTCTGTCCGATTATGCGCATTATCGAATGCGCGTTAAATAGCGAGTTTTAATTTACCGCGGCAGTTAAAGCACATTATGACTGTGTAAACAAGCGATTCTCCACATTTCAGCCACTTTAAAGCACGTTTCATACTGCCGCTTATGCACTTCACCGCCTGTCGTGTATAGGAATTAGGCGTAAAAGGGACTGAGAGAAGATGCGCATAATCGGGCAACCGGGCGTCAAGCCGAATTCTTGTAGAGGGGACCTTAGAGAGTTCTCAACGGGAGACAGCAACCCTTATCAAATCTAGGCCTTGCTGGTCTCTGAGGTATTCCTGCTGCTTCCCTCAGCAATTCCTCAAGGGTTCACAAGAAAGGCAGTGTTGGATATTCAAGACCAGCCATTTCAGAGTCATATGTAATAAAATAAATAAATAAATAAATAAATATGGGTAGATGTATTCATATAGCGTTACAATGGCCAACTCTAAATTGGTCTCTGGGTTGCCAATGTAATAGTTATAAGATAATGCTTTTCTCAGCTGTTTAATATAGACCTGTTTTGCTGTGATTAATTTTCCCCTCCCCTGTGTCCTTGACTCTGATTTATGCCTACTAGTTGGGAGGGGTAGATGTGTTTCCTCTCATCTCACTCCACATTCCACACTTGCTTTCCCAAAAAACCAAGACTGGCAGCCATGGGCAAATGGAGGGATGTGGGAAACCGTCTAAGCTACAGATCTGGTCTTTGGATTGGCGTTCCTTATCACATACACAGGTCCAAAGGCTTATTTCATTTAAGGAGACTACAACCCTTACTCTTTTAGTTATTGACAGTGCAATCCTATACTTATCTATTCAGAAGTAATTCCCATTGAGTGCTGTAAAACACTCAATGGGAATTCTCAGGCAAGTGGTGATAAGATTGTAACCTTAAAGCATTTTAACTTGCCCTTCATCCTAAAGATACCAGGGTTGTAATCAAAATATGGCACAAATATAATGCAATAAAAAGATAAAACATTACAAAGAAAACAGATCAGAGGGAGATTAAGCTCAAACCAACATTACACTTTAAAATACTTGGGGAAATATTCTGGTTTTAAAAGAGGGTTAGCCTGCCTAAATAATAGCAGTGTGGTCACTAGTTGAGTTTTAATGGGGTGGGCATTTTAGAGATGTGGTGCCATCACAGAGAAGGCCCTCTGTCTAGTTCCTGCACAGTGAGCCTCTGTTGGCAAAGGAACCCAAAGATCTTAAGACATGAGCAGGTTGATTTAGGGCAGGGATGGGGAACGTGTGCCCCTCCTCCTGATGTTGTTGGTCTGAAACTGCCATCATCCCTCACCATAGGCTATGCTGGCTAGGGCTGATGGGAGTTGCAGTCCAACAACATTTGAAGGGCCACAAATTCCCCACCACTAGGTTACGGAGATACTCCTTGAGATACTTGAGTAGGTATTTGGGTCCCAAGCTGTTTAGGGCTTTAAAGGTAAGCACCAGCACCTTGAATTAGTCTTAGAAGCACAATTAGATGCAGTTCTCACTGCAGTCGTAAACTGGTATCTGGATTGTACCATTAAAACTGGCTGATGGCTGCGCACATGTTTGAATGGGCTTCCATACAAAATAAATTCCTTGCACATAAAAAGCTAGCATTCCAAGAAGAAAGGTTCTAGCCTAGTATTCTCCCTGACATGCTAGTTTTCTATGTGGAGGGATTTTTAAAAGTTTATTATTTATTTATATTTATTTATTTATTTATTTATTTATTACATTTGTATACCGCCCCATAGCCGAAGCTCTCTGGGCGGTTTACATAGGATTAAAAACAATTAAAAACAATATACAAAAATTAAAACAGCAAAAACATACAACATATACACAATCTATACATTTAAAAACCACATCGACGCTTCAAAAACTACAAAAACAAAACAAAACAATGCCAAATGCCTGAGAGAAGAGGAAAGTCTTGACCTGGCGCCGAAAAGATAACAATGTTGGCGCCAGGCGGGCCCCGTTGGGGAGATTACTTTGTATGACAGAACATTCCATCCTGTGAACCACTACTACAGCTCAGATGCAGGCTCAACCATCTCAGTGAGTATTTGGCTTTATATCATCATCTGAGAACCCTGACCATAGAATGTATTAGGTTGCTCTGAGGGATGTTTTTGTTTAGGATGTGGGATCCTAAGAACTATCAGCCTGCACAATGTAAGCATTAGGATCCATTATGAAGTCAAAGGTGTAGCCTAAGGCTTCTGGCTACCCAATTACTCATTCATTTGCCTTAGGCCTCATGTTCCACACTTTTACAGCCAGTAACACTATTGTATAATTTGATGGAACTGGAAAAGCTGAATGGCACAGCCTTTGCCAACCTGGTGCCCTCCAGATGTTTTGAACTACAATACCCAGTGTTTCTGACACTGGCTGGCACGGATGGGAGTTGGAGTCCAAAATCTTTGGAAGTTACCAGATTGGGGAATGCTTGTAGACCATAACAGCCGTTGATAATAACCAGATTAACTTCCACTAGACTCCTGAATATGTGTGTACAATGTGAAACCCACGCCAGAAAAATGGCCCTAACATGACTCAACAGGTGGTAGGTACTTTGGGCTGTGAATTTTGAGCACTATTAAGTGCAATGAGAGACATAGATGCAAGCCATTGGGCAGGATCCACTTGGAAATTCTCCTATGAAAGCCCCAGTTAAATTAATGGGAGATACACAAGATCAGCTCAGTTCATTTTAATAAAGATTGCATCTGGGGGGGGGGGGGAACCATCTCCACAGATTGTGCCCCATGCTGATAATTTTGCATGTTCAGGCAACCAAACATCACGGTCTGTCCCGACCCTGACTATAACCATATGACCTCACTGGCTACCCTTCTCTCCTCTCCTTGCCCTATAGGCTCATGCCTGCCCTAATTCCCCACCCCCCCTCCACACACCATGAAACTGCACTGAGCTCCACTCACTCCAAGCTGCTCAGCTGATGGAAGGTGACACCCACTCCTTTGGCCCCTTCTAATCTGGGAGATTTTTGGGTCACTCAGGGGGAGTCCGATGAAGGGAAACTGGAAACTTTAATCTCCAGCCACGGAAAAAGGGGGCAGAGCTGTGGGAGGCTGAGGGTGAGAGAGCCACACAGCAAAGAAGGCAGCGCCAGGGGCACACCACAGGGACCAGACTCCCACAGGTACCTGGGGTAGCTAAGTGGGTGTCAGGCCAGTCATATTTGAGGAAAGGTCCATGCACGCTTGCACCTTTATGTGATGCATTTGGGCGGAAGGGGTTTCCAGCGATCCTTGCAGGATGCACGTTTGTGAGCAATGCACGGGAGATGGATTAGCCATTTGGGCAACTGTGCACTCTGGGGTGAGAGGACCTTGGCTGCTCGCTAATATGCAACATGGCTGCCTTACTAATATGGACCATTTGTTAGCCATCTCAGATGTGATGAAGGTGTTTTTCTTGCTTGTACAATGGATTCATGAGTGGACTCGGGGTGCCATTTCATGCTGGGGCCGGGCAGGGAGAGAAGATTCACAGCAAAATTCAAAGGCCTGCTCTTGAATAGATTCAAGGTTACAGTGCAAACAAAGCAGGGGGAGCGATGCATTTTAAGTGCATTTATTGTGACTACCTTTTATGCCTCATAATAACTGGAGATATATAGATTCTCCTAGGACATGTGATCTGTCATACATCCTGTGTTGGTTCCACTGAGTCACCAGACATGGGGGGGTTCTTTGCTATTCAAAGAGCTCCTTTCCCCAGCATGGTTCTTCGTACTCATAAAGTCCCCACTGAACATCCAGCCATCTTGATTTTGTTTTCCCAACCAAAGCTTTCAGCCGCTCACCCTCCTTTCCCCAGCAGGGGTCTTTCAGTTTCTTGTACCTGCATCTCAAGGTAGAATTTAAATACCTCCTTGCAGTCTTCAAAGATGCCCTCAGATGCTCTCACGTTCAAGTGTCATCTCTTTATGTCGCTGCCACGGGGCATCTCTTCTTTGGCTCTTGGTCAACCTCAAGAGCTATGGACAGTGCAAGGAAGCGGGATTGTATACTCAAATGCCTCGCAAGAAGGAAGAACAATGGGTTGTGTGAAGCACACCCCGAGTGTTGATTCTTGCATTTTCTTTTCTCCGATATGCTGAATATTGCCTACAAGGGTCTTCTACTCTGAACCACACACACACACACACACACAACAGCTGAGGAAAGCGATGGAGCCAGCTCTGTGTGCTGTGGGAACCTGGGCACAGCTGGAGTTGAAAGCTAAGTATCAATGAGAAGGTGAAATGAGTTCTTTACCATTTCAGGGGCCATGTCCCATCTGGGGATGGGGTGGGGGCTGGCCTTGGTAAAGGGAGACCTGTGGCTACCCGAAGGTCAGTGTTTCAGCTTATCGGTACCCATGGGATGGATCTTTAGATTTGGAGTGGAATCTGAATGGGTCTGTCATTGTTGGCTGTTGGAGGATGGATTGCTCTAAATGTCCTTCGGCATCATGTGCTTGGGAAGTGGATTACTGGGTTGGTGGGTCTCTTCTTTTAGTTGGGTCTTGCCCTCCCCTCCCCCAGCTTCTTGGGCTCTCGTCAGGAATTCCGCTAGTTCTGAACTATTTACAGTTAGAAAAAGTTCACTACTAGCAGAACTCGGCCGCGCGCCCTACACTCTTCAGGGGGCAAGACACCAGGACATGACTTGGAAGAGGCTACAAGACAAGCCATGAGTCTGGAGGGGCTGGGCAGGGGGTACCCATCATCTCCTAGACAAAGTTTTCTTAGCAACTTGTCCATGTACAGGTTCCTTGTGTTTTGAATTCAAGGCCCTTCCTGGACGGGTTGCTGTTTTTCCACACGGCCCAGCCCCCATCACATTTAGAAGGGGAGAAACAGAGGGTCTCATCGCCGTCACAAGTTTGGTCCCAAATAATCAGCCATCACAGTGGAGTCCAAAGCCGCATCTCCATTGCATTTATTAATGTAACCAAGGGATAGTGTGGGAGGAGGCATTTCATTTACGAGAGGGTGATAATTATGGGGATAGAGAGGCATTACAGAGATAGGGTAAATCAGAGGAATCATTATATATTTACAAAATAAAACCACCGCCCTGCAATGCCTGTCTGCCATTCAGGGGTGCAAAAGAGAGCTGCGCAGCAGACAGGCTTAGTAGCTTATTATCAGTATTTGAATGATGGGGGAAGGCAGGAGGTATGTGACAGTCTCCTTAGCTACTGCTTTTAAAAGGCTATTGGGAGGGGGAAATGACTTGTTCCTTCTGTCTCTTTAAACTCCACACCACCTTATTCTTCATTGAACATTGTTGTGTAGTCTCTCTCTCTCTCCCCTTCCCTACTAATTTTTCTTCTTTTTTACTCTGACGTTGGCAGGTGAGAAAGACAGGTAAGGAGCATAGGGAAACCTGTAGCGTAATCACCCTCAGAAGCTTGGAAGATCAGAGCCCTTATGAACTCACGAGGCTTTCTAAATGAGTAATTTATGAGCTTGGTCCTTTCTTAAAAATTATTTTGCTGATACTCTTGGTGAGAATATGCACTGTGAGCCAGGAATTCCAACATTCAATCCTTGCCTCAGCCATTAACCCACCTGTTATGCTTTGGCAAAACCATACTTCTTAAGCGCCCTTTCAATAATAGTGGCCTGCCTTAAAGGGCTGTTGTTACTGAGTGCTTTGAACACGTTAACAAGCTCTGCAAATACTATGTGTAGCTGGCTCTTTTGTGGCCTAAGATGCAGTCTGTTGCTGTTCTGAACTATAAGGGCTAGAACATATAGACCAGAGTTTCTGTTATCCCTGTGAGTGCCCTATGAAAGGGCCCACGAGTTGTGGAATAAGATGCTGAGGGCAGTTCTGGAATCCCCCTTTTAATGGAGATTTTTTTTTCAAAAGAAAAGGATGGATGGCTAGGCATCACAAGGGATGTACTAGATGACTGGTTGGGTGCCTTTTGACAAAATAATTCTGAAGTCCCTACTGAAGTGTGTGTTCATACAAGGAATACAGGGAATGCAGAGTCAGACCTATGGTTTCTATAGCTCTGCATCCTATCTCTGTCTGTTCCAGAGGAAGCCATCAGGCCCATTCTGATGACCCATGCCTTGCAATTATCATTTAAAAGTGTCTGTGGTTAGAGTTGTAGGGACGTCTTGAACATAAAGCTCATCTGAATGTGTGTGCCGGTGGGCTCCTGATGCACTGAAAGGTATCACACCTGCATCTGCTGCTGGCCTGCTCGCTCTACCCATTGGTGTGTGTTCTTGCTGCCCCCTGCTGGAGGGAATGAAATGTGGAAGGAGAGAAAGAGAGGGTTGGAATTGGCGCTTCACGGCCTAACAGGATAAAATGCCTCCCTCCTCCAAGTCATGATGGTCTACAAAGCAGGCACCTGCCGGTTCGGATGCACCGGTTCGGATGCTGACGAGGAGGGGCCATTCTCTGTGGGAGATGGAAGTAGATGAATATATGCCCTGCAGTTAGAATTCTAGTTTGTCAGGCTAGCAGCTCGCAGCACACCCAGGCGCCCAATGCACATAAGCCAGAGCTCAGAGAGACCAGCTGCTCTTCCTTTTACAGAAATGCCTGCACTGCCAGAAACAAGGAAGGCTGGGCCTGCCAGACGCCACTTCCATAGGCCGAGGGACTGGGCTGTACTGGAGCACGTGGTATGTGACTCTTCTGATTGCTACCTATGGTTTTTTTTCCCCCCAGTGTGTGTGATTCTTTCACTCAACCTCAGTGGGACAGGACAATGCAGCCCATGAGCGCAACAGTTTCTAGTGCAACGTTAAGTGCGGAGACTTGTGGGGCAATGCCTGTGGGGTCTGTAATGTGAGTGGCTTGTGCGGTAGCCAAGTGCCTGCGGGGAGCGATGCAACTGGGGATGACCACTTGCAGGAGTTACACACACCCCGGGAGCATCCTGCTGCGCAGGGCAAGGGGTGGCGCTGTACACAGAAGTCAAGTTCCCCCCCGGAGGTAGAGTGGGTGGTGTGGACGTTGCTCGTGGTTACGCTGGGGACACCTGGCTGGAGGACACCGAGGAGACCTGGGTGGCCTGTGAGGAACCCGAAACGTCCTCCTCCTCACCAAAAGGGCTCTTGCCACAGAAGACAATCTTCAGCATGCAGGAGCGGAACTGCAAGGGAGAGAGAGTTAATCAGCAGGGATGCCACAGCCCAAGGTAACTCAAGGGAGGGACACAGCAGTCTTCAGAGCCTTAGCTTAAATTAGAGAGGTGCATTGGGGAACACCAGGGATCTAGCTCTCATTTTCATATTCTAGGGCACACTTTCCACATCAACTCATCTGCCATGGAACCCTTGCACGTTGCAGAGGATTATGGTGTATATCCTGTGTGAACTGAGAGTGTGCCCCAGAACACACCTAACATTCTCCTGTGGTTGCACACTGGAAGGGAAGACAGATGGGCAAGCCGTCTTTCAGATAACCGTGTAGACTGTTCCTGACTTTCTTATCGGCCACGGTTGCTGACTTTCTAGGAACCCCTAGCAGGGAACTGTACAGTGTTTCTAAATTCAATGTGAAAATCACCCAGCTATCTCCAGAGTTGGAGCCTCTCCAAAGAAATGTACTGCTACACATGCCCAGTAAGGGGTTCGAAGGATAAAGCTAAATTGAAAAAGGGGCACTGGATTCACATCCTGTGGGGCATAATACCAGAGGCCTCAATAAGGTGCAAAACCAATGCTGACACATAAACTCTAGACTCTCTGTGTGAAACCCTGGTTATAGGGGACATGGCAGGGAAGAGGGAATGCTAGAGCCAATGGGGCATAAAAGTGGTATGGGACAAATCCTTCACTTTCTCTTCTTGCCCAGCTCAGTTTGGCCTTAGCTGCTTCCTGTTTGTGCTGACCTGCTTGTTCATGAAAACGTAAATGATGGGGTTGTAAACACTGGAGGCCTTGGAGAAGACAGCGGGTATGGAGGCCAGCCGGACGTCAAAGGGCTCCCCACGGTGCGTCACTATCCACAATGCAAAGGAGGCATAGGGCAACCAGCACACCAGGAAACCCATCACCATCACCACCACCATCTTGGTCACCTCTCTCTCGGCCTTCTGTGTCGTGGCTGACTGCTCTTGCTGCTTGGCAACCTGATGAGATGGGGAGATGATAAGCCACGAGTGAGAGTCACTGAAGCCCAGGTAGCCGAATGCGCACAGTACAGGGCAGGGGAATTGGTATGACTTACATAAATCTTGGTGGAGTGGGGGGGAAAGGGAGAATAGCAACACAAGGAGATGTATCAGCTAGACCAGCTATTGGCTGTTGAGCTACATAAACGAGAGAGAGGGACTCCATTTCTGCTGTGAAATATTCTGCTGCGATAAAATGCTGACTCTCCTCAGAGCTCCTTCGCCATGACCTCTGTCTCTTATGATGGAGCCTAGTTCCTGGGGAGTAGATTTCTGAATGCAACATCCTAGCTAGGAATCACAGAGTTGGGAGAGACCTTGTGGTTCGCTTGGTACAAACCAGGTTATTTCCACTAAGAGCATTACCAACAATATTCAACCTTTTCAAGACTAGAGATCACACAACCGCTATTACTGGTGCTCTTAAGGTTTCAGTCTAAAAATCTGGTTGCCTGTAGCTTGAATCCAATGTTTCCTTGTCCTAGTTCATAGTTGATACAGAACATGATCAACAGGGAAGTACTAATCTTTTACAGGCTCCGTTGAGAGATTGAAAGAACTAGGCATGTTTAGCCTGGAGAATAGCACTCTTCAAATACTCGAAAGGTTGTCACACAGAGGAGGGCCAGGATCTCTTCTCGAACAACCCAGAGTGCAGGACATGGAATAATGGGCTCAAGTGACAGGAAGCCAGGTTCCGGCTGGACATCAGGAATAACTTCCTGACTGTTAGAGCAGTACGACAATGGAACCCATGACCTAGGGAGGTGGTGGGCTCTCCCACACTAGAGGCCTTCAAGAGGCAGCTGGACAACCATCTGCCAGGCATGCTTGAAGGTGGATTCCTGCATCAAGCAGGGGGTTGGACTCGATGGCCTTAGAGGCCCCTTCCAACTCTCCTATTCTACGATTCTATGAAATGAATGGGACATCTGCCATTTGACTGTCCTCATGGGGAACACTAGTTCCCCCTCTGAAGACTTTTCTTCATTGCACTTCATTCTGCGCAGCCAGCGGAGGAGGAAGCAGCTCAATGCAGGTCTGATGGCAGCAACAACACTGGCCCAACCGCTGGCACAGATCTGCCCACACTGCCATGCAGCCAGGTGGGGGCTGCGCGTGGGAGTGTTGCACATGGACTCTCCACCAACAGCCGTAGTTGCCGCTGTGGCCATGTCTGCTCATCCCAATGCTTGCAAAGTATTGCTTGATTTGAACCTCCTGCCACTCGAACAGAATAATCTGGCGTTTCTCTCCCGCTCCTATTCTGGCATATTTCAGAACAGTACTGTTGTTGGGCAAAACTAGGCATGATGTGAAATGTGTGGATGCATTTATGTACCCGTTCCCTAACCAATATCAAGCGTGTGTGTGCGTGTTGGGGGGGGGGGTAATCAGAATTGGGACGGTGGCATGTGAAGAGGGGGAATATATTGCTCCCTCCCCAGGGTCCCGATGACAATCTCCCCTCCCCAGTGCCAAAGCTGTTACTAGGTCCAGGAGGGAAACCTATATTGGGGCCAATGGGAGCTCCTCTTCCACGGTTAATAGCTGCTATGGGGAAGTGGGGTGGGAGGGTTTTCATTGGGACTGTGGAAGAGGGGAAGGGTTTATGTCCCTTCGGCTGCCTCTACACGAGAGGTTTAAAGCTCCTTCAAGTCTCATTAAAATTTTCACCTCTACATGAGCGGAGCGCAAATCGGGAGTTGAGGCGCGTTATCTCTCCGATTATGCGCATTATCGAATGCGCGTTAAATAGCAAGTTTTATTTTGCTGCGGCTGTTAAAGCGCATTTTGACTATGTGAACAAGCGATTCTCCGCATTAACTACTTCTAAAGCGCATTTCAAACAACCGGTAAGGCCACCAGTTGTGCGCTCAATTACCTCCTGCGTAGAGTCATTTACCATAAAGCGCTTCCGACGAGATGCGCAGAATCGGAGAACCAGACGTCAAACCGAATTCTTGTAGAGGGGGTCTTCCCTACATGCTGCAGCCCCAAACCTTATGAAGCACCCCCACCCTACAACATTGAATGCATTTGTGTGTTTAATATCACGCAGCACCTGATTTTTTTTTGCATTGACCTGATACAGTGTAGTATGGTGGTCAAGAGTGTTGCCACCGGAGACATGGACTAAATCTCATTCTCTCAGGAAGTTGCTGCAAATCCACTGCAGCCTCCCCCTGTGGAGGAGGGGGCCATAGCCCATGTGTAGAACACAGGCTTTTCACCCAGAAAGTCCTATCTTAAATCCTGGGCTTTTCTTTCTGTTAAAAGGGTATCTGGTAGCAGGGCTGATTGGAATAAACAGCACTCTAGAGTATAAGGCAACATCCTGGGTTCCTATCCAGTCCCTTTCTACACTCACTTCTGCCATTCTCCCAACGACAACCTGCCTATTTCCACCCAAATAGCTGTGCTATCGGCCACCTTTTCTTAGTCCTGCACCTCGTAGCCAGGGGAGCGGAGTAGAAGGGGGGAGACAGTTAGTACTCACGGCCCGCAGGGTGAGGAGAAGTCGGCCATAGGAGAAGACAATAACAGAGAGCGGCACTCCAAAGCAAAAGATGAAGAGGAACATCACGTATGACTCGTTGTTCCATTTGTTGTTTGTGGTATACCAGTCAGGGCCACACGAGCACTGCAGCCCCTCGGGGATATATCTAAAGAAGTGAAGCAGTATCCAGCAGGATGTTTCCGCTGCAAACGCTAAAGGCAGAGGGCAACATTCATCTTATCCTACACACTTCAGGCATGGCAAAGGCGGGTTGAGGTGCCTCAAGTAGAAATAGTGGTGGTGGGAGGAATACACAGAAGTCAACATGGCCCAATCCATGGCTATTAACTGTAGTCTTCTATCTCCATCCCTGAATCCCAACTATTCCGTCTCCCATTATCTGATCTCAGCATTCCCCTCCCCAACACAACCTTTACTCTCCGGCACGTACCTGCTCCAGCCAAACAGGGGTGGTACTGAAGCCACCAAGCCAAAGACCCATGTGATGATACAACCGATGATGGCGTGGGTCCCCCTGAAGCTGAAGTTTCCCAGGGGTTTGCAAATGACCAGGAATCGTTCAAAGGCCACAACTGCCAGGGACCACAGGCTCACCATACCTGGTTGGGAGTAGGAAGGAGAAGACAGAAATGTCTGGCCAGCTTTCTTCAGCCACAGAAATCTTCTCTGTACGGTGTTGCAGGCAAAGAAGACAACCACATAGTACCTCTGCCATGCTTTCTCCAAACCCCAATCTCTGCTTTTATCTTATTCACAAAGCACACTGCCTTTAATCATGCTGTCTCTTGCTTAGCGCTTGCCAATCTTTAACAGCACTCTGAAGTCCTGAGATATCCCCACATACGTCTTTCTATTCATCTAAAATTATTTCTGGCCTGCGTTTAAGGGTGGGACTTTCTCATGTCATGCCCCCAAAATTTCAAACCATCATCCTTCTGCTGTCCCAGCTCTGGATCGTTCTTTCTGCTCTCCGACAGTGGAGGCTGGTGGCTCCGACGTCAGTGAGGTGTGAATCTGCTCCAGGTATCAGTTAGAATTCTAAAAGGACTATCCAAAGTGCTTCACAGGGTACCTCTTCATGGGCACTTTGCCTCGCGGTGGCTTCAAAATGGCGGCAGTTGGGTTACATGATGCTGCCGCCAATTCGAAGCAATCTAGGGGCAAAGGCCCTTTGCTCCGCACTAAAAAAAAGTGGGGCATTTAGCCTGACTTTTTTCAGAGTGGAATGGGCTGGGAAGGGAAGGGAGTGGAGCAGTGAGACATAAGCTTGCTGCACCGCCTCTGCTGTCCTCCCCCACAATTATTTTTTTTTTAAAAAAAACCCGCTTACCTTAGAGTAGGTGGGCCGCCGCTCCAGCCGCCCCTCCAGCTGATGCTGCGCAGGTGTGGGCACAGTGGCAAAGGGAAAAGCCGCCGTGGCGCTCTTGCCATGAAGCCTGGCGGCAGGAGTGTCAATACGCAGTGCGCCGACTGCCGCCGCCACCGCTGCGCACCGGAAGAGGCAGACAGATAACCACATACCTCTGCCATGCTTCGCACCTTGGATAGCTCCTTTAGAGTTCTGGCTGGTTCTGATTAAAACCTGGAGTGGAGTCACCACCCCGCTGACATCGGAGCCATCAGCCTACACACACACACTCTCTTGCCCCCCTCAGCACTAGTGAATGGCTTTTTTTCCCCTTGCTTACCCCCCAGCGTAGCAGAAAAGCCCTCTATCTTGCACGCAGTGGGGCCCAGGGTGAAGTACATCTGGGAGAAGCTGTAGAAGGCAGTGGTCGATCCGATACAAACCACCACCAGGTTTGACACAGCTAGGTTGACCAAGATGTAGTTGAGGTGGGAGCGGAGCTTCTTGTACTTGAAAGTGCAGAAGATGGTGAGAATGTTGATGGGCACCCCAAATACAACCATCAGGAACATGAAGGCAGCCATGGCCATAAAGAGGCCTGGGCCACCCAGGTGAGTCTGAGGTACCAAGAAAGGGCTTAGGGTTGTGATGTTGGCAACATCCAAGGGCATCGGGATGAAAAAATCTTCAGGGAGGTCATCCTGAGAGTCAGGCCGAGCTTTGTGCATGGTCAGGACTGCAGTGGGAGATGACAGGGAGAAGGAAGTGGCGAGGCTGGAGGGTTGAAAGGGCAGTGGGATGGGTGTGAGATTGGGTGGATGGGGCAAAGAGAAGGGGGCAATGGATCAAGAAGGTCTGCTAGGGAGGGAGGGATAGAGAAGGGCAGGCAGTGAGGCAGCTAAATTAGACAGGGCTCGGGAGGCAGGAAGAGACAGAGAATCTGGCTTCAGCTCACGGCCCTTTGCCCCCCAGGTGGCATGGAGTCACAAGCACCCGGACAGCCTGGGGTACCATGGCGAGCAGGCAATGAGTCACAGAGTGGTCGTACAGGTCCTTTTTATACCTTAGGGGTCCTGGGGGCTTTTCTGGCAGGGCTACCAGTGAGCTATTCTTCCCCCCCCACCCTCACCCACAACATTCCTGTCTTCCTTAATCGCCCTTAAGGCTGGAAAGCCTCGGCTAAGCCAAGCTTATCCTCAAGGACTATAGAGCAGTTGCAGCCAAAAGGGCTAGGAAAGACGGGTTTAGCTGCCTGCCAAGCTGATTTGCAGATACCTAATCGGACGGTGGAGCCCGATTAACGACTCAAAGCGGGAGGAGGGCAATTCAGATAACGAGTGAGGTTAAGAAGATGAGATGCAAAGTTGAGGAGCAAATGTAGAAATGCCCTTGTTTCCCCATGGTACATCTTCAGCTGTGGCTCAGCTGGCACTTCCCAGGCCCAGACAGCAGTCCTCTACTTCCCTAGATCCAAACTTTATTTCTAGCTAACACTCATCTAACTTTATCTTTCCTATGGGCTTTTCCCAGCTCTGATATTGGCACTCACGGTGCTTCCAGATGAAGCTTTTATCTCCTCATCGCTCTGCTTCATTCACGGAATTAGACGGGGCATCCAGACGTCTCCGCCTTCCACTTGTAACTCTTCCTCTACTGTTTCTCCTGTCTTTTTTTTCTGATTTCAAAAAACCCATTAAGCAAAAACATGATGGCAATGTTACATTATGTGTTCTGATTGCTAGTGCTAGGAGCCCCTTGTCTGGAAACTCCCTCGGTTTATGTTCTCGTCGGCTCTGCCGCAGTGACGCCCGTATCTCCTCTTTCAGGCTGTTTACAGATGATGATTTCTGAAATGAAACGCGAATGACTTTCCTGTTCATAGTACTCATTACCTTATGACTACTACTTGCCAGTCCTGATCCAGCATAAATGCTCAGCTACTGTACACATATAATGGGGAGGTACAGATTGGGAGATAAACCTTGCTGAGAGAGAAAAGCCAATTTAATTTTTCTCTGAATTCCATTGCAGATACTTTCTTCAGTCCCCAATAAATCAATGGCATGTGAAATATTCTGGTTTTTGCAATTATAAGGAAATACTTTGCCAAAAAAATCCTGTAAACGTGAGGCGCTGTTGACAGGGAGATGGCCTTGCATTGGTTCCCGCTTCCCCTTTCATGTGAATAAGAGCCCCTCAATTCATGTACTAAAATATTTTTTGTAAAACTCTTCAACGGGTGTCTGTGGGGCTCTAGCTACACATGACAGTAGCAGGATCCATGGGCTTGAATGCAGGGCAGGCCAAATTCCTGTAAACTGCAATGGAGCTGGATGTGTGTGTGATTTAAATTGCAAATGGAAGGCAAACGATGGATACTGAACATTTCACCAATCTGTGCTCCGTCACTCTGGAATTGCTTCTTCCAACTATTTTTCTCCTCGTGAGAGTTACTTCTGGTCTCAGGGCCCCATCAAGAGAAAAATGGCTGAAGGGAGGCAATTTGGTGGCAGCGGTGGCGGTGGCGAACATGGAACTACTGAGCACCCATTATGCTTTAAGGCCTTAGCAGTGATCCACTTGTAATGAAGGTGTGCCACCATCTTGTCCAGTTTAGCCTTTGTGAGCCACAGTGAAATGTATATACATGTATTGCAGCACAACTGTTGGTGTTTCTGGGAGCTAAGGGTGCCTCTACAAGAGCGATTTAAAGCTCTTTCAAGGCGCATTAAAAATTTAACCTCTACGGCTGCCTCTACAAGAGCGATTTAAAGCTCTTTCAAGGTGCATTAAAAAAATTACCTCTACAACAAGAGCGATTTAAAGCTCTTTCAAGTCTCATTAAAAAATTACCTCTACAAGAGAGGAGCGCAAATCAGGAGTACAGGTGGGTTTTAGCTCCTTTTATTCGCATTTTCACATTCGCATTAAATAGCGAGGTTTTTTCTCTCTCCAGAGTTATGGCGCCTTATCTTACGGGCGGGGAAGGGGGGGAGGGAGGCAAAAAGCGGGGAGAGGGGCGTTGAAAAGAAGATGATTTTCTTTTCTTTTGCTGCCTAGGAAAGGCTTGGTTAAACACACACACACACAGACTCCCTCTACAAGGATTCGCTTTTGCGCCTGGTTAGGCGATTATGCGCATAATCGCAGAAGCGCATTTACGCCTAATCCCTCTGCACGAGAGGCGGCAAGAGGCGGCGAAGCACATTAACAGATGTCCAAAATGCGCTTTACAAGTAGTTAATGCGCATAAGCGCTTATTCACACAATCAAAATGCGCTTTAACGGACGGAGCAAAATAAAACTCGCGATTTAACGCGCATTCGATAATGTGCATAATCAGGGAGATAACGCACCTCTACGCCCGATTTGCGCTCCGTTCTTGTAGAGGTAATTTTTTTAATGCGCCTTGAAAGAGCTTTAAATGCCTCTTGTAGAGGCACCCACACACACGCCCCGACCTAAAGAGTCTCTTCCACCCACCTTCCTTCCCTCCCTTGCCGTCCTCTCCTGCTTTTTGCTTGCTCGGATCTGGTGTGCCTTAGGCAGCCGAAGCGATGACATCAGCTCCACGGCCGCACATGGGCAAGAGGAGAGGCAGAGCCCGAGGAGGAGGAGGGAGAAGGGAAGAGGAAAGGAAGTCCACGCTCAGCCGCCACCGCCGGCACGCTCGCTGGCTTCACACACTGCAACAGCCGCCCCTGCCCGCACACGAGATGTGTGTAGGTATTAGGTGTAAACGTGCGTGCAAGCTAATTCGCATAATCGGGGAATCGGGCGTCAAAGCGACTGCTTGTAGAGGGCGCCTACAAGAGCGGAGCGCAAATCGGGGGTCGAGGCGCTTTTTCTATGTGATTATGCGCATTCTCGAATGCGCGTTAAATAGCGAGTTTTAATTTACCGCGGCTGTTAAAGTGCCTTATGACCATGTAAACAAGCGATTCTCAGCATTAAACACCTCTAAAGCGCGTTTCATACAGCCGGTAAGGCAACCTGTTATGCGCTTAACCGCCTCCCGCGTATAGTGATTTGCTGTAAAAGCGATTGCGAGAAGATGCGCATAATCGGACAATCAGGCGTCAAACCGAATTCTTGTAGAGGGGACCTAATTTAACCTTTCCCCAAGAAGTGCTTGAAGTACCGAGACCTATAAAACGAGTTTGACTACAAACCATGGGAGGGCAGATAAAAAATAAGTCACTCCATCAGCCAATTTGTATACTATAAGCAAATCTACAATACTACTGTCAGTTCTTTGAAAAGGTTCCACATAGACCACTAGTCTCTAGCCTTTGCAAGGACAGGACCCACCTTTACATAATATAAGAGACATATTGCATCAGATGAAAGGCTTATGGAGCATTCTGTTTACATACTTGCCAACCAGTTGCCCCAGAGGGAAGCCCATTAGAATGGACTTTAGTGCAAAAGTACCTTCTCACTCGGGTTCCCCAGCAACTGGTATATAGAGACGTACTGCTCCTGATAGCAGAGATTATATACAGGCTTCACATGACTCGTAGCCATTGATAGCCTTCTCCTCCATTAAGTCACCTTAACCTCCTTTTAAAGCCATTCAAATTGGTGGCCATCACTACACCTTGTAGTGAATTCCATAGTTTAACTATGTTCTATGTGAGGAAGTTCTTCCTTTTATCTCCCACCATTTAGGCTGACCATCTGAAAAGGAGGACAGGGCTCATATAACTTTAACAGTTGTAGAGAAAAGGGAATTTCAGCAGGTGTCATTTGTATGCAATTAGTTCCTGGTGAAATTCCCTCTTCATCACAACTGTTAAAGGTGCAGGCGCTATACTAGAGTGACCATATACAAAAGAAGGCAGGGCTCTGCAACTTTAACTGTTGTGATGAAGAGGGAATTTCACCAGGAACTAATTGCATACAAATGACACTGATTGAAATTCCCTTTTCTCTACAACTGTTAATGTTATATGAGCCCTGTCCTCCTTTTCAGATGGTCAGCCTACCTTTGCTGTTTGCCTCTATTTCTCCACCCAGGTCTCTGTTTGTTTCCTCCTTCTCTTAGGGTGCATTCTGCCCCATACTGGGAGTTATAGGACTTTTTCATATCTAAACATGCACAGGATTTGCTTTATTCCCCAAAAACCCCTTCCTTTTGTGTCATGGTTTTTAGATTGTAAGCCTGTGAGCAGGACTGTCTTAAGAATTATTTTGTAAGCTGCATTGAGAGCCTTTTTTGGCTAAAGGGTGGAATAAAAGTGCTATAATAAATAAATAGTAAATAATAGGATTGCACTCTTAAACATGGGAGTTGTAGGATCTTTTCCTGCCTAAACATGCTTAGGACTGCATCCTTAAAAATGTAAAATAAATAATTGGTGAAGGTGTTGCTAATGCAGCCCATCTCAAGTGAGGGGATGACACACAGACATGGGGTGTGACCCACCAATTGAAGACCAATGGAACCAAGCAGGGGTAAGGAGGCTGTGGCCCTCCATACGTTGTTGGACTACAACTCCCATAATCCATGCATTGGCTATGCTGCTTGGGGCTGATGGGAGTTGGAGTCCAACAACATGTGGAAGTCTACAGGTTTCCTTCTCCGAGAATAGAGAATTATTGTAAGATTGGCTCCAGTCTGATAAAAAGAGATAAGAAACATGAAAGGTGATATATATTTTGTCAGGACAGCTCATGTTAGGGCCAAAGTAGATATTACATGAATTGAATGAACACAGTTAATATGCATGTTTTAAAGTAAATAGCAGGTGCAGAGTTGCCCTGAGCAGCAAAGGCAAAGGGTGAGGAGGGAGAGACAAAAACACTCCCACCCAACTGCTATTTGCACTGGGAAAGAAGCCGGTGGGTACCAATGGAGGTGTCTCTCCCAAAGCAAATAGCAGCTTTGGCAGCAGGCATTTTTGTTGTGACTACGGTAAGTGGGGGAAGGGTTACACGCTGGTTCCTATGCTCCTCAGGGCCCCTATAGAGGCTATTTAGTTGTTTTTTTTAAAAAAAGGTGCATGTTAGAATTGGTTTCAAGAAAAGACAGAGGGCAGAGACCAGCAAACGTTAGTGAGAAAGCAAGGCCACAAGCCTTGCTATATACCTGCTCTGTATGTAGGCCTCTGTACGTAGTTTGGTTCTTGCCCTGAGATCCTTGTGATATAGGGCGGGATATAAACGTTTTAATAAATAATAAGTAAGTGAACTGCATGATGGGATTGGAATGGTGTATGTGCCTGAATGTGCTGTAATGCTGAAACTGCTTAATTGAAAGGAAATGCTAAATTGGAATTTCTAACTGTCAAGACTTTTTGATATAGTATGAGATAAATAAGCTAGCTTGATAAGGAGGACCGTTCATCCAAGTCAATCTGACATTGCTAGAAGAGCTATGGACCATCTGTTGATAAAGTACAATGAATACGTTTTCTTTGATCTGTCTTTGTTTTGCTTTAGAATTTTGCGAACTGCTAATTGGTTAAGGTGCTACTATGTATAAATAGATCTGCTTTTCACACTGCCAGTTGAGAAATTCTTTGTCTGTAGGACTTTCTCTATGCAGTTGTATTATGTTCAATAAAACAGAGTTGCCTTACAACCAAAGTAGATTTTTATCCTTGACATTAGCAATCACTAAATGATAATTGATAACAATTCAGTTCCTGTACCTATTTGCTTAATTGTATAAAACAGAAGCTTTAAAAAAACTACATAAAACAAATCCTGCATTTCCTTGTTTTAAATGATAATCTGATTGTATCTGCTGGGACTGGAAATTTGTGAAATATCCTCACAGAAAAGAATAGTTAGAGAAGTTGTGAAGTATGAATTATGGCAGAACTAACCACATATAGACAAGTATTGGAAAGGAGAGAAAGGAGGAGTGAATTCATTGGAAAATAAACTTGTGATACATGAGATTAAACAAAACACGTAACAACAACAATTAGCAGTTTATAAACTTGTTATGAAGCTTTTGGCCTGATGCATAAGTGATGATAAGAGCTCCATCACACCTAATAATTTTCCCTTGTTTGTCTCTGCGTTTTTTTAACCTCTGATGCATAAGCGTGTCAAGATTATGGTCCCTTTCACCTGAATAGCTGATCTTTCGTTTGTTTGCTTTGCCACTCCACTCCACTCCCGCCCCTTCTCTTTCTCCCTCCAGTACATTGGTTGCTCCCCCCCTTTAACAAGACATATACAAGCAAGTCCTGTCAGATGAGCACTTCAACCAGACTGCCTTTCTGTCAGACAAAAATGGAATGACCCTTTAGTCTGACTCTTTGGGGGCATTGAGGGAGTACAATCCTGTCTGCAGAGATTCAGCGTTGTATGTTTTTAAAAAACGCTTTGGAGCTTGGGATGCAAGGCTTGGATTTTATATTGAGTCTTGGAGCCGGCTGCTGGGAGAGATTGCTTTTCCCTGCCAGGACCTGATGCAATCCATTCAAGACAACAGCAAAACTCCCGTTACAGCACATGCCCCAACAAAGGAAAACTTGAGAGTATAGCACTAGACGAGGCTTAAGAGCACATTAAATGCATTTAGGGAAAATAATCCAGACTTTTGACGTTATAGGAAAACATGGAAAAGGCTGGGGAAGAGGTGGGGTGTCAGCAGGACAGGCACGGCATCATGTGAGTACCATGCTGCAAATCCGCACACCAGGCATGGCGAGAGTGCACTAAATCACTGGTGTGATGGAGCCCCTAAATCTTTTATTACTTCTTGTTTTTTGTTTTTTAAAGCAAGGAAGCAATGAAATAGAACCAACATTAGTCTGATTTCAGTGGGACTCATTTGTACGTTACGTGTGCTAGATTATGCCATTCCATTGTTTATTATTATTATTATTTTGCCACAACTATAATTGATAATGTTTCCTTCCTAACACATGAGCTGCATTCAGATGTTAAGCCAGGAATCCTGACTTATTAAACCACAATGTGAATAAGCAACGTAGCAGTCCATGCAGAGCTTTCACTCCTCTCTTTGTGCAAGTGGGTAAATCAAACCAGGAAAGGACACCTTCATGTTATGTCCAAATCCAGTATTATGGTTAAGTGTGCCCAAACAGGCCAGGATTGGAGGTCAGTTGGTTTATGATTCTGTGGGTGTATTTAACCATAAGCCAGGAGTTGTGTCCACCAACTCACTGCTCATTCGTATCATAGTTTATTAAGTCAGGATTTCTGGCTTAATATGACATCTGAACACCAAAAACTGCATGAATGTGAAATAACACCAAGGACAAAGGGATAAACTGACTAACATGATATAATATGATGTAAAATGTCTCAATTTTTTTTAATAAGTATTGGTGCAACTATTAATTCTCACTCCTGATTTCTTACCTCGCTGTTTTCCATTTTCAATTCAGCATTTCATTGCTACAGTACATACAACTGTTGTAAAATGTTTCCGCTCTGTTTATAAGTATTATTGCAACTAGTACTTCAAACTTACCTTGCTGTTCCAGTTATAATTCAGCAATTCATTGCTACAATATATACAACTGGTGTTAAATATCTCAATGTTGTTTTCAAGTATTAGTGCAACTACTAATGATCAGCTTATTATTTCAGTAATAACTGGGCGGTTCTTTACATGGGGGTATAGAGAGATGTCAGGTTTTGTTATAGATCTGGGAGGGGGGGGGATGATTTCCCAACTGCTAGACCCTTTCTTTACAAGTATTCCCCCCAAAAGAATTGCTGATAGACTGACGCCACAAACTAATCCTTGGCTGATCACCCTAGGGTACCTCTGGACGGCTTATTTGCACCTCATTGTATGCACAGTGGCTGCATTTTGGACAGACGAGCAGGGCGCAAATCAGACGCACATGCAATTTAAAGGCTCCAGTAATGCGCATTTTTGAGGTGTCGATTTACCGCGACTTTAGATTTTTCTCCGCAGTTAGAGCGCAGTTTCGTCATGTGACCAATGTAGTGACCGTTAGGTTTATGGCTAATAGTGGGCGTACTTTGGAGGGCAGGGCTGGTGATGTCATGAGTGAATAACTGCCCCTTCTCTTCCTCTACCTGGCTACCCCTCCAAGTTCTCCATCTCCATGTTGAGCTCCTGCGCAGAGATATTTTTGCCTTGATACATTGTTGACCATCGTGATAGAGACTCTTGTGAAAGGAAGGGGAGTTTCTTGGAAAAAGGATGTTCGCTGTTCAATGATTGCGTTGAAACGATTAAATTTTTGGGTATAATTTGAGGTCTGCTAAGGGGTTTTTACTATTGACTTCAATGGGAGCAGGAACATGTATCTAATGAGCCAAATACGACCCTCAGCCTTAGCGGTGGCAGCCTATTTTGTTTTCAGCTGGGGTGGGTGGGGGGTGGATACTGGTTCCAACCTCTCTTCCATCATTCTCAGTAAAGTCTTCCATTGCACACACACACACACACACACACACACACATTCCCATCATAGCCATTGCAGGAAATGGGGGTGTGAGATGAATCGGGGAGAAAACAACAACGTCGGGGAAGATCAATTGGAAACCTGCAGCTGAGGATGGAATGCAGAGACTACTTCAGTAAACCCTATTTTCATCTTCCTTCCCCCTCTCTCTTGCTTTATCAGTTTCCCCCCTCATCTCTTTGAAAATGGACTGTTTATTGCTATCCAAGAATTTTGTACCAATTTCAGTAGTGAACAAGAATTAAAAAACAACAACAAACCACCGACAATAAAAAAAAATTAACAAATGACTCCATCGTGGCAGGGCAAGTATGCATGTCCAACCTTTAGAAATCATGTTCACATGCGAAGTACCGCAAGATTGTAATAGGGCAGTGGTAAGAGGTAACCAACGGCGGGAAATTCAGGTGGGCAGGGATAACCAATGGCTGGAAATGCAGGCGGGCGGTACCAAATGCCACTAGGGCGGTACTTTCCTCAACTTTTCCTTGCTCAAGACTCTATCAATGCTCCAACTATGCTGCGAATCTACGCATATAAACAATTGTAAAGCGCAGTACATAGAACCAGTAATTCGACTTCACAGCTATCATCTATTGCTAAAATTGCAAATTCGAATCAAGGAAAATGCACTTTTTTGGAGAAACAGGCGTCAAACAGCTGCTGTATAGAGGTGGCCCCAGTCTGGTGAAATTCCCTCTTCATCACAACAGTTAAAGTTGCAGGCACTATACTAGAGTGACCATATACAAAAGAAGGCAGGCCCCCTGCAACTTTAACTGTTGTGATGAAGAGGGAATTTCACCAGGAACTAATTGCATACAAATGACGCCTGCTGAAATTCCCTTTTCTCTACAACTGTTAAAGTTACATGAGCCCTGACCTGGATTTTATCTGGTCACCCTACGAAAACGGTCCTCCGGCTGCTCTGTTGCCGCCACCCCTGACTGCACACCATTGTTTCCAGCTAGGAACCTCTCTGTCGGGAGCCACACTTCAAAGAGGCCAGGAGGAGGGCCCATGAAGGCCAATATCACCTCCTAAGCCCCTCTTCTGGCCAATATCATTACAAAGCCCCACCAATGCTAGGGCTTGAGGAGCATCTCCTCTTTCCCTGCCCTCACCTGCAGCAGCCCTCCCGCCACGGTCAAGCAAGCTGAAAGCAGAGTAGGGCATCAGTGTCTACAGTGTTTAGTAAATAAATGAATAAAAATAATGTCCTTTATGATTGAGTATTCAATAAATGTTTGCTTTTAAAAAAAATATCCCTGGGTGCACACCCTAATGCCATGTGCTGTGCCCGCCTATGCAGGGCTCCTGCAGCTTTAACTGTTGTGATGAAGAGGGAATATGCTGCACGCATACAAATGACACTGCTGAAATTCCCTTTTCTATGCAACTGTTAAAGATACAGGAGCCCTGTCCTTCTTTTCATATGGTCACCCTAGGAGTGTGTGACTCCAAGCAACAAGAAATGGGTATCACCAAACTCCCCCCCCCTCTCTCTCCATACACACACATTCTCCAAGTATCAAGTAGACTTCACACTCAACCCATTTTCATAGGGCATCAAGTACAGGACAGTCATATCTGCCACAGCATGGAATTGTGAAATTGGAAGATGTGTGGATGAGGACAGGGAGGTTTCAAATCGGAATTTGAGTCAGAGTAGCATAGAAAATGTGGAGGAGAGGCCCTTCCATCTTTCTCTGTCAATTCCAATCCATGTGTATTGTGTCTCATATCAACCCACATCTCCACCACTCTTCCTATACCCACTATTCTCCATTGCTCCCTGGCCTACTTTACTGTTCCATTGGCTCTGAACCAGAGGGGTCAGGAATTAGGCTTAGCATCATTTATCAGTGCCACAGCATGATCCATCTCACCCAACCTTTTCCACAGTAGGTGGGGAACAGGAAGGGTGCCAGCAGCAAAAACTAGAGCAAGAAGATCTCAGGATTAAGGTCAGGGAACTGCCCCTCTCACTCACGACACACATGCACACACCCCCCAAGAACGAGGGGGAAAATGTAGGGATTAAAAGTGCCACGGGTGGAGAGACATTATAGGTAGAACTATAATAAAAGAGGTCTGGTCTGGTATAGTGGAGCAGTTTGGTGGATCAGGGCTGTGTATTGGGAAAAAGGGGCATTGGACAGGTTTAGAGGAAGTAATTATTTTGAGGTAACTGACGGCATCAAAATGCAGAAAATTATGTGTCCAATTTTAACCTTCGTAAGTCCCCAAAAGGGCTGTTTTACTTTAGACAGAACAGAGACAGCCATCACTAATCTGTGTCCACAGTAGCTCTTTGTTTTGGAATTGCCATAGGCTATCCACGTGATGTCATTATGAAACTATTGCAATCCAGTCTTTTCTGTGTTTTCTTCCCATTTTTTTCCAGATATGCTTTGCGGCGATTTTTTTGCTAAAAGCTTTTTTGGGTAACTGTTGCTTTAAATTTAAAACTTCCTGTGATCAATTGCACTTTGATTTGTTAGCGTTTGCTCCTTGCAAGAGTGTGTGTATCAAATTACTGTTTTCTTTCCACCTCTTTCTCTTTTCTTTCTATTATAGCAGAACAGCACTACAATCAGGGACTGAACTGCAATCAGCAAACTTTCAATCAATGTTAGAAAGGACCAGAGCTGAATGGAATTTATTTGCAAGTGGACATTATAGAAGGATCTTTGTCATGGAAAAGGAATTAGTAGATAATATTGTGCTAATACATGTTTGTCTGGAATCTTCATTTTAATTCCATTTCCAGCTGCTTTTGGAAAAGCAATGCCTTAATATCACTAAATAGTTCTAGTGTGGAAGCAACCATGGACAGACTAAGGCTGCCTCTACAAGAGGCAGTTAAAGCTCTTTCAAGGCGCATTAAAAAATTTACCTCTACAAGAATGGAGCACAAATCGGGCGTAGAGGCACGTTTTCTCTCCGATTATGCGCATTATTAAATGCGCATTAAATAGCGAGTTTTATTTTGCTCCGGCCGTTAAAGCGCATTTTGACTATGTGAACAAGCGATTCTCTGCATGTCAACAGTTTAAATCGCGTTTCGGTCATCCAGTAATGCGCTTCGCCGCATCTCGTACAGAGGTATTAGGCGTAAATGCGCTTCTGCGAATATGCGCATAATCGCCTAACCAGGCAAAAAGGTGAATTCTTGTAGATGAGGCCTGGATTGGTTTTGCTGTGTATATAGCTGCTCAGTGATAGATCTGCAGTATTGGAAAGTTTCCATAATTTGTAAAGAATTAGTTCAACGAGAGATACTTACTAGAGGGGATGTATAATGGCTCCTTTTTTTCCTAGCCGGGCATAATAAACAATAAAAGATGATCCTGGAGGAGGTGTACAATCTACTATAGTTCTGGTTGTGCTCCACATGCAGAAGCAAGTTGGCAGCCTGGGGTTACTATTTAAACCAATGTTTTCCCTGCATGCTCAAACTACATGAAGATAGTTCAAAAGCTTTAGTAGATCCAGAATGTGGTAGGGGCCAGGAGGTTGGGATATATTGCTCCAACCTTTTACTAACTTTAGTAGTTATCCATCGGTTTCCGGGTTCAATTACAATGCTGTCATTGACCTTGAAAGACTGAAAGGGGCTGGGGCCGGGGTTTCTCTGGAATCGACTCGTCCCATGTGAACCTAATGAAGAACTTCATTCCTCTACAGAGGCCCTCCTATGTGTTCCCATTGTCTGAAGTGTGGTGAATGAATATGAGAGAAAGGGCCTTCTTGGTTGTGGCACCCAGATCTCAGAACACCTTGCTGGAGAGATATACTTGGCCCATTTGAGCCCACTTTCAGTGAGCAATCCAAAAACTTAATCCGCTGTATATTTTATGAATTGTGGCCCCTTTGGAACTTGTTTTAACTGCTATTGTTATTTTAAGATTTTATTGTTTGCAACTGTATTTTTATTGCTTTCAATATGTTGTGAGCTGCCATGGGTTCATTTGTTGTAAAAATGTGGGGTAGAAATGTTTTGCAACAAATAAACATGTTCTTTTCTTATGTGAAAGTACATGGCTATAAATATGATGGATAATTGAAAATCAGCGTCAGAGGTACAAAGCTGGAAGAGGATGGATCAAGGTTGATGGGGCTGTGCTTGGAGGAGCAGCTTGCGATTAAAAGCAGGGTTGCCACCTTTTCTTCTTGGCAGGGATGCTGTGCTTTTAACAACTGAAATAGGCAGACATTCTACAGGTGAAATTTTTTCCAAACCTGCATCTCCATATTGGGAAATGTTTCAGATGCTGGATTTGCATCTGTTGTGCATCTGTTAAGAGCACCAGAGCCCTGCTAGGAAGAAAAAGGCACCAACCCCTTACTAAAAGGTGTGGATTCCAGAAGAGTTCTGCAGTCATTGATAGACTCTAACCAGTTTCACTCTGAGGAAAGCCTGAGGAGGTTGTGGCCAAAGGAGGAGTGGATTATCCTTTTCAATCCCCAGAGAGCTGCAAAGAACACGGGAAGAAATTAAATGTGGGGGATTAGCACACAGCAGCTGTCCCTGGTCCAATTAAAGCCGAGCTCATCCCCGCTTCACAATTCCAGGGAGGGGGCCCTGAGGAAAAATAAAAGGAGGCGGAAGCTACCACACAACAGAGCTGGGCCCTTTGCAAAATAAAAAGTTCATTTGCTTCCCAAGGATATTCTTAAATATTACGTTGTTGGAAGAGAAAGGCTATCTACAGGGCTTGGAAATCTCTGCTAAATGCCTAGGGCAGCACATATACATTGTGCCAAATATTAAAATAAAGACAAATTTTGCAGCGGAACTAAAACATTATTTGCATGGATATGGTTATTTTCGAAATAAGTTTCTCGAAATAATGTTTTATTTGTTGAACAATAATTAAGTGGGTTGTATCTAGGGAGGGTCAAATCAAGTAACTGGACAGGTGAAGCCTAATCAGTTGTGGATTACTACAAGGTCTTCTTTGCCTCACACAGACTCCTGAGAGTTCACTTTCATTTATTCATGTACTTATTATATTTATATCCCACTTCCTGGCCAAGGAAGGTCCCCAAAGTGGCACACAGACACATGATGTTACTGTGTAAACAGTTTAGAGCTGGGCTGCGGAATCTGAGCCCTTCCAGATTTTGTTGGACCCAACTCTTATCAATGTCAGCCAGCATGGCCAATGGTCAGGGATAATGGGAGTTGAAGTCCAAGAACACCGGAGAGACACAGGTTTCCCACTCCTGTTTTAAAGCATAGCCATAAGATCTATAAACCTGCGTGGGTGTGAAATTAAGGATGAAAGAATTGGCATAGCGAGTGAAATGCCGCAGGAAAAGTTCACAAGCTGGGCAAGATAGCAATACACATCCCATCCTGTTAGTCTCCAGCATCTGGTAAGCAATGGTAATAAAACAAAGGTTTTATTTTTAGTGGTCATGATTTCTAGCTACTGATAGAGTTATCTTCCCCCAATGTGTCGCTATTTAACGCACATTCGAAAATGCGAATAATTGGAGATAAAACGCGCCTGGACCCCTGATTTGCACTCCGCTCTTGTAGAAGTAAATTTGGTAATGCGCCTTGAAAGAGATTTAAATCGCTCTTGTAGAGGCACCCTTAGGGTCAACTTTTCTTGGTAAGCATGATCTGGTGTCTGGTGTCAACTTTTCTTGGCCACATATATCTGCAGTCCATGATCATCACCACTTTTGGAGGGACAGCACTTTCCCCACACCAGAATTTTCCTGCATACTTTGGTATCCCACCAATAAGCCAGACATCCAACCCAGCCCGTTCCTCATTGTGGTGTCCAATGCATGTGTACATGGGGCATCACTTTCAAAGCAGAGCAAGTGATGCAAAGTTATGGTTATTTTCTCCACAGTAAGGATCACTCTAGACTTATTTATGTTGAATCTCACTTGCCATTCTGTTGCCTTGTCACTAAGTTTGGAACAACTTTGACAGAACTCTTTATTGTCTGCACAGGATTTTACTGTCCTGTATTACTGCATAAACTGCAACAGAGTTAAGGAAAACAACGTAAACAGCACCAACAGTAAAAACTTGGTTGCTACGTTGACAGATATGTGTACAAAATATTTATTGCATTAATTTCAAAAAAACAAATCACAAAGAATTACTGCATGTTATCAGCAAACTTAGGCTCCTAGCAAAGTCAGACTGTTAGCATTTGTATTTCTGACTAAGTCCAGGATGGTAGTCTTTACTTTAGGAAAGTTATCGCCCTTGAAGAAGCTAGCTAAACCATTTATGACTTTGCTTAAAACTGTAAGTGACACAGGTCTCTAATCAGCAATATTAATTCCTAGAGTGGATACTCAGATCCGTCTGCTCAGCTGAAATTCTCTCTGGTCCCCTCTACAAGAATTCAGTTTGACGCCTGGTTGTCCGATTATGTGCATCTTCTCGCAATCGCTTCTACGCCTAATCCCTATACATTGGAGGTGGTGAAGCACATTAATGGTTGTATGTAACGCGCTTTAAAGATGTTTAATGCGGAGAATCACTTGTTTACATGGTCATAAGGCGCTTTAACTCCTGCGGTAAATTAAAACTCGCTATTTAACAAGCATTTGATAATGCGCATAATTGGACAGAAAAAGCGCCTCAACCCCTGATTTGCGCTCCGTTCATGTGGAGGTGAAATCGGTAATGCACTCTGAAAGAGCTTTAAATCGCTCTTGTAGAGGCACCCTCAGTCATGTGCACCATAGCTGTCAAAGTCAGCAGTTATAATGAGATAACAGTGCCCTCTGCTGCAGTGTTGGTTTATCAGACAGGAAAAAGGAGAGGCCCAAATGCTTGTAATGAAACCTCAATTTAAATAATAATTAAAACCCATCCACATGCTGTTTTTCTTCCTGCATAGTTCCGTAGGGTGACCAGATAAAATTCAGGTCAGGGGTCATGTAACTTTAACAGTTGTAGAGAAAAGGGAATTTCAGCCAGTGTCATTTGTATGCAACTAGTTCCTGGTGAAATTCCCTCTTCATCACAACAGTTAAAGGTGCAGGGGCCCTGCCTTCTTTTGTATATGGTCACTCTAGTATAGTGCCTGCAACTTTAACTGTTGTGATTAAGAGGAAATTTCACCAGGAACTAATTACATACAAATGACACTGGCTGAAATTCCCTTTTTTCTACAGCTGTTAAAGTTACATGAGCCCTGTCCTCCTTTTCATATGGTCAGCCTACATAAAGCCATAGTAAAAGCAGATAAAAATTACACCCCACTCAACCTAGTACAACAAAACGAAGACCAAGCACAACCACTCAGTCGCAGAGAAAAAAGAAAAATGGGCACAAAAAGTGCTACATGGGAAGCATTACAACATAATACAGAACCCACAAAGAACAATAGTACAAATGGCTTAGTAAAGGTGAGCTATTTCCTGAAACAGGATTCCTAATAGCCATACAGTATCTAGTTATAGCAACCAAGAACTACAACAAATACATCATAAAAGATAACAGAGTAACAACAGACTCATGTAGGAAATGTCATCAATCCCAAGAAACAATAGACCACGTAATAGGAGGATATAAAATTCTGGCAGGAATGACTATATGGATAGACACAATACAGTTGCAAAAATAATTCACCAACAACTAGCTATCAAATTCAACCTCATCAAACAACCTACACCATCATACTATACATACCCACCCGAAACAATGTTGGAAAATCCAGATCATAAAATATACTGGGCCAGAACATTTCATACGGACAAGACAATACCTTGCAATTAAACAGACATAACAGTTATAGACAAAAAAGAAAAAACACACTTATCTCATCGGCATAACAATACCGAATGACAAAAATGTTGTAGTAAAGGAAGAGGAAAAGAGAGGAAAATATACAACACTGGCTATGGAAGTTAAGGAACTATGGCAACAAGAAAAAGTTACAATTATTCTGTTAGTCACATCAGTCACTAGCATCACATCAAAAATTTTTTTTACAGAAAACCTTCAGAAACTAAGCCTAGTAAAATACATCTACACCAACATCCAGAAAGCAGTCATACTTAATACATGTTCTATAGTCAGGACATTTCTGAATCAGTAAAAGTCAGCATGACTTGACAAAGCCTGTCATGTTCATCTAGAAAAACTGCCATGAGCAAGAAAAATTTATTATTATTATTATTATTACTCTTGGGAGGCTGCGATTTTGAACGGAGGAGTAAATAGGGTAGGAGACAGGGCTGATTAATCCTTTCCATGCTGGCTGATTTTTCTTGTCAAAAACACTCCACCTGCTGCTTTTCTTCCTGCACAGTTCCAGATATATGCCTATGCGAAATATATATCTGGACCCCTGTAGGGAAAAAGGTTGCCGGCGGTGGGAGTGAATTTTGAATGGAAAACCAGCTGGCAGGGAAAGGGTTAAGCACTTCCTTCTTCTCCTCACTCTTCCACTCAAAACAGCGGTACCCCAAGGCTATTTTTCATTAAAAACAAACACTCAGAGCTTTGTTATTATACACATTGTGTTATAAATGTGGATCTAACCATGAGGTTGTCTTGGACTCATTTTTGGACTCTGATTATAAAAACTGCGGCAGGAGCTGTGCCTAGAAAAAGCCCCGGAAAGACCTTAGAAAACAACTTCAGGTAGGATGATAGCTTGCTATTCTCTGGAGTGGTGCAGGCGCCTCAAAACTTCACACAATGCAGGAGGGGCCTCTACTGCCACCACCTGACAGCCAGGGGCAGCAGGAGGCTCCCAAGCTGTATTGGAGCCAATGCCTAAAAAAAATTGCAATCGCTTCCCTCAGAGGGGCAGAGCTAGAAGCAACCCCTTTCCCCTGGGGTGTCTTGCATAGGGCCTCTGAAACCTGCTCCACAGAGAGTTGTCCAGTCTCTTGATCTCCTGCAACTATCCTGGCTTCTTGCTAAGTCTTGCCAATACCTCTGTGGGGTCCCCAGCATGGAATAGGGCAATGGTTTACTTGTCTTCAACTTCACCAAGCACAGGTTGGCAAGTTCTAGACTGCCACCTCAGGCAATAGAATTGGGGTACCATTAAAGCAACAAAGTAGAGGTGAACAGATATGGCCAATGGAACGCAATCTAGCCATGCTCTTGTATGGCTGATATTTGTTTCAATGAAGTTTGTGCAGGAGAATGTCTCAGCGGATTAAGCACCATGTTAATTAATCAAAGGAAAGTGTTGTTGGATTTTCTGTCCTAGGGTGCTTCTGCAAGAGCAATTTAAAGCTCTTTCAAGGCGGATTAAATTTTTTACATCTACAAGAGCGGAGCGCAAATCGGGGTCGAGGCATGTTTTACCTCCGATTATGCGCATCTTTGCATGCGCGTTAAATAGCGAGTTTTAATTTACCGTGGGAGTTACAGTGCCTTATGACCATGTAAACAAGCGATTCTCCGCATCAAACACCTTTAAACCACGTTTCATCAACCGTTAATGCGGTTCACCGCCTTCCGTGTGTAGGGATTAGCCGTAAAAGCGATTGCGAGAAGATGCACATAATTGGACAACCGGGCGTCAAACCAAATTCTTGTAGAGGGGACCTCAGGCACTGAAATATCTTGGACCAGTCTTGGCACTATTAAATAGTTGCGTGAGACACTTGAGAAACTACTCTACAAAGTACTCTGAATCACAATTGATATCCTTAGCTGATAGGGTAGAAATAATAACATTTCCCCTGCAAATAAATAAATAAATAAATACATTGCATTTGAGTGCTGAGAAAATACAGTATCCTCACTTCAGAAGTACTATGTTGAGAAAAGATCTCTGGACCTCTTGCAACAAATGCAGATTTACTGTGCCCTGCAACCACAAATGCACAAAAAACTAGAAAGGTCTTAAGTGCACCAGATAGTGATGGGCAAATATCACTACATGCTAGGCTGACCAGATTTTGAGACCCAAAATCCCGGTCCCCCCCCCACATAAAACAACCCCCCCCGCGTGCCCGCGCACCCGCCCCCCCCCGCGCGGCCCGCCCGCCCCTCCCGCCCCCCCTGCCCGTGCTGTGGCGCCCGCACGCCTGCCCCCCCGCGCGCCTGCGCGCCCGCCCCCCCGCGCGGCCTGCCCACTCCCTCCGCCTGTGCTGCGCTGCGCCGCCCGCCCGCCCCGCTCGCCCCACGCTGCTCGAGCAGCCCGCCCGCCTCGCGATCCTTACCTGTGCAGGCCGCGTCCGCTTCCCTCCAGTGCTCGGAATCTACTGAGAAACAGGCTTCACGGCCTGTCTCTCAGTATCGTGCTGGGTGATGAAGTCATCACCCGGCGCGCTACTGAGGGACAGGCCGTGAAGCCTGTTTCTCAGTAGATTCGAGCACTGGAGGAAAGCGGACGCGGCCTGCACAGGTAAGGAGCTCGAGGCGCAGGGCTCGAGGCGCGGGGCACTTACCTGCTGGGGCGGGCGCTTCCAGGGCTCCTCCGCCGCCACCGCCGCCGGGTCTACCGCCGCTCCTCGCTTGCTGCACCGCCGCGTGACCCCCCGCCACCCCGGTTTGCCCCCCCCGCCCCCCGGTTGGGCTGGTTTGCCCCTGGATTCCCGGTTAGGACCGGGAAATCCCGAGCCATCTGGACAGCCTACTACATGCACTTGCGTTGAAGTAAGTCCCATATGATGCAATGGGACTTAGAAATGGAGTAGTCGTGAATAGGGTTGTGCTGTTAACCATCATCACAACAACCTGCACATAAAAAGGTTCTAATTTTAATGATTGCAACATAACAACTGTCCTTTTAATATGCAAATCTTCCAATTTAAAACTTTTTATTATTTTCAAACAAAGATAAAACACAAACAGTACAACAATACAACATACAACATTAAAATGGACTTCTGAATTTCTCCAACATACAAAAATATCTATGTTTTCTTAACGCTTTATCAAAATAAGACTAATAAAAAACGAAACAAAATAGTGAGTGAAATTCTCGACTTCCCTATCTTTATCAATTGTTTTTCTTCCAATTTAATCACTGAATCCGTATGCAAATATGTACTTCTCTTTCTTTGAAAAAATCTATCAGAGGTTTAACCCGGTTGTTGTTTTATCTTTTATTATCGCTGTGAGTTTTGCCATTTCTGTAATTTTCAATAGCCATTCCTCCTCTGTTGGTACTTTCTCAGTCTTCCAATTCTGGGCATATATTAATCTTGCTGCCGTTATCACGTATAAGAATAAAGTTCCATAACTTTGAGTCAAATGTTGATCTGTTATCCCCAACAAAAAGTACTCCGGACGCAGTTGTATTTTAATCTTCAGTACATTTTGCATTACCTTATGCATTTGTACCCAAAAGGATTTTGCTTTTTTACATGTCCACCATAAATGATAAAAAGTTCCTTCCTGTTCTTCACATTTCCAGCACCTTCCCGATGTCCCTTTATACATTTTCGCCAATTTTGACGGAGATATATACCATCTTTACATAATTTTGTAAACATTTTATTTTGATCTGGCACATAATGTAAATTTCAAGCCTCTCAACCACATAGTCTCCCACTGATCCATAGTAATGTTATATCCAAAATTTTGAGGCCACTTTATCATACAATCTTTATCTGTTCATCTTCAGTCTCACACTAACAAAAGTTTATATGTCTTTGAAATCTATGCAAATCTTCCATGTTCGGCTTGTAAATTAGATTGCCAGATATATGCAGACTTAATTACTTTCAGACCTGGTTTGGGATAGAAATGATCTTGGCTGCCCTAGTGGACATTTTACCATGGGGGAATAAATGTGGGAGTGAAATCCTATTGGTTCTCCTAGATATTTTGGTGGGTTTCAATACTGGTGTGGACTGTCTATCTGTGTAGGGCTTGGAAGACATGGTATTATGGTGGCTTCAGTCCTTCCAGGAGAATTGATCCCAGAAGGTAATCCTGGGTGCACTACCCCATGGGCCATGAGCTTATGGGTGCTACAAGCTTCCATTCTGTCCCATATGCTTTTTAATATCTATATAAATTTTCTGGGAGAAGTTAGTCAGAAGTGTCATCAATGTGCAGCTGCATTCAGCTCTACCTTTAATTTTCATCTACTCATCCCAGGGAGGCTGGAGAACTCTTGAACTGGTTTCTGGAGGTCATTTGGGAAAGGATAAGGGAGAATAAGATATAACTTAAATCCAAAGAAAACCAAGGTACTTGTAGGTAGGGAAACAGACTATTATGGATGGAGATTCACAACTGGTCCTAGATGGGGTTGCAATGGTTTGAGAGTTCTCTTAAACTTGGCACTAATTGGGGAAGCTCAGATGACAGCAGTAGTCTGAAGTGCTAGTATCTCCTTATCTGGAGAGGATGACCTTGCTTCAGTTATCCATGCTCTAATGACATCCAGTCTGAATTCCTGTAACACATTCTATATGGGGCCACCTTTAAAGATGGTTTGGAAACTTCAACTGGTACCAAATGCAGCAGTACTGGTAGGTGCTAGACAGTCAGATCATGTGACACCTATATTGTACCAGTTGCACTGATTGTCAGTGCCTTATTGGGTTAAATTCAAAGCCAAAAACAGTTTGAGTCCAGGTAACTTGAGGGACTCCCATCACCCATACCAACCTCTCTGTACTCTGAGATAAACATTGAAGGTTCTAATTGCGTGCATGCTTGCCTATAAGAGCAATTAGGCTAGTAGATATGTAGGACAGGCTTTTTCAGAAGTGGTCCATGCTTGGGGAACTGTGTTCCAACTAATGCCTGTCAGGACCCATCATTACAGGCCTTCAAGTGGGTCATAAAGACTCACCTGTTTACCTTGGCCTTTAATTGTGTTACAACTCTACCTGGGTCACTGTGTATATGGTATTATCTGGTTTTCATTGTTCATTTTAATTTTATCATTGTTCTTATTATTGCTTTATAATTATTGTTATATACCACCTTGGGATGGTTATCCTAAAAGGCAGTTTATAAATCTTTTAAATAAATAAATAAAATATGGCTATCACTTGTTTAAAGAAATTGTGCTGCATGTGTTTTTACTTTGAAGTTGTGATGTGGGTTTTACTTGAGTAGGGTTATAGTAAAATTCTCAGTTGACCTCTTCCTGCCTCATACACACAATGGAAGAGGAAGCTGAAACAACACAGAGCAATTTCACTTATGTAGGAAAATATAAAGAATAGATAGTGGCATTGGTTAGGGGGGAAATAAGGTGTTTTTTGGTATATTTGGGGTATTAACTCTGATCCTAAATGTGTAGGAGGGGAGGGCTATGGGTTAACTGTGTTAAATTTAATAGTTCTAAACTGATCTAGGTAGATCTGATCTAAGCAGAAATGTATTTGCTTCAGTAATCCATATATTGCATACTTATTTCTATAACTTTGATTTTAAATAAATAATTGTTATTTTTCTTCTGTATTTCTGTAGTTTGATTTTCATTTTTGTAAAGTTCACATTTTGGTTACTTAGATTTCTATGCTGGCATGTTCCATGTTCATATTACAATTTTTAATTTAGTATCTTGATCATTGGTAGCTCTTTATAGTATAATAGATGGAAATGTAATTTTTAAAAATCTGAATATTTTATATTAATGTATTTTGCACTGTTGATATGTATATAATGTTTTTGTGTTTTGTCTTTCATAATACTGCAGTTTTCATTACTCTAGTTTGTATTGTATTTGGATGTACTATTTCAATAGTGTATATTTTGGTGCTTTGCCTTTTGGTAGTTTGATTAATTTTTGTGAAATGCCCAGAGAGCTTTGGCTATTGGGCAGTATAGCTATGCAATAAATAAATAATAAATCTGGACTTTGTGATTCTTATTTTTGGTGTTATAAATTATTTCCTATTGTGTTTCCATTTTACTACACACTAGTAGTTCTTAATTTATCCCTTGTGTGTCTAAATATTAGTTGTTTTCTGTTTCAGTAGTTGTTATTTCACATTTTAATCTGGAGCAGTATAATTTTCAGACAAAATGTCTTATAAACACAAACTAGATGCTTTGGAAATTCATTCTATGCAAATAAGCCAAATAAACCTTGATTAACATGTATAAAACAGTTCTTCTCCCCCCTTCTCTAATTTATTGTATTCTGATAGTCAAAACTGATGAATGCAAGACAATAGAGAAAATTTGCTGGCTGCAGCTTTAAAGGCTGCCACATACGGTTTGTATAGCTGCCCCTTATTTTTATTTCTTACAAATGAGGTGGGTTTTGTACTATATATATATATATATATATATTAGTAACACGTTACCTGCAAGCTTTATTTATTACCTCTAAAGAGGATTTAACAAGAATATTGTGTTTGGGTTGAGAAAAGCATTTTTCCTTTGCCACAATTGGCTTTGACAGTACAGCTATGCTAGATTGTGACACACATTAGAACAACCAGTTTCTAGCCATCTGAAGTAAAGGAACATGGGAAACAGAAAGGAATAAAAGCGGTAAAAGATGCAATTTGGCCAAAATTATACATGTCAAAAGTGTGTGTGAAGACTTTCGTGTGTCAAAGACTCTTAATTTTTATTATTGATAGGATCTCCCCCATAGATTTTAATGCAGCATGTAGATTTTAGCTATATGTATATAGAAGTGATTATAGTAGTTGTGATAGGATATAAGCCATATCCAAAATGGGGAAGATTTAAATTACTAAACAAGTGAGTCTTGGTTGTTGTTTTTTACATTCTCATTTTATGTTATAAACTCAGAGACATAAAACCTATTTAAAAAACCCTTGGAAACATTTGGGATTTTTTGGGGTCATTTTTAAAAATTTGACATTTTGGGGAATATATATTTCTAATCATTAATTCACATATTCAAATGTCTCTAAAAATTCAACTTCTTATGTTTCTGAATGATAATACTAAAGTCCTTCACATTTTGAAAGTTTTCAAGGTTATATAAATAAACCTCCCTTTGTTTACTATAATGTTGATGGTTGCTCTTCTCAATTTTTTATTTTATTTTTCCTTAATTTCCTCACGAGCAAAACCTTAGCTTGCAGCTCTATCTATAATTCTGAATCTATATTTAATTATTGTTTGTTGAAAAATATACCAAACTGTACAATTTTATGTTCTAAGTTATACATGATACATATATCAAATAGTAAAGTAAATTTACATTTAAAGTAGTAAGATGAATGTAGTAGTAAGATAAATGTATGTATAATGTTATTATTAACATTGTAGGGGTATATAATGCTCATTAAATTTTTTTTAATAATCTACATTTCTTGTTACCACCATCAACCAAATGGACAGGGGAAAGAATTTCTACCACATGTGTGTATAAAAATGCATTATAGCAGCTTAACTGCTATAACAGTTTTTTGTTTAAGAGGTATTTTACTATTTCAATATTTTCAAATATATATAGCAGGAAAGATGTATGGCACTACTTAAAAAAGCAATCAAAACAACAAGAAACAGGTGATAAAACAGGACCCCATTGCAAAAGATATAGTGAATGTGTGGTGAGCTGTAGGTTCAGGTCCCTGGTAAGTCACTACTCATATCAAGAAACTAAACAAAAGTGAGTGTGCACCTGGGCCACGCACATATAATAATATTCTAAAAAAAATAGACTATGAATGGGTGCAGTATAAAGGTCATTTCTCCAATTGTGTGATAATACAAAGACAGCATTATGAACTTGTCAGTTATATGACTGTGGCTGTTGGAGTTCTTCATGCAAAATAATGGAAGACACCAAATATACCCAACATAAGAGAACATTATAAAAAAAAATGGTGGCATTATGCCACAATAGTTAAATTGTCTAATTATATAGGAGGGTGAGAAAAAATGCATAATTAGTTATACTGTTAATTTGTCACCATTAATTAGTTCCCCCCAGCCTGCAACATTACTTTGAAATGTTATGAAGCCCTTATCTTTTTTCTACCTTTTCTTGTATAGATCTTGTGAATATTATTTGAACGTTACCATCATTTCAAATATAAATATTTAATTTGGAGGTTCACTGATGTTTTTCTTTTCTTTTTATATAATAAATTTGTAATCATAGCTCATTTATATTAACAAATTGGTAGTTACATTATTGTTTCGTTAGGCATGTCTGTTGTTTTGCTAGTATTAGGAGCACAGGGACTGACAGGCAACAGCTCTCTAGGGTTTCAGACAGGGGCTTTTCCCTGCTCTTTTTGCAGATGGCAGAGAATGAACCTTGAACATTTTGCATGCAAAGCATGTGCTTTACCACTGGACTATGGCTATTCCACATATATATTAGGCTATATTAAGGAAAATAAAAGGTGCAATCCTACGCATGTTTAGACAGAAACAAGTCCTACAACTCCCAGCCGTTCCCAAACTGCTGCGTTGACTGAGGAATGCTGGGAATTGTAGGACTTCCCCCCCCCCGTCCATTCATGCGTAAGATTGCACCTTAAGAGATTACACCCTAAGATATCTTCCTGGGTGTTGTTACTAAGTCTGAGTCTGTCTTCTGTTATTTGTGTGCACATGTCAATTTTTTTCTTCAACAAAATTCTATGTAACTTCTGTTAATAAAAGATAGTAGGTGAACAAGATAATATAAAGTTTATACCCGAGACCAAGTATAAACATTATCTATAGCATCAGGCCATTCTTTCTAACATAGGATTTACAACTGCATTAGCCAGATAGGAAAAGCAAACATTCCTTGTAGTACTAGTAAAAATGTCCTGATACTCCTATCATAAATATACTTTCATGGAAAGAAAGCTAGCTGATTTTAGTGGAACAGCCTGGGTGAGTGTTTAATCAATGTTAATGTGGCTTAAGTGCACATATTTAAGCTGCAATTCTATGCAAACTTACCTGGAAGTAAACCACACTGAAATCAGTGTGGCTTACCTTTGAGTAAACATGCATAGTATTACGATTAGGCTGCAATCTTATGCACATTTATTTAGGAGTAAGACCCACTTCTGAATAAACTTGCATAGGACTGTGCTCTTAGTATGTTGAATTGTTGCCTTAGTGTAAAGGCTACATTTTGCTGTAAAGCACTTAAGCAGGTTAAAAACGATTATTTAAAGCAATATTTTCCATAAAAATATAAGCTTCACATTCACTTCAGTCTTGGTGTGGGGGAGGCCTACCTCCCTACCCAACAGGAAGGTGGGTGCAGATAGCTGCCCCAAGACCTTCAGTCTACTCAGTCAGGTTCTTACAAGTGGTACTCACAACAAAATGTTGGTGTGTGGAGTGCCCCTATTAGCTGTAACTTAGGTTGTTTTTGGTCCTTCTGCTGCCTTAGGGATTATTTCCCTAAATATTTTAAAAATACTTTTGCAAACCTTGGGGTTCTCCCAAGCCTCCCTGTTAAGTGCATATGGGGCTCTTTTGGCTATATAAGGATGCACACTTGGAGAACTGAGTTTGTATGCATGCATAGAGCCACTGACTGGACTGTATTGTACAAATGCAAATATTTGAAATTTTATACATTTTTTCTTTCCTCCTGTGGAAGAGCATAGGAGGACATTTAGTAGGAATTTTGTTTTTGTTTTAAAAATTCTATCTATGAAAATAATTAGTTTTAGAAATTAAGGGAATAATGCAAAAGGGAGGAAGTGTTAAAAAGTTGTAAGCCTAGGCTATGAAATAGGATAGTGTATAAATTCAAATAAAATGCACAATGTGAAAGACAATTTCTCTGATTTAGATCGGGCACCAAACTTGTGTGGAGATAATGCAGCACTGATACAACTGCACACACTATATCCTTGTGTGATTGCTTTGACATATTGTGAGCCCACTGAGTGACTTGGCTGTGTTTATGCAGAAATGGTGGTGGGTAAAATAATGTGACGCCCAGTGAGAGACTATGGTCATGTTGAGGAAAACAGGCTCTGGCATATTTATCACATTAGGTGGGAAAAGACATGACTCCGCAGATTTGATGAGAACAGGACAGCTTTGGTATGCTTGTGAAAATGGGTTACAAGCAACTCCTTTCCTAGCAGGAATCACATGTGTTTAACAGCTGCACGACAGGCTGGAATTCAATATGTGATATGTTTTTCTGGCATTTATATCCATTGATTGGGAAATCATCACTTGCTGGATTTTTGCTTTGTCACATACCTGTTAAAAAGCCCTGAAGCCTTGTGTGTATAAAGTTGGCAATGCTAGTTGCAAGGGGGCATTGGGGCCAAAACTGCCTCAGTAGTGAGTTGCAACCATTCTAGTCAGAGGTCATCCTTTTGGCAGGTGCTTTTCATTAGCCTCGTTTTTAAAAACATTACAATATCTTATGTAGTAGCAGAGCTATTGTGAATCCAGAGAAAACTCTACGTAGGTACTGCAACTTGTTTGTGTGAGATTCAACGGCTTTTAAAACATATTTAAAACATATTTGCAAGTGGATTTAGCAATTAAACTGGAAGAAAAACGTATGTTAAAGAAATACAGGAGGGGAAACTTCACTCACTATTTAGGCTTATTTTGACAAATTATTAAGAAAATGAGGAAATTTGGAAGTCCATTTTAATGTTGTTTGTTTTATGTAATTTTTGTTGTTTGTGGGTGTAAGCAAGGTGTATGTGTTCGGAAAAAATAAAAAAAATTGAATGTCAACCCCCCCCCCTGAACTCTGAAGTAATATTATGGAGTATTGGGATTGCTTTACACGTTTGTCCTCAGCCTCACTAAAGGGGACAGAAAGGAGGCCTTCAACATGACCATGAGGAGCCTTTATGTCTAGTGAATATACTTTAGGGCTCTACATGAAGTACCCAGACCTATCTCGTAATGGCCCTGATTCAGCCAGGACAGTTCAGTTTTTGTTGTATATGTCTCTAGAAAATAATTGCCTCACAAATGTTTTGAGTTTACGGCTGACTGATTGGACCTGCCCAGTACAGAGCCTTGACAGGCACTCCAAAGGCAGTAACTTCAACTTTTGATTTTTGGGGCATTTCTGCATTAAAGTAGTTGTCTTTCATAATATGCTGCTAAACCTATCTACAGGCCAGACTGCCCATCCGTATGGAGGGATGAAGGCACATTCAGCAGCACAACTGATAGCAACAATAATTACTGTCATGAAGTCTGGAGCAAGATCAGCTATCTTGCTTTCCTGAGCTAAAGCACCATCCCTATTAGTGAGTTTAACTTCCTATTTTTTCCGCATAAACCCAGAGTTTTGTGGCACTCTGAAGATTACCAGCTTTATTATGGCATAAGCATAAAATACTCTTGTTTTGCTGCTACAGACTAACACTGACACACCTCTGTATGGGATAGTGAGTGTATTTCTGGATTTAGCAACATTGCGGATAGGATTCAATAATTCTCTCTCAAACACACACACACACACACTTAGAATGCAATCCTATGCGTGTTTGGACAAAAAAAGTCCTACAATCCCCAACATTCCCTGGCCAGCATAGCATTATGCTGTTACTTCCTTTTCCTTGATTCTGGTGAGAGGAAGTCCAAAGTTTATCTCATGTTGTTTGGATGTCCCTGTCAATCCAAACTAACAATGCCCTAACTCAAATTTAGTATTGTACCTGATTTTAAAAGGTTATTGATTGGGGCTTAGTTACAGTAATTATGTTAACCCCCCCCCCCCCGGTAATTTGAAATGCTTGCCAGTGCAACCCCTATACATGTTTATTCAGAAATAAACCCCATTCAGTTGAATGAGACATACTTTCAGGCAAGTTTTGGTTGCAGCCTGAACTAAGTTTTTAAGGCTGCAACCCACTTCCCTGTGAGTAAGCCCTTTTGAACTCAATGGGACCTCTTCTAGTTGATGCAATGGATTATTAAAATGATGGAAAATTTTTTGACGATTGTCCTTCCATAACTGCTAATCTGGTACTTCACGTCAATAAGTCTGATGTCACCTGGTAAATATCTAAAACGTTTTTATTTTTAAAATAATGATTTTGAAATAAGCTTATATTCACTAGACAGAGGAATAAAGTGGTAAAATTTTACTGTTTGAATGGTTTAAATACTTTTAAGTGTGCCATCCTATGCATGTTTAGTTAGAAACTGGCTGGGGAATGCAGGGAGTTGTAGGGTTTTTTCTGTCTACACATGCATAGGATTGCACCTTAAACAATTTAAAAATAGTATAGGGAAGGATCAAAGAAAACCCATGCACTGAATCTTGGTGCAAAAGTGTCCCTATTTTCATCTTTGGTAACAACCTCTGTAGGGTTGCCATGTTAGTCTGTTTAGAATAAAGTTGTTAGTCTTTAAGGTGTCGTGAGACATTAAGTTTATTTTATCTCTGAAATCTGGGGTGGGGCATGCATAAATCATCTCTTCTTGCCCCCATCCATAATTGTAGCAATCATTTCCCATTACAGGACTGCCAGCGAAGTCATGCCACCCCTGCAGTATAGCACACAAACTTTGAGTGGCCATTCAACTGTTTCTGTGGTTGACCAAAATTGCTATGCAATCTAACATTCTTGTCGATGCTTGTGTGCCGTACACACAGGACTACGTGACATTGTGGGTTACAAGGTGGCCTTCCTGTCAGGCTTTGCACGACACATAACCCTTATGTTGTAAGGAATAGAGAAGCCCTTTTCTAGATCTTGAGGCTATTTTATGGGAAGACAAAACAACTATTATGATCATACAGTTGTTTTTAAGAGAGTCTGAAATGTCTGTTACAATATTGATGTGGTAGTTGCACACCTTTCTCTGGCAGTGCACACATTTTCCAAGTTGTGGAATGGATTTAAGCAAATTAGACCACATTATAGCAGAGAGGGACGATAGAAGCCAGCCTTAGGATGGCCTTGGAAAAATAACTAAACAACTAAGGGTGGGCTTGATGTAAGTATACCCATGCAACGAGGCCTTGGTGTTAACAGGCCACACACACACAGTGCCTGGCCAGGTGGTCCTCCTTGTTAGGTAGTGGCTGTGGAAACATGACCTTGGTCTCACTGGATGGAAACACTGAGGACCACGTAATAGAGATATGAAACTGGCATTATTTTTCACCATTTTGCACTAAAGAAGATCGCAGGCTGTATGCCCACAGTAGAGGGACAGCTAAGGCAGTTTGGGAGGAAAACAAATAATCCGTTACATTTCAAAACCCTTAAGCTTGCAACTCCGCACCGCCCTCTGGCTCAGTGACCGATGAACCAACCGGCCTATCATTAGGCAGACAACATGTACGGCCCAATCAGAAACAGCGCGGGCATCTCTCCCCAGCCCACTTTATATCGTTGTAACTGACAGCGCTTCCCGCCAATTCTAACGGCCGCCGGGAGCGGGGCAGCCTCGCCCGTGTAGAAGAGCCCCGGCCAATAGTCCTGTGGTGGTGTCCTGAATGATGGGTCCCGGTGTCCAATGGCAGCGAAGGGGGCGGGGCATAGCTCTCCGGGTTTCCTCTCCGGCTCGGTTTTCCCCCCCTCCCCCCCGCGGGTTCTTCGCTGCGAAGAAAATGGCGGCGGCGCCGAGCGGAGATGAGAGATTGTGAGTGACCCGAGGAGAGGGGGTGGGGAAGGCTGGGGCCGGACCATTAAATCCTTCGCGTGGGGGTCCTGGACGGGACCATTCGTAGCGGCAGGGAGGGCGAAAGGGATGCTCGGCGGGGCTGCGGCCGTTGGTTTCTTTCCGCTCGTGGGTTCTCCTCCCCTTTTCTCCTGCGCGCCCAGGGCCCCTGAGTGCGTCACAGCGATCCCCTCTGCCCAGCAATGGGAGGGGCCGACCCTCCTGCCGAAGAAGGGAGGAGGAGTGGGAGAGGAAGGCAGGGGCGTGCCCCCTGAGGCGAGGGGGGGGGGCTAAGGTCAGAGGTGACTCGTGCCAACTCGCGGGTGCTGCTGCCTCGCTGATGTCAGCTCTCTAGAATGACCCCCTAATGCCACTCTGCTGGTTTTGGCCATCTTCCCTTCTTTAAGCCTTTGCCTTGTCCAGATGCCTGTATCGTCATGGACCTTCTTTCATCAACTTCCCATTGCCAGTGTTGGTTTCAGGTTAGAGGGGACATTTGGCAACATGCTTTTGGGGGGGGGGTCATCCTTGCCCCCCCTAGTTCTCCCCAGTGCATCATCAAAAAAGAGAGGTGAGGAGGAAGTTGGCAGAGTTGGTGGATTGTGTGCATTTTCTCTGTATATTATGAAGGATTGGCCCCTAAGGTGCTGCCCAGAGATTCTGCATTTGAGCTGTTGCCTCTGCGCACTCATTCACCCCTTTCTGGGTGGGAATTGGGTTTGTTCCCTACCACCGTGGCACTAAGTGGATGCAGGGACACATGGAGGTGAACAGAGGTTGATCACGCATGGAACAGTCAATTCTTGTTCACCTGGGTAGAGTAGTCATAGAGATTGGAGTTGGGGAGGCCAATCCTCCCTACTGGTAACTAATTGAAAACAGCAGCGCCCATTCCTTAATGCCATTTACTTGCCCAACCCCCAACCCCTAGCCACTTTGTACAGAGAGGTGTAGGATAAATAAGCAAGAGGGGATCAGCTGCTCATCTTGCTCACATGCGCTCTTACTCAGGGCGGCATATAAGTGTCTAGGCCCAATCCCCACTGCCCTGAGGAGAGTACAGGCAAGTGAGATGAGTTGGCAGCTGCTTCTTATTGGAGCAGCCCTTGCCTTCCCATGATTGGGTATGTGATGGCTGCTTCTGATTATGTTCATTCACGCACGGTAGGAGAGTCCACTTGCGTGCTCTCCCTCTCTCTTTGGGCAATTTGACATGGAGGAATGGGTGAAGCGTGGCTGATCAGAATGAATTAGTGATCAGAAGCATTGACTGTTCTTTTAGGAGCAACCATTACCTGTGTTTGCTTGCTCTCCTTGTTTCTCTCTGGATAATGCAGTAGGAAGGATTGGACTGCCGGACCAAATTCCCACAGCTGTACTACCTACAGAGAGAGCGAGAGCATGTGCACACAAGTGGGTTAGCAAGAGAATGTGACGGCTGCACCTTGGACAAGCAACCAACTGCCCATTTGCACATCTAGATTCTTGTGGGTGTTGGGGATTGGGCCCAGTGGACCTAAACTTACCTGCTGTACCACCTAGAACAGGAATGGACAACTTGTGACCCTCCAGATGTTTTGGCCTGCACCTCCCATGATCTCTCATTGGCTATGCTGGCTTGGGCTGATGGGAGTTGTAGGCCAAAATGTCAGGAGGGCCACAAGTTTGCCCACCCCTGACCTTATAGAGATTGTGTCTACAGCACCACAGGACTCACTCATTCCTGCTGCACTGCTGGAAAGTGAGGGTGAGCAAGTGAGAGGACATAGATAATAGTTGCCCCTGCAAGGAGCAGCTGCTGACTTTTTTGGTTCATGCGCACACTCTTGGCAGCCCCAGCGGCTCCAATTCCCCATGCTGCGCAGCCTCATGAGAGCGAGAGGGCAAGTGGGCAGAGGCAGGAGCAGCCACAGATTTCTCTTTCTTTTTCTCTGGGCAATCCAATAGACACACTACTTCCTTTTGAAGCTTTGAGAATGAGAAAAGAGGCAAGGGATTGTAGATAGCAAAACCTGTTCCTTGCACCTCTTCAGGCCAGTCCAGATGTGTGGGCATTTGCTAAACATGTGTTTGCCAATTTGGCTATAAAACAGGGGCGGGGAAGTTAACTTTTAATACTCAAAGGAGTGCATGGGTAATTGGGAATCCTCTCCTGCTTTACTTTCCCTTGCCCTGCTCATCTTTTCGTTTCCCCCCAGCCCACCTCCAATACCGGAAGTGAAGCAGCTGGAGAAAAAGTCAAAGCAGTGGAATGCAGAGAGGTAAAACCCACTGCAATTCTCCTTCATTTTGATGCTTTGACTTGCAATGTAATCTGGAGCCTGGGTCTTGCATACACCAGCCGTTTGTGTAACGTTACTTAGTTCTGCTGCATCAAGGTCTTGGAGATGCCTCTAGCTTATTCCAGTTGCTTAATTTCATCTTACCTTTCCCCTCTCTGCTCAGTGGTCATGCAGAACTACTCATGGCAACTTTGTAGTGTGCCCTTAATTTTTCTTACGTTGTCGCTTTTGATGCTGCGGTCTTTCCCAGGATCATCTAATATTAAATGACATGGTGTTGTTTTTGTCCATTTTATGTCAGTCCATTTATTCACACTTTACTGTTTTGTCTGGTTTTTGTTACCTATTCTCTAATGGTGTGATGCCATTGATAACAATTCTTTGATATGGTTCTCTCATGCCAACAATTTTAGTGCTCCAAGCATTTCTGATACAAATGATAGTAATTTACACTAGATAGTTTTTAACACTAGGTGTGCATTGTTCACATAAATTCCTTGACACTCTTACCAGATTCTCATGCGTATTGGCATTGCAGTTATATCCTATCCCGACTTACCTTGTCCACAAAATTAAGACTGGCAAATATTTCAAAGTCCTAGCTGCCAGCATTTAATAGGTGTCCAAAGGGCTTTTCCAGTCCTACCAATAATACCATTCCTTGCTCTTCACAAACCAGGTTCCCAGATCTACCACAGTCTTGTCTGACTGTTCCTTGTTTCTCCAGTGATATTCTTTGCCCAGCTCATGCCAAGTATGCCTGTGTGAGCCACTGGAATGGTACAACCATGATTTATCTTATGGCCATAGGTGGCATTTCCATCCTTCTATTCATGAAACCCTACAAGCATTGCAGAGCATCATTTGCTGTGTGCTGTGGATCCTTATCAAATTTAAGTTAGTTACGGATTCATGCTGCTTTCCTGTGTTAGATGTGATGCCCCACCTCATCTTGCATCACTCTCTCTTTGGTGCTGCAAATGTATGACCTGGAGCCTTAGTTTATTGCATTGTTAAGATTTTGGCATGGCACATCAGGTGTGATTTCCATAATGATGTTTGTGTTATTCATCAGATTTTTAAGCATGACAGTGTTTCTAGACCCTAATGTTGCAAACAGAAAATTGTAAAGGTAAAATATCTCATATGAGGCAGATACCACATATTTTTGGCTGAAGGATAATGTGTTTTGAATATAATTCTCTTTATGAAATGGTAATTTCAGGTTAGTATGATATCTAATATTTCCAATTATTGAATGTTCCACATGTCTTTCCTAACTTGGTTGAATGGACACAGGTGGGCTTGTGTGTCTTTGTTCTCTTGGGGGTGTAGCTTCTCCCAAACTAAAATATGAATATGCCCGGTAAGGGAGGATGGCAGATTATGATCATGACATTGCTGTGTTGTGAACACTATTAATGTGCATACTTGTGATGTCAAAGAGATGCAAAAATATTTATATTTGCGTATCTGCTTCTGCTAAGTTTGTCTCTGATGGAAATTAGAGGGGGTGGGGAAGGCCTCTTAATTCTTCACAGCTCTCTCTTTCTCCCCAAAGTATCCTGATCCCATTTCTGCTATCTCAATGAACTGCCAACCAGGTCCCTTGTTTCTCTTTTCCATTTCAACTGCTAGTTTTCAGTGGTCTTACAGTTCCACCCTTGCTGAAATAGGTGTTGTTTCAAACTGCTACTTTGGCTAGAGCTTGGATTGGTTTATTAAGTAAAATTTTAATAATCTGTCCTCTTTATCTGTGTGTGGTGAGCAGTCACAATTGGGTTTCTTGGTTGGGATTTTAGTTTTACAAGGAGTAAGCTTAGATTCCTCTTTATGTCAGATTCTTTGGTGGAATTCTGATGCTACCCTTGTTTCTGACACATGGTGCTGGCAACCTCTTGAAGTAGGTCCTCCTTCCCTTGTATTTGATCTTTCATTACTAGTTGAAACCCTTCAACATTTGATGGATGTGTTTTCCCTCCACTTGCTCTGCAAACTGCCTGTGTGAAGAATTATTTACACCAAGCTGCCTGTATTATGCAAACACCACCTACAGGAAGGGCTCCCTGCAGGACCTTCTGATGAGCCCAGGGGAGTTGAAGCAGTGTTCTCCCATTCCTGGATTACACTGGAGCTGCCCAGTACTTGTGCTGCTTGGAGTAGGGGAAAAGTAGCAATGGGGTTAATGATATCTTGTTATCCTTGGTGTCTTATACCAGTCTTTATTTTCCGGGTGGTACTTTCCAGACCACATGAATGCTGACATAACTGTGCACATGCTAGTCTTACTTTTTAATTTTAGTCATTTAGAATTTTTGTAAATTGCCTTTCATCCACAAGGGATCCTAGGGCTATGTATATAAACGATAGAAAGACTGATGCAGTATAGCAACATTGATAAAATTACAAGATAAGACTCATAAAAACTATTCAACCAGAAAGCAAACGAACAAAAAAGAAAAGAAAAAAATTGCTTAAAAATTAATCAGGAACATTTTAATTTGGCTCTGAAAAAAAAACAGGGACGAGACAATTTATTTCCCTCTCAAGGACATTCTAAAGTCGAGGTGCCACCATCGAGAAAGCCGCTCCCTGTTTTGACTAGAAGCCTACTGTAATTTGAGGAAACTTCTAATGCTAAGATCTTTATTAATGTCATTCCCTAACCCCTTAGTATCAAATTCTGGGTTGGGAAAATCCTGGTTGCTCAGGGCCTAGAAATTCAACTCTGAATTTTGCGGCTCTGTTCAAATGTTGTATTTAATGCCATAACTGAAGTGTTGGTCATGCTAAACTCTTTAGTTCCCATTGTCTGAATCCTGCAATAGGCAAACATAACTTCTGTATTTTTTACTCTTTTTTGTATATTGTATCCTGGGATAAATGATCAAAGGCCTGTTTCTATGGGAAATCATGCTGTCGGTTTAAACATGTAGTTGTTAATTGTGAGAAATCTAGCTATGTTATCGCAATGACCATAGTATATGGAGTCAGTCATGGACCCACAATTACAGATTTATGGTTACTAATGTCTCATACATAGCTATATATCAAAGCAGAACTGGCTTTGACTGCATATCGCCAACAATGCTTTCGTTGCTCACTTAGCAGCTCTAGTCATGGCCCCTTATTTCTGAGTCAAATATATTCTCTTGTGGCTTTTATGTCTCTTTCTCAGGTTGTCGTATTCTTTTCTACTTTTTTACTATAGCAAATTCTGGGCTAAAATATGTGACATTGGCCAAATATACAAATATGGACTTGAAATTCACTGGGCACAAGACTCCACTGTTTCACATACATATCAAATTGGTCCATACATAGAAACAAATTGAAGTACTTATTGGTGGCACAGAAATATTGAATCTTTCAAATTAGAACATTAAATTGTGTTCCAGCAAAGACTGTGTATGATGTAAACTACACTGTCTCTAGACAGTCTGGTCTTGGGGTGTACCTAGACTATAATCCATCTGACAGGACACATGTAGTAGCTCTTGGGAATCAAATTGAGCTGTTTGGGAATTTAGATTTTGACATGTTTGAGAGAGTAAATACAGGCAATGGCCACATATATTGAGGCTTTAATAATGCAGTCATGGTTATGGTTGCAAGCATAGGAATGGTTTGGACCAAACTAGAGTACTTGATTTGGATTTGTGGGCATGAAGTCTAAGGTTTTGCTAGAAACCCCAATGTTCTGAATTATAAGTTCAGTCCATTGTGGGTGTAGCCCAGAACAATATTCCTATGTCCCCCAGCATTGTGCCCTTCAGCTCCTTGGCAAAGTTGGGCTGATTTACTATTATGAGGCATGATGTTCCTTTCTGTAAACACACGCAGATCTTATATTGTTTCCTGTATAAATTACCAAGTGAATTGTATCAAGAGTCTGAAACACACAACAAGGCAAGCAGAATGTCCCTTCTAACTCATCTTCTTATCTAGGTTTAGATTGTTGATTTATCTTTTTACTAAGTGACCCACCTAGTAAAGTTGATAAGCATGTAAATGTTTACTTCTTAATGGTAGTGTCCCCAAGAGCTACTTTTGGCAGTCTAGTCAGTATTTCAGCATGACCCACTATAGATACCCAGTTTACTGCTTGGGAATCCTTATCATTCGACAGAACACAAGCATCCAGATTGAGTTGTGAGTCTCAGACATGAATTTGGTTAGTAGCTTTAAGCTATTATTCTCTCATTGGCCAGTAATAGGAACCTACCATATACATTACTGGGTGGTATGTGTTTGAAAAGGTGTGAAAACTCAAGAGGAAGCACTACATAAATGCTTATTATCGACAGATTATGAGAGAATTCTGGGCATCTAATCACATGGTATCTTTCAAAAATAATTGTTCAGACAAGGAATTACACCTTTATTGATAGATATATGAAAATAGCCTAATACATACGCAATGTTTAATTGTGTACTAACCATAGTTTGCTGCCTTAATCCTTAAGATCCTAAATAAACGATGGTTTAATTTGTCAAGCTAAGCAATGCCCTTCGAGAGTGTGTATAGTGAGACCCACTTGCAAGCAGAGAAACTGGAGAGGTGGGGAAACTGCTTTAACCATGGGTTGCGTGGTGCAGATGTTGCACTTAGCCAGTTTGCAAACCCACTTCAAACCATGGTTTCTTATCCTAGTTTATGGTCCTTAACCATGCTGTGCAGTGTAATCCTATACTTCGAAGTAAGTCCCCGTGTGTTCAGTGGATTTATTCTCAGATGAGTGAATAGGATTGCAAGATTAGATATCCAGTCACATTTATTAACTATGTTTATATCAGTGTAGGTCTGCAGTGGAAAAACTATAATCAACATGTCTTTTTTGGAGAAAAGAGATGAAAACTAGAGGACATATTTGTATTCTTAGCTTACATACATTTTTCTAAATTGAAAATGAATACTGTATTTTTGACACTTTCGTATGTCTTCAGATGTAGGTGGCCTTGCAATTGGCCGCTTGCCCCTCAAGGATGAGGAACTGTTTTGCCGGTACTGCTGTTCAGGAAACCCTGTGGTAATAGCTGTGGGTAGGCTTGAATTTTTTATCCTGCACAGTTTAACATTTGTGGCGCCATTTGCCTTTCAGAGGTAATGCAAGAAATGCAGTTCACTGTTGAGTAGGAAACAGCTCACTGTTAGTTGCCTCCACATAATAGTGCTCATTCATAAGACAAATTACAAACAAACTTTAGATTCCTATAAACTTCTAAATCTTGAAAATTCCTACTAACAATGATATGCTGAAGGCAGAATTTAATTAATTTCTGTATTTATCACATCTGTAACTCACCCTTTCCCAAGGAGCTCAGGGGGTTATCCCATTTCATCTTAACAACCCTGTGGAATAGCTTAAGCTGGGAGTATCTGGCCCAGATTCATCCAGTAAGCTTTATGGCTGAATGGGAATTAAAACCCAGAATTTACCAGTCCAGATCCAGCATTCTAACCAATATATCATATTGACTCTTTATATGGAAATGTTGTGAAAAGGTTCAAAATGATTTGTCAAGCATATTTTTCCTTAGATGGGTCACTTTTATTAGTCCACAAGCATTAAATATTCTTATTCTCCTGCCATGTGTGATAATTTCATAGACTGATTTTGTGTCTTTCTCCATTGTGAACTCAGACTTCCTAGGGATGGAGCTGATGTGTTGGGAAGGACTTGGATGCCACTATCACAGTCCAAAGTCAGTTATTTAGTTGTTTTTTTCTAGGCTCCCAAAGTGATTTGCAAAAGGACAGAGATCCTTCCAGTAAATAGCCTTATGATTGCTGACAAAAATTAATCTGAGACAGAGCCGAGTGGATCTCTTTGAGTAGGGAGTTCCAAAGAGTTTATTAGTGCTGTTCCAAGATCCCAAATACTGTATTCAGTGAATGAGGGAACACAAACCAAGGCCATCTGTACTAATTTGTGGGGTTGGAAAATATTACAGGAGAAGGTGTTCTGTAAGATATACAGGGCCTAGGCCACTTAGGTCTTTAAAAGTAGTAATAGAGCCCAGAAGCAAATTGAAAAAAGGCAGCACAGATGAGCTGGAATAGAAGCTATATAGCTTGCTTCCACACTAACCCTTTCTTCTGGAAATGATTTAATTAGTTCTTTTGGTTATTAGGAAGAATCAAGATGAAATTGCAGCCAGCTCATTGCCTAGCTGTGTTTTCAATGTTGTCCTCTCTTTTAGCATGTTTTTTTAAAAAAATTAATAAATCTGGTTTCTAGCGTTTCTCTCACTTTGAATGGAATTGCAGCAGTACTGTTTCTGGTGTGTATGGTAAAGTATTATGTTATTGATGAAAGGTATGGTTTGTGTCCCACCTTTCTACATTGTTTCCCTTGCATTTTCTGGTTATACTGGCATTCACATGTCGTGCTACATGTTCCCTTCAAGCATAGCCATAGGTTCTGCCTTTAAAAAAAACTTGTTTCCTCTTTCAGTTTAAAATAATTATGTATTTGTGCTTTTATTTTCCCCCTCAAAGTGGAGTTGCACCAATCAAAAATAAAGCACAATAAATGAACAATCAAATTACAAGATTGCTCTGACTGCAAAGAAGACATGAGTAATTAAAGGGTCAGTAGCTAGCATACAACAAGAAACAATTAATTAAAGAGCATATTTCAAGCAGGTGACCTTTGATTTAGAAATGAATCGGACTGGCTTCTGAGTAACACTTCTTAAGATTTTGACCATGGGTATTTTTAGATTAGGCTTTCATTCTGCAAATGGCCAATCACAACCAGACTTTCATGAAGGGTCCAGATGTCATCATCTTCCATTTGTTACCTTCCCATGTTTTCTTTTTGCTTCTTCTGTCTTTTTTTTTCTTAACACAAAGATCAGTTGAGGGAAAGATGGAATAGCTGCACAGTGCCTTTTGATTGGTAGTGCTAGAAGCCCTCTGTCTGGAAGTAGCCTACAGGAATACATTTTCTTATTTTTATTGAGCATATAGCACTCTAATTCCTTTAGGTTTGAGAATAACAGTACCTCAGCAGTTGTTCTGAGACTCTAGTGTGGAATGGACCATACTACTTGTAGCTTGTCCCTGCTAAGGGGCATAAAATTCTGCACAAGCGGAAGTCCCCAGGGGAGCTCCTGACGGATGGCCTTGGGGTGGGCAATTTGACCTCACATCGAAAACCTGTTCTCCATCCCAGTGTAGAGCATGTCATGGCAATTCAACTAGGGTCTACTGAAACAAGTAATGACAAATACAAAATAAAGGGATGGGAATAACTAGGTACTGAGAATGTCTCTGGCATCCTGCCCAAGGCGCATGTATGCCGAGTTCAGCTGGGATTTTACGTTATTGAGCTTTTCAGGGATCTGTTCGAAACAGGCTCATTATGTTTGTTTGCCTACAGCTTCATCTGCTTGTTTAGGCTACTATGTTCTTAATGCCTTTTGGAGAAGGAAAAGCTCCAAAGCTTAGCAGCATCAATAAAAATTCCTAAGTAGCAGGGGTGGCAAGGTACATGTTTTCTTTGGGCAGTGAGATGACATTTTGCTGCTGCGGCTCAGAGTGCCTGGAGTCCAACCACTCGTTAACAGTGTAAGTTGTGGTAAGGGTGGCTGGTTGGCATACTTACTTTGTGGTTATTCTTGCTGGCACTTCCAGTTGCGAAACACCTGCCCTTCTTCCTTTGATCTTGCTTTTCTTTCACCTGCCTACCATTTCCCATTTCCTTTGGACTCTGAATACATTTAAAAGGATAGCACTATTGCAGCCATCAGTCCTTACAGGGCAGTTTAAATTTGATGTAAAGAGAAGGTCATTTAAATGTTATTGCTTGTCCCTGAGAGGTTCAAAGAGAAGGAGGTGGTAGTTCTGACTTCTAATTTAGTACATTCCTACTGGGTTGTTTTTGACACCCACCTCTGCATATGTGACGCATGTTCCTTGTGCTCATGTCCATAACTGTTAGCCCTAGAAGGGCATGCTAATATTATGAGCTTACTCTTTTGAAACCCAAGGTTTCAAGAGATTGCAACTGAGAAAATGGCTCTGACTTTAGGCCAGTGCTGGGAAAACTTCCATGTACCTAAAATTTTGATCTTAGCACCTAAAAATGGATAAATCATGGCCTTTCTCTTTTGCCAGCTTGGGCAGGTATGGAATTAATTCTGACGCCTAATGAGAGTTGGTGTAGTGTAATGGCTAATGGCCAAGCTAGATGTGAAGTGGCAAATCCTAGTATTTAAACAGAATTGTTCCAATCAAATAGAAAAAAACAAAAGGGGCCACACAGGTGAGGGGAACTGAACATTCACACCTTCTTTGCATTCTCTCTCTGCAAGCATTTTTCTCTTAGCCAGGAACATTTCGGTTACTGGAGTTCCATCTTGGAGAGAAGTAGGGCTGATGGGAGGTGAGCTACAAGGTAAGGGTTCTGCTCTCCTCACCTGAGCTCCTCTTATTTTAACATCAAATCCTCTCCTCTTGTGTGTGATTGGGGCAGCTTTGTGTTTAAACACAAGGAATGGCATTTTATTTATTTATTTCAACATTTCAACTGCCCTCCATCCACAAGACATCCAAGGGCAGTGTACGTAATTTTGTTTTAAAAAGCACATTGCAAAAACAGTAAGTTTAATCAATACAATAAAGTTGAAAGGTTTAATTATCCCAGCAAACAATACAGTTAATTTGAAATGCCTGGGCAAAAAATGTTTGTACCCTACGCTCAAAAGAATACAGAGTCAGTGAAAACTGTATCTACTGCTGGACTGTATTCCAGAGCCAGGGCACTACCTCTGTACATTTTTCACTTCTCTCAACAATGAATGGAACTTGGAGAAGCACCTCCACTGAAGATCTTAATGCATGGGCTGTATGAAATGGGAGGAGGCAGCCCTTCAGATATTTGAGCCTCAAAGCATATAGAGCTTTAAAGGTAAGCACCAGCACTTTGAATTGGGCTTGGTGGCAAATAACTTCTCCAAAAATTCTATAACATGGCTCAATTTAGACAAAGCAGCCAGAATTCTAGCAACCAAATTCTGTACCAGTGGAAGCTTCTGAGCTGTATTCTTGGGCAACCCCATATGTATGTAACAATAATCCAACCTGGAGGTTCCCAGAGCAAGCTGTCCCTGGGTCCAGGAAAGGCCATAGCTGGCGAACCATCTGAAGTTGGTAAAAGATGCTCCCAGCCACCAAGTCTACTTTGTTGAGGAGTGTGAGGAGATAATTACATCAACCACAAATTTACTGGTTGGCCTTTGGCTTTCAGTCTTGGCCCAATATCTGTAATATGGAGACAATATCATCCCACATAATGATACTTGCTATTTGTAAGGATAGTCAAATAACATGAGAAATACTCAAGTGAATCCCTAATAATCAACCTATATAATGTCCTACATGGTGAGTATAGACATCTTTCTGCCATCTGCTCCTGAACCACTTAGTCAGGCTAGGCAAAACAAGTATTGTTTGAATGCTCAGAAGGTGAGGAATGTGCTTCTCCATGGGCCAGCTATGATTTTCAGGAGAACCCCCCCCCCCCCGAAAGATGAGTGTACTCGCATGCAATAATGGGGGGAGATGAGCTGAGATGTGGCAGTGGGCAATGGTAAGGGACCATTCGAGGGTGGGTAGAGAAGAAACCGTGCCCAAGGAAAAGAAAGGCAGAGTAAAGCCAGCTGGGCACAGGGAATGGAGCCAGGGCTGGGGGTCCTCTGTCATCTTGGCTATAGATCATCTTTAAGGCCAGATTATTTTATTTCATGCTGCTGTTAGCTTTCCTGTGCTAGATAAAGGCAGTTTCCCAAGGCCTAATAAGAACTTGGATCCAAAGGCTGTTTCACTTAGGCTGCAATCCTATGCCTTCTTAGTAAGTCCAATTTAACTCATTGGGACTTACTTCTGAGTAGACATGAATAGGATTGCGCTATTAGAAACATTTTTTAAAAGTATGCTTTGTAGGGTAAAGCTATTGGATGTACATGTATTGGGAAATCACGGTCGTTACAGCGTTTCCCAATATTCATCTGGCAAAACAGATGTGAGCTGCCTTCATACGTGATAGTGTGTGTATCTTTTTCCTAGACCTATGTCCACTGGTGTGTGGAAATGGCCCAACATGGTAATTCACCTTAAAAGGATGGTATGTTTCTGAATTGGACGTGTGGGCTGTGTGGCTTGCTTAAGTAAAAATCCCAGTGCCACTCTTTGAGTGTGATCGATCACACGCCTGTTTTATGAATGGTTGCTGCCACTGCTTTTATATTTTTGGAAAGGTATGCTCTTGGGCCCTTGTTATGTTGTTGTTGGGTGAGGAGCAATACAGTGGGGGCTGTTGGGAGAGGAGGAAGAAGGCTTCAAAGCAATCTATAAAGCTGGATGTGCAAGAGGGCTTGATAAACCAGGCTTTCAGTTGGCTTTGGCAGAGCTGTGTGGATTGTATTTTTATAGGCTGACTAGATCCTTAACAATTTCTCCTTTGTACTGTGCACCAAGCTTCCAGCCCTGGTGTCTGTTTATTTGAAAGGATCATACTGTGCTGAAGGTGTAGTTTGCAGCTTCCTATTGCTATACCATCTTTATTCCTCTTCTTCCCTCCCTCCCTGTAAATCACAAACCATTGATTAATGCATTGGAAAAGGTGCATGCTGAAAACAAGATAAAATATTTGGGAAGTGGTTTGTTCAGAGGTTAATGGGGATCCAAGATTCAAAGCATACTGATGGGAGCTGCAATATCTCTGTCTACAGTAATGCTGAGGGCCAGACTAGGCATGATGAGGGGAGCCGTGTTTGTTCTTCTGTCTGTCCTATTCGCATAAGAGGCTGGGGTGGGTTCCACCCGTAATATTAAAAGAAAGAGAGCTAGCTCTCAGGCAGTCATTTCAGGCACTTTTCTCCTTAGTCTGGTTCTTAAACATGAGTTCCTCTCCCCTCACACCTTTCTTTGATCCCTCACTTCAGTTTTATATGTGAATGGGGCAGACATGCAAACAAATGTGGCTGCTACTGTTGTGTCTAGCTCGGTGGGTCTTAACAAACAGTTTGGGAGCCAGCAGTATAATGTGTAAGGGTTGCTTTTCATGATAGCTCTAAAAGGCGTGGGGTGCACTCAGGTGATATTCATGCTTTACTCAGAAGAGGAATACATATTTCAGAGAGATGATATTGAAACTGAAGAACCACTTTGGTGTCTTATCTGACAAGTGTCTGTGTTCTGAAATAGTTCCATTACCATTTGAGTGTTGCTGGTGCAGCTGTGCTTTTATGAACGTCAAATTAAGAATTGGCCTTATGTGGAAATTGAGGTTGAATCTAACCTGCAAGCGGCTAAATTGTTTATCCTCTCTCTATGAGGATTTGCATACATATTTTGTACTTGCAAGAAGCTGTGTCAGGGTTAAAACTGAAGCTAAGGAAGTGATGGTTCAGAGCACTTCTCTTGCTCTGAGCCTCATGTGTGGTTTTGCTGGTGCTGCATTTCCCCTCACTGCATGAAGTTAACTTTTTTATATATGTCATAGCCAAACTTTTGAGATTCCCTTTGTTTTGGAGGGGGTATGTGTCTTCTTCCTGTATGTCTGTGTTTTCAGTGGGAAGGGGAAGAAAATGAGATGATGCAAATAGAACTTTTAAATTTATTTCCTCAGAGCTAAAACTTGCCATGGAAATCTCTTGAGTCAGCAATATTGGGCCCCAAAGTCCTGCTGCTGCTACCTTATGGAAGTGGATACAGATTGAAAGGGCTTGTCAACAGAAGGGGAACACAGCATGGAAGCAGTAAAAATGAAACTTTGACTGCAAGCTGACACATTTGAGCAGAATTCCGGTGATATGTGCAGCTGAAGTTTATGTATGCAAAGCGAAAAGTATATTCACAAAACACCTATAACCAAAATATGAAAAGTAATAGTTGTCATTTTGTGGATCCAGTGTGAGAAACTGTAACCTTAGTTCCAGCTTTTGTGAACATTGCAGGTTCTCTGGCTTCAGTTAACAAGATGTTGTTGAACCCATTTTATTATGCTATGCAACATACCATATTTTTGAATATAGTCAATGAAATAGTGGTGTGGTGGCCTGGCGTTCCTGTCATAAATCTGCCTCTTTCATGAGTAGACACATTGTAGTTTGAATTATGGGAGCGATTTGCAGAAGGACTTCATGCTCTCTATAGAACCAAAGAGCATCTCAAGAACTTTCCCTCATTGGAACAAAATTATACATCAGATTGAACTCATACTGACGTTAGAAATGGAATCTGTAAAACACATTCATCTCCCATTAGAAGTGTTTGGGGTTTGATGATAAAACTTTTTGAGTGGTGGGGTAGGGAATTTATCTTCAGTTATTGCAGTTGCAACTGTCTTGTGAAAAAAACTGCTGAGTTTCTGCAACTCTGGAAGTACTCCCCCCCCCCCCCCAAGTAATTCAGGATCAATTCCTATACTCACGTTCTGCTGGCTGAGGTAGTATAAGATTTGGAAGAAGACCCATGATGTTGGTGGAACTGCCTAGATTTGCCAGAGGAACACTGCACCATTGAAGATGCACTGGTGTAATGGCCATAGTAGGGTAGAGCCATGAGCGGCACAGGGGAGGAGAACACGACATATCCTATACCCCCCCAGATAATGCCCATGCTACTGTTGATAGCACAACTTTGCACCAGACCTATGGTAGGCACATAACCCTAATCCTCAAATTGACTTAAAGGGGAAGGATTTTTAAAATTAAAAGTAACTTCTGTAAAGATGATTGCCCTACTTACTTACATCGCCATGGCAAAACATAAAATATGATATAACTCCTCACCCAATCATTGCACAACAGCACTAGTATATAAACCATATACAGGAAGACCATAACTCAGATAATAGGGTGTGCAGTGCAGGGCTGTGTCTCTGGCACTTCACAAGGGTGAACTTTGGTAATGGGAAACTGGGAGAAAAGAGCACTTTGCACAAATCGCTTGTCTCGAGAACACGCCTAGGAACCTGAGCACATTGCTAACACCTCTCTTCCTAGAATCCCAACAGGTACATTGCCTTGGGAGTACAGACACAAACACCCAATACCAAATTCCACTCACCTCCATGAACCGGAGGTTCCAAGACAGAGCACTCCACACAGGTAAGCAAGGGAAGACGGAATACATGCTGTAATGGACAACGGCTGCAAATGTCTCTCCTCTTCCCTCCACCCTCTCTTTTGCCATGTATGCCATGTGTCTTATTTGAACTGTATCACTATAATGCTCTCCTCCCACAACAGCAGGGAGCAGTATCCTCACCACCACCACCATACACAGAGAGCAGGCACTCATCCCCACATGCAGGTAAACTCTCTGTTGGCAAAGGCCAATCACAGAACTTTTATGTATTTATTTAAACTTATTTTTAGGCGGCCTGTCAGGGTAGAATCCTCAAGGCAGCGTACAGGATGAAGAACCATACAAAAGTATACACACAGGGAAAAAAAGAGTATGCAATAAAATACTATAAAAGATTATAAAAATAGATTATTCCAGTAAAACCTGCTGCCCACAGTTGATGTGAAGGCCAGCAAAATCAGGTGGGTCTTCAGAGGCTTCCTGAAGACCTACAAAGAGGGGGCTTGAGGAACCCCTGACGGAAACTGATTCCAGAGATGCGGCGCCACCACTGAAAAGGCCGTCTCCCTTGAACTCACCGGCCTAACCTCTTTGGCAACGGACGAGTGTGAAGGGCCTCTTTTGATGGCCTGGTGGTGTGGGCAGGCTGGTACGGGAGAAGGCAGCCCTTCAAGTAACATTGGAAGTGACTTTTGCATTGCAGTATTACAGCCCGGATGCGTGGAGCAGAACAAATGGTAACTGCACTCAGCTTGTCTCATCCCAAACCACTGCAGTGGGGGAGTCTGAGGCACGAGAGCTGGTTGAGCGCTCAGTGGTCCCATTTCCTCTTCTTTTTCTCATGTTCCCTTGCAACCATCTTCAGTGCACTCAGGCTCAGGGCCTCTGTGCACCAGCTGCTGACTATGGCTTACTGCTCTCCGTCTGCATCTCCCCTTGCTCTCCATAGGCTATTTTTGCCCAGATGTAGGATCCTTCCCACACTCTATTCTGCGCAGACCAGGAAGGAGTTCCACCCCATGACCTGCAGCAGTGACCAGGACGCTCCCTGCTGATCCTCCGTGGGGTTTGAGAACATCCTGCTCCAGGCAGGCTCTTCCACTCTTGCACTCTCCCTGGCATCCAGTTATATAAAGGTGTTCCCACCATGGAGCTGGTTCCACCTGGGACATTTCACCTGCTACCCTGCCGCCCGTTGAGCCGCTGTGCAAGGTGCAGGAGCCCTGCCAGGGTGACTGGCTGGCAACCGCACACACACGTCTTTTCCTTTCAGGGCCCACTCCACCATGGATGCTGTTCAATAAAGGCTTTGACTTTGCCACATGAGTTGTGCCTTTGCCGCGAGGGAACGATAGATAGGGATCCCTTTCCTTCACCCTTGTATGGACTGGCTTCAGCTGGCCTCAGTAGGGATGGGGGGCACGGGACAGGAAGCATAATGAGCTTAGGGCTAATGGCTCCTCTTCTTTCTGTTTACTCAGCTGCTCTGGACTGTGAGGGGGCAGGTCCTCCAGGGTACACGATGCATGTGTGGGATTACTATGGCCAACTTGTTTGTTGTGTGGAAAGTTTTTAAAGCCAGATTAAAGAGACGTATGCATTGAATATTACCGTATCCTGGGGTGGAGGACTGTATGATGTCTGAACTATCAGGAAGGAGGTATTAACTGGCTTATTGCCAGAACTATGTGTACATTGTATTTAAAGGGAAACTGAATTCTTCTTCGTGATCTCTGTGCATCACACATATGGGCTCTGCGCCTGCGTGGAGCCTGTCTCGGAAACTTCTATAGCTAAGGCAAACATTTTTGGTGGGAACCCCTCCCCCACTGTCTACTGACTCTGTGTTCCCGCCTTTCTCCTCAGTTCTTTTTCGACCGCCTTGCTGAAAGGATATCTTGTTGGGAACTTCTGTCTTTCTCCTGAGGAGAAAGCTTTAGAGTGCTAAGGTTTTTAGTTATTTTACTTTGTTTTTAGTTCATTTTTAGTCTTAATTTATTTGTTACATTTGTATACCGCCCCATAGCCCAAGCTCTCTGGGCGGTTTACATGGCATTAAAACAATTAAAAACACACAATACACACATACATTTAAAACAATATAATTTATTGTTATTATATTCTTAATTATTTTATTCTCCAGCGATCTTGGATCACATTGAGGGGGATCGCACAGCCATTAAGGCCCCTTTTGAAAATGTGTTAAGTGTGTCAGCAAGCTTCCCCAGCAGACAGACTTTTCTCTGTTTGATTTGTTTTGGGAGAGGCTCAGGTCATCGAAACCTGTGGCTACTGTATTATTATTATTATTATTATTAATTACATTTATATACCACCCTAGAGCCAAAGCTCTCTGGATGGTTTACAAAATTTAAAACCATAAACATAAAACAGCTGACGTTTAAAACATTTTAAACTGTTAAGCCTGGCTACAAAGTCAGTTAAAACCTCAACTTAAGCTGTTGAAATGCCTGGGAGAAAAGAAAAGTTTTGACCTGGTGCTGAAAAGATAACCGTGTTGGCGCCAGGTCTGTGGATAAAAGCTAGAAGCAATGGTTTCTTCCAGACAACCGTTACACTTATGGCACAGGCTCCTCAATCTATTGGAGATATGGCCGCTTCATGCCTCGTCCGATCTTCCAACATTTGGACGCTCCCTAGCTGTATCTACAGCAAGAGGGATATCTAAGAAGGCAGGAGCCTTCTGAGGCTGATCGCATGGAGAGATTCTACGGAGGAGAGCCCCTCTGCGTCCTCGGACCCTGACTCTGATGAAGGGGTCATTCCGATCTTCCAACATTTGGACGCTCCCCAGGCTGTATCTACAGCAAGAGGGATATCTAAGAAGGCAGGAGCCTTCTGGGGCTGATCGCATGGAGCGATTCTACGGAGGAGAGCCCCTCTGCGTCCTCGGACCCTGACTCTGACCAAGGGTCATTCCGATCTTCCATCATTTGGACGCTCCCTAGCTGTCTCTACGGTGAAAGGGATATCTAAGAAGGCCAGGTTACATAGGACTTCTGGGGACTGATCGCTTGGAGTGATTCTATGGATGAGAGCCCCTCAGTGTCTTCGGACCCCCACCCTAACCATAGGTCGTTCCGATCTTCCAACTTCTGGATACTCTCTACCTGTGTTTCTACAGCTAGAGAGAGACCGGGTTCCAACTCATCTGCAGCTGTTAGGGGCCCCCAATACCGAGGGTGGCCCCTTTGGCGGTGATGACTTAACTGGCTCCTTCGGTACTGAGGTCTAAGCTCTCGATACTGGAGTTTCTAACATGCATCTTCGACGTCAAGCTGAGACGTCTAGCAGGCAGAATCGACATCACAGGGTGAGACTCAACTGCCTCCTTCAGTGCCGAGCTCCTTGGTGCCGAGCTCCATGGTGCTGAGCTCCTTGGTACCGAGCTCCTTGGTACCGAGCTTCTCAGTGCCAAGATGAGATATCTAACATGCAGCTTTGACGTCAAGATTAGATGTCTAGCAGGCAGAATTGACATCAAAGGGTGAGACTCAACTGCCTCTTTTGGTGTCAATCTCTTGGTACCAAGAAGAGACGTCTAACATGCAGCTTGAAGTAGACATCTCTCCACCAAGTTAATTAACACAGCCATTACAGGCTAGCTGCCAATTACAGGGCTGCTTCCTAGAGCTGCTACAATTGGAGTGCTATGATTTCAACAGTCCCTGTAAAAAAAAAAGAAAAAAAAAAGAAAAAGAGGGACAGAACTTCAACTGGGTTGCCTCCCCCGAGAATGCCATACCAGGACAGAAATTGGCATCAATTATGAGAGGGACACCTCTTGCAATGGACCCGTAACTCCCGTACCAGGCATCGATACCAACCCCTATATTGGTACATATGTCTTTCTCGATACTGAGCAGCTCCCTCAGCATCGCGATTGCCACTGGAGGAAGTTTTCTCGCAACTCCCTCTAGCTCTACCGAGATCACTGTCATTGTGACCTGTCCACAGGGCTCAACCATTGACTCATGATACTGTCGTGAATGTGTCAGTACATCCACCTAGCTCTTCTCCTTTCCAGCCCCATTCTGTGGGGTGTCAAAAAGTTCAGCTTGGAGAAGATGGGTTAAATCATAGAACTGAACCTGATTCCCCTCAATCCTTAGAGAGCTCTCAGTCAGACCCAACATTGCTCTCTTCTGCATCGCCTGTTGATGGGATAGCTGTACAGAGTGGAGCCTCCTTCGGAAGACCTATATCACTCTCTTATTTAATATTTGGTCCACTCCTCTACAGATCTCTTCAGCCTGTTCTGGATTTGAGACGGCTCCATACGTACATCAGAACCACAAATTTCTGATGACACATAAAGCCCTGCCCCAGAGTATTTACAAAATGTATGGCACTGGTCCTTCCGTTCATTTGCCTTCAAGGGGTAGAAATCTACCTATATTTAGACAACTGGCTTCTGGTGGCATCCTCAAAGGAAATGCTATCGAAGGCAGGGTGACTACTCAATTTATTGAGCTCTTTGGGCCTCATAGTGAACACAGAATCCAGACTCACCCTGGATCTAACAACCCTACATCGGTGTACTTGCACAGACTATTTGCTACAAGGCATGCGTTTTCCCATTTCCTCCCCATCTCAAGTCCTCATACAAACACTTTCCTGTTCAACTGGGAATGTCTTTGCAGCCCTCATTTTTCCTCTCATTCCATGAGTACTGTGGTATGATAATATTAATATTGTGTAGTCCACACAGACTCCATCATAGTCACCCCTTGGTGGCCGAGACAGGTGTGGCTCACTCTACTTCTGAAGATATCAGCCAGTGGCGACCAATCGGGTTACCATCAGCTCCACTGCAGCTCCGAAGATAAAAAAGTCGTGGTAAGTCCCGACTTTTTAAAACCGGAGCTTCAGGGATTTGCTCCTGGATGGCTTCGGGATGCCAGCTGCATCATATAGGTGACCTGCTGCCACTCCGGATACACCCTGACCTGGGGCAAAACTCTCGTCAAGATGTACCCAGACTGTAATTCCTAAATGGGCAATCTTTTGTCTTACAGCGCCTGAGTGGGTAGAAGAAAATGAATCTGGGGAAGCCTGACCCTGACACAACAGGAGAGTGACTTTTGTCTTGCAAGGAGATCTGTTGGGCAGCTGATGAGGAAGCAGGATGTGCTTGGATGTAATTTAGACTGCCTCCAAACACATAAGAATACAGACAACTGGAGACTGACTGAGGAATCTGTCAGTCAAGCTGTGAAATCTGCCTCCCCCCCCCAATAGTTCACGCCCCGCATATGCTCAGACCCATGGCATGGGGTATCCCAATACCGTAACTACTTTCGACATGAGGTCGATTCCATTTTTTCATCCAGCCTGTAGCCTGGCAACGAAGAAGTCGTATACTGCACAATGGGATTCTTTTCTAAATACATGGATCTTCAGGGCCTCAAGCCCCATTCAGCCTCCTTAACGATGTCCTTACACTTTATACCCCCTGTACACTATGGGGCTAAAATAGTTGTCAATATGCGGGTATTTGACTGCTTTACCTGTTTTTGCACCAACCCCGTTGTTAGGGGGATCCTCTGGGCATTACGAATCTGGCTCCTCTAATTAGGAGTTTCATTCTGGCATGGAGTTTCTCTGTCATTCCACAATCTCTGACATTGAAACCAGTTAAACCAATGGCACCTTCAGATATCACATTAACTTTCTTAGAAAGTTTTTTTCTGATGGCTATATCAACACTACGCAGATCAAGTGAATTAGCTGTACTGATGCACCCTACCTGGGCTAGAACTGACAAATTTCATAAGACGCAAGAGTTGCAATGACTCGCGGAGTGGATTGTACATGCTATTAAACTGCCCTACGAGTTGAGGGCTTGCACCTTGTTGGTCCGGTAACAGCTAAGTCGATGCACAGTGCATCGAAGTCCATATCTTTAGCAGGGGATTGTCGATCCCGGACTTATGTAAGGCAGCTATTTGGTATAAGTCCTTTAACTTCATTACATGCTACCACTTGATTGTTTGTACAAGGACAAACTGCAATTTGGGGCAAGCAATTTCATTGTCTTGTGAGGGAACATTGATCTACACCTACCCTCCACCAGAAATTTAGCTTGTTAATCGCCCATATGTGTGATGCACAGAGACCACGAAGAAGAAATGCAGGTTGCTTACCTGTAACCGTAGTTCTTCGAGTGGTCATCTGTGCATTCACACAACCCACCCACCGTCCCCGCTTTGGTGTCGATGCAAATGTACTGTTGATACCGAGCGGTTTCTCTCCTAGTTATGGGGCCAGCAAGTCGATCTCTTGGAACTGAGGAGAAAGGCGGGAACACGGAGTCAGTAGACAGTGGGGGAGGGGTTCCCGCCAAAAATGTTTGCCTTAGCTATAGAAGTTTCTGAGACACGCTACACGCAGGCGCAGAGCCCATATGTGTGAATGCACAGATGACCACTCGAAGAACTACGGTTACAGGTAAGCAACCTGCATTTCTGAAACCTTTAAAAACAGGCAAATAAAGGAAGCCTGCATATGTATTCTTAGTTTGCATAATTTACTTTGCTTTTGCTAGTCATATTAACAGGCATTGAGCTATACAGGCCACTGAAGCCTTACCTCCTAATCACTGAAAATCTTACTGAGCCCCCCTTCTGGCTATGGAGATTTTAATAGGCTTTGCCCAGCCACATGTGCAAGAACCTACCTTTGAAAACAATATAACAACAAAAAGCTGAGCTCATGATGCTTGATTCTGTATATTATATTGAATTCTCTAGCTTTTCCTACATATGCACTGAATACATCTCACCCACTCTTGCCTCATACTTTCTCAGGCTGCCTGTACACAGCTGTTTTGCGTACGCTTCTTTATGAAAGCAGTGTAAAATAACAGCAGCCAAATTTTTTAGTTTTGAAATAGGATATTCCATTCATATCTGTAAACAGGAACACCTGATGACATGGACAAGGTGCTTGCATCAATGCCACCCCTTGCCCTTTCTGGCTAATCAGAGCTCTTATCAATTTTTTATTCCACCCTCCTTGGTATCCTCTTGGATCAGCTTAGTGGGTTGGGCATTGGAGGCACTGTATTACGATGGTTCCAGTCCCACCTGCAGGGATGATTTTAGAGACTATAGATGACTATTCTTGGCCTCTTGGCAATTGAGGTATAAGTTTCTGCCGGGTACCATCTTATTCCCAATGTTGTTTAACATCTATTTAAAGCCACTGGGAGCAGCCTTATCTCCCAAGTCCAGGAGATAGGGTTATTGCTTGTTCTGGATGGAGTTGCACTCCATCTGAAAGATCAGGTTTATAGTTTGAGGGTGTTCCTGGATCTATCCTTGTTGCTGGAGGGCCAAGTGGCCACGGCAGCTCAGAGTGCCTTCAACCAGTTTCAACTGGTATGCCAGCTACAGTATCTCCTGGACAGGGCTAGTTTGGCCACCGTGGTAGAGGTGCAGATTGGATTACTGCAGTACACTGCCCATAAGATTGGTCCAGAAGCTGCAGCTAGTGCAGAATGCAGCAGCTCCACTGTTGTTGGTAGCTGCCCCTTTTTGGCATGTGACACCTCTACTGAAGGAACTACACTGCTAGCAGGCCAGGTTTTGTTATTGGTGTGTAAAACCCTAAACAACTTGGAACCAGCCTGCCTGATTACTAAGGTCATCGGATGATGCACTCTGGGTAGTTCTGTGTAGACCTGGAGTCCACTCATACTAGAACCTTTAATGTATTGGCTCCTTTTCTATGGAATTCCCTGCCAGTAGATATCAGACAAGTACCAAGATTGTTTCCTTTTGGTGCCTACTGAAGACATTTTTTATTTAAATAAGACTTTCCTGATCAACCAGCCACGGTTATATTGCCACAATCTGATTTTAAAGTTTTAAATTTTGTGTTGTTGTTATTATTATTATCATCATCATCATCATCATCATCATCATCATCATCATCATCATCTCTTTCTCGCTCGTGGTGGTTTCTCTAGACGGACATGACAGGCATTGCCAAGTCATGCTGTCTTTTATTGATTCAGGAATTTCCTGACGATTGAGCATGTTTTAATTATGACTGCTTTCTGGATGTTGGTGTGGCTGTATTCTGGTAGACCCAGTTTCTGGAGGTTTTCTGTATATTTTTTTGATGTGATGCCGGTGACTAATGGGATAATTGTGATCTTTTCCTGTTGCCATAGTTCTTTGACTTCCATGGCCAGTGGTGTATATTTGTCTCTCTTTTCTTCTTCCTTTTCAACAACATTTTTGTCATTGGGTATTGCTATGTCGATGAGGTATGTGTGTTTTTCTTTTTTGTCTATGAATGTTATGTTTGGTCGGTTGCAAGGTATTGTCTTGTCCGTATGAATTGTTCTGTCCCAGTATATTTTATGATCTGCGTTTTCCAGGATTGTTTCGGGTGAATATGTATACTATGGTGTAAGTTGTTTGATAAGGTTGAATTTGATGGCCATTTGTTGGTGAATTATTTTTGCATCTGTATTGTGTCTGTCCATATAGTCCATTCCTGCCAGAATTTTACATTCTTCTGTTATATGGTCTATTGTTTCTTGGAACTGATGGCATTTCCTGCATAGGTCTGTTGTTACACTGTTATCTTTTATGATGTATTTTTGGTAGTTCTTGGTTGTTATAACTTGATCCTGTATAGCTATTAGGAATCCTTCAGTTTCTGGAAATAGCTCACCCTTCCTGAGCCATTCGTACGATTGTTCTTTGTTTATTTGTGGGTTCTGTATTATGTTGTAGTGCTTCCCATGGAGTACTTTTTGTGCCCATTTTTCTTTTTTCTGTGCGAGTGTAAGTGGTTGTGTTTGATCTTCGTTTTGTAGTGCTAGGTTGAGTGTGGTGTTATTTTTATCTGCTTTTACTATGGCTTTATGAATAGGGGTGTTTTTGGTGTGGAAGAATTCTCTGAGTGATTTTATCTGTTTAGCATGAATTCTGTTAATGTCTAGCAGATCTCTTCCACCTTCTTTCCTTTTGATTGTTATTCTTTCAATGCATGAGTTGGGATGTAGCATGTGGTGTATTGTGAGTTCGGTGCGATTGAGTCTGTTTATTTCTTCAAGTTCAGTGTGTGACCAGTGTATGATTCCGAATGAGAATGTGAGGATGGGTATTGCGTAGGTGCTGATGGCTTTGAAAATGTTTTTTGGGTTGAGTTGAGTTTTTAGGATTTGTGATAGGCGAGTTTTATATTGCATTCTTAGTTGAGTTTTTACTATGGAGTGAGTGATTTTTGTGTTTTGTTGGAATCCTAGGTATTTGTATGTTTCATTTTCTTCCATGTTATCTAATATTTCATTATTTAGTGTTTCTGATGTTGCTTCTTCTTTCCATTTTCCTCTTTCTGTGTGTAGCATCTTGCATTTTCCTATCCTAAATTCCATTTTCATGTCTGTTATCAGTTCTTCAGTGATTCGCAGTAGACCTTTTATCTGTGTTGCAGTTGAAGCATAGATTTTGATGTTATCCATGTACAGGTGGTGATTGATTCTGTGCTTTGCTTGGTTTTGGTGTTTTATGTCGATGCCATATGTGGTGTTGTTAAGGGTGTTGGATAGTGGATTCAGATACAGGCAAAACCATAGTGCTGAATGCATCACCTTGGAATATGCCACGTCTGATTTCCCCCCCCCCCCCCCCCGGTCTGTATATGGTCCTTGTCTGTTCTTAGGTGTATTGTTGTTCTCCATGATTCTTGTCAGAAAGTTTTGGATTGAGGGATGTATTTTGTATATTTCCAGTACTTTTTTCAGTGAACTGTGTGGGATGGAGTCAAAAGCCTTTTTATAGTCTATGTAGCAGGTGTGGAAGTTTCTTTTCTGTTTTTCTGTTTGCTTCATGATGATACTATCATCATGATGATACTATCATGATGATACTGTTCTTTTTACATCCTTTTTGTTCTTCTGTGAGTATATTATGTTGGGTAAGATGTGCTTCAATGTTCTGTGTGATTGTGGCAGTTATAATTTTGTAGAGTGTTGGAAGGCATGTTATGGGTCTGTAGTTAGCTGGGTTTTGGGTATCTGGAGTTTTTGGTTTAATGTAGGTTTTGCCTTCGGTAAGGAATAGGGGGAATAGGTGCGGGTGTTTTATGACTGTGTTGATCTATAGAGCGAGGTATTCGTGTGTTGATGTGAGCTGTTTGTACCAGAAATTTTGAATTTGGTCCGGGCCGGGTGCTTTCCAGTTGTGTGTCCTTTGTATTGCTGTTTCTTTATTGTTTGCTATGATGTCTTGGATATTTTTGAGGATATTTTTGAGCGATTTCCATTTATGTATTGTGTCATTCTTCATATATGCTTTTGTAGCTTTTCAATTTTGTTTTCAATTCTGATTTGCCATTTTGGTTTGGTTTCTATCTGCGTGTGTTGTTGTTTGTGGGGAGTTCCTGTTTGTTACAGGTGAGGACTGTTGTGGCTGCTGCATAGATGACTGTTAATGTATGTTGTGAGTTTACTATTCATTATGTTTATGAGTTTCTGCGTACCCTTGTTAAACTTTAGTCTAGGTAGTGGGTTTCTTTTCGTTGGGTCGGTTTCTCTTCATTTTGTTAGATTTGTCTCAATTTCTTTCGTCAGTTTCTGCTCTATGATCATGTTTGTTTCTTCTTCTTCTTCTTCTTCTTCTTATTATTATTATTATTATTTCCCTTCCATTATTCACTGCTTGGATATTTTATTGGATATATAGCAGTGTATAAATTGTGCAAATGAAAAAATACTATTGACATTTTAGGAATACACCGCCAGTTAAAAATAATAATAAGCCTATTGATATTCAGCCACTTTTGTGTATATTCTTTCTCTTTCTTTCTGAAATTTTGCAAAATGAGATGACTTTAAACATCAAGTGCTCGAAAGTATTTTTCCAGCAAGCAAATTCACGTTACGTTTTTGCATGTTGATTCCTGTAATTTGTACCACTTTAATTTTAAAGCAGATTGAGATGTGTCATTAACTATGAATGAAATAATATTTATTTTGCACTTGACACACTGATATAGTAATCACAGGATACATTATGAGTTTTGTGTGTATGTGTGTATTCCCTATACCTGTAACTAGAGATGTTATGGTGAAAAACAGAAGAACCTAAAACTTACATCTTTTTAGTAATATTAACAAGCATTTGGCTTCTTTTAGTTATTTATTTACCCCACTTTTCAGACAAATATTGTCTCCCAAGACTGCTCACATCAATAAAAGAAGAAGAATATGTGAGACAGCACCTGCTCTCAGACTTAAAGAAGACATGGCACGCAAGGAAAGAGATAGGAGGGGAAAAGGTGTGTGTGTGTGTGGGGGGGGGAGAGCAGTTTGACCATACCAGAACAAAGCAGTGAACTGTGATCTGGCATTTATATCCAGTTGAGTCCAGAATTATCTTCCTTTGCTGGTGGTTTTGTATTGTCTTTGCTGGATTCCTTTGCACCCATTGGCCAGATCACTGGAGGGCAGGAGTAGATTTATTCCTTACAGACAAATCATGTAGAATATTGCTTGCATGCTTTTTCTATATCTTTGTACATAAATTGGCTAGAGTCTCTCTCATAGAGAGAGAGAGAGAGAGAAAGAACGAACTGCCTGTGACTCAGCACTCAGCGTATCCCAGTGTGCAATAGTGGGTTTTACAGCTTTCAGATTAGATCTGACCCAGAGTAAGCCCAACGAAAAAGTTTAAGGCAAAATGTATATGGGCTGGCATTTATTTTTGCATCAATATGGACACCCTTTTCTTTTTTTGGTAAAACTTACATACCACTTAATATGATGAAATCTCTAAGCAATTCATATACAGATATTGAAGTACTTTTTAAGAGAGCAATCCTAGACAGCATCTGGAGGGACATAGGATTGTTCAGTTTCCTGACAGGGCTCCAAGCTGGGAGCCAGGAAACCATGCTCCTTGCCTCCTCCTGCTTGTAGCCGACGGAGAGGGAATTGTGCTGGCTACTTCTCTGCACTCACAAAATGGAGCATGGAGATGGGGGAAAGGAAGCATTCCTGGGGGAGGGGAGAGAAGAGATGAGGAGGCGGGGCTACAAGGTATCTCCAGCGCTCCCCAGCCACCCTTCCCAGCCTCCTTCCCTCCCCCTCGCCAAAGCCTCGCCTAGATAGGTGAAATCGCCTTGCAGAGCAGGAGGTGTGAGGGGCTTCCAGCTCTGCATTGGATACACAAGTTCCGAGGCTTATGAGTGTCCAGGACATATCCCATAGAATTGCGCACTAAATGTAGTGTGACAGGTTCATTAAATGTAGCACTTTTGTGTTGAACAGAAAACGCAATTCACTAGAAAGCACCAACTTGTGACAACACATAAGACGTAATTTCAAAGGGATCTGCAACACACACAGAAGGCATAATTTCAAAGGGCATTCTAAAGTGACAACTGGGACCTTCAACAGAACGTTCAGAGAATTCCATTCCATTCGCCCTTCTAGTTTTCATTCCTCCCCTCTCAAGTCTCAGGCAGCATTTCATGATCACTGAATATATACCGTCAGCTCCCCCCCCCCCCCCCCGGCCCCACTAAAGGTTTTTTGTACTTACGCAAACCTTGAGATTTCCACAAGCCTGCTGTTGCCTCTCTTTTGGGTGTGAGTGGTGCTGTTTTGGCTAAATAAGTAATGGCATTCATCTCTGAATGACTCTGTTCAGACAACACGCTAAGCCATGATGGTTAAGCATTTTGAGCTAAATCTTATGGCTTAGCATGTCATGTGAACCATTCCTAACCATGGTGGCTACATAACCACGGTTTAAACACGCTCACTAACCATTTGTTACAAAAGGCTAGAGGCCTAACTATGGCTTAGCATGTTGTCTGAACAGGCCCAACATAAGTAGAGGGAGTGATTTAGTTTCCAAGTTTTTAAGGTATAAAGTGTTTATTCATGCTTTTGGTTGTAGAGTGCCTTGAGAAAGGATTTTTGATAATCCAAAATGCATTGAGCTTTTAATAAAAGATGTCACAATAACCAGCTAGCAGTGTGTTTTTTGGTTCAGGCACTTAGAGGGTCCCCTCGTTCAGTCTGCACAGTGTTTTGGTGCCTCCCCACCTTGTTTGTTTAGTTTCCAGGCCCCCTCCATCTTCCCTAATATCTCCTGCTTGAGCTACTTGTGAGAGCTACTCACCACATTCTGAATTTCATCGTAACGATGGGGTAGGTTTAATACTTGTGTCTAATCATGATCGACATGCTAATATTGAACTGTTGGCATCTGTGTTAATTTCTAAAGGAGATGTGTATTAATGTTTCCCTCATCAATGTTTTAGTCATGTGAATGACTTGCAGGAGCTCCCCTGCTGCTTAAAACCAGAATTTGGAAAATTACCCCCCTCATTACAGCCATCTTCTGGATAAGAAAAGAATCCCATCTCCATTGGGCATTTTGAGTTGCAAACATTTTGTCCTGTCTTCTTGATATACATATGCTGGGCTTGTCTGTTTTTTTCCTGTTTATGTTATGCATGTATTTATTGATGTGCATACTCATCAACTATTTTTTAACAAGGGTAATATTTTCTGAACTGCACAAAGGGTTACCAACATCGATTCTTGCACTCTGATTGCCACATAAGCCAAGGCTCTCTGACCTCCTCTTCCTCCTCTGTGTGAACAGCAACAGAAACATTGGAAGATCCCTCCTCACTTGCTGTGGGTGCTGGCAAGCGATTCCTGAGCCATATTCTCCCCATGCCCCAAGTCAACAACATCTGAATCTTTGTCCGAGTTCTTTCCTTACGTAGCTTGTTAACCAATGGGACCTGATTTGCTGACAGAAGAAAGTGTGATGCATGAACTGAATGGAAAGATAGAGATGGCTGCATAGATCATCATTGGGTGGTCAGTGTATGGCTTAGATGTTCCTGGGCTATAAATACATTTTTCTCCCTCCTGACCATATGTATCTTGGATGCAGGCTCCAGTTTCCAAGCCATGGTGCAAAAGGGAGTAAAAAGGTGAGGTGCGTAATGAGGACAACTCTGAGGCTGTGTACAAGTGCTACCTTCCAACAGACTTGGAGGTAGTACTTGAATGCTGTCAGTGCCTTTGGGGCACATATTTATTTCTTGGTTAGTGGAGGAGTGGTGCCAACGGCAAATGGTTAACTCTTCCAACCCCCCTTCAGTCTTGGCTCTGCCGTTGCAGAGAACATCTGCCAGTGTCCTAGGTAAGACTAGCTTGGGGAATCTGAGATTTGCAGGGGGCTGCTGGTTTTCCTTGGCCACCGCCTTCCTTCACAGAATTCTGGCTGCCGCACTTGCTGTGGTGAGGGGACCTGGAGCGCTCTCCTTCGGCGTTTTCCTCATAGGCCCCTGGACTTCCGAGGGCCTTGGTTACTGTGCATGGTGGAATAGTTTTGGAGCTGTTTCTTTTCGTTTGTGTATGGAAGTGTTGGTGCTTTATCCACCCGCATGCTCATGTAGCGCTTTCAAAAGAAGAAAAATGTAAGGATGTAAAAGGCTTTTAGAAAGTTTTCCTTAGGAAAGAAATAGACTATAAGAGAAACTGCTTGCAATCAGATCCTATTAGTTTTGTCACTCCTGTGACCTGTATGGGAATCGGCTGCAGTCGGAAATGGGAAAAAGAATGACCAATTATGAGTTGTATGTTTATTTTTGGTATTCTTTTTAGGGCTTCAAACTTCAGTCAGTCAGTGGAGTGATCAAGTAAACTTTTAGGGCTACATTAGCAAGACTTTGGACATCTGTGATTGGCTCGCTCATCTCCTTTCATTTCTTTTAAAAGCAGCCAAACAAGGAGGGATTTAATCAGAATTGAAGTAGTGTGTGTGTGGAGGGGGGGGGGGTTAACCCCCTCACAATTTTCCTGACTGAAATGCACCCCCTCCCAGTGTTGTTATTTGCCTCATAGCAGCTTTTAAGGGGGACTATTTTGCAGGAAAATTAAGGTGGGGAAAGATTAAAGTCGACCACCCCAGCGCTAATCCCTCTGGTACTCAGACCATAATCTTGCACACCTCTGTACAGGACTGGGGCCCTTGTATTCAAGTAAGTGATCTTGTTTATTATCCTTACTTGTCTAGTGCCCATACTTGTGTAGTATGGAGAGCCAAAGAGAAATCAGTTAACTTCACAGTTTGACCTGCTTGTCAACAAGCAGATACAATTGTGCAATGCAAAAAGCTTATGGGCTGCATGACCAGAGGCATTGGATTATGATCTTAAATAGTATAAATTGTTTTATTTAGTGGTAAATATATTATGGGTTGTATACAGTGACCCAGCAGAACAGAAACTGTTAGCAGAACTGTTTTCCTCTCCCCTCTGCATGCCCCCAAATCTGCTCTGGAGATTTGGGAGACCCTCTGGAACAGATTTGATGGTGGGGAGGTTACAGGGTGGGGGAGAGCTGAGGGAAGTCTTGTTGTACAAGGAGAAATCTGCTTGTATGATGTTGGATTTTAACCCTATGTGTTAATTATATTTATAGCAGCCACTTAATATGCCTGCTTGTTCAGGAAATTCATGGATTACAGAATGGAAATCTTGATTTTAAATGTCTAAATTGGCCTCTTTAATGGAGATGTAAATCTTGATTTCAGTTAATCCACTTTAGTTTTTTTTCTGTAGACATCTTGTTTTTACTTTCTAGCTATGTTTCTATTGTAGGTAGATTCTCCTTGGCATTTTTCCTATATGAAATGCATCCAGGCGGTTTGGTGTGGACAAGGAAATGATAAATGATGATGTAGCAGAAAAGATATAGGGGGTTAGTTTTTTTAAGGCAGTTATCTTTAATTGTACTGAAATCCAATAGTTGGACAGAGACTTATGATGGAAGATTAGAGGCCTGCGATGAGGCACGGAATGAGAGAAGTTTCTGAATGGGTGTGTGTTCAAAATGTACGTGTGTATGTATGTGTGTGTGTGTGTGTAGAAAGGCAGACTTGGGTGGTCTTGTACCATGAGCTGAGCATCTGTGTTACCTGAAGCGTGGGGGAAAGAATATCCCCGGATTTCTGTTATGCTACAGTTATGAATAGTGTTCTGACTGATTTTTCATGCAGCTGTAGTATCTGCCTCTAGTTGCCCATTTGTTCAAACCAGATTGGATCTAATTGATTGCATTTAGTCTGGAAGCTGAATTAAATAGTTCTTCTCCAGTTTTAAGAGTTGTAAAAACTGTGGCAAAATCTGCATAGACAAATTTACCTTGTTGTTGCCGCCGTTGCCTTCTGTTGTAGGTTGGTGGTAGCGAGGGGTTACTACAGGTGTGTGTGTAGGTACCTCTGGGTACTTTGAAGAACAAGTGCTCCTTTCCTTTACCTTTTAAAACCCTTATTGACCGACAAGGCAACACATACCACTTAGTGCTTATGTTTGTAAGCAGTTGCCAAAATGAGAGGAACGATCACTGTCCTCATGCTCTGCTTTGGGGCTTCCTAGAACCATCTGCCCTGCCACTGTGGGAAAACCAGGATACTGGACTAGATGGGTCTTCGTTAGGTTTTACCTTTCCGCCTTCTGTTTGTGCACTTGGACAAGAGAATTTGACTCTCATTCCTTGTTCCTCACTAAAGCATGAGGAAAATGCATATAGCGGTCTACATGGTGCTTAGCCAGTGTAGGATGGTGTAGCTGTACTGAAAAAAATATCTGTCATACCAGCTGAAGTTCAGCTAAGGATATTCAGTTAGCCCTGTATTTACATCTTTGTCTTGTTAAAGTAAACGTGATTTCACGCAGGCCGTAACTTAGGTTGGAGATCTCCTAATTACCAAGTATGTGCCTGCTCTAGTTTTGCAGATCTCCACCTCTCGCAGCGGTGAAGTGAAACTCCTGCTTTCTTTTACTCTGTCAGCCTTGAATTTTAAAAGAAAGGACACAAAAAGAACAGGGTGGTTCTCCCCCCCCCCCTCTTTGTTTTGTTTTTGTTTTGTTTTTTCTCTGCGAGGAGAATTGAAAAGGCTACCAAATGTGTGTGTGTGTGAATCGCACTTGAACAGCTAATTGGTTAGAAGAAAATGCGGGCTCCCACTCTCTCTATGCCCCAAATGCTATCAAAGCTTTCACCAATTTGAAAGAACTAGCAGGGCTTGTTCATCAAACAGCCTCTGTTGCATTGATCACCCCCAGGCATTCAGCAATCATGAATTAAACCCTATAAATCATGAGTTAAACAGTATATTCTGTCATCATGTTGGGTTTCTGAGCTTTTCTCATGTAGTTTCTGCTCAGATCATGTATCCATTTTATTTCCTGCATCAGTGAGAACTATAAACTTCTTCCTCCTCCTCCTCCTCCTCCTCCTCCTCCTCGCTGTCTAATGAAAACTGAAATTCACGGAAAATAATAATTACTCCAGCAATTTTGAATTTAAAACCCCCACCGATAAGGATTGCATTAAACTGTCTTGGTGACAAAATGAAAAAATTGGGGTGACCTGATTTAGGGCCAGTACTGGCTCTACATTCTTGTAGCAATCATAAAAGTGCTTTGCATTTTAGAAGCTAGTTGTTTTCTGGCTGGAGGAGAGTTAAAATCGATTTGAATGGAGTGCTGCACTTTCAGTACACGTCTTGAAGTCCTGTTTACAAGCAGCAACAATTTTTCAAAATAAACCATCAAGATAATTCATAGTGTGTATTCTGTAATAAACATCCAGGCTCCGCATCTTGTGTTGGTGGCTGTCAGTCTATTTTCTAAACAGCAGAAGGAGTTGGTCCTGTAAAGAGGATTCATTTCCTACACTGTTTTCAGCTGATTTCAGTTTGGTGGATTTGGACTCTGCAATTGTAAGATGCTGCTGCACGTAGAAGATCTTGGAAGATTTTTCTGGCTTTTATAACAAGTAATGATGGGGTCGGTGAGTAGAATCATCTTTTCTAGAAATGACTCTTGATAGTGGGAAGTAGAATGCTGACCATAATGTTAATGTCCCTATATGGAGCCTGCTGATTTACCCATATTGGCATTCCTTGGGGTCGGAGAGAGAGTTTCTGAATGTTGTCATTATTTTTATTGTTAACGTCATTAAGTGTAATGCCCGTGCCGCCATGGGCACTAGTAGTCTGAGGACGAAACATACTATTTCTTGACTCTCACTACGTCAGTCCTCCAAAAGCTGTATGGAGGTTACTTTCCTTCAATACAACCAAAGACTTCTGGCCCTCACTTCCTCACACCTATCACCAATGAATGACTTTTGCTTCTCCTCCTCAAGCCGCCTTCTTTCTTCTTGCCCTACATTTTAAATCTTGGATTTTCCTAGGGCCGCTTCTTTTCCTCCTCCTTTTCCACCTCCTTTGCCACCTACCGTCACTATGGCCTCTTCGAGAGCAGGCTCGACTTGCAAAGCCCAAGGCCTCCTTCTTTCCCTTCCTTTGTGTTTTTCTCCCTCTGGGCAGAGTGATACGATTGATGGTATCAAACACTGCCAAGAGATTGAGGCGTATCAACACGCTCCCCCTGTCTCTTTCCTGACACAGGTAGTCAAAACTCAGCTTGAACCCCAACGGAAATGGATCCAGAAAATTAATCTCATTCAAGAGTGCCTGGGTCTGGTCAGCAACCACCCACTCAAGGGCCTTGCCCAGAAAAGGATTTATGCAACTAGTCTAAAATTCTTCAGACTTTCTGGATCCTGGGAGGGCTTCTTAAGGAGTGGTCTTACTGCCACTTCTTTCAAGTGACTGCGGGCTACTAGCTCTCATAAGGAGGTAATTATCACCTTCCTGGACCAAAACAGCTATTCCTTGTCTGTAAGATTTCACCAGCCACAAATCCAATAGGCAAGTGGTTGCACATATCCGTCCAAGCAACTTGTCCACATCCTTGAGCTATACTGACTGAATCTCATCCAATGATACTGGCCAAGACAGAGCTCTGGAGGTTCCAATGGATGTTAACCTTGAACCACTAGGTAGCAATTGCGCTGATATACAGATCTTGTGTGCATATGAGCCAGCCCTTAGGACATTACACCAGTTCTATGGAGCGAACCTTTTGCTGGCAGCTATATGGGAGGCTGGCAGCTATATGGGAGGTTGTAATGTAGACATGACCACACAGCCAAAGCCATGAACAGGGTTTTCTGAGCCTGGTACAAAATTTGTAATTGATCCTTTACTCCACCCTGCTTAGCAGGCCTGACTCCATGTATACCATTCTGAGCTCCTGGCCAAAGAATTAAAATGTAACAGGCCATGAAAAGGTTGATGCACACAAGATTGTATTTCAAGATATCCTTTCTATGGACTTTGGCTGTAGGAAGTAACGTAAAAAAATTTGATACGGAATTTAGATAATTTCAATTATCTGCTTTTATTTGTGCTATTGATTCCTGTTCCTTACAGAATGTTACCTTTGATTATGTTCTTTCCAATGCTTTTGTATCCAGTATGTCTTCTCCCTCCACTCTCACTTCCTGCCTGTGCCACAATACTTTGGTCATGCTGGATTAGTTGGGGTGGTTTTCATGGTGTGTGTGAAGTTCTACTTCTGTTCTTCTCTTGACTCTCTTGGAACAGTGGGACAGACGTAATTTTGCGCAAGCTCATGACTGTACAGAGCAAGTGAGTAAGTGTTGTCATGGGGGATGAACAAAGTTATAGAGTCCAGGACCTTCCCTGTCCTTACAGGAGAAATTTGGTGGGTCTAGGGATTATCACATTTGTTCAAACACAGTTTTTTGTTGTTGTTGGGTTTAAAAAAATAATTAAAAAATGGAGGCAACATTTCTTTAATCCTCCTCCTTAATCCAGGACAGGGAATGGGAGATTTCCTTGTATCGATGTCAGAGGTGAGATGAAAATTTAACATAATCTTATGGAGTGCTGGTACAGACAAGCCTTCAGTTATGTGAGTGAGAAACAAAGAAATAATTCAGGAATATATGAGAACTCCAGATCTATTGACATTGATTAACAATTTCCTTTTCAGGAGCTTGTTGCATTTTACTAATGTCTGAAAGTGAAACTCTTACTTTAAAATGAAATTTATTGAGCCAGAATAGTGACTCAGCAACGACAGCCATCTTAAGTAATCATTGTTCTTCCTTCTTCAGCATTTAAAATTCAGTGGACTCCGTTTGCAAGGACAAAGGTGACACCCCCACCCCCACCAACTCACGATGTGACCTTCTTGACAGCAGATGTTTTCTCTCTGTGTGTTCAATGTGTTATAATACAGTGATTTTAAAAAATGATGCCACTGAATTTCAGCTGTGGGAGGACTAGCCTGAGTTCAGATTGCTTGTCAGAATGGAAACTTGGATGTGTTAGTAATTGGACTGGATCTGACTCAAAAGATACCCAGGGAGTAAGAGAGCACCATTTCCACTGAGTCACTATGCTGATTGCAGCTGCCCATTAAAGTTGTTCGGAGGCAGGAGATATTTTCTAGTGTGCTACTGAATAGGGGGCTACTGTTCCCAGAACGGGAGAAATGTTGAGCTGAGGCAGCTTGCTGCTATAACATTTTAAAATCAGCAATCTGTATTGAATAGTGCAATGTCTTACATTCTTCTGAATCTCCCCTTTTCATTAGGCATCAGATATGAGACAGGGGCTAGAACATTATGCTGTTTCCTGCGCAATTATTGTTTGCAATGCTTAGGAACAGGAGAATATTTGAAAACCTTCGGATTACTATTTTTAGCCTTTGAAAGATTAAAAAAAGGTTTAGTGCATGTTGTTGAAGTATAGGCCTGACTGTTTTCATTTAGTTTTAAAAAGGCACATATTCAGATTTCTGTCCTGCCCTATTACAAGGGTTAAGAGTGGATTTGGTTACAACATCATCATCAGCAACAACAACAATAAAAGTCACCCTGTAAATAGAGAATGTTTAGTTCCTTTGAAGGGGAGTAGGGCAACAGCAAGGAAGCGGAGCAACCTGTCTCCCTCATTCCATTCTGCCTGCTTTCCTGGAGAGTGTCCCATGTTTAGGGAGTCAATCTAGCTGATCTAGGAGCAGGTGCTTGTTGGGAGGCTTAGTCTGCTCCGCTTCTGCGCAACCATGATTAGTGTCTCCTTGCACTTTTTCCCTCCCCTCTTAAAAGTGGTCACAAGGGGCTCAAACTTTGATCACATAGCTTGCATTGGGGTGGCGGTGTATTAACCGTTTCCCCCACATGCCATTTTCCAGATCTAAATTGCTCCCCCAGCAGAGAGAAGTGCAGGTACTATTATATTACCGATCATGAAACTCACATGTCACGTCTGTTTTGACCCTGTGTCGATAGCAAAAGTGTTCACACCTTTTCTACCTCTTGTCATCTTTCAATAGTGACGGCAGAAAGCAGTGTTCTTTGTGGTCTCTGTGCATCACACATATGGGCTCTGCACCTGCGCGGGCCCTTGATCGGATTTTTTTTTTCTACAACTGAGGCGTTTGGGCTGGAACCCCTCCCCCATACCATACTGGGCATGCTCCATGGGTTCCCGCCCAGCCCTCAGTTCTCTTTCGTCCGCCATTGTGGCAACACCTCGTTCAGATTGTTCCTTACAGAGAACTTTGTTGAGGCGTTTGAATTCTTTATTTCTGTATTTCTGTATTTCTTTCTTTCCTTTGTTTGTTTCTTCTCGACACACAAAACGGATGGCTTTAAAAGCCCCGTTTCGTAAATGTGTTAGTTGTGGGAGTAAACTTCCCCCTTCAGACGGCCACTCGCTCTGTCTTTTATGCCTGGGAGAGGGCCATATTGTAGAGTCCTGGAATCTCTGTCAAGGTTTTTCCAAACAGACACGCAGGCACAGGGCTGACAGGCTTAAAGCTGTCCTATGGAGTAAGGCTTTGCAGGCTGTCGACTCGCCCATAGCAACCCCTTCGGGACCCACAGGTAGTTCGGATCAGCCCTCTATTTCTTGACCAACATCTTTCATCTTGTCGACAAAGAAGATTGTTAAAAAGATGAGTCCTAAATCTACCAACAATCTTACCAAGAAGATCAGGAAAAGGTCAGACGAATCGGATAGGGCACCCTGTTCGGAGCGTCCGATTGAAAAACGGCCAAATTTGGTGATGGCACCTCTGTCTGCTGAAGAACCATCTCCACCGGCCCAACAATTATCAGGGGAACCGCCGGTGTTGAGATCAATAGTGCTACCCTTGGATGTCTCTTTGTCACCTTCGACATTGAGACGGCTACCACCGTTGCCACCGATGCTTCGATCGTAACACGGGTTACAGGAGTCGACCGCGTTGAAGGGCCTCCGACCTCGATCTCAGAAGGGGAGATTTGAGATTCCTCTCCCTCACTAAAGCAGTCTCAATCTAATATACCCGCTGGTGGTATATCGACAACACATCAACAGCCGGACTATGTCTCTTCAGGAGACTATTATACCCGTCGCTATTCTCTGAGACACAGATCTCATACACCGAGACGTTATTATAGATCACACTCCCCAAAGGACTGGGACAGGAGATCAGAAAGGGAGCATTCCTGCTGCCAGTCCAGGTACCGTGATCAGAGCCCATGTTCACAAACATCTCGTAGCTCACGGGATTACTATGAAGACAGGAGATATTACAGACCTTGTACATATGATCAATGTTCTCCTTGTTATAGGGATAACCCTACTATTGGGGACTCACAGTTGCCATCTGCACAAAAGAGCCTGCGCTCCCAACCGGTCCCAGTACCGAGATTAACCTTGCCGTCGGTGGCTGGCCTAGAGTTTCTCGGCCCACTCACTAGAAGACGGGTGGTGGATGACTGACGCACATCTGTCGATACTGACACCTCCCAACACCAACAGGTTCCATTGCCGGTTGCTGCCCAGATGTCAGAGAATGATAACGATTATCAGTCCAACTCCTCTTCTTCAGCTTCTGCTCACCCTTCAATCCAGTCACCAGAGGCTGACCCTTGCTCCTCCAGGAGCCATTTCACCACCAGAAGATCTGGGACAATTTTCAGATCAAATCTGAAGGATGGCACAAGCTTTGGGTCTCGCAGTGGAACAGGAAACCACAACTACACAAGACCCTGTCTACGATGCTGTTGCCACGGACACATCATGCCCGGTGGCAATATCAATTTTGCCAGCCCTTCTGGAAACAATAAAACAATCATGCAAGACCCCATCTTCAATGCCTCCCACTTTGAAGAGACTAGAGGGTCTATATAAGGTACAACAGCCAGAGGTGGAATTCTTTTTTCAACACCCACCTCCCAACTCCGTGGTCGTATAAGCCGCTCAAGGGAAATCTCAACATCACCACAGTGCACCGGTAGATAAGGAGGGGCGTAGGCTGGACTTGTTTGGACAACGAATATATTCCTCTTCTGCTTTAACTATAAAAATCTTCAACTACCAAGCTGCCATGTCGGGCTACCAACTCCTTCTCTGGGACAAGGTCAGACACCTCTTTGAACACCTGCCCGAGGACAAAAAGAAGTTAGCTTCCCTCTTCCAACAGGAGGCCTTAAAACTTTCCAGGCAGCAGATCCCCACTTTTCGACATCTAGTCAACTGTGGATCTAAGGCATTGGTTGGAGCAATAGCATTTCAACGCCATGCATGGCTGCGATCAGCGAGACTGTCCCAGGAGGCACGTTGAAGAATTGAGGATCTAGAGTTTGACAGTCTAGGGCTCATTAACTCCAAGACGGACGATGCCCTTGACAGGGGATCTCCATCCCAGACCTCTGTAGGGCGGCAACTTGGTCCATGCTATCTACCTTCCTGTGCCATTACCGCATTGCCATTTGGTCGAGAGCGGACGCCAATTTTGGAAGGACGGCCTTATCATCTCTGCTTGCCTTGGCACCGTACCCACCAACTGGTAAGTTAGCTCGCTAATCGCCCATATGAGACCACGAAAAAGAAGGGCAGGTTGCTTACCTGTAACTGTGGTTCTTCGAGTGGTCATCTGTGCATTCACACAACTCACCCACCGACCCCACTATGGAGTTTAGGGTGCAATTATCGGTTTTTACCCATAAGAGCAAAATAATCATTCCAGACAGTTTTATTCCTTGGTCATACGTATGACAATCTTTATTGTTACTCATGGCATTGTATGTGATTTCTACCACCATTTAATCTCGACATCAAGATTATCCTTTTTACCTTTGGTCCTGAGCCACAATGTCGGACTCAATGAACTGAGGGCTGGGCAGGAACCCGTGGAGCATGCCCAGTACAGTATGGGGGAGGGGTTCCCGCTCAAATGTCTTAGCTATAGAATATTTTTTTCCGATTGAGGTCCCGCGCAGGCACAGAGCCCATATGTGTGAATGCACAGATGACCACTTGAAGGACCACAGTTACAGATAAGCAGCTGTCCTTCTGTATGATTCCAGGGTGATCATCCACTTTGAAAAATTGTGGGACAAGGGAAGGCATCCATATTGGCTGTCTGGCTTTTGCAGACTGTTTCCAAGGGGTATGCTCTTGGCACATGTACCCAAGGTTAAGCTTAACAAGTAATTCCCAGAGCCTACAGAAAGGTATTAAAGATCTGTTAGAAACATAGGGGTTACACAACCTGCCTAAGTTGAGCTTTAGGGTCTCTTTGATCTCTCTGTCCCTCTCCCCGTCCCCAGTTTTAGTATGAAAGAACCAGTGATGTGGAAAAATTTCTACAGAAAATTTTACATATCTGAAAAATAGATTGTTCCATAAAATTAACTTGTAATGCAGTACCAGTGAAATTTGATTGATTTCTTAGATTTATATCCCACCATTTTTCCTCCAAGGAACCCAAGGCGGCGAACATAATTCTCTTCCTCTCTCCATTTTGTTCTCACAGCAACAACCCTATGTGGTCAGTTGGGCTGAGAGTCTGTGACTGGCCCAGCATCACCAAGTGAGTTTCCATTGCCGAGTGGAGACTAGAACCCGGATCTCCCGACTCTCAGTCCAACACTCTAGCCACTACATGACACTGGAAATTCAGTAGTTTCAAAGTTGTAATAAACTGTTTTCATGTGACTATCCTTAGGATGTGTGCATGCATGATAATACATATGAATACATCATCCTTTGGGCACAGGCGAAAATTAGTATGTTAACAGAAATCAGTGCCTTCATTTTCTTATTCCTCCCTGCCCCTTACAATTTAGGAAATATATTTACAAATATCCCAATAAAAATAATTTCCAAGTTTTGTATTTGTTTGAAATAACGTTTGAACCACATTAAGTGTGCGTTCAAGTTGGACGGCAGACTCCTACTGATGATGCCATCTCCCTGTCATCTCTTGCGATTGCCTATTCTGGCACTTGAGATGATGCAGCTGGCGCTCAAAAATCAGTCATCCAAAAATATTCAATGCATTGGCTCCTTTTCCAAGGGAGAGATCTGGGAGAAGTCCCCAGTCTCACATCTTTATCTCTGTGCACCATTATTCTCCATGCCATTGGGAACACTCTCCTCAGTACTGAGATCCTTTCCCCCAGAGCCCTGATTTACTTTGGCCGTACACATATCATTGGCGTGACTCTTCTTGGGGAGATCATCACCATAGCCACCACTTTCATTCTCTATGAAATGAACTGGTGTACAATCTTTGAGAAGTGATATGGATCGCTATTACTATCCTTACCCAAGCTGATCACCTTCCCCTTTGCCTTCTCATCATAGTTGGCACAGGCCACTTCTGTGGTTTCAAGACCCCTGACTCTGAGCCCGTTGTTGAAGTTGTTAAATACTCTACTCTGGTTATCCTTTAGTCAAGCTCCACCTGCAATTTCTGCAATGGCTTTGGCCTTGTTTGTTTTGCTCTCCATGCTGACACCCCTGGTTTCCAGCGCAGCACTTTGCCTTGGCATCCATGAGTGGTCGAAACCTACATTGGTACCTATAGCAATGGTACTGATTTTTGAACTGTCAAAAAGTTCAAGTATTTCTGAGGGAGCCCTTGGTTTGACCTTGACTGCCCAGACTATGTCTGCACTTGATGCTATTTCGTTCTTGGTCCCCTTGGCCTTGACAGACCTAACATTGCATCCAGAGGACTATCATTGTGAGTCGACTACATCATTGGTGCTTTTGTCCACATCTTTAAATGTGATGGTGGGAGACTAGGCTCCACTATTTCCCACTGATGATATGTGATATGTGTCCCTATGCTGAACAGGCCCTAAGGATGGGTAAATCAAGGCTCTGCTGGCTCTCAGGACTTACCCTGTCTACCAGAGGGTTCAGATTTGGCTATACTAGTGACTGTTTACATGTTGCTGTATTTCATGTGTTTAAGCAGTCACAGGTAAAACTCTCATCTATGCCTCCCATGTCTTGCAAGACAGAGAACTGGTTTAGAGAACATGAGGTGGTTTAGAGAACATGAGGAGGCCTCTAAGTCCTGTTATCATGCTCTGCCTAACTCTTTATCATTATGGAGGCATTCCAGGGCAGACTAGACAGAAATCACATACAACACCAGTTACTTGTGACAGTAGAAGGCTCATGCCATAGGCCAGAAGATCTACTCTATGGCTGTTTTAGCCTTGTGAATTGAGAATTTTAGCCTTGTGAGGTCTACGTGGCTGCTTACCAACAATTCCTTTGGGAGAAAGCTTCGACATTCTTTGATCACCTTCCAGAAGGCAATGTGCATGGTCATGATATTCCAGGCTAAGACTCCCTGTTTGGCTGGTTAGCAAATCAACAGAGCACAACACGTGGCAGACTGTGGATTGAAAACTATGACTGGGGCAGGGGCATTGCAGAGGAATGCCTGGTTGTGCTCTGCAGGTCTGACCTCAGAGGCATGCTCAAGGATTGAGGATATACCCTTGGATGATGAAGTGCTCTTTAGTTTCAAGAAATATCATATTTAGGACCATGTACAGAAAGTGAAAATCACAGCACATGAAATGGACATTGGTGTGCAGTCTCCATCTTCTTTCCACCACCAACGATCTTGGCCATGATCAACCTTGGCCTGTCAGTTTTCAAGATCATCTGCTGAACTTTGTTATCCTCTAAGTGATGCTTTCAACAGCAAAAATATTGCCCTTCTTCCAGACTGCAAGCAAGTCCGATAATTCCAATCGGTGCCTTTGACTAAGAGCTTCCATGCCTCATCTTCAGAGGATCACCCTTCAGCAACAGGCTTCTTCCTTTTGCCAACTTCTGGGAATATATTACAGGAGATGCCTAAACATTATATGCTCGAGATAGGCCATCAAATTCAGCTTTCTTCTCTCCATTGGGCTTTTTGAACTACTTGCTCAGCCCCACATTTGTGGGATGAAATCTCTGTTTTTGGCCAAAGGCATCATAGAACCCTTACTCTTGGCCAGAAACACAGGGGATTTCTTTTTCTGGTATTTCACGGTACTGAAAAAAGTGTTTATTCTTGATCTCAGAGGAGTCAATTGCTTTATTTGTCCAAAGAATTTCTTCATGGCCACACTTTCTGCCATTCTCCCATTGCTTCACTGAGGTGATTGGTTTGCTACCATTGACTTAGAGAGACACCTATTTCTTCATTTCCATCTGTCCCCCTGACTGTTGCGTTCTCCAATTTGTGCTGAGACTCTGTCGGTTCCTGTTTCGTCCTCCCTTTTGGGCTTGCTACTGCCCCAAGAGTAGTGACAGTGTGTTTGAGACTGGAAGGTGTGACTGTATTTCCAAACATAGATGACTGGTTCTTAGTCTCCCCTCACCCTACATTTGCTCTTTCAATATCCATACTATGCTTTCATTGTATGTCACCTTGAGCTAAGCAGAAAAATAAGGCAAGAAATGTAATGGTGAGGGTTGGCTCTTCCATCGTTGTTCCCTCCCAGCCTGCACCCAGTCACCTCTGCTCTGTTACTGTTCCCACCCTTCAGCCACAACAGCCTTTCCCCAACATGGCAACTGCTTCCCATTGCTGCTGTCTTCTGGGCTCCATCCTTCAGTAAGCTAACGTCTCCTTTCAGTTTGAACTCTTAATACTCTTCTCTATGGTACAGTGTGTAAACCTATGTTTAAAGCTAGTATTTGTTTCCAGAAATTCTTCTTCGTGGTCTCTGTGCATTCACACACTATGGGCTCTGCGCCTGCGCGGAGCTTCCGTTGGACATTTTAAGCTGAGTAGCGCTTTTGGCGGGAATCCCTCCCCCACCATCCAGTGTGCCTGTGCAGCCTGGTTCTCGCCCCCTTCAGTTCTCTTCGACTGACCAACGGTTCACTTCTTCAGACATTTGTTCCTCATTATTGAGGGAATAACTTGCTGAGTTTACGATTTTTACCTCACATTTTTAGTTTGTTAGTATTCTACTGTTATTAGTTCAATAAAAAAAATTGAATACATATTGATTGGTTCTGTCAGGAAGCCAGATTCAAAACAAGCACAGTCCCATAGATCTGATAGCTAGAATCCAAATGATTTTCAGGGTCTACCAAATACATTTTATTTACTTGCAAATTTTCTGTCCATAATTTGGGGTTTCATGGTGGCTTGTAATGTATGGAAATGCAATATGTAGTAGACAATCAAATCAGTACCAAGACAACTTCAAAACAAACACAATTTATCAGCAAACCACTCCACAAAATAAATTGACTAACATAAGCATGTATATGTGCAGCCATGCTGGTAAAACTGTTCAAAGACTGGATTTGTGAGTTTATCGTGTTGTTGTTGCAGGATTTTTTAAACCTATGATAGCTTATTTGGGTGAAATAAGCCACGTTGATAACCCATAGTCTGCAAAGTGGGTTATTTAAACCATCATGAGTTATTGTGTCATGTGGCGGTCACTGTGAGTTATTTCAGTCCTTAACAGAGTCGGTAGGCAAGAGCAGTCAAAAAGGTTGCTGCCACTCTCCTCCAGATCTCTGTTTCCATGATCTGCCTAGCAACCGATTGCTCACAGAGCCTGATCCTGCCCTAACCCTTTCCCCAGCAGGATGCTCTCAAGCTCCCCAAGTCTCAAACAGTGTTGTGGTCGGGTGGCAGCACCTGTGCAGGGTTTTAATTTTGCCTTGTATTCAACCACATTAGGGGATGCTGTGCATGCAGTTCTGTGCCATTCCTGAAAACTTCCGAGGGTATACCTGCATCACCCCCTTTTTTGCCCAACCGTCATTTTTGTCCCTTTCTGTGTAATCATGCAGTGTTTTGAGGGTGAAATGGATGAATTCTGACCAAGGGATGCTGAGTATGAAGTTTGGTCCTGGTCCCGCAATCCTCCATGGACATATGGGCGTCACCCCCTTTTGGAGGCACCCGTGACTTTCCCATCTCTGCATGCACATGTGCCAGGATTTAGCAGTGCGTCGCCTTCCTTCCACTATGAGAGGCTGCCTGTGAAGTTTGTTGCCAGTCCTGCAAGCCTCTACGAAGTTGTGGTCATCAGCCCCTTTTTGAGGCACCCGCAATTTTCTTGTCTCTGTACACGTGCAGGGTTTTTGTGCTGCTTCAGCTGCCTCCCTACTATGAGAGGGCCACACATGCTTTGGTTCACTGCCTGGGGGCTTAAATAGGACGAAGGACCCCTGCCATGATCCAGACCTCTCCAGTAGTGACCTTTAGCTGGAATAATCTGTCCTTGAGGTTCTGCAGCTTCTAAACTTGGAGGCCATGTTCCGAGACTCTGAACCTGGGCCTGTAGACTCAATATTTATTTTCAATGAGGAACCTGAACTCCCTGCTGCATTAGCTAACCAACTACCTACCTTTGCTCTCTTAGCATTTTCATTTTGAAGAGGCCAGTGGGAAAAGATGGCCTCCCTGCTTCCGTGTCTGTTGTGGCGTAACATGTCCATTTGTAAAATACATTCATCCTTTTTCAGTTGACTGTGCTGTGTGTGGATTGTGCCATTTACACTGGAGTACTTTTTGTGCTGGAGTTCCAAAAGTAAAGTGTGAACTGGTCCACTGAGTGCCTCGTGATGCCAGGAGGGTGCTACGTTTCTTGGCACGAGACATAATGTGGGGCTGTAGCAGAAGAGATTTTCTCCGGTGTAGCCAAGAGCCTAGCCATTTTTTCATCAATTTTTAAAATTTTATTTGTTTATTACATTTTATCTTTCTATCGTATTTCTATCTCACCTGGGTGGTGTGTATGGCAGCATTCTCCAACCTTCTCCCTCCACATATGTTGGACCACAACTCCCACTATCCCCGGCCAGCATAGCCAATGTACAGGATGTAGTTGAGCGTCTAGATGCCAAAATGCATTTGATATTCTTCTTAGCCTACAGTAAATCATGTTGCATTGAATTGTAATAAATTGCGGAGAGCAGCAGATAGAGCCCTACTCTAGCTTGCAAAGGGCTTTGCGCACTATGTTTGTGCCATGTCCTTCATTCTGGAGCTTTGATCTTTAAGCTCTTGTGTGCATGTGTGCGAGTGGAGGCATATTCCAAACTGCGTCCAAGGGTGCTTCCGGATGAGGCTTTTTGGCTCTATCACCCTGCCCCATTCATTGAATGTTACATCACCATAGTGTCATGGTCCAGTTATCATTGTTTTCAGTTCGCAACCCTCCTATGTTTTCCCACCACTCCCATCTTTTCTGTTACTACAGATGATCTGTTAAGAAAGAAAAGACGGAATAGCTGCACAATGTCTTTTGATTCTTAGCTCTAGGAGCCCTCTGTCTGGAAGCACCCGAAGTCAAGACTGCTTTTGATGGTTAAAATTATGCATTTATATTGTGCTCTATTTTTGTGGTAGAAACACCTTTCTTTTCTATTACAGAAAGATTGTTGTCATGCATGACTGAAACACACATGGCCTTGTGAACAACACCTGCTTTAATTACTGCTGCTAATCAAACGGTTTCCTTGATGGAGGAGGATTGTGTGATGTTTCTGACTTGAATGGGCCAATCCATGCTAGTCTTGCAGTTTTAGCTTCCACAAATTACAGGGTGTTTCTGCTGCCTTTGAGGTTTCCCTTCTTCCTATTGTCCAGTGTTTTCAGATTTATTAATGCAGTAAATCTGCAGCAAAGAATGACACGGTGCTGAATTAAACACTGCAATCATCTTTGTCTTGGGATAAGGCCAGACGTGCTTCCTTGTTTCTAAAAAGCCTCCCTGAGTCATTTGTATATAAAATCACACGCTTGGTACTCCTGCACACCATTCAACTTGCTGAAAACAAAACTGTCAAGGCTGTAATTGAAAAAAGGGGTTGATAATGCATTTGTCTGTGGCTCTCCAAAGTGGGAAGCCATTTCTTCCAAATTAGTTGACAGATGCCTCATAAACTAACTGCATCAAATGAGCTTGGCATTTTTTACTTTCAGTCAGGTTCCTGACCAAATGTTAACCACAATGGAAGAACATAAGCTTTTGCAACTGACCTGCCAATGAAACAAAGCCAGGAGAAAGTGATGGCCTGTGTACCTAGGAGGATCTCTGCATAAAATTGCCAGTGTAGTGATGAAAAAGAATGTGGAGCTATTTGGACTTGCAGTTGCATTGGAGCCGGTTACAGAAACAATAAAAACTTGAGATTAAAAAACTGCAGCACTTTGAGCAGAGACTCAGAAATCCTAGCTAGAGCAAACCCTTATTTGGAGTGAAACTACACATTACAAAGGAAGCACTACATTGGCAAACATATTGTTCCAGCAGGTTTGGGAAACTTGTTTTCCCTTGTAATGTTGATGGATCCACAGTGGCAGAGAAGAAGGGATTCCTTAAATTCTCAACTGCCAGTCCTCCTTTGTTAAGTGTCTCATAGCTCCCATACTGTTTTCTTGATAAATGCAAGGTTGCAACCATGTGTTTGCCAATATAGATCTGCTCTCAACCTGACAATATTGCTCTCCAAGGCCCAAAGGGATTAGGGATAGCCTTTATTTTATCAGTTGAGAACATTTTGACCTGGGGGCTGTCTTGACGTCTTCTTTGTCCTGGGGTGGCTCCGAATCTGCGCGGCATGAGTTAGATGACGCAGCTGCAGATTTGAAACCACCCTGGGGTAAAGAGCCAAAGATGCACGGCTGAAAAGTCGGGGACTTACCCTGACTTTTCCGGACAGAGCGAAGGCAGCCCGGCTCTTCTGCCAGTCTGTCCTTGCTCAGGAGCCACTCTGGGGCATTCCAGGTTGATGGTGACTCCTGATTGGTCGCCCTCCACCGGGGCAGGGAGTGGACTGCGAGCGGAATGGCTGCTGGAATGCCCTATGCTGCCTTGCCGTGGGGAGAAGAGTTTAGGAAAAGAAATTATTTTCTTCCCCCGAGCTGCTGTGCTGCCTCCTAAAATAAATTATTTTCTTCCTCCAAGTTGCCACCTCCTCCTCCTCCTCCCTGCCCTCTGTCTTTTCTTGTTTCGGGGATGGATGACCACCGTAAACCCCATGCTTGCTCCTTTGCATGGGGATCATCTGGTGCAACCCCACAGGAGCGAAAGTGTGGGGTTTGGAGGGAATGCGGTGCCAACTCGGTACCGTGAAGATAGCCCCTAGCTCACATGTAATCTCAATTCCTGGGTTAAACATCTGAGGAACTGGCATGGGTGTGTGGGAACAAGTGACCCCACTGCTTCCCTTCCACCCATTCACCATGTCTGCTTTGAATGAGCATTCTCAAACAACCCAGGGACCTGTGAACTCTGGGTTGTTTAGGGTTTAACAACCCAGAATTTTAACCAAACTACAAACCATGGGTTAAAATTCTGGGTTGTTGTGAATTCTGCTAATTCACACACACTCATGATTTGTTCAAACTGGGCCGGTGTGTTGATTAGAGAAGTATATCTATTCATTACTTTTAAAACATGAAATGTAAATAGTGCAAGTTGACACAAAACCATACTTACTTTGGTATATATATGAAGCAAGTATAAATTTACCGGATTTTATTCCATTGGCAATTCTAGAGAGAGCTGTTTAGGTACCTAAGTACATATTTTTACCACTTGGCAGATAGGAAATAATCATATAAGCAGAAAATAGAAACTGTCAACATGGTGGTGATCTCACTGGGAAGGTTATTATTTGGGTTTATAAATTGTATATAGACTTTGGCATTACCATGCAAGAGTGGAAGAAATATGGATTTCTAGAGAACTATCTGAAAAATGTCTATAATGTAACAGGTCGTGATTAACTAGCAGGAAAATCTGGATATTTACTGAACTGCTTTTAATTGTGTGTCACCATAACACGGACTGGCAGTGTTTGCATGTAACACTAAACCATAATTTAGCATTATGTGCGTGAGCAGAATGGAGCCTATCTAAAGCATTTGGCTTGCATACTTGCTCTTCCCACATGACCAGGAAGAGGAATAAACTAGAATTTAGTGACACTTTAGTAGATTCCTGGTTTGAAGTCTGTGAACAAGGAATGATGGTTGAAAATAAACTCATGGTTTGTTGTTGGCTTGTTTTAGCAAATGACCAGTATTTCTTTTAAACCATGATTCCTAGTTTGCATGTAACAACAAATCAGGAATCTGCTAAGTGAATTGGAATGCTGGTTTATTTGTCTTAGTTGCATGGGGGAAGAGAGGAGGGGAAAGCGCTTGAACCTGAGGGTTTAGGCGGGCTCCTGTCCATACACATAGTTACATGTGAACATTAATTTCATTTTTATACTGCCCAATAGCCAAAGCTCTCTGGGTGGTTCACAAAAATTACAAGCACAAAATAAGACTAATAAAAGCATAATCTAAAAGCCTTTAATTAAGATACAGCATTTAAAACAACTAAAAAGAGTTACAATACGATACAAGGACCTGATAAAGCAACTGACATTAAAAGCTCCATCATATACCATCGAATGTCTGCAAACGCTGCCAACGTGCACCATAAAGTTACTTAGATGAGACTTCAGTATACTAGAATAATAATTGCCTTTTTATTGTATTCATATTAAGCTGTCATTAGAAGCCATTTCAAAAGGATAAGGGGCAGTGCTAATAGCGTAGCCATACACTTTTTCATAAAAGCTCCAGAGCCATACCATCTGTCGACTAATACATAGTGATTACTTTTTAGATATTGGGTGCTATGATATTGTACCTGTGTGTGCAGTTGGTTGAAATAATGTTTCTATTTGAGAGTAGTATAACACACACTGACTTAAATATGAAACAAAATGATATGAAGACATAAAATTATTAAAATTGTATTTTTTTAAAAAAAACTGTTGACATGTGAACATATATAAAACAGTTTTATGCATGTGTGCATGCGTAAACATGGAATTATGGGTTGGATACAGACTTACTCATACTTAGGTAATCAGTAGGACTTAAGTTCAGGACTTCAGTTTAGTTTGTTTCTTAAGCAAAGAAGATAATGTTGTTTATTTCTCAGCCCCACTTTAATTCAGTTAAATCCATCCTTGTTGAGTTCCTAAAGATGGATATATCTGTACAGATCGCTCCAGTTCATTAGCCTTGTTGACAGAAGCTAATGGTTGACCAAGGTGCTGAACATCTTTAGGGATCACAAAGATACGGACCAGATTATTATTATTTTGAAAACGAGAATTTGTATTATTGCCCCCTGACATGTGATGGCTGCATCTCATCAGTTTAGTACATTTTGTTGTGAAATGAATGTGAAGTGGTACTTTCTACTCTGAGAGTTTCTGATTACATCCTGAGATAGCCAGTAGTTAAAGGGTTTCTAGGTGAGGCATCAATCCCTAATTGTGAGGCCTAATTGGGAACTTTACTAAAAACTGTGGCCGTGAATTCCATAGACCTAAGCCTTGATCTGAGTATTCTTTTTTTAAAAAACACAACAACAACCCCTTACAGGTTTTTTCACTGCATGTGATGGTAGTGGTGAGATACCATAGTGTTTCTCTTACATGTGCTACAGCATCTAAAACACAGGACTCTATAGAACAGGGATGGGGAATCTCTGGGTCGAGGAGGTTCCCCTTTTCTGCCTGCAGATGCTTGGGCTCCGTCTAGGTGCCCTGTCCCCTTCCTTTTCCAAGCTACCAGGGGCTTGGGGAGGAGATGGGGACAGGAATCCCCTTGTTATCCCCTGCAAATGCTGGTTCAGTCAGGTGGCATGTGAAAGGAAGGGACTCGGTTTCATGTCAAAGTGACATGATTCATATTTTTGATAAATACATCAGAAATACCAGGAAAACATAAAAAAAAAATATTGAGCAGGTGGCATTAGCATATTTTCCTATTTGGCTACCTTACTAGTGGAGAACATGGATTTACCTGTGATTCTCTCTCTCTCTCTCTCTCTCTCATATGGATTGGCCTACCCATTTCAGACTTGTCAACAACAGACCCCCTCCCCCCAGTTAAGACAGGAAAAAGATAGTGGTGGGTTGTTTTTACTACTTTAGCTACACTCATGATACTCATTGGCTCAATTTGGACGACACGATAGTCAATGGTGGGGTAATAATCAACTTTACAGTTGTTCATCTAGGGGGTACTCCCCACACAACATGGTAATAAATAATCAACTGTGGTGTGGATTAGGATCAGCGCCGAGTTGACTATGGCAGCATTCGGATGATACAATAGTCAAAACAACTGACGATTGTTTCCCCCACACCAGTTGTTTATTGTGTCGTCCGAATTGAGCCATTGTTTAATCAGGACCAGGGTTGGCTTCCCTTCATTGGCCATTGAGTTAGACCACTGAGCCTGCTGTCCAAGAGTAGGATACTACTTTTTGTCTATCTCTGCTTCCAAAGAGAAAGAGAGATAGTGATAAGGTCAAGGTTACCTCTTGTTTCTGACTGTGCTGCATTTATGATGTTAAAATGCTCAAGTTTGCAGTGACTTAAAAGGTTCCGTTTTCCTTGAAACATCTGTTTTTCATGGTGAATGCATGTTTTCCAGCAGCTTTGAGTCCCACTTTTAACAAAGAAAGTTGCAACAACAATTTGGCGTGGCAGGCTCCTACACTGTATATAGATCTAGTGCTGTCATTCCACTGCCCAAGCTGCTTCCATCCGTGAGAGCAGAGCGATTTCCCTGCAGCCCCCTGCCCGCACCCTCCAAATCTGCTCCAGAGGGCTGGGAAGCAGCAGTGCAGGTTTTCAGGTGACTTGGAGAAGTGCAGAAGGGAGGGGAAGCAAATCCTGCTGTGCTAGCAGATGTCTGCTAGAGTGAAGTTAGATTTAAGCATATAAACGTGCGTGTGCGTAAATAACACAGTCAGTTTTTTTTGTACCTGAGCCTTCCTTTGAATTTTTAATCGAAGAAAAGTGTTATCTTCCCTCATTTCCTTCTCTTCTTTGACAATATATTCACGCGTGCAATTTTGTGTAACGAAGCCTTGACAGTTATTTTTTTAAAATCAAAAGCAAGTTTTGAGAGGCTGTAATTTTGAGCAGAGGAGAAGGGAGGGGATGGGAGGGCTCTTTCCCCATCAACTGTTTTTCTGATCAAAATCTCCCTCTACTCACCCTCCCTTCAGAGTTCTAGATGTGTTTTGCAAAGAATTTGGCAGTTCACCCCGTAACTGCATCTTCTTCATATTTTAACCTTGTGTCTTGCTTAGTTGGGGTGCGCAAGTTAAGATTTTGAGCAGTTTTTAAGATGCTTTTCCTGGCCATAGGGCATGGACATTGTAGGAAGTGCAGTGGAGTCATACTATTACACTGTTTCTTTGCTTCTGGGTCAAGGAGCTTGGGGAAAAAATGAGGCCAGGATGGACATGGGAGAGTAAGTGGCTGTCCTGAGTCACAAGTGGCACGGACATTTTAGCTTCCAGTTTGGCTTTAACTCATTACCACTAATGAAGCATCAATAGTTTAAAGCATTCTTTGTGAAAAGAAGCTTAAATGGTGACTCAATTAATGTGGTAGCTATATTTTGCATGAAGTTAAGTTAGGCTCCACTATAGTTGGACCGAGGGTTCCCGTGTTGCACGTTGGAGTGTCTAACTTCTCTTTTTTAAAATCTGCTTCTGAATCGGGAGATAAAGTACCAGCAGCTTCTTCCACCCATTCCTCACTGGCCTCCAGTCCATTTTTATGTCTTTCTTTCCTCATCTATTGTAATGAGTAGGATTCCAGGTGTACTGTAAACCAGTGGACAGAAAGACCTTTGTGTTTGGGGAAAACAGGTAAGAGAAGCTGCAGCTATCTTGTCTTCCATTTCAGCAGCAGATTTTAAAGGAGAATCTTCAGGTTGCAAACTGGCAACCCAAGAGTTGGATGATTCGCAGGTATTTAGGGGATGTAAATGAAATTACTTGTAGGAGTAGCCCAGATTGCAACATTTGACAAATATACTCTGCATTTTTTTGTCTGAGAAGTAAAACTCTGAATTCTCTCCAACACAATTAAAACTGGAAGAAATTGGGGACACATCTGCTTGTTTTCATAGAGTAAGGGAGAGCTATATTTGTGTGTGTTCAGGTGTACAGGTTCTGGCAGCAGCATTGAGAAATCTGATTTAGAGAAATGCCCTTCAGATGTTTGGAGGCATACAAAGGATACAGCTTATTAAAAACCATTTAACAAACAAATGAGAAAATTTGTTCTACTTGACTGGTTGGGAGATGGGTGCGCTAACTGCTCAGAAGGAGTTATCCATCTATATGTGCAGCAAAGGTTTCTAGTAGTTCCAGGCTGATTTTTGTCTGTCTTTCTCCACCCCGCTCCCGATGGTTTAACTTTCTTCTTACTTTGTGATCTGCAGCTGTCTTTTAACAAGCATAACTCTTCTCTTACAAAGCAATGGAGCCTGTCAGTTAGAAAGTGGGGATAATGATTGGATGATCCTCTGCTTCAGTGGATCAAATTGTATATGGGCATCAGTGTCTGCAGTAGACACTTTGGGGAGAAACATTTAAGTTCTACATTTTAAAAAATCTGCCCGAGCTTTTTGGCAGTAGTGCTAAACTTAGTTTCACCAAGGGCCAAATTAGACAACATGAGGGAAATGCATGAACAGTCTACTGTTCTAACTTCTTTTGGGAGGAACATGCAGCAGCAGCAGTATGTGAATTTGATTGGAACAGTATTGGGGATGGCAATGTTTATCCCTTTCTCTGTGGGCCGTTTTTCTGATCAAAATGCATCCCCCAGCTATTTGTCCTCCCATGGGAGAAAAAACAGGAGTGCCTGTATCTTTTCTCTTGTACAGAGAAAAGCAGTTTAGGGATGGCAGCTATGATTTTAAAAAATCATGGGGAAAGGGTCTCCTATATGTTATTCAAAGACCACTTAAGAATAAGTCACCTGTTCCCTCCAGTGCTGAAATAAACGTCGCCATTGTTAAGAAAAGGCAGGATCCCTGCCAAAAGATTGGCCTCTCCAAAAAGAAGGTGCATCTTGTTTACTTGGAGATTAATGGGTGGTCAGAATACACGGACAGAGATTTGAGGGCAACAAGCCTCTGCAGGAAGTGGAAGAGATGGCAGAAACAGCTTCAAACAATGCAGTACCAAAGAACTCATTGTTGTACTCAGTTTATCCAGTTAATACACATTTAGTTGTTATAAACATACTCCTGTTTAAATCAGGGGTCAATTTGTTGCTGATGTCTGAAATAATTTCCAGAACAAGAACAGGGGATTTTAAAAGGCAAGTTTTCACAGGAAACTCTGGTGCAGGTGGTCCCTTCCACCTCGGCTCAGGTGGACACTCTTTTTGGCATTGAGAACTGCATTTCCTCAAGGAAAGTTGTTGAGGGTTACACACCAGTGTTGGATGGTGCCCATGGGAAAAGTGTGTGTGGACACTCCACCTTCTTTCACTCACTCACTCACACATACTTTACCCATCATGTCAGAGATCCCCCCTCCCTTGGGAACCTGCCAGTGCAGCTGCCTCCCTCTGGGATCCCCAATCTCCACTTACCCCTGACCAGCCTGACCCTCAGTATGCTCAATTCTAGGCAACTCAGCCTCTGCTCCTTCTGACACCCCCCTCCCCCCCACATAAGAACAGGAAGGAGAATTGTTTTTTACTAGACCGTCAAGATCCACCAACCAGAGCCAGGTGGAAAAGAACAGGGTACCCCTGAACACATTCTGAAACTAGGATTTTGTTTTTCAGTATCAGAACTCAGCTGAGCTCATACCCCTTTCTCACAAAAGTCCATTCCTACTTACCCCAAGCTTTTTTCATTTACCAGCTAAATTTAGATGGAATAATTAATGTTGATGTTGCTTTTGTTAAACAGTTGGGAGTCAGAAGCCCTTGCAGATCTGTTGCAAATCACCAGTAGATTGTGATCTGTTTTCTGCCCACCCATGCATTATACCATGGTTTAGCGTTACCAGGATGAGGCGCACCAAGATTTGGTGCATGCCCTTCCTCCTCAGAATAGCTGTGAGGAGATTAGAAGTTTCCACTTCTATTTTAGATTAACCACAGCTTAGCATACAGTCGGAAGCCTAAATTGCGGTTACTCTTTATTGTGATTTGTTCAAACAAGCTGCTTCATACATGGTTTAAAGTGGGTTGTCTCAACAAATCATAGTTAAAGTTAACTGCAGTTTGTCAGGTTTGAGTGACACAAATGTCTGTGATGAATCAAAACTGAAACAGAAGCCTCCAAACTCCTCCTGATGGGAGCGCGGGGCAAGGGATACGTCAGCCTGAGGTTTGGTGTGGCTTGTTCTTGTAAAGTTAAACTCGGCTTTAGTGTTACATATGAACCAGCCCTTTGTGACAGTACATCTCTTTGAGGCCCAAGTTGATGGCCCATAGGGATTTTAAAAAGTGATTTTCAGCATGGGTGGCTGAAGCACTGATGGGGGGCACTCAGCCTTCCATGTCTGCAATTTCTGTACTCTAAATCCCTCCTCCCCAATGGGGAATAGTATATGGGAAACGGGTCAGATGCTTTTGTGCTTCTGACAAATTGGCACTGGAAGCAGCGGCTTTTCCTCATCTTAGTGGGTGTCAGGTTACTATTACATGTATTACATGTTGACACAATTAAGACCATATAAACAGCACTCTCCAATGGTGTTATATTATAGGATGGGTGAAGTTGATGGGATGAGTGAAGTTGGACCGCAAGCATGAGCAAAAAAGTCAAAACAATGAACTTACAAAAAGTTCAGAGTGTGAGGTCAACACTTTATTTTATTTATTCTACAGATGGAGTTTTCCTCCAACCATTTAAATGTGTAATGAAAGCAAACTTTTCCCCGATCCACACTTCCGTGCTAGGTTTAAAAGTTGTTTTCTGGTTCTTAGCCTTGGTGCTGTGTAGATATTTTGTTAGTAAACACACCATTCTTAACACTGACCTGGGCTGCTTCAATAAAACATTTTTTAAAAAAAATATTAGTGACCTACAAAGCTTTGTAGGAGAATGTGTATATCTTCGCCAATTTATTATTTACCCAGTTTATAGTTGTCCTATAACTGAAGCTCTCAGGGTGACATACATAATAAAATACAACCAATGATAAAAAACTGATAATAAAACACATTAAAATGTATTATTTTAAAAGCAACAACAAAAATCAGCATTTAAAAGAGAAAAAATTGAACAGCTAAAAACAGAAGTTTTTTTTAAAAAGTGCAGCAGGACCCATATTAAAAATAAAGCAAACGGCAGTTTAAAATGCCTTGGGAGAATAAATATGTCTTTGGTTGTTGTTTCCGTGGTGGCATTTTTGCAGGGAAGGCATGCCTGAAATCTTTTGAGAAGGTTTTGTTTTTCAGAATTCTAAGACCTTGGGGTCTCTGGGATGAAAAGATCAGGTAGAAGGAAGTGTACCAAGAGCATAAAAGGTGTTGTGCAAGTTAGCTCTTCTTTTCTTGTCTCCTCTATCACAAATTGTGAGATCAGCACCACAGCAGAGAAGGACACCACTGAGGGTCAAAATAGACAAGACCTGGGGAAGAGATGTTTAACTGTTTCCACCTCCCTACACCTCACATAGCTGCTGTCTGCCATTTGCTGCGGAGGGCAGGAGGATTGAAATGGGGAAAGGGCAAAACGCCTCCCTGAGTGCTGTTTTCCTTTGGGGCTGTTAATTAATTTAAATAAAGGGAGAGGGAAGGAGATTAATCCTAGATCTCCATGTAATTCTAATGTGGGTCTGAGTTCCTGAGAAGTGTTGCTTTAGAGAAGGTCATGGTGGGCTTGTGGGTTCCTGATCGACAGCTGGTTGGCCACTGTGTGAAACAAGAGTGCTGGATTAGATGGCCTGTTCCAGCAGGGCTCTTATGTTCTTAAATTCTTATGACAGGCCTGTCTCGTCAGGCCCTCAGTGCCATCTTGTGCTACAAATGTGAATTGCAACTCTTCAAAAACAAAACAAAACCCACTTCTCTTTACAGAGTTGGATTGCAAGACAGGCTGAAATTTGTGTTTCTTTGCTTTGATTAATGGACAAGTCCACAGTTCCTTGGAGTGTATGTTTGTTACTGCAAACATGTTCATGTCTCTCCTGTCTTTTTAATGTTTTTTTTTTAAAAAACAAACAAACAAATCCCCTTTGATATGGAACTATTCAAGAGAATATGCTTATCCTGTTTGACTTCCCCTGGATTCCAGTTCCCAGAAGAGATAAGCATGGAGTGTCTTTGTAAGGTATAGTCTCCCAGTTCCTTTTGAATAATCTAAAGGCTGTGAATTATAACTGTGGGGGGGAATCAAAGTTGAACACCTTGGTTGTTGAACAGTTTTCCATATAACCCAGAGCAAAAGCTACTATGCTTTGCTTGAGAAATTGGGATAATGAAATGGACAATAGTTCTCAGCCTTTTGTGGGCTATGCTTTCAGAACAATGACTTGTAGGTAATCTTGTTCTAGCGCATCTCCATGTAAATAGTTTGAGGATTGTGCTTCTATATTGCAAAAGTTGTAAGACAATAGCCTGTGGGCTGTATGCCTGCTTTGAAGCTTTTATTTGGCCAGGGGATTCTCAGTACTGGAGTTCAAATTCATATCTGTATTTTGAGTGATGAGTCCGTTGGAGAACCTTCTTAATTGTGGTGAAAATCTTTCAAAATGTGGTCTTGAGTGATATGGATTATTTCTGACCTGGCTTTGGCTTGAAAGGGCCTTGGTCACCTGAGTTGATGACTTATGCTAGGAATGGAGATGGGGAGTGCAACCCTGTTAGTTCTCCTGGACCTCTCAGTGGCCTTCTATAACATGGGCCAAGCTATTCTTCTGGGCCACCTGGTTGGAGTAGAATTGGGAGGCACAGTGTTAGGATGACTCTGGACCTTTGGTGAGGGGAGGACCAGAAGGTGGTGCTGGGGCAATCCTGGTTCTACCCTTTCCCTGACCGTTTTTTGACATCGTGAAACCACTGGAGGAAGTTATCCAAAGGCTTTTGGGCTAAGGAGTCATCAGTATGTGGATAACACAGAGCTTTATCTCACTTTTCTATTGACAAAACCTAGGGAAGCTGTAGAAGTCTTGAACCTGTGTCTACAGGCAGTTCTTGGTTAGATGAGGGCTAACAAGCTGATGCTTAGTCCAGATAAAATGGATGTTGCTGTGGGGAGGGAAATCTGCCAATCAGGATAGAGGTCTGCTACCAGTGCTGGATGGGATTCCATTCCCCCACCCCTACCCCGGAACAGGTGCACAGCTTGGTGGTTCTCCTGAACTCAGTGCTGTCAATGGAGGGGCCTGTAGCCAGGACTTTATCAGCTGGTTCACCAACTCTGACCATACCTGGAAAAAGCAGTCTATGTCACAGTTATCTATGCACTAGTTGCAGCTGGACTACTGTAATGTGCTGTGTAGGCAGTTCAAAAGCTGCAACTGATACAGAATGCAGCTGCCTGGTAATGGAGCACATAACACTTCTTCTGTGCTGTAGTGTGCTTCTGAAACCAATTCAAAGTACTGGTCACCTTTGAAGCCCTAAACAGAGTCGGATCAATTATCTGAAGGACTGCCTGCACCCCCATATGAGCCTGCCTAGCAATTAAAATCAGCCACTGAGGCCCTGCTCTCTAGCCTGCTTGTGAGGCCTATCAGGTTGGTGGGCACAAGAGACGGGGCCTTTTCAGTGGTGGCCCCATCACTGTGGAACTTGCTGCCATAGAGCCATCCTTGTGTGTTTTAAAATACCCCCCCCCCTTTCAGTCTCCTGTTAAATTAGCTTTCCCTGCAACATGTTTGCAGGATCAGTACACTTCACACCCTGGCTGCTACAATAGCAAACCTTGTTCTTTTTCCTCCCCTCCCCCATTGCGAGGAAGCACATACCATGTTGCTGAACAGTGATTGACACTGTTCTGGTGCTAAATCCAGGGTTGGCCTTTCCACATGGCAGAGTGAGTCCGCTGCCTTAACGTAAACATAACATAACAGGTTTGGGCTGTTATGTTATGTTTAGGTTTTCTGGCTAAATCCAGAAAAGTTTTAGTCTGCAAAGTTCTTCTTTTGCCTGCCTGCCTAAAATATGCCTATGTTGGTCACTTAAATTCTTAAAAGAAATAGCCAACAAGGTTACATAAAGCTTCCTGTATTCAGCCAAGTGGCTATTTTGCTAGCCTGAAATAAACATCCAGTAATATATATAGATGAAAAGATTACCCAGGTACCTAACGAGTAGTCATAAAACAGTATTGTGTATGTTAAAAACAAATGAAAATGAGCAGGACTTGGAGCATCCTAAATGTCTATCAGTAAAAGACACATTAGATCAATAATTTTAATAAGGAATGGAATAAATAACTATATGGGAATCTTACAGAAAGGATTAAAAACGTTTCTCCCATGTCTTCATTATTTCCAGACGTTTTACAGCTCTAGACTTTCTATAAAAGTGTTCCTATTATAAAGTTTTAGAGTAAAGACTGGGTAGCAATATATGAACAATTTTAAAAGAAAATATTTCATAATCCAAAGCTCTTCAATTTTTCAATTTTGCGGGGGTGGGTGTGAAACAGAAATGGTACTTAGGGGGAAAATGGGGAAAATCTGGGGAGGTGTTCTGAATTTTTCTGTGTTTTTTTTTTTTTATGTAACAAATTAAGTAACTGTATCAAGTCAGTGACCACTTTAACTAATGGGACCATGACTGTATCGCTTCAAGAAAAAGGCACAAGAGGCAGAAAAAGTAATGAGTGATCCATTGCTTGCCCCTGGTAGTCAGCAACACCCAAAGTGAGCAACTGCACTACCAAATCATCCTAAATAGTAGTTTACACTAATATCTTCTATTCATTTTAACCAATTTGTAAACAATATTATCCTTACAGCATTCACTGGCAATGAAGTGCAAAAGTCCATCGTTTTTCTTGAGAATACACATTTTCTTGGCTGCTTTTAAAAAAATGCTCTCTATACATTTAATTGGATTGGTTTGTGTCTTGCCAACAAGATAAAGCACCTACTTCCTTTCTGAGCTCCACTCACAGCGTACTTAGATCTGTATGATGGTTTTTGTAGCCTTAGCTACATTGAATTTCCTTTAAATTTCAAGGCCTTCGCATATGCCAGGCTAGCAATACCAGGGACATTTACATCATTTCCCAACACGTGACTAGAGTCATCACATCATACTATGGAAGAAAATTTGCATTTTGGCAGTTTGGGTTTTGTTCTACAGAGTCCCGTGTTTCTGGACTTCCTCTGGTTAGAGACCACCTTTCCAAATGAACAAAAACAAGATGTTTGTTAATGGAAATTATTTACAAAAGTGAATAAATTGTCGCTCTTCAAAGGATAAGTTGAGATTGCTTAAATGTTCTTAAATTAAATGTGGTTGCTGAGTCTTTCCCAGCTAAATAAAATCTCAATGGCTTTTTCTTTAGATCAGATCTGCCTAAGCATCACCCCACAAACAGGAATAGGTTTAGGAATTTCCCTAAGTTTTCTATAGATAAGAACAGATGCTGTACAGCAGCCTTCCTGTGCCTCCATTTCTTCTGGCTTCTAGGATGATTCACATGTTTCAGGGACTACTTGTTGATGTTCCCTGTGGTCAGACATTTAAATAGGAAAATAAAATATGTTATGTATAAGTTGGTTGGTCATAAAATTATCAGGATTGGTATATTAAATTTAAAAGTATAGTTTATTCCGACAATAATTACAAATGTGCTAAACGAGTTTAAAAGTAAATGTTTTTAAGTATAATGATAATTTTATGACCAAGTTATACATCATCTTTCTTAAGGAACAAAAAAGGCTGCTTTATGTTCCTAAAGCTGTCCTCCCAATCTGGTGCCCTCCAGAGGTTTTGGACTACAATGCCCAGCATTCCTGACCATTGGCCACGCTGTCTGAGAGTGAAGGGAGTTGAAGTCCAAAATATCTGGAGGGCACCCGTTTGGGAAAGACTATCCTAAGGCAATAAAATGATTGTAGAACTATAAAGAGCACTAAAAAAATAAGTATTGCTTATTTTTTTCAATTTCCCCCCAAATTTCCATTTGTCCACGGCTTCAAAATTTCTGGACAGTTTACATCTCTACTCCAGCTGCACTTAAATGCAGACAATGGGCTTCATTTAAGATATAATGTGTAACTTCTTATATAGCCCATATTGTTATTCCCATTCATATTTATAGATGATGTTTTTTTTAATATTTTCCACTTTTATTTTTATGTTTTCCATAATTCCAAGAGAATAAAATCCAACATGAAAAAATTCCTTTTCAATCTGCGAATTCCTCTTCTTCCTCTTTCTCCTTTCTCCTAAATTCTTTTTAAAGCACCTTCTTTCCCACTCTCCCTTTCTGTTTTCAATTTTATTATCTTACACCTTACCAAAACCTTCCTTTTTCCTCTCTCATTTTTCCAGATCTCTCTCTTCCTCCAACACCTTTACAATTTCCTCTCTCCAGTTCAATATTCTTAATGTATATATTTTTATATTTAGTAATCTGAATAGGAAGCTCCATTGAGACAAAATATTTTTCATTTTTTATCAGTTACAAATTTCAAGTTTTGCAAAAATAAAGAGCCCTTACAGATGATCATTTTAGCCACATTAGAACACACATCTATTAACGTGTAGTAAAAACACACACACAAAAACACCCCACCTTACCACTTGACAAGATTACTTCAGTTGACCCAGCTATTCCAAAAAAGAGAGAATGCTCTTGGCTGTCTGTATGTAGCATGGACTCAAGTTATCATGTTAACAGGGAACACATATAAAAAACAACATAACCATCTATTAGAAAATAGGCTGGGGAAAGTATATATGGTTGCAGGAATTTTCAAATCAAGAGCGGTGGCTATATATATGAAGTCCAAACTATGGAAGTGGTAGATGAGAGAGGGTTAGTTTTTGTTAATGTGAAAGTAGGAGCAAAGAAAATAACTAATGGAAATATCGGTGCTCCAAGTAATAATCAGAAAAGATTTGATGACACCTTGCTAAACTATTGGTTTGCAGACGTATAGCTAATATTAGGAAGTGACATGAATTTGGTTATGTATCATTTGTGAAACAAAACAGGCTATTGCTCCTCAGTGAATGGAAGGCTCCCTGTTGAGAGCAGGGGGCAGGGTGGCAATTTTCACTGGTTTCTCTTCCCTTCAGCGACACTTCATATACACTGTTCTGGAGGGTCCCTCAACCCTCCATAGCAGTTTTTTTGGAGCACAAGGTTCCACGGGGCGGGGGGAAGGGATAAGAAAAATGGCTGCCTTGCTCTCTTCCTCCAATTGGCGGGCTGTCTTTACGGTGCTGAGTTGGCGCTTCTCCACTGCCAAACCTCCCATGGTTTCGCTGGTGCGGAGTGGTGGCAAGTTATTAAGACAGATGGAGGCAGCGTGGGCTTTCTGGCTTGCTAGGCCTGCCCCTTCCCCTGGTTTCCAGCAACCAATGGCAGGTGCCTTCCACCTGAGAACGTTCCTGGAGCAGCGCCCAAGAAAGGGCAGACAGGGAAGAGTCGTGCTGACTTCACTCAGGCAAGAAAAGTCAGGGTAAATCCCTGACTTTTCTGCTCTGCATCTTTGACTCTTTGCCCCGAGGTGGCTCCGAATCGGCAGCTGTGCCATATCACCAATGCAATGTGGATTCGGAGCCACCCTGGGGCAAAGACAACATATAGACAATCCCGGGATCATTCAGTTCATGGAATTCTGCTTTGCACAACTCCAGATCCAACCTAATAAAATTTCAACAAGAATTATGTAGTCTGATTTATTATTATTATTATTATCTTTATTTGTATCCCACCTTTTGCCCAATACTGGGCCTCAAGGTGGCTTTACAAAATTAAAACATGTACAGTTAAAAGCTATAAATAGAAATATACAAAAGTTAAAAATATAATTAAATAGGTTTCAATATTAAAACATTTCAACATTTAAAATACATATTAAATTTTAAAAATCTCAAACATAGATGGAGGTCCACATTATTCAACAAAGGTCTACTGGAATAAGAAAGTTTTTGCCTGCCTCTGAAAACATATCAAGGAGGGAGCCAGTCTAGCTTCCCTGGGAAGGGAGTTCCAGAGCCTTGGAGCAGCCATCGAGAAGGCCCTCTCCCACGTGCCTGGGATGTTGATGGGACTGAGAGAAAGGCCTCCCCAGAAGATCTCAGAGCACAGGCAGGCTCATATGGGAGAATACGGATTTTCAGATAACTTGGACCTAAGCCGTATAGGGCTTTATAGGTGATAACCAGGACTTTGAATTGTGCCCGGAAACAGACCGGAACTGTTGTAAGAGGGGAGTTGTGTGCTCTCTATAACCAGCCCCCGGTCAACAATCTGTCTGCAGCTCTTTGAACCAGCTGATTAAGATGTTTTTATTAAAACATGTTTGGATTTCACAACATCAGGAAAAAAAGTTTAATTTTTAGTTCCAAATAAAATAAACTTGAGAACTTATTGATATCTAGTTACTTATGAAATTTTGAGAATTGTGAGAAGAAAAAAGATACAGAAAACATGAAAATTAGTAAGATATGCTTAAAAAGAGCAGTTTATGTCAGTAAAATATAGTAAAAGGGATTAGACACGTTGGACACATAAGACATATTAGAGGTTGTTATATACAAATAGAAAATTTCAATATGGAAACAAAAGCAATAAACCATTAGTATATACCCATATAAAGAAGCAAAAAAGTGATTTAATTATCTCCGTTAAAAGTCTAGATAAAGAGAAGATAGTGATGGAGATGAGAGATAAATTTGTAAAATATTCAAAATTATAGATGGGATCAAGTAGTCACAGTTCACAGGTATATTGAGATCAGTAAATTCATAAGGAAGAGGGACATTAAAGGGACCAAATAATAATAAGAAATCACACAGACCAGACAGTCTGATAACAGAATGTTCTAAAACTTTCTTTGAGGTATTGATTGAACCATTAATCTAAACAATAAATGAAATACTCAGGCAAGTTAATATTTCAAGGAACTGGTTGCTGGGAAATATAATATAACCAGCTGCATTCAGTTTTTTTAGGGCAGGGGTCCCAAACACTTCGACAAGTGGGAACATTGCATCATAAGCACTTTCACAAAATGGCTGCCATGGTGAGGTTTGCCCATTCACAAAATGGCTGCCATGGTGGATGGGATCAGTCAGAAAACACTGATTGCTCAGAAGACAAAATGGTAAGGCTAAAAGAAAAGTAACTTGTCCGAAAAGCTAAAGAAAAGGCAGAAGTAGGATCTGAGCTCTCACATACAGGGAAGACACCCACTTACATCGCCTTCTGAGACAATTTAAACATTAATAGAAATGGTATGAAATCTGGGAATTCCCCTTGTGCTGTTGAATCAATACACTGAGTTTCACTGCTCCTTACTTATAGCAGCTGTTATTTGTGGAGTTTTCTTTGGGGGGGGAGGGGTTAGTGCTGTTTTAGAGGACCAATGTTTAGCTGACAAGTGTCTCAGCTATTCAGTGGTTCTTGCTGTTCTGTAGTGCTGTGTTTTTCCTTCCTGGTTGGCTTGTGTTTGCATCTTTCAGTGTTTCCAAATCCAGTTATGTCACTTTCCATTTTTAAGCTGGCTAGAATATTGGGGGTATTTTCTTTGAGAGTGCATGGTTGCGAGTTTACTTAAAAGTTAAACAGGTGACGTTGGTAGCAGAATGATTGTCAGCTTCAGAATTGCCTCTAAATGATTTCTTTTTATTTCCTTTTCTCAGTGAAAAAAACAAAACTACAACAAAAAAACAGAAATTGTGGTAAAAGTAGCATTTTACCAGTGGCATATCTTTTCCTGTGAAATTATTAAAACATCTTATTTATAGATAGATGGCTTTTATTTTTTTCTTGTATTACAAGCTACCTTGAATAATTTCTAGAAAGGCAAAAAATATGGAAATAAATGTCAAAATAAACAATAGTGCTAATACTATTTGATATTTAGTGCTGTGTCACCTGATTAAAAAAAATCTGAATGGTTAGCTGTAACTCTTGTCAGCCAATCAATATCTAAACCTGGCTGTAAACTCGTATAAAGTGTGATGCCGACTGTGGTGAGCGTTAACACTGAGACAGATACAACGCCACACCATGATTAGCCTTAAAAAGGGAAAGTGGGGGAGGGGAAATTTATGTAGGTGGGGGGAACAGAGTACATAATCTGCACAGCCGTTCTTCCCTGCACCAGTCCTTGGGGTCTGAGCTTTTCTACAAGAGGCTTTTATTGTGTGCATGGTAGTTTGTGGATCCTTTACAAGATGTCATCCTCCGGCACCTCTCCTGTGGTTTGCAACCATTATTGCAGGTTTTTTTTTCCTTAACGGGGAAAGTGTGGTAGTCTTTCTTAATGCCCTTTATAACGCCGAAGAAATCTTGTGTAATTGCACAATTCTGCTACACCACAGCAACACCTAGTAGTTGTATGGATGGCATTGCACTCCTCCTGAAAGAGCAAGTTCATAGCTTGGCGGTCCTCCTGGAGCCATCTTTGAGGCTCAAGTAGCCTCAGTGGCATGGAGTGCCTTCTACCAGCTTCAGTTGGTGGCTCAGCTATGCCCCTATTTGGACAAGTATAACCTGGCATCAGTTGTCTCTGCTCTGGTGACATCCAAATTAGATTACTGCAATGCATTCGGCATGGGGCTACCATTGACGATGGTGCAGAAACTGTAGCTTATGCAAAATGTGGCAGCCAGACCAATAACAAGACAGTCTGATCATCTAACACTGATATTGCTCTGCTTGCACTGGCTGCCTGTATATTTCCAAGCCCAATAAAGCCTCTATAAAGCTTTATATGGCTCAAGACCAAAGTACCCTATTTCTTCGATTCTAAGACACACTTTTTCCCCATATAAACATCTCTAAAAACGGGGTGTGTCTTAGAATCAATGGCGATTTCCCCACACTTCGAATCAAAGCTTTTTTTTCTGTTGGTGGTACTGAAATTAAGGTGCGTCTTACAATGGAACACTTCTCACTGCATGAATTGACCTGTATACTACGCTCTGCATCCAAGGCCCTCCTCTGGGAACCACCTCCAAGGAAGGTCGGCAACAAGAGAGAGGGCCTTCTGGATGGTGGCCCCCCATTTATGGAATGATCTCACTGATGAGGCCCACCTGGCGCTCTCAGGCATTTGGCAGCATATAACAAGTCTTTTGATCAGGTCCTGGATTGTCTCTGAGTGATGGTTTTAAATTGTTTAAGGTATATGTTGTTGTGTATGCTATCTGTTTTCCTTATGTGAATGGTTTTATACTTTATATAATGTATTTTAATGGTTTCTGAACATCTAGAAAGGCAGAAAAAGAATAAATGTAGGGGGGAAAAAGTGTTCAGAGGAGCTGTTCTTAACCCACAAAGAATCCAGAATCAGAAGCTTTGATGAAAGTGCAGGTTAAAAGCTTTATGTAGAAAAGCCCTTTATGGTGCTTCTCATACCCTGGCAGATCTGCCATTCCATTTTCTGAATGTATGTTACATACAGTATATGTAACTGAATATATCTTCTGAAAGTAGTTCAGAATGTCGCCCTTGGAGTTGTGGCTATCCAAAAATGGTTCCAGCCATCATTGGGGCTAAAGAGAGGATGATGTTGCAACTGGGCTCCACAGGGCCCTTTGCTAGGGATAGCATTCAGCTGAGAGCTAGGATGATACAGGTTATGGGGATGTTTGGTGGAGACAGGTACGAAAAGACATCCAGGAAGGGTACGGGGCTTAGTGGAGCAAGAATACTTGACAGCAGTGATTGCAGCAGCCCCAAGGAAGTCTTAGCAGTGGCAGCTTTCAGTGGGCGTGGTTGAAAGTGGTGCAGTTTGGGTACGGGAAATACTACAGTCTCATCACTCAAGCATAAGCTCGGTAGATTTTTTCAGTGGGCCTGTAAGGCGGGCTAGTATTATCGCCCTACATATTACAGAAGTTTCCATGTTGCTGTAATGCCTTTCTTAGGCTGAGAAAGTGGCTTGCCTAAGGCAGTTATTGAATTCATGGCTGAGCTCAGGTGACTTCCTGGCTCATGCTTTTAACTACTAAGTTACACCACTATCACTCCCCCCTCTCTCATTAAAACCCTCACCCGCTCATCATGTTGGCCATTTGATTGAAATATGTATAGCCCTGTTTGATTGTAATTGCTTGAACTTTTGTCATAGAAAGCTTGACCTCCTTCCTGTTGCCAAGCGCTTTCCTTTAGAGATGAGGCTGTCATCTGTTTGCTTGGGCTGAGACACCTTTTTCAGCTGGTAGTATGAATAGGAAGTTCCCAGAGTCGAGCAGCTATTTTGGACTGGGGGAGGGGGGGGAGAAGCCCTGTTACATCAGCTAGCAAGACTGTTTGCTACTAGGGATGTGCACTGGATCGGATCCGATCCACGATCCGAATCTGATCCAGAGGGAAATCGGATAAATTATCCGATTTCCGATCCGACAGCTGGATCGGCTGATCCAATCCAAACCGATCCGAAAAGGTTCTGATCCGGTTCGGATGGATCGGCGGATCGGCGGGCGCCCGCTGGCGCCCACTGCCGCTTCCATTGGCGGGTGCTAGCGGGCGCCCGCCGATGAAAGTGGACAGCGGGGGGGGGGGGGCGGAGGGGAGGGGGGGCGCGCGGAGCAGCGCGCTTACCTTTCAGGGACGTCGGCTCCCATCCGGCGCCGTCTGCTACTGCCAGCGGGCGTCGCGGCCTACTCCAGGGTGGCGCGCCAGGTGATGACATCACCCGGCGCGCCACTCTAGAGCAGGCCGCAAAGCCCGCTGGCAGTAGCAGCCGGCGCCGGACGGGAGCGGACGTCCCTGTAAGGTAAGCAGTGGCAGGGGGGAGGGGGCTTACCCCCCCCGGGGCCATCCGCTTCTATCCGCTGGCGCCCACGGGCGCCAGCGGATGGAAGCGGACGGCCCCGGGGGGGGTAGGGAGCGCGGGGGAGGGGGCTTACCTGCCAGGGCCGTCCACAGTGGACGGCCCTGGGGGGGAGGGAGTTAGGCCCCCCCTCACCCACCCGCCGCCATTTTTTCCTCATAGACTTGCATTGCAATGCAATGCAAGTCTATGGGGGGGAAAATGGCGGCCGATCCAAAATTTTCCGATTTTTGGATCGGGATCAGACTCAATCCGGTCCGGGGGGCCTCCGATTTTGTCCGATCTGATCCGTGACAAAATTGGAGGTCCCGATCCGGGTCCCGATCCGATCCGGGGGCTCCGTGCACACCCCTATTTGCTACAAATAACAAGAAGACGGTGGCTTGAGGCTCTGGGAGCCTGGGTCTGAGGCCTGCAAAGAGCAACACATTTAATCCTCTCACGTTGACTTGCTCCACAGAGCCTTTCATCCCAATGGGCTCTATCATTATGTTCCCTATATAACTAGCTCTTGATTCCCAGCCTTGCACAGATTACAGTGGCCTAGATAATGGTAGCTAGAACCAGCAGCTCCCTTTTCTGAGCATCCTTCCTGCCTCATCAGCTGCCCAAATGACCTGGACTTTAGCCTTCAGCAGAGAGCAGAGCTCAGGCTGCATTTCAGGATAGTAGTAAAAAGCCTATGAGGCCAAGGCTTCAGGCCTCACCCACACACGCACACTTTCATCACGCTAGAGCAAACAGATCAAGTAGTACCAGGATTTCCTATGGTTTTTTGTGTGTTTGCACAACCATAAGCAGTAGAGAAGAGACTGATTCCTCACCATCCCAAATTACCAGAGCTATTAGAGACAAAACTATTCCCAGTCCCATTAAGCTCGTTAGTCCCACTTGCTCTAATCTGGCACTGCAGTTCCACTAATCATCTGACTTTCGAGAGTGGAATGTACCTAAGGAGATATTTGCACACATGTTACACCTGATTCACCTGATTCAGCTACCATGTTAACATCATTGCAAACTACTTCACTTGTGTTGTGTCAGCGTGCAGAGTCATCAGAATTTGGCTGACTTGCCTGTGATGTGCACATGACATTGGAAATTCCTGTGGTTTCATTTTCATTTTCACTTGGCGTGCTGAACTTCCTAAGCTAGCATCTGTTCTACACATTTATGTGTACATAAGAATCTACACATTCCAAGCTGCCTCGCTTTGCATAGTGGTAGTGGTAGGACCAGTCCTGGACAGGCAAGCAAGTTATACCTCTCTTTTTTGTGTTTGAATAACTTTGTATTTAGTAATACATTTGACAGTGGCAGGCACCGAAATTCAGTAATACCCGCTTTGGGGCCCTGGTGTTGTAATTTTTGGGAATGTCCTGTAAACAAATATGACGTGCTCATTTGGTTTGGTTTGCAGCTGTTGGCAACCAAAAACACACTTGGTGGGGAATAATGTGGATTGCATATGGCAAAGCATGATTTATTATTCAGAGAGCAAGTTTGCCTTTACAACATAAAGTGCATTGTTATTCAAACAAGTAGTATGCGATCCCTAGGGACCTAGAAACATTCAGACACCTTTGGGGCTCATAATAATAGGGCAAGAAACAGCATTAAGTTTCAGAAAATTGACTGTACTGTTAATAGCCAAATGAACAATGGGCAACATCCAACTAGTGTCCCTCTGTCAATGGAATGGGGAGGTAGCAGTTTTCAGCAGTTCCTCTGTGTGTCCTCACAGATCTGTTCCAGACAGTTGGGGGACTCTTGAGCAGATTTGGGGTGTTAGAGCAGGGGGCTGTAGGGTCAAGGGGAAGTCAAATACTGCATTCCACTGATCCAATTTGTGCTGTTGTCAGAGGGACACAAATTGGATTCCACCCAGTGACTGCCATGTTGTATAGCAATATAATTCCCAATGATGGATCGGACCAAGAGTTCATCTACACCAGTATCCCGTTTCTAGGTTCCTATTGGGAAACCCCTGATCAGGACATGAAGACAACTATTCTCCCTGTTTTGTCTCTCCAACATCTGGTGTTGTATGCTGCCTTATGAATAGCAAGAAAGAGTGTATCATTACTAAATCAATAATACTTTTGCTGATAGTTATTAACAGGACTATATCTAAGCTAATGGTCGCCACTACACCTTGTGGTAATGAATTCTGTAAGTTTTAGTTATTTGATTCCTCCCCCTCCCTGAAAAGCTAGAAGCTCTTTGAGAAAAGCATCCAGCCACTTTAGCCTGATTTCTCTTTATAGTAATGAACCAGGAATACTATTGCATTCAACTACTAGATTGTAAGGTTGATTCCTCTTAAATGTAACAATTATTGTAAATGTAACTCTTAAATGTAAGAGTCGTTGTGTTTCCCAGATATTCTTCTAGCCTGTACTCTGCCTTGACAAGATACAAAAAACTGAAAATATGTTCTTCTAAATTCATACAGTGGGTTCCGTCTAATGTTGTGCAAGTAGACATTCCTCCCTCCCCCCCCCCCCCGATCTGCTGTGGGGTGTATGCGCTCCAGTCCTCCAGAACAGATTTGGGGGTGTATGGGGGACTGCAAGAGGAATCCATTTTGCCGGTAATGTTTATTGCACTGATGGACAGACACAGTTGGATACAACCCAGTATATTTCATTGAATTGCATCAAGATATCTGGGTGTCAGAGTAGCATATATGTCAAGCTTGATTGTATGGCTATACATGCCACCATATAACAAATGGAATCAGTCAAAAGTGCAATAAACTGAGCACTTGTCAAATCAAACCACTACATTCCCTTGAGTAACATATGTCGTTTATTCTTTTATTTTTAGCGGTTAACCCTGTACCCAGAATGGGCTGAACCACTTCCTTTATTTTTAAAAAAATATAGATTAAAATTGTATACAGATTAAAATGTAATACAGTTGGGGTTTTGCTATCCCTAAACCACACAGTCATATGCTTTTGGAATATAGGACGTAGTTGAAACATCTCGACTTGGGGCTCCATTTCCTGAAAGCAGAATGAACTAAGAGAGCTCACTTTCAGCTGTTAAATTGGCTTGCGTCAGCGATTGCTTCAAAGAGAAAAAAGATAGGGAAATCCTGACAATGTGATGTAGCCACTACATCCTTCTGAGGTTCAGTATTTTTAACTTGCCCAATCACACATATTCCGTAGTTTTGTGTTGCTGCTTTGAGGCAAACTGTTTGTGAAATGCTAATGAGGAAAACTCTAGCAGTGCCTCATTGATGTAGAGCAATTGTATACCCTGCTAGAATTACAACTCTGCTGAATTATATATAACGCTATTGCCACTTTATAAATTATATACTTGCTGCTTTTTATTTTTGTACTAATAAGTTTGTATTAATTTTCTATAGGTATTTGGCTGGTTCAGTTTCTCAGCTGTTGTTTGTTGACCATTCAATATTTAATGTTGCATTGTTTAAACTGCTATTAAAAAACCAACTTGGATATAATACGGGTTGCCAGAATGTAACAGAGTTGTTCCGTTATATGGATGCAACCTATCCAGGACTACGCTAGGGTGCATGTGAGACCTAGGAGAAATGTTCTTTCTGTGGAGACAACATCTAGAGTAGAGGAGGACAGACTTCATACTTGTGAGATCTACTTTTTTCTTTTACTAGAACATTGAAATCTACCTACTAGAGCCTGCTAAACAAAGACATACACTTAGATTTAAAGAATTCTTCTGAACCCAGGTATTAGTTTTTGAATACCAGATCTGAACCGAGGTCAGAATCCTTGCACATAAAAATCCACTCCTGATTAAACCCCTTCCCTAGCTCTCTTCATTCTAGCAGTATAATTTAGGTCAGAGGAGAGTCACGTTTGTTGTCACTGTAGTTAAACAATTGAGAGCCAGAAATCCTTGCTGATCTACCGTAAATCACTGAGGAATGTAACTAACAGTGGATTCTAATCTATCTTCTGCCCATTCCTGATCAAGAGCTTGGGCTAGCATTTTCCAGCTAAACAAATGGATGGGTCAGGGCACTTCTGGAGAAGGGATATCATTAAGTCCACCAATTTTAGGGATATTCTGATAGGGTTTGAACATGGGGGCTAGTAAAATTCTTCAGACTCTGTCATCAAGGGTTAAAATAATGTGTACGGCGAAAGGTGACACTTTAACCCACCAGTGTCTGTTAATTATCAACAAGTACCTAAGAAACAATCGTTAAAGGGACAGTTTCCAGAAAAGGCTCTACTCTTAGTTCAGGATAATTAGAGATTTCCTGTGCCCACGTCCTCCCCTCTAGCAAGATGTGTACAGCTGGGCACTTTTATCTTTATATCCACAAGGAACTTGGCCATAGTTCTCTTTCCAATGGCCAACTGTCCCGTGGTGTCTTCAGTTAGGAGAAGCCTTTGTGGAACGTCCAGTGGGTGAAGTCAGTCGTCTGCCTGCGCACTCAGCCTGTCGCCACATCTCCCCTGCCACCCCAAAGTTGAGCATGAGAGAGTGCAGTTTTTATATTATGTAACCTGATTTGGAAACTCTCATCCCGGAAGAAAGTGGCTCATTTGGTCTGAAATAAAGGGTATGTCTAGATAAGGCTTTCATTGCGTCAACACCTTGCCTCATCAAGGTATTTTACCAGGGGTCCGGATATTGTTGTTACCCACTCATACCTGTCTCATGTTTTTCCACCACTCCTTTCTTACCACAGAAAATATGCTAAGAAGAAAAAGATGGAACAGTTGCCTCCTAATTTTTAGTGCTAGGACACCTCTGTCTAGAAGCACCTATAATGTACGCCAGCCCCGTGTTCAGAAGGGAAACTTGTTATGTACACTCCCCATTTTTCCATCCAGAGAAGCTCAAGGAGCGCGTACTTGTGCTGCATGTACTCCAGTGAAATGTTGCATTGCTGAATGCTGACTTCCATTTCTAGAAATCTCTGGCTTGTTCTAAATTTGCAGAGTTGTAGACTTGGAACATTCTACTATCTGTGATACATCACAAAGCATTTTATTGATTTTCAGTAGGAACAAAAATGATGATAATAAATAGTAGCTGAAAGGTTTTTGAGTGGTAGGGACTTTCGGCCCAGTAAAATCTCCATGGGGAAATGGGTGTGATTTTGCTCATACATCAGGTCTAACTACTGGTTGATTTATTGCCATCCCTGGGATTAGCAAGCCCTCCTCCTAACTCCTCCCCATGCCATGCCAGAATATAGCAATTTCCAGCCTGCCTTGACAGTTATAAGAGCACCCCTGGTTAATTAATGTAGCAAATAGGACAGCAAGTGTGTCTGCCTATGTGACTTAGAAAACATCATGTGGCTTTTTAAGGAAGATTTTGCCAGAGTGGAAAAAGGATAGTTTTGTGTTACTACTAGGGTGACCATATTTTGGAAACCAAAAAGGAGGACAACATGGTTGGCCCCCAAGGGGGCGTCCCCACCAACATGTCTGCCCCCAGGGGGGGTGTCCAGCACCAAGGGGGGGTGTCCACCTGAACATAGCCTTGGTCACATGTCTGAATTTACAGCACACAATTAAGATAAATCTGTTCTACATAACATCTTAATGGTAAAATCATTGAAATAACAAGTGAGACATCCAATGTATCTGAAATTAACTTCACTCACTCCTACTTTTGTAGCTTTTATTGTACTTTGTTGCTGTACTCTGTGTGATACATTCTCCCCTTCCCTCAAATATCTTTTCTGGTTGTATCCTCACTCCGCTGCAAGCTGCTGCTTAATGGGGTTTGCTGCCGGCCGGCTGGCTTTTTTATTTTTAAAGTTCAATTTTTTAAAAAAACTTGTGTATGATTGTCACAAGTTTCTCTACTCTAACATTAGGGTGGAGGGTGGGTGTTGTGGGCGGCAGAGACAACTTTACCCATTCACACTTCTCATTTATATACATTAGCTTCTCGAGGCTTTTGCATTGGCACCACTTTTCACATCCAGACTTTGAACTCCTATCTACTTTCTGCACAAACACGCGACTCTGAGACCCTCTTTCTATTGCCCTGCGTTGCATGCCAGCAACGCACTTCAAACATTCTGCATTGCATGCCAGCAGTACAGACCGATTCTAGCTCACAAGTGAAGAAAGTGAAGTGGAAGGGAAGGGGTAGTGAAGCAAAGCAATGACATGCCAGGTCCCAACATCTGCAGCAACAGGGCATCTGCAAAGATGAGAGCCTCTCTCAACTGCACCTCACTGTTGGTCATGAGAGATGACCCTTTATCACCCATGATGTGGAACTCTGAGAAAAAGGCCTCTGGCCCATTCCGTTTTGCCCTGTGGGGTGCTTTGACTGACCTCTCCTTTCCCACATTTTGATCTGTGGATGCCTCGCCTCTGCTGAGCTCCAGGTGCCCAACTGCCCACCAAATCTGCAACAAGAAAGGTGCCGTACTTGCCCAGCACTTCTTAGCTAAATACTTGAAATCCCCTTGATGCCAAGGGCTGAAACTGCTCAAGGTGCAAGACCCCAAAGAGGAGGTTTGACAGTGTTTTTAAAAGTAATCATTTTAAATCCTCGAACTTTAAAAACATCTTTAAAATCAATGGATGAACAGATCTGCTTGAAACTTGGCATGGCTAAAGCCCTACCTAAGGGCTATCATGGCGTTGTGAGGAGGACTTGCCAGGTTAGGGAAACAAGGCCCAGACAGTTAACGGCTGTGCCTTGTTCCAGTCCCCCTCACACCCACAGGCTTGTTGGTTGCCTTATCAGCCAGCCCTCAGGCCTCCGGGTGCTGCTTTTAAATGCCAGATCAGTGCATAATAAGATCTCCCTCATCCACGATTTAATTGTGGATGAGACAGCCGATCTGGCATGTATAACCGAGACCTGGGTGGGAGAGCAGGGAGGAGTTAGTCTCTCCCAGTTATGCCCACCGGGGTACTTGGTTCAGCATCAGGGTAGACTTGAGGGGCGGGGAGGGGGGGTTGCTGTGGTCTATAGGAATTCCATCCCCCTCTGCAGGCTCCCTGTCCATGCGACTACTGGTCTGGAGTGTTTGCACCTTGTGTTGGGCCAATGGGACAGATTAGGGATTCTGTTGGTGTACCGCCCACCCCACTGCTCAACAGACTCCCTAGCTGAGCTGACAGAGGTGGTCTCTGGTGTACTGTTGAGGTCCCCCAGACTCTTGGTTCTGGGGGATGTCAACATTCATGCCGAGGGCACTTTATCTGGGGCAGCTCAGGATTTCATGGTTTCTATGACAACCATGGGACTGTCCCAACATACCATCGGCCCAACGCATGTAGCAGGGCATACTCTAGACCTGGTTTTTTCAACTGGACATGGAGATGGGGATCTGAAAGTGGGGAACTTTACATTAACCCCTCTGTCATGGTCAGATCACCACCTGCTGAGGTTTAGACTTACAGTGGCTTCTCCCCTCTGCAAGGGTGGGGGACCCATTAAGATGGTCCGCCCCCGGAGGCTAATGGATCCAGATGGTTTCCAGAGGGCTCTGGGGAGTTTTCCGGCTGATAGGGCTGGCTCTCCTGTCGAAACCCTGGTCGATCTGTGGAATGCAGAAATGACCCGGGCAGTTGACACGATTGCTCCTGAGCGCCCTCTCCTGTGTAGAGCTCGAACGGCTCCGTGGTATACCCCAGAGCTGAGAGTGATGAAACAAAACAGGAGACGGCTTGAGGGCAGATGGAGACGAACTCCTGATGGATGCAATCAAACACTGGTAAGTGCTTATGGTAAGCTGTATTCAGGGGCAGTGAGGGCAGCAAAAAACCAATACTTTGCTGCCACTATTCAATCATCAACCTGCCGCCCAGCGGAGCTTTTCAGAGTTGTCCGAGGGCTTTTACATGCTGGCCCCAAGGACATGGTAGAACCATCTAAGGCCCGCTGTAATACATTTGCTGGGCACTTCCAGAATCAAATCTCTGGCATCCGTCAGGACTTAGACTCCAGTGTTATAGCAGATGAATCTAGTGAGGTATCCAGAGCACAGGCTTGTCCTGTTTTCTTGGATGAGTTTCAGTTGGTGCAGCTCGAGGATGTTGACAAGGTGCTTGGACAGGTTCGTGCAACCACTTCCATATTGGATCCTTGCCCCTCTTGGCTAATAAAAGCTAGCAGGGATGGAACAACTGGCTGGGCAAGGGAAGTGATTAATGCCTCTTTGCAAGAGGGAGTGGTCCCAGGCCTCCTGAAAGAGGCGGCAGTGAGACCACTCCTAAAGAAATCTTCCCTGGACCCTGAAAATCTTAATAACTACAGGCCAGTAGCAAATGTTCCATTCCTGGGCAAGGTCCTGGAGCGGGTGGTTGCGAGCCAGCTCCAGGCACTCTTGGATGAGACTGATTATCTGGATCCATTTCAGTCGGGTTTCAGACCTGGTTTTGGTACGGAAACAGCCTTGGTCGCCCTGTATGATGACCTATGTCGGGAGAAAGACAGGGGGAGTGTGACTCTGTTGATTCTCCTTGATCTCTCAGCGGCTTTCGATACCATCGACCATGGTATCCTTCTGGGACGACTGGCTGAGTTGGGAGTGGGAGGCACTGCATTGCAGTGGTTCCGCTCCTACTTGGTGGGTCGGCTCCAGAAGGTGGTGCTTGGGGAACATTGCTCGGCCCCGTGGATTCTCCAGTATGGGGTTCCGCAGGGGTCAGTTTTGTCCCCCATGCTGTTCAATATCTACATGAAACCGTTGAGTGCAGTCATCCAGAGTTTTGGAGTGCGTTGTCATCAGTACGCTGATGACACGCAGCTCTATTTCTCCTTTTCATCTTCATCAGGTGAGGCTGTGGATGTGCTGAACCAGTGCCTGGCTGCGACAATGGACTGGATGAGGGCTAATAAACTGAAACTCAATCCAGACAAGACTGAGACGCTGTTGGTGGGTGGTTCCGCTGACCGGATGGAGGGTGTTCAACCTGTTCTGGATGGGGTTGCACTCCCCTTGAAGGAGCGGGTTCGTAGCTTGGGGGTTCTCCTAGAACCATCTCTGTCACTTGAGGCGCAGGTGGCCTCAGTGGCACGGAGTGCCTTCTACCAACTTCGGTTGGTGGCCCAGCTACGTCCCTATCTGGACAGGGATAACCTGGCTTCAGTTGTCCATGCTCTGGTAACCTCCAAGTTAGATTACTGCAATGCACTCTTCGTAGGGCTGCCTTTGAAGGTGGTTCGGAAGCTGCAGCTTGTGCAAAATGCAGCGGCCAGATTGATAACTGGAACCAGTAGGTTCGAACATATAAGACCTACTCTGGCCCGCTTGCATTGGCTGCCTGTATGTTTCCGAGCCCGGTTCAAGGTGCTGGTTTTAACCTATAAAGCCTTACACGGCTTGGGACCACAATACCTGATGGAACGCCTTTCCTGACATGAACCTACCCGAACACTACGTTCAACATTTAAGGCCCTCCTCCGAGTGCCTCCTCCGAGGGACGCTCGGAGGTCGGCAACAAGAGAGAGGGCCTTCTCTGTGGTGGCTCCCCAATTGTGGAACGATCTCCCCGACGAGGCCCGCCTGGTGCCAACATTGTTATCTTTTCGGCGCCAGGTCAAGACTTTCCTCTTCTCTCAGGCATTTGGCAATATCTGAGGAGCCTGTGTTTGTTTTGTTTTGTTTTTGTAGTTTTTTTTTGAAGTGTTGAAGTGGTTTTTAAATGTACAGATTGTGTGTATGTTGTATGTTTTTGCTGTTTTAATTTTTGTATATTGTTTTTAATTGTTTTTAATCCTATGTAAACCGCCCAGAGAGCTTCGGCTATGGGGCGGTATACAAATGTAATAAATAAATAAATAAATAAATCCTCGAACTTTAAAAACATCTTTAAAATCAATGGATGAACAGATCTGCTTGAAACTTGGCATGGCTAAAGCCCTACCTAAGGGCTATCATGGTGCCAAGTTTCATCTCTTTATCTTTAAAAATGACGGGGCTGTAAGCATTTTTGTTAATTATCATTGACTATAAAGTAGAGCTGCCCTTTGGGTGGGGGGAGGATGGGAAAAACTGGATTTTTCTTCAAATTTCATAATCCCCCCTCCCGGACTTGTTACCAAAAATTCTGACATGTCCTGTTTTTTTTTTTAGCTAGCAGTGAGATACCAAGCAGATAATTATCTGTTGCTGGATACACAGCTCTCTTTTATATAGCATACTTCCATTTGAGAAATGTGCTCTCTCCCCTCCTAGAGCACATTTGTGAACAAGCAACGTTTCTGCAGGCTTGAGTTTGATTTTTGCACTGCTCCTGGGGAAAGCAAGCAATGTAATCTGCCAGATCCTGCTTCATCAGCTTTATTTACAAACACTTTGAATTGTTGCAGTAGTAATTATAGCCTGGAGGATCTAAGCACTTCCTCCTAAACATTGCCTGTCTTTCTGTTTGTCTCTGCTGCCAGGTTCTCTTCTATGTGAAGGAAAGGGAGATGGCAGAGAATAAAATCTGACATCAAGGTGGGGGTGGATCGATTACATTCGATTTGGCAATGTGAATTACATAGTCTGCAATGTCTTGTATCTTCTATGTTTAGTAATAGGTTTTGTACCTGAGTAATTCTTGTTGATCTGCTTGGCAAATCTGGGGGGGAAATTCAACTCCTAAGCACCGGCCTCAGGATTTAGGCACCACTTGCCGTACTGTGCTGAAAAGTGAACTGCAGGTTCTTAGGCACCGATTTGTCGAAGCAACTAGACACCTTGGAATTTGCCAGCACTTTTGTTTTCATCTCTGGACGTTTTGTTTCTTTGAACTACTGTTGTTGGCTTCATTCTCTGTGTCGGAAATGTTTAACAGTAGGGAGAATCAAGATCATGAAGAACCAAGTATAGTTAAATTATGAAATTCACTACCACAAGTTGTAGTGATTCTCACTAATGTGGATGGCTTTAAAAGGTGATTGGACAAATTCATGGAGGATAAGGCTATTGACAGCTACTAGTCCTGATGGCTGTATACTATCTCCATTATCAGGGGCAGCATGCCTGTGTACCCCAGTTCCTGGGGAATATGGGCAGGAGGGTGCTATTGAACTGATGTGCTGCTTGTGGGTAGTTGGTTGGCCACTGTATGTACAGAATGCTGGACTAGATGGACCCTTGGTCTGATCTCGCATATGTCTTCTTATATCTTCTTATACTTTTATGTTCAAGCCTTGCAATCTCCAGTGATTATACTATTTCTTTAAAATGAGCAGCCAGGTCTTTTTATACCATCCTAACTTCCAAGACTGTGTTGCGTTACAAAACCCTGGAATTTCCCAGAGAGAGAATATGTAATGCCTGTGGATGTTCTAAATCTGTGAAAATGGACTGGATAAGAGCTTTTTAAAAAATTGAAGCTCGATCCAGAGAAAACAGAGATGCTGTTAGTGGGTGGTTCTTCTGTCTAAGTAGAGGGTGTCAGTGGCATGGAGTACCAGCTTTGGTTGGTGGACCAGCTAGACCCCTATCTAGACAGGGATAACCTGGTTTCTTGCTCTGGTAATCGCCAAGTTAGATTACTGCAGTGTGTTGTACATGTGGAGCTGCCTTTAAAGATGATTCAGAAGCTGCAGCTTGTGCAAAATGTAGCAGCCGGATTGATAGAACGGACTAGGGGGTCTGAACGTATAACATCCAATTCTGGCGTGTTTCCGTTGGCTGCCTATATGTTTCCGAACCCAATTCAAGGTGCTGCTTTTGACCTATAAATAAAACCTTACACAGCTTGGGACTACAATACCTGACAGAGCGCTTCTTCTGGTATGAATCTACCCATGCACTGTGATCGTCATCCGAGGCTTAGCGATGGCAGTAAGGGAGAGGGCCTTCTCGTTGGTAGTCTCCTGATTGTGAAATGATCCCCCCTCTGAGGTCTGCCTGACACCAACATTGTCCTATTTTTGGTGCCAAGTTGACCGTCTCCTCTACTCCCAGCTGTTTGGTTGCATACGAAGGGGGTTTAATATCAGTTGTTTTATAAGGCCCTGGTATCCTACTGTAACTGTTTTAGCTGTTTTAAATTGTTTTTTAAAATTTGGTATGATAAAGTTTTTATGTTATTACGTATTTTGGTGAACTGCCCAGAGAGGTTTAGCTATTGGGCAGTACAGAAATGAAATGAATGAGAAAAAGGGGGGAGAATGGCTTTTTGTGGTCTCATTTTCAATACTCTTGCTTATATGAACTTCTCAATAATTTAGGGCTTATGATTATACTGTTCATAGTTTCTACTGGAAAACTATATTCAGTATAAGAGCATCCTCTGTTCCAAATGAAGCCTTATTACTGTCCTGCAAAACGGCTTTATATTGCCACTACAGGAGATGTATACGACAGATCTTAGAATTTAGTTTTGCTTTTTTTGGTAGCTTCTTTCCATTGATAGCCCAAAATCATATACTTCTGCACCAGGGCTCCTACATCTCTTGTTTCTAGCTATTGAATCCCCGGCAGATGGTATTCCAAAAAAAGGGGGGGGGAATTTAATAAGTGCAGTTCTTGCTTCCCCCATTTATCCTGTTTATATTTTGCTCTGAAGCATGCATAGCACTCATACGGGCTTTTTTTCCTTCCTGCAGGGAAGAAAAATCTGAGGACCAAGACTTACAGGGCCTGAAGGACAAGTCCCCCAAACTCAAAAAAGTCAAGAAGGAGCGGAAAGAGGACAAGCAACATGAGCACGCGCAGCCTTCTGCAGAACCAGCTGAAGCTGGCAAGGCAGAGATGTCAGAAGGAGCCGGGACGGCTCCAGCTGTGCCTGAAGCCTCTGCATCTCCAAAACAGCGCCGTTCTGTTATCCGGGACCGTGGGCCCATGTATGATGACCCCACCTTGCCTGAGGGCTGGACCCGTAAGCTCAAGCAGAGGAAGTCTGGTCGCTCAGCGGGGAAGTTTGACGTCTACCTTATCAAGTGAGTAACGATGGCACTTGTGTTTTGGCAGTGTAATGCTCCCATATGTACTGCTCCCCAAGGTTTATAAGAAATCCTTGCTGACCACAGTCTGGTCCTGGAACCTGATTTGTGTCAGGGTTAGATCCTGGGGGATGTGAAGAGAAGTGCCTCTGATCATGTGGCATGTTCTTCCCCATCACCACCAAGTCACAACAGCCAGCCCTCGTATTTTCTGGGCTTTTAGAACAGAGAGCATAACTACCAGGACTTAGCTCTTGCTGACCTTTTTGCATGTTGTGATCTCAATCAGTTAAACTTGGGATTTTTCACCCTTTTATTTGGTCCCATTGAGAGGGTTTATGTGCACGGTTCACGGTTTGTTTGTTTGTTTGTTTGTTTATTTATTTATTTATTCATTTATTTTATTACATTTTTATACTGCCCCATAGCTGAAGCTCTCAAGCGATATATGAACTTTAAAAACATACCACTGACAGTATACACAAGAACGTACATCTAAAAACAACTATAAGCTGTCAGCTGAACCTAAAAAAAGATCAGGGATTGATTAAGCTCATCACATATTGCTAAATTTTAACTTCCCTGTTCCATTTCGGACTGCATTTTTTAATTTCCCCTTTTGTTAAATCCCTGAAAATTGGCTTAACTAGTACCATGATGTTTGCGTTATCGGCAGCAACGGTACTGTGAATGGCCAGTGTCAATATTGTGATTGTCACTGTCAGTATTTTCTGCATTTAATTTCGTTCTAACCTCATTGTTTACAATCCCCCCCCCTCCACATTGCACCACACGTACTGTATACAAACCTAAAACTCTTAAATAAGGACCATTAGTGTTAGGTGCCATCTGTCTGAAAGCACCCATAGTCTACCATCAAACTGAACATAACATACATATAAACCTACTTTATTCTGAATCAGACTGCTGATCTCTGCAGCTATGCCTGGCAACAACTCTTGAAGCTCCATATCTGGAGATGATGGAATAGAACCTGGGATAGTGGTTAGATAGGTTTCCCAGTGAAGATTCACAAGCAGGACACCTGGCAATATATGGCCGTCACTGAGCGTGGAGATAGACATACATAAATGTAGCTGTTCGTCTGCGGTGCACGGCGCTCACCACAGTTGTGACACACATGCTGCACCCTTCTTTCAAAGGTTTTTTTTTTTTTTTTGGAGGTGATCTTTTCTCCCCCCCCCCCTTTTGAGAAACTAGAATTACACAGCAGTGGTTGGCTGTTCTTGTGTCAGTCAAGCAACCCCCTCCCTCCCCCTCCTAGCAGATTTAAATTGCAAAAAGAAGGGAGGATAGTTCTTAAGTAATAAAGCATCAAAAGAAGCTTTTTGATAGATAACATGCCTGGTATTTGCAGTGGGGAGAGTCGGCTTTCAGTCCAGAGCCAGATGTGCATGTTGGTACAGGAGCGAAAGCGGGGAGACACAGGGTTTATCCCAACACAAGTTCCCCCAAACCTCTCCTTTCTTACGTATGTTTGTTCCCAATGTGATACACTGCCAACCTAGGTCCATTTAATACCCTGTACTTGCTTAGTACTGCCTGCAAAGCAGAGGCCTCTTTAACCCATGCGGTAATCTAATGTATGTGTTTGTACTGGAATGCTATTAATTCTTTTCTCCCTCCCCCCCCCCCACTTTTTTTTTTTGCCCTTTCTCATATCTCCGGCTCTTGTAACCACAGTCCCCAGGGCAAGGCTTTCCGCTCCAAAGTTGAGCTCATCGCCTACTTTGAAAAGGTGGGGGACACCTCTCTGGATCCTAATGATTTTGATTTCACTGTGACTGGACGTGGGAGCCCTTCGCGGCGGGAACAAAAGCCTCCCAAGAAACCCAAAGCCCAGAAAAGTGCCGGCACAGGTCGCGGACGGGGCCGGCCTAAGGGCAGCGGCTCCGCCAGACCCAGAGGAGCTGCCTCGGAAGGTGTGCAGGTGAAGCGGGTGATTGAGAAGAGTTCAGGAAAGCTGCTAGTCAAGATGCCTTTGCAGTCATCCGCAGCAGGAGCAAAGGCAGAAGGCACAGGTGGGGCCACCACCTCAGCCCAGGTCATGGTAATCAAGCGCCCTGGCCGCAAGCGGAAACCTGAATCAGACCCGCAGGCCGTGCCCAAGAAACGGGGGCGTAAGCCCGGCAGCGGAGCAGCAGCAGTGATTGTCGAAGCCAAAAAGAAAGCAGTCAAAGAGCCAGTCATCCAGGCTGTCCGGGAGACGATCCTGCCCATCAAGAAGCGCAAGACACGGGAGGCTGTCAGCATAGAGATAGCCAAGCCAATCCCACCTCCCCCGAGCAACACGGGGGAATGGAGCCCCAAGGGACAGCGAACGGCTGCCAAGAGCCCAGGGCGCCGGAGCAAGGAAAGCAGCCCTAAAGGGCGGGGTGGCAATGCAGTGCCAACCTCTGTCTCTTCCTCCTCCCCTGGCAAGAAGGATCAGCACCACCCACCCCATCAGTCGCTTTCGGAGCCCCATGGCAGCCCCCCTGCTCAGTCCCCTGAAAGCCCCAAGGACAGCAAGAGCCTTCCAGCTGAACCCCAGGACTTGAGCAGCAAGAGCTGTAAAGAGGAGAAGGCTCCGGAAAGTGACGGCTGCCCCAAGGAGCCACCTAAGACTCAGCCCAGCGGCACAGCCGTGCCCTACAAACACGAGCGCAAAGACACTGTGTCGTCCTCCGCGGCCTTGCCCCGGCCCACAAACAGGGACGAGGCCGTGGACACCAGGACGCCTGTGTCAGAACGGGTCAGCTGACTTTGAGGGGGACGAGTTGAGCAAGTGAGCGCCAGAGGAAACAAAGAGAGAGGGACAGGCACTCCCAGCCCCACACATCCAGATGAGACTCCAGGCAGCTGCCGGGTAGGACTCCCCTTTCCCCGCAGCGCCCCAGCTTTCAATCAGTCAGCTTCCCCAAAACCATTCTTCCTCTATCCCCCCCTCCTTCCCCCATTTTTAATACAGACAAGCACAGTGTGGGGTGCAGAGAAATGCCTCCCAGGGCTGGAAGCCACTTTGCACTTTTTCTACAGAATGGGGGCACCCTTTCCTCTCCTCCACCACCTCCCCACCTGCCCCGGCCCCTTCTGCCATGCTTTGCTGCATATACTACTGACAAGGCGAGCTGTTTGGCAGGGGAGGGGCAGCTCCAAACTCTGGACTGTTGTCCAGATCCTGCTTTCCCTCCATATTAAAAAGGCCCCATGGACAAATCGGGTGGGGGGGGGCCACATCTGTATTCCGCTCCACCTCCCTTGTGCCATGTAATGTAGTTGTCCAGTCTTAGTTGGAGTTCTGTAGTTTTCAGTAGGACTTGTGTACACATGAGAGAGAAAGAGATGGGGTTATGGTGCACCGGGGAATCAATATCCCCCCATCTGCCAGTTAGACCAGCAATTAGGAAGGATATATCCTCTCCTCCAAGGACAGTTCTGCTGCTAAAGACCACTGGGATACTGGGGGCAGCTTTGTAAGAATGTCCTCCTTTCCTATGTCTATCCTGAAAGGAGAGGCCTTTGATTTTGTTAAAGCAATCTTGAGTGTGCTGAAGCGTGTGTGTGTGTGTGTGTGTGTATGTGTGTGTCGTCACATGCTAGGAGTTAAAATGAGAAGTTCTTCCAGTTCTTGTCAATGATGTTAGCTTAGGGAACCGTTTGCACTAATGGAGGCCTTTGCCCACCTCTTGGGAGGCAATGGCTTGAAAGATGTATGGGGTGTGCCTGTGTGTATTTGGGGTGGTGGGACATTTTGACTGAATACTGGCTCACCTCCCCACTTTACTTCTGGGGCAGAAAGGTAGCTGAATGTTTATAAAACTACCTGTACATCTGTGCTGGGGATTGGTACGTGGCAATGGCTGAACTGAGAACCCTAGTATTTTGTCATTTCAAAGGACTTCCTTATGGCTGGCAACCATGCTCTTCCATGGTAGCCGAGCGTGCCTCTCCTCACTCCCAAGGAAAGCAGGGCTCAGCAGAAGTGTAGCGTACATTGGGGACGGGGCTTTATCTCAAACAGAAGTCTCCCTTGCTTTTTTTTTTTAAAAAAAATCCTGAATAGAGAAAACTATCGAATCTAGTGGGGAGAGGGAGCATTAGCTATCTTAGTTGGCTTGTTTTTGTTTTTAACTGCTTATGTAGCACAGACACAATCTGTGTCCCTTGTCCGATGCAGTAGCAAGTACCCTGATAACAAAGTGCTGCAGTCTGGGCATAAAGCAGAAACCATAATCTTTAAATGCTTTTCACACTTTGTGAGGATGTGGAAGGATTAAAATAAGCAACCTTAAAGTAGCCACGGGAGGCTCTACTTTTTGATCAGAGCAGCAATCCTGAAGAAGGCCGTTTTCCAAGTCTAAATCACCCAACCCCACACGGTTATTGTACTCTCGGAAGATGGAGGGGAATCCAGGTACCTGTATGGCTTCTGTTCTTCTCCCAGTATAGGATGGGGTGTAGAAGGAAGGAAGAATTTAGTTCAGGCAAAAGGGGTGGGAGTGGAGGAATCCCCTTTCTCAGTGTCACTATTCTGATTAAAATTGGAGTCCTTTACAGGTACTATAAAGTAAGAAAAAATTAAGATGTTGGGCAGTCTGATCACAGATTTCTGGATTCATGTCTGTTTTGGCCCTCAGAGAGAGACCTTGGTGTACAGGCAACTTCTCCCCCAGCTCCTCCCTACCTGCCAGACATTGGAGTAAAATTCCTTCTGTGTGTATCAGCAGACAAAAGACACATTTTACGTGCAGTTATTTATAGATAAAGAGCAATGGTCATAATAGAAAAATGACAGTTTCACTATGAGAAGATTGATGAGGATCAGGCCTGCTTTCCACACAGTAATGTACGGACTCCTCATTTTTGTTTAGCTTCCTGATGTGCAGTAAAGTTGGAGCTGGATTCTAAATTTTTGCTTACCGGGGATAAAACTTACATATCCTCCTAGATTGCACCAGATTTTGGGCTCGAATCTGCTGCCGGTGGTGGACCCTCAAATATACCACTTCCCACCCATTTCCAAAGTGTAACCAATCTGCAAAATGGCTGACCATTCATTTGAATGGAGGTGATTGTCCTGAAAATTCTGCTGTGGAAGCATGGCAGAAATTGTAAAGAAGTGTGCAGGGGAAGGAAAGAAAAAAAAAACTAGGGTGAAGGAAGCATTGACTTCGTGAAAACTTCTAAAAAAAAAACCTCAAAGGGCTTTTCCTTTATGTTTAAAAAAGGCACAAATTTAATGGGGGCGGGGGAGCAGTAGTAGTTAACATTTATTCACCAAGCTATGGGAAACCTGGGATGGGGAAAATATCCCCTTCATCTCGAATTGCATTTGAAGATGTTTAACGTGCGGGATGAATTATTGTCCGTTTTGCTTTCCAAGGCTCCAACTTCCAGGCCTGCATGGACAATCCTCCCTCATTTACTAATTCTCTTTGAATTATGAGCGGTATTTAGTAGATGGAGAGCAGGATTCTGCACCTTGTTCCACTCCGGGGATGCTTCTCATGAGACTTTTCCATACACCAAGCGAGTAGCATATTTGGGATCTACAGTGCACTGCCACTGAAATGTGTCATTGCAGCTAAAGAAGATACTTGCACCGTTTTCACATCACGAAGGTTTCCACAGAAAAGGGTTATGGGTAAAGTGGTGTGCAATCCGGAAGGACAGGGCAACGTCAGAGCGAAAGGTAGGGCGAAATAAAAATAGCGGTGGCAAGGAATCCTTCCCATGTCATTACCAGCCTTCTCTGAAATTGCAGTTAGCCCGACTGATGCTTGAAGGCCGCACTAGATGTCTTAGCAAACCTGTTTGTGTTAAATGTTCTTGTAAACGTGGATGAGGCGAAAGGAGTCCAAAGGTGGTGCGTGGACGCGGGCTAAACCTCCCACCTTCCTGGGATTTGCTTCGTACAGTTCGTCTCTTGCACATGCTTGCACACACAAGCATTTTTCTTCTCAACTGATATCAGAACTATTTGGATGGGGGGGGGCAATGTTCCTGTGGGAGCTACGCAGACATTTGGGAGAGTTTGGTTTCCCTAATCCACATGCAGCTTTTGCTTTAAAATGTAGACCCGCTACGTCTTTTGTACATGATTGGGGCAAGCATAGGTTTAAGCAAACGTGTTCTACTGGCATGTCAATTTAACCCTGAGTTTGTACAGGTTCCAAACTTCCCCCAAGTGCAGGGCATTTTTGCATTCCGGTACATTTCTAGAATTGCTAACAGTATATCTTAGGCTACAAATGGGGATTTAACTTTGCAGGAAGCAGGCTTGGCATTTGGACTTTTGCGCAGTAACCCTAACCCATCATACTCAAATCTCCTGTAGGTTATTACTGGGAATCAGTGTTAATAGCATTTGGCCTTGAAGAGGTCTACTTAAGCTTTCCTAGTTATTTGGCAGAGACCATTTAGAAAATGTGGCTTTTGATATAACAAGCACATGTGGCTTCTCTCAGTGCCCCAAAGCTCTTCCTGCCATGGAGCTTGCTTTACATCAGAATCTGATAACCCTTTTCCATGCTGACCCCCCCCCCCCAGCTGCCCAAAAATGACATTGAGGCGGCCAGTTGCCCTCATAACTGAAAGAACTCCTGTTCTTTTCTTTTTCTTCAAGAACGATGCACTTTAAAGCCAAGATAGAAAAATATTCTTTCGCTTTCTCATTTTCCTCCTAGTTGGGTGGAAAACAGAGTCAGAAGCCCATTACACACCACATGTTCTGGCAGTGTCTTGGAGACAGCCTGAGGAAGGGGATAACACGCTGTACATAATCAGCTGAGGAATCTTATCTGAAACCTACAAAATTGAAAGCTTCCATATGTGACTGAATTGAGGCTAGGTGTCTTTCGATCCAAAATATATCCAGGGAAAAGTGTGAAGGCTGGATCATGTCAGATAATCCAGACTAGAACGTCAATACTCACTTTCACACTAAAGCATCCCTACTTCCTCTGACCAGTCATGATTAAAAGGGAAGAGCTTGCAAAACCACGGGGTGTCCTGATCCCATATGTGTCTACATTCCAGACAAGTGAAAGGATGGCATCTTCACATCATTTTTCTCTTCTGTGGTGTGATCTAGGGCTCAAAATGGAAGATGGATAGCTTTTGTCAGTAATATTGGGCCAAACTCGATGTTTGGTGACAGACCTGGGTTTCTGCCATACCGTTACAAAGTGACCCATGGAGGGCAGTTTTGCACTGAAGCAGCAGCAAGCAGGCTGAGAGTTTTAATCCTGACCTGTCTCCTTGCCTCCCCCCCTTCCCTTCCCCCCCTTTCCCTTTGCCATTTCTTTGCTGCAGTTGGCATCCTTCCTAATCCACTTTGCAGCTGTTCTGAGACTTGGGTCTTCCAACAAAAATCTAGTTCAAATAAGAGGGATTGAGGAAATGCAGTGGGAGGTCAAAGCAGTGAGTGACTTAAATCCTGGCCTCTCCCTGCCACCCCAGCTGACGTAATGCTGTGTTGAAGTTAGCTGCTTCTCCTACAGGAATTAACATTGGTTGTTGTTGGGCCGTCTATCTATTTATATAGGGATACAGAGTTGTATCTCAGAAGTGAACTTAACCTACGTTCCCAGCTTCTACCCTCAAAGACAAATGTGGATAGTGCCTGGCGTTTGAGTGACGACTGTGCAAGAGGTTCTACCTTGTTAGCATTGTGAACCACCCGATGTTTCTGTGTCAAGTGAAAATAAACTTCTTGTCGGTTTCAATTATTATCGAATAATGTGTAGAGTTTAACGTTAGGCCGAACTCTTTTTTGTTTGGGGATTTAATTTCTGTTTGTGTGTGCGTGTGTGTGTGTGCGTGTTTTTTTTTTTAAGGCACCAAGTAGACACAGAAAAAATGTCTAATTTTATATATCTGTATATTGCATTATAAATGAAGGGGGTTGCTTTTTCCTCTGCTTGTTGCACCACTACCAAACAAGGATAACAGACAGACAAGCAAGGAATGATACGGTCTGTTGAGAATTTACTAGATATGTTTCTCCTTGACCATTATTCCTGGTGTTCAGTATCATAGGAAGAGGGGAAATAAAACAGAGCCATCTGCCCGCCAGTCATTTTTCCCCATGACGGAACTGAATTGCCTTTTAGTTCTGGCTGTGTTATTTTTTTTTCTTTTTATTTTTTTTAGGGAATTTCCTCTTTTGTTTCCAAGAGGGGGGAAACCAACAATGCGGTTGAATCGAGCCAGCGTTTTAATTTTAAATTTTTTTTTGCACTCAATCAGCTTATGGGGCAGGGCACTTCTTTGGGTTTGGGAGAGCAAAAGTGGGGGCGACATGAAGGGTTGTGTTCAGTTTGGACTCAGACTTGCTTCCATAAAAACCTTTATCCAATTGAACTTGAGTCTTACAAATGTCATTAGCATGGTTTAGTTCTGTTGTTGATGGCCACTTCAGTAATAAGACAATTTAGCCTGGTAGCGTTGCCGTTTGAAAACTACTTTGGTTCTCAACTGAACTTCCTACTGCTCTTCTAGAGCATATTTCTTCTTCCTTACAGCAAAATTCTTATCTGAGATTTTCCTTTAGAGCACCGCCATAGTTTTCAGAGTTAGTCAGTGTCTTTCCACTCCTTTTTACTTGCGTGCCAGCTGGCATAACTTGGCAGCACTCCACAATAAATGCGTCCCCTTCTACCAGCTGAAACCCTGGCTGTTACCCCTCCCTCTGCCCTCCGTTTAGCACCAGTCCATATCTAAATTTCAAAGACATTACACCGTCTGTCTTTGATGTTGCAATTTTATGGGTCATTCTCCTTACATTTCATGCAGAGGTTGTTCCAGAAAAAAAAAGGGGGGATAAAGATCGAGTCATAGGGGCTAGGCGGATAGGTAGGGGTATTTGAGCTTTGTGCTTCATATTACACTGTTTCCAAATAGAAACAAGTTCCACACTCTCTATTTTTAATTCAGACAGGGTAAACAGGCACTTCAGGTGGAAATAATCCCCTTCCCCTTCCTCCTGATGCTGCCTATTCTTGCATGAGTGATTATCTGGGGTATTTGATTTGCTTCATATTCAATAATTTTATCTATATAAAGCCTAAAATTTCCAAGTCCTGGTAGCACTCGTGGCATTAGGGCTCTACTAGCATCCATCAGATCAAAGGCTGATGTGTTTGGAAGTAGATCTTAAAGGGTCGGCTTGCTAGCACTTCACTATCCAGTCCTCACCACGTCCCAGAAGGGATCATTAGGAAGAGGGTTCTGTTTGACAGTTTGCTCTCTCCCAGCTTCCGCCTGCAAGTTGCCGAAATCAGCAATACCCGCTTGAGAGGTAGCAGCTTAGATTTGCTGTTCTTCCAAAAGCAAAGATAACTAGACTGAGCGCAGAATACACTTGGGGGGGGGGGGGAAGCGAGGCAGGAGTGCAACTATATTCTTCCTAACTGATGGGGATGGGTGGGCAAGAGGACTTCCCATTCTGTTGATCAACTTGCACAGGCTTTTCTTCCAGTCGGGCCTGGATTTTCTTTGCCAAGCCATGCAGACGGGCAGTACTTATGACAGTTGTTTGTATATCTGCATGAGGAATAGGTAGACGAGTTAGAATTTGCTATCATTTTCCTTTTTTTGCCTTTGTGAGTGCAAAAAAAAACAACAAATCTGGCAAAGCCTCTCCTCCCTTTATTGTATGGGGGGGAGGGATGGGGGCACTCTCTTCCCCTGCTTCCACCGAGTCAACATGCCGCTAACCACAAAACAACTTCCTTCTGCTTCACAACTCAGTAGTGATCACCCTATGACCAAATATTACAAGGACTGTTATTAAATGTATGCTGAGTGCTTGCTACCCTGTACAGCTCTTAATCCTCACGTAGCTAACTTTCTCTCTCTTGCGCGCACTCGCCAGTGGTGTTCCTTTCTCTTTCTGACTTTTCATTATTATTACTTTTTTATTATTATTTCAGAGACACACGTTTGGGTGGGAGGGGGTTGTCTTTTTTGTTTTGTTTTGTTGTTCTTTTCCTTTTCAATAGTCTTTTTCTGGAAACAAAACTGTGGTGTTTGAGACTCTCATTGTGTGTAGGGTTTTATCTCCCCACCCCACCCTGGGGGAAAACAAAAAAGGAATGTCGGTGAAAACCTTCTGTGTGTGTTGTTGTTTTTTTAAATGGTCCACGAGTATGTATCGTGAACATTTCTGTAAAGTAATTGTTCCAGGCACAAACGCTTCAGATTTTTGAGTGTTTCAAACGTATGTATATATTTTAAAAGGGAGGAAAATGTATACTTTTTATTTTTGTCTTGTCTGTTGACAGTAAAGAGAAAACGGAGGTTAACTGGGGATGTAATAGGTGGAGCATTTTTTTAAACAGGCATTCCCAGGGTATTTTGTACAGCTTCTATTTCTAACAGTCCCACCACCAAGTAGGCGATGTAGCAAGGAAGTGAGAGATGGCTAGATTCCTTCATATGAATGAATACTCATTTGGCTGGGGGTAAACACAACAACAACAAATCTAGAAGGACCTAGCGCCGTATGGGCAATAAAGAGGAATGCTATGAAACTCAAGTAATATCCAATCAAATGGGCTAAATGTATTTTTAAGGAAGGTCCATTAATGTTTTCAGTTTTTTTTAATGTCAAGAGGTTGCTACTAATCCATATAGATGGGAATTTCTGATTCAACCACAGTAAAGTCTCTAATTTTAGGGAATAAAAACTTGCCAAGAATCCTCCAAATAGGACCTAATTGAAGTGGGGATTATAGCAAATCATATCGACTCTTTTTGAAATCAGTTTTTAAAAGTACATTTCATTATTCATCCCCACCCCATACTTCCTGATTGCACCTTGCATTTGGTTGATGCGTTTTTGGGGACAATTACTTTTAAGAACTCTAAGTAGATTGTTTAATAAAACTTTAAAATTGATTGCTCTTTTTGTAGGTTTTGTGTACAGCCAAAAAAAAAAAAAACAAAAAAAAAAAGACTGAAAGCACTGACTATATTTAAAAAAAAAAAGGAAAAAAAAAGAAATTTATTAAAGGAAAATTTGTATAATTTCAGTAAGAAAATAACAAAATCCGTCTGAATGTACATGTATATGTTTAAAAGAAATCCACCAACCCCCTCCCTACCCCTGTATCCTATTTATTATATAAAAAGTTTGCCTTATAAATTTACAAGAAACAGTCCTTTCTTTATGGGTGTCTCATCTTTTTTTTTTGGTTGTTAAAAACAAGCAACTTGATTTTATTTTCCCCCTTTGGCAACACAGATACTGTGGCAACTGATTTTTATATATGTAAGGTCATTAAAGGAAACAAATTATATTTTTATGTTAAAAAATAGGTTCAAGCCCAGTCTTAGCACTCAGCATGCATTCTACACAGTAATCTAGTTGCATCTCATGTTGGTAAGTACTGTATTCTGTGCTAGAATTGGATTATAAACCTATGTAAATGTTACAGATTTGTTTGAGCCTTTCATTACCAAGGTAGATATGTTCTGCCCTGCCATTAAAATATAATATTTTTTTCTCTGTTGTGGACAAGGATGTCTTTTAGTTTTTGAGTTGATTAGAAGGTGGCCATCTTGTTGATTTGGCCAGTTTTTACTGACGCAAGAGCTTTTATTTTAGGGATTATAATATCCCACCCATCAAAATCACTTTTTCCAGGGTTGAATGCAATATTTATGATAGACAAACCTTTGGACTGGGTAGAATAGAGAGGTCTGTTTTCAGCTGGAAAGCGTGCCAGATTACCCATTTACAGAAATATTAGTTACCTCAGGAAGATCCCAGTCGGTGGTGTAACACATTAAATACATAAAACAATACACTGACATGCACAGGATTAGAACCGTAGTAGCATCTTACCTATTTTGTACATCAGACAAAACATGGCAATCAATGCCTATTTATTGTTATAGGTAACCCTTATTACAGGTCTGCCTAGAGCAGTGGTTCTCAAACTAGTCTTTAGCTGTGATAGCAGCTGAGGCCATAGAACAAGAACGGTGACTGTAGCCACAACATGTCAGTACAGTCACAAGCCTGGTTGCCTATCACTGATGGCTGTATTTGAGACACCATAGCCTAAAGCAGCCTTCCCAACCTGTTGCCCTCAAGAATTGTTGGAATTCAATTCCGATCAGCCCAGCATGGCTAATGGTCAGGAACTTTGGAGATTGTAGTCCAAAACATCTGAAGGGCACCAGGTTGGAGAAAGCTATACTAGGGTATTCAGTGAAGGAGGAAGTGCTTTTCAGTGCTGGTACAATATGAAGCTCACCACTTTGTATCTTAATGGAATTTTCCAATAGGAAGAGAAAAGCCAGATACGGGTGTTACTGAAATGCCTTCAACGTTCTAAGACTCAAGACCATTGCTTTTCTGAAAGGCCCCAATGTCATGCTGAACTGACGAAAATGTCAAAGTTGGAATCAGTTGACTTTGCTTCCCATGTTAGCTTCCAACTTTATTAATTTACTCTGCCTTTATAGAGATTTAGTGAAATTAAAAAGATAACGAAAAGTTACATGTTTGCTATATGAACCGTTTCTCATAAACCTCTGTGAATGATACAGTGTGATGATGTAGCATCACTTGGACAAGCATTATGAGTGAAACTAATTGGCAGCTGCAGGAACAAGCACAATAAAGCTGGGAATGAGTTTAACCCCGCTTCCTACAAAATTTCTGAAACCCCCCCCCCCCCTTCCATTTTGCCACCCACAAAGAGAGTAGCAGACTTGGTTAAGGTCTGCCATAGTCCTTCAGGGAGGCTTGGAATACAGTTTTGAAAACTACAGTCTTAGGCCAATAACACAACTCAATCAAAATAAGAAAAATGTTCAATTTTTGAAAACTTGAAACACATTTAATGTATCCCACTTTCCTATGGACCCACCAGCAGCTGTTCTGTTCCAGTAAATATTAGCCTCGGCCTGTCATACTTGTAAACTGTTTATTCTTACTTACAAAATACTAGTAGCTGAGTCAGATGAGTCTGTATGTGTGCATAAGATGTCCTGTGTTTGAACCAGTAGTGGGAGGGGGTGATCTTACCCCCAGCTTACCCCGACAACATTATCTCCATGTGCAGTCTTGCATTTTTACCTAAAGAACTGAGTAGTAGGCATTCATATATGGGGTGAAAACAAAGAAGTACTTTTAGGTATTCCATTAGAGTGAGGATCAACGTATTGCCTTTTTTGTGTGTGTGTGACACCAGAATCTTGGAGCTATTGAAAATTAATAATCTGTGTGGGTTTATTTTCTATTGTCACTCTAGAGTGTGAGGGAAATCTGGGAATAAACTTTAAACATACATGGATATTTCCAGTCTGCCCAAAACTAAGAAATCCCCATGGGCTAAGAGTGGATAATAACTCTAAAATAATAAATCATTTAGTGAAATACCACAATATTGAATTACCCTTTTTCTGCTTAAGGCTAGCCCAGTCATGGTCATGGAGATTAGACTTCAGCAAGACTCCAGGGCCAGGGAGCTTTGCACTTGTGGTTCCGGCCACTCTGGTGAAGCTATACAAGTCTTGATGTGGTCAGTGCTATATGGGAGACTGGAAATGCTACATATGGTGGCTAGAGCTCCATGGAAGAAAGGTGGAGAATAAGTGTAAACTCAAACTAGGGTTAGCAATGGATTATTCAGATATTGTCAGATATTGGAAGCATCCCTCTATTGGAACAGAAACCATTAGGGGGAACGTCTTCTATATCTGAGAGAGATGCTTGAGCTACAGGACAGGAAGGATCCTCTCTGCAATGAGGATTCTAGTCATTCGGTTAGAGCAGGGTTAGGCAACCTGGTGCTCTCCAGATGTTTTGTACTACAACTCACATAATCGTTGGCCATGCTGAGACTGATGGGAGTTGTAGTCCAAAGCACTGGAGGGCACTAGGTTGTCTACCCCTGAGTTAGAGGGAGGATTTTTAAAGCGTTCATTATTTCCTCTCTCACGTGCTCACACCCATGCCCCTCGTTAACTAACTTGTGTTGAGTTAATCCTGACTCCGCATTCTTGCTTAACATAAAAATGCCTTGCTTGATCAGACCAAAGCCCACTTCTGGCATTTTCCCAAGAATCCCAGCAGCTATGGGCGTATGGTGATCTACCTTCTACCAACAAAATTTGAGAAAAATAGGCATCTTCAGAAATTGTCCAAGGCCCTGTAGTGGAATCATAGGGTGACCCCCCCCCCCTTCCTCCACAGAACAAATGCCGCAGACGTGATCACCTGACAGCTACTAGTGCCCTGTGCCACCTACTGTTTACATATATGATGGCACCCAGGCTTAAGTGCCTTTGAGAATGGGCAAAATTCCTGTCATCCAGAAGAACAGTTTTTGAAACATGCTTAGAGGCAAAGTGTTTCTATGTATGAAGGTGCCTTTTCATTGTGAAGGAATGCTTCGTTCCTCAACTAGCTGGAGATTGTAGAAACTGTTGTCCTATGGCCCTGCTTGCCTGGGGTGGTAATAGCCCCACAGATGTGGTGGCCTGGTGTGAAATGGCAGGCAGTCATTCAACTGAGTAGGAGATGCTGGAGCTCTGCCCCAAGCTTCCTGGTTTAATGGTAAGACCTAAATACATGAAAAATTACCAAATGCCCCTTGCCAAAGGATGCCAACTACTTCCAAAGTTTTTTTCAAGGGGCAGACCTATAGGAAGAAGCACAGTGTGCATGCGTGTGCACTTACAGAACAAAGCTTCCACACGACATACAGATGACACCTTCATGCAGGTATACATACTGTGCCAGCACATGTGTGTACATCGATCACAAAACTGACTGGGCTGAATTTCTTTGGCTTTGCATCCTCTTCTACTGGCCAAGTGGCCAATAGGGTCAAATTTTGGCTCACTAGGAACCCTGGACCTCTACTACAATTTTACTTGCTTACTGTTTCATGTATCCTGAATCCCATGTCTCTGATCTTGTTCAGAGATGCCAGTGGTTCCAACTCACTGCCACATGGAGAAGGCAGTAACTCTCTGGAGTGTGGGTGAGTATGTATGTGTGCCTGCTCCTAAATGAGGGGTGTTGTCCTGCCCTTAGTATGGCATGAAATCATGATGCAATTTTTTTAAAAAGTAAGTTACCACTTACACACAGTTCTTGGCTTCATGGAATATTTCACCCAACCAATGTCATAATCATAGGTAGTTACATGTCCTACCCTCACTGTACAACCTGGGAAAAGCAGAAAGCCCTTTTCAGAAACTACTTGGCCTCTGGGAGAAGTTGGTAGGGTTGCCAGGAGCTAGCATTGAAGGGGTGCATGGCAAAAGTTCAGTAGGCATCCTTTTTTCTGCCCCTAGAGCTGTGACGTGGGAAGACCCTAGCTCAAATCTCAACAGAGCTGTGCACTTACAAGATACTTGGAAGAGCTGTTAGTCCTGGCCTGTCTACAGAACTGATGTAGTAATTACTTAGGGTAAAATTTGTGAAGTTCTTTGAGCACTTCAAATTTGCTAGATTGTAGTATTGCTATTAAAATCACAATAACTTGCTTTACAGACCAGCACTTGGAACCAGTAGTAATGGAATATCCAAATACTCCCTGCAAATAAAACCAGAACCCACATTTAAGGACTGACTTTGATATCTTTTGATGGTGCTCAGAATTTCTTGTCCAAGGCAGCTGCCTTTGAGATGTGTGGGGTGGGGAAAAGTTTATACCAGCACACGTAGACCAATTGCAACACTCATATTACAGGGTCCGAGTCAGTGCATACTTTCTCTAAACCAAACTATAGCAAAAACCTACATATGTCTACTCAGGAGAATTTAGTGGAGCTTACTCCCAGGTAAGTGTGCATTAGGATTGTCACTGAAACTAGTAGCTGTGCCTTATTACACGCTTTTCTGAACAGGCTAATGTAAGTCCTGTCCAGAGGTGGAGGCAGCAAATCCTCCATTTGTCAAACGCAAGTAGTTATAATGTGGGTGACAAGGCTTCCCTACAAGAGCTTTTAACAACCTAACCCTGCCTATGTGTTTAGATTGAAGTTGCAGCAAGATCGTAGAGGTTTGCTTCCACGCATGTAACTCCTAGATGGCAGCTCTGGATAGTATCTAATGTTAGTCTTACATAGAGTAAACCCATTGAAATGAGTGGGACTTAAGTTAGGTGTGATACAGGCCCCCTCCACAAGGATGCGCTTTTGCGCCCGGTTCCGGGATTATGCGCATTATCGCGGAGGCGCATTTACGCCTAATCCCTCTGCACGGGAGGCGGCGAGAGGCGGCGAAGCGCATTAATTCATGTCCAAAAAGTGCTTTAGAAGACGTTAACGCGCATAATCGCTTGTTCACACCGCGATAATGCGCTTTAACGGCCGGAGAAAAATAAAAGTCGCTATTTAACGCGCATTCGAAAATGCGCATTATCGGGGAAATAACGCGCCTGTACGCCCGTTTTGCGCTCCGCTGGTGAGGTAAAATTTATAATGAGCCTCTAAGGCTCATTAACCGTCTCGTGTGGAGGAGGCCTAACATAAGCCTCTCTCATTTCAATGGGGTCTACTCTACAGAGGACTAACTGGATACTACCCTCTGAATACAGAGAAGAGAACTAGATTGTAAGCAGTACTTCGGGGGAAATAAGTTCTATAGATGGCAATGTGCTTAGTCTTGAGAGAACGAGGAAGTAGCAAGTTAACACAAGAGTAACGGAGCAGCACCCCACAATTTCCTCAGCGTTCTGCTCTCTGTGACTAAGCCTACTTTGCCCCACTATCTTTAATCACCTGGTGTGATTTGCCTCTCAGGCAACCTTAAGTTAGGGATGGGGAGCTTGTGGCCTCCTGATGTTGCATCTCATCAGCCCTCACTCTTGGCCATGTGGGCAGGGGATGATGGAAGCTGGAATCCAACAACATCCGGAGGGCCACAGGTTCCCGGTCCCTGCCTTAACAGCGAAGTTCCTTCTAAGGCCCCGTCCTGATTAGCCCCTTGCCTCAATCCCTTGCCTTCTTGCCCCTTTTCCTAGAGCCTTATTCTCCACCTACCCTGCCGCTTTCCCGGGTAATTTCAGTCCTCTGCTCAGCTGCTACCGAAAACAAGCATGAAGATCCGAAAGAATGTGTTGATTCCAAGCAGGAGTGCTGAACTTCTACCCCGCCCCCCAAGGAAACCTTCCTCTTTCGCCTCCTTACTCGTGCAACCCCTTGCAATGCCTGTTTGTTCGGAAATAAGTACCACTGCGTACACTGGGACTTACGGCCAGGTAAATACATGGGACCACAGCCTGAAAGGTGTCAGTGGAGGCTGGTGGCTCCGATTGTGGTGGAGCTGTGAATCCATCCTCGGTTTGAGTCAGAACCAGTCAAAATTCTAAAGGAGCTATCCCAGGTGCTGAAGCTATTGGAGGGGTCAGCGCCTTGGATGGATCCTTTAGAGCTGGCTGGCTCTGACTGAAACCCAGAATGGATTCACAGCCCCGCTGGAATCAAAGCCACCAGCCTCCACTGAAAAGTTCAGCTCAAAGGGCTCCACCTCTCGGAAGTGCTTGTAAGGACCGAGTTAAGGGTAATTCCATGAGGTCAACAAGCGCGCATCAAAGCATTTATTAACGCTGCAATGGTATCATTACTCCGCCTTCGAAGGCCACAGTCCCACCAATCGCCAGCATTCCAAATATATAATGGGAGTAATGAGTCTTTTTAAAAACGTACTATATATATTATATATATATATATATATATATATATTATATTATATTATATTATATTATATATATATATATATATATATAGTGTATATATATATACACTATAGTGTGTGTGTGTATATATATATATATATATAGTGTGTGTATATATATATAGTACACTATATATATATACGTTTTTAATATATATTATATATTATATATTAAGTACGTTTTTAAAAAGACCCATATATATATATATATATATATACACACACTATCTAGGTCTTTTTAAAAACTATATATATAGTGTGTGTGTATATATGTGTATCATTTTAAAAACGTACTTAATATATAATATATATTAAAAACGTATAGAGAGAGAGAGAGTACGTTTTTAAAAAGACCCATTACTCCCAGCTCCCCCTTCGGACCACTAAGGGGAGCCAGAGGAGTACTACATTACAGGGCAGAAGGAGGGACGCCCACGCTTCTGGCCTATGAAAGCCCACCACGGCCACATTCAAAATGGCCGCCCTGCGTCTGAGACCGACGCCTACGCAACGTAACGCCGGCATCACGAGTCCCGCACAAGGAGGCGAGCCTCACCCGAGTCGTCGGCGCGTGCGCAGAGCGGTCGGGGTGGGGGGGGGGGCGTGCCGAAAGCACCCTTCCTCATCCCGGGTCTTATTTAAAGGGGAAGTGGCTGTTTTTATTTTTCGCTTTTTGTCTCTCTCTCTCTCTCTCTCTCTCGCACCCCCCTTTCCCTTTCTCATTTTCTTCTCCTTTCCCTCCCCCTTGACCGGTCTCTCCTATGGCCTGGCCTGGGCGGCGGAGGGCGGCAGCAGTCACAGGAAGGTCCAGGGGGTTATGGCCGGTTCCGGGTCGTCCCGGTTCCTCTACGAGTTGCCGGCCTCAGTCATGTGCAAGTTCTATGAGATCATGGACGCGCTGGGCCGGGCCGAGTGGGAGCGGTTCGGTGAGTAGCGGAGGTCGGCAGCCGGCCGAGGGAGAGGAAGGGGAGGCAGGGGCGGGAGAGCGGCCGCGGCCGGCTGGGAGAGGATCTCGGGGTGCCTTGCGCCAACTCGCCAAGGGTCCCTAGGGTATCATTACTATCATCATCATCATCATCATCATCAATCATCATCATTATTATTATATTTATATACCGCCCCATAGCCGAAGCTCTCTGGGCGGTTTGCAAAAATTAAAAACATTGAACGTTAAAAAGTCAGTATACAAAAATTTAGAACCATAGAACATAAAACATAAACCCAGCGTGAGCCCTTCTTCGAGTAGACCCGCTAAAAGGAATGAGGGGCTTCAGTTAGTCATGACTATAGGAAGCCCCATTCATTCAAGGAGGGTTTAACGTTGGGTCTTTACCCCTAACACTCTTCCGTTGACAGGATCTTCTCTCTTCCCTCAACGAGGCTACCAGGGCAGAGAAAACCAGGGGGTGGCCAGAGCCAGGCGTGGATTTCTGTGCTACTAAGCCCAGAAACAGCACAATCCTGGTCCTGAAAACAAATTCTGGGGATGAGCATTTGCTCAGAAGTGCCCTAATCCCCCCCTCCCCCGTTCTCAGTTGTGCCTACTTGGATCTACCTGGTAGATCTTGGAGATTTAGTAAAAACACAAAACAAAACCCAGCAACGACACCCAAGGTAGATTCCTCAAGCCTGAAGTCTCTGCCCAATGCTGCTATACAGTGTAGTACAGATTCCTTGATGTGGACTAGTTGCCTTGCTTAGTGCTTTTTCATTCTCTCCGTTTCCCACATCAAATCTCAATAATAATAATAATAATAATAATAATAATAACAGTAGCAGCAGCAGCAGATCTGTTTTCCTTGTGTCTGTGGGGAAAATAGAGTGCGTGGCCTAGGAATAAGTTGTTATTGTTTTTTAAGAAAAAGGGAGCAAAAAATACAGTTTTCACTATTGACAGCAGGAGAGAGAGAAAGAGGAGCTAGAATGGATTGGGAGAGTGGGAAAAGGGGGAAGATCTGCACTTCCGTAAAATAGACCTAAAGAGATGTTTGGATTTTTTAAATCACGTGGAGAAAGTGGCTGGAGTAAATTCTTTCTCACTTGCTGACTGTCTGAAATGGATGGGTAATACCCTCATAACAAGATGAAAGAAAAGTACTTGTTCCCTCAAGGAATTAGTTGAATTTGTGGAATTTGAGATATAGTGATGGTTATAAAAAGGGATTAATACGCATCACTAGAGAGTAGCTCGATTGCCTACAATTAACCACTAGCTAAATGGAGCTTCCATGTTCAGGGGCAGTGTTTCTTAATACCAGTTGCTCAGTTGGGTGAACAAGAGGGGAATGCTATTGCCTTCTTGCTCTACTTGGTGACTCCCCAGAGGTAATCCACTGGCCGCCACCTGTAATTGGATGCCGGACTGAGTGACGCCTTAGTTTGTTCTTATGACCACAATAAAACCAAACAGAAAGTAATGTGATATTGGTGTGACGCCGTTTCCAAAGGCTGCAGCTCTGTCAATTGCCAACCCTTGAAAGATGCAGCTCCAAATGAGCACATGTCCCCTTCATTGAAGTTGTTCTGCATAGACTAAGGATCAGCAGCTAGATATTCTGGGGCAAATCTGGCCTCCTGAGGCTTCTCTCCACCCCTCCTCCTCCACGAGTCCAAAGGAAAAAGTGATGTAAGGAAGGAGCAATGGTTGTGGCCATGGGACTTTCCAGCAACCCAGTTTAAGGAATGCAGGGTCCAGAGTTCACTCATCCATCCCCCTCCAATCCCCAGAATGGTCCTGCGGGAAACTTATTTGCTGACCATGGGCATAGACGTTTTGCCGCTGTATGCAGCCTGAAGGTCTTCATTGACTCCCTGGCAGTTCACATGGAACCTCCCCCCCCCCTCCCAGGGTGGAAATAGCTTTGGATCAATTGATGCCAGGATCAAATTTGCAATCCTCACCAATGTGGACTAAAAATAGATGTGGGGGGAACTCTGAAGATGGAGGGAGGGTCTTGTGCAAGTTGAGAAATGTGTTCTGATGCCACCTCAAAGGCAGTGAGGTGAAAAAGCAGCAGAGGCTGGCTGGGAAGTTGGAGGTGGGGACTGGTTGGTAGTGTAAAAAGTCCCCAGGATCAAGAGTCCCTTGACCTGGAGGACGATGAGCAAGCAGCAAAGCTTGGCTCCCGTCAAGCATATCCTGCCAAATTTCCCCCACCTCCAGACTAGGGGTAGTTTAAAAATAACCTACAATAAGGCAGCTGTGCTCTCTGGATGAGCCCGGAGTGTTTTGGTAAGTGAGGAAAGAGATCCAAATGAGGCCAACTGATTTGCACACATCCTTGGTTAATGGGGCACGGCCCTGTGGGGAATTTCTCCCGTGGCTCCTGTGGGGCTTCCCCTGGCTAACGGCTCAGTGGATTGCCTCTCATGGCTCAGAACTGTCCTCTGTTCTGCTTTCTTTAATCCCCCCCCCAATTATGCCATTTGGGGAGGCTGCCTCTCTATCCTGCGGCTTCCTCAGGGCTGGCAAGAGACACATAATGCTGGAGCGGTCCCTTGTCAGTTTCAGTGATTTACCGCAGACCAAACCTTTGAGGGCGGCAGCCTCCTTCCCTGGGTGCGTGAACTTTTCAAGTGGGTTGAGAAGGTCGTAGCTCTAACGCGTCTGAGTCAGAATTATACTGGCAAATCCATTAATATTATCGATGGGTTGCTGCGTAGTTTTGCATCAGAGAGCCAAGTGTGGTTTTGACAGGAAACTCTGCCCAGGTTCATGCGCTTAAAACCCCCCAGAGGGTCACCTGTGGCTCCATGAGCAGCTGCTGGTGGCTTTGCAGCCCAAGGGGAATTGGGTGGAGGTGCTAGTTGAATGAACCCGTGCCTTCACATGGGGGGGGCGTCCATATCGCCGCTGCTCCTTGCACAATCGCGAGTGTACTTCAGACGGCAGCTATACGGATGGAGTGGGGATCCATCATCAGCCCCACGTGGAAATGCTGATTTATACCGATGATGCCTCCGTTGAGTTCCTACCAGGCCATAAACCTGCCAGAATTTCCTCCCCCGGGCATTATTTTGTGGGGACTTTTAAATATACGAGCCAAAACTCTGTCTGCATTCGCACTGAATGGATGGGAGGCTGTGGCATTCTTAGATGCTGCCTGTCTCAGAAGCCAACATGGATTTCTGCTTAACGGATTTAGACCAGGGATGGACAGAAAGAGATCTCTGAATATTTTGGACTTCCAACTCCCAGCATTCCTGGCTATTGGCCATGCTGGCGGGGGCTTCGCAGAGTTGAAGTCCAAAACGTCTGGAGATCTACCTTTTGCCTGACCCTGCTCTAGACAACATTAGTTGCAGTTCCTTGGAAAATCAACTAAGCTGTGCTACAACAAGCATGCAGGGCAAGTTTCCAAATAAATATTGCGGGGGTTTTACTATAATTTTTCTCTGCCTGGAACCATCATATCAAAGCTTACAGTGATCTAACTACAATTGTCTTTTTTTCCGCTCTTTAATGCGATTGAAATAAAGCGACCCAAATACCCGTGGGAACTGAGAGAGCAGGGCCTCCTAAGATAAATGTGACATAAATCTCGATTCCATGTTGGAACCTTCTGGAGCATTTATTTCCCCCATGGAGTTTGGGGAATTATTTACAGGGGGGTGTTAGCCGACCTCAATGCAGAATAGCTGTAAGGTAGATTGAGCCACAGGCAAATCTGGTTGAGCTGCTCTTCCTTGTCTAGCATGGATTTCATTTTAGGTCATGTGGCAGATGTTAGCCAAAGTCCTTGGTTAGTCTGCAATCTGCCAGAAAAGTAGGACCCAGCACTTCCTGGCAGTACAGCCTAAGCCTCAATCAGGCAGGGCAAGCATGGGGCAAATTGGGAAGTGCGTGTGAACCTGGATGATCAGGCCCGCATTGCTTTCTGGGTTTGATGCTCCAGGGGTTGAAGGACAGCAACGTTGACTCACTCCCACTTGAGTCAGATGCAGACAAAGAGCTCCTTCGACCCTCTTTCCCTTGTACGAACAGCAACAGAGATTTGGGCCGAATCCTTTCTCCGCCTCTGCTGGGTCTTGGCTCACGAAGAAGCGTAGGCAGCGAAGGTGCATGCAGGGAGAAACCTGGCCGAGCATCTGTTGCTGTAAAGAAAGGTGGGGGCATCAGTTACTAATACAGCACATGCTTTGCTCTTCCAGGGAAGAGAAGAGAGAGGCTTTGGCCTAAGTGTTGGCATAGAAGGCTCATCCAGGAGCTGGGACAGGGGCATGACCTAGAGAGAAACATGCCCGGCCCAGATTTTGAAAGCTTCTCAGTCATCAATTGCCTATTCTTAGTTTGGATTAAAAAGCAGACTCTTGATATAGATGCGCTACAGTCGTAGAACTGAGAGTTTGTTTAGAACAAGGAGGGGAAAAGGCTGGGAGATGTAGATGGATATTACTATGTTTTGTTACAATCAGAGAAGAATACGATTACAACGCAGCAGGCGACTTTGAATATGGCACAGTAATTGAGCTGCACGCACGCCCAGATCTTGGGGTCACACCTCCTGGCAGCTGGGTGACTGGCCTTTCTCCCTTGCTCTCCAGCCTCCATAATTGTCCGAAATCAGGTGGAGCTGCGCCTGTATGAGAAGACGGATGGGCGGACACACAACGTTATGTGGGCCTGGATGAATCGCAACGCCCGTGTCGGCGAATTACTTCAGATCCTTAATGACTTGCAGCTTTACCGGGCACGTGATATCATCACCTCATGTGAGCCTTCACCCACTCATACGCTCACTCTATATCCCCTCCCTTGCTCATATGGATGTTCGGTGGTCGCTCTGGAGCAGCCTTCTCCAACCTGGCGCCCTTCAGATGTGTTGGACTACAATGCCCAGTATGCCCCAACCACGGTGGCTGGGAGATGATGGAGGTTGTACTCCCAACATCTGAAGGGTGTCAGATTGTGGAAGGCTGCTGTGGAGGAATTAAAGCGATGGGGCTCAAGTCACTTTTTTTCCAGCCTGTCTTCCACTAAGAAAGCTTTCAAACATGGGGTGGACTGCTCCCCTCTTCTTTCCTCTCTCTACAGCCTTCTGTGCTCCATTACCTGTGCCATCTTTCCCAGAATCCTCCTGCCTGCAGAGTTATGGCCTCTACTTGTCAAAATCCTTTTCATCATGACAGCTAGCAATCAACCCACGTGGTTGGTTTTTTAAAAAAATGTTTTAGGGGCTAGCTGGGGAATGCTGGGCGTTTTTTTTTCTGTCTAAACATGCCTAGAAATGTGCCCTTAATTGTTACCATTCTGGAACTTAAGCACTTTCAGGTAGGCAGTTAAAAAAACTTTATCAAGATCAAATTCTTGCTTAAGCAGTTCCTCCGGATTGTATATATTTGCTGCTGCTGCTGCAATTATTTGATGTGTGTGTGTGTTTTATGACTTTTCTGTGCTCTGCTTTGAGACCTTTTTATTGGCAAGTGGAGTACAGCATTTTACATACAAAGAGAAAATTTTGAGCTGCTTTTCTATTGGGGGAGAATCCTAGATGTGTTAAGCAACTTAAAACATGCAAAATAAAGACGATCAGAAGCCAGAAATGTACAATTTGGAAAATCAAAGCGCCATTAAAAAATAGAACAACACATCACTCAAGACTTGAGACTGCTTGTAAGAAATAATAGTTGTCACCTACTGGTGAGAAGAAACGCATGCTATCCCCTGCAGATCTCTCTTGGCAGGAGGGCATACCATGAGGTGCGTGCCATCCCAGGAAAAATTCCTACTTCATGCCCCACATTGATCTCAGAGTTAATAATCATACAGCCTTCTAAGTGTTAGAGTCTTTATGAAGGAGACACTGGGCTAAAGCTTTAATTGCTTTGTTTAATAAAACTGGAGAAAGAAAGATGCAAGGCCAGCCTCATAAAAATAAGATCCAAAATATGATTGAACAACTTCCTCATAAAGCAAGCCCTGTAAGGTTAAATACAAATGGATGTGTAAGCAAACCACTATGAATCAATTCTGATATGGGGGAGAAGAATTAATGCCTCAAAATTTGGGGGAGAGAGAGGCAGAGAGGCTTTTGCTCACTCCTGTATTGGACTGAACACAGATCTGTGGCAAGTGAATAAGTGCAGAAGGGACCCTGGCTCTTGCGATGGAGGGGGGGGGGTGGCAGGGGAGAGGTCCAACACTTCTAAACTCTAAACATTGTGTCTGCTTTTTTTGGACAGACTCCTTTTGACAACCTTGAGGAATTGCTTCAGTTTTATAAAGAAAATATACAAGCGCCCCATGTGCATATGAAGTCGTAAACACTGGTATGCGCATATTCCCTATCTCCCAAACTATGTGTGTGCCAAAGAGACAGAGCACAGGATGTTCACACAGAACGTAGGCAGCTGAATCAGACCCTTGGTCCATTTAGCCCTAGATCGTTAACACGGATTGACAGCAATTCTTTATAGAGTTTCAGGCCGGGATTTTTCCAGCCCTACATGGAGATGCTGGGAATTAAACCTGGAATTTTTGGCATGCGGTCATTGGGGGCGACGGACCTGCGCGTGCTCTGAGTCAAGCACTGTACACCTCCTAAACTCAAACCCACCTGCTGCCTTGCCTGACTTGTTCTTTCTTATCTTATGCTGAGTACATACATTGGGCCGCTTCCCAGAGTTTTCGGCGCTCCAGTTCTGGGTTGCTCTGCCACTCTAAATTCCTGTGGGCAGCATTCTTAGGCTGCGGTGCCAAGCTGAAGGAAGCTGGGGTGAACAGTTCAGTGGAGAAAAAGAAAGCAAATTACCATTTCTGTGAATAATATTTCTTGCTCCTAGACAGTAGAAACCTAGGAGCAGGTGGCAGGCGCCAGCCCGGAAAATACTCCTGGTTCCTGTTCCTATAAACATAGAAAGCTGCCTTATACTGAGTTGGACTGTTGGTCTATCTAACCCAGTATTAAGAACATAAGAGGAGCCCTGCTGGATCCATCTAGTCCAGCACTCTGTTCACACAGTGGCCAACCTGCTGTCGACCAGAGACCCACAAGCAGGACATGGTGCAACAGCACCCTCCCACCCATGTTCCCCAGCAACTAGTGTATACAGGCTTACTGCCTCTGATATTGTCTATTTTGATGACTGGCAGCTCAGCAGGGTCTTGGGCAGAGGTCTTTCCCACCTCAGTTTTTAATAATAATAATAATAACAACAACAAATTTATTTATTTCTTACCCGCCTCTCCCTTTAGATCGAGGTGGGGAACAACATCAAATATAAAATACATAAAACTGATTAAAAGCACATAAAACTAATACGTTATTAAAATACCAATAAAACTCTTAAAATTCAACTGGGTAGGCCTGCCGGAAGAGATCGGTCTTTATGGCTTTCTTAAAGTCAAAGAGACTATTAAGTTGACGAATCTCCTCCGGCAGGCCATTCCACAGTCTGGGAGCGGCAGAAGAGAAGGTCCTCTGAGTAACAGTTGTCAGCCTGGTTTTGGCTAACTAACAAATTCTTCCCAGAGGACCTGAGTGTGCGGGGCGGATTGTACGGGAGAAGACGATCCCGCAGGAAACCTGGACCCAAACCATGCAGGGCTTTTTAACCGATGACCTTCTACGTGCAAAACAGGTGCTCTGCCACTAGGTTACGGCACCTACCCCTGGGAAAGGGGTCAATGCGGAGCTCTACTTTACGGCCCAGATCGCACATGAGTTGGTATCACTCCTGCATTTTTCTAAAATGCTTTTTCCCTTTCCGCAATGACACCAGGACAGGGTGGGCAACCCCCTCCAGATGTTTTGGCCTACAACTCCCATACCTAGTAGTTAGGGATCCTGGGAGTTTTAGACCCAAACATCTGGAGGGTCACCAGTGTCCCGCCCTTGCACTAAAGGAACAACATAGCGGACAGAACACCCAAGATGGCACAAAGGCAGGCAATAGGGTGACAGCTTGAGCGCACCCTACATTTGGAGGCTAATGCCCTTTCTCTCCATGCTTCTTTCCCTAGGGCATCCACCAGTGCACTCCCCGAAGCCGTCTGCATTGTCTATTCATCGTCCATCCGTTTCCCCTGAGCCCCCGCCTGCCCTGCCTGCCCCAGATCCTGCTGGTAATAGCGGCGGCGGCGGCAGTACCAAAACATCAAAGTGGGAGCCCCACAAGGGAGCCTCCCCACCCGCATCAGGTAAAGTAATGGTGTTGTGCTTTTTGCAGTTGTGATTTAGACCCCTCTCTTAACAAAGAGATCCGATAATACAATCACAGGTCTGAAAAGGGAACAAGCTGGCCGTAACTTATAAGCCCCTGTCCCAGATAAATCCAGAGCAGTTTGGAGGTGGATCTTGTCTAGTGATAAAATCTCTTATGAAGCCCAGCTAGCATTTTTAATTTTCATTTTTGGCACAAAGTGAAAACTTAAATTTTGCCCGAAGATATCATTATAATTGCTTTGCCCGCAGAGGCTCCTAGACCATGGAGATGAGAGTGAATTTGTGAAGCTGAGTGGGTGGAAAACAAAAGTCGATCTAGACCATAGTCTGCCTGTTGCACATTTGGGTTGGTACTGAGGCAGGTAAAACATTCCCACGCCATCCAACTAACTTGCTTCTCTTACCTGAACAGGTGTGTCTGTGACTCACCTGACCAAGAGAGAAAACAGTGGTTATATGGGCAGACCCCACTCAGCAACATTCCTATAAATCCCAGCTGAGTGTTTTGGGTTTCAAGAATTAATTTATGGGTCATGAAGCATCCTCAAGCCAGACAACACAAAGTGGTACCACAAAAATATATATTTATTGCTCAAACAGTATTAGAGAGTAACAGAACTATGAAGTGAGAAAACAAGCAAGACACATTGCCACATGCAATGCCATTAAGGTGATTTTAAAAAGCATAATAGAAATAGTGGCTAGGATATTCCTTATTAAAATTAAAGTCCTGTTGCTCTCAACCAGCAAAGCAATCATTATTGAGATTTTATAGCTACCTTTCTGGCAGGCATGATTGGAAGGGCTTGCTTAATCATGCTCAACCAGGTAAAATGTTTTACTTTCTATAACATTCTAACTGACATTAGCTCAGGTAGTTTATCTTAAACATCTCAAACCGGAGCTACAGGCCTAATCACAGCTCCTATACCTAGATTCTGTACATAACTCTTAAGACAGCTTTTTCTTAATGTAACCAGGCTTTCCGCTAACTTCAAAAGCATCCTTGTGAATGTGCATCTCCTAGATCAATAAGTTTTTTGCTTCCAAGGATTCACCAGACCACCTGAAGCAAGCTCTTCTGCCCCATTTCCTAAAACACATTTTTTTCACTCAAAGTTAGCTCATGGCGTACATAGAACTAGCCACCTCTACAAAATCCGATACGTCCTTATCAATCTCACACATTACAATGCATATTCCATCACATCACCAACCATCATTTGGCACAATGTTTGTATTGACCCCAAGTCTGTTCCAGTTTTAGCCTTCATCTGTTGCGGCTGAAGCTTTTTTTATATAGGAGGTTATATGATCCTAGAGCTGTATAAAATGTTTAATGGTTGCACTGTTGCTTTGAATTATGTTTGTGTAGATTATAAAGGTTTCTTCAAATTGCTTTATGTTGACTTTTATTCAGTGTTTGTTCTTGTGAATTGCTTTGAATAATCTGTTTTACAATGATGATATATAAATCCTAAAAAACTTAATACGGTCTACCACCTTCTTTGACCTGGTTCACATGTAGCAAAACCCTGAATATGGGTTGCTGAATCCTGGGTGGTCGTTACATGCAAACCTGAAGCAATGGGTTAACTATGGGTTGTTAACCACAAACAGCCCAGGAGGAGAACCTATGGGTTGTTACTGGGTTGTTTATCTTTGAGTTGTCACTACAAGTAAACCTGAAATAGTAGATTGTTCATAGATTGTTTTGCCAGGCTACAGAGCTGGTGGGGAAAAGTGGTAAAAAAACAACAACCCAGCTGCTCTACAGGCCAGTATTATAGCATCACGAAGACATCTGGGAGACATGTTCAGAAACGGTGATTTTAGAACTCCATGGTGGAGTTTTTACACCACCATTGAGAAATGTGTTATCCGGCAGGAAAACTCCATGCAATGGTGGAGGTTTTTTTGGAAACACTCCACGCAGAATATCCATGCTGTGCAGAGGAGAGTTCCTGCACAACCACTGTGTTGCATGTTGTATGGAGGACTCCGTGGAGTTTTCCGTTATGTTGAGTTAACTTTTCCCACTGGGTACAGAGTTCCCTGGCTAGAGTGGTGAAAGGAGCAAGTGCCGCTCTAGGAGAGCCGGCAGGATTGGCTTTTTTTGCAGCAGTGGCTGATGGGATACCATCGGGAGGACCAGGGGAGAAGAGAGGGTGGAGGAACTGTCAATCAAACATCGTGATGGATTTTACTCAACTCCATGGTAGCCCACAGTCGCACAATGGTGGAGTTAGAAGTTTTCTCGCTGTGTTGACTAATGTGTTGTCTGAACTGAGCCAGAGAGTGGGTGAAGGAGGAGCAAATCAAGCAATCCAGGAATTGAAAAAACAACCTGCACTTTGCACGATCGTCTGGCAGACAAATCATAGTTAAACTCTGGGTAAGGCAACAAGCCATATTCTGGGTTGTTGTTACATATGAACCAGGTCTTTATCTGTTTAGTCTTGCAAATAAGTTCTCAAATGTTTACTAGACCACAAATATGTTTTACTAGCTTCTCTACCTATGTAAGTCATCTTGGGTGTATCTACAGTATGAAAAAAAAGAACCCATTCTCATCCAGTGTATAAACACTTCCATACTTGCCCACCTGGAGGCAGTTCTTACCTGTCTCAGGCAAGTAGCTATTTACAAGACTCTCTTTTGATGATGATGATGATGATGAGCCATCATCAATGTGGATCATGCTTTGTTTACTCTATGTGTATTTAAAAGGCATATCTTACAAGAAGCTTACAATCTAAATTTCAACTGGGAGACAAACATAGGAGTGGGCAACTTGTGGCCCTCCAGTTGTTTGGCCTACAGCTCCCATCAACCCTAGCCAACGTACTCAATGAGAAGGCATGATGGGAACTGTAGGCCAAAACATCTGGAGGGCAACACTCTGCAGGGAGAGGCATAGGTAAGAAAGGGTGAACTATGAGAAAGCTTAGTTGGTATGTACTTGAGCTTCGTATCGGGTGGAAAAGAAGATGAAGAGGTACAGCCAAAGACTTCAGAGAACACTTGGGTTTGAGGGAGAAATACCATTGCTAACTTTCAAACCTGGCAGATTATGGTCATATCCTGCCGTTCATCATGTTGGTGTATCAGAATGAGTTGGACATTGGGGTTTTTACTGCAGTTGCTCAATCATCCTGCGCTTCATCACTTTCTTTATTTTAACTATTGAATATGGAGTTGACAAACAGGCTGTTACTGCCTAACAGTCATTACTTCATTTATCTACTCAGCAACTTTAATTTTCAGAGAAGGTCATGATGAACAAAATAGTCTTGATGTGCAATTTGCCCTTATTAGTTTATTCTCGTTGTTTATAAAAGCAGATTTACTGTATCTCTTTGCTTTGCATCCTCCCCTGAAATCTAAACAGTTCATTTTTTAAAAAAAACCCTCTCCTGAAGGCTCAGAGTGGGTTATATATATATATATATATATATATATATATATAAGTCTGAAATATTAACGTATTTAAACTACATATTTAAGTTTAATATAGCTAACTTGTAAAAAAACAAGACTGGCCCCCCAGGAACAAAACTGAAATCCCTGTTCAAACACTAACCCAAAGAAAAAGGTGCCATAAAGCTTCTGTAAAAGAATTGGGTTCTTGAGCCAATGCACACATTGCATAATCGTCGTGTGACCTTTCCCCATGACTTCTTTTCTCAAGGAAAAACGTGTGGGTGGTTGGAATCTTGAGGGGAGATTCTGGGGGTGAGCGGAAGAGAGAAAGCTCCAGCTTAACCTATTCCCTGCCAGCCCTCCTTCGACTGAAAATTCCCCTCTCTTCCCCATCGGTCTTTGTTTTCGCCCTGGGAAGGAAACGATATGGGGAGACTTCCCTTAAGAAAAACTTTGCTGTGGGAGGGGGAGAATCCTGCAACCACACGTAATTTGTGGTGTGGCTTTCAGACGTGTCTCTGAGGGGAAATTCTCTCATTGAACGGCTGAGATGGCCCTCCCACAACACACAAGCCCAGGTGGACTTTGGACAGTGGAGTGGGAGACAGATCTGACCCATAGGGCCTCTGCGATCCCACCTCCTGCTGAAATGAAGGAGGAAGAGTATACCTGTTCAGGAGAGGCCAGGGCTGCGGCTCTTAGATTATTATTATTATTATTTTTAAAAAAATTAGGTTTAAGCACCAAAATGTTTCTGAAAACATGTAGGAAATGTTGGAAAACTTGTACCATTCTCTGTGCAAGCCTTGTAGGGATGTGGTGTGGGGTTAGCGTAGTTGTGTGGCTGCAGGTGTTTCACACTCCGTTGATCTTTGAGACTGACGGATCCTAGCAGGAGGGAACTCTTTCCTCTGCCTTCACTGTAAGGTTTCCAGGGCCCGCTTTAAAAGCCGTTCTGTAGGCTTTTAACAGGCCACATCGTTTAGTGAGTTCCTGGTGACCAGGACGGTGCGTGCTTTCTGCTCTTAAGAACATTCAAATTCCATGGCAAGGCAACCCAAATTCTGTGCCAAGAAAAACTGAGTTCTGCATCTCGTATAACCTATGTACATTTGCTCCCACCCCCCAACAATTTCTGCTTCTGTTAGTTCTGGGAAGAGACAAAGAAATGTATAGGGCGGGTGTGAAGCCGCTAGAACTCCTGTGTGTGCATGCATACACACACAAGCGCATACACACACACACACACACACACAGGCCCTTGACATCAGGCATTGCCCACATACTTTCAGGTCTATCCTAGCAGCCTTAAACTTGCTTTCTCCAATAAAAAGAAAGCAGGAGGTTTCTCAGGATGTGGAATTCTGTGCCCACTCAGTCGCCGTCTCTTCCTTCTAAACTAGGGCCTCCCTGCCAAGAACAGGAGGAACCATTTTAGAGCGGCGTATTACAGCCCCTGCCGCTAATGCCCAACGATCATGAGCTTCTTGGGATGCAGAGTTTCCTCTTGACATAACTGCATCCGTGTGGTGCCTCTCCTGGTCTGTCTTGTGACGTTGGTGGCTTTTCAGGATCGTGCGGGCCGCTTTCTCTCTTTCCCGCTGCCCTGAACACGTACAGTATTGTGGGGACTGGAAACAGAAAGGCCCATTTTGTTTCTCTACAGTAACCGCATTCCCACTTCTTTCCCCCTCTAACAGAGCGCTCCGGTCCTCTGCTATCTTTGCCGGACCCCCCTCCCAGCAGCCACTGCAGCAGCGTCCGCCAGAGCATTCCACCGTTGCCTCCCGTCCCCCTAGATGAACAGGTATGGATCTCATCCTGTTAGCTGGCGTTACAGGTGGTCTTTGAATGAAGCCAGGGATTTAGGATGGGGAGAGATGTAGGAAACCTCAGGAGATGCTGTTACGGCAAGGGAAGTGTTGGCTGGGCTACTGGTTTATGGCAGTGACGTGTAGATTGAGTGTCTAGCCCTTCGTGGGATCCTCAGCCTTAAAAATATTTTCGTTTTATAGCGTTTCTAGCCCTCATGGATTGTGAAGCTACATTTTGCCTAGTTACATGAAGCAGGTGATGTCTCTCAAAGGTTCAGGGTCTGACTCTTTTTGGGCCACTTCCTCAGTCATATCCTCCTACCATTTGGTTTTCTCCTGTACCATTCCTCTTGCCACCTTTTTGATGGTTCTTCTTCCTCTTTCTCCTTGGTTGGGGGTTGCTGATGGCTTTGCCCCGGGCCCCCTCCTGTTAGTTCTTCTTTTTCTTCCTCTTCCTCTTGTTCCTGTTATCCACTCTTGTCACTCTTATGCTGATGCTGGAACTCTTCTAGGACTGTTTAAATGGTTGTTGAAAATCCTGCCTTTGGATTTCTCTCCAGATTTTGTTTTTTTTGGGGGGGGTGTTTGGGGTCGGTGCGTGTTGGGGTCAGAAGTGATCAGTGGCAAGAGTACAAGGAGCTACAAGCGAAAACGCTCTTGTCATGGGGCTCATGGGAGTTGAGGGATGCCTGCTGAAGTGGTGTGGTGCCCTTTTGAACTGTTTACCTTCTCTCTCCCCATTCCCAACCCAGGGCCTTGACTCTCTGTCCCCAACCTGTCCCTTTATGTGGCGACTGGAGGAGCTGCGCCAGGCCACAGATAACTTCTCAGAGCACCTACAGATTGGTGAAGGAGGCTTCGGCTGTGTCTACCAGGCCCGACTGCGCAACACGGTCTACGCTGTCAAACGGCTCAAGGAGGTATTTCCCGGTGGGGAGGGGGGGGAGTTCCAGCCTGCGAGCCTCCCCATTTCACTTTGTGTTCCCTTCCACGCTCTTATTTGCCCCCTCCCCAACTGGTCCATGGCTTGATAGCAGCCCATGTACTTTAAAGTCCCAGGTTCATTTCTTGGCATCGATCTCCTAGCAACAGGGCCAGGCAAAAGCTCTGCTTGCGTTTCTGAAGTGGCCTTTTGAGATTAACAGTGCAGGGCTGGTGAACGTGTGGCCCTTCAGGTGTTGTTCACATCAGCCCCAGCCAGCCTGGCCTGTGGTGAGGGGAGTTGTAGTTCTGTCCCTTGCCCCAAGCTAGTAGGACCCTCAGTATGACTCAACTTGCTGTTCTGCATATATCCTTTGTGCTTGGTTGGGGGCGGGGGGGTTGATTCAATTCTACTCTTTCATTGTACCCAGAATGTACTGCTCTTCAGTCTCCCAACTCAGCCCTGTTCTCCTAAGGAGAGGTGTATTCCTGCTCTTGACTTACAGATCCACTTTTCTTTCTTCTCTCTCTCTCTCTCTCTATCTGACTTAACAGGAAGCGGAATTGGATTGGAATATAATAAAGAACAGTTTTGTCACAGAGGTGGAGAAACTTTCTCGGTGAGAACCTTGGGCTCTGCTTCGGAAGGTTATTTGGGATAGAGCTGGGATCCCAGGGGCTGGGAGACTGTGTGAGAGGTTTTGCCCAAGCGTGGTGAAGCAGAGGGGGTTGGGCTGGAGCAGCTATTCCTTCACGTGGCCCCTCCTGTACCCCAGGTTCCGCCATCCCAACATCGTAGAGTTTGCCGGCTACTGTGCTGAACAGGGGTATTTCTGCCTTGTCTACGTCTTCCTTCCCAAGGGCTCCTTGGAGGACCATTTGCATAGACAGGTACCCAAGTCGACTTCTATTCATTTCCCCCTTCCTTCCTTCCTTCCTTCCTTCCTTCCTTCCTTCCTTCAAATAAAAAGGGTTTTTTTGGACAAATAGGGCCTCCAGCACCGCCCCTGTGCTCTGAGCTGCTTGTTTTGTTCCCCAGGCTGGTTCCTGCCTCTCCTGGGCCCAGCGGCTCCATGTGGCAGTGGGAGCCGCCAGAGCCATTCAGTTCCTGCACAGCGACTCTCCCAGCCTTATCCACGGGGACGTCAAGAGGTGAGAGGGCGAGAAGGGAAAACAAGAAAGGGGCGTGACTTTAACCTAAGTGGGGAGGTTGAAACCTAGCGGAGCAGGTGTCCTGCTGTTCTTCACATACATACGCATGCACGCACACGGCTTTGATGTGAGGAGGAGGGGATTGTTACAAGGAGGCATGAGAAGCAGTGGACGGTGTGTGCGTGTGTGTTTGTGTGCGCGCTCCAGTTCTTCAAAGGCCTAGGCAAAGTAAGTCTAGACCTTGACCCTTGAGTGCAGAATGCCGCCTTCTTGGGGTGGGGTGGGGAACAAGCTGTGAAGACATGTTTGGGCCTATGTGGGCAGGGCCTGCTGAAATTGCAGAAGCCAGCAGGGACAGTCTGAGACCTCTCAGCAGCGGGGCGTTTCAGCGCTCTGCACAGCTCTTTACCGCTCTTCACGACTAGCAAAGCTAGAAGGAATCACGCAGAGCAAGAGAAATTCTGCGGATTTGCTTTGTCTGCAGGATTTACAGCTCCAGCTGTTGGGCGGTATAGAAATGCAAGAAATGAATGAATAAATGCATGCAGGTTTCTGGATTTGGATTGCCTCAGTGCAGGATTCTCATGTTGTTGGGTTTTCAGCACAGTGTCCTTGCAAGGGGTAGTAGGCCTGTCGCTTTGGAGGGAAAGGAGCAAGAGGAAATCCTTCCATATAAGTGGTTCTGTTGCCTTGCCACCTGGGCATCTAGAGTCCTGCTTGCCAGTGGATTGCCTTCCTCCAGATGCATTGGACTGTAACTCCCGCAACTCCCCTGCCAGCATGGCCAATGGGAGAGGAATCCAGAGTGTTGAAGTCCACATCATCTGGAGAGCTCCTTTCTACCTACTCCTGTTTTAAAGGATGCTAATTCTGTGTCTTTGGAAGGGTTTTTCCCCAACTGAGAGAATACAAAAAGAGGAGAATCGGGGAAGTTGAAAGTAGTGATGGCTGGCTGGGCAAAATGCAACCTTTGGCGTAAGTCCCATGCTTGGCATTTTCTGGGGGATTTGTTTGTAATGCATTATCTCAAATATGAAGGTAGAGCAAGGGAACTCGCTAGGCACATTTCAGCCATTAAAACGTACATTTCCTTCTTCCAAAAGTGGCCCATCTTCCACCACCCCATCCAGAGTGAGGGCCAGGAAAGATATAGAACGGTTTCTTACAGTAATTTTAACCATGTGCGCCGTGGAAGCTCTGGGGTTCCTCTCACTAAAGCCACTTGCCCATCATTACCAATCTTCCCCGGCCTTGTGTGCAGCCACGGCGGAGAGTATTATGTTTTGTTTTGCCCAGTAGGTTCATGCTGGTCAACTGTGAGGACCAACCAGCCTGACCAATGCACTGCATCAGTGTATTCATTTTGCACACTTTTATATCCTGCCTTCATGGAGGAGAAGGCTATCAGTGGCTACTAGTCCTGATGGCTATATGCTACCTCCAGTATCAGAGGCAGGATGCTAATGTATGAAAAACCAAAAGGAGGAGAGTATCCAAATCAGGACAAAAAAGGGGAGAAGCAGGTTCTCAGGATGCTAAAATACTTTATTTCAAAGCCCCGGATGCTAAAATACTTTATTTGAAATAAAGTATTTTAGCATCCTGAGAACTTGTTTCTCCCCTTTTTTCGTCCAGTATGCCAATGTACAGCAGTTGATGGGGAAGAGGATGCGGTTGCACCCATGTCCTGCTTGTGGGTTTCCCATGGGCGTCTGGTTGGCCACTGTGTGAAGAGAATGCTGGACTAAATGGACCTTTGGTCTGATCCAGCAGGGCTCTTCTGATGTTCTTACATTCAACATGGAACTCAAGAAGGTGTATAGTTGACGTTGCCAAGTGTTCCCACATCTAGGCACTGACCAAGACCAGACCTGTTTAGCTTCAGCAAGGTGGCTGCTTCATGTGCCCTGGGACCCTAAATCGGCAGGCATGGCCTAGAATACATTCCAAAATGGACTGCAGTGCACTGTGCTATTGTGGCCAATATTCTGGGGCTCTGTTAGCAAGCGCCCTCGTTGCCTCTATACCTGAGTGCACTTTCAGACATGCAACTTTTGACACTTGAAGGGATCTTTTAACATTGAGCACTGAGCGTCCCAAAGCTATGCACCTTAAGGAGAATTTCAGAGATTGAAGACACGATTGCTTAACCCAGGAGTCATTTATTGAAAAGAATTACAGACATACATTCAAGAGATCAGAACACAGGAATAGGCTTTTAAAGGATCACTATTCTGTTGTCCAAAATTCTAGTTCTAATGATTGACAGACACTTTGAAAGCAGTGGTTTGGTGTAACTGACTAGCAGAGGATAGGAGAAGAATTTTAGGCTGTGGGGAGAGGGGGGTGGGGAAATGGATCTCGGGAGGGGCAGGGGAAGGAGATAGAGTTGGGTGGTAGGGTAGGTAAATGGAGAGAAAGGCCGCTAGCAAGTTGCCTATCCCTGAAGAGAGAAGCAGGGAAAGTTGCAAAGTGGAGCAGTGCCAGAAGGGAAGAGAGAGGGAAACCTGTTAAGATAGTGGAATTGCTGGGAAGGGGTTGGTTACTTCTCCATATCTGCGTGGCCTGGGGTGCTATGACGTTGGAAGCGGTGTGGTGCTTCTTTCGGACTGTCTAGGAGCTGGTTCTATGGCCCACATTTTAGCTTAATCTTAAACAATGGCTATAATCCTTAAGCAATGGTATATCGAAATGTTATTTCAAAATTAAATCGTTCCTTCCTCTACACTCAGACAAACAGGTAGACATTGAACCTGATGAGTGGATTTCCTGGTGACTCTCTTGGGATGACATTTTGGAGACTTCATGTAAATTGAAGATAGGATTAAGGGAGGGTAGGAGGTCAAGGAGTCAAAACTGAAGAGTCATTGGTCATGAGGGTGGGGGGGAGGAATTCGTGGCCTTGTATCACACATACCATTCTGCTTTGTGTGTCAGGCTTGGCCCTTAGAATGGCAGATTTCTCCTATGCTTTCCCAAGCCGGGATAAAACCTTCCTTCCTATGTTAAAATCAGAATATTGGCTTGTCTGGCAACAGCTCTTTGGCAGAGGAATCAACTTGGGATGAGTTCCCTGGTGGATCGTTTGAAAGCCACTCAACTTGCAGACACAACAACTTGAATTTTCTTTTTTAACCTTGTTCTGTAAGTGACATGACGTCTGGAACCTTGTGACTTAGTAGTTAGCATGGTGCAAACAGTAGGTCAGAGAAGGGTCATTGCTACAAATGGCCTCTTCCATTTGCTATTCAAAAGGATCTTTGGCTCATTATTCATGAAGCTCCATGCATCTCTGGATGCTTGAATTCTCCTGTCTTTAGCAAATGTAAGAAACTTTGGAACTCTGCTGTATTTTAGAATATGCCTGCCCAATAATAAATCTAGTTCTGAAGTCCATGAAGATGCCAACCTTCCGTATCCACTTATTGCTACAAGAGCAGAGTCAGGGCTGTGATTCCGCAAATGCCCAGAATGCAGTACTAGACACAGAGATCAGCTTTGCAAGGAACTTGGCTTTTGTTTTTCAAACACCAGGTTTCTAGCCCCTCTGGGTAATAAAGGTATGTTTGAAGGTGTTTGGGCAATGCTTGGTCCAATCTTAGGAGTCAGAGAAGTTGCTGGATAAAATGTCCGTGATCGGAGGCAGGGCTTCAGTGCCCTGTCTTATATTCCCTTGCCTCTCCTTTTTACTATCAAGAGTGTTTGAAAATTGATTGAAACTATCAAGAGCAAGTGGTGCAGAATTCAGCCTTTCTGGTTGCAGAATTTGAATGACTTCTTGGTGTAGAATGCACAGTAACAAGATGAAGACTACAGACACCTCATTCCACACAGACGATCTTGATGATATTTATTTCAGGGACAGGAGCATGGGAGGTTGTGTATAGGGAGTGGGTGTAATTCTTCCCTTTTCCCCCCTACCACTTGCAGCTCTAACATCCTCTTGGATGCGGGACTCAACCCCCGGCTGGCAGACTTTGGGTTGGCCCGGTTCAGCCGCCGACCAAAGCAAGGAGGGATGAGCAGCTCACTGGGCCGGACCCAGACCGTGCGGGGCACCTTGGCCTACCTGCCCCCCGAGTACGTCCGGACTGGGACGCTTTCTACTGCTATTGATGTTTTCAGCTTCGGCGTGGTGAGTAATGTGAAAATGGGCGGGGGCACCACAAAGGCTGTGAGATGAGGACAAAATATTTACATAGAATTGGAAGGAGCCTCAAATGTTTTCTAGACCAGAGGCTCAAGAAGTTCTTCCCAATGTTTAGCCGAAATTCTCTTTCCTTCCTGGCTGTTTTCTCAAAAGCCAGATTGAGATTACACACACACACACACACACACACACACACACACACACACACACACTTGCTACTCTGATCCCCTCTTCATGTGCATGCGCACCCTCACTCACAAACTCTCTCTGTCTGTGTCTCTCTCTTTATCTAGGTCTGCCTCTTCTTTGTCTCCTGAGCACCCTTCCCACAACGGAGGGAGGTTGTCCCAGGGAGAATGTGATAAATTGGGAAGGGCACATGATCAGTTTGAAGAGCTATTCAGATAATTCAGTGCTGAGTCAAGATTCAGAGCTTTGGAGGGTTTGTTATCTTGAGGCAACACTCATAGCCATTAACTGCGACAGGGTGTGTCAGTTACACCCTCATTCCCCTTACTGGCTCATTCAGAGGCAGAAAATATAAACTAGGAGGGGGCAATTAGTGGCCAAGCCCCCCCCCCCCACACACACACATCTTGTCGTAAATGCCCTACTTTTGTGTTGCCCCTTCGCTGCTTGGGCTCTTTAATCCCCTCCTCCCTGGTAGGAACAAAGTCTTTGGGGAGAGCTATTTCTCCCCCTATGTCAGGGTTGGACAATTTGTGGCCCTCCAACTTACAATTCCCATCAGGCCTAGTCAGCATAGCCAATGGCGGGGGCTGATGGGAGTTATAGGCCAGAAGATCTGGAGGACCACAAGTTGCCCACCCTTGCCCTATCCCATGTGTGAAGCTAAACAAATAGAAATAAGCTGTTAAGGTTTCAAGTAATGCCATCTGCACATCTTGAAGAGAAACTCACAGGTATTCCACTGAGGAGCAAAAATGTAGAATAGAATAGAATCTTTATTCAACAGCCAATAGGCCAAGACCTTATTACATTGGTTAAAATGAGCGTTTCAAAATGAATTATACATTAAAATGTATGTACACATCGAATCACAGGATGGGCAGTCAAATATTTAAACTTTTTAACTCAGGTCTAGTCACTGTTAACTATCTGATTTCTGCAGCTGATTACAATATGTGTTTTCTGGATTTACCCAAATTGAAGACATAATTCCCTTTTCTCCCCATTAATTTGCCTGTTACATTTGGATCCAAGCGGAAAATCCTATTGCGTATTCTGCCTCAGTATTTGGATCACCACCACAAGATACTGTGATTGAGCTTCTCACGGATAATCACTTTTATATTGTCTACATGGTGGCATTGTTTGCCATAGCGGCAAGAAATCACATTTACACTTCTAAAACAAATTCCGTTACTGACTGAATTGGATTAACACTGAGAGTGATTCTGACTGATACAGGGTTTTTTTATGATTGTATTTTAATAATAATCAATTTTCTGAATTTTATTTATTTATTTTATTTTATTTGTCACATTTATATACCGCTAAATATAATAGAATCTCTCAGCGGTTCACAACATTAAAATACAATATTAAAAACACAGTATTAAAACACAGCATTAAAAAAAAACATTAAAAACACTTCCAATTACAATAAAGGAGCAGTAAAATGGAGTGGCATAATTAGTTTACTTATGGCCTAGGGAATGCCTGGATGAACCAAGTGTGTCTTTGGGAGGCGTTTAAAAACTGCCACATTTTGTGCCTCTTGAACCACCTGGGAGGTGTTTATTGTAGATGTCTATTATAATCCTTCATAGTTTTATTCTAGGGATGTTGGAGAAATCAGCAACGGAATCGAATGAGTTCAGATTTCTCTGAATCTCACCCCTAAATTCTGCAGCGGACTGGCTTGCCCCCATTTGGGGAGATTCTGTGGACTTGTGGACCTTTAAAAAAAAAAAAGCTTTCCAAAATTGTATGCCAATTTAGTGGGGGGGGGGGGGGGGAACCAGCCTTAAAATGCACATTTCATGGGCTAAAGCATGAAAATGCGTGGGGGTGGGGAGCTTTGCACATTTGCACAAGTGTGAAGTTGTGCAAATTTGAGAGATTGGTTAAAAAACAACAACAATTCTGCCAATGAGCAGATGATGAAACGAAACGCACCCCACAGTCCATGAAAGGCAGATGGAATGGATTTTACAAAATCCATACATCCCTATTTTATGTATGTAACGTATTTGCAAAGGCCTCTGGGTATATGCAACGAAGCCTCGTTTCTTGTTCCACTAAGGTGCGCAAGGGCAGAAGTTTGCCAGTGCCTCGTTTGTTTGCTTTGTGTTCTTGGGAGGAGGGGATCGACTTGTTTGGGGTGGAGTGAATGGGCAGAGCTCCTGCTGTTGGCCCTTCAGCCCTTACGCAGCTCAGAATTCAGGCAGTGATCACATCTAGATGCTGGCTGGCAACTGAAAGGCAAATCGGACACTTACGGGGAGCCTAATCATGCAATGAGATCCTGCGTTCGGGTCATGCGGCTGGCTGATTTAGCCTATGGAAAAAGGTTCCCTGCTTCAGTGGCCCTCTTCTGTTTTCTCTCCTTTTCCTCCCTCGTTTCACATATTCCCCCTTTTTGAAACGCCGTCCCTCTTCATCCCACAGGTGCTGTTGGAACTCTTGACTGGAAGGCAGCCCATGGAGGTGGATTCACGTGGACGCAGCAAGTACTTGGTGAGAAGCTCTCCCGTCTCGCTTCACCCACCGCCCCGTCCACCGCTGCTCAGTTCTGAATGGGCAGCTTGTTCCTTTCTGACACCCGGCAACCCAGCTGCCGCTCCACCCTTGCCAGCTTCCCCACCTCCTGTTTTCCTGATGGGTTGTCTGCCTCTCTGCCTTCAGAAGGATCTGCTGAGTGACGAGGAGGAGGAGCAGGGAGTCCGGACATGCTCTGCCACCATGACGTCTGGTTCCTCCCAGGCAGCTCAGCTTGGCACTCATCTCTCCCAGAAGCACGTGGACCCGCGGGCCGGGCCTTGTCCGGAGCAGCTGGGCACAACGCTAGGCAGGCTGGCTTGCCGGTGCCTCCACCAACGAGCCAAGCAGCGCCCTCCGATGGCTGAGGTAGGAGGGTGAAGGTGGGATCGGGATTTTTTCGGTCTTTGCTCTGAGAGCTCCACTAAAGCTTCGACTCTGAATTGAAACTCTGATGCGCCAAAGCCTTGGGGGAAATGACTGTCATGGGCCCTGTTTCCCTCCATGAAATGGGGGGAAATAAGCGGGACACCCGTGTATATCTGTGGTGTGGTGAGGTGTTTTATCTCTGTGCCTGTTGTGCATAACATTTTCTCAGTGCATTCTCCATTCACATAAACTATTCACACTATTTGCACATGCCATTCATACCTTTGCTGTGTGTGTGTGTGTGTGTGTGTGTGTGTGTGTGTGTGTGTGTTGACCAACACTTCAATAGTGCTGCTTGCCCTTCTCATTGGAATGCCTACCTACCCACAGAACACAGTCCCATCTCTCCTTAGGCCTTGTATCCGGTCAGTTTCTACAACCTCTTAGCAACTGGAATGTCTATAAACATTCCACAACAGCTGACCCAATAACCTGTACTTACCACAGCTTCCACCACCCCCTTCCCTCAAGTTTCTCTAATTTGTGGTGTGCAAGTTGGCCAAGCCACCATTCGTCTACAAGTCTTTCATTTGATCCTACATCTGTCTCATCCAAACCACAACTAAGCGCCCTACCAGATCACCCAAAGCTGTCTTTGACTTTGCAAAACAGGTCACTAATAATATTCACTGGTCTTTCGTATTTGTTGTGAGGCATCCTAACATCCGTAGCAAACACCCTCTTATCAGCGCCATCTGTGCACTATAGTTGGGACAGCAAGGGGATATTTTTTGCTGCTCATCGTTCTGGAATCCCACCCCTTGGGCTCTTAGAAATTAAAGTCTGGAGGAACTCTGTGTGTTGGCCTTTGGGAAGGTCTGGGCCTAACAAGGGTGGTGGTTTTTCAGGTACGTTCAGTCTGACTGGATTTTAGTCTGTGTGATTGGAAATATGGGCATTCCTCCTCTATCTGCTCAAGCCTGTGGGGTGGGCCATGACATTTAAACAAGCGGGGTGGAGGCACAGACGTTCATGGTGGGGCAGGGGGAGAAAGGAGACACTCCTCCTACGCACCCTTCCATAGCACCTACGATCAGAGAGATCTAATAATTGATGCTGCTGCCACAGAAGAGATCAACCCCAGGGTATGCAACCAGAGATATGAAGGCTTGTGGGGGGGGGGGGGGGGACAAACAGAGGGGAAAGCATTGTTTTTCTGTTTTCCCACTAATTTCCTCCCCACCCCCCAGGCCTTCACATCTCTAGGTATAGCAGCAGCAAGTCCTCCTGTCCATCTCTTCCATGGAGCTGACTGGGTGGGTGGGTGGGTGGGTGGGTTCACATACCAGTATATATTTTGCCCCACCTCTGCCAAATTATTTTGAGTCTTTATTGCACCCACTCTTGCTGCCTTTACATTTGCTGTTCTGGAAGGAGTTTACCTGTTTAGCCCCAGTGACCTTTGCTGGGAATTCTGGGAGAATGACTGTGCCATCTTTTCATTGGCTACGACCTTGTTGGTAGGAAGCTCAAGGACTCACTGCTCTTCCTGTTCTGCAGGTGTACCAAGAGCTGGAAAGGCTACAGCTATTCCTGTACGGGGAGTCTTCTGCCTCTTTGCTACCCGTGATGCAACTGCACGCTCCACAGGAGAACTCGTACCACCCCAGGCCTCTCAACCAGCCTGAGGAAAGCGATGAAAGCCTGGAGCCCAGCTTGGAGCTGTTGAGCTACAGAAGCGTGCCCAGAAGGAATGCCTCTTTAGACCAACTAGGTAAGATGCTCTGCTGGCCGCCTTTTCCCCACCCACCCCACCCTTTCCTGAGCCTCTTCCAGATAGGTTCAGCTCATTGATTAAACACATACTGACAAACGTTGTTCAAGTATTTTAAAGTATGAATGAAGTCCATGGAAACTTCTGCTTATTACAAACAAAACCTTGGTTAACTGTTATGGAACAAGGATGTGTTAATTCTTAATTGATGTGATGGGCTAAAAATCTTATGGGAACGTTAACAGTATTCAAGGGATTGAACAGTTCTTCTTTGCGTTTATTTGGAACCCTAGGGGTAGTCCCAACTGTTCCAAAGTTTGTCCAGTCAGTGCTTAAAAATCATAAAAGCCAAGGGATGAGAGTTCCACTTTTAAACCCCATTCCAGAGTTAGGACCACCTGCTTCTAAAATGTGTGCATGCCAATGTCATATACCCTGTTGCCTGCTTTTCCTCCTGCTTTTGGCTGTCAGATAAAAGAATGGTGCCACTAAACAGGCAGGTCACCAACTGCATAAATGTAATCTCGGCTTTGTGGAATATTTGATGATAAGCAAATAGGATACAGAAAATGGCCTGTTTTGCATGCAGAAGGCCCCACATTCAGTTTCCAGCCTCCCCACTTAGGGAGGGGAAGGATCCTTGTCTGAAACCTTGGAGAGCCACGGCCAGTTAGTGTACAGTCAGTGGTCTTCACCTGGTCCAGAACCAAGATCCATTTCAGACTCCCAACCTGCAACATGGGACCCACTTTCACAATTGCCGCTTAAGGTATTATCATCATCCTCAACATCACAACATGGCAGCCACAGCTTTGCTGCGACCCACCTGGACTGATCTCGCGACCCACTTTTGGGCCATGCATGACCCACCAGTTGAAAACCACGGTGTAGATGGTACTGGGCTTGATGAAGCAGTGGCTTGACATGTTATTGGGGAGCTTCATTTGTACAGAGGAAGTCACTTTTCTGGCATCTGCACTTTACTCTGAAGTGTGTAGACCTCTTAGCCACTGAAGAATTGCAACCTGTTTGGCCACTCTTTTTAACCCCTGCCAACATGCGCCTTTCCTTTTCTTTTTACACTTTCCTTTCCCATTCCTGGCTAGCTTGTTCTGTGGCATCCCCCAAGCACCCAGCACGTGACAACTTCCACCCCATCTCTGATTTAAAACCATTAGTCTCTGTCTCATTGCTTTTATTTACTAAAACATTTTAACCGTGTCTTTCAACATAAGATTCTCGAGGGAGCTTAAAAACACCACCTGAAAAACATCCAACGAATAGCATAACAATATGACTACAATAAAATGGAAGCAGCACCTGACAGCTGTTCAGAGGCAGCAGCGAACCCACAAAATTAGCCTTTAAAGGCCTGGGAAAATAAAACTCATTTCACTTGGCACCTAGAAAACCTGAGTTGACACCAGGTGAACTGATAAAGGAGGGAATTCCACGAATGAGGTGTCCCTACTGGGAAGGCCCCATCTTTGGTAGTCACCTACCTCCACTCAAGAAGGTGGAGGCGCCCAGAGCTGGGCCTCCGATGACGATCTTAGCATCTGGGTTGGAGGTCACTCAGCGATTGGCTACTTTCTCTCTGCAGGTGACTCTGCCCCTGAGATAGTTATCAACCCAGCACGAAGGCGCATGATGGAACGGCTGGCACTCTACCATGAGGGGGCGCTTGACAGCCTGGGGGTGCTTACCTCTACACCTTCAGGGGAAGGTAACCTCCCCATTTTTCCACTGCTGCAATTGGAGGGTGGCAGTAGGCCGTCTCCAGAGTGGTCTCATTGAACTAGGGAGTGATGTTTTTAAGAATGGGCAGTTCAATTTCCAACGCCCCATACCAGCAATCCCTGTGTTTACCAAGTACATTTTTGTGAACCATCCTCTTGTGCTTTCTAATGTAATCAGAAGCCTAAAGTCAGGCTTTATGTCTGATTGTAAGAAACTCTGTGTGATGCAGGAGGTTGGCCTTATTAGATGTCAATGTTTGTACATAGAACCTAAAACAGTTGGTGCTTGTCCGTGTGATCTGGACACAGTTTGTGGTATGCAGATCAACCCTGCCCAAGTACAGCTCTTTGCAAATAGGACATCCGATGACATAAAAATTGGGTGGGAGCAATACCAGGTGCAATTCCCCTTCCCTGCCCCACAGATGCCACCCACATTAAATGTAAAGTTTACATCAAGGTAATGGCTACATTTTACCCTATGCCCAAGACTTGTTTGTCACTCGATTTCTCCATGTGTGTCTTCATGTGGGAATATGCTGCAGAAATGGACTCCTGAGGAACTATTAAAACAGTGCAAACTTGAATCGGAACAAGTTTCTAGACCTCATGAGAATACTCTGTTCTGTCCGTCTGAAATTGTTTTTTCTGACAGTGTTGGCTTAGTTTTCCCAAACAGCAGATGATGTGGTAGACCTTTGGGTGAGAGGTCTTGGCTGTACTACTTCACATGATGGAATGCTTCCCCTTCCACCCACAAGAATTCCCTACACATGGAAAACTTTTAAAATTTGCCTCTTCTGAGAAGCCACTGATTGAACCCTCAGCCCCAACCGAAACAAAGCCAAAATACATATAATTGCATCTGCTAACATACACTCCTTGTTTTTATTGGTGCCTGACCCCTCCTTCCTGTTCTTTGTAGTCTCCCGCAAAAGTGGTCTAGAGTATGATAAAAAAAAAAGTATAGAAGGATTTGGTCCACATGTGCCAACGCTAGAAACAGAGATGTGTGCCAGAACTTATTTGTGGGGGAGGTGGGAATAGGTATTTTCCTCTTGGCAATCATGAGGACTAGAAATTTGAGTTTATTTTATTTGAAAGGTTGAATTCTGCATTTAGGCCTGCATTCCATAAGAAGATGATTGAGAGCCCTGCTGGGTTATACCAGAGGTCCATCTTGCCCAGCAGCCTGTTTCTCACCATGGCTAACTGGGTGCTTCTGGGAAGCCCAGAACCAGGGGACAAGAGTGATGGCTTTCCCCACTCCTGCTTGCCTCCATTTTGTGCCATACTGCCTCTGAACAGGGAGGTTCTGCATCAGTTTAGTGACTGTGACTAACAGTAACTGATACTTCATCCATCTAATCGCCCTTTAAAGCCAGTAGCCAACCTTGCATCTTGTGGCAGTGAATTCCTAATAGTATGTGTTGTGTGACAAAGTATGTCTTTTGAGACCACTGGTCCATCTAACTTTGTATTTTCTAATCTGACTGGCAGTGGCTCTCCAAAGTCTCACACAGGCAGTGTGGGGCCTTTCCCAGCCTTATTGCCAGAGATCCTTTAGGCTGAGATTGAACGCGAAGCCTCCTGCATGCAAGGCATATGCTCTCCCACTGAGCCATGGGCCCTCTTCCCCCCCCCCCCACCTCATAGTGTGAGTTTGTCTGATATCCCTGTAGATGACCGGTGGGCAACTTGTGGCCTTCCAGGTATTGTTGGATTGTAATTCCCATCATCCCCAGCCAGCATAACCAATGATGCAGGTTGCAGTCCCAACAACTGGAGTGCTGCAAGTTGCCCACCCCAGCTGTGGATCAATCAGCCAGACAAATCCATGGAACATAGACAAAGCTGTGGGGACATGGGATTCCTTTCCCACAGCTATGATTTCTGTGTTCTCACTTGGAGGGGCGGTGGTGGGGGCACCTAAGGTACTGTGCCAGCTGTCATCTGTAAGATAAAGAGGGACAGGGGCGATTTTGCTCCATCACAAGGTAAAGCATCAGTTGTAAAGTCTCTCTCTCTCTCTCTCTCTCTCTCCTCCCATCTAGAATGTATTGCAGAGCCCCCTCGCGAGCCCGAAGAGAGTGACGAATTCGAGTGATGCATTTTATGGACATGGAAGGATTAAAGTTCTCACAACGCTGATGGCACTTTGCAGATTACAGGGACCACCCTCCCTGGGATGGTGTACATGCCAGGTCCTTAGCTGGCACCATCCACCCAGCAGCACAGTTGTATCTGGTGGGATCCGGCATCAAGCCAGCCCCATGGCTCAAAAGCAGTGGGGGGGGGGGGGATTGGAGCCTATGTGGATGGGGATCAAAGTCCATATCTCACAACTAGGTGGATGGAGGGAGGTGGTGTTTGTATGGATTTTTTACCCCTATGACCCTCCCCACACAAGCTCCTCACTACATTCTCCTTTTTCTTGAACTGGTACATCAAATAAAATATTTTATATATTTGTAACCTGTCTGTATCCTTCTGGTGGTAGAGACCCGTTTCTTTCATTTCTTCCCCCCAAGTAGTTAGAAAACAGACTGAACAGCCAGCCTGTCTACCTCTCCCCACTATAGGAGGCATTGAGCAATGGAGAAGAGCCAGCCCCGTCCTTTCAGAGCTTCCACTTGGCTGGGAATTCTTTCTTTCTTCCTTCCTTCCTTCCTTCCTTCCTTCCCTCCCTCATTCCTTTTCTTTGCCTTTGCAGCTTGACAAAATTAGGACAGGCAGAGGAGAAGCAAGATGGAAGTCAAAGTCCCAAACAGGGTCTTTACAGTTTAGATCTTCACTCTCGCTTTCTCGATATTAGCCGTCGTTCGTTTCATTTGTTAAATTTGTATTCTGCCTTTCCAGCAAATGGTGCTCAAGGTTGGCTTTGTTCGCTGAGATGAAAAGTAACCAGCTTCCCTTGAAGCCATGGTCTGAAGTAAGTTTGCATAGCCTGGTTTTAAGGGGGCCAGGTTGGCATTACATGCTAAACCATCAAGAGCGTTGATGCTAAATGATTTCTTGCACCAAGAAGGGAGGAGGAATTGTACTGGAGAGGGGAATTGGGAGGAGGGGAAAGTGTTGCACTCCTGAGGCTGGTTCACAAATAGTTCAAGCCCTAAATGGTTTGCAGGGAGCCAGCATGACGTTTCCGTAGGACCCAAGTGGGCGGCTGAGCTGGGGTGGAACTGCCTTACACTTCCAAAGTGTGTCATCCTTAGAGCACAGAGGACTGTTGCCTGTGCTTCTTCTGGAACAGCCTCAATAATAATAATAATAATAATAATAATTAATAATAATAACAACAATATATAATATATTGGATCAAGATGGGGATCAACATTAAAAACACATGATATAAAATACATAAAACGGATTAAAACATATAAAAACTACTACATTGTTAAAATACCAATAAAACTCCTAAAAATCAACTGGGTAGGCCTGCCAGAAGAGATCAGCCTTTATAGCTTTCTTAAATTCTGGAAGACTGTTAAGTTGGCGAATCTCTCCTGGCAGGCCATTCCACAGTCTGGGAGCGGCAGAAGAGAAGGTCCTCTGGGTAATGGTTGTGAGCTTAGTTTTTGTTGACTGTAATAAATTCTTCCCAGAGGACCTGAGTGTGTGGGGCGGATTGTATGGGAGAAGGCGATCCTGCAGGTAACCTGGACCCAAACCATGTAGGGCTTTTAAAGGCGATGACCAGCACTTTGTACTTCGCCCGGAAAGTAATTGGCAGCCAATGGAGTGATTTTAAAGCAAGTGGAATATGCTCACCCCTAGATGTACCAGTGACCAACCTGGCTGCCATATTTTGAACTAGTTGAAGTTTCCGGACTAGGCACAGAAGTAGCCCTATGTACATCGCACTGCAGAAGTCAAGCCTCGAAGTTCCCAGTGTGTGCACTACCGTCTTTAGGTCTTCCAACTCTAGGAAGGGACGCAGCTGGCGTATCAGCCGAAGCTGATAGTAGGCACTTCTGGCCGTCACGTCTATCTGAGCTGTCATTTGGAGCGACGGGTCTAGGAGCACCTCCAAGCTGCAAACACAGCCTTTCAGGGGGAGTGTAACCCCATCCAGAACTGGTTGACACACCTCCAAACCCAGGTTGGGGCCTTTGACAGTATTATTATTATTATTATTAGCATTAGCATTTCTGTACCTCCCCATAGCCCAAGCTCTCTAGGTGGTTTACAAAGATTAAAAAACATTAAAGTTGTAAAACCATTACATAAAAACATATAAACAGATCATGTACACCTAGAGACAATATAAATCTAAAACAATTTTAAACAACCATAAGACAAATCCAGGACCTGATTAAAATTCATCATATGCTGCCAAATGCCTGAGAAAAGAGAAAGGTCTTAACTTGGTGCTGAAAAGATAACAGTGTTGGTGCCAGGCAGGCCTCATGGGGAAGATCACAATTGGGAGGCCGTCACTGAGAAAGCCCTCTCCCTTGTTGCTGCCTTCCGAGCCCCTTTCAAAGGAGACACCCAGAGGAGGGCTGCAAATGCTGAATGTAGCGTACCCTAGTTACATTCACTTAGAAATATGAGCATATTTTTAAACAATATACTTAAGAAAACTATCCAAAACTTGAATGAAACTGCCTTATACCAAGTCAGGCCGTTGGTCCATCTGGCTCTGTTCACACTGACTGGAAGCGCATTTTGCAAAGGGTTTTCCCAGCACTATCTGGAGATGCTAGGGATTGAACCAGGGACCCTGTGCATGCAAAGCAGGGGCTCTTACTAGTGAGCTATGGTTTTTATTTGACTAACTGAGCTAGCAATCACCTAATTGGTGTTTAGAGTCTGCATGTACTTGGGGCTTGGTACACTGGGATGTTTTAGTGCCTGAATTAAAAAGCCCAAAGGCAGCCTCTTCTCACTAATAAGGAGCCTGGGATATGGCACAGTTGATGCCTAGGTTGACTTTTCTAGCAACTGAGAGGCAATCACACTTCATTGATCCTGCTACACCTTTCTGTCTGGTCTGATACCATTGATTATGAAAAGTTGGTTCTTTAGCTGCAGGACATAGTAGGAATTCATAGGATGGCTCCAGAGGGGTTCAGAATTCTTTGTCGCAGATGGTCCCAAAACCTGGTGAACTACTCTTTTATTTGTGTATGGTTTCCATCTAGTCCCCTGCATAAAATCTTAAGTCCTTCACTCACCTACTGGTTCTCCATTGTGGAGGGCTGGATGCAGAGGTAGAATCCAAACACGATAGAGGCAATTATGAATGTTTTTTACTTGAGGGAGGATGGGATGCTGCACAAAAAGCGGGTACCTCTACAAATGGGAACTCTTGCGGATTGTCCCACAGCTGTAGAACACCGATGTGACTCTGGTATCCCACCATGGCACACCAATGTGGCTGTCAGAGGTTCTTCATGGATCTTAAAGTCACTCCAGTGCAGAGCTTTGGGCTCTATTCCACCTTTTCCCAGAGCTGTGGTGAATAGGACAATGGGCAGCTCAACCCAGTGTGTGGTGCCAATGGAAAAGGTAAGTTACATGTTGGGGATGATTAGAAAAGAGACTGAAAATAAAATTCATATTGAGAACAGCCCTGCAAGAACATATTATGACATTGTCCCAAGATTAGAGGTGTGAATGACAATAGCTAGGTCTTGACAGAATAGATCAGGAGTGGGGGATCTCAGGCCCAGGGGCTAAATCAGGCCCTGCAGGATTCTCCAGACGGCCATGCTCCCTTCCCCACCCATTCTTTGGTAGTCTCCCAGCTTTTGTGCAGTTCTTCCCCCATTCTAAAGAGTTGAAACGCTTCTCCTACGGCTTAGCTACTGGCAATAAAATATTCTGGTATTTTTGCCCCCAACCCTTTTGCCTTCGACCCGGCCCACCACTGCAATGTGTTCTCCAAAAACTTCTCTGAAATTGAACTTGTCCCTTGGGAAGAGGGCCGGATTCAATTGAGAAGAGGTTCCTCACCGCTGAAATAGACCCTTAAAGATGAGAAAGGCGTGCCAAAACAACTATTACAACCTAGTCATCCAGAGCCACCCCAAGGCTGTGAACAGGGCTGGCATCAGAGGTCGGCATGGCTGACACCTGTCCAGGGTCTGCATCTCACCAAAGGCCCACTGATGAACCCCCTGAAGTTGCTCCTTGAAAGAAGATGAGGATAACAGGTGGTAACAATGACGGTAAGAAGGCAGACTCACTAAGGAATGGGGGGCATTGAGGGTGTCTCGCCAAAGGGCCCTCAAAAACCTGAAGCTGGCACAGTTTGGGCATCTAAGAGACTAGAGAAGACGGAATATAGATTATAGCACTGGCTTCCTACTATTTTTTCCAAAGTACAATTCAAATGAGTTGCTTTGGATTTTGTGGTCAGCTCCCTCTCTCTACTTTGGTGCCTCACTAAATGATCTTCAGTGTAGGATATTGACTTCTTTCCCATGTGTTTCCAAAACATATTTATGATGCCTTTAGTGGTGTCTGTGTCTTTTGCGGAATAAGAGAGGAAAAATACTCAGACTAGAGATCAGCCTTGGGGAAACTGTGTGGTTTAAACTTTACAGTGGAAGAAAACAGGGATAGGTGCTGTGGGAAATAGCTTGCCCTCTTGCTTCTGCCCTAGGCATTTTACTCTATCCACTGGAGGCTGTCAGGAGGAGAAGGAATTCCTGAAACTATAGGTCAGTGTTTCGCACTTGGCGTGCCTTGAAGACCACCACCTCTCTGTTATTTCATCACCACCTTTCAGAGCAACTGAAAGCGCTGGCTTGGTGGTGCCCTGGGTATATCTGGATTCAACAGCAAGGTTATATAGGGCAATGGTGTTGGCTGGGTGTTGTTTTCTTTTATGTCTGCTTTTGTGAAGCAGCATACTTGCTCGGGAACCTTAGATTGGGGCAGGGAAATGGGACATCTTATCAACACCCCTATTATGCTCTTGTACATTTAGAGAAGCCAGAGTAGGATTTGCTTCTTCTTTTCATCAGCTATTTAGTTATTTATTTGTTTGTTTGTTTATTTTCAAACCTGACAATCCCCCTGCCTTTACATCCATTTGATGATAAGATTAGACAAGGTGATTTCTGAAGATTATGGGTTAATTCACTGAGACTTGAGCTAACATCTGCACAGTCGGGTAAAGAAGAGAAAGGCAAAATGAAACTGCAGCACATCACAGATCTTGGACCAAAAGTGGCCAGTGAAGCGGCGGAAAGGGGCCCACTGTGCCAGTTCCAGGTCCCACAGCTTGAGGTTTACAAAACCCAGGCAAGAAATCATCCCCAGTGCCATGATCCAGACAGAAGTGTCACTGCCCAGACGCCTCTGTACTTTCAAGGCTTTCCAAATGACGACAAATATATGTCCACCCAATGCCACTTCAAAACCTTGGGGGTGAAGCAATGCCAGAACATAGCTTGCCAATGACGTCACTTCCATGGCCAGAAAGGTCCCCTGTTGCCAGCCGTGCTCCAGGAAGTGGCACCAGATGGCGGCCCAAGCAAAGATGGGCAACGTCAACCACTGATCCAAGACAGCCGCCCAATGATGCTGCGTCCAGAGCCGGACCCATTGCACAGGCCCATATGTGAGGGCCATGAGGGCAAAGACCTCCTGGAGGTAGTGTGCCTGCCCGCGCTCGCCACCTGAAGGCAGCCAGTACCAGCCCAAGAGTATGTAGGCCAAGTTGACTAAACAGTTGGCAGGCATAGCCAGGGCAGCAGGCAAACCTGGCACGGTTGGTTCCGCATAGTGCTCATACCCAACATCGATGTGCACGGCATCGAAAACCCCTGAAGCCACAACTCCCACACAAAGTGCCAGACCTCCGGCCACGTGCAGGAGCGGTTCTCTGCCTTCTGGTTTCGAAGCAGCCCTTTCCCTGCGTGGTTCTCTGTGCACAGCGTCTGAACTGCTGCTGCTGCACCTCCGGCTCTGACTCCGACCGCTCTGTTGTTCCATGGATTGTTTGCTCGCTCGCTCGCGTGGAGTTGGTAAAAGGACGTGTGTTCTGAATTCCTGTCCTCCCGAAACCGATTTGACATAAGGTGACGAGAGACTACAAAGTCGATAACAGGTGTGGCAGGTTGCCAAGTTTTGAGTTTCCTGTCCCAGTGTGGACTTTGATCCTCGTCCCGCTACTGTTACGAAAAAGTGAGTGGGTATTCACGGCAACGGGAGACAGTTGGGCTCTCATCATGTGGGTCTAATGGACTGCTGGCCAAAGCTCTCCCCCTCCCCCTCCGCACAGCGGACTACGGTGAAGCGCTAGCCCAGCCTGTTTCCTTGGCAGCCGCGCTAGTCACGCTGGTTCCAGTGTTTGCAGTTATGAAACAGCTGCAGTGGCAGGATTGGCTGTTGGTGACATCACTGCACAGTGGGGTTGGGGGGGGGGGGGTAGGGGTAAGGTTGTTTCCTTCCCAAGATCTTGTGTTTTGTAACCATGGGGACAGCCAGAGCCAGGCTCTAGAATAGATGGTCCCTTGGGCTCAGCCTGCAAGGCGTGCGCTGTGCTTCAAAGGACAGGCTATGTTATTGCAGAGACGCTGCTACAACCTGCTTGGAAAGAACCCCTGTAGTATGTATGTCAGCTCTGCAGTAAGCACAGAGCGCAAGACTTCCTGCCCTCTGTAGATTAGAACCTGTGGCAGCAGCCAAAATAAGGTGTTTTTTTTTTTTTTAAAGCAATTCAACATTAGAAGGTTCTAAATGTTACCCTGGAAATGTCTGGTTAATAAAATACTTCTGGATCTATAGGTAGTATTAAAGGGGAACCTTATTATATTTATATCCTACTTTCCCTCCAAGAAAATAAAGGCGGTGTACATTGTATCCTTACAACAAGCCTGTGAGGTAGGTCATGCAGGCGGGAGACAGACATTTTCATTTTCTCTCCCTCTCTCTCAGACTGGCCCAGGGTCACCCAGTCAGCTTCATGGCTCAGCAGGAATTCAAACCTGGATCTTCTCTGCCATACTCTGATACTCCCTAACACCTGCACAACACTGGTTCTCTTTTCTTAGGACAGATTTCAACGATTTCCAGATGGGTAGCCCTTTTAATCTCTTGCAGCAGAAACAACTGAGAGTATTGTAGCAGCTGAAAGGCTAACAAATTAATTCTGACATAAGCTTTCAGGGACACTGCTCACTTTATCAGAGGCATGAAGTGTTAACCTCAAATTGGCAGATTTGTATACATATGTTGGTGGGAGGGGGAAGGAGGAGAGACACATATGGTGGTGGGGAGAGGTGTAAACTGTGTTGTTGGGGCATTGAAATGCAAAAAATACGGACACTAATGATTACCTTAAGTTGCCCCTCACAAAACAGTTGTTGAGTGATAACACAGACATCATTGCAATGGTGAGCCAATTAACATATCTACTGTGATTTGAAAAAAACACCCAGAAAGCTTTGTCCTTATTCTAACCACTGAGAAGTTCAGCAATTTCAAAGGCAGCTATCAATGTGAAATTCCTTTGTTCAAGATTGACCCCCTTAAGGTCATTGGGAAGATTGAAATGTCCCCCCATTGTTTCTGTCAATGGCCTTAAGGTGGCCATTCTTGAACAAAAGAATTTCAAAGATATCAACCTGAAATTGCTGAAGTACAACTCATGGGTTAAATATTTTGCATGGGCATCCCCTCGCTTAGGAGGTAAAGCCAACCATGATGAATCCATTGCCCATGCGCTTTCAGGTGAAAAATATATTTTTATGGAATTATTACATATTCATACCCTGCACAATGCAGCTACAATACCTGATGGAGCGCATCTCCTGCCATGAACCAACTCCTATACTATGCTCAACACTTAAGGCCCTCCTCTGGATGCCTCCTCCGAGCGAAGTTTGGAGGGTGGCAAGAGAGAGGGCCTTCTTGGTGGTAGCTCCCCAGTTCTGGAATGACGAGGCTTGCCTGGTGCTGACATTGTTATCTTTTCGGTGCCAAGTTAAAACTGCCCTCCTCTCTCAGGCATTTGGCACCATACAATGAGTTTAAATTAATTCTTGGATCATCCTGGCTGATGGTTTAGAGTTTTTAATAGTTTTCATTTTTGTCAACCGCCCAGAGAGCTTCAGCTGTGGGGCGGTATAAAAAAACGTAATAAATGAAATGAAAGAAACTAAAATGTTACATCTGTATGCACCCTCACATGATGGAGCCACTTGCATTTTCTGTTAACGTTTAAAGTGTCACCTACATTTAAAAATAGTTAAGATGTGTGCCTATGTGTATTGCAAGCCTGGGCAACAGCCAATTACTAAGTTTCTCCCTGCATCTTCTTTTTTTTCATGTTTTTGCCACCTGTTAGTAGTTATCCACAGCTGCAGGGTTGGATATGCCTCAACATAAATTTCCCACCCCACAAACTAGGGCAGGAAACCCACAGTTGTTTCTGCAGCTGCAGTCCAGTACAGCTTGGCAGAATTGGACAACCGGGGCAAGGCCTAGGGGATTTATTAGATGCACAACTTACTTAAAAAAAAGTTGTTGTATGCATCATGAAATGAGATTTTAAGGATAGGGTTGCCAACTTTTTTCTGGGCTCTGCTTTAACAGCAGCCTGGCATTTAAAAGGTGAAGACTATTTCTGGCAGAGAGAAAATGTAGACAAGTTTCACTTGCTGAATTCCTTTGTATCTGGCTGCTCTAAAAAGTGTAAGAGCAGAAAACAAAACCCTATGCTCAATGAACCTGTACTGGGCAGTTTGACTGGATGCACTAATCTCTCTCACAAAATTCAATTCCCAGCATGACTGTGGAACTGACTTCCCCCACCAGCCACAGAAGCACACTTCATCATGGCTAGGGGCACCGGGGACAGGGAAAGGTTTATTTTCCACCCCAATGGCATTCTGAAGTGCACCCCTTTATTCCCTTCAAGTACAAGGGAACTGTTGCTACTTTGCCAGTCATCTAAGAAAGGCTATCACTTTTTTTTTTTTTAGTAACTAAAATGAGTAATTTTGAAATCCTTCAGATTTGGCTGAACCTTCCTCACCCTCTGCTTTTCTTGTTATGTTTTAACGGTATTTTAAATAGATTTTATATATTGGCAATTGAGTATTCTACCATTTCCTACTCGCCATCGGTTTTAAACTCAAATGACTGAACAAGTATTATTTCAAGATTAGAAAAAAGAGAGAAATGACAACAAAACACTTTCCCGTTAGTTGCAAGACAGTCATGCGTGTATTACATTTGCTTGGTATTTGTAGGAATAATTACCTGAAATTAAATCCATCTTGTTATACTTTCTATGCCATTTTCAGTATCCAAAATGCTTTTATTCTTAACTAGTTTCTCTGTTCAGTAATGTACCCTATATTCACAAGTATGTGTAGGAAATAAGTGCTGCTTATTTGTGTCAACTGGCCCTAACCCAGCTACTCATCTGGAAAAAGGAAATTAATAGCATGCACAAAGTCCTCCCCAGGTTGTTTGGCACTATGTATGTAATATCACAGATGCACATCGTGTTTTACATAGTAATATAACTAAAAGGCAGATCCCTACTATATATTGATAGATGAGTAAGCACAGAGGAAATACAAGTGGAAGTGAAACAGGGGAAGAATATTCACAATGCAAATAAAAAGGGATAACTTCGCTAGTGATTTTATATGAGGTTGGCAGCATCACTAGATTATCGATCCTAAACATCGGTTTTAATCAATCATAAAACCCAAACGTTTGAAATCCTGTGCACACTTACCTGGGAATAAGCCCCATTGAACGCAGACTTACTTTCGAATGAGTATGCAAGGTTGCAACGCAGAGCATTCCCCTGCATGTTTACTCAGAAGTAAATCGTACTGTATTCAATGGGACTTACTCTCAGGTAAGGTAAGGATACATAGGATTGTAGCATTCGTACCGCAATGCGAGGCGAAAGAAACGGTAAAAAGAAATGTTGAGTTCTCATTTATGGCGGCGAAAGCTTAAGCCCACCCACATCCGGGTCTTCGTACAAACGACGCAGAGTTAAGGGGAAAAGGGCTGCTGGGGAAAATGTGTCTACGCCTGCGTGTTGAGACGAGCGGTTGCTATACTAACAATTTTAGTGCGCAGGCGGTTTGGGCGAGGCGGTTCCAGAGTAGCTACTAAGACGAGCTATTAACTATTCTCACGCCTATACGTTCCTCATACTGTCCTTCCTTCCCCGCGGGAAACTGGACTGCGCTAACTGTATAAATCTTCTAGAGATCTGTCTCCTAGCAACCGAACAAGATTTTTAAGCGCCATCTTGTTTACGCACATCCGGATAGCGGACAGCAGCCATCTTGAGGGACTCAAAAGCTTTGGTCGCCATCTTGAAAAACTAGTGTCACAACAGTACCATAGGGATTATTAGTAACAAGCCATATTTGTTCCCGCCTTCAACATCCGGGTAATTTAGTACGTTAGCGCCATCTTGTTGGATTCCTGATCCGGATGGTTCTCGCCATCTTGGATCCATTTTGAGAAGCGCCAGCCGCTAGATTTCACCTCTCGCCATTTTGGATGTTCCTCCTGTTTGCGGAGCAACTCCCAAGGAACGAGCGAGCGACTATTTTGAGCATCCGGGAATTCAGTGCTCCGCCATCTTTAATCTTTCTTGCGTACAAACTACATCCGGGAACTTAGTACGGAGGCTTATTGAAACTGAGGGGGAAGCCATCTTTGGGCAGTGTTCCGCCCATCCGGGTATTCAAGAAGCAGCCATCTTGAATGTGTATATATCCGCAGAAGGCACATACGGGCATACTGAAACCGCCATATTGAATCACATATAACACGGGACTGCTATATACGGGCATTGGGGAAAGACGCCATTTTGGTCTATGTTTGAAAGGGAGGAGGCACATCCGGGAAGTCTGTAGCGCCATCTGTGTTTTCTATGTTGTGACAGGGATAGGAAAGGGGGTGGAACCAAGATGGCAGCTTCCAGGAAAGCATGAAACCTTAAGTTATTATCTCGCGAAGCACTATATAAACCCTGTCGAATCCCAAATAGAGTAATCTAACCAGTTAATATCCTGAATGAGATTCAGGAAAGGGGGAAGCACAGAGAAATCTGGAGAACCATATCTGAAGGAAAAGGGAACTCCCGGTTTTGGGATGTGACTATGGTTGGGAGCTGTAAATGATTGTGTGAACAGACATAGACAACTAGCTCTCATGTGAATGGCATGCAGGCAGAAATGTCTGTTGTCCTTTCGCATATAGAGGAGTGTTCAGGTGCGTCTACAAATCAAAAGCTGGGTTGTTAGCAGATCTCAATTTTTAATCAAAGATGGCGGCGCCCATAAGGCTGCTATATAGTACAGTACTGTATTTGCTGAGAGAAGGAAGTGTGTAGCACCTCCCCAAAATATTCGTGGCCGGTATTAGCGGGCTGGCCGATTATTGGAGGGAACAGAGGTTTTTTTAAAAAGCAAGAAGGCGGAGCTTCCTATTCAAAATGGCGACGCCCACATACTATTCAGCTAGTTATACAACTTACAGTTGGAATTGGGACTGGCGAGTCCTCTTCAATTTATAGTAATAAAAAAATGCGGTGAATACCGGTGATAAATTCTCTCCCCCACGCATAGCACCTACAAAAGAAAGAGGAGGAGTTCGAATGTCCACTAACATGGCGGTATCCAGGCAGCCCTGCCCACAGAAAATGGCGGCGCCCTGGTGGGAGGGGTTCCGTACAGGGGCCTCGTTTTGGCCCCGCCTACCGCCGCTGCCGAGGAAGAGAGACTCCTCACAGGCGCAAGATGGCGGCTCCCAGGGCGGCGTGAAGGCGCCTGGAGCCCGCAGCTTGCCCATCGGTGCCGTACAGCGGGGGTGAATCGAGCGGCCCGTTGTGCTTGGAAGCCGGTGGGAGGGAGCCCTGGCCTAGAACTCCGGGTTGGGGAGCAGGCAGGAGCAGAGGGGGAGACGCGCCGGGTGGGGGGGACGAGGGGGAGGCGGCTTCTCCCTCCCTGCGGCCGCCATTTTCCGTCCGGGCAACGCAAGATGGCGGCTCCCAGGGCCGGGCTCTGAGCGGGGGCCGGAGGGGGGCGGCAGAGGGGCCCTGCTACGACGGGGGAGGAGTAACTGCCCCATGCGGGGCAATTCCCTCGGAGGGGAATTAGTATAGTTTTTTTCAAAAGGGGGGAAGCAATTAGGGGGTGATTTTGTTTGAACCCCTCCTCTTCCTACCACAAGGAGAGGGTATTTGCCCCATAGCGTGTCTGTACTGGGGAGTGGGGGGAGAAGGCGACCTAAACTCACTCTCACGGAGTGGAGGGTTAGTACTCCCTCAGCAAAGGGGCACGCTCGTTCTCTACGCTGCAACTGCCCCACGTCAAAGAAAACATAGGCAGGTATTCGCCCGCCAAGAGTTGTTTTTGGAGGGTGCATATTTTCCAGCATCTCTTTTTCACAATTAATCCGAATTAGTTTGTCTGCTGCAGCACCAAGAAAGTGACTGACCCAGTTCCCACGGTGAGAGGTGTACTAGTAGTGGAACGAGGAGTTGCAGGGTGCTGTGCCCCGTTTAAGAGGGGTCGTTTGAGCCAATTCTTTAAAAAGTGAAGACGGTGTTGCCCGTACACGTACTCTTACCTCAAAAGAGGTAGAGTGCATGTGATTGGGGGGGGGGTCTTCTCTTTTGGCCATCCCTAGATAAGAGAATTGATAAGGGTGCCCTCTTGCTTTGGTCTTTTAGAGGACTGTTTCCTAGAAAGGATACCTATTTGAGAGTGGGGAGGTGGGTTCTATGGCTGCCGCCTCGCCTATAGTCCCTAGTGGGGGCTCCCCAACAGGTGTCGGGACCACCCCAGGGCTGCTGCAGCCCCGCTGGAAGCGGGTAGTTGGGTGGTCAGGCCCTGTGCCTCGACCCCGACATGGGCATAGAGCTGTGGCCATCAAAGAGCTGATTGTGGTCTTCGGAGGGGGCAACGAGGGCATCGTGGATGAGTTGCATGTCTATAACACAGGTAAGGGGGGGCTGAATGGGCGACAGTATCAAGGGAATGTATAGGGTGCTGGAATTGGCCCCATTTGTATCCAGATGGGGGGAAAGATTGCCTATAATTGGTCCCAGAGAGACTTGTAATTCTCCCTGAACATGTGAAGCAGGAACTCTGATATTTTGTGTATGGGGAAAGATGTGTGTGTAACTACTACTTTATCTTATGATGTGTCGATAAGACCTGTTAAATTTAACTCTGGTGCCCCCAAAGCTGCAAGTGGGTATACTGGAATGCATGGCAATAGAGGAGAGAGCTAGAAGGGCAAAACAGCGGCAAAGTCTCTCTTCCTTCTCTATTGAATTTCCTCTAGTATTTTGGGTGTGATAAGTAGCATGTGCCTTCTCCGTTAGATGGAACACGTTGGGAACTTCCCCCCTCTTATGTGTATGTGCCAATAGAGGAACAATTGTACAACTATGACTGTCTTTGCATTGTGTGGGGAGGGAATACCCTATCTTGGGGGAGGGAGGCTGAGAAGGGTATGTTTATGGGGGAGTTCTCAACTCCCAGTGGCAGAATAATTTAAGAGGATTATCTTGTTTCAACCATGGGAGCCCTAGTCATCAGTCTCTGTGGTATTGGGGTGGGGTGGGGGTGGGGTGGGGGAATTAGTAGGCTGGCAAAGAGAGAGAAAAAGAGAGATCTGTGCCAGTTTGAACAAAAGACAAATTCCAGGGAATTGTCCATCGAAGTGCCCGTCTTAGAATGTAGAATAAGGTACCCTGAGGACACAAGGGCTCTCGCACTTTCACGTTAACCCTGGTGTATTGGTGGTAGCCTTGCGCTTTGCCCGGCTTAGTACATTTTCTCCCCTTAGTGTCAGTACCCTCTTTTCCAGATGTGCCCATGTGGTAGATAGTGGGGCACTGGTGAAGGAGGTTTTCTTCCCTAAGGGCTTGGCGCGTAAAATTCAACTTTCAAATGCTGCAGCTTTTAACTCCTTGTTGACTGGTTTCTTTGGTCAGATACGTAGAGCGCGACGGTGCTGTGCCTACGGAAGGCACTGTGTTTAGGGAGCAAATGCTGGAACATTCCACCCAGTAGTTAATTGGGAGGGGTCAAAGACCCTTATCTCCGATGCCAAGACAGGGGATATTTACCCCTCATAGTATCAGTTCTGGTTTGAAGTTGGCTGGAGTAGTTGAGAGTGTAGTGGGTTTAAATATTTTTGGTGCCAATGGGAGAAGCCACTTTCTGCCTCTCTGTAAGCAAATCCCACCCATGATCTGCTCTGCCTATTCGTTATTGGAAGTTTGGGCTCAGGGTGGAGTCTGCTGGCTTCTACAAGCTAAGCTGCCTATCCATGCATTGTGATGTGGGTTCAGTTTTCCTGCCAAAATGGGAAGGAGAGGCGGGCTTATTTGGGAGCTAGAGCATTATGAATACATTACCAGAAGACCGCAACCTGTGGGAACACACAGTTGGTACTTAGTCCTTTATAGGGGTTGTCAGTTTACCCGTCCCATCATTCCAGCTGGCTTTCAGCCTGCACCAGAGTTAGGTTTGGGGCATTTAGTCTTCCAGTATCTGGAAAACCAAAAGTAGTGTTGCCAGCGCAAGGGTGCAAAGTGATACTGGGTTCACTAGACTCCAGGAATAACTGTAAATTCATAGGCTAATTAAATTAAGGATTAAAAATTGGTAGAGATTTCCTGAAAATAGGCTTCACCGTTGCTTGAGTTTGAAGAGTACTAAAGGCTCTTCTGGATCGGAAGGGCCCAAATCAATTTGTCTTCATCTGAACTGTTTTTTTTCACTGCATGGTGGTCCCTGTGCCATATACTCCATCCCTGTTCTGTGGGTTATGTGCACTTCCCAGTGTGGAAAGCACAATTGTGGAGACATGAGTGAATGTGAAGTTAAGGCACATTTTGTATCCTGAAAGAATTCCAAATGCAGCAGCATGCTCAGAAAATGCAAAGCTGGAAGGGCTTTTCCTCAGCAAAAGGATTGAGATTGTGTTAAACTTAATTTAAATTTAATTTTTCAAAAGTTTCACTTTTCTCACACTAAGAAGAAGCTTGCCTCCTAGGAGAAGAATTCAAACCCAGGCATCTTGGCTTTCTGCCTTTCCCACCCTTAGTCTTTCAATGCTACTAGTCCTTGTACTGCTGTGAAAGCAGCCTCTGCAGTCGAGCAGCAGGAAAGTAGCTTTTTCAGCATCTTACTTGAAGCACTGCCTACTTGCCCAAAAGAAGTTCATGGGGGAGGTGCTAGATTGCTGGGCTTCTACTGGGACTCCCAGTGTGATCTAGTTTTCAAAACTGATTAAATGGAATGGGGCTGCAACCTAGGTTGATTCCAAGAATAAAAATGTGGGACGTAGCAGTTTGTCAGTGCATATGGGAGGGAGGGAGCCCTCAGTGTCAACTACAGCTTTTCTATCTTCTATGGTGGGAGTCTTGCTGTGTAACAAGAGCTGGGCAGGAGGGGTCGGTCCCAACTTCCTGATTGGCAGCTGCCTCGTCTCTCTAATTTTCCTGATAGGCTGCTCCCTCCTCTGTCACTGGCTTGGCCAAGCCCCTTGCTGTTGTCTGCTGCATCCATCTAGAGCATTGGGGGAAGACCTGTCCCGGGGCTGGAAGGAATGCTCCCTAATCCATCACTCCCTCTACTGTTGTGGCGAACATTGGCCAATAGTTGTGGGCCTCTTGCTTTAGGCTCTCCTCTCAAGACTGAGGTTGTAACCGTACCACACTCTGCTAGCCTCTGTATTGAAAGACTATCACTTTTGTGAGAGGTGCAGCGTAGAGCGGAATTGGGAATTGAGAGAGCAAAGAATGGGGCTGTTGCAAATGATGGCAGCCTCATTTTAGGGACAAGGGGAAGCATATTTGTGAGGATTCTGCCTTCCAACAGGTGTAGTGTAGGCATTCTGTGCTTGGCAGACTGTCAGCTGAGAAAGTGGGAGAAACAACCTAACTATACTGAGGTCTACTGTGTGGCATCCTGGGAATTGCCTCGATGGACCCCAATTGCATCTGCGTGCTGAATTTAGGGCAGTCCTCTTGACTTCCTGTGCTTGTCTTCCAGCTACAAATCAGTGGTTCATCCCAGCTGTGCGGGGAGACATCCCACCTGGTTGTGCCGCCTATGGCTTTGTTTGTGATGGGACTCGCCTGTTGGTGTTCGGGGGGATGGTGGAGTATGGCAAGTACAGCAACGACCTTTATGAATTGCAGGTGAGTGGTTGCAGAATGCAAGGAAGTGTCCTCAGGGAGGCGGTCATTTGAGGGCTAAGCAAGCGAGATTTCTACGGTACTACTGGCATAGTGCCGAGGTCTATAGTTCAGTCCTTGATTTATTTTGTTGGTTCACTTAGATATTGTTGCTTGTAACCATTGCATCAAGTCACAACTTGTTTCAGAAGCAGCTGGGTCTTCAAATCTCTGGAACTCCCTGTATGTGCTCCTTTCCTTCCCAATAACCTTTCCTACTGCTTATATGCTCTGTTAAAAATAATAAAAAATGAATCTAGCATTGTTCTCTTGCTTTAACCACTTGATTCTTTGTTCTAGGCCAGCCGTTGGGAGTGGAAGAGACTGAAGGCCAAGACCCCCAAGAATGGGCCCCCACCCTGCCCACGCCTTGGCCATAGCTTCTCATTGGTGGGCAACAAGTGCTACCTTTTTGGGGGGCTGGCCAATGACAGTGAAGATCCCAAGAATAACATTCCCAGGTACGTTGGCTGTGCCTTGCCCAGTTTCAAGATGGCGCCGCAGTGGTCCAGGTGTAAGACCTTTTTGCCAGCTTGGACAAAGTTTTCGAATTTGTATCCCCATAAGTGAGGCCTGTTGAAATAAGCCACTGATTTGTGAGAGTGTTGTAATGGGAGCCCATCATCTCCCCTTCTACTGCACTACTTTCAATTCCTGAGAAAACTGTAAATAGCACTGACTTTAAAAGGGGGCAATGAGGGCCTGGGTGGTGTCAGTGGTAAACAATGGAGAAGCAGAGAGTTGTAATTCCTGGCCTGTCTTTCATACCTGCCTTTCTATTTTTGTGCAGGTATCTGAATGATCTCTATATCTTGGAGCTGCGTCCAGGCTCTGGTGTGGTGGCCTGGGACATCCCCATCACTTATGGGGTGCTGCCTCCCCCACGGGAGTCCCACACGGCTGTGGTGTACACAGAGAAGGACAACAAGAAATCCAAGCTGGTCATATATGGTGGCATGAGCGGTTGTCGTCTTGGTGACCTCTGGACGCTTGACATCGGTAACAGCACCAGGATTGGGAGTTTTGGGGGTAGGGTGAAATTTGTGGTGCAGACTTTCAAATTTGGGCATGTTCTTGGAGCCCCTGACAGGGATTCTGGATCCAGCCTGCGTGTGTGTGTGTGTGTGTACGCTGCATTTTGGAATTCTGGGAAGCAGGATCAAGCATTGCAGTGACCTCCTTGTTGTGTTTTTCTCCCTTTAGATACTCTGACGTGGAATAAGCCAACCCTGAGTGGGGTGGCTCCGCTCCCTCGCAGCTTGCATTCAGCCACAACCATCGGGAACAAGTAAGCCGTGTGTCTGATAGGCCTCAGCCTGATTTCCCACCCCTATTTGAGCTCGCCTCTTATCATTTTTTCTTTCTTTTTCCTTTTTTTAACAGGATGTATGTATTTGGGGGTTGGGTGCCGCTTGTCATGGATGATGTCAAAGTAGCAACCCATGAAAAGGAATGGAAATGCACAAATACGCTGGCTTGCCTCAACCTAGGTATGGGAGGGGATGTGCTGTGTCACCTTCACCGTCTCCCCTCCACCCCATGGTCTCTTCCTGTCTCATCTCCTTTCCGCGTGTGTATCTTCCTCTCTCCTTAGACTCCATGGCTTGGGAGCCCATTCTGATGGACACGTTGGAAGATAATATTCCACGGGCACGAGCTGGGCACTGTGCAGTGGCCATCAATACCCGCTTGTATATCTGGAGTGGCCGTGATGGCTACCGCAAGGCCTGGAATAACCAGGTTTGCTGCAAGGATCTCTGGTACCTTGAGACAGGTAAGAGGGTTAGGCAGAGCCCCTGGGGCAGGGCTGGTATTCAAAAGTGACCAGTGCAAATAGACAGAAATAGTGCGTGGGGCAGCCCTTCCTTGATTGTGTCCATTGTGAGTACAGGTGGAGGAATTGCATGTTTGAGTGCTTCCCTGCATTTGAAAGAGAACAAAAAAACTCAACCTTCCTCCAGAGTTGTTAGCTTTCCACTTGCAGGACATATAAAAAGTATGCAGGTTAAATAAGTTTTACTGGATCCAACTTTTCCCTTTGAGAGTGTGTGTGTGTGTGCCTTTGTCTTTATCTTTCCTGACCCCTATGTCTCCCCCGACCCCCACTTCATTCTCTCCCTGGTGCCTGCCAGCAGGCTTACCAGACAGTAACAGAGAGGGGTTCCTTTCTTCCTTTACATCAGCTCAGAGACATTCTGAGGAAATTAAAGTGGTGAGCAGCTGAAGCTTTGGCTGTAGCTTCTCAGTCCTGTTTTTTAAAAAACCTGGGCAAGGGGGCAAAAGAAAATGGATGGGAAGGGGCAGGCACAGAGTTGGGGGAGGGCAAAAGCGTAGAATTTCTTCCAGTTTGTAAGGGTCAAAAAAGGCACTCTAAATTTGGCTTCTCACTCCCATAAACTATGATTAATTTGCTCTGAGTTGCCTTTAGAACGTGTGCCTACAAGTAACTGTGTTAAATACTTTTGAGCCCCCATTTTCTCAGGAGTGTGAGGGTGCTGAGTTTCTTTTGTAGGCTCGCAACGGGGTCATTTCGCTAATGCTGTCTGCTCTTGTTCTCCCCTCGCAGAGAAACCTCCATCGCCTTCACGGGTACAGCTGGTCCGTGCCAACACCAACTCCCTGGAAGTGAGCTGGGGCTCTGTCCCGACGGCTGACACTTACTTGCTGCAGCTGCAGAAGTACGACATCCCAGCTGCCACATCGCCAGCGGTCAACCCTGTACCCTCAGTGCCTGTCAACCCTCCCAAGAGCCCCGCTCCAGCAGCAGCTGCACCTGCGCCTCCCGTGCAGCCGCTGGCTCAAATGGGCATCACCCTGCTGCCCCAGACCACCGCTGTTGCTGCTGCCGCTGCTGCCGCTGCTGCTGCCGCCGCCGCTCCAGCCCCACCTACCACAACCACCATCCAGGTGCTGCCTACTGTGCCTAGCAGCCCAATGCCAGTGGCAGCGGCTGCTGCCATCGCCACTCCTCGCCCGCAAGGTAAAGGAGAAATGCTAGAGTGCCGCAGGGGAACATAGAGCTTTTATTTGAACCGTTGAAACCCCATTCTGTCAACTTTTAGACTATAGCCAATGAAAGGTGCATTTCTTTGACAATAAGAGCTCTGCACAGTCAGAAATCTTGCTATGGTAGAGATGCGTGTGCACACACTGTCCTTTAAGAGCTGTGCTTTAAAGGAGCTTTGTGGTGGTGGGGAGGTACAAACAGGGTTCTTTTTGTGGTGGCCCCAGGTTTTGGGAATAGCTCCCCAAGGTGGGTACAACAGAGCCCGACCTCTTTAAAAACAAAAACAAAATAAATAAAGTGCATCTCTTGAAAATTTGATTATATGTGGAATGAGATGATGGTGATTCATTCCTATTGTTTCCTGTCTTTGATCTAAGCTTTCAGTGAGTTTTCTTTCTATGAGCACCCTTGAGCTGTGCAATTTGGTGGGAGATTAATATTTTCCAATAAAATACGTAGAAACCAAATCCTAGTCTGTATTGGGCCATTTAGATCACCATGACATTTCCTGTTAATGGGAGCCCTCGGAAGAATTCCCTTAAAAAAGCTGGTTTGCCTAGATTTGACTCCCAGGAGGAAAATGTTGGGGCAGGATAGCAAAGTTGCATTAAACACAGCTGTGCTTTCAGGCCCCCATTTTGGACGAAGGTTCTCCCAATCAGGCATTGCTTCATTTATGCTGTTAACATTGCTAATCGATACGAGGGGGTGGAGCACTTTCTGAGCTTGCACTGATTTTGAGAGATGGGCTGTTTGGATATTGCGCTGCTTAGCCCCTGGGGCGTGGGCATCAAGGAGCAACATACACTTTCCAAGCCAAACTGCCTGCATTTTGCCAGGAGAGCCATTCTGAGGACCATGCAATCATAGTAACTAGGAGTCTGCATGATGAAGCAAGCTCATGGCCTGACTCTGTCATTGCCCTCTTCCTTGACAGCTGTCCCAACTATGCTGAAGGTCACAGGCCCGCAAGCGACTACAGGGGCTCCGTTGGTGACGGTGCGTTCAGCAGGGCAAGCTGGGAAGGGCCCAGTGACTGTGACTTCCCTGCCAGCTGGGGTGCGCATGGTGGTGCCCACACAGAACACACAAGGGACGGTGAGTGCTCCCCGGATGAATGGGGACTTGTGCTGGAAGGGCCCATCGCTCTGCCCTATGTGAACTCCCTGCCCCTTTTTTCTAACCTTCAGGTGATTGGCAGCAGTCCCCAGATGAGTGGCATGGCGGCTTTGGCTGCCGCCGCCGCCGCCACTCAGAAAATTCCACCATCCTCAGCCCCTACTATGCTGAGTATGCCTGCTGGCACCACCATAGTCAAGACTGTTGCTGTTTCCCCGGGCACAACCACGCTACCCGCCACAGTTAAAGTAGCCTCTTCTCCAGTCATGGTAAGTATCTGCAGCATATTCGCCTGGGGCTGGCTGTTTGGGTTTGCTCACCGAGGCCTGCAACCAGTTCCACACGTGGGAAGTGCTGGGGATGGGGGACAACATCCTGTTTGTGCCTTGTCCATGGAATCCTGAATTTCTAGTTCCTAGTCTATCCCCTTTATAAATCAAACAAACAAACAAACAAAAGCTACATGGTGTAAACCGTCCAGGGAACTTTTTCTTGATGGATAATATAGAATCGTTTCCAGCATCCTCTTCTAATATTGACCATGTTTGGCAAACAGGTAAGCAACCCAGCAACGCGCATGCTGAAGACAGCAGCTGCCCAGGTTGGCACCGCAGTCTCTTCGTCCAACACCAACACCCCGACCCGGCCCATCATCACTGTGCACAAGTCGGGCACTGTCACCGTAGCACAGCAGGCCCAAGTGATGACCACTGTGGTGGGTGGGGTGACAAAGACCATCACGTTGGTGAAAAGTCCCATCTCGATGCCCGGAGGCAGTGCACTGGTAAGTATCAGAGTAGTGCAATAAGATGGGGGGGGGCAGGGTTGTTCAGCCCACCGGACAGTTTTATAATACTCTGCTTTCTTTAAGTTCTGGGCTTTGGTTAGTTCTGCTTTTAGCTTCCCCATCGACCATCTCATTACTGGTCCAGGATCTTCTGAATAAGGGTGGCAGCAGAGGGGAGGGGGGGACTGGTCCATTAATGTTTGGAGGTCTTGAAAACAGACCTTCTTCTGTATTCTTGTTCCGGCAGATTTCCAACTTGGGTAAGGTGATGTCTGTCGTTCAGACTAAACCAGTCCAAACATCAGCTGTTACAGGCCAAGCATCAACTGGCCCTGTGACCCAAATAATCCAGGTAAGAACATGTGACAAGGGAGTGGTGGCCAAATTTAACCACAGTCCAAGTGCACTTTACTTTGCTATGCTATGTTACTGCTCGCTGCCCTTCCAGATCTGGACTGAGGCTGGCTGTTGTGGCTCTCAGCTGACTAAGACATGGGTGGATCAACGCTGGCCCTCCAGGGGATATTGGACTCTAAATTTCCATCATCCCCATCCAGCATGGCCAATGCTTGGATGACGGATGCTGTAATCCAATATGTGGAGGACTACCCTGCTTGGAGTCATATTGTTCTAGGACTGAAAAATCTGAAATTCTTCTAATCCCAATACCTGCACAATTTACAGATCAGACCATAGTGGCCTGTGTTATTAGCTCCCTAGAGTTAAGAACAGAATTTAGGATTCTGCTCTTCTAGATCTTACGTTCTTTTGCACAGCATTTTTCCTGTTTGTTGAACACAAGAATTTTGAGACTTCCTGTGCCTTGTTGATTCTCTGGATTTTCTCCATTCCCTTAGACCAAAGGGCCCCTGCCGGCCGGCACTATCCTTAAGCTGGTGACCTCAGCAGACGGCAAGCCCACCACCATCATCACCAGCTCCCAGGCCGGTGGTACAGGTACCAAGCCCACCATCCTGGGCATCAGCAGTGTCTCTCCCAACACAACGAAGCCTGGCACCACCACCATCATCAAGACCATCCCCATGTCGGCTATTATTACTCAGGCAGGTGCCACAGGTAAGGAGTTGAATGTGATTGCAGCAGCATTTTGCATAGCACTGGCTGAAATATGGTGGTCATGTTCTGCAGTGGAGTAAACCATACTCTTTTCCTGATTGGAAAACACTTCCTGCTGGAGAATGAAAGGTCTCGTGCTTCTATAGTAAACAATATCGGCCTCGAAGTGGGAACTCATAATACCTAGCTATCATCCCAAAAGGCCTGTATGTTAACCTCATAGCTTTCAAAGGCAGCTGGCTGGTGCTTTCTTGGCTATGTCAATCCATCCTGGCTTTTGAAACCAGGATGCTTTGCAAAAGAAAAAAGGTAGATATTGAGCCTAGAGGACACTCTATGGCTCTCATATGATATTCTTATGTTGAGTTTTATTGGCAGAGGACACCTATATAGTGATCCCCAAACAGCTTCCATTATATAAATCTGTAGGCATGTTGCTCTGAAATTTCTAGCTAAAAGGCAGAAAGGTCCTCTGAAAATAACCACATGGAATTCAGACCATTCCCTTGTCAAAAGACCACCATGCCTAGCTGTTGACCTTGGCTGCCTCTACAAGAGAGGTTTAAAGCTCTTTCAAGGCGCTTAAATTTTTTTACCTCTACAAGAACGGAGCGCAAATCGGGCGTAGAGGCGCGTTATCTCTCCGATTATGCGCATTATCCAATGCGCGTTAAATCGCGAGTTTTATTTTGCTCCAGCCGTTAAAGCGCATTTTGACTATGTGAACAAGCGCTTATGCGCATTAACTACTTGTAAAGCGCATTTTGGTCATCCGTTAATGCGCTTCGCCACCTCTTGCCGCCTCTCGTGCAGAGGTATTAGGTGTAAATGCGCTTCAGCAATTATGCGCATAATCGCCTAACCGGGTGCAAAAGCGAATCCTTGTAGAGGGGACCCTTGGCAAGTTCCAGTTCGATGCATTCCCCTACAAAGAAAGTCATTTAAAAAGCCTGGAAGGAAGGGAAACCCTTTCACATGGAGGCAGGCCTGTGCCCTTGTGTGTTTCTGTTTCCAGCGTGTGCTTCAGGTCCTAGGCAGCGGTGCTGTTGCGTGACTCTCAGAGAATAAGCGGGGAAGGTGGGGGGGGAGGCTGACGATCGCCATCCTGCCGTTTCGTCTTGCCTCAAAGGCTAGCCCTCCATGCTCTCAGTTGACCCTTGCTACGCGCCATCCCTGTGCCTTGTGAGGGAAGGGCAGAGGTAGCTGCCCCAGTGTCAGGGGACGATGGAGACAGAGTTGCCATGCGACTCCATATAATGCTGTAACCGCGTTTCAGAGGTGTTCCCCGGGTCCCACCAAAAGAGAGATGCCAGTTCCTTAGGAAGAAAACTAGCTGCTTGCTCTTGATGTAAACTAAACTGAGGCCCAGAGCTTCTCTTGACAGCTAACTCTCAACAGCTATCTTGAGAATTACAAGGGGCTGCTGCTTCCCAATCTCCACTAGGAGGCTGAGGAGCCCCTTCCAGAGATGAAGTTCAGCTTGCCTACAGTATCATTTTTACCACATGAAGTATTAGTACTGCTGTTAAGCTTTTTCCCTAGTAGTAACTTTGGGAGGGGGACGACTGCTAGCTCAGGGGAGGGAGGACAGAGAGCAGCCATCCTTCTCCCTGCTCTGCTTCTCTGAGGCACAAAGCGGGGGAAAGCAGGCTGGAGCAGCCACTCTGTAGCTGCTCACATTTCTGAGGGGGAAAAAGGCGGGAAAATAGAAGACGCCGCAGGTATTTTTTGTGGGATATTATTCACAGCACCTTCACTCCTCTCTTGGTATCCATGGGCTGTAGTTGCTGCTACTGAGTGCTGTTTTACGATTGCTACAGGCCAATGAACCAGAGGTGGAGTGCTGGTCCCCATTCTACGATTGAGGAGAGCGATCACTGTCTTACGCTTTCTCCCCCACATTCAGCTTGACCTCCATCTGTTGTAAGGCCCTGCTGAACGCCACGGCGTGGAGCCTAGTGCTGTGCAGGCTGGCCGGGCAACTGCCTTGCCTCCCTCCCGAGATGGGGGGGCTGACAAAAAGCGCAGCCCATACGGCAGTGGTCGCCAACCCCCGTCTACTTTGGTGCTGGCTGCTTTCCCGCTCCAGACAGGAGGGGGGCAAACCAAGCTCAGGAAGCGGGGCCAGGAGGGGAGAGGCTGTCCCGCCTCAGGAACGCTGTTTTCTCCTCAGGCCTTGGGGTTTGGGGCGCAGCCAAGCACAACCCGAGCCCCTGCCAGAAAGGGCGCCCCTCTCCTGCAAACTAAAAAAACTGCTGAAGTACAATTCATCCAGTGCCAAAACAGCTCAACTACGAGTCATGCTAGAAGCTTTCTGCCGGATAGCCCCTCCCTCTGGTATCATTCTTGCCGGAGGCCCCATCTGTTAACCAGGAGGGAGAGCTTCCCAAAAGTATATAGAGTGCCTGTGCAGAACACCTGAGAGTGGGAATGTACAGGAACTCCAGTTTTTGTGGTTTGCCGTATGCCTGGGAGATGGGTAGAAGAACCAGCAGACACTGGGTTTGGCAGCAGCCAGTGTGATCACTGGATGGCCACAAAGGCACTTGAGGATGCATGTATGATGGGGATATTAAAGCCCCCCTTACAGCTTTGCCTCTTTTTTCCAGGTGTCACCAGTAGTCCTGGAATCAAGTCTCCCATCACCATCATCACCACAAAAGTGATGACTTCTGGCACCGGCACACCTGCCAAGATCATCACAGCAGTACCCAAACTGGCCACAGGTCACGGGCAACAGGGCGTGACACAGGTGAGCCCACTGGGAAACCTGGGAGGCTTGCGGGGGGGTTCAATTGGTCCAAGCTGACCGCAGGTCACCTTTATGTCTTAGCCGTTCAAATTTCTGCCTTCACAGGTGGTGCTTAAAGGAGCACCAGGGCAGCCTGGCACTATCCTGCGAACTGTCCCTATGGGGGGAGTGCGGCTTGTCACCCCTGTCACTGTGTCCGCTGTCAAGCCCACTGTCACCACTCTGGTGGTAAAAGGAACTACAGGTGAGCATATTGACCTGGGGGCCGAAGTAACGGTCTAGGCAATGATGTGAGTATGTCAGCTTTCCATTAGCCCCAGCTGCTTTGGATAAATGCTGACTGCATCTCAGCTGCTGGGATCTCATGTTTACTACAAAACCAGCTGCCAGCAGCCACGGTCTTGCCGCGCTGTAGGTGATTTATCCCTAAAAAAAATATGGGTTGATGGATCGTTGCCCAAGAGCCTCAAAAGCCATGCTTATGTCACGTTAGGGATACAGAATGAGCTTCTGGGCTGTAGAAGTTCACGCACTGTGCAGGGTCCTAATTCCTGATCTGTGGCCCTCAAATTCCCTCCCCCCTTTTCCCCCTCCCCCAGGTGTCACAACTTTAGGCACCGTAACAGGCACCGTCTCAACCAGCCTGGCCGGGACTGGGGGGCACAATACCAACGCCTCCCTGGCTACACCCATTACCACCTTGGGCACCATCGCCACACTTTCTAGCCAGGTCATCAACCCAGCCGCCATCACCGTCTCTGCAGCACAGACCACGCTGACAGCAGCAGGAGGGCTGAGCACTCCCACCATCACGATGCAGGTATGGAGTAGGGCCAGCAGGGTCCCCTTAGGGGGTCTTTTCCTGATGCGTGTGCAAAGTCCTCAAGGTCACCTAAGAAAACTCATGGGCAGCCTATTCAGAACAAAGGACTTCTCCGCACGTCACAGAATTAACTTATAAAATTTACTGTTACAAGGCGTGATGATGGTTACTGGGCCGGGTGCCTTTAAAAACGGTTCTGATATGTTCATGGGGAATAGGTCTCTGGTTGTCTATTAGCTGTGCTCGCTAAAACGAGCCTCCGTTTAGAGATAGTGACCTTCTGTAACCCAGTTGTCAGAGGGCAGACAGAAGGCTACTGTCACCATCATACTCTGGATGTGGGCTTCCTAGAGGAATCGATGGGGCTGGTGGCTGTCGAAAACAGGATAGTAAATTAGATGGACCCATGTCTGATCCAGCAGGCTCTTACGTCTTAGCAAAGGGCCAGGCCAAGGAAGCAGGGTCTCGAGGGCCCTTATTCCAACGAGGGCTTAGGGCTTCCTCCGCCCACCTGTATATCTTCCCAAGGGCCTTAGCTGTTTCCTAGCAGGTCTTGCTGACTGAGATGTATTGAGGATTCAGATCTTATTTTATGTTAGATGCGTATTTGCATCTTCAGTCTCGTTGCATAATTCTACATTCCTGGAGCACTATAGACTGCCTGAATGCTCACCTGCTATCATATTGCAATCCCAAGACTGAGCAAGAAAGAAGGCAGACTTTGGGCCTTTGCAGTGCTCCTTAATGTGGTGGTTGGTGATGCAACAAGAAAGACTTTGGGAAAGAGTCTATTGCAGGCATGCCAACCAGTGCCAGCAGCACTAGCCTCATAACGTTCTTCATGTCTTGCTTTTTCTCTGGGCAAAACCATTCTTCAAGTTGCTAAAAATGAGGCAATAGAACTCTGGACTGTACCACTTCGGAGTGTGGGATAGTCATAAGTTTTGCGAACTTCCCAAGGCTAGCTTCCTGCATGTAGAGAAATTAGCGCATCAGGGAAAGGGCTAAATCTTTCTCCATGACCTGCTAGCTTTTTACATATAAGGAGTGTTCCTTTTCTATGCGAGGAGCGCTCAGCGCCAACTGCAGTGTGAAGTACTGTTCCAGCATCTCGTCCTGTGTCAATTGTATGGAATGGCCCTGTCCTCTTTATATGGTCTAGAAGCAGCGTCTCTGTCTGGGGTGCCTGTGTTAACTGTGTGTTTATCTCCCTCTCGTTGCCTTTAGCCTGTCTCTCAGCCCACTCAAGTCACATTGATTACAACACCAAGCGGCGTCGAGGCCCAGCCAGTGCATGACCTGCCTGTCTCCATCTTGGCCTCGCCCACCACAGAGCAGCCCACGGCCACCGTCACCATTGCCGAATCGGGGCAGGGAGACGCACAGCCCGGGACCGTCACCCTGGTGTGTTCCAACCCTCCGTGCGAGACGCATGAGACGGGCACCACCAACACGGCCACGACGACGGTCGTGGGGACTTTGGGCGGGCCGGCCCAGCTGCAGTTTGTGTGTGACGGGCAAGAGGGGGGTGGGCTCCAGGCCAACGGGAGAGTGGTGCGGGTCTGCTCCAACCCTCCGTGCGAGACTCACGAGACAGGCACCACCAACACAGCCACCACGGCGCGGAGCGCTGGGCAGAAGGTGTGCTCCAACCCGCCCTGTGAGACCCACGAGACGGGCACCACCAGCACGGCCACCACCTCTAAAACGGAGAAGGCAGCTACGGAGCCCCCGTGCCAAACGTTCCAGACTAGGGCCACTAGCACAACCATGACAGTGAAGCCCATTGTGGGCACAGGCCAGCTCGTGTGCTCCAACCCGCCCTGTGAGACCCACGAGACGGGCACCACCAACACGGCCACCACCGCCACCTCCAACATGGGCCGGGGGCAACCGGACGGTGGGCAGAAAGAACCGGCCGACCCTCCGTGCCAAACGCAACAGACGAATACCACCAGCACCACCATGTCGGCCAAAGCAGACATCCCGACTGAGCAGCCCTGTGCAGTCCGAAAGGTAAGCTTTACGCCGGCTGCCGGGGCGTCCGGCATCACTTCCAGCAGCTCCACCTTACCGGCCAACGAAAGACTACCAGCCCCGAAAAGCCTCCAGTGCGAATCCCATCACACCCACACCACTAACACGGCTACCACAGCTCGGTCCCTCATGGGCCGAGGGCAGCCTGACGGCGAGTGGGTCGGATCTGCCAACCCTCCGTGCCAAACGCAGCAGACCAACTCCACCAGCACCACCATGTCGGCCAAAGCCGGTGTGCCTACGAAGCAGCCGTGCACAGTGCAGATGGTGTTGCCAGATTCGGCCACGAGCCCAGGCCAGCCGAGCGCACCTTGCAATCCCCACAAAATGGACATCAAGGAGGGCAGCCCTCAGGTGTGCTCCAATCCGCCTTGCGAGACTCACGAAACGGGCACCACAAGTACAGCTACCGTGGCGGCCTCAAACATGGGTACCACCCAGCGGGTTTGCTCCAATCCGCCTTGTGAAACCCACGAAACCGGCACCACCAACACAGCTACCACAGCCTCTTCCAGCATGGGCACGGGGCAGCAGGTGTGCTCCAATCCACCTTGCGAGACCCACGAGACGGGCACCACCAACACAGCCACCACGACAACCTCTAATGTGGGTGCCGGGCAGGGGGACGGTGCCGGGCAGGTCGAAGGTGCCCAGCAAGCCCCTGTGACTCCACCCTGTGAAACACAGCAGACCAGCTCCACCAGCACCACCATGACACCCAGCGTCGGAGGCGACGGCCCCCAGCTTTCCAGCTCAGTCCCAGCACAAGGTGGGGGCTCTGAATCAGGAAGCGCCCCTGCGGGAGAGACTCCAGGCCCTGTTGGATCACCGCCTCGGAGCCCCATACCCAGAGTGTGTTCAAACCCTCCTTGTGAGACTCATGAGACGGGGACAACTCACACAGCCACCACTGTCACCTCCTCTATGGGGTCTAACCAAGGTAAGAGCAGGCAGGGGCAAGAGGGTATTGAGGGCATCTGCTCCGATTTCCCTGAGGCCAGTGCCTTTCAAAGTGTGTTCTAAGGCAGGGGTGGGCAGAGAAGGTTGATCTCCAGATATTTTGGACTTCAGCTCCCAGCATTCCTCACCATTAGCCATGCTGGCAGGGGCTTCTCTGAGTTAAAGCCCAAAACATCTGGAGATCTACCTTCTGCCCAACCCTGTACTGGGGGACCCTCAGAAACTCTCAGTGTGGGTCTCTCAATGAGAAGATTTAGTCATAGAGGACATGCTTTCTTGAATTCCAGCTTGTTTGCAATTACTACTCTTCTCCTTCAGTGTGCAGCTGCAGGTGAGTGTTGGGCATGTTTTAGGGCACACAGTTCACATGGGATGATGGTGAGGCCTCACACACAGCTGGTCAGTACCCTGCATGAACTCTGTTTTCCCTGGAATGCTCCCCAGACTCCTCTGCAACATGCCTGTTTGTCTTAATGGACTCGCTGGGGTTCCTCAGCAAGCAAGTTGACATAGAAAGGCTAGGAAATCTGAGTAATGTTGCCTCAATCTAGGGCAAAGCCCGACCTCAGAGATTCAGTGCACCCTTTCCGAGTTTCTGAAGTGAGAGTGGAGACTCATCATATCTTGAGGTCTGACACCCAAGCATTATCAGAATAACGCTTGGGTGTCTGTCTATCTACCTACCTACCTACCTACCTACCTACCTATCTATCATGCCTAGGAACTTTACGAGATGAGTAATGGCAGAGGAGCGGCTGTGAAACACTTGGCCCACCACTGCTAATTTCCCCCTGAAAACTCCAGCTGTGTTCTAGGTCACATTCTCAGGTCACGCAGTCTAACACTGAGGGGCAACAGGCCTGCCCGACTGCCTTGGGTGAGCGGCAGAGGTGCTTTAGTATCTTCCCCTGTGATCTTCTGCAGTACATAGGGGATCCTTAGCAGGCAAATTCATGCCAAGTGTTTCAGGATTAGGAAATCTGTAAAACTCTAGGGCTGGGGTAGGCAGAAAGTAGATCTCCAGATGTTTTGAACGTCAGCTTCCAGAAGTTGACGTCCAAAACATTTAGAGGTCTACCCTACTGCCACTTTAGAGGACACCAGCTACGAACTCCATCTGGCTGCCTTAAAACGCAGGTAGTTCTTCTTTTTACAGGGCGCCAGGACTTTGGCTTTGCCTTCATTGCATAACTAAATTCCTCTTTACAGATCAGCCACCTGCTACTAATGGACAGCAGGGGGAGCCGGAGGCAACTGTGAGTGAGAGCGTAGCCGCCAGCAGCCCCAGCGCCGTGTCGACCACTGTTCCCTCCGCACAGACCAGGGCCGTCACCACCGTTACCCAGTCTACGCCTCCACCCGGGCCCTCAGTGCCGGTGAGAACCACGGAGTGGGATCTGGGCCTGGTGTCAACCTGTTCTTGCTCCCCACATCCGTTCCATGGGGCATGCTAGGAGTCCAGGCTTTGAGGGGTCTTCAACAATGACAAGATAGCCAGCCGGATTCTCAAAGGAGCAGCCCTCCCTTGGAAGATCGGGTTTTATCAGTATGACCGCCACTGGTACAGCTTGTTGGGAGCAGGGGGAGAATCACCTTTTTTTCCTGCTCCCTCCTCGTTCCCTCTTGAGGCTTAGATGTACTTCAGACACAGCAATAGAGGCGGAGGAAAACGAAGTTTTTTTTAAATTTTGGTCTTTCCTCCTGGTGATGGCTGTTGGAAGGTACAGCAGTCTGTCCCATCCCATCCCCCCCCCCCCCCCCCCAGGATCTGCCTTGGATCTCCCCTTCCAGACCATTCTCCTAATCCTGGGTTTGTCCATATACCCTGCTGACAGCTTTAGAACTGTATGTTTTTCTCTAACCTTTGTCCCAGTTTTAGCCCCAAATGAAGAGAAATGGCTGCCAAAAGCTGCCTTACTCGCCTTGTATTTTCAATTTTTTTTCACATGTCACAAACAGGAGCAACTGTGTGCAAACATTACCTTTTTTAAAAAAAAAACATTTCCCCGTTGAGCAACCAACATCCCACAAAGCTCCGTTTAAACTTCCAGCTTGCTGTAATCTCTTCACTCCACATGCATCCCTAAAGGGTAGGAAGGAAAGAAGGAAAATGAGGAAGAGAAAGGGGGCGCCATATATATTTACCGTGACAATGAAATGGAAGCGTGTTTAGAGCATGAGATGTTGGGGGGGGATGGTCCTCACTAGGGTGGCTTCCCAAGAGCATCATGTTGGCCTTCACAACAGAGTGCTAGCTAGGATAGATGGATCATCAGTCTGATCTAGCAGAGGTGATTCTAGGTCATGTTCAGATTTGCCTAAAAACTGTGAGTAAGCCGTGTGAAGCAGAGGCATGTTCCGTAAGGAATCCCACATTGGCCTGCTAGGTAGCCCTGTTTGCTTTTCGATTGCTCCCTCTTTTGCTGCCAGGTCTAGCATTCCCAGCTTCTAATACCACCCCACCTCCTCCTTTTACAGAACATCTCTTCGTTGTCGGATGCACCTGAGGAAGAGGCGGCTCCCCCTGCTGAGGCTCTGGCTTCCATTAGCACAGATGCCCTCCCAGGAACCCCTGAGCCCCTGCGGCCCTCCGTGGAGATGCAGGCGGCAGCACCCGAGCCTCCGGAGCAAGCTCAGGCTGCACCAGCTGTCACTCCGCCCACAGAAGCCCCACCAGCTGAAGCTGCTTCCCAAACGGAGCTTGCAGCCCCTGTGGTGGAAGCACCAGCAGCGCCAGCTGCCCCTGCCCAGGAGTCTGTGGCGATGGTGCTGCTGCCCCAGGCCACCCCTGCTGCTCCTCCACCTCCGGAAGTGGAGCAGCTGGCCTTGCCCCAAGAGCTGATGGCGGAGAGCCAGCCGGGCACCACCACGCTCATGGTGACGGGGTTGACGCCAGAGGAGCTGGCAGTGACGGCTGCTGCCGAGGCTGCCGCCCAAGCCGCCGCCACCGAAGAAGCGCAAGCCCTGGCCATACAGGCTGTCTTGCAAGCCGCCCAGCAGGCCGTAATGGGTGAGTCACCCTCCACCTCTTTGGTTTGCCCCAGTGGCTGCCCGGTGTGAGCATCCTGTCCATACTCCGCCCTGCCTGTTTCTTCCCCTTACCAAGCTGTGGCAGGGCCTCCTGCCCCCTCTCGCTCTGGCTTGGTGAGGCTCCTTGCATCTCTCCTGTGCCCTATTCTGCCTCATTGTCTATTTCTGTTGCCTTCTGCAGGGCCTGGGGAGGCCATGGATACGTCTGAGGCGGCGGCAGCACAGGCAGAGCTCGGTCACTTGGGCTCCGAGGGCCCAGAAAGCCAGGCCACCACCATCCCCATTGTGCTCACGCAACAAGAACTGGCTGCCCTTGTGCAGCAGCAGCACCAACTTCAGGAGGCTCAGGCGGCGGCTCAGGCAGCAGCTCAGGCGGCGGCTCAAGCTGCGGCTCAGGCGGCGGCTGCTGCTGCTGCGGCTGCAGCTCAGCAACATCAACCTCAGCACCCACTGCCTTCCCACCTGCCCACAGAAGCCCTGGCTCCTGCTGACAGCCTCAACGACCCGGCCAGTGAGAGCAATGGTCTCAGTGAGTTGGCCAGCGCAGTCACCAGCACGGTTGGCCTACTACCCCCCACACCCACCGAGAGTAAGCGAAACCAAAACGGACTGCTTAAATTAACTTGTTTACTAGTTGCCCTGTGGGTTTGGCTCGCTTGCTGGAGACAACCTGTCTTGCATCATAAGCAAGTGCCATGTAGGTAGTGGTGCCTTCCGGCCTTCAATGGAGGAAGGCGTCCAAAGCACATTGCTCCGCCTGACTAGCTTCATAGGCTGGGCTTATGCAGAGCTCGAGTCTCTTCCTTCTGGTACCCAAGGATGAAGGTTGCTGTTTGACATGCGTGTGGTTGCGTGTCTGAATAGTCTTTAGGGTACCTTCCATCCTTTGGATTTTGTGAGACATGAATCTCTTGGTTAAGGTAGGAGTAGGTTCTGGTACTGGGTTTGCTGTCTAGCTTTAGGCATGGTGAGGTTTCTTTAGGGACAGGTGATCAGGATGGGAGGCCTTCATCACTTTCATCCTTGAACATTTATTTCCTATTCCAGGCCTTGCGCCATCGAATACTTTTGTGGCCCCACAACCGGTGGTGGTGGCCAGCCCAGCAAAATTGCAGGCGGCAGCTGCTCTGGCAGAGGTCGCTAATGGGATTGAGCCAGCTCCAGTGGTAAGTTTAGGGAGATCTAGAGTGGGGAGGGACGAGTTGCCAGCTTCCCAAGGCTCAGTCTGTTCTCTCACCCTGTGTAGAAACCAGAACCTCCCGCCCAGCCTCCAAAAGTGGTTGTGAAGAAGGAAAACCAGTGGTTTGATGTAGGTGTTGTCAAGGCAACCAACTTGATGGTGACGCACTACTTCCTGCCTCCTGATGATGCGCCTGCCACAGAGGTGACTGGCTTTGACATACCTTTTGCCGATTGGCACACTCATCTTGGAGCTCCAAACCTCTCCAACCATGCATGCCTCCCATTCTCTGTTCCTGCAACCTCCACGATGGTCCCCAAATCCCCTTCTCACTGTAGCCTCTTCCCTGCAGGATGACTCAGGCACCATACCAGATTATTCTCAACTCAAGAAGCAGGAGCTGCAGCCTGGTACAGCTTATAAGTTCCGAGTAGCAGGAATCAATGCCTGCGGCCGGGGTCCGTTCAGTGAAATATCAGCATTCAAGACCTGCCTGCCTGGCTTCCCTGGAGCACCCTGCGCCATTAAAATCAGTAAGGTGGGTGCTCCTTCCTTGTGCCAGTGTCCTGGTACCTCCGCTCCATGTCCCAGGGTAGCTGGAGTGACGTTTGTTGCTTCTCATGCCCCGGTGAGCCAGCTGTCCTGATCCTTAAGATCTTTGTTGGATGTTTGTGTTTCTCAGAGTCCAGATGGAGCCCACCTGACTTGGGAGCCACCTTCTGTCACTTCTGGGAAGATCACCGAGTACTCTGTGTACCTGGCCATCCAGAGCGCCCAGGCAGGCGAGCCAAAGAGTGCGGCCCCTGCCCAACTGGCCTTCATGCGGGTTTACTGTGGGCCCAGCCCCTCGTGCCTGGTGCAGTCAGCTAGTCTCTCCAACGCCCACATAGACTACACCACCAAGCCTGCCATCATTTTCCGCATTGCTGCCCGCAACGAGAAGGGCTATGGCCCAGCCACACAAGTCCGGTGGCTGCAAGGTGAGTGGCTGCTGTGATGGGAATTGGGAGGGGGAGGTACAGACCATTCCTGCTGGGTAATCTTCCCTGGCGGAGGGAGGGTAGCCTTTCAATCGGGTGGAGAACAGTTTTAGGTGGGAGGCCGAATTGCCCTCCACATGCCCGATGACCTCAGTGGGCATGGGCAGACCCACTGAGGTCATCTCCCGGCCCATCGTGCCTTTCTCCATACTGGAGAAAGGGACTCTGCCAGCAGTGGGAGGAGCAGGCGCTCTTCTCAGCACTAGCCAAGTCCTTGGCTTTGTGTGGTCCACCCCATCTCCGTGGGGGCACCCCACAAATCGACTCTGCCACAGCATCATTGGTCTCCAGGCAAGGCGCCAACGTGGAACTTCTCCAAGAGCTGCTTTGTCCAGTAACCGACTTTGCTGGCCCCATGCCTTCCTGCTATTGGAGATGATGTGTAGCGGGTGCTTCTTTAAATGTATCCCCATTTACAAGAGGAGGAACAATTACTAGGATTCCTTGATCTCTTTTGGTCCTGAAATGGCACAGATGGATATTTACATTTCAAATCCTGGTCCTACTAATGCAAATGAAGTACACCTGCAGAATTTGTCTCCAAGATCCAGGTTGGATTTATTTATGGAGGCCACAGAGGGCATTAAGTGAAGGGTGGAGAATGCTATAATAGGAAAGGCTGTGGTAGGTTTGCACTTTGGGGCAGGTAAGTCTGCGTGAGGACAGTTGTGTGTGTACAGGGCCCATTCAGAAGTCAACTGACTGACTGACTGACTGACTGGCTGTCTTCAGTTGATAGCAGCCCGTAGGACTGTCAGCTTACCCCTGAATTCCTAAGGGCGAGTGTTTGTTTTATCCTTTGCATGCCAGAGGTCCCAGTTTCAATCGCTGGCATCTCTTGTTTTATAAAAGGATTAGTCATTAGCTAATGAGAAAGACCTGTGTTTGAGACCTTGGAGAATCGCTGCCAGTCTGAATTGACAAGGCTTGGCTAGATGGACAAATGGTCTGATCTGGAATCAGGCAGCTGCCTGTGGTTCCAAGTGCAGAGTTGGGTGCTCTGTAAGACATTTCCTCTGTGGAACATGTTCTTAGTACTACGTCAGTGGAACTGAGGCCAAGAATAGTCATCAAGCACCTCTTTGGATCATGAGGGAGAATCCTGATGATGTCCATAATGACAAGGGTTACTTATTCACCGTGGTACAGTTTGGCCTATCAAGGTTTAATGTTTTTAGAGATTTCCAACTGGGGGGCCATAGAGAGAATTCAGCCTGTAAAATGTTTTTTTGCCCACTTATACAGAAAAATAGTCAAAAACTGTGCCAGTGATTCCACACTGGTGTTGTTTATTCCTTTGGGTTTTGTTCATAGCCTTATCCAAGCTAGAGCTCATGCTTTCTTCTGTAAAAAGCCCCCCCCCCCCTCGTAGAATGGTGCACCTTGGTTGTGGAGCGTGACCAGCTGTGAAGGGGCTGGTTGATGATGTCAGAACCTCTGGTTCATGACCCAGTGCCTGGAGAATAGCGTGGGCCCCTGAAAGTCCAGATGGTAGTGGCTGCCCCGGGTTATTTAATCTCTGCCTATTCGTTGTGTGTGCAAGTTAATGTGCTGGAATCTGCTATCAATCTTGGGGCATGCTTTGGGTGTGGAAGGGAGGCTCTTTGGAAAAGGAGTAGCGCCTCCAGCGCATGTAATGCACCCTTCTCTTTGCAGAATCGAGTAAGGACGGCTCCATGATAAAACCAGCCAACAAGCGGCCGCTTTCTTCTCCTGATCTGTGAGTATCTCCTAGCGGGTTGCTGGAACCAGCAGCAGTGCAGGATTTGGGAAAAGGAGGGATGCGGCCCGGAAGGGCACCTGGCATCTGTGGGCCAAAGCAGGTTCCCACCTCTTTTCTAGTTGGCCCGAGTTCCCTTTCTGTGGGCAGTGCATGGGCATGGCTGTTACAGCGGGGCCCTGCAAGTGGGGATTCTTCTGTGTCTCTCCTTGGAACTGTTCTGCTTAGGCAGTCTGGGAGAGTGAGATTTATTCTTGAGTGAGAGTAGTACATAGCTTTGAACCTATATGTTTGGGCTAAGCCAGCCCTGTCCTGAAAGCAGGCAAAGTCTGACCCATGTGGACGGGGACCAGAAAAGATCTCGTGTTGAAATGTTCACTTTAATAGGGGTTGGGCCAGTCCTGAGTCTGCCAAGGGGCTAGATTGCCACATCTCCGTGCTTGGGGACCCCTGTTCTGTGTTTTCACTCTGGCTCTTCTCCTGTTAGCCAGTGAATTGGGTGTTGCAGCAACTGCTGCAAACCGAGCCGTTCCAAAACCCACTCTGCTGAAGCTGCAGCAGCTGAGCCCCGTGAACCAGTGGCTTGCACGCTGTTGCTGACATGAATGGGGATTCAGTAAGCTGGGGAGGGCTGCAGGTCCATGTGCGAACCTGCTCAGTCCTCTGGTCTTCTGGAGGGAGAAGCGATGCTCTGCGTAGGAGGAGGACCATCTGTCTCTTAGCTCAGCAGGCCTTTGGACCTCACTGTTCCTCCTTCCCTCTTTTAGGAAAACCGCTCCAAAGAAGCCCAAAGCAGATGGGCAGTGAAGGGCATCCCCAGCTGTCCCCTCTTCCTGCCTGCTCCACAGCCTCCGCCTGAACCCCCAGCCAGTCAGCCGCCCCTGTGTGTGGAGGAAGATGGAACCGCCGAAAGCACATTTCGTACACCGTGGGGCTGGACTCTTGGGGCAGGGGGCAGAAGAGACGCAGAGGCCCACGTGAGGGAGCCCCAAGCGGGGGGCCGTCACTGTGCCGCTGTGCCCCAGCCTAGGAAGGGGGACAAAGGAACAGAATTCCTCCCCCGCCCCCTGCTGCCATCCCCTTGACATGGACACTGATGGTCGGGGTGGGTTTGGAGGGGGACATTGTTATGGGGGGAGGGGGGGTTGTTGGGTTTTTTACAAGTTGCAGTTACAGGAATGAAGTTCTTTTGTATTCCCCAGCATCCTGTGTGTTGGGGGCGGGAGAATGATTCTCTCTGCCTCCAGTTCTTGCCTCTGTACAGACCCTCTCCCTCAGTTTAGTTTTTAGTGTCTGCGTTGGTAATGGAGAGGAGTCTCTGCTGTTTGGGGTGGGGGGGGGGAGAGGGTAGGATGTGGTTGGACCACGGATGCAGCTACTTTGAACATTTGGAGGGGGGGCCTAGCTCATTCTACAGCAGCTGTTCTAATGCTCAGCCCAGGGTATTTGTGGCTTCAACCCACCCCTCTGTCCCTATCCATGCAGCAGCGCCCCCCCCCCTCCCCCTGTGGCAGCACAAACCGATTTCCCCCTCTGCTCTTCCCCTCTGGGCCACAAGGTGGCATGCTCTAGGCAGATGTCTTGCCATTCTCCTCCATTTTTTTGTATAAAAAAAATTTAGGAAAAGTTTTAAAAAATGTTTTTTTGGGGGAGGGGGGGAGTCGAGTCGAGTCCACTGGGGGCAAAGGCTATAGGTTAGGAGCCAGGCTGCAGGACAACATTTTTGATTGCTGAAATACAACTCTCTCCCTTCAACTTGGGGCGTGAATCTAGGTTTCTCCTTCTGGAGGAACATGTACTTGCCCTCTATCCCACTCTGGCGGCCCTCAGGACATTCCACAGAGGGGAGGGGGAGAAGAGCAGCCAGTGCTTATTGTTTAGCAGGTGGGGATGGGCTATACGATGCAAAGCAAGCACCCCCTAGGTGCGCACTGATGGCTGTGTCCTACCACCCCATTGTCAAGGAGACTGGCAGAGAAATCAGACCCCTCCCCACCCCAGGAGCAGACTCCTCTCCCCAACTTGCTCTGTGCTCTGGTCTTTTGTATTATAGTGTATTTCGCTGTGTCCCCCCCCCCTTTCCTGTTCAGACCCTACGATTCCTCTTGCCCTCCCAATATCTTACCCAATTTATTTTCCATTGAGAAAGGAACAGTCCTCATAGGAGTTTCCCATGCCTACCCACCCCTCCCTTCCCCCCCTAGTGCTGCGTATCTGTTTTTGTGCTATTTTGAACAATTAAAGACCTTTTTTCTTTTTTTTTTTTTGGAAACAAGATTTGATGTTTGTGAAACTAGATCTTCCCTCGGTAGTTTCTAGCTAATTCTGGGAGAAGAACTGTTTCCCCCTTACGAAAGGGCTGGGATGTGGGTGTTCGTACTACGGGGAGGCACAGAATCAAAATTCAGATTTATTTCCACATGCTTGGGTGAAGAGCAGCCCAAAATGTGATCCAGCCCCTCCCCGCATCCCCCAAAATGGGGCCGCCTCTTTTCGAGGGGCAAAGGTCTGCACTGAGATCTAGCTACAGAAGCTGCGTGCTGTAACCTGGTGCCAAATGCCCTTGGGGCTGCCCTTGTTCATTACGATGCACACAGGAGCCCCCAAGGTATATGCAGAAAGAAGGGATCTTCCCATCCGCCGTTGCGCTCATCAGCAGCTACACTTTTCCCGATGTGCCCCTTCTGGTGGCCTCGTCTCCAGGTGAACAGAGTCAGGTTGCGGCTGTTCAGGTCCCCTGCGCTGGGGTGAAATGGGGGAATGATGAGTGGCAAGAAGTGGTCAAGGCAAATGGGGGAAAGGGGCAGGATGTGCAGTGAAGATGTGAAGACCGTATTAAGGACAATGTCATCCGTGCAGGGGACAGGTTTCGATTAGGGAGATGTCATATCACACGGGTGCAGGGTTTGGCCAGGGCCTAATAGGATGTTGAGGCTTTAAAATGGGGGGGGGGGGGAGGCTGGAGAGAATGAGTTGGTTTCTTACATTTTTAAGTACAGCCCGTATGGCCCATTCAAACACCTCCTGTACGTTGGTGGCCGCCTTGGCACTTGTTTCGAAGTATGTGGCGTCATGAAGCTTGCTCCACAGTTCCGCTTCCTCAAAAGCGACCTGAAAAACAGGGCTTATGCATATCTTGCTCTCATCCCCATTCGTTGTCTGCAGCCCCAAGAACTAAACATTTTGTGCTTCCAGTGTCTGTAATGAAGGGCAGTTCTTAAGAACCCATTAAATTTTTCCCTGGATATTAGACGCTCCCCATCTGTGTCCTAGGATTGTTGGCAGTGTGGCCTGCCCACAGTCGGAGGAGCTGGACGTTAGAACGCTGGACCCGCCTCTTCTTATCCCCTGCCAGCCACGGGTTTCTGCCAAGAGTTCCCATTACCGCCCCTGCTCTAGCCACACGCCGCTTCCATATTTGGATTGGGTGTGATGACAGATGTGGAATGGCGGCTGCAGCCCATTGCCTCCCTCTCGCTTGCTCTGCACATAGCCCCACCTCGCGGTTCTCCAAGTCCGTTTTGTTCCCAATGACGGCGATGGGGAAAGCAGGCTCTTCCTCCGGCTCAATCTGCAACAAAAGCTGCTTGTGCCACTTCTCCAGGGCTTGGAAAGAGATCGCCGAGGTGACATCAAAGACGAGGAAGCAGCAGTCTGACCCTCGGTAGAGGGCAGTGCCCAGCGCTTGGAATCTTTCTGTGCCAGCCGTGTCCCAGATCTGGGGCAGGAAGAGAGACAAGAGGCTGACTTCAAGCTACGGCTGAATCTGTAGTGATTTCCTTCATCTGAATTCGCATGGTGTTCTAAATTGCTATTGGTGCTGTCAAAGGTTGATTCTCCAACATCCCCCGCCCTCTTTCGGTGCATTACGTTCTGTCACAGATGATGGTGTGAATTGAATGCCCTCATATTTTTCTTCAGTGGAAAGATTAAATAGATGAATTTCTCAATTTTTCACCAGGGCTCTTTGGAGTACCATGATTCTATGTATGTGCCAAATCTCACCACTTTAGGGTAAAACAACATCAGGGTACAGATTGTGCTAAACAGGTGTAATGGGGCAGTGATTTGAAGTGGCCTAGCTTTCTCCTCTCCACTCCTGACCACAACTTAGCTGGAGGGATGCAGAGGAGTGATTCAGCCTCATATTCCCACTCCCATGTCCTTTATAGCTGACCATTGTGACCTGCAATCTTAGAATGACTTGCACAAAATGAGAAATTGTGGAAATGCACATATCCTAACTTGGATTGCTGAATTGAACTGTTCTTGTCAATGAAGATAATCATAGTGCAGAAGAGATGATGATGATTTTTAAAGTGCAGAATGCGCCGGGAGCAATTAGTTGCTACATGTAGGGTCAGAAATTTTTCCTCAAGACAACTTTCTCATGATGTCGGGCAGAGGGTTTTTGGTGTGTGTGTGTGTGTGTGTGTGTGTTATAGGGAAGGGGACTCATCCTGTCCTACTGCTTATGGTGTTGGTCACCTTAGTTTCCTTTAATTGATAGGAACAATTAGTAAAACTAGGCCAGATAATGCTTTGAAGGCAGGCAATAGTTCTCCATGAACCTAACCCTACCTAGCTTTGTAAGCTTGCCTGGATCTTCCATCACTTGGGAAACTATATGGAAGCACCTTGGAGAAAGGGCTAATGTATAGGTGCATTAAATAGACATTATAACCCAAGGGAACGCTGAAGTTGGTTCCTAAGAATCACAGCATTTACTTGGCGTTGCCTCTTCCAGTGAACTAGGAAATGGGAGCCAACTATAGAACCATTGTTTTTACAGCTAATTTTGGTGGGCTACCAGTGTTTGCTGCAGCAGCCACAACTGATTGAGGTACAAGCTTTGTAGATCAGTTCCCACTTCAGCAGATGCAAGTGAGCCCTTGCCCTTGTGACGTGAGTGGGCTGTAGTCCACAAAAGCCTGCATCATAGTCTCCCTCAGCCTGGTGCCCTCCAGATGTGTTGGACTGCAACTCCCATCCCCATTGGCTGGGGATGATGGGAGTTGTCCTCTAATGCATCTGGAAGGAGCCAGGTTGGGGAAAGCCAATGCATCACGATAAATCTTTGAGTCTTCAAGGTGCCACAAGCCTTGTTCTTTTCGTGAATTCTGAAAGGCGTGGCATCTGCAACAAAACGTTGCAACTGTCAGTGTTCATGTCCAAGGTGTCAGCCAATATACCATACCATTTCCTCTTTCTGCTGGCTTTCCATTCTCCCCCCAAAACACTGCTGTGCCCACTAGCATGTTCAGTGGAATATTTGACTGCTTTGGGGTTCTTCCCTTCCTGTTCTGGTTCTTTCCTAAATATTTTTGTACTTCCACAAACTGTAGAGTTTCCCTTAGCCTGCAGCTCAATCGCTCGTGTGAGTGTAGAGTGACATTTTGGCTACATGAGGATTTACATGCAAATAAGTTTCCTACATAGAATGTCTTCATAAACGTAGGAGGAACGAGTGATAGAGAAGAGACCATTAAAGTTAGCCTAAAGTGGAGGTCAGGTTGTGCAAGTAAGGGTAATGGAGTGAGAGGCTAGAGGGCAACCAGCAGTGGGCCTGTTGGGCCTACCTGCACCGTCAGTGTACGGCCATCTATGTGTATTTCTTTGCTGAGGAAGTCGGCCCCGATGGTGGCTCGGTAGCGGCTGCTGAAGCGGTTGTTGACATACTGGTTCATCAGGGCAGACTTGCCCGTCCTGTGGAAGAAGGGAGCAGTGTTGACGCCAGGTCCTGAGAACTGGTCAGGGGCGGCCCTACCGTTAGGCAGAGTGAGGCGGCAAATCCTGGTGGGTTGGGAATGGCGGCAAGGTGCTAGAAGACAGAGCTGTATTTGCCTGCCCTACACCCGCTAAACGACTCTGTTGTGCTCAGGTGCTGGAGAACTAGCATTGAAGTAAGATTTGGTTGCCATTCTGGGCAGCTTCTATACATGAAATAGGGCAGGGGACATTTTGTCCTTCACTTCAAGCAACAAAATTATCTTGCCTCCTGTTAACCAATACTTTTATTGTGTCTTGCTTAGGCCATAGGCCACATATATAACAGCTAAGACAAAACAACAAGATCTGAAATGCTCAAGCTAAAATAGATTCACAATACATTGTGTAAAATTCGTTTGAATTAAAATATGCCCATTATTGAAAATGGATAATTATAGTCTGAAAATTAAAATAGCTACAGAGAAGCCAATGCATCCCCAGAACAATCAACTGCATTGTCGGAGATAAATTTTGCCCAGATTTTTTATGTTGCCAAAGCAAAAAAGAGAGACTTTCTATGTTATAGTAAAATCTAAATCAGAGAAAAGATTAAAATATATATATATCTCTGGGACAGTATTACCATGTAGGTTAGATAAGAGAGAACCCAGAAATTTAAACCTTGGCTCAGCGTATAAGGGGCAAGACTGCAAATAATGTGGCAGGTCTTCAATCTCTGGTGCGCCACAAATGCATACGTTGAATTAAAGGAGTATTGGAACATCTCCCATCAATCGTAGCTGTTGGCATAGTTTGGAAACAAAGAGCTGTAACCTCTTGCCTGAGTTTTGGTGATGTAAGCTTTGCTCAATAGGTAGCTCTTTAACCAATAAAGGACTGTGTTGGAACTGGCTCTGCCCAGATGAAGGGCTCTCTGCCATTTGCCAGGCTCCTGAGCTTCCGGTAAGCAACTGCCTCACAACATTATAATCCCCCAGAAAAGAAAACCACCACAGACTACGATACAGAGACAGTTCAGCCTGCCTCTGAAAACCAGTTGATGGGGAAGAGCAGCAGGCCTGGGCTCTTGTCCTCTTGTGCTGCTGGTGGGCTTCTCAAAGGCAAGTCGTTGGACACTTTGTGGGAAAAGGGCTAGTCCAAAAGTTGTTGGACTAGCCCTTATCATTGCAAAGAGAGCCGGGAAAAGGTGTAGGGCAGGGCTGAATAACTCGTGGCCTTTAAGATGGCTTGGGACTGCAGCTCCCATCAGCCCGAGCCAGCAGTGCAGGATTTTGGGAGTTGCAGTCCAATGCTATCTAGAGGGCCACAAGTTGCCCACTGCTGGTATAACTTGTCATTTCAAAGAATGTCCCACTGGAGTGCGTCTCCACCACCCCTCTGAGATCTTCTTTTGGACAGCATCTGATGAGCAGTCCTCCAGCCAACCTCCTCTTCCGCCTGCAATTGGCTGCTGACCCTGAGAGCTCTGCTGCATCACACCTACCACATCCTCATCCAACCCTGGGTGCTCACCCTGAGATGGATGGGGCTGGGGCCCTGGGGTTGCTCCTTTCCCTCCCTCTTCCGGCTCCCAGAGCAACAGGTCAAACTTGTCCCCGAGAGTCAGAATGTCCTAAGAATCAGAGTCTCCCTGACCTGGGCCCAAGCACAGCAGCAGGTGTCTTAAGCACCATCACACCCAATGAGCAAACACAGGCGTGCTTTCCAGGAGCAGTGCCGTGTGGGTGGGGTGAGCTCTCCGCACCTTCCCTTTCCCTATGGTGAGCTTCCCAATTTTGACAAACACATCGCTTCTCTCTCCCCCACACCATTACAAAAGCCCATCACTTACCCTGAATTCCCAATAAGCAGGATCTTGAGATGTGAACGCCTGAACATGGGGCGTCTCCGCCAGAACCTGGAAAGAGAAGGGTGGTAGGAGGTACAGCGAGGGGGAAGAGGAGCCGCTTAACCACCATACAGGGCCGTGCAGAGGGGGGGCAGTGGGACCAGTTGGCCCAGGGCCCACGATTTTGAGGGGGCCCTCCAACGAGGAGGTTCCCCCCAGCTTAAGCCACTGCTTCTGTAGTGTAAGCAGCCCATCTGGAAGCAAGGAGCCCGCCTTGTGGAAACAGCGCAGAAGCCGTCCATCGTGAAATTCTGAATGTGAAGAAGGGACGTCTTACATCTTGAATAAAAGTGCTTCCCATTACCTGTTTTATCAATCGTTCCAGTTCCTATATGTATTTAGCACTGAATCAGTGCCGCTGATTAAAAAATACTTAATGAGTTGTTTGAAATTGGGGTGGGGGGAAACACACTTCCCATCTGGCCTGGGCCTATGACCAGCTCTGCACGGCCCTGACCACCAAGTTGCTGCTAGCCTGACCTGCTCAATGAGCTTTGCCCTTGCCCTGGTGGTCCAGTCACTCCCAACCTGGGGACAACAGCCCTGCAGTGCTGGGCAATACCGCCTGTGCGGTGTCTGCGCACCTTCCAAGTTTCCTCCTCATCAAAGTTTTTCTTTGCGCTTCTTCTCCCCCCGTCCCCCCCCCCCCCCATTATGCCAGCTCCCGGCGGGTCCCTTGCTCCGTGGGGAGGGGGGCAGGCTGACCTTTGCTGCTGCTGGAACTCTCCACCGAAAGAGGGGGGCCGCCGTGGCCGGAGGGGAGTGCCTGCCAGGCACAGCAGGTGGTGAAGAAGGGGGCTGGCCGCGCGATCGTGTGGATGGGGCTAAAGGAGCGACCGCCCCGGCGGCGAAGTCCCGCGGCTTGCTTCCTTCCCCTGGGCCTCTGCGGGAGCAGTGCATTCCTGCCGGGCTTATCCGAGCAGCCCTCGCCCCGGAGCAAGGAAGGGGGCAGGCAGCGAAGGGAGGCGAGTTGGGGGCTGTTACTTTTTTCTTCTGCTAATCCCAGGAGAGGAAGAGAAAGGGCGGCGCGTGCGACGTAGCACAACGCTCCCCACCGGATCAGGAATGCACTAGGCTCGGTCTGTGCCAGGGCTCAGCCCCGGAACTGGGATCGGGGCAAGACTGTTGGGAGGCAGACTGAGCATGTGCAGAGTGCATTCCTCCCGCCGCTTAAGTGGGCGCAACGTGTTCTCCGAGGTGTTTGGGGGGAGGGCTTCAGGCTGGCCCTGTCATTGAGCAGCGCGAGGTCCTGATCTTGGGGTCGGACGAAAGGACAGGACATGGACTCTTTTTTTTTTTAAAATGCATTATTGTGGTATTTTTACTGCTAGGAAAGGGGAAGGTGCTTATGGGCTGTTCTGCCACAAGTACCCAAAATAGCTTGGGTACTGCTGTGCATCTTGAAGGGGAGGCGGGAGGGAGGGAGAGGGAGAGAGAAGGGCTGTGGAGGATTTCGGTGGGGCTTTGAATCCATTCTGGGTTTCAGTCAGAACCAGCCAGAACTCTAAAGGAGCTAACCAAGGTCCTGACCCGAGCCCCAAATAGCTTCTCTTCTGCCGCTCCCAGACTCTGGAATGACCTGCCGGAGGAGACTCGTCAACTTAACAGTCTTTTAGAATTTAAGAAAGCTATAAAGACTGTTCTCTTCCGGCAGGCATATCCAGTGTAATTTTTAGACTGTTTTTAGGATGTTTTAGGATGTTTTAATGCAGTTTTAATAATATTTGTCATGTTTTAATTAGTTTTATGTATTTTATCATGTTGTTGTTCCCCGCCTCGATCTAGACGGAGAGGCGGGTAAGAAATAAATCGTTATTATTATTATTATTATTATTATTATTATTATTATTCTAGAGCCCTAGATGATTCTGGCTGAAGCCCGGAATGGATTCACAGCCCCATCGAAATCGGAGTCACCAACCTCCACTGGAGAAGGGGTATAATAATTTTGCTTTTGAGGCTCAGGCAGCAAAATGTCTCGCTTGGGCAAGGGGATTTCCGGGGGGAGGGGTCTCCCCTCCACCTCTCCACTGTTACCACTGTCCCCTCTCTTTGGGCTCAATGTCCACAACTGTTCACAGAGAAAGAGAGAGAGAAAGGAAGTGTGTAAGAGGAGGGGAGGATGTGTCTCCCATCTCCTCACTCCGGCCATTCTTTGCATGCTTGGCGAGGACAGGTGAACAGCAACAACAGTGAGCGAGCGAGCAAGTGAAGAGACACAACAGGGGCACAAGCCAGCCTCATGCAGGTGCCCGATGATGCCAACCCATGGTGCTGAGCCCACCTACACCAACATGGCTGGAAGGCAAGGGTCCAGGTTCAAGGGTGATGCTTCAAGGAGCCCCCCTCCCAGCACCTGTCTCTTAAAAGAATGAGCTGCTGGCAGGGTTGAGTAAGGGACACACACACGAGATTCAGGCACAAGCTACAGGTTTTGAGGCCTCTTGTTATGGGGGGACAGCCCTCTCCAAGGCAAAAATAAAATAAAATACTGTTAAATTATATGGGAATGGACAGATTCTAAAATTGTCTTGAAGCCTAACCGAGGAGGCATCCAGATCAGTTGGTAGAGAGCCTGGTTAAATGTGATCTAACATAGCTGCACATGCAATCCCTTGGGGTGGCAATTTTGATAGGATGTTCTAATGAAGCAGCAAACAGTCCGTTAGTGCACCCTGAGGGGGGTGATGGTGGGGAGGAGGGCTTGCAGTCTTTCTGAGACACAATGTTCGGACTGCAGATAATTGTGCAAGCTCTACAGACTGGTTTGAGTGCACAAAACCACTGCTTGGTGTAGGAGCTGTTGTGGCTAGGGTGACAATCCTATACACACATACCTGGGAGTAAGTCCCCACTGAATTTAATAGGACTTACTTCTGAGCAGACATGCATAGGAGCGTACTGTGCAAGAATGATCTGCAAAAAGGGAAGTCCTTGATTTGAAGATTGCATCTACCACAAACTCACTAAGTAAGCCACTTTTTCTCAGCCTCAGTCATCCCCCCCACCCCATCTGCAATAGGGTCATAATATTACAATGTAGTGCGTACAATAATTACAAAAAAAATAATTTTTCTCACTACTCTGTAACACAAATGCATACGTTGGGAATACAGGGCAAATCTCCTAGAACAATGGGCTGTGCATTCTTGTATTATTAGAAGTTTATGTACTATGTTTTGTTAATAGGGGAGACTAGAGATGGATATCTAAGGGAAATAAGGCCTTGTGCTCACATTAATTTTCAATAGTTCTGGTGCATGAGAACTTCCTAGACCTAGAGTATTTTACCCCATATTAAATAGTCAGAAGGGAGTGGGAGGGCTGATGGTGTCATTTGAATTTTCTTTCTCAGACACCAAAAATGTATTGTGTGCCCCATCATGTGTGATAAATGCAGGTTAGTCTACTTTGCCACCACCGTGGTGAATGGAAAATAATGTGTCCCCAATGCCACACTCACATGACAAAATGCAAGGTGTGCGTGAATCTGCCTTGCGCTATAGTGTACATGCAAGCTTACGCTCGTGATTTCTGATATGGAAGTGATCTCTGTGTCAAAAAAAAAATCTGTCTTGTGCAAGGGGCCCAAATTCAAAGGGGACAAGTATCCTGTACCCTGAATCATTGCATAACAGAAGAAAGAATTTGGCAGGGTCACCTTCTCGTGTTGCGGAACTGAAAAAAAGGCTGTATCTGCCAGAATTCCCTATTCTACCCATTTATGGAGTGACTCTGTGATGGGGCTCAGAAGTAAATTAGAGGACAGATTCTAACCCCCACCCCCATATATTTTAACAGCAAAACATATTAATTCCTTGGATGTTTGTAGTTGAGGCTGACGGCTCCGATTTCGGTGGGGCTGTGAATTTATTCTGGGTTTCAGTCAGAACCAGCTGGAACTCTAAAGGAGCTAACCAAGGTTCTGAACCCTAGCCCCAAAATAGGCTCAGCATCTTGGATAGCTTCTTTAGAGTTCTGGATGATGCTGACTGAAACCCAGAATGGAGTCACGGTCCTCCAAAATCGGAGCCACCAGCCTCCACTCGAAGTTTGGATACCTTGGCATAGAATATGCTGGAAATAGACTCTTTTCCATTTTGTGCGCAAAGGAAAAACAAACAAACGCAGGTCTCCACTTCCATCCAACCATCCAGGTGCCCTCCAGGCGTTTTGATTTACAACTCCCATCATCCCTGACTATTTGCCATGCTGGCTGAGGCTGATGGGAGCTGTAGTCCAAAGCATCTGGAGGCCCCAGGGTTGCCTCCCCCTGCTCTAGAAGGGACGCTTAGCCTGGGATGGTGGTAGTTGCTGATTGGTGTTGGGGGAGAGCTATTACCTGGTGCTCCAGTGGCATTTAGTCACCTGATGCAGCCATCTCTAGGGTGGAGCCAGGTGTTGCCCCAGGCAGTACCAATCTCACCTCAGCCTTAAACTCCTCCTGTGTCCTTAGACAGACTCCTATTCTCGCTGACTCAGTTCCCCCACCAACAGAATGGGGACTGTCCTATTCCATTGTAAGGTTTACCGAGATGGACTCCTGCACCTTTAGTAGTTATGTAGAGGAGAGGACTTCATGCAAGCTACACATGCAAGCTCCCTCTTCCTACACTATTACTTAAGGCGCAGGAACCCCGTCCTCTTTCACAACTGGCTATCCTCCTTGTTACTGTGGGAGCCCTCTTGCGGATCTCTGGAACAGATCACAGCAGTCGTAGGGTTAGCAAGCCTCTTAAAATCATAGAAAACTTTAACAAACCAGGGTCTTTCTCCCCTGCGTGGGAAGAAGGGTTGGACTTGTGTCAGGTGACTTGAGGAAATCATATGACCATCAGTTCCCTAATTAGCCCTGGAACTTTTTGCTAGCTTTCTTGTTTTACGGTTACTTTCGTTCACACACACACACACACACCGCCTGAACGTGTTATTATGTTACTTCCCCAGACAGAGATACGAATAATGCGTTTGCTCCTTGGGTTCGGGTCTTTCTCTGGGTCCTATCCTGGAATGTGCTGACACAGCTGATACAACCATGTCTCCACCCCCAAAGTGATCACATCCCTGTATTTGTGCCGAAGCAGCAGCAAGAATGGAGTTCCAGACCCTGCGGAGCTGGCATGGACGGATCTCTCAAGAGCTGGACACAGTGATGGATTTCTGGCTGCAGCACTCCCATGATGAAGAATATGGGTTATCTATTTTATCTATCTATATCTTTGCCCCAGGGCCATGCAGTGAGTGTTGTGGCTGAGTGAGGATTTGAGCACAGGTTTCCCCCATTCCAGTCTTGTACTCTACCCATTACACCGTGCTGTCGCTGTCTGATATTGGGTGGGTGGGGAGTGTTGAGGCTTTGATTTCCAGTGATAGGAGTTTCACTAAACAACGTTGCCCAAACTGAGATGGGGAAGGGGGAATCTGTGAAATGGAGAGTGGTTCTTCTGAGGAAAGGCAAAATGTCCCACTGAGATATGGGGAGACATTTTCCCCCCATCCCCCCCAAAATAAGGCCATGTTTCCAGGGGCAGAGAAATCTAGGGTGTAATCCTACGTATGTTTAGGTGGGAGAAAGTCTTACAACTCCCAGTGTTGTTCTTATTAATTAACATGGAGGGTTGGGCTGTGCCACCAGGAGGTTCTCCTGCACAAGCTAAGTGAACTGAAGAGGAGCTGTGTGTGAGCTGTGCCCAAATGCTTCTTTCTCATTTTAGTGGGGTTTGCATAGGAGAGCTTCCTAGCACAGGGATGTGGCCAGATGTTGTTGGACTCCAACTCCCGTACATCTCAGCTGGCTTTGCCAAGGGTCAGGGATGATGGGTGTTCAACAAACATCTGGATGGCTGCAGGTTGCCCAACCCTATCCTAGTGGATTGTGCTTCATACCCCAGATTTGTCTGCCTGTCCTCCTTAACAGCACCCAGAATTTGCCACCTGAGGTGCTGCTTGCTTAATTACTTAATTAATTAATGCAGTTTTAAACTACCCAGTAATCCAAGTTCTCTGGGTGGTGTGCAATACATTAAAAAAATATAACATGCAAATGGTTAATAAAACAGCTTGCCTTATGACAGGAGGCCTTTTTTTGGCCTACAACTCCCATCAGCCCCAGTCAGTATAGCCCAGCATTAAAGAAATCTCAGTCCATAGCCCTTCTGGTTCTAATCGCTGTCTCTTCTTTCTTTTCAGGGGGTTCTTTACATGTCTGGGCCAAGATGGGAAAATTTATGATGACCTGAAATACGTCTGGTTGCAAGGAAGGCAGGTAGGGGCACTCAGGAACAGTGGATTTTTGAATGTTTTCTGATTTTCTGTCATTATTCCCATTGGATGGTTGGGGGGGAAACTGAGGCTGATGAGGGCCAGTTGCTACATCAGGGATGGGCAGATGGTAGATCTAGATCTACTGGTAGATCTCTCTGGGGGATTTGCAGTAGATCTACAAGGAATTCTGACTCCTGACTGTTTCACAATGGCGACAAGAAAATGATAAACAATACTGTTGAAATGGAGAAGGCTTTGAGTTTCCAAGAATGGCTTGTTGTGTGGAAGGACTCTGAGCTCCGTTCAGTTCCGATACTCAGAACGGTTCAGAGTTCTTTCATTCCAAGGGTATGTCTTTTGCACCAGGCAGCCTCTGGTTGGTGGATCTCAGGATTGTAGTAAAACCACAACAACATTGAGCCTGCAAGCCCAAAGCCTGTCTGCTACTGCCCTACACACATCCTCAATGCCAGGCATAGGCCAGGGTTAAACCTGGGTGGGGAACATCCAGCCTTCAGCCTAATTGTATGTGGCAGAGAGTGTGGTGGTGGTAGGGGAATGGGATTGCACAGAGAGAGAATGATGCAATCCTGAAAACTCTGCCCACTTTCAGCTCTGGCTCCACCCGCCATTGTCTATCGGGACCTTTGACTGACTCTTCCCATTAGTCAACAACCTTTCAGAGGGAAAAAGGTTCCCCACGCTTGGTTTAAGCAATGGAAGAAGCCCTGGATGAGTTTAGAGAAGCTAGTTTGATCCCTTCAATTCCTTCCTTACCAGGTGTGGATGTACAGTCGGTTGTATCGAAAAGTACCACGATTTAGGCGCCCTGAACTCTTACAGGCAGCTCGAGCAGGTAATCTCCACCTTATGGATGTAAGGGACAAGGCTTGGGAATTCGGGCAAGGGGAAGGTAATCGTGGGCATGTGGAAACTTTTGATGTGTAGATGGGGAGCCTATCTACACACGCAGGATAAAACACTTTGAAAACGTTTTGAAACTGTATATGGAGTGTGTCCCGGGCCCCAAAAGTTCTCAAAACGGTTATAAACCGTTTAAAACCATTTTAAAGCAGTAGTGTAGATAGGCTGTAGGATAGGGAGAGGAGATAGATAAAAGCTAGAAAGTTCTGATGCTGTGGAATGGCAGTGGAGCTGAAGGACCTATAATAATAATAATAATAATAATAATAATAATAATAAGCTTAGTAACTGATGCCTATTATTATTAATATTAGCATCTATTATGATTATGATTGGTTATTAATATTACTTTTTCCATCCATTAACTGAGTGGTTATTGTAACAACCCTGTAAGGTAGGCCAGTATTCTTGTAGAGAGCAAGGCTGAGATAGACATATATTCCCTAAGGCTGCCTACACTGTTCACAGCAGAGGTGAAAGGATTTCCTAATGCTCAGCTTGGTCTCTTGGCTGCTGTGCCGTAGTAGCTGTTGATAAAGAAGCCCATAAAAAGGGATGAGGAGGGGTGGTTTGAGCCCAAGCACTGTGAGCGCAGGTTGCCAGTGGCAGGGAGAAACCCGGGTGGAGATCCCACTCCCCAAATCCACTTCTTTCCCCCAGGTGGGGAGTTCCTGCTGCAGCACGCACGCATGGCACCTTCCCAGAAGTGTGCCTTTGTTTTGACCCGTGACGGGCACCCTGTGAAAATCCAGCGCACCATTTTTAGCGAGTGCTTCTACGTCCTTGGGCTGGATGAGCTTGGACGAGCAACAGGTGAATCCCATTACCAGGTGAGGCCAGGAGAGCTGAATGTAGATGTCCCCATACATCTAGATGTCCCCTTAGGCCAGACTTCCCCAACCTGGTGTCCTCCAGATGTTTGGGACTATGACTCCTAGAATTCCTGACTGTTGACCATGCTGCTTGGAGCTGATGGGAGTTGAAGTCCAAAAAATCTGGAGAGAACTAGGTTGGGGAAGGTTGCCCTAGGGTAACAATGCCCCTCTAAAGTCTATTCATCCTCCCTCCCTCTTCTTCCACCCCTCAAGTAGCCTGTCAAAAACACCCTTTCTTCCCCAAAGCCTTGGTACAGCATTAGTAGGTTTGGCCCAGAGTGGAGAGGCTTCTTCATTTACCTCATGGTGCTGCTGTTGGGGACGGCCTTCCTTATCTCTATGGTTACTGGGGTTCTATTGATAGAACTAGGCCAGCCTTCGCCAACCTGGTGCCCTCCAGATGTTTGGGACTACAACTCCTAGCATTCCTGACCACTACCCATATCTCTATGGTTACTGGGGTTCTATTGATAGAACTAGGCCAGCCTTCGCCAACCTGGTGCCTTCCAGATGTTTGGGACTACAACTCCTAGCATTCTTGACCACTACCCAGGCTGGCTGGGGTTGATGGGAGTTGAAGTCTAATACATCCAGAGGGCACCAGCCTGTTGAAGGCTGAACTAGATGAAGGATAAGCATGCTTTGTATGGGAAGAGGCCTGTCAACAGGCTGAGCCTGCCCTTGAGCAATGCTGACTTGTCCAAAATAGCGAACTTCAGGGGTTGGTCTGGGGTTTGCTCTTAATCTTCCCTATAGGTGAGTAGCTGGGCAGTTGTAGGTGAGTCAACATACATACACACAGAGTACTGGGCAGCCTGGTACCTGGTCTCTCTGTAGGTTAGCAGTGATGGGCCTCTGGGGTTGTAATGGTCTTCCTGTTGGCAGAGGGAAGCCCTGACGATGATGGAAGCCATCGTGCGCTGGGTGAGGGAGGATCCCTCTGAGCTGGGGCGGCCACAGCTGACGGGAGCCACCCCCCATGACTCGATGGCTGTTCCCATGATGCTCCTCAACCTGGTGGACCAGCTGTCAGAAGGAGATGAGGCAGCTGCAAGGCGCTTCAGCGAGCTGGGGAGCTGGTCTGCTCAGCGAATCCTCATGCACGTTCAGGTACAGGGGCAGGAACAGCCAGCAACCCCAACTCCTCCTCCTTGGTCTGGTTTGTCCTACATGTGGCCTGTATTTTCACTGAATCCCTCTTATTTCCTTGCAGAGGAATGGCGCTGCTGTGTTGGAGAACGTTTCTGAAGATGGCAAGGAACTGCCAGGGTGTCTGGGAAGACAGCAGAATGCTGGTAAGAAAGGACTTGGGAGCCAAGATGCATTTGGAATCTCTAAGGAGAAGTACTTTCAGAACAGGATGTGCCTTGTGTGCATTCACGGATTCGTGGCACAAGTGCAGAATCTTGTGTCTTGCTGAGGCATTTAGCATTAGGAGAATTCCCTGAATCTTGTTTTTATTCTACTAATAGAATTTAAGTTGCCCTAGGATAAAACCTGGATCCCAGCCCCTGCAGAGTATGAGGAGCTTTGAGGAAGCTCTACTATAGAGGTGGGCAATTGGTGCCCTTCCAGATGTCTGGGCCTGCAACTCCCATCAGCCCTAGCCAGCATAGCCAATGGGAGTAATCTATTTATTGATTTTCTGTATTTTTGCACTTATTTCCCGCCTTTTTTCCTCTTGCAAGGAACCCAAAGCAACTTACATAGTCCTCCTCCTCCTCTCCATTTTATCCTCACCCCTGAGAGGTAGATCAGGCTGAGAGTCGATGGCTGGCCCAAAGTCACCCAGTGAGCTTCATAGCTGAGTGGGGACTAGAACTCAGATCTCCTGAGTCCAAGTCCAAAATTCTTGCCACTACACCACACTGGCTTCCGAATGCCGAAACTTTTAGAATGTCACAACTTGCGCCCTCATGCTTCTACTGAGTTAGGAGCAGGGTCGTGCAGAAGGGGGGGCAGTTGGCCCAGGGGCCTAAATTTTGAAGGGGCCCTCCGACAAGGAGGTCCCCCCCAACTTACGCTACTGCTTCCGTAGTGTAAACGGCCTATCGAGAAGCAAGGCGCCCGCCTTGCGGAAACAGCACAGAAGCCGTCTGTCGTGAAATTCTGAATGTGAAGAAGGGATGTCTGACATCTTGAATAAAAGTGCTTCCCATTACCTGTTTTATCAATCGTACTAGTTCCTATATGTATTTAGCGCTGAATCAGTGCCGCTGATTAAAAAATACTTAATGAGCAGTTTGAAATGGGGTGGGGCACACACTTCCCATCTGGCCTGGGCCTATGACCAGCTCTGCACGGCCCTGGTTAGGAGCTGGGTGCAGCTAGCAGCCTGAACTTCTGGGTGATCTGAGATGTGCCTTCCTTTCTGTTTTCATTCCAAGGCCATGCACTCGAAGCAGGCTGGTTCCTGCTCCGTTATGCCCAGCGCCAGCATGACTCGGCCCTCCTGTCCCAGGTTGTGGAGAAATTCATCAAGCAGCCATTCCATTCAGGTTGGGATCCTGAACACGAGGGACTCTTTGCCTTCCAGGATGTCGATGGGTTCTGCCCTACACAGGTATGGGCTCAGCCTGTTTTCACCATCTCTCTCTCTCTCTCTCTCTCTCTCTCTCTCTCCCTCCCTCTCTCTCCCTCTCCCAACCACCCAAGGATGTCCTGTTTTTCAAATTTTCCCACCCTCTTCTTCAGCTAGAGTGGAAAATGAAGCTTTGGTGGCCGCACACAGAGACCATGCTTGCATTCCTGATGGCCTTTGCCGAGACTCGAGACCGGGAGCTCCTAGAGCTGTTCGACCAGGTGGCTAAATACACCTTTGCCAAGGTACGTTTGAAGTCTGGGCACTTACCTGATGTTCATATGAAAGTTAGGCGATTTTTCAAACTCGTGAGAGTAACTTTGGGGATCTAAAACCGGCGTAGCTAAAAACGTGTAGTGCAGAACGTGATTGCAAAAGCTGAAGGCTTCGGCTTTCCTTTAGTATTTATTTATTTATTTATTTATTTATTTATTTCATATACCACCCAATAGCCAAAGCTCTCTAGACGGTTCACAAAAATTAAAACCAGTATAAAACAAAACAGTATAAAAACATGATATCAAAATACAATATAAAAACACAACCAGGGTAAAACAACAACAACATGCAGTATAGTCAGGTTTCTCACCCTTGTGGTTTTGGGACAGGCGCACACACACAAAATGTGGCTGCGAAAGGCTCCAAAGTTTTTTGCAGCCTTTGCCAACCTAATGCTATCTAGATGTGTTCCAGTACAACTCCCACTACCCCCAGACAGCATTGGCCAATGGTTACACTGGCTGGAATCCTACGTATCTGAGATTTGGAGGTGGAGCTCCTAATGGTCAGAAGACAAGTCGTTGAGATCCTAAATGCAGCTCTGTCCCCTCTACCACTCCACTCCCAGCCTCTGGATGTATTAATGTACAAACATCGTCCCCTATTACTTTTCTACAATCCTTTTGCTAATGGCAAAAATCACTAAAAGGGAGAATTGGGAAAATAGCAGGGTTCTGTTGTTGGGTCCCTTTTTGGTTTCAGTTTGGTGTAACTACTGACTGAAATTGCTCCGGTATAGTGTGATTAGCTATCCTTTGACAGTAACACAATAACATACCTGTCCTTAACGCAAGAATAACGTTACTGATTAACGACAGATATCTGCTGCTCCTTCCCAGTTTTTGCATGCTGGGTTTATCAGCCTCCTATTAGCTGAGTCACACTTCGCTCATGCGCCTTAACAGGTGTACTTTTAGTGCGGGTAAGAGCAAAACTTGTGATGCAGAGGACAGGAGTTGAGAATGCCGAAAGGAATGTGATTCTGGTTTGTTGGGCCCTTTGGAGTATTCTGAGCTCAGGATAGCTTACATGAAGTTTTCGTGTTTTGTCTTCAGAACACCCATGTAGGTAGCTTCATCTAAAACAGCCTTCTCCAACCTGGTGCTCTCCGGATACGTTGAATTGCAACGCCCAGGAAATTATATGGAGGGCACCAAATTGGGGAAAGTTGAGCTAATGCATGCTGCCTTGCACAAGGGCCATCCGCTGAGCGTTGATCCTCCTGGTCCAAATCCAGTATCTCGTCATCGAAATCACACTGGCGCTCTGTTTCCTCCATGTTACCAGCTTGTAGATCATTGGATGCTCATGCTGTTTCATCATTGTGCTTGTTTTTTCCCTTAGTTCCGTGACCCAGAGACAGGCGAATGGTTTGGCTACCTGACCCAGGAAGGCAAGGTGGCTCTCACAATCAAAGGAGGGCCATTTAAAGGTAAAAGGACTAGGAGCGATGGCTAGATACAACAGAAATAGGATTTCATTCGAGCAAGAGCCTGTTTCCAGTATCAGGGCTCAACTCAGGAAATAATAATAAAAGATAAGAGTGCCTCTGAGCTATATACAGACTGTGCATTAAAACCACAGGCCATTCACAGATATCTAGAATTAGAAGTGTACGCTTTTAGGGCAGGGAGAGAGGGGGGGATCCATCTCCAGTAACACTGCCTCTATTTCTGATATTAAGGTCTCCTGTTTTGGAGTAAAATGGAGCGCACCCCTTTACTACCCATCCTGCAGCCTATTCTTGTAAATCAGGAGGCCTTGGGGAGAAAACTACTCCTGCCCTTTAAAACAGAAGTGAGGAACCTCTGGGCTGGGGGGCCAATCTGGCCCTTCTGTGGTTCCTATCCCTCTTCTGTGGTCTCCCAGATGGCCCACCCCCTTTCCCAACCACCTAACATAGGGCGGTTTCCCAGTTTTTGTGCAGATTTTCCCCATTCTAAAAGGCTGAAGTGCCTCTCCTAAGGTAGATACTGGCAGTAACAGCTTCAAGCTACAATATGCTGGTATTTTGGCCTCCCCCCGTTTGCCTTTGGCTCCACCCCACCCCCCTTTGCCTTTTACCCCACTCACCACTCAAATGCAGTTCTGGAGAGCTTCTCTGCAATGGAATTTGGTCCTCAGGCTGGGAGTTCAGCACCCTTGCTTTAAATATGATTTCTGCTATCCAGCAATCTTAATATGCAAAGCCTGTTGACAACTATTGGGGGAGCATTTGAATGTTCAAATTAGGGCTGCAACTTTTGGTTGGTTGGTTAGATTAGTTAATCTAAACCCTTTTCATAGACACAAAGTGTCCCTGATTTCATTGGTAACCGCTTTTTTTTAAAAGGTTAATTATTTGTAATGTTGTTTATAAAAGATGAAAGTGGTGGACAGCGTCTCTTAATAGGACTTTATCCCTCACATAGGAAGGAATGCCTCTTTTCTAATGAACCACCTATCCTCTTCTAACTGAAAAAAAATGTCTTTTCTTCCAAATTATTGTTTTATTCATTTGCAAATTATTTGTATGGGCTTTAATTAAGTTTCCATAATCAACTTAATATTTCTTAACTGGACCGCAACCTTAGTTCCCATCTTGCAGATGTGTAATGGTTGGTTACAATAAAACTGATTGGGGCATTTTACAGATGACAATGACTTCCTTCTCAAGGGATTGAATGCCTTTCAACCAGCAAACTTTGTTTAGCCAGATTCAGGTCCAAGGTGAGAACTACAGTCCAGGCCTGGTCTTACGACATTTTAGGGCCTGAGCAGAACATCGAAATTGTGTGTCATCTCTGCAACGTGGTGCATGGAAAGTTCTTCTGTGCAAGCTTTGCTGAAATGAACAATGGCTGCAGCCTTTGATAATATCTCAAAGGTGCTGTCCAAAATGGCTGCCTCGTTTTGCCTCGTTGTAGGCCTGTATAGTATATGCTACTATCGCTTTACGAGCAACTCCGAGAGGGAGGTCTGAGTTAACCAGTTGACATCTCAGTTAATAAATAGTTATATTTCAACCATCTTGCCTAAACTGTGGTGTCCTTATCTCAAGAGAATACTACAGCTTGCTTCTGCCACTGAACCTTTGCTCAATATTTTAAGATTCACAGTCTTCAATACTCAAATGGCCCAAAGTGGGATACTATTGTCGTGACTCTGTAACTCCTGATGCTTCTTGAAGACAATAAAGAGACCTTTTAGGAAAAAACAATCTTTTATTATACAAATGATCCCTTCTCACCCTTTGCAAAAGAGGATAAAAACTTAGAAAGCGTTTTGCCCGAAGGCGTAATTAGCTAGGCAAGCAATGCAGTTGATCTATCTTAAAAGAAAGTAAAAATCACATTAAGAGGAATCTGTCTCTAAACCCTTTCTAGCTAGAAGCCGTTCTGAGCAACGCCTCGTCAAATGCTTGAAATCAGCCCTCTTAACTTTCCTGCGAAAAATAGGATCTTTCAATTGGCTTCTGTCTAAGGTCTCAGACGAGGGAGTTTTATCAGTGAGGTTAGAGCCTTCTCCCAGGAGATTATCTCCAGAGGAAACCATGGGAACCTGCTCTTGTGGTATGACCTCGGGATCCTCCTGCAGTTCAATCTCTGAGTCAGAATCGCTGCCTGACATTCCTTCACCCTGCACAAGGGGGGAGGACGTAGACACAACACCTATGCTGCGATTAGAAAATAAAGGAATCTGTCTGGGAGGCTGGATCCATGTGCCCTACTCATTTTCACCTTCCTACTTCTCACTCTGCAGGCTGTTTCCATGTGCCCCGTACTCTCTACATGTGTGAAGAAATTCTGGAATTGCTTATAAAGGAGACTGAATCTACCATCCAGGAATGAAATGCTCCCTTGCCTCTTGTATTAAGTTAAGGGCAGGGACTTCTCCAAATTCTGTCTCCGATGAACTTCAATTCCAGTCCTACCTCTCTCCAGTTAGGACAGAAGACTGAAGAACTCCCTTCCATCCACTTCTCGTTCCAGTTCCAACAACAGCAGTCTTTCTACTCCTGACCAGACTTGTTTTGGCAGCACCATTTTGAACAAGCTGCATTTTGAGCAGGGAGCGGAGTGGCAGTTAATAGTATCTTGTTTTCTGTCAATTTCTGTGGTGGTGGGTGGTGGATTTTTTTTTAATGCCCTCATTCTTACGCCGATTATGGAGCTTTTGCTAATGCCTGCCAACTAATCACTGCCCAACACCTGCCCATTCTTCTGGAGCTATGCAATAGAGAATCAACGTAAAAATAATTAAAATACAATCTGAACGGACAACTATTATGTTGTGTCTACTCTTTTTGTTGCAAGGGGGACACAACTAGAGAAGGGTTTCTGAGGTTTTAATAGAGGCGTAGTTAGGGTGACCAGATAAAATCCAGGTCAGGGCTCGTGTAACTTTAACAGTTGTAGAGAAAAGGGAATTTCAGCCAGTGTCATTTGTATGCAAATAGTTCCTGGTGATATTCCCTCTTCATCACAACTGTTAAAGTTGCAGGGGCCCTGCCTTCTTTTGTATATGGTCACTCTAGCATAGTGCCTGCACCTTTAACTGTTGTGATGAAGAGGGAATTTCACCAGGAACTAATTGCATACAAATGACACTGGCTGAAATTCCCTTTTCTCTACAACTCTTAAAGTTACATGAGCCCTGACCTGGATTTTATCTGGTCACCCTAGGCGTAGTTTCATTGAGAGGGAACCTGTCTGGGTTATACCACTTCACTCTGCAGGTCTTTGTCTTCATTATAGTTGAACAAAAATGTGTGTTCACATTGCGTGAAACTGAGAGGAACTAGTTAACTTTGGGGTGATCCTTGCTCTCTGGATTCCTCTCACCTCTTTGGTAATTAGTGCTTTGGGTTTGGGCAGGAAGAACTCCTGGTGTTCCAACTACAGCTCACACTGGTAAGTGGGCCTGAGGTAGGGTGACCATATGGAAAGGAGGACCGGGCTCCTGTATCTTTATATAGAAAAGGGAATTTCAGCAGGTGTCATTTGTATGCATGCAGAATTTGTCCCTCTTCATCACAATAGTTAAAGCTGCAGGAGCCCTGCCTTCTTCTGTATCTGGTCACTCTAGTATAGCTCCTGCAGCTTTAACTATTGAGGGGATTTCACCAGGTGCTGCATGCATAAAAATGACACCTGCTGAAATTCTCTTTTCTATACAACTGTTAAAGATACCGGAACCCTATCCTCCTTTTCAGATGGTCATCCTACCTGGGGTCCCAAACAGACATTACACCAAATCTGTGTCTAGTAGCTATGTCTTTTTTATTTTTACTCTAGAGGTACAAGGACCCTGATCTGGATTGGGACTTGAGCATGGGGATAGAGCTGCTTTGAAGATTCAGATCTAGAGTAAAAATAAAAAATATATAGCTGATAGATACAAATTTAAAGTAGTGTCTGGGCCCTGAGAAGCTTTTGATTGTAGCCAATATAGGATCAGAGGTCTCATGTTTAGAGAAGGCAAATGGAAGCTTGCTCAACCAGTTTAGAAATCATTAACATGAGAGACAGAGTCAGCATTCATGTTGAGCAATTTCCGAACTTATGTCTCTGGTCTGAAATATAACTTGCAGATTTATCAGCTTGACCGGTGTTTCACCTAATTGTCTGTTCCAACTCACTTCCTCTTTTTTGGGAAGGAAAAATCTGCAGACATGGCTTTATTTTTGAACAAGCCATCCCTTTTTGATCAAACAATTCTACATGTATTCCCCTCACCCCACTGCAATGTTTGAGAGAGTCCCATATATTTTAAAGGTTAGTTAATCTAGAGGTCTACATAATACCTAACTTACTGTCATGGCCCAATATATCTAGACTGGCTAGTCTTGGTTTTCTGTCACCTCATAGCTTTGTTGGGATATCATTCAGGGTTCAGAAAACAGGAAGTGAGGTATGTCTTTGGTTTTTCCATTGCTATGCTTTTGGCCAGCTTTCCCCAACCTGGTACCTTCCAGCTGTTTTGGATTACAAATCCCATCAGTCGCAGCCAGCATGGGCAATGGTCTGGGATGATGAGCTTATAGTCCAAAACAACTGGAGAGCACCATGTTGGGAAAAGCTGCTTTGGGGCTTGTCCAGACAGATTCTGTGCAAATTTGCTTGGACGAAAGCATAAGTTTACAACCTTACATTATACAAATATTATGGCTTATTTTTGCAGATTAAAAGTCTAGCTGCTGAATTTGTTATAGTGCAGAAAGTCTATAAGCTTAAATTACTTCACTCCCATTTTCTTATTGTAATCTTCACAACAATACGATAGGCCTGTAATCCATTGTTGCAGATGAGAGAGTGGTCTCTTAGCCGCTATGCGACACAAGCAGAGCCCTGTCCCAGGTCATAAAAATTTACCTGTTTTTATATTCTTGCTCTGCTAGCCACTGATTGATTCCCAAAATGATGTAATTGCACTGCGGTGAAATTACGCGACGGGAGCCAGCCCCCTCTCCTGCAAATCAGGGAAGGGAAAAACATGGTTTGCAAGATTTTTGTCTGCACATCAGTACCAAAGAGGACATTTGCACAGTTGCACTTGAATTTTGGATGAATTACACTTTGTAAATGTTTTCTGCGCATACAAAGCAGGTCAGATGAGTCCCTGATGAAGATGATTTGGTCCAGAATGACAACCAGGTAAAGAACCATTTGCAAGGGTCAATTCACAAGACCCATCATCACTAAAACAAACCTCATCTACACAGTCAGGACCACGCCTTTGAGCTCAGCTCCTGCTTCTAGAAAAGCAGCACCTAAATAGGTGCTATGTGACTGCCACCTACTGGACAAGGAACTAATCCCACCTCCAGCAACTATTTTCTTTATGGGATTTATATGCTACCTTTCAACAAGTGTCCTTTAAAAGGCCTATAAAACAAATCCGTACTAAAAGATAGCATTTTAATGCACTAATTCCTTGGGAACAGCCCAAGGAAAATACCTAAAAGATGCCTGTATCCTTAAATGACAAAAACCCAAGTCTCATTCACCAAACCAGCCCTTGGCGTCAGATGGCAATTGCTACTAGCCTAGATGTTGAGTCAGATCAACATGTCTCTCATTTCTGTCTCTGGACTAGAAGTGAAATTAAATCTGGATAAGATAAAGAGGTGCTATTGGTTAGGAAGCTTACCAGCCCACGGATAGCATGTCAGCCTGTTCTGGGTGGATTGTGCTCCCTTTAAAAGACCAGGTTCATAGCTTGGGAGTTCTCCTAGACTAGGCTGACCAGATAAAATCCAGGTCAGGGCTCCTGTAACTTTAACAGTTGTAGAGAAAAGGGAATTTCAGCCAGTGTCATTTGTATGCCATTAGTTCCTGGCGAAATTCCCTCTTCATCACAACAGTTAAAGTTGCAGGCACTATACTAGAGTGACCATATACAAAAGAAGGCAGGGCCCCTGCAACTTTAACTGTTGTGATGAAGAGGGAATTTCACCAGGAACTAATTGCATACAAATGACTCTGGCTGAAATTCCCTTTGCTCTACAACTGTTAAAGTTACATGAGCCCTGTCCTCCTTTTCATATGGTCAGCCTATCCTAGACGCAGCTGTTCATAGCTTGGGTGTTGGCTGTCGCCAGGAATGCTTTTGCCCAGGTTCACCTGGTTTGCCCAGCTCGATCTGCTCCTGGCCATGAACCCACAAGCATTATTTACATCTCAATTGGCCTGCTTGTACCACACTCTGGCTACTTTCGCGTGACACATTAGGCAACGGAGGGGGAAATAGCGTACTGACCGTGCGTTAGGTAGGCGGTGCTCCCCACACAGCACGTTGCCCTTCCCCCTGTCGCACGGGTGAAAGTCCCGGCATCCATCTGGGCTGCAGCATCTGCTCCCTTCCACCTCCTTCAGTCCTCCGGCCGTATCCCAGCATGCACCGCATGTTCTGTCGGCTGTATCAGAGCAGCTGGGTTTTTTTCGGCTGCTCTGGCCGGCAGAACTCTATGCCCAAACGGAATAGTGCACGGAGAGAGGGGGGGTTGGTTTCGGACGACATTCTAAACAACGTGCAAGCCCGTTGTTTCTCTCTGTTGCTTAATTGGGCGGAATAGCGTACCATCAATTGTGTGTGCGTGGTGTGTAACCCTCCACACGACACGATAAGCAACACAACTGATGGTTGCTTCCCCCCCCACTCTGTTGTCTAATGTGTCATGTGAAACCAGCCTCTGTGGGGATGCCCCTAAAAGCCACTCAAAGGCTGATTTCACACGACACATTAGGTAATGGGGGGGGGGAAGCAACTGTCATTTGTGTTGCTTATCGTGTTGTGTGGAGCAACGGAGAGAAACAACAGGCTTGCACGTTGTTTAGCCCGAAGCCCGTTGTTTTAAATGTCGTCCAAAATCAAACCCCCCCCCCCCCCCTCTCCGTGCACTATTCTGTTTGGGCATAGAGTTTAGCCGGCCAGAGCAGTTGAAAAAAACCCAGCTGCTCTGATACAGCCGGCAGAACTTGCGGTGCATGTTGGGATACGGCAGGAGGACTGAGGGAGGTGGGAGGGAGCAGACACTGCACCCCAGATGGATGCTGGGACTTTCAGCCATGTGACAGGGGGAGGGGCAACGTGTCATGTGGGGAACACCACCTACCTAACGCACGGTCAGTATGCTATCTCCCCCTCCGTTGCCTAATATGTCATGTGAAACCACCCAAAAATTTCAACTAGGGCAGAATGCTGCTCCTGCTACAATTTTGGCTTCCAGTTCGTTTCCCAGAGCAATTCAAGATGCCAGTTATCACCTTTAATGGCCTGAATGGTTCAGAACCTGGCTACTTGAAAACCATCTCTTCCCACATGAATCTGCCTGTCCTTTGAGATAGCTGCTGTCTCGTTGCCTTCAGAGGCACAATCAGTGGCAACAGAGAAGAGGGCTTCCTTGATGGCTGTGCCCAATATGTGGAACTCCCTGCTCTTTGAGGACATTTTCCTCTTTAGCTGTGTTCTGCTGGCAAGTGAAGGCACTTCTCTTTAAACAAGCACTTGGCTCTACTGTTGCTTAATTCAATCGATTGACTGTTAGTTTTGGTTTGTAGAGTTTTTGTTGTTACTATTAGTTTTGGGTGATTGTATATATAGATGATTGTGATTTGGGTGATTGTTTTAATATCGTGTCTTTTTAGGAGAGGGAAAGCAGGTTATAATTTTAAATAAATAAAATTATTTTACAATATTTGTATACAACTTTTCAAACATGCTACGCACGCACATACGCAAGCGAGAGAAAGTTCCTACTTTTAACATCTCCAGCTCTATTTCCACATCTTCCTTTAGGCTGACCATATGAAAAGGAGGACAAGGCTCATAATAATAATAATAATAATAATAATAACGATTTATTTCTTACCCGCCTCTCCATCTAGATCGAGGCGGGGAACAACAGCATGATAAAATACATAAAACTAATTAAAACATGACAAATATTATTAAAACTGCATTAAAACATCCTAAAACATCATTAAAACATCCTAAAACATCCTAAAAACATTCTAAAAATTACACTGGATATGCCTGCCGGAAGAGAACAGTCTTTATAGCTTTCTTAAATTCTAAAAGACTGTTAAGTTGACGAGTCTCCTCCGGCAGGTCATTCCACAGTCTGGGAGCGGCAGAAGAGAAGGTCCTCTGGGTAACAGTTGTCAGCCTAGTCTTGGCCGACCGCAGTAAGTTCTTCCCAGAGGACCTGAGCGTGCGGGGCGGATTGTACGGGAGAAGGCGATCCCGCAGGTAACCTGGACCCAAACCATGTAGGGCTTTAAAGGTAATGACCAACACTTTATACTTCGCCCGGAAACTAATTGGCAGCCAGTGGAGCGATTACATGAGCCCTGTCCTCCTTTTCATATGGTCAGCCTATCTTCCTTGCCAATTCCCAAATTAATGAAAGGCAAGTGGGATTGCAAAGTGGACAGAAAACAACAGCCTGGTCTGCTTCTGTGCCTTTAACAGACTTTTGATATGCAGAAATTAGCAGGTGAAACTTTTCGCAGCATGGAGCTAAATAGTATGACTTGATAGTTCTTGCAGATTGTCAAGGAAAGTTTATGCTAGAAAAAAAAGTTGTATCTTTATAAGGTATCACAGAACTCTTTTGTTGTTAAAGATGTAGTTATACTATCTAGTTAAGAGCTGGCAAATAGATTTCCCACACACATTCAACGTCTTAATTCCACCCCCTCTCACCAATAATACTTAGCATTTGTATGTGTTCAAAGTGCTTCCCATACTTGTCGTGTTGCAGTCTTTACAACAACCTTGAAGGGTAGGTCAGTATTCCCCCTCTTTTTAAATTGTGAATATTAACAAAACAGAACAACAACAAAAAACACAGTGAAAACAAAAAATGAAGAAACATTACATATATAGGAATATCATTTTTTCCATCAGGTATACCATTTGTTGTTGTTGTTTTTAAAGTGGGGGGAATTATGCATAAGTTTAAAGAAAAGCAGACCATAAATATGTCCATGTAGTTATCCACTTGCAAGTTGTGCCTATATAACACCCATTCAAATATTGATAGTGCTGTTAAGTCCTCAATCTGTTGCATTATAGAGGGTGAACATTTGTCCTTCCAACATGATAAGTCTTTTAGCTGTTTATTTGCGCAGACCATGTTTTAACTTCCAAGAAGCCCGTAAGCAGTTTAGGAGGACATTCAGTACAAACTTTATCCTTATTATGACCTCCTCCCAAAAGGGGGTAACTACTGGGAAGGGTAGGTAGGGCAGTATTATTATCTAGGGTGACCATATGGAAAAGAGGACAGGGCTCCTGTACCTTTAACAGGTGTATGGAAAAGGGCATTTCAGCAGGTGTCATTTGTATGCATGCAGCCCCTGGTGAAATTCCCTCTTTATTACAATAGTTCATGCTGCAGGAGCTATACTAGAGTGAGCAGATACAAAAGAGGGCAGGGCTCCTGCAGCTTGAACTGTTGTGATGAAAAGGGGATTTCACCAGGGGCTGCATGCATAAAAATGACCCCTGCTGAAATTCCTTTTCTATGCAACTGTTAAAGGTACAGGAGCCCTGTCCTCCTTTCCATATGGTCACCCTATTGATCTCCACATTGCAGATAGGAGTGGACATGACCTGAGGCTGGCTTGCTTAGGGCCACCTACTGAGTCCAAGGCAGAGAAGCTACTTGAAATAAGCTCTTCTGAGTTCACAGTTTAGCCACCAAGGTAAACCATCACTTTAGGCAAGTCCTCTATTTTTCTTCGTTCATTCCCCGCATCTACTCCCACCCGCCTTTTCATTGGTCTGATGGTAAATTCTGTAGCATGATTACTATGAACTCTGCGATTGGTTAAATTGTCAATCAATTAAAATTCTTCGTTGCGGGATGGCTAGCCGGAAACAGATGATTCGTTCTCTTGAGCCTAAAGGGGCGGGGATTAATGTCACTTCTTCCAACGCGGGCGGAAACACCAAACGAGAGGAACCATAGAGGAATACAAAGAAGAAAAAGCAAGAAAAGAGTAAGCAGCTTAGCAATTGGTCAAAGTGGCCAGTCTTAGGCACGTTCTGATTGGATGCTGAGGAGGACTTGGATTTTTTTTTTTTTTTTGGTTGGTCTTGCGCGATCGGGTGGGAGGGCAATGCAAGCTTTGTCTCGGGATTGGCTATCGGCTTTTTCTTCTGCGCCCAGGGATTGGCTGCGGAGCTGGGATGGACGCGTTCTTTCCTTCACCCACCTCCTTTCCCCCCCACCCCCTTTAGAACTAGCTACCTGGATAGCTCTGGCCGCCGCGTGATCTGAAGGAAGGGTCGACGCCGACACCATGAATATCCGGAATGCGCGGGTTCGAGTCCCGGGGTCCACGGGAGGGCGTTGATGTGGGAGGCCGGGTGGCGTAGAGGCTGGGTTGGGGTCCAGGAGGATAGAAATGGAGGCCTGACTGAGATTTAACCTGTTCTGGAGAAAAGGCAGTTAAGGCCCTTGTTCAATTCCCCCCCCCCCTCCTCCCAATCAATAGCTAATCGATCTAAATTTGTGCAAGCTGGTTTTTTTTTTCCATTTATTCCCTAAAGAACCCAAATAGTTAGCTCCGAATTGTCCGGGGTGGGGTTGTGGTCCAGGTGTTTTGTATTTGGCCTCCAAATCCTCCCCAATTTAAACCGGGTTCCCCTCTGGTAGCCAATATATCTGTCTGAAGGAAGGGGGTTTACTCTGAAGTAAGTCTCATTGGTTTCCTGGGATCCGTTGGGAGAGGCGGGTAATAAATAAATTTATTATTATTATTATTATTATTATTTGCTTCCTTGCATCAAATTGAGCTCAAGCCCGAGTCTGTCAGTGTTAGGTTAGCTAGTTGTGAGGGGTGGATGAAACCTACCCATTCAGGAGTAGTATACCTAGGGTGACCAGATAAAATCCAGGTCAGGCCTCATGTAACTTTAACAGTTGTAGAGAAAAGGGAATTTCAGCCGGTGTCATTTATATGCAATTAGTTCCTGGTGAAATTCCCTCTTCATCACACCAGTTAAAGTTGCAGGGGGCCTGCTTTCTTTTGTATATGGTCACTTTAGTATAGTGCCTGCACCTTTAACTGTTGTGATGAAGAGGGAATTTCACCAGGAACTAATTGCATACAAATGACACTGGCTGTAATTCCCTTTTCTCTACAACTGTTAAAAGTTACATGAGCCCTGACCTGGATTTTATCTGGTCAGCCTAAGTATACCTGGACTGTGAGATGCTGGGGAGCCGCTGCCTTTCTTGTGAGTGCCGGTTGTGGGGGGTGGCTGCTCTTTGAAAGAAAACACTTGATGTCATGGGCAAGAAGTGGCCAGCATTTTGTGCTCAAGAGATGAATACCCTACTTCTGGATATGGAGGTTCTGTTAGGCCACTGCAGCTAACAGCCACTGACGGGCATCAGCTTCATCCAATCCAGCGATTCTTACTAAACCGGCCAGAGATTATTTTGATCTCTAGCTCCGTATGCTGCTCCTAGCAGCGGCCAGCCTGATGCCTCTATGAAAGTGGTGAGCTGGCCACCACAGTGATGGCCAGCTCCTATTGGTTGCCTCCAATATCTTGTATTCTGAGATATACTGTCCTTGAATGTGGAAGTTCCATTCAGCAATTACAGCCTAATAGCCATTGATGGGCTCACCTAGGGGTATGTGGGATGGTAATTGGATTCTCCTTTTGTTTGTCTCAAATACCTTCCCTTTCCCCACCACCAGCCTGAGGACCTGATGAACATGCAACACTGCAACCTTCTTTGCTTGCCTGAGAACTATCAGATGAAGTACTATTTCTATCATGGACTCTCCTGGCCACAGGTGACTCCCTTTATATATTCATCCCTGATCAGCAGCTACTTTTGTCAAGATTGTGGAGGATAAAGGCACCAACCACACACAATCTTACCGCTTGAAAAGGCCTAACTGCAAACCTCATTGCCACAAACCATGGCTCCCTTCGCCCCCTTTTTCTCTTGCCTTTGCATTGGGAGCCATAGTGGTAGTAGGGCAACTCCAGGAGCTAGTTCTAGTTCAGGGTCCTCCATTTATTGACCACTAACATATACATTCGGCCCCAGTCTGCGTTTGAGAACTAGGCCTCTAGCCTCTCTCCTCCAGTTTGGAGATGGCCGTGATATCTAATAAGTTACAGGGCAGGTTTTACAGGCCTGTAATTAGTAATACTTGCAGCCACGTGATCTAATTAATGCACATTACTCTGGGATGGGATTAGAGTTGGGAAATTTCTGGTTCAAATCTCATCTCTGCTACTCCCTGGGTAGTATAAGGTTGCTACTCAGGCAGTATTTGTGTAGTTTTAGGTTACCTCAGGCAGCTGTGGTTTTAGTGGCTGTTCCCCCCCATCCCCAAAACAGGCATGCGCATTCTACTCCCAAGTCCTGTTTGCCCCCTTCTCTGCTTTGCAGCATACCTGAAATCCTGCTTTATTACAGTAGGCGGGGAGAGGGAGTACACCATAGCTGAGGTGAGGGGAAATGACTGAACTTGCCTCCTGTGCATATTTTCCAGGTTGCAAACAGGCAAAATGGTATCTTACAGTCTTTGTGATATGGAAATAATAATAATAAGGAAAAGGAAGAAGAAAAGAGAGACAAATATACACCACTAGCCATGGAAGTCAAAGAACTATGGCAACAGGAAAAGGTCACAATTCATCAGTCACCAGCATCACATAAAAAAATATACAGAAAACCTCCAGAAACTGGGCCTACCAGAATACAGCCACACCAGCATCCAGAAAGCAGTCGTAATTAAAACATGCTCAATCGTCAGGAAATTCCTGAATCAATAAAAGACAGCATGACTTGGCAAAGCCCGTCATGTCTGTCTAGAAAAACCGCCACGAGCGAGAAAGAGATAATATAATAATAATTCTGATTTACATGCAGGGTGGTTGTTTAAAAAGCATCCTGATGAAATAATGTATGTGAGGGGCCTTGAATACTCAACCATCAATCTATGCATTTTATTAATTAATTTAATTTCTGTAACGCCCAATAGCCAAAGCTCCCTGGGGGGTTCACAAAAATTAAAACCATAAGTACAGCGTAAAATATAATATGAAAGCGTAAAACCAGAATATAAAACTACGATACAAAAGTACAACCAGAATAAAACTGACCAGCAATGCAGAAATTTAAAATACAGATTTAAAACAGGGTTAAAAGACTAGATAGTAAATTGCTAAAATACTGGGAAAATAAAAAGGTCTTTTACCTGGCGCTGAAAAGAGTACAATGTAACGTGCCAGGCAAACCTCTCTAGGGAGCTTGTTCCACAGCAGAAAAGGTCCTCCTCCTGGTAGCCACCCGCTTCACTTCCTTTGGCAGGGGCTCATGGAGAACGACCAAATGCTAAGTTGTATTCTTAAGGGATGGGGTCAGACTTTGAGATAGGTAATCTGATAAACTATTCCTCCATCTCTCCCTTTGGCTTTGCCTGTGGAAGAGCAGTTTTTTCTCCTAGTCTGCCTTGTTGCCCTTTAATCTTGCCCCACAAATAAGAACTGTTCCTTTTCTCAGGACAATGCTGCCTCCTGTCCTGCCTGTGGGCGTTCATGATCTTTGTCCCTCTAATCACCTCCTTGCTCTTCCTTAGCTCTCCTACATTGCTGAGGATGAGAATGGCAAGATTGTGGGCTATGTGCTGGCTAAAATGTGAGTAGGAAATTTGATTTGGATTGTGCGTGTGTATATATAAGGAAAAAGGAGGTTGCACACAAGGCTCCAGCATGTGCTAGCATAACGTGTAATTTGAAGGTGTGTAATCTCCTTTTTCCCTTTGATGACTAGTTGTGGCTATTGGGGGAAGAGGGGTTTCAGCCACATTAATAGGACATTGGTAGTGGTGGTTGGGAGAGTTGGCACAGAGGCTGTGAAGCATGTAAACTCCATTCTTGTGGGTACCTTCAAGATCCCCCAGGCCTTCTAGAATACTTCTCGATTTTGCCACCTCATTGGCACATGTTCCATCTCCTCTGTTGTGGAAATGGAAGTTCTAACTGGTTTGGGGGCAGCCCCTTGCCTCAGAAATGTTAACCTAGCCCTCCTAGGTTTGGGAAAGTCTTTGTTCGCCTCCACATAGCATGCTGGTTTTTGTCATAACATGTCCACAGTGGCATTTGGATGAAGTGGATGGCGTTGGGTTTCGCCACAGGAAATGGACTTTGAATCCTTTCTCAGCCATAGATCAGCTTGCTGTTTAGAATCTTCCTTGCAAAGTTCTCAGGGGGACAAAATATCTAAATTATGGTGACTCAAAGCCCTGTGGGGAGTAATAGGGAAAAAAGCTTAATAAAGTTGCAGTGGGCTCTGTAGGGGAGGTGTGTTCAGCTCAGAGATACTCCAAACCGCTTCCTTGAATTTTCATCAGACTAATACGTTTGTAGCTCTTTCACATAAGGAGCTATAATGTATTCTACTCTACTCAGTAAGAATTTGTTTAAAATCTTTTTATTTACATTACAGCAATAACAACCACCATCACCACAAAAAGTGGTGGTAATCAGATCATAAAACATATTAGAATACAATAATCATTAACATCTCCCTTCATATAATGGGGGGAATGGGAAAAAAGAACACAAAAAAGCGAGGAAAAGGATTTAACACTTCCATTTCAAATATATCATAGAATAGTAGAGTTGGAAGGGGCCTAGAAGGCCATTGAGTCTTAATATCAGCAGTTCTCATATCTAAATAATAAAACCACATGATGTTGATGGTTGTAGCAGATATGTTCAAACATAGCAAGAGCAGGGAGATCTATTAACCCTCTTCAGATGATATGCTAAGCCACTCTGGTTAAGCATTTTGACCGAAACATTATGGCTTAGCGTGTCATGTGAATCATGACTTAACGTATCATGTGAACCATTCCTAACCATGGTCGCTACCTAACCACAGTTTAAACTCGCTCACGCACCAGTTGCTGCAAAAGGGCTAGCAACCTAACCATGGCTTAGCGTGTTGTCTGAACAGGTCCACTCACTAATAATTTGCTGCAAAAACACACTCGCGAACCATTTGGTGGCCTAACCATGGCTTAGTGTGTTGTCTGAACGGGGTCTTTGAGTGGTAGGTGGAGGGCGTTTTTCTTTCCATGCTTGGAGTATAAGTCTCTTTGCAACTGTACGTGCTCTCAATACTCACTTTTGCTGTCCATCTGTTAATCCCCACATTGAGTTGTATTAAGTGGAGAGATATAATATTTTCATGAAATGAGTTGAAATTTTGTCCAGTTACTGGGAAAAAAAGTGTCATTACACTAAGTGGTTTCACATCATCAAAGGTGCGATCCTATACATGCTTAGACAGAAAAAGAGACCTGCAACTCCCAGCATGCCTCAGCCAGCATGACTGTCTGGTGCATGCTGGGAGTTGTAGGCTTTTTTTCTGTCTCAACATGCAAAGGATTGCACCCTAAATCAACAATTTTTGCATGTAATGGGCAATTTGACTTAAAGGCTGTATATACATTGATACTTAGCTAATGGTGTCTATGGTGGGTGTGGTTGGAGCTGAGCAGACAATCACACTTTTGTCTCTAGGGAAGAAGACCCTGATGACGTCCCCCATGGACACATCACATCACTGGTAATACCTCCTTGCCCTTTAATTTCCTTTGTTCTGGCCACAAGACAGGCTAAACATTACGGGTTGAGGCAAGTTGAGAGCAGGGAATTGCAGGGCTGTTAGCAGGACTTGAGATTATCTATTAGCCCAGGGGTGGGCAGCTTCCAAGTGGATTGGTTTAAAACTTCCATCAGGCCTAGCCCACATAGCCAATGGGGAGGATTGATGGGAATTGTAGGCCAAAGTATCTGAAGGGCCATAGGTCAGGGGTGGGGAATGTTTTTTGCCCTAAGAACTGTACTGGCACCCCAAATATATGTCAGCGGGCTGCATGCCAGTGGTGGGCAGGGCCAAAGCCTAAAATTGGCAGGGACAGTAACACTTTTACACATGTCCTCCATTTTTACACTTAGATCTGTGCACAGAGAAAAGGGCAGCTCCTTTGCCCAGGCACAGAGAAAACAGAGCGAGCCCATTCCTGCCCTAGGCTCTTTGGGGGGGCTTCCATCCCCACCCCATCAAAGGATTATGAAATACTTGCAAGGGGTGGCCATGACAGTTTCAACTCTGGGCCTGATCCGCTGGAGCCAACGAGCTTCTCTCTTGGAGATCCCGAGCAGTAAGTCTTCAAGCATCAGCTGGAGGAAGGAGCTGCTCAGTTCCTGCCATTCAGGTCAAGGCCCAGGCAAAAAGGTGGAATCCGTTTGTACTCCCTGCTAAAATGTTGTTCCTTATCAAATCGCTCTGATCTCCAGGTACTCGAGTGCTTCGGTGGGAGTCGCAACACTGCATCAAAGAGGCGGCCGGCATAGTGTTAGTGGGAGTATCCCGGAAGTTAGGTTCAGTTTAGAAATGGGTGGCGGTGGTGTCCTGGGTTAGACAAATCCTCTCCGTTCTGGGGGGAAAGCAAAATGCTTGCTAACTGCCCTTCCTCTTCCCTAGGCGGTCAAGCGTTCCCACCGGCGCTTGGGCCTGGCTCAAAAGCTGATGGACCAGGCCTCGCGTGCCATGATCGAGAACTTCAATGCCAAGTATGTCTCGCTGCACGTGCGGAAGAGGTGAGCCCCTCCTGTTCCCTCTTCGGCTACGCTTGCACTAGCCTTCCAAAGAAGTAAAAGACCCTTGTACTATTGTTACAATGCAATTGTTATCCTGGCTCGGAAGCTGATGGACCAGGCCTCACGTGCCATGATGGACCCGGCCTCGCGTTCTAGTGGCAAGCCTGCCATGCGGCCCCACTACCGCCGTTCTATGCACTTGAGGGTGGGCCATACAAGCCCCTCTCCTGCCCCGCCCCAGCACTCACAGTGGAAATGCTTTGCTGTTGTCCGTGGTGTTTGGGTGGTGTACATCAGTCCTTTCCCATACGGCCTGAATGCGTAGATGATTGAGGAAATATTTCCGCCACGGGCGGGGGACACGGCCACAGCCTGCAATGGACGTAGGGTAACCCATGCAGCCTCCCTCGCACAGGCTTTCAACATGGGGTGTAAATGTTTGTGTGTCCATGAAAGACCTTTTTGTGGTCATGTGCAGAACAAGCACATGACCCTGGGCCATTTCCTCTTGCCATGTGCGTTGGAAGCAGGGACCCAAGCAATTTTGTCATACTTCTCCCGGGATTCCTTGTTTCTGGCTTCCTGCTTCCCTACCAGGTCCATGCTCCTGACCTCTTGGGTCCAAAGCAGTCTCATGCTCCACATAAGCCTCTGCAGGATCCACCTAAGAGGGAGATAAAGTTCACAAGAACTCTGCTCTGCTTGGGGTGAGGCTAGGAGAGGAGAAAGAGCGGCGTGTGGAAATCTTCGCTCTTACCACATTCTTACCACAGTCTTATGTTCTTAGCCTCTACATTTTCCAAACCTTTCCCCCCCTTCTTTCCTTGCAGTAACCGCGCAGCGCTTCACCTCTATTCCAACACGCTCAATTTCCAGTGAGTACTATTTATGTATTTATTTATTTTTGTACTGCCCGGAGCTCTCTGTGTGGTTCACCCTGAGGGCAAGGGTGGTCTGGTACAGCTGGAGTGTTAGAGACAAGTTGGAAGTGGAGGCTTCGAGCCCTGACTGGCGCGAAAGTCACTAGGTGGCCTTTTTAAAAAAAAAAAAAAAATTATTTCCAAATTAAAACAACATAATACAACATACAATACAATACATAACGTGCTCCCCACCCCCCAGGAGACCAACATTTCCCTTTTATTCATCCTTCCAAAATTGTAATGATTCTTTTGAAGGTATTCACCCCTTCTCTGTTGTTAACACATATTCCAAAAATGGACTCCATATATTTCCAAAATCATTCTTCCTGGACATTCCCCTCATTATTTTCATTTTACACGTTAACTTATCATTAAGTGCCAAATCCCATATTTCTTTATACCATTCTTCTATTGTATAAATCCCTTGCCCTATCCAATTTTTAGCTATCATTATTCTAACGGGGGCCAGGAAGGTTGTTTATCAATTCTCTCCTACTTATATTCACATTCCCTTTATCCCATATTGCTAGTAGAGCCAGCTTTGGGCTTAATTCCAATTTACTTCCCATTATTTCACTTATTTCTTTAAACACCCTTTCCCAAATTTTTTGTACATGTTCACAGCTCCACCACATATGAAAGTAAGTTCCAACCTCCTGACACCCCCTCCAACAATTCTTGGACACTTTTTTATCCATCTGATGAAATCTTACCGGCGTTAAATACCATCTCCATACTGTCTTATAATAGTTCTCCTTTATTCTAACATTCTTGCATCCCATATCCTTCCCCAGTCATATTCATTTATTTGTTCCTTTAAATCATCTTCCCAAATACTTTTAAGAGAGTCTCGATATTCATCATCCTCTATCAAAATTTTATATATTTCACTAATCAGACCTTTTTTAATTTTATTTTCTTTCTTCTTTCCTCTTGTTTCAATTAAATCTTCAAATCTTGTTATTTCTCTACATTCCTTATTTTTCTTTTTCCACTCCTGTGTCCATTGTTCCAATTGCATACATTTGAACCAAGCCATCTTTTGTCCTTTTAAAAACTCTCCAATTTGCTCCTTATTTATCATTCTTTTCAACCAATCTCCTAATTTAATAATTTTCTGATCCCTCAGACCCCTTTCCAACTCAGCTTTTAAGTTCTTTGGGAAGTTCGCCATTACTACCACTGGGGTAAGAGGAGAATCCGCTGGTATTAACTTCGCTTTAACTTTCTCCCAGATCTCTATTATATTTTCCAACAACGAGTTGTCCAGTCCCCTCAATTCCTTCTTCTGAATTTTAATAAAAAAATATTTTGTTTGCGATTCTAACCATTCTAAATCATCCTCCCCTAATATACTATTTATAACATATCTTAATTGATTAGCAATATAATACTTCTTTATATTTGGAAGTCCTAAACCTCCTTTCTTTTGTGTCTTATACCATAACACTTTATTAATTCTTGCTTTTTTATCTCCATTACAATAGGTATTAATCATATTTTACGAACTCTTTAACTCTACTTCCGTTATTTTAATCGGTAACATTCTAAACAAAAAATTAATCTTAGGTAATATCTTCATTTTAATAACCGCTGTTCTACCAAACCAAGAATGCATTAATTTTCTATATACCTCCAGCTTTTCCCCTATCTGTTTTCTTAAACTAGCAAAATTAATTTCTTCTAACCTATCTAAATCTTTTGCAATATTAACTCCTAAATACTGTACAGTATTCTTAAGCTTAAGACCTATTTTATATTTACACTCCTCCATTTCCTTCTTGTTATAATTAAATAACATTATTTCTGACTTCCCCCAATTAACTTGTAATTCAGTAATCTCCCCGAATTCTCTCAAATGCTTTTTAATCAGATCCCCACTCTCCAGGGGATTTTCTAGCGTCAGTAAGGTATCATCCGCAAACATATTCATTTTAATCTTTTCTTTCCCTCCTATCCCTTTTAATCTTGTATCCTCCCTTATAACATTCGCCAAAATTTCTATCACTATAGCAAATAAGATTGGTGAAAGTGGACATCCTTGTCTAGTGCCTCGGGCTAGTGTAATCTGTTGCGTTAACCCATCATTTACCATTATTTCTGCTTTATTATTTGCATACAACTGATCAATCACTCCTATAAATTTATCTCCAAACCCAAAAGTTTTTATAATTGTTTTAAGTGCTGGCCATCCCACACAATCAAAGGCTTTGAATATATCCAATGCTAACAAACCCGCTTTAATATTCCTTTTTTTAATAATATTAATTATATTTAAAACTCTCCCGATTAAATTGGGCATTTGCCTTCCTGAAATAAATCCACATTGGTCTTTCCTAATATATTTACTTATAAAAGTACTCATTCTTTTTGCCATTATTGCCGTAAAATTTTTTGCATCTTGATTTATTAAAGATATTGGTCTATATGAAGCTGGATCCGTCAGGTCCTTGTCTGGTTTCGGGATTAATATGATCAAAGAATGATCCCACGATGGTGGGGTCTTTCCTCCGTCTATTATACTATTAAACAATTTTTTCAATCTTGGTATTAATAATCCTCTAAAAGTCTTATAGTATTCCGACCCCAAACCATCCATCCCCGGAGATTTCCCTCCTTTTAATTTATCAATAATTCCTTCAATTTCTTTTTCTGTAACCAAACCTTCCATATAATCCCTATCTTGTCTCTGCAATCTTATTTTCCAATTCTTCTCTACATATTCCAATACTTTATCTTGTGGACCCCTATCTGATGCATATAATTCTCTATAAAATTCCTGGAATATTTTTAATTTATCCTTCATTAAATTACAACTTTTCCCTGTCTTATCTTTAATTGTCCCTATCATATTCTTTGCCTTTTTTGACTGAGTGGATCTGGCCAGCATCCTAGAATTTTTATTACTATATTCAAAAAAAATCCCTCTTCAAATATAACAAATCCCTTTGAGCCTGTTCTAACTCTTCTTTCTCTAATTCCTTCTTCTTAGCTTGAATTTGGGCAAATAGGCGTTTATCCTTTGTCTCTCTTAATTTTTCTTCCAAATACCCTAGCTCCTTTTCTATTTTTTTATTTTGTACTTGCTGTTGTTTTCTTAGGGTACACATTTCCCTGATACAAATTCCTCTTACAACTGCCTTCATTGTGTCCCATATTATCCCTTGAGAGTTTTGCTCTGTTTCATTAATTTCCCATATTATCTGCATTTCTTTTTTTATTTTTTCAACTATAGTTTTATTATTTAATATCCTTGTATCCATTCTCCATCTCTTTGCTTCTCTATAATCCTTCTTCATTTTAATATCTGTAGTCATTAATGCATGGTCAGTGACTTTAATTACTCCTATCACACATTCTATAATTTTAGATAACATATTTTTTGACACAAAAATAAAATCTATCCTAGAATAACTCTTAAACCTTGGTGAGTAAAATGTATATTTCCTTTCTTCCCCTCTTAATACCCTCCAAACATCCATTAATTCTTTTTCCTCCATTAATTTACTTAAACCCGTCTTCCCACCACTCTTAGTATCTGTTAATATACTATCCTTATCCTTTCCTTTATCTAATACCATGTTAAAATCCCCTGCCATCACAATATTTTTCCCCATTTCTCCCACAGCATTAAAAACTTCATTGAAGAATTCCATTTGTTTCCCATTTGGAGCATATACATTAATCAAAATATACTCTTCCTCCCCCACCATACAAAAAATTATCAAGAATCTACCCATTTCATCCTACTAGGTGGCCTTGAGCAAGTCATTATCTCTCAGCCTGGCAGACCTTGCAAGCTTGTTGTGTCGCTAAAACATCTTTCTGAACTCCTTGAAGCTCCTTCACAGGCAGGGGAGCTTAATGTGGGAGAAATGGAAGGTTCTTGTGGTGCTAGAAATGGCTTGTATTTCCCAAAACCTCAGAATGGGGTAGAAAAAAAACTTGATCTTAACATCTGTCAGATGTTTTTGTGACCCCTGGAAGAGTTTCTCCCGTTTTGACCGCCTGTGCACTATCTCAGATTACTGCTTGAGCATTGATGCAGTCCTTTTTTAGTGTTCAAATAACTTCCTGTGCCTTCTCTCAGTAATCCTTACAACATTGGTCTTGTAAAGCAGGCCAGGATTATCTTTACGTTCAAGGTGTGGGGCGGGGAGGGTCTGAGGCTGCAAGGATACAGTGCCCTCCTTGAGCTGCAAGGATACAGTGCCCTCATAGCTGAGAGGGGATTTGAACTGTGAACTTCCCAGATCCGACCTCCATGCCTGCTACATCGTGCCAACCGTGAGTAAGCTCAGGGCGGGGTTCAAGCCCCAGCCTGCGGTGCTTTTCCGGGGGGGGAGGCTAGCCTGCATGCTCTTTCCAACAGGATCAGTGAAGTGGAGCCCAAATACTACGCTGATGGGGAAGATGCCTACGCTATGAAGCGTGATTTGACGCAGATGGCGGAGGAGGTGAGCAGGGACCCTGCGGATGCCCTCAACACAGGAGTAGGTGTCCTTGTGTGTCTGTGTGTCCTTGATACCCCAGAGCTGAGGCTGCTGTAGCGGCCCTTAGATATCCCCTAGCTGTAGTGGCCCTTAAAGTTAGTTCAGCATCTTCAGCTAGTGCAGACACTGGTGGCCAGCCTGGTTCCTGGCCAGGGGCAAGAGTGTAGCGACCCGTGGCGTTAATGGCATTGAAAATAACCACAGCTGATCCAGGCTCTTGATGGTTGGATTCCGGATTCTCTGGAGAGGGGCAGAGAAACTTGGAAGGGAATAGAGGTGGACACGGGCGGGAGGGTGCTCTTGCGGGTTTCCCGTGGGCGGTTGGTTGGCTGCTGTGCGAACAGAATGCCGGACTATTATTTATTTATTGCATTTGTATACCGCCCCATAGCCGAAGCTCTCTGGGCAGTTTACATAGGATTAAAACAATTAAAAACAATATACAAAAATTAAAACAGCAAAAACATACAATATACACATAATGTTGTATAGATGGACCCTTGGTCTGATCCAGCAGGGCTCTTCTTACGTTCTTAACCCAGGGAAGCTTGAAGACTCCAGGCAGCCTTCTTCACCCGTTCTTTGTGTGGCTCTGTTTCTCTGACCTCTCCCTTAGCACTAAAGCAGGGCTGGGCAACTTCCGGCTTGCAGGCTCCTTTCAGCCTTCGAGGCCTCCCTACCCAGCCTGCCGAGGTCCTGGTGGAGGCCCCTCCCCAACACCCCATCCCTCAGAGAGTGGAGAGGCCAGCCTGGGTGCCATCGGCTGCACCTGGAAGCAGTGGTTCCCCAACGCTCTGCTTAACCTTTTTTCCTTTCTGTCGGGTCAGGCAGAGCTCTGCCCCAAGGGGCCTATTTGATACGAACCCAGGAACCTGGGAAGCTGCCTTATACTGGGTCGATCCTTTCTCCATCTAGCCCAGTGTTGCTGACTCTGGCCTGTTTCGGACGACACGATAATCAACGGGGGTGGGGGGAGGGAGGGAACAATCGTCCGTCGTGTTGCTGATTGGCAGCATTCGGACGACATTTTAGGCAACGGAGGGGGGAAGAGGCAACAGACAGTAAGCTATTGGCAGCATTCGGACGACACAATAATCAACACAACTGACGATTGTCCCCCCCCACCCCCCATTGATTATCGTCTCGTCCGAAACAAGCCACTGACAAGCATCCGTGGCTCTCCAGGGTTTCTGGCCGAAATATTTCCAGCTGCACTTGGGAGATGCCAGGGACCGAACCTGGGACCTTCTGCATGCAAAGCAGCTGGTCTACCACTGAGCTACAGCCCCTCCCATCCAATAGTTAATGGCTGCTTAACTCCCTCTTTCCTCTCTCCCCGCTGGCTAAAAACCCCAACGTAACCCCGCGTCTTCTCCCTCGCAGCTGCGGAGGCAGGTGGACTTGAAGGAGAAGAGCAAGCCCTCTGTGCTGGGCTCCATCGAGAACAAGAGCGGCGACCACAAGGCCAACCATGTGGGCGATTGCTGCCGGGACGACAAATGCCCCGGGACCGTGGTGGGCACTGGGCCTGGGGCCGAGGACAGCGGGGACAGCAAGGACGTCAGCGAGGTCAGCGAGGCCACGGAGAGCACAGACGTCAAGGACAGCTCAGAGGCCTCCGACTCCGCCTCATAGCGAGGGCTTCCGCCAGGCCCCCTTCGCTCCAGCTGAAGGACTCGTGGTCCTGTCTTTGGCTAGGCCCCTACAGAGGGATCGGAAATAAAGCGTACAGAACCAGAGGCACGTGTGTGTATGTGTGTGGCTCGTGTGTGCTGTGGGACAGAAGGCCCAGTGAAGCTGTAGCGCTGAGAGGGAAGCAGTGGCCATGCCCTGGAAGTGCTGTGTGTGGGCCTGTTCTTTGGTTTGCCCCACCTCCCCTTTCCCTCTACGCTCTACCTCCTCCAGTGTTCCATGGCTCTGGGCATGCCATCTCATAGAATCATAGAGTAGTAGAGTTGGAAGGGGCCTCTAAGGCCATCGACTCCAACCCTCTGCTCAATGCAGGAATCCACCTTCAAGCATCCCTGACAGATGGCTGTCCAGCTGCCTCTTGAAGGCCTCCAGGGTGGGAGAGCCCACCACCTCTCTAGGTCATTGGCCCCATTGTCATACTGCTCTAACAGTCGAGTTTTTCCTGATGTCCAGTCTCTTTTATATGAGACACGGCCCTTTAAAATCTCCAGTGGAAGCAGGAGGAGAGCCAGTTAACAGCTCCTTCTGCTCATTCCTCTGCAGCAGTGTAGCTAGGGCAGGACCTTGGGTCCAAAGTCCCAGATGACAAAGGAGGATCCTCCCAAATGACCACCTAGACAGTGGTGAGTGATGAGGGCAGCAGAAGCAAACTCCATTTTATTCTTGTAGTCATGGTAGTGCTATGATTTAAGTACGCTTAAAATGCAGAATGGCACAGGCTCCCTTTTTTTTTTTGTAAAGCATCAGGTTTGACAAACAGTTTTGTTGTTCTAACATAATTGGAATGTAGAAGCCATTGTAAAGCAAGGAATGGTGGTTGGGAGGGCGAAGAGAAATGTTAGTCGTGTGCTGCACAGCTGAAGCAATATACACGGGTGCCTAAAGGGGCCTGTAGGACTATCAAATTGCTTGCCTGCCTGCCCCGCTGTTCCTGTGGTCTCAGCGTCTGCCCCCACCTTCCTCATCGGCTCTGGTGAGAAGGTCTCCGTTGAGTTGCGAAGGTGACAGGGCCATGGAGGGAACAGGCAAAAGGCCCTGCAGCTGCCTCTTCCCCGTTTTCAACTGGAGATATGAAAGGCAAGGGCCAGCGGCTGCAGTAGTTCACCCAACCATGTCGGGCAGGGCAATCCTATACTTCAGGGGTGGGCAACTTGTGGCCTTCCAGATATTGCTAGCCTACAACTCCCATCACTCCTAGGCAGCATAATCAGTGGTGAGGGATGATGGGAATTGTAGGCCAAAACATCTGGAGGGTCACAAGTTGCTAATCTGTGCCATGCTTGCACTGTGCTGGGAGTGGAGATAGGCTTGTGCAAATAGCTACTCTATCCAATATGTGCTCAGTAGGAGGAGAGGGATAAAATGCACATGCAGAAAATGTAAGACAATGGCTGAATTTGGACAACACGATAGTCAGTGGTGGGGTAATAATCAGCTTTACAGTTGTTCATCTAGGGGGTACTCCCCACACAACATGGTAATAAATAATCAACTGTGGTGTGGATTAGGATCAGCACTGAGTTGACTATGGCAGCATTCGGATGACATGATAGTCAATACAACTGACGACTGTTTCTCCCCACCCAGTTGCTTATTGTGTCGTCCGAATTCAGCCACTGTAAAACAACAGAGGCCTCCACTACCCCTGCAAACTGGCCTGCTGCCACCCATAGACTGCCCATACAGAGCCAGTGGACTCATTGATGGGAGCACCCCACCACCCTTCCCTGTATCACCATGCACACAATTTGATGCAAGGCTGTCCTGATGCCTGTCTATGCCAGGCCCAACGCCAGCAGTGCCTGCTCCCATGATAGTCTCTAGGCAGGACTCTGGATCCTCTTAGGCTCCTCGCAACCGCTATTTGGAGCACAGCACCCAAAAGGGATGACTGAGAGCCCATGTAATACAGCACCCACAAATTGCACACGGTCATTCTGCCACAAGGATTCAAGACCCGCCCAGGAAGGAAAGAGCTTGATAAGCAGCCAACATGGGCAACAGGTACATATTGATAACGGAAGCCTCTAAGGGTTTACTCCACAAGGCACAGTGTGTTTTGAAGCAGAAGAGACATGTTTAAGCCCCAGTAAGGGGTGGGAGGAAAGGTAAACATTCTCCAACTCATCTTTTGTATATGGGGAGAGTCATGCGAGTCCCATAGCCTTAGCGGCAAAGAGATGGGGAGCACCTGGGGCTTGAACCCCCAGACCAGCTCCCTAACCATTGAGCTATAACAGCAGAGAGCAATTGAACACATCATGGGGCATTTCTCTCCCCACACCCGTTTAGTCGTTGACGACAGAAGCTGCAAGAGGAGCCCCGGCCAGGTAGAACAGCTCATACTTTACATGTTGTACATGACCCACACTAGGAAAGGCGGTGGGTGTCTCAGCCAATCTGGAGGAGCGCTGCATGGGCCAATACCTTGGCTCTCGTGTGGGCCATCTCATCCTAACCTTGTATGCATAGTCAATGAGCACATCATGGAGCAATCCAAGCAAATCCTTTTTGATGTGCTACTTTACCTTTATATAGGGGACTATTGAAAAATATGACTCCCCACTTGCAGTTGGTAGCGGTCCAGTCCAGAAGCCTGCCAGCTCATTCTGCAGAATGTAGAACTGCTCTGATGGTCCCTTAAGGCAGCGGTTTCCAAACTTCGTACTGTCAGCAAACTTTCCAGGTGGACTCGTCTGCTACAGGAATTCTGCATGTCTACTACTCAACGCCCCCTGCCTACAGCAGCTGATTCTGGAACATGTCCTAGATGCGGGCTCAGTTCTTGTGAAATCCTAGCCAGGGCCAGCAGGCCTCACCATTACTCTCATGTGAATGGAAATGTGCCCTGGATCATACCCATCAGGGGCAACTGCATAGATTGGTAGCAGCAGGCAAGCTTCTTTCAGGAAAGATTATCATTACTGATGATCTCTCATTAAAAATCCCCAGGAACACAGTTTGGAAATTGCTGCCTTAACAGCAGGGGGCTAGGCAGCAGACCAGACCACTGGCTAAGTTTTGATGGATCACCTAGCTGGGATTCTTGCAAGGAATGCTGAAGTAGGAAGGCCTCGATCTGATTTCAGCAAACGAGCCCCTATTTGTTGTTGATATTATGAATAGCTTATTTCCGATCATTCAGGTTTTTTGCACACACAAAATTATCTACAATTTCCAAATCCCCCCTCGCAACTAATTTTGTAGCCTTATTTATTTATAGCTGAAGCTCTCTGGGCGGTTTACATAGGAATAAAACAATTAAAAACAATATACAAAAATTAAAACAGCAAAAACATACAACATACACACCATAAACACTTACATTTTAAACCACTGCAACAACCCAAAAAGCTACAAAAACAAAAACAAACCCAGGCTCCTCAGATATTGCCAAATGCCTAAGAGAAGAGGAAAGTCTTGACCTGGCTCCGAAAAGATAACAATGTTGGCGCCAGACGGCCTGGTCAGGGAGGTCGGTCCACAATTGGGGGGCCACCACAGAGAAGGCCCTCTCCCTTGTTGCCGACCTCAGAGCTTCCCTTGGAGTAGGCACTCGGAGGAGGGCCTTAGATGTTGAACGTAGTGTTCGGGTAGGTTCATGTCGGGAAAGGCGTTCCGTCCGGTATTGTGTTCAGACTTAGCGTAAATTGCTTCTTCAATTCGATTCTTACACTTAAGCCTCAACCTCGGACTGGCGGTTTCTAAGGAGGAAGAACGCGACGCAGCCTATCAAAAAGTTGGCTAGAGGCGCCCTCTGTTGGTCCGCGCCGTAGAATGGCATGAATGGCAACCGGACGTGTCTCAACGTTCTCAGATTGCTCTCTTCCGAATCTTTGATTGGCCGCAGAGAGACGTTCGCTCTGCGCTGATTGGAGAGTGATTTTTTCCCCTCCTTCTCGGGCAAAAAAAAAAAAAAAAAAGGTGTCGCTTCCCGTGCAATCGAAGGCAGGATTAAACTGCGGATCGTTGCAGACGTGAGCCATGGGTGAATCTCGGGCTCTGTCCAGGGCTGAAGCATTACGCCTGGGGCCGCCCAACTGGAAGCACGCGTGCCATGTCCTTCTATATGCGCCCTGCCCCGGCCGCCTCTTCGGGAAGATCCCGTTGCGTTTTGCAGTCTTGGTGAGAATCGTTTCCTGCGGAAGGTGGAGGAGATCTCCGGCGCAGGAGGAGTAAAACATGGAGAGGGGGAGGAACCAGATTTTTAAAAATGAGGAAGGGGCGGGTTGCATGCAGTGGCTGGCTTGCTGGAGGCTCAGGCCCGCAACTCCCCCTTTTTTTAAATGTCTGTGCGTAGTTCACGTGCAATAAAACAAATGTGTTCCTGAATAACTGTAGTGCTTTGGAGGCTGCCCCGTTGACATCTGAGCCACCAGCCTCCACTGCTGTAGTGTGTTAACCCCTCTCATTAGTCGCTAACGAGTAACTCCTTCACTTCTGAGAGGCCTGGTGCTTGTTAAGCCAGCTCTGCAGGCGACAGCTGCTTTTACTGGATGCTCATCTATGCAGTCTATCAAAATATCTATCTAGAACAGGGGTAGGCAACTTCCAGTGCCCTCCAGATGTTTTGGGCTACAAATTGTGATTTTAGGGATACTTCATTTTAGATAATAAAGATGCAATCTTATCCATACGTAGACAGGAAAAAAGTCTAAATGGCTGGGGAATGCTGGGAATTGTAAGATTATTATTATTTTGTCTAAACTCATAGGATTACACCTATGTAAAGGATGGGACTCTTGGCATAAACTTTGGGATTGGTTTGGATGAGGAGGGGGTGGAAACAGGGAGTTAATTCTGTAGGCCATTGTCTTGCTAAAATGGAGCAGTGTCAATAAGATAGGTATAAGCCGGCTGTTAAGAAAAAATCCAGATTGTGCTTGAATTCTCCAAATCCAAGATGTGTGTTAATCATCAAGGTGTGGTCTAAAGAAAAACTTGAAAGATGCACATGATTACCTCTTTTAGCATTCAAGTGAAGCTATCAACTGTTCAAAGTACTTCATGTATATTAAGCCAACTCACATATCCTGAGGTCAGTATTAGCACAGTCTTGCCCACACCCAGTTTCCGATATTTGCTTGTGTGCTCTGTTCCTTGTATGCCTGTATATATAATAAGAGTGTAAATAATATCTACACTGGCTTGTGAATCACCTGCAGATACTGGTCTGCTCCACTTTGACTGTTACTTGGTCAAATTGGCTGGTGGCCTGACCAGCCTCCCCACCTGTACTGGGATCTCAGCTGTGGTATGCGCCTGCTGTTCCTTTGAAGTTCCGTGGCCTACCTGTATAGAAGCTCTTTCAGCCCCAGGGCTGAATTCAATTTCAGAGAAGCCCTTGCAGGCCGCATTATGATAGCGTGGGCAGGGCCAAAGACAAAAGTGGGAGGGGCCAAAATAAAACAAAATAGCCTATTTTAGCTAGGGTGACCAGATAAAACCCAGGTCAGGGCTCATGTAACTTTAACAGTTGTAGAGAAAAGGGAATTTCAGCCAGTGTCATTTGTATGCAGTTAGTGAAATTCCCTCTTCATCACAACACTTAAAGGTGCAGGGGCCCTGCCTTCTTTTGTATATGGTTACTCTAGTATAGTGCCCGCACCTTTAACTGTTGTGATGAAGAGGGAATTTCACCAGGAACTAATTGCATACAAAAGGCACTGGCTGAAATTCCCTTTTCTCTACAACTGTTAAAGTTACATGAGCCCTGACCTGGATTTTATCTGGTCACCTTAATTTTAGCTTAACGTTCTAATGACCAGTAACTTAGCCTTAGGAGGGGCATTTCAACCTTTCAAAATGGGGGAAAGCTGCACAAAAGCTGGTGGTTGGGGGAAAGTGGGCGGAGTCAGGGGAAGTGGCATGGCCACTTCTGGGGAACCTCTAGGGGCCCATAGGCAGTCAGGATTTGGCTGGTGGGTCCGAGGTTCAACACCCCTGCAGTGTAGGAATGTGTGTTTTAAGCCCTGCTGGCATGGACAAGGTGGGTATATTTCTGAACAGGCTGACTCTGTCCTTTTCCTTGACAGATGCAAATGCGGTTTGATGGTCGCCTGGGATTTCCGGGTGGGTTTGTGGACCCCTGGGACCTCTCCCTGGAAGAGGGTCTGAACAGGGAGCTGCATGAAGAGTTAGGTCCTGGTGCTGCCTTGCTACGTGTGGCTGAGAAGGACTACTTGAACTCCTACGCCTCGGAGAGGCCACAGTGTGTGGTGGCGCACTTCTATGCTAAGCAGCTCAGCCTGGAGGAGCTCCGGAGCCTGGAGGACAGGGCCACTCAGGCAAAGGACCATGGCTTGGAGGTGCAGAAAGGGTGGTGTAGGGAGAATGTCAGGAAACGAAAGCTGGGCAGGGCTGTGTGTATTCCGCATTAAACAATATAATATTCTCTGCCACAGCAATGCAAATTTTTCTCCAGGAGAAGCTGAATTGTACGGCTTGCATACATTATGCTAATGCTTACTTAATTTGAGTAATCATTTTATCTAATTTGAAAAATTATTTTGTATAATTTATTCCAGTGTTACTCATCACAAGTGAGGAGGAACAAGGAGCTACCGGGAGCGGAAGGCCTATTCTGACCGCTGAAAATCTCATTCGGCAACTCCTCTGGCCCCTTAGATTTCAGCAAGCATTGACCAAACACTTAAGAGCATGATTTGGACTAGAAACTTCTCCTTTAAAAAGAAAAGAAAAGTAAAAGACGTTTTCAGGAAGTTGAATAGAATGCCTAAATATGGCACTGAATTTTTTTCCCCTGTGCTCTTGCTGAATTCACAGGAGTCCTGATTGAATGATGACCTTGAGCGCTGTGGGAGGTGTGTTGGGGGTGGGAGAGGCTGTTGCGCTAAAGAGAACAGAATTCTCTAAAGAGAAATGTGACCTCATTTTCCCCTTCCCTCTCTGTTGCTTCAGGTGATGGGTCTCATCCGTGTCCCCCTGTATACCCTGCGTGATGGTGTTGGGGGGCTCCCAGCTTTCCTTAGCAACACTTTCGTTGGCAATGCCCGGGAGCAGCTCATTCATGCCCTGGACACTCTCCAGCTCGTGCCAGGAGAGCAACTTCAGAAGGCTGCTTATATGGCTCAGAAGAGACCTTGAGAGTCATTGGCTGTGGCTGCTGCCTTCATCCCCACTGATGTCTCTGCAATGGGATCCTCTGAGAACATTTAGACTCTTGAATGGAGAAGCTGCAGGGAGAAATCTAGGAGTGTGACAACAATGTTGGAAATGGCCTCTGAATCCGGCTCTGTGAGGGCCAGGGCTCTGGAAAATGATTTAAACATCTGGATTGCTATGTGTTGGTATTATTGATGGTGTCTGCCTGGCTTGAATCTGGGTACGTAAGGGTCAAGAGCGAAGCCAATGTGGTCCACCTCTTCGTTTTTGGTGCACATATGTGTGATACATACCTACTTGCCCACAAGGGTTTCTTGCTTCCAGATAGTGACCTTACAAATAATGCAGTGATCCCTCTATGCCATCTGTTTTCCATCCTTCATTTGAGTTCTGGTATTTGTATCTCATGAAAGAGGGGTTCACTCTTCCCACAAAGGCCCCTTCCACATCCCTATCAGTTTATCATTGCTTTTACTACTACACAGTTGGGAACCTGCCTTTCTAATCTTTTTACCAATGCCCAAGCAATGGTTTCAGATACTTTGTGATTCTTGGCTCGTATATTTTTTTACTAGCTCATAAGGCAGTGGCAAGTGGCCACTGGGGACAGCCATCCTGTTTCCCTCCTTCTCTTTTTCCAGTACTGATCATGTGCTGAAATAGGTGTAGAGATTGTGAATTAAAGATGAGGGAAGTGCAATCAGTTAGCACATCAGCAGATTGTTGCGGTTTCAATTTCACTATAAAACGGGCCAAGGAAATGCAGCTTTCTTTGTTCAGAACCACTTATGTACACTTCACGGCACTGACGTGGCTTTTGTTGCTGCTGCAGTTCTGGTTGCAAAATTTAAAGTGCTCTGTTAAGGACTAGGGTGCAAAGGAGGAGCGGTGTGTGTGTGTGTGTGTGTGTGTGGCAGAGATAAGGGTTATGAGTAAGATCTGCACATATTCCATAAGAGTATCCATACAAATGCGGAATGTGGCACCAGGGTTAGAATTAAGCCTCTGGAGAAGGGTTGGGGAACCCATGGTCCTCCAGAAGTTGCTGAACTGCAGCCTCCAGCATCCTTTGCCATTGGCCATGATGGGTGCTGGGAGTCTGGAAGTTCTCCAGCCAGAAAGTTGCGTTTGAAGAAAGCAACTTTCTGGCTCTTGTGCCCATGAAACTAGGCTAGAAAAATGTGAGGGCAATTTTTGGTGAGACCTCCCAGTGCAGAAAGGGTGGGAGAAGGGGGGAAGGGAAAGAAGAAATGCTAGGGACTTCCTTGACCTTTGTGCATCTGTGTCTCTTTCCAGGATGAGCGGAAGCAGAATAAATGATACAGAACTTTAAAGCTGCATAAATTATGTGAGCCCTCTAAACAAAATAGCGCACAGTTTAGAATACCTTAGTTCAGGCTTCGTTTTTAATTAACTTATGCGCTGCCTCTGATCTCTCTTCCTCTCTTACAGCTTCTCTGCAAACACTGAGGGCTAGAAAAATACCATGCAATTGTCCTCTACCCCAAATCCCAAGCTAGCATACTTCGTACACTAACATCTGCTGAAATGCCCATTACCCAGGAAAATAGCAGGACTCTAAGTAGTTGATAACGATAATAATTATGATGATACTACTACTACTACTACTAAATCACTGAAGGCAGTAGATTTTGACTGGAGTCTGGACTTGGAGTAGTAAATCCTGCCTGTGTGTAAAATGCAGGAAAGCTGTAGCAAAGGCTCCCATTCAGTCTCCATTGTGGACAATGCTGAAAGGGAGTGGCTGCTAATCCACTCCATGCGGTGATCATGTTTGCTACACTAGTGGTGTTTGCTGTGCCACGCAATGGGCACGCTGCTGGTGTGGCTTGTCTGCTGGTGTCTCCATGTATTTGGTGACTTACACCTTCCTTTCAGCCTGTCCAACGACGCAATTGTTGTAGCTGTTGCAAGCGCAATTGTTGTGCGAAGCTGCGGCTCCCTTTCTGAAGCTGCAACCGCTTAGCAGTCCTGGCTGCTTTTCATGGATTACATCTTTTATAATTTTTAAATATTGCTTCAATGAAATAGTTGGAAATAAATACGTTGCCTGAACTATAGGTAGACCAAATGTCCCAGTTACAGTAAAAAAAAACAACTTAAAAAACTAAGAGGAAGCTATTGGCCAGGGGTGTTGAACCTTTTTCAGCTGAATTAAGTTTTGGAGAGGCTTGGGGGTGGGGCCAGAGGAAAAAGGGCAGAATGGGCAGGGTTATGATTTTAAATGAAATGATTTTTAAAATGCCAGCATATTTTGGGCTAAAGCCCTTGCTGCCGCTGACTAAACCTTTTAGAAAGGGGGAAAAACTGTGAAAGCCAGGAAAGCACCAAACGATTGGTGATCGGGGGGAAAGGGAGGAACAAGGCCATTCGGGGAACACTGGAAAGGTGGGCTGGATTTGGTCCCTGGTTCGACACGTCTGCTCAAGCCCTGCTCTCCTGAGCCCCTCTCCTCGACTTGGACACTGCCCCTACCCCACCCCGGAGCGTCAGTAGGAATGGAAGTGACTGGGTTGGGCCTTAATTTAGAAGCAGAATCAAAGGCACGGCAAAATAAGCACACCTTTACTTGGTGATGACCACTCCGTGGGGTGGTGGCCAAGGAGGCCTCTGGTGTGGGCGGGCTGTATGTGGCGGGGAAAAGGGACGTCTATAAATGTGCAGTTACAGACAGAGCCCAGCCTCCAGCCCCACACTAGGTGAGCCTCCTGTGCGGCTCAGGCCCAAAACGGTGTGGTCCCAGTAGGAGTGTTTTGAAGAGGTGTGCCGGAGAGGGGAGAGGGCAACGCTAAGTGAGGAGAGAGAAGAGGCAAGCGTGTGGCTTTCAGGCTTAAACGCGAGGCTGTCACCATGAAACTTTTCTGACTTCCTCATTTTTCTCGACTGCCATCTGTGCTCTGCTCAGCAGCCTTATTGGTGCCGGCTGCAAGCCGCCTGTCGTCACTTGGCTCTGCTGAAGTTAGTGCCTTTCTCCCTTCCTCCAATCCCTTTCGCCTGTCGAGTGTGAAAATACGCTCTCTGAATAACTGTTCTCTGTGTGTGTGTGTGTTTATATATAAATAAGTCACGGTATATATAATTTAGGGAGGTGTGGTTTTTGCGGGCAGGAGACGGGTAATCCCGACTCTGAGAGGGCCTGTTCAGCTTCGCTGGGGTGGGTATATGTGCAAGGGACTCTGCTGAGACAGCGTTGGGTGTGGAATTTTAAGCAAAGCAATTTCCTGTGCTGGGAAGTCCCTGTTTTGCAGTGGGCTGAGGAGCAGGGAGGCTCTGGTTACAGCAAGTTTGTGCTAACTATAAACTGTCATATCTAGAACGGGTTGCAGCTGGGGGTCGTAAGAGGTTAGTGAGAACAAGATGTAATTAATTAATTAATAAAGGAAATGTGAAACTTCACTGGGTCGGGTTCTTTTAAAAAAATTAAATCAATGCGAAGTTGTGCTTCCAACTTTTTTTAAAAAAATCCTGTATTTGTTTATTTAAGACATTTTTGTATCATGCCTTTCCACTTCACTAGCCCTCAAGGCCTTTTAACTAAGATTCAGTCATCGTAGTCAACTGATTAGATATTTCAGTTGGTTGATTCTGTCTCTTACTTGGTGATTTAATTAACAGATTAAATTTCAATACATTTGCATATATAAACTAAAACAGAGATCGAAAGTCAGCTCCAAGCACTTAGCTGTATTGCAGTTAGTGAAGTTCTATGAATCCAGGCTTCTGGTTGATGGGCCCACATCCCTGGCAAATCACTAAGCATTAGATGGGTAAGTGAAATTTTGCACGCTTAAAGCAAAGATCACTTGCATCTCTTTCATAAAAGGCCATGCAAACAAGAGCATGCTAGCTCTTTCTGGCTGGAATTGTTCCCAATTCCATAGAGGCATACTTTGCCCTGTAAATGAGAGAGCTACTGGGTACTGCTTTTTTATCCCCCCCCCTTTTAGTGCCACAGTTAACATTAATCACTAGCTTTCGTAATATAAAAGCGACCATATCTCTTTTTTGCTTCCCTTTTCTACTTAACGAGGAACCTGTGTGCTTAGCTTAAGGCTGGAGACAGATCTGCAGAACTGCTGAATTTTATATTCTTAAAAATGGGGACGACCTCAGCGGCATAGTGGATCCAGGGCTCTCAGGGATGCTGGAGTGGCACTTTTTGATTGGCAGGGATGTTGATGTCACCTGCCACCCCCTTCAGAATCCCCTATTCCTTCTGAGTTCAGCTGCAATCCTCACAGTATCTGGGTGGTAAATGAGTGTTCTCAGCAGCAATATGTACTTGTTATATATAGCTGTCCCTGTGGTAATGCAAGACATTTTGGGGTGTCCTGGTCTTGAATGGGCAAGTAAGACCCAATAACTTTGTAAATCGCCTGCTCCTAGTAGAGATGAAAATGCTGGAATTTATTTGTTGATATAGATAATCAGAGTTGCTGGCATTTTTGGCCTATCCTTAGTTGTGTGGTTATGGAGATTGTCATGATGAGTACCTGCACTTCAAAATTTACCACTACACTGCTGATTGGCAGTTGGTTTGTTTGTTTGTTCCAGCATCCCTAGCTCTAATCCGAAACATGCACAGTGTTTAGGACAGCCTAATCTAATCCAACTAAGTCTGAAACCTCTTTACACTGTGACCAATGCAGACTTTATGGCAGGGAAGCCTGTTGTCCTCCAAATGTTGCTGGATTCCAACTCCCATCAGCTACAGCCATTGTGGCCAATGGTCACAGATGGTGTGAGCTCTAATCCAACAACATCTGGAAGATCAGAGTTTCCCCACCCCTACTTTGTTTGACATCCAGCATGATGAAGAGATTTGGAGTACTCAAAAGCTTGCTCATTATTTTGTGACTTTTTGGTTGATCCTAGTAAAGATATTGCTCCACTGTGGAACTGGGTACAGCTGTAACACACTGGGACCCAATTGGGAGGAACCCCAAAAACCATCTAATCCATCCCCTAATGGGGTGGGGGATCAAGTAGTGGGGGATAGTGAAAGTTTTCTCCTTTCATCTAGAACATGTGGTTATTATAGGAAATTGACTTTGACAGCAAGTTCTGGATTAATGAAAGGAAGCCACACTAAACACAATTCATGTGTGGGTTTGTGGGACTTGCTGGCTCTAGATGCATTGGGTGAACAAGTTCCTTTTGCCAGGAATTTACTGCCAATCAGTTTCATTGGATTGGCCAGTCATGGAAGATATACCCATCAATGCATGTAAGTTCTATATTCAGAGGCAGTGTATCTTCAAATACTAGGGAATGGTTAGGTACTAATCACAGTGCAGCATGTGGCATGGTAAAAGTGGCTCTGTGGGTTCTTGTGGAAATATAATAGCCTTTGGAGGTGGAGAGGAGCCCAACTGGTGGTGGTTTAAGTCAGGGAAGAGGAGACTTGGGAAGAAAGGTGCATTTGGGGAGGAAGAGGTAGTCCTGTTCTTGAAAGAACGTGTGAAGTAGAGTTCCTCCTCTTAAAAGTTGGAATAGATGCATATTTAATTTAGATTTATGTAGGCATTTAATGACCTTGCAGTACCTTTTAGCCCCAGTGCTAGTATTATTACTATAATACTAGTAGGGCTGCTTCACGTATACATGTTCATCACTTGATGATTGTACCATCAAGTGATGACTTGCATGTGTAAACACAGGCCATCACAGATGTAATACTGCTGAGAGGATTTTTAATACTAGCTGCTGGCTAGGGAAGGGCCATTACTGAGTGGTTCAGCACATGCATTGCAAGCAAAAGGTCTCAGCTTCAATCCCCAGCATCTTCAGGTGAGGATGCGAAAGACCCCTGTCTGAACCTCTTGAGAGCTGCTGCCAATCCGTGTTGACAATATTGAGCTAGATGGACTAATGGTCAGCCTTGGCTTACGGCAGCTTCTTGTTCCAAATCAAAACACAACTCTTTATTGTGAAGTCAGTTTGTATATTCAGAGGGCAGCTTCACACACTAGGATTGCAGCAGAAAATGCTGGTGTTACGCCTTTCCAGACTCATATTCCTGGCTAACGTCCACATGTTATTTTTTATTTATTATTACATTAATATTGTGCCCTTCCCCCCCTCCTGCAAGGAATCCAAGTGGCTTCCATGGTCCTCCTCCTCCTCTCCATTTTATCCCACAACAATAACCTGTAGGTTAGGTTGAGAGTCAGTAACTGGCCCAATGCCACCCAGTGAGTTTCATGGCCTAGCGGAGACTAGAACCCAGATCTCCTGAGTTCTAGTCCAACACTCCAACCACTACACCACACTGGTTCCGGTTATGTGCTGGCTGGGAGTGGGTGGGCAGGCACTGGTACAGTTGGCCTGGCTCATACCTGCATGCACAACACTGGGAGACTTTTACCCTATGGGCAGCACCAGACATCGCTATGGTGTAACACCCATGGGGTTACTTGCTCCCTCAAGTCACATCAGGCACGGGTGTGAACCAGGCTTAAGTCCTCCCATTAGTATTTTGCCTGGAAATGTGGTGGTGGTGGTAGTAGTAGTGAAGGAGATGGAAAGCCTATCTACACACGCAGGATAAAACACTTTGAAAACGTTTTGAAAACTGTATATGGAGTGTGTCCTGGGCCCCAACAGTTCTCAAAACTGTTATAAACCGTTTTAAAGCAGGAGTGTAGATAGGCTCCTAGTTACTCCAGCTCAATTCACGCACATTATAAAGAGGAGGCATGTGCCTGTGAGAGAGCTGGTGGTGCAACAGCCGCTTCTGTTTCTCAGCCTTGGCGCTGTCTGTTACTGCTGTAAAACGGTTTATAACACTTTTAAACCGGTTATAAACCGTTTTAAAGCAAGAGTGTAGATAGGCTCTGTTGTGTGTAGCCACAGCGCCGGACAGGGTGACACAACGCGTTTGGCTTCGACCCTGGGCGAGAGAGACAGAGAGAGGCTGGCACTGGCTTGTGGCTGGCACGGGGAGGAGGGGAAGCCGGGGCGCAGCGGGTTAACGCCGCCGCCGCCACTGCCACTGCCACTGGCCAGCCCCAGCTTCTGCCTCTGGGTAAGGGGAAGGCAAGGGGGCGGTGCCTCGCTCGGGAGCGCGGCACGCCGCGCCGCATCTCCCGTGCGCATCTTGCGGACAAGCGGGCAGCGGCGCCCGCCACCGTCGAGATGAGCGCGCCGGGGAAAGCGCGCCGTGAGCGAGGCAGCCTGGCCGAGTACGAGACGCAGGTGAAAGGTGAGGCGCCTCTGGCGGGGTGTGGCGGGGCAAGTAGCCGTCGTCGGCGGGGGCTGTTTAGGGAGGCGGCGTTGCCACGGGGCCGGCGAGTGGCGTGGGTGGGGCTGCTGCACGGGGAATGGGAAATGGGGAGCAGCCAGCGAGGGGGGAAGCAGGAAAAGGGGGGGGGTAGGGGGTCAGTTGCCTATGTGGGGCCAAGGGGGTTGGGGCTGCGGAGGGAGGAAGGGTACTGGAAGGCCGGAGCTGGGGGTGCATTGTGCGCCAAGAGTCGGTGGGTGGGTTTGCCTTGGGAGGAAGGCATGCGGGGTGGGTGAGTGGGGGGGGGGGGAGCCGGAGGATGGCCACTGCGCTAACGCAGCACGGGGGGGGGGGGGCGCGATTAGGAGCCGCCATCAGGACATCTGCCTGCCTGTGCAGGTGGCGGCGGCCGCCTCTGCGCTTGGAGGCCTGCTGACCCGGAGCTCTGTCCTCTCCGGCTGGAGCCTGGCTTAGCCAGACAGTGCTCCCTCCCCTCTAGGGTTCTCCCTTGTCAAGGGGACCTCATCACGGGGGTCTACTGCGGCTGCATTTTCGGGGATGCGAGAGAAGCAATCTCACACACACACCCCACCGCCGCCCCTGAAACCTAGAAAAATGTGACCCAGATTTTGCAGACTGGAGAACATTGTTGCTGCTGAGGGTGAGGAGGGGCTGGCATCGAGGGTTCTTTTTCCAGTGGTGCAACGTAGAGGTGGGCTAATGGATCTGAGTGGTTGTAGCTGCACTAGGCAAGATGGTAAGGTTAATTCCCCCCCCCCCCCCAATAAAAAAATAAAAATGCACACCACGCTAGACTGACAGGAAAAGAACCCAGGAGTCCTGACTTCCAGCAACCTCCCTTTTCTCTAAAGCACTTCATTTCCACTTCCCCTGTGAAGACACCCTTGCACAGCAAAGCTGTTGATTCTAATGCAACATCCCTTCTTGGGTTCCGGTCGTCAACTTCCTCTCAGTTGTGAGTGATCAGCCCTCAGCAATTCTCTCTCTCTCTTTCTTTCTGTGCCCTGACATCAGCTGCTTCTCTGCTCAGCGCTGTAGCACCTTTCTGAACATGCCTCTGGTTATACTCCAGCAAACCTAGATGGCTGGACTGAAGTCCTTTCTGGTGTTCAAAATGATGCTGCAATAGATACCAGCGGTCCTGGCCATGCTTGTCCTTAATCCACTTAGCAGGGCTGTTTCAAGGCATTTTGGCGTCTGAAGTGGAAAGGGCAGGTGGCCCCAACACACACAGTGTTGGACGTGGGACACGATTCGTTGGAACGTTCTTTGGTATTAGGAGTGGTGCAGGAAGGACCACACTTGATTTTCATGGGATTGGCTCAGTGAATTGTACCCCTATTGCATCAGTTCTGGATCCCATTATGGGCAATGGTGCCGTCAGGGAAGAACTTCAGGGCAGAGATCCACAAGTCAGCGGAATGAGTAGGAACGACCCCAAATGCAGCAGGGCTGAATTACCACACTTTGAAATGAGCGAAGTAATGTATGTGAGGTAATGTACGCTACTATCTAAAAGAAAGGGTCGGAAGCTATAACACCATGAAGTCCAGAGTCTAAAATTACCTAACCACACTGATAACTTAGCCAAATCTATCTGCTAATAGGCCTAATTTTAACTTCCAAAGGTGCTTGTCTGTCTCTCTTGAACCTCCCTTACTTTGCAAAGCTGGAAACAGAAACTATTTCCATATTTGATACATCCTGCCTGCCTCCCGCCCCCAAAACCGTTCTTTAGCTTAGGGATATAGGATCCCATCAAACTTTATTATAAGGTGCTTTGAGCAAAGGAAAAGCAGAACATAAATGTCTTCAAATAAATTAATTAACTAAAACAAAAGCCTACTTTGCCCACCCTACCTCACTTTCCCAGTAACACATGCCACCCTATTATGAAGCAAAATAAGAGGCAACTGCCTCAATTGGCAGATTGTGGGTGTCACTGCAGCAGATTTTGACTGTTTTGATTTGACAAGCAATTCAAAGTTTGTGTGGGTAGCAGTAGTGATGCCTTCAAGATGCGGTTTGACTCATAAGTTTTTCTTAGAATGGTTACTTCCAAGACAACATCCCTCCACAGTGGGGCAAGGACTCCCAACCAGCTGGTGTATGGGGCAGGGCTGGCCTTACTCTTAGGCAGAATGAGGTGACTGCTTCATGCAGTTGATTTTAGGTGACAGGAAAGGGTAGCAAATTTGTTAGTTATTTAATTTATCGCGATTGCATTTTTACCTCTAGAAAGCGGGTCTTGTGGGAGTTTCAGCCTCAGGTGCCAAAATAATGGGGCCAGCCTTGAATACCATGCACCTTGACTTGTTGAGAGGTGGCAGGGGATGGGGACATTTGCTGTTCTGCCTCAGACAGCAAAATGTCTTGGGCTGGTGATGTAGTCCTTTAGCTTCAGGTAGACAAAAAGCGAAGACCGCCCCTGCGCTAACAAATTGGTTTGAAATGCTTAGATCCAAGACTGAGGAAACCCTCAGGAAAGAGCATCTTGTGGCCTTTCATATGTCTTGGCCTACAACTCCCATGATCCCTCTCCATTGGCTATGCTAGCCAGGGATGGTGGGAATTGTAGGCCAAAACAGCCAGAGAGCCACAAGTTGCCCACCCCATTGTAGGTGAATTGTGGTGGTGGGGTTAAGCCCAAGAGATAATGTGTTGGCATCCTGGTTTACCCATAGACCCACTGGGGGCAGATTTAGGAACATGGGAAGCTGCCTTGGTCCATCTAGCCCAGTAGACTGGCAGCAATGGGCTCCCCAGGGTTTCAGGCAGGATTTTGTCCCAGCCTTACCTGGAGATGCTGGAGATCAAACCTGGCACCTTCTTCATGCAAAGCAGTTGCTACGGCCCTTCCCCTTTTGGCAGGCTCCTCTCTCTGAGCCACAACCATGTATTTATTAGTGAACTAAGATGATTTACACACCTCACTTGGCAATTGCAATTGTCATACTCAGGATGGCTTATAAAAATAAAATAAAATTACAAATTACATCCCGATTACATTTCAAACGAGGCAGTTGGTGAACTCTGTATGTGCGCGAAGAATAGCAGGGTCCTTGTGCATATGAATGAGAAAGGTTTGTTACTTGTGCTGAGCCAAAGAGATAGGGCAGGCTGAAGATCTGACTGTAGACTCTTGAACGTCTGATTCTTGCGCTTGTGAGTGCAATTAGGCCTGAATGTTCTCCCCCAGCCCTTTCCCTGCCAGTAGGACTGGAGCAGATGCCTCTAAAGAGGGCCTTCCTGTCCTGTCCTCCTCCACCTGTGCACCCCATCCTGAGGCAGTATTAAGCCTATGCCTAGTGAGGAGTGGGGAGAGAGGCCTTAGATCCCCTCTCCTTTCTCTGCCTTTCCACCCGACTAATTCTACCTCTCTTATTTTCCCAGCTGAGCTTTCTCTCCCCGTTGCTTATTGGGTTGAGTTCAGCTTCCGAGTTGTCAGTTCTGATTTTTCAGAGGCTTTTGTGAAGAGGGTTGGGGGAAGGGCCTTGTCTACTTCTCTGCCCCCTCGCTGCTCTGCCTTGGGTTTCTGTTGATAAAGCTGGCAGACGAAGCGGGTGAGGTCTCCCCTTGCTCGTTGGCTCGGTTCTTGCGTCCCTGCTCTGTAACCGACGGGCTCCCAACAGCTCTGCTGCCTGGCCAGGACTGTGATCTTGAACTCTCTGTCTGGTAGAGAGTTGTGTGTTTATGGGTGGGCATTCAGTCATCCGACCTCCTTTTGTTCACTTTTGTTATGTTATTCTTATATTGCTGCTTCCTTTTACTTTATTGCCTGCGCCTTCTCTGTACCAGGGTTGTTGAATCTGCACCAAGGATGCCTGAATTCTCCAGCAAGAAAAGCTAAATTTTGCGACCTGTATAAGCTATGCAAATTGCGATATGCAAATTCACTCTTATTTTGCCCATTTTTTTAAAGACCACTACATGTGATTTATTCTGGTTTTGGTCAGTATACAGAGAAAGGAAAAGCTATAGATGGCTCTAAAGCCTCACTGTCTGGCACCTGGAAATATTATTCAGCCACTCCGGTGACCTCTGAGATTGTGCCTGTCCACATGCTTTGAAGCATAACTTCACAACTATGAGGACTTGAAATGTGCTTTTAAAAGAAGCAGCTAAGATTGCCAGGAAGTTGAGTTTTGCACCCAAAACCAGATCCCATTGTTCCTGCACTCCTGCAGAATTGCAAGATGCATCCATATCTTTTCTAATTTATAAAAAACTTCTCCACCTGGTCACCTGATGTCAATTCTTACTCACCTTAGGTGACCAGGCAGGTGGTTATTTACAAGCCTGTCTCTGGGTAAATGTACTTGAAATCAGTATGTTAGGCACACTTACCAGGGCCTGTGCTTTGGCTTTGCACTCAACTTGGATGCTGAACCATCAACCATCATCGCTGTTGAAGGGAACACGACGGACCATGGTGCTGCAAAACTTCCGTGTGTGAGTGGGAGGTCTATCTTTGGCTTAATGCTCGATGAACCCAAAGAGCCATAACTCTGCTGCCTGTCACAGAGCATCAGCTCTCAGGTCCTGGAGTTTTCAAGGCTGACTTTCTGCATGCATAGTTGTTGTTGAGTCTGTGTGTGGCATTTCAGCGTACAGTGCTAATTTGCAGCCGGGGATCTATACGAGATCCATCCATGCTATGTCATTTATGAAAAGTGCATAACTTGTCTTTTTTCTTTTTCCAATATATATGAGTGGCTACCGGGAAAATATTGGCTTCCTCCTTGCATGCATCTAAAACCCGTGATTCATACTCATGTGTGCCTTTCCTGACTGCCATTATATTTGTGTATTTCACGCTTGGGTACTTGAGAAGCAGCTCTCGGCAGAGCCAGTAGGGTTGTGCATGTTCATGTGACTTGTTGCATGCATATGTAATTATGCTCAGAGTGCTGTGGCTTTGTTTGGTCTGGCTGCAGCAGCACTGGCGTGTCCAGATATGCTGTTTTACGTGCGTTCTTCATGCAATTTCATCTCTGTGTACCGAACAGAGTTTATTTGTATCCATGGGTCCACCTTTTTATACATTAAGTTTATAAGTCAGCATTTTGGCCAGTGTGTGTGTGTGTGTGTGTGTGTATGTGTAATTTACTTAGGATCACTAGCTTTCCATTCACTAGTGCCCTGTTGTTGGGGGCAGTTATGTCAAACTAGACTTCTTTGAGGTGGGTGTGATGACACCTATTGTATAGAAAGAACAAGCTGTAGAAACATGACAGTGAATGGAGTTCTCCATCAAATGTTGTAGGTATAAGCAGCAGCTTGGTAGAGCTTTTAAAACTGCCCCCCTTAACTTTGTATATGACACTTTGACAGAAGTGAGCCTACTATGAAGCCTGGGGAAATAGACAACCTATGATTAAAGCCTCCCCCCACCCAGTGCTATTGCACAGGATCGCTGCAATGGAGGGGGAGGTTAAATCTCCCCCGCATCCAGTGTGTGTGTGTATGTGCAGCCCCCATCCAACACTGGATGAGGCTCTCAGGGTCGAAAAGGTTACGCACCCCTTTCCCTAGACCAGGGGTGTCTTTCAGTCCAAAGGTTAAATTCAGTGGTGGGTGGGGCTAAAGGCAAGGAGGCGGGGCTGAAATACCAACCTCTTTTAAGTTACAGCTCTGATTGCCAGTAACTAGGCCTTAGAGAAGCATTTCAGCCTTTTAGAACTGGGGGTGGGGGAAACACACATAAAAGCTGGGGAACCTTGGAGGGCCAGATTTGGCCCATGGATCTGAGGTTCAACACCCCTGCTTTAGCCGGCTGTTTTTAGGGTCAAGTAATGTGGCACAACAGGCAACAAATCTCACAGGTCGGCCAGACTGTTAGGCTGAAGGCACAGTTCACTTCACTTGTCAACAGAGGTAGTCTGAATGCCAATTTCACTGCCTTAAAAAAGAAAGAACCCCAGACTTTGCTGCCCTTCTTTTCGAGTGACAAGTATTTATTTATTTGATTATGTCCCTCCCTTCCTCATAAAGAGCCCAGGGTAGGGTGACCAGATAAAATCCAGGTCAGGGCTCATGTAACTTTAACAGTTGTAGAGAAAAGGGAATTTCAGCCAGTGTCATTTGTATGCAATTAGTTCCTGGTGAAATTCCCTCTTCATCACAACAGTTAAAGTTGCAGGGGCCCTGCCTTCTTTTGTATATGGTCACTCTAGTATCATAAAGTGGGAAAAAGGCGGGAAATCATCATCATAATAATGTAACAGACAATTGGAGTGTAACATTCTCCGACCCCTGGTGCGAAGTATGCGTTTAAAAAGGAGCTGTTGTAAGGACGCAGGTGTTTGCTGTGTGTTTTCACTAAGGCATGTAGGAGAAATTAGTTTCATGTTGATGTGTGAAGAAGGAACCACACATGATGTGGGTGTTTTGTAAAAGGTGGTGTGTTGGTGGCAGAGGTTAATGAATGACTATGACGTTTACAAAGTAAAAGTTGAATAAACATGTTTATTTCGCCCCATGATGCCTTTTCAACACAGGGCTAGCTGCTAATTTAGATCATTGGTGCTGTGGTGCCTCTAGTGAGAATATATCAACTAATGTTACTTACACACACAGAGCAGCAACTAGTGGCCCACTTGAGCACCACTAGAGGAAGAAGGGAAAGGCCACCGCTCGCCTTTTTCATGATTGGCAAAAAAAACCCCTCTCCAGTTGGGGCAAAAGAAAGGGAGCTCTAGAGACTTGAACCCGCAACACGAACTCCACAAACCAGGCCCCTAACCACCAAGCTACAGCAGTAGACAAAAAGTCATGCATTTGTCCTGCCACAAATGGAAAGAACACAGGGGCTACAGGAGGAGCCCTGCCAGGTAGGATCTCTCACATTTTTCATGCAGGGATCCTGGGTTCAAATCCAGAGTACAATCCCACATGAAGTGAAGAGGGGATCCAACATCAGGCATGGCTGCTGAACCAATCAGGAGGAGTACTGCATGGACCAATAGCCCTTTTGGCTCACCTGCTTCTCTGGCAACTCATGAGACCGCTCCCCCTCTCTGTGTTGCCCAACAGCAAGCCCAGATGGGTAACATCCCAACAGGATCCACTGCCCCCCCCCTTGCCTGCATCATTCCTCCCCTCCCGTGCAACTGCCTGCCCCATACAACCTGGCAGCAGCACCCATCCCATGCGCCGTGTACCCTGGAAGACCTGCCCCCTCACAGTCCAGAGCAGCTGAGTGAACAGAAAGAAGAGGGGCCATCAGCCCTGAGCTCATTATGCCTCCTGTCCCGTGCCCCAGGCCAGCTGAAGCCAGTCCATACGAGGGTGAAGGAAAGGGATCCCTGTCTATCATTCCCTCGCGGCAAAGGCACAACTCATGTGGCAAAGTCAAAGCCTTTATTGAATAGCATCCAGGGTGGAGTGGGTCCTGAAAGGAAAATACATGTGTGTGTGCGGTTGCCAGCCAGTCACCCCAGCAGGGCTCCTGCACCTTGCACAGCTGCTCAACGGACGGCAGGGTAGCATGTGAAATGTCTCGGGTGGAACCAGCTCCATGGTGGGAACACTTTTATATAACTGGATGCCAGGGAGAGTGCATTAGTGGAAGAGCATGCCTGGAGCCTTCTCCCGTACCAGCCTGCCCACACCACCAGGCCATTAACAGAGGCCCTTTCACAGTCGTCCGTTGCCAAAGAGGTTAGGCCGCTGAGTTCAAGGGAGACGGCCTTTTCGGTGGTGGCTCCACACCTCTGGAATCAGTTTCCATCAGGGATTCCTCAAGCCCCCTCTTTGTAGGCCTTCAGGAAGCCTCTGAAGTCCCACCTGATTTTGCTGGCCTTCCCATCAACTGTGGGCAGCAGGTTTTACTGGAGTAATCTATTTTTATAACCTTTTATAGTATTTTATTGCATACTTATTTTTTTCCCCCCTGTGTGTATACTTTTGTATGGTTCTTCATCCTGTACACTGCCTTGAGAGGGTTCTACCCTGACAGGCCGCCTAAAAATAAGTTTAAATAAATACATAAAAGTTCTGTGATTGGCCTTTGCCAACAGAGAGTTTACCTGCATGTGGGGATGAGTGCCTGTTCTCTGTGTGTGGTGGTGGTGAGGATACTGCTCCCTGCTGTTGTGGGAGGAGAGCATTATAGTGATACAGTTCAAATAAGACACATGGCATACATGGCAAAAGAGAGGGTGGAGGGAAGAGGAGAGATATTTGCAGCCGTTGTCCATTACAGCATGTATTCCCTCTTCCCTTGCTTACCTGTGTGGGGAGACATTTTGATTTATTTATTTTGTACGTTCCTCCATGCTGTCTCTAAAAATATGCAATCATAGACTCCTACAACATGTATTTGAAGATGTTAATTATAGAGGGGCTGTCAGGCGATCCTTCTAATTATGGCAGCTGGGTTTGCACATCACAGTGAGGTGTAGCGGAAAGGTTTGGTGTATGTTTAGCTTGCCTTGCCAACAGACGCTGAGGTGTTATAGGACTTTCCTATCCAGCTGTTTGGTTGTTTTAGTTTCCAGCCTAGCTGGCGCTGTGTTGAGTGGGGCAATGAGGGTATGAATATGTGCCTGTGTTTGGAGAGCTGTGTGCCTGTGTGGGTGAGGGAAGGTGAAAGCATGCACGCACCGGTGTGTCCCCAGGCCAGATAAAACTGGCCGCGTTCTCCTCCGTAAGGGAGGCGTGAGTTCCTGGTTGTATCTAGCTTTTGTGTGCATTCATTGAGCTAGGAAGTGAACTTCTGGCCCTCTCCAGCTCTGTTTCATTTGGGAGTGATGGCACACATTATGCGGAAGCACATCTGGGTTTGCCATTGAGTTTACACTTGATGGGGAGTCGCAGCAAACCCTGGGTTTAGGATGTGTATATCTGCATTAATAATATACGGGTTTACTTTTCCAAAGATGTGTTTGGTTTATTCACACATTACAGTTTAATAGTACCCCAAACCAGTGCTGGCTCCAGGTTTTTTAGAGCCCTTTGGCAAGACTCCCTCAATGGGTTCCCTCTCTCATTGTGTCTGCCCTCCTGCTGCCATTATCACCAGCTATTTCTCCTCCTCCTCTTCCTCCTCGCAGAGAGCCAGCAAGCAAGGAGGCTGTGTCATCTACTGCTCCTCTTTCTATTACTACTGTTGTCTGGATCAGGATGAGAGGCAGGTCAACAAGCAGGTTGCAGTGGTGAAGAGGAGGTGGGCCCCTTCATGGCTGTGGGCCTTCATCAGGTGCCCAATCGTTCCAGCCCCTCTGCTAAAAGAAATCTGGTGGTCAAATAAAGTTTTTTAAAAGTGAAGCAGCCCTGAAGTTCTGCATTCTCAGACCATGGAGAAGAACATCCTGTGTAGCAGGGCACACTTGGAGATGGGCTACAAACTTCCTGTGAGGAATAGGATATCGAGTCAGGTAGAGTCTCCTTTCCCTTCACCAGCTGAGGGTTTGGCATTGTCATCTCTTTCTCTCAAAGGAAGAGGTGCGAGTCCTGGTGCGAGATGTTTGAGGAGGGAGATATGCCCAATCTGTGCGTTGTTGTCTGCAAAGACCTCCGTGCATCCATGCATGGAACAATGGGTGCTGAGCTTTATTGGGTGTGGAAGCAGAAAGTACAGCAGGTTTAGAAGTTTGAGCTAGAAACATTTGCACAAAAATCTTGAAATCCCTTTTTGCTTCTTCTTTAAATTGTGTTGCAGCAAGATCCTCTTCTTGCTCCCAGACTGAGGCTGAGTGTGGGCTTCCATCAGCCAAGAGTAGCATCTTTTTCCTTTCTTTTTTTATTTTTGAAGTAAGCCAAAAGCGGTTTGAGAGAGATGTCACTTCCCATAGCATACCCACACATTATTTTGTCCCGCTGTCGCTTCTGGCCAAACAGTTTGTGTTTTTTTTGGGCAAAATCATGCATTTGAGCAGTGGAGCCACTGTGGAAAAAGACTCACGCCATTTTGTACAGACATGCCTATTCCTCTCCAGGGTTGATCTTTCTGAAAACTGACTCTGCCACTTCGTAGCAGAAGCTGGCTGTGCAAGAGTGGGAGGGTGCTATTGCCCTCATGTCCCACTGGTGGGCTGTCCAAGAGACTTCTGGCCACCTGCTGTGGGAACAGAATTATTTATTTATTTATTTATTTATTTTATTCCATTTATATACCGCCCCATAGCTGAAGCTCTGAAACTAGATAGGTCTTTGATCTGATCAGCACAGCACTGATTGGCCTACACCTGAAACACCACAAGCCCACTTCCTCCACTACGCCCAGAGTGGTTTTGCAACTTGATTTGACATTAAACTGGTGAATGAAAGTATAGATGAATAAATATTCATGAAATACTTTTAAAATGGCAGTGGTAGGGGCAACTGGATGGTTGACCGAGAACCTAGGAGAAGGGGGAAGGCAGGCAATTGACCATCTATCACTGCCATACACAGTGTGACAGCAGGAGTAATAAGGTAGGCTCATTCTGGGAAAAGAGAACATAAGGAAATAATTTACACCGGCATTTTAACCTGGTATTGTCACATCTGGCTCATGTGCAGGGTACACAATGCCCTCCCAAACCCATTGTGTTGTTATTTTTCCATCAATATTCTGTTTTGCTCAAACTTCTTTTGGGCAAAACAGAATATTGTACTGCTTTTGTACTTGCAGTTTCCATGCGCTACAAAGATGTGTGTTCCGATTTAGCGGTTTTATAACTCTTCCCAATGGCTTTAAAGCCGTAGAACCTGTTTTGCAATATCCCCCCTTTCTCCTTTCCTATGCTAGGATCTGCACTTTTCTTTCTTTCTCCTCCTTTTCTTCAGGATTTTTTTTTAAAAATTGGCATCTATTTTTTTCCTGCATGCCTATGCAGCTGCACAGTGGTGAATAGCTAAGCACCTCATTTTAAACCTCCATCCCTGCACAGCATATCATATCAGAAGACCAAATGGCATCATGCCCTCCCATTTTGCCAGCAATCACACCACTATACCGTGGCTAGAAGCTTGTGCTATAAACACAAATGATAAAATCCACATGACCGTTCAAACTCCCCCTACTTTCCCCGCAGTTACAACACTATGCCTCTGTTTGTGGTACTCGATCATATTATAAACCCAGGTGATACTGTGCTGAATTCGTTACTGTGTGCCCCAGGACAGCAGTTGCGCTTTGGAAAAAAAAATACACAGTGGTGCTAATAAAATGGGTGCGTTTTATACCAGTGAGTCCTTTTTAAAGGCATGTTTTATATGCACCCCAAACCCTGCTTGCCAGAGGCAAATGTGAGGTGAATGTATACACCACAAGCAGTGGTACTTTCAACCACCAGCTCATCAGAAATATATAAAAATTCCCATGTCTCCATCCTCAGGTGACTTACAAGAACAGAGTTTGGGAACTCCTATTCCCAATGCTGCAATCTTCGCTTTTCTCTTTCAGAAATGCGCTGGCAGATGGGCGAGCAGGTCCGAGGCCTTGACTCTCAGGCGGAGAGTCGGCAACAGTTACTGCAAGATGTGGCTGACTTCTTGCGCCGGAAGGCTGAGGTGGAGCAGGAGTATTCCCGGGGACTGGAGAAGCTCTCCGAACGTTTCTCGGCTAAGATTCGCGGCTCCAAGGAGCACCAGAACTTCAGGTGGAGGGGTTTGGGGATTCTTCAAAGGGTGGATGGGTATTGGCAAAGTGGCAAATGAGGCTGCAGGACTATGAAGGCTGGGGGCTGGCGAGGCTGGGCTGGCAGGAGCTGAAGAAAGGACTAGGAGCGCTTATGAAAGTGGTCAAGGAGTTCCAAGAACGGTGACCATTAGGACCTTATGTTGAGACAATGTGAAGCATTCTTTCCTTTTTAAAAAAAATATTATACGCACACAAAACCACAAAAACATCGACACATCAACGACATACTAAAAGAGGACCATATATGGAGTTAAGGTGGTTCCAGGATTTCCCCCCTGCAAAGATATGTAACCATCTTTGTTCTCGTCACTAAACAAACAACCAATTTCCCCCCTCCTTTATCTTAACCCTTCTCAATCGTTGAATCCGCAGATAAACAATTCCATTTTTTTCTTGTCCCTTCAGATAGTATATAAGAGGTTTCCATTCAGTCCTAAAACCGGATGTTGACTTTTCCCTCATAACTGACGTAAGATTCGCCATCTCTGCCAGCTCCGTAACTTTCAAAATCCATTCGTCCATTGTGGGTGGCGCTGGACCTTTCCATTTTTGCGCATATAGCAATCTCGCTTCTGGCGTCATATGTAAAAATAAAGTCCCACAATTCTTTTTCATCTGACTATCCATTAGTCCCAAAAGAAAATGTTCTGGCTTCAATTGTATATTAATCTTTAGGTTTTTTTTTTCCATTAAGGAACGAAGCATCATTTCCCGACTGTAGAATTTGGATGCCACTAACCTGTTGCCCTCCAGACGTGTCAGGCTGCAACTCCCATCATACTCAGCTGGCATGACCATTGGCACTAAAGAATGGCAGATTTTGTCTGTGTGGTGTGGGGAGGGGAGGGGAGGGGAGGGGTGAGCCGTGAAGGAAGAGACCGATGGTGTACGGGTGGGTGGGGCAGGAGCAGGCTGATGATGGTAGTGGGGGCGAGAGGGGGCATTGACTGAGTCTGTTTTTGTTTGGATGTTTCCAGAAGTCATCTTTAACTGTATTGCTATGAACACTCGTATTATTATTATTATTATTATTATTATTATTATTATTATTATTATTTACCACAACCAAAAGATCACATACCTCCTGGTCTTGCCAGGTTATCCCTCAAGCCAACATAGTGGCTGAATTCGGACAACACAATAGTCAATGGTGGGGTAATAATCAACTTTACAGTTGGTCGTCTAGGGGTACTCCCCACACAACATGGTAATAAATAATCAACTGTGGTGTGGATTAGGATCAGCGCTGAGTTGACTATGGCAGCATTCGGATAACACGATAGTCAATACAACTGACGGTTGTTTCCCCCACCCCAGTTGCTTATTGTGTCATCCGAATTCAGCCAGTGTGTGTGTGTGTGTGTGTGTGCGTGTAAGTTTTTGCATTGGTACAATGCCAGCAGAGCCACATCATGCATTGTTCTTAAATAGCTAGTTATTTACTCCGAGATAGACAAATATCTCAGTTTCACTTTCTCATTTTTCCAGTCTTAAGTTTGGTTTGTCTCAGACTTGAGACGTTCTCCGCTGTTAAACTGAGATCATCCCGGACACGGACATTAACCCCCCCCCCCCCCGCAAAGTTTGCATGGAAATTCATAAGCACAATCCTCCTAATATGTACATTTGTGTATGTTCACCCCGTCAAGGATTAAAAGGCATCCCTATTTCCCCGCAGGAAGGACCAAAACCTCCCGTCCCCCTTGAATTGCTGGTACACGATCCTCAACCAGACGCGGCAGGCAAGCCGGGATCACGGTGCGCTGAGTGAAATCTACACGGGCCACTTGGCACTGCGGTTGGTGCACATCAGTGAGGATGTGGGACGACTAGCCCGGAAAGTAGGTGCCCCGGAGGGCAGGAGAGTGACAAAACTTGGAAAGCCGGGGGAGGACAGAAGTTGTCCATCCAGCCCACAGAGGCCTCCTGGATTCCTCGCTGTTATAATACCAGGAATCCCATTGGTTTTTTTGGATTACAGATCGGAGATAAGAGCAGAGGATGCAGGGGGGTGGGGACTTGCCCGCATTTAGCCTTCCCCGTTGACGGACTGGGGCTGAGCTGGCAGCTAGAGGAGCTCATTCATGGATGCTTTACCTGGTCGGTGTTTTCTCCCCAATGGGAGCAAAGCCGCTTCTTGGTAGGTGTGCTGGGAGGACCATCCTTCCAGTGTACCCACCGGAGACCGAATAACATTAGGGGGTGTGAATCACCCTCTTTTTGACATCAGGATTGTAGCTACACCATCCTACGTTATTTGACCTGTGGAGGGCTTAGGGTAGGGTCATCCAGCCCCTTGTCTAATTTAGGTTGCCCTCTCCTGCTATAGAAGGTGGCCGTTGTCCAGGGGCTTAGGCCTCAAAGAGCCATTGCCACTGCTCCTGCCCCCAACCTCTGCTGAAGATCCACTTCATTCTGAGCCAGCTAATTTGCCTAGTCTTAAAAAAGGGGAAATGGTAGAAAGAAGCCTTTTTTTTAAAAAAAAGCTCTTCAGCATCTTTACCAGGATGTGGCCCCTAACCAATTCCAAGTCAGTTTAGAAGTAGTTGGGAACCACTTCTGTGGTTGCTAGGCAACTGTGGCAAAGATCTCCTTTTTCCGTCCCCTAAATTGCCAAAACAGTGGCTAGTGGCCTGAAACATGGCTGTAGATAAGGTTTGTATGTGTCAGGGGGGTGTTGCTGTGGAGAAAGGGGCATCGCATTAGGGCTGCAAACCGTATCTTCTGGGCCCGGAGTGCTACCTGTATTCAGGCTCACCTTGAAATGAGTACGTGCGATCTCACTTGACAGTCTTGCTGAACTGTGTTCCCCACAGCTCAGGGCAGCCACAATAGCTTCACCATACCCTCTTCTCACAATCTCTATGGCATGGATGGATGCTGAGAACAATCCAGAGGAGGTGAAGGGATGTTTGAGCTTACGTCTGGGACATAGAGCTGTCCACTGCTACTCTTCTCCTGCTGTATCTCTTCCCCATTTCCTGGAGTTGTGTGAGGCCTGTGGTTCCCTGCTACATAAATGAACCTGCAAGTGCATCAGGCTTGCATTTGTTCTCCTCCTCTTTCTCAGCTTTAGCTTCTGCTTTAAACAAACCACAGTTCCCTGAGTTCAAGCCATCGTAAAGAACTGTGCTTTGTAAACTGTAGTTAGTGAAAACAACCCAAAGTCCGAAACCATTCTGGTTTGTTCTCACGTAACTAGATTTTAGACAAACCAAAGTTCCTTGAGTTTGGCCCTGATGTTTACTTAGTAGGAAACTATGGCTTCCTGTATGTAAAAAAAATCTGTGCCAAGTTAACTCACGCTTGTGCAGTGAAAAGCTGAATTCTGTGAACTTTATCAATTATTTGTGTATTTATTTTAAGTAAATACTTATGTGAATGTGTGTGTGTGTGTGTGTGTATTAGTTGCTTGCATTCTGCCTCTGCTAGTCATAGGGAGAAGCAAGGAATTATCTAGATCAGCCTTCCCCAACCGGGTGCCCTCCAAATATGTTCGACTACAACTCCAACACATCTGGAGGTTGTGGGATGGTTGATCTAGAGCACTGAAGCCTGGCCATTGGGAGTCCTGCTCACACACCTGCCAAGTTCAGACATTTGCCAAGCTTTATTCACCTAGCTGCAAGCCTGCCTTTACAGTCTTAAGGACTAGGAACTCATTTCATTAAAAATGAAAGCCGAGGTTCTCAGTGTGCCACTGCCAAACTCCATGTCTTTCTTTGCACCAGTGAAGAATCACAGTATACACACAGCCTTGGGAAGCCCTGTCTTAACATTTCTTCCCCTTTTACTCCTTTCTTGTTCTTTTAGAGCAAAGAGATGGAGCAACAGATGCAAGATGAGCTACTGAAGGCAATTTCAGAACTGCAGATGGTAAGTGGAAAGCAGGGTTTCCTTCCCCTGTGACCACCATCCCTCTAGGCTGTAGTAGGACAGTGCTGCTAACATTGAGAGTGGAGTGACTTGATTTCCTTGCAATTGTGGCAGTACAAGGACCTTTGGAAAGTCATCACTTTTGCTGCCTTAGAAGGTTGTTTGCCTTTGCAGTGCAAAATCCCCACATCTTCCTCTATGGAGTGCGGCTATTCAGTGGACATTGTCATTTTCTAAGCAGCGAAATGGTCGCTGGCTTGCATCGATATTGCCAAGGCCAGGGTGGGGATCCTGGAGAACTTTACCCAACTCTGGAGCTGAATGAAGTGTGTTCTCAAAGCCAGTGTCCCTGAAATCAGTGCATATTTATTACTATGAGATGCTTCAACTGGCCTGGGAATATTGTTTGTATGACTGACTCTTACTGATATGGCTTGTCATTTTTAGTGAATTACCTTGAAATGTGGCTGTACTTTACGATGCGTTCTGCTCTGGAGTTGTTGCGAGCTGCTTTAATCATCGTTTACCATGGAAGAGCAGTATACAAATAAGCTGATTATGTGCCATGGACCAGGCTGTAAAGCAAGCCTCATTTAGTCCAGTGCCCTCCAGCCGTATTGGACTGCAACTCCCATCAACTTTTCCCATGCTGGCTCAAGATGATGGGGGTTATTTTTTTATTAAAACATTTGTATCCTGCCCTATATCGCTAGGATCTCAGGGCAGTCCCAAAGCATTTGGAGGGCACAGGATCAGAGAAGGCTGCCCTAAGGCATGAGAGAGCACTAGGGCTGTGCACAGACTCCCCGATCCGATCTGGATCCCGATCCACCTCGGATCCGGATCCGCTCCGAGTCTGTGCAGAGCCCTCCCTCTCTCCCCGCTCTCTCTCTCCCTGCCCCCAATTGCCCTGCTTACCTGCAGCCTTCTCCGCGTCGTCCCCTGTCGTCCTCCGCTTCGTTTTGCCTCCTTGATGTCAGCTGGCTGCTTTCCCGCTCGCATCGGGTGATGACGTCACCCGCCGTGACCGGCAAATGCGGCGCTCTAACCAATTAATTTTAATTTTAATTTATTATATAGATTTAAATAAATTGAATAACATCCTTTTAAATTGGTTCGGCTACTTACATTTAGGATTTTGAATTGACATCTGGTTCTTCCCTCTCCCTTTGCATTGCCTTCCAGAAAAATTCTAGCTTGTGTGCCTCCTGTGATTGCACAGTGGCTCAATGCAATTGGAAGCTTGATTTGCGTGATTGGATCAGAAGGTTTGGGGCTCCTCGTTTGTGGGGGATTCTGGCTGAACCCCAGCCGGGTGTGGGCTGTTCTGCTTTTGACACACGCACTGTCTCTGCGCAGGCTATGAAGACATATCAGGCGTACCGCATTGACTGCTTGAATGCTGAGGCGAAGCTGCGTGAAGCCGAGCGGCAAGAGGAGAAGCGCAGTGGAGGGAGGCACCCTGATCCTGGTGGGTCCCCTGGGGGGGCTGGACTTGACAAGACGCCCCGTCGCACATCACTCCGAAAGGTTGAGCGACTGCTGGAAAAGGTAAGGAGAGGAAAACATAAGGGGGCAGGCCAGGTGGGCCTAACTGAGTCGGGAGCTGTTATTAGAGAGTGTGATGCTTTCTAAAAAGATGCTAGAAGGTTCTAGGTAGGGCTGTGAACGATCTGTCAGACCCCGATCCGGCCCTGATCCGATCCGGCCCTGATCCGATACGGAGGTCCAGATCACCCGGTTTCAGGATCCAGATCTGGTCACAGCCCTAGTTCTAGGGGCGATGGTGATCTATCAGTATTTATGGCTGCAATATGGTACATGTTTATCTGGGAATAAGTGCTATTGTGCATAATGAAAGTTACGTCTGATGAACATGCATGGAATTGAGCTAAGGGCTGCCAATTGTTTAAATAACTATACTTGATTGTCTACCTTTTAAACACATTGGATTTAGTGTATACTTGTTATCAAAATCCTTATAGCGCCTTTTAGAAGTATTGAGGGAAATGTATGAGAACACTAAATATAACAAACAAAAAATAGCACTCATTATTAGAAGAAAATGCCATTTTTAAAATTAAATATTTGCCTTTTGAGATCCATTAGCTTGCTTTTCCAACTGGAGAAACAGGCCATGTTCAAATCAATAAGATGAGAGCATCTTATTCCTGTGGCTTGAAGTATCCCTTTGCTAGCCCTTGATAACAACGATGCTATGGAGTTCCTCCAAGATCTCAGATATGGTATACTTCATCATAATAGTAAAATTTAAATAATTCCAACTACAATATGTTGCTATGATGAGTTCAGCCGCCTTTAAAACGTATCGTTTTTTCTGTACCGGCTTAGAGAATGTGCAAGGCAATCCCACCCAAAGCGATACACTTGGGACAACTAAAAGTCTGGAGCAAAATCTTAGCAAACCCTCTCTTTCCTGCTTAGCACTCGGTGTAGCTCCTCTTACTAGTCCTGATTCTCTGGCACACTCATTTGCATGGACCTATGAACTAATTCGTGAGGAGCTTCAATTTTACTCACCCTGGCGAGTGCGGCACTACATTCTGATCCCTAAGCTTCCTCCCAACCGTGGAGAGGGGGAGATCCTCCCCACAGTTATGCTGTGCATTGGCGGCGCATCAACTGTTTGGCAACTCCCCGCCCTCAGCCGTCCTGAGACATTTTGTTGCCTGAAGCAAAGAACAAGATGGCGGCCCTCCCATTCCATGCATGAAAGCCAACTGGCCTGACAGGTGAACCTGCCTTCAACAGTGACAATGGGGCAGCATCCTGCACTGTACCTGAAGGCAGCAGACTTACTTAGGAGCAAGCCTGCATGGCACACAGGGTTTTTTTTCTCCAGTACCTTGCTGCTGCTCCCAGGATCTGCCTCCTGAGGCGATCACTCTGCCTAATATTTAGTTATTACATTTCTTTACTGCTCAATAGCTGAGGCTATAATGGTAGGCAGGAATCCAGGGGAGTTTTTATTTTGCACTCCGCTTCTGAGGGGCTCGCGTCGCTTTCGGAGAGCATTATCAGAACGACAGATCCCAGCCAGAGCGGTAGAGAGTGATAATGGCGTATCAGCTTGGCTCTGCAGTTTCAACGTGCCTGTCGTGCCTTGCAGTCAAGGCAAGATGCAGCTTTCCTCTCTGGTTCCGAACACCTAATCTCATGCTCCACTTCAGAGGCACGGCAGAAGGTCAGGAACAAGACCCAGCCCTTGGGGGCTGAGGGATAAGATCCTGGTGACCACAGAGTTTTGGTTGGCCACTGTGACCAGCCCCAAACCCATGGACTTCTGCTCATGAGTAATACTTTCACCAGTTAGCTCCAGCCCACAAACTACTTCCTGTCCCTTCTGCTGCTGGCTGGGCTGATTTAAGAGTTTGTTCCCTGCCTTTGGTAAAAATGGAAGCTGCTTAAACACAGCACATGCTCTGTGGCCTCCTTGGTGCAGGGTGACCACTCCCAGGATTCTTTTACATAAGAAAATTAACTGATACCTGCGAGGATACATTTCCCCCTGTGAATCATTCTCTGACAGTGGAACATCAAATCCTTATAGTTGCTGGCCTACTGGGGTTGCTGGAGTTTCCCTTAAGTCCCAGATACCTGTGGTAGGGAAGAGGTTCTATACTGAAGTCCTAACATTTTCTTGGAATCCTTCTTTGTCTTGTGGCCTTGGAGACAATCTCTTAGTTTGAACGTCTTGCACCAATATTGTCTATTGTGTGTCATTTGATCCACCATAATCTTTTCTAGCTTGAGATTCACCTGTAGTCTTGCAGACTTCATTCGCTGGATACCAGGGTACCATATCCGTCCATTAAAATGATGCCTGTAGCCTTTGGCTGCCATACTCTTTTGTAAACTGAAATAGGAGCCTAATGGTATTAACTCTGTGGCTCTAGGATTCAACCAAGAAAATGTTTTTCTTCCTTCTGACTCAAAAACGGGTGTTTTCCTTGAACTTAACAGGCTAACCCTGTACAGATCGCTTTCAATATTAATATATTCCGGGGACTTTCCCTCTTCAGTAACAAAGAAGGAAGTATATGGCCTTAAGATACTGCATTGTGATCTTATCTCATTATGTCTTCTTACCGCAGAACTGGTAGCTCATCTTGTAGTTTCCTAATTGCCACATGTTTTTGGGATTCCCATCTTCTCATTTATGTTTCCCTCTTAGGTTAAGATTTTTTTCTTTTTAAGACACTATTGCCATCAGATATTTGTGAATACCTGACTTTAGCATCTTGTTTTCTCTTGTTAGTACTTTGATTTTTATTTCTTTTAATTTAATTTTTTTTTAATTTATTTGTTTCACTTATATCCTGCTTTTACCTCCAAGGAGCCCAAGGTGGCATACATGATTCTCCTCCTCCTCCTCCTCCTCCTCCTCCTCCTCCTCCTCCTCCTCCTCTATTTTATCCTCACAACATCCCTGTGAAGTAGGTTAGGCTGAAAGTCAGTGACTGGCCCAACTTCGCTGCATCAGCTTAATAGCCAAGTAGGGAGTGGAACCTGGATTTCCCGAGTCCCAGACCAACACTCTTAACAACTACACCAGACTGGCTTCTTCACTGTTCCTTCATCCTCTTTGCCATAAGCACACCTTAGCTTTCTTGTGATTTCCTGTATATATTGCTGGTGATTCATCTTTGGTCTTTCCTACAGCCCAATATCAAAGCACCCATCAATTTTCACTAATAGCCCAGACATTAGGTAGTTCTGTTGTTCCTTCACAGTTATAGGCCTGGGCAACGGGCTTCTCATACTTCCTCCACTGAGTCTTTCCTAATGTCTTCCAACGTCACCATCATACTTAGTACGGCCATGTTAAATTGTTCTACTGATGGTATGGTGTAGTTTGGGATATCAATTCAACTGCAATAGGTTCTGTTTCAAAACCTGTCCCTGGTGCAGACTGACCATAACCGTCTCCCCAAATGCTTTTTAAATAAGAAAAGTATCTGATAGCCAGGTATCTCAAAAGAACAGTAATATCAGTTGTGTGTGCATAGGATTGCTGGATATGTGAAGGATGGGGCAAATCCTTATCTTTAGTATACTCATATAACTTTCATTTAAGCTTGATAGGCTACCTGCATTTAGGATTAAATAACCGGACCCCAAACTGTTTAGGGCTTTAAATATTTATGCCCATCATCAAAGCATTAATAAAGATCCCTTTCTTGTAAATGAAGTGGGAGACAACTTTAAATTTATTTTCTATAGAATAGCACTCACTGGTAGAAGGAAAGACCATCTTTAATGTTTTCTGTTTCATTTCCTTTTACATTAGCACACCCCAGATCCAAAATAAGCCTTACAAATAAGCAAATGGGCCCTTGACTCTCAGACACACTAATTAAAATTGATTGATCTACTGATTGAAGCTTGCAGCTGTCTGTAGCACTCTTCTTTCAAATCATTTTGCACAATGAAACCAGGTGGCTATTGTGGCTAGCTGTTGGTGATTGAGGATGATTATGGAATAACTGGATGTTGAGAGAAGGACATTATTAAAGGGGTTACTTGGAAGGGGAGATAGCTAACACTATCTGCACACACACACAAACAGAATGGGGGCAAGGCTACTTCCTCCCTAGCACCACAGTCTCTCACACTATCACCGCAGGAATGAGGCTAGCAAGCATGTAACTCTTGGGGGCAGTCTATATGTGGGGAAAGCCCCAGGATGGCTCCGCGTGTCATTGTGTCGCTTATACGATGCAGCAGCCTCTGCGGAGCTATCCCGGGGCTTTCCCCTGAATCTCTGAAGTAAAGAAGTCCTGACTGTTTTCTCTGGAGTGAGGCAAAGACGGTGCATTGACTGTCTTCCACCTTTCCGGAGCGAGGCGGAGGCGTAGCCGGGCGAATGGCGACCCCTGATTGGTTGCAGTCTGCCCGGGCAGGAGTGGGTGGGGGTGGGCCGAATAGCTGCTGGAATGTCCCCGCACACTTCTGGCATGGGGAGAGCAGTTTCCCTTTTGCTGGGGTAAAGTTCCCCATTCTCTTGGCTTCAATACATGGGGAAAGCCCCACGAGGGAATGGGAGAAAGCCAGGGAGGGATTGGCAGTGGCGGCGACAGTGATGCCTCCTGCTCCCCCAATGATCCATATAAACCCTTTGCTCACTCCTTGGCATGGGGATAATGTGGCGCAACCCCACAGGAGCGAAACCACGGCGTTTTGGGGGGCTTGCGGCACCAATGTGCCGTCGTCAAGACAGGCCCTAGGAGGGAAATTGCTTCCACTTTTTGTCAGAAAAGAAATAGACCGTACAAACACCACAATTATAACAGGGGGAAGCCAGGGGGAGGAGGGAAAGGGCTGGCTGTAGTCCAAACCTAACGATTCCCCAATGTTTGCAGAGACAGTCTAAGTTCCTGGAGAACAAGCTGAAATGCGCCAAGGCCCGGAACGACTACCTGTTGAGCCTGCACGCCGCCAATGCCGCCATCAGCAACTATTACGTGCGCGATGTGGCTGACCTGCTAGATGTGAGTCTGCCCTCCGCCCCTGACCCCGTGTGAGCAAGATAAGGGGGAGACAGCACAAAACGAAATGCCCCGTATTCAGTGGGGCGATGTCTCTAACAATGTTTCACTCTTTTGGTTGCGTCAAAGGGTATGTTTGCATGGCAAATGCGCACTGAGTTGTTTTTTTTAACCAGTTGAGCTGTCATGGCTTCTCCAAAGAGTCCTGGGGATTATAGTTTGATGAGAATGTTGAGACTTCTGTTAGGGCTCACTAGCTCCCTTCATGTAGGGTGACCAGATAAAATCCAGGTCAGGGCTCATGTAACTTTAACAGTTGTAGAGAAAAGGGAATTTCAGCCAGTGTCATTTGTATGCAATTAGTTCCTGGTGAAATTCCCTCTTCGTCACAACAGGTAAAGGTGCAGGCACTATACTAGAGTGACCATAGACAAAAGAAGGCAGGGCCCCTGCACCTTTAACTGTTGTGATGAGGAGGGAATTTCACCAGGAACTAATTGCATACAAATGACACTGGCTGAAATTCCCTTTTCTCTACAACTGTAAAGTTACATGAGCCCTCACCTGGATTTTATCTGGTCACCCTACCTTCATGGGACTACTGTTCCCAGATTCCCTATCGAAGGAGAGAGAGAGAGAGAGAGAGAGAGAGAGAGAGAGAATGATAATTAGTTCTAGCCCATAGAAGAGATAATCATAAAGGTTCAGAAGCGTCAGTTCTTTCCACGTGCCTTCCTTTTAATACTTTGGCAGAGGTTTTAGAGAAGGCCATGCCTGTAGTAGGTGGAATGTGACCTTAACAGGAAGCATTCTCTCATTTAAAAACACCATCTTTCCTAGTCTTCATGATTGCAGAGGGGAAAGCACATGGGCAGTTTCTGCTAGTGGGTTGGGAAAAAAAACTGGGTGGTGGGGTCTTCCCCTCTTTTCCTGTGTTTGTTGTCCCATCCTTTTAGTTTAGTGCTTTAAGATTTCTAACTTAACCATCAGAAGAAGAAAACCTGGGCCAGATCCCAGATCCTGCAACGCTCCTCTCCGCTCCCATCTTGCTGATCAGTCTGCATAAATGAACCTGCCTTCATTCGCATTCTGTTATCAGTTTCACAATGATTTGTGTTTTTGGGGCAGATGGATTCAATTTCTGACAGGGCCTGTTGTGCCTTAAGCAGCTCCATAGCGGCTAGAAATCCAACAGGTGTAGCTTTGCTTCACCATGGATCTGCAGTGATAGGTAAAGCTGCACCTCTTGAATGCCGTCTTTTTCTTTGTCATAACAGCTGCTGTAAAAGGCAAAGGAGCTTCTGTCAGAAATGAAGTTCACCAACCTAGCAGGATAACGGAGGGGGGTGCGTGGGTTATGGCTTGAAAACTAAGGGTGTCTCTCCTCTCTCATGGATCCCAGTGTTTCGACCTTGGCTTCCACCTTTCCTTGGGCAAAGTGCTGAGGACTTACCTGGCAGCAGAGGCCCGGGCCCAGGCGTCTTGGCAGCAGGGACTGTGCACCATTGAAGGAGCCATTGATGCCCTGGACCCGCAGGGGGATAAGTCCAGGTTGATGGAGGCCAACCCTTCGGCTTACTGCCCTCCTTTGTGCTTCGACTACCAGCCTCACGAGGGTGACGAGGTGAGGGCCTTTTTCTTCTTGGCTCCCTATGGAACTTTCCCCTCCCTCCTCAGTTTTCTCCTCACTCCCTTCCTTCCCTTGTCTTTCCGTTTTTAGGTGTCCGAGGTCCGGGCTGAGGGCCCCCTGAGAAACGAACTGGTCTCCCGATTCCAGCATATCCAGTCACGCCTCAATGCCATCACCCTGGAGACAGATGAGGTGAGTGTCATTGGCAGAGAACCAAGCAAAGCCTTTCTTCCGGCATGCTGGAGCCCAGACATGTTCAAACTTTAGCCGGGGATACTGGTGGTGAGAGCTGGGAGTCAGATTGCACAAGACGTAGGCCTCGTTCCTGCTGAGGTAGTAGACTCGTGTCTGGCTTGTATCACCTCAGACTATAGGTAGGGGGTTGTATGACTGAATGCTCCTTTATAATGAATCCCTCCCCAAAGGCCTCCACATAGGGAACTAGAGAAGGATTTTAGTCTTGCTTTCTCCCTGACACGCTAATTTCTAGGTGAAGGGATTTTTTTTTTTAGTAATGAAAAAGCATCGCGTCATGTGAAGTTGCTTCTGCCACTGCAGTCCGAAGTAGTACAGGCCAGACACAGGTTTACCACAGTAGGGGTTGATGGCTTCGATGTCAGTGGGGTAGTGAATCCACTCTGGGTTTCAGTCAGAACTCTAATCTGATGAACTGTTGTAAACCACCCAGAGAGCTTTGGCTATAGGGTGGTGTAGAAATAATAATAATAATAATAATAATAATAATAATAATAATGAAAACCTTCAGAAACTGGGCCTACCAAAATGCATCCACACCAACATCCAGAAAGCAGTCATATTTAAAACATGCTCAACTGTCAGGAAATTCCTGAATCTGTAAAAGACAGCATGACTTGGCAAAGCCCGTTATGTCCGTCTAGAAAAACCGCCACAAGCAAGAAAGAGATGAAATAATAATGGAGCTCCTTAGAGTTCTGACTGGTCCTCACTGAAACCCAGAGTGAATTCACTGCCTCGTTGATATCGGAGCCATCAGCCTCCACTGATTTACCACCTCAGTGAGACCTGGGTCTCAGATGCACAGGAGTTATTCAGTTATGAGTGGGAAACATTCTGTACATGTTCAGAACCAGGCTGAGCCCTGGTTCAAATTTAGCCTGGGTGAGCATGTAACCATGTATTTAAAAACATGGTGCCATGCTCCTATGTGATATTGAAGCAAGTTATAGTTAAATCAGTTTTGACCTATGGCTTTTCCTGACCTTCATATGCATTCTCGTATTCTTGGTCAGAGGATCATTTGCCTTTTCCTGTTTTGAACCAAACACAGGATTACTACCCCTCCGTAGTGCTCAGCCAAAGAAATGCCTTTCTGGTCAGGGTGTTCATCTGAAGAGTGAGGCCCTAAGCAAGGGTGAGGATAGCATGGAAAGCAAAACTCCACAGCTAGTGTCCCTTTGGCTAAATGGTTGAGAGTCAATGGCCCTTCAAGCTTGTGCCCTCCCTTGACTGGGCAGCGCTTCACTTTCCCCAAGGAGTGGATGAGAGTCACTCACGCCATTATCACACGGGCAGTTTTAAGCACCCCCACCTCGGCTTTGCTCCACTCCTTCAGCGCTGGGTTCACATGACGTTCCCCCCCCCCCCCCACTCCTGCTGCTCTCTCTGGCCTGAGGCTGCAGGTTTTAGTTTCTGTTTCGATGTATCCCTCAACGGGCAAAGTCCGAAACAGGCAAAGTTCAACAGGCCACGCTGACGTATCGCAGCTATACCGATCACGTGTGATTCAAAACGCTAGACTCGAAGACGAAACGGAGGGGGAAGCTGCAGAAGCAACCCCGGGTGGGGGGGGGGAAGAGTAGGTGTGATAAAGGCCTCACTTATGTGGGAGAAAGTAAAGGAGAAGGAGCGGACTGACAGACACCTTTCAGGGTGCGGGGGGGGGGGGGAGGAATGTGCCCTCTGACTAGAGACTGCAGTATTTCATTGGAGGAGCAGGTTTTGTTCTCAGGGGCCAATTATTGCTCTGTGGCTACAGAAAGGCTAGGGGAAGGAGGAGGAGGAGGAGGAGGAGGAGGAGGAGGAGGAGGAGGAAGAGGAGGAGGAGGAGGAGGAGGAGGAGGAGGAGAGGCTAGCAGGTTGCAACCCCATCCCTCCCGGCAGAGAGAGCATTTGTTATTGGCCGGATTAAAATACAATTAAATGAATAGCATGCATAACAGTTGCAAGAACAGTTGTTTCAGAGGTTTAGTAATTCAGAGAAATTCAACTTCTTTGGTTTTTCCCCCTTTCTTTCTCCGTGTAACTAATAGAGGTGAACTTTTGGAGAAGGAACAAGGTGGCAGGTCAAGAGAATAAACTGTCCTTGTGTGCTTCCCGTTGACAGGGATCCATAGCTCTCCGTGGGCGTTGCTGAGGCTTGAGCCTGCTCCTATTCGCATAAGCCCAGTCTTTTGTCTGCATTACAACATCTGAGCTCCATTGCTTAGTCGCGCAAGTGCAGCCTTCCACCAACCCAGATGTGTTGGGACTGGAACTCCCATCATTCCAAGCTAGTCCCATCACATCTGGAGGGCATCAGGTGGGAGGCTGCACTAGAGTGTGATGTGTGTGTGTTTCTGTAACTGTGTGTCGCTTAAGGCCGAACTAGACGTTATTGGGGCAAATGCGTGGTTTTTATGTTACGTTACAATCTTGTATTTTTATAATCTTTGTAAACTGCCTAGAGAGCTTTGGCTTTAGGACGGAATAGAAATGTATTAAGTGCAATGCACTAAATAATTGGGGTGGTTGCTGGAGAGGATTGCTGGGCGGGGGAAGGCTTAAGCACTCTCCTCCCACTCACTAATTTTGCCCCTCAAATGACCCTCCCAGCCCTATGTTTGCGTTGCAAGGGAAGCCCTGGGTTTTCTCCTCGTGACCCCTTGGGCCTTTTATAAAGAGTCAGCCTCTAGCTAGGTACCTTCGCTCTTGGTGTAGACATACTTTTCTACTTCCTTCCACAGGTGCACAAGACTCTGAAGGCCACCATGCAAAGCCTGAAAGACTTGTTGTCTGCAGAGGAGCCGGAGGCACTTGATGCCTTTCAGGGCTGCCAGTCCACTGAGTCGCTCAAGTCTACGGGCTCTGATGCAGGCGGGAAGCAGGCGTTGGCGAAGCGCCGGGCCAACCAGCAAGAGACGGAAAGCTTTTACATCATGGTATGGTCCTAGTTTCTTACAACAGTCAATTTCAAAGGGCTCTCGATAGATGTCCTAACACTGAATCCCCCTTGACCAAACACAGGCCTATCTACTCCTCGGCCACTGTCAAGTCAAGCCCACTTATGCAATCCAGACCTCAGTGTTGCCATGATGAAAAGGAGCCCAGTAAAACAGATAATTCCAGATGGCTAAAGAAGGGAGCCAAACCACAGTCTAAATAAAGGAACAACCCCCCCCCCCCTCAAAAAAAAAACCCCTCGGTTTGACATGGTGACATGGGGCAGTTTCCTTCCCAACTCTAACTCTGGTTGGCCAGATCAGACACTGAAGATGTACAAAATCTTTTTGTTGTTATTGTAAATAATTGCTTGGAGGGAGCTCAGCTTCACGATATCCTGAACTTGTCTTATTTGTGGCAATTCCTGATGTCCCCCAAGGAAACTGTTTTTAAAACGGTCTTCAGTCTTTAGTGAGGGAAGGAAAAGCCTTCTCAGTATACCGTGATGCAGGCATGAGAATAGAGGTTGCCGCGCATCCTTTTCATTTGAGCCAGAAAACCTCCTCTAATTCACATGGGGCACAATCCGCCAGGACTTTCTCCTGCTCTGCTCTTGTGCTCCTCCCATTCATTTCAGTGGATCTCGTGCTGGAGAACTCTGCCTCCATCGCTTTTAATTGGGCCTTCATATGAGGGGTGCAGAATTTTGGGCCCATGGGCCAAATTTGGCCCTCAGGGATTCTGCAGGTGGCCATGTACCTTTCCCTCAACCACTGATTATTGGTGGTTTCCTGGCTTTTGTGCAGTTTTCCCCATTCTAAAAGGTTGAAATGTCTCTCCTGTGGCTTAGTTCCTGGCAGTAAGAGCTTTAAGCTAAAATATACTGGGATTTTTGGTTTTTGGCCTCATCCGTTTTGCGTTCAACTTCACCCATTACTGGGATGCACCCCTTGAGGGCTTCTCTGAAACGAAATCTGGCCTTCCAGCTGAAAGACATTTGCCAGGACTGCTCCTACCATGGGTAGATTGAGGTGATTGCCTCAGGCAGCAGATGTTGGGTGGCAACAGTGACTGTGGCGACAGTGACAGCCTCCCTGTTAGCCTATTGCCTCAGGTGTGGTGGTGGACACAATCCCATTGCCATTGCTGAAATAAGATTCAACGCCCAGTTCAGCTGGGTATTGTACATGGAATGGAGAGGAGGTGCCATCTTAGTTTTTACCTCAGGCAACAAAATGTCTTCAGCCAGCCCTGCTCCAGATGTTGCCTTATGGCAAATTATGCCACAACTTGCCTTCTGGCAGGGCTTTCTTTTTCCTCTTCACTGTCCAGAGCTTTTCTACACAAGGCTTTTTAGTGCGCTTATCATTCTTCACTCATGGTTGCCTACAAGTGCTTTAGATGATGTCGTCCCGGTCATCTGTTTCACTTCTGTTTTTCAAAAGCGATTTCGTGGGGGAGTTTGGAGTGGGGAAAATCCAGTCATCTCTGTGAAAGTGAAACAAAGTGCTTTCCCCCCATTCCCGTAGTTGCATTGTTCCACTTATACCACAGTGCTACATAGTGGAAAGGCAAGAAAGGAAAATAATTCATGTAAAGCTCTGATCTTAATTCTGCAATGATACCAGAAGTGGAAACACCAGGCTAAATAGCCTCATCTAGAAAAGCCCTCAGAAAGGCCGTTTGAGAACTCCACATAGACAGAGCTGTAATGTCAGCCCTTCTTGAATATCTCATCCTGGGCTGTCCCTGTGGCTGTAGAGAGTGTGAAAGGGAGAGCAGCAGCCATGTTGAAGTAACAACAGAGGTGCTGTGCAAGAGATAGATTGCCCCTTCTACATTGAACTCCACCTCCCCTTCCTATTTTCCCTTTATCTCATGGAGACGTACAGTATCGTTCCACATCTCTCTTTTTTGCCACCTTAACAAACCACAACAATATCATCCACTTGCGGCTTTCTCTTTTAATGGATGTCTTGGCATCTCCCATGCAGAAATTCAAAGAATATCTCTGCGGCCGAAGCATTCAAACCAAACTGCAGGCGAAGCATGACCAGATGAAGGAGGCGATAGAGAAAGGTGAGGATATGAAAGGATGGATTATCAGTTGAGTTGTCTATTCTTTGCTGGGTGCAGCGTTGGAATTTGGAGTGGTTTGAGACACACAAGATAATATCTCAATTTTTGCGCCTGTTTAACTGCTGTGCTCCCTCCCAAAGAATCCTGTGAATTGCAGTTGGGTGAGGTACTCTGTTCAGAGACCTCTACCCTCGTCACCTCTCTTCAAAGCACTATTGAACCTAAGGTTCTCTGTGGGAAAGGGAAAAGGAATGGCTGTTATGTCAGTTTAAGGGAGAAGATAGATGTCCCTGTGAACAGAAGTTCCTGAAGGCTTTCTAAACTGAGGAGTGAGTTCTGCTCCCCTCACGTCCACTCCTGTAAAGACACACTTACAGCTAATCTATTGGCTCCTGGTTGCCTTGTTATATTAGCTCAGGGATAGGTAACTTGGGGCCCTCCAGAAGTTTTGGCCTGCAACTCCCATGATCCCTCACCATTGGCTATGCTGGCTAGGGCTGTTGGAAGTTGTAGGCTGAAACGTCTGGAGGAAACAGCAAGAGGGGCTGCCACTAATGTGTCCCCAAACAGTAGAGGAAGTATTCTCAGGTGCCAGAAAAAAACCTTCTATTATGCCCAACGCGTCTCGGAAAGAACTTTCCTTCCTCAGGAACTGCTGATCTTTCTCCAAATGTATTGCAAAGGATCTTTCCAATGCTTCTCCTGTCTTAAAATGCTCCAGAAATGTTCTTCTGTTTTGTAAAAGATCTGGAGGGCCACAAGTTGCCTACCCTGGCGTTAGCTGTCTTCTCCCCGCCTCCATCAGCACTTTTTAAAACACTGTTCCAAGAGGAAAAGAAGTTGGATTTGTGACTGAAACAAGGGCTGGCCAATCGGCACTGTGCGCAACCCTGTTTAGAAAGAAGAGGCTTCGTGATTTGATTGGTGGCCCTTATGTCAGTCTGTGCGGAATCTAGTTTCTGACAAAAAAACAGAGGAGCAGGTTCACCCCTGAGCCTGGTCTGGAGGGAAAGGCTGTAAATCTCAGTAAATACATTCCACAGCATGCCCATACCGTCTCTACTGAAGCTAAGTACACCTGTCTTCATCCTAAAGCTTGCACAGTCTTCGGTCGCCTAGATGTGGCTAAAGGGCCTCCAAACGTTAACTTGCCTGCCTTCCTTTTCCTTGCTCTCTCAGGTGCTGCAGTGGATCGAGAACTGGCCAGGTAAAAGGAGATAACAGAGGGGCTGTGACCATTGTGGATACTCCCTTGGTGCGGGGTGGGAGGGCGCTGGCTGCTCCGTGTGCTGCCCTCCTCCTGTGCTCAGCTGGGCTGTGAAGACGTCCTCTGCCCTATTCTGTGGCTGAGGAACCCCGTGGAACTCTGGGGAGGAGTCCCGTTCCACTTCTGGGGGTGGGGGGTCTCTGACGTCTTCCTTCCTCCCTCCCCACACTACACAAACGTTGCTTCCAGGCCACAGTCCCAGCGTGTCCGCCGTTCCCGCCCTCCCTCGTGCTACCATCACAAGCTCTTCGAGGGGGATCTGCAGGCCTTTTTGGAGGTACCGGCTGCTGCCCTGAGCTTCGCCGCCGCCCCCCCTCCTGCCCCAGCACTTTCTTGCCCTGCTTTCTCACCCTCCGCCTAGTACGAGAACTCTGTGCCTCCTTGGCCCCGCTTTTGCCTCCAGCCCTTCCCAATCGCAACCGCTGCTTCCTCTGCCTGTAACGCGCTTGCTGACTTTGTCTCTCCTGTCTGTGCTGCCCCAAGGAGGCGGAGGCTGCAGGCACGGAAGCAGGTACCCGAACTGGGGCAGGGAGCAGGGGTGGGGGAGAGGGCGCCTTGGTGAGTGGAGAGTAGATTAGATCTGCAACGTGGAGGGCGGTGGGGCATGGAGGGGATGCTTAGCTTTGGTGATGTAGCTGCGGAATGGACGTTTATGCTCAAATACCCATGTGAGTATTTGTTGTGTGTGCGCGCATGCATGCGCACACACGCGGGTTTGTGGGAATATAAAGTGTTGTTTTCGCATGACTGCATGCTTTGTGTGTGAGGCTGCATTCCTCTGTGTGTGCGCCCGCATGTGCGTGAAGCCACCCCCTGCTTGGGTGTTTTTGCAGTTCCCAGTCTCCCTTTTGTTTTTATTTTTGGCTGACTGACTTGTAACAGGGAGACCCTGGTGTGCTCTCATAGTGATGGATGAACGCATGCGTGCCACAACCACGTGTTACCCTCATGTGCGACGGCCCCTTTCGGTCCGCTGGAGGAGAACAGTTGTGATTTCAAGTTTGCACGTGAAAAGTTCCTAAGAAGCCCGCTTTCTCTCTCCAGGTGCATGCCCTGTGCTCTCTTAGAAGCAGGAAGCGATTCTGGTGCAGTAAGCATCCATGGGTGGCATGCTTTGGACAAAAGTCCAAATTTTGCCATTGCCCCATTGTGCCCCAAACAGATTAAAGCAGGGGTGGGCAGAAGGTAGAAATCCGGATGTTTTGGACTTCAACTCCCAGCATCCCTGACCCTTGGCCATGCTGCAGAGTGGAATGAGTGCAAAGTCTTATTGGTGGACAGACTACAATGAAGCAAGCTTGGGGTGGGTGGGAGTATTTCATGCCCCCACATGCCTTTTTGCTTTTAACGTCGGATTCCCCCCATCCTCCGCTTTTTTTTACCTCCATAAGGGGAAAGGCCCAGTTCTGAACATGCCGGCAAGCTGCTGTCGCACCTACTTTTGGCCCCCGCTGTGCTTATAAATGTTGGCCTAAACGTTGTTGCCGGTGTTCGTGTTTGAACAATGGAGAGCTATATACGTCCAGCAAAATGAATCTGGGATTGTGTCCATTCATGTGTGAATGTCGCTATCCATTGAGTGTTGGACGTTAGCTATAACTGAGGACAGAACTAGACACAGCAAGAGCTATGAAGCTGCTGACTTTTGCAGCTCCCCCCGCCCTTCCTCGTGAGGTCTGGGACACAGGGATGCTGACGGCGATCACCTGAGCCAGGCTTCAGTAGCTTGAAAGACCCACACTTCCAACAACTTGCAAGCTCTTAAAACCTCTATAAATTCTTCCCTGAAGAATTGCCCACCTCTCCGCCAGCCTTCCTTGCCAGCCCCAAACCCCCTGAATATACTCTCCCCTTTTCCTTACTTTCAAACAGCGGCTCCTCCTTGCCCCGCCCTTGCCCCCCATACCACCTATCATTTCCAGGGTTTGTGCAGATTTCCCCCCCATTGTAAATGGTTGAAATGTCTTTCCTAAAGCTCAGTTATGGGCAGTGGGAGCTTTAAACTAAACCATGCTGGTATTTTGGCTCCGCCACTTTTGGCTTTGGCCCTGCCTAGCACTCAAATGTGGCCCCTGAGAGCTTCTCTGAAATGGAGTTTGGCCCTCAAGGCTAAACATGCCCAATTCTTTCAGTCTGTCCTCATAGGGCTTTGTTTCCAGACCCCTGATCAACCTCATTGCCCTCCTCTGAACCCTCTGCAGCCTGTCTGCATCCTTCTTGAAGTGTGGTGCCCAGAACTGGACACAATACTCAAGATGAGGCCTAGCCAGTGCCGAATAGAAGAGAACCAGTACCTCACGTGCTTTGGAAGTTATACTTCTATTAATGCAGCCCAAAATAGCATTTGCTTTTTTTGCAGACACATCACACTGTTGGCTCATATTCAGCTTGTGATCTACAACAATTTCAAGAGCCTTCTTGCTTGTCATATTGCTGAGCCAAGTATCCACCCATCTTGTAACTGTGCATTTGTTTTCTTTTTCCCAGGTGTAGAACTTGGCATTTATCCTTGTTAAATTTCATTCTGTTGTTTTCAGCCCAGTGCTCCAGCCTATCAAGATCACTTTGGAGTTTGTTTCTGTCTTCCAGGGTATTAGCGATCCCACCCAATTTTGTGTAGTCTGCAGATTTGATAAGCATTCCCTGCATCTCCTTGTCCAAATCATTAATGAAAAATGTTGAAGAGCACTGGGGCCCTGCAGCACCCCGCTCATTATCTTCCCCCAGTTTGAGAAAGGGCTACTCCGTTTGCCACCTTTGCTTGAAGATAAGGAAAGGAGGGGGTGTTTTTATGGGAGTGATGGTAGAGGCAGGGAGGCTTGCAGAGCAGGGCCTCTGAGTCATTTTCCTGAGTCCTCAGAAAGGCTCAGGAAAATGACTGAGGTCTTATTTTTGTAGGAGGCACTGAAGTCACTTCCATATTCACCTGGGGTGAACTTGGGAGAGCTCTCCCATCCCTGTTGGTATACACTTCTGCATGTGTTTCCTTGCCCTCACCCACAGTCAATGATGTGAGGCAGGGGTGGATATGGGCCTCAAGCAAACCTGAGGACACCTGGCTAACTTAAGGGGTGCCGGGTAGGCTTCATAGCCCCTGCAGCTCTGTCCTCGAACTTCTGCTGCCTGAGGGCAGCTACTTCACTCTGCCTAACGGTAGGACTGGCCCTGAGTCCTCCTCATCTGCACACACATGCGGTATTTATACTAAAGCATACAGGGGCAGCCGAGATTTAAGTAGGCTCCTTTGCCTGTTCTTTCTTATGAATAAATAAAATACTGCAGGCTTCCTATCTGTGAAGATAATTCAATAATTTGTGAGGGTATGGTAAGTCCCCCAGGCCTACCCTTTGGGCTTCCGTTACTTAGAAGTGTGGAAGAATTGGGTTCACTCTGGCTCCATCTAGCGGAATCGGTAGGCCACAATGCTTTTACTTAGGGTTTGATTTTAACCTGAAAGGAGACGGTTCTTCCTAGTCACTCAGAGGTGTCCAGATGCTTACAGTTGAAGAGTCTTTGGCAGAGCAGGAGGTGGGCATGTGAATGGGCGGTCAAGCTTGCGCTTGCGTGGCATTTGTTCTTGGCATGTTTGCAGGAGCATGAGGCTTGCTTATCTAGGAAAAGCCGTGCTTTCTCTAATATCCCTCCCCCTGGCTTATTCATTGTTTTGTGGGTACAGAAAATGGTTGGAGGAGTAGGGGGGGCAGAGTGACAACCGGGAGGAAGTCTTCTGTTGCCTAGTTTTTCTTTACTATAAGGTTCTGGACAGCACATAGGTGGGACATGATCAGGGCTGTGTGTACACTGCTCTAAGAAATAAATACTTTCTGCATTAGGTAAAACTGAATTTTTCAGCTTGTAGAAATCATGAAGGTTAAGGGAAATTATGCCCGATTTGAATAATTTATTTTGTAGGAAGTTTTTTTTTTGCGGGGGGGTGGGGTGGGTCTTACTAACAACATAGGGAGAGACAAAGACTTGTTCAAGGCACTGAAACCCTGCCCCAAACCCCTGGAAAACTGATTGATTGCATTTATATCCTCCCTTTCTCCAAGGGTGGTGTACATGATTCTCCCCCCCCTTTCCTGCCTTGCATTTTATCCTCACAGCAGGCCCTAAAGGTAGGTTAGGCTGGCATAGCAACTATCTCGTGGCGAAATGGGGATTTGAATCCGGATCTGCCCAACACTCTAGCTACTACATCACACACTGACTGGAGAAAGACAGTCGTCTTTTTCCCCCCAGAGACTTGAAGGTGATATGAAAGAGGGATTGCTTCTTGGGATGTGCGCACTCCTTTTACGTCTGCCTATGGGAACACGTGTTTTTGTAATGTGTTTCAAAAACCTTCAACATCTGACCAGAGGCAACAATGAGAGACAAAAGAAATGCCTCTATACACCATGGGCATCATCATCACCATCATCAATAAGGCATTTACTATTTCACTTCATATTTGTTACATAGTCATTTCTGCAACTGCTCTGTAGATCAGTATTATTCTCCCCACATTGCAGATAGAGGGCTGAGTCTGAGAGCGAGTAACTTGCCTGAAGCCAAGTAACGAATACTTGGCTCAGATGAAATTTGAATAGGCAACTTGCCTATGACAGCTGGCATTGCTTAGCCGTTAACGCTACAACAGCCAAGCAGAATTTCCAATATAATTAACAACTAAATGCCTTCGCGACCAAGAGAGCGTTTAAAAGCTGAATGCTGAGAATAGCAGGAAGCTGAATTCTCCACCCAATACGACTTTCCATACTTTTTATGGGCTCCTGTGGGCTGGCAGCGTACACACAGTCCTGAGGATGCTGTGTGATTGCTGCGCTATGACGGTCTGTTTTCCTTCTCATAACTCCAGAGCTCAGGCCAGGCTGTCCCACTTGTGGTGGAGAGTTGTATTCGCTTCATCAACCTCCATGGTAAGGCTTGTGCGAACACTCCTCCCTTTCCCTCCCCTCCCCTTTTCAAATGACTTTCCTTTGGGGTATGGGTAAGGTCCCAGCCTTCAAAGGGTCCTTCAGCTTGTGGCGTAGCTGTGTGTCAATCGGAGAAGTAAAATAGTTCTGTGTCTTCACTGAACATGGTGACTGGATGGTCTTGTTTTCTCTGTCTCTCTTCCCTCCAGGGCTCCAGCATGAAGGTATTTTTCGAGTGCCAGGTTCCCAAGCACAGGTAGCAGAGATCCGGAATGCCTTTGAGAAAGGTGAATGGGGGCTGGAGTACTTAAAGGGTGTGTGGAGAGGGAGAGAAGCTCAGTCAACACCGGAGTTTGCCAGAAGGAGGGGAAATGGCGCAGTTTCTACTAGGCCACAAGATAGTGGTCATGCTACTGAGCCGAAATAGCGTTCCCATCCTCCTTGCAGCCTTACCTGCAAGGACTTGGAAGGGATGTGCCAAGGGAAACCAGTATGTAGCAGAAGCATGTGGTAGGGGTACGAGGTCGGGAAGGGACTTGGGAATATCGCCATAGTTCAACATGTGGCACATATGCTCCTGAGGATGTGCAGCGTGCCCTTTCTTCATTGCTGAACCACAACCTCCTCCAAACCCTTCTAGAATCAAGAGGATGGCTTTCTCTACAGGCTGTCTCAGTTATCTCTCCAAAGCATTCGCCCTGCTTGGAAATAATGATGTGGTCCTTGCTTCTATAGCATTCTATTTTATTATTTTTTTAAAAAATGAACCTCAAAGGGATATCAAAGCGCATTTAGTGCACAGTTCCCATTTCTTTTATTCTCACAACAGGCCTCTAAGGGACTTTAGGCTGGGAGATTTTGCCTTGCCAAGGTCACCCGGGAAAGTTCATAGCCGAAGAGGGATTTGGACCACATTCTCCTGGGGGCAAACGTAATTCATCTGCCACTGCACCTTCTGGTTCATAGACTCAGCGGCTTCCCTAGCTCTGCTCATATCCTGAAAAGTTAAGAAAGTGAGCTTATATGGGTGGGGAAAGGATGCTAACTGTCATGACCTGCCCCTCTCTACCAGGCGAAGATCCACTAGCTGATGGCTTCACGCAGCATGACCTGGATTCAGTAGCTGGAGTGCTGAAACTGTATTTTCGGGGGCTGGAGAAACCCCTCTTTCCTTGTGATATTGTTCCTGAGCTTCTGGCAACAGCCCGTAAGTGTGTGTTTGTGTGTGTGTGTGTGTGTGTGTGTGTGTGTGTGCAGATCTGCGTTTATTCTTGCCTAATCAGTGATGGCCCCTGTCTATTGTTATTAATATTCTCAGCTGCTGAGACAATGGCATGACGGCTTAAGATGCAATCCTATGCATGTTAGGCAGAAAAGAAGTCCTGCAACTCCCAGCATGCCCCAGCCCATTGTTTAAACAGAAAAAAACAGAACTTTTGTCTGTTTAAACAATGCGTAGGATTACATCCTTAGTAATGGAAACATTTTAGACACCTCTGAAGGATAATGACTTAAAACATATATTGCTTCATGTGCACAGAATACACCAGCCAGCAGAGAGAGGGCAGACCAGAAATCGGAGGTTCAGCTGTTGATCTTTTTGTACTTAGCAAGATTATGAACTGTAAGACCCAGGTGTGGGGATTTATTTATTTATTTAAAATATCATAAACCACTTAACATTCCAAAATGTCTAAGTGGTGTACAAAGTAAAGACAAAGTCAAACACAATAAAACAATATCATTTAAACTCAGTGCAATACAGTGGCTGGTGATCATACCTAGCTAAAATTATACCTCTGGGAAGGCTTGCGTGAACAGAAACATTTTTAAGGTGCTGCATAAACACAGTATTGTTCTGCCATGCCTTATATCAATGGGAAGTGCCGCTACACAAAAAGCTGGGCTCCAAGGAGTCACAAGGTGAACATCAGGCACATGGGACACTACCAAAAGGGCTCCTGTATATCAGGGGTGGGCAGAAGATAAATCCCCAGATACTTTGGACTTCCATTCCCAGAAGCCCCTGCCAGCATGGCCAATAGTTAGGAATGCTGGGAGCTGAAGTCGGAAACATCTGGAGAAGTACTTTCTGCCCACTCGTGCTGTCATGGCCACAGTGCGTGGGCCAGAATTTGAGGGGTCAAATGGTCCCGAGTTGTCCATTGCTTTAAGCACTAACAACAAAACCTTAAACTGGGACCCAGTAGCAAATAGGCCGCCAGTGCAGTTCCTTCAGCAATGGCGTCACGTGCCGACTACAGACTGCACCCACCAACAGCCAGGCCACCTCCTGCTGCACCAACTTCACGTCTGTGCATGTGTGTGTGTGTGTGTGTGTGTATGAGTACCAATGCAATATGCCGCCCTCGCCACGTCTAATATTCTCAGTAGCTCTCGCCTTTTCCACTGCTTCCCAGAACTGGAATCTTCAGCTGAGCGCATCTCCCACCTCCGAGCTCTCGTTTCCCAGCTCCCGGCTGCTGTGTTGGTGGTTCTGCGGTACCTCTTTGCCTTCCTCAACCAGTGAGTATCCAGGCGCTGGGTGTGGTCAGTGCGCTTGCCTTGCAATGTTCCCATCACCATTCCAGGGGGTGCCACTGCCATTCAGCAGGATTTCCATAGGGAGAGTTCTCTGCGGCTAGGAGGAGGGCTCCTCCAACTGCCGGCCCCACGTGATGTGTTTTCTCCCCCCAGCTTATCGCAGTACAGCGACGAGAACATGATGGATCCCCACAACCTAGCCGTGTGCTTTGGCCCCACCCTGGTGACGGTCCCTCCAGGCCAAGATGCCGTGTCGGTCCAGCCCCACATCAACGAGGTGGTGAAGTGCCTGATTGTGCATTATGAGGCCATCTTCCCTGGAACCAGCCAGCTGCCCGGGCCCCAGTATGAGAAGGTCATGGCACTGGACGAGGAGTACTGGTACGAGGGGCAGAGGTGTGGAAAAGGGTAGACAGTCAGGTAGCAACAAGGGTTTTTTGTGTGTGTGTGTGTGTGTGTGTGTGTATGTGACACAAATTTACACCTAATACTGTGCCATGTGTAATGCTGACCCAAGGCGGCTTAACCTCTTGCATCCGGCCAATTTCCATTTCAGTGAAGCTCTCAGGGCCCACATTCCATTGGTGGGCGGGGCCAAAGGCAAAAGGGGCGGGGCAAAAGGCAAAAGGGGCAGGATCAAAACGACCGCCTCTTGTAGCTTAAATCTCCTGCTGCCAGTAAATAAGATTTAGGAGAGGCATTTCCACTTTTTAGAATGGGAAGAAAATGCCCCCAAAGCCGGGAAACCACAAAACGTTTGACGGTTAGGGGAAAGGGGTTAGGGCCTGAGCAGGGCAGATTTGGTTCCTGGTCCTGAAGTCCCCCATCCCTGTGAGGCTTCGCACCCCATCCATTTGAAAGGCCCTCGTAAGGAAACGGTGAGCATCTTTATTTCCCCTCTCCTCTTCAACAGTGACGTGTTACCACTGGAGACCACGGCAGAGGAGCCTGAGACAGAGGGGACCCCAGAAACTCCAGCTAGTGAAGATGGTGAGTGGGGGGGGATCAGGTGCTGCCAGGGTTAACAAGGCTAGTTCAGTTCAAGCTGTTGCATTGGGCTTGGTGAATTTTTTTTATAATATTAATATTTTTATTGTACTTTTACATTTTCATTCAAAGAAATACAGACAGGCAATATACTGAAATAAAAATGCATGCACATACTTAAGTAAAGAAATTAAATAATAAAAACAACACCATTAATACCAACACAGATGTATATATATATTTTAAAATTACAACAATATACAATAATTATATTACACAACTCCAGCAAATAGTAGTATGTCTTAGGTGAAAATGTAATTTTATTCCACGGTGTGTATTTTATTGTATTCAGGGGGCACACTGTCTCCTCCGTAGGGGGACAATAGGGGTCAGGAAGGAATTACGTTCTCCCCTTTTAAGGCTTTTTCCCAACCGTAGCACACTTTTCCAGGTTTCTGTGTGCGGATACTGTGGCCTGCAATCAGGAAAAATATCTTGCCCCCTGTGGTCTGAGCGTCTAGAGCTGGGGTGTGGGGAGCGGGGAGGGAGGATTTTCCAACTCGCCTCGAGATTGTGAAACTCTATTGCCCCAGGCAGGCTCATGCTTCCTGCGATTGTTTTAACTAGAGACCCTAGGATTCAAACATGGGACCTTCAGCATAGATCTGAAGATAGATCTGTCACTGGCTATTTCTTTATTTTATTTCACAAATTTATCTACTGCTTCCCAACCATGTGGTGAACACAGCACTAAAATATGACAACAGAATACAGCAATAAAATAATTGTTTCTCCTTTTATCAACGATAAAATGCACATAATGAAACTTAACTGTCTGAGTCACATCTTAGGGAAAGCCCCTGCTTAAAGAGAGAAGCCTTAAGGAGGCATCTAGAAGATAAAATTATAGCCACCACTTGATGTCAATTTGAAAAGCATTTTGGAGGGCAGGATCCGCGGCACTCGCTGCTGTATTGCTAGTTCTCATCAGGTGAAGTTCAGGGCCATGCAGCACCGTCAGAAATGCTCCTACCCAGGATTGCAGTAACTGAGCAAGGACATAAGGGATGGGGCACTCCTTAAGTTGCTTAGGGCTTTCTTTGTTAACAGCCCCAAACCTTAAAGGTGGCCCGGTAGCTTACTGGCAGCCCGTGCAGGTTTCTTTTAGCAAAGGTGTAACGTGATGTCCAAAAGGAAGCCTCTGTCAGCATTCTGCACCAGCTGCAGCTTCCTGAAGCCCAAGGGAAGCCTCACAGAGAGCACATCACAGTCATCCAGTCTTGAGATTATCAACGCCTGAACCATTGTGGTGAAGCTTTCTTGGTCCAGGAACGGCCATAGCTGGTGTGGGAGTCAAATCTGGCAGAAGGCACTCCTAACCACTGAGGCCGCTTGATCTTCCAGTGATGCGGGTGGATCTAGGAATACCCCCCAGACTGTGCACGTCTTCCCTTCAGAGGCAGTGCAACCCCATCCAGACCCAGGAACCACCTACCGGCAGTACCTCCGCCTTGCCAGCACGCTAACTCAGTTTATTGGCCCTTGTCCAGCCCACCACCGTGTCCAAGCACCGATGCAGAGCCCGCTCAGCCAGAACTGATTTAGACGCGGTGGAGAAATGCAGCTGAGTGGCATCCGTGTACTCATGACGCTTTGCTCCAAATCTGCGAATGACCACTTCCAGCGGCTCATAGAGATGTGACACAGCATTGGGGACAAAACAGTGCCCTGTGGCACACAAGTGCCAGGCCGCCGAAGCACACTCTCCCAGCACCACTATCCAAAACCAACCCTCTATGTAGGAACAGAACCTCTAAGTGGTACAGTGCCCCTGATCCACGTCCCTCAGAGCCGATACAGGGGGATACCGTGGTTGATGGTATCAAAAGCTGTGGAGAGACTGAGTAAGAGGAACAAGGTCCCAAACCCAGACTACAATGGCTGGGGATGATGGGGTTGTGTTCCAGCACATCTAGAGGGTTAGGGAAGGGTGGTCTAGATAATTGGTTTCCTCCAATAATGTTTTGGAGTTGTGGTCCAAGACATCTGGAGGGCACCAAGTTGCCTACCATCTGCTCTAATCCTGAGACTTAGCCACCATTTCCCTGTGGATCTACAGGCAGGTGTTGTCCATTCTGGGGCATTCTTCCGGACCCAAATTGGGAATGGGACGTGCTAACCCTCTGGTCCTGTACTTTCGTTTCCTCCCAGAGTGCGACTCGCAGTCGGAGGCCGTGCCCCGCTCTGCTTCCATCGTTCAACACGAGGAGCGGTTTGCGCCACAGCGAATGGCCCAAGTTGGCTGGCGGCGAGGGGGCAGCAACCGAGGACTAGTGTCTCCCATTGTCTTGTCTGACAGGTGAGTGGCACACCTTGAACGGAGGCTCGGGTGCCCTCTGTTGGGGGAGACAGTGGCAATTAACCCATGCAAAGAGAGCACTATAGTCTTCTTCCACGCAAAGTGACTTCCAGACCAAGGATTGTTGTCACCAACAATCAAAAAGCGTTGTGCAGCTATTCCGTCGTTGTTTTTTTCCCAGGTAAGATAACGGATGGAAGAGGCGGTGGGAAAACATGGGAAGGCTACAAATGGAAGATGATGTTGTCTGCACCCTAAAATTGCATTTTTATTATTGCACAATAAAAGCCTCATCTGGAAGCACCCTAAAATTGTACAGCTAGGTATATTGAAATAGGCTACAGAGGTAAAAGCATCAAGATAGCTGGTGAAGTCTTCCAGAAGTCCTCTCCATTGGCAAGTGAAAAGAGAGGTATTGGGGCTAACTACACATGACTTTAAACATATCGCTTGAAATGACATCAGGGTTTTAAAAAAGAAAAAAGTACCGGGTCCTCCAGTCTGAATCAGAAGTACAGCACAATGGAGGGGTTTTTTTTTAACATGTCCCACCATGCTCTTGAAAAATCCCCCACTGCACGGCAAATCAAAACAGTAAAAAACATTTTCATTGGCACCAATGGGAGCTTTTTTATATATATACCGTTGCTATTTTCTGTGGGGTGGGGGATTTGGGGAGGGGGGTTGCAGTGGGGAAGGGGAAGGGATAAATCTCCCCTCGTGAAGTGGTCCTGAACGCTTGGTTATAGTTAAAAAAATGGGGGGGGGGGAACCCTGATGTTTTCAAGTGACTCATTTAAAGTAATGTGTAGCTATCCCCTTTGGCTATTGATTCTGAAGCATATTAAAGGACACAACATTCAGTAGTCTGCGGTTGGATTTATTAAGTCAGGTGAGGAGGATCTCCATCCCTTTGGGTGTTGACAGCACCACACCGCTTCACTCTTCTCCCTACGTTTTGGGGAGAGGTTTGCAAATAGATGTTTCTGGAAGTCTCTGGTGCCGGCTTTCCTCTGTTACCATGGCCTTTTAGTTTTTATCACTTCCTCGGAGCCATTGCGCTATAAATTATTCTTCCTAGACAGCATCTTGGCTATTTCAGGCAGTTAATTGGAGCACCTTGTAAAAAGCTGTTCTTGTTTTTTTTTTTGAGGAGAAACAATCTTTCTTTGATGAGTTGGCTCTTCTGAATTTCTTCTGCTGAAGCCGAAACCAAGGCTCAGGTCTCTGCAAGCAGATTGATAATGGCTGAAGACTGAGGGGCTGCGGTCTATCTATGCGGTTTTCTTTGTGTCCCTTGTGGGATGGGGCGTAGTCCAAAATACCTCTATTTTCTATGCAGGAGTTCTCCTGGCCATCCCCACATCACCAAAGACAGCATGGAAAGGGCCTTTTTGTAAGATAAATGTCGCAGGCCTCATTCACAGCTGGCCTACAGCTACATCCCTTGCCGAACGACATTGCACTCTTCTTCTTAAGATTGGGCCTGACTAAGACGCGCGGGGGTTTCTGGGAAGGAATACTTCGTGAGTGTTGAGCTAGGATTTTCACTTCTCACTCAGGTTGGCAGGTTTATCTTTTGGGGATCACAGGCTTAAAGTTTGCTCAGATCCCAAAGTGCAGCTCTGAGCTTCTGTGTTTTTAAGGGTCTTTTTGGCCTTGTTCCAGGAAGCGGCTTTTCACGGGCTGAAGAGCAAGTCCGTGGTCCTGAGTCAGGCCTGGTGTACACATGAAGTAGAGTGAGGCCATTGAATTTTCACGCGGTGGGATGGACTGTATTACTCCAGGTTGTGGGTGGGGGATGCCATTTTTGGAAGGGAACCCTGCAACTCCCTGCAAGTAGTAAACTAGCACTGCAAAGGGAAAGCCGGGCTAGAACTTTGACACGGCTCTGTTAGTTTTCTACTTGCAGGGCTCTTTTTATGTAGTGGAGCATTGAAAAATGTGTATTCCTCCTCTGAAAGTAGTATAGCTCATTCTATCAATGCAGGGCTTTAGCACACCCTTTCTTGGCCTAGCGCCCTCCAGACATTGTGGACTAGGACTCCTGTGATCCCTGACTATTGGCCATGCTGATTGGGCATCAGGGATAGTTAAGGCACTGTCATAGGGTCTTGTACTAAGATTTAATTAGAAGTTGTCTGGAAGGCTCTGGGCCTGTCCGGCCTCTGGAATGTTAGAACCTATGTGAGTTGATCTGTGTCTGCATTCTCAGAGCAGGGATGGGGGAGTTTCCCTACTCCCACAGCCACCAGCTTGTTTTGGTCTTGGCAGAGAAGCTGCCTGTGAGAAGTTGATAGAGAAAGGGTCGGGTTTTGCAGAAGGATGACCCAGACTGAAGCGTCATCTTGGTGGGCTGAGCAGCGCCACCCTGTTTGGACAGGGGCATTGCTAAAAGGCCAAAGCCCCTGTTTGTCAAGTGGTCTGGAAGAGGGCTACGCTTTCCCTCTGCATTCCCAGAAAAAAACAACAACCCTGTTTGGCTCCATCATCGTCAGGGACCCCCTCTAGAAGGATTCGCTTTTGCGCCTGGCTGCCCGATTATGCGCATATTCGCGGAAGCGCATTTACTCCTAATACCTCTGTATGAGAGGCGGCGAAGCGCATTACGGGACGACCAAAACGTGCTTTAAACTTGTTGACATGCAGAGAATCGCATGTTTACACGGCGGTAAGGCGCTGTAACTGCCGCCGCAAATTAAAACTCGCGGTTTAACGCGCATTCGATAATGCACATAATCGAAAGTTTAAAGCGCCTCAGCCCCCAATTTGCGCTCCTCTCTTGTAGAGGTAAATTTTTTAATCAGCCTTGAGAGAGCTTTAAACCTCTCTTGTAGAGGCACCCTGAGACTCTGGGGGCACTCTGCACATGCCCCTTCCTAAGTGGAACTTTGGATTCCTACGAACTTGCCATGGAAAGTACTGTGAGGCTTTTTGTGGATTTGAACTCTCATTTGCTGTGGATTGTGTGTCTTTGTTTGTCGACAGCTCAGTGTACTGGCAGGCTGGGCTTGATCATCGACTATTGGATGATCCAGCTAGTCTAAAGCCCTCAAAGGTGCTTTAGACTAGCTGGAGGCGGGAGGAGGGGGATATATCCTCCCACCTTTTTAACTAGTTTCTATTTCCCCCTGTCGCTTACCCTGGCAGCGAGAAACAATCTAGCCCCCGGAGTTCCAGGTTAGAGATTGACACGGGACCCTCTCTGGAGGAGCTGCTCCCTGAACCCGCCAGCAGGTAGGAGAAGGTTGTGGCAGATGGACCTCTTCCCAAGAAGCGGCAGCACCTCAGCGCTGCGCGGTGGAGGATGACGGCGCCTCTCTGAACTGTGGCATTCCACCCCCGAGATGGCTATGCCTGGGCACCGTGGAGCCAGAGCTGGATGATAAGCAGATGCTCTCTCTCTCTTTCTTTCTGTCTTTCTCAGGCTGCGGGTGAATTCGGACGTAGGCAGTGGGGGACGCCAGCGTGGTGGGAGCAGCCCTATCCGCAAGCTGGCATCGCCCTTCATGGAGGGGGGCCGGCTGCCCTTCCCCCTCTTGCCACCTGCTCACTCCAGGACCTTTCACCCCACTGAAAGGTGAGAGCATCTAAGGAGAAGGTACAGGGGGCTGGGCAGGGGGCCCCACGGTTGTGAAGGTACGCTAGACGGAGGAGGAGATGGCGGCAGGTCAGATCTTCAAGGGCAACTCTTACACGATCAGAATGGCGTTGGGAGACCCTTCGTTGGGTTGGATCCCATTGCCAGGTTGGCAAAGTCTGTAGGAAGGCAATTACATGGGGTGGGAGAAACTGAGGAGGTGTCTTCCCACTTCAACCTCACCAGTGTTATCAGAGTGGCATGGGATCTAGCCATGCAGATGTGATTCGTTACCAGATCACTCTGGTAATGTAAGAGTTGGGCCTTAGTTGGATCAGCCCATGCAGCAGAATGAGACAGAAGAGTCCTGAGATGGTAGAAAGGACTTGTGCTGTTTCCGACTTCAGATGGGGAGGATCTCATTTTGAATGCTTCTCCACATCAACAGCAAGAGCAACAAAACTCCCTACAAGTAGAAATCTAGCACAGCAGAGGCAGACCAGGCTTTCTCCCTGATGATCCAGTTTACTACTTCTCTTGTGTTTTGTTGGTTTTTTTAAAAAAAAATGTGGAAGAGCCTTCAAAAGTGTTACTCCTCCATATGCAGCTTGGAGTGGTACGATCCACTCTGTCCTCTCATTCTGCATGAGTAGATCCAGTAGAAGGGAGGGGCTAAAGGGGAGTAGGGAAGTTGCGGGTGTCCAGTTGGGCCCTTTACGCCTCTAATCTTGCGGAAATGGCCCTTTATGGCAGTCATTGCGCTCAAGAGCAGATCTGCCCACTTTTGGGAGCCCAGCTTTTATGGAAAATGACGGCTTACAGGGAGAAGTGGGTGGGTACAGGCACTTGTGGACCACCTGCTGAGTAAACCAGGGGCTCGCGTGACCCAACTCGCGCAGGCGAGCGGCCGTTGCAAGGCCACGGACACCCGTCTCTCCGGACCCAGGTGAGTCCTCTATCCCAAAAGGTGAGCAACAGAAGTGCAGATAAAGTGAGGCTAGGAAGAGTCAGGAAAACCATGAAGTGTGTTTTGAGAAGAAGGAAGGAGCTTAATAAAAAGATAAGTGGCATTATTACCGGCATAAAAAGCTTGACAAAGCCGTGGGGGGAGGGCGCAGAAGGAAAGAAGGTAGACACTCTCTGAGTTTGTGTGGAACAAAGTGATCAAAAGTAGATATAAAGGGGATGCTATTACCCATTTGATACGTTACCCAAAGAGAACGAATGGCCTTTCACAGGCTGTTAGAAGACCTCGTAGTTGATGGGCAAGAATAAATGTGTAGTTGGAGCAATAGTTCACAAACTACAAAGACATCCTATGTCTCCAGTGTACTCTTCTCTCAAGGAAATTTACCCTGTAATGACTTCCCATCACTGGAAGAAAGACAAGTGCAAAACAATGTAGTTGAGGCAGAGAAATGGCAAGTTTTAAAAATGAGGGCTAGAACCTTGATGATGCAAGTTGGGTTGCCAATCAGCCTTTTCGCATGGCATGGTAGGTTATTGTGGTTTCATTAACCCATGATTAGCTATAGTAGGGTGGGCATGTGGGGCTTCTGTTGTGAATACACAACCTCTAATCGGTGGTTGCAACGTGATGTGACCCCGGCCATCGTGGGTTGAGGGTTAAACAACCCACACAACCTTGATTAGTAGTTGGGTTAAGTATAGGTTGCTTAACCCTTGATTAACCCACAATTGCTGAATTCACATGACACGCCGCAGCCCTGATCACTGCAATCAGAGATCGAATGTTCAAAATGGTGGTCGCATATGCCCCGCACACGCCAGGGATAATCATGGGTTAACTAACCTATGATGAACTGCCATGTTGTGCAAATTGACCCAATGTGAAGTCTTGAATTTGATACGCTGTTTTGTGCTTTCTGCTTTCCCCTAGGCCAGACCGCTGGGGTGATGTTTCCTCACGGCCCTGGGGAGGGAACAGCTCTGAGAAGCAGGGGCCAGCGGAGAAACGGGTGGAAGTAGATAAGGTACGGTTCTGTCCACTTTTTTTCTAATTCTTCAAATAATCTTTCTGGATATTATTATTATTATTATTATTATTATTATTATTATTATTATTATTATTATCTTTCTTTTTTCCTTGTTTCAAGGAGGTTGCCAAGAATATGGATTCTGTGTTCAGGGAACTTCTCGGAAAAACTAGCTTGAAGCACAAGGGGCCCGATGACCCCTTCAGCCACCCTGAGCTACCAGACCCCACAAGGATCAACCCGGTTGGCAGGAAGGGCGCCACCCCTGCCAAGCAGGCCTCTTCAAACAGGATGCTTCCACGGGGCAGGGTGGTCTTCAAATCTTCGGGGAATGGAGAGTGAAGCAGACTTGGGGTGGGGGAAGGTGTCCCCAACATGACCTGCCCAATACTGTGATTCTCTCTCTCTCTCTCCCCCCCCCCCCCTTCATATTCTGAATACCAACTCAGGGCAGGTGTCTCCCTTTCTCCCAGCCTCGTTGCAAAACGATTTGGGAGGGCGGTAGGAAAGTTGGCGAACCGATTTTGATGGGAGTTTGATTTCCAAGCCAAATGTTCAAGGGGCATTTGCTTCCTCCGGTGTCCTCACGCACTGGATGCGAGTCTGAAGGTTATTTAATGTCGTGGATGTGGGTGGGTGCTTAAGCATATGGCAAGCTTCTTGAGTTGTGTTTGGGCCTGGCACCCCACCCATTCCATCTCTCCTCTGCTACAAAATGGTTTCGCACCGGGAATTGCATGTGAAAGTGGTGAGGCGGGACAGAGTCCCAGGGGCCCGTTTCTTGTTTCTGTTCTTGGCTGTGGGAGGGGAATATTGTCTAGTGGGTTACAATGCAAAGTGTTGAAAGGGAGGACGCTCTCTTGTAGGTGTGTTCTGTTCCTAACATGCTTCACAGAGGTCCTCACCGGCTGTGCTCTCCTCCCTCCCTCTCTCCTCCCCCCCGCGGCGTACCCCTTGGTGCTTTACACATTTGTCCTGAATTCGTAAACTCTTCCCCCCCACTCTCCCGGGCGCAACCTCATCCATCCCTGCACGCAACACCCTCCTACATTGGGGCAATAAGGGGACGTAGTTGGGGTGGGAATTCATGTGCCAATTTTTCTCCCAGCATACAAGGTCCAGTTTGTTCCCTTCCCCCATACTGTCCCCCCCCCCAGTTTTTTTTTTTAATTTTTTTAAAGGTCTTAACCGCTCAGTATTAATCAGGGCTGTGTGTACTCTCTGCTTTAAAATTCTCTGCAAAGAAAAGCTGAATTCTGCAACCTGTATAAATTATGCAAAGTAAGCAAAGTTGCGTGGATTCTCTTATTTTTTTTTTTTCATAATTTATTCTGCTTGTGCTAGTCAGTGGGATGGAGCGGGAGGCTATACAGCGCATGGAAATGCCGCCGTCTGTCTACTGGGAATCTTTCTCGGCCACTCCTGTGGCTTCTGAGATTTCAGCAGACACCGAACCCCTCAAAATGTGCTCTTTAAAACAATGTTGAACTGAGATTCTCACAAAGCGGAATTCTGTGCCCAGTGCATCATCCTATTTTTCCCCTCCCTGAGTTCCCTCAGAATTGCAGCATACACACAGCCCTGGTTTTAACCTCTTCTCCATGACCAGAGTTGATTCTGTACTGTGATCTCTCCCTGCTGTCTCTTTAAACCTCTGTCTCTTGCAATAAACTGGATTAGTAAACTCTCCACAGAGAGAGTTGGGATTTTATACGGAATAAACACGACACTGAAGGATCGCTTGGGCTTTATTTTCATGCAACGTAGATTTTTTAAAAAAACAAACAAGAAAACGCTCATCTTTCATTTCAAAGCAGTAGTTAACTCGAACGGCTGGACTTGGGACTTAAAATTGGGGGTAGCCGATGACTCTTGGGGTGTTTCCAGATGAGGCTTTTATTGTTCAATTGTACTACCTCATTCACAGGATTTCAGGCGACAACATCTTCCATTTGTAGCCCTCCCCTTCTTTTGCACCGCTGCTTCTATATTTTTTCTTACCGTGGAAAATCCACCCAGGAAGAAAAGACGGAATAGCTGCACAATGTCTTTTGGTTGTTGGCATTAGGCTCTTTCCATCCGGAAGCACCTTTGGGGTAAAGATTGGTCTCTCTCCCTCCCTTGGAACAAGAACAACAACAACATGTTCATTTGCTTTAAGCTAATCTCTTTGAAGGGTGCAACGCTGTGGATGCTTAGACAGAAAACAAAGTCCTACAACTCCCAGGGAGTGCTGGGAGCTGTAGGCCTTTTTTGTTTTGTTTTGGCCTAAACATGCATCGGATTGCACCGTAAATATTAAAATTGCCTAATGCCTAATAGTGGAGTTTTAACCTAAAATCTAAACCATTCAGGTGGGGGGGGGGGGGAAGAAGTCCAGTTAAAATCTGATTTGTGCCACGCCTGTTAGGAATAGCACTCACAGCCCCACATAACCCTATGCGTTGAGAGTAATCTGAGACCTTGAGGCAATCAAGGTCTGCTGACAATCAAGGGCCGCTATTTTCTCCATTCGCAGACTGAGCTTGGACGAAGGTGTCTGGCGCTGCAGTTTCTAAAAGGAAGCAAAGCTTGTGCGCTCTGTTCAAGAGAGCCAGAGAGACTGTGTGCTTAGTGTACCAATCTGGCACTGTTTTCCGGCCTGCTGTTTAATTCATGCAGTTACCATAGTGCTGCGGATTCCCCTGCTGGGAAAGAGCAGCGCTTATGTGTACACTCCTTCGTTTTAGCATTGGAGTGGTGAGATGATCGGGATGAAACCTTGCACTTGTGGGTGTCAGCCCCAAGAGAGGATGGGTTTGTTTGTTTGGTAAACAATTACATCACCAGAGGGCACAGAGTTTCTATGAAAAGGCTGCCTCAGGTGATAGATGGTAAGCACCATTAACCCATGGGGCAGATTCCGCTGGAAAGGACTATAGCACAAGCCTCAGTGAAATGAACTGGGGCTCATGTAGTGCTCTTGCACAATTCCCACCTATTTCAATAGGGCTTGTGCAGGAGAAACTCCCGTTAGATTCTTCCCCGTATTTGTGTGTGTATCAGGGTGGAGGTGGCATGTTTAGATTTTCCACCACAGGTCACTGGTTTGGATTTGATTTAGATTTTTCACTGCAGGCCACCAGCTTTTCAAAAGGGGATAGAGTGATTTGTGGGGACAGGGCATGAAGGCGTAGGCCCAGTGGCCAAAAGCTCCCCTCTTCATATGTAAGCTTTAGAAATCAGGACTCCAGCTGAACTCCTAGCCCAACTTGAGGAGATGAATGGAGGAAGATGACGGAACATCAGAGTCCTGGCCTGGTCCAAAACAGAGTCTCAGTCCTTGGCACGTTCCTTGCGCAGGGCCACCCGGACGTCGCTGCAGACCTTCCCCACGGCTTCGAAGAGCGGGTCGCAGAAGGTGCGTATGCACAGGGCATAGCAACGGCCGCAGCACTGCACCTCTATAAGGTAGCTCTTGATGCAAGGCACGGCTCCCCAGATGTGGCAGAAGGAGACACAGGCAAAGAGGAAGCCCCAGAGCAAGGCGAGTGGCACGCCCAGCGCCCCCGACAGGATCCGGTAGCACCAGTACTTGCTGACGGTGAAGGTGGTGTTGCTGGCCTTCCACACCCCGTCGAAGCTGTGGGTGCCCTCTGGCTCGGCGATCACATCTTCAAAGTCCACCTGGCAAGGTTGGAGGAGAGGCCTTGAGTCAGGCAGGGCTTAGTTCCATATTCAGGATATGGGTGTCAGAATAAACACAATGCTCCTGAGCATGCATGGCAAGCTTTCTCCCTGCTGCTGAGGAGCTGTAACCTGCCTTGCTCATTGAGGTTCAGGGGAAGAGGCATCAAGGTGCTGGTGGGTGTGTTTTAAGTGTATTTCAGCCCTGACAAATCAGACATGGGTCACAAAACCCCAAGGCCACTTCTATCATGGCCAAAGCATCTTTTGATGTGGGCTGATTTAAGCAGAGAAGCAGCAGGAGGTCTGGGCTCACCCCACTCCTCTACTGTTCTTCATTCTCCCTCTCCTTGGGGTTCTAAACAAGCAACCATGTATCTGCAACCCCCATGTGAGATGGATGCAGTGCTCAGAGGAAGGTCTAAGCACCCTCCTACCCTAACCACTTCTGTACCCCAAACTGCATCATCAGGAAGCTTCTAATCCCTATGAGAAGAGGCGATGTAGGTTTTGTGACCCATGTTGGCATTTAAAGTGCAATTCTGCATGGCTCCCAGCTATCCTCCCTCCCCTCCCCCACCCTACACACTGAAAATCCAGGAAGTCCACAGTCTCCTGAAGGACCCATCTGTGTCAGGGATGCTGTAGTTGCATCCTGCGTTGAAGCTCCTGCACTGTGTAGAGGGTCTCTGCAAGGTCCTTTCCAACACTATGATTCTAACGGGCAAAAGAGGTTAGATGGAATGTGACAACCTCAGAGAACATGCTTCTCTCGAGCAGTGTGTGTTTCTACCTGTGTTTCTTATATGCTATTCCGGCAGCATACTCGTGTCCTGTTCATCCTGTTTCAAGAGAAATTGCCAGTAGTTTTTGAGCCTTTCTACATGAGGTGTGTGTTTGGGTTTGCTCTCTCATGGTAGTTTGCGGGCCCTTTATACTACGTCACCATCCTCCAGGGCTTCTCCTGAGCTTTGCAACTCTCATTTCAGATGCTTTTCTAATGATGGCTGCCTCGACAAGAGGCATTTAAAGCTCTTTCAAGGCGCATTAAAATTTTTACCTCTACAAGAACGGAGCGCAAATCAGGTGTAGAGGTGTGTTTTCTCTCCTATTATGCGCATTATCGAATGCGCGTTAAATAGCGAGTTTTATTTTGCTCCAGCTGTTAAAGCGCATTTTGACTATGTGCGCAAGCGATTCTCCGCATTAACTACTTGTAAAGCGCATTTCAAACAACCGGTAAGGTCACCCGTTGAGTGCTCAATTACCTCCTGCATACAAGCATTTACGATAAAGCACTTCAGCGATTATGTGCATAATCGGCTAACCAGGCGTCAAACGGAATCCATCTAGAGGGGATGGAGGAAAGTCTGGTATATCCTGAATGGCGCCATGAAACCCTCCTTATAATTGCACAATTCTGCTATACTGCAGTGCCATCTAGTGGTTGTATAATGAAATGTATAGAAAGGCAGCGAACGAAAACGCTCAGAAAAAAGCATGTGTAAAGGAGCTGATCTTAGTCTTGCAAAGAATCCAGAAGCAGAAGCCTCAGTAAAAGTTCGGGATAAAAGCCTCATGTAGAAATGCCCTTTAAGTGGGGATATTTAACGTACGCTGCCATGTAGTAACTTTTAAAGCTCTCAGTGACTTTGGGTCCAGCCTACCTCAAAGAGCACCTCTCCCCATATGAATCTTTCTGTCCATCAAGGTAAGTGCAAATAGAGCGCTGCGTTGGATGCCAGTTCACTGCAAAGTAATATCAGCGGGGGCAAGGAGCAGAGCCTTTACTGTGATGGCCTCTGTTTCTGTAGAAACTCACTTCTTAGGGAAACTTGTCTTTACTTGCTCTTCCTTGCATTTCAGAGTGATTACTGGTTGTTTAAGCAAGGCTTTAAGAGCCTTTAATCTCCTTTCAGAGATGCCCCCCCTCATGAGGTAAGAGGAAATGGTTGCCTCAGCCAGTGAATATTGAGTGCCCCCATTGAGGGTGGCAGATGGAGAGATCCGACTCACCAGGAAGTCTCATTTAAATTAATAGGAAATTGAAGAACAGTAGAACTTCCTGGTGGATCGTGCTCCAACATTAGGAAGGGGCCATAGCTCAGGGGTAAGCACCTGCTTGGCATGCAGAAGGTCCCAGGTTCATTCCTTGGGCCGGCATCCTCAGGTAAGGCTGGGAAAAAACCTGCCTAAAAACCTCAAGAGTGGCTGCCAATCAACATCAACAATACTGGGCTAGTTCGACCATTGATCGGTCTTGGTAGAAAGCAGCTTTCTATGTTCTCTAGTGGGAGGACCATTTAGATTTTCCATCTGCCTCACAACACAACTCTATACATGTCTGCTCAGAAATAAGCCCCACTGACTACAATGGGGATTACTTCCATGTAAATCTATGGAATTGCAGCTTCAAGTAATCTCTTTCTGGGTCTAGCCCTATCTCCCATGGGAATTAAATATGATCCAATATTGATGTGAATAACTGGGGCGGGTGGATTAAGGTAGGCTGACCATATGAAAAGGAGGACAGGGCTCATATAACTTTAACAGTTGTAGAGAAAAGGGATTTTCAGCCAGTGTCATTTGTATGCAATTAGTTCCTGGTGAAATTCCCTCTTCATCACCACAGTTAAAGTTGCAGGCACTATACTAGAGTGACCATATACAAAAGAAAGCAGGCCCCCTGCAACTTTAACTGTGGTGATGAAGAGGGAGTTTCACCAGGAACTAATTGTATACAAATAACCCTGGCTGAAATTCCCTTTTCTCTACAACAGTTAAAGTTACATGAGCCCTGTCCTCCTTTTCATATGGTCAGCCTAATTAAGGTATTGTTTTTAGTTGTTTGAAGCTGTCCCGGTTTTTATTAAGGACCTGAGTAAAGTCAAATTAAAGTCTGTAGGAAGAGAGTATAAGAGCAAACCTCTCATCAATATGATCGGCATTAAGTTGACTAAGCTATTTTATCCTTCCCAAATGCCATTTTCTATTTTTCTCCCACTCTGCATCCTTTTTATAGCCTGGTTAGCTTCCTTGTAAAGTGAGGTAACCAGCAATTCATAGAACCTTAAAGTTGAAAAGAGAACTGCATCCAGTTCTACCTCTTCGCCTGAGGCACAATAAATAGACATTGGTCTGGTCGCCTGTGGGGAGTTAAGAATTCTTATGAGGTGACCAGTAAGACCAGAACTATTTATATATGCGAAGAGATGTGTTCTTTTTTTCTCCCAGGCTATTATGTTGAAAGAGGTGGGCAGGCTGATAAAATCCATGATCCTGTTCGCAAAGCTGCTGTTGTAACATCCTTGACAATTTTCTACATAGCCTTTTCTTAATAACTATGGAAGGGGATTTTATAATCTCCTTAGAAAATTTTCCAGTGCCTGGTCTGAAGGCATATGATACAGTAACATTGGTGGAGCTAAGCAGGTCTTGATGTGGTGAGTGCCCTGATAGGAGACTGGCTGGAACTCTATGCATGCTGCCATGAGCCCCATAGAACCAACCTCATCCTCCCCCGATGTTTCAGACTACAATTCCCATAAGCACCAGGGAAGGGGAACATTTGTAGCTGGATTCAGCCTATGAGCCGGAGGTTCCCCATCCCTACCATACACGAAGATCTTCTTCAGAGGCCCTCATCACAGTCCCCCCAACCCCCGTCCAATCTGAAGTAAAACGTGGCTAAAGGGGAAAGGCTTTTTTTTTTTTTTTTTTTTTTAGCTGTGGGGCCTCGCTGGCGGAACTCGCTCAGGAGTCATGGGGTTCTAGTCCAAAACATCTGTAGGGCACTTACCCTTGCTGAGGACAGATGAGATATAAGTGTACTAACTGACTGTTTCAGATATTTCCCTCTACCAGTGTGCACCCTAAAACCATTATCCAAAGAGCCAAGTCTATGGCTGAAAGAAAAAGAAGTGATGTTGAAAAGGATCAGTGGACACCAAACTCACTTGAGGTGATTAGCACAGTATGTGGGATAATGCAAGTGTCTCTTTAAACAATCTAGAACAATTCAATCTTTGTGCATTTCTATATGAGGCTGTTATCCCCCACCATTACTGGGTCTTCTGCTTCTGGATGATTTGTGGGATTAAGATTGGCTCCTTTACATGTGCTTTTTTTCAAGGGTTTCCTTCTCTGCCGTTCTATATGTTTCATTATACAACCACTAGGTGGTGCTGTGTTATAGCAGAATTGTGCAAGTACATGGAGCATTTCATAGTGCCGTTCAGGATATGCCAGGCTTTTCTTGATCTAACCTCCCCTCCCCGAACACACACAATAATGGTTGCAAGAAGTCCTGTAGGATGACGATGTCGTGTAAAGGATCCGCAAACTTCTCTGAGTGAACAATCATGAGTGCGCAATAAAAGTCTCTCTCAATTGTCTCACAGGAGTTATGTTGTGAGCATTGCTGGGACAAGATAAACATACAGTTAATAACGAGAGGAAGCTGACTATTGTTTTAATATGACAAAAGAGTGAGGACATGATAAATCCTTGGAAGGGTTGGAGGTTGGACTGCTTTCCTTTGTTACTAACTAGAGTTACTGATGGTCCTTTGCAGTTGGAGTGGTCCCTCTTCCTTGCACCTGATGGTACTTCTGAAAGGACCATTTTAACCCCAGCAGCCACCAATTGCCAATCCCTATTCTTGAGCACTCATGCTCCCATGAGCTGTTTGGTGCTTAGGAGAAATGCTGAAGAAAATGGATATGGGTGCAAGTTCCAGAAATAGTGGCCACTCCGAATTTTGCTGGCATCTAATTCTTTTTAAAGATCAGCTGTGGGGAAAGTCATGACCATTCTAGTCTGAAATCTTCTATATACAGAACTAGCAGACGGATCCAGCTTTGCATGGGGTGGGGCGGGGGTATGGAGTAGCCATCGCGCTGATTTATCGAAGACTGCAAGCCAATACATGCAGCTGAACACATTATGCCCACTTTGTCTGAGGGAAGCCGGGCCCGTTGGCTCTCCTACCTATGGCCTGTATATAATACCCCTGAGGGTGAGACCTTCTCACTCCATTCCCCTGGGGGAGGGGGAGGGAGGAGGTATAGAACTCTTAGCCTACTACATAGCCTTTAGTTTTATATATGTGAAGCCTTCCAGCAAAACCTACACAGCTGTCAGGGAGTTGGACAGATTGTGCCTTCTTGAACCGACTAAGCACTGAACAGGCAGCAACATTGGCTCAACGGCCCTATGCAGCGAAGCAGCCAGCAGAGTTTGAGCAGAATTCTCTCCTCTGAATGCATCGTAGCTTTGCCTGCATGTGGATTGCTGAGGTGCCAAATGGGAGGACTTGAGCAGACGTTCAGAACCTCTGTTGTTGCTCACGCTGGCAGGGGAAAGGGGTTAAAGAAACTGGGGAAACTGAGTAACATGGGTAATCATGGCGTGTGTGTGTGTGTGTGTGTGTGTGAGTGAGAGAGAGAGAGAGAGAGAGAGAGAGAGAGAGAGAGAGAGAGGTTGAGAGACTGGCTGAATTCGGACGACAACTGAGGGGGGTGGAAAAATTGTCAGTTGTGTTGCTTATTGTGTTGTGTGGAGGGTAACATGCCGCTCACAAACTACTGCCAGTATGCTATTCCACACAAATAAGCCACTGAGAGAAACAACTGGCTTGCAAGTTGTTTAGCTCGAAGCCAGTTGTTTAAAGTGTTGTGTGGAGGGGTGAGTATGTTAATGGCGTGTGGTGAGTGGGTTAAAACACAAGCCCATAGAGGCAGGCATCAAGAGTGACCAAAGCAGCGGCTGCTAGTCTGCTACAACTGGTGTAACTTGCAGAGGCTGCTGGGATAGAACTGGGAGGACTGAGGGAGGAGGGAGGATGGGGAGAGGGGCGGGGGCTGTGTCAGTCAAATGCTGGGTTGACTATTAGTCCACTTCAACGCCAGCCCCAACCACCCACAGTTGTGTAGGAATACGTTGGGTGGAGAGTACCCACAAAATAACCAACTGTGAGTTGGCTACTCAACCACCATTGACTAGTGTGTTGTCTGAATTCAGCCAGTGTGTGTGAGAGAGGGAGAAAGAGCGAGTATGAGTGTGCGAGAGTGTGTGTGTGTGAAAAACTGTGTGCATGCGTGGGGCCCAAATGGGAAGAGCCTGAGGGCTGCATTAGCTCCTAAGCCTCTCTAGTGGTATATCTTAGTCTGCCTTCCTCTACATGATACCTTTCACGTGTGTTCGGACTACAACCCCCATCAAAACTTGATAGGGCAGGCATTCAGATGTGCCACTGCCGCCATTACAGGGGCATACGAACGGCCTTGCCGCATCCACTGCCTTCCTTGGATGCGGTTTCTCAGGCTCCTCTCCGGAATTGAAGCCTGATTCCCCATCACCTGTGGTCACCACGTGGGCACAGAAAATACAATTAAAAGCTGAAAGGGCAGACATTCAAATGCTGGCTGCGGAGGATGAGTGTTGTAGTCCAAACACATCTAGAAGGCACCAAGATGGGGGGGTTGCTAACCACATTTGCTAAATACATTCTTGTTACTGTTGCCTTTCCAATTCTTCTGTCCTCCCCGCTGCTCTCCAACTTCGTTGTATTTTAAATTATTTTATTATTTTATTAAAAACATGGGACACTGAAGGGGGCTTTTTAAGATTTTAAGTTCTTTGGGGCAGGTATCCCCCATCCTCTCTCTTTATATTTTTTGAGGGGGGGTGCTGTAAATTAATAAGTCCAGCTGAGTGTGTGTGTGTGTTGGGGGGAGCAACGTTCTGCTTTCTGCCGTAAGCTTTGGAGTGTCATTTTTAGCATTGCCGCCCTTTTGAAGTAACGATCTCTGCCTGCAGAAAGAAATTCTCTTTTGTAGCCGAGTTATTTTTGAAAGCTTTGCCCATTGCCTCACTTTATCCTCTCAGTTCAGGGGCAAAGTTGTCTTTTTCTACCCACCTCCCCTGCCCGCCCGTCCATTCCTACCACATGCCCTAGGACTGGCCTCACCTTTATCACCTCTTGGTTGATCTGCTTGGGGTCTCTTTCCACCAAGTTGATCTCTTTGGTGAGGGGGTCCCGGGAGTCCACCTTCCCTAGGGTCACTTCTTCTTCTTGCTGGGCCATGGCTCCTCCGGGCCGTTCCCTGCTCAGCCAGTTTCTTTTCCTCGGAAGAGCTGCGGCCAGTTGTCCCTGGCTGTCAGACCAGGGATGCCTCTCCCCCTTTCTCGTTCCCCACCTGCTAACTCTTTCTTGACTACAGTTCACACAGAGAGAGAGGAGCAACTGTTCTGAAAATAGTCCTCCTCGGAGCCAGAATGCGTCTGCCTCTAGGGCAGGGCAGAGTTGTTTTTAGCAAGGCTTAGCGTACTTTATAGTACTGTAAGGGCTTTCTCTTTCTGAGTCACTGGATATAATCATTGTTAAAATGTTATGATGGTTCTCTCTAGGTCAGGGAATCTCAGCCCTAGGGCTAATCTGGCCCATGGAAGTTCTCCATTTGGCCTGCGGAGCCTCACCTTGATCGGGGGTGCAAAAGCTCAGGTCTGAGGGCCAAATCCAGCCCTCTAGAATCCCAATCTGGCCCTTCAGGTTTCCCCAAATGGCTTCACACCCTTCTCCTGGCTGCTTTCCCTGCTTTTGTGCAGTTTTCCTTCATTCTCAAATGCAGATGTTTGGTATTCTGGCCCCATGCCTTTCGCCTTCAACCCTAGTGTGGCCCACAAGACCTTCTCCTACATGGAATTTGTTCCTCAGCCATTAATAGGTTCAACACCCCTGGTCAACGTGAAGATAAAATTGTCTCCCCAGCTGGAGAAAGGTTAGAACTATTCAGAATGCACAGCGACCAAGATTTTAGATAAATTTTGTCTGGGTTACCTATACTGTTTCAAAGTTGAAGGACCACACTCCACAGATTCAAACAGGCTCTGCTCCCAAACAAGTTTGATTTAAAGAAAAACTCCCCCACATTGCTCTCACAGGCTGTGGCCTCTCTCTCCTCAGGCCCCAAAACGTGTCATATCCTGCTCGGTGTAGATCCGGCCTTTGTTTTACCCACATAGAGGTGATTCAAAGGAAATGGAAGGATGCAAAATTACATACAGACTCAACATGCTTCGAGGACTCAATTAGAAGAACTACAGCCAGGGCCCATGAAGAGATGCACATTCCAAATCAGGTCGCTTTAAATTTCTCAATTCAGGAAAGCCACACGGACATAATTTGGCTAGTTGAATGTGTGTGTGTGTGGGGGGGGGGGGGGAAGGTCCAGACATCTCATTCTTCAAGCAATCCTTCTTTATGTTCCTAGTGAGTTCTTCCTATCCCTGGGAAGCTGAACTGAAGTCCTGTTGTGTGATTGTGGAAATTCTCTTAGCCTCAGTACATTCAAAATCATAATGATCAACCTCACTGAAGTTTGTAAGGCATGTGTGACTCTAAAGCCAGTGTGCTCTATAAGAAACAAGCTGATGAGCCAGTGAGGAAAAAAAGCTGCTCTACAGCAATGTTAAAAGTCCACATTGGTGGCTCCATATGAAGCATGAACCCCTAGGGGAGGAGCAACTCTGCACAAGTATGGGAAGTGTTGCGTAAATCGCTCTTAGGGTTCGTTTTTCTGGAGGCAGTCTAAGAGCGATTTACTCAACAGAAGTAACTGGTTGCATTCGGACAACGCTTTAGGCAACCGGGGGGGGGGTGCGGAATAGGCAACTCACAGTACGTTTTGCTGCTGGGACTCCCCAGACTACATGTTGCCCCGCCCGCCATCGAGTGGCTGAACATCCCATCGTCCTTCCGGCTGGCCGTTGCTCCACCCTCCCTCCTCCCAGGGCTATCCCATCAGCCATAGCAAGTTCTGCGGCTGTAGAGGAGCGGCTGGGGCGCTTTCGGCTGCCCCTGCCGGAGGACTCTATGGGCTTCTGAAATAGCGCACTCAGCACGTGAAATTAAGCAACGGAGCCCACCACATGACACAATAAGCAATGGGTCTCCAGATAAGCAATGGAGCAGCTTGTTGTTTTTCTCCATTGCTTATTTCGAGACGATAGTGCACCGTCAGTTGTCCGCTTCCTGCCAGACAACACGATAAGCAACGCAACGGATGATTGCCTAATTTATCAACCGTTGCTTATCATGTCGTCCAAACCCAGCCTCTGTGTCAGTCATGTGATGACCATGTGCTTCCTCTTTTACAGATGTTACCTCTGCTGCATGTGCCAGACAGGAATGGCCCCCAGGCCACAATGGTAATGCATGAATCAGGCCCGTGACTCTTAAAAGTGACAGAGGGCATGTGCGCAGGGTGTGTGTGGGGCCTTTTCCCCACAGGGAAAACCAATTGGAGAGTGCAGATGGTGGTGGGCGGAGCCCAGTACAGTCACTAGACTCTAAAAAGATTTGGGGCCCGGGCCCATTGGACACAAAGCTTCATAAATTTGCATTTACTAATTTATATCTAAATATGTAAATTTAGACATAGGATTCACAGAAGGCTTACTCAGGCAACTAATTTCTCAGCAAAACCACTTCAAATAAATTAGATAAAGTGTGTGTAATGTGTTGCAGCAATGTGCTTTGGGGAGAGTTAAACTTTTCCTCCCCAGCTAAAATTCCCCTTGAAATTGTCCCCTGCATGGCAATTAAGCAGAGGGATGGGGTGGGGGAAGCCCTTCTTTGACATCAATAAACACTCCAGGACCTGATCATAGATCTAGGGCCCTGGGAAATAGATTCAGGGCGATGGATGTCAAGGGCCCAGGCCTAAGAATGCCCCTGGCTGAGCCAAAACTGAAAGTGGGCAGAGTCAAAAGTGGGCAGAGTTTGCAACCCTGTGCATTGTGGAGTACACATGCGCTCTCTCTCTCTCTCTTTCTATTTCTCTGTGCTAACCTGTGCTTGTGGGCGAAAGACCATCTGTGAGCATATGCAAACCCACCCACTCACACAGCACCAACTTTATAGCTGAATTTAGCAGCCAGAGGCCACCTGTGGTGTTTAGGGCAGAGGCAAGTATCTGGATCCACTGGCAATGAGATGCGCTGTCACCTGGAGCAGGAGAAGACGATGGTGCTGGGATCCCCCTAGGGGCAGCTGCCTCTGGCCTTATGGGCCACAGCATAGAGCTACGCAATGGCATCCAGCCAGCTCTGAGGCGTGGCGGGGAAAGGGAGGTATGTACCCGTAACGTTACACTTGCTGCAGAAATGCACGAAGCAGGCTTGCTGCCAGCCCAAGCTTTAAGGGATACCGCCAGCTGCCGCCTGGCATGCTCCTGGTAGCTGCATACGGAGGAAATTGGGCATTTTAAGGTGTGGTTCCTGGCACTAGGGTGGGCCGTGTGTTTGTCTCTCTGTAGGAATTAGGATAAGGGTTGGCGTTGAGGGATTCAGACTTGGACTGCAATGCTGTGCACACTTACTTGGGAGCCAGCCCCCTGAATTCGGCAGCCCTTCTGAGTAAGCGCATAAAGGATTGGGCTGCATCTCATACAACTGGGGTCCTCAGGCCCAGGATCCAAATCCACCCTGCCTGAAGTCCCTTCCATTAGCCCCACCCCCTTCTGCCCCAATCACTGGTCATTTGGTGGTTTTCTTCACCTTTTGCGCCGTTTCCCCCCATCCTACAAGGTTGAAATGCCTCTCCTAAGGCCTAGCTAATAGGCTGGCATTTTTGCCCCCACCCCCTTTTGCCTCTGGACCCGCCCACCACTGGAATGTGCCCCCCAAAGGCTTTTCCAAAATAGAATTTGGCCCTTGAGCTGAAGGAGCTTCAACACCCCACTGCCACCATGCAAGGTCAGCTTAGGTATGGCAAGGGAAATCGAGCCGATAGGGGGTTGCAATCCAGACCTTGCTATAACCTCAACACACCCACTGATCCCCACAACCCCTCTGAGGGTGCCTCTACAAGAGCGATTTAAAGCTCTTTCAAAGTGCATTACCGATTTTACCTCCACATGAACGGAGCGCAGATCAGGGGTTGAGGCGCTTTTTCTGTCCGATTATGCGCATTATCGAATGCGCGTGAAATAGCGAGTTTTAATTTACCGCAGGAGTTAAAGCGCCTTATGACCATGTAAACAAGCGATTCTCCGCATTTAAACACCTTTAAAGTGCGTTTCATACAACCGGTAATGCGTTTCACTGCCTCCCGTGTATAGGGATTAGGCGTAAAAGCGATTGCGAGATGCGCATAATCGGCTAACCGGGCGTCAAACCGAATTCTTGTAGCGGGGACCTGAGGCAGACTATTCCATGCAGGGCCTCTTTCTCCCCTTCCTTGTAACTCCACATGTGGCTGGTTTGCCAGAAGAGAATTGAGGAAGCCAAACGCAAGAGAAGCAAAGCAAAGTCTTTTGTTTTATTTAAGTGGGGTTGGGGGAGAATTAACATCATTTGAAATCCCAATTATTGTTGTAGAAGTTTGATTGGAGTGGGTGGATGTTGGCCCTCACAGAAGTGGACATCTATTCTTTCAGAGCCCAGCACTGGATGTGAAGTGGCCCCATTTTCTAATTTCCCTCCATGTGAAGACCCCCCCTACCCTAGGGTGACCATAGGAAAAGGAGGACAGGGCTGCTGTACCTTTAACAGTTATATTGAAAGGATAATTTCAGCAGGTGTCATTTGCATGCATGCAGCACCTGGTGAAATTCTCTCTCCATCATAACAGTTAAAGCTGCAGGAGCCCTGCCCGCTTTTGTATCTGGTCACTCTAGAGAGCAGGGCTCCTGCAGCTTTTACTTGTGGTGAAGAGGGAATTTCACCAAATGCTGCATGCATAAAAATGACACCCACTGAAATTCCCTTGTCTATGCAACTGTAAAAGATACAGGAGCCCTGTCCTCCTTTCAACATGGTCACCCTATCCCAAAGTTGTCAGGTGAGAGGGTTGATCCCAACCTGTTTGTTTTTTCTTGAGAGGCTTGTCATGTGGGCTCTATGGTAAGGATTAGATAAATCTTTGGGAAGGATTAGATAATCTTTGAGATATTAATTGGTGATTGAACTAGCCACAATCTTAGGGTGTGATTGGGAGCCAGGACTCTTGCTTTTCCAGTTCCCAAATGGGGAGGAATACTGGGGAAACCACTCCTGAAACCCTCTCTACAGATGTAGGCAAGGGGGTGGCATGGAACGAAGGGAAGAAAATTTGGGTGTTTAATTTCACCCCATCCCTCTGGAGCACCATTTCCCTCATCCTCCTTCCCTCTGGCCTGCGCACTGCTGCCCCACCCCCTCCCCACCTACAATTCCAATTTCCCAGTCCAGGGTTAGAAAAGTCTCTGTCACTTCTATCCTCTTGTGTGAAATCAAACGTATTTGAGAGACGGCAAGAAGGAGAGTCTTCGTAGCAGAGGCTTTAGGGGCAGGGCTATCTGTGTCACTTCTGAGTAACGGTGAGGTAGATGGCGCTGCAGCAGCGTCCCAGGCTCGTGAAAAGCGGAGCCACCACGACATCCAGGATGCTGGCCCACAGGGTGCGAACTGGGGGCATGGCCATCGTGCACAGCTGGATACAGGGCATCACACACCTGAGGAAAGAAAGAGAGGAGGCAGGTATTCTAAGAGGTTGGCCTTGCTAGTTTCTAAGACATAGGGCTTTTCTGCACGAGGCTCCTGTGACTTTACCGAGGCTTCCACTTCTGGTTTCTTTGAAGGATCCTGTGTGTGTGTGTGTTCTTTCTCTGCCTGTTCCATTTTACAAACTACTAGGTGGTGCTGTATTATGGGGGGATTGCACAATTACATGAGATCCCAATGGCATTATAGAGGCCGTTCAGAAAAAAAATGATGGCCTTATAGGCCCCTTCCAACGCTACTATTCTATGATTCTATGAATACTACACTTTCTCCATTAACAAAAACATGATAAAGGTCACAAAGCATGAAAGAGGCCCTGGAGGATGCCGGTGACATGTAAAGGACCAGCAAACTACCGTGAGTGAGCAATAAAAGCCTCGTGTAGTAAGGCTCTAAACCATCCTAAACATCTTCCTAATTTAAGCCCTAAGGTTGTTGTGAGGATTACTTAGATTAGAGGTGGGCAATTTGTGGCCTTCCAGATGTTTTGGCCTCCAACTCCCATGATCCCTTACTATTGGCTAAGATGATGGGAGTTATTGGCCAAAACATCTGGAAGACCACAAGTTGTCCACCTCTGACTTAGATGGTGTATGTGAGGTGTTCTCAACACAGTATTGTACTATATGAAATGTTAAGTATTAGTAGTTTATATAATCAGAATTAGGTGATTACGTTTCTGTTTTGTTCTGTACCAGTCTTCCCCAATCTGGTGCCTTCCAGATGTGTTACATTACAGCTCCTATCATCCCCATCCATTGGCCCTGCTGAGAAGGGATGATTAGTCTATGACATTTGGAGAGCACCAGTTTGGGGAACGCTATTTTACACTCAGGGAGTGGTCATCCAGGCATGGATACGGTTACCGATGCTAATTTTACTTATTTATACTTTAAAAATATATTATCTTTTCCCACAAGAAGTGCTTATTCCCAAGTAAATACATTTATCATCAGGGCAACAGCAGCAAACTCCATTTTATTCCTGCAGGTACTAGGATTTCAGTGAATTTAAAATGCAAAAGTGCATATGCTAGGGTGACCATATGAAAAGGAGGACAGGGCTCCTGTATCTTTAACAGTTGCAAAGGACAGGGAATTTCAGCAGGTGTCATTCGTATGCATACAGAACCTGGTGAAATTCCCTCTTCATCACAACAGTTAAAGCTGCAGGAGCCCTGTCCTCTTGACCATGTACAAAAGAGGGCAGGGCTTCTGCAGCTTTAACTTTGTGATGATGAGGAAATTTCACCAGGTTCTGCATATATACAAATGACACCTGCTGAAATTCCATTTTCTATGAAACTGTTAAAGATACAGGAGCCCTGTCCTCCTTTTCATATGGTCAGCCTATATGCCCAATATATATACATATTTTTTTGTTTAATTGAGGTGGGCAAACTTCTTGTTGTTGCTCTAAGGTATCAAGAATGTAGAAGCAGTTGTAAAGCTCGAAGTGACAGTTGGGCGGGGCAGAGAGAAGTGTTAGTTGTGGGTTTCACATGGGCATCTAAAGTGGGCCCCTATAAGACCATTGCGTCCAGGGTCTAAAATTACCTAGTTGCACCGTTAGACAGACGAGAGGAAGAGAAACAGGCCCAGGAAGTTTGGTGTGTGTGTGTGTGGTGGGGCGGTTGGGGTTCAATACTGGCCGTCTTGCTGGCAGGGGCCTCAGCAGGTGCCAAATGATGCTGACCCCGGATTCCGGCCCAGCTACAATGTAGACTGCAGTTCACATTTCCAGACTGGAGAGTACAATGCGGGAGCGAGGGGGAGAGAATGAGTGGAACAGTGAAGTGATGTGGCAGTTTCATCATAAACGCGAATTGCCTGTCTCTCCCTCGCTACCCAATATGTGCCACCAATTTCTAGCGTTAAGGCCCTGAGGCGGCGCTTGCTTAATTTTCTGCCAATCTATCCTGACCATGGGTGTTCCCCCTCCCTAGTATCCTTCCCCTTTCCAGCAGAGGGTGCTGCAGGCAATAGCTTGGTTCTGTAGTTGCTTACTTGCTTCACATGTGACCTAGGGCCAGAAGTTAGAAGTAGGGCTATGCACAGATCCGGATCCAGATCCCAAATCTGAAGCAGATCGGGGTGATCCGGACCTCCCGGATCCGAATCCGAACCAGATTGGGGGAGGTCTGGATTGTTCCAGACCAAATCAGATCATTCCGGATCAATCTTGATCGATCCAGAGATCCGTGGCCCATTGCCCTTCCAGGTCCCTGGGTGCCGGCTGTGCAGCTGGCACCCAGGGACGCCAGGCTGGCGGTGAGTCCATTGGACTCACCACCCTCCCTCCACTCTCCCAGCTTACCTGCTGCCTCCTCCTCCTCGTTGCCATCCGCCGCTGCCACTGCTTCCTCTCTACTGAGGACCAGGCCTTGCGGCCTGGTTCTCAGTAGAGAGGAAGTAGGGGCAGCGGCGGATGGCAGCAGTGACGAGGAGGCAGCAGGTAAACTGGGAGAGTGGGGGGAGGGCGGTGAGTCCTTTTCCCCAGATCGTCTGGATCCAGACCGGATCGGGGAGGCTGTGCACAGCCCTAGTTAGAAGAGCACAAAGACTGGTCTTTTAGTGGCCAGTTTTGGAGCTGCAGACGACCTGTCACATGCTGGTGGTATATCTACCCAGCGATCTCTATCGGCTGGTGTGAGAGCTTTAGGGAACCCTTTCCAGAGCGACTTGCATGCCAAGGAACCCTGCGTGTTGCAGGGGACACACTGGGGATGTAAAGAGACATGGAGGAGGATGAAGTAGCTTTGGGCGTGGTATTCCCCCCCCCCCCCCCCAATCTCTCAGATTGCTCCCATACATCCTGGCTCACTCCTTCCTCATTTCCCCCTGCACATCACACCTTGTCTCCTCTCAGTCAGCACCAGCCCCATTGGGTTAGGAAGTGATTGGTGAGAGGTGGGTCCAGAATAGCTGGTAATGCAGGAACCAACGAGAAAGGTCAGGAAATAATGGAATCGGGCATCAAGTGGCACCATGGGGCGGAAAAAGGTCAGTGAAGGTGCAGGAAATGCTGGGGGTGGGTTCTGCCGGGGGCTAGGCAGCCATGTGTCCTGTTGTACAGAGGACGGTCCTCTGTTTGAAGGGTTGCCCTGTTCAAGTCCTGTTTAAAGATAACCATTGGAAGGAAGAGCTGGGCTGTGAAATTGCCCATCAGCAGTATCTGAACAGCTGACTGAGCAAGGCACACGGGTTACCTGGCCACTGTCTTCCACACTATGGGGTTGTTATCCAATACCAGTCGTACTTAGAGTAGACCCATTGAAATGAATGAGACTTGTTAGTCATAACTAACTTAAATCCCGTAATTTCAATGTGTCTAAGTAGGACTAGGGTTGGATATTGATGTGGTGAGATGTATCATATTTTTATTTGTATTGTAACAATTATTTCAAAATTTGCAGTGCTAGATTTACATTAGCATATGCACATTTCATGTAAATCTGTCTCCTCCTTTTGACGATCCGTAAGTAGCCGCCCTACCGCACGCAAGGGGGCTGAGGGCCACATGCAGGCTGCCAACCCCTGTTCTGTAGGAGCAGTTCAAGAGAAACACCAGCCAGGCCTGTCAAGCCGCATCACGTCCCAGAAGTACACTCAACCCCCTCTGTGGCCATATGTAGCACGGAGAAGATGGACAGAGGTCAGGGCTGGTGGAGAGGGTGGGTATGGTTGGGCCCCTGTCAAGGGCCTATACCCTAGCAGGGGCCCATTGTGAAGAGCCCCCTGGAGTTGCTCCTCTTCACCATGGCAACCTGCTTGTTCACCTGCCTTCCCGCTCTGGCTGAGGCGATGCTGGTGGAGAGGAGGAGGAGGAGGAGCAGGAGATGCCGCTACTATTTGCTCACTGTTTCTCTGCCTGTCAAGCAAGCAAGTGGTAGCAATGATGAGAGAGAGGAGGAGGAGTGTCAATGGTGGTGAGAAGGGAGACCCATTGAGGGAGGGGCCCAATTGAGGGTGCCTTGCCCAAGGGGCTCTGAAAAGCCTGGAGCTGGCAAACTTTCTCTCTATGGAATTGGCAAAGTTGCTGGCAAACTTTCTCTCTATGGAATTGACCTGCCATTATGGATCTATTCACCGGTGAACCCCTGATCAGCATGCAAGAAACCTCAGGATCACAGCCTGAAAATCAATGTGTTGGAATAATATGAGCTCCTTGTGGTGTTGGCGGTTCCCACAGAGACCACAAGAGGTTGCCTTTCTAACGGCCAACGGGTGCGTGAACCGCAAGCGGCGTTGGGTGGGCCATGAGAACTGGCGAGCAGAGGCAGCAGATGGAGGACGGACCCTCACCAGATATGCAGGCAGCCTAGGCAGGCAAAGAGAAAACCTGAGCACAAGGAGACGGGCACAGCGCACAGCAGCGAGATGATTCGGTAGCACCAGAGGCGGGAGCTCTCGAAGACGATGTCGCTCCAGGTCCAAACCCGGTCAAAGCTGCGAAACGAGGAAGGTTCAGCAAGGATGTCAGAGAATTCCAGCTGCAGGGAAGAAAGGGGAATCGGGTCTCAAGGGGAAGAGATTGGATTTTATGAGGGGTAGAGAAAGGATCTTGGGCTGCCTCTACAAGAGGCATTTAAAGCTTTTTCAAGGCGCATTAAAAAATTTACCTCTACAAGAACGGAGCTCAAATCAGGCGTAGAGGCGCGTTTTCTCTCCGATTATGCGCATTATTGAATGCGCGTTAAATAGCGAGTTTTATTTTGCTCCGGCCATTAAAGCGCATTTTGACTATGTGAACAAGCGATTCTCCGCATTAACTACTTGTAAAGCGCATTTCAAACAACCGGTAAGGTCACCAGTTGAGTGCTCAATTACCTCCTGCATGCAAGCATTTACGATAAAGCGCTTCAGCGATTATGCGCATAATCAGCTAACCAGGCGTCAAACGGAATCCATCTAGAGGGGGTCTTGGAAACAGGGCCCAGGTTTTCTCTCTCGGCGGCTCTGGGACATGTAACGAACAGCAGCAAGTACGGGGTAGGGGAACGATTGAGCTGAAGCAGGGGGAAAGTTGCAGGCCTGCACTCCAGAAGTAGGAGGAGTTTGGGATCTAACGGGGACACAAGTCCTCTCTTGGGTAGGGTGGGAGAGGTTGGAGCCATGCCTTTAGATTTTAGGGACTCGAAGACTAAGGCAGCCCACTACCAGGAGTAGGTTACTTCTTGGCTCTGGTTGTTACCTTGAGGTGCTGGTTGATTCCACGTGGGTCCCGGAGGTCTGTTTTGGATGGTATCTCGACAGCCGTGGATCCTGGTTCCCGCATCCGAGAGTCTTCTGGGTCTAATTTGCACTCGATCAGGTAATCATCATTGATCATCTTGCTGGGAGGGGGCGGATTTGGGATCAACACTGCAGGTACAGCAGTTCTCTCAGAAGGAAGAATCCACCAGGAATGCTCTCAAGCAGCCACGGATAATCCTGTCAACCAACGCTTCCCCCTGTTGCATATGCTATCTGTTTTATGGAAACGATCCTATCCCTTCTACCTATCTAGTCTCCTCTTGCACAGTCTTTCTCTATCTGTGTGCAGGAACCTGACTCCCGTTCTATTCTCAGCCTTGGCCAACACAGATTGGAGGGCAAAGGGAGTCGAGGAGGGTGGATCTCGGCAAATGCACGCCCCCGCCTGGTATTTGCAGCCATGGGGCGAGCCACACACATTGGGACAAGCGGTATAAATATGCCACCATTCCAGTGATCCTTTGCTGAGGACCGGAAATGGGGCAGTGGGGGAGGCCCAGCTAAATATATGCAAGGAGAGGATATTCTTGGAACTGGGAGCAGGATGGAGTCCAGGGGGACACAGCAGAGGGGCTCAGAGCCAGGTGAATTAAATGGGGCTTACACCAAAGACAGCCAAATGGGATTTATTGATGTGGGACACCATCTAGTGGCTGTTGTCATGTGAACTTTCAGTAGGGGTGCCTCTACAAGAATGATTTAAAGCTCTTTCAAGGTGCATTACAAATTTTACCTCTACAAGAGCAGAGCGCAAATCGGGGGTCGAGGCGTTTTTTATCTCTGATTATTCCCATTTTCGAATGCGCGTTAAATAGCGAGTTTTAATTTGCCACGGGAGTTAAAGCGCCTTATGGTCATGTAAACATGCGATTCTCCACATGTCAACAACTTTCAAGCACATTTCATATAGCCCGTAATGCGCTTCACCGCCTCTCGTGAATTGGTATCAGGAGTAAATGCGCTTCTCTGTATATGTGCATAATCGGGTAACCGGGCGTCAAACTGAAATCTTGTAGAGGGGGCCAAGGTCACATGGTAGCCCTCAGTGCACCTAGATGTTTTGCGTACAGAAAACATGTTATGTGAAAGCCACTGCATGAGCCTCTCATGCAGTTGGCTAGGAGGGGTGAATGCCTGCATTTCCGTTTGACTGAGTGCACATACGTATGCAAGAGAGCTGTGGCCAGTTGGGGCTTCTTGGCCATTGGTCCTGAAGGGGAACTGCAAATCTGGTCTCAAACGTTGGTCCACAGCATTTGCAACATGCTCCTTCCTGGCTTCCCAAACCCCTCAATCCGTTTTTGATCTCTCCGTTGAGAAAGTTTGCAAGGACGTCTTTTCTCTCTAGGCCCCTTCTCCTTGCGTGCATTGGCCTTTGCATGTTCAATTCTGGAATCACTCTGAACTGGAGGGGATTTTGATTCCGGAAACCTCTCTACCCCGTCAATCTTTTGGATTGTTCCCACACATCCTGGTTCAGTCCTTCATGTCCCTCCCCCCCGCTCATCACACCTTGTCTCCCCTCAGTTGGTCCCATTGGGGCAGCAAGTGATTGACAGGAGATCAGTCCAGAATAGCTGGTAATGCAGAAGTTGTTGAGAAAGGTCAGGAAACAATGGGAGAAAGCATCAAGTGACACCACGGGGCGGAAGGAGGTAATTGAAGGTGCAGGAGGCATTGGGGTGGGGTGTGCCAGGGGCTAGGTGGCCATGTGTCCTGTTTTACAGAGGACTGTGCTCTGCTTGAAGGGCTGCCCGGTCCATGTCTTGTTTAAGATAACCATTGGAAGGAATTGCTGGGCCATGAAGTTGCCCATCAGCAGCACCTGAACAGCACACTGAGCAAGGCAAGTGGGTCACCTGGCTGCTGTCTTCCACACTATAGATTGTCTCCAATGTTAGTCCTACTTAGAGTAGACCCAGTGAAATGAATGAAATTTGTTAGTCATGATTAACCTAAGTCCCATTCATCTCAGTGGGTCTACGAGAGGGAATTCTGGAACTGCTCTGAACTGGAGGGAATTCTCATTCTAGAAATGCTCTGAGCTTGAAGGGATGATAGTCTCCCTCTATCTATGGTCCCCTCTACAAGAATTCGGTTTGACGCCCGGTTGTCCGATTATGCGCATCTTCTCGTAATCGCTTTTACGCCTAATCCCTATACACGAGAGGTGGTGAAGCGCATTAACGGTTCCATGAAACGCGGTTTAAAGGTGTTTAATGCAGAGAATCACTTGTTTACATGGTCATAAGGTGCTTTAACTCCCGCGGTAAATTAAAACTCGCTATTTAACGCTCATGCGAAGATGTGCATAATCGGAGGAAAAATGCGCCTCAACCCCTGATTTGCGCTCCGCTCTTGTAGAGGTAAAAATTTTAATCCGCCTTGAAAGAGCTTTAAATCGCTCTTGAAGAGGCACCCTATTACTCCCTTTTGCAATGTGGACATGCACTCTCTGGCTGTATTTTGGATTGAAAAGTCCACGTTGATCCACTGTGTGGTCTAGAAATGGATAAGCAACTGTTTTAGAATGCATAAATAAATACAAATGGAAGATGCTTAAAGTACAGGCAAAATATGCAGCTTAAAATATCCCCATCTCTATCCCTAGCCCCTTGATGATTTATACTTCTTTCAGGAAAGTGCCCAGGTTCAGACCTTCAGTGTACCACTAAAGTGACCAGCCAAGACAATTATAAAGATGGAGATAAGGGACTGATTACACAAATATATAGAATTATAATAAGACAGGAAACTGGAGGGAATGATATTATACAACAGACATGGGAAGAAGATTTGGATCAAGAAATTGAAGATAGAGAGTGGGGAAGTATATTTGAAAAATTCCCATTCAAAACTACCTCCACAAAGATAAGAGAAGGGGCTTTAAAAATGATACAAAAATGGTATTTGACTCCAGTGAAGGTAGCAAAAATGAACAGAAATGCGACCCCAGAATGTTGGAGAGGATGCACAGAATTTGGAACAAATTTGTATATGTGGTGGGAATGTAATAGAGTAAGGAAATTTTGGGATAAGGTTTTTCAAAAAATAGAAAAGGTTACTGCTCAAAGAATTAATAGAACAGCTGAATTAGCTCTTTTGAATATGTTTGTTAAAGAAAATAGTGATGTAAAGGACAAAATATTGATTGGATTTATGCTGACTGCAGCAAGGCAACAGATAGCTAGTAATTGGAAAACAGCTACGGGGTTAACAATTAAGGTGTGGGAAATTTTTTTGTGGAATATAGCAATGAATGAAAAATTAACACAGAAACTTAGAGTCTATAGAGGAAAAAAGAAGAGAGATACATTTAGAACAGAATGGGCTGCATATATAGATTATATGGAAAAAGATCCGAATAAGAACAATATTGCGGAAGCATATAAAAAGTTATGGGACTCCTGAAAAGAAAGAAGAGACAGAGAAGAATTTGGAAGAAAAGAAGAAGAGAACAGAGGCAAATTAACCAATAAAAGAGAGGAAGAGGGAGGGGGAAGGGGGGTAATTAATAGTAATGATGTTAAAATGGTGGATGAATCATGTAAGATATGTAAAAACGAAATAAAAATGTATTTAAATAATAATAATAATAAAAAAATAAAGTGACCAGCCATTAAGAAAACCTATGTGTGCCATCAGACGGCAACCTGGGATCCATCCATTCATCCATCCATCCATCCCAAAAAGGGAGGTGCGGCAGTGGCTAGCCCCTTCCTTAAATGGGTAGGAATGCATTTAGACCCCTCCATTCTTACAGTATGTACAGCAGGACACATAAATAGGTCTAGCCTCCTGTCAATGCAAACTGTATTTGTGAAAAGCCATGTTTGCAGTAAGCGAAATGACAACATCTGTATTAGTGCAATACCTTTATTCAGTCCAACCAAAGGATCACCCCCCTCCCCTCTAAAAAGTGCAAACTTTCAAGATCTCCAGATCTCGTCATCAGGCAAGATATTTCAAAAAGCAGGTTGGTTGGGGTGGGGCGGAGGGAGGGAAGAAGACAACCTCAACCCCTGACTTGATGTTGGAGTTATGGTGTTTGCATGATCATAATCTTGAGATGGGGGAGGAAGAGTTTACAGGAATGCAGCCTTGCAGGTGTGTGGAGCCCGGTTCCTCCCTAACGAATCTTCTGACCCTCATAGAAGTCATGGACAATGTTTATTTATCCCCTGGGGGTGATGCTATGGTCCCTCCCCAGTGGTGGTGCTAAGCCATGTTGGGCTGAAGCAATGGTTCTTTGTTTCCTAGTAATTATGCCAATGGTCCATCGTTGCTTTAGGACCACCCAGCAGTCCTGCATGACATAGCATCCTTCTGCTTAGCTCTCCCCTGCTGAAGCACGTTTCTCTGCTGTGCTGCACATCCTCTTGCCCCACCAGGCTTGTTGCTGAGAGAGCAGAGCATTGCTACAGGGGAGTAGAGCATCCACCCTTTTGGTTGTGACCCATGGTTGGCCTGCTGCTGGCTCAGGAGAAGGTGTCCCGTCCCAGGGAGGAGCTGGCCGTGAGGATGGAGTCCTCGGGTAGGGACCCCATTCGCTTACGGGCCAGGCTGGGGCAGAAGATTCGACATAGCTCGCCTGAGATGCTGCTGCTAAAGGTGGCATAAACCCAGGGGTTCGTGCAGCTGTTGAGGCTGGCGACGAGCATCAGGAGAGTGAAAGCTGGACCTGGATGGAGCAGAGAAAAAGGGAGGGAGCATCAAGCTGGGCTGTAGGCACTCGCTAGAGCTTACCCCAGGACATGTTCAGTAATCCTGGTCTCCTGAATAGCTAAAATCCTGGTATCTTGGCCAACTCTTGGACATTTTAACATGCTACTGCTCAGCAAACGATAAGAGATAACGAGGAGGACATTGTAATTTGCATATGGCAGGGGTATTAATCCTTAGGTCTGGCTTTCCAGTCTGCACCCTCCCCACAGTTCCCCAATGGCTAAGTCTCCTTCCCAGGCCCCTGCTCTTTGTCTGCCCCCACGCCATTGCCTTTCATTTGATTTCCTGTTTTCCCCCACTCTAAAAGGATGAAATGTCCCCCCTAAAGCTTAGTTCCTGCCATTCAGTTCTTTAAGCTAATATATGCTTGCATTTTGGGCCCACCCCTTTAGCCCCACCCTTTGCCATTGGCCCCTCCCACCACTGGAATGTGGCCCCCAAGAGCTTCTCTGAAATGGAATTTGGCCCTTGGGCTGAAAGAGGTTCAACACCCCTGACGAAAGACACCCCGTGTGTCAGACCCCAACATACATAAGGCATGGCTGGGGAGTAGCTCCTGGCTGCTAGATGACTCACCATCTTTGGGTGCCTGAGAATCCCAAACAGCCCACAGTTGCACGAGGAAGAAGGGAGCCCAGCAGAACACGTAGGTCAGCACAATGACTAATGTCATCTTGAGAGTCTTGGTCACAGCACCGGATATCGGGGAGGCTCCTCGCCGGATTTTCCTACCCCCGAGCGCCCCCTCGGGCCCTAGGCGCAGGCTGCGGTGGACCTCGCAGAAGATCATGCCCTGGCAGGTCGCAATGAAGAGAGTCGGCAGGATGAAGACCATCAGAGTGATCCAGGTGATGTAGGCCTGGGCTCCCCAGGGTTCAGCAAAGGAAGCCCAGCACTCATGGGCTCCGCTGGGCAGTTCCGTTTTGGAAAAGATGAAGAGTTGGGGGAGGCTGAAGAGGAAGGAGGCAGTCCAGGCCACCACCACAGGCCGGTGCCAGGCGGCTGGGCCTCTCCGGAAAGCCAGCATGGGCCGGCAAATGGCATGGTGGCGGTCGTAAGTCATGGCCACGATGACGTAGGAAGAGGCGAACATCCCGACCACCTGCAAGTACGTGATGGCACGGCACAAGATATCCGGGCCCTGGAAGCGGTCGGTGATGTCCCAGATGAGCTGTGGCAGCACCTGGAAGAGAGCCACGGTCAGGTCGGCCAGGCAGAGGTGGTGGATGAGGCGGTGCATGGTGGTGGTCCGGTGGCCGTGGCGGAACAGGGCTCCCAGCACCAGCCCATTGCTCACAGTGGCTAGCAGGAAGATGGTGGCCAAAATGGCAATTTCGGCTTGGGCTAAAGCACCGTCACGGTCATCGGATAGAAGGAGGGAAGCGTTAGAGGTGGGGCCTGGCAGCATGGAAGAGTTGTTGAACGTTTGCTTCTGTGGATGGTGAGAGAGAGAGAACATCAGAATGACAGAACAGTATGCAGAGATTAGCCCAACCGCTATGCAACGCAACATTTCAGCAAAAAAACCAATGTGACAGAGAGACGTATTGTTCCATTGCCCCTATTAAAGGATGGACTGCTACAACTCAGTGCTACACAAGGATGGAAGCAAGTGGAGGATCCCAGGCTGGCTTCCTCTCCAGTTGAGGTATTGTAGAGATTACCCAGTTTTGTTGTGGCATAAGTTTTTTGTTTGCACTATTGGAATAGAGAGCTGGATCTGGACCAGAGAGACTGGGGTTCAAGTCCTTGCTCAGGCCAGAAGTTCACTGGATGATCTTTCTCTCTTAATACTAGAAACTGAGGTCATCCCATGAAGCTGTTTGGTGACAGATTCAAGACAGGTTATAGGAAGTACTTCACACAGTGCATAGTTGAACTGTGGAATTTTCTACCACAAAATGTAGTGATGACCACCAATCTGGATCGTTTTAAAAGGGTCTTAGACAAATTCCTGGAGGAGAAGGCTGTCAATGGCTACTAGTCCTGATGGCTAGATGCCACATCCAGTATCAGAGGCAGTATGCCTATGTACACCAGTTGATGGGGAACATGGGTGGGAGGGTGCTGTTGCGCCCATGTCCTACTTGTGGGTTTCCTATGGGTAGATGTTTGGCCACTGTGTGAACAGAGTAGGATTTGTAAATATTGTGTGTGTGATGTGGGCTAAGAAGGTGGTTGATTAAGAGACATTAAAGAAGCATTTTTTAAAAAATCCTGATAAATGGCATACTTTACACAGACAAAATACACAGTCTAAACATCTGGATGAGCGTAAACATCACTGCATAATGAGTGCACCCCCATCCTCCACTTTTAAAGAACAAAGAACTGTGTTTAGTGAGGATTCTGCTTCGAAAATCCCTCTGTCTTTTAAACCTGCAGGAAACCAGTTTAACCGCACAAAATAAACAAGGCATTGCAGACATAAGACATTAAGATCCCAGATTTGAAGATCACAATTATGTAAAAGGCTTGAGTGAATAAAAGTTTTCCACTTAGCGCTGAGAAGACCACAGGTGAGCATCTTCATTCCAGTGTGCCATAGCAGGGGTATCACCGCCACTCCAGTTAGCAGTGGCTTGCTAATGGTACAGGCAGGCGGGCCGTCTCTCTTTCCCCTAGCTTGATATTTGAGACCTGTCAACTAGAGATGCTGACGATTGAACCTGGGACTTGCTGTATGCAGAAATCAGGGTTGCCCTACCAGTAATCTATGGCCCCTCATTTTCTATGCATTTCCCCATGACGACCTGTTTCTCCACAACTTCCCCCCGAAGTAGTTGTCCTTTGTTTGTGCATTGATGTTCATTCTGCACCCAGTACCACAAATGCTTAGTGCTTCAATGTTCTCCCACATTCAATCCATGCTCACAAATCCAGCTCCCAAGACAAGACAAGATCAGACCAGCCAGATAATGTACCCATTCATTTCTGTGAGGCTTGTATGTGAAAACGTCCGAAGGATTGTGCCCCATAGGTCAGCCCTGCTTGTTTCCCCACTTTGCCATCCTTACTCTCACCCCCCCCCCCCCCCCACACACAAATCCACTCCTTGAAGGCATTACGTCACCTCATTACTTTTGTGGTGGGGTAAAAAAGGAGGAAGGGGAATCAATCAATCAATATTTATTACGGTCACAAGACCAGCAGAAGAAGGGGAATCAGAATTTGGGTTCTTTGCTGTGGCTCTGGGGAAGAGCACCGTAGGTTAAAATGGGGTTGGGGTTGGGGAGGCCATGATGGAGCTTTAATCTATCACCTCCTGAAAGATCTAGAACTCAAGAGCTGCTACCTCGATATCGTTACCTGTGCAAACAGTTACCTTGTCATCCATGGCCAGGGCATCAGCTGGCCCAAGTATCTTCAGCGGTGGAATCTCACCCTGTCTGCCCACAGTTTGTTGCAGAACCCACTGCTGCAGGTGGTGAACCAATCCCTCCTAAGGGCAACTGCTCCTGAACTCACCGCCTGGATCTTAGCAATGAAGGTGCTGCAATGTTCGTAACAAGAAATTCTTGGAGCGCCAGAACATGGGAGGGTTAGGGAGTGTCAATGGTGCTGCCTTGTTCCCACCTCCTGGGCAACACACCTGACCGAACTTGAACTGATGCCAAACACATTGGCTTTGCAGTAACTGGAAGCTCCCAAGAGTGAGCTAGAACGTGCAGGAAAGGGGGAAAGGTTTGTCTTTTGCGCATCTTTTGGTCTGTCTTGTTTTTCCACCTGCTACTAGAATCAAGGCACTTTTGACCCCACAGCCTCCTGCCTTAACCAGTAGACCCCACTACCTTCCCAGGGCAGTCCTGCTTAAATTGTTGTCCCACGAGTTGTGCAAGCCTGGACCAAGTCCATACATCTTGTTTTCTGACAAAGTATTTTCTTGTGTGCTTTTTAACAGCAGCACAACAAGCAGGAATTCAACAGGTGAACCCTCCCTCCTCAGTGGGGAAGGAAGAAAGCTGCACCGCTTGAATTTTCTGCCTGCAGCCTTAGCTCTTATAGGTATAGGTGCAAAAAGCAACTAAATTGGATAGAACCCAGAATTATTAATCCAATGCCCCCCCGCCCTCCCCCCCACTACCCTAAAGGAATTCACTTCCTTTTCCCTTTTTTTCCTCACACCATTTAGCAGCACCTTATCAGACAAGGGGATATGGGGCAGAGAGATTTTATCACCACTCCTGAACTGAAAATCTCACCTGACGTTACTTGGGTCTTGGGAGAGAAATAGAAATTCCCTCCTCCACCCAAAGCTTGGTTTATGACCACATAGTAGCAGTAATAATAATAAACCAAGCCTTACGTTTCACCTTGCCTTATGTTTCTAGTGGTGAGGTTAAATTAACAGAGTGGCCAAATGCAAAAGAGGACAGGCTCCTGTGCCTTGAAGAGTTTCAGAGAGGGAATATCAGCAAGTGTAATTTTGTCATCCAAGAGCCACCTGCTGAAACTCCGTTTTCTATACAAATGTTTTGAAGTGCAGGGGACTGTGTCCTTTTTTGCATTTGGCCACCCGATTAATTTAACCCCACCACTAGAAACGTAAGGCAAGGTGAGGTAGAAGATTTGGGAATCTATCAGGGGTGGTAGAGTGGAAGGCAGACCTTTTTGAGTGATGGAGCACAATTCATTGGGAAGTCCTTCCACACAAGCCCCTCTGAAACACACCAGATCCAGGGCCAGACTAAGACATTTTGCTGCCTGTGGCAAAGGACAAGGTGGAGCCTACCCCATTCCTCGCACAGAAGTTAACTGGACTGGCAGCTAACAGGAAAATATGTTCTACCATGTCTAAGGCAGCAGCCTAGTTCCGAGAGCCCAGGACAGGTGTTGCGGCATATGTAGCTCTGCCCTCCAACAGATGGGAATGGCTGGAAGGTTGAGGAGGGATAGCTGGGCTGCTGACGCCCCTAAGCATCTGCCACCTGAGGCAGTTGCCTCATACTGCCTCATGGTAGAGCTGGCCCTCCCCAGAGCTGTGCAAGAGTACAGTAGGACACAGCTACATGAGGAGTGTGAACTGCGGTGGTGGGGCAAGTTCCATTTTCTCCTCCTCAGCTACAACCATGCCTGGTGGCCTTATGGAAGCCGTGAACTTCTCAGTCTTGGCATCCTTTCCTCCTCACCTGCAGTTGATGAATTATGATAAAACTTACAGGGTTGTTGTTGTTGTAAGGGTTAGTAACATGTGAAGTACTTTGAACATGCTAAGGCATTGTATAGCTGCGATTTATGGCCTCAATACAGAGTTAGATGTGTTTAAGCCCATTGCAATCAATAGGCTTAGACATGTGGTTGTTACTATAATCATCATCGTTGTTGTTTTTTACATTATGGGAAATCGAATCTGGAAGTTGGAAGATCATGTCCCCCAACAAGTAAAATGTCAGAGGAAGTTCTTGAATTGAGACCCGTTCTCAATTCTTTAGACTTCCTTGGTTTTATTAGCACTTAGTTGACTCCCTGATGTGCTGCTTCAACTCATATGAAACCTGCCATCCCTTCAAATCACTTCAAGCATCTGAAGACATAGATCAGTGTGACTTTCCAACTGTATTCCAGGTATCATAGATTTCCTTGGAAGCTTATCACAGAAACTTATCTTCTCAGTTAGAAGATCAGAAATGGCCGACGACAAGCTCCACTGAATGACAGTTTGCCCACTGCTACCCAGTTTCCCTTGTCTAAGGCGGGATAGTAACTGCTCTCTCAGTTCTAGAGAGACATCTCTCAGGTCCACATGCTTGCCCGGTGCCCCACCCCACATGAACTGAGCATGCCCCCTAGAACAGGGGTCCCCAATGTGACATTCCATATACCATTTTCAAATCACTGTCAAAGTGTTATATCCTGCTTGGTGTGGATCTGGGTCAGGACAGATACAGATACAGAGTATTTATGCATATTTATATTCTGACTTTCCTCAAAGGAGTTCCGACAGCCTACATATAGGGTGACCAGATAAAATCCAGGTCAGGGCTCATGTAACTTTAACAGTTGTAGAGAAAAGGGACTTTCAGCCAGTGTCATTTGTATGCAATTAGTTCCTGGTGAAATCCCCTCTTCATCACAACAGTTAAAGGTGCAGGCACTATACTAGAGTGACCATATACAAAAGAAGGCAGGGCCCCTGCAACCGTTGAGTGCAGTCATCCGGAGTTTTGGAGTGCGTTGTCATCAGTACGCTGATGACACGCAGCTCTATTTCTCCTTTTCATCTTCATCAGGTGAGGCTGTGGATGTGCTGAACCAGTGCCTGGCTGCGACAATGGACTGGATGAGGGCTAATAAACTGAAACTCAATCCAGACAAGACTGAGACGCTGTTGGTGGGTGGTTCCGCTGACCGGATGGAGGGTGTTCAACCTGTTCTGGATGGGGTTGCACTCCCCTTGAAGGAGCGGGTTCGTAGCTTGGGGGTTCTCCTAGAACCATCTCTGTCACTTGAGGCGCAGGTGGCCTCAGTGGCACGGAGTGCCTTCTACCAACTTCGGTTGGTGGCCCAGCTACGTCCCTATCTGGACAGGGATAACCTGGCTTCAGTTGTCCATGCTCTGGTAACCTCCAAGTTAGATTACTGCAATGCACTCTACGTGGGGCTGCCTTTGAAGGTGGTCCGGAAGCTGCAGCTTGTGCAAAATGCAGCGGCCAGATTGATAACTGGAACCAGTAGGTTCAAACATATAAAAGACCTACTCTGGCCCGCTTGCATTGGCTGCCTGTATGTTTCCGAGCCCGGTTCAAGGTGCTGGTTTTAACCTATAAAGCCTTACACGGCTTGGGACCACAATACCTGATGGAACGCCTTTCCCGACATGAACCTACCCGAACACTACGTTCAACATCTAAGGCCCTCCTCCGAGTGCCTCCTCCGAGGGAAGCTCGGAGGTCGGCAACAAGAGAGAGGGCCTTCTCTGTGGTGGCTCCCCAATTGTGGAACGATCTCCCCGACGAGGCCCGCCTGGCGCCAACATTGTTATCTTTTCGGCGCCAGGTCAAGACTTTCCTCTTCTCTCAGGCATTTGGCAATATCTGAGGAGCCTGGGTTTGTTTTGTTTTGTTTTTGTAGTTTTTTTGAAGTGTTGAAGTGGTTTTTAAATGTACAGATTGTGTGTATGTTGTATGTTTTTGCTGTTTTTTGTATATTGTTTTTAATTGTTTTTAATCCTATGTAAACCGCCCAGAGAGCTTTGGCTATGGGGCGGTATACAAATGTAATAAATAAATAAATAAATAAATAAATGCTGTAATGAAGAGGGAATATCACCAGGAACTAATTGCATACAAATGACACTGGCTGAAAGTCCCTTTTCTCTACAACTGTTAAAGTTACAGGAGCCCTGACCTGGATTTTATCTGGTCACCCTAGTGAGTATGTTTAAATTATGGTTATGTAGCCATCACAGGAATGGTTCACACCACACACTAATTCATGGTTCACACAACATGGTAAGCCATAAAGTTTAGTTCAAAATGCTTACCGCCATGGCTTTGCATGTCATCTGAACAGGGTCATATTTAAAAAACATCTCACTGTGTGGCCCCCAGGAGTGATGCTGGATGGAGTGCTACCCACCGTCTCTTCATTCTTTATTTTCTCCCAGATCGCTCTGCCTTCCCCACGCAATCTGGCTACACCAGAATCAACCAAGAATCCGAGCTGTGGCAGAGGGTGCTGTGTCTTGCTAGGAGCCTTCAGGCAGTCCCGAGAGAATGGCGTGACGAGTTGGGCAACCCTCAGGCCAATCTGCACCCAGCAAATGAGATGAATTGGAGATTAAATGGGTGAAAAATGAGGAAACAGTTTTAATGGGGATTCCAAGTGTTCAGTGAAGCTGGAAACAGCCAGCCACCAGGGTCTCCGAGAAGAGGGCAGAGAGAGGGCATGCTGAAAGGTACAGATCTCTGATGGGCCCCGCATCCTTTGCTTGCTAAAAGCCTCCATAACATTCGGAAAACTACTGTTTGAGTTTCTGCATTGTGACTTCATGGGACGAGGCACACACTGGTTTCCTGCTTTTTTCATGTTATGTTCATATCAAGGCCACCCATAGGAGAGTGAAGTTTAACCCTTCTCTTGTTTGCCAGTTCTTCCCCACAACTCTGGTCTGGGACTCAGGAGATCCTGGTTCTAGTCCCCACTCGGCCATGAAGCTCAATGGGCGACTTTGGGCCAGTCACGGACTCTTAGCCTAACTGGGTTGCTTTGAGGATAAAATGGAGAGGAGGAGGACACTGTAAAGCTGCCTTGGGTTCTTTGCAAGAGGGAAAATGGTGGGATATAAATGTAACAATAAATACAATAAAATTAAAGTAAGTCCAGAGGAGAAAAGAGGAGTGGGTTTTTGGAAACACCAGTTCACCGAGGAACATTTGGTTCCGGCCTAAGGATCACATCAGACATGCCCATTTGAAGTGGAACAGTCCACCTGTAGGGACTGTATCATCTCATTTCTCATGTGGGGCCTAGGGACAATCATTTATTTGTTTACCCCATCATGAAAAATTGCACGGCTCTGTTTCATTTCTATGAAGTTTGCACAGAACATCCTGGTGGACTGGCCCTTGAATCAATTCATCTGTGTTCAAACAGAGCTGTTTAGATGTTCTACCTCAGGCATCTAACAATATGTCCCAGTAGGGCAGCCCTGGCTTCCCTATGGAAAGCTGCCTAATTTTCTGTGGCCTAAACTGGCAGCATCTCTAAAAATCAATTTGGATGACATTTGCTCAAAGTAGCTGGTCGTGGTTGTGTTTTTCCCAATCTGGAGTCAAACCCAGTTGAGTGCACAAACGTCTTATCAATATCAAACAAGCCATATCGAAGAAGGAGGAGGAGGAGGAGGAGGAGGAGGAGGAGGAGGAGGAGGAGGAGGAAGAGGTCCTTGCTAAAGTAGGAGACATGATGGTGTGTGGAATCACAGCATGTGCTTTTGATAAAACAACTGGACTCCAAGTCGTTTGGAGTAGGAGGGTCCCATGAAGAGAGATGGTGGCTCTCAAGTCCAAAAGCCCCCTTGTGATCCTTGGGCCTATGTGCAATACCTTTGCTGAGTCAGATGGCTTTTGTGGGATGTAATTCTCTCTCAGGCCCTTTCTACACCATAGGGGTATAGAGGGAGGGAGGGCGATCCTGGAAGTACCTAATACACACCATCAGCTCACAGGGAGCAGCCGGGGGCCAACCTAGCCAAGAAGCCTGGTGTGGAAAGGGCCTCAGCTTAACCTACTCCACAGGGCTGTTGAGGCTGAGAGAGCTATGTAGGTAGGGTGACCAGATAAAATCCAGGTCAGGGCTCATGTAACTTTAACAATTGTAGAGAAAAGGGAATTTCAGCCGATGTCATTTGTATGCAATTAGTTCCTGGTGAAATTCCTTCTTCACACAACAGTTAAAGGTGCAGGCGCTATACTAGAGTGACCATATACAAAAGAAGGCAGGGCCCCTGCACCTTTAACTGTTGTGATGAGGAGGGGATTTCACCCGGAACTAATTGAATACAAATGACACTGGCTGAAATTCCCTTTTCTCTACAACTGTTAAAGTTACATGAACCCTGACCTGGATTTTATCTGGTCACCCTAACCATAGGCCCCCTGCAGCTGTTCTTTTAAATCACCCTGGAAACGGCATGCTCAGAGACCATGGGTTTACTTATAGGGAGATTTATTGAGTAAATATCAGCACACAGGCATTACCCAATAGTAGGCTGACCAGATAAAATCCAGGTCAGGGCTCATGTAACTTTAACAGTTGTAGAGAAAAGGGAATTTCAGCTAGTGTCATTTGTAAGCAATTAGTTCCTGGTGAAATTCCCTCTTCATCACAACTGTTAAAGGTGTATGCACTATACTAGAGTGACCATATACAAAAGAAGGCAGGGCCCCTGCAACTTTAACTGTTATGATGAAGAGGGAATATCACCAGGAACTAATTGCATACAAATGACACTGGCTGAAATTCCCTTTTCTTTACAACTGTTAAAGTTACATGAGCCCTGACCTGGATTTTATCTGGTCACCTACCCAATAGGGTTGGAGCCAGAGCTGCGAGAGTTTCTGCACAAAACCGATCGACCAGCCTGGAGCCCCCCCCCCCTTTTTCTGGGTACAGAAGCGACAGTTACACTGCTCTGAACTTGGCAGAGGTCACAATAACAAAGCACGCTTTCTCACCCTAGAATACTATGGTGAATCAGATACTTGACTGACATAAGCAAGCGTATCTTCTTGGGAACTAACTGATTGATGGGGAAGCTTTGACCCTGCTTCTTGACACAACGGCCTTGGAATGTAAGCTTGTTAGGCCGGACAGATAAAATCCAGGTGTCTCTTGCATGAGACGTCCTTGGATCCATCCTTCCCAGCGATTAGGAAGATGCTTACGCAGTAAATAAAGCAGAACTAGCAAGCTGTACTGTGAGAAACAGAGAGACAAAGCCACTACCCATAAGCCTTTGAGAGCAACCATGGCCAGCAAGCTTTCAGGACAATACACATAGTTTGCCTGTTGAATATTTGGAAGCACAAACCATGGTGTGGGTTTTAACATATGCTTACTACAAATCATGATCTGATGTGATATATGAACTGAGCCAGTGTCTCTTGGCCTCAGCATAGCTCTGGCTGCCTGTTGTAGCTGTAACATTCATAATTTCCTAGCTATGGTTAACAGATTGGTAGAACCTACTATTTGTGTGTGCCTTCATCCTGTGTAGATTTGCATCGCCCTTTCAGAGCTAACCATGGTGCAGTGTTACATCTGCACCAACCATGGTTATGTCAAACTAGAGGTTGCAAACCTGCTTCTAACCGCGGTAGCAAACCATGGTTAGTGCTAACAATGTGGCTAAATGTCCAACTTCACAGAGGACAGTTCTCTATTTGAAGAGCTGTCAAATGACAGTCCTCTATTTGGAACTGTCGTCTGATTGATGGGCTGTCCGGTCCAAGTCCAGCTTAAAGAATTATAAGAAGCGACAGCAGAATGGAGGCCCTGAAGTTGCCCATCAACAGCTAGTACCTGGATAGCAGACTGAGCACAATGGTCACAGTCTTCCCCATATATACTGGGTGGCCCAAAAGTAGGTATACAGTTGTTTAGAATGTTGATGGGAGGGGGAGAGAATGTGTGAGTAGAAGATGTGTGGGTGGAGTCAGAATGACAGTTGGGAAGAGTGACAGGTGGTGACAGGTATGGAGAGTGAGGGGAGTGAGGCCCAAAAGTAGGTACAGTTGTTTAGTTTTTTTAGTTTTTTTTTTTTTTTTTTACTGATATTGTGAATGATGGCGGCGAACTTGAGTCAAGAACAAAGAAAGTGGATTCTAAAGCAGTACTGGAAGACTGAAAATGCTGAGCGGGTGCGCATAGCGTGGCAAGAAGCATCTGACACTCCACCAACATGTCTGACGATTTATTGTCTTAGAGATAAATTTGAAGCAACACGTGCAGTGGCTAATGCACTGAAATCTGGACGTCCTAGGACATCTATGACAGAGGAAAATGAGATGGAAGTCACTCTGACATTTGTGAACAGTCCGAAAAAGTCCACATGACGTGCGTCTAAGCAGCTATCCATACCTAAAACATCCTTGCAACGCTTAATACATAAATTGAAATTGAAGCCGTACCATCCAAGACTGTTATATGGTCTTCTGGAGGACGACCCAGACCGTCAGTTGCAATTCTGTGAGATGATGCATAACCAAACCTCTAATGAACCATACCTTATTGTCAAGATCATCTGGTCAGATGAGGCTTCTTTCATGTTGTCAGTCCACGTGAACAGGCATAACTGTGTAGATGGAAATCCTCATTTGACTATCACATCTCAACTGAACCAGCCAGGCGTCACAGTGTGGGGTGCACTGTCCAGCGAAAGTGTTGTAGGACCGGTTTTCTTCCATACAACTGTGGATAGTAACAATTACCTAAACATGTTACGTGACGTGGTAGTGCCACAACTCAGAACCAGGGCTAACTTTGCAGAACTGCTCTTCCAACAAGATGGGGCACCTCCTCATTATGCTTCTGCAGTAAGGGACTATCTTGACAACACCTTCCCACAGCATTGGATAGGATGACGTGGCAGTATTGAATGGCCACCACATTCACCCGACTTAACACCAATGGACTTCATTTTTGGGGGCATAGTAAAGAATAAGGTTTTTGAGAGGAATCCCCAGACAGTGAACGAATTAAAAGAATTCATCTCAGAAGCATTTATGGACATTGATACAGACCGGCATGTCCTCTTTTTTGTAACGTGTAAGTGGCTTCCTTAACTGCAGTTGGATTTGAAAAGGGAAGTGTGGGGTGGGGTGGGGGTGGAGAGAATTGGATAACCCTGCAGGGCATGTTATTGTGGGCCTGTTCGGACAACATGCCAAGCCATGATTAGGCCACTAACCCTTTTGCAACAAATGGTTATGTAGCCACCATCTTTAGGAATGGTTCACACAACATGCTAAGTCATGGTTTACCTGACATGCTAAGCCATAATGGTTAGCTCAAAATGCTTAGCATGTCGTCTGAACAGGGTCTGTGTCTGCATTGACCTCCTGTGACTGCCATGTGCAATGTTTGGTGTGACTGTTGTGCTTCCCCCGTTTCAAGCACAAGCTTGTGGCCACTGGCTGTCCACATGATGAGAGTCTACCTTAGTTTTGCGCATTTGACTATTCTCCAGTAGTAGCCTGACACTGCACGAAAATAGTTTGGGTTGACTTGACCATTTCCTGTAGCACCTGCCCAGCTTCCAGCACAGCCCTTCCTGATGCCTCCTGCCTGTTGCTTCCTAGACCTTGTACCATTTCTTGCAGCCCCATGCTGCTCTCCCAACAACTCCCCGTTTCCCTTTGCCATTCACTGCCCTATGTGGTGTCTGTGATTGGCTTGAGCACCACAACAGTCTTAGTTGGGAGTGAGAGGCTGGAAGTGGATTGGCTCCCTGATGGGCCATCAAATAGAGAGGGTTAATCATTCCCTGATGTCGAGCCGTGAAATGTCTTGGCATAAGATATGATGTAACCGCCGTGTGGAATCGCTGTCACTCAGCATTTTTGAAAATCATCTCACTTTCTTCCAAATGAACCTCTGGAAATGGTTTTTTTTTTAAAATCAAATTAAAAAGAGAGCTGCACCACTAACAGGAAAGATGTAAGAAACAAGACTGGGAACGTGCATTTATAATTTAATAATTCCTTTCCAATACATTTTGGTTGCTTTCAGCAGAGGGACTTATTCAGCAATTAGTTATATATAAAACTGCATCACCTTCTAATATATCATACGTATGTACAGGAGGAGGTGTGGCTGCAATTACAGCCCAAACGCATTGGGAACGGCTTATTAAATTATAATTGCAATTTATTGGCTTTGCTCCTTGCCTCATTCCATGTTTTTCTTTTTCTTTTTTTTAAACTGCACCTTGATTAAAATTTGGTAGGGCTGTGGGGGTGGGGGAAGCAGATCAATTTGCTTCATGGACTGTATCTGGCCCACAAGAGACTAGTTGGCAATCCCAGCCGTCATCTTCATGGCGTCAGGGTGGCAGCGCAGTGGCAACGGCAGGCAGCTCCCCCTGCATTGACGCTCGTTCCGTCCATCTACAGCGGAAGGAGTGCCGTGGCGGGCTTTCCTGCCACTGCTGGCGTGCCAATCCATCCTGCTGATGCCGCAACCATGCCCGCCCAGGGGCGCCTGGAAGCATGGGCCCCTCTCTTCCAAGGTAAGGTTTTTTTTTTTACTTTTTTAAATGGGGGAGACAAGCTCTGGAGCAAGAGCAACAGGCAGTGAATGTTGTCATTGCCTCTCTCCAGCTAAAAAAGTTGGGGTAAATGCCCGACTTTTTTTTACAGCGGAGCTTTGGGGCTTTGCCCCTAGATGGCTTTGGAGTGGCGGCAGAGTCATGTAAATGATCTGCCGCCACTCCGAAGCCACCGCAGGGGAAAGTGCCCATCTAGAGGTACCCCTAGTTTTAAAAGGAACTAGGAGAGCGCTCCTATGGTCCCTGGGAGAGCATCCCAGGGATCAAAGGAGTGCTTGGAAAAACCTTTCTGAGGTTAGAGACAGTGTTTTGACTTTGGAATGGGGAATCAGAGATCTGATTGCCCTCCCCTGCTCTTTTGCAGCCAGTGCAGAAAGAACCACACCAGCTGCCCTTGTAGGAGGAGGAAAGGGGGATGTCCCAGGGAATGGGGAGGGGAGGAGACTGGAGAGACCAAGATATGAGATATCCCAAGCCACCTCCAGCCTTCTTCCATCTCCCTCCAAAGTGCCCTCTCTATCCAGGCTGAAAAGCCCATCAAGAGAAAGTCACCCAAGATTTAGGATGGGAAGGTGAAGATGTCTTCCATTGCTTCTTCTGCCCTGCTGGCTTCTGCCTGGCAAGGCATAGGAATCTCGTTTGGAGGCTTCCAAGCTGTGAGGGCACAATCAATAGGACTATGTCCTATATTAATTAGGGCTGCTGCAGTCTTTAATCAGTCTTATTATTATCATAGATTCATCAACTTAAGCTTCAGATGATCAATTGCCGGAAGCCTATTGTTCAGGAACTGTTGTACAGGTAAGAAGAGGATACCTGTGGGCAGGACAGGGCTTGTGTATGATTGGTTGGTTTGGTTCTACCTGGGGGGATGTGGAGTGAGTGATGTCATAGGAGTTTTTTTCTGTTTTGATAGTTTAGTTTTGAGGTAGATAGTGTTTGAAGTTTGGCAAAGCATCATCTTAGTTGGGACAGAAGATTTAAAAATTTTTGAGGCAGGCTTAGGCTATTTATTAATCATCTGTGTAAATGATAGCAACATCTGTAGTTAGGGTGACCAGATAAAATCCAGGTCAGGGCTCATGTAACTTTCACAGTTGTAGAGAAAAGGGAATTTCAGCCAGTGTCATTTGTATGCAATTAGTTTCTGGTGAAATTCCCTCTTCATCACAACAGTTAAAGTTGCAGGGGCCCTGCCTTCTTTTGTATATGGTCACTCTAGTATAGTGCCTGCACCTTTAACTGTTGTGATGAAGAGGGAATTTCATCAGGAACTAATTGCATACAAATGACACCGGCTGAACTTCCCTTTTCTCTACAACTGTTAAAATTACATGAGCCCTGACCTGGATTTTATCTGGTCACCCTATCTATAGTACTGAAACAACATCCTGTAAATAATAAACTTTTATTTTGTGTTATTGAATTAGATTCGTGTGCTAGCTTGGTCTTCGTTTATACTACTGCATAAATTAGCACTAAATAGCCAGCATCTATTTCTCCAAACAAGAAAATCTAGTAGCAGTGATTAATTTGACACACTTGGGGCATCATCAGATGAGCATTTTATTTCACGCTAGTTATTGGGCACTCATGGATTTTTGTGGGTCCTATTTACAACGTCAGCTGCATCCCACATGCCTCCCACTACTTCTAGCCTTCTTTGTGAGACAAAAAAAGACCCCGGTAAATCTGTATTATTTTTGAGATAGAACTTGCCGCTATCTCCTGCTGTGTGCAGGAGAAGCAGCGCAATCAAAACAGTCCACTGAATGAGCCATGTGGTCGGCGCTCGCTTCCTCTTTCTTCCCCGTGTGAAGAAAGAGGAAGCTGTTCCATTGGGCTCATGGCTTGGGGGACTGCCAGTTCCAAATTTACCACTACATCCCATTTTAATGTATGCAAAAGTTTAAAAACAACATGAAACGTTATAGAACTGTGGAGCCAGAGACATTGCTAGCACTTGGGTCTCCATTGGGTTCTAGCCTTTACCAGTAAGCTTTAAATTTTATAGGCAACTTTGCCACACATCTGGCTTTGGGCTTATGCATTTTCAGCAAGGGTCTCTGGAGTCGCTGATGGAACGTCTATGTGCCAAACCACTTGTACCTTCTTATTGTAGATAACATCTGAGGTGTGTCTTGTCACTGACTTGTTAGACGCAACACCTGGTTCTATTGGTAGCAACGACCAATCTTTTCTCAAATGTCTCTGATTTCTCCTGTATACATTTATCCTGGGGGATCTGCACCCTGCAAGAATGCAGTTAATCTCCTTTTGCCGTAACGGTCACTGGTATGCAACTTGTACTCATTTGCACCGCCTGCAATTCTTTCCCTCTCATAGGGGTAACAAAAACACAGCCCTCTTATCATAGCGCTCCCTTTGCTGATGGTGAAGCTTTTTTAGCTTCCAAGAAACTTTGGCCGTCAGTCTGAGGACTAGTGCCTCAGTTGCAGCAGGCAGAATGCCACATAAAAATCTCCCCACCGAGAGCTGCAAGTAACATACTCAAGGCCTAAATCATTGTCATGTTTGACCTACAAGAGCGATTGAAAGCTCTTTCAAGGTGCATTAAAAAATTTACCTCTACAAGAACAGACGCAAATCGGGGGTTGAGGCGCTTTTTCCTATGCAATTATGTGCATTATCAAATGCGTGTTAAATAGCGAGTTTTAATTTACTGTGGCAGTTAAAGCGCCTTATGGCCATGTGAACAAGTGATTCTCCACATTAAACACCTTTAAAGCGTGTTTCATACAACCGGTAAGGTCACCAGTTATGCGCTTAACCGCCTCCCGCATACAGTGATTTACTGTAAAAGCGATTGCGAGAAAATGCGCATAATCGGACAACCAGGTGTCAAACCGAATTCGTGTAGAGGGGACCCTAGTGGGGGCTGGTGATTCCAATGTCAGTGGGATAGTGAATTCACTCCAGGTTTCAGTCAGAACTTTAAAGGAGATAGCCAAGGTGCAAAGCTCAGAGGATCAGTCACAAAGTTCAGTCAGCAAAACAAGGTTTCAAGTCAGTGGCTCAATTCAGACGACATGATAGTCAATGGTGGGTTGACTAACCCTAACCCTAACCCTAGGGGATACTCCCCACACAACATGGTAATAAATAATCAACTGTGGTGTGGATGAGGATCAGCGCTGAGTTGACTATGGCAGCATTCAGATGACACAATAGTAAAAATAACTGACAATTGTTTCTCCTACACCAGTTGTTTATTGTGTCATCCAAATTGAGCCACTGTAGTTAACAGAAAGATGTTCCCCCCCCCCCCCCAGCAGCTTTCAAGAGCCAACTGAAAGCTTATATAGCCAAAGCTTGCAGGGCCCTACCCAAGGCTCAGCTCCAGATCATCAGCGCTTCAGCAGGAGTATTACTCATGCGTAAGACCTTTACTCCTGAGTAGGCTTTTACTCATGGGGAGCCTGGTTGTTTTGGCCCTTGGGGTGTGCAGTTCACCACCAAGTAGTACCCTGTGCCTGTACCTTCTGGCATTGACGCTGTTTCGGGTTGGCCGGTTGCTCATCCTTCTCCTCTGACATCATGGGTGAGCCACATTCTGCAAGTTCCCTGTGCCTGAGCTCATCAGAGTCCACCACTGTTGAAGAGCCCAGTATGGCTGCCCTACAAATACTGGAGGGGCCTGGGGTAGCACCACCATCAGGGGGTTCCATGTAGGCTTCAGGTTCTGCCTTCTCGGGCTTTCCATCTGAAGAGTCCTCCTGGCCTGGGTCTGGGTCAAGCCAGTGGAGGCTGGTGGCTCCAATGTCAGTGGGTGGTGGTGAATCCATCCTGGGTTTCAGTCAGAATCAGCTAGGATGTTAAAAGAACTATCTAAGGTGCTGAATCTATTCTGGGGATAGGATTCAGCACCTTGGACAGCTCCTTTAGAGTTCTGGCTGGTTCTGACTGAAACCCAGAATAGACTCACAGCCCCACTGAAATCTCCACTGCCTCCGTGTGTGGGCAGCATATGGGCAGTGTTGCTGGCAGAGGTCCTGATCAGTGGGTTTTAGCGGCATTTCCAGGGGTATTTGCCAATTTTATGCTGTTTCAGGATGTTGTCCCCTTCGAGGCTGAGCAAATATTGGAAATGGTGGACATTCTGCCAGTATAGCAGTAGGATGGCTCCCCCCGCCTGATCCCCATCCAGCATAACTGCATAGGAATGCTCAGGAAGTTATCTTACACTTATTTTTCTCCTCAAAGATACACCAATATTATAATATTGGTAATTATAGACATCAGGTACATCTTTATAAATTTAATTCTTTTAAACAAACTAAATGAATAATCCACAAAGAAACCGGCGATTGCTTGTGAGTTCTAATTAAATAGTAACATCATTAGGTAATATAAATGTTCTTATTTACAATTGACCTGCGTTTAGATTCTGGATTCTGCCCCCACCCCACCCTCGTCTGGCCACCAGATTAATCTCTAACTTTGTAACGAAATGGACAGTCAGTTTGGTCGTATCTGTTTTCTCCTTTCCAAAAATTCTGAGAGACCTGAATGGTACTGTAGATACAGGACGTACCTTCCTCCTAGTTGCCTGATTTTGGGGGGAAATGTATTTCTTCATTTACTGCTTTGTCCCTGGAGGGAGTTTTTATTCACTGAATGTTACCAACAGGGCCTGTTGGCAACCTAATTAGTAGCGACTGCATTCAGCTAACTTCCTGCTTCATTGTCTTCGAAAGCAGCAGATACGGCTTGGTGAACATCTGCCTAACGATGCTACATTGATTTCCCCCGCTTTTATCTCCTTCGCTCCCTTTTTGCTCCGAACATCACAACGTGACTGAAGAGTTCATTTAAGAGTTGAAAGATTGCATCCAGGACTTCTAATTCTGTAGGATACATTCACCAGGCACATCCATTTTATGTATTTACAACAGCTATATACGGCTCCATACCTAAACAGATTCTGGAGCCATGAACAATGAAAGATACATATACCACCTAACATGATCAAGGATGCAAGTTGGACAGCCTTTTGCTGTTGTAAGAGCCTTGTTCTCACAGCCTGAGCACTCTGAAGGTTCTTCTGTGCAGGCTGTTTATTAAAATCATTATGGGATGGACTGGAAAGGAAGCAGCACACAGCAGCATTTTGCATCTACGCATATGCCTTTGCATGCATGTGTACCAGCAATGAGAGATGTGTTCTGCCTCCACTCAGAGCTTAACATGGACACACAAAGAATACCCCTGGTATCTTTTCAAAAGCAAACAATGGTGACTAGTGCATGGTTAAACTTTGGAATTCACCACCACAAGATGTAGTGATGGCCACCAATCTCGATGGTTTCAAAGGGGGTTAGACAAATTTCTGATGGAGAAGGCTATCAAGGGCTACTAGTCCTGATAGCTATTTGCTGTCTCTAGTGGCAGTAAGCCTATGTACATCAGTTGCTGGGAACATGGGTGGGAGGGTGCTGTTGCATTCGTGTGCTCCTTGTGGGTTCCTGGTTAACAGCTGGTTGACCACTGTGTGAACAAAATGCTGGATTAGATGGAACCTTGGTCTGATCCTGCACAACTCTTCTTATGTTCTTATGACTGTATTCTACCAGGGCCATAGACCAGAAATTAGGAACAGCCCCTGGTTAATAGGAATTATTGGGGTGCACAATGGTAGCTCTCTGTTATTAATTTAGGGCTCAATCCACAAGGCAAAGAGCTGATAGCAAAAACAGGATGGCACCACAACCAGGAAAATCAGGGGAGGAACCGCCAAATACTGGAAAATGATTTGTTGGTAGGCTCAGTGCATTTCAGAAATCCTTCTTCAGGGGCCTGTTTTCAATAGTGATCCACCAATGATCCCTTGCATGGCTGGATCATTGTTGAAAATATGCTGCTGAGGAAGGATCTCTGAAAGAACTGGGCATGTTTAGCCTGGAGAAGAGAATATTGAGGGGAGACATGATAGCACTCTTCAAATACTTGAACGGTTGTCACACAGAGGAGGGCCAGGATCTCTTCTCGATCACCCCAGAGTGCAGGACATGGAATAATGGGCTCATGTTACAGGAAGCCAGATTCCAGCTGGACATCAGGAAAAACTTCCTGACTGTTAGAGCGATATAACAATGGAACCAATGACCTAGGGATGTGGTGGGCTCTCCCACATTAGAGGCATTCAAGCGGCATCTGGACAGCCATATGTCAGGGATGCTTTAAGGTGGATTCCTGCATTGAGCAGGGGGCTGGACTTGATGGCCTTATAGGCCCCTTCCAACTCTACTATTCTATGATCCTAGGGAGGTCGTGGGCTCTCCCACACTAGAGGCATTCAAGAGGCAGCTAGACAGCCATCTTGTCAGGTATGCTTTAAGATGGATTCCTGCATTGAGCAGGGGGTTGGACTTGATGGCCTTATGGGCCCTTTCCAACTCTATTATTCTATGATTCTATGTGTTGAGTATCCTAATATTTGCACCCCCCCAGCACCTGGAGTTTCTTCCCCTGTTCCCCCCAACTTATATTTACTAGTACTGCAGCATGCCGCACAGACCTTGCTCCCCTACTCCCTGAGTCCCCAGAAATCCCAGCCATACCTGAGCACCAGAAACCACTGGGCCCTTCTGTTACGCTCTTTCCCAGAGTGTTGCTCTGGGAGCCCCCTAGCCAGGCGCGAAAGGGCGAGGGCAACCGATGCCTTGGCTGTGGGCTGTTGTGACTGCTCTAAGCAATCCCCAGACCTGCCAATTGAGGGTAAAGGGTGCTGCCCAGGGCATGCCACTCCTGATTTAGGAGGTGGTGTTAAACTGCTCCTTTTGGCTTCAGTATCACCCCTGGAAGGAGATGACAGCAGACCCAGGTAGTTTCTGCAGGCCAGGTATGGCTTGGATTTATTGGGGATCATTCAAGGATGGGCAGCTTGTGGCCTTCCCAATGCTTTGGCCTACAACTTCCATCAGTTCTAACCAACATAGCCAGTGGTGAGGGATCATGGGAAATGAGGCCCTCCAGATGTTTGGGTCTACAAGTTGCCCAACCCTGCAATAAATGGATTGGGAATGGCTAAAGGTGTCTGTGCTGAACAGTCAAGAAGTGGAACACGCGGTTAGACTCAAGGCATGAAAAGCAAGTGGGAAATGTCAAGACCAGATAGGCTGCAAGAGCAGCCCAGATAGTTGGTTTATTTATTTCTTACATGTATATCCCGCTTTTTTCTCCTGCAAGGAGAAGGAACCCAAGCCGGCTTACATGGTGGTCCTCCTCTCCATTTTATCCTCACAACAGTCCTGTGAGGTAGGTTAGGCTGAGAGTCGGTGATTGGCCCAAAGCCACCCAGTGAGCTTCACGATGGAGTGGGGACTAGAACATGGATCTTCTGAGTCCCAGAGACCAACAATTTAACCACTACACCACACTGGCGCTCAGTGTGCTTGGAAGGGAAACAGCTTTAGGAGTAACTGTGAATGGAACAGCATGTGATCTCAGAATCGGGTCCCAGGAAGCACCCCCCTTCCCAAACAAAGCTGCAGCAAGGCTCCATCCTACCTTCCCCTACAAAACACCATTACAGAATCAGGGCTAGAATGAATATTGCTTGACATGCTGCCTCCAACAGGCAGAAGGCTCAGGAAATCACTGCTGCCCAGCAGCGGGCCTTGTGTTGATGGCATTTGCAACCCTGAAACTAAATGTGCTGGCTGGATTGCACAGAGGGAGACTCTCCATGCTCCCCCCCACATGCTCTCAATGGGGCAGGTTCACATAGGTGCATTCTTGACTCGTTGGCTGCAAGTGATCTCTGAGAATACGGCTATAGGGTGGCATATAAATGCTTTGAACAAAGGACAGTGATTGTGAGTCTGGTTGAACTGGCCGGTGATCGCTGCTGCTGGCATGGAGACAGTCTGTCTAGGCTATTTGGCTGGCGCAAGCTGAAAATGCTTATAAATGCAAATACAGATGGACCAACACCATGTTAGAAAATAGGTTTTGGTGGCCTTGTTCTGAGAGCTATAAACTATGAAGCATTCCTTGATCATAGCACCAAGAAGAATCTCTCTCTTTCCCTCTCTCTTGGGGGGGCGGTTTCGCTTGGAACCCTCAATAGAACTGACCCCTTTCTACGTGCCATAATCCGGATTTCCACCAGGGGGCAGCATTCGTCAGCACAAAAGGGTCTGAGAATGGGCGTGGTGCTCTTGGGTTCTCACAGGGGGGGGGGTCCCCCCTTCCCTCCAACCCACCCCCTTTCCACGTCATCAGCGCGCTCCTCTGCATCTCTGGCGTCCACCCTGTCTCTCTCCGCGGCCTTGTAAATCACAGCAGTCATCTACTAAGTATAAAATAATTCAATCTGCAAGCAGCCAGGAGCAAGAAGCAGGGAACCAGAGAAAGAGAGCAGGCGTTGGGGAAAGGAGACGGTGGGTGGTTCACTGAGCAACACCAGCAATTCTAGGAGGGGGGAAGAGAAAGGGAGGGAGGCAGAAAGAAGAGACAGGGTGCTGGGAAGCGCGCATTGATGTGGCATGGGAGCGAAGGGATGAGGAGGCTCATGTTGTGTTTTTGCCAAAAGTGGTGGTGTGGTGATGACCTGCATAAAAGGCTGAAGAAGAGCTGCTGCAGATGGGAAAGCTGAATCAGGACTGACTGCTCTCTCCCTCTACCATCTGTAACATCTTTCTTTAGTCGACATGGTGCAATACCTTAATTAGTCCAACTCAGAAATCACCAAAAAATGTGCAGGCTTGCGTGATCTTCAGATCTCTTCATCAGGCAAGATGTTCCAAAATCGGTTGACAGTGGTGTGTGTGTGTATGTGTGTGTGTGAAAAATCGAGGGGAAGAGAGGCTGACTGGATGCTGTAGTTCCCCCCCCCCCCCCGCCCCACAATTTCTCTCAGCCGACCTGTTTTTTGTAACGTCTTGTCCCACAAAGAGATCTAGTGACCTTTGTGATCTTTGAGTTGGGCTAATAAAGGCATTACACTATATGGATTTTGAAATCTTTGTTGTGGACATCACTGCTGCCTTGGCTTTGGTGTGATCTTTATTTAGGGGGATGGCTATACACATGGAAAGGCCTGTTTTGTGTGTGTGTGTGTGTGGTGCTGCATTGATTATACGATGCAGCAGCCACCTTGCAGCCATCATGGGGCTTTCCCGCGAAGCTGCGAAGAAAAAATGTCAGGGGCTTACCCCGACTTTTCCCCCTGCAGCAAGGTAAGTATGCCACATCCGCCATCTATCCTCACTCTGGAGTCGTTGTGGAGATGTGGCTGGGCAGAATGCAACTCCCTATTGGTTGCTGCCCGGGCACGGGGTGGGCCCGGCCACTGGAAACCTTGCCCTTTTGCTGCTGCATCAGGATTAGCCACCACCACCTTGAAACAGCAAAAGTGCAGGGTTTTGATGATCACGGCAGCAAGCTCTGTAAACCCTGCCCACCCCACTGTCTCTCCTGACATCATATGTAGTTATTGCAGGGGCACATCAGAAAAGCCATGCTGGATCAAACCAAAGAGAGGCATGATGTCAGGGGAGCAAAAAGCTGGCCCAGCCCAATGGGCACTGCAGACTGATATTGTTGACCTGATAGACCTCTGACCAAGAAGTTTACAGCCATAGGGATTGGGGCAGGGGGACAGTGTGTCATCCCCCTCCCCAATTCCCCTACATTTCAGGCCCTTTACCTTCACTCCATTACCTTTGGTGCAAAGGAAAGGGGCAGCAATCCGGAGAAGTCATGATGCGGGAACACCGTCTTCCCCACCCTGGTGTTGGCAGGGCCATTTCTAGGGAGAGGTGAGGTGGGTGGTTGCCTAGGTTACCAAAGCATCCAGGGCACCAACGGATCCCAGGTAGGCCACTGCTGTAGCGGCCAGGTGAAGTGTGGCATGTAGTAAAAGAAAGCACTGGGTCGGCCAGTCCAGACTGCAGCTGTATGCCATTTTCAATCGCCACGTATTTTTTCCTAGTGTGAGAGGCAGTGAGATGAAGCAATCAGCTCGCTAACTTTGGGGGTCGGCAGCCAATTTTCGCTTAAAGTGAAAATGTGAAAGTGGGTCCCACAGCGGAGGCTTTTGGCTCCGATTTCAGTAGGGCTGTGAGTCCATTCTGGGTTTCAGTCAGAACCAGCCAGGACTCCAAAGGAGCTATCCAAGGTGCTGGAGCCACTTGGTGGGGATATTGTTCAGGACCTTGGACAGCTCAAAGGCTAACCTTGGATATGGACAGGTTGAAGATCACAGGTTTAAAGGATGCATAGACTATGGGCGCATTTTATCGCATGCTAGTTACTGCCCACTCACTTTTTGTCTGCCTCCCACGTGTCTCCCGCCCCTTCTGGTCTTTTTCCGTGACAAAATAGACCCCGGTAAATCCAACTTATTTTTTTAAAGCGAAATTTGACACGATTTCCTGCTGCGTGCAGGACAAGCAGCGCAATAAAAACACCCACTGAATAAGGCCACGTGGTTGCTACTGCTTCCTCTTTCTTTCTCCGCGTAAAGAAATTGTCACTATTGTGAGACAGCAGCAGGAGGCCATAGCGACGGTAGGGAAACACGATCCCCCCCCCGTCTGATGACGCTCTATGTCCCAAAGAAATATTTAAAGTGACACTGATACTGTGATACTTAAAGTGACACTGACACTGATAAAGGTTGCCATGTTAAAAGAATGAAATTTTAAAATAGAAGATATCAATACCCCCTGCCAAATCCATTTCAAGAAATACCAATAGCATGTTGCCCTGCACTGCAAAATTGTACCTTGCTTGGGTCCGCCCCCATGCTACTTTGAGATTGTCTCGGGCGTGGGAGTAGCTGGATTAATTTTCACATAGGGCAGCAATATAGCTTGGGCTGATCACGCACTGGGTGGACTGTGACTACAGGCAAGGGCTGGAGTAAGGAGCAAAATCACCAAACAAGTGGTCCGATTCCAGTTTTGCCTAAGTTTCTCTGTTATTTTCCTTCTTTAAAAAAATGAATTACTTTGGAGAAAACCATATGCTGTGGTTGATTGGGCTTTCTCTCTCTCTTTCACTAGAAGGTATTGGTTAGAACCACGGCCGTGCAGAGTTGGTCCTGGCCAGATGGGAAGTGTGTGCCCCAACCCCCATTTCAAACTGCTCATTAAGTATTGTTTAATCAGTGGCACTGATTCAGTGCTCAATACATTTGAGCGATTTATAAAACAGGTAATGGGAAGTACTTCTATTCAAGTTGTAAGATGTCACTTCTTCACATTCAGAATTTCACGATGGGCGGCTTCTGCGCTGTTTCCGTCAGGTGGGCTCCTCGCTTCTCGACGGGCCGTTTACGTTATGGAAGCAGTAGCATAAGCTGGGGGGGGGAACCTCCTCATCGGAGGGCCCCCTCAAAATCGTGAGCCCCGGGCCAACTGGCCCCACCGGCCCCACCCCTCTGCACGGCCCTGGTTAGAACTTACTGTGTACTTATTTATTGGTATTGACAATGAGACATATGCTGTGCCATTCTATGTAATTCACACAAGGTGGGCTCGCAGTTCAAATATGAATAGCCATTCAATTAGAAATAAATACAGATGTAATACAGTTGAAACAGTACATTTTAAACCAACAGCACTAGGAGGATTGTCGAGTCATGCGCTGCTCCCTCAAATCAACTAGGCAAGAAAGATGTGGTAAGAGATGAACATCAGAACCGAAGTGAATGGTTTAGTGAGGAAGAGGAGGAGCGGTAATATCATTTAAATGCCTCTTGAAAAACATATATTTTCACATAGGCCTTCCCTGGACTGTAACTTATTTTGATTTTATATGGCATTTATTTTTTAATTTTAAAAGTTTTAAATCTATTCTGACTTGATGTATTTTGCGGTTTTAATTGTGAACTGCCCAGAGAGCCTCAGCTTTTGGACAGTATGAATATGTAATAAATAAATAAATAAATAAATACACCATAAAAATTGTTACTACTTACCTCTCAAAGCCAAGCTCTCTAGACAGAGGATACTTCAACATATGTGGTGATGCCCAGGGTATGCAGGCAAGAAGAAAAGGGGAGGTGGGAAGTTGTATTACTCCTCCAACTGCTCTGAGAGCTGCCTCTTTCTCTCCTCTTGAGTCAGTGCAGCTGCAGACAGAGCCAGGAGGTGATGGAAATCCGTGGGACTTTTCTAAGCAATTGGATCTGTCAGATTGGATTACTTGCTCATGCTGGCCAGGCTCAGGCACCCACCAGGCAGGCAGGGAGAGGCCCAGCTGGGTAGAGTCACTCCCCATCAGCTGAAGACAGCTTGTCCTGGGATTAGAGCTGGCATGCCAAGTCAGGAATGGAAGACAATGAGTGCCTTTCTCGGCAACGGGGCTGTCGTGGTTTTCGGGGACTGGGTGAGACCCATCCATTCAACACCACCCACGTACGTATGCCAATAAAAGCACTTGTGTGAACCGTGTGCTGATAGTCCTTGTGACAGAGGAGTGGAAGCCTAGGTTGACGGAACTCACAGGGCAGGAAGGAGCACAAAACTCTGGAGTAGGGAGGTCCCTTTCCCTTTATTTGTACTGATTCTGGCAACCTTACCTCTGCCTAACCCTTGGTCTGCACATGCAGCGGTATACAGTGGCAGAGTGGATGGAATCGCCTAAGACTGGGGTGGGTGGGGAGGGGATCACAGTTGTTGTTTTATGCAAAGCAAAACAAAACCAAACAAATCTTCCTACAGGTAGAAACTGAGCACAGCAAGGACCAGATTAGATTTTTTCTCCTTGCTGTTTACAGTGGCCGCTTACGAATTGCCCCCCCCCCAAAAAAGCAGAAATGCATCACCTAAAATGAAGGTGTAGATTTGCATAAAAAGGTGCATATTCTAAATCATAGCTATTAATGCAAATTTGGAAATAATGACTATAATTTAAATGGAACCAGAGTGTGGAAGACCGTGAGCAGCTCACCTATGTTCAGGTGCTCACTGTGGATGGGCAACTCCAAGGCCTCCGCTGCTCTCCCTATTTAGGGTTCTTGATCTTTAAATTGAACTTACTGGACATAAAGATGCACGAGAGATTAGTTTCAGTTCATTTTTTATCAGGATTTACCCAGCTCCCACCTCTCAGATTGAACACGGACCCAGACACAATCTGCGTTCAAAGTTTGCAACGTGATTTCTGAGTTTGCAACGTGATTCACAGACCAAAGGAATTGCGTTTAACAGCATGCGTATGTTTGAAAAATACACATGAAAGCATACACGCTTACAAAACATGCACACAAATACACTTTCATTAATGAGAGAGGAATGCGTACATTTCAAAGAGGCACACAATTTATGCAGATCTTTGGAAAAATACACACAAAAATATGGAAGGATTTTCACGCAGAACACTCCCCCCCCCCAAAAAAAACCCTCACAATCTGATATGGACTTGAGTTGGAATGAGCTTCAAGATGGAATTTGGGGGATTTTGGCAAACTCCTGTTTTGCTGATCCACGCATTCCTAACGAGACAGACCTTCAAATAGAGGATTGTCCTCTGCAAAGTAGGACATACGGCTAACCTGCGATGGGCTAATTTTCTTCCTGCAGGAGTGGGAAGGTTTTTTTTTTTAAAAAGCTGTCCCCACTGCAGTTTGAAGTGGTACAATCCACTCTATCTCCTCCTTCTGCTGCATGTGGAGATGAGGCCTGAGGCCCTGGGCAGCAACTGATTTTGAACCCTGAGCATGTTCATTTGAGTCAGGGCTGGCTCTACCACTGACTCACTCCATCCCCAGCCAAGATATAGCTAAAGGGCTCTCCCCCAGCGTGAACAGCAACAAGGCCTTTGGCGGGGACACACACACACACACACACACACAAACACACAGAGCCAGCCGCTTCCCTATCCCACTCACTGAGGCTTGAGCCTGGGTGTGAGTTGCTCAGGTGTGTCGTAAGAGGTGGGCTTTGGCCAAGTGGCATTTTCTTGTGCTCTTTGGAATTGGGGAGGGGAGCCCTTTTGCTTGACTTCCTGCTTAGGAGAAGGAATAGTACTGGGAAGGGAGAGGGGGTGTAGAGAAGGAGGAATCGCCTTGGTAGCAGGGGCTATGCGGGAAGCATTTGGGAGCAAGATTTGGCCCCTGGAGCTCTACTTGCCTCTCCTTAAAGTATAAAGATAGATATTCCTAGCTGAGCTATTCCATTGGATGGAAACCAGTGCAGAAAAAGACCTGCTCTGTACACTGACAGATTTTACCTCTGCAACAGAAGGTACGTGAAGAAGATCCACGCTCTAGACCTGAGGGAACGGGGCTGTTCCATACGCATGACTTGCTCTCCTCTTCACTCGCACAGAGGCAGGTGCACTTCTTCCGCCACACTAGCCCCCAACTCTGAAAATGAGGGTTGCTTGTTGCCCCCTTGCTTTCCTGCCACTGGGAGTAGCTGGCAACTCCCCACCACCACCATTGCAACCAGGACTGCAGTGCCTGTGTGGAAAGAGTTAGAGCTCCCTCTCCTATGCCATGTTCCCAGTCTGGCTCACTCCCATATTTCTACTGAATCTATCAACGCAGATTATATGAATGTGCAGGATACCACTGAAAACCACCAGAGTCCACTTCATCTACTTCACACCCAAACAAACCATGAGCCATGGGCTCACAACAACAGGAAAGTTTTTGGTGAAGAGCAGGACATTCAGTGGCCACCGGAGCTCCGTTTGCATTCTGCCTTTATGTGGAATGGTGTCTGCTGACCAGGGCAGGCCCTAACATTAGCCAGAGTGAAGCAACTGCCTCAGGCAGCGGATGCTGAGGGCAACCAGTGGAGGCTGGAGGCTCCGATGTCCATGGGGCAGTGAATCCGCTCTGGGTTCATTCAGAACTAGTCAGAATTCTAAAGGAGCTATCCAAGGCACTGAATCTAGTTTGGGAATAGGGTTCAGTACCTTGCCTAGATCCTTTAGAGTTCTGACTGAAAGCGAGAGCGGATTCACCACCCCAAGACTTGGGAGCCACCAGCCTCTACTGGGGGCAACCGTGGCAGCCCCTCCCAGCCATTCCTCTTGAGCTCCCTCCTCAGCAGCCTGGCCTGCTCCCCCTAAACTAGACTGCTCCCCACTAGTGAAGTGGAGGTCCTTATCCCATTGCCAATGTTAAACTTAGATTCCATTGCTAGCCCAGTCGGGTTCTGTTAGCACAGGGGTCCCCAACCTTTTTGGACCTGTGGGCGTATTTGGGAATTTGAGAAACTGATTATCTAATTCGGTTAATTGTTGGCTGTGCAATTCAGCTAATGCTGCTTCTAAACATATGTTCTGGCAATATCCAGTAGCTGCTTCTTTTTGGGAAGAGGTTATTACACAGATAAATGTTGTACTGGAACAGTCTTTAATATTCAGTGATGTAGGCGTTCTTTTAACTTATTTATCTGCTTCATGGAAATTAACAAATGGCCAGTGACAATGGACTCTACATGCCCCTTTGACTGGAAGGATGAACACTCACCTGCTATAATGCAATGGATTGAGGACCTTACAATGCTTTCAATGTTTGAATGGGTGGCAGGTAGATGCCACTGTCAAATGGTTCCTTATTTATTTTAATTTTGTTGAAGCCTATGTATAATTGCTAGAAAGTGGTATGCATTTCATACGTATTCATTCCTATGGATATATACAAATCCATGTACACCTCCAATGGGGCCCATGGCCATCACATTGGGAACCCCTTCATGGGCACCATTGTAGGTGCCTACAGATCCTCTGTTGGGGACCTCGGTGTCAGTGGAATAGAGGGAGTGCCATCTTGTCCTTTACTTCAGGTGCCATAATATCTTGGGTCAACCCTGCCACTTGCTCTGTCTCTGGGTTATATGAAGGGACATATCATGCAGTGCAGGCTGTGACCACACTGTTTTATATCAATGAAATGGTCCGTTGTCATTTTCAGTAAAAATTGCAGAATTTCCTGTGCTGTTCTAACCCCAAGAGATCTTTTGGGTCTCTGGCAATTTGGTCATGAAAAGTTCCTACTCCAAACCTGTCCTCAGCCACATACTCACTTAATATACTTAACGCAAGGCATTCTGCGATTTGCAGGGCAGGGTGCAAAATATTTTATACCTTTGATTTGTGGCCTACAGAGCAGCATAGACGAGGACCACAATTTAGGCCGGTGCTTTCCTGTGGCTAGTTAGAGACTTAATTGGTTTTTTAAAAAATGAGGATGAAGTACAAAGAGATGTGGTGGTGTGGTTGTGGGGAACAATTTAGCAGGACAAAACCGATGTCAATGCATTTCAGTGGCCGCTGGGAAGGGCAGTTCTTTTACATTTTGTCATTTGGAGATGGTCCCTGAAAACCATTATGAAAGCGATCGATCACTTTTGGTTGATCATCATTCCTTCTAAGAGATAACTCAGCTGGTTGAGTGCCAACAGAGTTGGAGCTGAAACAGAGCCACGGAGAAGCAAGAGGGAAGTGTCAACAGGTTTGGGTGAGCCCTGAGGTATGCAGAAGTGCAAAACTTTAAAACAAACAAAGGGGAGGGGTAATGAATCCACCCTCAAAACAACCCAATGAGGGCTGAGCATGCTCAGTGGGCTCCAGGAGCCATGGAATGTTGAGTATCAATTGGAAAAGAAAAACAGAAAACTATGGGGGTGGGGGGAGTGGAAAGGGTGAATTGGCCTGAGAGCCTTACAGCTTATAGCTGGGTAGGCAACCTGCTGTTTTGGAGTACAACTCCCGTTAGCCTGGGCCACCATGGTGAATGATCAGGGTTTATGAGAGTTGTAGTGCAAAGCAACTAGAGGACAGTTGCTTATAGTATCCTGAAGGAGGGCATGGGTGGCTGGAACCCTGACTAGGAGCACTCCCCTTAGAATCTGAGGATATACTGCAACATTTTGTTGCGGGTCCTACTTGTCCGTTCCAATGGCCATTTGTATCATCAGTGTGCTCTCTTGGCCACTTGGAAGGAATCAGGATGTGACCAAGTGCAGCATGGGAGTGTGGACATTTACTGCTTACCTGGTGTGAAAGTTAAAGGAGGTCCCTTCACTTACTATGGCCACACTTTCTAATGTATGAGTGAATGTGCAAAGGCTTTAGCTATTGTATTTAAAACAAGAGCCCTGAAGCCATCCTATAGTTTTGGGATTTATGGTTGCTCATCTAGCCCTAGGATCTCACCCGCTTCAGGTACAGGACTGATGATAAAGCCTGGAGAGGGGAGGTTTAATGCTGTGCAGCTCAGCTAAGGTACCTCACCCGCAACTTCCCCATCAACACAGTCCCTTCTCTCCTTCCCACTGAAAATGGTTTCAGGAGAGACCAGTAGCACAAGCAGGTCGTTTTAGACTTTGGGGGCTGAATGCTCTTACCTCATCCCTTTGCTATCTTCAAAATGTGGTAGGGTAGCCCGGCACTGTTTGGGGCCCTCCAGCTCAGGAGGCCCTGGGCTTCTGCCCTAAAGGCCTTCCCTGATAGCGCCACTGAAGCTGCCTAGGAGTCCTCATGGGTCTATCTTCAGAAGCGATGGGAAATATCTGAAACCCAGATCCTGGAGACGGACAAATGATGGGGGTAGGCCTGTTTGCTGGGTATCCCAGGGGTGCCTGACTGCCCGCTGTTGAAAGCAGGATGCTGGACTAGAGGCCCAAACCATCATCCTCGGAAGAGGCTCTGGAGCCAGTAGAAGAAGCCACAGAAAGGCATTGCCAGGGTTCTAGTTCCACAGATGCAGTTCTCTAGAGGAACCCTAGTGAATGGCACCCGTACGTCCAGAGGAGGCTCCATTACTATTCTCAGTCTCTGAGGATTCGGTCATGAAGGCATTAGCATGCCACAACCACTCCCACCTTGCCACAACCTGAGGCTGCTAAAACAGGCTGGGCCCCTTTAAGGGTCAAAGCCTCAGTCAAAGTAGAGGTGGAGCTAACCAGTCTAGAGGCCAGTAACTTCCTATTTAAGGCTTAGTCTTGCTTTGATCTTTGTTGGAGCAACATATGGAGAATTTTGTGTAGCCTGTGAAGTTTCTAGCCTGAGCGCCACTTGGAGCTGTCTATAGTGCTGATCTCTTTCTGCCTCGCTTCCTGAGAAACTTGACTCAGGTCCCCTCTACAAGAATTCGGTTTGACTCCTGGTTGTCCGATTATGTGCATCTTCTCGCAGTCACTTTTAAGGTAAATCACTGTACGCGGGAGGTGGTTAAGCGCATAACTGGTGGCCTTACTGGTTGTATGAAATGCACTTTAGAGGTGTTTAATGCAGAGAATCACTTGTTTACATGATCATAAGGCGCTTTAACGGCTGCGGTAAATTAAAACTCGCTATTTAACATGCATTCGAGAATGCGCATAATCGGAGCAAAAAAGCGCCTCGACCCCCGATTTGCGCTCCACTCTTGTAGAGGTCAAATTTTTAATGCACCTTGAAAGAGATTTAAATCGCTCTTGTAGAGGCACCCCCACCTGTTCCAGCTCTGATCCCTAACAGAACCCTTCAACCCTCATGCCATCTCAGAGCATCATCAAGAGACCCATGGCCAGAAATGGTACATCAGCAGGTTCATTTTTGTGTTCTCAACTCTTCCACCCTGGATCTGATCCTGGGTTGCCTGCTGCTGTTGCCTGTTATTGCTCCTGGATGTCTTTCTGCACAGTTAATTTCCTGGGTCTGATTCTGTGACCAGCCTATACCAGCTTGCTGTGTTTACTTGTCCTTTTCCTGGGTGGTGGTGATGGTTGGTGAAGGCCTCAGATCCCACTGCCAGACCCCTTTATTGGGGTTGCCACATTTTTTCCTGGCCCTGTTCCAGTGCCTTTAACTAGGGTCTGCCACCCATTTAGCAAGGGAGGCCTTTTCTCTAGCATTGTTTCTTTGTCAGGAAACACTTTCCCATTAGGCAGAGGAGCAGGGCCAGAAAAAAAAAAGCTGATGGATGTACCCATGGTTAAAAAACCAAAAGGAGGAGAGCATCCACTTAGGTCAAAAAAGGAGAGAGAAGCGGTTCTCGGAATGCTGAGATACTTTATTAATTCTCGGCCAACGCGTTTCGGCCTACGTGGGTTTTTAAAGGCCTTCGTCAGGGGGTTGGTAAGAGAAGTCTGCAGAAAACTCTTGACAGAATGATAGTCTCTCGTGATATTCACTGGCGACTGAATATCTTACCAACCCCTTGAAGAAGGCCTTTAAAAACCCACATAGGCCAAAATGCTTTGGACATGAATTAATAAAGTATCTCAGCATTCCGAGAACCACTTCTCTCTCCCTTATTGTACCCATGATTGGCTTATAACTCTTTAATTCACTGGTGGACAACATGTGGCTCTCCAAATGTGGCTGGACCGCATTGCCGGTGGTGAGGGATGAGGGCAGTGACAGCCACATCACGCCTTCCCCAACACTGCCTTTGTTGGAGCCAATGTCTCGCTGGCGATAACGGAAGTCCTCAAGCACCCTTCCCCCATCCCCAGACCTATCAGCCCGGCCAAACGGATGTTGAGTGCATTAGCCTGCGGCTGGCTGGCTAAGTGGCTCTGAGCAGTGGGTTTGCCATTGCTTAGACGCACTTTGCTGGGCAGTGCCTTGGGAGGACAGATGAATTATTCAGACCGCATCCCTCCCTCCTCCCTTGGCCCCCTAGCATCAGTTCTGCTTCCCATATTTCAGGCCTTCTAACCTCCCACCAGGCACCCCTGGGCACATGTCCAGCCTTGGGGAAGCCGACGAGGGTAGGTACAGGGGTGGCTGCGTACCTGCGGAAGGGGGGGGATTTAGTGCTGGGGACCAGATGATGCGTCCTCCATCCCTTTGCCTTTCACAAGCCAGTGACTCCGGAGCGATGAAATCAGTCGTAAATGTGCAAAATCACACGCGCGCCCGGTGTGTGATGAAGAGAGGAGAATTAATTATTGGAGCCGTAAGGCGGCAAGGCAAGGAAGGTGGTGTGGGGCAAACAAGGGCGAGGGAACACAGCCCTCCAATGGTGGCAACAGAGGATGGATGAAAAGAGAAATAGGGGAAAGGTTCTTCAGATACGGTTGCCACCTTTGCCACTGACAGAGAAATGTCACCAGTTAAATTTCTGTGTTGTTGGGCTGCTGTTAAAGGCGCAGAAGCAGGACCTGGAAGGGGAAAAAAAAGGGTGACAGCCTTTTATTTCCAAGGTGCTAGACAAGGTGTAATGGAGACTAGAGAGGTTCCTTTAACTCTAGGCTTGGCCATCGTGAAGGATGGGAAACTGTAGCCTACTGATATGCAACAAAAGCTGCCCTGCCCTTTGGAACATTTCTTTTCTTTTTCTATAATAGCCAAGGAAACTTCTATCTCTGTCTTTGCATCTGGTCATCCTTAGGTAAGGTGGAGAGGCACATTTGGTAGTGTGTGTGGGGAGGAGATGGTAGACCTGCCTTCCTCAACTAAGTGTCCCCTAGAGGTGCTGGACTACAACTCCCATCATGTGGGCTGGGAGTGATGGGAGCTGCATTCCAACACCTGGGGGGGGGGTACCAGGTTGGTGAAAGATGTGGTAAATGAAGGCTGCTGCTTCCTAGTCCGTATTGATGCCATGAAGGTTCACACTGTTAAGAGCAGCAGAGCAGAGTGCCAAAGTCCTTCCACCTTGCTTAGAGATGTTTGGGATTTGGAACATCTCCCCACCCCACAGCTTTTAAAACAAATAGGCCCTCGCTCTGAGAGAAGCCAGGGCTATGTTACTCCAAATGCTCCAGAGTTCCTAAAGGCCAGACAGTGGAGGCTGGTGGCGCCGATCTCGGTGGGGCTGTAAATCCATTCTGGGTTCAGCCAGAACTCTAAAGCATACGCTGAGTTTTTTAACTGACCCCTGGATAGTTTGTATGTAGTTTGTTTATATGCTTTTTATGCTTTTTTAATTTTGTATATTGGTTTTTAAATGTTCAATGTTTTTAATCTTTATAAACCACCCAGAGAGCTTTGGCTATGGGGAGGTATATAAATGTAAATAATAATAATAATAATAATAATAATAATAATAATAATAATAATAGCTATTCAAGGTTCTAAGCCCCCTAATAGGCTCAGTACCTTGGACAGCTCCTTTAGAGTTCTGACTAAAACCCAGAATGGATTTACAGGCCCACTGAAATCAGAGCCACCAGCCTCCACTGGGTTCCGGAGTGACAATGGGCAGAGTTTCCCCTCTTTCTACTTATGCATACACACGCTCAGCAGCAAGGAGGCTCCGGGAGTACAGCCATTGGGGTGGAGGAGGATGGGACTCTGGCTACCTACAGCTGAGGTCTGTTCTTCACCTGCCCTTCACCACTCAGGCAGTAGAGGGGGTGGGCTCACACACACACACAAACACACACACACACACACACACAGAGGGGGAGGGCAGCTCAGGCGGAGCTGTCAGCCGCTACCATGCCCTGATGAAGATGCTCTTGGACGAGCAAGTGGCACCAGCTGCGTGTGTCCTCATTGCCCAGCGTGAAGCACCCTTGGTCCCCTCCGGCCACCCGCCGTCTCACCTGGCACATGCGATCACTTCAGTTCCTCATGCTCTCTGCTGACTATGGGCAGCCAGGGCTTTCCTCTGCTGCGCAGCCAGCAGTGGAGACCTGGGTGAGTTCTAGCTGCAAACCCAGGAAGGAGAAGGGTCTCTGCAGATTCCAGTGGCCAACATTTTATACTAACTCCTGCTCCTCTGTCGTCAGCAGCCACCCGATCAGCAGATGTCAGCAGATGGTGGGTGTTCATATCCCCACAAAGCTTCGCATTGGCGGGTTTAAGAGCAGCCAGACGGTGGAACATTTTTTTAATTAGTTGGCAATGCTACTAGAGCCTAGAGCAAAGGAGGGCTATTCTCCAGATGTTGTTGGACTGCAACTCCCATCAGCCCAAGCCAGCATGGTAAGCAGTGAAGAGTGATGGAAGCTGCAGTCCAATGACATCTGGAGGGCCACAGGTTGCCCACCCCTGGGCTAGAGACTGGAAGCCAGGAATCCTGCCTCGATTCCACTCCCAGCTATGGAAGGAGGGGGTGTCTAGGGAATGAGAGAACATGTAGATGGGGTTCAAAGGAACATAAGAAGTTGCCTTCTACAGAGCCAGACCATTGTCCTATTTAGCTCAGTATTGTCCACACTGATTGGCGCAACTCTTGAGGGTTTCAGCCTTTCCCAGTCTTGCCTGGAGACACCAGGAGTGAACCTGAAGCATTTTGCATGTAAAACAAGGGCTCTACTCTTGAGCTATGGTTTTCTGCCTTACTGATTAGGAAATCCTAGTCATTGGACAAAGGGGGCTGTCCCCAAACATTTTGATGCCTCAAGAAGATCCAAATGGCACCACCTCCTCCTCCTCCTGATTACCATGGGCCACAACCCACCAAAGGGATGTCCTGCATGATCCACCTTGGGCCTGTTCAGACAACACACTAAGCCATGGTTAGGCCACTAACCCTTTTGCAGCAAATTGTTAGTGAGAGAGTTTAAACTGTGGTTCTGTAGCCACATGGTTAGGAACAGTTCACATGACATACTAAGTCATGGTTCACATGATACGCTAAGCTATAATGTTTAGCTCAAAATGCTTAACCACCGTGGCTTAACTTGTCCTGAACAGTGTCATCGAAAGGAATAGGAGTTGCACTCTGGTTTATTCCAGTGGGACTTGTTCAGGTGACCTAGAAACCCTGTTCTCCAGGGTAGCCAACTGATCAGAAAAAAACTCATCTCGGCTTGCTCCTGTGCCTTGAACAGCAGGTGATACGCCGAAACCAACAGTTGAAGCTTTTCTCAGCATGAAGATAAACCTGATCATTTGCTCATTTTTGTGGATCAAATCACTGTTTAAAAGCACAACTGCTAGGTCTGATTAAAAAGTTGGCAACCCTATGGCTTCCTCCTCCTAGATATGCATTGGTAGTTTGTGGTATGATGCACTTACAGGCATTGCATTTTTCACTGGTTCAAAGCTCCCTTGGCTTTGATAACTGGCTCTGTTGCCTTGTGAGCTGGCTGAAATCAAGCAACTCTAACAACAGTTAAAGCTTCAGGATCCCTGCCCTCTTGACCAGATACAAAAGAGCTTAGTGTTGTGATGAAGAGGGAATTTCACCAGGTGCTGCAGGCATACAAATGGCACCTGCTGAATCCCCTTTTTTATACAACTGTTAAAGTTACAGGAGACCTGTCCTTTGGGATGGACCTGATTTGGCCTCTGTCGGGCTTGAGCAAAGGCATCAGTTAATGACAGCTGGAGTCAGTCAAAGAGAGAGGCTGAGTTTTAGACTTTGGAAACTAACAGCATTTTGTGTGTGTGTGGGGGGGAACAGCTGGTTGTGTCCCTCTAGAAATCTGTAGGAGAAGCAGTGAACTTTGGGGTGTTAAGCTGTATACCCTCACCCATGCTCAATTTGTATATATGTGTAAATGAGGGGTAGGAAATACCCCACCCCCGCCTGGCCTGTTTTGTGGCCCTGAATTTTGACCGTGAAAAAAAAAGCCACATTTTCACTTTAAAACTGTTAGCAGAACTCAGGCTCCAGGTCACTGAACCTGGAGCTAAAGAGTTAAAATGTACCTGAACAAGGTGGGAGGGGATTATTGGGATGCTTGCTCCTCCCTTCCTGTCTCCTCCCTCTACTTCCTCCTTGTTGTTCCCTGGCTCATGGACTGCTGACAGCATGGCTGACCTGAGCCATCCTATCCCAGGATGTAAAGTTACCTGTCCCTAAAGTTTGTTTTAAACCACCTCGAGTGTTTCTTTCGTTGACACGTTCAGACGACAATAAAAACAAGATGTGGATGGAAAGCATACCTCGTTTTAATATAAATTTGTGCTCCCTGTGGCTTCTCAGGAACATAATTTTGCATTAAAATAAGGCTCTCTACGCAACTTGTTTTGAAGTGAAAATGCTGCTTTTTTTGCTGCTGAATTTTGGTGGCAATTCAGCAGCGGTGATTTCAGCGGTGGGGGCATGTGATCTCTGGTGGGATCTGGGGCTCAGAAATTGACCTCCAGACTCTTTGAAGTTGTTTACCTCTGCTGTTAAGAAACCAAACATCCCAACCTCCAGTGACAGGATTCCAAAGAAACCAAACCCCAAGTATAATGTCTCCACCCCTAGCGGTTTCACCGGTCAGAGAATTGAGATGCAGGAGGCATCACACTTTTCATGCTCGATTAGGATTAAAAATGGACAAGGGGGGAAAAGGCACAAATTATATCCCAAACCAGGAGAGACATTATTCTCAAGTGCCTGAAAATGCTTTAATAAGCCTAATGTGTTTTGGAAATATATTTTCTTCCTCAGGGGCTGCTTGTCCTTCTCTGCATATATTTAGAAAAATTTTACTGATTTGTCCTCTGTTTCAAACAGAGAAAAACAAAGGAAATACCGTTCTGAAATGCATCGAGTTTATTAAAACATTTTCAGGCCCTTGAGAATATCTTCTCTACTCTTTTTCTTTTGGTCTGGATTAAGCTTGTTAACTGATCAAACGAGGGCTCTGCCTAACAGCAGTTTCAACTGCAGGAATTAATAGGTGTACTTGCTGCTCTCCATGCTATATTAAAAAAAACCCCTACTGATATCTTTGGTTAAAACTGCCATGCAAGGCCCAAGAGGAGAGGAAGCAGGTATCTTTCTGGTCAGTTGGCAATCCTACACTGGATTGATGTGGGCACAAGACTAGTGCTAAACTTGTGAGGTTTTTTTTTTTGGTTTTGTTTTAAATAGCTGGAAAGGATTCTTGGATTTTTCAGTTGTTATCAGTGCCGCTCTTTCATCTTGGATTCTCAAGGCCAAACTAGATGTGATGTTAACCATGAGTACACAATTAATATGCATGTTTTTAAAAAGCAAATAGCTGTGGGTGGATTGAGGCCATCATGTACCCTCACTCCCACAGTCCAGATGAAAATTGCACCCCCACCCTGCTATTGGTTCCATTGGTGTGTACGGGGACACCCCCCTGGATTAATAGCAGCTATAAGGGGAGGGGTAGAGATTTTCTTTTGGGATGCAGCTGGGGGTTAAAGGGTTAATCCTCCCTCCATCTCCTCATAGTCTTATGTATGCTCCCTAACCCAAGAGGGTTAATTGAATTATTTATAAAAATGCAATTTCATTGCTTATGTGCAATTAATTCCACATCTAGTTTAATCTTCAGTCTCCTGTCTTTTTCCGGGGGGGGGGGGAGATCCTTCCTAAGAAGAAAGGCCATACTAGGTCAGGCCAAGGGTCCATCTAGTCCAGCGTTCCACACAGAATGTTCCTGGAAGTGGGTGGAAGAGATTTCCCCAATTTCAGCTGTCTCAGATTAGAGGGCTGTGCACAGATCCGGATCTCGAATCCGGAGCAGATTGAGCTGATCCGGGCCTCCCAGATCCAGATCCAAGTCGAATCGGATCAGGCCCAATCCAATCCGAGTCGGATCAGGCTTGATCTGGACCTGACAGATCCGGATCTGGATTGGATCGGATCAGGGGGTCCGTGCACAGCCCTAGTATTTATTGATTTATTACATTTCTGTACTGCCCAATAGCCAAAGCTGTATGAGTCCAAAACATCTGGGGAGCATCAGTTTGGGGCTGATAAAAAATAACATTTCAGTAATCCTAATAGTTTATCTCAATAACGTCACAGAAAGGGCAGTAGGGCTGTTCATAAAATATGTTTCCCATCAAGGAGCAGTGGGGGGGGGGAGGGGGGAAGGAATTGGGTGAAATGCGATGTCGTAATGAGGCCTCAGCCAAAATTCTTGCTGCAGTCCTGTTTTGGGAACCCAGACTACTGCTGATATTCAGTGGAGAGGTGGCCGGCAGCAAAGGAATTCTTAACTCTTTCTCCTTCTAGCATGTCTTGTTGAAACTCCTACCCAGGTGCTTTGAATCTACCCTGCTAGGGTTTCAAATCCATATTTACTTCACAAACTTTGGTCTGGAATGCCAGCATGTTATTGTTATTTACTCATAAAGTCCCTCAAATTTACTAAATGCTGTGCAGAGATTAAAGAACAAGGCTGTCCCTGACCATTTGGAAATGTCATGAAAAGGAAAAACAGATAGGGGTGGTGGAAGAGGAAGGTAAACAAATTCATGTCCCAAGACTTAGGGCACGATCAGGACTTTTTACTGTCTAAACTGTAGGACTTTTCCCCTGTGTAAATGTGCATAGGATTGTGACCTTAAAGTTACTTCTAGTGAAATCCTATACATGTCTACTCAGAAGTGAACCCCATTAGGTTCTATGAGACTTACTGCTGGGTATGTGTGCATAGGATTGCCGCCATAATTAACCTTATTCTGACAGCTGGAATGAAATGGGTTTTCTTATAGAAGGAAAATCTCAATGGAGTGTATTCGGTGGCAAAGCAGCTGTATGGAGAAAGGTTAAGGAATCTCTCCTGCTTGCTTTTTCTTCCCTGCTAATTGCTCTCAGCTGAGGATGCTTTGCAGTGTTTGTGGGAAGGGAAGTTTTTAGGAGGTTCTAGGAAGAAGGAGGGGTTGATGAAAATTATATAGGCCCAGGTCTGGATTTTGTGGAGGAAAACTAAAAGAATTGCAAAGTGGATTATCTCACATTGCTTCCATACTAGGGCCCTTTAGTGCTGCTAATGATGATAATAATGATAATAATAATAATATATTTATTTATTTATTATCCGCCTCTCCCTCAGGATCGAGGCGGGGAACAACATTGATACAAATGACATAAAATACATAAAACTGATTAAAACATATAAAATTAATACATTATTTCAATACAGATAAAACTCTTACAATTCGACTGGGTAGGCCTGCCGGAAGAGTACTTTTCCACAATTAGCTGGAAGGAGTATTAAAATAGTGGCTCTACGCTATGCTTAATATAGCACTGTATTTTCCATAAAAATCCAACAATACCTGTCGCCATGGGCAAGGTTGTACTATATATTTATCAGAAGTACGTCCCATTTAGCATCTTTGTGAAACTGGTCCTTAATGAGTTATTTCATAGGATCATAGAATAGTAGAGTTGGAAGGGGCCTATAAGGCCATCAAGTCCAGCCCCCTGCTCAATGCAGGAATCCACCTTAAAGCATCCCTGACATATGGCTGTCCAGATGCCTCTTGAATGCCTCTAATGTGGGAGAGCCCACCACATCCCTAGGTCATTGGTTCCATTGTCGTATTGCTCTAACAGTCAGGATGTTTTTCCTGATATCCAGACGGAATCTGGCTTCCTGTAACTTGAGCCCATTATTCAACGTCCTGCACTCTAGGTTGATCGAGAAGAGATCCTGGCCCTCCTCTGTGGGACAACCTTTCAAGTATTCTCAATCATCTCTTCTCCAGGCTAAACATGCCCAGCTCTTTCCGTCTCTCCTCATAGGGCTTTGTTTCCAGACCTCTGATTATCCTCGTTGCTCTCCTCTGAAACACACTCCAGTTTGTCTGCATCCTTCTTGAAGTGTGGCGCCCAGAACTGGATGCAATACTCAAGATGAGGCCTAACCAGTGCCGAATAGAGGGGAACCAGTACCTTGCGTGATTTGGAAGCTATACTTCTATTAATGCAGCTCGAAATAGCATTTGCTTTTTTTGCAGCCACATCACACTGTTGGCTCATGTTCAGCTTGTGATCTACAATTCCAAGAGCCTTCTCGCTTGTAGTATTGCTGAGCCAAGTATCCCCCATCTTGTAACTGTGCATTTGGTTTCTTTTTCCTGGGTGTAGAACTTGGCATTTATCCCTATTACATTTCATTCTGTTGTTATCAGCCCAGCTCTCCAACCTATCAAGATCACTTTGGAGTTTGTTTCTGTCTTCCAGGGTATTAGCTATCCCACCCAATTTTGTGTCGTCTGTAAATTTGATAAGCATTCCCTGCACCTCCTCATCCAAATCATTAATAAAAATGTTGAAGAGTACTGGGTCCAGGACTGAGTCCTGCGGTACCCTGCTCGTTACCTCCCCCCAGTTTGAGAAGGTACCATTGATAAGCACTCTGAGTCCAATTCTGTAGCCAACTGTGGATCCACTTAATAGCTGTTCCATCAAGCCCACTTTTAGCTAGTTTGTGAATCAGAATGTCTTGGGGCACTTTGTCAAGAGCTTTGCTGAAGTCAAGATACACTATATCCACAGCATTCCCACAGTCCACAAGAAAGGTTACCCGATCAAAAAATGAGATCAGATTAGACTGACAGGATTTGTTCTTGACAAATCCATGCTGGCTTCTAGTAATCACTGCATTGTTTTCAAGGTGCTGACAGATTGACTTCTTTAGAATCTGCTCCAATATTTTCCCAGGGATGGATGTCAGTCTGACTGGTCTGTAGTTCCCAGGTTCCTCCTTTTTGTCCTTTTTGAAGATAGGGACATTAGCCCTCCTCCAGTCATCGGGCACTTCCCCCCTTCTACCATGTTTTTGCAAAGATAATAGACAGTGGTTCTGAGAGTTCTTCTGCCAGCTCCTTTAGGATGCAGTTCATTGGGCCCTGGAGCTTTGAACTCATTCAAAGAAATTAGGAATTCCTTGACCATTTGTTTATCAATCTCAAACTGCAATCCTGCCCCTTCAGCTTGTACTTCACTTTTGCCGGTGGGGGGGGGGGTGCATAGACCCCCTTATGAGAGAAGACTGAGCCAAAGTAGGAATTGAGCACTTTGGCCTTTTCTTTGTCATCTGTTATCGATTTGCCATCCTCATTAAGCAGTTGAACCACCATTTCTTTCCTCTGTCTTTTACTATTTACGTATCACCAGAAAGCCTTTTTATTGCTTTTAGCATCCCTCGCTAGTCTCAGCTCATTCTCAGCTTTAGCCTTCCTGATGCCATTTCGGCACTTCTGTGCTACCTGTCTGTACCCTTTTTTTGTAGCCTTTCTTCTTTGCTTTTTTCTTTTAAAGTGTCTCTTGCCCCTTTGATTGTTTCCTGTTCACTCATAACATTCCTGAATCATCCCTTTCATTGCAGTGCTACCTGGAAGTAAGTCTCATTGAACTCAGTGGGGCTTACTTTTGTGTAGACATGCATAGGATTGTTTTATTCAGTCACTTCTTTCCTGTGTGGGATGCCTACTTTAGTTACTGGGTTCGAGCATTTGCTCTCTCTCTCTCTCTCTCTCTCTCTCTCTCTCTGCATTTATAATAATAGGAATAAATAGCGAAATAAATGAATTAGCAGTTGCTCTGTTTGGAAGAGGAGACCAGTATTTAAAGTGTGTGAGCATGTGCATACATACATGGAACAGGAACTGACTAATTAAGACATGATTCAGGAATGCCATGAGTAAACAGGGCACAATGAAAGTGGCCAAAGCCAAGAAACAGAAGCCCCTTTAAAAGAAAGAGGTAAGGAGGAAAATTAAAGGGGAAGTAGCCCTGAGAAATCTCAATTGTGTTTTACTTTGCCACACTGGTGTCATAATTGCATTTTAACTTTCATCACTACGAATTATGTCTGGAATAAGCCAGGAGGAAAACATTAGAATGCAACAGGTTGTGAAAGCCCTCTTCTGGATGCTATGTGAAAGCTGAATTATGTCCATCCTAGACTGAACAGCTGGTGTGGAAGCAGCCTTACCCTTATGGATTGGACACCACAAAGATTCTGAACTATTCTAAAGCTTTAGATTTACCACTGAGAAATCCATCAACCACATAGTATGTGAAGAATCAGCGATAAAAGGAAGTGTTTATTCCATACTTTTATTTCTTCCTCTGTTCAGATGCTGTATGTCAATGCTGACTTGTTTATGCAACTGTTTACAAAAGTAAATGTCATCCCCCCTTTTAAACTGTCTTAATTTTGTTTGCTGTCTGCTGTCCTTTAGGTTCCCTGTGCTTAACCATATTAACCCATGCGGATAATGTTTTGAAAGCCCTGGAAAAGGAAATCTCTTTGAATATAATTTTTATCCAGCCTCTCTCGACTTCCAGACTAGAGAAATCCAATCTCTTGTTCTGGTTAATCAGGGAAGCGAGCTAGGAGAAGTCTGCAGAAGCCCTTAGCTGAAAAACGGAGCTTCTGGGGCACTTGATTCTTTATTCTTGGCAGGAGCATCAGTCAAAACACAGGCCTTCCTTTCTCTTAAAGAGGAAAAGAATGAGAAGAGGGTTTCCTCCTTAAGACCTGGAAACCTCTACCTTTGCCTATTCAGCATTGTTCTTCTTGCAAATGGGCTGGCTTGGAGCTTCCATTCTATCCTGTGACAGATACGTAATTACATTGCTTTCCTTTCATGCTCTCCCTTCACAGGGCCTTCCATTTGACTTCATCTTTGCAGCTTCTATTCCATAGTTTCTTTGCTTCCCTACATTCCCAAGACCGCTTTTCCATCCTCGCACTCTGCCTCGTTTGGTATAGTGTCAGGTGAGAAGGCCACAGGGAATTGTCCAAGGCTCCACAGTGAGTAGAGCAGTCAACCTTTTACTGACCCTGTTCCTGTGCCTCAAATTTCGCAATGTTAGCTGCCTAGGAAACAGGACAATGGTAGGCTGATCATATAAAAAGGAGGACAGGGCTCATGTAACTTTAACGGTTGTAGAGAAAAGGGAATTTCAGCCGGTGTCATTTGTATGCAATTAGTTCCTGGTGAAATTCCCTCTTCATCACAACAGTTAAAGTTGCAGGGGCCCTGCCTTCTTTTGTATATGGTCACTCTAGTATAGTGCCTAGACAATGAAAAAATCTGTAACCTTAACAAATAAGGATTTCTGAACCCAAAAGGCCATGTGGGCAGTTCCTCTTAGTTGTAACCTATTTTTTCTCTGTACACGAACTCCCCAAAATGGTTTTTTTTTTAGATCTGTAAGTTTCTTTCCAATGAAGAGAGATGCTTGGATAGCAGGAAGTAAGAAAGCTATGGCCCTCCAGAAGTCCTAACCATTCCTGAACATTGGCTATACTACCTGGGTCTGATGGGAATTTCCAGCAGCATCTCCAGTTCAAGTACAGAAAAAAATAGAAGATTAAGTTTAAGAGTAAATGCCCACGTGACTTTTTGCATTCACTGCTATTGCTTAGATAGATGTTGTTCCTAATATTCCTCCTGATATTGTTCATAATATTATTCCTATCTGTCTATCTATATAATTAATGAATACATTAGATACAGCTCAGTCATATTTATCTTTTGCTGGGCTGATAAAACACAGTTTATTGGCCTGGGAACAAACCACATGACTCTATGCTGCCTTCTCATCCCTGCCCTCTTTACTTCATCTGCCTGGCTTTTGCAGGCCTGTGGCTGGGGGTGGGGGGTGGGGGGAGTTTCCCCCCTAAATTTTCTCTGCCCCTTATTTTTTTATGCACAAATTATTGAAAACAAATCTTCAAAAAGCCTGCAGACCAGATGAACTGCCCCCCTACTTTTTTGCTAGCCCCCTCAGAACTTTTAGGCTGGCTACCCATGGCTTTGGCACTGATTTTGTGGGTTGTTCAGACCAGTTTCCTGTTATCCTGGTTTCATACCCACCCTGGTTAATAAGCACAGTTTCAACCACTGCTTCCCTGGTTAGATGTGACTTGCTTCAACCACAGTTTCCTTTTACGACATTAGCATAGAAGCTGGGTGCACAATGGGAGGAGAGGAAGGGAGGGATGAGAAGGAACATATAGGCACACACTGCCTTTCTCAAGCCAATAAATCATGGCTCAGGAAGTAGCAAGCCAAAATGATGGCAGAGATGGGCTGGAACGAAAGTCAGCCGCCTGCCAGGGCCGCTTTCCTTTTCTTTCACTTGTAATCTCTATCACCATCTTTTGATTTCTTTACTGGTTACCTTCTATGGGAGACACTTGAACCGGAAAGGCAGAAGCAAGATGGTGATGGGAAGATAATATTGCTATGAAGATGTTTTCTCCATTGCCTTTTAGGGTTGCTGACTTCTTTCTTTACTGGCTCTACTCCTATGCCTTTCACGGTGTTCTGAGATGCAGAAATTAAGCAGGGCAAGTGTCCTCCATCAGTTTAGCTCCATACCCAGAAAAGCTCCATACCCCCAAAAAAGTTTGTGTCTGCCTGGCTGCTGTTTTAAAAACCAGGTTTTTTAAAAAAGAGGCTCACTGCAGTCTACATTACACTGTGGCTTCCTTTCATTTCAATGGGGCTTGTGAAGGAGGACATCCTGGCAAATTGTGTCCCATAAGTCTCTGTCCTGGAGTGCACAGCCCTTAAAGGCATTCCAAACCAGGCTTCATTCCAGGGGTCGTCCCTTCCTGTGCTTGATGTGAATCCACACACTATCAGGCAAAACGTTGTTGATCTGAATTCCTTCTACAACTTTTTTTTAAAAAAAATTACAATCAGCCCTTTGAAATTGTGTAGCAAACCAAAGCCATGTGACTATGTCTTTCATTTTGGTCAAGTTCCTTGCAGAACAAAAAAGATTCCCTTGGCATTTAAAAAATGGGGAAGCCTGTCAAAAATAGTCCCGCTCAAATCCGTAATGTCCTTGCAGATGGTTGAGACTATGTAGGCTGACCATATGAAAAGGAGGACAGGGCTCATGTAACTTTCACAGTTGTAGAGAAAAGGGAATTTCAGCCAGTGACCATATATAAAAGAAGGCAGGGCCCCTGCAACTTTAACTGTTGTGAGGAAGAGGGAATTTCACCAGGAACTAATTGCATACAAATGACACTGGCTGAAATTCCCTTTCTTCTCTGCGCGCATTGCGTCTGCGAATTCGCGTCCAGCGGAACTGTTCAGGGTGGTGAGGGGTCTAACCCGGGCACCTTCCCCCCTGAATCCGATTTTAGAGCCTTCGGCGGTTCGCTGCGATGCCTTTAATAATCATTTCGCAGATAAAATCTCTCGGATAAGAGCCGACTTAGATGCCGTCGTTATAGCAGAGGCTGACGATGGAGTGTCCGGTGACTCCGCGAGTAGAATTATACTGGATCAGTTTCAGTTGGTGAGTACCGAGGACGTGGACAAGCTGCTTGGACGAGTGAGGGGGACGACTTGCCCTCTCGATCCCTGTCCTTCATGGCTGGTCGTCCAGGGAGGAGATGTGGTTAGATCACAATTACAATATATTATTAATGCATCTCTCAGGGAGGGGAGTTTTCCATCATGTTTAAAAGAAGCGGTGGTACGGCCGCTTCTAAAGAAGCCCTCCCTGGATCCCCTGGACTTTAATAACTACAGACCGGTATCAAACCTTCCATTCTTGGGCAAGGTGATCGAGAGGGCGGTTGCCTTTCAACTCCAGGTAGTCTTGGATGACACTGATTTTCTAGACCCATTTCAAACTGGCTTCAGGGCAGGATACGGAGTTGAGACTGCTATGGTCGCCTTAGCGGATGATCTACGCCTGGGTATTGACAGGGGGAGTGTGTCCCTGTTGGTACTTTTGGACCTCTCAGCGGCATTCAATACCATCGACCATGGTATCCTTCTGGAACGCCTGAGGGGATTGGGAATTGGGGGCACTGTGCTTCAGTGGTTCCGGTCCTACCTCTCGGGCAGGTTCCAGATGGTGATGCTTGGGGATAGCTGCTCTGCAAAGAAGGAGCTGCTGTGTGGCGTACCACAGGGTGCCATCCTTTCCCCAATGCTGTTTAACATTTATATGAAACTGTTGGGAGAGATCATCCGGAGGCATGGGGCGGGGTGCTATCAGTATGCTGATGACACCCAAATATATTTCTCTATGCCTTCGACAACATCGTCAGCTAAGGATAGTGTGTCTCCTCTGAATGAATGCTTGGAGGCGGTAATGGGCTGGATGAGGAAAAACAAACTGAAGCTGAATCCAGACAAGACGGAGGTGCTTGCTGTCAAAGGCCGCAACCTGGGTTTGGAGGTGTGTCAACCGGTTCTGGATGGGGTTACACTCCCCCTGAAAGACTGTGTTCGCAGCTTGGGGGTGCTCCTGAATCCGTCGCTCCAAATGACAGCCCAGATAGATGCGACGGCCAGGAGTGCCTACTATCAGCTTTGGCTGATACGCCAGCTGCGCCCCTTTCTAGAGTTGGAAGACCTAAAGATGGTAGTGCACGCGCTGGTAACTTCGAGGCTTGACTTCTGCAATGCGCTGTACATAGGGCTACCTTTGTGCCTAGTCCGGAAACTTCAACTAGTTCAAAATATGGCAGCCAGGTTGGTCACCGGTACATCTAGGAGTGACCATATTACGCCAGCTTTAAAATCACTCCACTGGCTGCCAATTAGTTTCCGGGCGAAGTATAAAGTGTTGGTCATCACCTTTAAAGCCCTACATGGTTTGGGTCCAGGTTACCTGCGGGATCGCCTTCTCCCGTACAATCCGCCCCGCACGCTCAGGTCCTCTGGGAAGAACTTACTGCGGTCGGCCAAGACTAGGCTGACAACTGTTACCCAGAGGACCTTCTCTTCTGCCGCTCCCAGACTGTGGAATGACCTGCCGGAGGAGACTCGTCAACTTAACAGTCTTTTAGAATTTAAGAAAGCTATAAAGACTGTTCTCTTCCGGCAGGCATATCCAGTGTAATTTTTAGAATGTTTTTAGGATGTTTTAGGATGTTTTAATGCAGTTTTAATAATATTTGTCATGTTTTAATTAGTTTTATGTATTTTATCATGTTGTTGTTCCCCGCCTCGATCTAGACGGAGAGGCGGGTAAGAAATAAATCATTATTATTATTATTATTATTATTATTATTATTATTATTATTATTTCCCGCCCCTGCCCATTTTGCCTTTCTCTGCGCTAAGAGAAAGCTGGTGCTGCTCCTCCCAGCACTGACCTTGGTTTTGCACATGGTTCCCATGATGCAATGGGCACCACACAAAGTCACTCAGCCAACATTGGAAAGAGTGTCCAAGTCCCACCATGCCACCCAGATCCTCACCGTTATCTCCAATTTGAGATTGGAGATAACAGCTAGGGTGACCAGATAAAATCCAGGTCAGGGCTCATGTAACTTTAACAGTTGTAGAGAAAAGGGAATTTCAGCCAGTGTCATTTGTATGCAATTAGTTCCTGGTGAAATTCCCTCTTCATCACAACTGTTAAAGTTTCAGGGGCCCTGCCTTCTTTTGTATATGGTCACTCTAGTATAGTGCATGCACCTTTAACTGTTGTGATGAAAAGAGAATTTCACCAGGAACTAATTGCATACAAATGACACTGGCTGAAATTCCCTTTTCTCTACAACTGTTAAAGCTACATGAGCCCTGACCTGGATTTTATCTGGTCAGCCTAATAACAGCAGGGATTCTCCAGGGTGTGGGGCTAGGAAACCAAGCCCTTCTTCCCAGAAGGAACCAAAGGAGGCTTCTCAGGCCTCTGTAGGGTGGGTTAGGCCCACAGGTCAGAGGTTTTGCATCCCTGGGATAAATCCTCCCAAGGTGGTGTACAACAAAACTAAAACCATGAAACCTAACAAAACGATAAGAACAATAAAAAAGAATGATAAAATCAGAGCTAACGTTTAAAACTAGACAGTACAAACACAACATACCAATTCTACATCCTATGCACTTATACATATAAGCATATTTGCATAATCCCTGCTTTTGCTAGCGGGGAGGCAGGTTAAAAAACAAGGCAAGGCAGTGGCTGAATTCGGACGACATATTAAGCAACGGAGGAGGTGGGGAACAATCGTCAGTTGTGTTGCTTATTGTGTCATGTGGGGAGTAACACACAACGCACACACAACTGACGGTACGCTAATCTGGCAATTTAAACAACGAAGGGAAACAACGGGCTTGCACATTGTTTAGCCCCAAGCCCCATTGCTTAAAGTGTCATCCGAATTCAGCCCCCCTCTCTCCGTGGACTATTCCGTTTGGGGATAGAGTTCTGCTGGCTAGAGCAGCCAAACCCCCCCTTGCCGCTCTATGCAGCAGGCAGAACTCATGGTGCATGCTGGGATACGGCTGGGGGACTGAGGGAGGGGGAGGTAGGAGACACTGCAACCAAAATGGCCGCTGCAATGATTGTAGCAACTGAGGCGTTTGCTGGTGCCGAGCAGCGCTGGCTGCAGCATGTCGTCTGTGGAGCTCCGCCTGCCTAGGGTGACCAGATAAAATCCAGGTCAGGGCTCATGTAACTTTAACAGTTGTAGAGAAAAGGGAATTTCAGCCAGTGTCATTTATATGCAATTCGTTCCTGGTGAAATTCCCTCTTCATCACAACAGTAAAAGTTGCAGAGGCCCTGCCTTCTTTTGTATATGGTCACTCTAGTATAGTGCCTGTAACTTTAACTGTTGTGATGACAAGGGAATATCACCAGGAACTAATTGCATACAAATGACACTGGCTGAAATTCCCTTTTCTCTACAACTGTTAAAGTTACATGAGCCCTGACCTGGATTTTATCTGGTCAGCCTACGCCTGCCTAATGCACGGTCAGTACGCTATTTACCCCTCCGTTGCCTAATATGTTGTCCGAACTGAGCCAGTGACTCCTCACCTCACAAAACAATTGGAAATTGTGCTCTTAATTCTCTGGTTTCTGATACTTCACAAGCACTCCCCCCCCCCCCCCCAATTTAAAAAGCTTCTCTTTGCAGTGTTAGGGGCTAGAAATTTGCTTTGCAATAAATGATACATGATGTATTCCATGTTTGCATACAGCATTGTTGAATTGTGGAATATATGCACACCTGGGTACGGTTCAAGCCTATTGCTGGGCAGTCTCTCAAATTGAGAGCTTTTCTCAGCTCTGTTATGTGAAATCCCATAATTTAACTGGAAAGACCCAGGGATCAGATCGGGGTCTCAAACAAACAAAGCACGTGCCATGGTGATTAATTTGAAGAAGAAGAAAAAAAAATGGGGTGGGAGGAATTGACAGGGCTCTGAATGAAAAGAAGTTTTGAGTTCCACTGATAGGAAATTCGGCTTTATCTTCAATTTTTTTATTCAGATGAGTTTGACTGTGCAATTGAAGATTTGCCTTCTGAATATGAAAAACTTTACCTCAGGATTCAACATTCAGGTGCTTTAAGTTTGTTGACATCTCCTTAGCCTGGTGTTGGCAGGTGTCAAATATGAAACCTCATAAACTGTCAACTGCCAAATACTGTTGTCTGTCAGCTGTTAAATATAGCATACCATTACTTATCAACTATCATATATTGTTGCCCAATATCAAATATTGAAATATAATCAGTTGTCAAATGCTGAGATCAAATCTGTGCCTTTTTAAAAAAAAAAACGAGAGTATATCCGTTGGCTGGCCAAGTTTCAACATTCGCAGAGGAGAAATTTGAGGAGAATTTTTAGGGACAATTTCAATTCCACCTCCTGTGTGTCAGGGATAAGACTTGGGAAGCTGTGACTTCTATTAAAACCTAACTTGAATGATTGACAGAAAAAACGTAGAGTACAGATTGAACGCTATTGACGCAACTTTAATGGGTTGAGGGGAGATGGGCAAGTAATTTGTACTTTGAAATAGGGCTTAAAAAGAAAATGGCTGCAATCCCATGCACACTTACTTGGGAGCAAGGCCCATTGAACATAGTAGGACTTGCTTTTGAGTAACTGCACATGGGCTTGAGTGGTACGTGGAGCATTGTGGCACCTTTGCTCTACCTGTGGCATATTGTGGTGATAGAGGACTGGTGCTGTTGAGTGGGTAGTCCTGATTTTGGCAGAGGCAGCCCACCTGGGCAAGCATGTTAATCAGTAGTTTGCGGTGGCCATGTCTTTGGGTATGAAACATTCTGATATTTCTCCAGGATTCCTTGTGATGTTGCAGAGGTTGCTGGGGCACAACCTTTGGACCATTCACTTGTTCAGGGCCCATAGCTCAGCGGTACGGTGCCTGGTTTTGCACACATAATTTTATTTATTTATTTATTGCATTTCTATACTACCCAACAGCGGAAGCACTCTAGGTGTTTCCACAACAATTAAAGCCATAAAATACAAGATGATAAAATACAATATAAAAGTTTAAAACTTCAGTAGAAAAAAAAACCAAGTAGAAGCTAGCAGCAGCGGAGATATTTAAAATATAATAGCAGATTTAAAACAGAAATGGAAAAACTACAATGCTTGGGAAAATAAAAAGGTCTTCATCTGGCACCAAAAAGAGCACACTGTAGGCACCAGGTGAGCCTCTCTGGGAAGTCCATTCTACAACCAGGGTGCCATAGCAGAAAAGTCCCTCTCCCTAGTAGCCTCCCATCTCAGTACCTGCCATTTCCATTTAAAAAGACCTTAGGTAGCAGGGCTGAGAAAGGAACCACCTATGTAGAGGCCCAGCATAAGGGTCCAGATCTACACCAAGCAGGATATAACGGTATGAAAGCAGTATATAAAAGGCGGGAGCCACACCAAGCAGAATATAGCAGTATATGGTATGTGTCTGTGGGCCCCAACAGTTGTCAGTACCTTTCAATACCGCTATAAAGTAGTAGTGTGGCTCCTGCCTTTTATACGTTCAACATCTAAGGCCCCCCTCCGAGTGCCTACTCCAAGAGAAGCTCTGAGGTCGGCAACAAGGGAGAGGGCCTTCTCTGTGGTGGCCCCCCAATTGTGGAATGATCTCCCTGATGAGCCTGAGTTTGTTTTATTTTTAGGTTTATAGTTTTTTAAAGTTATTGCAGTGGTTTTAAATGTATGTGTATATTATGTGTATATTGTATGCTTTTGCTGTTTTAATTTTTGTATATTGTTTTTAATTGTTTTAATTTTATGTAAACTGCCCAGAGAGCTTCGGCTATGGGGCGGTATACAAATGTAATAAAATAAGTAAATAAATAAATAATATACCGCTTTCATACCACTATATCCTGCTTGGTGTAGATCTGGCCAGGGTTGACATTGTTGGGCAGTTGCTAACAACCCAAGTCCACAGGAGGGCCCACCACCTTCCTTGCTGTGAACCCAAATGCCAGCTGCAGTGATGGAGTCTGGGTAGCTCTGCCACGGTCCTCCCTTTTAATTTCCCCACAATGTCTCTGGGACCCCAACCTAGAGTTGCTCTAGAGAAGGGATGGGGAAATCTTCGTTCCTCCAGATGTCATTGGACACCCATCAACACCAACCAGCAGGGTCAGGGATGATGGGAGTTATAGTAGAACATCTGGAAGTCCAGGAGTTCCCTATCCCTACTCTAGAGCAATGTTAACTTACTGCCTTGGTCAGGTTTCTCTCTCTCTCTCTCTCTCTCTCCTTTTTGCTGCTGCTGCTGTGCCCACTGTCACCACTGAGGGGCGGGGTGGGTGCTGCTGTTCTTCCTGAGACCCACCCAGGGGGAGGGTGTTAACAGGGGTGCTGAGGTCCCGTACCAGGTTTGGCAGGGGGCTGCCTGCTGAGACCCCCAAGAGCTGCTGTCAGCCACTTCTGAGAAGGAAAAGCGTCTTGAGCCGGCAGATGTTTTGGATTAAATGACTTTTAGTTCTTTTATACTACAATTTCTCCGGTGTGGGCAGAACAAAACATGCCTTAGATGGTAGGAATTATTATGTGCACAGGTTGGACTGTAGGCCTGGCACATTGTGGACTGCTGATTTCATTGAAACGTTCATTTCCTCATCCTTCGAAAGCCCCTTTCTCATGGAGAAGCCCTAGTTTAGCTTGGATGTTCAGTTCTCCTTGCCCAAACCCTGTGATCCGTCTCCAAGTCTCTTGCATCTGCCGTTTATCCCTGTTTATTATTTCTGACCTTTGTAGTGGGTGCTCATGTAGCCTGACGCCACTTGCGGCCCACTGGCTCTCCTCGCCCTAGGCTACCCCCATCTCTGTTGCTGCCCTGGTCCTGAGATGCTGGCTCTCCTGCCTCTGGCTCCTTACAATGCCTCCTCCATCCCTATCCCAGCCGCTAAGCTTCATCACGCCCCCTTTGCCCATCAGTAGCCTAAAGCGGCAGGATCCTTTTCTCTGCCTGTGTGAACAGCGGAGTACTGGTCTGGTTTCTAATATATAGGCAGGCAGGGCTGCTGGCGCCTCAATGTCCGCACCCGGGCATGATGGAGGGGGAGGGGGAGAGGAGGTCACCGCTGCTCAAGTCTTTGGTTGCAGTCTGCCACAGCACACCATTTCCCACAGCCATAGATGAGAGAAAGTTTTGCAAAAATAAAAAAAGGGGGGGGGGAAGCTAGGGTTTTCTCATAGGCCATGATGGCTGGGGCTAATAGGAGTTGTAGTTCAGCACATCTGCTGGGTGCCAGATTGCTCCAGACCCCTGAAATGCTTCCAGCAAACGGTGATGAGTGGGTCGTTTTCCCTCCAGGTAAAACCACTGCTCCTTAACCAAGCCCCCCCCCACCCCCCACCCCCCACCCCGGCGGGTGCATCACATCTGCTGAGAGCCCTCTGCCAGGAACTTCACTCCTGGTGCCTGAGTGCTTTCGACATTTCCTCAGAAACCTTCTGCTTGCGTCCAAAGACAACCCCAAATCCCCAACATACAGAATATACTAGCATCCAAAGGGCACCCTCTGAAAACGTCTGCGCTCGATAGGTTTGATGATATGGGGGGGGGCATGTGATCTCCAAACAGACCCCCCCCCCCCTCCAAGTCCAGGAAATCGGACTAGCCGGCTCCCTCCTTCCTCTGAACTCCTGTTTCTCGCCCCAGTTGAGAACGGAATCCTGCCTACCACCTGCTCCTCTTTCCCCTTCTGCACCATCACCTCACCTCCTCCAAGAGCTGAGAAGGAAACCCAGGAGTCCGGCGGGGGGGGGGAAGGAGTGGGGGCGCTTTCGTTCAGCTACGAAGAAGGGACCCAGGCATCCTGCCCCCCTCCGCACATCTACATCTGCTATAACCCCCTCCCGCTGCCGCCGCCGCCATGAGCTGAGAACATTAGGCTGGGTGAAGAACCCCACCCGAACCCCACCCACGTCTCCCCAACCTCTCGGTACCACACGGCAGGGTGCGTGTGTGTTCCCCACCTCCCCAATGTGCCGATGCTCACCTTACACCCCCCATACCTCTGGCTATGGGGCCCAGGCAGAGCCGGGAGGGGGAAGGGAGTGGGGGGGAGGAGGGACGGGGGCAGGGCGGGGCCCGGAGGGAGGGGACTCTTCGCCGCGGCTGATGCCGATTATGTCACATCGATCAGGCTCTGCAGCAGCAGCAGCAGCAAGAGCCGGCGAGGCAACAGTAGCGGCAGCAGAGCGAGCGGAAGGGGGACGGGCGCGGCTCAGGTAGGGGGGCAGGATAGGCTGCAGGCGGAGAGGGAGGGAGGGAGAAAGGGGGACACCCCAGCCCTCTGCAGGAGCCCCGGGGCTACGGGGTGGGTGGGGGAGGAAGGTGGGCCAGGGATGTCCTTGTAGCTGAGAGGTGTGTCCCTCCTACCCCAGTCTTTGTCAGAATCTGGAGAAGGAATGATGGGTTTCCCCCCTCGCCCGCCCCCCAAATCTGGAGTGTAAAGGAGAATGGCGCCGTTCTCGAGTGGTCGTGAATTGTTTGGGGGGGGGGGGGGCGCGCGCGAAAGATCAGCTAGACTCCCAGCTAGAAAGATTTGGTGGTGCCTCTTCGATGGAAGGGGATGCGCGTATAGGAAAAGTTGCCGGGGGGTGGGGGGCGTGGGAATGGTGTCCCTGGGTCCAGACCTCCTCCCTGGGGCAGGTGCTGGTTCGCGCGTGTGGTTTCATGACAATGGGGAAGTTGGGGCGGAGGAGGGGGGCGGAGGGGTGAAAGGGGCCCCCTCCGGAGGGTGGGGGAGGCGATCCCCTCTAGTCTATGGGAATGTAATGGGTTTGATGTCGAGCAGCAGGAGATGCTCTCTAGGAAGGGCTGGGCTCATACCGTAGAAATGCGAGCCCTACCTTAAATCAGCCACATCTCAGGGGAAGATGCATGGACGGGGGGCTCCTTGGGACAGGACTAAGATGTGTGCAGGGGGAACAGAGAGAGCGAGAGAGAGGGTGCATCAGGGCCCCTTGTGTGTTAGGGATATGTGCCAAGGATGGGGATGTGTCAGGGATACAGACCCTCTGCACTCATTGTATGTTAGGATGTGTGCTTGCAGGGGAAACCTTATGCCAGAGGAGCCAAGGTTTTCTGCAGGATGGGGGTTGTGTGCTAGAGGGGTTGTGCCAGGCATTTTTGGGTGTGTGTGTGTGTGTGTGAGAGAGAGAGAGAGAGAGAAAAGAGGGGATGGAATAGCAGAATGGTGTATGCTGATGAGATTCTGAGAAATCTGCCCTGAAAGGGATACGGTATGTGGCTGTGTGTGTGTGTGTGTGTGTGTGTACGTGGGAAACGAGTACAGATGTGGCCCTCAGGTGTGTGAGAAGAGGATGCATTGTGCTGCTGGCGAGGATGCTACGGGATCTGTGGGCGCGCGTGGGGCAAAGATGTTGAGTTATGGTTGTGGAGCGAGTATGAAAAGGGTGTGGCACCTGGATCAGGGCCTAAAGCAGGAGGCAGCACCGTGGATGTCGTCACCATTGCCGGTAAGCGGGAGGAGATGGCCTGCCTCAGGCAGTAGATTTGGGGAGAGCATTAAAGACCAGCAAATACACATACCAGGATTGGTGTGTGTGTGTGCTGAAACACCATTTGCACTTTCTGCCTCAGGTAGCAACATGTTTGATTGTTTTTTCCCCCTGCATTCACAGAGAATGCAGAGCTTCTCCCCCCCACAACTTTTTTTTCTTTTTAAAGTACAGTTTATTTGTGTTTGTGTCTGACTGTAGGTATATGAAACGTGTGTGGGAGGTTGTTGCTCAGATAAGGCATTGCTCTGTTTTGGAGGCGTTGTGTGAGGTTTTGCTATTTTGGGATGATTGTAAAAGGCACTGAATCATAGCAATGGGAGCGTGGTTACTGGTGTGTGTGTGTGTGTGTGTGTGTGTGTGTGTGTACAGGTTGTGGCTTGTGCTTGTGGGGACATGGAACCCAGGGGTAGATGGGGTGGGTGGGTAGGTGGGTTGCGTGTGAAAGGCAACAGGCTTGTTAGGGTTGTAGAGACTGAATGTTGGGGTGAGAGAGATAATTATCGGATGGTGTATGTACATTTCCGTGTGTGTGTTTGGGGAGGGACTATATGATGTAGAACAGGGAGGGGCAGGCAACACTGAGTTTATTGGCACGTCGTGTTTGTGTGGCATTGTTTTTCTGTACCTGTTGGAGGTGAATGGTACTCTGAGTTGAGCCTGAGGTCTTCAGTGTTTTGGGATGTGTGTGTGTGTGTGTGTGTGTGTGTGAAGAGCTGGCATGAAGGCATGTGCCACAGGGTAACCTGTATGTGACACATCAGTTGGAATGACTGGCAGGTTTCTAGGTCTGTGTAAGGTGTTCGGTGCAAGTCCTTGGGGCCTGAGTCTGAGACCACTTAAATATAATTTCATTAAATATGTGAGGAGTGAGTGATGCATACTGGAGTGTGCATTAGGTTGTGTGTGTGTGTGTTGCTTCTCCATTGTGTGTGTGTGTGTGTGTGTGTGAGAGAGAGAGAGAGGTGGGTAGAGAGGCAGTTTATGCATTGTGTATGTGTAAGCGAAGGGAGCTGTGTATCTGAGACTGTACAAAATGTCCAGTTGTGTGTGCAAATTTGTTGGGGATGCTAAGTGTCACTGAGGGTGTTCCCTCGAGGTGGAAAAGTGCCAGGATGTTGTTCCTGTACAGGGCGGCTCTCGGTGCCGTGCTCTGCATACCCAGTGCGTGCAACAGGTCTTAGTTTCAGCAAAAGCTCACCCTGACTCAGCCTGAAACGCTGCTTGGTAAAGGCCAAGGCCTGGAACCTTGAGGCGCGAGGACTTCTGATTTAAAGCACTAAAGACGAGGCGAGCGCCCCAGAGCACATGCAGGCTGCGCTTATGTCACGACCTGCTGCTCCTGACTTGCCAGCACTGAGGGTCCAAATGAGCCCTTTTTCCTTAAAAAAATGAACTCCCGCATAGCAGAGATTGGGACATTGGTGGCTCGCCCTGTCTCTGCTTTACTACTTCTCTCAGCCTGTTCATCGGTATGTTGCTTGTATTGGCTGGGGCCTGTTGCACTGTGCTCATGGTGTTTTCCTGTGTACGTTCGTAGGGATGTGGGTGTTCCTGAGATGGGTGGGGTGTGTGGGTCTTGTGCGTGATGAGTGTGGAACCACACACAAAGCATTGCTTGTATCTGGCTCTTGTCTGCTCCTCTTGCAAGTGCAGGACCAGAGCTCAGTCACAGAAGCTGTTCAATTATGGTAAAACATGTGTAGAGTGCTCTTCCCTTGCCCCTGACTAATTGCAACTGAGAACAGAGGTAAACGAAGACGTTGCACTTAGAGCCTATAACCTTCCAAGCAAGCTGTCATTTTCTTGTATAAAAGTATGCCTTGCCCATTCATGCAGGGCACACGGCCAATTCATCACCCTCTTTAGGGGAAAGCTATCCACGACCCACCCAAGCACAGGCACTTTTTTTGTTCTCTCCTGAGGAGCAAAATCTAGGAAGTCACTTCTTTCTCAAAAGGAAGAGGGAAGTATGAAGGCCCTTTTGCTTCCCAGTTGATCAGCTGTAAAGAGGGACCAGAAAAATGCCCCTCCATATCTCTCCCCCTCTCTCAAAACACCTTGGATTCTCCTTGGATTCCAGTGTGAGGTGAAAATAATTCCTGGCCTTCAGTGTGGATGCTTCCTTGACAGAGATACTTTTCTTATAGGGCGCTGCAAACCAGAATATTCACATTTGTGATGGATTATCCTCCCCCTCGCAATCATCTTCTCTCACTGCATTGAGAGAGGGTCCAAATGAATGGAACGGAGGGCAATTTAGATCCCCTTTTGATAACGAGAAGTCAGAAATAGTTGACTTGGATGCTAGGATTTGGTTCCTTAATGCTCTTTCCCCACTCCACTCCTTCTGCAGTAGTCTGTAAAATGGAGCAGGGAATAAACCTGGGACACCCGCATTAAAATTTGGAAGGGGAGGGGATCAGCAGAAATCTAATTTGATGTCTGTGTGAACCCCTGCTAGTCCAGAAATTCTCTGAGCTACTAGATGACATCTGTCGATACTCCAGTCCTTGGGTTTTTACCAGGCCACAGACAGTTTAATAACCTCCATGCGCCAATCAACTGGGTATTTAGGAAAATGAATGGAAATCAAGAACATATTCTGCCCTAAGAGATTAGGAAAGAAAGACCCCAAAGCTAGGCAAATTCACATGAATGGGAGAGGAATTATATCTTGGGAAGTTAAATAATCCCAAATTTTAGTTGGACCAAATCTGTGTTTTTGATTTTTTGGTATTTGGAAAGAGCAGTGGCTGGGGGAGGGGACGAACATGTTTCTCATTATTTTTTTTGGCAACTCACTGTATTGTTTGGCTGTCTGGCTGGCTGGCTTCCTTATTAGAGAGATGCTGTTTAATTATTGCTTTTATCTGCCTAATAATAACAGGGGAGTACTAATATCCAAACACATAATTCTGATCTTGAGATACTAATTCGCCTTTTGCATTTCTGGTAAGAAAACAAATAAATCCTATTTGACATATACTGGAGATCTATGTAGAAAGACATTTTTTTTACTTTCCGGCTCCCAGTTCCTTTTCCATCTCTTAATTCTCCATTCTAATCCCAAGGAAAGCCAAGATGTTTGCCTTGTCCAGGTTATATGAATAGATCTATTTTTCTGCCTCCAGACAAAAGTTCAATTTGTGTCATCCTTGGAGCATGCCCGTGCTTTTACAGCAGGGCTTGGGGGGAGAGAATGTCCCACGGGGGATTGCACCTGCCCGATTTAGGTCAGGAGCCCTAGTGCCAACCTCTCTTAATGATTAACACCTTTCCCCTTTCTGGAGGAATGGAAGCTAACCCCGAATGCCCCCAGTCTTTCTCTCTTCCTCCCAGGCCTTGACAGGTTGTGATGGGCTGGAGGGTGGGTGGGCAGCAGGTGGCAATTGATTTACAGGAGGAATCTGTTGGAGGCAGGAGTTGTGGCGGGCAGGGGGGCTGATGGCAGGGAGAGAGGATGGATAGCTATATGTTTCTGGGCAACGGGAGAAATTATGGTCTGGCACGTTCCCCATCAATCCGCTTTGTCAATAGAGGTGGTGCAGGATAGAGAGAAATATCAAGGCCCAACCTACTCGGCTGCAGCCTGCAGGGATGCCCTCCGTCCTGACCCACGGCTCTTCCCGTTGTCAGATCACACGGCCCTTCATTCCTCCAGGTTTGACAGTGCCCCACGCTCCTAGCTTCCAGCCCTCTCTCCTCCTCCTCCTCCTGATCCCTGCTCTTGTCTCTTCTATCCGCGTTAGGTCTTGATCTCTTTTTCTTCCTGTTCTATGAAGGACTCTTTGTTCCTAGGATTCCCTCTCCCTGTCTATCGGTGGCATTGTCCCCAGATTTGCACTTCCCAATGCAGCAGGAAGGGAGGCTAATGCCCCCTTTTTCTTTAGTTTTTTTGAGGGGGAGTAGGTGGAGGGGGCTGTGATCCTTGTATCTTCAGCTACCCCACAGCCTGGGGATGGGGTGATCCTGAGCAGTGCCTGGGCTGACATGGCCATTTCACCCGCACTGTATGACAGTCCCACCCTGGCTTTGCACCTGTACATCCATCCCTGTAACCAGACACTCATTTCCCTCTTGTCCCTTATTTGCTTATTTGCCTGCCTCAAACCCCTGCGTCCCCCACTCAGCACCTGCCAGAGAAGAGAGGCAGGGAGGGGCAAGGGAGTATGCCCCTCCTTCTGTTCCCTAGCATCCTTGAATCGTACCATAACTCAGCCTTCCCCAACCTGGTGCCCTCCAGATGGGTTGACTCCAACTCCCATTACCCCCAGTCTGCACAGGATTATGGGAGTTGTAGTTGAAGACATCTGGAGTGTGCCAGGTTGGGGAAGCCTGCTCTAGATGTTTCAGCCTACCACTCCCATCAGCCTCAGCCAGCATGGCCAATGGTCAGGGGTGATGGGCATTGTTGTCCAGAATATCTGGGGTGGGGCAGGTTGGGGAAGGCTCTTGTAGAAACAATTTCTTTGCATTGCACCCATCAAAATTCCTCCTGGAGGAATGAGACCTTTTGCCCTTGCTTCGAGAGATGCTGGGGCTAGATCCCAGGTACCCTGGTGCTGAGTCCTCATTATTATGTGAAGTTGGAAGGGCCCCTTCTCTTCAAAGACCAGGCTATCTATTTGCGTGACTGAATCCCTTTCTATCCATCAGTGTAGTCTAGTCTCCATGAGCCACAAACAGACATAGCTGAAAATACAGAGCTGGACCTACCACCCTTGCAATTAGCCAAATGATTGGTCCAATTAAGGGTTGCCTACAGATGAACAAATGCAAGCAGGGAAGCTTAGATCACTGAAAGAGAGCTGGCTAAGCTATTGATGATCTGCAAATGACTAATATAGGCACTTTGGAGCAGAAGGGCTAGTAAAAATGTGTGTGATTCTGAGTTAGTCACATCATGCAGTGTGTCATTAAGAGATGGCAGAGTGATAGACAAACCAGACCCATAGGCTGCACAATCCACTGTGGAGGTTTCCCATACAGCTCCCATGGAAATGAACCACAGCCTTATACAATTCCATTCATTTCAATGGGTCTTGCGTAGAAGAACTTCCTGGTGGATTGCCCCATTTTTAGGGCTGTGCACAGCCCCCCGGATCCGGTCTGGATCCGGACGATCCGGATTGAGTCCGATCCGGACCAGATCGGACCTCCCCCGATCCGGTCTGGAATCGGATTTGGATCCAGATCTGGGTCTCTGCATCGAAATCTGGAGACTCTCCTTTTCCCCATAGACTTGCAAAACTATGGGAAAAGGACTCACCGCCCTCCCCCCACTCTTCCTGCTTTCCTGCTGCCTCCTTGTTGCCACTGCGTCCGCCGCTGCTTTCAGGAAGCAGCAGCAGCGGCAGACAGCAGCAGCAACCAGGAGGCAACAGGGAAGCAGGGAAAGTGGGGGGAGGGCAGTGAGTCCAATGGACTCACTGCCGGCCTGGCGGCCCTGGGTGCCAGCTACACAGCCAGCACCCAGGGACCTGGAAGGGCAATGGGCCCTGGATCTCCTGATCGATCTGGAATGATCCAATCCGGTCCAGAACAATATGGACCTCCCCCGATCCGCTTCAGATTCGGGATCCGGATCCGTGCACAGCCCTACCCATTTTAATGAGCAGAGATGTGTGTGTGTGTGTGTGTGTGGGGGGGGGAAGTGCCATTTGGAATTCCTAACTCAGACACCATAATGTTTTGTGCTAGCCCTGTCCAGATGGTCCAAGCAATTGAGCTGAGTCACTCACACTAGAGGGAAAGTAAACCTTCCTAAAATAAAATACCACCAACAATAACAACATTCCAACATAATTTTATTTCTTTATTTATTTTGACATTACTATCCAACCTAATTTGGGGGGCATTTCTTATTTTTGCTCCAACTATAGCTATCTAGCTGAACCTGAGCACAACCCATTGGGTATGATGTCTGTCCTGTCTTTCATTAAGGCAATTCTTGACCCTTCAGAGGAGGTGGCAAGATAATTCTGAACAAAGTAATTGATTTTATGCTGAAAACAGGGCCCCAAATCCAGGGCGACTTCCTGTCCTAGGCAAATATTAACTCCTCCCCCCATCTTGCTGTATGTAGGGGTAGCAATTGTGTTTCTTCCTCAAGCACCTTCCTGTTAGGCTTTTTCTCCTGTTAAAATAAAGGGAGGATACCATAAGTGTGTGTGTGTGTGTGTGTGTGTGTGTGTGTGTAGGAGACGGAGAGAGAGATTCTCTCTTTGACCCAAGAGAGAATAGGGTCTGGGTTTGGGGAAGACAACATGTTCACTACTGGAGGTTTTTCCAATTGGAGCCCCATTCCCCCACTTCATAATGGTGAATCAAGACTTTTGCTGCGTTGACTTGTGTGGAGTGAAGGCAAGGAGGCTGCAATCTGGAAAAGTGGGCACAATTTCTCCCATGTATGGAGGGTCTGATGTGTAGGTGGGGAGTTCTTCTAAGAGGATTTTCCTGGAACTCCTGGGATTCTGCCACCCCAAGCGGCTGCCCATGTTGCCTATTGGTTAGGCTGACCCTATGAAATCGAGCCAAAAGTTCACCATTTTCAGCTCCTAGCTGGTCACAGGGCTGCTGGCACTCCACACTGTGCCGTGTTCGTTCCACTAGTGTGGGCGCGTGGGCGCTCCACATTCCAGGAGACAGGCCCCCTTGCAGCTGTGGGGACAGGACACCTCACGAAATGCCTCTCTTGTTCTCCTGAATGTGAATTCACCTAGGGGAAGATCACCTGTCACAACCACTTAGGGTTGTTAATGAGCATCTAATGGGTCAAATGTGAGGAGACTGAGAAAGGGAGGCCTTTGACTGGGAAGGCCCACAATATCTCTCATTTTTTTTCTCCACGGCCTACTCTTGAGTGGGCCCAGAGCCAAGGTCCGGCTGGGCCGGAGCCGGCCACGTTGGCAGGTTCTCTCTCTAGCCTTCTACTGGAACCCTGCAGGATGAGCGGCAGAGTGGGAGCTAGGAGACAGACTTCTTCTGGGGCTCTGCAGTCATCGTGTGGCCTACGCTGCCATCACTGCTCTGGAATCCGGGTCCAAAACAATTGGCGCCTTGTCGTACGCTTGCTGCGTGTTGTTCTCCAGATGGCTCTGCTGCCCCCAAGTTTCCGCTGCCTCACCCTCGGCCTGGCCTGGCCTGGCCCCAGGGCAGCTTGGCTACAAAGAGGGTTTGATTGGGGCTCCAAGCAAAAGTTAGTGGGATTTAGATTTGGTGGGTCGTTGAGAGTGGGGTGAGGAGGCCAGCTGGAATGGGGAGGGGTGTTCTGCCAAGCAGGGCAGAGAGACAGGTGGCAGAAAGGCTGGGCAGGAAGGGACCCTGGCTCTGTGCCTCATATTCCACTAGGAGTATGAATCAGGCTGTTCCAAGAAGCAGGACTTCCCACACGGAATCCTTTTCCCAGAAAGACGGCTGCTGTCCTGTGTCCCAATGAGACCCAGCCAGTATGGACACAACGTTTTGCAAATGAGTGAAACAGAGACTTGATTTGCTGAAATGTCCATGCTCTCCCAGTTCTCTTTTGGAACTGGGGGACATGTATCAGGGTAGGGTGACCATACAGAAAGGAGGACAGGGCTCCTTTATCTATAACAGTTGTGTAGAAAAGGGAATTTCAGCAGATGTCATTTGTATGCATTGAGCATCTGGTAAAATTCCCTCTTCATCAGAACAATTTATGCTGCAGGCGCTATACTAGAGAGACCAGATACAAAAGAGGGCAGGGCTCCTGCAGCTTTAACTGTTGCTATGAAGAGGGAATTTCACCAGGTGCTGCTGAAATGACACCTGCTGAAATTCTCCTTTCAATATAATTATTAAAGATACAGAAGCCCTGTTCTCCTTTTCATATGGTCACCCTATATCAGGGTCACCCACACATCACTTTTAATTGCATTCCTAATTGCCCATTAGTACTTTGTGTCCCCCACATCATAAATTGAGTCTAAAGGGGAGTTCCATTTCTCAGAAAACTATAATAAACAATTTGTATACCATGTTTAATATTTAGGGTGACCATATGGAATGGTCAGGGCTCCTGTACCTTTAACAGTTGTATAGAAAAGGGAGTTTCAGCAGGTGTCATTGGTATTCATGCAGCACCTGGTGAAATTCCCTTTTCAGCACAACAGTTAAAACTGCAGGAGCCCTGCCCTCTTGACCAGATACAAAAGAGTTTTAACTTTTTTCATGAAGAGGGAATTTCACCAGGTGCTGCATGCATACAAATGACACCTGCTGAAATTCCCTTTCCTATACAACTGTTAAAGATACAGGAGCCCTGTCCTCCTTTTCAGATGGTCATCCTAATATACAATCCTTATTTAATTTTAAATTTATAGCAATCCTACAAGGCAGTATTGATATAATGGTAGGTCACTCTTACAGGTGGGAAACTGATGCTGGTAGATCTGTACATAAGATTGTCTTTGGATGACTTTTCCATTTTGAAACCCCAGTAATGTTTCAGAATTTCGGGGTCTTAGAAAATCCATCCATACTATCAATCCCAGATGTATTGTGGCATCCTGGATGGCAACAGACTAAAAGATCATATTCCTTCACTCCTGATTTATATTCTGAAATACCTCCAAACCCCTGTTTATGTCATTGCAATTGTGAATATGAATCTAAACTAGCTTTTCTCAACCAGATGCCCTCCAGATGTGTTGGACTACAGTGCCCACTATCCCTGTCCATTGATCATGCTGGCTGAGGCTGATGGGTGTTGAAGTCCAAAACATCTGGAGGGCACCAGGTTGAGGAAGGCTGATCTAGTCCTTATTCTCCATGGAATAAATACAAACTGAAAACAATGGGAGTGGGGCACAGAGGATCCCACCCTTTTAACTCCATTTAACTATTGTGATGCAGCTGAGAGTGTGCAAGATACTAAAGGTGTTTGATTATGGGGTTACTAATGCTCCTCAAATGACCTTGGGTATTCAGCCTAGTTTTCATGGCACCTGGCATCTATTCTTAGCCCTGGGAAGAGATTGAAGTGAAGTGGGTTGGAGGGGAGGAGGAGGCACTAGAAGTCTAAACGCTCGTAATTTCTAGGAAGTGTGGAGCAGTCATCTCTGACAACAATCCAATAAATTGGGGGTGGAGGAGAAGGAGACAGCCTTTGTGAGGGAAGAGGGTGGCTTGTTCTGTTTTGTCTACACGTTGCCATTTTGTCTACAAAAATTGCAAGAATCTAAATGAGTGTCCAATTATTTGGGGAGGGTTGTATTTGCTTTTATATTTTGCCATCTTTTCCCACATCTTAGTAGGGTTGAGAACCCTATAACCCTACTCTTTAGGGCTGGCTGCCCTAACCTGGTACCCTCCATATGTTAATAATAACTCTGTTCAGATAACATGGTAAGCATTGGTTGGGCTGCTAATCCCTTTTCAGTAAATGGTTAGTGAGCGTGTTTAAACCGTGGTTATGTAGCCACCATGGTTAGGAATGGTTCCCACAACATGCTAAATCATGGTTCACATGACACGCTAAGTATTAATGTTTTAGTTCAAAATGCTTAACCATCATGGCTTAGTGTGTTGTCTGAACAGGGTCAGTGTGTTGTGTGAACCATTCCTATTCATTCATTATTTATTTATTTATAGCCCACCTGTTTTCCAATACTGGGCCTCAAGGTATTTCATAACCATGGTTTAAACACACTTACTAACCATTTGCTGCAAAAGGGTTAGGGGCCTAACCATAGCTTAGTGGGTTGTCTAGGCTGACCAGATAAAATCCAGGTCAGGGCTCATGTAACTTTACAGTTGTAGAGAAAAGGGAATTTCAGCCAGTGTCCTTTGTATGCAATTAGTTCCTGGTGAAATTCCCTCTTCATCACAACAGTTAAAGTTGCAGGGGCTCTGCCTTCTTTTGTATATGGTCACTCTAGTATAGTGCCTGCACCTTTAACTGTTGTGATGAAGAGGGAATTTCACCAGGAACTAATTGCATACAAATGACTCTGGCTGAAATTCCCTTTTCTCTACAACTGTTAAAGTTACATGAGCCCTGACCTGGATTTTATCTGGTCACCCTAGGGTTGTCTGAAGATTACAACTCCCAACATTCCTGACCATTGGTCATGCTTTCTGGGGCTGATGGGAGATGCAGTCCAACATGTCTGGAGGGCACCAGGTTGGGGAAGGTTGATTTAGCCCATCACCCTTCACAGGGCGGCTTACAATAAGCAATACCAAAATAATAAGCAATAAGCAATAAACAATAAGCAAGGCACCAAAATAATCATGTAAGGGCAGCAGATGACATAATTATTAAACAAACTCTAGGCTCATTCAAAAGCTGATTGTATTTTTAAAAAATCTTTAGGGCCCTTTTAAAAAACAAAGAAGGGGGGGGGGAAATGCAGCTCCCTACGAAGAGACTTCCAGAGTGCCATGACAGGGTTTCAGCCCCAACGAGCTTGCAAAGCAAGCTGCTTGTAAATATTTTAAATTAATTAATTAATAAGTAAATAAATCTCAAATTGCTCCTCTCCAGGGATAAAATCCAACATAAGTCTTATTTAAAATAGACCCATTGAAATGAACAGGACTTCAGGTAGTCATGATGAGGATGACATATGAAAAGGAGGACGGGGCTCCTGTATGTTTAATAGTTGTATAGAAAAAGGAATTTCAGCAGGTGTAATTTGTATGCATGCAGCACCTGGTGAAATTCCCTCTTCATCACAACAGTTAAAGCTGCAGGAGCCCTTCCCTCTTGGGCAGGGCTCCTGCAGCTTTAACTGTTGTGATGAAGAGGGAATTTCACCAGGTGCTGCATGCAAACCAGTGACACCTGCTGAAATTCCCTTTTCTATACCGGTGTTAAAGATACAGGAGCCCTGTCCTCCTTTCCATATGGTCACCCTAGTTATGACCTGTGCACAGTCATTTCCATGGGTCTACTCTAAGTAGGACTTGTATTGGTTTTTACCCCAGATCCTGATCCAAAACGTAGAGATTTCACCCTTGAATAACCTCATTTGCAAATAACTAGATAAACTCGTCATGACGTGAACTGATGCATTTAGGTAAAGGGACCTAATGGAAGAGGCCACTGTGGTGCTTGGAGGGAGTTTATGAACAGAACTGGTGCAACTGGGTAATTTTAGACCAGCCTCCCCCAATCTGGTGGCAATCCACCATGTGTTGGACTCTCCCAATATCCACTGCCAGCATGGCCCTACTGGGCAGGGATGATGGGAATTGTAGTCCAACACATACAGAGGGTGTCAGGTTGGGGAAGGGTGTTTTACAGTCACCCTCCTCTGTTTAGATGGTAATGTGTATTCTTGCAGTTACGTCAAACTGTAGTAAACCTGGGGACCTCCCGCTCATTCTCCGGAGTGGGGCCCTGCACATCATCCCCAAAGTCCGATGGAACCAATAATGCCAGTTGTGGGTAACAGGGCAGAGTGAGCAGGTGCACAAAGCAGGACTTCAGGCAGTGGAGGCTGGTGGCTCCGATGTCAGCGGGGTGGTGAATCCACTCCGGGTTTCAGTCAGAATGGCTCTTTTCAGCAGACACCTTAAACCACGGTGGTTAAGGCTTTTTTTTTTTTGTTAACAAAAAAGCCTTAACCACCATGGATTAAGGTGTCTTCTGAACAGGGCCAACCAGTTAGAACTCTGAACCTAGAACAAATTCACCACCCCACTTGATATGGGAGTTACCAGCCTCTACTGATTGCAGGGGCTCTCCTCTTGCCTTGATACATGTGTGGAAGAGGAGGCTTCAGTGGTACAGCTTTTCTCGCCTCTGAACAGCTAGTTGTGTCTACCAAACTTCCCTTTTGCACATGATCCCTAAAGGTAAAGGAGCCCTGCAGTAGTCTTCTTTGGCATCTAGTCCCCTACAGAAGAATGGTGTGGTATGGATAGAAAGGAGTGGATGACCCCATGCACCAACTTGAGCTTTTTGGAGGATGAGTGGGATACAAATGTAATCCTCATCAGTGTAATGTGAAAGTTTCAGGATTTTACAGGGTTGTCTCGCCACTCCCCCCCCCCCCCCCCCCGCATAAGACTGGAGCTTTGCTGATAGAACCTGGAAGGGACCAGTCCCAGGGGCTTGTGTCACGATGAAGGGCCATTGTTTTGGAACTGCTCCTTTCCCCCTGATAAATATTTCTCCCTCTCTCTCCCTCTTTGGGATTTGCATGTTTTCTTTAGCAAATGAGGCTAAGGGAGGGGAGAGAGGCAGAGGTTGTTAACCCCTCCCGTTTCAAAGCTGAAGACCAAATCTCCCTTTTAAGTCAGCAGCACTGGATCTGGAGGGGCTTACTGGCTTGCGGCGCTGTGGTTCTTGTTGAGTGAACCAGTGTCAAGGATAGGGAACTGAGAGCCAAATTGCCTAGGCTTCTGTTCCCGATCCTGGCAAAAGAATGTGGGTTTCGCGGTTGGAGCAGGTTGGAGCAAAATCCCTCTCGGGTTTTATTCTCCTGTGTGCGGCAAGGATCCTGCCTCTCCCGCCCCCCTGTCCTTTTGTGCTGTGTGTGTATGTATTTTAGTGGGCAGAGTCTTTTAAGGCCTGTTAGCTTATCTTTGCCCATGGTTGCCATGGAGACCACAGATTGGTCCTGTCCTGTAGGAAAGGGGTGGTTTCCCGAGCAGACACGCTGCTGGGGAATACCTGCAACAATCGATACCTGCCAAAAAAGCAATACATGTGTGCGAGGCAAAGTACATGCCCCCCCCCCCGTCCCCCCAGCTGCAGTTTAGCAGTCACGAAACTGCACAATACACAAAGAATGGGATCTAAACAAGAGGCCCAGGCAAGCAGGCAGACACTCCACACTACTGGTTTCTGCGAGCGCTACAGATTTTGAAAACATCCTTCGTGGATGGACTTGCCATGAGCAGGGCCAGCCCTACCATTAGGCAGAGTGAGGCAGCTGCCTCAGGCAGCAAATCCCGGGGGGGGGGGTGGCAGCAAAGTGTTGGAGGGCAGAGCTGTATGTCTACTACACAGCCTGCCCTGAAATCTCCAAAACTACCCTCTTGCCCTCAGGGCAGTAGAGCCAGCTAGCAGTGAAGAAATATTCAACTGCCAGTCTGGTCAGCTCTACGTGGAATCTTGGCCTCGGGTAGCAAAATGTCTTGGCATGGCCCTGGCCATGAGGCAAGATGAGATGGCCCTCCTCAGGCAACAGCCTTGGCCATTATTAAGAGTAGACAGACAAATTTGATGAGGGCCAATCCACCAGGACGAATCTCGCTCTAAACGAATGGGAGAATGGACGCATGTGCGTCTGCGCGGCTGCTCTTTGCTTCAGTGGGGTTCATTCGAGAGAACTTCCTGGTGGATCACGCCCTAAATGGAGCAGTGGGGGAAGGAGAGGCTGCCATTAGGATTTTCTGCCCCAGGCACCAAAATGTCTTGGGTCAGCCCCAGGAATCTCCTGCACTTCTTACTGTAGCGTGCAAAATCGACTCTGTGGAAACGCAGAGAGACAGGAATGTTTGGCCAGTGGTGCTAAATGAGAGCCATTCTGGAGCAGGGAACAACATTGGCATTTCAAAGGCCAGATTTAGCTCTGGGGCAGCCTTGGGGTCAATGGCTGCCTTTCAATCCTAGTTCTCTAACTGTAAGACCGGGATGCCAGAGTACCCTGATGAATATGGTCAGTTCTGAGGAGGATTGCAAAAGTGAAAGGGAATAGTCCTGGCGGCCTAAAGCAGGGATGGGCAACATGTGGCCCTCCAGATATTTCAGCTGATAGTTGCCATCGGCCTTAGCCGGGATAGCCAATAGTGAGGGAGTTATAAGCCAAAACATCTGGACTGCTGCAGGTTACCCACTTCTAGCCTAATGAGACCTGTGGGGTTCTGAGGGGGAGAGCATATACTATTCCAGAGCAGAGGGGGCAGACTTTGGGCTTGTGGGATGATGATGATGATGCTATCCCTCCTTTTTTCATCTTACAAGAAGGCCAAGGTAGCTTACATGGTTCTCCTCTTCTCCATTTTATCCTCACAGCAACCCTGTGAGGTAGGATAGGCTGAGGCCTTTTCTGCACCATAGGGGCGGAGAGGGTGGGAAGCGGGGAAACCCAGAAGTAGCCACTTCTGGGTTCGCTGCGATGAGGCTGCACCAGAATGCAACGGTCCGGGCTTCTACCGGGCTGTTGCAACTCACACCGGCCATTTTTTAGAAAAGATCTGCAGAGTTGCGCACAAGCGCTCCTGCACAAATGTAAGTCTATTAAAAAAACACACACAGTGTGATCACGCCCCCTCCCCCCTGCCATCCTGGGGATGGCGATTTCACTGTGTCCCCCCTAATGGCCTTGGAGCCGCCCGTTGTGACTCCGTGGCCATCGGTGCAGCCGCGCTTACTCACGGGTAAACGCGGCTGCACCCAGGATGGGCAGTAACACCAGCCGCCCATCTCTCTACACTCCCGGGAGCAGGGAACAAAGCGGGATAATAACGTTCCCTGAACTCCCGGGAAAAAGGAGGGCTGGCCCCTGCCTGCTTGCGGGGTGCTCTGTGCGTCGTGCGGACTCTCCGCAAGCAGGCAGGGGCAGCCCTGGGAAAAATGGCTGGTGTGGAAAGGGCCTGAGACTCAGTGGCTGGCTCAAGTGACCCAGTGAGTTTCATGGCCGAGTAGGGTCTAGAACCCAGATTTCCCGGGTCCCAGTCCAACACTCTAACCACTACACCACACTGGCTTGATCTTGTTATTTTTCTGAGAACCCTGAGGTCCACCCACTGGAACTGTCAGCCCCGGTGCAAACAATCCTGTCCCTGACACGTCTCTGCCCCCACTCCAAAACAGACTGTGGGTTATGCGAGGGTTGTTTAACCATCAAATAATCCCTGCCTTCTGGATTTGGATAATATATGCTGGGACTTGCATATGCATAGCTGTGGATGCAAGGGCTGCCGCGCCTTTAGTAGGTTGTCATGTCTATATGTCATGAAGGACATGAAGGCTGTGATTGTAAATACACTTACATGGGCAGAGCTGGGGGGGGGCTATGTGGTTCCACAGAGGGTCACCCCCTTTCCCCCTGTTTTCCAATTGTTTAGTGGTTAACTGGCTTCAGTGCAGTTTTCCTCATACTGAAAGGTTGAAATGCCTCTCCTAAGGCTTAGTTACTTGAAGTAGAAGCTTTAAGCTACAATATGCTGGAACTGGGTGGTTTTGGCTTCACCCCTTTGCCTTTTGTCCATCACTAGAATCTCCCCCCACCCCGCGCTTCTCCAAAATTGAATTTGGCCCTGGAAGTGAAAGAGGTTTTCCATCCGTGTACTACTGGGATAGGTCCCTTTGAACTCAGTGGGACTGACTTCCACGTAGGATCAGTCTGAAGTCCTGTTCACACTTACCTGAGAAGCAGAAGCCTCGGTGAACACATCACTTCTGAGTAAACCCATTTTATTCACCTAGGTGCTGTTTTTTAAAAAAAACCAACTTCCATTTTAAAAACAGTGCCTGTGTTTGTTAGATCTTCGTTTGTTTGGGGATTTATGTTATGCTTCATTATGTCCTTTAAGATTTGAAGCTCTATTTTGTATACCATTCAGAGAGCTTCAGTTGTTGGGTGGTATACAAATGTAATAAAATGAGTGAATAAATAATCATGCTTAGAATCACTCTGCATGGCTTCAATCCCATGGGCCCTCATTTGGAAATCCAAACTAATGTGGTTTCGATTGTGTTGTAAAACTCGTAAAGAGTGCTTTATATATTAAGAGTGCTACATCTAAACAAACTTAAGCAGGAGTGGCCGGGATGGGGTGGGGTGGGGGGTGAGGCTACTGCACAGCAGAGAGCTACAATAGTATGAAAAAAACGTAGGGGCTGTCTTAACGTAGTCTTTGCCCCCCAGGGTGGCTCCGAATCTGCACTGCGTCAGTCATATGACACAGCCACCGATTCAGGGCCACTTCGGGGCAAAGAGCCGAAGACCCGCAGCAGAAAAGTCGGGGATTTTCCCCGACTTTCCCTGCCTCAGCGAAGTCAGCGTGGCTCTTCCCCATCTGTCCTCACTCAGGTGCTGCGCTGGAAGGTGTTCCGGGGTGGAAGGCGGCCTCTCATTGGTCACCGGAAGCCACAGGAGGGGAAGGGGACGGGCCCAGCGAGCCTAATGGCCACTGGAAAGCCCACGCTGCCTCCCTTCATATAAATAGCTTGCCACACCCCACAGCGGCAATACTGCAGGGTTTGACAGTGGAGTGGCGCCAATTCGGCACCGTGAAGACAGCCCCATAGTCATTTCTTGGAAGTCCTTTCTAGGCTGTGGCTCAGCCTCAAAAAAGAAAAAGAAAAGTGCTTCTGAGAATGTGTGAAGTGCCTTTCACACATTATTGGGAATATGACAACCAGCCCCCACACATCTTGAATATCAGAGCAGAAAGCATGACCTCCAGCGCAGTTTGACTGCTGGTTCCTCTCATGTTAGCAGCTGGGCACTATTGTGAATTACATAATGCTGTGAACTGAATGGCAGATGTGGACCTGGGAAAGAATGCCCTGGCCTTATCCATTGGTCAAAGGGACAAGAGCCACCAATTGCTATTCAAATCAGAACACCAGCAAGGGAAGGCCAGCCTGGCCTGAAGTGCATTTAAATGCCCACATATAGCTCACTACCTGGTTCCAGCATAGAAAAACGAATCTCCCTTCTCTTGCTTCTCTCTCCATTCCCCTTCCCTTGTGTGTCATCTTTTTAAGTTTATAAGCCAGATGGCAGGGCCTGTCTCTCTTTTTGATAGAGGTGAGCCACTTTGGGAGACCATAATGGTCTGAAAAGCTGGATTAAAATACCTAAATAAATAAATAAATCCAGGCTTTGCCATGGATGCAATGTCTGGCTTTGGGAAACTGATATTGTTTCAATGACTGGGTTCATATGACCAGTGCAGCTCACCAAGTGGACTATGGTGATTGTTCCTGGTGAGTTTCAGCACATACTGGTGGCCATTTTGAATATTCAGTCCTTGATGGGGTGTTGCCATGGTTTCCTGTGACATCCAAACCTGGGCAGCAGGGGTTGTTGGTGGGGGAAACAACCCCCCAATAACCCATAGTAAATTGTAGATTTAAACTTTCCCTTCCCTGCGATCTTATTCCCTGCAGCTGAGCTGAGAGGCAGGAAACAGCTGAGCAGTGGTGGAAAGGGAGTCAAAAACTGGCTAGGGCTGAGGAGAGGAGGTGAGACCTAAGAGGATGGTCCAGTAGGCCAGCTACAGGCTGCCAGTTTCCCATCCCTGGGCTTTCTAGATGTTTTAGAATACCAACTCATGTGTATGTGTACATGCATGTGAGGACGCACAGCCCATGTTTTATAATATGGCCTGTTCTCAGGTGTCGCTATTATATAGCCTCAGCACCCTATTTATTAAATGGAATTATCCGTGAGTGACCTACCTCAGAAAATTGCTGTGAGGATGGATAAGATAAGGCACCTGTTGTGGACCAGTATGGTGCAGAAGTGTGAACATTGAATTAGGATATGGATGAGACCTGATTTCAAATCTTTCCCTAGCCATGAATTTTGATGGAGAAAGTTGTGAGGCAAATGACTCCTCCTGAGGGTATTTTCACATAAGAAGCTTCAGTCAGGAGCTAAGTAAGTTGACATGGCATGTCTGTCCCACTGTGTTTCAAATGTTTATGTGTGTAATGTTGCCACCTACAACGAGGCAAGAGTGGGACTCTGAAAAGAGCTATTGCAGATGTGTAATAGAATTGCTATGGTGTAATAGTGTTGGAGTGGGACGGGGAAGGCCCTGAGTTCAAATCTTCCCTCATCCTTGGCCAGGCCACTTGCTCTTTGCCTAACCTACGGCAGATTGTGAGAATAAATTAGGTCAAGCCCCAACCTAGCTGTTTTGCCCTGAGCTTTCAGGGTACAGATATAATAAAGTACAACCGCCACCACCAACAGCAACCTTGTATCTATTCCTAACTGTGAGGATGGTAATTATACATTTGAATGAACAGACACCAAGATATCTATTTACGAAGCATCTTTTGCACAGCATACAACGGGTTACACCTCATGTAGAAGAACAGAAGCAAAGAATCCTAGAACCTTCTAATCCTAGAGTTGGAAGGGTTCTTGGAGGCCATGTAGCATGAGGCAGGAAATCCAGAAATGGAGCATCCCAGCAAATGGCTGCCCAGCCTCTGCTTGGAGACCTCCAGGGAGGGAGAACTCACCCACCCCTCTAGGAAACTGGTTGCACCTTGTACTCTATGCTGATGAATTCATATTATGTGGCTGACCATCGCCACTTCCACTCCTCCAGCCATTAAGAAGACAGCAAAAGGAAAGGGCTGGAGAAAACCTACCCTTTTGTCCCTCTCATTGTCTGAGGAAAACATTGCAGTTAAATGAGCGGGGAACTAATCTTGCATTAACAACCGAGAGTTTTGTGGCACCTTAATCTGAATTAAAGGGATTGTGGGAGCATAATTAGTGTGGGATAGTTAAGGGCTTGAGCGTTCTGAGTGCTGGGCTGTAAATATTAGAGGGAGGGAAGTCTGTGAAAGAGGGGAACCTCAGCATCAAAAAATGTGGCAGGTGGGGGCAGGAGCAAAAAGGGGGGTTGGCCCCACCCTGAGATTTTCTGAACACCCCCCTCTTCATCCTACTACAGAAGAACATGATTGCTGTGAGCTGAAAAGCTTCTAATCCCCCTGGCCTTTCACTTTCCTATTAAATGCTCAAGGCACAGATAAACCTCTAAATGAAAGCGCAAGAGATCCAGTTAATTCCAAAGGATTGGAGGGGCTCCACTTGGTGGAACTTTTAACAGATGAGATGTGATATCTCTCCTCTAGGGAGAATCCCGTTGGATTGTAGACAGGTTGCTTTCAAGGAAGGGTGGAAATGGGATTTGGGAATAGCTCTGATCTGTGGTTGGGAGAGACAGATTTTCAAAATCCATTTTGGGGTGGGACAGTATATACTTGCTGGGATGGGGTACAAAAAATGGGCTAACAGCCCCCCCTCCCGATGGCGTGGTAGGGAGACCACCCTCATCCCATGAGGACTATTGTGGAGGAGGAAAGGGGGAAAATAGTTTAAAACAGGGCTGCTGGGTTTAAAGTCTTACAACTCCTACATGGTTGGCTGGGGTGATGCTGGGAGTTGTAGGACTTCTTTTTGTCTAAACATTGATTGAATTATGTCCTAAATGGTAATGGAAATTTTAATCAGTGAAACAAAGAATTAAGGATTCAATTTTCTTTGTTTTGGTGGGGGGAAAGGTTGGAGGAGGCTTTTTTATGTGAGTTGTTAGAGCAGGGAATTTGAAAGAAAAAATAAAATTGGCCTTTCCCTCTAACAAGAAGTTTGCTTATTAATAAGCAAACTTCTTGTTAGAGGGAAAGGCCAATTTTAATTTGTACAAATTGAAGAATTTAATAATCCTGAGTCAGAAGGTGAGTGCATGTGGCCCTCAGCTGCATACTGGTAGCTCCGAAATTATTTTGCTGGAGTTGCTGGGGACCGGATCTAGAATGTTCTGCATACAAATCATGTGCTCTAGCAGTGAGCACTGAGCCCTCCCCTAATTTAATTTGACGTTTGTTCAGTCTGAGTTCTTGGCAATATTTTGGCAATAAAATTAAGCAATCAATCCTTGAATTAGGTTCAAGGGCAGATGACTAATCAATCAACTCGAATTTCTTGGATCTGTTGATAGTTCGAATTAAAAGGATATTTTATTTTATTTTATTGCTATATGAGATATCGACTGTAGGACTGACTTGAGAAATGGAGGGGGGGGTCTTCAGAGGTTACAAAGGGGTTCTCCGTATGTGGGGGAAGCTGTCATGGCATATAAGTGGCTGAGGTGGGGAGCTGCTGTAACCCACGGAAGCATCTCCAGGTTCTTTGATCAGGACCTGTCATCGGATCCCTTCAGCCCATCCCCCACCCATTCCCACCCTACTTCCAGCTCCTGTTAATGGGGCTTTTGACAAGGCCTGTCACCTACTTCATTAATTCTCCTGCTTCCAGGATGTTTGTTTTACCAAGGGAGAGGAAATATGAAAAGGTTAAAAAAGAAAAAAAATAGGGTTTGGGGGCAGGGCTGGGTCACAGAGAAGCAACGAGGGGTGAGGTGAGGGCTTGGATAGATGGGAAGATTGAAACAGGAAAGAATGAGAAAAAGAAAGGTTTGTATTGTGTGTTTTTGGGCTGTCCCAAGACATGTTCGTTTCTGAGGCAGAAAACCCAACTGGAACATCAACTATGTTATGGGGTGATTAAGAAATGTAAAATGAATACATTCCCTCCGACTGACTTACATAGGGCCAACCCACCAGAATGGGAATTTCTGCACAACAGCCCAGTAGCTGCTCTTGCCGTGAGCAGGCATCACCTCATGCTCTGAATATTCTGAAAATGGAACTATAGATTAATCTGGAGCAATTTAAGCTGAGGTGCTGCAGCTGTTTGGGAACATGCACTTGTGTTCACTTTTTTGTGAACGGGCTCTTGCCTTGCTCTCTGGAACCATCTGCCACTGAGCTCAGAGGGGCGGTGCTCACTGTTGTCATCCAGAATGTTGCCAAGCTCATTTAGCCCTTCTGGTTGGCAGGTATCTGTGTACCAAATTTGAGGATCTAGCTGCTGACCCCATGAGCTGCTGTGAAAACTGGGGGGAGGGGGATTCAGCTCAGGATGGAGCTTAAGACAGGTGTCCAGGCTACAAATCCAAGTTCTTAAGCACTAGGCATCAATTGTTTTTCTTTTATGCATTCATGAGAGCTAGAAACACGGTTACATCAAGCAAATGAACACTGGAATTTTCAGAGCTATGTTGAGCAGCATATTTATGCCCCCTTAGCTCCCCTGCCTGTTGATCTTTTTTTTTTTTTTTTACTTGGGAAAAGTATATTTTATTTATTACATTTATATCCCACCTTTTTTCCTCCAAGGAACCCAAGGCGGCATAAATAATCCTCTTCCCCTCCATGTTATCCTCACAACAACAACCCTGTGAGGTAGGTTGGGCTGAGAGTGTGACGGGTCCAAAGTCACCCAGTGAGCTTCCATGACCAAGAGGGGACTAGAACCTGGATCTCCCAACTCCCGATACAACACTGTGACCACTACGCTACAGTGGCTGGTGCTATAAGTGGGTGATATAAATTAATGGGCTTCAGGTTGGTTGGTAAACATGGTAAACTTGAGGGGGTCATTGTAGAATGATGATGTATGGGAGGGTTGTAGGACCCCTGGCCCTCCAGGGGGCAAAATCTGATTCTCTGGGGGTTCCCCAAAAGCCCTTTTCCCCCAACCACCAGTTGCTTGGTGATTTCCCAGCTTCTGTGCTGTTTTTCAGCATTCTCAAAGGTTGAAATGTCTCTCCTAAGGCTTAGTTACTGTCAGTCAGAGCTTTAATTTAAAATATGCTGGTACTTTTAGTATTCTGGCCCTGCCCATTTGCCCATGGCCCCGCCCACCATTGGAATATGGCCCCTGAGTTGGAATTCTCCAAACTGGTATTCGGTACTTGAGTTGGAAGAGGTTATACATTCCTGGTGTATGGAGATTTCTGTGGTGGGATATATTGAGGGCTGATACAGTGTAATGGCTGGGAGATTTAGCCAAGAAGTTCCCAGTTCAAATCCCATGTCTGCCTTGGCCCTGGAGAGGGAGATAATAATACTGACTTATCTTAAAGGGCTATTGTAAGGATTACAGACAGAATGTATCAGTTCTATAATATGATGGGGGCTGACTATTGATGGATCTCAGTAGTTAACAGGTTTCAAGGGTTTGATTCATATAAAACTACAGTGATGGAAGGGAGTGTCGGGTCATCCTGTTCAACCCAAGTCCTCACCCTGATGCCATTTGAGCAGCATTCCTGGTAACTTAGGGCCAGGAAACCTGTAACCTTCCAGCTGTTGATGAGCCTCCACTCCCATCAGCCCTGGCCAGCCTGGCTAATGGTGAGACATGATGGGAATAATAATTCTCATCAACACCTGGAAGGCCACAGGTTCCCCAGCCCTGCTGGTAACGAATTGAAAGCATCCTTTTGGGAGGCAGCCGATACCAGGCCTATAAGGCCTGATATTGGCACCACAGGGTTGTATGGATAGGATGCCTGAAATAGGCGCTTTCCATTTAGTACCTACGTTCAGGACTGGGTGTCATTCTATACTGTTTAACTCCATGGTCCAATCTTCTGCAATCTTGTTCTTTCCTTCTCCTGAGGTTCCCACCAAGGAGGGGAGTTTCCACTACCTTCCTAAGCAGCTTATTCCAGATTCTTTCTTTCTTTCTTTCTTTCTTTCTTTCTTTCTTTCTTTCTCTCCCCCACCCCACCTCTCTCATAATACCAGAATATAGGGTCACCTAATTAAATTTAGTGGGAATAGATTCAGGATTAACTAAAGAAAGTACTTTTCCACGTAGCACATAATTATCGCCCACGGCCCACTGCTACAAGAGACAGCAAATGGCCCCTAGCTTAAACGTATCTTTAAAAGGATTAAATTCATGGTGGTTAGGGCTACCGATGGCTATTAGAATGATGGTGGCAAGAATAAAATGAAATAAAAATAAAATGGAGAAGCCATGGTCAGAGGCAGTCTAGCCCTCCTCCTGCTTACCAGCTGCTAGGCACAAAGAGTAGGGTGGGTGGGGTCTTGCTTGAGATCTTCCTTGAGGCCTCTGGCTGGCTGCTGTTGTAAACAGAAATGCTGGCCCTGGGTGCATCTTGGCATGATCCGTTAAGGCAAGCCTCACTTTCTTAGCCCTTTGCTTACGTGTTTCACCTACAGGATGAACTGTCTACCTTAAAAAAAAAAGGTACTAGAAAAACAGTAGAGTGATTTTCCCCGGTGTCTAATCTTTACTTCTTTAGGTAAAGTAAGAATCTCCTTCAGCTCTATTCTCAGGAATTGCTTTCTCCCAAATGAAGTTAACAAAATGAAAGAGCTTCGGCTATGGGGTGGTATATAAATGTAATTAATAATAATAATAATAATAATGACAACCCTACATGAAAATAAATCAAATACACTAAAGAAATAAAGGAATTCACTAACTATAATTATTAGTCTACAACTGATATGTTTACGGAACATCTATAGTAAAATGGCCTAAGTAGAAGCTCAAAACTTAAATGAAAGAGTAAAAATACAATTTATACAATATATAAAAGGGGTGTGTGTGTGTGTGTATCAGTGAAAAAAAATAGGCAACTGTACTCGGTTGGAATTTCATCAAAAGTCTGAAGGGCTTCAGCAAAGGAAATAAGTAGAAACCATAGTGCCATAATACCTTTCTTAAAGTTCAGCTTCAGCCCTATTCTCCTATGATTTGAAAGGACAAATGATCAGCAACATCTCCCTTTTCCACCGCCTATGATCCCTCCCCTTTTCTCCTCCACTTTTATTGGCATTGCCTTGACCTTCCTAGGCAGCATAATCAGAACCACGGCCTGTCCCCTGTGGGGGCTCCCCCTTCCTCCTCCCCCCACAAGCCATGGCTGACAGGTTGCCAGCTCCCTTCCCCGGTCCCTCCCCTCTTCAATAATTCAGCTCCCTGTAGCTGCCCCTTAGCTCCATCTGCATCCCGGCTGCTGTTCGCTGGGACCCCGCCGTGCTAACAACATAAGCCCCTCGCCTGGTAATTGCCAGATGAATAGAGGAAGACGGGAGACACCGGAGGGAAATGGGGGGGTAGCAGTCAGGAGGGACTTGGTGGAGGAATGTAGGGGCCAGAGACTATTTTTTCCCCCTTTGGGTTTGTGGAATCCAGGTTAACAGCCTCTCCCTGGGTCTGTACAATTCGCTACCACTAGATGTAGTGATTGTCACCAATTTGGCGGTCTTTTAAAAGAGGGTTGGATAAATTCCTGGAGGAGAAGGCCATCAAGGGCTGCTAGTCCTGATGGCTATGTACTACTTCCAGTGTCAAAGGCAGTAAGGCTATATACAACCAGTTGCTGGGGAACACGGCTGGGAGGGTGCTGTTGCACCGTGTCTTGCTTGTGGGTCCCTGGTTGACAGCTGGTTGGCCACTGTGTGAACAGAGTGCTGGATTAGATGGACCCTTGGTCTGATCCAGCAGGGCTCTTACATTTTTATGTTCTGATGTGAGTGCCAATGGTCGTGGCCCACCATAACCACTTTGTAGGGTGTCTCTCTGCATTATTCTGCTGGACAGGGAGGAGAGTTTTACCATACTTCTCCACTTGATCACCCGTTCTGGATAAGCTGAGGAGGGGCACGACTCTCCTCACTCGGTAGAATGATACAGATGATTGGCTGAGCAAGCGATTACAAGCCCACCATGGTTACATTGTCAAACGGTCATCTGTAGTCACTATAGGGATGAATGAGAGCGCTCAGTTCTGCTCCAGGAAGTTTTGGCAGTGCCGGGGACAGAATGCCCAAACAGTGGTGTGGAGGGTAGAATCTGGAATGGATTCCACAGGGCACTCCAGGCATGCATTGGCAAGCTAAGCACATCCCGCCAATGTCCTCAGGCCAGGCTGGGACAATCTGTGCATGCTCTGAGGGCACCAGAACAGGAAGGAGTTGATGCCATGAGGAACTTGCCATGCTGGAGTTCTCTGCGCATAACACATTCATGGGGGTGTCTTCAGGATGCAGCTTCTGTGATCTGTGATGATCTGAGCCTTCTGGCATAATATCTAACATGGTCTAGGAATGTCCCTGAGCCATGCTAGGCTTCACCTCACAGGCAATTTCTAGACCAGACAAGTTGCTAGACTACAGCTAGTTCCAGGGCTGGTTCAGAAATGGTCCTACTCTAGTCAGTGCTCTTGCTTTTAACTTGAATTTTATTTCTGAGGAACGCTGTCCCTGCCTCTGGTATTCATACGTTCTCTAATTCAGATTTCAGGAAGTGCAATAGTTTGATGGTAAAGCATGTGCTTATGCATGCATAAGGTTCCAGGTTCCATCCCAGATAAAGCAGTCTTCCCCCACTTGGTACCTGTGTTTGACTTGCTGGGTCACAAATTCTGCAGACTTATTGTAGGCAAGTCACTCTCAGACACTCTCAGCTCCCTCATCTGCAAGACCTTGTTGTAAACACAGTGGTATAGCAGAGCCCAAGGCTTACAGGGATGCAACACCATCAGGTTTTTTTAATAGCAGGGACACTGATGTCATCTGCCTCCCCCCCCCCCCAACTTCCCTGTTTCCTCTGAGCTTAGCTGCAATCGCAGTAGTTGAGGGGAAATGGCAATATTGTAATGCAAAGTATTTTGCGGTGGCTTAGCCTTGAACCCATCCACTTTACAAAAGGCCTGCTCCGAGAGCTGCTTTGTTTATATGGATCCACACAGCTGCCTGAAATTTTGGACTCTTCTTGGGGGCATGACTCTCATGATGAGCGCCTGCAAAATTTACCACTGTGTAAAAAAATATTGTGCGAGACAAGACACGCACACACGCGCGCACACAGGAACACAAACATACCCCTCTGAGGAGGGCTCCATTTCTTGGGAGCCTAGGTGGTGCTGGGCTGGGCTTTGCCCAAAGGATAATGCAGTGATGCACCCAAAAGCCATAGAAATGTATCTCTGTGGCTCCCCCATATCTTGACATTTTGTAGAAAATCTTGATCTATTGAACATGAGGTGCTGAAGATACCTTGTGCTGTATTGCAGAGGGTTTTTAAAAAGCTTTTTCCATTCATCAGAAATATCTGCTGGGGCGGAAGGGTAGTGGATGTATGAAAACTGACAATCGGCTGATAAAGAGTTGAGGTCCCAGTGTGAGCTCTTAGATCCCTGCCTTTCCATGTATCTTGTTTATCTTTTCAATTGCACTTATACTCTTGGTTTTTCCCTTAATTTAATTCCCCCTCTCTTCCCCCCCCCCCATCCTCCATCTTATCAGTCTCTCTGTCTGTCTCTCTCTGCTCTCTCAGCCTCCATTCTTTGCTATCTCTGTTCATCAACCTGCTGTTCTTTTCCACCAATCCTCCTACCCTCTTCCCTCACTTTCTTTTTTCCAGCCACCTACCCTCATCAACCTTTTCCCCACACACCCAGCCCTGCTCCACTGTGCCTTCTCATGACCCATCCTCCATTCCAGAACAAAAGGGTCCCTCCCCTTTTCTTTCTGCACTAAAAATGCACAGGGTAGCGAATTCTCCCTAGGCCAAGTTGTGCTACATTTTGCCTTCATTCCTATTTAAGGATCCCCTTTTCCTGCTTCTTGCAAATCTTTTTTTTTTTTTTAAATACTGATGGGGATGCTGGACAGGTTGCTCACCCACTTGTATGCACAGCGTACTCCCCCAACAAGTTGAAGTGGAGGAGGATGGAAATAAATAAATATAGGACTTCATTAACTCCCTTCTTCTCCCCAGATCCTTTCTGCTGTCTGCGCAGGAGTCCTTGGGGAGAGGATGTTTTGTCGGAGAGGGGGAGGGAAATCACGATTACACAGATTTTTTTTTTTCTAATGGTCTCTCTCTCTCTCTGTCTCTCCCTCCCTCTTCCCATTCAGCCACAAGTCACACAGAGGGTTGCATGCTGCTTGCTCCTCCTTTGCTGCGCTACTGCCCAGGTTTGGTGAGCGGCCCTGGCCCATAGTGCCAGGGAAGATGGCCTCGACGCCGGCCTCTTTGCTGATGCTCTGGCCACTGGTCCTGCTTCTCTGCGATCCAGCAGCATCCATCGAGTTTCCCGAAGGCTGTGAGTAGTGAAGGCATGGCATCTGTTCTGGAGGGTGGTGGTTTGAAAAGTGTGGATTGTGATCCGCTGCTGCTTTGGGCCTGCACGCATAGTTGGGGCACGTTTCTCACACAGGAGGATGTGTAGTGATGTATTCCAGCATTGTTGCTTTGTTCTTGGACTTGTGAAATAGTGCACCTATCCCTGTGGTCGTCTCTCCTTGTGATTGGTGCTATTTTTTATTATTATTATTATTATTTTGGTGTTGGTGGGGCTTACATTTCATTTACCATTCTTGTTAGTATCCCAGAGCCTTGTTGTGTCTAGGCACCTTGTTTTGCATTTGTATTATAGTATAATCGCCTGTTATGATAATGTCCCATATCTCTGCCTGCCTGCCTGCCTTCTCCTGAACAACTTTGCTGGCACAGGTGAAAACAGTACCATCTGAAAGCTGAATGGGAGGGGAAGGGAAGAAAGAGGTGAACCAGCAACTTTTCCCTTGGGGAGGTGACCCCAAAAGCTCTTCCCCCCTAGAAACTGCATTGAGGGTTATCACTACTTTCCCCTGCTCAAGGAAGGCATTACTGGCTTGTGACATCAGCAGACATGAGTCTGAGATCCCCTCTGATCTCAGACTCATTTGCGTGGCTGGCAACCAGCATAACTCACACTAAAGAAAAAGGCAAAGGCGGCCACACACAACAAGTCTGAAAGCAAAGGGTCAAGAATGAACGTAGGTATGCATTAAACAGCATAACAGCTGTTTAGACGCACAGCTGAGTGAATGTGCAGGACTTGTGGAAATGGAGACAGAGAGAGGAAGAAAGCATAAGCTATGGAAAAGGTAAAAAAGGAAAGTGGAGCTAAGCCTAGCTATTAACATTTCTTCTCATTTCTATAGCACATTCAGTGTGCAGACAACTTCCCTGTTCATCCCTGGGGGTAATTGCTGTATTGGAACTTGACCCTTGGACTTCTAGCGCCAAGCCCAGAAGCCGCTTTGCTAGGCCACATTGCAGTTATTGATGCAGGGTTGCAGTTTCTACAGGCATCTTGTGTTTTGATTGGAATTTTCCAGGTTCAGGAGGAGTTATGAATCCTTCCTATTTGCCCCTGGCCTGCCAAGGTCAATGGTCCTTTTGAATCTGCTTGTTTCCTTTCTTGCAATGAGGATTGCAGACAGCAGGCAGATTCAGCACCAAGGACAGCGCATAGGGCCCAGGAGGCAGGTAGGTAATTGTCTTTTCAGCACTGTGGAGAGAACACAGGGCAAGGTTTTCCCTAGATCAGCAGCATCACTATACCACGCTTTGTTTCGCCATGCGAGCCTGAATTCTTATGTTCTGTGGGAAGAATGAAAGACATGTTGTTAGAGTAGGGAAAACAGATGGGAAGGTAAAGGACCTGTGTTCCCAAATCAGTGCTGGTGTGTTCCCTCACCACCAGCTGGGTTTCTGTGGAATGAAATTGGCCCCTTCCATTCTGGCGGTATCAAAACATTAGAATATTAGAACATTAACAATACTAAAGAGCCAGCAGTAAAGTTAAAACCAGAGCAACAGATTAGAATCTAAATGCTTGCTGGAAGGAGGGTGGTCTTAACCTTCCGTCCAAACGTATACAGTGAAGACGTCAGGCGGATCTTCCTGGAAAGGGTATTCCACCGATGGGGGCCACCACAGAGAAGGCTCTTTCCCTGGTAGCCACCCGTCATCCTGTTGCGGGTGGTGGGACTCTGAGAAGAACTTCTAAAGATGATCTTATCAGGCAGGAATGTATGGAAGACAGCATGCCTTCAGGTAGATTAGTCCTTAACTCTGGGTAGGCAACTTTTTTGAGTTCATGGGCAGACTTTATGTCTTGAAAAGGTGTCTGTGGTCATAAATTGCCATGGAGGTGGGGAGGTTTACACCTTTGCAGGCTGATGATTTCGTCCTTCCCCCTGCTCATGAATTCCTCCTCCTTATGCCCCCCGCAGCTACCAGTCTCCTGATCTGCTGACTTCCTGCTGCAGCAGCAGTGGGGGAAGGGCAGGGAAGAAAAAGAAAGCATGGCAGGGAGAGGAAATCATGGCTGCCATGCTTTCTTTCAGCCATAATCCCTCTCAGGGCCCACTGGCTGCATTGCACGTCTGCAGTGGGAGAACCTTTCCTACCACCACTGCCGCTCCCTCATGATCTCCCATGCCCAAGGGAGTGGAAGGGAAGTGCCAAACTCACAGGAGACACCAAACTGTCAGAAACCAGCTGACAATGGCAGACAGAGGAGGGGAGATGAGACTAAGGGGTCCGCAGCGTCACTGTGGGTGCAGGTGCCCCTGGAGGAGGGCTGAAGCTTCACTGTGCCCAGTGCTTAGCTTCCGGTTGTCTTTTCCTCACCAGGTGCCTTTCTCTTTGCTAAACACTGGAACACATTTGAATGTGGCCAGGGAAGCAGCGAGCCGTGGGGAAAGCTCAACTCCTCACACCGTTGTGCCCCTTTTGGTTCTGAAAATTGACCCTGCCCAACCCATTCTATACATGATAGGAGCAAACACAGGTTTACAAGCCTGCCCAGGTTTTGGAATCTGTGAGAGAGGCCCTTCTTTCGGTACCGAAGTCTTCAGAGGTACGCTTGGTGGCAATGCAAAAGAGGACCTTCTCAGTGGCTGCTTCCAAGCTGTGGAAATCCAGGTTCCTGCCCAGGGAGCTGTGCCTCCCCTACACTAACCCTAACCTGAGGCTTAACCCTAACCCTCACAAGCCCTTGATACTTCCCTCCAGCCACTCACAGTCAGTTGGCAAGCTGTCATGGTGGCCTACTCAGTCTGTCTGGTCCAGCTAAGCTCTACCATGGCCCTGGTTCCTGTCTGGGGAGCCCTGCTCTCCAACCCTAACCCTAACCTGAGGCTTAACCCTAACCCTCCTGTTCCTGAGTAGGCAAGCCATCCTGGTGGTCCCTAGGCAGGAACCGGGACCTCAGTCGAGCCTACCTGGGGCAGACAGACTGAGTGGGGCGCCAGGATGGATTGCTTGGTGAATTGCAGCAGCTGGGGGGAAGTCTCAGTGGCACATGAGGGTTAGGATTAGGGTTGGCAGGAACTGGGGCCTTGGTAGAATTCCCAGCATTCCTGTTCTTGCTAGGGAATGCTGGAAGTGCTAGGACTTTTGTCTGTCTAAATATGCATAGGATTTCACCCATAATGTGTTTTTTATTGTTTTAATCCATTGTTTTAATCTATTGTTATAAGATGACTTGAGTACAATTTTCTTGGTAGAAAGGCAGGATATGCATCAAATAAATAAACAAACAATTGGGGTTTCCTCCCTTAGCTTAGTGTGGAAATGGAGAAATTGTTTTTTCTGTACAGAAATGATTGTGTGGTTCATGCTCTTCTCTCAGGCCTACTTCTCACTAAAGCTGTATGTTTCATGTGAGGGTGCACAATAGAATGCTCCTTTCTCTCTGCTCAAATCCCTTCACATAGAAAACAAGCCTGTCAGGGAGAAAAATTATCTACGCTAGCCATCTCCCTGACAATACTGGGTTCACAAAACACGCTAACCCACCCAGTGTGGTTTGTTGTTGAACTGTGGGTTATCGTGTTGCTTAAAAGCAGCGTGTTTTCCACAAGGTGTGTTGTCTGATCACAGAGTGTTTTCCACAGGGTTGCTTATTAACCATGTAGTGTGGTTTGTTAACCACCCTCAACAACCCAACAACAAGCCATGGGTTCTCAAGGTAGCTTGTTCAAGAAAAATAAACCACATTGCATGGTTAAGAAGCCACCCTGTGGAAAATGTGCTGCATTCAGACAACATGTTAAACCGCCCTGCAGAAAAGTACTGCGTTTAGAACCCAGCCATTATGTACAGTAGTTGCTGCCATTCGTGTATGACAGAGCATTCAGTCCTGTGACTCCTCACCTGCAGTCTAAAGTTGTGGAGCCCAGATACAGGTTTATCCTCTGAGTGAGAATCTCATCTCAATTGCCCTGGTCTGCAATATGGGTGGAGAGGTACAGACCAGGAACCTGTACGGGATAAAATCATTGGCACATACAGGTTGTAGAGATAAGGTGTACATTGGATGCACAACCATCCTTTTCAGAAATGCTATGAAAATGTTATTATTAAAATGTTTGTATCCCGCCCCATCTCACAAGGATCTCAGGGCAGACCTCATGATTCCAATGTGCCCTTTGAGTGAGAATCATGAGGTCTGTGTCTGCTTGTGACCCCCATCCCCAATCCATTTGTCTTGAGCCAATTGGCAAGCTACTTCCTAGTGTGTTGCTTTCCTTCTCTCCCTCCCTTTCTGTTGCACGCTAGGTTCTGTGGCCAGTGGGGTTTCTGTGGGAAAAGGAGATGATTGCTCCCAATGGTAGGTGTGGTGAAGGATCGATCCGGAGGTTGAGCGTCTCTGCAGAAGGCAGTCTGGCCTAAGAGACGGGTTTAGGGGTGGGGAGAGGAGAGGAGAGGAGAGACGGGTTGGCATCAGGTTAGTCCAGCATCCATGGGAAAGATGCCATGGAGTTGGGGGTGAATCTGGCACTGAGTAGAGGGTGACCGTAGGGACACTGGCAGCTCCTGTGTGTGTGTGACCTGCCTGAGCCACAGTGTTCTTATGAAGCAGCATCCCCCCAACCTGGTGCCTTTCAGATTTCTTGGACTACAACCCCCATCGTCCCCAGCCAACATGGTGTCAGGTTGAGGAAGGCTTTGCTAACTGCTAAGGTCAATTGTAGCACCCTCCCTCCAGTGACCTGAGGCTGGCATGCAAGAGATGTGGTGCTGCGGGGCTTTGAGTATTGGGCTGGAGCTCAGGAGATCTGGGTCTAGTCCCCAGTCGGCCATGAACTGGGTGACTTTGGGCCAGCCACTGACTTTCACCCTAAATTACCTCACAGGGTTGTTGTGAGAATAATATGGAGAGGAGGAGGGCTATGCGAGCCACTTTGGTTTCTTTGCAAGAGGACAAAAGGCGGGATACAAATGTAAGAATAAACAAAATTAAAATGAATGAAGAAAAATCAACTTTTCTCCTGACAATTGAGATACAGTGATTTGCCTGAGGCACCCAGTAAGCTTCATGGGCCAACTAGGATTTGAACAGAGGCCTCCCAGATAATAAAGTAAATGTTTCATATTTGTGTTCCTGCGCCTCTGTACCTGAAGTATCTCTGAGCATGTGCAGGATGCCTTTCCTTCTTCATTGAGCATCTACAGCGTGTCACCACGCACTTAGGACTAAAACCCAGGAGTTTCTTTCAGGGGAGGCAGCAGGGACTCCTCTCTTTTAAGAATTATGAAGGACTGTGTAAACTTCCCATGATGGCATTTTCAAAATGCAGCCCAAACTCTTCCCCTTTCCTGAACATTTAAAGTTTATAAGTTCTGGTGATACAACTGCTAAACATTTTGGGGGTACTCTGTACCTGACTGCACCCCCTTCACTTTTACCACTTTTGCTCCCCCTGTTCCCCTCACCCTGCAATATTATGGCAGAATTTAATTCCAGGACTTCATGTTCCAAATCACAAACACCGTCCAGAATCTTAATTCTGTATTTTGCAGTATCTTCAATTCCTTTTGTTTCATGTGCCAAAACTGGGAGTGTTCTTTCTCCTCCTCCTCCTTCAAGGAATTAAAAAAATAATGTCAAACTGCACTGAAAACAGGGCAGACTACTGTCAAATGCTAGTTGTTTCCACCTTACAGTCAGCCCTGTTCCATTGATAACATCCCTTTCGGTTGGATGTTCCAACCAGTTGTGCGCTCAGGTTAGGCGACTCCTTTTCAGTCTGGAGATTTCCAGTTTACTCATGAGAAAGTCAGGCTGAGCCAATTGCTGCCTCTATAAGAGAGGTTTAAAGCTCTTTCAAGGCGCTTTAAAAATTTTACCTCTACAAGAACGGAGCGCAAATCGGGCGTAGAGGCGCGTTATCTCTCCGATTATGTGCATTATCGAATGCGCGTTAAATAGCGAGTTTTATTTTGCTCCGGCCGTTAAAGCGCATTTTGACTATGTGAACAAGCACTTATGCGCATTAACTACTTGTAAAGCGCATTTTGGTCATCCGTTAATGCGCTTCGCCGCCTCTTGCCACCTCTCGTGCAGAGGTATTAGGTGTAAATGCGCTTCAGCAATTATGCGCATAATCCCCTAACCGGGCGCAAAAGCGAATCCTTGTAGAGGGGACGAATGTTAGAAGTGTGGCGGAACTCACATGTATGCATCTGTCTACTGCGTTCATCTTGTCCATGAAATGAACTACTTTGTCAAAGACAGGAAATTATTTTGGCCTCTGCATAATTTGTTCTTCACAAATCCACCTTGGATGCCTGCATGCTTTACAAATCAATTGTTTCCTGGTTTCCTCTGACAACTTCACAGGGATAGACGTTAAGCTGACAGGCTTTATGATTTGTTTCCCGGGCCAGTTTGCCCTTCTCTAGTCTGCAAGAGTCGCTGAGCCTCCTCAGAGAGAGTTGCAAGTGTTCCTACAATCTCTGTAGCTAATTCCTTCTGCACCCATGGGTGTAGTTTCCTGAGATCCGCTGACTTGCATTCATTCAAAGTAGAAATGCTGCCTTACTCAGTCTTCGAATTAAATCTCTGTTTCAAGAGCAAGATTCTTTCCAGTGGGGAGTCAAGCCGTTTTCTCTTATTTCTTTACTAGATATGCTAGAGCTGCCCTGTTCCCTGTGTGGACAAAGCTCCTAGCCTCACTGTGAGGAGTGGGAGATGGCATTTAAAACAAAGTAGTGGAGAGCGGGAGTGCACAGCCTTCAATGGGGAGGAAACAGAGAGAACAAACTTCCGGTGGAGTTAGTTGGAGGGGATTCATGATTCCCTTTGCAGTGATGTCATTGACTGGGTTTGCACAGCATGCTAACCCACACTCAGCGGTTGAGTGTGGGTTGTTGTTGAATCATGGGTGGTTAGTTGGACCATTGGTTAGTGTGTTGTCTGAACCCAGGACATTTTCTACATGGTGGCTTGTGAACCATGCAGTGTGGCTTGTTTTTCTTGAACAAGCCATCTTGAGAATTCATGGTTTGTTGTTGTGTTGCTTGGGGTAATTAACAAGCCACGCTATGGAAAAAGTCCTAGGTTCAGACAACACGCTAATCCATGGTTCAACAAACAACCCACGGTTCAACAATAATCCACACTCAAGTAATGAGTGTGGGTTAGCGTGTTGTGTGAACAGCCCCTCTGCCTAGGGCAGCCTTCCCCAAGAACATGCCCTATCAGTGTATTGAACTGTAACTCCCAACATCCCCAGCCAGCAATGGCCATGTCCCTTCCCCACTCCCTCTCCTAAGATTTAGTTTCTGGCAGTTGGAGGTGTGAGCTCAGATATGCTGGTGTTTTCGGTATATTGTCCCCACCCTCTTTTGCCTTTTGCCCCTCCCACTACTGGAAAGCAGCCCGCAAGAACTTCTCCAGAATCTAATTCGGCCCTTAGGCTGAAAGAAGTTAAACACCCCTGGAATAGGGGGCTGTTCATAATACTGACCAATTTTACAGGGCTGTTGTAAGGGTTCCAGAGACAGTGTATGAATAATGCTCTGAACACTCAAAGCTGCAAGCAGATGGGCTTTTGAGTAGTAGTTTTGTATTGTTATGTCGCCACCAACTAATGCGCCACAGTTGTAATGGTTGCGGAAGCAGCAACCGTTGAACAGCAACTTGGGATTCATGGTCCGAAAGCTTGTGATTTCTCTGCATCAGAAGCACCTTGCTAGACCCTGTGTTACCTCTAGGCAATTCAGCGATGGCTGTACAGTCCTTATTGGATGAACCACTGCCTGGAAAGTCTGCTGGCATCAACCTATGGGCAGTTTCACAGATTAATCCTAAACGCATTTACTGAAAAAGAACAACATCAGCCACTGTACCAAGAGAGCTAGGAATAAAAACATGTAGGCATCACAGGGGCAGAGTAAAACCAGAATTAGCTAATGATTTAAAACAGGGGCGGGCTCCTCTCCTTCAGCATAATCATAGGAATGTCTTATGACTACCTTTCCTGGCTGGGTGCCCTCTAGGTGTTTTGACTTACAGCTCCCATCATCGCTCACTATTGGCTCTGCTGGGAGTTGTAGGCCAAAATATTTGGAAGGCCACAAGCTGCCCACCCCTGTTTTAAAAGATCTGGGGGAAATAATAATAATAGCCTTTGTCCAGTGCTGAAGGGACATAAGAAAGATGCCAGGTGAGCCTCCCTGCAGGGAGCCTTCGAAAACCAGGGGACCACAACTGGGAAGGCCCTCCCATCAGTTGCCATCACCTAAATCCATAAAACAAGAGGCACAGAGAGAAGGACCTGATGATTGTCTCAGTCACAGCCAGGTGCATGTGGGGGAAAAGGTGTCTCTTCAGTTCAAAAGACAAGTTGGGAAATTGCGAAGAGAAGAGTGAAAAGGATGCTCCAAGGCAGGTTATGAGAGCCAGTGGGTGGCCATGAAGGCCTCTTTGATCACCGTGCTACCACACAGTTGTGGAATGCAGTTCTGTTGTCGCTGGACACTATAAATGCATTGTAAACACGTGGCTTTTCCAGAGAAGAATGTTTGGTGGTTGTAGAATAATGAACTATTTATATCCTGGCTGTTGTAACTGAGACTTGTTACCTGCCTTGGGGTTTTTTTTGTTTAAAGGTTGAGGTGATCAATTTTTTTATAAATAAACAAATAGGAGGAAAGGATGAAGGAACTGAATATATTTGTTTTTAATTGATCACCCCTTTGTAATAGCAAGAGGGAAAAAAGACAAAATGAAACAGATTGACATCAATGTAAAAAGGAAAAGTAGCTGTGTTGGCCATAAGAAACAAATCTAAACCCCATATTAGTGCAGGATCTTTATTATACCAAATAAAGGTGTTGCCCTAATATGGACTGTGGAATGTGGTTAACGTTACTGTCAAGGCATGTAATTTAATTATCTCAGTCAGAGGTCCACAGTTTTTGGCTGGCCATGAACCAAGTCAAAAATGGTGACCAGGCCATGTTCCAGAGCAGGAAATGAAGGCAGTTGCAGGTTTGTGGAATCCTTTTCCTTGAGTTTTCTTGGTTGTTGCTAAAGAAACATACCTGCGGTAGAGGCTTTAACACTATGACAGGGTTGTCATCTCTGCGTGGGATGTGGGCTGGGTTTGATCTGCCTTCCCGAATCTGGTGCCCTCCAGAAGTGTTAGACAACAACTCCCATCATCCACCGCCAACAGGGCCACTGGAATATAGTCCAACCCATCGGGAAGGCAAGAGATTCGGAAAGGCTGATCTGCGGTGTCCCTTCTGACCAGCTGATGCAGGCAAGTTGTGAGCAATGATCAGTTGAAACAATCTCTCCCAGCTTGTCTTTGAACTCAAAAGCAGCACCAGGAGTTGTTGTTGTGAAGCAGAAAAGCAGTTGGGGCAGGGAGAAGGGCCGGAATGCATAAACCTCTCCCTTCTCTTTGTTTTTCTGCTCAAAGTTACCTCCCGCAAACATGTCTTTTTGCTACTTTCCCAACCGTGAGGGAAATGATGCGTGGATTTCGACTGGACAAACAGCAGCAGAGGAAAAGGATTATGGAGGCTTCCCACCCCTTTTGCCACTGAATACATGGGCCTCATACAGTCGCTCTTTAAAAACAAACACCAAAAAACCCTGAAAAGTTGTACATTGTCTATTTCCACTCTTAGGCTGCATCGCCAAGTTGGTTCCTTCAAGTCTGATGAAGGAGGAGGGTTTGGCACCTCTTGTTGGGGGGGGGAGGGGGGAGCGGGGGACAACCCTGCTTTTAATTAATTACTTAATTAATTTCTGTGCAGCTTTTCTGCCTTCAAGGCAGCTCACTGTTACTGAATACAATGTACCGTTAAAGCAAACTGAAATGCAATTAAAGCCTACACAATAAAACAACCTCTGAAAAACAAGACTGAAAAACCCCATGTGGCCCCAGAAGAGCTAAAAATGAAGGAGAAAGAGAAGAAAAGATAACCTAGGCCAGCCTTCCACAGTGGTGTAAATAAAATGGCCTTGAACAGCCTGTGGAAGGCCAAGGGGAAGCCGGCTTGATGAACTTTTAGTAGCAGGAAGTTCCACACGAAGGGTGCCAACCTTGAAAAGGCGCTGTCCCTTGTGAGTATTCGTTTGATTTCCATATGCCAAAGCACTCAGAGCAGAGCAGGGCTCCAGAAATAGTCCTGTGAGCATATGTGGAGATCCCTATGCAGATGCATCAGGCTGGCCCAACTATAGGTATCTGCTTGGGATGTCAAAATTCCAGGGGTGCTCAGCTCTGTAAAACACTTGGGGAAAGCACTGCTGGCATACTTCTGGATTTATCCGTGTGTGTGTGTGTTTTGCAGTGTGTTGCTGAAGTGCAGGTGCTAATCTGTATTACTGATGGTGCCCAGGAATCATGATGGGGGGTGGGGTGGTCTTAGGTCTAGTTTAACATGCTATTTGAGACCCTAAGCCTCTCAAATGTTGGGTTCAGAACACAACATGCCAATGGAGTGTGCCTGGATAAGAGAAGCGAATGTGCCAAAATGCTATCGATTTCTATAATATTTAATTGAGCTTTCCAGAGAACATAAAAAGGCACAGAGCTTCAAATTACAAAGGGCATTTCGAATAATCAAACTGCTGCCATCTGAGAAGGGAAAGAGAAAGTATTTCTTTTCTTCTTAACCAACAAACAAGTAAACTCAACAATAAACAAGTTTTTTTCTGAATCTCTCAGCACCTCCATATTGGTTATAGACGATTACAAATTTAGAACATTCTGATGAATACTCCAGTGCATATACGCAGTAAAATTCAAAGCATATTGATTCAGAAGGAAGTACCTCTGAGTTCAGTGGAGTTTATGCCCTCGTTTAGGATTGCAGCATTAAAATATTTTGCATAAAGTGTATATAGTAATCCAACACTGTAGACATTTCTCAAAGTATATACTATTTGAAGGTGATTCTTTCCAAAGCCAAGATCTTGCTATAAAAAATTTAGCTGTCGGTAATAGATACAGTATCACTTCCCCTTGGGATCCATTTCCCGATTCCTTCAAGAATCCAGTCAAAATCACTACTGGGTCTAAGCAGAGGATAATTACCTAGTGGTTTTCTAATAATCTTGAGAGTTTTGGAAGGAAGAGATGCTTAGCATAACTCAGTTTGGAGCCATTATTCAGCGACTATGAGCGCTTTCTCACCTCTCCACCCATGTTCCTTCTTACTGCTCCATCCCCCCCCCCCACTCTCCATGTTTGTGTATCTCTCTTCTCCCCACTCCCCATATGTCTGCATGAACAGGCGTGTGGGTCTCAGGAGACCCCTTTCCCTCCCCTAATTGGATTGGAGCCTCTTTCCAACCTGTCGCTGACTCAACCAGAGGCAATGCTTCCGACAATAATCAATTCAGCTTCTATTAGGGGCGTTTGGGGGGAGGGGGCAGCCAGAAGGCTGGCCGGATTTTTGATCTGACCCAAAGGATACTTTTCGGTCCACTCCCCTCTGTATGGTCCATGAAGGGGTTGATGCAGTGCCAATGTTAGGTTTTTGAAGGTCTTTGGGCAAGGGACCCCCAGTGGGACCCCTCCCTCCATAAGTCTGCCTTCTCCGTGCCATGTCACCATTTGCTCTCACTCCTGCAGTGAGCAAGCAGGCAGGGGCATCTGCTGTTCCTCCTTCTCACCACCACCACTGTCTGGACCAGAGCAAGGGGGCAGGTGAACAAGCGGGTTGCCATGGTGAAGAGGAGGAGCCACTCCAGGGGGTTCTGTCAGTGGGCCCCTGCTGGGGTTTGGCTCCTCAGCAGGTGCCCAGCTATGCCTACCCTTACGGATGGCCTTGGGTGAAGGGACCCCTGCAGTGCTAGTTTGTCTCTACATAGAGGGCATCTACAGTAAGGCTGCCAACTGTTCAGCCATCCTGAGCAACTGTGCCTTTTAGCAACAGATTGCTCTGCAGACGTTCATAGACAATTGTGTTTATTCTTCAGTCGTGTTTCTTTCCCTGCTGCAAAAAGCTTCACCCATTGCAGTTAACGGTGCAAGAGCACCATTGGCAGTCCGAAGTCACTGCCCCAGCAGGCCAACCAGCTGCACTCCACGATTGCTGCTGTAGCACCCAGCTCACTGTCCCTAGAAGAGGCAGGTCCTCTTCCCACAAAGCCTCCACTGAAAGCATGACACTGAGGCCGTTTCTACACAAGCCTTGTTTCCCGGGGTCGTCCTTGGGTGCTCCCGGGGGCAGGGGGGAACGGGCACGGGTTTTCTCAGGGATAAAGAAACCCTGGGAAAACCCAGGGACTGTCCCGAGACGGTGGGAAGTGTGGGGTGGTCGTCCCGCCTGGTGCCCGCAACAGAATCAGGCATGGAGCCATGCGGCGCGGCTCCATGCTCACCAGGGGAGGGGGGCAGCAATTTTGCTACCCCTGGGATGGCAGGGAGGGGGCTTGGGGGCCGATTTTGGGGGGGAAAGTTTTTTTCCCCCTGTCTTACTTTTTCATTGGAGCAGGGCCTCACTCTTGCACGACTGGCCTGACAAAGTCTAAGAGAGCATCTTATGTACTTAATAGTCCCACCAGACTTTTGAGTTGGGAAGTTAGAGCCGATCTACATGCTAGGTTTTTAACATTTTATAAGGGTTACGAAAACTCTTTGGGCCACATGACGCACCCCCTTGAACGATGTATACCCGAGGTTTTTTAAAACTCACTTCAGCTATATACAACGGTTTTTACTTTTAATAAATCGTTTTAAGTAAAATAATGTTTCCTTCCTTACCGTTTGTGATTCGTGGGGGCAGTGCTTCATTTACTGGTGCCCAAATGCTTAGCAGTTGATTGGTGGGGAAGAAAGAGGGGCTAAGGAGGAAGTGGGCGAGTGAACTACAACACCCACAATTCTTAGCCCTATACTCATTGAAAGCTAGAGATTGAAAAAGGAACTAAGGAGGAAGTGGGCGACTGAACTACAATGCCCACAATGCTTTGCTCTAAACTCATTGTAAAAACGAAACAGAAAGAGACAGGGCAGAAGAGTGTGTGACTGCACACACCGCTTTGAAGACTGAAGAATTTTTCTCCTGCAACGTGAGTAATGTGGACTAAGACGTTTTAGAACGCATCTATTTGGAACGTTTTAAAATACTATTTAAAACGTTCCAAGGGACTGTGTAGATAGGCTCTTAGACTCTCTCTCCCTCTCCCCCCTCTCTCTCTCTCACACCCCCCCCCTCTGGAACTCAATGCACTAAGTTTAGTCCCCCTAAATAGGCATTGTCCATGTGTGGCTTTACTCTTTTTCATGTGCCTATGCGCACATGCACCCCCACCCCCAGCTCAAGTCTTTTTCAGAATTGATACTGGCTGATTCACTCACTTGGCATAAGCCTGGGATATTCCAAAATGACTTCCTGTCCACTCACCTGCCTCAATGCAGGATCCTCTACACATCAGCTTCCACCACACTCCCACATATCCCCCCCACTAAAGGAGAACGGAATTCAACAAGCAAAGTGTCATCAGAGCCGAGAGCTACAGAGGTGGCCTGGGTGAGATGCTAGAGGAGGAGGAGGCAGCTACTCCTCCGGCATTTCCCAGTTTGACTTCGGATCAAGAGATGCATTCCTTCCCAATATGTTGATAAAACCAAACAGAGTCTCATGAAAATGGCATTTGATGGGAGTGCAAGTCTACCTTGCCCAACACCTGGTTCTTTTAAAATAATTGTGTGTCCCATGAAGAAGCCTACCATCTCCTAGCAATGGGATGTCCAAGGTACCCTCTTGGACTCACCAATGTTCTCCTGCTGCCCAGGTGATCAGCTGGGCAGTGGGGAAAAGACTGCTTTCCAGCACTGTTATTAGCAGCACCAGAACCATGATCACAAACAGTGCCCTGGAAGCATCCCTCCCCCATGTATGTGTGTGCATGTGTGCATGTATGTATGAGTATGGATGGGTGTGTATGTATCTATGGATGTGTGCTTGTGCATGCCCACGCATGTACCTCTCTCCCAGGTGACACTGGATGGTGCCTTTGGGGCTAAAAAGGGACAACCATTGGGGCTCTCCAGGGATAGTTTCCTTTAGAGGAGAGGGATGTGATGTCTTTGTAATACACTATTCATTTACAAATGTGCACGTTGAAAACATATTATGGGAGTGCAGAAGCAAGCACACAGAAAATACCAGACTTACAATGTCAGCCTAGTCCCTCCAAAATCCCACATCTCTGGCTTTCCCGGTCTCTTCTCCAACTATGCCATAGCATGAAAGAAAAGACAAGAAAATGCCGTTTTCATCCTGCGGGTAGGGTGTGGCTTTAGAAGTAACACAGCCAGATAGAACATTAGTCAAGCACCCATTTGCCATCAGCAACCAGGCTATATGAAAACTAGAAAGAGCTGTTTGGAGAGCCCAGGTAGTGTAGCGGTTAGCGTGTTGGACCGGGAGATCCGGGTTCTAGCCCCAAGCAGTTATGAAGCTCATTGGGTGACTCTGAGCCAGTCACTGACTTTCAGCCTAACCTACCTCACAGGGTTGTTGTGAGGATAAAATGGAAAGGAGGAGGACTATGTAAGCTACTTTTGGTTCCTTGTAAGATGAAAAAAGTGTGATGATGAAGATGAGAGATGGACCATTTCTTCACTTTGCACCTATCACATCCATCTGTCCATTTGCACATGAGTTGCTTGCAGCTGTCTTCCTCTGACAAACAGATTCCCACTCGTTCATGTTATTGCATTCCTGCTGTCTTGCACAGTCACTGCGTTCACGCTCTCTTGCTTTGAATTCTCACCCTCTCTAGGCTGCACACGCACACAGTTTTCTCGCACGATGGATGCTGCGCACTAACGTCTAGCCACCTCGCCCACTTACCTCACTTTCACTGCAAACTGGCACCTGATTGTCTCACATCTGTGCATTCTGTACCGACTCACCACCCAATATTACCTGGCAAAGTCCCGCTTCCCACCTCAGACGTGTTCGTTTTACGAACTTGCGCTCTGGCTGAGCTTTTGTTTGGCTCTGTTCGTTTGGGTACACATGAAATGCATGTTTGTATTTCCATGCTGTGCGGGGGTTTGGTGTTATGGTCACTCACAAACTTATCTCTCTCTCCTCCTCCTCCTTCTGTTGCTTCTTTGCTGGAGCAGTTAACCGGACAAACTGTGAGTCTTCTATGAAATGGGTGCTTGGAATTGGGCTGGGGTTGGTGAAGGTGGTGAGGTGAGGTGGTGTGGTGTGGGGGATGGAAGAAATCAGGAACTGGTTGGAGACAGCCTTGGTGGGGAGGGGGCTCCTTCAATGGGTGCCTCTACAAGAGCGATTTAAAGCTCTTTCAAGGTGCATTGAAATGTTTACCTCTACAAGAGAGGAGCGCAAATCGGGGGTCAAGGCGCGTTATCGCTCCGATTATGCACATTATCGAATGCGTGTTAAATAGCGAGTTTTAATTTACTGCGGCCGTTAAAGCGCCTTATGATCATGTAAACAAGCGATTCTCCGCATTAAACACTTCTAAAGCGCACCTGTAAGGCCACCAGTTATGCGGTTAACCGCATCCCGCGTACAGTGGTTTAGTGTAAATGCACTAGCGAAAAGATGCGCATAATCGGAGAACCAAGCGTCAAACCGAATTCTTGTAGAATGTTCGTAATTTGAATGGCACAGTCCTTGTCATATCCTTCGGTAAGATAAAGCTATTGCAACCTGCCCAGGATAGGAGGAGGGCTTCAAGGTGTGGGTCCCCTGAACGTTGGGGTATCCACTTGTTAACCCTCCTCCCTGTCTCTCCCTTCCCCAGTGCAACAGCCACCTGAACTCACAGAGCAGCCAGACAAGCAGATTGTTGTGTTCCCCAATGATGAGGTCACCCTGAAATGTGAGGCCACCGGGAATCCCCCAGTGACGTGAGTACAGACAAAAGTCCTCTTGCTACCCCCTCTGAAGGGAATATTTTTGGTCTTCTTCTGTAGTGTCTTTATAGTGGTGTTCTCCAAAAGATATGATAGCTACGGACCAAACTGAGTGGGAGATTGGAGACTATGTAATGTTCTTTGTTGAAAGGTTGGGAGGGAGAGCAGAAGTGGAAATCAAATGGGGGGGGGAAACAGGGATGATTAGTATTATTAGTATCGTTACTGGGGGGGTTTATGGTTCACCCTTTATTTAGAATGCTTATTCATAAATAAATTCCCCTTTCCATCCAGGCAGTTTCTCCAGTCGAAATGGTTCCCCCCTCTCCAAGCTTTTATCAGCTGTGGAGGGAGAAAAACACAGGTCCCTGTTTTGTTATAATAAAAGCCATTTCATGGGTGGGGACATAAGCGTGGAGAAAAACAGTTGAACCCCTCCCCTTCCCATGGCACTGCAGCTTTAGTCCAATTTAGCCTCCACTGCCCTCACCCCTAGGCTGCTTTTAAACAAAGACAAAGGTGTCAGAAGATCCGATCAGGGATCTCCCAGCTCAGGTCTAGTTTGGCCCTGAGGCATATCTCTTTCTTCCCTCCTCCTCTGAATTAAACTGGAGACCATCTGGATTTTTTTACACTGGGAAAAATGTTTGCTCTTGGAGCCTGCAAAAGAGCTGACTCCATGTGCTGCTATGAGAAGGCAGCTTCCTGGGTATTCCCTGCATCCGTTCAGAGAACTACCTTCAACACCAGTGATGGCTGACTCAAAGGGATCAGAAGCAGAGCAGGGGATTATATGGAAGACCTACACATTTGGATCATCTTTCCGGAGATCTTTGCACACTTTGATTTGCAATGTGTGCATGCAAAACATCTTGTGTAGCGGCCTGGAGATTGGGCTGTGGATCGGGGAAGTCCTTGGTTCAAATGTCATCTCTTTCCCAATTTGGTGCCCTCCAGGTGTGTTGGACTATACCTCCCATCATTCCCATTCTCTCTCTGCCTCAGCCACTCACTTACAATAAGGAGCTAATAATACTGACCTACTTGCCAGGGTTTTGTCATAATTGTCATTATCCCATAAACGTATTGCATGCTTTTCACATTGTACCCAATTTATATTATATACGAGAGTATCTGCCTCCCATAATAACTGGTCTGTTCTTTCTATTGTTGATGGGGATGGTGGCGATGGCGGTAGCAGGGGGGTGGGATTACAGACTTTTAAAAAATCACCCAGTTTGTATAGAGCCAGCCGTGCATTGCTGCTAAATTTGTAGGGGGGTGCAAAATCTGAAGGAAACAGAGGGGAAAGTTGAAAAGAACCATCTTGGAAGGAGATTGCAAAATAGTTCTGACAATGGTGGAAGACAAGGTCCGGTGGAAGGGCTTGCACGATGCTTCCACAAATGACCATCAGTAGCACCAAGGGACATTGCAATAAAACTGGTCCAGATTTGAGGAGTTACCAATTTTTGCATTAGTCCTGCCCCCTCCCCTGCTGTCTGAAATAGAGTACAATTTATTTATTTATTTAGGAAAAAAAATATCTATGCCATCCTGTAGCATAGTCTCCCATGTGGTTTACATAAACAAGATAAATACAAATAAAACAAACAACATGTCAATAAAAATACTACATACAATTCATACATTAATTTAAATAAATCTACATTAATGCATTAATATATTACTACATTAAAATACATTTAAAAGCCTGGGTGAATAAATGTGTCTTTGCTTGGTGCCGAACCGATAATGGGGATGGAACTCCACAAATGGGGTCCCACCACGAAGAAGGCTCTCCCTTATTATCACCTGCCTTACCTCAGGTGGCAGGAGCACCTGGAGGAGAGTCTCCAAAGATGCCCTCAATACACAGACAGATTGGTATGCCAGTAGGTGTACTTTGAGGTACGTGGGTTTTAAGCTATGTATGTAGGACTTTAAAGGTAAGCAAGTACCAGCACTTTGAATTGTGCTCGGAAACTGATGGGAAGCCAGTGATGGGTTTTTTGATGCTGGCAAGATATGTTCCCACTGCCCAGTTCCGATCAATAGTCCAGCGTAGGAGTGGGGAACCCTTTTCTGCTCTGAGGGCCTCATTGCCTTGGCGAAAAGTTGGGTGTGTGGGTCACATACCAGTGGTGGGTGGGACCAGTGCCCAAAGTGGTCAAAGCACACATATCCTATTTGCTGTCCATGCTGCGCATCATGCACACACAGCGAATGCGCACCAGACATGTACTATGTGTGCACCACCAACACGCCACTCACAGACATCCAGCCTTGTCGGTTTCCAAGCTGCGCGGTGTGAAAAGGGATCCCTTTGTCACCACCCAGCACAGAGGCAAAGCAAACTGCTCAGGGTGAAAGAGAGCAAACTTTTTCTCCACGGGCAGCATCATAACAGCATGGCATAGATTGTGGGGAAATGAGTTAAGGCAATAAAAATATAAGAAGAGCCCTGATGCTGGATCAGACCAAGGGTCCATCTGGTCCTTCCATCTGCTCAACAGTGGCCAACCAGCTGCCCACGGGAAACCCACAAGTAAGACTTGAGTGCAATAGCACCCTCCCTCTCATGCTCCCCAGCCACTGGTGTACATAGGCTTGCAGCCTCTGATACTGGAGGCAGCATATAGCTATCAGGACGAGTAGCCACTGATAGCCCTTTCCTCTAGGAATTTGTCACCTTTTAAAGCCATCCAAACTGGTGGCCATCACTACATCTTGTGCAAGCGAATTCCATCGTTTTGCCTCCCCTCTCCACGATGTCCCTTTCATACACAAACAGACACACAAACACACACTGTGCTGCTGAGATGATGGGGGCCTGGGGGAGAGCTGTCGAGTAGGATTGCGATACCTGATGGGCCATATCTAGCCCGTGGCCTGGAGTTTCCTCACCTCCAGCGTAGTACTTGCCTTTTAAACGAACCAAAGTTTCCAAACAGTCTTCAAAGGCAGCTCCATGTACAGAGCATTACTGTAGTCAATCCTAGAGCATAGATAAATGTGGCCAGGCTATCCCCTGTCCAGGAAAGTTGCAGCTGGCGCACCAGCCTAAACTGACGAAAGGAACTCCTTGCCACAGAGCCTATCTGAGCATACAGTGACAAAGCTGGATCCAGAAGTATCCCCAGGCTACAAACTTGATCCTTTGAGAAATGAGGAATATATGGCCCTCCAGATGCTGCTGGACTGCAACTCCCATAATCTGTCACTATTGGATATGTTAGCTAGGGCTGATGGGAGTTGTAGTCCAACAGCATCTAGAGGGCTACATGTTCCCGACCCACGCTTTAGGAGAAAGGCAACAAGTTGAACAACATCTCTCTGAATAGATGAACCACCCACCCACAGAATCTCCATCATGTCAGGAATAATTTCAGTTTATTGGCCCTCATCCAGCCCATTACTGATTCCAGACACCAGTTCAGCACTTCCACAAGAAAAATAATACTTAGCAACTTAGCAACATAATAATACTCAGCGTGTATCCAGTGCTTTGCGATGTGCAACACATGGCATATCATGTAACCCATACGACGCTGGTATAATCGTCCCCTAATTATTGCAGAATATGGGGTGAGAGAATAGCAGTACTCCTAAGGTAGGGGTATCTTACTTCCTTCAGCCCGGGACCAAATTCAGTTCCTGAGAAGCTCTCAGTGCAAGGGGCAGGGCAAAAATGCCAGCCTATTTTAGCTTAAAGTTCTTATTGCCAGTAAGTAAACCTTAATACAGGCATTTCAACCTTTTAGAATGGGGAAAACTGCATAAAAGCCAGGAAACCATCAGTGATTAGGGGAAAGGGGTGGGGCCATTTGGGGAACCCCAGAGGGCCAAATTGGGGCCTGTAGAGGGCTGGATTTGCCCCTTGGGCCTGAGGTTCCTGACCCATAACCTAAGGCCCCCTAGTGAACACATGACAAAAGCAAGATTTTAACCAATTCACAACCCTTAATCGCTACTCTTCACTAACACTAGACGTGGCATAGGCTGCCTCTACAAGAGGCATTTAAAGCTCTTTCAAGGCGCATTAAAATTTTTACCTCTACAAGAACGGAGCGCAAATCGGGCGTAGAGGCGTGTTTTCTCTCTGATTATGTGCATTATCGAATGCGCGTTAAACCGTGAATTTTAATTCGCAGCGGGAGTTAAAGTGCCTTACCAAGTGCTTGCACAACGGCTTTCACACAATCTAGAACCTTGCACCACTGGAGTTTCAAATGGCATGGAAGCATTTGTGCGTACACTTGTACATATGAATGCTCCGTCAGTGCAGAGGTTCATGTTGTACATATGGCTGCCAGCAGGCAGGGCTATTTGGTGCGTGCTACATCAGGATAGGGCTGTTCAGTGCAGCTCTGTTCACAGATACCTAGAGTATGTGAAGCGTTCTTCTGAACACGGCTACAGTTTCTAGCTTCCAAAGGCTTAGTATTAGATGGTGATTTCCCAAATACTAGCAGGAGTGGCACTCTGAAGCAGTCGCGTCACATTTGGCTGGTATGGACATACCCTTACAGATAACATCTTTCCCAGCTACAATACTGTTCTGCCTCAAACAGAATTCCAGATTTTGCTGAGACTCAAATTCCAGGCATGGAATAAAGCAGTCACATAGAAAGTTTTTTGTTTTTTGTTTTGTTTTTTTTGCAGCATAATGTATATTTGCTGAACTTCTGAAAATTTGCCGCACATTTTTGAGCACACCATTTTGTTCTAAGCCAGAACAGCCCCTGGGACTGGCTTGTTTCAGATACTCATTTCCAAAGCTGATGCTGGTGGATATTTCTTAGTGCAGAGTATTCTAAGCTCTGCTCCAGTCAGTTCCTCATATCTCCATTATTCCTTCATAGGCTGCTCTGGTTATGTCCCTGACCTTACTCTGACCTCAGCTCATCACCTAATCTACTTCCCTGCTCTCATCCCAGTTTTTCTGAATGCAAGAGAAATGATTGTTCCCCTGCCTTTCATTCCCATAACCTTAATGTCCCCACAGTCACCTTTCCATCTGTGCCTAGTGGAAACCCCTGCTTTTTACACTCTCCTGCCCCACAAACGGTGCCCTGAACCCACTCTCTAACCCCCCCTTCCTGCTTCTCTGCCAACTCTGCCCCTATCATCCACCTTTGCATGGAACTCATTCCAGCTCCACCCAAATCTTCCAAATTCCAATCCAAAAGATGCCGTCTCCTCCATCTCTAGGTCTGTGCAGCAGCCCCTCCTCAGCCAGGGCTTGACAGAAGGTGGGTTTCCTTCCCGGCTTGTTATTCGGCATGTGTTCACTGTTGTGCCTTCTCTCTTTTGGCAGGTTCCGCTGGACCAAAGATGGGAAAAAGTTGAATGTGGACCAAATGCCAGGGATGACGGAGCGAAAAGACTCCGGGACTTTGGTCATCACTACCAATGGAAACGTGGCTACCACGTTCAAAGGGATGTATCGGTGCTATGCCAGCAACATCCTGGGCACCGCCATGAGCTCTGAAAGTGAAATCATTGCTGAGAGTGAGTTACACACCCCTCCCAGGAACCTTTGTTGCCTTGATTCAGCCCCCTCTTTTTATGGGGATGCCCATCAGTCCCCGCCACAGCTCTACATCACACAAACACACAGTATTTCTTGCCAAAGGTTTGCTGATGCAGCTTATTCCTGGCCCCGCAATGACTGCGGTTTAGCGCGTAAACACACACACACACACACAGATACACACACAATCACCAGTTCTTTGGGCAATAAATTTCTCCCCTCCCCCTTGCAATAAATGTGCCGTATTCCTGGCTGTTTTTCCCTTTTACCTGCCTGGGCTCCCCGGAGTGCAGCTGGTTGCTCCTGTTTCCACGGAAACGGTTGCCATGGCTTTGTGGTGTCAGGGTGATGTAATTGCCAGCCCTCTCCATCAGCACCTCTGTGGGCCCCTCCCCCCCCACTCTTTCTCTCTGGCTTGGCCTCCCTCCCTCCCTCCCCATGCCTGCCAAGGAAGGAGTAAAAAAAATGGTGGGGGGGGGGAAGGGGAGGGAAGAGGAGACATGTTATTGATCCACAGGGTAGCCATCAAAGAGAACGGATATCAGAAAGGGTTTTTTTAAGGTGTGTTTGGTATTTTACAATCTGTAAAATACATCCCCTCAGTATTTCCAGAACAGGAACTCTCTTTTTAATTTTCATTTCAGCTAAAGTTTCCCAATAGGGAATCCTTCTGTCTTTTACCAGACATCATTGTTAGTGGTAGTGGTGTTGATGATGATGGTGAGGGAGTATAGTGGCTTTGAAAATGAGCTGTGAGGCAGGATGTTCTGGGTGCGAATTTCACCTCAGCCGCAAATTCACTACCGGCCTTCTACAAGCCGCTACTAGTTTCCCCGGACAGCCCATGAGGAGGCAAACCACTCTGCTCCATTTAGTATAGGGCCACTTCATTGGTTGCTATGTGTGAGGAGGGCGGGGCAATGATGAGCCCGGAGATGTCATGCACCTGCTTTAACAAAACACACCTTGGAGGCCAAGACCTCCTGGACTAGGTGAGCAGTTTTCAGTTCACCTAACCCTGAGCTTCAGCAGGCAGTGGTCTCATAGAGCAATGGCTGCCTCTCTGCTCACCTGAGCAGCAGGAAGCTCCTCATCTAGTCCTGAACCTGAGCAGTACAATGGTGGTGGTGGAGGTGGGTGTATTTTAATCTCCCCCTTTCTGTACTGTATGAGATAAGGTAGGCTGACCATATGAAAAGGAGGACAGGGCTCATGTAACCTTAACAGTTGTAGAGAAAAGGGAATTTCAGCTGGCATCATTTGTATGCAATTCGTACCTGGTGAAATTCCCTCTTCATTACAACAGTTAAAGCTGCAGGGGCCCTGCCCTCTTTTGTATCTGGTCACTCTAGTATAGGGCCTGCAACTTTAATTGTTGTGTTGAAGAGGGAATCTCACCAGGAACTACTTGCATACAAATGAAGCCGGCTGAAATTCCCTTTTCTCTGCAACTGTTAAAGTTACCTGAGCCCTGTCCTCCTTTTCATATGGTCAGCCTAGATAAGATGGTGCCATTGCACCTCCAGATATAGCTGGGTGATACTGATTATCTGGACCCATTTCAATTGGGCTTTCAGCCAGCTGATGGGATTGAGTTTACTTTGGTGAATGACTTCCATTGGCATAGGAGGGTGATTGGAGGGGCAGCTGGGGAGGGAAGGATGAACCTCACCTCCTTATGTGCTGCCCTCCCTACCAAAACAATCTCTCTCGTGCTTGTAGCTACGTAAAGAAAGCTGGAAGTCAAAGCTGCACGCGATGCATTAAGTGTAGCCTGTAGCTTCACCCTTAGTGTTGTGGGATGTGCGCCCCACAGCATGGATCCCCTGACCCTGATCTCTTCCTCCAGGATACTATAAGCTATTAGGGGCTCTGGCAGGCCAATTTCCCTCCGCCTCCTTCTTTTTCTTCTTCTTTTCAACTTTTCTTCTTCTTTTCAACTGATACCCTCAACACTATATACTTCCGGGCAGGCAATGAGTATTCTCCATCCTTAATGTGTGATCTTTTTTTCTTCTTTTAATTTTAGACTAATAATTAACACCCCACCCCCACCCCCGTGATACCTAGGAATCCTGGGAGCTCAGGAACCCCTAACTGGTCTGTCGGGGGACCCCATTTTGCTGACCTGATGATCAGCACTAAATTCACTATTAGATATAAGGCCAAAGTGGACGTGACAGGAGAGGTGTGCACTTTCCTGCCCCACAGCCCTGGTGCAAGGTCACTTGCAGCCTGAGGCAGGAAAGAACATGACGGAACGCTTTTCCCGACATGAACTTACCAGAACGCTACGTTCAACATCTAAGGCCCTCCTCCGAGTGCCTACTCCGAGGGAAGCTTGGAGGTCGGCAACAAGGGAGAGGGCCTTCTCTGTGGTGGCCCCCCAATTGTGAAACTATCTCCCTGACGAGGCCCACCTGGCGCCAATGTTGCTATCTTTTTGGCGCCAGGTCAAGACTTTCCTCTTCTCTCAGGTATTTGGCAATATCTGAGGAGCCTGGGTTTGTTTTTGTAGCTTTTTGAGTTGTTGCAGGGGTTTTAAATGTATGTGTGCATTGTGTGTATGTTGTATGTTTTTGCTATTTTAATTTTTGTATATTGTTTTTAATTGTTTTAATCCTATGTAAACCGCCCAGACAGCTTCGGCTGTGGGGTGGTATACAAATGCAATAAAATAAATAAATAAATAAGTGACCTGCTGCATCGCGCTCCCATCTCTCTATGGAGAGCTGTGTGGATGGAAGAAGCAGCTCTGAGGCGCTTGGGAGCTCTCGTCCGGGTCTCACCAGACTCGGCGAGCTCTTGTAAGGGCCCCACAGCTACTTCTGGCTACACACAACTGAGGAAAGAGAGGATGGACGGCTACTCCCTAAAGCACTGCCAGCCACTCTCTCACTGTCACAAATGCTACACCCTGAGCCCATCTACACTACTGCTTATAAACCTTTTTAAAGCAGTAGTGTAGATAGGCTCTGCAAGAGCAGCTGGTGGGGCTCTCCAGAACACCTGCTGGAGAAGGCAGCAGTGGGCCCTCCTGATGTGCCCGGGGAGCAGTGCAATTCGCCACCCCTCCCATTCCACTGCCTCATGCATCTACTTCACCGTGCTTCATGTGTGGGATGGCCCTCATTCACATATAAAACAGTGTGTGTATTTCCTACTTTGTACACTACAGAACCGTGAAGGGGAAAGGAATAAACAACTTACCTCTCCTTTGCCTTACCTTGCTGTACTCCACTGCTTTTAACGGTTTCCCCGCAAGTTGTCTCCTGTTCTAGAAATGTATAGTTGCCCCCATCATGTTGAATTTGCCCCCCCCCCCAAAAGATTGGGAGACGTGGTTTTGGTGGTGGCCATGCATTGAAAGTCACATGTAATTTGACCATTTCTAGTGCTACCACTGAATTATTTTTGTTCAGGTGTCTTTGCATGGTTTTTGCCACACTTGTTTTCATTTTGGCTCAAGTATTTTGAGCATGTTGAATAGGAATTTGAATCCAGATTCCCACGTTCAGTACAACATATTCAAGACTAGGGATGGGGAACTTCTAGTTCATAGGCCTTATCTAGACCAGGGAAGCTCCCATTCTAGGCCACACAGGCTTGGCCTCCCTCTGTGAGTCCCTCCTCTCCAGAAACCCTGTCCCCTTGAGGCTACCGAGGGGGAAGAGGCAGAGGCATCATCAGGCCCCACTGAGGGCCAGGTGAGGGGGCATCCATGCTCACCACCCCATTCTTGCCCCCTATCCCAGCTCTAGACCCCACACCACTGCACAGTTTCAGAACCCCTGCTACAGCAAGGCATTTCCACTCACTAAGTAATAAAATATCTACATTCTTCCCAAGGGACAAAGAGGACCTGGATGTATGAAGAATCTAACCCAGAGAACATAATAACATGAGAAAAGCTATGCTGGATCTGACCAAGGTTCCATCTAGACCAGGAACCCATAAGCAGAACAGGAGTGCAACAGCACCCTCCCACCCATATTCCCCAGCAACTGGTGTACATAGGCTGACTGCCTCTACTACTGGAGGTACCACATAGCCATCAGGACTAGTAGCCCTTGATAGCCTTCTCCCCCAGGAATTCATCCAACCCCTTTTAAAGCCATTAAAATTGGTGGCCATCTCCACATTGTGTGGCAACGAATTCCATAATTTCCCTTTGCAAACAGTGCCTCTTGTTCTCCAGTAGCCTTATCTCACCCTAGGAAGTTCCTGCAACTGCTTACCAATGTCTTCCTTTGCTTTCTGCCCTTCTTGCCTTTCAGGTGCCCCACAGTGGCCGAAGGAGAAGGTGGCACCCATTACAGCAGAAGAAGGGACCAGTACGGTCTTACCCTGCAACCCACCCACTAGTGCTGTCCCACCCAAAATCTACTGGCTCAACAACAGTGAGTATTACTGGTGGCCCTACCGGAAGTCTGTAGATGAGATTGACGCAGGTCTAAATGAGGTAGGATTGGTTTTGCACTAAACCAGAAGAGCTGGCAGTAAGCGTGGCACTTTGGATGAGTGGATAGGAAGTTCCTAACAAGAGATCAGGATCCGTCTCTGACTAAACTAGAGTAGACTAGCCTTTAAAGCTCTAAATGGTTTGGGACCATGTTCTCTGAAGGACTACCTGGACCTGTTTGAGCCTGCCCAAACATTAGGTGAGTAGGTCCTACTCTCTGCCCCACTAATAAGTGCCATTAGGCTGGCAGGTATCAGGGATAGGGCTTGCCCCACACCTTTGGAACTCCCTCCCTAAGGAGATACATAGAGGCTGAATTCGGACGACATATTAGGCAACGGGGGGGAGGAAACAATCGTCAATTGTGTTGCTTATTGTGTCGTGTGGGGAGTAACACACAACACACACACAACTGACGGTACACTATGCCGCCCAATTAAGCAACGGAGAGAAACAACGGGCTTGCACGTTGTTTAAAGTGTCGTTCGAATTCAGCCCCCCCTCTCTCCGTGGACTATTCCATTTGGGCATAGAGTTCTGCCGGCCGGAGCAGCCAACCCCCCCCCCCCCGCTCTATACAGCCGGCAGAACTCATGGTGCATGCTGGGATACAGCTGGGGGACTGAGGGAGGGGGAGGGAGCAGCCGTAGCAACCAAGATGGCTGCCGGAACTTTGAGCTGCAACCTGCTGTGTGGGGAGCACAGCCTGCCTAACGCACGGTCAGTACGGTATTTACCCCTCCGTTGCCTAATATGTTGTCCGAATGCAGCCATGGTCTCATCATTGCTGGCTTTACAAATCCCCCAACAACAACACACACTTATTCAAGTCTGCATCTGGTGTTTAAAAACGTTAGCTGCTGCAGCAACTAATCTCTGTGTGTGCAATTGTAATTTCTATGTTCATGTTTTTATAATATTATCAGCCTCCTTTTCAGGGCAGTGTACCCTGAAAGGCAGGTTAAAAAAATATTTTAAATTAATTTAAGTAAACGGACACAGTACTGTGATAAGATGGTCTGATCAGTCTAAAGCAGCTTCTAGGAACCAAGTTGGGATATCCGTTGCCGAGAAATGTCTCCCTTTTGGGACTTGCTGAATTTCATCAGTGCTCCTGACTCAGCTTGCATTTGTGAGCCAAGCCATGGGCTTTGCCCAAAAAACAGTTCCTGATTTTTAAAATTTGTGCAAATTGGAGCTGCTGTTTGCATCATTTGTACAAATTCTGGGTGCAATTTGCTCAAATTGTGGCTGCAATATGTACAAATTACACAAATTGTGGCCAAAATCTGGGCTAATTTCTGTTTATGCAAATTAATTTAAACCCCTGAAAATCTGTGAACTGGCCCAAGTCAATACAGATTGAGTCAGGGCAGCTTGTGGGATATGAGCCGCAGCCTGGGGGGCCAAGCTGAAAGCTTGATGAGCTCCACCTCTGGACGGATTCCCCTGACATCCCTAGAACCAAGTAACAGCAACCAGGACCGGCTCTACCACTAAGCAGAGCGAGGCAATGGCTGCGGGTGGTAGATGCTGAAGTGCAGCAGCGGAAGTCCCCAGGCTGTTCCTCCCTGGCTTTTCCCCTCTTTTGAAGGAACTCTGCATGGCCATATGGCCTGTCCTGATTCCCTAAACTGGCCTGCAGCTCTGAGGTGTAGTGGAGGATGCAATCCTATCAGCAGGACTGAAACAAGATGTAATGGGCAGCCCAATCAGTATGTGGAATGAGGTAGGGAGAGCTAACTTGGCCTTTGCCTCAGGCAGCCAGATATCTTGGAAGCCAGCCTTCCAGGAAAATAGAGCTCAATGCATTAAACGTGGCATTTTTGCTCAGAACTTTCCCATGTGATTTCCTTGCTAGCTAAGGAGTTCTTGTGAGAAAACAGCACAGAGAAGGGCTGTCTCTCTCAGGTCCAGTTTCTAACCTTCTCCCAGGCCACTGTTGAAAGGAGAAGGCTTCACTAGAGAGGTGTTTGGTCTGATCCACCACTCTCAGGGGTTAATTTGTGTCTGGATTGGCTTCAGGACTCCTCTCTTGTTTTGAGTGCCGAAAGTTCAGTTTTGAAGTAAAGGAAGTCACAATAAAAAAGCGAGCTCCTCTGGCCATATGCGTTGTGTGTTCGCTTTTTCAAACCCTCCATGTTGGTGACCTAGCTCAGGAGTGGACAGAAAGGAGATCTTCAGGACTTTTGGCCTACAACTGCCAACATTCATGCCCATTTGCCATGATGGCAGAGGCTTCTGGGAGTTGAAGTCCAAATCATCTGGAATTCTACCTTCTGTTTCCCACCCCTGATCTTGAGGACGCTGGGGTAGGATTGCTTTCCTTCTTGCTGTGCTGGCTCAGTCAACAACTGAGGGGTGTGTGGAAGACATGGCTACTGTCCTCTGGTATCTCACCCCTCTTTTCTGTGCCCCACTCTTATCCTCCCCACCTCTCATCCCCAGAGATCGAACACATCGCACAGGATGAACGAGTCACCATGGGCCAGGATGGGAATCTTTATTTTGCCAATGTGCAGATGAAGGACAGCCAGCCTGACTACGTTTGCAATGCCCATTTCCAAGGTCCCCGAATCATCATCCAGAAGGAACCCACTGAACTGAAAGTCATCACCAGTAAGTCTTCAGGATATCCTTGAACTCTTGAGGGGAACCACCTTATGTGGTGAGGAAGGAGCCGGTTATTACACAGTTACATCAGCCTCAGTTCTACCCTGGCCTTTTCTCTAACCAACCTGATTTATGGCCTGGGCATATACTGAGGAGGCGTGAGTTTCTTGATGATTGTATTTGGGGCTGAGAAAGGGAGTAGTCCCTTTGTGGGATGAGTAGAGGGTCTCTTTCACCCCAAAGGCTGAATTTAGTTTCATAGAAGCTCTCGGGAGATACATTCTAGAATGCAGAGGGGGGAAGTAAAAGACAAAAGGGGCATGGCAACTCCCCCCTCCAAATATCAGCATTAAAGCTCTTACTGCCAGTAACAAAGGCTTAAGCATTTCAGCCTTTTAGAATGGGGGGTGGGGGAAGCTGCACAAAATCCGGGAAACCACCATATGATCAGTGTTTGGGGGAAAGGGGGTGGAGTCAGTGGAATGGGGCAGGGGATTTGGAGAACCCCAAAGAGCTGGATTGGGACCTCATGCGAGCCAGATTTCTCCTGTGGGCCTGAAGTTCCCCAACCCTTGGCTATGGTACAGGATAGTGTTAAAATTAATCCTCACTTTCAGTCTTTGCCAGAATCCATCGGTGCCAGTTTTCTGACATGACTTGCCTGTCAATTGATCATTTGATCCCCAATATTGTGATTTGATAATCACACATTTGATATCCGACGGTCAGTATTTGTGTACTGCTACTGCAGTGCGTTTCGTAAAAATAACATTGGGCTACAAAAAATGTACCCCCTGCCAAAAGGGTTTATGCTCCAAATTGGATGGGCAGGAAATGGGGCTTGGATTGGATTATGAGGTGGTTCTAAGTATGGAATGGCAAGAAATTGGCCTATGTCATTTTTAATGTGAATTCAGAAAATTCGCACCTCTTAAGCCAATATGCGAGCCGAGACAGATATGCGTCCCCAAATCTGCATTTGACTGAGCTTGGTGATGCAGCTCATCAGAGAAAGAGAAAAGAACATTAGGGAAAGTGCTCACAAAGTGTGTTTATTTGAGATAAAACTGTCCTTCATCAACGAAAAAAAATGCATACATTTGGGGAAATGTGCACAAAAGAAATACAAATTTTCCTGTAGACTTTAAAAACACCAAACTTATGATCTTATACAGAAAGGAGACGGAACAAGCTTAATCCTGAAAATCTGACAAACTCTGTGAGACTGAGATTGTCAGGTGCCGTCCATCCTTAGTTCTAAGTGACAGGTGTATTAATGAAAAGGCAGAGGTTGAGGAGAATAGATTGGCAGCAATGGGTTTCTGAGGAAAATTAGTCAATGGCTACGAAAAGGGTGACTGTTCCAGAAATAGCAAGAAACGTGGCAGAAGCTGGAGACACAAAGAAGATGAAAGGGTTTTCTACATGAGGCATTTAAAGCGCTCATCAGTCCCTACTCATGATCGTTTACAGGTTCTTTTGACAATGTTGTGACCCTCTAGTTTCACTTCTATGTCTAACCAGCACTGTCAGCGGGGGGGGGGGGGGGGTGAGATTAGAACAAGGAAAAATGCCTCATTTAATTGTGAAAGTAAATGTGATATCCTCTTATGTATTTCCACTATTCCACTATGCCACAGTGCCACCTAGAGGTTATGTAACAGAAAAGCAGGAAAGAAAATGCTCTTTGTGTAGTGCTCAAATCTCATTTCTATGACAAAACCGAAATTTCAGATAGAGGAGCCTTCAAAACGAGGACAGTCCTCCGATAGCCCTTTAAACAGAGGACTGACCACTATACAAGAGCACACATGGCCACCTTAGCAGAGTTTATGACTTCAGGCTGAGGTGGGCTTAGTTCTCTATGTTGGCCCCTTGCTGGCTAGTAGCTCTCCCTTCTTTCTCTTCCACAGCCAACACTTTCTCGCACAAGCCACCAGTTATAATTGTGCCGAAGAGGAAGCACAGCACATACGTAGCGCTGCTGGGAAAGTCCTTGGTCTTGGAATGCATTGTGGCAGGACTGTAAGTACTTTGGGACCACTTTTGTCAAAGGACAAACTGTGCTGCTGAAAAGGACTCTGGACCTTGCAATCCCTATATGGTTATTTGGAGGTAAGTCCCATTGACTTCATTGGGGCTTACTCCCATATAAGTTTGCAGCCCAAGACGCCCCATGGCAGCCTTCCCAAACTTGTGTGGGACTACAGCTCCCAGTTGGCTTGGGTATATTGGAGTTGTAATCCAAGCCTGCTGGAGGGCACCAGGTTGGGGAAGGCTGCCCTATGAGGAGAGCTTGGAAAGGTGCCTCTGTTTGAAGAGGAAGGGTATAATGTAATTGATGGAGAAGACCTCCGTCAATGACTGCTAACCAATGGACGAGCTAATACATGATTCTGCAGGCTTTGGCTACCTCGGCTGAAAGGCATAAACTCATCTACTATACAACATTAATTTCACTCAATAAGAGTGGATTCTTCCAACTTGTAATCGCCGCCCTTCATAGCATTCCTGCGCCATTGACTTCCATAGGGCAACTATGGGATCTCATGAAAGCATGGCTTCCTCTTGGTTGCCTGAAATCCATTACTTATGAATTTCATCAGGTGTCCCCAGTTCTCCCCCATGCCTCTGTTAATTTAGGGGGGCAGCTCTAGCTTTCTTCTAACATGCATCCCCTTCTGGTTGCCTAGAGGTGACTCTGAGTTGCTGCAGGTGACTGGGTTGAGTGATTGCTCGCAATCCTGCTGGTGTCCACTTAACAATGTGGGCTGGTTTACATGTCACGATAAGCCACAGTGGGTTGGTTCTTCGCTCCTAACCCACGTTACTCCCAACAGGTGATCAGGCACTCTGCAGCTTGCTGTGGCTTGTTTCCCCCTTAGTCCTCCCACCTGCTCCTGGTACACCCATGGGCCTTTATGGCACAACTTCAGCAGCCTACTCCACTACTTTATTTAGTAGATATTTTCCCCCTCCTTTGGGGAGATTTGCATATATTTGGTGTTATTTTTGAAACAGTTAGATTTGCTCAAATCTCCCGCGTGGGCCGGGGGGTGTTATAAAAAACAAAATGAGTCTCTATTTTTCTCTTTTTTAACCACTTTCAGCTGAGGGAGGGAGATTTCACTGTGAAAACAGGAGGGGGGAGCTTAAATCCTCCCTCCTGAATCCCCAGGGTACCAAATTGGGGGCACATGCTTCTCTAAGCACGCATACAGGCATAGCTGTGCCGCAAAGAGAAATAGGCTATGTGGAACAGCTAAGGAGGCTTTTTTCCCAAGTGTTAAAGAAAAAAAATAAATCAAACCCTCAGCCAATTCATCCTAAAAAGTAAGGCAAGTCCCCACCCCTTTCCATTCCAAACATATGGCATATGCATGTCAACACAAATGCTCTGCAAGGCAGGAAAGGAAGGCAGCAGGAGTATAGAGGGGTACTGCTGCAAAGGCCCCTGGGATACATCCTGGGAGTGGGTGGGAGAACAAAGGGGAAAACGAACCATGGCAAGCGAGAGAGCACCTGACCATCTGTCAGCAGCAGCGTGGCTTACAAGCATTGACCAATCCACCATGGGTTGTTTTCAGTGTTGTTTATGGGAACTTGAAAATTGCTCCACTGTCTCTTATTCATCCTTGCCAGCAAATCTGTGACTCATCTGTAGGATGAGTTATTGTGCTCAACAGAAGTGTCTTTGCTTTCTGATCAATGCAGCAGGTGTGAGTGTGTGTGTGTGTGTGTGAGAGAGAGAGAGAGAGAGAGAGAGAGAGGGGGGGATTCTGGGATTTTGTTTTCATTCCTTACTGGTTTGTAAGGGGCAGCTGCCTTTCTCCCCTTTGATGCCATAGAAGTCACCCCATCTCTAGACTGGGCTTAGAAGTTAGAAAGGCACTTAAAGACAGGACTAAAAAGTAAAATGTGTAATCGGGGAAACATCTTGTTCATGGCTTTCTCTGCCCCACCCCTGATTCATCTCAGTCATAGGTTTGCTGCCAAAGATTAGAGAAAAGTGCCAGTAAAGGAGATAAAAGATCCCCCTATAGCTATGTGTTTAGTAATGGTTTGATTGTAGATGTGCTATTAGGGGCAATGTCCGGATGATGTCTCATTGGGAGAGGATCTGGGGTCTTACCTAATGCACAAAGTCTGTAGGAGAGCCAGCATGGTGTAATGGTAGTATGTCGGGAGCACAACCATCCTTTCCCAACCTGGTGTCTCCCCTCTAGATGCATCTCCCATTATTCTCAGCCAGCATAGGAATGATGGGAGTTTTAGTCCAACACATCTGGAGGACAGCAGGTATGGCCTATGGTCAAGGAGGTCCAGATTCAAATCCTTGTTCCACCATGAAGTTCACGATTCCCCCAGCCTAAGCGACCTCATGGCGTTGTTGTCAGGATCAAATAGGGGAGTGGAGGGGGGAGAGAGCACCCTAAGCTCATTGGAGAAAGTGTAGGATAAAATGTGATAAATAAGGAAACCATCTTGAAGCCCAGGCGGTGTTCTTAGTTGATTCAAGCCACACTTACCTGATCCTCCCAAGATGCTGTGGATCGTGTGGAATTGTATAAATGGGTGAATGCAGAGATAGAAAGCTTGAGGGACCAGTTAGGAAACTTACTTCTTTTTTTAGAGCTGTAGCTTTGAGCTGATGACTTTTGGTTGATCAATACAAATGCCTCCCACTTAATTGGGCAGCAGATTTTAAAGGCAATCATTTTTACTTCCAACATTTACTCGAGATAGAATGCCTCTTCTAAGATAATACCTGCTGTATCATCAAAGGAAGGATTTTTGTTGTTGCTCAGGACACTTGGTTTCTTCAGATGCGGTTCCCATTGATTCATTAGTCCATGAAAACTTGTACAATAAGTTAGATTTGCTTAATTACGGGATGGGGGCTCTACCATGAGGCAAGGTGAGGCAATTGCCTCAGGCAGCAGATTTTGAATGAGGTCAATTAAGGGCAATTGAGGGCATTAAGAGCAGCTGAGTGGGAGATAGACTGATCCAACAACAGGGTTTCATACAAGTTCAATTCAAATGAATGGGGGCAATGTTGCACAGGAGAACTTCCAAGTGGATTGTGTCCCATGTTAAATAGTGGGGGGGGGGGCAGTCATTTGGATTTTCAGCTTCATGTCTTGTGCCATGTCTTGACTGATGCTGGTTTAGAGTGTTTTTGGAAACTTAAGAACCAGGCTAGCTGTTATAGGTTGCCTTGAGGATGAACTGTCCTTGTGATGAACGGTCTCCTAGTAGCCATGTTTTCAGTAGCTTTCACCATGCAAATCGTAGTCATCACATAGTGAGTTTGCTTGGCAACGGCCAGTTAACCCTTTCACCCAGTTAAAGAAAACTTAGTTAATTAATTGGTATGAGTTTTAATAGATCAAATCCATTAATAACCAGTTGGTTAAATCTGCATAAATTTGCATATGAGAAAAATGCAATGGGTCGGTACATACAGTGCAATCCTATGCATGTCTACTTAGATGTAAGTGCCATTGCGTTCAATGGGACTTGCTCTTAGTTAAGTATGCATAGGTTTTCACCTTGTTAGTTGAACTTAGGTCCCATTGAAATCAATGGGTCAAGTTAATCATGACGTAAGTTTCATTGATTTCAATGAGAAGTAAGTCCAACTACCTCAGACTGGATTGCAAACCAATAATTCTAAATAAAGAAGTGTACTTTTTGTTTGTTTGTTAAATGATGGGCAAACATTTTATAGCAGAGATGATCACAGAAGAGGCATCCCCCCTTCTTACTTATATAGAAGGGAATGCCTCTTCTAAGATGGGGCACGCCACCTGCAGTTTTTGGTAAGTTCTTGTTTTTTAAAAATCTTCTAAATTGTAGCTGCTAAAAATGTTTTTAATCAGTTGATGCTAAATGATTCATCAAATAGACATTGCAGCCTTACTTCTAATGACTGGCAGGGATGGGAAGAGGGGTGTAGAATGAGAAGATGTCTACCACAGCTCATAGCCATCAAATTAATCAGCCCAGAGTGGCGTTAGAAACTGGGTTTACTCATACTATTACTCTTCCCTTCCCTGCAGTCCTACACCAACTGTGGAATGGACCCACATGAGCAGGCCAAAGCTTTCGTCTCAGGTGGCCTTCGAGAATGCGAACAAAACCCTCCGTATCCTGAACGTGGCATACGAGGACGACGGAGACTATCAGTGCATCGCTCGAAATGAACATGGCACTGTCCGTCACACCTACGTGGTTACTGTCGAGGGTATGCTCACAGTTGTAGCACAAGGGGGCTGGTGGGATAAGAATAAAGAACATCAGCTAAAACAGGGAAAGGGGGATCTTGGGGGGTGGGGGCGGGGGAGATGGGCATGTGAGAGGAGGCTGTGTCCTAGAAATGGCAGAAAACTTTATTTTGGATTTTAGTAGCCAAAAGGGAGGTGCTCAGCAAGATTCCAGGGCTCGCTCCCCAAGGATGATGATGATGATGATGATGGGGCATTATCTAGTCCAAATAAGTTAAGCTTTTTTTCTTTTTTCTTTTTTTTAAAAGGTCCCATTGATTTCAGGGCCAAGCTAGATGTGACTCTAAACTTTAATTTGCAATTTGGACATCCCCCATTCCCACTAATAGTAGGCACGGGACAGGGTGCAAATTTTTGTCAGGCCTGTGGGAAGGGAGCTTTAAAACCCTTTTCTTCCTTGCTGTAGTCCTAATGAAAACCAGGGTCCCAGACCTGTTGTCAGCCCTAGGGGTGTGGGGAATAAGTTTCCACTGGTGGCAAACAATGTCCGGCTAATCTTTCTCTCCCTCACACAACTGCCCTCGGGCTTAATTAAGAACATGAGACAAGCCCTGCTGGATCAGACCAAGGTTCCATGTAGTTTTTCATTCTGTTAACACACTGGCCGACCAGCCACCTGTGGGAAGCCCACAAGTAGGACATGAGTGCAACAGCACCCTCCCACTCATGTCCCCCAGCATACTGCCTCCGGTACTGGAGGTAATATGTAGCTATCACGGCTAGTAACCACTGATACTACGTTGATAAGGTAGAGCGAAATTCCCAGGGTTTCCTGAATATGTTTCTTCCCAGAAAAGATGAGGGTGGGACCAGATATCACAAGGAGCTACTGCCACTCTGCGTTCCTGATAATGTGTCATACAGCATTCTGTATGGTATGACATCATCACTCTGTGCTGACAGCCAGTTATGCGCAGCAAGAGGGGTGGGATGGATGGATGCACAATGTGATGATGTCACATTATGTTATACTGCCTGTTAGAGGGAAGAGGGGAGAAAGAAACAAAGTGAAGCATCACCCCCACCCCCCTTGTGAAACTTAGATTTGACCAAGGAGAAACAAAACCAAAGAAAGAGGAGGGAAGGAGGTTGACGGAGGGGAGAGATTGCGAAAAATAACGGTTTGCTCTAAAGCTGCCTGCCCCAACCAAATGCCTTCTCAATGTGTTGGACCCAACTTCCATCATCCCCAGCCATATTTGCCATGCTGGCTGGGAGTGATGGGAGTTGCAGTCAATCGGGAGGGAACCAGGTTGGGAAAGGCTGTTCTAAAACACGGGAGGATGGAAACCTATTCGTCCTTCTCAAAATCTTGTTTAGCTAAACTCCAACCACATTCATCTTCAGTGAGGTAGGGTGACCATATGGAAAGGAGGACAGGGCTCCTGTATCTTTAGCAGTTGCATAGAAAAGCAGGTGTCATTCGTATGCATGCAGCACCTGGTGAAATGCCCTCTCCATCACAACAGTTAAAACTGCAGGAGCCCTGCCCTCTTGACCAGATACAAAAGAGGGAAGAACTCATGCAGCTTTAACTGTTGTGCTGAAGAGGGCATTTCACCAGGTGCTGCATGCATACGAATGACATCTGCTGAAATTCCCTTGTCTATACAACTATTAAAGATACAGGAGCCCTGTCCTCCTTTTCATATGGTCACCCTAAGTGAGGTCTGGTAGCTTTTTTTCCAGGGATAAAACTATCAGCATTTTAGTTGCTGAGGGTGCTCCTGGGACCCTGGCCTTGTTAGAAATACAGAGTGGCCAGACAGTTGACAGGGTCTTGACAGCTAAATTCACAAATGAAAACTCAACAAACAAATGCTGTTTCACAGGCGATAAACAACTTTAAAAAAAAATTAAAATGTTATTTTCTGCTGTTCATTTTCAATTAAATGCTCTCAACTGAGCAACAATTTCAGTAGCAGAGTGACGGCATGGGTGATGGGGAGGGCTACCCACCATCTTGGGCAGTTCAGTATTCTGCGAGCAGGCGTGGTGAGAAACCAGGGGTGCTTGCTGATGAGACTGTTATTGTGCCACCACCCTGCCTCATTCACAGAATTTTATGGGGTGCTCCAGATGAGAGGCTGTAGCTCAGTCGTGGAGTGCCTGCTCTGCATACAGAGAGTTCCTGGTTCAATCCCCAGCATCTCTAGGTAGGGCTGGAGGAATTCCTGCCTGAAGTCCTGGAGAGCTTCTTTCACCTTGAAAGTGAGCAGGTATAACTAATTAACTGTAGGGTGGGACTGAGAAATGTGGTCAGTGTATGTGGAGTTAGCAGAGAGGCTGTGGATCAATGTTTAGAAGCACCCCCTTCACCCTGTCTTCTTTTCTTAGCTGCTCCACATTGGGAAAAAAAGCCAATGAGGCTGATCAATGCCCCAGGGGAGAGCGTGCGCCTGGATTGCAAGGTGGATGGGAAGCCCAAGCCAAAGGTGTCGTGGAGAATCAATGGGAGCCCGCTAAATGGTGAGTCCTGCCTTCCACAGAGCTGGAAACAGAAGTGCCTTGGCATCAAACGTCCCGTCCTGCACCTGAACTCTTTGCTGTGTTTCAGAAATCCTGCCAGACCCAAGGAGGAAAGTGCAGGCAGAAGCTTTGATCCTCAGCAACGTGCAACCAAACGACACAGCCGTGATCCAGTGCGAGGCCCATAACAATCATGGCAGCCTACTGGCCAATGCGTTTATCTTCATCGTCCGTAAGTTTACCTCTTTATCTTTGGTCAAAGTGGAGCTGGGCTGGGCTGGGTCCAGAGGGTGGCAAGGATGGACATCTTTCAGGGCCTCAAAACTAGTGAAAGCCTCACTGCACCAACAGGGCTACTATTCTCACATTGCGTGGAGCAACCATAAGATAGTTTACTCTCCTCTTTTCTGAATTTTCAGCTTTCATTTTGTAGAAAGAAAGAAAGAAAGAAAGAAAGAAAGAAAGAAAGCTCTAATAACTACTTTCCCTGGAGGGCCATTTATTTATTTATTTATTTATTGCATTTTTTATACTGCCCTGTAGCCAAAGCTGTCTGGGCGGTTCACAAAAATTAAAACCATGAAATCATTAAAAAATGTATAAAATAAACCACAGTCTAAAACACAAAATAATGTACAATGTAAAAACACAACCAGAATAAAACCAAGCAGCAGGAATTAATACAGATTAAAATACAAATTTAAAACAGCAAGGGTTAAAATTGAGTTAATTTAGCTGTTAAAATGCTGGGAGAATAAAAAGGTCTTCACCTGGCGACGAAAGGAGTGCAAAGTAGGCGCCAGGTGAATCTGTCTGGGGAGCTCATTCCATAGCCGGGGTGCCACAGCAGAGAAAGCCCTCCTCCTAGTGGCCACCTGCCTCACTTCCTTTGGCAGGGGCTCACGGAGAAGGATCCCTGTAGATGATCTTAGGGTCCGGGCAGGTACATATGGGAGGAGGCGTTCCTTTAGATAACCTGGCCCCAAGCCATTTACGGCTTTAAATGTTAGTACCAGCACTTTGAATTGGGCCCAGACCTGGAAGGAAGTGAGGTACTCCTCCTCATGCTGAGGTATGGCAGCATGGCTGTTATCAAGGGTAGGCTTGGTAGGGCACGTGCCAAAAGCCCACAGATTTACTTGACATCCAGCCTTATGGTGAGTTCCGGAGAACTCAAAAGTTGAAGTATGGTAGCAGAGTTGGCGTCAAAGGTTGGCATGGATGGGCACCTGCCGAAGGGCCTCCTCTTTGCCATGGCAACCTGCTCATTTGCCTGCCTCTTGATCCCGGCCAGATAATAGAGGTGGTCAGAAGGAGGAGCAATAGATGCCTCTGCCAACTTCCTCAATGGCTCTCTGCCTGTCAAGCAAGCAACAAGTGGAAGTTATGATGAGAAAGCCAATGAGGAGCAAGAGGATCTGGTGACCATAGTGGTGAGCAGGTAGGCTCACTGAGGGAAGGTCCCCATTGAGGGTGCCTTGCCCAAGAGCCCTCCAAAACCTGGAGCCGACACTGTACAGTAAGTGGCTATTCGGGACTAGGTGTTTTCAGTAGTAGCCTCCCCCCCACCCCACCCCACATTATGGAATATCCCTCCACCCTCTCAAGAAGCCCACCTGGCACCTACTTTGTCATCTTTTCAGTTACAGGCAAATACTGTTTTTATAATAATTATTCTCTCAGGCCTTTTAGTCCTCTGTTTCTGCTGCTATGCTGCATTTTTAATATCTTTGATATTTATAACTGTTTTATATTTGTTTTTCCTTTGCTGATTTGATTTTTTAAAAATATATATATATTATGTATTACATTTCTATACCACCCAACAGCCAAAACTCTCTTGGGCAGTATTATTTTATTATGCTGTTTCTGTTTTATTTGTGTTTTCCTGAACATCACCCTGAGTGTGATCCTCTATAGGGCGACTGATAAATCTTAGAAATAAATAAATGGTTATTTATTAATAATTTGTTTGTTTATAAGGCTTTTATACCGCTTAGTATACCAGAAACCCTAAGCAGTTCACATCAAAAATGCAATATAACAATGTAAAAACAAGGTAAAATAGTGAATAATTAAAGACATTACAAAATAACACTAAAATGAGGCAGTTACCTAATCCTTCACAGGTCAGGGAAGTCTGTGTGAATAATTGCACCCTTTCCCCCTTCTTTGATGTCAGAAAGTGAGCAATGCAAATGTTTCCACGGGATCCAAAGTCAGATCTCCTCCTCCAAGGTCAGACGACCTCTCTTTCCAGCCTTGCAGGGGAAATCTGCGATATCCTGTGTCCCATAGAATTTGAGCCATAATTAGAGATGTTGGAGAAATCCATAATGGAATAATGAATTTGGATTTCTATGAATCCGACCCTTGGATTCTGCAGAGGGCTGGCTTTTCCCGCGTTGCATGGATTCCAGAGACTTGTGGGCTTTTTTTTTTTTTTTAACTTTCTGGAATTGTACGCAAATTTCATCATAGGAAAATACTTAAAACAAACAAACAAACCAAACCTGGCCAAAAATCTTTATTCTCCCATAGGCTAAAAGGTACCTATTGGGGAGAGTGCATTTGGGGGACATATTTGCACATGGGGGGGGGGGATTTGGGCTTTTTGCAAGTGCAAATTTCAACAAATCTAAATTTGAGAAATTGTAAAAGAAATCCGGATAATCTGTGAAATGCAATACAGATGGAATGGATTTTACAAAATTCATACATTCCTAGACATAATATAGTAAATAACTTAAACAAATAAGACCTCCCCTTTTTGTGCTGTTTCACAGTGACTTACAAAGGCTGACTGTGGGGCTAGGCCTGTGTGCCTATAACACTCCTCTAAAGTTGGATGGGGTTAGTTGTTTGTCTTGCATGTGTCCTACCCCACACAAATTGACCTCCTTGATTTATTCCAGGTTTGCCAGCACAGATCCTGACCCGAGATAAACAAGAGTACAGTGTGGTGGAGAACCAGACAGCCACCCTGCACTGCTTGTCGTTTGGGGCACCACGGCCCACTGTGAACTGGTGGGTTCTGATACAGACCATTCTGTTAAATGTGCTGCGTTTTATTTTCACCATAGGTGTTCTGACACCATTTGTATTGTTAATTAATTGCATTTATATCCCGCCCACTGACATAGGATCATAGAATAGTAGAGTTGGAAGGGGCCTATAAGGCCATTGGGTCCAACCCCCTGCTCAGTGCAGGAATCCACCTTAAAGCATACCTGACAGATGACTGTCCAGCTGCCTGTTGAATGCCTCTAGTGTGGGACAGCCCACCACCTCCCTAGGTAATTGGTTCCATTGTCGTACTTCTCTAACAGTCAGGATGTTTTTCCTGATGTCCAGCCGAAATCTGGCTTCCTGTAACTTGAGCCCATTATTCCGTGTTCTGCACTCTGGGATATTCAAGAAGAGATCCTGACCGTCCTCTGCGTGACAGCCTTTCAAGTACTTGAACATATCAGAGCCATCAGCCTTCATTGGAAGTATCAGCATGTTCAGGGGAACCCCAAAGTTTGCAAAAGTACAAAAGATATTTAGAGCTGTTTGCTCCCAAACCTAAAGATGCATAAAGTCCTAAAAACAACCCCATGAGGCCTGAGCATGCTCACTTGCCATGGAATGCTGTTGCATGTCGGTTAGAGATGCCTTAGTGCTCATCTATGAGTGAGAATAGCTCCCACATGTGCACTAATCACATAGATAGCTTGGCTGGAATCTCTTTCTGGCTTTGCATCTTCTAGTTCTGGCAACTGATGACTGGGCCTGTTCTGAAAATGGGAACCTGTCAGGGGAATCAAGACAGAGCAAATCGTGAAACAGGAAGGGTGCGAGTGTCAAATTGGAGTGAATTGTGTTTAGATTTCCTTCCTTCCTTCCCTTTTTTTTTCCTGGCTAGATTCCTGGGTCTGTAACTGGTGCTCTATATGCAATGGATAATTTTACCTGGCATAGAGATGCTGTGATGGGGTGGAAGGAAGATTCGTTTATTTGAGTTGATGCCTCTCGTGCAGATCTTAAAGTCACAGGAAAAACCTGACAGGATTTTCAAAAAGAGGTGGCAGCAACCCTAAGCACATTGAGAGCAGAGAGCTTTCTCTTTTACTCACTACACTCCTGTCTTGATGCCCCTCCTCCCCCAGGTTTATGGAAGACATGTATCCTGTCCTAGACGATAAACGGAGCTCTATGTTCACGAATGGGACCCTGATGCTTGACCGAGTCCAGCGTGACGATGCAGGGAACTTCACATGTGTGGCTGCCAATGACCAGAAGAATGTCTCCATCATGGCCCACCTTATCGTCAAAGGTAGGAGCAGGTTTCCCAGCATGCACCTTACATGGTGATAGATATATGAAGGAGAAGTTGCATGATGGGAAGTGTTTGCATGATGGGAAGTGGTCTGCCCAAAGGCAGAATGAGGCGTGGTGGGAAGGGAAGTGGTCAGGGGTCAAGGAAATATGTTGAAGTTGGAAAAATAGGTGTCCCTGTGTCCAGCCTCCTGTAGCCTAAGCAGTCGCCCTAAAGGCAAACAGAGAAAACAGCCTCAGCAGAAGGGAGCAAATCACACTTCACCCTGCCTGCTCATTGCTTTCAGCCACAATCCCCAAGGCCTTTAGCTGAGGCTTTCCCTTTCCCTCCTTCACGATCTTCACAAATGGATTTTATAAGTAATGATGGAATTCTCTCTCCCCACCATAAAATCGGGGGATGATTCAGGCTCCTCCAGGTCTCCTGCCAACACCTATAGGATCAAAACAGACACGGGGTAAAATAAAATTCTGTGCCTAGCTGCTCTATCTTTTTTTTCATTTTTTACTCTAGAGTAAGTGCAGCCCCTCGATCCTTATCTTAAAAGCCCCCCTCCATGCTAAGGTCTCAGTCTGAGTTGGGTTCCCTGCATCTACTCTAGAGTAAAAAAAAAACAGAGAGGGGAGAGAGAGAGCTTTAAAATAAAGTCTGCTTTGGCCAATAAATAGGCGCTTGGCTTGGTAACTAGTCTCCGGCTTCTCCACAGTGGGGTTGGTACCTCTTCAGCTGTGGTGGTGAGAGAAAGTTGTTGCTCATTTGTTTATATTAAAATATTTACTCATATACAAATTTTAAAACTGACTTTTGTCCAGAGTTGGGGATTTCTTAAAAATAATATCTTCTGACAGAAAATAAATCGGTTGAGGTAACTTGAAGCCAGTCATATGTTAGCTGTGATCAACTGAAATGACTGCTTCATCAGCTCTGGGTTTTGGGGTGCCATTAAGAGTGACAGCTTGGCACACCAGTCTTAAAGGTTCTCCTGATTCATTTTAGTGTAGTGAATGCAGGAGAACTTCTCAGCAGATTGTTCCCCATGTTAAATCATTGGGGTGGGTATACCATTTTGGAATTTCCACCTCAGGCATCAAAATATCTTGGTGTGTCCCTGGGGCTATAATGGGAAGAGCTCAAACCACACTGAAGAATGGGAAGAGAGAGGCCACGCAAGCTATATTTATGAGAGGCCTACTAGATAGAAGTCTCTTGCCTCAAGTCCCAGTAAGGGAATGGAGGACACAACTCTTCATCCCGTCCCTATTTCAGGAGCCACACAGTTTGAAGTGGGGCCTACAAACGCAGAGGAGAAGACAGGCGAAACTGTGACATTCCATTGTAAGGTGTTGTTCGACGAGACCATTCCAGGACGTGGTATCCAGTGGCTCCTAAACACGCAGGTCATTGAGGATGACGATGACAAGTGAGTGAAGGGAGCAGGGCACTGTTGCTTGAAGGCTTGTAGTCTGAGAGAAGCCCCTGTGTTGCACGGATTGTGTTCATCTGTCTTTCCCTAGATATCTCATCAATGACACATCTCTGACAATCACCAACCTGGATTACTCCGATGAAGGAATATACAGCTGCCTGGCTACGACCGCTCTTGATTCTGTGGAGAGAAGTGCCAAGCTTTTGGTGTATGGTAAGTAGCGAAAAGGAGAAATTAAATATTGGTCCTTTCCCTTTTGTGGTTGCACTGCCACAGGTGGCAGATTTGGAGGCACCATTAAAGGATGGCCAGTTGCCTGGTATAGCGCTGCAAGCTTTAATTGAAAGGTGAATCAACCTGTGTTGCTTATTGGTGGGGGCAATTCAACCCCCACTAAAATTAGCTTTAGTGGTTAGTTGATGGGGCAAATCTAATAAGTGAGAGCAAATTTTAATGGGTTGGACCACAGGTTAAGGACATACTTGTCATTTTTGTTGTTGTTGTGTTGAGGCAAATTTGTTTCTGATGTGTTAAAATAATAAAGAGATTTTAAAAAGTCATAGTGATTGCTTCTTCTAAAAGTGGGAGGTATGTCATTCTTGCACTACATTCAATACCTGGAAAAATGTATCTCTTTTGATTATCAAGTTTTATTTAAATGCAATTAATCCCTGGTTTGAAAGGCAAGTGAGTCATGAATGGCTTTAGGCCTGGACAACCCTATACAGGGGAGATGAGAATGGGGGTGGCAGCAAGAAGGCAGCTGCTTGGTGGAAGCTGGTGACTCTGAATTCGGTGAGGCTGTGAATCCATTCTGAGTTTCCGTCAGAACCAGACAGAAGGCTAAAGGAGCTATCCAAGATGCTGAACCTAATTTGGGGCCAGGCTTCAACCTAATTTTGGGGTCGCTCCTTTAGAGTTCTGGCTGGTTCTTACTGAAACCCAGAATGGATTCACACCTTCCCCACCTTCGACTGAAACATGTTCTGGATAAGCCCTGGGAAATCTGTTAAAGGTGTTGGGAAAAAAATACCTTAGGCTTTTATCCTCTAGGACAAAGGTGGGCAAAGGTCTCCACATGTTTGGGCTTCAACTCCCATATGCCCTTGACAGCATGATGAATGATCAGGAATGCTGGGAGTTGAAGTTCAAAACACCTTCCTTCTGCCCACCACTGCTCTGTGGGGTGAGGGGTAGCAGCTCCCACTTGGCTCATGTTATCATCTCCCTGTCAGGCAAACCTGGCCCTGTGTCGAATCTGGAACTGTTGAGACAGCCGGATCAGCAGGTGAAGTTGACATGGACACCGGGAGACGATCACAACAGACCTATTGAGGGTAAGAGTGTGTCTTGGTTAGAGGGGAAAGTTGTCATATTATCATATTAACCCTCATCCAGAGCCTCAGAACTTATGGTTCTTATTGTAGTAGTAGTTGTTTACCTCAGAACTCATACAAGGGACAAGTTTGGGAGGGCAGGGATCTCACCATGCCCCCCTTGCACCCCTTCCTCTTTCTCTCACAGCAGCACCTGAAACTAAAGATGTAAAATTTCTGGAAATTTTGCAGCCGTGGGAAAAAAGAAAACATTTTTTTCTGGGTTTTGTTTGTTTTGTTTTTAAAAAATTGGAAAAAAGCAATATTTGCACTTTTTACAGATTGAAAGTCACTTTGTTACTTTAGGAACATAAAAACGCAATTATGTACAAGTTGGTTTGGCATAAAATTATCACATTTGGTGTATTAAAAGTACAGCGTAGTCAAACAATTATTACAAATTGAATTTACTATTTAATTTTTTTACTTTTCTGTGCAACAAATGGAGCTATAAGCTCCTGAACTGTAAGGAACGCCTGAACTGTAAGGAACCTCTTTGGTTTTGCCAGTTTATGAGGAACAGGCAAAAAAAAAATTTTTTTTTTAAAAAAAGAGAAGAAACCATCAGCGTTAGTAACAAAGGAAATCATTTTTGTCTCTGCTAGTCCTCCACAGTGTCACCCATTCCCATAAAAAGTTTTTAGAAATCATTTAGAGAAGTAAATATATAAATACCTTGTCTTAAACATTTTATTCATCATGCTAAAATAAAACATTCCATAATCCATTTTTCTTCATTTATTTCAATTTTTCCATTTAAAAAAAAAAAAAACACCCGGAAAACCTCTATTTCCCCCTCGAATTTCCCAATTTTTTCCCGGGCCTTCACATCCCTACCAGAAACCCCATCACTTCAGGAATCCTCTTTGTAATGCAATACAGCTGCCGTATTCCCCAGCAGTGGTGTAATGGAACCAGAGCTCACAATGATATAGCGCCGGCACTTTCTCATCAGAAGGGACACTGATGTCCTCTGTCATCCTCCTCAGTATTTCCTCTGAGCTTAGCTACAATCATCCCAACGGTTGGGGGAAGTGAATTTTCCCAGTGACAATATATATCCTTCCTTGATGTACTGTAAAGTATTTTGAGGTGGCTTGATCTTGAATGGGCAATTAAGACCCATTCGCTTTACAAAAGTCCTGCTCCCAGCACATAAAAACTCCTAGAACTGGTTTGTTAATGGGAATCAACACCCTCCTTGGGGATGTAGGTATCAGGACTGTCATGATGAGCGACTGCTCTTTAAAATTTACCATTACACCACACTTCCTCAATGATTTATCCGCTGTCTTTCACGCCTAGCCATGTTTAAAGCATAGATTGGTGGTGGTGGGGACTTGAATCACCATTTGTTGCTATGTGATGTGTGAAATGGCCCACTGCTTCATTTGAGATATACCTGGAACTTGAAGCTATACTGAAATGACATATTCGTGAGGATGGCATTTTCACTGACTTTTGCAGATGGGCTTTGAAAAGACTGTGCTTTTGAACATGTACAGCAAATACATTTCCTTTTTAATGATAGGTTAGGGCTTCCTGATCGAAGGGTATGGAAATCTTGGTTACCTCTGGGTTTGTTTGTTTTTAAAATCGAACTTTCACAAGAACCCTTCCTCTTCCCACAGAGTACACCGTCTTTTATGAAGAAAGCAAATTTGGTCCAGGAGAAACCTTGCTGTTAACCGCTGTGCCAGGAAACCAGCCATGGGCCATGCTTCCCCTCTCTCCATTTAGGAACTATACCTTCTATGTACAGGCCAGCAACGATCAGGGGGAAAGTGATCTAAGTATACCTTCTGCCAGTCACGTCACAAAGCCTTCAGGTAAGAAAGCCCAGAATGCTGGGGAGAAGCGTGTAGGGGTGGAAATGTCCTATAGGCAACACTTCTTGTAGATGTCAACAATAGAAGGGGGTGGGGAGGGTGGAGAGAGAGTACCCAACTCAGCATGTTTGAGACATCCACAACAGAAACATTTTAAAAAAATTTATTGATGTATTTATTTAAAATATTTCTTGGCTGCTTTTCAAGGCAAAAGGCCTCCCAAGGCAGCTTCCAACAAGAAACTAATCTGACCCATGGATTCCGTGGTGTACTGACTTTTCCCAAGTTGCACAGTTTCTGTGGATTTGCGGACTGCTTCTATTTTAGTTTCTGGAATTTTATGCAAGTTTAACCGTAGAAAAATACGTGAAATTAAAACAACAATGTGAATTTTTTTTTAAAAAACCCTCTATAGGATAAAGCATGAAAATGCTCATGGGGGGTGGGGGTGGATTTGCATGTGTTTGGGGGGTTCCACATTTTGGGGGATTTGTGCATTTTTGCAAGTGTGAATATGTACAAATGCGAATTTGTGAAAATTGGGAAACTGGGAAAAAAATCCAGTTCTGTCAATGAGCAAATGACAGAGCAAAAGGCACCTGACGATCATCAAAACATAAACCAGATGGATTTTGCAAACTCCGTACGTCCCTATTTCTAACCTAGATAGTAGATGACATTCAGGGGGAAGTGAACCTAGCACGGCCGAAGAGTAGAGTGGACTGTGTGTGTGTTATATATTTCCACACAAGCACAAAAAAGCCACAGAATTTGGTATTTAGGTGCTGTGAGCTGGACCCAGATTTAGTAATACTTAGAGTAGACCAAGAGTGGGGAAAACTCTTTCAGCTTGAGGGCCAGATTCAATATCGAAGAAGCTCTCTGTGGCGGGACCAAAGGAGTTGCCCCTCCCCCCAAATCTCAAGAATACCGATATATTTTAGCTTAAAGAGCTCTTGCCAGTAGCTAAGAGTTAGGAGAGGCATTTCAATCTTTTAAAATGGGGGGGATATGCACAGAAGCTGGGGAACCACCCAAAGATTGGTGGTTGGGAGAAAGGGGATGGTTGAGTGGCCATTTGGGAAATCCCAGAGGGCTGGATTGGGACCCCAGGATTTGGCTCCTGGGCCTGAGATTCACCATCCCTGGAGTAGACCCATTGAAATCAATGGGAATATTAGTCATGATTTAGTCCCATTGATTTCCATGGATCTACTCTTAAATATGATTAAACCTGGCTCTGAGCCAATACCCTGAAATTCTCAGTTTTCATTTTAAAAAACTGGAAACAACCAACAAGGTGCCTAGCTCATCTATATGGCTGTGAAGATACACTGTCAAGTGTGCGGTTGACCATGCATAGTGACTTGAAGGATAGGGGATTCAGGTTCCTGTAAAACATATTGCCCTCTGTCTGCTGAGCAGAAGCAGAATGAGCCTATACGAATGAAGGAAAGGCAGGTACAGTTTGCTTAGTTCTATCACTTGAACAGTCCCAACTTTCCTTGGTGCGGAATTTGAGCTACCCTGGTGGCGCATGTTGAGTGTGCACAGAAAGAGGGAAGGCCCCAATTCTCTCGTGTCCCTCACGGGTAGCATGTAAAATGAGAGTCGAGATTCTAAACCTCAGAAGATTGTAGAGGAATTTAGGGATGTATTGATTTTGTAAAATGTGTTCCAACTGAGTGTTGTGGAACTCGTTTCGTTCCATTGTCCGCTCATTGGCGGAATCGGGTTTCTTTCCCATTTCCCAAATTTGCGCAAATTTTCCCTTTGTGAAAATGTGCAAATCCTCCCCCCCCCCCCCCCCCGCAAAATGCACATTTTTGTTCTTTACCCTATGGGGGGAAATGCACATCTTTGGGCAGCGTTTTTTTCCTCCCCAAATTTTTCTACGGCTACATTTGTGTAAAATTCTGGAAAGTAAAAAAAAACTAAGCTGTGGAATCCACAGGTCAGAATCGTAGAAATCTGAATGCATTTGATTCCATTGCGGAGTCCTCTAGAGGAACTGCATAATGACACACAAGCCAGCCTAACTCTGCTCCATTCTTTTGTAGCCCCTCAGCGGAATCCAACCGAAGTCAAAGGAGAGGGAAATGAAACCACCAATATGATCATCACCTGGACGGTAAAATATCAACGCTCTTGCATCACTGGAATGGGTCCCCTCAACCCACTCCTCTCCCACGATGCCAATGCCCTGGCATGCTCTGCGAGGCAGTAAGGCCAAGCCCTAGCGTGTCAAGGGCTTGATAGAGCCATTGGTTATACTGGCTGGGGATGCTGGGAACTGTAGTCCAACACATTTGGAGGGCAGCAGGTTGGGGAAGGCTGCTTTAAGAGCTCTGTGGCTGGCAGAAGCCCCCTAGGTGCTATCATGCAATTTCAGCCATAAAACACACATACACACCATCTTTTTCACATATACTTTGCAATGTTCTCAGTCAGTTATGAGTAACAGATTTCGCACTGAGCCAGAAACATCGCTTGCTGTTTGTGTAACGGCCACATCAGCCAGGGTCTCAAACCCAGCCCTGTACAGTTTCATCTCCGCCGCAATGTCTGTCCGTGTGCCTGCTAAACGGTTCCAAACACAAAGAGACAGTCTCAGCATGGGGTGACCCTAACACAATGCGTGACAGGCCCCCTATGGATGCCCCCCATGGAGCGAATCTAATCAGACGTCAAGGTCTGAATGGAAGTCACACCGGGATTTATTTATTTATTTGCATACTGGATTTATGCCACTTTCTCAAAAGTTCTGAGTTGTGTGCAAACAAAACAAACCTCCTCCCCACCCCCGCACGCAGATCTTCATCAAATTCACATATCGCAATGTCCCAAACCAGCAACAGCAATGTAATATCCAAGCAATTGGTGACAGTTCATCCTGCTTAAATTCAACCCAACTCCAATAGAACAAAAAATGTGCTTTGGAATGTTCAGGGTGCTCTGCATACATCTCTGTATAATCATTCCAACAACCCTGTAAAGTAGGCCAAAAATTCTTATCACCTTATTTCAGGGGTGGAGGAACTTGGCTGAGTTGGGGTGAGATTGGGACGGGGTTCTCTCCAGTTTACAGTCCTAACCATTCAATCGTTATTTTTCGCCTCTGGAAATAATATCCACACACCCCTCCACCGCTGCTCCCCGAGTCAGACAGCTCAATGATCAGCTTGGTTCTGGAAGATTCCTCCCCATTTTCCCCTGTAGCATGTAAGTTGGCAAATCTGTTGGAATCACCTGACGCCAACCGCTCTAGAGCCCTCTAGGATAACTCTCCAGAATGCTTCCCACAGCACCCTGCGGCCCAAATTGCAGGGGCTAATCTGGGAAGGAGCTGCGTTTGTTTGGCTGTGTCTTTTTGTGTCCTCTGTGCTAGACTTGCCGTGTGCGCGTGAGTGGCCTCTTGGCTGATGTGGCCTACGGGTGGGAGGAAGGCGTATGCTGCACCATGTCAGAGTGTTGTCCTTCTGTTGAGGCTGCGCATGATCACACGCCGCGCCTGCCTTTTATGATCCACCCTGTGTTTGGGTTTGCAGCCTTGTTTGCATTCCAATGCAGAGAGGCGGCAGCGGCGCGTTCATCCTGCAACGTGTTTGTCTTCCGGCATTGTCCCCCAAATGTTTGCGCTAGCCATAACGATGGGAAATTTGGGCAGCCTTCCCAGGAGAGAGCTGGTGCCAGACGTTTCCATTCAGGGCAGCTTATACCAAGTTCAGCTCGTCAAACCTTGCCAGAATACAGGAGGTGAAAGAGACGGTCTTTGCTGCCCCAGCTGGCCTGGCATCAGCTGCTCTTGGCAATTCATTCTTGACCAGAAGTTACCGTGTGGTTTCCCATTCCCTCTTAATGTGTTTGCAGTCAAGAGGAAGCATCTTTCCTGAAATTACTTGTGTTCGGAACATCTGGGTAACCTCACATTAGCTCCATTCTCAGTGGAGGCTGGTGGATCCTATGACAGTGGGACTGTGAATCCGCTCTGGGTTTCTGTTACAACCGGTCTGAGCTCTGAAGGGGCTATCCAAAGTGCCAAACCCAATCTCCAAAATGGGTTCAGCACCTTGGATAGCACCTTTTAGAGTTCTGACTAGTTCAACGGAAACCCAGAGCGGATTCACCGCCCAACTGACATACGAGCCTCCAGTCTCCACTGGCTGCTCTTCCCATTACACGGAACAAGGTGATAGACTGTGGTCACTTCGGCCTCCTGATGAAAAATAACGGGGGGGTTTATGTAGGGCTGTGCACAGACCACCCGATTCACTTCGGATCCTGATTTGTCACTTCCAAATCGGGCCCGATTCACTTTGGCCTGATTCGGACCTCCCCAATTTGCTTCGGATCCAAATCCGAAGCGAGATTTGGACCTCCGAATCGAGATTCGGATGAGTCATTTTCCCCATAGTCTTGCATTGGGAGAAATAAACGCCTATAACTATTTCATTTTTAAAGATAGAAACATGAAAGTTGGGGACCTTGCAGATGACCTGGAGCTACTTCAGACACAGAGGTGCAGTCATTTTGTGGTGATGAATTTTTGAAGAATGATCATTTTTCAAAAATTCATAGCCACAAAATTCATAGCACCTCTGTGTCTGAAATTTGCCACACATGAGTAGCTCCAGGCCTTCTGCAATGTGCCCAAGTTTCATGTTTCTATCTTTAAAGATAAAAAAAGTTGTAGCCATTTCTTTCCCCCAATGCAATCTTATTGGGAAAAACACAGAAATGGCTACCGCATGGGCAAAATTATCATTTTTCAAAATTTCATAGCCACAAAATGCCTGCACCTCTGTGTCTGAAATTTGCCACACATGAGTAGCTCCAGGCCTTCTGCAATGTGCCCAAGTGTCATGTTTCTATCTTTAAAAATAAAAAAGTTATAGGTGTTTCTTTCCCCCAATGCAACCCTATGGGGAAAAACACTTAAAATGGTGTCTGAATTGCCGGATTGATCCGAATCGATTCAGACCGAACCAATTCGGTTCAGATCGATTCAGACCTCCCCCAATCTGCTTCGGATCTGTTTTAGGGAGGTCCGAATCACCCCAATTCGCTTCGGATTCGGGATTTGGATCCGAAGTGATGCACAGCCCTAGTTTTATGCTCCCACAAGTTTTACAAAATAAAACAAAATCAATCTCTGCATGTAGAAAATGAGTGTGCCAATTAGAAAAGCTTAGCAGCATAATCCTTTCCCTGGTGTTTTAGTTTACTACATGCAGGGAAAGCTTAACGGAGCACTGAAAAACATGAGTGCCCCCTACCTGCAGTCAGAAGTGGCGCAGTCCAACATTCTATCTCCTACCTGCAGCTTGAAGTGTCACAGTCCAAAATTCTGCCACCTGAGTTGACTACATCATTCTACATAATGTGCAGACTGGGTGGTTCTTAATCCAGCAACAAGAGAAACACAGAATGAATGAAACAGTCATAGGGCATGCGCTTCCTGCTCCCGAGCTTCCTTGTTCCCACAGTGCTTTTCTGGAGCATCCTCTAGCAAGGGTGGGTATCATGTGGTCCATAGTCCAAATGTGCCTTTGCCTTGTTTTATGTCCCCTGCCAAAATCACCACTGCTGAATTGGTGCCAATTTACAGCAGCAATTCAACAGTGAGAAAAAAGCCACATTCTCACTTTAAAACGAGGTGCGCGGGAACATGCACCTTATTTTAATGCAAATTTTCACTACCTCGGACTTCCAGGAGCACTATTTTGCATGCTTTGTTTTAAATAAAAAATGGTCCCACCACCACCGCCACAGAATTGCTGCCGAAATCTGGCAGCAATTCAACAATTGTCGTAGCGGTGGTGGCAGGGGTGGGTGGGTTGCGGCACTTGCTAGGTTCTAGGACCTTCCAAAGTTGCCCACACCTGCTCTGGGCAAAGCAAGGCAGCAGAGCAAACGCCTAGTAAGCACTGCAACTCTTCTTAGCAGGTCAACTTTTAAGAGATGCTCAGTAGGCAAAATGTCAGCAGGAGAAGTTTATTTCAGCATTTGGAAGCAGTAATGGGAAGACAGCACCTGTTGAATGTAGATCTGTTACATGCTTCTTAACGGTTTGCAAAAAGAAGAAGAAGAAAAGAAACGATGGCCACTCTACATCCAGCTGATTGGTGGGCAAGGGTCTGCCTGAAAGCCATGATGGCAACCCTCTCTAGCCTGGTGCAGGAGGGTGGAGTGGCTCCCTTGAGGAGGGGTAAAGCCAGAACTACCTGTATTTCACTGAATCTAAGATGCCATTGATTCTTAATTTTAGGGCCACTGTCAGGAAAAAAGCGTTGCGTCGATTCTAAGACGCACCCCATTTTCAAACACGTAATATTGGGGATCAGTGCATCTTAGAATTGAAGAAATACGGTAGGGCTGTGCATGCCCCCCCTCGATCCGCCAACCAGGTCCCACCCAGGGACCAGCCCGGGCATGAGTCCCCCTCCTCCCTTCCCCACTCACCTCCATCGCCACCCCGGTCCTTGCCTCCAGCGCCACTTGCAGCAGCCTCCCCAGCCTGGAAACGTGGTGTTACTACAAAGTAGGCCACGATTCCAGGCCAGGGAGGCTGCTGCTAGCGGCGCTGGAGGTGAGGACTGGGGCGGCAATGGGGGAAGGCTGGTCCTTGCTGCGGCGGCTCATCACTGGCAGCGGCTTCCCCGGCGCTGGCGCTGGCGGACCAGGGCAGCGTGAACCGGGGCGGTGCTGGTGGCGCGGACTGGAGCGGTGCTGGCAGCGAGGATTGGGGCGACGCTGGAGGCCAAGGAGGTCGGTGCCAACAGTGCGAAGTTGCGGTTATAGAGGCGAGTGGGGAAGGCCGTCGCAGGGGGGCACGCAGAGCCCCTTTGTGAAGACGCTGTGGGTGGGGTGGGGGGTGTATCTTCAACCCCATTCCAGCGCTGGATAAATCCGGTGATTCTTAGATGCCATCGATTCTAAGACGCACTTCATTTTTACAGACGTAAATATGGGGGGGGAAGTGCATCTTAGAATTGAGGAAATACGGTAGTGATGAGATTTGGTACCAGGCACCACTTGGAACAACAGAGATGTGGTGGCAGAGGGTGGGGCAGTGTGACAGTGGCAATGCAGGAGAGATTCTCAGGTTCTGTGGGTTCGGCCTAAGAGGCTTGGCAGACGTATTTTGGCTTTTGGGCTACCTATAAAGGGTCAGGTTCACATTCTATATTCTTCATAGGATGAACCCCTTAAAAACAATAATACTGGTCCTCCTAGGCATGCACAGCACATTTCATTAGGGTGTGCACCCAGGGGATTTTTTTTTAAGGTGAACATAAAGGACATTATTTTTATTCATTTGTTATGAAACACTGTAGACACTGATCGTGGGGAAGGGCTGTTGCAGGTGAGGGAGGATTAAGCAGATGCTCCTTAAGCCCCAGCATTGATGGGGCTTTGTGGTGATACTGGCTCGAGGAGGAGCTTACGAGGTGATATTAGCCTTCGGGGCCCTCCTCCTGGACTCTTTGAAGTGTGGCTCCCGGCAGAGAGGTTACCAGCAGAGTGATTCCTATTTGCTCTGCTGCCAGGAGCAGTGGTGATCTCTCGGAGGCAATAGTTCTTCGGCACGGCAGCGGAGCAACCGGAGGACCGTTCCTTCTGTGTCTGGATCCCCCTCTGGATCCCTACTCAATGCCCCCCCTCAATTCAACGCTTCTTGCTTGAGACATTAGGGTGTGCCTGGGCACACCAGGCACACCCCTTGCGCACACCTATGCTGGTCCTGCTTTAACAACATCCTCAATGCTCAGTGGATGGAAATGGCTGAAGGAGATAGTATGGTTTATTTTCAAAACCACTCAAATTTTCTGTCACTCCCAATGTGTTTCAAGTATAAGATTGCTTTGTCAGAAGCAGTAGTCACATTTTGTCTCCTGAATGAGGAATGCCCTTGTCTTGGAGGGATGGTGGTGGCAGTTGGGGAAAGGCCGTCTTTGTTGCTTTTGTTTCAACAGCCCAGGAGGCGGGGTCTTTTGACCCATGGTAAAATTGGGAAACGAAAGCTCGGGGAGTAAGCCAGAGACATTGAAGAATCCTTAGTCACACAAGGGGGAGATTCAATGAACAGAAGCATTTAACTGGAAATTCCTCATTTGTTTTGCTTCCATCGTTGGCAGCTGAAGCAACAGTCTACTGGCTGAGATCTAATAACTTGAGATGCCACTGTTTCTGCCGTTTCCCTCAGGGGGTTAGAAGCAGATGCGTGCGCACCAGTTTTATCATTCAGAAGGCAAGGAAATGTCTATTAGAGAAGACAAAAAGTAAATATGGCCTTTGACAAAGTGTTCCTTACATTTGGACTGCTTAACGACAGCACACCGGGCTGCTCTGGAAAAGCGAGCCGTGTCTTTTCCTTCCGTTCCTTGGGGGATTTGCTTCCCCGTCAAATGTTTTGCATTTGCCTTGAAAAAGCTGCGCCGGTTTAATTTTCGCTTTAGGCGGTGTTGGAAGGCACGCTGGCAGAGCCAGTGAAGAAAGGGGAGCAGCCCTCATAACTGTGCCGGGCTCTGAGTGGAAGAGCCTTCTGTGGATCTTTGCTTGCATTCCCCTTTTTCCTGGTCTTCTAAGTCAGTGCCTCCCCCTGCTGGAACCTTGGGGAATTGCAGGGCTGCGATGTCAGGTTCCCTCAACCTTTTTCGTTTGCCCCATGTCCCGCTTTCGGAGCCTGGCATGGCTGACTTCTCTCCCACTGCATCATGGGAAGTAGAGACAGGCCTCCAGTGTCTCGACCTCTAGGCCTCAGGCGAGTGCTTCCTCACGACATGAGTACTCCTGTGGCCCTTTAACAAGGAGGGGGAAGTAGAACCCAAAGCATTTACCTTTGAATTTAACAAGTGGGAGGCGAGGTCAGTGGTGCAGATAGGGATGAACTTTGGGGCAGAAGTCCAGTGCCCCGCAGTGCAGCCCCCATCCCAATAAGCACCCAGAGAGCAGCAGATGATGAGGTAGTGGCATTCAGGCTCTGTGTCAGCACTGGGGCTGGCATGGACATGCCAGCGCCCACAAGGACAGTTGCTGGTCATCACAGCATCCTTTGTGTTCTGGTAGTCATGATGGTACTAGGAGCTTAAAATACAAAACGGTACCTGTTCAGAATGGCTGCATTCGGACAACACATTAGTCAATGGTGGGTTGAGTAGCCAACTCACAGTTGGTTATTTTGTGGGTACTCCCCACACAACATATTCCTACACAACTGTGGGTGGTTGGGGCTGGCATTGAGTGGACTAATAGTCAACCCAGCATTTGACTGACACAGCCCCCACCCCTCTCCCCACCCTCCCTCCTCCCTCAGTCCTCCCAGTTCTATCCCAGCAGCCTCTGCAAGTTGCACCAGTAGTAGCAGAGTGGCAGCCGCCACTTTGGTTGCTCTTGCCGCTTGCCTCTATGGGCTTGTGTTTTTACCCACTCATCACACACCATTAACACACTCACCCCTCCACACAACACTTTAAACAACTGGCTTCAAGCTAAACAACTTGCAAGCCAGTTGTTTCTCTCAATTGCTTATTTGGGCGGAATAGCATACCGTCAGTAGTTTATGAGTGGCGTGTTACCCTCCACACAACACAATAAGCAACACAACTGACGATTGTTTCCCCCCCGCTCAGTTGCTAAATGTGTTGTCCGAATGCAGCCAATATGTATATATCTGTTTTTTAAAAATAGGGGTGGCAAACTATTTGTTGTTGTTAATATATCAGGAATGTAGAAGCAGCTGTAGAAATAATGGTGGTGGATTGCAGAGGCAGAGGAAGAAATGTTAATTTTGTCCACCACAACTGAAATAATACACAATACAATTTAAAGTGCTGGTTTCAATCTGTAAGGCCTTAAATGGTTTGGGCACAAGTTACTTGAAGGGCCACCTTCTCCCGTACCAGCCTGGCCACACCACCAGGCCATCGACAGAGGCCCTTCGCACTTGCCTGCCACCAAAGCGGTCAGGCGGGTGAGTACAAGGGAAATGGTCTTTTCAGTGGTGGGTCCGCACCTCTGGACTCAGCTTCCATTGGAGATCCATCAAGCCTCTCCTTTGCAGATCTTCAGGAAGGCTCTGAAGACCTGTCTCTTTTCGCTGGCCTTTCCATAATCTGTAGGCTGGGCGTTGAAGTCCAAAACATCTGGAGATCTACTTTGTACCTACCCTTAGGCTAGATCACATACGCGCAACCTGCAGCCCCTCACTATTCTCCCTGCAACCCACAGAATCCCACCTGCTTTGCCCTGCTGCCCTCCAGGTGATGAGCAATCAGCTGGCGGGCGGGGAACAGATTGCTCTTTCCCTGCTGCCACAGCGATTTGTATCAGGATGGTTGGGAGAAGGGTGAGGTTTAACCTTCTCTACGTCCCCCAGCGATCCTAATGCAGAGATTGCTGTTTTATCATTGCTAATAGCAGTGAGCAAAAAACATTCTGAATTCACATGCACCACACACACACACACACACACACACACACACACCGTCCCATCCCATGATCTCGGCAGGCAGGGGAGATTTAAACCTCTCCATCCCTGTGTGCTGAGGTGCCTGTGTACACATTAATTAGGCATGGGTGACTCCATCAAGCTCAATTTTGCTCAGTTCTCCTTCCCCTGCTAAGTTAATTCCCTCCCATTTCCACACCGGATTGCTATTTTCTTTTATTTTTAGTCTGCATGAAAATGTGCATGTGTTTTTTGTGTGCGCCTTTTCAAACGTAGATGCGTTTTTGCGAGCGATCCAGGAGGGCCAGTCTGATCCCACGCGTGACCCCTCTCCTTTGCCACGTCCCTTTCAGCCCTTGGCTCCCAGCGAGTGGCACGCCCCGGTGCTGAGGTACCACGTGCAGTGGCGGCTCGAGAACCAAGCCCAGTGGAATGAGACAGAGGTCGAAGCCCCCCCTATCGTGGTGACGGACACGCCTGTCTTCTCGCCCTACGAGATCAAGGTGCAGGCGCGCAATGACTTTGGAAAAGGACCTGAACCTCTCACCGTGCGCGGCTATTCAGGAGAGGATGGTGAGCCAGGAGGGAGACGGATGCGCCCTATAAACATTAATACAGAACGGGCACCTGGGTGTGTGGGTTGCATCATGAAACATGTTGACCAAGGGTCAAGCTGCACACTACATCAAGTGTGCTGCCATGTGGGTGATCATAAGCTTTTCCTTAACTTTCATGTGAGCATTGTGGGGGGGGGGGGGGTCCTGATTCATTCCATACAGGTAGCGGGGCTTAAACCAACATGTTTTTTTTCTTTATTCTTAATCTCCTGGGGGTGTGATTTAAAGGGAAAAAATGATTGGTGGGACCACTTGCATATGGCGGTCCCAATCTGGATTGGGGCCCCACATGCTTACACAAAAACAAAGAAAACATTATGACTACACACTGCGCATTTAGTTTAGCCCTCAGATTTGAACCCATCCAGCCATGCCAGATGCTCTGGGTAAATAAAAACACTTTGAAAAACAACCATATAAAAGCCAGTGGAACAAATTGAACAATAAGGCACATTTCATCACTGGTACCCTACTATGAAAAGTATTTAATTATTGCTCTTTTAAAAATACAGTCTCCGCAACCAGATATTTGCCTATGACAAGTGTGCATGTGAACTGAAATGGAGTGGAGTTCTGCCTACACACACACACACACACACACACACACACACACAGGAAGATTTTGGAGCATGGAACCTCTGTCACTTTGCCCACAAGTTCAACATGGCATGTTTCAATGCTGACACACGTGGGTGACCAAGAAGAGGGCTTGAGGCCTTACGCTCCATTTTTAAAATTGGAACAAGTGAAGGTCTGATTCCATAGAGCATCATAAATCTACCAGTCCTTTCCTACACACACACACAAATACACACAAACACAGCATTATGTCAATAAGGTGCACAAGAATTTGCAGGTCCTCTGGAATTAAGAAACATTTCATCTTGATCCAGGTAAGCTTTCCCAACATTTCCAGTAGCCGAAGCACCCTTCACTCTTACTCCTGAAAAGATTTACGGTCTGAAAGCATACACATTTCCTGCCCTCAGAGGAGCCCAGCCCTGCGTCTCTGCATGAGTAACTGTTCTGAGTGTTACTCTTGATTTGTGGGAGTCAAGCTTTTTTCTCATCCCTCCCTGCCCACCCATTTTGCTTGACATCCAACCTTATGTTGTGATCTTTTTGGTTGGTCCCAGGGCCGGCATCAAGGGTAGGCATGGTTGGGGTACATGCCGAGGGGTCCACAGTCTGGCAGGGGTCCCCTACCATGAGCCCCCCTGGAGTTACTACTCTTCACCATGGCAATCTGCTTGTTCGCCTGCCTCTTGCTGTGGCCCGACAGTGGTGGTGATGGTGAGGAGGAGGAGCAGGAGATGCCACAGACTGCTTGCTCCTTGGCTCTCTGCCTGTCAAGCAAGTGAGTGGGAGCAGTGATAAGACAGAGGAGCAGGAGCAGCTGGTGACAATGGCAGTAAGAAAGCAGACTCACTGAGGGAAGGGGCCTACTGAGAGTGTCTTCCCCAAGGGCCCTCCAAAACCTGGAGTTGGCAGTGGTTGGTCCTAAAAACGGTATTGGCCGACCATGGATTTTGGATTCCCCTCCCTTCCTTATGTATCAGCACAACTTCCATTTGTTTCTTTTTTGTGTGTGGTTCAGACTCTGGCTCCTCTGTAGTCGGCATTACCTCCCTTTCCAGTGCAGCTAGACCCAACCCCTCATTCCCTCTTCCCTTCTCGCCTCAGCCCTTTCTGACTACGAACGAACGCTGTGAGTACAATGCATTCTTCTCTTCCTCCCCAGTCCCTCAGGCCGTCCCTGAGAACGTGCAGGTTGAGGTAATGAACAGCACCACCATCAAGCTTTCCTGGATCCTGCTGAACAAAGAGAAGGTGTTGGGCCACCTCAAGGGATTCTGGGTAAGGCAGACCACGTCCACTCAGGAGCTGGGGTGGGGGGGCAGCACTTCCAGAGGTCTGTTTGTTTCTTATTTATTTAATGATTGCAAAATTTATATCCCACCCTCCCAATAATTTCCCATGGTGCCCTACAATTCCACCCTCTAGAATAGAATTTCCAAAACATGAGAAACGGTGAAAAGTCTGTACTTATTATAACGCACACAGGTTGCGGAATGTGGATGTGTGTGGTGCAGGATGTTGATTGCCCTGCTGCAGAATTGTTGCTGGATGGTGGTGTTTTTTTTTTAGGTCAGAGTAAACACATCCGAATATTGGAAAGATGGCAAGGGGCTTCATGTAAAAAACTGGTACCAGAGGGTTTGGCAAATTGCTCTTTTGGAAAAACTGACTGGGAAAGTGCGAGGACTACTAAGGGAAGAGAATTTTACGGAAATCTGGGGCAAATTTATTGATTTCACAAATAAAGAGGAGAAAGGGGAGGAGAAAGCCTCCCTTACAATATATAGATATCTGGAGTAGATAGAAGATTGTCAATACCGTATAATTATTTTCCACTCTCTAAATAGAAAATAATAAATTGAAATGTATAATTCTGTTTTGTTTGGGACGGTCACGAAATTCCGTGTGTGTGTGTGTGTGTGTGTGTGTATAATTGAAATTGTAATACTTGATGTTGTATCCATAAATAACAAAATAAATAATATTTGAAACTAAAAAAAAAAAAGAGTAAACACATCCGTGACTGGTCTAAGGGACTTCTGCAAGACTCGGACTTGCTAGCAGGCCAGCATGTCATTCTTCTGGCTAGCATTACAAGTTGGGTGCAAAGCGGGAATAAAAGTGTGTGTTTAAGGGCTTTGTTAGGGTTTCCCCTGCTTTCTGTGGGAAGTATCCAGTGCCGCTGCTCCGCTTACACCATTCACGTAGCACTAGCATGGGCAGCCTTTAGCACAACGGCAATAGTGTTGGCTGATGTGACAGGTTTCCATGGGATTTTAAAAAATACTTAGCGTGAGGAGGAGAAAACTCTCCTTATTACTGGCATAGTTGTAAATTCTGAAGTGCAGACGCTCATCATGACAGTCTCCATAGCCACGGCCCCAAGGAGAGTCCAAAAATGCACACAGCTTTGGGGATCCATATCCACAAACCAGTTCTTGTAGTTTGCATCTCTACCAGGGTCTTTTTGTAAAGCTGATGGGTCTTAATTGGCCATTAAGATTAAACCACTGCAAAAGCCTTTGCATTACAACAGGAAACAGTGTATTTTGTCACTGGGGAAAAGTCATTTCCCCCCCCCCCCACCACCAGCTACTGTGAGGATTGCAGCTAAGCTCGGAGGGAACAGGGAATTCGGGGGGGGGGGACAGGTGACATCGGAGTCCTGGCTAATCAGAAAGTGTCGTGCTGCTTCCCTATGAGCCCTGGCTCTGCTACAACACTGATCTTGACATGCTCAGAAGTAGTTCTTGGAGGGAGAGGTGAGGCACTCTGCACAAGGTCAGAGGCATCTTGCACAAAGGGTGCCAGAATTGAACAACTGTGAGTGTATGGGTGGAGGTCAGGATTATGGAACTGTGGGTAATAACTCCCCCCTCTCCCTCTCCCTTCCACCAGGTTTATTACATCAGGCTGGGAACAGCGTCGGATCGTAGCCGTCGGCAAATCCATCTTCACACCCACCCCCAAGGGCAAATACTGATTGAGGGGAATCTGTCTGAAGTCATAGTGGGGGGCTTCAAGCCCTGGAGCCAGTACCGGGTTGAGATGTCTGTGCAAAATGGGCGGGGGGAGGGGCCTCACAGCGAGGTCATGGAATTTAACACACCTGAGGGAGGTAAGAACCTGGAGGCCTTTTCCTTCTGACCTTTCAGACCTTTATCTCTCCCCCCCCCCGCCCCCTCCAGCCAAATGTACATTGCTTACCATTTCTTAACTTCTCTTCCTGCCTCTAGGAGCTGATCCCACACACATTAGTCTCCTGATAGCCCTGACTTGGGTTTGTTTGTTTGTTTGTTTGTTTGGGTTTTTCTAATCAAAAACAAATCTGATACACACTAGCTTTATGCATATTTGAAAGTTTCAAACATTTATGATATTTTTTCATTTTCATCCTTTTTAAATAACATAATTCTCGGTAAAATAAGTAAGTAACATCATCATCATCATCATTATTATTGGCAGAGATCAGGAAGTTTCTGATAAAAAATTCCTCGGATACAAAAGAATTGAGTCTATTGGGTAATGCCTGGCCAAGGATGTCCACCTGTTTGGGGCTCTGTAGTGAGTGACAAGCATTCCACCCATATCTAGCAAATTCAAGTAAAATAGTAACAGAGAAGTGTGAGCCAGCCTTCCCCAACCTGGGTGGGTGGATGTCCATATGCTCTATTAACGCTGTAGTGGCTGTGCAGTGGGGCTGCATTGTTTAAATGATGCAGCCGCCAACTTGCAGCCACATCAGGATTCTCCCCCCCCTGAAATTGCGCATTTTCAAAGTGCCGACTTAACGGTGAGGTTATTCGTGGGTGTTGCGAAAATGCTCCAGTTTGCTACTGAAGATGGGGCTGAGTCTTTTGTTGTTGTTGATAAGTAAGCACTGGATTAGGGGAGCAGGGGTTGGGCTTTTTCAGCCGGATACCCCATGCTCTCTCTTGCCCTGTTTAGCTTTATTGATTTTGCCTCGCAGCAGCGATGCTGCAGGCTTTTGAGCTGACTCCCTTGCAAAGTGGTGTCATATAGATACCCCTCTGGTCCCCTCCAGATGCGTAGGACTGCAACTCTCAGAACTGTGACTCTTGATATCCATCTAACTTCACAGCTATTGATGGAAGATGAAACATTCAGCATTAAATATATATTTGAAATTTCTTGTTGTTCATACACACACACGGAGACCTTATTATGTCTTATTAAATTGAATTACGTCTCCAAGCCAGTTTACCTATGAAAACTGAAACCATGTGAGAATAGAAGTTGAAATAAACTAAAATCGCCATCCTTTCATACATGTCTTGCAAAAACTCTGAATAAGGTCCATGCTTATAACGTACTAAAAGCTTGGGAGAATAAAACTTTCACCTGACACCTAAAAATAAGAAAAGAGGGCAGTGAATGAATATTTTGGGGAAGGTACTGCAAATATAATATAATATAATCTCATTTCATCGCCACAACAACCCTGTGTGGTTGATTATGCTGACTGATAATGACTTGTTCAAGGTCATCCAATGAATTTTCAGAGTTGAGTGTTGAACCTGGATTTCCTACATCCAAGCTCAACTCTGCAGCTGCTTCTACATCTGGGTCCATTTGGCCTCTTGGTTAGCTAAATCTTCTTGATCTTCCCTCAGTTGCTGAAGAATGTAAATCCATCTTTGAAGGCAAAACTCTATGGCTTGGGGTGGGGGATTTGGAAGTGGAAGGGAGGAGGCCTCTTGGTGGAGGCGAACCACCCTGTCACCAAGAGGAGGCAGCCTTTTCTTTCAAGGTACAAGAGCCTGAAAGCCAGAGTGTACACTCAGAACCCACCAGCCACTGACAAAGTCAGGCCCATGCCTGGGGTTCCCAGACTTTTGAAGGAACCCCCAATCCAAACCCTGGACCTATGCTTGGTACTCCCTCTGCCCTGCTCTCCTCCCCTGGTATTCAAGACCAGGGAATGGGTGACCTCAGGACCATGAAAGTGATAAACCTGGTGGTCCACTCTTAAGTGAGAGAGGGGCTTCCAGGTGCCTGGATGCTTTACGCCATTGCTTCCAGGAAGCAGCCTGTGACCCTGGGCTGATTCCCTTCTACCAGGAGCTCTGATCAATCTTTCCTACTGCTGTCCCAGCACTAAGGAGACTAGCAGTGAGAAGTGGATAAAGGGCTGCATCAATGGCACTCTCTTGCTGGGGGGGACGGGGACAAGCCGCTCTCCTGCCCTGGTGGGAGAGATGCTACGAAGTGCTTCTTGCTAACTTGGGCACAGACCCCACGGTAGGGCTGCGCTTGGAGCACACAGAAACCTGGAGCCTGCCCTGCCCGCCTTCAATGTTTAGTCCAAAGAAATCTCTTTGATGGGAGAGTTTCTCCCCATCCCCACCACTTGTAATACCCACTTCTTCTTATACAGGCACCTTGTTTCCTTCACTCTCCATTTCTCTTTCTCTGCCTCCTTCCATAGTTCCTAGCCCTCCAGAATCCTTTCACTTGGACTTCCTCTCGGCAAGGGAATTGGCCCTGGAGTGGATGCCCCCCAAATTCCCCAATGGGAAATTACTGAAATACAAGTTGGCATACCAGCAAGGTGAGTTTGTGGCAGGATTTTATTTATTTTTTAAAAAAGAAAAGGGGTGGGATGGGTAGGGGGGTGGGATGGATGTGGACAAGTTTGTATGCGTATGTAAAAAATAAAAGACCGTCTTTAAAGAAAGGGTATAATAATGCTAGGATCTGAATTCCCATGCAAATCAACAAGCCAGAAAGTCGAACCCAGTAAATATGGCGTATCTGCTTTTGCAGATCAGTGCCGCAAATATGAAAGATCACATTTCGATGTTGTAGTGGGAGGCCCCAGAAAACATGATTTGTCATTAAAGGAAGACACACATTCACCATGCACCTTGTTTTAAAGAAGAAATGTGTATTTTTAATGCTGCTGCAGCACCAGAATCACTTTGGGGACACTTTTGGGGGTGGCACTAAGCAGTCTGGGCGGGGGACATGCAGCTTGTGCATTGCCCACCTCTGGACTGAATTACCTCCAAGGTCCCTTCCAACTTTATGATTTTATGATGCGCTGCTTCCAGCTTAGCCCTAGGCCATTTTCAACTGAGCTTATTCCCAAGCAAATGTGCATAGGAGTGTGCATAAGAACATAAGAAGAGCCCTGCTGGAGTGGACCAAGGGTCCATCTAGTCCAGCATTGAGATCTCACAGTGGCCAACCAGCTGCCCATGGCAGACCCACAAGCACCCTCTTACCCATGTTTCCCATCAACTGGTGTACATAGTGTCTCTGATACTAGAGACAGCATGTGGCCGTCAGGACTAGTAGCCATTGATAGCCTTCCCTCAAGGAATTTGTCTAATCCCCATTTAAACCCATCCAAATTGGTGGCCATCACCCCATCTGGTGGGAGTGAATTCCATAGTTTAATTATGGAAGAGGTACTTCCTTTTATCTGTTCTGAATCTCTCACCAATCAGCTTCATGGGATGACCCCACATTCTACTATTATGAGAAAGTGAGGCATGAAAACGGCAGTCCTCTACCCATTTATCTGGGGTAAGCCACATTGAGCTCAGTGGGATTTACTTTTGAGTGGACCCATGTAGGATTGTGTTGATATGTGTTACAAAATTTGGTCTAATGATTTCTCTCCACATGTCTTCTTGCAGTTGCGAAACTGTAGGCGCAATCCAAACAAAGTTGAACTTTGAAAAAGGGAGGAACCACTGGATACTAGGGCTGTGCACGGACCCCCCCAATCTGATCCAGATCCCAATCTGTCAGGTCTGGATCGGGCCCGATTCGATTCAACTTGGATCCGAATCCGATCCAACTCAGATCCAGCACTCCCTCCCACTCTCCCTGCTCTCCCCCTCCCTCCCCTACTCTCCCTACTTACTTGCTGCCTCCTCCGTGTTGTCCTGCCATCGTCCTCTCTCCGGCACGAGCGGAAAATGCAGCTGCACACAGCAAGGAGAGAGGACGATGGGGGATGACGCAAAGGAGGCAGCAGTTAAGCAGGGAGAGGGGGAGAGCGGAGAGAGCTGGAGGGAGTGCTCTGCACGGATCTGAATCGGATCTGGATTGCAGATCCGATCCATCCCGATCTGGGCCTGATCCGGTTTAGATCCAAATCCGGGAGGCCTGGATCAGCCTGATCCGCTCCGGATTTGGGATCTGGATCCGTGCACAGCCCTACTGGATACATGGTCAATGCATGCAAATAGTTGCTTCTATTAGGGCAAGAAGCTACTTTGGAAGGGAGAAATTTGGAGCAGAGAAGCAACAGGGAAAAGGGGGTTGTTACATTTGCTTACATATAACGCAAAAAAGGAAGAAGAGTCTCAGGATGCTGTAGACAAATTTAATGTCAAAAAGCCTGGCACGTTTTGGCCTCTTCTTTCTGTTAGACCTTCTTGTAACAATGTCGGCAGAAATTATTTCCAAAAGATCGTCTGGCATCAGGCTTTTTTTTTTTTAACAATAAATTTATCTATGGTATCCTGAGACTTTTCTCTCTTTTTTGTGTTCCTCTTGGATGTTCACCCGCCTTGCACCCTCGTTTCTTACATATCACACACATTTCCACCCTAATCCCATTGGTGTAAATATTGAAGCACACACTCAACTCTTCCATGGGGAAACCACGGGCAGTCCTTCTAATCTGATGGCGAATACTGTCTGCTACAAGGCAATAGGATTTGCATTTCATTGCATTGTACTGAGGAGCTGAACCATTGTCACACTGCCCTTTCTGCCCTCTTGCCCCCAGCCAACCAGACAGTCAACCAGACAGAAGTGGACTTATCCAACGCTGACATTGTCATCCCATCCAACCAGCTCAGACTCAACATCAGCAACCTTGACCCCTATACCCCCTACAAGTTCTACTTGTGGGCAGAAACCAAAGAGGGGGCAGGGCAGCCCTTTGTCCTGGAGGAGCATGCGATGCGTGACTCAGGTAAGTGATGCCTTGCACAACACAAATACATCCTCCCGCAAGGAACGCTAAATAGGTAGGATGGTCTCTTTTAGCTGGATGAACTTCTGTTTTAGTGGATCAGCGACAACGAGCCATGGTGGACCATTAGAAAAAAAAATCCTAGCTGATGCAAAAAAACCCAACAACCCCCAAATAATAATAATAACAATAATAATAATAATAATAATAATATATTTATTTATTACACGTCTCTCCCAACGGATCCCAACCCCCCAGCAGCAAACAATATGTTGATCTATGATTTGTAGCGTAAGCTTTCAAGTTCCACATTCCTCAGAGGGGATGTTAAACAAAGAAGGCAGGAAGACATGTTTCAAAAGTAAAAGTTGTTTAAAAAGGCAGGGCAGTGACACCTCTCTGCAGTTAGAGTCTTGATGGTGATAGGGGAAGCATTGAATCTTGTGCCTCCAAACACACAGAAGTGTGTTGGGGTAAGAGCATCGGTTTTATATTGCTGTTTTTATTGTGTTTGCATTTTTATTGCTTCTAATATCTTATCATTTCTACATGTTTTATCGTTGTAAGCCAACTGGGGAGAGCTTCTGCCCTGAAAGGTGGCCAAGAAATATTTTAATTAATCAAAGAAAGAAGCAAGGGAGAGTCCTCCTTAAAAATATAGAAACAGCAGTTATCATAATTTTGTCTTGGGCATAGATAATTCTGGATGCTTCCAGATGAGGCCTTTAATGTCCAGTCACCCTGCCTCTTTCATGGAGTTTAGCCATCTTCCATTTGTAATTCTCTAGTATTTTCCCACCACTTCTTCCATATTACCACAGAAAATCTGTTAAGGAGGGAAAGATGGAATCACTATATGATGACTTTTGACTGGTTGCACTAGAGACCTTCCATTTGGAAGCATCCTTGGTGCTTTTCAAAACCCAAAAGCTTATCAGGGATTCCTCAAAGAGAATATCAGTAATGGCAGACAAGTTTTTCTGAAAGACAACTGACTCACTATTATCAATCTTCCCCTGCACTGTGCAGATGAGGACCAGACTGGGTGTATTCTAAGCTGAATTCTCAGCTCACACAGGTGAGAGGCCAAGTAGGGCCGGCCACCATGTGGAATCCATGGACACCCACCTCAAACGTGCGCCAGAATCCTCAATGTGGAAAATGTTCCCAGAAGTCAGAAAGCTTGGGAGAAAAACAAACAAATCCTTGCTGATCTGCAGCAGGAGTGGGCAAATTGCAGCCCCCAGGGCCATGTACAGCTCTCAACCCAGTTTGGAAAGCCCTCTGCATGTCATCAGTTTGGATCTCTGGGAAGAGCGATCTGTCCCTCCCCTGGCAGCCGGGAGGTCAATAACGGCTTAAAACACAACTTTGCCTCTCCTTTGGTACAGTTGCACCACCCTTATTTAACTGGTTTAAGAACTGTACAGGTGCTTCTGTGCACCCATGGGGGCTTTGGGGTCACGTTTCTCAAGCAGCATGTGATATAGGATGGGTGAAAATCTTCTGTTTAAAGCCAAAGAAAAAAAGCCCTTCTGGGCAGGCCAAAATGCTTGGACATGCTTGCTTTAGCTCTAGATCCTAGCCATATGGCCTTCCTATCTAGTGGGACCCAGAATTCCATTGTTACCAGAACTGCACTCACTTGATACACCTGGTGGAGGAAGGGGGAAAGATGATTTCTGTTGAGTTCTCCCTCCTCTGGTGCTCCCTGTACAGCTGCTCTGGAGAGTTGGGGGACTTGCCGGAACTGTACGGGTGGTGATGCAGAGGGCTGCAGGAGAAAGGGGAATTGGCAAAAACAGGGAGAGGGGGCTGGAGAGAGGGGGGAAAGTGGCAAAAAGAGAAAAGGGGTGACTCACATTGAAATGCCCCTGCTAAGACTTAGGTCCCCTCTACAAGAGTTCACTTTGATGCCCGATTCTCCTATTATGCTCATTTTCTGATAACCGCGTTTACTCCTAATACCTACACACGAGAGCTGTCGAAGCGCAGGATGGGCTCTATGCGAGGCGATTAAAAAGTTGTTTACATGCGGAGAATTGCATGCAAATGTTGCTGAAAGTAATGCGCTTTGTCCCCCAAACAGGTTCCCTCCCTTTATTCTCCCCGCCTTTGGTTACCTTTGGTTACCTGGGTTACCTGCCAGTAATGACCTGGTTAACCTGTTCAGCTACCTCTCTCCCCTCCCATTTTGCCCGATCGATCGCCAGCTGGAGTTGTCCCCCCTCCCAGAACTGCTCAGGAGTAAATGGGAATGTGCCCCATAAGTTTCCCCCTCCAGCACCCTTTGAAAACTTATTTTTAGCCAGGGCTCCCTCTCTCCCCCCACCCCCACCCCCTTTGCCCGATTGCCATTTCAAGTGAACTGCTCAGGAGTAAATGGGAATGTGCCTCGCACACACGCACACCAAAACAGACAGGGGGATGCTGCTTCATTCCTTCCCCCTCCTCTTCCCAGCGAGCTCAACTGTTGTAAAACATACACATGCACACACACACAGCTCATGTCAGGAAACCAGCAAGAAGCGAGGGGACGATATGTCTAAGCTGATAGCTAATTATGCGCACATGCGCACATTCTTCCTACCCCTTTGCTTCTCGTGAAACCACCTCCATCTGGCCCCGTGTCTCCATGTAAAAAATATTCCATCAGGGTACTTAAAAGGAACTTTATTTTCGGTTCACGTTGAGTTTCCTCTTCCTGGAGCTTCCATCCAGAGACATGGAGAACAAGGAGGAAGTTGCCAGGAGGAGACAGGAAATAAAACTAAATGAAAAAGTGAGAGGTTTTCCCAGCGAAGGGGCAGCTCTATGCATGACATCACGACCACAGTCTGCCCACTCTGATCGTTAATGCGTTTGAACAGCAATTGTTTACACGGACATAAGGTGCTCTTACTCCCGTGGTAAATAAAACTCGCTATTTAACACGAATGTGAAAATGCGCACAATAGGAGATAAAAAGCGCCTGTACTCCTCATTTGCGCTCCGCTCTTGGTAATGCGCCTTGAAAGAGCTTTATATCACTCTTGTAGAGGCACCCTTAGTGACTGGCAGTCAAAGCCTTAAGCTAAAATGTGCTGATATACTCAAAATCTTTGCCTAGCTCTCGCTGGAATGTGCCCCCCCCCCACCCACAAAAGCTTCTCCACAATTGAATTCAGCCTTCAGGTTGAAAAGTGTTGGCACCCGTGTCGTAAAAACATTCATTCTTTTAATTTTATGGGAAGAGCTGTTTTGGTTTCTGAGAAGTTGAAGTGTACTTGCTGGTGGTCCTGAACTCCCAAATAAGCCTTGCTGTATTTGTTCTTTGTTTTTTTTTTGGGGGGGGGGTCCGTTCCTCTTTTTAAAATTCCCCACAGATTCAGGAGTGTGTCCCATGAGATATGACCATTTCTAAATGAGTGGTGCCTCCAATTTGGAAATAATGTCTATGCCCTCTCACATGGAAGCTGTGTGCCGTATCCATCCCAGCTCTCAGAAGGTTCCCAGTGGGGGACCGGGCCAAAAGTATCCACCACTCTTGGAAAAGAAGACAAAGCATCACTGGAACTTCCGTTTGCCTCTTCTTCTTTTAAGGCCTGTGGTTTTCCAAAATCCAAAGTCTTTGCCACATACCAGATTTATCTGTGGTTTTCTGCCCGTAGAATTTCAGGATTATGGGCATAAGATCAATGGGCATGTGGAATCATAGGGTAACCTCTCCAAATGTGTTGTGGTGGTTTTGGTGTTGCCTGCATTATGTCGCTCTTCCCTATGGAGCACTGGGCGGTGCTTTGTATTGTAGATTCTTGGGGTGGGGTGGCAGCATTAAAATGTTAATAAATACCTTTCCCTCTCCCCCCCCCCCTCCTCATTTTCTTCCTGCCTTTGTGCCCAGTGTACCTGTCCTTTGAGAACATCACTTTCGGTCAAATAGGGGAGAACTTCACCACCATCTTTTGGACTCCACTTGAGAACCAGCGAGATGTGGAGTTTACCGTCAGTATCCTGAGCAAGACTGGTAAGAGCAAGGAAATGGGGTTGTGATGCGCCTTTTATGAATCCATGGCTGAGCCATACACTCAGCCGTGTGAGCTGACGTTGACCTGCCCTTACTACAGGAAATGGTCCATATTGATGGAAGCGCTCCTCCCACCTAGCCGAAAGTGGCAGGCTCCGGCATTTATTGAAGATAACAGCATGGTCTCTCCTCTCCCTCTCTTCCTATGTTCCAAACAGATAAAAACGAAGAGTGGCGTGATGTCGGGACGGCCAGTTCCCACCAGGGCTCGTACAGCATCCCAGATCTGCAGCCAGGCAAGGAGTATCGAGTCCGGCTAGTGAAAATACACCGTACCGGGGGCAATCAAACCATCTGGGAGAAGGATCTGGAAACCAATGGCACGGTGGGTAAGTGATATTGCAGACCAAGGGATCCGCATTGAAACATCTGCTATCTCTCAGAAACTCTGACTTTCTTACACTTTCACCATACTTGGCTTAACTAACTTATTTGGTCAGGACAGGATCGGATTGGATTGGATCCTGAATTATCCTGGAAACTCAACAACTGTAATAATATGTTAATTAAGAATAGCAGAAACCAATATTACTACTAATGCTGAGTATGTAAATATTCCCTACATCACTTGACCTTACTTGAACTCAGCCACCAAATGTCTAGTGCAACCTAAGGCCTGACACCATACACATATGCACCAAGCAGGGTGGGACCCACTTCCACAAGCTAGGATCCAGTGCATTGTGTAGCTCAGTGGGTCAGACTTCAGGATTGCAGGATCTAGTTTGTTTTTTTACTGGAACCCCGAGATCCCCATCCAAAAGACCTACCATTAGGCAGGGGTGGACAATTTGCAGCATTCCAGATGTTTTACCCTACAACTCCCAACAGCCCTAGCCTGTATAGCCAATAGTGAGGCATCATGGGAGATATAGGCCAATATATCTGGAGGGCCGCAAGTTGCTCATCCCTGAATTACAGTTCAAGAAGTTGCCCATGAATTTGTTTTCAGTAGTACCAAAACTTAATGGAGTTCACAGTCCTTATACACAAAAACCTACTCCTGGTTACCCAAAGTGTTCTTCACATCAGCAGTACAATTTAGGCTGGGAATGCGGGGCGGGTATGTGTGCTATGTTATTGCTGCTCTCAAAGTGTTGACTTATTCTATTTGAGCCCAGCACATTTCAGAAAGATTTTTCCCTTCTTTAGGGGTTAATCTACAGACAAAAATACAAATACTTAAAAGCATGAGCTGTATTTACATCAGATGTTTGCAATGGTATCCTTGTAGCAATTGCAAACACACAAATAAATAATCCAGATGTTTAATAATCCAATAAACAGTAAAATTTTCACCATTCAGCATTTCTCCACATGCAATACCACGCATGTGATTTATGCCATCAAGTGACCCTGCAATAAATTATACATAGGCAAAGCCAAATGCTCCTCAAGAAACGTACTAGAGAATTTCTTACTAATAAAGCTGTGCAAGCTTAGGCCTTGTATTCGAAAGTCCGAATAGCGGAAGCCATTTTCTGGTGGATCCGCCATTTCCTCTTACAGCCCTAGGCCCCCGTACAGACTACAACTCCCAGCATGCAGTGCCTAGGAGGGATGGACTTACCAGGGCCCAGGAACAGAGGGCATATGTGTCCTCGGTGCTGCCATTGCCTGCTCCTCGGCACGATCACGTCCTTCCTAGCACAATTACATCCTTCCCCACAAGATTGTCGGCTTCCCCGCGAGATTGAGAAGCCAGCGATCTTGCTGGGAAGGATGCGATTGCGCCAGGAAGACGAATGTGATCGTGCCAAGGAGTGGGCAATGGTGGCGCTGAAGACACATATGCCCTCAGTTCCTGGGCCCCAGTAAGTCCCTCCCTCTCAGGCACTGCATGCTTGGAGTTGTAGGCTGTACGGAGGCCTAGGGCTGTAAGAGGAAATGGCGGATCTGTCATAAAATGGCGGATCTGCCGGAAAATGCCTCCATTATTCAGACTTTCGAATATGAAGCCGAAGCTTGCACATCCCTAATTATTAACATGTGAAAAAATGAACCACTTCATACAATAAAAGCATTTATGTTATGATTTATGTTAAATGTGGCTTGTTGCTTTAGCCATGAATTGTCTGGTGATGAAGAAACAAACCATGGCTTTTCCCCTTTCTGGTTTGTTTCTCTCCTGCTCATTTTACCAGCCTTCAGATTGCTTCCATTTCCTGGCTGCTCTTGCCATATGCCTCTGTTTCAGGGTAGTCATGAGTGTAAACAGGCCAGGGATTTGCCACGGTTCTGTGTTCAGACATCATGACAAGCTGTGACTTAAACTACTAGAGCCGATCTGCACTACTGCTTTAAAACGGTTTATAACTGTTTAAAACCGGTTAATATTAACCGGTTTAAAACAGTTATAAGCAGTTTTAAAGCAGTAGTGTAGATCGGCTCTTAGACTTCTGTGATAAGAAAGAAATCAGAAGAAGCCGTGGGAAAACAGCAGGGTTACACATGGAACGTAATGTGTTCTGAACCCCCATAATATTCTGTGAATGAGGCAGGGTGATTGCGTGATGAAAGCCTCGTCTAGAATCCTCCTCCAGGTTAAGAAGCCAATATCTGAGCCTTGGCTGTTAAGATTTGTGAATATACAAATTTGTCTTTTAAAGCTTGTGTCAAAGTTATTTACTCTTGGGAGTCGTATAAGCTTTTTGCTTCAGCATATGTTTCCGGTGGTAGAAATTCAGTAAGCTTTTAGTTTCCCATTTCGTATGCATAAGATACACAATTGTGGCATTTTTTTAAAGTTCTAATGTGTCTGAGTGTTTGTATTTTGTTTGTAGATTAGTCCCTGGGGAAGGAAAAATACTTCTGAATGTATCAGGCTCAGATAAAACTAGGCCCCCTTCAAGAATTTTGTTTCCCTTGTTTTTGCATGGTATAATGTGCTTTCCCTCCCTTGGGCTTTGGTGAATCACAAGGGAATGGGAGATTCAGCAATGCAGAGCAGCTAGTTGGAACAGCCTTCTCTACTTGCTCTTAATATTTGCATATGATACAGCCCTTCCAGCAACAACTTTTATATCAGGTGTTTTGTATCTCCCCCTCATCCATCTAGAGCGGGGCCAAGGAGAAGTATTGCTCTCACTCCAAATTGGCTTTGTTGCCCCCAACTTTGTCACAATCCCAAATCTGATGAGACAGCTTGGCACTGTTGAGTTCATCACATGCACAGCACAATCCCGGATTGTCTGGGATCAGATTGGGATTGTCTGGGAAGAAGGCTGGTGGGAAAAACAACGTTGCAAAGGGCAACATATAAAAAGGCATGCCTTATGGATGCTGTAGGGAACATTTCTGCCCTTTTGTACCAAAAACATTTGCCTGGGGATTTTCATCAGAGCCCTGTTCCAGAATATCATCAACACCAGCTGCACATTCGGTAAATATGAACAAGTTTGGCAAACAATTCAAATTAATCTCTAAATCAACTAGAGATGTTGTTATTCTTAAATTAAACTAGTTTATCTTTTTTATTATTTTATTTTATTTTATTTTATTTGTACATTGACTTTCTACCAAAACATGGCAGTGAAGGCGGCTATATTGACAACCTTAACTGTTTACAAAGCAATCCTAAGGCGGAATGGGGATGGGGGAATAAAGTGGTGAATGATCCACCACTTTCAAACACAACCTGGCCATTGTGGGGGTGGGAGCCGGGTTTTGCCAGGGAGTTCTCCAGTGGTCCCTTTTTCATCTTCTTTTTTTAGTTTCCCTTCCATTGGTTTCGATGGGCTGAGCATTGCCTATGCATGTTGCTCTAGGATGGCAAAGGTAATGGGCCCGATCCTGGGTCCTTTTAAGGGAACAGATGGGCTTTGGATCGAACAGGTCCAAGGCCGCTTCTGGCCGGCCCTTGGAATGCCTTATTTCAGGGCCTACCACCAGTGGTAGATCTATGCTTGCTGAGCTCCCTGTGGGCATACCAGGAGCCCCTGAGATGAATATGCCCCCTGTGTTAGCGGCATGTATGTGTGTGCTTCTATTTCTAACATACCCCCGTTCTGACCCCCTGAAGGCAGTAAATCTGAGAGTTAGGATTGCAACTCTCAGTGGGGTTTTCTTGTTTCGTCTACTCGTTTTCTTTCCTTTGACAGTTGCTTTGAGATTTTATTGTATTCAGAATGTTTTTTTGTCATCGTTCTGTAACCTCACTTTTATCTGTAACCGAATCGTCTCAGGCTTTGGGTTATTGTAATCTGCTAATTTTGGGAGGAAAATGTTGGAAACCTTCCATTTGGCTTGAGCGATGGCTAGAAAGTTCTGAGATCCCCTTGAATTCTAAGAAATGGGGACGCTAATTTCAGAGTGATGGTCCTTGGAAGTGACGGCTCACAGGAAGGCCAGTCATGGCCCTTGGGCTTGTCATCTTGCAAAGCCATTTGGATAGGCTGACCAGATAAAATCCAGGTCAGGGCTCATGTAACTTTAACAGTTGCAGAGAAAAAGGAATTTCAGCCAGTGTCATTTGTATGCAATTCGTTCCTGGTGAAATTCCCTCTTCATCACCACAGTTAAAGCTGTATGCACTATACTAGAGTGACCATATACAAAAGAAGGCAGGGCCTTTAATAACAGTTAAAGAGGGAATTTCACCAGGAACTAATTGCATACAAATGACACTGGCTGAAATTCCCTTTTCTCTACAACTGTTAAAGTGACATGAGCCCTGACCTGGGTTTTATCTGGTCACCCTACATTTGGACAATCCAGGCATGGTTTGCATTGCATAGGTTGCGTGGGCTAACAGATTTCATTTCCTTCAAGAAGATGTTTCCTTGTCAGGCAGAATGCTACGTTAGAATTCTTCTCCTTGACCGTGTTAGCCTAGTTTTCTGTGTGTCTGGCGGAACTGTGCTTTTGTTCCTCATTACTCAGCCATGTCCCTTCTGTTACAACTCTCCCTCCCCAACTCTCCCTCCCTCCCTCATCTCAAAACGATGAGTTTCTTCAGTCAGGGGAAGGGGGGAATTGCATTTCCCTCCCATCGCTTTGCCTCGTGCTCTTTTCCCACAACAGGGACAAGCAGCTTCCTCTTCCTTCACACGCTGAAGAAAGAGGCAGTAAACAAAGAGCACGTGACCCATTCAGTGGACGTCTTTATCGCGCTGCTCTCCCTGCACACAGCAGTAAATGGCAGCACATTTTGCTGTAGGAAGAAAAATCGAGTTTTCCGGGGTCTTTTCTTTTTAACTGGAAAACAACCAGATGGAGCTGGTGGCACATGGAAGGTGGACAATGTTGTGAAAAGGTCCCACGAAAATCCAGTAACAAGCATGCTATAAAACACTTATCTGATGATCCTCTATATCTGCCTTGAATCCTGCTTTGTCCTGCTTGTTTGTCTGTTCAGGTTCTCTCTGATTTCCCTAATCCTGATCCTGACCGAATTTACTTCCTCAACTTCTGATCAAATCTCTCATGCCAAAAACAAAATTTGCTGGTGTTGGTGCACAGCTGATAACAAGGTTAACCCTCTTCCCTTTTCACTGTTAGCATTTGGCAGCATCTACATGCGTTTCTATGCTCGGTAAGATCGGTTTGTTTATCAATCAGGTTTATATATCACTTCCATAGAAATGGACACAAAACCGTTGGGTTTTTTTAAACAACAACAACAACAACAACAATAATAATAATAATTTTACCAATTATAAAACAACAGTAAAATCAAAGCCAGAATTAAAAGCAGACATCCCGTTAAAAACAATAGCAGCAAAGAGATGGAATTTTGGCTAAGAACATGCCATTAGGGAAAGACCAGTTTTAACCTACCTTCTAAAACAAGGGTAGGCAAATGGGTGTTCTCTAGATGTTTTGGACTGCAACTCCCAAGAGACCCATCCAACATGACCAATGGTCAGGGATGATGGGAGCTGTGGTCCAAAACATCTGGAAGGCAGCAGGTTGCCTACCTCTTTTCAAAAAGGAGTGGGGAAACCCCAAAGAGGAAACAAATTTGGATTCGACCTGTCACTTGAAGGCTTGGAACTGATTCTGTACCACATGGAAGGGTCATCCCAGAATGCAGGACACAGAATCATGGGCTCAAGTTACAGGAAGCCAGATTCCGGCTGGACATCAGGAAAAACGTCCTGACTGTTAGAGCAGTACGACAATGGAACCCATGACCTAGGGAGGTGGTGGGCTCTCCCACATTAGAGATCTTCGAGAGGCAGCTGGACAACCATCTGTCAGGGATGCTTTAAGGTAGATTCCTGCATTGAGCAGAGGGTTGGACTCGATGGCCTTATAGGCCCCTTCCAACTCTACTATTCTATGATTCTTCTCTAGTCTTTATTAAACTGTTCCTGAAGAAGATATTACAAAAGTTTATGAGTGTGTGTGTGTGTGTTAAAAGTCAATTCACAGCTGGTACTTCAAAATCTATTTGTTGTATTTTCAAAGAAGTAGGTTTTATTGTCCTCTCTTATATTTATTGTTTGAGCATTCCCTCCCTTCTGGCTTCTTGGGCATTTTAATAGGTTTTGTGATGTATAATTTAAGGTGGCTGTTATTTGATGTGACATCTTTAAGGGGAGGGAGGGCTCGCTGTGATCTGACAGACATGTCACATTCAGACTGTCGGACAGCCAGCCGCGGGAGAAGGCAAGTAAACGAGCTGGTTACATCTAGGCTTTGGGAAGGATGAGAATGGCAGGGATTCAATGACTGTCTTGAAACATTTTAAAGGTCGGAGCAAGGAAGACAGAGAACCATTGTTCCCTCTTGCCATAGACAAAAGGACAAGAAGCAGCTGCCCGTTTATATTGCAGGAGAGTCCATTTTAGGAACGCATCTGACATGTGAGAGCAATAGATATATATTAGGTTTGTGCTGGCTCAGACCATGAGTGCTTCTGGGTTGGGTGGGGAGATTTCCTATGGAAATTCTTCATTTGTTGTTGGCGTTACTACCTTGCTTTCCCTTCCACGCTGTGGAAGGAGAGACGCAGGCACATTTGCCTGGTGCCCACTTAATCATCTTTTAGGCATCAGGTGAAAACTGTTCTGTTCCCTCAAGATTTTAGTAGTATTTACTTTTGATGTCCTCATGCTGCTGCTGTGACCGGTTGATGATTTCTAACCTATTCTTACGGGTGATCAGGGACAATTTTAGTTGTTGCCTGGTTTTGTAACGTTTTGATTTTATTGTAAGCTGCCTTGGAGGCCACTTACAGAAGGGAGAGGCAGACATTTCTTAAATGAATAGAATAAAACTGACGAAACATTACCCCCCCCCACCCCATCCCCACCCCAATGCCTGCAAATAGGTCTTACCTTCTGGTCCTTGGGGGACACGGTGAAGAGCTTTTTTATTTTCCAAGGCATTTTGGAAAATTGCTCTAGTGCTTTTGAATCTTTACACTGTTGGTTATCCCTTGCTGTTAGCCTTGGTTTGGTTTTTCTCATGTGCTGTTTTTAATCTATCTATCTATCTATCTATCTATCTATCTATATATTGTTTTATGGTTTTTATTTATTTGTATACTGCCCAGAGGAACTACAGTTGCAGGGCACTCTTAAAATGTAAGGATGAATAAATACAGGAGAGCATTTTGGCTGCAAACTATGGATCCAATGCAATATAGTCTGCACACTCCAGGTCTCTGTCCAGTGAGGTTTCAGGAGTTCCAGCACTTAACCTGGGTTGGTTTCCTTGAATGAGGCCATAGAAGACATATGGCATTTTGTGAGGTTGGATCCAGAATCTGCCTTCCATATACAGAAGATGCTGCCCCACCTGATTTTTCGGGCTGCCCCTTCCCTCTTGCATCACAGCTCCCCCCCATTCAGCAGGTCCCACCTGTCTTATTTTCAGGTAGGCTGGAGGGGCTGATATGGGGAGAAGGGAGTTGAGAAATCTGTTTCCCCCAGCACAGTTGCACGTGCCTAAATTTGGATCCAAGCCACAATATTTTTGTTTATTTACAAACATACAGGTTGAACATAAGTAAGGGTGCATAGCATTAAGCCTGTAACAAACCTTCCAAGGCTCCCTTCACAAGGCTAGCAGTTGATAACCATTCCATTGACACCCAGAAGCTTGTCTAGACAAGACCTGGCCAAGCTAGCTTTCCCTTTAAGCAGTTCCACCAGCATGCACAATCAGAGCCACTGGGTTAGAGGGACCCCAGAGAGGTCATCGTATTGTAATATTGTTGAAGGAAGCGATAATAATAATAATAATTTATTTATTTATTTATTACCTGCCTCTCCCTCCGGATCGAGGCAGGGCACAACATCAAATATAAAATACATAAAACTGATTAAAAGCACATAAAACTAATACATTATTACAATACCAATAAAATACCAATAAAACGCTTAAAATTCAGCTGGGTAGGCCTGCCGGAAGAGATCGATCTCTATGGCTTTCTTAAAGTCAAAGATACTATTAAGCTGACGAATCTCCTCCGGCAGGCATTTCCACAGTCTGGGAAGGGCAGAAGAGAAGGTCCTCTGGATAACGGTTGTCAGCCTAGTTTTGAGTGAATGTAACAAATTCTTCACAGAGGACCTGAGTGTGCAGGGTGGATTGTATGGGAGAAGGCGATCCAGCAGGAAACCTGGACCTAAACCATGTAGGGCTTTAAAGGTAATAACCAACACTTTGTACTTTGCCCGGAAAGTAATTGGCAGCCAGTGGAGCAATTTTAAAGCTGGTGTGATATGGTCAGCCCTAGGTATACTGGTGACCAACCTGGCTGCCATATTTTGAACTAGTTGAAGTTTCCAGACTAGGCACAGAGGTAGCCCTATGTACAGCGCATTGCAGAAGTCAAGCCTCGAAGTTACCAGCGCGTGCACTACCGCCTTTAGGTCTTCCAACTCTAGGAAGGGGTGTAGCTGGCGTATCAGCTGAAGCTGATAGTAGGCACTCCTGACCATTGCATCTATCTGAGCTGTCATTTGGAGCGACGGATCCAGGAGCACCCCCAAGCTGCGAACACAGCCTTTCAGGGGGAATGTAACCCCATCCAGAACTGGTTGACACATCTCCAAACCCAGGTTGGGGCCTTTGACAGTAAGCACCTCCGTCTTATCTGGGCTTGGCCCCTACTCCTCTCACTCCTCCTCTCTTAGGGTGAGACTTTTATGGCACCCCCATCCTGCCCCATTCACGGAATTTTACAGGGCTCCAGGTGATGTCCTCTTCCACTCGTAATCCTCCCATTTCCCCCCACCACGTCTTCCATCTTTTTTCTTCCTGCGGAGAATCGGTTAAGGAAGAAAAGGCGGGATAGCCGCACAATGCTTCCTGAGTGGCAGTGCTAGGTAGGAGCTGTCAGTCGGAAAGCATCTTTAACCCGTTGTTTCCTCCATCAACCACTATGAACTATATACTATCGTTTCATTCAGGGCTTTTCTACACAAGGCTTTTATCCCGCAGCTTTGCCGCACCATCTTCTTTCAGGTTCTTTGCGGGATTTAAATCGGTTCTTTACAGCGCTGTTTTTTTTTTTTTTTAACTGCATAATGCTATCTGACATTTACCCTGGTGGGTGGAGCTTGCAGGACGTTATCGGATGTCAGCAGAATTGTGTGCTTGCTGCCAATGCCCTGTGGAGTATCCCCTTCCCCTGTTGACTTCTCCAGTTCAACTTCCTTGCCTCCCCTTTTCACTTTTGCTGCCTCCGATTCCTGTCTCTGCAATTTCTATATACAATCCACAGTGCTTTTGAAACCTCAGAAGTTAGACTGACCATCTGAAAAGGAGGACAGGGCTCATATAAATTTAACAGTTGTAGAGAAAAGGGAATTTCAGCAGGTGTCATTTGTATGCAATTAGTTCCTGGTGAAATTCCCTCTTCATCACAACTGTTAAAGGTGCGGGCACTATACTAGAGTGACCATATACAAAAGAAGGCAGGGCTCTGCAACTTTAACTGTTGTGGTGAAGAGGGAATATCACCAGGAACTAATTGCATACAAATGACACTGGCTGAAATTCCCTTTTCTCTACAACTGTTAAAGTTATATGAGCCCTGTCCTCCTTTTCAGATGGTCAGCCTATCAGAAGTCTAACCCCCCCCCCCCATGTGCACAAGTCAGTACTGTCCTTGTAAAAGCAAGTAATAACACTTTTCTTGTTTGAGTATACACTGGGAGAGGGGATTGAGTGGAAAGACGCTGTATGTACTCATGGTTGCCTGTATCATGTAGCTTGGATCTATTTTGCTCCTGTTCCTTACACGCTGCCGAATTGGCTCACTTGTTCCCGTTTGCCTGCCTTCCACCTCCACAGCCGATTTACCTGGAAGCAGCAAGTGCAAAGTGGAGGGCAGCCCCGGTTCCAATTCCATTGTGAAGCACTGCTGGGCCACCTAGGGAAAATTGGGGGGGGGGAGGCGGTGGGCATAGGCAGGTGAATCGGTGGTGGAGGTGGGAGCAGACAAGAAGCAGAAATGACAAATAAATAAAGGTGGAGGAGGTGGTATCTGCAACTGAAGTGCCAGATGGGGGTGGAGGAGGCAGGGGACACTCCCGGCACTTTGACATTGCTTACATCACATCCACACATAGCGGTTCTAAGTTCAATGGCAGAAATACACAGGCAGGCAGCCGCGGGATGATTATGCAACTGCAGAAAATACCAGATTTCCCCCGTTCAGAAATAGCACAGGGGGAAAGCGGGGGAAGACGCGGGACAGCAACTGGAGGACAATGGCGTCTTGTAAAGCACGTGGAAAAATGCCGTGACTGAAGAACGACGATCGGATAAAAATAATAAAATAAAATAAACCCGCATGAAGGAGCCCTCAGTATTAACTAAGTCCAAATTTCTCAAACAATAATTTTCACAGAAATTTTGTAAGTATTTTCTTTTCCGACTGCCCTTGAACTGTTTGAGAATTCCACCCTTCAGGATATCCGGTGAAATCCCTTCCCTGCCACCAACAAGGTAACCACCCCCAAATAGGAGATTTTGGGAGGGCATTGAATTTCCAAGCACAACCCGATGGCTGTTCGATGTGATTCTTTTTAGTATATCCCATGAATCCAGGGAGAAGTTCAGCAGTACTCTGCACATGTATTGGTTCAGAAGTGGTGGTTAATTTCACACACACACACACACACACTTGCACACACAAGGCATGCCACATCTGGCTTCCTTGTGTTTTCGTCTGTGGGACTTCAGTTTGGGGAAGGAGAGATGAGTGATTCCCCTCCCATTACTTCTTCCATCCCTGGAATATTCCGTTGCTGCTCTTTGCAGGTGTGTAGTTTTTAGCTTTGGAGAGCAAAGACAAAATAATTCGTGTGAATCCTCAGCTGCGGGGAAGTGTCAGTAGCTCAGTGGTAAGAGCACTTGGTTTGCATGCAGAAGGCCCCAGGTTCAATACCTGGCATTTCCAGTGGAGCTCTGCCAAAGCAGCAGCAAAATGTTCTCCGCAGGCCTGCTTACCGCATGAACGCCGTTGGCCCGTTGAGAGCCTCCGTGTGCCTGCCAAATGTTTCCGACAGGAGCGTCTCGCAGTCATCAGAATGTAAAGCTGGATGGCTGGCTGGTCTGGCCCAGCCTGGCCATGCTTAACGTCCTAACTGTCCTTTCCTTCGCAGATATGAAGAGTCAGAAGAATTTAGTTGCAGAAGGTTGGTTCATCGGCTTTGTCACTGCCATCGTCCTCCTCATCCTGGTTCTGGTGCTCCTCTGCTTCATCAAGCGCAGCAAGGGCGGCAAGTACTCGGGTGAGGTGCCCCCAGCCCCACCCTAGCACCTCGCAGCAGACCCCCGCGGGCTTCCCCCCAAGGCTATTACCACTTATCAGGTTTTATGGCGCTTTTAGTGTGCCTGGTGTCGTTGGTCCTCACAACAACCCTGTGAGGTAGGTTGTTATCATTCCCATTTTACAGAAGAAGGAGCTGAACCTGAGAGACGGGGGAGCTGGTGGCATTGACCTAGCGAAGACCACCGTTGAGCTAGGAGTCGGACCTATGTGTCCCACGTTCAAGCCCAACAGTTGGCATGCTGGGCTGGATAGGTCTAAATGCCGGAGAGGTTAAGACATACCTGTGGCGTCACGTTAAACTGGTTTAATGCTCTGTTGCTTCCTTCAGGGTAGGCTGGGAAATGTAGTTAGCGGGAGTCTCTTTCTCCGATTCTCAGTATGCTCCCAAAGCTACCATTCCCAGGTTTCCTTGCAGAGAAGCCAAGACAGTAAAAGCTGTCAGGGGAGCTGGCTCCCCTTTTTGCATTGTTGTCCCAACAGCATTGTGAGTCCCAGACTTGAGAATTCCTTCCCCAAAGAACTGAAAGTAGTACGATGGAGCCATGGATGGTCCCACTGTTCTTTCTGACCAAAAGGGTCAAGAGGCGTTTTGCAGTGCTTTAAAAAATGGACCCAAACCTGTTTGTCTAAAGATGACGGTGGGACGATACAAAAATGTGTGTGTGTAGACCAGGGGAACCTGCCTCCCTCCTGATGTTGTTGGACTATACATCCCATTGTCCCGATTGTTTGCCATATTGTCTGGGGCTGATGGGAGTTGTAGCCCCAAGGACATTTGGAGGGCCACAGGTTCCCCATCCCAGGCGTAGACCAATCATGTGCCTCTATCATGCCATCTTCAACTCTCTGAAAAAATGGTGTCCATCTCCAACCCCTATTCTGGTAAGCACACAACCACTTAGGCCCCAAGAGCTGTGGGGCAGCTCCCTAAAAGTCTCTAAGCTCTTCTGCAGAGGAGGAGATGTGTAGCCATTTGAAAGGAGAGGCTCTACAGCTCTTCTTCTCTGTTTTTACCCCCCCCCCCCGCCAGCTTAGCCATATTCTGGAGATATCACCCCGTAGGTCCCTCCATCCCCAGTTCCAAACCCCTGCTTTGGCTGGTCCCTGCCCACCAACGCTTTCACCTCATTTAACATGTGCTGTCTTCTACTCTAGTTAAAGACAAGGAAGACACCCAGGTGGATTCAGAGGCCAGGCCCATGAAGGACGAGACCTTTGGGGAGTACAGGTACGAGGCAGGGAAGTAGAGATGCCTCTTCGGAGGCCTCAGGGCAAAGAGGCCTGGGTTGCGTTTGGAGTGTGTGTGTGTGTGTGTGTGGTGGGGTAGATTCTCTTTCCCAAGAGAAAGCTGACCCTGCCCCACTGCCACAAGGGAACATTTCTCCAAATGGCGCAGTGCCGGCTGCAGGTTTTGGAGGGCCCTTGGGCAAGACACCCGACAGTGAACAAGTAGGCAGAGGAATCTACCGTTCTTCCTTCTCATACCATGGTTGTCTCGGCCAGCACAAAAGGCAAATGAGGAAGCAGGTCGCAATGGAGGCGAAGCAAGTCCAGGGGGCTTTGGTCAGTGGGCCCCAGCTGAGATGTGGGCCCTCGACAGGTGCCCAACCATACTTACCCCTGACACCGGCCGTGAAGCACTGTGGGTGCATATATGCATGATATCAGTGGGTGATTTTAGACCCCGGACTCGATGGTCTTACAGAGACCCCTTCACAAGCACGCAACTAACATTTCTGTTCCATAATCTTTCCCCACACACAGTTCCGTTCCATGCTTGACAACTGCTTCTACAAGAAACAAACAACAAAAGTGCCCTGTAGGCCAACCCTGATTTGAAATGGGGGGAAAATAATACTCTGAGCATGTGTAGTTTTGCATTTGAAACCCACTGAAATTATGGCGCCATCATGGCTACAGGAATAAAATGGAGTTTGCTACTGCTGCCCTGATTTTGAGGGGAAAGCACCATTTTGTTGTAGAAAAGGATAACATATTTTAAAAGGGGGAAAAAGAAGATGGGCGTTTTTAACCACATACATGGTCACTTGCCCATCCCCTTTTAAAAATACCAAGAAAGAATGCTGCAGTAGGCAATGTCAGACCTGGCAGACCTGGTAAACATCTGCTGGCCCAGGTGCAGAATTGACCATATTCTGGGTGGTAATTTAGCCGCCCCTGGACTTTGGCCCTGAAATCCAGCCCTAGCTGCATCACTGTGATATAGTCCCTGTCCCGAAACCCTTAAAATACCTCCATGTTCCCAAATTCTGATCCCTGTGGGTGTGGGTGTGGGTGTGGGTGTTAGGGGGGTGCATATAGGATGCCAGGGGCTGTGCAGACTACCAAAGTTACGCAGTCCTTTCCTATACAATTGGTAATCTGCAGGGGAGAGGGCAGGGAAGGGCAGTGGAAGGATCAATAAGGGTTTTGAGGAGCAAGGATGGTCCTCAAAGGGGTTGGCTAAAAAGGGGCATCCCTGCTTCAAACAAGAGGATGAGAGGATGGTAGAAGGCCTCATCTACAAGAATTCGCCTTTACGCCTGGTTAGGCGATTATGCGCATATTCGCAGAAGCGCATTTACGCCTAATACCTCTGTACGAGAGGCGGCGAAGCGCATTACTGGATGACCGAAACGCGATTTAAACTGTTGACATGCGGAGAATCGCTTGTTCACATAGTCAAAATGCGCTTTAATGGCCGGAGCAAAATAAAACTTGCTATTTAACGCGCATTTGATAATGCGCATAATCGGAGAGAAAACGCACCTCTATGCCCGATTTGCCCTCCGTTTTTGTAGAGGTAAATTTTTTAATGTGCCTTGAAAGAGCTTTAAATGCCTCTTGTAGAGGCAACCGAAGCGAATGACCATGTGAAAATAACCTACTACTTAATCTCTTAGTGCAAACATTTCTTCACTTTGCTGGCAGCCCTAAAAATCTGATGCTAGTTCTCTCTCTCTCTTTCTCTCTCTCTCTTTCTCTCCCCTCTCTCTCTTTCTGCCCCATATCTTGCTTCACTAACGCAGGTCCCTGGAGAGGTAAGAGGGGAAGGGGCATGTGTTGCGATTGCATGTGGCCTGAGGAAGGTGGGGCTGGAAGGGCCACTCGCCCCCTGAGCTTTCCTCTGTCTCCTTCTCTTTTTACTGCCCTTGTGACATCCACCATATCCCCAAGTGAGCCTGAAATAACATCTTTCTACCCTGGCGTTGTAAATTGAATGGAAAGAGACGTATTAAAATAGGTTGATTTTAAAACCAGGTTCATTGCAAATTCCGCCAGTAATCTTTTCCATCTAACAAGTGATTGGAGTTCTTAGGTTTTCATACAAAGGATACCGAAATAGATAACTCAGCAGATTCTGCAACTCCACCTCCACTTTTCAGAGGACACAGTACTTTTCTATAATGGCTGTTCTGGACTGCTGTGGAGATTCAATGAACATACAACGGTTTTGCAGCCCTGTTACAACATGTAGCTGACCCTTCATTCTGAGATCCATTCCGAGATCCATCCCAGCCCTGAGGAATGGGAATAGTGGGTTCAACCAGAGGAGTGGAAGATATCAAGGCAAACCCGAGCTGTAGTGTCAAGTGTCGAAATGTGATGCTCTAGGCAGTAATTGGCTGGGCCCTGAAGCCTAAGATGTGCTGGGTCAGAGGTAGGTGGTGGCAAACTTGATACTCGGGACTCCACACAGATATAGGGCCTGTTCAGATGACACACTAAGCCATGGTTAGGCTGCTAACCCTTTTCAGCAAATGGTCAACGAGCATGTTTAAACTGTGGTTATGTAGCCACCATGGTTAGGAATGGTTCACACGACACGCTAAACGGTAACGTTTTAGCCCAAAATGCTTAACCACTGTGGCTTAGCGTGTTGTCTGAACAGGGTCATAATGATGGGCAAGGTGTGGCGAATGGAGCCTCTGTGCCAGACGCTTCCCCTGGACCAATTCTGTCACACACACACACACACACACACACACACACACACTGCTCTGGTGGCCTTACCAAATTTGAATTGAAGTATGGCGAAACGTTTTGCCCACCGTTTCCTTAGGACAGTATGATGAAGGTATAAGAAATAGGAAGATTTCGAACAGTAACATTGCATGCCTCTCTGTCTTTGTGCATGTATTGGGGTGGTGGTGGAATTTTGTATGTCGTATGTTAATAGGTATTTTGTATGCAATGCTCTGTCAGAGCACATGTGCTCCACAACTTTGACATCCTTGCTGCTCGATGGTGTTTTAGTACTCCTGGACCTTGGACCACTGTCTGAATAACAAAGTGGTCCTCTAGAATATAAGCGTTACATGCCTGTAGACCTCTCTAAAACTAGTGCTCTCATGCCCTGGAGAGCAGTTTACTTTAAGTTCAGCATTTTAGAGGGAGAAGCTCCCAATGTTTGTAAATCTACTACCAGGACTGAAATTAACAACAAAACACAAACCCACCACCAATTCTTGATGAACAGCAGTGTCCTAAAATGGAGGGGGGGCATTGCCCCCCTCAACATTAAAACTTTCAGGGCTTGGATTTTTCTTTTCCATTGCTATAATTGTGCCATCCAAGTACGGTCTTTCTAGCTTGCCTGAAAGATTCTTAGGGCAGAACCCAGTCCCCTGTGGGCACAGTGCCCAATAGGCAAAGGGATCCTCAGTCTCCATAGGGCCATGTTCCCTGCACCTCCTTCCGGGAATGAGCTCATGGAAGCAGAACACCAAGTTATTACAGGGATTGATTCCTCCCTGGCCAAGTGAGAAGGTGGGCTGGGTGGAGAAACTGAGGGATTTTCACCATGTGGCATTCATCATGCACTTGTCATTCCCTACTTATGGCTGTTGACAGACTCTTTAAATGATGTCATGACCCTCCAGATTCACTTCTGTTTCTAAAGAGAACTTTCAGCAAGTTTTTTTTTAGGGCAGGTATTTAATTGTAAATTGAACGAAAACACCCTTTCTCGTGTGTATTTGCGTTATCCTGCTACAGCACAGCGCCACCTAGAGGTTATGTGGCAGAAAAGCAGGAAAGGAAATGCTCTTTGCGTAATACTCTGATCTCGATTCTGCTATGAAACCAAAGGCAGATACAGCAGATTAACAGCCAGTGAACGACCTCCTGTAGAAAAGCTTGGTGTGAGACCATGGGTCCATGGAGCTCAGTACTGTCGACACTGGCTGGCAGCGGCTAACCTGGGTTTCAGGCAGGATTTATTTCCTAGCCCTAACTAGCGATGCCGGGGATTGAACCTGAGACCTCCTGCACGCAAAGCATGCGCTCTACCACTGAGTTACAGCCCCTCTCTACAGTGGAGATAGGGAAGATGCATATAGACTTCCTGACCCTTGTAATAGCTCCGCTATTGGACAACCTCTGGCAGTTCCATTGCACCTGGGCACTACACCCATGGAAGGGCTAGATTGTGCCCTAAGAATTTAGCTCTGTCTTCCCTTTCTTCTCCATGAAGCAGTTATTTAGACATGACAAATGCCATTCCACCTCCCATGGAAACCAATGGCAAAATTCCCATTGGTTTTAATGAAGCTGAAATGCACCCAGTACATGGGGGAGAAGGTAGGGAGTGTGTGCATGCGTACATGAAACCGAAGGCAGATACAGCAGATACAGATGTGTCAACAGTACATAATAATGCCATCGGTATAAGCGACCCAGTGAAAATAGTGCAAGATTTGACCTTCTTCTCTCTCATTGTCTTATTTCCTTCAAGTTCATCAATGCTTAGGTAACAACCTCCCCACCCCACCCTCTGCTTTGCTGCCCTCCATCCTTTGCATTTTTGGGTCCTGATCTGCCTTCCCTAAGCACCAAAGCTATGGCCTCACAGCTACACCCATCTGGGGCCTGGGGAGAGGAAAAATCCCTTTGGGAGGAACTGAATAGATGCTTCCCCTGAGTGCTGCATGCGCCCCTCTTTCTTATGTGCATTGGACTTGGATTTCTTTGCCTTTCTCAGAATTGGTAACATGGTGTTCCACATTGGCCTCTGGGATCCCCTGCCCCATAAGTCCGTGGGCACGTCTGTGCACTTCTACAGCCAGCCACCTTGACTCAACCCTCTAGTGCTCACTTGACTGCGCACTTGACCACACCAGTGTTGCACAGTTGGACCTTTAGTGGAAAGTGACTCCTAAGTGCGCATGCCGCCCCCCTCTAGCTAGGGCTACATGCATTCTGCAATCCTGCACAAGTTCGAGAAAGCCACAGAACTTGGTGCTAACGATGTAATTCAGCAACCTGAGAATCTCTGCTTTTATTTTAGAAGCGGGGGATAAAACCATGCTTCTGGCCCTCATGGCTGCGAAGACACACATTCTACGTCTGTTGGGCAAAATCTGGGGAGCCAGCCAAAGGGGGCTCAGTGGGTTTTCCAGTGCTCAGGAGGTAGGGGCTTCCATGATGTACATAACTCATTGCCCCTTCTTGTAGCAAGTAGTAGCAGAATCAGTGATGCCAACTAAGGAAATAGATCCAGCATTGCATAGTTTGTATGACTCATACAGATTGCAGAATTCATTTTTCCTTGGCACAAAATTTGGGCTTCCTTTGTGCAATGTTTTTAAGGCACCTATAGCCCTTTCCCTAGCACACTCAAAGCACACTTCATATCACGCTCCTGCAGTCTCTAACCCATTTACAGCCTATGTTGCACAGCTGTAAAATGAACTTCTTACCGATTTTGCTCTTGCCGATTTCCCCATCCATGCCTCTGTTTGGATTTCAGTCCTGTTTGCCTAGACAATTGTTTTGGACATCTGCTTCTGTTCTCATCCTTGTGTGTTTACATTATATTCTTTGGGATGTATTTTTGAATATCTCCCCACCCCCCTCCACCTTTTAATGTCCGCTCACTGCCTAATGCACCTTGGGCACTCTTCAGAAAGGATTGGTATGCTTCCTTTTTGCATATTGGGACCACTTCTCACATGAAGAGGAAGAAGCATTTGCAACACGCCTGAGGTGCACTCTGTAACCTTTGAGTGGGAAGGATTCAGATGGCCACTTAGGAATGGCCAAAAAAGAAGAAATGCGTCATCAAAAAAGAGGATGGTGGTTTGCATGACGCATATGCTAATTTATAGGTTGAGATGCACATTTAGAAATGACTATTACAATTTAAATAGAAAAGCAGTACATCTCACCATAGTACCAAAGACTGTGACCAGGTGTGTTCTTGCCTGTGTAGTCTGCTGTTCGGGTGCTAATTCTTAATGGGCAACAGGTTCTTCTTATGGTGCTTTATCTTGAAGCCAGACTTGGGCAGGACAGCCCTTCAAACAGAGGACAGTCCTCTGTAAAAGAGGGCACCTGGCCACCCTAGGAGAGATGCATATCCACAAACACATCCCTGGGATCTTGAGCCAGTCATATCTCTCAGGCACGTCTTTACCACCTATGCAAACAGTAATCCTCAGTGTGCGCTCTTGGAAGTGCAGGCTCCATCAAGTATATCCCCTCCTCTCACAGGAGTACCCACCTTTAAGTTCCCCCTTTTGCCTTTTTAACCTTTCATTCCCTTGTCGCACATTTGTGGCTCCCCGTGAAGCAGATCACAGTGAGGTAAGGTCGTGAGGAGAGTGGGATTTGCTCTCCCCCCATCCACCCCGGAGTCTTCCTTTTCGGGTGAGAAGGAGACTTCCTCCCCTGCTTTATATGCAGATAGGGTGAGCCCTGCGCATCTGCTTTGGCCCTAAGTGGCAAAAAGTTTGCCTAATGCAGAATTCTTGCTTATTTATTTATTTAGGACATTTATATACCACCCTTCATCATTTCATTCTCTCCCTCTCTCCCTCTGTCTCTCTCTGAATGATATATAGGATATGATGAAGGGCAGTATATAAATGTCCTATATATATATATATATATATATATATATATATATATTGCTGGTTTTATAGACCAAGTTGATAGGACACTGCTGTGCTATAGATTGCATCATATTGTTGTCTAAATTAATTGCCATGGATCCCATAAAATCAGATTTGGAGCATTTATCTTATATGCAGGCAGTGTACTAAATTTAGCAAGACACACAAAAGCCTCAGGGATCAAGTTTCTATATATCACCAGTATAAAAGGCTATTTTAAAACATGTGGATCCCCTGGTTTTTATCACAGGACCTGATAGATAATAGCGATATCTTCAATAAATATCTGCACTTTTAAAAAATGTTTTAATGAAAATTTAATTTTGCTTTCTTTAAATTATTGAATATGTTAAATAACTTTTAGCATATTATGTGGGACCTCTTTTCAGTGACTTAAGCTAGATCTATACATAACGACTCTGAAATCTTCTGCTTCCAGGTGCTTCCAGATGAGGCTTTTATACTGCCATCGCCCTCCCTCATTTATAGAATTGTACAGGGGAGGGGGGTTCAGACATCTTCCACTCATAACCCTCCTGTGTTTTCCCACTGCTTTCTCCCAACTTTTTTTTTCCTTACCACACAACCTGTTAAGAAAATAAGACAGAGTAGTTGTATGATACCTGATTGGTAGTGCTAGGAGCACAGGGCACAGGGCAGCCCTGTCATTAGGCAGAGTGGGGCGGTCCTCTCAGGCGGTAAATGCTGGGAGGTGGCAGCAAAGGGGCTTGGAGGTGAGAACCGTGTGGCACACAGCCTGCTCTGTACCCCCTCAACAGGCCTGAAGGTTCCTGTCCCATCACCAGTGTTGAAGAAAAAAATCATCTGTCAGTCCAGTTGGCTTTTGTACATGGAATGGGAGGGAGCCCCATTTTGTTCTTTGTTTCAGGCAGCAAAATGTCTCGAGGCAGTGCCTCCCATCTGGAAGCACCCTCGGTTGGCCATTTTGTCAACATTTTACCCACCTTTGGGTCATCCCCACTGCGTGTGACCCAAACTCCCTTGCGGTGATTCTCACGAGTGTGTGAGTCCCCTTTGTAGTGTGTGCACTGGCCCTCTTGTGGCACACTTGTCTTCACGCAGTTCACCGCCACCGCTTGTATGCATGCAACACGCACACACACCCTGACCCTGATTAGGCCTTACACAACCACTTATGTTTCATTGGGTGCTCCCTTGCTTGCTTCCCCAGAATACTTATCTGCTTTCCTTTGAGGGCTCTCTTGCCCAATGACGCGGGCCCACCTTTTTCTCACCGCTCTCCTTTTTTGTCCCCTGCAGTGATAACGAGGAGAAACCCTTCACAAGCAGCCAGCCCTCCCTGAATGGCGACATCAAGGCCCTGGGAAGCGACGACAGCTTGGCAGACTATGGGGGCAGTGTGGACGTCCAGTTCAATGAGGACGGCTCCTTCATCGGCCAGTACAGTGGTCAAAAGGGCAAAGAGGGAGGTGGCAACGACAGCTCAGGGGCTACCAGCCCCACCAATGTGGTCACTGCCCTGGAGTAAGAGGGGGGATGTTTCCCCAAATGATACCCCCAGCCCTGGGGGAAGAGGATTTCCCTGTGGATTTTTAGGGGAGGGCACAGGGATAATCCCCTCCTCACTAAAGGAAAGAAACAAAGATACAATCTCCTACAAATGGAAATGGTAATTGGGGGAATTCACCCCTCTGTTTACTAGCTGATTCCCCCCCGGCCCCAAAATCAGGGAGGGTTGGAAAATCAGGGGATTCCCAAAATTATCTATCCAATCCTGAGCAACGTTGGTCTCTCATTTCTGCACCCTCCTCCCTCAAACCAGTTACCCTTCAGCCAAATTATGTATGTGCGTGTGTCTGGCGGGGAGGGGGGTTTAGAGCAAGATCGAAGGGGGGGTGGCTTATATAGATGCAGACAGGGCTTCGTATGTGGAGCTCAGGGTTCAAAATTGCCAAAAGAATGGATGACCATCCCCCGCCCTAGTCGAGACCCAGAAATGTTTATTATTTGTATGTGTTTAGGAAGGGGACATTAGTTGGTGCGGCAAAGTCCCATCCCCACCTCAAACTGGGGAGACGAGAGACTGAACAGCTGGTGGAAAAGTAAGGCCCAGGAATCAAGGAGTCTTTTCCCCTGCCTCTGAAAGAAGGGAGGCTAGTGGGGCATGTGAGAGGACTGGGAGTTAGGATCCGCATGTTCGAGTCTCCGTCCTGAGAAAGGAATGGGTTTCAGTGGGCTGGACAGTCAAAAGGGTCTCTGGAATCTGCCACTCCACCTCTTCTTATGGATTAAGCCAACGGAGGTCTCCTCACATATCTACCTGACTGAGTGGGTGGAGGTTCGCTCCACCTGAATTCCCTGATGCCCCACTCCATCAATCCTCCCCTTTTCTGCTCAGTTTCCAAACCATGCCTTGTCCAGGTGGCCGTTCCCCCTAGGACAGCGGCTTTCACACGTTCTGCCTGGAGGAAACCCTTTCCTTAGCAGCTTTTCCACCAAGGTACTCTTGCATGTCTGCCGCGGAGCTCTTGTGTTGCAGAGGATGCTGGGACATATTCTAGGGCCCGCACTCAGTTCATGTGGAGCATGGGCCGGTCCTAGTTATCACCCCTTGTAAACCAAGCGCACGCTAGAACACCCCCACCCCCCAGCAGCTATGCATTGCAGAGTAATTGGTAATCCAAGGCTAGGGGGTTCTTCAGGAAAGCTTGTCTGCCATTATTCATTGAAGAAACTCCGATAAGCCTCCAAGAGACTCCAGGGTACACTGGAACGCAGTTTGAAAACCATTGACAGAACTTTGTCCCCTTCTGGTGCTGAATTTCCCCTCTTAAGACTCTCTCTCTCTCTCTCTCTCTCTCTCTCTCTCTCTCTCTCTCTCTCTCTCCACACATTACTTCATGACCCTCTTTCTTCTGATGACCAAAATCCAGGGTTCCTTCCCCTGGGCCGGATCCCCACCATTTCACAAACACCCTCCCCATTCCCCACTCCCCACCTCTCCACAAACAACTGGAAAAACAAAAAACCCGAACCCGAAGGTCCTCCTTGCTTCTTGAATGCATCTCACGCAGCTGCCTTGCGACACGTTCTGTCTTTCAAAAGTGGCCTCTTGTTCACTGAATCAACCCCTCCACCCCCATCTCCACCTCCGTCTGATGTATTATTATTATTTTCCTCTTGCTTGTTGGGGATGAAATATATCCTTGCTTTTTTTGCATAAAATGTTTTTTAAAATAATAATAAAAAAAAGGAAGAATAAAAGTACTCTGATGTTTTGAGCAACCCTACACAAAATAAACCCTGCCTTTCCCCTGGTCTGTAAATATTTCAAACCTTTGTGCTCGAGTTTGTTTTAGATGTCTTAGGACTGGTGTTTTGAAGTCTTCTAGTTAGTCTATTTAGGTGGCTTGGAATTTAAAAAAAAAAAAGGAAAAAAAACATTTTAAAAGGTCTCTTTCTCCAGAAATGTGATGCCATTCCCCTAACCACCACCCACAAGCCTTCCTGCCCTGTGTACTCTTCTCTTTTGTCAGGTCTGTTACTATCTACTTTTCTCTCTCGATGGCTTTTTTATATATATATATATGTATATATAAACAGAATTATAAAATGGTAAATAAATGCTGAAATTGGAGCTTGCTTGGACTGATTATGGGGAAAACATGGTCGGGGAGGCTAATATAGAGCCTCATCAGACGGGGGGGAGATCGCTTTTCCCTACCTTCGCTTTGCCTCCTGCTCCTGTTCCACAATACGGACGAACAACTTCCTCTTCCTTCACACGGGGAAGAAAGTGGAAGGAAGCAATGAACATGTGGCCCATTCAGTGGGCCGTTTTGATCGTGCTGTGTCTCCTGCACGCAGCAGGAAGTGGCGGCAGGTTTTGTCAGAGCCAAAAGAATCGGATTTTCCTGGTCTTTTTTTTGTGATGGAGAAACGAGCGGAAGGCGTGCGGAAGATGGGCGGCATTGTGAAAAGGTCCCGCAAAAATCCACAAGTGGCCCAGTAACAAGCGTGCAATAAAACACTCGTCCGATGACGGTCATAATGTATGTCATCGCAGGGTCCATCAAGCAAAATCAGTTTTCCTTTTGCCAACCACTTAACTGTTGTACTTTCGAGGTTGCATGTTACAGGGAGGGATCCAAGCTCAGTGACAGAGTGCTTACCTTGCATGCGGAACATCCCAAGTCTCGTCCTTGGCATTTCCTGTCTTTTTTTTTTTTTTAAAGGAACGGAAAAAGGATCAGGTTGCAGGTAATGGGAAAGATCCCGTTCTGGAAAGCAGCGGCCAGGCCAAATAAGACAACACTGTAATAGTCTGAGCTGAGATAAGACAGCTTTCCATGTTGGGTCTCTTGGCAGTTCTCACCAGGAGAAATGGTCCCCTGTTGATCCTCTTAAAGCTTTTAGTAGACGTTGAGCTTCTTTAAACGAGCGTTTTATAGCATGCTCATGACTGGCCACTCATGGATGATCGTGGGACATTTTGATGATGCCCTCAGCCTCTACATCTCTCAGTCCATTTCCCAGCTTTAATGTCATAAATTAAGGCACAGAAAACCTGACTCTTCTGAAATAAGTTGGTATTTGTCAGGATTTCCTGCCATGTGCAGGCGAAGTTGCACTATAAAATGCCCACTAGAGGGCACTGTCCCTTTGAACTGTATTGAACTGTACAGGCCACGTGATCGCTGCTCTCTTCCTCATGTAATTTCAGCTTGTTGCAAATGTGGAAGAGACACAGGAAGCAGAGCCATGGTAAGGGAACGTGATTTCCCCATCTGAAGGAGCCCTTTGGCTCCTTTGCACATGTCTATGAAGGGGTGTCTCTGTGCGAGAATTGTCAGGATCTCTTGGAACAGCAGTTCTGATGATTCCCTAGCAAGGTAGGTCCCAGTGATGGGCTGGTTGATTTCTTTTTTGTGGGGGACGGTCTCGGTGGAGTCCCAGAAATGTCAACCCTCTCCCCCTTTGATATTGACATGAGACCTCTTGAGCCAGATAAAGTGGCAGCACAGTCTTTGATGCCATCTGCATGAGAGTTTGGAATGATGCTGAGCTATCCCTTTCAGCTTGTCAGCAAAGCCCAGTTCTTAAAGAGATGTCCAGGTTGTACCACTTCAGATTGCAGATGGGGCTTCGCATGACTCAATTGCTTCTCCATTAAGGTGGCCACTTATGAATAAGGAGAGATGCAGGACCCAAACACAGAGCACCAATTTACATGAAGTTTGCATGTGCTAATTTGTACATGTAAAGCTTTTCTACAAAAGGCTGTTAAACACAGTATCTACTCTCAGTTTCGTCGCTGAATTCAGATCCAAGCTCTACACAAAGAACTTTTCCTTTCCTGCTTTTCCACTACATAACCTCTAGGTGGCACTGTGCTATAGCAGAATATTGCAATCACACAAATAAGAAAAAACATTTTATTTCGCTTTCAGAAATAATACCCCATTTCCTCCTCTAAAAAAACCAGGAAAGTGCTCTTAAAAAACAGAAGCAAAACTAGAGGATCACAATATTGTCTAAAGAATGTGTAAACAACCACGAGTAAGGAATCACGAGCACACACAATGCCTCGTGTAGAAAAGCTCCTGGATGGGAATTTGGGAAGAAGTATTACGATGTACATAGAAATCCAGTACATCTCACCATCTTCCACACTATAGGTTCCATCCAGTCTTAGTCCTACTTAGAGTAGACCTATTGAAATGAATAGGGCTTAAGTTAGACATGAATAACTTAAGTTCCATTCATGTCAATGGGTCTCCTCTGAGTAGGACTAACAATGGATGGAACCTATAGTGTGGAAGACTCTGGGAAGGTGACCTGTGTGCCTTGCTCAGTTGTCTGTCCAGGTGCTCACTGTAGATGGGCAAATCCAAGGATGGACACCTTTTCAAATAGAGGGCATCTTTCGAAATACAGGGCAGCCCTCGGGCAGCCCTGCAAATAGAAGGGTGTCTTCTGTAAAAGCACACATGGCAATATCTCCATACAAACAAAATTCCCTCCCCATAGACATTTGCCACAACATCTAGTTTGACCCCACCTCCAAGTTGGTCACTGCTGTGAAGTACAGATTGGGCTGAATGTACCGTCCAACCAAAATGCACCTAAAAACTCGTGGGTGTTGCTTATTCCTCTCCTAGCAACTGCTTATGTCTCCTTGTCAAGGCCAGCCTTCCATGTTGATAACTGCTTTATTCATTAAGAATGGGACTAGGGCAGCAAGCTTTAATCATTTTAATTGGCAGAATAATCAAGTAAAGCTTTAATCACAGATTAAGGCTTGCCCTTGATTAACTGGTGAGGCTGAGATTGAAGGGCATGTGGCCTTGTATAAGCCATGCAGCAGCATTGGCTTCCTCCCCCTTGGGCCACATTTGCTGAAAACCAAATTTAAAGGTGGCATTTCATGCCTGTTGGTGACTCCAATGTCAGTGGGGCAGTGAATCTGCTCTGGGTTCAGTCAGAACTGTGAAGGGGCTATCCAAGGTGCCGGACCTATTTTGGGGGTAGCTCCTTTAGAATTCTGACTGTAACCCAGAGTGGATTCACCACTCCATGACGTCGGTGCCACCAGCCTCCACTGATAAATTTGCCTTTCAGGACGAAAATCCTACAGAGTGAGAAGAACCATGGGCAGCAGAGGCGGATCACACTCAGCTGAAATCAGTGTCAACACATCTTTTCAAATCTGGATCTTTCACAGTTCTGCTGGAATTTGGATGTGTTGCTTTAAGGAAGCTCTTTTGGCTCTGGTGTGTGGTTATAGGCAAGATTCTGTATTCCAGAGTGAACATCGCCAGAAGCGTAAGCTAGGGGGGGACCTCCTCATCGGAGTGCCCCCTCAAAATCGTGGCCCCCGGGCCAGCTGGCCCCATTACCCACCCCTCTGCATGGCCCTGATGGCCAATGGTCAGGGATAATAGGAATCAGAGTCCAGCAACATCTGGAGGGCCACACCTCTGGACTACAAGAAACTCTTTGACAACCACAGCTATATCCAGGCCATGTCTACACAAGAGTCTCCTACGCAGCCTGCTGGGCCTATTAGCACAATACTTTTCAACCTTTCTAATGTTGGGGGTGCTTTTCCACACATCCATGGAGCCCATGTGAGTTGCACAGTATTGTGGGAAGTGTCGTAGCATCTTGAGGCTTGAGAAGGCTGGAGAATCTCAGAAACTCTTGGATTTCTCAGGGCTTTGTTTTGTTTTGTTTCTCTCAGGATTATTTTTTTAAAAATCTAAACTTTCCTTACACACATATTTACTTTGTCATACTTGAACATTTGCAATTCACAAGTCCTAGCCTATGGTAAAACCTCTACTAAAAAATGACGAATTCATGACCTCTGAAACAATAGGTAAGTATGAGAGTCAGGTTGGGGTGTAAAAAATCCTGCAGGAATATCACATTTTCACTGTAGGAATTGTGATTTCCTGCCCTCATGCACATTTTATTTCCTTTCTAACTGAACAAAAAAGAGATTTAACGCCGCAAGCGTATACATGTCTACTCAGAAGCAAGCCCCATTGAGTTCAATGGGATTTGCTCATTTGGCAGGTGTGTATAGCAGCTTTCCCCGTCCTTGCACCCTGTAGATGTTTTGGATCACAAGTCCCAGCATTCCTGGCCTCTGGCCATGCTGGCTGGGGCCGATGGGAGTTGATGTCCTACACATCTGGAGGGCAGCAGGTTGGAGGTCAGTGTATAGAATTGCAGGACTTAATTGAAAGAACTCTCCTGTCCAGATATACCAAATGCACACAGCAGGTCCTTGGAATGGCAATGTTTTTCAGGGCGTGGCGTAATCTGGTCTGATAGGTTCTCTCTCCCACCCTCTCCCCACTCCTGCCTGAGCCCTGGATGCTGATGTATAATTTTCAGATCACGCATGGCTACAGGTGATCCAAATGTTCCATCTCAGCATCATCTGTGGTGCTGAGAAGGATTCTGGGGTGCTGCTCTTGCTTATTTTGACAGCTCGGGCCTGTCCAAAATGCAAAGCAAATTCTTAACACACTTTCTTTACTTTTAAATACACAAGCTCCTGTTGTCCCTTGCCATAATACTGCTCCTCGCACCAGCAGATAGTGCGTTGCCCATGACATTTGATGCTGAGGCTGATGGCACTTGGTAGCATCCACTCTCCACCCACACCCTCCACCCCCATAGAGCTCTGGCCTTTGTAGCAGAAAGACAAAAGATACTGGAGCAGGTAACAGAGTCACGTAGTTCTAGGCATGGCCTGCAGGGGGCAGTTGGATACTAGTGCACTGCTGTTTTGTCGGCCTCTAACCGAAATAGATGCTGCACCATGAATCACAAGGCACCATGCAAAGTTACCTGATTGCTCCAGTACTTTAAGAGGCTGCCTCTACAAGAGCGATTTAAAGCTCTTTCAAGGCGCATAAAAAATTTGACCCCTCCAAGAGTGAAGCGCAAATCGGAGGTCGAGGCGCTTTTTCTGTCCAATTATGCGCATTATCGAATGCGAATTAAATAGCAAGTTTTAATTTACCGCGGGAGTTGAAGCACCTTACGACCATGTAAACAAGCGTTTCTCTGCATTTAAATACTTTAAAGCGTGTTTCATACAACCGGTAATGCACTTCACCACCTCCCGCATATAGTGATTAGGCTTAAAAGCGATTGCGAGAAGATGCACATAATCGGACAACCGGGCGTCAAACCGAATTCTTGTAGAGGGGACCAGAGGCTAACAAAACTGACAATCCTGCCAGCCAGATATAGGTCCCACCACAGAACAGTAACACAGATCTCCCCAATCTGGCAACCTCCAGATGTGTTGGACTACAAATCCCATCATCCTAAGCCAGCATGGGTGCCAGGTAACACTATGATAGGAGAAAGCCCAATGCCAAAACGTGCTCCCAACCCACCTTTGCTCCCACCTCACCTTTGCTTCCCAAATGGGACACGTCTTTGCCACCAAATCCAGTGCTGGTTTCCTCTGGCCCCCTCCACAAGGATGCGCTTTTGCGCCCGGTTCGGGGATTATGCGCATTATCGCGGAGGCGCATTTACTCCTAATCCCTCTGCACGGGAGGCGGCGAGAGGCGGCAAAGCGCATTAATTGATGTCCAAAAAGCGCTTTACAAGAAGTTAACGCGCATAATCGCTTGTTCACACGGCGAAAATGCGCTTTAACGGCCGGAGCAAAATAAAAGTCGCTATTTAACGCACATTCGATAATGCACATAATCCGGGAGATAACGCGCCTCTACACCCGTTTTGCGCTCCGCTGGTGTGGAGGTAAAATTTATAATGAGCCTTCAAAGAGCATTAAACCTCTCTTGTGGAGGTAGCCTTTGTCTTCACATCCATCAGTGTGATTCAAGTGGTCTTTCTGTTGCTGAGCTTTTGTGCAACTTGCAATTTTATTCAACAGTTGGCAAGGAGCTCCATCATGCCTACTTCCCCCCCCACACACACACACAGTTTGCATCTGCGGTTTCCCCCTCCATTTCCTTAGCGAGTCGAGCGCTGGGCACTTTCACATCTGTGCATTGCTGTGCTATTTCAGCTCATGTATCTTTTCACCTGGATTGCTATGATGCTTGCAAAATCTCCCGCCTGCCCCCTACATTCTCCTTTCCCCTGCAGGTATTTTTTTTTATTTTTATTTAATATATTTTTGTATTTCTGCGCAAATAGAATAGTACGGCAGCCTGAAACTGCACAATTATGATAAAACAACACACTATACTTTCCCCTAAGATCATATTAAACAAACTCCCAGGAGGGAAGGAAGGGAGGCTGTTTGTAGGAGGCAGGAGAGAGCACACGGGCCAAGACTGTTGCTGCTGCTTGGCTTGCGAAAGGCTTACGGGGGAGGAGGAGCGAATGTGTGCTGCAGCTCAGGTAGCGGGCGTGCCGGTGCATCATTCCATTTTTTTTTAAAAAAAGCTTTTAACTGCGAAACTTTGCAGTTCTAGGGAGGCGTAGGGGTTAAACCCCCCTGTCCTGGTGTGCCCTCACATAGCTGGAGTTTCTTTTGTGGTTCCCCCCCCCCCCATTTCGTTTAAGGCAAAAATGTACCCCTGGTCATGCGTACTCAGGAGTAAGAGAACATAGAGTTGAATGGGACTTCTCTCCCTCCCCCTTCACGGTTGAGCAGTTGAGCGGAGAACCGCCTTGCCCTCCTCTTTTGTCAGCGAGAGCACACACACGCCCCCAACAAAAAATGGGATGGTCCGATAGAGCACAAGGACAGCAATACACGAGAGGGAGGAGCACCTTTATTGCGCATGGGGGGGGGACCAGACTTTCCCTGCTCCAAAATAAAATGAAAAACGGAGGGCAAGAGATGAAATGAGTGCAGGGCAGGAACAACATCATGTGAGGATCACGCTGCAAAGCCACATACCAGGCATGGCGAGTGTGTGATAAATCGCTGGTGTGATGAAGCTCAATATGATGTCACAAAGACTATCCAATCAGCATTATGCACAGCTGTCCTTCAGTTGACTAACAGAACCAGTTTCTCCTGTTCTCATTTCTGCAGGGAACGTTGTATGGCTGACCAAACTGGTGTGAGGATGTTTCCACGGGAACTTGACTGCTCTAATGCAGCATTTCTGCACACACTCCTGCAAGAATTTTCTGTCTTACTTACATCACTAGGCAAGTTGTCCCTAGTCCCCCTTCTGCACCTCTCTTACAGGGACAGAAACCCTCTTGGAGTCTGGACCAAGCAACCCTGCACACATCCCATAGAGCGACATACCTCAGCCAAAAATCCAAGCACATCAAAGAGCTGAAGTTACCAGAATGTCTGATGCAGCCTTCCCCAACTAGATGTGTTCCACTTCAACTCCCATCAGCCTTAGCCAGCACATTTTGGACGACAACTCCCAGCCAATGGTCAGGAAGGCTGGGAGTTGTAGTCCAAAACATCTAGAAGCCACTTGGTTGGGGAAGGCTGGAGGAAAGGAGTATTATCTGGAGCCTCCCCCAACTCCAATCACCATCTCAGAGGTATGGAAAATTGCACGGCTGACTGTTGAATACACCAGTGGCCACTGTATGGCATAAATGGCACTACACATGTGGCCTGCCTTACTGCGAGGCATGGCGAAACAGATGGCTCTGTTGTCAACATGGACTGAGCACGCTGGTGTGGGGTGTCCAGCCTCTACCATCCTGACACCCGAGGTGCTGCATTTCATATTGATGTCTCCCTTCCCCTGGTCCACGTGGTTCCAAAGGACTGGCAAGAGACTAGCGCTGGCTGGCCAGTCCATCTGTCTGCCTTTCTGCAGCAAGCACAGAGGGACCTCCCTGTGTATCTCAAGGAAAAAGGCATCACTTTGCCCCCAGCATGCTTCCAGCTACAGCCAGGCTGGCCTGACTGTACCGAGAGCAACGGAAGTATTCACTTGGCGGCATACTTGAGGATCCCAGCGAAGCAACACTGTGCATTCCAAGAGGTGAACTCCCTGGCAATTTTTGCAACATCCAGAAAGATGCTGGGGTGTCACATAGACTGGAGGGCCAGAGTGCTCAACCAGTGGCGCCCAGGGGACATGCCATTGTCTAGGGCCTGTCTTGATGAGGGGGTTTGCCCTGGGCTGGATCTGCAACGGTGGCAGGTCATTTATACAATGCACCCGCCATTGCGGAGCCATCCTGAGGCATTCCCCCGAAGCTCTGGTTTTAAAAAAGTCGGGGACTTACCTCAACTTTTTGCTGTGAGCAACGTGCCAACACACATTTGCCATCAGTTGCCTTGCTCCAGATTTGCAGTGGAGGTGTGGCCCGGCCAATGACGATCCCGATTGGTCGCCATCGCCCGGGGGAGAGGATGGTCCAGCGAGCCAAACAGCCATTGGACGGCCTCCGCGGTAAAAGAAAAAGATTTAAAAAACAAAAACAAACCTGGAGCAAGGCACCGGCACACTGGGATGGGGGGAGGGGGTGGTCCAGCCAGCTGAATGGCCGCTGCACCGCCTCTGCAGCTCTGCAGACCAGCGGAGCTTCGCCTTAAAAGACAAAGATTTTTTTAAAAAATGGAGCGAGGCACAGACTTCTCCCTCCGCTTACTCTTAAGCAGTGGGGAGGAGGAGGGAAACAACTAGGGGGGGGGTGGAGGAATGGGGCGCTAGGGCCGACAGTGGTCCCGTGAGGTTTCAAATCCCGCATTTGTGCTCCTTGCCGTGAGGATTACCTGGAGGAGCACAAGTGCAGGATGTCCGATCACGAGGCGCCAATGCGATTTCGTATAGACACGGCCTAGGAATCTGACATTTTTCTCCCTCTCCTATAATACTAGAACCCAGGGTCATCCCATGAAGCTGATTGGTAGGAGATTCAGGACAGATAAAAGGAAGGACTTCTTCACACAGCACATAGCTAAACAATGGAATTCACTTCCACAAGATGTAGCGATGGCCACCATTTGGAAGGGAGGTTGGATAAATTCCTGGAGGAAAAGGCTATCAATGGCTACTAGTCCTGATGGCTATGTGTTACCTCCAGTATCAGAGGCAGGATGCCTGTATATACCAGTTGCTGCGGAACATGGGCAGGAAGGTGTTGTTGCACCACGTCCTTCTTGAGGGTTCCTGCTCAACAGCTGGTTGGCCACCATGTGAACAAATTGGTGGACTCGATAGACCCTTGGTCTGATCCAACAGGGCTCTTCTTATGTTCTCAGGTCCTATACAGAGTAAGACTGTGGGTCCATTTGGCACAGTATTGTCGACACTGACGGACACCAATGGGCTCTCCAGGTTTTGAGGCAGGACAGTTTCTAGCCCTACATGGATACACCGGGGATTCTTCATGCAAAGCAAGTCCTCTACCACTGGGTTTACAAACAAAATACTCCACGTGAAGGCTATATAAAACCATTAATTCCACATCCCTTATATCAGCCTTCCCAAACTGAACTACAACTCCAATCATCCCCTGCCCCACATGGCCATAGGGATGGGAGAGCCCAGGGAAAGAGACAGTGTTTTTCAACGCGTGAGGTAATGAAAATTCATACAGCAGCCCCTTATCCCAAAGTGTTTAGAGAATGGGGGAAGAGCAGAGAAAAGCCTGTCACTGAATGGCACTGGGGCACAACACCACAGCAGCTATCAGCCATCCGGGGTCCTCTTTTGCTCAGCATAAGGGTATCCACTTTGTAGTCCTGAATATGATTGTCATTGATGCAGAGAGTGGGAAGGATGCTGTGGCCTGGGCTGAATTACTTGCAGATTTCCACACTGCCTTTCAGGATTTAAATCCTTCACAAGGAGATGCACAAATCAGCAATAGGACATAATAATATTGTAACACAACTATAAAATCGCAATTCTTAAAATGCATACACAAACCCCTCTAAAATCAACAGTACTAAAAGAAAAGAAAATTCCTCAGAATAGCTACTAATAAAATGCAAATTGAAATTCAAAGTCTTCAAAAAAAAAAAAATGTAAACCCTGATCATTCACCACAGAGGTATGGGGAGTGAGTTCCACAAATGCAGGGCTACCACTGAGAATGCCCTGCATCTGGAATCCACCAATCGAACATTACTTATGACGGGCTGAAGGGCATGGCCCTTGCCATTGATCTCAATGCACGGGCAGGATTGTACAGATGCAGGTGGTCCTTTAGGGACTCCCTAAAAGGGAATAAGGATGCTATGAGCTGTATCCAGGACTGTGAAAGGAGCAGAGCCATAACGTCTGAGACTCATGAGAATTGTTGTGAATCTCAAAGGGGACAGTCCCCCAGGCATGGAGATATGGGATACGGGATATGCCAAAGCCTGTTTTGGGATGCAGGCCATATAAACCTTTGTTCTTTATTAGTTACCTCCTGAGATGTGTTCTGAACTTCTGTACGAATAAGGAACTGGGAATTAGTAACCAGATTCAGTCTTGTGCATGGGCCTACCTTGTGCTATAATGCCAAACCAGATATCAGCCACCATCTTTAACAACTCAAACTCTCAACAGTTGCCAGAAGAACTGGGATGGTCGCCCTGGATATTCAGGAGCCAGGGGATGGAGAGGAGGAGGAGAGAGAGGCTACCATAATTAGAGATTCAACTAATGCAAGGATTAATTTAAAACCAAAAAAGTTCCAACTGAATGCAAAATACCGCCTTCTCCTATCGATCACAGCTCCCTGGTCTCAACAGCCACGCAGCAAACAGTTGACGCCTGAGAGATGCTGAAACTGCTGCTTCAGCACTTAGAGCATCATTATCCAGGATCCGCTTCCAACAGCATTTTTTTCCCATTTCAAAACCTGTAAAAACAACAACCAAACAAACAAAAAAACAGACACTGTCATACAATATGAGGATTCAAACTCCTACTGGGGCTTTCACTCGAGTTTCCTAGGGCACTTCTGAACTTGTGCAACATCTCCTGAGGCTGTCCAAGGAGGCTTAAGGCCATGTGGACTTCCCTGGCAGTCTTAGCCGCCAGTTGACATGGGTCAGGCAGTTTATGGCTGGTGGCCCCTTAAAGGGCTTCTAATCTCAGCATGCTCTGCTGCATCCCCATGGCCATGTCCCCAAAGTCCCCATCATTCATGGGGAGACAATTGGCTTTGGCCATGAGGCAGAGGGCAGTTCTCTATTTGAAGGGCTGTCAGAGGGCCGTCCTCTATTTTGAAGGTGTCTTCTAATTTAGGGTGACTATATAGAAAGGCGGACAGGGCTTCAGAATCTTTTAACAGTTGTCTAGTGACCAGATACAAAAGAGGGCAGGGCTCCTGCAGCCTAAACTGTTGTGATGATGAGGGAATTTCACCAGGTGCTGCATGCATACAAATTTCACCTGCTGAAATTCCCTTTTCTATTCAACTGTTAAAGATCCAGGAGCCCTGTCCTCCTTTCCATATGGTCACCCTACTCTAACGAAAAGGTTGTCCAATCCATGGCCTCCTCCACACGAGACGTTTAATGAGCCTTAGAGGCTCATTATAAATTTTACCTCCACACCAGCGGAGCGCAAAACGGGCGTACAGGCGCGTTATTTCCCCGATAATGCGCATTTTCGAATGCGCGTTAAATAGCGACTTTTATTTTTCTCCGGCCGTTAAAGCGCATTATCGCGGTGTGAACAAGCGATTATGCGCGTTAACGTCTTCTAAAGCACTTTTTGGACATGAATTAATGCGCTTCGCCGCCTCTCGCCGCCTCCCGTGCAGAGGGATTAGGCGTAAATGCGCCTCCGCGATAATGCGCATAATCCCGGAACCGGGCGCAAAAGCGCATCCTTGTGGAGGGGGCCCATGTCTCGTTTAAAGAGAAAGAACCCTTAGAAGAAAGAGCAGAGTGATGTGTGAACTCAGCTGTGCTAATAAACCATGGTTTGTTAACTATGAACAACCCAGAAAGAGAACCCATGTTTTTTTTTGTTTGATTGTGAGCTCTGGGGTTTTTTAACAATAGGTTGTTCCATGTGAACCAAGAACTACGGGTTGTTCATGACTTGTTTGGCCAGGCTACAGAGGCAGCGGGCAAGAGCAGTAAAAAAAAACAACCTTGGCTGCTGTATATGCTCTGACTTCAGCACCAGAAAGGCATTTGGGACACAGGGAGGAAGCAAGCAAAGGAGAAGGGAAAGAAACATCCCAGGGATTGAGAAAACAAACCACAGAGTTGCCCATCAACACTTAGCATCTGCACAGCAGACTTAGGGTGACCATAGGAAGAGGAGGACAGGGCTCCTGTATCTTTAACAGTTGCATTGAAAAGCGAATTTCAGCAGGTGTCATTTGTATGCGTGCAGCACCTCGTGAAATTCCCTTTTCATCACAGCAGTTACAGCTGTAGGAGCCCTGCTTAGCATGACCAGATACAAAAGAGGGCAGGGCTCCTGCAGCTTTAATTGTTGTGATGAAGAAGGAATTTCGCCAGGTGCTGCATGAATACCAATGACACCTGCTGAAATTCCCTTTTCTATACAACTGTTAAAGGTACAGGAGCCCTGCCCTCCTAAGCAGACTGAGCAATCACGCATGTCACTTGATCAGAGTCTTCCACACAGAAGTGAGTTACATTGTATTTCTATTTAAATTATAATGATAATTTAAAAATTTGCAGCTGTACATATAAATTAGCACATGCAAATGTTATGCAAATCAGTGTCCCCTTTTTCGGCAATTTCCTCTTTTTGGGGTGATTCATAGGTGGCCACCCTAAGTGGGGGAAGGGCATGCCCGCTGGGCCCTTGCTCATTGCTTGTTGTGTGCCAACTTGCCTCATTCCCGACGTTTGCCTGCAGACTTTCCTGCTTGCCCTCCTGGACAGGGAATGGACAGGGGATTATCTGGAGGGGTGAAAGATCTCTCTTGCTGGAGGCCCTCAAGCAGGGGGAGTGCCTGCAGAGTGGGAGGTGTGACAGGAGCATGCAACTGCCCCCAGGGATTGGTTGTAGTTCTATGCACACATAGCAGTGAATAAATCAACGGAACTTACTGCTGACTAGACATCCATAGAATTGCATTGTAAGGCTGCAATCCTATGCATTCTTGGGAGCAAGTCCCATCCAAATCAGTGGAGTCTGTTTCCCATGGGGTCGCCACAATTCTATACCCACTTTCTGGGATTGTCCCATTGAACTCAATGGGGATAACGTTTGAGTAGATGTGTAGAATTGCACTGTTATTGGAATACCTCCACGTGCATTTTGCCATGTGCAGTACACAGATTGCTGGCTTCTCAGTGCCAAGCATTACAAAATAACTCTTTTTCCCAACACTGAAAGTAATTTTCATGCTGGAGATTAAAAGGTCTGCATAAAAAATGCAGCCAAAAAGGAATAATTTCTCTAATCAATAAATATTTCTGGCTTTAAACCCCCTCCCCTTCCATAATATAATTTAGATATTTACAAACCATTAGGAACTGGACTTAGAAATTATTATGACAGTGCAACCCTATGCATGTCTACTCAGAAGCTACTCCCAGGTAAGGATGCATAGGATTGCAGTTTTCAGAGAGGAAAGTTTGAAAGATACCTGGAGGAACAGTACTTGTATAACATTTTAAATTAATTTGTAGATAGTATCCAATGCTAGTAACATTCTCTAGAACAGCCTTTGCCAACCTGGTGCCTTCCAAGTGGAGTGAACTACAACTCCCATAATCCCTAGTTTGCTTTGAAATGGACTGTGTTGGCTGAGAATGATGGGAGTTGTAGTCCGACCCATGATAGGTTTGGGGAGGGTGTTGTAGAATACAGCCTGACTTGTATTCCCGTTGTTGGGGAGCGGATGGTACTTACCTCCATATGTGGTGGACACTTCGAACTCAGAATCCCTCTGGAGGAGTAATGAGTATTATGGAGCAAATCCTATCTACACAGGTGCCATAAGATCCTCAGGATCATATGATTTGCTCCATCACAGCAAACTCAACCAAATGAGCCTTTAAAGCAGCAAAAACATCAATGGCTTAGAATCGGCGAATTGTCACTGGCCACTACAAAAGATGTGTGTGAAGCTTCTAAAATGATTAACTAAACATAGTACAACCACACTAAACAGGGGAATCAATCGATACTTAATTTTTATCTGAATTTTGTCTGTCATCACTCATTCTTTATTAGGAATAATATGATAATACAGAGGTGATCAGAGACGCCGGCAGAAGGAGGGAAGCAGGTGATATTTCCTGATTACGTCTTCCTCTGCACTCCTGCAGCACCACCTCCACCATTGTTCCAGGGGGGTCCCCCAACCCTCTGGAGCAGATTTTCAGAGGAGGAGGAGAGGGGGCTGCAGGGTGAGGGGGTAATAAACAAAGATTACCGCCTCCCTTGTTTTGCCAGCAGAAATACTCTGCTGGATTGGAGGCCTTCTGCAGATGCTGAATCCAAGCCATTTTGAGTGAAACATATATGAATAAGATTAGTACACCCAATTTATGTACAAGTTTCCTTCTTTCAGCACAACCTGAAAATCAGACTCAAACTCAGGGCATAGTAAGAGGAGAACGTCGTAACTAATACTGATCAAACATTATTTTTAAGAGAGGAAATTAGAAGGCCATTATCTCCACTCATAAGAATTGTTTTGTGTTGTTTTTCCTGGTTCCATAAAGCAGGTTTGTTTGGGCTTCACTCTTCCTGACAGGTATCGATATAAAAATCTCAGGTTCCTGAATTCTTCACCCATACTAAATTCCTTGCATATGTGGTAAGATATTAAGCAATTTTAGATTGTGCGCAGCTCTGCTTGTAAGCGGTAACACGTTATGATATCATTTCTGGACAATCTATATCCATTAAATAGGTTTCAGTAAACACTAAACAAGCAGTCTGTGAGGGCCCAAATGACATGTGATGGTGGAAGACCCATATTGTTAAATGCAAGTGTACCTCAATCCAATGGAGAATGGTGACTCTAATTTTGGTGGGGCTATGAATCCATTCTGGGTTCCAGACAGACCTCTAAAGGAACTGTCCAGGGTGCTGAACCTCTTTTGGGGCTGGGGTTCAGCATCTGGGAAAACTTCTTTAGAGTTCTGTCTGGTTCTGTCTGAACCCCAGAATAGAATCACAGTCCTACCAAAACTGGAGCAACCAGCCTCCACTGCCTCAGTCTCATGTAAAACCAGAGTGGTGGGTTTGATTTTAGACATAAAAGGGTTGCTCAGGTGAGGGATATTCATCCTCACCAGTGGGTCATCCCCTGCCTCCCTGCTGCTTTTCTCCTAGCCCAGCCTTCCCTAACCTGGTGTCTTCCAGGTGTTTTGGATTTCAACTCCCATCAGCTTCAGCCAGCATGGTCAATGGTCAGAAATGCTGGGAGTTGTAGTCTATAATATCTGGAGGGCCCCAGGTTGGGAGGGTGGAGTGCTGGATAAGAAGATTATTATCTGGAGTGGCCACTGTGGCTATCCTAGCTGCCCTCACTTCTGCTCAGAATCTGACTGGAGGAAAATTACCTCAGTGAACAGACTGCAGAGGGGTGAGAGACCAGCAGAGTGCTGGGCCCTGTCTCACCTATGAGCCCCTTGAGGCTTCAAATCACATTAGGTCCAGCCCAAGATATTTTGCTGCCTGTGGCAAAGAACAAGATGCCCCCCCCCATTCCATGTACAAAAGCCAACCGGACTGTCAGATGAATCTCTCTTCAACACTGATGACGGGACAACTTCGTCCACCGTGCCTCTAGGCAGCCAGCTAACTTGCAGAGCAGGCCGCAGGGTGCACAGCTTTCTCCTCTCACACCTTGCTGCCCCTTCCCAGCATCTGCCACCTGAGGTAACTGCTTCCCTTTGCATAATGGTAGGGCTGGCCCTGAAACACACCCATCCCCAGCCACTTTGCACATCTTTATTGGGGCAGACCTACATTTAAAGGCACTGGTCTGCTGCCATCGTATATGATTTGCCCCACTAATTTTCTAGTACTGGGCCAGATCTACACCAAGCAAGATAGGACACTTTGAAAACGGTTTGAAAACTGTATATAGAGTGTGTCCTGGGCCCTAACAGTTGTCACTACTGTAATAAAATGTTTTAAAGCAGTAGTGTAGATCCTGCCCTAATCAAGCTAGTCCTGGGCAGGATCTACGCTGCGGTTTTAAAGCGCTTTAAAGAGCTTTACAACAGTAATGACAACTGTTGGGGCCCAGGACACACTGGGGGCCTCTACAAGAGTGATTTCAAGCTCTTTCAAGGCGCATTACAAATTTTACCTCTACAAGAGCAGAGCGCAAATTGGGGGTTGAGGCGCTTTTTCTGTCCGATTATTCGCATTTTCGAATGCTCGTTAAATAGCGAGTTTTAATTTGCCGTGGGAGTTAAAGCGCCTTATGGCGCGATTCTCCGCATGCCAACAACTTTAAAGCGCGTTTCATACAGCCCGTAATGTGCTTCACCGCCTCTCGTGAATAGGTATTAGGAGTAAATGCGCTTCTCCGTATATGCGCATCATCGGGCAACCGGGCGTCAAACCGAAATCTTGTAGAGGGGACCACTCCAAAACAGTTGTCACTACTGTTATAAAGCGCTTTAAAGCAGCAGTGTAGATCCGCCCCAGGGGTTGTCCTGTAAACACCGCCAGGACATGTATAGGGAACACTAGCAGGCATGTCAGGAGCCCTGTTCATAGTATGAACATTGTGGAGGTTAGGAGCAGGGACACGAAGTGCAAGCCTGGCCCTCCTTCCCCTCCCCTCCTCTCCTCTCTGCTCCGCATGATCATTTGGAAAGGGCTACGCACAGAGGCCCTGGGAGGCCCTGGGTTAAAGACGGTGCCTGTTATTTCTCCAGCAGTTCGGAGTGAATTGCTGAGCGGTGCCGAGTGGGAGGGAGGCCGTGGGAGGCGGGCTTTTGTTCTCCAGGCAGGAGAAATGTCTGCAGTAGCAGCATGAGTCCCCTTTTCAATCTCTGATCTCTGACCCCAGGTTTTCACCCACAACTAGCATGTTCTGAAACAGGTGGGACGAGAAGCACCCTGGCAAATGGAGAATGGCTGGAGCAAATGCAGCTCCGCCGTCATTTAGATAGGGCGGGCGTTGTGGAGGCAAGTGGGGAGACCCTTGGCCCATCTAGTCCAGTACTGCCTACAGATACTGACTGGCAGTGGCTCTCCAGGGTTTCAGGCTGGATTCCTTCCCAGCCCTACCTGGTGGAGATACCAGAAATCGAACCTGGGACCTTCTGCATGCAAAGCAGGTGTTCTAGTACTGAGTTACGGCCCCTCTGATTCCTGACCACCGGGAGCCTTGTGATGATGCTCTCTCCTTTCTCAGTTGTTATTGTACGCACTCTGAATGTTTCCATGAGAACAAGAAACTTGCTTTCAAAGCCTAAAAGACCCTCTTCAAAGCCTAAAAGCCCATTCTACCCCTCAGAATTCGTCTACCTCAAGTCTGCTTCATTTGCGGATATTAGGCTGACCAGATAAAATCCAGGTCAGGGCTCATGTAACTTTAACAGTTGTAGAGAAAAGGGGATTTCAGCCGGTGTCATTTGTATGCAATTAGTTCCTGGTGAAATTCCCTCTTCATCACAACTGTTAAAGGTGCGGGCACTATACTAGAGTGACCAGGTACAAAAGAAGGCAGGGCCCCTGCAACTTTAACTGTTGTGATGAAGAGGTTATATCACCAGGAACTAATTGCATACAAGTGACACTGGCTGAAATTCCCTTTTCTCTACAGCTGTTAAAGTTACATGAGCCCTGACCTGGATTTTATCTGGTCACCCTAGTGGATATGGACCTGCTTCCAGTCCTGGAGTTGGATGGAATCCCATTGATTTCAAATGGTCTACTCTAAGGATGACTAAGGGGGAGTTTACACCATTGCAGGATTGTATCGCAGTAATCACTAACGGGGAACATGGCGCCCACCTGTTCCCGTGGTGATCTCGGGTCCACCTCTCAGTTATTCAGCAATAACTGAATAAAGACTGCTTTTGTCACAGTTTTTTTCAGCTCTCACGCTTCCGTTGCGAAGAACGTTTGCAGTGTGCCCCCCCCCCCTTTGTGAGATTGTTGGTATTCGCTGGGAGTTCCAGGCTCAGCGAACAGCCAATCAGTGTGTGTATTGTTTTTTTTTTTAATACAAACATATCTGCGCAGCGGCGCATATTCGACGGAGTTCCTGTCCCCCATGTGTTGCTGTGCTTGTGCGTATCACTAATAACTCATTAAAAAAAAAATCCTGTGCCCCCTTAGCCATTTGCCTAGCCCTGCCCACTTCTACCAACACACATGTGGAACCGCAGCGGCACTCCTGAAGTTGTGGGAAAGATCAGTCGCGTATGGTGATCGCAGAAGTGGGGAACATGCGGGAGCGTGCCTTTTCCATTGCGAAAGGGCTGCAGGTGTAGATTAGTCAATCTGTATCCAACCCCAAATAGGGAGACCATATGAAAAGGAGGACAGGGCTCCTGTATCTTTAACAGTTGCGTAGAAAAGGGAATTTCAGCAGGTGTCATTCGTATGCATGCAGCACCTGGTGACATTCCCTCTTCATCGCAACAGTTAAAGCTGCAGAAGTATAGCTAGACTGACCAGATACAAAAGATACACAACAGTTAAAACTGCTCCTGCAATTTTAACTGTTGTGAGGAAGAGGGGATTTCCCCAGGTGCTGCATGCTGCATGCATACCAATGGCACCGGCTGAAATTCCCTTTTCAGTACAATTGTTAAAGATACAGGAGCCCTGTCCTCCTTTCCATATGGTCACCCTAAGTCCCCAGGCTTTTATTTTTTGATCGGCCTGCCTGGTTCATGGGATTTTAGGAGGGTTCCAGATGACTTTGAAATCAATTTGTAGCCCATCTGTGTTTTCCAACCCTTTCTTCTGTCTTTTTGGGATGCTTCCAGATCTGGGCTGGTGGTGTGTACTTCCAGCGCTACCAATTAGAAGTGATTGTGCAGCTTTTCCACCTAAGAGCTGTGCTGAAAACCTCACCTGCCCTTTTGCGACCTCTTTGTTTGCCTGTGAAGAAGGCACCATTTTCCCGCCTCAGCATGGACAATTTTCGGGGGCAATTTCTTTTTGCCCCCCCCTCACCACAACGAAAAGTAGAAAATAAACAGGTGGAAAATTCGGCACTGGGCTAATTCCATCCTTTTCTCCTTAGCAGACTTTCCACCGTGAGATAAAAGATGGTGGGGAAATATGGAAAGGAAGATGACAATGGTTACACTGCCCCCCTGCCTCCTGCCGCCTCATAAAATTCCACAAATGAGGTAGGGCAATGATCTATTTATGTATTTATTTAATATTCATTTAAAAATATTTTAGGCTGCCTGTAAGGGTAGAACCCTTTCAAGACAGAGTACAATTTTTTTAAAAAATGCAATAATTTGCAATAAAATACTGTAATATATTATAAAAACAGATTACACCGGTAAAGCCTGCAGCCCACAGATGATGGGGAGGCCAGGAAAACCAGGTGGGTCTTCAGAGCCTTCCTGAAGACCTGCAAAGAACGGACCTGACGAACCCCTGATGGAAGCTGATTTCAGAGGTGCAGGGCCCCCACTGAAAAGGCTGAGTCTCTTGAACTCACCTCCCCAACTGCCCTTGGTGGTGGGCCACTGAAAAGGGCATCATCTGGAAGCACTCCTTTCTTATCAGGAAAAAAACCCATTAAGGAGAAAAAGATGAAATAGATGCGCAATGCCTTTGAATTGGCAGCGCTAGGAGGCTTCTATCTGGAAGCACCAAATCAGTGTTGAGCCTTCCATTAGCTCAGTCCAATGGCCCCCTCCGGCATTGCCCGTGTTGGCTTGCCTATTCAGAAGTAAATCGCGCTGAGCTCAATGAAATGCTCTGCAGGGTAAGCGCATATATATAATAGGATTGCCCCCATTAACAATAGGAATAATCTACCACAGCCTTCCTCAACCTGGTGCCCTGCAGATATGTTGGACTACAATTCCCAGGATTTGGCTGGGGATGCTGAGATTGTAGTCCAACACACCTGGAGGGCACATGGATTGGGGAAGGCTACTCTACTGACTCTGTTGTTGCTCAACTATGGGATTCCAGCCTTTGAAGAGGAGTGGCAGGGAATTCTGTAAAGTCACCACCACCAGCAAACAGAAGCACTGTACCAAGTCTCTTCTCCTTCCCCACCCCCGTGGACTGCCCCATATATATGTTTTCATGCCTCCTTGGCTGGGATGATGGAAGTTGTAGTCCAACACCTACAATGCGGTGCAGTGATTAGTGTACTGGACTGGGAACCCAGGAGAACTGGCTTCTATTCCCCACTCAGCTATGAAGCTCATTGGGTGATTTTGAGCCCGTCACTGGGTCTCAGCCTAACCTACCTCACAGGGTCGTTGTGAGGATAAAATGGAGAGGAGGCGGATCATGTAAACCACCTTGGGTTCCTTGCAAGAGGGGAAAAGGCGGGATATAAATGGAATGAATAAATACATAAATAATAAACACTTCTGGAGGGCACCAGGTTGAGGAAGGCTGGACTACCCTATGAAGGGCCGGCCCTACCATTAGTTGGAATGAGGCATGAAAGGGCAGCAAATACTTATTTATTGGTGTGCTTCTTATTCCCAGTGAGAAGTGCTTGTATTTTTTTCTGCCTCAGGTGCCAAACTAAATTGGGCAGTCTTGATAACTCTGCACCTTCAATTGGGCAGAGCAGGGAGGTGGGGAGGGAGATACAGGGAATGGGAGGCAGAGGGATCATTTGCTATTCCACCTCAGGCAGCGAAATGTCTTGGGCCCACCCTGCCTCAATGCAGGAAGGATTCAGCTTTTGCTTGCTGCTGCAGAGACATGAAAAGTGAGACTTGACAGTGATGTGTCAGAAGTGGAATTCTACACATAATATTGGATGTACATGACTAGTTTTGGGCTGAAAGCGGGCAAGTACACTGCTCCATGGCTCCGGTACTTCCTAAGGCCATGCAAGTTTATTGCCAGTTGCCACCATTGCTGCCTGTGGGATGAGAGCCAAATTTTGGGATCTGTGGAGAGAGATATCATTGACAATAGAATATTAGATATTAGCAAATGCCTGTGTCTATTGATGGGAAAGCTGGTGTGGATTGGACTGTGAAGCCATGGCCTGCTCACTGAAGAACTGGGGTGTGGTGTGGAATACATTTTCTAGGGTTCCGCATCACACGAGGAGCCAACACCTACACCCACAGTGATACAGAAGTTGACCTGCAACATGTGGAGAGTGAGGAGGACAGTGAGAGAGTGGGTGGAGCTAGCTTGCTTGTCCACACTCTCCCCCTTCATATGTTCATTGAACACATTAGCAGAGCACCTGAATAGGACTGTAGCCATCCATTTATATAGGATAAAGTATAAGTGCCATGTACCATTAGGGGTGAGGGCTAATTTTGCCCTCCAACTCTGACAACTCCAGTGTTTGGGGTGGGAAGTCATCTCTTGTGTTCTCTCAATTGTATCCTGGATCAGAGCCCATTGCTTTTGGCCCATAGAACTCAATGGGACTCATTGGGAACTGAGCCAGCTCCTAGCTGCATAGCCATGCCCCTTCATCTGCCATATTCCCCTCCCTGAGGTCTGTCTGATGCCTACATGACAGAACCAAGGAAACTGGCTTCGATATATTTTGCCATGATTAGCTTATTATTACTGCTGCGCTCAAGAGGGTCATCACACAGGGGAAAATCGTGTTTCCTTACCGTCTCTTCTCCGCCCCTGCTTTTGTCTCTCATTACTTCCTCTTTCTGCCCGGAGGGGAAAGAGGAAGTATACAAAGACCACATGGCCCATTCAGGGGACGTTTTTATCGTGCCGCTTTTCCTGCAAACAGCAGGAGATTGCAACATATGCTGTTTTAAGAAAAAAGTCGGATTAAAAGGGGTCTATTTTGCAACGGGAAAATGAGTGGAAGGAGAGGGAGGCAAACGGGAGGCGGACATTGTTAAGTGGGCAGCACCGAGTGTACGATAAAACGCTCGTCTGATGAACGTCTAAGTATAGGAGAACATTTTGTGAGGTCCATTGTGAATTCTGTGAGGAAATGTCATGCCCCAGTAGAAGAACACTATATGCTAGTAAATTAGATTGTCTTCATGATTCAAATAATGAATAATAAACAATGCACATGGTCAGTGTAGTATTATACGTATTTATTTATTGTGTTACATTTATATCCTGCCTTTTCCTCCAAGGAGCCCAAGGCAGGATGCACAAGCCTCCTCCTCTCCATTTTATCCTCACAACAACCCTGTGAGGTTGGTTAGGTTGAGAGTCAGGCCAGATCCACACCAAACAGGATATAACACCATGAAAGCAGTTTGAAAATGGTATATAGAATGTATCAATGGGCCCCAACAGTTGTCAGTGCACTTCAATAGTGTGATAAAGCAGTAGTGTAGATCCAGCCTCAGTGATTGGACCAAAATCACTCCATGAACATGGCTGAGCGGGGGCCAGAACCTGGATCTCCTGAGTCCCAGTTCAACACTCTAACCCCTACATCACACTGTCTGTTTGTTTGATTGTTGATTTTAAACTTTCTGTGATCAAGCGCAGGGGAGTCTTTCCATGACATTGCAGGGCTCCCCCCATAGGAATGGAACATGTGACTACAGGAAACTCCCTTATACTGAGTCAGATTCTTGGTCCATCTAGGCCAGTATTGTTGATACTGAGTGGTAAGCAGCTCTGCAGGGTTTCAGGCAGCAGATTTTCCAAACCTGTCTGGAGATTCCAGGAACTGAACCTGGGAGCATCCGCATGCAAGGTCTCTTGTGAATGTACCCTCTGTATGGGGTGAAGGCTTCCAAGCTCCACCCCAGAGGCAGCTGCACCTCAGCACTGGGTAGGTGTTTGCGGTTTGGGAATATAAAGATCCGCGCAGGGGTGAAAGCATTGGGAGAGGGATTCGCAGACAAACAGCTGTGTATTCCGTAACACCATTACTTCCTTGCACTGGCTGCTCTTTCTCCTGCTGTTCATCAACCCTGGCCTGTCACAATGAATCAAAGAATCAATTTACCTCCCGACTCACTCCATGCCTGGAATCATTTATGAGATGTCGTGGGGACCCCCGCGGCAAGCACGGCAATAACAAATGGACCCCCTTTCTCTTCACTTACACCCTCTAATCCCTGCCTTGCTTCTGCTCTGTTATTCCCACAGCTGGGGTGGGGAGAAGGACCCTAGAACCTGTCTTTCCCCCATTGAAGCACTGGGTCACACAAATAGTCCACCTCACCTGACCCGGCACTCTGCCTCCGACAGTGGTCAGTCATATGTGAAACAGCGCAAAAGCAAGACAAGATGATTATCACCACCACTTTAGTCGTTTGTTCGTCTTTTAATTGGATATAAATTGTTTCTGCAAGAGAAGATTCCATCCTCAGCTATCGTAGTTAATGATAGCTATTGGTGCACCTATCATCTACGAATGGGGTATACTTAAAAACAAACAACAATAATAACCATGTTAGTGATCATCAAATAATCATCAGGTATTTTAAAGTAACTCAACTCTGTGGCACGTTCTGTGAAAAGATTAGACTTTGGAAAATAGCCAGTATCAATGGCATAATGGGTTAATGTTGATGGACAGAAAGAGAGGGCACTGGCAGAAGGTGGACAAAGTGAAGGGTGATAGTTAGGCAGCTGGACTTCCCCTGACTATTGGCTCTTACCCTGTGTTATTCCCACTAGTTGTCAGTCTTCCAGCTCCATCCCCGAATTCTGCTGCTGCAGACTGTAACCTCTGGGTAGGAGTCATACTACTATTCTGCTTTTTTTGTAGCACCTAGCATACTAGTGGTCCTAATTAACTATTCACTACTAGTAGTATGGTAATAGTACATTAGTACTAGCATACTACTGCAGCTAAATAAATTACTATTACTACAAGTAGTACAGGTAGTAGTAACTACAACTAGTAGTAAATATTTACTCAGCCCTAGTTGTATGATGAGCCTGCATTGAGTAGGGGGTTGGACTAGATGATCTCCAAGGTCCCTTCCAAGTCTATGATTTTATCGTTGGTGTAGAAAATGTAATTGTAGCATAACCCTTACCCAGAGGGCAACAGTGGATGGGGATTGTTGGAAGGGTTAATTAATGGGCGGGGAAATAAAGTTCAGGTGACAAGCTTCTCAATTGCCACCTAGCTTTGCTTTTCCATCCCCTCCATGCCGAAATGTGGGCTCTTGGCCTCCTCTCCATTTCTGTCAAATGTCCATCTCATCACTACCGTGTTCCATAATAATAAAAGCAATTTGGATAGTAGATCTATGGGGTGAGTGGATGAAAGAATGTACTCCCAAAATATGGAGAGATGCCCATGTCCTGCAATGGATAGATGGAACTGGATGCATGTAGGGAGGTGGGGTTATAGGATGGAAGAAGAGAGACGGCCAAGCGGTGGAGTGGAGGTGGATGCGAGAATGCCGTAAGGATGGACGGACAGCGATTAAGTGACGGGGGGGGGGGGGGGCGATCCTAGGTGGACAGAGCGCGTCTTTGGGGATGGGATGGGGGGGGGGGAGCGGGAATCGGAGGACTGGGTGGGATGGGAGAAGAGGAGAAGTTGGATGGAGCTTGTTGGCCAGGCAGAGACTTAAAGCTGGCCAGGATGTGTAGCGTGTGTGTAGTGTGTAGTGGCGGACGGGGAGAAAACGAGACAGTCGTGGTGGGCTGGGCGAGGTGGCGTCGGTATTGATCAAAGAAAAGTGCGAGAGCTCCAGAGATTGAAAAAATCGTGCATGGAGGCGGCGGCGGCACCGGCACTGTGGTGGGATCATCACGCCAACAAGGACTCGGGCCCGGAGTCGTCTCCCCGAAGTCATCCATATTTATAAAGCGCCGCGTGTCCGTCCCCCCGCCCGCCCGCCTCGCCTCCCCTCCCCTCCCCTCCCCGGCCCCGCCTCTCCCTGGCAAGCGGAGAGAGGGAGTGAGCCAGACCAGACGGCAGACGAGTGTGCATTTCTCCGCAGCAGCGACAGGCGGCCGCCCCGTCCCCCCCTCTCCTCTTCCTCCGGGATCGCCCGCGTTGGCCACCGAGGGAGCGGGGAGGCATCCCGCCGCGCGCCCCGCGCCCCCTCCCGCGTTTCCTCCTTGCCCCGCCGCCATGCCCCCAGGGGGTTGAATGAGGGGCAGTGATCGGAGGGCGCCTCCACCCTCCCTGCCCAGGGCTATGCCAGGGTGGGGGGGCCGGGAGGGTGAGCGACCCGCCCCCCCACCTGTAGGATCCCAATGAGTTGACCCCTCTCCCAAATTGCGGCTCCCCCCTCGGTCCCACCCCTCGAGCGGCGTCGCCATGGGATGTAACATGTGTGTGGTGGAGAAACCCGAAGAACAATATAGGGTCATGCTGCAGGTAAGGCGAGGGGAGGGGGGTGGAGATCGGTGGTGGTGGGGACAGACACAATATGGGGAGGGGGATACTGTGGCAGGGCTCAGGGGAAAGGAAGATAGGGGCGGGGTAGGCATGAATGGGATGGGTCGGGGTGACATGCGGGTCGGGGTGGCACGGATGGGGTGGCATGGAAGGGAAGGGGGCGGTAGGTCTGTGTAAGGGAGATCTGAGGAGAATAAAACAGGGGGCATGTGGTATAAGGGGGCGATGGGGTCGTCTGGGGACAAGGAAGGGGAGGAAAGGTTAAGGAGGGTTCCCAAGGGTTCCTAATGGGGTGGCTGGCGATGGAGTAGATCTCTGGGACATGAGAAAGAGTCCTTCGGGTGCAAGGAAAGAGAAGGGGTGGGAGATCGGGAGGGGGGGTACTGAGGAAAGAAAAGGTGATCTGGAATCCTTGGAAGCGGGGGCATGCAAGAACAGGGCCCCCAGTTTTTTCTGGGGAGGAGAGGGGAGGTACGGAGGTTGGGGAGGGGATTTTGTGGTGCTAGGAGGGGGGATTGATGCTGCAGTGGGGGAAGGGAGCAGGTACGGATGAGGGGAGGTTGCCTAGCAACTAGTCTCCCCCTCTTTTCCCCATAGCACACAGTGCCTGAAATGATGGGGAGGGGGATTTGGGGGGGAGAGAGAGGGAAATTGGGAGGGAAGCACTGAGCAGGCAAGGTGGAAGTAAGGCAGTAGAATAGGTTTGAGAGGGGACTGACTCATATTAGACAGGTATTCATTCACCCCCTCCCCACCTATTCAACCTCGTTCACTCTTTCAGTTCCTAGGTCATTGTATGTTTCTGCATCTATCTCTTTTTCTACCTCTTCAGGTATCTGTTTTCCAACTCTCCCCCCCCCCCTCTTTTTTTCTACATCTCCTTCAGCTCAGGATTCATTCACTTACTCATTCATTCATTCATTCATCTCTCTTCCTCTCTACCCATTTATGGATCTTATCCATTCAGATCTCCTTCCATCTCACTCTCCCATCCCAGATAACAAGTCCAGGTACAAAGGCACCTTTTCACCCCCACCCCTTTTGGGCAAAACCTGCTGGTTTGGGGCATAGGGACTGAAGCAAAGATAGAGTGAATAGATGGTATAGGGAATGTATCTTGCGATTAGTTATAGCAAATATCTTTGCATTGTGTATATGATGTGGAAATCATATACACAATGCAAGCTCCATGTGTTTGTGTCTGTAGGCATTCAGAGGTGCTTTTGTGACGGTGTGATTGTGAACATGTTGGCACCAGTATAGACGTTAGTGCATATGTTACACTGGTTATTCAGACACTTGTGTTTGTGTGAGCCTTACAGAATCTTGTTTGTGCAGTTAGGGGACAGCTCCTTTGGTTTTCTCTTCTATTGCTTTTGAAATCAGAGACGTACAACATGACAGTGGCAAATAAGCCTGCAATGTAAAGGTTCATAGGTTATTTCTCAGTGTATAGGCTCCATAGCGGCACATTATATCGTCATACACTAAGACACTCCTCCAGACTTATTTTTGTATATATATACAGAATCAGTGATATCTGCATATAAATATTCTATCACCTATCTATTTTTCTATCTACACATATATATCCTTTTGGCTGTTGCTCCAACATTGCAACCAGTGTTCTAGGAAAGAGGACCTTATTTCGACCATGAACTGGAGGTAGCTGCTTGAACTGAGTTGGCCTTCAAAGTTTCCTATTCTTTTGTGCCATGTCAAAGAATGCCCCCCTTTCTGCCCTGCCAATCCTTGTATTTAGGGATGCCTTGGGAGTTCCTTTTGTAGTTTCATTCCAGTTGTTAATAGCGGGAGCCAGATTTCCATCCAATAAAGCAGAATGGATTGGCTGATGGTCTCATTATAAAAGGTTTCTTTTCCAAAGGAGAGGCTGCCTATTAGGCTGTTATGAACTAAGCTTGTAGTTCTGAAATGTACCTTATTATCAGACTCAAACCTGCAGGTCCTTTCTCTCTTTGTAACAGAAGTGTCTATCACAATGGGAGGTGGATGGGAGAGCAGGGAGGTCCTGTGGGTGGTCAGGTGAGATATGGAGAGGGGATGTTGCTTGTCTCAGTTTACCTCCCCCTCTAGTTTCAGATGCCTTGATTTTCCAACAGGTAGAGGGGCTGGTCCGAAGAACTATGCCTGCCCTTGTCCTCCTTTGCAATGCCCCATCCCATCACTTGGTACCTGGGAGAATGACTATGGGCACTATGCCACACAACTCTATTCTGTTGAAATGGTTTTGGGTTCGTTTGGTTGTATACATTTCTATTTTTTCCAAGCTAAGCTATAAGTAGAGTCATTAAACTTCATCAAGAGCATTAGAACATTCATTTTTGGACATGGAGCTCCAGATTAAAATTTGTGCCATCACAAATGTTTACATTAAACCTTTGGTGATTCATATTGTCTTCCTTTGTTTCTTTCTTATGTTTATGAGTCACTCTATAACAAAAATGCTCTCAGAGAGATGAACGGTAACTAGAACATTAAAACATAAAACAAATATGTGTGTGTGTGTATAGTGTGCTAAAATCAACAAGTACAACGTCTTTAATTCAAGTTAACGTTTCTTTGAGTACAAATTGACTTGGCTTCCTTTACTAGGGTTTTTTCAAGGTATTGAATCCAGGGCATGGGAAAACAAGGTACAAAAGTAGAAATGTGCTGACTGGACAAATTTCTACTTCATTAAACAAGCAAATTATAGAAAGTTGAAGAAGACATCTTTGTTTTCATTCCTGACTGTGACATATGTGGGTGACTGGAGGAAACAAATAACAAGTTTCATAAGGATCCAAGTAATAAGTCCTGAAACAAAGTATTAGCACTATATTGTGAATTAATAAGGCTCTGAGCTTCACATATTATGATTTTAATGGGTATACTCTGCCTATAGTAGCAGATGTCATAGTTGATGGCAGTTTCTTACATACATGTTATTTATCACTTACACGTTAAGAAACATCCAAATATCACCAATTAACAAGTTCAAGGATATATCCAAGATCTTTATTCTGAAAATTCTTACTATTATGAAGAATTGATCATTTCAAGCAGCATTTGTCAGGTTTCGCTACTGTCTTTTTGAAACATGTGACTAGACCGATGTTTATTGTTATTTTATATATTGTTTTTTGAAACACACAGGCTGAAATTGGACGACACAATAAGCAAGTGGGGGAGGGGAAACAATTGTCAGTTGTATTGACTATCGTGTCGTCCGAATTCTGCCATAGTCAATTCAGCTCTGATCCTAATCCACACCACAGTTGATTATTTATTACCATGTTGTGTGGTGAGTACCCCCTAGATGAACAACTGTAAAGTTGATTATTACCCCACCATTGACTATCGTGTTGTCCGAATTCAGCCACTGTCTTTATCTCTGCCTTGCAAGGGAAGTGACTGTTCTTGTTTTAAAGAGGAGTAGATAGAGGCTGTGGGATAGTGAATGAGTTACCCACAGCAAAGATTCACATCTGGTTCATATCTGAAACTCTTAGTCCACGCGGGGTATTGAAAGCAGGCTTCTTATTTTGGAGTCCTGGGGTTGCAAATTGCACCTGCAAAGGTCATAGGAAATTTATTCTCAAAAGTGTGAGAGCTGCAGGCAACTAGATGCTAAGGAAGGAGTGCAAGTTTCCCCCCAGGTCAACTTACCCTTGCATGTTTATCACCTGATGACTGCAGCATCAAGTGTGAGACCTTGCGTCTATGATTGAGTAATCATAGATCAAGTACCACAGATAAAGCTTCCATGCCACCTTGCACACACCACTTTTTTGATGGAGTCAGTTCACACATTCAGTCATGAGTCATCCAGCATCGAGTGATGAAAAATAACAAACATGCGTAAACAGGTTTCTCGTTTCCCAGTGTGTTCTGGGGGTTGATGAAGAAATGGAATTCTGATATTTTCTAGGCACCTCCCAATCAGGATAATCTATGATCCTCCCTAGTTAGACACCACATGAGCGGGGTGTGTGTGTGTGTCTGTGTGTCTACATTTGTTGTCAGTTGTGGCCAACGGGGCAGCCGCCTTTTACCCGCTGGCTTTTTGCCTGCTTCATGGTACCTTCCTCATGTATATTTAAAGCACCCTGGAACAAGATGATCTTCCTCACACTTCTTGCTCTCGGACGCAGGATATGTGCTTCACCAAGATGCCACTAGATTAGATAGTGTCTTTTTTAAAGGTTAGACAAATCCGTGGAGGAGAGGTCTAGCAAATTAAATAGCCATCTAATCTAGTCAATATATTTCTGAATACCAGAAACTGGAGACAGACACAGGTAAGGGATGTAGCCTTCATGATGTACTTTTGAGTTTTCCAGAGGCATAAGGGCCTGGCTGCAGTTTAAGGCAGAACGTTGGACTTGATGGACCTTTGGTCTGGAAGCTCAAACAAATCTCCCCCTTCCCTGCCCCCAGACTTTAGGAGGCTCACTAGGACAGAATTTAAGTACTTCTGGTGTGAAAGATCCCTGTCTCCTTTAAAGGCATGTTTGCAAATAGGTGACTGGTGGGGGGTTTTTTGTGGTTTTTTTTGTCAAGGTAGAAATCTATTTTGGTACTTGTAGCTTACAGTGTCTTGGTTTGATTGAGGACGTTACAGACTAGCTCTCCAGAGTTCTTGCAAAAGAGATGTGGTAGAAAACGTAGTGACTGTTGCATTGGTTCTCTGAGAAAATTCAGCTAGATGGATAGCTCACACCAGAAGACCAGGCACTCCTGTAAAAGCACACACAAGCCTGGTCTGACACAAATCTGGCAACACACACACACACACACACTGTTCGGATATGAATAATTACACACACAATCAATGCTGGACACAAAGACAAATGGACAAAATATGGCCTGGCTCCTTTTTGCTCTCTCTCACTCTCTCACACACATAGAATAGTGGACAAACGCACATACACACAGAGCTCATCCTACATCGTTTGCAGATAATGCCATAGTCTGACACAACATCGTTGCACACAGGGCTACATCTCTGCACAGCAGGCACAAACACAGTTAAGACACAAACAAATGCTTCTGCTGCGGCAGCACCCCACTTGGCTTCCTCTCTGCTGCAGTGGGACCGGGCTGTGCATTCTAACGCCCGGTTCCGGGCCAAAGATCCTTACAAAACCTGGAGGGGGAAGCTTTTGGTCCCGACTGGATCGTATATGAGAAAAGACTGTCCAGGAGGCTTGCAGGGTAGGGATCTGGAGGGGAGCGTGAGCGCAGAGAAGGGCTGGGAGAGGCAGTTTGGGAAAGAGAAGAAGAAAAGAGACACACAAAGGAAAGCTGCGGGGAACCATCTGCTGAAGGCCTGAGGCTGGATCTCATTCCAGACCTGCCTGCAGGAATGTGATTAGCATTTGTTATAAATTCCTACAGGGCCTTCTCAAGGCAGAGCGCTTCCTCCTCATTCCCACCCACAGCCTCTCCCCGAACCACCAGTCTAGGGTCTTCCTCTCAGCCTCATTTCTCCACCCTAGAGCTCTTCTGATCCCCCATCATCAGACTGCACCCCACCCTCCCAATCCCCTCAGTTATTTTCTGCTCCAAACCCTCAGCTCTCCCACCCCAGTTCTGGAGGATTTTCCCCTAGTGACCCTTAATTCAAACAGACAACCCATCTATTACCCTGGTTGTTCCTCCCCACCTCCCCCTTTCATAGTTCAAAATGGAAGAGGAAATGGGAATGAACGATACTCCTGATTTCTGGACTTTGAGCAGAGGGAGTGGGGAGGAGATTTGCTCCGCTTTTGATCCCCTTTCCCCATATTTTCCTTCTCCCCAGCTGCAGATGCCTGTATCAATCACTCTAGTTTCCATGGTAACTGCAGCTGCAGTGATGGAGAAAGAGAGAGAGGCGCACACAAGGCAGCTCAGCAAAAGGCAACGCAATACACAGAATCACTCTGCACACTGTATGAGGGTGTGCAGCACAATGACGCACCCACCCACATGTGCGTCAACCCATGACGCAGGATGAAATGGTTGTTGTACGGGTTCCCATAATAACTGCACAGTGTGTTGAATTACGATAGTGTGAGAGAGTGTATAGAAACAGGAATGGGTGTGTCATCATGGGGCCTTATGCGAGACAAAATGGGCCGCATACAGGGAAGCTGCCAAGATTTGGATTCAAATATAGTAGAGAGTTCGAAGGCTATTTCAGCTGCTACTAAGCCCATGGACAACCTGAGTGACCTTTTCTCTCCCCACTGCCCGACCACCTGGTCCCCATCTGCAAAAGAGAGAAATAAAATAGGGATGAAATAAATGTTTGAATGTGAGGGAAAGGAATAGTTCATGATTATGAACAAGAGTATCAGAGCATGTTTATGGTATTTACATGAGTCAAGGAGATTAAGGCTGGCCATTTTCTCCCCTAGCATTTTCTTGTGCCTTTGGTTATGTGACAAACAGAAATTCAGCAGGTGGAACATTTTCTAGACTTTAGATAACAATGATAAAAAAAAATGCTGCACATAGTGAATTTCCTCCTGTCTTGCGACTGTTAAACAATGGAGAGTGCCAAAGTACACAACCGCATCAATTGAAAATAATACAATTATCTTACTGTGTGTGTTTCTACAACACCTAGTCAAAAGACTGAAATACTTTTTACTTTTAAACACTTAATTAACATAGGTACTATATATCAGTTTATATCTTTTTAAACCATTTAATATAACACAAGTCTAGAAGTCCAATGTGACTGCTAGCTTATAGCTTCACTGGTCCCAATATTTAAAGTAGAAATTAAAGATTAGAATTCACCTGCTGCTATCGCAACCCGTAAATAATAGGATGATAGGCTTTTGTTTGTTTGTTCTATATTTATGTTTATCCTTCAACAGATGCAAAAAAAAGCAACCATATCTGATGAAGTGACCTCGAAACGGGACTTATCTGGATTCCTGTCAACAATGGATAATTAGAGGGACATTATTTGTACAGATAATTTGTTGTATTATTATTTGATGTGAATTGACGTGGGGTGTTATCACCCAGTGTATTCATGAATGTGTACTAAAAACTTGGTTTGTTTAAAACATATGTTTGGCCTATCGTCCTATTATTTACGGGTTGTGATAGCAGCAGGTGGATTCTAATCTTTAATTTCTACTTTAGATATTGGGACCAGTGAAACTATGAGCTAGCAGTCACATTGGACTTCTAGACTTGTGTTATATTAAATGGCTTAAAAAGATATAAACTGATATATAGTACCTATGTTAATTAAGTGTTTAAAAGTAAAAAGTATTTCAGTCTTTTGACTAGGTGTTGTAGAACCACACACAGTGAGATAATTGTATTATTTTCAATTGTGTGCTTTGGCACTTTCCATTGTTTACAAGTACAACTGCGGCCTCCCCTTTTTTTCGTGTTGCTACTGTTAAAGGCATGGGAGCTCCCGCCCTACCCCACCGGGGGAAAAAATGTTGACAATACACGTATCTACAAGTATAGTTGATCAAATATGTCCGCCCTTGGAATTTCTCCTCTTAATGACACAATTATTTGGGACCTAAAGTACTTGGGCTACATGATCAGTTATCCTGGAATAGCAGCCTTTTACTCACTCCTGCCTCTAATTTGCTTTTGTGAATCAACAAACTGAAGTGAGATTAAAGACAAGGATAGGACCACTGTTAAAATCAAGGGCTCTGGTCTCTGTCAGTGATAACACTACAAATGGATAGAGTTCTCTGCAATAAAGGCAGAATTCAACTATGAATGTTCCAAGGTAGCAGGGATGTGAGTTCAAAAAGCATCCTGGAATTCTTTATCTGTATATAAATGAAAATTGCTGCCTCAGAGGATAATAACAACCCTATGACAACCTCTGATGCAATCCTTGAATGTGCAAACAAGCTCCTTATCTCATTCTACCTCCACTGCTGCAATGGCTTTTTATATTATCAGTTATCCTGTAACAACATCCACCAAACTCACCACAGGCCCTAGATTTGTTTACATGCTGATGGGACTGATCAAAATTTGAAGTGAGCTGATACATCAGCATTGCAACCTCTGACAAGATCAGGACCCATTATCCCTTTAATCCTAAAACAAAATGATCATGTAAACCAGTCAAAGAGCCCTGTCCATGCCGACTCTTGTAAAACCCAAACATTGCAAAAGATTCTGGATCATCTCAAGGGTGGGAACTTGTGACTCTCCAGATGTTGTTTGTCTCCAACTCCCATCATCCCCAGCTAGCATGACCAATAGTCTGGGTGATGGAAGTTGGAACCCAACAACCTCTAGAAGGCTACAGCTTCTCCATTCCTGTTGGATGTACACACTCAGTTTGATCATTCTGGCAACTGGAATTATCAACTGATTGGAACAACAGTTGGAGCTTTCTCATTTTAGGAAAAAGACTGCTCAGGTACGATGTGATAGAGGTGTAGAAAATTATGCATATTGTGGAGAAAATTGAGAGTTTTTTTTCCTCCCTCTCTCTCATAATACTAGAATTACCCAATGACATTGATGAACAAGAGATCCAGGGCAGACAATAATACGCGCCTCTTAACCCGACACTAGGCTGACCAGATAAAATCCAGGTCAGGGCTCATGTAACTTTAACAGTTGTAGAGAAAAGGGAATTTCAGCCAGTGTCATTTGTATGCAATTAGTTCCAGGTGAAATTCCCTCTTCATCACAACAGTTAAAGTTGCAGGGGCCCTGCCTTCTTTTGTATATGGCCACTCTAGTATAGTGCCTGCAACTTTAACTGTTGTGATGAAGAGGGAATTTCACCAGGTGAAATTCCCTCTTCATCACAACTTCATCACAACAGTTAAAGCTGCAAGAGCCCTGCCCTCTTAACCAGATATAAAAGAAGGCAGGGCTCCTGCAGCTTTAACTGTTGTGATAAAGAGGGAATTCCACCAAGTGCTTCCTGCATACAAATGGCACCTGCTGAAATTCCCTTTTCTATACAACTGTTAACGATACAGGAGCCCTGTCCTCCTTTTCATATGGTCACCCTAGCAGGCCCCAGGTGGCTCTAATGACAACTTGACAAGTATATTGAGGATAAGACAAGTCTATCAGCGGCTATTAGTCATGGCTGCTAAAAAGAAGCTCTGTGAGCTGCTCAAAGGTTGTACACTTCAGTGGTTTAGGGGCAAACAGTGAGGCAGATCTTGTCTGGCTGGTTTGCTCTTTGATGCTTGACTGCAACTAAGGCTTGAGTCAAATGTGGTGGCACAGTGTAGTTTTCCCACCTTTTTTTTTTTTTTACCTCAGCGAACCTGCCGCTGTGCGTAAACGAGCACTGGTTGGATCCCACATGACATGAACAGACTTCCACTGGCGCAATGGGACTTCCCCACCTCTCCTCTCCCATACAGCCCCCCTCCCATCTGCTCTGGAGGGTCCTTTAACCTTCTGGAGCACATTTTGGGGCATACAGGAGTAGGCTGACCATATGAAAAGGAGGACAGGGCTCATGTAACTTTAACCGTTGTAGAGAAAAGGGAATTTCAGCCAGTGTCATTTGTATGCAATTAGTCCCTGGTGAAATTCCCTCTTCATCACAACAGTTAAAGTTGCAGACACTATACTAGAGTGACCATATAGAAAAGAAGGCAGGGCCCCTGCACCTTTAACTGTTGTGATGAAGAGGGAATATCACCAGGAACTAATTGCATACAAATGACACTGGCTGAAATCCCCTTTTCTCTACAACTGTGAAAGTTACATGAGCCCTGACCTGGATTTTATCTGGTCAGCCTATTTTATTTGATTTTTCAGATTTTTTTTTTTAAAAAAACTGGGAGGTGGGCATGGTACAAAGTAAAGTGCTGGTCTCCAGCACCTTCTTTATCTCAAAGAATTCTTCTGAGCCCCATGTGGGTCCCAGAAACATTCTTTTAAAATAAAAATGGTGGGTGGCTACAGTCCAGTATGTGCAGCCACCCAGAAAAAAGAAAATAAATTGGGCGAGGGGGCGAGGGAGTGTCCTCGATGGCTAAAGGGGGTGACAAGGAACTGTTAGAGGTGGTGGAGAGTGAGGGTTTGCTTCGTTTGTATTCTGTGTATGTTTTGGCATGTGGGTTAGTTTGTTTTACTTGGTTGTTGTTTTGATATGGTCTGGTGGGTGTTTGGCCTGTGTTTTGTGTATGGTGTGTTTATGGTTATGTGGGTGTATTTCCTGTGTTGTTGTAAGGTTGTTGTTGTTTTGTTATGGGGTGTGGTTGGGTGTTTTGCATGTGTGTGTGTGTGGTTTGCATTCTGTGAAATGGGTATTTTGTTGTGTTTTGAGAGAGCAAATATGTGATTTGGCGTCCCTGCCTCGGCCTTGTACTCAATTTCTTGGCCAAGTTACTTGTCTGAACCTCATCAATTTGCCTTCTGAGAAATGGGTTTTGGAGTAGAAAATTGTAAGTTCAGCACAGTGGCTTTGTGTTTTTTTCTCTGATCTCACTTCGCTCTTGTATTTTGGTTCTTGGGTAAGTTACATCTCTTTAGTCTCACCAGTTGGCCTGAGAAACAGGTGTTTTGTCACCATCCATGTCCACTATAGCAGCCATTTTCTGTCTAGAATAAGTAGAAACTCCTAATATGGTGTTGGTCCATGTTTTTGTTTTCACTGATGATTTGCACAGGAAACAAAATCTGCATGGACAACAGGAGTACATTTCACATGAAAGATAGATCGCACGCGGTATCTTCACTAGATTTATGTATTGTTATTAAATTAACATATACATCTTTTATTGATGCTAATCCATTCTATATTGTCATCAGCTAAATCGCACTTTGATGCAGGATTGCCAGACATGTAAATGCATCTTGGTGCAACCCAAAATTTTCACAAAAGGGAGGGGAAGGGTAATTGTGGAAGAGATTCCAAAACTGTAGGATTTGTCTTTTCCTGGAGCTCTTGTAATACTCAGTTTGAAAATTGAAATTGCATTGTAGGATAATAAGTGGCTATAAAGGCTGTGAGGCATTTATCTTTTATCTTGATAATTAAAGCAATGAAAACACTGTTATTATAATCTCTTTATGTAGGTGTGCTTGCAATAAGCTCCTTGGCATCCTACTTGCTTTGACCGACTGAAGCGGTGAATGGTTGGACCTTCTGTAATTCATCATGTTAAAAGGTGCCTCCTCAGTTGGGAGAAGGGAGGCCTGTTGCCCTGGACTCGCGCTTGCTTGGGTGCAAGAAGCATCAAAACTGCATGGATGGGAGGCTGGGAGAATGGGACTACTGGAGTCTCATAAGCACCAGTTGCAAGCAAATATTGCCGGGATGGAGTGAAAGGTGACTTGGAGGCCTCACTGCTGTAGGGGTTGTTTGAGGTGCTGAAATCAGGGCCAGTCCGAGACATTTTTCTGCCTGAGGCAGAACAGGCACAGATAAAAGAAAGTACTTCTTCAGATAGCAGCACGTAGTGAAACAATATAATTTGCTACCAAAAGATGCCGCGACGGACACCAGTTTGGATGGCTTTAAAGAGGGTTCGATAAATTCCCAGAGGAGAAGGCTATCGATGGCTATTAGTCCTGATGGCTATATGCTACCTCCAGCATCAGAAGCAGTAAGCCTATGTTCACCAGTGGCTGGAGAGCATGAGAGGGAGGGTGCTATTGCACTCAAGTCTTACTTGTGGGTTTCCCACGGGCAGCTGGTTGGCCACACTGTGAACAGAATGCAGGACAAGATGGACCCTTGGTCTGATCCAGCAGGGCTCTTCTTATGTTCTTAACGGTGAATGGCACCACACACACACGTACATAAGGTGCATATGTCAATGTTCATTGCCTTTTCATCCCTGGATGTTTTGCACAAATCAAAATGCTGGGAAAAAAAGCAGGGAAGCAAAACCTGTGGGATATACGGTACCTCTTCCACCTCCTTTCGGAGTGGAGCAAACCATACTAGATGCTGTGATAATATACCTGAGGGGATTTTGTTAGCTCTCAGTGGACTGGAGGAAAGCAGCATAGGAATTTAGAATGACAAGAGTACCCTCTTTCTCTCTTCCCATCTCCTTCTCCTCTTCTCCCCCTCCCCCCCCAACTATAGGTGAATGGTCGGGAGTTGTCCCGTCTCTCACAGGAGCAGACCCTTGAAGCCCTGCGGTGCTCTAAGGAGCCTCTGGTCATCCAGGTGCTGCGGCGCAGTCCCCGCAGCCGGGGTGGGGGCAGTGAAGGTCCTGCCCCCCAAGGGGACCCCACAACACTGGTGGACAGTGGAACTCAAACAGACATCACCTTTGAACACCTGTTGGGGCTAGGCAGGATGCAGCCACCAAGCCCGCCGGCTGTAACCCTGGAACCCTATGGGCTGCCTGAACTGTGAGTGTTCCCCTGAGGAAAGCCGTCTCCCATTCCCTTCACTCTTCATACCCTTTCATTCTAACCCAACCTGGTGCTCTTGAGATGTTTTGGACTTCAACTCTCATCAGCCCCAGCCAGCCTGGCTAATTGTCAGGCATGCTGGGAACTGTAGTCCAAACATCTAGAGGGCATCAGCTTGGGAGAGGCTTTCACAACCTCTTCCTACCATCCTGTCCTCTTAAGTTTGCCGACTTTCCAACTGGCCACTGTTGCTGTTTGTGTAATAACAGTTCAGTATGAAGATGTTTAGGAGGTGTTAATGTTTTTCTCAATGCAGAATTCACCTGCATATTGAGCAACTGTTAAAAGTCACTTCTTTTTCTCTCTTTCTGATCAGTTGCTAACCCTGTGCGCTTCCAAAAGCCAAGTTTGAGTCTGTTTCCCCAGCATGAGGGCTGAGAAGTTTTCACAAGTTGTTCTTGGCTTCTGGAGTCTGACTTCCCTATAGTATATGGACAGGCTGGTAACATGAAATCCCCCTTGCCCCTGCTTTACTCTGGCCAGACCCCGTTGCTTAAGCGCCAGGTTCACATTTTCGTATGTAGTTTGCATTTCGTGAATTGGCGCATGTGAATACAGAGCTCTGGCAGTCTTCCTAAGGGGGTTCTTCATGGCAAAGGGATGCTGTACCTTAGGCTGACCAGATAAAATCCAGGTCAGGGCTCATGTAACTTTAACAGTTGTAGAGAAAAGGGAATTTCAGCCAGTGTCATTTGTATGCAATTAGTTCCTGGTGAAATTCCCTCTTCATCACAACTGTTAAAGGTGCATGCACTATACTAGAGTGACCATATACAAAAGAAGGCAGTGCCCTTGCAACTTTAACCGTTGTGATGAAGAGGGAATTTCACCAGGAACTAATTGCATACAAATGACACTGGCTGAAATTCCCTTTGCTCTACAATTGTTAAAGTTACATGAGCCCTGACCTGGATTTTATCTGGTCACCCTACTGTACCTAACAATCATATGTCTTCTCTTATTCACAGTCCCTCAATTGGGCATGAATATTACGACCCCGTGGAATTCATGGAAGGAGGCGCCCCAGAGGCTGAGCGGGCCGAGGAGCTGGAGTATGAGGTGAGAATGTGATGGAACTGGAAGCAGATGCCAGCAAATTAGGGAGCAGGCCAGGCCCTACCATTGGGCAGAGTGCCATTGGAGGGCAGAGCATTGCTCAGTTATGAAATAGGTTGTGTTTTCACGCAACACATTAGTTCTCAGGTGCTAAAATCAGGGTTGCCTCCAGAGAATTGCAAAGTTGGGCATCAGCCAAGACAGCGAAACTGGCAAAGAGCCCACCACCCCATTGGCACTGGCACTCTTGACTTTGCAAGGAGCAACCAAGTAGGTCAGTAGAAGTACGACGCAAGTTTCAGTGTGCAAGCTCCCACTGAACATGCCTCACCCAAGGGCCCCCAAAATCCAGAGCTAGTACTGGCTAAGACGTCCTGCAGCAGCACTCTCTCAAAAGGATGCTGGTGGCAGTGTGAAAAATATTTGGGTATCATCTGCTGACACCAACAGTACTGCTCTGCCTCCTTTCATTGCTTTCTGTCTTCACTGAACACTATCTCATACATCCTAGATCATCCATGATAAGAATTTTTAGAGGGATAGATGTGTTAGCCTGTTGCTGCAAAAACAACAAAGGGTGTCACAAGACTCTTTGTTATTTATCCTAGGCCATACCCACATGAACATTTGCTTCCATTTAACAATCCTTTACTGTGTGTTCACTTTTCTGTTGTTCTCATTGAGAAGCAACTTGGAGTGAGGAGAGAACAGGTGTATGGACATCTTTTTAAAGAGGAATGTATCACTTCTTCTAACTGCAAACTCAGGTGGTGAGTGCCACCAGAATCATACCCAAAGGTGCCCCATAGAAAGAGGCAGGTATCAGCACCCCAAAGTTTGCAGAAGTTAGGGTGTCCAGATATAAAAGAGGGCAGGGCTCCTTCAGCTTTAACTGTTGTATAGAAAAGGGAATTTCAGCAGGTGCTGCATGCATACAAATGACACCTGCCGAAGTTCCTTTTCTATGCAACTGTTGAAGATACAGGAGCCGTGTCCTCCTTTCCATAGGGTCACCCTGCAGAAGAACAATTTTAAAAAAATCAAATCCAAGGGGATGCTCCCCACACCCTCACACAAAAACAGCTCAATGATGTCTGAGCATGCTCAGTAACCACAGAATGTAGAGTGACACTTGAAAAAGAAAAAAATTGAATGTGGTGGGGGAGTGATTTTTGAATGTTCTGCTTAGAGGAAATGGCTGGCTAGAACTCTAAACAGAAATGCCTCTTTAACAGAGAAGATACACTGCAACATTTTGTTGCAAATCCCACTAGTTCTCCATACACCTAAACATTTTGCTTATGTGAGGGTACCCAGTATATCTCTTCTCCACCATAGTGAGAAGGATGTCAACTATTTTAGAAAGAATTGCTAAGGCAATTTATGTAATATCCTCACATTATTTCACTGAATACGATCTACTTAGTGGCAGGAAAAAGTGGAGAAGTCACATCTTTAAATCTGTAATGAAGCATGTGCAAACAGTATATAAGAATATAGAAGAAGAGCTAGTTCACACATGCCTATACAAAACGTGACTCCTCAATACTCAATGGCTCACTGGATTCCACTGAAAAGCACAGCATCTAAGGGTTTTTGTGTGTGTGTGATTCCACTCTGAGCACCACTTGGCGGGAAAGTGGGGTATAGATTTAAATAACCATAACATTAACCCCTGCAGAACATCTGAACACTGTTTGCCTTTCCTTGTTAGAGTGCAAACGTAGGAAAGCAGGGCCAGTCTTGAGAGGCCACGGAGATGTTTTACCCCTGTATTTGTCCCCAGATGATGCTTTAAAAGGCATGCTTGTAGCTCTGGGCAAATAAACCTTCTACTCCCACCTTATCTTAGGGAGGGTAATGGATGATTACAGTGTGTGACCTTTGTCTGGTGCTTTCTCTGTCCCACAGGAGGTGGAGTTGTACAAATCCAGTCTCCGGGACAAGCTGGGCCTGATGGTTTGTTACCGAACTGATGACGAGGACGATGTAGGCATCTACGTTGGAGAGGTGGGGGAGGGGGCAGCCCTTGGCGGGGTGCGATGTGTGGCCTGGGGAGGCCGAGGTAGGCAAGTGGGGGGGGGGAAGGAGAGCGCTGCATGTTGAGCTTTAGGAAACGGGGAACTGAGCTCATGGTTTTGTGGTGTTGCTGCAGCAAGATCTATATGTTTTTATAGGGTGGGTTGCATTACCAATTTGTGGCCTACAACTCCCATCAGCCAAAGCCAGCATGTTGTAGGCCAAAACATCTGGAGGGCCGCAAATTACCCACTCCTGATGTGGTGGGAGCAAAGTCCAGACAGAAATGGAAGCTTCCCTCCTGAGGAAAATTGCAGCTCCATGTGGAGGAGTTTTCTTTGGGACCACAGCAGGGGAGGGGTGGGGGGGAAGGATTAAGTTCCCTACCCAACCCCTTGCAGACCAATGCTGCTCTGGCTCCTCACACATTAATTGCATTGGCACCATCTCTAGCTTGGCCCCAAAGTCAAGATTCCAGGAGCATTGATATAACTTAGGAGCAACGTCTATTCTTGGGCCAGATCTACACCAAGCAGGATATAGCACTATGAAAGCGGTATATAAAAGGCAGGAGCCACACTACTGCTTTATAGCGATATTGAAGTGCACTGACAACTGTTGAGGCCCATAAGACGCATACCATATACCGCTTTCATACCACTTTCATAGTGCTATATCCTGCTTGGTGTGGCTCCTACCTTTTACATACCACTTTCATACCGCTTTCGTACCGCTATATCCTGCTGGATGTAGATCTGGCCCAGATCGAAACTGCCAGCCTATGAATTTCAATGAATATATTCATGCTTCACCATGCTTCATGCTGAGATATCAGAGCAATGCTTTTAGAGCAGTGGGACTCACAGCATTGTGGAATTTCTAGCTACTGGGTAAAAAGTTGGAGGTAGAGAAAATGACAATGCACCAAGTCATTAGCATAGAAAGCCAGAGCCCAGCTACAAAAAGCTGCAGAGCTCTATCTATCTGAAGGTATAATGAGGAACTGGTTTGTGACCTGCAGCGGTCACCGAAACTACCTGTGTATTTTGGGAAGGGGCTTTTGAATCATTTATAGACCAATTGTGTCCTCTAACTGTTTGTGCAACTGCAAATTCATTTTTATAGCAGAGATGGGATTTGCAAGACATTATCCACTCAGAGACACTTATTTGTTACATTTTTATCCCATCCTTCCTCCAAGTGGGCAGTTCAGCAGCGTATATGGTTCTCCCCTGCCCTTTGTTTTAGCCTCACAACAACCCTGTTAAGGTTATTGGGTTGAGAGAGATTGACTGAACCAAAGTCACCTAGTGAGCTTCATGACTGAATGGGGACTTGAATCCAGGTTTCCCTGCCGCAACACATTCCCTGGAGACCAACTGGTACTACAGGGGGTTTGAATCAAAGAGAAGGAAGGATGGATGGATGGATGGAAGGAAGGATTTCCCTGCCATTTCAGATCTCTTGCTGTGTGTTGTACAAACATAGGAGACAGCAAGGGAATGCAGGAGGCCCATAATTCTTCCAGATCCCAGGGCATAGGAATGCAGAGCAGAGGCAAATTCTGAACCCAGGTAGGAAAACAATGTTGGGTCTGGTATACTAGAATTAGGGTGGCCATTTACACCCTGCCAAAAAGAGGAAATGCATCACACACACACACTCCAAAAAAAAAGGAGGATTTGCATAAACTTTGCATATGCTAATTCATACGTATAGGTGTGAATTTAAGAAATAATGATTATAATTTAAATAGAGAAGGTTGGTGACCTTTGTGCCTGCTCAGTCTGTTGTCCAGGTGCTAACTATCCATGGGTAGTTTCAAGGCTCCTCCCTTCTTATGGTTCTTATCGTTTATCTTTAAACCAGACTTGGACCAGTCAGCCCTTCAAATAGAGGACTGTCTTCTGTAAAATACAACCGATGGCCACCTTAGCTAGAATCCATGGGGTGTGTGTTCGGATACAGGGGTTCAGGGGTTCTCTGCCCAACTCCCTAAGGTTAATGAGTTCTAACAGTTAGACAGAGGTTCCCCAACCCTTTCGTGTCAGTGGGCACATTTGGAATTTTGAGAGAGTGTCATGGGTGCTCTCACAAAATGGCTGCTATGGGGTGGGGCTTGCCCATTGATAAAATGGCTGCCATGGTGGGCACGGCCAGTTACAAAACACTCATTTCCCAGAAGGTGAGACTAAAAGAAAAGTAACTTGTCCATGAGCCTAAATATAAAGCAGAGGGGGGGGGGGTGTACACACACACACGATTTTTAAATGAAATAAACTAGAAAACAGGAGGGGCAGGAAGCCTGGCAGATGCCAAAAGAGGTGCAGTGGAGTCCCCAGGGACCACATTAGAGACCCCCAGAGTTAGCAGCAAGAGAAACCAGGAAGTGAGATACTGGAGTTATTCTCCAAAGGCTCACCTAACTTTCCTTACCACAGGTCAATCCTAACAGCATTGCTGCCAAGGATGGACGCATCCGGGAAGGAGATCGCATCGTCCAGGTGAATTATTGGTGGGAACGGTGGGTGGGGGGACATGGTGAGTTTTAATAAGGATGTTTAATCTTGCCCTTCAATGCGTTGCCTCCTCTCCTAGATTAATGGCATGGAGGTACAAAATCGGGAGGAAGCTGTAGCAATTCTCACCCAGGAGGAGCGGACAAACATTTCTCTGCTGCTGGCTAGGCCTGAGACTGAGGTGAGAGGCATTTTGATGCACTGTGTGACAGAAGGAGAATGGGGTGGGGCTGTAGCTCAGTGTTAAAGCACTTGCTTTGCATGGAGAAGGTGCCCGGTTCAATCCCCTGGTATCTCCAGGTAGGAGCGGGAGAGGCTTCTATCCCAAACCCTGGAGAACTGCTGCCAGATGATGTAGGTAGAAAATACCGAGTAGATGGACTAATGGTCCGAGTCAAAATAAGTCAGCTTCCTCTTCTCGGAGAATCAGAGTAGATAGTATGCTGGAAACCTTGGTTCAAATCCAATCTCCCCTGAATAGACGTACCAAGGAAGGAACTGTCAGCTGCTTCGTTTGTTACAAGGAACATGCGCTTCTGAGTCCTTCTTTGCTAGTTATAGAACCCCTATGGGAGGGAACAGGTCGCCTTCTAGCAGTAGCTATTGCTTATCATGTTGCCTGATGCTGAGGAGGGGCAGGAGCTGCTGAGTGATGCTGATGCTGATTTATGGGTGCTGATCAATTTCTCCCCATCTGAATTTCTCGCCTCGGTTTTGGGGTTATGAATAACCTCACCATGTTCCAGAAAAGCATAAATGCATTGTATGCACAGTTTGATACAGTTTTCAGTTTGATTCCCCTTCCCCTTTACAAGCTTCTGATGTAGTTCAGCTCACATGATGCATATTGATTTTAAATCACAGCTCAAAAAGAGATCCACATGTGATGAAGTCGGGATTCCTTTTTGCACCGATTGAATCATTGCACTTATTGATGCCCTTAAATTACAACACAACTGTATTTTTATCAATTGTTGTAACCCACCCAGAGAGCTCGGCTATGGGTCGGAATAATAATAATAATAATAATAATAATAATAATAATAATAATAATAATAATATAATGAGATTAAATCAGTGCAAAAAGGTATCCTGATTTAATCAATGCACTTATGCACTGCTGCTTGCTTGTAATCTGCAAGCAGGTGCTGAGGGAGAAACACGAACGGAAAACTCTGGCAAACTGGTCATATGCCAATTCCAAAATTATTTTTTTTCAGAATTTCTCCAAGTTAAATCAGAAGGCAGGCAGTGGAACAATAATGGACCAGAATGGGGGAGGGGGGATTTGCTCATGGTGACTTTGGATTACACCGACCCATCTTTGTTCACCCCAGAAGCCCCAGCACCTGGCTTTTTGAATGCAGCTGTGCCTTGCCTATTCTGGGAGCGCCTGCTCCCCCTCCAGTAGGCAAAAGTGGATGCTTCCAGAATAAACAAGGCAGGCACCACCGCTTTCAAATAGCTAGGGGTTTGGGACTGCCAGCTAGGTGGGGAAAGACTGGCATTTGGGGCCCTGTTGGCTCTTCCTACTCTGGACATTGCAAAGCAAGTGGTAAAGAAAGAAGCCCAGTTCCCATAAATCTCCCCAGCCCCTCCAATGGTAGTTGCAGGCATTGGTGAAAGGAATTCTGCTCCCTTTATAATCACATGCAGTTACTCAAGCCCATTTGAAAAGGTCAACCTGAGGATTACGCTACATGTTACAAGACAATATTGAGATGGGACTCCTATGTCCCGACCAATATTGCAGCAGGTGGAGGCACTTGCATAGGGCAATAAGCAGGCAAGACAGGGTGCTTGATTCATCCCACAGATCCCCTGCAGTTCCGCCCCACTCGCTCTTTTTAAACCATTCCCCACCACCTGGGGTTAGCAACAGAAGTAAGCCTGATGAATCAGCAGGTGAACAAAGGATTAAGCACCCCCCCTTTCCCACTCACCATTCCCTCTTTACAAATTGTATTTATTTTTTTTTAAATATATGTTTATTTATTTTTAAATATATATTATTAACATTTGTAATAATAACCATTGTTACAAAGTCCACTAGTTATACACTCTTAGAAAGGAACTTCTTTCAATAAAATAATAAGCTGCATTTATCCATTATATTTTTATCTTGCCATTCCTCCAATTTTTTTCAGAGTGGATCCCTACTCTCTATTTTACTCTTACAACGATCCTCTAAAGCAGGTTAGGTTAAGTTTTGGGCCCTTTCCACACCGTAGGGGTGGAGAGGGCGGGAAGTGGGCAAACCCGGAAGTAGCCACTTCTGGGTTCAGCACGCTGAAGCCGCATCACGAATACGACAGCCTGCGTTTTGCCCTGGCCGTCATAAGTCGTGGTGGCCATTTTTTTCAAAGATCCACGGAAGATTGCACGAGTGCTCCTGCACAACAGGTTAGTTCTTTTAAATTAAAAAAACCCGCACATGATCGCGCCCTCCTCCCCCCCGCCATCCTGGGGATGGCGAAATTGGGTCCTCCCCCTCCTGATGGCCTCGGAGCCACATGGTGCGGCTCCGTGGCCATCAGTGCAGCCACCTTTACTCACGGGTAAGCGTGGCTGTGCCCAGGATGGGCAACCACATCAGCCGCCCATCTCGCTGCCCTCCTGGGAACAGGGAACAAACCGGGATGATAGCATTCCCTGAACTCCCAGGAAAATGGAGGGCTGGTCCCTGCCTGCTTGCGGGATGCTCTGTGCATCATGTGGCCTCTCCGCGAGCAGGTAGGGGCAGCCCCGGGAAAAATGGCTGGTGCGGAAAGGGCCTTAGAATCTAAGACTAGTAGAGTTGGAAGGGCCTATAAGGCCATTGAGTCCAAACCCTTGCTCAATGCAGGCATCCACCTTAAAGCATACCTTGACAGATGGCTGTCCAGCTGCCTCTTGAATGCCTCTAGGGTGGGAGAGCCCACCACCTCTCTAGGTCATTGGTTCCTTTGTTGTACTGCTGTAACAGTTAGGAGTTTTTTCCTGATGTCCAGCCGGAATCTGGCTTCCTGTAACTTGAGCCCATTATTCCGTGTTCTGCACTCCGGGATGATCGAGAAGAGATCCTGGCCCTCCTCTGTGTGACAACCTGTCAAGTACTTGGCTGTTATGAGACAGCGGTGTGTCCAGGCATTTGAACATGAATCCAGTAGTGCAGCTGTTACCTCTGTAAACACACACTTTGGGAAAACGCATTTGACAAAGTAACTTGTAGTTCTGCTTCCATAGGGAAGAAACTGCTTTGCTTTGGAAAGAGAGAGTTTACAGTGTGCAAATTTGATACCCATTTGAAATGAAGTGAAGGAAGACTAGAAGTGAAAATGCATCTGGCTGTTTTGAGTACAGTATAATTCCATCTTTTGTGTTGGTTACTCTGGGTTCAGGCAGATACTACTGAGTTCAGCTAGAGAGCATCAGGATTGGTGGAGACTGGGGTGACTTGGATGAGAGAATGGAAGAGCTGGGGCTGGGGTATACTAGGGGTGTGGAACCTCTTTCAGCCCACGGGCTGAATTCAGTTTTAGAGACGCTCTTGGGGGCTGCATTCCAATGGTGGGCAGGGGAAAAGGAGCAGGGCCCAAACCCCCAAAATCCCAGCGTATTGTAGCTTGAGGCTCTTGCTGCCAGTAACTAAGTTTTAGTAGAGGCATTTCAACCCTTTAGAATGGTGGAAAAAGCTACGCAAAAGCTGGGAAATCACCAAATGATCAGTAGATGGCGGAAAGATGGTCTGGGGAACAGGGTGCGGCTAAGTGGGGAACCCGAACAGGCCAGATTGGGACCTGAAGAGGGCTGGCATTGTCCTCTGGGCCTGGGGTAGACAGTAGAATCCCTAGCTCTGTTCACTGTTACTCTCTTCACTCTTCCAGCTTTCCAAGCGTTGGAAAGACAGCGACCGTGAGGATTTCCTGGATGACTTTGGTTCTGACCACGAAGCTGGAACGAAACCCCGACGCCTCCTTTCCCCACCAGCCCAGCCAGTACGTTGTCTAACAAGGGAAGGTGGGGAGTCAGCAGTTTGTGTTTGCTCAGTGGAACAGGGTTCTTCTGAGCCACACAAAGCAGAAGAAGGGCTCTCCATAGGATGCTACATTGCATGATGGGGGTGATTTGTGGTAGGACCATGCACTGGCACATTGTCAACTCCATAGAGCAGGGGTGGCTAACTTGTGGCTCTCTGGATATTTTGGCTTACAAGTCCCATCATCCCTTACCAATGGCTGATGGCTAGGGCTGATGGGAGTGGTAGACCACAAGATGCCCACTCCTAGACTAGATGGACTAATGGTCTGATCCAGCAGGGGTCTTCCTATGCACACAACATGATTCTGATGGCAGATCGTAGGGGCCATTAAGGTGAGAATGGGAACCTTCGGACCAACCTCCCCATCCACCCCAACTCTTCTTTTCTTAGCTCCTACTTGGCTCCCCCCACCCAGCCAAATTAATGCATGGGGTGATTTTCGGTGTGTGTGAATTAATGTCTGATAGGGGCGTGTGTATGCAAGCCTTGCCTTTGAAGGATAATATAAATCCAACCAATAGGAAGACTGCAAGATGAGCCAGACCTCTGGCCCAGCTAAGTACTGCCTGCACCAGCCTTTATCAACATGGTGCCCTCCAGATGTTTTGCACTGCAACACACATCAGCTCCATCCAGCATAGCCAGTAGTCAGGGGTGATGGGACTTGCAGTCCAAAACATCTGCAACTTGAAGGCCAATCTACACTGCCTAGAAGCAGGAATCAAAGGCTTCAAACTGGTGGAGTTCCCAACCCTGCCTTTGAGAATTCTGGGAACTTGGGGAACTTCAGCATGCAAAGCACTGAGCTACCATCCCTTGCTGTTGCAAACCCCAGCTGACCCAAGCATTCTGGCCTGTTATGCGAATGACTGTGCTGGTGGTTGTGCTTAGATTTTCCTCCAGCCCACATTTCAGATGCTGACCCTTTGCCTGCCATTGGGGTGAAGCAAGCTCTGGCTCTTTTCAGTGTGGATTTTAATCACCTTCCTTCCCTCTGAAGCTTTGACAAATCCCCCCCCCCCCTCTTAGTACGCTGAAGCTGCTCAACTTGCTTTGCCTGCGTTTTGGTTTACACATTAGAGCAAAGATGGGCAGAAAGTAGATTGGGATCTACTGGAAGACTGCTGGATGATGTGCAGTAAAACAGCAAGGATTTCTCATTCATAGATGTACAACAGTAACTACAAGAAAAGCTTCTCCACCTCCTCCTCACACAAATACTTGGGGCGCATTCATATGCATGTTTAGACAGGAAACAGTCCTAAACTCCCAGCATTCCTCAGCCAGGATCGCTAGGTGATGTGGGACTTTTTCCTGTCTAAGTATGCATAGGATTACACTCTTAATTAGGTTATTAGAAAACCTGGTCTGTAGTAATTCAGATGGAGATTTGTACTTATAAATGCAGCATCAGAGGCTCCTAGTGTACAGTAGGGAATTGGCTTTGCCCCCCCCCCCCCCCCCACTACCATTTTGTATCTACTTTGCACTCGTGAAAAACAAGGCAGATTTTATAAGTCTAAAGCCTGGGTAGGCAACTTGCAGACCTCCTGATGTTTTGACCTACAACTCCCATCTTGCCTGACCATTGGTTATTCAGGCTCGGGCTGGTGGGGAGTTGTAGGCCAAAACATCTTGAGGGCCACAAGTTGCCCATGCCTACACTCTCGGTTCACGCCATGGAAAGAAAGGGGCTAAAGAGGCCTTTGGGGTGAGTGGCTGAGATGGATAAAAAGAGGCAAACGCTGCCTAAGCTTCTGTAGCTCTTCACACCTTGGAAGAGGGAGTTAGAGCCCTTTACTTGTCTTTCAGCTCAGGTGGGGATCAGTCACAGAGCGGAGCCAATGTTGTAGATCCCTTAGCCTTTGCCCACTTCCAAATTTGGCCCCAGTGAAAACTTAGTTGCCACTCAGGAAACTAAGGGTAGGAACAAAGGGATCAAGTAGGGAATTCTAGGCCAAAAGACTGAGGAGAAGGTACAGTATTTTTACTCTGCTCATCAGCCAGTGCAGTTTATAAAGATTAGTAATGCTATTCCCTGCCCTCAGGCTTACAATTTAAAAGACATGACACAAAAGAAAAGGGGATGGGGAGGATGGAGGAAGAGAGGAAGACACAGGTGCCAGTTCTTAGTTTCAAAGTTTTTATAAGGTGTTCTTTCTCACCAGGAAGGGTGAAGTGAGCTCCCTGCAGCAGCTCCCTCTCTGACTGGGATGTGGAGCCAGGTTGTGTCCACCTGGCTGTGAAGTTTATCCTGGGAGGCAGGGAGTGCAGCACTCCATTGGCCCTTGGTTCTCTGGCTGACAGATGAGGCCGGAGTTTGCGGTCCCAGGGAATTGTCAGTTGGAGCTGTATGTTTCTTCTGGCCGGGAGGGTATTTGTACTTCTTTCTCTGAATGGTGCCCCTCTCCCTCCTCTCTCTAGAATGAACCTCTACAAGAAAAGCCTCCTGAGGATCCTGCCACCCCCCTGACCAACAGTCAGGAGCTGGACAGTGGTGTCGGCCGCACGGATGAAAGCACCCGCAACGAGGAGAGCTCTGAACACGACCTCCTAGGAGATGAGGCGCCCAGCGCTGCCAACACCCCAGGGAGCCTGCGCAAGTTTGGGCCCAGTCTGCAGCCCCGGGACTTCCATTACAGCATGGACTCGCTGCTGGCAGGGGAGCCACCTAGCGCCGTGGGCACAGACATGATGCCGGGCCTCACCGATGAAGAGTACGAACGCTACCGTGAGCTGCTGGAGCTGAAGTGCCACCTCGAGAACGGCAACGACCCAGGCCTGGTGAGCGCCGCATTGGACGTCAACCGCAACGAGGTGGCCCTCCTGGAGGAGGAGCTTCGCCACCTGGAATTCAAGTGCCGCAACATCCTGAGAGCGCAGAAGATGCAACAGCTGCGCGAACGCTGCATGAAAGCCTGGTTGCTCGAGGAGGAGGGGCTGTACACCTTGGAAGGGGAACCCAAGAAACACGAGTTGTCGGACATCACCGAACTGCCAGAACGCTCGGATAAGGACAGCACCAGCGCCTACAACACTGGGGAAAGTTGCAGAAGCACCCCCTTGTTGGAGAGCCCCTTGCGCCGCTTGGTCGAGCCCCCCAACCTCAACAGGACCGCCCCTCCTTCGCCGCCACAGCCCAAATTCCGACGGGAAGAGCGGGTACGGCGTAGTCCCAAGGCAGCTGGGGAAGGCAGCCCGTACCTGAGTCGGCGGCAGCAGCAGCAGCAGCGGGAAGAGCCGCCAGCTCCCATTAGCCCTATGAGCCTAGCCAGCATATGCAAAGACTCTCTTGGGGGCAAAGGGGAGCCCCGCATGGAGTGGAAAGTGAAGGTCCGCAGCGACGGCACTCGCTACGTGGCCAAGAGACCAGTGAGGGACAGGCTGCTCAAAGCCAGGGCCATGAAGATCCGTGAGGAACGCAGCGGCATGACCACAGATGATGACGCCGTCAGCGAGATGAAGATGGGGCGCTACTGGAGCAAGGAGGAGCGGAAGCAGCACTTGATCCGCGCCCGGGAGCAACGGAAGCGCCGCGAGTTTATGATGCAGAGCCGGCTGGAGTGTTTGAGGGAACGGGAAGGCAGCGAAGCACGGGGGGTGTCAGGCGAGGTCAACATCTTGGCCCTAAGTCACCGCAAAACCATGAAGAAACGGAGCCGGCGTATCCTGGACAACTGGATCACCATCCAAGAGATGCTGGCACACGGCACCCGCTCAGCAGATGGACGCAGGGTTTACAACCCATTGCTGTCTGTCACCACTGTTTGAGTGCATAGGAAGGACCAACAGAGGGAGCTGCAGTTTTCTTTTTCCCTCCACATGTGCTGGAGTAAGAAAAATGGATGAGCCCATCCCATCCTCTGTTGCCAGGAAGACTTCTCTTTGAACACACCAGGGAACCTTTTTAATATTGCCATCTGAGCCCCATGGGGCTCAGAAGGGCCCTCCTCTCTGAACCAAATTTAGAGTGGGACAGTAAACCCAGCGTCCTTTCCTGCCTTAAAAACCAGGGGGCAAGACCGGCCGCTCCCAAACCTGCAACCTTCAGGAGTTTGCTGTGCAGTAAAGTCTATTTTCCTGATGAGCCATCCGTATTGAAGGCGATTGTGCAGGGCAGCTCTGCCACCCGTTGCTTTTGGAAAAGCTTTTGCTAGCTTAGCTCTTGCCAGTCCCACTCTGAAGCACAAGGAATCGGCTGTGGTCGACATGCAGAGTGCAGAGCACAAGGGAAGCGAGGAGGTTCACCCCCTACAGGTCGACAAGACCAATGAAGATCTCCTCCACCCCCCCCCAGTCCCCAATAAGTCGGGATGCTGTGACATCTTTCTGTCCTCTTTTTCTTTCTCTCTTTTCTCTTTTGTGGTCGTGGCTCTAAATTTCTTTTTCATTTCTCTATTTAAACCAGGAGGTCTGGGCCCTGGCGGCTCATCTCGCAAGCAACTGACAGCCCCCGTCCTGCATTTTCTACCATCTGATTGCCCCATGCTGCCCTAGGGAGAGGGGCATTAGCTTAGCATAAGGAGGCTGTGGAGCAGATAGCTTGTGGTAAACTCTGTATGAGGCTGAACTTGCATTGTTACAATAAAAACAAAAATGTCCTTTTTACTCATTGCAAAAAAACCCCCATAAAAACCAGTTTCGTGAGGCTTCATTCTGAAGTCTCATGGTGCAGGGCACCTGAAAATAGGAAACCCCTTTTGTACTTTAACAGAACCCTGCTCAAAACACACACCATGTGACTTGCAGTATTTCTTCTTGGCATAAGATGCTACTTTGGGAAGATAAGATTGCTGTTCAACACTGAAGCTGAAGAAAACTAGTTACACTTCACAATAGGACAGTGAGAAAGCCGCCTCTGTGAGGTGTGGTGGAATGACTTGACAAAGAATTTTTGAGGGGTTAGTACTAAATGTTCATATATTAATAAATGGGGGCCCGTAGCTAAAGAGAACAGCATATGCCTTACATGCATGAAGTCTTGAATTCAGTCTCTGGCATCTCTGGTCAAAAGAAGATCAAGTAGCAAAGTTGGGACAGACCCTTCCCTGAGACTTTGCAGAGCGACAGTCAGAGTAGCACCTAATCATAGGCTAGATGAACCAATTATCCGACTCAGTAGATTAAGGCAGTTTAAGTTACCATTTAGCTGTCACTAAAATGGCTAGCACATGTCACTACCAAAAAGCATTGAAAATGCGTAATACAGAACATTATATAGAACCTATTATTAATTTGTACGAAGTCAGATTCTAAGAACCAGCCAGAAGAAACATAATGGGGACGATCCAGCATTACACACCAGGACCCCGAACACATAATTAAAAAGGAAGGTTCTGCCCCTCTTTGAACAGGTAAAATTGGAACCTATGTAACCAGGGGTCCTCTATTCTTAGCCTTACATAGTCTTAAGGACATGTATGGAATCAATATGTGTAACAGTTTAACTATCCTTTGTCTTCCCTGTGAACGGGAAATTGGGGGAAGGGTGGGCTTCTGTAGTCTTGCCAGAGAACTGTGAATGCAATTCCCAGGGTTTCTTAAGGGAATCCATACCAATTAAGCTGGGGCAGCATATGCAGGCTACATCAAAGGAAGTGCATCTCCAGTGACATCATAGGCAAAGCAAAGGGGGGGAGGGATAGCAAATTAACTTTCATTTGACTTTGGGAGCTTGGCAGTATATAAAGCAGACTTCCTCAACTTGGTGCCCTCCAGATGTTTGGAACTACGACTCTCAGGATTCCTGACTACTGAGACTATGCTGGCTGGGACTGATGGAAGTCCAAAATACCGGGAGAGCACCAGGTTAGGAAAGGTTGACATAAAGAACAGAAATATGTAAGCCTTCAATGTAGAGATCGGGTATTAGAAACTTTGGGGCCAAATCAGGCCCCATATAGTATGGGAACTGCAGCCAGGGTTGCGACTATACTCTGGAACCCTACTTCTAAATGGCCAGATGCTGAAAACAAGATAAAAATTGGTTTCCTTCTTTCTGCACTTAGCTACATCTGTGCATTCTCCTTTTCTCATCTCCTCCTCTATGATTTGAGCTGGGGGGGGCTTACTGGAACTTTGGAGCACAAGTAATAATCTCATATGCATATAGTCTGATTTATAGCTCCATCTTGCCCCATGTTCCTTTTTTTATTTCTACTCTGTGCTAGAATAAGGAGCCACTCTCTTGCCTCTTGCCACACTCAGAAGCACCCAGTCATTGAAAAGAAGGAACAAAAGGAGGCCATAAGTGGCAGGAGCCAGTGGGAACATTTTCTACTTGATCTTCACGCATTATATTTCATTTGTGCATTTAACAATTCAACTTTTTGTTTAAACAAATATGATTAATCACATGAACTTAACTTAACTTCCTAGGTGGATTTAGCTACCCACTTACACGGACTGAAGGCCCTCAGAAACCCTAAGTTGTAACAAAGGTAGGAGTCCCACCAATTTTCTTCTAACTGGGAGGATGTGCAGCATTTGAAGCCAGGGATATCCATAAAGCCCACACAACCTATGGGAAAGGGTCAAGATGGTTAACACAGCAACTGCCAATGCTAACTCATTGGCTGAATTCGGACGACACATTAAGCAACGGGGGGTGGGGGGGAACAATCGTTAGTTGTATTGACTATGGTGTCGTCCGAATGCTGCCAGTGTCAACTCAGCGCTGATCCTAATCCACACCACGGTTGATTATTTATTACCATGTTGTGTGGGGAGTACCCCCTAGATGAACAACTGTAAAGTTGATTATTACCCCACCATTGACGATAGTGTTGTCCAAATTCAGCCATTGTGTCAAGCAGGTCACACAAGCAGGGGCAAGCAACTCTGGATGGCAAGCAAGACCGAGCTATCCTCAAGTAGAGATAGTGCTATCTAGGCAGTTTTGCTTGCTCATTCTAAATGGACCTGTCCCTAACCACTCTGATTCACTGCCTTTCCACGATCAGTGTGCATTTCCTGTCAGAGATGCTCTCCCTTCAGCCCCTTTGTAGCTAGCTTTCCCCCTTTAATCCCGCATTAGCACGACTTTAGAGCAGTGGCGTAATCCCACCTGCACTGCACTGCCTCACACCAGGAGCCGCTGTCATTAGGCGGATAAGGGGCTGTGGCATGAATAATGCAGCACCCAGGGACAGACTGCTTAACAGGATTAAGGCAAAGGGAAACAGACCCAAAGCTCAAGGGTGGGAAGGCAGCTGCCATCACAGCCAATCCTCACCGAGACAGCCTCTGCTTCTAAAACAATCCAGGGCCTTTCTCCTTTAGCAGAGGAAAGGGCGTGTGCAGAGTTATAAAAATGGGCTCAGGTCCAGTCCAAAAATCCACTCTTGATTCCATGGAAGGCATTTGCTACACTGAGTCCTTTTTAGTTCTCACTCCTTTGATTCCATCAAACCTGCCACCCTGAGATCCAGTACGAGCAAATGCTTCCTGCCTGAATGAGTGATTAAGCAGAAACATTGGTCCTTGTACTCTTCACCCCACCTCGCCCCTCCAACCAAAACAACGAATAGCAGACCTTCAAGAATCAATTGCTGGCAGGCCATGGGGTTGCCCTATTTCTGAAGGCAAAGGGCAGCTGTTGTGGAAGTCCGATGGACACTAATCTTTAGCCTCCACTGAAAGGACACAGAAGACGACAAGGTTGGCGTGAGAGTTTATTGAAGTGACTTATGCTTGGATGTTGCTCTTGGCACTGAAGGCCATGTAATATAGAAGGAGGCCAATAAGGGCTGCCAGCACCTCAGTGGAGACCCACGGTCCACTCCAGGCACCCTGTGACAGAGGAGAAGAGGGAAAGAACAGAAACAGGTTGGTCAGGGAGCTATGCATGCTTGAAGAGATGCCTGAGGAATTATGCAGCTGAATCTCTTAGGTATCACCACTTTGGGGGCTTCCCTAGACTCCAAGGGAAGAACACAGCACAGCAGTGGTGAGGACAAGGGGTCCTGAGAGACTTAAAAGATAAGCAGCCATGAGGACAGATGGCTTCAACAAAGAGCAGGGATTTGCATTCAGGGTTTAACCCTGGTTCAGGTGGAGGAATCATCTTAATGCCCATGCAGTAAATCAGGGATCAGGTTTATCACTGGGGGAGACATTGACAACCCATACTGTCCAACTATAGGATTTTTGTTTCCTATGGGAAGTGCTAGATGATCTTGTTTTCTAGGGGAAGTGCTTGTGGAGGTAGCAATTTACCCAAGCTAGGGGGACTCTTCAGCCAAGGTCAGCTCTTAAGTTTTCTCCTAGTCACTTACACCTCAAGTGAGTAAATGGAACACCAAAGGAAGATACTGACACTGAACAGGGGTGCACTTAACATTGCACAAGGCTGCAGGGATTGCTGCAGAGTGTATAAATCAGCATTTATCAATGCGCCATTGAACTTCATGGCTTCCCTCTATCTTTTTAAAGCACTCTGCAAGGTGTGCAGGAGTGAAGGAAAGCTTCATAGTGCAGTGAAATCTCAGTAGCCAGGGAGTTGTCTTCTAATGATTGAGATTTCAGTGCTTGGCATACATCTTTATTCCCCCATCCCTTTTCTACTTGCCAGCTCTTGCACACTAAGGTCCTCCCAATCTCCCTGCCCTCCTCTCCTTGTGGTCCCCTTGTTCTTGCCAATTTTTAGTGATTTCAATATCTGGATATTGAAGGCAGAGTAGGCCTTCAGATTCAAATAATAATAATAAAAATCCTGCCTGTAGAAGCTGGATTTCTTCTGCCAAAGAGACAAACACCATGTCTGGACTACCAAGTAACTTTAAAAGTCCCCTTCAAAGGACACGCGCACAAACTGCATTGAGAAATTGCCATAAACAACCTGGTTAATCCCCCTGGTCACGGTATTGAAAGGTCTGCCTTGGCAGTAGGAGAGGTTCTATCCCATCTCTTCTTGGGACAATGCCTCCCCCTCTTGGAAGCAGCTCCATTCCCACTGCCCTGCCCCTTTTTACTCACTCGATGATCCACATTGACTGTAAAGAGGGGCTTGATCTCAGACACGTCCTCATTGTTGCGCTGAGCCTAGGATAGGGGAAAAGACTGGGATTACATGCAAATCCGTGAATTAAATGGGGCTCCTCACTGAATAGTATTCTCCTGGCAGGTCTGACACCATCACCATTCCCCTACACTGGGGCAGGGAAACTCCACCGCACAGGACCTTTGAATACAGTCCATAAAACTTTTGTTGGTGGATACAGCCCCTTTAATAAAACCTGCCATTGTTTGATCTGTCCCCGCTCTCCCAGCAGTCAACATCACTGGGCAGATGTTGACTGCTGGAACACTTTCCCCATGCTTCTCCCCGCTGAGCACTGAAAAAGGCTCCCTTCTCTCAACACAGTACTGCTCTTATCTCCGATCAGCTGCTGACTGGAGATAAGAGCTTTTCTCCGCAGGGTGATTTAGTCCTGATTACTTCTGAGTGATTTAGTCCTGATTACTTCTGAGGCTTGTCATGCTTACATGCTTACTTCTGAACAGATATGCAAAGGCTTACTCTGTTCACTTGTGAATACATACACAGTATTGCTGAGTGATACAGACCCATGCACAGATAGAACATAACATCCGAGACCTTTTCCAAATTGAAATTCAGCCCTTGGACTGAAAAGATTCCCCACTTCCACCCTACACTGAAAAGCTGTACAAGAATAGGTCCAGTGGAGAAAGTGAGAAAGCATGATAGACTGGTGTAAGAGGTGGAACAGAACAACTGCAGTGAACTATTAATTTGAAGGACTGTGTTCTCAGAACAATGTCAAGGTAGATGAGGGCAGTGCTTAAATTATTGTTTAAAAAGGCACAGGGAATCAGGTCTTCATATGATCCTTGGCATTTGTCATGGAACGAAGCCTCACTCTTTACTCCCAAGTGTGTGGAGACAGGTTGCAGTTGCTCAATGGCAAGGGGAAACACTCTGTACATGCTCTGAGGTCTATCTAAAAACTGGCACAAACAGAAATGGAATGGAGAGATAATTAATGCTAAATGATTAGAGGACAAGGGATAGAGCTGTAAAAGCTAAACAGTACCTGCAGGAGATTTGTCTTGCTTCTAGTACTGGAAAGGTCATGCCACTGACTTTTAAATTACTATCAAGCCCACGTGCTGAAATGTATTTGCCAGAAGTCTGACTGCCTATAACACGGGACTCTGCACAGTCTACCTAAGCCTTCTCCTTCCATCCATAAGGGGGCCACCTCACCTTGCGCAAGATGCTGTAGGACTCTTCATCAAAAAACTTCACCTCATAGGTGCCAGAGCGGGCCAGCTTATGCTCCATGCTCCAGGAGACCTGCCCAAGAAAGAGATAACTGGATCAGTGCTGAGAGAAACCGGACCCTCACTGATTCAACAGGGACAGACAGACATAGACATACGCACACACAGTTACATGTGTAGGTGTGCCACCCGCTTCAGTAGCCAGGGCTACAACAAGCCAAACTAGCCAATGGTTCGGGGTAGCAGCTTGCTTTAGCATGGAGTACACTATGGAGGGATCTATGGAATCAGACCCACCATAAATCCAGAGCCATGCATTTGTGAAAGGCGACAACTACCTCCTCACTCCCTATTTATATTGCACAAAGACTGGCAACTTGTTCAGCAATGCTAACATCAAATATACAACCTAAGCCAAAAGGCTGATCTAGCCATTTACTGGCAAGTTGCACATTTTTTCATATCACTGTGCCACAAACATCACTGACAAACTATACATATTGGAAAGGGCCTATTCTACAATATCCTTGCTCCGATACTGCTCAAGTGTCAAGTAAAGTGAACCAGTAGTTTTGAATCCGGGACTCAACTCCTGAGTGCTTACTTTTACTTGTTTTTGGTAAGTGCACTTTTCTTTGTCGTTACATTTTCAAATAACGAAACCAAAAAGACAAGAAGATGAAAACAAATCAGAAGAGAAAGCCAGGACTATGGATTTTAACACAATATCACAAGTTATAGAGAAGTCTGAAGGTAGCACAATTCCCAAACCTGACAAATCAAGGTGCTCATTCTCAAACCGAGAGAACACATCTTGCCCAAGGCTGCCCTGAAGATGTATGACAGAGCTAGAATCTCAACTTGTATCCAATACTGTCCATAGCATGCCACTAGCATTTCACTGCCTCTACCAGGAACCACTGCTTGTTCTTACCTGATAGCGGCCAACATCTTGACCCCGAGTGACAGGAAACTGCTTGCCATTGACATCTGCATAGAGGGCAACGTTCTACAGAAAGAGAAAGTAGGAATATAAGGAATCCACAACACACCCTCACATTGAAAGGTCAGTGAAGTTTTTTGCCATCCTTGCTCAATAAATAGGATGGGCAGACCCTCCTACTTCAAGTGCTAGTATGCTCCACAAACAAGATAGCGTGAAGAGCCATTGGCAGAGACCCAGAGAGGTATGGTTTCTAAACATGTTTTTTTGCTCTTTCCCAAAATGAGCATGTGCCACCCGCAAGCCAGATCAGCCAATGGTTCGGGGAGGCAAGTTACTGTGGCATGGGGTACACTATGGAAAGCCCATGGAATGGGACCCACCATAAATCCAAAGCCATGCCACCTGCTGAGACACACCCAATGCAAAAATGGAAGTCTGCCTTTTGGTTCCCAGACCCGTACCAAACCTGTTAGATCAGGGGTGGGCAAAACATAGGCTTTCGGCATCTACTTATTTTTTTTAATTAGAATCTAGAAATACATCAACTGGAGCCTTGTACAAGATGTAAACTCAGAAGTAAGGAATTCCGAGCCAAGGAAATAACGAATTCTAAGCCTAATAATTTGTTTTGATTATCAGTACTGAAACTAAGCAAGCAGTCTGTCCACACACAAAAATCATTCTTGAGTATCGCAAGCTTTTTTTCATTTTAGCAACATAATGGGGTGTGTGGGGGTGTTGTCAATTTCTTGCTTCTATTGTTAAACAATTGGGAGTCAGAAATCATTGCCAATGTACTGAAAAACATGCAGAGATGATCCAGATTTATTTTCTGCTCGCCCCTGAACTAGACTGAAGTTTACTCTATAAAGTAAAAGAAGCCAAGTATACAGGCACTCACCTGAGCTCCATTCTTACAGGTGAGGGAAATCTCAACAACAAAGACAGTCTCTGAAGAAATAACAGCATCTGAGGTAGTGTAGTAGGATGGAGAGATGACTGGTTCTGTACAGGTTTCAGCTGACAGGAAAGAGAAACTGGCTTAGGAATCAAAACATCAAAGACAACATTTGGGCCTATCCATAAAAGATGATCTACTACATGGCAGAGTTCCTATGAGCTTAACATGTCATATCAGAACATATCTCAAGTTATTTCTGGAATCCACCCAATGTTGTCATCAGCTGCCTCTGCTTGCTTAACGAAAGAAGCATTCAGAACGATCGGACCTAATGAAAAAGAAAACACACTTTTCAAAACATCCCCTCCCCCAAATTCAGAAGTCAGGTGTCTGCACTCAAGATTTCTAAAACAAGATGGGTATGCATATACATGTGCATATGTGTGCAAATCTATTAAATATTTCTTAAACTGAACCCATCGTGATTCGCTTCATCTCAGGGTGCTTCCAGACAAAGCTATTACTGTGCAATGACTGTCTCATTCACAGAATTTTACCTGGGGGGGGGGGGGGGGCAAGGAGGTCCAGATAGGGTCATCTTCACTTTGTAACCCTCCCGTGTTTTCCCATAGCTTCTTCCAGCTTTATTCTTACCAGGAAAAAAAAAGTTAAGGAGGGAAACACAGAATAGCTTCATAATAGCTTCTGACTGGTAGTGAGAGGAACTGTCCACCTGAAAGCACCCACAGTGCGGTAGAATCCCAGTTGAGAAATTCCCTTCTCAGTCAATGTTTCAGCTCCCTTTTTACTTTTAGAAAGCTGATGAAAACAGGCCTTTTCTGTCATGCTTGTCCACAATCTGAGCTAGATTTAGCTGCTATTTACTAGGGAATGTTGATTTATTATGGTATGGTTTACATTTCATATTGTAATCTACAATTTTACAGACATTTTATTGCTAATTGCATCAACAGCATCACTAGAAATGAGTTTATACGTTAAGCAAGCAAGTTCAGAGCAAACATTATGTTTCTATGTATGCGAAATCTCATTTCAAATCCCATTAAAACAGGTAAGTGCTAATAGTCCACCATGAACAGTTCAGCACTTCATCCATTGTCTCATTAAACATATGTGCAGCAGCAAATGTGTACCTTATAAAGCTATACATGCCAAGAAAATTGCCTATGGCTCCCCATCAAGTTGATCTGGAGTGGCAAACACACATGCTGCTATATAACATGTAAAGAGGACCTAAGTCTCAGGAAGAATAGGAAGGACTTAGAAATTGAAGACTTGCTCAAGTAATTTAGGGGAGGTGTGTGGGGAGAAGACTGACATCCTACTTTGCACAACTATACCTACTAGCTAAGAGATCAAAACTTCACCTCCACAAGGAAAGAGCACATTTTTTTTCTGAATTTCAAGTTTTTCTTATATATATATTTACTTAAAGAAACTGCATTCATTATTATTGTTAAGAGTCATTGGAAATGTTACTAAGCTCAGCCTCCCCACACACAATTTGCAACGTGGGAAAATACTGGTGCACCTTACAGGATCATTGAAAGCTCCAAATTACTCTCCATTCAGTCTTCCCCAACTAGATGCTCTCCTAAAGTCTTGGAATACAACTCCCATTTTCCTCAGCCAGCATGGCAGAGAAGGCTGTATTAGGTAATATATCCAAATTCACTATTTACTTGGTGCATCATTTAAAATTGATCGGAGGTTTTGCAGATGGAAGAACTACCATGTCCTTCTTTACTCCTGCTCGGTTTTTACAAAGGATCAGTGTATTCTAATTAGTGCTAGAAACAGATCTGAGTAACTTAAATTTTCAGAAGAAGAATGGCGATCGCTTCTTTATCCTAGCATGTTTGGGACAACCAGAAACCTGGTCTGCAAAGACCTTCTTCATTCAGAATATTAAGAAAATTGTCAAAAACCACAGATGGAGCTTCCACTACTATGCTTTTTTTTCTCGCCACTTTCTTTTCTGTATAACGTCCAGCCTGAGGGAGATGCCTGTGAAATTCAAACGACTTCTCACTAGTTTATGACTTTCAGCTCATTCTAATAATAGTATTAACTATTATTGCTGTTTGAAGTAATAATACAATAATTTCTACAATAACGAAGGGACATTCAAAAGTAACAGTAACAAAATTAGTAACAGTAACAATTATTAGGATCAACTGAGAATGACAAAGAGATGAGGAAGCTTTTGAATTCTTTAAGTCTATATCAGCCTCATGAAGAGTTAAAAAACTCAAAACATTTAAAAAATGAAAAAGAGGGTCTGCAGCTCATAAATCATAAAATGGCATGGCAAAGATGTTACACAGACGAAGCTGAATGTTATATGTGTTCACTCAGAAGTAAGTCCCAATGAATTTGATTTACTTTCAATTAATAATGATCCAAATTAGATCTTGACTGGTTGGAAGGCAGGGAGATCTCAAGTATGGATCTCAAGGGCACTGTAGCTACCTGGGGCATGCTGGGAGTTGAAAGACTTTTTTGTCTAAACATGCATAGAATTGCACCCTAATAAAACACATCCAAACAGATGCAAGAGTTCGGTTTGCAAAACACTGGTCCCTTGTGAGGCACAGATCAGAAACAAAAACATATGTGATGGCCCATATATTAGCAAAACCAGAGATTAGCTTTAGACTATGAACCAACACTGTTATCTTTTCGGCACCAGGTCAAAACTTTCATTTTCTCTCAGGCGTTTTAACAGCTTAAGATGAGGTTTTAACCAACTTCATGGCCAGGCTTAAAAGTTTAAAGTGTTTTAAATATCAGCTGTTTTATGTTTTTAAATTTTGTATATTGACTTTTTTAATGTTCAATCTTTTAATTTTTGTAAACTGCCCAGAGAGCTTCAGCTAAGGGGCGGTATATAAATGGAATAAATAATAATAATAATAGTCAATAGAAGCCAACCTGCGTATTACACCTAGTTCCGTCCCCAAGATGAGCTCATATGGTTATTGCGAGGAATAAATGGTGGCGGTGGTATCTTCCACATACATCTGCCAATTACTTTCCAGTAATTGGTATCTGCCAATTACTTTTCAGGCGAAGTATAAAGTGTTGGTTGTTACCTTTAAAGCCCTACATGGTTTGGGTTCAGGGTACCTACGGGATTGCCTTCTCCCGTATAATCCGCCCCGCACACTCAGGTCCTCTGGGAAGAACTTACTCCAATCAGCCAGAACTAGGCTGACAAGTGTGACCCAGAGAACCTTTTCTTCTGCCGCTCGCTCCCAGACTGTGGAGTGGCCTGCCGGGAGAGATTCAACAATTTAGTAGTCTTCTTGAATTTAAGAGAGCCGTGAAGACTAATCTCTTCCGGCAGGCCTACCTAGTTGAATTTTAAGATGTTTTAATGATGTATTAGTTTGATTTGCTTTTAATGTTTTGTCTATTTTATGTATTTATATTTATTGTTGTTCCCTGCCTCGATCCGGAGGGAGAGGCGGGTTAGAAATAAATAAATATATTATTATTATTATTATTATTATTATACATTGCCCTGAGCTGAGGAGCATACACGATCCCCAACCCCACCTCATTCTCACAACTCTGTAAGATCGCCTGCGAGGTAGCAGCGAGTTCCCCAGAGTGAGGGGACACAACAGAGTCTCCGCTGCCCTAGCAGAACACTCTTCCCGCTACATTAAGGAGCCCAGAGATGGCAAAATCCCTATCTTAGAGAGAGTCGCGGACGAGGAAACGGGAGGCGAGAGGGGACCAGACCAGGCCCTTCACCATAGAGTCTCCCCACAACGCGGTGAGGAGGAGAAAGGAGTGAAGGGAGGCCCACAAGAAGAGCTACGGAAGCCACGGAGGGTCTCCATACCTCGCACCCCGCTCAGCAACAACAGCGCGGATACCAACCACGGCAGCCCCAACCCGGCCCCCGCCATGGCCAAGCCGTGAGAGAGCGAGGAAAGACCGACCTGCCGCAGTTAAAGCTGATGCGCTCCGCCTCCCGCGCGGGGGACGTCGGGAAGGTGCCACCAGCCAATCAGCGGCGGCGCCACTCCCGCCCTGGTACCTTCGCCACGTGACACAGCGCGGCTCGAAAGGGAAAGAGACGTGGCCTTCGGCGAAGAGTTCTAAGATGGCCGCCCGCGACTTTTGTCGCGCCTACACGTTGAGAGAGCGGGAACATCCGAAGAGGGCTTACTGCGCACGCGTAGTATGGGTCCCAGTATTATTATTTTTTGTCCGGGGATGAAAGGAGTGCCCGAAAACATGGCCGCCAGGGACTTATTTAACGCTGATACAGCGACAGGACAAAGGCAATAAAGTAAGAATGGTTCGCGCATGCGCCCTTATCCATCCGCGGTTGCTGCCCAGCCGTTCTCGTTTAATCAAAATCACGGTTTTTTTAAAAAAAAATGTCGCGAGATTGACAGCGCAATCCTTGTCTGTTGAGAGGAAAGTCCTAACGTTCAACGGGGCTTGTTCCCAGATAAGTGAGTATAGAGCTACAGCCTTAGAGGGGTTTCCGAATAGGCGCTTTGACTGCTTTGTAGCAGAGATACCGGACATGTTCCGCCCTCAGCAGAACGGGCATTTTCGAATAAGTCGCCACAGGGTGCGACTACCGAAAATATCCCCACCACCACCCGCCGAAGATGCGGCGGTGGCGGACAAGCCTGTGGCCGGACAGAGCGCCTGTTGCCAGAGCCTGTCTGTCATTGATCACCGTTTGAATACTTGGCGTTCCCCATTGGACAAAGGAGGCGAAAGGGCAGGACGAGAGAATCTCAGCCAATGATCTCTCTAACTTATGATAGGAGGTGGGTAATGAGAGTTGAAGGTGCGCTTGATTGGTCAAGGGAGACAGCGTGATTTTTTTTAAAAAATAGGGGTGACGCTTGGAGGAGGAGGAGAAGAAATGGTAGCCATGGCAACTAAACCATCGTCCACAGAGACCTCTCTCTTACTAACTGGCACTATGAAAGAGGCCGGCATTGTCCCTGCAGTTTCCAGTTGCTGACCCTCTGATAGACAGTTTTTGTGTAATACCTTTATTAGGCCAGACAAAAGAACACAAAAAATGTGCAAGCTTTCAAGATCTCCAGATCTCTTTGTCAGGCAAGATGTCACAAAAAGTAGGGCTGTTTTTTTTTTTACATCTCGGATGATGGATTGCAAAAAAACTGATGATGGTGAAGTCACAGTGCCCAGGGCTGTGCAGAGCTGATCATAGGCCCAGGCCAGATGGGAAGTGTGTGCCCCCCCCCCCCCCATTTCAAACTACTCATTAAGTATTTTTTTAATCAGTGGCACTGATTCAGTGCTAAATACATATAGGAACTAGAACGATTGATTAAAAAAAAAGGTAATGGGAAGCACACTTTTATTCAAGATGTAAGATATCACTTCTTCACATTCAGAATTTCATGATGGGCGGCTTCTGTGCTGTTTCCGCCAGGCGGGCTCCTCGCTTCTCGATGGACCGCTTACGCTACGGAAGCAGTAGCGTAAGCTAGGGGGGGCCTCCTCATCAGAGGGCCCCCTCAAAATCGTGGGCCCTGGGCCAACTGGCCCCCTCTCTGCATGGCCCTGACAGTGTCTGCGTATTCACATAGCCCGAGTTGCCCTTGTGTATCTTTCATTAGCTGAGTCCCTAAGGTCACCCATTCAGCTGACTGCTTCAATAAAACTGCGTTGGACTAAGATCACTGACTCTGTGCCTCTTAGTGGGAATATGGCGTTATCCTCCTAGGAGAAGAATCTGGACACAAGTTTTGTCTAACAGTAGTGCATAAGGCACACAGCAACTAATGTAGATAACAATAGACAATGAAGCTGGGGTACGCAATGCTTCATAACATACAAACAACTCACAAGTTTGAATTGTTATTATACATATATAGGCACACTAAACAGTGTGAATACAGAAATGCACTTATTATTGCATAACAGTTGTTATTGACAAGCTGAGGCAGCTGAATAGGAAATATTTAAACTGCCAGTTAACCAGTAGAAAATGAGGAACATATATAAGAGAACAGATATTTTTAGTCTTATAAAAGGATTTTTAATAGAATTAAACAAATTTCTTCAGCGTTATAAATAGTTCATATATGGTTAACAGGTTTCTCCGGGGTTGTAAGTAATACATACACAGTTGTTTTCTTCAGTATAATAATTCATATAAAGTTAATCATACAAAGTTAACAGTTGCTTTCTGAAGAAAGCAACTGTGTATATATTACTTACAACTAAAGATGTGAAGGCTCGGAAAAATTCGAACCCCCCCCCCCCCAGTTTTTTCCAAAGCCTTTTTTTGTTTTTTTCTGAAAAATTGAAAAAAATGAAGAAAAATTGATTTTTGAATGTTTTATATTCGCATGATGCATGAAATGTTTAAGACAAGGTGTTTATATGTTTACTTCTCCAAATGATTTCTAAAAACTATGTACAGTATCAGATTATTACAATTTCTGTGCACCGAATACATGCAAGTCCCAGGTTGCAAACTGAGACTACAACTCTCAAATACAAGAGCAAGATGCATTTCTGCCTCTAGGGGGCACTGCCATTGAAGCAGGGACTGGTAGGGCTTTTCATGGGAATTCTTTTTAGGGGTGTGCATCGGATCGGATCCGATCCACGATCCGAATCCGATCCGACCCAAAATCGGGAAAATCCGATCCGATCCGATCCGGACAACCTCCGATCCGATCCGATCCGATGAGGTCCGATCCGGATCGGACGCCATTTTGAATGCTTTTTCCCATAGCCAAGTATTGTTTTACAAAAACGCCTATAACTTTTTCATTTTTAAAGATAGAAGGATGAAACTTGGGCACATTGTAGACTGGTTAGGGGTAGTTATCTGTGAGAAATTTCAGAAAGATTGGTGCATGCATTTTGTGGCAATTAATTTTTTAATAAATACCCAGGAATGCCTATAACTTTGTCATTTTTAAAGTTACACACATGAAACTTTGCCACATTGTAGGGGGTACCTTGGGACCTATGTGTGTGAAATTTCAGAAACGTAGGTGCTTGTCTTGTGTGGCAATTAATTTTTAGAAAAATGGGTAGTAGTGGGGTAAATACAGTTACGCCTCCCATTTTTTTATTTTTGAAGATACAAACAGGAAACTTGGGCACATTACAGGTACCACTTGGCTTGATATGTGTGTAAAATTTCAGACAGCTGGGTCCAGGCATGTGGTGGCAAGGTATTTTTGAAACAATGAGGAAAGAAACGCCTATAACTTTGTCATTTTTAAAGTTACACACATGAAACTTTGCCACATTGTAGGTGGTACCTTGGGACCCATGTGTGTGAAATTTCGGAAACGTAGGAACTTTTCACTTTGTACTCAAGCAGACACGAGCCCTGTAATGGATACTACCAAGGATCAAAGGGATCGAGACCAGAGTGATCCTTCCTTGCACGCATGGCTGCAAAACTCAGCTAGGCTCAGCCGTTCTGCTTGAAAAGTGAAAGTAGGAAAGGAAACACGAGCCCTGTAATGGATACTACTAGCAAGGATCAAAGGGATCGAGACGAGAGAGTGTTTCCTTTTCTTCGCGGGAAGCGGGAGGGGAAGACCTGGCCTCTGTAGAAATTTTTTTGAAACATGTAATTTAAAAATTCCATAGCCATCAAATGCCTGGACCTATAATTCTGAAATTTCTGACACATATCTACCCCTAACCCATCTACAAAGTGAGCAATGTTCAGACTTCTAACTTTTAAAATAAAAAAGTTATAGGCGTTTCTTTCCTCATTGTTTCAAAAATACCTTGCCACCACATGCCTGGACCCAGCTGTCTGAAATTTTACACACATATCAAGCCAAGTGGTACCTGTAATGTGCCCATGTTTCCTGTTTGTATCTTCAAAAATAAAAAAGTGGGAGGCGTAACTGTATTTACCCCACCACTACCCATTTTTCTAAAATTAATTGCCACACAAGGCAAGCACCTACGTTTCCGAAATTTCACACACATAGGTCCCAAGGTACCGCCTACAATGTGGCAAAGTTTCATGTGTGTAACTTTAAAAATGACAAAGTTATAGGCATTCCTGGGTATTTATTAAAAAATTAATTGCCACACAAGGCAAGCACCTACGTTTCCGAAATTTCACACACATGGGTCCCAAGGTACCACCTACAATGTGGCAAAGTTTCATGTGTGTAACTTTAAAAATGACAAAGTTATAGGTGTTTCTTTCCTCATTGTTTCAAAAATTAATTGCCACACAAGGAAAGCTCCAATGTTTCTGAAATTTCACACACATATCAAGGCAAGTGGTACCTGTAATGTGCCCAAGTTTCCTGTTTGTATCTTCAAAAATAAAAAAATGGGAGGCGTAACTGTATTTACCCCACTACTACCCATTTTTCTAAAAATTAATTGCCACACAAGACAAGCACCTACGTTTCTGAAATTTCACACACATAGGTCCCAAGGTACCCCCTACAATGTGGCAAAGTTTCATGTGTGTAACTTTAAAAATGACAAAGTTATAGGCATTCCTGGGTATTTATTAAAAAATTAATTGCCACAAAATGCATGCACCAATCTTTCTGAAATTTCTCACAGATAACTACCCCTAACCAGTCTACAATGTGCCCAAGTTTCATCCTTCTATCTTTAAAAATGAAAAAGTTATAGGCGTTTTTGTAAAACAATACTTGGCTATGGGAAAAAGCATTCAAAATGGCGTCCGATCCGGATCGGACATCTGGTCCGATCCGATCCGACCAGCCTCCGATCCGATCCGATCCGATCCGACCCCCCAGGTCCGATTCCGATCCGCTATCCGATCCGATCCGGGGGGTCAGTGCACATCCCTAATTCTTTTCATGGGAATTGGTGCTTTCTGTCTGCTTGACACTGTGGAGGACTAGCGGAGACATAAATAATTTCCTTTGTTACTAACTAATATTGATGGTCTCTTCTGGGTTTTTTTGTGTTTGCTTTTTGCCTGCTCCTCATAAACTGGCAAAACCAAAGAGGTTTCTTACAGTTCAGGTGTTCCTTAAAGTTCAGGAGCTTATAGCTCCATTTCTTTTTCTTTTTTTTAAAGTATAAATTTTAAAAAGTATACTTTTAATATACCAAATGTGATAATTTTATGCCAACTCAACTTGTACATAACTACATTTTATGTTCCTAAAGTAATAAAGTGACTTTCAATCTGTAAAAAGTGCTAATATTGCATTTTTTCAATTTTGGGGGGGAAATTTCCGGGTTTTTTCTGGAAAAAAATCTGTTTATTTCCCATGGCTTCAAAATTTCCAGAAATTTTACATCTCTACTTACAACACTGAAGAAACCTGTTAACCATATATGAACTGCTTATAACTCTGAAGAAATTTGTTTAATTCTGTTAATCCTTTTATAAGACTAAAAATATCTGTTCTCTTATAGATGTTCCTCTTTTTCTACAGGTTAACTGGCGGTTCAGTTATTTCCTATTCAGCTGCCTGAGCTTGTCAATAACAACTGTGTTATGCAATAATAAGTGCATTTCTGTATTCTCACTGTTTAGTGTGCCTATATATGTATAATAACAATTCAAACTTGTGAGTTGTTTGTATGTTATGAAGCATTGTGTACCCCAGCTTCATTGTCTGTTGTTATCTACATTAGTAGTTGTGTGCCTTATGCACTACCTATTTAATCTTGACTTTGTCAACTACCACCTTCCCTATCGATTTATAATTTCATTAGCTAAACATACAGCCTCAGTCTAAGACTGAAATCCTATACACACCTAACTGGGAGTAAATCTCATTGAAATCAGTGGGTCTTGTCCTAGATTTTTAGGAAATAGCTGATTTTGCTTTATTGGATTTGCTGGGAAGACTATTGAAAAAATGTGAATCCACCTCTCTCAAAACAATATAAGATGTCTTATTATAAAATGCAAATGCCAAACATTTAATGATAAATAATTAAGCATTTAAAAATATACATATTTAAGGTTGCCATCTTATGCATGTTTAGACAGAAAAACTACAGCTTCCTTCATTCCCCAGCCAGCACTGCCTCTTTTTCTCATAGGGGAGTTGCTCCAGCCCCTTGATAATTTTGTTTGCCCTTTCTTGCACCTTCTCCAGCTCTACAATATCCTTTTTATAGTTTACATGCCAGTTTATTTATTTATAACTAGGTCTTAGAGAGAGATTAATAGGGACACAGTCCTATGCGTTCCTACTCAAAAGTAAGACTGTTACAGATTAGGTAAAATTACCCTTTTTCTAAGGAGATTGCAGCACTAGAAAATTTATTTTTCTTTCATTTTGTCATTCATAACCACCTTGCGGGGTAAGTTAGGCTGAGAGCCATGAACTGGGTTCACTCATCACGCTAACCCATGGTGGGTGGCAAGCTATGCTGGGTTGGTAGTTATGCACACAACCTACTGTGTTTCCATCAGACGATTAGGCAAACAAGCTGCACAGAGTAGTTTTTTCACCCACTCCTTGGCCCTCCACCTCCTATAGTCTTCCAGCTGGGCAGGTATCCCAGCTTCCTTTACAGCAGGAATAGAGATCGCTTGAGAGGAGCAGAGCGGCGGCAGCATTTTGGCCACTCTTGCCAAGCAACTCTGTAGGCGATCTCCGTAACCCATGCTGGTACAACAGACAACATCCTAACCCACCATAGGTAAAATATCCTTTACTGCAGACTGTGAGTTCTCAGGTTGGCTTATTTGGGGAAAATAATTCACCATGGGGAGGGGGGATACCCCACAGCCAACACACTTAACCCATCATGGGACATTCTGGAAAATGAAACATGAGTTAATGTGTTGTGTGAACCCAGTCCATGTAACTGGCCCAAGGTCACCCATTCAGCTGTCCTGAGATTGAACATGGTTTTCCCCAGACTGAGTCTCACACATCTGTCAGCTATACAGCACTGGCTCTGAGCATGAAGGGAGTGGGGAGCAGCCCTTTGGGTCTGTCTTTACCCAAGATATATGCTGCCATGTTGAAGTGTGCGGGAATTTCCCACAGGAGCATTTGCACTTTCAATAAGAGACCCCTTTACTCGTGCAGCAAGTCTGTGGTGTGAAGAGTGAAAGATAGAGTCTAACCTCAAGAAGAGATTGCCTAGAAGAGACATAGATTAAAACTACAGGCAGGGTTTTGATTGAGTCAGTGACCATGAATCAGATGTGGAAATTGGGAGGCCCAGACCGCAAACGACACTTGGAGGGGAAAGATTTTCTAACCAGCTGAGACGAAAACACGAACCAACAACCATCTTTCCTCCATTTCCCCAATACAATGAAAAGAAACACCCTATGTTAATGGCTGCTTGAGAAGCAGAAATGCAACAGGTGAATCTGTGTTGTCATAAGGCAAGTTGAGTAATGCACTGTAGATATATTTATGGCTGGGTTGTAGAGCAGGTTGATGTCAATACCATGCACTGCAAATTAACAGGCATTACTTATATAAATTCACTCTCCTCCTGAAGTAGTTGGACATTATTCAAATCACCATGCTGAATCTTCCCCCTCCTTCCTCTGGTGCTCTTGCGTGCAAAATTTGCCCCTGTCAGCTTCCCTACTGTATATGGTGGAGGGCTGCGCATATAGGTCACTGCCTGGACTATGACTTTTATTTAGAAAGGGGGGAGGAACCAAAACGCAGAATCACCTTTCTGCCTGTCAGTCACTCAAGGCAAAATATAACCCATTAACCTTCCCCCACTATAAACAGCAATCAAAATAGAAAGACAACAATGTTTCCATTTTGGAATGTCTGGGAGAATGAAAGATTTTTTACATTTCACTTGCATTTCATTGATGGGGTGGCTTGGCAATGGCAACTCTCCCGGGGGAGCTGCGGTACCACCACTGAGAAGGCCCTCCCTGCGTCTCGCAAGCTTTTGCTTCATGAGAGGAACTTGAAAACTGGATCAAAGTTATCTTGAAGAATGGGAAAAGGGTCGTCTGAGAAGAGACATTCCTGTAGATTAGCTTTCTCCAACCTGATACCTGCAAAGATGTTTTGGACTTCAACTCCCATCAGCCTGGCTAGAATAGCCAATGGTCAGGAATGCTGGGAGTCCAAAACATATGGAAGGCACCAGAAGGCCACTGTAGGTACTTGCATTTGGGGTAGGTCTGTCATTCCCCCCTCCCCCCCCCCCCCCCGATTTGATGCTTTTACGTTTATCCCAGTATTCTGCCTCATACCAGCTTTTGCTCAATTGAAGGTCATGGAACCAATTGTCTATCCATCCTACCTTGAAATTAGGATCCACGAGACTGCAAAACAGAGTGTCAGCTTCTCTCTAGCACAACACCTTGGGGGGAAGCGCTTTCAGGGCCCACCCCATGATCTGTGCATGCTCCCCCTTATGTACTGACCCTTATGCAAATAAGATTTGTTCCATCACTGCTTCTTCTGTATGCATCCTCCCTGTGTATCCTTCCTCTCATAGCAACATTTGAAGACTCCAGATGCAAACATCAGCTACAACAACTGGAAGAGAGCCATTGGCACAGTTCCTCAGGATCACCACCAGGTGTCTCTCTCAAACCAGAGAAAATGGATAGGGTGAGGCTGAAACTGGGCTCGGCCAGACATCTTGAGCCCCAAGGCAAACAGTCCTTTGAAAGGAATGAATGAGCACCCTTCTTGCAAAGCTCCTGTCCATTGCAACAAGGCTTGTGCTGTAGATCTGTCCTCCACGGGTCAGATTGTTCCACCTCGCACTTTGACAGCACCCAAAATCAAGTGCCTGAGGCCATCTCACCTTATGCTGGAACAGTGAGGCATTGGGCCATTGGTTGCAGGGCCGGCCCTATCATTAGGCAGAGTGAAGGAGTTGCCACAGGCAGCAGTTGCTGGGAGGTGGAAGCAAGGTGTTGGAAGAGAGAGCTGTGTGCCCATGCAACCTGCCCTGCACTCCCTGAGTTACTCTGCTTTTCAGGTGCAGTGAAAGATGCTGTCCCATCATCAACGTTGACAACAGATTCATCGGCCAGTGCAGTTGGCTTTTGTGCATGGCATGGGAGGGGGTGCCATCTTGTTCTTTGCATCAGGCCAACCCTGATTGGTTGGAAACGGAGGGTTTTCTGCAGCACAAACTGACATCTACTTAAGTGTTAGTGCTGCATTTCTGATGCAAATAGGGTCTTCAGGTCTCGGCATGACTGGATGCTACAGAGAAGGAGCCTCCTCGTCGGAGTCTCCAAAGGAAGGCGTGGAATCAGAGGGAGGAGCCGGGCATTTTCCATTTGGCTTGGGAGTTTTTACCATTTACCTTCCACATAATCCATCCATCAAGCCCCAGCCCTGATCAGGCAAGCTCTCAGGGTCCACCCTCTGGATTAGAGACCTAATCCTTGTTGCTAGAAGGTTACTGAGCTCAGAGGGGCTTACGTGGAGCTCCCAGGGTGGGGTGTGTCCAGGCCAGGGATATTTTGAACTTCATTCACTCCAAGGGCCAGAATTTGTTTGCTCAAAGGGGCTGCACTCCAGTGGTGGACGGGGCCAAAGAACCATTGGACATGTCCAAAATACCAGCATATTTTCGTTTAAAGCACTTACTGCTAGTAATGAAGCCTTAGGAAGGGCATTTCAATATCTTAGACTGGGTAAAAACCTGTGCAAAAGTTGAGAAAGCACCAAACAATCAGGGGGGAGGGGAGGCAGGCCTTCCGGGGACCCTCCAGATGGCCAGGTTGTGATGCCGAGGAGGCTGGATTTGGCTCCCCGAGGCCTGAGGTTCCGCACTCCTGAATCAGGCCTACACCAGCTTTCACTGAGCAATCCTAGGGCAGCTACAGAGACGTGAGGACTCCAGGGGTGCATTGAAGCTCACCTAATATGGACTATTGTCCTCAACACCCTCCTATTACTATTCCGTCTTCTCGTTCAGGGCACTTAGAGGATGGGGAAAGGGCAGCTTGATGATGATGATATATTTAAATTCATGCTTATTTGCAGTGCTTAATTTCTTAAAACATAGCTGAAAGGGGCTCCCCATTCCTGGAGATCTTCTCTTCATCATTTGTTGTGACCTTGTATGGGTATACAGGCGGAAGCGCACATAAATGCATGTGCAGCTGTGTCTGTGTAGAGATTGTGCGGTTATTCTCCTTTTTCAGGGGCACATATGCAGGATCAAACACCCTACACATTGACTAAACTAGAATAATTTCCACTCCGAGTTCTGTTCTCACGCAGATGCTAATGTAGATTAGAAACCTCTCTAGCCGTGCAATAAAATACAGTAGAAGAGGGGAGCAAAATCTAGCCTCCCCTCATTCTTTTTTTAAAAAACCATCCCAACTATGCATACAGATGAGTAGTTCAAAGTATGTTGTTAGTGCCAACTAATCTGTATTAACAGTAAGCCCTGGGTGCTGTTTTGTAGCCAGTTCTCTGTTCTGACCTCTATCTTCTCCAAATAGATCTCCTTCCTTGTAATCCTTTAATTCGGTCCAACTCTGTTATTTACGAGAAGGGAAATCCATCACACTAGGCTTCCTGAAAATGGACTTTTATGGCTTTTGATGGGCCGGGTTTCTGCTGCCCTTAGATGGTGAGGAGCGATTGCCGTTAACCCTCGCCTTGCAGGGGTGAGAGAGGGGTGTTGGCCATGAGGGTCCTTTGCAACAGGAAAAAACTTGCGGGTTAGAAACTGCACGGCCAAGCAACCCAGGTTAGACGCATGCCAAGATATGTGGTTTCTGAGGGTTTTGAAGGGGAAGGGGTTGAGTTATGGTTTCTTCAAATTTTTAAGCATGGTGTGGTTTGGGTTTCTTTTTCTTCGTAGATTTTTTTAAAAAACTGCTTTTAAAAACCCCTTCCGCATTTCTCTTTTATCTTAAAAAGCTGGGAGGGGGGTGGGGAGCGGGACTGTCAGGTTTTGGTTTTAGGAATTTAATAGAACAGCAATAAGGAAAATGTAGCTTTCTAACAAGTTTGTCCTCGCTCAGATCAGAAGCTTTAAGAAAAACGTTCCAATGAAAGCTTAGGCCACAATAACCGAGTTAGCGTTTTAAGTTGCCACAGAATTCTTTGTTACTTTTGTGGTTATCTGTGGGGGTGTGGGGTGGGGTGAGGAATGTTCTTTTGTGGGGACATATTCCTTTGGTCAGAAAGAATGGCAGCTGTTTTGTCATGGCATTTGGAGTTAAAGTAGTGGGGTGTTGTTTGATCCAGATTCAGGAGGCCCTGTGTTGGGACTCGGACCTCTTAGCTTCCGGTTTAGCTGTAGACACACTAGATGGGCTCAGGAGGTCACCCCAAGCCATCTTAATCTGTCTTCATCTGTAAAATGGGTATCAAATCAATCCACCTCCTGGAGTTATTCGTACAATGAGGTCATCTACATAAATGTACTTCCCTTTCCACTCTTCCATGCTTAACCTTCAAAATTCTGTTGTTTTCTGCTGAACCTGGAGATCCTGTAAACCAGGAGTGGGCAATAGTGGAAGGTCTAAGGCAATTTTCACCCCTCAGATCCTCTTCCCCACACCCCACCCATGGCAAACCACTCCATAGTACTAGAAGGGTCAAATTTAGTAGGGCTGTGACTGAAGCCGGAGCCGGATCCCGAATCCAGAGTGGATTGGGCCGATCCGGCCTGATCTGGGCCCGATCTGAACCAGATCAGATCTGGCCCAGATTGGGCCAGATTGGATCCGGACCCGAGGTGGATTGGATCCGGACCTGATCCAGACCTCCCAGATCGGGATCCAGATCAGATCGGGGGGGTCTGTGCACAGCACTAAAATTTAGTTTGCAAACAAATTAATTTTGTAGTACTATGGGCACTGACCTGGATTTTATCTGGTCACCCTACTGCTGCCTTCAGGTATGGTGGAGATTCCGCTTCCATTGAAGGAAGCTTCAACTTTCAGTTCTATCGGCATTTGATGTGGAATGGGAGGAGGGGTGCCATCTTGTCCTTTGCCTCAGGCAACAAAATGTCTTGGGCCAGCCCTGTATGCTACTTATCCCTGCTTCTCATGCCGCCACTGGAGGAGTCCTCTTCAGGTAGGGTGACCAGATAAAATCCAGGTCAGGGCTCATGTAACTGTTAGTTGTAGAGAAAAGGGAATTTCAGCCAGTATCATTTCTATGCAATTAGTTCCTGGTGAAATTCCCTCTTCATCACAACAGTTAAAGGTGCAGGCACTATACTAGAGTGACCAGATACAAGAGAAGGCAGGGCCCCTGCAACTTTAACAGTTGTGATGAAGAGGGAATTTCACCAGGAACTAATTGCATACAAATGACACTGGCTGAAATTCCCTTCTCTCTACAACTGTTAAAGTTACATGAGCCCTGACCTGGATTTTATCTGGTCACCCTACTTCAGGGGAAGATCTAGAGGACCCAGAAACCCAGGGCACCCCAGACCAGGGACTGTCACCAGACCCACAGGAGTCTGAGCCCTTGGGGAAGTCCTCCTTTTCACATGGTCACCTACCTCAAGCAACAGGCACGTAAGGCTGCTGTGTGAAGGAATGCTCGCCTCCAGAAAAGGTCTCCTCAGGAGAAAATGACTCCTTAGGAGTAAGGCTCTGCAAAGGGAGATATGATTACTGCAGCTGAGGCCTGGGTGGGGTTCAGTAGGCTTTGGACTTAAACACCTTCACAGAAAACCTAGCCAGGGTTGGAACAGCTTGGTCCATCCTGCCTTGTCTCTTGAAGTGTGTCTGTAATTGATGCCCCCTGTTTCTTCATCTTTGGGACTGCCTAAGGACTCTGCTTCTGGTCTGTGTAGCATTCCTGACTGATTTATCGTGTTTGACCTCTTGCTTGTGATCCAGAAACTCTTGTTGTTGCCTGTTGTGTGTTCAGAGGAGGGCAACGAGGATGATCAGGGGCCTGGAAACAAAGCCCTATGAGGAGAGATTGAAAGAACTGGGCATGTTTAGCCTTGAGAAGACTGAGGGGAGACATGATAGCACTCTTCAAATACTTGAAAGGTTGTCACACAGAGGAGGGCCAGGATCTCTCCTCAAGCATCCCAGAGTGCAGGACACAGAATAATGGGCTCAAGTTACAGGAAGCCAGATTCCGTCTGGACATCAGGAAAAGCTTCCTGACTGTTAGAGCAATACAACAATGGAACCAATGACCTAGGGAGGTGGTGGGCTCCCCCACATTAGAGGCATTCAAGAGGCAGCTGGACAGCCATCTGTCAGGGATGCTTTCAGGTGGATTCCTGCATTGAGCAGGGGTTGGACTCGATGGCCTTAGAGGCCCCTTCCAACTCTACTATTCTATGATAGGATTCTATGATCCTCTTGTCTGCCTGCCTGCTTGTGCTCTGACCTCTCCCTGGACTTCAACCGCCTCTGTTGTAGCCTGAGCCCCATCAGCTAACCGCCTGTTTGCTGACTCTGCTGCATCTAGAGCCTGTTTCAGCCACAGCAGGACACTGTTGCCCATGCCATAAGTTGCCCATGCATATTCTAGGCTAGGTGGCTCCATGGGCCACATGGCTCTGCATTCTGGGCACCGACGGAATTGGAGAAGACACCAATTCAAGTTTTGCTTCTGGAATTCGGTGGTTTGGATTCTGTGTGGAGCAAGGCGCCTGCACTCTTTTAACAGTTGCTGCGAAGGCAGAAGGTCAGCCAATGCAGCTTCTCCCATCTTGGAGCTGCTGCTGCTGCTGCTGCTGCAGTGTCCGGAGGAAGTGCACTCCATCCCTGCTGCTATTTAAGGCAAAAGAACCTGGTTCTCTACTGAATGTGGTTACCCCCCCCCCCCCAGGTGGGATACCCTTGGTAGAAGTGGTGGTGAGAGAAGGCATTGTAACACCTGCAGCCTGCACGCAGCTGTTGAGAGGAAATGGCTCGTTCCTCCGTTTCCCCACGACTGGCTGAAGTTCTCCATCTGTTTGCAAGAATCAGGCTTCAGGGCTGGGGAAAGCCAGGGAGTGTGTGTGTTTAGAGAGAAAGAGAGAGAAAAATCCTAATAGGGAAGAGGCCCTGTCCAGCTGGTGGCATCAGGGTACAGGAATAAGGGCTTGGGGGCCTAATGCGGTGGAACATCCCTCCTCCCAGTGTGAAATGCATCCAGAAAGGCGAGCGAGAAGTGCTAGCTTCTCAAGCTGAGTGCTTTCTTGCCAGAGGGACCGATGCCCAAAGAAGGGAATGTCTGAGCTAAGACAGCTTTGCTCTCTGGGATGCTCCTGAGCCGTTGCCCTGCGTGCCAGCGTCTTCTCTGTGCCAACGTGGAGGTGTAGCCCGCTGGCTAAGGTGTCCTGGGAGACCGATGTCCTAAGCTCACCTCAGCCTCCCTAAGTCCAAACAGCCGTCGTGAAGAGGTGTTGCAACTCCACAGCGTGAAGGTACCTGAATCAGTGCCATCAGCGGCATCTGAGTCAGGCAGACCCAAGGAAAAGACACTGGTAGGAAGGGTTGGTCCGCTGGAGGCGTCAGTGGGGCCGAGGCTTCTGCAGGTCCGTTTAGGAGCCCAAAGCAACGCAAAGCGCAGGAAGGGCAGCTACAATGGTTGAACTCAGGCTAAACTTAGGGAAAAAAGGCTAGTAATTCGGGGTGGGGGCATGATAGAGGTGTGCAAAATTATGCACGGTGTGGAAAACATAGATAGGGAGATGTTTTTCTCCCTCTCATGAGAGCCAAGGAAGCTGATTGGTGGGAGGTTTAGGACAATTTCAGGACAGTGCATCGTTAAACTATGGTATTCGCTACAGCGTGGAGTACTATCAATGGCTATTAGTCCCGATGGCTTTAGCCTACTCCCAGTTTTCAGAGGCAGTTAGGCTACGTGCACCAGTTACAGGTGAACACGAGTGGTGTATGTGTGTGCTGTTGCTCTCATGTCCTGCTTGAACATGGAAAGTCAAGGGTAGACATGGTCGGGTACCCCAGCAGGGGCTCACTGCCAAGAGCCCCCTGGAGTGGCTCTTCCTCTTCACCATGGCAACCTGCTTATTCACCTGCCTCCCACTCTGGCCCAGGCGATGCTGGTGGGGAGGAGGAGGAGCAGCAGCAGGAGATGCCCCTGCCTCCTTGCTCACTGTTTCTCTGCCTGTTAAGCAAGCAAGTAGTAGCAATGATGAGAAAGGGGAGGAGGAGGAGCTGGTGACAATGGCTGTGAGAAGGTAGACGAGAGCTTTTCCCCACGGTGGCTTCGAAGGGGTGGCAGGTGATTCACATGACACAGCCGCCACTCTGAAGCTATCCAGGGGCCCAAACCCTGGAGCCTGCACAGCCGATGGCGACAGCTGACTGGTCGCCAACAACTGGAGAAGGGCCGGTTCGGGCACCGGGCGTCCCTCTCTTCCTCCCCCTCCGGCCACCCCGTTCCTCCCTCCCCACATTTTATACAAATGGGGAAGGAATGGGGCAGGAAGAGAGGGATGCCCGGGGCCCGAACCACCCCTCCTCCCTCTGGCTGCTCCATTTCTCCTGAATGGGGAGGTGCCGCCGCTGCCGCGCCGAGCACCGGGGAGAGGAGAGGAACGAGGCTGCCAGAGGGATGTGAGCCGGTTCGCGTCCCTCCCTTCCTCCCCCTCTGGCTGCCCCGTTCCTCTCCTCTCCCCGGTGTTGGGCACGGCAGCTGCGGCACCTCCCCACTGGCGTTCCTTCCCATGCAGATACCGGGAAGGAGTGTCAATGCGAGGGCCCATGGCATCCGGGCACCAAGGTGCTGCCGTCAAGACGGGGCCTCACTGAGGGAAGGGCCCCACTGAGGGTGCCTTGCCCAAGGGCCCTCAAAAACACTGCTTGTGGGCGTCGTATTGGCATCTGGGTGGCCACTGTGAGAACCAAATGCTGGACTGCCTAGGCCTTTGGCCCTGTGTAGCACAGCTCCTCTTATGTTCTGAAATGAAAAACGTGCATTCCAGAACATGGAATGCTGCTGACTCATGCATCAATCGTGCTCCTCCCCCCCCCCCCCCGTCCTTCAAGCAGATTGTTCTCCTGTTTAGTTTAGTTTATTTTTTTAAAAAATGAAAAACAGTGCATGCACATTCATTCATCTGTCACCTTTTCAAAGTGCAAAATTCTTCTGGGAATTTGTTTTGCAGGGGAAAGGGAACTTTCTTGATGACATCATGGGTATTAGCCAATCAGGAACATGCATAGCTGGCTCCTGCAGCAGCATTCGCTGAACTTCTTGTTGCTGTTCAGAGCTCAGCCTTGAAGAGGAAAAGTATGCATGCACTGGACATAATCTGGGCGCCTCAAAGTTTGCCACAATGTTCGAAAATGTCATGTCATGTCTGCCTTTATCCCAGGGCTCGTCCCTCCCTCCCTCCCAGAACATGTTTTTTAAAAAAACCTTTTATTTGCAACACAACAGTAACAACAACAGAAAAACAAACGAACAAAAGGAAAAGTTTTAAAATGGGGAAAAACCCAGCTCATGAAATTTATCAATATACTGCAAACATTTGCATCTCCCTTGAGAGAGAGAAAAGAAAAAGAGAGAAAGGGGGGAAAGTGTGTATGTGGCGGGGGGGGGGGAGATTCACCTTTCTATTTTAGATATATGCATTAATATAAGCAGTCCATACTTATATCTAAATGATCATCCATACAACACTGATTGGTTGTTGTAGATCTGCTCAAACATAGTAAGAGCAAGAAGATCTTCAGTCTGTTGAGTGATAGGTGGAGGGTTTTTTTTTAGGGCTGTGAACAGCCTCCCCCAATCTGGATTGGGCCCAGTTCGGATCGGGTCCGGATCAGACCTCCCCCGATCCGGTATGGATTCGGGTCTCCAGATCAAGATCCGGAGACCCTCCTTTTCCCCATAGACTTGCAAGTCTATGGGGAAAAGGACTCACCGCCCTCCCCCTACTCTCCCTGCTTACCTGCTGCCTCCTCGCCACTGTCCACCACTGCCGCTGCTTCCGCTCTACTGAGAACCAGGCCTCCCGGCCTGATTCTCAGTAGAGCGGAAGCAGCGGCAGCCAGCAGACGCCAGCGGAGGGTGGTGGCGGCAACAAGGAGGCAGCAGGTAAGCAGGGAGAGTGGGGGGGGAGGGCGGTGAGTTCAATGAACTCACCACCAGCCTGGCATCCCTGGGTGCCGGCTGCGCAGCCAGCATCCAGGGACCTGGAAAGCCAAGTAGGGCTGGGAACGATCCGGACCTCCCCTGATCTGGTCCAGATCTGGTAAGTCCGGATCACCTTGATCCACTTCGTATTCAGGATTCGGATCTGTTCCCAGCCCTAGTTTTCACCCCTTCCAAACTTGGAGTATAAGTATCTTTGCAGCTATAAAGGCTCTCAGTATCCACTTTTGCTGTCCATCTATTAATCCTGGAACACATCTTGTCTAGGCCAGGAATTGGAATCCTAACTTGGCTACTACTTTTTTTTTAGTACTCTTTATGGATGATGGGTGAATTCTTCCAAATCTTTCCCTCCATCTTCATTTGCTGTCCTGGCATCATGTTGCGGATCACAAAATAGGACTGGCTCAATGCATTTGGGAGCCTGATGTGGAAAATCCAAATGGCACCACCAATTAATATGATGCACAATCCACCAGGGAGATCTCGAAGAGTAGCAGGAGCCCCATTCGAATGAAAAGAAGCTACACCAGGGTGACAGGGGTGGCTTCTGTTCATTTCAATGGAGCTTGCATAGGAGGACTTCCTAGCAGGTTTTGTCATATCTGTCTGTGAGCTCCATCACACCAGCGATTTAGTGCACTCTCGCCATGCCTGCTATGTAGATTTGCAGCACAGTACTCACATGACGCCGTGCCTGTCCTGCTGACACCCTGCCTCTTCCCCAGCCTTCCCTAGAACGCTAAAAGTCTGGTTTATTTTCCCTAAGCGCATTTAATGCGCCTAAGCCTCTGTGTAGTTTTAAAGGAACTGGGGGCTTGAATGGATTGCATCAGTTCCTGGCAGGGAAAAGCGATCTCTCCCAGCAGCCAGCTCCAAGCCTCAATATAAAACTCAAACCTTGCATCCCAGGCTCGAAAGCCTTTTTAAAAATCATACAGCATCTGAATCTCTTCAGAGACAGGATTGTACTCCTTCTATGCCCCCAAAGAGACAGACTAAAGGGTTGTTCAATTTTTGCCCAGCAGAAAGGCGGTCTGGTTGAAATACTCATCTGACAGGGCCTGACTGGAGGGAGAAAGAGAAGGGGAGGGGTGGAGTGGAGTGGAGTGGAGTGGGGCAAAGCAGAAGAGTGAAGGAGCGAAAGAGCAGCTGTTCAGGTGAAAGGGATCGTAAGCTTGTCACGCTTCTGCCTCAGAGGTTAAAAAATACAGAGGCAAACCAGGGGGGAAATTAGGTGTGATGGAGGCCTGTGTTTCACAGAGGCCCCATTGTATATAGGAGCAGGAAACATTTTTCAGCCTTAAGGGGCTACATTTCCCCATGGCTAATTGTCAAGGGACTTCATGGGCCCAGTGGGTGGGGCCAAAGCAAAAAGTGGGCAGGGCCACATCTCTCTCTCTCTCTCTCTGTTTTATACACACACTCATTTGTATTCAGACACACATCCACTCTCACACATCACACATTAATTCACACACTCAAACTTACTGAACCACCTCCCCCATGTATTAATTAAGCTTGCGGGGGGAAAGCCTCCCCTGGGTGGGAGCCAGGAGGGAGGGGTTGGACCAGATGAGGAGGCTGGGCTGCCTTAATGGCCCCTGCCATCTGCCATAGGAGGCGTGTTGTGTGCATAGGAAGACCTCTGCTGGATCAGACCAGTGGTCCATCTGGGGGTGGACAGCTTGGGGCCCTCCAAATGTTTAGCCCATGACTCCCATGATCCCTCTCCATTGGCCATGCTGGCTAGGGCCGATAGGATTGGTAGGCCAAAAACATCGGGAGAGCCACAGGGTGCCCATCCCTCATCTAGTCTAGCATCCTGATTATAGCCAGTTACTTTCGGGAGACCCACACACAAGGCAGCATCCCTTTTGTGTTGTTTGTGTCATCCCCAGCCGCTGGTATGCAGAGGCACATTGCCTCAATGAGGACTAGTCCTTCATCCCATTGAAACTGATGGGGCTTCAGCCTTATTATACTATTTGGCTCTTAATGCCGTTGCTCTTCATCAGATTTGGTCACACAAATAACTTTGGCGTGATGATGATGATGACATTTCTCTACCGCTCCATAGCTGAAGCTCTCTGGGCAGTTTAGAAAAGATTAAAACAATAAAAAATGATATACAAATTTTAAACCATAAAAACAGACAACAGACAATATACACCAAGACACATACATCTAAAAACAACTCTGAGCTATCAGTTGATTGGATTTGATATATCTTAAGTAGATGCTTATATCATCATTGTTATTGGATTTATGAAGATCTTTTCACAGGGAGTTCCAACGGCATATGCAGCAATGTAGCTCAGTGGTAGAAGAACACCTGCTCTACATGCAGAAGGGCCCAAGTCCAATCTCCGGCATCTCCAGGTAGGGCTGGAAAAAGCCCCGCTGAAACCCCAGAAAGCCATTGCTGCTGGTCGGTGTTGACAATACCGGGCTTAGATAGACCAGGGTAGCTTCTTAGTATGAGGTAGCGTCTTACGTTCCCCTCATTTTTAAAATAAATATGAAGCCCTGAAGCTGAAAGCAGCAAAAGAACACATGTTTTTTTTTCCCCAACTGCCACTCTAGCGATGATCGGTTCAGCCAGGGCTTTGTTTAAGCCAGGCCTTACATTCAGACACTGTTTTCATTGCCAGGCCCCAGGCTAGGTGAAGAGTGCCACTGAACATGTGCCGAATGCTTTTTGGTAGGCTGACCATATGAAAAGGAGGACAGGGCTCATGTAACTTTAACAGTTGTAGAGAAGAGGGAATTTCAGCCAGTGTCATTTGTATGCAATTAGTTCCTGGTGAAATTCCCTCTTCATCACAACAGTTAAAGTTGCAGGGGCCCTGCCTTCTTTTGTATATGGTCACTCTAGTATAGTGCCTGCACCTTTAACTGTTGTGATGAAGAGGGAATTTCACCAGGGACTAATTGCATACAAATGACACTGGCTGAAATTCCCTTTTCTCTACAACTGTTAAAGTTACATGAGCCCTGTCTTCCTTTTCATATGGTCAGCCTACTTTTTGGTCAACTGTGAATAGCGACTACCAGTGCTCCGTGCATGCAAGATGCTAGAATGGCTTCTAAATCAGAAAGTCTTATGATTTCCAGTTGGGGTTGAGGGCCTGCACTTCTGATAATCCCATCTGGCCGAACCAAGGAGCAACTCCCTAACGAATTGGGGTAGTAAGTCACCTTGCCTGGTTCCATCTACTCCTGGAGATGCTCATCTCCCTCAAAATCTTTTCCACGGAACCATCTTAGCAGCACCCATGTTCCAGAGGACAAAACAGATGCTCTTTATGTGCTTCATCTATGTGTGAAAATCTCCTATTACTGGTGGATTGAAAAATAATAATAATAAATCAGCCTATGACTGGATTGCTTTCCTGGAACATTATGAAGGGAACTGGAGTCTATGTTTAATTTAAGAAGGAGAATTGCCAGGGCCTAGAGCTGCATAAGGGTGTGCAATGTACCTCAGAAAGAAGCTAAGCGAGTCAGGAGTGCATGATGGAGTTGCTTAGTGCTGTGGGAAAGGCACTCTGTACATGCCCAGTAATATGCCTATTCCATAACATTAAATCATATTGCTTTATTTTTATTTAACAGGGGTGCTGTCAAAGAACGTTCGAGCATCGGGCTAAATGTGTGCAGTTAGAGGAGGAGGAACGGTGCTCCAACAATAGTTAGAAAGGATTTCTTCTGCCACTGGTGCTAATGCTCCCTGGGCAGGTTTCAGTCTGTCAGCCCAAAGAGCTGGTATTCCTGGACACTTTTTGTACAGAGTGATGAAGCCTGGAGCAGGGGGCAGTGGAGGGCTTGGGAGAAACTGTCTCCAGCCAATTTTCCTCCTCCTCCTCGCCATCTTTCTAGTGCCAGAAACAGTTAGACCACCGCCACCCCTCCGTTCCTCACAGTCTCTGCCCTGCTGTGGCTTTATGCTTCTTCCTTCTCTGTGCTTGGAAGCCTGAACTGCTTGCTCTCTGCCAACTGGGTGGGGCTCGCTTACAAGGAACAGCGCTTCAGCCCATTTATGTTGCTTGAAGCTTTGTGCGTTTATTGGGGGGGGGGGGGGCGACCATTGCTTTCTTTGCTTGCTTGGTCCTAGATTGCCAGTCTCTCTGTTGTCTTTATCCTGCCAGCAGCTAATAATAATGTTCACAAAATGAGAAATGGTTATGTCTGGCTGGAATCCACCCCAAAAACAAAAACCCTTTCAGTTATTATGTTCCCCACGACATGAGTGGCAACTTTGGTTGACTCTGTGGTGTAGGGCTCTCTATTGTCCTCCTTCCCCTCTCTTCAACACAGCTCTTCATTTGGTAACCCCAGTGAAAGGGGGGAGGGGAAATGCACTCTGCACATGCTCATTTTCTTCATCATTTTACACGTCTTTCAGCTGAGCTTAGGTATTTCATGGGTGCAGTTCTGATGAGACTCCCTAATTCAAATGTAAACCCCCCTCATGTTGTAGAGCAGAAGAAGATTCTTCGTTTTATTGACTCAGGCAAAGGATTTCCTTTCCAGGAAGAGTGTGAGTGTACAGCAGCTACCCAGATTGTTAGTTGATTACTGTACAGTTCTGAAGTGATTCAAATGCCTACCTTGACTGGGTTCAGCAACACCTACCATCGTCATCATCAAAGCCAGCCCAAGTCATTTTAGTGCCTGAATTAAATTATTATTATTATCATTATTATTAATCTCTCTTTACTTGCTCGTGTTGGCTTTTCTAGACGGACATGACGGGCTTTGCCAGGTCATGCTGTTGCCTGGAGCAATGCTATCTTTTACTGATTCAGGAATTTCCTCACAGTTGAGCATGTTTTAAGTATGACTGCTTTCTGGGTGTAAGTGTAGATGTATTTTAGTAAGCCCAGTTTCTGAAGGTTTTCTGTATAGTTTTTTGATGTGATGCCAGTGACTGATGTGACTAATGAATTATATTATTATTATTATTATTATTATTATTATTATTATTATTGTGTTGTTGTTGTTGTTGTTGTTGTTGTTCAATCCTAATCAAAAGGAGGAGCAGTATAGCTCTTGTGCAATACCTATTCATTTAAATAGAGTGTGGATGTAGGAGAATTTCCTAGCAGCTTGTTTACTCTCTTGAGTCAGACCTGTCTGTTTTCCCACCTGTAGTATGTAAAAACACCTGAGGCAGCCTCCTCCATCTTCTGCCACTCCTTGATGTTACGGTATTTCTTTACTGTGGTTTCAAGCAGTTGGTGGGCTGATTATTTTAAGATGGAAAAGTCCTCTATGGCCTCATCTACAAGAATTCGGCTTTGCGCCTGGTTAGCCGATTATGCGCATATTTGCAGAAGCGCATTTACGCCTAATACCTCTGTACGAGAGGCGGAGAAGCGCATTACTGGACGACCGAAACGTGCTTTAAACTGTTGACATGCGGAGAATAACGTTTACACAGCGGTAAGGCGCTTTAACTCCCGCCACAAATTAAAACTCACAGTTTAACGCGCATTCGATAATGTGCATAATCGGAGAGAAAACGCGCCTCTACGCCCGATTTGTGCTCCGTTCTTGTAGAGGTACATTTTTTAATGAGACTTCAAAGAGCTTTAAACGTCTAGTGTAGAGGCAGCCTGAGATAGAACTATTCAAAAGTCAAATTAACCGCTTTCTCTCTTGTATCTCTTCACCTTCCTTATTTATCTTCCTTATTTATCTTTTATAGTTATCTACTGAGGCTTAGGATATGGCCTGCCTTTCAGCTTTCTCAGTAATGAAGGTATTATTATTATCTCCTTTTTCTCGCTCGTGGCAGTTTTTCTAGACGGACATGACAGGCTTTGCCAAGTCATGATGTCTTTTACTGATTCAGTAATTTCCTGACAGTTGAGCATGTTTTAAGTATGACTTCTTTCTGGATGTTGGTGTGGATGTATTTTGGTAGGCCCAGTTTCTGAAGGTTTTCTATAAAAAATTTTTTGATGTGATGCCAGTGACTGATGTGATTAACAGAATAATTGTAACCTTTTTCTGTTGCCAGAGTTCTTTAACTTCCATGGCCAGTGGTGTATATTTCTCTCTTTTCCTCTTCCTTTTCTACAACATTTTTGTCATTAGGTATCGCTACATCAATGAGGTAACTGTGTTTTTCTTTTTTTGTCTATAGCTGTTATGTCTGGTTGGTTGCAAGGTATTGTCTTATGTGTATGAATTCTTCTGGTCCCAATATATTTTATGATCTGCATTTTCCAAGATTGTTTCAGGTGAGTATGTATAGTATGGTGTAGATGGTTTGATGAGGTTGAATTTGATGGCCAGTTGTTAGTGAATTATTTTTGCAGCTGTATTGTGTCTGTCCATATACTCCATCCCTGCCAGAATTTTACATCCTCCTGTTACATGGTCTATTGTTTCTTAGAATTGATGACATTTTCTACATGAATCTATTGTTACACTGTTATCTTTTATGATGTATTTTTGGTAGTTCGTGGCTGCTATAACTTGATCCGTTGTTGTTGCTGTTGTTAGAAGCAGCAGTTAAAAGAAACATCTTCCAGAAGTAGCAGGGCTGGGAACGCCTGAAAACCTGAGTTACCGTGAGGCAGATTAGTCAATATGGGGAAGATGGAGCAGTGTGCTGACTCTGTAAAACAGCTTGCCTCTTAAGACAGTTTCATAATATTTCATTTTACAAGCATTCACAGACATTCAGAGTCTCCACTGAAAATCCCCTCCTCTCACCCATTACATTTTCAGCTTGAAAGAAATATGTGAAGAGGAAATGGAACTCCAACAGCCCTAACTTTCTATCCTGTATATGTAGTTTTGCTACCATTATGACGAAGAGACAATCTCTGTTAGTGAATAAACATAATTTCCCACACTTTTTTGATTTTTAGATATGAAGATATCCTACTTTCCAGAAAAAGAGAGAGAGAGAGAGAGAGAGAGAGAATAACCAAGGTCTCTTGACTACATGTTATTGCATTTTACGGTTTGGACCACCCAGAGAGCGCTGTCTATTGGGTGGTGTAGAAAGGTAATAAATATGTATGGGATTCTAGGCTTCTGCATCATGTGGAGATACCTTAACAATTCTGATAGCCCCTAAGCATGAATCAGTCATTTCCAAGCATCTTTGCATATGGAGATAGAGGTACAAGAGATAACTGCAAACTCTATAATCCAGAGAGAAACAGAGTCCAATCCTATGGGAGAGTGTACAGAGCAATGGCAGTATTTTGCATTCTTGTGTAACAAGGTGTGAGCTCATGCAGTCCCAACTACAGAATGTCCCCAAAATGGGCCAAGAACCCCACTCTGCAGAGCTTGCTTGCCCAGTTCTCCAGGTATTTATGAAAAAGTTAACAATGGTCTATCTCATATCCATGGTCTGGTAAATGCTATGCGCTGCACCGGTTTCTACACCACACTGCTGCCTTGGGACTCTTCCCCTATGATCATAGATGGTGAGCACATAATTAAAGGGACGTTTATTCAGGACTTGTTCAGTATTTTCATCCTGCTCTGGCTGCAGGTATATATACACACCCAAGCGCAGCAGAGAGAAATGCAAGCCACATTGATGGCTTCTGAAACTGTAGCCAGTGCCATGGCAGGACCAGCCAGAGAGTTTAGCCTCAATTCTATAAGAATCTACCCAATAACTGGAGACCTTCCATGGGAACTTGTTGCTGAACTGCATCCTTGCTGCCCAGTGTACAAACCAACCAGGAGGCCTCCCCCTGAAAAGCGGGCAGAGCCAGTGGCCACGAGTAACCATGCAGAAATGTAGCCCGCACCTCCGCACCCAGCCGCTTGCAAAGATCGCAGCTCCCAGGTTCTCACGCTGGTGTGAGACCACACTGCCCCTCTTTTTGAAGTAGCAGAATCGTTTGAGGTTAATTGGAAGAAATTAGGTACATCCCTCCTTCGCCTCAGCTTCACATGTGTGAAATAGAAATAGCAGCACCCTGCACCACAGCGCTAGAGGGCTTGGTGAAAGTTTAGCCTTCTTGTCAATGAGCAACCAGGGATTGGACAAAAGCGCCTGTTCCTCGATAGCCAGGAACCCTTCCCCAGTTTTGGAATACAATACCCAGAGTTTGAGAAGGTGCCACCTCCAGTTATGTGGAGGGAACAGGAGGTCCTTAGAAATCTTGCAAGTTTTCTCCAGTGCAGCTGCTGTGTCCCAAACTATAGCCTCCTCGTTCTGGCTACTGGATGCAGCATTTGGGCAGATGGTGCCTGCTACAGAAGTGTCTCTGCTTAAGGCTCTGCTTCTATATTTGCAAATAAAGCAAGTTCTACAAATGCACTCCCAACGTTTCTCGTACAAATGGGCATTCAACCTTGCTGTGCTACCTCTGGGACTTCTCATCACTGGGGAATATGTAACAGGAATGTTTGAGGACAATTGCTCTTTAGACAGGGCTGAACTCTTCAGCCAGAGGAATCCAGTTATGGACTACATTAACAGCCTTCCCCAACCTGGTGTCCTCCAGATGTTTTAGACTACAACTCCCCGCATCCCCCACCCAACCACGCTGGGAGTTGCAGTCCAACATATCCGATGGGCACCAGGTTGGGGAAGACTGCCATATAACGTACACAAACATGCAAGATTTCTTATCTTACATAATTTTGGTTGCGCTCAGCAGGGGAAGTAACTGCAAGCACTGAGGCACCACCCAGTTTCCACTAGAAACCACTGTTCAGCCATGCGCGGGCTTCTGAGATTTCAGCAAGCTTTGCCTCCACCGTTTAAAGTGTTATCTCCGCAACCATCAATGCTCGAAACGTGCTTTTCTATAGATGGGAAACAGTCGCAGGAAACTAAATTCTCTGCCAAATACTACATCCCGCAGGTCTTCTGTTCCTCCCACAGAATTGCAGCACATACTCAACCCTGCTATTAAGGGGCCATGGACATAGTTAATTCGTGCTGAGCCACCTCAGGCCCAAAGGGCTGGTTTAAAATGATAGTGGGTTTAAGAGGGGTTGCCTTGCCAACGTACAGGCCAAGCAGTTATGGTCCAGGCAGGGACGGCCCTCTGTAAGAATCTAGAAAAGGTTCTAATTTGAGACCCAAAAGGATATTAATTTGAAGAAAATTGTGGGTAGGAGATGCCTGAACCCCCACTTTGATGATCAAGACACTCAACATCAGAAATGTTTTCAGATGGAGGACTAGGAACTTCATGCATAGCACACCCCCCCCCCCCCCCCTTAACAAAGGTTTGTCAAAGCAAACTTTTGTTGCCAATTCACATCGTGGATAGGAAGGATAGGCTCTGGCCCTACTAGAGCTGCACATGCTATGTGGCAAGAAGGGGATACAGTAGTCATTGCCTGTCAAGTACCAGGACAGAGGCCCCTCTGTCTTTACTGCATTAAGAAAAAGAGGATTACTACAAGTGCTGCCCCCATGGCATCAGAATGAAGAGTAGGAAGGACTAGCGGGAAGCTAGTCCAACTTCCTGGACAAACATGGGCTACACTTGACCCCCCACATTTATCTCCTGGAGGCTTGTAGTAGGACCAGGTCTCCTCAGCTTCCAAGCTGTTCTTCCTACGCCTGTTTTGACCATTTTGCAAGTTCAAAGGGATTGCTGAAACAAGATGTCAACAAGGCCCGCACTTGCTTCCCTTCCCAGCATAGTTTTGTAACTGTTTAGTCCCAATACACCCAAGACTTCCTTTGGCAGGAACCCCCTGCCAGGATTGCCTACAGCTCCCTGCCCTAGGGGGCAACTTGTGAAAAGTCTCCAATTGCCATCACAGCCAATCGTGAGGGAAGATGGAAGCTGCAGTCCTCCACATGTTTTAATCCTACAAGTTGCTCACCCTTGTGCTACCTTGAGCAGCTTGGATTCTTTCACAGGGCAAATTCAGGGCTTCTCTCCATGTAGGTCAGGGGATGCAGACCCTCCTAGGCTCTAGATGGCCACGCCCCCTTCCCTAGGACCCCCCCCCCCCCAAAAAAAGGTTGAAATGCGTCTCCGAAAGCTTAAGTTACAGGCAGTAAGCTTTTTAAGCTACTACATGCTGGCATTTTGGCCCCATCCCCTTTGCCCCAACCCACCACTGGAATGCAACCCCCGAAAGCTTCCCCAAAATGGAACGTAGCCCTCCAGCTGAAAGAGATTCTGCACCTCCGATGTAGGTGTTTCAGTGGGAAATACGGGTGGGTATTGTACAGCGCTGGCAGTAAGGGTTTAACCGGGAGTGGCAAATGAGAAGCCTAATACTTCCAAAGCTCAGCCAGCTTCCATTGTGGACCCCAGCTGCCCACTATCTTCTGGCAGGAAAAGATTGGGGGCGGGGGAGTCACTAGCTTAGAAAAGAATGCCCTGAATATTTTTCAAACTATTCTTAGTCAGCCTGGAGTCCATCCCCACCCCCACGCACATAAGACTGGCATGGTCAAGATGATCCACCAGCCTACAGCCACCAAAGAGTCCTGCACAGACCTTGTTCACAGAGATTTGGCTAAGCCAGACCTACTCAGCTAAAATCCTGCATGAACGTGTTCCAGAAGCCTTAGCAACATATGTAGGAGTCCAGTTGCAGACTGGGAAAGAGTTCTTCAAGTGCATCAAGCCTTGCGGCCCTCCAGATGTTTTGACACCCATCAGCCTCAGCTTGCATAGCCAATGGTCAAGGATTACGGGGATTGTAGTTGCTTGCCCCTGATATGAAGTCAAACCAGCCTGGATGACTGCAGGGTCTGGCAGCTCAAATCAATGAACAAACAGAAAGGGGGGGAGGGAACCAACAGAGACAACAGGCAGCCATTTGAAGCAAGAACTTTATTTATTCCCTTCCCTCCTCAGAGGAAGGACCTGGCAGTTGTGCACAATGATGACTTGGAAGTCTCGGAAGGACTACACAAGGTTTTGGTTATAAAACTGGCAAAGCAAGGAGCAATTCCCGCCACTGGTTATCTCAGACGAGCCCAATCTGGTACCCTCCAGCTGCGCTGGACTACAACTCCCGACATCCCCATAAGGGGTGGAGGTGATGGAGCCCAGCACGTCTGGAGAGCTCCCGGTTGGGAACAGCCGGGTTATCCGTTATCAACAGAGCCTCCATCTCAAGCCGTAAAAAAAGGGGGGGGAGGGGGGGGAAGGAGACCTAGAGGGGAAGGAGATGGGCCGCCTGCAGTTCAATGGGGAGCAGTGGTTTCTTCTCAAGCGGTGGTGGGCGGCACAGATACACCTACACAGTATCCAGGCGCCAGCTTTTGGTGGGGAGTGACCTCCCTGGCAAACCCAGCGGGGGCACAAATTCAGTCCATGGGCACGAAGCCGGTGCTTTGGCAAGGAAAGTGTGAATCATTCCTGCCCCCCAGCACGGTGGGGGAAAAGGGAAGTCACTGGCAAACTAGTTGGAGAAGACTTAGTGCTGCATGTAAACAGATCCACAGGAATCCCCCCTCGCTCATCCCAAGGGCAACCTGCTCCCTCCCTCCCACCCCCATAAAAAGCCAGCCTCACTGGCACACACACACCCTGCCAAGTAAAGAAAGGGGCAGTGTCTCAGGCGGGGGGCAGTGGCACGGCAAAGGGGGCTCAGGAGGGGCAGTGTTACGATCAGGTGAGGGGGGAGGATTAAGGCACGGAGATGTGGAAGGGGCTGCCGGGGATGTGTTCCTCGCCCCATTTCACCACCAGCACGTAGTCCCCTCTGTCCTTCAGCAGGTAGGTGACGTTGTACAGCCGGTTGCCCAGGTGCTTCACCACGATCTCCTCGCAGGGGGTCTTGGGGCCGTGCACACCCACCAGCAGCATGTTGTTCCCTGCGGAAAGAGCAAGGGCCAGCGTGAGTCAGAGGCAGGGCGTGGGGGGGACCTCCCCGGGCCTCCGACGGACGTCCACGTTGGCTACCCCTGCTCCTGGTTCTTCTGCCTTCCTCGACCTGCTGCCCTCCCGCAATGCTTGGTCTACAACTCCCAGCATTCCTGACCATTGGTCCATGCTGGCTGGGGCTGATGGGAACTGACATCCAGAAGATCCACAGGGCCCCACGCTGGGGAAGGCTGCCCATGACATTTCCTTAATTCCCTCCCTCCACACTTCGCTACCCTCTGGTTGGAAATGCTATCTCCTCTCCATGCCAAGCAATTGCCTTTTCCTTCTCTAGACTCTCTTGAAAAACCCATGACCTTGCTTGGGTTGCTAACTTTGGATCTCCAGTTCTGGCACCTAAGGCCGTGCAGCGGAATACAGCTGTGAAGATTCCCTAGAGGCCGCCCCAGAAACGCAGGGCAAGGGGCACACACAACTGCTAGGTAGCTAGGCAGCTACGCTTCTGGCAGAGGCTCAGGAAGGGAGATTCAGCGGCGGAGAAGAACTTCGTGCCTTGACCAGACAAGGGTGGCCATATGGGGAGCAGCATTTGGAGGCGTTATGCCAGGACTTTGGAGAGAAGAAGTGGACGGCATAGCAGGTGAGTACGTGGAGGGCAAGTCAAGCTACTCCAGCACTCGACGACCGGTTCAAGGGCGAAGCTTTTCAACCATACGCATCAGCCGCACCACTGTTTCCCCATGTCTGCTGCTGGCTTGCCAGTTACATCAAGGTAACTCTTGTCTGTGTCCTTCCTCTTTGACTAGCATTTCTTAGGAATATCACTGGACAGAGACTGCGCCTCACCTGTTGCTCTTAGACAAACACATTCTGGGCATTCACAGTGGAGAGCAGCTGAGCAACAGGTGTGTTTCAAGCCACCCCCCTTGCCCTTTCCCTCCCATGAAGATCCTGAACCCTAAAGCCTCTTGTAGAGTTACTGTAAACCTGCTATTTGGCCTGGGTTTCACAGCCAAAGTTACCCTGGCTGTTTCCTGACAAGGAAAGTTGTCTCGTAGCTTATATTGCTTGTCTGCCCATCCTTACCCGCACCAAGGGTACTCCTAGGTGGACGACTCAGCTCACCGCTACCACTTAGACCCTGTTCAGACGACATGCTAAGCCACGGCCTTTTGAGCGAAACATTGTGGCTTAACATGTCATGAGAACCATTCCTAACCATGGTGGCTACATAACCATGGTTTAAACACACTCACTAAGGGTTAGCGATCTAACTATGGCTTAGCATGTTTCTCAACAGGTCTTTAGAAGACACTGTGCAGCTATGCTGCCTTGTTCTCTTGAATGTATTTTCCGCATGGTGGGAAAACACCGGAGGATTATGAGGGGGACATTGTCCTTGAATCGAGGGGCAAGGAACGGGGCAATAAAAGCCACATCTGGAATCACCCCAAGTCTCTAGGATAGACTGCTGCTGGCTATGTATTTAAAATGCATAAAACTCATCAGACTCTGTAAGCCAGGGGCGGGCAACTTTGGACCTTCCAGGTGTTTTGGCCCATAACTCCCAGATCCCTCACTGCTGGCGAGGGCTGATGGGAGATGCAGGGCCACCCCTGCGCTAAGCAGCTCCGCCCAGACCACCCCTTTTGTCTTTTCAACCAATCACTGCTCAATTCAGCTTTTCAAAGCTCGCCACAGAGTACAAGAACCATGGCTTCAGATTCCTGAAGACACCCGGGACGCTCTGCGGTCAACACAGCCATTTGGATTTTCTAGGCCGCCCTCCCTGCAAAGCCCTGCAAACCCACCTGCTTTGCTGCAGTCTACGGTGAAGGAGTTCTTTTGCCCTACAAAGCCCTTGTTGAGGCCTAGGCCCTTGGCTACCACTTTGCTAGCATCAGAGGCAAACTTGGGTGCTGCCGCTGCTCCATCAGGCTTGGCCACTCCGTCCATGAAGACCGAGGATGTCTCGTGGAGGCTGTGGCTCGGGACAAGTCGAGCCCCTGAGGGAGGGAGGGAGGGAAAGAAGATTACATGAGTGCTAATAGCATGGAGCCAGCCCAGGGCAATGCCCCATCTGCACACCCCCTCCGCCCCCAATACCAGCCAACTCAAGGCCTTCGCTGCAACATGACAGAGGAACCACTACTCCCGAGCCCTCAGAGTTGCTCCCAGAGTGCCTTTCCCCAGCCTACTACCCTCTAGGTGCTTTGGACTCCGACCCCCATCAGCTCCAGCCATCATGGGCAATGGCCAGGGATGCTGAAGTTGTAGTCCAACCCAGTGGAGGCTGGTGGCTCCATGTCCAGTGGGGCTGTGAATCCATTCTGGGTTTCAGCCAGAAGTCTGAAGGAGCTCTCCAAGGCGCTGGAGCTATTTGGAGGATGCAGTTCAACACCTTGGAGAGCTCCTTTAGACTTCTGACTGAAACTCAAGACTGGATTCACAGGCAATCGAGATCAGAGCAACCAGCCTCCGTTGGCCCAAACCATCTGGAGGACACCAAGTAGGGAGGGAGGCTGTCCTAGAGGGTCCAAATAACCCTCAAGTAGCCCATCTTTCCATCTCTAAGACAGGTTTCTCTCCACACACGCCACCTCCAATGCCCCAGCTGCTGACCTGTGATTTTGGCCTTGAAGGGGCTGCCAGCAATGTGGTATGGACCGCCATACTTAATGGAGATGAGGTAGCTGCCAGGAGCCATGGGTGTGTAGATAACCTTGTAGCCCTCCGGGCACTCTTGGCAGTCCATCTTCACTTTGGAGGGGCCATCAATGGTGACTGCCAGTGCCCCAGGTCCAGCGCTTGTAGTGTTGACTATGAATTCAGCAGGGCTTCCTACAAGAGAGGAGGAGGAGAAGAGAAAAACACAAGGCAAGTTGGGGGGGGGGGGAGGGATGCTCCCCAAGCCTCTAGATGCTCCCCATTCCACCACCACCACCACCATTTTCACCAGGGTTTCTTATTCTTACCTGTTACGCCGCCTTCTAAGCCAGGGCCGTAGGCAGACACCATCCCTGGGTCTCCTGCCTGGCCCAGCTCCCCGACACGGATCTTGAAGGGGCTGCCTGGAATGTGGCTGCCGTTGAACTTGACATCCACGGAGTAGATGCCGTTCTCACGGGGGATGAAACGCACTGCATATTTATCTGTGGCGGAGGAACGGGCAGGATTTAAGAGGATGCCGGCAGTCAGCAGGGGATCCATGAGTTGACGTGAATAATTGCGTATCCACACAAAGGGAGGATAGATAGGTCGAACCGTTTGCATTTCCTTCTTTGTCTGAACTTACCAGGGTAATTCATTGAATAATAAAGGAAGTCTAACACAGACTTTGGCGTGCGTGCGTAAGTAAATAAATCCTGAATAACGCTGACTAGGAACCAAATTAGATATAACAGACCAGTTTAAAGCATACCCAGATTTAAGTAAAATATATATAAAGTTGTGGTGGGCATTTGGTTTAGAGCAAAGTTATTTGCAGGTGGGAGAAACCAACTCCTCCTCTGTGACCTGGTTTGCATGTAACAGCAGCAAATTTACCCAGGATTTGCTGTGGTGTGTGCTGGACATATACTGCTGCCATTTTGATAATCAATCTATATGATGTCTGAACCCAGACATTATACGTTAATTGTGGGTTAACTGGAGGTTGTTTAACACACGATTAACCAATAGTGTCTGGGTTTGGGTGTCATATAGCAATCCCTGATTAACCCAATTTGAATATTCAAAATGGCTGTGGCATGCACCATGGCAAATCATGGGAGCTATTCGCAGGTCACGGCAGCAAATCGTGGGTTAATTAACCCACGATTTGCTCCTGTGATGTGCAAACAGCTCCCATGTCTTCTTGCAGCCTACTGTTGCCCCAACACGCTTCTCCCAGCCAAGCTCACTTTGGTACTGGAGCATAGTTGGGAGGAAAGTGCTGGTGTGGAGGCCATAGGGAGTATTCAGCTCCTCTCACATCTGCCCTCTTTTCTAAAGGACAGACTCTCACTCCTTGTTTGCCGTGCAGGTGGAACGGGCCTAGATTTAAAACACAGACCCAGCTTGGTTGGCTGGCAGCACACTTAGCTCACGCTTTACAGAGATACCTTGCGGGTCTCTACAGATGAGGCTCTAGTCTGCCCCGTCAGCTGAATCTGACAGGGGACCCTGAACTAACTGAATGGAGATTGTTTGGGGGGGGGGGAATAGAAAGGAAGACCCTCCCCAAGATACGCAGAGCCCAACCCCCTTTCATGGCTTTAGGGGTGGCCTGTATCGCTAGGGATTTTGCACCAAAACGATACTTGGAACTCTCCCCCAGGGTTTGCCGTTGTGGCCTCAACATGTGAGTCACGCCAGGCAGCTTCTGGACGTCACTACAGCTCACAAGTAGGATGGCAGGAGGCTGCTCAGGAAGCGGTGCCAACTGCCGCTCGCTACACCCTCCCTCGCTTGAAAAGAAAAGAGGGCACACCAGATGCCACCACAGGAAACCCACTCTGCAGACTCAGCGGAATTTGACACACTAGCCCACAAATTTGCACCCACTCAGGCCTCTGCCTAAGCAGTTCCTTGGCAAGGTGGGGAGGGGGTGTTCATGACAGGCACGTCCTGGCAACATTTGTTAACCCTGCAACTAGAGCTAAGACGGGGCAGGAGGGAGGAGTCTTGGGGCCTAGCTCGGACAGCTACAAGACACCCCCTGCCTCCTTCTGCTTCCTCCCCAAATTCCCTGAACAGAGGTGGGCTAGGGAGAGTCCCCAAGGCAGCAGGAAGTAGCTAGGCGCCAAGAATGTTGTTGGTGTTGTTGGCCTTGGGCCAGTCTCTGCGCCTCCCATTTCCTTTTCTGTTTTGTCTGCTGTGAATTGAGGGAAAAACCTAGCGGAGAGAGAGGCTTTCTATTGCCTTGCTTAGGCTAGTTCTGCAGCTATATGCCCAGCCGAGGGAACCCGGGAAACGTAGTTTGAACATACATTTTCTAGCTACACCCAGCTCTCTCGCTTGCTCGCTCTTTTTAGGGTGCAGCATCAGCAATGTAGCCCCGCCACACTCCAAAAGCAGCCGCTGAGATGAACCAATGCCGTTACAAACTGAAGGAGGGTGAATAGGTGCATTTTGGGGGGCTGGATTCCATTTGCAAGGGTTGATTGCCCCCTCTGGTTTCGGGGAGGCGAATTTACGTGTTCTGGATGGGGTCCTATAACTTTATAGCACCACGTTTGCAGTGTGGCTGTGCGTCGGGGCTCCATTTTTGTCTTGGGTGTGCAGATCGTAGTTGTGGCAAGGACTGGCGCTTACAGGTTGTGTGTAAAAGGGATACAGTTGTTTCCTAACCGAAACTTGGCCATCGTCGTTCATGTTGTGGCAGTTTGACTGGCTACGTACCTGGTGCCCTCCAAATACGTTGGGCAAAACTCCCATCATTCCTAGCATGGCCAATGGAGCTGATGGGAGTTGTAGTCTGGCACATCTGGAGGGAGCCAGGCTGGGGGAGACTAGACTACTGCAATGCACTTTATATGGAACTAATCCCGAAGACTGTCTGGAAACGGAATACAGCCTGCCATGAAATCACTCAGTGTTTAAGCAGGTGCTGAGGACCCCTAGCATCCTTTCAGGCCATTAACCAAGGCATGTTCATACTGCAATCCCAGCACTGCTGTCTTAATGCTCACTCTCAGTTATAGAATATACTCAACCCTCTACAATAGCAGATCTCCCTATATATATTTTTTTACTATGATTATGAAGGCAATTTCAGTGTAATGCCACTTCTGCCTCAGACTGAATCGCTAATGCTGTATATTCTTTGACCAGCCCCATCCATTTCCTTCAGATGAGGAACCAATTGGGGGGGGGGGGGGGGAGACCAGCAGGCCAGATCATAAAAGCTCTCAATTCCACCTATGCCAGAGCTCAGACATCTCCCCCCTCCCCCCACTTAGTTTCTAACATTCATTATGGGGGGGGGGGGACAGAGAAAAAGAGACTCAGCAGCCTTACCCTCTCCTCTACGAACAGGAGGGGGGGCAGATGAGGGCGGGGGGAGATCCCCTGCCGCAGGGCAAGTCCTACTGGCCGCGCAGTGAGCAGGGCGGCCCTGTCCTGTCGGGGGAGGCTGTACCGGTGCTCCTTACCTTCGTCAATTTCGGTGACATGGCACTCTTCCAGGGCCCCTGAGGGGCTGTGCACCTTGGCATCAATCACACCCTTGGCCCCGTTCAAGCTGACAGCAAACGAGGCGGGCTGGTTCACTTTTAACCCTGACTCCTGGAAGCACAGAGCGCGTTAGGCAGCGGAAAGGAGGACAGAGCGGGAAATGGCGTCAAGCGTCTGCGGCCGCACCGCCTCCCTCTCCCTGCCCCTCTCCCCCACCCCCCCCCACCCCCCATGCACGCAAGACGGATGGTCACTTACCTGAGCCGAGTGGCTTAAAGAGGGAGAGCTGCCCCGGGGAAGCTGGGCATGAGCGCAAAAGGCAGGCAGGCAGGCAAGCTAACGGGGGGCATTTCGGCCAGCAGCCTGGGAAAGAGGGAGGCCGGGCAGTCTCCAAGGACGGCAGCAAGGTTGGCAGAGGCAGGCCCAGGGAAGCTCTCCATCTTTAAGCCCCAGCAACGGGGCCCAGGACTGTTAGCAGCCTTTAAACGAGACACGAGAAAAACCCCGGAGCAGAACCCAGTGTGGCCGGTGGAATTGGCACCGTGACTGTTCTGAGGCTGGCATGTGACCCTCTTCTGGATCCATCTCATCGTCTTTCCCTCCTGGACAAGATGCCCAGCCCACCCTCCCTGCCCCACCAGCTGCTGCACATCCTCCTCCCCGCCAGGACCCAAACCCAGCTTCCTCTCAAGAAACAGCCAGCCCAGGAGAGCAACAGTGCCAACTCAATCCAACCAGCAGGGGGAGCAAGGGGGCGGTTTCTCCCAGTGCCTCACCTGAAGACTAGAAACAGTGAGCCGTTGGGCATCTTCCGAGGTGGAGGTGGCCGGTACAACGTAGGGACTGTCCGGGATGTGCTCATCGTTGAACTTCACAGAAACCTCATAGTCGCCTGCCGGGGAAGAGAAACACGGCAAAGGGCAAGTCAGATTGCAATCGCTCTGGAAAGCGAACGTTTACTGAAGGTGAACCATGTCATTTGTCCCTTAGTGCGGTATAGCGAGGGATGTCAACGCCAATGGTACAAGAGCAAATACCTGATGGAACAACTTTCCCGACATGAACCTACCCGTTCACTACGCTCAACATCAAAGGTCCTCCTCTGGGTGCCTACTTCGAGGGAAGCTCGGAGGACGGCAACAAGGGAGAGGGCCTTCTCTGCGGTCGCCCCTCAATTATGGAATGATCTCCCTGATGAGGCCCACCTGGCGCCAACACTGTTATCTTTTCGGCGCCAGGTCAAAACTTTTCTTTTCTCCCAGGCATTTTAACAGCTCAAGTTGAGGTTTTGGATTTGACATTGTGGCCAGGCTTAACAGTTAAAATGTTTTAAAGTGTTTTAATGACAGCTGTTTTATGTTTAGGGTTTAAAATTTTGTATATTGTCTTTTTAATGTTCAATCTTTTTAATTTTTGTAAACCGCCCAGAGAGCTTCGGCTATGGGGCGGGTATATAAGTGTTAATAATAATAATAATAATAATAATAATAATATATCCAAGCCCCTGTGTAGAATCCATTTTGGGGAAGTTTTTAGTGTATGCTTTAAGGCACAGCCTTGAGGGATTTGTTAAGGTGATACATAAATGGTTAATAATAAATAGTGGTGTTGCCTTAGGTTCTAAATGGCAGTTTTTGAAAAATAGCAGTTGAGAAGTACTTTAATAAAACAAATAACTATAAATCCTGTAGAAGGGGGGGGATTGTTTCCAAATTGAGTTTTGCTGTACAGATGGCTCCTCAATATGGAATAGCTGCCACATATTTACTCTTTGACAGTATTGGATACACAAAATGCAATCGCTTTTATGCTATCTTCAGAGTTTGCTTGAGATTACGTATTTTGACAATTGCAAAAAAATAATACTTAAGCACTTTAAAAAAAAAAGTTTTACCAAAGATTCAAATAATTTACAGCTCTCACAGGTCACTTTGCAGATCTTTCAAATTTTCACCATACTGACACAAAACCGCCTTCATAAAAGCTGTCTGGGATCTACCGGCTTTGATTTGCCTCTCCTACCTGCAAACTGTGGGATGGCAGGTTACCCAGCATGCATTCCAGATGGCTGCTCCAAAGCTCTCTGCCTGCCTGCTTAGCAAACAGAGAGCTCTTTACAACACTGGATCTAGTCCAGGTAGTTGGCAACAGGCTGCCAGTTGGATTCTAAAAGCTGGAATCTGCCGTGCAGATTTGCTGGGCAGCAAGCCAGAGCCATTTCCAAAGGAAGGAGCTAGAACAAGCTATGAAATCTGCCTCTGGAACGTCTCCAGCACCAACCCTTGGAATGCGCTCCAGTTTTTCGGGTTGCTACTTCCAGCTACGTTCTGACTAGTGCTAAAGTTCCAGTTCCTCCTCCAATCTTAAGGGCCTGATGTCCTACTGAGGACATGAGTCATTATTATTATTTATTACATTTATACACTGCTCCATAGCTGAAGCTCTCTGGGCGGTTTACAAAAATTAAAACTTTGGACATTAAAAATTGATATACAAAATTAAAAACCATAAAAGTATAAAAACAGACGACATATGAAGACAATATACATTTAGAACAACTGTGAACTCTAAGCCAGGCCTAAATATAGTTCTGGGGTCAGTCCTACAGCAAGGGGCAGCATGACCTCTCCCTACAAGCCCACCTACTCCAGTCATCTCATTTTCCTCTACAATAGCTGAGGGTTTCCCCACCCGGCTCCAATCCCTCTGGCTTAGAAACTTCCCGAGGTCCCAGGCCCTCCAAACGCCTTGTCCTAGCCATTGAGTGCTTTCGACCTTCCTGGACGGTGTTGTTTTAAGACCTCTTCTCCAGAGTCTTCCCCAGCCTGGTGCCCTCCAGATATGTTGGACTGTAACTCTCATCATTCCAAACCAACATGCCTTGGAGGGACAGGCTAGGGAAGGCATTTTATTTTCAGTTCTTCGCCAAAGGATGGTGGGGGACGTCTCCCTGACCCCCTCAACTGGATTCCGTAAAGATCTTCTCCCGGTTCTCATCTTCCCAGCTGCTCCGACTCTGGAGGCAGCAGGCTACAGGGGCCCCTTGTACTTTGCATGATCTTCCCATGGCTTCTTCATCCCCCAGATTATTCTGAAGTAAGGCTGGGCAACTGGTGGCCCCTTGGATGCTGCTGAACTCCCAACCATATCACCTGTGTACACAGTCAGAGACGTTCTGGGACGACGGGAGACTTTTGGGTGAGCAACATGTAGGAGTCATAGGTTGCCTGTTCAGAAGCAAGTCTGCAATTCTCCGCCTCTTTTCCCTCTCGCTGGCCAGCATTTAAGGAGGGGGGGGGGAGTTTGGCACCTCACGTTGAATATGGCAGAGAGCAGCATTTTAATCTCTCTCGCCAGATCTTCCCCATTCCTCACCCTCCCCAGCGCATAAACTATGGAATTCACTGCCACAAGATGTAGTGATGGCTGCCAATTTGGATGGCTTTAAAAGGGGGTCGTGCTTCGTGCTAGCTTCAGTATCAGAGGCAGTATACCTATGTACACCAGTTGCAGGGGAACATGGGCAGGAGGGTGCTGTTGTATCTGTGTCCTGCTTGTGGGCAGCTGGTTGGCCACTGTGTGAACAGAGTGCTGGACTAGATGGGCTTTGGTCTGATCCAGCAGGGCTCCTCTTACATTCTGATGCTCCATTGCAGCTTGAGCTGTTGCCTCCCTCCGCTTAGGTGAGATCCCTTCTGCCGCCAAGCCACCACTGCTAGCTTCTCCCTTCACTCTGCCTTTGCACTTGTTGTTAAAACTCTCAGCTGTGCTGCAGTCATTGGGAACGTGCCTATCTGGCTCCACACACCCCACCCGGCCACTTACCAGGTTCTTGCACAATGTAGGAAACTCCGCATGAGCCATCTTTCCGGTCCTCAAAAGCAATCTCGGCCTTGCTGGGACCCTCCACGGCAATGGAGAGGCCGCCAGCACCCGCCTCCCGGGTCCAGATGCTGAACTCAGCTGGGGAACAAAGAAGGCAAACAATCCTGTTAGGCAGACATGCAGCTCCATTTCTTCCTTCACCAAAGGAAGTCCCACCTTGGAACTAAGGAACCCAAATCAAGACAAAGACTTCCCCCTACCGCTATTCCAGACCTTCTTGCTAGAGCAGAGTTGGTTCCAGTAACTGCTCTACATCCTACTGCAGGGGTGTCGAACCTCCCCCCCCCCCGAGGGCCGAATTCCATTTCAGAGAAGCTCTCGGGAGCTGCATTCCAGTCGTGGGCGGGGCCAAAGGCAAAAAAGGGCGGGACCAAAATGCCAGCCTATCAGCCCATGTTAGCTTAAAGCTCTTACTGCCAGTAACTAACCCTTGGGAGAGACATTTCAACCTTTCAGAATTGGGGGTGGGGACATGCAAAAGCCAGGGAAACACCAAACAGTTGGTGGTTCGAGCAAAGGAAAAGTGGGTTCTGCAACCCTGTCTGAAAGTGTTTGGGACCCTGACTCTTTGACCTCTTAAGGTCTGGGGTAATGTCCAAAGAGACACCCCTAGACAGAATGGTTTGGGAAATCAGTTCTCAGCTATTTGTCGATATGATAGCAATATTGATGATACTACATGAATCACCCATGTATCCATGTCCATGGAGTCTTACAGGATGTACACAGGAGATTAGAGGAGAACGCCTGATAAGAGGGGGGGGAAGGGGGGCACAGACATGCCTTCCGCCCCCTGGGATGGGGGCACGACAGTGAGCACCCCTTTTGCATCAGCTCCCGCCTCCCTCTCATCAGAAAGTCCCAACAACATCAACACCTGCCTAAAATCCCCTTGTCAGTGATGGATAGACTTCAGCTTTGTGGGACCTCCTGTGGGCTTTAGTAGACTCCCGAGAGCCGTGAAGCGTTGTGACTCTGTTGGGTGGACATACTCTAAAGAATTAAGGAACAGGGTGGCTTCGAGCACATGGCACAGCACAGGAATTTGTGATCCAGTAGTAGAACTATTTTTGGTGGTGCAACGTGGTGGCGAGGCAGGAGAAAAGCTTTTCAGTTGTTGCAATTGTTAGACAATTGGGAGTCAGAAACCTTTGCTGATCATCCAGGAATCCCAATCCACCTTCTGCCCTCCCCTGTTCTATGCCATCGAACACGTACCTTTATCCTAAGCACAGCTTAAGGGCTGGGGTTGTGTTACATCCCATGGCGCTCCCCCGTTAAGCCCTCTCCTTCCCCAACGGGCCCCCCCTCTCCCTCCAGGAGGCAGGCATACCTGGCACGCCGGCTTCAGCTCTCTCCAAGCCTGGGCCGCCTGCCCGGACCTTGTGTGCGCCCCCCTCGCCAAGTGGGCCCACGGTAAACTGGAAGGGGCTTCCGGGCACATGCTGCCCTTTGTACTTGACGCTGACCGAGTGGATGCCCGTCTCAATGGGCACGAAGCGGATGCAGTAAGTGTTGTTCTCGGCCTCCAAGATCTCCGCATCGTGGGACTTGCCCGATGGGCTGGTGACCTGAGCCGTCATGTCCCTGATGTTGATTTCTGGGGTGGGGGGAAGGGGGGCAAAGGGCAGTGATAAGATGAATTAGATGGCTGTGGAAATAACATGGCTGCAATTTCAGAGGAACCGAGGAAGCTGCCTTATACAGAGACACACCATGGGCCTGTCTAGTCAACACTGACTGTCAGGGGTGCTCCAAGATTTCAGGCAGGAGTCTTTTCCAGCCCTACCTGGAGTTCCCGGGGGATCGAACCGGATTTGTTCTGCATGCGAAGCAAGGGCTCCACGGCTCAACTACAACCATTGCGCCTATTTCACTCCGTCCCCTCCAATATTTCTCCACAGTCTCATTTCTGCAAAACTTAAATCTTGCGAGTATGAGGCCAATTCTTCTGTAAAACCATTGTTGCAAGGGGCGCTAGGAAGAATTCCTCCCAATTGTCAATCTGTTTATTTCCGCTAGTGGGGCTGCCTTCCACGAGAACCCCAACGCAAGAGTCGAGATCTCAGGTAGCCTGGAGTTTTTGACTGTACAATCCAACTCTACAACCTCATCAGTGATCAAGGCCTATACATCAGGAATCTTTTTACTGCCAGACATGGTACCGGGGGGGGGGGGGGCAGAAGTGTGAAGCATGTAGACCTCCCAAAGGGTTCTCCTCATGAGGTAGTGCTTGCAGTGGCCTTCTTGCGTTACCAGAACAGGCACAACGTTGTTTCCAAGGAGATCTGCGTACCTCAGGCTTTGGACGCAGTGTCCTAGCACAGCCTTCCCAGAACCTGGTGCCCTCCAAATGTGTTAGGCTACAACACCCATCAGCCCCAGCTATGGTGGCTGGGGGTGATGGGAATCGTAGTCCAACACACCTGCGGGAAAGCTCACAACAATATAGCTTATATTCAAGTAGAAGAAGCCTTCACGGGTTCACTCAACCCTGAAAACAATAACCTGCCCACAGTTTTTCTCCTCAGGGACAGAGTTTACCGCAACTTTGATTAAGGTCTGGAAGGATTCCCAGATGGGTCTGTCTGCCCGGCACTCCAGGCCTTTTCACGAGTCACTACTAGCCCACTAGCACCAAGTTGCCCGTGTGCTCCCTTCCCAGGGATAAGCCACAACTCAGAACGAGGCTCTACTTCTGCGCTACCCATTCAAGCGCCTGAAATAAAGTCGGTAGGTGTGAATGCCTCCACTTTTGCTACTTGCTTCCCGCTTCGAGACCTGGAGAAGGGCCAGGCACAACCTGAGTGCTGGAACTGACACTTTGGAGATTTACAAACGCCTGGGTCACATTTCTACTGAAAGGAGCGGAGCGTTCCGGCCTGAACACAATACTGACAAAGTCCAACCCCTTGCCAAATGTTGCTGGGCACATGAAGGAGAAGGAACAGAAGACTCGCTTGAAATGGTCCAAGATTGAGCACTCACTTCCATGCCAGGCCCAGTGTGGGGATGTGGAGTTGCCACACCCTGGCATTGGCCATTTAACCCAAGGGTGGGGAGCATTGTTCAGCCATAAGGCCCAATTCAATCTCAGAGATACTCCCGGCAGCTCCAATCTGGAGGGGACGGAGCCAAAAGCAACAGGGGCGGCCTTTTTCTTTCTTTTTTTTAAACTAGCATAGATGCAGGTTGCTTACCTGTAACTGTAGTTCTTCGAGTGGTCATCTGTGCAGTCACACATATGGGCTCGCGCCGGCGCCGAGCTCACTTCGGGAAACTTCTATCTAGCTAGGATTTTTGGCGGGAACCCCTCCCCCCACCGTCCTACCGCGCATGCTCAGGGTTCCCGCCTACCTCAGTTCCCTGAGACCGCTAGGCCTCGCGACTAAGGCAATGCGATTCTTAAATTATGAGTTAAACTAATTGAGCATGCCGGAGTCAACTTGACAATCAGAACAGCGATGCCAAGAGGGGACGGCGGTCGGGTTGTGTGACTGCACAGATGACCACTCGAAGAACTACAGTTACAGGTAAGCAACCTGCATTTCTTCTTCGTGGTCTCTGTGCATCACACATATGGGCGAGTAATAAGCCAACTTACCGGAGGTGGGAGAAGCACGCTGTGTGGTCATTGGCATATCGAAGATAGGACCGCTCTGCCAAAGGAGGAGTCCTGACGCGCTCTAACGTCCAGACGGTAGTGCTTCACAAAGGTGGAAGCATTCGTCCACGTGGCCGCCTTACACAGGTCTGGGAGCGTTGCGCCATGGAGGAGTGCCGTTGAGGTGGCCTGTCCTCTGGTAGAGTGGGCAATTAGCCCAGTGGGTACTTCCTTGCCAAGGAGCTGATACGATAAGGCGATCGTGTCGACAATCCATTTGGAGAGACGCTGCGAGGACACTGGTAAGCCTTTATTCTTGCCACCAAAGCAAACAAAGAGTTGGCGTGACTTGCGATACTCATCTGAGCGGGCCTTGTAGAAGGCTAGTGCCCTTCTGACGTCCAACGTGTGCAACGTGGAGCATAACGGATCGGAGGATGCTTGGAAAAAGGTAGGTAACACAATGTCCTGATTTATATGGAATTCAGAGGCAACCTTGGGAACAAACGACGGTGGCAGACGGAGAACGACCTTGTCTCGGAAAAACTGCGTATATGGTGGGTCGACAAGAAGTGCTGCAAGCTCTGATGCGCGTCTTGCGGACGTAATGGCAACGAGGAAAACAGTTTTGAGTGTCAACAAACGGGTATTGGTTGTAGCCAACGGCTCAAAAGGTTTAGCGGATAATGCTGTCAATACCAATGAAAGGTTCCACTGTGGAACTAGTGGGCGAACGGGTGGGAAGAGATTATGTGGGCCTCTAAGGAAAGTCCTGGCAAGGGGATGAGTGAATGCCGAGACTCCGTCTATGAGAGGATGGTGAACTGCAATGGCCGCTAGATAGACACGGATAGATGATAGCTTTAGGCCTGTAGTATGCAGGGAGTGCAGGAATGCGATAATGTCCATGATAGTGGCTGAGGCACTATCGAAACCTTTTTCTGCTGCAAAAGTTCGGAAACGTTTCCACTTTGCCAAGTAGGATGCCCTAGTCGAGGGCTTTCTAGAGGCGTCCAAAATTGTCTTTATGGCTTGAGGTAATACTATCCCTTGCCAGAGGGCTGGAGCCTCCACGCCGTCAGGCGTAAAGTTTGTATGTCCGGGTGGAGTATCCTGCCGTTGTCCCTGGAGAGGAGGTCCGGAGAGGATGGGAGACGCCATACTTGATGGTTTGCTAGTCTGTGTAGAGGCGTGAACCACGCTTGCCGTGGCCACCACGGTGCTATCAGGATAGCGTTGGCCTGATGGCGTTGGGCTCTTGTGATAGCCTTTGCTATAAGGGGAATCGGAGGAAACATGTATAGGAGACCGTGAGACCAGTCCCATAGGAACGCATCCCCTAAGGAGCCGTGACCCAAGCCTGCCCTGGAGCAATAGGCTCGGCAGACTCTGTTGTCCGTGGTTGCAAAAAGGTCGATGTCCGGCATGCCCCACCGGGTAAAGAGGCGATTTAGAACACGGGGGGCTAATTCCCACTCGTGAGTGTCTTTGAAGGATCGGCTTAATTCGTCTGCTTGGATGTTGTCTGTCCCTGCGATATGTAGAGCTGAGAGCCGTATGTCCTTTGCGATTGCCCAGTGCAAGATGTCCATGGTGAGGTGCAGCAGACGGGGGGAGCGGGTGCCACCTTCTTTGTTGATGTACCAGACTACGGATGTGTTGTCCGACAGCACCCTCACATGATGCCCCCGTAGCTGAGGGAGAAATGCCTGCAGGGCTTTCTTTACGGCAAGGAGCTCTAGTTTGTTTATGTGTAGGGAACTCTCTGAATGTGACCATCTTGCTTGTATGAACAGATCGTCCAGGTGTGCCCCCCAGCCTTTTAGAGATGCATCGGTCGTGACAACCCTGGATGGACCGGGATCGACGAAAGGCAGTCCCTGCGACAGATTTCTTGGTTGCGACCACCAGAGGAGCGAGCGTCGAACGTGGAACGGAATGGTAAGTACTAGTTTGCGCGGGTCCTGCAGAGGCATATAGCGACTCAGGAGAAGTTGTTGCAGGGGGCGCATTCTTAACCGCGCCCATCTGACCACAAAGATGGCCGCTGCCATAAGTCCTAGGAGCCGTAAAACTGTGAAGGCTGTTGCCCGCCTTCGGGTACTTAGTCTGGCCGCCAAGTGTTGTAGGGTTTGCAATCTGTCCTGGGGAAGAAACGCCCTTGCTGGCGAGGAATCGAGATGAACTCCGATGAACTGAAGTGCAGTGGTAGGTTGAAAAACTGACTTTTCGTAATTTATTTGTAGGCCTAAGGATGAGAGGATGGATTCCACCATGTTTACGTCTGCGATCGCTTGGTGGCGAGTAGGAGAGACGACTAGCCAGTCGTCTAGGTAAGGATAGACTTCGATGTTGATGGATCGCAGGTGTGCACAAACTGCTGCCATGCATTTGGTAAAGACTCTTGGGGCTGTCTTTAATCCGAAAGGGAGGACCACGAATTGGTAGAGCTGGGCCCCGATGGCGAAACGGAGGTATTTCTGGTGTTCCTCGAGGATGGCTATATGAAAGTAGGCATCCTTGAGATCGATCAGCGTAAACCAACTGTCTCGTCTGAGGAGTGGCAGGATGGCAGAGAGTGTGATCATGCGAAATTTTTGAGGCCTGATAAACTTGTTCAGTCCTCGGAGATCCATAATAGGACGAAGTCCTCCGTCCTTCTTGTGCACTGTAAAATAACGGGAGTAGAACCCGTTTTTTGACTGATGTATTGGAACAGCTATGATCGCGCCCTTGTTTAACAAGGTCTGTGTTTCCTGAATCAGAGTGTGTGATGGAGGTGTGATTTTGACAGTGCCTAGAGGAGGAAGGACTTCGAAGTCTATTTTGTAGCCTCGTTGGATGATTTGAAGCACCCACCGGTCGGTGGTAATGGATGCCCAAGTTTGGTAAAAGGGCAGGAGCCTGTTTAGAGGCGACAAGGGGACTCCTAGAGGTGAGTCAAAGACGACGCTTTTGGGGTTGGTTCTGCTTTGGGCGAGATTGTGTGTATCTCGGGGTGGTCTTGTGCTGTTGATAGGATGTTGATGCACTCGGTTGCTGGTAACGTTGACCACGATCCTGGCCCTGTCTTAATTGGTATGGTACAGGCCTGTACCACTTCCGGGGACGGAAAGACTGTGCAGGGGGTTGGCTGAATCCCATCTTTCTCGCGGTCATCTTGGCCTTGTGGATCGTATCCATTGTGGAATCGGTTTGTGTATTGAATAACCCCTCCCCGTCAAACGGCAAATCTTCGATTCTGTTCTTCGTCTCAATCGGAAGGTTTGCCGAGCGTAGCCACGCATGCCGGCGGAGGGCAACGGCTCCGATCATGGCCTTTGAGCCTGAGTCCACCTGGTGTCTGGCAGTTGTCATCTGCTGTTTCGATAATCGAACAGCCTCCGCTTGAAAAACGCGTGCCAGGTCGCGCTGGTCATCCGGCAGGTAATCAGTCAGGTTGGAGATCTTCTGCCACAGAAACAACTGATACCTGGCCATCATGGCCTGGTAGTTAGATGTCTTCATTACCAGAGCCGCAGAAGAGTATATTCTCCTGCCAACAGAGTCCAGTTTTCGGCCTTCCTTATCCACAGGGGCTGCATGGGTTCGGCCCGACTTTCCCTGTGACGCTTCCACAACAATTGAGTTTGGCTTAGGGTGGGTAGCCAGAAAAGGGGCTTCCACTTCTTTCACCTTGTAGAGGGCATCCAGACGCTTTGAGGTGGGAGCTAGCGTAGCTGGATTTGACCAAGATTGTTTGGCCGTCTTCAATAAGGTGGGCACCAAAGGGAGCGTTAGCTGAGGAGTCGGTTCCGTCCTCATAACATCATAAATATCCCCCTCCTCTTCTTCCGGTTGGTGGACGCCTATTCCAAGCGATTGGGCTAGCCGGAGCATCTGCTTGTTGAAACCCCCTAGTTCCATAGTAGGCGAAGCGCCCTCCTCGGTAGCGACCTCCTCTGTTGGGGAAGGCATCGATGGGGCCGGTGACGGAATCGACGACGGGTCCGATTCGTAGTCGTCTATTGACGGCGACGGTAGCGAGCGTCGGTACCGAGAGAGAGATTGTTCCGGTAACGAGTGTGACTGATGGTGTCGGCGTGTCGACGCCGGGAGGAGTGATGAGGTACGGCGAGGCGGTACCGGTGGGGGCATACTTTGAGAGCGGTCCGAGTAGCGGTCCCAGTCATGGGAGGCGGAACGGGATCGCGACCGACGATGGAGCATCGGTACCGAGGCCTCGGTACCGGTGGGATTGGAGTATTCCTCGTCGATGACGAGGACATCCGATCCAAGAGGGAGGATGTCCTGTAGCCCCGACTGTGGTTCCGTCGGTACCGGGGACGGTAACGAGGATGGCCGGATCGGTGGTTCCCTAAACGGGGTGGAGTGTCCTGGTTGGGATTGGACGACCGATGGCGAGTGGCGTTTCGATCCCGAAGGCTGATCCGCTGGCAGCGATGAGGGGCGTTTCCGTTGCGTCGGCGCTTTGGAAGTTGACGACAACGAAGACGGTACCGATGAAGATTTTGTCGGTACCGTAGCGCTCGCCGATTTGTGCGGTACCGAGGAGGATTTCTTCGGCATCGAGTGCTTCGACGTCGATGGCCCCGTCTTCGATACTTTAGTCGAAGTCGATGGTAGCTTCGACTTTTTTGCCGTTTTTCCCTTCCTTTGCTTAGCAGGAGGGGGGGATGGCGAAAGTGGTGCCTGATCTGGAGTCCTAAAGGAGGACAAGTCAGGAGTTGCTGGGCGTGAGCGTAAGTGGGGCGACAGCCCTCGCTCCCCAGAGGATGATGGCCGCGGCTCCATGCGGGTAGAACTCGGGCGGTCAATGGCGGAGAGGGCTTTCGGGCGGTCAATGGCGGAGAGGGCTTTGCTCCAAAGCAGGCTGCGCAACCGGTCGGCCCTATTCCTCCTGGTCTGCCTTGAAAATCTCATGCAATGGGGGCAGGAGTCCGTAATATGACCCTCCCCCAAACAGCCCAGGCACAGAGAATGTCCGTCCGTGAGGGCGAGTTTGGCGCGGCAGCCAGAGCAGCGCTTGAAAAGCGCCGTCTGCGCCATAGGCCGTAGGGGCAAACAAACTTCCCTAACTAAACTTATCCTTAATTAACTTTTTTTTTTTTTTTTTAACAACACTAACTGGAAAAAAACTAGAACCTAGCTAACTAACTAATTAAACTACTTTTTATCCTTCTTACAGTTCTCCGGTGACGGAGGAAGTCTCCCGCGAGGCGTTCAGCGAAGCGGTCGAAGAAGAACTGAGGTAGGCGGGAACCCTGAGCATGCGCGGTAGGACGGTGGGGGGAGGGGTTCCCGCCAAAAATCCTAGCTAGATAGAAGTTTCCCGAAGCGAGCTCGGCGCCGGCGCGAGCCCATATGTGTGATGCACAGAGACCACGAAGAAGAACTTAAAGCTCTAAGAGCCAGCAATTAAGCCCTAGGAGAGACATTTCAACCTTTCAGAATGGGGGAAAATGCACAAAGGCCAGGAAACCACTAAACAACTAGTGGTTGAGGGAAAGCAGGTGGAGCTAAGGGAGGGGCGTGACCATTTAGAGAACCCCAGAGGGCCAGACTGAGACCTCAAGAGGGCTGGATTTGGCCCCTGGGCCTGAGGTTGCCCACCCCTGCTTTAACCCATGTGAGAGTGGAGGGCTAAAAGTAACCTCAGCTGCTTGCTCTGCCTCAAGTCTGTCAGACCGTCTTGTCCATCTAGCCCAGCATCATCAATAGTGACTAGCAGCCACGGCCCTCCAGGGTTTCAGATGGGAGACTTTCTTGCCCTACCTGGCGATGCCAGGGATCGAACCTGGGACCTCCTGCGTACAAAGCTGGCGCTTACCACTGAGCTGTGGCCCCCTTCTGTTCCACAAGCCACTCACCTGGGATTTTCAGGCTGAGGTCGCACTTGCTGCCAATGTTGGCAACAGACGGGGCTTTGCGGCGCCGCGTGATCATCTGTTTCATTCGCCCCTCTCCCGTCACCTTCACGGAAAATGGGCTCCCTGCACCGGAGCGGTGGGGCGAGAAGAAAACAACCCCTTGGCGTCAGAACAGGAGAAGCAAAACCCAAGCGACACATGCTTTTTAGCCACCTAAGGCTCTCGGGGGCTTGGCCACATAGCTCCTCTTCCCTTTCAGGGTGGGAAGAGGAGAGAAACCCATAGAAGGATCATGGATTTGGGTCAGGGTAAAAGACGAGTCAGATAGGAGGTCCATGGAGGTCCATTCACTACGCTGAAACAGGTTTTGAATGTCAGCCAATCCCCCCCCCCCCCCGTTCCAGGTGAGCAAGAGCCACTCTTTTAACATGATGTCTCCTCACAACAAAATTGCACGAACTCATCACACTTTAACTAGACCATCACTCCAAACTGGCGGTGGAGAATTGCATATTTAGCAGCTCTCCATAAGAGCCCATATATATTAGAAAACTATGTCGGGAAGTAAGCCAGGCCAAGCTTCTTCTACGTGGTATGGCGGCCTTTCAGTGTTTATAGGCAGGGAGCATCCAGACTACCCTCCCTACTTGGAATCCAAAGCAGTACAGTCAAGCAAGTTTACACCATGCAACTCCGCTGATCGTGCAGCTTTGAGGGCTGCAGAAACACACGCCCAGACCTACGTCTTGGGGTCGATGGCCTCCACTCGCAACACACATTCAGTTCTTCACTCCACCCAGAAGCAAGAACTGGAAGATAAACGTCTACTTGAACACTTTAGCTACTGCGACTGCTAGTAAAGCAGCATGATTTGAAGCAGCAGTGGTGTCTTGGACTTCAACTCCCAGCTTTCCTGACCATTGGCCATGCTGGCAGAGGCTTCTGGGAGTTGAGGTCCAAAACGTCTGGAGATTTACCTTCCACCCACTCCTGGTTTAAAGCCGCCTGCCCCAACCCAGCGCTCTCCAGAGATGTTGTGACTCCTGGTGGCTGGGAGTGATGGGAACTGTAGTTCATCCAGAGGGCGCCAGGTTGGGGAAGGCGGATGTGAAGAGCGTTTAAGAGGCATGCAGTCTCTGGAGGAAACCCTCCCTCCCTCACCCCCAGTAACCAAATTCCATCCACTGTCTGGAAGTAGAGAGGAGACACTGACCGTCTCTTCAAACGGCCTGAGTTTCAGGGGCATTCCCATCCCACCTCCAACCGGAACCACAGGCCAGGGTGACCCCGGCACTTCCTGCATGCCACGCTGCTCTCTCCTGACAGCAGAAGCAACCGCCCTCACCTGGCACGTGCTGGTCTGCGAATTTGATGTTGATGATGTAGTTGCCAGGCTCCGTCGGACAGTATGTGACTTTGCAAGTGCCATCCTCCAGGTCCTCTGTGTTGATGTCAACCTTGCTGGGGCCTTCGATGGACAAGCTCAGCCCACCATAACCTACGGGAGAGGGGCAGCTTGCGATCAGAGGGGCTTTGTCATGAGCTTCATTACCACCATCCCAATGTGTGTGCGCGGCACACACGCACGCACGCACACACCTCTCTCTCTCTCTCACACACACACACACACACACACACACACACGAAATTGCAAGAGTGCAGAATTCATGCAATTCAGGTCTGTTTGCACTGCACACGTTCGCCTGCTGCAGATATCCCTGAAGTGGGGCCAGGGATTATGCAGGGTTCCAGAGCCTCACTCAGCCAAGTGACCTTTCCTTGCTGTAGGAGACATCACTGGCATTGCCCTCACTTTCTGGCCTGCAGCTATAAGGGCTTCCTGGATCTGGCCAGCCACAGATAGAAACAGAATACTACACTAAAGGAGTTCTTGGCCTGATCCAGCAGAGTTGCTTTCTTTCCTTTATTTTTTAAAAATGCCAGTTGTCAAGATGCAAAGTTCTGCACCCCCTTAATCCTTCCAAACCTTGAACGGGAGGCCAGTATTACCGCCATCACAGAGCAAGTGGCTGAGGAAAGACATGAACACAGTTCCCAGCTCAGTCTGCCTAAGCACTTGGCTCAGAAGCCCTAGATTTGAGTTCCACTAGCCAAGGCGACGGGACCGATGTGATTCAGGGACTTTTGCACCCTGCTCTTTTCTCTCTAGACCTCACTCTCCTATGGCAAGTTCTGCAAAGTAAAACGCTTTTCAGTAGGGCATCTATCCAACTCCTTATGCAGAGTAGGACTGTAACTTTGAATTTGCAGGAAGCTGCAGTACACAGGCATGCCAACTTTCCCTAAGTACATTCCTAGCACGCTGCTTTCAGAAGATGGAGCTCACCAGCTCCTTCTTAACTAGGGACAGACTGGGGGGGGGGGGGAGAACAAGTACAGGAGTACAGGACAAGGCTATTGACTGTTTGCACGGTGAGTTAAGTTAGACTAAATGAATTGCACGTCTGGTGTGTTTTGCGCCCCAGAAGTACTACACCTAATGCGCTTGGCCAACGGTCAAGTGGTGACCTTCTGCTCACAAGAAAAAGCTGCGTGGTTTAAGACTTTTCAAACCCCATTAAAAAAAACAACACAACGTCAGCATCTGTATACCGGCATCTCTCGTGTCGATGATGAACTCTGAAGGTTCAAAGGTCCGTCCCTCACTGAGCCCCGGACCAGAGACCCTGACGCGGCTGGCATCTCCGATTTCCGACTGGCTGATCATCACCGTAATAGGGCTGTTGGGGATGTGCAGCCCGTTCTTCTTGATGTTGACGATGTGTTCTCCAATCTCTTTGGGGACGAAGGAAATACCTGCAGAAAGATTGGCGAGGAAGGAGGAAGAGAGAGAGAGAGGCGGCTGAGCCTAACCTGTTCGCTTCCCTACGCCACAGATTCAACCTGTCGGCTCAAGGGGGGAAGCTGTGGGGTCTCGGCCACTCACCAACATGGCCGTTGCGCAGGCGCTTGAGTAGACACGGCTCTTCGCGACCAGAGGGTGGGACCACGGTGGCAGTCAGCTGGCTCAGGTCTGTCTCGGTGATGTTCAAGGGGATGTCAGCAGAAGAGCCCACCTTGAGGTGGGACATCCGCATTGTGTCGTCTCCTGCAGAAGCAGAGAAGGACCAGGCCGCCTTTCAACGTGAACCAGTCGGCCGCCTGCCCACCCCAGCCCACCCCTCCGGTATGGCCCCAGGCTCACCAGTGATCTTGGCGGTGAAGGGACTGCCTGGGATATGTTTGTCGTTGTATTTCACCAAGATGTTGTAGTCACCAGGCAGAACGGGGAGATACGACACTGTACAAGTGCCGTCCTGGTTATCGGTGCAGCCGATCTCGGCCTTAGAGGGGCCCTCAATGGCCAGGGAGAGGCCTCCTGCAACAGGTTCAGAAAGTCAAAGACGGAAGGCAAGAGGGCCTGTTCGTCCTAGTAACCCCCAATTACCTAGTCAGCGCAAACATGACGCTGAAGTCAAGGCCATTCAAACCATTTTTGCCCCAGCTTGAAATTTCTGGTCTGCAGAGCTTGTGCAAAGCTTGCCTGTTTTATTCTGTTGGTTGTGAAGGGCGGATTTGCCAGGCAGAGCACTGGGCTCCTATTCCAGCCACGGGAAACCCTACCGGCTCAACGGGTGCCGCCCACACAATATGAAGCCCAAGGACAAGCTTCCCTCCACTCCAATGAGTGGAGAAATAGGGCAGCCTTTCCAGCAGGCTGTAACAGAGGGGGCGGTGAGAAGGGAAGCAGCAGAGCCCTCCCACCGGCCCTGCTAAGAGACGACTTCATTTTGGCCTCTGCCCAGCCCACCCCTTTCCTCTTGCGTGTTGTGCCGTTTAAAACTGTAAGCTGCTCTGGCAGCCTTTTTGGCTGATGAGCAGGATACGAATACTCACTTTTTCTACACCTGCACGGAACCGAAGGACATGCCGCCCTACCCAACGGACAAGAGGTCAGAAAGCCAACACTGACCAATGGGCAAAGAGGGTTTTCCACGTTCGCACGAGCTTGAACAGGGCTAGAAACAGCTCTAGTGCTCTAAGCACTCCTCCAACTCACCTTCTCCTGCGTCTTTCGTGTTTACAGTGAAGACTGCTGGCTTGTTGACCACCCCGTGGATGAGCCCTGGCCCATAAGCAGTCACATGGCCACTGTTGACGTAGTCCACGTAGAACTGCAGGGGGCTGCCTATTGGAAGGGGAAGGAGGGCACGGGGTCACTGAGGCACTGCTAGCACACGCACAAGCCACTCCACGCCACACACTGGCCTGCTTCACACAGAAACTAGCCCACGGCACGGGTTGTTGAATTCTGAGTGTCTGTGATGTGCAAATCAGGCTGTGCCAACAAACCATGGTTTGTTAACAACCCCAAAAGAAAAGTCGTGGTTTGTTGTTGGGCTCTAAACTCTGGATTGTTTGAACCATGGGTTGTCATTATGTGCAAACCCAGAACTGTGGATTGTTTCATCATAGAGGGAGCAAGCGAGAATGGTTTTTTTTTTAAAAAAACAGCCGCTCTACATGCCAGTATTACAGCACCACAAAGGCATTTGGGGTACGAGGAGGGAGTGGGCGAAGGAAGAGGGAAACAAACAGCCCCAAGATTGAGAAAACAAACCATAGCTTGTTCGATTGCCCACCAGACAAGCCCTGAGCAGGACAACAATCCATGGGTTAAATAAACCATGAGTTAGGTTTATGTGGGAATCAAGCTGCACTTGGGAATTCCATAGCCCTCATCCCCTGCAGATGTTACCTGGGATGTGCATATTGTCATAACGGATGTCCATCTCGTGCAATCCAGCCTCCGTGGGGGCATAGCGCACCGTCACTGTGCCATCCTTGTTGTCTGTGATGTCTGGTTTCGCCACCTTGCCAGAAGGCATGCGCACCTCACCTGTGGGCGGGGTAAAAGTGAGGCAGAAACAAAGTCAGTGGCTGAATTCGGACGACACGATAGTCAATGGTGGGGTAATAATCAACTTTACAGTTGTTCATCTAGGGGTTACTCCCCACACAACATGGTAATAAATAATCAACCGTGGTGTGGATTAGGATCAGCGCCGAGTTGACTATGGCAGCATTCGGACAACACGATAATCAATACAACTGACGATTGTTTCCCTCCCCCCAGTTGCTTATTGTGTCGTCCGAATTCAGCCAGTAAGTTCAGTTGTTCAGGGTATGGAGTCAGGGAACCAGAGCGGACGTTTCAATGGGACATGGGTTTGATTCCCTGAACCTCCAACTCACTGGGTGAGCTACGCCATTGGTTCACATGAAGCTGGAATCCCTGAAGGGAAGTTGGCACAGATGGACATACTCAGAATGCTACAATCTAGAAAAACTATGCATGCCACCCAATCTACAATTCCTCAGGCTAGGCAAAGCACTGAAGTCCCCTCCCCGGCCCCAGAGCCACTGGCAACCTTATTCAGCCAGCATTGCCCACATGCTCCTCAACATGACCTTCAGCATCATATGGGCTAGGAACTTTTTTAAAAAGTGAAAGCACGAATCAGGAAGTCGAATTCCGCCCCCAGTTTTACATTCTCCACTCCCAGAACACTCCCTTGGATAGAAACCCTCTGGCTCAAAGTTTAAAGCCAAGCGAAGGACCCAAAGCCTTTTCCCATAGAGGCAATATCCAAAGTTACTCTGGCCACAACCCCCCACCCCGTTTTACCTGTGATCTCTCCTTTCTTGATGGTAAAAGGGATCACCAGGTCGAAGGGCCGTAGTCCAGCATCCAACCCATTGACAGGACGATCTGTTGCCTGGAAGACAGAGGCACCCCACCAGCCCCACAGAGGAGTGAGAAACAGTACTTTGGGACCACAGAAGACAAGGAGGGGGGGGATGAAATGGCAAAGAGTCCATAAAACAGCGATGGAACATGGAGCTGACAAAGACAGGCCCTGAAAAGCCACCTGGATCCATTCCCCTCTAAAAGCCCCTATGTGTGTGTGCGTGGGGGGGGGGGGGATGCAGGCAGGCAGGGTGCCTGGTTAGCAAGCCACCTGAGCTATTGAATGAAATGGGTTTGGGGGACCCTCTTCACCTCCTGCCCTTCATTACTCAGGAAGCATTCTGTGTGGGGCCAAGCCCCAGTGCCCTGCGCTTTGGGGAATTTCGGAGCCCCAATCCTATGGAGGGACGATCAGAGTCACAGGCCCGTGCTTCGGGGGTCCCAGTGACGAATCCCCATGGGAGGGGACGCAATGCAAATAGGGGTTGCTGCTCTACTGCCCCCAGCACTCCCGCCCCACAGTATTTCTATGCTGAATTGCTCCACTTTCCTGGCACTGGTCGCCCCAAATATGGGTGTGTTCAATCGGAGCATAAAGCGCTGAAGTCCCATTGCTGGTCAACCAGGCCTGGCGGCTACATCCATTGACAAACTCCCTTTAAATCGGGGTAGGCAACCCGGGGTTCTCCAACGTTTTGGACTACAACTCCCACAATTCCCAGCCACTGACCATGCTGGCTGGGCCTGACGGGACTTGTAGTCCCATGCACCTGGAGGGAACCAGGCAGCCTCCCGCTGCTCTAAACATACAGGGGCAGCAACCAGCTAACCGGGTCTCCAACATGGCTGGAGGATGAGCCTGCCGCACTCCCTCCTGTTTCCCCGGAAAGGCGGACGCAGCACGGCCTGACTGGGATAGGACTGGGCCGCCCCCTGCGACAGAGGCATTGACAAGGACGACACACAAAGCATGGATGGCCCCCCCTCCCAGCACCGAGAGATGGAGGGACGTGAGCTCAAGACAAAGACACCCAGAGAAAAGCCCCAATCCCGTCTCATTCTGAAGGGTCTCTTCCTCTCCCCCCTGGAATTCATGTGCAGGGGAGAGGCAAGGCAAGGGGGAAATAGTTGCCCATCAAGCTGCTTCTAGTCGCCACTTATTTGCGTTAGCATTAAAGCAGGTGCATGTATGGCCGGGGAGGGGATAGCGATGGAGAAGAGGCTGCAAGTGGGACCCAAGAAGTGCAAAGAGCGTCCCAAGACAGCCCCCCCCCAAAAAAGCCACGAAGCCTGTTCCATGGGCTGTTGCAGGCCACATGAGGCACCGCCGTCGGCAGAACATCCGCTGCCCCCCCGCAAAGCCCTCTGCGTGAGCTGATGGAGACGTTGAGAGCTGCCAGCCAACCTAATGACCTTCTGACATGGAACACCTCCAGCCCTGCGGAACTCACTGCCCCTTGACAGCAACGGGGCAGCTTGAAAAGGATTCCAAACCGAGGATTGTTCAAGTTGGCAAAAGAAGCCAATAGGCGTTAGCCAAGCTAGCAAAGGTGTTACTGCTTCAAGTGAGGTGTCTCCCACCCACCCAAGCTCAACAGCTGTTCTAGTTTAAGGGAGAAGTGCCCCCCTAAGATGCCCCATTTGTATGAGATTTCCTCCAAGTTCTGGTTGCTTCTGAAGGGGACTGATGTCTACATTATGAACAACACCAGAGGAGCCGTGCTGGATCAGACCAGAGGCCTCTCACGGTGGCATCCAGACACCCCAAAGGAAGCTCACAAGCAGGACATGAGCGCAACAGCACCCTCTCGCTCGTGGCTCCCCAGCAACTGGTACTAAGGCATCCTCCCTCCAATACTACTGGAGGTAACATATGGCCAGCATGACTAGGAGTCATTGATAAACGCATCCTCCACAATATTCTAATTTTGCTCCAAGCAGGGGAGAGAGAGAGAAAAGTCGGTCTCAGGACACGGGACTTCCCCATCACTCCTGTCGCTAGGTTATGTCCCTTGATACATGCTGCAATCCAGCTTTCCTCACCTGGCAACCTCCAGACATGTTGGACTACAACACCCAGCATCCCCAGACTGGGTGCTGGGAGTTTTAGGGCAACACATCTGGATGGCGCCGTGGTGGCAAAGGCGATTCTCCAGCTCCCAAGTAGGGATTTCCCTAGACTCACAATCCTGTCGTTGTATAATCCCGTTGGGCCAGACTTGTGAAGGTGAGGCTGTCCTGGACCCTGGAGCCCGCGGTGGTAGCGGCGGCAGTGGCGGCGGCGGCAGCAACCCAGCCCCCAAGCAGTGTGCCCAATAGTGCAAAAGCAGGCTGCTGAATTCCACGGGGTGTCTCCCCCACCCAGAATGAGCTGGGCTGGCTTTTCCGCCAAGAAACTGAACTGTTACTGCTGGTCCCCAGGGCTGCTGTGCACCGGGTGGATATGCGTAGGGTGGGGCACGCATCGGCTGGGCCATCTGCTGGGGGGTCGGGCGCTCACCATCCAGGGCCTGTGGCGGGAATGGGGCAAGATTGTTAGAATGGACCCACGGAGGAGCGGCCTTCTCAGGGCCACAACACCAGGGATGACGAACACGTGGCCTGCCTGATCCTGGTGGCCTGAAACTCCCAGCCTCCCTTGCCCATCGGTTGTGGTGGCTGGGGCTTATGGGAGATGCAGTCCAACAATATCTGGAAGGTTGGCATTCCCCACCTCTGCACTATACAGTGTTTCTGTTTCAACACAGGAACAGATTAACAGTCCTTTGGGGCAAGCGTCAGCCATAAAGCCACCCCAGTGGAGGCATATCGGCCCACCACCTTCCTGGGACAAGCCCAGCTCTTTTGCCCAAAAAAGGGGAAAAAGCCACATGAGCAATCCAGTCTTCTTTTGAGAGATGCTAGCTTCCGGTCAGAGAGCAGGATCTCACCCAGCATTCCCATAGCAACAGCCCCACACAGGGCTCCTTATGTGCCAAAAATGCAATTCCGCTGCTTTTGCCAAAGAGTTTACTGCAGAAAGAGCTCCAGCTTGAATTTGGCATGGCCACTCTCCCAAAAAGGGTCTGCAGTCGTGAGAGCTAGGAACTGGCTTTTAAAGGAACTTGATCTACAGGAGGGAAGCCTCAGTACGGATGGCGTAAGAGCGCCAGGATAACCAAGGCACACAAAAAGAAAAGCGTGGCTTTCCATTCCCTTCTGCCCTGACACACCAAAGAGTTTCTGCCATCCCACACGCCACATGCTCCCACTCTTAAGTATCTGGAGGTCGTCTGTAGCGAGAGGGTTCTGGCATCAGGAACGCACAAGGAAGCCAGCCTGGTTTGCCAGCGCCAAATAATGATCTCATTGCAACATGTGCGTTTCAGGCAATGGAGCGCCAACTGCCATCTGGGGAAGAGGCAGCCTGGGAATGTAGTGTGTGTAGGCTCAGAATGGGGGGTCCATCCTTCTGCACTACATAGCAAGAGATACTGCAGTGCTAAAAGATGCCTGGCTATTTTGAGGATTTTTACCCCCTACACCTGAGCCTTCAGGGATGGAGGAAATGAACACACACATACACACACACACACACACACACACACACCTCTCCCTCTAAAATTACAGTCTGGATTATCTGTCCTAACCAGTTCTCTAAATTGGATGGTATCATTTTAAGAAGCCAACATGAAGTACCTCCTAATAGGCGTTAACTTAAGCAGATTGAGGGCAGGGGGTGGCGGACATTTTAGTATTTCAGCTATCCCCTGCAAAAGGGGTAAGTGGGAAAGATCTGGATAACAGGCCCACTAGTTGTAGTCCTATAGGTATGAGCTATTATAGCAGTGAAGCGTGAATGGCAAAACCAGAAAGCCCTGGGGTTTCAGTGTCACCCCAGCCAGGAGAGGCATGGGGTGGCTTTAGCAAGCTTCCCTGGGGCTGGTCCTACTAGGAGCTAGAGAAGTAGCTGCCTTAGGCAGCCAGACCCTGGGATGGGGAGGTGCCTGTAGAAACACCTATGCGTGGGCCACCTGGCCACTTCCACACCCGCGAGCCAGCCTGCTGCCCTGGTGGGTGTGCAGTGGAGGACACTGTACTCTTGTCAGCGCTCAGATCAGGTTCAACTGCCAGCCTGGATGGCTTTGGGCCATGGAAGGTGAGGGTGGAGTTGGGTTCAAGGCATGTTTAGCCTGGAGAAGAGAAGATTAGGGGAGACATGATAGCACTCTTCAAATACTTGAAAGGTTGTCACACAGAGGAGGGCCAGGATCTCTTCTCGATCAACCCAGAATGCAGGACACGGAATAATGGGCTCAAGTTATAGGAAGCCAGATTCCGGCTGGACATCAGGAAAAACTTCCTGACTGTTAGAGCAATACGACAATGGAACCAATGACCTAGGGAGGTGGTGGGCTCTCCCACACTAGAGACATTCAAGAGGCATCTGGACAACCATCTGTCAGGGATGCTTTAAGGTAGATTCCTGCACTGAGCAGGGGGTTGGACTCTATGGCCTTACAGGCCCCTTCCAACTCTACTATTCTATGATCACCTTGTCCTTTGCCCCAGCCGGTAAAGTATCTTGGGTCAGCCTAGGCCTCCCTGAGCTCCACCTCTCTGCAATACGGCATTAACAGCCCGCTTTTAGGGTCAGCGTGGATTATCAAACGAAGATGACAAACTCCGAAGGCTCGCTGAACACGGGGGGGGGGGGGGGGGGGGGAGGAGACCTTCTGAGTAAACATGCCTATGATTGGCACTGGAAGTGCTACATCAGGGGTGCTGAACCTCAGGCCCCGGGGCCAAATCTAGCTCCCGTGGGTGCCCATCCAGATGGCTCCACCCTCTTTCCTCCCGACCCTGGGTCATGTGGCGTTTTCCAGACTTTTGCACTGAGTTTCACCTCATTCTAAAAGTTTGAAATACGTTTCCTAAGCCTGAGTTACAGGTGGGTAAGAGCTTTAAACTCAAACAGGCTGGCGTTTCAGGTATTTCAGCCCTCTATCCCTTTAGCCTGATCCACCTGCTATAATGTGGGGGGCCCCAAAAGCTCCCATGAAATGGAATTTGTCCCTAAGAATGAAACAGGAACTCTCTGAAATAGGAACTCGGGGTCAGGGTGGGGTGGGGTGGGGTAGTGGTGGAAGTTTGGATCAAGATTTTGCAGAATTAAAGATGGAAGTTTATCACGTGTGGCTGGCTCCATGACAATCTGTGCTCAAGTGGGGAGATTCCAGCCTGCTCACTCTTGGGAGGAGGAGGAAAATAACTGTTTATTGCTTTCCACGGAGACAAGGGACAGTTGCTTGTTTGCTTCCCCCGCCCCCCAATGCACACAAGACAATAGCCAGAGCGAAAGGAAAGGGACACTGCCTGCTTCACCACACCCCTCCTTCTCCTCCCATTCTTGGTGATGAGCCAGAGGGCTTCTTTTGTGTCTGGAACCTGGAAAGAGTGACTAACATTTGTACAGGAAGGCTCGGTTGGCGGAAGCCAAGCAGTGAGTCACACGTTCTAGGAGGACAAGTGGCGTGTGACGTTGGTGGGTTGCTAGCTTGCTCTTGGCTGTCAGATGGCATTTGACACATGCACACACACAGCTCCCTAAGAGTACTTTTTACATCTCCTGCATCTTACGCGGGGGCCTCCAGATCTATATATTGCGCAGAAGGCCATTAAAGAACAGGACACCCTGTTAGCTTTAAAAACAGGTTTCTAGCCCCCATGAAAGCAATGCAGAAAAACTAGCCTGGAGTTTCAGTTTCTGGTCCACCTTTTTTACACAAAAGTTACCGAGTTTCAAAATGGTTCTTAGAAATAGAGTTGCGCCTTTTTAAAATCAGATTTTAGTCTAATCAGAGCTGTAGAAGTGGGCATTTGTGGCACACAGAACGTACATCCCTGCAAAGAGCACATGGTCTCTCCAGACCTAGAGAACACAGAAGGAAAACGGAGGAGCCATAAAGCTCAATTGCTGCGTCCCAGGTTTTCCCCGCTGCAGAGGACCTCGTCCAGCTGAGATCAGGGGCGGAGGCTGGGCTTATGAAGGGCACAGCGCCTGCCTCCTCCGTCACCCAACAGGGAGAGCAGGAGAGAAATGGGGGCTTACAAGCCAGGCATCAAACCAATGCGGAGGATGCCCAAGATTTAGATTTCAACTCAAGGCTAAGAAAAAGCTGGCCCTTGGGCTGGCAAGCTGGAGTCAGTCCAGATGGACTATATACATACACACACAAGGAGGCCCATGTTCCTCTTCAGCACTTATCCAGCCATGTCATCCGGCCTTAAAGGGGGGAGGCCTATGAGCTCCCCCTCACCTCGCATGACTCTGCCTCCCAAATGTGAGTCACATCTATCCAATGAGCCAGGTTTGCCCAACCTGACACCCTCCAAACGTGTGGGAGCTATGCATCCCACCATTCCCAAACTGGCTGGGGATGATGGGACTTGCCAACACATCTGGAAGGTGCCAGGTTGAGGAAGGCAGCAATGAACACTACCAGTCTGCTCATTTTAACAGATTCGTCCCGGCCAGGACACCCCAAGGGACTTTTCCCACTTCTCTCCCCGGATGTTCAAAGCAGCCGCGACTTTTGGCTCCCTCTTTATACTGCTGGGGAAGATGGGAGGGGGGTCCCTGGAAAAGATGATTACTTTTGGACAGGCTCGCAAAGTACGCCCAGAACAGGAACACACACGCCTCTCTGTTCATATTTTGCCTCTCCCCAACCCTTCCAGGAATCATCCAGCCCCTGCCATCTTGACATCTGGGCTCATAAGCCTTGAGCCCCGGTACGTTTGACTGAAACAGGCAGAACAATCCCAGGCACGGCTCCATCTTGCCGGCCCACATCCGTAAGAGAGGAGCCTTCCAACGGCAGCGGTAAGCAGCAGCCCTGTATCGCCCCACCCCCACCCCCCCAACCAATAATCCCGGCCAGAACCTCAACGTCAAACCCTGCGCTGTACCAAGGCCCTCCAAGGAAGCTGTTGGGCCTGTACAAGCGTCGCCCCCCCGAGACTCACCGTAACCTGGAACGGGCTGTTGGGAATATGCTCTCCTCCAAAGCGCACGCAGATGACGTATTTGCCCGGCTGGGGGGCCGTGTAGAAGATGTCAAAGGTGCCGTCCTCATTCTCCACCACGTCCACGTCCATCTCGGTGCCGTCCGGAGTGCACACCGTGCAAGTCACCTTGCCTTTGCCGGCCGCCTTGGCGTCCACCGTGATCACCGTCTCCTCGCCAATCTGGATGGTGGGGCCAATGCCGGCTCCTGGCAGAAGGGAGAGCCATGGGGGATGGAGAACAGGACCCCCAAAGGCCCTCCTCCCACCACATATGGCCGGCATCCCCAAGCCCCCAGCCTCCAATGCTAGCCAGCACGGCCACCTGGCCTCCCCCACCCAGCCAAAGACAACTCTGGAGGCACTGGCTTATCAGTGGACACCCCAGAGCAGGGGTGGAGCGGGGGGAGTGTTGGCCTACAGCTCCCACCTTCCCTCTCCCTGGGCTCTGCCGGCGAGGGCTGATGGAAGTTGAAGGCCAACACATCCGGAGGGCCACCAGTTGCCCACCCCTGGACCAAGGAATCACGGGCCGACAGACGACTGCATGGGTGAGCAGAGCCGCTGCTGGTCAATCGGAGCCCCTTCAAGCACAGCGCTTTCCAACGGGCTTAATTCAGACATTCAGCTGCAAGGAGCGAACACGAGCTGAAAATGCCTCGGGCCCGTTCATGCTTGCTGGTGGTCCCCATGCAAGCCCTTTCTGGGGAAGGGGGGGAACCTCCAAATTCACACACTTCCATGTGAGGCCTATATTTACAGCTGCAGAGCCCCTGGCCCAATCGCAGCGGTCTCGGTCCCGATCACTTCTAGAGCCCTGGTTAGCAGCCAGTTTTGACACACTGGACCTGGCCACCAACTCATTTTCATATGACCCCAGGTGATCAGCCAAGGGCTCCCCACCCCCCGCTACCTACCAGACGCTTTGACCAAGTCCTCCCCTTATGCACCTCCAGGGCTGGCTCCCATTTCCCCGTGCGCTCCTGCAAGGGAGACGGCAGTCGAGGTGCAAATGAGGAGCTGTTTGTCCTGGGTGGGAGGGGGGCTTAAAACCCTGCCAGCTTGCACAGGAGGTTGGGAGCTAGATAGGCACAACCGCTGGTATCTCCTACAACCCCCAAGGAACCAGTCGGAGGGCATCACATTAAAAAAAAAAAAAAAAAAGGACTCAAGCAAGATGGGAGTTATAGCAACCAAAGTTATGATTGGACCCCAGCAGAAGCAGAATTGGTTGTTCACAGAGCAAGAGACGTGACCACTTTGGGTGCCTGGTGACGTGTGCCAACGCTGTTTGGAGAAGAGCCAGTTCTCACTGGGAAAGGATCCTGGGCCTCAGAAGCAAAAGTAAAATGGGATTTCTGTCCTGTACACACACACACACACACACACACACACACACACACACGGCCTTCGCTTCTAAGCTATAGACTCGATTTGCTTTAAATAGTTGGTCCCTTTCTGCCAAGGCTACGGACCTACAAGCTGCCCTTCTCAGAATACTTTAGAAGCAGGGTTTTAAGTCATGGCTCCTTCAAACTGATAAAGCTGCCACGGGAAGGCTCCATCTTGGCACACTGCCTGCTTTTTGCTAATGCGTAGAACTCGCATTCTCCAAGCACAGCTACAGGGTTGAAACCGGAAGGTGGACCCATGATCAAGGTTGGTACCACCCGGGCTCCTTTATTCGGGCTGCGGAAGGGTTTCTGGGACAAGCATGCTGAGAAGGGAAAAGCGTTTGGGCTTTTATCCTGCCAATTTGACTGGTAAGCCCTCTAGGTCAGGGATGGGCAGAACGCAGATCAAGAGTTCATAGTAGAATTGTAAAGCTGACTCCCGACAGGTTGGCAAGTAAAAATCCAAGGAGGGAAAACGCATTCCCTGCCACTCGTGGCCTGGTGTCGATCACTTATCTCCCAATCCTCAGCGTTCTTTGCCCTGCAAAGCAGATGCCTTTGACCAAGTCTTTGGGCAGCTCCGGTGGCCAATTCTAGAGCGGCGTTAGAATCTTTGATCTATGGTAGCTCAGATATAGATCTGTATATGTCAACAATGGAATCCACTCCCTTGACCCGTGTCTCCCATCTAGCTTCTTCCCCCACCTCTATTTTGCACCTGGCTCTGATTGGTGGACTTTGGGGTTTTAGTAAAAATGAGGTAGAACTGAACTCAGCCTGGCTCTGCTCCAGCAAGGGCGGGCAACTGGTCTCCCTGATCAGAGGGCTTGGAAAGCCGCATGGGTCACGCAAGTCCCACTGGGGTCGAGAGAGGAGAAGGCCGAAGCACGTGGCAGACCGGTCCCATAGTGCAGAACTATTCCCCATCTTCAACTTTGGGCTCTTCCCCTCACCTGATCGAAGAGGCTATTCTCATTCCCCCATAGTGGAAGGCAGGAGACCCTGCTGCCCTGAAAATGGCAACAACTTATCGGTTTCCCTGTTCTCAGGTAGCACATCCAGGAGTCCACCGGATTAAAAACACGAATCTCTGGTGGTTCCAGGGGTCCAGAGGCCAACTCTGAAGCACGCTCTTGAAATCGAGGGACTTCTACAACTTGGGGAAAGCCGAGGCAAACAGGGCTCTTTGCAGGGTTAGGTGGCCACCCAAGTCACCACAACGCTCGCAACATGCCTGCCTGATGAGAAAAGCTTTCCCCACCCCCCCAAAAAGGTTAAGGGACATGCACGGTCCTGATCCATTCCCCGATTACACCCCATTCCTTGTGCAAGCCCAGCCCAGCAAGAGAGGAGACTTCTGGAGCGCTACAGAGGGAGGCAGAGGATTGAAGGGAGGAAAGGATTACTTTAGGGCGGTGGGGGGATGGTTGGAGTGGGGGGGGGGGGAGTTCCAGGACAGCCATGCTGCAACACCACCCCAGCACTTAAGCCCACCTCCTTGCTTTACAGCAATGCCTAAGGTTGGAGAAAGTGTAAGGATTCTGCAAAGTGCAGTTGTTTTTCTGCCCTCTTAAGAAGAGGCTCAATGAGCAAGCAATCCCTGCCTTACTGGCAGAAGCCGTAAGTGAACTGAAATGCATGTTCAAGCGGACGGAGGAACCATCAGGTCAGCTTTGCACACACGCAAAAAAAAGGTTAAGAGGAATGTCTGAGATTTAATCCCTGACATTGTCGTTTTGAAACAGAGGTGCAGAGCCTCGGGCTCAGGGCGCTACGCTGGCCTTCCGGGATCCCCAAGATGGCCATGCCCCCTTGCCCTAGCTGCTGATTGTGTGGCTGTTTCCTGGCTTTTGTGTAGTCCCCACCCCACCCCTTCTAAAAGGTTGAGACATCTTTCCTAAGGTTTAATTACCAGCAGTAAGAGCTTTGAGCTAAAATAGCTTCATATTTTGGCCCTGCCCATTTTGCCTTTGGCCCCGCCCACAAGAATGTGGGCCCTGAGAGCTTCTCCGAAATGGAATTTGGCCCTCCAGCAGAAAGACGTTCTGTTCTTAAAAGGGGGGGGGGGGCGACGAAACTCTCCTAAAAGGGCTGGCCGGGACTGGCCTCTGTTCAAGACCGCCGGGAGTGTTTGGTTGCCACAGACCAGCCTTCTCCAACCTGGTGCCCTCCAGATGTGTTGGACTACAACTCCCAGCATCCTCCAGCTAGGGGAGTTGAAGTCCAGCCCATCTGGAGGACACAAGGTTGTAGAAGGCAGCAATGGACACTACAGGGTTAGACAGACTGCTGGTCGGACAGTTGTCACGCATGCTTCTTACAAGCTTGTGCTATCTTGCACCAACGCATGTTCGATTGTACCAATCTCCTGTGTTGCTGAAACTGTACAGCAGGAGGTATCTACACAGAGCTACTAAAATATAGAAGCTTTGCACAAGGACTGCAGCTTTTAAAACCAACGTCGAATGCTTGTGTTGATTAATCAAGCGGAGCTGCAGTTGAAGGACACGCTTGGATATTCTGAAGCTGTTTTGCCCCTGGTATCCATTACTATAGTAGGGAATAAAGATGCCTCCTTTGTAAGTTAACCTAACAGCAGCTTTGTGCCAAGGCTCCATACTGGCGTTAATGACTGATCTTACCTTTTAAGTGGGACAATCCTAATTTTAGCTTGAACATGGACACATTTTAAAATGCCCTCATCCAGCTAGAACTGGAATATGCTAGCCAGCTCCGGTCAAATGGAAACCTTACTGCAAGGGTCCCCAACCTGTTTGAGTTGGTAGGCCTGTTTAGAATGTTGAGTGCCCTGCTGTAGGTGCTCTCACAAAATGACTGCCATGGGCCGGGCCTGCCCATTCAAAAATGGGCTGCCCGTGGGGGCCAGGGACGGTCACAAAACCCTTATTTCCCAGAAGACAAAGACTAAACGAAAAGCCTCTGGCCCAAGAACCGAAGTACAAGGAAGAGATGGGGCCCTGAGCTCCAAAACACAAAAACACTCTTTTGAACCCAAATAAAGAGGGTGCCGGAGCACAACCCTTTGCTTTGTAGCACTGCAAGCCCCCCAGTAATTTCTTCTATTTGTTTAATCTTAAGAAATAAAATTAAAATCGAGAGGCAAGGAGCCTGGAGAGTGCCCGGAGAGGTGTCTTCCGACACCGCCTTGGAGATGTGCCCTCTCTCCAACCTTAAGCAGAGGCAGAGTCTAACGCAGGTGGGGAACCATGCAAGGGCGCAGGGGGAAGCAGGCAGGTGGGAATACGGTGGGGGGGGGGGAAGAGGAGGAGCCATTAGCAAGCTGCTTACCTAGCCCATGACCTCCAATCGACACTGAGGTGAAAGGGCAAAGAGCAAGGGTAATCAGAGTGAGACATGAATCACACAGAACAGTGCGCAATTAAAACAACAACAACACAACAACCCGAGGAACACACGCAACACGGCGCATCTCCCTCCCCACAGTGGGTGAGCAGTGTGGCCGGAGGTGCCCGGCAAAAAGCAGTCGGTGTGGGGGGGAGGGGGCGTGGCGTTGTTTCAGCGTGGCTCGCCCCACCCTCTGGCATCCCCGAGACCCCTTGCCGAGAGGCGCTCTCACCTGTGACCGTACACTTGCTGGCGTCGCCGGTGGGCAGGGCGCGGATGCGGTAGGGTGAATAGGGGATCTCGTCCCCGCCATACTTAATGAGGATGGTGTAGCGGCCAGTCATGTCAGGGACGTACGAGACAGTGTAGGTGCCGTCCTGGTTGTCCCGGATGGTGGCTTTCTTGGGCTTGCCCTCAGGGTCCTGACAGAGGCACAGCCCAGGAAGGAAGGAAGGCATTTTAGTTAGAACCAGGGGGAGACAGAGCCCCAAAGCTACCGTTACCAGGTACAAGTATTTGGATAGAAACAAAGCCACATGTCTAAAAAAAACACAAAAAACACTTACATTTTCTGTAAAACAGAAAACATGACACCAGTCTGAAGCATGGGTAAGTCAAGATGATCCAGAAGAAATCACAACCTCTAACCCTCAGTCTTACAACGACAAACCTGCAATAGCACTAGCGACCCCTATGAAACCCTCATAATACTTTAGACGCCAGCTCAACTTATGGCCTGCCAGCAGTATGGACCTCTGGCCAGAAACTTGGACATAAATCCACTCTCCCACCACGGGAGACTCTCAGGTCCCTCAACTAGAGGTGAGATGTGTCAACCAAGCTAAGGGCAGGAAGCTCTGCCAAGTTTAGAGATGGTTCTCAAAATCAAGGAGGCACTAAGGCTCAAGTTGGAGGCAGCAACTATACCCAGCCCGGCAGCTGTGCCATGACATGGGGACTAGAGAGAATCACGCTAAGCAACCAGGATGCCTTCACAAGGGAACTCTAGTGACTTGATCAGGAAGGCGAGAGCCCTCCCATCTCTTATCTTCCTGAACACATCCCTGGAGCTATGGAGCTTGAAGCTGGCCCTAGTTCCTTCCCGCTGTTGTCTGTTCACTGCTCCCTTGAATATCTACATGGAATTTGCTCAACTGCTCTACAAGAGTGGGCAGAAGGTAAATTTCCAAATGATTTAGACTTCAGGTCCAGAAGCCCCTGCCAGCACAGCCAATGGTCAGGAACGCTGGGAAGTCCAAAACATCTGGAGATCTACAGGATGCATCTAGAGATCTACAGGATACACACACATGCACCAACTTAGGTCTTCTTCAAGGACTTCCCACCCCCCACCCCAAGGACATGTTCCCCTTACCGTGATCTGCACGGCCAACAAGCCCTCTCCAGCATCCTTCGCATCAATGGTAAACTCCACAGGCAGACTGGCTGGCACACCTGTAGTGTTCAGTCCTGGACCACTGGCCTTCACTTTGCTGGCATCATGTGTAGGTAAGACCTTGACCTTGAATGGGCTGGGGACATACAAAAGAGAGAGAGAAACTAGTGCCATGTTGATGTTATTAATTTAAGAAAAAACCCAGACGCTCAACCTCCACTTCCGAGGTGTACAGATGTTCCCCGGCATGACTCTCATTTCCCTCTCTCACAGAAATGGGGTGGGCTATAGGCCTACCAGGTTGACACCACTGCAGCCTGTCTAGGACACAGGACTCAATGGTGGGTCCCCCTCAGCAGCTTTAGCAGAAGCAATCGCAAGCAGGACAAGGCAATCTGCTGGGAGTCTGTCACCCATTTTGTTCTAGCGCAGCCTCCCAACACAGTGGCGTCCAAAACGCCTGCAGGGCACAACTCCATCGGCCCCAGCCGGCATGGCCAGTTGTCAGGGATGATGGGAGTTGTAGTCTAAAACAGGCGGAGGGCACCAGGTTGGGGAAGGCTGCTGTCGTGTATCTGCTCAGCTGATCCATTCTGTCAATCCACAGCAAGGGCAGGTAGTGTTGTGTGGCACCTTTTGCTCTGAAATAGATTTGGGGCAAAACCTTTTGGGTCCAAGTCACAGCGACAAGCCATAATTACAAGGAAGATTTATCAGTTTTCTCTCAATCAGCCTGACTTGTTTCATGTAACAGAGAAAGTCCTACAAATCCCAGCATTCCTCATGCTGGCTGGGGAATTCTGGGAGTTGTAGGGCTTTCTTCTGTCTAAACATGCATAGGATTGTGCGCTTAAAACTAATTCTACTGTATTGGTTGGTCTCAAAAGGCATTTTCCCAACTCTTGATTACTGTGCATGTTTCAAGAATTTAAAAGCTTTCATTTTTTTTCTGTGCCAGAGTTTCTCTCTGGGAGTATGGACCGGTATGCATAGGCAGGGCCTTGCAGAGCTGGTCATAGGCCCAGGCCAGATGGGAAGTGTGTGCCCCCCCACCCCCATTTCAAACTGCTCATTAAGTATTTTTTTAATCAGTGGCACTGATTCAGTGCTAAATACATATAGGAACTAGAACGATTAATAAAAAAAGGTAATGGGAAGCACACTTTTATTCAAGATGTAAGACGTCCCTTCTTCACATTCAGAATTTCACGACGGACGGCTTCTATGCTGTTTCCGCAAGGCGGGCTCCTCGCTTCTCAATGGGCCGCTTACGCTACGGAAGCAGTAGCGTAAGCTAGAGGGGGACCTCCTTGTCAGAGGGCCCCCTCAAAATCGTGGGTCCTGGGCCAACTGGGCCCCCCTCTGCACGGCCCCGTGCATAGGGAACAGTTCCCCTCACTTACTCACACCCCAGTATTAGACGCTCTGCCCAGTCCCTTCTGGCTTCCAACCTTTCCCCATCTCCCCCCACTGGAAGTGAGTAATTGATCTTAAGGACTAGAAACTTGCCCATAAATGCCAAGGTTCCGCAGACCAAACGCCTGTCCCACAGAGGCTTTCTAAGCCTAGAGCCTGCCCTCTGGCCCTCACCAGTCGACCCACAACCCGTACCTGCGAGGCACCTCATCATCTCCGTAGCGCACAGCGATGCTATAGGGGCCCTCACGGCTGGGCACGTAGCTTGCAGTCTGAGTCCCGTCCGCATTATCCACCACGTCGACAGGCTCAACAACCCCTGCAGGAGAGTTGCAACAGGTGAGGGAAGAGCCTCACCTCCGGAAGACGCTACTGGCTTGGGTCAGGTAGGGACTCTGCTTACCTTTGGGGCCCTGAACTTTGACCTGGAGGGGGGCCACCCCTGCCTTGCTGGTGTCCACAGTGAAGGACTGGGGAACATTGGCTCGGACGACGCCTGGAGTCAGGCCAGGGCCTGAACACTTAACCTTCGAGCAATCCACCACATCATGCACCGGCACTTTGAACGGGCTCCCTATGGAGGAAAGGAAGAGTCAGATGGGAGCTGAGAAGCCACATCTAGGGCAAAGCAATGGTACCCTAAAGCTGGGGCATTTCCAGAGAGTTCTGCTACTTTTCCCTCTCCATTTACATCCTGATTTCAGGGGAAGCAGATTTCGCTAGCAAGACATTTATAGCAGAGAATCCTATTAATTAATAGTATAGCTTCCAAATCGAGCAAGATACTGGTTCCCCTCTATTCGGCACTGGTTAGGCCCCATCTTGAGTATTGCGTCCCACTTCAAGAAGGATGCAGACAAGCTGGAGGGGGTTCAGAGGAGGGCAACGAGGATGATTAGAGGTCTGGAAACAAAGCCCTATGAGGAGAGATTGAAAGAACTGGGCATGTTTAGCCTGGAGAAGAGAAGACTGAGGGGAGACATGATCGCACTCTTCAGTTACTTGAAAGGTTGTCACACACAGGAGGGCCAGGATCTCTTCTCGATCAACCCAGAGTGCAGGACACAGAATAATGGGCTCAAATTACAGGAAGCCAGATTCCGGCTGGACATCAGGAAAAACTTCCTGACTGTTAGAGCAGTACGACAATGGAACCAATGACCTAGGGAGGTGGTGGGCTCTCCCACATTAGAGGCATTCAAGAGGCAGCTGGACAACCATCTGTCAGGGATGCTTTAAGGTAGATTCCTGCATTGAGCAGGGGGTTAGACTCCATGGCCTTATAGGCCCCTTCCAACTCTACTATTCTATGATTCTATCTGTAATCCAATTGCCTGACTGTTTGGTGCTTTCAGTGGACTGAAGAGACACAGGGTTTAGCAAGTGACAGGCATTGCCGATTCAAAAGCACTTCCAAATCCTACAAGCTTTATGGGGACAACAGCAATACCTGGACATTGGTGACCAGCCCAAGGATGCCATGGCAGCCTGGACCGGTGACCTGTGATCAGCTGGGGATGCAACAGTGTTGGAGTCCCGATTCCCAGGCTAGCAGTTAAATCATCATACCTGCCCAACCAAACCACACCCCTCTCCTGGATTGGCCATTGTTCCCGCGGAGGAGAGCTACCAAAATGCTCCAAAAAATGAAAATAAAGTTGGTAAATTCATTTTGCAGCAACATCCAGGGCTGAAGATTCCTGCATGTGGCTTAAGCTTTGCTCCCAGTGTTTTCAGACAACAGGCAAGCCCAGAAAGACACTATTCCTTTATTTATTTCATTTTTAGACTGCCCAATAGGCCAAGGCTCTCTGGGCAGTTCACAATTAGCCTCGCTCACGGCCATTCTGACTTTTGCCTTATTTGTGGATGCCCTGAAAGTGAAAATCAACAGAAGCAGCAAATGCCAATTAGATGCACGGTTTAACGATGGAATTCACTACCACTGACGGCCACCAATTTGGATGGCTTTAAAAAGGGCTTAGGCATATTCATGGAGGACAAAGCTATCAATGGCTACTAGCCCTGATGCTACCTGCAGTAACAGAAGCAGTATGCATCTTAGTACCAGTTGGCAGGGAACACAAGTGGGAGGTTGCTATTGAACCCATCTCCTCCTCGGGGGCTTCCCATAGGCAGCAGGTTGGCCAGCATCCTGGACGAGATGGACCTTTGACCCGATCCAGCATGGCTTTTATATGTAGCCACCCTCTTCCTCTCTAGGACCAAACACATCTATGCCACCTGGAACCACAGGGAAGGCACCCTTTGCCTCAGGAGTCGCCACAACTAAGCCAGATCAGCTACCGATCACCGCAACTCACACCAACGCCACCTGACTGCCGCTGCTCTGCTCCATCGTCCCCCCACCCCACCCCGAGTGGTACCTGGCACTTGGTGGCCACCATAAGTGACGTTGAGGTTGTAGGTCCCCGGTTCGTAGGGGATGTATTCCACGGAGCAGCTGCCGTCTTTGTTGTCAGTGCAGGACATCTTGGCTTCAGAGGGACCTTCCACTGCGAGGCCCAGCCCACCAGTACCTGCACCCCTGTAGCAGAAGAAACGAGGTGTGGGCCACACATGTTAAACAGCTCACTGACCTTCGAGCCCGAGCCTGCATGATGGGGAATTGGCGTCATCACAGGCTCTTGCCTTAAGCAATAAGCTTAAGAAGGAACGACGACGTCCCTTTTCAGGCAACTCCAAAGGGCAGGGGTCCGTTAAAACATTTTAGTAAGACTAGTGCGGCAATCCGCCAACTTCAGTCTCGCATGCTCTTACTTTTTGACGATTAAAAAAAAAGAAAAAAGTTAAATCACCAGCAGGTCAACTGATTTGAAAGACCCGTGCGCCAATGGGACGTACCTGCTAGTGCAACGGGGGAGCTAGCGGTTGTCAGAGCAACCCGAAACAAGGGGAAACGCTCATTTTCAGAACGGGGCAGGTCAGTGGAGCTCACAAACAGCAGCTCCACTGACCCATCCTGATCTGGAACTTGTTCCCAGGGTTCCTTCCCAAAGCGCTAACACCCCACTGTGCAAGCGGTGAGTCCCACCGGCACTACCGCTGGATACTGTCCAGGCTCTTTTAAAGGAGGAGTTTGCCTTCACTGGATTCCAAAACGTGCACTCTCGTTTTGCCTCCTTATAGTCCTGTTGGCTAGATCAGACAAATCTGCTTAGTTCTAAATGGTCCTCCTATCAACAGTTTTTACTGCTTCTCCCTGTATCCAATCATCTCAATGATTGGATGCTACTTCAGGGGCTCAGTGGACCAATAAGTACCACATACACTTTAATAGAGGCCCCCAGGGGCTCAGTGAACCAATAAGTACCACATGCCCTTTAATAGAAGCCTCCAGGGGCTCAGTAGACCAATAAGTACCACATACCCTTTAATAGAAGCCCCCAGGGGCTCAGTGGACCAATAAGTACCACATACCCTTTAACAGAGGCCCCCTGGGGCTCAGTGGACCAATAAGTACCACATGCCCTTTAATAGAAGCCCCCAGGGGCTCAGTGGACCAATAAGTACCACATAACCTTTAACAGAGGCCCCCAGGGGCTCAGTGGACCAATAAGTACCACATGCCCTTTAATAGAAGCCCCCAGGGGCTCAGTGGACCAATAAGTACCACATACCCTTTAATAGAAGCCCCACAATGCCTTGCAACAGTGCCAGAAGGCACCACGACAGGCCACTGGTGGTCTCCAGAAATGTACTGAAAGCAGGGCCGTGTTTCACGAAGCCGCAGGGCAGGAGCAGGGAGACCAAACTAAAATGGTGCCTCTCTCAATTCCCCACCTTTGGCGTGACATTCCCCTCCTCCCCCTTTAACTTTACCTGGTCTCCACGGTGAACTTGTTGGGCTTGTTGGTCGTCCCACTCTGGATGCCGGGGCCGTGCACTCTAACCCTCGTGGGGTCGCATCCTTCTGTTACTGGGACACGGAAGGGGCTGCTGGGCACAGGGCTGCCATCGTAAGTCACGTCAATAGAGTGGACCCCTGAAGGAAGATGGGAAAGCGTAGGAGAAGGAGTCCAAGCCTCACCGCTTGCTGACTGCCAAGGGAAGGGGCGGAGCTCCATGGCAGAGCCCCGGTCCTGCATGCCTCGCGTTTCAGGTTCAATTCCCGGCATCTCCAGATGGGGCTGGGAAAATTCCTGCCTGAGACCCTGGAGAGCAGCTGCCGGCCAGTGTCACCAAAACTAGGCTGGGTGGACCAAGGGTCTGACTCAGTGTAAGGCAGCTTCCAATAGCCCTATCCTGCATACACAGGCAAGAGCTGGTAAATCCCCCAGCTAAGCTCTTAGGCGCAAAGACTCAAAGCACCAGAGGCAATTCCCTGTGGAAGCAGTCCTCTGCAGTCTAAGGTGCGTGCAGACCAATGATGGCTGCTCCCTCCCTCCTCTGACTGTATTTCATGCATCAGGGTTCAAGCAGCCCAAGAGGTTTTGATATTTCAGGCTGTTTAAGCTGGAGCACACGGCCCGGGAGTTTTTTAAAAAATAAAAGGATAAAAATAAAGTATGCCCATGCACACCCTTCACTACGCTTCGAACAGCACCTCTGCCACCCGAAACAGATAATCTCACTCATCGTGCCCAATGGCAGGGCCGGCTCTAGTTCAGATCTACAGTCTTAGCCACACCAGATATGATGCTGCCAGCTTGCAAAGCTAAGCAGGTCTGTGTCTGGTCAGTGCCTGGATGGGAGACTGCCTGGGAAACGTCGCTTAGGGTTCCGTGTTAGATGTATTCAATAAATTGAAAACTAAATTAAGAAACCCGCACACACACCTTCTCTCTCTCAAAGAAAGGCAGGCCGGCCTGCAAGGCAAGTGTTCGAGGGAGCACATGCCCTTTTCCACTAGTTTCTCCTCTATCAGCGTTGACTGGCTCCCCACCGCCCCCCTCACCACAACTCCCCTTCCTTGTACCCCCCAGCTCTCACCATCTTCATAAGGAGTGTATTCCACGTTGTAGGTACCGTCTCCGTTGTCACGCACATAGCTCTCCGTAAGGTTCCCCGAGGGGTTGGACACTCGGGTTTTGATGTGAGGGCCTCCGGCCTTAGTCAGGGTCCGGGCATCTACGTTGAACTCTGTGGTGGCCTCACGGAACACACCTGGTGAACCCAGAAGAGCGTCAGAAGCCACAAAATACGAAAGACGCAGGCCTCAGGAGAGAAGTCCTCCCAACTCTGTCCAAAAAAAGCTAGCCCTCACTGGCATCCTGTCTTATCAACACCTTAGATCCCCACTGCATCCAGCACCTTGGGAGGTATTATGGTTATAGGCCTGAGCCAAAATCCACAATGGCCCTGTTAATATAACACGCTAAACCATGAAAGTTAAGTGTTTTTGAGGGAAACAACATGGCTTAGCATGCCGTGTGAACCATTCCTAACCATGGTGGCTACATAACCACAGTTTAAACACATTCACTAGCCACTTGCTGCAAAAGGGTTAGCAGGCTTAGCATGTCGTCTAAACAGGCCCAAAGACACGCTCCTTTCTGTTCATTGCCAGGGTATCCCCAGATCAAGGATGTCCTTGATGCAAGAAAGAGGTTCCTATGTAATCCCATGTACAGGAACCAGGCTCTGTAACTCTCTCAAAGGACCTTCCCCCTCACATCCACTAACCTCCTTCGAACCTCAAGTCCTCCCAGTGCACAACTACACATTCATGGAGAGTGGCCTGCCAGCACACTGTGCAAGTTGTTATTAGTATATGCTTTTAAGTATCTAGTCCTTAAAGCTGTGAAGAACTTTTGGGAAGTATAAAGACATGCTGAGCGAAATCTTGAGCCAGAGCGTTTACTTATGATCTCAGGCATCTCTTCCCTACGGTTAGGACAGGGTTGGGCAACTTGGGTCCCTTCCAGATGTTTTCTATTACAACCCCCATCATCCCTTACCAATGGCTATGCTGGCTAGGCCCGATGGGAGTTGCAGCCCTCCAGACATTTGGGCCCTAGGCTAGGGGAAGCAGAATCATTCCCAAAGTGTAATATGATGGAGGAAATGATAGCGATGCAAATACATGCTTCAATTCTGCAGCCTACACAAGTCATGCAAACATCAATTACCTTAGCACGTATTGATCAGCGCGCATCCTATCCTGGGGCCATAACCTTCCTATGACATAGTGCAGACTGCCCGACCTAGAGTCCCCGCCGGGGAGGCTCATCATACCCACATATCCTCACCTTTGCCTTCCACTCCAGGTCCATAGACTTTCACCCCGGAGGTGTCCACTGCTGGTTCCACACTGAGCTTGCTGGGGAAGTTGGGTACAGGCTGCCCGCCGTACTTGATGGTGATGGTGTAGACGCCCCGGCAGAGAGGGATGTAGGTGATGGTGTACGTGCCGTCACCATTGTCGCGCACGTGAACCTCCGCCTGCGTGCCGCTTTCCGAGATGATCTCGATGGTGAGCTCTGCGCTCCCGGCGCTGGAGCAGTCCACGCTGAATTCGCCCGCCTGCCCCACTGTGGCGTGTTCCAGCCCCGGTCCAGAGCACTTCACTTTGGAGGGGTCGAAGCCCGGCGCCACCTGGGCTTTGAAAGGGGAGCCGGGCACATGCGTGTCGGCAAAGAGGATGTTGATATTATACTCGCCCGGCTCTGTGGGCAAGTAGGAGACCGAACAGGTGCCATCGCCGTTGTCCAGGCATTCGATCTTGGCCTCACAAGGTCCCTCCACCGTCAGGCCAAGGCCTCCATTGCCAGCCCCTTTGGTATCGATGGTAAAGGGGGCAGGGGAGCCAGCCAGGGCACCCTTCAGGCCTGGTCCATAGGCCTTCACCTGGGCAGAGGGCAGGGAGGAGAGGAGACAAGACAGCAACGGTCATGTCAAGACATCCATGAGGACTTTGGCCCCTAACTGAGATTCCTTTAAAAAATCAAGGCTCTCTCCGAGGCAGGATTTTTTACCCCAGCCCAGATGGAAAGAAATGCTTTATGGGTGGATAAGTCGCCCCCAAAGTTGCGTGTGGTTAAGGCGGGAGGCTATTCATTTTATTTATTGGGCCTGTTCAGAAGACACCTTAAAGCCTGCTGGTTAAGGCTTTTAGTTAAGTAGCAGGGTTAAAGGTATCTTATGCGATGCGTTTTCCTAAACCCTGCTCACTCACTAACTACAGTCCGACCATCTGCAGCAGGGTTAGCAGGTTAGCAGCTCTTAACTGTGGCTTAAAGCGTTGTGTGCGACAGCATGGCTTGTGGCTAGTGCTAACCCTAGAGAACCACAGTTTTGCTAACCACAGAGCTGGAAGTGTCAGCTGAACAGGCCCATTGATGGATTATATTGCTTACAGGGTGGGGATCACTCAACTGAATGAGGTTTGCAGATCCCCGTAAGCTTAACGTCTTTTAGCCCGAGGACCAAACACCATTTCAGAGAAGCTCTTGAGAGCCACATTCCAGTGGTGAGTGGGGCTGAAGACCAAAATACCAAAAGTACCAGCATATTTTAGCTTAAAGCTCTTGGTGCCAGTAAGTAAGCCTTAGAAGAGGCATTTTAGAAAGGGAAAAATGGCACAAAAGTCAGGAAACCACCAAATAATCAGTGGTTGGAGGGAAGAGGGTGGGGCCAGCTGGGGAGGGGCCTGAGCCTGGGCCTGAGGTTCTGCATCCCCGCTGTAAACCAGCCAGGGGACTCTTACCTTGGATGGGTTGGTGGGGGGTACAGCTTCCACGGGGAAGGGGCTCCCTGGGACAGGCACTCCATCATAGGTCACGTCTACCTCATAGGGTCCCTCTTCCCGGGGGATGAACTTCACCACACTGTTGTCCGAGCTGAGGCCGGGCTCCACCTTACAGGGCACAGGCTTGCTGGTGGGGCCCGTGATCTTGGCTGCCACTTTGCCTTGTCCTCCGGCCCCCTTGGATTTGACGGTGAACTCCTGGTCCTTGCCCACTTCCACTTCTGCAAGAACGGTGTCGCGTGTCAGAAAAGAGACCTACGTGGCTTCTTCTGGCCAAGACCCACCTCGTTCTTCCCAGGGCCAAAGATTCCCACACCCACAAGCAATGGCGTAGCGGTAAATTTTGAAGTAAGCGCAGACGGTCATCCTGAGAAACCCCATAGCCACGTTCCCAAAGAGGGGCCAAAAATTCAGGATGCTCTGTTAATCCAGAGCAATGAACCAATTCTAGCTGTTTACGTCTCCACCAGGTGAAGGACTTCCATAAAGCTAATGGGTCTTAATGGACTATTCAAGACCAAGCCACCCCAGAATGCTTTACATAACCACAGAGAACCATATACTGTATTACTGTTGGGATAGTTCACTTCCCCACCCCCACCCCGCTACTGTGAGATTGCAGCTAAATTCAGAGAGAACGGGGAATTCTGAGCATGGGACTGATGTCAGATGATGTCAGGGTCCCTGCTAATAAAAGAGTACCGGTGCTGCATCCGTGGGAGCTCCGGCCCCATTACACCACTGCCCCTAAGTCACACACTCTGCCCAGAACAGAGGGCCCTAAGAATTGCCGAGAAGAAGGAAGAAATAGCCCCTCAACTCCTAAGCAGCAGCTTGCAGATTTACGCCACCACATCCCAAGGTCTGGGGGCAGGGGTTAAGCAGAGGAGAGGGAGTTATACTAGCATGACTAATGTTTCCTGAAAAACAAAGAGGCCTTGGAGGGCTTCCAATCATTTGGCCCTGGCAGGTCTCCAGGAAAGGAAAGGTTTTAATCAGCAGCCACCTGGGAGACCTCTGAAGGCAGACCTGATCTACAAAACACGCATGTTTTCCCACCATGGCCTTATCCCCGAAACTACAGCTCTAGAAGGGGCCTGTGTAAAATAGATGCCTCGGAGGGCAGTGACATTCCTCGAATTCTTGTCAGGGCAGGGAAGAGCGGCAGTCCATCCCATTACGTTGACAGTATAGATGCACCTCCGGGAATGTCGGACGGACAGTTCCTCTCAATGTGGGCAGAGCTATACATGCGACTCCGACCTGACTGCGGGCGGGGAAGAAGGATGGGGAGAATGCTGCTGCATTGGCCCAGAGTTCAGCACCCCGAGGTCTCGACCTGTTAAAACGTGCAGCTGCCACTAAGAACAGCCATTTGTGTTTCGCTCAACCTTAACATCTAGGGGAGGGCGCATCACAACAGGAGCTTCACAGCAGCGGCTGGGAAGGACAGGGGAGTTTGAATCCAGCCTCCCCCAAGGTGGTGCCCTCCAGATGTGTCAGATGACAAGCCCCATCATCCCCAGCAGTGCGGGAGGAGAAACAGGCATGCCAAGTGTACTGTTGCCACCTTTGGCAGCGTTCGCGTGTTTTGTGCAACCCTAATTGGACCCTGAGGGTATCAGCTTTCACTGGAGACACGGTTCTACTCGAGCCCCTTCCGGGGTCAAAAGTAAGCTCGTTTTAAAAAAGCGGAAGAAGTGTGCTCGGAATGAGTGCAATTGAGGTTCTTGCCACCTCACAAGCCCAAGGAGATGAAGAACAGGGTTTCTGGGCCCCACACCCTAAGCTATTGCAAAACTGCACCGTGCGCAACCCTGCATACGGCCCATGAATGTGGGAGGCGCCATTCAGTCATCACTTCAATCATGCCCTGTTGTGAGCTTCCTCGGGGCCATGTGGTCCTCACAGGAAGCTGGAAACAGACAGATTCTTGGTCCGATCCCAGAAGGCAGCTGTCGCCCTACATGGGTCAGCTGCAAACACTGGCTTTATTGTATAAGCCTAGGGATTGCCCAGGACATGATGCCCAGCCCATCTCAGACAAAGCGAATGACTGTAGAGAAGCTGGGTCACGAGAAACCCAAAGGACATACTAGGATAAGCTGAAAACGTACTGCTGTGTCACCTTCAGGTGGCATTTTAAAAAACAGAAACAAATAGCGGTTGCTCATATTCGACTCACTTTTTGTTTTTTGGAAAATGCCGACAAGGAAATGTGTCCCCCCAAGGCAAGTACTGGTCTCATCTAAGGCCAGTTTAGATGGGAGTTACTGGCGCCATCTTACTTTACCCTCAAGCTTAGATTCCCCTCCTGCTTCCGCTTCAGATGTACAGATGAGCAAAGGCCTTTCACAACAGAACGGATTTGGTTGTTTGTGGTTTGCCAGCCAGACCACAGGCTGCAGTTTTGAACTGCAACACAGCCGTGGAATGATGCAATGATGGGAAGCATAAGCCCTGCATGGTTAGTGATTCACAAGTGGTTTCATTAGCTGTGTCAATTCCGGCTTAAGGACAAGATAACAAGCGTCCTAAAGATTCCTTATCTGGTCGCCTAGAGGAGATGTCCCTGCGAATGGCTACTTAAACCAGTGAAATATGTCGGGTAGGCTTGTAATTTCAGAAGTGGGCAGGGGGGGGAGGGAACGAAGGAAGGAAAGAGTATTCTGCGCATGTGCAGAAAGGCAGTGTACATTTTATAATGTCTGCAGAATTCGACATCCTGAGAATCTCAGCTTTCCCTGAGAGACAGGTTTCTAGCCCTTGCGGCCGCGAAAAAAAGGATGCTCTAGCAATGCCAGACGGAGTTTCCAGAAGCAAAGAGAGCCTCAACAGGATTCCTAAGGCTTGGAGGCTGGTGCTGTACACACCTCACCACCCATCCCTCTGGTTAGCAGAAGCAGAACCAAGCACTGCTCTCTGCCCAGTGTTCAAGCCACCGAGATACGTACTGTCTCCGAGTCCAGAGATCTTGATCTTGCTGAGGTCCAGTGTGGGTGCCACACCCACGTTAAAAGGGCTTTTGGGAATGTGGTCTCCTCCGTATGTGACGTTCACACCGATGTTACCCTGGAAGACAAGAGGTCACTGGTGTCACCCAGAGCAGGCAGCCTCAGCTCAGCCCCCACCTCCGCTCCTACTGTGCCCCCCTGACGAGGCTCCTCCTCTCAGGCAACAGCTATGCAGGGAGGAAGAGGAGGCACGGCAGCGGGGTCCGGCTGCTCAGGGCTCAGGATGTAGGAATGCATGATCCCTTTAACCATCTGCAGAGCAGGGAGGAGCAGCCAGTTTAGCTCTTTCTCTCCCGCATGGTCCCAATGAAGATACTGCCACCGCCACCACCATATGCTTTTATTAAGCTTTTCCCCCACCCAAGCTGATAGTAACAGAACAGGAGCAATTGTCAGCAGATCACAGGCGGAGGGGGTGGTGGCTAAAACTCCCCTCCTCCTGCAATCCTGGTGTGTGTGTGTGTGTGTGTGTGTGTGTGTGTGTACTTGAGAGAGAACGTGTGGAAGAATGCATGCATGCATGTATATATTACATATATTACTTTTACACACACACACAGAGGTATCTAAGGGAAAAGGGGTTTTCCCCACTCGCTTTGGTCCTGCACGCGAAAAGCCCCGCTGGTTATGCAGCCCCTTACCATTTCCCTGAGGGAATGTGGCCCTTGACTTTAAAGGGTTCCCCATCCCTGATGCAGAGGCACAGTTTTAAGTGACAAGAGACCCTAATCCACAGCCTCCCCCAGGCTGTGGTCAGTCACATTTGTAACCTGGGCGGATTTAAGGCCTAGTTTCACTGAGCTGGCAAGCCTGTATCTGGACTGCAACATCTCAGATTTCAGGCAGGGGCTCCCGTTAAGTACTCCCCTTTAGCGGCGTTAGGACCCTATTTTTATTTATTTATTTCATTTATATCAAACTTTTCTTCCAACGTGGAACTCAAGGTGGCTACATGCGATTCCCAAGTGGTCTCCCCTCCAAGCACTGACCAGACCCAGACCTACTTAGCTTCAGGAAGGTGGCTGCCTCATGTGCCTTCAGACTATGTCCTGGGCCTAACCAGGCTATCCAGCATCACCCCATTCTCATGAAGTCACCAGGAACTCTGGGTTCTTATTAGTATTGAGCCAGAAAAGCCCGATCCTAGCTTTGCATTCTGAGCTGAAGTCTATAGTTAATCGAGGTATCAGGTATGTCTGAGCTCTTGAAATCACTTGTCTCCCCCACACCTCTCCACTTACCTGCTGCACAGGGGTGTATTTGACAGTATAGGTGTTATCATGGTGATCAATTATTTCAGAGTCTCTTACAGCATCTCCCTTGGCCGGGCCGGTGAACTGGACATCCAGCTTGGCCTTGCCAGCTGGCTTGGCATTGACTGTGAAGTAGGTTGGTTTGCCAATTTCCACACCTGTGGGGGGTTGACAGAGAGAGAGAGAGAGAGAGAAAGAGAGAGATTAGCAAGGTTTGCCAAAGCCCATAGGATAAGCTCTTTTAACATGCTCCTTAGCACATTGCTTACCCCCTTCCCTCCTGACCTTATAGTTCAATGCACCTTTGCCCAAGGCCTCCTCTGCACCGCTTGTCATGGTTTGAGTTCCACCCATTTTGCACAGTCAGTCCAAATACATTTAAAGCCATCCACTGCTTTTTGTTGATCACCTTCGACTGGGAACTAGCCAGCTACCTATTTCAGAGGTCTTGTACCTCCCTCATTTTGCCCAAGACTTCCAACGGGTATTTGAGGAAGTATGTTTACAGAGATGGACCAAAACTGGACACAACACTCCCTGGGAAGTCCTCTGCTTCTAACCTTGGGCAAGAGAAACTGTGAGTAGAGTCTGGCATAAGGGCAAGGCCGCAAGCCAATTGTAGCACCCGCCCCATGATGTGGCCTCTTGAGGGAATTGCATCATTATTGATATTATCACCATTTGTAAATCATCATTATTTTCTATCACAGACCACTTCGATAAATTCTTTTTTTAGCAGCATATAAATTTATACATTTATTACTGCTACTACTACTGGTCTACAAGACCCATTTGTATGGGGTGGGGAAGCAATGCTCAGGGTGGGTTGGGATTGTTAACACAAAGCTCCACCTCACCAAATTTAGCCAAATCCTGCCCTCTCCCCAGTAGCCTTCTACAAACATCAATGCACTGCCTCAGATCCAGAGTCACGTGTAACCTCCCCAAGCTTTCAAAGATAGGAAGCACCGCATCCAAACATAAAAGTCCATGGCTGAAGCTCATTCTTCCACACAAACGCGAGGGAAGCCATCTCTGCTCTAGGTCCTAGGCTCCCACCCGTACATCCCACGCCTGCTCTTGGGTGCCCACCAACTCACCACTCCTGTTGAGGCCAGGTCCCTCAGCCTTGACCTTGCTGGCATCATGCGAAGGATCCACTTTGATTCTGATTGGACTGGTGGGGGTGGCCTGCAAGCGAACAGGAAGCAGGTATAGAAGCCACGGCTACGTCCACTCGGCTTCTCCCTCAACACCCAGATTCTGCAGGTGCCACCCTGAAGAAGGGAAGTCTTACCTGGTCAGCAAAAAGCACCATGATCGTATAGCTGCCGGCGCCGCGGGGCGTATACTTGACCGTGAAGGTGTCATTGTCGTTCCGGATGATGTCAAAGTCTATGTCCGCCTCGGCTGGGCCCACCACACCAGGCGCACACTTGATGCCAATGCTCACGTCGCCTTCAAGAAGGGACAAGCGTCAGCAAAATGGGAGGGCTGCTTTTAAGGCCACCCGCCTGCTTTAGGACAGCCCGACCCCAAGTGTGCAGCAAGTAGCCAAACCGGCAGGGGACCGGAAGGGCCAATTAATTCTAGACACACTGCAATTTCTGGCGCGGGTTCTGCATTTCTACACATAGCGAAGGCTTTGCTGAACTAGATATTCTAGAAGGGTGCGGTGGGTAGTGGGCGGAGAGACCAGAAAGAGATCACTCAGCGTTGTCAGTCGGGTTCTTGGCCGCCAGAGCAGAAAGGGAGGCGGGCCAGGCAGCACGAAGTCTGTTTCTACGCTGCCATTCCAGAGAAGCAGGGCAGCCTACAGACACAAGGTTCTTCTGACCCCAATTAAAAACAGCTTTGACAATTGCTGCCACCACAATTTCTACAGCTGCTAGATAAGCCCAAGGTTGGTGTATTCCAGCACCCTCACTTTCCAACTGGGGTCAGCGTGCAACATCTACCCGCCATTTCTTACAACAGCCTTTCCCAACTGGGGGCCCCTCCAGATGTGTTGGGCTACAACTCCCACTATCCCCAGCCAGCATGCTGGCTGGGGATAGTGTGAGCTGTAGTCCAACACATCTGGAGCGGGTCCCAGTTGGGAAAGGGCATCCTATATTGCCTGTTAGCTCAAAAGTTCCAAGGTAAGCTAAAGCCACTGGTAGACATTTTAGAGCAGTCTAAAAAGTTAGAGACCACAGTAAAGCAAGGGCCAAGCACCACCCGAGCCTCAAGACATATGCAGACTCCATCTGTGTGCAGGGGGATAGGCCCGAGCCCTCAGCCCCACACGGCACATTCCTCCACTTCTAGCACCTTCCCCAAACTCCACCGGCTTCCATCCAGCTCTGCCTCTTCCTCTTGGTAACAGCAAGAGGTGGGGGCAAGAAAAGATGCCTGGCCTATCAGAGCCGGACTCCCACTCTGGCTAACTCCGCGCTCGGGGCAGGGTGGGACTCCTAGGCCTCCATTCCAGCAGCGCCAGGCCCAGCGTTCCGAAAGATCAGCGGGGGCTTTCATCTCGAGACTCACCCTGCCCGGCTTCTGTGCAGTCTACTGTGAAGTAGGTCGGCTCATGAGCCTTCAGGCCAGTCTTTGCCACGCCGGGACCATACACTTTCACTTTGTTGGGGTGGCTGCCAGCTCCAACGTTCACCTAGAGAGCAAGAGAGAGAGAGAGAGAGAGAGAGAGAGACTATTATTGTCTGTGGCATGAGGGAGGGACGCTCCATGGTGCAGGATGTGCCTCTGTCAGCATTGGCACGCCCTCTGTAGCAAGACTGTGGGAGTCAGCTTCTGCGACTGAAGGGAAAGCTCGCCCATTTGTTCCCAGGGCTCTTGCCCTAATGGCAAACGGTAGGCTAGACGATTTGGAGGGCCACAACTCCCATCGGCCCTAGCCAGCAGAGCCAATGGTTAGTGTTGCGGCTTTCCAATGTTTTGGCCTCCAGGCTGTCCGCCCTGGCCCTAAAGGTCTTAAAAGGCTAGCCAAGGGATCCCACTGCAGTGGTATTGCAGAGAGCGCTCAACCTCCAAGAAAGAAAGAGAGTAACTTCACCACCCTAAGATAGAGTCTTGTGGCACATTCGAGGCAAACATATTTAGTACGGCATAAGCTTTTGGGGACTCAAGTCCACTTTGTGCATCTGACGTGTTATTCTAGCTTCGCGCACATACACATACACACACACACACAGATGCTGAAGGGAAAACTGTAGGCAGTGAGGTCTGAGGAAAACGCAAAAGATTCTGAGTGGTGTATCTTCATAAGGAGAAGGCATGTCACGGTCAGTCCCCTCACTAAAACTAAGCAGGGCTGGGCCTGGTCTGCATCTGGATGGGAGGCCACCCAGAAACCCTAAATATGCCACCTTGGGTTGGAAGAGAGGTGGGACGTACGTGTGCTAAAAAGAATTGACACCACGAGCGCATCAGCCAGTAGCAGCCCATGCCCAACCACGGTCCACACCAACAGAACCAGTTTGCAGGGAGAAGGGACTCGACTTAGCTGCAGGGCACTTGGGAAAACACACGTCTTTGTGCCGAGCCCACAAATTGGAACCGGTTGCTGATGGAAAAGGCACATCTGGAATCCGAGCCCTTTGTAGGGCATGCTGGACGACATCATTTAGCTTTGCGCTCTAGGAGCAAGGGTAAGGAACTCCCATCCAAGCCAACACACACACACACACACCACTGCTTACTGCTGCAGGGGACACTGACCCTGTATGGGCTGTTGGGGATGTTGACTCCTCCCCACGACACCATAGCTGTGTGCTTCACTGGCTTCTTGGGCAGGTAGGAGCAGCTGTAGGTGCCGTTGCCATGGTCCTTCACAGAGACGTCCACTGGGGATCCTTCGGAGTCCTGAGATGGAGAAATGGCAGGAGATCAGCTTTCCTTATCCCTCCCCTGCCGTACGGAAACTTCCACACTCATCCTTTAGATCGGTCTTCCCCAACCCGGAGCCCTACAGATATGTTGAACCATAACCCCCATCATCCCCAACACATCTGAAGAGCCCTAGGTTGTGGAAGGGCCACCTAGGTAATGGAGCGCAAACGACAATGTCTCACCTGTACTTGCACCTTGAGAGGTGCCTTTCCACCACTCTTCGCATCCACAGTGAACTCGGCAGGTTTGTTAACCGCAACGCCCGTCTTCTCTAGGCCCGGCCCGTGGGCTTTTACCTGGAAAGCGAGTCGGGGAAAAGAATCTGAACTGCAAAGCATCTTCTGCCCTGTTTAGAGATACTGTATTGGCCATCGTCACTACAGCCGAAGGAGATGACAACTGAAGGGACTTGAGAGCAAGTGAAATTGGATGCCCTTCCACTTAAGAGGGAGCAGATGCCTTTGGCTGGAGTCTGGACACTTTCACACACGACGCTTTGAGGAAGAAGCGTGGCTGCTGCCAAGCCCATAACTCCATTCAGCAGGGTGGTTGGGAGAGGCTGCTATGGATGAGTTTTGAGCTGGCCTTGCCGAATTCTCATTGAGTTTGAGATGAGGAAAAGGACAGGAACTCGGTTGGCAGACAGGAAAATTGGAACCAAGGCTGGACAGCCGTTATATGACTGGGACAACGGCCTCTAGTTGTAGAGAAACGTGGGGGTCATGAAGACTCACAACAATGAGGACTAGCGCCTATGGCTCAAGTCAGTTTTCCAAGCAAGCCAATGCTTGCTCCAGGTAAGAGCCATTGCTTTAAACACAGCCTTGACCAGACACTCCTAAAGGCAGGGCAGCAACCTCGTCTCCAGGCACCCATGCGAAGCACATCATCACCTCTTCTTAGTTGCGCTCCCCTGCCAAAGATCTGTGCGCACGCGCAAAAGCCAGGATGCTACGCAGGTCCCCCCTGTTCTCCAGCATGCATATGACTTACCTTCTCCGGGTGGAAGTCCTTGGGAGCAGCTTTGATCTCTGCCATGAAGGGGCTGAGTTTGATGTCTTCGTTGTTGCAGAGCACATGGACTGCATATTCGCCTGGCTCCTGGGGCCAGTAGCGCACGTCACAGGAGCCATCGCCCTTGTCGTCACACTCAATCTTGGCCTGCGAGGGGCCCTCCACAGAGAAGCCTGCAAGGGCGGCAGGGAGAGCGGGCGAGCGGGCATGTGCAGAGGAGACCATTAGAGCAAAGTCGCAGTGGCCAATTCCCAGCCACCGGACAAGAGTTAGAAAACCACCAAGACCACTTATTTGACTTTAAAAATGACATCCTGCCTGCTCAGGCTACAGCGTTGGGCTGCTTGCAGTATAAATATAGCAAAACGAAAGCCATGCAAAACCATGTTGAATAGGGAGGTTTGGGCAGGCAAAGCAAGGTCAAACGGACCCCATCTGACCGCAGGCCTAAACCAGCCTCGGATGGCTGCAAGCAGGGCTGGCCCAAGACATTTTGCTGCCCAAGGTGAAGGACAAGGCAGCACCTCTCCTCATTTTATGTACAAAAGCAGAACAGTTGAAAACTAGTTCAACACTGGTGATGGGACAGTATCCTCCGCTGCATTTGAAGGCACCAGGCTAGCTCATAGGATGCTGGCAGGCTGCGTGGCACACACAGCTTTACCCCTGCTACACCTCACTGCCCCTCAGCATCTGCCACCTGATGCAGCTGCTTACTCGGCCTAAAGGTAGGACCGGCCCTGACTGCAAGCGCGGGAGGCTGATGGGCCTTCTCAGGCAAACCGGTACCTAAGTAGGAGCAATCCCCGATTAGGGTATCATCACTGAAAACATGCTCTCCTTGTAGCCACACCTGACAAGCCTCAGAAGCAGGTCTCTCAAAGACCTCCAATTACCTCAATCTATGGGGAAGCGTAGGAGGGGAGACGCATTTCCCCAAAGACCCTCTGGCCTCAGACCATTCAAGGCAGTCTTTACCAACCTGGTGTCTCCCGGATATGTTGGACTTGATTCTCATCATTCCCTATCCAGTAGGACTATTTTCCATATTGGCTAGGGATGATGGGAGTTGTGCCCTTTGGATGAGATGGACTAACAGGTTGGGGAAGGCTGGTTTATGAGTTGTGTTCCGGCACAAACAGGAAGCCAAGGCAATTCCTTTGCAGCAGCTGTGATGCCATTAGGTTTGTCCCCACTAAAGTCAGCCATCTTCAAAGGCAATCCCATGTGCGGAATGCATTATGATAGCCTCTGTTCTTGATGTCACCAGAGAGGATATGACCTGGTTCACACGTGACAGCCCATAGGTTAAACAATCCATGGGCTGTCGTGCACGAGTGGGAGAGAGTGGTTCCGCTTCTAATCAGCAACCCATGAGCGACTCCTTTGTAGGTTGCTTAGCATGTCATCCAAACCCAGAGGGCTGGGTTATTTAGAGGCTAAACAACCCATCTATTAACCATGGTTTGTTCTTCGGTTAACTGCTGATTTGTTTACCCCTAAACAAACCAGTGCTCTGAGTTCACGACACACTAAGCAACCTACAAAAGAGTCAAGGGTTGCTCATTAAAGTCAGAAGGAGCTGGTTCTCCTGTTCATGCATGACAGCCCATGAGTTGTCATGTCATGGGAACCGGCCCATTAGCATCATGGCCAAGGCACAGGAAGTGAACTAGGCCCAGTCGGTAGAGGCACAATCTATTATGGCACCTGGCTTAGGATAGGGAATCTTATTATTGGAAAGAGGGTAGGCCACCAAAGTTCCTTTTCACCAATAAAGAAACAGCAGACAGGCAGTCAAAATAGTGCCATATCCCCTTTGCTCTCCAATCACGCCTCTGTTCCAGAGCACTCTTGACTATAGCCCTGCACTTTAAGCTTACGTGGTGTGTACTCTCAGAATGCCAGGACATTCTCACCCCAACATAGCTGGGAGAGAAACAAGCTGTGGCTGTTTCTCATCTTTAAATACTATTGCGAGGACAAGGAATGGCTGGACACCAAGTCACACTGCCCTGGAATCTGGAAGTTCCACTTAGCATTGTTTTAGTGACCACTGGTAGACCCGTTCTTCATCGTAGAATTCACCAATGCGAAGGCTTTACGTAGTAAATTCCAGTGTGGTGTAGTGGTTAGAGCCATTGTTGGAGTGGGGAGATCTGGGTTGTGGTCTCGGCCATGGAAGCTCACTGGGTGATTGTGGGCCAAGAACAGTCTCTCAGCCCAGCCTACCTCACAGGGATGTTGTTGTGAGGATAACACGGAAAGGAGGAGGATTATGTATGCCACCTTGGTTCCGTAATGGAAAAAAGGCGGGATATAAATGCAATAAATAAATTCCCTAAGGTAGCGATGCGGTCGTGAACACCAGGTTTTCCCACCCACGAACGTAAGGCCATGCTGGGTCCTCTTCTGGCTTTCCCAAATTACCTAGCGTGCCGACGTCATCTCCAATGGCCTCCACCACAAAATCAGCCGACTTGCCCACGACGCCTCCTTCCAAGCCGGGCCCCCAGGCTCTCACCTTCTGGTCCGTGCATTCTGTTCCCACTTTGACCTCAAACGGGCTAAACGTCAAAAGGGTCAAATGGTAAACAAATCCATTGCCAGGAGCGCTTGCGTGCTCAGATTCGCCTCAGCAACGCGACCAGTCATTACAGGAGAATTATCTGCAGCCTGCTCCACCCCCCACATCACGATGCAGAGCAAGAAAGCTACAGAATTCTTCTGCCTCATTTTGGTCCGCAAATGACTTTCAGCACAGGTCAGCCCTCACAAAATGCAAACCCCCAACCACTACCTCAACGCCCTGGCGAAGTATGGAGTTCCACGCCAGCTGTCCTGCTTAACTTGGTTGTGCCCAGTTTTGTTTCATTTATCTTGGGCGGAGGAATTTATAATCCCATTCTTCCCCACCCTGGTATCCTCCAGAAATGATTGGACTACAATGCCCATCATTTTGAGTCAGCATGGTAATGTTGGGAATTGTAGTCCAACACAACTGGAGGGTACCAGATTGAAAAAGGTTACCTTTACTGCCACAAGGAGCTCTTGCTGAAGATGTACACATCCGTTACCTAACCCACCCGCAACAGGGCGAAAAGACTCACATTTCCCGAAGAAGAGAGAAAAGGCGTTTTTCTGGCAACTGGACAGGAAGATGTTAATTGCTCCCCTACATAAGACCCTCCCCCCCCCCCCCCCAATGCCATAAGCCAAACCATCTCTCTCCTTCCTGGGTAACTGTGATGGATAGAAACCTCATTCTGCTCAGTTTTTAAATGGTACGTTTCGGGGGACTTTAATTGCATGCTTTAATTGATCTATATATAGAAAGCTGCTTTGTGGGACCCATTTGTTTAGTCTTACCTAGACATTAATCTTACCTAGGCCTTCACAAAGCAGCTTGCAACATATCAAATACAAGACAAATATGCAGAAAGTAAAACAAACAAGAGTCTTGTGACACCTTAAAAACTAACAAATTTATTCTGACATAAGTTTTCATGCACTATAACCCTCTCCCATCAAATGCACTGATAATATGAATATGATCAAATATCAGTAAAGAAAATCCAAGGAAAAAAACTAAGAAGAGATGTGGGTTATAAAATATTCTTAAATATAATAAATAAAATGAACACTCTGCAACTAAGTGATTTACCTGAATGCTAGAGGTTTCATGCTGAATAAAGGAAGGGATTCAAGGAAACAAGGGAGAGGGCCTTCTCAGTGGTGGCTCCCCAATTACAGAACCATCTCCCCGCAATGAGATTGCCAACATTACCTTTTCAGTACCCAGTGAAGACTTTCCTCTTCTCTCGAGGATTTGGCAGCATATAATCAGGTCCTGGGTTTTTCTTATTGTCGATCATTTAAAATCATTTAGATATGCGGGTTTGTGTGTATGCTCTCTATTTATACGTTTGTATGTAAATGGATTTTTATACTATGTATAATGTATTAATCTTCATAAACTGCCCAGAGAGCTTTGGCTATTGGGCGGCATAGACATGTAATCGATAAATAAAAAATGAATGAACTCCAGAGTTTAGGGTGTCATTTTCAGCCTACGCACATAACACTCTCCCCATCTCTTTCCTATTGGCAGAGCCCTATTATAACCCCCTTTCCCCACTCTCAAGCCTTCCCACATGTTTTTTATCATCTCAATCTCACCTGCGAGGAATGTGCTGCCCGCCCCAAGTGATTGTGACCGTGTAGTTGCCAGGCGTGGTGGGGAAGTATTCAAAACCATAGACTCCGTCACCCAGATCTTTCTGCTTCACACGTTCCTCCATCCCTTCTGTGGAGAGAGATTGGGGTGGTTGAGCAGGGCCGGCCCTACTATTAGACACAGAATGAAGCAGTTGCCTCAGGCAGCTAATTTTGGGCACCATTGAAAAGGGCAGCAAATTGTTATTTATTTGATATTATTATTATTTTTACTGCTAGGGAAAGAGAGAGACACTTTATTTTCTGCCTCAGTTATTTTTCTGGTCAAAGTAACTTGACTAGCCTTGGGTAGTATGCACCTTGACTTGGGAGCAGGGCACTGTTTGTTGCTCTGCCTGAGGCAGCAAAATCTCTTGGGCCAGGAACTGTGTGGCTGGCATTTGCCAGCCAATAATTTACCACAGAAAAACCTCATGCGTGTCTTCCATCTTGTGGAAAGTGGACTCGGTAGCTTATTGTGCACCGTGCAGGAGCAAATCCAACACTGATCCCAGGGAAACCTGGGTTCAAATGCCCACTTACCGAGAGACCCTGAGCCAGTCCCTATCCCACACTCTTTGAGGAAAAAAAGGGGGAGTTCTTCCAAAAAAGAAAAATACAGTATGGTTGTGAAGGGTGCCTGAGAAGGAGCACATCACAGGTTGCCACTAGGATGCTACTAAGGTCATCCTCCCTCTGGCAGGGAGGTGAGGTTGATGGGTACAACCCACTTTCAGCACCCGAGAGATGTTCGCTTGTGCTTCCATAGGAATTGTGGCCTTTGCTTCCCCCCAAACCCCATGAAAGGTGCCTATGATCACACAGGCCTCACACAGACACATCTGCAGCTAGCCCAGGCACAGCTGGCTATGTGGCAATCCAAGAATTCCGGATGTGGCTGCATTCCTCACTGACAACAACCAGGGCACCTTTGGGTTCTTGGTAGGATGGATCCCCCAGGCGAATAAACTGCAGTTACATTCTTAAGATTTTTATCTTCCAACCAGGAGAGATCATGTTTGTTGGCTCCAATAAAAGTCTGGAGCTTCCTGAGCCTGCCTCAGGCCTAGTTGCCCAACCCTGCTTTGAATTGCGTGCGGTTTGAACCCAGGGTTACAACTGTCAAATCCAGCATTGCCCATCATTCATGTACCTCTGTGCTGCAGAAGCCTCTGCTTCCAGCCTAGACAAGACCCCATTATGTTCTCTACCAGCGATGTAGAGACACGGCTTGCCACACAGGAGCCGCCCTGCAATTCCAACCCCACCCCCATTCCTCCACCACAGCAACTGACTGCTTTGTTCCCTCGGCTCGCAACATCTCCTTTCTTGTACGGAGACATGAATGCCAAGAGGAGCGTCCCTCCTACACGTCAGTCACGCCAGCGTTAGGAGGAACTTCCTGCCATGAGACTTAAGGATTTAAACAGCCCATAGGCAAACGATGGGGGCTCGATAACAACTTCGTTCTAAAAGGGTTTCTAGTGTTTGCACATCAGGGGCAAAGAGATAGTGGAGAAGACATTGGCCCTGTTCAGAAGACACCTTAAGCCACGGCTTTAACCACGGTGGTTCACGCATTTGGCCTCACTCACCCTGGTTAAAGCCGTGGTTTAAGGCACCTTCTGAACAGGGCCAGCGTTAAGTTTTACCGCCAAGATGCAGTTAAAACTTCTGTCCCATAGCCAGGCACTGGTCCTCTTCCCAGGCACTCTCCCTACCTAGGCACTGACCAGGCCAAGATCTGCTTGGTTTTAACTATGGTAACAGCATCATACTCCCTCAGTCTCGTTTCCCAGGTCCATCTCAGGGCCAACAATGTCAAGAAGATGTGGGATTAAACAGAACACGCCTAGTAGCTCCCATATTTCAAAGTACTAAGTTAGCTGCATCCAACTAAGGCTCTTAAGGCCTCTTGCCATGAGGCGAGAGCTACTCTGTGTGGCCTTTAGGAAGAGGCAGCATGCTCTAGCCTAATTTGGAGCAGTTTGCAATAGCAATTCTCCATCACTTGTAGCGGGAACGCTAGTCTGTCCCGACAAGAAGGATCTCCAACAAGACGACTACTTGGCTCACAACTTGGTAAACCAGTGGTGCCATAACTACCATGGCTCCAACAAGAGTCGCTGAAGTCACAGAATCAAGAGCTTCCCATCTAATGAACGTCTGAGGCCACGACTCAGCCCCCTTCTATTCAGAAGAACGTCTGGGAAGGCACTAACTCAACCTTCCCCAACCTGGTGCCCTCCAGGTGTTTTGGATTCCAATTCCCATCAGCCCAGGCAGCATGGCCAATGATTAGGAATGCTGGGAGTTAGAGTCTAAGACATCTGAAGGCTACCATACAGGGGAAAGCTCCAGTAGCCAGATGGGCTTTGCCATATATTATTGGCTTCCCAAAGGGGCAACGCCACGCAAACAAGGGTTCGGCCTTGGAGAAGCAGCGCCAGCACATGTAAAAAGCAACTGAAACAATATCCACAGACAGGAATCAGAGAGTAGTGCTTCCAGGTCAAAGGGCAGGGCTTCCGGGTAAGTGCAAGTCCCACCACCAACCTCATTTTTAAGGCGAATGATTGGTGAGGAAGCATGCATGCATGCACACGGCAACTTACTTGGGCCTTTTATCGTGACCTTCAGCTCTCCACTGCCAGCGCCTTTGGTGTAGACCTTGAAGTCCGCCGTCTCCTTCACCCGGACACCCTTGGGTTGCAGGCCTCTGCCCACGGCCCGACAGGCGTTAGGGTTGCATGCTGCAGCAGCAGAGAGGGGAAAGAGGGTGAGTGGGACAAACACTGCCACCCAGTCTCCCTCTATAGCCAGATGAGATGCCCGGATTTCCGACCAGCCAGGTCTTTGCCGTCATTAACGTGCCGGGTCTTCCGTTGGCTACCCTACCACAAAAAGGGCTGGCGGGCAAGAGTTTTAAGCCGAGCGGGCTGCCCTCCGTGGACAGAACTGACATGCACCCTGGCCACAGAACCCCACCCGCCCCTGCAGCGCGAAATACCATTGGCCCCGGGTCCAGGCGCCGAGCAGCCGGGGAGGAGATGAGTGTCGGCAGAGATCCGGGGAGATGGCTCTTCAGAGAAGAGAGGACAGAGCAGAGGAGAGCTGGCCAGGACAGGAGGAGGTAGGCAGAGAGGAGAGGACAGAGGTTAGCGCAGGAGAGAACATCAACCCCTTCCGGCCACAAAGAAGAAAGCAGAGGCAGTGGGGGGGTTAAGGGCAAAAGAGGCCCCACCAACGAGCCTGGCGGGAGACTCACCCTGGCCCACGGTGACCGTGTAGGGGCTGCGAGGGATGGGGATCCCACCAAAGGTGATGTAGATGGTGTAGGTGCCCTCCAGCGTGGGCTTGTAGGTGCAGCGGTACGTGCTGTTGCCTTTATCTTCCAGTTGCTGCTCCACTGTCCCTTTCTTGCCAGTGGGGTCTTGGATGATGATCTCGATTTCTCCAACCCCTGCGCCTGTTTGGGGGTGGGTGGGTGGGAGGGGAGCGGCACGGGGGAGATAAAGACATAGAGGTCACATGGACTGTTCTCTTGCGTAACCTTCCGAATCCAATTTCAGCAGCCCTCCCAACCCCGAAGCCCTCCAGAGGTGTTGGACTCCAACTCCCAGCAGGCTCCAGCCAGAGTCCAACACCTCTGGAGGGCCATCAGGGTGGGGAGGGCTGAGTCACACCAAAATTTTAATACGGATCAAGAACATTTTAAAATGGTTTTAAGAACTCCCCGCTCCATACTAAGGACAAAACAGCAGCAGATCTCAGCTACAGCAGGTCCTGTTTTTTCCCCCTGGCAGCTCCCACCCACAGCCTCCTTCGTCTCAGCAAGAAGCCACTTCTTCCTAGTGCCCAGAAGGAAGTGGGCTCTGTTAAGCTCAGCCCTGGAGCTGCGGATTTGAATCCTATCACGTTCCGGCAGAATCAGGCTCAGCACCTCTGGAACAGCCTTTCCCAACCTGGTGCTCTCCAGATGTTTTAAGCGACAAAGGCCAGCATTCCTGGCCCATTGGCAATGCTGGCTGGGGCTGATGGGAGTTGAAGTCCAAAAACCTCCGGAAGGGATCAGGTTCGAGAAGACAGCCCTAACCTCCATCTTAAAAGGCAGCTTTGTATATGGAATGTTCTAAGGACTCCTGGGAATCATCCCTTTTTAAAGTAAACTTTTCAGTCTTCCATTTCCAAATAGATGCCAATCTCCAGAGGTTAGAGCGTCTTCACTGAGTACGGTTGCTTGACCCTCTACCGGCCGTAACTGTTTCAGCTGCACAATGTTTTGAATCATCAAACTTATGCAAAAAAAAAGTGTTTTATCGTTTTTCGGCATACAGAATCCTTGTTAAAATACCTCCTACTTCCCTATTCCAGGGACACTTAAACGCCCCATGCTTGGAGACATCAGGAGACAACGCTGGACATAAATCCTTGTGTCAAAACCAATGCTCTTTCTCAGCCATTTTAAAACTTCCATTCTGGGAGGAATATGGAAGTTGTGTTCTGACAACACCAGTGGCCCATTTTTGCCCCGTTGGCTTGGAGGAGAGGGGGTTTGGAACTGCTGCTGAATAGGGGATCCAATCCCTAAAGTCTATTTTAGATTTGGATGATGGTAATAGAGTAAGCTGTCAAAAATGGGACAGATCTTCAACACAGCTAATCTCAAGGGGAATATTACGGGGGCCGGGGAAGGGATGGCTGTGTATATGTTATACATTCCTATGCTAAGTGCAGAACTTTATTATCCTGGATGCCTGAGAAGCTCTGTTTTTATTTAAATGAAAACCAAGATCCTAGCCCTTATGGCTGCAAATACATGCATGACCGTATGGGCAGTGTGTAGTGTGAGTGTAAAGCCAGTAGGGTGGCTGAAGATTTCCAGTGAAAAAGGTGTGCCCTGCCTAGCTCCTCCACTGCTAACAAAACTGTACAAGAGACACATTATAGTGTTTTGCTTCATTTATGCAATTTACACAGGTAGCAAAGCTAAGGGTTTTTGGGGGGCAGCCTTTTAAAAATCAGAATTAAACTGTCTTGAGCTTACCGTTTATACTACTTCGCAATATTCAGTGCTTACTGCACCCGTTAAGATATACAAAGTCACCCATCTAGCAATTAAAGTTATTTAAGAATGTTTGACACGTTTCAGTTTGCAGTTGGCTTTTGAGACAGTGGGAAACAGTGCTGTGAAGCTCCCTGTACCTCAACTCTCTGTGCATACTTTTTTCAAGCTTTGCTCTGGCTCACCGTCAGACCCATTTTTGCAAGAAAAAAACATAATATATGGAAGTTCTGCTCTATTTAGCACCGGCCGGGCTTCAGCTGGGATTTATCTAGAGACGTTCACGCTTGGAAGACGCAGCAAGTGATTCAACACAGACTGCTCAGGCAGCCGCTGATTTTTGATGCTGCTCATCTTCAGCCTCCGATGATTCAAAAGGAGGCTGTGCAACAGCCGGCTATGTATAAAAGCAACACCAAGACAAGAGATCAGTTGTTTGCCAAGGGCTATCGGGACAAGGAAATTGTGGTTCTTTTCCCTTGAGGCGAAAGCCAAAGTTTCAAGCCAGGTAAGTAAAGAAACCGGTTCCTAGGAGGCTGACATTCTTGGATTGGCAGGGAGTTTCAGGGGTGACTGTGTATTCTGCTGTGTATTCTGCATCATTGTTTGATTTTATATCCTGCCAAGTTCAATAAGATATCACAAGGTAGCTTAGAATCTCCAGTGACTTATCCACATGGAAGCCCAGCTCGTATGCTTAGGAGGAACCATATAAATGTGGATTCCTAATATTAAGGAAGTTTGGGTCCTTCCCTCCCTTTCTACTCCATAATATGCTGGACAAAATGGGAGTAAAAAGGTATCCCTCCAGCCGCTCCCTGTAAATGGAGGCCCATGTACTGTAGTAAAGGCGATGCCAGCTGGGAAGCCCCGAATTCAAATGTCATTTAATCGGTTAGCCTAGGCCAGCTCCTCATTCACAAAATCCTCCTCCTGACATCCTCTGCAATTCTTGCAAGAAACATGTATGAAGCATTAAACACTTAAAAGTGCTACATCTGCCTTCCCCAGCCTGGTGTCCTCTAGATGCTTTGAACTCCCAACTCCCATAAGACCTAACCAATGGTCAGGAATGCTGGGAGATGTAGTTCAACACACCTGGAAGGCACCAGGTTATGGAAAGCTGTGCTACATAAACTCTGGCTACCGTTTCCAACTTGAAAGTCCTACCCAAATCTCAACAAACAGGCCCATCTTCACAGCATGCCTGAAAGCATGAAAACATTTTTGCAGTGTTAAAGTACCACTGCTATTCAATCCATACTGAGAGATGTCCTTCAGAGATGAAGTTCTTCATTGCCTTAAAAGCCTTCAAATTATAAAGCAGAGGTGGGCAGGAAACAGATCTCCAGATTTCTCAGACTTCCAACACCCAGTATTCTTCACCAGTGGCCATGCTGGCAAGGACTTCTGGGAGTTGAAGTCGAAAAACTCTGGAGATCTACCCCTCTTCTAAGGCAAGCTTTGGCTAAGCCAGTGCACCTACAACATTTCCTGCCCAGGCTAGTATCTGCCGGGGGTCAACAGGCGTTCCTTCTTCCACCACCCTCTCAGCACCTTCCTCCACCACCACTGACCAGCAGTGAAGATCTCAAAGTAGGTGGTCTTGTTGGCAATGTTGCCTGTGGGCTCCAGGCCCGGGCCCTGGGCAGTGACCTTGCTGGCATCTCCGTGCGATTTGTCCACATTCACCTCAAATGGGCTCTTGGCTATATGCTGCCCTGCAAACAGCACCGTCACCTGGAGCAAAAGAGAAGGCGGCCAAAAGTCAACATGGAGAACAAGGTCAGCTCTAGATCTCCTTCCACTCACCTATGCTCAGTAAAGACTCTTACCTTGTGGACACCCGTCACCTTGGGCACATACCACACCGAGAATGTCCGATTCTTGTCATTGTTGGCAATCACCTTAGCCTAGAAGACAGGGGATGTTATAAAGTGACTGATGTTGCTCCCCACCATGGGTTCCCCAGCTCTCCCACCTTATTCCCAGCCTGATTTCTCCCAACATGCTTCACAAAGTACTCACTTCTTCACGATGCCCAGCGGGGTCCTCAACATAGACCAACACTTCTCCCAGGCCAGCACTGATGGTTTCTACTGTGAACTCGGCCTTCTTCTTCACCATATTGCCTGTGGGCTCAATGCCTGAAATAACCAGAGGCAGAGGTGACGGTACTGCCCCCAGCCTTGGGGTCACTGACACCACAGCCAGTATAGTAGAGTAGCCAGAAGACTTTAGTCGAAAATGTATCTCAACTATAAGCACAACCAAGGAAGCAATCTTATGCATGTTTAGTCAGAAATGGAGTCCTAGAATTTGCAGCATTTTCCAGCCAGAAAGGAGTCCTGCATTTCCCAGCCAGAATTGTTGTTTTAAAGGATATTGTAATTATAACTTGTTTTTATGCTTTATGGTTTTAAATTTTGTATATCGGTGTTTTTAATGCTCAGTGTTTTTAATTTTTGTAAACCGCCCAGAGAGCTTCGGCTATGGGCGGTATATAAATGGAATAAAATAAATAAATAAATAAATGGCTAGCTGGGGCATGCTGGGAGTTGTAGGACTTTTTTCTGGCTAAACAGGCATAGGACTACACCCGGAGTGGCCCTTAGGCAAGCCTCCACCACCCTGTGTTCCCTCTACCCCATATCTGCAAGATTATCTAGATCAGGGGTATGGCCTCCAGATATTTTGGGCTATAACTCCCATCAGCCCTATCCAGCATAACCAATGGTGAGGGATCATGGAAGCTGTAAAACAAAACATCTGGAAGGCCACAAGTTACCCACCCCTGATCTAGATGAAGAATTCTGAAGTTCTATAATTGCCAAGAGTTGCTGAACATCCCTTCCGAGGTCCTCTATGCCTAGATCTTGCCATTAGCATAACACTGGAGTCCAACATATCTGGAAGGGACCAAGTTATCCTCAGCCAAGTTCACTTAACAGATGGTACAAAGAAATTGACCATCATGGGATAATCATGACCATGTATTGAAGAAAATATTTTAAAAGCACTAAGATCTTCGTCGTCTTCTATTGCTTGACTCACCTGGGCCATAAGCTCTGGCTTTCTTGGGGTTCAGCTTGGGCCTGAGGGGGGCCCCTGGTTTTAGCTTGGCTTTGGGGAACTGGGAGAGGTATGTCATGACAGAGTGCTCATCCACGTTGGGATCCACAATCTCTTCAGGAGTGATCACCTACAGAGAAGAAAGAAGACAGATAGCTGTAGAGGACAGGACAGAGCTCTGCACACCCCAGACCAAAGTGGCTAGATGCAGGACCGACATGATACACCCTCCCATGAAATTTGGTTTGGTGTTTTATGGCGAACTTCTAGCCCTTAAAGCCTTCACCAAATATTTGGGGGGATCAAAGTTGGATTGTCGGGGTATGTGTGTGTCAAGGGACGCTGTTCCAACACTCTGCCCTGCTTCCTTTGTTGAAATGTTTAAAAATGGTCAATATACCAACTTGCCCTATTGGCATCATTTAAAGCAGATTTCAGCTTAGCACAGATTTGTGTACTGCACAGACTAAGTATTAGCTACTCACCTGTGGGATGCCCAGCCAATCATCAGCTTGCTGCATAGCCTCCCGGGCATTGTTGACAGGTTTGCTAGCGTCCCACGAATCCCAGTCAGGGCACAGACCTGTTTGGAGACAAGTATCCCCGCCATTAACCACAGGCAGTAGGAACTACTTCGCCATACGGAAGAGCTTTCAGGAGGGTCAACTGTATATACCTGCACCTCTAACCAGTGCAGACTGGCAGTCATTAATACCTGAAATCTCGCCCAAAACCAAGACGTACCTGTCTAGAAGAGGCAGCCCTACCAAGAGGCAAGGAAAGCAGCCAATCAAACCAGCACATTTTGAATGTCATTTAGGATGGCAGGAATCACGTCCACAAAGCACTAGGCGTTTCTGCCATGCCCCATTTTACTTCAAGAATAAACCCATCCACTTCCATGGTAAAAAGATGAGGCCATCTGGTGACTACCCAGCAGGAACGATTGATGCAAAACCCCAAAGCAACTTCATGATCAGGGCCGGCCGATAAGAAGTTGAATCCATGCACTCGGGTGTTGCCGTGCCAAGAATTCTGAAACACGGGCCCGCGATTGCATAGGCGTGCCAGCTCCCGTCTGGCTCACGCGTGAATCATTGTCTGCCCAGGCACACAGAGGCAGGGGAAGCTCCCGGTTTGAAAATCCCCTGTCAAAGTGCTGTCTGGTACCCTCAACAATGGCCAGCCCACCTGCAGTCTATCAGCAGCGTTCCTTGCCCCTGGGCAAGCTCACTACTGGCAGCGGCCATTTTAAATTCCCCACAGTGCACCAAGGCAACGCCACTTCAAGGTATTGCGGGTAATCTAGGTCTCCACAGCAAAACGCAACAGCCTCCGCTGCCAGAGACAACATCCTTGCAAACCCCTTCAGTTCACTCATATATGCCCAGGATTCCCGGCCTTCCCTACCTGGGGCGCAGCTGTCGACCAGAGCTCCAAGCGCCCGGCCGCTCTGCCAGTCCCTGCTGAAGTTCGTGATGGGCAGCTGGGGCAGCTTGTTTTGGATCCAGCCCAGCAGTCGCTGCTTGGGGGTTTGCTTCTTGGCCTCTTCGTCGTCTTCCTCATCCCACATGGGCATGGAGATAGAGTAGTGCAGGATCAGCGTCCAGATCAGGCCCAGGATCAACTTCAGGTTCCCATCCACAATCGCTTTGCTGTCTGGGAGACAGAAGCGCAGTTCAGTATGCGCAGGAAATGACCCAGGGAGAAAACAGCCTCCAAATGTTAAGCTCTCTCATTTAGCAGAAAGGCAAGTTTCTAGCCTGTTCATATAGGGTGACCAGATAAAATCCAGGTCAGGGCTCATGTAACTTTAACTGTTGTAGAGAAAAGGGAATTTCAGCCGGGGTCATTTGTATGCAATTAGTTCCTGGTGAAATTCCTTCTTCATCACAACTGTTAAAGGTGCAGGCACTATACTAGAGTGACCATATAGAAAAGAAGGCAGGGCCCCTGCAACTTTAACTGTAGTGATAAAGAGGGAATTTCACCAGGAACTAATTGCATACAAATGACACTGGCTGAAATTCCCTTTTCTCTACAACTGTTAAAGTTACATGAGCCCTGACCTGGATTTTATCTGGTCACTCTATGTTCATAGGGAGGAATAGATGGAAAAACACGCAGGCAGTGTGCTACCCAGCTGCTCTCTAAGTAGCAAGCCAGCTCGTGCCCTCCAGTATATTTGCCCAGTAGTATGAGTTTAATGATATTAAATCAATTTAAATATTTTAAGCATTTTACCTCTATTCGAGTTTTAGATATTCCACACTGATCTCCCCATCCCTCAATTCCTGATCTCCCCGCTCACCATAGAGTTGCTGCCTCAAAATCTGGTCTACGTTATTGCCAGATCCTCAGAGCTGCAGGAATTCCCTTGGGAGGACAAGGCATCCCAAACTCCCAACGTAGCCAGGATTGGTGCCACTATTTGGTTTAGTTCCAGTTCTTCTCCTGTCCTTCCAAGGGCTCAGGGCAAGTTAGCCCCCACAAAAACATCATCATTGGGTTTTTTTTCCTCCTTAAGGAATCCAAGGCAGCGTACATAATCCTCTCCATTTTATCCTCACAACAACCCTGTGAAGTAGGTTGGGCTGAGAGTCTGCGACTGCCCCAAAGTCACCTAGTGAGCTTCCATGCATGAAGAATTGCCTCATGCCAGCCTACTCCTCACCACTTAATACCAACCCCAATGTAGTGTCACAATCCTGGGGTTGGAAGGGGAGGCTTGGACTGATGAACCACTCGGGGAAGGGAGCTCCTCCAATTTGAGACGGCCTCTGTGGCCTTCACTGCTCAAATGTGCATGGAGATGGCACAGTCAAGACTGTTTTGAGAGTCAAAATGGCACCCCGTAGCATGTACAGAGCCCAAGCTATTAAAGAATTAATAGGGCAAATTCAACACCTCGAGTTGTGCACACAAGCAGGGAGCCAGGGCAGTTGTTGGGGCAATGGTGCCATACACTCCTCAAAACACCCCATAAAGAACACCAGTGTGCCCAAAGATGTACGGAACAGCCATGACCGTGGGAGCATGAGCGACCCAGGAAGGGCCGACCTGCTGGCATTGCCCAAGGGCCAGTAGAGATCCGAGGGGGAAGCAGCCCCCTCCCAAGTAGAACTGCCTTCAGTCTCGCTTGCTTTTTGAAATAGAGAGATGGTGGCTCTGCGCGAGGTATGTGTTTATGTGCACGTGGGGGGTGGGGGTGGGCGGGATACAACCAGGGCTGACCAAAGAAATTGGAAAGAGGACATTGAAGAACCCGCGCATCAGCTAAATCCAGGTTCGTAGAAGCCACAGGAAAATGGACAAGACAGACATGTTTCCAGGTGCCCACATGCAGAAACTTTTGTAGGCTAATGCTTGTTCTCCTCTTACCCCAGGCCCTTTTCGTGCTGTTGACGGGCTCCAACTCCTATCACGAGGCAGGCCAGTAAACATTTGCATGGGCCCCTAGCTTTTGTTGACTTGTCAAGCTGCCCTGAGTCCAAGAAGCAATGAGACTGGATCTCAGGCAGAGCAGGACTGCCAGAAAAGCGGCGAGTTGCCAAAGGCTGGGGCCATTGCCGCCGCTGCCGCCGCCGCCACACCTTCCGAAGCAGGAGCAAAAAGACAATGGGCCTGTTCAGACGACAGGCTAAGCCATGGTTGGGCTGCTAACCCTTTTGCAGGAAATGGTTGGTGAGAGTGTTTAAACCATGGTTATGTAGCCACCATGGTTAGGAAGGGTTCACATGACATGCAAGCTCAAAATGCTTAACCACCACAGCTGAACACGGGTAAAGTGAGGCAGACCAGTAACCACTCCTTAGGCACCAAGAATCATAAAGCCCAGCCAGGTTGTAGCACTTTCCAGCTTGCCGCTTGAAGAATGTGGCAGCATCGGATTAGGATTCGGCCCTCTTCTCTGTGAGGAATGAACCATCACAGATAAGACACCAGACTCAGAACTTCTCTATCAGGTCCCTGGCTCAGAACAAGGGTATCTCCAGAACCACTTGCTTCCATACTAACCTGCCCGAAGGACACTGGTTACCTGTAATGGAGTCTCCTTAATGACTAAGACAGGCCATAACCAAGGTTTAGGCCCCTTCAGAGTTGGCACCCTAATCTGGGAACTCCAAGTCCGCCTTTGAGTTGGATAGTTAGCTTTTCTCTGCTGCCACTTTTAAAGGGAAATGCTTAACGGGTTGATTCACGTACTGCAGATTTTGCGGGTTTTGGGTTTTTTTAGTTTTAAACAGCGAAGTGGGTCATTTGCATATGAAAATGCAAACAGCTGTCACTCTGAGACACATGGGCAGGAGCCAAGCGAGCGCAACCGGGCAGCATGCACCGGCATGCTTACTTGTAAATGATAAGCCAGAATTCCCAAGAATTCTGGCTTAGTGTTTGCAGCTCGCACAGCCATGATGCATGAACTGGCCTTCGAAGTCAAGCCCACTTTCAGTATGGAGTTAGAAAAGTAGGAACGAACCCAAAGGGGGTAGCAAATTCATTCTTTTGCATCATTCCACTTGCATCTCAGTATTTTGACTCCATCCCTGTAGTTGCATCGCAATTGTAAGGGAAGCTGAATAAAGCTGTTTGCGCACACCGCCAGGAATACCACATGTCCTAAACATGCCTGCCTCCATGTCTTTAAAAAAAAAAAAAAAAAAAACTGGCACAAGTGCATGAGATCAGCAAGGTGAGAAATATCCAGATGGTTTTGTTGCATAGTGCCCCTTAATTCGGGTGGAGAGGGAGAACATTGGGGTGAAAAGTGCAGAGGGGGCAGGGTTGCATTCAGACTCCCAAAAAGAACTGCTTATTAAGAAAGCACAAAAGAATGGCGCCTTTCACACATGCTTAGAGGCAAAAATGCAAAACAGAGGAAGTCTGGCCTGGACTGCGCAGAACAGAATTGGTGTAAACACACCAGGATGCTGAGTAGCAAAGAATTCATTCACTGCCTTGGCCTCTTGCCAAGATGATATTGTCAGACCAGACACTGCATGATCAGGGCCCAGCTATTCTTTATATAAGTCTTAAACAGCTTTCCCCTAAATCACCAGCGCTGGCAGTTTCAGTAAACCGGGGTCCCACATGTGATTCCTCTTGCATTCTGGTCAACTGCTGAGGCCCTGCCCTATATTCCCCCCCGACTTCAGAAGTGAGGTGGGCAAACACAAGAGGCAGGGCCTTTTCAGTTGTGGCACCACAATTCTGGATCTGCCTCTGGAGAGGGGCCTAATCGCTGCTTTCCTTGCAGTAGGTTGCGAAAACCTGGCTCTACAAGGACGCTTTTAAAGCAGCCTTCCCCCAACCTGATGCCCTCCAAATGTGTTGGGCCACAGCTCCTATCATCCCCAGCCATGATGGCTGGGGATGATAGGAGCTATAGTCCAACACATCTAGAAGCACCAGGTTGGGGAAAGGCTGCTTTAGAGACTGACATTGTGCTGTTTAGGTATTCTTTCTGCTTTCCTATATTTTAATTTATTTTAGAGTTGTGCATTCTTTCATTTGCTATATGCAAGCCACGTTGGGAGTCCCTGGGATCCAGATTTCAGGGTATTAAAGATTATTCACGCCCTAGGAACATCGTGGAAGAGATCAAAGCAAGAGATGGGAACCTAACATTAATTCAGTCATTCACATTGCTGCAGCTGCAGAATGCATGAGAGCTGCGGAACATGGAGTGCCTCTGTGGAATGCAGCACTTTCATTTAAGAATGGGGAAAAGGCAGCTTTCTAGCTCTTACAACTGCTCACGAGTGGGGGCAAGTCTCCCTATCGTGGCTCAACAGGAGACTCCACAGTCTAGTTACGGGCTGCAGAGACAACAGAACCAGTATCTTCCTGGAAAGCAGGCGTTGAATCCATTGCACCTACGCACCCCGAACAAACTCTGTGAGTTTTGCTCTTCACCCCCATGGAGACCTATGGAGCATTCAAAAGGGGCAGGCTTCAGGGCTTGCCTCAAAGCTAGAGAGAAACACTCAGCACTATTGAGTTGAATAAACCACAAACAGCAGAATAAGCACTATCAAAGAGGCCACGAGGACTGAAAGGCATCGGGGCCCCAGAAAGGAGCATCCAAAGGGAGTGGCAGGTGAGATTTACAAGCACCAGGTCACACACACACACACACACACACACACCGCTTTGCTCCCTCCTCCACCATGGAGGTAAAGCTGCAAGCAACTCCTCCTGCTTAAAGGATAATAGAACAGCCTGGATGGGGATCCCTTCCAATTAACTCACACACAGAGAGTGCTTTTGTTTGGGGAGATCCAGAGCATATCCAGATCTCCCCATTCCCCTGGACAGGGTTAAGCCCTCCATGCCTTCCCACAACTTTGGGGGGGGGGGTGTCCGGAGACAACAAGCCATCCCAGCCGCCTCCCCACCCAGCCCTGCACCGCCCACCCAGCCACAGAGCCCTGCGCAGGCCGCTCCAGCATTTTTTAGCCTTATATGGAGTGGCCGGCAGGCAGCGGCTCCTCTATCTCAGCAGGATCCTCCTTCCAGGGGGAGGGGAGAGAACACCCCCTCCCTCCACATGCTAGGCTCAGCCCCTCCCTCTCTCAGGCCGCCCTCCTCCCCAGTACATCCTGCCTCCCAGAGAAAAGGAGGGAACAGCCTTCCCAGACCATCCTTCCTACAAAACCAAAGGAGGAGGTACTGGAGCAAGTACCTCAACCAATCTGACATCAGCAGGGCAGGATTAAGGGGAATCCTTTCCCATCCCCATTCAACAGCTTGCTTTCTTCCTTACCATACAGCTTCTCTCTCTCACACACACACACACACACACAGATCTAGGCTACCTATCTCTAGCCTGCAGACATGGACAATTTTTCTGCCTCCCTTTCTCATTCATCGCTACCAGGCCTGGTCTGGTCTGAGTCAGCGTCTGTGGCGCAGTGACTCATGGCATCAAAAAGCAAGGCTTAGATTCCAGTCTCCCACTGGCCTTCATGACTTATGTTGCTGCAGATCCAGGAGTGGGGGGAGCGAAAAAGAAAGAAAATATCCGCTTTGATGGGCCGCCGCCTCCTCCTGATCCAACCCAGGACCCTTTTAGAACGGTGGCCCCCATGACCACAACCACACTGCTACATAGCGTAAGAGGAACCCTGCTGGCTCAGACCAAGGGTCAGTCTAGTCCAGGATTCCCGTTCACACAGTGGCCAACCAGCTGTTGACCAGGAACCCACAAGTAGGAGTGCAACAACACCCTCCCCACCCATGTTCCCCAGCAGCTGGTGTATACAGGTTTACTGCCTCTGATACTGGAGGTAGCACGTAGACATCAGGACTAGTAGCCACTGACAGCCTTCTCCTCCAGGAATTTATCTAATCCCCCTTTAAAGCCATCCGGCAAGTTCTCCACGGCAATCCATCTAGTCCAAATGGCTTCCCTCCCTCCTCAAGCCATCTAGGGTAAATGGAGCAGACTTAGCCAGTTACAGCGGACTGCTCAAGAGTGTTCCATCACTGGCAAGGCAAATGCCACAGGGACACTATAACTCTCGTAGGAAAATGTGCTCCAATTGCACATTTCTCCCTTCACTGCCAGAAGTGGGTAGTTCAGTCCCCAGACTCTGAATGAGCTGGAAACTTAAAACCCCTGCAAGCAACTCCAGGACTTTGATGATTTTGCATTAACTCATTTGTTTGTTACATTTCTATCCTGCCTTTTCCTCCAAGGCAGTGTACATGATCTTCCTCTCCATTTTATCCTCACAACAACCCTGAGAGGTAGGTTAGGCCAAGGGTCAGTGACTGGCCCAAAGTCACCCAGGGAGCTTCATTGCCGAGTGGGGACTAGAACACAGACCTCCCTGGTCCAGTCCAACCACTACACCATGCTGGCCTCTTTATGAGCTATTGTACCTCTTTATAAGCCATCAGCACGATCACTTAGGTCTCCACACTTTGCATCCAGGCCTTTAAAAGCTGCATCTGGATTACCACCACCATGTATCTTATCCCAAGCTGCACAACCACAGAACTAACACCAGCTGCATCCGCTCAATCAGGTATTCCAGGATGTCTTGACAACTTCCTCCACCCACCAACCCACCCAAACACACACAGAGGAGGTTCTCCAAGAGGCCAATGGGCTGCATTCAGCTGCAATCTGAGCAGGCTAGATTCTAGTCTACTGGATGCCAGGGCCCACATATGTTGGATTTCTATGCCTCCCAGGTTTGAGAGAGGGTCTCTGTCAACTGGGAAGTCAGGAGTGCAGAAAAGATTGGGACATTAGTACTGGGAGAGCTTCTGCTGGCATTGCCAGGATGGAAGGTGGCTTCTTGACCTCAGACATGGCCTAAGCCAAGAGAAAATAGTACGACATGGTGGAGGGTTTAAAGTTTCCAGGCGTAATTATGGTGCCCGTGTCCCATTCTAGTATGGTCACTAGACCAAGAGTGGGGAATATGGGGCCCACTAGACATTGTGGGACTCAAACTCCCATTAGCCCCAGCCAGCATAGCCAATGGTCAGGGATGATGGATGTTATAGCCCCACAACATCTGGAAGGTCACAGGTTCCCCACTCCTGCCCTAGATCAAGACACTCTTTACTGTGCCATGTTGAAGTGGGAAGGTCCATACCACCTCCCCCTATTCAGGGCTGATACCAGCTCACCTGTATGTGGGAAAATGCTATGGGCAGAACATCACTGGGGACCACCTGGACCACATCCCCAGAACAGGTTGTTGGTGGCCCTACATAAAGCCCAACAATAAGGATGCTGGGCCAGACATGGACCTGGCTAATAATCTGGATAAGGGACCAATGAAGCCTCATGAAAGAACAAAGCATACATATAACAAGTTGTTTTTTTAGAAGAGCCAATGAGAACATCAGGGGTGGGCATCATATGGCCCTCCAGATGTTTTGGCCTACAACTCCCAACAGCCCTAGCCAGCATAGCCAATGGTGAAGAATGATGGGAGTTGTAAGCCAAAAAAAAAATCTGGAGAACTACAAGTTGCCCAGCAAGGACACCCACAAGACTACATCAACAGGCCACAGCATAGATTTGACCATACCCATTCAAGACAAGACTAGAATAGAATCCGAGTTTCTTCCTCCATCAGGCTATGCAAGAAACGAGACTGCTCAAGGCTCATATTGCATTCCTCGAGACGTCTTCCCCCCTCGACACTTTTACCATAGGGAGCTTCAATATCACAAGAACCACCACCAGTCAATCCAAATCTGTGTGTGCAGCGAGCTAGTCAACAGCATGCAGGCTCCCTCCGTTGGGTTCATAGACCATAAATGCCATTAGCTTGGACCTGTGGCAAACTGCCCAAGCACAGAACCCATACAAGCACCATGTGCTTTTCAAGGAGAGCCCAACCATGAAGCAGATCGAGGCAACCACTTCAGGTAGCAAAGGGCAATTAAGTTATTTTCTTTCATATGTGTGTATAATATCCTAGGGGTGCCATTTGAACTTTTGTTTCAGATGTTGGTGGGTGGTGTTATCTGCTCACCCCATGGAACTTGGCACTATATGGGGGCATCGGTTGCCTTTAAATTCAGTCTTAACTCTCCTTACCCATTTCCAAGGTGAGGTAGATAGCTGGGATGGAGAATCTATAATCCTGTAGATGTTGTTCACCTCTAGCTTTTATCATCCCTACCCAGAATGGTCAATGGTCATCCAGGATAGGAACTGGAGTCCAATTCCCATCTGGAGAGCAACAGGTTCCCCAACTCTGATATTTAGGGTTGTCAGCAGAGTAGATATTTTCCAGTAGGGACCTCCTATCTCTCCATAAACTGAGTTAGCCAAAGCATACACAGGGTAGCTAGAAGTACATTTAAAGCTACAGCTTCTAACCTTCTCAACAAGGCAAGAGTATTGAGTTGACATTGTTGAACTACAACTCCCATCATCCCTGACAAATGCACATACTGGCAGGGACTGATGGGTGCCAGAATCCAACATCTGGAACATCCCAGCTCCTCACCCTTGGAATAAGGCAAGCCCCCATTGTAAGGAGTATATAAAAGTGGCTCACCCATGAAGGCCAACCCCCAAAATGGGCAACCACACCATTACTGCTGTGAGCTAGGAGACCCTGGGGCTGGAAGGGAATGGTGTCTTGCTTGATATAGCCCCAACAACTTTCCCCAAGGCAGAACCTTCCTCCAAACCCTGCATTGACCCAGACTGCTGTATTCCCCAGAAAGAAGGACCAAGGCATCACATGCCCTATGGTGTCCCTCAAAAGGCCTTCTAAAGGCGGTCCTCTTATTCCAGAGCAAAGGATCCACAGGCCAAAAGCCAGCAGCTCAACTACATGTCTTCTCCACCCCATTTTGCAGTAGCCACAAATTCTCAGTAACTTTGTTCACAATCTGGCAGCAAACCAGATATTTGGGTGGCGGAGGGTGGGGGGAGCGGAGAAAGAAGCTGGGCAAACCAGAAAAATGAGCATACTGGCTTTTATACGGGGCTCGAGGGTTCCGGGGGTGGGGCGGCGGTGAGGGGCGGAAAAGAGATCAGAGGGCACCCAGAACGATTCCCCGAATCAAAAGCATATGGTGCTTGGAAGCCTCTTTCTTGCGTCCCGCCTCCCATTCCGGACTAGTTAACGTGCCTTTCCGAAGTTGCAGCGCGCAGAGGTGGGCTAGGCCAGAAAGGGGAGGGGAGGGGAGGCTGGTGGGCGCACCAACGTGACTTGAGGCCGGGGCTAGGGAGCGGGTTCGCCCCCTTTTTCGCAGACAAAAAGCCTGAAACCGGAGCCGCCGCCGTCCCCGGCACTGTCCCCAGCCACGCCTAGATGCGGCGTCCTACGGTCAGCCCCACCCCTCCAACAGGCCCCGGCCAGTGGAGACGCTCCTCTCCCCCTCCCACCCCCGCCCCACAATTCACACACAACTTTCCTGCAGGAGCCCCCCCCCCCCGTTTACAGGAAACCTCTCTCCCATCGTCAATTCAGCTCAGGCGCCCCCATAACGCGAAGCTGCGCATACCCCCTCCACCCCCGTTTGGGGGAGGGGCTCCCAAGTGCGCCCCTCTCCTCTCCACCTGGGCCTCGCCAGCGGTGGAGCGCACGGTGGCTCCCCAAGACCAGCCAGACGCTGACTACCCACCCCCTCCCAAAGATGACTCAATAGAAAATCGCCCCCTTGAGCTCCCCTCTTTCGCCCTCCTCCTTCCCCAATCTGTGCGCCTGGAAAAATCTCTCCCCTCCCCACGGCCGGGTGGAGTGGGGGGGGGGACTCACCAATAGAGACCAACTTGATATTTTCCCTCTCCAGGAACTCCAGCGCCACCGACACGTTCTCCAGCTGCATCTGGCGGAACGTGGGTCGCGCGTTGTACTTGCGCCCCATCTTCTTCTGGCTCAGCACTTCGAGCAGCGCGATGAGGCGCAGCCCATCGCCCAAGTCCGTCTGCAAGTTGGCGATGCGCTTGTTGACGCACTTGAGGTGCTCGTTGCACCAGCGCGTGAAGGTGTTCTGCTGGATTTTCTTCCAGGGCGCGTCCTCGGCCAGGTCCTTCTCGGTGGCCGGCATCTCGGCAGCGACCTCCCCCTGGTTCCCGCCTGCTCCTCCGCCACCGACTCCTCCCGCTCCTGCGGCCTGATGGAGCCGCGTTTGAGAGCCGCTCATTATAACGGCTGGGCTTAGGGGTGGGTGGGACCCCGGCGCTGGGTGGGTTGGGCCCGGGATTAAAGGCACAGGATCCTACGGAGAGAGAGAGAGAGACGTGTTTAGGCGAGGCTTGGAGCGCAAGGCGAGGCTTATTGTAGTGGCACTGGTTGGGGGGGCACTGGAGAGAGATACTGCCCCCCCCCAACACACACAGCTCTCTCACGCAGCAGGGAAGAGGGGAAACGAGCCGGGAAGTTCACCACGCAGGAGCTCCAAGGAGGGAAACGCCGGACACCACCACTCGGACGGCTACCCCAGGGAAGCTGCGGGCGCCTCTAAGTTGCGCGGCTATTGCGCTGCTTATCGGGACGGGCAGAGGAGGAATTCCTAGACGGAAGAGCCTGCTTATCCAATGCACGCTTGCTTACTTGGCAGGAGGTCCCCACGAAAATCAAGTCAGGATTCACCCCCGAGTAAACATTAGAGAACTGGGTTGTAAAAATGCCCAGGACCCTGTAGAGAGAAGGAAGAGGGTAACGCAGCAAAACCTGCAAGCGGCTGACTAGCTAGCTATGTCTTCGTCATGACAGCCAAACGGAGCTTCCATGTTCCGAGGCACGTTACCTCAGAACAGAAGAAGCTGCTGCGAGGCAAACAGGGCAGGGCTCTTGCCTTGTTGCGAGCATCCTAAAGGCTCGCTAGTGTTGGAAGCAGGATGGTCCCCTTGGTGCGATCAGGAGGGGCTCTCGTCCGATGCTCTTAAGGCAACCTTCTCCAACCGGGCGCCCTCCAGATGTGTTCACTGCAACTCCCAGCATCCCCACGGAGCTGTAGTGCAATCCATTCGGAGGGCGCCACGTTGGGGAGGCTTTCGTAAAGCGGATGGGTACGAACGACAATACGGATGAGGAAGAGGAGAGGCGGGTGGTGTGCCCCTCTCCTACAGAATCGATCGAGCGCACCAACAGGGCCTGGGCGAGAGTATGGGAGGATTCCGTCCCCTTTTCTTTTCATGGGCGCTGCGGGAAGGGGGCGCTGGAGGCCGAACCTTTGGAGAGGGGAAGCGAGCAAAAAAGAGATCGGAGAAAGGAGGGGGGAAGGGTTGAGAGAATTTGGGAATTCCAGCCTGAGCCAGACAAGCTGACTCACGAGCCAGACACTGATCCAGCCACCACATTCACTGATTCCTTGCAAGCCGTAGAAAGGAAGGCGGCGCTGGAGCGAGGGAGACGGGCTTGTGGGAATGAATGGAGAAAGCGCCTTGCTTTGCTGCTGCGATCCCCCAGCTCCCCGCCGCTCTCACCTTTTTCAAAGCGGGGAATGGAAGGCCCCAGGCCCTATGGTATGGGAAGGGCCACGCCCCAGCAGAGATCTCGTCCCTGCTGCTTTTGGCCGGGAAGGAAGCTGAGATTTACGCGCAAACCCCACGCGCCCCCCCTCCCGCCGAACTGCCCCATCCAGCTATACGGGAGAGAAAACGAAACTTGCCCAACTGGGGAGACAGACGTGAAGCTGAGGGAGTCAACCGTTTGGGTGGGTTCAGGGCCGATTGGCAGCCCCCACCCCAAACCTGGAAGGCGCCGGAGGAACACCACCGGGCTAGTAGGCGCACGTCTTCCGAATTCCTGCGCGATGAGGCCCCGCCGAATGGGAGCAGCCCCCTCGGCTCTCTGCGCCTCCTCCCCTCCAACCTCCGCACCCGGCCCAGCCCTGCGCCGAAAAAGAAAGTGTGTGTGGGGGGGAAATCTCAGAGTCCACCACCCCAGGCGATGGAAACTCGAGGGCGTGTATCTGTTTCTACCTGGCTGGGCCGGCCTGGTTGGCTCCAAGTTCTAAACGTGCAAAATCAAGAGACTCTTTATCTCCCCCCTTGCTCCCCGCCTCTCCATCTGCAAGACTGCGACAGGGCCAGTCTCATCTTGTCACCCACTTCCCTTCCAGGCTTTGCCTCTCTCAGGCGAACACACGCTCTATCAATCCACAGGACAGAGTTGCCTCCATCAGGGCCCTGCAGAGGGGGCCCAGTTGGCCCGGGGCCCACGATTTTGAGGGGGCCCTCGGACGAGGAGTTCTCCCTTATCTTATGCTACTGCTTCCATAGTGTAAGTGGCCCATCGAGAAGTGAGGAGCCCGCCTTGCGGAAACAGCGCAAATGAATGCGGTAGGGGCGCTCAGGACTGGAAGTCCTCCCAAACCCTGATTTCGCAACAGAGGCTTGGGGTGCAATCCTATGCAGATTTAGACAGAAAAAAAGCCCTACAACTCCCAGCATTCCCCAGCTAGTCTGTAAAAATAAAAAAGGAAATAACTTGCAGCATTTTAAAGACTAACTTTATGTAGGGTGACCATGTGAAACGGAGAACAGGACTCCTGTATCTTTAACAGTCGTATAGAAAAGGGAATGACCAGCTACAAAAGAGGGCAGGGCTCCTGCAGCTGTAACTGTGGTAATGAAGAGGGAATTTCACCAGGTGCTGCATGCATACAAATGACACCTGCTAGACTTCCCTTTTCTCTACAACTGTTAAAGATACAGGAGCCCTGTCCTTCTTTTCATGTGGTCTCCCTAACATCATGGCCATCAGTATTTGTGGACTACAGCCCACTTCATTAGATGCACCTGATTTTCAGAGAGAGGGAAGCCCTTGGCAACTTTTCCTGCAAGAAGATTGGCTCAGCCCAAGAAAATTGGACTCGTGAGAAGCTGGCTTATACTGAGTCAGATCGCTGCTCTATTTAGACAAGTGCTGTCTCCTCTGGGCAAAAGCTGCTCTGCTGAGGTACAGCCCCCACCTATGGGTGGCTTCTTCTCATCATTGCTTCACCCTGCCCCCTTCACTCCCAATGCTAGTTAGAGTGATGCCAGGCACATCTTAGCCCGACTGGACTGGTTGGGTTTCTGCCACGTTCTTGCCCATCTATTGCCCTACCAGGAGGCAAGGTGGGAGGGCCATCTCAGGGGGCAGATCATGAAATCAGTCAGGGTGGTGAGAGGGGTGATGCACATATTACATGACTATCCCATGGGCACAATTAACCAGGGAATTCCTTTGTGTACAAGTTCCGTTTGAACAGATGGGACCTCTGCCCAAATAGCGCTGTCATGCCCTTGCTTAGCTCCCGTTCATTTCAATGGAACTTGCGCAGGATTGCTTTCCCTGTAGATTGTGCTCCATGGTAATCAGTGGGGCAGGAACTGGGGGGGTTGGACTTTCCCCCAAAGCATGTTTGAGGCTGGCCTTGTACTCTGTGGGTTGTGAATCCAATGTTAGTCCTACTCAGAGAAGACCCATTGAAATGTATGGGACTTACCCTACCCCTGACTAACTTTGTTCCCATTCATTTCAGTGAGTCTACTCTGAGTAGGATTCATACTGGATACTGTGCCCACTAAAGTGGCGCTGACACTCGTTTTGCATGCGCCTGGTCTTCTCACGGAGTTCAGTCTAACGTATTCTTTGCAGGGAGGAAATGCCTGGGCGTGGGGCAGCTCCGGTCCAGCATCCCACTCCGCTCCAATAGGATTTCCTCAGGACCAGGACAGGAGGATGCCTAAACGCCACCCCTGAGTTGTTGGCATGTAGCTAGCAAGGCAGGAGTTGTGGCTTGTGGATCAGTTCAGCTACAGTAGTGGGAATATATAGCTAAAGAGCAGCAGAGAATGCCCTCTGCTGGCAAAGCACATACATAAGGGGGTGTGTGGGTGGGTGCATACACACACACACACACATATTGCCCATCTCCTAGCTGTGTCCTACTCATTCCCCGCATACCCATGATTCAGCAAAGCTGCCGTGACCAACGACTTTGCAGACGCAATACCAACCCCACCCAGACTTCCTGAGAACAGTTTTAAAATTTCTCATTCTGTAGCAGCTCCCGAGAGCCCCACCCTGAGACTTCCTCATCTGAAAGGACTTGGTGTGTGTGTGTGTGTAGGACAACGGAACAATGTGTGTGTTGGGTTGTGGTTGGGCAGAGGCGCCCTGCTAGAGAATATTGGTGGAGGAAGAGCTTAAATTCTGTGTTCTTAGAGGCTGTGGTAGGGCTCAAAAACTAGGCCCTCTAAACTGTGGGGTGGAGAATCCTCCAGGTATTGCTGGACTACAACTCCCATCTTCTCTGACCGTTGGCCATGCTAGCTGGGGCTGATTGGGGGGGGGGGGTTGAGTCGAATGACATCTGGACAGCCACAACTTCCCTGCTCCTGCTCTAAACTTTGGCCCTCTTATTCCTCATTCTAGGTGTGTTGGAAGCTGGATGTAGTTATTCAGTGGCAGGGTGGTAGAGATGGGAGCGGGTCAAAGAACTCAACACATGCTCAATGGCATTCTTCTTTATCATTTTCATTGCACATGTTCAAGGGGGGATTGAGCCTTGGTGTTGAATTGTAAACAGAGTAGAGTGATATAATGGCTTGTGGAAGGGGGGAGAAGATGCAGAAGAGGACAGGGGGCACCTGCACCTTTGTGTAGAAGAAGGTATGTCAGCAGGTGTAGCTTGTCATGCAAGATGCACCTGCTGAAATTCCCTCTTTTACCATCTACATAACCATTAAACCTACAGAAGCCCCGTCCATCCTCTTCTGCATCTGGACACCTTAATCACAGCAGAAAGAGCCTGAGCTATGAATCAGGACGTCCCTACCACGTCCCTACCCTATGACTCAGCCACAAACTCACTAGGTGGGCTTAGGCAAGCCATTCATTCCTCTACTTCTGTAATATGAGAGGGAGATACAATATTGGCCTACCCTACAGGGTTATTATCAAGATTCCTGAGACAATGTGCCTGAAGTGCTTGGAACAGCCTAAAGCAGGGATGGGGAATGAGTGGCCCTCCAGATGTTGTTGAACTACAGTTCTCATCATCCCTGACCATTGGCCAGGCTGGCTGGGTCTGATGGTAGTTGCAGTTCAACAACATGTGGAGCGCTATATGCTCTGGAATGAAAACAAGAGAGCCAGAGAGCAAGCAGCTGGGCAGGGAAAAGGATGCGTGGTTGCCCTCTGCTGGTCTGCCTAGGAATTGTTATAGTTTGCTTACCTCCCTCTCTGGTCTCCAACACTCTCAATGCCTTTGGGTGCCTCTACAAGAGTGATTTAAAGCTCTTTCAAAGTGCATTACCGATTTTACCTCCACATGAATGGAGTGCAAATCCGTTAAGGCGCTTTTTCTGTCCGATTATGCACATGATCGAATGCGCGTTAACTAGCGAGTTTTAATTTACCGCGGGAGTTAAAGCGCCTTATGACCATGTAAACATGCAATTCTCTGCATTTAAACACCTTTAAAACGCGTTTCATACAACCGGTAATGTGCTTCACCGTCTCCCGTGTATAGGGATTAGGCATAAAAGCGATTGCGAGAAGATGTGCATAATCGGCCAACCGGGCTTCAAACCAAATTCTTGTAGAGGGGGCCTTTGGGGGGGGGGGGGACCTGCCTGTGAGTTAAAATCCACACACAGCCTCTTTGCTGGCAAAGCTTTTAACGTGAGATGTGACAGGCCTCAAGCCTTTGCAGAAGCCATCGTCAGGATAGCACTTAGCATTGATAAAGCACGGCCTCACCCAGCCTGGCACTCTCCAGATGTGTTGGACCTGCTGGCTGGGGATGGCGGGAGTTGTAGTCCAACACATTTTGAGGGCACCAGGCTGGGGGGGGGGGGCTGATCTAGCATATAGGTTAAGTGTTGAAAGTGCATCACATATGACAATTCAGTGAGCCTGCCAAGGTAAGCCAATATTATTATCGCTATATTGCATATGCAAGAACGTAGAAAATAATGTGGGGGGGGGAGGGCGGCAGTGGAGTTATGCTACAACAGTAGTTACTGAGCTCCTATGAAGGAAACTGCAGAAATAAACGAGCAAATATACAGAAGAAAAGTCCTACAACTCCCAGCATGCCCCAGTCAGCTGACTGGGGCATGCTGGGAGTTGTAGCTCTTTTTTCTGCCTAAACATGCATAGAATTGCACCCTTCTTTAATTACTGATAAAACATGCCCAAGCACTTAAATAAATAGCATTATGCTCCGTTCTGTTTTGTCATTTACCAATTTGCACATGCATGCACTCATACGCACACACATGGGGAGGGGGAGGAAAGATTGTATTTTGTCATTAGTGATGTCACAGGCAATGTCCAGTAGGATCCTCTGGTAGTCATGCAAAACTGTAGCACAAAGCTTTAACAATGTAGCACAGATTGCACTTCAGGGGAAGGGGACATTTCCAATTCTAGCAGGTACTTCTGAAAGCCTGCCAACTAGTTTTGTCAGTGATGGCCGCAGTGGGGAGGAAGAGGAGATAAAAATGTGCCTCAGGCCCAGTATGTGGAGGACCAAGTTCCATGTCTCTGACATGTATGAGAGTAAGCGCGAACGTTAAGCATTTTTCTCTTGTGTAGGGCTGGCCATGTGCACTTGTCATGAGAATAGACATTTCACACTTTCTATTTTGAATGTGGAAAGGGGGGAGATACAAGTTTAAAGCAGCAAAATGCACACATGGTGCTGTCAAACTGTGAATGGCACATACCCACTGAAATTGGCTGTTTCCCCTGTAATCATAGAAGCAGCAATCAAGAAAAGATCGGGCTCCGTTTTTTTGCTTATTACTGGAAAACCTGGCCACGTACACCGTTTGCAGTGGAATTCCCCTATGCAAGGGTGTTGGAGGAAGGTACATCCATCCATGCTTATGCACTTATAGTGATGGTGTTTGCATCAGGTGCGCACACACAAATGTGTACATTACAGTAGCCAGAAGGATAATCAATGCACCCCAATCACTGCAGTTCATGCCATTAGACTGGGGTTCAGCAGGGTTAAGGCGCTGGCAGGTGGTTCTGCCATTGGCTTCAGAGCTCTATGGTGACCAGCAAAACACTGACTCTCTGCTAGCAAAGTGTCCAAGATTAAGACAGAAGGAGGGAACACCATCTTGTAAAGTAGTGTATTACATCTTGGGGGCATGTTGTACATTTTTAGACACTGTATCCCTGAAGGAACTCTATCTAGGTCAGCCTTCCCCAACCTGGTGCCCTCCAGGTTTTTGGACTACAACACCCATCATCCCTGACCATGCTGGTGAGGCTGATGAGAGTTGAAGTCAGAAAAACATCTAGAATGCAGGAATCCACCTTAAAGCATGCCTGACAGATGGTTGTCCAGCTGCCTCTTGAATGCCTCTAGTGTGGGAGAGCCCACCACCTCCCTAAGTAATTGGTTCCATTGTCGTACTGCTCTAACAGTCAGGAAGTTTTTCCTGATGTCCATACAGAATCTGGCTTCCTATCACTTGAGTCCATTATTCCATATCCTGCACTCTGGGTTGATCAAGAAGAGATCCTGGCCCTCCTCCGTGTGACAACCTTTAAAGTATTTGAAGAGTGCTATCATGTCTCCCCTCAATCTTCTCTTCTCCTGGCTAAATATGCCCAGCTCTTTCAGTCTCTCCTCATAGGGCTTTGTTTCCAGAACTGGGCACAATACTCAAGATGGGGCCTAACCAGTGCCGAATAGAGGGGAACCAGTACCTCACGCAATTTGGAAGCTATACTTCTATTAATGCAGCCCAAAATAGCATTTGCTTTTTTTGCAGCTACATCACCCTGTTGGCTCATATTCAGCTTGTGATCTACAACAATTTCAAGATCCTTCTCACTCGTCGTATTGCTGAGCCAAGTATCCCCCATCTTGTAACTGTGCATTTGGTTTCTTTTTCCTAGGAGTGGAACTTGGCATTTATCCCTATGAAATTTCATTTTGTTGTTTTCAGACCAGTGCTCCAGCCTATCAAGATCACTTTGGAGTTTGTTTCTGTCTTCCAGGGTATTAGCAATCTCACCCAATTTTGTGTCGTCTGCAAGTCTAATAAGCATTCCCTGCACCTCCTCGTCCAAATCATTAATGAAAAATGTTGAAGAGCACTGGGCCCAGGACTGAGCCCTGCGGTACCCCGCTTGTTACCTCCCTCCAGTTTGAGAAAGGGCATCAGGCTGCAGAAGGCCTCAGAAACTGGCCAGGTGGTGCAGCATCTGCCTGGGATACTTCCCGGTGCACCCTTTATGTTCCCAGGTCCGCTCAAGATAGGGTGACCAGATAAAATCCAGGTCAGGGCTCACGTAACTTTAACAGTTGTAGAGCAAAGGGAATTTCAGCCAGTGTCATTTGTATGCAATTAGTTCCTGTTGAAATTCCCTCTTCATCACAACAGTTAAAGTTGCAGGGGCCCTGCCTTCTTTTGTATCTGGTCACTCTAGTATAGTGCCTGCAACTTTAACTGTTGTGATAAAGAGGGAATTTCACTAGGAACTAATGGCATACAAATGACACTGGCTGAAATTCCCTTTTCTCTACAACTGTTAAAGTTACAGGAGCCCTGACCTGGATTTTATCTGGTCACCCTAGCTCAAGACTATTTCCTGCCGCAAGTAGTGGAGCCGCCCATGCAGCCTAAGAGGGGCAGCCCAGCCCCATTCACAAAGCAGCCTTCCCAAACCCAGCATTCTTCAAGTCCCAGTATCCCCAGCTGGTATGGGAGTTGTAGTCCAACACCTCCGGAGGACACCTGGTTTGGGGAGGCTGCTGCAGAGGGGTGCACAGTATGAGGGCTGAGCCCCAGCACCTTTCTTAACTCAAGAAAGTCTTAAGGTGTCCCCTGGGACCCCGCGCAGCCTCCTTGGAACCCATAAAAATGCTGCCACCACAAGCGGCGGTTCAGCTTACATGTTTCTGTTGGGCTGGCTGTGGGATGTCCAGGTTTGGTATGCGGGTGATATTGTGAATGGGATGCTTTCAGCTGAAAGTAGTGATGATGAAAGGGCGGGGTGGTGGTGGTGGTGCTGAACCTCTTTCAGCCTTAGGGCTGCATTCTATTTTGGAGAAGCTCGGGGGCGGGTGCATTAGAGTGGTGGGCGGGGCTGAAGGCAAAAGGGGGTGTGGCCAAAATACTGAGACCTTTATCACAAGGGCGGTTTGATCCACACCTGACGTGACTTTGATCCAATTCTTTCACATGACGTCGTACCCCTGGCGCTGCTCTCACGCCCCGAGTGCTCCTTTTTTCCCCTTCCTGAATGGGGATTGTCTGTTTTCTCCCCTCCTCCTCCGGCTTGGCTTAGCTGAGGTATCGGAGCAAAACCGACCACGTGTGATCAAAAGGCTACACTCGCATAGGAAACGGAGGGGGAACCCGCATAAGCAAACCGGGTAGGTGTGATAAAGGCTTGAACTTGCCTGAAACGAACTTTGTCTGTTCAGGGTTAAATAGAAACAGAAACTAGAAACGGAGCACTCCGGGAGCGAAAACAGTGCTAGGGGGACTACGTCATGCAAGTCCCTCGCTGACGATGTGGATCAAAGTCCCGGTGAATGTGCTTAAAGCCGTGAGCATGATAACAGCCTAAGCCTTAGGTGATGCATTTCATTTAGAATGGGGGGGGGGGGACATGCAAAAGTCAGGAGATCACCAAATGGTTGGTGGTTGGGGGAAAGGGGGGGCAGAGTAAGGAGGTGTGGCCATCTGGGGAACCCGAAAGGGCCTTCCTGAGACTGCAGGAGAGCTGGATTTGGCCCCTGGACTTGCAGTTCTGCACCCCTGCATAAGGCTTAGTGAGTGGCTGATTTGGGGCGTCAAGAAAAGGCGGTAAATTGATATTTAATTTATTATTGGTGGGTGGGTGCTTTACTGTTAGGGAAGGGGAGAGGTGCTTGTTGCTGGATCTCCTGCCTCAAGTGCCAAAATAATTTGGCTGTCCTGGGTACTCTGCACCTTGACTTGTGGGAGACGGGTAACCATTTGCTACTCCACCTCTGTCAGCCAAACAACCTGGGCTGCCTCTGCAGCAGAGACTGGGGGGAATGGGTGGTTTCCAGGCAGCAACGGAAGGCTAAGCCAGAGGCACAAAAAGAAGCAATTAACAGGGACCAATGTCCCCAAACAAATTGCTAAATATTCCTGGATTCTTCCCCACACACCCAACCCAAAGAGTCACGGATCATCCGTTCTGATCCGTAGAGCTCCTCACTGAACAGTCGCTTTGATAAATAACGATGTTGCCTTGTGCTGCAGAAAAAGGAATGTTAAGCAGCCCCTTCTTTTTCTCTTTGACCTTTGGGAAACCCAGAAAACAGGTTTCTATGGAAAAGGTGGGGGGTGGGGGTGTTAGTGAAAGAGAGGGATGCACTTCCAAGGCTCAGTCAATAGATGGTACTCTTGCCTCCCTTCCCAAATCCACACCCCCACCTCTTTCCGCCACTCCTCCTCCTTCAAGCAGCACAGGAGAACTCCCAGCCTAGGGACCCGGCTTCATATTTTCCCCTTATTTGGAGAGCTTCATTTCCTTGGGTTTTTAAAATAACCAGACGGACCCTCCCCAGGGCCCTGGGGGATGGGGAGATACAGCAGTGGGCTCCGAATCAGCACCGAGGGGCGTCAACATAAGGAGGGAGCCTTCGGGAGGCGATGGAAATGGCGTGTGTGTGTGTGTGTGTCGCAGGAGCACGGCAGCAGTGTGGTGGTGGTGGTGGTGGTAGCGGTGAGGTGCTGGATTGGCAGGGGGTGCGGGGTTGGGGGTATCAGAGCAAGGAGAGACCCAGCCATAAGGAATGAATGCCGAAGCAAAGACGGTGGCCCGGTTCCTGGTTCTGCTGTGAGAACCGCCTTCCCCATCTGGGTGCTCTCAAGATGTTTTGGACTACAACTCCCATCATCCCTTGCCAGTGGGGCTGATGGGGGCTGTAATCCAAAACATCTGGAGGGTGCCATGTTGGGGAAGGTTGTGCTATAAAAACCAACTCCTGGTACTCTGTGTTACCTAACCTGGAATAAGTATCCCACCCCCGATTCTGTATTCATCTCAAGGCTTATACTTGCCTTATAAGTATACACTGAATGGGTGAGAGGAATGTGTGTGTAATTTATAATCTTGCCAATCTTTAATTGCCTTGGTTGTGAGCATGGGTAGCATAGTTAACAGGCATGATGTGCTGGCTGAGCTGCATTGCGGCCTTGAGGGATGCAGCCCTGGGGAGAAAGGGTTAGGGGTTCCCACTTCCTGACACAGCTAAGGTCCTTTCACACAACCATTTTGAGCAAACAGTGGCCATGGATTTTAGTCTACCAGTACTGACTTACTCCTACACTGCTTGGTTACGTAAAAGCTGGCTGCTGCCCTTCTGCCCACCAGCCACAGGCAGAGGGGTAAACCTGGATCAGGTTTTTGAGCAGCTGGGACTAAAACCGCAGGGGAGGTGGGCCTAGCATGAGGTAATATGAGGGAACTGCCTCAGGAGGTGAATTCTGGGGGGCAGAGGCAAAGGTCACAATTAAAACAGCAACAAAATGTCAAGTATTTCATTATTATTGCTATTATATTTTGACCATCCTGGGAGGAGGTGGGCATTTAGTTTCTGTCTCAGGTACCAAAACGGCTTGGACTACCTCTGCCAGAAGCGGCGCCAGCATGAGGCAAAGTGAGGTGGCTGTCTGAGGGGGTGGCTTTCGGGTTCCCCCCCTCTCATTTATTTTCACAACTACCCGGTGAGGTGAGTAGGCTAGGCTGAGAGGCAGTGGCCATCCCAAGATCATCTCATAAGTTTTCTGGCTGTGGGGATTTGAACCTGGGTCTCATTGGTGTAAAGTGTCAGGCTACAATCTGCTTTTTTGAACCTGGGGCCCCCCAAATAGGTTGGACTGAAATTTGGGGAAGGCCACTTTTCACCATACAGGATCTTCCTCTCTCTCTCTCTCTCTCTCTCTCTCTGTCTTTTACACATGGCATAGAGCTGAATCTGTGAGGTCTCTGAATATATCCAATAAAGTTCTAACACATCACAAAGACCCAGCACTGAGGATGTACCTCTTCCATCTATCCTAATCTGCAATACCCTCCTAAATTTTTAAACTTGCTAGAAGCTACTATCACTAGGACAGCATCATTCAGAGCGGGTTCCAGACAGGATCACTCCATGCCTGCTCTATGACTTTTCTTAAGCACATCCCTGTGCCCCAGCTGTCCCCAACCTGGTATCCTCCAGAGATGTTGGACTGCAACTCTCATCATGCCCAACCAATGACCAGGGATGATAGGAGTTGTAGTCCAACACCTCTGGTGGGCACTGGTTTGGCGAAGGCTGCTGTAGCACTTGGGATTGACACAGATGGATCATGGCCTTGAATCCATTCCTTAATGTTTATGGTCTCCTTCCCCGGTATTAATGTAATAAATAAATAAAAAATAAATGATATCTGCGCTACCGTCCACCATGCCTATTCCTCTGCCAATCACCCCTTTCTGACTCAGTACACTTCTAGAAGTTACACACACAACAATACCCCATATTCCTTCCACATAATCTAAAATAACTATCACCCCCCCCCCCTTCTACTATATTCACATTTGGAAGGCACAGCAGAAGAGCTTGGAGGGCTCACACACAAGATCACAACCTTTTACACCTGATCAGTTGATGGAGGAAATTACATCACCGCCATCCAGCTTCCATAGTCACTATCAGTAACATAGATCACACCCTTTTCCTTCTGTTTTATTGTGAACATGTAATGAACCGGTTTCAGGGATCTCTCTCACAGAGCAATGCTAAGTGTGTCTACTCAGATGTAAATCCCACTGAGTTCAATAGGACTGACACTTGGGTAAGTACATATAGGACTGCAGCCAAAGGCTGCAATTCAATGCACACTTACCTGTGAGTAATCCTGATTGAGTACAGTGAGTTTTCATTTCTGAATAAACATGTATAGGATTGCACTAAATTTCACTGTACGTGATCTTGAATGTGAGTGTGCATTGGGAGAGATGAAAAACTAAATACTCTTTAATCACCCCAGCCTTGTGTACAAATGGGTGGCGAAGGAGTGATTATCTGTATTAAGTGATGCTGCATTCATACTGTATCACACACACTCACACACACAAGATTGCAGCCTTCTACGTTGTGCTAATTCATCTGGAATAATACCATATCCTCCTGATTCGATGCTTGCAGTTGCTAATCTGCAAAAGAATTTCCACTTGACCCATGTATCAAAAATGGTCGAGGAAAAACACAATTCAACATTGCCTATGTGGCGGAATGGATAGCTTGCATAGGTATGCGCACAGGGTGCACCCAGGCACTCCCTAATTTCCCAGGGCACCTCTGCTTTCCTCTCCCCCCATTTGAATTGGGGCTTTTAAAAGGACGGGAAAGCCTTTGGAAAGCCCCCACTAGCATCCCTGGGGGAACTATGCACTTTCTGGAGCCCCTGGAAAGCGCGCTTTCTCACCCTCCACTCCAATCAGGGCCTTTATGGTGCACGCCCCAATAAAATGAGCTGTACACACCTATGATAGCTTATTGGACTGGGAACAGAAAAACCTGCATTCATCCGCTCACTGAGGCAGAAAGCCCACTGGGTAGCTATAAGCTTCTATTAGACTAATCAACTTCACAGGGTTGTTACGAGGATAAGAAGGGATAACACTGTGTATGCCACTCTGAATTCATTAGAGGGAAGAAAGGATATGAATATAACTATTTTGCAAATTATGAGTGTGATGAGATGTTTAAAGGATGTTCGGGGATAGCTCATGTGCTGTAATGCATACTCCCCTCCCCTGTCTTCACCATCCACACCCATTTGTGGCTGACACAGCTCAGAAACCTACCCAGGGTATGATTGTGTGATCACATTGTTGTGCATGCCCTGGCATATAGGAGAAAGTGATCAGAAACATGTGCCTTGTAGCATGCATTCAAGCATGAAGGGTGCATACCCAGAAACGACTTGTGGCAGACAAATTCCAAAAATCCATCTTAGTGGCTGGGAGGGGAATTGAGTAGGCAAACTCTGCACATTTTGGGTGATCTTTTGGTTGGCCTAATAAAGGCATTATGCTAGAGCAGATTTTGGCATTTTTCTTCTGGTCATCACAGCGACTGTTGTTTTTTTGTATGGCAAATAACTTTTCCTTGGCACATCTTAATGACTCTTCTGTACTCAGGAGCAGCTAAACAGCTGTTAAAAGATAGACTTCTCCCAGAGGCAGCCCTATTCTGAAGGTAAGAGGGCCTCCTAGAATGTTTTTAGGTTAACATTAATGATAGATCTGATTCCAAGGGCATAATCCACTAGGAACTTCTCTTGGGCATGGGTCACTAAAATAGACAGGAGCACAGTCATTTTATTGGAGTATATGCAGGATAATTTCCCAACTGCCCATGCCCCATGTTAGTGGGAGTAGGTGCATATGGGTGTGAATGTTGAATTCATGCTTAGCAGGCCTGGGTGCAAATTCTAATTACTCTGGTAACTGCTACCATGCAGGCGGTTAGTGATCTTGTGAATGTGTTGCAAAAGTCACTCAGGTAGTTCACGAACCCCCGATGTGAACTCCCAGCCTGCCTGTCTAAACACGCACTGGCAACAATTCTACACTGGCCAGCAGTGAACAGAGGATATTGTTTGGTTTAGGAGGGTGTGCACCAAATCACCTGATAAACCAATGGTCTGTATCACCCTGCCAAGTGGTGGCTGGTGAGTGGGTGGGGCCAGGAGCTGGTTGATCAAACCTGCATGCAGCAGGAGCTCATACAGATGTGCAGTTTATCAAATGGCTGCACCTGATGTGTGATTAAAATATTCCTTACCCCCTGGTGGGAGGAGTGGCTCCCCAAACGTTGACATTAACATGATGGTGAATCCACATTTGTTAATGGTTTTACTTGCCCAGGGGGGAAGGGGGGAGAGATGCCAACAATCACACACACACACACACACAAGCCCAGGATCTCCCCCCCCCCCCCCGCTCCAGTACTCACCAAGGGGCACTCACTACTACCCACCCGGGGTTGAAAAGAAGTTGATCCCAGGAGCGGACCATGGCAGGGAATAAGATCCGGCCCACCCCACCCCCGTCCAGCCAGCCTATCTTCCCACCTTACTAGCTCTTCTTCTCCAACAGCTGGCTTCTCCCTTCCCTTATGCCCCCCCACACACACACTTTCGCTCTCCCGCGTAGCATCCGAGAGCATTCAGCCCACGTGCCTTCTCTGGCTCCTCACGCCCCGTCCCCCCATCTCAGACCTCGGGGCTCCTGCCCCCCTCCCCGATCCATCCCGACCTCTCCTGTTTTCGCTTCCGGGCTCCCAATCTTTCCCCCCTCCGGGCTCCTCTCCCCACCGCCCCATTCCTTTACTCCTTTCTCCCCCCCCTCCCCATCCTCTGTCCGGGTTTCATCCTCTCCCTCCATTCGTCCGCCTGGTCCCTCGTTCGCTGCATCCTTTTCGGCCCCTCCGCCCATGCCCGGTCTCACTTCCCCTCTCCGCCCCGTCCCTGCTGCGCTCGCCCGTCTCTTTCTTTCCCTGCCTGGCTCCTGCTCTTCCTCCCCGGGTCCCGATCCTTTCTCTTCCCTTCTCTCGGTTCCGCTCCCGCCGCTCCCCGCCTTCACTCCTCCGTCCATCCCTTGCTGCGCTCCCTTTCTCTCCGCTCCCCACCCCCGCCGCGTCCTCCCGTGCCTTCTGCGTTTCCCCATCGCGACCTTGCGGCGACCCCCCTCTCCCCACCTCGGACCCCCCTCGTTCGTCCCTCCCCGCCTCCGCCCCTTCCTCGCCTTCCTCGCCTCCCCCCGCCGCCTGGTCCCTCCTCACCTCTCCGGACCGACGGACAGGGATCGCGGTGGTGCTGCCTGCTGCCCACGGACGGTCGGATACGACGGTGCGTCTCGGGCCGGAGCTCGGCACGGAATGGCCGGGCGGCGGGGGGCGGCAGGGAGGACACCGGCCGGGCGGGCGGCTCAGCAAGCCTTAATTGGTAAAGAGCAGAGTCGACGGGAGGAAGGAGGGAGGGGGAGCCGGTGGCAGCAGCAGATGGATGGAGGGGGAGAGAGGAGAGAGGGTGGGAGGAGGGACCCAGACGCCGCCCCCGGGATGAGCTCAGAGCGACTGCAACCCGGGGTAGCGGGTGCCGCCCCGATCCGGAGTACAGCGATGGGGAGTGCGCTGGTGGTCGAGGTGCTTTTGCCCTCTAGGGGGCGCCAACTCTAAACCGGGATTGGACAGCTCGGTGAAGTCACAACAGGGGCAATCCTCTCCCTCCACTAGGTGGCATCAGCCATGGGCTGAAACAAGGGGAGGGGGCTACCTCCAGGCCACCAGGGTTCGGATGCTCCTGAAGGGTACCAGGGGGCAGAACGAATAGGTCTGGCCTAGGGGACAACACCATTCACAAAGAATTGGGGAGCTCTTGCCCAGGTCCCATTCATTTCAGCCAGGCATCTATAGAAGAAGGGGGAGTCAAGGGTAAGCAACCGGTGGCCCTCCAGCTGTTTAACCTACAACTCCTGTCAGCCCTAGCCAGCATAGCCAATGGTGAGGGATCATGGGAGTTGTTTGTCCACACATCAGGAGGGCCAGAAGTTGTTCACCTTTGTGTAGATTGTGCCCTGGGCGTGTGTGGTTGTGGGAAGGAATGCCATTTGCATTTTCTCCCTCAAGCACCAAAATGCCTTAGGTGAGAGGAATCCAATCTCTAGGGCTCCTCCTCCCCAGTGCTAAACTTCTGGGAGGTAACAGCAAGCCCCTTCTCCCCATTAACCAGGTCACAGAAGGAGAGTTATTTGATTGCCCCATTTTGCCTGCATTGACCTGGGGATCTGTCATCTTAGTCATGAGACTGTTCCGTGTCCCATCACTCTTGACTAGGGATGAATCATGGGCAAAGGAGGTAGGTGTCTGTGTGTGGGGGAGATAGTCAGCCTGTGGGGGTAGGGAAGAGAAGCAGGAAGGCCCAGAAGCGGCAGGAAATGAGGAAAGGCAGGGCATCGGTTTTGTGGGGTGATAAGTTGCTGCTGGCCATTGCCACAGCCGGACATGTTGAGTGACTGTCTTGGTCTGATAAAGACTTGGGAGAGAAACTATACGGGTGCTAAAATAACATGTCAACCATTCTTTGTAAGAGATAAGGTGTACAGAATCCAACTTTACGTCTAAAAATCAATAAACAGTTAAATTTTAAAATGTGTTAAATCATCTACTTGATTTGTTATCCATCCGCCTGAGTTCACGTGTGTACGTAGCTGAGCAAGCCTATGTAGTGTGTTTGACTTAATGTAATGGAGATGATTTGTGTTTGCCTGCTCATTGGTGGGCTGGTGTGGGTTCTTGCCTGTGCCAGCTGGTGAACATGCACTCCTATTTATTATTATTTGCTAGTAAAAAAAATTCCCACCAAATGCCTTTGCTCAGGAGCCTTTGGTGAGAGACTTTATCAAAAAGCCTTTGGGGAGTCCAAGTAGACCATGTCTACTGGATTATCCCTCTCCACATGCTTGCCAGCACTTTCAAAGAACTCTAAAGGTTAGTGAGGCAGGAATCTTTTTCAGCAAAACTTCTCCTTCTATAGTCTTGATAATTTTATCTTTTGTAATACGATAGACCTCAAGCTAACTGGCCTAAAATTTCCTGGATCACCCTTGGATCCCACCCCAGCTTTGTTTTAAAAATGGTGCTATATTGGCCACTTTTTTAATTTTTCAATACAGAGGCCAATCTTAGGGACATATTACATAGTTTTATAAGAAGATCAGCAATGCCACATTTGAGTCCTTTAAGAATTCTATGATGGATACCATCTGGACATGGTGATCTGTTTGTTTTTAATTTGTCAATAAGGTCTAGAACTTCATCTCTTGTTGCCACTATTTGCTTCAGTTCCACAAACACCCTTCCTGAAAACATCAGTTCAGGCACATGTCCTATATTTCAGACCATACAGCTTCTTGTAGTGAAGACTGATGCAAAACAAACAAACATTCACCTCTGCAATCTCCTTATCTTTTAAAAATACTTCTTGAACTCTGTTAATAGTTCTTAAACTCTCCAACAGTTCACCTGCCTCCCCAACCAGTTTCCCACCTTTGGTGTATGTGGTGTTACCCCACATTTCTGTTCCCTTAGGTATGTCTGAATGAGTATGTTTAGAGAGTTCGGAATGTTAGACTGAGGGGGTGTGGCTAGTGATGCTAGAAAAGAGAGTGTGGGAGTGGTTTGGGTAGTTAGTTGTTGGTTGGAGATTAGTGGTGTTAGGGAGTTAGGAAGAGTGTGGAGAGTTTAGTGTAGGCAGGTTTGAATTTATTAAATTCTGAATTAAAATTTTGTTAACTAAAATAAACTTATTATTATTTTGTTAGCTACCAAATACCATGTGTCAGCTTGGCTTTATTTACTAGCCATACCATTATTCAACACACACACCAGATTATATCCACAGTTTCGTTTATTTTACAAGAAGATCCTGAATTAAACCTTTTCCCCTCATAGCTAGTGGGAAGGTTTTATTTAACCCTCCCTCAGGTTTTTCTAGTGGTAGCGCTTGGCCTGAGAAGGTTTATGTAACATGCCTGATACAGGAGTTACATCACATAGTATTTAAAGATTTTATTTTATTTTTGGTCTTAATGTTATTAGCAATAAGCTCTTCAAAATCTTTGGGGGGGGGGTTCCTCATTGCCTGTTTGCATTTCTTTTGTGCAAGTTCATGTTCCTTTTTGTTCTCCTTGTTTGGTCAAAACTTTCAGTTTCTGAAGAAAGCCTTTTCTTCTAATCACTTCCTTGACACTGTTTGTCAGCCAAGCTGGTGAGCTTTTGAACTTAGTGCAACCTTTCCTTACCTGTCATATATATTCTAGCTGAGCTTCTATTATTGTGATTTTGAGTACTCCCCCCCCAAGCATTTTGGAGAGATGTGACCCTCTTGACTTTCCCTTTTAACATCCTTTTTACCATCCCCTAATTTTAGAGACATTTAGCAGTTTTGAAGTCAAATGTGGACGTTCTCTGCAATTTTCCACTTATATATAAATTAAATTTGATAGAACTGTGGTCATTGTCCACAATTGATTAATCAGCAGTGACATTTTGCACTAGGTCCTGGGCACCACCTAAGATTGAGTCACTTCCATGACCAACTAACTGTTCTAGGGCACAGTAATTTAGGGTATGAAGAAAGTTCACGTCTTCATTATGACCAGAACACACATTTATCCAGTCTATGTGAGGGCAACTGAGGCCACCCATTACTACAACACTTTCTCCTTTGGATGCCTCCCTGATTTTATTCTCCATCTCAAGGTCGCCCTGAGTATTTTGCTCAAAGGGGGGGGGGTGATAGCAAGTTCTCAGTATTAAATTACTTTAGGGGGGTAGTATTGTTATCCACAACAATTCTGTGGAGTGGTCTGCTACTTTGAATTTCAAGTTTGTTTGACGCTATGCCCTCTTTGACACCCAGAGTGACACCATCCCCAGATTGCCTTTCCCTGTCCTTCTGATAGAACTTGTGTCCAAAGATGACCTTATCTCATGGCTTCCCTCCATTCCACCAGCTTTCCATAAAGCCCACTATATATAGGTTCTATCATCTTGGCATTAGCTTAGAAACACTTGCACGGGTCACTCCCCAGATGTCTCTGACATGTACTTTCACCCCTATGGCTTTTCAACTTCTTTGACTATCAGGTTTTACTGAACGCTCATTGCCTATTTCCACCACGCCCTCATTTGGGCAATCAGAAACATTTTCACCTTCATCCCTTAGGGAATCGAAAGCTCCAGTTCATTTCACCGCATGATTCAGTTTAAAAGCTGCTTTGCACCTTTTTGATGTTAAATGTCAGAAGTCTGGTTCCATTCTGTTTTGAGTGGATACCACCCCTCTTTGTACAGGACTGGCTTATCCCAAAATATTCCTTAGTGCCTAATAAATTTTAACCCCTTCTTCCTACATCACTGTCTCATGCATGGATTGGGGCTCCTCAGTTTCACCTGTGTGTGTAACAAGCATTTCAGAGAAAGTTACCCTGGAGGTCCTGGTTTACCTAAATTTGGCTCTCAGAACCTCATGATTACATTTCCGTGCATCACTGGTACCAATGTGTACCACGACCACTGGCTCCACTCCATCATTATCTACCAGGCTATCTAGACAAAGGGTCCCTATAAATGTCCATCTAAGCCACTATTTTGCACCTGGTTCTGCTTGATAGACTGATGGGTTCTACTAAAAGACAAAGCAGATCCCGTAAGTCTGAGGTCTGCCTGCTCCTGGTCTACTTTGATTGGTAGCAGCTCTCTAAGGTTTCTGGTGGAGGCCTTTCCAGGCACTGGGAGATGTATAGTGTGTGTGTGTGTTTGGGGAGTGACTTAGGGAGGAGATTTGGAGAAAGGAAATGGTAAGTGTATAGAAACATTGTCCTCTTCTTGAAAAAGAACTTGTACTGGGATACTAACACACACATACATGTGCGTAAGAAGCAGAGGGAAAACATGGGAGGTTTACAAATAGAAGGTTTCATCATCTGGAAACCCCATACAATTTTGTGTTTGAAGCAAGGCAATTGCACAATAGAAGCCTCATCAGGAAGCACCCTGAATCTGAATAACTTGCTCAAAGTCTGCCCTCAAATACGTGGCTGAGCAGGGATTTGAATCCAGGACTATTGACTGCACATCCAACATCACGTTTAGGAGCTGACCCACTAGTCACTTGAATGGAATGCGTGTGTTGTGTGTGTGTGCAAAAGCAGAAGGGATAGGATGTGTGATTGGGCGCATTCCTGCAACTACCAGGATGACCATATTTGCACACCTTGAAATGACTCTGTGCGACATGAATAATATTTTCAATTCACACGGGCAGGGTTTACTGCTGGAGACCTTTCAAAATAAGCATGGTGATGTAGTCCCATGTTAATGTACTTCACTTCCGGATGGTTCACACAAGCACTTCGTTTAAGCGACTGCTGCTCCTCTTTGTTTCACGCCCATACTGAGAAAGGAAGGGACAGTTGTCTCATAATCTTTTGCATTGAATAAAGGAGGATTGGGGAGGGATGCGGCCTTTGAAAAAGAACACTACCCAGCTATTTTTGTACATATGTGATGCTCTTCTCTGGAACATCTCCTCTTTGATGGATCTTTTGGGAAGTATCTGTAAACATGTTGGATCTTCCAGCGCTCACGAAAAACAGCTCACTAAAAGAATCTTTTGGCACTGAGCAAATTTCTTGTAACATATGTTCTCCTCAGCACACTAAGTAAACACCACACTGTGTCTGGTCACTTGTGAATCCTCAGATTTAGTCACATATTTATCTGGTTTACACATGCAGGCTAACAAATCCTGCCAAATCTAGATTTCTGAATCAGGATTTGGAGAATCTGCACCCTGCCAATCCAGTTTGGAGTAATCCCCAAACCATTTAGGGCCTCAGTGCCTGACCGAATGGGTATATAACCAAGCTATTTCAGGCCTCCTCCAGGCCCTGATGTACATCGATAATGTCATCCTCACACTTCAGAGCCGGAAACATTATGGATGTTTACATCCATGAATGGGATTTTCCCTCACCCCACACTTTGCAGACACTGGAAGGGGGAACACCCAAGAGGGGGGCTTCAATTGTGGTGATGATGGCCAATGTCAGCATCCTTGCCCAAGTCCTGGAATCTGCCAAATGTATAGGGCGTGTCCAGCAACAAAATGGTGGCCTTTCGAGCTGTGAAAAGAGCCATCCCAGACTTTTCCCACCTCTGTGCGTGTGTGTGTGTGTGTGTGAGAGAGAGAGAGAGAGAACACACCCCTTTCATGACATAAATGCCACATAGCAGGACGCCTAAGATGGCTGGGTCCTCTTTTACAGAGGACCAATCTCTATTTGAAAGCATCTTTGATCTGAAGGGCTGTCCACTCCAATTCCGCTTTAAAGATAAAGAACCATAAGAACTGTTGCCCATCAAGAATTAGCACCTGAACAGGCAAGCACACAGGTCACCTGGTCAGTCTTCCACACTATGCTAAGATGTACTACATTTCTATTAAAATTATAATTATTATTTCTAAATTCATATGTGCGCATGTACATTTTATGCAAATCCATGCCCCTTTTTTTGTCCTCTATTTTGGTGGTGCAGTTCTTTTTTTGGCAATTCACAAGTGGCTGCTCTACAACAGGCCGTGAGGTCCCAATCCAGAGTCCCTATCAATTTTCCATGCATACAGAGGACGCCTGGGAAATTCAACCATTTTCACCAGACTATTTCTGCAACTGAATTGGCGGTAGGTATACCAAGTCCTAACACAGGGGCATTTCATCTGTGCTGGTCTTCTGCTCATCTACGCAAATAGGGAGGGACAGTTGCAGAAATTGTGTTCACTCTGTGGTGAACTTTCTCCTTTCCTTGTGGGCGGGGATTCCCAGGGGGCAAAAGGTTCTTCTTACTGAATAGCTCAGACTGCTATTTGTGTATGCTTCCTAAGAATGTGGACGGAAGTGTCCCATAGTGGAGTTGTGTGTGCCTATCACTATTTCACACCCTGACATGCTTACAAGTTCATGACTTGCCCAGGTCAGGGTAAAGGCACAATTTAGATGGTGCTTGGTCAGCCAAACTTAACACCATGACGCCAGGGGATGGGGGCGATGCAAGGCCCTACCAAGACATTGGCTGCATTCGGACAACACATTAAGCAACTGAGGGCGGGGGGAAACAATAATCAGTTGTGTTGCTTATTGTGTTGTGTGGAGGGTAACACGCCGCTCACAAACTATTGACGGTATGCTATTCCGCCCAAATAAGCAACTGAGAGAAACAACTGGCTTGCAAGTTGTTTAGCTTGAAGCCAGTTGTTTAAAGTGTTGTGTGGAGGGGTGAGTGTGTTAATGGTGTGTGGTGAGTGGGTAAAAACACAAGCCCTTAGAGGCAGGCGGCAAAAGCGACCAAAGTGGCAGCTGCCACTCTGCTACAACTGGAGCAACTTGCAGAGGCTGCTGGGATAGAACTAGGAGGACAGAGGGAGGAGGGAAGGTGGGGAGAGGGGCAGGGGCTGTGTCAGTCAAATGCTGGGTTGACTATTAGTCCACTCAATGCCAGCTCCAAACACCCACAGTTGTGTAGGAATATGTTGTGTGGGGAGTACCCACAAAACAACCAACTGTGAATTGGCTACTCAACCCACCATTTAATGTGTTGTCCAAATGCAGCCATTTTGTTGCCTGAGGCAGAGCAGCAAATAACATCCCACTCCACCCCACCCCACCCAAAACCACCAGTATACAGTACTCAAAGCCAGTCAAGTTATTTTGCCACCCTGCAACCAAAACAACACAAAACAAAACAACAAAACTCCAATCCTCCACAAGTGCCCTTCCTGGCAGGGAAAACATTACTACTACTACTGCTGCTACCACATTAATTGTTATCAATGTGCTGCCTTCTCAGGACACCCAAAGGCAGCTGCCTCACTCAGCCTAATGGTAGGGCCAGCCCTAGGATGCCAAACTTCTTGGGGATAGGGCAGGTGATGGGAGACAGGGCAGGTGATGGTGGCCTTCTTCTTTGGTGTCCCACATGCAAGTGACCTCTGTTGATGTGCAAACCTGCATTATCCAGCTTTCATCACCACCACCATCTACATATCAGATGTCTGACCCAAGATGCTCAGAGTTGGAAGCAACGAACTCTCAAGCTCTTGCCAATCTGGTCTAACCTTCCTGGGGAATTGCCAATGGCGCTTGTCCTGAACCCAGAGCTCTTCAAGGTGCTTGAGGTGAATTAGGAAAGAATGGGTGTCTCCACGGAGAGGGAATGCCCTAAAGTTAATCACTTCTCTACTCTCAGGCAATAACCTTTTATTACAGGGGAGGGGAACAATTTTCGGCCCACCGGCTGAAATAGCTTCACGTAAGGACATCAGGGACTGCATGCCAGCAGTAGGTGGGGTCACAACATGGCTGGCATGTAGGGCCCCAACGTGATTGCTCAGAAACAGGGCGCGCACACACACACACACACACAAACTGCACAAAATTGTGGGGAAGCTTTCAAGTTCTCCAGAATCCTTAAACAGGCAGGTGGTAACACAAAGCAACGGGAGGAGGAGTTGGCTATCCTATCCTTTGACCATGCTTTTTTAATTGCAATGAAATCAAAGTTAATTTGGAATAAGGCAGGAAGCATAAGGGGTACTGGGATAAGCTGTGCACGAACCAAAACGAAAATGCAAGTTTCTAGATGTCACAGGATTGTAGGCAGGCTTTCAACTTCTCCAGAGCCTTATTAACAGATCTGGAGATCTCAAAAGCTTGCCCACAATTTTGTGTATATGTGAACGGTCTTAATAAAGGTACAGATTGAGAGCGGATTTTGGAAGTATGCTCTACCAGACTAGTACTAGGCAATATGCAGGTGACATCTTGAATGAGGCAGGGTTGCACATTAATTTAATTCTGGTAATCAGCAGGGAAAGCAGAAGGCAGATGTTCAGATGTTTTGGACTTCAACTCCCAGAAGCCCCTGCCAGCACAGCCAATGGGAATGTCGGGAGTTGAAGTCCCAAACATGCGGAGGTGTTTAGTCTATTCTGCTGCAAGAAAAACACTTTTTTAAAATCCATCACCAACACAGAGAGGCAGAGGTTCCTTCTTCCGCTCAGACTGTAAATAGATTGTACCAGGGATGCTTTTCTCTGCCTCATTCACAGAATTTTACAGGGGCGCCTTCAACTTGTAAGCCTCCTGTGTTTTCCCACCACTTCTTTCCACGGTAGAAAATCCGCTAAGGAAAAAAGATGGAATAGCTGCACCATGCATCCAGACTGTTAGCATTACGACCCCTTTGTCTGGAAGTATCCCAGGATTCTTCATTTCATATCTAACGTTATTTCTTAACTTTATTTACCTTATCATGTGACTGTTTTTTACTCAAGCCCTAGACAACCTTTCAAGCCAGCTGAATTCACAGTCACTTATGAAAATAATAATTAAGAGTTAAAGACATTTTTAAACAGCTCTTTTCTCCTCCCATATCTTCAGTTATAGATCTGACACAAATGTTTGACCTGTTTGATGCATTGGTGGGTGTGGACAGGTCACACATTTGAGAACTGTCTCTTTCTGTGTCTGTTTGCAGCTTTTATTTTCCAGTTCCGTTTCCCCCCACCTCACCCCACCCCACCCTACCCCATCCTGATAGCTTTTATTTCTTTTATTTTTAGCTCCTCACTTGTTTCATTAAAGCAGTTAAACCTTCTATTTTTCCTACAGATTTGAATAAAGTGAACACACCCAAACACAACAGCATGGTTAATGTAGGAAAGCAAAGCAGAGAGCGATTGCAACAAGTGGCAAACAGCTAAAATTAAAAGCAATTAAACACGGCAAGCATTCATTCTTGACGTGAGATCTGTGCAAACACATTCCTCAGGTACCAGTTGCACACTGCGATGTCATCAATAGCCAGAAAATCAGCTACTCCATTAATTAATTAGTAGTAGTAGTAGTAGCAATAATAATAATAATAATAATTGTTGTTCTTATTCCTCTTTTGGATTGTAAGCCTGCAGTCAGGGACTGTCTTGTGTTATTGATTACATGTAAACCGCTCTGGAAGCCTTTTTGATCAAGGAGTAAGATAAGAGTACTTTAAATAAATAAAATTAAACATTGTGCAATCTTTACAGATTTGTTTGCTTCTTATATTTGTTCATTTGGAGGAACCCAGGGTGATCCAATGAAACTGACTTGCAGGAGACAGCAGGAAGTAGTATTTTACAGAGTCATTCATGTATGGAACTCCCTGTCCTAAGACGTGGGGTGTTGGCCACTAGTATAGATGGCTTTAAAAAGGGACTGGCCACATTCATGGAGGAAGGTAGGTCTATCAATGGCTACTACTTATGCTGGTTATATAAAGCCCTAGGTCCAGAGGCCGCATGCTGCTGTATACCAGTAGCTGGAGAACAGGAACGGGAGGGTGCTGTTGCCTTCATGTCCTGCTTGCGGGCTTCCCAGAGGCATCTGGTTGTCCACCGTGGGAAGCCAGAAGCTGGACTAGATGGACCTTTGATCTGACCCAGCATGGCTTTTCTCATATTCTGCACTACAACCCTAAGACAAGAACATCCATCAAATCCCACATACACGACAACGACCCGCAACTTGCCTTCCTCCCTCTGTAAACACTTGGCCATTTTGTGATCCATTGTGTTGGAGGCTGTGCGCTCCCTCCTCAGACTCTGGAGCATATATCTAACCACAAGGCTGGGAAGGAGCAGTGGGTTTGCCTTCCATGTCCCGACAGGATGTCAAGTCATTGACACTATTATGGGAAGTATCACACAAAGGCTGAAATACTGCGGTTTGGACATGGTTTCAATGAGGACCATTGCCTGCCGGGGAGGAGGGAGCGCATTGCAGGAAGAGAGGCGTGGCGGTGGGCAGAAAGCGGTGTGTCCATGGCATACTCTGCTGCATGCCTTCATCGATGAAACAGGACACTTCGTGTCACCCTGTTCTTACACGGGCACGCCCCTTCCCTCTTCCGCTCCTGCAAATTGCTCAAGGTTTTTCTCTGCCTCCTATAGGTCTAGTTTCCAGTTTTTCCACCAGGCCTTCTTGCTGCTGTGCCCATAACCACAGCTTGATCGATAATAATGAGCAAGTCAGGCGGCCATGTCTGCATCACACCCCACCCGAATAAAAGAGAACAAAAGGGCACCAATCTGCATAACCGCTGCATATGCACATTTGTAGGCGCAAATTCAGAATGAGCGTCTACAATTTAAGACAGAAATGCTCAATATCTCACCTTAGGGGAGAAGGTTGACTAGGTGACCTGGTCCAGGTGCTCACCCTTGATGGGCAACTCCGAGGCCCCTGCTGTTCTCCCGTCTTGTGGTTCTTTTGACATAAAACCAGACTTAGACTGAGCAGCCCGTCAAAGAGAGGACTGTCCTCTGCCATATCTCTGAAACGGAGGATGGCCCTCTGTAAAGTAGGCCACCCAGCCACATTATAGCAAGGCTTTTGTTTTTGGAAATAAACAGCAAGGTTGAATCACTATTAAACAGCCCAGGCTTGATTGAGAGAGCCTGGGGAGGGGCATTGAAAAAGTGTCAACCGTGGCTATAGTCATTTACTTACCCTGTAATAACCTCATTTACGAAGCTGACCATAAAAGTTCCTTTTTATGGTCAGCAGTGCGCTAGCATGGTGGAAGGAAGGCAAGCGTGCCATAAAAATGTCTCAGAGGCATCTCCAGGATGTAGAAAGGTTTTCATTCTTGTGAACCGCCCAGAGAGCTTTGGTTATTGGGCAGTATAGAAATCTAATAAATAAATAAATAGAAACAGGAAGAAAAAAGGATAATGATTTGAAGCGCTGAGCAGGGCCGGACCAAGTCGTTTTGTTGCCTGAGGCAAATGACAAGATGGTGTCCGCCCCGTCCCAATTGCATCCTAAAGACATAGGCTGACTGGAGTGGCTGTTGAGCCACTTTGGCGCATCCTGACAGTACCTGAAAGCAGCAGGCTAGCTTGAAGGGCAAAGTTCTGTCCCACCAACACTTCACCGCCACTCCCACTCCCACCCCCACCATCAAGGCTGGCCCGAACCCTTTTGCTAGCAGCTGAGTCTTACTTCATCACTGGTGAAGGAGTACAGGACTGATTGCCTGGGACATACAGTTCTACTTAATTTACAAATTTATTGATTGTGCTTTTAAACCACCCAATAAGTGGAGTTCCCTGGGCAGTGTACAATACATTAAAAACAAGGCACAAACATTAAAGGCACATCTTATGTGTGTTGGGGGATGCTGGGAGTTGTGGTACTTTTTCTTGTCTAAACATGCATAGGATTGCACCCTAAAACAAAATAAACTCTGCAGCTTTATCCACCCATAAAAAAGAAGAGCCCTGGGGCTGCTGCTGCTGCACCCTTGCCTGGCATCTGCTACCTGAGGCAGCTGCCTCACTCTACCTAATGGTAGGGCCAGCCCCTGGGGACGAGTAGTAAAACTGTTTCCATGGCTGTACCTGATCAACAGAGATCGCTAGATATGGCTCAGCCAGCTCCCAAAAGGTGGCAAAATGAGGCAGTTGTTGGGCCCCTGAGATCGAAAGGGAAGTTGCTGAAAAAGTGAGACAAAGCTAGACAATGTTCCTGGTTAGCACTATTATGGTGAATGATGATGAAGCTGGCCTTTAGTTACATGACGGAGAGTTGGAAGGTGAAGCTGTAAAAAAAGATTTGGGAGGGGGGGGGGAGTTGGCACATGGTGTGGTTTGCCTGGATTGCATGAGTCATCTGGCCAGAGCATTCTGGAGCGTTTCCAGTTTAGGCACACCTTGTCGGTTAAGGCCTCCCCCACCCCACCCCACCCCACCCCATGCCCCACAGCCTGCTGCCCCCTCAGGCTTTGGCAGAAACAAGTTTGACAGCAGCCCTTCTTCTTTAAAAAGCCATTTTAAAAGGGAGGCCTGCTGATTCTTCTTGGCAACTAAAGGGAAACGCGAAGGGACCAGCTGTGGGGTGTCTGCCACAGGCCGCTTCCCTTCGGCCTCCGATCCTGCCCCACAGCGAGTGCAGGGAGCCTGTGAAGCAGCAAGGAGGCCGCATGGCTCTTCATCAGCAGGCCTTGGGTGTTGGCTCCAGCCCAGAGGAACTGAGAGCCGGATGCTCCAGACCAGGCTTGGCTCGTTGCCGGATGATGATAGCAAGAACGGGGTGAGCAGGGCAGCAGCCGGGCCCTCCCGCTCCCCCGCCTAGCCCCATTACCTCAGCCCCTCAGGAATCTGGCCTTGCAAGGATGAAAGGGGGTGGGGGGAAGAGAGAGGGAGATAGGCCCAAGCGTCATTGAGAAATACCAGCTTGGGGGGGGGGGGGGAGAGGTCATGTCTCCTGCCTGAGAATGGAAGGGGAGCATTGCAAGCTAGGACGCCTGGGTTCGTTCTTTGTCATGCAAAGGGAGCGGGAAGCTACAGCAGGGCCCACAAAGGGGGGGGGTGTCTTAGTGGGTTAAAGCAAGGTTGCTGAGGGGAGGCGTAGGGCCCCCCTTCCTACATTCATTTTCCTAGTAGCAGGGAGGGACGGTGTCTCAGAGACACCCAGAAGTGATATTCCTGATTCCGGGTGTATTCAGAGAAAGCTGTGTTTCAGAGCAGGGGTCAGCATAAGGTAGAACTCCAGATGTTTGGGACTTCCACTCCTAGAAGCCCCTGCCAGCATGGGCAACGGTTAGGAACGGTGGGAGTGGAAGCCCAGAACATCTGGAGACTGACCTTCTTCCTGGACTCCAAAGTCCTCCTGACCTTAAATGACTTCCCTTTTTTGCAAAGAGAATTCCCAGCATGGACAGCCCTGGCTAATAACCGGATGGGATGGTGGGTCGTGTTGCCTGGGGACAGCAAGAATGGTGGCACAGTGGATATTTAGAGCAGGGCGGGCGGGCGGACGCTTAGCAGCGCTTCTGCTCCCCTTTGGGCTGTCGAAGCGTCATCACACGGAAGGCTTAATGCATATCTGCCGCGACTTTGATCCACTTTTTCAGCGCCTGACTGGCATGACGTCGTCCCTGTCATGCTGTTCTCTCGCCCTCAGCGAGTCCAGCCCTGAAAAAGTGGATCAAAGTTGCGGCAGATGTGCATTAAACCTCCCGTGTGATGACGCTTTCCAATCAAAAGCCATTGTGCAGCTATTCCATATTTCCCTCTTGAATGGATTTTCTGCTGTAAGGAAGGAAAAAACGATGATGCGCTGTCAGGGGAGGTTTTTAGCATATCATTATCCTCGTCCACAGGGTTTTACTGTCAAATGGTTGGAAAATACGGGAGGGTTACAAGTAGATGTCATCATCTGCCCCCCCCCCCTGTAAAATCTCTCAGGTGCTCCCCGGGAGCCCCCCCCCTTATTAAGACACTCAAAAACTATGGCAGCCGCAACCCACCAGAATGCAAGAGCCTGTAAGACGAGGGCTATCCCAGCCAGTGCCGTGCAGGGGGGGGGGGGCAGGGGGCCAGTTGGCCCACAATTTTGAGGGGGCCCTTCGACGAGGAGGTCCCCCCTAGCTTACGCCACTGCTTCCATAGTGTAAGCGGCCCATCGAGAAGCGAGGAGCCCGCCTTGCGGAAACAGCGCAGAAGCCGCCCGTCATGAAATTCTGAATGTGAAGAAGTGATATCTTACATCTTGAATAAAAATGCTTCCCATTACCTGTTTTATACATCGTTCTAGTTCGTATATGTATTTAGCACTGAATCAGTGCCACTGATTAAAAAATACTTAATGAGCAGTTTGAAATGGGGGGGGGGGGGGGCGGCACACACTTCCCATCTGGCCTGGGCATATGGCCAGCTCTGCAGGGCCCTGATCCCAGCCACCCAAGTTCTGAGGGAACTGCGGGATGCAAGAGAAGATATGCACACACCTGAGGGGGCTAGAAGCCCCTAAGCATCTCATAAAACTATCTGCTGTAAACACAGACACACACACGTTGCTGTGGTAGCGGATCTGCCTGATTTCCAGGATTCTAGCAAGCTAGAGAAGGGCTGCGGGCCAGGATTCCTCTCTTCTCAAAACTCTTGGATAGGATAAGGGTAGAGAGCGATAGAATGGGGGGTGGGGTGGGATGAGAGCCAGGCCTATGGAGGCTTGTTCCTGGCTGGTGGAGGAGGCGAGGGAGGGCACTGGAATCTCTCCCCTATAAGGCAGCCACTCCACTTTGGGGCTGTGTTTACACTGAGCCAAGGTGACTCAGCTCCAGGCCTGCATTCCTGAGCTCCGGGAGTGGGGTGGGCAAGTCTTGTCTAGATGAACAAGCTAAAGGGGGCTGTGGGTTGTGTGTGTTGTGTTTCAAGCAGCATCCAGTCCTTAGCCCCCACAGGTTTTTTGGAGGAGATATAAAGAATGAAGAGGGAAATGGGACGTAAGGCATCTTGTTGAACCCTAGGAAGGGTTGGGGCACAACACAGGACATTTAAGTTGTGCAAGCTCCACATGTAACTAGTTCTCAAGGTCTCTTGGTGCCCCCTGCTGTCCCAATCAGAAAACAGCATCCCAGAGCAGTCTTCCGTGGAAGCTTTGTATCCTAATATGACCTGCGATAGGGATAGAATTTCAGTGATGAAGGGTAGTCGCTCTGACTGTAGTCCAAAGCACTTGTATGTTGCTTAAGACCAAGAGTTTATATTTCAGTTTTTGACCCATTTACTTTATATATTAGTTGATTCAAGTGTGTGTGTGTGTGTACTACCAGGTCAGTAAAGTACTGAGTTTCTTGGGGGCTGCACCTCTATTTTGTTAGGTCCATCCATGATCCCACAACGTAGGATGTCTGCTCATAATAAACAAGCAAAATTGCAGGACACGTGAAAACAGAACAGTTGCAGAACAAAAAGTTTGAAATCAGTCAATAGTACTGAGTCTCTTATTCAAGATACCCCAAAATAAAGATGCCATAAACCACTCCCAATCGCCTCTTTCACAATCAGACCATGTAGTGAGCAGAGGAGAGGCACAGCCACCCACCAAACCTTTAAGTTAAGCCCACACCTCCCTGCCGCTTCTTTCTCAGTTTGGCAAAGCTATCCCTTGGTCTGTTTTTTTGTATGTGTGGGCCGCCAAAGTAGGTAATCCAGTCAAGTACACTTGTTTCCCCAACACTCTGCAGCCAAATATGTATTTCAGCTGAAGAAAAGACAGGTGGGACATAAATGCAATAAATTATATATAATTTGTGTGTATGCATATTCAGTATCTTTAATTTACACATGCACACAAAATAAACGAAGCCTGCAATTTGCAAGCATTGATACAGCTGCAGCTGCTAGTGCCGCCCTGAGATCCTTGTGATATAGAAATGGTGGGATAGAAATGTTTTAATAAATAAATAAGTAAAAAATCCAATCCAGAAGAGGCAGCAGGACCGCTGTTGTCAGAAGGAAAGCTGTTAGCTCAAAGCAAGGAAAAATAAAGCTTGCAATTTGACAGATGAAGGGCATGCCCTAATTAAAAATATGAGAGTGGTTTGCCTCCCATAAATCCTCCGTGTTCGCATATATATGGCGACAATTAAGCATAATATCTGAAGAAAAGGATTTCTTGAAACGGGATTAACAATCTGGATTCCTGTTGTGAAATTAGCTTAGATATATTTGTTATATCAGGAGTGTTAACCCTATTGGGATTTATTGATTTGTGATAAGTAGTTTAGATACAGTTGTTATATTAGGAGTGTTAACCCCATTGGCACATACTGGTTTACCCTTGTTTCACACACAAGGGGTTAAGCTTGTTAGTATGTTATTATTTGGTGATTATTGGCTTAATTGATGTAATCAACAGCGGGTGATCTTGAATGTGTTATATTGGTGTTTGTATTATACATCCAGGGAATTTAAATAACACTCATATATGTGATAAAAGTATTTACTTTTGTGAAATATAATTCTATGTTGTTCACGTGGTGACTTTTAGTCATTTTTTCAGTGGTTGTGTGCCAACGGCACCTGTTTGTAGATCCATTAGGGGATAAACATTATGTCCCATATTTTGAATATTAGGAGCAAATTTTCCCATTTTCAGATTTTTCTAGCGGGCCATGTGCCTTGGGCTACATGCCAGTTTTCTGGCTGCTCTGCCTCCAGTTTGAAGGAAAATGCTACAAATGTCCCATTCGCAGATTTTTACCAGTAACACAGGTGTCTCATGCTAGACATGTACCATAGTTTCATGGCTCAAGGTCCTGGTGAAGTATCCTATTTCAATACCCCCCCCACACACCTTCCAGAAATCAGATTCACACTGAAGAAGCTTCTGCATTGTGAACTAGGGCCAACAGAAGCTGAGGAGATGCTAGTACTGAACTTTATTCCAAGTGGCTTGTGGGTAGGAATGATGTACTTTGCTTCACAGGAGCCTGCCACTGCCAAAGATGGCAGATTTCATGGTAATGCGATGCAATGCACCATCTTTATCCCATAGAAAAGCCCCGGTGTTAATCCTGTGCCAACCTTTCCAAATTTATCTAGAGCAGCTACTAGAGTATACCCTACTTGCTTTAGCTAATTTCCACAAATATGAGCAACAGGGGTAAGACCAGCAGCGATTACCACATACCAATAGGTGCAGCTCAGTCTGGCACTTTGATTTCCTCAATCGGCTTCTCCCGCTAACTCTTAGCTCAAAGGGCCCACTTCAGATACCACTTTGCACACCACATATTTGCTTTTCCATGCCAGTTTACAGGCAGCATGTGGGATACAAGGCATAAGCTAAAAGTAAGAAAAGGACTTTTCATAGAACCACCACACTTTCCAATGACTGAACAATTGTGCCCCACGGCATTTGATGCTCAAGTTGAGGCACACCATCACAATGAACTTGAATCAGTCCCTGTCCCCCAGTTTGGCTCCACTCCACTCCACCCCCACCCCCCACCCCAGTTTGGACGTTTTGGTTTGGTAGGGGACACTCTGGGTGCCTCTACCAGAGTGATTTAAAGCTCTTTCAAGGCGCATTAAAAATTTGACCTCTACAAGAGCAGAGTGCAAATCGGGGGTTGAGGCGCTTTTTCTTTGCGATTATGCGCATTATCGAATGCACATTAAATAGCGAGTTTTAATTTACTGCGGCCATTAAAACGCCTTATGACCATGTAAACAAGCGATTCTCCGCATTAAACACCTCTAAAGTGCGTTTCATACAACCGGTAAGGCAACCTGTTATGCGCTTAACCGCCTCCCGCGTATAGTGATTTGCCATAAAAGCGATTGCGAGAAGATGCGCATAATTGGACAACCAGGCGTCAAACCGAATTCTTGTAGAGGGGACCTAAGACTTTTGAGATTCCTAGCTACTGCCATCACATTCACCGCTTCACAAAACTGATACATTCATTCGGTTCTATTTCTATACTGCCCCATAGACAGAGCTCTCTATGCGATTCACAAAAATGAGCAACCATTTAAAATGCATTCTACAAAGTGCCAGACCATTTACATAAAAGCATATAAACAGGTAGCACACACAGAGACTATACCTAAAAACAATTTTAAAAACATCAACCTAAGACAATTCAGGACCTGATTAAAACCTTAGATGCTGCCAAATGCCTGAGAGAAGAGGGCAGTTTTAACTTGGCACCAAAAAGATAATGTTGGCGCCACGTGGATCTTGTCATGGAAATTATTCCATAATTGAGGGGCCACCATTGAAAAAGCCCTCTCCCTTGTTGCCAACTTCTAAGCATCCCTTGGAAGAGGCACCTGGAGGAGGGTCTTAGATGCTGAACGTAGTGTACAGGTTGCTTTATGCCGGGAGAGGAACTCCATGAGGTATTGGACTCCCGAGCCATGTAAGGTTTTATGGGTCAAAACCAGCACCTTGAATCGGGCTTAGAAACATACAGGCAGCCAATGCAAGCAGGTCAGAATTGATGTTATATGTTTGTACCTTCTTGTACCTCTTATCAATCTGGCCAACACATTTTGCACAAGCTGCAGCTTCTGAACTATTTCCAAAGGCAGCTCCAGAGTATGCATTGCAGTAATCTAACTAGAGCTTACCAGAGCACAGACAACTGAAGCCAGGTTATCCCTGTCCAGATATGGGCATAGTTGGGCAACCAACCAAAGCTGGTGAAAGGCACTCCATGCCACTGAGGCTACTTAAGCCTCAAGTGACAAAAATGGCTACTTGAGCCTCAAGTGACCAATTTTGTCTAGGATTCCCCCAATGAGGGGGAAACATGTGTTAGCCAGTAAGCTGGTGTCGATCAGGAATGAGCATAAGATTGGTTGCGGTCTGCCAGGAAACCACCAGCTAGTTTCCAGCTGACTTGAGCACCATTTTCTTGGTGGAAAGGTAGAATATAAAGCAAATAAATAAATAGCTTCCAGTGGACCACACCGCAGATGCTGTTTGCTGGGATTCTTACAAAAAATAAATGCTGGACTTGGTAGAACTTGGTCTGAGTCAGAAAGGCATGGCCGAGAATCTTTTTTTATTTTTTAAATGTACTCTCAGGCTCAAGAGATTAGTTATCTGCTGACTACTTAAGATGTTCAAAGTACAGAGGCACCTGGGATTCTGTGTTTTTTTAAAAAAAGGTCATCGGTGGTGCTAGTACCCTCAGTTTCCTGAAGCCTTTTTTATTTTTCTGAAAAATTGAAAAAAATTAAGAAAAATGGATTATGGAATGTTTTATTTAATCATGATGAATAAAATGTTTAAGACAAGGCGTTGATATATTTACTTCTCCAAATGATTTCTAATTTTTTTTTATGGGAATGGGTGCTTTATGTCTGCTTGACACTGTGGAGGATTAGCGAAAACATAAATAATTTCCTTTATTACTAATGCTGATGGTTTCTTCTCTTTTTTTATAATTGGTGTTTGTTTGTTTTTGCCTGCTCCCCATAAACTGGCAAAACCAAAGAAGTTCCTTACAGTTCAGGCGTTCCTTACCGTTCAGGAGCTTGTAGCTCAATTTGTTACACACACAAAAAAGTAAAAACGTAAAAAAGTGAATTAAATTTGTAATAATTGTTTGAATACACTGTACTTTTAATATACCAAATGTGATAATTTTATGCCAAACCAACTTGTACATGAGTACATTTTATGTTCCTAAAGTAACAAAGTGACTTTCAATCTGTAAAAAGTGCTAATATTGCATTTTTTTCAATTTTTCTGAAAATTTCCACCCCCCCCCCAAAAAATGGGGGGGGCACTTCCCCCATGGTTTCAAAATTTCCAGAAATGTTACATCTCAACTGCAATAACCAAATATCTTTGGACTTGGCAAGTTCTTTGACAAATGCTTAAATTCTTCCCTTTCCGTCTCAATCTTTTCAAATGTGCCCTGATGACATCAGTGTGGGGAGAGGGAAGGTGTGATGACTATCCTCCTCTCATAACATCAGTTTCATTCTAAATTGTAAAAAGGTCTTTCATTCCCATTTTACAGATGAAGAACCAAGGCTGAAGCAATGGGACATGCCTGGGCCCTTCTGCCAAGTAGGATTTCAACCCAGTTCAAGAGTTCAACATTGTTAGGACGTGTCTTGTTGGCAGCTCTAGGGTACAAATGTGATTTAATGAGGTGAAGTGGTTTCTATTGAAAGCAGTGTGGTTCTCATTAGATTTGGCAAACCTGACACAGTTTTTGGACTGACGAACAAGCTAATGTAGTGTAGCAAAACTAGGACTGGGGAGACCCAGGTTCAAATACCTACACAGCCAAGAAGCTCATCAGGTGACTCTGGACAATCACTATCTCAGCCTAACCTACCTCAAAGAGTTGTTGTAAGGATAAATGGCTTAGCCCCATCTATGCCTGCCTAAATTCCTTAGAGGAAGAACAGGGTACAAATGTGATAGATATAGGTGTACAGAAACAGATCCAAACATGGAGAAATGCTGGAACTTTAAAAATAAGGGTTTTTTCTGTTTTTTGGACCAAGCTGGTAGAGTTCAAAAACTGTGTTGCGCTAGGGAGAGAAGAGAATGAGACGCACATGTTCAGGAATTTGGCTTGAATGTAATAACATTACATCAAAAGTTGTTCTGTGAAGCTGGCCCATTTGTCCAGCTTTAAAGTCACTGAAGGGAAAGAGAGCGTGAAGAAGGGCCAATTAGTACGTTACATTTTCCATTCACAACATTCCTCCCAGGAGTGATTTCTGTGTTTTACGTTACACTCACACACACACACACACACACACACAGGTTTATAGCAGCGTGAGTATGCCACCCACTCACACTGCTTCTAACAGTTCTGCTGGCCCATAGCAACTTACCCTACCAAGGGGGGGAGGAGGGGGGAATCTAATTCAAGCTAAGATTGGGATAGTTTGGGAAGAAGTCCTGGTGACTGAATGTAAAACCCCAGCAACACCATTTCTATAATGTTAAATAGAGAATTTCTCTTTTATGTTTTACTTAAAATCCACAAGAATGGTTTTTCACCCCCCAGGACAGCCAGTTAGAACCACTTGCCCAGTATGTGGGCCACTTACAACTTTTTATACCTAAGACAAAAATCAGATGTGTATGACTCAAACGGATTGTATCAACAGCTGATGACTATTCATGGTGAACAGGGAAGAAGGTATTTTGGTGACCCATGAGACGAGATCTTTATACAGCAGTATTCCTCAGCAGGAAGCAATAGCATTTATTAAGAATACTCTTCGGCAGGAGAATGAATGTTATCCACCCACACATTTGATACGGCCACTAGCAGAAATGAGTTTAAAGATAGTTTTTCCTTTAAATGGGAGATCTGAGTGGCAGATCAAGGCGATAGGCACAAAATGGCGAAACACCAAGGAGACTTTTGTATCAGGAAAATATAACAGCCCTGGAAAGACTGTGTGCAGTGAAGCTGCTCTGACCGATGCATGGGGTGGAGGAGTGGCCATCCCCCCATGCCTTGCTCAGGTCGGCTTTGCCTGCCCCATACCTTGCCCTACTGAGGAGGATGCAGGGCAGACAAAGCACTTAGTGTGCTGTTCCCCACCCCCTCACATTTGGAAGAGTAGCATAACACTAACTAAGGAAAATCCCTGTTATTTCCAATCAATGACTGGAAATAACACGGGGATTCCACCCCCATTCAACCCCACAAGCCACTCACTTCCCCCAGGAGCCTGCAAGGCTTGGGAAGGGATCTAAAGCCGCCAAAGGCCTGAGGTTCCCCAGCCTTGAGGTACAGGATTGTTTTGTCTCCACAATGACAGCAATGTGTAGCCAGCGAGGAACACTGGCTCACATCAAGCCAGAAGGGATGTACATAAGGTGAACAGAAAACAGAACCCCGAGACTTACCTTTTCAGCAGTAGATGGAGGATATTGTTGGATGGGTTGCTCCAAAAGGCAGGTCTGTGCTAATTAGGCTTCAGACTGCTTTCCCTTGTAGGAGAGCTCCCACCTTCCAGTGTCAGAAGGTAACACAGAAACAAATAAGCAAGTAAAACCAAAGAGCCCCTAACCCACCAGGACTAAACAGGAGGCCTTTCAAAGCAACTGATAATGAAAGAATCTAGGTGGAAAAGCTTATGATGGCACAGCCACCCCAATATGGTGCCCTCCAGATGTTTTGGATTACAACTCCCTAAGATCCAGCCAGCGTGACGAATAGTCAGGGATGATGGGAGTTGTAGTCCAAAACATGGGGAGGGCACGAGGTTGGCGAAGAAGATAAATACCCTATGGTCTGAACTTGTCTGACAAGGTAGAAACCGCTAATCTCCAGTAGTTCCCTTAGCAGTAAGAACTGCAAAATGAGGGAAGGGGGGGAATATTCCCCATCTGCGGCAGAAAAAAGAACTTATCAAGACCCACCATTCTGTTTTCCTGCAGTGGAGGAGGATATCCTTGGATGGAATATAGAAAAGCCGATAGCCATGCTGGCTGGGGCCCCTCGCTGAAGTACACACTCCAGGGCAACCGCTCGCTGGAGAATCCGTCTTCTGGAAGAAGCTCCGGCCAAAGCAAAGGCATCCAGCTTGCTTTGTGAACCTGGGGACGAATGTCCAAACCAAGTCAATGTGATTTGGAGTGAGGTTTTTTAACGATCAAAACTTTTGTTCTCAGCACTTTGGGATCATATCTCCTTGTTTTGCTGCTTGGGCATCTAATCCTCTTCAACCAAGTCACCACAAGGCCAGATTGATCAACTAGGTGACAGGCATAAGCTATTGACTAGGAACTGCACCTTAGGCAGACAAAGGGGTACCTGCTATGGTGCTTAATTGACAATAAGATGCTAGGCACAAGATGATAGACACATATGTGTGTGTGTACCTGTGTCTGCATGCATGAACATAGAACATAGAAATCTGCTCACTTATCCAACAGATGCTGAACTAAAATCAAAAAGTGCTGCTGAGACACCAATAGGTCAGTGGATAGTTCAAACTGGGCTTTTTAAAATAAAAATCACAGGAACTGAAAACTGCACCGGGCAGACCAGACAACTAAAGGGAGAGAAAGAGAGTTTCCTCACGTCACTGAATTACGGACCATGTACAAAGAGAATGCTCTTTATTGGTGACCCTTCACAACAACACCCCCCCCCCTTTATATATTTACACTTGGGAATACCACAGGCAACATTTTTGCAGGCTCTCCTCTGCCTCCAGCATCTTCCGTGTCAAGGTGGGAGCTTCTTCCTCCTCCCCAAAGGAAGCTAGAGTTTGCAGTCCACTCGAGATCAGGATCACTGGCAATCCTTGAGTGCAGCATGGATGGCCTTATATTTCTGGTGCAGCTCTTCGAGTTTTGAAGCTGAAAAAGGAACATGTCGGCTAGCATCGGGGGTGCTCTGTGCCTGTTTTACTTTGAGCTTGGCAGCCCCCCCACCCCCGGCTCATCTTTGTCCCTCCCATCTGCTGCTATGGAACCTACACTCTTTGGAAGAAGGGTACCCAGGGACTGATGGCTCCAACTCCTCAGTGCCACTAGCCAGACCGACACCGGATTTGTCTTAACCTTAACAGGTTTGCCCCTCCTGCTGGCTCAGAAGATGGGTTTCCATCCTTCGAAAGAATTGGACCTTCCCACAGGGTTAGGCCAGGGCAGAATGAGCAAGAGCGAAGAAAGCATTCCGGCTACAAGTCACACCCTCCCACTAGGCCCTTGCCTTGGGATCTAAATGGAAAACAGAGTTTCGCAACCAGCACTCCAGGAAGGCGAGTTGGCAGCCATTCCAATTAGAGGAGGGAGTGGAATGCCAGAGACAGAAACCCACACCAAGAGTGGCAGCCACACACACACAGCAGGAATCTCGACTTGGGAGTAGAACTTACGTAGCGTGGCTTTGGCACTGCCACTCCAAACCACCTTCTCGCCATGCCGCCATTTCACCCTCTCCATCACACGCTCAGACGTTTTTGTAACCTGGGCCAGACTTTGCAGCTCCTATAGGCAGGAGCATACAAAACCAGGCAGCCTGTTAAGTCGCATTGCTCCACTAGCCTGATGCACTCAACACCTCCAGCTGTTCAAGATCTTGTGCTCCAGGGACAGCATAAAAGCTTTCATGGACTAGAACCCAGATCCATCAGTTGCATGAATTATTAGTGTGTGATAATCTGTGTACATATGTGTACACACACATACACACACAAATTACACATACAATTTCCAGAGGGGCAGCAGCATTAAGTCTGTTGCAGCTAAAGCAGATGTGTGATATACATACATATATATATGTATATATATATATATATACATATATATATGAATGAGAGAAACATAGGCAGACTAACAGAGTAATTTCAAACTATTTTAGTGCTAAAGCATTTTGGCTTCCACACTCAAAAATACCTGGGGGCTCACAGGATGGAATACTCCTTTGGGTAAAATAATAATCCACTCACATAGAAAACTAGATGCTACGTGGAATGCTTCTTCCTGACCTGTTCTCTTGCCTTCTGGTTTGCTATGTGCAGTGATCACTGTCTATGGTGACCCATCTGCCACAGCCACAGGTTTACTGACTCAGTGAGAACTAGGTCTAGAAAGGGAGTGAAGCCCCGGGGAGACAACCACGGCATGGTGTAGCATTTTCTGTCCATAGTGCCACGCTTATCACTTCTCCAAAGTGATGAAGGAACCAGCCGGCATCATCTGGCAGTGATGGTTAAAGGGCATTTCCCCAAATTACACCCCCTCCCGGACTCCCAACACCTAATCCTTCCCTGTCTGCTGCACAGATGCACACACCTGCATACAAAGCAGCAGGCTCTGGTGCACCGCTTGGAAGAGGGGGCCGCAGGGGCTCAGCTGGGGAGCAGGGCGCTCACAATGCTTCTGCAGCTCATTCTCGTACACCTGCTCAAAGGCCACAAGCAGCTGGTTGTAGTCAGAAACGATCAGCTTGAGCGTCTGCAGAGCGGTGGCGCCATCGCAGGAAGGATCTGCACCAGCCGGGTCCCCCTGCAGGAAGGAACACTGAGAAGGCCCCACTTGGTTAAACGGGAAAGGCCGTACACGTGGGGCGACTTTGCTACATCCCCACCTTCCCTTATCACTGGGCAGAAAAACGGCCCTTCCCTTCCCAAAGAGGGAGCCACAGGGCCGGCATCAAGGGTAGGCATGGGTGGGCGCCTGTCAAGGGCCTCCCCCCCCCCCCCCGCAGGCATCTGCTGAAAAGAGCTCCCTTGAGTTGCTCCTCTCCTCTCCTTCACCTTCGCAACCTGCTTGTTCACCAGCCTCCTGCTCTAGCCATCAGCAGTGGCGATGTGAAGGAAGAGCAGTAGATGCTCCTGCCTGCTTGCTCCCTGCCTCTCTGCCAGTCCCGCAAGCAAGTGGTAGCAAGGATGGGAAAGAGGAGAATAGAAGCTGGTGAGAACGGAGGCAAGAACGCAGATGCACTGAGGGAGGGGGCCCACTGTCTTGCCCAAGAGAGCCCTCAAAATCCCAGAGACGGCACAGGCCTCTGGGATCACATCTGGAGTAGGCACTAGCAGGTATCAATCCCCCCCCCCCCCCAAATCATTGTTACTCAGAGTTCACAGCGAATCTGACCTTAATTTGAATTTCTTATATTAGGTGCAAAGGAAATTCAATGGCAAGGGCCTCTTCTAGTTTTAAGGCAAGGAAGCAGCGAAGTAGGGAAAACATAGAGAATGTAGAAGAGGGCTGGGCTTGGCTCCTAAGGGTGAAGGAGAATGACCAGGAAGGTGGCCATTTGATTGGGAATTTTAAAAATGTGCATCCTAGAGATTAAGGAGGGAAGGAAAATGACCCACAGGGAAGGCACATTTAAAATGCACCTATGGAATATCTCCTATAATGAAAGTCTCCCGCATGTCTCTGAGTGTGGCGCAGAGGCATCCATGCGTCTGCTGCACTCTTCCTGAACGGCTTCACTAGTGTAGGCAGAAAAAGAACTATTTGAAGACTAAGAGGGTCAGACAGAATCTACTCCATTTGGGGAAGCTGTAACTTCCACAAAATCCCATGCCCCCCCTCGGCATAGCAAGCAAGTTCTTAATGCTAAGGCCTTGGCCGCTGTTCCAAGCCTCTTCAGATTTCCTCTCCCTGGTTTGCATGTCTGGAAATTCTAAGCATTCACAGGCTGGCCTGCTGTGGAAAATGGGCTGCTGGATTGGATAGGTTTTTATTTGATTTGCACCTTTGTCTTTCTACCAGCCTTCGGTCTGGTCAAGTGGGGCTCTTCTTAAGAAGGCCCTTGTGGCAGGTTTTTAAAAAAAATAGTTACAGCCATTGCATGTCAGCATGACAGGCACCTGCCAGGAAAGACAGGTGACAAACTTAACAAGTCAGCACGGCCCATAAGGGAGAGAAAGGGCCCTAAAGGTAGTGACAAAGGGGAGTTGAGGTTAGACCTCCAACAACAGGGCTCTAAGGATGAGATACAGGAAATTAAGACTGAAGAGAGGCAGAGATCTCAGAAAAGATGGGGGATGAGGCAGCAGGTGGAGAAAATGTCTAAAAATGACAGAGGAAGTAGACAGGGTCCAAGGGAAACAGAGAGGGCAAAGCCCCCTGAGAAAGGGAAGTCAGGAGTGGCAACGCTCCTCACCACCTTGATGGCCACTTTCTAATATGCATTGCCACCATTTGGTGGGCATCTCAGTAGCAAGGTGTAAATAATTCCCGAATTACAGAACAGAGACTGGCCATACGGCTACTGAGCCCAGTCTCCCAGAAACAGGCGCATCTATTCAGCAGCGGCTCATGATGAACCTACAAAATGTGCCATTGCAGCTCGTGACTGTGCCAGCAGAGAAAACAAGTTCCAAGTGACTCGGGGAACAGCCACAACCTACCCTGCACCATCGCAAGGCTCCCACTCTCACCTGACAACCTTCCCTGTTGACTGCTTACCTGCGCTCTTAGATCTTCCAGGGCTGCTGCCGTCTCTTCCAGCTCCATCAATGAATCCGACAGGGTTCTCTCATGGGAAGATGCCGATGGCAAGGCCCTTTATAAGGGACAGGGAGACTGGGCATCAGGACTCTGGGATGCCACCATGGGTGTGATAAAGAGGGAAGATGTGGGAAAAGTGAGTTGAATGGAAGGACGGGAGGTTGGGGGTGAGCATGAGAACCGGCTTCAAACCCCAGCTTAGTTTTACATTAGCCAAGTCCTTCCCTTTCTGGCTTTAACAGAGCAGCCCAGGCAGCTCCAGCCTCACTCTAGCCCTAGAAACAACGGAGTTCCAGGACTTCTGAGCTCTCTTCTTTTCTGCAACTAGAAGGTGGGCAGAAGAACCAAGGAGTTCACCTTTTCTGCAGCATGTCTTCGCCCGCCAGGAGGGGCTTGATGTCCGAGCTCCAGGGATGGCACTCCGGGTTCAACACAGCCTGTAGATCAGAGCTGGAGAAAACCTGCTTCACGAATTCTTCATTCTTCCTAGCTATCTCTTGGAAAGATTCCTCTGTGCTGGAAGAGAAGGATGAGGAGACTGGGAACTAGAGGGGCAGTATGCAGTGCCCCAAGGATGCCTAGGCAGCTTACTAGGTCTCCTGCAGTTCCATTCCTAGCCCTGGGAAGGAGAATCAAGTCTAGCAAATTCGCAATAAGAAAGCTGTAACCTAACTCTGCTACTGGAAGGGCATGTGGTTCAGTATAATAAAGAAAGAAGATGCTCTAATAAAGGAATAGACTCAGAGCTTCATCCTTGAGATCTGGAATCAGAGCATTCTGGTAGCTGGAGGTTGGATGGCACAAACTGCCATGCTGAGCACAGAATTAGGCCTTTGATCACTGATTAAAGGAGAATGGGAGAAAAGACAATACGAATAATATCATCATCATCATCATCTAAGGACCCGGGAGATCCAGATTCTAGTCCCCACTTGACCATGAAGCTCACTGGGTGACTTTGGGTCAATCACTGACTCTCAGCCTAAGCTACCTGGTTATTGTGAATATAAAATTGAGGAGGGGGATTGTGTAAGGTGTCTGGGGTTCCTTGCAAGAGGAAAAAAGGTAGGATATAAATGCAATAATAAATAAATAACCACCACATTTATATAGTACATGAGACAAAAAAAAGGAAGTAGCCTCAAATGTTACTGAACTCTAAAACTGGGACGCTAGAGCCAATTACTTTAGAGGAACTGCTCAAACTTTTACATACTATCTGAAGAAATAGGTTCAGTTGCTCTTGGAGAAGAGCCCCCCCCCATGCAAAACGGATTTCTCCTGTGCATCCTTGAAGTTGTCTCTTCTCTTCATTTCCTTTAAAGCTTGCAAGACCCTGACAAACGACATATCTGGGTGCGTGTTTAAAGCCCAAACAGAGGAGAAAACATTCTCAAGTGCCAGAAAAAAAAGGCTATAATAAGCCCAACACATTTCACAAAGATATTTCCTTCCTCAGGGACCACACGTCTTTTTCTGCACATCTCTTGCAAAATCTTGCTGATGCCTCCTCTGTTTCAAACTATTTGGAAAGCCATCAGAAGAAGCATTTCTCGCCCTCATGTGGCTGCAAAGAAAGGCCCATAAGGGTGTGGTGTGTTTTTGCTGAAGGTTTTAAGGAATCGGAGGGGCTGTGGCTGCGTTGCCAGTATCTATGGAGTGATGTGCCTGAGACCTTTACCAGTCATTCAGTTCCTGTCTATCTGCTCCTGCCGCCGCCACACATAGAGCCTCCCCACATTCAGCAAAATCCCATAGCCTTACCAGGGCTTTGTCTTCTGGCGTCTTGGTGGGTTTTAACAATCAGCAAAATACACATGCCCTCCTCATCCCAGTTTTGCCAGTTACTTTCCATAGGTTTCAATTCTACTGCCAGCAGATGGCGTTGTTTAACAGCGTGTTCTCTGTTTATTACTGCATTTTCAGGGTTTTATAAAATGACAGATTCCTACTTGAAAACAGCAGGAGAAGCATAGGAGGTTGACGATGTCAAGAAAAGGACACACAAATTTCAGTGAGTGACCAATCGCAAGCGTGCAATAAATCACTCATGTGGAGAAGCTCATAGTCACAAATATTTCATTGATCTTCCCTCCTGAGTCCATAAAAAAAGATACACTCCAAATGTTGGACCCCAGAATATCCAGGGACCAATTTGGCCAGGACACAATTGTAATATGCTGATTTATTCCAAATTTCAGAATCAGCTGGGATTTTGTAAGCACAGAAAGACAGGCCCTCTGCCATCAGGACTGATTCAATCCTGCTCAGCATGATGGACAATGAGGCCAAACACTTAACATAAAGGCCATTCAAGCCAACAGATAGCTCCAGCCCAATGGCTGTAAGACCCAGCTCTGACAGGGGAGATGCTGATCTCCTTTGTGCTCCCAACAAACCCCCTTCACCTGGAAAAAGTGCTGGAGCCCGATATCGAGTCCGATATTGTGAAATGACCCTGATGCGGAATCACAGCCAAGAGCTGCTCCAGGAAGCGAAGCTGCTTCTGGGCACAGGCCTTTCCCTGTGGACAAGGAAGAGGATAAGGACACAAGGCAAGCCTTCAGTTGTCACAGAGGGTCCATCCAGCCCAGCACCCTGTTTCCAAAACTGGCCAGCCAGATACCTCTGGGAGAGCCAGAGCAGGGCATCCTGCCCTACAACCCCCCCACACCGTTTGTCCTGCGCTCAGCAACTGGCATCTAGAAACACCCTGCTTTTGAACATGAAACGTATTTAAAAGGGTTCAGAGGAAAGCTATGAAAGGTTCTAGAAAGGTTGGAAGAATAGAATACGGTTAATCTTTTTTTTAAAAAAACACACGATATACCCATTTATCTCAGTCAAAAGGGGAACTGCTCACAATATTTACTGCAAGTAGGTCAAACTGCAGCAGAGAACTAAAGTTACAAGGCGGCAGCTTTAGATTAAGTATGGGGGTTGGGACATCCCCAAGTGAGCGGTTCAGCAATGGAATATGCTGTCTGGGGAGGTGACAAGAGTCCCCCTTCCACAGATATCCCCCAGTGCTTACCTTGATGAGATCCAGGTCATCGGCTTGACAAAGCATGAGATCATACCCCAGCTTCGCTATTCCTGCCAGGAAAGGAGACAGTTTTAGCTACATAGCCTGGGCCACTCAGACTCACAGCTCATGCACGTTCTGCTCTGGAGCACGTGTTCTTAAAAATGATCCCTTCCCTATCAGCTAGGCACAGGCTCCCATTCAAAGTGCAGTTCATGAAGCATCTTGCCCATGCGAAGCCGCCTTGTGTGAGCCAGGCCACTGGCCCGTCCTAGCCTGGTCTTGTCTGCTCTCAACTGGAATCAGCCCTCCGGAGTCTTAGGTGGGGGACTTCCCATCCCCAAGTCTGCTACGGGAAGTCCTCCTAATGGAGCATTTGTCAGGGGCTGAACCTGGTCCTTGGACTAAATAAATAGCGGCTTCGCACGCAAACTTCCAAGGCAACTAATACGCATTCCCAACACATAATAGAAAAGCCAAACTACGAAAATAGAATAGCAGTAACCAAAGAGGAGCATGCGCTCTGCATCTGAGCTATGGGGCCTCGTCCCCGCAGGCAATGCACAGCAGCTGGGGTGGTAACTGCTATCCCCATGGCAGGATCCATACTGGCAGAACAAGCTCGCTGCTACAACGAGACCTCAGTTTTAAGATGTCCAGAATTTTAGGCTACTATGCAAGATCTTATCGTATTGGATTTGTGGCAGTGAAGCTTCACCACGGTGCTGTTATCAGCGGAAATGACAAACAGCAGCTGCTGAGGACTGGATGGATTCATGGGATGAGTGAGAAGGAGCAGGTTTTCCTCCCTTTCCTTTTCAGACGGAGGCCAAACTACACACGACGTCATTCACACTTTAAAAACACACATGCTTATGCTGGCCACTTTGATTCGGAAGGAAAAACAGCTGCACAGGCCCCCATTTTGGAACATATCCTGATTGGATTGGGAGCCCCATGCTGGTTTTCCACCGGAAACCCCTCCAGGAGTGCTGCTTGCTTCCCAAAAGATGGGGATTTTTTTTTTAGCAGGAAATGGTACAGGGCCACAATATGAACAGGAGCACGTGCCAGTTTGTCCCCCTCCACCATCCCCAGCATGGATGCTTTCCCGTCAGAATAAAAGTGGCCAGCTTCAGAACACCTTTTCAAAAGTGTGAACAACACTGTGTAATAAGTCAGACCGTCTTGTCAGTTTAAGATCTGAACAGTGGACCTGCTCCAAGCAAGATGACAAAAGAGCTAAATCTTAAACCATCCTACATTCATCGAAGCCAAGCCAGTAAGCCACATTTCAACCCCCTACACCCCAGCATCAGCTCTTTAGCTGCCCAGGCACTTGACAGCTTTCTAGCCCTGATCTTACCCATTTTGCACCTTCGATCTATGAATTTAAAATGCAGAATGATGTTGAAATGGCCAACAACTTTGTTTAGTTACATTTGAGTTCCGCTAGTCTTAGACAGCTTTTAAAAACTCAAGTTAGCTGGTTTTACACTTCCACATCTGTGTAATGACCTCACCATGGCTGGCTCCATAAGATGCCACAGTGGAGCAGGTGCTAGAGCCCCGAGGCAGGCAGGTGCCCCCATTGAGAAGATCCATGGAAGCTAAACCAGATCTTCAATACAAAGACATCACACAGTCTTTACTTCTCCTTTAGTCTTAAAAAGTGCTGGAACTGGAACAGAGAACCTTGAAGTTGCCCTTTAGTTACACTCCTAAGAACTGGAAGGCAGCATTTTCAAGAAAGATTAGGTACAAGGCTTGGTTTGCACAGCTCAACTGGCAGAGGACTCTGCTGGGAGATGAAGCACAAAACATTGGGAAGGCACCATGTTTGGGAAGGCTGGCCTAGAAGCCAAGAGACTGAACTCTGAATCTACTTCTAGTCAGCCAGTCCTATCTATCCGTCTGTATATAAAGCCAGTTTTACATTCCATCACAAGCGTCTAGTGCGGCCAAAAAACAGAAAGCAGGAATAGTTATGCAGAGAAAGATGTAAAGCAATATACAAATTTGCTGGCTTAGGTTTCAGTTGCTCCCATGGAGTTCTATGGGACAAGCTAAACAAGATGCAATCTCAGATTATGCAATTGACAGGGGACCAGGGCAGGATCTACATTACTGCTTTATAATGGTTTATAACAGTATTGGTATTGACAACTGTTGGGGCCCATGACACATTCCACATGCCGTCTTCAAACCGCTTTCAAAGTGTTATATATCCTGTTTGATGTAGATGTGGTTCAGAGCTGCCCCTTCTCCATCTGTGGTCATCGCAGGGTTAGCTCCCACCCCAATGATATTTCCAAATGCATCCCTTTATTCCCCCTCCCTCCATAGGCATAAATAGCAGCCATTCATTTATACAGGAGTAATTAAAGATTTCTGGTTGGGACAAAATCTGTCCATCACACCTGACACCACTTAACTTGGCCCCCACCAAGAGTTATATTACACGAGGATACAATTTGCGTTTGTGAACATAACACAGAAACACATTGTAACCCTCCTCCCCTATCTCCACCCAGATGCCCTACATGGTATAGGACCTGTGCATGTATACACACATGGACACACAGACACCGCGTGACAAGCATTTCAATAGTTTTCCAGCAAACTATTCTGAATGACACTGATTACACACTTGCCCTGCCAATCCAAGCACAACATATACCTTTTATCTTTAAATCTGACTGCGATTCCTTGAGAGATGAGAACTGCTCTTGGAGAGGTGGATACACACTGCAATAGAGAGCAAAAGGAGGGTCACAGCCTTGCTGCAGGAAGGATTGTCGACAGTGGCAGAATGGACGCACATTTACTCAAAGTTTGGCTTCAGCAATGCAGCCGGTATTGGCATTGGAAAAGACTGCCAGAAATTCTTTCCCACCTTTTCACAAATAAGAATTAACTCTAATTATTAAAGAAGCAGCAAAGGCGGAGAAATTGACTGGGCTTGAAAAGGCAAGAATGGCACCACAATATGTAGAAAATTATTTCTGGATAAGTACTGATAATGATAATTCTTCTTTTCTAAAGTGTTTTCAAAACAAAGCACTGCGAAGAAGTCAAGCTCCGTCCCCAGGCTTAGGGCATATCTACATGAGGCTTTTACTACGCACTCATGATTGTTCATTCACAATAGTTTGTGGGTCCTTTATACTATGTCATCATCTTCCAGGGTATCTCCCATACTTTATAAACTTTATCCCAGCGACAGTCCAGCATTTTTTGCATGTTGCTATAAAAGAAGTGTGTATTCCCACAATTCCCCTATACAACAGCATCACAATTCCCCTATACAACCGCATCATCTAGTGGCTGTATAATGACACATATAGAAAAGCTTAGAAAGAAAATCACCTGAAAAAGGCACGTGTAACGGAGCTGATCTTAATCCCACAAAGAATCTGGAGGCAGAAGCCCCAGTAAAGTCTTATGTAGAAACGCAATTACAATCTAGGAGTACAAAAAGCAGCAACTCCACCACCCCACAATAGGAAAACGGGAAGGGGCAGAATAGGTCTGTTATAAACAATGATGAGAAGAATGCCAACAGCAGAGAGGGACAAGGCAACCACTCTAGTTTTAAAAATTCCCAAGGAGTTCAAAGACGATTTTCCGAGGAATGTGCAGACTACTCTTGTGCTGCACTCTATCTTGCAGCTGGTCTTAAGGAAAGAACTGGAGGAGAAAGAATCCAAGGGATGTTGCTTGGTAATTACAGCCACAACAACAACAACAACATGGAATTCAGTTCTAGTTGGTCAGACTTCTCTATTCTCCTATAATGGGCATACTAGCTGGGAATCATGGGAGTTGTAACCAACACATCTGGAAGGCACTATAAAGCCTGTTCTGGATTCCAGAATGACTGACTCCAGGGAGATGCTACGCAGATAGGGGCTCCCTCAGTGCTCAATAGTTCCCATGCAGTTCTATAGGACAAACAAGCTGCCTCTTCAATATCTTCTTTGCTCCTCATTCCTCATTGCCATTTCTTGTCCCACCCCAATACACAACCCCACAAAGGTCTCCAGATGCCTCTTGTCCCACCCCAATACACAACCCCACAAAGGTCTCCAGATGCCCCAATACACAACCCCACAAAGGTCTCCAGATGCCAAAGGTCTCCAGATGCCTTCAGCCCAGTTCCATGCCTACAAAACATGGAACTGGGTTGAAGGACTGTCCAAGGTAGAGAGTCCAACCCCCCCCCCCCCCCCCCCCCGCTTTCCCACTCCTGGTCACAGTATCAGGAGAGATATCATTGATTTTGGACAGAGGAGAGGATTAACATTTTCTCCCAGCTTCCAATTGCGAGGCCTAATTCAAATATTAAAAGCTCTACATAGAGGCCACTGCAAATCACTTCTGAATGTCAGCACGTAACATTTCCAAGTTACGCCCTGCATGGTTTAACCTAACCATGTAGCAAACCTCCACACCAAGGTCACATACTCCTGATGTTTCTAGCATAGGAATCAGAGATAAAGTGGTTTTCAGATGCCATAACTGTCATGTTATACATAGCAGACCGCCTTCCCTTATATATACTCAGGTGACACTTATTATCAGAGGAGACCTTGCTGATTATTCCAAAACAAATGGAATGTTGCCATGAAGAACCTCAACAGCAGGCCTTCTCTGTAGCAGCATCCACTCTCTGGAAAACCCTCCCACATGTAATTCAGGAGGCAAAAAATGTGGCATCTTTCAAACACCTCCTAAAAACACACCTTTTTACCCAGGCTTTGCTCAGGCTGTATGTATACTAACCATACTGCTCCATTTTTCTGCTCCTTAAATAGTTTCTAATGTTGCACTTTTAATGGTGCGAACCGCTGAGGGATTTTACTATATTCAGCGGTATACAAATGCCATAAATAAATAAACGGAGCTCTGGGACAGAAAAACAATTCTGAGCTAAACTGGGAACAGCAGCTTAACTCATAGGAAATGTACATGAGATGCAAAAATGATGTAAATGACCCTTAGCTTTAAAAATGGAAATGACTATATAATCATCTAGTTTTAGAAATGTGAACAAAGAATATTATACAGCTATAGATTCTCAGTTGGAGCAAAAGAAACTACCCCGGGAAGCAGTTCTGTTCAGCTAAGAAGCAGAGAGAAAGAAAAGCAAAAGGGGAGTAAGGATCTATCTGTGGTGGACGTTACCTGATGCAAACCCATTCCAATATATCCAGGCGATGGGGTGAGGGGGTACACAGCAGCTTCTGTATGTCTTTAGCCTCTGACAGGTAGACACCCTCCAGTGCAGGGCATCCCAGTTCCTGTAAGATGGTGAGAAACAGGATCAGGGGTGGGTGGCTTATTCACATTTCTCCTTGAGCTCGTCAATGTAGACCAGAAAGCAGGGGGTAGGCAATCTACTGCCCTCCTGATGTTTGGGACTACAGCTCCCATAAGCTATAGCCAACAAGGCCAACGGTCAGGGATTGTGGGAGTTGTCCAAAGCATCTGGAGGGCACCAGGTTACCTACCCCATCCTACAGGATCTCCATCATTAAAAACGCCCATTTTCCCACCTCACCATATATCTATCTATCCAGGAGAGGAAAATGTCCAACTCCTAGTGATAATATACCTAGCAAATTCACAGGAGCACAAATGTCCAAAGTATCTCATGTACAACAATCCTTACAGGAATCCTTGCAACAATCCTGCAGGGTAGGCAGGAATTCCTACATGTCAGAATCAAATTTCCAGACATCAGCCCTAAATACGAGCAGAAAAAAATGCCCGTTCTGAAGCACCCAACTCCTCTGTTTAGGATCTATCCAGGATTTTCCTAACTATATTCAGGCCCTTCAGTAGACAGCTTAATCCCTACTGTACTCACCCCACCCATCCCCATCCCTGACCCACATTTCCTAGATCGTAACAATTTAACTTTCGTTCAGCCAATGTATTTTTGTGCTCAAGGCTATGAAATAAGTGACTCTGGCATTCAGGACAAACCTTGCTCAGTAAATATTGTTGACACTTTCCAGCTTTTTCCACATTTCCCCCCGGGATAAGAATTCTGCGTAACTAAAAAGCTAACATATTTTCCACCTATTTCCACATTTCCCCCGGAATAAGAATTCTGCACAACTGAAAAGCTAACATATTTCTCCAATGATCAAGTAGTTTCACAAAAACCATGCAAACCGTACAGTGGATGGGTCCATCCTATGTAGAAGTTCACTTTTAAATGAAGTCCCACAAAAATCAAAGATCCAGGGCCACAATTCATGCAGAGGGACGTTTCAACACACTCCATTAAGAAGAGGCTGCTCTCTGGCACAGCTACCCCTCTTCGTTTCAAAGGGGCTTGCGCAGGAGATCTTCCCAATGGATTGTTCCCCAAATTTGCAAAGGAAGGGGAAGCAGATGTTTTGGGCTACAACTCCCATAAGCCACCATGGCCAATTGTCAGGAATGAGTGGAGTGGTAGTCTAAAACATCTGGAGGGCACCAGGTTGGGGACGACTGTTCGACACAGTGCCCCCACCCCATACCCCATGGCGTCCCCCGCCTAACATCCACCGCAGAAAAACAAACTAGCCTCCACCCCTTCCTGGAGACGCACCGCGTCGCCTCCCATTCCGTCGCTCCTACGCCACCCGCCCCGAGGACACTCCATTGCGGGAGGCAGACTACCTTGAGCCGCTCATACAGAACAGCAGCAGCGACGACCGCCATCTTCCCGCCCGGACATAAGCCCCGCCCTTGCTCCACTCTTATTGGCCACGGACCCGGCATCCTCGAAGCTGATAGGAAAGAGCGAAGCACGGAGCTCCTCCCTCTGAAACAAAGACTGTGGGATAATCGCGTCCGCAGTACTGGTTAAACTCAGTTATATATATATTTTTCTGAACTGTGCCTCTTTCAAGGGGTGGGGGTGGGATGGAGGTATATTCTACCTTAACATACTCCCCTGGATTTAGGAAAAGAGCATGCCAGGGGAGAAGGTTAGAGCTCTACTCCATGACATGCTGATATTCTTCATAGGGAAACGTTTGTTGCAGTTTCCACCCGGGAGAGCATTCAAACGCGCAGGAGGAACCAGTTCCGGGAAGAGTTGGCTCAGAGAGCATAATATAGGCTGACCATGTGAAAAGGAGGACAGGGCTCATGTAACAGTTGTAGAGAAAAGGGAATTTCAGCCGGTGTCATTTGTATGCAATTAGTTCCTGGTGAAATTCCCTCTTCATCACAACAGTTAAAGTTGCAGGCACTATACTAGAGTGACCATATGCAAAAGAAGGCAGGGCCCCTGCAACTTAAACTGTTGTGAGGAAGAGGGAATTTAACCAGGAACTAATGGCATACAAATGACACAGGCTGAAATTTCCTTTTTTCTACAACTGTTAAAGTTACATGAGCCCTGTCCTCCTTTTCATATGGTCAGCCTATATGGCATAATACCCTGACAAACGCAGCGAAGAGCAATTGACACTCAGGGTTGCATTCTTAACTACATTCTTTGACTGTATCCTGGACAAGGTTACACCACTCCTCTGCTAGTCCTTTCAAGGTCCAATCCTTCCTGCCTACCTTGACACTTTGGGTGTATCTTTTCAATCTAACACATGAAAGGCCCCATCATTAATTATCTTTGCATTACACAGCCTAAAATCACGACTGGTGGGCCATCACTTGCAGTGTGCTTCACGTAATGCTCACTGGTCCCCAGCAGGGAGCGCTCCAAGTTCACTATTGTCCACTTCCAGCATGGTTCTCAGTTTCTGCTTGCTCTGTTAAATGGCGAGCCTTAGGGATAGGATGGTGATACTCATAGGCCTAGTCCAGACGACACGATAATCAATGGGGTGGGGAGGGGAGGGGAGGGGAGGGGGGGATAATCAATCGTCAGTTATGTTGCTTATCGTGTCGTGTGCAGGGCAACACACGACGCACACACAACTGACAGTACGCTATTTGGGGCACTTAAACAACGGAGAAAAACAACGGGCTTGCACATTGTTTATCCCAAACTCCATTGTTTAAAGTGTGGTGTGGAGGGAACCTCCCCTCTCTCCGTGTACTATTCCGTTTGGTCATAGAGTTCGCCAGCTGGAGCAGCCAAACCCCCCCCCCCCCCCGGCTGCTCCGATACAGCCGGCAGAACTTGTGGTGCATGCTGGGATACAGCCGGAGGACTGTGGGGGGGAGGAGACGCAGCAGCCCAGAAGGACACCGGGACTTTTAGCGACGGGGGGAGGGGCCAAAATAACGCATGGTCAGTATGCTATTCCCCGCTCCATTGCTTAAAGTGTCGTCCGAATTCACCCATACTGTTAGCCTGCAAAACCTAAAGCCAACAGCTGAGCTTCTGTGAGCATGTATCCTGATGATGAAAAGCTGAGATTGGCTGAGTTTGGACAACACTTTAGACGACGGAGGGGGGAAGAGGCAACCGTCAGTTATGTTGCTTATTGTGTCGTGTGTCGGGCGACACACAACACACACACAACTGACGGTACTTTATTAGGCAACGGGGGAAACAACGGGCTACTCCGTTGTTTATCAGAGCCCCGTTCCTTATCATGAGTTTGGGACTTTCAACTACGCAATGGGGGAAAGGCAATGTGTCATGTGTCGATCACTGCAAAAATAACGTACCATCCGTTGCCTCGTCCTCCCACTCTGTTGCCTAAAGTGTCGTCCGAACTCAGCCATTGTCAAAAGTAGGATTACTCATCTATTTGAGAAAAGAGGAGGGGCAGCTTGATTCAGCCCTCCTAATACCCCTCCCCTAAGAAGTGATTGGTGCTATCACCCAAATTTGTCAGGAGTTGCTCTTGGACAAGGCCTTAGGACAGGGATAGGCCTATCTGTGCATGTGCCTCCTTAATCCTGTCCCCACAATATACCACTGTAAAAATTTTGAGGTCCAGAGATTTTCTCTCTGCTGATATGTGATCTTGAGGTATTGGATTAACATAATAATTTGGGTAGACAATCTGATTCTTGTGCAAAACGTTTTTAGGCGCTATTTTCAAAATGGTGGACAATTTTCTTTAGTTCACTAGCTTTCATCAACCATAGAAGTGACTATCCCATGTTTGGTATCAAATTATAGGTTTTTGGGGTCAAGGAGTTCAAAGAATACGTTATTTTAATTTTCAGTACTCCTTCCACCGTTTTCCAAGATGGTGCTGAAATGCTGTCTCATTTTCTCATTTACTTGACAAATCAACATACAAATATGATTTTGGCTTTAAACTATAGGTCAATATTATAACCAAGTATTAAAATACAATGACAGCACAGTCAACAAGTATTAAACTGCATAACAGTAGAGTCAATCCAGCTAACTCTCTCCCCTAGATTCTTTAGGTTTTATTCCTTTCTTCTTTTTTTACGTTACGTTGCCAACTAGTCAGGAAAAAATAGCCTGGGATCTTCTTGTGCCTTTAACAGAAGCTTTATCTCCAGAAATCACCAGGTGGCATTTTTCACAGTGACCTGATTCACACAATCAAACAACCCATGATTCTTGCTCGCGCACTTCCGGTTTCTGTTAACAAACCAGGAATGCCCTATTTCTAGGTTGTTTTGTGACATGCCAACCAAGAAACTCTGGTTGTTTCGGGGTTAAATAACCCAGAATTCCTCAGTTCAGACATCACGAAACAAACCAGGATTGTTTTGGAAAACTGAAGTGGCAAGTGGGCAGGTGGCAGCACACTAGTTCCCTCCCATCAATTCCAGAGTTATTTTACCCAAGAATTAAGTGTACGTACGAAGCAGATCAGAATAGCGATTAGCAAGAGATACTGCTTATTTCCATGCTATGAAAAGTCTTATTTGCTCATTTCTACTTCTGTCAAAATCACAGGAGTTTAAACTTTTGGCAACCTTACACCTAAATATATGTTTTGTAGGGATTCCTCACCTGTCTGTGTCACCGGTTGACCTGGGTCTTTAAGCGCCCCCTCTCTAGGCAACTTTGCTAACTAATATGGTCACCTTCATCTCACATATTCCAGGCCAAGGCTCTTGTTGTTGGGCAACCTGTAAAATGTAGGCCCAAGCCAGCCTATGCTTGAGGAGAGGTGAAAATATAATAGACATTAGGGTGACCAGATAAAATCCAGGTCAGGGCTCATGTAACTTTAACAGTTGTAGAGAAAAGGGAATTTCAGCCAATGTCATTTGTATGCAATTAGTTCCTGGTGAAATTCCCTCTTCATCACAACAGTTAAAGTTGCAGGGGCCCTGCCTTCTTTTGTATATGGTCACTCTAGTATAGTGCCTGCACCTTTAACTGTTGTGATGAAGAGGGAATATCACCAGGAACTAATTGCATACAAATGACACTAGTTGAAATTCCCTTTTCTCTACAACTGTTAAAGTTACATGAGCCCTGACCTGGATTTTATCTGGTCAGCCTAATAGACATAGTTGGTCTAGTTTAAGGGGGGGGGGGGGGCGTTTTCCCCAATTGCAGTGGAGAGGAAATGAAAAGCTGAATTGCTTGGGAATGACTCTCAGTCTAGACAGACTGCTTGGCAGGGTCACCTGTGACTCAAAAGTGTCTGGATAAATAAGGAATGACAAAGAATATTAATGGGGGCAGGAAGGGGGAGTAGTGCCACTCAGAAAGAATGAGACAGTGAGGAACCCACAGGAAAAGGATCCCTACAGAAAATATAACTTTCCACCAGCAATGGTCACACTTTGGCATGGGATGATGTACACAAACACTACCCCTAGTTCAGATCAGCCGAGCTCAGCATTGTGAAATGTTTCTTTAAAAGACCTCCTTCACCTCACAGATATTTTAAACTGGGCCTTCATGTTACAGGTTAGCCAGCAACAAGAGCTTGGCACGGAGTATATGAGAGGTGGCCAAATTAGCCAGCAAAGTCATCTACGTGGCAGAGAGAAGGGGGACTTAAAAATGCAGGCAAGGAGTCCCAACCAAAAGACACATTTAGGTGGAGGTTTGCCAAATGTTTACCAACTCCTGTTCCTGTTCTTCTGATATGAAGAGAAAAGCAAGCGACGTTGCTTATTTTTTTAATTACTACTATTTCATATGTTCCATTGCTGAGCTTTTGCATTGATAACAAGTTCTGGGGCTAAATTCTACTGAAGCCTGTCTTAAATCAGTTTACATCTCTCCCTGCTTCCCTCCCTCACTATAACGTCTCCAGAGAGCAAGGCACCTTTTCATTGTAGCACCAAGCCCTGTCTTCATTCCCATGTTCCACAGTTGTCTACATTTTTTTTGGCTTGTACAGTTTTTTGACACACCTTGCATATAAAACTGAGGTTGTTTTGTTAAAGAATTGCATACATTTCAATGGTTTGGAACAACAGAGATGGGGAGATTTAGCCAGTGGCCTTGGGATTAACAATATGCCCATGCCACAGAGGCAAAGGAGAGCTAGTTAGCCTAGGGTGACCAGACATCCGGATCCCCCCGGACAAGTCCGGAATAAGGGGGCCAAATTTGAATCCGGGGGAAAATTTCAGAATATCCCCCAAAGTCTGGAAAATTGGGCCTCACCTGTGCCATCTACGTCTTGTTCTTAACTGGCGCTACTGCGCCGGCCAAGAACAAGGCCTAGATCGGCCGGGGAAGAGGCCAGAACAACGCCCGCCCGCACTTCTGGGTACGCGTCGTTCCGGCCTCCTCCCCTGCGCCATCCAGGGCTTGTTCTAGCCGGCGCCGGACGGCAGCGGACGTCCCTGCAAGGTAAGCAGGGGGCAGTGGGGGCGCACGGCACGTTTACCTTGCAGGAACATCCACTCCCGTCCGGCGCCGGTCGGGAGCGGACGTCCCTGCAAGGTAAGCAGGGAGCAGGGGGGAGGGGGGCGTGTGGCACGCTTACCTTGCAGGGTCGTCCGCTCCTGACCGGCGCCGGCTGCTACTGCGAGCGGGCTTCGCGGCCTGCTCCAGAGTGGCGCGCCAGGTGATGACATCATCACCCGGCGTTCTACTGAGGGACAGGCTGCAAAGCCTGTCTCTCAGTAGATTTGAGCACCAGAGGGAAGCGGACGCCCCTTGCAGGTAAGGAGTGCGAGGCGGGAGGAGGAGCCCCCCCCCCACTTACCTGCATGGGCGTCTGCTTCCCTCCTGTGCTCAAATCTACTGAGAGACAGGCTTTGCGGCCTGTCCCTCAGTAGAGCGCTGGGTGATTCGAGCACAGGATTCAAGCACAGGAGGGAAGCAGACACCCCTGCAGGTAAGGAGCGCAAGGCAGGAGGAGGAGGGCCCCCCCACTTACCTGCATGGGCGGTTGCGAGGCGGGCGGGCGGGCGGGCGCGGGCAGCCGGGTGGTGCGAGGCGGCTGGGCGGCATGAGGCAGGCGGGCGGCGCGGGTGGCCGGGTGGTGCGAGGCGGGCGGCGTGGGCGCGCAGTGGGGGAGGTTGTTTTGGGTGGGTAGGGTGGCGGGGGGGTGACTGGGATTTTGGTTCCCAAAATCTGGTCACCCTAAGTTAGCCAGTATCTTATTCCTTCTGTCCTGTTACTTATTTCCTACAAATTAAAAGCCCATCTTATTATCCCGACAGGTAATATCCTTTCCAGATAACTCTTTTAAATCCCAAACCTAATCACAGTTACTTATAAATTAAGATTATCACAACTGTTCTAGGCAGGAGCAAATTTGGGTCCTGTCTTCGTGGCACTGAGTTGGCACTGCAGTTTTACTTACTTGCAGCAGCATCAAAGGGTTTCTGGCTGCCGTCTGGGTACCGGAGCAGCCCCCCCCCCCCCGCCCTCTTCCTGATGAAAGGCAACCAATTGCCAATTTCCATCCACCAGGACTACCCCCCGGATTGGTCCCGGAGCGACACCAGATTTCGGATGGTTTTAATGATGTGTTTCTCTTGTTTTAATTTTTTAACTTTGTCATGCTTGTATGTGTATTGTGTTCCCCGCCTCGATCCGTAGGGAGAGGCGGGTTATAAATAATAATAATAATAATAATTATTATTATATTGACCTCACTCCCAAATGAAAAAGTTGGGGTAAGTCACAGGCGACCCTGCCGAGCAGTCTATTACCCATATCATATTTTAGAACAGATGTGGACAGAAAATAGATCTATCCTGATGTTTTGGACATCAAAACTCCCAGTATGCCTGATCACTGCCCATGCTGGTAAGGGCTTTTACGAGTTGAACTCCAAACATCTGGCGATCTACATTCTGCCTGCCTTTACTCTAGAACAGTATTGCCCAACCTGGTGCCCGTCAGATGTGTTGGGTTGCAACTCTCAACATGAGGAGAGGTTCTAAAAAAAGAGAAACAGGTGGCCTTAAGGTGTTCGGCAATATTTTTCCACAACCCCACAGTCAACTCTGCATATCAGAAGTGCATGTAGGCCCATCTGGCCACTCTAGTATAGACCAGATACAAAAGAGGGCAGCTTTAACTATTTTGATGAAGAGGGAATTTCACCAGGTGATGCATGCGTACAAATGACACCTGCTGAAATTCCCTTTTCTATACAACTGACAGGAGCCCTCTCCTCCTTTTCATATGGTAGGCTGACCATATGAAAAGGAGGACAGGGCTCATGTAACTTTAACAGTTGTAGAGAAAAGGGAATTTCAGCCAGTGTCATTTGTATGCAATTAATTCCTGGTGAAATTCCCTCTTCATCACAACAGTTAAAGGTGCAGGCACTATACTAGAGTGACCATATACAAAAGAAGGCAGGGCCCCTGCAACTTTAATTGTTGTGATGAAGAGGGAATTTCACCAGGAACTAATTGCATACAAATAACACAGGCTGAAATTTCCTTTTTTCTACAACTGTTAAAGTTACATGAGCCCTTTCCTCCTTTTCATATGGTCAGCCTAACTTTAGTGTCATTTATTTTTGTTTGATTGCTTAAACTGTTCTTTGCCTATTATTTATTTGCAGATGCTTAAATACTTTAGGCTGCAACTGTATACATACTTATCTGGGAATAAGTCTTATTTAACTCAATAGGATTTATTTCTGACTAGACACACATAGGATTGCTGCTGTTAGATAGCTTTCTGTCTTTCCCTAGTAGACCTTTACATATTGCACAGTTTAAAAAAAAAATCTAGCCAAAAAAATAAAAATGTCCCAGTTTTGTGGATTCAGAATATGGCAACCCTGCTTCCAAGTAAACAGAAATATCAAAGGGTTCAAGGTGACATAAACCTGAGTAAGGCTTCTTAATATTTTTAATGTATTATTCGTAGTTATATCCTTCTCACACAGCTTTTTATCAAATCCCTCAGCGTGGCTTATAAAACAGAGATGCAATAACGGAGAGAAAAGCACAAAAATAATAAATCCATAGCAATCATAGAATTTCCCACACACAAAAAAATACAATCTAAAGGGGGGATTAAACTACATATGCTCCCTGAAATAAAGCAGTCTTCACTAATTTCCTGAGGTCTGAAACTGAGCAGGTCTATCAACATTTACTGATGAATTGCATTAGGCAAGAACCAACCACCATAGAAAAGGCCCTGCCTCTTTGCCAGACAAATGGCCATGCTGGCTGGGAATTATGGGAGTTGTGGTCCAGCACATCTGGAGAGCATGCAGGGAAGGGAGGGACATGCTGGTTCTGGCCCCAGCTACTGCCAGAAACAGCCCCGCCCAGTAGCATGCAGTCCCGACTGACCACCCCAGTGCTGCATGTGACCCTCAAGGGCAAAAAGGTTGCCCTCACCCATGCTGTTGGCTCCTCAGGTCCCGATCTACCTGGGTTCATGAGCTGCATTACCCTCTCTGGCCAGTGGCTGCAGCAAAACCATCAAGCAATAACTGTCTCTGCTTGAGAGCTTGGAGGTGGAGCGGCGGGTAAGATATCTGCCTCGGCCTGGCTCCCAGCAATTTGTGATTGTCTGTACCCCAGCCCTGCATTGGGTGGATTGTGAAGGAAGATGTTACACTGAGATGGGCAGAGAGTGGTCCTTCTTTTCTCCCTTTCTGCCTTACCCCAGCTTGCAATTTCACACACCACTGTCTCATATAAGTCCCTGATTATATAAGAGTGGTGTTACATAAATGTGGTTAAAGCAGGAGGGATGGATCTATTTGAGTATCAAAACCAATAGCTCCCTCAAGAAAGAGCTTCTACTTATATTCCTAACCGCTAGATGCCTGACTCAAATTTGTTTTGTACTAGCAAACGGACCTGACATCGCATGGGTTGGAATAGCTCTTAGGGTGCCTCTACAAGAGAGGTTTAAAGCTCTTTCAAGGCGCTTTAAAAAATTTACCTCTACAAGAGAGGAGCGCAAAGTGGGAGCTGAGGCGCTTTAAACATCCAATTATTCGCATTATCGAATGCGCGTTAAATAGCGAGTTTTATTTTGCTCCGGCCGTTAAAGCGCATTTTGACAGCTGACAGCCGGGCGGTCAGGAGGCTGAATGAGAGGAGGAGGAGGAGGAGGAGGAAATTATGTCACCCTCCCTGAGCGCGGAAAGAACAGGATTGCGCGGAAGGGAGGAAAGCGGGAGGAGGGGAGCCTTTAAAATGCGTCGCCCCCAGCCTGTCCAGGGCCCCCTCCACAAGAATGCGCCTTTGCGCCTGGTTCCGCGATTATGCGCATTATCGCGGAGGCGCATTTACTCACAATCCCTCTGCACGGGAGGCGGCGAGAAGCGGCGAAGCGCATTAAAAGATGCCCAAAAAGCGCTTTCCAGGTAGTTAATGCGCATAATCGCTTGTTCACACAGCGAAAATGCGCTTTAACGGCCGGAGCAAAATAAAAGTCGCTATTTAACGCGCGTTCGAAAATGCGCATTATCGGGGAGATAACGCGCCTGTACGCCCGTTTTGCGCTCCGCTCGTGTGTAGGTAAAATTTATAATGAGCCTTCAAGGCTCATTAAACGCCCCGTGTGGAGGAGGCCCAGGTGGAGGCTGGATCGGACAGAAGGACCCGCTTCTCTCCAAAGGGAGCCGCTTGGCTTTCGACCCCGTTGCCCCAGGAGCTGGACTAGAGATCGGCTTTCAGGTAAATCCCGCAGGCGGGCGGCGCAGGGACCATTCCGTCGCTCGCTTTGAAGCCGCAGCAGCAGCACCGCCGCCGCCTCGTCCCCCAGGGGCCGCCGCCGTCTGCGCAAAGGGAAAGAGAGCCGCCTTCCTTGCCTTGCTCCAGCAGACGACGTCCCCGGGTTACAGCCCTGAAAATGTCACCAAGCACCTGCCCGATCCTTCCCGCTAGGGCGCCGGTGGGGGAGGGGGGACCACAGACACACGACCGCGGCTGCTGGAGCATTCAATCGCCCCGTCAGTTCCTTCGCTGCCCAGCATAACAACTCGCAGGGACCTGCCTTAAAGAGACAGGCGCCTGCCCGCCCTACCTCCCTCCTCCCCCCTCCCCTCTCCCTGCCTGCCTCTCGTGCAGAGGTATTAGGAGTAAATGCGCTTCAGCAATGAAGTGCATAATAACTTAACCAGGTGCAAAAGCGAATCCTTGTTGGAGTAGTTTGATACAACAAAGCCGTCAGGAAAACCTACACAGCTGTCTGAGAGGGGGCCACATTGTGCCTGTCCCGTCTGAGTGAAGTCGCACCCACTGATACCCCTAGAGGCGGCCCCTGCCAGGTGCACCCCTGTAGCCCCTTAAGGTTGTCTGTCCACAACCTTGCCCTGAAGTGGGGACGGAGGGAGAGCATATAACTGTAGGCTGACCATATGAAAAGGAAGACAGGACTCATGTAACTTTAACAGTTGTAGAGAAAAGGGAATTTCAGCCAGTGTCATTTGTATGCAATTAGTTCCTGGTGAAATTCCCTTTTCTCTACAACTGTTAAAGTTACATGGGCCCTGTCCTCCTTTTCATATGGTCAGCCTATATAACTGTCCGTCAGCCTTCTAGACGAAACTTCGCAGCTTCGAACTGTATGGGCTGCACAGCTATATGCTGGTTAGGAAAGTCTGCCCCTTGTGGCTGAAGATGTTACATGGGCACATGTAAATTAGTTAAAATTAATGTGTTTTTAAAATAAAATAACCCTGGAGGTACACCTTTAGTAGGCATGCCAATTTTCAGCTATGTTTCATAGAATTGGACCTTCGCTGCTGATGGAGGGAAGGGCAGACAGACAAATATACATCTTTGATGATGATGATGATGATGATGATGTGTACATCATCCTGAGAGCTTTGGCTCATAAATTGAATAAATAATGTTGCCTGTCTTAGAAGATAGTGAAATCCTGGGACAGAGATCCACATTCATTCATTCATTCATTCATTCGTCTATTCATCAATTCTCTCTATATTTCTTTACTTTTAGGTTGTGTGTCCTGTTTGACTTGTTCCATTCTTGATGGAGGAGAAATCTCATTCTTATTCTGATGCTTTATCTCCCAAGCCAAGCATGGGAAGAAGGCCAAGCTAGATGTCCAGAACATCCCATGCCGAGCCTGGGGCAGTGTCTTCTGCCCTGAATTTATTTGGACAAAATTACAAAAAAACAAATAAAATTAAATTTAAGCAGACTTTTTAAAGGGTGTCGTAAAGGGAACCAGCCGCTTGAGCCGAGAGAAAGATGGTTTCTATCAGAAGAATGGGACCAGGTTGAATGAAAAACGGGAAGGGGGAGGGAATTTGCTCAGAAGCCTCTGGAATAAAGAATAAACTTGAACTCATTATTAATCAATCTCCCCATTTTCTTGCTTCCACGGCTACATCTAAGACAGACTCTCTTCCAAGGATCAAGAGCTCCTGACCAGGGAACCATGTATTCATCAGGCAGAGGGAGGAAACCCGTACAGGTAGCCATACAGGTGGGCAGAGCAATCGTTCCTACTGTAAGTGGAATTTGCAACTAAATATTACAATGTATCCCCCACTCCTCTGGGAGGAGTGCTGGTGTTTATGCCCCCAACCGGCCTTATATTGCTGTTCAGGCCTTTCAGGGTGGGAAGTCATTTTCAGGACAGGGGAAGTGATAACGGACACCTTTCCCCCCTCAAACCTACGTATTTGAGGGCTATATATGGGCTCCATCACAACTACTTTTTTTCCTGGTTTGCCTCCGTGATTCCACCTCCGTTTCATTAGCACATCAAGTTAATGGTCCTTTTCATGTGGGTTTGTGGTATCGCCACTGAAGAAGGGTGTGGTCTTCTTTTTAGCTTTGTGTGCATATGGGACTGATAAACTCTCATTCTGTTCTACCTTTTGTTTGTTTTTCTCTGCTAACTGCTTTTCCAACCAAATAACTCCCATCAAGCTTAATCTACCTCACAAGGTTGTTGTGAGGATTTAATTTCATTTCTATACTGACCAATGGCCAAAGCTCTCTGGGTGGTTCACAAACTTTACAACGCAAAAATACTACATTACAATAACATAATAAAAGGATAGTATGAGGATCACCTAGAACAGACTTCCCCAACCTGGTGCCCTCCAGACATTTAAGTCTTTAACTCCCAACACTCAGGAATCCTGGGAGTTGTAGTCCAAAACATCTGGAGGGCCCCAGGTGGATGAAGGCTGACCTAGAGCACCTTGGAGGGAAAGTCAGATTAAAATATAATAAATATGTAAATAAACAGAAGTTCCACTCCGGATTTGATAGGTAGGAGCAGGCTGGGCTAAATTTTCTTAGCTTTTATGTCCCGTTCTGTTTAATAGCCAATCTATACATGCTGTGAAATGAGGTGGAAGACCTGTAGTGTTGACTTTATCACTTCAAGTGGCAAGCTGGGGGTGCCATTTTTGTATGCCCCACCCTGCAAATAAAACAGATCAAAACCAGCTGATCAGAGAGGAAAGCTCTAAAATAGCCTGCTCCTAGCTCTACTAGTTTTCTACTTGAAGGGAGTTTTTTAAAGTTTTTGTTTCACAACGCAAAGCTTTCAAAAACATAATTCCAGCCTCTGCAAAATGAAGTGATGCAATACATTCCATTCGGTCACCTCAGAATTCTGCCACCTCATTCCGCTACATAGGTAGTCCAGGCCACACTCACCAGGTAATGGGTACAGAAAGCTGATTTAAGGTGGGCTGTGTCCACTCTGCCACAATGCATCATGGATAATGCACGAAGATAGTGGACTGGATGGTGCTACTCAACTAACTCCACTGCATTTCCTGGTCTGTCACTGCTTGCCTTTTTTTTAAAAAAAATGTATTTGAAGTATTTTTATCCTACTCCTTACTCAAAAAGGCTCCTGGAGCAGCTTACATGCAATCAGTAAAACAAGACAGTCCCTTGCCTACACATTTACAGTCTAAAAGGACACGATACATAAGGAAAAAGGGATGGAAGGGAAGAGGAAAAAAAGATGTAGTTTTTCAGCAGGGCTGGCAGGATGGCCTCACTTACCCTCTCATCTCCCTCTCATATGACAGATCTCCCTGCTTATTTCACAGCTAGCTCCCATTGGAAGCTCTTCTGTTATCAGCCACCTGTGGATGTGCTTGGTACATTTTCTGCCACGGAAACCACAACTCCGTGGCCATTCAGGCTCATTAAGTACTTAAGAGCACAAGACTATAGATGTTTAGACAGAAAAAAAATCCTACAACTCCCAGCATTCCCCAGCCCTAACTGAAGAAAATACAGTTGTTTGGGACTATTCACAAGATGCATAGTTTTGCTAGGAAAACAACTATCTCCACACAGAGTCCCAAGCTGCGGGAGAAAAATATTTTACCTGGCTCCACTTCTGGGGGGATTTATTTTTGGTTGCTAAATAGAGGCTTGAGGAATACTTTACTCTCATTTTGCTCTGAACTGGTTAGTTTTGGGGCCTTATCCAATTGAAACGAACACTGGAAGTACTCCTGATAGCTTACAGTTTGTGTTCTCTGCAGTTCTCTTAATGTAAAGTGCAATTTCATTGTCTTTGAGAACAGGGCTTTTCAAACTTCCTACAGAACTTCAGGGAACACTTTCTACCTATCAACTGCTGAGGAATCCCTGAACCACTGGCATGGGATCCCTTCCAGGGTGCAGAGGATTCTGGGACATATTCTAGCACACACCCTCATTCCACGAGGGGCAGTACCCCCTGGCCAGGAACATACTTATTAACTTATTACATTTATAAACCGCCCAATAGCCACGGCTCTCTGGGCAGGTCACAATTAAAATCATAAAACACAGCAGATCAAAACATAATACAAAGCTTTAAAAGTTTAAAAATACCATGTAAAAGCAAAGCAAACCCAGCAGCAGTTACAGCCAAGGCAAAGCCTGTCTGAAAATATGTGTTGACATTGCCTGAGCTTGGACTAGGAAGATACAACAATTGTCTTTAGAATATGCCCTGTTCGCACTCCTGAACGCAAACATGAGTGCAATTTGGGGAAATGTTTGCTTATTCCCGAGCTTGTGTTCACATTCAAAAAATGCGTACATTAGAAAAATGTGTGCTTTAAAAATGAGAGGAAAGTACATTTGGGTGCACACTTCAAAAATTTGTGCACCCAAATGTACTATTTACTCGCTCAAACAAAGAATGAAAAAAAAATTGGGATTGAGGAGAAAATCGGAGCACCTTGATAAGAACCAACATTGTCGATATCTTCTATCCCTAGTCTGGATACTGCAGGGAAAGCAATAATGAACAAGCTGTCTTTTGTTTCAGGCAAACTGATCTGTTGCAAATGATTTTATCATTCATCCAGGTAGCCAAGAAGGATCCATTTTGGAAGTCACTACTTTAGGAAAAACATTGGCAATTCTGACCACTATATGTTAAAAAGGAGTGGGGGTCGTTCAAGATAATTTCTGCAATCGGCCCAAATCCCTGATTCCATGTAAGACGCCCATGGGGTCCTCTGCTGTATCCTTGGCCAGCAAAAATCCATGCCACTCCGTGAGACGACCGCTGGTGCCTGTAGTCATAGGCTTGGCAGTGTGTAGCAATGGGCTGGCTACTAGGCTCTGGAGGTGTCAAGTCTCCTTCTCTACCGGAGCAGCTCAGGGTTTCTGGACAGTAGCTGGCTGTGTGCAGGCACAGAAGCGCCATTCATTGGCGTGAGGCCTCGGAGCCTGGCCAGGTGCTAAAAGACAAACTCCCCTGTATTAGGTGGGTTGACTCCCCAATGGGCATCAATTGCCAGAGCCCCCCTTGGTGTTGCCAGAGCTTTTGCTCCCTTTGCTCCAGTCAAAACCCTGCTTCCCCCCTCCCTCTTCCTCCCCCCCGTCGTCAGAGTTGTGGGGATGAAGAATATAAAACCTCTCACTGTAGAGGAATATGCTCCGAGTGGGGATCCCAGCCCGGAGAACAGCAGCAGGCCCACGGTCAGGGAGGAAGCCAAACGATGAAGCGCCTTCTCCTGGCTCTCTTTGCTTTGGCCCTGTGGGCTCCTGCTGGTTGGGCCAGCAAGAGAAAAAATGAAAGCCCCATCGAGGGCTTGAGTTCCCCAGCGTCTCCTGCCCTGGATGAGCCAGCCCATCCATCGAAACGCCAAAAGCAGCTGGCCGCGAGCGAGCTCATCCTGGGGAAGGGTGTGGCGGAAGGTGAGTGAGTCAGGGGATAGGGCGGTGTGCATGATGGAATCTTATAGGGGAGGGGCTTCAGAAGGGGCAAAGGAAGAAAGGGGCGGGCACGTGGGACCGGCCCTACTATTAGGCGGAATGTGGCAGCTGCCTCTACAAGAGGCTGCCTCTACAAGAGGCATTTAAAGCTCTTTCAAGGCGCTTAAAAAAATGTACTTCTACAAGAACGGAGCACAAATCGGGCGTAGAGGCGCGTTATCTCTCCGATTATGCGCATTATCGAATGCGCGTTAAATAGCGAGTTTTATTTTGCTCCGGCCGTTAAAGCGCATTTTGCCTATGTGAACAAGCGCTTATGCGCATTAACTACTTGTAAAGTGCATTTTGGTCATCCGTTAATGCGCTTCGCTGCCTCTCGCCGCCTCTCGTGCAGAGGTATTAGGTGTAAATGCGCTTCAGCGATTATGCGCATAATCGCCTAACCGGGCGCAAAAGCGAATCCTTGTAGAGGGGACCAATGTCTCGGGCCAGCCCTGGTAGCAGGGAGGTGAGATTGATAGGCACGCAACGTGCCACAAAATAGTGAAATGTATCAAACCAAAACAGTCTCTCGCCACTAACGCTAAGGCCTTTATCACACCTACCATTCCCCCCCCCCCCGATTGCTTCTGCGTGTTCCCCCTCCGTTTCCTATGCGAATCTAGTGTTTTGAGTCACACGTGGTCGGGATTGCTGTGATACCTCAGCTTGGCCTGTTGAACTTGCCTGAAACGGGCTTTGCCCATTCAGGGTTAAATCAAAACAGAAACGAAAAGCGGAGCACTCAGGGCGTGAGAACAGTGCGAGGGGGACGATGTTATGTGAGTCCCGCGCTGGAGAACTGGATCAAAATTGCGGCAGGTGTGCTTAAAACCGCCCGTGTGATAAAGACCTAACTCTGGAGATAGGAAGATCTGTTCCATTTCCCATCCATCCCATGCTGCCCTGGGTATGTCAGCCCAGACAGGGGCCCTGTCTTCTCATCTTTCAAACCTAAGAGTTAGGGTTGCCATTCAACCAGAATTTTATAGGCCCAATTGGAACTTTACAGTCTTGGCCTGCTGCCAGAATGGGAGGATGCAAAGCCAGGAATAAAATTCAGCCAAGGTGCTTTTCGTTACAAATGTGGCTGCACAAGCCATTACAATGCACACATGCTCACTGGGGTGTTGTAGCGAGGTGGGAAAGTGGTGGTGATCGCATTTGTGATGTAGCGTGTGCTCTAAACGCTGCCGACTGTGAAGGTGTCTGTACTGTGCTGCCATGCGAGGACAAGTGGTTAGAAGTCACTGGAGGCATTGCAGGGTAGCTTTGGCAAAACTGCAAGCATGCATTGCCCTTTTAGCCATTTCCATGGCACAAAACAAAGCCCAAGTGTATTCTGGGGATAAGAAAAAGGCTTTGCGGGCCAGATTGATTCCTTGGGCCATCAATTGCCTAGACTTAGGTAAAAAGATGGAAATGTGTCTTTTTTCAGTGTGTACTTCTGCATGGAGCTGGGATTCGACTCCACAATTCATGGTTGTTTCTACAGTAACATTTTTATCTGGAATTCCGTCACTTGTTCAGTCACTTTTTATGGAGTATCCAGATGGTGTTGTCAAGTCCAGTGTCTTATGTGTTGTCCTCTCGTGTTTTTTTCAGAACTGATATATGGTATGTGGAGTTATTGAGGGAGGGGATGTTTGCAATATTGAGTGCTATTGAGGCTTTTCAGGACTCCTGTGACTTCAATTAAAGGTTTCCTGTTGTCAGATCCACTTTGAATAATTACAAATAATATGAAATAGCTAAAACTGATTAAAACATATAAAATTAATATATTATTAAAATAACAATAAAACTTAAAATTCAACTAGATAGGCCTGCCAAAAGAGACCAGTCTTTATTGTTTCTGTTTATCATGGCTGCTAATTGTCTCTTGAATAGTGTCTTTTAGGCTGCAGTCTTAAACACATTTATGAAGGAATATGTTCCACTGAATATTGTAGAGGTTGAGTAAAGATTCATAAGGTTGCACAGTTAATTGCCCCAGTGTCCGATACTATTCATGCAGTGTGGGTCTTTAATGGCTTTTCTTCTCAGTATTTCCACCTCCCCATTTTTAATAGTAAAATAGTGCTATAAAAAATGGAAATGGAGCAACGAAAGCCTCCCAACAAGATGTGAAGAGAAACTGACATTGGGGCAATTAAGGTGGTATATATATGATGATGCATTGGTAGGTGATACCTTCAAAACCATGCAGCATTGTTGCTGAGAGGCAAAAAACAATAAAGCTAGTGGGGGGAGTGCGGGCTATCCGGCCAGGCCCTGCCCTCAATTCCCTCACTTACTCGATCCGCCCAGAGCTACACCCACCCAAATTGAAGTCCCCAGATACATGAAACAATGTGACACTTTGAAAATGCATAGTTTCAGGGGTCAGGGGGTGGGAAGGCTGATGCGGCTGTGAGTTGGCAGCTGCGTCATATAAACAACACAACGTCTCTGCACAGTCACTATGGTGTTAATAGGGTGTCTAGACACCCCCTAAGAGAGTCTATTCAAGAACAGTAACAGACTATTCATCAGTAATTCCTCAGCTGTAATCAACAGAAAGCAATGAAACAAGCAGGGTTTTTAATTTAACATTGGTAAGTGCTTTTGACGAATGGAATTTAAAGGATCTTGGCCGTGGCAAGGGGCATTGCTTACTGAATAATATTGTGTTTTATTAAGTCCTCTGATTTAATTCTCCTTCCAGTGAATGATGGGAAAGCAATTTGGCCTCAGCAGTGTTGCAGCTCACAAACACAGAACCGAAGAGCTGCAGTGATTCACTCATCCAAAATCAAAGAGTGTGGTCTTGTGTATACGTCCCCTGACAATGCCTGACCCAGATGCTTTCCACAGCTGTTTCCACAGAGAATAGAGTGCTGATGTTCAGGACGAACTCAGGAAACAACGCCATAGCACTCTTCATGTTATGCTTTAGCCAGGATCAACTGGTCCAAGGTTGCATTAGGTACAGTCAGAGTAGTGCCAGCTCCACATTTGCGAGGGCCCTTAGGTAAGACACCCTCAATGGGTCCCCTCCACCACCGAGTCTACATTTTCATCACTACTGTTGCCAGCCACTATTGCTCTTTCTCCTCTTTCTCCTCATGGCTACCACTTGCATGTTTGACAAGCAGAAAGCCAGTGAGCAAGGAGGCTCTTTCTCACCACCATAGCTGTCTGGGCCAGAGCGAGCAGATTGCAATGGTGAATAAGAAGAGCCAGTACAAGGGACTCTTGTCAATGGGCCCCCACTGGGGCGTGGGCCCTCAGTAGGTGCCCAACCACGCCTACCCTTGATGCCAGCTCTGATTTAGAGTATAAAAGAAAGCAATGGACCTCTAATCCAGATTCTCATTTCTTCTGGAACAGGGATGGGTAATTCTCCATATGTTTTGGACTTGAGCTCTGCATCTTCCTGACTATTGGCCTTGCAGGCATAGCTTCTGGGAGCAGAAGTCCAAAATATCTGGAGATCTACCTTCTGTCCACCCCTCTTCTAGAAGGCATTCCTTCTGATAGGCACTTACTTCAGCATACTATTTCGCAGTTCCTTGGTTCCCCAAGCGGTAGGAAATCCCACGGGCAGCCACCGCAAAGTCAGCTTGCTTATGCAGAAGGGGAGTTTTGGAGACTGGTGGCATTTTATTGACATTGGTTTATTTACATGTATACAATTTGAACCTGGGGGAACAAGCAAACACCCCAACAGACAACGGCAGTATTTAAAGCTGCATCAGTCCCCCACCCACCCAGAGCAAACAACACACCTTTGTAACCCTTCCTGCTTCTAACTCCAAAATTCCAGATTTCTGTATCCTTTTCTGGCAACCATTCCTTTTCTGGCAGGACATTGATCTTAGCTCCCAGCAAGGGTAGTCCGTGTGTAGTAACCAGTAGCCACCAACCTATCATAAGCCATTGGAATTAATTTAAGCAAGTATCCTTGCATATTTGCAAAGACACACTGCACATTTATCCGAATGATATCCCTGTTGGCGGCTAGGCTAACCAGTTTAAGGTTTTGCCCTCCCCACAGCAGTTTTCTAAAGTGAGGCGTTTTACTTTTTACCATAGGAGTGAATGACAGCCATTTACTTACATGGGACCCCACTGATGTAGGAGCTAAACCTGCTCCTTGCCCCTGATAATACCAGCCATTAAGAAGGAAATCTGCTCTTATCTGCATAATTAGCTCTAACAGAGGGCTTTATCACACGTACATTTCCCCCCTTGGTTTGCTTCTGCAGTTCCCCCTCCGTTTTCTATGCAAGTCTAGCGTTTTGATTTACACGTGCTCGGTATAGCTGCGGTACCTGCGATACCTGCAATACCTGCCTGTGCCTTTCGGATTTTGCCCGTTCTGGGATAGTTCGAAAGAAGGACGCAAAACGGAGCACTCAGGGCATGAGAGCAGAGCAAGGGGGACAACATCATGCCAGTCCCGCGCTGAAGAACTGGATCAAAGTGGCGGCGGGTGTGCTTAGGAATTGCCTTTTATATAGGTGGGGGGGATGCATATTTTCATAAGTAAGTGACAAAGGTGTCCTGGTTTCTCTTTCCTGTTCCATTTTCCAGAGACCTCCAAGTCTGGAGCCAGTGTGAAAAGCATTACGGGAGAAAAGGATGTGCATCAGAAAAGTAGAAAGCCTTCGGTCCTCAAGAACAGTGTCCTGAGGAGAAAGGAAACAACCCTCCCCCGTCTGGATAGCCAAAATCTGGGGAAGGGAGATGTGGTCAAGAAAGAGAAATTGACCAAAATTGGAAAGAAGGTGTTGGCCACTAAGAAAATAGAGACCAACAGCACTGCTACCAAGCCAGAAGCCACTGGCCCTGAGACAAACATCAGCCTAGCCCAGGCAGGAGGTACACCCCCCCAGAAAGGCATGAAAGAGAGTAGGGATAAGGGAACAGAAGGCAGGTCTATCAATGGGTCTGTTCTAGGTTTCAGTGCCAGCTCCAGGTTTTTGAGGCCCTTTGGACAAGCCTCCCTCAGTGGGCCCCCTCCCTGAGTGACATTGTCACCAGCGGTTTTTGCTCCTCCTCCTCCTCCTCCTCCTCCTCCTTCTCCTCCTCGCTACCCCTTGCTTGCTTGACTGGAAGAGAGCCAGTGAGCAAGGAGGCAGGGGCCTCTACTGCTCCTCATCCCCACCATTAGTGGTCCAGAGCGAGAGGCAGGTGAACACGCAGGTTGCAATGGTGAAGAGGAACAAGTCCAGGTGGCTCTTGTCAGTTGGGCCCCTTGGCAAGGGCCCAACCATTCCTACCCTGGACACCAGCCCTATCAGTTTCATTTGTTAAAGTTTGCCTACCAATTTTAGGCTGCAACCCCAAGCAAGCTTACTGCTTGGAGACAGTGGTGGGCGGCTACAAGCCGCCATTTTAAATTCCCACCATGCCCCCACTGCTGCATTGCTCAGGGGCATGGTGGGAAATTTAAAATGGCAGCTCACAGACACTCACTTCAAGTGGCCCTGGGCAGACATCAGCACTGGTGAGTCCTGCTAGGCTACTGAGGCCCAAATAGTTGCGCAATGGGACGCTGAGCCTGTCTACAGGCATAATGCGTAGCATGACTCAACACAGGGAATGCCCGCATTGTGTGGGGTCAACAGCAGCCACCGGATGGGCAGCTGCTTGGGAGTCTCCTGTATCCTGCTCTGGCAGAAGGCTGGCCTGCAGATGTAATGGATGGGCGCATAAATCTGCTTTCCTTGCTTCCTCTTTCAACAGAGAGGGCTTTAACCACAGGGCAATTGCCTCAGGTGGTGGATTTCAGGGACCCTTCGGTGTGCCAGAGGGGGAGACCAGTCTGACCTCTAGGGGAGAGGGAATGTTCTCCAGCGGGAGCCCCATCTGAATGAATGGGAACTGTTCACGAGCCACGCTGCGCTTGCGCATGGCAACTCTCTGGTTAATTGTGCTCCGTGTTAAATAAGGTCTGATAATTATGGGTGCTTCGAGATAGCAGGCTCCTATTGCTGCCAGTCCAAAGCCATTGTGCTGCTATCCCGTCTAATGGATTTTCTGTGGTAAGCAAAAAGACAGGAGAAGTGGTGGGAAAACACGGGAGGGGGTTACAAATGGAAAATGCTGATGTGCGGGACCCCCCCCCCCCCGCCATAAAATTTAATGAAGCAGGGTAATTGCACAGTAAAAGCCTAGTCTGGAAGCACCCTAGGTGTTGGGTTCCATGGTAACTGGAGGGGGTACTGTGTAGGTGTCAAAATGTCTTAGGCTGGCTCTGCTTTTCAGCGTTCCTCTTCTATCCCTGCAGGTTTGATCCATGACAAGAAAACAGCAGTGAAGGGAGATGTTTTCCCCCATGGGACAAGGGCCAGGAAAGAATATGCCATCGCGCATAGAAATGTTACTCAGGCACAGACAGGAAACATGCCAAGCCCTTGGCCCAGGAATGAAAGCCAGGCACTCTCTAGCCCTGCCCAGAAAAATGCCACGCAGACAAAAGAAGGAAAAGAACCCAGACCTCTCCATAGAAATGCCAGCCGGGCATTGTTGCAAAAGGAGAAGCTGTCTCCCCACAGGAACACCAGTAGGCCATCCTCAGGAAAAGAACAGGGCACCCTCCACAGAAATGCCAGCTACACCCTCATGAGGAACACCACTCGGGCACAGGGGATGAAAGAGCCCAAGTTTCAACAGAAGAATGCCAAGCAGGCCCTATCAAACAAGCATGGCATGACCTCTGTGAACACCAGTTGGATACTGCCAGGGAAAAAGCAGGGCACCCTCCAGAAGAATGCCAGCCGGGCGCAAACAAATAAGAGGCCCAGTGTCATTCACAGAAATACCAACCAGGCACTGCCAGGGAAAAAGCTTGGCACCCCACACAGGAATACCAGCTGGGTTGAAGCCAGGAAGGAACGCATACCTTCCCATAAGAATGCCAGCCGGGCAATGCTAGAGGAAAAACACAGCGCTTCTGAAGGGAATGCCACTTGGGCACTGCCAGGGAAGAGGCACAGCATCCAGCAAAAGAATATCAGCAGGACAGGAGTTAGCAAGGAGCACAGGCCGCCTCGCAAGAATGCCAGCTGGGCAGTGCCAAGGAAAGAGCCCAGTGCTTCTCACAGAAATGTCAGCCAGGCACTGGCAGGGACAGAGCCTGGCACCCTGCACAGGAATGGTGGCCAAACAAGAGCACGGATTATGCCTGGGGTACCTTTCAGGAATATCACCCAAACTGAGAGCGTAAAGGAACAAAGCCTGTCTCACAAGAACATCCTCCGAGCAGGAGCAGGCACACCAAAATGGCGTCCTGTAGTACCCAAAGAAAGGGATGAGCCCATCATGCCCTCACTGCCTACGACATGTCTGCTTTCTGAACACGCCATTGCATGCGGCAACACCCGCCTGAAACACGTGCCCAAACTGAGTGACTCTGTACTCAAAACCCTCTATCTGGCAGGTAAATGTCTGAGGCAGGGAAGGGGTTCTCCGGCCACCTGTGCTGCCGGCTTCTTTTCTCACCACCTCTCTCCCCCCCCCCCCCCACAACTCCCACTCTTGTCCCCAATGTGTAGGCTGACCAGATAAAATCCAGGTCAGGGCTCATGTAACTTTAACAGTTGTAGAGAAAAGGGGATTTCAGCTAGTGTCATTCGTATGCAATTAGTCCCTGGTGAAATTCCCTCTTCATCACAACAGTTAAAGGTGCAGGCACTATACTAGAGTGACCATATACAAAAGAAGGCAGGGCCCCTGCAACTTTAACTGTGTTGTGATGAAGAGGGAATATCACGAGGAACTAATTGCATACAAATGACACTGGCTGAAATTCCCTTTTCTCTACAACTGTTAAAGTTACATGAGCCCTGACCTCCTTTTCATATGGTCACCCTACCCAACCTGCATGCACTGATCCTGATCCAGTACAGGGGATGCACACTTACTTGTAAGTAAGAAAGAGAGGGAGAGCTGCATATTCTGTATTTGTCGTATCATGTTGTTGGGCCCTCAACAGGACTTACTCCCAGGTAAATGTGTATAGGATTGTAGCCTTGTTCAATTACCACTCTGTAATCCCCTCTGCAGCAGTAGGATTTACAAACTCTCTGCTCTCTTTCACCCAGTGTGCCCAAGGGCTCTGTTGCCTTTCCTCAGTCATGCACCCAAATATGGAGGAATTCTTCGGAATCATCTACATGTCACAATATTAAGCCCTAAAGCATTAAAAAAGAAATACAAGTATTAGAAGAAGCGGTTCCCACCTGAAACTTTTCATACTCACAGCACAACCCATAAGAATAAAATATCTTCCATTTGGCTGAAAAGAAAAACATTGGCTCAATTCTGATGACACGATAGTCAATGGTGGGTTGACTAACCCTTACCCTAATCCTAGAGGACACTCCCCACACAACATGGTAATAAATAATCAACTGTGGTGTGGATTAGGATCAGCGCTGAGTTGACTATGGCCTCCTCCACACGAGACGTTTAATGAGCCTTGAAGGCTCATTATAAATTTTACCTCCACACCAGCGGAGCGCAAAACGGGCGTACAGGCGCGTTATCTCCCCGATAATGCGCATTTTCGAATGTGCGTTAAATAGCGACTTTTATTTTTCTCCGGCCGTTAAAGCGCATTTTCGCCGTGTGAACAAGCGATTATGCGCATTAACGTCTTCTAAAGTGCTTTTTGGACATCAATTAATGCGCTTCGCCACCTCTCGCCGCCTCCCGTGCAGAGGGATTAGGCGTAAATGCGCCTCCGCGATAATGCGCATAATCCCCGAACCGGGCGCAAAAGCGCATCCTTGTGGAGGGGGCCTATGTCAGCATTCGGATGACACAATAGTCAAAATAACTGACGATTGTTTCCCCCACAGCAGTTGTTTATTGTGTCGTCCAAATTGAGCCAATGTTTTTAAAGAGCATTTTGAGGTTGTGAGAGATTTATTTCCCACAGTACATTGTCACACACCTTTCTTTTGTCCCTCTGGTCAAATGGGTTTTTCAAATTGCTGGAACTTTGTGAAGTTCTGTTCACCAAGGGTGTAAGTGGGATGAGGATACCCTCCGTAAACAGTGATCCCTCTTCCAAACTGCATTCAGTGTTCCTGGGAAAAATAGGGAGAAATGGCACAGGAGGGACATAACAGCTCACACAACCCCAATTCAAGTGTTGGGGAGGGAGAACCCATAGCTACTTTTAACTTCAACAGCAGGAACACAGGGAGATCCTGATAACAGATCTCCCATGACATGTCTAGGCTCCAAGGCCCCTTCCCGCTCTATTATTCTAAGATCCTCGGAGATTGGTGTGAAGTAGTCCAGGGTCCCTAGTTTAGGTCCTCAGCCTGCTGAAATAGGGAACAGTGCTTGACTCAATTTAGATGGTCCTCCAGCCCATAATTTTAAGGATCAGGAACATGCTGCAAGATCACATGCTCTCTCCACCTTTCCCTCCTCCTTTCTCATGTGGACTTTCCCTCCTTCCTTTCCTTTCCTTTCCTTTCTAACCATAGTTTCTCATAACATCCAAATCATGCGACTCCTGTTAGCACTAGTCTTCAGCCCTATGGCTTGCCAACACACTTCAAACCAAGGCTTCAAATAACTATTTGGAAGTTAGCAGTAACCATGATTTGCCCAACATCACTACAACTTGTGGCTTGAAGGAACAGGAAACGGAGGAGGGAATTGATGCTCAAGAGGGAAAGAGTAAGTGTGTGAGCCTCCTGAGGCTTTACATCCGACCAACCATGGCTTGGACAATCTTCCCTGACCTGGTGCCCTCCAAATGTGTTGGATTACAGTTCACATTACACCCAGCTAGCATGGCCATTGAAGCTGTGACTCCCCACTGAGTGGACAGAGAGAAAGGGATTTGGGGAGAGGGAGGGGCTTCAAGGAGGGGAGGGGCCAGACATTGTTAATCCACAATACACAACTGTATTGTGTTGTTTTGATTATTATATTTATTGTTATTTTTATGCATTATATTTTATGTTCATTGCTTTAGTACTTCTGTACAAAGTGGTATATAAAATTTAATGACTAATTATAATAATAATACACCCAATAAAGGGATCTCACATCATTCTTCCTCCTTCTCTGAAAATACTAGTCTTGGAGAGGATCTTCTTTATCATCTTTCACACCCCCCCCCCTCTTGTACAATTCCCAGAAAACGAGATCGCCCATGTCCCAGCTGGGGTTTTCTTGGGATTGCCCAATCTAGAATGGTTGGATCTCAGCAAGAACAAGCTGGATTCTGGAGGCCTGCACCCAGAAGCTTTCAAGGTGAGTGGAAGGAAAGGAGATGGCATGGTGCGGTGGGGGAACTGAACCTGGCACCATCTACATCACGGATGGGTAACCTTTTACATATGAGGAGCCATTGACCCATGGGAAAAGCCACCTGGGGATGCTAGCCAATGGTGCGTTGAGTTCATAACACTGCAGAATTATTACGCAGCCCAGGTCTATAAGCAAAGCATATGCATTGCTATTGAGCTGCTAACTTGCCCATCTGTGAGATACTAATATCCAAATCATTAATAAGAATAAGAAAAAAAGATTATGGGATCTGATCACCAGACCCCTTGCCACTGATGTTGTTGTTACTGAACCTTCTTCCCTCACACAGAATCTCACCAAGCTGAAGCGTCTGAATCTGGACGGGAACCAGCTCACTACAATCCCAGCCTTACCCAATTCACTACAAGAGCTAAAGTTGAATGACAATAATTTAGGAGGGCTGCAGAGACACAGCTTTCGAGGTACCTCTCACATTTTTTTTTTAAAGGCTCCTTCCTAGGGTTGGGGGTGGGGAGCAAACTCTGTATTTGCTCAGAGGCCCTCATTCCTAGATGCCAGAACATTTGTAAACACAAGGGGGCGCCCTATTAATTCAGATTCCCTATAGATTTGTGCGTAACTACTCTAGTCATAAGAAATATCCCATGTTTCTGACAGTGGAATGCACTGCACTAAAGGCATAGAGATTACATGTGTTGTCAAAGCTGCCACAACCGTCACAATGCATAATGGCACATCCTTCTGTTCCAGGCACAGATGGAAACGGTCCCATAAACATAAAATAGTACAAGACTGACTCTCCCCCACCCCAGCCCCTGGAAATCAATTACCTGGTTACATTTGATGCCATTAAAAATAAATAAATCTTGCTGTATCAAATTGTTTTACTTCTGGAAGATGCCCAATTATTCCGATAATTGACGTATGTTTTGTATCCTTCTGCTTTTAGCAATTTTATTTTATATAAATATTTTTTTCATTAGGGGGGTAAAAGTGGCAGCTGCTCATAGGAGACACTAGAAAATTTTATGAGAAGGATCCAGTGGTGTCCGTTTGCTGGCGCTATTGACATTGTGCCAGCATAAACCAATGTTTTCACAATGTCAATACCGCTTGCTAGCACAACGGGAAATTTGTTGCTGTGGTGGCAGCAAAAAAAAGAAGGGGGGGGGACTATTTCCCTTGCAGACAAGACACACAGGGAGCTCACACCTTATTTTCAAGCAAAATTGTGCCTCAGGAAACTATGATTTAGCAGCAGAATCCCCCTCTTAATTTTTTTAAAAAATATTTTTAATTTTAAACTCAGGCTGAGCAACAATGACTGGCTCAAGATCACCCAATGAGCTCTGTGGTTGAGCAGAGATTTGAATCTGGCTGTCCCCAGTCCTAGCCTGACCGCCTAAAGCACCCCACATGGGCTTTCAATGAGCACTGTCACTGACTAAATCTTTATGGGTGAAATACATCACAGATACGTGTCTTTACTGCAGGTTTCCCCAACTTGGTGCCCTCTAGATGTTTTGGACTACAACTCCCATCAGTCCCAGCTAGTACGACCAATTGTCAGGAATGCTGGGAGTTGTAGCCCAAAACTTCAGGAGGGCTCCAGGTTGGGGAAGGCTGCTCTACTGCAAATCCTACACAGTGTGCACACACATGTTATCAAGATGCAGACAGTAGAACAATTACATAATAGCATACGTGGTTATTTCAAGGGAACTCATTTTGCTAACAGCATCCATGTGTCTAAATAACCTGAAACCATCACCTGAGGCGGTCAAAAGCAGTAAAAGGGATCTCGCACAAACAAAGATCCTTGGGCTGCAACTAATTTAGGAATTTAGTTATATTGCTGCCTCTTTTGTCCCTTCAATCCCCCTTCCTGCCAACCCAAAGCCGGTGCTATGTATTGAACGCTAATACACCTTGAGGGTGTCTGTACGGCGCCCTTTCCTATTGATTCTCCCCAAACCCCGCAGTATCGCTGCTGCAAAGTGGCATCAATAAGGTTACATGGCAGGAATGAGCGTGGGCCAGCCAGTCAGGAAAATCCGCAGCACCGTTGTCAGACGGCAGGAATGAGCAGCAAAAACCGAGAGACTGAAAACCGCCAAAACCATTTTTTGTTTGTTTTCTGGCAACTCTGCGCCACGTTGTAGCTTTGAAAGCCTGCAGCTTCACTGCTACAGTTCATCGAAGTTATGCGTTATACATAATAACCGTCCTTACATTCGTTCCAGAATGAGACTTTAATGTCTCTATGGTGGCTATTACTAAACACTCGGCTGGAGCCTGCCCTCTGTCCTGTATTTTTGCGCCTACCCTGCACTGGGATCCACCCCCTAACTATGTCGGCTCTCTTAATCTGAAATGAAATCACCACCACTGACACATGCACAAACAGCCATGGTGACATCGGAGCAAAGTAAAAACTTGCGGTAAAATGACATATAAAAAAATGCACAGCTTCGCAGGGAATATAGCCTGATGTGGCTGAGAGTTGGCAGCTGCATCATATAAACAACAGGGCACAACTGTGCAGCCATGATGGAGCATACAGAGCGCATAGACAAGCTCCTTGTGTTCCATTTCCATATATGCAGCAGGTCTGTTGTGCTTTTCCTTCTGCTAACAGTATAGAATGGAGATTTCCCAATCCACCCGGATGTCACGGGAGGATGTGTTTACTCTAGGCTTTTCTTTCTCTAGGATCAGCCCATGTTGGATGTGGGGGGGGGGGGTTTGGTTCCTGCGCAGCTTGTTAGCAGCTGATAAATGGTGTGTAAACAGGAAGCTGCCATACACATTGGGCCTACTGTGAGCAAGTTCTGCTCTGTGTGCGCTTAACAGAGGCCCTTTGTTTCTACCCTCTCACTGAGAGCGGAGTGCGGTCTAGTAATGGCAACTGGAAGAAAAGGGGGGAATTGAGCTGATTTGCATACAAGTATGTCATTTGCAGAATTTGGATGCGTTGTGATTGTTTGTTGCTCCGAGCAGTTGCTCTGTCTCAAACTGGAGACATTTTGATAGCGGGGTTGTCAACTTTTTATTTTTAGCTCGCTCCTGTATCTTTCCCAGGAGCCTGGCCATTGCAAATCCCTAAGGAGCAGCTTTCCCTACCTCTTTGCTAAATCCCTGCATGTCAAGCAGAAGATTAATGGCATAACAGCAAGGCTGGTAATGGAATGAGTGAAGATGTCAACTCTATATGACTAACATTTAAACATGCTTTTGACCTACAGTATTTGAATTACCGGAGCCAGAGCGGGTCTGGCCCCCTTACCTTGTGTGATGCCCTCCCCATAGTTACTGCTTGTAGGAGGCTACAGGGAAGTATCATTTGGTTAAAATTGGAGGAAGTCAGGGAGTGGGGTTTGTGCATTTCATTAAGCACCCCCCACACAAGTCAAAGGGTGGTCATTTTATTTTGTGTCCTGAGGCAGAAAATCGGACAAATCCCCCCCTCTATCTCTCCCCTCCCCTCCTCTCTCTCTCTCACACACACACAATAAAACACTAAACATTAAATAACCAACAATTTGCCGTCCTTACATGACACCCAAAATCAGCTACCTGAGGCTGTTGCCTCACTTTGGCTGCCTCTACACGAGAGGTTTAAAGCTCTTTCAAGTCTCATTAAAATTTTTACCTCTACATGAGCGGAGCGCAAATCGGGAGTTGAGGTGCGTTATCTATCCGATTATGCGCATTATCGAATGCGTGTTAAATAGCGAGTTTTATTTTGCTGCGGCCGTTAAAGCGCATTTTGACTATGTGAACAAGCAATTCTGCGCATTACCTACTTCTAAAGCACATTTCAAACAACCGGTAGGGCCACCAGTTGTGCGCTCAATTACCTCCCGCGTACAGTCTTTTGCCTTAAAGCGCTTCCGAGAAGATGCGCATAATCGAAGAACCAGGCGTCAAACTGAATTCTTGTAGAGGGGGTCTTTGCCTAGTGGTCAAGCCAGCCCTGCCTCCTCCCTTACTGATCATAATATCAGCCCTGGATCAACTTCTGAATGCCATTTCATAATACATTGGGGACCTATTTTCCACCTCATACAACAGAAGTGTTGAACCTCTATCAGCCCGAGGGCCAAATTCAATCTCAGAACAGCTCTCAGGGACCACATTCCAGTGGTGGGTGGGCCAAAAGCAAAGTGGGGGGGGAGGGTGAAGGCAAAAGGAACAGGGTCAAAATACCAAAACATACCAGCATTATTAGGACAGACATTTCAATCTTTTTGAATGGGGGGGAAAAACTACGCAAACTATCCCAGGGAAACCACCAAATAGGGGAAAGGAGCCAAGGGAAGGGGTGTGGCCATCTAAGGAAACCTGGAGGCCCAGGTTGGAACTGAAGAGGGCAGATTTGGCCCCTGGGTTTGAGGTTCCCCATCCCTGTCATACAAGGACCTTCAAAGAGGTGATTCCATGCCACCACAGTTCTTAAAGGGCATTTATGGATCCAAATTGTGTACCCTTCCGCTCCACAGGCCTCTTCAAGCTCCTCACCCTGGAGCTGGAGGGGAACCACCTGCATGATGGGAATGTGATCCCCACCACCTTCAAGCCCCTGGGCAGACTCATCTACCTGCGGCTGGACCGGAACCGCTTCCGGGCTGTCCCTTCAGGGCTGCCCGCATCTTTGCAGGTGAGCAGGGCAGTGGTGGTTATTTATAACAGGAAGACCTAAGGCCCCTTAGGCGGTTGAGTTGCTGATCCCCTAAACCTGAGCCAGGAGCAGGCATTGGCAGATCAAGGTATAAATCCAGCTCTGAAGTTCTGGAGGGTATGCAGGATTCATACAAGACAATAAGGCCATCAACAACAGCTACTAATCATGATGGCTGGATGCTACCTCCAGGATCAGAGCCAGCATGCCTCCGAATACCAGTTACTGGGGGATAAGTCGTGCTGGCCATTTGTCCTACAGCCCCCTATTCAAAGGGCTTCTCTTCCACTTGAAGGGCCGCCCGGTCCAAGTCCAATTTAAAGGTAATGAACCAGAAGAAGGGAGAGCAGCAGGGGCCGCGAGGCCGCCCATCAAAAGTTAGCATCTGATTGGCAGACTGAGTGGGCATATGGGTCACACGGTCCCAGTCCTCCCCCTGTGGTGAGATGGTTTGTATTCCTATTTAAATTATAGTAACGATTTCTAAATCTGCGTCTGTATATATAAACCAGCCAATTCATAGAAATCAGCCAATTTAATGCCTTTTTTTTTGGTCCTCTCTTTTGGCGATGCCGTTTTTCTTCTTTTTTGGTGGTTTGTAAGTGGCCATTCTAGGAACAACAGCAGGAGAGGCCTATATCCTCCTGTTCTGCTTTGGGGCTTCCCATGGGCATCTTTCCCACTGTGGGAAAGAGGATTCTGGCCTCTAGTCTCAGGACTTTTCTTATGATCTTATGCTAGGGTGACCATATGGAAAGGAGGACAGGGCTCCTGTACCTTTAACAGTTATATCGAAAGAGAAATTTCAGCAGGTGTCATTTGCATGCATGCAGCACCTGGTGAAATCCCCTCTTCATCACAACAGTTGAAGCTGCAGGAGCCCTGCCCTCTTTTGTATCTGGTCGCTCTAAGCAGAGCTCCTGCAGCTTTCACTGTTGTGATGAAGAGGGAAAGTCACCAGGTGCTGCATGCATACAAATGACACCTGCTGAAATTTCTCTTTCGATATAACTGTTAAAGGTACAGGAGCCCTGTCCTCTTTTCCATATGGTCACCCTATCTTATGCTCCTGTCATCTGCCCACTTCAACTCTCTTTGAAAACAACTCTGTCCCCGGCCTCGTTTAACTGGGGGCTGCCTGGTCTCCTTGTGAGTTTGTGTGAGGATTTTTGGTGGGTTGTGGGAGAAGTGCCAGGTGTGCAGGCTACATATATTCCAAATCTATCACCACTAATGGGACCGAAGAAAAGTGGGCCCAAGGCAAGAGTTCGGGGAGGCAGTCAATTGAGGAAGGGTCCTGGAGCCATCTTAAGATGAACTTAAAGTTGTTTCTCTCCCACTCGCCCCCCTACCCCTTTGCAGGAGCTACACCTGGATTCCAATCAGATTGAGGAGGTAACTGAAGGCGTCCTCAACAAAACCCTGAACCTCATTATGCTGGTTCTGAGCAACAACAAATTGCAAGAGGATCGCATTGCTCCTCGTGCCTGGATAGACCTCCCGTGAGTAAGCCCAGCGCTTTCAGCATTTGGATTGCTGCCTCCTAGCTGGGGTCTCAAATGATCTACCACCCAACCCAACTTGGAGGGTCCCGTGTGCCTTTAACACGGGTGTGAATAGAAGCAGCGCTGGATTTTATTTTTCTCGGAATGTAGACGCAGTGATAGGAAAAAGCAGCTTCCCTTGTGATTTGCTTTGGCCTCTTTTACTGCTGTTGTAGCCTAAGTGGGGGAGTAGGGACCTACTAAAAGTATTTCTTGCTCTAACCATTATAACCACTGCCTTTGAAGAGACAGAGGCTTTACTAGAAAAGAACTAGATTGAAAATTAAGCTAAATTTGCAACAAAACTGTCCCTCCTGATAGACTAACCAGGTGAAAAGGGGAGGATAGTCCTCCTGTACCTTTGATACTTTGGTAGAAGAGGGAATTTTGCTTTGGCATTTAGGGTAAGAAAAGCATCACCTGCCAATTCACATATATGAAAGAAAGTAAAGGAATACCTTTGAGGCACCACTGAAGAGGTTTGTGTTTTTTTTAAATCCTGCTCTCAACCTCTGATGACACCAGTGTCCCATGCTAGGGCTGTGCCCAGACCCCCGATCTGATCCGGACCCGGATCTGTCAGGTCTGGATCAGGCCCGATCCAACTCGCGCCCGATCCGGATCCAGGAGGCCTGGATCAGCCTGATCCGCTCCGGATTCGGGATCCGGATCCGTGCACAGCCCTATCCCATGTCATTGAGGGTCAAGTTTGTTCCTATTTGCACAGCTCCGTCTAGGAATCTGCATCCAGTCACCATAAAATGTGACAGAATGGCTTTTATGTACAGTACACCGATGGTCTTTTTCTTTCAGGCCATTAGATGGTAGCAACTCGAGTCAGGAATCCTAATGGGGGTCTGTCTGTCTTTTTCTCCCCCAGGAAGCTAGAGTCATTGGATCTGTCCTACAACCTCCTCGCGCTTGTGCCCTCATTCCTTCCCCAGCACCTGAAGCAGCTGACTCTGCATCACAACCGCATAGAACGTATCCCTGGCTATGTCTTTGCCCATATGAAGCCAGGCCTGGAATTCCTGCATCTGTCACACAACCTGCTGCGGGACGATGGCATCCACACGGTCTCCTTCTTGGGGCTCTACCGCTCCCTTGCCGAACTGCTCTTGGACAACAACCAGCTTCAGGCCATTCCCCGCGGCATCCTGAACTTAAAGGGGCTACAGGTCCTGCGGTTGAGCCACAACCGTATCAGGTAAAGAGACCCTACTTCTTGCCCTTGCCTTCTCTGGATGAAAGATTACGTTTGCTCTGTGACAGAACACATGCCTTCATTTCGGGCTGGACGAAGGATCTGGAGAGCCACTGCAGGTCTTTAATGGCCACCCACATTCTTCAGGATAATGTGCCACACTCTCATTGGCCCAGATATTAAGGAATCAGATAGGGCACACCCCGGCCATAATGTCCAAACTGCTTGGCTAAGTCCAGGTTGGCAAGCACTGTTCCCAATACAAAGAGCTTTTCTACTGTTAATCTGTTGTATCTACTTTCGGCTTCGTCACTGAATTGAGATCTGAGCACAACATGAAGATCATTTCCTTTTCTGCTTTTCTGCTGCATAACCTCTAGGTGGTGCTATGGTATAGCAGAATAGCATAAGTATACAGGTATATTCAAGGTTTTCTTTCACTTTTACAATTAAATACTACATTTTCCCTGCTCTAAACAAAACTCACTGAAAGTGCTCTTTAGCCATAGAAGTGATCGTGACATCATCTAAAAACCATAAGTAGGGAATGACAAGTGCACAATAAATGCCTTGTGTAGAAAAACTGAAAATGGTTGGATGGCATCAAAATGCTGAATGCGTTCTCATTGTGCACTATGTCAGAACCTTGGCCTGGTCCCTACTTCTCCCTGAGTGAAATTTCCCACTTCCAGTTTGGTTTATGTGTGAGAGAATGTGCAAATGGATGGAGGCTATTATGGCCAATAGCCATCAGCTGGCCATTTTTTGGTGATATTCTGGTTGGCCTAATAAAGATATTCCACTAATATTGATTTTGGAATTTTGTCTGAGGGCCAGCATGGCTTTTTGTACCCTTTGCTTTTTAAGCTTTCTTCTTACTCTCTCTTCCTGGCAGGCATGTCCCCCTTAATTCTATCTGTGACACTCGAGTGGCAGAAGATTCAAATATTGTGTCCATGCACCTGGAGAACAACTTGATTGACCGCCGCCGCATCCCACCCACGGCCTTCTCCTGCATCAAAGCTTATCACAGTGTGGTGTTGCGGCCACAGCAGAACGAAGATGACTACTAAGACAACTGGCAGGTCGCTCACTTCCAACAACTGTGAGGCAGCCACAAACTATGGGGCCAAACATTGTCCCATCTTGAGGGGTGGGAGAGGGTCTTGTTCTCCAATATGTTACAGTACTGCAGGCGCAAGGGAAGTTGCACCTGCCCAACCCCCCGCTTCTGTTGTTTCATACTCCCCACTTCACTTTGAGGTGTACAAATCTGGGGGCAGCATTTTAAATAGCCAGTTTTCTTGTGATGAGAGACTGCTGGAAACGTATAATGCATTTATCATAGGTGCACATAGAAGACCAGGCAAGCACGCAAATAAACAATGCTGGTCTGTAAAGCAACATCAGTTTCCCTCAGAAGTAAGAGCATGTCCTTGAATCCTCCATCACCCTGCCTAGGGCTCTTACTTGTCATCCAGATACAAAACCTAGACTTCAGTGCCCTTTGCTGGTAACAAAAATCAATCTGTTTCTTGAGCTTTTCCTCAAGCAGATGGGAGAGGACTACTATCCAGTGACCACCAGTTATCAAAGGCCATTAGCAAGTGCCTTTAATCTAGAAAAGGTTGCAAAAGTTTTGAAAGAGGTTCATTTAACAGTGGCTGTCAGGCTGGTGCCCTCTAGATGTTTTGGACTAAATCTCCCCTCACCCCTGGCCAGGATGACTGATGGGAATTGTAGTCCAAAACAGCTAGAGGGACACCAGGTTGCTTTCCCGATTGAGCAGAAAGGATGCTTATAGGAGCCCTGCGCTCTATGATATCTAATTATCCTGCTTAGAAGAATCATGTAAAAAGAGCATTTTTTTTCTGCTTCCATACAGATCCATTTATTCACCCATGTAGTTACTTACTCAACCTTCCTTTTGTCTCCCTGTCATTCTGTTGTGCATAAGTAGACACCCATTGATCTTTTAGGCTGTGTAACTGTTGCTTCGTTTCATTTGCACCCAGGGCTGCACACATGTTGAGCTACCCACAGTTATGTAGCCACCACACACCTGCTCATTTGTCTACGCACACATGCCTGTTTTCCTCCCCATATATCCAGCTGACCACTTCTCCAGTAACTGCTGGTCTGTAAGTACACCTGTACACTGGAAAGGGGGGCATCAGTCACCTTGGATTTGGGGGTCTGCAGAAGGGATGAGGAAATGACATATTTACACCATGTAATACTGAATATTTTTGTAATCAAAGATGAATGAAATTAATTATTGCAAAAGATGTAATCTACACACACCAGAAGGTGGTGAGAGTCTCTTTATGTTGTTTGTTTTGTCATTTTTGGGATATTGGAACTAACCTCCAATGATTATGTTTCGTCCTGCTCACCCCAATCATCATTATCAGCAGCAGCTCAGGATCCTACCACCTTATTCCCCCTTGAACTCTGGGCTGTACCATTTTAGACAGTAAGTGGAGGATGTCATGTCTTTCCATGCTCTTCACAGAAAAAGCCCCTCATACATTGAACTTTTCTTGCTGGTGAGTTTACTATACTGGCGGAAATGTTTATTTGAAGAAAACAAATCTAGCAGCCAGTGCAGTTTATTTGTTGTTACGTGGAACATCACTAGAATGTGGTGTGCTAAATTGGACTGGGGCTGTAAAATGGGGGAAGGGATGGGTGTTAACTCTTATCTCTCCCCCTTTCCTCAAACCAAGTTCCTGGTGCAAATTTCCCCCACTCACCCCGCCCTGACACTGCAGAGGGGAAACATACAGGTACTCATACTTTGGCTCTCAGAGAATATGATTAGTACAAAATGTCCAGACAAGACCTTGAAGCATCAGAGGCTGCTTGGAGGTCAATGGTTTCATTTAATTTCTTATATTAATAATGTTCTCTTGTTAGAGTGTTACTCCGTGCAACATCATCCATGCTGATCACACCATATTGTTTGTATTCCACCTGTGTTTATCCTGCAAATGCCATTAATGTATCTGATGATATTTTCTTTCTGTATTTCTTCACTGATGTTTGCAAACTCTCCCACTACTTTTGTATGGAACTGTTTTGCTTTTTCAATTTGTAAAATTAAAAAAAAAATATGAATAAAATATAGTTAAAATATGCTATTTCAAGTGTTTCATTCCTTCTTTAGTTCATTTTAGAGACATTATGAACATTTCCGACTGTGATCCAGAATATATCTCAAAGTTTAAAGCAACGCTGACTGGTTTGAGAAGGTGGGGTGAGCATATAGACTCTCACAAAATATGAAGAAGCATGTGCTCTTGAGCCAGAGTTCAAGTCACTGCGATGCCTCTTGGAGAGTAAAACCAAGTCAGCCTGGGTACATCTCATGAACAACAAAGATGCTCCAATGCAAAAGACCAGAAAAAGAAGTAGACTGTGGTTCTTGGTAAATACAGTTTCTGATTTAGCAGCAGACAATGAAGAAGCTACTGAGACTTCTAAACCTTCTACTCCAGCTGCTATAAATACTGTGTATGCATTGCTAAATGTAATTCAAATATAAAGAAACGGACCAGAGCCAGTTGACAGCTTTGCTGTTACTGCAACAGTTTCTACTCAACAATCTGACTATTTTACAAAAGGAGAGATTTTGTATTCCAGCCATGCATATCTTAGCCCCTTGTGAAAAGCTGGGTGTTCAGTACCATAGGAATTTATGGAATTACGGAATGCTCTCCCTAAGGAAGCTTGCCTGGCGCTGTCCTCTTTTTGGCACCAAGCAACACATACTTATTTTCCCAGGCATTTAGACATTAGTTATGCCCCAATTGTTGTGGGCAGCTTCTGCGGTGTGCATTCTAAGTGAGTGGAGGTGAGGATGAGGGGATATTTGTGTATTGTGCATGAAAACTTGTTGTACTGCTTTTAGGTTCATATTAATTTGGATTTTCTTCTCTTACATTATAGATTTCTTTATTTGTGCGTGTAGGTCACTTTCAAGACTGCTTTTTGCGGCGGGAAGTAATACATAAATGTAAAATAATATTACTGTAAATAAAAACTTCAAACATCTTCAGATTTTGCAAATGTCAAATGAATCACTTCATTTGGAATTCTAGATCCACAAAGGTCGTGGTTTGGTGTCTTTCTCCCTCTTGTATGATTTAATATTCTAATGTTCCAATGACATTTTTAAAATGCAATTGCTTTCTATTTCTTGCCTGGATAATATACTTAATGTCGTTCTCTTCAGCAGAAATCTTGAATGTAATCACTTGTCAAAACTAAGATAACTGATCAGCTAAAACATTATAAATAAAGGGAGAGTCCTATGTTTGTTTTTCAATCGGTCCCTACCCCAACCCAGATATGTCCCCCATCTGTCTGCACTCTGAAGTGTTACAGTCAGTGCAGGGCTCCAGCTTTTTGAGAGTCCCTGGGCAGGACACCTTCAATAGGTCTCCTCCCTCAGTGCCTTCTCACTTCCAATGTCGCTAGCTGCTATTGCTTTCTCATCATTGTTACCGCTCGCTTGCTTGCTTGCTTGACAGGCAGAGAGTGAGCAAGCTGGCAGGAGCATCTACAGCTCTTCCTGCCAATAATTATCTGGCCCAAAGCAAGAGGGAAGCGAACAAGCTGGTTGCAGCGGTGAAGAGGAGGGGCACATCCAGGGAGCTCTTGCCACTGGATCCTGGATGGGGGGTGGGCCCTTGGCAGGTGCCCAACCATGCCTACCCTTGACAATGGCTCTGGTTATAGACCAGAATTTTAACAATAAAGTAGTAGTAACTCTTTCGAGAATGACCTCATCTTAAGTTTTAAAGTAGTCATACCACTATCCCTATTTTTCTCAATGTGGCCAGGTTTTAGATTTATTGGAATTTTATTTGGGGATCGCAAAACTCCTGGTGGTATTAACTGTTTATAAAATGTGATGTATAATTGGTCTGTTGACTGTAAATAAAGAATTGATTGATAGTCCAGAATCCTACCCTGTTAGGGCCAAACTAAGTGGGAGGTGGTAGATCAATGACCAGATCTGATGTCTTTTTTCTTTAAGGACAGCTATGGAGGGCAGGTGGTATTTGGATTAGGGTCATACCGCTAGAAGGGCAGGGGAACGCTTTTCAGCATGTCATTTCCAATATGTTACCTGCCTTCCCCAATAGCAGCTCTGAGGGAGATTCAAGTTGGGGAAATGGCATGAGGAGGATTGTCCCCCCCCCCCCCAACCAGCACCATGGTCACAATCCAAATCCTCCCCTTCCTTGCAGCCCATAGTTCAGTAGAAAGAAAAAGACATTAGGATTACATCTAGTTTGGGCCTCCACGTGCCACTTCCTGCTGCGTAACGTGTGGATGACTGGGGAAGAGTTCCTTGTATAAAGTAGTTGTCTTTCCCCCAGAGGCATCTGCTCATCAAAATGCACAGCCAAGTGAGAATATCTTCGGCTTCTCCGTGAGCCGGTTAAAGATATATTTCAGGCCGTTTCGACCACACAACTTTGTTCTGCCTGCGCTGGGAATGACTTGTGGAGGGCTGGCTGGCTGGCTGGCTGGCTGGCTGTGTGACGCAGCCTCCAAAGCTGGTTCCAATTTGCGAGGCACAGGGTTAGGTCAACCAGGCGCGGGGACTGGAGGGAGCAATACAAGCCTGAGCCAAAGCCAACATTTGCTGCTGGCCCCCCTGACCTTCCCAAAACAGGAAGTGCCTTTGTTACATCCAGATCAGAGGGAGATTGTAGCTACAAGCTGGGCATTAACTGTTCCCTGCTCTCGATGGGTCCCTCATGGGGCCTAGCTTTGGGGAAGGAATAGAAGCATAGTGAGTCCAGAGAATAACTGTAGCATTTTGGGACTGAATGAGTATAAGAGGAGGGGAGAAGGATGAGGGCAACCCCCCCCCCCCGCCACCACCTTGCTTGTGAATGGGACAGCTATATCTCAGGTGTTGGCTTGCACAGATTTTTCTTTACAACACTTGCTCAGAACAGACACTCCTACACACATCACAAGTGCACAGGAGACATAGTGGTTAAAAAACTGAAATGTACGTTATGGGAAACCACATCTTAGCTCTGGATTCACAGAGTGGCATTAAACCAGGCTTTCCGGACCTAACTCCCTTCTAACGTTTTGGACTTCAGCTCCTATCAGCCTCAGCCAGCATGGCCAGTGGCTGGAAATTATGGGAGTTTTAATCCAACACATCTAATGGGGAGCCAGGCTGAGGAAGGTTTCTTTAGGCACACCCTAATACCTGAGCTCCCAGTCTTTAATATGGCAGTAATAGTACTGGTCTACCTTTATAGCGTTCTAGTAAGGATTACTGAGATAGCCTGAGCCCTTAGGAAAGATGTTGAGTAAATATTAATACCATCATTGCTAGAATTTACTCCAATCAGCCAGAACCAGGCTGACAAGTGTTACCCAGAGGACCTTCTCTTCTGCCGCTCCCAGACTGTGGAATGGCCTTCCGGAGGAGATGCGACAAATTAGGAGTCTCCTTGAATTTAAGAGAGCCGTGAAGACTGATCTCTTCCGGCAAGCCTACCCAGTTGAATTTTAAGATGTTTTTAATAATGTATTCGTTTTTATTTGTTTTACTGTTTTAAATGTTTTATCTATTTTATGGTCCTTGTATTTATGGTCCTTGTATTTATATGTATTGTTGTTCCCCGCCTCGATCCGGAGGGAGAGGCGGGGTTAGAAATAATAATAATAATAATAATAATAATAATAATAATAAATCATTATAGTAGGTGGGGAAGAAAGTGGGTATGTATGGCAAGAACCCAGGGGAGGTGCAATGTGATGACACATCACACTTCCTCTAGTGTCCCGCTTTGTGGACACCAGACAACTTAGGGGAAGAGAGAGAAGATTCTGCCCTTGTTGAAAAGGTACCCAAAATTGCAATGTTTTACTATTCATCCTCACAAGAGTGAATGGCAATTAATGACTTACAATGGGAAAAGTGTAAATGGGACAACGCTATTTGGGTTGGGATGGGAGCTAAACCTGCTCCCTGTTCCTGGGTGGAGCGAGTTTCTCTATTCCTCCAGGCATCTTATCAGTTGTATCCAATCAACTTTGTCCCACAGAACTTAATGGGAGTCACTGAGAACCAAACCTGCTCCTATCTGCATAGCCCCACCTTTCCATCTGCATAGTCACACCTGGAGTTCCTTTTCTTGGTGTGGAACTCTGGGAACTAACTTTTCCGTGTAGTTCAGTTTTTACAAACCCTTGAAGTGCAGATTCTCATGCTATTCTCACCAAGAACTTGGGCTTTTCTACACAAGGCATTTATTGTGCGCACATCATTGTTTATGTTGAGGGAGAAAACACTGGAAAAGATTTCATTTCATTTCATTTCTTACATTTCTATACTGCCCAATAGCCAAAGCTCTCTGGGCAGTTTATAAAAAGATGGCGTGTACCAACTCCTAGGTCAAACTATGCACTCAGCTTTTTTTGTCTTATCAATACTTGAAAATCTCTATCACGTGTATCAGTTTTCCATCACATCACAACTGATAATGTATATGATTTTGCCCTTCCCCTCAAATACTTTAGGTAGCTTGTCTGCCTTTACAAAAGTATCACATTTATCCATGTATAATTCATCCTTTACCTTCTTTTTTTAAAGCCCACTAACATTAACAAAAAAAAGTTGTAGAACTGCTCTGAAGATGGGAAAGAGTGTCTTATTGATGGCACCAGCATTATCCAATCAGCACTACACCTTTTTCCCCCCTACTCTGAAAAACTCAGAAATCTTGTAGAACAGTTTCCCCTAAAACACAGCTTGCCCCAGGACAGAAAAGGATATATTCTGGTATGAACTCAGTGAGGGCATTCATTGCTCTACAAATGTTTCATCTGTCTTTATTCAAACTATTTAAAATAATTCTATACCACTTTCCTAACTTGTTCAACTAGTGCGGAACCTTAAAAAAGTGAATTAGTGTGCAATGCTATGCATATTTAGACAGAAAAAGCACTACAACTCCTAGCATTCCCTCAGTTAGAACATTAGTATAGAAAAGAGGAAATTACACAAGACTGAAGTTAGCCAATTCCTGCTTAGGCACAATCCTATTAAAATCCTTAAAAATAAAAAATACATAATAATAATAAGAAAAAGAAAGAACACAGACAACCCCCTCTATCAATCCCTCCCTCCACAGCCTTAGGGATTTTGATATATGAGGTTCAAATTAGTGTTTCCCATAAATCACTCTGTAGTGGAAATGTAAAACCTACATTGGCAAGAAGATATGTTGAGTTTCTCTTTCATGTCTTACCCTTCATTAACATCATTCGCACATGGCACAAATGTGGCTCAAGGATGCTTTTGTAACATCTTATGTAACAGCCTTGGGCACACACAGATGAAGTTTCATAATACACAGCACCCATTCCATTCTATGGGACAGATCCTAGAACTGTAAGCACTTACATCCTGTCTGATCCTGTGGCTTGTTGTCTGCTGCCATTTCCCTCCATGCTTCTCACTGAGCCCCAACAGGTGACTGCTGCTTAGGGTGGCCAAGCATCCTCTTTTACAGAGGGGCTGTCCTCTCTTTGAAGACATCCTCTGTTTGAAGGGCTGTCTGGTCCAAACATGCTATACAGATAAAGAACCATAAGAACTCTTGCCCATCAAGAGTTAGTACCTGAACAGCTGACTGTGCAGGCAGGCACACAGCTCACCTGGAGGCTGTCTTCCACGCTATGCTGAGATGTACGGTATTTCTATTAAAATCATAATAATTACAGCTAAATTTGAATCCATATACAAAAATTAGCACATGTAAATTGTATGCAAATCTGTGCCCTCCTTTGTCCTCTTTTTTGGTGATGTGTTTCCTCTTTTTTGGCAATTCATAAGCGGCCTCCCTACTGCTGCTTCTCATACCGCTACTAGAATGTTCCGTCTGTTGCTTGGGCCAGGCTTTCCTTGTCTCTGCCCTTCTCTCTTTACCCTGCCATGAAATACACCCTCCCCGCTCTCAGCTATTGCAGCCTTCCCCGATGTGGGGGCTGATGGGAGATATAGTCCAACAAATCTGGAGGGCACCTGATGGAAGAAGGCTGAGCTATTACCTCAAACTTGCCAAATGGCAATGAAGAACTACCGTAGTAGCAAAGTACCCGGTGGTAAATGTTGCCGCAGGGATTTAAAGGTGTTCTCTAGCTTCCAGAAAGGACAGAGTCTTGGGCTCCCTCTACAAGGATTCGCTTTTGCGCCCGGTTCGGCGATTATGCGCATTATCGCAGACGCGCATTTACTCCTAATCCCTCTGCACGGGAGGCGGCGAGAGGCGGCGAAATGCATTAATAGATGTCCAAAAAGCGCTTTACAAGAAGTTAATGCACATAAGCGCTTGTTCACACGGGAAAAATGCGCTTTAACGGTCGGAGCAAAATAAAACTCGCGATTTAACGCGCATTCGAAAATGCGCATTATCGGAGAGATAACGCGCCTCTACGCCCGATTTGCGCTCCGTTCTTGTAGAGGTAAAAATTTTAATGAACCTTCAAAGCGCATTAAACCTCTCTTGTAGAGGCAGCCTTGGGCTGCCTCTACACAAGAGGTTTAAAGCTCTTTCAAGTCTCATTAAAATTTTTACCTCTACATGAGCGGAGCGCAAATCGGGAGTTGAGGAGTGTTATCTATTTGATTATGCGCATTATCGAATGCACATTAAATAGCGAGTTTTATTTTGCTGCGGCTGTTAAAGTGCATTTTGACTATGTGAACAAGCGATTCTCCGCATTAACTATGTCTGCCTCTACAAGAGGCATTTAAAGCTCTTTCAAGGCGCATTAAAAAATTTACCTCTATAAGAATGGAGCGCAAATCGGGCGTAGAGGCGCGTTTTCTCTCCGATTATGCGCATTATCGAATGTGCGTTAAATAGCGAGTTTTATTTTGCTCCAGCCGTTAAAGCGCATTTTGCCTATGTGAACAAGCGATTCTCCACATTAACTACTTGTAAAGTGCATTTGAAACAACCGGTAAGGTCACCTGTTGAGTGCTCAATTACCTCCTGCATACAAGCATTTACGATAAAGCGCTTCCGAGAAGATGCGCATAATCGGAGGAACAGGCGTCAAACGGAATCCATCTAGAGGGGGTCTGATTCTAAAGCGCATTTCAAACAACCGGTAAGGCCACCAGTTGTGCGCTCAATTACCTCCTGCGTACAGTTATTTACCATAAAGCGCTTCCGAGAAGATGCGCATAATCGAAGAACCAGGCGTCAAACCGAATTCTTATAGAGGGAGTCTTGCTCTCTTATGAAGAAAGACAAACACAGAATAGGGGATGTACGTTTTTTGTTAAATACATTCCATCTGTGTTTTGCGGATTGTCAGGCATTTTTCATTCTGTTGCCCTCTCATTGATGGAATCTTTTTTTTTTTTTTTTTTTTAGGGAATTTCATTTTACTTGCACTAATACACACCTGTACTAATGCGTGGATTTGTGCAGATCCCTTCCCCCCCCCCCTCCGTCACAAGTAAGAAAAACCAGCCTGCAAGTCTGCAGAATCTGTGTGACTTTGAAAAAGCCGCTCCGTTGCTGAATCCGCAGGTCAAATTCATAGAAATCCAAACTCATTTGAATCCACTGCAGATTTTCCCAACGTCCCTAATACAGAGGCCCAGAGCCTCTAACCACAGTAATTCCAGTAGCCATTTTAACAAGGCCTACTCGGGCCCCCTCCACAAGGACGCGCTTTTGCGCCCGGTTCGGCGATTATGCGCATTATCGCGGAGGCGCATTTACTCCTAATCCCTCTGCACGGGAGGCGGCGAGAGGCGGCGAAGCGCATTAATTGATGCCCAAAAAGCACTTTACAGGTAGCTAATGCGCATAATCGCTTGTTCACACAGCGAAAATGCGCTTTAACGGCCGGAGCAAAATAAAAGTCGCTATTTAACGCGCGTTCGAAAATGCGCATTATCGGGGAGATAACGCGCCTGTACGCCCGTTTTGCGCTCCGCTCGTGTGTAGGTAAAATTTATAATGAGCCTTCAAGGCTCATTAAACGTCTCGTGTGGAGGAGGCCTCAGTCAAGACCAAAAGAGACCTGGCTTTAAATGTATGTTCTTTTTGTTTTTACTCTAGAGTAGACACAATGGGCCCAGACCAGTTCTTAAATGCCCCCTAATCCCCATGCTAGGGCACTGATCCAGATTAGGAGCCTTGGGTCTACTTTAAATGGAAAAAGGGGGGGGGGCAAAGACAGCTGCTAGACACACCATAATGTTTGTTTTGTCCTTCAGAGCTGCTTCCTCCCACATGCCACCAGAATGTGGATGGCGCCTTCCTTAATATCAACTCCCCATTCTCCAGAGGTACCTTTTGCATATACTTTACCAGAAGTAGGCTGACCATCTGAAAAGGAGGTCAGGGCTCATGTAACTTTAACAGTTGTAGAGAAAAGGGAATTTCAGCCAGTGTCATTTGTATGCAATTAGACCTTGGTGAAATTCCCTCTTCATCACAACAGTTAAAGTTGCAGGGGCCCTGCCTTCTTTTGTATCTGGTCACTCTAGTCTAGTGCCTGCAGCTTTAACTGTTGTGATGAAGAGGGAATTTCACCAGGGATGAATTGCATACAAATGACCCTGGCTGAAATTCCCTTTTCTCTACAACGGTGAAAGTTACATGAGCCCCGTCCTCCTTGTCATATGGTCAGCCTAGAATAGAGGCACTCACAGGGGAATGGACAAGTGGGAAAAAAAGGAGACAGCTGGGTTGTTGGCGTGATGGACCCACCTCCTGGGCCTATTGCTGAGGAAATTAGTCTTTCTTTCCCTTTTCAACATATTTCTCCCTTCCCCCAGTGCCTTCCCTTCCTGCCACGTGCTGTGGTGCCTGGCGTGCACTGCCAAAGCCTTGTCTGCCCCTATTAGCCTCACTGACACTCGCTGCTTCTCTCTCTCTGGGCTTCCTACCCATTTGTTGCCCCAGGCCAAGGAGTGCTGCTGGAGGAGCAGGGAAAGGCCTGCCGCCTGTCCCTGCACCTGCTGTGGCTGCCTTTCCCTTTGTTACCACCGAAGATAAGATGCAGCAGCGCTAAGAGCTGGTTCACCTGCTAGTCAACAACCCCCAAAGAACCACCACCACACGTAAGAGACCTAAAGCTTCTGTTGTGCCAAGACATTTGGGGACATGTGGAGAAGGAAAGTGGTCCCATGAGGGGCGCTCAGGGAGTTCAAACTGGGGGAGGACAGACAGGACCACTGACCAATTTCTGGTGGACCACTTAATACTTGATGATTACTGGGATTCCTGTGAGGAAGTCTGCATGAGGTGGGGAATGCTGGGGGGTTGTAGGACCATTTTCTGTCTAAACATGCATAGGATTGCACCCTTAATGTTTGATGTAGATTGGCCCTCTGTCAAGAGATATTGGGAACCACTGAGATCAGAAGAATGGTAGCAGGAGACAGATCTGATCATGGATCACAATTCACAGGTAAGTTCTCATACGCAAACCCTGCTGGAATGAATGTGAGAGAGTTCATTGCTCAGTGAGAGAGCGCATGATTTGCACACAGAAGCTCCCACATCCAATCCTTGCTGTTTTACAGTTACAGCTCAGATGAAAACACTGCACAAATCTAAAGAAGAGCAAATTTGAAAGCCAAACATCTGATGGAAAACCTCTCGGCAACTCATTGCAGCTGTTGTCACAGAAGCCTCTTACCTAACATGACACATGGGATGCCTCTGTTCTTTATCAGGAAGGACAGCTCAGGATGTTATGCAACTGTATGCCCACGGAATATTTAATGTTTGAGAGTAGTACAATTTGAACTGAATCCCCCCGGCCCTAAAATAATATTTGGGGTAAGTGGGACTGAAACTGAAATCTGAAGTAAGTGGAGCATTCACACAACACGCCAAAGTACATGTGTGTTACAGTATTTGTTGTAAATCATTCGTCATGCCTGTCATAAGCTCATCTTTATTTTGGGGAAATGGATGCAACTCTGACCTGTGTGTTGTCTGAGCTGTATTGCACTAACTCTCCTCACACCATAATAGCAGGGAGCAGTCGCTCCACCGTGAAATACTGGAAATTATTTATGAGGGATTGATATATGTAGTACCCAGCTGGGTTTCTACTAGGGCTGGGCATGGACCCCCCGATCTGATCTGGATCCCGATCTGGGAGGTCCGGAACGGGCTCAATCCGATCCGCCTTGGATCTGGATCCGGATCTGCTCCAGGTCCGTGCAGAGCCCTCCCTCCTGCTCTCCCCGTTCTCTCCCTCCACCCAATCGCCCTGCTTACCTGCTGCCTCCTCCGTATTTGCTGGTCACCGTATTTGCTGATCACGGCGGGTGACGTCATCACCTGGTGCGAGCGGGAAAGTGGCCGGCTGACTTTGAGGAGGCTGGCTACCACAGAGGATGACACGGAGGAGGCTGCAGGTAAGGAGGGCGATTGGGGAGAGGGAGAGAGGGAGAGAGAGAGAGAGAGGGGAGAGCGGGAGGGAGGGCTCTGCATGGACCCGGAGCGGATCTGGATCGCGGATCAGATCCGGCCCGATCCAGGCCCGATCTGATCCGGATCGGGCCCAGGTCAGGCCAGATTGGCCTGCTCTGGATTTGGGATCCGGATCCACGCACAGCCCTAGTTGCTACACATATCCCCAGAAGATTATGATCTTTATGAAATATAAAAGGATAACCACAGCAACTGCAGTTCAAATATATACCACTTTGAGGGTAGGGGGTGGAATCAATTTAATCCTGAATATATCTAACATGATGAGAACCTTGCCCCCTCCCTCACTGAAATTTGAAACGGAACCTTTGAGTTTAAGGAACATGTCAAGTAATGATGAGAGTCCTTCAGAGCATATGCACATTGCTAAGTTATTGCAGCCAGCACCCACACTTCTGGGGTTGTGGAGCAGGGCTTATCTTCTAGGCAGGGCTTGAGTGCCATCATAATTTCTCTTTCAAAATTAAGCTGCTGTCCTGGCATGTAATTGGGTTTTGTACAGGACTTTGCAGTTTGGCCCAAAGAAGTAATTTTTAGGCAAGATTTAAGAATAGGAAAGGAAGAAAGGGAATTGTTCCACATTAGTCTTTCCCAAGTGTGTCCTCCAGATGTGTTGGATTACAACTCTCACAATGGCTGGGGATGCTGGGAATTGTAGTCCCACACAGCTGGAGGGCATCAGGTTGGGAAAGGCTGTTCCACAATATAGCAAAAACGCATTAAGATAGAAATGGTTACGCAGGCCATTTTCTCTGGCAATTGTCTCTTAATGTGAGCGGAGTCAAATTCATACCCCCCTAACCCTGTGTAAAACTGTACTCCTAGCCATGGGTCTGGCAGAGGTAATTGGAGATGAGGAGAAAGATTGGAAACATCAGCGTTCTAATGAACTCATGCCTTCCAGCCAAAAGCGCAGCAATACAAGAGCGGAACGCCAACGCCAACTTGAAACATTCATCAGCTCCGAGGAGACTTTGCCACCTGCCAAAGGCCCCAAACGGAACATGGAAAAAATGGCTGGGCCGTCTGCCGCCCCTCCTGGACACACAGCTCATGGGGCCCATAAATGTTTCCAGCATTAAGGTCTTTCTTTTGCATCGTGTTGCAGAAGCCGAGGGAAATGCAGATGATGTGGCAGATTCCCTCACCTGGTACAGAGTAGCAGCTGCTTCTGGTGTAGGGTGCTTAGGGACCCCAGAAATGTGAGGTGCTGGGTTGGTTCATTGGGGGGAAAAAACTATATAGGTTGGCCCTTCCTTTACTAGGGCCAACCAAAGTACATGGTGAAAGGACTGTGGTACTATTGGATGCCCTGCAGATAAGTTGGACTACAACCCCCAACATCCTCAGCCCAAGGATGCTGGGAGTTGTGATCTAACACATTTGGAGGGTGCTAGATTGGGGTAAGGCTGCCTGATGGAATAAGCGGTTGATGGTGATGCTGGGAATAGATGGATAACTGGATAGACAGAGGCTGCCTCTACAAGAGGCATTTAAAGCTCTTTCAAGGCGCATTAAAAAAATTACCTCTACAAGAACGGAGCGCAAATCGGGCGTAGAGGCGCGTTTTCTCTCCGATTATGCGCATTATCGAATGCACGTTAAATAGCGAGTTTTATTTTGCTCCAGCCGTTAAAGCGCATTTTGCCTATGTGAACAAGCGATTCTCCGCATTAACTACTTGTAAAGCGCATTTGAAACAATCGGTAAGGTCACCTGTTGAGTGCTCAATTACCTCCTGCATACAGGCATTTACGATAAAGCGCTTCCGAGAAGATGCGCATAATCGGAGGAACAAGCGTCAAACGGAATCCATCTAGAGGGGGTCCGAGAAGGGAATGTTAGGGGAGCAGAGCAAGGAAAGGTGGACCAAAGAAAGACAGAGAGAGAAAGAGAGAGAAGTGCCTGAATTGTGTCTAGAGGCTGACTTGCTCAGCTGGCGTTGAGCTGGCCCACTTGACCCCTCCTCCTCCTGTCCTCTCTTGGCTTGATCCCTGTCAAGCAGAAAGCATTAGCCTGAGTTGGGTCTCGAAGCACCTTCTGTCCCTGCCTCTCCCTTGCTGGGGAAGTCGGGGCAGGGAGTGAGGGGGGGGGGGGAGTGAGGTAATGCCATTTCCAAGGCATGTGAGGGCTGCAGCTGTAAAAACAGTGCTCCTTGCTAGGCTGGCCAGAGAGGAGAGTTGGGGGATGGAAGGAGAGATGTGAGAGGCAAAGGGGAGAGGCTCGGTCCCTTTGTAGTGGTGCAGCCTTTACTTAGCTCTATTCCTGGCTCCTTGAGCCATGCCTATACCCAAAGAGACGACCCAGGGCTGTTCTTGCTTTCCCCCTCCAAATTGTTCATTATGTAACTGGCTGGCTGTGCCCCCCCTCCCCCACACCTTCCTGCCATCCCCTGCAGGCAGCTCAAAGGGTGTGGTCCCATTACATCCTATTCCCTGTAGCCTGCAGGCACGCTGCCTCTCCCTGGGACCTAATCCCATCAACCTCAGCTGCCCGGCCAGGTAGAACAGGATCAGGTGGTGAAGCCGTGTGGTACGCGCGTGTTGGGCTTCATTGTCGCCTGGTTAAATTCCCCCCTTCCCTGAATCTGCATCCATCGCTGGTGTAGTAGTAAATTCTGAAGTGCAGATACTCATCATAACATTCCCCATGACCACTTCTCCCCAAGGAGAGTCCAACGATTTAGGCAGCTGTGTGGATCCATTTCAACAAATCAGTTCTAGAAGTTTTTATCTCTACCAGCAACGGGTCTTTTGCAAAGCAGATGGGCCTTAATTGCCCATTCAAGACCAGGCCCTGCCTTACAACAGGGCACAAGATATTGTTCCTAGGAACCTTTATTCCCGCCACCACCAATGGCCCAGCTACCATGAGGATTGCAGCTAAACTCAGAGGGAACAGGGGATCTGGTGTGGGCGCAGGGAGTGGGGGATGGAGAAGAGATTACATCAGTGTTTCTGCTGATTAAAAAAGTCCCTGCACTTTGTCCCTGTAGCCCTGGCTTCTCTATACCACTGGTACCAAGGTTGTCTCTGGCCTACTTATTACAAACAGCAGGTGAGGAGGTAAGCACCTGTGTCTGGACTGTACCACCTCAGACCCCAGGTGGGTACTCATACGACAGAATGTTCCAGCATACCCCCAAATTCCTTGCACATAAAAAACTAGACCTCAGACAATGATTTTAGCCTAACCTTTAGCTTTCTAAGTGGAGGGAAGTTCTTTATATTTATATTTTTGGTAATGAGGAGCTTTAAATCATGTGAGACCTCTCCTGTGAAGAGATAACAGTCCAGAAACAGGTTTATCCCACCTCATCTGTTGTTTGTCAGAATGAGGCTAACATTTCTTTTTATTTTAAAACAAAGCAGACCTAGGCCATGCATCCTGGCTTATTGTTGCACCCGCGTGGTTCCTCTCATTAGTGCGAACTGTGAGCAATGAAACTAACCAGAAATAGAAAGCTTACTGTCATGTCCACGCCCAGGATCCTGGTTTCTTGTGTACAAGTCAGGATAGCAAACCATGGTTTGTTCTCAAGTCACGGTAAGCTTTTTGACTCATTCACAGTAAGCAAATCCTGGCTTACTATTCAGAGGGTCCTCTTTTACAAAGGACAGTCCTCTAGTTGAAGGGCTCCCAGAGGACCATCTTTTGTTTGAAAGCATCCTCTTTTGAAGGGCTGTCCTGTCCAATTTTGCTTAAGATAAAGAACCATAAGAACTCCTGAACAACTGACTGAACAGGTAGGCACACAGCTCACTTAAAGCGTGATCATATGGGTGGAGATCACATTTCCTTACCGTTGCTTCTCCGCCCCACTTTTGCCCCTCATTACTTCCTCATTCTTCCTGGAGAGGAAAGAGGAAGTAAACAAAGACCATGCGGCTCTTCAGAGGCTGTTTTTATTGCGCTGCTTTTCCTGCACACAGGAGGAGATCGTGGCACATTCCGTTTTTTAAAAAAGTTGGATTAAAAGGGGTCTATTTTGCTACGGAAAAACAAGCAGAAGGAGCGGAAGGCAGACGTTGTTGTCTAAAGGTCGCGAGCACATCTGTAAGTGGGCAGTAGCGAGCGTGAAATAAAACGCTCATCTGATGAACCTCCTAGTCACAGTCATAGTGAGATTTACTAAAAGATTTAAAATATATAGTAATTATTTCAAATTTGGGTCTATACAAATAAGTTGGCATGTGCAAATGTTATGCAAACTGGTTCATCTTTTGTCCTCTTTTTCGACAATTCATAAGTGTGAATGTGGCCACTGCCTCATCTTAGAAAGCTGCAAAATACGAACATTACCCAAAACAATATAGCTGCGGAAATCAAGTTCATACCTAACTTCTCAAACTGCAGCAGTTTACACCCACATTAAATTCAGCAGAAGCACTTCACTTCTTTGCAACACCATAGATGTTTAAGAGGCAGTTGATGGCTGCTTCCCCCCCCCCCCCCACGCACTATTTTAGAAGCAGGTTGGAGCAGGGTGACCTTATGAAAAGGAGGACAGTGCTCCTGTATCTTTAACAGTTGTATAGGAAAGGGAATTTCAGCAGGTGTCATTTGTATGCATGTAGCACCTGGTGAAATTCCCTCTTCATCACAACAGTTAAAGCTGCAAGAGCCCTGCCCTCTTTTGTATCTGGTCACTCTAAGCAGGGCTCCTGCAGCTTTAACTGTTGTGATGAAGAGGGGATTTCACCAGGTGCTGCATGCATACAAATGACACCTGCTGAAATTCCCTTTTCTATGCAACTGTTAAAGATTCAGGAGCCCTATCCTCCTTTCCACATGGTCACCCTAAGGTTGGAAGAACAGTTGTTGGCCATTGTCAGTATTCCTATAACTGAGGCCTGGTTTACACATATGGCTAGATGAGGTGGTAGAAGGCATGTGACCGTGACAATAGAATGTTGTCTTTAATAAACAACAACCTTGAGCAAAAACTAGAGCAGCAGGGACCAAGGTAGGCTGCTGGTTGTATGTAGGGGAAGATACGAAAAATCAGGTTGCAAAACAGAGAAGAGACACACTTTCTGTGCTTCACTAGCTCTGCATTGGCTACTGTTGAGTACGATGAATGTGACCCATCCTCACACATAGGTGATCATGTGCATCAGGTTCAAATGACAAGCTGTGAAGAAACACATAGGCACTATCCGTGGTCTTCTTCCAAGTCTTCCTGCCTCACCACATGTAATTGAAAAAGAAATACAAGTGTAATGTGATATTGCAATAATGTTCCCACGAAGCAGCCAAAAAAAATGTGTGTGTGTGGTGGCGGAGAGACTAATGCAATAATGTTATGTCGCTTTTTCAGGGGTGAGCAAATTTGCCCCCCCACCCCCATGGGGACCATTACCCTCGTCCCATTGGCCACACTCCACGTTAAACCCACCCTCTGCTGGTTTGCTGTCAATTTTCAGCGGCAAGGCACCAAGGAAGCTTAAAACAGCCAAATCTTGCTTGTTTTTTCCCCACCACTTTTGTGAATTTTGACAATGGAGCAGCAGTGGGGGGCAGTAAAGTCTGCATGTGTCCCAAGGTATGAGTGTTCTCCATCCTTGACCTACACATTACCAAGGGTAGGCTGACCATATGAAAAGGAGGACAGGGCTCATGTAACTTTAACAGTTGTAGAGAAAAGAATTTCAGCCAGTGTCATTTGTATGCAATTAGTTCCTGGTGAAATTCCCTCTTCATCACAACAGTTAAAGGTGCAGGGGCCCTGCCTTCTTTTGTATATGGTCACTCTAGTATAGTGCATGCACCTTTAACTGTTGTGATGAAGAGGGAATTTCACCAGGAACTAATTGCATACAAATGACACTGGCTGAAATTCCCTTTTCTCTACAACTGTTAAAGTTACATGAGCCCTGTCCTCCTTTTCATATGGTCAGCCTACGGAGACACAGGTCAGTAATGCCCAGGTATCACCCCATAATATGTAATTTGGGACACTGTCTTCAAATTCCAAAGTTTGACACTGGCTTCTGTATTGAACTGTATTGAATTTCAAGGCCTGAAAGTGGCTACACTGAGCTCAGATTAAACCCCGATTTTGTCATTAAAAAGTTGTCCTAATAATGGACACTTAGCTGGAAGATACCAAACCTTTTCCAATTACATTTAAGAATATAAGAAAGCAGTACTGAATGAGACCAAAGGCCTATGTTGTCCACCATTTTGTTCACATAGTGGCTAACTAGCTGTTTGTGATAATCTTATCCTCCATGAATTTCTCTAATCTCCTCTTAAAGATATCCAAGTTGGTGTCCATCTTATGGCAGCAAATTCCATAGTTTAACTATGCATTATATGAAGAAGTATTTTCTTTCTGACAGAGAATGTAGGAGAGGCAGGGTGTTGGGATTGTTTCCCCCACCACAGCAGAGTAAATTTCCTCCTGAGGAGAATTATGGTGCACTTAGCAATAAAATACTTATTTACAAATGAGCAAACAATATTCATGCACACCAATATTCAGGGCTCCTTTAAATGAATGATTTTTGCACGCACATGATTGGCCACTCACAGAAGTTTTTTGGGTTGATTTCATGATGTTGTCAACAAGTTTTTTGGGTTGATTTCATGATGTTGTCAACAACCAGGATAAAAAGAGCCACATTTAAAGTGGTAGTAGCTGGGAAACAGTAGGATCTTCTGCCACTAGATGGTGCTGTCTCAATAGAACTCAATGGAACTGAATGGAGGGGAAGTATTCTTTTCAAACCCGTTGTTGCCCCTCTCGTCCCGTGTAATACAGCCCATAACAATCATGTCAAAGAACTAAGAAGCATAAAAGCCCCGGGTCAGCAACGTGATTTCGCTTAATGTAGACACTCAATGTCAGCACTTTAGTACCCTAGAAGGTGCTTTTACCAGCCAGAAACCTCCTAGTAGGCATTTTCAGCAACTTCAGACTTCTTTTCCTCTTCTGCCCACATTCTGCAAAAAAAGATTCCTTCCAGCGCCTACCTAGGCAGATGAGTTCAGGTAGGGCTGCCTCTACAAGAGAGGTTTAAAGCTCTTTCAAGGCGCTTAAAAAAAATTACCTCTACAAGAACGAAGCGTAAATCGGGCGTAGAGGCGCGTTATCTCTCCGATTATGTGCATTATCGAATGCGCGTTAAATCGCGAGTTTTATTTTGCTCCAGCCGTTAAAGCACATTTTGACTATGTGAACAAGCGCTTATGCGCATTAACTACTTGTAAAGCGCATTTTGGTCATCCGTTAATGCGCTTTGGCACCTCTCGCCGTCTCTCGTGCAGAGGTATTAGGTGTAAATGCGCTTCAGCGATTATGCGCATAATCGCCTAACCGGGTGCAAAAGCGAATCCTTGTAGAGGGGATCTATGGCACAAATTTTAGTGGCATGGAGTGGCCACTGGCCTGTCAAAGGGGACTACTGTCCATCTTCAAGTGGCAGGCTATGCAAAACATGGATTGAATGTATGCATACATATTCTTAAGCTTATACATAATAAGTGTAAGAACTGTAAACAATATGTACCAGTGTGACATGCTGTAAATGTAAGCTAGTAGTGAAAACATGTTATACCCCTGCAAGAGAAGGAGTGAGGGCAGAGGGAAGGAGAGAGATATTTAAAAACAACAACACCCACAACATTGGTCCACATGCACATCAAAAAATGAAATCCATTGCCCAAGTAATAATAATAATAAAAAATCATTTGGAAACTCAAATATGCGAACGCACACTTTGCAATCCAAATGAACCTGCATCTTACATAACTATGGTTTCTGGGAATATTTAGTGCTTAACAATGCAGAAAGTTTATATTTTACTTCCAAAACTACTTGGGTGAAGGGGGAGAGAGCGCCAGAAAGTCTTGACGTAAAAACAATTTAGGGTGCAATCCTATGCATATTTAGACAGGGAAAAAAACATGGCTGGCTGGGCAATGCTGGGAGTTGTAGGACTTTTTTTCCTGTCTAAACATGCATAGGATTGTGCCCTTAATATATTTAAAGCTTTCCTTTGCATCATAACCTTGCAGACGTGGGGGGGGGGGAGAGACATACTTTTCCCCCTGAAATAATAATAATAATAATAATAATAATAATAATAATAATAATTTATTTATTACCCTCTTCTCCCTCCAGATCAAGGCAGGGAACAACATCAAGCATAAAATACACAAACTAATTAAAAGCACATAAAACCAATACATCATTAAAATACCAGTAAAACACCAATAAAACACTTAAAATTCATCTGGGTAGGCCTGCGCGAAGAGATCAGTCTTTATAGCTCTTTTAAATTCTTGAAGACTAGTGAGTTGGCGGATCTCTCCCAGCTGGTCATTCCACAATCTGGGAGCGGCAGAAGAGAAGGTCCTCTGGGTAACGGTTGTCAACCTGGTTTTTGTTGACTGTAGTAAATTCTTCCCAGAGACCCTGAGCGTGCGGGGTGGATTGTATGGGAGAAGGCGATCCCGCAGGTAACCTGGACCCAAACCATGTAGGGCTTTAAAGGTAATAACCAACACTTTGTACTTTGCCCGTTAACTAATTGGCAGCCAGTGGAGAGATTTCAAAAATTGGATGCATATACTTCACTCAAAGCTGTTTACTTTTGAAATGTGCAAAGAAGCATCGTTATCTGGGGAAAGCCCACAGCTCAGTGGTACAGCACTTGCTTTGCATGCAAAAGATCCCAGGTTCTATCTGCTGCATCTCCCGTGTAAAGCACCAGGGAGCAGGTGATGGCAAAGGACATCAGTTGACAGTCAGAGTCGACAATGCTATGTTAGATAGACAAACAGTGGAGGCGGGTGGATCTGATTTGGTGGGGCTGTGAATCCATCCTGGGTTTCAGTCAGAACCAGCCAGAACTCTAAACAAGCTATCCAAGATTCTGAACCCCAACCCTAAAACAGGTTCAGCACCTCGGACAGCTCTTGTAGAGTTCTGGCAGGTTCTGACTGAAAACCAGAATGGATTCACAGCCCTACTAAAATTGGAGCCACCAGCCTCCACTGCAGACACCTAATCTGACGGGGCAGGATCTACACTACTGCTTTAAAACAGTTTAAAACGGTTTATTACAGTAGTGACAACTGCTGGGGCCCAGGACACACTCCATATACAGTTTTCAACGTGTTGTATCCTGCTTGGTGTAGCTTTGTAAGTTCTATGCATTCTTTCTCAGAGGAGTTGCCCCCTGTGTCTCTGCATGAGTCACTGGCTGCCTCTTCACAGCGCCGGGAGCGTTGCGCAGCAGTGGCGCCCGCCAGCACTCCACACAGTGACGCTCCTTCCGGTGATCTACACCAGAGAGCACCATGGTGTCTTATCCTGGCGGCAGCAGCACCACCGCGTGTACAGCTGCCCAGCGGCAGCTGGAGGGGCGGCAGGGAGCATTGGCTGCCCTACTCTAAAGTAATTGGTTGTTTTTTTTTAATGGGGTGGTGGGAGGACCGTGGAGGCGGTGCAGTGAGCTTATGGCTCGCTGCTCCACTCCCTTCCCTGGCCAGCCCGCTCCACTCTAAAAAAGTCAGGGTAAATGCCCGACTTTTTTAGTGCGGAGCAAAGCCCCTTTGCCCCTAGATGGCTTCGCACTGGCGGCAGCGTCATGTAGCCCAACTGCTGCCAGTGCAAAGCCATCTCGACGGAAAGTGTCCGTCTAGAGGTACCCAATGTTTTGATGATGCAGGGGGCAGCCTTTGCTGTGGGCAGGAAATTCTGCTGAGTATCGTGGAATGATCCAAGCACATATGCCACAGAGACATCATCACAGAATTAACCATTCCCCCACCCCCAGCAGAGGCTGATTAGAAGGAGGCAAGGCTAGACAGTAAATCATGCAGGGATACAGTGGGCAGCCTCCTCTGTAGGCTGGGTTCTTTGGGCTCATGAGGGATGTTCATCATTTAAACTACTGAAGTCTTTCTCTCTGCAGGTCTTTTGCAGCACAAAGCTTGGGTTTGACATCTAGCTCACCCATAGTGTCATTATGGGATTATGGGAGCTACAGTCAAACACATTGAGAGGGCACCAGATTGGGGCAAGGCGATCTAAAGAGCTGCCACCACCACCATAACCATAAGGCCATTAAGTCCAGAATCTAAAATTACTTAACTGTATCACTGACGCTCATATACCCTGAAGGTCAAAATTCGTCCTAAGCCTTCCATATTCACTTAAACCTGACTTTGATATTTAAATGGTCATGTTCAGTTTAGAGCTGCTGGTTTTCCAGTGCACGTTCACCATTCCGGGGTGAATTATCCCCCCCCCCCATCACTTTGGCTCTTGTTGAATCCATCCTCCCCACAAGCCTCAGCATTGCCTTTGCATCCAACCAAAATGCTGGCCACTTACAATTGTGTTGAGCCCCCAGCCCACCCTGCAATCAGATATGTACGCACGCGTCGGTGATAAGAGGCTCAGAGTCAATGGCAGAAAGACCCAATTTGAGGCACATCTGGATATGATTACAGTAAAGGTCTTGTTGGAGGCAACAACGATGCCAGGTTCCCTTTCGGGCCCTCCCACTTTCATTGCCTGTTCGCAGCTAAGGGTTTTAGTGGAAGCTGAAACTCTGCGCTTCCTGGCCCTTTGACTTCTCCGACTCCTTGTATGAACGGCCCTTGATGAGCGTGGAATCTCAGCATCCTCCTGACCCCAAGACCTTCCCAGGGAATGATACTTGGGAGACAGAGGAACTCTCAACTCCCCTCTGCCCTTTCAGGTTCGGAGTGTTTTTCTCTCTTCGCTTCCTGGAGCGCCAAGTTTCCTCATGAGGCAGGAGCGCTGAGACTGAATTTACGTTGGTTATATCCTTTTTGATCATTCGCTAGCAAATGTTTGTTGAGAATGAGGGAACAGGCAAGCACCCATGCTGCTGATACTAGCAGCAGTCAGGTTGATAGTGTACTAGCCTACAAAAACTCTTTCTATTGTTGCTGGCTACCTTGTGATTGCCAAACTGTTCAGACCGGCTATGACCCATATGTAGGAGCTACCTCTCACCAGAAACCTTCCATGCGAGTTTAAATAAGTATATTCCATGTCAATTCAGGAAGCTAAATGAAGGCTTAGAGAAAATGTACAGAGCAGGGGAAAGAAATAGCCTCCCTCACCACCTGAACGTGGTTTCAGTGCCAGGACTATACTTTGGAAAATAAAAAAGGTATGTTAACTCAACTGCATTGGTATTTCCTACTAATCATGGTTGGTTGCCCAGTCTCTACCAATATTTTTTTTTCCAGGCACAGCTATGTATATTCTATGCTTGGGATTTACTGAACTACGGTTAAAAACTGAAATGGTGTGTGTGTGTGTGTGTGTGTGTGTAGGGACAGCCTCCTTTTTGTGTTTGCTTGCAAAAATACAATTGATATTTTAATCGGAACATTTATTGACATTGTTTCCAGCACCATCAGTGTGTATGACACTTTACAATGTAGAAGAGGACAGGTCCCTGCCGTGAAGGGCTTACAATCTAAAACTTGACACAGGGAAGACAGAAGAGAAAATGGAGGGAAATGGAGACAAGATAAACATAGGAAGAATATACATTTCTATGCATGATACCAGCTGTCCAACCTGGTGCCTACCAGATGTTTTGGACTACAATTCACAGAGTTCCTGAGCATTGGCCATGCTGCCTCAGGCAGAGGCATCCTTACACTGTAACTGAAAAAATAAGCTCTATTCCATTTTTTCTATAAACCTTTTCAGTCGATCAATGTGTCTCAGCAATATCCAGTACCCTTGATCAGCCATTCTGTCATTAATGTTATGTCCAGATGATCTTTGCAGCAACCTGAAGTTTTTACAGTAATAACTTTGTTTTTTGATCATCTTCTCACCCATAACTCAATAAAAACATTAACTGTTCATGTCCCCTTAATGATGTTGTCCAGTATTCTGTTCACACAGTGGCCAACCAGCTGCCTGTGGGAAGCCCACAAGCAGGACATGAGTGCAAAATCACCCACTCAACATGCTTCCAGCAACTGGTGTACAGAGACAAACTCCCTCTGATACTGGAGGTAGCATATAGCCATTAGCACTAGTAGTCATCAATAGCCTTATCTTCCATGACTTTTGATGGAGATGGGAATGCATGTCCCCATCTAGGGTCACTACCAGTCATTCTGAGCAAAACCTCTCCAAGCGACATTCAGCTCTCTTAAATGCCATTCTCTCTAACCATATCTTCTGCAGCAATCTGCATTCCCCCTAACGTTAAAAAACAAAACAAAAAAACCCTTTGCCTTTTCGTTATCCCAGTGGGATTACTCATTTATCTTATGGCAATAAGCCAGTTGTTTGTAGATAGATAACAATACTTCCCTCTTCCCACCCACCCCAATTATAATTTTATGACACCCAACACATTTGAAAACAGCTAGTGGTAATTGAAGCTTTGCAGAATTTCAATAGATCTGGAGTAGAAAGTAAAAAGATAACAAGGAGCTGTAGCAGAGTATCATGGACAGGAAAACATGGTTGGGTATTGTGAGAGACTGATAGTCCTTCAGAGACATGGCCAGCAGCATTACAAATGGTGGCCAGGTGTCCTCTTTTACAGAGGACAGTCCTCTTTTTGAAGGTGGTTTCTCTATGTGGAGGCCTGCCCAGTCCAATTCCACTTTAAAGATAAAGAACCATAAGAACTCTTGCCCATCAAGAGTTAGTCCCTGGACAGAAATCTGAACAGGCAGGCTATTTGCTTACAGTCTTCTGCACTATGGTGAGATGTACTGCAATTCTATTTAACAGAAAATTATAATTTCTCTTTAAATTATAATAATTATTTCTCAGTGCGCATCGACACATAAATTTGCTTATGCAAGTGGTAATGCATCTCCTCTATTTTGGTGATGCATTTCCTCTCTTTGGGCAAGTCATAAGTGGCCACCCTCTCTCCAAGATGTGGTAATCGGGCTACTGGCTTTGTTGGCTAATGTGCTAAGCAGGTGCTGGACTAAATGGGCCTTTAGTTTGATTTGACAGGACTCTTATCACCACAGCAAGTGCTAGAAATGTGCTTTCTTTCCCCCCCCTCCTCCTCCTCTTCCTCACGGATGCAGTTCTAGCAGAGATTCTGTACAAAATGTCAATGAACTCAAAAGTACAATGAACTACAATGAAACAGTCCTGACTCATGCTGTGACTGAGGGGGATTCTCCAGGGCTGGTTTCCCACCAACAGTCTTCTGCTTTTGAGGTCTCTAAGCTCCCCTTGCTTGGAGAAAGCCTGTGTTAACCTGCCCAGTTAACCTTATATCTGTGCAAAAAACAAGGAAAAAAGTATTCGAAAAAGGACACTTTCAGAAGAATCTTCTGAAGCCAATTACTGAGACAAAACGTGGGGGAGGGAGAGGGAGGGGAGGGCTCATGCACTCTGGGAATGCAAAGAATGCAGTATTGCTGCTGAGATATACATGGAGCAAAACCAAATGTGAAGGCTTTCGAGGGACTTCGGGCCAGCGGCTGCCAGAGAGGAGTTCATTCAGGACCTCGGACCGAACCCCCAGTCTTCTACAACCATTCTCGTTGAGGCCTCGCCACCAGGGTTCAGCCCGCCTCAGGTGACAATAAAGGAGAGAGAGCCTCTTAGGTCCCCTCTACAAGAATTCGGTTTGACGCCTGGTTGTCCGATTACACGCATCTTCTCGCAAGCGCTTTTACGGTAAATCACTATACGCTGGAGGCGGTTAAGCGCGTAACTGGTTGCCTTACCGGTTGTATGAAACACGCTTTGAAGGGGTTTAATGCAGAGAATCGCTTGTTCACATGGTCATAAGGAGCTTTAACTGCTGCGGTAAATTAAAACTCGCTATTTAACGCGCATTTGAGAATGCGCATAATCGGACAGAAAAAGCGCCTCAACTCCCGATTTGTGCTCTGCTCTTGTAGAGATAATTTTTTTTAATGCACCTTGAAAGAGCTTTAAATCGCTCTTGTAGAGGCACCCTTATTCTCTGAATAAGCTCAAGCTGCCACCAGTCCTGATACAGGTCTGCTTCAGAGCCACCAGCGAATTTTGTCCACAGTCAAATCTCAAAGCGAACTCAGAGGTCCTAACACAGATGGAACACCTGAGGAACTTTGAAGCAAAAGGTTTCACGGAGTGGTGGCGATGGCGGTTCTGCTGTGAATCCATTGTTTTCCAAAGGCCGGAATGAGCAAGCTGCAACCTTGGGCCTTATCTCACACAGCCCGTGGCATGATTTCACAAGCCCTCTGCTAGCAATCAGTTTAGACCTCTAGGCAAGAGTGAGCTATCCTTTTTCTAACGGGTGGGAGACAGAGAGAGAGAGAGAGAGGCCACATTCGGACCTCAGGATGGGTTAATAAACTACTCACAGTAGCTTATTTTGAAAATAAGCTACTTAAGGTGTGTTAGAAAGAGAAAGGGAGAAAGGAAAAGGAGTAGCCTTACACACGTTTTGCTCTGGCCCTGCCCAATGGCAGCATGTAGACCTTGACAGATTCTCTCTGAGGGAATGCAGCCGTCCTCAACAGGAAAAGGGCTACTCCTATCCTTAACCAAACACTAGAGGAAGCTCCCAGCCTCCCTCATTCTCCTTCCAAAACCCAGGGAGGAAAAGATTCCGGGTTCTTCCAGACAGAGGACTCCTAGAGCTACCAATCAGTAGTGCAGCAATTCCATTTTTTTCCCCTTAATGGATTCATTGTGGTAAGGAAACAGGCAGAAGAAGTAATGGGAAAACACAGGTGGGTTACAAAGCAGAAGAAGACATAATCTAGACCCACCATAAAATTCCATGAATAAAGCAGACCGATGGCATTATAAAAGCCTCTCCCGGAAGCACCCTCTATCGCTACCACCAACCCACATGCAACTACACTCCAACAACTAGGCAATACTCCTAGGGATGAAAAGCCCAGAATCCTGTTTCCAAATCCTCCAGTGGTATAAATAGAAAAAAATAATAATCGTGTAGATACTGTTGATCTTGTTGCCCCTCTCCTCTTTTAACCATGCCAATTTATCACCACCCCTCTCACCTTTGGACATTCCCTTCTTAAAACAAAAGTAGATATGAATTAATATTAACTAATATTATGTTGGGAAAGTGCCTCTGACTAGGTACGGAGCACCTTTGTCTTACTACTGAGCAATTGAAGCATCTACACACACATGTAGAATTACATGCGGCAGCCAAATTATTTGTTCACAAGGCTGCACCTTCACGAATAAAGAGGAATGTGTGGGGTGTGTTTGATTTCCAGAGCTGGCCCAAGATATTTTGCTGCCTGAGGCAAAGAACAAGATGGCACCCTGCTCCATGACATGTACAGAAGCTGACAGAAATTGCAGTTAAAGCTTACTTCAAAACTGATAACAGGACAGCATCCTCCAACACACCTGAGGACAGCAAGATAGTTTAGAAGGTGCAGGACACACCATGTGGCACACACAGCTCTGCCTTCCAAAACAGCAGCTGCTGCCTCCCCACCCCTCAGCATCTATCACCTGAGGCAGTTGCCTCACTCTGCCTAACCGTAGGGCCAGACCTGTTAATTTCAACACCAAAAGGAATGTGTAGTTGAGGGCAGCTTCCCCATGGCTGTTTCTCCAGATACTTTTCTCCCAGCATGGCTCTCTTTCAGTGTTGGAGCTGGGCTGATGGGGGTGGAGAGGAGTCAGAGTCTGGGTGATGAACTGTGAGAAAGTAAGGAAGGGGTCAGCCCCCCTCACCTTTGTGCCTCTTTTGACGTTAAAAAACAGACACCCCCTAGCAGATACGTGAGCAACAAACGTGGCTGCCGCTGTCACGTTTGGTTTGGCCTTGAGGCGCTCTAGCCCTATTGTTAGTCTGCTCAAAAATTGAAATAGGTTCATGAGGGATGCTAAGGGGCAGGCGGGGGTTGTGTGTGTGGATGGAGGACAGATTCATAAGTAACTCTCTGCATAGGATGTAAGATTCCAAGGGAATCAAGCAAACCCCCCTGCAGGGATCAAAGATCACATCAGGAATGTTCATGCTGGCGTCACAGCCCATCCAGCCTGCATTCCTACTGCTGCTGTCCCAATCCAGCTGGGACAAGCTCCTACAGGGAAGAAAAGGCCACAGCCTCAACTGCAAGGACCAGAAACTACTGCGTGGGGGCATACACCTTTGGGATGGAAAAGGGATACATGTGCTGACGATGAAAAGTTGTTGTCTGTTATGTTTTAAAAAATGCAAAGGTATCGACAAATCTGAAACCTTCCCAGATTCCTTAGCAGGACATTTTGCTATCTGAGGCAGCAACAAATGGTACCCTCCACCCAACAAAGCCAAGGTGCATTCTACTGGAAGCCAACCAAGTTTTAATTTGGTACACAAGACAAAAAGTCCCATAAACACCTCTCCCCATCCATAGCAGTAGACAATAATAACTAACCATTTACTACCATTTTATGACACCCAAAAACTGCTGCCTGAGGTGATGGCTTCAGTCTGCCTTATGGTAGGGCCAGCCCTATGCCACAAGTAGAATCCAGGAGTCCTGGTTACCAGATTCCCCCTTTTAAAATTACTAGACCCAAGATATTCAGATCCCTTTACCAAGAACCCTGGACTCCCAAGATCACTACTGACAAGTGAAAAATTTTGGTTTTTTTTTTTTTTTTACATTAAGATAGTTCAATTGCTGCAATTCGGACGATACAATAGTCAATGGTGGGTTGACTAACCCTAACCCTAACCCTAGGGGATACTCCCCACACAACATGGTAATAAATAATCAATTGTGGTGTGGATGAGGATCAGCGCTGAGTTGACTATGGCAGCATTCGAATGACACAATAGTCAAAACAACTGACGATTGTTTCCCCCACACCAGTTGTTTATTGTGTCGTCCGAATTGAGCCAGACTTAGTGAAGTGAAGGAGTAAAGAGCAGTAAGAAACATAATAAATAAATGGCACAACCTTATGCATAATTAGATAGAAAAAGTCCTACAACTCCCAGCATGCCCCAGCCAGCTATGTTGGCTGGGGCATGCTGGGAGTTATAGAACATTTTGTCTAAACATGCATAGGATTGCGCCCTAAATGACCTGCAATCTGTTGCCCTTTAATGGCACTCAAAATATGCTACCTGAGGTGTCTTCAGTACTGTGCTTCAGGCTTGGGGTGGGAGACAGGTTGCCTGGACCTGTGGCTTGTGATTTGATTTTGTTGCTTGAGTCATCTGGAACAATTTCTACCACAAGCACCTGTAGCAGCCATACATATTTATTTATTTATTTTATTCCATTTATATACCGCCCCATAGCCGAAGCTCTCTGGGCAGTTTACAAAAATTAAAAACATTGAACAATTAAAACACTGATATACAAAATTTAAAAGCATAAAGCATAAAAACAAGTTAAAATTACAATATCCACTTTTGTTTTATGACACTCTGTAGTTTAGATTTTGTAGGTCAATTTGGGGGCCTTCCTCAGACTGGTGCCCTCCCAATGTTTTGGACTTTAGCTCCCATCAGCCCCAGCCAGCAACAGCCAATGGTCAGGAATGCTGGGAGTTGTGGTCGAAAACATCCGGAGGGCACTAAGTTGCGGAAAGCTGGATTAGATCGATCCTTGGTCTGATCCAGCAAGGCTTTATTTATTTTCTCTCTGTCTCCGGTCCCCTCTACAAGAATTCGGTTTGATGCCTGGTTGTCCGATTATGCGCATCTTCTTGCAAGCACTTTTACGGTAAATTACTATACGCGGGAGGTGGTTAAGCGCATAACTGGTGGCCTTACTGATTGTATGAAACATGCTTTAGAAGTGTTTAATGCGGAGAATCGTTTATTTACATAGGCATAAGGCGCTTTAACGGCCGCGGTAAATTAAAACTCGCTATTTAACGCGCATTCGATAATGCGCATAATCGGAGAGAAAAAGCGCCTCGACCCCCGATTTGCGCTCCGCTCTTGTAGAGATAAAAATTTTAACGCACCTTGAAAGAGCTTTAAATCACTCTTGTAGAGGCACCCTCTCTTTCAGAGATGGAGAACCTGTAGCCTTCCAGTTGTGGCTAGACTACAGTTATCATCATTCATGAGCACTGGCTATGCTGGCTGGGGCTGATGGGAGTTGGAGTCCAATGACATATCGAGGGCCACGGGTGCCCTACCCCCTTCTCTAAACCCATCCACCCATAGGCTGTGTAATCAATAATTCACCTTTTTATTCTTTCACCATAAAGATTCCTCTCCCCCCCCCTCTCCATATCACACTTTTTCATCTCTCCCTCTCCCTGTATATCCTCTTCCTGCCATTGCTTATCAAAGGCTTAAAACAGCGTATGCCCAGTTCCTTACCAACAAGACGACTTTCTCTCTTTCCTGCTTATCAGTGGCCAGTTTCTCACAGTCAGGGAAGACAAATATTTTGCATGGCCTTAAACCAACACAATAGCCATCTTCTCCGGCGCCACAAAGTCCATTTTTATTTTTAGCCAGTTTTTTATATATCTATCTATCTCCTCACCATCCTCCTGACCCACTCGCTCCCGTAGCGACTCTGAAAATAAGAACGGTCAAGAGAGACTGCCATTTTGGACAAGGAGAAGGGGTGGCTGAAAACTTCCATCCTTAAGGTTGGGTGGTTATTTCTCTCTCTCTCTTTTAATTTTTTTCCCCTTTTGGCAGGTGGTTGATGGAAACCGCATGACGGTTCAGCCCCTGAAGTCATTTTCGTGTATGTGTGTGTGTGTGGTGAGCTCTGTACCTCATTGAAACCAGCTTGCCTACAAGGGAAGTCAACCCCTCTCAATTCCCTCCAGTAGAGTACAGCCTCCTCCAGCCCCGTGAAGGGCTTGACACACACGGCTCCGGTCTGCTGGCAGAAAACACCCCCCGGAGTCGAAGAACAGGGGGGAAAAGAAGGGAATTTAAAGGCAGCAGGAGGAACAAGTTGGCTAGAGAAGAAAGTCCGCCCCAGGTTGTGATACCCAGGACCAAGTTCTGAAACCAAAGGTACATTTTCTTTTCCCCTTTTTCAATCTGCTTTTCCCTCCCTTCAGCGCATTTTGCAAAAGTCTTTTTCTTCTTCACATGGACTGTCCTTGTGGCGGATGGATTACATTCAGTGGACCACACAGGGATGGGAATGGAATTCAGGGATTTAGACTTCTAATCCCCTCGCTCTCATTAAAGCTGACTTCCAGAGCCCGCTTACTCTATTATAACGTATCCCCCCTCCTTACTTATAATGCTTTATTTACGTCCTATTCTCTTCTGGGGATATATGTTCTGATTCCACCCCACTGACTCCCCCTGCTCTAAGTATTCCCATTCCCCTTTAAGCCCTCACTTCTAATCATTTATATTTAGGGTGACCAGATAAAATCCAGGTCAGGGCTCATGTAACTTTAACAGTTGTAGAGAAAAGGGGATTTCAGCCAGTGTCACTTGTATGCAATTAGTTCCTGGTGAAATTCCCTCTTCATCACAACAGTTAAAGGTGCAGGGGCCCTGCCTTCTTTTGTATATGGTCACTCTAGTATCGTGCATGCACCTTTAACTGTTGTGATGAAGAGGGAATATCGCCAGGAACTAATTGCATACAAATGACCCTGGCTGAAATTCCCTTTTCTCTACAACTGTTAAAGTTACATGAGCCCTGACCTGGATTTTATCTGGTTAGCCTATTTATATTGTTTGTTATTTCCAGAGCTGGGGAATGGAGTCTTGGGTAGCCAGCCACCCTCACCCCAAATTGCCACTGAAGTCCATTCCCTTTCCTGAAAACAAGGAAGTCTGGCGGCACCCTCCCTTTGATCAAAGCCTCTAAGCATAATGCATATTTGTCTGTCTGTCTGTGGGTTTTGGTGGAATTGTTATTTGCGGCTGTCACTTCCATAAATTTTGTTCCCCCTCTCCACAAACTGATGAGAATCGGGTTGTTAACAGCTTGCTTTTAAACAACCTTGTTCTCAAGTTTCCGTTTGTTACTTTCATCTGCTTGGCAGCTGCCTAACACTCTAAGAACAAGACAGGACTTCTTGGTTTTCTTTCTCACTCCCTGGAACAATCTTTAAGGTTCCCAGGCTGTGGCTCTGTTGGTTTTATTCTCCTTGGAAGGGGACTTTATAGACGAGTATCAGGCTGAGGCCATATTTTGACCTCAACCATAGCCATTAAAGCCAAAAGCGATGCTTGCTCCGTTACCATGTTTCCCAAACTTTTTGGAGGGATTGTTTATTGATTATTATGAGTTTCCCTACCACACGAGGCTAGATGGGACAGCTACACCAAGGGCTGGATTTTTGTGTGCCATTTAGGATGGTACAGTAAGCGACAAGATGGGTCTGAGCCAGGGGCCCTGATCCGCTAGGGAGCTCTCTTGCACAAAGCCCCATTGATATGAAAAGGTGATGACTTAAGAGTCCAATGGCAGTATATTGGACTTTCTGTCTCAGATACCAAAATGTCTTAAGTCAGCCCTACAATAGGCCCGTTGTGCCTGGGTACATATTTTCCAGGTCAAATGTAAATGTGTGAATTGGCTGGATGAGTACAGATAATTCCCATGATCACAGCAACTGGGGAAATGGTGATCGCAGCCAGGCCATATGTGTGTACACCAATACATTGCCTGTGTCCATGCCAATCCGTGTCAATGGAAAATTGGAACTGCTTGTGCACATGAGGAAAAACTTAAGTCTAACTTAATGTTCCAGTTTAACTTAAGATGCTTCCCAATAGGATTTGTTCTTGGTTTTGTCCCACTCCCCTCAAATCCTTCTTCCGTCTCAGGGCTATGTGGATTTTCCTCCACCATGCCCTCCACGCCCTCATTAAAAACTTACTTTATTAGGATCAAAATTAAAATTAAAATGGGAAGGAAGCTGAATTCCATCAGTTACTTCTGTGCACCCATGGAATTGTGGTATGCACACAAACACACTGCTTATTGCCCCTTCAACCTCCACTTGGTGCCAGGCAAGAAGATGGTCATGCGAAGAGCCCTGCTGCTTGTTCATCAAGTCCAGCACCCTGTGACCAGCCAGATGCCTGTGGAAAGTCCCCTGAGGTTAGTCACATATTCAGAGGTATATTGCCTTTGGACATGGATGTCTCACAGCCCCAATGGCTAACTGCCATTGACAGCCCCCCTGTCCTCCATGTATGGGCCTGTTCCCCTTGTGAAACCTTCTAAGTCATCACGACATCTTGCAGGAGGAAATTTCTTAATGAATCGTGGGTTGTGCGAAAAAAGTACTTTGATTTTGTTTTGTCGGTTCTGAGCCAGCTGCCTATCTGTTGTAGCGTCCTTTCACCCAGTACCAGTCCTCTTGTTTCCTATCCCGAGCCACTATATTCCCCATCCTTCCAATAGCTTCAGAAAAAAATCTTGGAGATGTTTCTTTCTCCTGCTGTTGACGATGAGACTCTACATCTTTCCCATATAGCTAGGGATAGACTCTGGAGACATCTGCCCCCATCCCATCACTCTTCTCAACCTGCCCACTCCCTCGTCCCTTGCTACATTCGCTCTGGGGGCCCTGAAATCTGTGCCTGTGGTCTACCAGCCCAGCACTGCATTTTTGATCCAAAGGATGGAATACGGCACTCCGCTGCCTCGCATTTGTCCAAAGTGAGCATGAAACATGAGCAGAGCAGACTGCATAAATGTTTGCAAACCGGGACGGCAAATCCAGCGACGTCTCCAGGAGCATCCTAGTCCCACCCTTGGAAGCAATTATAGGGGGAGGCCCCAAGGGGGATTGGAAGCCGCAACAGCTGCCAGTTTAAGCAAAGCCTCCTCAATCCTTTTGAAGAATCATGCAAAAGAAATTATGCTAAATGCAAAAAGGAGAGAGAAAGGGGGGGATTATCAAAGATGTAGGTAGAAGGAGAGGCATCCAGCTATAAGGCGATGATGTGGGAGGTTTGGTAGCTGTCATGGAGAATGGCAGAGCAGAGTTTTACAAAGGTTCATTGATGAAGCCGGTTGGTTCAAAGGGAACAGGAAGCAGTGGTCCTGAGTTCTGTCTTCATCTCAAGGAGGTCCAGCAGGCTTGGGCAGGGAGGGCTGGGAGAAAAACACACACAAGCCCATAAAGTCTACATCCGTATGCCAGCCCCTCTCTGCCTTCAGGCGGTGCAGTTTCCTTGGCACGCAGGCTGCTGAGCTGGCAGGCATGGCCCACTGCCTGCCACAGAATCACTGACTTGGCTCCACACAGCCACAGAGGCCAAAGCCGCATGGGCTCCTCCCAACCACAGCGCGTGGCATTCAGGCTCCCCTCCCCTGTCCTTGTCTCTCAGAATTGCATCTAGCTCAAATGCTTGTTACTGTGGCACTGTGTTGGTCAAAGTTTTGTCTGGGTTCCCTGTCCACATTCATATCTCGCTTTCCCCTTCCGCCTCCATCACACACTGAGAGCCAAAATGGCTGGGTTCATTACTGGCACAACTCTCTCAAATTGACCAGCGGGTCAGGATAACTAAGTGGACCTCACCACCAACTGAAATATGATGGGATCCATAGCCCTTTAGGAAACCTGATGCTTGAACCCTTTCTCCCCTCCTTGTGTTGGAGGCCATTTTGTCTGGCTTAATCTGACCCTCCTTGATTGCACTGGCTCTCAGGATTCACATGTTCTTCTTCTAATGAACCAGTGACTCTGACCTTCTTATACCATGCATGGAGCCAAAGAGCCTTTGATCCATGGCAGGACATACTGTCCACGGAGGATGAAAGATATCTGACCAGTAAGGCGTTCCTACTTCCGTGTGTGTGTGTGTGTGTGTGTGTGTGATGACATAATTGTGTTTTATAATTTTATTATTTGTAGGGCTCCTTAAATATCCCACTAGCACTAAAGCATTTATATTGTGCTTTTGGATATTCAAAGCACTTAACATATATTGCCTTGTAACCCTCACAACAACCTTGTAAGGTAGGTTAATGCTGCTATCCCCTTCTTGCAGTTTGGGGTGGGTGGCTAAATCTGAGTTTTAGTAGCAGAGACAAGATTTGAACTAAAGAGTTCCTGGGTCACCAATTCAGTCTCGTAGTCACCAGTATACTTGAACAACAATGATTCTGTAATTCGTTAAAGCCTGGGATGCTGGCATTCACCTCTGCGTTTGACAGGAGGCTGCTTTCATTGGACAGGTTTCACTATGATGCAATCCTACACATGTCTACTCAGAAGTAAGCCCTGTTGAGTACAGGTAAGTATGCACAGGATTGCAGCCTGTTACCTCTTAGAAGAGGGGTAAACCAACTTGTTCAGCATCAAAGAAGGTAGCAGAAACGTAGCAGGAGATGCAGCACTGCAGCTAATTTGCTTATCTGATGCGTGCATCACTAATTAATGATGCATATCACTGTCATTATAGGCTACCAAAGTAGAATCTCATTTAGCACATTTATATTCCACCCTTCCACCAAGGAGTGTGAGCTAGGATAGGATGAGGGATAGTGAGCGGCTTCATGGCTGAGCAAGAAGCCAAAACCGGATCTCCCCAGTCCAAGTACACGGCAACTGGTAGCCACAGGCAAGTTGCCATTGAAGGGAAACTTGGTGGCCATTATTGATCTTTTCATTGTGGAAACCCTAGTAAGCTTCTCATACTTCCCTGTTGTTGTTTTTTAAAACATAGGAAGTTGCTGGCCCAGGTCAGACTACTGGCCCATCTGGACCAGTATGGCCTGCTCTGGCTGGCAATGGCAGTCCAGTCTCTGGTGAGCAGGTCTCCCATCATCCAGGGATTAGGGACCTTCTACCTGCCAAGCATGTGCTCTATTTCCAAGTTTTTGTCCAGTTCTGTCCCTACACACACACACACACACACACACACACAAACTTGTGCTACACCATACTAGTTCTTGAAGTTAACATATGCTTCATTTCTTCTGCTATATTATCCTGAAATGGTTTTCTTTGGGTGAGCAGTGGATTTGTCTCTTGAAACAAAATTTTGATTCAGGAGATCTGAAAGAACAAAGTTAACTTGGGTTTATTTTTCAGTGGCTTCTTTGCAGCTGACATCTAGCTGCTTAGCCGTCACGGCCTGCATTTCGAGCTAGGTGTGAGTGTGTAATATATATTATATTATTATATTATATTATTGCAGGCTGGAATATTCAAGAATCTGTTGTGCATAGGACCACTCAGAACTGATCACAGGCTCTAGAAGGCTGCATGTTGCTTGCTTGCAGGTTTATGTTGCACAGAGTCCTCCCATTGGTTTTCTTCTTAAAAATACATTTTGGTCCCTAAATGGATACTTGGTAGGGATAGAAGCCAAATCATTTGTAGTCAAGATTGGCTGAGAGACAAAAGTTAGGACTCAAAGGTTGACAGCTGAAATGACTGGGGAGCCTATTCTCCTACATCCTGTTCATGAAAAGCAAAATCTGGTCAGTCCCAATGGCTGTTGCAAGGGAAGAAGCTATAATAGAAGGTTCTGTTGCATGGCACTTTGCAGTGATGTTTAGAGGAACTCTGTAAGAGCAGTGTTGTAGCTGAGCCAGGACTCACAGGGACACAACAGCAGCAGTTTTTTTTTATTAGCAGGGACATTGACACCATCTGTCACCCCCCCCCCCCACTTCCTTGTTCCCTTTGAGTTTAGCTGCAGTCCTCACAGTAGGAGCATTCGCAAAAACAATATATTGCTCTGTTGTAATGTAAAGTATTTTGGGGTGGCTTGATCTTGAATGGGCAATTAAGACCCATTTGCTTTGCAAGAGACCTACTAGCAGATGAAAATTGGGTTGTTGATGTGAATCAACACAGCTGCCTACAGTTTTGGACTCTCCTTGGGGAGGTGGCTATGGGGACTGTCATGATGAGCGCCAGCACTTAACAATCTACCACCATGCTACTGTGTAAGAGCACCAGGACATGAGCATGATCAGGGCTGGCTCAAGACTTTTTGTTGCAGGAAATTCAAATGCAGCCCATGCTACACACAGGCCGTTCCATACCAGGCGTTTTGCCTCGGATAGCCCCTGGGTATAGAGGGAGGGAGGGCAATCCCAGAAGTGCCTAATACACATGATAATAGGGCTGTTACAATAGAACTTCCATTTCCCGGTAGATTGTGCCCTGTGGGTTTGGTCTGTATCTTTTTAGCCCAGCCTTCCCCAACCTGGTGCCCTCCAGATATGTTGGACTTCAACTCCCATCAGCCTCAGCCAGCATAGCCAATGGTCAGGAATGCTGGGAGTTGTAGTCCAAAACATCTGGAGGGCACCAGGTTGAGAGAGGCTGCTTTGGCGCAAGCTGAAATAAACGTCAGTGAGATTTAGGGCTTTTCTACATGAGGCTTTTAACGCGCCACTTGACCGAGGCTTCTGTTTCCAGATTCTTTGTGGGATTAAGGTCAGCTCCTTTACACTTGTTCCCACCCCACACCCCTGTTTTTCTTTCTTTCTCTGCCTTTCTATATGTTCCACCACACAACCACTAAGTGGCACTGTGATTTAGCAGAACTGTAGAAATACATGGGGGGTTTCATCGCACCATTCAGGATTCACCAGACTTTCCTCATTAGAGAAAAAAAAATGCTAAAATGGTGGTAAAGCACGGGAGAGGCCCTGGAGGATGGCGACTTTGTGTAAAGAACCCGCAAAGTACTGTGAGCGAGGAACCACAAGCACACAATAATGCCTCGTGTAGAAAAGCTCTAAAAGGTGTTTCCAGACAGGCAGTGCCTCCCACTACCAATCAAAGGACATTTGCAGCTATTCCAGCTTTCTCTCCTCAATGGATTTTCTGTGGTAAGAAAAAAGGCGGAAGAAATGGTGGGAAAATATGGCTAACTCTGTGAATGGCATCCCATCTAGTTTGGCCCTTCGTGGCATGAGGGATGAAAATTGATCAGAAGGAAAGCAAAACTGCAAGGAAGAAAAGAATGAGTGTTTTTTTTAATTAAGGTGATGATAGATCATACCTCCCAAAGAGGTAGAATTGACAAGTCTGGTTACTACAAGAGTTGCCAGCTTTTCAATCAGTCCCTGCTCCTCTACTTTTACACACAGACAGTGGCTAGCACCAAGCATATTCAAACCTGGGGGTGCTTCCAGCCAGAGAAGGCTCTTAGCACTACCAGTCAAAAGGAAATTGTCCATCTATCATGCTATTTCCTCCTTAACAAACTTTTTTTTTTCTGGTTAAGAAAAATGACAGAAAAACTGTGGGGAAACAAGAGACAGGCGCCAAATGAAAAACATTGTTGCCAAGGCCTCAGTAAGATCCTGTGTTTGATAGGACTGTGCACGGATCTGAATTGGGATCCTGAATCTGGAGCGGATCGGGCTGATCCGGGCCTCCCGGATCTGGAACCAGTCACAGCACTCCCTCCCGCTCTCCCCCTCCCTCCCCCGCTCTTCCTGCTTACCTGCTGCCTCCTCCACGTCATCCCCCATCGTCCTCTCTTCTCGCTGTGTGCCACTGCATTTCCCGCTCGCATTGGGTGATGACATCACCCAACATGAGGGAAATGTGGCGGCACACAGCGAGGAGAGAGGACGATGGCAGGATGACGCAGAGGAGGCAGCAGGTAAGCAGGGAGAGTGGGGGGATGGAGGGGGAGAGCGGGAGGGAGTGCTGTGCATGGATCCGGATCGGAGCTGGAGCTGGATCCAAGTTGGATCGGATCCGATCCGAGTCAGATCGGGCCCGATCCGGACCTGACAGATCAGAATCCGGATCGGATCGGGGGGTCCGTACACAGCCCTAGTATTTGAGGCAGGGCGATTGCAGGATAAAAGCCTTGTCAGGAAGTACTACAGCTAGTTATAGTCATACGAAAAGCTTTAGAGTACCATATACAACCTGAACAGGTGTTGAACTGAAAGCTGCCAGTGGACCTAATTCTCCAGAGTAGCCTTCCCCAACCTGGTACCCTCCAGTTGTTTTGGACTTAAACTCCCATCAGCTCCAGCCAGCATAGCCAGTGATCAGAAATCCTGGGAATTGTAGCCCCAAACATATGGATTGCACGAGGTTGGGGAAGGTCGCTGTAGAGACAAATAAGAGAGTTGTAGCTCTTCGATGGTAAAACCTACTGTCAGGACTATGTAGTAGGCAGCTGTTATAGCCATGGAAAACACTGGGGCCATGGAGATCTTGTTGCTGCTCAGACAAGGCCTAACCAAGATAGGAAGTTTTTTATTGTCCAATGGTGAGCCTGGGTGTGTGCGCAGTAAGAGAATCCTTCACCAGGTGCCCAGATGTTCCAAGGAGCAGTTCTGCTAATTCACCACAAGAGGCAGCTACCTAAAGAATTAAGGTTTCTGGTTCTAGACTCATGGCTCCTGATATCTTACAGTGCCAAACCAGTGTGGCTTAATATTGATTAATTAATAAGCGCATTTAGATTGAAAAAAAATCCCACAATTCCTAGAATTACCTGGCTGAGGAATGCTGGGAGTTATAGGACTCTTTTCTGTCTAAACGTGAATAGATTATGCTGTTAAGGACTTTAACAGTGGGCTTTAACTCCTGAGTGTAAAATCCACATTACTGTTGTAAAAGAAGAAGGTGAGACTAGCCTTGCTAAAATGGAATAGATAGGCTAGGAGTTTAATTGAAGGAGGTGAGTGCTGGAGAGGGTGATCAAAATATCAGAAAAAGAAGGTGGAGAGGATCCAGGGAGAAAAGCCAAACACTTCTGACAGTAGGTGTAGCTGCAGGAAATAACTATAAGCAGTAATGCTTTTCTGATGTGTGTCCCTTCCCCCATAAGTATTTTTTACTATCCTGCTGCAAAAGACTTAAAGATGGTGCGAGGGGTACCCCAGGAGAGGCTGTTTTACAATATGGAAGATACGAGGCACAGTCTTAGAGCCTGTTTTTAATGCTAGGAATTAGCCCTGAGACATGGAAAGTAACAATAAAGAATGGATCACTGAGCATGTGCAGAGTGCCTTTCTTTCAATTTTTGGGCACTCACAGCCAGTAGTTAATTTCCAAAAAGAGTTGTGAAGCCTCTAGCCTGCCCAGAAACTTGTCCCCCTGATATGATCATCCTGCTCTTAATCATAGAGGGCCTACAAACATACATAATTTGAGCGGTAGAAGCACATTTACCATGTTTTGTTCAAATGCACCATCTTCTCTTCAGGGAAACCAGGTCTCTATATTTGCAGCGGGAGCCAGCCATGCTCTGCACTAATTGGCTGAAACCTGTGATGTCATGAAATCACTTCTGCCAGCCTTTTCCTGGAGCAAGATGGAATAATGTTTACATTGTCAGACTAGGGCTGGGGGTTCCAGGTTCAAACCCTCACTCAGTCATGAAGACCACTAAATGACCTTAGACAGGTCATTCTCTCAGCCTAATCTACCTCACAGGGTTGTTGTGAAGATAAAATGGTGTGTTGGGTGGGGGGAGATCTATGTATGTTTCCTTGAGGAGAGGCAGGCTATAAACGGAATAAATAAAATACAATTTGGGCTAATTTCTGGCATTGAAAAGTTCTGGGAATCACATTAAGCCCTGAGCAAAGAATCATGCTCCTGGATCATTAGGTTGCTGGAGGATGTGATAGTCAGGCAGCTTTGATTTCCAACACCAATCATATTGGAATTTTGTTTAGATACAGCCTACCACGTCCTGGTGGTTCAAGATGGGTAACAAAAGTATATCTCCCAACAAAATTGAATAAAATGCCCTTAAAACTCTCCCATCATCTGCTAGCATAACCCTGAGATCCAAATGTCTGACTGAAGAGGCAGACTTCGAAAGTCTTCCAGAAGGTGCTCAGCCTTGGACCCAAGCCCAACTCCCATGATTTGTGGAAATTATGCAGGTTGAGTGTATTGACATATATTTCCTTACATTGCATAACTAAAATGAGTAGTGCTCTTGTGCAGCTCCTCTTCATTTTAAGGAGGCTTTTGTAAGGGAATTTCCCAACGCATTATGGTCCGTGTTAATTAATGGGAGAGAGGTGGTGCCACCTGGATTTTCTGCATCATAAGGCACCCAAATGTATTGGGCCAGCAATGTGTCCTGTTACTCCCTCGCCTACCTTGTCCCAGCATCTTCTGTCTCACACACACATGCATATTCACACACTCACACCTAAGCCCAAGTTCCGCTGGACAGTCCTACTTATGTTTTGTCTCAGACTGGTGCTGCACGAGCGAACCCAGATGCCAGGGAGGAAAGAGTTTTCCACCAGCCTGGCGTCTGCTCCAAAACTGGAACAGAGAACTGGGTGTGACCCTGCCTGTAATCACAAACACTTGGATCCTGGGATATAAAGGCTGCTATTGTGGGCTCCGGGGGGGCTGTGGGTTTGGAAGGGATGTGGAGCGCTTTCGGCAGAGATGCTAGCCTCCTGTAATTGTTGGCTGCAGCCTGTGTGGAGAGCAGCTCTTTTACTGGAAGTAACTCTTCTCTTACAAGGAAAGACATCATTCATATCCCGGGCTGCCCCAAGGGAGACAATTGTCTGGGCAGAGTTGCCACCTTTTTTTCCTGGCCTTGCTCCTGTGCCTACAACACCAGCCTGACATTAAAAAAAGAAAGAAGCAGTTGCAGCTTTTCCCAGCGCAGTGATAAAATGAGACGAAAATGCTTTAGTTAGGTCTCCAACACTGCACCCGTAGACCTCTCATAGCACCCACCAGGCTCTCAGACTCCCCTGATTTCTATTTTATTTCTTAAGATTTTAAAAAGGTTTATTTATATATTTTTAATTGGGAGGCTGCAAAACAAAATGCTGCCCTCCAATGCCATCTCCATTTAGGGTCAAAAGAATAGTTTTTTGTTTGTTTGTTTTGAACTCTGCCTTGTTAGGTTCTTGGCCAAGTTACTTTTCTTTTAGTTTCAGCAGTTTCCCTTCTGGGAAATAAGTATTTTGTGACCCCATGGCAGCCATTTTATGAATGGGGAAGCTTCCCCGCCACTGCCCATGGCAGCCATTTTGTGAGAACACCCACAACATTCTCCCAAAATTCCAAATGTGCCCACTGACCCAAAAAAGTTGGGGATCCCTGCTTTAGCAGCTTACTTTTTACATGAAAGGCTGCTATTAAAGGCACAGGAGTGTGGGCAGCAAAAACAGGTAAAAGAAGGAAGGAAAATTCCAGGCACACAAGGTAATATTTTATTGAGTCCAACTTGTTTCAAACAGAGTTCTTCCTCTTGGCACTCTTAGAGCTTCTCTACACACAGGAAAAGTCCTGCAACCTTACTGGGGCTTTCATCCTCCACAGTCTTCCTACTGTCATGAGGCGCCTCTTTATATGCAACTATGTGATTTTGAATTGAAAACTTCCCTTCATGGAAAGGCTCCATTGTGTTGAATGAGACAGCACCATTTAGTGGCAGAATTATAGTGCAACACCGACTTTACATACTGGGAGATCCCAAAGATAATCCCACATTTTCTCCGTTTCTTTCAAAAGCGAGATTCCTGGGGGAATAGCACGTGAGGCGTCCTGGATGTTGACAATGATGTGTAATGGACTTGCAAACATCTGTGAGTGGCCAATCATGAGCATGCAACAAATTGCTCATTTAGAGAAGCTGTTAAGCATAATCAATTTCAGTCTTTGTCTCTTCACATTGTTGCAAAATAACTAATGTGTGTTTGTGTGAGATAATTAGTTTTTTTTAAAAAAAAATCTTCTAGAACTTAAGTTGCCTCACGTATTTAGGGGGGAAGTGGGATATAAATAAATTGGAATAACATGAGCATAGACATGGCCCAAGACATTTTAGTGCCTGAGGCAGACAACTCAAAGGATGCCCTTCCTACATTCACAGGAAAAACAGAAAAAAGAAAGAAAAAAGAATGAACTAAGAATTGGCTCCTGTTTGCTGCCACTTGACAGTAGAGCTGTGCACGGATATGGATCCTGAATCTGAAGTGGATTGGGGTGATCCGGACCTCCCGGATCCGGACCTGATCATGGGAGGTCCAGATTGTTCCGGACCGGATCAGACCATTCCAGATCAATCCGGATTGATCCGGAAATCCATTGATCCGGAAATCCTTCCAGGTCCTTGGATGCCAGCTGCGCAGCCAGCAATCAGGGACGCCAGGCCGGCGGTGAGTCCACTGGACTCACTGCCCTCCCCCCACTCTCCCTGCTTACCTGTTGCCTCCTCACTGCCGTCCGCCGCTGCCACTTCTTCCTCTCTACTGAGAATCAGGCTGTGGACTCTCAGTAGAGATGAAGCAGCGGCAGCAGCGGACAGCAGTGACGAGGAGGAGGCAGCAGGTAAGCAGGGAGAGTGGGGGAGGGCAGTGTGTCCTTTTCCCCATAGACTTGCAAGGACCGGATTGGGGGTGGGGGCTGCACAGCCCTACTTGAAAGCTGCCATTTGAGGCAGCTGCCTCATTCTGGCTCATGGTCAAGCTGTACCTTTTTCTCTGTGTCCCACATTCAATTCAAGTTGACCCAGACTGACGCTAGAAGAACAAGCCAACATGCAAGCCACCTCACTCTCACTCACTGTAAATTTGTAGCTAGAAGGGATTCAAAAACCAACTGATCAAACTTCATATCTTATGGCCACTCCATAGAGGAGGGATGTAGAACCTCTTTCAGACTGAGGGCCGAATTCAATTTCAGAGAGGGAGGCTCTTGAGGGCCACATTCCAGTAGTGGGCAGGGCCAAAGTCAAAAGGGGTGGGGGCAAAATTACTAACATATTTGCCTTAAAGCTCTGACTGCCAATAACTAAGCTTGAGGAGAAGCTTTTCAGCCTTCTAGAATGGGGGGAAAGCAACAACTGATCAGCGTCCAGGGAAAAGGATGTTGGACCAGGGAAGCAGGCATGGCCATTTGCGAACCCCCGGAGGTTGTGCACCCCAAAACATAGTGTGCGTGTGCGCATGTGTTAGGGTGGGCTCCTGTATCTTTAACAGTGGTCTAGAAAAGGGGATTTCAGCAGGTGTCATTTGTGTGATCACAACAGTTAAGGCTACAGGAGCCCTGCCCTCCTGACCAGATACAAAAGAAGGCAGGGCTCCTATAGCGAACTGTTATGATGAAGAGGGAGTTTCACCAGGTGCTGCATGCATACAAATGACACCTGGTGAAGTTCTCTTTTCTATACAGGAGCCCTGTTCTCCTTTTCATATGGTCATCCTAACATGTGTGTACGTACCTACGATGTTACACATTTTTAAAAATGTGAAATTTGTATTTTGTTTGTACTGCTTGTGGCCTTTTTGCCGGCAGGGGCAGTTGAGCCCTTCAGGGTCTCAGACCCAGTACCTGTCTGACCCAACCAACCACTGGTACTTGAGATCCAGAAACCCTGGTGGGAGTAGGAAGAGCAATAACCCCCCGCTTAGGCAGGGGTCGGGAACCTTGGTCCTGTGGGCCAAATCTGACCCTCCAGGATTCTCCAGAATGCAGTGCCCCTTCCACTGGCGCCACCTTCTTTCCCTGAACTGCCGATTGTCTGCCGATTGTTTAGTGGTTTGCCAACTTTTGCACAGCTTTAGTTGCAGCTGGCAGTAAAAGCTTTAAACTAAAATATGCTGGTATATTTGGCCACTCCCCTCTTGCCTTTGTTCTATCCTTTTTGCCTTTGGCTCCGCCCATCACTGGAATGCAGTCCTTGACAGCTTTTCCGAAATTGAATTTGGCCATCCCTGCATTAAGGGGGAAATATGATGGCCTTTAGTGCACAAGCTCTGCTCGCTCCTCTCTGAAATCTCTGTGGACCTAGAACAAGGGCCAATAAAATTTCAAACCCACTAGCTCTTTAGGTCACAGTGGGTTTCATACTGTGCAATGGGAATTTTCTGCAAAAAAATACGATTCATTGTTTCAGTGAATCATGATGAGAACATTAGAAATGGTGGGCAGTGTTCTTGCTCACTACTATTGATTGTAGTGGTTTGTCCGTGTGATGTCTGAATATGGTCAGTAACGGGGAAATAGTGCGGTGAATGTATTTTATTTACTTTTATTTACTTTTATTTACTTTTATTTACTTTTATTTTCTTTTATTTTCTTTTATTTTCTTTTATTTTATTTCAATGAAGTCGCTTTTGATCTACCTGTAGCCTGAATTGGAACAGACCAGCCTTATCTTCCACACAGCATTGTTGTGAGAATAAATGGGGCATTGAGGAATGACTATGGGGCAGTGTCATTCTGTCCGTGCAAACGGAGTGTTGAACTAGAGGAAATAAGGTTCTGAACTATGCACATGTTCAGAAGAATCCAACTAAACTGGTGTTTGCATATGCGTGGTTTTGCATTATGGTTGTGCAACTCAATGGGTTGCACAACTGGTTGCGTAACATGTTGTGCAAAGATAATGGGCAACCAGCTGCACAAAGGAAAGATTCAGTGGAGCTCTGCTAACGCTATTTCAGTTTGAGGAAGGATAGGGATACTGTCCCGTGTCTACCAGCCTTCTCCAATCTGGTGCCTACCAGATGTTTTGAACTACAACTCCAAGCGTTCCCAACCATTGGTCATGCTGGCAGGAGCTAATGGGTGTTGAAGTCCAACCTGGAGGGCACCGGGTTGGGGAAAGGCTGATAAATAAGGACTTGAGCTCCTGGGAGGAGAGGGTGGATATAAATGTAATTTATATAAATAAACTCAAGTTTATGCCAGACTCTCCTCTTCACCCACTATATTCCTCGAGTCAGGCTCCAGTGCCCTGCCCCCACCCAAGGGATGTTTCTTTAAAACAAAATTTGGCAACCCTATGGCCAACCAGTGTAGCTTTCATAGCCACACTGCAAACCAATCACGGGCAAAACACACACTTTAAGCCTTCTAATGTGAAAATGCTCTCAGCCCAAGCCTGAATTAAGAGGCAGATTTCTGTCACGGCTGCTGCTGCTGTTCTGCCAACTGAAGCATGGTACCAAGGGAATCTTGCCTGATGGTTTTTCATTTTTCAGTCTGTTGGCTTTCAAATCCTGCTTGGATGTGGCCAAGGGAAGGGGAGGAGGGGAAGCTTTTTAACCCCTGTGGTGGAGAGGGATGCAGCTGGAGCGTGGGATGTGAGTCAGGCATTTGCAGAAAGAGCCCCAAGAGCAAAGGGGCCAAACTGGAAAGGAAGTAACCAGACTCCCACTGGCATGAGGAAATCCAGAACCACGCATGGAAGGCAATGTGGTCAGGACCGGTTTATGATCTCACCACCTTCCCTGGGTGTAAATCTAGAACCGCTCAGGGCCTATAGTGGGCGGGTCAGATTCTGATCTGAGCGTTTTTTGCTCATTGGGATTTTGGAATATTCACAATCCTAGGAAGTGTTACATTTTCAAATAGCCCCCACCACAGGCAGTCTTAGAAACTTCCCTTCTTTTCAGCTGTGTTGTGCTCTGCTTCACCAATAAGACTGATTAAGCTGGGTTAATTGTCTTTAAATACCCTTTCATTGCCAAACACCAATCAGAAATTACAGCAAAAGGGGCTTGCAGGCCCCATGGGGGGAACCCTCCCACCTCGGAGGCCCTGCACCTGGAGGTTCCCCTTCCCTGAGCTAAAGGAAGCCTTTTAAATTAAACATTTAAAAAATTTAAAGTACAACATAGCTCTCCTGGCTAGGAACGGCTGGAACCAATTCTGTGAGGCATGATAAACTACCCCTCTGAAAGGGAGATCATACTTCCCTGACATCTCCCCTTTCAGACAAAGTCTTAGGGCCTGATAGACAAGCTGGGGGCAGCCATGGATCTATCCCATTCATGTGTACGGTTACTATTTATTAAAAACGGCACACAAGCGAGGGGAGCTGCTGGTCTCTCACATTTACATCCCCATGCTGCCGTCACTGGAGGTATTTTCTTTCTAGTCCAGTTTTGATACCAAAAGTAAGGCAGACTTGGGAGAAAGGTGCCTGACGTGATGGAGCATCGGGAGGAGGGGAAGGGAGGGAATTCCACTCCCAATTACCCATCTGGCCCTTTTGATGTTAAAATAACAGCCCACCACCGCCCCTGCCGCTGCTACAGACATGTAAACAACGGATGTGGCCCCCTTAATTAGGAAAACTAGTACTACATTATAAACAAAAGCACAGAAGTATGTGTACATCTTGGTATTGTTCAGTTAGGTTTTGCAGAGCTGTCCGTAGTCTGGTTGATCTGCATGGCCTGCTCAGAGTCTGTGCGTTGCTCAAATGTAGGGTGACCAGATAAAATCCAGGTCAGGGCTCATGTAACTTTAACAGTTGTAGAGAAAAGGGGATTTCAGCCAGGGTCATTTGTATGCAGTTAGTTCCTGGTGAAATTTCCTCTTCATCACAACTGTTAAAGTTGCAGGGGCCCTGCCTTCTTTTCTATATGGTCACTCTAGTATAGTGCCTTCACCTTTAACTGTTGTGATGAAGAGGGAATTTCACCAGGAACTAATTGCATACAAATGACTCTGGCTGAAATTCCCTTTTCTCTACAACTGTTAAAGTTACATGAGCCCTGACCTGGATTTTATCTGGTCACTCTACTCAAATGTCGTAAAGATTAAGGCTGCCATCTCCTCTGGCTGCTCTGGATTTTGGACTCTTTTGGTGTATTATCTGGACTCTGCTTCCACATTTGTTTCCTCTTCTGGAATAAGCTGAATGTGGCTGCAGTTGTGTCTAACAAGTGAATGACTGTCTTATCTGACGGTGGAGCAAACACCATAGCTACAAGTGCCATTTCTCTCCCCGCTTGCACCACCATGTGTGTGCAAGTTCTGGTTGGAAGGGTTCCTCCAGATAAGGCAATTATTATGCCATTGCACCGCCTCATTCACAGAATTGTATAGGGGGTCCAGGCACTGTCATCTTCCATTTGTAGCCCTCCTGTGTTTTCTTACCGCTTCTTGCATCTTTTGTCTTACCACAGAAAATCCGCTAAGGAGAAAAAAGATGGAATAGCTGCACAATGACTTTTGAAAGGGAACCCTCCGTCTGGGAGCACCCAACTTTCAGTGGTTGCAATATTTGCCATAATGTCATTTTGGCTTATTTTTGTCCTGTCTTTTATATGGCGATGGGTAGCCCCCCCCCCAATTTCACCATCCTTTTTGCATGTTACAAAGTGGGGCGGTCAAGGAGGAGGTGCAAACACTAGTGAAGTGTTCCCCATATATACCACCAGCTCCATTTGTGCTCGACTCTGCTCCTGGATACCATTTTTTAAGGCGCCATCATGGAGTCTTAGAATGAAGGCAGGAGCAGGCAGTAATACTTCCTGTCCTCGCGGTGGTATCTTCCAAGTAGCAAGGAAACAGGAAGTAATGAAGAAATTGTACCCAGCAATAATAGGGTGTGTGATTGTTGCCACCACCCAAACTTTACAAACAAGCAGCTGTGAAAAAAAGTGAGGGGGTAAAATTCCATTAAACTTCCCTGCCCCTGTGCTCCAGAGTTCCCAGGTCGAAGCCAAAAATGTTCCCCAGAGAACTTTCGGATTGGTTCTACTTGTATATGCATCCAAATTCTTTCCATCTTTTTTGAGCCAGATCCACTCAATTTGGAAGTCAAATTCTTGGCTTCCTGTTTGGTATTTCGAAAGCGATTTGTTCAGCGGTAATCCAAAAGAAAATTGACGTAATAAACATGACTGAATAAAACAGACAAGGGCAGGATCTACACTACTGCTTTAAAACGGTTTAAAATGGTTTATAACAGTAGTGACAACTGTTGGGGCCCAGGACACACTCCATATACAGTTTTCAATGTGTTGTATCCTGCTTGGTGTAGATTGGTCCCGCCTATAAAATTAAACATATTCATAGTCAGGCGACACAAAATATAAATCCATCCAAAATACACATGAGATGATAGGTATCCATAAAAACAACAACACTTTAAAAAAAATAAAAATAGCCAACAACCTCTTGATTATTATTTGAAAACAGAAAATCAGTTTTCTGCAAATTGGACCAAATCTCCGACTCCTTCAACAGTCTGGGCAAGAATCTATTCATCACAGTCTCAATTATAGGACAAAGAAGTAATGTATTAAATACTCAATTTCACAATCACAGTTCTGCTGATTGTGTGGAATGCTGTGAAACTTCATCTGAAACAGCAGGCAGAATTAACTGAAATCTCAAGAGGGTATAAGCTTTCCCTTAAATACTTTTGAATAATAATCACATAGGCTGTGTTGATATTTAATAGTGTTGTATCAGGGAGAAATCCTAACTGAAGCCACAGGTGATAAATTGTAGTAACTATACACTTCCTTTGCTCTGTTCTTACGTTCCAGTTTGGCAACAGATCTCTTGATTTTATAAAATAGTTTTCTCTAAAAATGGATTACACCAAACCAGTCTCTGATGCGAAGTATTACATCTGGGATTTAAATTGAATCTATAAATATTCAATGTGCTTTGTGCTGATCCAAGACATTTTGCTGCCTTAAGAGAAGTAGCAAATGGTATCTCCCTCTCAGCTCCCACACTGTGGCACAGAGGTTTCAACCTCTTGCCACATCATTCAAGCATCAAGTCCTGTCTTCGACTATCCCCTAAATCTTGCCTTCTGAATCAGCCTTCTTCACTTTGTTACATAGTTATTCGGCTCAATTTGCTTAGCCGAATGAGAGTTTGGATAATCCCCCTTCTTTTCATAGACATGAGTTTGAGCCAGAAACTAACAAAGCTACAATTGGGCTTTTATTTCTATCAGAAGAATAAGAGTTGCAATCCAAGGGGGGGGGGGGGAACTGTAAACTGTAATTGGGGGGGCACTTAATATCAGTGACAATATTTATACTGGAAACAATTACAGCTGGCTGTGCATAAAGCCCATATTGCAGCTGAGAATGTAGTTTTGACTCTGAAGATGTTTGGAATGGGTAATAGGACCAGTGTTCTGTCATATTGCCCTTCAAAATGCCAAAAGTCCTGCTGAGATCTAAGCGCAGGACATTGCTTTGTTCAGAAGCGCATTCAATCCTGTGAGCCTCCATCTGCAGTCTGAAGTGCTACAGATGACTAAAAGCGTTGCTTATAGCTGCAGTTGTTTGGTTTGGATTTTTACTGTTAATAGCACATACAGGGGCATTGATCAGGACTGGGACATGGAGAGATGGGCTCTAACCCGTTCCTCTACACTACATGAGAAGAAAGGGGTGAAACCATGGTATTTAGAGTAAAAACAACAACAATTTTCAAATGGCACGTTTAAGCGGTTTGACAGAGCTTTTGTACAAGAGGCTGTTAATCCTGTATCTACTTTTGGTTTTGTAACAGAATTGAGATGCAAGCTCTACACAAAGGGCTTTTCCTTTCCTGCTTTTCTGCAACATAACCTCTAGGTGGAGCTGTGCTATAGCAAAATAGTACAAGTACAGAAGAAGAAACTGCACTTTCAGAAATAATACCCCATTTTTCCCATTCTAAAAAAAAAAAAAATCTGGGAAAGTGCTCTAAAAAAACAGAAGGGAAACTGGAGTATCACAACATTGTCTAAAGAATCCATATACAACCATAAGCAACGAATCATAAGTGCACAATAAATGCCACATGTAGAAAAGCTCTTAGGCTGTTGTAACAAATTAGGTTCATTAACTGTTTCACCCCACTTTGCATATTAGCACTGTAATGTGAATCCTGTTTAAGGCTCAACCAGACATTGCAAGAATGTGTGCGAGCCACCTGCCTGAGCATCGCCCCTGGTAATGCGGAGTTGGAAAAAAAAGTCAAATTGTGATATCATCTCATTAGTGTTTAGCTATCACCCTAGAAGTGACAGCCAATTAAGCAGTTCAGGGAGCATGGAAACACTAACATGATTAGTAGCAGTGCATGTGTCCTACTTTACAGAGAACAGTCCTCTGTTTGAAAGAGTGCCAGAGGACAGTTCTCAATTTGAAGGCCATCCTCTATTTGAAAGGCTCTCCCACCCAAATACAGTTTAAGGAAAAAGAACCATAAGAAGGGAGGGCCCTTGAAATTGTTGACCAACACTTAGTATCTGGAAAGCAGACTGAGCAAGCACACAGATCACCTGTTTATAGCCTTCCCCACTATGGTGAGATTATTATATTTGTACTTATAAATATATGATTATTCCTAAATGTGCATCTATACATATCAATCAACACCTGTACATTTTATCCAACCGTGTTCCCTCTTTTGTGGTGATACCTTTCCTCTTTTTGGCAATTTGCCAGTGGTCACTCTATTGACGAGGTCACGTCACACTCCCCCGCAAACTAACCTTTACTGGGGAGATGCAGGAGGGTATGGATTGGCAGTGCTTACACATCTCCCTGAAACTTGGAGCTTTGTTGCAACTCTGTTTCCACATGTCAACCTGAACCCAACCTGTTCTGATTTCTGAACATTTATTGACTTGAACTGAACCAGAACAACAGTGAGCATCTTTAAATGAGCATTTTATGGCACACTTTTGACTGGCCACTCACAAATGTTCGTGGGTCATTTTGACGACACTGTCACCCGCTTGTGCATCTCCCGCTCCATTTCCGGCTTTAGCAAAAAATAAACCTCAGAAAACCTGACTCTTCCAAAATATATCGGTATTGGTCAGGATTTCTCACCATGGGCAGGCAAAGTTACGCTATAAAATTTAAAATGGCCATTAGAGGGCACTGTCCCACTGAACTACATTGAACTGTACAAGCCACAGGCTACTCTCTTCCTCATGTAATTTCAGCTTGCTGCAAATGCAGAAGCAGGAAGCAGAGTCACAGTAAGGAAATGCGATTTCCCCCTGATTGAAGGAGCCTTTGTATTAAACTGGAACCGAACCAGAACAACTTTAATCACAACTAAACCTGAACTAGTTTGATTTCCTCATGGTAAGGTTTAGAAATAAAACAAAAGGGGAGTGGGTACAGAAATCTGACCCTTGGGGGATCAGCTAAACAGGAAGGCAGGTGTTCTCTGTCTTTAAAAAACATGTAGGAAAGGAAATTTAAGAGGTGGAATGCGCTGGGGTGAGAAATGCTGCAATTGCTGAACTTCTCCCTTCTACACAATTATTGAAGGTACAGGCGCCCTTTCCTCCTGTGTTGCTGGTCACATCCTCGGTGTGCTCCATCTGAGCCTAGGATTGTGTCCATTCCTAGTGTAAAGCCCCACACATCTAAGATTAGGAAGAAGAGCTTCCAGCTTGTGAATGAAGGACTTTCAGGAAACTTTGAAACCTGGCATGGATTGCCCTGCCTTCTGTATAGAAACCTCCACTGTTTCCGGTTGTACCTAGTGCCCCAAAAGTAAAATAAAATAAAATACCACTGCTGCAGAAAGGCACGTGTCCATTGTGGTGGGGTTGGGGATTAGAGATTCGACGATAGAGAGGTGTTAGCTCAAAGTCCTTTCCAAACGTAACAACTCCTTGCTCAGAGTTTCTGCTCACTTCAGGCATCTGGGCAGGATTGCACTTTGTCCATACATTTGGCTGGGGCTGTAGCGTTGGCGTCTGGCCTTTCAGAAAGCAGCAGTCAGCACAGAAGGGAAACGTTACAGGACAGGAAGAACCTCTGACCCAGAATCGTGGCTCTAGGCAAAGCACTCCATGTCTCAGCCTTTCATTGGCAATACCGGAGTACTAGGGCTGAACCCCATCCCCACCCCACCCCCTTATTTCAGGTGGTAAAATGTGTGTCTGTGTGCAAAGTAAAGGGGTGACATGGGTGCTTTAACAATGGTGGCATCTACGGCACTCCTTTTGGTGGCTGTCAGGCACCATTTCCTTTTTATGAGCCTCTTGGAGGACTGCTACGTCATCACGCAGCGTTGTTCTGAGGGGACTTGTGGGGGGGAGGGGAGCCAAAAGATAGCACTGCTGCCGCAAAATGGCAGCTGTGTCTAGGGCCTGAGGCATTTTGCTGCCTGAGGCAAATCAGGAAACTGTGTTGTCCCCGCCCCATGTGATATGTGCATGTCTTTAAGAAGCCTGCAGCTCTTTTGTTTCTTTTTCTTTTCTGGAGGCCTGGGTGGCACCCATTCTCCATTCTTCTTGTGTTGGCTTTGGTGCCAGCCAGCCAGCCAGTCTGTATGTGGCTCCTCAGGAAATAGTCTCTTCTCATATAGATACCAATAAAGAATGGTTTTGTGGAAGCTTCGAAGTCAGAAGTGTTTTACTTGGGGCCAAGTCCCCTCCCAAAGAAGTGATGGGGGCATTTTCAGGGCATCTTTCACCCAAGACCTGTCTCCCTTCCCCCCAGATTTATCCTGAGATAACTTTTACCTAAGCTCTATATTGGAATTCCTTACATGTTTATTGAGATAACATAAGTGAAGCGTTTATTCATTCAATGTATGTGTCATTCAGATTCATTCCAATGTATGCCAAGCATTCTGAACTAGGGCTGTGCACAGCCCATCCCTGATCCGGTCCATATCCAGACGATCCGTATCAGACCTGATCTGGACCGGATCAGACCTACCCCGATCCGGAACCGGATTCGGATCCAGAGACCCTCTTTTTCCTCATAGACTTGCAAGTCTATGGGAAAAAGGACTCACCGCCCTCCCCCCAACTCTCCCTGCTTACCTGCTGCCTCCTGGTCCCTGCCTCTGCTGCCTGCCGCCGCCGCTTCCTCTCTACTGAGAACCAGTCCTCACAGCCTGATTCTCAGTAGAGAGGAAGCAGCGGCAGCGGCGGATGGCGGCGTCAGTGATGAGGAGGCAGCAGGAAAGCAGGGAGAGTGGGGGAAGGGCAGTGAGTCCAATGGACTCACCGCCGGCCTGGCATCCCTGGATGCTGACTGTGTAGCTGGCACCCAGGGACCTGGAAGGGCAATGGGCCCACCTCCCCTGATCTGCTTCAGATCCAGATCCGGGAGATCCGGATCACCCCGTCCCACTTCAGATTCCGTATCTGTATCCGTGCACAGCCCTATTCTGAACACTCTAAAGTAGCATAGTAAAACTCTCATTTGGAATTGTGTTCTTGTGCAAAGTAAGCATATTCGCATAATTCCCCCTACTTTGCTTAATTTATTCAATTTCTTCTAGTCATGGGTTGGGTCCAAGAACTGTGGAAGGAAGCAGTGATGCTCCACTGGAAATCTCATTCAACCCCCCTTTTAGCTTCCGAGATACTTCAGATATCACCGCCCCCACAACATCCAAGCCTATGTTTGCAACAATAAGGGCTGGAACAGGAGAGCGCAATCTACAGCCCTCCACAAATTTCAAAAGCCCTTCACAAGGGATCAGTTCAGACTTTTGGCAAGAGCAATCGGTCCCTCCTCTGGAAGCCTGCAGGGCGGGTAGGAAAAGGGAGAGAGAAAGGGCTGGTTGAAAGAGAGAAAAAGGGTGGCACTACCTTCTGCCAGTATACGTGGTCCCGACACTAAATGTGGCCCCAACAACAAGAACAAAGAGGTTCCCCACCCCGGAGCTAGAACTTGAAAACTCTCAAAGCTGTGGTTCTCAAAAACACAAGCTACCGCATTTTGTACAGATGCAGAATTGCAGCATACATTTAGACCTGCGTATGACAGATAGTAATATTGGTAGGGAGCACCTGATGGAGCCTGGGTAATGGAAAATGTGGCCTTTCACTATTAGACACACATTCTGGTAGTCTCCCGGAGCTGAACAACCTATTCAATGAAAGTGGTGTGTAAGAGCAGGTCCTAAGGGTGGTATTACTCATTAAAGGCACCTTCCTTTCTCCCCCCCCCCCAGTACTGAAGGTCTATACTTAAGTTGGACTAGAGATCTCTAACAGAAGGGACCCTCACTAAATCACGGTCCCCAGGATTCTTTGAGGGAAACCATGACAATTAAACTGGCATAAAACAGGCTTTTGGAAACACAGATATGCCAAGTATGGCACTGAAGGATTATTTCCAACTCAAGAGTGCTTCCAGGCGAGGCTTTTTGTGTGCAAATGCCCTGCCTCTTTATAGGGGGTTCAGATATTCTCATCTTCCATCTCAACCTTCTTGTGTTTTCCCCACCTCTTCTTCCATCTTTTTCTTTTACTGTAGGAAATCTGCTAAGAAAGAAAATACCTTCTGATCCTTAGCTTAAGGCCTGCCCTGGCTTCACCTAATACTTGCCTCACAACTTTTTGCCCCAGCTTTGCTGATAATCCACTGGGTTCGTCACAGCGCTGGGTTGGCGCAGTCTGCCTCCGAAATCCCACAGTTTTCCTCTCCTGTGGTGGCGTCAGGTAATCCCAACACCGAGGAGGGAGCACGGGGTTTCCGGTGGCCATCTGGATACTGGAGCCGCCCCGCCCTCTTCCTGGTGGAAGGCGACCAATTGCCAGTCACCTTCTACGAGGGACTGCCCCCAGATTGGACCTGGATTGGCCCTGGAGCAATGTCAGATGGTGGAAGAGCCGTACTGATGTTGCTCCCCTTGAAAAAGTAGGGGTAAGTCCCCAACTTTTTCAGTGTGCAGCTTCACAGGAAAGCCCCAGGGGTGGCTGCGAAGCTGCGTCTGCATCATATAACGGATGCAGCACAGATCCGCAGCCACCACGGGGCTTTCCCCACATATAGACAGCCCCCTGGCTGTGCCACCCTGATACACATATAGTACACACAGCCTAGCTCTGCCTATATGGGATCCAACATTGTTGAAATCAAAGTGGGCAACACCTACTTCTGCGGTGGAGAAGCTTTGCACACTGCATGATATCAGCTCACACGAATCCTGCCTCTTTACAGTAAGAGGGGGGGGCAGTACAAGCGAGTCACAATGATCTCACCTCTGCAGGCACTGCCATCTGGAAGCCCATGCCTTACCACAAATTTCCACATCTAAAGACCTGGGGAAACAACTTCCAGGGAGTGGGACATGGAGAGAGAAAGAGAGAATATGCCAACTAACCCTATAGCGGGTTCCCTACTTTTCCTGTCCGCAGCATGCCGCACGGCCCAAAGAATCCCTCAGGGAAGCTCCGGGGGGCAAGGGATGGGTCTCTCTTTGACCATTACAGGCCTGCAGGCAGGCTAAAATAACTGCTAAATTACAGCCCTGCTCTTCTGAGCTTCAGGCAATTACAGGATGCCTGCTTGCTACCAGAACCCAGGCAAAGTCACTATATATTTGTTGCTAGTTATCTATACACTCATGTAGCTATAAACAGTGCTGATTGCTTGCAATTTGGAAACAGTATGCTGGGCCAAAGCATGGATAGATGGCCAGTCATGCATCTCTGTCTGCAGACTGATACATGAGGGGGCTGTCATCTATATTTTGCACTCTGTACACGTTTCCCTGCAGCAAGCACTGTGTGTGTGTATTTATGTGTATATATATATATATATATATATATATATATATCAGCACTGTTTATAGCATGGGTGGCAACTTGTGGATCTCCAGATTTTTTGGCCTACAGCTCCCAGTATAGCCAATCGTGTTTTTTTTCCTCTCCAGGGTGAGATGGACACACATGAGTGACTCTGAATGCAACACCAATTTCTTCTTCCTCTTCACCCCTCTTCCCATAATTCAGGAGGCCTGCCCACTTTTATCAGAACCATGCACGTTTATCCAATTAAATATTTGTTTGGCACCGTATTTATTTGTTTGAAACAAATCAGTTAATTTTTTTTAACCTGAAAGCTGCTTTGTGGGGAGGAGAAAGGGGCTCATCATGATGTCACAGGGGCTAGCCAAGCAACTGGACACAGCTGGACTGGGCTGGAAGCTAGCAGAACCGGTTCCTCCCAAGTTTGATCCTACAGGGAAGGTGCTGGGAACCAGACAGAGCTAGGGTGGCTCCTTAGTAGTTTGACCCTTCTAATTATGTCTGTCTGTGTGTATGCACCCTGCCTCTCACCTTTAAACTGTGTAAGGCTTTCCTTTGTAATTTTCAAACATGTTGGTGGCCCATAAGGAATCTAGTTAAAAAGTAAAAAAATTGAAAGTGTAGACCGTACAAGACTGAAGTCGGACCCCCATGTCTTACATGGTGTTACTTATACGGTTATATAATTACCAGTTAGAATGGCTGGTGATGGAGAAAGCTCTGGGAGGGGAGGAACAGTTGGGATCAGCTCAAACATCATTTTGGGTAGGGCTGTGCACAGACCCCCCGATTCGATCCAGATCCCGGTCTTTCAGGTCCAGATCGGGCTCGATCCGATCCGACTCAGATCCGATCCGGATCTGTACACAGCACTCCCTCCTGCTCTCCCCCTCCCCCCACTCTCCCTGCTTACCTGCTGCCTCCTTTGCGTCGTCCTGCCGTCGTCCTCTTTCCTCACTGTGTGCTGCCGCATTTCCCGCTCGTGTTGGGTGATGATGTCACCCACCGTGACCGGCAAATGTGGCACTCTAATGGATTCGGGATCCGTATCCGTATACAGTCCTAATTTTGGGAGCCCAGCTTGTAACATCGGCCTCCTCCCTGACACACACACACACACTACAATCCCATCCCATACATACAATTTCATGAGTCACAAAAGAAAAGTTTCTATTTTAATTCTGAAATTACACCATGGTCCACACTGGGACTTTTCTATCAAGCCCCAAGCCCCCATAACCTTATTCTTTCCTATTTCTGTTTAACATAACTATCCAGCCTGAAAAAGAGTCCTAGCAAACTTGTTGACTATTTGGTATTATCCTATCAATGTTTTGATTTTTTAAAAAACAAAAATCTAATGTATCAATATAACTACAAACATTTTATAAATAGACCAATTCACTCTAAAACTTTCTTTTTCTGGTCTTTTTCATTGCAAAATTATGAATTAATGGTGGTATTACCTATCATTTGAAAGCATTAGATTGGAGTTGTGTGCTTCATCCAGAAGCTTTTCTTCATTATCCAGTTGCTACAAGACAGATCTCTATATTGAAATCATGTTCACCTTGGCTCAGTTCGGATGACACATTAGTCAACAGAGGGTGGGCAGCCAACTCCAGAGTTGTTAAAAAAGGGGGGTACTCGTCTGATAACATGGCGCCACACCCCGGTGGAGCAGGTTGAGGCTTCGGTTAAGTGGATTACTAGTCAACCGGCCATTTGACTGACATAGGCCCCAACCCTCTCCCCACCCTCCCTCCTTCCTCAGTCCTCCTCCTGCTATCCCAGCAGCCTCTGCAAATTGTGCTGGCTGTAGCAGAGCGGCTGGTGCCATTGTAGCCGCTCTTGGCAGAGGACTTTGTAGCCGGCGAAAATAGTTAACTCACTGGGGTGGATTTGTCCATGGAGCCCAACAGACAACATGCGAAACAATAGTTGAATGACGAATCAATTCTGCAGCCAGTTGTTTTTCTCTGTGGGTAATTTTGCCAAAAAATGTCAACCGTGGGGTGGGTTTTGCCCGACAGACAACACAATTACCAACACTTGATTACCGTTAATTAGGGTGACCATATTTTGGAAACCAAAAAGGAGGACAGCATGGTCGGCCCCCAAGGGCGCGTCTCCACCAACATGTCCACCCCAGGGGGCATGTCCAGCACCAAGGGCCTGTGGCCACCTGAACATAGCCTTGGTCACATGACTGATTTTACAGCACACGATTAAGACAAATCTGTTATACATAACACCTTAATGTTAAAATTACTGAAATAACAAATGAAACATCCAATGTATCTGAAATTAACTTCACTCACTCATACTTTTGTAGCTTTTGAATGGAATTCTGAGGAAAAGGCTTCTGGCCCATTTTGTTTTGCCCTGTGAGCTGCTTTGACTGACGTCTCCTTCCATACATTTTGATCTGTGGATGCCTCACTTCTGCTGAGTTCCAGGTGCCCGATGGCCCACCAAATCTGCAACAGGAAAGGTGTCATGCTTGCCCAGCACTTCTTAGCTAAAAGCTTGAGATCGCCTTGATGCCAAGGGCTGAAAGTGCTCAAGGTTTAAACTCAAACTTTTTTTAAAAAATGCTAAAATTCAACAGATGAACAGATCTGCTTGAAACTTGGCATGACTAAGCCCTACTTAAGAGCTATCATGATGTCAAGTTTCATCCCTTTATCATTAAAAATGACATTTTTTAATAAAAATATAATAATTTTAAAACCTCAAATTTTAAAAAAATCCTAAAAATCAATGGATGAACAGATCTGCTTCAAATTTGGCATGGCTAAAGCCCTACCTAAGGGCTATCATGGTGCCACGTTTCATCCCTTTATATTTAAAAGTGATGGAACTGTGAACATTTTTATTAATTCCCATTGACTATAAAGTAGAGCTGCCATGGGGTGGGGGGAGGATGGAAAAAAACTGAATTTTTCTTCAAATTTCATAATCCCCCCCCCTCCCGGATTTGTTACCAAAATCCTGACATGTCCTGGTTTTTCCTGACATATGGTCACCCTAACTGTCATTAATAACCCCTGGTAATTGTGTCATCCGAACCCAGCCCTTGTTTTTCTTCATCAAGTTCCCTAGGTGGGAGCCTGAACCAGACTGCAGAAAGGCCTTGTCTGCTTTGAAAAACTAGAAGCTTAATTGGTGTCATTTAACTTTTTTTAAGCTGCTTTTTAAAAAATTTCTTAACGGATTTGTATCTTGCTGCCTGATTTGCATTTATCTTCCTCCTACCCCCGTGTGGATGTATGTGTATTTTGGGTCTGTAAATCCTACCAGCAGCACTAGATCCAACTGTCCCTGGGATCAAAATCCCAGATTATTACATTGCTTTCCCACTTCCACTGTTTTTCCGAAGCACAAGGCGCTGTGGTACTGTTGGTTGGGAACATGTCACTGATCTTTAAAATAGTGCCGTTTCTCCTCCACCTCACACCCTCCTTTCGCTTATTCTCTGCATATCGTTATGAAGCTGTACAACCTGTTAGGTGGCTCTATAGGTATGCTAGATCCATGTGAACCTATCCATAGGAATGCTCTAAAAACAGGTGTAGGCGACCTTTAGGGCCTTTTGAGTACATTTGGCAGCTTGAGAAACTGTCTTGGACACCACCACAAAAAGAAAGCGTTGCAGATGAAAGCATCGGTCTTCAGCCACCTGCCATCTTCTTTTCTTAAGAACATCTCTGAGCCCGACATGTGCCCCAGAGGCATTCATGAGAAAAGAAGATGGGAGCAGCTCAGGTCCTCACTGGCAGCGATCCCAGCTGCCAATAAGAAGTGTTGTTACTTTAAAGAAAAAAGGAAAAAGGAGGAGGAGGAGAAGGGATGGGGTGCCTCAACGGGAACCAAGAAAGGTGTGAGGGTTCTCTGGTGCCCACAGGCATCATGTTGTCCACCCCCTCCTTTAACAGTAAGGCATGGGGAGCAGCAGGAGGGCAGAGGAAGGGGTGTGGTAGGAAATGGTGCCTGGCATCAGTTGGAAACATGTTCCATCATGAGGACTAGAACCTTGAAGATGACTGGGAGCCATTGACCCTGTTCAGTCAACATGCTAAGCAATGGTGGTTAATCATTTTAAGCTAGATGTTATGGCTTAGCATGTCATTTCAACCATGACTTACCGTGTCGTGTGAACTGTTCCTAACCATGGTGGCTGCATAAACATAGTTTAAACAAGCTCACTAACCCTTTGCTGCAAAAGGGTTAGTGGCCTAACCATGGCTTAGCATATCATCTGAACAGGCTCACTATGAGCTCCATCACACCAGCGATTTAGTGCACTCTCACCGTGCCTGGTGTGCAGATTTGCAGCACGGTACTCACATGATGCCGTGCCTGTCCTGCTGACACTCCGCCTCTTCCCCAGTCTTTCCTAGAACGCTAAACGTCTGGATTATTTTCCCTAAGTGCATTTAATGTTCCCTAAACCTCCGTGTAGTTTTAAAGGAACTGGGGGCTTAAATAGATTGCATCAGGTCCTGGCAGGGAAAAGCAATCTCTCCTAGCAGCCGGCTCCGAGCCTCAATATAAAACCCAAACCTTGCATTCCAGGCTTGAAAGCATTGTACTCCCTCGATGCCCCCAAAGAGCCAGACTAAAGGGTCGTTCTATTTTTGCCCAGCAGAAAGGCTGTCTGGTTGAAAAGCTCATCTGACAGGACCTGACTGGAGGGAGAAAGAGAAGGGGAAGGGTGGAGTGGAGTGGAGTGAAGTGGAAGAGCAAAGGAGCGAAAGAGTAGCTATTCAGGTGAAAGGGATCTTAAGCTTGATGTGCTTCTGCATCAGAGGTAAAAAAAAATGTGGAGGCAAACCAGGGGGGGAAATTAGGTGTGATGGAAGACTATGGCTTAGTGTGTCATGTGAACCATACCTAACCATGGTGGCTACATAACCACAGTTTCAACTTGCTCACTAACCATTTGCTGCAAAGGGGTTAGCGGCCTAACCATGGCTTAGTGTGTTGTCTGAACAGGCCCATTGTCAGGCTCTGAGGAGAGAATTAATGTGGTCATAATGAAAGAGGGAGAAAAATTACTTCAGCATCCTGGACTGACTGGAGAGGGGAGGTGCCCCAGGATAGCAGGGAAGACCACCAAGGCAGATGATACAGATGTTGTAGGCCAGATGTGAGGTCAGGTCACCACAATATGGAGCAAGCCTTTTAGCAGCCGCTATGGAGAGAAAAAAGCTGCTTAATAACTGCTTGGATGTGGGAGGAGCAGTGAAGCTTAAGTTGATGTTGTTTAAAGAATTGTTGCTGAGATTATATGGCAAAATCCCTTTAGTAAACTGAAACCGCATTATTTCAGTTACGTATACAAAAATAAGGCTTCCTTTAATCAAAAGACAGTGCCTGTGACCACTGACCAGGGGTGGAAAATGGGAGGCACAAAGCAACGAGGTTCCTGATGCAAAGAAAAACAACTGCCTAGCAATGTGGAAGAATGCTGGGGTAGGGACCAGAGGCACTTTCTATTACAGTATTCCCAAAACAAGGAGATATGAGAGAGAGAGAGAGAGAGAGAGAGAGAGAGAGAGAGAGAGAGAATCTCTCAAATGCATCGTTTTCCATTGGAAGAGATTGGGGCTTGAGAATTTGAGGATTCATGGCAAGTGACCAAAGCCACTGTGGCATAGCGGTTAGAGTGCTGGATCCAGAGATCCAAGTTCTAGTACCCCCTCAGCAATGAAGCTCATTGGCTGACTTTGGGCCAGTCACTGGCTCTCAACCTAACCTACCCCACAGGGTTGTTGTGAGGACCAAGAGTACTATGTAAGTCACCCTTGGTTCCTCGCAGGAAAAAAGGCAGAATAGAAATATAATAAACAAACAAACCATAGTGCTTTCCTTTTGGGCAATGGGGGGCAATGAATTAAAATAAACAAGAACCTGCACTCCACTCCAGCCTCCCACAACATGGCACCCTCCAAACTGACACATTTGTAGTCTAACTCCCATCATCCTCAGCCAGCCATGACTGGGGGTGATGGTAGCTGTAGTCTGACACTTGGGGAGCTTCCCCAAAAGTTGTCACTTGACCCGCCCAAAATGATCCCGCCGCCACCCGTGTATATTTCCTTTGTGTCCGGTTTCTAAACACGTCTTGGCAGAACCAGTTGGCATCCTCAGAGGAGCAATGTTACAGCTGTTTGCTGGCCACTTCCATCCGAATGCTGGACTGAATGGAGGGCAGCAAAACGCAGCTGCGTGTACTGGAGGCCCTGACACAGCTCTGGTGGCCCAGAGCCCTGGGCAGAGATCCAGGCTGTTAATCCAGCCCTGCTGGGCAGGGATTTAAAAGCTCTGCGTTGCACAATCATTTGTGCAGTGGGTGCACACTCTCCCTCACACACACGCTTCCTGCTGTTCCTTATTCATCATTAGTGCCTTGTGGTGGCTCAGTGCTGCTTTTTCCAGGGAGCAAAGTGCCTGGTTTAAATCTTGCCCCAACGGTGGACTTACTAGGTAGTCACAGACAAGCTATTGGCCATGCTGGCTGAGAATGATGGGAGTTGCAGTCCAACACATCTGGAGGGTACCAGCTTCAAGAAATGTGAATTAGAGAGTCAGTTTAGGACCAGAGAGACCTGGGTTCAGATCCTTACTCAGCCATGATACTCACTGGGTTATCTTGGCCAGTTACTCACTCTCAGTTTAACTTATTTTACAGGGTGATTGTGGAGATAAAATTGGGGCGGGCAGTTAAAATGGAGTGGGGGCTATAAATGTAATAAGCCTCTATTTTCTCATGCCCTCATCCCACCCCAACCTGCAACATGGGGATGCATGGAACCATCAGGATAGTTAAAAGGATGTCTGAATTAATATACATGAAGTGTTTTGAACATTCTAAAGCACTATTCAGCCATTTCTAAGCATTGTTATTCATCAGAAACCAAATTATATCTATATCTAATCTATAGCTCATTTATATTGAAATGTGCATATTTATTACCTATATTGATCACATCTAGGTCGCTCCAGGAGCCTTTTTGGTTGAGGAGTGGGATAAAAATACTTGAAATAAATTATATCTATATAATATATATGGGGTATGGTAGGATATATATATATATATATATATACACACACACACACACACACACACACCCGAAGTGGCATGAACAGTAGGAGAGCTGTATCCTCCCTTCTCTTCCATCTTTACACCCCTGCACTAGTGTCTTTACATTAAGGGGAAATTGCGTTGCTTACCTGCGGCTTTTGTGCTTCCTGCTTTTTGGCACGATTGTTATGGGCTGCATTACATGGGCAGAGAGGGGCAACCACATGGTTTACATTGAATTGAAATGAATACTTTCCCTCTGTTCACTTCAATGAGACAATGCCATCTAGTGGCAGAAGATCCTGCTTTTTTCAGGATATTGCTACTTTAAAAGAAGTTCTTTTCATGGTGGAATCTCCACATCCTGGTCATTGATGATGTCATGTAAAAGACCCACAAACTTTCATGAATGGCCAATCACGAGCATGCAATAAATGCACACACACACACACACACACACACACACACACACACACTTCCAGTATTGGAGCTAGGCTACGGGCATAATGTGTCTGTGCAAAGGAACACAGGGTCACATCTTCAGGTCCCCTTGCAGCACAATCTGACCCCCGTCTCTCTACCTCCCACCCCATTCTCTCTCATATCTTAGCCTGGCAGCCCCCATGATGGAACACTTTCTCCTGCTGATGCCCCTGCTGGGACTGGTGAGCAGTGACCTTCCGTTTGTGCAGAGAGGCTTCTGGGACTTCTCCATGGATGACCCCAATGTCCAAGAAGAGGAAGATGCTTCGGGGATGTTCCCTGTTTCGGGAGGGTCTGAGTCTGAGGAAACCATTCCCTTCTACCCGGGTCTCTGTCCGTTCGGTTGCCATTGCCACTTAAGGGTCGTACAATGTTCTGACTTGGGTGAGTGTGTGTGTGTGTGTGTGTGTGTGTTTGTAATGGGAGGGCTGGAGCAGCGGAACAAGACTGTGATCTAGGATTCATTCTGGAAGTCTCGGTTCTGTGAATAGAGATTCAAGATATGGATAAGTTAAAGAGGGGCTACAAAAAAGTTTAAAGTCTTCCCCTGAAAACTGTTGCTTAAGAGCCTGAGCTAACATCCCTTCGAAATGTTTAAGAACATAAGGAGATCCCTGCTGGATCAGGCTGAATGCCACTGTAGTCTAGCATCCTGTTTCCCACAGTCGCCAACCAGATGCCCACGAGAAGCCTCACCCCTCCTGCAGCTGTATGGAGCAGTCCTCTTCTCTGAGCTACTTTTGCAGACCAAAGGGAGTAAACAACATGGTGATATGCTGTTGCATGTAACGTTTCTCTGACTTTTTTTTAAAAAAAAAAATGCAGTCAGGGGAGATTGAAGTGGTGGGAGAAGAGAATGCATAATGATAACCTTTTCCCTTCAGGCTGCTTTCTTCTCAGCCCCACCCCCGCAAGCTGCTTTCACTCAGTAGAGAATAGGGATGTGCATGGACCCCCCGATCCAATCTGGATCCCGATCTGGGAGGTCCGGATCGGGCCCGATCTGATCTGCCTCGGATCGGGCCCAATCCGATCTGCCTCGGATCTGGGTCCAGATCTGCCCCAGGTCCGTGCAGAGCCCTCCCTCCCACTCTCCCCGCTCCCTCCCTCCCCTCAATCACCCTGCTTACCTGCCACCTCCTCTGCCATCATCCTGCCGTCGGCTTCCGTCCTCTCTGTGGGCTTCCACATTTCCTGGTTGCGGCGGGTGATGACGTCACCCGCCACGACCGGCAAATGCGGTGCTCCAATTAGAATGTCGCATTTGCCCTTCACGGTGGGTAACATCATCACCCAGCACGAGCGGGAAAGCGGGCGGCTGACATCGAGGAAGCAGGATGACATGGGACGACGTGGAGGAGGCTGCAGGTAAGCAGGGTGATTGGGGAGAGGGGGAGAGCGGGGAGAGCGGGAGGGAGGGCTCTGCATGGACCTGGAGCGGATCTGGATTTGGTTCGCAGATTCGATCTGGCCTGATCCAGGCCCGATCCGATCTGGTTTGGATCGGGCCCAGATTGGGCTGGATCGGCCTGATCCGCTCCGGATTCGGGATCTGACTCCTGATTCGGTCACAGCCTTAGTAGAGAAAAAGATATGGAGTCTTCTTCTTCTTCTTCTTCTTCTTCTTCTTCTTCTTCTTCCATGTATTTCCTGCCTTTTCCCCTCTTGCAAGGAACCCAAGGCAGCTTACATGGTCCTCCTCCTCTCCATTTTATCTTCACAACAACCCTGTGAGGTAGGCTAGGCTGAGAGACAGCGGCTGGCCCAAAGCCCACCTAGTGAGCTTCATGGCTGAATCCAGATCTCCAGTCCAACACTCTAACCACTAAACCACGCTGGCACATTGCATCTTTTCCCTCTTTGGTGGGAAAAAAAGCTGTTCGAAGGGAGCAGTATTTATTTATTTATATTTTATTTATTTCAAGTATTTTTTTTATCCCACTCCTCAAGCAAAAAGGCTCCAGGAGTGACATACATGGGATCAATATATGAATTTGAATGGAAAAACAGATGGCAGGGAAAACCTCACTTTTTTCCCATCCACCTTTCTTTCATTGGCCAGTAGCAGCCTCCTGTACCTGGTTTTCATTGTTGTTGTTGTTGTTGTTGTTGTTGTTGTAAAAAGGACCCTACCAGTTTGGAGGGAGGCTCCTAGCACTAACGATTGGAAGGCATTGTGCAGGTATTCTGCCTTTCTTTCTTAGGGCACAGTCCTATGCACGTTTAGACAGCAAAAAGTCCTGCAACGCACAGCACTCCTGGCTGGAGAAAGGTGCTTGGGATTGTGCCTTTGATGGATTTTCTGCAGTAAGAAGGAAGATAGTAAAGGCAGTGGGAAATTACAGGGGATGACGAGCAGAAGACAATGATGTCTGGACCCTCCCCCTGCATTAAATTCCATGAATCGGGCAGGGCGACGGGCACCGGAAAAGCCTCATCTGGAAGCACCTGAAATCAGGGGAAAGTTATGCCCAACTGCGAGCTTCATCACACCTAAGACCCCCTCTAGATGGATTCCGTTTGACGCCTGGTTAGCCGATTATGCGCATAATCGCTGAAGCGCTTTATCGTAAATGCTTGTATGCAGGAGGTAATTGAGCACTCAACAGGTGATCTTACTGGTTGTTTCAAATGCGCTTTACAAGTAGTTAATGCGGAGAATCGCATGTTCACATAGTCAAAATGCGCTTTAACGGACGGAGCAAAATAAAACTCGCTATTTAACGCGCATTCGATAATGCGCATAATCGGAGAGAAAACGCGCCTCTACGCCCAATTTGCGCTCCGTTCTTGTAGAGGTAAATTTTTTAATGCACCTTGAAAGAGCTTTAAATGCCTCTTGTAGAGGCAGCCTTACTCTAAGGCAAATGCGCATCAAGCTTTGATCCCTTTCATCTGAGTAGCTGATCTTTCGCTCCTTCTCTCTTCCGGTCCACTCCACTCCACCCCTCCCCTTCTCAGTCAGTCCTGGCAGATGAGTACTTCAACCAGACTGCCTTTCCCACCCCCAGGCAAAAATGGAACAACCTTTTAGTCTGGCTCTGTGGGGGCATCGAGGGAGTACAATCCTGTCTCTGCAGAGATTCAGGCATTGTATGATTTTAAAAAACGCTTTCGAGCCTGGGGTGCAAAGTTTGGGTTTTATATTGAGGCTCGGAGCTGGCTGCTGGGAGAGATCGCTTTTCCCTGCCAGAACCCGATGCAATCCATTCAAGCCCCCGTTCCTTTATAACTACTCAGAGGTTTAGTGCAGATTTAATGCATTTAGGGAAAATAATCCAGACTTTTAGCATTCCAGGAAAGGCTGGGGAAGGGGTGGGGTGGGGTATCAGCAGGACAGGCACAGCGTCATGTGAGTACTATGCTGCAAATCCACACACCAGGTATGGCGAGAGTGCACTAAATCATTGGTGTGATGGAGGCCTGCAGTTTGGCCCTCAGACAAAGTACTGCCAGGGAATTTCACCCTGCAATTCAAATCTCAATTCAACCTGCTCTGGGTGGGCGATTGTTGATACACCTGAAAGTAATAGCAGGGCTCCCCAACCTTTTTGGACCCGTGGGCACATTTGGGAATTTGAGAAACTGATGTGGGCACCGCTACAAAATGGCTCCCACGGAGGATGTGGCTAGTGGTCACATCATGGCCGCCGTGGGGGCCAGCTGGCTAGTCAAATGGTTGCGGGGAGAGAAATAGCGAGGATAGAGGCTGGGAGGGAGGCGGACATAGCACGACAAAGGGGTAGGGAGTTGAGAAAGAGTGAGGTTAGAAGCTAGGAGGGGGGGATAAATAGCGAGGTAAAGAGGTGCGGGAGAAGAATAGCAAGGCTCGAGGTTGGGAGTTGAGAGAAACCACGCAATAAATGGGTGAGTGGGAGGAAGTAGCAAGGCTAGGGGCGAAGAAGAAAGAGAACGAAGGTAGCTACGCACAGGAAATGGAGGGAAATAGCAAGGAAAGGGATTGGGTGGAGAGTAATAGCAAGGCTATAGATAATTGCTAGAAAGTTGTATTTTCATATATATATATATATATATATATATATATGGCATTTCATATGTATTCATTGCTATGGATATATACAAATCCATGTACATATATTAAAAGGTCTTTTTGTAAAAAACTGTTTCCATGTGCCCGGGGGCACCATGTTGGGGACCCCTTGTGGGTGCCGTTGGAGCAGGGTGACCCTATGGAAAGGAGGACAGGGCTCCTGAATCTTTAACAGTTGCATAGAAAAGGGAATTTCAGCAGGTGTCATTTGTATGCATGCAGCACCTGGTGAAATCCCCTTTTCATCACAACAGTTAAAGCTGCAGGAGCCCTACCTAGTGTGACCAGATACAAAAGAGGGCCCCAAATATTTGGAGGGAACCGGGGTGCCAACCCCTCCTCTGCCTTGAGTAAATTCCCTGAGGCCCTCACACAGCTGCGATTACAGGAGGGCCACAATTGCCCACCCTTATGCTACAGCATACTTCCTAATACGATGTTATGGTGCCAGCCCTGTTCACCTCATTGGCTCATGGAAGTGTGGGAACCTATAGCATGGCAACATCACATTCCACGTTGTTTTGGTGTAGAAACTACCTGGAAAAAGGAGCAAAGAGAAGAGACATAGAGGGGTGGCAGCTACCTCCTTAGCTATCTTATGTTTTGTATCCTGCAGGCATGTATTTACAGTACTCTATTCCCCTCTAACGGTGATTATGCTAAATAGCAGTTAGCAGGTCAAAGAGAGAGTAAAATGCCAGTCTTTTTTCTAATCAGTCTGTCGCTCAGATTTAGAGCGTCATCACACGGGGGGGGGGGGGGGGGGAATCGTGTCTGCTTACTGGCGCTTCTCAGCCAGCTCTTTCTTTTGAAAGAGGAAGTAAACAACTTTACGGCCCCATTCAGTGGGCCGATTCGATCCCGCTGCTTCTTCTGCACACAGCAGGAGACAGTCACGACTTCCTTCTTGTGTTGGTCTACGACTCCCAGCATGTTGGGAGTCGTAGTTCATCACATCTGAAGAGCACCAGGTTGGAGAAAGCTGGTGTAGGTTGTAGAAGAGGGGATTTCAGCAGCTGCGTTTTGCTTGACAAGCCGCACCTGCTGAAGTTCCCAATTCTGCAGAAGTGCTAAAGGTGCAGGGAACCCCCCCACCCCCTGGTTGTCTTTTGCATCTAGCCACTCTCAACCTTGCCAGCTGTTTGACACCTGCCATGTTTTAACACACCCTAGCTAACCAGTCCTAACCTGTCTCTCCACCCACCTATCTTTACCTGCTTTATCCAGGTCTCAAGGAAGTGCCTAAGGAGATCTCGCCGGACACCACATTGCTGGACTTGCAGAACAACCAGATTACTGAGCTGCGCAAAGATGACTTTAAGGGGCTGCATCACTTATATGTATGTATCGTGAAAGCTGCTTCCTCTTAGCCTCTCTCCGTGGCCCCTCTTGTAAAAGAGGCAGGATCGCCAGCAGGCTTAGCTTTGAGTGAGGGTTCACCCACTAAACCTGTTTGTTATGCCAAGGCTGAACAACCTGGAATAAGTGAATCAAAAAATGAGTGCATGTCTCTGAGCATGCATGCCCTTCACTAAGTACAATCCATTTCCCTCTTGTACATCAGGGATTAGGAGGCAGGGTTTCCAGCTCAGGCAATGCGGCTTCTTGAAAGGCCTTCTCTACCCTGCTTCCCTGCTGAGAGATCTTCACATCCTCCACCCCCAAGAGTTCTGAACTTCAACTCCCAGCATTCCTGACCATCGGCCATGCTGGCAGGGGCTTCTGGGAGCTGAAGTCCAAAGCAGCTGGAGATCTGCGCACCCCATGCCCTAAAGCACGTTTGAAATGTGAGAGCATTGCCTCCATCTCTATCTTCTCCTTTCTCTGTACATTGTTCACACTGGTGGGTCTCTGTCTATAATTTCTCTGTTGAACATCCTCCACAGATCCTTCTGCATTTATCCCTCACTGCAAGATTGAAACAGTCAGGATTGCCTCTCCCCCAAGTCCACTCTTAAAGGTATAAGGAGCTGCCTTATACTAAATCAAACCATATGGTTCATCTAGCTCAGAATGGTCTCCCCTGACTGGCAGTTCTCCAGGGTCACAGGCAGAGATCTTTCCTAGGCTTGCTACACGAGATCCTTTAATGGGAGATGCAATTGATTGATATTTTGATAGGCAAGGCATGTGCCCCCTGCCCACTCATGTTCCCCTCTTTAGCATGTCCCTTTATGGAATGCAGAAAGCCTTTTTCTTTCACACTGCCCCCTTTTAGAAATTGGCATAACTACCTGGATGATGGATTCCATCCCACTGTATTTATGTACACACCCGTGTACCTTGACTTCATAGGCCTCTTTCTGTGTCTGTGTCTACAGGCCCTGGTACTGGTGAACAATAAGATCTCCAAGATCCATCCAAAGGCCTTCAGCCCCCTGCACAAGCTGCAGAAACTCTACATCTCCAAGAACAACCTGGTGGAGATCCCTCCTAACCTGCCCAACTCCTTGGCTGAACTCCGGATCCATGAAAACAAAATCAAGAAGGTCTCCAAGGATGTCTTCAATGGGTTGAACAACATGAATTGCATTGGTGAGATACAGTCTGGTTTCGGACGACATATTAGGCAATGGAGGGGGAAATAGCGTACTGACCGTGGGTTATGTAGGCGGAGCTCCCCACACGACATGCTGCAACATGCTGCAACTCCGGTGCTTGTGCAGCTGAAAGTTCCGGCGGCCATCTTGGTTGCTATGTCTGCTTCCTCCCCCTCCCTCAGTCCTCCAGCCATATCCCAGCATGCACCGCGAGTTCTGCTGGCTGTATAGAGCAGCCGGGGGTTTTCAGCTGCTCCGGCCGGCAGAACTCTATGCCCAAATGAAATAGTCCATGGAGAGAGTGGGGGTGGTTTTGGATGACACTTTAAACAACGGGGCTTCGGGCTAAACAACGTGCAAGCCCATTGTTTCGCTCCGTTGCTTAATTGGGCAGAATAGCGTACTGTTAGTTGTGTGTGCGTGGTGTGTAACCCTCCACACAACACAATAAGCAACACAACTGACAATTGTTTCCCCTCTCCCCGTTGCTTAATGTGTCGTCCGAAACCAGCCACAAGGGCACTGCCAGACTTGATATCCACTCTGCTATTCCTGTAGGCACATTCAGGATCATAGTTAGGATCACAACAACCCAGAGTTTGTTGTTAGTTATGAATGTCCAAACCAAGATCTTAGGTTTGGACATTGACATGAGGGTGTGCATTTCTGGTTTGTTTGCCTACTCACATGAGTAGCAATTGCAAAGCACAAGTGAATGGGCTGTGTGCCCCAACATGTAGTTCATTCACAGTAATCCAGGATGGGCCAGGAATCCTGGCTTTATGTTATGTGCAAACACATCCACTGTCTCCCTTCATAAACTTGTGAAAGTCACAATACATCAGAATGTGAGTAGGCCATTAATTTCAACAAGAAAGTTAAGTGCACCCATATATCTCTCCCATGGGTCTTGAAAGTGCTTACCTTTGCCTCCTAGATCTTGCTTATAGTTCATTGGGGGGTTTTGGGGACATGTTTATATTTTCCAAGGTTTTAGAATACCACTCACACATATTAGGTTGTGTGTGTTGTTCAACTGGGTCATTGGGGATGTCATATCATGACTGGAAATGTCTGTTATCTCTCCTGTACATAATTTGAAATATGGTGCAGTTTGGGATTAAAGTTGGGTCTGCGTCTGATAAGGCTGAATACTATTGTTCTATGTGTCAGAGTTTCTCTCTTTGCAGAGATGGGTGGGAACCCTCTGGAGAACAGTGGATTTGAACCTGGTGCCTTTGATGGACTGAAGCTGAACTACCTGAGGATCTCAGAAGCCAAGCTCACTGGTGTACCCAAAGGTAATATATATATATGACTTCCCCACCACCTTGACATAGCAACTCCTGGCTTCGCCCGATGATTGATGTCATGTTCTTGTAACCATGAGCTCTCTGGGGATATTGCATGCGGTCTTGGCTTTTTATATTTTGATTTGGGGTTACCATCTACCATTGTGTGAGAGAGCGCTTGTTGAAAACTTATAGCGCCTTGCACCTCGCCCGGGTTTGGCCACTGCACAAAAGTTTGCTGTCGAAGTGGGAAGGAAGGAAGAAGCTGATTCCAAAGTAATGCAAACATCTGGACTCAGAGGCTCGTGGAAGACCGGTTAGCATGCAAAAGGAAGCTGTGACCAGAGCAGGCCTGGGAGTACTAGGCATCATGGCCTGGTCCTCTTGGAGCAATAGGATTACCGGTGGAAGACTTAGGACAGCATCTCCTGCTGCCAAGATCAGGGATGGGCAGACTTCCAGCTTGCAGGATCTACTTGGGTTTTTTACTAGAATCCATCAACTGGTGCCATGTGAAAAATACTGCCGTAGGAGGGTGGACATGCACTCAATCAATCAATCAACCTTTATTTACAGTCAATAGACCAAAGGCAAAACAAATATAACATACAGTCATGATGCTTGCAACTTAGCTGATATAAAAAGGAACTATAAATCTACAAATAAATACTATAAATAGTGAGTGTTAATATTAATCGTCCGCTAATGATCAGGTTCGAATAGCCAGATTCAGAAACTTAGCTACCTGTTCCGTTATTCGTTTATTTGTACCCTGGAGCAAAATACTTGTTAGGGCCTCAGAAGAACACCCTGGGAGAGACTGTGTAATTGGCCAAATTAAGTCTACCCTGGCCGATTGGTAAAACCTACAAAAAAATAAAACATGTATTATAGATTCGACCTCAGTGTCATTGCAGGGGCAGCATCTGTTGCGCCAAGGAATTCCCTTGTAGCGGCCCTCCAATACCCTAGACGGGAGAACATTAAACCTGGCTAGCGTAAAGGCCTTCCTATATTTGGGAATTGATAACCACCTTAGATATTGTGCTCCCTCTTTACTAAGGAACACTGATATCCCCAATGACTGTGGTGAACAGGGCCCCTTGCTGCCCCAATTATATCTGTTAATCTTTGCTTGATGATTGCTCTTGCCTTATCAAGTCCTACCGCTAGCAGGTAAGGGGGTGAAAGCCCTATGCTCGAAATCTTGTACTCTACTGCTTTCATCCAGGGAGATACAAATGAGTCTGTTAATACCTTATAGGCTAAAGAGTCGTGAGATATCGCAAGGTGGCATCTGAGCCAGAAGTGGACAGAAAAAATCCAGGCTTGGCATTTTAGCGAATTAAGACCCACTTCCAAATTTAAAGCACCTCCTGAGACGCATCTAGGTACACCGAAGATTAACCTAAGGAAGGAGTGTTGAATTCCTTCAAGGTTACTTTTAAAGAGTGGAAACCATATCGGTGATCCGTACAAAACTTGGGACACGACAGTGGATTTATACACTTGGGTAACTGCTGGTATATATTTCCCGCCCTTTGTAAAATAAAACAGGGCTAAAGCCCCAGAACTTTGTTCTACTTTGGTCTTAGTATATTTTATATGGGCCTTCCAGCTGAGAGCTTCGTGAAACCATATGCCTAGGTATTTATACGATTCCACTTGTTCGATTCTATTTCCTGCCAGAGTCCACTTATAACTCACTTTCCTGCTTGAAAAAAACATCACTTTAGTTTTTGAGAAATTAATTGTTAAAAAGTTTGATTTACAATATTCAGCAAAACCACTTAATAGTCTCTTTAAGCCCAACCTTGTCTGTGATATTAAAATAACATCATCCGCATAAAGGAGTATGGAGACTTTTGTTTGCCCAATCTTTGGAGAATGTGATGGTAAAGGAGCCAGCGTAGAAGGAAGGTCTGCCAAATATAGGTTGAATAAAGTCGGGGCAAGTACACACCCTTGTCTGACACCTCTAGTAGCAGTAATCTCCTTAGTCACATGGCCCTGTCTGCTACATCGGACTTGTGCTGTTGTGTTTGAATACAAAGACTGGATCAAGAAGAGTAGTCTACCTTCAATGGAGAGTTGCTCTAACTTTGACCACAGTCGGGCTCGAGGTATTGAATCAAAAGCTGCTTTAAGGTCAATAAATACTGTAAATAATTTACCTCCCTTAGGGGTAGAATATTTGTGTGCAAGATGAGCCAAAACTAAGGGGTGGTCCAATGTTGAGCTGCCTGCTCTAAAACCGCTCTGTTCGACTCCCAAAATTCCATTGTCTAAAATCCATTCTTTTAATTTTAGGTTCAAGAAGCCTGCATATAACTTTCCTACTATGGAAAGAAGACTAATAGGGCGATAATTGACAGGATCATCTTTGGGGCCTTTTTTATATATTGGAATCACGAGGGCCTTCAGCCAGAGTGTTGGAATTTGTCCATGCTTATTTATTGATGTAAAAAGAGCTGCCAATACTGGAGACCACCAGGAGATGTCATTTTTTATAATTTCAGGTGTGATACCATCTGGACCAGGGGCCTTGCCCATTTTTAACTTGCTTATTAGATCCTCTATGATTTTGATATCAACCTTTGGCCAATCGGGCGAATCCACTGGCAACCTTGGGGAAGAGATTGGCATTCGTGTTTCCTTAAGAGCTATCCTAAAATGCTTCTCCCAGGTGTCCGCTGAAATACAGCATTCATTGTTTTCCCCTGGTGTTTTTTAGTTTTCTTGACACTGTCTGCCAGAAGGATCTGGTGTCTTTGGTGACTGTAGCCGCGATCAGTACCTGCCATGACTCCTTGTCTGCCTCTCTTTTTTTTTTTTTGTAATAGCTTTTTATATTTTTTCTTTGTCTCGTAGTAAGATCTTGGAAGTTTACGTTCGTTCTTCTCCCGGTATGAACAATATATAGACTGAAACCTTCTCTTGCAGTCGGCAATTTCCATTTCTAGAAACTTATGGGGATTGGCTCCTAGGCTATTTAAACTGTTTAGGCTAGTTGTTTCCTACGTTAGGACATGTGGACATGCACTAAGAATCAAGGAACAGGGTGCCTCAGAACACATGCTCAGCCCAGGAATTTGTGCATGCTACCAGAACCACGCTGACAAGTTCTTTCACACGAAAATCCACCTCTGGTTTACCCCTAGGTGTTCTTTTTCAGCAACCTAATTTGGGTGGGGGCGGGGGGAAGCTTTGCTTTTGTTAGACAAATGGGAGTCAGAAACCCTTGCTGGTCTATTGGAGACCTCTCAGAAATCTACCAGTAGACCCCAATCTACTTTCTGCCTACTCCTGGCTGAGATTATCTCAGCTTCGGCCATTACCAGCATTGGAGGGGTCTCAACGAGAGACATGGTGGTGATACTCCAGTCTGACAGAGCAGCAGGATGTTCACTGGCTACAAAGCTTGCTGTGGCAGCTGGTGGGGATCCATTTGTGCCTCTTAGAAGCAAGTCACTCCCACAACACGCAAGATCTGCTCAAGATTCCGATATTAGCCACCCCCAGGAGCAGGGCCTTTTCTACAGGAACCCCGAAATTAATGAAAGTCCCTTCTGGCAGAAATCCATACAGCCTCCTTCCTGCTTTCTGCAGACTAGTAAAAACTGTGTTTCAGTTAGCCTTTAGGAATTAACCACTGCTATGCTATTTTATTTTGATTGCTCTCTCTCTCTCTGTCTGTATTATATTGTTGCAAACCACTTTGGACCTTTGGCTAAAAGTGATATAGAAATAATGATACCTTCTTGCGCTCTTCCCCAACCAGATCTGCCTGAAACGCTAAATGAGCTACATCTGGACCACAACAAGATCCAGGCGATTGAATTGGAGGATCTGAGGCGCTACTCCAAAGTCTACAGGTAGTATGAATTGTAAAATGACCCTACTGCCAGGACTGTGCTTATGAGTGAGGGCCGGCATCAAGGGTAGGCACAGTTGGGCACTTGCTGAGGGTCCTTACCTCAGCAGGGGCCCACTGACAACCGCAGCCTGGATTCACTCCTCCTTTTCCTCACTGCAACCTCCTTGATGACCTGCCTCTCACTCTGGTCCAGACAATGGTGGTGGTGTCACCTAGGCTGACCAGATAAAATCCAGGTCAGGGCTCATGTAACTTTAACAGTTGTAGAGAAAAGGGAATTTCAGCCAGTGTCATTTGTATGCAATTAGTTCCTGGTGAAATTCCCTCTTCATCACAACAGTTAAAGGTGCAGGCACTATACTAGAGTGACCATATACAAAAGAAGACAGGGCCCCTGCAACTTTAACTGTTGTGATGAAGAGGGAATTTCACCAGGAACTAATTGCATACAAATGACACTGGCTGAAATTCCCTTTTCTCTACAACTGTTAAAGTTACATGAGCCCTGACCTGGATTTTATCTGGTCACCCTAGGTGGTGTGAAGGAAGGTGAAGCAGTTGATTCCCCTTCCTAATAGCTCACTGGCTGTCTGCCTGTCATGCAATCAAATGGTGCCAATGATGAGGAGGAGGATGATAAGGAGCAATAGCAGCCGATGAGAATGGCAGTGAGGAAGTAGCCTCACTGAAGAAGGGGGCCCCCTTGATTCTGACCCCTCATTCTGAGATTTGATTCCTTGCCCTGGAAACCTTGAGGCAGAGAAGGGGGAGAAGACTGAAACCCCTCTGGAAGTTGTGTTCAGCCCCTGAGACCCGGGAACCCTGAAGAAAAGCCTTCCTGGCACAGGGGTTGGCTTCTTCACAAGTGGGTCTACTCACAGGAAAACTTCCTAGTCCAGTTCTCTTTGTAGCAAGCTAGGCAAGCTTTCATTATCTGCTCACGAGGAAGTTGTACCAGCCATTACGTTTCTTGAAGCGCTTTCCCAACAGCAAGTAAGTTAAGGGGCCAGCTGGGGCCTATGTGAGATGTGAGAGCCATGTGTGTGAGGGAGAGACACCGCTGTGTAGTTTAGGGACTGGAAGATTCCTGCAAAAGTGAGGGTTGCTTCCCCACCTCTCTCTCTCTCTCACACACACACACACACCACTTCAGAACGAAATAGCCTCCAACTGTATTGGGACTAACTGCCTATGTTTTCACTATACCATTCCTTGTTACATGAACAGCCATATCTGGGATACCATCCATCTTTCATTTCCAGCATATATCGTTTTAAAATCTATGTTATTTGGAACATTATTTCCACAGGTTGACATTTTTATTGTAGTAAAACACAATCCCATGTTTCTGTACTGGCTGTACTGAGATTATATGGAGTTCAAAATTTCTGAAATTGTTATACTGTTTCAGAGCTAGGTTTGCACAGAACAGTCTGTGTGCGTGTGTGTGTGTGTGTGTGTGTGAGAGAGAGAGAGAGAGAGAGAGGGAGATGGAATACAGATCAGTGTTTAGTATCTCAATGCAAAAGAAAAAAATGTATTAAGATAACACTTTTCCAAATTTTTGGAATGTCTGTAGCCATTTGCCAGTCATTCCCATGAGCGTTGTCATTTGCGTCTTACCTTCACTAGGGGATGCTATTCACTCATTTACTGTGCACAACAAGGGTAGTTTTCATTTGCCAAATTATGGAGAGCTGCAGCACTGAAAGAAACCCACAGGCACAGAAGTCTGCATTGCATGGTTTAAAAGATGGGAGGAAACTTGGATGGGGGTCTGGATTTGTTTCATTTCATTTGGAAGGTGCCGAATATTCTTTTGTTAGAATTTTATTTTTGTTAGATATAGTCCTCGTGACTCCTTGACTGGGAACCCTAACTCTTAAACCACACCTGCCAACATCTTGCAGATGAAAATAGGCACATTTCTGTATCACACCCCTTATTCCAGCCTTGTAAAGAAGTCTACAAAAGCTAGTGACTTGCAAAAACTTTTACTAGCTTGCTGAGAGACTGGGAGCAGCCAGAGGAATGAAATCCCCCTCCTCTGTGGCTAGCACAGAAATACAGCCTGCTACCTCTTAGCAGGCTACTAAAAAAACAAAGAAAAACCTGGTGGAGGAAAGAGCGAGTGGCCCATTCCACCCTTCTGCCAACCTGTTGCATTTCAGTTGTAGAGGAAAAGGCTTTCCTTTCTCCACAGGTGGCGTGGAATCCAAGCAGGCTAGCAGAGGAGGGATGGAGCAATCCGTCCCTCCTCCATCAGCCCGTTTACTCACCTGCAAAGAATTCCTAAGGCTTGTCTATATTCCCTATATACACTGTCATGGCTGCACAGTTGCGCCCCATTGCTTAAATGACGCAGCCGCCAACTCGCAGCCACATCGGGCTGTTCCCCGTGAAACTGCACTTTTTTTAAGTGTTGTTTTACCATGACTTTTTCAGTTGCTCCACTGCCACCACGTTGTCTTTTCATCTGTCAGTGGTGGCTTTGATTTGGGTTCAGACAGTGGGCGTTGCTAGTGGTGGATCACAGCGCAGGGTAGACACAGGAATACAAGACAAGGGGCAGGCTTGACAAGCCTAGGAATAGCCGCCATGGTGATGTGAAACTCTGGGGAATGAAAGTAAAAGTAGCTGTGATATATAATGCAGAAATGCTTCTACAGGCTTTCAAAGTTGCGCAGAGTTGCCACTGTCTGATAGCCCGCGCACCCTCCTACCATGTAACTCTTATCAATTCTGCCTCGCAGCGGCAATGCTGCAGAGTTTTGGGGGAATCAGCTAGCAAAGTAGCATCATATAGACACCCCTCTTAGTCACTTATTGCTACCATGCCAGTTGTAAAATGCAAGGCTCTCCTTTTCTCCCAGCAAGAATCACTGCCTGACCCCCCATTACATATTGCTGAACCTTCTGTTCTGTTTGCTGGACATGAAAAGGATTGTAACAACTTAGATTTATATATATATAAGTGCATGTTTTTAATACAAAGTTTAATTCTACACTGCATTTGGTTACAGAAGGCTGCAGCTCCAAATACATTCAGCAACATTTGCTTATCTCTATAGGGCAGCTTTCCCTAACTTGGTGTGCCCTACAGATGTGAGCAAGAGAAACAGCGCGATCAGAACAGCCCACTGAATGCGCTCCGTGCATGTTGTTTACTTCTTCTTTTGAAAGAGGAAGTATCAAGCCACGAAAGCGGGGGGCGGAGAAGTGACGGTCGGGAAGCGTGATTTCCTCCCGCCTGATGGAGCTCATAATATGCATCCACGTTGCATATTAAGCAGGAATTAAGCCTGTGTGTTACGGGTAACTTTTTCTAGACTGCCTTTAGAAAACAGGCTCATGGTGTGCAGCGCGCTATTGAGTCCGCTGTCCCCAATTTTGCACCTAGCTCTAATTTGAAGTTCTATCGAAAAACAAAGACGATCACACAAGCCTGAAGCCTTACACTAGGTAAATGTAATGTTCTAAATAACCCTATTGTTTCCTGTTAGTCTAACAAAACAGTAAACACCAAAGACTTTGATTATGAGACCCTAACAACAATAATAACAACAACAGCTAAGTAGACTGGGGCTACCTTTTTTTAAAAAAAAAATACTAGGCAGGCGGCACCTATCTACTCTCCCCCTGCCCCTCCCCCGAATTCCACTCGTATTCCCAAATCAGAGGTTTTGCTTCTAAAGAGCTAACATTTCTTCAAATGACAGAATAGGGACAAAACAGATATGGTGCTATATAAGAGAAAAATACAAGAAAATGGGGACCGTTGGAGCCTTTGTCAAACAGGTTTGAAACAGGTTTAAATTTGTAGCAAAACATGCCCTCAATACCAAGTATAAACTTCATCCATCAATTCCTAAATGGTCTTGCCCTTTCAGTTTCAATACATAAAAACATAAGGAGTCCGAGCGTCTAGCTAGACCAGCCCTCTGTTCACACAGTGGCCAACCAGCTGTTGACCAGGGACCAACAAAGCAGGACTAGCGACAGCACCCTCCCACCCATGTTCCCCAGCAACTGGGGCACACAGGCTTACTGCCTCGGATACTGGAGGTAGCACATAACCTTCAGGGCTATTAGCCATTGATAGCCTTTTCCTCCAGGAATTTATCCAACCCCCTTTTAAGGCCATCCAAACTGGTGGCCGTCGCCACATCTTGTAGTAGTGAGTTCCATAATTTAACTATGCGCTGTGTGAAGAAGTACTTCCTTTTATTTGTCCTGAATCTCCCACCGATTAGTTTCATGGGATATGATCCCATTGGGTTCTAGTATTATGGAAGAGGGAGAAAGGAAGGCTTCAGCCACTAGAGGGAGAAAGAGCCACATTGGTTAGCCTCCAGGAACTTTTCAGCGTAAGGTTATTCTAATTTCTTCTTTCCTTGAAGCATTTTGATTTGGAAACTGTCAGCGAGAGAGAAATTGCTCCCCCTCCTGCTCCCAATTGCCTATTCCTGTAGTTAGTCACCCACATTGTTTAAAAAATAAAACAAAATAATAATAATAAAAAAACATCCAGTTCCTTGCTAAAAATGGAATTACTCCAACTTTGACTCCCACCTCTTGGCTCCTGTTCTGAATCCCTGGGCCAAACGGGGCATGATGCAGGAAGAATCCATGAATAGTACCTCCCAGGGTTTAAAAAAAATGTTAATAACAACTGATGGTTTGGATTGGGGCTGCAGTGTTGCAGAAAGAGGGGTTTAAACCTCCCCCTGTTTTCCCAGTTAAATTTCCACTGAAAGATGCTCTTTGCCCTGCAAGACAAAACATACGAGTACAACAAGAGACCTGTATGTTTTGCCCCATGGGGAAAACAGCAGCTTCAGGGGTAAGAACATAAGAAGAGCCCTGCTGGATGAGGCCAAGGCTTAATCTAATCCAGCACTGTTCATACAATGGACAACCAGTAGGCCACGGTGCAACAGCACCCGCCCTAATGTATACAGGTTTCCTGCCTCTGATACTGGAGGATGCACTTAGCCATCAGGGCTAGTAGCCATTGATAGCCTTCTCCTCCAGGAATTTTATCTAATCCCACTTTTAAAGCCATCCAAATTGGTGGCCATCACCACATCTTGTGGTAGTGAGTCCAAGGATGGGTCAGTTGGCCCAAGGAAGAGATCATGTTTCCTGCTCCAGTACTTGAATCTCTATCTTCCCCCAACCCAAAATATGTTTGGACTACAACTCCCATCATCCCCAGCCATGGCAATGGTTGTTGTAGTCCAATACATCTGAAGGATGCCAGGTTGGAGAAGCCTGCCCTATCTTTAGAGACATCATGCCACCTAGCTACTAAAATCATACACACACACACACACACACACACACGTGTGTACCCTTAGCTGTGCGTTTATTAAAAGCACAGGAAATTCTGTCCATGTGCCTCCCCTGTCGTACCTGGTTTGCCCTCCTCAGCCTTTGGAATCTAAACATTTTCCTCCAATCAAAGGGCTTAAACATTGTTGCCAAGTCACACCCAGGAAGCCTGGGATTCTGCTCTTGCTTGATAACGGGGTCCTGGTCACAAACTGCCTGTAGGTGGAAAGCTACCACGGCCCGGGGGCAAAACTTTCAAACATGCAGTTTCCCCTCATGCATTCCGAGTTGGCACAGCTCCAGGGAGGACTGTACCATGTGCTAAAAACACACACATGCTTGAATGTGCTCCTAGTTCGGCTCTTGCTAGCGTTGCCACCCAGGCACCAGAGTTGTAGACCTTTACATCTCCCAGGGACACCAGGTAGCCCAACTCCTCTGCAGCACCTCTCACCTGTCCGTCCCTCACACTGGTTTGGTGATCTGTCCCTCTCCCACACTTGCCAGTGCAATACACCTGGGGACTTGCTTGTCAGGTGTATGTACATATGTATATTCTTGATTGCAGTTGGAAACATACAAAAACAATAACCTTGATGACAGAATGTAATATAAAACTGAGACATCCCCATCCCAAATGCACAGTTTTGCCAGAATAATTGACCTAAACTAGCCCCCCAATATGAAGTCACTGCTTGCTTCCTCTTTTTGCATTGGCCACAGCCAGTGATACCAATGCAGTATTTAATATAAAATTGGGCTGGCCTGCCTGGACATGGGAGACCCTCCCGCCTCCATCATAATTCTTCAGTCGATCAGCCTACATGCTCCTTTTTGCCCTCATGATCTGTACTTTGAGAATAATTTTGGTCTTCCACTTTTGTAATGCAGAGCTTATAGGTTGGAGGCACACTAAGTCCCGGTTTTCTTCTTATCTCCCTCCCCTTCCCATAGGCTGGGTCTGGGACACAACAACATCCGGATGATTGAGAATGGCAGTCTGGCTTTCCTGCCCATCCTACGCGAGTTGCATTTGGATAATAACAAGCTGTCCCGGGTCCCTCCAGGACTGCCTAACCTCAAGTTTCTACAGGTACCAGGGTTTTTTGGGGGTGGTGGTGGTGGTGGTGGTTTATAAATAAAGAAATAATGGGGCACTTCACACAACATGTTAATCAACACTCAGTGGTTGAGTGTGGTTTGTTTTGAATCATGGGTTATTTGTTGAACCGTGGGTTAGTGTGTTGTCTGAACGTAGCCAGTGCGGCTTGTTAACCATGCAGTGTGGCTTGTTAACCACCCTGAACAACCCAGCTGCAAACTATGGATTCTCAAGGTGTTGTTGTGTCTAAACCTGTTCCCTTTGAGCAGGGAGAAGGATTTTCTGACGATAATTCAGAGTCAGATTTTGAAGCAGAAGAGACAGCGCCAAAGGCATATCAGCCTGTACTGGGAGTGGGGGAGCTGGCTCCCACGGACTCTTCCCTGGCTGAGAATTAACTTTCGCCAGCTCTTACCTCTGAGGGTGTAAACAAACCCCAAGCTGAGAATCAGGTTACTCCCAAGGAGGAGGGCGTGGAAAGCCTGGTGGATGCTAGATTCCGTCAGAGGGAAAGCCGGGCTGAGACAATGAAAGGGGGGAGGAGGTCAGCCTGGGGGTTTGCTCAAAAACAGCTTGGTCAGAACCAGTCTCCCTGAAAGTAAGGCGTACTGAAAGAAAAGGGCTTTCCCTTTCCTTGAAAGAACAACTGGTTTGCTTACTTTGCATGATTTTGCCTAGTGGGAAAAAATTCCCTAGAACATTTAGACTCCCTTCAGCTGGGAGAAGATGCTTATTGTCTGAATAAAGCTTTGTGGATTACATGGCAGACCTTTCTTGTCTCCAAATAAAGCGAGGGGTTAAAGAAACACGACGGGTGGCTTGTTCGAGAAAAATAAGCTGCACCGCATGGTTAACAAGCCACCCCGGCTGCGTCAGACAACCTGATAACCCATGGTTCAACAAACAACCTACAGTTCAAAGTAAGCCAAACTCAATAACTGAGTTTGGGTTGGCATGTTGTGTGAACAGCCCCCAAATGTGGCAGAGCTGTACAAATGTAGGAGTGACTGTTTTGCACAAGCTAGTCATTGTGGTTTTGTTTTGACACAGCTGGATCCTGGGCCAACAGAGTTCATTCCAGTTGGATAATCCCTGTGGCAGCACAAGGGACTCTGGGGTGGGTTCTATGTATCCATGCCTTGCCCTCCTCCATCCTTCTTTGATTCTCCCGTCATGCCCCTCCTAGGCCAAACTGCCCAAGCCCTCCACCCCATTAGCTGGAACTGGCCCATTTTACTGCATTTTACTTCTCCCCCCGACAGGTGGTGTACCTTCACTCCAACAACATCACGCATATCGGCGTTAATGACTTCTGTCCTGTTGGCTTTGGGGTGAAGCGTGCCTCGTACCATGGCATCAGCCTCTTTGCCAACCCTGTACCCTACTGGGAGGTCCAACCAGCTACCTTCCGCTGCTCCACTGACCGCCTGGCTATCCAGTTCGGCAACTACAAGAAATAAAAATTAAAAATCGAGGAGGGTGATGGGGAGGGAGGGGGAGGGAGGGGGTGGGGATACAAAGGAAAGTTAATGTTGAAACTGGAGGGGGAGGGTGGGAGGTGAGTAAGGGTATGGGAAGCGAGGGTCATTCTGGGGAGGAGGGAGTCAGTGGGGAGGAACAGCCAGGGGTTGTTAAAGAGAGCGGGCAGAGTGGGCCATCCACGAAAGAGAAAGGCAAGGGAAAGGAAAGGGAAGAAGAGCTACACAGAGCAAAAGCCTGCAAGGAAATAGGCACAGCTCTTACCATTTGACCAGCTTCATACTGGCCTACAGTAGCCCCACATTTGGAATTGTGATAGGCAGACAACACTGGTTCTGTTCTTCCTATGGATGGGGTAGCAGCCGCTGGCCTGTGTGGGGCAGGATATGGCGGCTACACTTTCTGTTTGCATGAGGGGTCCCTCAGCTGAGAATCATCTCCAGTATTTTGGCTCTCTCTCCTGGCGTGAGGAAGGCCCAGACAGCATGCTCCACCTTCCATCTGCCTAGGCCCTGCATCAAGAGAGGGTTTGCCATTGAGACTCCCATGGTGGCACAGGGAGGACTCTGAGGTGGTTTCACTTCAGAGCCCCCATCCCCCTCTAACTGTCCCCAGCTGTGTCTCCACTTACCCTGAGAGCCTCTCCCAGGCCAAGTTCCTCAAGCCCCCACACCGACACCCAGATGCTGGAGCTGGCTGTGCTTAATTGTATTCATGATCCAACCCCTATTGGGTTTGTCAGGTTCCCTGAGGCTCAGACCCTAAGACTCTGAGTGTGAAACCTGGTGTTAATGGGTGGTGCTTGTGGCAGATCAGGGATGGAGCCTGGCAATGCCTGTTGGAGGCAGAAAATGCTGTCTGGTAGGTCAGTGGAAGAGCTTGGCTGTGCCCTGCTGCCTCAGGGGTGGAGTCTGAAGGATATTGGGTATGAAGCAAGTAGCAGAAGCTTTGAAACCAAGTGGGGAAAAATAATTTCCCCCTCCCTGATTCTGGCCCTTCCCTTGGAGATTGAGAGAAGGAAGTTTAAACCGTGAAAGTTCAGATTAGCTCTGAGAGCCTTTCTACACCAGGTTTTTATTGTGCGTTCCTGATAGCTCAGTCATGGCTGTTTGTGGGTCCTTTACATGACATCGTCATCCTCCAGGGCCTCTCCTGCTCTTTGCAACCATTTCCCCGGCTTTTTTTGGATTGAGGAAAGTGTGGTGTTATTTAGAAATGGTGGCATCAGATTCTCGCGTGATTTTGCAATTCTGCTATACCACAGTGCCACCTAGTGGTTGTGTGATGAAACATATAGAAAGGCAGAGAAAGAAAAACTCTGAGAATAAAATACGTGTGAAGGAGCTGACCTTAATCCTGCAACGAATCTGGAAATAGAAGCCTCAGTAAAGGTGCAGGTTAAAAGCCTCTTGTAGAAAAGCCCTGAGACATCACAAATCCAACTCTGGTCAAAGGCACAAATCCCAATGATCATTGTGCCCCATCCAAGGACTGGAGAAGGAAGGGAATGAATGAAGGGCATGTGGGTAATGTGTGGCCCTCCAGATGTTGTTGGACTGCAACTCTCATCATAGGCAGTGGTGAGGGATGATGGAAGTTGAAGTTCATTAACATCTGGAGAGCCAAATGTTTCCCATGCCTGATGCAGGGGATCTTCTGACACCCTTGGGGAGAGGAGGACCATTGCCACAAACCCCTGCTAAAACAATTTCTATATTTATATAATATATATTAGAATGAATGTTCTTAGAAGAATGAGATTAGATTTTAAGGCAAGATCCAATCCCCTTCAGAGCAGGAGGGAAAGGGAATCCTATATATATAGTCATACTACAGGGGTGGGCCCCACCAATGAAGGATCCTATGTCACAGCTAACGTTTTTGCATGACTTCTTAGAGTGGTTTGACCCAGCAAAAATCACGTCTGTGTACAAAGAAGGCCAGTTTACACTAGGTTAGGCTACTGGGGAATACTTTTGGAACGAAGAACTCACATTTTCCTTCACTTCCTTACCCCTCCCCTTCCGTAGTCCAGAAATGCATGATGGAATCCTCTCTTTCCTTAAAGGAACTCTGTTTTGGTTTCACTTGCTTCCCACGTGTACCACAATGCCAATGCTATGCACAGCCACTTAGTAGCCATTTACACAGCGCCTGGCAATCTCTGTGGCTTCATCTGTAGGGCATTATTGTTAACTGAGCAGCACCGCAGTGCCTAAAATCACATTATTTTGGTATTTCTTAAACTGTCAGCAGGTGGAGCTATAACATTACTTAACCATTCACTTCAAGACCTGGAGTCTACAAAAAGGGGGGGGGGGGCAGTTGCCCAGATATAGAGTAATGACTGATTCAAGCCCCTTGTGTTCATATATCTAACAGAATTGTTTGCATCTCATGGTGACCTGTTTGGGGCAATAAACACAGTTTTAATGGATAATGGTACCCATTTTCTGCAAAATCTTGTGGCTGAAACCTTTCGTTGTGAATTTGACTTTTAAGCCTTTGGCTCTTTATATGGATGTAAGGAACATCTTCATACGTCTGCCTTTGCGCTCTGTCTTTTAAATCTCTCTTCGAGTTACAAGTGTTCTCTTAAACCATGTGCAATATTAACTTCTGTAAAGGTGTCCAATAAAGTTAGTGATAATTGCGGAATTGGATCATTTTGTGTGGGTGGATAGAGGGAACACCAGGAAGGCCAAGGGCCATTTGGCACACTACCTTCTTTTAATAGGTGCAAACCTAAGATTTTTTTTAAAAAACCACCTAAAAATGGCAAGTATGCATGTGACAAATAGTTGGCTGAAAACATGGACATGTACACTTGTGAAAGATTGGTTGGGATCAGTTGCAGCTCCCTGTTAAGCGTAAATGGGTGGGTTGCTGGTAATGTGTGAAATGGAGCTTTGGGCCACGCATAAGGTGGATTCCTGCATTGAGCAGGGGGTTGGACTCGATGGCCTTACAGGCCCCTTCCAACTCTGCTGTTCTATGATTCTATGACTTATTAAGATGTTCATTGTGTGCACACAGCACAACATAATTTTGTCACATCCCAAGTAGCTACAAGCATCTATTCTACTGCATGTCCACATAGCAGGGAGTTCCAGCTAACCAGGGCTTCCTGGTGTTCTTACAAATACGTGGTTAAAAACCGTACATACGTTTCTGCTTCAAGTATGACAGTGTCCATCTCATGTGCGTGCACACTTACACATTATACACCTCTAATCCTTGACAGATGAGGCAGTCTCAGATCACTGAACCACTAAGAGGGAACAGCTCAGGGGTGGATCATTTTGATACCCAAGGTGGGAAATCCAAATGGCATCCCTTCTCAGGGCAAAAAAAAGGAGAAAAGCAGGTTCTCAGAATGTTAAGATACTTTATTTCCAAGCTCAACACGTTTCGGCCTATGTTGTTTTTTAAGGCCTTCTTCAGGGGGCTGTAACATCAAGAATACGTTAAATTATGTTTATGGGGATAACACATAACAATATATCAGTTTATTATTTATTTATTTATTTAGCACCATCAATGTACATGGTGCTGTACATAGTTTAGGGGTTAGTTAGGCATGTTGCCTCAAAGGCCTGTGCCCATATGTAAGTTTCTTAAATTATTATTATTATTATTATTATTATTACAATATGAAGGCTCTGGGGCCTATCCACGTTACACATTAAAAGTTTAAAACTTATATAAATGGTTTAACAAATCATTTTTAACAAAAGTTTAATATACAGATTCTTGATAGGAGATGTCTGCAGAAATACTCTTAAGAGGATGATAGTCTCCTACAATAATTACTGGCGACTGGGGAAATGTAATCATTCCAGGCTCTCCTTATATACTAATTCATTTTTTCTCATTGTTTCATCATTTTTTGGTCTTTTTTTTAGCATTCTGAGAACCTGCTTCTCTACTTTTTTGCCCTGAGTTGGATGCTTTCCTCTTTTTGTTTTTTATTTATTTATTTATTTATTTATTACATTTGTATACCGCCCCATAGCCGAAGCTCTCTGGGCGGTTTACATAGGATTAAAAACAATTAAAAACAATATACAAAAATTAATACAGCAAAAACATACAACATACACACAATCTGTACATTTAAAACCACTACAACACTTCAAAAAGCTACAAAAAACAAAAAACAAAAAAAACCCAAGCTCCTCAGATATTGCCAAATGCCTGAGAGAAGAGGAAAGTTCCCTTCCCAGGGCCAGATTTACTAAAGGCAAACTAAACACATAGAAGGTAGTTTAACCTAACTCACTGCCAGTACCAGAAATACACTACTACAGCATCCCTGTTAGGTGGCCACGTAGCCTCTGCTTAAAAGCCTCTTAATGAAGGACAAACCACCACCTTCTATTGTGTCAGGAAGTTCTTCCCCATGTTTAGTTAAACTCCCATTTCCTGTAATTTGAATCCATTAGTTTGGGCCCTACCTTCTGGAGCAACAAAAAAACAAACGTGTTCTATCATCTATGTGACAACCTGTAGAGAATCTAAGAATCCTGAGGTAAAAGATGTTCAACGTTTTGCATAAATTTTATAAATACATGTGATCTGTAATATAATAACATGATTATAAAGGTTATCTGGAAATGGTGAAATGTTACTTCTTCTAGCTCAGGCTAATTAGTTTTTGACTAAGGCTTGTTGTTGTTACTGTTGTTGTCAAATATACTCTTATGCCTCAGTGCTTCACAAGTTAGACCTATCCGTTTATATATTAGACAGGAGGATTCAAAAGATCATGCTTTGATAGGTCATTTATGGACATTCCACTGGCTCTCATTGGCTTATAGTTAAAACATATGCCAATGCACTGTCCGATATTGAGGAATTGTAGGTCATTGGTCAGAGGTCCCAACTGAAACTATAAAAGGGCAGGGTTAGGGTTAGGAAAAGTGAATTTAGTTAAGATTATAATAGCTTCCTTAAATTGCAGTTCAGAATGTATTGATAATCAGTAATCTCAGTATACATTATGAGCTCCATCACACCACCGTTTTAATGCAGTCTCGACATGCCTGGTATCCAGGTTTGTAGCGCAGCATTCACATGATGTCATACCCATCCTGCTGTGATCACGCTGTGATTGGGCCATTTCCCCCTCCTGTTCCATTTTATTTTGGTACAGGGAAAGTCCAGTTCTTTTCTCCATGTGCAATAACATCGCTGTTCCGTTCCCGTGTAATTTCCTTTTCGATGTTATTTTGGATCATCCCGATTTTTCTGCTAGAGGTGTGTCTGTGGAAGGGCATGTGTGTAGGGCAGTGTTGCTAACAAAAGCAGAGGGCGGAGTGGCTCTCCTCCAGCACATCATATCAATTTCCCCATCATTCTCCTTGGGAACGCCTGCTGGATCATTGGTACGGAGTTCACAGGTCAGGTGGGCTAAAGCGGCTGTTCTCATGAATGCCCAATTTGCCAATGCAGTTTATCAGGACCCTAGGGAAAGCATTGTGTATTCTTTTTCTCTCTCCCCCCCTTCTCCTAAGTTTTACAGTGCTACAATACTTTGTTGAAACGAGGATAGGTAGACCTGTCCGTGGACATGCACGGGGGTTGACTTTCCCTAATCCCGTAATCCCGTAATCCCTTAAATACACCATTGCACCATCGCAACATTACACCATTTCAGCCTACCAGAATTGCATTCAATTGTATTTGCGCAGAAATAATTAAAATAAAAAACATGAGAAAATAAGAATTAGGGTGGGGGAAGGGACCCACGTCCCATGTCCATCTCAAAGTCCCTCCCAGCCACAACCAGCAATGAACTGCAAGGGGAAGGGGAAGGGAGGAGACAGGGCGGTATGTTAACAATGTGAGCCTACACAGGTGTAAGGATGCCCATGCTAAAACAGCGCAAACAATGCAAACACGTGGAAGTGATCAGCGCTTGACGTGCTGTCGAAACGGAGACGAATAGTGAGGAGACAACCTAGGGGGAAAACAGTGGTGTGATGGAGCTCTATAAGTAAATAAGGTTTTAAGTAAGGTTTTAAAAACAATTTATATCACTTTATATCATTCCCCATGTGTGTTTATCCCATGCCTGAGGCCTATTGCTATTGTAGCATAATGGTGTATTAAGAGGAAGGTTTAACCAAAGTTTTATGGGGACAGTGGAATTTAAGGGATAAAGAGTTAAAGTGAATTTATATTACAGGTTGAGAGAAGATTCATAGCCAGGTACTCCATAATTTGGTGGGATAGAAACCCACTAGTAGGTGGTGTTTTTGTCACATTTGGTGTCCTCAAGGTAGGGTTTAAGAAACCCAATCACCATTCTGCTCCTCCCCCACTTTGGTAGCAGCAATGAAACATAAGTGACCCTATTTCCACACAGCCATCTCCAAATGTTTGGCTCTTGTCCGGACTTTTCTACATAAGACTTTTCCTCATAGCCATGGAAGTCAAAGAACTATGGCAACAGGAAAAGGTCACAATTATTCCATTAGTCACATCAGTCACCGGCATCACATCAACAAATATACAGAAAACCTCCAGAAACTGGGCCTACCAGAATTCATCCACACTAACATCCAGAAAGCAGTCATAATTAAAACATGCTCAATCGTCAAGAAATTCCTGAATCAATAAAAGACAGCATGACCTGGCAAAGTCCATCATGTCCGTCTAGAAAAACTGTCATGAGTGAGAAATCATCATCATCATCATCATCATCATCATCATCATCATCAATAATATACAACAGGTAAAGCCTTTGCTAAGGGTTTCCACTCTTTCGAGCAAAGACTGCTTTTATCTGCCTTATCAAGAACCAAACTACAAATTCAAAATTGTGAATGTATATATTTGTTTTGTCTAGTTCACTCTTCTGTGACCTCAGCATGTTTGGCTGAATGTTGTGATTGAAGGCCTTGATCTGCAAAGTGATGAAGGCCTCCTTAAACCTAAATCTGGGGAAGCCCTTTGTATATGTTCATAAACAGTGGGCCACAGCCCACACTATACTCTCTTGACTGGATCCCCATTAATTTGAGTTGGGGCTGCGCAGTGAACTGCGTTGCATAGGTCAGGTCTGTTTCCCACATGGCAAGCTTGCCTCCAGTGTACCAGTTGCAAAATGAGTCTAGCTCTGGGGAAATGTGCCAGACAGGGATGGGATGTGGCACAGGTTCTTCCCAGATCTCTTAGAGCTCAGATCCCGAGAGACAAAAGGCTTGGAAAGTGTCTGTCGGCAGAGGGCAGAGCTTGAAGGCACAATTCAAAAACAGAGTGGGAGGGAGGGAGAGAGAGAGAGAGAGAGATCTCAAGCTTCATTTAATTGATCTCTAGGGCAGGATTGTTTTCCTTTCCCCCATGTGTGTTCAAATAGATTTATTATGTCTGTATTGGTGCCCACCTCTTAGTCATTCTCCTCCATGGAAAGAGAAAGATATAGAGCTTCATTACACCAGTGTTTTATCGCACTTTCGTCCTGTCTTGTTCCCCACGACCCTCACACCATGCCGCCCATGTCCTACAGTCATCTCACCTATTCCCCTCCATTTTCCATGTTTTTCTAGGACGGGGAAAGTGCTGTATTTTTTTCTCCGCGCAGGATTAAACCTCTCTTCTGCCCTGTGTATTGCCATCCTTGCACTGTCGGAACGTCCCGCTTTTGTGGGGGCTTGTTCATTGAAGGGCGGTCTTGCTGACAAAAGAGGAGGGTGAGGTGATTCTCCTCCAGTGTGCCCTTTGAATTCCTTCTCTCATTCTGCTTGGGGACATGCTGAGTTGGTTGAACAGACTTTCGCTGCTCCAACCCCACTTTCGCTACTACACCCTCACTCCTATCTACCCTCACTTTCATCCACTCTCATCCATCCATTTCAGCCAACCGGGAACAGGGAGGGAGAGCAGGCATGCCCCGTGCAGAAGGGAGCATTCTTGTATTTGAAAGGCAGAAATGGCGCCTAATTGATCAAATGCTAAATTGCTAAAACAGTAGACCACAAAACCAGAGTGGCGGGGGAGGTGGCCACATTCATCACAATGTTCATCAGCCACAAGAACCAATGAACTAGAGGAGGAAGGAAAAGGGTCGGGGTGGGGCTAGTGCAATAGCAGGAGAGCGAACAAGTGAAAAGGTAAAAAAAGTGAAATGTGCAACAATGCACGCACGTGAAAGTGACCGGTGCTTTACACGCTAATGAAATGGAGGTGGAAATCACAGATGCATACCAGGACAAAAAAGTAGGTGTGATGGAGACCATCGTAAGACTGGAAGAGCATGTTGGACAAGAAAATGTTTGAAACTATAGAATGGGGAATGAAGGCTAGGGAGGGTGGCCACCTGTCCTACTTTAAAGAGGGCACTCCTCTGTTTGAAAGGCTGTCCAGTCCAGCTAGATCTACACTACTGCTTTATAGCGGTATTGAAGTGCACTGATAACTGTTGGTGCACAATCCACATTCCCATATACCACTTTCATAGTGTTATTTCCTGCTTTTTATTCCACATTTGTAATGATTTGATCCTAAGTGTAGATCTGGCCCAAGTCTGGTTTAAAGATAAAGAGCTGTCAAACGGCAGAGATGAGCCTTGAAGTTGCTCATCCACAGCTAGCACAAGGCACACAGGTCTAGGATGACCATATGAAAAGGAGAACAGGGCGCCTGTATCTTTAACAGTTGCATAGAAAGGGGAATTTCTCTTGGATGAGACCGATTATCTGGATCCATTTCAGTCGGGTTTCAGGCCTGGCTTTGGTACGCCCTGTATGATGACCTATGTCGAGAGAAAGACAGAGGGAGTGTGACTCTGTTGATTCTTCTTGATCTCTCAGTGGCTTTCGATACCATCGACCACAGTATCCTTCTGGGACGTCTGGCTGAGTTTGGAGTGGGAGGCACTGCATTGCAGTGGTTCCGCTCCTACTTGGCGGGTCGGCTCCAGAAGGTGGTGCTTGGAGAACATTGCTCGGCCCCATTGATTCTCCAGTATGGGGTTCCACAGGGGTCAGTCTTGTCGTTCAACATCTACATGAAATCGTTGAGTGAGGTCAACCGGAGTTTTGGAGTGCGTTGACATTAGTACGCTGATGACACGCAGCTCTACTTCTCCTTCTCATCTTCATCAGGTGAGGCTGTGAATGTGCTGAACCGGTGCCTGGCTGTGACAATGGACTGGATGAGGGCTAATAAACTGAAACTCAATCCAGACAAGACTGAGTTGCTGTTAGTGGGTGGTTCTGTTGACCGGATGGAGGGTCTTCAACCTGTTCTGGATGGGATTGTACTCCCCCTGAAGGAGCAGGTCCGTAGCTTGGGGGTTCTCCTAGAAACATCTCTGTCACTTGAGGCTCAGGTGGCCTCAGTGGCACGGAGTGCCTTCTACCAACTTTGGTTGGTGGCCCAGCTACGACCCTATCTGGACAGGGATAACCTGGCTTCAGTTGTCTATGCTCTGGTAACCTCCAAAATAGATTACTGAAATGCACTCTACGTGGGGCTGCCTTTGAAGACGGTTTGGAAGCTGCAGCGTGTGCAAAATGCAGCAGCCAGATTGATAACAGGGACCAGAAGGTTTGACCATATAAGACCGACTCTGGCCCACTTGCATTGGCTGCCTGTATGTTTCCGAGCCCGATTCAAGGTGCTGGTTTTAACCTATACAGCCTTACATGGCTTGGGACCACAATACCTGATGGAACACCTTTCCCAACATGAACCTACCCATACACTACGTTCAACATCTAAGGTCCTCCTCCGAAATGCCTACACCGAGGGAAGCTCGGAGGTTGGCAACAAGGGAGAGGGTCTTCTCTGTGGTGGCCACCAAATTGTGGAACGATCTCCCCGACGAGGCCCGCCTGGCGACAACATTGTTATCTTTTGGCACCAGGTCAAGACTTTCCTCTTCAGGCATTTAGCAATATGTGACAAGCCTGGGTCTGGTTTTTTTTTTTTTTTTAGGCTTATAGCTTTTTAAGTTATCATAATGGTTTTTAATTTATTTCTATATTGCATGTTTTGCAATTTTAATTTTTGTATATTGTTTTTAAATATTTTAATCTTATGTAAACTACCCAAAGAACTACAGCTATGGGACGGTATACAAATGCAATAAATACAAATATGAATACAAATTTCAGCAGGTGTCATTTGTATATATGCAGCACCCGGTAAAGTTCCCTCTTCATCACAACCGTTAAAGCTGCGGGAGCCCTGCCCTCTTTTGTATCTGGTCATTCTAGTATAGCTCCTGTTAAAGATTCAGGAGCCCTGTTCTCCTTTTCATATGCAGTCTTCCATACAACCGTGAGGTGTACTGTATTTCTATTTAAATTATAGCAAATACTTCCAAATGTGCATGTGTGTGTGTCCACATCAGCTTATGCTAATTTTATGCAAATGTGCTCTATTTTGGTGATGCATAAGTGGCCACCCTAACCTGTTCTTAGGCTGAGATTGTATTCCTTTCCTTGGAGAGACCCTGAGAAAAAGACAAAATCCCTGAAGTTTCAGGCCAAATGCTGAGATCTGACACTTCCTAGTTTACAGAGCTGTGGCTCTTCTCAAGTATGTTCATTTTTTGACTAGTACCCTCAATCGTACTATTCCATCAGTGTATCATAGCTTAAAGGCACTTGGGGAAAACAGGGGAGGCAGGATCCTGATACTTCATTTTGACTGAGGCCCTCTTGCATCAGACCTGCTGAGAGATGTTTCATGAAGCCCCATGGAACCCCCTCAAATCAGAATTCTATGTATCATGCGTTTCTTAGGATGGCTTTCTGCCTTCTGACTCTGCCCATATGCAAAGTGCTATTTCTTACGTGTTGTGAGGGATGGAGGAAAAACCACCCCAGATGATTAGCCAATCTTAACTATGGGGAAAATGTCTTTTGAGCCCAAAGAGGTCCTGAGTGATCCCCACTGGGCACTGGGTTTGCTCTTGGTCCAACACACCATTCAGAAGAAGATGTGTCTGCAACTTGGGGCCTTCCAGATTTTTTGGGGTTGCAGCTCCCTTCATCCCTCACCGTTAGGCTGACCAGATAAAATCCAGGTCAGGGCTCATGTAACTTTAACAGTTGTAGAGAAAGGGGAATTTCAGCCAGTGCCATTTGTATGCAATTAGTTCCTGGTGATATTCCCTCTTCATCACAAAGTTGCAGGCGCTATACTAGAGTAACCATATACAAAAGAAGGCAGGGCCCCTGCAACTACAACTGTTGTGATGAAGAGTCAATTTCACCTGGAACTAATTGCATAGAAATGACACTGGCTGAAATTCCCTTTTCTCTACAACTGTTAAAGTTACATGAGCCCTGACCTGGGTTTTATCTGGTCACCCTACTCACCGTTGGCTATACTGGCTAGGGCTGATGGCAGCTGCAGTCCAACAACGTTTGAAGGGCCACAAGTTGCCCACCCCTGATTAAAATTTGCAGATGATGCCTTTCAAGGGCATGTTTCAGAAGCCAGTGAAAGGATTTGAGTCAAGGTGTTTCCAGGCCCAAGGGAGGGTATAGTTTCTGCCAAAGAGAGACACATCCTTGGGAGCAGTCTGTTCTCGGGCAGCGAGAGATGAGACATCTTTCCTGGGCACTGGCTGGCTCTCACAGCATCACCAAGAGAGACTGCAGCAGTGTTCTGCAGAGTAAGTGATGGGGTTGGTGGTGTGATGTTGGCATGGCGGCCGTATACGGGTGGGAGGAATCTTTGCATCTGGGTCCAGGAGGCTGGAGAGGAGGAGAGAAGGGGGACACAGAATGACAGGGTGGAGGATACAGAAGAGGGCCCCTCCTGGCTTCAGCCTACTTTGTGAGTTCTGCCCCGGAGAGAAAGGAGGCAAACCAGCTGCACAGCTCATGATCACTGCAGCACTGAGGTTTACAAGGAGCATAGGTTATTGTTTGTGAACTGCCCAGAGAGCTTCAGCTAATGGGCAGTATAGGAATGAAATTAATTAAATAAATGAATACGGGCACTCTGAGCGTCATCAGATGGGGGAAATCACGTTTCCTTGCCGTCGCTTTCCCCCGCTTCTGTCCCATGATACTTCGTCTTTCTTCACGCAGCGGAAGAAAGGGGAAGAAAACTATGACCACCTGGCCCATTCAGTGGCCGTTTTCGTTGCCCCGCTTTTCCTGCACACAGCAGGAAACGGGGCACATTTCGTTTATTTAAAAAATGGATTTAAAGGGGTCTATTTTGTGATAGAAAGGAGGCAAGAAGGAGCGGAAGACACATGGGAGGTGGACGTCGTTGTCAAAAAGATCTTCGAACATCCGTAAGTGGGGGAGTAACAAGCGTGCGATAAAGCGCTTGTCTGATGACGCTATTTCTCCCTACTTCCAAAAGCAGTAAGAAATCCCAGCTCTAAAGTCTGGATAAGATGCCTTTTGCTTTGCTTGAAATACGCAGATTTCCTAAGACAGACAGCAGATCCCAGAGAACAGCGGTGCGTCCTTACCTTCTGCTAACTTCAACTGGTAACTCCATTCCCTGCATCTCCATTCCCGACACCAAGATTGGCGATATCACCAACAAGCCCCCTTCCATCAGAGCACTGGTCTTCGATCCCCCACCTCGCCTGTGAATTGCACACACAGAGGCAGAGCAGAAAATGCCCCCCAACATCACAGAACAGCGTACCCAAAGCCAGTACCCAAAAAGTATTTTGGCAACTGTGACAGAAAATATCACAAACGCCTCTCCTGTTCCCTGGCAGTAAAAATACAACGATAATAAATAACTAGCCACATGCTGCCCTTTCATGACATTCAAAATGAGCTGCCTGAGGTGACTGCCTCTCTCTGCCTAACAGTAGGGCTGGTTATGAAAATATAATCAGGTGCGGGATGTCTCATCACCATCACCACTGAATTACAACAACAACCCCCTACACCCGGGGATATAAGGAAAGGCATACAAGTCAGAAAGTGTGAGTTTCAGGAAGGATTGAACCCTGCCACCTCTCAGAACCAGGACACAGGGATAGAGACGGGACTGCACACCCAGGAAGTCCCAGCCCAGAATTTCTTAAGACGAAGGGACCTTCAGAGGGATAGGTTGGAGCTCTGTAGAAACAGATGAAGGAATTTTAGTACATGGGTTGGGGATAGAACAAGATTTTCAGTGATGTTTAAAGGCTGCTCTTATATTCAAGATTAAATGGCAACCAAAAAGACAATTTTAAGGTATCTTTTAAAAATCTTTATAACTCTAGCAGTGTTATTAACACAGGACCAACAGTCCTCCCTTTTTAATAGCGAACATATCAGCGTCTTTGACATTTAAATGTTTATAACAATCATAACTGCTTATAAGGTTTATAATGAATAATCCCGTGAAATGGATAGAAATATGGATGTTCTCAGGAATATTCACACATGGTGTGAAAACTTGCCAACCTTTGGAGGGCTCCCTTTAGCTTTGTTTTTAACAACTATTTGATCTATAGCAATTTTGCCAGGTAATCATGTTTATTGTTTTAAAAGGACAACTTTAGCTTGAAAATAAACTAGATCTGCCCTTTTTAACCCTCTGTAATGGATTGCTACTGAAATCCGGCAGTGTTTAGTTTTTTTTGCCACCACTAAATTTGGCAGTATGGCAGCAGGAGTGTGGACCGTATGAGGGGTTGCGGGTAAGGGGTGGAAAGTGGTCCCCAGGCCAGACCCCTTGAAATTGTCCACCCTGCCCTAAACGGTGCACCTGACACTATCCATCTTTGGTTTTTTTTTCCTTATGCTTAAATGAAACCTATGGGGGCTGTGAACTTATTTTTGCTTTTTAAAAAAGTGTAAGGTAGGGTGACCCTATGGAAAGGAGGACAGGGTTCCTGTATCTTTAACAGCTGTATAGAAAAGGGAATTTCAGTAGGTGTCATTTGTATGCATGCAGCACTTGGTGAAATTCCTTGTTCTTCGCAATAATTAAAGCTGCAGGAGCCCTGTCCTCTTTTGTATCTGGTCACACTAGCTATGCTAGGCCATACTAGGCTGGACCGAGAGCAGGGCCTCCCTGAAGATCTCAGGGCATGGGCAGACTCATAAGGCACAATACAATTTTCAGGCGTTGCAAGTGCCTTCTTGCTCCCTCCCTCCCTCCCTCTCTTTCTCTCTCTCTCTCACACACACACTTTCAAAGGTATCTTTTTTAAAACTCACTTTTGAAAAGAGTCTTGGGTGGCAAGGCCACTACCATATTCTGTACTTTTGCTGCAATCCCACAGAATCATAGCATCCACACACACACAGCTCTGGTGATAGCTTATGATAACTTTCCTTGGTGTCGAACCCAGCTCCTTCCCGACTGTCTCTTTCTCCTTTCTCTCTCTATCCATCCCACCATCCCAAATTCTGAAACTTTAGTTTCCATGGCAACATGACCCAACTACCCAAGCCTCCATCTGCCTTTGGAGCCATTTTAAATGTAAATGGGTACGTTTCTTTACTTCCCTGCCTCCCCCACCTCTGGACACAGTGCAGCAAGCAACACAAGAGGCCAGGATATGGGTATTGCCTGCCTTGTTCCTGTGCATTTGCTGCTGGGTAGGGCAGGCCAACTTTTTAAACCACCATTGTAGGGCCTCAAACAGAAGCTGTGTAGACCTTGTCAGGAGACAATATCTATCTCCATGCTGTGAAATGTTTCACCTGCCAATTTCTGCACACCAGGCTGCTCTTAATGGTGCAAGAGCAGATCAGGCAATTTCTCTCTCCCTAGGCAACTCTATGACTGACCTACATGAACAAAATGCTCTAGAATAGGGTGACCAGATAAAATCCAGGTCAAAGCTCATGTAACTTTAACAGTTGTAGAGAAAAGGGAATTTTAGCCAGTGTCATTTGTATGCAATTAGTTCCTGGTGAAATTCCCTCTTCATCACAACTGTTAAAGCTGCAGGGGCCCTGCCTTCTTTTGTATATGGTCACTCTAGTATAGTGCATGCACCTTTAACTGTTGTGATGAAGAGGGAATTTCACCAGGAACTAATTGCATACAAATGACACTGGCTGAAATTCCCTTTTCTCTACAACTGTTAAAGTTACATGAGCCCTGACCTGGATTTTATCTGGTCACCCAACTCTAGAACAGAGCATTCGCCTCACTATGAGTGTGTGTGCAATCAAATCCCATGCAGGATAATAATATGCCTGGCACAAAACATGAAAACACGGATTCTTCATAAACGTATATATGTTTCATGGTGGACGGAGAGAAGGAGACCATTTGAAATGTAAGTCATATCTGCAAAAGGCTTCTGTGTTCAGAAAGCAGCATTTCTGGTTTCTCCATCACTGCCTGTCTCTTCCTCATGGCCCTAGGACATGGCTTTACATTAGGGATGTGCGACTCAGCAAAACCTCAGCTTGCCAAAGGCCTGCAAATCCCATCTCAACGCTCGTTCTGACTCAAGTCTGTATCAGATTGTGAGGTTGGTGTTTTTTGTTTCGCATGAAAATCCATGCGTATTTCCATTGTATTTTTTCAAAGGTATGCATCAGTTGTGCACATCTTCAAAGTGGACGCATTCTTTTCCCATTGATTAAAGCGCATTTGTACACATTTTTTCAAAAGTATGCATTTTTTTCATGGCATTTTTCATAGAATCACAGAATAGTAGAGTTGGAAGGGGCCTATAAGGCCATCGAGTCCAACCCCCTGCTCAATGCAGGAATCCACCTTAAAGCATCCCTGACAGATGGCTGTCCAGCTGCATCTTAGTTGGCCTGTAGTGTGGGAGAGCCCACCACCTCCCTAGGTCATTGGTCCCATTGTTGTACAGCTCTAACAGGAAGTTTTTCCTGATGTCCAGCCAGAATCTGGCTTCCTGTAACTTGAGCCCATTATTCCGTGTCCTGCACTCTGGGACGATCAAGAAGAGATCCTCTGTGTGACAACCTTTCAAGTATTTGAAGAGTTCTATCATGTCTCCCCTCAGTCTTCTCTTCTCAAGGCTAAATATTAGGGATGTGCACTGGATCGGACCCGATCCACGATCCGAGTCCAGTCCAGTGGGAAATCGGATAAATTATCCGATTTCCGATCCTACAGCTGGATCGGCCGATCCAATCCGAACCGGTCCGAAAAGGCTCCGAACCGGTTCGGCGGATCGGCGGATCGGCGGGCGCCCACTGGTGCCCACCGCCGCTTCCATTGGCGGGCGCCAGCGGGCGCCCGCCGATGAAAGTGGACAGCGGGGGGGGGAGGAGGGGGCGGGAGGAGGTGGGCCCTTACCTTTCCGGCCCATCCGCTCCCGTCCGGCGCCGGCGGCTACTACCAGCGGGCTCCGCGGCCTGCTCCAGGGTGGCGCGCCGGGTGATGTCATCACCCGGCGCACTACTCGAGAGCAGGCCGCGGAGCCCACAGGTAGTAGCCACCGGCGCCGGACGGGAGCGGACGGGCCGGGAAGGTAAGCAGGGGGTGCGTGGAGGGGAGGAGGGGGCGTGCGGAGGGGGGGAGGGGGTCCCTTACCTTCCCGGCCTGTCCGCTCCCGTCCGGCACCGGCGGCTACTACCAGCGGGCTCCGTGGCCTGCTGCAGGGTGGCGCGCCGGGTGATCACCCGGCGCGCTACTCGAGAGCAAGCCGCAAAGCCGGCTGGCGGTAACCGCCGGCGCCAGACGGGAGCGAACGGCCCTAAAAGGTAAGCAGTGGCGGGGAAGGGGGCTTACCCCCCCCCCGGAGCCGTCCGCTTCTATCCGCTGGCGCCCGCGGGCGCCAGCGGGTGGAAGCGGACGGCCCCGGGGGGGTAGGGAGCGCGGGGGAGGGGGCTTACCTGCCGGGGCTGTCCACAGCGGACGGCACCGGGGGGGGAAGGAGTTAGGCCCCCCCTCACCCACCCGCCGCCATTTTTTCCTCATAGACTTGCATTGCAATGCAAGTCTATGGGGGGAAAAATGGCGGCCGATCCAAAAATTTCCGATTTTTGGATCGGGATCGTACTCGATCCGGTCCGGGGGGCCTCCAATTTTGTCCGAACCGATCCGTGACAAAATTGGAGGTCCCGATCCGGGTCCCGATCCAATCCGGGGGGTCCGTGCACACCCCTACTAAATATGTCTAGTTCTTTCAGTCTCTCCTCATAGGGCTTTGTTTCCAGACCCCTGTTCATCCTTATTACCCTCTGAACCCCCTCCAGCTTGTCTACATCCTTCTTGAAGGATGTATGCAGGATGCATTCAAATGTATGCATGCTGTCGGGTGCAGTTTTTTTGGTCTGCGAATCATGTTGCAAACTCAGAAATGTATGGACTTCTTCCACAGATCCCATCTGAGCGTGTTCGGCCCAGAAAGTGTGAACAGGGTAAATCCTGATCCAAAATGAACTGTTCAAACACCCCTAGTTTACAAGCATGTGATTCCACCTCTATTTTTCATCCTGTTACCATCACATTCCCTGCAAAAATAATATCCCCAGTTCTACAAAAAACTAGAGACAAAACTTGCTCAAGGGTGATGCATGCTAAAGAAACAGTATAGATCTGATTTGTTTGTTTTCTTTATTTCAGTATGTATGCCCCATTTCTCACAGAAAAAAAGCCTTCACAAAGCAGCTTACAGTATAATTAAAGTAGTATAAATACAATTTATGAATGCATTTATACAATACATAATGTATACAATTTATGAGGATGATCAGGGGTCTGGAAACAAAGCCCTATGAGGAGAGATTGAAAGACCTGGGCATGTTTAGCCTGGAGGAGAGAAGATTGAGGGGAGACATGGTAGCACTCTTCAAATACTTGAAAGGTTGTCACACAGAGGAGAGCCAGGATCTCTTCTCGATCAACCCAGAATGCAGGACACGGAATAATGGGCTCAAGTTACAGGAAACCAGATTCCGGCTAGACATCAGGAAAAACTTCCTGACTGTAAGAGCAGTACGACAATGGAACCAATGACCTTGGGAGGTGGTGGGCTCTCCCACACTAGAGGCATTCAAGAGGCAGCTGGACAACCATCTGTCAGGGATGCTTTAAGGTAGATTCCTGCATTGAGCAGGAGGTTGGACTCGATGGCCTTATAGGCCCCTTCCAACTGTATTACTCTATGATTCTATGAACTTTAAAATAATGCAAATTCAATTAAAAAACAAACGATTCCCTTGAGGGTGCTTCTAGTCGAGGTTTTTTATCACACCATTTCCCTGTCTTATCCACAGAATTTTACAGGGGGTCCAGACAATGTCTTCCACTCAACCCCCCCCCCCCCCCGTGTTTCCCCACCACCACTCCTGTCTCTTTTCCTGGAAAACCCATTAAGAAAAGCCAGCATAGCTGCACAATGGGTTCTGATTGTTAGTGCTAGAGCCCACTCACCCCACTATCTCTTCCAGTTCTATTTATTCATTTTTATTTTATTTATTTACAATAGTTATATTCCACTTCATATATAAAATAGATTCCGGAGTGGTTTTAAGCAATGCTTAATGCCTCTTTTAACACAGGGTGGTATCTGGAGGACAACTAGCCTTCCTGAGCAGTGCAAGAACCATCAACTTGCCAGGAATAAGAACATCCCTGGTTATTTGTTTTTGAACCTCTCAGACAGTGGCCAGAAATTTATTTTAATAACAGACTGAATTTTGGGATGATGGCCACAACTTGGCAAAACTTGAAATTGTTTACATTTTATAATTTGGTGCCGAATTTTACTGTTTTATATTGGTGGGCCTGCTTTGCCAAGACCACAGTGTTGAAAGGTGGCTAAGAAAGCTATTTATTAAATGAATAAATTCTTGGACCAGTGGGATATGTTTTGCTATACTATGCCTTTGTCGTGCTCTTTCCTTGTAGGCTTGACTGTTGCTCCTGGGCGGCACGACAATCAATTAATAAAGAGATGTTATTCCTCATATAGCATAGAATGTCCTGTCAAGTAGGGCTATGAACAGACCCCCCCATCCAATCCGGATCTTGATCTTTCAGGTCCGGATCGGGCCCGATCCGACTTGGATCAGATTGGGCCCAATCCAATCTGACTCAGATCCAGATCCAATCTTGGTCCATTCACAGCACTCCCTCCCGCTCTCCCCGCTCCCTCCCTCTCCTCTCTCCCTGCTTACCTGCTGCCTCCTCCGCATCGTCCTGCCGTCGTTCTCCCTCCTTGCAGTGGGCCAGGCGCTTTCCTGCTCATGCCGTGTGATGACATCACCCACAGTGAGCGGGAAAGAGGTGGCCGACATCGAGGAGGCAGGATGATGCGGAGGACGATGGGGGACAACGTGGTGGAGGCAGCAGGTAAGCAGAGAGAGTGGGGGAGGGAGGGAGAGAGTGGGGAGAGTGGGAGGGAGTGCTGTGACCGGATCTGGATCGGATCCGGATCATGGATCGGATCCGGCCTGATCCAGGCCCGATCCGATCCGGATCCGGAGGTCCAAATCAGCTTGATCTGATCCGGATTCAGGATTTGGGATTCAGATCCAGATCCAGTCACAGCCCTACTGTCAAGTTGTAGATCAGGACTCTTCTCCTCGGAAGCTTTTCTGCCATTGTATTGAGCTTTGCTGATGAGGCCTTGGCACTTACAGTGGCTTCCATCAGTGGCCATGCTACCTGGCAGGAAAAAGGATGTAAGAGAACAAGAGCGGCCATTGTGTAACATGTCCGTCAACGTACTGGAACTTTTGCTTTTCTTTCCTCTGCCCTGCTCCCTTCTTCCTTGTTAGGCCATTATATGGTAATCATTCCCCATTCTGGCAAGGACCTGCCTATTTATCATTTGCTGAACAACACTTAGTAGCATTTTAAGCACTTAATAACCATAACTTATTTATCACATTTAAAAACAAAAACATAATGTAACCTTCCTTCTAAGGAGCTCAGGCTGGCCCATATGGGTTTATCCCATTTTATTGTTACAACAACCCTGGGAGGTAGGTTAGCCTGACAGATTTTGACTGGCACCCAAGGTCACCTTACCTGGGCACCTGGGGCACCTGGGGAGCTTTGTGGTTGGTTGGAGATCTGATAACAGATCTCTGTAGCCCAAGTTCAGTACTCTTATCCACTACACCACACTGGAAGAAGATGACAACTATAACAACAGAAATAGCAACAATGCAGCTACCCCCATTGAAGCTGCATTGCAGGGTACTATTTCCAAATTTCCATGTGTGTTCATTTTTCAAAGGTATATGCCATTATCTGTGGCCAGGATACCACTTTTGGTTCTAGGTCTTTCCACACATCCACCCCATTCCTTGCACATAAGCCGCCTTCCAAATTGGTTTAAATTTGCTGGCTCAGGAACCATGAGAGTAAATTGGATGTGCATCACAGCCCCAGAGCTGCCTGTCTGCCTGCATTGCATACTCTCTAATGGGAAGTGTGCATAAAGGCACATACAAAGGGGCATCCCCATCCACACATAATGACACAAACAGTCGTATGCAAATACCTTTAAACATGGAGGCAGAACCTCAAGCTCAGGAGCTAAATCTGTCCCTTTGGCAGTCCCAATCTACCTCCCCATGGGTTCCCCAGAAGATCACACACCTTGGCCCCACCCCTTTTCCCCAGCAACCAATCGTTCGGTGGTTCCACAGCTTTTGTGCGGTTTCCCCCGCCCAGTTTTAAAAGGTTGAAATGACTCTCCTAATGCTTAGTCAATAAGAGCTTTAAGGTAAAATAGGCTGGTATCTTGCCCCTCCCCTTTTACCTTTGGCTCCACCCACTCCTTGAAAGCGCCCCCCCCCCCGCGAGCTTCTCGGAAATGGGATATGATCCTCAGACTGAAAGAGGTTCTGCAACCCTACTTTAAATGGTGTGTCTAGAGTAGATTCAGGTGATAAACACTTAAAAATAATGACAGGCACAAAGCAGACTTCACGGCCTCTTGTCTCCCCTCCTATGAGGGGTAGTTGGGTACAGAAGCCAGGAGTGAAAATATGGGAGGGGATGGAGGGAGACTTCTGGACAGGAAAGGGATTGGCTAATGCAGGTGCTTCCCTCCTTCCTCTCTCCTGACTGAGGTCAAGCATATGGATCAGTAGCCCAGAGGGGCTCTGTGAGAGGGAACTCTGGGAATGAGTTCCTTTACAACGTTCTCCCTGCATCTCTTCATTACCAGCTGCTTCTCCTCCCTGCTCTCCCTTTCTACATAAGAAGAGATCATCTAGATCACACAAAAAAAAATCAGGTGCCAAGTTACACAATAATTTCACATCCATGACATTTGTCCTTTAAGTTAAATACTGATGCTGTGTTTGTTTGGTTGACGAAGCTGCTCAAACAAAGTAAATCTGGTTTCCTGGCTAATGTGGCCAGTGAAGTTATCTAGGGTGACCATATGAAAAGTAGGGCAGGGCTCCTGTATCTTTAACAGTTGTGTAGAAAAGGAAATTTCAGCAGGTGTCATTTGTGTGCATGCAGCACCTGGTGAAATTCCCTTTTCTACACAACTGTTGAAGATACAGTAGCCCTGTCCTCCCTTTCATATGGTCACCCTAATGTTATTGTAAGTAATGTCAAAATCTAACTTGCCCTGATTGTAAGGTTTTACTACAGCATTACATAAAAAATGAACACAACTAGGGCTGTGCACAGATACGGATCCCAAATCTGGAGCGGATCGGGCTGATCCAGGCCTCCCGGATCCAGATCCGAACTGGATCAGGCCCGGATCCGAACCGGATCAGGGCTGGATAGGACCGGATCGGATCAGTGATCCAGTTTGATACAGATCCATGCACAATACTCCCTCCCGCTCTCCCCACTTTCCCCTCCCTCCCCCCACTCTCCCTGCTTACCTGCTGCCTCCTCCATGTCATCCCCCATCGTACTCTCTCCTTGCTGTGTGCCGCTGCATTTCCCACTCGCATCTAGTGATGACATCACCCAACGCAAAGCGAGAAATGCGGCGGCACACAGCAAGGAGAGGGGACGATGGCAGGACGACGCGGTGGAGGCCGCAGGTAAGCAGGGAGAGTGGGGGAGGGAGAGGGAGAGCAGGGAGAGTGGGAGGGAGTGCTGTGCATGGATCTGGATCAGATCACATCGGGCCCGATCCGATCCGAGTCAGATCTGGCCCGATTCGGAGCTGACAGATCAGGATCTGGATCGGATCGGGGGGGTCCGTGCACAGCCCTAAACACAACCTCATTCATTGATCCAACTACTACCCACTGTGGAGAACACATTACACGTGCCATTTAGCAATTGCTAACTGGAACTGACATTTGCACAAAATCTTATGAAGATGTGGTATGGAGTCAGCTCAACATGTTTCAAACAGTCACTTCCTCTCCCTATCTTGACCAGAAATCTGAATCTTCAGCTGTGACTCTCAGAGACCTCACTTTTTTAAAACTTTTTTTTTTGCTTCAAAAGCAAAATGAATGGAAAAACTCCTGCAAGACACCTGTTTCATTTTCATCGATGTCACGAGGCATCTGGTGCTGTGAGATGAAGGCTCCAGGACTGAATTCTCAAGTGAAAGTATCCTTCCAGTGCAGACCAGCTATGGGGAGGAGCAAGAGGGGTGCTGAGGTGGTCTCTTCCAGAGCCAGTGTCAAGGGCAGGTATGATCGGGCAGCTGCCAAGTACCCATAGTGACATACAAGAGCCCCCTGGAGTTGCTCCTCTTCACCTTGGCAACCTGCTTGTTCACCTATTTCTCACTCTGGCCCAGTCAACAGTGGCAGTGAGAAGCAGGAACTGCAGATGTCTCCTTGCTCACTGGCTCTCTGCCCATCAAACAAGCATGTGGTAGCAATGGCAAGAAAGAGGATGAGGAGTCTGAGCAGCTGGTGACCATGGTGGAGAGAAGGTGGACTCGCTGAGAGAGGCAGCCCATGGAGGGAGTCTTGCCCAAGCAAAATCCTGCTCTCTTCTCTTGCCCAGGGATCCATAAAAAGCTAGCTTAGATAGGTTTTTAAAAAGATCAACAGCTCTTAGCCATGACAGCTAAATGGAACCTCCTCTCAAACCCATATAACTGTGGGAAGGGTTGGTTGCTTTCAAGGCCCACTTTGTGTAAAGTTCTCAGAGACGTCTGGCTGGCCAGTGTTGGGTGGGTGCTGCTAGTCTAGATACCCTTTTGGTCTGATCCAGCAGGGCTGTGATTAAGCTCACGCACTTTCTTCCTCCTCCCTCCCAATCCCTCTCCTTGTGTGCCTGTGTTTTTAGACTGTAAGCCTCAGAGCAGGGACCGTCTAATTGCTGATTCTTATGAGCGGCTTTGGGAGCCTTTTGAATGAAGACACTTTAAATAAATACAGGGCTGGCCCAAGACACTTTGCTGCCTGAGGTGAAGGACAAGATGGCATCCCCATGTACAGACATTTGGACTGACACAGTTGAAGCTTACTCTGAAACTTGTGATGCCATAGCATCCTCCATCACACCTGAGGCAGCAGGCTAGCTTAGGGGATTTGGGACAGGTTGTGTCACGTACACCGCTCTGTCCGCCAACATAGGGGAACAGCTGGAGAGTTCATGAGAACGGCTGCCACTGTTGCCCCTTAGCAGCTGCTGCCTGAAGCGGTCACCTCACTCTGCCTAATGGTAGGGTCAGCCCTGAATTAATGAATGAAGTAAAACATTCTTAATTGGCAGTCAATCCTGGAGGAGGGACTGACATGGATGGGGAAGGGAGAGTTTTGGTCAGGGCACCATTTCACCCTCTGCTCCACTCTCTACTGGTGTCACTTGAGTCACCAGTTTGTGTTGACATAGCTCTCTCTCCCTCTCTCCCTCTCCCTTCGTCCCCCCCTCTCTGTGAACAGACCTAGGCTCCTAAGTGGAGCAACATAAGAATGAGGCCTTGGTGAACAAATGACAGCAGAAGGTGGGGTAAGGAAGGCGAAAACATTGTCCTCCTAACCAATCCACTCCCTTCTTCCCCCAAATATCCCTCACAGGCTCCTAAGTGGAGCTGGGCAGCTCAAGGACAAGCTCTGTTGGGTATATTTATGTGTGTGTGTGTGGAGATGTGTAGATGTATGTGTGAAGTGACAGCAAAGGTGGGCTTGATGGAGAGGCAATTCTCAGATTTTGAGCATCTGGACCTTCAATTCCCAAACAGTCCAGCTGAAAACCAGACAAGTGGCCTGAATGGTATGAGGGATGGAGAAAAGGGGTAGCTGATTCACAGCAAGAGTTCAGGCCTGCTCTTACATATCTTTCAAGATGAAATTGAAACACACACACACACACACACAATCTCACATTGAAGTTCCACGCTGCTGCTCCCTACCACTAATTTGTGTCAGGCTCGTTGCTAGGATATCACCAAGGGGGAAGCAGAGCAGGCTGGGTAAATAGGGGGCACAATTGTATTTGCCTTCATAGGTACTTGCTTTTTTAAAAAAAGGTGGACTCAGTCACAAGGCTTTTCTGAAGTGCATTTTTGTTAATCAATGGGAAAGCAAGATACATGTTTGACAGATGTTCGGAACATTGTACTATTCCTGGAGAAACAGGGTTTCCACCCAACCAAGAAAACAACTTGGACTCAGAAATATACGCAGGCAAAATCTGGAATATTACGTACCTGCTTTTTTTTTTACCGGGGTGGAGGGAATGACATGTATTGGGCAGGCTGTGACCCCGCTAATCCATCCCCAGCTGGAGGCCTATCTTGAGCCATTTGCTGACAGAGAAGAGAACGCCATGCACTGAGCCTCCCACCAACCCATCCCCTCAAGCCAAGCCAACGTTCTAGCCTTCTTTGGCAGAAGCTGCCCAACCTTGCCCCCGCTGCTGGAAACAGGGCCGTGCAGAGGGAGGGGGCAGTGGGGCCAGTTGGAAAAGTCTGAGGCGCCCAACGTGGTCCCAACCAGATGGGAACACTGAAGAGCGGAAATCAGGGGACATCTATTATTCATTGTGTGAGCGAGTGGTGCTGACTGTGGGCTCCTGGAGAGGGGGGGAATCACACTTGCCCTGCCAGCTGGCTACCGGTGCCCATTAGCTGATAGCTTTGCTCAGAAGAACTTTCTTGGCAATGCAATAATAATAACAATAATAAATCATTATGCTTTGGGGATTTGGGGAAGCACTCCTGCTTGAGCTTTGGCCAGCTTGTTTGGAGGGAGAGCCTGCAGAGCTTCCCCATCTCGATCTCTATCATTTATTTAAAATTATTTTTAGGCCACTTTTAAGGGTGGAACCCTCTCAAGGTGCTGTACAAGATTTTTAAAAAACCATAAATAAATACAATAAAAATCAGTAAGTACATATTCAATAAAAATCCATAAAACTAGAGGCTAATATTAAACATCAGTAAAAGCCAGAATTAACAAACAAACAAACAAACAAACAAACAAACAAAAAACCCAGCAGCCCGAGACACTACAGGAAGGCCAGCAAAAACAGGTGAGCCTTCGGAGCTTTCCTGAAGATGTGTAAAGAAGGAGCCTGACGAACCCCTGATGGAAGCTGATTCCAGAGGTGCGGGGCCAGCACTGAAAAGGTCATCTCCCTTGTACCCACCAGCAGCCCCAGTGCAAGCTCACCTCCTGCCTGAGGCAGGAGAGAACATGCAGTGCTTCATGGGCCCTTGTTACCGCATTGCACCCCGTCTCCTGTCGCACCTCGCCTTTCCCTTAGCACTGCTGCGTTGGCTCTATGGAGAGCCACGTGCTTGGAAGAGCCCCACAGCTGCTCTTTCTGGACGCATGGCTCTCCATAGGGCTGAGGTGGCAGCAAAAGGAAGGGGAAGGGAAATCGGTCTGTGTGAAGTGAGGGAAACAAAGAGCAAGTGGCTGCTCCAGACAGCAGCCACTCTCTCGCTGTGGCAAATACCACAGCATTAGAGTAGCTGGTAGGACTGCTGTAGGGGGCAGGACAACAGTGGTGGTCCATCCTGGTAGGGATGGACAATCTGCTGCTCCTCCCACTCCACTGCCTGATGTGGGTGCCTCACTTTGCGTCATGGGATAGCCAGCCCTGCACGCCAGCCAAACCAGCAGGCAAGCGGCAAGGCCTCTATTGGTGTCCCCAGATTGTAGGCAGGCTGATAAGGGAGAAATTTGACTAACTGAGGCCCATCCCATTTAAAAGCTTTAATGGTCAAACCAGCACTTTAAACAGTGCTCTGATATGCACTGGCTAGCAGAGCTGCTGGTGCAGTACCTAAGTCACATGAGCCGACCACCTGGTCCCCCAACAATACTTGGCTGGCTGACTATCATATCTGTTTATATCACACATGTTGTTTCTTTGGGCAGCTGCTTAAATCAGATAACAACACCCAGGTAATTAGAAAGTGTTTTCTTCCTTAAGAGACGCCCCCCCCCCCCGATAATTTAACAACAACTGACTGTTTGGCACCATCATTTCTGGAAGCGACCTTGTCATCAATCAGGAATAGGGCCTTATCTGTGGTAATTGCTATGCCCCCCCCCCCCCCCCCCGGTGATATCCACTAAACCTATTTTACAAAGCAGGCCAAGGCCTTTTCATTCCATAGCCCAGGGGTGCGGAAGACACTAAGATGCCTATCTCTACTTTAAGAGTGCCAATCATCAGACCTTATTCAGCTAAAGGTTTTGGAGCAGAACACTGTGGGTTCAAAAGAATGGTTTCATGTTTTGGAACACACACACACACACCACCTTTGCTCTTGCACTTAGGTTCTTGAGAAAGTTACTTACTTTTAGTTTTGCCTGTTTGCCTTCTGTGAATTTAGTGTCCTGTGACTGGCCATCCACATCATGGCAGCCATTTTGTGAGAGTGTCCACAACACACGCTCAACATTCCAAATGTGCTCAACATTCCAAATGTGCTCACCAGCCCAAAAAGGTTGGGCACCCCTGCTCTACCTTTTCATCATGGTAATGCAGAAAGAGGTAAATGTTGGCATGAGTAGTTTTTTCTTACTAGTCCAACACCACCATCGTAATGGTTCCAGAAATCCTCTTCCCAATTATATATGGATGTCATAACTGGTTTCTCCCGCTCTTACCTGTGCCACTGAAATGCAAATATGAGTTTTAGACTTGGATGAGAAAGTCCTGGGTTCAAATCTCAACTCAGCTATGGAGCTCACTGGATTGGGGTTGTTGTAAAGTCACTATCTTTCAGCCCAATTTACTCTTTGCATAGTTGTTGTGAAGATTGAAGGAAACAAAAAACAAAACAAAAATAGAAGCTCAAGTTGTGCTAAGGCGCAGCTCCAAAATTTCCTGGGAATGCCACAGGCTCAGCCATACAGCAACTTAAGGCACAATCCTATGTCTGTGGAATGCTGGGAGTTGTAGGACTTTTTCTGTCCAAACATGTATAGGATTGTGCCCTTAGCGTATGTAGCGTTTCCAAACATGCACAGAGTACTTTCCCTTTGTCACTGACCCCCTTCGACCTATTTTCTCATCCCCCATTTGGTGTTTTGAATAATAATCCTACCTTACAAGGTTTGTTGTTATATTTACCGAGACCATATAACTTTCATAAAGGATTATGTCAATACTAAGTAAATATATAAAAAGGAGGGGATAAAACGTGTCCCAGATTGTTTCGCTTGCATTTCATGGTGTTTTCTGCCTCCACCATTTCTCATTCTTTTTCTCTGGAATGAGCTGGGGATTGAAGATAACACTTCATGCATCAGATGAAGTGGGCTCCAGCCCACAAACCCTTATGTCACAATAAAACCGTAAGCCTTTAAGATGCCACAAGACTTTTTTTTTTCCTGTGCAGACTAACAAGACTCCTAGACAGGGATGAGGCCGACGGGGTGGGGGTGGAAATAAAGAATAGAAATACATCTATCTTGCCTCTTGCCCTTCCTGGGCTTCCTATCCCTGTTCTCTGTTCTTGCCCCCATCCTATTTCCCACCAGATTTCTAGAAATGACGCTCTTCCCCAACCTCCACCCCCCTCAACACCACCATCACTCATATTTCCGGAGCTGCCTGCCTGAGCGATGACCGCGTGCCTGTGACTGGGACGCTACAGGGACAGGTACCATCCCCGCCGCCGAGGCGATAGCCCTTCCATCGCTGCATCCCTGCATCCGTCAGTGATGGAGAGAGGCCGCTTGGAACGTACCAATTCTCCCGGACCGGAGGGAGGGGGGAAGCAACTATTCGTGGATTCCATCTGTACATTCATAGGTGTCTCTGGATTTGGGGAAGTGTGTGGGGGGAGCAAGGAGGAGTTGGAGGGACGGACCTGGCTGCGTGAGGTGGGGGGGCAGGAGGCTGAGATTTATGATTGGCTCTAGCCCTCCTTTACCATCTCCCCCTCCCCACTCCGCCGAGGCTCCCCTCCTCCTCCCCCTCCCTCCCCCTCCCCCCTCTGCTGAGATTTGCAGCTGGACCAGCGCTCAGCGAGCCCTCTCCATCCTTGCAGGATGTAGGCGCTGCGATGTCAGCCGCAGCATCCCCGGGGCAGTAGACAACCGGCTCCCCCCACCCTTGCCCTGCCCCCTTCCCTCCGATCCCCCCTTGAGGGGGCAAATTAGGCCGGAGAAGTCCCCCCCTTCCCCTCCTCTCCACTGGATCCGGGCCAAGCCAGAGAGAGAAAGAGAACCCCGCAATTTCGCCCCACGCTGCATCTTCTCTTCTCCCCGCAGCGGATTCCCTCCCCCTCCCCCTCCTGTCTCCCCACCTCAGTCTCTCCTCGCTTCTAGCATGGCCTGGTGAGTACCTCCTCACGGGGAGTCCTTCTCTTTTTCGGGGATTGGGGCCGGAGGGGGCGGTTGTGGGGGACAGATGGGAAATCTAGTTTAACCCCCCCCCCATAAGAATATAAAAATCATAGAGTCTGATGGGGGCTGATGAAACATTCTTTCCTCCCTCCCTCCTGGGGAGGGAATCCGGGCAGCCTCCGTCATATGTAATGCAGATATGTGCGGCGCTGGGGGTGGAGGGGGACGGAATGCGGTTGGGATGGCGTGTGGAGCAGCTACTGCAGAAAGGGAGGCTTGCTGGTGGTCGAATGGCTTTTTGGCAAATAAAATAAATCCTCCGATGCTTTCTCTGCCTGCCCGCATCCTCTGACGGGGTGGTGAAGAGAGAGGCGTTTCGTCCAAGACTTGGAGGACGCAGCATTGGAAAGCTGCTCCAGCTTAGGTCGATCGTTGGTATGCAGGGAGTGAGGGGGGAGATTGGAAAGCTGTGGATGTTGAGGGGGGGTGGGGGGGTTGTTCCAAGTCCCTTTGCCTACCTCCCACCGACCCACCCCACTCCCATCTTCTCTCTTCCTCTCCCGGCCTCCCGCACTGGCCCCTTGGCGTGGATTTCTCTCGACCCATGCACCTTGCAGCACCTGGCTGTCGGCATCTCAAGGTGACAGCGACGTATTCCTGGCGTGTGTGTGTGTGTGAGAGAGAGAGAGAGAGAGAGAGGGAGAGAGCGCACACACAGGCAGGGAAAGGGGCGCGAGGGAAGGAGGGAGCGCCGGTGACGTACCTGGCCAGATCAGCGAAGGGGGTGTGGGTGGGTGGGTGGAGGGGGGCGTATTTCCAACCCAATAGGGATCTCCCACCCACTGCAGCGATGTACCTGCATTAAACGGGGGCCGGACTGGGCTGGGGAGCGAGCGAGCGAGCTGCCGCCAGCGCGAAGCCTCCCCCATCCTTGCTACCCCACGGGGGTTTCTCCTCTTGCCAGCCTCCTCATCCTTTGGTTAATTAATGGAAGTAGAGGTGGACCATAAGAACATATGAATGCGGAGTGAGAGCGTGTGTGTGAAAGGGTCTCTCCGCTACCCTTTTGGTTCTGGCTGCTTCTTCCAGTGGCCTGGGCCCTGGTTTGAGGGAGGGCGGGAGGGAATCGAGGGTGAAGGGGGTGGATGGAGTGATGGGATTGAATCAGTGGGGGCTGGTAGCTCCCATGTCAGTGGGGCTGTGAATCCCCGCTGGGTTCCGGTCTAAAGGAACTGCCCAAGGTGCTGAACACCCCAATCCCAAATAGGTCCAGCACCTTGGATAGCTCCTTTAGAGTTCTGACTGAAACCCAGAGCGGACTCGCTGCCCAACTGACAACAGAGCCACCAGCCTCCACTGGATAGGTGAAAAGAAAAGGGGTAAAAGAATGGATGGATTAATAGATGGGGAAAAAATGGGAGAACATAGAGGGCAAAGCGGGTGGAAGGAAGGAAGGAAGGAAGGAAGGAGAGAGAGAGAATTGATGGTACCATGGATCGATAGAGGAGGAACTTCATGGCTGAAGTCCACGAGGGTGGGTCAAGAATGGCCTCTAAGGAGAGACGCAGGGAGATGATGGATCTGGAGAAAGGGGGGTGGGTTGAAGCAGAGGTAAGCTAGGGGGCAGCAACAGAAGAACGTAATTGCCTTGGCTGGCCTGGGTCAGATCAAAAGGTCTACCTAGCCCAGCCTCTAGTGTCTCGCCAGATGCCTCTCTGGGGAGCTTGGAAGTCGGGCAAGAAGGAAGAGGACGTGGCCATGCCTTTGTGGTTTGTCCCTCCACCCACAGAGCCTCTGGTGCCGACTGCAAGGTCTGGTGCCTTTGAACATGGAGGCTCCATTTCGTCGCCAGTGCCAGGGGGGCGTTTGTCTAATTCTCCTCCGCCCCCTCTCCTCCTCCTCCACCGCCCTCGTGTCCTTCCATAACCACCCAAATGAGAATCGGCCACATCACTCTCCATCCCCCTTCCCCAGCCTGCCGCCTTCCAAATGTTCTGAACTACAACCTCCATCAGCCTGGTCAACGGTCAGAGAAAGATGAGATCCTAGTCCGTGACATCTGGAAGGCGCCAGCCCACTCGGGGAAGGCTGCTCTACAGGTAGCACCTCTGGGGCAGTGGTGGGAGAGACCGAGGGTGGAAGGCGGACGGGCCCCGCGGTGCAGGGCCCCGCGGTGCTGGGCCCTGAGCGGGCGCCAGGTCCGCCCGTGGCTTGCCAAGGGCACCGGCGAGCGCCTGCTCCGCGCTCCCCTTTGGCGCATTGCTCGGGATGGGAAGGAAGGCGCGTTCCGGCTCGGGCTTTTTTCAAGGCAACTGCAGGGGAGGGGGCGGGATCCACAGGCTGCCGGGGCTGCCTTTTCTCGCCCCTGATTGGCCGAGCGGGCCTGAGTGGCAGCCGGCGCGCGGAGTGGGGGAAGAGTTTAGCAGAGGGCGGGCAGCAGGGCGAGAGGAGCTGAGCGAGGAGGTGGCTGAGCTTGGCCCACGCGGCATCGGTGGACTGGGGAGGGAGGCAGAAGGGCCTGCAGGACTGTGGGCTCAACGGCGTTTTAGGGATAGCGGGGGATAGCAGGATCGCCTGAAGGCTTGGGCTGCGCGTCTTTTCCTTCCCCAAATGCCTTCCTCCTCTCCTGTGGGTCACCCAGTGAAAGGGATTGGCAGGAAATCCTTCGCTTAGTTAGTTCATAATGAGCTGATGAGATTTGCTGCCACATCTACACTACTGCTTTAAAACGGTTTAAACCCGGTTTAAAACTGTTATAAACCTGTCGATCGCTGTGTGAGCCATGGGAGTGAAATGGAACTTCCACGTTCAGAGACAGTGTATCACTGAATACAGGAGGCTGGGAATAAGCAAGAGAGGACGCTGCTGCTGCTGGACTCCTAACTAGGGCACACGGATCGTACCAGTGGGTGCCGCAACCATCTTTTGGAGGTGGGAGAGAGAAAGAAGAGGAGGAGGAGGGAAAATGAAAGGGAAAGAGAAGGAGAAAGGTCCGCAGAGGAATAGAAAAAGAGAAGATATCACATCCAGATATAGTGAAGAAGTGAAAATAAGAACAATATGTAAGATCAAAATGAAGAGCGGATCCTGTGTTGTAGGTTAAAGGTGGCTCCTGGGTTTTAGAATGGTGATGGCCTTCTAAAATACAAGGCCTAACAGGTTTTACCAGACCAGCAGTGTGTGGTTAGAAGGAGCAAAATTATGCCCTTTCCCTCCACCGTACATACTCCAGGATGTGTGAGGCAGATGCTCCATGGAGAGGCCCAACTCACACAATCCTTTCCCCTTAAATAAAGAGCGGAAGGTCACATGGATTGCATTCATTTCCATATAAATCAGGTGAACACAGCTCTTCCTCACGTTTTATGTTGTGTGGTGGAGAGGAGGGCAACGTGCCCCATGGCTCCACCGCATGAAGAGGGGGCTGCCAGTCTGGGAACAACTTCCAGTGGGGGAGGCTTGCCATGCTACAGCAAAAAATACTAAGAATCTTGTAGCACCTTAAAGATGGACACATTTATTATGGCATAAGCCAGGAGTGGGAAACTTGTGACCCTCCAGATGTTTTAGCCTACAACTCCCATGTTCCCTCACCATTGGCAATGCTAGGAAGAGCTGCTAGGAAGAGCTGTTGGAAGTTGTAGGCCAATAACATCTGGAAGACCACAAGTTGCCCACCCCTGCCTCAAGTCTTTATGGACTACAGTCTTCTTTATCGGCCTGGTAAGTGTATACGTCAGGCCTTAGTTTCTCTCTCCTTCCTCCTTTGCTTCTCTTGTTCACACTGTATACATTTCATAATTCTTTATATAAATCCTGCTTTTCCATCCATATACACACCTTCATGTGTCTCTATACACCTCTGCTAGTTTATTCATCCATCTCTCCTCACCCAGCCACACAGATGTGTTGTGCCCATTGAGTAGGTTGACCAGATAAAATCCAGGTCAGGGCTCATGTAACTTTAAAGGTTGCAGAGAAAAGGGAATTTCAGCCAGAGTCATTTGTATGCAATTAGTTCCTGGTGCAGTTAAAGGTGCATGCATTATACTAGAGTAACCATATACAAAAGAAGGCAGGGCCCCTGCAACTTTAACTGGTGTGATGAAGAGGGAATTTCAGTAGGAACTAATTGCATACAAATGACACCGGCTGAAATTCCCTTTTCTCTACAACTGTTAAAGTTACATGAGCCCTGACCTGGATTTTATCTGGTCACCCTACCATTGAGCTTTGCCTAGGACTATACTTCCAGTCCTTTTGAATGGGGCTCATGTTTCTTGTTTTCTGAACACATCTCTCTTTAACATACTGCCATCACCATCAAATTCTAGGTTTGTGAAATCCCCTGCAAGCCTGCCATGACCCCCCTCCCCAATCAACACTCTTCATTGTTACGATGTGGAGCAAAGGATCTAAGGGTGGAAAGGAACCATAGTCTGTCCACCCCTCTAATCTAATTTGACCCTTGCCCTTGTGAAGGACCCTGCTTCAAGGGGGAGGTTGGGCTTAATGACCTCATTTCTAGGGCTACTATTTTTGTTTAGCCTCCTCCATAAGAACCATGGTTAGTTCCAGTAACTAAGCACCCACCCACATCTTTTCTTTCTCTCTCCTTATATAACCCTGTATTAAGCAACCTACTCATGTATTTCACTCATTTTCTTTCTTGATGTCGCCTTCTCCCATCACTATTTCTGATCCCAGAACAGTCAAACAATGCCTTCCCACCCCCTCCCACTTAGAGGAGGCTATGGCGGTTTAGCTTTTCCCTGGATGGCTCTAGCATGCTGGGAACTGTAGTCCAATACATCTGGAGAGCACCAGGCTGGGAACGTTTTCACCCGTTGGTTGTTCTGTGTCAACATCCAGGACACATGTTCAGATTTTGGGGCTGGGGATGACAGCAAGATGTCCCCCGAGGTACAAGACTTGCTACTGTATATATACAATATATTCGACTGCAAAGAACAAACCGACAAATAGTGTATTTGTAAGAGCCTTTGTTATGGTTCTTTTATATGCTTCTTTTTCATGTCGGTATAGCCTTTAGAATATTTTAGGTGCATTCTAAGTGCTTAATAATATTAATCACACTCATCGTCTTACCCCTTAAAAAACAACAACAAAGGGATTTGCATGTTTGGCACACATATTAAGTACATGGGGCAATTTAAATGCTTGCAACAATAATCATCCTGTGCTCCTGAGCAATACACATATGTACCTTGAAACATTGGTGGTCCGAGTGCCTCCTTCCCTAAATGGCACAGTTATAATATTTCCACTGCCATTGAATTCTCCTAACTTCATTCCATAGCACTCTCTTTCCTTGTTATTTGGTTTATATAATCTGTCCAGGCCAGAGACTATTATGCAAAAGATTGGGGTGGGAGATAGATGTTTATATTGGTATTATCTGAATAATTCAACCCCAGAAAACACCCCCTTTTGGAGGATTTTCTGTATGTATAGTGGAGCTGAAATTAGGGGGTTGAACAGAACTCCTGTGGTTTTCTTAATCATTGCCCTAACTTGTGTTAGGTCTAGCTTGGCTAGGCCATGGGCTGTGGGCAGCCATTCAACAATCCAGTCCAGGGTCCCTGAGGCCTGTGACTGCGGGGGGTTTGTTGTTTCCCTGTGTTGCATACACACTGTATCTCTTCTATGCCCCCAAATGTTTCTGGGATCCAAATATGCAGAGATCCAAGTGGCTCACTACCTTCTAGCCCCAGATAACGGTGCCCTGGCTACTTGATCCTTGCCAGTGCGACCCCAATTGTGTAGCAATTGCTTGCTGTACCTCCCATCTCTTTGCCTCTGTCCTTTGCTGTCATGGGCTTACAGCTGCTCCCCACTCACTCACGCCTCTGATCTCCTATGCGGTCTGCCAATGAGCCATAACCTCCAGTTTAATGGACACATCCATTGGTAAACACAAAATACCAGTCATGCCCATATTTCCTTCAATGCCAACCAACATCTCCACTTACCTATCCTCTGGCATGTATGTGTTCTATCCATCCATGCATCAATCCACGTTACAAGGCACATAGACGTGTCCACTGGTAGAAGTCATTTTTAAAAGACCATAAGTAAGTTAGAATCACATTAACACCACAAAGAAGCCTAGTAATCACCCCCTTTTCTGTAAATGTTAATATGCTTCAGTCGATTGGGGTTGGTCCCTTATATAGTTCATCCAGCCCAATTGGCATGGATGCTCAATGAATCTGACTGCTTAATTTTATTTGGGAAGGGATTTTTCACCATGATCAGAATGGCTTGTGATTCAAGGACAGAGGGTTATATATTCCCATATAATGAAAGTGATATATGTTCTTTGTGCCTAAACCCCCTGCCTCACCCGCTCCCTGGAACCCTCAAGAATTCTGCACTGAGAAGCTGAATTCTGTGACCTATATAAATATGCAAATTCATTTATATTGTTTTGCATAATTTATTCTGTTTTTCCATAGCTATGGGGAGAGGGAAGGAGCTATGTAGGGCACCTCTCAATCTGAACACCTGAAATCTTTCAGCAATCTGGCTTCTAAAAAGATTTTACCCAGCATTGCCCTCACATTCAACATAAGGGCTAGAAACTTGCTTTTCATACGTGAAATCTGGAGTTCCTCAGAAGCTGAATTCTTGAGCAAGTGCCACATTTTGTGGCTTTTCTTCACTTCCGTGGAATCATAGGATGCACACAGCCCTTGTTATAGAATATGGTTTGGCTCACTTGCTTAAGTCATCTGGAGCTCTCTGCTTATGCAGGGTACTTCTGTGTGGTATGTGGGCTTTGCTTCTGTTCTCTGTAGTCACCATGATCTGGATGATGAGGGTGAATCTGCATAGGATTCTGTCTTGAGGCAGGAGGTGGAACTTGATCTCACTCATTTCAGACTCACCATCAGTGCTGGGCTATAGGCAGTCAGGCATAAGGAGCCCTGGCAGGATTGGAACCAGAGTTGGATGGACGACAACCACGATCCTCAGAGGAGGCCCTACTGGCCATTCTGAGACAAACAGAATGCCGCCATGAAGAAACTTGGCGGCGGGCCTTCTCTGTAGTGGCACCCACCCTCTGGAAAACCCTCCCTCGTGCGATTTGGGAGGCAGAAAACGTAACGTCTTTTAAACACCTCCTGAAGACATACCTTTTTACACAGGTTTTCCCTAGTTTTTAATGTAGCTGGTTTTATATTGCCTTTTAAACTTTTTAATGTTTTAAATTTATACTTGTTATATTTCATGGTTTTTAATTGTGCACTGCCCAGAAAGCTTTGGCTGATGGGCAGTATAAAATTAATTAATTAAATAAATAAATAAATAAATAATACACTGGAGCAGAAATTTCAACATACACAAAGCCAGCGAATTAATTTCTCATCCAAATCATCCCAAATAAAATCAATTCTTCAAATAATAATTTGCACAGTGACTCAGATCATCCTGAACTAATGGGAAATTTCCCCCCCCCCCCTAAGCTTAATTGCCATGCTAGGGAAGATTGAAGGCTGTTGCAGCTTGGGGGAGGGGAGAGTTTACCCATCCTTCTCCACCTGCAATCCCCCTTGAACATTGTCCCCTGCATGGCAAATAAGCTAAGGGGGAAAAACCCCTTCCATTGGTACCAACAGACACTTGGAGCTCTGTGGAATAGCTCTGGGGCATGGGCCTCATGGGGCCAAGTCCAGCAATGCCCCTGCACAGGAGGGCCAATCTCAAAGCAGAATCAACAGCAGGCCAGGGCTTCAGCCACCTATCAGGATGCAGGCAGTGGTGGGGCAGAATGCGGGGAGTAACCGGCAGGCAGAGATACCTGGAGCAAGAGTGGTAAGTCACACAAGCAAGGACAGAGTGTCTGATGCTCGGGGAAAGGCCCAGAAAGGTTTACACCCAGTTCAGAAGGAGCCAAGGGGCTGCTTGGGGGTGATTGTTGGTAGAACCCTGCTGGGACCTGAAAGGGAGGAGGAGGAGGAAGAGGAGAAGAATGCTCCCCCCTTTTTTCCTCCGGTCTGTGATCTCAAGTGATCCGTTATGAGGAGTGGACCCAAACTTCCACCGCCTTTCATCCAGGGTTCATCCTCATCCGTCATTACAGATGTCGCTCTGGAAGGGCTGTGGACTGTCCATTCTTAATGCAGTCTCTCCCTCACTCGATCCTAGGCTGACCATCTGAAAAGGAGGACAGGGCTCCTGTAACTTTAACAGTTGTAGAGAAAAGGGAATTTCAGCCAGTGTCATTTGTATGCAATTAGTTCCTGGTGAAATTCCCTCTTCATCACAACAGTTAAAGGTGCAGGCACTATACTAGAGTGACCATATACAAAAGAAGGCAGGGCCCCTGCAACTTCAACTGTTGTGCTGAAGAGGGAATTTCACCAGGAAGTAATTGCATACAAATGACACTGGCTGAAATTCCCTTTTCTCTACAACTGTTAAAGTTACAGGAGCCCTGTCCTCCTTTTCATATGGTCAGCCTACTCGATCCTCTTACTTAGCGTTTGCTGGGGCTTGGTGAATGACTCTTCGCCCCCCCCCTTCGCCCCCCCCCTTCGACTGAATACAGCCAGCCCAGCCTCTCCGCTATCAATAGCTCATAAATCATTTAGGTAGGCAATGCCAATTTCAATCCAGGGCAGTCAAAGGCACCCAACGCGGTTGCGGCTCTGGCCACAGCAAAGTTGTGGACAGAATTTGTGGGTGAAGAGAGAGATGACATTGCTGGGGGGGTGCGGTGTCGGGGAAAACGCAAGGTTGAAGAAGCTGGTTATGTTCGGTGCTGCTTGGTTTGCCCTCCATCATGAGAGCAGTTTTATGCTTTAAAAAACAAACAAATCCATATTTTTTTTTTGAATGAAGGCAGCAACAAATGAATGGATAACTGTGTGAAGGTGCACATGATGCTTATAAAAATAAGGGGTGGGGGAGGTGAATGAGCCACCTGCCTGAATCAAAAGGGGGTGGACGCGACTGAGCCAGCATTTGGCTGGCTGATGACGCACATCCGTCATTTCAGATGGGAAGTTGGGAGTAAGTTCAGGCTGACCTTGCAGCTGAGGAGGAGGCTGCAACGTGTTTCCTACCTATTTGTCCCTCTTTCACAGATTGGAAGTTCGGGGCAGAATAGGATAGGCTGACCAGATAAAATCCAGATCAGGGCTCAAGTAACTTTAACAGTTGTAGAGAAAAGGGAATTTCAGCCAGTGTCATTTGTATGTAATTAGTCTCTGGTGAAATTCCCTCTTCATCACAACAGTTAAAGTTGCAGGCAATATAGTAGAGTGACCATATACAAAAGAAGGCAGGGCCCCTGCAACTTTAACTGTTGTGATGAAGAGGGAATTTCATCAGGAACTAATTGCATACAAATGACACTGGCTGAAATTCCCTTTTCTCTACAACTGTTAAAGTTACAGGAGCCCTGTCTGCCTTTTCATATGGTCAGCCTAGTGTGGGAGCAATGTTGTTTTTCAGTTTTTGGGCCTTGTGCTGTGATTGAGCTTCTGTGCTACTGACCCATTGGACTCCAGTTTGGCTCTGCTTCTGCATGGTGTATGGTAATTCACTACTTAGTTGTGCCTTGACCTTTGCTTGTATCGGGAGCACTCCTGTCTTAGCCTCATCCCATACTGGCCTGGAACTTGTACATGACTATTTGCTTGCTTTGATGCCTTGCCTTTTGGATTGCCCCATAACTTGCTTCAATGCTGAGTCTGATTCAGCCACGGCAGGACACCTGGGAGCTTTTATTTATTTATTTATTTGGTTTGTACCGGGCCTCTCCATCGAGAAAAATGGCACTCAAGGTGGCCATTGCTTACTAACTGCCTTGGAAGGAAGCTCTGATCCTTTATTGTGTGTGTGTGTGTGTGTGTGTGTGTGTGTGTGTGTCTGGGCTGCAGTTGCTTTAGTTGTGAAGAAAGAGCCCTCTGTGTATCCTCAGGGAGCGTTTCTGTTGTATATCATTGTACTTAACCTCTGTTACTTTAAGGGAGGGCCAAAGTTGGTGGAGGAACATATTATAGGGGAAGATGGTACTGTGTTCAATGGGAGTGGTTAGTGTATAGACACACTCACACTATTGAGAACAATCCAAGACCCTTGGATTCTAGACCAGCCCTCCCTCCAGGCTCCCAGTTCCTGGAACATTCAAAATAGCTGGCCATTATGTCCATGGGCCAGTTATCCCAGGCAGCTTGAGCTTAAGGGTCTCCATTAGCAATTTGGGCAAGGCCTCAGCATGAGACCTGGAGAGCTGCTGTGATCATCAGGATTAGAGGCCTGGGCTAGGTAAGCTCTTGGTTTGTCTGCCACGTGAGGCTATTTTTAATATGCTCCCATCTTTTACCACACTTGTGGTTTATTCTTTTTGCTGTCTTGAGACATCATTGCACTTTGCAAGTTAAGTGGGGGGGGATGCATCTTAACTAAGTGTGCCACAGCAAAATATCTAAATACAAGTGCTCTGATATTGTTTAAATGGAAATAATTTAATTTATTAAGTCACTATAATCAAACGAAAATATAAATGCCAAGTGCTTGTTATTTGCACTCATTAGCCAGAATAATGGAGACCAAGAATGGGTTGAGAGACTGGGTCAAATATTGCCTGTGTGTTTTCATAAGAGGCGCCCTTGTGGATCAGACTGAGGGTCTATGTAGTCCAGCACTCTGTTCACACAGTGGCCAACCAGCTGTCGACCAGGAACCCACAAACAGGACATGTGTGCAACAGTTCTCTCCCGCACATGTTCCCCAGCAACAAGTGTATATAGGCTTACGGCTTCTGATACTGGAGTATCAGAATCTGGTTCAGACAACACCATAATCAATGGTGGGTTGAGTAGCCAACTCAGTTGGTTATTTTGTGGGATTCCCCACACAACATGTTCCTACACAACTGTGGGTGGTTGGGGCTGGCATTGAGTGGACTAATAGTCAACCTTGCATTTGAGTGACACAGTCCCTGCCCCTCTCCCCGCCCTCCCTCCTCTCTCAGCCCTCCCGGTGCTTTCCTAGCAGCCTCTGCAAGTTGTGCCAGCTGTAGCAGAATGCCCGGTGCAGTTTCAGCCACTCTTGCCTGGGAACTCTGTAGCCAGCCCAGATAGTCCACTCAACCCTGCAAAATAGTCCACTGAGCCCGACAGACAATGCGCTAACCAATGGTTGTGAGACTAGTCAACTCTGCAGAGGGTTGTGTTTCTCAGTTGGTTATTTTGGCAAAATAGTCAACCATGGGTGGTTTTTGCCCAACAGACAACACAATAACCAACCGTTGATTGCTCAATTCACGGTTGACAACTTAAACCACTATTGACTAAGGTGTCTGAATGCAGCCAGTGTTTTGGTAGGCCAAAACCACTTGCTTGGGAGTTTTGCCTTATAGTTCCCATGAATTACCTTTGGCTGTGTTGGCTAAGGCTCATGGGAGTTGTAGGTCAAGACATTGGAAGGCCAAAACATACAGAAGCCTCTTGGGCTAACTACACCCACCATGCAGCAAATATCCAGGGTGCATAGAAAATAAATAATCTGAGGCTACTTTGCCACAATGAGTGACACTCTTTCCCTGGGATGGACTGAACCAGAGCGCTCCAGTGCCTGAAGGGGGCTAGGGGTAAACTAGGAAGATTAGCCTGATCTCTTTATATTTTTTCCTGTTTGGGGGGACATGGATTATCTGCCTGTGATTTTGGGATGGGATGGGTGAAAACAGAAGCCCAACAAGGTTGTGTTACATATAACATCAATAATTGATCTGGACCAATCTTGCGCACTTGTGTTCATGTTCAAATATGATGAATACATGACATAAAACTAGATGTGATCTTGTTTTTATGTTTGCATTACAGATGTGCGGGAAAGCAATAACAGGCTTTTAGTGTCATGTGTGAAAGCACCTTTAGCGATAAAAGAAACAGTCACAGAATAACTTGCTTGGTCGGAGGGAAGCCCGAGAATGTTAAAATGGTTCTGCTGTAGATGTATTGCGCCCTTAACAAGAGAAAATGTCACTATAAAACTGGACAAAAAGACAAAACCAAATGATTTTGAGGCTAATGGCCGATGCTGTGATATAAGCCTCACTGAATTCAGTAGAGTTCATTATGCATCCCTACGAAGGATTAAGGATGCAATTTCATTTATTCACATAGCTGCCAGTACATCCCATTGAACTCTATGGGACTTACTTCCTAGTAAACTGTAAGTGTGCAACCCTATACATTTACTCAGAAGTAAGTTCCGCTACATTTACTGGGGCTTACTCGCTAGTGATGCCTTCCCCAACCTGGTGCCCTCCAGATTTGTTGGACTACAGCACCCATAATCCCTAGTCAATAGCCATCCTGGCTGGGGGCTAGGTGAGGTTGGAATTCAACACATCTGTAGGGTACCAGGTCTGGTAAGGCCAGTACTTCTGAAATAACATGAAAGGGGGAGGGCACAGGCAGGGAGCTCTAACATTAACAATTACTTAATTCCAGTGTTTCCCTTTAAAGAATGCTTTTTGGAGAATGTGTGAATTTTGATGGGTTTGAATCTGGATTGACTGCAGAACAGGCCTTTGGGGAGCCTTGGCCTTCTAGAGTTGTGGTGTTGGTCTAAGGGGTTCAGGGTGGGCAGACTTCAAGCTTATGGGAACTATTTTTTCACTACAACCCAAGGGCCCACCAACCAGAGCCATGTACAAATCAGTGGCTCAGGAAGGCTAATGTAGGAATAGATTAAGGCACAAGGTACCTCTGAGCATGGGCTTGGCACAGGAACTTGTTTTCAGTACTAGAACCAGAGCTCATACACATCTGATCTTCTGTTTCTCAAAGCTTTCTTGATTTTTGCGCCTAATGGAGGGGAGAGCAGAGGTGGGGGAATATTTTCCCCCCTTTCAATATTGTTAAACAAGTGGAAGTCAGAAATGCTTGCTGAACTACTGCAAATCACCCAGAGATCTACCAGTTGATCCTGATTTACAGTGGCCAAGTGTCCTCTTTTACAAAGGACAGCTCTCTATTTGAAGGGCTGTCCTGTCCAATTCTCGTTTAAAGATTTTTTAAAAATTGTAAGAACTGCTGCCTATTAGCAGTTAGCACCTGAACTGGCGGAACACACATATCACCTGGTCACCTTCTTGCATAGTATGGTGAGATGTATTGCATTTCTATTTAAATGATAGCAATTATTTCTAAACTTGCACCTATACATATAACTTAGCATATGCAAGTTTTATGCAAATCACTGCCCTTTTCTCTGGGGATGCATTTCCTCTTTTTTAGGCAATTCACTAGCCTAGATGTACCTTCCAATTGTCCTTGCTGTAGTAGTAAATCTGAGCCATGCAGCAGTTGTAGCTTACTTTCCTCTGTATACATATAACATATTTTGCTTTGCTCTGAAGGCACTTGATGCAGCTGAAGCTAAGCAAGTTTGGGGCCGGTCAATGCCTTGATGGGAGACCACTTGTGATATATTTGCCTGATTGAGTACCATGGAATAAAGGCAGACTATCAATTTAACTGGTTAATTAATTAAGGGCACAATCCTATGCATGTTTAGACCGATTACAGTCCTACAACTCCCAGCATTCTCTGTAGCTGGCTGGGAATGCTGGGAGTTGTAGGACTTTATTTGGTCTAAACATGCATAGGATTGCACCCTAAATGTCTCCAAAATGGTGAATGGGGAACCAACCCACTGCCATGTTGTGAACATGCTGCAATGGATATGATTTCCTTGCTCATATGGATAAGCACACCTGACCCATGTTGACCTTCTTTTCTGCCATTCCTTCTCCAATCTGCTGCCCTCCAGATGTTTGGGGCTACAACTCCCCTCATCCCCATTGACAAGCAATTGACCTGTTGTCTGGGGAAAATGGGAGTTGTAGCCCAACACGTCTGGAGGGTGCCAGATTGGAGAAGGCTGCTTTATTTCATTCATCCATTTTAGAAAAAGGCATATTTGCTGGTTTTACTGCAACCAGCCATTGAACATTTCCCAGAGTGGATGGTGGGTGATGGTAATGGTAAAGAAAAAGTACGTGGCCTCTAAAAGCATAAGGTGGGTTCACTTCCAAATAAAAGTAGAGCAATTAAGAATTGTTGTGGTGAATGCCAATATGGTTCCCAAACCCTGTGTTGGTGCCAATTGGTGTGCAGTCAGAGGAGTTGATCCTTGTTCCTTGAGAAATTTCCACCAACACTGTGGTTGCAGGTTGGATGCAGAAATCAGTAGGCTGTTCACACGATCACTGTGGCTTAAACAAGCCACAATGGCTTGCTTAAACCATGGTGCATGCTGGCAAATGCTAGGCATTTGCCTAACTATCCACCCAGCCATGGCTTGTTGTATCATCCAAACCTGGCTTGTTGGAGGGGGTTATTGGAGGGTTGATTCCATCTCCAACCAGCCATGCTGCCAACCATGTTTGGATGACACAACAAACTATGGTGATTGTGTGAACCAGGTCACTCCTGGGGGCAGGGAAGCCATTTGCAACATTGATGCCCCTTCCTCTCTCCCAGTATATGGGCAGTGACATCATTTGGAGTGAACGAGTAAGGACATCCGGGGATTCTCAGCTGCAGCTGACAGCTGCAGGAAAAACCCTGAAGCATCGCCACTATCCAGGAAACTCTGTCCTATCCCTGAGCCCTGATTGACAGAGCAAAGGGAAGGATGAGCAGTTAACTAGGCCTGCTACCCTTCACTTGCCAGAGGATACCTGCCCACTGTTTGGGGAAGGGAGCAAGGGAATACACAGATATTTTTTGCATGCGGAGTGAAGTGTGCCTCCTGTTTTCATCAGGGAAAAAGAACAGTCCTTCGCTCCAGCTAGCAGGAGTCTAAGGACCGCTGGCACACTGCTTTAGGCAGCATCAATAAGTCAAGTGGAGGGTGACGTAGGACAGCCATTCCCAACCTGGCGTCCTCTAGATGTGTTGGACTGTAGTTCCCATCATCCCCAGTCAGTATGCCCAGTGCTAGCTAGGGATAATGGGAGCTGTAGTCCAATACATCTGGAGGGCTCCAGGAAAGAGTTTGGCAGAACCAAGTGTAAAGCTTTACCAACACTGAGCCATCTCAGGTTGCAGTTGGGTGGTGGTGGCAAATTGCGAGTTTGAATTCTCACCCATTCAAACTGCAGTGAGAGCAGGAGATGGAGAGTCAGGATGTCTCAGGATGGATGGCAAAAAAAAAAATGCAGAGTGGATGCAACAGTAGCCAATATCATTTCTGACTGCTACATTGGATCTGGCATTGACAAGGCTGTCCCAAGAGTTTTTGCACAATCCAAGAGGTAGATCCCAGGAATCATCCATGATGATGCAAGATCTCCTAGGGCAGGTCTCTCAGATTGTATGTCAGTTCACTAGTAGTCCTAATATACACCAGTTCCATGCAACCAGTCAGGCCAGTCTGGGGTGCTTAACAATATATTTTTTAAAAATTACACGCAGAGCAATTTAAATAAAGCCAAAATAAAAAATGCATGTGATTAGAAACACTGAACTGATAAATATATTCATATGTAACAGTTCATATGTTAAATCAAATGCAAACGTTATTGGTTATTAATAACAACCCCATTAGAGTTCTAAATATATGTTATGGTTCCTTCCCAGGATTCTGCTGTCTCTCTATAGTCTCTAATATGGCTTTAATATGTTGTCAGTTTCATTAAAGGAATCACCCCCCATTATTTAACAATATCCATAAATACAGCCCCGTAGGAATTATTCCTGTGCAAGCCCCATTGAAAGAACTGTGTGTTTGATATTGAACTCACTCCATCCATTTGAAGCTGGTTTGACAGAATTATATCTGAGTTACTTGGAAGCTCTGGGTTTCTGTATTTCACAACTTTGCTAGCGCTTTAAAATTCTGGCAGATTCCAAAGCCTTTGGGGAAGGTGTAGCACAGTAATAAAAAAGTAAAGGGGAGGGAGTCCCTCTTCAAATTTATGACTTCTTAAAGTGAAAATGTGTTCTCTGAGGAGTAGAAGATCATAAACCCCAAATATTTATATTTCACAGTGGCTTTTGAGAAACATATCCTTGAAGGTCACACTCTATATAAATGGTTCATTTGCTTGGCTTGCTGAACCCAGATGTTCGTGTGTGTGTGTGTGTGTGTGTGTGTGTATTAAAATGTGTGTTTTCCATCTCAGGTTTTGAAAGATGTACCATCTGGCTATGGAGTCACAGGCACCTGAGAATTGAGTTGGGTTTGCTAATGTTGCCAGTCACTGATCTGAAAATTCTGCATATCTTTAAGATCTTTAAGTGAGCACAGTAGAGTCTCTGGGTTAGCACCTTGCAGCTCCTTAAAGGCCTGAATACATGAGCTATCAATTAATCTATCTGTCTCAATATTTAATAAATGTATAACCTACCTTTTCATCCATTACTGAGTCTGATCAACTGTTATAACCCATTTATTCATCACCCATTCCCGTAAGGCTATTCACAATGAATATGCATGTGTAAACTGGGCATATGTTATATGCCTATTTCATACATACATATATGTTGACCTGGTCCACACTACATAACAACCCACCATGGCTTAATTTACCTGTGGGGTAGTTGCATTGTGCTGAGTGTCCATGGGCACCCAGCTTGCCGTGTCATGCAAACCCAGGCGGCAAGGGGTTGTTTGAGGGTTAAACAGCCCTCAAATAACCCATGGCTTGTTTTAGGCTCCTGTAAGCACCTACCACTATGTGTCAGCCAACCGGGCAAATTAAGCCATGGTGGGCTGTCCTGGTCAATGTGAATGTGTGAACTGACTCAAATGAAAAGCATTTGTGTGAGGTGATATGAAAGTTCTACCTGCGGCACTAGATTTGCAATAGTCCATTCACACATGTGGGTCATCACATCTGACTGCTATTAGTGATGGACATACATATATGAGCCAGTCCCTAGACTGAGTGAAGATCAAGTGCTAAAAAATATGACCAGGCCATCCATCACTGACCAGAGCTGGGGTGAGTGATACATAATATTTTCTGACTTGCAGAGCACTTCACTATTTCTGTGATTTTTCTATAATTCTTCAATAGTTCAGTTTTATTAAAGAAATCACAGCCATTATTTAGCAATGTGCATGGGTACTGCTCACTGGGAATTCTTCCTGTGGAAGCCCCATTGAAAGGATTGTGTGTGGATGCACTCAGTCCGTTGTGACTTTGTCTATCATTTGAGCCTATATGGGAACTGGAGTCTATGGGCATATTCACACATATGGCAGTCTCTGATATCGTGGCACTTGATTACAGAATGCTTGATGGCTCATAGCTGATTGTGTGGCCTGTATTGACCAGTATGGTGCGTCTGAGAGGGTATGAACATTCTGTGGCATTTGATCTGTAATGATGGCTCATTCACATGAGTTAGTAGTTTGTTAACTATACCATCAAGTGATGACTGGCTCATGTAAATGAGCCATCAATAGAGATGGGTTTTAAGGTAGTACTTTGTATTCCCCCCCTGCCAAAATAATTATTTCAAACCAAAGGGTTTTAAAGCACATTTTTCAAGAAGAAGGAGAACATAAGATAATGTAAAAATGAGACATCCGTGTCATCATTTAACCTTTACAAATATTTTAAGTGTTCCAAAAATAGAAAGGCATCGGCATATAAAAACCCTACTCTACTAAATGGATGTGTCTGGTCCATTGCATGTTTACTCATTGCATGTTTACTCAAAAGTGTGTCGCATGGACTTCAGTGAGGCTTTCTCTCAGGTAAATATGCATAGGATTGCCACCTGAGCCAATGAGGAAAGGGAAAAAAATTGGGGGTAGAAGTTGCCTCTGTCACAGAGCTAGAAAAATATAAGAGTTACACACAGCCTTGGCTTCTGGTTTCTATTGGAACCAGAGCAGGAGTTTTTATGCAAAATGGAGGAGCCACTCTATTTCCACATCTCTATGGTGTTGCATAAGTATTTTTTGTTTGTATGTTGCATTGATTGCTCTGAACTTTCAGTTGGTAGCCAGAAGTATTACTGTGGTTCATTTTGTTGACTCTGTGACCCCCTTGGTCCCATTAGTTACAGGGCTTCGCTCAAGTATAGCGTTTCTTGACTGCTCAGTTTCGAGCTAGTATGAGGGCTGGAGATTGGGACTATAGTCAGCTCAGAGTTGTGGTGATGTGGGGTAGCCTTGAGTTGAAAAACTTTGACAGAGGCAAGGAACAGAGTGGAGGCCTGGACTTCCCTCTGTCTTCTCCTCCCCTTCCTCCTCTACCCATAAGGGATTGAAAATAAAACTGCTTCATGGCGCTTTTATATAAATGGGTTTGGAGGACGGTGGGCAATTCTGCTGGGCCCATCTCAAAACAGAGACTATAGAGCTGGAGAAGGTATAGAAAAGGGCACTCGAAGTGGTGAAAGGGATGAAGGAAGGCATTAAAAGGTGGTTGTTGTTGTTTTTTAAAAGGCAGATTAAGGTGGCAGTGATGTACATTGCCATAATGTTCTGTCTTCTGTAAAATTAGGAATGCTGTGGAGGTGTGTGTGTGTGTGTGTGTTTCAAAACACTACAACTCTGAGTCACCAAATCAAATAGATTGGCGATAGGTTTGGGAGAGGCAAAAGGAAAGTCTTTCCAGCAATGCCAATTGCCTTACGGAATGCGTTGCCATGGGGAGGTTGTGGAAGTTACTGACAAACGTAGCTTTTCAAAAAGAGGGGATGGGGTCGTAGCAAAGGCAAGATCTAAACAGCTAAAACGGAGCTTCTGTATTTAGAGGCAGTATACCTTGGAATGCTAGGTGCTGGAGAGAAACGACAGGGGATGTGAGGTTTCCAGAGGCGTTTGCCCGGCCACTGTTGGAACTAGAAAGCTGGAGTAGGTGGATTCTGATCTGATCTGGCCAGACAATTCTGATGTTTGTAACATCCGCAGGGATACTGTGTTTGCCATTCCTAGCCTGCAGCCCCCACAAGCTTCTTTCTATATGACCCCCCTCCAACTCTCATTCCCTGCAATAGGTTTGTGCCAAGCTGGGGAACGCAGCAGAGCTGGAAACAGGCGGCTCCAGTGCCCATTGCTTGGCAACGGATGGTAAAAATAGCTCCGGCATTGGAGGAATCTGGCGCTCTTGACACACTGCAGGCTCAGAGAGCCAGGCCCAGGCGCTCTAAGGCAGACCTGGGACAAAGCGATGCTCACCTGGCTGGTTCCAAACACTTTCCACCTGGATTTCCCCCCTGCCCCATATATACTTATTCTATTTTCTAGGTAACTCCCCCCTTTCCCAACTCGGCACCAACTTTCAGTTCCATAGCAGAGCAAACAGAGATCCATCCCTGCATGCCACTAGTTGTGTGCCTGCAGCCATCTGTGGATTGGGGCCCTGGTTTAACACCAGCTTTGGCAAGAGGAATAGAAACAAGACATCTCCAACCCCTCTTGAACCCACACACTGTCGGATCAAAGCTGAAGCTCTTCCCAATTCAGGCTGGAGAGATGTGGCAAACTATGGAGCCCACCCCCATCCAATATGAATCAATGAGGATTTTTCTGCTGGGAGACATTCAACTCACTTTCCTCAGTATCCAGTCCTTTCTTAGAACTTTGCAGCATTCTATGATCCCCCAAGGAAGCCCACTCAGTGGAGGCTGGTGGCTCCAATTTTGGGAGGGGGGCTGTGAATCCCCTCCCGAGTTTCAGCTGGAACCCTAAAGGAGCTATCCAAGGTGCTGAACCCAATTCCCTAAATAGTTTCAGCATCTTGGATAGCTCCTTTAGAGTTTTGACTGGTTGTGCGTGAAACTCAGAGAGGATTCACAGCCCCACTGACATCGGAGAGCCACCAGACTTTGAAAAAAACACAGTTATAATGAAAAATGATGGAGATTCAAGGAAGGTGCTGGGCAGGGAAGGGTGTAGGGGCAGGTACCATGCCCAAAAGGAAGTAGGCCCAATGCCAGCTCAGCCTCCAGACACGTGCCATCTCCTGAAATTGCCCTCCAGTGAGTACCACGTTCTCCTCCAGCTCTGGCTCAATGAAACAACTACAACCAAACCTTTCTTCTCCCGATCACTACACCAAGGGTTTAACTGGTACTGGAATCATTTCAGCATCAGGGCTGGATCCTGCAATGCAGTGGTGCAGAACCTCAGGTCTAGGCATCCCAATCCAGACCTCCAAAGTTCCCTAGATCACCATGCCTCTTTCCCATGTCCACCAATCATTGGGTGGTTTCCTGGCTTTAGTGAAGTTTTACCCCCATTCTAAAAGGTGGAACTTCCTGCCCTAAGGCTTAGACACTGGCTGTAAGAGCTTGAAACGAAATCATGCCGGTATTTTTGCTCCATCCCATTTCGCCTTTTGTCCTACCAACCAATGCGGCCCCTGAAAGCTATTCTGAAATTGAATTTGGCCCTCAGACTGAAAGAGGTTCAACACCCCTGCTGGAATATGTCTGACAATACCAACAAGGAAGTGAAGTGCTTCTGAGCATGTGAAGATGGCCTTTACATCATTGCTAAGACAGGTGCAAGGGCTTCTCGGGCAGTTAGCTTAGCTTTCTTACTTTAGGCTGAAATGCTGTATTCCACTTTCTGGGAGCAAGTCCCTTTGAATTCAGTAGGAACTTACTTCTGAGCAAGACATATGCAGGATTGTGCTATTTGATTCACATTCATGTGGAAGGAATCAAAAGGCCCTCTCCTGCAACCTCCAACAAGATGGTGCCCCCCAGGTGTTTTGTACTTCAGCTCCATTCCTGGCTCATTACTCATGCTGGTTGGGGATGATGGGGGGGCGCCAGCTTGGGGAAGGGAGCTTTGTTACGTGGCAAGACATCCCTTTTATTTGGTGTTTGAGGGCTACTACTTCTGACCATGGAGGTACATGCAGGTGTGCTGCAGTCAGGTGTTGGCAGAACAAATTGCTTCAGGCAGGGCTATGGGTATGCACAAAAAAGAGGAGAAATTGGTATTAGGCATGGAAACCAGCATCATGAGAGTCCCAGCTTCTATTTAAAAACAAACAAACATACGCACACAGGTTTCTAGTCCTTATGGCTGAGAAGCTGTGTCTGAAAATGTGTGGGTGAAACACTCCTGAAACTGGGGAAGCATGAGGGGTAGGCAAAGTAGATTTCCGGTAGTTGAGAGGGAGGGAGGTGGACAGAGCTTCAGCATCCAGCAGAGCTCCCGCACCCCACCTCTGCCTGTGACTAGCATGACCGGAGTGACTTACACAAAAATAGTAACAAAAATTGCAAATATACATTATGCAAGGGAAGACAAATCATGCAGATGTGGTCAATTGGCATCCTATATATAGGTTACAGAAGTCACCCTTATATAAATATTACTGCAGAGTTGCGTACAGTCCTGATTTCAGAAGGTCCAAGCGTAGGAGCTAAGCCATGTGTGAGAGTGGAAACTTGGGTGTGGGGTGAACCCTTCAGAGTCATTAGCCAGCCTGACATGGGACTACCTGCCTGGCCCTGGGTCTTGAAGCTCAGTGCCTAGACGAGGCCAGCATGGGGACAAGTGGGCTCAGTTGAGACCAGGGGCAGGGAATGTGTGGCCCTCCAGATGTTAGTGGAGTGCAATTCCCATCACTCCGAGCCAGCATAACCAAACCTGGTGGTGGGTGTTCCCTGGCCCTGATTTAAACTGAGATAAATCCCAGTCAGAGCAGGACGTATGGCCTGATTTTGAAGGCCTCAGTTTTTTCCTGCTGGATGGCTTTCTTGCCCCACCTTGACTTGACCCCCCCCCCCCCTCCATTTGCTTTGCCCTCAGGGGCCTGTCTCTGGAGCACCAGCGCCAATGCATTAAGCTGCCCTGGCCTCCTACCAAAGATCTGCTCTCAGCCTAACAAGCAGCTAATGGCTCCATTAGAAGCCAGGCCCGAAGTTTGCCTCGGCCTTCCCAGCACCTGCTGGAACCACTCAAGGCCTGAGTAATGACTTAAAAGGAGAAGAGGAGTTGGAGCCACTCCCCCAACTTGGCCTCTTCCATTTCTCTTGGCCAGACGCAGAGGCGGCTACCTCAGCCCATAGAGCTAAGAGGGCGTCTCTTGGTTCAGGAGTTGGCCCTGGGAAGAGAGTGGCAAGTGGGTTGGCAAAGGTGGGTCAGTGGGTTGGCAAGGAGAGATGCCGGTGGAAGGGTGGGTCGAGTGTCAGCTAGGGTGACCCTATTTGGGAAACCAAAAAAAGAGGAAGGCCAATTGGGTGGAGGGAAAGTGGCTTTCTGGGATCTCTGGAAAGCGCGTCCTCTTCCCTGCCACCTTAAAGGACCCCGATTGGAGCAGTGCAGGGCTACTGGAAAGCACGGCTGCCATCAGCATGGCAAGGGGGATCAATGTGCTTTCTGGAGGCCCCAGAAAGCGTGCTTTCCCCTCCTCCGCTCCAACCGGAGAGGAAAGTATGTCATTCCCCAACTTCTCCAGTCGGGGCCTTTTCTATAATGTCTGGGAGCGACACGTTTCCCCCTTTAATGCCCTGATTGGAGCCGTGGTGAGGGAATGATGCACTTCCAGAAAGCAAGAGGAAGGCATGTCATTCCAGGACATTATAGAAAATTACAGAAAATGCCCCCGACCTGCACAAATGCGGGGAAATCCTGACAGTTGGTCACCCTATCAGTCAGCACCCACTCCAGATTTTGGAGTCCCCTTGGGCAAGACATGCTCAATGCGCCCCTCCCTCAGTGAGTGTACCTTTCCGCCACCAGTATCATCAGCTTGTCCTTCACATTGCTACCACTTGCTTGTTTACCACAAGTGGGCCGTGGTATATGCTCCTCCCCCTTCACCCCCCCCCCCCGCCGTTGCCTGGGCCAGAGTGAGGGGCAGGTGAACAAGCAGGTGGCTGAGGTCAAGAGGAGGAGCAAATCCAGGGGCCTCTTGCCAGTGCCCCCTCTGCTCAGGTGCCTGAGTGTGCTGTCCTTTTTTTCACCAGCCATGTACGGCAGGGGTGGGCAACTTTGGGTCATCCGGGGGGCATTTTCTCCTCCAGATCCCCCTGCGGGCCACACTCTGCATGGTGCTGGGGAAACAAATGGGTGGTTTGCTGCTGAAATTCAGGGGCAGACCATGACGGACTGCCGAAAGGGTCAAATCTAGCTGGGGAATAAGTGAAAATTGACCTTTTAGTGCTCCATAGTGCTAAAAGGGCCGGTCTTTTGCCATGGAGAGGCACACCAGGGGGTTGGAGGTGACTGTGTTCCATGGTCTGCATGTTGCCCACCCCTGCTATAGGGTGTACTGCAGTCAGGAGGGCAGAGCAGCTGTGAGAAGCAGGGCCAACGGTCCCACTAGGTGGCTGTCTAGGGAGCCACACTTAGGAAGGCCACGCTTTTGCAGCAGTAGGTAGCCCTGCCCTTGATGCTATGGGGAGGGGTGTGTGTCTGATACTATGGAGAAGGGGCCAGGCAAAGATGGGCCTGGCAAAGGAAGACTATCCCAGTGGGAGCGAGTGGGTCAAAGACTAGCAGATGCAGGATGTGTGAGCAGAAGCAAATGGGGCAGAGCAAAAGCTCAGGGACAGGGCACACACAGAACCTTAGGTCCAATGCCAGCACTGTATCAGGGGTGAGAAAGATGTTCAGAAGAGCAACTGCTAATTGCAGCAAACAACCCTGAACTACATGGATCCACCCACCAGTGACTCAACGTTAAGTCAGCTTTTATCCATTCATATGTAGAATGCTGTGAGCCAGAAACTGCTGAGTCAGTCTCATGAAGATGAAGAGGCAATTCCCATCCTGGAGTATCCTCCCACAGGACACAGATGCAAATAGGGGGATTCTAGTGGGCTTTAGCACCCTTATGCTCACACCTGGGATCACCGGTGTGCTGTCATTTTAGACTCTGGACTTAATGCCCCCTCCTTTTCACTTCAAAGTCTGCCAAGCCAGCCCTGCTGTGTTTGGGGACCCTCCTGCTCAATCATTCTGTTGAACGGGACCCTGGATGTTTGCAAAAACAAGGAGGATAAAAGCCAAAAAATAAAAGCAAAAGGTATCTGCATCAATATTTTGTTCCCGGTGTGTTTCAAGATGTGTCATTTTATCAAGGGAAACTAGAAAACATAGACAAAATGAAGACACCTTGAGAAAAGTCTTAAAACTCCCACCCTGTGGTCACTTCTGTAGTAACCGCCTCTTTTGGCATTATACAAAGCACTGAGAGGTTTTCATAGCTGCTGCAGGAAGGGCTGGCCACCTTGTAAGCAGCCTTTGCTATTGCCATGCCTCTGAACTGTAGCAATTAGCAGGCAAATCTTTTTCAGGGCGTGGAGAGAAATATTACTGCCTGCTAATTGCTGCTGCGGATCCAGCACTGTTAAAAGCACAGGAGCAGACACTGGCAACCCTAGCTCTTGGTTAGTCACCCTGCACCTGCCTGTCAAGCACTGGCTTCTGGAGCATGGGGCATGTTAGTAAACCAGCCATAGGCATTTCCTTTTGTGGCTGGTTTATTAGCACAGTGGAAGCAAACAGGGACAGTCCAAGATATTTTGTTTCCAGAGGCAAAGGATACTAAGATGGCGCCCTTCCCATTTTATCTAAAAGACTGGCAGATCTGTCTTCAACATTGAACATTCAACTGTCTTCAACATCCTCCACTGCCCCCTGAAGACTACAGGCTAGCTTAGGGGCTACAGAGCAGGCTGCGTGGCCCACAGCTCTCTCCTCCAACACCTTGCTGCCGCCTCCCAGCATCTGCTGCCTGAGGCCACTGGTTCACTTTGCCTAACAGTTGGGCTGGCCTTGAAGCAAAGCAAGTGCAAGATGACATGTTAAAAAAAAACCCAAAGGCATCCCGCAAGAGGCGAAATAGGAACAGTGACTTGCCAAAGATGAGTACCAGAAAACAAGGCCTCTTGTCCCTGGTAAGCAGGGCCAGTTGGATGATAGGCTACAAGGAAGCTGCCTGCTACTGCTGCAACAGTGAACTCTCTTCAGGGCGCAATCCTAGGCATGTTTAGAGAGAGAAAAGGCTTCAAACTCAAATGTTTTAAGACTTTTTTCTGTCTAAACATGCATAGGGTTGGTGGGCTGGGTGTAGGGCTAGCCGCTTACTTACTCACTGCCCCCCAAAAGAGAAAATGTATCACCAAGAAAGAGGACGTCAATTTTGCATAGTATGCTGAGGTTTAGTTATAGATGCAAAGTTAGAAATAATGATGATTAATTTAAATAGGTACACAAGATACCTCACCACAATGGGGAAAACTGTGGCCAGGTGACATGTGTGCCTGCTCAGTCCGTTGTCTGGGTGCTTACTGTGGATGGGTTGTTTCAAGGCCCCTCCCTTATTTTTATATACCTATAAGGCAATTGCAAATTGGAAACCAATTGTTACCTTTTCATTTTTCTCGCCAGCTTTTTCACTTATGGGCATATGCCTCTGGGCAATAACATGATTTGTATTATAATTATTTGTGACCTATACGTGCGTGCGTGTTTTAATGTGACTGTAGGCTTCGATTATAAATGCTGGCCCTTTTGTTGCTTTTTAAATTTCGTTGTTGATGTTTCTTTGCTGGTTTGTAAGAAATCGTGCAAATGAGAAATGAAAAAGTTTTGAAGAGCTGCCTGCATGTAGTAAGTTAGCACATCAAAACAACGACAAAGAAGTGTTTAGGGGGGGTAGTTAGGTGCAGCCTCTCCCTGATAGGCTAGCTGCTAAATGCACTTTGGGGATGGGGGAACGAGTGATGTTTGAGCACGCCAGGATCCTCCAAACATGGTCTTGCCCCTCATCGTGTGCCAGGTACCTGTTTTGCGCTCACTGCTCCCTCTGCGTGAGCGGGAAACTTGCATAAATTGAGCAGCGATTGTATGGGAGATTTGCACAAATTTCCTCCATAGACTAAAATGGGACGGATTCAATCTACTGGGGAAATGTGCCCAAATGAGATGTGCGCAAATTGAACAAGGAACCGGGAGTGAGACAAGCATGGGCAATGTGTCCAACAATTTGTGAACATTTTTGAGGCACATGTGTTTGTTTGCACTCAGGCTTGCATTCGCGTTTGGAGCATCTAATGGCGCACATGCGTATGTTTTCCAAGCAAAAACTGTATTCTCAGACATCCGTAGAGTGCTTTTTACAGGTGGACGGACTGTGCAGAAGAAGGCCCATAGCTCAGTGGCAGAAGATGTGCGTTTGATCCCTGGCCTTCAAAACAGTGGGGGCTGGTGACTCCAATATCAGTGGGGCTGTGAATCCACTCTGGGTTCCAGTCAGAACTCTAAAGGAGCTATGTGGGGTGCTGAACACATCTTGGGGGTTGGTTTCAGCACGTTGAATAGCTCTTTTGGAGTTCAAACTGATTCTGACTGAAACCCAGAGTGGATTCATAGCCCCACTGGAATCAGACCCATCAGCCTTCGCTGCTTTCTAAGTTCAAGGTGGATTGTGCTGGTCTGCCATAGCAGAAACAACACAGATTGGCATCTTCAAGATTGAGCTAGGAAGTTTAGGCTGCAATCCTACATTGCCTTGGAGTAAGTCGCATCGAACCCAATGAGATTTACTTCTGAGTAGATGACACATCTACAGGGTTGCACTATGATGGCATAAACCAGCCTTCCCTAACTTCAGATGTATTGGACTGCACCTCCCAGCATCCCCCAGCCTGAGGCCCTGGACAGCTGCTGCCAACAGCACAGAAGTACTAGATGAGTCAGTGGTCCGACTTAGTATAAGGCAGGCTTATGGCATAGCAGTGGAGGCTGGTGGCTCCGATCACTGGGGCTGTGAATCCGCTCTGGACTTCAAGTCAGAACTCTAAAGGAGCTGCCCAAGGTGCCAAATCTATTTGGGGGGTTGAGTTCAGCACCTGAGATTGCTCCTTTAGAGTTCTGACTGAAACCCAGAGCGGATTCACAGCCCCACTGACATCAGAGCCACCAGCCTCCACTGGTAGCTCGCGGATAGAGCACTGGACTAGAAGCAAGGAGATGTGGATTCAGATCTCTTGCTCAGCTACAGCGCTCATGCAATGTCCTTGGGCAAGTCATCCTCTCCTACCTCAGAGGGTTGTTGTGAGGCTAAAGAGTAGGGATGTGCACTGACCCCCCGGATCGGATCGGATAGCGGATCGGAATCGGACCTGGGGGGTCGGATCGGATCGGATCGGATCGGATCGTGTGTCGGATCGGATCGGATCCGATTCCGATCCGCGGATCGGATTTTCCGATCCGGATCGGACGCCATTTTGAATGCTTTTTCCTATAGCAAATTATTGTTTTACAAAAACGCCTATAACTTTTTCATTTTTAACGACAGAAGGATGAAACTTGGGCACATTGTACACTGGTTAGGGATAGGTATCTGTGAGAAATTTCAGAAAGATTGGTGCATGCAGTTTGTGGCAATTAATTTTTTAATAAATAACATGGAATGCCTATAACTCGGTCATTTTTAAAGTTACACACATGAAACTTTGCCACATTGTAGGTGGAACCTTGGGACCCACGTGTGTGAAATCCCAGAACCGTGGGTGCTTGCCTGGTGTGGCAATGAATTTTTGAAAAATGGGTAGTAGTGGGGTAAATGCAGTTATGCCTCCCATGTTTTTATTTTTAAAGATACAAACAGGACACTTCGGCACATTACAGGGAACACTTCCCTTGATATGTGTGTAAAATTTCAGACAGCTAGCTCCAGGCATGTGTTGGCAATGAATTGTTGAAAATTGGGTAGCAGTGGGGTAAAATACAGTTTTGCCTCCCATTTTTTTATTTTCAAAGATACAAACGGGAAACTTTGGCACATTGCAGGGAACACTTCACTTCAAATGTGTGTGAAATTTCCGGAAGCTAGGTGCAACATTTTAGTGGGAAACGAACGTTTATTCATGGCATTTCACATGGGATTTATGGGTTGGTTTTAAGAGCTACAAACCTCTAACTCGCTCACATGGCACAGGACCTATGCCCGCTCAAACGCTGGAAATTTAACAAACTTTGGTGCAATGCTTTAGTGGGAAAACAAAGGTTTATGCATGGCATTTCACATGGGATTTATGGGTTGGTTTTAAGAGCTACAAACCTCTAACTCGCTCACATGGCACAGGACCTATGCCCGCTCAAACGCTGGAAATTTAACAAACTTTGGTGCAATGCTTTAGTGGGAAAACAAAGGTTTATGCATGGCATTTCACATGGGATTTATGGGTTGGTTTTAAGAGCTACAAACCTCTAACTCGCTCACATGGCACAGGACCTATGCCCGCTCAAACGCTGGAAATTTAACAAACTTTGGTGCAATGCTTTAGTGGGAAAACAAAGGTTTATGCATGGCATTTCACATGGGATTTATGGGTTTGTTTTAAGAGCTACAAACCTCTAACTCGCTCACATGGCACAGGACCTATGCCCGCTCAAACGCTGGAAATTTAACAAACTTTGGTGCAATGCTTTAGTGGGAAAACAAAGGTTAAACTTTATTATTTTAAACCTTCAGGAAGGGGACATTGCCTGCCTGGTGTGGATTGGTAATGAGGGAAGAAAGTTTCACTTATTCATTTGTAAAATGTAAAGTGATTGTAAATTGCTTTAGGGACCCATACATTTACATGACAAGACAGGTGTTGGTTGCAGGAATGCTACCAAATGCACTAGTAGCTAATCCCAGGTAATAGCTATTCAGATCCTAGCTAATAGCTATTATTCAGATCCTAGCCTGGGAAGGGATCTTGCAGGATAAGTGATTGTTCTTTTCTTGTGTACTATGTAATTCTAAACCAGAAGGCTGCTTTGATGTAGAGCCAATCCACATGGTCTCTTGCAGCACCTAGTATTATTTATTTCTCCTTCCACAGCAGAATCTGGAAGGCGGGCAGGCAGGCTGGCATTTAATGGGCAAAGTCCAACAGCGGCATTGGGGACTGGGTGACATTCTCCTTGAGGGCGAATGCCAAGTCCCATGGCTTGTGCGAGGAGGGCGGCTTGCTCTCTTTGCAGGAAGGATCTGGAAGGCGGCAGGCGGCATCAGCAGCGGGCGGGCAGGCTGGCATTTAATGGGCAAAGTCCAACAGCGGCATTGGGGACTGGGTGACATTCTCCTTGAGGGCGAATGCCAAGTCCCATGGCTTGTGCGAGGAGGGCGGCTTGCTCTCTTTGCAGGAAGGATCTGGAAGGCGGCAGGCGGCATCAGCAGCGGGCGGGCAGGCTGGCATTTAATGGGCAAAGTCCAACAGCGGCATTGGGGACTGGGTGACATTCTCCTTGAGGGCGAATGCCAAGTCCCATGGCTTGTGCGAGGAGGGCGGCTTGCTCTCTTTGCAGGAAGGATCTGGAAGGCGGCAGGCGGCATCAGCAGCGGGCGGGCAGGCTGGCATTTAATGGGCAAAGTCCAACAGCGGCATTGGGGACTGGGTGACATTCTCCTTGAGGGCGAATGCCAAGTCCCATGGCTTGTGCGAGGAGGGCGGCTTGCTCTCTTTGCAGGAAGGATCTGGGAGGCGGCAGGCGGCATCAGCAGCGGGCGGGCAGGCTGGCATTTAATGGGCAAAGTCCAACAGCGGCATTGGGGACTGGGTGACATTCTCCTTGAGGGCGAATGCCAAGTCCCATGGCTTGTGCGAGGAGGGCGGCTTGCTCTCTTTGCAGGAAGGATCTGGGAGGCGGCAGGTGGCATCAGCAGCGGGCGGGCAGGCTGGCATTTAATGGGCAAAGTCCAACAGCGGCATTGGGGACTGGGTGACATTCTCCTTGAGGGCGAATGCCAAGTCCCATGGCTTGTGCGAGGAGGGCGGCTTGCTCTCTTTGCAGGAAGGATCTGGGAGGCGGCAGGTGGCATCAGCAGCGGGCGGGCAGGCTGGCATTTAATGGGCAAAGTCCAACAGCGGCATTGGGGACTGGGTGACATTCTCCTTGAGGGCGAATGCCAAGTCCCATGGCTTGTGCGAGGAGGGCGGCTTGCTCTCTTTGCAGGAAGGATCTGGAAGGCGGCAGGCGGCATCAGCAGCGGGCGGGCAGGCTGGCATTTAATGGGCAAAGTCTCTCCTTTCCCGGGCACTGTGGCAGTGAGAGTGCCATAGGCTGCAAAAGAAGAAGGGGGGGAAAAAAGAATGAATATTAGTTGACCACTTCAACACAACCAGCTCCCTTCCACCCAGGATTGCCCTTCCTGAGTGCCCACGCCCCAGCAGGCACACGGGGCTGCCTGCTCACTCGGAAGTTAGCAGGCAGACAGCCAACCTTCAGTTAGGTGGAAGGTGCCCCCCCCCATTCACAGAACACTTACCGTAGTCCTCCTGAGGGCGTTGTTGATAAGATGCCACTTCCAGGCGGGCAGTGACGGGCAGGTGGGCAGTCTGCATTACCGTCTCTCCTGGGCACTGTGGCAAAGAGTTCCATAGGCTGCAAAAGAAGAAGGGGGGGGGAGAATATGAGAAAAATGATACTTTTCCACCACTGGCTCCCTCCCACCCAAGACTGGCATGTGCCCGGTCCTGAGTGCCCACGCCCCAGCAGGCACACGGGGCTGCCTGCTCACTCGGAAGTTAGCAGGCAGACAGCCAACCTTCAGTTAGGTGGAAGGTGCCCCCCCCCATTCACAGAACACTTACCGTAGTCCTCCTGAGGGCGTTGTTGATAAGATGCCACTTCCAGGCGGGCAGTGACGGGCAGGTGGGCAGTCTGCATTACCGTCTCTCCTGGGCACTGTGGCAAAGAGTTCCATAGGCTGCAAAAGAAGAAGGGGGGGGGGGAGAATATGAGAAAAATGATACTTTTCCACCACTGGCTCCCTCCCACCCAAGACTGGCATGTGCCCGGTCCTGAGTGCCCACGCCCCAGCAGGCACACGGGGCTGCCTGCTCACTCGGAAGTTAGCAGGCAGACAGCCAACCTTCAGTTAGGTGGAAGGTGCCCCCCCCCCCATTCACAGAACACTTACCGTAGTCCTCCTGAGGGCGTTGTTGATAAGATGCCACTTCCAGGCGGGCAGTGACGGGCAGGTGGGCAGTCTGCATTACCGTCTCTCCTGGGCACTGTGGCAAAGAGTTCCATAGGCTGCAAAAGAAGAAGGGGGGGGGGAGAATATGAGAAAAATGATACTTTTCCACCACTGGCTCCCTCCCACCCAAGACTAGCATGTGCCCGGTCCTGAGTGCCCACGCCCCAGCAGGCACACGGGGCTGCCTGCTCACTCGGAAGTTAGCAGGCAGACAGCCAACCTTCAGTTAGGTGGAAGGTGCCCCCCCCCCCATTCACAGAACACTTACCATAGTCCTGAGGGCGTTGAGGACTCGGTGAGATTCTCCTGGAGGAACCCTAGTCCCATGGCTTGTGCAAGAAAGGCGGCTGGCCCGCCTCGCAGGAACGATCTGGAAGGCGGCAGGCGGCATCAGCAGCGGGCGGGCAGGCTGGCATGTAATGGGCAAAGTCTCTCCTTTCCCGGGCACTGTGGCAGTGAGAGTGCCATAGGCTGCAAAAGAAGAGGAGGGGGATAATGAATATTACATAAATACTTTTATACTGCAAAAGAAGAAAGGAAAATAAATAAAGATTTGTATTAATTAATACAAACAAGTCCTAGTAACTAGTCTCCCACCGGCACACTTCTCTTGTTTGTGATGCAATCCTCTTTCTCCTGCACCCCTCCCTTTCTAAATCACTCTTCTGAGCCCATTGTTAGGGGGATTGGCTATCCTTTTGTGTCTGGCAGGACACAGCTTACCGGATCATTAGAGAATCACCATTTCTTTTGTCCTTGGGTTATTCATTCACTCCTAATAGCACCCTACGTTAGGCTGACCAGATCAAATCCAGGTCAGGGTTCCTAACTTCAGCAGTTGTAGAGAAAAGGGAATTTCTGCCAGTGTCATTTGTATGGAATTAGTTCCTGCTGAGATTCCCTCTTCATCACAACAGTTAAAGGTGCAGGGGCCCTGCCTTCTTTTCTATATGGCCACTCTGCCTGCACTCTTACCTGAGTCGTAGGGGCGACGTGAATCGAGGGGCCACCTCCATGCGGCCGTGGCTGGGGCAGATGGGCAGTCTGCTTGCTTACTCGGAAGTAAGATCTCACACTGCCCCACTTCTGGACACTCTCAGGTGTCCCTGCGTTGACTGCACACACTTACCTTATTCGTGCGGCGGCTGTGGATCGGAGGACTCCAGTGGCACATAGGCTCCTCCAGGCAAAGTCCCAGTGGCACAGGCTCCTCCAGGCAAAGTCCCAGTGGCATAGGCTACTCCAGGCAAAGTCACATTGGCACAGGGTCCTCCAGGCAAAGTCACAGTTTGGCACAGCTCCCTCCAGGCAAAGTCACATTGGCACAGGGTCCTCCAGGCAAAGTCACAGTTTGGCACAGCTCCCTCCAGGCAAAGTCACATTGGCACAGGGTCCTCCAGGCAAAGTCACATTGGCACAGGGTCCTCCAGGCAAAGTCACAGTTTGGCACAGCTCCCTCCAGGCAAAGTCACGTTGGCACAGGGTCCTCCAGGCAAAGTCACATTGGCACAGGGTCCTCCAGGCAAAGTCCCAGTGGCATAGGCTCCTCCAGGCAAAGTCACGTTGGCACAGGGTCCTCCAGGCAAAGTCACAGTTTGGCACAGCTCCCTCCAGGCAAAGTCACATTGGCACAGGGTCCTCCAGGCAAAGTCCCAGTGGCATAGGCTCCTCCAGGCAAAGTCACGTTGGCACAGGGTCCTCCAGGCAAAGTCACAGTTTGGCACAGCTCCCTCCAGGCAAAGTCACATTGGCACAGGGTCCTCCAGGCAAAGTCACAGTTTGGCACAGCTCCCTCCAGGCAAAGTCACATTGGCACAGGGTCCTCCAGGCAAAGTCACAGTTTGGCACAGCTCCCTCCAGGCAAAGTCACATTGGCACAGGGTCCTCCAGGCAAAGTCACAGTTTGGCACAGCTCCCTCCAGGCAAAGTCACATTGGCACAGGGTCCTCCAGGCAAAGTCCCAGTGGCATAGGCTCCTCCAGGCAAAGTCACGTTGGCACAGGGTCCTCCAGGCAAAGTCCCAGTGGCAGAGGCAAAGTCCCACTGGCAGAGGCAAAGTCACAGCTGCATGGGCACCTCCAGGCAGGCAGGCGGGCGGGCAGGCAGAGGCGGGCATGATGCCAGGCGCTTGCACATTGCACAAGTAAGCAATAGAACCGTGAGACCAGCCCACGCATTCCGGCTACTTCACAATGGCGGCAACCTAGAAGGCGGGCAGGCAGGCAGGCAGAGGCAGAGGCAGAGGCGGGCATGATGCCAGGCGCTTGCGCATTGCACAAGTAAGCAATAGAACCGTGAGACCAGCCCACGCATTCCGGCTACTTCACAATGGCGGCAACCTAGCAGGCGGGCAGGCAGGCAGGCAGAGGCAGAGGCAGAGGCGGGCATGATGCCAGGCGCTTGCGCATTGCACAAGTAAGCAATAGAACCGTGAGACCAGCCCACGCATTCCGGCTACTTCACAATGGCGGCAACCTAGCAGGCGGGCAGGCGGGCAGGCAGTTTTTTAAATCATATAGCCAAAATAAACACAACACACAGTGACAGCCCTGCAAGGCTGCCACATAAGTCCAAAAGACACAGTCAGAAACAGTGTGGGATGCTGCTTGTCATCCACTCAATGTAGGAGCCTGGAAGAGGAATCCTATCGCGTCCTTCGTTCATAGTCAGAGAGGTGCATGCGTTCCTTGGCGATAAAATTAAGCCTTCTTCTTATCCAAAGTTCTCATGAGCCTCTGACGTGGTCTTACAAGAAGAAACGCCCATGGAAGTGTGGGACCTTACAGAAGGCCTGGAGGGAGCCATCGGAGTCCAATTTCAGAGGCACACGTGCAAGCACATTGGTTCAAGTCAAACAACATAGAATGTGTGAGATGCTTGTGCATCCCCTCAATGTAAGAGGCTAGGAGAAGAAACTAGATCCCTTCGGGATCCATCGTTCAGAGTTGAGTTACTGAGCTGTAAACAACACAGCCAGTAAATTAAAGTAAAGAAAATTAATTAACCGAAAATAAGAATTAAAAAATCAAGGGCCTGCCGGTGCCTGCCCAAAGGTGTGGGATGGATGGGGGGTGCCTGCCAATTACTCCCCCGCGGGCATGAGGGTGGGGTATCCCAGCAGGGGCAGATTGCCCTTGAGGAAGACCAGCTGCTCCACAATCTCAGCGTCCAAGCGAGAGCGGTGGGGTGTGACCACGTCGCCCGCCATGGAAAACACCCGCTCGCTTGGAACGCTGGACGGTGGGCAGCTGATTCTGTCCATGGCCACCCGCGCCAGATCAGGCCACATCTGGCGCCGAGATGACCAGTAGGCCAGGGGTTCGATGGAGCCGTCCTCCATCTGCTCCGCCAGGTAACGCTGCACTGCTGCTGCAGCGTCATCCTGGCGGCGGCTGGGTTGAGTGCCTCTATGCCCAACCGCAGCCTGCAAAGCCTTGTCCCAAAACCCCTGGCCTGTCCCCCTGCTGGGTGTGGTGGTGCTGGTGCCGCCGCTGCTGGTGGTGCTCAGCGGACTTAGCGCCTGGGCTTCGGTGGGCTCCTCCTCTGCCTGCCCAATCCTGGCATCCCGGGCCGCCCGAACGTCCGTCACCAGCATTTCCACCCAACCTGCCCGGGAAGTCTGCCCACATAACCCATCCTTGATGCGCGGGTCGCACATGGTGGCCAACATGTACTGCCTCTCGTTGTAGAGAGGCTGGACCCGGCGGGATAGGCTTTCCCTCAGCCTCGTCACCACTTCCCGCACCTCTGGCAGGAAGCGCCTGCCGGTGACGGCATCCCCGGCCTCCAGAAACTCGCCCATCTGATTCTGGAGATGCCTGGCCACGGGGAGCACCTGGCTGAGAAGGGCAGTGCTGCTGCTCAGGGTCTCGGTGGCCTCAAGGAACGGCTTGAGGACCACCAGAAGCTGGGACATGGCCTCCCACTGCTGCCTGGACAGTGGGGCCTGGATGCCAATGTCCCCGACCCTGAACATCTCGTGGACAACACGCTGTTGCTCCACCATACGCTCGAGCATGTGGTAGGTGGAGTTCCAACGTGTTGCCACGTCCTGCACTAGCCGGTGCTGCGGAAGTCCCAGCTCCTGCTGCTTCTCCCGCAGCAACCGACTGCCCTTCACGCTGTGGTGGAAATGCCCAGCCACCTTCCTGCAGCTCTCTAGGAGATTACGGATTTGGGGAGGGAGAGGGGCCTTGCTGCCTCCAAGGCCATCCCTCACGACCAGGTTGAAGACGTGCGCGATGCAGCGGATGCCCTCAAATCCGCCATCGCGCACCGCCTTCAGCATATTGGCTCCCCCGTCCGTGACCATGTAACCGCGGGTGTGCTGGTGCCCGCCCAGCCACCCTGCCACCATGCGGTTCATGGCCTCCGTAATCTCCTCCGCCGTGTGGGACTGGTCCATGACTGCGGTATGAAGGAGGGCCCAGCGGCAGCCCTCCTTCCCAGTCCCAGAAGTCCTGGGTGCTTCCTGCCCTGAGGCTCCCCACCAGTGAGCCGTCAGGGACAGGTAAGCGTGCACTCCTCCTTCGCTGGACCAGATGTCCGAAGTGAAGTGCACCTTCTGTGCCTCTGCCTGGCACAGACGACCCAGAACTAACTCCCTGCATGCCTGGTACAGGGAGGGCACCACACGCCTGCTCAGGGTGGTGCGACACGGCGGCTTGTAGTATGGAACCACAAGAGCCATCAGCCTCTTGAAGCCTGCGTTCTCGACGAGGCTGAATGGCTGGTCATCCAACGCCACCATCTCACCGATGCAATTGGTGATCTGGTTGGGCGCTGGAAAACGCCACCTTGTGGCTCCATACTTCCCCCACCCCATCTCTTCCATGGTGGCCTGGCGAAGCCTCTTGGGGATGGGAGGTCGAGAGCTGGCAGAAGTTGCAGGAGCCTTCTGCTTGCCCTTGCCGCTAGCACCAGTCTGCTGCGAGGTGCCCGCCTCGGTCCCAAGCAAAACAGACTGGTGGTGCCTCTGCATGTGGCGGGTGAGGTTCGTGGTGGTGAAGTGGCCTGGCATTTTTCCCCTGCTCACTGACATCTTGCAGTGGCGACAGACAGCAAAGCGGGAATCCACTGCCACCTCAAAGTGGTCCCACACCTTGCTTGCCTGTCGCTTCTGGGGTGACACAGACGGCCTGCCGGCGCCTTCGCTCTGTGGTGTCACCTCAGGAGCAAGGGAATGAGTGGAAGAGAGGACGGATTGTGGAGAGTAAGTCTCTGGTGCTGCCTGCTCTTCCTCTTGCCCCACATCAGAGTCCTCCTTCTCACTCTGAACCTCGCTGACTTCCACAAGATCTGGGAAAAGATCAGTCAGCGGGTTCACAGGCTCACCCACCAAAGAAGGAGCTGGATATAGTGCTCCTTCTTCATGCCCACTGCTGCTCCCAGCACCTGCCTCATGTTGCTGAAAGAGTGCCCTGCAGGCACTACTTTGAGTTGCCTCTGCCTGCTTCTGCTGCCCCAGTGGAGAACGCCTCAGTTTAACTGGGGGTGTGGAAGTAGGCTGCCTGCTGCTGGTCCCAGCAGCAGCAGCAGCAGCGCCATGCCCAGAGCGGCCTCTCCCAAATGCTGCCTTGGGAGCACCCCCCCTTTGAGTGCCACGCTTCATTTTATTTTTATTATTATTTATTTTTGTGTAAGTGTGTGCTTTGCTGACTTTTTTTGTGTTTGTAGCAGCAGGCTACACAGCCCAGCAACACACACTCACTCACAAGCGCGCACACACACACACACACACAGAGAAAGAGAGAGAGAGAGAGAGAGAGGATAGAAATATTTTTTTATTATTTTTTTGGGTTTTTTTCAGAAAGCGAAAGTAGAACAAACAAACACACTCACTGCAAAGACAAACTGAACTCACAGACAAACAAACGTGCTATCTAAGAAAGGAAAGGCAAGAGAGAAAGGAAAGCCAAGAGAGAGAACAAGAAAAGCTGAAGTAAAAGATCAGAAACTCCTCAAAACCACCTCCAAATGCAATCAAATCAATACAGTCTCTCCAACACAGCTCCAAAACACTCCCTAATCTCCTCCACGTTCAACCCACAAAGAGCCAGAAGGGCAGGGCTGAGAGAATATATACTGGTGCCCTCCTCCAGCATTGCGATTGGAGGCTGAAGAAAGTCTTCACAGGATTGGGTGATTCAGTCATGTATTCTAAAGCACAATTGGTGGATCAAGCTGTCAAACACACACACACAAACACAGCCTCCCCCTCCCTTTCCTGAAGGTTTAAAATAATAAAGTTTAACCTTTGTTTTCCCACTAAAGCATTGCACCAAAGTTTGTTAAATTTCCAGCGTTTGAGCGGGCATAGGTCCTGTGCCATGTGAGCGAGTTAGAGGTTTGTAGCTCTTAAAACCAACCCATAAATCCCATGTGAAATGCCATGCATAAACCTTTGTTTTCCCACTAAAGCATTGCACCAAAGTTTGTTAAATTTCCAGCGTTTGAGCGGGCATAGGTCCTGTGCCATGTGAGCGAGTTAGAGGTTTGTAGCTCTTAAAACCAACCCATAAATCCCATGTGAAATGCCATGCATAAACCTTTGTTTTCCCACTAAAGCATTGCACCAAAGTTTGTTAAATTTCCAGCGTTTGAGCGGGCATAGGTCCTGTGCCATGTGAGCGAGTTAGAGGTTTGTAGCTCTTAAAACCAACCCATAAATCCCATGTGAAATGCCATGAATAAACGTTCGTTTCCCACTAAAATGTTGCACCTAGCTTCCGGAAATTTCACACACATTTGAAGTGAAGTGTTCCCTGCAATGTGCCAAAGTTTCCCGTTTGTATCTTTGAAAATAAAAAAATGGGAGGCAAAACTGTATTTTACCCCACTGCTACCCAATTTTCAACAATTCATTGCCAACACATGCCTGGAGCTAGCTGTCTGAAATTTTACACACATATCAAGGGAAGTGTTCCCTGTAATGTGCCGAAGTGTCCTGTTTGTATCTTTAAAAATAAAAACATGGGAGGCATAACTGCATTTACCCCACTACTACCCATTTTTCAAAAATTCATTGCCACACCAGGCAAGCACCCACGGTTCTGGGATTTCACACACGTGGGTCCCAAGGTTCCACCTACAATGTGGCAAAGTTTCATGTGTGTAACTTTAAAAATGACCGAGTTATAGGCATTCCATGTTATTTATTAAAAAATTAATTGCCACAAACTGCATGCACCAATCTTTCTGAAATTTCTCACAGATACCTATCCCTAACCAGTGTACAATGTGCCCAAGTTTCATCCTTCTGTCGTTAAAAATGAAAAAGTTATAGGCGTTTTTGTAAAACAACAATACTTTGCTATGGGAAAAACGCATTTAAAATGGCGTCCGATCCGCCGATCCGATCCGATCCGGATCGGACCTCGCCGGATCGGATCGGATCGGATCGGATGGTGTATCGGATCGGATCGGATCGGATCGGATTTTCCGATTTTTGGGGCGGATCGGATTCGGATCGTGGATCGGATCCGATCCGATGCACACCCCTACTAAAGAGCTGCCCCCTAAGCTCCGGGATACAAATGTATCCCCCTTCCCCTATTTCAGTGGGGTTTTGCTGTTGTTTTGGAACCAGCGGTGGTGGGGGGGGAGAGAAGTGGGGGAGAAAAGAGGAAAAGATTCTCATTAATATTTCACAGGCAGCTTCACTGCAGTTCTGCTCCAGTTCTGGCAGTAGGAGGAGAGGAGGGAGAGAGCCGAGCCGAGCAGAACAATTGAAGCCAAACCACAACACAGAAAAGGTTCCTGCGAATGATGGAGCGCAGCAAAGGGAATGCAAGACTGGGAGCCAGGAGGACTCTGTGGGATGTAAATGGACTGCGGCAGCGGGTATTCGAAGCCGGCGCTCCTGGATTCCGTCCCCTCCTCCGGAATGAGGGTGGCGGCTTCTTCTCGCTCCAGGGCAAGGTGGAGCCTCCTGTGGCCCTCAGCCTGGTTTCAAAAGCCCTCTGCAAGCAGTCGCTTCGGAAATGTGGCAAGAGCAGCCTGGCCCTTCCCTGGCAGCCCCTGGGTGGAGTGTGAAAAGGGAGGAGGCAAAAAGAGAGAGAAAGGGTGGCTCCTCCCACTGTAGGCTCTGGCCCTGCCCACTTTGGGTTCTGCCCCTCCCGTCAGCTTGCAGACCTTAAAACATTACCTCGGAGGAAAAAAGGCCCTGGATAAAAATAAATAAACAGGGTGACCATATGAAAAGGATGACAGGTGCCCTGCGTCTTTAAGAGTTGCCTAGAAAAGGGAATTTCAGCAGGTGTCATTTGTATGCGTGCAGCACCTGGTGAAATTCCCTCTTCATCACAACAGTTAAAGGTTCAGGAGCCCTGCCCTCTTTTGTATCTGGTCAAGAGGGCTGGGCTTCTGTATCTAACAGTTGTGTTGAAGAGGGAGTTTCACCAGGGGCTGCGTGCATACAAATGACACTTGCTGAAATTCCCTTTTCTCTGCAATTGTTAAAGATACAGGAGCCCTGTCCTCCTTTTCATATGGTCACCCTAGAAAAAAAGGTTTCCAAACCCTGCTTTAGGGGAGTAAAATCAGTTGCAGAATTTTGCCAAACGTGTGAGCGGTTTCTCACCAGTCATGATGGCTACATACTATCTCTAGAATGAGAGGCACCAACTAGTCTCTGAAAACCAGTTGCTGTGGGCTTCTCATGAGGGCATCTGGTTGGCCATGGAACAGGATGACGTAGATGGACTTCTGGCCTAATCCAGCAGGGCGCTTCTTATGTTCTTGTGTACTGTTTCAATGCATCCTCCTGAGAAATGTGGTGCATGTGTCTGTTTTGGGGGGAAGAGGAGAGATTCTCCCCTGCTTGAATGATCCCAAGTATGAAACCAAGGGATGCTGGTTATTTTTGGATTAACACGTGGAATACAAGGATCTGATTTCGCATATGGGGTATAAGTACAGGGAGGAGGTTTGGCCACATTTTCTAACAAACTTTTACTAGCGTGTACTTTGGCTCACTTGCTTGGGTCAACTAAATAGTTGGGGGACATTTTTTTCTGAGTTAAAACTGGAGAAAAGTTGAGGAAAAGAGTAAGGATTCCCTACAATCTCTTTCATTGGAGGTAACTAAGCAGAGGCTGGGTGGCCATCTGTCCAGGATGCTGAAGCTGCATCCTGCACTGCAGATTCTAGACTGAGCAGGAGGTGAGAGTAGATGACTTCCAAGGACCCTTCCAACTCTTGATATTCAGAGGTGCTCATCTCCCATGTTTCGGAAGGAGCCGCTGTTCTAGGTTGCTTCCTGACCGGAGGGAGGCAAAAACCAGAACTGTGACTGATGCAGAAATGCAACAGGCAGCCTGCCTTCTCTGAGGGTAAGCAATTTTGCTGCATCTCTTTCATTGGGAGTGACTGAATGGAGAGATGTGGCAGAGGTACCTACCTACTTCCCAGCAAAGACTGGTGGAAAGAAGGCAAGGCCAGAGCATCATGCAGAGAAGCAATGGGGAGCTTCTCCTATGGATGGATGCTTGGGGGTCACAGCATGCATTATCATTGCAAATGATCTCATACGAGATTAGTGTCTCCTGGTATACAGTCTGATCAGGACTGATCCAGAGGGTGCTCTAGACCAGCTGTCCCCAACTTGGCACCCTCCAGATGTTTGGGAGTACAACTCCCAGCATTCCTGACCATTCACTGTATTGATTGGTGCTGATGGGAGTTGAAGTCCCAAACATCTGGAAGGCACCAGGTTGGGGAAGGCTGTTCTAGCGGATCTCTGATATTGTCTTATTTATTTATTTAAAACTAATTGAAGGAAGATCAGTTTTGTAATTAGTAACCAAACAACCTATAGAACCTTGAAAGAAAGGTTACAGAAATTTGCTTTTTGCCATCCTAGCTCACTTCACAGTACATCTAGAAAACACAGCCACTGAGCTCAACCTGCTGCCCCCCTCAGGTGGGCACCCCGGGCGACTGCCCAACTCACCCACCCCTCAGCTGGCTCTGTTCTCATGAAAGGCTGAATGGAGCTCCTGAATACAAACACCATTAAATGGTTGGGCCCATTCTGAAGCCCGGAGTTTTCTCCAGTGTGTGCTCTACCCGAGGCATAGTATCATTAAAAGCACTCTGCTCTGCTCCAAATCTGGTAGATACCACATAAGATGAGCCTTGCTGGATTAGACCTAAAGTCCACCTTCCTCTTCTTTAAGCTTAACTTTTCTTAGACCTCTTCTTTAAGACTCACCCAAGCTACCCTTGGTGAAAGGTAATTTTGCTGCCCTACTGTGATCCCTTTCCAAGGGGCTTCCAATTGCAGCCTTATTCCCCGTTGCATACAAACAAGTGGAGCAAAAGGGAGGGATGTGTGGTTCCTTTCACTACATCCTGAAGTCCCTGTACTGCCTATTGGGTTGGGCTGGTCTGGCTGCCACCATAAGTAGCTGCCACAAGCCAGAGAGCGGAACGGAAACTCACCAACTTGCCAGGCAGGGTAAACAAAGCTCTGCAGTCGTCCATCTCTTTCCCTTCCCAGCGGGTCCTCTCCGCATACCTGTAGCCTGACTTGCGGTGCTGTGCAAAGACCTGAAAAACTGCAGGCTCCCTGATCTTACCAAGTGAGTTCCTCCAATTGCCATGAGAAGCCAGGTGTCCCACACGCTGCCAGGAGAAGCCCTCTTGCAAATGCTCCATATTATAATGAATGGCACGGGTGCAAGAATACATTGGTGCTCTTAGGCAGGCCCCATTTATTTTGTGGGGGGATGGGTCTAGAGGAGAAATGTCCAGTCGATCATGTTTCCGAGGGAATCTACATCCTGTTTGTGTGCTTAGCTTGGATGGGTTTTCTTAGGGATTCCCCAACCTGGTGCCCTCCAGGTTGGACTACAACTCCCCTGTACTCCAGCCATTAGCCCATGCAGGGCTGGCTATTCTGGACCATCACCACCACTCTAGTTTCCTGAATTGTTCTTGTTTACAAGTCTATCTATCTATCTATCTATCTATCTATCTATCTATCTACTATCATCTATCTATCATCTATCTATCTATCTTTCTATCTATCATCTATCTATCTATCTATCAACCATCTATCTACCATCTATCTATCTATCTATCATCTATCTATCTACCATCTATCTATCTATCATCTATCTATCTATCATCTAGTTGTGTTCACTATGCACTTGTAAACTGTGCCAAGAAATTCAACTCTGAATTGAATGTCATCAAATAAGGCAACTTCACTCTGTGTGCTTTGACTGTGATGCCTGATTCTGATTAGGCAATTTGCTTTGGGATAATTTGCTTTGGAACAGGGCATCTTTGGCAGGCAAAAGCCACTGCTGGTGAGCAGCGGCAATCAGGGGGAGGAGAGCCCATGGACCATCTGGCTGGCATCATAAAACAGAGGGAAAGGGAGACTGGGCCAACACCATGCAGCTGCGTACCTTCGTCTCTGGATTGCTGTAATGGGTAGTCCAGGGATCCCCCACCTTTTTGGGTCAGTGGGCACATTTAGAATTTTGAGAAAGTTGTCACTCTCACAAAGTGGTTGCCATGGGGGGGGGGGGGGGGACAATGCCCATTCATAAAATGGGTGCCATGGTGGGTGTGGGTGATCACAGAACACTAAATATGCAGAAGGCAAACAGGTGAGTCTAAAAAAATAAGTAACTTGCTCAGGAACCCAAGTACAAGGCAGAGGTGGGGGTTCCCAAAATATAAAGCCATTCTATTGAATATAAACAAAGATGGTGCCTGAGGGTGGCACTTGGCTTTGCAGCATGCCAGCCTCCCAGTTAAAAGAAAATAGTGCGGGAGATCTGAAAATAAAAGTCAGGAGGGGTAAGGAGCCTGGTGGGTGCCAAGAGAGGTATCTGTGGGCACTATGGCACTTGTGGAGACCACGTTGGACACCCCGAAGTATCAGACTAGGACTGAGTTCAGATCCTCACTCAGCTATGGAGTTCACTGGGTCATCTCTCAGCCCAGCCTCCCTCACAGAACCGTTGTGAAAAGGAATCCTGGTGGTGGCGGAGACAGACACAACCATATGTGCCACCTTGAACGCCTTGGAGGACAGTTGCAATATCAATGTGATGGATAGATTATTAATTAAAAGTCCTCCGGATCACAATGCCTGAGGCAGTTGCTTCCCTTGGCCTCATTGCAGGGCTGTCCCTGTTCCTGAGCAGTCTGGCACCATGTGCCCCTTCCCAACTGCGGACCTAGGGAGATTCCAGTGTGGTGGCATTGCAGTCATAAAGCTGCTGTTCCACTTTGCAGCCCTTTCTTTCAGAAAGGCAATGTTCTTGAGAGCTTCCTCCCCCACCCAGCCCCTACACACACACACACACACACACACACACACACACCCTTTGGGCCAATTTGGACCCTTGGTAGTCCTCTAGCCACTACTTGATACTTGAGGGCTTTTCCCTCTGCTTTCTGTAATTATTTTTACGAGCTTCTGAGAAGGAAAGTGCCAAGGAAATACAGCTAAGTAATAGAAATAGAATAGCGGAATTTCCCGCTGGCTCCGGTTAATTATGGCAAGGACTCCCTGGGAGTACAGTGGTTGTGGAACAGGAGGCCTCAGCAGGGAATAGATTGCCAGGTGGCCTCTCCCAGCACTAGCTAGAGTTATTAGCCCGTGATCCCCAGTACACCTTTACCTGCATCAGAATATTGGTAGTAGGCGTGAGTAGGGATGTATACGGATTATGTAAAATCCATTCCATCTGTGTTTCACAGATTGTCGGGTGTCTTTCGTTCCAGTATTGGCAGTATTGGATTTTTTCCCCAATTTCCTGAATTTGCGCAAATTTGCACTTGCGAAAATGTACAACCCCCCCCCCCCCCGGCACAAATTCCCTCCAAAGTGCATGTAATGCTTTACTCTATGGGGGTACTGTGTATTTTCAGCCCATTTTTTAAATTATTATTTTATGTATTTTTCTACGACTAGATTTGCGTAAAATTCTGGAAAGAAAAAAACCCAGTCCACAAGTCCGTGAAATCCACTTCACTTGAGCAAAGCTGTTGCACTGCAGAATCCGCAAGTCAGATTCCTAGAAATCCAAACTCATTTGATTCTGTTGCAGATTTCTCTGACATCCATAGCCATGAGAGATGCAAAAAAAATGTGAAATTCTATTGCTCTTGCTTTTGGGAAGTTGATGCTCTTTTAAAAACTAGCCCTGTTTCAGTATCTGTCTGCTTCCCTCTGCATATAAAAAATATATGGCAAAAACACCCTAAAAGGTGTAATCTTTTATGCCTGTTTAGACAGACAAAAGTCCTACAATTCCCAGCATCTTGGCTGGGGAATGCTGGGAGTTATAGGACTTTTGTCTGTCTAAACAGACATATGATATTACACCCTAAATCTCTTGCATTTTCACTCTTCATAAGGAAATTGATGTAGTTCAAGGATCATCGTACATGTACAAGGAAACTGGAATTTCAATGTGTAGCATGAACATACCCTTAGTGTTCTGTAGCCTAAAAGAAGAACTAATATTTGTAAAGATAGGTTGCTTGGAGGCAAATCTTAGTTTCCACTCACAATAATTCATTTCAATTCGAGAGCCTGGATGTTATTTTTTCACATGCCCTCCCATCAGTGAAGGCTGATGGCTCCGATGTTGATGGGGCTGTGAATCCATTCTGGGTTTCAGCCAGAAGTCTAAAGGAGCTATCTAGGGTGCTGAACCCATTTGGGGGATTGGGCTCAGCACCTTGGATAATTCCTTTAAAATTTTAACTGGTTCTGATTGAAACCCAAATGGATTCATAACCCCACCGAAATTGGAGCTGCCAGTTTCCACTGTGTTGTACAGCAGGGGATTCTATTTGTACGCCTGGATGTTATCAAACTTGTGTTATTTCACTCTACGTTACACCACAGCTGAGGGTCCAAAACCAGGATGGAGGGGGGATCAACTGTGATGCCTACATTTTCTGGATTCTCCTTGGGGTGTGTGGCTATGGGAACTGTCATGATGAGTGTCATCATGCACTTCGAAATGTAGCTCTACACCACTGGCAGCAATATATGCTGGATGGATGGATGGATGATCTGCACAGGTCAAGCAGAGAGAAATGTGCGTTTGTCATGTATCCCTAGTGCGTAGGTCCATAGTTCACACAACAATTGGTGTGCAATGCTAGCAAGTTGGCCAGGATAAATTCCTGGAGGCTTCTAGTCCTGATGGCTTTGTGCTACCTCTAGTATCATAGGCAATAAGCCTACATTCACCAGTTGCTGGGGAATATGGGTGGGAGGGAGCTGTTGCACCCGAGTCCTGCTTGTGGGTTCCTGGTCGACAGCTGATTGGCTGCTGTGTGAGCAGAGGGGCTGGACTAGATGGACCCTCAGTTTGATCCAGCATGGCACTTCTGATGTTCTTTTGGAACTATGCGCAGGTGGTCTGATACCCAGTTGGGGTTGGGGAAGTAGGCAAGAGTGGGCAAAAAGCATTTGAACCTGCAGTCGTAGTTGGTGTTCAGAGCAAAATAATAATAATAAGGAAACAACAAATCTCCTTCTTTGGCCTGACAGATGGTTACACTTGACTGTGTCTGGTGATCTAACAAAGGAAGCAACAGCAGGGTGAAGAGAGAGCTCACACAGATCTGAGCCTTTGGCAACTTTTGCATTCTGGAAGACACTGTTAGGGATTCTGGCTCACCATCCTTTGCTAAGCTGATTAGATACTAATGATTCTTTAGTGCAAGCTAACTATAGGACATCTTTTCCTGATAGCTAGGCTTTGCCCTCAAGTATTTGGATTGCAATACCCATCAGAGTTTGGGAAAGTGACTTCTAGCCCTAGCACTTCCGTTCCCTGACATGGACTACAGTGCCCATCATCCCTGACCATTGGTAACATGCTGGCTGGAGCAGATGGAAGTTGTACACTAAAACATATGGAGGGACCCATTTGGGGGAAGGCTGAACTAGTTGGAGGGAACAGAGAAAGAGCGTGGAGACGGTTTGCAGTGTGAACGAGATGGGAGGGAGAGAGAAGGAGAGATTGAACGGGCTGAAATGCTGCACCTCAGGATTCAGCTCACTCCGTGGGAGTTTGATGCAGGATTAGCGGGTTTGTTGCCAGCTGTCAAAGTGCCTGTTTGCTTCCACTAATCTCTGCTGGTATATCTGGAAATAAAGCAAGAATTTGCAAAGGCACTACAAATCTTCAGCGCCCATTCATCCAAGGGGAACTACATGCTGCAGCCATTGTCATCTCTCTGTGGGAAAGGGAGAAATGCATAAGTAAAAATGCATTTCATAGGGAACATCAGAGCTGAGGAAAAAGAATACAGAGCACCTTAAAGATGAGCACGTTTTTTGTGACACAAGCTTTTGTTGGATGCATGGTGTCATCCTCAGGTGTGTCAGGGCATTATGTGTATGTGTGTGTGTGTCTACATCAGGGGTAGGCAATCTGGTGCTCTCCAGATGCTTTGGAATACAACTCCCATCAGCCTCAGCTAGTATGTCAAAGGACTGTGGGAGTTGTAGTCCCAAACATCTGGATGCCACCAGGTTGCCTGCCCCTGGTCTACACACATGGGGTGATGTTTATTGTCATGCCTCTATTGGAATTCTCGGAGGGGGGGAGGAGGAGGAGGAGGAGGAGGAGGAGGAAGAAGAGGCCCCAACAGAGGGTGATGCCCAGATCCTGCCCAGTGTTCACACCACAACAGGCGTCTGAGTCCATGAAGGAACCTGCTGAGGTCCCAGCTGCTCAGGAAAGGGGGACTCTGCCTCAGAGGAGTCTGAGCACCCCCTCCCCCAGTCCCAGGGAGTGACCGCACTGGAGGAGGCAGGTACAACTCATGTAAACTTTAAGAAGTGCCAGACTGTGGAGGAAAGGGGCTTCTCATGAGTAGGGCTCTGACCCAAGTGCAGCTGAGCCCTGGGTGGGGCAGCAGGCTCTGCTGTTAAAAGCCTTCTGCCTAGCCAGTGTAGGAAACAATGCCATTCCAGAAGCACGAGTGCCTTGTATTTTCCCTCCAGGACCTTGACCTGTGATTGGACTCCTTCTTGATTCTGCTTCTGGACTGTGTAATGTATCTGACTACCTCACTGTATTTTGACCTCTACCTGCTCTTTTGACCACTGCTTCCTAAGCCTGACCCCATATATTGGACTGCTTGCCTGTGTTTGACCATTTGCCTACTTAATTGATCATTCTATTGTTTATGCCCCTGTATTGACTAGCAAAGCCTGGATTCAGTTCAGAGAGTGACATTTATAAACAGTGGGGCTAAAAGGAAAGCCATGAAATGTAAAGGGCAGGAATAGATCCGTCATGATCGCGTTTTTATATATATAGTAAGTGGTATATAAATCTATTAAATAAATAAATACTGATGTTGCTACCCTTCTCATTTAATGGCAGTTCCCTTTTCCACATCCCCCCCCCCCCCCATGCCCACTACCTCTTCATACCCATATATTTGCAAAATGTGATTTGGCTTTTGGGAACTAGATGGACAGGCAGGCCGCTGAAGTCCCATCCCTGACCACGGGGATTCTTGCTCAGCATATATGCCATCGATGCTGAGCCCACAATTCCCCTGGTCTGCCTTATGACCTAGTGAGGAGGGCCAGAGCAGCGGCCGCAGCGGACGCTAAATCTGCTGAATCAATACATCAGAGCTCCTTGGATAGAAAGCCATGCTCCCAATAAGAATTCAGGCATTGTGTGCCCATTAAATTGTTCCCTCTCGAAGAGAGGATGTCATTGTAAGTGGTCGGTGGGTTGGACGCAGGAGGGGGCTCTCCATTGGCAGTACCATGCCTCTTCCTCATCCTCACCACCACCTTGTCTCATTGGTACGGGAGCTCTTTGACATGCATTAGAACATCTGGTGCTGGCATCAAGGGTAGGCCTGGTTGGGCGCACAGCCCAGCAGTAGCCCTCTGTCCAGAGCCCCCTGGACCTGCTCTTCCTTTCCATCATTGTATCCTGTTTGCTCACCTCCCTTTTGCTCTGGCCTGGACAAAGATGGTGATGGGAAGGAGGAGCGGTAGATGTCACTATGCTGGATGGGGGAAGCTGGGAGTTGTAGTCCATCTGGAGAGCACCGGGGAAAGGTTGCATTAGAATCTAGAATAGGGTAACAGCATCTTCGGTTGGCGCAACACTGGTTGCTTCAAGTAGCATTGTCTGTGTGCAGCCAGAACCAAAACAAACAGATTGACGTCGGGGGCTTGGTGGCTTGTCAGGTTGTTACTCTGGGGGCCGGTTTATGCAATCAGCAGAGTCGAGCGTTAACACTTTTACGGTCTGTACCACTTCAGCCTGCCAGTGAGTTAACACAGTGGAATATTCTACAACAACAACAACAGCAACAACAAACACAAAAACAGCTCCTTACTGATAAAAATAGCATGCCAGGGAGAGAGAGCGATGCTGCTGATAAGCTTTTTAGGCGATCATTTCCCTTGACATACTATTTTTCTGTGGGAAAGGATGGGTGTGTGCGTGTTCTGAGTAGGGGAGTATGCAGACATTCAATATTTACACCAGGGGTGTTGAACCTCATTCAGCCCAGGGCTGAATTCCATTTCGAAGAATCTCTTGGGGGCCGCATTCCAGTGGTGGGTGGGCCCAAAGGCAAAAAAAGGGGCAGGGCCAAAATACAAGCATATTGTAGCTTTAAGCTCTTACTGCCAGTGAATTAGCCTTAGGAGAGGCATTTCAACCTTTTAGAATGGGGGGTGGGTGTTGTGCCCCTCCCTTTGGGATCCCTTCCCTGAGGCTATGGGTATGTTTGATCTGTGTAAAAGGGGGGGAGACTTACAGTTCAAGCCTTCCCTTTAGACACCCTCACACCCAGTTCATGGAACACTGTTTTCCCCCACTAGACTTGACCACTCCCTTAATACCGCTGCCACACCATATAACCTGCATGTAATACCTTTGGTCTCACTGAGAGAGTACCTATAATGAAAGATGCCACACTGTATGCTGTGAACAAAGGAACTTCTAATGTATTAGTTACACCGAAGATGGTAAAGAAGATTTATTTTGTGTGATCAATAAAAGCTCTGAAATTAACGTTTCAATTATTCCTAGCCCAATCTAACTCCTCCCTCTATATCTATCCGGAAACAATAGATTGTCCCTGCATCCTCTAGCTCTAAACCGCAATGTGTCTTTTAACTAACTGACTCACCCCTATTTAAACCCCACCCACTCCATGCTTTCCACCAATCATACGCCAGCACACGGACTTTCCATTCATTCTCCCTCTCCCTCCTGTCTTAATTAATTTACCATATTAACGCTACACAAAGGACATAAGCAACATTACCATAAATATACATACCAACCTGCACCTTAACTCGCATTACACAGCCGGACATTGCAGTGGGGATTTGTACAAGAGCCAGGAAACCAGCAAATGATTGGCGGACATGGGGAAAGCAATGGGGCCTGGAAAATGGGGGTGTGGCTATCTGGGCTGGATTGTGACCTGAAGTTCTGCACCCCTGACCGAAGTTGTAGAGTTCTGGAAACGATTTCCTGCTGGGTTGTGCTGATTGCATAGACTGGACTTAAAGACAAACAAGTAGGAAATTTTGTGAATAGTAGTGCCAGACTGCCCTCACCACACACGTACCTCTTCACCAGTTTAGGGGTTGCAATACCTTGAACTAAAATCATTCCTTGCAGCAAAGTTCAATTAAAGTGTCAGCATCATCTGCTGATATTTAAAAGGGGGAAAAAAATCAGATGATGCACTTCAGTACAATCTGGTGCTGTCTGATTTATGCTTAGAACAGGAATGAATTAGGGTGGGAGATTTTCCAAAATAAACCTTGTGTTGTTGCTATAAAACCTGAAGGGGCAGCGTTTGGAGCAGTGGAGGCTCCGATGCAGTGAGGTTGTGAATCTGCTCTGGGTTCCAGTCAGAACTCTGAAGGATATTCTGAAACCGAACCCCCAAATGGGTCCAGCACTTTGGATAACTCCTACAGAGGCTGAATTCGGACAACACAATAAGCAACTGGGTAGGGGGAAACAATCGTCAGTTGTATTGACTATCGTGTCATCCGAATGCTGCCATAGTCAACTCAGCACTGATCCTAATCCACACCACGGTTGATTATTTAAGACCATGTTGTGTGGGGAGTACCCCCTAGATGAACAACTGTAAAGTTGATTATTACCCCACCATTTGACTATCGTGTTGTCCGAATTCAGCCAGAGTGGATTCACAGCCCCGCTGACATTGCAACCATTGCTTTGGAGCATCTGGGTTGGTTTGAAGTGTTACAGCCTTCCACAATACAGTGCCCTCCAGCTGTCTTGGACTATAGCTTCCATCAGCCCCAGACAATAATCAGAGATGATGGGAACTGAAGTCCAAAAACAGATGGAGGGCACCAGATGGGAAAGGCTGGCTCTGCTAAAGGTATAGAGAGCTGCCTGTGGGTGGGAGGGAGAGGAGTCGGTGGCTGATGCACAGGCATTGCACCAGTGAGGAAGGGAGGAGAGGAGCCCAAATGAGACGAACTGCACACACTTGATCAACGCCGAGTTCCCACTGAGGTGATAAGCCTGTGTCTGGGCTGTACCTCTTCAGGCAGCAGGTTCACACCATGGAGTGCTCCTTCATGCCAAAAGATTCTCTGCAAATAGAAAATCAGATTCTGGGGAAAGAGTTCTAGTCCAATTTCCTTCCCTAACATGCCAGGCTTTGGTTTTGTGTTTTGTTAAGTGCGAGGAGAAAATGTTGTACGCAGGAGTATTCCATCATCTGAGCTAAGCCAAAGTGGTGCAGCCCAGAGATACAGGTTTAGCCCCTCAGTGAGAACTAGGCATATCTATCACAGGGATGGGGAAAGTGTTGAACTGCAATGCCCATCATCCCCCACCAATGGCTATGTTGGTTAAGGTTTATGGGAGCTGCAGTCCACCAATGTCTGGAGTGTCATACTTTCCCCATCTTTCTATCCATCACCTTGTTGTCTTATCTGGAAAGCTCCTAGAGAGTATCAAAGGCACCTCCTTCCCATCGATAAAAATAACATTTAACCAAATCCATTGAAATTGCCCCCTCTCAAACAGGTAAGGCCCAAACAGGTAAGGCCCAAACAGGTAAGCCAGCCTTCCCCAAACTGCTGGGATCCAGACCGGAATCCATGGTGGTGGTGGGTAGTGAGAGTTCAAGTCCAACATACCTGGATGGCCCCAGGCTGGCAAAGGCTGCTGTAGGCATTGCAAGGTGTTCGTGGCTTGCTTGCATCTGCCGTGGGAGGGAGTTCCTTAGAGGAGGAGGTGTCACCAAGAACATACTCATGCTGTCTGAACCTGGGATCCTTAAAGGTAAATGGATGTAGCCTTTTCCTAAACTATTTTTTTAACGCAAAGTGGCCTCAGGTGGGGGAGGGCAGCTGGAAGGGCTGGCAATTTCAGGAGGACAAATAGCCAGGAGGTTCAGTGGTCCTCATCCCACTATCGCCCACCCTGACATTTCTCACTCAAATCCTCAGCCTCCCCAAGGCTGCTTTGCCTTAAGAGAAACAACAACAGAAGAATATTACAGGTCACAGAGTAAGATGCAGTTTGGGCCTTGGTGGCATTTAGAGATCATAAATGGGGCACATGATAGGAATCTGTAAGACAGCTTTCCCAAAGTTGGTGCCCTCTAGAGGTGTTGTACTACGATTCCCTTCATGCTGGCCAGGGATGATGGAGATTATAGTCTGACACCTCTGGAGGGCATCGGATTGGGGAAGGCTGCTATATAAGATATGCTGGAACTAAAGTGTTTATAATGGGCTGGTTGGATTCCAATGACCCAATTGAGTTTTCCCAGCCCTGCAGTGCATTCAGTAGCTGTGGGCTACTCCTTTTCATTTACAGCTAGGATCAACTGAGATGCTGAGACAGAAGATGACAAAGTTGACCTTTGTCTCATAGCGACAAAGCCAACTTTTTACTGAGGTGTGTTTCATCTTGAATTGTGCTATTATTAGCAAAACACCTTGTGAGAGTGAAAGGGAATGAACATCATCGCTCTTTCCAGGAGAACTAGCGGGTAGAACTTCTTAACAAAACCGGGCTTGTGGGGGAGGGAGTAACAGTAGAAATAACCTTAACTCTGCCCCTGTGTTCTAGAGAGAGGAGGGAGGGACTGGCACAAGGCCATGCAGTGACCTCTTTGCTTGAGCAAGGATTTGAACACAGGTCTTCCCTGTCTAACTCCAGTGCTCTAATAACTAGACCACACTGCTGATTGTTACAGATCAAAACAATCAAAAACTCAGCCAAAGGGCTTTTTCAACCTGAGATACGAAAGTGACAATGTGATTATGAAACAGGGTTCCTTCCTAAGCCTTTGATGAGTTGTGCAAGAGGCAGAATTTGGAGGAGACACAGCTTCATCTCCCAGAGGGTTACAGAGGTGGGCAAAGTTTCATCTGCGAGAAAAAAATCTGTATCCTCTTACTCAAAAGCATCAAAGGCAAATGAAATGTAACTGATTGAGGCTGAGAAATCCCCATTTTAAACCTCCCCTTTCTCTTGATCTCAATAGGTGGCCTTAGAGTTAGACAAGCCACTATTCTCATAGAACTTCCCATTTGCAATATGGGGGTAATAATACTGGTCTATTTTTAGGGCTGTTGTACGAGTTGCTTGGGGAAATGCTAATATATTTGCTTCCCCCTCCCCCTTAATACTCTCCTCCAGCCCATTCCTATAGCCCCTTCCTCAGGGTAAATCTTAGGGGAAAGTGTTCTAGCCTACCCCTCTCCTTGTTGATCTAGTTTTCTGTGTGCAGAGGTTTCTGTTATAAATGGCAGTGTATTTAGATATGACTGTAGCACTTGGTTTCAGAAGTGATATGGTCCCAGGAACACTGGAACAATCTCCCATATATCATTCATTCAAATCCTTTACCATTCTTGGTATTCTCGCAAATAACCTCAAATTTGCGTGTTTTCTCCTTATATTGACCAAATTGGATATGATGTTCTAGCTCAGGGATGGGCAGAATGTAGGTCTCCAGGTGCGTTGGACTTCAACTGAGCATTCCTGGCCATTAGCTATGCTTCTGGGAGTTGCAGTCCAAAACATCTGGAGATCTATCTTCTGCTCAACCCTGTTCTGCTAATCCATGCTTCTTCCCTCATACCTTGCAGATGATATTTCACAGCACTGCCTGAACCAATGCCCTTGTTGCTCTTTTTTTTTTTTGCATTGCTTTCAAATGTCATTGTAGTGCTTCCACCCTAGTCCTCAAACAGAGCAAGATCAGTTTTTAATGTTTTAAGTAGGGATGTGTATTGTATCATTAAAATGTACGATAATGATACGATAAGGTCATTATCATGCATGTGTTTAACGATGATGATACGATAGAAAAACCTATGATAATCATTGGAGACAATAATTTTCGGGCGATTTTATCATTTTTCAGACTGCCATATAAATATACCTATAACTTCTGTATTTTAAAAGTTAGAGGCTTGAAACTTGGTCACAGTGCTTATGGAGTATGCCTAAGTATGTGTATGAAATTTGAGATTGATCCCTATAACCTTCGATTTTATATGATTTTTTAAAAGATCGTTTCCGTTCTGACAGGTCTGAATGAACGCACGTGGCGAGCTGTCATTCTGATCTGTCAGGCATACCCCATAAGCACTGTGACCAAATTTCAAGCCTCTAACTTTTAAATACAGAAGTTATAGGCATTTTTTTCCCTTTAAAAATAGGTCTGCAAAAAATATCATTTTTTCACGATAATTATCGTGAAGATGATACGGTTCACCTACGATATGAATGAAGACGATAATTTTTTTGGTCCGAAATGACGATAACGATAAACGATTATATTTTTTGCCGTGCACACCCCTAGTTTTAAGCATGTCCTCTATTGCAACTCCCACACCTTTTGTGTCATCTGAAAAACAGATGAGTTCCCTTCATTCCAGTCATTAAAAAATGGCAAACGCTACTAGGAACTCGAATAGAATGTCAGCGAGTTACAGATTGTTGTCTGCTTCTTGGTTCCAAGGAAAGTGATGCGAAATGGATTTGTTTTGCTGGACAAACTTCGGCTGGTGTACAAGTATGCAAGTTGGCCCAATAAAAGATATCCGCTTACAGGTTTTGTATCCCTTCATGATTTGGCACTGAGCCACGATGTGCTACACTTTGGATGCAACTTTCGAACAAATTGTGCATCCACTTCAAGGATGTGTTTTGTACACTACTCCTACTGTTCTTACTACTATAGTTTGTTATTATCATTCAAATAAATTATTGTTCTTATCATTGTTATGGTGATCATCATCATCCAACATATTTTGCTTGATTCCCACCTCCTCAATTTTTGAAATTATAAAATCCAGGTGTTGCTCAGAACTGTCTCCATCCTGGGCAAACCATTTAGGTTCCTTGGTCAGTAGAAAAGAAAAGTACAGTGAGAAACTAGGCAGCCTTTATATTAACAAAGCTGGAGATAATTTTAGATGCTGTACTAAATTTTAAAATACCATCCTGTCCTACACTGCAGAAAGAGGATTTTATACCACCTGAAGCGGGGACTTTTCTCTGATGGTTCATTCCCTTCAAATACTAGATAAAGCTACTGACTTTTAAAAAATCTAGATCAGCATTTGAGTAACTTTTCGATCTGCTTGCCAGGGAGCCAAGATTGGCTAATTGGAGACAGACCTGTGTTTTCCTTGCATTATGTGTGAAATGGCCATGGAACATATTGCTTAGGACCTTTGTAGCATCTTTAATCTCCTTCCCACCCACGCACCTGCTCTCTCTGATCCAAGGCTGGTAAAGTTATTTTCGCATCTGAGGCAGAAAATCCCACAAGCACTTCTTCCTGGGAATACAAATACGATACCAAATTAAAAACTAACAATTTGGTGCTGCCTCACCTTGTCAAATGGTAGGGCTGGGCCAGCACTGAGAGGCCCAAAGCCCCTTAGTGAGCTTCATGGATGAAGAGGGATTTTAACCCAGTTTCCCAAGTCCCAATCCAGTACCCTGTCCTCTACACCAGAGGTAGTCAGAAAGGTGCCCTCCAAATACTTTGGACTTCAATGCCCAGAAGCCTTTGTCAGCATGGCCAATGGTCAGGAATGCTGGGAGGTGAAGTCCAAAACATCTTGAGATCCACTTTCTGCCCACTTCTGTTCTACACCACCTGGTTGCCACTGGGAATACTCGAGAGCAATATAAGCTGGGTTCAGGGGCAGGGAGCCAAGTTAAGGATTGCCTGCCACTTTCAAAGCCCAGCCAGCTCACACCAGTTAAGGCAGGAGAGGTGTGTGTGACTTTATCAGTCTTGTTAGGCTAAGGATTGCTTTTTCTGCAAGCTGATGCCCTCCAGATATTTTGGACTCACTCCCATAAGTCTCAGCCAGTATGACCAATGTTAGAGATTCTGGGAATTGTAGTCCAAAACATCTGAAGTTGCATCCGAACGTAGTCATGCCTACAGTAGATGCATTGAAATCAATGGAACAAGTAAGTCATGACCAACGTAAGTCCTATTAATTTTAATGAGTTTTTTCTAAGTAGGAACAAATCTGAATCCAGACCCTGATGGGGCATCAATTTGCCAACCCCTCCAGTCTATAGGGCATAGTAGAGTGTGGAGATTTACTTCTGATCTTCATGGCTTGATTATTGTGTAGTTTTATCATTCAGTTTTATGTTTTGATTGTAACTGTTATTGTATGTTCACCACATTGATAACTCTGTGGACAGCAGTACATCAATTTGAGCCATAAAATACATCAATTAAAATAGCAGATGTTATTTGTTCAGAATCACCCCCTCCCCATTGAAACTAATGGGGGAAAGTAGCTACTTTAGTGCCAACCTGACATTGCCATGGGGCCCAATGTGGATCCAAAGTTGCCTTCACCCTGTCCCTGGAATGTTTTATTTGGGGGGCCTATGACTGACAGGAGCTCCACTGCCAGCAATAGATTAATGCCCATGGAGCTTTTCTGCAGGCGTAAGAGAGTCCTCTGGGGTGATGCCCCCCCCCAACACCATCATACACCCTCTCCACTTGTGGAGTGGCTGCTGCATCCTAACCTGCCATCCCCCATCAGACGTCTGTCCAAAGACATTAGGGTCACTTTACTCATTTGTTTAACATTAAAATAAAATATATTTGAAACCCAGCATGCGGGAGATTGCTACACAACTGTTGATGATATAATAAAGAACAAGACTCATTTATTAGTATCTGGTGCCAACATTTCCCCACCCCCGAAACAGCCGAACATGCAATATTTAAAGAAGATTGTAAATGTTATTCCAGAAATGTCTGATTGTTATAAAAAAAAACCCTGTAGATCCAGCGATGGGCTTTCATTGGAAAAGACTGGTTTGTATTTTTTTATATTTTTGCTTGATAATGGCAGCTAAAATGAATATTGCCCACTTTGGGGAGGAATGGTCATAATGAATTTGGTTGGTTCTTCAAAGTGTGTGAAGCTGGACTAATTCAGAAGCTTAGGGATACATTCCTAGGCCATGCCCAGGGCTGTGTGAACATTGTTCTTCTGCATAACAAGAGGAAATAGCACAGGGTGTGGTATATGGGGGCAGACTTCAGTTTGAGCTCCATCGCACCTAATTTTTTTCCCCTGGTTTGCCTCCGTGTTTTTTACTTCCAATGCATAAGTATGTCAAGATTATGGTCCAGATGTAGATATAAATTGTGCATTATGAAAGGAAACATGCCAAGGTGCTAAACCAGCCTTCCCCCAACCTCATACCCTCCAAATGTGCTGGACTGAAGCTGGTGCTAGCTCCAAGTTTTGGAGGCCCTGGGTGTTGTGTCTAATCCCCTTCCCCTTGCGCAGGGCGAAGGGATGTCAGACATTAATTCAGAATCTGATTCTGAATTCGAACAGACATTCCAGTCCATACCAGAATGGGAAGGGTTCATTCTCATGGGCTCTTTCCCAGCTGCAAATGAACAGTTCCCAGAGCTTATCTCTGGTGATGCAAATAAACTTCAGGCTGAGAAGCTGCCGTCCTCCTCTGAAGGGGAGAGTGTCAGCAATCTCAGAGATGCCAAATTTCATAGGAGAGAAAAGTGTGCACAGACCAGGGAGGTCAGAAGGCGGAGCTCAGAAAGATTGGTGGCTCAGAAAAGGCTTGGTTTGGAACCCTCTGCAGAGTGACTCTTTCTCTTGAATGAATCAACTGTTTTGTTTGCTTAGCTAAATTAGGCCTTGAGGCAAAACGCTTTCTACCTTTAAACTCCCTTCAGCTGAAAGAAGGGGTCATTTGCATAAATAAAAGTTGATTGCTTTCCTAAGAGACCTTCCTAGAGTTGGAAGACCTAAAGACGGTAGTGCACTCGCTGGTAACTTCGAGGCTCAACTTCTGCAATGCACTGTACAAATAGGCTGACCTTATGAAAAGGAGGACAGGGCTCATATAACTTTAACAGTGGTAGAGAAAAGGGAATTTCAGCCACTGTTGTTTGTATGCAATTAGTTCCTGGTGAAATTCCCTCTTCATCACAACAGTTAAAGTTGCAGGCGCTATACTAAAGTGACCATATACAAAAGAAGGCAGGGCCCCTGCAATTTTAACTGTTGTGAGGAAGAGGGAATTTCACCAGGAACTAATTGCATACAAATGACACTGGCTGAAGTTCCCTTTTCTCTACAACTGTTAAAGTTACATGAGCCCTGTCCTCCTTTTCATATGGTCAGCCTATGTACATAGGGCTACCTCTGTGCCTAGTCCGGAAACTTCAACTAGTTCAAAATATGGCAGCCAGGTTGGTCACCGGTACACCAGCATTAAAATCGCTCCACTGGCTGCCAATTAGTTTCCGGGCGAAGTACAAAGTGTTGGTCCTTACCTTTAAAGCCCGACATGGTTTGGGTCCAGGTTACCTGTGGGATCACCTTCTCCCATACAATCTGTCCTGCACACTCAGGTCCTATGGGAAGAACTTACTACAGTCGGCCAAGACTAGGCTGACAACCGTTACCCAGAGGACCTTTCCTTCTGTCGCTCCCAGACTGTGGAATGACCTGCCGGAGGAGACTCATCAACTTAACAGTCTTTTAGAATTTAAGAAAGTTATAAAGACTGTTCTCTTCTGGCAGGCATATCCAGTGGAATTTTAGAATGGTTTTAGGATGTTTTTAGGATGTTTTAATGCATTTAATAATGTGTGCCATGTTTTAATCAGTTTTATGTATTTTATCATATTTTATATTTACTGTTGTTCCCTGCCTCGATCCAAATGGAGAGGCGGGTAAGAAATAAATTATTATTATTATTATTATTATTATTATTAATTGACTTCAATAAACACAAGGGGATAGGGAGTCATGACACTTGGGAAAGACACCCTCAGTGGACTCCCTCCCTCAATGAGTTCATGCAGCCCAGGGTGTGGCCTTGGAGTTTGTTTATCCATGAGCTTCTGAATCAGACCCCTCCTTCATCCATTTGCCCAGCCATGCAGGAGACCCTCGGTGAAAGGCCCATGCATTTGCCCCCCCCCCCCCATTCAAGTGGTTGTAATGTTCATGACCATAACATAGCTGCATAGGATAACACACTGTAGGGCACGGTACCCAACCCGATTCCCCTCAGATGTGTTGGACTACAACACTCCTAATATGGTTGGGGATTATGGGTGCTGTAGTATAACACATCTGGAGGGTACCGGGCTGGAGAAAACTGCCTCTGGGAATCATCTCTGATGGACTGGCAGAGTGTGTGAATTTTGAAGAGGCAAGCATGCATTAGGTTTTATCCAGTTTCTGCCTTGGATCAAAGAACTGTTTTAGGGTTTGGAGATTTCAGGTGTTTCCCCCCCCCCCCACACACACACACACACTTTTTTTCTTTGAACAGTGGAAACCTCCCCACCCTCTCCATGCTATACCACAGACTGCTTTTGAAAGTCTCTTCCATTTCAAAGCCATTTGTCACGTGGCATGATGGTGATGGGGCTCTTGTTCAAGCAATATAAGACCATGAGAGGCCATAGCTCAGTGGCAGAGCCCCTGCTTTGCATACAGAAGGCCTCGGATCCGATGCCTGGCACTTCCAAGTAGGTCTGGGAAAGACTCCTGCCTGAAACCCTCGAGGGCTGCTGCCAGTAAGTGTTGACAATACTGGGCTAGATGGACCAATGCTCTGACTCAATATAAGGCAGCTTCCTAGGTTCCGAATGAGTTGCATGGTTCTTTGATGATTCTAACCTGATGATTCTAAACACAAGAGTAAAGTTAAGGCCAATTCTAATGGGGCCGGGGGGGGGGGGGGAGGTGTTAGGTAGATGAATAAATATCTGTATTGGGACCCCCTTGGACAGGGGTAGGTGACCTGATTACACTCCAGATGTTTTGGACTGAAACTCCTGTTGGCTCCAGCCAGCTTGGCTGATTGCCAGAGATTAAGGAAGATGAGTTTCTGGGGAATCCTAGAGAGCCAGATTTGGCCCATAGGCCAATGTTGTACACCCCTTTTCTAGCTGTTCTGGGTTACAATGCCACTGCTGGCTGCTCATCTCCTACAAAAGGGAACATCTTCACACCTTGGACTTTGCAAAAGCAAAACAAACACACAATGGAGAGTATTTCAACAGATTCATGCTGGGTTTGAGGGGTGTTCTTCTTGTTAAAATGAGACAAGACTATTTTGTCAAGGATGGTGGGCAGAACATGCTAGGGCAGTCAGGCCAGAGCCAGTGGGGATGCCTGCCGGGATTATTACTGGCAACGAATCAGCAGCATCAAGGGAATAAAGAAGCGTTTCCTGGACTGTACCACTTCTGAATGCAGGCGAGGGGGAGTCATGTTTAAATGCTCTCTTCAGGGAGAAAACCTCACTGCATATAGAAGAACAGCATTTTAGGGGAAAGGATGGTATCTGCCATTCTCATTGGCATGACAACTGGGCAGCAATCAAGTTATGAGTGACTAAAGTGTTCAAAACAAAGCAAGTGAGAAAAAGGGAGTTGTGTTCTCAAAGCTTTCCCTAAGGCAGGCTTCTTAAAGTAGAGTTTAATGGTGCATTACAGGCAAACGGTGAAAGCGCAAAATGCCACATATTTTAAAGCAGCCTTCCACTACCTGGTAACATCTAGATGTTTTCAACTTAAACTTCCAGCATGCCCCAACAAGCCTTGGCTGAGGCGTGCTAGGAGTTGTAGTCCAGCACATCATGCTGGGGAAGGCAGTTTAAAAGGGATTCCAGAAGGAGGTGAGCTGCAGTTGTACCACTTGTCTGTGATATGTTATGACAGTCACATGAAAGATGGCCACGCAAATATACCAATCCATGGTGAGATTGCTAGCTTCATCACCACCACTTCAGCTGTCTGAATTCCCCGAACCAGCAGCAAGCAGAGCTATGAACTGAAACGTCTACTTCAGCACGGTGGACAGCTCCATCGCCCTCCAATAGCTTGTGTATTGTGCACTGTTAATCATTCTGCTTTGCTACATCCACGACATCACTGACTGATGTAGAGTTTTACCTGTCCCCGGACTTGTTGACACCTTGAGGAGAGGGATATCTAAACAACAGTAGTTTAGCTAACTCTTCATGTTGCTAAAGAAGCCTGAGAAATGTAGGAAGTTAAGAATCTCTCATTCTGAGAACCTTTGTAAGTCAACATGGTGCAGAGAGGGGAAAGGGCAAGCAGAAAGTCGGGATAGTTACACTGGTTTTTAAAACCTAGTTTAAGCTTGTGAGCTACTGAGGTTCAGTGAGTGGCCGAGCGCATGGGAGTTGTTGCTCTTAGGGTTTTATTTGGGCCAACATTTGACCTATTTGTTTGTATTGTTGTGGGAAAGTTATACTCTTTTCTCCTCTGAGAGCTTAGAGAAGCATTTCACCCTCACAACAACCTACGAGGGAGGCTACATTTAAGAGAGACTCAGAGTGAGGAGGCTTGCCCAGTGGCAGTCAGTGGCTAAGTTGGGATTTGAAACTGGGATTCCCACACCCATATCCAGCACTGCTGATCACATTGGGTTCCTGATCTTGAGGTATACATATATATATATATATATATATATATGCATGCATGTATACATACCACACACAAGGTCTGCTCCACTAGTTCGGGACAGAGCCAGGTGCTTGGTACAGCCAATCATTCTCCATCCTACTCCAAACACTATACAACATTAATTTGTCAGAGAATTTGTCAGGAATGAGCACATATTTCCCACTTATTTGTTAGGCAATCAAATTCTCTTGGTTCAGTTTGCATTATACTTGGGGGTTTGATGCAGGCCAATTTCTACACTGAGCAGAAACAAGTGAAAAGGTTTTTTTTTCATGGAGTTCACTGTTTTGGGCTCCAAGTGTGCATTTATGTGCTTGTGCATGCATATGCACACATGCATGCAAAGTGCATATTACATTTTTGAATGCCCTCAAATAACTCCCTGCATGCAGAAAAAGAGCCTATCAAGAGAAGGTTTTACTGAAACCATCCTGATGGACTACAACGAGGACAGTTAAGAGTCTTATGGCACTTTGAAGACTAAGGGCACAATCCTATGCACGTTTAGACAGAAAGAAGTACTACAACTCCCAGCATTTCCCAAGCAGCATGCTGGGAGATGTAGGACTTCTTTCTGTCTAAACGTGCATAGAAGTGTGCCCAAACACATTTATTCTGGCAGACTCTTTGTGGGCCAGACTTCATTAGAAGCATGAAATGGCCACCTAAGTGGGTTAGTATATTTACCATGCATGTGCAAAGAATGTGTGTATGTTTTTACACAGTAATGCCTAATGATCAAAATGTTAGAGATAGCAGGCAGTATGTTACATTCCTGTGCAGAGCATAAATGACCACAGAATTTAAATAAATGAAAGTAAGATCTGATCAGTATGGGTGTGACCTACTCTCAGCTTGTGATCACTGGTGATGAACATGTATATATATATATATATATATATGAATGAGAGAGAGAGAGAGAGAGAGAGAGAGAGAGAGAGAGAGAGAGAGAGAGAGGTTAGAGACAGACATTCCTTCTTACAAATGAGTTGCAGCTTTTGTTTATTAAACTATCTTATACTCCTCTCAATATGTCAAAAAGGCACTAGTGATTGAGTGTTTCGGGAAACTGCTAGTTTATTTGAATTTCATCCCTTTGATTGATCAATTAAAATGGATGTATATGGTTGACAGCCCTACTTACCATTGGATATTCATCATTCCGGATTTGTCATGATGTGTTTTGTAATGCACTGAAATTTATGGGAACCCTTCAGGTGTAGAGGTTTGTGTGCTGGAAATGGTTTGGGTTGTTGTTGTTGTTGTTGTTGTTGTTTTTAAAATTAAATAAATAAACAAATAAAAGGGGGAGGGAGAATCATAGAATTGTGGAGTTGGAAGGGACCACAAGGATCATCTAGTCCAACCCTCTGCAATGTGCAGGAAAACCAATTCAACCATCCATGGGAGATGGCTGTCCAGCCTCCTCTTAAAAACCTCCAGAGATGGAGACCCCACAACCTCCGTAGGTAGATTGTTCTCCTGTTGCACAGATTTTACCATCAGGAAGTTTCCCCTGATATTTAACTGAAATCTAGGTAGCTGTAACTTATACCCATTATTTCGGGCCCTAATTTCTGTGACAGTGGAAAATAGTTCTTCTTGGCCATCTTCTCTGTGGTACCCTTTTACGTACCTGAACATTGCTAACACATCTCCTCTCAGTCTTCTTTTCTCCAGACTGAACATCCCAAGTTCTTTCAGCCTGTCCTCATAGGGCATGTCCTCAAGTCTCTGTACCATCTTTGTTGCCCTCCTCTGACATTCAGGTTATGCTGGCATGAATGGGTAGATGGAAGATGTCTATCTTTTTTACTTCCGATGTTGCATTTCTGACAGGTTTGCTTTTTGCGGCGGGAAGACCCACAGCGCCAGGCTCTGACAAGCACTTTCCTCCTCTTCCATGGCTTGGTCCCCTGGCTGGCCTGGACAACTCCTTGTGACTCCTCCCCCCTGGAGCTCTCTAGAATGAACACAGGAGAAAGCTGGGACTAAGCAGGTAAGCAGAAGAAACCACCATCCAGGACCCCCGGGGTGGGGACAATGAACACATTGTTTCCTCTTCCTCCAATGTATGCTTTTTCCATCCCCGCCCCCTCCACCTCCACAGGTTTCTCCTTCTGTCTACCAGGCTCAGCTAGCCCAAGGCAACTTTTCATCCCCCACACATCTGCCCAGTGTTGGCAGCCCAGCCCAGCTGCAGCTCATCTCCACCATGGGAGACATGGCCAACAGCTCAGTGGATTTCTACCCCAAAAACCAGCGGCGAGAGCTGAACCATGCGGGCGGCTTTGGCTGCACCCTGTCGGAGCTGCGCTCCCTCATGGAGCTACGTGGGGCTGAGGCGCTCCAAAAAGTCCAGGAGAGCTACACTGATGTCAACGGGCTCTGCAGGAGACTCAAGACCTCCCCGACTGAAGGTACCAGATTTGTGGTGTTTGGGCAGAATGGGCACACAGTTCCCATGTTCTCACAGGCTTTGAACTGAGGGGCATGGAACCTCTTCCAGCCCACGGGCCATAGCACTAGGGGGCCAGGTTCCAGTGGTGGGTGGGGCTGAAGGGGAAGGGGTGGAGCCAAAGGCAAAAGGGTGGGGCCAAATACCAAATATGCCAGTATGTTGTAGCTTCAAGCTCTTACTGCTAGTAATTAAGCCATAGGAGAGCCGGCCCAAACCTTTAGAGTGGTGGTGCTATGGCAGGAAATTACCCAAAACTAGGAAACCACCAAACAATGGTCAATGGAAAAGAAGTGAGGCCAGGGGAAGGGGATGTGGCCATTCAGGGAAACCAAGTGGACTGGACTGGAATCCCAAGCAGGCTGCATTTGGCCCCTGGGCCTGAGGTTCTATACCCCCTGCTTTTAACTAATATCACTATTTATTTATTTATTTATTACATTTATATCCCACCTTTTTTTCCCCTTAAAGAACCCAAGGCAGCATTCATAATCCTCCTCCTCTCCATTTTATCCTCCCAACAGTCTTGTGAGGTAGGTTATGCTAAGAGTCTGTGAGTGGCCCAAAGTCACCCATTGAGCTTCCATGGCTGACTGAGGACTAGAACCTGACTCCCAGTTCAACACTCTAGCCACTACACCACACTGGCTCTCAATTCAGAAATTATCCATCCTCTCCCTACCCCCACAGCTCAAAACCACTGTGGGAGCCTACAAAGATCTGGCCCTGTCAAGGATGTTCTAGCAGAGCCACATGCTTGAATTTTCAGCATCATTTTTTTAAAGTAGTAAACTCTCTGGCCCTTTTATTTAGATGCCTTATATTTAGGTTTGTTTGTTGTGCAGCCTACTCTGTGTACTATTAAACTCCAGCTTACACAACCATTCAGTAAACACCCATGGGGAAACCTACCCTCTCTCCTCTAGAATTGGGGACTGAAACTTGGAGGCCTGTTTTGGACGACACGATAATCAACGGAGGGGTGGGGGAACAATAGTCCATTGTGTTGCTAATCGGCAGCATTCGGACAACATTTAGGCAATGGAGGGGGAAAGAGGCAACGGACAGTAAGTTATTGGCAGCATTCGGACGACACGATAATCAACACAACTGACGATTGTCCCCCCCCCCCCCCCGGTTGATTATCGTGTCGTCCGAATGCTGCTGGAGTGTCCAGATCACTGGTTGTTAGATGGATCCTCTGGCCCCATGAGAGCTGTGAACAGAACAGGGTGGGCCTTCTCTGTGGTGGCCCTCCAATGGTGGCTTGCCCTCCTAAAGAAGTCCACCTGGAGCCTAGTTTGTTGAATTTTCAACTCCTTTCAAAGAACTCCTTATTTTCCCAGGCCTTTTAAACTGCTGCTTGCTTTATTTATAAAATGTGGACTGCTGTGAAAATTATGCCCTCTGTTTTCAGCTGTACAGTTATTTGTGTCTTTTAAATGCTGGATTTTGGTTGCTACTTTTAAAATAATACTATGATGTGTTTTATTATTGGTTTTTATCATTGGTTGTGTTGTGTTGTGTTTTTAGTATGTTTATTACCATGAGAGCTTTGGCTACAGGGTTATAGGGAGTTCTGGTTCTAAGGACAGCTCTACAAGGATTCGCTTTTGCACCCGGTTAGGCGATTATGCGCATAATCGCTGAAGCGCATTTACACCTAATACCTCTGCACGAGAGACGGCGAGAGGCAGCGAAGCGCATTAACGGATGACCAAAATGCGCTTTACAAGTAGTTAATGCACATAAGCGCTTGTTCACATAGTCAAAATGCGCTTTAACGGCCGGAGCAAAGTAAAACTCGCCATTTAACGCGCATTTGATAATGCGCATAATCGGAGAGATAACGCGCCTCTACGCCCGATTTGCGCTCCGTTCTTGTAGAGGTAAATTTTTTTAAGTGCCTTGAAAGAGCTTTAAACCTCTCTTGTAGAGGCAGCTCAAAGTAGGGTGACCAGATAAAATCCAGGTCAGGGCTCATGTAACTTTAACAGTTGTAGAGCAAAGGGAATTTCAGCCAGTGTCATTTGTATGCAATTAGTTCCTGGTGACATTCCCTGTTCATCACAACAGTTAAAGGTGCAGGCACTATACCAGAGTGACCATATACAAAAGAAGGCAGGGCCCCTGCAACTTTAACTGTTGTGATGAAGAGGGGATTTCAGAAGGAACTAATTGCATACAAATGACACTGGCTGAAATTCCCTTTGCTCTACAACTGTTAAAGTTACATGAGCCCTGACCTGGGTTTTATCTGGTCACCCTATTCTAAGGTTGCCAGCATTTCTACCTGACCTTGTCTCTGTCCCTATTACAGCAGTTCTGGTCTGTGGCAAATGTTCAACTCCAATTCTGTGAAAAGCTTCACCTGCTAATTTCTGCATATCCATCTCCTGTTAAAGGCACAGAAGCAGGCCAAGTTGCTCTTCATTGGTGTGGGTGGAGGTGTTGGAATCTCATATTTGTTTGGTCATTTTAGACTGCTGCTGTTTGGTCATTTTAGACTCTGGATTTACTGGCCTTGTTGGGCTCCTTTTATGGAAATGTGTGATATTTCACTTACTTCAACATGCGATAATCCAGCCCTACTGTGGTTGGTGGAGGGGGCTCCTCCTCAATCTGCCAGGTAGAGGCCTGGGCATCTGCCTCAAATAGTATTGCCATGTGTCCTATTTCTGTCTGAGGACCAGTGAAGGCCGGTAGCTCCGATTTCAGTGGGGCTGTGAATCCATTTCAGGTTTCAGTCAGAACCAGCCAGAACTCTAAAGGTGCTGATCCTGTTTTGGGGGTGGGGTTCAGCAACTTGGCTAGATCCTTTAGAGTTCTAGCTGGCTCTGACTGAAACCCAGAATGAAATTGGAGCCAACAGCCTTCCACTGCTGAGGGGCAGCCTTCTATTTGAAAGTCTGTCCGAGCCAAATCTGGTTTAAATAAAAAGCCAATCAAGGGCCTTGAAGTTGCCCATCAATAGGTAGCACCTGGGTAGTAGATTAAGCTCATCTGGTCACAGCCATTTTTATATGTTGGGGAAAACGTGCAAAATGGTGTTCCCAACCATAACTAGGGGGTGGTGGGGACAGGTTCAAGTACAAACATGGGGAATCATGGGGAATGCATTTTGTTTTTGAAGTCCATGTATGTATGGGTCACTCACCTGTCATCACTACTAGCAAGGGCCTCCAGGAGATTGTTGGAGGTGTTGGTGTTGGTAGAAGGGAGATGATGGAGGGGAAGCAGTTTGAACCTTCCAAAAGTGTTTGAAGGAATATGGTTATGTATTAGGTACATCCATTACCATGTGCTACCTGCAATCGTGCTCTGGAACAAAATGCCCAAAGAGTGTTGTATTGTGACTGTGTGTGAAAGGTACAGCACCACCCTAGTCACTTTAAGGATATCCAGGTTGCCTCTGAGGCAATATCCAGCCAGCGCCACATTGGGCTCGGTGATAAAAGAAAACAGTGGCGGTTTATAGCCCTCTGAAGTGTCTCCATGGGGACTAATTTAGATTATTTCCCCTCAGTATTTTTCTCTCTTCCTCTGTTCTGCTTATTTGGTGAGTTTCTGTCTGAGGAAAAATGTATTTATTTGGCATGCTGAGGATTGGCAAATAGCACTTCAGGAGATGACGCCAATATCCCTGCTGTAAAAAAAGAAAAAGAAAAAAAGAAGGGATCACTCTGTCTCTTCCTGTTCCTGCTCCACTGTATGCTCTACAAATTCAAAACAAATAAACAAACAAAACCGTGATGGCCCTCAGCCAGGGAACCATGGGAAGTGTAGTTTTCTGCTACTGTGAATGAGGAATTATCAATAATCTGATGATGGAAGTTGTGGCAGTTAATCCGGTTAAAAACTGGTTTACATTTGTCATGTATAACATGTCCTTGCTCGCCTTGCTGCCCCTGTAGGAGGACACCGGCAGGTGCAGCTTCTAACTGGCCTCATGGCCTCCCTTGCAAGATGATTCTTTGGACAAAAGTCCACCTTGTTCAATGGCAGGGCCTTTGTTTTATATAAGGTGCCTCACTCACAATTGTGAGGTAGCCAGTTCTGGAGCGTGGCAACTGTTTAAGCCAGGTAACGGCAACCTGATGCTTTCCAGATGTTTTAGTCTAGAAATCCCATAATTCCTGACCATTGGCCATGCTGGCTGGACTAATGGGAATTGTAGCTTCAAACATCTGGAGGATACCAAGGTGCCTAACTGTTGTAAGTCAAGGGTGTTAAGCATTAGGCGTTATTCAGACCCTTTAAACCAGGGGTGTAGAACCTCTTTCAGCCTGTGGGCCAAATTCCATTTTGGAGAAGCTCTCAGGGGCCATATTCCTGTGGTGGGTGGGGCCAAAGACAAAAGGGGTGGGGCCAAAATACCAAAATGCATATTGGAGTTTAAAGCTCTTACTGCCAGTAACAAAGCCTTTTAGAATGGCGAAAAACTGGGAAACCATGATATGCTAGGTGACTGGGGAAAGTGGTGGAGCCAGGGGAAGGGACCTCCTGGGGAACCCCAGAGAGATGGTTTGGGGTCCCTGAGAGGGCTAGATTTGGCCCTTGGGCCTCAGATTTCTCATCCTTGCTTTAAACAGAAATGCTTGGATCTCAGGAGGATGAAACAATGGTTCTTTTTAATAATAATAATAATAATAATAATGATAATGATAATAATAATAATATCTGGTGGCATGGCATGGAGAAGGCAAATACACAGACCTCTTTCTCCCTCTATCCTAATGCTTGAACCAAGGGTATTCCCATGGAGTTGAATGGTGGGAGATTTAGGACAGACAAAAGGAAATATGTAACAAGCACATAGTTAAACTATGGAACTTAACCATCAACATAAATGGCTGTAAAAAGGAGATAGTGAGCCTATCTACACTACTGCTTTTAAAACGGTTTATAACAGTTTTAAACCGGTTAATAACGGCTAACCGGTTTAAAACTGTTATAAACCGTTTTAAAGCAGTAGTGTAGATAGGCTCTAGGTTAGACCTGTTCATGGTGGATAACTTCATCAATGGCTACTAGTCATGAATCGTGGTTGTCCTTCAGGATGAGAGAGACCCTGCCTCTTAATATCAGTGGCTGGGAACTACAGAAGGAGAAGTCTGATGTCCCTTTGTTCTGATTGTGGACTTCTCATGGGCATCTGGTTACCCACTGTGGGAAACAGAACGCTAGAATAGATAGGCATTTGGTCTAATCCAGCAGGGCTCTTTTTATGTTTTTATGATGCTGGGATGCAGCTGCCTCTGGACTGTGAAACGATCCGTTTATTCTAATCTGCTTAAGCCATTGCCCTATCGTAGTCTGATGAGCACGTCTTCATGACAATTTATGGGTTTAATTATAGTGAATCACTTTTTCGTGATTATTACTGTTATTTGTAATCTAATTGAAGTTCTTCTGTTTAGTCCATTCTGAGTTGCATTTGCAACTCAGAAGTGAAACTGGCTGTCACTGCTGGAGGCATAAACATTGGAAATTGATTCATCTTTTGTAGATTTCTGATATAGATTTTTGGAAGTGTTGTTTCCTTTTGCAGAGAGGCAGTGGTAATAGGGTCAGGGCAAGGGTTGAAGAACAAATGTAGATGTTATGAAATCAAAGATGAGTGCAGTCCTATGCACACACTTGGAAATAAGTCCCATTAATATCAATCCCATTACATCCCTACAAATAGAAAAGTAGCCTGCAAAAACTCTACCTTATGACTCTGCCACTTCATCCTCGAGACAGCAGAATAGACTGTACCACTTCAGTTTGTGGGCAAAGGATCATTTTTTTTAATGCTTTCCTACCCAAAAGAAAACTTGTGGACTAGCCCATTTTGTTTTTGCATGCAACATTAATAATTAGGTTTAAATCTAATGTGGTTTGGGGGGGGGGGGATTTGTTTAATCTTGTTTTGGAAAATTGATACAATCTTTTTTTCCCTTCTTTTTAAAAAACGTTTCTACTTGCAGTGATTTCTTTTTTAATTTTACATAGGAGAGCATTATAAATGTGACCCGCTACTTGCAGTCAGAAGTGGTACAGTCCATACTGCCATCTTGTGACTGTACTTCCTCACCCTTCATCCCCCTTCATTCTGGTAAATGTGTAGATCAGGCCTTGGTAAGATTTACTATTGTGTAAGTATGTATAGGATTGGCCTATCTCAACTTTTCGACTTCTTAATTTGGAAAGGCATAAACTGTGGATGTTACTAATGTGTTTAAATTTGTATGTACAGTCTAACCACTGTATGTTTCCCAATCGTATACAGGCATTAGCCAATCTATCGGTCGTGGGCTCATTAGTAGAGTCTAGGCTTTGCATGTACATCCCAGGTTGACAACCCATGTTCTCCAGTTAAAAAAAGGTATGGGGCTCAGAAAAGAACTCCGAGACCACAGAAATCTGCTCCCATTTGAAACAGACAGTAATGGGCTAAATTAGGGGTGGGCAACCTCCTGACGCTGTTAAACTCCAACTCCCATCATCCCTGATCGTTGGTCATGCGGTTTGGGGCTGACGGGTGTTGGGAGTACTGATTCATCACAAGCCACTTCTTATGTTCATGCTGGGGAAAACTCAACTGACTAAATTTCAGCATGTCGAGCTATTGTTAATATACTGGAGCGACACAGCATCCATGCCTAACAGTGCAATTCTATGGATGTTTACTCAGAAGTAAGTCCCACTGTGTTCATGGGGCTTAATTCCTAGCAAGTGCATTTAGTATTTCAGCCTAAGGGAGATGAGAGAATGACGGATACAGACTTTCCAGTTTCAGACCACTATAAGTTAGTACTAGTGGAGTTGTGTCCATCTGCATGCACCGTAATCTCCTGCCCTTGCTTCCCTTGACATGGGAAGAGGTGGGAATTATGCTGGTTGGTTGGACATCAGAGCTTTAGATATACTGCACTAACAAAGCCTTAGAAAGCCAGCTAGGTTTGATTTAGCGATCCATAAAAATGCAGATGGCCCATCCTTTCTTCAGGTAGTTTGACTCTACTTTAAAGTCTTTCCCTGATTGCTGGCCCTGTTTGATCCCCCTCTTCTAAACGTTCGCATTCAAAGGTTCTGATGTTCCTCCTGCTTCAATGTCTGTCCAGTTCTGGCTCTGTGTCAAATGACAAAGGAAATAAGAAGACTAGGGTTTTGTTTTTTTCATGTTCTAAGGCAGCCTTCCCCAACCAGGTGCCCTCCAGATGTGTTGGACTGCATTTCTCATCATTCCCAGCCAGCATGGATGGGAATGATGGGAGTTGCAGTCCAACACATCTGGAGGACAGCTGGTTGGAGAAGGCTGTTCAAAGGCTAGGCAACAAGTGAACAGGGGAAAGAGAGAAAGGGAAGAGAATCCAGGAATCCCAACCAAGGGTCTCTGTACTAATGCCATGGTGCTCAATGAACCAGCCAGGGCTCCCTAAGAATGCACAGGCACCATTTCCCCCTGAATCCATCTCGACCAGTTCATTTGCAAAATGCTTTCAATGCAGCATCCAACTTTTCCTTGTCTTTGTCCCTGATTCAACACAGGGACCACGTAGGTCATCCTGCGGTGTAGTTCCAGTCCAGGTTCAGATGAAAAAATTAACTACTAGTTCCTATCCTAGGATGGGAAGAATTCTTGGGGACCCCTAAATCATTCCCCCACACACACCTTGGCATAAGACTCTCAGGTGTGATTCCACAAGTAGAGATAGTCTGTCTCCCATTACCTGTTGCTTGAGGCAAACAACAAGGATTCACTCCCTCCACTTTGCTCTGTTTGGGAACTTCCTAGAGCAGTGCTCAGATTATGATTGGGGGGGGCTTCTTTTTTTTGCCATCCCCCTCAGCTACTATTTTTGGAAGGTTGGGGCATGATTGGGCTAAAACGGGGAAATCAGGGGCAGGGCTTGTGGATTCCTTTAAGGGGGCCCTATCTCTCCCACACCCCCACAATTGAGCATTGCCCCAGAGACATTGGATTATCCACTGTTGGAGACTAGATGGACACAACACAGGCAGTTCTTAGGCTGTTAGGAGCTTTGGCATGTGACCCACTCAAAGGTTGGCCCTACCATGATTAAGGAGAATGAGGCAACTGGCTCAGGTGGAAGATGCTGGGGGTGGCAGTGGCAGCAGCAGCAGAGTGTTTCCAGACCAGAGCCAGCTCAAGTGATATTGCTGCCTGAGTTAAACAACAAGATGGTGCCACCACCCCTCCCACACCAAGTACATCAGCTGTCCAGAATGGCAGCTGAATCTTGCTTCCACCGCATTGGTGATGGCACAGCCTCCTCACAGTTCCTGAGAACAGCAGGCTAGCTTGGAGGGCAAAGATCTGTTCCTTCAACATGCCAGCACCACTCCCTGCCACCCCCAGCATCAGGGCTGTCCCATTGCCATAGTTGCATTAAGATTCAACTGCCAGTCTGGTTGGCTTTTGTACATGGAATGGGAGGGGCGCCATCTTGTCCTTTGCCTCAGGCAGCAAAATGTCTTGAGCCAGCCATGTCACTGCTAATTTTCATCCACACAGGTAACTCACGGGTAGAAGAAAATGGAGTGAGAGGACATGGAGCTGCTGTATTGTTAAAGTGAAGTGGGCTTGAGTGGGGTTGGCTTGGATAGGAGATCCGTACTTGGTAGGAGCCCCATATAAGTTTCAACTAATAGAACCCCCCACCCATACCCACACTTTAAAAGCAAACTTATCATGGGTGCCTTCTCATCTTTACATTTGTTGGGTTGTATTAGGGATGTAAGATTTCGTAAAAATCCATTCTATCTGCATTTCATGGGTTGTCAGATGCCTTTCATTTCGTCCTTTGCTCATTGATAGAATCATTTTTCCCCAATTTGTCGAATTTGCACAAATTTGTGTTTGCGCACATTCACACTTGTGAAAATGCACCCCCCCCCAGGTGCATACCTCCCCCAATGCATTTCATGCTTTAGCCTATGGGGGAATTGCACATTTTTGGCCTGTGTTTTTTGGATTTTACATATTTTTGTACAACTGAATTTATGAAAAATTCCAGAAAGTAAAATAAATAAATAAACAGTGTGCAAATCCACAGAATCTGTGCAACTCAGGAAAAGCCTGCTGCAGAATCCGCAGGTTGGATTCATGGAAATCGGAATCATTTGATTCTGTTGTGGATTTCTCTGACATCCTTAGGTTGGATCCAGATTTAGTCATGACTAGGCTGACCATATGAAAAGGAGGACAGGGCTCATGTAACTTTAACAGTTGTAGAGAAAAGGGGATTTCAGCCAGTGTCATTGGTATGCAATTAGGTCCTGGTGAAATTCCCTCTTCATCACAACAGTTAAAAGTTGCAGGGGCCCTGCCTTCTTTCGTATCTGGTCACTCTAGTATAGTGCCTGCACCTTTAACTGTTGTCATGAAGAGGGAATTTCACCAGGACCTAATTGCATACAAATGACACTGGCTGAAATCCCCTTTTCTCTACAACTGTTAAAGTTACATGAGCCCTGTCCTCCTTTTCACAGGGTCAGCCTAGTCATGACTAGCTTAAGTCCCATTGATTTCAATGGGTCTGCTCTGAGTAAACCTGGTTCCAACCTGTAGTTGCCGCAATGTGCCTTCTTCCCAAGTCAAACTGCAGGGCGCAGGGCACAGGACGCAGGGGCATGCCAGCACCTCCCCAGCCATCCCGGCCCTGGGCTTCTTAGGTGCCCCAAGCAGTGCTAAAAGGAGCCAAGCTGCAGCTGCTCCCGCACCACAGACCATGGGGGAAAGGGGATAACTAACCACATGGGGGATGACACAGCGGCTTGAAATCGGAGTGCTGCAGATACAGCTGCCTCTCCATGAGACTAGTGGAAGTTGGTGTCTCTCTTGTCAGCGGGCCTGTGCATCTGCTCTGGGTTTGAGTCAGAACCAGTCAGAACTCTAAATGAGGTGAACCCATTTTGGGGATGTTTTGAGTTCTTTGGATGGCTCCTTTAGAATTCCGATTGGAACCCAGAGTGGATTTGCTGCCTCATTGGCATCAGAGCCACCAGCCTCTACTGCATAAGGCTACAGTACAGTCCCCAATCAGCAGACAGTTTCTCACAAGGGTTGTGTAGGATCACATTTGCCAGAATGAGAGCATAACATAGGGTCGCCTTCCCCAACCTCTACATGTGTTGGACTGTAACTCCCATTATCCCCAGCCAGCCGGGCCCATGCTGAATAGGGAATTAGAATGCTCTATAGAGTCTAATCAAGGGAACATTGCTGGGCTTCCCTATGTCCTATTCCTGTAGATTTGAACTGGAGCCTGATTCAGCAAAAATCGGTGTGTTGCATACATTGGACACCTGGTTAATGCGGACAGTGCCTCATCGAGGCACATGATGTGGGCATGTCTTCTGGTTCACTACATGCCATGGCTTCTTCCTCTGATACGCCCAAAGGGTAGGGTGCAGCAGGAATAAACAAGGGAGAGCTTCTGAGCTTGTACAGAATATATTTTCCCACCTCACTTGCCAGTTTCCAAAGTCAACCCTGGGGTTAGGGGGCAGGATTTCCATTTTCGGAAGGCATTTTTCTGGGCAGAGGCGGGAATGGAGTAGCTCCAGCAAACTATATATATATATATATATATATATATATATTAGTGGTGCCAAAGAACTGAGGCCCGGTGACAGTTAATGTCCTTGCCAGCCACCATGTGTTCAAGTCTTGATATGCAGGTTCAGGTCTTGATATGCGGCCATCAGGTCTCTTGATATGTGAGTTCAGGTCTTGAGGTCTTGATATGTGGACATCGGGTCTTGATATGTCCATGGTTGTGTCCCTCTTGCTTCTCTCTAAGAAAAATAAGTTGGGATCTTCCTTTGCACCCTATAAGGACCCTTGCTTCCAAGTGTGTGTGGGAGGTAGTGATGCCCGACTGGTCCCTGGCAGAGCAGACAGGTTGAGCCGGCCGTTTGCCTGCCTGCCTGCCTGCCTGCCTGCCTCCATCTCTCCCTCTGCTGCTTTCCCCTTGGATTGTCCTTGAGGTTGCGGCAGTGGCGGCAGCAGCAGCAGCAGCAGCAGCCAGGACTGTTTCTCTCTGCTGCAGGGAGCTGCAGGCTCCCTTCCCATTGCACAGAGAAGGGGAAGTGAGGGGGAATCCGGCAAGTGAGAGGAGGGCGGCAACAGTGGACTTGGGAAGGGCAGCAGGGGAGACCAGGGCATAGGGGGAAGGGACAGGGAAGCAAGTCTTCTGGGAGTGGGTGGGGGAGAGAAACAGGCAAAGCAAAGACCAGCCGAAATGCTCAGGCTGCCAGGCAAAACCAGTCATCCAGCAAAACCAGGCACAAAGGCTTCTAGGCTTCTGTACCTTTAATCGTTGTGTTGAAGAGGGAATTTTGGACAGTGCGTCCTTCTTTCAACCCACTTGATGCGAGCCAGCCTGGCTGACATTCCCTCTTCTCCCCAGCTCCTAAAAAAGCTGGAGGAGGGCCAAAAAATTGGAGCTGAATCCTGACGAAGGCAGGGGCACTGTGGGTAGGAGGTTCCCAGGTCCAGGAAGTTGGCACGCGGCCCGTTGGGAGGTGAGGTTGCTCTTTTCCCAAAGAAAGAGCTGGTAAACGGCTGAACGGTTCTCCTAGAACCAACACAGCCACTTGAGGCAGAAATTGCTCCGGTGGCCTGGAGCACCTTTTACCAGCTTCAGATGACTAGTCAGCAGCGGCCTTTCTTGCAGAGGGATAGCTGGGCTAGGGTGAACCAGGCTCTGGCAACCTCCGGGTGGGATTAGTAAAATACAGGGTTGAGAAGAACCTTTTTCCAGTCTCAAGGCTGGACCGGCTTTGGGAAAGCAACATTTCGGCTGCTGGCAGCAGTGGGTGGGCCCCCAGCTAAAGCTGGCATGTGGCCTCTGATGTGCTTGACCACCTGTTCACTCAAACAAGCACACCCACAAACACTCACACCAGTGGAGGTGGGTGGCTGCAATGTCCGTGCGCCGGTGAATCCGCTCCGGGTTTCAGTCAGAACTCTGATGGAGCTATCCAACGTTCCAAAACTTTTTGGGGAATTAGGATTCAGCACCTTGGACAGCTTCTATAGAGTTCTGGCTGAAACCCAGAGCAGATTCACACACACACACAATGACACTGAAGCTACCAGCTTCCACTGAGCCATTCACATAAAGTGGTTTTATAATATATGGGTCCTGCCCTTGAAAATGGTTTGGAAGCTCCAACTAGGATAAAACTCGGCTGATGGAATTCTGGCAGGTTTGCCTAGCTCAGGGGTGTTGCCCTCTTTCCGCCTGAGGTCTGGATTCAATTTCAGAGAGCCTCTTGGGGGCCACATTCCAGTGGTGGGCAGGGCCAAAGGTAAAACAGGGCAGGTCCAAAAATGCCGGCCTATTTTAGGTTAAAACTCTTACTGCCAGTAACTAAACTTTTGGAGGGGCGTTTCATCTGTTTAGAATGGGGGAAATACCATGGTAAAGTCAGGAAAGCACTAAACAATAGGCAGGTGGGAAGGGGTGGGGCCAGGGGAATGGGTGGGGCCACCTGGACAGCTTTAGACCTCAGGGAGTCCGGTTTGGCCCACAAGCCTGAGGTACAACACTCGTGGCCCAGGTGGAGGCATCTTACATCATTTCTAAAAGAGTTGGTTGCCTATTCACTCCCAAACCCAATTCAAGGTGCTGGCACTTACCTTTTAAACCCTAAACACTTCCTCCTATATTGACCTAGCTGTGCTTTAAAATTGTTACAGGAGGCCCTTCTCCATATTCCATCTATTTAAAAAATGTCATTTTTTTTGTTTATCTCTGTAAGAGAGAGCCTTCTTTGTGGTGGCACCCTGATTTTGGAATGCTCCCCCATGGGAAATAGGCCTGGAGCCAAGGCAGTACTCTTTTCAGTGCCAGGATCTGCTCAGGCATTTAAAATTTAAATTTGTACATGTAGATGGTTGAAGTACTTTTTATGCCTCTCAGTGTTATTGTATTGGTGTGTGGCTTTAAACTATTTTTCTTGTATTAAATTTTTGAGTATGCCACCCTGAAATCCTTTTTTGGATTAAGGTGTAGTACATTTTTAAAATGCCTACATACATAATACTAAAGATAGAGGGACTCTGTCTCCCTTAGCCTCTCGCTAGTCAGCTATTTTTCTGGTCAAAATACCATACCACTTCTGGTTTCTTTTTTCCCCATGGGGAAAAGTTGGAAAACAAGTCACTTGGGGAGGTGGGATTCTGATCAGCAAAATGGCACCCCACTATTTCCACTGCTTCTTCAGTCAAATCTGCACATGCCCCAACACACATGGCTGGATTTCATGGGAGGGGGAGGGCAGTTCAGGAGATTGTGGGCCTTCCATACCATGTCTGATTGGGCCTCTGAAGCCTTTTTCCATACATGAAGTTTCATTTACCTTTCCAAGAGGTACACCACTGGCCAACCTTACAGGGCTATTTATTTATTACATTTATATCCAGTCTTTTTTCCTCCTTAAGGAACTCAATCTTCCTCCTCTCCATGTTATCCTTACAACAACAACCCTGTGAGGTAGGTTGGACTGAGTGTCTGCGACTGGCCCAAAGTCACCCAGTGGGCTTCCATGGCTGAGTGGGGACCAGAACCTGGATCTCCCAACTCCCAGTCCGACACTCTAGCCACTACACCACACTGGATCTACACCGCACTACAGGGCTGTTGTAAGGTTTTCTGTGATACTGTATGGGAAGAGCTTGACAGATGTGTACAAAACCATGTCTTCTTTCATTGTTGTTCCTACACAGCACATTCGTCTCAGAGGTAAGTCCCAATGTGTGTTCAGGGAGGGGGGCAATCCCTAGCAAGTCTGTTTAGGATTACACCCTTTTTACACTATCTGCAACTATTTGCCTGTCCAGCCTACTTTAAAGATCAAACCCATAAGAAGGGGGTGCAGGGAGGGGCCTTGGGGTTACCCATCCACAATCAGCCCCTGGACAGTGGAACGGGCAGTAGCCACACAGGTCGTGGTCACGCTCGGGTGAGATGTGTTGCACTTCTATTTCAATTGTAATATATTTTTTTCTCAGTTTGTAACTACATGTGTAAATCAGCATATGCAAATTTCATGCAAATCATAGCTCCCTTTTGTCCTCTTTTTTGTGTGTGTAAGCGGCCATTACAGCACCATCAATGTGTATTTTAACCAAATGTGGAATTGGGTGCTGTGGGGTAGGTGGATAAATTTGCCACCTTTTTAAACCAGCCCTTATGTGCTATGGAGTGGGTGGGTAGGTTTGCCACATTTTTTATAAGCCCATGCGCCTGTGCCTTTAAAAACAGTTTTTTCTACTGACTGAAGTAGGTATTAATGTTTCTCTCCATGTCGTGAGATCTTCACTTGCTAATTGCTTCACATCAAACTTCTGTTAAAGGTACAGGAGCAGGTCAGGCATTTTTCCTGATCAGTTGGCAACTCAGAGAGGGAACTGCTTGCATGGATTGTAGAAACAGTATATTGAGAAGTGCTTTGGAGTCGGAGGGGCCGAAACAGCTCTGCTTTATAGGGGTAAAGATGACACTGGGATGCTGACTAAAGAAACTTTATCTTGTGCCACTATAAAACCCATTGTCTTTTTTCTTAACAAAAAGGCATAAAAAATTATAGCCACTGGGACTAGAAACTTGTATTTATGCCTGGAGTGCCATTTTCTTAGTAGAAAGGTGGGGTACAAATTAAATCTAATTAAGTAATTGATCAATTTTATTAAATAGTGATTATGATTCTAAGGATTTATGCAGTCTACTGGATTTTGCTGAGCCTAATCAACCACAAATTAGGGTTCCCACCTGCCTTGGATGCAATGATAATTTTTGTGCTTCAATTGAAGAGCACTACAATGCAAACAGAAACTGTTGATTGTTTAAACCAAATCAGGGCCTTAAAAATAGCCAGACAGTAGTGATCTTGACCAGATGGTTGGGGTGGTAGGAATGTGAGTACCCATTCTAGGATACTTACACTATAGGTTTTTACTGACGCCTGATATTCTTGCCACTGAGAGTACCAGTGGCCTTTGCTGGGTGGGTTCCAAGACGCCCGGTGGGTAGTGGCACCTGACCTGAGTAAAGGGAATAGGCAGAGGGGGTGAGATCTGCTGGTCTCCCCCATAGCCAGCTGTGGAGGGAATTTGTCAACACCCCCTGAGTTGTGATTCCTGCTGGCTGCCTGGGTCTCTGACATTTTTAATATTTCAAAAAGCCCACCCACCCCACATCCAAGACTACGCAAAGGAAGAGAAGACAACTGCAGTGCCACCCTAGGGGCTCTTTCATCTCACAGGAGCCGTAGGATCCGGGCCTGGAGCGAAAGCCTCCTCCTTCGCCCCAGGCACGGACTCTTTGAAATGTCTCTAGAATACAGAGGCACACCAGTTCATGACAGGTTTTGCTGCATAACAACGCGCCTGGCTGGCGTTGCTGCCACAGTTTGCAGGGAATACTTGGGGTGGACCTGCTCTCCAGGGTCTTGCAGGCAAGAGGAGAAGGATGCCTTTGTGTACTGCACCCTTACTATCACCCAGTAAGGACTGCAGCCTCAAACACACACACACACACACACACACACACACACACTACCTTCCCTCCTTTCATCTCTACCTGCTCTACATGATTAAACAGACCCTTAACCCTAAAACACACACAACTTCAGAATATCTTCATAGAATATTTGGACTCATAATAGATCCGGGGTCGGAAGAGCTGCAACTTAAAATAGATCCGGCAACGTTTTATTACTTACTTTAAATATTTTGGGCCACCTTTCAAGGTCAGAGCCCTCCCAAGGTGTCTCACAACGATAAAACAGACAGTAGCCAAACGACACATATTTAAAAGTTAGCCTCTGTACAGGAGAGAGGATGGAGCAAGGAAAACCTTGCTCTGCCAGGCTGTGACCTAGGCATTGACATTCATGTGCGCTACAGTCAAGATGCATCTGCCCTCACTTTGATATTTAACTGACCCCAATACACACACATACACACACACCAGGCAAAAAATATTGACAATGTTTTACCATGGACAAATATCAGAAAGCAGAGAGATAAATCAAAGTATACAGACTGGGAGGTAGGGGGCGGACTTCTGAGCTTCCTGACCTTCTCCAGCATTCTTCAGTAGTTTCTATTTACAAGATAGAGTTGGATGCAGGGTCTGCTCATGGAAGGTCCCCCTGCCCTATTTGGGGGATCCTTCTCCCCTCATACACCACATATTACCTGATGCAGCAGGGTCTCCTGACTCTCTGTGTAACACTTTCAGGATGCTGGAGGGGCTGCTGTGGCAAAAATGGGGCGGGGAGGTCCAATTCTGCCAGCACAACTGATCCACTGTAAATCTGGTTCCAGATCCAAGCCCTTCTATTCTGACATCCATTCTGGTAAATGAGGATCCCGACTTCGAATTTTCCTAGATGAGACTGTTTAACATGTTTTTCCTACTTTTGGTTTCATTGTCGAATTAAGATTGGAGCTCATGGATTATTTTCCTTTTCTGCCTTTCTGTACTTTCCACGATATAGCATGTAGGTGGCACTATGGTAGGCTGACCCTATGAAAAGGAGGACAGGGCTCATGTAACTTTAACCGTTGCAGAGAAAAGGGAATTTCAGCCAGTGTCATTTGTATGCAATTAGTTCCAGGTGAAATTCCCTCTTCATCACAACAGTTAAAGGTGCAGGCACTATACTAGAGTGACCATATACAAAAGAAGGCAGGGCCCCTGCAACGTTCACTGTGGTGATGAAGAGGGAATATCACCAGGAACGAATTGCATACAAATGACACTGGCTGAAATTCCCTTTTCTCTACAACGGTTAAAGTTACATGAGCCCTGTCCTCCTTTTCATATGGTTAGCCTACACTATGGTATAGAGGAATAACACAACTATACTATACTAGTGCATTGTCCTGCTTTCACAAAAAAATACTGGATTCTCCCCACTCCAGCCAACCCCTGAAAAAATTGCTTTTAAAAAACAGAAGTGGAACTGGATGGTGACGTCATCTAAAGTACCCATAAAACAACCGTGAGTGAGGAATGATGAGCGCATAAGAAAAGTCTCTTCTAGAAAAGCTCTTTGTCGCTTGGAGATGCAGTGGGGCAGGCGTGGGGGACCTGTGGCCCTCCAGATGTTGAACTCCAACACCCACCAGCCCCAAACAGCATGGCCAATGGTTGGGGTGATAGGAGTTGTAGGTCAAAGATTCCTAGGCTGACCAGATAAAATCCAGGTGAGGGCTCATGTAACTTTAACAGTTGTAGAGAAAAGGGAATTTCAGCCAGTGTCATTTGTATGCAATTAGTTCCTGGTGAAACTCCCTCTTCATCACAACAGTTAAAGGTGCAGGCACTATACCAAAGTGACCATATGCAAAAGAAGGCAGGGCCCCTGCAACTTTAACTGTTGTGATGAAGAGGGAATTTCACCAGGAACTAATTGCATACAAATGACACTGGCTGAAATCCCCATTTCTCTACAACTGTTAAAGTTACATGAGCCCTGACCTGGATTTTATCTGGTCACCCTAAAGATTCCCCACCCCTTGTCCCACGAGAACATGTTTCCACAGTTGTTGCTGAGCCCAGCTGGTTTTATGAAGGAGGAAAAAACAGCTGCAGGGCCCATTATCCAGAATGTGCTTGTGATATTGCTAAGGGCCTAACGCCATCTTTTCTGCTGGAAATTGTCCCTGTCTTGCTGCTATGTGCCCCAGAAGCAGCAGTTTGTAGCAAAAGAGCACTTCGGGGTGCATAAAGCAGATGGAAGAGAGAGATTTTCAGCAGAAAACGAGCATGGAGCCTTGATCTGGACTGGGATCATCACATTCCAGATTAAGGGCCCTGTGGCTGTTTTTCCTCCAAAACAGAAGCAGCCGAGGTTAAGCAGGCACATGTGCCTAAACTCACATGGAATTTGGCCCTCTGTGTGCACACATGGGCAGAAAGTAGATCAGAATCGAAGGGTTTTGTGACTCCCCAATTATTTAGCAATAACAAGAATTAAAAGGCATCCCCTCTTCACACATGCACCAAAATTAGGCTGAGTTCAGTTCTGGTTTTGAAAGCAAATTCCTAGGCTGAGCATGTGCTCAGAGAGGCACCCTGTTCCTTAAATCTCTGCTCCTGTTTTGCACCTGACTCCATTTGCTGTCTCTTGGAGCTCTCATAAGCCCTGCTCCTTAGCTCCTATTGCTGAAGTCTCAGCCCTCTGCAGGTCTCTGTCAATAAGACCTGGGGAAGGCAGGTGCATCCTGATTTTGGTGCGCACATGCTTGTAAATGCACACACGAGAACATTAAGGTACCCGTTCATGAGCAGCCTGCCATTTCCACATTACAGCTGGTGAGATTCATCTTGAAATATTCAGTATGTACAATATTTTTTTCTGACTGTACCTTTAAACAAAAGAACAAACTTCCTCTTTGTGGGACCCTTATTGGTGCAATTAGGCGGCTAGATCCAGATCCTTGGTTCCGCCAGTGGCTGGGGAATATTGGGAGCTGTAGAACTTTTTTCTGTCTAAACATATGAAGGATTGCACCTTTAAGTTCTTTAAAAAGAAAATGGTTATGGTCAAATCTACTCTACAAAGAGCCAGCTAGTTTCCTGGCATGCTGGAGTGTTTGCTGTCTCAAGTCAACCCGGTCTCTTTTCTGTCCCCCAGGTCTCTCAGACAACACAGCCGACCTGGAAAAAAGGAGGCAAATCTACGGACAGAACTTCATTCCCCCAAAGAAGCCCAAGACCTTCCTGCAGTTAGTATGGGAGGCGCTCCAGGACGTGACCCTGATCATTCTTGAAATTGCTGCCATCATCTCCCTGGGGCTGTCTTTTTATGCACCACCAGGCGAAGAGAGCGAAGGTGAGATGTGGTACTCATAGACTCTGACATGATCTCTGTAGCTGGGTGGAGCTCCCTCCTCAAGAAGATTTAGGAGTCGGCATTGTAATTTTCCACAATGTCCCTGGTATAGTATTATTACATAAAGATGTGAGAAGAGCTGGGCTGGATGAGACCAAAGGCCTGTCTAGTCCGGTATTCTGTTCACACAGGGGCCAAGCAGAGGCCTATGGGAAGCCCAGAAGCAAGGCCAGATCTACACCAGACAGGATATAATAGGCTGACCATATGAAAAGGAGGACAGGGCTCATGTAACTTTAGAGAATTTCAGCCAGTGTCATTTGTATGCAATTAGTTCCTGGTGAAATTCCCTCTTCATCACAACAGTAAAAGTTGCAGGGGCCCTGCCTTCTTTTGTATATGGTCACTCTAGTATATTGCCTGCACCTTTAACTGTTGTGATGAAGAGGGAATAGCACCAGGAACTAATTGCATACAAATGACACTGGCTGAAATTCCCTTTTCTCTACAACTGTTAAAGTTACATGAGCCCCTTCCTCCTTTTCATATGGTCAGCCTAGGATATAATACTTTGAAAGTGGTTTAAAAATGGTATATGGAACATGTCCTGGGCCCCAACAATCATCAATATTGTTATAAACAGTTATAAAGCAGTAGTGTAGATCCTGCCCAGGACATGAACGCCATAGCGTCCTCTTGTTCATGTCCCCAGCAGCTAGTACTGAGAGGCATACTGCCTTTGAAACAGGAGATAATATGCACCCATCATGACTAGCAGCCATTGATAGCCTTATTGTCCATTCATTTATCTAATCCTCCTTTAAAGCCATCCTAGTTGGTGGCCATCGCTACATCTCGTGAATTCCATCATTTAACTATGCACTGTATGAAGAGATACTTCCTTTCATCTCCTCCCAGAACTCCAGCAGGGCTGACCATGATGCCTGCCCTGTGCCTTGGATAAACATTTTTACCCCGGCACAAGGCTGCCATTTTTATTTCCCACACTGCCTCATCATAGCATCACTTCATAGCATTGTGGGATATTTTAATGGTGGGGCCTAATTGAGGTCTGACGAAGTTGCCATTTTAATTTCCCATAATATTCCAGATTTTCCAGACAAGGCTTTTCATGTGCAATAGGCCAGCCGCATTCACAGGGGTCCAAACAATGGAATTTTACAAAGGTCCAAACAATGTCATCATCCACTTGTAATCGTCCCGTGTTTTCCTGCTGCTTCTTCCATCTTTTTCTTAATGCGAAACATCTGTCCAAAGATGGAATAGCTGTACAATGCCTTTCAATTGCTAGCACTAGGAACCCTCTGTCTAGAAGCACCCAGAGGGGCTTGCCATCAGAGGGGCAACATTGGGTAGGGTATCTGGTCAAGAGGGCAGGGCTCCTGCAGGTATAGGTATTGTGATGAAGAGGGAATTTCACCAGGTGCTGCATGCATACAAATAACACCTGCTGAAATTCCCTTTTCTATGCAACTCTTAAAGATACAGGAGCCCTGTCCTCCTTTCCATATGGTCACCTTAACATATGGAAATCAGTCAGTTTTTTTCACAGACCTGAGCAAGTCAGAAGATGACAATAAGCAAAATCATCAGGATAATCATCATTTATATTGATCAAACATAATATTGAGAGTTGTGTGACATTTAGGGTATATCAACACTAGAAAATTAAAGCGACAACCTTCAGCTATTCTTTTTCTCCCAGGGAACCTTGGAAATGATCGTTCTTCGAGAAGGAGAGCTAGGGAGCCGGTAGAAGGAATATTCTTCTTATTAATGTTTATTAAATTTCTTAGATGCCTTTCTCAAAACAAAACAAAAAGACAATGAAACTTACAACAAAATTAGAAAAGACAAAAAATTTAAAAGGCTAAAAACAATTATCAAGAAAATACCCAAACCCTGTAAAACATCAGTGACAACCTTAAACAATTCAACAGAGGCATTAACAAATCCATCATATGCCGTCAAATGCCTAGGAAGAGAGGGAAGTCTTAACCCGGCATTGAAAAGATGACAATGTTGGCCCCAGGCAGACCTCATTGGGAAAGCATTCCACAATTGTGGGGCCACCACCGGAAAGGTTTTCTCCCTTGTTGCCATCCTCCGAACCTTCCTCAGAGGAGGCACTTGGAGCCTGCCCCCAACAACCTTTTTTCCCCCCATTTCCCAGCCTGTGGGAATGTGGCGACTGGTGCCGAGGATGAGGGCGAGTCAGAAGCTGGCTGGATTGAGGGTGCTGCCATCCTGCTGTCGGTGATCTGTGTGGTGCTGGTCACAGCCTTCAACGACTGGAGCAAGGAGAAGCAATTCCGAGGTCTGCAGAGCCGCATCGAACAGGAGCAGAAATTCACTGTCATCCGCAATGGGCAACAGGTCCAGATCCCTGTGGCTGAACTGGTTGTGGGGGACATTGCCCAAATCAAATATGGTAAGGGGCAAGGAAGGGGGTGGGTGATTGGCCGGGCCAGGTTTGGTAGTGGGACCTGCCAAAGATGTGCCTGCTGGAGGAAGTGCTGGATGATATCAAGGGAACGTTCAGGCCCTTGACCTCTGACCATCCTGATATCTAGTGTGGCTGTTCAGGAATTCTTGAGATCTTTGCTGGATGAAGGCCCTGTTCAGACAACATACTAAACCATGACGCTCAAGCATTTTGAGCTAAAATTATTGCCTCGCATGTCATGCAAACCATGACTTAGTGTGTTGTGTGAATCATTCCTAACCATGGTGACTACATAACCACAGTTTAAGCACGCTTACTAACCATTTGCTGCACAAGGGTTAGTAGCCTAACCATGGCTTAGCGTGTTGTCTGAATAGGCCCAAAGGGTGCTTGTGGTATCAGATGGGAGCAGGTTCATAGCTGTGGATCAGTGGACAAGTACATAACTCTATGGGAGCTTCCGTTACACATGTGCATAGATGCACAATTGTGGCAACTGCAGGGGGCCAGGACCCCACAGTCCAGGGAGTGGGCTGGCAAATGACAATCCAGAGAGCGACAGGTGATCGGGAAAATGGCAAATTGTTATTTGCTTTTTAAATTTTTTAAAACGTTTTTAATATTACAGGAGTTTAATTCTATTTTAACTTTTGTAGATTTATATGTATATGTTTTGTATTAGAGCCTATCTACACTACTGCTTTAAAACGGTTTATAGCAGTAGTGTAGATAGGCTCTTCATCTTGTAATAAGTGACCAGATTTCAGCACCAGGGCCAGCTTTTCTTCTTATTTTCAAAACCGTTTTATAGTCAGGTAGCGGCCAGCCAGGCACGTGCGTAATTACAGTTGCTAATTGTATTATTTTGGGTTTAAATATATATTAAGATATCAGGGTTGTAGAAACAGTTATGACACATGGAATAGTAGTGTGGGAGATGAGAAGTTATGCACATGGTCATCTAAAGCCCCCCTCCATAACACCTTAAGTCCATGGTCTACAACTACCTACCACCACCACAACTACAACAACCAGGGGAAGGAGGCAACACCATACTCTGTGGAGTCTCCAGCGTTAGACCGCTCTGCAGTTGTGAAGCAGAGGCTCTTGCCTTCCCCCAAATGTAGTGTACGGGTGAGGTGATCAAATGGGCAAATGGAGTAGCTCTAAGACAGGGGAGGGGAGCCTCTTGAAGCCCCAGTGACCAATCCAACTTCAGAGGAATTCTTGGGGGGGGGGCTGCATTCCAGTGATAGGCAGGACCAAAAACAAAAGGGGGGGGGTCAAAATGCCAATAATGATACAAACAATAATTACTATCATTATTATTACATGGCAATGTTCTGTTGATCACAGAACAACCAGCAAGGTCTCCTCTGAAGATCTCAACAGTCAGCTAGGAGGAAGGTGGTTTGCTAAGCATCCTGGTCCCAAGTTGTTTAGGGCTTGATGTGTCAGCAACATAACTGTGAGCATGGCTCTGTAGCTAGCAGGCAGCCAGTGCAGTTCTATTTGCTCAGGTGTAATCTGAAGGTGGTTGGGTGTCCCACTGAGCACCCTGGCTACTGCATTCTGCACGAGCTGCAGCTTCCAAATCAGAAACAACGGCAGCCCCACATAGAGCGCATTACAATAGTCTAATTGTGAGGTTACCTACGCATGGATCACTGCGGCTAGACTGTCCCTTTCCAGGTATGAACGTAGTTGGCACAGCAGCCCAAGTTGGCAATGGGCATTCTGGGCCACGGAAGTCACCTGGGCCTCCAAGTGACAAAAATAGATGCAGGAGCACCCCCAAAAATGTCAGCATGTTCTAGCTTAAAGCTCTCACTGCCAGAAACGAAGCCTTAAGAGAGGCATTTCGGCCTTTTAGAATGGGGGGACGGACTGTAAAAGAGCCAAGAAGCCACCAAATGATTGGCGGTCATGGGAAAGGGGGCAGGACCAGAGGAGGGGGATCTCAGAAATATCACGGGACCCCAAGAGGCCTAGACTTGGTCCCTGGGCCTATGGTTCCCCACTCTTGCTTTAAGAGATTGTGATAAGACCTAGGGCAGAAGAGGACATCTCTGGAGATGAACAGCATCGTCCTCTGCATGTCTACTGAGAAGTAAGCCCCTCTGAGTCGCATGGGACTTACGCCTCCTAGGTAAGTCCGCATAGGATCTCAGCCTAAGTTTAGTTGCACTCGGAGTCTATTGCTCTGACCTGTTTGTCTCCCCAGGTGACCTGCTTCCTGCGGATGGGGTGCTTATCCAAGGGAACGATCTCAAGATTGATGAGAGCTCCTTGACGGGGGAGTCGGATCATGTACGCAAATCGGTGGAAAAAGATCCCATGTTGCTCTCAGGTGAGGGACATGCAAAAGAAAGGGTCGCACCCCCAGAACACCAGAGGGACCCTGGGTTATTCTGGTCACTGTGAACTTGATCTTGGGGGGACGCAATGGATTCCAAACCTCCCAGCTGCAAGGAATCCATTCCCACACTGATATGTCTTTGAGAAATAATAATAATAATAATAATAATAATGATAATATTTATTTATTTCTTACCCGCCTCTCCCTCTGGATCGAGGCGGGGAACAACATTAAATACAAATAATATAAAATACATAAAACTGATTAAAAACATATAAAAACGAATACATTATTAAAATACCAATAAAACTCTTAAAATTCGACTGGGTAGGCCTGCCGGAAGAGATCAGTCTTGATGGCTTTCTTAAAGTCAGAGAGACTGTTAAGTTGACGAGTCTCTCCCGGCAGGCCGTTCCACAGACTGGGAGTGGCAGAAGAGAAGGTCCTCTGGGTAACGGTTGTCAGCCTGGTTTTGGAACCTTTTGCCTGCCTGCCTGCCTGCCATAGAAGTCCACTTGCAGACTGGCATCAAGGGTAGGCATGGTTGGGCACTCCAGCAAGGACCCACTGACAAAAGCCCCAAGACTTCCTCCTCCTCCTCTTCACCATGGCAACCTGCTTGTTCACCTGCCTCTCACTCTGGCCCAGACAACAGCGGTAGTGAGAAGGTAGAGCAGGAGATGCCCCGGCCTGCTTGCTCCCGGCCCCCCTGCCTGTCAAGCAAGCAGAGAAAGAAGGTCCATAAGGAGCCATAGCAGCAGTAAGAGGCAGACGACTCACTGAGGGAAGGAGCCCACCGAACTGACTTGCCCAAGGGCCCTCTGAAACCTGGAGCCAGCGGTGCCCCTGTGCTTCACAAAGGATGCCGAGGCATGTTCGGGATACCCAGACAATCCACAGGGAGCGTTGCACCACATGGACCAAGCCCTAAAGCAGAGGCAGGAAGAGGATTGACCAGGATCTGCAGGTAGATCTCTGGGTGATTTGCAGTTGATCAACAAAAGTTTCCGACTCCCAATAGCAACCCAAAAAAAAGCCTCTCTTCCCCCACCCTAAATTACACTGTTGACCTGAAGAAAGCTTGGGGTAAGCAGGAGTGCTTTTGTGGTGTGTGGAAGGACTAGTTCTGATAGTCACAGCAAATTTCCGGGATAAGAATTCTTTAATTCTACGGACGTTTGCAGCAGGCTCCACTAGGCGAGTCTCGTAGTTCTAATTCAAAACAAGCAACCGCCAAAGCAGATCCCACAAGCCTGAAGTCCTCCCATCCCTGTCCTAAAGCACACCACTCCCCTGTGTCTGCACATTGCAGGGGACAATGAGTCATGTGGGCAAGCTGTCATTCACTCAGGGGTGTTTGTCTGCCATTACTGATCTCATTGAGAAGCCCCTGATAATAAACCTTCCAAGAAACCTCAGGTTTCCCTGAGCCTCGGCTTGAAAGCCGCTGCTGTAGAAGAGCCACTGCTAATCCTACCATGACATCCATGGGACCCCAATGGCCGCTGCAGCCTTACCAGGAAGTAACTTGGAAATGGTTCCAACAGACACAGGGTGCCTCTACAAGAGAGGTTTAAAGCTCTTTCAAGGCTGATTAAAAATTTTACCTCTACAAGAAAGAAGCACAAATTGGGGGCTGAGGCTCTTTAAACTTCCGATTATGCGCATTATCGAATGCGCTTTAAACCGCGAGTTTTAATTTGCAGCGGCAGTTAAAGCACCTTACCGCCATGTAAACATGCGATTCTCCGCATGTCAACATCCCGTAATGCGCTTCGCCGCCTCTCGTACAGAGGTATTCGGAGTAAATGCGCTTCCGCGAATATGTGCATAATCGGGCAGCCAGGCGCCAAAGCGAATCCTTCTAGAGGGGGTCACAGGGGCTGAGCCTGAAATGGAAGGGGAGCATTTGTCATGAACATTTTTCATGAACGCCTGTGCCCCCTGAAGCTTGCCTCCTTTCCTTCGCAGGAGCACTGCACAACGAGGTCAGACCATGCAGGATCAGGTATCCTCGTTGTCAGAGAACAGATCGCTTCTCTTCCTATCTGCCATCGGGTGCCAGGTGCTGCAAAAGGATAGCCAACGGGTATTCATCCTCAGGCCTGCGGGCCAAATCCAGCCTGACGGGACCCTCCACCAAAGGAAGGGATCCCTTCCCTTGGGCCCATCAATTGTTTAGGGGTTTCCCGGATTTCATGTGCCTGTTTTTCTCCATTTAAAATGCTGAAATGCTTCTCCTAAGATTTAGTTACTCGTAGTAAGTGCTTTAAGCTAAAATGTGCTGGTAATTTTAATTTTATGGGCCCGTCCCTTTTGCTTTTAGCGTACACATTTTGCCTTTAGCCACATTCCACCACTGGAATGTGGCACCTAAAAGCCTCTCCAATTCAGCCCTCGGGTTGAAAGAGGTTTTGAAAAAGTATTCTTTTTCAACAATCAAGTTGTGAAAGGGGAGGGGGGTTAAATTACTGCTATTATTAGACCATAGGGAGTCAGAAACCCTTACCAATCTACTGCAAATCACCCAAAGATCTACCCGTAGATCCCAATCTACTTCTACCCACCCCTGGGCTGCAGGATCTTGTAATGAATCCAGGGGATCTGACCCTTCTGCTCCTGATTCTCCATCTGACATTTCCACCTGATGTCTTCCTGACTCTCCCTTGGATTTTTGCAGGCACCCACGTCATGGAAGGCTCTGGGCGGATGGTTATCACAGCCGTTGGAATCAACTCGCAGACTGGGATTATCTTCACTTTGCTGGGTGCTGGTGGGGAAGAGGAGGAAAAGAAAGATAAGAAAGGTAAGGCCTTCCCTCTAACCTGCTCCCTCGTGTACCTCCGTATCCTTTGTGGTGCGTTTCAGTCTTCATGCTTACACCTGCCATTTTGTTTGCCCATGTTGTGCCTCCATTTGGGATGGAGGAGGACACAGGACAGCTGAGCCTGAGAGTGTTGGGGAGGGGCCCAGCCTGTGGGCAAGCAGAAGAGATCGGCTGCTCGACCCAGCTGGCCTCACTCAACAATCAGCCTCAGCATAAAAGACACCTCAAGCCCTGTTCAGGTGCTGGAAGCGATTGTTGTTTATGCTTATCCATAGCAGTCAACGTTCCTGCCAGCTCCTGGACCCGGCTTGGATTATTCTTGAACCCAGAATGACTTCGACTATTCTTCAGCACGTCCCTATATCTGGTTTTGTTTTCCTTGGCTTCAGATGGATATCTTTGGCTTATTGACCTGGACTATTTAACGACCAACTCTAGCTGCTGCTTATTGCTCAACTCCAGTAATTTACGACGGCCAATGCAAGGGCAATGGTGATCAGCCTCCGGTCCATCTCTCTATAAACAGCGTTTTCAAAACTAGACAGCTTTTGTCTATAATGTCTGCCGACTCTACACAGTGGTATTAAGCAAACACAATCATGGTTACAAGACGGTGGAACCTCATTGCAGTATGTTACCTTCGAGGTCATTCAATTCATTCAGGGCGCGTCATGTTCAGCATCACCTGCTGCCCTCAGTTACACAAGCAGTGCTGTGCCTTATTGATACTTATGCTTCATCTCACACCCAGATCATCTCTGAACCCTCTGTTGACCTTACTCCATTGGGGGGGAAAAGGAAAACAAGCAAGCAAGCAAACAAAGAAATAACTCCATATACCATATTAACTCAATGGCACCAGTACAGGATCAACAGCATTTGATACCAAATAAGCATTTGGCAGGCTGCAGATTTTGACCCTGCATTATTGGATCACTTGTTAGATTTTGAACAGTTGTTGGGGGAATGTTCTCAGAGTGGTGGAGAACAAACCCAAACCCTGGACCTTGAGGGAGCTGAGACAGAATCAATGCCACCATGAATCTCCTGGGCACTTTTCCTCACTCCATCCTTCCCTATCAGGGTTGGATCCTGCCTCTTCTTGTCACTAACCATGGGATGGGCAGACTGGTTCCCCCCAGATGTTTTGGATGACAACTCCCATAATCCCTGACCATTGTCCATACTGGCTGGGGTGGACAGGAATTGTAAACCAAAACATCTGGTGGGCCCCAGGTTGTCTGCCCTTGTGTGACCTTCCCATGACTTTTCCCTCTGTGAAACCAGCCACAAACCCTGCTCATCTTTCCTGCTCTCACCCATTCCTGCCCTTCTTGGCTATGTGAACCTCTCTTCAGCTTACCTGGTTTCACCAGCCCTTCTGCCTGTGTTTCCTTCCTGCCCACCTACCTGCCTTCACTAGATACTGACCTCTGCCTGCTTCTCGACCTGCAATCGTCACTTTGCCCTCTTGATCCAGATGCCTCGGTTGCACCTGAGGTTTGCAGGTCACCTCTCCTGATTGAAAACACAACAGTTCCATTTCATGACTCAAGTGCCCTTTAGACACTCTTCCAGCCAGATGGGAGCTGCTAACTCATGAGCAGCTATGGGTAAAACATTTAAATGACCCAACCATGTGCATGTGGGTCTATAACACTGATCTTTCCCATGGAATAGGCACTGCTCTTGGGGGTGCCAGTTCCTTGGGAGAGACCCACGTGCTTGGTACCCATCCGTGCAGTTGGCGCATTTAAATGTTCTCCCAGCTATACACAGTTAAGTGACTCCCACGCAGTTGGGAGACCGTCTAAAGGGCACCGCAGTGTAATTGCATTTGACTCGGTGCTCTTGGCTCAACATTGGACCGCTGAATTACGACTCATCAGTTTTGGAGTCTGACTCAGATAAGAGACTGGTCATGACTTTGGCATTTCTCTCTCTACTGTTGGGTCTTCTATAAAGCAAGAGTTCAAATCATTAACCACATCAACCCACATCAACCGTCGAAAAGCAGATGCAACGTCACCCCCTCCTTTCCAGTACATAAAGGAGACAGTTTTCAAAGAAGGAAACTGGGCAAGACAAAATCTTTGCATTCCTCGGGTCTCCTTTTTCTGTTGCTTCAAATAACCAACTTAATTCTGTACTCCCTCAAGCCAGTTGCATCCAAAGTTAACTTGCTCCACAGTTACCTTTTAAAAACCTACCACCACTAATCACTCTGCTAAGTGAATTGTGGTCAAGGGACATTGACCTAAAGCCATCATGGCCAATGGACATTAAACCAATATCAGCATTAACAGGTTCACTGCCAGTGATGGCTGTTGCCTCCAGCACTATCATTCATTGATGAGAATCTGTCTGTATCAAACTGACAGTATCAACAAATGACTCATTGCTAATGTATTAGCCAGAAGCTAACATGTCAACCAATCTGGGTAAATCAAAAGCCACCATTCAAGCACCCAATCAAACTGAGAATCATTGTTTTGCCCTCTGTCAAAAGTGAATTGGCATCATCTGTTATCAGCTCCATATTTGTATATTTTTCCCTAGCATTCTTTACTCCCATGTGCTTTGGTCTGAAGGCACATGAAGCACCATTCTTGATGTAGCTAAGCAAGCCTGATTCTGGCTGGGATCTGGCTGGGAGACCACTTGTAAGCTCCATGGAAGAATGGCGGGATGTGGCTGCGAATCTGCGCTGTGTCAGTTATATGATGCATCCTCAGTTTCACAGCCACCGTGGGGCTTTTCCACGAAGCTGTGCAGTAAAAATAGTCAGGAACTTACCCTAACTTTTTTGGTGGGAGCAAGGTCACCTCAGCTCTTCTGCCATCTGACCATGCTCCATGGCCAATCTGGGGGGAGGACCTGGTGGAAAGTGACTGACAATTGGTCGCTGGAAGCCAGGAAGATTGGGGGGGGGGGCCCTCCAGTACCTGGATGACTGCCAGAAACTCTGCACTACCATCTTGGCTTGGGGATTACCAGAAGCCAGCCCGGGTAAGCGTCTGGAAAGTTGTGTCATGAAGACAGTCCCCAAAACTAACCTACGCAGGATCTACACTACTGCTTTAAAACAGTTTATAACAGTAGTGACAACTGTTGGGGCTCAGGACACACATACAGTCTTCAAACCATTTTCAAAGTGTCATATCCTGCTTGGTGTAGATCTGGCCCAAGAAACTGTAGCTGACGCTGCCGTGAAATATCTGTGAAATTGGCTCACTCAGTGATACCATCAGTGCTTGGTATTGTGCGTACGTCACAATCAATTTAAATACAATGGCAAATTGGTACACCGTTGTGATTTATTAACTCAACCCGTTGCTAAGTGATTCTGCGTGCATCCACAATGATGCAACACCATCAGTCATTAACATGGGCAATGAAGTACAAAATGCCACAGTGGTTATACTTATTTAACTATTACCAGTTTTAATTGATCGTTAATAGACACGGACCTAATATCCTTACTTATTTTATTTATTGGTTTGATTATACCCTGCCTTTCAAGATCCAATCTTTCCAAGATGGCTTACAATAAAAAGAACACAAGAAGAGCCCTGCTGGGTCAGACTAAAGGTCCATCTAGTCCAGCAGTCTGTTCATAGTGGTTGACCAGCTGCCTGTGGGAAACCCACAAGTAGGACAAGAGTTTGAGAGCACCCTCCCACTCATGTTCCCCAGGAACTGGTATACAGAGGCTCATTGCCTTAGATAGTGGAGGCAGGGTGTGGCCATCATGACTAGTAGCCATTGATATAAGTTTATCCTTTGATTTGTCTAATCCCCTTTTAACGCCATCCAAGTTGGTGGCCATCACTATATCTTGTGATAGCGAATGCCATAGTTTAACTATGCACTTTTAAGTAACTAGACTAACAATCAATGCAATTGGATGAAGAACAGTGTAATATAAGTTGACTGCCTTGCTTCTACTGGCATCATGTCACTTATTAACATTAATACGAAATGCTCTCCAAGAGGCTTAGCATCAACGGCACCCTGGCACCACGAACGATAATCACCATAATGAAGTCATTGCTGGTAGGCTTGACGTCATAATGAGCTCACACAGTTCCAATAGACCTTGGACCAATATGACCATCAGTTCAGTCATTGTCCTTGGGATCTGACCCACAGGCTGTAATTGCCTGGTTGTCAGTGATGACTCAGCGTCAGAATGAACTAATTGTAAATGAACTTTCACCCAGTAGCATAACTAAAGGGCACTGACTCAGCACCACAGCTAAAGGTGTGTCCAGACTTGTACTCTTGTCTTGTTTCATTTCATATTCCCCCCCACACACACACACACCCTCCCATTTTCCTTCATTCATCTGTAGTCCATTCATATTCAAATACACTGAAATAAGTTCAAAGATGGATGAACAAGATTTCGCCCTTGGTGTCCCAACATGTTACTAAAACTGGGGAGTTTAAACAAACTATTGGAATAAATGGGAGGGAAACTGTTTGGGGGGGGGGTAATAAGATGCCTTCTGATCTCCCCACCACCCACAGTTAGGATTGCTCTATGAGTATGCTCCTGTGCTGTTTGATGTTTTATTTTATTTTGTACTTTATATTTTTGGCTGGTTTCACGCATAACATTAACTCATGGGATAGGCTACTGAATTCTGGGTTGTCATGTTATGTGAACACATCTGGGCTAACCAGCCCTACTTTGTTCACCATGAACAACCCAGAAAGAGAATGTATGATTTATTGTTGGGTTGTGAACTCTGGCTTGTTTGAACTATGGGTTGTCATTACATCTGAACCCAGAACCATGGATTGTTCATGGGTTATTTCACCAGGCAATTGTTTGATGCACAAGGCACACAACTGCAAAACAATGAAAATATTTCAAAAGTTGGGGTAAATACTTTTTATCAACTGTATAGTAGTAGTAAATACTGTATATATAATTTTTGCTTGTAACAAGCTACACAACTAAATGAAAAAATGATTTAAACACTACAGTCCATGATAGAAAAGCAAACATTAATGTTGTTCAACTATTAACAATACTAATGTTGCAATGGAAGTTTTCAAAACATTATTATTTTTTATATTGCTACTACTTGCAATGAGACATATGGTTTACAAAACAAACTGTTTTTTATATATATTGCTACTATTTACAACAAGAATACAAGAAATACTACAGGCTTCCGGTTATTCACCCATTTCACATGAAGCAAGCTTCTTCAGATAGGCTCTTATATGTTGTAGCTGATAAAACAAAGTGATAACAAATACATTTTTAATTTTGGATTTTTAAACTTTATCCCAGCAGAAGGAGGTTACACATTCAGTCTTGATATAGTTTTTAAGATATCCAAATATAGAAAATTATGGCTCACCACAAACTTAGTGGCTATTGCCATGGAAAAAGGAGTCGTTCCTCACGAGATTTTTAATAAATATTCTGTGGAAACATATAGATAGATAAATAGAAAGTGCAAAATATACTGTTAGCTTCAATTGAAGCAAATAGCAAAAGTTAGGCTGACCATATGAAAAGGAGGACAGAGCTCATGTAACTTTAACAGTTGTAGAGAAAAGGGAATTTCAGCCAGTGTCATTTGTATGCAATTAGTTCCTGGTGAAATTCCCTCTTCATCACAACACTTAAAGTTGCAGGGGTCCTGCTTTCTTTTGTCTATGGTCACTCTAGTATAGTGCCTGCATTAGATAAATGTGAATGTTCAAAAGCACATGTAATTTTATTGTCTGAAGGTCTAGCGGAAGCTGACAATAATTTGGATCTTGGGGTGAAATCTGCCCGCCTCTCAGCTTCCCTGATAACAGGGAGTGGATAACCCCTTTCCAATAATTGGTGGCGAAATCTATTTTTATGCTGACGAAAATTCATTGATTCAGAGGAATTCCTTTTGAGGCTTAGAAATTGACCAACCGGTAGGTTTTTACGTAAATGAAGAGGATGAAAAGATGAATAATGAAGGACGGAATTTCTGTCAGTGGGTTTAATGAATGTTTTCAACGCTAATTGATTGGAACGACGATAAGACTGTTGTATCAAGAAAAGAAACTTCATTCTTGTCAAAATTGAAAGAAAATTTTATGCTTGAATGCATCGTATTAATCCAGTCGAAAAACATAGTAAATCTGCAAGGGTTGGAAAAAATAAAAAAATATATCATCAATAAATCTTTTATAGAACAGTATATCATTATAAAATGGATTGTTCTGTGGGTGACAGATGATCGATTTCACAAGGCAAGAGTGGGCAAGGGTGTTTAAAAAAACAACATTCAACATGCCAGTACTAAGCGCAGCAAAGGCATTCGAGATAAAGGGAGAGCGTGGGTGAAGGAGGGAAACAACAACCTATGGATTAAGAAAACAAACCACAGTTTGTTCGATTGTGTGCCAGACAAACCCTGGGTAGGGAACTAAATCATGAGTGAAACAACCATGGGTTATGTGTGAGCTAGTTCTTTGTGTTGTTTTCTGTAAACAAACTTTTTGGAGAAACAAAGCAGAAATCTGTTACATCAGCCTTCCTCATCCTTGTCATGCTGGTTGGAAATTACAGTCCAACATATATGGAGGACACCAGGCTGGGGAAGGCTATGTTACTTACTTACATACATAAGAACAATATATGTAATACAAATTGCAAAACAGGGCTCATAAATCACAGGTGAAGAATCGGTGTGGCTACTCTTCGTTCATTTTCATTTCGCATCCATTTCCACTTCCTCAAACGGCAGGCTTGGTTTAAGCATTTCTTTCACCCCTTCCTCACATAATGCTGAACTCATGCAACTTTACTCACTTCTCTGTAAGCATCCCAAAGGGGACGAAGGAACCTAGAGGTGGGATCGTAAAGTTGCTGTATTCCAAGACTATGAGCTATCCAGACTCAGCTTCTGCTAAAAGAAATTAGTTGAAGAAATGAACAGGGGCTCCAAGATGAATGGGCATAAACATGCCATAGTGCCCACTCAGTATTAGAAAAGGGAAAATGAAGAAGGGACAAGACAGGGTGGCTGGGATGACTGTTGCTATCATTTCTATATGGTCATCTGTGTCCATGGAGTTTTACAGTGTTGAGGCTCACAAGGAACTTACAATTTAAATTTCAAGAATTAAGAGCAGCCCTGCCCAACCTAGTGTCCTCCAGATGTTTTGGACGACATCTCCCATTATCCCTGACCATGTACCATGCTGACTGTAGCTGATGAGAGTTGTAGTCCAAAACATCTGCAGGGCACAAGGTAGGGGAAAGCTGGTCAAGAATAATAGGGGTGGAATGTCCAGAAAGAGAAAGAAGTGCATGATAAATAAAAATGTACCTCAGCTCTTTAGCGAGACCCAAGGTTTGTATGGGGGGGGGTGGGGGTGGAAACACCCTCAAAGTGGCAATCTAATGAGGGCATACAGGTGAAAGGTTATGGGAATCTCTACAGAGATCTCTACTTCCTAGTCTGATTATGAGTAAGGTCCCCTCTACAACATTTCACTTTAACACCCGGTTGCCCAATTATGCGCATTTACGGATAAGCACATTTACTCCTAATACCTATTCACAAGAGGCAGTGAAGCGCATTACGGGCTGTATGAAACACGCTTTAAAGTTGTTTACGTGCAGAGAATCACATGTTTACATGGCCATAAGGCGCTTTAACTCCTGCGGTAAATTTTAAGTCGCTATTTAACGCGCATTCGATAATGCGCATAAGCGGAGATAAAAAGCGCCTCGATCCCCGATTTGCACTCCGCTCTTGTAGAGGTAAAATCTGTAATGCGCCTCGAAAGACCTTGAAATCGCCCTTGTAGAGACACTCTAAGAGATTGAGGCTGTTTATATGATATGCTAAGCCATGGCTAGGATGCTAACACTTTTGCAGCAAATGGTTAGTGAGGGTATTTATATCATGGTTATGTAGCCACCATAGTTAGGAATGGTTCACACAACACGCTGGGTCTGTTTAGAAGACACCTTAAATAGGGTGACCAGATTTTGAGGACACCCCCGCCCCCCCACCCACCCAAAACAACCCCCCCACCGTGCACCCGCACCGCCCCGCCCCGCGCCGCCCCCCCGCGCCGCCCGCCCCACGCCGCCCACCCCTGCGCTGCGCCGCCTGCCCGCCCCATGCTGCCCGCCCGCCCCGCACCGCCCACCCCGCGCTACTGAGGGACAGGCCGCCCGCCCTCCGCACGCCGCGCCCCCCCGCACCACACCGCCCTCCCACCCGTGCCGCACCGGCCCCCCCCGCACCGCCCGCCCCTGCCCGCCCCTGCGCCACGCCACCCGCCCGCCCGTCCGCCACGCCGCCCGCCCCTGCCCCGCATGCACGCCCCGCGCTCCTTACCAGCTGGGGCGTCATCACCCGGCACATTTTAGGCCACATTAACGAGTACTCACGTTGCAGGAGAAAAATCAGTCTTCAAAGCGGTGTGTGCGGTCTCACACCATTTCTGTCCGTCTCTTTCTGTTTCATTTTTACAATGAGTTTAGGGCAAGGCATTGCGGGCGCTGTAGTTCAGTCGCCCACTTCCTCCTTAGTTCCCCTTTCATTCCCTAGCTTTCAATGAGTATAGGGCTAAGCATTGTGGGTGCTGTAGTTCACTCGCCCACTTCCTCCTTAGTCCCTCTTTCTTCCCCACCAATCAACTGCTAAGCATTTGGGCGCCGGTAAACGAAGCACTGCCCCCACGAATCACAAACGGTAAGGAAGGACACATTATTTTACTTAAAACGATTTATTAAAAGTAAAAACCATTGTATATAGCTGAAGTGAGTTTTAAAAAACCTGGGGTATACATCGTTCAAGGGAGTGCGTCATGTGGCCCAAAGAGTTTTCGTAACCCTTATGAAACGTTACAAAGCTAGAGTGTAGATCAGCTCCTAGTATGTCGTTTGAACAGGGGCATTGTGTGTTAAGCGGGACATACTCGAATTTCATTGAGGGTCAATGGATATTGCTCCAACACCATAACAAGTAAGCAGCAGAATAATCCATTCTCACTGGTTGTCTATGGACATTACACCATACCAGATTGACTTCCCATCAATACACCTTGACTGAACACCATTAATAGACTGGCATTCATTATTAAGCATACACTTGTGTTACTCACAGAAGTCACTACCTGACTCCATTCCAATGGGCCTTAACGTGCTTTACAGTCACCAGCAAGCTTATGGGCGAACCACCGGCATGAATGAGATATACAGTGTGAGTGATGAACTGGAAATAATCCTTTAATGATCAATACCCTCATTTTTTGATGACACTAGGTGTACTATTTCGGGCCATTTTAAGTTGACTGAAAAGTTGCTAATTCTTGACCTATTGGGCCCCATCAGTAATCTCTCTTGCATCTTAATGTCTTACATTGGATCTGCATAGCTACTATCTTCCCTGGGCTCTACAGTTTGTTTGCTTGCTTCTTTATTCTGTTTCTAAAATAAACTCAGAGAGGCTTACCTGGACCTCCCAGCAGTCTGCCTTCCAGGCACTAATCAGGTCCTTAATACTAAGCTTCAGCATTATTCTGGAGCTATTCGCAAGGAGAACAGAATGATGAATGATACTTCTGTGTCCTCCTTCCTTGGGCATGTCTGCACTGCTGGGATAGGAGGATGTTTTGGCACAAGGCCAAACACGACGGCTGGGCCTGCCGTCTCAAAAGAGGTGGCACTCCAGTGTTCTTATTAATGTTGCTTCTCTCTCTCTCCCCTGATCCTCACCACATTTGACCCCTGGTGCACCCACTCTCCCCATGCGTCCCAAACTCCTCTGTCCTGTGCTTTCTTCTTTCACGGGTTTCCCCTAGATGCCAAAGCAGAGGCTTCCCGCATCGGGAATACCGGGGGTATGTGCATGAGAGTGTACCTCTGAGTCTCCAAACTGCATGCCAAAAGCTCCCACACAGAGCAGCCGTGAATCCCACATTTGAGCATCCATTACACATACATCCCCCCCATAAGAACATATAATAATAAGAGCTGTAGAGTGGCCAGGTGTCATCTAAGAGCTTCTCTACATGAGGCTGTTAATCGGCTGCATCTACTTTCAGTTTCATTGTAGAATTGGAATCCAAGCTTTTCCACTACACAACCTCTAGGTGGCACTGTGGTATAGCAGAATAGTGCAAGAAGAAATTGCACTTTCTTTTCCTTTCACAATTAAATGCTGGGTTTTCCCTGCTTTAAAAAAACCTCACCAAAAGTGTTAGTTAGACAGCCTCAAAGTCCTGGTAGAATGAAGAAGTATTTTAGGCTTTTAAAGATCATGATAGGGCAAGCTTGATGACAGCTTCCCTAAGGAGGAAGCTACTCAATAGGGACAGGAATGTTTTTCAGTGCATTTCACTTTAAATATCAACAAAGCTCTCCATACCCATTTCTCTATTTACAGACATTTCAGTTCTCCCAACTCTGCACTACAACTCCCTTCATCCCTGATCATTGAGCATGCTGGCTGGGGCTGATGGGATTTGGAGTCCAATGACATCTGGAGGGCAACAGGTTCACCCAATTTGCAGTGCTTCAAATGGGTGGAATACCTTTCCTTTTCTTTTCAGAGGGACCTGAAACTATCCAACATTTTCAATGAGTGCAATTCAAACCAACCTAACTTGAAGCTAAACCACCCCTATTCCTTTTTCTCCTCCTCCCACTTTGAGCACTTTGTACAACTCTCAGATGTATGTTTTATGAGCTCCAAGTGTTTCCCATCCTCTGCACTTCTATGGCCAGTGAGATATCCTTCCTCATCACACACAGCCTGGACTGTAGCCAAGGTGTTCTGCTAGCTGGCTCAGAAACAAAGCCATCAGATCAGGTCCATCTTCTCCCAGCTCGATAGATAATAGACCTGTGTCAGCCTTCCTCTCCAACCTAGCCCCCTGCCAATGCATTGGAATACAATTCCCATAATCCCCAGCCAGCAGCCCAGTGGCTGGGGTGAATGGCAGTTATAGTCCAACACATCAGCAAAGCAACAGGTTAGGGAGGAAGGCTGCCCTGTGTCCTTCTGAAGCCTCCTGGCTGGTCAGGATGGGATGTCCTTGTTTGTCAAGACCCATGCTGTCCATAGTGTGTGTGCCGTGATGGTTCCATGTTGTCTGTTCTCAAGCGTCCTGTGTTTGTCGTTCCCTTCTTTTGTTGTAGGGAAGCAGCAGGATGGGGCAGTGGAGAATAATCAGAACAAAGGTAAAAATTCCGGGACACTCCCCCAACACATCCCTAGAGTGCTTACTCTTTAGTTCTGCATTGAGGTGGGGGTAACAGATGTAGCAGAAAGGGTTCGCCTTCTCTAGGCCTTAAAAGCCTGGTTCCAGATTTCCTAGTCATGTCCATAAGTTGTGTTGCATTCAGAAACCTGAATAGTTTTAACAACAACAAGGACAGAGTCTAGGCCTACTGACCAGAGGCAAAGATAGGCTGACCATATGAAAAGGAGGACAGGGCTCCTGTAACTTTAACAGTTGTAGAGAAAAGGGAATTTCAGCCAGTGTCATTTGTATGCAATTAGTTCCTGGTGAAATTCCCTCTTCATCATAACAGTTAAAGGTGCAGGGGCCCTGCCTTCTTTTGTATATGGTCACTCTGGTATAGGGCCTGCACCTTTAACTGTTGTGATGAAGAGGGAATTTCACCAGGAACTAATTGCATACAAATGAAACTGGCTGAAATTCCCTTTTCTCTACAACTGTTAAAGTTACATGAGCCCTGTCCTCCTTTTCATATGGTCAGCCTAGGCAAAGACATGCAGAGCTCTTGTTCGGGTTGCTATCTCCTGAAATATAAAGCTCCAAAATTCATAGTTGGGTAATACCTTTATTAGGACAACCAAAATGTCACAAAATGGTGGCCAAGCCTTCAAGTTCTCTAGAATTCTTCATCAGGCTGGGTGTTTCATAAAGCAGGGGATGTGGGGCGGAGATGGGATGGGAGACAAAAGCCAACAAAAACATATGCATTTAGTCTCAAGGTAAAAATTGCTGGGTGGTCGAATTAGTCTCTGTGAGGTGCTGCAGATATCAGTTTACACCTGATTCTGGAACAAAGAAGGGGTGGCTGCTGACCCCCATGTTTTGAAGGCATCATGTCCTGCTGTTACCCAGATCTGTCTCCAGCCTCAAGTGAAATGCACAGGGTCCTGGCTACATAGAGAGCAGAAGTAAGGGAACCATGACAGTCTTCATACTAGCAAAACCAGAGTTTAGTTTGGGGTGATGGACCAGGGGGTGGGAAATGACAATTGTGTGGTATAATCACGTGGTTGGAGGGAATGGAACCTTCAAAATGCAAAGTCCCTCTTCGGGTGATAAAAAATAATTTTCCTTCAGTTGTAGATTCTAGGTGGGCACTGAGCTCTCTGGCTCAGGGTGAAAAGGCCAGAGAGGGCCTGGAGGTGAGGCAGGGGCAGAGCCCAATGGAGTTTTGGTGAGTCTGAGTCAGAGCCAAGCATTTATTGGTGGGCTGGGGAGAGCCAAGCCATTTTTGGCAGGACTGCGGGGTAACCCCTAGGCTTGTTGCCTGTTCCTTATTTTAAGGAACAATTCCTTATTTATGAATCTTACTGAAAATCTGCAAAAAAGCAACCTAAATTTAACACTTTAGATGGACGTTATATTCTAAGAATGTAATGCCCCATGTTCTTTATTTTGGAGCTCTTCAGGTAGCAACCCTAGGCTGAGCGCAGCACAAAATGGGCCTGTTCAGACAACACGTTAAGCCATGGGGCTATCTTGACGACGGCACATTGGCACTGTGAGCCCTCTAACCCCTGCATTAGCGCTCCTGTGGGGCTTTCCCCCCACGAAGGAGCGAGCGCGGGGGGTTGCATGCGAAGTGGAGCATCCATGCACTGGGGCTCCCGTGCCTCCTCTCATCCCAGGTTTTTATTTTTTTACCCTTTTTTGGCTTCTCCCCCCTGTCTGGCTAGATGGCAACCAATCAGGGTTTGCCATCTGCCCAGACATGCCTCTGAAGCAGCTCTGGAGCAAGGCAACAGACTGCAAATGCCATCGTCGCCTTGCTCCAAGAGAAAAAAGTTGGGGTAAGTCCCCAACTTTTTTAATTTGGAGCTTCAGGGAAAAGCCCTGGGATGGTTCCGCAATGGCTGCTGCATCATATAAATGACCTAGCACCACTGCGGATCCACCCCAGGGCTTTCCCGTCATCAAGACAGGGCCATGGTTAGGCTGCTAATCATGTCACAGCAAATGGTTAGTGAGTGTGTTTAAACTGTGGTTATATAGCCACCATGGCTAGGAATGGTTCACATGACACGCTAAGTCATGGTTCACACAGCACGCTAAGCCATAATGTTTCGCTCAAAATGCTTAACCATCATGGCTTAGCGTGCCGTCTGAACTGGATCAATCTGTCTATTCACCTAAGGAAGAGGTGGGGAATCTGTAGCCCTCCAGATGTTGTTGGGCTTCAACTCCCATCATCCGTGACCCATGCTGGCTGGGGCTGGGGGAAGATGGGATCTGGAAGGCCACAGGACCCTCACCTCTGACCTAAAGTTTGTTGCTAAAAACAAACCAGCGGGGGAGGAATGACTTTGACCCTTGCTTTTCTCACAGCCAGCACAAAAGCATAAAAAACCCAGCTTGGCTGTATTTGTCCCGATCAGTTGGCAACCAGGTATAATTTTTCTCATGCTAAGCTGCACCTGCTCAGATTATTCCTCCAGTACAATTGGAAAGCAACAGGAGTGCTGCTCTCCTTTGCCTCTGGTCTCCCTAACAGGACCCTTGGCCCCTCAGGCACTACTCAGAATGGCCCATGTGCCTGGAGCCATCACAATATGGACGTTCTCCGCAGTATTGGCAAAAGAATAGGAACCGTCACTGTTTACATACGGGAGTACCCAGGCCTAGAGAGGGAGCATGTCTTCTCCAGATGGCCGTAGAGCTGGAATTTGAACACAAGAGATTTTGGAACCCCAGCACTGGCCTGTCACAGGTAGAATGAAATGTAAGTGACGGTTCGTCGGAAATAAACGTCTTATACAAAGTCCAGTGAGAAAGTGTTGTCAAAATCCATGCCAAAGTGTCAGGCAGTGTTGGGCATTTAGAATCAAATGGAGGTGAGCAGTGTGTGCATGTGTGTATATGCATGTTTCTCTTGGTTCAACATATATATATGTGTGTGTGTGTGTGTGTGTGTGTGTGTCAGAGTACGCGTCAGAAAGGTTCTGTCCATCTGAGACACAAGCTTTCTGTAGCCCGCTGTGTAAAAAGGAATTGCTTATCCTTTTGCACCAGAATGGCTTTTCCCTAAGGGAACCTAGTTTTGTGTGAAGGTGCTGAGGTTTTTGTGGGTAATATCTCTCTCGGAGAACTATAATTTCTAGAGTTCTCTGCAAGAGGCCATTAAAACAATTAAAAAATTATATTTCTTTATTTAAGCCCCTTCTATACCGCTTGACAACCAAGGATCTCCAAGCAGTTTACATAAATGCACATAAATGCATACAGTATAAAAACCAATATAAAGACAGTATAAAACAATAAATGCCTTAAAATATTACAACAAAAGCAGTAAAACAGCAGTGTTGTGTTCAGTTACAAGTCAGGGAATGCCCATGACAGTTAAACTTGTGCACACAGGCCCTATACATTGGAGATGTGAGAAGCGTGTATGAGAGTGCTTGTATATTTATTTGGATAACTGGTATATGCATGAATTTGGAGTAAGAGAATGTTGGGCAGGGGCAATAAGAGACAGCAAGTTGCTTCTGAGTGCCTGTTTGTGCATATACTGCCTTCTACTGGACAGATCTGAAACTGCTCCTCTGAAACTGTTCTGCCTCTAGCCTAGCAGGGGACAAATTATGCTTAGGGCTGTGCACGGACCCCCTGATCCGATCTGGATCCCGATCTGGGAGGCCCTGATCGGGTCCGATCTGAACCACCTTGGATCTGGATCCAGATGCGCTCCGGATTCGGGATCCAGATCCGTGCACAGCCCTAATTCTGCTTTACCCCAAACAGGCATTTACAAGATGCCACCAGATGCACTACAGAGGAGAGAAGCCCACTACAGCAGAGTCAGCAGTTAGAGCTGGCACCTTTTTTCAGGCCCTGCTCCTTTGCTTTTAATATCCATACACAGAAATTAAGTACCTGAAGCTTTTCTTGGGACGAGGTTAAGATGTATGAAAAAGTAAGATACAGGTGCAGAGCCAGTAATATATACATGTGTGTGTGTGTGTGTGTATTTCCACCCTAGCAGTAGGATTATAGGATGAGGAAGGAATGATTTGCTTATTGTTGAATCAGTGTTTACTCCCTGTCTCTCTGCAGCCAAAAAGCAGGATGGGGCAGTCGCCATGGAAATGCAACCTTTGAAAAGTGCCGAAGGTGGTGAAATGGAAGAGCGGGAGAAGAAGAAAGCCAGTGTGCCCAAAAAGGAGAAGTCTGTTCTTCAGGGGAAGCTCACCAAACTGGCTGTCCAAATCGGGAAAGCAGGTACAATGGGATACTGTGCCATAGAATTTAGCAGTGCTCCCCACGTTGGGGGAAGTGAGCTGGTGCGGATCTGGGGGTGGGGATGGCAAACAGGGTGTGCAGTGCTCCATGCTCCAAAAGAAAAAGAAAAATCTCTCCCAACCCCCCCCCCCCGCCACACACACACATTCTGCAACCTGCATCAATTAAGAAAATATTAATCTGTCCTTTTATTTTGCATGATCTATTCTTCCATTTTACTGTTTTGCAGTGTTTTATTCAGGTTTTGATTGTGTTGGGTGGGAGTGAGTAGGTGGGTAGATGTGTCCCAGGCACTGAAGTGCCATCTAGGACCACTGCAAATCTTATCTTCAGCTTCCTCTGTGGCTTTGGAAATTTCAGCAGGAATTGCCTACATACTTTCAGACACATCCCCATAGCCATAAGGGCTAGAAACTTGCTCTCTTGTTTTCAAAGAAAGCAAGCTGAGATTCTCAGAACTGAATTTTACAAATACAAGGAACAGCACCTCTCCCCACACAGATTGGAGACAGTGATGCCAACGGGCTCTGCCCTGTTTTGGAAAACTCTTTTAATTGGCAATTACTGTGAGCCAGGCCACTCTGCTATGTAATGTGGAGGGGATGGTCACTGATGGGCGCTTGGCTGTTCTAAATATCTTGAACAGAAGCCACACCCAATTTACTGAGGTTGAGGTTGGAAAAAAAAAGTTTTGTTTGATCTTGGAAAGGGCAAAGGAAGTGTGTGTAGACTGAGAACTGAATAGTGGTAGGTTTGGTTTTGAACAGGCGTCGCTGAAGGGCTGCACTGCTCACCGATGAGCTTGTTCCTGCACTTCCCTTGTTCCAGCTCAACTTGCATGTTTATAAATAAACAAATTATTACAAGGCCACCGCATGACTCCAGGGGGCTGCCTACACATCCGTGGGCTGCTGTTGTGATTAGCGAACCTCCCACTTTGGCTGCTTTGGGGTGGTGGCACTCATCCCAATGCTGCAGCAAAAGCGTGGGGTTTGCGGCAGCTGGGCCCGCCCCCTGCCTGGGTAGATGGCGACTAATCAGGGGTCGCCATCTGCCCGGCCACGCCTCCGGCGTGAGGATAGATGGCAGAAGCACCGTGCTCACCTCGCTCTGGAGGAAAACGTTGGGGTAGGTCCCCGAATTTTTTTCTTCACAGCTTTGCAGGAAAGCCCCAGGATGGGTGCACAATGACTGCTGCATTGTCTAATTGACACAATGACACCACGCACACACATCAGGGCTTTCCTTGTGTATGGACAGCCCCCAGTGTTCTGTTCTCCAAAAACAAATGTGAGCTATAAAGGCTGCCCTAAACTTCCCACTGCCCAAGCGAGCATCAAACGTTATTAAAAAAAAAAAGTGCCCTAAGGCCCTTTTTTTCTATCCACCCACTCATGTCTAAAAAATTCTAGTTCCTTTACCTTTCAATTTCTAGATAGCCCGTAGCTCCTATCTGCCCTCAGTTTAGGAATGGAAACCTCATTTGGATCTAGTAATATACCAAGAGCCCTCTGGGGAAACTTATGTGCTTTCCTACAAGGCTTTTATCCCTCAGTCACCCTGCCTCAGTCATGGAATGTATTCTGCAATCATCTGCCTCAGCCGTGGAATTTTACGGGGGTTCCAGGCGATGGTGTCTCTCATTTGTAGCCCTTCCATTGCTGCTGCTTTTTTCTTACCAGGAAAAAAAACTGTTAGGGAGGAAGAGACGAAATAGCTTCTCCAAGGGTGGTTAACTTGTGGCCCTCCAGTTGTTTGGGCCTTCAACTCCTACCAGCCCTAAGCAACAATGACCAATGGTCAATGACCAACTGTAGGTCAAACTGGAGGGCCACAAGTTGCCCACTCTTGAGCTACACAGAGCCTTTTGGTTGGTAGCACTAGGAAACTCCCTTGGTTCCAATTCCTCACGTTCTAGCTTTAGATCCGAATGTTCTCAAAGTGTTTGGGCGGATGGGTGGGGGTTCATGGTACTCAGACACAGGTCTCCCTGTCACACCTGACTTTCCATTTTCTCTCCTCTTCTCCCACTCCTGCTAGGACTGGTGATGTCGGCCATCACGGTCATCATCCTGGTCCTGTATTTTGTCATTGAGACATTTGTAATTGATGAGAAGACGTGGATGGCTGAGTGCACTCCTGTCTACGTGCAATACTTTGTCAAGTTCTTCATTATCGGTGTCACTGTCTTGGTGGTGGCTGTGCCTGAAGGCCTGCCGTTGGCCGTCACGATATCCCTAGCCTATTCCGTCAAGGTGAGAATCCTACCTTTTCTTGCCTGGCACACATTGCAATGTTGGTGCTCTTCTCATTAGGGAGGCTATCTCTGAAATAGTAAGCTGGCAAAAGTAGGGCCCTCTGTTAACCCTCACATGCAGCCCTCCCTTATAAATTGTCTCCTCTGATATCTCTCTCTCTCTCTCTCTCTCTCTCTCTCTCTCTCTCTTTGAAACTCCAGTGCAGGTGGGCAAGAAGGCACACCTGGAAGGTGGTGGTGGTGGGTTGTATTTGCTGTGACCTATATGCCAGGGGAAGGGATGTGAAAGGACATGGGTGGGCAGCCCTGTCATTAAGGGGTGGGGTTGATTTGATAGTCCTCTGGGGTCTACCATGTTCAATTTCTGCTGTGCCCATTGCACAACGTCCACTACCTGCAGTCAAGGGAACTGTCAGGCCTGACAGCCCTCTGTGCCCTATAGGAAGACATCTAGGTGCAGCTAAACACTTTGAACTTGTTCTCTGACTATAGAAAATGATGAAGGACAACAACCTGGTCCGACACCTGGATGCCTGTGAGACCATGGGCAATGCCACAGCCATCTGCTCTGACAAGACAGGCACCCTCACCACCAATCGTATGACCGTTGTGCAGTCCTACTTGGGCGACACGCACTACAAGGAAACCCCTGACCCCAGCAACCTGACACCCAAGACACTGGATCTGCTGGTGCATGCCATCGCCATCAACAGTGCCTACACCACCAAGATACTAGTGAGTGGCAGCCCTTTGTCCACTGATGTGTCCTCCATGCCACTGCGGCCTCAGGCTAGATGAGCCAGGGCTGCAATACTGCCTAGAGGTGGACAGAAGGTAGATCTTCAGAAGTGTAGGACTTCCACTCCCAGATGCCCCTGCCAGCATGGCCAATGGTCAGGGATGCTGGGAGCTGAAGTCCAAAACATTTGGAGATCTACTTTCTGCCCACCATTGGCCTATACCATGACCCTCATTTTGAATTAGTGCAATGGGAGGGAGCTCACCTGGATGGAACTCACAAAAGTTATGGAGGACTCTGGTATTTCTCTTACCAGCTGATCAGGGGGGCATAGCTCAGTGGTAGAGCCAATGCTTTGCCGGCAGGTTCAATCCCCAGCAGCTCCAGGTATGACTTGGAGGGTGGGGGTGGAATAAACATTCTGCCTGAAATCCTGGAGAGCTGTTATCAGTCAGTGTCGACAATACTGGGCTAGATGGACCAATAGTCTGACTCAGTATAAACCCCCTTCCTGTGTTCTGCTGAGCATGTGGGATCACATGCTTTGCACTCCCTCCTGAGGTCTAGGGAGCACCGGTTGAGGGCCCAACAAGATGCGATGACAGCTGAGCCACCCTTTTACATGACAATTTGCCCCCATCGTATATAAAGCCATGGGCAGGCATTCATTTTCACAGACAAAAGTGGCTTATGGGTGAGAGGCGCTGGACCCTTCCCACTCCTGCCGCTTCAGCAGTCTATTGCCCAAACTCCTTTTGCTCCAGCCAGGCTCCAGTACAGGAAGTGAGTCCAGTTGGAAGAAAAGTGTCTACAGGGAAGGGACTGCCAGGAGGTAAGCAGAGGGTGTGAGGGAGGGTTCAGCTCCCCTCACCCGCACCTCTTCCTACTTACATGGATTTCATCGCAGTTTAACTGTCATGGCTTTCCCCAGCGAATCTTGGGACTTGCAATTTGAGGACACTTGAGAATTTCCTATGAAAAAGCTCTAATGCACCTCCGAGAGAATTACAGTTCCCAGGGTTCCCTGCGGAAAGGGAATGTCTCTTAAGCCAGTTTTAAGACTATAGCATAGATACGCACCCTGGGTTCAAGATCCACTACTGGGCTGTGTTTGTGGAACCCCACAATTCTGGTTCAGCCTATGGACGCACCTCCCCACACCCTACCCGCCCTTTGCCAGAGGAAATTGATGGGATTTGGAGAATCCGAGAATATGGCTCCCCTTTCTTACCCTTTGCTTCCTTCAGCCTCCAGAGCAAGAAGGGGGTCTGCCACGCCAGGTCGGTAACAAGACAGAGTGCTCCCTGCTGGGCTTTGTGGTCAACCTGCGACGTGACTACCAGCCCGTGCGTGAACAGATCCCTGAGGAGAAGCTCTACAAGGTTTACACCTTTAACTCTGTCCGCAAGTCCATGAGCACCGTCACTTGCATGCCTGATGGTGGCTACCGCCTCTTCAGCAAAGGCGCTTCCGAAATCGTCCTCAAAAAGTGAGTCTGTTCTCCCTTGTGTGAGATAAAGGGATCCCCATATAAACAAATGCTCCTGCCATAAAGTTAGTTGAACATTAGCTTGAACTTGCATCATCATCATTAGGGCTGTGACTGGATTCAGATTCAGATCCCGAATCCAAATCCGAATCCGGATCAGATCAGGCTGATTCGGACCTCCGGATCCCGGATCTGAATCGGATCGGATCTGTGATCCGGATCCGATCCAGGTCCGTTCACAGCACTCCCTCCCGCTCTCCCCACTCTTATCCCTCCCCCCACTCTCCCTGCCTACCTGCTGCCTCCTCCGCATCATCCTGCTGTCATCCTCCCTCCTTGCTGTGGGCCGGCTATTTTCCTGTTCGCGAGCGGGAAAGTGGCCTTCCCACAGCGAGGAGGAAGGATGATGGCAGGACAACACGGAGGAGGCAGCAGGTAAGCAGGGAGAGTGGGGAGAGGGAGGGAGAGAACGGGGAGAATGGGAGGGAGTGCTATCAACAGACCCGGATCGGATCCGAGTTGGATTGGATCGGGCCCAACCCAATCTGAGTTGGATCGGGCTCGATCTGGACCTGACAGATCTGGATCGGATCGGGGGGTCCATTCATAGCTCTAATCATCACCATCACCACCACCACACTTAGCATCATTTACAGAGAGCTTGAGAGTAATCAAAATGCTAAATATACGTTTTCTCAGTAACAGCAACCCCTGTGAAACAAGTCAGTATTATTATGGTCATGGTATTGATGTCCTGGTAGGGAATGTGTTTGCATTGATAAACGAGCTATAAAGAAAACAACAGACAGACAGATGGACTAAAAATGTTGAAAAGTTAAATCTGTTTGAAACTCATGCCAGTCACATAAAATAATGTAAAAACACTTAAAACATCCCAAAACCCTGAGCAATAGAAAGGTCTTCAGCTGGTACCAAAAAGGTAACAGAGCCGGGGCCAGGAAAGCTTTTCTGGGTTAGGAATTCCAGAGACAAGGTGCCCCTGCTGAAAAGGCCTTAGCTCACTTCTTGCCTCACTTCAGTTGAAAGTGGGACAGCTGAGAGTTTCCAGAAGTCAGACTCTAGCTATATTACAACATGAGGCCAGTCTCTGAAGCTAATAACATTTCTTAAGGGGGTTTTACATATACTTAATAACTACCTTCAGACTGCAGCACTGGACACAGGATCTCTATTCCACCCCAAAAAGTTGCCTGCCTTTCAGGCTCAGGTAATAAGACGCCTGAGCCATTTCACGTCATGGGAGGCAAACTTGCAGGCTCAGAAGAAGGAATCCTGTCTAAACTGTTTCTGATGTGTACTTGTGTGTCTTCTCCCCTCTCCAGATGCACAAATATTCTAAGCAGTAATGGAGAACTGCGTGTCTTCCGGCCCCGCGACCGAGATGAAATGATCAAGAAGGTGATCGAACCCATGGCATGTGATGGGCTGAGGACTATCTGCATAGCCTACCGTGATTTCCCAGCAGGGAAAGAGCCAGACTGGGAGAATGAAAATGACATTGTGATAGACTTGACTTGCATTGCTGTGGTGGGGATTGAGGACCCCGTGAGACCGGAGGTAACAGCTTGACTTGGGCAGCTTTTCTGTAAACAAAACTCTGCTCCTGTTGCTTGAGGCTCAGGTTCATCCATGGGTGTTTCCACAGGGAGGGGAATTCATCTCAGGTTTTAGATCTCAAATTTCTTCCCAATGATTGACCCAGAGCTGGGACCAACCAGCTACTTGAGGTGCTTCCGGACGAGGCTTTTCTTGTGCTATCACCCTGCCTCATTCACAGGAGAATTTATGAAGGGTACGGACATCATCGGCTTCCATTAGTAAACCCCCCCCCCCTGTATTTTCCCATAGCTTCTCCCATCTTTATTCTAACCCTATAAAAATCTATTAAGGAGGGAAAGAGGGAATAGCTGCACAATGGGTGGGGCTGTGGCTCAGTAATAGAACACCTGCTTTGTCCAAGGATCGATTCCTGACATCTCCAGGTAGAGCTGGGAAAACCCCTTCTTGAAACCCAGTGTGGACAATACTGGGCTAGATGAACCAAGGGTCTGACTCAGTATTAGACAGCTTCCTATGTTCCTAATGCCATCGGATTGGTAGCGCTAGGAGCCCTCCATAAGGAAGCACCCCGACTGCTAATAACAACAATAAAACATGGCTTTCAGCAGCCAGAGTGGTATAGCAGAATAGTGTGATGGACTTGGATCCAGGCAGGCCTATGCCAAGGTGGTGTGGACGCTACAGTTCTGTACAGAGCCTTTCATTCTCCTTGGGCTTGTCCAGGTGGCAGTCATTTTGGGAATCAGGAGAGGTGTTCCCCCAAACGAGGCATGTCGAACCTCATTCAGCCCAAGGGTTTTGAACCAGCTCCAACTAGTATAAAATGTGGCTGCTAGAATTCTGGCTGGTTTGCCTAGGTCAGGGATGTTGAATCTCTTTCCGCCCGAGGTCTGACTTCAATTTCAGAGAGGATCTCAGGTGCCACAATCCAGTAGGGGGTGTGGGGGCAAAGATAAAATGAAGCAGGCCTAAAAAATACCAGCATTTTTTATTTAAAGCTCTTATTGCCAGTAACTTAAGCCTTAGGATGGCCATGTCAACCATTTAGAATGGGTAGGCTGACCATATGAAAAGGAGGACAGGGCTCATGTAACTTTAACAGTTGTAGAGAAAAGGGAATTTCAGCCAGTGTCATTTGTATGCAATTAGTTCCTGGTGAAATCCCCTCTTCATCACAACAGTTAAAGTTGCAGGGGTCCTGCCTTCTTTTGTATATGGTCACTCTAGTATAGTGCCTGCACCTTTAACTGTTGTGATGAAGGGGGAATTTCACCAGATACTAACTGCATACAAATGACACTGGCTGAAATTCCCTTTTCTCTACAACTGTGGAAGTTACATGAGCCCTGTCCTCCTTTTCATATGGTCAGCCTACGAATGGGTAGCGGGAATATGCAAAAGCTGAGAAACTACAAAATGATTGGCAGTGGGGGAAAGGGGACAGGACCAGGGAAAAGAGGGCATGGCTATTTGGAGAAGTCTCAGAGGGCCTGATTAAGATACCAAGTGAGTCGGATTTGGCTCGTGGGCCTGAGGTTGAACCCCCCCCCCCCGCTCTAAACATATTTAGTTATCACTTTTCCTTTTTAAAAGAAGGATGATTAAGCTGGACAGTTTTATTTTGAAGAAAAAGCATCTGAATGGAAAAGCAGATTGTAGAAAACCAACAACTCTGGTTAGAGGAGCTCTGTGTCTCTATTGCAGGTGCCAGAGGCTATCCGCAAATGCCAGCGTGCTGGCATCACGGTCCGCATGGTGACAGGTGACAACATCAACACAGCCCGGGCCATTGCTGCCAAATGTGGCATCATCCAGCCAGGGGAGGATTTCCTGTGCCTGGAGGGAAAGGAGTTCAATCGGCGGATCCGCAATGAAAAGGGAGAGGTGACTGGATCAATTATTTTAAATCTCTGGGATGGTGCTGCTCCTAGAATTCCAGGGTGGAGGAGACAACTCTGTAGCTTTCATTCCCCTAGTGCTTGCCCAAATGCCATTTGGGGGGAATCAAGAAAGGTGTTCCCTTGTTTGTTTGTTTGTTCATTTGTTTATTTAGTACATTTCTATATTAATTACATTTCTATACTATGCATTTCTATAAGCTATTTAGTTCTCATTTCCCCTCACTTGCATGTGGAAAGCAGAACTATCAAGACACAGGACTATCTAAAAGCAACATCTGGGCCATGCAGATTCCTACACAAAAACACACACTAATATGAGTGCAAAATGATAGCAGACTTGAGCCTGGTTCAGACATAAAGAGGAAACCTGTTTTCTTCTACATGATGAAACCTGTCCAAGCCTTGGGCTCACACACTTCCTGTTTCTTCCCCTTCCTCCTTTGAGCACTACAGGAGACCAGAAGTGTGTGCTTCCAGTTTTAAAGAAGCCTTAGTTCCCCATGATGTACTTTTAAGAAACTTTTTAAATTCCACTCCCCCTTGTGCACACACACACACACACACATTTAAAAAACCAACTCCTTGCAAACAAAGAGCTAGCACTTCAGGGAGGGAGAGAGGTTCTATTCCAGCCTGCTTCCTGCTGTAGTTTAATGCTTGTACGAAGAGTTTTTATCTAGAAAAAAAAATATTTTAAAGAAGTGTTCCCTCTCCTGAAATCTCTAGATAGTTTTCATTTTGTTTGGATTGCTACCACCCGGATAGTATTCATACTTAAGAATGGGCTATAAATCTTGAAATAAATAAATAAAATTTGCAATAGTGCAGTCCCTTCCACCACCGCATTCTGCTACATGTGTGTAAACGTGCCACTGAACAGCATTGCATTTGAAATGAAGTTTTATCTGCCACAGCCCATTCACACATGCAAATAATCACTTGATGTTGCAGTCATAAAGGGATGAGTAATATACATTTTTGAACTGGTCACTCAGTTTTTGTGGGGAATCATGTAAGTGTGTCCATGTTAGGGCTGTGCATGGATCCAGATCCCAAATCCAGATCGGATAGGGCTGATCCGGGCCTCCAGGATTCGAACTGGATCGGGCCCAATCCAGACCTGACAGATCCGGATCGGATGGGGTGTCCATGCACAGCCCTAGTCCATGTTTGGGGAAGGGCCTTAGCTGAATGGTAGAGCACATGCTCTGAATGGAAAGAGTCCCTCATTCAATCCCTGGCATCTCCAGGTAGGCCTAAGAAAGAAAGAAAGAAAGAAAGACTGTCTGAAACCCTGGAGGGCCACTGCCAGTCAGTGCAAACAATACTGAACTGGACGGACCAATGGTCTGACTCAATATAAGGCAGCTCCCTATGTTCTGTTACCCAGTAGTTCTTCCTTTTTCCTACTTCCCTGCACTACAGATAGAACAAGAACGCCTTGATAAAATCTGGCCAAAACTGCGGGTTCTGGCTCGATCATCACCCACTGACAAACACACCCTGGTGAAAGGTAAGAGACTGCCACTCTCCTTGCCCTCAGTCAAGGCAGGAGAGAGCAATATGGGGTGGTGGGCGTTGGGTCTGGATGTCATTTCCTGCATGCTAACTCCAGATGTGCAGGCCAGATTATCTATGAAAGCCTATCAATATGTGGATGCAAACGTCTCTGATATTTTTTAAATTCATACCCCCTCGCGACTAGCTAACTCGCATTCTTGACCTTAAAGGCATCATTGACAGCACCATTGGAGACCAGCGCCAGGTGGTCGCTGTCACTGGTGACGGGACGAACGATGGACCGGCGCTCAAGAAGGCTGATGTGGGCTTTGCCATGGTAAGAGGAGCTGAACTGAACTCCCCCCTCCCCACAGGTGTCCACAGGGACGTTTCTCTATAGGGAACTAGGGTGAAGGCAAACATAATATAAAACGGGACTCACAGCATGTCCTTCTTCTGTAACATGATGAGCCAGCTTCCCCTGGCGTCGCAACTGAAGTGACAGAAGTACGTATTGGCGAAAGGAATGCAGGCTCAGCCATCAGTCATTCCTCCCTCGCCCCACTGCCCCCGGCATGTTTCAGGCAGGCTGTCTGCCTTTAAAAAAATAGAGCACTGTATGTATGTATTTCTGTTTATCACTTATTACTGGGGGGGAAATGATCTTTTTTAATGTAAATTGTACAAGGGAGGTGTCTTGGGAACATCATAAGTGCCACTCAGCCAGTGCTTTCTGCATAGTCCCCTTTTGCAGACTTGCAGATTTTTTTTAGAACTTGTTTCCCAATAGAATAATTCAAGACAGTTTACAATAACTAAACTGAACACATATATAATATATCTGTAGTTGCTAAATCACCTGGCCGGAACCTATTCCAATAATTGATAAATGGTTTTCAACTGTTTTGGCAAGTCTGGACAGAGTTTCCCTTCCATAGCAACTTATAAACTTGTTGTTTTATTCATTCCTACGGCAGTCCAAATCTTTTTCTATTGTACCAGAGTCAGATCCTTGCAGCTGTTAACATATAACTCATGATCACCACTAAATCTCTAGGGATCTGATCTTTAATATCATCCAGAAGTATAATTGTGGAGTTAATTAAAACTCATAGCTGGTAATTTCCCTGATGCGGTTTATGATCATCTTCCAATATTTGTTAACATGATTACAATGCCACCACATAAGGGCAAACATTCCTCTACCATTACACCTTTAGCACCTGTTACCGCCGGGAAGGTCCTAGAGATCGTGGATGATGTGTAATAACACACATATATTATTTTATATACATTTTCTCTAGAGGCCACATCTTGTACATACCTACAAATCTTTGAACAGACATAATTCCATTCCTCCTCCAAGATGGTTATGTTAAATTCCTTTCCCCACTTTTGTTTAGTTACCTCTGTTCCATTATCATATATACCTGTTATTTTATATACTTTGAAAAATAATCCTTTCCATGTATTCAAGCTCAGTAACATTTCAAAAGGAGTATGAGGTCTATACATGTCTATTCCCCTGGTTGCATCTTGAATATAAGTTCTGAATTGCAAGTATTGGATAAAGGGAAGGTACAGATTAACATTTATATCTGCCAATTAGGCATATGAAAAAATAACTCCCTGGGAAATATAATCTCTGAATTTTTCCAACCCACTCATCACCACACAGAGTAGTCCACTGGTTCGCTTGCTGTCTTAAATCCAAACTATTAAGTACTGGGGCAAGGAGGGGAAATATCTGGTACAAGACTATGTCTCTTTTCCCCCCAAAATTGAGAACTCCATCTCTGATTATATTGGTCTGTATTCCCCCCTTTCTCCTGTTGTGTATACCACATCCATTTTTCTAAGGGTATGTCTGTTCCTGCTTTTTCCACAATCCAAGATGGAGAAACTTTGAATGGTTAGGTCCACAGTTCCATTGCTACTAATGTAGCTCTGTGATAATAATACATAATATTAGCGACTGAAAGCTTGTGCAATTTCAGTTGCTCCACAAATATGTACAGTCCTGCAGACAGCAAACACTCTGAATAAAGGTACAATTCTAGTTTACAAATCTTCTAACTGAAACCTTGATGCTGGATCCACTTCACTAGATTGGGAACACAGAGCCAGGCTACCCACATTTTCCAAATCATAGAGAAATCACTCCCTAACATGTATCTAGTGAGGTTCCTTTGATATTCATGTGCATTTTACCATCCAGAATATATGCCTTGGAGACTTCTGACAAAAAGGGGAAATCTCTGGCAAAGGTTTCTGCTGGAGATGCAAAATGCAGGGGGCAACTTCAACATACACATTATGGAGCTTGCTCTGTCATTGTTCTTTGGGAATGGAGTATTTAAATATGGCAATTTAGTAGTCAGTGCAGCCAGGGAGTAATTTCACTTTTACCCACAAAATATTTTGCTATGTCTCAGCAATTTGGGCACTGAATGAATCACAAGAAGCTTAGCTTAGGAGAGTTTGTATAGGTGCCAAATAATATCTCGTCACTGGAAATTCTCTGAAATGATGGTGGTCCATTCAGAATGATCAGGATTACATCTGTTCACAACAACACAGCATTTCTTGAATAGAAAGTGTAATCTTGAAATATATGGGAGCTGTTTCTGGAGTGTTTTGGTAGTAACTGGTGAGATCACTCAAACGTATGTTATATCTCCCACTGAGGAGGTGGATTATTCCTCCTTTTTATCTTAAATTTTATTTTTATTTTTTTGTTTTAAATTTTAAAGTAGAGCAATCTAAGATAATATACTTGCCTAGCGTGTTATGGGGATAATGTAGATGAGCATAAATCTGTGACATGCAGAGGAAAAGGAATAAATTATGTGGGAGGAAGTCATAGGCAGATTTCAAAGGGGAGAAGAGGGATTAAAATAAGTTTTAAACATTTCTCTCCTATCTTTATTAAAGTTGCTGCTATTTGCTATTTTTATATGTACTGCAGATGTTGTGATGCATGTAAATGAAAACTTAATATTTAATAAACTGTAAAATAAAAGAAATCTATCCCCCAAAAAAGAAATTCTGCAATCAAAATAAATGATGTAAAGTAAATAAACCTACATGCTTTTATTTGCATGGGGATAGATCCTGAGTTGAACTTAGGCCCCACCGAAATCAATGGAATAAGTTAGTCATGCCTTAAATTAAGTTTATTTATTTATATTTATATCCCGCCTTTTTTTCTCTTGCAAGGAACCCAAGGCGGCGTACATAATCTTCCTCCTTTCCATTTTATCCATTGATTTCAATAGAAACACCACACAAGTAACTTACTCATAATGTAATATATTCCCAGCAATGAAGTTTTCAAAGTGTTCAGATTATTTTTGGCCAGGAGCATCATGGCAAAAGGAGAAGGGCATAACATTTATGGTCAGCTGGACATTAGAATCAAATTTCTAAGCTGTTTGTCCTTTCTGGCAAGAGATGTTGAAGGCAAAATCTGCACAATCTCCTGCAGAAGCAATCCCACTCTGAACTGCTGACTTGGCCCTTGTGTGTCATAGAATAATAGAATAGTAGAGTTGGAAGGGGCCTATAAGGCCATCGAGTCCAACCCCCGGCTCAACAACAGATGGTTGTTCAGCTGCCTCTTGAAGGCCTCTAGTATGGGAGAGCCCACCACCTCCCTAGGTCATGGGTTCCGTTGTCGTCTGTCAGTGGGTCTAAAGTGCTATTGAGCACAGTGGTGCCTCATCCAGTGGAAGGGAGATAATGGAGGTTTCTTGTCCAATAGTACCCACCCATGTGTTTCCGTGCCATCTGCAGGGCATAGCAGGGACTGACGTGGCAAAGGAGGCCTCTGACATCATCCTGACAGACGACAACTTTTCCAGCATCGTCAAGGCAGTGATGTGGGGCCGCAACGTTTATGACAGCATCTCCAAATTCCTGCAATTCCAGCTCACAGTCAACGTGGTGGCAGTCATTGTGGCCTTCACTGGCGCCTGCATCACACAGGTGGGCTTCATCACAGAACAGGAGTGGTAGGCCACAGGAAAGGCCAGAACTGGAAATGAAGGAAGCAGCGTTGCCTAGAAATGGGGAGATCACAAATGGGGGCTTTGGGTTGCTTCTCAAGGCCTGTGTGGAAATTATTAGGCAGGTCAGGCGGGATGCATGAAGAGATGCATGAATGGAAAATGAACGTTTGAGAGGCAGAGAGATGAAGTGGACATGAGATAAATGCAGAATCCAGCAATCGTTCTTTGTGCATCCCCTGAGGGAATAGAATGGCCACTTATGAATTGTCAAAAAAAGAGGAAATGCATCTCCAAAATAAATAAAGACTGGTTTGCATAAAATCTGCATATGCTCATTTATATGCATAGATGCAAATTTAGACATTATTATTATGTAAATAGAAGTACATCTAACCATAGTGTGGAAGGCTGTGACCAAGTGACCTATGTGCTTGTTCAGTCTGCTACTAATGGGCAATTTCAAGGCCCAGCTTTTCCTTGAGATGGTTCTTTATTTTTAAACGGTACTTGGACTGGACAGCCCTTTAAATAGAGAACACTTTCAAAATGGAGAACAGTTCTCTGACAGCACTTCAAATAGAGGACTGTCTGTAAAAAAAGCAACGTGGCCACCCTATAGATGATTTATGTTAAGCTTTCTGATAAGAATGTGCCTGGGAGCCGGTCTCCATGTTCTGAGGAGATTTTTGAGGGAGAAATGGTGGAGAGAATTCTGAGGGAAGATTTACTGGCTCTTCAGGAGCAATTGCCTATCAGCCTCTGAAGTGAAGCTGTGAGTCAGGGCCTGTTTGGTGGGATAGAGGAAAAGAGAATGGCTGAATTCGGACAACACGATAGTCAATGGTGGGGTAATAATCCACTTTACAGTTGTTCATCTAGGGGGTACTCCCCACACAACATGGTAATAAATAATCAACTGTGGTGTGGATGAGGATCAGCGCTGAGTTGACTATGGCAGCATTCGGACGACATGATAGTCAATACAGCTGACGATTGTTTCCCCCCACCCAGTTGATTATTGTATCATCTGAATTCAGCTAGTGGCTCCTCTGACACTTTGGAGCCAGAGACCAGGAAAATCACCCCAGGGCCCTTAAAAACTAGACTTCACAGCTCAGGTGGAAAAGGTAAAGAAACACCCACACACTCCCTAGCCTGATCAGGCCTGCTGTGGTGCTAGACTTTATTTTGTTGTTGTGTTAATTCAGTTTTCTGAAATCTATGGTTCAGATTGTCATGTGATTGAAGAGTCACACAATTAATTAATTGGTTAAATTTGCATATGAGTGGAAACAATAGCCCTAAAGCAAAAAGGCAAACTTCCTTTGTTTTTAGATTACATATATATTTTTTCTTTTATCCTATTTCATCTAAAAGGTTTATATACTTGAGCAAAGCTTCCAGGGCAGTTTGTTAAAACATGATCAAACACAAATGAAACATAAAATGTTGAAAAAGAAAAATACATTTAAAAGCCTAGAAGAATAAGAAAGTATTTGCCTGGCCACAAAAGGGCAACAGTTGGTGCCAGGTGGACCTTTCTGGGAAGAGAGTTCCACAAACGGGAATGCCACTGAGAAGGCTCTCTCTAGTCACCATCCACCTTACCACAGCACACCTCCAAAGATGACCTCAATGCATAGGCATATTGCTATGAGAGCAGGCGTTCCTTTGGGTACCTGGATCTTAAGCCATATATGTTTGTCAGAACAAGCATCTTCTTAGAATTGTCTTGTGGGTGAGACAGGAGGGGGAATGTCTCTTTTAAGATGGCGTCTGCCATTTTCAGGATTTATATTGAAAAGAAGGCTAACCTGAAATCCCCCCCCCCCGCAATTTAGCCATCTCAGGCAGCGAATTGGGTAGAGGGGGTCTTCTCAGGGGTGCAAGTAAAAGCCAGGCAAAACTTATTGGCAGTTGTCCTTACTGGTAACCACCATTTATTTTTACTCAGAATTCCCCTTTCCATGACACTGTGATGTTGTGGTGAGGGAAATTCTGGGTTAAAAAAAAAAGACTGGAATGAACAAAGGTAGTGTGAGGGACAATTTCAGAGGAGTTCCCTCCCCCCTTAACTCCCAAATTAAGGCTGGAAGTTGTCATAGGACAACTTTTGATCTAGCTTTGTTCCAAAGTTGGTAGTGACTGAAAGTTTGCAACTCCTAAAATGCCACGTTTTCATGGTTCGGGACACTGGGAAATGAAGGTTCCCTGCTTCCTTCTCTTCTTTCTCTACTAATTATTGGACAATTTGGTGCTATAATGGCCTTTCATGTCTTATAGGACTCTCCACTCAAGGCAGTGCAGATGCTGTGGGTGAACCTGATCATGGACACTTTTGCCTCCCTGGCACTTGCCACCGAACCCCCCACTGAAGCTCTGCTGCTGCGCAAGCCGTACGGACGCAACAAACCCCTCATTTCCCGCACCATGATGAAGAACATTTTGGGCCACGCTGTGTACCAGCTCATTATCATCTTCACACTCCTGTTTGTTGGTGGGTTTCCATGACACTGTCCTGGAACGGGTGGATGGGTGGATCTGAGCCCATGGGTCCAGTCCAGCCGGGTGGAGGGAGAGGTCTGGTATCTTAACCATGCTGCGTTTAACCACCCTTCCCCATCCGCAGGTGAAGTTTTCTTTGACATCGACAGCGGACGCAATGCCCCCCTGCATTCCCCACCCTCGGAGCACTACACCATCATCTTCAACACCTTTGTCATGATGCAGCTCTTCAATGAGATCAATGCCCGCAAGATCCATGGCGAGCGCAATGTCTTTGATGGCATTTTTGGCAACCCCATCTTCTGCTCCATTGTGCTGGGAACCTTTGGCATACAGGTACAGACCTACAGAGTAAATGCATGCGCGGAGCTGGATGGAGTTGGCATGCGGAAGGGAGGATACATTAATACATAGGTGCAAACAATGGGTATATGTCAGCCTGCTCCCCTTCATATGAGTTGGATTCTAACTCCCATAATTCCCTGCCAGCATGGCCAACACATAAGGAGGGTGCTAGGTTAAGGGAGGCTGGTGTATGAACACCTGTGAATGGATGGATTCTGCTTCTAAGAATCTGCTTCTATGAAATGATGTTCTTACATCTTTATGTAATAATAATTATTATACAATAATAATAATAGTTATTATTGTTGGTGTTGTTTGCATCAATGTATCAGGCATTTCGCAGAGTAACGTAAGTAAAATGGACAAGTTCCTGCCCCAAAGAGCTTACAATCCAAATTTTGAAAGTGAGGAAGATACAGAGGACGGGAAAGGAAGGGAGAAAAAAGAGAAGCAAGGCTTATGGGATATTATAAGATGCAGTTATACCGATTTCGGCTTCATTCCTGTTGTGAGGCAAGGAATGACACATAGCTATTGCTCTGGTCCCATTTCCCAGTAGCCTTTGCAAAAGGAAGAGGCAGCTGGTAGGCTTGTTAACAGTTCTGCCTCGAAGTAGCTTGTCTGCATCACAGAGAGCTCTGTCTGCTGGTATCTGTCCTTCTCAGACCTCTGGTTCTCCTTGCCCTCCAACATCTGTGACCCTTTCCTTGAACTTGGTTGTGTGCTTCCAGTTCCTGTTCTCAGTACTGTCTGAGGCTGCCTGCCTGCCTCTTGTTCCTTTCCCATTCCTAACTCTCCTATGCCCTGAACATGATCCTGATTTACCTTCAGAGCCAGTGTGGTGTAGTGGGTAGAGTGTTGGACTGGGAGTCAGAAGATCCGGGTTCTAGTACCCACTCAGCCATGGTAGCTCACTGGGTGACTTTGGGCCAGTCAACACAAGATAATAATAATAATCATAATCATAATCATAATCATCATAATAATAATAATCTCTTACCCACCTCTCCGTTTGGATCGAGGCGGGGAACAACAGTAAATATAAAATATGATAAAATACATAGAACTGATTAAAAACATGATACACATTATTAAAATAGCAATAAAACATCCTAAAAACATCCTTTAAAAAGATATAAATGTAATAAATAAACTTCACAGTCCATGTCCAACCTCACCTCCAATTAGACTCTGATACTATAGAGATTTGGCCACCATCCTCAACGGGCCCACCCATCTCTGATAGTGTGTATGCATGCTTCATTAAGGAAGATGGGTCTCTCACCAGTTTTTCTCACCATGTCTCTCTTTTACTCCCCACACAGATCGTCATTGTGCAGTTCGGGGGGAAGCCATTCAGCTGTTCCCCACTGAATGCAGAGCAATGGCTCTGGTGTCTCTTTGTGGGCTTTGGGGAGCTTGTCTGGGGACAGGTAAGAAAAAATCAAATTCTATCCTCTCCATCTGCACTGGTGTAGGATTTAACTGGAGCCAAGGCTTCCTAGCATTCAGCCTAAGGACTTTGTTTCATTGCTGTCTATCCAAAATAAAACAAGTTGTACCCAAGGCCATGATTCCAGATATCCCATGATTCCAGACAAGTGAAGAAAAGTTGCAGGATGTACTGGATACAGAATTCAGCTTCCTGAGAATCTCGGCTTTCAATTTTTTTTTAAAAAATCTCAAGACAGCCAGTGTGGTGGAGTGCTTAGAGGGTTGGACAGGGACTGGGGAGATCCATGTTCAAGTCCCAACTTGAAAAAAGATGCAAAATGGGTTTGAGAGAGTTTGTAGATAATTAAAGAAAAGAATGGAGTACCATAAAATAGACTTTAATAAAAGGACTAATCTATTATGCGAAGTATTAAAGGTATTTGTAAAAAGAATTATATTCTAGAACATATAAAATTATACCAAAACAAAAACTAGACATTCCACATATATGGTGACATTGCTGATTTAAGGTAAGAACTTTATTGATAATTCAAGTCCCAGTTTGGCCATGGAGCTCACTGGAGTCTTTGAGCTAGTCACTGACTCTCAGCCTAACCTATCTCACAGGGTTGTTGTGAAGATAAAATGCAGAGGAGGAGGAGGGTCGTGTACACTGCCTTGGGCTTGTTAGAGGAAAAGATGGGATATAAATGTAATGAATAAACAAACAAATACATAAATGTATTCCTAGCTGTTGCTGCTGTGAAGGTAGCACTGAAAGTGCTTAGAAATTAGGGCTGTGACTAGATCCAGATCCCGAATCCAGAGCGGATTGGGCCAGATCAGATTCATGATCCGGATCCGCTCCAGGTCCGTGCAGAGCCCTCCCTCCCTCCCTCCAATTACCCTGCTTACCTGCAGCCTCCTCTGCGTCGTCTTGCCTCCTCGATGTCGGCCGGCTGCAGTCCCGCTTGTGCCGGGTGATGACGTCACCCAGCGCAAGCAAGAAAGCGGCCAGCCGGCATCAAGGAGGCAAGACGACATGGAAGACAACGAGGAGGAGGCTGCAGATAAGCAGGGTGATTGGGGGGAGGGAGCGAGTGAGCGAGTGAGGAGAGCGGGAGGGAGGGCTCTGCACGGATCCGGAGCAGATCTGGATCCAGATCCGAGGCGGGTCGGATCAGGCCCAATCCAGACCTCCCAGATCGGGATCCAGATCGGATCGGGGGGTCCGCGCACAGCCCTATTAGAAATCTTCAGTAAAACCTCAGAATCCAGTGAACAGGGGTATGGTTTCAGTCACCTTCTTATATCATTATCTCTTTCCTAGGACTAGGAGAAACAGATTTCGCAAAACCAGCAGAAATGTCTGAAAATATGCTTAATTTGCATAATGTATGCAAGTTGCAGAATCCAGCTTTCCTTTGCACAGAACGTCAGTTGCCCTTGCTGCAGAATTTTGATTTCTCCCACTACTCTTTCGGAAGGACTTTCTTCGGGGAGTCCCCTGTTTGGCCCCTGCCCTCTTCCTTCCCCCTTCCCCCTAGTCCTGACCAGTTGCAAGCCACTGAATACTATCCACTTGCAAACAATCACACATTGTTTAAGTGTCAAGATTTGCCTTAAAATATCAGAAGAGTTGTAGATATTACTGTGAGGAGTTTCATTTATCTGGCTTATTCTGCATTAGCACAATACAGTTAGATCCTAAACCCTAGACTGGCATAACACTTTCCCTTGAAAATATAATCAGAGGAAGTACCAAGCAATGCACCATTTGGTTCTAGTCTGTCCAGTCGATGGATGGACTTTTCCATGGCCATTTTATGTACTCTGTACTTAAAAAAAAAAAAAAGCAACTGCTTTGAGGGAACCCAAATTCTTCCCCTCAGCTCAAGCCAGATTTTCTGACCTGTGCACATTATACAAACTGAGAACTATCTAGATATTTGCTTATTCTGCATATATTCTGATTCTTCTAATTATGGGGATGAAGGAGGGGCAAAGAATTACGTGAGTTGGCTGGACCCCCACCCTCATGCCCCCATACAGTCTGCTCATCAACCCCTTCCCTGGCTCCTGAAATTCCACTCAACGTTTCCAGTAGCGTCTCAAACCGCTGTCCTCAATCTTAAGAGAATGCTGAGAGTCTCATGGGCCGTAAACACACATGCCTGCCTGCCACTCAGCCATATTTTACAATGATGAACAGCTCCTCGGTGGGGTGGATTTGGATACACTTTGGGAGTCTTGTTGAGGGAAAAGATCACAGGGAGCCATATGGAGCAGAGAAATGGCAAATGGGGGAAGATGTGCATACCCCCTTCTTCCCTTGGTACTTCTCTAAATTACTCTTCCAAAGTGCTTTTTCAGTTTTTAAAAATGGCATCAAGATTGTGTGACGTGAATTTGTGAGTAACATGTAGCCAGTCCATTAGAATTCTACACCCACCACCAGGTTCTATGCCAGTGCAATAAAGTTGTGCAATAGAGCTTGGCCCTTGGACATATGGGCCCCTATTCTACAGAGGAAAGTCTGGAAGGTAGACTTTCCTCTACCCCCTCTTGCAGGTCATTGCCACCATCCCCACCAGCCATCTTAAGTGCTTGAAGGAGGCGGGGCATGGCCCTGGCAAGGATGAGATCACCGATGAGGAGATGGCGGAGGATGAGGAGGAAATTGACCATGCTGAGAGGGAGCTGCGCCGTGGCCAGATCCTGTGGTTCCGTGGCCTCAATCGCATCCAGACCCAGGTATGAGACAATGGGGAGATGGCTTTTAGCATCTGACTCCTCCCACCATTGCTCCCTCCCCCCCCTTTACCCAGCCCTTCCTTTGCTTTAGCAGTGACTTGAAGACAAACCCTTCATTTGGTTATCTCCTACCCCTTCCCAGGACATGGCGGTTTCACCCCGATGCTCATGCCTGGGGGAGAGAGAGAGAGAGACCCATAATGCCGATCTAGGCATTTCATTTCCCCACTGCCTTGTTTCAGTAGAAAGAGCTAATGAATGCAGTGCTTGGATGCATGAACAGGGCAGCCTATAGAAGCAGAAATGGGATGGCGATTCTGTTGCTGGGCTTGAAAAAGCCCAGGATAGCAAATTTGTGGCTGAGATGGTTGTAGCAGTGCCAATAGTAGTAGCAGTAATAGTAGTAGCAGAAGTAATTTCTATAGTAACACTTCATCCTAATTCCCCATGTGACAGATGGGCAATAGAGGTATCAAACATAAGATCCCTAACACAGATCACAAAATTTGATCATTTTCATGGCCAAGGAGCCACAAATGTCAAGTTGGTGCACTTCCTCACAAGTAGATCCAATGTCGGAAATGGCCCCAGCTTGTCGCTTAAATTGCCTTATGTTCCTAAGGCACACTTGCAAAAAACAACAACCCCTCCCCCCCAAAAGCTATGTTCCTTGTATTGGGGAAGTGACCTAAGAACTGATCTTAGTCTATAGGCCTTTTTTCTCTCCTGCCCTTGCAGGGTTTTTCCTGGCTAGAATATATTTCAGAAAATGAAACATTTGCAATGGTTGTGGAGCATCTGGAAAGTAGGTTTGGGGGGATTTACATTTGTCAAATTGAAGTGGAATGGACATTTTGGGGAGTGGGTGGAAAACTACAGATGTATCTTGGCTACCTGCTGGGTGAGGAATTTGGCATTTCAACTAATTTGGGCTTTATATCCCTGAATTAGAACCAGGAGGAGGAGAAATCTCCTAGCAGATATTTCCTTTTTGTGATGGCAATAGTCCTCTCTTTGGTGGCCACAAGAGTAGCACTAAGGGCTCAAGGTATAATCATGGACCTTGGTTTTTCTGTAAGACAAGCCCCAATTTTCCTTAAAAGCCAGATTTTTCAGTTTCTCCACAGGAAGGGTAAACTACAGAGATTGAATTCTTCAAATGAATTTAATTGATAAGTTGCTTAACCACTTTATCTACAAATCGACCAAAAGTGATATATTAGGGATAAGCTAATGAAACAATGACCTACCCACATTATCCTGATTATAAAGAAAAGAGTTTTTAGCAGAAAGTAGATAGGAGCAGTGGGAAGGTGAGCGTAGTGTCCAAAGAAAAGGACAGAACACTTTGAAGCATAGAAATAGCTTTTCCAAAGCCACTCAAAAACCCTGCCACTCTCCTTCAAGTTTCATGGTGCTTCCACACTGGTGTTTACTCTGGAATTGCCATCCTTTATTCATTCACTGTTTATGGGACATTTACATGGAATCACCAAATTGCTGTTCCCCTGTGTTTTCCCTGCGTTTCTTTCATGTCTTTTTGAGAGCTCACAAAATATGGTTTTGGAAGAAATTGAACAGCAGCGCAATTCTCCGCTGGACTAGATCACCTTAATAGCTACTCTTCCATCTTTTCTTTTTTTTAAAAGAGGTGAATTTGATGTGTGCAGTGCCATTTTGGATGGTTGAACCCTATTGCCACGCCTTTTCATTTGAACACACCTTCAGTTTTACCTTTCCAGGTAGTTCCATTTTGGCAGTGTGGGTTTTAAAAACTGCTTCTTAAATTTGCACTAAAATGCATTTTCACGTACTTTCTTAATCACACAATGAAAAGGTGTTTTAGCTAATTTTAAAATTAATTAATAAAGTCAACCTGCTGCTAAAATGATGTGTTCAGCTGCATTACTACTCCCCCCCCCACACACAGCTATGTTACACTCTCTAGTGTACATAGCAGGATGTATACACACAAAATGTGCTATACTACGGAAGTGTGGGGAATCAGTTGCAGTTTGTATATCCTTTACAACAAGAGAGCAATTACTGGATATCTCTAAAGGCCTGCAGTTTGGAAGCACCCTCTGATAACTACTTTTACCTTTTTAGGCCCCTCTGCAGTCATGAGGGCCAGAAACTTGTCTGTTTTCTTTTAAAGAAAAATCAAAGCTAGGTTTATCACTGCACTGAAAATCAAGGACCACAGTTTATGGTAGTCACAGCACAACCATAGCCATTCAGTAAGAAAAGTCCCTGATCGTGACACAAAACCCAGGAGAAACCCACCTGAAGTCAGGTTGTTCGATCTCTAGCCTTTATAGGGCTTCTGTACCTCAAACCAGGTCCATGTGAGAGGCATGATTCCAAGGCACCCATGTCTTGCTTCTATGTTCTAACAACATGCTTTCTGATTGCAGCCCTTCCCCACCCCTTCCTTCCCATTACCTCAGACTGCCTTAAAGAGGGGGTGGGACATGTGCCTTGCGATTCTTCTTTTCCTTTAGCAAGTCAAACAAAAGGTGGCTTGTTCCTGCCTTAAAAGTTGATGCTCTTGGATCAAAGAAGTACCCAGGCCCAGAGCATGATGACAAATGACCAATGGCATGTTGTGTATCAAAATGGCTGTTTAATGGTTTAAAATGAAATGAATAAACCCAGGAATCCCGTCTTTCAACCTCTCTCCTACTCCAGCTCCACCCCATTCAAACATGACAATCCATCCCAGAGTGAAAAAGAGTGCCCAGGTGCCCCATCCTCCATGATAGGAGCCAGGGATCCTGGCTCCCCTCCATACGGTGAACCTCACCAGGCTTTCCCCCACAATGATGAAGGACCAGGGCTTCCAGGATGGAGTGTAGAGCTTGCAAACAGCCCCAGTTCTTCTCATTTTTAAAACTTAAGCACTGCCCTTCACCCCAGCCCGCTAGACCTACTGTGTTTCCCTTGCGATGGGAACAGAGCCCGGTAGCCACATGGTGCAACACCAAATTTGCATCATCTTGCAAAGCAGAAATCAGTTCCAAGAACCTGACTATCGGGGGAGAGGAGAGCAGGGAGTTTCTTGTGGTTCAGAATGCCTTGCACAAAAAGCCGACTGGCATCGGAATGGAGACTCTCCTGCTTCCGGCTGCTCATCCCATTTGCACCAGCAGGAGATCAAGAGTTCCAAACTGGTTTGTACCCTTATTTCCTCCATTTTAGCCAAGCTGACTGGTTCAGTTGGATCTACAACAGGCCAGCCTCACCAGCGTTTAATCTCACACTCAGTCTTCACTACAACCTGGTGAAAGAATACGTTCCCCCATTCTATAGTTGGGGGTAATGTGACCAAGAGAGTGGCTTGTCACAGGCCACCCTGGTAAGTCCGCATCTGAGCTGGAACTTGCACTTCAAGCTCTATTCCCTGGGGGCCACACAGGTTTTGTGCCACTGCCCATACTTTGCTGGTAGTTATGAATGCGTTTATGCGAAGGTGGAATTTATAAATGGTGAGCGTAAAGTATGAATGAAATGTTTCACAAGCCTGAATATTATGAAAGCTATGACCTGTGTGACAGAAGAAATTCATCATACGTTCTATACACTTCCCGCTATTTAAGAACTACAAGCCCAGATCAGGTTTTTATTATTTGTTCTGGTGCTTCATGCATGGTTCACTGAAGTCAGAAAGAGTTCTTCACCATTCCGTTCCTCTATGACCTCACTGACCACCCATAAAAATAGGATGTTGGATTGAGTAGATGCCGTGTGATACATTCAGTTTAAAGTTTCAGCAGAATTCAAGTTGTAAAACTTTTTATGGACCAGGTGGTGTTTACATATTGGAATGATTTCCTCAAATCAGTCTCCCTGCACATATAAAAATAATATGCCTAGGCTGAACTGTTCTCTCTGACATACTAATTTTCTACTCTAGTGTGTGTATCTGTGTTCAAACATACACAAACACACACACTTGCAGCCTGAACCAATGTGAAAAGCTGAATGTATCAATGGCCTTCATTCATAAACGTATGGTTTTTGGGTGGGGAGGGCATGAGAAGATGCTGTAGATACGAATTGGTACTGTGAACCACTGAGAGATTTTATTATATTCAGTGGTATGTAAATTCCACAAACAAACAAACAAACAAATAAATAAATAAATAAATAGATGGGCATTAGTTCATGCTTCGTTTCTAAGGCAAGGGGTGGGCAACACTTTTGCCCTCAAGGGCTACCTGTGGCAGTGGATTGGGGACTGCATGCTGGCAGTGGGTATGGCCAAAGCCAGCGGTGGGTGAGGCCTGGGCTCCCCTTTCCCTTTCTCTCTGTCTTACACATAAACACAAACATGTACACAGCCTTGCCCTCACTCACTCTTGCACACAAACAGAGCCTTCTACTCAGGCTGACCAGATAAAATCCAGGTCAGGGCTCATGTAACTTTAACAGTTGTAGAGAAAAGGGAATTTCAGCCAGTGTCATTTGTATGCAATTAGTTCCTGGTGAAATTCCCTCTTCATCACAACTGTTAAAGTTGCAGGCACTATACTAGAGTGACCATATACAAAAGAAAGCAGAGCCCCTGCAACTTTAACTGTTGTGATGAAGAGGGAATTTCACCAGGAACTAATTGCATACAAATGACTCTGGCTGAAATTCCCTTTTCTCTACAACTCTTAAAGTTACATGAGCCCTGACCTGGATTTTATCTGGTCACCCTACTTCTACTACCCCCACTCACTGTTTCATAAAACAAAGAAGCATGTACACACACACTTCAAGTCTACTCCATCTCACTGTGGAGGGGATGGAGATGTTTAAACTTTCCCTTCCCAGTATGTTGAGATCCCATTTCTCCCCCTTGGCCTACTGCTCAACTTATTAGTGCTGGAAACATCGGACGAGCTCACCAATTGCCACACTCCTCAGTTGCTTCCAGTGCTAATCAGATGAGGAGCAGCAAGGAGGTCTATGAGCTACATTGAAGTTGGCCAAGGGCCATATGCAGTTCACAGGCTACAGATTGCCCATATGTGGTATAAGAGTTGGCTTGCATTGATCCCAGGTGAGCAGGTCATGCATACAGTGGTGTGGGATTGTCCTTCCTCAAGAACCTTGAACCGGGCCTACAATCGTTCTTGGGGTTCACCCACCCATTTTTCTCAATACAAGCAAGGCTTGCACACATAAATGCGGACATGCATAGACCCCACTCCAGTTCTATACATGGTGGGGCCCAAAGCTCACTTCCACACCCTGCTGCATGTATAATCTGTTCATGCCTAGATCCAGGGGTTGGGGATTGTTCTGTCTCTTCCAGTAGTGAGAAATAGCTCACTTTCTTGAGTCTTCTACAGACAACTTGGCCTGTTTGTCTTATACACCCTTTGGTGTAGTGCTTTGAGGCAGTCATTAAGGGAATTTATCTAGGACAATTTATGGGGTTGGAGAATTCAGAATTCTTCAGCTCTATGATTCTTTGTAATCAATCAATCAATCAACTTTATTGCGGCCAACAGGCCAGAAAAAGATTCTTTGTACAATTAGTATATGACTTTTCTACGGAGCAAGTTTTTAGCACAATAAATAGAACTTGGATATTCATTTGTCAGCAATATTGTCCTGATTTTTAAAATCATACTTGTGTTTTGCCCTTCCTCCGGGGAACTCAGGGCAGCTCAATTTAAAGCAGAAAAAGTTTCAAGACTAGCAGACCTCCTCCATCCACACACCGCCACACAACTTAGTGATAATTTACCTTCATTTTTATTTGTTTTATTTTATTCTTTTATATTGATTTAATTTTATTTCTTCAGTGACTGTGTACTCCCGCACTGTGTACAAAACCAGCATTGAGTGTTCATCAAGCTTATTTCACAGTAAATCCCATTCATTTCAATGAGGTGTGCACAGCAGATTATCTCCCATGTTAATGGGTGGGACAAGGAAGGGAAGGGGTGCCATTTGGATTTTCCACCTCAGACATAAATGTCTGGCCCAGCACTGAAAGACACCAGGTGGGTCATATATATGAATTTATTTTCTTTTTTTCCCCACACTTTTTTATTATTATTTTCTTTCTTTTCATAATTTGTATTAAATGGAACAAAATAAATTAATAGGCCAAAATCCGGAACAAAATAGGACTGAAGTACATTTACAGAATGTAAAACTGTTAATAAGCCTCTTCCCAAGAGTAAAAAGGGACTTTCTATACAATATTATTTTTTGATGGATTTCATGTGATTTAGACTGCAATCCTCAATACACTTATCAGGCCCAACTGCAAGGGGAGCAGTGTGCAAGGGAATTCCCACGGTTATCTCAGATCATGGTGGAGATTCCTCCAGGAGGGATTTCTACAGCGGGTGGAGTGTGCAGGCCAAGTCCTTACCCCCTGGGAGAATTCAAGGAGCACTGCAAGCCAGATGTCGAACCTCTGTGGCTCAAATTAGGCCTACAAGCTGGAGACTTCGTATCCCTGTACTAGGGAGTAAACCCCATTGAACTCAGTAGGACTTACTTCTGAGCAAACATGTTTAGAATTGCTCTGCCCATGTTGTTCCAATAAATGTGAAATTAAGAATCCATTTTCCGATACTGTGGAAACATCACAGTATAAAAGGGCATGTACAAAGTAGCCCCCAATTTTCAAAGTTTACCTTGGATCTATTTAGAATATTGATATTCCACTTTTCAACAAAAGGACTTGAAGCAGTTGACATAATACAAGGGGAGTTTCAACTAGGGATGTGCACAGTACAAAAAATCGGATCGGAATCGGAATTGTTACATCGGATTGGAGGCTTTCCAGATCAGATCAGATCTCATTCCGATCCAAAAATCGGATATCCGATTTTCGGATCGGATACCTTTTAGCCCCTTTAGACTTGATTTTGGAGGGGGAAAAGCCTGTATCTTTGGTATTTTTTAAGACAGAATCATGAAACTTTGTACAAGTGCAGATGGGATGTTGCCAGTCATGTGCCCAGAATTGCAGACACACGGGTGCAGGCGTTACTTGTAAGTAAGCCTTCAAAAGTCACTTTTTTTACCAGTCATCTGTTCCTTTTTCAATTTACTCCTGTGTCTCAGGGGCACGCCATGTTTAAAATGTGTTTTTTGGGGAGGCAGAACATCGTAGACCATGTCCCCAGTTGGGGAGCGCACTGAAGGGCTGTACATATATAGCTCTACCCCCTTTTGCAGACATAGGGGCACGGTTTAACTGAAATGGAATTGTGAAAAATGGGTTTGCCTATTGCATGCAAACTGCAAAGTGCTTTCATTAGATCCTGTCCCCAGAAACTGAACTCAAACTTGGGAGGCGTGCAGAAGGGCTGAACGTTGCTCTGCCCCCTTTGCACAGACATAGGCGCATGTCGCTTACTGAAATGGAACTGTTAAAATGGCTTGTGCTGGTAAGTAAGACCATTGCAAAGTGCTCTCTCATTAGATGCTGTCCCCACAAACACCACACTAATGTGAGGAGCGCACAGAAGGGGTGTACATTTGCCCCCGTTTCACAAACACAGGGCCACGGTTTAAATTGAATGGCAGGCGTTTTATTGAACTTTGGGGACTCTGCCGATGCTCCCTTGAGGGGAACACCAGTATCCCTTGGCTTACTAACTAAACCCCACAGAGAGCCAAAAGGGAAAGACTGAGAATATATACTGGGTTTCTACTAAGCCCTCCTCCAGCATTGTGATTGGAGGCTGCAGGAAGTCTTTAATGGGATTGGGTGATGCATTGATGTAGTGTGAAGCACAATTGGTGGATCAAGCTGTCAAGCACACACACACACACACACACACAAACACAGTCTCCCCCTGTTATGGAAGTTTAAAATAATAAACCACTCATTGCCACTAAAGTCTTGCACCAATTTCTCTGGAATTTTCCACACATAAGTAGACACAAATTATCTCCCATTTCAGGGACTTTCAACTTTCTACCTTTTAAAATAAAAGAGTTACACAGCACATTCTTTCTTTGCTGTAAGTCCAATGTAAAATGCCATAATAAACCACTCATTGCCACTAAAGCCTTGCACCAATTTCTCTGGAATTTTTCACATACAAGTAGCCACATCCAATCTCCCATGTCAGGGAGTTTCAACTTTCTACCTCTTAAAACAAAAAAGTTACAGCACATTATTTTTCTAAGTCCACTATCATTTTAAAACGCCATAAAATGGAAGTCCGATCCGCCAATTTTTTCCGATCTGGATCGAATCCCTTCAGATTGGGTCCCTTCAGATTGGATGGCTGATCGGATCAGATCGTTTTTATCTGATTTTTGGACGGATCAGATCCGGATCGTGGAACGGATCCGATCCGCTGCACATCCCTAGTTTCAACCGTGTTTCGATCAAGTTGTTTATAGTCTCTAGGGTTGCCATATTCTGAATCCTCAAAGCCGGGACAATTTTTTAAATGTATTTATTTATTTATTTATTTTTGCTGGAAGCAAAACAAAAAGTAATGGTGTGGGTGGGACTTAGAAGAGGAAAGGTTGGGAGAGGGGGAGGGCTCAAAGGGGGAGTGGTGGTGGGGAATTGCCTAATGCAATCAGGAGGAGCAGCAGCAGCACTGCAAAGCCACTTTTGCTAAGCAAGTGTTCCCATTGATAAAACAAAAACAACCCCCCCCAAAAAAAGTTTTCCTTAAAAGGAGCTATGAAGCCTCGGCTATATGGGGCTATATGGGGTCTGGTGTAGAGCTGAAAGGATTACTGGAAGGGGGGGAAAGCACCAGCTGTTTTTCTTTCACTGAGTCACTCAGCGTCTCTGAACATGCAGTAAATAGCCCTACTGTAAGCAAAATAAAAAGTAAGGGAGTTAGAAGAGAAAAGGGCTGGAGGAGAGAGTGGGGGGAGGAGAAAGGGATCACAAGAGGGGCAGCCGTAGGAAGGCAGAGCCCATTCCCGTGGGTAAACCCCCCCTCCCGGGAGGTTTTCCTTAAAAAAAGCTATGGGGTCTAATCTGCAACTGAAAGGATTACCTGGGAGGGAAAACACAAGCTGCACAATAGCAAGGGCTGGTCAGGAGACATTTTCTTTTATTGTTTGACTAAATCACTGGGCTCCCCCAGGCTCAGCAGCAATAGCCCTACTGCAGCAGGCAGCGCGGCAGCCTGAGGAAAGCAAGCCCGCCTTTTTCTGCTGCTGCTCCTCCTCTGCACAGGCGCAATGACACGACTGACAGAGAGTGACTCAGCCAAGCCTGCGCAGGAGTGGCAGTGCTCTGAAAAGGGCATGCATGCTTTTTTCCTCTTCCGCTGCAGCTGCGCTGCTCAAGACGCCATTTTAGAAATCAGCTGGCCAGACTGGGAATCTGGGATTCTTGCCCAGCCGCTCAGGGCATTTCAGAATCACCTGGAAATCGGGACATTCCTGGTTTTCCAGGACGTATGGCAACCCTAGTCTCGGCAAGGGTGGGCTTCCAAACTGAGAAAAGTATTGTGGAAATGGGTATATTCTTAGGGCAGCTTCTCAAACAATGATTTGTGCTTGGGTACAGACAAACTGTGCACAAAATACATATAAAATGCCCCATCATTCTGAGTGGAGGAATTGAAAATACTAGAACTCTGGGTCCTGGGTGTGGATGTGTAGATACTGCACTTCCTCCTGTGGGATCCTTGCCAATGAGGGCCCTGCCATGCAGGCTCAGGATTAGGGAGTCGATTTTGCCTTGACTGCAACGGTATCCTCAAGGGCAGCACTTTTCCTTGTAGGAATGAATGGCAGCGATTTGGAGAAAGTAAAAAAGAGGTAAACGAAGGAATGAAAGTTAAAGAGAGATCCTCAGGGCTACCATTAGGTGAATCTAAGGCCCCCTCCACAAGGATGCGCTTTTGCGCCCGGTTCTGCGATTATGCGCATTATCGCGGAGGCGCTTTTACTCCTAATCCCTCTGCACCGGAGGCGGCGAGAGGCGGCGAAGCGCATTAATTCATGTCCAAAAAGCGCTTTACAAGCAGTTAATGCGCGTAATCGCTTGTTCACACCGCGAAAATGCGCTTTAACGGCCAGAGCAAAATAAAAGTCGCTATTTAACGCGCGTTCGAAAATGCGCATTATCGGGGAGATAACGCGCCTGTACGCCCGTTTTGCGCTCCGTGCTTGTGGAGGTAAATTTTTTAATGAGCCTTCAAGGCTCATTAAACGACTCGTGTGGAGGAGGCCTAAAACTGCTTTTTAATCCTGGTCATTCCACTCATGGAGGATCAAGCCTGCTTTTGATTCACATTGCCCTCCACCCCATCATCTGTAAAATGCTATCTTGGTCTCAGTTCCTTGGTCATGCTGAAATGTAGCTGAATGTTGGGAAGGAACGGGGAGACTTATATTACTGTTTGGTTATACAGCAATCTGAAATGTGCAAAATGTTTTATAATCCTTCCCTTGTTTTATAATCCTTCCCTATTGAACCTATTGAACATGATATTGCATTTGATTATATTATGTTTTCCTCCACCTTCCCTGACAAAGTTATCCCAACATCTTATAGCAATGAGTTCCACAGGTCAGTTATGCCTTGTGCTTTTAATGGGATGGTTCACAGCTGTTGTCTTGCTGGATTGCCCCCCAACCATTCTGGTATAACGTGCCATGGGTTTGTACTCTGTGTAAACTAGAAATGGAGCCTTCAGGTGTGACCAGTTGCCTCGATCTTCTGCTGGTGCAATTTGCTCTTTCCATAAAAGAACATTAGTGTGGTGCCAACTCCCACCAGCTGGCCTCTGGCACATAATGCTTCATAGCCTGTTGCAAGAGGCCGAATACCCAGCATGGCCAATTTTGGCTGGCACGCGCTGTTCCCTTGCAGCCCGCTGCCCGCTGCCATCCAAATTTTCTATCTCATTTTCTCTCCTGCAGATGGAGGTAGTTAGCACCTTCAAGAGAAGTGGCTCCTTTCAGGGGGCTGTCCGACGCCGCTCTTCCGTCCTCAGCCAACTGCACGATGTAACCAATATTTCTACCCCCACTCACGTAATTCTCTCTGCCGCAAATGCCAGCGCCGGTGCCGGGAGTGAGTCTTGATTTCCTCTTACTGCTTGTGATTTAAAACAAACAAAACAAAGACAAAAAAAAACACCCCATCCTATTTCTGCCCTGCTCCAATATCCCCTTCCTTCTTTTCTACCCCCCCACCCCCCACCCCCACCCCTTTGGTCCCTCGTTGCTGCAATCACTGTTGCAATATTATTTATTTCAGTTTATTCTCTGTCCGGTCTCAGTTCACGCCGGATTTACAACTTCTATAAAGCCATACAATTTCTGCGCTTTGCTCCTCCTTCTTTAACCACCTGCACCCCTTCTCTCCTTGGTTTGCTCGTCTCTTTCACCTTCTCTATCAGTGGCTTTGGTTTTTAATGGACTGGACTCAGATCCCCAGCTGGTGAGGCGGTGGTAGGCATGGGTAATGGGTACATGTGTCTGTCGAAGGAACTGGAGTAAGGTAGAGCAATACCAGCTGGGGATCCAGCCTCATTTCTCAGCCTAGCCACGCATCTTAATGGTGATTGGTGTTTATTGTGGTGTGTGGTGTGTGTCGCTCCCTCTTGCACGTCAGAGATTGGGGTGGGGGTGGGCACGTTCAGAGGAGAGGAAAAGATCAAGTCCCAGATGAAGGCATGAAGCTTTTGAACAAGAACAGATTGTTATATCACCGCTCCTGGGCTACATTTGAAGTAATCCGCTGCCTATCATGAGGGTCAAGGCAATTCTGGCCTAGATAAAATTTGGAGGGAGCAGCTAGCACGAAAAGGGCAGCAGTTTGCATGGCCAGCCAATTTACACAGCAGAACGTCTTTCTGCTAAGCATGACTTCATGCCCCTGACTGGATTTGACACAAGAATAAACTGGCAGGTCAGATTCCTGTGGCTTCTAACACTGATGAGACTGATTCATGCTACTTGGCACAGCTGCTTTGCAACCCACTTCAGAATAAATGGAAGCTGCTCAAACAGGAGTTCTGGTGGATTGTTGCTGGCTACATATTCCCTTTCAGTTTCATTATTTGAACTATCACCTACCACCTACCTATACTTCACATTTAAACCAGTGTGAAAACAGGTTTAATGCCAAGCTTGCCTCCAAAGAATCCTGGGAGTTGTGTAGTATCATCCTGAAAACTTTTTTAATATATATATTTAAGAAAAACGGTTGTCATAAAACTGATTCTGGGCATATTTTCACTAGAGAAAAGTAGAGTTAACAGCCATTTACGTTGAACCATGGGAATTGCGGTTCTGTATGGAGGAAGGGAGGGCTCACTAACAAAATTCCAGGCATCCTCCCCAAACGACAATTCCCAGATTCCTTGAGAGAAACCAAGACAGTTAAATTGGTATAAAATCAATACAAGGTTGTCGTATGGATATGCCCTGTCCGGGTTCCTTGAGTGGGAGTCATAACAGTGAATCAAGTTTGATACTGGTTTAAATTTGTAATGTAGACAAGGGTGGAAGAGATGGCAGAGGAATTCGTATTTAACCCTCACTCACAAAGTGGGTATTTGTTCCTTTGAACAAACAAGCAAAAAAGTCCCTTTGGAGAACAATGAGAAAAAGAATCCCTGATATGAAGCTGGAGGTTACCCCACTGGTTGGAACATTTAAGAGTTTAAAAAGATGTTTGTGGAGAGAGTTGAACCCCTGGTACAAGCAGAGGAAAATGACTCCTGTGGAGTGGGATGGGGCAGGAAAGGAAGCCTTTCATTTTTCTCAGAAGCAAAAGGTGAGAACATGCTTCTTGGAGGCTCTGACAGTGAAGTTATGGACCAGTTCCTCTGTGTATCAATGGAAAAAAAATGTGGTTTCCCTGTCCTGTTTCAGTGCCCCACCCTCCCATCCCTCTTCAGAAGCTATGCCAAATCCTACTTGCCTTCTTGAAAAAAAAAACCCCTCTTTATTTATTTCTCATTTTTTTGGCACAACAATGAAAGATCCAAAGAGGTAAGCTGTCTGTTCTCCAGATCTCCAGCTGCCGGACTAGGTATTCTTAACAAATTGGTTGGTTTAGAATATTCCAACGATTTCTTCTTCTTCTTCTCTGTTTTTCTTCTTTTTCTTTTTTTTTTAAACTATTCAAAGCCATGCTGGTGGTCATGCCGGCATTGTGGTGTGGTGTGGTGTGGTAGATTCATGGTGCCTTTTGGTATGACATGCACTGGTCTTGCTTTTCAATGGGGGCACACCCTACAGAGTAAACCTTCGAGTATGGCCTTGTAATCTTTGCTGGCATTTTATCAGTTTTCTCTCTCTCTCTCTTTCTCTCTCTCTCTCTCTCTTTCAATGCTGCCTTTATATTAAACTCTCTTCCTCCCTTCCAGTGAGCTGCTGTCGCTCCTTGCGAAATTGATATCCATTATGGCCTCTGGGCTGTCCCCACCTCTTGCATCTTGGAAGTGCTGTGTCTGTATTTTTCTTTTCCTTTCTATGATGATTACATTTCTTTTTTTAGGAACCATGTTGTGGATGGCAAATGGGTTTCTCCACCCTAAATTTTCCAAAGGGGAGTTTGTCATTTCAGGCTCACAGTACAAACAGGGACAGCCTGCAATATTTGGGCGCATGAAACAAAAAAAACCTAAAAGCTCCTCTCCCCCCCCCTCCACAGCCTAATTAGCATGGTGCACAATTTACTGAGGTGTTCTCCTGAACAAGGCCATTGAAATCAGTGAGCCTGAACAAGAGCTCATTTCAACTTGGCTTCCACAAAAGAATTTCCCAGCAGAACTGTGTTTAGCAGCACCCAAACCTCATCTTGCCTTAAGATAAAGCCTGACAGCCTCGTATGTAACCTTCCTCCTCATATCACGACAGCACAAACTTTCCTCGAGCCCCCATCCAGAAACCTGGGAATCTAAATAAATCAGCCAGAGCTTTGGAAGGCAATCCTTTCCCAGTAAAATCGCAACAGGGCTACACTTAATACGTTTCATCCATATGCTAGGCCATTCCGCCTAGAATCTCACACGTTAGCTGAGCAAGCACTGGGAATTTTATTTTATTTTATTTTATTGCCAGTTTTGAAAGCAATTTAGCAACAGCTTAGGTGTAAGTAAATATCTAGAACTAGGCATGTTTAGCCTGGAGATGAGAAGATTGAGGGGAGACATGATAGCACTCTTCAAGGACTTGAAAAGTTGTCACACAGAGGGGGGCCAGGATCTCTTCTCAATCAACCCAGAATGCAGGACGCGGAATAATGGGCTCAGGTTACAGGAAGCCAGATTCTGGCTGGACATCAGGAAAAACTTCCTGACTGTAAGAGCAGTACGACAATGGAACCAATGACCTAGGGAGGTTGTGGGCTCTCCCACACTAGAGACATTCAAGAGGCATCTGGACAACCATCTGTCAGGGATGCTTTAAGGTAGATTCCTGCACTGAGCAGGGGGTTGGACTCGATGGCCTTATAGGCCCCTTCCAACTCTACTATTGTATGATTCTATGATTCTAATGAGTTAAGCAGAACCTTGTCATGTTGCTTTTGGGGGTTCTTGTACCTTTAGCAGTGATAAGTAGAAATTCAGCAAGTGAAAATTCCCTCAATGCTGCATCTGCATGCTGGGGAAATCTTTGCCTGCTCAAGTTTTGTTTGATTTGTTCTTCAGGGTACAACCACTTCTGTTGGATCCAGATAAGGATCTCATCTGAACGGGGATGTGCATACAGATTTCACATCAGTCTGCTCGTTTTTACTGAAAGCACCCATTAGGATTACTTACCAAACTGGTACTTTTGTTCTTGATAACCCTCCTTTGGAGGAATTGTGAGACGTTGTGTTGTTGTTTGGACTGGGTTGAACTTTAAACTAGAGCAGGGTAGAATTTTAATATTAGAGAGACTTTATTTTGTAGTTCCTTCTGTATGTGTTTTTAACATAATGTTACCTGCCCTGAGCCTAGAAACCTAAAAAGTAGGTGACGTTTATCCTGAGGAGGAGGCAAGTGTCTATTGTAGCAATGCTGGTCACATTTTGGGGGACTTGCATTGCTGCTAAAATCAAATTGACCAAAGACTGTGACATGAGTTGAACATAAAAAAATGAACAACGGCACTTCTACAATGCCACCTCCAGTAGGGTGACCAGATAAAATCCAGGTCAGGGCTCATGTAACTTTAACAGTTGTAGAGAAAAGAGAATTTCAGCCGGTGTCATTTGTATGCAGTTAGTTCCTGGTGAAATTCCCTCTTCATCACAACAGTTAAAGTTGCAGGGGCCCTGCCTTCTTTTGTATATGGTCACTCTAGTATAGTGCCTGCACCTTTAACTGTTGTGAAGAAGAGGGAATATCACCAAGAACTAATTGCATACAAATGACACTGGCTGAAATTCCCTTTTCTCTACAACTGTTAAAGTTAAATGAGCCCTGACCTGGATTTTATCTGGTCAGCCTAACCTCCAGATACCCGGAAACGTACTGTCTGTACACAGTCTCTGTTTGCTGTCTCAGTTATGTCATGCACTTTGGGGGGGGGGTGTCTTTGCGGTGTATTGACGCCTGCAGCCCTCATACCCCCGCGTTTGCGCTCCTTCGCATTGTCCCCCACGCAAAGGAGCTAGAGTGGGGTTTACAGGGCAGGAGGAGTGAACAGGCACCCGTGTGGTGTACCTCGCTCCATTTTTTTAAAACCGTCTTTCTTTAACTGCGCAGCTTCACTGGTCTAGCAAAGTGTGGAGGCGGCTCCCCCACCCTTTCTTGTTTTCTTTTAACAAAAAGCTTTAAAACCTTTTAAAATCTACAGCTATTATTATTATTATTTTACATTTTCCGTTCAATGCCCAGTGGCCATTCGGCTCACTGGCCCACCCCACCCCCCGACCCTATCCAGCCAATGCGACTAACCAGGGGTCAGCATCTGCTGGGGCACGCCCCCGACGCAGCTCTGGATCAAGGCAACAGACAGCAGATGCCGTCATTGCCTTGCTGCAAGCCGAAAAAGTCAGGATAATTTGCCAACTTTTTTAAAACGGAGCTTTGGGGGAATGCTCTTGGATGGCTCTGCAGTGGCGACTGCATCATGTAACTGGCCTGCTGCCACTGCAGATCCATCCCAGGGCAAACCCCTCATCAAGATGTACCGTAGAAGTGCATATGCAAGGAAAATTCATTGTACCAGCATAAACTACTGGCATTGCTCTAGGGGTTGCTTCTGCTTCTGCAATGTCAATGGCGTAAGTGGAGTGGCAGCATTAGAGACTGACCAAGAGTCACAACACAACTTGGTCACCCCTTAACAACCACCCTGTCGTCATTATAATCAGGGAGATTCAAGAATGGTTGGATTTCTCCCCACCCTTTCACTGAATGAAGTGAGGGTTCTAAGTTGTGTTTGTGCATCTGGAAACAGACTGGAGTGGTAGTTAATTCTGAATTAATCAATGTATCAAGGAGATTTGTTGTAGGTGATACACTGGAAGGGCCAAGGTGAAGCTCCCAACTCCCCTAGCAAATGTTCACACCTCCCCAGGGAGGTTGAGTATATTCTTAAGAAAACCATTGCTATATTCAGAAAATATAGACATATACATACTTTAAAACCAACCACCATCAATATATATGTTATAGATAGATAGATTTGGAGCCGATCTACACGCTAGGTTTTTAACGTTTTATAAGGGTTATGAAAACTCTTTGGGCCACATGACGCACTCCCTATAACGTATATCTGAGGTTTTTTAAAACTCACTTCAGTTATATACAACGGTTTCACTTTTAATAAATCGTTTAAAGTAAAATAATGTGTCCTTCCTTACCGTTTGTGATTCATGGGGGCAGTGCTTCGTTTACTGGTGCCCAAATGCTTAGCAGTTGATTGGTGGGGAAGAAAGCGGGGCTAAGGAGGAAGTGGGCGAGTGAACTACAACACCCACAATTCTTAGCCCTATACTCGCTAGGGAATGATAGAGGAACAAAGGAGGAAGCCCACAATGCCTTGCCCTAAACTCATTGTAAAAATGAAAGAGAAAGAGACAGGGCAGAAGAATGTGTGACCGCACACACCGCTTTAAAGACTGAAGAATTTTTCTCCTGTAACGTGAGTACTCAGTAATGTAGCCTAAGACGTTTTAGAACGCACCTATTTGGAACGTTTTAAAATACTATTTAAAACGTTCCAAGGGACTGTGTAGATAGGCTCATAATATATAGAGATAGAACATATATAGATAGAACATATAGATATAGATCTCTGATTTGCAGCCTTGCACACTGGCAGAGCAGCTGTTCCATTTTCACTAGACTTTGAAACCCTTTCCCACTGGAGCCTGAAATGAACTCCCTGTCTTAGCCCCTCCCCTGTGCACCTTTCCCTTACAAACTTCCCCTCCCTATTCTCTTCCCTTTGCAGCTGCCGAGATATCATGGATGGAACCACCTCATTGTAAGCTGGGAATTTCCTATAGTGTTTCCTAAAACGAACGCAAAAATAATTCCAAACAATGAAAGTAGCCAAAGTGCTCCCCTTCCCCTTCCCCCACCCCCAACTCCCTTTATTTTCTCTTCACCCCACCTTCATCCCATCACTGCTGCTTTCTGCTTACTCATAGGGACTTTGGCATCACATGCGTTTATAGGATGCAGCCGACTTGCCCAGAACCCCTTGTCACCAAAGCAAACTAAGAAAAGAAAGAAAGAATGAAGGAAGGAATGAAAGAGACTCGCCTATTTTAGCATAGTTCTCAACTAGAATCCCCTCCCTGGTACAAGATCAAGATTTTCCATAGCAAATACTAATTTGGGATCACACAGGAGAGGCACACACACATCTGCCAAATTATTAGCATCATTTTATAAGATGGGTTTCCTCTGAAATCCCTGTAAAGGGTATTTTGGGAAGCTGAGAGTGAGGGTCACCAAATATTTGGGCCATTTTACTTGAGGAAGAAAGCAGATCCAATATCCATTGACCCAACATACAAAGAGATCACTCTAGTTGGATGGTCAGAAAATCTAACATAAAATCCCCAACAAGAATTTGAGCAAGGATCTGGTAGGCTCCCATAATTTAAAGTTTCTCCCAAGAACATACGTAATTAGTTAGGGCCTCACCTTCAAGATGTTGAAAAGTGGGGACAGTTTGGCATTGCCAATAAGATTAACCAAGACATTTGAATTCCCAACCCCTATAACTCATATGCTTCTTGTAAGATTTGGGTCAGTGGTGGAGGATCTATTTTGTAATGGTTTCTAAAGATGCATATTTGGGCTGTCACTGCCCCACAGATTCTCTAGGTCTAGTCATCATAGTAGTCAGTTAAAAATGGAGAAAGGGCTGTACAACAAGGTTCCCTTGAAAGATCCTTCTTAGTGAGGACTGGACACATGCAGGATTTGCTCTTTTTTGCCCCATAAGAATGAATGACAGCCATTCACTTATACGGTTGAAAGTAAAGGTGTTCATTCAGGGATACCATTAGAATGGATCTAAAACTGGCTTCACCTCTGTAGAATCCACTATGGGTGGGGGTTTGTCCCTTTCAATATGTTCCAGATTTCAGCCCATTTACTTTGCGTTCTAGAACCACTGAGACACCTCCTGTCTGTAATAGCCCCACACCTTAATCTGCATAGCCTCTCCCAGGTCTTCATTTTTTGGGCATGGTAAAATGTGATGGAACCTTCGGCTTTTATGATGAGATGTAGATGCCCACCCTTTATAGAGAGACGGACCACGGCTCAGTGGTAGAGCCCCCCCCACTGGTTTGAACCCAGATCTAAACTTCAGCTCTCTAGTGATGCAGGCACGGGCAGGCCTCTTGGGAATGTTCATTTCCTCTCGGGCATTGTGGTTTGATGAGGGTGGTGAGAATTCTCTGTTACAGATGCAGAGCACCCCTCACAGAATTACAGTTCCCTGGGGAGAGGAAATGACTATTAAACCAGTTTATGCCTGTAGTGGAGACATTTCCACAGGGGGAACAGCAACAGTTCCATCCCTGGCTGTGTAACCTTTTCTAGCAGAGCTGCAAGTGCAGATGAATATTGAATAACGCATTTCCACTGTAGATAGTGCCTTGAGACCTGATGTTCAGAAAGGGTACCCTTCCCCACGCTTTTCCACCTCAACCTGCTGGCTCATCTTTTCTTTTCTGTGTCTTACCACCTGCTTTTGGCCAGGGCAGGGTCGAGGGGGAAGCCTGCGAGGCATGGACGGAGGCACCGGTAGCACAGCATGGACTCATCATCCCCTCTTCCCCTCGTCTCCTCCCCAAAACAGCAAGAATGGGCCTCAATACTCGAAAGTTTACCGTACTGTTGCAACAATGCATGGGTCTTTCTTCTCTTCCTTTCCTGAGGCTGTGATTGGAGGTGTCTTTCACTGTCTGTTTGTGCTGTTTCGCTTTTCTGAAGTCTCAGTTTGGGGCTCCTGCCTTGACTTTCTTGCAGCATGAAAGCTTACCCCTCCCCGCTCAGCTCTGCTTCTACCGTCCGCATCTTGCACTCTCCCAACCAGGCCTTTTGCTATATGTGCCAGCAGCTGCAAACCATCAGCCATCTTGCTTTTCCATTCACACTGCACGCTTTTTCCAAGAGGTGAGATCACCACACTGGGTCCATGGCTTGGCTGGGAATCAACTCTGATGGGCCCACCAGCTTCCTTTAACAAACAACAACACGAATATTCTCTTTTCAAGTCCTGATTTGCATTCGTTGAATTTCTGCACTTCTCAAAACCAAATACTCATTTCATTTTCCTAGCAATTTTAAGAGTCAAAAAGGCACTTTATAGGATAATTTCATTCAGTCCTGCACAACACCTGGCTCACCAACTTGAATGTAGGTGACCAGGTACTGGACAACAACTGGCAGATACTAAAAAAGGAGGTTGGTGAGCTGGCATCTATGGCCAGCAAGCTGCATTCAACTTGGTGGATAACACCTTGTGTAGATCTTATTTAATTTATCCTTGCAACACTCCTGCGAGGTGAACAGGGTGTGATTACAATTCCCTTTGACACAATTGAAGCTGACAGATAATTCCTTATGTATGCCTCTCTCCCTCTACCCACCCCACAAGTTTTAGAGCCAAATTACACATCTTATTGGATCACACATTCTTTTTTGTTTTGCTTTTTAACCTTTGCTCTCTGGCAATTTTTCTGAAAATCACCCCCTCTCCACAGAAAGCCTCTACGCACACCCTGAGGTAACTTGGAAACAAGGCATCTCTAAGTGAGAATGTGCAGCAATCTCCCCCAATTGCAATCCCCAGGATTCTTTAAGAGTTAAACCAAGAGATTAATACTGCCATGTATATGCAAGACAGAAAATCAAACGGGCCTCCCTCCCACTAATTTACACATTTCTCCTACACAGGCCTCTTTGAAATGAATGATCATGCTATTCTGTAGCTCTCATTTATTTTGGTGAGACTTGCATAGGTAAATGTCCTGGTGGATTGTGCCCCATGGGCAAGATCTGTCTTCCAACTTTGCTGTGCTCAAAATCCACCTGAGGCAGCTGCCTCATTTTTTACCTCATAATAAGAGCGTAGAGGTGCATTGATGTAAATAGGGCTCAGCAGAGAATGTCTATAGGTAATTCAGCTGGGGAGACACTTAGGACTGATACCTGACATGACCCTGGGTGTCAAAATAACCCTAGCTGACTAATCCAAGGCCTGGACTGGAGAACAAGAAAGGCAATTTCCAACATGGTGTAAAATTCTTTCCATTTCTGAAATTCTCGTTTCTCAAAATTCTTCCCATTTCTCCAATTCCTTCCCATTTCTCAAATTCCAAATGCTGAGGTAAATTTTTAAGCTTCTAGACCCAAAGGGTCTGAATTGTATCAAAAGTTGGAGGTAGCACCTGCCAAATCCATATAATTATATAGGAACTTGCCCCCTGCCGTTCATACAGATGACAATTTACTAGGTAGTAACTTACCGCAGTATGCATGTAAAGAAGCTAGTCATGTGCTAATATAATGTTTATCTCTCTCCAGCTTCCCTGGATTTTTGATCAAGTGCAGAAGTAGGAAGATTTTTCTCACCACTTGACAGAACAATACAGGATTAGTTTACCAAGTGGTTATATGCACACTGTGGTAGCTTACGACTTGGCAAATGAGTGTCTGGATCAGTGCATGGAAGTTTACTTAGAACTGCTGAATAAAAAGGTTGAGAGATTATTAAGGAGCCTTTGCTCCTAAATCTATTTGTTAAACTCCCATATGTATTTGCCAAACCCAAAGGAAGTCCAACCCAATATTTCTACCATTCCTGCATGCTTTTGAATTGTGTTGGATTTTTGCTTCTTTTCTTTTTTCTTTTTTCTTCTTTTTTGGGTCTTTCTCTCTTACGCCTTCTTTTCAGGTTGGTCCTGCTCACCCTGTCTGCTTGGTAAAGAAGCTGGAGTCTAGATCCCCAAAGCATGGTGTGGCATGAAGGCATTCAAATGCATGTGACTGCCTAGGATCACGTGCTTCAGTCTTCCTTCTATTCACTGAGCATGCAGACCCTGTCCACATTTTGTAGTTCTCTCGTCCATCACCAGCTTTCTGAGCACTCGTCAAGATGGGCTATTCCAATCCCTTTCATGTGAAGAAGTGTGACAGAAGTCCCCCTCTTCTTCACACCAAAACCCACCAGAAATTGTAAGCCACTAAAATCCATGCTAAGGACAGTGTCCTGGTCTTTTTGCCCACAAAGCACTGCAGGAGCACTCTTGAGTTGGATCAAGATGAAAGTGGCAGCAAAAACAGTGCTCATTTATTTTTGAATTAATTTCCCCAACCCTTTCTTGAAAGAGGCAGCAGATTCATTTCGCTCGTGAAACCAGACAGGCTGAATATATTTTAAACTTTCCCTAAAGCTGGGGAAAACGACTACGCCCCAACCACCACTTGATCAGTTAGCCGCTATCATTTAGAAGACCCTACCTGAATTTTAAATATCACTGTCAATTCATATTAGCACAGGGCCAGATTGGGTGATCAGACAAGCAAGAGAAACAGAATTCTTGGGAACATTATGTCATACCAGCACTGTCAGAATCAAAATGTCAGCATCTTTCTGAAGGAGGAAAGTTTATATAGATACTTTTTAAAAATCACCTCTTCTTCCATACACTCACTTTCTTTAGATTAAACTAGTTTCACCCTCCTTGCTCTGTTCCATACAAAGCTGCTAGACCGTTTCACCATGTAAAATGTAGCTGGACATATACTACCATCATTCCCCATTCCTGTTGGAACCATTCACTCCTCTCATATTTTCTATCAATTGCCCTTCTCATTTTTGTTTGGTTTTGTTGTTCTTCACTGCTGATGAGAGCTCCTTTAGTTTCCCCCTTCCCTCACCCACCTGTTCATCAATGTCCGCCAGGAAGTATTAAGTATGGCCCAAGTATGGCCAGGCCATGGAAAATAAACCACAAACTGTTCGCCTCACAACAGAAAACAGCATAGTCTAAAGTTCTCAGAGAGGCAAGAGGGAGGCTGTCAGGCAGCAAGCATCAAGAACCTGGCACTGCAAAGCCTGACTTAGAACTCTTGGCTTCTGCTTGTATTAACTCCCGGAAGGTGGGTAAAAACAGTTTAGAGGTAGCATGTCAGACTTATATGGATGAAGTCCATGTTCAGTTAAAAGCTTTTCAAATATATCAACATCACAGAATTATACTGATTTAATCATCATTCCTTATCCCTAGGGAATTATAGTGCTCTGACTGGGGCTAGGAATCCCTAACAACATTTCTTAGCCTTCTCACTGAGCTACAATTCCCAGGATTCTTTGGGGGAAGCCATGACAGTTAAATTGGTATATAAAATTGATCTAGGTTTGTAGTGTTAATGTGCTGTTAATTAGTTAGCAGGGCTGGGGACTAAGTCAAGCTATAGGTCTACAGGCTCCTGTCCCATCTCTTCAACCTTCCCCTTGACCAAGCCAGGATGCCAGAGGACGAACAGTTAGCAAGACCCACAAATATGGTCCAGCATTGGATCCAGCAACTATGAGTCAAGCTCTCATTCTCTCTTCTTCTTCTTCCTCCTCCTCCTTTTGGCCTTCCCTGCAGATCCGCGTAGTGAAAGCGTTCCGTAGCTCACTCTACGAAGGGCTGGAGAAGCCAGATACGAAGACCTCCATCCATAACTTCATGACGACGCCCGAGTTCTTGATCAACGATTACATCCACAACATCCCCCTCATTGATGATACAGATGTGGAGGAGAGCGAGGGTCCCACAAGGCGGCGCTTCCGGGCCAGCCCCCCACCATCCCCCAACAAGAACAACAACGCCATTGACAGCGGCATCTACCTAAGCACTGATGTCAGCAAGACACCTACCTCCTCGTCCAGCCCAGTTAGTCCGCTCCACAGCATGGAAACCTCCCTCTAACACAACCCCACCATGCAACCGGTCGAAACGACTTTGTGCACAGCAGGGGTGTCCAGTTCCTCCTGGGAGATAAGGACTAGCTGAGTGAGTCAGGAAGGAAAGTGGGCAGGAGGTGGCATTTCTCCTCTTTGACGCTGGAGGGTTTTTTTTCTCTCAGTGGGGTGGAAATGGACAAGGTTTCCGCTACTGGATGGCTCAGGCAAACGAAGAAGAGAAACTGAGTTGATGTATTGAAAGTGATAAGACATACTGTGGAGGGGGGGTAATTAGTTTTCTTCAGAGTCACCCGTGAGGGGTTTGGGCTGAGTCCCGGAGGGTGTACAGGAAAAACCACCCATTTCTCTAGTCTGTTCTTTGTTTCTCTTTGGACACAAAACACGCTCACCGAACCCACAATGATCCCCCATTTGGGGGGTTGCTTTGATTTATTTCTGGGACCTCTTTTCAGTTTTTGTTTTCCAAAGTTTAAAAAAGGAACTATATTTGCACCGGAAAAAGAACAAAACAAAACAACAAAAAAAGAGCGGAATAATCTAGACATCTATTATCCTAAATATATATATATATATATGATACCAACTGACAGATGTATTAACGGACCTTCTGACCATAACGCATGCCTGTTATCAAACTCTCCTTTCTTCTTCCCCTCTCTCCCGATGAAATTTCAGTCTGGGGCAATTTTGTTTAAAAAAAAAAAAAAAAACATTGCTCGCTGTAGCTTGTATTTTATACCAGAGTTTGCCAGGAAAAGAAAAATGGATTATTTCCTGTTGGGAGTGGGAATTGACTGTGTGCCAATAACTGAGAAATCTAAGCACTGTTGCACAGATGCAGAGTAACTGAACTTCGAGTCTGAGTGCAGTAACACAAATTCAGACCTTTTCAGGCAGTTATCCAGAAAGTGACCAAAAACAGGCCTCATTGGAATGGTTACTGCCCTCAAACCTCCCCACCACCACCACACACACACACTCACGACAAAGTGCTCACAATCCAAATACTTCCTTTAGCTAGTGATTTTCACTAAACTTCTGAGCAATGGAAACGTGATTAGGAAAAAAAAATAGTTATCTACCTTTCCCCACAGTAAGACAGAAGGGAACATTTCCCCTGACACTTTAGGTTACTAAATCAGAGCATTGGTCAGGGCTGTCCAGTATATTATTCGGCAGGGACTGGGGCCCCCTCTACAAGATTTCAGTTTGACGCCCAGTTGCCCAATTATATGCATATACGGAGAAGCGCATTTACTCCTAATACCTATTCACGAAGGTGGTGAAACGCATTACGGGCTATATGAAACGCGCTTTAAAGTTGTTGACATGCGGAGAATCACATGTTACATGGCCATAAGGCGCTTTAACTCCCGCGGCAAATTAAAACTCGCTATTTAATGCGCATTCAAAAATGCGAATAATCGGAGATAAAAAGCGCCTCGACCCCCGATTTGCGCTCCACTCTTGTAGAGGTAAAATTTGTAATGCGCCTTGAAAGAGCTTTAAATCGCTCTTGTAGAGGCACCCCGGGATTTGACAAAGTTGTATTTCTGAGAATCATATCTTTCATTTCTGAAACAAAGAAATAGGTTTGTAGCCCTCATGGGTGTATAGACACATTTGAAAATGCACAGGCAGAAGGCTGCAGTGCCCACAGTTATGGCTACTTACCCTTGTAGCTTCTACTCTTTTTAACTTAATAATGCCTATTTATATTTAGCCTTATTCCAGAGTTATGTTACCACGCCTCTGAAATGCCCCCTTTTGCACTGATTGGGAGAATTGCATTCCTCCTGACCCAATCCGGTACATGCAAACTCTGCGCTGGGAGGAACAAGGCTCCAGGAGGATTCTGCACCTCCTTAAAGAGAATTGCTTTGGGGCCCAGTTCTTCACAATTGCATTTTGTTTAATTATTTTTCCCTTCACACAGTTATATAATATATGAGCCAGGAAGTATGAAGTTCAGCATCAGCAATTCTCACAACCAGAAAGGGTCCCAAATGTACTTTGGAGGCAGAGGAGGCCCTGCCAATGAGGTAAAATGAGGCAGCTATCTAAGCAGAAGATGTGAGGCGCCATTAAGTGTTGCAGAGTAGGAGACATATTTTATTGCATAGGCTACAACCCACTGTGACGTACTCCTATACAAGACCCACTGAGATGAGTGAGCACTCCTGTGCCTTTGTGTAGCTCCCATACAATTCAATGAAGCTTGCTTAGAAGAACCTCCTGGTGGGCTGTGCCCCAAGTTAATTAGCAGTGCAGTACTTTCTGCCTCATGCACTGAAATGGTTAAGACGGGTTCAACAGAAATTGCTCCTGCTAAACTGTGTATTCCTGGCTCATATGTTATGTTACATTGATCCTATGAACAGACTACAGCCCTGACGCAGGAAAATGAAGGTAACATTTTATTTATTTATTTATATCCCACCCTTCCTCCAAGTTGCTCAGGGTAGCCTACAAAGGGTCATTACATGTTATCCTCACAATCCCTTAAGGTCTGACAGAAAGTGGAAGGGTGATTTGTCCAAGACCACCAAGTAAGCTTCATAGTTGACTGAGGATCTCCCTAATCCAAGTCCAATGCATAGTTTGATACGCCACATGAGCTCTCGTAGGCAGCCCTCATGTTATTAAAAACTTCGGTGTAGGAAGAATGTCGCTAGTCCAAAGTCCAGAAAGAACCAGTATGTCTGGGTTTGGTGGCATATGGGCTATAGAAACCACTCTTTCACCAAGAAAGGAGAATGGCTTCAGCCATATTAAATCCCTTTTTACCTGTCTCCTGAAAATAGCCCAACCCTAAATGAGCTGCATCAACCTAAGCTATACAACACTCCTGTCACAACCTGCAAGAAGCTCCCAAAAGCCACCAGTTCTTCATGGCAGGTGATAAGGATCTGGGCAAAGAGGGTCGACTTTACCCTGGCCAGGACCAAGCATTAGGCACAAGCAAAAATGACTAACAAGAAGGGGCAAAGTGAGCCTATAGCCAGACGTGGGCTAGGAGAGTCCTGCTCCCTCTAAATTTTCTCTGCCCCCTATTTATTTATTTATTAAAAAAACAAAAAACATTTGACAAATTTGTCTTTTAAAGGCCTGCAAACCAGAAGAATCCCCCTACTTTTTTGCACCCCATCTCACCCCAACCTTTTAGGCCTGGGCCAAATCCCTTTCAACAGTTGTCAGGAATTCTCTCGATGTTCCTGCACATGTAGGCCACCAAAATAAATTTCCTGATTCTATTACAGGCGATGACAAAGGAGCAGTACCTAGTGGTTAGAAGCAGGTAGTGCAGACGTCAGGATACATGGGTGCTAACGCTACCCAGACTGTTTGTCTTGGGCTGCAGAGACGAGTCACTCTCAACCCACAGCAACTTCAGCTTTCTCCACATATAAAACCACGGCTAAAAGTCTAATATTTACCATATGTAGAACATACTCTGAATTTTCCCAGGGCAAACCTGCTTGAAAATACCAGCTGCAGCACTGTCAGAAAAGCCATCCCTTCCTTGGAAGGGCAAATGCCAAACCCATCTGTAAATCTTCTTGTCTCCATCTTTTCTTTCCAAGAAAAACAAAACGAAAACGGGGGAGAGGAAAAGTTTCTTTTTCCTCATCTGAGTGTTTAAAGAAGAAAATAAAATCCAAACTCTAAAGTGTTGAATTTTCAAGGAAAGGGAATGGGGGCAAAGGAAACCTTTAGTCCCAGCCTGGGCTTCTTTTCATTAAATATTGTAGATATGATTGATAGAAACAAATATTATATATATATTTAAAAAAAAACATTCGAACCAAAAAAGAGGTCACTTTGCTGCTGTACAAATTTGCCAGCTGTTTACCAGTGAGTTCTGCTATTTCACAAAGACTGAGGGGCAGGGGCGGGCAAGGACATTCATCTTGAGGAGAGGATCCTGTTCTTGTTGTGGACATTTTTTTTCTAAACCACAGTAAAAAGGGGGAAGGACGAAGTTTTTTTTTTTTAAAAAAAAAATAAATCAGTAAAAAAAGGTGTTTGTACATTTTTACAAATAGGACATCCAAAAAACACAAAAACATCAGCTAAAAGCATCCAGCGCTGATAAATGGCTTTATTAAATTGGTCTCAATTATTAACCAAAGTCCTGGCTGCCATCTAAGCCATATTGGTGGTAAATGGACCACGTTGAAGTCAAAGCTATCCCACATAAGCAACCACCAATGAAATACATCACACTTCTTATAGCTTTTATAACCGTTTTGTCACACTTTGCTCCAACCTATATACGAATGGCAAACTCCCCAAGTGTTAATCCTCATTTGAAGACACCATAGAGCTTGGTGGTGGTAGTGCAAAATGCATTGCACGCTTAGCGTTCCAGGTTAGATCGCCAGCATTTCTAGGTTGGACTGGGAAAGATTCATGGCTGAAATCCTGACCAGCTGCAGCCAGCCAGTGTAGGCAATATTGAGTTAGATGCACCAGTGGTCTGACTCAGGATAAGGAAGCTACGTATGTTCATATGCCGAGAAGCCAAAATGGCACCATTCATATAAAAGAGGAAGGTATCAGCAGGCTTGGGGAATCCCAAAGTTTGAAGTACAAAAACAAAAAAAATCCCTAAGGGGAGGAAAAAAACAAATTAGCCCAATGAGTACTGAGCCTACAGGACACTGACTAACAGTTGTGGGGAGGGATAACAGAAAGTGAGGTGAGGGAATGGAGTCTTGTGGAGAAGGACATTGCTGGAATCCTGAGCAGGAGCACCCCACACCACAACATTTTGTTGCAGGTCCAACTTGTTTTAATTATTATCCCTTCTTTTGACGTAACATTACTCCCTCCGCTCCACTTCAAGGATGGTCCCTTAAAAGGATAAGATCGTGAAAAGGAGGCACATGGAGAATTGCTTCCCCAAGAGATCATCCTAGCTAAACAGACTGCTAGTTTTGGAAGAGGGGCAGGCAGACCATAGGAAGGGGGAAAGATAAGAGACTGACATAATCACAGACACCCACATATTGAAATGGCTTTCTACTCCCAATCTAATGTGTATACATTTTTCACCATAGAGATGCCAAGGGACAGAGCAATAGTACTTTGTGTCCATACTGAACTATGGCTGATGCTTTTGACTTTTACCCAACATTCAGGCTGTTTCTCACCTTGCTTTGTTCCTATCTATAGGCAGACACCCAGGAAGTATATGGCAAATGCCTGGCAACCACAGGTCAGTCTGGAAGTGGCTGCAGGAATGCACCCTCTAGCTCATAAGTGGCCAACCTGCAGCTACAAAGGCCATAGGCAGCAGGGGACCGTGACTAAATAGGATCACATAGAGCAGTGAGCCGAGCTACAGCCTAGTTAGGGCTCCACTAAGTTCTGCCTTAGTTGCGTTGCTTGCTTGCTTGTGCTCAGTAGGCTGAAGACATTGGAGTATTTCGGATTCATGGTACACTTGCCAAAAAAACAGTTGGCTACCACTGGCTCTGGCTGCTAAGGCAACTTCCTGGTGTTTCCATTGTCACACTAGGACCAGGACACAAGTAGATCTGGCCATTCTGTTAAGAGTGCCTTGGTGGTGGTAGAACACATGCTTTGCATGCTTAATGTTCCAGATTAGATCTCCAGCATTTCTAGGTAGGACTGGGAAAGAGTCATGGCTGAAATCCTGAACAGCTGCAGCCAGCCACTGTAGGCAATACTGAGTTAGATGCACCAGTGGTCTGACTCAGGATAAGGAAGCTGCATATGTTCGTATGCTGCAGCAGCTAAATGAACATCCAAAAGGGATGGCAGAGAAGCAAGCGTGGAGTGGACAGAAGGACTTGCGGAACTGGACTGAAAACCTGTCTAGCAGTCCAATGTTCTGTCTCCAGACACTGTCCAAACAAATATTTAGGGAAGCTCACAAGTAGGGCTTGAGACAGGCAGGCAAGCAGAGGTCTGGTCCCAGCAACCAGTGCTCAAAGATACACTGTCTGTGAGCATGGAAGTTTCCCTTTAGCTATCAAGGCTAAGAACCAGCAATGAAACTAGCATAGGACAGGCAAACTGGTGCACTCCAGATATTTTGGACTTCATCTCCAATAAGACCTGGCCAATGGTCAGGCATGCTGGGAATTGTTGTCCAAAATATCTGGAAAGCACCTAGGTTGCCCACCCCTGAAGTATCCTCTATGAAATCGCCTAATCCTTTTTAAAAGACACATCCCCTGCAATGCAACTCATGAGAAATATTGTGCATGATCAGAAGACAGATTTCCTTTGGCAGGTACTGAATCCACCACCATTCGATGCAATTGGATGAAATGGAGTTTCAGTGTTTGGAAAGAGAGTACTTAATCTCTTTAGTCTCTCCCCAGTATTCGTAAGATTCAAAACACCCTAAATCCTCTTTTTTTCTAAAAGAACAGTGCAGACTTATACAGGTCTACACAGAAGCAAGTCCCATAGAACAAAGTAGGATTTGTTCTGAGGGAACTGTAAAAGTGCCAACTTCCTGAGCTTCGGGGTGGGTGGGGGACACACGTTCCACTGTCCTGATTATTTTAGAAGCTTCGGGGGTGGGGGGAGAATGCTCCACCTCCTTGATCATTTTAGAGGCTGCTTTTTATACATTCTACAATATCTATTGGACACAGACCAAAGAAAGGTGACATCCCAGCTTCCTGATCAAGATCCCCCAAACTCAAGCTCATGTACTGACTGTACTGAGAACCCCATCAGCTGGCACTGACCACTGTTAGCAGTCATCAAAGGATTTAGGGAAGTGTAAGACATAATTAAGGTGAGTGTGTGTGCCACATTACACAAAAATGTGGAGAAAAACAGAACAGGCACAGAATTTAGTTTCCTGAAACCTCAGCTTTGGTTTACAGCACAGCAAGTTTCTAGCCCTTATGGCTATGGCAATGTGCTTAAAAATACACACAATGCCTGCTGGAATTTCAGAAGCCAGAAAAGTGGCTGAATAAGATGACTGAAGTTGGCGTTTTAGTACCCTGCATTGCTCATTGCCCCCTTCCATGACTAAAAAAATTCCAAGCTCTGCATGGAAAAATCTTACCACAATCTAAACCACAGCAACTGATTAATGCACGCAAGTAAAATGAGTTGCAGGATGGTGATGGTGGTAGATTTGTCTGATATTATTCCAGCCACAGCACTATACTGACTATACTAACTACAGGACTGACTGTATAGTATCTCCCATGAAATAAGAACATAAGAAGAGCCACGCAGGATCAGACCAAGGGTCCACCTAGTCCAGCATTCTGTTCACACAGTGGCCAACCAGCCACAAGTCCCTGGGAACCACAAGTTCCTGGGAAAAGAACAGGTTCCTAGCCCTCGTAATTACAGAGGGAAGCCTAAAAGTGTATGGGCAGTTTCTGCTTAACACTTTAGAAACAGAAGATGGCATTGGTGGACATTCTGGTAAGTTAGGAGATAAGATTTCCTTCCCCAAAAGGTTCTCTGGGCCCCTAGTCAGGGCTCCTCTGCTTCTACTCACCTGCTGCCCCACACAAGTCAGCATGCTTAAAATCCTCCTGCCTCATTGGAGACAAAAAAAAAATCCTCTATATGGTGTGTTGACTAATTATAGCCCAGACTCACATCAGTTTCTCTCTTCTACTCTAAAGAACTTTAATCGGAGACCTGACCTGCTAGCAGGGATGGATAAACAGGTGTTCCCAGGACCTTCAAACCAAATTAGGGAAATTTAGGAAGCCAAAAGGCAGCTTGAGTTGGAAGCAGCCACAACACCTCTTTTCTGTACAACGGGCCATAGAAAACAATCCCTCTGGCCTGAGGGTCTTGCCTTTGACTACCCCCACCCTCCTCTAACCTTTGGAGAAACTTGGGGCCTGTTCAGACAACACCCTAAGCCTAACCTTTTGCAGCAAATTAAACTGTGTGTTTAAACCGTGGTTATGTAGCCATCACGGTTAGGAATAGTTCACACGACAAAGTAGTATCGCTGGAGTCAGAAACACCTGAGGAGCCAATACAATAGTCCAGTTCCATTTTTACTCCAGAACTAAAGAAATCACATCAGTGGCGCAGGACTGAGCATCAGAATCCCCTCAGATACAATGCATTCTACATGCACAATTTATCATAGTATATTCTGGGATTTTCAACTGCGTCAGAGCAAAGCAGCAATTTCACAGGAAGCTCTGGGGGGGACCATTGCAAAAAGAGAAGCAGGGGAAATACCTTCAGGGCACAGGGGTCAACAGGTAGGGGGAACAGGGCCTTTCCTTGCTTATTTCCTCCCACCACAAATCGTGATTCAGCACCAAGTTCAACAGGGCCCCCAAGCCTTCTTTTGTAGGAGATGGACGGTTCCAGAATACCTCCGGGCTGGAAGGCGGTAAAAGGACAACAGGGGACACGGCTGGGCGCTTTCCAGTTCTATGAAGGCACTGACGCTGATCAAACCCCCATTCCATCCAACTGGATGGCTCAAAGGGAGCAAGATGCAGATCCGGTGCTGGTCCCTTCAGGTGGAGGTACAGCAACCACCTCAGTCCCAGCTTGAAGTGACCAGTTCATTGGTCCATGAGGCTTTCTTCCGACGGTGCACTTAAGAGACTTCTGCATCCAGTGTATAGATCCGTATCAAGTCCAAGACTATCTGGTCAATGATGTTCTTGGAGAGATCTTCACTGAACACCTAGGAGGACAGAAAACCAGGCAGGAGGAAGAAGGTTCTGCAGAGCAGGAGAGTAATCATCAAGGCTGGGAACACTGAGAGGTCCTTGTTTTTCCAGAAAATTGGAAGTGGTTTGAAAGAGGGATCAGGGGTCGCTGCTTGTGGTGCATGTATTCCGCCTCCTTCCCCCCTTGCGGAAACCAGATTTACAGGATCAAAAAACAACATTTGACTACGGGGGACAGAGGGACAAAAAAAAATAAGTCTATTTATTTATTTAAAGTATTTCTATGTTCCTTTTCTGAAACCAACCAAGGCGGTATGTATAAATAAATAAATATTCAAATAAAAAGAATACAACAATAAAAGCAACATTAAAAAGTCAAGTTAAAAAGGTGCATCTTCGATCTCTCCCTGAATGCAGAGAGAGTGGGGAGGAGACCAGGCATAACTCCAAAGGGAGTATGTTCCAGAGTTTGGGAGCAACCCAGGAGCAATAACCGTCAGTTAGTAGAAGAGTTACACGAGGGTTATTTAACCCTCAAATAACAGACAGTGGCCGGGTTCACATGACACGCATATTAAAAATGCTGGCCACATGCACCCAGTACTGACCACAGCTCATGATGACCTGGGCGTGTCATCCAAACTGCAGCGTGGGGACAAAGGGTTACAAGAGAAACCTTCCCTAGTATCATGGTCCTGATCCAGTTTGAGTACTTCATGGCTGGACTAGCCATTTAAAAATTAAGGAATGCAGCGGGAGACCCAGTTCCAGATCTGCCACGCCTTGTCTCATCTGGCTGCTGAATTTTGAGCACATCCAAATATGAACACAGGTCTGATAAATAGGGGGGGGGGGGGGGGCAACCTAGCAACCTCTTCCTGCCCTGGTCCCCTAGTCTGCCCCTGCATAGCAGGCAAGAGCAAAAACAGGGCCAGTGTGGAATGGGTAGGCTAGGAGTGGGGGAATCAGAGACATTTTTGGACTACAGCTGCTATCTGAACTTTGGCTACGCTGACTGGGGCTGATGGGGGTTGGAATCCAGCAGCATGATCCCTGCCCCTGGAGTAGTCCATGTGACAGCAGGGGCTGAATAGCCAAGGTGTGGCACTTCCAGGTCTGTACTAATGCTGTGACTTCAACAAGGAGAAAGATGCCCACATGGAAGTGCTCCAAGATCAGGTCCAGCCTGGGCCGAAGAGGGGCGCGTCACTGACTGACCCCGCCCGGCAGCCTGCCCCACCCTTACCTGCCACCAAGGCCGCTCTGCTTCAGCATCGCCAGGCACCTCCACCCCGTAACACTGCAGGGCCAGGTAAAGGACCGTCACCGCAATATGCTGCGGGGCGTGTTGCAGGCACAGCGGCCCGTGGTAGCTGTCCCGCAAGAGGGCCCACGCCGCCACGGCCACCGGGGTCCGATCCCAACTGTGCCGGTTCATCCAGTGCTTCAGGGACAGTAAGTAGTGCAGGAGGTACTGCAAAGAAAGGACAGCAGCTGTCAGGGTTGGCTGGAAACATTGGGAAGGGGGGAGAATTTGTTGTCAACGTCTTCTACACAAACCCTGTTTCAATAGGGATTGCAGCACAGGGCACGTCTGCAGCAGAGGTCCTGAAGGGGCCCCACTGGCTGCTCCAGACCTTCATCACACAACTCTTCTTCTTGGTCTCTGTGCATCACGCCTACGCTTGCGCAGAGCCCACTTCGGGCAACTTCCATAGCTGAGGAAAATTTGGCGGGAACTCTCCCCCACCCTTCCACTGCACATGTCCCAAGAAGGTTCCCGCCTAATCCCTCAGTCCTTCATCAACTGCCATTGCGGAAGCATCGTTTGAAAGGCTTCCATGTTTTTTTCTACTGAGGAAAATGGCTACTTTATTCTCTCATTTCTCTTCTTCTACCTGTTTATCTATCCGTTCATTTTGCGTTTTTATTTAGGACCTTTTTGTGCCCAGTTTAATTGTTGCTTGAAGAACCGGTTGAACTGTCTTAGGTACGTTTGGTTGCAGAGATACTGGAACTATTTGTATCTTCTCTTCCATCTGTGAGTTTACACCTTCCGTCTCTTGCATGCATCCATTCGGGTGTATTTGGCAGCCATATCTGCCCCCCGACAGAGAATCAACGGATCTCCAGTTTTTTCCCATACTCTTGTTAAAAAGTTTATGAAGGGTCTCAAGAATGTGGCACCTTCAGTCAAAAAACCTGTACCTACTTGGAGCCTATCCATTGTTTTACAAGCTCTCACAACCCCCCATTTGAACTGTAGACCTGCAACTACTCTCATTTCAAGTTGGGTTTCTCGTAGCTATCACATCAGCGAGATGCTTGGGAGAACTGTGCGCCCTACGAATAGACTCACCATATTTAAGTTTCCATAGGGAGAAGGTAGTTACGCAACCCGATTTGACTTTCGGCCCAAAGTCATTTCGGAGTTTCATGCCAGCCAAGACATTACTTTCCCGATCTTTTTACCAAATCCGACTACACCGCTGGAAAGAACTCTCCACATGCTGGATGTCAGAAGAGCCTTCGTGTTTTATAAGTCAAGGACAGAGTCGTTCCAAAAGACTCAACGCTTGTTCGTCTCTTACAGCGGACATGGAAAAGGCTTGGCTATCTTGCCTCAGCGCTTTTCCAAATGGATTGTACAGACAATAAAACTAGCCTATGACTTGGCGCAGTTGGAACTCCCTCAGTCTGAGCTCACCCAACAAGAGCAGTAGCAACATCAGTGGCGTTTGGAAGAGGCCCATCGCTCATAGACATGTGCAAGGCTGCCACATGTCTGCTCCGTCGACATTTATCAAACATTAAAGACTCAATGTGAGAGGGAGACGACACTGCTCCTTTAGCCGTGCAGTGCGTTCAGAGATTCCACACTGAGACACCAACCCACCACTAGGTATGTTAGCTTGGTAGTCGCCCATATGTGTGATGCACAGAGACCATGAAGAAGAAAGTCAGGTTGCTTACCTGTAACTGTAGTTCTAAGAGTGGTCATCTGTGCATTCACACAACCCACCCTCCATCCCCGCTCTGGTATCTATCTCAGTATTGTGTAATGTTATTGCCTTAGGAAAGGGGCTGCAATGACGTACTCTTGGAACTGAGGGATTCGGTGGGAACCCCTTTAGGACATGCGTAGTGGAAGGGTGGGGGAGGGTTCCCGCCAAATTTCCCTCAGTTATGAAAGTTTCCCGAAGCAAGTTCCACGCAGGCACAGTGCCCGTATGAGTGAATGCACAGATGACCACTCAAAGAACTTCAGTTGCAGGTAGGCAACCTGACTTTCCCTCCTGTCCCTCCTGTTTTATCCTCAGAATTAACCCTGTGGGGTAGGTTAATCTGGGAGGGCGCAATTTGCCTAAGGCCACCCACTAACATCCATGGCCGACTGGGAATTTGAAGTAAGGTCTCTTTGGTCCAACACACTAAAGCCACTGTGCCAAGCTGGTTCTTTCTGGCAGCGTAAATTGTTGCAAGAACTAGAGGTAGGTAGTTCTCCAGCATGAGCTCACCACGGTTTGGAAAAGAAGAAGAAAACCCTGATGAATCCTGAAGTCCTCCTAGCCACTTTGAAGTGGAACAATCATTACACAACACTTCAATGTATTATGTGTGTGTGTGGGGGGGGGGGGGGTTGTGAGTCATTAACCTCACAACAACCCTGGAAGGTAGATTAAGGGTGCACTCCTTTGCCTATTTAGACAGAAAACAGTCTTACAATTCCCAGCATGCTGGCTGGGGAATGCTGGGAGGTGTGGGGCTTTTTTCTGTCTAAACAGTCATAGGATTGCGCCCTAAGCTAACAGAATGACTCGTCCAATGAGATTTGCGGCCTGTCGGGGATTTAAATCCAGCACATGATTCACAACTCCACCACACTTTCATTCCCCAACATCTGGTCTAATCCAACTGAACCCGCTCTCTGCCAAGAACAAAGAATTGGACACCAAGGAGTGCTGACTCCCAGCCAGCCTGGCTTGTTCCAGCCCCACTTACGATTACTGGGTGCTGTCCTTCCCCCCTCCTACCTTGGTCACCCTCCCTTCCCTGAGCAACACTCTTGGCTTCTATTCTCTTTCTACTACTCTTCACCCACCAGCGCCTATTCCCATCTGGGTGGTGGTAGCAGATCCCAAAGACTCCAAGGGCCAATCCCTCTATGCTGAGGGAAGAGCAGTGGAGACCGAACCCGTGCAACTCATGCATCCCTGTTTCCACCCTGAGCCCCATGCTTTGCAGCCTGGACCTTATGAGGGTGCTGGAAGGAGACCCGGAAGCAGAGCACCCGAAGCATGAGCAGCTCACACTGGACAATGCTGTCTCTCAGCTCCCAGAAATGGGTGTCCAGCTCCAGAGGGTCACTCCGGGGGTGCAGGTACCTGGTAGGAGAAAAGGGCTGGAGGTTTATGGGGTTCTTTTTTGCAGGTTGCAACTAAATTGACTTGACTCTTTCTCTGGACCCCCAGTCCATGGCTAAAACCCAAAAAGTCAAGTACCAGCAGCCACTCCATCTAAGCATCAATTGTGACCTCACAACAATCTGCAGCTTACTTATGGAGGAGCCAAATACACACACACACACTTCAGGTTTTTATCATATGTGTCTTTCATCACCTTTCCCAATCTCTATTTATCTGTTTTCTCCTACCGTTTTCTCTCTCTCTCTCTCCCTCTGCCCCCAAATGGAAGTGGTATCAGTGGTGTGACCCACAGTAGGTCAAGGTGTGGCCGCAGTGGGTCATGATCCACCAAATCAATCCTTTAAGCCAGGTTTCTCCAACCTGATGCCCTGCAGGTATGGGACTACAACTCCCATCATATCCCAGCCAGAGTGCGGCTGGGGGAAGATTGGAGTTGTAGTCCAAAACATTCGGAGGGTACCAGATTGAGGAAGGCTGCTTTAAGTGGCTGATAGGTAAGTGTATTCAAAGGCAATTAAACTTTAAATACCCCAAACTGAGCTGTGTTTTGCATGCGTGAGAGCTATTGGATAGAACCGAGCTGGGCTTTTGCAGGCACGAAAGCTGTTGCACTGGGACTTTCTCCTGAGTAGACAAGCATCGAATTGAGCTGTGTTTTGTACATTTGGTGGGAAAATGTCCAAATTGGTAAGAATCACATCTGTCCTTGTTTTTGCCCTGTGCACTACCCACTGCTGAAACACACACACACACACACACACACACAAAAACACACATATACGACCCTTCCCAGCCTCTTGGCCCAAAAAGATTTGCCACCCCTCATTTACAGAAATTGGCTATATGCCTTAAGCCAGGGGCAGGCAACCATCCAGATGTGTTGGACCACAATCCATGACCACAATGGTCATGCTAGCTGGGGCTGATGGGAACTGTAGTCTAAAACATCTGGAGTGCGCCAGGTTGCCTACCGCTGCCGTGTGCTGTGTCTGTGTAGTTATGTACTCCTAATACCTCCAGTCCTGCGTTTACATCCACACCCACAATCCTCATTACCTGTGGCTCACATTGATGATGTCCCTTGTCCGCAAATGCTGCTCTTCTACCTTCCCAGCCAGATAAAGGGAAGCCATAGCCACCAGGTAGGGATCATACGGTTCTAGAGGCACCTCCATAAAGAATCGATGATAAATGGTGCATGCTGTAGCAACAGGGACGGAGCGCAAGCCCAGCTTCACACCTGCCATCAGAAGGGAGATGAAGCAAGGAGGTTTCTGGATCTTCCTACCCCCAACTCCCCAGAAGGACTAGGGAGGAGAAGGCAAGATGCATCCCCCTTCACTCAGAGGCACGCTGACCATCAAACAGGATGATGCGGTTCCCTCAGGCAGTGAATTCTGACCCACAAGTTTATTGATGAGGTCAAGTCCATTGGAAAGTTCTTCCATGCAAACCTCACTAACATGAACAGGGGTTGCACCAGAGCAAATAACTGCACAGCTCCCCAAATGAAGCCTCCAGCTCAGGGGTGAGGCATCTGTGGCCCTCCAGAGGTTGCTGGGACTCTAACTCCCATCAACCCCATGGTGGGGTGATGGGAGTTGCAGTCCAGCAGCATCTGGAGGGTCACGGATTCCCTAGCCCTTTTCCATCTGGAGCTCTAAGGAAAAGTGATGTAAATTTGCTCCCACCTTCACAGAGGTGGAGTGCATGTCATTTTAAAAGGTGTTAATATTGAAGTTAAAATTTTATTAAAGTTGACTAACAAATTAAGGGCACAATCCTATGTGGACAGTCGGCAACCGCCAAACTCGAAGGCTGCCAGCTATCCAGTGCAAGGTGGGAGGACAGCGAAGGCAACCTTTGCCCTTGTGCTAAAGTTGCCTTGCATTTCTGCAAGGCACCTCAGCAGGGGAGGGAAGGCTGGGGTGGCCATAGGGAACGGCATGCATGCTGCAGCTGCCCCATCTCCTCCCCTCACAACCCCTGGGAATGCCCCTTTCCCCCCCATCTCTGCACTCTTGTTTTCTGAGTGCGGAGAGGTAGCTGGCGTGATTCTCTCTGTGCCAGCTACAAGAGGGAGTGGGAGGGGAGCATGGTTTCTTGGCTCCAAGATCTCCAACCTCAGATCCAGGAAACTGAACTATCCTATTATTCCACAGAAGCTGTCGAGACGGGCTGGGGGGAGGGATAGGATTGCTCCCTAAAGAACTTTACTATAAATAGAGTGAAATTTACTTTCATTTAAGGTTTTCGCACTGCCTTACAATGCCCCCAGCCCTTCCTCTCTCACTGCACACTCTTTTTATTTCTTATTATTGCTGTTGATATCGTTGTTGTTATTACTGACAAGGAACTCAAGGTGGCGTACATGGTCCTCCTCTATTTTATCCTCCCATCAACCCTGGGGGGTAGGTTGGGCTGGGAGTCTGTGGCTGGCCCAAAGTCACCCAGTGAGCTTCATGGCTGAGTGGGGACTAGAACTTGGGTCACCCAAGTCCCAGTCCAGCATTCTAACACTGGCTCTGGGCCTCCCTCTGGCCTTCAGGCAGGGCCCTCTACCCTCCAAGCCCTTTGCAGAGCAGCAAAGCAGCTCTTGAGCCTCCCCAACTCATACCCTTCTCCTCCCAAAGCAACCCTCCTTTCTCACGGGACTGGGGCAGTAGGTTCTGCAGCTGTACCAAGGGGGAAGCAAAGTGCAGCAGCCCTCTCACCTGCCTCCATGATGAACCTGCAAACTTTGAAGTGTGTCCTGGCATCTGCAGATACCTGACCAGCCTCCTGCAATCCAGTGGGATCCATGAATGTCGGCGCGTCCCAAAACATCTGCACAAGCAAAAGGAACCCAGTCCGTTTAGCAAATCCGCTTTCACTAGGAAAGTCCCCTAGCGCCCTGCACAAGTCAAATCCTTCCTGTGGGACGCTATTCAGTGAACTGTTTGGTTCCACTTCTTTGCAGTGGCAGTATAGCAGATGTAAAGAGATGTCCGTAACTTTCCAAGAACTTATATAACTAATGGGTGGGGTGGGGCAGGAGTTATGGGAATGTTATAACTCCTGTCAGGAGGAGATACACAGTATCCCAAGCTAGAACCCCTATCCACTGTGGCTGTGGTATAACAAAGACTGGATGAAATGGAAACAGCACCTTGACATTGTAATGTCCCATCACCCCTTTTGAGACTACATGTGAAGATAGTGCTGATTCCTAGCCCACAATCATTCAACATTTTATAGAAACACTGTAGAAATTATAGGGCAGAAAGCAAAATACAGTCCACCACAGCTCTAGCCAGAGGTGGTCAGAATGCAAAATACAGTCCACCAGAGCTCTAGTCTTATTTCTACTGGACCATCTAGTTGAAGTTCTTGCAAAGAATACCTTGGTCTGATCCTGTAAAGCAGGGATAGGCAGGAAGTACATCTCCAGATGTTTTGGACTTCAACTCCCAGCATTCCGAAACATTGGCCATGCTGGCAGGGGCTTCTGGGAGTTCATGCTCCAAACATCTGGAGATCTAAATTTCTGCCCATCCAGGCTGTAATACACTGTTCTATTATTTATTTACAGTTTATTGCTGTTTTTTCCTCCAACAAGTTATGTATATAGAAAGTCCAACATTAACTTAGAAGACCCTAACACGGAGAACCATATTGAGGAGGTGGAGGAGGAGGAGGAGGAGGAGGAGAGGAAGGCAGGGAATGCAGATTACAATCTAGATGATTGCAACCCTTGTGTTTCACATCCTTCCAGTAAGAAAGGTAAACACATCAAAGGAATTCCCGGAAGGGCATTACGTAAGCATACTATAATACAGGTGATCCACAATTTACAGGAAGTCTGCACTTCCAGCTATCTTTTGTGTTCTTAAGAAAGTGTGCGTACTCCAGATCAATGAATACATTAGTTGTGTCATCACTATTTTAAAGAGATCCTGAGAATGGATTTTGCAGTGAGGTAATGGAGAAAAGGCAGAGTATGGCCAGCTGTGGTCCCAAAGGCCCTATAACAGCCTTCTCCAACTGGGTGCCCTCCAGACACCTTCAACTATCACTTCCATCCTCTAACTGAAATCGCCTACGGCCATGCTGGCTGAGCCTGTTGGGAATTGCAATCCAAAACATCAAGTCAGAGAAGGGCTCCAGGTTAGAGAACGTGACCTTACAGCATCCTGGGGCAATCATCACAACAGCGCATTCCCCCCCCCTCCCCCAGAGCGGTGGGGCTTGTGCAGCGGCGATCAGAAGGCTAAGATTCTGCCTGACGTCATGCTGCTTGCTGCAATCGCCTTCCCGTGCCAGAGGGTGACGTCATGACACACCGACATTCATCCCCTGGACAGCCCGACCATGAGCCTTACGGGACAGGCGGCCGGTCCCATTTCCCGCTCCCGTCACTTGCTGGCCGCTGGTCCAGCCAGACGGCAGCCCCCGCCCCATCCCCGCCCGTCCACCTACCCACCCGCCCACGCACCCCCGGGTGGGTTCACACGCCACCCCCTCCACCGGCCGGCGTGCTCACTCGCCGGTCGTTCGTCTTTTGCGGCCACCTCTCTGGCCCATTCCCGGCAGCCCGCTGGCTAGCTGCAGCGCCCAGGCAGCCCTGGCCGGGGCGCCAGGCTGGAAGCGGAGCGAGGGGCAGCTGCCCGCACCCCTTGCCCTGCCTTCAGGAAGAGCGAGGGCTCTGGGCGGCCATGGTGGCGCGCTGGGTACAGGACGCTCCTTCACACGTGGCGCATGACGTAAAGGAGGAGCTGGGCCGGGCCTTGCGCGGCAGCCACCGCAGTTGCCTATTTCCCCGCGCTGCCGGCTAGCGCCTTTCTCTTGGCTTCCTTGTCGTCAGAGGCGCTCCGTTTCCGAGCTGCCTCTCTGCCTTCAGAAGAGCCAATACCTGGGTGTGGGGGGAATGAGAAGCCCCTAGAGCAGCTTCCCTCGAACTAGTGTCCTTCGAATGTGTTGGACTACAACTCCCAGCATCCCCAAGAAAGGCTGGAGGGTGTTGGGAGTTGTAGTCTTAACACATCTGGAGAGTACCAGGTTGAGGAAGGTTGCTCTTGACAGCCGAGCTCTGTCTCTTTCTCAAGACCTTTGACTGTTGCCCACGCTTTTTGACGCGCCTCTTCTCACAACGTCTGAGTGCTCTACAAGAATTCGGTTTGACGCCCGGCTGTCCGATTATGCGCATCTTTTACTGCAAATCACTATACACGGGAGGCGGTTAAGCGCACAACTGGTTGCCTTACCGGTTGTATGAAACGCGCTTTAGAGGTGTTTAATGCGGAGAATCGCTTGTTTACATGGTCATGAGACACTTTAACGGCCGTGGTAAATTAAAACTCGCTATTTAATGCGCAGTCGATAGTGCGCATAATTGCATAGAAAAAGCGCCTCGACCCCCAATTTGCGCTCTGCTCTTGTAGATGTCAAATTTTTAATGCACCTTGAAAGAGCTTTAAATCGCTCTTGTAGAGGCACCCGGATCTCTCTCTCACACACACCCACTCGCACACTGTTCAGCTAGGTCCTGTTTTTGACCCAGGACGCATGGGAATAACCCCATAAGCAACAACAAACTCAGGCCCCCTCTAGACGATCGATTTACGGCTCCTTTAAGGCGCATTACCGATTTCACCTCGTTATGAACGAGGCCTAAGTCAGGCGTGCAGGCGGTTTTTATCTTCGTAAATGCGTATTTTCGATTTTGCATTAAATAGCGACTTTTAATTTACTTTGATTTACTTCGATGGTTCCCCGTTCGAGCATCGATATATATGCAAATGATAATGCGATTAAACGCATGTAAACAACTTTAAAGCGCATTGTATGAAGCCCGTAATTCGCCTCCACACCTCTCATATATAGGTATTAGGTGTAAATTGGACTATAAGCTAAAGCGCATATTCAGAGAATCAGGTGTAAAACTGACCTCTTCTGGAGTGACTATCCTGAACTCTTCACTGTGCAAACAAGACCTCTGGTATCCGTTAGAACTAAGATAAAATCCATGTTCTCCCACACACACACCCTAAGCAAACTCTTACAACAAATGCAAATTTTCTTTCTGCTATTTTAGGAAGAGTAAATCAGTAATCAACAGAATCATAACGACTATTTTTTAGGGGTGTGCACGGACCCCCCGGATCGGATCGGGACCCGGATCGGGACCTCCAATTTTGTCCCGGACCGGTTCGGACAAAATCGGAGGCCCCCCGGACCGGATCGAGTCCGATCCCGACCCAAAAATCGTACATTTTTGGATCGGCCGCCATTTTTTTCCCCATAGACTTGCATTGCAATGCAAGTCTATGAGGAAAAAATGGCGGCGGGTGGGTAAGGGGGGGCCTAACTCCCTCCCCCCCCCCGGGGCCGTCCGCTGTGGACGGCCCCGGCAGGTAAACCCCCTCCCCCGCGCTCCCTACCCCCCCTGGGGCCGCCTGCTTCCATCCGCTGGCGCCCGCGGGCGCCAGCGGATAGAAGCGGACGGCTCCGGGGGGGGGGTAAGCCCCCTTCCCCGCCACTTACCTTCTCGGCACGGCTACTACCAGCGGGCTCCGCGGCCTACTCTCAAGTAGCGCGCCGGGTGATGACATCACCCGGCGCGCCACCCTGGAGCAGGCCGCGGAGCCTGCTGGTAGTAGTAGGCGCCGGCGCCGGACGGGAGCCGCCGGGCCGGGCAGGTAAGGGCCCCCCTCCCCCCTCCGCGCGCCCCCTCCTCCCCTCCACGCACCCCCTCCTTACCTTTCCGGCCCGGCGGCTCCCGTCCGGCGCCGGCGCCTACTACTTCCAGCAGGCTCCGCGGCCTGCTCCAGGGTGGCGCGCCGGGTGATGTCATCACCCGGCGCGCTACTTGAGAGCAGGCCGCGGAGCCTGCTGGGAGTAGTAGGCGCCGGCGCCGGACGGGAGCCGCCGGGCCGGAAAGGTAAGGGCCCCCCTCCCCCCTCCGCGCGCCCCCTCCTCCCCTCCACGCACCCCCTCCTTACCTTTCCGGCCCGGCGGCTCCCGTCCGGCGCCGGCGCCTACTACTTCCAGCAGGCTCCGCGGCCTGCTCTAGAGTAGCACGCCGGGTGATGACATCACCCGGCGCGCCATCCTAGAGCAGGCCGCGGAGCCTGCTGGGAATAGTAGGCGCCGGCGCCGGACGGGAGCCGCCGGGCCGGAAAGGTAAGGGCCCCCCTCCCCCCTCCGCGCGCCCCCTCCTCCCCTCCACGCACCCCCTCCTTACCTTTCCGGCCCGGCGGCTCCCGTCCGGCGCCGGCGCCTACTACTTCCAGCAGGCTCCGCGGCCTGCTCTAGAGTAGCGCGCCGGGTGATGACATCACCCGGCGCGCCATCCTAGAGCAGGCCGCGGAGCCTGCTGGGAATAGTAGGCGCCGGCGCCGGACGGGAGCCGCCGGGCCGGAAAGGTAAGGGCCCCCCTCCCCCCTCCGCGCGCCCCCTCCTCCCCTCCACGCACCCCCTCCTTACCTTTCCAGCCCGGCGGCTCCCGTCCGGCGCCGGCGCCTACTACTTCCAGCAGGCTCCGCGGCCTGCTCTAGAGTAGCGCGCCGGGTGATGACATCACCCGGCGCGCCATCCTAGAGCAGGCCGCGGAGCCTGCTGGGAATAGTAGGCGCCGGCGCCGGACGGGAGCCGCCGGGCCGGAAAGGTAAGGGCCCCCCTCCCCCCTCCGCGCGCCCCCTCCTCCCCTCCACGCACCCCCTCCTTACCTTCCCGGCCCGGTGGCTCCCGTCCGGCGCCGGCGCCTACTACTACCAGCAGGCTCCGCGGCCTGCTCTAGAGTAGCGCGCCGGGTGATGACATCACCCGGCGCGCCACCCTAGAGCAGGCCGCGGAGCCTGCTAGTAGTAGTAGGCGCCGGCGCCGGACGGGAGCCACCGGGCCGAGAAGGTAAGTGCCCCCCTCCTCCCCCCCCCGCTGTCCACTTTCATCGGCGGGCGCCCGCTGGCGCCCGCCAATGGAAGCGGCGGTGGGCGCCAGTGGGCGCCCGCCGATCCGCCGATCCGCCGAACCGGTTCGGAGCTTTTTCGGACCGGTTCGGATTGGATCGGCCGATCCAGCTGCGGGATCGGAAATCGGATAATTTATCCGATTTCCCACTGGACCGGACTCGGATCGTGGATCGGGTCCGATCCAGTGCACATCCCTACTATTTTTCTCTCACATTCCACCAATATAATCCAATAATAATAATAATAATAATAATAATAATAATAATATTTATTTCTTACCCGCCTCTCCCTCTGAATCGAGGCGGGGAACAACAATAAATATAAATATAAATACAAAGACCATAAAATAAAACATTAAAAACAAATAAAACTAATACATTACTAAAAACATCTTTAAATTCAACTAGGTAGGCCTACCTTGAAAACACATATCGAACCAAGCAGAATTTTATGTCCAACAATATTGCACTTCCATGGATAGAGTCACAGTAACATGAAAAATGGTCAACATATCCATTCTTTTCTTTCCATCTATCAGTGTGGCTCTTTTCTTTTTTTAATTTGCAAATATAATGGAAACGAAAAAGAAAGTGGGGAAACAATGAAAGAAAGGGGGAAAGGGGGTGGGGAAGACCAAGAGTTCTTGACTTGTCCTTTGTTCAAGGATGGTAATGCGTTCCATGACCAATTTTGGACACTTGATCATTTGAATCAACACAACAGGGTATGCCAGGAAGAAAGGTTCCAGCCATTGGTGGTGCAACGTGTCCCGCCACTGGAGCAAGGACACATGTTATTGCCCCCCCCCCCGAGTAAGATATTGGGTGAGCTCTCCAGAGAAACGTCCAAGCCCAAATGCCTATCTCTGAAGAGGTCCTTCTTCAGAGCGAGTCATTGTAGACAAGGTAGCCATAAATAGGGTGACCAACTGAAAAGGAAGACAGGGCTCCTGTATCTTTAACAGTGGTGTAGAAGGGGGAAATTCAGCAGGTATCATTTGTATGTATGTAGCACCTGGTGAAATTCCCTCTTCACCACAACAGTTAAAGCTACACTAGCTATACTAGAGTGACCAGATACAAAAGAGGGCAGGGATCCTGCGGTTTTAACTGTTGTGATTAAAGACAATTTCACCAGGTGCTGCATGCATACAAATGACACCTGCTCAAATTCCCTTTTCTATTCAACTGTTAAAGATACAGGAGCCCTGTCCTCCTTTTCAGATGGTCACCCTAGCCATAAAGACCTATTATGCCACTTTTCTATGACTAGAGAGGTGTATTCAATCCTATGAGCCCCCACCTGCAGCCTAGAGGGGTACAGTCTTGACACAGCTTTACCACCTCAGTGAGAAGAATTAGGCTATGTAGTTGCCCATAAAGTGAAAGATTGAATAATGTATTCCAGAATGGTTCCCCCACTAGAGGGTGCTGGTTCAAAATTCATCTAGAAATGAGACGTCTGTCTTAAGCTACAATCCTAAATATATTACTAGGGAGAAATCTCCATTCACTGAACACTGTGGGACGTACTTCTGAGTAAACAGGATTGCGCTGCATAGGTAGAAACTAAGGTCCCCTCTACAAGATTTCGGTTTGACGCCCGGTTGGCCAATTATGTGCGTCTTCTCCCAATCGCTTTTACGCCTAATCCCTATACACGGGAGGCAGTGAAGCACATTACCGGTTGTATGAAACGTTCTTTAAAGTTGTTTAAATGTGGAGAATTGCTTGTTTACATGGTCATAAGGCGCTTTAACTCCCCGATTTGCGCTCTGTTCATGTGGAGGTAAAATCGGTAATGCGCTTTGAAAGAGCTTTAAATCGCTCTTGTAGAGGCACCCCATGAGGTACACTGTGACTGTAACTAACTGCTTCCTGATGAAGATTTCACAGACACCATCTTCAATTTGTAACCCTTCTGTGCTTTCCCTCCACTTCTTCCATCATTTTTCTTACCAGAAAAGAATCCATTAAGGAAGAAAAAAAATAGCAGCACAATGCATTTTGCAGTAGGAGCCCCCTGTTTGGAAGCCCCCTAAGCATCTGCACATGTAATGGAAACAATTACTACTGCCTCCACTTTCCTCCCGTTCCTCTGTTGTTTCTCTTACGTCGAATTTTATATTGTAAGCTCCTTGGGGTGGGGACCTGCAGTCTTGTACTCTGTAAGGTACCATGGTGCTGTAGAAATAATTTAAAAAAAGACATGGCATTTATGCTACAGGAAACCTCTGATCCATTTGAATGTTTTGCTGAACACTAGTATACATTCATGTGCCGTCTGGTCTTGCTTAGGGTTATTATTATATTTATATGTATATTAATATTTATTTGTATCCCGCCTTTGGCCCAATGCAAAAGGGTTGCCAGCTATATAAAGCAGAAAGTATGTGTGTGTCACGTATGTCCGGAAATGTTTACCCACTTCCAGACGAGTTAGAAACTTGACACGGTGACACAGTGATAGGTCTGGCTGTACAATGTACCAGAAAAATCTAAAACCACGAATTTGGGGGGTTTAAGTATTTTTAAAGAATTTAATAAAAACCAAGGCTTATGCCTACAACTCCCAGCATGCCTTGGGCGGAACTCCTAGGCGTGAATTAATAAAGTATTTCAGCATTCCGAGAACCTGTTTCTCTCCTCTTTTACAACCCCGACTCCTAAGGTTGGTCTCTAGCAGTCAACCCAATTTCACATAAAAGGAAACAACCCACATAAATGGGCTGCATCCATTTGCGGTGCCTCCTCCCGCCCTCTGCATGGTTTTAAAATCGTGACTAGATACAACAGAGTGGCTTTGAGGGGCCAAACATGCTCAAAGGCACTTCACCCTGATATAGCTGTTTTCTCAGAATCTGGGGGAAGCGCACAACTTTTTCCCTTAAGAGGGAGGAAGGGGAAGCACTCTGCACATGCCCAGAGCCCCAGCCCTTCAGTACAGGCTCCAGATGGAGCACTTGGTGGGTGAGAAGTGCAGGACAAGGCAATCCCAGCAGGATTGGCTGGAGCTGGGCATGTCCACTGACAGCTGCTTATATCCCCTCCTTGGTGATGCTACTCTTTCATGCTTTATCGAGGAGCAGCATCAGCAACAAGAGGATGTCTCAGAGGATGTGGGCACCTGTGGGCTGCCAAAGGCATGCTGGGAGGTGTAGTACTGGTATGTAGAGTGGCTGGTTTTAAATAAAGTAAGGGTTGGCAAACCAGGTCATTATCTCTCAGTCCTAACTCAGCCCCCACTTTCCTGACTTCTCTCTAACCATCTTTGTTCTCCTTCTAATTGACTTTTCCAAACTGTCACTCACCCCCACCACCACCACCACCATTCCACTCTAGCCTCAGCTATCAGTCATTCCTCCATTCACTCTTCTATTTCAATAGTAAAGTCAGGCTTTTACATAAAATCATAAACTTTATCCAGTAATTCTTGCATCTGTCTTGGAATGTTGTGGTTTAGTTATAACAGGGGAAAAACCCTCAGCATAAACTCATCAAGTTAAAAGGCCCTGGAAATAAATAAATATAGATAGATAGATAGATAGATAGATGATAGATAGATAGATAGATAGATAGATAGATAGATAGATAGATAGATCACTTGGCACTTTAAAGCCATTAATGCAGTCACCAGGCCAGCCCGCCTGGGGGGAAAAAATCCTTAAGCAGAGTGCCACAACTAAGAAGGCCCGCTCTCCCATGACACCTCAGTTGTATTCAAAGATTAACATTATTCAGAAAGCTAGGCTTGTGCCTACAACTCCCAGCATGCCTTCGGCGTGAGGGAAGACTTATTAGGCTTTGGCGGCCATCATCTGGAAGTAGCTCATCATCCTGGGCCTGAAGGGAGAGTGCCTGGGCTGGCTGCCTTGGTTACTAGGCACCATTGGGAGCAGAAGGGCAGGAGGTCACAGCTCTGGGCCTGTCACTGACGGCAACTGCTAAGCTACCCATGAGTCAGCCAGCCAGTTCCCTCAGTGTAGTGTGGTCTGGCTCAGCCAGACTTCACTTCCCATGAGCTTCAGCAGCAGGACTCCCATTGGGCAAGTCGGACACCACAGTAAAAGGCATGCCTGGGAGTTGTAGTTTTTGTTTTCTGTGGGGGACAAGGAAAATCATGGTGACAGCTTCAAGGAAGCCCTGGCCATGCATTGAGGGAGGGAGAGGAGGGATGGGAAGAAACTAATTTAATTTATTTTAAAGTTACCTCACAGGCCTAGGACTGCCCTACCTTGCAGGGTTGTCATAAGGGTAAGAGAGGGAAAAAAAGAAATGAATTTAATTTGTTTAAAAGTTAACTCACAGGCCTAGCACTGGCTTGTGTTCTGCCTGCTTTCCATTTTTCATAATAATAACTACAGAGCACATGCATACAACAGGTCCCTGTGTCCACTGAGATCTGCTTCCCTACTATATGTTATTCGGATATCTGGGTAATGCTGGGTATATTTTGAAAACATATTTTTTAGCTGGTAGAAAGGATGTCGTGTGTCCTGATTGTTTTTGAAGTTTAGACGGCTGCTCCAGCCAAAGCACGATGGGAGGTGTACGCATTTCAGGTAAAACAAAATATGTGGTTTATCACAAAGCTCTAATTTAAAATACAGTTCTTATTAACACAATTTTCCATTGATTCTAACAAGACAATTTACTAACTCAACCAAACTAAAAAAAAAAACCAACCAATTTAGAGATGAATAAGTTGCAGAGAAATTTATTATTTATCAAATAAATGTTATAAACATTATTCTTGGACTCGAGCAACGCCAGGCATATCAGGTAGTTTAAAATAAAACAAAAGCTGAGACTCTCCTAAGTCTGAATATTAACCCCAATACCGTTCTATGGCCCTTTGTGTTCTTGCACTATCATAGCACACAACAGCTAACCATTTATATTGCTGCCGTATTCATCCAAGTTATTAAAAAAAAAAGGTGTGGAGGACATTGTACTATAAATAATCTTACTTGTGGGGGCTGAAAACCAATGCTTGAATTATGGGATGTCCAACCATTTACCTTTTGTGATGCCTCACTTAGCTACTGTTTTAGAGGGCTATGGAGGGGGATGATTTTATGAAAATAGGAGGGGAGACAGGGTGTGGGGCTTGTGGCAGCCCCCTCGCCATGTTTCTCTCTTCAAGCACGTCCAAGGGGGAATTCTAATTGCTTTTCGGCGCCCCTGCCAGGGACCTGTTCGCGCCAAGCTGCAGTGATGTGCAAACAAGCCATGAGTTGGCGCTTGCCCAGTTCCATACTGCCATAGTCCGTCAGTAATTAATACTCGTGTGCGGCTGATGTTGTTCAGAACAATACAACCTTGACAGAAGTGTTTCATACATACCAGCTACTGCTTGGGTCGGAAGCCAGAGGGAGTAGTTGCAACCTGGCCATGCACAAGGCTGAATTCAGCCCCAGCAAGAGCATGGCACAAGCGTCCAGAGCTCAGCTAAAGAACACAGAGTTCTGTTCAAGAAGCTGCTACAGTAAGCAGCAGTGTGAATGAATTGATCTTTCAGATGCATCACTATGGGGTGGGGGGGTGGGGTTGGCTACAAAGGGGTGCTGAGAATTGGAAGCTTCTTCTGTATATTCTCAGAAATGGTGGATAATGCAAAGCTGGAGACAGGCAAGAGTTTTAAAAAGAGCTGAAAATGCCAAAGAAAGGAGGGTTTGTTTCCTATAGTGATGAGCACATCAGGGCAACAGAAGCAAAGTCCCACTTTATTCTTGTAGTCATGATAGTGCTAAAATTTAAGCAGGCTTAAAATCAGTGGAGGCTGGAGGCTCCGACGTCAGTGCGACAGTGAATCCACTATGGGTTTCAGTCAGAACTCTACCATGTCTGTTGCTAGACCATGAATTCACAGCCAAATTACATTATATTATAAATGACATTAACAGCCAAACAACAGCATTGTGTAGAGAAGCTCAGTATCAATCCTTATGTAACCAACATGACATTGTCCATGCAAACCCTAAGGTGTGCAGGAGTACAGAGAGAGAGAGAGAGAGAGAGAGAGAGAGAGAGAGAGAGAACCTCTTCTTCTAAAAATAGCTCACTGGGGACTGAGCATGCTCCATGGGTATGGAATGCTGACTAACCATTGGGTGGAAAAACAGGCAGGGAGGTTGAATGGAATGGAGAGATGGTCGTCTAGCTGGAACCCTGAAGAGGAGCCTTCCACATGGGAACATTTTTTTTTTTTTACAGTCTCCTGGTTCTACTCGTAAAGCAGCATAAACTCCTGCCCAGCTCTACCCATGGCAATAAGTGGCATCCTTAGCATAAACCAAAAGGTTTACATGAAGGCTCCTTCAGAGAAAATGTTCTTGGTTCCTTGGAATGAAATTACCCCACCTAATAGCCTTTCCCCAGTTGTGGCAATCTGATGTTCCGTACAAAGGGGGAGACCCAGGGCCGGCCCTATCATTAGGTAGGGTGAGGAAGCTGTCCCAGGCAACAGATTCTGGGAGGGGCAGCAAGGTGTTGAAGGACAGAGCTGCACATGTGCCAGGAGATCTGCCCTGCATCCCCAAAACTGACCTACTGCCCTCAGGTGTGGTGGAGGACATCATGTGAAAGTCAGATTCTTCTGTAGATGGAATGGGGTGGGAGCATTATCTTGTCCTTTGCTTCAGGCAGCAAAATGTCTTGGGCCGTCCCTGGGGAAACCTAAATCCTCCCTGTATGTTTACATGTTTAGCATCTTTTCTTTTTAAACAGAATAAGCTACCCAGCGCCTACGGAATAGAGGATGGTTTACATAGCCACAAATAGCTGCAGACCTTTGCAAAAAGCACCTTATGCAATAATGTATTCATTTGCTTGCTTGTTTCACTTATAGCCCACCTCTCCTTGCAAGCAGCACAAGAATGCATAGTTGGTTTCTCTACCCTCCCTTTTTGTCCTCTCAGCAACCTGGATTAGACAGTGTGGTACCCTTCAGATGTTTTGGAATACAACTCCCATAAGCCCCAGCCAGCATGGCGAATTGTATTCTAACACATCTGCAGGGAACCAGGTTGCCTCCCTTGGTTTAGATTTAGAGGTGCTAAACTGGCACAGGTTCACCTTGTGAACTTCGTGGCTGAGTGGGAATTTGGGCCTGGATCTGAGGGACAACATCAGAACTCTGCCTTTTACAAGCAGGTCTGCCCCCAATCACATGTAAAGCAGGAACTGGTTGGGGTTGTAATCTAAAGTACAAAAGGGGCACATGGGCAAGGGGTATTAATCCCCCCCTCCACCCGTCACTTCATACACAGACCATCCTTCCCAGTTGCTTTTCTCACAACGAATCTCACTTCTGGTATCACATTCCAGATGAGGCTGTGGGGGAGCAAGGGAATGATTGGCCATGTTAGTCTTGAAGAAAAGCCATATGGGCTGCCTAAACTGCTTAGTCACGAGAGCAAGCTATCAGGATACACATAGTTCTTTTGGCCCGAAGGAGACCTGTGTAACTCCAAAGCTTGCTAATGCATTGTTCCACAAAAGGTCTCATCTGTGTCATTGTGGATGCCGCCTTTAGACAGAAGGCATCTGGTGCTGAAATAGCAGGAGAAGATATAGGTGGGAGTCAGTCTGGAGGGGAAAAGATGACTCTTACATTCACGACTTCCAGCCTTCACTCCTTCTGGTGGTAGCAGCCAAAGCTATCAAGCCCTTTTTTCCTTATGCACGAGCATTTGCCACAAAATAATACACAATCTGAAGAACCACCACAACAGCAACCCACACACAGAGACAGAGAGAGAGAACCCCTCTAGATGGATTCCGTTTGGCTGCCTCTACAAGAGGCATTTAAAGCTCTTTCAAGGCGCATTAAAAAATTTACCTCTACAAGAACGGAGCGCAAATCGGGCGTAGAGGTGCATTTTCTCTCCGATTATGCGCATTATCGAATGCGCGTTAAACCGCGAGTTTTAATTTGCGGCGGGAGTTAAAGCGCCTTACCGCTGTGTAAACATGCGATTCTCCGCATGTCAGCAGTTTAAAGCGCGTTTCGGTCGTCCAGTAATGCGCTTCGCCACCTCTCGTACAGAGGTATTAGGTAGGGGTGTGCACAGACCCCCCGGATCGGATCGGGACCCGGATCGGGACCTCCAATTTTGTCACGGACCGGTTCGGACAAAATCGGAGGCCCCCCGGACCGGATCGAGTCCGATCCCGACCCAAAAATCGTAAATTTTTGGATCGGCCGCCATTTTTTTCCCCATAGACTTGCATTGCAATGCAAGTCTATGAGGAAAAAATGGCGGCGGGTGGGTGAGGGGGGGCCTAACTCCCTCCCCCCCCGGGGCCGTCCGCTGTGGATGGCCCCGGCAGGTAAGCCCCCTCCCCCGCGCTCCCTAACCCCCCTGGGGCCGTCCGCTTCCATCCGCTGGCGCCCGCGGGCGCCAGCGGATAGAAGCGGACGGCTCCGGGGGGGGGTAAGCCCCCTTCCCCGCCACTGCTTACCTTCTCGGCCCATCCGCTCCCGTCCGGCGCCGGCGGCTACTACCAGCGGGCTCCGCGGCCTACTCTCGAGTAACGCGCCGGGTGATGACATCACCCGGCGCGCCACCCTGGAGTAGGCTGCGGAGCCTGCTGGTAGTAGTCGCCGGCGCCGGACGGGAGCGGCCGGGCCGACAAGGTAAGGGCCCCCTCCCCCCCTCCGCGCGCCCCCTCCTCCCCTCCACGCACCCCCTGCTTACCTTCTCGGCCCGTCCGCTCCCGTCCGGGGCCGGCGGCTACTACCAGCGGGCTCCGCGGCCTGCTCTAGAGTAGCGCGCCGGGTGATGACATCACCCGGCGCGCCACCCTAGAGCAGGCCGCGGAGCCTGCTGGTAGTAGTAGTCGCCGGCGCCAGACGGGAGCGGCCGGGCCGGCAAGGTAAGGGCCCCCTCCCCCCCTCCGCGCGCCCCCTCCTCCCCTCCACGCACCCCCTGCTTACCTTCTCGGCCCGTCCGCTCCCGTCCGGGGCCGGCGGCTACTACCAGCGGGCTCCGCGGCCTGCTCTAGAGTAGCGCGCCAGGTGATGACATCACCCGGCGCGCCACCCTAGAGCAGGCCGCGGAGACTGCAGGTAGTAGTAGTCGCCGGCGCCGGACGGGAGCGGCCGGGCCGGCAAGGTAAGGGCCCCCTCCCCCCCCTCCGCGCGCCCCCTCCTCCCCTCCACGCACCCCCTGCTTACCTTCTCGGCCCGTCCGCTCCCGTCCGGGGCCGGCGGCTAATACCAGCGGGCTCCGCGGCCTGCTCTAGAGTAGCGCGCCGGGTGATGACATCACCCGGCGCGCCACCCTAGAGCAGGCCGCGGAGACTGCAGGTAGTAGTAGTCGCCGGCGCCGGACGGGAGCGGCCGGGCCGGCAAGGTAAGGGCCCCCTCCCCCCCTCCGCGCGCCCCCTCCTCCCCTCCACGCACCCCCTGCTTACCTTCTCGGCCCGTCCGCTCCCGTCCGGGGCCGGCGGCTAATACCAGCGGGCTCCGCGGCCTGCTCTAGAGTAGCGCGCCGGGTGATGACATCACCCGGCGCGCCACCCTAGAGCAGGCCGCGGAGCCTGCTGGTAGTAGTAGTCGCCGGCGCCGGACGGGAGCGGCCGGGCCGGGAAGGTAAGGGCCCCCCTCCCCCCTCCGCGCACCCCCTCCTCCCCTCCACGCACCCCCTGCTTACCTTCTCGGCCCGTCTGCTCCCGTCCGGCGCCGGCGGCTACTACCAGCGGGCTCCATGACCTGCTCTAGAGTAGCGCGCCGGGTGATGACATCACCCGGCGCGCCACCCTGGAGCAGGCCGCGGAGCCCGCTGGTAGTAGCTGCTAGTGCCGGACGGGAGCGGACGGGCCGAGAAGGTAAGCACTCCCCTCCTCCCCCCCCCCGCTGTCCACTTTCATCGGCGGGCGCCCGCTGGTGCCCGCCAATGGAAGCGGCGGTGGGCGCCAGTGGGCGCCCGCCGATCCGCCGATCCGCCGAACCGGTTCGGAGCCTTTTCGGACCGGTTCGGATTGGATCGGCCGATCCAGCTGCGGGATCGGAAATTGGATAATTTATCTGATTTCCCACTGGACCGGACTCGGATCGTGGATCGGGTCCGATCCAGTGCACATCCCTAGTATTAGGCGTAAATGCGCTTCTGCGAATATGCGTATACGGCTAACCAGGTGCAAAGCCGAATTCTTGTAGATGAGGCCGCCTGTTCCTCCGATTATGCGCATCTTCTCAGAAGCACTTTATCGTAAATGCTTGTATGCAGGAGGTAATTGAGCACTCAACAGGTGACCTTACCGGTTGTTTCAAATGCGCTTTACAAGTAGTTAATGCGGAGAATCGCTTGTTCACATAGTCAAAATGCGCTTTAATGGCCGGAGCAAAATAAAACTCGCTATTTAACGTGCATTCGATAATGCGCATAATCGGAGAGAAAACGCACCTCTACGCCCGATTTGCGCTCCGTTCTTGTAGAGGTAAATTTTTTAATGCGCCTTGAAAGAGCTTTAAATGCCTCTTGTAGAGGCAGCCAGAGAGAGGAAAAAAACAGCCATAGAGATGTAAACTAAACAGTCTCCCCAGTTTCCTGTTACCATGGTTTCCATTCACATGTGAGCCATCAGTTTGCAACTATTTTTTTTTCCTGGACAGGGGGAACAGAGAGAAAGAGAGAGAGAAAAAACAGTTTAGCTTTGAAAGATGATATCGCTTAGCTACAATCTATGCTGATTTCCAGCAGCCTTAAAGAGACTGGGGGGGGCACACAATCTAAGAATCAATCAGACCCATTAGGAGTCACTATCCTTTTAAATATCTCAGGTATCAAATATCCTTGAAGTCACCTCAGATCATCAGAGAAGAGGGCAGCATGCTAACTGCAAATCAAATTCCTCCAGTGGGGGAGGACCAGAGCAAAAGACATGGTGATTCACTGGGGGAATCGTGGAGAAGATAGGGAGAGAAGGAAGGAATCTTTCTCAGGAGTAGAAATTTGTTGGTGCTACTGAAAGGAGGACAGGGCTCCTGTATCTTTAACAGTTTCATAGAAAAGGGAATTTCAGCAGGTGTCATTTGTATATATGCAGAACCTGGTGAAATTTCCTCATCATCACAAAATTAAAGCTGCAGAAGCCCTGCCCTCTTTTGTATATGGTCAAGAGGACAGGGCTCCTGCAGCTTTCACTGTTGTGATGAATAGGGAATTTCACCAGGTTCTGTATGCATACGAATGACACCTGCTGAAATTCCCTGTCCTTTGCAACTGTTAAAGGTACAGGAGACCTGTCCTCCTTTTCATATAGCCACCCTAATCCTGACCATGTTCAGGGCTGGCCCTACCACAAGTCAGAGTGAGGCAGTTGCCTCAGGCAGCAGCTGCTGGGGGTAGAGCACCGAGCAGCAACCAGGTATGGGAGGACAGAGGGCCATGAGCCCCATGTGGCACCCCTCACAGTGGAGGGCACTGTCCTGTTGCCAGTGCTGAAGTAAGATTCAAGTGCCAGTCCGGGCATCTTCTGTACATGGATTTGGGTTGGGGTGGTCATCCTATTCTTCACCTCAGGCAACCAAATATCTTGGGTCAGCCCTATTCATTAGCAGCCCCAGTGGCAGTAGATGCAGCGCTGTTTTATCTCCTGCTGGTAACTGTTCCTCCACCCCACCCCCCAAAAATCAAAGGAAAGTGGATTAGAATACAGGTTAGCTGCTGCAGGTGCTAAATCCGGTGCTCTGAGAGATGCTCCCCGCACCTAGAGGAAAGAGAGGTGTGGAGAATGCGGCATCCTTTCCAACAGAAATTTCTAGAAGGCCACCCGAGGGAATAGAGGTTGAGGGGCTGCCCCACTGTCCCTCACTCACATTAGGCAGAGTGAGACAATCGCCTCAGACAGCAGATGCTGAGGGGCAGCAGTGGTATTCCTTCTGAATCGTCTAGGGCATTCCCCCCCCTCTCTTGGAGGGCAAAGTTATGTCCTGCCTGTGCCCCCTAAACTAACCTGTCACTTTCAGGTGAGGAGGGCCCTATCCCATTGCTAGTACTGAAGTAAGATTCTACTGCCAGACCAGTGGGGGAGCGTCATCTTGTCTTTTGTCTCAGGCAGCACAATAGGTGGGACCACCCCTGCTCACTGCCACTTCTTAACGACGCTTCAGGCAAATTAGTTACTGGCCAGAGGTTCAGACACTTTAATGTCTTTATTTCACTGAATAATACAACAGAACCTGATGTGGGATCTGTAACGGGGCACTGATTCACCTGTACTTGCGCTTGTTTCAAAGCAGGTTAGCTTTGGGGTTTATTGTGTTGTTGACATGGGCAAGGTGATTTTAAAAGGCTTTGGAAATTTATTAATCTCCCCCTCCTCCACAACATTTTCTTGCCCACCTCCCACTGGAATTCAAAATGGCCATCCTCTTTTGATTGCCCTAAAAAGGAACATTGTACCTGATCCTCCGAAACCAAACAACACTGGATTGTGGTGGTTGAATAAAACACTCCACAGTGTCAGGGACATTACTGTAAAAGCTCTGCTGTATAACCTCATTGTTTTCACTTCCCTTGAAGAGGAAGCCTTCAATAGGCTCTTAAATAGATTTAAAAAGTGAAGGACAGAAGAATGAAGTTGGCCACTCATGCATTACTGAAAAAAAGGACAAAAAAGACACTGATTTGCATAATATTTCAAATGCTGGGCTTTTTGACATGAGGCATTTATCAGGTGCTTGTTATTCTCTACTCACGGTTGTTTAACTGGTTCTTTAGATGACAACGTGACCCTCTGGTTTCACTTCTGTGTCTAACTAGCATTTTCAACGAGTTTTTTCAGAACAGTATCTATTTGTATAAGTGAAATACAATACTTTTTCCACTTGTGTATTTGTGCTATTCTGCTATATCACAGTGCCCCCTACAGGCTATGTATTGGAAATACATAGCCTGTAGAGCTCGGATCTCAATTCTGCGACAAAACCAAAAATAGATACAGCCAATTAATAACTGATTAATGGCCTTGTGTAGAAAAGCTCTGGACTGAATTTTAGAAAAAAATCAATATAACACTAGAGTGGAGTAGACTGTGACCAGATGACCTGTTCTCCTGCTCCGTCTGCTATTCAGGTGCTATAAATGGGCAACTCCAAGGCCTCTTATCTCCCTTCTCATGGTTCTTTAACTTTGAATGGGACTTGGACTGGAAAGGCCTCAAAAAGAGGACTGCCCTTTGCAAAGTAGGAACAGCCAAGACACCTATTGCATATAATATTGGATTTAAAATTTATGAGTCAGCCTTCCCTTGCCAGGGAAAATAATTCAGATTTCAGTGATTCAACAGTACTGAGATTTTAAACTGAAAACTACAGGCTTTTCCTTGTTTGGGGGTTATTTGGGGACATGCTTACCTGTATGATAATTAGAGCAAGAAAACAATTGTTTCCAAATAAAATTAGAAACATTTGTGCCTATAGCAGTAAAAAAAAAAAAAAAAACATGCGGTTTTTTAAAAAGAATCATCTTGGGCAAAAAGTCATTTGGGAGCATGGTGAAATATAAGCAAGGCAGCCAAGTCCTGAGATGAGGAGGAGGAGGAGGAGGAGAAAGCATGGGCGATACAGGATGAGATGGGAGCGTGGTTTAAAATTGCATTATGTCTGGCCTCGGAGTTATTGATTTTTCTTCTTTTTTCTATTTATAGCAGCTAAACTCAGTGTCAAATCTCTTCCAGCGGTCATGGGCTCCGGCAGAAACCGGGCCAGCCAGTCTCCCTGAGAAAGGAGCAGCAAAGACAGACTCGGGTGGGGTGGGGAAGGAATAGGGCTGCGTGAGGATAGCATAGCTTGTAGAGCCGGGGTGGCCAGGTGTCCTCTTTTACAGAGGTCAGTCCTCTGTTTGAAGGGCTGCCCTGTCCAATTCCAGTTTAAAGATAAAGAACCATAAGAACTGCTGATTATCAATAGTTGGGACCTGGACAGCAGACGGAGCAGGCAGGCACTGTGGTGAGATGTACTGCATTTCTCTTTAAATTATAGTATCTACATTTGCATCTCTCTGTAAAAATCCGCATATGTACATTTTATGCACATATGTGCCCTCTTTTGCTTGCATTTCCTCTTTTTTGGCAATTCATAACAAAGATGATGATGATGACGACGGGCTCTGCAACAAAATGTAGTGTGGAGTATTCCTGTTCCTCCACCCACCCACCCCACCCCCGCCACATGGTCAGTTTCTATTCTGTGGTTATTAAGCACTCATTGAGCCTGTTCAGATGACACATTAAGCCATGGTTAGGCCACTAACCCTTTTGAAGCAAGTGGTTAGTGAGCGTGTTTAAACTGTGATTGTGTAGCCACCATGGTTAGGAATGGTTCACACAACACGCTAAATCATGTTTCACATGACATACTAAGCCATAATTAGGCTGACCATATGAAAAGAAGGACAGGGCTCATGTTGCTTTAACAGCTGTAGAGAAAAGGGAATTTCAGTCAGTGTCATTTGTATGCAATTAGTACCTGGTGAAATTACAACAGTTAAAGTTGCAGGGGCCCTGCCCTCTTTTGTATCTGGTCACCCTAGTATAGTGCCTGCAACTTTAATTGTTGTGATGAAGAGAGGATTTCACCAGGTACTAATTTCATACAAATGACGCCGGCTGATTCCCTTTTCTCTACAACTGTTAAAGTTACATGAGCCCTGACCTCCTTTTCATATGGTCAGCCTAGTAATGTTTAGCTCAAAATGCTTAACCATCGTGGCTTAGTGCGCCGTCTGAACAGGGCCAACGAGTTGTTTCTGTCCCCATCCCCACCCCCACTTTGTATTTTTTTTAAGTACTTCTATTTAATTTTACTTCTGCAAACCTTGGGGTTCCCCCAAACCTGCTGATATCTTCCCCTGATGCTTGGATAGTTCCATTTACCTGTGATCTATAGTTGGAGAATTTAGTGTGCCAGTATCCTCAGTACACCTGGTGCTTTACAGAGTTTTATAATAGCAACGACAAAAGAGAGTGATTCCCCGTCCCCAGAAGCTTGCAATATAAAATAGATAGTAGGGAAGAAAACAGAGGGCTGGAGAGAGAGAGAGAGAGAGAGAGAGAGAGAGAGAGAGAGAGAGAAGGGATGCACACACAGATACATATATAGTTTGCTGGTCTGGTTGACCGTAATAAATAAATGATTATTATTACATATATAGTACCATGCCTGAACGAATCAAGGGTTGGAATATACCTGCACCTCTTGTTGACCAGTATTGAAGTCTCAACTTCCTGTGATGTGGCTACCACAAAGAAATGCACTCCAAAGGGAGGTCACAGCTCAGGCTTTGGAGACCTATGAACCCAGGGCCACAGCTGACACCCCAGGTCCAGGGCATTGGGTAACAGTAGGCTGACCATATGAAAAGGAGGACAGGGCTCCTGTATCTTTAACAGTTTCATAGAAAAGGGAATTTCAGCAGGTGTCATTCGTATGCATACAGAACCTGGTGAAATTCCCTCTTCATCACAACAGTTAAAGCTGCAGAAGCCCTGCCCTCTTTTGTACATGGTCAAAAGACAGGGCTCCTGCAGCTTTAACTGTTGTGATGAAGAGGGAATTTCACCAGGTTCTGTATGCATACAAACAACACCTGCTGAAATTCCCTGTCTTTTGCAACTGTTAAAGATACAGGAGCCCTGTCCTCCTTTTCATATGGTCACCCTAGGTAACAGGAGCTCCAAAAGAGCTGGGAGCAAACCAACCACTCCTGTCACTGGTCTCTTGCCACTGGGCCGTGCAGAACTGGTAATGTGCCCAGGCCAGATGGGAAGTGTGTGCCCCCCCCCATTTCACACTGCTCATTAAGTACTTTTTAATGTATTTTTAATCCCCACCAACATGTCCGTTCTACATAACACCTTCATATTAAACCTGTTCTACCACCCCTCAATGTTGAATCAGAAATTAACATTTATTTTTAGTTGCTGTACAAATAGAAGCAACAACAATCAAACAGTCCTTCATCATGATCAAATAGGGTGGCCAACTGTCAGGATTTCCCCGGATTTGTCCTGGTTTTTGTTCTATTCTGGGTGTCAGGGGGGATTTTCTGTAATTTTCTATAATGTCCTGGAAAGACACGCTTTCCCTTTGAAGGCTGCATTAGCATGGTGGGAGAGAATGACACACCTTCTGGAGGTGGGTCATTTCCCTCGCACTGCTCCAATCAGGGCCTGAAAGGGGAAAGCCTGTCATTCCCAGACATTATAGAAAAGGCCCTGATTGAAGCAGTGGAGGGTGGGAATTACACACTTTCCCCTCCTCCACCCCATTTCGGGCCTTTAAGGTGGTGGGGGTGAATGACATGCATCCCAGAGGCCCCTGAAAGCTGCTTTCCCATCCCCATCCCACTGGGTGTCCTCTTTTTTAGTTTCCCAAATGTGGTCACCCTATGATCAAACATTATCATCATCATCATCATCATCATCATCATCACCTTCACGGTATCATCATCATCATCATCATCATCATCATTAATAACTATCATCATCCTTACCTCTGCTCCAGAGATTATATGCCATGGAGATTGAGGAAAGAGATGCAGTAAGGACAACCATTGCAACTTAGGCACATAGATCCCCGCCCGCATGCAGCATGGCCTTCTGGATCGTGTAGTCTGACTGTGGTATTCATGACGGACAGCTTCTGCGCTGGTTCCGCAAGGCGGGCTCCTCACTTCTCAATGGTTCGCTTACGCTATGGAAGCAGTAGCATAAGCTAGGGGGGGACCTCCTCGTCGGAGGGCCTTCTCAAAAGCGTGGGCCCTGGGCCAACTGGCCCCACTGGGGGGCCCTCTGCCCTGCCCTGCCCTGCCCACAGTTGCTGTGCAGTTGGAGATGCTTGTAACGTGTGCTTGTCAGCCTGCTGGCCCTTACCAGTTAGTTGCTTGCCAACGTAAAGACATAAGAGAGGCCCTGCTGGATCAGACCAAGTGTCCATCTAGTCCAGCACTCTGTTCAGTGGCCAGCCAGCTGTTGACCAGGGGTCCCACAAGCAGGACATGATGCAACAGCACCCTCCTGCCCGCCCATGTTCCCCAGCAACTAGTGTATACAGGCTAACTGCCTCTGATACTGGATACAAAGCCATCAGGACTAGTAGCCATTGAAAGCCTTCTGCTCCAGCATAGCCGTTCCCCCTTTCCCTGGCCCTCTGTGGTATCCCCCCCCCACATGCCACCCTTCCAGCCACCCACTGTGACCCCACCTCTACTTGTGCCACTGCTGTAGGGGAGCCCTGACTGCATGTTGGCCAATTGTGTGGTTAAGGTGATGCTCTCTGGAGCAGGGATCCCATGTTCTGGTTCTGCTTCCTTGCACAGTTAGCACGTGAGATTGACGTCATCATTGTAACTCCCAAAAGGGAGGCTTTCCACTGCTGAGCCCACATATGCATCTCCCAATGGTAGGGTTTCAGCCCTCAACTCCTACCTGCCACTGAATTGACCTTCTCTACCCCAATTCATCCCCACTGAGCTAACAGCTGCAGTACCTGTTCCGCATTGCTGTGGTTGTAAGGTGCTTTCTGTTTTGGCCATGAAATCTCTCCTTCCCCCTCCCATGCAAAATGATTGTTACCGTTTCACTGACACCAATACGTATCCCAAACCTGCAGCTTTATACGTTGTGGACAATGGATACCATGGAAGGACTCCAAACCTCTCCTGGGAGCTTTATACTTGCAGACTTATCACTGCTGCTGCTGCTGCACCTTAGAAGGCCTCTAAGGAGGGAAGAGCTCCAGGCTAGTCCGGGCATCCCATTTGTGCACTGTGGATTGGATCAGTTGATGTCATCCTGGCATCTGGACATTTGCTCTAGTCCCTTGCATGCATGGCTAAGATGTGGGCATTGTGAGCGTGAAATTACTGATTACTGGGTGGCAGCAGACTTGCCAAGGATGCTGTGAACATGGCTGTGTTGCTAGGTTCTCTCTCTCTTTCTTTCTTTCTTTCTTTCTCTCCCTCCCTCCCTATTTTTCAGCATCTATTCTTGTGGTTTTTACTTTGCTGCTAGGAAATGCATCAAGAATGCAACAACATGAAGTTGCATTAGCCTTGGTATAACAGCGCCTGGTATAGCAGAACCCTAGGGCCGTCTTGCCCGTTCTAGAGCACCTTCCCTATACTTGCCAGTTAGCACAGCATTACTAAATCAAAACAAAACAAAAGAGATGGGCCACTGCCTCAAGGAGCTTACAATTGGATCTACGGAATGAGAGAGTGGGGATTTCCAGGTGATGAATGTGAGCAGATGCAGTCACACATATTTAAACCAATGCAGTTAGGAATAAGGAATAAGATGGGGGTTACACAATTGGTCTGGGCACACTAGATGTGCGAGGCTGCATTTTTCACACATGCTATTTTGTACTTTTAGTGCTCGGAAAGTGAGGAATCCATGCAATACAGGAATGACTTTGAGAAATGGAAAACATGATCTAAATCCTGAGGGTTGTTATTTTTTTTAAGTATGATACTAGGGCTGTGCATGGATCCGGATCTGGATCCTGAATCCGGAGTGGATCGGGCTGATCTGGGCCTCCCAGATCCGAACCGGATTGGATTGGGCGAGCGCTGCATTTGCCGGTCGTGGTGGGTGACGTCATCACCCAACGCGAGTGGGAAATGCAGCGGCACACAGTTAGGAGAGAGGACGAAGGCAGGATGATGCAGAGGAGGCAGCAGGTAAGCAGGGAGAGTGGGGGAGGGAGGGGGAGAGCAGGGAGAGTGGTAGGGAGTGCTGTGCACAGATCCAGATCTGGATCTGAGTCAGATAGGATCAGGCTTGATCTGATCCAATCCCAGTTGGATCGGGCCCGATCTGGACCTGACAGATCGGGATCTGGATTGGATCGGGGGGGGGGTCTGTGCACAGCCCTATATGATACTTGTATACCATGCCACCCCTACCACACCCTGCCACCAAGGGTGCCCCCAATTTCAGGATATCAGACACTTTTTCAGCAGGTGGCATCTTTATGTCTTTGCTCACCTCCTCCCCAGTCCGAGAAGCAGAGGGGCCATGGGGCCGCGTGGCCCATGGTGGTGGCACAAGCCTCTGCAAGCCAGATGCAGAGCCTCCACAAGCCACATCCAGCCTGCTGGCCAGAGGTTTTGCACCCCTACTTTATGAGATGCAATTAAGTAGACAATTGCAACAGCCTCTTCTAATATATGTGCTCCCTCAAAATCCAGCACAGGCCCCAAAGCCATAAAAAAGGTCCCATGGTTAAACAGCCTCCATCAAGAGACCCATGCAAGGTAGATTTTTCCTCTATGGCAGGGGGAGGGCAGAAGGTAGAACAGGAGCTACCTGTAGATCTCTGGGTGACTTGCCATACATCATCCAAATTGTTTAACAATAGCAGCAACAATAAGACTTCTCCCTGCCTGAAAATTGGTCTGCTAAAATGAAGAAAACCGGGGGGGGGGGGGGGTTGTGAGCTCAATGTTGGCACTGAAAACAAAAGGCATCTTGTTCCTTAATTCTAAGTGTATGATCCACCTCACTACCACCCCCACTATTTTGCACGTGATTCCGGTTGGTGAGTTTTGGATTCAAGTAAAAAACAAAATCGTTCCTGCAAACTTGATATCTGCTTGCCCCTGCTCCACAGTTTGATTTGGTTCACACGTAATTACAACCCAGATTATGGGTTGACTATGGGTCATCCCTGAATTGAAGGTTGTTGTTGAATCATGGGTTGCCATTAACGTGTGAACCCTGTGAAGGTTGTTGTTGAATCATGGGTTGCCATTAACTATAGTTTAACATCCCAGAGTTCACAACCCAATAATGAACCATGGGTTCTCATTGTGGATTATTTGTGGTTAACAGCCCATAATGAAACCATACTGAAGGGTTCACATGTAACGACAACCCATGATTCAATAACAATGCACAATTCGATGAAAACCCATACTCAACCTGTACTCTGGGTTGTTGTTACATGAGAACCAGGTCTTTAAGAACATAAGAAGAGCCCTGCTGGATCAGACCAAGGGTCCATCTAGTCCAGCATTCTGTTCACACAGTGGCCAACCAGCTGTCGACCTTTGATTGTTCATGTTATGATGTCATGTTATCTTTTCTTCACCTTGGTATATTTTGTTGAATGACTAATGGATGCTATGTATCACTGAATTGAAGATGATGCCATTCCTCTTCCATGATGGAAGCTAAAAACAAAAACAAAAAACCAAAGCTCTTATTTAAAATTAAATAGACAGAAAGAATCTACTTTCACCCCACTTCTAAACTAGCAAAGCCCAGAAAGGGTAATTGAATTCTCCTTGGGGAGTCCAGACACATGTCCAGTCCTATATGCTTTATTTACCCACTCATCCATCTCCAGGGACCTCCAGTTTAGGAAGCCAGGATTCACTTCAGGACAACCAGAGGACAACCCATTAGCTTTACAAACAGGGGTTTGGGAACAGTGCCAGCTCCAGATTTTGGAAGGCCCTTGGGCAAGACCCCCTCAATGAGCCCCTTCCCTCAGGGAGTCTACCTTCTCGGTCCCAATTTCCCCAGCTGCTCTTACTCCTCCTCCTCCTCCTTCTCTTTCTGCTCATTGCTAACGTTTGCTTGACGGGCAGAGAGACGGTGAGCAAGGGCCATATCCTGCTCCTCCTCTTCCTCACCACCACCATTGTCCCAGCCAGAATGAGAGGCGTGTGAACAAGCAGGTTGCAATGGAGAGGAGGAAGAGCAAGGCCAGGGGGCTCTTGGCACTGGGCCCATACCGGAGTGTGGGCCCTCAGTAGGTGCCCCACCATGTCAATCCTGGATGCTGGCCCTGGATGGAATCATGCCTTTGCTGAGATAATACCTCGTTTGTCTCAAAGGCTAGAAGCAGAGAATGCTTCTTTTCAGAGCGAGCTAAAGGTGGTTTGGAAGGGGCATTGCTGCATGTGGTGTGTAGGCATGCTCATACCCTTTGTTTGGATGCCATCAAACCAAGCTTTTTGTCCTGCAACTTACCAGGGCTTTTGCTTCTGGATTCTTTGCAAGACTAAGGTTGGCTCCCTTACACGGGCAGACACATGCTTTGATTCCAGGACTTAATTTGTCTGCAAGTTCTATATCTTTCATTGCACAGCCACTAGATAACGGTGCCGTATAGTGCAACTCCATCATTACAAGTCCATCATTACTGCCGATATATCGGATTAACACTCCTTGCCACGTTATTGCTAATCTTTTAAAAAGTGGGATAAAGGTAAAAATGCATGGGAGGCACCCTGCAGTTTGCTGGTGTCGTGTAAAGGACCAGCAAACTTCCATGAGTGACCAATCACATTCGTGCCATAAAAGCCTCATGCAGAAACACTCTTTGCCTCTGGGAAACAGATTTGAATCTTGTTTCAAAAGCTTCCCAAGCTGGTTTGACCAGAGAGGCAAAACAAAGATATGTGCCGTTCTCGGTCCACTTTCAGTTCTCTTAAAAACCAGGAGCTATACTAGAGTGACCAGATACAAAAGAGGGCAGGGCTCCTGCAGCTTTAACTGTTGCGATGAAGAGGGAATTTCATCAAGTGCTGCATGTATACAAATGACACCTGCTGAAATTCCCTTTTCTATACAACTGTTAAAGATACAGGAGCCCTGTCCTCCTTTCCAGGTCACCCTATATCTCTACCCCTCTGCTAAACACTCCTAAAGCAAAGGAGTAGGGCAGAGAGCTTCGGCTATGGGGCAGTATATAAATGGAATAAAATAAATAAATAAATAAATAAATAAGTGGCCACAATCTCACCACCCACTCCGTCTCTATCCCTGTGAAGAGAACATCCAAACACTGCTAGACGTACATTTCAAAGGGTAGCGGAAGTGGTCTGAGAACATTTATTCTCTGCCCTGAACACAGTTACCTCATTGGAAGACAGCCAAGATGTGCTCAAAAACCGCTTCTGCCCTGTTTTAGGATGTCTGTCTGTCTGTCTTTTGCTGGTTCACACTCTAAATGGGATTCTTTCTGGGTGTAAAAATGAAGGGTGACTCCAATCTTAATTCATTATAGGGTGACCAGATAAAATCCAGGTCAGGGCTCATGTAACTTTAACAGTTGTAGAGAAAAGGGAATTTCAGCCAGTGTCATTTGTATGCAATTAGTTCCTGGTGAAATTCCCTCTTCATCACAACAGTTAAAGTTGCAGGGGCCCTGCCTTCTTTTGTACATGCACTCTAGTATAGTGCCTGCAACTTTAACTGTTGTGATGAAGAGGGAATTTCACCAGGAACTAACTGCATACAAATGACTCTGGCTGAAATTCCCTTTTCTCTACAACTGTTAAAGTTACATGAGCCCTGACCTGGGTTTTATCTGGTCACTCTACTTCATTCAGAAAAACAAATAAACCATGTGCCTTTCATATTAAAAAAAAAAACTTTGGGAAACGTGGCTGTAGGCAATTGTCTCTGATGGGGCAGACAGGGGGAAAGGTGCAGGGTTTTTTTAAAAAATAAAGAGCAGGAGGAGAGGGCTCACATGGATCTCTGACCCATATACTAAGCCCTGCTTTCTTCGCTGCTGCTGCTGCTGCTGCTGCTGCTGCTGCTGCTGCCAGTGTTCGCTCTGATGCCTTTGAGGTCTTTCTGTCACCGCCTGATTCCATCCTCTGGCCCAGCTTTGCAGAGAATACGGGAATCACACACTGGCATCTCGGAGCGGGTAATGGAGAAACCGAATGAACCAGCCAAGGGATGAGATCATCTGTTTATACATACTACTCCTTCCATTAAACTGGGGAGGAGGGGAGGGAGGCTTTTAAGGACTGATCACTGGCCTGTGAAACTAGCCCTTTGTTTGTTAGGATGATTCTTGCTGTCTCTCAGCTCCTTTGTGTGTAAGGCTTGATGCGCTCCTGGCATCTCTCTCCATTTCGAAAAAGATGATGTCATCAGAGAGGTATAATCAAAGGGACCAGCAACATTTCAGCTTAGGAAAAGCTGAAGGGAATGGTCCACTGGCCACTGCAGAATCCAAGCGGGGGTGGGAGTGTTCTGTTGAGACCATAAGAAGATCTCTGCTGGAGCAGACCCAAGTCCGGCATCCTTCCTGTTTCCTACAGTGGCCAACCAGGTGCCCATAGGGGAATAGCCCCCTCCTGCTGTCATTCTCCAGCAATTGATATATCTAGTCAGAGACCTCCGATGCTGGAGGTGATGTATAGCCATCAGGATTGATAGCCTTCTTGTCCTCCATGAATTTGTCTAGCCTCCTTTTAAAGCCCTCTAAGGTTACACATTTTCTTGGTACTTGCCCTTAGGAAATCACTGGCCCTGTTTTGGTTTTGTGAAGATTTGGAGGTTTGCCCGTAACAAAATTTTAAGTTCCCGGATCCAGTTCTCCAGAAATTAAATCTGAGTATGAATGAATGCATCTTGACTCCAGTGCACGTGAATGTAAATGTCCACACATTAACACTAAGGTGCCATGTATTGCCTAGCATGACATTTCACACATTGTTGCCCAGTTTAGATGGGGATGGGGAATAAATGGTCCTCTGGATAATGTTGGTCTGCAACTCCCATCATTCCTCATTGTCAGCTATGTTGGCTAGGGGTGATGGGAGCCACAGTCCAACAACATCCGGAGGGCCACATTGGCCCCTAGCCCTGGTTTAGATGATGGTTTGGAGGCTTTTGCGCTTTTTCTAGCATACCTTTAACCAAAAGAATAAGTAGCATCTTTGTTTTTAAATCAGTGCAGAAAAGACCTTCCCAGAGTAAATGAACAAGCCTATGGTGGGGTTCAAAGGTGGTGTCATGAAAAGCTTAGAGAAGGCTCAGGAAACTAGACAAGAACTGTATTGTCTCTCTCCATCAAGAACAGAACAGCAACAGAAAACCTCTCTCTAACCAGATACAACTAAATCTAGTGCCACCTAGTGACTGAATTATATGATGACACTATCCACTCATGGTGGGGAGAAAAGACATTTATATACATACGCTTTCACCTATGAAAAATTGGAGGGTGTGAGAGGCCAAACTTTACCATTTCACAAAATCACTTCTGCACACACAGGCGTCACAAAATAGGTGAGTTTTGAAATGTGGATTTTAGTTTATGGGTGTGTCAACAGCACTGTCTTCTACATATGGCACCCACAATATGCCTCCTGTGCTATCTGTGAGAAGGGTGATGCTTGGAATCTTGGGAATTGTAGTTCTCCCAAATAGACATGATGAAGACCACTTGGGTTTACTTCTCAGGGCCAAACTACTACATGGTTATTTATTCATTATTACATATTCGGGTTGGTGGGTATGTTTGGAATTTTGAGAGTGCCATGGGTCTTCTCACCAAATGGCTGGCATGGGGGGCTTGCCCATTCATAAATGGCTGCCATGAATAAATAAATAAATAAATAAATAAATAAATAGATATTTAAACCAACAAAAAATAAAATATAAAATAAAATAAAATGGCTGCCATGGTGGTTATGGCCAGTTACGAAATCCTCCCAGTAGGCAAACAAGTGAGACTTAATGAACGGTAGCTTCCCCAAGAACCTAAGTACAGAGCAGAGGTGATGTCTGAGCAACAAAACACAAAACCACTCTTTTGAATCCAAATAAAGATAGCACTAGAGAGCAGCAATTTGCTTTGAAACATGCTAGTTAGTTTTAAATAAAAAAGTGAAATCAATTATGAATCAGGAGAGGCACCAAGTTGCAGAACCCCTTTCCTCCAAAAAGCTCAAAGCAGAAAACAAGGTACACCCCTGCCTGAGGTAAATTACGCTAAGAGATTATGACAATCAGTGAGCCTCATGGCTGAGAGGCGATTTGAAACTGGGTCTCCCCAGACTTAGTCTGACACCCTTAGCCTCTAGGATTTGTTTTACTTAAAAGTAGCTGCAGGGTGGAATGAGGAGTGGATTGGAAAAGAGTCACTGACAACACATTCATGAATAAGGCATCCACCCAAATTGTTCTGGCAACAGATATTGTGTCAGGTTGTTTTTGTTGGTTTGCTGTTTGTCATAGTTTTATGGAGATTAAGTTTTTATGAATCCATTTTCATTGTCCCATATCATTTCAGGTGCCTTTATGGTAGAGAGCAGCTCATACATACTAGCAATAAAATAAATAAGAAGAATCCCAGAGCCATCACTTCGTGAGGGGGTGAGGTGGGGGAGTATACTGAGTCTCAGACCAAAGAACATGGACCAATCCAGCCCATGCAAATACCATGGGAAGGGCTGGGATAGTTTTCAATACTGGTCAAGGAAACTCCCTCCAATCCATATCAGGGGCTGCTTAGGCTTCACAAGTGGGATGAATGGAGGTCTTTATTTGTATGTGAGGGAAAAGAGGATGTTCGTGTTCACGCTTGCGTTTGTGTTTCGAAGTGTGTGTTATGCATGTGGGAGTAAATAGCATTCTTTTGGGGTGTTTGTAAGCACGTTTGTCCCCTCTATGGGGTGGATGTAGAAGTTCTTCACATCTGTGGGCACATGCACTACTGGAATTAGAACAAAACATTTTGCTGCCTGAGGCAAAGGACAAACACCCCCCCCCCCCAAATCCCATGTATAGAAGCCAATCAGACTAGTAGTTGAATCTTACTACAACACTGGTAATGGGACAGCATCCTCCACTGTAATTTAGGGCAACAAGCTGGCCCAGAGGTTGCAGGACACGCCACACGGCACACTCAGCGCTGCCCTCCAACACCTTGCTGCTGCCTGCCACCCCCTGACATCTGCTGCTTGAGGCAGCTGCGTCACTATGATTCATGGTAGGGCCGGCCCTGAAATGGAATAAAAATTGCTGTGAATGCATGTTCGCACGTGTGTGTGTGTGTGTGTGTGTGTGTGTGTGTTATATACTTGACCGTGTCAGAAGACTAAGTTAGCATTCCTTCACACTATCTGAGAGTAAATCCTACTGCACATATAGAACATCTGAATGGGCATATATAGGATCATGCTGTAAATCTACATGTTGTATGGCTATGGGACTGCTGCTTGTGTGGGGGAAGTGTGTGAGTGAAGAACTCTTGTAATTGTATGTAGGTGGACGATGAGCAATGCTAACATCAGGTACATGTTGGGTATCGAGAGCTTTATGCAGTTATGTCTTTCAGGATGAATTTTAATGTCTTAGGGGAAAGGGATTTGACAAGAGCAGTTCTTCATAGCCTTTACTCTTTGCTTCTGGAATAAGCCGCTTGCCCACATCTGCATGACTCCAGTTGCAATCTTCCTGCACGTCAAACCATGTGAGTTTTCTTTCCAAACCCACTAAAACATATCTGGATTGGTGTATGTATCAGCAGAGTTGTTTATATTTTGGGCAGAATTCCATTGATTCCTTTTGCTGCTAGTTCTCATGATTTCCAGGAACAGCTTTAAAAAGCAGCCTGAAAAGAGACCAGAGTGGGACTTGTGAGCAATAGTTAGGGCATGAGAAGCTGCCTTTCTCCCACAATGGCCACTGTGTTCTTCTGCAGCTGATAAGCTTTACCCAAGCCAATCTCTGCATCCTTCCATCCTTCTTTTCGGAGGCAGGATGAATGATGGGGAAAGAACATATGTGTGACATATACACTGATTTCCTTCATGCAGTCTGTGCACAGATTTTGGCTTTTGGGCATATATGCAGTCCTGTCCATATCTCATATATAGAACAAGATTAACTAAACATACCGCAGCACCTACCCAGCTGCTCTTTCTGCTACCTCCATCTCAGGGGCTTTTTGGGGGGTGGGGGGGTTCCTTTAACCAGATCATTCCTTACAGCAGAGTTAAGTAAAACAATAGTGCCACCTGATGCCAGATGAACGAATAACCACACAATGGAGCTTCACCACACTTCAGTGTCTTTCAGTTAACACTAATTCTCTGAATGGTGGGTGATTTGTCAATTAGACCTGTTAACAGTTCTTGGGTTATTAAAAACTACGTTATTACTACTCAAGGGTCTCCAGCTATTTTAGTATGCCCCCACCTAATCCCAGAATGTTGTCTCTAGTGAGGGCCTGTAAGGATTGACAGTTGCATGGTCTGACTGGGACCTAGCTTAATGAGTTTGAGAATCTATGTATACTTAGGCCCAGATGCACAGAAGGGAATAATAAGGGCAGCGTGCAGCATTGACTACCGCATTTGGCAGGCAGAATTGGAAGCCTCTGTATTGGCCAGACCTGGTATAAATACCAGAGGCCCAGCCTTGCTCAAATCAACAGAGCAGTACCTTCTGCTGTTGATGACTGATCCAAAACCCAGACCTGGAGCAAGTTCCCCAGGTTCTGTTGCTGAGACTGACCCCTATTCCAGACCTGGATTTGGACCCCCCTAGACAAACATGAGGTTTAACATAAAATGGCAATGGCCTGTCTAGACCAGATTGATTTATCAGACAATAGCCAACATCCGATGCTTCAGGGGAAACAACACAAGAAACAGGGGCATTGGAAAAAGAGAGAGGAGAGGAAAACGGAAGCACCGATCAATCGTCTCTCTCATTTGCTTCTAGCTGCTGGCAGCCAAAGCCATAGGAAAGCTCGAGTTGTGTCCACTGACCCTCTTGGCCACTATAGAATGAGAAATATCTTACTTTTAGCAAGACTTAAATAATTATTAATAGAGAAAATCGCCCACTCATAACACAGAAACTGGAGAACCCAATTTTTTTTATTATTATTTTTTAAAAAACCTAATGTTTTTAAGATGAAAATGGATATGTTGCCAAGGAGATTAGAACTGTAGGAGGAGGGTGGGTGTGTGTGTGTGTGTGTGTGTTTTCATAAAACTATTCTTGGAAATTTACTTTGCTTAGATTCCTTCTTTACTGTGAAGCACTTATAGCTCTCCTACCCAAGTTGGTGTTTCGTCTTCCCCAACCTGGTGCCCTCTGGAGATGTTGGACTACAAGTCCCATTTCCCCAAAAAGCATTTACTGCGTTGGCTGAGGTTGATGGGGGTTGTAGTCCAACACGTTTGGAAGGCGCCAAGTTGGGGAAGGCTGCAATAGGCGCTCACGTTCCCCTTGATTGAAATTCATGTTGCGTGCATTCGTGCGTACAATAGAAGCAATTTGAAAATCAACAAAGAAAAGATGGCAAAACGCACCTACTTGACATTGTTCCTCCAGGGGTGGGCAACTTGTGGCCCTCTGGATGTATTAGCCTACATCTGGCCATCATCGGTCCTCGCCAGCATAGCCAATGATGAGGGATCATGGGAGCTGTAGGCCAAAACATCTGATATACAGATGTATATCTCCTATACAGTGACACTGAATGGATTTCCAGCACCTCTTTAAAAGCTGCCTATTGCATTTGTATCACAATCACTTAAAAGGTCACTTTTAAAAGGACTTTTCCCTCTCCCCTGGTCAAGGCAGGTCTGTAAAGAGCCAAACCTGAAGGGCAGAAGGCACAAGATTGCAGATGGGGCCAGATTTGGAGGGGAGAGATGTGGCAGATCCATAGCAGGGTCAATCCAGAGACGGAGTTGATTGTAGGCCAGGATCTTGGTCAAGGAGCCTGAATAAAAAGGATTGGGATTCAGATTAAGCGAAGTGGGATGCATGCAGATAAGTAGGAAGGGAGGGAACAGGCAGTTACACCAAGACTTGGCCATCCCACTTGCTGGGCCAGAGTTTGGCTGTTGGCCAGGTAAAGACCTAGACACGTTTATAGCCAAGCCGCTTTAGAAGGACCCATGGGGTTGCTAGGTGGTGAGATGGAGGCGTATGTTGGGACCTGGGGTCAGGAGGTGGGGGGAGAAAAATGCCTCAATGGGCTTTTCCCAAGGGACAGAGCAGGAGACTCGTGGTTTGAACCTTGCCTATCTGTGAGCCTTTAGTGGCATGCATCACACACTAGCTTGTGTCATCTAGCTTCCATCTCCCCAGTCTCCTTTGATCCCGACCTGCTTGCATATTGGCTTTGCTACCATGGGGGTACCAGGGGGAGGTCTGTTTACACTGAGCCCCCCTCCCACAATCAGTATCCTGGAGCACAGCTGGGCAGACAATAGATTTTCAGATATTTGGAACTTCAACTCCCAGAAGCCCCTGGCAGCATGGCCAATGATCAGAAATGCGGGGGGTTGAAGTCCAAAGCATCTGGAAATCTATTTTCTGCCCACCCCTGCCCTAGAGTCTTCACTCAGATATATTTCATCCATTGTAATTGCTTACCGCATCTCTCTCCCTCTGTCTCTTTTTTAAAAGAAGGCCCTAATCCATAGAGACAGAAAAAGAAAGTCTAGTGCCCCTCATGATCACAGCCCTTATTGGTAACTCTGATCTAAAATAAACTGTTTTTTTCCCCCCACACTTCCACTGTAAACTATGTAAGCTTTTCATCAAAGGCCAAAGTAATGCCACTCTGAGCCCATGGGCATTAAGAACATGTGGAAACATAAGAAGAGCCCTGCTGGATCAGACCAAGGGTCCCTGTAGTCCAGCACTCTGATTGCACAGTGGCCAACCAGCTATTGACCAGGAACGTACAAACAGACACGAGTGCAACAGCACCCTCCTACCCATGTCCCCCAGCAACTGGTGTACATGGGCATACTGCCTCAGATCTTGGAGGTAGCACATAGCCATCAGGACTAGTAGCCATTGATAGCCTTCTCTCCCAGGAATTTGCCCAACCCCCCTTTTTAAAGACGTCCAAATCGGTGGCTGCCACCACCACACCTTGATGGTGGCGAATTGTCTGCTGCATCCAGAACTTCCTTTTACCTTTCCTAAATCTCCCACCCATCAGCTTCACGGGATGACGCCGGGTTCTGGTATTATGGGAGAGGGAGAAGTAATGTCTGATCGGTGCAGCGGGCAGGGAAGGTGGGGGACATTATTTTGGATTAGGCTGACCAAATAAAATCCAGGTCAGGGCTCATGTAACTTTCACAGTTGTAGAGAAAAGGGAATTTCAGCCAGTGTCATTTGTAAGCAATTAGTTCCAGGTGATATTCCCCCTTCATCACAACAGTTAAAGGTGCAGGCGCTATACTAGAGTGACCATATACAAAAGAAGGCAGGGCCCCTGCAACTTTAACTGGTGTGATGAAGAGGGAATTTCACCAGGAACTAATTGCATACAAATGACACTGACTGAAATTCCCTTTTCTCTACAACTGTTAAAGTTACATGAGCCCTGACCTGGATTTTATCTGGTCACCCTATTTTGGACGAACTAATCTGGTGCTTACAAGGACCACCTTTTCCAGTCGTGGGCGGAGGGAAGCTTTCGCCTAGGAAACCCCGGTGATGATGCCAGGCTGCTGCCAAGAACGCCACCAGGGCGAAGGCCACCACCAAGCAAAGCCTCCAGCGCGCTCATCCCAGTTCCTTGGAAACCTCCCTGAGCCAGAGACGAGAAAAGAGGAAACTGACTAACACAGCTCCCAGCCACCCCCACCCGCTCCCAGCCACCCCCCACCCGCTCCCTCCCCGGCTGATCTCCTCCGCCTCCTCCATCGCGTCGTCCTGGCCAATGAGGACGCAGCGGGGCGGCGCTCCCGGGCTGTACACAGCCACCACGTGGAGCTGGGGTGGAGACTGGCATCGGCTAAGAAGGCAGAGTCAGCAGCAAGCGGCGGCGCTGGAAGCGTTAGCTTGCTGTTCTTAAATCAAGGATCGGGAGGACGGGAGGAGGGACCCAGCGCCCCTCAGTCGGCCTGCCCCCCCCCCCTCCACCCCTTTGGCTGATTTTCTTTGGGATCTTAAAATAAAAAAGTCTCCTCTCCCCCCCTTTTACGGTCTCCCTCCCCCACCCCCTCCCCAGTATACAGTAAGGTTTGCCGGCTGGCTGTTGGGAGATCTCCATCCTCTTTCTCTCCGCAGATAGAGGCGACCGAGCATTTTGTCGCTGCCGCCTGCAGTAACAGCAGCACGGGCTCTTCTCTCTCCGGGAGACGAAAGCAAAGGGACTGGATCGGAGAGATCATTTGAGGCAGAGGAAAGGCAGCCGCGCTGACGGGGGGGGAGACAAAAACGCACCGGAGCGCACCCCCCCTCCCAAAATAAATACTAAACTCCGCTGGAGCTGTGGGGGGTTGTTTGTCGTTTGGACCCCAGGAGCATCTTGCGCGGATCCTTCTTCGCCTGCTTCTCATCCGAAAGCCCAGCGCTTGCTGCGGGGGCCGAAGACGCCTTTGGGTTGTTGCGGGTGCCTGTGGGTTTAGGACCGCGGTCCATCTGGGTCGCCACCATCGGCATGACGGGAAGGCACTGCAAGGCATCCCAGACGTATGCCAAGGAGAACCGCAGGGTAAGAGAAGAAGTCCGCTACACGGTTCAGGTTTCATTGAACGGTACCGCCAAGCTTTCACGTGGCCGGGGCTTAGCCCCGGAACCGCTTTTCAGTGCCGAGGCTTGAGCCATGCAACGCTTGGAGTAACTCTCAAGTTGCAGTCCCATGATTGAACTCAGTGGGGCTCGCTTCCGAGTAACGTTGCGTGGGATTGGAGGGGGGTTGCAAGGAAAATAGGGCCTCTGGGCACATGCAGACTGCCTTTGCCCTTCACCACTGGCACTGAGTAAATTTGCATGACATCCGGCCACAAGGGATATGGTAAATCCGAGCGTGTGTAGAGTGCCAGTACGGTGGAACTACAGCCAGCCTTCACACACACACACACACACACACACACACACACACACACACACACAGGGGATTAAGGGGGGAGTTACTGTACAGCAAGTGTGGTCTAGTGGCTAAAGTGTTGGACTGGGCGTCGGGAGATCCGGGTTCTAGTCCCCACTCAGCCATGGAAGCCCGCTGGGTGACTTTGGGCCAGTCACAGACTCTCTGGCCAACCTACCTCACAGGGTTGTTGTGAGGATAAAATGGAGAAGAGGCTTATGTATACCGCCTTGGATTCCTTGGAGGAAAAAAAGGTGGGATATAAATGCAATGAATAAATACATGGCTAATATCAGGGGTGTGCTTGTAATGCCACCCAACACACACTTTAGAGATCAATAAGAAGTTGCATTTGTATGGCTGTTTAGAATATTCAAAGTGCTTTACAACGATAGGTCTTGTTATCCTTACAACAATGCTATAAGATATATCTATTATGTGACTTTCTCCCATTGGGCAAATGGGGGAGGGACTGAGCCAGACAGGGGGAGTTGCTTGCCTAAGGCTGTCAAGTAGGGCAGTTCATGGCAGCGGCAGGACTCAAAGCACAGACTCCTGCTCAGGCTTGATGACCGAGAGGTGGTCGGCTTTGGCTACCATGAGGAAGAGGGGGAGATGCTGCATTCCGTTGGCATTGTGGAGTCAGAATGTGCCTTTTCCCAAGAATGGCAATATTCTCGCATTGACTATTGTTTTATTTTGGATTCTGTTATGGGTTCTGGAGGGGGTCTAGTAATTTGCTTTGGGCGGCGTGTCAGAGACAGATGAAGCAGGGCCAAGAAACTTCAGTGCCTGAGGTGCAACATCCCAATGGCACCACTACCACCATCCCCCCCAATATTTAACATGGGGCACAACCTCCAGGGAAGGTCTCTTATACATGCCTCATTGAGAGCTGGTCACGCGTTCAATGGGTCTTCCACAGGAGGACTTCTCTGCCATCCATTCCCATTGCCTTTAATGCCTCCCCAAATCCACCGTCTGAGGCATCTGAGCCCAAGGCTCACCTCTGCCATCGACTGACATCATGGCTTTTGGGAAACCTTGCGTTCTGTGTACATCATCTGGGCAGCAATGGCCTACTTTACAGGGTTGTTGTGAAGACAAACCCTATAAAGTATTTTGCAAATGGAAGGTTCTACATGAATCAAGGGTGGGGGACCTATGGTTACTCCAGATGTTGTTGGACTTCAACTCCCATCATCCCTGATCAGTGGCCATGTTGGTTGGGGCTGATCAGAGTTGTAGTCCATGAACATCTGAGGACCAAAGGTTATCTACCTCCCAAAAAATGATAAAGCGTAACAGCTCTAATAAGCCACCTTGAGTGCCATTTTTCTTGGTAGAAAACTGGGGTACAAATCAAAGAAATAAATAAATAATAGGCTCTCCACTCCACCCTAAATCATACTGCCTCTGTCAAGCTGCAAACCTAAGCATCCTAACTTGAAGGTAAATCTCTTGGAGAAGATGGAGTAGTTTATCAGGGATAAACTGGTTTTCTTCATTTGTGTTCATCATATAAGGATGACGAAATAAATGTTTGTGTGTATGTTTCTAATGGTTTTAGTGCCACTGAGCTGAGAAGTGGCGATGTTAATCCATGTTAGTTATAGGTTGGCCAACTCTTCAGCTGGCTCTTTATCCTGTGTTTTCAACAAAAAGCTTGATCTGCGGACATTGACAGGTAATGAGGGTTTCTATGCCATGAAAAGCTTTTATCTGCTGATGTCTACAGATCCGTCACCTCTTAAAGGCACAGGAGCAGTCAAGGTTGTTGCTGTTTTTAATCAGTTGGTGAACCCTAAATTAGGACAGAATTATGGAGCCACAGGGGATGGTTATTCCAGATTAATTAATCCACATGAAAATCATCACGTGTGTCACTACCTATTCACATTTTGTAACTAAAATAGAGATCTGAGTTCAAAACATATGTGTAATGCGGTTGTTTTAAAAGGTGCATTATGTGTGTAGAAATGGCCACTCTTTTCTTTTACTATACTCAGCGATATACAAATTCCAGTATCAGAGGCCATCTCCAGTATCGGAGGTAGAAAGCCTATATACACCAGTTGCTGGGGAACATGGGTGGGAGGGTGCTATTGCACTGTGTCCTGCTTTTGGGTCCGTGGTGAACAGCTGGTTGGCCACAGTGTGAACAGAGTTCTGGACTCGATGGACCCTTGGTCTGGTACAGCATGGCTCTTCTTATGTTTTAGGTTAAATGCCACAAATAAATACAATTATTTTAAAATATAGAAGACTAGAGGGGGTTCGGTTCTTTTCCAGCAATGAACCATTTGTACTTTCAAGTGCCAATCCATCATGCTTATGCCTTTCAAAACTTGACATGCTATGCATATAATCTGTACTTAGGAATCTGTGTTGAAGAACAAAATGTGGCATAAAAACTGGCCCTTCACACATAGCCCCGGCACATAACGTACAGGGGGACACAGAAACAAACTTTGGTGTCCCGTGCTCCGCCTCCTGATACGTGAAACCTTGAAAGCACCTTCAGGCATAGGTCCTGATCACCTGAACATCCACAATGAAAAGCGGGTAAATGGATCACCTGAGTGGCAGGCAAGGAATCTATGCATAGGCCTCAAAAGGGGAGGATGTGAGAGCCCAGAGGCTAACTGGTGGAAGTGTGCCCCATGTTAGTGGAGGGTGGGCCACTTGAATTTCCCACCTCTGGCACAAAAATGTTTTGAGCTGCCCCAGCTGGTATCCAAAATGTGGGATGGTTGTGCTGGAGGCAGCATTTAACTTGGTGTGGTGCTCAGGCCCCCACAAAAAAAGAGCAAATGCATCACCCGAAACAGAGGACAAAACAGGACACAGATTTGCAAAGGAGCTGCATATGCTAATTCACATGTATAGATTCACATGTAGAGAGCAGTACTATAATTTAATTAGAAGTGCCATCTCTCTCTCACCAGAGTAGGGAAGACTGTGACCAGGTGACTTCTGGGCCTGCCCAGTCTGCTGTCCAGGGACTCACTGTGATGGGGCAGCTCCAAGCCCCCTCCCTGATCTCTCTTCTTACAGTTCTTGATTTTGAAACTGGGCTTGGACTAGGCAGGCCTTCTAACAGAGGATACCTTCAAAATAGTGGACTGTCCTCTGCAAAGCAGGATGCGTGGCCCCCTAATTGAACTGGAGCCAGAACGGGACCCCAGAACTTTAGTCTCCAGAATCAGCCCCTGAAGCATATGGCCTAGGACCAGACTGGCTCAGCCACGTCTACATCCTTACCTGCAGAATTTTTAGACAGGGTTATCTCTCTCAGCCCTACCTGGAGATGCCAGGAATTGAACCTGGGGCCCTCTGCATGCAAAGCAGGTACTCTGCCACTGAGGTATGGCTCTCGGCAGAGGGTGCTGTTGAGCAAGTGCAGAGTGCCTTTGCTTCCTTCACCCCACCGAGTGACCTCGTCCAGCCCACAAACGTCTGGGATTAGGCGCAAAAGGCCTCTGGGGCGGAAGGCAGGACTGCTCGGCAGGTTTGAGCCCCTGTCCCTCTTTCCTTAGAAACGAAAGCCCCGGGCGCCTGCCGTAGGCACATAGCCTGTGTTGTCATCCGGCTCTTGGCAATTGCTGCCGTCTCCCCTCCAGTTGCCAGGAAGTCTCTCGTCAGCATCTGGCCAGGATGGAGGGGGGACAGCGAGGTGCCAGGAAGGGAACACGCACTTCCCGTGTTTCCCTTACCCAGCTGCCTGCTTTCTCTCTCGCTCGCTTTTTCACCAACCTCACTCTCCTCCTTGGCTTTCCTGTTGCAGGTTCGTCCAGTAATGGATCACAAAGCCACGCTAGCAGCCCCCTGTTCTCTGGGACCCTGAGATTTCGCCTTCGGTACCCAGAACAAATGTCTCAATCTCTTTCTCGGAGGCTCTTCTTCACTTTCCTCTCCTCTGCATCCCCAGACTGATCTGGATGCCTGCTTCCCCCAGACCCGCTCCACCTTGGCCTCTGCTCAAGCACATCCTCTCTAGCGGTGTTGGATAGACTGCACTCCAAAGGGTTTCTTCAGACTGGGCCGCCCGTTGCGGCTCTCCTCGGCCTGCGGAGCCCTGCCGGCGACTCTGAGGGCAGCCACGGCACGAGGTTTGTTTTGGGGAAGCAAAACTGGCTAGATTTGCATGGAGGACGGGTCATCCGGCTGCCTCGGAAGTGGCAGATCATTCCATGAGTAGCGGCACCGACTCAGCCACTCCAGGAAGGCGTATCGAGAGCAAGGCGAGCCAGGATTCCGAGCAGAGCGTCCAGGAAGCTGCACTTTTCTACAGAACAAACCATTTGGGGGAGTTCTCCATAGGATCTTGTCTCCTCCAGGCCTCTGTCCCTGTCTTGTTGCCACTCTATACCCTCCTCTCTGGTTTTGGGAGACCGCAAACTGTTCTTCTCGCAGCAAGGAGATCGAAAGATGATTTCCACGCCTGGAGTGATGCCCCATGGTGCCCCCGTCTTTGCTTTCTAGCAAAGGCGATTTCGTTGCAATGGCTAGGGCGAGACTTTGCGTGTCAGCAACGTGATGTAGACAGTTCTCCAACGCGAAGGTAACTGGGGACTTTCAGTCCTGAATTTGAAACCCCCTCCTGAACTCTGGGAAAGTTTCAGCGGCGGTCTCCCTTGGCAGGCACTGGAAGCGCAGAGCAAAGGAACGGGTGTCACTTCTGGTCTATGCCCGTTGCGTTGCTGTGACTGGGGAACTTCAGACTGTGCTCTGAGTTCTTGTCAGGCTTTGTGTGTGGATTCTGGACAGCTGGAACGTGGCTTGTAGCCACATGGAAGACCTGGGCAAGTCCGCGTCATGGCTGCGAGCCGAGCTGGCCTCCCCTTCTCCGTGCCTGCATATTCTCGACTGCCGAAGCCGGGAGCTCTACGATTCGTCCCACGTGGAGCGAGCGCTGAGTGTGGCCCTCCCGGGATTGCTGCTACGGCGTCTCCGTAAGGGGAATCTTTCAGTCCGGTCCTTATTGCCTGGGCCACCGCAGGGCCTCAGGGATAACACTGTATTGCTGTATGACGAGGGGACGCTCCAGCTCCCCCGACGGGGGAATCAGGAGGAGGACGAAGCGTCGGTGCTGGTGACGCTACTGCAGAAGCTACGGGAGGAAGGTTGCCCGGCTTACTACCTGCAAGGTAGGTATGCGGGGGAGCGGGCTTTGTGGAGGGAGAGAACTCAGGGGCTACCATACCTATTGCAACCTTTTGGATCAGCTCTTCTCTGCTGGAGCAGGGAGAAGCCAGAGGCCAGAGCCAAGAATAGTGGTTGCCAGATTGCAAGCCGGAGATGTCCTCTTTAACTTTTTCAGTTTGCTGCTGAAACAGGCGATGGGGCAACCCCAGTTTCAACTTTGCCTCTCTGTACTCAGATGTACTCCCTGCCTGGCTGGTCTACCGAGTGGGGAGTGCAGGTGGGCCAATGGAAGAGGGCAGATGAGAGGACCAGGCTAGGAAAATTTGTAAGGAGGAACCTGGGGCTGCAGCCTCTCTCAGGCTAGTGGTGGATTGAAAAGCAAAGAGGGGATCTCTGTCCTGGCCTAGGGTAGCCTATGGTTTGGTTCGTCCCATTGCATCCTCCTTCCTGGCAGCCTGAGCCAGCAAAATTGCCTGGGTCAGCCTTCCCAAAGGCAAGTCCTCCAGAGCCACTGGACTACAGCCCCCATCATCCCCGGCCATGATGGGCATTGCAGTCCAATCCCTCTGGAGGGTGCCAGTTTGGGGAAGGCTGCCTGAGATAATTAAGTCAAGCCTGCCCCAGTGCAGGTAGTGAATCTCTGGGGTCCTGGGCAGAGGACTTCGCCAGCCCCGCTCCTTGAATCTCTTTTAACTGGGGGTGGCACTCGTGACACTTCCTGCATGCAAGCAATATTCTCTGCCACGGAGCCGTTTCCTCTTTCCAAAACTGGAAGGGGCAGCCAAGGAGAAATGAAAACTGCAGTGGAATGGGTTGATTCATTGCACTGGGGCAGCAGCAGCTGCTTTCGAAGTATGAGTGTTTAAGGCTGCTATTTTTTTCCCTTTTATTTGGCCTTGGCTTCTGTAATGTTGAAGGCTGCTGGAAGTACAAAAATGCAGCAAGCAGAGCTTTCCCCCCCTCCCTCCTGCATCCGCATGCTCTCAAAATCTTGGCCTGCTGTTTGCTTGTCTCCCGACCCTTAAAGGCATCAGAGGGGGCTCCGCCAGGATTGTAGGGAGCGGGGGGGGGGGGAGAGGGTGGAATTGACATCCCAATACAGGCCTTCCCTGGGAAACGTCTCTGGCAGCTGTACAAGCTTATCAAGCTAATTTTTGTATAACTTGCAGCTGTTAACAGCACAATAGCAATCCAGGTGTGTTTGTTTTCCCCCCTGATCAGTTGGCAACCCTAATGGTGGACTCCAGTGAAGTCCAAACCATGAGAGAGTGCCACTCTGGTCCTTGCTGTAGTTTAGGGTGACCAGATAAAATCCAGGTCAGGGCTCCTGTAACTTTAACAGTTGTAGAGAAAAGGGGATTTCAGCCAGTGTCATTTGTATGCAATTAGTTTCTGGTGAAATTCTCTCTTCATCACAAAGTTGCAGGGGCCCTGCCTTCTTTTGTATATGGTCACTCTAGTATAGTGCCTGCACCTTTAACTGTTGTGATGAAGAGGGAATTTCACCAGGAACTAATTGCATACAAATGACGCTGGCTGAAATTCCCTTTTCTCTACAACTGTTAAAGTTACATGAGCCCTGACCTGGATTTTATCTGGTCACCCTACTGTAGTTCATATGAAGCCCCTGACTCTATCCTCCTGCATGCTGACTTGCAGGGAGGCAGGCAAGAGGACAGGTCAGACTCTGTGCTCCTTTCCAAGAGATCCCTGATGCCCAGTTGTGGTAAGCATGCTCTTGAGCAGCCTTTACTAACCTGGACTACAACCCCCAAAATTCCCAGTCAGCAGAGCCATTTGTCCATGCAGGCTGGGAATCCTTGGAGTTGTACTCCAACACATCTGAAGAGCACCAGGTTGGGGAAGGCTGCTCTAGATTTAATTCATTGGCTGGTTGCAGGGTTGAAATCTGGACACTCAGGGCCAAACATTCTGCAATATTATGTAACCTTGACACATTTTTTTCCTGAAAAGCATGAAGAAGACCCTCAACTGCCGGCATGGGCTAGGGTGGACAGAGGATGGGGCTCCTGCACCTTGAATAGCTCTGTCTGCAAGGGAACTTCAGTCCGTTGGCTGGAAAGGATGGGTTCTGTAGTCCAACACCTCTGAAGAGCATCAGGTTGGGGAAGGGTGGCCTAGGTGCTTGCATTCCCTTATTTTCAATTCCAGAACACTGAAGACTAGAAACTTGAGCTTTAAAAATGTTGTAAACAGGAGCTACAAAAGCTGTGGTTATGTAACCCATGATAAACCGCTATGTAGAGTTCTAGGCAACAGCCTGTAGTAGGGCTTAGTGTACTGGGGTGTGGGGGTGGACCAACTCACGTTCTGAGCACTTCTGATGTTAACGGTGCAAAGAAGATTCACCGTGGAGGGGTCCCTTCCTCTTGACTCAGAGCCTCGCAAAGTTCATGTGGAAGTTTTAAATTCTTTACAACCTCTTCCGTCTGTGTTCCTACACACCGGGCATTTCAACAGGGGTTGCCTTTCTACCATGGAGATGCAGCGACAGGCGATTTCTCCCTGTCATGAACGGTAAAGCCTCCATCAAGGAGAAAGGCTTCTCCTTGACGGAAAATCCAACAGCTGGACAGAACCACCTCTTCCTCCAGTTTCCCACTCTTCTGCTGCTGGGGATATGAGGTTGGTATAAGACTGCCAGGTCCCTTGAGGCTCAGGCTCAGAACTATAGGACTGGCATTGAAGCCCGGCATGGCTGGGCACTTGCCGTGGGCCCACACCCCAGCAGAGGCCCACTGACGAAAGCCTCCTGGAGTTGGTCCTCCTCTTTGCCATTGCAGCCAGCTTGTTCACCTGCCTCTCACTCTGGGACGGACAGCAGTGATGGGGAGGAGGAGGAGGAGGAGCAGGAGCAGCCGCTGCCTGCTGGCTCCCTGGTGCTCTGCCAGTCAAGCAAGGAAAGGTAGCAAAGATGAGGAAAAGGAGGTGGAGCAGCAATAGCTGGTGCCAGTGACGGTGAAAAGGTAGGCTCACTAAGTGAGGGGGCGCACTAACGGTGTCTTGCCCAAGTGCCATCAAAAACCTGGGGCTGATCTGAGGAGTGGTCCTTTATATGCCAGGAGAGGAAGCTTGGTGAGATGGGGTGGAGATGGCACCTCATGGGTCTGGAGAAAAACCGAGATGCAACTTGTGTGCAGGATTCAGCATTTTGGGAATAGGCACTTTCTTTTCTTTTTAAAAAGCAAGTTTCTAGCCCTTATGGTGGTAAAGTTGCCTTTGAAAGTGTGTGGGCAATGCCTCCCAAAACCTCAGAGGCCAAAAGAATGGCCAAACAAGGCTTCCAGTGCCTAGGGACAGCACTTTGGTGCCCTATATAGTTTCTTGCCCCCCTCTCCGTGGCTAGCAAAACCAGAATAAGTTCTGCAAAAATAACAAGGATTGCAGATGAAATTGTACCGTTTAAAAAGAAATCCAGGACTTCAACTGGAATGATTCATATGGGTCACAGAATGCATCTTTTCTCAGTACAGAATTTGACTTCCCTGGGAGCAGAATACTAAAGACGCGGCTACGTGGATGGGCCTTTCCTAACTTGTGTAGAGGCAGGGGATAGATTGTCTGTGACAACCCTTGATGTCAGCACTGTAGCCTTGCCTATCACATTCACTGGTTTTCTCTTGGTTTTGTGCTTCCTGCAGGAGGCTTCCATAAATTCCAGGCCGAATGGCCGCACCTTTGCGAGACCAACCTAGACGCAGCCAGTGCCAGTAGTTCGCCTGGTCCCCCAGCAGCTCCTGTCGTGGGACTGGGTGGCCTGAGCCTCAGCTCGGACTGCTCGGATGCTGAGTCGGAGCCCTTGAGTAGCGGCATGGAGTCGGAAGGGGCGAGCCCCCCCTCCTTCCCTGTACAGATCCTACCCAACCTCTACCTGGGCAGTGCCCGTGACTCGGCCAACATGGACACTCTGGCCAAGCTGGGAATCCATTACATCCTCAACGTCACGCCCAACCTGCCCAACCTCTTTGAGAAGAATGGCGACTTCCATTACAAGCAGATCCCTATCTCGGACCACTGGAGCCAGAATCTCTCCCAGTTCTTCCCTGAGGCTATCGAGTTCATTGGTGAGTGATGGGGAAATGGGCAACAATGCCCCCATCCTGGCTACACGCGCAGGTTTTTCCTGTGGCGATCATATGCTGAAGAAGTAACAGGAGTTGTCCTTCAGCACATTTTTAACAGGGCGCACTTTTCCCAATGGTAAAAAATATGCATTTTTTTAAAATACAATTTTCCCAATTGAAAATTTGCATTCCCCCCCCCCCCCCGCCCATAGGTGAAAGTGTGAAAATGCATTTTTGGATGTGTGGTGAGGTGGGGGAGGGGGAATGCACATGTGTGCGTTCGTACAAGTGTGCATTCTCGAACGCAAATGCAATCTGCGAAACTGTAAGTTTCCCAAGAATTGTGTTCCTGCTTGTGTTTGCGTTCGGGGTTGCGAATGGGACGTATTCGCATGATTTGCACAGCAAGGCAACTGGGAACTGTGGCTGATACATGTTGAGGTAGGTTGGAAGGGGAGTTCATTGTTCCAGCCACATGTCACCAACGAAATTGGTAGTCCTAACTGGTCTTGCAAGTCTTTTGTCATTGGGGATATACCCTCAACTGTTCTCTTTCTTTATGTCCCAAACATGCAACCTTCCTTTAAATCAGGGCCAAAACGGACAATATTTTAATTATGTGTCAAGCAGCTGTGTCCTCTTTATTTTTACTCTAGGGTAGCGTCAGGCCTCCCAAACTGGATTGGAACCCTAGCATGGACTGGTGGCAGGGCTCTTAAGATCCAGATCACCTGCTATGCCTACTCTAGAGTAACAGTGAATAGAAAACATAGCTCCTTGGCAGACATTGGCTTAGTTTGGGTGACACGTTAGGCAACGGAGGGGGAAGAGGCAATGGACAGGATGTTATTTTTGGAGAGCCCGCCACACAACACGTTGCCCCTCCCCCCGTCGTGCAGCTGAAAGTCCCGGCTTCATAATAAGCAACGGGGCTCCGAAAAACAACGGAGCAGCCCGTTGTTTTCCCCCATTGCTTAATAACGTACCATCAGTTGTATGTACATTGCGTGTCGCCTGACACACGACACAATAAGCAACACAACTGATGGTTGCCTCTTCCCCCCTCCGTTGATTATCGTGTCATAAGTAATGTCTGGCCCTCAGAGTCATACAGAACTAAGCTTCTGACTAATTACCATCCAATTTCCCCTTTTCTGTTTCCATTCAGTAGGATCAGGTATGTAGGCAGGCATCTAGTCCAGTGATCTTCAGGGTGAACGTACAGTGGTATAATCTTGAGTCCCATGCAGAACTTGATCCCTTGGTATCAACTAGGGCTGCCATGTTTAGTTCATGAATTGGCTAGAGGGACCAATTTAAAAAACTTTTGCTCAATTAATAAAAAAGGGGTTCTAATTAATCAGGAGGATTATGTGTTTAAAACGATCAAACTATTTTTAACCCAAGTGTTTGCAAAAGCGGTGGCTAGCAAACAACATCGTAAGAGAGGCATTCCCTGCCTCCCCGTATTCAAAAGAGTCATCATGTTGCAAAATAAACATACAATTCGGAATGTGAGTGGGCCAGTCATGAAACAAAAGGCCTGGCTTTGCTTGGCCAATGAAATTTCCACAAAGGAAATCCTTCTTCTTATGCTTTGAGAGATCAGCTGGCCACCATGAGGCGTAGGGATAGCAAATCTAAAATTGCATGCAAGCCTGCACTTAAGGGGTAGAATCCAACTAAAATCCTACTTAGAGGAGATCCATTGAAATTAATAGGACTTTGGTTAGTCATAATTTATGACTAACTTAAGTCCCATTCATTTCAATGGGTCTCCTCTAAGTAGGACCTTAGTTGAATTCTACCAGAGGACTCCCGACTAAAAGATGCAGAAACACAATCTAGATGTGGGGTTGGATCCACAATCTGTCTCCCACGCGAAGTTTGTGGAAAGTTCCTCCACCCAATTTTGGGGATTCTCCCTTCCCCCCAGACATACCACAGCTCACCCCACGCAGCAGGGTCTCCTGACTCTGTGTGGCATTTTCAGGGGCCTGAAGGAGGTATCATGGGAAGGAGAGGGCAAGGGAATCCACTTCTGTCAGCAGGGCTGATCCAGCTTGAATCTGGCTGTAACCCAGGTTGTTTTACTCCCCCTCCCCAATTCCTGTGGTGCTCTACTTCTGTGGCGGTGTCTGGAAATTGTCACCCAGGCACGTGATTGCATCCACTCAGTCACTTGCCCAGCAACGGATGTATGACACAATCTTTTCTTGGAATCTAAGTGATGAATGGCACCATCTTTTCTTATTTCTGTGATGTGATGCTTCTGTAGCTGTGCTGCTCACATGGCAGCGAAACCACCTCGCCAGCGCAGAGTACGTTTTGGCACCGAGAAGCTCAGCAGCCAAATGGCGGCTACGCAGGGCATCCAGTGGTCAGGGAGCAAACGCCCTTCCCAACTCCCTGCCTTTGTCCCATGGCTGCAACTTTCGGTGCTTTCCTGAACTTCTTATCCTGGTCATCTAATGGCAACTCGTATGCCCTTTTCTTCTCTTCGGCAACGTTCAGTTCTCCCTTGTGCTGCCCACGTCCTTTTGCCCCCAGACTTCCAAATTCTTTGCAAGCCTGAATTCTGGAACTGGAGCCAGGAAAGAACCATTTACATATGTTCTCTGAGCCTAGATTTTATATTTCTTTGGCAGAGTTTGAAATACTTTGTCACAAGTGCATTCAATCCCCAGTCAAACAAATCTCTGCCTTTTCCTCTTTCATATCTGGAAAAATTAAAAGTCCCATTTTATCAGGATCAGACAAGTTTCAATCTCTTCCATTCCCTTTTATCAAGGTTGTACCCATCTTCCCAGCAGGATTATAGATCTGTGAAAAGGGCCATAACTTTACTACAGTAGCCCTTTAGCAGGGCTGGGTGTGCTAAAAATCAAAGTAATGTAACCCAAATTCTGCCCAAAGAAAAGCTGAATCTGTGACTTGTATAAATTAAGTAAATGAAGCACTTCTGCATTTTTTCTTATTTTGCACAGATTTCTTATTACTAGAAATCCTATTCAGCCCCGATCTGGCTACTGAAATTTCACTGGCCTTGACCATACAATTTAGTGTGAGAGCTGGTGTGGTGTAGTGGTTAGAGTGTTGGACTGGGACTCTGGAGAATCATATTTTAGTCCCAATTCAGCCATGAAACTCATTGGGTGACTTTGGGCCGATCACTGACTCTCAGCTTAATCTAGCTCACAAGGTTCTTGTGAGGAGGACAGTGTAAGCCACCTTGGGCTCCTTGCAAAAGGAAAAAAGGTAGGATATCAGTGTAGACTAGTAGTAGTAATAATAAGAATAAGAATAAATGGACTATACAGACAGACACAGTACAGTTGCAAAAATAATTCACCAAAACCTGCCATCAAATTCAATCTCATCAAACAACCTACCCCATGTTATACATACTCACCCAAAACAATCTTGGAAAATACAGATCATAAAATATACTGGGACAGAACAATTCATATGGACAAGACAATACCGTACAACCAACCAGACATAACACTTATAGACAAAAACGAAAACATACGTACCTCATCGACATAGCAATACCTAATGACAAAAATATTTTAGAAAAGGAAGAGGCAAAGAGAAAAAAATATACACTATTGGCCATGGAAGTTAAAGAACTATGGCAACAAGGAAAGGTCATAATTATTCCATTAGTCACATCAGTCACTGGCATCACATCAAAAAACTATACAGAAAACCTTCAGAAACTGGGCCTACCAAAATACATCCACACCAACATCCAGAAAGTGCAGTCATACTTATAACATGCTCAATAGTCAGGGAATTCCTGAATCAGTAAAAGACAGCATGACTTGGCAAAGCCCGTCATGTCCTTCTAGAAAAACCGCCATGAGCGAGAAAAGAGAGATAATAATAATAAACATTCAAGTAGTAAGGACTAGAAACTTGCTTCTTCTTTTTAAAAAAAGTGATACCTGGGATTTTTAGGCAGCTGAATTCTGCACTTGTGAAGCTCAGGATATATATAGTCCTGCCCTTAACCCGAACTTTCCATCCGCCCCATGTCCTTTCCCCCTGCCCTCTGCCTCCATTCTCCTGCCCTCCTTTCCTTCCATATCCCAATTTTACACCTGCCATTTCGTAGCCTTTAAAGCCCTACATGGTTTGGGTCCAGGTTACCTGCGGGATCGCCTTCTCCCATACAATCCGCCCCGCACGCTTAGGTCCTCTGGGAAGAATTTATTACAGTCAACAAAAACTAGACTGACAACTGTTACCCAGAGGACCTTCTCTTCTGCCGCTCCCAGATTATGGAATGACCTGCCGGGAGAGATCCGTGAACTTACCAGTCTTCAGGAATTTAAACGATCTATAAAGACTGAGCTCTTCCAGCAGGCCTACTCAGATGAATTTTAAGTGTTTTATTGGTGTTTTATTGGTATTTTAATGATATATTGATTTTATGTATTTTTAATTAGTTTTGTGTGTTTTATGATGATGTTGTTCCCCGCCTCGATCCAGAGGGAGAGGCGGGTAATAAATAAATATATTATTATTATTATTATTATTATTGTTGTTGTTGTCTTTTTTTAAAAAAAAAATCTCTGCAGATGAGGCCCTGTCTCGGAACTGCGGCATCCTAGTGCACTGCTTGGCGGGGATCAGCCGCTCGGTTACCGTCACCGTCGCCTACCTCATGCAGAAGCTCAACCTGTCCCTCAACGACGCGTACGACCTGGTGAAGCGGAAGAAGTCCAACATCTCGCCCAACTTCAACTTCATGGGGCAGCTGCTGGACTTTGAAAAGTCGCTGGGGCTCAGCCGAGGCAGCCGGCGCCCTGCTGTGGGCCAAACCTGCTTCTTCACCTCGCCAACCGACGACGGTGTCTTTGAATTGGACCCCACGTAATAGGAGGGGCCAAAGGGTTCTGCCGGCTTCATGGCCTCCTCCTCCTCCTCCTGCTCTTCGGTTCTCTATCTGCCTGCCCTGGTGGCAGAGCCCTTTGGGACCAACAGAATACCTCATGCCAGAGAGGGAGACGCCTCTTTCGGAACCAACTGCCACTTCCAGAGAAGGTTCTTGTTGCCTTTTTGTGTCCTCTGAGGCGTCGACAGCAAGCCGGTTGACAGGGCCGTACCCATAACCAAAGACCCCTCTTTCGCTTCCCTCTGACCAAGAGCCCTGTACAGATGGAGAGCCTGCCCATTTTTCTGGACCCTGCTCTTTCGGGAGTGTTTTTGTTCTGGACCTTCAGCATGTCAAACGTTGATCCAGATCGCCCTGTTTAAATGGGAAGGTTTGGAATGGGCTGTGTCAGGGCTGGAACCTGCCATTTGCTAATGGTGCCCATCTTATGTAGAACATATGTTCCCCCATCCCTCCATTCTGCAGCCATAATTTTAGAAACTAAGTTGAAGTTTTACAGCTCTCCTATGAGGATCCTCCCTACATAAGACTTTTGGCTCCAGAGTTATATCCTTCAGCTTAAGAAAGTGGTGAAGAAGTTCTGAATGAACAAAGGAGTCTTTGAAATAAGGCCAGGTTGGAATCCTGTATTGTCAGAGGTGAGAGGAGAGAGGTTCCCCAGCTGTCTTGTCTTGTTGATAGAGCCCAGGTTGAACCACAGAATCGAAACAATGCCGCAGCAAATAGATACCCTGAGACTCTAGAATTGCCTTAAGGGACGGCGCTTCTACCAGGCCTGGTGGTACCGGAAACTGTAGAAGAAGAATGGCGAATCTGCACCTTTTCCTCTTAGGCATTGGACTCCGGTTCTAGGAATTAATCCCACCAGGCACAACCCGGAGAACATGGGCACCTAAGAAACCTCCAGAACTTTGTGCTAGGTCAGGAACCTACAGCTCTGGATGCAGGCTCAAAAGCCAAGATGACCATACCTCATCCATCAGCCTTGCAACGCTGGATGCCCACCCCATCCCCAAAGCAGCCCACCTGCAGTTCACCCAGCTATTTAGGGAAAGCAAAAGGAAAATGTATGTGGGGTTGGAAACTTTGGAGCAGATTCGCATGAGAGAGCCAGCTGGGAGGCCAAAAGGATAACAGGAAGGAGAGTTATTCGTAGCTGCACAGAGGTGGAGAAAGCGGAGCAGCTCTCCGTTCATGTGTGTCTTTCTACAAATTTTGAATGTGTATGTGTGTGTGCCTTAATGCCTGCAAGTGAGCAACTCGACCGGCGTATGCACGTACTAGGCAGTGTTCTGCATAATGCCTGCATACAAGGCTGAATTTGTGCCCGGGTTTATGCCCAGATCTTTAGGCCTGGAATTCAATTTCAGTACCAGGGCTCAGTCCAGGGATACCGGAAGTAATAACAAAGAAGATGGCACCTTTGAGCATGTGCAGAAAACAATCAGAGAAATAATAAGTAAATGTACTGTGGGATGATTCCCCATCCCACCGAAACGCCACTGCCTGCTCCTCCTCCATGCATCTGCAGTCGAGGGGCAGAGATTCTGGGCTAAAGGATATGACTTCTAAGTAAGCTTGAGCCTTGGCACTTTATTTCTTTTATTCTTTTTTTTAACTAAGGCTGCACTCCTATACACAACTTGGGACTAAGTCCCATTGAACTTAATGAGACTTACTTCTGAATTGACATGTATAGGATTGCGCTGTAACTTAACCACTGCCTGTATGTGAGTCAGAAAACAGACGGTGTTTAAAATATGTCCAAGCTGTTCTGACGCTCTCCATTGAGGGCTGTTACTTTCCCTATTAAACTGTGGGTTTTCTGGGCTGTGTCTATGCAGCAACTCCACAGGAGTGCAGAAAAGGCACAGAATGTGGTATTGTCTGCGGAACTCAGCTTCCAGTGAATCCTTCCTTCTTTCATTTTTCTGTAAGCAACTTTCTAGGCCTCTTGACTATAAAGATATGTGCCCGTGGGCAACGCTTGCTGAAATACTCTCAAGGAACTGCTGAATAATATTTCAAAGGACAGGGCTTCAGTGCTCTGTGTAATTTCTGGCCTCTCCCTATGATTAGCCAAACCAGAATAAATTATGCAAAACAGTCAAAAGTTATAAAATGTTATGCAAAATTTGAACAATTATGCAAATTTCCCTCGACTAGCATAGTCCATGTGCGTTGCAGAATTAAGCTTCGCTTGAAATTTTGATTGCCTGGACACTATCTTATTTTTGTACAGGCGGCACACAACCAATGCAGGTTTGTCAGTTGAAGCTATGACTTTCTTCCTTATGGCGGCTGGGAAAGGCTTGTCCTTTAAAAAAGAAAAAGGTTGGCATCCCAATTCTTTGTTTTTCAAATGAATGTAAATGTCTCTGGAACTGACAGGGAGACCCGCTGCCATTGCCATGGGACAACACAGTCACTTCAATAAAGCAGGACTTTAACACTACAAAGAACTGTGGATTTGTTTGGGAGGGGTGGGAAATGGTGACCCTGAGGGGAACCAGTTCACATTCCCAAGAACTAACCCAAGATAGCCACTGACCCAATTGGCCATGATTATAGTCCCTAAAATGGATTAGAATTCGAACCCCTCTCAATCCAAACATACACAGACGCTAAAGCAGTAGACCAGTGGCCTGGTCCCTTCCAGTTGTGTTGGACAGTATACCCCATCATCCACCACCAGTGGTCCAGTGACTGGAATGATAGGAGTTGTAGTCCAACCCATCTGGAGGGGTACCAGGTTGGGAAAGGATGAAAAAGAATAAACCGACCCCTCTGCATAAGCATCCTCCTGAAGGTGAGGGTGCTTCTAGACAAGGCTTTTATTGTGCAATCGCCCTGCCTCAAACACAGATTTTTATGGGAGAGTCCAGACGACACTTCTTTTATGGTCACCTCCCGTGTTTTCCCACTGCTTTTTCTGTCTGTTAATGAGGGAAAGAAGGGGGAGTTGCACAATGCCTTTTGATTGGTAGCACTTGGGAGCCCTCTGTTATTCCCTGAGTACAACATTGTAGGTACTGTGCTGATTATTAATGATATCGACCCTATTATCAGTGGGCACAGAATGACTGAAAAAATAGGTCCCTGTTCTAAAGAGTTTACAATCTATATTTCAGCTTCTATGCTGCCATTCTACCTGGAAGCATAGAGTAAGGGAAGCCACGTTGGCCCATAAGAAAAAAATCCATGGTCAAGACCAACCCAAAATGTACAAAATTGTGGGGAAGCCTTCAAGATCTCCAGATCTCTTCATCATGAAAGGTGTTGCCAAAAATGGGGTGGGGTGGGGATGGGGGTGGTGGAAAGGATGACGATGTTGAAGTCATGAAATCTTGCATGGTCAGAGTCTTAAAATGTAGTAGATAAAGAGGCACAATTCTAAACGGATTAGGCTGTAGTAAGTCATGCAGGTTTCAGGTTACACCTCTGCTGGCATAAACAAACACGTAATGGGCAATTGCCTCCATTTTTGCAAATATTTAATTTAATTGTTACTTAAGATTTGTTTCCATCAGAAGCAGTGGCCCTCCGTTGATGGAAGTTGTTGTCCAACGCATCCCAAAAGCGTCAAGTTGGGGAAGGCTGGTCTAGTGGCTAGTGAGAGCCAGCCTTCCTGAGTGTGTGTACGGTCACTGGCACCTTTACTGCTGCCTTGTTTCTGATTCTTTGAAGATGGAAACATCATGAGCGATAAAAGCTCTTCATATCCAGAGTAATGGCCCAATGTAATGATAGTAAGAATAAAAGTACTTTGGGAGGGAAATAGAGAACTGAACCTCAGAACAGCAGTCATGAGAGCAGTTATAATAAAAGTTGTGTGGTGTGGATTAACATTTGCTTGTTCCACACTTCAGACTCCTCCTGTCGCAGCACTTCACAAAGTTTGTAGCAGCAAATACTACACCGAACACTACACCACAAAGCTTGATTATTCCACATCAATGACAGAGAGAGCTTAAAAGTGGAGGTTTTTGAGTGTCTCTCACCCCCACCCTGCAAACTAACTTCTCCCTGAACCTGAACTTCCTTACACAGAGAAGTACAAAAGATAATCAATCCAGATAAAGCTACCAAGACCCAACAACATTTATATTTTGATGTAGTGCAGCCAGATGGAAAAGAGGTCCAAAGCCCAGGAACATAAATAGTAATGGAGGCCAGTGGACCAGTAATAGGAGGGTTGGATGCTACTTTCTGCAGGTCTGGAATTGTTACTTATAAACAGATTTGCGTTTTTCTACAAGATGCTTCTATAACTGGAAAATGCTAAGAACATAAGAAGAGCCATGCTGGATCAGACCATGGCCCTTTCCACACCAGGGATTTTCCCCGGGGTCGTCCCTGGGCACAGGAGATCCCAGGGGCAACCAGGATGACCCAGGGACAACCCTGGGGAAACCCCGGGATGGCAGAAACCACAGATATCCCAGTTTCCCCACCATCCCAGGATGTGAAATGGGCAACGAGCTGCACAGGGTGGCTCTGTGCCCATGGGGGGAAGCAAAGGGTTTCCCCTTACCTGTTCCGCTGCGCGACCCTCCCTGTGCCTTTAAAAAACAAAAGAAACCCCACCAAAATGGCAGGCACAATGGCACAACGTTCCCCCTTCCTCTCGGGATGTTGCACTTCCTGTGTGGATCCAGAACGACGATCCCGGAAGCAGGTACATCTGGGATCATCCCCCCTCCCTCCCTCTACACCCGTAGGTGTAGAAAGGACTCAAGGGTCCATCGAGTCCAACCAGCTCTGGACCCAGGGACCCACAAGAAGGACACAATGCAACAACACCCTCCCACTCATGTTCCCCAGCAGCTGGTGTATATAGGCTTACTGCCTCTAATACTGGAGGTAGCACATCGCTATCAGGACTAGTAGCCTTTTCCTCCAGGAATTTATCCAACCCCCTTTTAACACCATCCAAATTGATGGCCATCACCACATCTTGTGGTAGTGAATTCCATAGTTTAACTATGTGCTGTGTAAAGAAATACTTCCTTTTATCTGTTCTGAATCTCCCACCAATCAGCTTCATGGGATGACTCCATTGGGTTCTAGTATTATGGGAGAGGGAGAAATATGCCTCCCTATCCACATTCTCCACACCAGGCATAATTTTGTACACCTCTATCATGTCTCCCCTTAACCTCCTTTTTCCAAGCTAAACAATCCTAGCTGTTATAACCTTCCCTCATAGGGGAGATGCCCCAGTCCCTTGATCAATTTAGTTCCCCTTTTCTGCACTTTTTCCAGCTCAACAATATCGTCTTTTAGGTGTGGTGACCAGTACAGTACATAGTATTCTAAATGTGGTCACACCATAAATTTGTATAAAGGCAGTACGATACTGGCAGCTTTATTCTCAATTCCTTTTCTAATAATGCATCACATGGAATTTGCCTTCTTGAACATGGTTGACATTTTCATTGAGTTGTCCACCACAATCCCAAGATCTCTTTCTTGGTCGGAAACCACCAGCTCAGATCCCATCAGGTTCTACTTGAAGTTGGGATTTTTTTTGTCCCAATGTGCATCACCTTACACTTCCATCTGCTGTTTGGATGTCCACACTTCCAGCTTGGAGAGATCCTTTTACAGCTCCTCGTGATCCCTTTTTGTTTAAATCACCTTGAATAATTTGGTGCCATTGATTGGCACACTTGGCCACTTCACTGCTCACTTCTAATTCCAGATCATTTATGAACAAGTTGAAAAGAATTGGTCCCAAAACAGATCCCTGTGGGACCCCACTATTTACTTCCCTCCATCGGAGAATTTACCATTTATTCTTACTCTTTGCTTTCTGTCCTTTAACCAATTACTGATCCATAAGATGACCTCTCCCCTTATTCCGTGACTACTAAGTTTGCTCAGGAGTCTTTGGTGAGGCCAAGGCAGCCTGGCCATAAGCCTGACTAAGCCCCAAAATTTAGGAGGGAAATTCTCTTGTCACTCTGGCATCCTTCAACACTCTCTTCAGGGGGCACCTCTCCCACACAGTTGCCCCCTCACTCAGTGCCCTCCTCTGGTGGTCAGAGAAAAGCATAACTAGCCACCAGAGAAGGCATTGGTATTACAGAGCAGCCGGGATCTCTCAGGAGGGGCCTTCTTGAAAAGGCCATGTCCTTCCCAGAGAACCAGCTGCTCCTGGAAGCTTATGCTCATTTGGATACACATCCTCAGCCGCCAGAGTGTGAGAAAAGGCCAAAGTTGTGATGGGGTAGATGCATAATAGAGAAGGTGGATGGAAATCTCAGCTTCAGGCAGATTGCACATGGAATGGCTTCAGGCCGCCGTACATCTAGCAGCGCCTCTGTTTTCAGGCCCCTTGCTGGCATGCCAGCTGCCCCTTAAATCTGCCCCATTTTGAATTGGGGAACATGTTTCGGTTTCAAGCTTCAAATAGAATTTGCTGTTCCCTTTTTCAGCCCAGTGTTTGGTTCAGCTTTAATGCAATATTCCTCCCTTGGCTCTCTCTCCCCACTCTTCCCATCTGTGCCTGCTTCGTGTCTTTGGATATGTATTTTTTAAAAAATAATCTCTCTCTCTCTCCTACTCAGTTGCCTGGTAACCAGTCTTTTTTCTGTTCTGAGAACAGAGTGGAATGGCAGGGAAAGTAGCTTTAATCCTGGGGGATGCCCAGATTGGGTTTTCCCTCCCACCAGGTTTCCCCCTCCCTGTGCTTCTTCCTCAGGGAGCAGGGGAAAGGGTACACAACAATGTTCACATGACCTGTGCTGTCCACATGCACATCTTACAGGGGGCTGGAGTCAAAATGAGGTAATGTCGCTGCGCTGACAATACCCACCAGATTGTAAGGGGCAAATTTCTAGGGCTGTGCATAGATCTTGATCCAGATCCCAAATCCGAAGTGGATCAGGTTGATCCGGACCTCCTGGATCCGGATACGAACCGGCTCGGGGGAGGTCTGGATCATTCCGGACCAGATCAGATCATTCTGGATCGATCCAGAGATCCAGGGCCCATTGCCCTTCCAGGTCCCTGGGTGCCAGCTGCGCAGCCGGCACCCAGGGACGCCAGGCCGGTGGTGAGTTCATTGGACTCACCGCCCTCCCCCCACTCCCCCTGCTTACCTGCTGCCTCCTCCTCATCGCTGCTGCCGTCCACCACCACCACTGCTTCCTCCCTACTGAGAATCAGTAGAGAGGAAGCTGCAGCAGCAGTGGACGGCGGTGACGAGGAGGCAGCAGGTAAGCAGGGAGAGTGGGGAGAGGGCAGTGAGTTCTTTTCCCCATAGACTTGCCAGTCTATGGGGAAAAGGAGGGTCCGTGCACAGCCCTACAAATTTCTCACACTAAAAAACTACAACATAATTATGCGGATAGAAAGCCTGCAAATTAGATATCACATCTAGACCCACCATCAGGTGGTACAATCTGCATATTAGGCTCAGGACTCAGGGCAACCCCTACCATTAGGCAGAGTGAGGCAGCCACCTCAGGTGGTAGATCATGGGAGTCAGCAACAAGGGGTTGGAGGAGAGAATTGTGTGGCACACAGCCTGCCCTATACCCCCTAAGCTAGCCTGAAGCCTTCAAATGTAGTGGAGAATGCTATCCTGTCACAAGTGATGAAGAAAAGTTTCAACTGCCAGTTGGCTTTTGTACAAGGAATGGGAGAGGGCGCCATCTTATTCTTCACCTCTGACAGAAAGATGTCTTGGACCAGCCCTGCCAGTACTTGAGGAGATTTCTTGGCCAGAAGATTGACAACTGAAACACAGAGGCATGTGAGGGAAAACACAAGCAAGGACAACTCAGGAAGCCAGGACACTGTCACACAAATTGTTTCCTACCGGCCTGATCCACCAGAGAGCTTCGGCTATGGGGCGGTATATAAGTGTAATAAATAATAATAATAATAATAATAATAATAATAATAATAATAGCCATCCTTTCCCCTCATAACTCGTGTGCCTTTAAAAGCTGCCCCAAAGGCAGAAATTCAGCGAGCAAAACTTTATCCGTCAGACAGCCATAGCAATGCAGCAGAGCGTGGGCCCGGATTGCAGAGATCCAGCCTTAAATCCCTGCTTGTTGAGTCGGCCTTGGAGCAGGAAGCTGAACGGGTGGCCTTGTGGTGGAATCACTTCTGCCTCAGTTCCACCTCCCTCACAAGGTGAGGATAAAAATGCTACCCTGAGCTACGTAGAGAAAGAGTGGGGTACGCAAACAGTTATAGCTAAATCCAAAGGCTATGTCTCCATGCCAACAATAGCTGTACTCCTGTTGGGTGTCTTGTTCAAGGGACAGGACAGGAGCTCCAGCAGGAAGATGGGAGTGGGGAGTCTGCAGACCTTATAGGGGGAATTAGCTGTCCCAACAAGCATTGGCCTCTCTCTTCCACACACACGGTTATGGTTCTCCAGCCTCAAGCTTCCGTTCCCACCACCGCCCTTCCCCTGTTCGCAGCCATTTCCTGCAAGCTGTTTCCGAGGGATTATTTTCACCCGGTTTTCTTCCTGTCAGAGGACAGGAAGGGTAGCTTCCTATCCAGAGGAGATGGCTGTCGCCTTAGCAGCCATTCTTATTCTGATTTTACAACGTGCTTTGCAGTCCTTATTGTCAGTGTCGTCACGAAAGCTCCACAAGACAGGACAGTGAGCATTTTAGAGGTGGGAAGCCCACAGAAATATCCCATGGCACTTGAAATAGGGTGACCAGATAAAATCCAGGTCAGGGCAGTTGTAGAGAAAAGGGAATTTCAGCCAGTGTCATTTGAATGCAATTAGTTCCTGATGATTTTCCCTTTTCATCACAACAGTTAAAGTTGCAGGGGCCCTGCCATCTTTTGTATATAGTCATACTAGTATAGTGCCTGCAACTTTAACTGTTGTGAATTTCACCAGGAACTAATTACATACAAATGACACTGGCTGAAATTCCCTTTTCTCTACAACTGTTAAAGTTACATGAGCCCTGACCTGGATTTTATCTGGTCACCCTAACTTGAAAGCTACGCCACATATGGGGCTTAAATAGGATGACCATATGAAACGGAGGACAAGGCTCCTGTATCTTTCTTTAACAGTTGTATTGAAAGAGGGATTTCTGCAGGTGTCAGTTGTATGCATACAACACCTGGTGAAATTCCCTCTTCATCACAACAGTTAAAGCTCCAGGAGCCCCGGCTTCTTTTGTATCTGGTCACTCTAGTATATCTCCTACAGCTTTAATTGCTGTGATGAAGTGGGAATTTCACCAGGTGCTGCATGCATACAAATGACCGGCTGAAATTCCCTTTTCTATACAACTATTAAAGATTCAGGAGCACTGTCCTCTTTTCCATGTGGTCACCTTAGCTTGAAGCTTTCCTGGGCAGGACCCTGCTTGGATGGGCTTAAGGCCGGATGACATAACAATTGTCTTATCCTACTCTTCCTCTAGGGCAGGATCTACACTACTGATTCCAATGACCAATGGCAATGGCAGTTGGGAATTGGGGAAGGCTGCTCTAAGGAACTGAGGGCAACATGCAAACAAACCTCTCCTCCAGGGTTTTTTTCCCCCCCTTACATAGGCTGACCAGATAAAATCCAGGTCAGGGCTCATGTAACTTTAACAGTTGTAGAGAAAAGGGAATTTCAGCCAGTGTCATTTGTATGCAATTAGTTCCTGGTGAAATCCCCTCTTCATCACAACAGTTAAAGTTGCAGGGGCCCTGCCTTCTTTTGTATATGGTCACTCTAGTATAGTGCCTGCACCTTTAATTGTTGTGATGAAGCGGGAATTTCAGCAGGAACTAATTGCATACAAATGACACTGACTGAAATTCCCTTTTCTCTATAACTGTTAAAGTTACATGAGCCCTGACCTGGATTTTATCTGGTCACCCTACCCTTACAACAATTCTATGTATTTTGGTTAGCTGAAAAGAGTGACACTATTGACAACTACAGAGGCCACCCTCAGAGGACCCCCTGAACAAGGTGAAGAACCCAAAATCGGAGGCTGCAAAAATTGGAACAGGCTACAAGATGGGACCAGGCCTCCTTCCCTCTCTATATTTGGACCGTCACTATCCAGATCTGCTCCTTAATGCTGTTGCTCCCTCACACTGAAAAGGACTTGCGCACCATACTATATAAGAGTGGTTATTGTTGCCCATCAAACTCTCCTATGCAGGTACCCACGTTTCCAGGAAATGGTATACACCCCTTCACTACCTATTTTCTAGCCCGTAAATTCAAACATCCTTTAATTAAAAAGGTTGCTCTGTTCCAAGGTCACTTAATAAGCTTTATAGTTGAGAGAGAAGTAGGTCTCCACAGTCTATGTCATAAACTATGCATTACACATAAATGCATTGTAAATGGTAGCCGGATCTTGCCCCACCCCACCCCTTTATTTTCTTTCTTGAAAAGCGTCTTTGGGGGTAGAGAAGCAGCAGGAAAAAGGGTACTTTACTTACCCACCCACCCCAAGTTTTCCTGTCTGCAAATGGCCACTTCAAGTGTTTCTTTCACAGGGGGTCAGATCTGGGATTGCCCTGGAGTGGCACATTAGGGGTAATTTGAAATAGAGAAATGGCCAATGAGGAAAGGCTTAAACACCCCATTTCCCCTGCCCCAGTCACTCTATCCCAAAGTAACTTAAGAGTATTCAGTACCATTATAGATCTTCAGATGAAATGAGTACTTGACCTTCAGACCGGTGAGATTGAGCCAGGTTTAATTTCCTGCTCAGCTATCGAAGCTGAATAGGTCACTTTGGACCAGTCTCTACCTCGTAGCTTAACTGACCTGAAACCTATGAAAGGGATAGGGTGACCATATGGGTAGGAGGACAGGGCTCCTGTACCTTACACCTGAATGTTATATGTATATGTATTATGTTATATGTGTATGTATTCTGCTGTGCACTTTGTATGCTGGTCTTATGACCGTAATAAATATTTGATTGATTGTACCTTTAACAGTTGTATTGAAAAGGGAATTTCTGCAGGTGTTATTTGTATGCATGCAGCACCTGGAGAAATTCCCTCTTCATCACAACAGTTAAAGCTGCAGGAGCTATACCAAAAGAGGAAGCTGGAAGCATGATACTTTTTCCTGAGCTATTGGGTAAAATTCTGCCTCCATGTCTCGCTTTATATCTCCATAAGGACTAGTAACTTACTTTTTAAAAAAATTAAAGCTGAAAATTCAGAGGAGCATGGGCAGGAATTTTCCTGAGTGGACAGGCTACCACAGTCCCTCCCACACACTACAAATCTGCATACAACTTTGTTGGATTACGGCCACGGGACAAGTATAGCAGTCATATTTTGATTCAGGAGCCCTGAAAATGTACTGGTCAACAAAGAACTGGAATACTGGTCCTCAATGCAATTCAAGTTTAAGAAGAACCATTTCTTTTTTATCAGTCAGGTACATCTTCCTGACCTTCTCCACAGAGGAATATGTTACAGTAAAATGGCAGACGTGCCTACCAGCAAATCAAATGCTGGCTCAGCCATTAATCCTGCCATTTATCCCTGTCCCTGTTTCAAGTGGGCTCTTCACCTTTTAAAGCAATGATGGGGATTCTGGAGCCCTAAAAAAAGGTTTGACTATGATTCCCATCATCCCTGACCATAATGGTTGGGCCTGATGGGACTTGGAGTCAACAACATCCAGAGGGCCACAGGTTCCCCACCTGTTTTAAAATACGTTTGTAACACATGACATGAACATTCATGGATCTAGCCATTCATCACCTTATTATAAAAGATAAGGAAACTTTTTAAAAGTTTTAAAAATATAGGGATGGGGGTTCCATACAAGATTCTTCTGCCCCTTGACTATGAGTCCCAAGTAATCTTTATCCTTACAAGTACACTGACATGTAAATTTGCCTCTCTATTTCAAATCAAGGGAAGTAAAACTCAAGAAAAATTATATACCAACATCAAGATTATTCACAGCCAGGGGGAGGAGGTTTCTTTCTGATATCATAACAGATTGGCCAATCTCCTCCTCTAAATCTGAGGATTGGGGAGGGGTTTCTTGGTGAAATGGGGAACAACCAATCAGAACCAAGCACAGCCAGCTACTCTTTCAAATTGGCACCACCTTTTCCCCCTAAGTGCTCAACATTTGGAAGAAAAGGTATGCTTGGACTCAACACAGTGAGGATCCTTCCTGAACAGTTCCATTACTCTAAAAATATTATTTCTGGTTTTTGCCCCCAGATTAACACTCCTTCCTGCCAGCACAGCCTTGGAGCCAGATCTGGCTTCCTCCTTTGAAAGAAGAGGAAGTGTAGCTTCCCTTTCCTACTACAAGAGTTTTCTCATCTCTAGCAAAAAAAAATGAGGGTGTGGGAACATAACACAGGATAATGGGGAAGTCCTGCTCGACAGAACGTCATATTTACAAGGCTGTTGGGTTCCAGGTTTTTTTTCCAATGTTTGTAAATGCTAACATACACGGCTTTTAATCTTTGATACTTCAAAAAAATCACAGGAAGGAGAAAGATCTCAAATTGAGAAGAACAGAGTCATGTGGCACCTTCAAGGTCTAACAATATTTATTGTGGCTTGAGGTTTCCTTGGCTACTTTATCAGGCACATGAAGTGATTTGGAGAGGTAAGTTTGGGAGGTATCTGAATGCATAGTGGGCTCTTGATGAAAGTGACTTCAACAGCAGGCATTAAAGGATGGCCAGTTTCAAAGGAGGATAAAGCTCTGGTGTCTTTTCCAAATTGCATATCAGAAGGAGTTTTGACAGATGCATCATGCAAGGAAGAACATCAGCAAATCCAGCTGCTGGTGATTATTGCTTTTCTGGGCATTTGGCAACCCTACTAGGTTAGTTGGCAACCCTATATGAATCTCCAAAAAGAGGAACTGCATTGCCAAAAGATAGGACAAGGGTGAGAATCGATTTGCATAAAATCTGCATGTGCAAATTAATTCTGATTTCAGTAGAAATGCAATACATCTCATCACAGTGCAGAAGACTGTGACCAGAGGTGACCTGTTCAATCTGCTGCTCAGGTACGAAGTGCTGATGGGCAGCAGTTATTTATTTTTAAACTGGACTTGGACTGGACAGCCATTCAAATAGACCAGGCGCAACCCAAAAGTGGGTTGTGAGATCGGTCCCCATGGGTTGCGGCAAAGCTGTTGCCGCCATGTTGGGCATGGAGAAAATTGTGAAAGTGGGTCCCATGTTCCAAGTTGAGAGGCCGAGGTAGGTTTGGGGTCTGGACCAGTTGAAGACCACTGAAATAAAGGACACCTTTAAATCGAAGATTGCCCTCTCTGGCAGCTCTTCAAAAAGAGGACTGTCCTCTATAAAAGAGGATACGTGGCCACTCTGTGATGGCCACCAGGTGCAACTCCCCTGCCATCATACAAAACTCTGCAGAGGAGGATGGGGAGATTTTGCTGTGGTTCTTATTAGGTCTTTCTCCTCTATTCTCTGCTGCTTAGAACCCCTCCCTCAATACTCTCTCTCTCTCTCTCTCTCTCTCACACACACACACACACACACGGGGCTGCAGCATCTCTTTCTGAACATGCCAAATAGATTCCAGGGTCAAGCCAGCACCCTGGAGCGCCCGCAGAGCAGGGCCACCAAGATTAGCTATGCGCTTGGCTGAGGAGGAGGAGGAGGAGGAGGAAGAGGGTTCTAGGAAACTGCGATGCGGTGTGTGGGGAGGTGTGATTCAGCCAGGAGGGATTCGTCATCCTCAGTGGTTGCATAACCCTCCCTGGCACCGGCAACAGCAACCTCAAAACACCCACCAAGTTAGGACGGGATGCCAAGATGGAAACCGACTCTAAGTGGGACGCGCCTACCATCTACCGGGAGACAGGGGGGACTGCACAGGCAAACGAATCCGCCATCTCTTTCTCCATCCTTGCAAACAACCTCCTCGGTGGAAAAGCCAGATTTTGCCCTGTTGCCTCTAGGTAAGGGAGAAGTTTGCCCAGTGCAATTTTTCCCATCACAGGCTTTCCGCAATGTAGGAAGGTGCACGTGGCAGGATTCCCCCCCCCTTTCTATGGTTTTCATAATGTATTTTTGAAATTTTTCACCTTGGTAAACCTCCCAGAGAGCTTCAGCTATTGGGCGGTATAGAAATGTAATCAATGAAATGAAATGAAAAACAGAAGGCAGCAAACATCTCATGCAACCTGGAGCCAGGAGGCAATGGGGCTCCTGCAGATTACGTCGTCATGTAGAAGAAGGAATAGAAGGGCAGAGAAAAGCTCCATACGTTCCAGCTCCTGCTCCAAAACAGGGTGTGACTAAATAAACGAATAGCCTGTCACATTAGAGCAGCCTTCCCAAATCTGGTGCCCTCCGGGTGTTTTGGACTTCAACTCCCATCAGCCCCAGCCAGCATGGCCAACGGCCAGGAACACTGGGGCATGCAGTCCGAAACATCTGGAAGATGCCACGTTAGGGAAGGCTGAGTTAGAGAGAGACCCCCTACACCAAAAAGGGACACCGTTTCTGTGCCTCTCAGACAGTCCTGCCTGGTGCCCTCCAGATGTTTTGGACTAAAGCACCAATCACTGCCACGCTACAGGTGTTGCTCTAATTGCATGCTGCCTAGCTTCAGAGCTCTTCAGCAGACAAGAATTAGGGCTGCCTGCCTGTTCTTTCCCTGCTCTTTTCATCCTCCATCCTTCTCCCTCTGTTATACGACCAAGATGCCAGGTGCACCACACAGCAGGTGGGGGGAGGAGAACAGATGGGGACGGAAGGAATGGTGCAAAGGTACAGAGCGCCTCCAGGTTGCAACTTGGCAACTGTATGTAAATGCAAAAGCACAAGCCGAATGAAGGACACCTACAGAAAGTGAGGGAGACAACTACACCTCTCAGCCAGCATAAATAGAGTTTATATAACCACAGCTCCCAAACAGAAGTTGCTTTCTTCTTCTTCTTCTTCTTCTTCTTCTTCTTCTTCTTCTTCTTCTTCTTCTTCTTCTTCTTCCTCTTCTTCCTCTTCCTCCTCTTCCTCCTCCTCCTCCTCCTCCTCCTCACATGTGGCTGAAAGCCATTTGGATTGCAAATGGAACCGCCCACATTGGCTAGAGTGCTCCTTCCGATTAAAAATGCCTCTTTTCCACTTTGCATTCTGTATTAACAACTGGATGTTTTTACATATAAGGTGTAAGGCCAAACTTAGATGCTTATAAGAGAAGAGACACAGAAGCCTAGTTCTCATTGTTGTCTGGGCTGCCCTACTTCACACTGCAGATGAGAGCTGCTATGATTAAATGCTCCTGTTACATAAAAAAAAAATCCCTGTTCATTGAAAACTAGATGACAGCAAGAAGAGTGCTCATTTAACCTTCTTCCTGGCCATGCTAGGTTTTTTTTACACGAGGGATTTTAAATTCAATTTAATGCTATCGTGCAGGAATATTCAATCATCGGATTCCCCCTACCTGTATCTCAGGTGGTACAACCCAGACACAAGTTTATCACTTCCTTGAGAACTAGGCCAAAGCTTGCATCAGTGGACGCTGTGTGAATCCACTCTGGGTTTCAGTCAGAACACTAAAGGAGATACCCAAGGTGCTGGACCCATTTTGGGGGATAGGATTCAGTACTCTGAATAGGTCCTTTAGAGTTCTGACTGGTTTTGGCTGAAACTCAAGAGAGGATTCCCTGAAATAGGAAGAGGCAGCCTCGACTGGCTGTCACTACTGGTGTGTTGTGAAGTCAGCCAATAGCCATGCCAGCTGAGATTGATGGGAGTTGTAGCCCAACACATCTGGAGGGGACCAGGTTGGGGAAGACTGTCCTAGGGAGTGGAGTTTTACTTCTGAGTATCTCTTGCAGTGCCTGGATTGGTCCTCCTTCAGTTTGTTCTCCTTAAATCAGTATTGCAAATGAAAAACCTACATTGATCATTCCCTCACCTCAGGTCTGAGCAGAGGCTGGGGGGGCGGGGGGTCTAGACACAAACACTAACTGTTGCTTAGAAAGAATGCGTAAACTTTAGGCAATTAAGTAGTGGTAACATGGCACCATATTTCTGCCCACAGTGCAATAGGGTGGTGTACTTCGGCTTTCCATCCTCAGTCTCAAAGCCATCCAAACAAAATGACTGAACTGAAAGCAGAGAACTGCTTGAAACGAACCGCAGCCTTTAACATGGTTTTGGAGTAATTTCATGGATAATAATTCCCTGCAACAATGTACACTGAATGCTTTCGCAAGTTGCCTTAACCCCAGCTAAGCATGGGAAAGCAGAAGCATAGCATCTGTCAGAGGATTGGGAAGTTTGTTTTTACTCCCAGGCTGCTTGAAAGGGGTGCTGCTTTTTCTCTCTCCTCATCCCCGCCTCCAACTATTTGATAGGAGAGGGAAGCTCCCATTGATGTCAACAGCAGCTTCATAAGGAGGCCATTTTCATCAGGACCACAACAAAGGTGGAAAGGGTTAAAACACACTCCCAATTCTGATTGGGGTCCCCCAGTGGAGACTATCTTCACTTTTGAAAATAGCCACTGTGGCAAGTTTAATATCACATGACATTTGCCCCAAAGTAAGGTGCCCTCCAGATGTCATTTTGAATTTATGTAATTGGGATGGCTGAGGTTTCCTGGGTCCCAAGGTGAGGGATTTCCTTTCCCTGCAGCTTACACTGAGGGTGCAGGCTGAGGAAGCGTAGCTTTCTTCAACCTGGTGCTCTCCAGATGTGGCAGACTACAACTCCCATCAGTCCCAGCCAGCATGGCCAATGGCTGTACCCCCAACACATCTGGGGGACACCAGGATGGCTACTGGCTGGGGATTATAGGAATTATAGACCAACACATCTGGAGGGCAATGGGGTGGCGGGTGTTTGGGGATTATGGGAATTGTAGACCAACACATCTGGAGAGGGCCCGGTGGGGGAAGTCTGCCCACAGGAGTCAGCTCCATTGAAGAGAGTGGGGCTTGCTTCTGAGTAAACATGCGTAAGATCCCACTGTGAATCATTCTTCCACAGGATGACCAGTTTACACCCTCCCTCTTCTTCTGGGGATGTAGGAGGAAGCTGCAAATGTGAGGTATGCTTACTCACTGCTGACAATTTGCAGGCATGTTTCAGACATTCCTCTAAATGGTCTGTTCCTCAACAGGTTGCTGTTTTATAAGGCCTGATACAAAAGAACACCGAAATCAAGGAGCCGAAAGAAGTCTCCGTTTCAGCTCTCACTATAGCTATGAAAACACTGGGTGGGTTTAGCCAAGCTGCTATTCTGTTGGCCTTTTTTTGTCCCCCATGATCTGCAACACAGGGGACAGCTTTAGATAACAAATTGTCTTTGAGGGTGCCACATGGGGGCAGCGAAAGGGCCACCCCACATGTTGGAGGTAGGGGACAGAGGACGTGAGTGCTGGCTTTTTTTTTACATTGGCCTGCCTGTTCTATTTTTATCAGAGCTGTGATTATTGTCTACTGGCAGGAGAGATGGATTTCAGAAGAGGGCATGGACGGACTCAAGGGGCGGCCATTGTAACAGTAGAGGGCAGAAGGAGATACGGGTGTGCGGAGGCAGTTGTCATGGGGGGGGCAGTGATGCAACATGGTGCTGGCCTGTTCCCACACAGGCTGCCTCTACAAGAGAGGTTTAAAGCTCTTTCAAGGTGCTTAAAAAAATTTACCTCTACAAGAACGGAGTGCAAATCGGGCGTAGAGGCGCGTTATCTCTCCGACTATGCGCATTATCGAATGCGCGTTAAATCGCGAGTTTTATTTAGCTCCGGCCGTTAAAGCGCATTTTGACTATGTGAACAAGCGCTTATGCGCATTAACTACTTGTAAAGGGCATTTTGGTCATCCGTTAATGCACTTCGCCGCCTCTCGCTGCCTCTCGTGCAGAGCTATTAGGTGTAAATGCGCTCCAGCGATTATGCGCATAATCCCCTAACCGGGCGCAAAAGCGAATCCTTGTAGAAGGGACCACAATCTCCCATTTCAGAGCACCTGAGTGACCTCAGTGACAACTTGAAGGTACTGCTGTTCTGTGCCAGGTCAATGAATGGCAAAACCACCACCATCCAAGACTTCATCCAGGATGAGCGTGCCGACCTGGCTTATATCACTGAGAGCTGGTTGGACAAGATTGGGCGTGTAAACAGCTCCACCTTTGCCCACCTGGGTTCTCCGTGCTGCAGCAAGCAAGACCTGAGGGTGGGAAGAGTCACAGCCATCTAGTGTGATTTTATCCCCCTGTCCATGTGCCCCATCCTGCAGTCTTCCAGTGCTGTGTGCATCTGAAGGTGGGTGTTTTGGACAAAATAGGGATTCTCTTGATGTTACCGCCAGCCCCACTGCCCAACAGTCGGAATGGTCTTGAGGGAGGGGGTTGCTGGAATCCCCCTCCCCGGCTTGTTGTGCTGGGGGGGCACACAATACATGCTGAGGTCAGCCTCTTGGGAGTGGCTTAGGACTTTTATGGCCTCCATGGAAAACACATCCCCATTAGTGTCTGGTCCCTTTCATTCAGCAAGGCACACGTTGGATCAAGTTTCCTATGTTGAGTGGAATGGTGGTGATCTAGGGGTGGAAGAACTTTCTATAGCTCTGTTGTCATTCACTACCAGAGCACTACCTGGTGGGGGCCTGACTTACTGGGACTTGGAGCCTCTGCAGGGCCAGGAGACCAATGAAGATGTTCTGCCCTAGAGCGGCTGATGGATTTAAATGGTTTCCGACAGCTCTTGGGGCTTTTCAAGTCACGCCCACAGGCAATGATGTGGAAACCTAGTTGACTTGTGGAATGTGGAAGTGGCCCCGGGGCAGTTGACAAGATTGCTCCCAAATGTTCTCTCCCACTAAGTAGGGCCAAATAGTTTTTTTCCAGGGGGCTGGCAGTAACAAAATGGGTGGTATGGCAACTAATACAACCCTAAAACTCAGGAGCAAGTCTGGCCAAACATGAGCTAGGGCTCATCTGAATGTCAACTCCATGGCAGTGATGCGGGTGAAGAAATTGTTCTTCTCCAACACCATTGCATCTGCACAGAGTTGCCCAAAGGAGCTCTTGGAAGTGGTCAATGGCCTATTACATTCTGACCCACAAGAAGAAAATTTAAACAATTCGATATAAGTCCATCTTGGCCTCTGGGTCTTATAACAGGGGTGCAGAACCTCTTTCAAACCGAGGGCGCAATTCAATTTTAGAGAAGCTGTCTGGGGCCACAACCCAGTGGTGGGTGGGGCCAAAGACAAGAGGTGGGATCAAGGGGGCAGGGGCAAAAAGGCTGGCATTTTGTAGCTTAAAGCTCTTACTGACAGTGGAGAGGCATTTCGGCCCTTTAGAATCAGGAAAAAACATGCAAAAGCCAGGAAACCATGAAACGATTGGCTATAAGGAGAAAGAGGGTGGAGCCAGAGGAAGACCGGTGGCCATTTGGGAAACCCTGTAGGGCCATATTGGAACACCAGGCAGTTTGGATTTGCCACTCCCCACCCCCCACCCCAGACAAGAGGTTCAGCAGCCCTGTTTTATAAGCTGGCGATGGGAGAATTAAAGAATGCCACAATCATGCCCAGCAACCATCCACACACGGTACTACTGTTTCCATTTGTTTATTGACACATGTGGGGGGGAGGAGAAGCATGAAGGAAACAACCCCCATCAGTCCCCACAAGAACCACAAGAAAATCTCCAGCTCCGAGCAACACAGCAAAGCAAATGTTCAGTCCAACAGGAGGAAGAAAAATAAGGGCAGCCGGTGGAGGGTATGGTATACCAGGAAGGGCTACGGACCTTCCCCACCAAGGGTTCCTTTTTGGAAGGGGGGGGGGAAACACATGGGTTAGCCTACAGCCTTCGTGGGGCATCTCGGGGTTCCACTTCAGAGAAGCAAATCTCTTTCGGACTGGATGGTAGAACTGTCCTATATGGGTTGGTTCACTTCTACTATGAGGAGAGGCGTACAGTAACGATGGTTCTGACATTAACTGAAGCAGAAGAGCTAATCCAGCTTTTCCCAACCGGATGCCTTCCAGAGGTGTTCAACTGTAACTCCCACATTTCCCAGTCATGCTGGCTGGGAATTATGGGAGTTACAATCCAATGCCTCTGGAGGCCAGTTGGGGAAGGCCGACCTATCCTATACAGGCCACGTCTTCCCCTAATAAGCCCCTATTGGTTATTTCATTCCCTTGAAATTCTGACAAGACCTTCTCTAAGTCAGCCTAGCCATTAAAAACAAAAAAAAACCAGCCAACCAACCCGAGGTAAAGATAGATGCAGCCTCTTAAGAGCAGGTTCTTTCCCCACAGCGCGGACCCAGCTTCACAACTCATACAATAAGATGTAGCAGCAAGTCAAACGCTGGAATGGACAATTGCTTCCCACGCAAAAAAGATGGGTCAACCTACACTCTTTGCTGGCCCCACATCTTGCTGACGAAGCAGACTTTACAATTTGTATTATTATTTTTTGCTATTTTTATAAGCAGTGCATAAGTGTCTATTATTCTTAGATCTATTTTTCCTTTAACTTACCCAGACAAAACAAAGACCTCACACATTTTCAAAATGGTTGCAAAACTGCTCCAGGATCGGGGGCGGAATGTGTGGTGTGTGAGTGAGAGAGAGATTGTGAGTACTAATAGATGCATCCAACTCCTGTTTTCCTGGTTCAAATTGAACTACACTGGGGGGGGGGGGGAATGTAACGTATTCCCCCGCCAACTACACCCCAGGACAGAAAGAAATGTAAGTTTGTCTGGAGGGCAGGCAGCCCCACCGCTCTTGAAAGGTTGCAATTGTCTTCACCTACGGAGAGTTTGGCAAAGACAGGCCATACTCCCCTTCTGAAACCCAAATCCCAGGGTTTCCCAAATGTCTACCCAATGGCTCCTTGACCCTAACCCAGCTGTCACTTGCTATCTCGCATCCGGTACTCCTCACGGCTTCTCAGCTCGGCTGCTGGCCTGCTTCTTTAGTATTCCAGATTCCACGCGCCCCATTTTGTTACTCCCAAGGGGAGGAGAAAGATAATCTCAAATCAATTTTGCAGTTACCCCCAGCACGATAATTGGGAGGGGAAGGGAGATTTGTTTACCTTCCCACCACCACATTTCTCCCCTGATCCTCCAGCGCTTTGGCTGGCCTCTGCGGCTGATGTGGAAGGAAGTGAGGTGATTAACGCAGCGGGATTGTGATGGGTCCACCAGCCTCAAGGGTGGGATTGAAGTTTGGTCCGAGGCAGGGCAACTTTGGACCCTGCTGAAAGCAGGCTGGACGGCAGTTGACTGGATTTAACTCCCGGATCCCCTCAGAGCAGAGATATCCCCAGACAGGGGAACAGGAAATGAAAGGACATTCCCACCCCCAGGGGCGAGAACGCTGGCGCAGCGTCGGGGCTGTGAAGCCGCATGCAGGAGGGTAGCTCATGCAAAGGGCAGCGGCCCAGGCTCTTCGGGCACCTGTGGATGGCAAGAAACAGGTTAAAGATAGGAGGTTGCTGTGGAAACAAGCCCAGCCCTTGCAGATTCCCCATGGTAAACCAGCCCAACCTCCTGTGGTCCTGCTCCTGGAGAGGCCTCCTCAAATCCACTGAGCTTTGGCCAATTTTCCCTCCCACTGCCATTTGCTATGCCCAGTTCTATATGCTGCCAGCGCCTCAGTCCCGGCTATCCACTTTTCCTTGTGATGCTGTGCATGGGCAGTGCCTGGGCAGCCAGGGCCGGAGTGTCAGCATTCACCAAGAACAACAGGGGCAGGGGGCGGCCTGTAGGGTAAACTGGATCTCTCTGCACAATCCAGCTGAGTCGCATTGCCTTATAGCAGGGGTGGGTGGCACGGGGCCCGCAGGCAGCATGTGGCTCCTGCCAGCCCCCACAGCTGCCGTGTCACCGAAATGCTTGGCAGAGGCAAAACAACACAGCCATTTTCTGCAGCAAACTATTATGGAAGGATAAAATGGCCGAATTCAGCTTCTTTCCAGAAAATTGATGGCAAATTGTAATTTATTTTGCTGGTGGCGTGGCACCAGGAATGGCCCCGGACCACCCCCACCTATAGCAGTTCACGGTACGGCCAATGCCATCACCACTGCCTCATTTTCCCTTCGGCCGACAACTGCACCGTCCGGAGCCACAACCGCAATGCAGCAGGAAGCTGAAGAAACTACCTAGGGAGGCCTGTATCTCTTGGAACACTGTTGCCTGAGACAGCCTTACAGAAACCATGCCAGACACCAGCCATAAATCCACCCAGCCATCGCTCTATTTCAGCAGGCCCTGTGCAGCTTATGTTGCGCATGGGCAGGTATCCACTGTGCAACTAACCCATGGATCTGCATTCGTGAAAGTAACCAAAGGCTCCCTCAATCTAGGCTGGGATGGGTTCATTCATTGGATACCTGGGTCCCAAAGAACATGGAAGCCTGTATACACCTGCCCACTAATATCAAAGGTGTGCATCTTAAAAAAAAGGTTGAGTATATATCAGGGGTGGGGAGCCTTAGGCCCTGGGCCCAAACCTAGCCCTCTGGGCTTCCCTAGATTGCCACACCCCTTTTCCTGCCCACAACCCCTTTTGTAGTTAAAGTCTGGCATATAGCCCCGCCCCTTTTGTCTTTAAACCCGCCCAACACTGCGGCCCCCTGAGAGCTTCTTCAAAATGGAATTTGGGCTGAAAGGGGTTAATACAAATTGGGGGTTTAGATTTCCTTGCCCACTTTTAGAAACCAACAAAAATAGGGGGCCAGTTAGACATGGGTCCAATGCCTGTCCTTAACCAGTCTTGCCTGGGAGATGGGAAGTGGGGTGCGGAGCCAGAACACAAATAAACCTCCCTCTTGAAGATGGGGCTGTCAGGCTTGGCCATCCTGCTGCATAGGTTCTGATTCTGTGCCTTTAACAGTAGTTCGACAAACAGAAATTAAGTAGGCAAAGCTTTTCCCTTTATCTCCATGCTGGGGGAAACGCTATCTGGTTACTTTCTGGATGAGAAACTGCTGTTAAAGGTACAGGGTCAGTAAAAAAAATAAATAGTGGCAGTCCTACCATCCAAAGATGCATCCAGACATGGCTTTTATTGCGCCTGTGCCCTGCCTTGTTCATGTGTTTTTTTATTGGGTTCCAAAGAACGCATTCTACTCGTAACCCTCCCATATTTTCCCAATGCTTCTTCCGCCTTTTTTCCTCCAGCGGTAAATCCATTCAGTAAGAAAAGTCAGGATAGCAGCACGGTGCTTTGTAGTTGCTAGTTCTAGGACCCTTCCATCTGGAAGCACCCCGAGACCCCAGCAGCCCCTGGCTGGCAACGGGGCTCCCTGTCACACCCACCTCTCTGGTCACCATTTCCCATGCTGTCCTCCGGACGTAGCCTCTCCAATTTCTTCGCCCTCTGCACCAGGTCCCAGCTTGGTGATGTGGCGCAAGAAGGATGTGGCATTGATTGCTCGCTGCAAGGACAGATATGCGGATAAGGTTGCCAACTGAACAGAAGACTGCCCGGCCTGCTCTTGTGCCTTTTAGAGCAGGCTGAGCTGCAGAAATCAGCAAGCGCAAATGTTCAATGTGGGGGTAAGCATTTTCCCATTTTCCACACATCAAGCTGCTTTCAAAGGCTCATCTACAGAGGCCAGTTGTAAAGCTGGCAAATCTGGATGGAAAGTGGGAAAGTGAAGAAAGAGGGGAGATCAGGTCGCTCTAGAGTAGGGAACTCCAAACCAGCAAATAACCAAAAGACCCAAAGTTGGGATGAAGACACTACATAGAGAAATGCAGCAGCTAAAGCTTTTTCTGGCATGAAGTGAAATGAGAGAAATTAAGTAAGTGATGTTTTCCCTAAGTGTCAGCCTGCGCTGCTCTTAAAGGTGCAGAAACAGGGCCAGTAAAAAAAAAAAAAAGTTGGCAACCCTAACCTTCCTGCCTTGCCCAATCTCATGGTTAGCAGAACAGTTGTTTAGGCAAGCCTTATCCACTTGCCCAGTATGCCCCCTGAAATGTGGATAAATTCAGCCAGGGCTCTACAGTATCATCACTCCTCCTAACAGCAAACACAGGTGGTGAGTGCCAACAGAACAAAAGCCAAATAGGGTCACCAAAAAATAAGATGGAAGTGCCAGCATGCACAAATACAAAAAAACCCACCCATTTTAAATGACAAATCTTATGGGGTAAGTATTCTGTGGTTCAGCCACAGAATACTGAGCGTCAGCTGGAAAAGAAGAACAGAAAAGGCGGCTGGGAGTGGGGGGTCCAATGGAGTCTCCTGGAGGGGAGGCATGGCTGGATAGAACACTGAAGAGGAGCATACTTGTTAAGAAGGTTGCAACATTTTGTTTCAACCCCTATTTGTACATTATTACTCAGAATGGAGCGTCTCGTTCTCAAACATAAGAGAATGGCCTAGAATGACAGTAGCTGGCTTCGGACAATCAGCTGATTGTCCGGACTGAGTCTCTTCCTCACCATCCATCTACACTAGGGAATATGGAGAGGCTTGAGCTCCAGTTCCACTCTCTTTAAAATTTAGCACTGCAAAACGGGTACAACAGAACTTAAACCTTCTCTCTTACTTTCCACTGGCTGCGAGCAAAGTTCTTCTGAATCTGTTCACACACAGAGCCATGAATGTTTTTGTCCAGAGCTGTATCCCCAGAGATCCTGAAATACACAAGAGGGAGGGACAAATCTTCCATTACATTATTTTCTTTTGGTACCAAGGAGCCAGGGAACGGTCCAGCTGAAGGGATGCGCAACTTGAGCTCTGAGCACTTCAGATGTGCATGCGGAAGCCTCAGTGCATTGGTGTTCCACCTGTGTTCAGCACGGCATACACGTGAAGTGTAGATGCATTGAGGGCATCGCCCCATGTGGAGTGGAGATAGAGGGCCGGCCTCTGTCCCAAGTCAATTGTTAGTAGGGGTCTTACTGTGCTGTTTTAGCATATATGTCATTCCTGGTAACGTACCTTTTAGAAACCAATCAAAGTATTTAATGTTAGACCTGCAGATGGTGTCTGAGGATCCAGCAGGATACAGAGAGATGTGGAATCAAAGCAATATTTGAATTAACTTGAAAACAACCCACATGCACACAAACACACACACACACACACACAGAGAGAGAGAGAGAGAGAGAGAGAGAGAGAGAGAGAGAGAGAGAGAGAGAGAGAGAGATTGAGATTCTCCACTCCAGATTCTCAAGTGGTTCTTTCACCACCATTATAGAATTAAACATATGTTTTAGTCCCTTGGATCAAAAGCCATGGGAAGGGGGTAATTAGAGATGAAGAACAGGATTTAAGCAACCCTTCCTCCTCATGGCTGCATCATGAAGTGCCCTTTCCCAAAGTTGTTCATATAATATGAAATGTTATATTCAAAATGTAGGCCATTTGGATCATGAAATACAAACAAAATTTGTTCTTTTTCTGATACAGCATATTTCTATATCTCCACCACGAGGAGTATATGCTTTTCTTAGCTACGTCGAACTCGTCTTCGCCACACAATGTGCTAGGACATTTCTACACACACACACACACACCAGAAATCCCAGGAGGGGCAAAGTTTTTTTTTAAATTTCCCCCTTCCCAACGAGAGCTCCACAAAAGCCGTCATCTCCTCAGGCAGAACTCACCAGGGATGCTGCAGAGCCTGTTCACAGGTGAATCGTTTCTCAGGGTCACGTTCCAGAAGGTGCCGGATAAAGTCCTTAGCTGTATGGAAACAAAGAAACAAACCTCGTAGTTAAAGCAAAGGAAGCGTTTCCCTGGCGACCATAGAGGGCACAAGTGCTATCCTTGAAATGGCTACACCAACTCTCTTGGTTTCAGAATTGCCATTTCATTGTTAAATGTGGCAGGATAGACAAATTGGGATGGGGGGGAGATCGCTATTCCGTTTTGTCATTGCTAATACACTGGTTGCAGCTGCTGAGAATCCGAAAAGCCATCTACTAGAAGAGGGGCCTAGTTCTTACTAGAATAGCAGACCTGTCTGGATTTCTACTTCTTGAAGATGGCTGATCAAGGGGCTCACAGAGTTGAATGCTTCTCCATGCAAAATACTCTTTCCACACAGAAAACTAGCATTTTAGGAAGAAGTTTAACCAGCCTTATTTCTGGCATCTCACTATACATGATGGAGTGGTGGTGGTTGCGACTACAGATCATTCGGTCATATAAACTATCCCTAGGAAATATCACTCATGATAGTTTGCGGGTCCTTTATACAATGTCATCCTCCTCTAGGCTCTCTATCTCACTCTTTGCAACCATTTCCCCAGGGTTTTTTTTTTTGGGGGGGGGGGGTTGTTTTGTTTTTGTTTTAAGATCAAGGAAAGTCTGGTATTATTTAGAAATGACGAAATGAGACTCTTGTGAAATAGAGTAATTTTGTTATACTGCATCGCCATCTAGTGGTTGTGTAATGAAACATATAGAAAGGCAAAGAAAGAAAACCCCTGGGAAAAAGCATGTATAAAATAACCAATCTTAATCTGGAAGCAGAAGCCCCAGTAAACCTGTGGGATAAAAGCCTCATGTAGAAATTGCCTGGTCTCTATGCCCAGGGCTAATCTGTTGTAGGGTCATGGTGGTGATAGTGGTCCCCTCTACAAGGATTCGCTTTTGCGCCTGGTTAGGCGATTATGCGCATAATCGCTGAAGTGCATTTACACCTAATACCTCTGCACGAGAGGCGGCGAGAGGCGGCGAAGCGCATTAACGGATGACCAAAATGCGCTTTACAAGTAGTTAATGTGCATAAGCGCTTGTTCACATAGTCAAAATGCGCTTTAACGGACGGAGCAAAATAAAACTCGCGATTTAACACGCATTCGATAATGCGCATAATCGGAGAGATAACACGCCTCTACGCCCGATTTGCGCTCCGTTCTTGTAGAGGTAAAAAAAATTAAGCGCCTTGAAAGAGCTTTAAACCTCTCTTGTAGAGGCAGCCAGTGGGTGGAGCTCAAGCCAATGGTGTGCAAAGCAGAGCCAAAGTAGGTTTCTCTTCCTCTTTTTGCCATCCCTTCTCTCTCTCTCTCTCTCTCTCTCTCTCCATTCAGCAGGCTGCCAGGGGATGGTCAAATTGCTCATATCAGAAGTCTGAACTGATGGGTTACGGAGGATTTTTGAAATTAGGCCGGAGGCCGCAGGTTGACAAAGGAAGTATTGCTGCCTCTGAACTTGAGTATTTCTGAGCGTCCATTTCCATGCCACTGTCCCTGCCCAGGCTCCCACTCACCCGAGTCAGAGATATCGTCCCAGTATGGGGAGTCAAACTCATATTCAGCTTTCAGGATCTGGTTGAAAAGTTCAGAGTCGTTCTCATCATAGAAGGGGGGGTAACCGCAAAGCCTGCAGGGTGGAGCAAAGGCGTCAAATCTCACACACGCATGCAAAGACGGAGGGAGTGGCCTGTAGAGGCAGCTCCCAGGGCTAACATGCAACAGGTTGGTCAGGGGAGGAGGGCAGAGATACGCACAAGATGTAGGAGATGACGCCGAGCGCCCAGGAGTCCACAGATTTCCCATATGGCTTCTGCTCCAGGATCTCGGGAGCTGCGGAAGACACAATGGCCGAGCATGAGAGGAAACCGTGAAACTTCCCCAAATTCAGTTTCACCTAGAGATGTAACATTTCCAAAAATTTTGAAGCCATGGGGAAAAAAACGTTTTCCCTCCCAAGGGAATTGGGAAAAAACCCCCAAAAATTTTCAGAAAAATTGAAAAAAAAAATCAATTTTAGCACTTTGTACAGGTTGAAAGTCACTTTGTTACTTTAAGAACATAAAATGTAGTTATGTACAAGTTGGTTTGGCATAAAATTCTCACATTTGGTATATTAAAAGTATAGTGTATTCAAACAATTACTACAAATTGAATTTACTTTTTTACTTTTTAAAATGTTTACCTTTTTTCCCCCCCAAACAAATGGAGCTGCAAGCTCCTGAACTGTAAGGAACCCCTGAACTGTAAGGAACCTCTTTGGTTTGCCAGTTTATGAAGAGCAGGCAAAAAACAATTTAAAAAAAAACCAGAAGAAACCATCAACATTAGGAACAAGGATAATTGTTTACGTCTCCGCTAGTCCTGCACAGTGTCAAGCAGACGTAAAGCACCCATTCCCATAAAAAGAAGTGAGAAAAAAGGGGGACCAAGGTTCAGTGAATGTGCATGAAATTTAATCAGACTCATTTTCTGAGCTATAGCTATCACTATCGGTTTCAGTCTCTGCTTCAATGGCAGCGCCCCCTAGAGGCAGAAATGCATCTTGCTCTTGTATTTGAGAGCTGTAGTCTCAGTTTGCAACTTGCTTGTCCTCGGTGCACAGAAATTGTAATAATCTGATACTGTACATACTTTTTAGAAATCTATAAACACCTTGTCTTAAACATTTTAAACAATAAAACATTCCATAATTCATTTTTTCTTCATTTTTTTTCAATTTTTTGGAAAAAAACAAAACAAAACAAAAAAATGGGGGGGGGACAGAGAAACCCCAGGGTTTTTTTTCCACATTTTTCCAGTTTTTTTCTGGGCCTTCACATCTCTAGTTCCACCTATTACAGCACAGGACACCGCCCCCCCAGGACACCCCCAATTCTCTTGCATGGTAGTATTGGTCATGTAGCCCCGACCCTCCTCTTAACCAAACCCACTTGAGACCAGCCCATCTGTGGCTAAGCCCCCTTTCAATACAAAGTGACATGCCTCTGAGTACATTCAGAGTGCAGATCTCTTTCTACTCAGCAACTGCAACCTTGTCCCTCCACACTGATCATTAAGGAGCAGGGCTTCCTTCCAGGACAGACAGGAGGGCTCCCATTCAGATCTGAACCCCAGCACCTCTCTCTTTAAATTAAATTCACCACAACCTTCACCTCTGCAGACAATACAGAAGAAGCCAGCCTACTGCTAAGTCTTATGTCGGTGGTCAGTCCTGGCACCAGGTTCTTGGGCAAGACAGCTTCAATAGGCCACTTCTGCTCCCCCACTTCTCACTGCCACGGTCACCAACTTCTATTGCTTTCTCATCATTGCTACCGCTTGGCTGCATGACAGGCAGAGAATCAGGGGGCTTCTCCTTCTCACCACCACCATTGTCGCTGACTGGGCCGGAGTGAGAGGCAGGTGAACAAGGAGACTGTAATGGTGAAGAGCAGAAGCAAGTCCACTGGGTTCAGGGGAGGCCCTTCTCTCCGTCCCACCACCATCACAGGCACGCCTGGTGGGAACGCGGGAGAGGGCCTTCTCGGTGGCTGCCCCAGGGCTCTGGAACTCCCTTCCCAGGGAAGCTAGACTGGCTCCCTCCTTGGTGTGCTTTCGGAGGCAGGCTAAAATCTTTCTGTTTCAGTAGGCCATTGGGGAATATTTGAGACTTCTGTGGATGTGCTGCTTATAGTTTGCATTTTAAAAAATATTTTGCATTTAAAATGTTTTTAAATGTCCTAAATATTTTTAAATTGTACTATGTTTAATTATATTTTTAATTTGTGTATATCTCTGTTTTAACTGTACATGTTTAAATTTGTAAGCCACCTTGAGTCCCAGTATTGGGAAAAAGGTGGAATATTAATAATAATAATAATAATAATAATAATAATCATCATCATCACCACCACCACCACCACCACCACCATGCCTACCGTGGATACTGATCCTGCTGTTAGTACTATATTCTAGACCATACTTGGTCACTGCCCACCACTGTGAGCCTAGGTAGCACAACAACCGTGACAGCATAGGGCAGCCCTACTTACAGTATCCCCAATCTCCTCCCAGTCTGATTTTTGTCTATGCCTTGGCTAGGCCGGATCACGTCCAGCCCAGCCGCTTTTGCAGCAATCCAATGGGAAGGATCTGAGGGGATTACGTACAGGGCTGTGTGTGTGCTGCCGTTCTGCAGGGGCACAGAAAAGCCACAGCTCCCTGAAAATCCCAGGGTTTGTCTGGAAAACCCAAAAGGAAAAAAAAGGGTTCTTGCTCTTACAGTTTGGCTGGCAAAGTCTCAATAGCAAGGGGAGTGGGGTTTTCAGCTGCTGGCATGCAATGTCAGGGTTCTGTAAAGTTCCTTGCCCCTTCCCCATGAGTGGTGGGAGCAGAATAAATGTTGCAAAATACTAACAACTGAACGATTAAGAAAATTTACATCACTGATACAGATTGAAGGATTTCTGTTTTTCGTAGCGCAGCATTTGGGTTTCATGTGGTGCAGTGTGTATGTTTAACACAAAGTATGCTCCACTCTGATTATACACCCATGTCCTTGTGTTGGACAATGTCACCGGGAGGCCTTTCAATGGAACAATGCTTTATATTTAATCTTTGTCCTCTCTCATCTCACCATCCCACCACAGTCACATTCATACTTCAGGGATCAGAAGGAACTTCTTTTGTCTACATTTTCTTAGCCCTGGATAGTAGCCAACGAAGCCATTTCCCCCAATTTGCCTTAATTACATTCAGGGAGACTAAAAGAGGTAGGTCTCCCTCTACTCCGCTTACTTGAGGAGGGCTGCTATAAGAGTAGCACCATCCATTTTACCTGCCTGCCGTCTGCGATGCTATCATCGCTCACCCTTCGCCAGTCTCACACTCACCCACGTAGCCAGGGGTACCACAAGCTGTGGACATGATCCCATCAGCCTCAATCTTGGACAACCCAAAGTCTGTAATCATAATTTTGGCATCTTCAAACGGAGTGGCATAGAGAAGGTTTTCAGGCTGTTGGGGAAGCAAAACAGAATGGGCTATCCACATCGTATATATTTTTTCTTCTTAACAATTTATTAGATTTCCCCTAACCACCCCACCCCATTTTTCAATAAAATACAAACAGTAAACTCTTCCCCCATCCTGCCCTGAGTGAGGTTTCCTGGACCATGTTGATCCTGGTTAAGCAACGCAGGAACTAGATTAGCCATTCCACCTCCAACACTTATCTTGTGAGATACCCATCCTGGTGTCCAATAAACCCTGTATAAAATCCCTTGCTGTTTAAGCCACAGCCTGAGATCTATGTTAGATGGTTTAACAGATGTCAAACCATGAGAAAGCTTCAGTTTAATTTATAACTCTGTATTCCATGTAATCCTCGATATCTCAAACCAAGCTATACAGGAATTTGTTGGTCTTAGTTAAGTCTGTCACAACCTGTGCTATCTGATAATGGTCTGAGGCCATCAGTGTATCTGCGCTGAATTTCTTAGTAATATTATGTTTTAAGTTCTAGATATTGCCAGGCTGCTGTGGGAGGTAAGCTCCACCCCTAGTTTCATATGCATCACACTAGCATGTGATAAAGAGATGTAACCCAGGATCTGGCTTTTATACATAGGATGCTTATAGGTGTAATATTTTCAGAGCATTTGTAGCTGACCTCATGGGATGACAGTCATCTATTCTTCTCTCCCTCTTATAGTTCTAAATTCAGCCAGGTGACCATAATCTGGAAAACAGGGGTGGTGCTGTACAGATAGGCACCTGGATTACGGATGCTGGATTTTCAGGGAGGGATTCCATGTTTATCTCAGCAAGTGAGTGTTCCAACCCTGTGTTTGCTAAGTTTCTGTGATTGGGGGATAATAAATGCTCTGCAAATTTTAGGGCAGCCTTCCCCAAACTGAAACTGTCCAGATGTGTGGGATGGATGGTAGGAGTTAAGAACATAAGAGGAGCCCTGCTGGTTCAGACCAAGGGTCCATCTAGCCCAGCATTCTGATCACACAGTGGCCAACCAGCTGTCGACCAGGAATCCACAAGCAGGACACGAGTGACCTAGCACACTCTCACCCATGTTCCCCAGCAACTGGTGTATATAGGCTTACTGCCTCTGCTACTGGAGGTAGCACATAGTTATCAGGACTAGTATCCTAGATAGCCTTCTCCTCCCAGAGGTGTAGTCCAACATACCTGGAAGGCACTAAGTTGTAGTCTAAAACATCTTGAAGGCACCCAGTTCCCCTGCTTTCTTCTAATCATCCTAAACCTAGATTTCTCCGAGCAAAGCATCAGAGCATCGCCTCCTCAGGGTCATTGCCTGTGGAGTTCACTCCTTCACTTATCGAGACAGAGCCCACAGGCCACCCCCCAAATCACGCATGTGCCCTTTGCGCCCTTCACCTTGAGATCCCGGTGAACGATGCCCAGATCGTGCAGGTAGTTCACGGCCTCCAACACCTGCCGGATGAGCTGGCTGGCATCCTTTTCTGTGTAGTAGCCCCTCTCAATGATGCGGTCAAAGAGTTCTCCTCCTGTCACGCTGCAGGCCGGAGACAGCTGGTTTAAATCCTGAAGCTGCCTCAGCCCCCAGACTAACCCAACGGTTAGATATGACCCTTTCTCTCAAACTGGAAAGACAATCCAGGGGTACTAATACCCACCTCATGTGGATACTGCCATTATGCAGCTTAGTCACTAGGGCCAGATCTACCTCAAGCAGGATATGACACTTTGAAAACGGCTTGAAAACTGTATATGGAGTGTGACCTGGGCCCCCACAGTTGTCACTACTGTTATAAACCGTTTTAAAGCAGTAGTGTAGATCCTGCCTAGGAGGCACTGGACTTAGATATATCTGACGGAATTAGGAATTTCTTGTTTGTTGTTCTATTCTTGTTTAAGAGAGGTGATGAAGTTTTCGCCTAGCTCCCTGACCAGGGTGCCCTCTAAGCTTTCTGTGGTTCAGCTCATCCCTAAAAATTCCCTTTCTTTTGCTGAGTTGCCTGATCTTCCCAGATACTAAGAGGAAAGCCTGGTTTAAATTGATTTAATGGTGATCCCAATTAGCTGGGACCCTCCAACTGGAGGATCTGTGCTACTGCCTCTCTTCCTCTAGACCCCTCCTTTTACATGAAGCATTTAGCGTAACCCTTTAGCACTCACCCCAACCGTGACAAAGCCTAAGTATCTGTAGCTGCATTTGCTCCCTCAGCCCTTTCATCCCCCATGCTTCCCTTCCCTTTCTTGCCTCCCCTACTGTCAAGGTTTAGACTGTAAGCTCAATGGATGCCGAGACCTATCCTTATTTTTATGATTTTTTTTGCTTAGCACCATGCACATACCTAGTTGTGCTGTACAAGACAAACTGATTCATGTGCCATCCCCAGTCACCCAGAAAGGACTAACCACTTCCAAAGAGCAATCCCCACCCACACCCACCCCGCCAGACCTGAAATGCATGATCAGATTTGGCGCACGAGGGGCCGTTACTCACAGCTGCATGGCCAGGTACAGATGAGTGGGGCTCTCGTAAATGTCTTCCAGAGCCACAATGTTCTCATGCTGAATCCTGCAACACCAGCAAAGTTAGCAGAAATTAAGAGATGGAGGGACAGAGCACAGTCAAAATTCCTGGGCTCGGAAAGAGGCTCGTGTAGAGAACATAATAAAAGTGAAGTACACACATACAAGACTGAGATCCAGTGTGGTGTTAATGGTTGGACTAGTATTGGGGAGATGCGAGATCAAGTCCCCACTCGGCCATGACGCTCACTAGTTGGGGCCAGTCACTACCTCTTACCCTAACCTACCTCCAGGACCAGCCCTAACCTTAGAGAGGCAGCAGATGCTGGGGAGGGGGCAGGGAGCAAGGCATTAGAGGAGAGGATTGGGTATACCATGCATCCTGCTTACTGCCCTCATGTGCAATGGAGGATGCTGCCCCATAGCCAGTGTCGAAGTCAGATTCAGCTACCAGTCCAGTTGGCTTCTGTGTGTGGAATGGGAGGGGGTGCCATGTTGTCCTTTGCTTCAGGCAGCAAAATGTCTTGAGCCGGCCCTGCCTACCTCCTAGGATTGTGGTAAGGAGGTAGCGGGGAGAACCTGTACAACACCCTAAGCTCCTTGGAGGAAGGGTAGGATATAAATGCCATCAATAAAACTGCAGGATGCCAAATCCACTGCCTTCTCCTCTAAAGGAGACCCCCTTGCACTCCCCCTTCAACCCCACGTGACTCATCTGTGTATTAATTGCTTTTAAAAAACCCTAGAAAGACAGCAGTGTGTGTGTGTGTGTGAAACCTACATGGAAGCTATATTCTCTGGCTCAAAAAAAAAAAAGGTTTTTGCCCCCTAATCCCAGATCTGTGGTACTGATGCTTGCATGACAAGCTACACCTGCCCTATAGCCAGTGACCCTCTTCTACTATGCAACTACTAATAGTGTAGGAGTCCCATCCTCTTTTGCACCTAATCTGTGGGGACTGGACTCTGATGACTCAGGTCTTCTGTACATGCTGGGTACGCTTAACAACAACAACAACATTTTAAGTGAGCTGAGCCCTGATATTGTAAAGAGGTTCTGGGACAGAGCCCTAGCTCATTCTCGACTCTGAAAAATGGAACGCAAACACATCGACCCGCTGACTTACTTTTTGAGTACAGCAATTTCATTCTCCACAGCTGCTTCCTTGCCCCGCAGGGCTTTCTTAGGAATACATTTAAGGGCTACAAGGCGCTGGGATCCATGCTCCTGTGCCAGGACCACCTCTGAAAAGGCCCCTCTGTCAGAGAAAAGCAGCAGAAGGGTCAAAGAGGGATTAGATGAACATACACAAGCATCCACATGCCCACACATACATATCGGTTACTAGAATTTCACTGAAGATACAGGCAGCCGTTATGGCCCATTAGACAAATCCGAAAAAAACAGTTGCAGTAGCAAGTTAAGGCACCATCCTATGCATGTTTATTCAGAAGTAAGTCCCAGTGAGTTCGGTGGGGCTCACTTCCAGGAAAGTGGATGCAGAATTGCAGCCTAAATGTCACAACACAACGAATTAGCCTTTGAACTGCATGGCATTCCTTTCTCAGGCTGGATGTTAAGCAAGAAGTGGGAGGGACTAGAAGAAAAGATGATGTTGCCACTAGTCAAGAGCTTACAATGTGCAGCAGTCTTGACATGGTGATATTTCTGGAAGCTCTTTGCAATTGCAAGAGTTTGTGCCAGCGCAGAACATCTTGGGGCAAATAAACAATGGCCAGAAATGCCAGCAGTTAAAATGCCATTATTTAATAAAAAATTAGAGGGGGGAGACAGGATGGCTGATCCAACTGTTACCAAAATGCAAAAGGGGCACAACTTTCTGAGATTTACTACGTGCTCACAGAAGACAGGAGGCTGTTTGATTTCCATTCCCGCCCTATCCATTCCCCACCTTAGAGCTGATTCACACATGCCTATGCACCCCTTGATGATCCTTAGCTCTAAACATGTGGGTTCTCTCCAACACAAAGTATTTAAACTGCCACCAGGTGACAATGCATGTGCCGGATGAGGCCCATTTGCATACAGGCGTGATCGCTTGCTGCTGCAGAGAAAATTGCAGACACAAAGACATATGTGTGAATCTGTGTTTTACACTTCAGCAGAAGTTTCTTGGGGGGGGGGTGGATGACTTTGGAGTTGTACCGTCACACAACCCAGGTTCCATGCCCTTCCTGAAACCGCCATCCAATTCTGCTCCACCTGCTTGCCCACAACCCAGTCAAAAGAAGAAGAAAAGATTTGTGGACTCAATTAGGAAACGGTTAACCCCTCGGTAGCCCCACCCTCCCCAAACTCCCTGGGCTCCTGCTCTATTCTTGTCCCATGCACGTCAGACATGCCTGGGAGCCCCACTCAGCCAATGGGATGCCAGCATGCAAATGAAGCCAAGCAGGCTGCAGCATTCCTGGGGTCGCTCTGCAGAAGATGCACCCTGTAGAGGAACGCGTCCAACCGCTGGTGCAGCAGGAGGGAGGGAGGGGGGGCAGGTTGAGAAAAGCAGGGGGAGTCCAGGCCGAGATTGGCAGATTTGGGGTGGCATCGCCCTGCCGTTGGAAGCTGGGAGAGCGGGGTGCAGACCTCCGACAAGCTGGCATTGCGCAAAGTCACGTGTATCGCCTTGCCCACACTCCCCTGGAAAAGCGTTTGATGTTAATAAAGCCTTCCTGCAACTCCAGAGATGTTCCAACCACAGCTCCCGTCACCCCCAACCAGGTCATTCAGGAGGTTGGGAGTTGCAGTCTAGCTAGGGAAGGCGGCATGCCGTATTTAACCAGTTGCCCATTGCCTGATACTGAAGTGGTGCTGGATGGGAGGGTGGGTGGGGGGAGAAATCACAGTTTGGCCTCATTATAGAAGCCCCGTCAGATTGAGTTTGGCTTAGAGATGAGGTTGGAAGGAGGGAGGGAGGGAGGGAGGGAGGGAGAGAGAATGAGAGAGAGATTATGGTGGGAGAGCAGTTCAGGCTGCAGAAGAAAAGCATCAACCAAGGTGGGGAAACCCAGAGCGTGGAGAGCAAAGCCGCTTATATTATCAAAGAATGGATGGGGAGAGGAGGCTCAAGACCCAAGCAGGACCCACAGGGCAAATAGTGCCCACACACAAGTCTTCTGCCAGGCTTTTTTCCGTTCACTCACGAGCCCAGCTTCTCCTTGATGTTGTAGACACTGGTGATGTCCTCAACCTTTTTCTTCCAGCCTTTCCCGAGCGGCATCGCGGACAGCAGTGAGCAGGGCAGGAAGAGCTGAGGAGGACAGAGATGTTGGGAGGAGGAGAAAAATGTCACACACACACACACACATACACACAAGGGTCATGGAGATGGGGTCAACCCATTCCCACGGTTCCAAGGACTAGAAGCTTCCTGCTTGTGCCTCTCTGTGACACAAGATACTGAACAATCATCAAATGTAGGATTCCACATGGGCCAGAACTACAAGATTTTGCTGCCTGAAGTGAAAAATCCAAACAGTAACACAGTAATTTGGAGTTACAAACCATCAGGATATTTGTCCTTCTGTTCGAGCATTCATGAAATGAACGAGACAGGAGAATTTCCAGATGGTATTGTGGCTCATGGATCAGATTCAGCTGTCTCCCATTAGGGTGGCCACATTATGATTCGCCAAAACAAGAGGAAATGCGTCACAAAAAAATAGGACAAAAGAGGGTGCCAATCTGCATAAAATTTCCATATGCTGATTTACATATAGATAGATGCCAAATTTAAAATAATTATTATAACTTCCATAGAAATACAGTTCATTTCACCATACTGCTGTGAGCAGGTGAAATGTGTTCCTGCCTGTTCACTCTGCTTCCCAGGTGCTCACTGTGGATGGACAACAGTTCTGATGTTTTTTTAATCTTTAAACCAGACTGGAGTGCCCTTCAAAGAGAGGCCACCTTCAAACAGAGAATGGTCCTTGGGCAGTCCTTCAAATAGAGGAGTGTCCTCTGTAAAAAACCACCCTATGACCCATTCTGCTCAAAATTCTTAATGTAATGGCAGCTCAAATTCCACTACTTGAGGTGTCTGTCCCACTTTGCCTGGGGCTAAGGCCATCTCTGTGTCCACCACAACCTTGGCTAACTTTGCAAGTCTTTCCATGAAGTGACCAGAAGCTGTCACTCTGTCAAGAAGGGCCCTGGGCTCTTTGCCATCGCGGTCACTTTCCCCAGAAGCTGCAGTCCATGGAGGCCTCATTCTCCATCAGGGCCACAACAACCAATTACCGCCAAACTGTAAACAGAAGACAAAAACTGATGGCTAGTAATAAAAGGAACAATGGGCAGTCAGAGAAGCAATCGTGCTTAACTGAACCTGAGAAGCTACTTTCAAGGGATCATCTCTGGAACATATGAATAAACGGAGTGCCTCTGACCATTCGCAGAATGGATTTTGTCCACCACAAACCACAGCCAGCCCCAAGATGCTCAATATTAGAGCTTTTGTGTCAGAGGGTGTGTGGCTTCCAGACTCCCTAGATCCCTTGCTCCCGTTCCAGGGGCACCATTTTAAGACACACGCACACATACAGATGCTTATTCACCTGAGCACCTATTTCTCTGGACAACCCAAAGCTCTAATAAAAAGAAGCACTTCTACATACAGCGCATAGTTAAATTATGGAATTCATAAATGTAGTGATGGCCACCAATTTGGATGGCTTTAAAAGGGTGTTGGATAAATTCCTGGAAGAGAAGGCTATCGATGGCTACTAGCCCTAATGGCTATGTGCTACCTCCAGTATTCAAGGCAGTAAGCCTATATACACCAGTTGCTGGGGAACATGGGCGGGAGGTTGCTGTTGCAACATGTCCTGCTTTGTTGGTCCCCTGGCCGACAGCTGGTTGGCCACTGTGTGAACAGAGTGCTGGACTGGATGGACCCTCCGTCTGATCCAGCATGGGACGTCTTATGTTCTTATGACTCCGTTATAGACAATCAACAATGCAATCCTAGACATGCCTGTTTAGAACTAAGTCCCAAAGACACAGATCTCTTTCCTTAAATTAAACCCTTAAGAAGGTGAGTGTTCAACTAATATTTGTAACATTTGCCATACTCATCACAAAGTGAGAAAACAAAGAAAACCACAATATGGGTTAAAATACACATTTTTATAAAGCTACATTGAATCCTGCGTCCCCCATCTTTACAGAGATGTATTGAAATCGAGTGCCTGCTCCTCTCCTTCAAGACATTAAGCAGTGGGCAATGTGCGTGAGTGTTATTTCTTCTTAGTTCCTGCAGTCATCAGCAAGAAATCGTGTTTATCTCTATGCTGTGAAACGTTTTGCTTATTGCTTTGTGAAGATCTAGCTGCTGTTAAAAGACACAGAAGCAGTCCACAGAAACTTGTGTGTTTCTGCCAGTTGAGACCCCTACACTAAAGTTCCAAATGAGAGGTGGAGGGGGTGAAATACTATGTAAATGTAGTGCCTTTGACTTCCTCCCCGACCCCCGCTGCCAACACATATAAAAGTGTATGCATAAAAATAGGAATAAATACTGTATACGCTAACAACAGCTACAATGGTGTATATAATATATACAAATGTATTGTGGTATACACAATACAATATCCCAGATATGCAAAATAGAAAAAAGGTAATTAATAGTCGGTAAAAGAAGGGTGGGAGTGGAGGAGAGACAATTTATGCATTTGGGCACAAGCCTATGCATGTTTAGTCAGAAAAAAAAGTCCTACAACTCCCAGCATTTCCCAATCAGCCATGCTGGCTGGGGGATGCCAGGAGTTGTAGGGCTTTTTTCTGTCTACACGTGCATAGGCTTGTGCCCTTAATGTTTAATACTGGCTTGCTGTTGATGCATAAGACAAAAAAGGAAATAGTTATCAGGAAATATGGTTTTCTCTCCTTTTATTAATTTCCAGAATAAGAGAGGTTGGGATCAGGTCAAAGTCTGGAAAAAGCCTCAGCTTACCCAGCACAATCCCCAATTGAAATGAATGGGAACTGCATGAGACCTTGCATTAGAATGTGGAACTGGGGGGGGGGGGGGGGGATGAGAACAGATGGAAAAAACTGGCCAGGTACATAAAAAAAATTGGCTGAGGTTTCTAGTGGAAAGAAATAGTTTTTAAAGCAACAAGGAATAAATGATATTCCACACTTTTGTATTATATCTCTCTTTGGGTTTTTGTGTGTATTGGGTATACAATATATCAATCACTTTCCCAGAGATTGCTAAGATCATCAGAGGAGTTCTTCAGAGGAGTTCTTGCTGGTTGTACTGCAACCTGCAGATCTGACAGCACCTGGAAGTGGACCTTCTTTGTGGTGGCACCCACCATTTGAAATGCATATTCAAATGGCACATTTTAGGCACCTGTTAAAGACCCATCTCTTTACCCAAGCCTTCCCTGAAGTATGCTGCTGCCCAGTTACTTTAGTATTTATCATGTTTTTAGTTTTGGTTTTAAATATTTTAAACAATTTAACTGATGGGTTTTTCTATTTATTATGATGGTTTTTAATTTTTGATTTTATAAACCACTTAGGGTGCAATCGTATGCATACTTAGACAGAAAGAAGGGATATTTTTAGATATGTAAACAGTATATAAATTGATGAAGAAATCTAACATAATAATAATAATAATAATAATAATAATAATAGATGGTGATGGTGATGATAGTGTATGCAATGCAATGGCTAAGCACATACATATGATAACTGTGAAGCCATTCCTGCTGGAAGGCACCAACTTTTTTACAGAGTCTGACCACTAGTTAAGGGACAGATAGTCTGGGGATAATATACTTCAAGCCCCCAAACCAATTTCTGAAGAATAGAATGCCCTCCAAGAATACAAAACTTTGCTCAAATGGTTAAAGGTCATGTATAAAGGTCATGTGTATGTGTTATCTTCTCTCCCTCTCTTTCTTTCTTTTTCTTTTTTTTTGGTACTTATTTTTCTTAGTTCTAAGAAGAAAAAGAAAATCTACACTTTCATGGGAAGGTTTGATATTTGTGTAAACACCCTTGAGGCCTGGAAATAGGGAGGGACATAGGTGTACAATGTACATAAACAAATGAGGTTTGTAAGGATATAAAAAGCCCATGAAGAATAAAAAGGCCCATGGGGCCCTGCCAATGGCAATCCATCCCTATACATTTGGGATTGCACAGAAGTATGGTCAGGGTCAGCCCCAATTCCCTTTCCGTGCTAGAAGAAGAAAATTCACACGACACCCTTTACTTCTGCTGTTCATCTCTGCTCTAGTGGGAGGGTTTCCTGTGCAAGCCCCACTAAGGGGAGCTATTAGCCTTCCCCAGCTCCAAATGTGTTGGCCTGCAATCCCCATCATCCACAGCCAGCATGGTGTCTGCTGGCTGGGGGTGATGGGAGTTGTTGTTTAACACATCTGGAGCGTGCCAGGTTGGGGGAGGCTGTTAGCAAGCTTAGCTCATGGGACAAATCTTGCTCACCCAAAATCTAATTGGACTGGAAGTTGAATTTCACTTCAACACTGGTGATGGGACAGCATCCTCCGTTGCACCTGAGGGCGCCAGGCTAGCTCATAGGGGATGCACAGCACACACAGCTCTCTCCTCCAACAGAGGGGAACAGCTAGGGGGCTGCCACTGACCCTCTTCAGCATCTTCCGCCTGAAGCAATTGCCTCACTCCACCAAATAGTGCCTCCTCAAAATACCTGTTCAGAGGGACAATTTATATCAGGAAAATACCGGCAGGGGAGGGGGAGAGATTAAAACACCCCTCCTCCAGCACCAAGGCCCTGATCCAAACTACCATCCCATGACTGCTTTTCAACTTCTTTTAAAGGCTGCAGGAGACACGATCCCAGATCTCCTGCCATCTCATCTGTTCGTCCATGACTGTGGTCACAGGAGACAAAGGACAACCCATATCCTTGAGGGCTTCGCTTCTACTTTCCCCCAGAGGAGTGAAGAAAAAAGCTGCACTCGGGGCAAGGGAGACAGTGTTGCAGTGAGGACAAAACTTGGTTTTCACCCCTGACAGAGGGTAGCCTGACCTCGATCAGGCAGGGGATGAAATGCGTCATGCAGAAATGAACTGGTTCTCCTGCTCGGGGTTCCTCCTGCTACCACAACCCACCTGGCATAATTAAGAAATGTCAAAAGGCTCTGAATTATTATGAAAGGTCTTCTTCTACTATTACTACTACTGAACCATCTTGGTGCATTGTACTCAAAGGTGGTGCCTACTCATTGACTGGGTATATTTCTCACCTGTGGCATGTCTTTCCTTGCTAGACTAGGTGTGTTCATATAGATCTATACGATATAGATAGACAGATAGATAGATACACACAGGCTGCCTCTACAAGAGGCATTTAAAGCTCTTTCAAGGCACATTAAAAAATTTACCTCTACAAGAACGGAGCGCAAATCGGGCGTAGAGGCGCGTTTTCTCTCCGATTATGCGCATTATCGAATGCGCGTTAAATAGCGAGTTTTATTTTGCTCCGGCCGTTAAAGCACATTTTGACTATGTGAACAAGCGATTCTCCGCATTAACTACTTGTAAAGCGCATTTGAAACAACCGGTAAGGTCACCCGTTGAGTGCTCAATTACCTCCTGCATACAAGCATTTACGATAAAGCGCTTCCGAGAAGATATGCATAATCGGAGGAACAGGCGTCAAACGGAATCCATCTAGAGGGGGTCCTACACATAATGCTGAGTATGCTTGTGTGTGTGTGTGTGTGAGACAGAAAAATAAAACTGTATGTGGCTAAAAGGGCTGTAAATTTTGTACCTTGGATGGTCAGTGTGTATGAGTGACTGGCAGTAGATATATGTTGTGTGTGTTATGGTGTGTGAAAAGTGAGTAATGGTTCATGTGGGAGCAAGCAACCAGAAGTCCCTCGGTCAATTTTAGTCCCTTATTTATTTATTTTATTTTATTACATTTGTATACCGCCCCATAGCCGAAGGTCTCTGGGCAGTTTACATAAGATTAAAGCCATTAAAAACAATATACCAAAATTAAAACGGCAAAAACATACAATATACCCACAATATACACATACATCTAAAACCACTATAATAACTCAGTTGCCCATCCAGAGGAGTGGAGAAAAGTGCTATCCACAACAAAAGTTCTTGTTGCCAGGTCAGTAGAGGATATGATTTGAGGCCCCGGCCTACCAGCCCTTTAGAAAGTAGCCTACTGGCAAAACTAGTTGCTGACCAGAAGGTTTGATAGCAAGACAAGTGTGTGTATTAACAAGCTGCTCTTATTTATCTGCCGCCTTTGTAGCTTTCTTCAAGTTGCTCAGGGCAACATAACTGGGATCTTACCCCCTTTTTTATCTTCACAAACCTGTGAGGAAATAACTTATCCCAAACCACCTTCAAGATTCATGGCAGGTCTTCTTCCCACGCAAAGTTCAGCCTTCCCCAACCTGGTACATTCTTGTTCTTTTTTTTAAACTACATCTCCCAGCATTCTGACCATTGGTCGTGCTCGCTGGAGATTATGGGTATTGAAGTCCAAAACATCTGGAGGGCACCAGTTGGAGGAAGGCTGCTCTATCCATTATACTGTATTATACTGGTGTTGCGGTCCTGTGAGAGGACCAGTGTGTCATATAGCTGGGGGTGGGGGTAGGGTGAATTGAGCTACTCTTACTTCTTTTTATGAATGGTGATGTTATGTGCCGGGGAAATGTAATATTTCTTCCTACAGCTTGAAGTGGGTGTTGCTTGGCTATTGGGCAACTGTGTGTGGATACAATCTGTGAGATACACAACATTGTGCATCATTTTATAGAGATGTAGTTTGTTTACATGCTGTGTGACATGTTAATGTGTTGAGAAGTGTGTAGAATGGGGGGGCTGTATGTGAAAATTATAATGCAGCAGCAATATTTGATGAATGCAGATGCATTACCATCTACTGCAGAAATAAGTATGTGCGTCCGTTTATGCCATTTCAAAAATGTACCAGTATGGATGTGTATTGTTATGTACACTTGAATATGTGGTGTAAATAATAAGTGTCTGCATGCAAGAGAAAGGTGGAAGTGTGTGTGTGTAAGAGAGAGAGAGAGAGAGTGTGTGGCTGAATTCGGACGACACAATAACCAACGGGGTGGGAAAACAATCGTCAGTTGTATTGACTATCGTGTCGTCCAAATGCTGCCATAGTCAACTCAGCGCTGATCCTAATCCACACCACAGTTGATTATTTATTACCATGTTGTGTGGGGAGTAACCCCTAGATGAACAACTGTAAAGTTGATTATTACCCCACCATTGACTATCGTGTCATCCGAATTCAGCCACTGTGTGTGTGCACAGAGTCTTGTTTTGAGGCAATATGACCTGATGCTGCATAGATAGATTATGGTGGTATGAGTGATATAAATAGGAATGAATGGGGAAGAATGAAGGCATGAGAAGGGGGGCATGTGTGGAGGGAGGATTTGCAGATGGTTGGATGATTGGGAATAAACAGAAGGATGAGAGTTGGGGCAGAAAGATATGTAGATTTAAGATGATGGAGGATTAGATGAAGGAGGGAGGTGTTTTTCTGTGGGTTTTTTTTTTTTAATAGGAGACGCAGATAAGCATGTAATCATTGTAATGGGGGACAGACCATGTGGGAAGTCAAGAAAATGGCTGGACAAACTGATGGATGGATAGAGAGGATTCAGAGTAATGGAGTGTTATGGAAACAGAAAAGAATATATAGATGGATGGATATAAGCTCAGACTGATAAAGCAAGTAGAAACTGATGAAGCTAGTAGAGAAAAGGCATCGCATGAGATTCACTTCAGAAGTACAACACGCAAGCCCTGTGTGCACTCAGCAACAACAAGCGGATTAATTAAATATTATAGATTTGCACACCCTCTTCACCCGACGATGCATCCATCCACCTGTTTGGATGGACAGCAAAGAAGAATGATTTGTAGTTCTTCCACAGATCCAACACACCACAACAGAAAGACACCCACCTTTGCGGACAGAAAATGAAATACCCATTATTTACCCACAGCGAATTAGAGGTACAAATTGTTTGGCCATTAACAACCAGGTTTCTCGGCCGGATCAAACGCACAGCTCCACAGAAACTTTATTGGCAGTGTAACCCTGAAGCATTTTACTCCGAAGTCTCATTGAACTATATCACTTACTCCCTAGCAAGCGTGCTTAAGATTGCAGCCTTGCTCACTTTCCCGACTTCACTCGCCCCCCTAAAATGATTGCTCTGTCTTGCACGCACGCACATACCCAAGTTGTTATTGTTTTTAGGACATTCATAAACATCAGCCTTCCTGCAGGGCTTTTTGATTACCGTGTGAACGCGACACACCGCCTTCTCTTATGGACCAGGAAGCTCCCTGCTATGAGCGTAAACACAGCAGCACCAGGCAACCGCAGGGCAGTGAAACATCCATCTCTCTCTCTCTCTCTCTCTCTCTCTCTCACACACACACACACACACACACGCAGAGAGAGAGAGAGGCGCGCGCGCGTGCACACACACAGAGCCCTGCTCGCTCTTCCCAGCCCAGGCGCCCCCATCTCTCCAAGTTGCACCCCCCTCATCCGATCTTCCTCCACCACCGCCACTACCCAGCGCGCTTCCTGCACTGCAATCCGGATTCGTTTACATTCCTTGGGCGTCCGCATCCTGCGCGGTTCCCAGATTGCTGGTAGCGGTGCATGCGAGTCGCGGGGTGGGGTGAGAGGGTCGTGTGTGTGTGCGCGTCCCTGGACGCGTGTGCCTGTGTGTTGATGTGTGCGTGGGCACACGCAGGCAGGGGACTGCAACGAGGAGCCCCACTTCGCCTACTCCCTACATCTCCCCAAATCCTGCTCTCCCCCAGCACCGCCTCCTTCCCTTTCCTACCTGCTGCTGCTGCTGCTGCTGCTACTGCTGCTGCTGCTGCAGACGGTCTTGAGCGCCCTCCGGAGTTAGCCCATGCTAGAGGCAGGGAGCCCCCTCCCCATCCGCAAGCCCCCTCCTTTCAAGCCAGTCAATCAGCCAGACCAACCCAACCCACCTCTCCACGCCTGATGCGCTGGTTTACTCCACCCGCCTCATCCGTCTCCCTTTAAAGCGTCTCTCCAGCCCTGCCTTGTAAGGAAATAACAGGCAGACATGTGGTCTCTCAAGAACGGCCGGAAATCAACGCAAGAGAGACACTAGCGGCCACTCCAGAGCTGGACTATCCTGAGTTACTGCCTGGGAAGTGAACAGCAAGAGGAAATAGCGAGGGGCACGATCGCCAGAGTAGAGACTCCAAGGGCGGACACAATGTATCCCACAATCTGAATAGTGAGAGCTGACCTAGCGTAGTGATGCGCCCGGAGACTGATTGGTCAATCAGGAGGAAGTCCTCTGTTCCGACGCCGCCTCTACCACCGACTACCTCCACAAGAGAGGTTTAATGCTCTTTGAAGGCTCATTATAAATTTTACCTCCACACCAGCGGAGCGCAAAACGGGCGTAGAGGCGCGTTATCTCCTGGATTATGCGCATTATCGAATGCGCGTTAAATAGCGACTTTTATTTTGCTCCGGCCGTTAAAGCGCATTTTCGCCGTGTGAACAAGCGATTATGCGCATTAACTTCCTGTAAAGCGCTTTTTGGACATCAATTAATGCGCTTCGCCGCCTCTCGCCGCCTCCCGTGCAGAGGGATTAGGAGTAAATGCGCCTCCGCGATAATGCGCATAATCGCCGAACCGGGCGCAAAAGTGCATCCTTGTGGAGGGGGCCCCGTGGCCTTAGCTGAGCCAAGCTATGCCCCATCTGCAATATGGACCTAGTAATGCAGACCTGCCTTACAGGGTTGCTGTAAGGATTACAAGGTAATACACATGCGAAGCATCTTGAACACTATAATGCTTATTAGTATTATCTCTCTTTTCTGGCTCATGGCGTTTTTTCTAGATGAACATGACAGGCTTTGACAAGTCATGCTGTCTTTTACGGATTCAGAAATTTCCTGACTATTGAACATATTTTAAGTATGACTTCTTTCTGGATGTTGGTGTGGATGTATTTTGGTAGGCCCGGTTTCTGAAGGTTTTCTGTAAAAAAATTTGATATGATGCTGGTGACTGATGTGACTATCTGAATAATTGTAACTTTTTCCTGTTGCCATAGTTCTTTAACTTCCATAGCCATTATTATTAATATTGTTGTTATTATCATCATCATCATCATCATCATCATCTCTCTTTTCTCGCTCGTGGCAGTTTTTCTAGAAGGACATGATGGGCTTTGCCAAGTCATGCTGTCTTTTACTGATTCACAAATTTCCTGACGTATTATTATTTTCCAGAGTCAACAAAGGGGGTGGGCTGTTCCCTTCGTGTCTTCCTTGTGAACCACTCCATAAGCCAGGCTGGGAAACCTATAGCCCTCCAGATGTTGTTGAACTCTACAGCATAAGAAAGAACATCCTAAAAGTTTCAATATTTAGGTCAATGCTAAATGTGGTGTTTTTTTTCATCCCCAGTTGTCAGGCTACCCTTTCTACAGTGCAGATAACACCAAGGGCCCATCTAATCCAGCACGCTGCTCACACAGCGGCCAACCAGTTGTTGACCAGGAACCCACAAGCAGTGCAACTGATAATAGAGTGACCAGATAAAATCCAGGTCAGGGCTCATGTAACTTTAACAGTTGTAGAGAAAAGGGAATTTCAGCCAGTGTCATTTGTATGCAGTTAGTTCCTGGTGAAATTCCCTCTTCATCACAACACTTAAAGTTGCAGGGACCCTGCCTTCTTTTGTATATGGTCACTCTAGTATAGTGCCTGCACCTTTAACTGTTGTGATGAAGAGGGAATTTCACCAGGAACTAATTGCATACAAATGACACTGGCTGAAATTCCCTTTTCTCTACAACTGTTAAAGTTACATGAGCCCTGACCTGGATTTTATCTGGTCAATCTAACTGATAGGGGCAGCAACTCCAGGCAGTGCAGGCCATCCTCCTGTGGGGTCTTCACCAGCTGGCTGCTGAGGCCTCTTCCCAGGCACCCAAATCATACATCCGTGCTTCCAGGAGAGTGGCCTCAACAAGACAGCATGAAATTGCATCCAGCCCAACAGTGTGTTTTTGCACGCGACAATAGCACAGCATTCCCCAATCTGGTGCACAAGCCCCACTTTCAAGAACTGGAAGTGGCTCAAACCTCATTGTGAGATATACCTCCCCATTCCCAGTTCCTCATTCATTTCTACCCACATTGGTTATTATCAGTATAGGGGCATCATGCAGGCTTGACTGTGACTTGTGCCCAAACAAGACAGACATGATTCTTTGCCAGGAGACCATGACAGTGATTGCCAACGTCAACAGGTGTTACTGCTGGCAGAGCAAAAAAAAAATGTACAAGATTAAATTTAGAAGTATTAAGGGTTGCCACCCACCCTCATGATTATTATGCTGATAATAGAGACAAATGACCTGATTAACTGTTTCCATGTTTAAATCTGCTTTCCCCAACCAGGTGCCTTCTATTGGCTGTGCTTGGGGTGATGGGAGTTGTAGTCCAACACCTCTGGGTTGGGGAAGTCTTATTTCAATTTACAAAAAATGGGAGGGGGGGTCATTTGACCCCATAGAAGCAGAACTATTACAAAGTTAAGTGGCTGTTAACTTATCAGCTGTGACTATTACTTTTCAGCTGATTTCAGAATTGGGAATGGGGTGCGGGGAATACCTGTCTTGCATTGAGCTGGACGTTGCAACTTTTAATATTTTCCAGAGGGGTAGCCATGTTAGTTTATTGCAGCAAAACTATTGAAAGGAGCAATCCTATGCATGTTTAGACAGAAAAAGCCCTACAATTCCCAGCATTCCACATGCATAGGATTGCACCCTAAGAGTCTTGAGACTAGTCTGAAAGTTCTCTCGAAATCTCATTTCTTTTGCAATTAGTTTAAAGCTCAACCTTATTTTTACTAGCCTACAAAGTCCATGTAGCGCAGGGGTAGCCAACATGCATCTAGAGTGGCCTTTGTTTCCCCCACTGTGCCACATACAGCTTCAAAAAAAACCCCAGTGGTTATTGCTGAATTTCAGCAGTAAACAGTGACAGAGGCTAAAAACAGACACATTTAACTTGAAAACAAACTACATTTGTCTAGAGTAACCATATGAAAAGGAGGACAGGACTCCTGTATCTTTAACAGTTTAGAGAAAAGGGAATTTCATCAGGTGTGATTTGTATGCTTGCAGCACCTGGCGAATTCCCTTTTATCACAACCATTAAAGCTGCAGGAGCCCTGCCCTCCTTTTCATATGGTCAGCCTACATTTGTCCCCTTTCTGTTTCTGTTGCAGTTTGCTGCTGAAATTTGGTGGCAATCCACAGATTTGTTTTAGCCACTGCCATGCCACTGAATCTTGGTGGTGCGGCGGCAGCAGCAGCACCAGGAGTGTGGCATCTGGGAGGAGGTCTGCGGGTGGAAATTGACTCCTGGACCCCTCCTGAATTGCTCATCCCTGATCTAGGACAACAATGTAGCTTCAGCAACAGATATTAATGGGCAGCAGGCAGGACAGCATGGAAGCAATGGATCCCAGCATCCAGCAATTGGAGGTAGACTGCTTCTAATTGTGGAGGTTCCACTTGCCTTGTCATGGCTAATACCCAGTGAAAGATGACCCTATCTTCCATGGCCATGATGTCTGGTCTAGAAGAGGAGTGACCTGGTAATCAATGAGCAGGACAGCCGAGAACTGCTAGGCCAGCCACGGCCCTCCTTGGGAAAGGATGGAGAGGGAGAAAGAGTGTTTGTACAGTCAAGAAGAGAGACAGGTGTCTTGCAAGCCATGGACACTAGATGGCACATTTGCCTCAGCCACTCAGACAACATTAGACAAGACAAGCATGTGGATATATAGGCAGAGGATATAAATATAAGGATGATTGCAATGTCAGGTGATGATTCATATGTGTAAATGGGCCACCATCATAGAATATAATTAATACCACAGATGTGACATTCAGGTTGGCTCCAGCAATTGTATTCAGACTTATGCAAAGAAGTTCCAATTTGCTTTTTTGCAAATAGCCACAGGTAAACCTATCCTGTACGAATATTGTTTACTTCCATTTAAACCAGGACCCTCCAGATGTTTTTGCCTACAACCCCATCATCCCTCACCATAGGTTATGCTGGCCAGGGCTCATGGGAGTTGTTGGCCAAAACATCTGGAGGACCACAAGTTGTCCACCCATGAATTTAAAACTGAACCATCTAAGTGACAGTGGCCACACCTTGTGTCAGCAAATTCCATCAGTGTATTTTCTTCATTCATTCATTTCAAAGATTTATATACCACCCTTCAGCAATACGTCCAGGGTGGTTTACAAAAACAAGGTCGAATACAAATATCAGATAAAAGCATATTATTCTTATTTTTAAAACACCCAAACAAACATAAAAACATCTGGGAATTAAAAGAAAGACACCTTAGCTTGGCAGCACCAACGTATTTTAACCTATAAAGCCTTACACGGCTTGGGACCACAATACCTGATGGAATGCCTTTCCCGACATGAACTTACCCGAACACTACGTTCAACATCTAAGGCCCTCCTCCGAGTGCCTCCTCCGAGGGAAGCTCGGAGGTCAGCAACAAGAGAGAGGGCCTTCTCTGTGGTGGCTCCCCAATTGTGGAATGATCTCCCTGACGAGGCCCGCCTGATGCCAACATTGTTATCTTTTCGGCGCCAGGTCAAGACTTTCCTCTTCTCTCAGGCATTTTGCAATATCTGAGGAGCCTGGGTTTGTTTTGTTTTGTTTTTTTGTAGCTTTTTGAAGTGTTGAAGTGGTTTTCAAATGTACAGATTGTGTGTACATTGTATGTTTTTGCTGTTTTAATTTTTGTATATTGTTTTTAATTGTTTTTAATCCTATGTAAACCGCCCAGAGAGCTTCGGCTATGGGGCGGTATACAAATGTAATAAATAAATAAATAAATATGAGCTGTTGTGTGAAAGAGTTATTTATTTTGTCTGTCCTGAATCTCCTTCCATGAATTTCATGAGGTGATTCCTAAGTTCTGGTATCACTGTCACAGTGAAAGGGAAAAAAATCCACTCTGGCTACTTTCTCCACACGATTGGTGATTTTCATTTTGAACTGTTAAGTATGACAATGTATCATAGAACAAGCAGGGCCAGCCCAAAATATTTTGCTTCCTGAGGCAGAGCAGCAATTGGCCCCCATACATCCCTCAAGTCAAGGTGGAGAGTGCCCAAAGCTGGCCAAATTATTTTGGCACTTGAGGAAAAAAATCCCACAAGCGCCTCTTCCTGGCAGTAAAATATAAAATCCTACAAGTGCTCTTTCCTGGCAGGAAAATTACAACAACAACAAATTAAATAACTAACAATGTACTGCCCTTTCATGCCACTCAATACCAACTGCTTCACAGTGCCTAATGGCGCAGCATGTTCTTCCTGTCTCAGTATCTTTCTCTTCCTGGGGGACAGAGCAATTGAGAGGCAGATGCCAATTAGACATTATAAATATATTTTGAAAACAGATAGGAAAGAGGTCTGTAGTCTAGTAGTGAAAATAAATTAGATTAAGCGGCTTGCTCTTGCTCTCTCTTTCTCTCTCACCAAGTCATGACAGAATCCACTCAGGGCCGTGCAGAGCTGGTAATATGCCAGATGGGAAGTGTGTGCCCCCCCCATTTCAAACTGCTCATTAAGTATTTTTTAATCAGTGGAACTGATTCAGTGCTAAATACATATATGAACTAGAACGATTTATAAAACAGGTAATGGGAAAAACTTTTATTCAAGAAGTAAGACATCACGTCTTCACATTCAGAATTTCATGACGGGCGGCTTCTGCGCTGTTTCTGCAAGGCGGGCTCCTCACTTCTCGATGGGCCACTTATGCTACGGAAGCAGTAGCAAAAGCTACGGGGGGACCGCCTCGTCGGAGGGCCCCCTCAAAATTGTGGGCCCCTCCCCTCTGCATGGCCCTGAGTTCACTTCTTTCTTTACCAGGTACCACTTTCAGCTCACCAGCCAAGTCTCAGGTTCGGAGCCTCCGGAGAACAGGGGAACGCCTCGAGGGCTGTTCATTCAATTGACATGAAATTCCATGTGGTTGCAGCAGAGGGACCCACATCCATTCCCCATGTCGTGAGCTATATGCTGCTGCTGCTGCTGCTGCTGCTGCTGCTGCTGTGTCCCAGCAGGACCCTCCTGGATAGTTAAGAGATCATCCTAAAACAGATCACCCTGCCAAGAAGAGTTGCCACTGCATAGCCTCACCAGATGGTTTTGGAAATCTTTGGAAGGCAGTCAGGGGGAAACAGGAGCTAGAATTTGGCACGACCAAATACGTCCAGATGTAATTGGAGAACAATTTGGTATAGCTTCCGAATAACACAGAACTCTCATTTATGTATTGATTTAATGTATTTGTGATACCATATACTTAAATCCAAAGCGGTTCCCTAAAATCTTGAACACAGTTCTTCATCTCTGGAAGCAATGGTGAGCAAGTCCCTCCTGTTCATATACTAAAACACTACGACAATGGAAAGTACAAGGCAACTACCAACTAGAAGATTGGTATAAAGAAGTGTGGAATATTGCTATAAATGATAACAAACAATGTTAAAGTTAAAAGAGGGATATTAAAAAAAATGAATTTGGAGATATATGGGGAGTTTTTGTGGAATATGTATTAAAAAAGGGGAAGGGGTGTGCACCGTCAGGTGAATCTATGCAGTTTTGGAAGAATGATTAAAAATAAATATGGTATATAGAAATGAAGCTGGTCCCAGGAGGGTGGGGTGCACTAGTTAGGTGAATTATGTTAGTTTTGTATTGTAAGTTATATGATTTATGAGTGATATGTTAATGTGTTTTGTTTATGTTATTGTATAAAAATTAATAAAAAGTTATTAATAATAATAAAAAAAGAATTCCTCTAGTAGCTTCACATGGGGAATGCTGAGAGTTTTAGGGGGGGTTTTCTGTCTAAACATGCATAGGATTGAGTCCTAAATGACACCTGCTCTCCCCACTTGGTTTCATAGTACTGAAGGAAGATCGCTTCATAATTCTTAGTTTTGCCCTCTAAAAATATGGGAGGTGTGAATTGTAAACCTTTTCCATCCATATAGAGAAGTTTCAATTCTTCTCCAAGGCCTTCCAGATTGCTCTACCTCTTTAAACTATCAGGTATTGCAGAAAGCCTTGTGTTTAAAGTATTATGAGGAGTCAAATAGGAAAAGGAGAGAGAGAGAGAGATTTCGTTAAATTATGCTGTAGGCTGAAACTTGATCAGGAATGCATTAAGCCAGACAAGAGACCTACAGTATTTAAACCCCATGCAGGGTGGCAAAGCCCTAAGAGATCAAGTGACACGTCCAAGGTCGTGCAAGAAATATATGCCAGAGCTACCCTTCCTACCTACCTCCATCATCTCTTCCATTCATTCCTTTTCCTAAAAAGCTCTGGAGTATTTTGTCTTGCTCCGTGCAGTCATCAGCAAGTCTGTGTGGGTCATTGCCAAATTTCCATGCCAAACCCAGATGGTCTATGGACCAACACCAAACCCCAGAAGGCTTTGTGTGAATTGCAACGGAAATTTCACCTTCTTCTGGGACAGCATGGAAATCACACACTCTCCCCCCCCCCGCCCCACCATCCTTCACCAAACTTCTGCAACTGAATGGCTCGTCCCATTTGTTTTTCAGTAGAGGGAATGCGACTCACCATCTGGTGACTTTTCCTCCATCTGGGATAGGTGGTAAGTAATGTGTCAGCTGAAAAACTCATGTCTTCAGACACAGACATGCACATATGCACACTATTCCACAGAGGCCATGCTATTTTCCTTTACATAAAGGGAAACAACAAGATAGAATAGGATCTGAGGGCCTGAAGATGTTGGAGGCAGAGAGAGAAAGACTCTTGACTCAAATAGAAGTCTGAGGGCAAGAGGAATCTTCTGGCCCTCGTGGGGGAAGAAATGGGATCCTATTGGGCCTCTCTCTTTCAAGGAGCAGCCCTTTTTGACTTATTATGTGATATATTTTATCTATACGACGCCGTCAATGTGTGTGAAATTTTAAATGGCCACGTAAGAGGTCCCGGCCACGTAAGAGGTCCCTGCCTCATGGAGCTTACAGTCTAATTCTGATGATAGAAGAGAGAACAGAAGAAGGGGATGGGAGAAACTAGAATAAAAAGAGTCCTCATTTGTATTAGATACAGTGAATTCGGACGACACAATAAGCAACTGGGGAGGGGGGGAAACAGTTGTATTGACTATTGTGTCGTCCGAATGCTGCCATAGTCAACTCAGTGCTGATCCTAATCCACACCACGGTTGATTATTTATGACCATGTTGTGTGGGGAGTACCCCCTAGATGAACAACTGTAAAGTTGACTATTACCCCACCATTGACTATCGTGTTGTCCGAATGTAGCCAGTGTGTGTGTGTGTGTGTGTGTGTGTGAGAGAGAGAGAGAGAGAGAGAGAGAGAGATCCTTCCCTGCATGGATGACGATGATGATGATGATGATGATGATGTAGATGATTTTGATACACCATCTATAGATATGGCAGTTTACAAAGAAAAGGTTTTATAACGTTGAAATATTTATGGGACCTATCATATATATATATATATATATATATATATATATATCTATCCTGTCTTTTCCCCCCTCTTGCAACGAACCCAAGATGGCTTACATGGTCCTCCTCTCCATTTTATCCTCACAACAGCCCTGTGAGGTAGATTAGACTGAGCGTCAGTGACCCGCCCAAAGTCGCCCAGTGAGCTTCATGGCCAAGTGGAGACTAGCACCTGGAATCCCAGTCCAACATTCTCACTACTATACCACATTGGCTCTCAACTAGGGATGTGCACTGGATCGGACCCGATCCACGATCCGAGTCCGGTCCAGTGGGAAATCGGATAAATTATCCGATTTCCGATCCCGCAGCTGGATCGGCCGATCCAATCCGAACCGGTCCGAAAAAGCTCCGAACCGGTTCGGCGGATCGGCGGGCGCCCACTGGCGCCCACCGCCGCTTCCATTGGCGGGCGCCAGCGGGCGCCCGCCGATGAAAGTGGACAGCGGGGGGGGGAGGAGGGGGGCACTTACCTTCTCGGCCCGGTGGCTCCCGTCCGGCGCCGGCGCCTATTACTACTAGCAGGCTCCGCGGCCTGCTCTAGGGTGGCGCGCCGGGTGATGTCATCACCCGGCGCGCTACTCTAGAGCAGGCCGCGGAGCCTGCTGGAAGTAGTAGGCGCCGGCGCCGGACGGGAGCCGCCGGGCCGGAAAGGTAAGGAGGGGGTGCGTGGAGGGGAGGAGGGGGCGTGCGGAGGGGGGAGGGGGGAGGGGGGCCCTTACCTTTCCGGCCCGGCGGCTCCCGTCCGGCGCCGGCGCCTACTACTCCCAGCAGGCTCCGCGGCCTGCTCTAGGATGGCGCGCCGGGTGATGTCATCACCCGGCGCGCTACTCTAGAGCAGGCCGCGGAGCCTGCTGGAAGTAGTAGGCGCCGGCGCCGGACGGGAGCCGCCGGGCCGGAAAGGTAAGGAGGGGGTGCGTGGAGGGGAGGAGGGGGCGCGCGGAGGGGGGAGGGGGGAGGGGGGCCCTTACCTGCCCGGCCCGGCGGCTCCCGTCCGGCGCCGGCGCCTACTACTACCAGCAGGCTCCGCGGCCTGCTCCAGGGTGGCGCGCCGGGTGATGTCATCACCCGGCGCGCTACTCGAGAGTAGGCCGCGGAGCCCGCTGGTAGTAGCCGCCGGCGCCGGACGGGCCGAGAAGGTAAGCAGTGGCGGGGAAGGGGGCTTACCCCCCCCCCGGAGCCGTCCGTTTCTATCCGCTGGCGCCCGCGGGCGCCAGCGGATGGAAGCGGGCGGCCCCAGGGGGGGTAGGGAGCGCGGGGGAGGGGGTTTACCTGCCGGGGCCGTCCACAGCGGACGGCCCCGGGGGGGGGGAGGGAGTTAGGCCCCCCCTTACCCACCCGCCGCCATTTTTTCCTCATAGACTTGCATTGCAATGCAAGTCTATGGGGAAAAAAATGGCGGCCGATCCAAAAATGTACGATTTTTGGGTCGGGATCGGACTCGATCCGGTCCGGGGGGCCTCCGATTTTGTCCGAACCGGTCCGGGACAAAATTGGAGGTCCCGATCCGGGTCCCGATCCGATCCGGGGGGTCCGTGCACACCCCTACTCTCAACTAAAAAGGATGAAAAGGTATGCAAGTGTTTGAAACCCCAGGTTGTAGCATCTGGGTGGGGCAGATTTGTGGATACCACCAGGTGGACAAGCTTCATGTTTGAGAGGGTCTTGGGCAAAGTATTCTGGTGGACCTCCTATTACGTTGATGGACCTCCTAAGGCTTGCCTGGTAGTGGCAGTGGTAGCAGCAGCAGCAGCAGTCTAAGGATGGCTGGATGCCATTTTAATTTCCCACAATGCTCCAGAGCACCTGATGTGGTGTCACTCCTGAGCAATGGAGAAATTAAAATGGAGGCTCACAGACCCAGAGGCCCAACGTGAAGAGCCCAGAGCAGGTGTCAGTTCTAGTGGTTCCACTAGGGCAAAGGCAGTTGCCCTAAGATGCCAAGTATTGGTCCAGCGTAGAACCCTCTGCATCAGGAGGTGGAGCCCAGAATGGGGCCAGAGGAGCATCTTGAGAAAGAACCTACAGATTTTTGATGAATTTGGAGACAGAGGGTTGAGGTTCCCAGCCCATGGATAGAGACCAGGTGGGTTTTTTGGAATGGGCCTGAGGACAGAGCCCAACCCAAACTCTGCCTGTTCAACTAAGGTGTACAGCTTTAAACAAATAGGTGAAAGGGTAGGAAGCTTTCCTCCCTGCTTTTTTGGCAATCGAAAGCAAAACAAACAAGCAGCCAGGCTATTTTTGTTTCTTGGTCAGTTGGCAACCATATATGAAAGGAGCCTATCCTATTCTCCAGTGGGTGGGAAGTGAGAGGATGTTCCTCTGTAGGGAGAGTCTCACATACACCCATCCCATGAGGGAGAAGATTCCCTAACCTAGGAATAGATAGTGAGGGACAGATCCTGCCCAGTTGGCATCCTTCCCTGGCATCATGTGCCTGAGCTTGGATTCCTTTTTTTAAAGTGATCTCTCCTGGGCAGGGTTAAGAGGCAAATCCTGTTTATTTCAGGAGGTTGGTGGCTTACACAGCAAGCTGGGGAAGCAAAGTGATTAGAGACATAAATTATCTCATACTGAAAGCCAAGCGGTGCTGGGCATGGGACCGGAGGAACCAGCAAGGCGTGTGTGTCTCCTTCCCACAACACACAGACAGACAGACACCCCCATAATGCCTCCCACCTTGTGAGCAGACACAATCTTACAAAGGGACACAAGAGACGGTGCTCAAGATGACTTCGGGTGGATTACCTTCCTCTGATTACTAACTAGAACAGCAATGTGGTTCACAACGTTTGAAGGCAGCGTACAAGACACACAAAAAACAAAGTATACACGTAGCCAATAAATGAATATATCATGAAATACTATAAAACACTATGAAAATAGATCGCATCATTTATTTATTTTATTTCTACAGTTCTACATTTGTTTGTTTGTTTGTTTGTTTGTTTGTTTGTTTGTTTGTTTGTTTGTTTGACTTCTATACCGCCCAATAGCTGAAGCTCTCTCAGGTGTGGGTTTTGAGCTGGCTGTTGAAAGATTAAATTGAGTCCAGAACATCTGTATCAAACTTAACTCTGATAAGTCAGCGCTCCAAAGGTGTATGTTCCAAACAAACAAATGGATCAACGATGGGGCTGTTTAAACCAAAGCCTCACATCGCTTCATATCAAGTAGAGAGCAACCAGAATGGTCAGGGGAGGTGGGCCACCTACACCAGGGGTGCAGAACCTCTTTCAGCCCAAGAGACAAATTCAATTTGGGAGAAGCTGTCGGGGGGCCACATTCCAGCGGAGAGCAGGGTCAAAAAGCAAAAATACCAGGATAGCATAGGCATATGCAGCACATTTCATTAGGGTGTGCACCCAGGGATTTTTTTTTTTCAAGGCGACCATTTATTGAATACTCAATCATAAAGGACATTATTTTTATCTTTATTAAACACTGTAGGCACGGATGCCTTGACAGCAGGAGGGCTGCTGCAGTCGGGAGGGAGAATGAGGAGATACTCCTCAAGCCCCAGCATTGGTGGGGTGTTGTGGTAACACTGGCCGGAGGAGGGGCTTACAAGGTGATATTAGCCTTAGGGGGCCCTCCGGGCCTCTTTGAAGCATGGCTCCCAGCAGAGAGGTTTGCAGCAGAGCAATTCCTTTTTGCTCCTGCTGCCGGGAGCAATGGTGCTGTCTTGGAGGCAGAGGTTCCTTGGCACAGCAGCGGAGCAGCCACAGGGCAGCCTAAGGATGGTCCCGCTGCATCTAAATCCCCCTCCGGATACCAACTCAAAGGCCCCCTCAACTCAACACTTATTGCTTGAGACATTCGGGTGTGCCTAGGCACACCTGGCACACACCTTGTGCATGCCTATGCAGCAATTATAGTTTAAAGCTCTTCCTGCCAGTAACTAAGCCTCTGGAGAGACATTTCAACCTTTTAAAATGGAGGGAAAATGGCACAAAAGCTGGGACACCATCCAACAGTTGATGGTTGGGGAAAAGAGGATGCGGCCTTCTGGGGAACTTTGGAAGGCCAGATTGGGACCACGGGAGGAAAAGATCTGGCCGCCAGGCCTGTCATTCTGAACCCCTGGCCTACTACACCTACAAAGAAAAACTTAAATAATCTACCCCAACCCGCTGTCTTCCAAACGTGGTGGAGTTCAACTCCCATTGCCATTGGCTGGCTGGAAATGATGGGAGTTGCAGCACATCTGGAGAGCACCAGGCAGGGGAAAGCTGACCTAAAACATTTGGTGCCTTTTTGTTTGGAAGGAAAATCTATCACTAAGGATGACACATGATAGTTGATTATAATAATAATAATGTGGAAAGAGAGACATTTGTCTCCCCCTCTCCTCCTAACCCTGTAACACAGATTCATGGCATGAAATTGACAGGCAAGTAGATTCAGAAAGATAGAAGAAAGTACTCCTTTATGAACATCATTTATTTATGCAATTCACTTCCCTGAGTTGGAGTCATGTCCACTAGCTTAGGTAGCACTTTAGAAAAGAAGAAGAAAGGTAGGGGGAACAGACACATTGTGTGTGGGATAAATCTAACAATAATCGTGCTTGTGTGTGTGGTGAGAAACACAAAACACACACACATATTCACAATACCGTTACATTTTTGCTTAAAGAACTGAGCTAGAGAGGGCAGGAAAGAGACTCAGGAGTCCTGACTCTCACTTCGACTGCTCTTACTTGGTTGCCAACTTTTGGATTTCAAACATTCAGATTAGGGCTGTGCACGGACCCCCCCCCCCCCCGATCCAATCCGGATCCCGATCTGTCAGATCCTGATTGGGCCCGATCCGATCTACTCTGAGCAAGATCCATGCACAGCACTCCCGCCCGCTCTCCCTGCTCTCCTCCTCCCTCCCCCCACTCTCCCTGCTTATCTGCTGCTTCCTCCGTATTGCCCGCGTCATCCTCCGCATCTTCCTGCCTCCTCAATGTCGGCCAGCAGGGAGAGTGGGGGGAGGGAGGGGGAGAGCGGGGAGAGCAGGAGGAAGTGCTGTGCACAGATCTGAATCGGATCCAGATCATGGATCCGATCCGGGCCTGATCTGATCCGATCCAGATCCGGGAAGCCGGGATCAGCCCGATCCGTTCCGGATTCGGGATCTGAATCTGTGCGCAGCCCTAATTCAGATACCTGGAAGGGCCGAGGGAGAAGATGCTGAAGTAGACCCAGGACTCCAGATCAGGGTCAGGAAGTGAAGCCTGGCAGACTCTAGGAAGCATAACTAATAGCCAAAGCGTTCAGTTTGTCCCTGTGGATGGCGTTGCCAGATACAGTGGGTTGAGTCCATGTTTGGATTCAAGGGTAGAGTGAAGGAGATGTGCAAGGAAATTAAAGTGGGAGCTATCCCCAAAGCTGCCGCTCCCCAGAACTGCTGTGGCCACATTGCTATCAGCGCTCATTCTGCCTACTGACTCTGCAGCTACCAAGGAATCACATGTGGCAGTCTCTCAGGCAGCAGCCTGGGAAAATCTGGCATTTGTGTGTCTGTGTGCATGTTATAAATCTCAAGCATAAACAGCAGGGAGCCTTGTGGCACCATAAAAACGAAGAGATGTATTATGGTATCAAAGGTAGGGCCAGAGCCTACCTCATTCGATGCAATTCAAACATTCACGCTGCACGTGGAAACGCTGCTACTGACACATGCAAAAAACAGAAGTACAAAATAAATACAACTTTACAGACAAAATTTGAGTCACTAGCCCCAAATTGTTTTTTATACTACATAAATCGAGCAATGGGCCCAGACACCGCAAATCCCAACTAAATCAAGCTTATTCATTTTTTGCTTGTTCAGTTGGATTGGTTTGATTTGGTTGTTTGATGTGTTGGTGGTCTTTCTACTTCCAACCCAATAAAGCTTCTTTCTTCTTTCAGAATTTGTAATAGAACCCAGGAAGCAGGAAAGTCTGGGTCCGGCAGTCAAGGCAATATAGAAGAAGGCAGGCAGGATGCGGCAATGAGACTAATTTGGAAGGCAGGTCTTGGTCCCATCACAGGGCTTAGTTTGAGCCCAAGAACCTATCTTCAATGCCAGAGCTTGCACTTGGAATATAGAGAAGAGAGCATGTTTGAGCATATGTAGAATGCCTTAATTACTTACAAGCAGTCTCAGCCCATCTGGGATGAAGAATATGAGGTCCTCTCTTAGTGCCTGCCAGGCTCCCTGCACCTCTTGGTTTTTATTTTATTTCTTAAGATTTTTTTTTCATTTTATCATTGCATTTATTTATTATTGCATTTATATCCCACCTTTTTTCCTCCAAGGAACCCAAGGCAACGTACATAATCCTCCTCTCCATTTTTATCCTCACAACAACAACCCTGTGAGGTAGGTTGGGCTGAGTGTCTGTGACTCGCCCAAAGTCACCCAGTGGGTTTCCATGGCCGAGTGGGGACTAGAACCCGGATCTCCCGACTTCCAGTCCAACACTTTTAGCCACTACACCACACTGGCTTTTAGATTTTTTTGTAACTGGGAGGCTGGCATGCTGAAAAGCAAATCACTTCCCTTCAGCCCCAACTTTACATGGGTTTTTTAAAATGGCTTTGTGTTTTGGAGCTCAGATCCCACCTCTGCCTTGTACTTAGGTTCTCGAGCAAGTGACTTTTCAGTTAGACTCGCCCATTTGCCTTATGGGAAATTAAGTATCTTGTGACCATTTTATGAATCTGCAAGCTGCCCACATCAGCCATTTTGTGAGAGTGCCCTTGACACTTTCTCAAAATTTCGAATGTGCCCATCGATCCAAAAATATTGGGGACCCTTGGGCTGCTCCCCAAATGTGTCTGGGGCAAGAGCCCATTGTTCTCCACTTGATTGCAGGGGAGTTTGGTACAGGAATGTCATATGGCTTTGGCGTAACTGGGCAGCTTGGGTAACAGCTGATCAGGGATACGGCATGCAGGATTGGCTGAATGACATGTGTGAGATGTCATGTGAGAACTGAATCACTGTAGGTGCAAGAGGTCATTGAAGTGCAAGCAGGTAACAAGGAAAGGGAGTGTATGGCTGGGAAGGAGAGATGGGCTTATTTTCAGGCTTCCCAAGGAGATAACTCATTACAGCAAAAAGATCTATATTGAAGTCTAAATTGTAGTTATTGCTCATGAACTCCATAAAAGGGGGACTGTGCCTTTTGAAAAGTCTCTCGTCAGTCAAACATTTAATTGTATATGACTAATAGCCACACACAAAGGAAAAGCCTCTTGTTTGTTCCTTGCCATTTCTCAAAAGGCATCCATTCGGTTAATTTCACCACTGTAGCTCCCCTCCACAGTGTACGTTATTATACAAAATGTACTATGCCACAATATACGTTTCTTACAGCACCGTCCTTTGCATGCTTACTCAGACGTTTATTTCAGTACACACTAAACACATTTATTAGGGAGAACGTCTCACTGAATGCAATACGGAATCAACAGGCAGAGCAGGAGTGAGCATCATGTGGTCCTCCAGATGTTTTAGCTTACGGATGATGGGAGCTGTAGGTAAAAACACCTGGAGGGCCACAGATTACCCACCCCTGATGCAGAAGCTAGTGCCACCCACATATTTAGGATGACAGCTTATATCTTTAAGGTGCCCATGACTATGATGTTTTTCATGCACAAAATGCCCTGAAGTTTATCACTTACTGTTTTTAAACATTGCTGACACATAGGATTCTCTACAGCAGGAATGGGGAATGTGGCACCCTCCCGATGTTGTTGTACTACAGCTCCCATCATCCCTTGCCATTTGGCTTATGGGAATTGCAGTTCAATGACATCTGGAGGGCCACACATTCCCAACAAGAGCAGGGGTGGGCAGAAATATAGATGCTTTGGACTTCAACTCCCAGCAGCCCTTGCCAGCCTGGCCAATGGTCAGGGATGCTGGGAGCTGAAGCCCAGAACATCTGGAGATGTACATTCTACCCATCCTTGCTCCAGAGCATAGGATATGGGGAGGGAGAGTTCAGATGAGTTGAGGCTGTTTGTGTAGTCTAGAGATTTACAAGTATTTAGATTAGTTGACAGTCCTTAGAATAAATCCAGCATTTCCTTATTGCCATTGATTTACCACCCAAGTTATCTGTGTGTGTGTGTGTGTGTGTGTGTGTGTTGTGTTTATGTAGGAGAAAGTGAGAGCAAGAGAAAGATGTTTCAAAGGGTGGATGACTACATGTTTGAAGTCATGGGATATGTGGGTGGTGAAGTAACAGGAGAGAAGGGAGGGCCTCTGAACATGGACTAAGCAGTTTTCCTTATGCATCTCTAGCTGTAACCAGCATATACTTCTGGGATTGTGGCTGCAACTCTAAACCTATTTCCCTGGCAGTAAACTTCATTGAATTTCATGGAGATTATTTTTGAGTGGCTATGTATAGGATTGTGCTGTAACAGATTTATTGTGGCATAAACCACAATAATGGCTCAATTCGGATGACACAATAAACAACTGGTGTGGGGGAAACAATCGTCAGTTGTTTTGACTATTGTGTCATCCGAATGCTGCCATAGTCAACTCAGCACTGATCCTAATCCACACTACAGTTGATTATTTATTACCATGTTGTGTGGGGAGTACCCCCTAGGGTTAGGGTTAGTCAACCCACCATTGACTATCATGTCGTCCGAATTGAGCCAATGTGTCATATGCTTTGCGGGGGGGGGGGGGGGGGAGTTGCTGTAACAGACTAATATGCTGGGGGTCATAAATCTTACTTACAGGGAATCAAGGCCAGTTTAATCCAAGGGGGCTAAATATGTTGGATGAGGATTAAGATGCAAGAGACAAAGCTTCTAGATGTTTTATTTTTTTATTTTTTTATTTTGAAAACCCATGTCCCACTTTTTTCCCCACCAGGTGGACTCAAAGCAACTCACAAAATTAACATCTCAAAAACCTGATCAACAATGAGTCAAACTAGTTTTTAAAACCACATAAACGAATAAAAAAGTACAACAAAAAACAGCATGTAAGAGAACCATATAAGGGAACACACATCAAACAAAAAACATTCAGCTGAAGGCAATGGAAGCTGGTGCCTCCGATGTCAGTAGGGTGCGCCTTGGATAGCTCCTTTAGAGGTCTGACTGATTTGGATCACCCAACCCACTGATATCCAAGCCACCAGCCTCCATTGGCTGAAGGGCTTCATGATCAGCCATGTTTTAGTCAGGCACCTGAAGGAATACAATGTCTGTGTGTCACTACCAAACAGGCCCTGTTTCTAGAAGCCACCTGCCTTCGCACCAACAGTTGAGGAATCTGGACATGTTGACTGCAGCATGTGAGAAGAAGGCAGCTTCCAGATCCCACACCAATGAACGGCTATATAGGCAAAATCACCCCCTTGAACTGAGCCTGGAAACATAGTGGTGGCAAACAACTCAGCTCAAACAAAACAGCCGTCATATATCCCAAGCGCCTTGCGCCAGTCTGGCTATGGCATTTTGCACCAGTTGGCTGTTTTTCCAGATACTTTTCAAGGGCAGCCACCACTCACCCTGCCCCCCCTCACCTAATGTTTAGCTCCACCTTCCCCAGCCTGATTATCCCCCCCCCCCCCATTCAGATGCGTTGAACTACAACTCCCAGATGGGTTGTAGTTGTAGGAGACGCACTGGAAAGGAGGGTGAATGTTGCGGGTGATTTCTTTTGAGAGAGCTATTTACTTACAGCTCGACCCCACTCTCTGAGCCTATTTCTGTGCCTCTGGAGAGGAGCGCTGCAGGGCCATGCAGGGGGGGGGGCAGTTGGCCCGGGGCCCACTATTTTGAGGGGGCCCTCCGATGAGGAGCCCCCCCCCCAGCTTACGCCACTGCTTCCGTAGCGTAACCAGCCCATCGAGAAGCGAGGAGCCCGCGTGGCGGAAACAGCGCAGAAGCCGCCCGTCATGAAATTCTGAATGTGAAGAAGGGATGTCTTACACCTTGAATAAAAGTGCCTCCCATTACCTTTTTTTAAATCAATCGTTCTAGTTCCTATATGTATTTAGCACTGAATCAGTGCCACGGATTAAAAAATACTTAATGAGCTGTTTGAAATGGGGGGGGGGGGGGGAGTGGGAAACACACTTCCCATCTGGCCTGGGCATATGACCAGCTCTGCAGGGGCATATGGTTTTGCAGCCCACCCTATGCACTGAATGTGGAGTTTGGCCATGACTGTACAATCCATACAGTCTATCGCTCTATCGACCTTTCTACATTCCGAGCGTAGATCCAACTGCAAAGCTGGCATTTCTCTCTCTCTCTCTCTCTCTCTCTAATGATTGTATGCCCAAACATACCTTTCCGGGGAGCGGGGTAAAAATATTCCCAATCAATAAATGAAAACGGCATTATGTACGGGAAGAAGCGGGGAACAGGTGCAACGGGGGGGGGGGGCGGAAGCAGAGATAGCAGAGCCCCCTCCCAACTGGGATTGCACCGCGCCCCCCCCCCGCGTCATTCCCCTCTGCCCCCCCCCTCTCCTTGCGGCTGGCGGTGCTGGAGCGTGGAGGAGGAGGAGGAGGAGGAGGAGGAAGAAGGTGTTGGCGCAGGCGACGGATCCCGGCGACGGCAGCGGCAGGGAGAGGGAGAGGGGGCGGCGGAGGGGAGGAGGAGGGCGGCTGACGTCACGCGGGCTCTCTCCTCGAAGGGGCGGCGCTGGAGCGGCGACACCAGCAGTGGCCGCAGCGGCAGCAGAAGCGCAAAGGGAAGCTGAGCGGGACAGGCGCGCCGCAGCCGCCAAGGGATCGCCGTCTTCCCTCCGCCGCGACGCCTCGCTGAGCCTCCGGGCGAGGTCCAGTGGGGGAGCCCCCCCACCCTCGGCTACCTTCGCCGACCTTCGCCCTCCAGCAGCCCCCTTCCCCGCGCCCAGTGACCACATGAGGTTTTTCAGGTTGACCTTCAAGTGCTTCGTGGATTGTTTCTGAGTCCCCGCGACCCCGCCGCCGCCCGCGACTCGAGCCCCTGCCCCAGCGAGCCCTCCCCTTCCACGGACCCTCTTGTCCACCCCCTCCCGCTCGCCCCTTGCCAGGGGGGCTCTCCCCTCAGCCAGCGCGCGCGCCCCTCCCCGCTCTTCTCCCCCCTCCCTCCAGCATCGGCCCGATCCGCCTGGAGGGGGGCGGCCGGGACTCGGGGATCCCCCCCGACGCCATGGCCAAGGGGGCTTCGTCGGAGAGCGGCGCTTGCGGCGGCATTTACAGCGTCTCCGTGGAACAGCAAGACAAAAAGACGGGGCGCCCCGCCGCCGCCATGTGCCAGGAGGGAACCCCCATCGCGGGCAAGGGGGAGGACGTCGACCCCTCCGGACCTGTCCTGGCCTTGCCGGCCCCTGAGAGGGAAACCTGGACCCGGCAGATGGATTTTATCATGTCCTGCGTGGGCTTCGCTGTGGGGCTCGGGAACGTGTGGCGCTTCCCCTACCTGTGCTACAAGAACGGGGGAGGTGAGCAATTTGCGGGCACGTGGTCGGGGGGGGGGCAATGGGGAGGGGGCACGTTGGGAGCCATTCCTGCAGGAGAGGAGAGTGGTCAGGTGGGCATGGAGTGCTCGCCCTTGCCTAGAGGTATGGGATGGATTGTCTCAGTTGTGCCTGAGCAGGTGAGATATGTAGGGGAACCTGGACAGGGTAGCCCTCTGCAAGAGAGAAAGAGAAAGAGATCGAGCTTGGGAAGCGTTGCTCTTTCTTGTAGGAGAGATCCGAGGTCCAGCCTGATCCTGCCCAGCAGGAGGGAGCACAGCATGGCATTCAGCCTTGAAACAAGAGATTGTAGCATCTCCTCCTCCCGCTTGCTGAACACCCTAAACCAAATCCGTTCAAGGACTCACCCGTGGCAACAGCATGAAAAAGATAACTTCAGGTTCGTTGGAAGGAAAAGGATAGGGCTTGTTTCCTACAAGGAGGAGGAGACAAGAGTACGATTCGGGCATGTCAACATTTAGATCCAGCACCTGTTTCAAAAGCCGGGGAACTACCCCGGCAATGTGTATAAAGAGCATGCCTCTGTGCATGTACAGAGTGCCAACCAGCCCCACATGTATCTGCAGTCTCGAAGGTCCAGACCATGGAGTGTAGCAATACTGGGCAATATTTGAGCTCCAGGACCTCCCATTCTGATAATGAAACATGAAACCTGAGTCATAACATTACTCAGGGAATCTCGCCAGGTTGAAATACTGAAGGGAACAGATGGAATCCAGAGGTGGGGTGCCAGGAAGGTGTGTGTGTGTGTGTACGCACAGGATATTGTAAAAAGGGATTTTAGGTAGAGAAGATGCATAATGGAAATCTCAGCCGCCTCTTTCAGCAAGGGGCTATAAAGAAGTCATCCTGCTCAGACAGATCCACGAAAGGTGCAAGGAACGGGATCTCCGTCTATTCAGACTGAAATAATGACTGCGGGCAGGTGGAAGATAGAGCTGAGATTAGATGCAGAAGAAAGAATCCTGCCTCAGCTGGAAAAGCTCAGGGGCACTGGAGGATACAGCTTGGCACTGTGCTGTCCTGTGTGTGTCACACCACACCACACATCTGCTAGACGGGGAGCAAAGTGCAGCCTCCACCTTGCTGGTTGCATGAGGCAGCAGGATCATCGCCCTCTGTGCAAAAAGAAAAAAGGAATTGAGGCTAAGCCATAGGTCTGTCTTCTCCAAACCGGTGGGCTCCAGATGTGTTGGACTACAACTCCCAGAATCCACAGCCAGCATGGCTGGGGGGGCATTGTAGTTCAACACATCTGGAGGGGCCCCCACTTTGTGGGAGGCTGCCATAGGTAGTGTAAACAGGTGAGGCCTTTGCCCAGCTGATGATGGGTGGGAATGCCGCAAGGGGGCAGCAGCACCAGGCAGGACAGCCCAGCCTGGCCATGGGACACTCCCATAGAAACAGCTGTGGCACCCTTCCTTGTCTGGCACACCATCTGTGCCACCCAGCACCTCCTAGCCAAGAGGGACTCAGGACAATGATCCAGAATTCACTTATCAGTCCTTGGCCTCCTCCACACGAGACGTTTAATGAGCCTTGAAGGCTCATTAAAAAATTTACCTCCACAAGCACGGAGCGCAAAACGGGCGTACAGGCGCGTTATCTCCCCGATAATGCGCATTTTCGAACGCGCGTTAAATAGCGACTTTTATTTTGCTCCGGCCGTTAAAGCGCATTTTCGCCGTGTGAACAAGCGATTACGCGCATTAACTGCTTGTAAAGCGCTTTTTGGACATGAATTAATGCGCTTCGCCGCCTCTCGCCGCCTCCGGTGCAAAGGGATTAGGAGTAAAAGCGCCTCCGCGATAATGCGCATAATCGCGGAACTGGGCGCAAAAGCGCATCCTTGTGGAGGGGGCCCTTGTACCCTCAACGGTGTCACTGATATTTGGGCCTGTTGCTAGATGGATATTTTTGTGCCTGTAGAGAAAAATAGAATCTAGCATGTACACATCATACACACACTTTCAATAATAAAAATGAGACATAATCCACTGGGAAGTTTTGTGTTAACCTCACTGATGGGCAAGAGCTGTGCAAGAGCTCAGCTGTCCTTGGTGTGCCACTACTGAACTTTTGTGAAGCTCCCATCCATTTCAGTGTTGTGTGGGAGAACATCCTTTTAAATTGAGGCTCCTGGGTCCCACCCTGTCCCCATTAAGTGCCTACAAAATCTGATATCTCACCTTGCCTCACAGGGCTGTTTCAGCCTGTTACTCCGTCTAACGCTCGACACTGTGAGGGAAATATTGGATGGTTCTCTTGTAACATTGATGCCGGGGCAAATAGGAGGGGGGCATTTTTCCTTTCTCCTGCCTGTCTTTACCCATTATTATTTAAGTTTGTTTTCCCATCCCCTCAAATAAATTGAAAGTGAGCCTGGCGGCAGGGTGGTGGTGGTAACAACCTCCGAGGGGACATTTTTAGGGGAGAATTTGCAGGCACCAGAATAAGCACCCCTTTCTCTAGTCCTCCCCATCCTCACACGTTTACTGAGATAATGTCTAGTCTGTTGCTTTGTGGGTAAGAGAGTATGAAGTGATGGGGGAGGAGCTATTATTCATTTATTTATTGTATTTGTATCTGCATTTTCTCCATGGGACTCAAGCTGTTATAAATGGTGTGTGCATGTGTGTGTGTTTCCCCATTTTATCCTCACAACAGCTTTGTGAGGTAGGTTGGACTGAGAGTGACTGGCTCAAGGTCACCCTGTGAGCTCTGTAGCTAAGTGAGGATTTGAACCTGGGTTTTCCCAGCCCTCATCTGTTCCCTCTAAGCTCCACTCCCCACTGGTTCTCCAGAATAGAGGTGTCGGTTATTTCTGAGTTTCCCTTGAGGCTCAAATATACCCTTGAGCCCTGAAAATAGTGTTTAGGCAGTCTGTGGCTTAAAAAGTCATAAAAATGTATATGTGAAGCAAACGTCCCCTGGTGTGAGCCAAGGATATACTTGACACAATGAGTTTTATGATTGGCCCTTTTCTAACTGACGGAACAGAGGAAACAGGGCAGGGAGTCATTGGGAAGCAAGGAATAATTCATTTCCATTCAGGTGTGTTTAATTGGCACAACATGGTGCTTGAGCGCATTGCCAAAGTATATGTGGAAGGACAAACCTGCCTGGGAATGGGGAAAAGGGAAGCAGCCATCACCAGGACTCAAGCTGAAGTCCAGGACTTGTTCCCCAAATCAGGCCTTACCTCTGAAACACAGGAAGAAGTAGTGATGACCAGAGTATACTCTGCGCATTCTCAGAGGCACTGCCCACATGAACCAAAGAATTACCACAAACAGTCCCCTCACAGCTTGACTTCCAAACCAGAGGGGATAGTTACTCCGGCTAGCTTGAATCCTCTTTGCTTAGTAAGGGAGTGATGGGGCTCAGCCTACTGTGAAGTCACCTGCATCCTTGTGTGAGTGGTGGTGGCGCATCGATCCTACTCTACTTTGCGCTGTCCCCGTTGCTCCATTCTTCATCCAGTGCCAACTGAACTGCATAGCATGATGCCAAGATTGCCATCTCTTTCTCCCTGAGAATAAGTGGCTTTCTCCTTAAGGTTTTTTTGAAGGGGAGACAAGAAAAACAGTCAGAACTCAGACTGCAAGGGGAGGGATTTCTTGTACTATGGGTGATCATGACTAGGACGATGTGACGCGCATCAAGTCTCACACACACACACGCTGGCTGGCTCCCTGGTAAAATGACCGGGCCCAGCTGACACTTCTGCATACATTTCCCCTAGCCAAGTGCCCTCTGTGGTATTTGTACAGAGCTAGTGTAGTGCTGGACTTGGACTGGGGAGATCGGGGATCAAATCCCTGCTCAGACATGTGAAACTTACTCGGTGACCTTGGATTAATCTCTATTTTTTAGCCCAATCTACTTCTCAGAGTTGTTGTGAAAATTAATTGAGGTAGGTTGGGATAACCAAATATGCCATCCTGAGCTCTTTGGAGGAAGGTAAACAAATATAATAAACATAGTTGTTTTGGAGCCAAATACAAATGTATTGGCTTAGCTAGCATTGCACTGGGCACATCATTGCATTGACAGACTTGGATACTAACAACATTATCAGCTACTACTCCCTCCAGGTGTGTTGCCCTAGCATTTTTCTCCTGGCATTTATTGAGGACTAGAAACTTAAATAAAACCTACATTTAAAAAAAATTAAGAATGTTGTGTATGAAGATGAGGAAGTTACATTTTGACAGTCTTCAACAGAAAGTCAAAACGTCCGGCTGCATCCCTGGAGCCAGTCTCCACCAGATAGTTTTACATGGGATGAATGTAGATAGCATCATCCGATTCCAACTCTGGCATTCCCTTTTTAAAAAGGAGAGAGAGAGAGAAGGAAAAAACATGCTCAGTCTCTGATGAGAAGAGGTACAGTTAATAAAACTGGGTAAACAAAAATTATACAGCCCCCAGCTATTTTATCTAGGCACCTCCTAGGTAGGATGAATTATTTCCCCCTTCCATTGGAAAGATCTGGGATCTCTCCTTCCTTGTTGTTTTGACACCACTTGTATATCTTGTTATGTTAATAAAGTCTCATTGAATGGACTCAGTTTGAGCTAACACCCAAGGGTATTGCCAAAAACCTTGAATTTGGCAAGTGGCCTAAAGGCAGTGTGTGCTTATATGAAAATGGCACATGACTGGTGCCATTAGACGGCAAGATTCTGATTTTATCAGGCTACCATCCTAGGCTCTGGGGAAAGAATTTATTTCTCTAGGCTAGCAAACGAGAGGGACATGGCAAAAACAACTCTTCACATGGCCAACGCGTCTCTCTCTTGACTCGGCTCTGGCAGAACGAGAGTTTAAACTGCTCTAATAACATTTTTGAGGCTTATAGGAGCTCAAGAGGGGGAGAGAAATGGTCCAGGCAATCAAAGGCGCTGGATGGCCACAGGGGTTAGGAAGGAAGTTGTAACTATGATGAGGGGAACAAAAAGCTTGGCGAAGGAGCGATTTGAACTGAAGGGCATTGTCAGTGTGGGTGGGGGTAGGTGAGGGCTGAAATAGGACATAAAGAGGCATTTATTGGACAACATCGCTGGCCCGGAATTACTTTTCTCCCAACTTAATGGCGCTTTCTAGGGAAAGTGGCTTGTGGGGTGGGAGGTTGGTTTGTGCCAAGGCTGTGATAATCCACTGCCACCCCTGTGAGTGAGAGTAACCCAGGGAACTTCCCCTGTTTGAATCTGCAGAAGCTTCATTTGTAGAGAAGCTGCTCAGTAGCATAGTAGGCCCAGGCAACAGCTTCAGGGGCTTCCCTGTTTGAATCTGCAGAAGCTTCATTTGTAGAGAAGCTGCTCAGTAGCATAGTAGGCCCAGGCAACAGCTTCAGGGGCTTGACTGAAACGCCCGAGAGCATCACTGGATAGTCTGTCATGGCTTGCAGGTGGATGTTTGAACTGCCTCCACTGACAAGTATTGTGTCAGAGGTAATGTGATAGGAAAGTTCCAGTTGCATCTTTCTATCTGTGTTGACTCATTCACATGTGTGCAAACTATCACTTAATTTCTCAGTCATCAAGCAACGGCTTGTGGCTGTGAGCTGACGCCAAGTGCCAGAATTGGACAGAGCTGCTTTTCTGTCATGGGGTCTGATGACATCATCAGAGGGAATGGGTGACTCAGCCTCTTTGACTCTGGGTGCCCAAAGACAAACCACCCCCACCCCCAATCAGACAACTTGGTCCCTAGGTGAAGCTATGCTCAGGGCAGGAAGGAGTAAGATGTCACTGGCTTCTCTCAGATGTAAATTCCCTGCAGAATGGCAATCCCTTTTGTCTGTGGGGTTTCATTTCTCCAGTCATGGTGCACACTCTTTTAATCTTTCCTCACTCACTCAGGCCCTTTCTACACCATAGGGGTGTAGAGGGAGGGAGGGAGGGCGATCCCGCTAGTACCTAATACACACCATCGGCTCACAGGGATCAACCTGGGGCCATTCCAGGCAAACAGCCTGGTGTGGAAAGGGCCTCACTCTCTTCCTTTGCTGGCCATGAAACCCTTCTTGAATTCACAAAGAGGTCTATGGAATCTTTTCTTCATGTGGCAGCCCAAATTCTCAAGTTGTTTCCATGGAAATAGTCATTGTTCACTGAAAAATCAAGGGGATCAGAAGTAGATTTCTATTTCCTTCCCGAATCCTTTTCTTTTAATGACACTGATCTGATATAGTATATGAAGACAACCTGTGAGACATATTTATACTACAATCGTATATAGGTTTCATAACTATTTAGTTGTTGTGGCTTTTCCCCCAAAGAATCCTGGGAACCGTAGTTTGGAAAGGATGCTGAAGATTCCATTAGAGAGCCCGAGGTCTCCCACGGAAATACAGTTCCCAGAGTTCTTTGCAAAGAGGGGGTGACTGTTTAAACAATTTGCACTACCATCTGTAGCGTAAATATACCCATACACATGACATACACGCGTCACAGATTTTATAACCTTGAAAAACAAGTGCTGAGGGTTAAATATGAGTAGAAGCCACATTTTCTGATTTGAGATACCATTAAGGACATCCTAATGGGAGACTGCTAGATCTGACCTATGAGGCACACTCTGTTTCTTGTACCGCTCTTACTCATTTTTCTGACTGAAGATCAAAATGTTGTTTTGGGCCTTTGAAAATAGATTCTGGGGAAGGTTAGCTGTGATTCAGGCCTACTTCTCACAGAGGTGGTAAACCTGTGTCTCAGCTGTACCACTCCAGACTACAGGTGAGGGTTTCATTTGATAGAATGCATCTCTGTGTTTTTTGTGTTTATTTTAGAAAAACACCACCCAAACCCCATCCAGCATGTAAAAAACAAACATCTTGGGGAGGAAGCTAAGTTAGAACTATCCCTCCTGACACGCTAGTTTTCTATGAGCAGGGATTTTTTTTTTTTTTTTAAATGCAGTATTCGGTCATGTGAGCCGACACTTGCATTCTGAAAGTGTACAGCTCAGATGTAGCTTTATCTCCTTGATGACCACTGGGTCTTGGATTAAGCCCTGTGTTTGCACATTCACACACTCCTCCATGGTCATGCACAGCTCTCCAAGTCATATTCAAACGCACACTCACTGCCAAGGCTGTAGCCCCGCTGCCTTGTGTACACCTGCACGCACAACAGTGATTGCATCCCCTGGGACATGAATGCTTCCTTCACCACCCAGTGATGAATGGGTTCCCCAACCCCTGGCCTGTTAATACCCATGGGAAAGATCTTACATCCCCAAGATTATCCTCTTAGCCAGGGATTTGCAGGAAGAGGAGGCAGGGCTTGGGCCTTCCCCTAGCCCGGAGATCTGTGATATAAATAGCATCCCTGGAGGTGATTCACACTGAGACCCACGTGCCTGGGAACACACAGGCCTGTCAATCACTGGCACACTAGTGCTTGCAGTAGTAGTAACAAGAAAGATGAGGGCTGTTTGGAGGAGAGGCCAGGAATGAGGGGCAGTGGCCAATTTGTAGTCAAGACGGGTAGCACAAGAGATTATAAGGTCCTGGGAGCTGAAAAGAATAAAAATTAGATAGAGTTCAGAGAGAGCTGGGAGGATAAAAGTTGGGAGGGAAAACAACAGAAGATGATAGTCTCTGGCTGAATTCGGACAACACGATAATCAATGGTGGGGTAATAATCAACTTTACAGTTGTTCATCTAGGGGGTACTCCCCACACAACATGGTAATAAATAATCAACTGTGGTGTGGATTAGGATCAGAGCTGAATTGACTATGGCAGAATTCGGATGACACGATAGTCAATACAACTGACGATTGTTTCCCCTCTCCCAGTTGCTTAATGTGTCGTCCGAATTCAGCCTCTCTCTACCTCTTTCCATCTCCCTAGCAGCTATCTCAGGGATCTGGCCTTCCTCTGTGTTTTGCAGCCCTCTGTGCATGCAGGCTTTTGCCTTGCCAACAAAATATCTCTGAGTGGAGCTATAAGGATGTGTTAAACAGGTGAATTCCATGAAATCACAGAAAGCTACAGGTTTTGGTGTCGACTGCAAAAAAAAAAAAGCTTCCCAAGAATCTCGGTTATATATCCTAGTCCTTATGAAAAGTGTAGAATACAATTCAAGGTCTGCTGTCAATGATGATATAGTGGAAGCTCAAAGGGTGGCTGAATCAGATTTCCAGCAGATGGGGTTCCAGTGTCCTATAAATGCTTCTGCCCCTCTCACCCAATAAGCAGAAGCAGAATAAATTATGCAAAGTGAGAGAAGTCATGCAAATTTCTATTAAGTTATAGAGAGCACAACTTTTCTAATGACAGAATTTGGGTTACGGCGCAGATTTTTGTTGTTGTAATTATTATTTTAGTAGAGAATACATACATATCCCATAGCTATGGGGAGAGGCTCAGGGGGTTGGGATTGAAGTGTGATGGGGCTGTTGCTTACTTTGTGCTGCTCACCTGGCCACAGGTGTTTTCCTCATCCCTTACCTTCTTATTGCCCTCATTGGCGGGATCCCCATCTTCTTCCTGGAAATTTCCTTGGGGCAGTTTATGAAGGCCGGGAGCATCAATGTATGGAACATCGCGCCACTTTTCAAAGGTAAGAGGCTCCTCCTTGAGCCAATGACTTCCTTCCTTTCCTATCCTCCCTTCTGCTGCCTGCCCACCTACCCAGCCCCAAGTTGGGACATATTCATGCTTGCAGGGGAACATCCTGTACCAAAAGCCTTTTGAAGTTTTAGCTTTCTTCTAAACTCCCTCTCCCTCTTCCTCAGATGCGACTAACTTGGTGGAGGCAGAAAGCAATGCTCTGAGCAGCCGTACAAGCTGACGTTTTAATTTTTTAAAATGCCCCAGAGTGATGCTATGTCAGGGGCCTTGTGGGAAATTAGTATGGCAGCTGGACCCAACCACCCAGTGATATTCAGAGCATTGAGCGGGGGGGGAGGGGGGGTTATAGATGGGGGTTAAAGGCAGGCAGTAGCAGTGGGTCGTTGGTGCCCTGGCAACTGCCCAAGGATGCCAGATGCCAGCCCTGGTAAGACCTCCCATCACCATTAACCTGAAAGACAGGAATTGACCCATTCATTTCTCTAGCTGCTGTTTGCAGAGTTCCAGTTGAGGGCCGGGGGAAGAGAGAGACACACAGATTGAGTCTTTCAGCAGCAGTGGTTCATTCCCAGGGTCTCATTAGTTATCTCCTACCCCATCTGAGGGTCTCAGTCCACAATTTGAAAATTTAGACTGTAGTCCTTTCCCAGTTCCTATAGCCAAGTCAGTCTGCTAATTTGAAACTGGATCAGAGCAGAGAGCTCCACACACTACTAGTACTATTAATAGTACTATTAATGCCACTTAGTATTATTACTACTATTCAACATTTAATTACCAATGCAAAGTGCTATACAAAACATAGTTAGGACATGTTCCCTACAATCTGCATTAGGCATTAAGTGGTAGGGTCAGGGACTGACTCATTAATATAGCTAGGTAATAAGTCAGTTGAAACAAGGGTGATTGGGGGTGAGGGTGTTAAAAACCTTGGCGAGTGGAGTGTCCTGATATATAGGGAGGAGAAGGCTTAAGAATGACACCATGATTCTTCAGGCGCACAGAAAGTACTGGCTGCAGAATTCATCTTCCTGAGAATATTGGCTTTCAGTTTAAAAGAAAAAATGGTTTCTAGCCCTTATGGCCGTGGGGCAACGCCTGACGAAATCTCAGAAACCAGGGAGAGGGCAGAGTAAGCTGTCCAGTTGTTGGAGACTGAGCTTCAGTCTTTGCATCTCTTCATTCCTTCCTGTAAGTAGCAGAAGCAGAGTAAACTATTGTGCCAATTTGCAAAATTTATACAGATGGCAGAAACCAGGTTTTCCTGGTACAGAAATTAAACTTCACATTGAGTACGCACAGTCCCAGTTAAAGGTGTTTAACCAAGTGGGCTAGCAGAGAGAAGATGGGCAGCGCCTACACTTTGGGGGCAAGGGCATCTCATTGGCTCCCAGCTTCTCTCTTCATGTAACTTAACTTCTTCAAACAGGACTTGGGTTTGCCTCCATGGTGATTGTCTTCTATTGCAACACCTACTACATCATGGTGCTTGCCTGGGCTTTCTACTATCTGGTGAAGTCTTTCACGGCCACCCTGCCCTGGTCAACCTGTGGGAACCCATGGAATACCCATGAGTGCGTAGAGATCTTCCGGCACGAAGACTGCGCCAATGGCACCGCCAGAGGCAACCTTACCTGCGACGAACTCTCCGACAAGAGATCCCCTGTCATCGAGTTCTGGGAGTGAGTCCTGGCATGTTACTATCCTATCCAGCTCTGGCCAACTGGCCTTCCTGGGAGGGACTGGGTTAGGGGCCATCTAGGCCAGTCTGAGCAAAACCCATTGATTGGAAAAGATTCTCTGCCCTTGCTTATGTGCCTGTCAGTAGTGCACCTCGATCCCAGCCAGTGGTCACTCTACTTTTCCCTGATTGCAGGAACAAGGTGCTGAATCTGTCAGAAGGCCTGGAGATCCCTGGCGATATCAACTGGGAGGTAACCCTGTGCCTCATGGCCTGCTGGGTCCTTGTCTACTTCTGTGTCTGGAAGGGTGTCAAGTCCACAGGAAAGGTAGGAGGCTTTAGACCCTGACTCTGGGTGGGGGACAGGTTTTTCAGGAGCTGGATGAGAAATTGTGGATGAATTAGAGCAGAAGTCACATGTGAAAGTGGGTAATTCCTTCTTCTCAAAGTATCCACAGTGCCCCTGGCTATGGTCCCCTTCCTGAAAATAGCAGCTGGCAGCTCGGTGACCTGCTCGGAAGGCTCTTGCACCTGTGGGTGTGTTGTGGCAGCTGAACGTTGGGGAGAGATTTATGTGAAGGGTGAATGGAGATAGGTAAACAAATACACAAGTGAGTAGATGGAGACGTGTCAGTGGAGGATGAGTGAACCACCCAGAGAGCTTTGTGAACTGTCCAGAGAGCTTCGGCTATGGGGCAGTATAGAAATGTAATAAATGAAATTAAATGAATGGAGAGATTTTGTGAAGATAGATACATGGATCAGTGTGCATTTAAAAACAGGAGTTGTGCCGACATTGTAATTATGCTGCTCTCCTTCCCCCAGTGACAGGTTGGGTGAGGGGGCAGCATAATTATAATCTCAATGCTGGCAACTCCTGGTTGTGCCATCCACACCAGTGCTAAGCCATGGGGAAGGGGCGGGAGGGAGGGACTGAAGTCAGCTTGCCCCTCAAAACCGGCAGCTGGGGCTGAGGCTAGCTTATATGAGAAAGAAAGAAAAATTGCCATTTTTCCTACCACCCCACTGAATTTTAGTGGCAAATTTGACAGCGCAGCAGCAGCTGGGTTACAGCCCCCAGTGGGTTTTGAAGGAGTGTGATTGACCCCTGGACCTCCAGAAGTTTCCCAGCCCTGGTTTAGGGCTTTAAAGGTTAACACCAGTACTTTGAATTAGTCCTAGAGGCAAATGGAGAAGCAATTAAATCCCTTTGGCATTATTCCTTTTCCAGTCTTGTTGGTTTCAGTAGGGCAGGCCGTTCGGTTCAAAGATACTAAGTTGGAATGGAAATATGTACAAATGTGGTCAAAGTACACAGGAAGGAAGGCCCTTAAAGAATCAGTCTAAGAATTGGGAAAGGGCACACAGCAGGTCTAAAGCATTTTGGTGCCTGAGGCAGAAATGCAGAGTGTGCATTTCTCTCCTAATTCAAGTGGGACAGGATCCACTGGGAAGTTCTCCTGTGCGATCGCCATTGGAATAAATGGATAACACTCTTAATGTCCATTGGGGCTTCCACAGGAGAACGTCTTAGCATCAGACTAGACGTGACGGCAGCAAACGCAACTTAGCTTCCAAATCTATATAAAGCAGAGCTGGAATTCACAGCATGAGCAGGCCAGTTTGGGGAGTTAAACCCTTTCCCAGCCTGCAGATTTTGCTCTGAAAGTGATGTGCTCCAGTTGTTGTTTTTCCTTTTAGTGGGGGTTACTTACAGTTTTGGAGCCCCACTGCTAGGGGTGGGAGGAATATTCCTGGAGTGCAGCAGATATGGGGCAAAAATAGTCTGGACATGAAAGGGTTCAGCTTCCTGCTCCCATCTGCAAATGCTGAACTTTAATTCCTCCCCCAATGTCATGTCCACGGTTAATATGAATTTGGCAGGAGACCCAATTTTAACACAAAGACCTTCCACCATCTGGCTTGGCCCTCAGTAGATCGTGTCCTGTGGGTCAGACGTACCTTCTAGTTTGTCACTGTTTATAGAGCTCAGTCCACTACCTGAGGTGGACACCACATGTTGCCTCAACAGTTAGCCCCCCAACCCAGAAGAGATACTCAGGTTCAATAGTACGGGTTTGGAGTTCTTTCTGATAGATTGAGAAACAAAATTCCTGTCAGCCACACTAACTCCTCTGTTTCTCTGTCTCAACAAAGACATTCCTCCACCAAATATTTCCTGAGGCAAATTTGGAAGTTCTTGTTGAAATGAAACATCCAAGGCATTTTGAAAACAGTTTTGATAAGACTAGCAAGAATCTTGGGCCAGGGTAGGGGAAATGTTCCTCACTTCCTGCCCTGAGTCCCACAAAAGACATTAATACAGTTTGTTAGTTAAACTGCCCTGTGGGTATCCTCTGCCTCTCACCACCACTTGATGGCCTGTTGAGAGTCCAGGGCTCTTGAGGCAGATTCCCACATAGGGGTTAAAACCCTGGGCACTGCCTCTAAATTTCTCTTAACACAGTGGCGGGCAACTTATGGCCTATGACTTCTAGCAGCCCTAACCAGCATAGCTAATGGTGAAGATTCATGCCAGTTGTAGGCCAAAACATCTGGACACCTTTGTCTTGGTGTCACTGAGGCAAATGTAAGGATTCCTAACTGTGAAGAAAGCAAAAAGGTATTCAATAAAGCTGGTAAAATTTCTCAGTGGGAGTGAAACACACTCCACGAATCTGCACTCAAGCTGTGGAGAGTGTCCATATAAGGAGGTATGTTGGACAGTGTTTTATACCAAGTCCGACCATTAGACCATCTTGCCCGGTACTGTATACTATGAGTAGCAGCGGTTCTCCAATTTCTGTAGTAAAAAATGACATTGTGGCAAGCCAACTATCAGATTTTTCCTTTCTCGGTCCTGCTTCCCAAGATCCTAAATGGATTGAACTTGAACCTAGACATATTTCTCATTCCCTTCAGTATGCAAAAAGGCCTTCTTTTGCCACACAGTATGCATATACAAAATACCTTTCTGCATTATACACACACACACATACGTTCCTTTCCCCCTCAAGCACCCAGCGCCTGCTTCCCTCTTTCTTGTGCATGGCCAATGCATTTGAAATCCCTCCCGTCAGCAAGTTCCACGCCTGACAGAGCCTGACATTTCTCAGCAGACAGGCAGTTGGAGGTGGGGGGCAGCAACCTTGGAGCCTCAACAGACAGGCACACACGTGGCTTGGCCTCCCACAGTTGGCCACGTGGCCTAGCTGAGGAAAGGTTGCCGAGAGCAGGCCACTTGGCTGATAGTCGCCCATCCAAGCCCGTGTTCTCTCTCCGGTAGTCCACACCCAGAAGTTCCAGAACAAGGCCAAGAATGAACAGAAAGCTTTCCATTATCCAGAGGCCTTTATCGTTTAAATGTTTCTTATACTGCCGGTCGGAAGAAAACAATTAAAAAACGATGCCTAAGCACCTTTTCAGGAGAGAAACTATTGATCACCCATGCAGGCTTATTAATCCATCAGAAGAAAGTGAGATGAAAGCCAGCTCCTTGAAGTTTTATAGATATGTATTATCCTCAATGTCTGGAGCATTTCTATCTGTAACAAAGGGTGCTTTGTAATCCTGATCTCATTCAGCGTCTCAACAAACCTCTGAAGTCATGAGTGTTTAGGACTGCCAGGTCGACATCTCGGAGAGTTTTAAATTCCCTGATGCAGCAGGAGATGAGTCAGCAGCTGTTTCTCCCAAGTCCTGCTGTTTTCCCCCTTTGCCTGCTATAAGGGGCAAAACACCATGCATTGGGTGGGGGAAACTACATCTTCCTAGTCTTGCACAGTTTAGGGTGTGTGTATATGATTTCTGGCAACTGGGCCCTTGGAGTCCACATGTGTGGCAGCCTTTCACCCAGGGCCCACTCAAGACATTTTGCTGGAGAAGCAAATGATGCCCCCTCACCTCCAAGTCATGGTGCTTGAGACCGGTAAAGTTATTTTGGCACAGGCAGAAAAACTCCCCTTCCCTGGCAATAAAAATAAATTATTATTATTATTATTATTATTATTATTATTATTAAAAAACTGTTTGCTGCCCTTTCCTGACACCCAAATTCAGCTGCCTGTCCCTGCCACCTCCATCTGCCTAAGGGTAGGGCCGTCCCTAATTCCTCCACCCATCCACTTTGCTGCCTGATTCCTCCACCTGCCCACACTGCTCTCAATGGGCAAAGGCAGGACTAACCCTGGCTATGCTGTGTGCTCCATAAGAATTGCGGTGTTGATGGAGGAGTAAGGCTGCTCACATTTCCCCGCTTCCTGCTTTTTCTACTTCTCAGGCTTCTCAGTTACCAATATCGGTGTAGGAACAAAGGGAAGAAACTGTACAAGCCCCCCACCCACCCCTGTTAGACACAGAATTCCTTTAGTCCAGCAATTTTCAAGCTTTCTGCCATTTGGGAACACTTTCCCCACTAGCTTGCATGAGAAGGATGTGTGCCATGGAAACCCTGAGTATTGCAAAGGCTTCTGGGAGCATAATATAGGGGCACTGGCCAGGAATGTTGCCTGGGTTGAAATGAGAGAGCACCTTATACACCCAACACTTCCCTACAGCTGCACATTGTAGGGGAAGCTCAATAGCAATGGCTGAGGTGTCATTCAAGGGGGGCTTCTTGGAATATCTGATAAGCTTCTGAGGAACCCCAAGGTTTCCCAAAAGACGTTTCCCAAGGGGGAGGGGTTTCTTAACTGGCCCTGCTCCTGTACTTTTCACAGCAGGAAATTTAGCAGGTAAAGCTTTTCTTGGCCTAAGTGGTGGAGAAACTTCATCCCTTGCATATCACACTGCTGCTCAGGGTGCAGGAGTGTGGTCAGTAAAATAAAATAAAAAGTGTTTATTTGGAAATTCCTCCACAGTGAAATACACATGGTGTGTTTTCCAAGAAAACTCTGAAAATGTTTTCATTCCAGTCTTCGTTCACTGACTTGTGCTGTGCTTGATGATGAATTTTCGTTGCCGCTGGTTTTAAGTTAATGTTTTAAATTGATGGCTTAGTTTGTGACTGCCATTATTTTAATGTGTTTTAACATTTTATGTTAACTGCCTTGTGAGCGCAGGGGGGCCTGAAAGGCAGGTTATAAATGCCTGAGTAAATACTGACACTCGAAGGGGGGGAGATTAATTTGTGCAGTTTTGCATTGCCATCCCAGGAGGTGTTTGATTCTACACTCTGCCTAGGCATATTTCTGCCCCCGTTTTTTTATCTCCTCAGTCCTGAGCAGAGAGCAAAGAAACAAGGCCTTTATCACATGATCTCGCCCCTTCCCTCCCTCATTCTCTCCTTCAACACAGATTGTCTACTTCACTGCTACATTCCCTTATGTGGTGCTCATTATACTGCTTATTCAAGGAGTGATGCTGCCAGGAGCTCAGGATGGGATAATCTACTATCTCAAGCCCGATTGGTCCAAACTGGCCTCCCCTCAGGTAAGAGGAAGCCCTGGGAGGGGAGGGGAGGCTGAAGTAGGGTTGCCAACTGACTAAGCAGCTCCTATAGTTTTAGCAGTGGTTTGGTATGCAGCAAAAGTCCACATGGTTCAGGATATAAATGTATAAATGCCAGTTATATAAATCCCAATGAGGAGGGAGCAAAGAGCTCTGTGTCTGTGGAATCTGTTAGCTGACTTGCTCTAGAAGAAGCAACTAACTTAATGAGGAGCCACTTTTTTTAAATTCATTGGTGCCCTGAGGATTTTCAGTAATGTTGATTTGAGATATGTTTGGTGTACATATTTTAAGAATGGCAATATTTTAAAAAAATATTTGTACATTGTCTTTTTATGGCTTTCAGTCCTGAAAGGCAGTTTAGAAACCCACAATAAGTAAAAAAAATTGAATAAATTAAATTTAATGACCTACTGGTTAGTACAATAGTAGCAGAAGTTTTTCATGATTATAAACCTTATTGATTACTGCCGTTCAAGCCATTGTTAATAGCATAGCAGCAGGAGCTGGTTGAAAATTTGGCAACCCTGTTTGGAAGACGTTTGGAGCCAGGCCTCCTGGGTTCTCCCCTGTCATACCTCAATCTCTCTCTTTCTCTCTCTTTTTCTTTTTCCCTTTCAGGTGTGGATCGATGCCGGGACCCAAATCTTTTTCTCGTATGCCATAGGACTGGGGGCACTCACTGCCCTGGGCAGCTATAACCGGTTCAACAACAATTGCTATAAGTGAGAGCCCATTTCCTGCGCAATAGTCAAAGGGAGGAGGAATATGCTATGCCCTATAGGGTTGCCATTGATATTTTTTTCCTAACAGGGTTCCTGTCAGTTTAATAGCTGCATGGCAGGTAGAAATGCAACAGGCAAAGTGTCCCCTATTATCTCCAAGCGAGGAAGAGCTGAACCTGTTGAATTGCGACTGTCATGCAGCTATGCCTTTAACAGTAGCTTGCTGTTCAGACATTAGCAAGGGCATGGTGACTCTGCATTATAAAACAGGGATGGGGAACCTCTGGCCATCCAGGTGCTGTTGGACTACCAACTCATCCCTGACCATTAGCCATGCTGGCTGGGGCTGATGGAAGTTGGCATCTAAAAACACCTGGAAGGCCATAGATTCCCGAGCCATAAAAAAGAAATCACCTGCTGATTTCTGCATATCAGAACGTTGCTAAACATGCACGAGTCCGGTTTGGGTTGTTGTTTTTCTGTCAAGTTGGCAACCCCAGGTGTCAGCCCTAGTTGACAGACTTGTCCAGTGTGCAGAACAACTTTGATCTGGAGCATACAAGGCAGGGCAGGGCAGAGAAAGAGAGAGAATCTCCCACTCTCTGCCTGCGTTCTCACACTTCGCTGCATCCTCAGCGAAGACCTAAAAGATAAGGTGTGTTAAAAGAGGCCACAGTTTCAGTCATGCAATCTCAATGGGTGTCTCGCTATCCAATGATTCATATTTTCAGGACACAGTCCTATGGGATTCGCCGGTGATACTGCTCGGCTCCCAAACTCAGAGGCTTACTAGTGCCCAATGCAGAGGAGATCTTCAACTCAGCACTCCTCCTCTGTGCATTTACGCTAGATTAGGGTGACCATATGGAAAGGAGGACAGGGCTCCTGTAGCTTTAACAGTTGTATAGAACAACAATTAAAGCTGCAGGAGCCCTGCCCCCTTTTGTATCTGGTCAAGAGGCTTTTTTGCCTGTCTAGGTGAGGCGTTGGGGAGGAGGAAGAAAGGAGGGTGGGGAGATCTCTGGATATAGCGTAAGCTGACTTCCCCATTCCCCTCCTCTCCCTGCTCACCAGCACGGACCTTTTCCCTCTTCTCCAAGGTCGCTTTTGTGACCTCAAGAGAGGCAGCCAATACAGTTCTCTCCATGCCAGCTGTGAGGTGGAGGGAGCAGGGAGCTTGGACTCCTGGGTCCAAGATTGGAGCGTTGTCTCCGATCTCCGATCCAGGGAGCCATACTATCCTATGCCCCTACCAGACTCTGTCTAGGGTGTCTAGGATTGCCCTCCACATAATTTATCTGTAACTCCCACCACTTCCAGGTTAACACTGAGAAAGTCCCAAGAAATTTTACTCCCAGTTGTGTTCAAGAACAGCTGCCTAGAAATTGGACATGTCCCAGAAAAGCGGAATGGACATGTCAGGAATGGGTATGTCATTCTTGGGGTCCACAATCTATAGCTGTGCTTAATAGCCAATCAATATTTTCTACTTAGCAGCTAACACAATACCATAGGACCTGAAACAGTAAGATCATGTCTACACAGAGCAATCTTCATAAAAGGGAAACTTTAAAAAAAAGTGTTTATGTTTCCTTGTTACATACAGTTACTATCACAGAAACTTTTCACAAGTCTTGGTACAAAAAGGTGTCTTTGTAGTGGTGCTGGAGGAGAGTCATGGGTAATCCAGGACTACTGGGAGCAGTTTGAATCCCAAAGACATTGATGCAGAGAGCCATCCTGTGTCTAGCTGATTCTGCCTGGGCCTGTTCAAGGGTTCCCACTGATTCCAGCGCTGTGTCCGCTAAAGGCAAACAGCACTGGAAATTTTCTGAATGGCAGATATCCTCTGGATCATCCACTGCTGTCAAACGTTCCAAATTTAGGCTGCAGCCCTATGTCCACTTACCTGGGAGCGAGTCTTAATGAACTCAGTGGGACTTACTCCCGAGCAAACATGCACAGGATCCCACTGTTAAGAAAAAGGAGCGAGAGAAAGCATCTAAACATTTTCGGATGCCCCCTCCCCTCTTGTAACACACCTCTGTTTGCAAAGGGAATGATAGGCAAGCAAACAATTGCATTGTCAAGGTTCCTTCCACATCCCCCGGCTTCCTCTTCTTGCCAGAGCTGTGCTAAGCAATACAACCCAATGCCCTAGTTGCCTGCACATGCGGCACACTCTGAAGACTGGCTGCCTGCACCTCCTGCTGCTGCTCACGCACAACTTCCTCCTGACCCAGCTCCCGATCACATGCATGTGCTGTGAAACATTCCAAATCCCCTGTGGGCCTTCCCACTTCCACCTCCACACCTGCTGCTGCTGCTGGGCTCAGAGGCGCACCCTCCCTCCCTCCCTCCCAGACCCAGCCCAACCCCTAATCCCACAAGCCACACTGCAAAATACGCCAAGATCCCTCCTCTTGCCTTCACCTCCACGCTGCCTCCTGCTGCTGGTTCTAACTGGCTGATAGGGCGACCATATGAAAAGGACAGCACCCCTGCAGCTTTAACTGTTGTGACGAAGAGGGAATTTCACCAGGTGCCACATGCATATGAAGGGCACCTGCTGAAATCCCCTTTTCTATGCAACTGTTAAAGATACAGGAGCCCTGTCCTCCTTTTCATATGGTCACCCTAAACTGGCACATACTTCTGCGCAGTACCATGCCAAACAGCAGGGGCCAAATCTTGCCCTTTAGGATACTCCAGATAGTGATGCCCCCTTTCCCCAACCAACAACCATTCGGTAGTTTCCCTGCTTTTGTTGAAATGCCTCCCCTAAGGCTTAGTTACTGGCAACAAGAGCTTTAAGATAAAATTGGCTGGTATTTTTGGCTCCACCTCTTTTGCTTTTGGCCCCACTCACCACTTGAACACCGCCCCTGAGAGCTCCTGGCAATGAAATTTGGCCCACTGCCTGAAAGACATCCCCCACCCCTGCTATAGAGACACATGTGCATGCACAGGAAAGCCACCTGCTGTTGCTACTTCATTAGCAGTCCGATCCTATGTAGGCCCAGGTATGACCTAAGTTAGGGTGACCAGATAAAATCCAGGTGAGGGCTCATGTACACAACAGTTAAAGGTGCATGCACTATACTACAGTGACCATATACAAAAGAAGGCAGGGCCCCTGCAACTTTAACTGTTGTGATGAACAGGGAATTTCACCAGGAACTACTTGCTTTCAAATGACACTGGTGCAAATTCCCTTTTCTCTACTACTGTTAAAGTTACATGAGCCCTGACCTGGATTTTATCTGGTCAGCCTACCCTAAGTCTAATTAGGCTTTGGGGCTGTAAGCTTTATGATACATAATCATCTGATCCCTGAAGGTTACCTTACCAGTGGCGAGAGCCAGTATGGTGTAGTGATTAGAGTGTTGGCCTGGGCCTTGGGAGATCCGGGTTCTAGTCCCTACTCGGCCATGAAGCTCACTGGGTGACTTTGGATCAGCCACTGACTCACCTACTTCACAGGGTTGTTGTGAGGATAAAATGTAGAGGAGGAGGACCATATAAGCCACCTTGGAATCGTTGCAAGGGGAAAATAGGTAGGATGCAAATGTAATAATTTTTATTGAGTCAGAGCAGTGCTCCATCTAGTACAGTATTGTGTTGTCTACCTTGATTGACAGTGGCTGTCTGGGCTTCAGGCAGCTGCAATAAAAATCCCTTCCCTCTTTGCCTTCCCTCCCCAGAGATGCCATCATCCTGGCACTGATCAATAGTGGGACCAGCTTTTTCTCCGGCTTTGTGGTCTTTTCCATCCTGGGCTTCATGGCAGCTGAACAGGGAGTCGACATCTCCAAAGTGGCTGAATCTGGTGAGTGCTCAGGCCACTTATCCAAAACTCACCTGGGAGGTGTGAGATGCTGAGTTGAGTCTCCAGTTTTGCCAAAGGGACAATGCTGGGAGGGGAAGCTATTTGCACAACTGTAGTCGAGGTCTTTCAACTCTTACGGCCTCACCTAGAGCCATGGCTAGCTGCATGGGAGACACATCTCCCATGATGCAGGTGCCGTAAGAAGTTCAGTGCCAGAACTCTGTGGGTGGAATCAGTGGTATCAATTCTTGGGGTCCTTTTTGGGCAATGATCGTGTGGGAAGGAGCCATACAATTTATCCTACCCAAGTGGCTCCAGTATTCCGAGACTTGACGTGAGAATATGGGATCTCACCAGGGGAATGCAACTTATAATCGAATTTGGAAAAATGTGAATGGGCCATACGTGTGTGGCCTGTGAGTTTGGATCAATTGGAGATAATATCAGGGATGCCTTCAAAGGTGGATTCCTCCAGGGGGCTCCATGGGCTGGAGGAGGCCCATGGGTCAGGGTTCTGTGCCCCTGAGTTAGACCCATAAGTGGAGGCTTCTATCTGGAGTGGACTTTGCCACCAAAATATCTCAGCATTCATTTAAAAGAAAAACATACCCCTACACACACAAAACAAGTTTCTAGCCCTCGTGGTTCTGAACAGAAGCCCAGAAATGTCTCCGCTTTTGCACAAGACAAAAATAAAAATCCACACGACTTGAAAAGGTGATTCTCAGAAATAAAACAAATGTGAATCCAGGATAAGCTGGGTCTGGTCAGTCAGTGCCTGGATAGGAGACCACCTGGCAACGCCATCTATACACCACCTTGAGTTCCATGATGGAAGAAAGGCAGAATATAAATGTACTGCATAACTAAAATAATCAACATTTTGTACAACCCTAATCGGATTGCATGGGTTATCTTTCCTATGGAATTGGGCATGTGACTGACAACCACAGCCCTCCTTTTCCTTCACACAGAAACAGGAATCTTTCAGCTCTCTTGTTAACTCCGTTCTGCTCCTCACATTGTCTTTTAAATCTTTCCCCAACTGGGAACTTGGCCTCTGTTCCCTTGTCAGCTGGTGAGAGAACAGCCACCATGCTCTGCGTTACAAGTGTTTCAAGGGAGTCTGAGAACAAGGGGATAAGGGGGCAGGAGAAGCTAACAACCTAAAAGGCATTAGCAGATCATTGCTTTACTAGAGCATTGCTAGAGAGCCAGGACTATGCAAACTGAGTGGAAGGGGGGGGGAATAACCCTCTACTTAAAGGTATCCCATATTCTGGGCTACTTGTTCATGGGGGTTCTTTTTTTCCCCCCTTATGCACAAAGAGTGTAGAAATCCTTCACTTTTGTGTCTTGTGTTGAGTAGGCTGACCATATGAAAAGGAGGACAGGGCTCATGTAACTTTAACAGTTGTAGAGAAAAGGGAATTTCATCCAGTGTCATTTGTATGCAATTAGTTCCTGGTGAAATTCCCTCTTCATCACAACAGTTAAAGGTGCAGGCACTATACTACAGTGACCATATACAAAAGAAGGCAGGGCCCCTGCAACTTTAACTGTTGTGATGAAGAGGGAATTTCACCAGGAACTAATTGCTTGCAAATGACACTGGCTGAAATTCCCTTTTCTCTACAACTGTTAAAGTTACATGAGCCCTGTCTTCCTTTTCATATGGTCAGCCTAGTGTTGAGAAAACATTTTAAATTGAATGTCACTAGATAGAGCTACAGCTACCCTACAGCTGGAGATGGAAATGTACTGAATTATATGAGGAGATGTAAGTGAGCAGACTTTTTGTCAGTGGAGGAAATGAGATCCTTCCTCATTACCTATTTGTAGGCTGACCAGAGAAAATCCAGCTCAGGGCTCATGTAACTTAACAGTTGTAGAGAAAAGGGAATTTCAGCCAGTGTCATTTGTATGCAGTTAGTTCCTGGTGATATTCCCTCTTCATCACAACAGTTAAAGGTGCAGGCACTATACTAGAGTGACCATATACAAAAGAAGGCAGGGCCCCTGCAACTTTAACTGTTGCAATGAAGAGGGAATTTCACCAGGAACTAATTGCACACAAATGACACTGGCTGAAATTCCCTTTTCTCTACAACTGTTAAAATTACATGAGCCCTGACCTGGATTTTATCTGGTCAGCCTACTATTTGACTGTTCAGTCAATGAATGGAATGAATATCTAAATCAACCTTCCTCAACCTAGCACCCTCCAGATGTATTGGACTACAACTCCCATCATCCACAGCAATGCTGGCTAGGGGTGATCGGAGTTGTCGTCCAAAACATCTGGAGGGTGCCAGGTCGTAGTAAGCCAACCTAAAAGGCCTGTTTCAAAAGACCCATAATTGGATTTGTATTTATTAATGCTTTGATGGGATTCACATTTTGTCATTGCTTCAGGTGGTATCTTTAAGAATCTGAATAGATTTTTCTTATTTTCATAATTCTATATACTCAAGTCTGCTTTGTTTTTTTAGGATTGTTGCCTATGGTGTGCATGTGCTTTATTTAATCAGTTATGTAATGCCATCCCTTGTTAGCACCACTTGATTGATTGATATTTTGTGCCAGGAAAAGTAGAGTACTGAGACCTCTGTGGATTAATTGGATTATATTTGATGATTTTGTACAACTGGTTCAGACTCTGGAAGGGCAAGGAGCTAATGAAGCCCCACCCTAGTAATGGCACTCACCCCTCTCTAGCTCCTAATATTTGCATAGGCAGTGCAAATTCTTAAGGGCTAGAAACTTCTTCATTTTGAGATGGAGAAAGCTGAGATTCTCTGAATGCTAAATATGAAGGCCAATTCTAATTTCAGCACTTCTGCTTCATGTTACTGGAACTATGGGGAAAGCTAGGACAATGTGAGCTCTGCAGTAACAGACTCCAGATTTGATGACAATATAGGCCCAGGTTCTGCAATAAATCATGAAATTTAAGCATGCATCATTTGCTCCACTTCCCCTAGGTAAAAGGGGAAATAAAGAGCTGTGCAGAGCACTGAGCCCTTACCCCTTGACAACTGGGATGGCCGGCTGCAATTCTGAAGCCCTGGGGTCTACAAACTTGCATTGTTCTTGTGAATGCTGAGCATTTATACATACTGAATTCTGTGCTTGCTTGGGATGTGTGGCTGACATCCCTGCCTGTGGCTTAATAGTTCTATCCACCCGACATTGGGAACCAGGCATCCTGAGGTTCTCCTACCTTTGTCTCTTCTTTTCCTCCTCCCCAGGGCCTGGGCTGGCGTTTATTGCATACCCACGAGCTGTCACCCTGATGCCCGTTGCTCCACTCTGGGCTGCCCTCTTCTTCTTCATGCTGCTGCTCCTCGGCTTGGATAGCCAGGTCAGAGTTGGGGACTGGGAAGGCCAGGAGAGCAGCAAAGGCGTGGGCTGCTGACATGCTGCAGGGAAGGGCCATGGCTTCATTGCCCTGCATCTCATCATCTCCCTCTTTTCTTTCTCCTATCATCTCACCTCCTTGCTGCCCTCTACAGTTCGTGGGCGTTGAAGGCTTTATCACTGGCATCCTGGATTTATTCCCGGCCGCCTACGCCTTCCGATTCCAGAGAGAGATCACGGTGGCCATCTGCTGTGTTGTCTGCTTCTTCATTGAGCTGTCCATGGTGACCGAGGTACGATAGCCGCTCCAAGACCCTGTGTGTGATGAGTGGATGGGGATGCGGGTGAAGAGCATGCCTGCCAATTTCGGGGAACCCAAAAAACAGGAGGTTTTATTTACAAGCCCAGAGGCATTTTGGTGGTGACTGAAGCAGGGAAGGCACCCCCAGACAATCACATGTTAAGATTTGCACAGGGTCCTACCCCACTGGGAGGTTCTCCTGCACAAGCATCATTGAAATTAACAGGGAAGTTGCTTTCTTGGGGCTTGCACAAGAGATTTTCCCAGTAGGCTACACTCCACAGGTCAGACTTATTTCTTTTCTATTCTGCTAATGTTATAGCACCGAAAAACTGCTGCCCAGCGTAGCCTTGTATTGTTAGTAGATTTAGGTCCTTTCACTGCTTTTGATGTCTCCATCATCTGGTCCCATGCTTAGATCCTCAATGAAAGGTAAACCAATTAATTGCAGTCAGGGGGATCCTATTCCTAAACACATATGCTCAGAACAAAAAAAATTAATTAAGACGCTTCCAGTTGTCCCTGCTTTCAGATCCTGTAGATTTCAGTCTTGGTTCTTCTGCTCCTTTAACTCTAATCTAGGCGTGCCTGTTTTCACTTGCTGATAAATCAGCCGTAATCTACTTGCAGAACTTCCTATCTGAGTAATGTAACAGCTCAGATTTAGTGAAGTTTGTTTTACGAAACATCTCAGGAGTTGCAGGAGTCCACTCACTGAGGTCTTCTTGTAAGGAGCTTTGGCTTAAACGCTTAGCCCCGCAATCCCTTGCATACTTACCTGGGAGTAAGCTCCATTGAAAACAGTGAGATTTACTTCTTAGTAGACACATCTAGGATAGCACTGTTAATTTCTCAAAAGAGAGATATAGGGATTCCAGCTTGCCTAGAAACCACATCCTTGACTCCCAGAGACCTCTCCCCTTAACTCCAAATGTGTGTGAACAGGCTGTGAATTACTCATGACCACTTCACACTTTACAAAATTAGTGGTTATGCCCACGTACCCATTTGCCCTGTGACATGGGACAATTTATATATGGCAGGCACACACAGTGTATGGGTAACCCAAAAGGCATCAGTTGCCTCTAAAACATTACAGACTATACTTCAGGGACAAGAGGTGTACCTACTGAAGGCCATTTGATAGAATCAGAAGTTTCAAGTGGTTTTTTCCCAGGCTGAGCCACTCCAAGATGTAGGTGGGAGATTGAATACTTGTACACTCCTCTGCTTTTTTGTTTGTTGTAATTCTTGCCCATAGAAAATAGCACATCAGATAGAAGGCTAGGTTGAATCCTTCTCCTTGGCATGTTATCTTTCTGTATGCAGGGAGTTGCCACCTGATCATCACCGTCCACAAAAAGCTTGACCTCTTGATTCTTGTGATTGTAGAACCTGGCTCTGATTTGTAATATGAAGTGGCGTACTAATTATTTCACATATTCCACAGCTGAGCTCTGATGACCCCCGACTGATATCAGCCCCTGGGTATTCTTCAAGGCTTTGTTTGATTAGCCTGCAAAGCAGCTGAGAGAGATAGACCTTACAAATGGCTTTGCTTTGATCAATCAGGCTCAGCATGGTTTGCATGCCGCCATCCAAAACAGACAATAATATTGTTTAGGAGAGTGGTCTGTGTCAAGGTAAAAGTGACCTGGACAAAGAGATCCACCTGCCAAGCAAGGAAGAGATTTAAAATCAGGGAGCATAAGCAAAACTGGGAGTAAATGGCTGTCAGCCAAGGTCATGACAGATCTTACACATTTGGACACTCTGCATGAAATACGAGCATCTTATACGAAATCCCACCAAAGATTCTGGATCTCCCAGGAGCCTAATGTTCCCTCCTCATTCCCTGTCTGTTTTCTGTGTCTTATGAAGCATGGCCAAGGGCCACCTTTATGCCCTTTTCACCACAGCTGAAGAGTGCACACAGCAGCGGCTGCTGAATGTATTTGTTCCTTTCCAGAGCCAGGTTCAGGGGAAACTGTTCATTGAGCTGGAAGCGGGAACTCGATGTGCACAGTGTTGATTGGCCACTGGCTGTGATGTCACAGTCCCACTTCCACCTCTCCTCCCCAGAACGATTTTGCAACTTTTTTTTAAAAAAGGGGGGTGGATTCAGGGTTCATTTTCCCAATAAACAAATAACAGGTTGTAGGAACCTTTTAAGTGCAGAAGCGCACGAGCGTTGCTTAATTAAACAAACAAAAAACAGAGAACCCATCTAAAGCTTTGGCATTGGTAGTAACTTGATTCAGTGTTTGAAGCAGAACTAACTATGTCTGGTTGGTGTAGCAAGAAGGTGGGGGGGGCTCCTATTTTTAGGTATGGCCCTTATGGTGTGGTTTCCGAACAATGTGCCAGAGCACGTTAATTGTAATCATCAGAGCACATGATTGAGGCTGAAGTGTAGCTTGCAAAACTAAGCTGTCAAGCTGGATGCAGCATCCGTGGCTCTGCTCCTGGGGGCAGGGAGGCCTTTTACATTAATGACGCTCTTCCCTCTCTGCCAGACAGTATTTGGCCAGTGATGTCATCCTGAAGAAGGGAATAAGGACACCCTGGGATCCCCCAGATGCAGCCCAACCTGTAGCAGCTGACAGATACAGGGGAATCCCTGAATTATCACTGTTGCTGGGAAAACACTATCCCATACCTGAGCCTGTCTCAGACTGACTGGCTGAGCAAAGTGGGACATATGAGTAGGGTGACCCTATGGAAAGGAGGACAGGGCTCCTGTATCTTTAACAGTTGCGTAGAAAAGGGAATGTTAGCAGGTGTCCTTCGTATGCATGCGGCACCTGGTGAAATTCCCTCTTCAGCACAACAGTTAAAGCTGCAGGAGCGCTGTCCTCCTTTTCATATGGTCACCCTACGATATGAGAGGCAATATTAACTGAGCTGTTACCCTTCCATTGCTGGAGAATTATCTGCCCACTGTTCTGAGAGATGATTGAGAATATACTGCGGTGTCTCTCCATTTTCAATCCAGGGGGAATTTTGCTCATACAGCAAAAATGTATTGCATTTGAGAAAGAAACACTATGAGAACCACAGGCGATATTATTTATTTATTGTATTTTATATGCTGCCTTTCCATCAAACCATAGCACACGAGATGGCTAATAATACAATACAGATTAGAAACAAAATCCCTGCCACTGCCAATTCCCACTTATCCACCTGCTACATCCACCTCTCCTTTACCTTTGTCTGCCTTCCTTATACTTCATTTTATTCTCAGTTTCCTCCTTTGGGCAGATCAATCCCGTGTGGGACGGAATCTGTGGCAGGAGAAACACCCCTTTCTAAGCCCTCCCAGGCTTGCGCCAGCCACGACAGAAGGTGTTGGGGGTGACCTTTTCCTTCCCCTATTTCCCTTTTTTTCGCCACTGGTTTATCTTTATTTTAAAAAGAAAAATTCCCCTCTCATTTGTTCCTCTAGGACAGGAAATGACTGCATTAGCAACATAGTTTCCTCTCCCCCCCTTTATTGTGGTGTGTATAGAGAACGCCTCCTTTTTTACTAGGCTGACCAGATAAAATCCAGGTCAGGCTCATGTAACTTTAACAGTTGTAGAGAAAAGGGAATTTCAGCCAGTGTCATTTGTGTGCAATTAGTTCCTGGCGAAATTCCCTCTTCATCACAACAGTTAAAGCTGCAGGGGCCCTGCCTTCTTTTGTATATGGTCACTCTAGTATAGTGCCTGCACCTTTAACTGTTGTGATGAAGGGGGAATTTCACCAGGAACTAATTGCATACAAATGACACTGGCTGAAATTCCCTTTTCTCTACAACTGTTAAAGTTACATGAGCCCTGACCTGGATTTTATCTCGTCAGCCTACTAATGGGTCTTCATTGGCCATTCGAAACTAGGCCTCCCCAAAATGCTATGTATTACAACAGACAACAATATATTGTTGCTGAGAACCCCCCCCCCCAGTTACTGTGAATGATTGCAGCTAAACTCAAAGGGAACCGGGGATTCTGAGGGGGTGACAGGTGACATCAGGGTCCCTGCTATTGCAGAAGTGCCACAGTGTGTCCCTGTGAGCTCCACTACACCACAGGTGGTAGAGCTTTCCACCACCAGTCAGGGGAAAGCTGCCACAGTGGATCTCCTTCGCAGGCAGACCTTTCTCTCTGCCTGCTGGTACTCACTCACCCCACACTTGCATCTTGGCTAGAGAGCAGGGCCTAATCAATAAATAAAACTACTGGGCCTCTGCTTATCACCTTCAAGGGCAAGCCCAAAGAACAAAGAGAGAGAAGTAGCAAATTTTGAGCCACGTTTAAATGGTCGGTTACTTGTTTTATTCCCATTCTGTTACTATGGCAGGGTGTGTGGGAGGGAGCAGTATTTGAATGTACTGACTCTCCTCTAACATCAGCTCTCTCCCCCCCCCCCGCCACACACACACACACCGGTTCTCATCTTTCCTTCACTCCTTGCTATTTCTGAGCGGAAGAAGTGAGTTCACCAAAGCAGTGCCGGGAAAGGAATGTTGCTCCCACTGGCTGCTGCTGAAAAATGTGCTGCCCTTAGCAGCTGCTTAGGGGTAAGGCCGACCCTGGCTAGACGAACGTTTCAAGAATGTTGAGGGGGAAGATGGCTGTGGGACAGTCGGAGGCTCAGAGTTGGAAACGAGAAGCCATTTTGAAAACGTTGCCTTGTGTCCTACCTGCCTCACACCCAGGCCCTCCCCTTAGGGGGGCATGTATGTCTTCCAGCTGTTCGATTACTATTCAGCAAGTGGCACAACTCTTCTGTGGCAGGCCTTCTGGGAGTGCGTTGTGATCGCCTGGATTTACGGTAAGACTCGTCGGAAATGAAGTTGGTGAAACAAGAACTACAGATGTTGGCATTGTACACAGGTCAATCAAAATGTCAGCTACTTAGCATTGCATGTGTACAGGATGCACCCTGGGCAATATAAAGAAAACATTTCCAGTCCTTGTGGATGTCATGGGAGAAAAACATTGCATTCAACTAAGTGCCACCTTAAGAGGGTGAATGATAGCTTGTGGCACAAGCATGCGCACGTACACACAGGGTAACATAAAGCACACAATCTTCACACTTCTTTTGTAAAGGTAGTCGGACAGGGCTCCTGTATCTTTAACAGTTTCATCGAAAAGAGAATTTCAGCAGGTGTCATTTGTATATATGCAGAACCAGGTGAAATTTCCTCATCATCACAAAGTTAAAGCTGCAGGAGCCCTGCCCTCTTTTGAATATGGTCAAGAGGACAGGGCTCCTGCAGCTTTAACTGTTGTGATGAAGAGGGGATTTCACCAGGTTCTGTATGCATACGAATGACACCTGCTGAAATTCCCTGTCCTTTGCAACTGTTAAAGATACAGGAGCCCTGTCCTCCTTTTCATATGGTCACCCTAGTAAAGGTATATGCCTCCCTAGAAATTATATGCTCTGTCCTGTAACTTCAGTTACTTGGAAGCTGGTCTGTGATTAACCAGTGGGTCAGGAGGAGGAAGAGACATCCCACACATACTCAGAGGTATTCTCTTTTCAGGCCAGCCTGCATTACCCTATAACGTATATTGCTAATTTTTAATCATCATAATATAAAAATACCTTTCCAGGCATTGCCATTAGCCATCTTGCTAAAAAGGCAAAAATAGGAAGAGTTTTTCCCCATTATATATGTGTATTTCTATTTCTATTCATTTCTATTTCTATATTATCTATTCTTTCATTTAAGTGGTATTTCATTAGTATTTTAATATATTTTAAATAATGTATAAGCTGGGAAAATGTTTTAGTGCTACTTAAAAGATTGAATAAAACAATCAACAAGTGGTGAAAATGGGTGCCTGCTGCAAAGGATATGGTAAAACTGTGATAGGTTTAGTTATATGGCAAGTTACTGCTCACTAGCCACGTCAAGCCACACCCATTGAGAAAGACTGAAGAGTTGTGCTAAGAGCAGTGGTGAGGACAGAACATACTAGGATGGATATCCAGAAAATGCACCATATCGCCTGTGGTGTGGAAAGTCAGTTGCAGCTCCACCTTTAACATGCAGAGCAATGTCTGTCTGTCTTGAAGCACCCCAGGGTAGTATTCAGTCAGTTTACTTCCATAAAGCTCTATAGCATTTCTTGCTTTAATTGGTTTCTGGGCCAGAATACCCATTTGCATGACAAACGCCTCTCAGCTTTCTATTCCGCCTGCACAAAGAGACAAGGGCAATTTAAGTCTCACGTGTGAAAGAGCCACGTCTTCTTCTCCTCCTCCTCCTCCTCCCTGCACCCTCCAAATCTCCTTCTGAGGATGGAGGGACCCTTTGGAGGAGATTTGGAGGGCATGCGGTGGGGAGGAGGTGGTTCTGAATACAACTCCTAGTCTAGTGCTGATGCATACTGTGTTCCCTGCCATATGAGTGGCTAAAGAATAATAAAAAGGGTGGTTCCCCCCCCCCTTCCATCCCTGCCAGTGCATGCTCCAGGGCGGAGGCAAACATTAACTGGCATTATGCTACATATACAGCATCTCATAATGAACTAACACCTCTGGATGCTGAGCTCACAATTACTAATAGAGATTAGAATCTACCTGTAAACGTACATTGAAAAGGGTGAGGGAGCGTTGCCTTTTCCCCGCAATTTTGCCATTTTAATTGGGAGCACAGTGGGGCAGTTAAAGGGTGCTGAGTGGTAACAAATTCACATGAATTGTTCCCATTGAATGGTTGTGTGTACAGAGCCAGTGTCAGGGGGTTATTCCTACTTAATTTGCTGGGACTGAAGTTCTGCGTGCAGCAAATGTGGTCAAAGGTTGAAAGGGCGTCCTGTTCTGCACCATCATCCCCAGTCAAGGGCATCTCTGTTTTCCCTTCCTCTCTGGGCTGCCTAGGCAGCGACGTGTCCTTGAAAGGTACCCATCTTATCTGCAGCAATTAGGAGAGAAGGCGCAAACTAGCTGGGACAAGAGCTGCCCAGGATGCAGGAGTTTGTGGGTAGTGTAAGAGTCAGGCAGGGGTGCAGAACCTCTTTCATTCCAAGGGGCGGGTTTATTTTGGAGAAGCTTTTGGAGGCTGCATTTGAGCGGCGGGCAGGCCAAAGGCACACACACACACAAACCAGTCTATTTGTGCTTAAAGCTCTTAGTAAGCTGTAGGACAGGCATGTCAACCTTTTAGAACGGGGCAAAACTGCACAAAAGAGCGGGAAACCACCCAAAGATTGGGAAGGAGGGGAGCATCTGGGGAACTCGGGATTTGGCCCCCAAGAGGGCTGGATTTGGCCCCCCGGCCTGAGCTGCTGCACCCTTGGAGTAAGGGAACAAGGAGGAAAAAGAGACTTCTGCTTGGTCTTGCAAGGGTCTGGCAGCATGCCTCTGAATACCAGTCACTGTGGAACAGTAGCTGTTGCCCTTGCGTCCTGCTTGTCCACTGTGGGAAACAGGATGCTGTCAGAAGCCAGTTCTGTACTTACATTCTTATGACCTCCACCCTCCCACATGCCTCCAGGTGCGGACCGTTTCATGGATGACATTGCCTGCATGATTGGTTACCGGCCCTTCCCGTGGATGAAGTGGTGCTGGATGTTCCTGACCCCTCTTGTCTGCCTGGTAATTCTCCAGGGTGGGATTCTAAGGGGGAGAGCAGTGTGGGACACGGACAGCGAGGCATATGCCCACGTAAAAGCTTTCTGTGTTTTTAACTCAGTTCTTTTTTTCTTTCCTCTGGTGGGATTCGTGGCCTAAAACCAGTGCATGACAGGCAGAAATACAGCAGGAAAAGCTTCCTGCTGGAGATGCATTAACATGCATGGACACGTTAGATCTCAGCATGAAGAGCCATGCACATGCAGAGTTTAGCATGCTCTTGCATCAGGTTGCTATTAATGAGCAGGGTCAATGAAAAGAGGTGGCTGTTCTATTCCCAAGCTAAAGTGTTGGATCAATAGGGTTGACATTCAACAGGTGAAGCGTTTTCATCTCAGAATAGGGTAGCTACCTCTTTTTACTGACTCTGCTCATGCGTGTTGAATGGCAGACGCAGGTTTAGCAGCTGAAGCTTTTCCTGGCAGAGAAATAAATTCTAGGAAAAGCTTCCCCTACTAAGATTTTGTACATCACGTAGCAACAGGGCCAGGGGGAAAAAGGTGGCATCCATAATTCAGAACCCAAAGCGGTCAATTATGGAAAGATTTGTTCGGATAATAACCTATGAAGGGAGTAGGATAAATGAACAGAGTATGGTCGGGGGGTACAATCTGTGTATTGGAATATAGGGCATTGATGACAGATAGTTCTCAATGTATTCCCAAGTTGTCTTACTGTTTATTAATATTTTATATGTTAAAAAAGCAGTAAAATCAATTATATATATAAAAAGGAAAGAAACAAAGCTGGTACCTGAGGGGAAAGAAATGAGGGGGTGTGGTAAGCACAAGTGGAACTAGTGGGACACAACAGTGGGAAAAGCTAGAGCATGCCGAAGACTATGTATGGTGTCTGAGGTAAAAAAAAACACCCCCAAAACTTATGAATTCCCCTTCTCATTACACACATGACACACAATTCTCAGAGGATGTTCACTCAGACAAGCCTCAGTGAAATGTGCTGGCGTTACTATGCTCTTGCATAGCTCCTGTTCAGCCTGTGTGACGCAACGTCCCTGAGGTGTGTGTCCTCTCTCTTCATTAGTGAGAAGAAGAAGAAGGAGCCATTTTGGATTTTATGCCTCAGGCATGAATAGGTCTTGAGCTGGCTTCACGATGGATCAGATCTGTCTTGCCTGCCACCCACTCTGCCACCTAAATAGTTTTAAAAAATCTGATGTCTGAGGTGGCTGCCTGACTTTACCTCACAGTAAGCCCAACTCAGGGCGAAACATTATCCCTCCTCGTCTCCCCGAGTCTTAAAAATACCACTCGCAGCATGGACAAGCAGCTGAACATAGAGCTGCAGCCGCTTGTGTGCAAAAGAATGTTCTGCATTTTTTCTTCACAGATTGTATAAGTCCCCTCAGAATCTACTAGGCCCATTTCTTGCCTTCTTCCCCACCCACATCCAAAGGCTTCCCCGCCCTCCAGTGCCACCACTTGTGATTGAGCTGGTCAGGCTCCAGAGCCTGGGAGCTAAAGGAGGCCAAGATTTGGGGCCTGGTAGGGTGGGGTTGAGCCTGGTATGGGTGGGTGATGGTACATGGTGGATTTAGGAGCAGAGGGCAGTATGTGGCTGTGCCCAGTGGACCAGGGACGCCACCTCTTTAACATGGTGATGGAACTAATAGCAAAAGCTCTTCATCAAATCAAGCCAATTAGCTTCTCCTCACTACCACCATCTTGATTTTAGCCTCTCACCCTGAGAAGGAAGATGAAACCTTGTCACTTTGGGTCTAATTCTGATATCTGGCAACCCAGATATTAGTTGATGTAGGATTTCATATACCCAAATGGCTTGTCTCGTTCTACTCAACAACTTATACACAGCCTGCAGATTCCCTACAACTATGATATGGACAGACTGGGATTAGCTCTGGTTTGCAGGAGCTAGGCAGATACCTTGATTGAGCAGATGGTACCTCACAAGGAACCTCTAGAGCAGCCTTCTCCTCCTGGTGCCCTCCAGAGGTTTTGGACCAGAACCTCCAGCATTCTTCCCATTGGCTATACTGGCTGGGGCTGATGGGGATTGAAGTATAAAACATCTGGAGAGTGCCAGGTTGGGGAAGTCTGCTCTATAGCAATGCCCTTGAACTTAGCAGAATCCAGCTCAGCTGTGGCTTTAAACTGGAGGTTCTTGGCCCTCCTTCATCTCTTTGTAAAAAGAACAACAGTAATCAAGTCTGGCCCAAGATACTTTGCCTCCACAAAGTGGCAAACATATGTCTACACAACCAAGTACATTGGCCTCCAAGATGGCAGCGTGGACTCTCTTTTGAATGCTCCTTTGAGACTCCATACCCTGCTGCAAGCAGCCATTTTGCGAACAGAAAAACTGATACATCAGCAGTAGTGTAATGGTGGTAGCAGCAGCAAGCATTGTTGCCCACAAAGTAAGAACCATGTGAAGACTATCAATAGAGATTCTTGCTAGAGAACCCACCCCATAAGTGCTGCCGTACTGGATTCCTGGGTATCTGACTGGGTGTGAAGACCCATGTGATCCAAAATAGCAACACCTGTAGTGTGGACTCTCTGGGAAGGAACTTGAATCCTCCCTAGATTCTAGAGATAGTGCCTTTCATCAGAACATGATTACAATATCCAAGAAGGGGACCAAACAGGGTGACATTCTTTTTCTAAGCGAAAAAGGAGATTGAAACGATTTTGGCACACACAAGGGTGTTGTATATGTGAAGCATGCACTAAAGCAACCTTTCCCAACCTACAACCCTCCAGATGCATTGGACTACAACTGAGAAACTCCACTGGAGGGCATCAGGTTGGGAATGGCTGCACTAAAGTGTGTGGCTTTGAAGTTGGAAAGCTTGACTACTACAGAGTTGGAAGCTGGGGGAGGGGGCACTAAAAAGTGTCTGACAACAGCTTTGCAGTTTCTGACCTTCACCCTTAATTTACTTCCAGGGTATCTTTCTTTTCAACGTTGCCTACTACAAGCCATTGATCTACAACAACAGCTACATCTACCCCTGGTGGGGAGAAGCCATTGGCTGGGGCTTTGCACTATCCTCTATGCTGTGCGTCCCTCTCACCGCCCTCTACAAACTCATCCGTGCCAAGGGAACGCTGGTTGAGGTGAGGCATGTTCCGAATCGCCAGGATGGAAAAGGTTGGGATCCAGAGCCCAGTGGGTGTGAGACTTTGACCCTCATCCATGCCCCAGACACGTGATGGTGGAAGGGCAGGTCTGAAACCGCCCTGCCCTGTCGGGCAGGCAGACATGTGCTCAGTCCATACATGTGGGCTGTTTCCAGACCGGGGGGGGGGGGGGGGGGGGCTCCTAGCACTAACCATTCCAGGGTGTTGTGTAGCAATTCTGGCTTGTCTTTCTTAGCGGATTTTTTGCAGTAAGGGAAAAGATGGAAAAAACAGTGGGAAAACATGGGAAGGTTATGGGTGAAAGATGGCAGTGCCCGGTGTCGGGCAGGCAGACATGTGCTCAGTCCATACATGTGGGCTGTTTCCAGACCGGGGGGGGGGGGGGGGGGCTCCTAGCACTAACCATTCCAGGGTGTTGTGTAGCAATTCTGGCTTGTCTTTCTTAGCGGATTTTTTGCAGTAAGGGAAAAGATGGAAAAAACAGTGGGAAAACATGGGAAGGTTATGGGTGAAAGATGGCAGTGCCTGGTGGCGGCGGCACAAGATTTCCCACTGCCTGAGATGGGAGGACGCATGCTGACGCTCCCTACTGCCACCATCCTCCCACTCCTCATTATTGCCCCCCCAACAGCCCAGGTGCTGCACTTTGAGGGGGTCTTTCCTCAAAGCGAGGCATTGGGAGGTGGCCCAGGAGACTGCCGGTGGCATTTGCTGTAGTGGGCAAATGGCAGAGCATCTAGGGCCTCCTGACAGCAGGGTGGCGTGATCCACTGCCCCTCCCAATCCACCGCCTGAGCAGGAGAATCACCCCACCTCATGGGAGGGCCGGCCCCTGACATCTAGACTCCCCATAAAATTCCGTGAATAAGGGAGGGCAACGGGGCCATTCAGTGGGGGGCTAGTGGCTCCAATTTCATTGGGGCTGTGAATCCATTCTGGGTTTGAGTCAGAACCCTACAGGAGCTGTTCAAGGTGCTTACACCTAGTCCCAAGCTAGGTTCAGCACCTTGGATAGCTCCTTTAGTGTTCTGGCTGGTTCTGATTAAGGGTGCCTCTACAAGAGCGATTTAAAGCTCTTTCAAGGCGCATTACAGATTTGACCTTTACAAGAGTGGAGCGCAAATCGGGGGTTGAGGCACTTTTTATCTCCGTTTATGCACATTATCGAATGCGCGTTAAATAGCGACTTAAAATTTACTGCAGGAGTTAAAGCGGCTTATGGCCATGTAAACATGCGATTCTCCACATGTCAACAACTTTAAAGCACGTTTCATACAGCCCGTAATGCGCTTCACTGCCTCTCATGAATAGGTATTAGGAGTAAATGCGCTTATCCGTAAATGCGCATAATCGGGCAACCGGGCGTCAAAGCGAAATCTTGCAGAGGGGACCTAAATCCCAAGATGGATTCGCAGCCCCACTAAAACGGGGCACCACCAGCCTCCACTGGAGCCATCAAAGTCCTGATGGTGCTGAGCCTTGCCATTCCTGCTTGCTACAGCTGCCCAGCAGCCAAGAACAGAGGCAGATGGACCTGTACACTTAACTGGCTGCCACTGTTGAATAGTGACTGAGGAGGAGCCAAATTTCTTTGAGATGCAATTGCAAGCCACTGTAACTTCATAGGGGCCTGTGGCAGCTCGCCCAGGCCAGTGACATTATCTGTATGCCTAGCCCACAATAGGCAGAGCCTGCAGCTCACCTTCTCCTGTTTCCTTTGGTGTACTCCCCCTTCCCAACCCCCACTTGCTGCTCAGCAGCTGTAGCTCTGAGTTTGAACTTGCTCCGCCGCCTGGGCTGCTGCTGATCTTATCTTCTCAAGTTAGGAGCCCTCCAGACATGCTTGTACAGTTGGAGGTACTCGCTCACTGGCCCTCCACCCAAGTCTAGTAGACTCATTTTGCTTTTTTGAAATGCTTCTGCCGCTCTTAGAAATTTAACATTAAGGGGTGTGTGTTTTTTAAGAAAGTGTATGTATAAGGGGGTATACATTTGGAGAGCATCTTATCCTATCTATCTATCTAGTCATAGGTAGATTTGCATAATCTTTTAAGGCCGCATACAAACAACTGAAGTATTAAACTAAGGCTGCCTCTACAAGAGGCATTTAAAGCTCTTTCAAGGCACATTAAAATTTTTACCTCTACAAGAACGGAGCGCAAATCAGGCGTAGAGGTGCGTTTACTCTCCAGTTATGCGCATTATCGAATGCACGTTAAATAGCGAGTTTTATTTTGCTCCGGCTGTTAAAGCGCATTTTGACTATGTGAACAAGCGATTCTCCGCATTAACTACTTGTAAAGCGCATTTGAAACAACTGGTAAGGTCACCAGTTGAGTGCTCAGTTACCTCCTACATACAAGCATTTACGATAAAGTGCATCAGCGATTATGCGAATAATCGGCTAACCAGGCGTCAAACGGAATCCATCTAGAGGGGGTCTAAAGCACAGAGCATGCAGACTTACAGAAAAACAGTGGTTTTGCCATTGAATTCCCCAAGTCAGAAAAACTCAACCAAAGAACAACAATTTTGAGATAAACGCAGGCTGCAAGGTTTGTAACCTCTGCAGCTATTCACAGTGAGAGCGCCAGTTTTGTTAATTGAAGTGAGTTTTCTGTAGATCACCTGCTGATGTGTCATGGAATGTGAATGAACATTCCAACCACTCCAGAGTTGTTGTTTTTTAAGTAAGCCTGCTACATTTAGGGAGAGATGAGGTAGCGTGCTGCTGGGTGGGGAGAGCTTATGTAGAGAAAGGTATAGGAGAACAACTGAAGTGCTGGTGTGTGTGTGTGTGTGTGTGTGTGTGTGTGTGTGAGAGAGAGAGAGAGAGAGAGAGAGAGAGAGAGAGAGAGGGAGAGAGAGAGAGAGAGAGAGAGAGAGAATGGTATGGGAATTGCATGCATGAGCAGTATCCTCTTGTAAATATTGTGTGTGAGTCTGAGGAACTGTTGTGAGAGAGTGAAGGAGGAATGGACACAGAAATGGCATTATGCACAATCATATATTTGTTGAGTTTATGCAGGTCTCCACTTGTAAATCTCTCTCTCTCTCTCTCTCTCTCTCTCTCTCTCTCCCCCCACCCCTGCAGCGCTGGCACCACCTCACCCAGCCAATCTGGGGGCTGCACCATCTGGAATACAAGGTGCCTGAATCAGAGGATGGCGCTCTGACCACCCTGACCCCCATTTCAGATGGGAGCGCCAAAGTTGTCATCTTGGAAAGCGTCATGTGACCAGCGTTCACCCACCGTTCCCCAACAAAAGGAGTTGCTATTTCCCTGTGCCACTCAACTCCTGGCTGCTAATGGGGGTGGGAGGGGGAATGCAATTCATCTGCCATGTGTTGAGTTGGGGGCAGTGCTCCTTGCATGTTGGGAAAAGGTATTACTGGTTCTTTATCCATCTTCCACCTTGTCCCCTCAGGGGCCAGAATTAAACCTGGCTGAGGGATGGGATAGCCAGCCCCTCAGATCCCTGAGCGGAAGGTGGGAGTTCTAAAAGCCACGAGGGTGGTGGGAGGGAGGGAGGGGAAGAGAGCCTTAGATTTACATTTTTTAAAAAGAAAAGTTATTTTTTAAAGATAAAATATTTTAAATTTCTATATATATACATGATATAAATATATTATATATATATTTAGCCAAACGCACGGGGGGCAGACTTCCCTAGAGGTTTGGGATCCAGAAGTCCTGGAATTTTATCTCCTGCTCTCTTGGATCTGAATGGGCTAGAGATGGAGAACCTGGGTTCTGTTTCCAGCTCTGTTGAGGGAAGCAAACTCCGTCAATTAGAAGAAGCAGGAAGAGGTGGAAAGGGTGCTGACAGACAAGCCTTCTGGGCGCTATCTAGCATTAGTGAATGGGGAGCCGTTTCCAGCAGTTTGCAGCGAGCGGCTGGGACTCTGTTCTCGGCTCCTTCCCTGTTGACTTCAGGTGGCGAATGTGCTCCCTGCCGCCCCAAATGCCCTTCTGATTAGAGGACTGACACAGTCCATAGAGTAGCCCTATTCTCCCACACCATATCCCACATAATTAACCAATCACAGTGTTACTGGAAGCCCTCCCCCTAACCCCATTGACGGATTTAAGAAAGCAGCCATACCACAAGACCCTGGACGAAGTTTATAATAACATAAGAAGGAATTATTTCATACCTCTACCTACCGATGTGTCAAAGCCAGGTATATAGAGCTGCTCTCGGTTTTACCAGAGTCTGACCCACAAATAGACATTGCTATAATCTGTCCCGTAATATGATTCGAGTCAGGGGAATGGTTTGCAGGAAAGTGTTACTGTTGGATACAAACCTGAGTTTCATAGTATTATGAAGTCACCAGAAATGGTTTCATTTGAGAATAGGAAAGTACAAATATTCATTCTGTGAAGTAAGATCAGGGTAGTATGAACCCAAGTGCTGTTTCTTCCAAAAAACACAAATCCCTTTCTCTCAATTTCTTGCATTCTACACCCCCTACCTACACCTTCCCAAACTCTCTTAACACCACCAATTAATTCACCCTATTATTCAGACAAGGCAGTTCAACACAGGGAAAGGACAAACCCTTAACAGAGCTGGAAAGAGAACCCAGGTATTCTGTTGTCCCTAGCTAAGGTTATATCCCAAACTCCTTACCTGTCTGACAGAATCTTGCCCGTTTCCTGCCTCTGTATCGGGTGGGAAAACTCTGTCCCCTCAGATGTTGTTGGACTGCAACTCCCATCATCCCTGGCCATTGCCCATACTGACTAGGGCTGATGGGAGTTGCACTCCAAAAACATCTGGAGGGCCACATGTTCCCCACCCCTGCTCTACATCGGGTAGCTGGTACCCCTCCCAAAAAAACTTTGCTATGCTTTTAATTTGCACTTTTTCTAGGAGAGAAAGAAAAACTGTATGCATATGTGAAACAAACAGAACTTTAACTGTGCGGAAAGCAATCTATTTTTAAAGGAAGCACTTAGGAAAGAGATATATCTAATTTTCTTAATATTTCTGTAGACTAGACAAAGAAAAAGAATGAGAGAGAGAGAAATCACAGAATTTTATTTTGTGACAAAAGTTATAAATATTCTGTCTATATTTGTTTCGTAAGTGTGTATGTGTGTGTGTGTGTGTGTGTGTGTGTGTGTGTGTGAGAGAGAGAGAGAGAGAGAGAGAGAGATTAAATAACATAACAAGCCAACCTCATGATGCAAGGGATTGGGGTGTTTTGAAATTGTAGGGGTTAGCGGGGAGGGGAGGGGGGGTTCATGTCAGTGTAGCAAGTACCAAATGATGGAGGAAAAGTGAACAGGATTGGGGAGGGGGTTCAACTGTGTCTGCACTAACCAACAGTTGTGTGGGTTTATTCCATCTTCAGCTGCATGGAGCTTGCTCTGTCTACACCTAATGCTGTCTTCTGGCGCGATCTGCTTTCAGGGCTTTTGATGTCTTTTACTGCTACTTCACAGAGTAGCTACCGTTCACAGAGCCACTTCAGGCATGACAAAATTCCTGCACCGACAATTATATAGAGCCTCCATATTCAGGTGTTGTATACCTCTGAATACCAGCTGCTGAGGAACAAGCAAGAGAGGACTATAGCTTTCATGCCCTGCTTGTGATCCCCTCAAAGTCATCTGGGCTGGCTTCTCTTATAAACAGGATACTAGGCTGGATTGGACCCATAATCCAATCTTGCAAGACTACAAATCCCATTATCCACAGCCAGCATGGGTGTAGTAGTCTGACACTTCTGGAGGTCGCCTGGTTGGAGGCTGCTGGTTTAAGCGGTTAACATTTACTTTCAAGTAGGAAATAGTAGGCAACAGGCCTGTAGTTCATCACATTTGATCAAACAGCTGAATACACCACACATGTCACTGTTAAGTATGATGTTCTACACCCAGGTTGCATGCTATTTCTTTCCCAAAATACATAGGAGATTTGTCAAGTCTGAACGCTTAATGTAATTTCTTTGGGCAAAAAGTTTGGAATATCTTCCATTCCAGCCCTTTTCTTCCTCCTCCAACTTTATCACTTTGTTGTTTAAACGCCATCTGATTATGGAATTCTTAGTTGATTAATCACCTGCCTTTTGACCAATTCAATTTAAATATACTTGCATATTACCAAAATCTCAATATTGGTGCGTTTTTGAGATTTTTTTTTACTTTGTAAGCGCAAGATCTGTGACTTGCTTTTACAATGAAAGGCCATCTTTGAATCTTTTTCTCTATCATTTCCCATTATGGTAGTTGAACATCAGAGCTAAAATAGCTGCAAAATACATGTGCTCTTTATTTTCAGACCCAGCAATTCAAATCTTCCTCCAGCAACTAAAATTAAACTTTGCAGCCTTATTTCTCATGATCATGTCTACTCAGGTTCAACAACCTTCACTAACAGAGACCCCATTTTAGCATTTTGCACACACTTGACCATTTGTATTCTTACCAAGTCATCTTTTCAGTATTCTTAAAGATTTTACATGTGTACACACACCACAGTTTGAGCAATGTATAAGTAGTGTACAGAGATTAGTATGTATAGATCTGCTGTATGTGTGTGGGGTTTTTTGTTTTGTTTTGTTTTTAAACTAATTCTACCCAGAAAATTGAAATTAACATCTCTCTTCCCACCCCAAGGAAGAGGAAGCTCTTGTATATTGTTAACTGGCTACAAAGTGCAAAACTTTCAAAGCAACAAGAAACATTGCATTAAGAAACAAAACATTGATTAACAAAGGGGCTCCGTTGTGGACATCAGTCTTAGAGGTGGAACTAGGCTTTGGTGCAGAACTGGTCAGATTCCAGATTTGTTTTGGCATTTGCAGAGAATAATTTTGATATTTCCTCCAAAATCATGCTACCAGCATGCTGGTCAGTTGTTATTTTCCAGAAGCATCTGTTGCAAGCCTTGCTCTCTCCCTTGCCATAGGTTGCTTTGGGTGTTAAGGTAACCCCGTAGAGCCTTACTCTGTCTGAGCCATTCTTTTGCTGCCAATGTTATGGGGCAGGGGTGGCCGACTTGTAGCCCTTCAGATGTTTTTGGCCTACAATTTCCAGCAGCCTTACCAGCGTAGCCAATGGTGAGGGATGCTAGGAGTTGTACCCAAAACATCTGGAGGGCCACAGATTGCCCATGCCTGACAAAGGGTTTCTAGTGGAGGAGGGAGAGTGATACCAGTAGGAGGAAGCAATCATTCCCCATCAGTTTGGCCTAGGCCTGGCTGAGTATTGGCCAAGGGTTACGATACCTCTGTGTTGTAGAAATTCCTTCTTTGACACCCCCAATCCTGTTTCTGTTGGTTTTTAGAATGGAGCAAGACTAACCTTTTCCCGGCTGAATGGTAGGTTTGTACAATTCAGGTCATTTACTGGGTTTTGCTTAGGGTTGAGTTTTCAGCTGGCCTAGAAGTTACATGGTCTATACTAAATACCCCCATGCACAGACACATGCTTTGTGATCGGCTCTTGTCCTTCCTCTTCCCCATTTCTGCCCCCCTCCTTCTGTAACCCTGCCTGAACTGTTCATCTCCAGACACAATTCCTGCGCCACCACCCCACACTGATCAAACAGATTGATGTCCTAGGACTGAGGCAGAGGTGAAATTCAGCCAGGTTTTCCTTCATTTTGTCGTTAACCTTGTTTTGGCAAGCTATGAAAGTGGCTATCAATATCTTGTGTCTCCCAGACCAAAGCAGAGTCCTTAGAGATTATAGATTTAACTGCTTTGCTCATAGAACGATTGGAGAGGAATTTGCGGACCTATACCAATGATCTCATTGGGGTTTTGTTGTTGCTTTCAATCGGAGGACTGTAGCCCACTCTCCATAAGATCTGAACGATTGCACAGATATACACCTCTTCATACTCTCCGTACTAATTGGTAGGCCAGAGGCAGGGCGCCGTGTAGCCAAGAAACCAATATTTTCAATTCTTGAATGCCTAGGGAATAAGTTGACGTGGTGTAGAACAACCAAACTGGTGCCTCCAGATGTGTTGGACTTCAACTCGTATCATCCCCTGGCTAGCTGAGTTGGGGAGCATCGGGTTGGGGAAGGCTGGTGTAGAAGGTGCAGGTGACGTTTTGTTAACAAATGTAGATTCCAGGGGTAAAACAAGGCAGAGAGCAGAGTTGTTTATAAACCTGAGAATCCTGACCAGTTCCACCAATTCTCATTTCCACAAGAACTGTGAGAGTTAATTCCCCCCTGCAATTGGGCCCAAAATGAGGGTTTTTTTCAGATACCGTCTTTAAGAAGGTCCCAGATCTGTGAAAGGGCCAAGTCTGCCCTCCATCCTCCTGTGAATGGAGGAACGAAATGGTTATCCGGTGTCTCATGTGCTCAGGGCCAGGTTTCCGCAAGGAGAGTAAATTCATCACGCACACTCACGCCTGCATCGCCAGAGCCGTGGGAGAATCTAAATGTCGTCTTCCAGGGTTTCAGCTTTAAATCCACCAGTGTCGTCTCAGTGCCGAGTGTTGTGTCAAACCTTCCTGCCTCACATCCCGCCCTGCAAATCCTGCCCAATGCAGGTTCTATACCATCTGTGATTTTTTTTAATTTTATTTTTTGTGCTAACTTTATCATGGAACATAGCAATAAAAAGGAGTCACCCTGACCTTCCGTTATGCTGAATGTGTCTTTGTTTATTGGGGGTGCCCGGAGTATGGGAGGGAAGAAAGGGAAATTCTGCTCATAACTGACCAGATGCTTTGTGAATTATGAACAGATTTTATTTATTTATTTATTTATTTATTTATTTATTTATTTGCAAAGCACGGACGCATAAACCAATCAGAATACTTCATGCAAGCAAAGCAAAAGATTGCTGAAGATGAAAACTGCAAATTAACACAATAGCTGCAGATGCATATAACCAGGAGAGAGAGAATATATCAGATGGATAAATGAGAGAGAGGCTGAATTCGGACAACACAATAGTCAATGGTGGGGTGTTAATCAACTTTACAGTTGTTCATCTAGGGGGTACTCCCCACACAACATGGTAATAAATAATCAACTGTGGTGTGAATTAGGATCAGCGCTGAGTTAACTATGGCAGCATTCGGACGACACGATAGTCAATACAACTGATGATTGTTTCCCCAGCCCCAGTTGCTTATTGTGTCGTCCGAATTCAGCCAGAGTGTATGTATGTGTGTGTTTGGAAGGATGGATAGTAAAGGCTTTGTTTTCATTTATTTGTTTCATTTATATTCCACCTTTCCTCCAAGGAGCCTAAGGCAACATGCTTAGCCCCTTACCATTTTATCTGCACAACTCTTGAGAGGGCGGTTAGCCCAAGAGTCAGTGACTGGTCTATAGTCATACACTGAGCTCCATGGCTGAGTGGGGACTTGAACGTGGGTCTCTCCAGTCCCTGTCCAGCATTCAAACTACTCGACTACACTGGTTCCCAAGGTCTCCGGGGTTGAAAAACCAGAAGGAATAGGACAAGCTAGCTATTTCACTCAGGGACCATCCCCAGCTCTCCCCTTTTGAAAACTTAGACGAGCCTTCCCCCAGCATGATGCCCTCCAGATGTGTTGGACTGCAATTCCCATCCTTCCTAGCCAGTCCCATCACATTTGGAGGGCCCCCACACTTGGGAAGGCTGGTTTAAACCAATTTCACTTTTGCTTTGTCTTCCAGTGTCAGGGAATGATCAAGAATCAGCTGCCAACACAGACATAAGAGGTCTATACACAGGAAAGGGAGAAATGTGCCACACTGGACCCAGAGCCACCTCCCAAGTTTTTATGGCCCTTGGGCAAAATCTCAACGGGCCCCCTCCCTCAGGGGGTCAACTGCCATTTTCACCTGGTGCCAGTGCTTATCCTCGATACTATCGCTTGCCTAACAAGCAGCAAGCAAGCAGGCAGCGGCATCTGGTCCTCCATTGTGCCAGCCAGAGCAAGAGGCAGGTAAACAAGCAGGTTGCAATGCCGAATAAGGGTAGGTCCAGGGGTTCTTGTCAATGCCACTTTGCTGGGTTGTGTGGTCCCATAGCAAGTGACCAACCATGACTACTCTACGCTTGCCTGACTGGCGAGACAGGCATTCATGAGGCCACCTTTCTTCCTGATTATGTGGACAGTACCTATTCGTGGTGAAACATAGGTGGGATGGGATGAGATGGGACATACGGCCAAGCAAGATCAACATCAGGGTCACATGCAGAGCCATTGCAGAACTTGGCAGAGGCTCAGGAGGGGAGCAGAGCAGTGTATAGGCCGGCAAGAGCAGAGCCCCAAGAGTGCGGTCATTGGCAAACCCATCAGTTTTTGTTGGGCCACCTCTCCAAAATTTGCTGGCTTTTAAAAGACTTATATCATTTGTTCGCCAGAATGCGGTCCAGAACCAACAAAATAATAGATGGTTGGACACCCCAGAAGGGAGATCCATGGCTGTGCAAAGGCACAGAAAGCGAGTTGTGTAAGACCATTTCTTAAAGTCCTGCCTTAAGGATGCTTTGGACCTCGAGCTGAATACCCAGCCTTCTGCCCCTGCCACCTCCAAGGCCAGAAAGCTCAGAGCAGGTTTGGGAAGTTTGAGTCTGTTGTTCAGTGAAGCAGAGGGTGTGTCCAAGCTTGGACTAGAGCAAGTTCTAGCGGGCCAAAGTTCTGTCTCCGCTGGCGCCTCCGCTTCCCCGCTGCCAAGATTGGCAACACAACAGACAGTGCTGAAACAGACCCAAGAAAGCCAGGTCCAGAAGAAAGGAAGGCTCAGAAAGAGAAACCGAGAGGCCACAAGTCAGCTACTCAAGCCTGCCAAAACCTCACTGAGACCTATGATTGCCACTTCCCTCTTTTGGGTGGGTGGGTGGCAGAGAAGCAGCGTTCTGTTGGCTTAAATAGCTGCATGCCAGGTAGATGTTCAACAGGCAAATCTGACCTCCCTACATTTCCAATCTTCTGTGATTCTTGGAGGAAAGAGGGCATACTCAGTTCTGATTGGACTTTTGTGATTGGACTTTCTGCATATCTTCAGTACTTTTGCATACCTTATTCAGAACATAAACAATTCATAATACCTCTTCATATCCATACATAAGGGAAGGGTATGGTTAGTTTTCTTCATTCCCAAGGCCAAGTTACTAGTCCTCATGGTTACAAAACAAGATGCTCCAAATGTTAAAATACTTACAATTTTTGATATTCACCCAGCATAGCACAGGCCACATCTTTGTTTAAACTGGGGTTTACAGGCATTTGGAAACCACCACCAGATACCAATTTCTGATGGACAAATTGGCGTGGATCAAAACCAATGACAAAAATGGCAGCGGTTTTCCCTTGACATTGTTTTTCTTGTTCTTCTGCCCTCACTATCATTTACCTCATTTGCCCTCACTGACCATTAATCTGAAGTAGGCAGAGCCAGATTTTTTTTAAAAAAAATCCTACAAGAAAAAGCTAAAGTTTGCAGCTTTTTAGTTTATAAAGTAAATTAGCTGTGTATTTATGGGGAATGAGAACAGAAACAAAGTTTATAAAATTTTGAAGATAAAAAGAGAGAGTGAGAGATAGAGAAAAATCAACTCCCCCCCACTCCACCCCCCACCCCCCCCACACTTCTAGACCTTGGCAACACCCAATAAAATGTATTGCAATAGAGTCAGGACTGATAAAGGGCAATATTTATTCACATTGTGTATCATTAACTGATGAAAATACAAAACAAGGTGATAGGCGCTAGTCCAGATTTCTTTCACACACACCACACACAAAAGATTTAGACAAATTTACGGACAATAAGTGGGTGAAAGGCTATTTATTAACTGTGATAATTAAATAGAACCTCTGCAACTGGTTGATACTGGACTTGCAGGGGTTCTAGCTTATCAAGCTAGCCAAGCAATTCTTATGTCCTTACTTTTAAAAATATACTGAGGAGACTGTGCCAAAAGAATCCAGATAGGGAGCAATACGTTTGTGAGTCTTATGTTGACCTAGTGTCTATGACCTCTTGGAATTTTCACGGGATGAGTTGTTCATAGTACAAGCTCTTCGTGGCTGGTTGAAGAATAAAAAACAGTTTATGAAACATAAAAGGTTAGAAATTCCAGATTAGCACACCCTTTAATTAGATTAGCTTCTTTGCCCTCAGATGAAGGTCAAAACAGACATGATCAGAGCTGCTGCTACCACCGTCATCACAACATTTTTCAAAGTTTAAAAGCTGATACAGTGATTTTGGAGCGGGGGAAATAAAGCCCTTCTATATACCTCATTTCTCTGATCCAACCCAATCCAAACAGCCTTTTCTGGGGTGGGGGTGGGGGGAACAGGCACATTACAGAGACCTGTCTTTCCCCACAATGACTCTTTCAAAGGGTGCCTCTACAAGAGAGGTTTAATGCGCTTTGAAGGTTCATTAAAAATTTTACCTCTACAAGTACGGAGCGCAAATCGGGCGTAGAGGCACGTTATCTCCCCGATAATGCGCATTTTCGAATGCGCATTAAATCGCGAGTTTTATTTTGCTCCGGCCGTTAAAGCGCATTTTCCCCGTGTGAACAAGCGATTATGCGCATTAACTTCTTGTAAAGCGCTTTTGGGACATCTATTAATGCGTTTCGCCGCCTCTCGCAGCCTCCCGTGCAGAGGGATTAGGAGTAAATGCGTGTCTGCGATAATGCGCATAATCGCACAACCGGGCGCAAAAGCACATCCTTGTAGAGGGGGCCAAAGCTTGGGGAGGGGGGATGGCCGATGACGTTTGCTGCCTGAGGCAGAACAGCAAAGGCCTTCTCCCCACTCAAGTCAAGGCACAGCATAGTACCAAAACCTTGCAAAATTATTAGGGAACCCAAGGCAGAAAATCCCAGAAGCACCTGTCCCTATGCCTGAAAGAAAACGACATAATAATAAACATGTAAATAACGAAAAATTTGCTGCCCTTTCATGAAATCTAAAATCTGCAGCCTGAGGAGACCGTCTCATTCTGCCTATTGGTAGGGCCGGCCATGGCCAGGGATAAAATTTCAAGCAGAAACAATATGAGGAAAGGGTTCACCACACCCACCCATCGTTCCAATTCAGTATCCCCTTGCAGTTGCTTATAAACTCTGACAGAGACGTTAGGAGATCCAGTCATGATTTGCCCGTGTCAGAGCAAGTTTCACCCTGAGAGAAGCAACTTGTACTTCAAGTCCCCAAAGAAGATACAAGAACTAACAAAACCGTACCCCCTCTCCTCTACCCCTCCTCTCTCTAATTTCTCCAATGTTTTCCTTGGGAACAGTCTCTTTTGCCCATTAAGATAGCAACAGGGGTGAGCACCCTATGGCCCTTCAGAAATGTTGGCTTACAATTCTCATCAGCCCTAGCCACCATAGCCAATGGTAAGGATAATGGGAGTGGTAGGCAAAACAAGCAAACATCTGGAGGGCCACAAGTTGCCCACCCTTAATTTAGAGGGACAATCTACTAGTTGAGAGAGAGACAGAACTTCCCAGTTTCTTTTGATGTTGTTTCCCCACATGTGCACCCCCCTTCTCCCCTCAGGCTATAAACAAATAATAGAGAAGACCAGGATTGTAGCACAGTAGTGATTCAGTAGTAGCACATTCACACTGTACAAACTAAAAGTGTAACAGCACAGAGAGGATTTCATGCTCTGAGGTCCTATTCCACATGAAAAACGTGATTTGATACATGTTTAGAAATTGTCCTGCCAATGCAAACAGTTTTCCCCCAGGGGCTGCAGCTGAGAGAGCCCTGCACTGTAGCTCACTAAATATTGTAGGTTATAGGTGGGTCTGAGGCTGCTTCGGATTCCCAGTGCAAACTTCTACATTCAAAACAACACTCAGGCTGCAACAAAGATCAATCTACTTGGATTGCCCCTTCCCATTCTCATTCCAGCGTGCAATTGCTTGCTGAAGCTTGTGTGCCATTGATTTATTTTTTTAAAAAAAAAAATCCAACACAGTTGCATGCAAGTGCCATTTTTCGAACAAAAGACATGAGGGAGAAAGAGTATGAACTTCCAAATGCAATAAAATCCTGGCTTTCTCAATTGTTTTCTATGGCACAGCTGTGACTTCAGCTCCATGGCTTACAAAAAGATAGAAAATCATGCATTTAAGATCAGGTCTGGCTTTTCTATTAGGGAGTGAGTTAGCCGCCTCAGGCAGAAGGTTTTGGGTGTCACAAAAGGGCAGCAAACTGTTATTGCTGTATTTTTACTGCCATGGGTGGGGAAAGACACTTATGAGATTTTCTGCCTCAGGTGCCAAAATAACTTGACTGTCTCAGCGGTCCAAGCATGTTGATTGGTGTATGGATGGGGGTGGGGGGGTGCCATTTACTGGACCTCAGGAAGCAAAATGTTTTGGGCCAGTTGTGTTTAATGTCCACAAGAAGCTGGCCATTGTACAAGTCTATGATTTTGCCCTCTCTGAGTTTAGTTAGCTTTTCTCAGCAACCTCAGTTTGGGTTCAGTTCTGGTACACAGAAAGAAATAAAGCTTCTTGTAATCGTTCTGTTAAACCCAACTAGTTTCCTTAAAATCAAACCATTAAACAAGCATAAGTTATTGGTTCACTGTGAGAGAAAGAAGTAAGAGAAAGTTAAATTACTAAGCACTGAAGCAGAGGTGAACAACTTCTGGTCCTCCAGACATATCGGCTAGCAGCTCCCATAATCCCTCACCATAGGCTATACTGGCTGCTGGGAACTGTAGGTCCAAACATCTGGAGGGCCACAATTTGCCTACCACTGTGTAAAGCATGTCAGAATTCTGTACTTGAGTAATCCCGGTTCCACATTAAGAAAAAGCTAAATTCGGCAATCTGCGTAGATTTGGCAAATTTACAGTTTCCGCTTTTCCACAGAATATGTCCACCAGTTTTTACTATTTTCCCCGTATTCTGATTTTAGCTCAACATGGAAAGGGGCAAGGAGACCTGCAGGGCACTAGAGCTCCATCCTGAGCCAGGAACAGCCGTTCCTGCCCTGTGAGATTCCACTAGGCATTGCCCACATGTTTCTCAAGTTTATCTTCATAGGCATAAAGGCTTAGAGGGGGAAATAAGAAGAAGGGTTATTCCAAAAGCTGAATCCTGTGGTCACTTATGTGGGCCCTAATTCCTGGTGGCCAGGTGTCCTATTTACAGTTGACACTTCTCTATTTTAAAGGTCTGCCAGAGGACTGTCCTCTATTTCAAAGGTATCCATCTATCGGAAGTCCTGTCCAGTCTTAAGTCCAGTTTAATGGCAAAGAACCATCAAAAGGGAGAGCAGGGAGGGAGCTTGGAGTTGCTCATTAACACTTAGCACCTGGACAGGAGACTGAGCAGGCACATGGGTCACTGTCTTCCCTACTCTGGTGAGATAGATTGTATTTCTGTTTGAATTATAGTTATTTTGAAATGTTCATCTTTGTATATAAATTAGCATATGCAAATGTCATATTTTTGTCCTCTTTTTTAATCTAGCATTTTATATATGGCCTTATCTGCTAAGAAAAAACATGACAGCAATGTGCACAACCATTTAAAATAATAAAACCTTGCAACAAGACAAATAACATGAAAAACAGCAACAAATATTAAAAGTGGCACATTTTAGAAGGCTAAGTGGAAAAGTTGCATGTTTCAGCGATGTGTAAGTTGCCACTCTAAATAGCCTGGTTCAATTGGGAATTGCAGATCGATACAGAACAGCCGGCGAAAGAAGGCCAATTTAGATAGGAAATGAGATGCCGTATGGACGTCCGTTTAACATGCACTCCTGAGAAACATGCTGCACGAAATTAAGCTGGTGCGCACACCCTTACCATGGGCTGCTATCAAAGGGCAGCTAACCAAAGGCCTCTGGCTTCCTCGAACTCTTGGCTGCTGAAGGCCGAAGGAGATGCCAACACCGAGAAATGTGAAGCTGCTGACACAGGAGGGGATAAAAAAGCCCACACCCTTTGCATGCTGCTGCAGCCCCAATGCCAGGCACAAGCTGTTCCGGCAAACAGGCAATAATTACCCCCCCTTTTTCAACCAACACAATGAGCCCAATTGAGGCACTGGATTCAGGAGGCTAAGGTTTCTGGGAGCTCAGGGTATTGAGTTCTTCTACACTCCCATTTCTAGGAAGAGAGACGAGAAGACGAGAAGCAGCGGAGGCCAGATAGAAGAGAGGTACAAGGTTTGCTTTCTCCCTGGGATTGTTGTCAGAGGCTGGGCGGTGCACATGTTCAGCATGGCCATAAAAGAATTGAGGGGAGCTGAGGAACAGGCAGCTCCGAAGTGGAAATTCGGAGTCCTAAATATGGGAGTTGGAAGGAAAGCCGGAACCCCAACATTCTGGGGAAGGGGGGGAAAGGAGTAGGGCACTGGAAATTTTTGTATTCCCACTCCCTACAAAACACGTTATTAAAAAACGCATGCATTCGTCAGAGAGGAAAAACACATCCTCCAGTTCAAAAAAGCAGGGCACATTTCCCTCCTTTCCAGGGCTCCGGGCCAGAATCACCCTCAACAGGGAGAGAAAGAACAGGCCCGCGATTGAGAGCCACTCTCACCACCCTGCCAGGAAGGCTGCCTGAGAAGCGTTTTCAGGCTTGATCCTCCTGGCCTTGGCCCAGTTTTCACCATGATAAATCACCTGGCAGGGGCCCGAGAAAACAGATCCACCGATGCACAAACACCAGCCTGGGATGGGGGCGGTGGGGAGAGAGGGATTCAAAACTTTCCACTTTGGATGTCTGTTTGGGAAGGCTGGCCAGCCACCCTGCAGTGCCAGTCCGCATAACCTTTGGCCTGCCTGGTTCTCCCGCTCTCTTGCAAAATAAATAAATAAAAATAAGTTACACGCTAGCCAACCCTGGTTTCTCAGCAGGAGAACGAGTAAGGGCAGGTCCTCAGGCGACTGTTATTAGGAAAAACACAGCCGGAACGGGAGCAAGGGATTCACCCGACCCTGCCAGAAGGCCTCATGTGATAGATGATTGACAGTAGGGAGCAACGGGTGAGTCACATCTGACACGGAACAGGAATAAGAGCAGCTCACAGGAACTTTTGCTGGCTGCTTTCAAGTCCTTTAGACCCAGCACACCTAGGAAACTAATTGCCCCACCCTAAATCAATATGATCTATATTCCGAGGGTCACATCATAAGACAAGGAGGGCCATTTATAAAAGGGGGCAAACACCCTCAATGCTGGCCCCATCATTTCAGACTCCGTGCATTCCTCAGCCGTGAAAGGAGACCAGTTATGCCAAAAGGCATAAACCCCTCAGCATAAAAAGAACGGACAACTCCTTACTCTCTCTGTCCGTACCGTTTTAATTCTTTATATACTTACTGTGAGGCAACACACACACACACACATTTTGGGGGCAGTAGGATCCCGATTATATTGCCGCTTTCAAGTGGCCATGCTGCCTAGGAATGATGGGAGTTGCAGTTCATCACATCTGGAGGGACTCAAGCTACGGAAGGCTGTGATATATAGAAACAAGGGTCCTTTCAACCCCTGCTGAAATGGCATATGTGCCCAGGAGTGGCTGGCTCAATTGCAACACCAGAGCGCTAGGGGTTTTGTCCCATGGAAACTCTATAGGCCAAGCATCTTCCAAAAAGCAGGGTGGAAGCAGAAAGGGATGAAGGTGTAAATGTTCATACAATCCAATTAAATTGGTTTAAGCTGCTCCACTTTTGAAATTGTTTAAAGATGTGCTCTCATTACAAGCTGCCAGAAGAGGATGGGGGAAGGGGGGGTTCAAATCAACCTGGGCCCACAGGACTGGCGCTGAGTAACAGCAGAGCCATATTTTTCTTTGGGAGGCAACAAAAGTGGCCAGCTCCCACCACCTCCTTTGGGCCCAGCCTTCCCCAACCCAGTGCCTTTCAGATCTGTTGGACTACAATGCCCACCACTGGCTGGGGCGATGTGAGTTGTAGTCCCACATATCTGGAGGGCACCGGGGTAGGAGAGCCTGGACTAGTCAGTAGCATGCTTGTTCGTCACTGTGTCTGAGGCCATGACCTATGTGGGCAGATCAGCCACTGCAGCTTAAAGGCCCCTATGCAGCGACTTTCATGGCACCTCCCACAGCTTGCATACTTTTCAATGGGGCTACTTATCTGTGAGTCATCGCCATCAATTGATGTGTCAGTACAGTTGTCAGCACAGACCATGCCATGGCCTCGCCAGTATTAATCTACAAGATTGTGCACAAATTGAAAGTACGGAGAAATACTTCCACCGTGGCTCATCGCTTCTTCATTCCCCCACCCACTGACACCCAAGAGCATAGTAGCCTTGCCCCATTTCCTCCATCTAACCCACTTGCCTCCAAACCAGTTCTGAGAATGTTCCCCCCAGCAAAAGTACCTTTGTTCCAACTTCTCCTAATTTAACTCAAACTTAATTCCCTTCACTTAATGAACTCCCGATGACTATGGTTCTAGGGCAAGGGTGGGCAACTCGTAGGCCAAAGCAACCGGAAGGCCACAAGTTGCTTACCCCTTGCTCTAGGGAATCTTCCACCTTTGTCTACAACCTCAGCCCCGTCCACTGTTCAGGTTCTCCATGGGCATGACGGCCACTGCCACCGCCAACAGAGTACAGCCCAATGCAGGATCAACTCAGGTCTCTGTCCTGTGTTACTGCCACCCCCTCCACACTGATAGATGGGAAATAGCTACTGAAAGGCAAGGTTCAAACGATTTCAGGCCAGATGGAAGGGAAAAGCCCTCCAAGATGCCCCAAAGGTTAAAAACCTCATTCCGTAAGCTCCCTGGCCGTCACATTTCTACACTTCGATTGTGATCCGCATTGCCAGATGGTTGCTTGGAAACCTCATCCCCTCAAACCTAAGGCTCTGTTCAGAATTCTTGTACCGGACAGGTGGGAGAGGAGACGGGGAGCCCCAACACAGCCTCCTTCTGCAGCCGTCCTGGAAGGCAGCCATCTCAGGATAATGCCTGTACGTTTCGTACATCTCAGTGTACAAAATGATGCATGATATGGAAAACGTGGACAGAGAGACATTTTACTCCCTCTCTCGTAACACGAGAACCCAGTGGGGTCATCCCACGAAGCTGAATGGTGGGAGACTCAGGACAGATAAAAAGAGCTACTTCTTCACATAGTGGCACATAGTTAAACCGCCCAGAGAGCTTCAGCTATTGGGTGGTAAAGAAATGCAATAAATGAAAGGAAATAAATAGTAACGACAGAATTCACTGCAACATCGCTTGCATTTTGCTTTCCCATCAAGCCCCTTCCACTTCAGATAAGTCTCTCGACAGTGATGATTCCACTCAGAGGATTCTTTTTTTCTTTCCCAGGATCCTGTTTAGTCCACCGTAGCCAGCCCTTCCATCGACTCTGGTTCTTTTTTATTTTCGGAGGGCTTCACTTTCCTTGCTCAGATGGGCTTGCAAGCAGCCGCTCCTGAGGGCACCCTGCTGGCACCAAATTAAGAACACCGCACACAGTAACAGCTTGTTGCTCTGGTCCCTGGTTAACCTTCGGAGGGTGAAGTAGAGCGCAAAAGGACCAGGGATCACAGCTCCTGAGGAGAACCAGGACAGGGCCCAGAAGCTGAACTACAAGAAGTTCAGCTTTTCAGACGGCGTGGCCAAGCATGAGCAGGAGGCTTTGACCTCAGAGGCGATCAACAGGGGTGGTTTTGAGTCTAGCCAGTGAGAGCAGGGCAAAAACACCCTGAAGCCCACACCCCATTAATCCAGAACACAGCACTACAAGGTCTGAGGCACAAGGGAACTGAGCTCCACCAACCCCATTTCACCCAGAAACCACACCAAGAATGTTGTTCCAGAGATTTAATGAGAAGCTTTGTACAGTCATCGTGTCTGTAATATATAAAAAAAAATACAGAAGGTATGGACACAGGGCAGATCTTTCCCCTCACACCCAGGCAATACCAACAGGAGTACCTAAGCACCATGGCCCACTTGCGTTCCGTCGAACTTTGGATGCAGCAGAGGGGTGCCCAGAATCTGGGGGAGCAGACGCAGCTGAAAGATGAGGGGCAGCGTTAAGAGCGCATGCTGAAATAGCCCGTCAACCCTCACCACGGTACTACACAATGCTTCTGGGCTTACTAGCCCCACCTGCCTCCCCAAAAAGGAAGGCTTTCTCCCCTGTGTGGGCAGACCGATTGAGAAAAGTCCCCTGGGATGCAGGGATCAGGCCATAGTATTGCCAGTCTTTTATCTAGAAAATGGCAGCGGGCAGAGAGTTAGCAGTTGACTCAAAAGCTACAGCATCAGGACTGCGCAGGGAGGTAGGGGTGGGAGAGGATAATGGTGGGATGAGTACACTCCCCCCCAACCCAAGCCCAGAATGTGAGGGAAGGGGCTCAGTTAGGGCCCACCCCCACTCAAAACGAAAAGAAAAGATGAATGCACAGCAACAGGGAGCAGGATGGAGACTGGCCAGAACTGATGTTATGGGGATCATTCTTCCTTCTTGTCCTTCGGACCGTCGCAAGCAGCCTGGAAGAAGAAGAAAAAGAAGATGGTGTTAGAACAAGAGAGCACCTCTCCCTTTTCTCAAATTTAAGAGGGCTAGGCGTACTCCATGCTTTAAGGGGAAATATCTGCACTTGGATCCCATTCAGGGTGAGCTCTGCAATCTATACAGATAACACAGTTTTGCAAAGTCTATTCTGTAATGTTGGCTAGTAATGGGGGAGGCACCAGGAGATTATACGGGCACCCCAAGCCACAGGGAATCGTATCCAAGCATCCATCTGGCTCCTGAGGTTGCATCAATCACCACCCTCACGCACTTTCAAGCATTAAGATGGGGGGTCTAGGGGCCATTTGCACCCACCAACCCCCCCCCTGCACGCTGCACCCTCACCCCCAAATGCAAACAAATTGGTGATTTGCTGCTAAAATTCAGTGACAAACCACTCTGTAACGTTCAATAATGCCACAAGGGTCAAATTTAGCTTGTTTGCAAACTGAATGTGACTCGTGCAATGCTCCATTGAGGCTACTGAGTGCTAAAACTGTCAAAGTTACCTTAAAAAATAAGCTAAATTTGACCCTTGAAGTGCTCCTGGCTACTCCCTCCCCAATTAAAAAAAGCCCAACCCTCTTTACTGCTGCCGAATTCAGTAGCGCAGCAGACCTAACATGTAGACCTAACATGCAGCCCATGAGCTGCGTGATGCTCACCCCTGCGTTAAGGGGTAGAAACTTTAGAAAAGTAAGTTTATTTATTTATTTTATTCCATTTATATACCGCCCCATAGCCTAAGCTCTCTGGGCGGTTTACAAAAATTAAAAACATTGAACAATTAAAACACCAATATACAAAATTTAAAAACATAAAGCATAAAAACAAGTTAAAATTACAATATCCTTCTGGGTCAAAGCACAACAACACAAAAACACAAAAACCCCTCATCATATGCTGTTAAATGCCTGGGAGAAGAGGAAAGTCTTGACCTGGCGCCGAAAAGATAACAATGTTGGCGCCAGGCGAGCCTCGTCAGGGAGATCATTCCATAATTAGGGGGCCACCACTGAAAAGGCCCTTTCCCTTGTTGCCACCCTCCGTGCCTCCCTTGGAGTAGGCAACTGGAGGAGGACCTTAGATGTGGATCGTAGTGTACAGGTAGGTTCGTGTCAGGAGAGGCGTTCCATCAGGTATTGTGGTCCCAAGCCATGTAAGGCTTTATAGGTTAAAACCAGCACCTTGAATTGAGCTTGGAAACGTATAGGCAGCCAGTGCAAGTTAACATTCTGGGAAGCTAATTCCGTGCCCATCACCACCATTTCATGCTTCTGTCGCACTCTTACAGAAACAAGACACAGATACCGTCCTGCTTAAGACATTCACAGAGCTCTTTAGATAGCAGATCTGGTGGATCAGAGCTCCTTAGGCAGTGGATACTCTGCAGCTGAAAACTAAATACAAGCCCATTGTCACTTCAGGCAGACAAAAGGCTAGTCACAAGACCGCGCTTGCTCAAATATACACAACAGATTGACTCCCTGCTGGCCAATGACGCAAGATTTCCATTCAAGCCATTGTCCTTTGTGTTCCACAAGGTCATGAGCTGTTCATTCTTAGGCACATCATTCAAATGTGTCACATTTGTTTGCCTCCATGTTATACATGCCTAATGCTGGACAGTTCACACCTGCCTCGTGTTAAGCAGTGTTATGGTATATTTCCTCCAGCATTCCCATGGCAATACGCTAAGCATAGTTAGGCAGAGCTAACCGCATGCTACGATTCTGAGGGAGTGCAGAACATGGCATTACTAGGCAGGGGATTTGGATTCTTACTCATCAACTTATACACACACACAAACACAAGTTTCTAGTCCTTATGGATATGCTTGAAAGTACGTTGTCAACGCCTGCTGAAATCTCAAGGAACCAGAAGGGTGGCTGAATGGGATTTTTCAGTGGTTGGGGCACTGAGGTTTCCTGCCCTTTCTCACCGGAGCCAAAACTAGAACTATGCAAATGTTTACAATGACCCTGTCAAGTAGGCTATTACTGTCCCCATACTGTATGATGGGGGCAGGACTACAGCTCAGACAGAGAATAGCCTGCCTCAGGCTACTTAATGAGTTCATGGCAGAGGTGAAATTCAAGCTAGGGACGTCACAATGGTAGCTCACTCTCTTTGCCTCTACGCTACAGCAAATCACAGCCATCAGCAAGACAGGCAGCTTGAGAGCCCTCCCACGCCCCGTGTTCAGGGAGTCCACCCCCTCAAAATTATATTGCTAAAGATTATTGTTTTAGGAGTAGCCGTTCTGCATGCTAGTCCTCACGTTCACCAGAGCAGCACTGTAGTAATGTAGTTTGCCTCTGAAAACAGGCACTCTCAGCAGTCGTGTCTAGAAAGACTGAGGCGTGGCGTTGGGAGTGATGCCCTCCTCCTAGATAAGCAGCGACACTCAAGGCAATCCGATCCCACCTAAGGGTTCAGGCTCAACGGTGCAGGAATGAGGTCTGCCTGGCAGTTACCGAGGAGGGACACAGCAGTTGCTGTTGAATCCTGCCTCTCTTGCCAGCCGTTTTACTCGTGAGCCCTTGAGCACTGCAATCCTGGACGAGGAGGGGATTTGTTTACGCAGCCCGAGCTCCATATGGGGATGTTTACTATGCAACCTGCACAAGGGAGCTGGCCAGAGTGGCCATGAGGGCAGAAACAGCCATGTGGGCCAAGGAGGCTGCAGGAGCTACAGTCCCCGATGCTCCTACTGAGTTAGCAGACAATGTCAGAAGCAGCTGGCTACTACACTTCAGCTGCCTTTCTCAGAACATGCACAGAGGGGCTTTTCCGCTTTTTCTGTTCCCCCATCCCAAACACTTTCCGAAGGGCAGCTAGTCTAAGCAGAACAGAAAGGTAACAGGATGCAATATTCTCCCTTGAACTTTGGGCAAGGCGAGGCAGTCCTGTGAGCACTCTACAGGGTGTTGCCAGGTGTGGCAGAAGCAAAGGTGAAGAGGGAAAGTGCGTGTGAATGAGAGAGAGATTTACTCAGTGGGAGCCCTTGTCCCTTGCCCACTGCAGTAAGGAATCCCCACCCAGATGGTGTACAGCAGGGAAGGGCAGAAAGGAAGTCCCCAAATGCTTTGGACTTCAACTCCCAGCATTCCTCACCACTGGCCATGCTAGCAGGGGCTTCTGGGAGTTGAAGTCCCAAACATCCAGAGATCTACCTTCTGCCCTCCCCTGGTGTACAGCAGCCATCGCCAACTTGGCACCCTCCAGGTGTGTTGAACCATCATCCCAGTCACCATGGCCACTACAAATCCCATTTTCCCCTGTCAGCCATGGCCAGGAAGGCTGGGGATGATAGGAGCTGTGTTCCAACACAGCTGGAGAACCCCAGGTTGGGGAAGGCAGCTGACCTTCTATCACTTAAGCTTCCAACCTCAATGCTTCTGGCCAAACCAACACGCTTCTAACAGAACCCCCACGGGAACTCTGCCATTTGCTCTAATGCACCTCTCTCATGCCTCTACTTCTTTAACAGAAGGCACAAGCTGGTACAAGAGCCAGCAGGCACTATCTGGGATCAATGCTCAAGGGCATGCAAGCAACTGGAGACGCCCATCAGCATCTCAGGGTGAGGGATCTTGCTCTGCAGAAGGCCAAGGAAACTTTGTTCTGAGAAGTGAGGGCGGTGGGGTGGGGGGCACTCCTCAGCTGTGCCAGCCTGGAAAGCCGTTGGAGTAGCCACACACAGGCCATATTTTCAGGCAGCTGGTGAGGCAAGCCGTCACTCAGGCTGGGCAGCCAGACCACAGTCACACTGGGGCTACATGGGAGGAGTGGGGGGACAGGACAGCTGGCTGCACCAGGCAGGCAGGCAGGCAGGCAGGCAGAGCCAAGACAGAGATCAGTGAGGACTTGGGGGATGAAAGCGGAGAAGGAGCAGAAGGAGCAGAATGAAACAAGGATATTGAGGGACTGCCCACAAGAACCAGCTATGCTCACAAGCAATCCCAAAGGGGCTGTGTTGGGGCAATTATGTTCTGGAGGGCTGAGTCTCATTTAGCATGTGTCAGCTTTAGGAGAGTAGAACAAAACCTCAAAACTGCATCGCCTTAAGGGAGCTCCCCCAAACCTGGTATTTTCCAGATGTGTTCAGCTGCATCTCCCATGTGCCCCAGCCAGCATTGCCAATGGCCAGGAATGCTGGAAATTGTATTCCAAAATACCTGGAAAGCACCTGGTTGGGGAAGGCTTCCCTAAAGCCAAGGAAGGAGAGACAGGTATTGCCCCAGTCCTGCTACACAAAAAAAGAAATCTTAGGTCCTCCATATATTGGCTCCTTCTTTGCAGAGAACCAAGGATTCCGAACCACCATGGGCTCACAACGAGAGAGGGCAAGGGCAAGTAAAGTGCTATATATTCCCACCTCCGTATACACCTACAGAGCACATAGCCCCAAACAATTCACATGGGCTGAGTTAAACCTCACTGCTACCTCCTAACCCCACACAGTTCAAAACCTTCAGTCCCTCACCAGACTGCCTTAAGAGAGAAATGCAGGGGAAATCTAGAATCTCCCCCAAAGGATGTTTCCTGGGATGCAAGTCTACCATGCCCAGCTGGGGTCTGGGATAATGAGCGAGGCTATCACCCCAATGGAGGGAGGGTGGGAGTGGAGAGTCACATCATACGATCTTGGCTGGAAGAAAGCGTCTCTCGCTTCAACAGGATAACCAAAAGGACACTGGGGGAGGAGGAGGGAAAACACAAGGAAACACTTTCCCTCTAAGGTTTACCCAGCTGCGTCTTCAAGGCAGAAAGGTTCTTTGGTCCCAAACCAATTGTTAGGAGGCCCTTTGAGTCCGACACCTCTGTTGGAACTGGGCCTCCGCTGTTCTGTTTCCACACTACTGTTATGGGGCAGTTTCTAGCCGTCGGTTCCTGAAACCAAGCCCTGGGGCATCCTTCACGTCTGTTTAGCGGTGTGCCCTCTACTCAGCCAGCTTGACAACAAAAGGAAGGAGCCTTGCCCCACCGCTCGGCCTGCCCATGCATGCATTTCCTTGTGCTGTGGCAGCCGAGCATTGTCTCTCCCGCCTTCAACTCATTCACCTTTATCAGCTCCCAGGTGAGGCAGAGCATCCCGTGACCTGTTTACGTGCCGCCACACACGTGAAGGATGTTTGGCAGGAAGAATTCCCGTCTGCCCGGCTCCACCCCCTAGATGGAAGCCAGCGAATGAGGGAAGGGCAAGGAGGAGCCCATGAGCGAGGCTGCTCAGCCCTCTGTGTGTGTGTGTATTAAGTTACCGTGGTAATGGAAGCCAGATTATTTTTAAACTCGGGAGGGGGGGGGTGATGCAGGAGGGGGTTGTTAGAGCCTCATAATTTAACCCTGGCCAACCAGCCCAGCCTTCTCAGCTGTGTAGGGTGGGAGAAAAAAACACGGGACAGCCCACAGCTATGGTCTCCTTAGGGGTGCACAAAAAAACCCCAGTGAACCCCCATCTGTTAAAATAAAGGAAACTTGGCTGCACCTCTTCCTGTTGCAGTGGGGCTTGCTGAGAAGTAGGGGTTCAGAAGAAGACCCCTCTGCACGCACAAACGTTTCCCCGATAGGGACCTGTAGAACCTAACTACCCTTCCCCAAACTGCTGCCCTCCAGAAATGTCGGGACTACAACTCCAGAATGCCTCTCTGAGGAAGCTGATGGCCATTTTAAGAAACGGTCTTGGGAGCCAAGAGTAATAGGGAAAGAGGAGCACAGCTGAGGTTTCGTAACTCCTGATTTCCCTGAAAACCTGAACAATTCCAGACATGCATGTATTTCCAGCTGCAGCCCAAACGGCAGAAGGCTCCCAACTGCTCCCCTCAGGGGAAAGGTATTCATGAAGCCGTTTTGCCCAGCGGGAGGGAGCACCCTGGACTCAGTCCCTCACATGAGGCAGACACCTAGGAACAGACCCATGGCAGAGAAAGGAGGTCCACTTAGGACATCCACCTCACCCCCCCCCCCATTTTAAGAGGCAACCACGCCAGAACGCCCAGTACCCCAGATCTATCTAGTTCTTCTCCATTCAAGCGTTGTGGTCTGCAGGAAACACCTTTTTCTCTGAAGGAGAACCTACAAGAAGCTAGAGGGAAGGCACGAGTAAGGAAATCCCCTGTGAAGTTCCTTGAAGATTCATGTCCCCTTGAAGAACAAGAATCTACCTTCCCCAACCTGGTGCCTTCCAAAAGTTGTGGACATCAGCCCCCCTCAGCCCCCCAGCCAGCGTGATTAATGGCCAGGGATCTTAGGAATTTCGTTCAAAATATCTGGAGGGCACCAGATTGGGAAAAGGCTGTCGTAGGCCAGGAGTGGGCAATGTGTGCCCCTTCAGATGTTGTTGGATTGCAACTCCCATCACTCCTAGCCAGCACAGCCAATGCTGAGGGATGATGGGAGTTGTGGTCCAACCATTCACTACCTCAAGATGTAGTGATGGCCACCAATTTGAATGGATAAAATCCTGGAGGAGAAGGCTATCAATGGCTACTAGCCCTGATGGTTATGTGCTACCTCCAGTATCCAAGGCAGTAAGCCTGTGTACACTAGTTGCTGGGGAACATGGGTGGGAGGGTGCTGTTGCATTATGTCCTGCTTGTGGGTCTCTGGTCGACAGCTGGTTGGCCACTGTGTGAACAGAGTGCTGGACTGGATGGACCCTCAGTCTAATCCAGCATGACACTTCTTAGGTCCTTAACATTTGAAGGGCCTCATGTTCCCCATCCTTGGTGTAGACCTTTGCGGTGCAGCTCCCGGAGCGGCCACAGCTGAGTATCTTGCAATTAGTCTGCTGAGCCCAGAGACCCTCACACTACTGCTGCCTTCTTCTAGATCCAGCCTACCATCCAAGCACCGCTCTCCTCTTGCAGCAACTGGCATCTACTTGAGCCGCAACAGTATCGGGGTCCTTAGAAGCCAGGGAGATTGGGAGCGGGGAGAGACTTCACTTCCGGTTTGGAACAGACCAGCCAGGCACAAAATGGCCTCCTGTCAAGCCCTTCTCGACTCACTCCGATCTCAGAACACCCCTTATCCTCTCCCCTGGGCACCTGAAGCTTGGCGTGTTCATCCAGCAGCCTGTCGTACTCCTTGGTCAGTCCTTCAGCCTGCTTGCGCATAGCCACGGCCTCGCTGTTGGCCTTCTCCAAGACTGGGGAGGAAGGAGGAAGAAAGGCACACATTAGAACCAGCTCCCCACCCTCAAGCCATCGAGCAACAACCCAAGTCTCTTGCTGTAGGTGGGGGGGGGGGGGTGTCAGCTGATCTCTGAACAGAAAAAAAGGCCATTTCAGATTAACCAGGAAATGTCTGCATTAGATCACAGCTCCTCCTTTCCCTCATTCAGGGAGCCCATGCCATCAGCCCCTGAAGAGACTTTCAATTGGTCTGAGAGAACTATATCCTGGTGTGGTTTTTTGGTAACATTTGTGTGTTTCAGTGTTTAAAAATTGTAAACCACCTTAGGTGCCTTGGCAGAAAGGAAATTAAGAAATGTATTAAATAAATGAATAAATAAATAAAATTCCCAACAGTGAAGCTAGCTATCGCTATATTGGTACCAGCAATGATCCAATAAGGATCGCATAGCCCTAGCCACTTGATTATGTTGAAGGGCGCAGAGATGACATCACTTCAGAGGGCTAAAGCACTTTTGCCCCAGCAACCTTCCCCTGAACTACCCTTTCCTGATGAAGGACTTGGGCTGGCCCAGAGATAAATTGAAGCTACAATGATGACTCCAAGATCTAGATAGCTTTTCAGTGGGCCTGTTCAGAAGACACCATAAAGCCTGCTGGTTAAGGCTTTTGGCTAAGCAGCAGGATTTAAGGTGACGTACGATGCGTTTTGCTAAACCCTGCTCACTCACTAATCACAGTTGGACCGTCCGCAGCAGGGTTAGCGGCTCTAACTGTGGCTTAAAGTGTTGTGTGCGACAGCACGGCTTGTGGTTAGTGCTAACCCCAGAGAAATGCAGTTTCGCTAACCACAGAGCCTGAACTGTTGTCTGAACAGACCCAGGGCAAGTACGTTTCTGAAGGGAATAGGAGACAATCATTGGCTGAATTCAGACAACACAATAGTCAATGGTGGGGTAATAATCAACTTTACAGTTGTTCATCTAGGGGGTACTCCCCACACAACATGGTAATAAATAATCAACCGTGGTGTGGATTAGGATCAGCACTGAGTTGACTATGGCAGCATTCGGATGACATGATAGTCAATACAACTGACAACTGTTTCCCTCCCACCCCAGTTGTTTAATGTGTCGTCCAAATTCAGCCATTGTGTTTAAGCACTGTTGGGTTGTTTCATCTTTCCCAGCTCCCCCACCCCACTTTCAGTGCATGTTTGGGGCTGGGGAGAAGAGAAAGTAATTCACAGTAAAGCCTGTAAATACGGAACCAAGGGGTGATAGTTGTAACAGAGAAAACCTATGTGATGGATAGGGGACAAGACTTGATGCAAGGGGTGGCCTCAACTCTCTCAGCCTAACGTACATCACAGAGTGGTTTGAAGATGCAGGATGAAGACAAAACGAGGTCCTGCGTGTCAGTTCCTTGCAGGGAAAATGTGTGTGGGGGGGGGGGAGAAATCCAGTAGATTCGGGATTGTCGAAAGTGCAAGTTTGTAATCTTGCGCCGTGCGGCAGGGGACAAAAGTAATTCTTCCCAAGCCCCTAAAGATTTCACATTTCCCCCTTTTAGAAGTGGCACCCCTGGGATGTTTGGAGAACCTTCTAGCAGTAAATCAGTTGTATTTTACGAGGGAGGTAGACTATGAGCAGGGAACTCCACGTCCTAGAGCAGTTGGCACGCTTCCCACAATAGCATTAGCGTTACCCAAAAGAGCTGAAACCCCATTACTGGATATTGTCGGATGCCAGCCTGGAAGGGAGACACAGAAGATGACAGAGAACATGCAGCCTCCTACCCTAATCCCTTGTTGGCTAGGAGGCAGAAATGCCAACCCACTACCATCACCGCTAGACCTTCGCACCTCTTTGCCTTACATTTGCTGCCAGGGACTTAAGGGAGGAAAAGGACATGGTCATCTGAGCAGGAGAATGGAATCGGGGGACTTCCTAAGCTTGCAGCCTGACTGCTGAGCCATCAATACCACATCAGCTCTCCTTTAAGATGGCCTGCTTTGGGGCGGCAAAAAGACGGACAAGATGGGACTCTTGGAGCTTTAATCAGCAATCCAGGGTTTAAAATGCTGATCACGCAGCCGCCTGCGTCGCTGCGCCGAGAGTGAATTATGATCAATTGTCCCAGAAGCGTGTGTTCCTGTGAGTTCTTTGTCTCTGAGAATTTGGGGGAGGGGGGCAGAAACGCAACAGGCGCAAGTAATTTCGAAGCAAGGAAGTGCTCAGCTCTCCACCCTCCGTCTGAGAGCTGCCTGTTCACTTGCGGAGAAACTGAGCGCCTCCAATCTACAGGAACGGCCCCTGCCAAATTCAGCAGCTTTTCTGCCTCTTAACAGTTAGCCTCAGTTGAATGCTCCGCACTGGAGAGAAGGCATGATACGTACCCCACCCACCCCTTCCAATGGCTATAAAAAGGGGCAGGCTCGAAGGAGAGGCATACCCGTTTGCCCAGCCATGCACCAACAGCTGTTCCGCTGCACTCCACCCCTCCAGTCCCCAAAATAAGGCAAGAGCCATATCAAACTTGAAGAGATTGGATTCCTTGAGGGCTGATGTCAACCCCTCTGACTGGCTAGCTCTGGAAACGAGATCCAGCAAAGCTGTTCAGACTGGTTGATACTGCAATTGAGAAGAAGAGCAGCAGCCGCCCTCAGCGGGGTTTTTTTTAAAACACATGCAAGGAGGAAGAGAGAGGATTCCACTGGGCCACTGCAAGGGTCAGGGTACACCTGCCTACCCAATTTCCTGAAACAGTGGTGGTGTGATAATGAGGGTGGTTGGGATTGCTACTTGCAACTGGCCTGCCTACTACAACGAATCTAAAAGATTTCTGCCCGATGCAGCCCCCCATCAAAGCAAATGTCCGTCATCCAGCACCCTTGAGAGCAGACCCACCATGATCCCCCAACCAGGGTGTGTTTATTCATTTACTTGATTTGGACCCCACCTTTCTACCAAGAAAAATGGCACTCAAGGCAGCTTACAATCATAAACAGAACAAGATTAGACCAGTCAAACAGACGCATTAAAACACAATTAAAAACACTACAATAAGGAAACAAAAACATCCAGCCTAACAGTCCAGTATTTATTTAGGGTTTAGTGGCAGCCAAGAGTTCCAGCTATCTACCGTTGCAAGCTCCTAATTTACAAGGTGGCCACTGCAAGACGCAGAAACAGCTGTTCGCACAAACAGAACTCTTGCATCCCACCTGCCTCCTATCTCTTTTACGTTCAAGTGCTTGTGTTATATTATCTCCCATTACAGACTGCTGGATGGATCCACTTGCAGGTAGCCCAAAGGCCCATGGGAGTGTCCTGAGGAATGAGCTCTGTGGGCATGAAGCGGCACAGCATATGCAGAAGACCCCCCCAAACACAAAGGCCCCTGCCCTTGGAGAACTTAAAGTCTACTTTTGACCGGGGGGGTGGGGGAGACAAAAAGGAGAGGAAGCAAGGCTAATGGAGACTGAACTAGGATGTAGCCCCAGGGGTGGGCAACCTCTAGCCGTAGGGCCAATTTTATGGGTCCCTGGGACTAATCTCAAAAGCTCTCTGCGTGAGAGCAGTTCAGACCTCTGGCAAGAGGAATCTGTCTCTTAGCCCTCTGAGCAACAAGGGAGAGATAGGGAGAAGAAAAGAGTGGCAGAAGAAGAGGTGAAGGAGGTGGAGGAGGAGGAGGGAGTGGCGGACAAAGAAGTGGAGGAGGAGGAGAGAGAGAATAAAGGAGTGGCAGAAGAAGAAGAAGAGGAGGAGGAGGAGGAGGAGGAGGAGGAGGAGAGAGAGCAGAAAGGAGTGGCAGATGACGATGATGATGATGATGATGATGATGATGAAGAAGAAGAAGAAGAAGAAGAAGAGAGAGGAGGAGGAGAAGGGAGTGGTGGACAAAGAAGAGGAGGAGGAGAGAGAGAAGAAAGGAGTGGCGGAGGAGGAGGGAGAGAAGAAAGGAGTGGCAGAAGGAGGAGGAGAGAGAAGGAGTGGAAGAAGAAGGAGTGGAAGAAGAGGAGGAGGAGGAGGAGGAGTGGCAGACAAGGAGGAAGAGGGAGGAAAGGATAACCCATCGAGTTTTGGATCTGCCAATGCCCATCACTGGTTTGGACCCTGCCACTGCTGGCATGTGACAGATGACCAAGAAGGGAATGCTGCCCTCGGCAGAAAAGAGGCTGCCTGCCCCTGACCTAGCCTAAGATCCCAAACAGCATCACTTCCCACTTAATTACTGTGCTCTTGCACCCCTTCCATTTCTTTCAACGGGGCTTCTGCAACAGCACTTTCCTCTCGATTCTGCTCCTATGGCTCAGATTGGCATCTCCCACTCTGCTGCCCAAGGTGACTGCCTCACAGTAGGGCTGGCATCACGGGAAGGCATGGCTGGGCATCTGCCAAGGGCCCACACCCTGGCAGGGTCCCAATGACAAGAGCCCGCTGGAGTTGCTTCTCCTCTTCAGCCTCGCAACCTGCTTGCTGGCCTCCCTCACGCTCTGGACCAGAAAATGGGGGTGGTGGGAAGGGGGAACAGGAGATGCCATGGCCTTGGCAGCTCTCTGTCAAAGCAAGCAAGCGGTAGTAATGAAGAGACGGAGGAGCGTCTGCAATAGGAACTGGTGTCAATGGTGGTGGGAAGGTAGGCTCATTGAGGGAGGGCCCTCGGCTCAAGGGCCCTCAAAAATCTGGAGCTGGCCCTGGCCTAGGGATCAACATGAGCAAACCAAGCCACACCAGCCGAAGCAGTATTCCGAGGCCAAGAAGCACAGAGCAGTATCGTTCAAGAACTGGGTTGGAAAGGAGTTCCAAAACATTTTGACTCTGCCCTCCTGCCCCCCCCCCCCCCAAGATCTGACGAGCCATAAACAGCTGGCCAAGAATATCCCCAAGAAGCAGCCTCATTGTCAGGGCCTTCTTCAACAAACCAGGTGATTAACCCCAAGCCAGGGAGGGTTTTGCAGGACAGGAGAAACGCCGGCCTCATGACTGGAGAGAAACCAAAGTGTTTACAAACAAATGCTTCGGGGAGGGGGGGGGGGGTGGCTGATGCCAAGTGACTTATTTTAAGCAGAGAGGAGGGGATGGGGCATTTGGAGAGAGCACACGAGGGAAGCACATGGACATACAGTGCTAGGGATATAAATAGGTACTGTATCACCCGTACACTGGCTTCCAGCCCTGAGGAGGCAGCTGTGCACCATTTGGAAAGGGGGGGGGGGGGGAGAGAGAGAAGGCGCTCAAGTGGCCTGTGACCCTGTTCAGGCAACATGCTAAGCCACAGCGGTTCAGCATTTTGAGCTAAACGTTAGGGCTTGTGAGGTTGCTGGGAGATGGTGGCTGCCGCACAATTGGAGCCATTTTACAGGGGGGGGGGGTGAGGGGGTGCTCCGCATTAACCCTCCAAGGAAGGGACGGCCACCTGGCCTCCTCCGCCAGTGTCTCACCTCTCTTGACGGAGGCCAATTCATCCTTCAGCTCCTTGACTTGGGCCTGCAGGGCTTTGTTGTCTTCCTCAGTGCCAGCACCTTTGGTGTCCAGATCAGCCACTTCCACTCCGGCTGCCTTCAGCTCCTGAATCTCGAAGGGAGGGAGGAGAGAGAGAGAGAGAGAGAGAGAGAGGATGAACAGGTGAATAGGATGGGGAATGGAGTTCTAACCCTCTGGGGAGCATGTAGCCCCTCTGATGTCAGTGGACTGCAACTCCCATCAGCCCCAGGGATGGCGGGAACTGCAGACCAGCAACACCTGGAAGGCCACATGGTCCCAGTCCTGCAACAGGACCAGCTTCTCAAACCCAGACGCACCCCTGACTTTTCCGGAAGCATCAGGGCTCCTCGGTCGTGCATTTGTGGAAAGGACCAGGCTCCAAGGGAGCCCCGTCTCTTCAGGTCGGAGTTGGGCAGCTTCCCGAGGTCAAGGGGTCATTTTCACCTCCAGGACCTCCCACCCCATGGGCCGCAGGCACCCCCAAAATGATGTTTTTAAAGAAAGGTCATTTTTAAAAGAAAAAAGGTGTCTGTAGCACAACAGAACACAAAAAAGGTCAAATTCAGCTCATTCGCAAGCTAAATTTGACCTCTTTTAGGGCTGTGTAGCTGCTACAGAGCCCTAAAAGAGACTTATTTATTGTGCAAAAAAAGCCTACATTTTACCTCAGGGGTGCTCCATACAGCTTTAGACACCCTTTTTTTCACCCACTCCTACTTTAGCTAGCTTGACACATGGCTTACAAGCCACTGAGCTCTATCCATGACAGCCACTTGGCCTCTGTCTCCTGGCCCTTTCCCTCAATCCATTGTGTACAACATCAGTGATAACCCTTCTGGGGACACAGCCTGAGAGACCAAAGGTAGACAAATCACTGCAGTAGGTGGCCCAGGAAGGAGTTCTGGGAAGCTATAAGCAGATTTCTTCTGATTAAAAAATAAATAAATTAAATCAGGTTAAAATTAAGCCAGAGTAATGGCTTGATTCTAGGGGTTGGCTTTTGTCCTCCCAGCCGTTACAGGCATTTACAAAGCGGAGAAAGGAAGTAACGGTGGGCCTTCATGGCTAGTCACTTGGGGGAAAGAACCCTTAAGGGATCGTCCCGATTTAGAGCCTGCTGGCAAAGCTAATTTTAAGCAAGCCCGTGTATGCTTTCAAAGCACTTTGTGTACACACTCTGCCACTACTCCCTTGGAAGTTAGGTCAACAGACTCAGAGCCACATGACCTTCATCATGCTTGCCAGGGCAAAGATGGCGCCCCCTTCCGGTGGACATGGCAAACCCCTGCTTCCCTTTCAACCTTTGAGCTGGAAAGGAGGCAAAGATTGTCCCCAGAGCTGTGCTACATTGCTGAAGAGCTGCACAACCGCAGGGACAAGGCCTTGCCCCTACTCTCTCCACTCTAAGCTTGGAACAGGGAGCTATCCTTGACATGGGGCTTTCATGGTGCGATGCAAGGTCAAAGACTACTGAGGCCTTTCAAAGATCACAGACACAGATCATTTGCATGTGGGATGCGCCAAGGCCAAGAGGGAGGCTTGCCTAAGACCTGGGAAAGAAATCATGGAGGACATAAGATTTAAACTGGGTACCTGCTTTAAGAAGACGCAGGATAGATTTGTTTGATGTAACCAAAGTTCTCCCTTGTCCTAGATGCTCATCAGCAAAGCCAGACTTCCCCATCCCGGTACCATCCTCCAGACATTCTGTTTTATTTATCTATTTCTTACATTTCTATACCGCCCAATAGCTGAAGCTCTCATTTTGGACAACGTCTCCCAGCATTCCTGCCCGTTAGCCCTGCTGGGTAGGGGTGATGGGAGTTGAGGTCCAAAATATCTGGAGGGCACCAGGTTGAGGAAAGCAGCTTTAAAGTCCTGGCCACACGCACCCTTTCCCTGCATGCAATAAGCCAAGCCGCAACTCAGAGCAACCTTGCTGCTCTTTCAACGTTTCTCATTTAGAAAAATCCCACTTTGAGCAATGTCACGCTAAAGGCAATTGCTGCCCCATAACCTATCTTTCTCCCCAACCCCACACCCACCCACCCACCCACTCCTGGAGTTGCCGACTGTGGGACTTGACATAAAGAATGGATCTTGCCTCTACGCAGCGTCAAATGAGCAAGATCAGCCAGGATAAAAGCGGAGGGCTGTTGGGTGTGGAAAGAGAAGCTTACTTTTCAGAAGAGGGGAGCGGCTAGAGCAGAGATTGGGATGGGACAAGGGTAGGCAGGGGGTGAGATCGGCAAAATATTACATTTTCAGAGGGAGCCTGTGTTTGGAAAGTGGTGGAAGCTTTCCAATCGTTATTCATCTTTTATAAGCATTCGTCATGACTGAAAATACTGGCATAATAGGCACAGAAGCGACAGCCCAACATTAGCGATGCTATGTATAGAAAAATGTTATACAAGGCATTCATAAGGAGGTCTCTGTCCTTCCACCAGCAGGCAAAGGCATTTGCATTCAGGCAGGTCTTTGGCATATAAACTGGTCTGTTGCTGAGGGGGGGGTTGTTGTTTCGTAATTCATTGGGTGCTGCTTATTTCTTTTATTATTTTGCTTTTCATATATTTCTTTTGATGTTGTGTTTTAATGAATATTTGGTTTCTGACCTGTATTTTATTGTTAAGCGCTCTGAACACCGTATTTTGGCAGAAAGGGAGGACAGTAATTACATTAATTAATAGGTTCACAAGCCTGTGGCATGTCATCCCTGTGGCTGCGCTAATGTCCTTTGCATTCCCATTTCTGGGAATTTTGCTTCTCTCCCTCCCCATGAACGGATTTGCATGTCGTATGCATTCCTCAGTTATGCAACAACTGCTCCACTCCCACCACCTCCTCTCTGCCCTGAGGGCCATGAAAAGCTACCTTTCCCCAGATGTTGCAACCAACACGGATCCTTCCAACGGCTTTCAAACAGCAACCTTAAAAAAAAGCCCTCGCTCCTGTTCTACAGTCCTATAACAAGATGCAGAAGGGGGGCGGGACAGGGTTGTACACGGTTGAGCTAAGAACATCAGGAGACTCGTGTTGGATGAGCTCAATGGCCAATCTAGCCCAATGTTTTTCTGTTTGCGTAGCGGCCAACCAGATGCCCGTGGGAAGTCCGGAAGCAGGATACAAGCGCCCTCACGTTCATGTTTGCGAGCGTTCTGTCTCTGCTACTGGATCTCATAAAGAATCTCTAGGACTAGTAGGTACTGATGGCCTTAACCTTCCATACATTTGTCTAATCGCCCTTTTTTCAAAGCCATCCAAGTTGACAGCCATCCCACTACCTTGCGATAGCAAATTCCAGTTCGACTATGTGCTGTATAAAGCAGCTACTCCGTCAATTGACTTTAAGAAACACTTGTGTTATTTGCTTGACATCCACCACAAGGCATTATTACCCCAGCCCTCCAAGTCAGTTCGTAAGAGATACTGGCCCCCAAAGGCCTTTTAGTAGCCTGCCTGTCAATACATAGGCAAGAATTTTGTGACCCCCAAACAAAACACACACACACACACACATATATCAAAAGACACAGCAGCTTTTGTTAAACTTTCCTGCCTGGTCACCTAGATGCAATTTACCCGCCACACACCAATGGCTTTTTATAAGCCTGCATTATTCAAAAAGGGAGCGATCTGCAAGAGTTCTACTATTTCCCAGTGTTTTTAAAGCACACAGTTCCCGCCAATCAAGACAGCCTCAAGGACCCAGGGGCATCGTTTTCAGGCCAGCCTCTGCTTTGGCACCTTCTGTCCCCTCTTTACACATCCCTCCCAAGGCATTAAGCAATGCCTCAACAGGGCCAGCATTCAGAAGGTAGTGTATGCAACAGCCTCTAGGCAGACTCTCACTGAACAAACAAATGGGAACACACACACACACACACACACACACACACACAGGTTCAAGAGTCAAATCGTTAGAGAAGGAAGCTACTGCATTTACAAGCGTTCCCGAACAGCCTTCCCCAATCTGGAGCCCTCAAGATGCGCTGGACTACAGTTCCCATAAGCTCCAGCATTCCGCCTGGGGATTATGGGGGCTGTAGTCCAACAGATCTGAACGGCGCCAGGACGGGGGAAAGCTGCTCCAGAACGTAGGTCCAGTCATCAACCTTTCATGCAAAAAGAGTCTCCCTCCATGCATTCATGAAGAGGTGGCTTTCCAAGAGAGAAGCTGCCACAGTGAATATAAAGTTGAGCTTTAAACCATAGCTGACAAGGCCGTGACGTCAGGACCCAGCGGCAAGGCCTACAGCTGCAGTCACAGGGTTGTTGTGTTGCCTCGGTTCCACATTCCACCCCACAACACAGGCTGAGAACAAGAACGGGCAATGCAGATTGTGCAAAGGGCCCCGAGTCATTGACTTCCGCCATTCACATGACGCCTACTCCTAGCCCTGGGAAGGAACACCAGGCCCACCCCCTTCCTACCACAGCTCTGGCAGAAGCCAGCACCAACCACAGGGGGAAAAAACTAGCGTGACATCAGGAAGAGGGCTCCAGCCCAAGGAAGGACCCTCAACCCATCAGCCACCCCCATCCTACATGGTCTGGATTGTGGAGGAGTATACTACAGGAGGAGAGACGAGAGTAAAGCAAAGGAGGCTCCTGCGGAGGAGATTGCTCCAAGGGACCCCAGTCACACAATTCATGGGAAGCCACTGTATGCCAGTGATCCTGCGACTCTCCTATCTGCACAGGAGGGAGAAGAGAGCAAGGGGGTGGACTCTCCTTTCTAACCTGGAATGCTGCATTCCAACCCTGCAATGCGAGACCCACCCAGTAAGTCTCACGGGAAAGCGTCTTCTCCTTGGGCGTGGGTGTCGAAAGCCCATTCCACCACCTTCTCATCTCTAGCTCTACCCATCTGCCATGTCCCGGGGAAAGGGGAGGGGAGAGATGCCCGGCAGGGAGCAGCTCTTCGAGAACCCCTATAAGGAACCGAGGCGCGATCAGAAGCAATAATTACCACCTGTGGCCAATCCTTTTATATATTTTTTTTAATCTGGGCATCGTGTTTATGGCTACGGTCTGGAGAGATATCAGAGCTTTATGTTCCATCACCTCCGCCATTCAGAGGGTCAAGGCTAATAGGCTCTCTTAATAAACGCCACTCCAGAAAAATTCTTGCTGTGTTTGAGACCCTGCCCTTGGCTGCCCCCTTGAGGCTGATCCACGCAGGGTTATACAACAGACAGGCCGCTTAAAGGCAATTCTGAGTACAGACAAGCCTGGAGACTTTCCACTGCCACCGTAAACAACACCCCTTCCTCTGTAAATGGGAACTGTGTTGTTTCGCAAGCTTCATTCTATTGGGTTTTTAAAGAAAACGTTAGGAAATTCCATGCTCAAGCATTTATTTATTTATTTATTTAGGCTACAGAAAGGGGGTTGGTACCCTTGAGAAAAACTGGAGGCTGAAATAGAATGGAATAGAATAAACTAAAATACAAATACAAGGCATTAAGCAGAAACTGAAGGCAGAAGCACATAAATAAAATAAAAAATAAAAGGCATGAGGAGCAACTGGAAATGGTGCTCAGACCTCGGGGGTCAAAGCCTTAACCTAACATGTAGGCAAGCAGGGCCTTCTGTTTTGCCCATCATGAGCTGGAGACTTGCTCTTTCCCAATAAAGAGAAAGAAACCTGGAACGCCAGGATTCTGTGGAAACCGCTGGATTCTCCATTAGAGGCTGCAGCTGCAGCGGATTCCCAGAAAAGCCAACACACTCGGGAAGGCAATGAGATTTATTGGCAGAGCGGGTGCGTTTCACAGATGGACTGTCCACGTGGAAAAAGAATGGGGTGTCCCATTCCGAATTCAGAGAACTTCACTGTAACCCTGTGCGGTGTGGGCCCTCTAGAGGGATGTCTCAAATTCAACCCCTTTTTGACCCTGATGGGACTATGGAGGCGGAGGGGGGGGGAGAGAGATTCTGGGGAGACAGCGAGGAGAGAAAAGGAGTCAGAGATTGGAAAGGAAGGTTTGGAAGGAACGGTGAAGAGATGAGAGTCAGGAAAGAAAGGTCAGGAGGAAAGTTCAGGAAAGAGAGGTGCAGCATTATGCCTTTCAGCCAATCACCAGTTTGCATCAGCAACTTGGGAGGGCATCTGCCCAGAAATAACAATAATAACAACAACAACATGACTGGACAAAGCCCGTCATGACAGTCTACCAGAACCGGCATAAGCATGAAAAAAGATTATTAATAATAATAATAATAATAATAATAATAATATCAACTGCTAGTAATTCAAGCTACATCTATAAGCCTGTCTTAAGAAGTCACCTACCTTTGCATTTACCGTTAAAATCTTTTTCCTTTCCATTTTATTGGTTTAGACCTACTTTAAAATCATTTGAGGCACAATCATATGCATGTTTAGGCAGGAAAACACCCTATAAAAATCGCTGTCTGGGGCATGCTGGGAGCTGTAGGCCGTTTTTTGTGTCTCAACTTGCTTCGGATTGTATTCTTATTCATATGATTCCTCCGCAAGCCCTGCCCGCCCCCTTTTCCCGTCTTTGTTAAATAAATCGCAATTCTGGTTTTGTAAGTTGGTCCCCGGTTTTTCCGCACCCCCTCACCCACTTTCAGAGAACAAGGATCCTAACAGGCTGGAGGTAACACAAGCTGGTTTGGGGTCAGTGCCTTTCTCCCTCCCCCACTACTGTCTGACCCCAAGTCCCGGGGTTTCTACCACCCTACAGGGTTGCTGGTAGAAAAAGTGGGGTTACATCAGCTTTCATTTTAAGACATTTCAAAGCTTTGTGGCTGCAGAGACTGCCTGAACATTTACAACCCTAGGGTTAGAGAACCATTCAAAGGTACCAGGTGGTGACACCCAAATCGCACAAGGTACTGGTTCCCCTCTATTCGGCACTGGTTAGGCCCCATCTTGAGTATTGCATCCAGTTCTGGGCACCACACTTCAAGAAGGATGCAGTCAAGCTGGAGCGTGTTCAGAGGAGGGCAACGAGGATGATTAGGGGTCTGGAAACAAAGCCCTATGAGGAGAGACTGATAGAACTGGGCATGTTTAGCCTGGAGAATTGAAGATTGAGAGGAGACATGACAGCACACTTCAAATACTTGAAAGGTTGTCCCACAGAGGAGGGCCAGGATCTCGATCAACCCAGAATGCAGGACATGGAATAATGGGCTCAGTTACAGGAAGCCAGATTCCGGCTGGACATCAGGAAAAACTTCCTGACTGTTAGAGCAGTAAGACAATGGAACCAATGACCTAGGGAGGTGGTGGGCTCTCCCACACTAGAGGCCTTCAAGAGGCAGCTGGACAACCATCTGCCAGGGATGCTTTAAGGTAGATGATAATAATAATAATAATAATAATAATAATAATAATAATAATAATTTGTAGCCCGCCTCTCCCTCCGGATCGAGGCGGGGAACAACAACAATATAAAACATAAAAATCACAACAGTTAAAAAATTTTAAAAACAAGAGAAAAAATACAACATTAAAAACATCTTAAAATTCATCTGGATAGGCCTGTCGGAAGAGGACAGTCTTCATGACTCTCTTAAATTCATGAAGACTGTCAATTTGTCTAACCTCCTCCGACAGACCATTCCATAGTCTGGGAGCGATGGAAGAGAAGGTCCTCTGGGTAACACCCGCCAGCCTAATTCTGGCTGGCTTGAGTAAGTTCTTCCCAGAGGACCTAAGTGTGCGGGGCGGATTGTACGGGAGAAGGCGATCCCGTAGGTACCCTGAACCCAAACCATGTAGGGCTTTAAAGGTAATAACCAACACTTTATACTTCGCCCGGAAACTGATTGGCAGCCAGTGAAGCGATTTTAAAACTGGTGTAATGTAATCACCCCTAGGTGTACCGGTGACCAACCTGGCTGCCATATTTTGAACAAGTTGAAGTTTCCGGACTAGGCACAAAGATAGCCCTATGTACAGTGCATTGCAGAAGTCGAGCCTCGAAGTTACCAGTGCGTGCACTACCGTCTTTAGGTCTTCCAACTCTAGGAAGGGGCGCAGCTGGCGTATCAGCCGAAGCTGATAGTAGGCACTCCTGGCCGTCGCATCAATCTGAGCTGTCATCTGGAGCGACGGATCCAGGAGTACCCTCAAGCTGCGAACACAGTCTTTCAGGGGGGGTGTAACCCCATCCAGAACTGGTTGACACACCTCCAGACCCAGGTTGGGGCCTTTGACAGCAAGCACCTCCGTCTTGTCTGGATTCAGCTTCAGTTTGTTTTTCCTCATCCAGCCCATTACCGCCTCCAAGCATTCATTCAGAGGAGACACACTATCCTTAGCTGACGATGTTGTCGAAGGCATAGAGAAATATATTTGGGTGTCATCAGCGTATTGATAGCACCCTGCCCCATGCCTCCGGATGATCTCTCCCAGCGGTTTCATGTAAATGTTAAACAGCATTGGGGAAAGGATGGCACCTTGTGGTACACCACATAGCAGCTCCTTTTTTGAAGAGCAGCTATCCCCAAGCATCACCATCTGGAGCCTGCCCGAGAGATAGGATCGGAACCACTGAAGCACAGTGCCCCCGATTCCCAATTCCCCCAGGCGCTCCAGAAGGATACCATGGTCGATGGTATCGAAAGCCGCTGAGAGGTCCAAGAGTACCAGCAGGGACACACTCCCCCTGTCGATACTAAGGCGTAGATCATCCACTAAGGCGACCAAAGCGGTCTCAACTCCGTATCCTGCTCTGAAGCCGGTTTGAAATGGGTCTAGAAAATCAGTGTCATCCAAGACTGCCTGGAGTTGAAAAGCAACTGCTCTCTCGATCACTTTGCCCAAAAATGGAAGATTTGATACTGGCCTGTAGTTATTAAGGTCCAGGGGATCCAGGGAAGGCTTTTTTAGAAGCGGCCTTACCACCGCCTCTTTTAAACATGATGGGAAGCTCCCCTCCCTGAGAGATGCATTAATGATATGCTGTAGATGTGATCTATCTGCATCTCCTCCCTGGACGACCAGCCAGGAAGGACAGGGATCGAGAGGGCAAGTCGTCTTCCTCACACATCCAAGTACCTTGTCCACGTCCTCGGTACTCACTAACTGAAACTGATCAAGTGTAATCCTACTCGCGGAGTCACTGGACACTCCACTGTCAACCTCTGCTATAACAATGGCATCTAAGTCGGCTCTTATCCGAGAGATTTTATCTGAGAAATGATCGTTAAAGGCATCACAGCGAACTGCCGAAGGCTCTAGAATCGGATTCAGGGGAGAAGGAGCCTGAGTTAGACCCCTCACCACCCTGAACAGTTCTGCTGGATGTGAATTCGCAGACGCAATGCATGCAGAGAAGAAAGCTTTCTTCGCTGCACGTATTGCCACTCTATAGAAACGAAGATGTTCTCTATGTCGTGTCTTGTCAGATATAAGTCGAGTTTTCCGCCATTGGCGCTCCAGTTGTCGTCCTTCCCGCTTCAACTCCCTGAGGTCTTCTGTATGCCAGGGCGCCCTATTAGAAGCGGGCCGGAGAGGACTGAGCAAGGGGTTGGACTCCATGGCCTTATAGGCCCCTTCCAACTTCACTATTCTATGATTCCATGATCTATCAACAAGTCTTCTAGTGGTCAAGGCTGTCAAAGCTCTTTGGGGCATTACTTCTTCCTCAGAGGAAGATCAGGTGTGAGCAGGCCTCAGGCTTCCATATCCCTTTAGCGGAATAAATATGCAAAATAACCCAGTGCAAGTAGATTAATAGTTTGGCCGTACTTGACTCCTTGATGCAGGATGTGGGTAACTTCAATGCACATTTTTCATGTTCCTTGAGTGCAGGCGACACTGCTTTGTCAGGAGGACCTTCTGTTGCTGTCGACACGTTCAAGATTACAAGCCGCACAATGCTGTGAGACCCAGAAGCTTGCAAAATCACAGAGCAATGGCTGCTGATCTCAATAAAGGTTCTGCAATTATTTGTTCTGCGTAGAAACGTGCTAGGCCCCACTGCACATTCTTTATGTCAAAGAATCACTAAAGTTCTTCAGCAGATGAGCTGATTGCCAAGAAGGAACTAGTACCATACTTGGCAAAGTGGCTAACAGGTAAGGAGCACCACACATGTTTTGACCACTAGTTTACTTGCCCTTTTTTTTAAAAAAAAAAAAAAGGGGGGGTGGCAAAAAGGAATTTAAAGGCCATTGAAATGCAAAATGGTTGAAGAATCAAGTTGAAATTAACTGAAGATCTCTAGCCTGGTATTACCCTAAGTGGGATAAAAGCTTAAGAAATAATGATCTGAAGGTGTTAGACTTCAGGGGTGCTTTAAGGTGGATTCCTGCATTGAGCAGATGGCTGGACTCAATGGCCTTATAGGCCCCTTCCAACTCTACTATTCTATGATTCAGTACCTGTTTCTCTGTAGCAACAGCTTCTACTGGCCACACATTTTTGCTCCACGCACACCTGTGACCCGCCCAGCAATAGCCGGGCACCGACCTAATTGTTCTGCCTGCCCACCCCTGCCTTCAGGGCCAGGTCATCCACTGGGAAGGAAGAGCAGGCTCTGCAAGCTCAATCCAAGCAGGAAAGCAGCATGTAATTAGGGGTGGGGAACGTGTAGCTCGCCAGATGTTGTTGGTCCACAACTCCTTTGGGAGTTCTGCAGTCCAACAACGTCTGGAAGGCCACACAGCCCCTAATCTTGATGCAGAGGTAGAGCAGAAGAGGAGATATTCCATCTACTGCCCGCTCCAGGTACTGTCCCTCCAGGTAGTTTTTGATACACAAACACCTGGGAGAACAGGTGAAGCTATGCTTACACTGGGCCCTGCCAGGAGGAACAGAACTCAGCTCTGCAGCCATCCATCTGCGGGATTGCCACAATAACAAACACGCTATTGGGACAGAGGATCGGTTTGCATTTCGAGCCCTTCACACTGCAAATTACGTTTTTTTAAATAACTCAGGAGCAACCGGCGAGGAGCCTTAAAGATTTCCAACTGTCAGGAGGTAGGGCTGCAGAGCCCTGTGTGGCGCCTTATTCCTCCCCAACCCTGTTCCCTCCCGACTGGATCATTCCAGCGGTACTTCGGAAACAAAGAGTGCGTCAAATGAGTTGTCCTCAGAAGTAGCGGTCCTGAGACAAGGCCAGAGCACACACCTAGGGCAGAAACGGGAGGGAGGGAGGGACCCAAACTCAGCAACAGGTACGAGCTTTGCATGCTGAAGGTCCAAAGTTCAGTGCTGGGTATCTCCAAGTTAGAAGGATCCCAGAGAGGCAGGTGATGGGGAAAGGCCTCTACAGGAGACCAGCTGCCAGTCAAAGCAGACAAAAATGGGTTAGGCCAGGGGTGTTGAACCTCTTTCGGCCAGAGGGCCACATTCCATTTCGAAGAAGCTCTCAGGGACCACATTGGTGGAGCCAAAGGCAAAAGGGGTGGGGCCAAAATACCAATACTGCCAACCTATTTTAGCTTAGAGCTCTTCACCAGGAACAAAGCGGACACATTTCAGCTTTTTAGTATGGGGGTAATACCTGTGAAAACGCCAGGAACCCACCAAACAATCAGTGGCCAGGAAAGTAGGTGTGGCCACCTGGAGAACTTCAGGAGGGCCAGATTTGGCCCACAGGCCTGAAGTTGAACACCCCTGGCCTAAATGGACACAGTCGAGCTGGCTAGAAGGGAGCTTCCTACGGCACGTGGGCAAGCCGTGCGGATTTTAGCTCAGAAAACAGATGCTTTAGCCATCGAACATCTGGGGCAACACCGCCTTGAGCCCTCTTGGAGTATCCCCCATATTTAAGTGCCACAAAGTCTCTCGCTAACACCAGGCTAACAGGAGGAAGGGTTAGAACGCCAGTTGTTCTGCATGTTTGACATTTGCTAGAACAGCACTCTAGGAGGGTCAGATCACCCACAGAGTATTCCTGGAAGAAAACAAGGCCTCGATGGGTGATTAACCCATTGCTAAGGTTACGGCTGTAAAAGGGGACCCGGCATATAGAGTGACAGAAAAGCCCGTAGCCTTATAAGATTACAACACAAACCAATAAGCACACCCATAATAAATCAGGTGCCTGAAGTCTTGGTACAGGATGGAAAGAACTGTGCCAATTACTGCCCACAAGGGACTTTGTATCTGCATTTCCTCAACAGCAGCGGACCTCCCGCCCAGTGTGTCGCAAGCCACTTTTGAAATGGGGGAGCCTCAAAAGTAGCTCGTAGGACAGCAGAGATCTGCTGCCAGCAGAGATTTGCCAATCGAAGTAAAAAAAGGCCACCGAGAGGGGCGTGCAGGCAAGCCCTCAGGCTCACCTCGAGCAGCTCTCTGGATTCCTACCTTTAGATCCAAATCCACAAAACTGCACATTCATGGACCATCTGGAGGTTCGTAGCACAGGCACAAGAATTTGGTGCTGAAACTGGTATGTGCCGTTTTTAAAAAGCTCCTTAAAAGACTGGTTTGCCCGACACTGGAAAGATAGATTTCCTTTCCTCCACCAGTGGGCCAAGAATCTCTCCCACCAGCCTCCCCACATTTGAGCAAGCAGTCTATCACAGACAACCACTCCCAGGCAGCTCTGTGGACATCTGGACTGCATACATGGACTTGGGCGCTTAATTTCTTTTATTTCGGAATGATTCATGATTAAAGGAAGTGGGCATTCTCTTGTTTTCTATTACTATTAACTTAGGAACTCGTCCCCCCTCTTCTGTTTGTCTTGTTTAACGAACAACTCAATAAAATATAAATAAATTAAAAAGGCACCTGCTTCTAGTCCTCATGGCATGGATTGTCCAGGTATAAACTGCTAGCACGGGATCAAATTAGTTTAGCGGGAAAGTTGTTCAGGGCTTCCTCTACTGCATCTTCCTGTACAGTTTATGGTAATTCAGTTCCCTTTTCCCATGATGCTCTCACATATTGCCAAGACGCGATGTCCTTTCCTCCCCTCTGGCACCGGATTCCAGCATCCAAAGAAAGTTTGGCAAGGAATCAGGTGAGTACAGCAGTCAGACTGCATTTACACTCTGAGAGCCAAAATACCTTGCACAACGACCCACAGCTACATTCCCACTTGGCTTGTCTGACGCATTCATTTTGGCGCAACTTGAAGTCATTTTTACCTTCATTTTTATCTGTACAAGGAAGGAAAAGAACAGGGGTGGGAAAACCTCTGGCCCTCGGGAAGTTATTGACTCCAATTTCCATCAGCCCCAGCCAGCATGGCTGATGGTCAGGAATGATTGGAGGTGTAGGCCAACTTCTGGAAGCCTGCAGGCACCCAACTCCCGGAAGAGAAACTTAATTGAAAACCAGCCTTCTGTGGCACTGTTTCAGCAGGAATGCCTTGACCCAACAGGTCACATTTCACGTTTAAAACATAGGCAGAAACAGACATGCAGAGAGACTGAGGTGGCATCAGACTGTGATCAGGCCCAGTTTGCAGAGAGTTCAGGTGAGAGAAAAACAACCCCCATTTGTCACAAAAGTATGTGTTTAGATATGCCCAGGTGCAAAGGCATCTTACTGCATATATAGGAGGGTTTTGCTGTTCGGGGAACTGTTATCTACTGTGCCAACAGCAAGCTTCACGGTGACTCCCAAATCATCAACAACGTCCCAAGAGAACAGCGCAGAGCGCTCCCCTCCTCCCTCTGGTCCAAGCCCTCCATTTCTCAGCCCCATACCTTCTTTAGCTTGTCATTCTCCTCCATGTATTTCTTGGCAGCATCACTTGCTCCTTCTGCCTGTTTCTTGAAGGCTTCATTAGAGGCCAAGGTGGTGGCATGCTGGGAGATTAAGGTGACGAGGCGTCTCAACAGGCTGCAGGGGAAAAGAAGCATGTTCAAACAGGGGGCATCTCAAACGCAGGGTGGATTAACTTCAATCGAGGCAATTTAAATTATCAATTTAAATCAAGGAAAACGATTTGATTCCGGTAACTGAGATTTAAATCGAGTTTCCCACTGAAACTTTTTAAACCATTTCCTGAACAATGATGCAAATCCGACTGCTAAACCATGTAAATTTACAACTAAACTGAATATTGTTTACATTGTTTCATTCTTATAAACAGGCTCTGCGTCTCCTTGTCGTATGTATTTCACATGCTTTCCTTTTTCGCCTATAAAGAGAAAGTCTTTAAAATATCCTTACGCATGTTCTCTTCCTTAGCGTTTGCACCACGGCAGTTTGAGGTTAACAGCACACGCCTATACCTATCCACCCAGAAATATACTCTATTGAGTTCATTGGGCCTTATTACCAAGCAAGTGGTAGTTTAAGTATGAAGGCTAATTCCGTCTAAGAATGAAATGCCCATGGCCGAGAGGTCGAGCCAAGGTTTGACAGGGAGCGGGCAGATTAGAGCAGTTTATTTTCACCAGATGAAAATGAAAGGCCTGAGTTTGGCAGGTCGAGTGTCCAATACTTCTATCTGAGAAATGAACAGACTGGTTCTTCATTTTCACAGCAAAAAAAGGAAGAGGAACAGGTTCTCAGAATGCTAAGATACTTTATTTTGAGCTTTGAGCATTCTGAGACCTTGCTTCTCTCCTTTTTTTACCCTGAGTGGATGCTCTCTTCCTTTTGGTTTTTCTTCATTTTCATAGGAAATATTTTTTTTAAGCTCAATTTATCTTATAGGGGCTTTGAGTTTAGAGATCAAATCCATCCAAAACAGAGTTCTCAACGGATGCATGCATGCTCTGAACCATTCCTGAAGAGGGGGGGAAATGCTCGCCTCCAACTTGGAAAGAAGTTGGTTAATTCCTTATATTTTGGTCTGATCGAAGCTGGATTCAAATCCCAACTCCACAGGCTTGCTGGTTAGCCTAGGGCAAGGCAATTCGGCTCTCTTCACTCCCAGTTCCCAACCTGAGGACAGGAGAACTTTTGCTGCAGGAAGCTGCCCTCGGCCAAATCAGACCATTCGTTTATTGAGCTCAGTGGGTAAAACCCAACGTAAGCCCTATTTCAAGTAGACCCATTGAAATGAATGGAAATGAATGGGACTTAAGTCAAATTAATTTCAATGGATCTACTCTAAGTAGGGCTTGTGTTGGATTTTACCCAGTATCTCCTACACCAGCTTTCCCCAAATGGGCACCTCCAGACAGCCACGCATGCTGGAGAGCATGAGAACCGCAGCCCGTTTTGGGAAGGCTGGACGAATTTTGCCATCAGCCGTTCTCCGGTGTTCAGACAAGAGCTTTGACAGCCCTACTCGGAGATGCCAGGGACTGAACCAGATAACTTTTGCGTTCAGAGGGTGAGCTACAGCAGCCCTCCACCGCTAAATTCTGGAAGCACGTCCTCACCCATCCTAACCAATCGGTCCCCAGAGAAGCTCAGGCAGCCATCCCACTTGCAGGGACTGAATGGCGCAGGCAGTAAATAGCAAAGGGCTCTTTTTAGCTCCCGCTGAACAAGGGACTGAGAGTGAGCAGCAGAAGTGCAATGATGAGGGGAGGACTTGGCCAAAACCTCTGCTCTTGTTTGCAGAAGGGCCCTTTGCCTGCCTACCTAGGAATGGTTCCATTGAGGACAATGCTGCCAGCCTTCCTGCCCTTGCTCTGGTCAAAATACGACCCCTGCTCAGTGGCTGCCCGGGGCTCTCCACCTAGATGCCTGCTCAGCTTCTTCCTGAAAAGCCTCAGAGTCAAGCCCAAAGCAGCTAGGCAGCTTCTCTGCCCCTTCCCAATTGTAAAACCAACTATTCCCATAGGTTCAAGTTCGGGGGGGGGGGGGGGGGGAGACACAGTACCTAAGGCCGTAAGAAGAGCCCTCCTGGATCAGTCCAGCATTCTATTCACACAGCGGCCAACCTGCTGCCCGCAAGTAGGACACAAGTGCAACAGGACCCTCCTGCCATATTCCCCAGCAACTGGTGTACCTAGGCTTTCTGTCTTGGATACAGGAGGTCGCCTTGCCTTCTTACCACTGAAGGGCATGATCAATGGTGCCCCGGAAGGAAGCCACTGAGCACACGCCAGCACTGCAGAGACTGGCCGCCTCCATCCTGCCATCCCCATTTCTACGGGAACAGCTGCAGGAGACTCCTGCAAATGCAGAGACCCAACTCAACACCCTCCCATCGTCACACACGTTACTGCCCTACGGCAAAACGGATGCAATTTCCCCCCAGCCTGTCCACTCAACTCCCCGGGGGGGGGGGGGGAGCAGCCTCATCTAAGGGTTACCAGAACAGAATAGACAGTGACACGGCAGGGGCGGCAGGGGACAAGCAGGAGTGCCGCTGTGGTCCGCCATTGGCAGCGCTACGCTGGCTTCTGCCCACCACCAGATGACCACCATCCAGGGCCATGCAGAGGGGGGGCCAGTGGGGCCAGTCAGCCCGGGGCCCACGATTTTGAGGGGGTCTCTGACGAGGAGGTCCCCCCCAGCTTATGCTACTGCTTCCATAGCGTAAGCGGCCCATTGAGAAGCGAGGAGCCCGCCTTGCGGGAACAGCGCAGAAGCCGTCCGTCATGAATACCATGGTCAGACTACATGCTCCAGAGGGCCATATGCCGCATGCAGAGTGGAGATATCTGTGCCTTGAGGTGTTGTAGAACAGGTTTAATATGAAGATGTTACGTAGAATGGACATGTTGTCCTCCTTTTTTGAAATGGGGGGCACACACTTCCCATCTGGCCTGGGCATATTACCAGCTCTGCACGGTCCTGCCACCATCTTGCCCTGCTCAGTAGACATTGCCCAATACGCTAGCCAGGGCAAGCGGACTAAAACGGAAAGGGGAGATAGCAGCTGGTGCAAATTCCTCGGCTTGCATCAGCTGCCATCACATGGTGATGAAGCAGACATCAAGCGAGAATATCCCATTGTTTTGGCTACTTCTAGGGACTGCTAAATCTGCCCCACCCACCCCCAAAAACCCTGAATCCTAGGCAGGATGATTATTGTCTTCTAGAAAAAGGCTCCACTTGGGTTTTAGGGAAACCTCTCTCAATCCAAGGGGAAGGAACGGCGCGGTCTTCCTTCCCAACAGCCATCTTGTGAGACAGCATCACTACGAATTGGGGAAGGGCAAAGCCACACCGGCTGAGCTGCCACAGATGGGAGTGAGCCAAGGATGCCTCAGCTCCCTTTGTAGCCATTCCAGTGAGGCCCAAGGGCCACCCCTGCAGAGATCCAGAGCAGAGAAGTGGCAATCTTGCATCCAAGAGCTGCACTTGAGAGGACATCCCACCCCTTTGGCCAGACTGGGAAGCAGCTGCTCAGCTACCCTTCCCCACCCCAGCTGCCCAATCCCCCAGATTCCCTTTGTAGGCAACGCTGCTCCCGCAGGTGGTGGATTGACATCCCAAAGGCAGCTTTCGCTCCCTTCGTCAGCTGTCTCAGCCAAAAGCAGCTGCCAATTCAACCCAAGAGCTGGTCAGGCAACCGCTGGAGTGGACATCGGGATCTGCAGTCTGTTCCCAGAGCCAGGAAAGGGGCAATTCCCTGGTTCAGCTGGGCGGGGAACAGCAGCCACTAACAGCAGAAGACAGCAAAATGGATGGCAAACACGACTGCCCTTTGGAGAGGGGGGGGGGCACTTTATCATTTGAAATCTCACTCAACGGGAGGGGAGGGTGGGCAGAGCCCAAGCCTGCCGGGAAGACTCATCCTTCTGATCTGAGCAGCTCTTACAACTGTCTTCCACAGACTGGTGCCCTCCAGCGGCGTGGTACTACAACTCCCAGCATCCATCAGCCAGCATGCTGGGAGTTGTAGTTGGGGGAACTGCCTTACTACAATTCTCACGCATGCAATGTTTGCCCATGGGCAAATCCACCAAGGCTTGTTCTTCTTCAGGTTCTCATTTCTCCCACCGCTATGCTTGTTCCGCTCCGGTTCCACATCAGATTGAGAGCCTTTCCCCTGCCTGTCCCCCCACCCCCGAAATGTTTTTGGTGCCCCTATTTTTATTCGTAGTTTTGTGCCCGTATTTCCCAAACTATGGGGGGGGAGGGGGGGTTGTACACTGTACCCATCAACTAGAGGGTGCTTGGGCGCATTTCTGACACATGCACGGGAAACTGCGCATATTTCCCCCCAAACGATTCGTTTTGTGAAACGCAGCGCAAACTCGGAAATGTACGGCTCCAAATGGAGTGGCCTCGCACAAAAACGCGAACCCAACGGGTTTCGTATCTGTGCCTCGAGGGAAAGCATTCTGCACATGCTCAGAAACACGATTCCTTTCATTGCTCAGCCCTGGCTCCGAAGAGGCCGATGCCAAGTTTAGTACCTAGGGAGCTCTGCTGCTGCCTTTGCCCAGGTGAATTTGTGGGGCAACCTGCCTTTCAAGAAGAGGTAAGAAAATGATGCTGCTCTGCTGCCCCCTTGTGGCTAGCAGCAGCACAGCTGCCCAGTTCGGCCCCTGCCACCATCTCACTCCAAGTGCTGCACTTAGCAGATGACAGGAAACAGCACAGATGGACAACAGGTGGCCAGACTCCAGGAGGGGCGACCATCTGGTCTCCCTGGAGGCAAAAGGAAGCTGCGCATACAGCTACAGAACAGTCACATTTTCAGCACTCCTCCTCTGAGTGGCTGCAGACCAGGTCAGGGCGCTGCATTCATTTGCGGTTGCAAACGGGAGCCCAACCCATTCACGGTGGTCATGATCTTGAAGTGGGCGAGAACTCCAGCCCCACTTGCAAAGTGGGGTGGAGTCTAGCAACCTCTGGAAGATTCGAATAGTTTTAAGCCAACGTCCGATAAAGGGATATAGGTTGACTGGGAGGGATTTCGGATGGGCTGGTGTACAGCAGGAATGAGGAACCAGCACCCCGAGGGCCTAATCTGGCCCGAGGAGGTCGTGTATCTGTCCCGTGGAGGAATCTCCACCGTTATCTCCAATTGGAAGTAACAGCAGGGATGTGGGTGGCAGGGAACTCGGCCCGCATTGGGAAGAACGGCTGCACCTCCAAGCACCGTCTGAGTCCCTTTCTTCAGGCTGCGAGAAGCATGGAGCTCCATCCCTCACAGCATGGAGAAAGGAGCGGGGGGGGGGGGGCACTGACATCCAGTTTGCAGAGGGCCTGGTAGGAGACAACCCCCCCCCCCATCATCAAGCACCCCTGGCGTACTGTCTTGTCCGACCTTTTACTTGAGTGAAACCGCAGCACATCCATCACTTGCTGACCTACATATACAAACGCACCACCACCAGTCTTAACTTTTATGCCACCTAAGTTCACATGGAACGCAGTCATCTGATTCACATGTAATGACAGCCCAGAGTACAGTCTGAGTATGGGTTGTCATTGAATCATGGGTTATTGCTGAATTGAGGGTTGATCTTGGGGGAGAGGCTGCTGAATAAGGTTTTCAGTAGTTCAAGGAAGGGCTTCAGTGCGCTGCACGTTCCTTGGCACTGCCCATGATTAGGGAGGAGACATAGCTCAGTGGTGAAGCCCCTGCTTTGCATGCAGAAAGTCCCCGGTTCAATTCCCAACAGGTAGGGCTGGGAAAGAAACCCTGGAAAGCATCTGCCAGCCAGTGTCAGTAATACTGAGCTAGATGGACCCATGGTCTGACTCAGCATGAGGCAGCTTCCAAGGTCTGTATTACCAAACACTGTGCAAACATGCTCAATCTACACAACGTATACAATTTGCAGAATTCAGCTCCTCTTTATTATTATTTTAGGTATTTACAGCCCAGCCCTCAAAATATAAATAATAAATATAAATATAATAAAAAACAGAAATGCCATAATTAAGTGTATAGCTTGATTTCCTTAGTAAAAGACTGGTCAGCCTGAGCACACACAGTACGCACAACCGTGCTCGAGATAAACAAACCAGATCGCACCATACTGAATTCATCTCTGCTGCGGCAAACACATAGCCCCAAGGGAACCAAACAAGGCGGCATTAAGAGGAGATGCAGAGGAGTCTTTCTTTGGCCTGAGGGCTAAATTGGCTCTGGGCAAACACGTTGAGGGCAACATGCCTGCCGTAGGCAGGACCACCCAACCCGCAACTCGGCTTTTAAAAAGCCTCCATTGGCGCCAGGGGACTGGGAGCTGTGAAACTGCCTGATGTCCAACCAGTGATCAGAGAGAAGGCAGGGAAGCTGGCAGACCGGATGGGGACCCTCTCACTGGCTGGGGGGTCCCAACCCATGGCCTAGAGGACGCTCCCTCCAAAGGAGTTCATAAGGGTTTCCCTTGGTGGAGGTCAGGGATGTTCCCTGGAGAACTCCATGCAAGAAGTACATCAAGGGCCCCGAAATAAACATTCTTCTCTAGTGGAAATGCTAGCTGGGGACAATGGGACTTGTATTTGCTGTCTTAACACATTTGGAGGAAGTGTGACGTTAGCGTTAAGGATGACACATGCTGGTCTCAACTGATGCACCATTACCTGGAAGGCCCTAACTCCAGGCGTATTCCCAATGCCCCCCACCTGCCACCTGAGCAATCCCAAGGCTCCCAAGCTGCTGGTACTCACAAAGACATCAGTAACGAGAAGCCAGCAATGTAGAGGTTGCGTTGGGCTCGGAAAAGCTTCATGTGGAAATGCTCCACAGCCCCGGGGTTATTCTGCAGGTTCACTTTCTCGGTCACATCGTCGTATTTCCGGATCTCGCGAATGGCATCTGCAAATTGCCGAGAAACAGTCAGAGCACTGCAGAGCTGGGATTCAATCGCCAGGCCGGCTTGAACCAAAGCTCCAGACCGCTTCTACCCATGTGGTCCCAAGTCCAGCACATGGCTATGAATTTGCCTAATAAGGAGGCCTGGCAAAGAGTCCCATTGCAACAGCAACAATGTGTGTGAATTGATCCCCAAGGTGTTATTTAGAGGTGCCAAAGAAAGCCAGATTACTAGCATAACGAAACAGCGTTTCAAGCATTTTCCCAGGCTTGGAATGAAGGACCCCAAAAGGATTAACCAGTGTAATAGAACAGCAAGAGTATGTGGCCTTCAAGCCCCCAACACCCCCAAAGGAATCACTCCTGTGTCTTGCTGGAAAAGAACTAGATGTTAAGAATGCGGCAATCTGGCTGCCATTGAGGCAGCTAATACAGTTTTCTATTCCTAACCCTTTGCCTGTAAATTGCAGCAAATAATGAATTTATACGATTGCCAAACACTTTAAGTGTTGTGGGCTGAGACAAACCAGCACTGTGGAACCACTTTAAGTTTCAATGAAACTTCCTACAAGACAGGTAGCCCTGCCCTCCGATTCCTGCGTTTTTAATTTATTTGTTTATGTTATATTTTAACTAAGATTTTGTTTTTCATCTGGATTTTATGGTTAGCTGCCTTGAGAGGCATTTTTGCCAGAAAGGCAGGATATTTGCCAAATGAATGAAAAAATAAAAGTCACCAAGGTTGGTATTCAGGCTGGTGCCTGTAGGCAACTTTACTCGCCATAGGTGACCACATAACACCCCCCACAAAGAGCTAAGGGCTAGAAGGGAGGCAGAGAGCCTAGCCCATGTTCTCCTGACATCACAAGCATGTTGACTAGTACCCTATCCACCCAAACCCTCTTTCATAATTAAGCAGGCAGGGAAGAATGTCCAATAAACTGAAGGCAACTCCTAGTCATCAGAAGCAACCAGGAAAATGGCACTCTGCCATCTCAAAGGCACCAAAGAGATGCAGCCAACAGAATCTATGCATAGCAGAGTGGCTGGGAACACAGGGAGATGAAAGTAGAGCAAAGGTAGGCAACCACTCCCTGAAGAGTATCTGTTATCATTATCATTATTATTTCATCTATATACTGCCTAGGAGCCAAAGTTCTCTGGGCGGTTCACAACAGTTCCCACACGGGGGGGGGGGGGGGGGGACATTAAAATATTGTATTTAGGCTATAATAAAACATAGCCTAAAAATGGTTAGACAGACAAACTTTGAAAACAATTTAAATAGCTAAAAACAATTACGATAAACAATTTCAATAACAATCCTGATCAAGACTGCTGACTTAAGCGCCCCCATCATATGCCATTAAATGCCTGGGAGAAGAGGGGCAGTCTTAACCTGGTGCCGAAAAGATGCCAGTGTGGGCGCCAGGCAGGCCTCGGTGGGGAGCTCGCTCCAAAGTCAGGGGGCCACCACCGAGAAGGCCCCATCCCTTGTCACCACCTTCCTAGCCTCCCTCAGAGGAGGCACTTGTAGGAAGCCCCTGGATGTTGATTGAGATTCATGTCGGGAGAGGTGTTCCATCAGGTAATACTGTGCACTCTGTTACAGGGGAAACTGAGGCAGGCCAATGATCTCCCTCCCATCCTGCAAGAAGAGCTGGGCTCAGCACACTGTTTTCCTGATATCTGCAAAAATAGAACGTGGCCACTTTTGGAGAACGAGAACGGGTCAGAGTAAGGGACATAAGGTAATGTGTGTGCAACACAGGAAGCTTGTCCCACAGGCCGAGAGTAGGGTCCCCAAACAGGAAATAGGAAACCTATTAGGCTGACAGAATCCTAGCGAGCTTTTTCAGCTGCAGCGATGTAATTCAACTACTTGCTACCAGCCTACAATGGAGGAATCACCCAAGCCATGTTCAGCTGGCTCAGGACACAGCAACATTGCTTCTGTCTGGAGCCAGCCTCCAGGAGCCCTATTATATCTCTTCCGAGAGCTTCACTGGTTACCAGTTTGTTTCCAAGCCCAATTAGACATATTTAAAACCCTCAGTGGTCTGGATCCAGAAAGCCCAGGGTGGTTCTTCTCTTATACATGTCACCCACTCCAGGAGCCAAGATTGGCACACAAGACCTCATACGTCACAACCGCTCAAGGCGAGGCCGGCTGCCATTAGGAAGAGGGCAGGTGGTGTACAGAAGCGCCTGCGCTCTCTCTCACTCTCTAGGCCTTGCCTCTCTCAAAGCGCAAAGATGGAGAAAGCCAACAAATAGAGAATTTGGGGAGATGGGAGTAGATCTGAACAAGGAGGAGGAGTCTGGATGTAAATGCAAGGGACAGGAGGGGAATACAAAGCGAAACCCAAAATGAACAGGATATATCCATGCAGCCCTGAGGAAACTTCTGCTGCGTGTATTCTCCAGTGTAAGAAGGGAAATACCTAGCGTGGCAGCAGCAGGCTATTAAAAAAATCCATTTGGGAAATAATTGTTTATGTACCTGCTGTGGTTGAAATTGCCTAAATTTTATTTTTTTTAAAAAAGAACTTTACACTTATCTAAAACTGAAATAGTTGACCGTTCAAATATCCTTGTGCATGTCTTGTTAACACTGTTGCTTGTTGAAGAAGAAAACTAACCAGAAAAATAAATAAAAATAGTACAATTTAAAAGCTTGTTTGGAAGTGGTGATTCTGGTACATCGTGACAAAAAAAAAATATCACGATTAATTGAACAGCTGGAGCTGGTTCACCTCCTGAATGACTTCACAAGTTCATTCTGCTTTAGTATTAAAATGGCCAAATTATCATCCCATTTTTTGATGAAAATTAATATGAAAACAATTCAGAATAATTGCTTTGTGCGAAATCTACATCTCTGAAGGTGCATTAAGGTTATATTAAACAATAATGTACTTCGACATTACAATTAAATACAATCTTCCTCATTAGTAATTTAAACTGTGATTTAAATCATTAAAATTGAGTCATTCAAAGAAACGATTTAAACCCAATCAGCCCTGCTCCACTGGCATTTATTTGTCCAGCATACGCTTCTCATGTTTTAAAAAACTATAGCTAAGCCTTGGCTTTAGGCATAATAGCGCCACCACCAGCTACATTTCATGGTTCCATGCCAATTTGAATGGATGTTTATCTTATCTGGAGACAAGCCATTTTGAGGGCCATAATAGTAATGATCTGGGGTACAAATGTTAAAATAAAGCTTTGGATCCCAATGCAATGAGAGACAATACCAAAGCTGAAGCGGGATTTCTACAGATATTCAAGGTCTCCAGCATTCTAGAACTGTAGGCCTTAGAGACTTGGACTAGATAATGGGTGACTAGAGACCTGGACTAGATATCTGTGAGCTCACAGTAGCACACCTGCTTTGCATGGAAAAAGTTCCAGGTTCAAATCCCCAGCATCTCCAGGCAGGGCTGGAAAAATTCCTGCCTGGAAACCTGCCAGCCAGTGTTGACAATACTGGGCTGGATGGACCACTGCTTTGACTCAGTACAAGGCAGCTTCCTATGTTCCTATGACTCATCTGCAAACTGAATTCGATAGTCTCCCCCAGGCCAATTGTCTCATTGATCGCCCCTCCCGGGCTTGTTTTCTTTTCAAAACAGCAGCTCAAGGGGGGTGGGGGTGGGGAATCCAAATGGGGATTGCACACATGGGAAGGTTACGCCTACCCTGTGCCAGTTTCTCCGAAAACCACTATAGTGGCATCTTTTGGGGCAAACCGTTTTGCCCATGAAGGGGTCCATTTGTACAGAAAAGTGAACTTCTCATTCCCAGACCACAGTCTGCAGAAGACCGCACTGACTCCCTGAAAATACCGAAGTGGCCATTTTTGTTCTGAACACTGCTGAACAGCCTCCAGTGGCCAGCATAAGCCAGCTCTCAGCCTACCCTGCTGGCTCCTTCAGCCCTGCCTAAACCATAGCTTGTGTAAGAGCTCTAGGGACAATTTAACACTCAAGGGAGCCAGAACTGGAGAAACCTGAACAGCAGGAGGAGAACCTGTGCCTCACGGGACATGTTTCAACCGCCAGAGCTCTTGGTTGTCAGAGTGCCATGCTTTGGACCGTTAGAATGGGGCAGCTCTTAAGAGGAACTTGTGCCTATGACTATGTCCCACCCGCAACGTCCTTCTGGAGAGAGATGGGAGGCAAGTAGCCATCCTTTTTAATTGCATCAATACCGGAATGCACTTGCTGCCCTTCTATCTCAAAGGCAGTTCAAGTGGCTAACTGAAAGTGATACATGCAACTGTCTTTTAAAAAACAAAACAATGGAGCATCCTAAAACTGGATTGGGGGAAAAGCGAGCCCAGAAAGGCACGAGGGGGCAACGTAATGTTTCCAGGATGTGAACACACTAACAGAAAGAGGACCAGATGAGTCTCCCAGAACAAGGAGTTGCTTAATTCAGGCGCTGCTGCTGCTGCTGAAAAGGCCCTGTCCCAAGTAGATGCCAACTCAGTTTTGACAGAGGTGAAATCAGAGCAGGTAAACTCGGTGGACACGCCGTATCGTGCGGAAGGAAGTACCGTAGTTCTTTAAATACCCAGGGGCCCTGAGCACATCACAGTTCTATAGGCAGTTGCTGGCACTTTGAACTGAACTCTGAAATGAGCCGGGTTTGTGTGGGAAGGGGCATCTCCAGCTGCTGTAGGACTGGGAAAGCAAGAGGCACCCCATCCCTTGGACCTGAAAAGTAGCCAGCAAGTGGGTGGGCAGAGAAACTCAGGAGCCAGCGGTATTAAGATCGCCACCACTCAACAGCACAAACGTCCACTCACCCAAGAACAACAGGATAAGGATGATTATGAGAACAACAAAGAAGGTGTTCCCGTACGTCACCATGAGCTGCACCAAGCGAGACTTGAAGATTTTCTGCCATCTGTGGAAGAAGGCTGGGGTTTAGGGTCAACGATTTGCACACTTATGTAAAGGCAACACATGCTACAGGTATTTGATATGGGGGGCATTAAGGGGAAAGAATAGGAGATGGGACTGAGTTATTCCTCCTCAGGGGGGGCAGGTTCCCATTAGGACCAATACCAGAGGTTTAGGAGCCTCTAGATAAAAGTGATGTCCAGGAGAGGGGTGTGGCTTAGCGGTAGAGGTCCTGATCCGCATGCAGAAGGTCCCAGGTTCGATCCCCATCTTCTCCAGGTAGGACTGGGAAAGAATCCTGCCTGAAACCCTGGAGAGTTGCAGCTGCCAATTAGAACAGACGATACCGAGCTAGATGGATCAATGATCTGACTCAGGGACCTGATTCACACGACACAACAGCCCACTGCAGTGCCGGGCAAATCCAGGCGGCAGGGATTGTTTGAAAGTTAGACCTGGCTTATTTTAGGGTTATTTGAGAGTTAGACCTGGCTTGCTGTAGGGTTATTTGAGGGTAAGACATGGCATGTTTTAGGGTTATTTGAGGGCTGTCTAATCCTCAAATAGCCCTACTGCCTGGGTTTGCTCAACAAGATAAAGTCTGGCAGGACAGACGCCCATGAGTGCCATTGAAAAATGGCACCTGCAGGCATCCAGCACAATGTGACAGACCCCACAAGTCAATTAAGCCATAGTGGGCTGTCATGACATGCAAACAGGCTCAGGGCAAGGCAGCTTTCTTATGATCTCTCCCTCCTCCAGGGTGCCCCTACCTCAAGGATCCCTTCACAGGGAAGCTAAGGGTCTCCAGAAGCTTTGGACTACAATTCCCACCAGCCCCAGTCAGCATGGCCAGTGATGAATGGGGTCATTTTGTCCAGCAAGCCTGGAAAGCACCAGATTACGAAGGTCACCCCCACCTACGCCCACGACCTGAAGCCATGGAGCCACTTTCAGGTGGAAGGGGTTGCGGGTAACCTTAAAACCCCAGAAGGAGCGTAACGCTTGGAAGCTACAGAAGACAAAACCAGTGGCTTCCAAGCATCTAATCGGACACTCCAGCTTCTTTCGCCCAAGGACTGCCCTGATGATGGCTAATAAGCCAGAAGAGGATGGAAGGAGCACAGGTGAGAAAGAGAACACACAGCAGGGACCAGGGAGGGGCTATAGGTCACGATGCTGCCGAAGCACACAAAGTGGGTTGGGAACTGAATCCAGCTTCCTGAGAATCTTCACTTTTCTTTTAAAAATGCATGGTTCTAGCCCTCACTGGCTGCGCAGATATGCTTGCAAACGTGAGCAGTGCTACTGAAGTGTCAAAAGCCAGGGGAGTAGACAAGTTCTACAACCCTTTTTTTTCTGCCGCTGCTATTTTAATGTTTTTATTTGCCGCTGTTATTATTATTCATTTGATGTGCCACTGTTGGGTTGTTTTTTCCTGTGAGATCTTATTATGTTTTAATATTTTAATGCTGTTTTGATATGATCTTGGTGTGATGTTTTATTAACTGCCACAAACTACCTGTGGAGGATAATCTGTCTTGAAAGGCAATTTAAAATCCCTTTAAATGATAAAAAAGTGGCTGCAGACAGGGCTGAAACATCCTGAATAGCTCCTTGCTCCTCCCAAGCAAACCTGGAACTATGCAAAGGACTAACACTAGCATAACTATGCAGAGGTAAGTAGGTCAATTAATGCTTCACTCATTCATTTATTACATTTCTATACAGCCCTATAGCCAAAGCTCTGGGTGGTTCAAAGCATGATAAAACATAATATAAAACCTTTAACATGTGACATAGCAGTAGCTGGGCCATATGGTACCAAATACTGGAATACATAGCTGTCTCTCATTTTCCAGTCAAGTCAAGCATAAGATTTCCCCACCCACTATCAGGAGCCAGGTCTCACTGGTCTGGTTTGCACATAACAACTCAGAGTATGGCTTGAAATGTGGGCTGTTGTTGAACCGTGGTTTATTGTTAGGGCTGTGCACGGACCCCCCGATCCGGATCTGTCAGGTCCAGATCAGGCCCGATCCGAATCTGATTCAGATTCCTGCACAGCACTCCCTCCAGCTCTCCCTCTCCCTCCCCCCACTCCCTGCTTACCTGCTGCCTCCTCCACGTCCTCCTGCCGTCGTCCTCTCTGCTCGCTGTGTGCCGCCGCATTTCCCACTCATGTCAGGTGATGATGTCGCCCACCGCGACTGGCAAATGTGGAAGCACACAGCGAGGAGAGAGGACAGCGGGAGACAATGTGGAGGAGGCAGCAGGTAAGCAGGGAGAGTGGGGGGAGGGAGGGGGAGAGCAGGAGAACGGGAGGGAGTGCTGTGCACAGATCCGAATCGGATCCGGATCGCAGAGCCGATCCAGCCCAATCCGGGCCCGATCCGATAATACTACTACTAATAATAATAAATTTATTTCTTACCTGCCCCTCCATTTGGATCAGCCGGATCTGGATCAGTGCACAGCCCTAGTTATTGTTACATTAAACCATAGTGCAGGAATTGCACATAGCAACAACCCATACTCAGGGTTGTTGTTACATGCGGAGCAGGTCACAAGCTGAATTATGCATACTGAGCAAGTTGGAATGACTTTTACAGCAAATCTACCTTTTCTAGGCGAACAATTTGGATTACCTTTTTATCATACAAGTGTTCACAGCCCTGGGTCCACATCAAAGTGGCCCTCGAGATGTTGTTGGGCTTCAACTGCCCTCAGCCCCAGCCACCATGGCCAATGGCCAGGAATGACGGGAGTCAAGTCCAATAACATCCAGAGGGCCACAGTTTCCACACACTTGTCCTAAGATCACACTGGTGCAGTAATCCCCGGATCAGCCACCTATAGATGTTTGCCAATGCAGAAACCAGCTGTTCAGGAAAACTAAAAGGAGGCCTAAGGAACTCTTCACCTAGATCTAGCACCCACAAATGTACCTGCTCATTATTCGATCCTCCCAAAGAGTCTCCGCAGTGACCAGACATCAACAATACTAATTACTCTCTCTCTCAACCATATACATTCCTTCTTAGGCATCATCCCAAACTAATTCTTGAAACTAAAGCAGAGAGTTGGCATACATGTACTGGCTTATTGCACTATCCAGAAGCCCTAGCGTAACACGGCTCTAAACATTATATAATCCCATCCCCACCCAGCACCTCCTCACCTCGTTGCAGAGATAAAGGGTATGCACAGCAGAAAAACAAGGACGACTTCCGCATACAGAAAAGTGGCCACGGCTGCCCACTGGAGACTCATCATGAGAGCTTTGGAAGGAGTTCTGCTTCAAGGGAGGCTGAGTGTTCACGGCTAGGTGCAGATCCTTTGCTGGAAGGGAGGAAGAAAAGGGCATTGGAGCATAGTCCATCACCACCCAATACCCTGGCGGCAGCAACTGATGGACGCAACACCCAACACTCTTGGAGGATACTGATTATCTAGACCCATTCCAGTCTGGGTTTCGACCTGGTTACGGGACTGAATCAGCCTTGGTCACCCTGATGGATGATCTTTAACGAGGGAGCGACAGGGGCATGCAACCCTGTTCATTCTTCTTGATCTCTCACTGTTTTTTGATCCCTTTGACCATGGTGTCCTCCTGGATTGACTCCGTGGGATGGTCACTGGAGGCACTGTGCTACAGTGGTTCCAGTCCAACCTACGGGGACATTTTCAGAGAGTAGCATCGGGTGATCATTCCTCAGCCCCCTCGGCAATTGAGCTACGGGATGCCGCAGGGCACCGTATTGTCCCCAATGTTATCTAACATCTATATGAAGCCTTTGGGAGCGGTCATTAGAGGATTTGGAGCAAAATGCCATCAATACGCTGATGACACACAGCTCTATAGCCCTGTGACCACTGAATCAAGTGAGGCTGTGCAGGTCCAGGACCGGTGCCTAGACTCAATAATGGGCTGGATGAGGGCCAATAAACTGAAACTGAATCCTGGCAAGACAGAAGTCCTGTGGGTGAGTGGTTCTCGAGTCCAGAAGATAGGCTCACTGCCTGTTCTAGATGGGGTTGCACTCCCTCTGAAAGGTCATAGTTTGGGGGTACTCCTAGATCCATCATTGTCGCTAGAGGCTCAAGTGGCCACGGCAGCTCAGAGTGGCTTTTACCAGTTTTGGCTGGTTCATCAGCTACACCCTCTCCTGGACAGGGACAGCTTGGCTACGTTGGTACAGGCATTAGTAACCTCTAGACTGGATTACTGCAATGTGCTCTATGTGGGGTTGCCCTTAAAGATGCTTCGGAAGCTGGAGCTAATGCAGAATGCAGCAACTTGGCTGTTGTCTAGAGCTGCCCTTTTCCAGCATGCGGCTCCTTTGCTAAGAGAACTGCACAGGCTGCCTATTAGCTACCAGGCCAGGTTTAAGGTTTTGGTACTAGTGTACAAAGCCCTAAACAACATGGGACAAGGATACCTGAGAGAGAGCCTTCTCCCCTATCAACCTGCTCGGTCACTGAGGTCATCCGACGGCATGATCCTGGTGGTTCCACATAGACCTATCGTCCGATTGGTGTCCACCAGGGGAAGAGCCTTCAGTGTGGTGGCCCCCCTCCTATGGAATTCCCTGCCACTGGAGGTCAGACAGGCGGCAACTTTGTATTCCTTCTGGCGCCTCCTGAAAACGTCACTGGTCCAGAAAGCCTTCCCTTAATGACCAGCCATGGTTTATTTTGCACTTTGTTTCTTTTAAAATGTACTTTTAATACGTTTTTATTCTATTTTATTTTGTCCACAGCTTTGAACTTCTGAATGGGGAGCAGTATATAAATATTGTAAATAAAATAAATAAACACTAAACCAATTTCCAAAACCAGGGCTCTGTCCTTGAGGCAGGCGACAAAGGAGGGGGAAGCTTAAATATGGGCCAGACTTCACCTCTTTAAAAGGCTAGTTTGGGCTTTACTACCTCATTGGAGGAGAGCCTCCAAACTTTTCATCACCTTCTTAGTCCACCTGTTTTCCCAAGCTCTTCAATATTGATTATCCTCCGTAGATTTAGCACCAGGAACAGAGGAGAAAGGCGTACCATTCAAAGCCCTCCCCACCACACAATGACAGGCCAGGGATTTTGAATGTGTTGAACCAGGAATTGGGTACAAGCAACATCCCATGAAAACTGTGTACATGACAGTTCTGGAGTCCCTCTGAGATCAGGAAAGAGTCCCACCCCCAAGTTTTGTTTTTGTTTAGGCACAGGGGGGTCTACCAGAAATAAGCAGACTGACACCCCAACAAAACCTCTTAGGAAGAGGAGCCAATAGTACCAACCATTGTTGGCTCAAGTGGTATCCAGGATAACCAAGGGAGGGATGCTGCCCTGGATAACAGCAGCCTGCACCCACATATCAACTTGAAAATTAGATTTCGTGCAGCCTCTTCCAGCCCAGCCATACAGATCAGACTGCAGAAGCTAGACCACATTGCAGAAGGAAATGTTTGCAGAACAAGCAGTTCCTATTAACTCAAAGCACCTGAGCCCATTTAGAGGGAAAGGCAACCTCCCACAACCTGCTCTGTCCCTAAAAAAAACAACATGGAGAGAGTGCCTTCCTGATCATAAATAAAACCCTGCACATCATCTTCCTAAGGTGTCTTAGAAGGACACCATTCCCTGCCACCAATATCCTGCCTATTTGTGGGAGATCCTAAAGGTAAGAAAAACCTATTCTTAAATTTATCTTTAAGCTTATCCAAATGCGTGGGGGGGGCGGATTTCCCTGCGCCCAATAGGACACCAAGCAGGACATGCTTCATTAATGTTACCTATCTTGATTTTGGAACTATCAACGTTTTTTTTGGCTCCCAGAATGACCAACAGACTACTAACTAGGAAAAGGCTGGGAAAATCCTCTAAGAAGTTGCACAGGTGCTTGAATTGATGCTGGTCCTCAAGAAAGTAGCAGTCTAATTCTTTCCTGGTGAGAGGAGAGGGGTCCCAGAGCCCAAGTGGGTTAGCAACCTCCGTTTCTGCTTTGGAGAATGCAGATGTCATCAGGCCTCCCTTCCAGGCCAAAGTATACTCAAGGAGATGTAGATTGACCCAGGAGATGTACTCAGGTTTCGGTTTCATTGATAACTCAATCCTTTGAAGGGATTAGAGTTTATCATTAAGGCTCCAACCAGACTCTTGCTAGCATCACCACTAATTGATTTCCATGAAACTGTCAGACAAACAAACTATTGTCACGGCAAGGGGCATTGGTGGCTCTCAATCACTGCCCCCCCTCTATTTTTGCAGTAGCTGCTAACTCTCAGCAGAAGCTCTCTAGCTTTCCCTTGGTGTTTGTTTTAATGGCGGGCCTGCTGCTCTGAACTGGGCTATCAGACTGGGTTTCAGGGGTGGGGAATCTGAAGACCTGCTACTCCTCAGCTGTAAGATGGCTGGGGGGGGGGGGGGAAAGCAGAGAATGCAGAAGCAACTGACCAATTAGCAGTGGGGGAAGCCCAAGATGCAAAGAGCAATGTGATTGGTTAGCTGTCTAGTGGTACACTGTGCAGGTACGAAAGATGGAGAGGGAACTGAATGCGAGAGCAAGCAACAGAGCAACGTGGACTTGCACTGGGAGATCTTTTTTCGGTCTAAAGATGCATAGGATTGCACCCTTAGTTACTCACTGATGAGGCCTTGCTTGGACAATGCGGAAGGGGATGGGGAGGAGAGGCGAGGCTCAAAAAGGCCTCCAGCGGAGTCCAGTGTACAACACTGCCACTTGACTGGGGGGATCAGAGAGGCCCCCCTACAGCTCGGGAAAGGTCCAAAAAGTGCTTCAGTGGCAGTGCCTGGAGCTAAAGCTCCTGCTTGAAAAATAATGAAGATTGCTGACAGTGTTATAGTCAGGGCAGACAACATCCTTGGTGCAACGAAAGAGATGAAAGAAGGGAACGTTCAACTTCAGTGGACGTAGGTTTTGGAAACTTTTAAAAGTTTATTATGGCCAAGAACATTCAAGATGTAAAAAAAGGTTAAGGGGGTAGATTTCATTGGCAGAAATGGATAAGGAAATAGTCAAATACAGGGAGAACCATAAGCAACTCTCTAGACCCAAGTCTTTCTTGTCTAAGGCATCTTCCTGCACTGCCCCCACTCCACCAATAGCAAGCTTCTTTATATGCAAGCAGCAAGCACTATCAGATTAATATACCAACCTTTGTCACTCTTGTACAAACCCTATGATAATTATTTCATTCATCTGTTGGTTTTTATTGAAACAATATGTTTTAGGCTGCCTGCTTTTTTATTATTGAAACAAGACGTTTTTAGGCTGCCTGCTGCTTTAGTTAATTGGATTTTACATGCTTGTTATTTTATTTGTGGACCACCTTGGTTAGGCTTCTAAGTATCAAAGGCTGAATAAGTATAAATAAATAAATAAATAAATTCAGATAAACAGGAGCTGCATTCTAGAATTCTATAGAATAGGGAAGCTCTTCTCATATACTTGGCACACTTTCTTGAACTATGCCTGATATGAGGGAGATCATAAAACAGACACACGGACTGCCAAGATGTTGCAACAGCTTCGCAACTTCTATTGCTTAAACAGTCCATGCCAAAGATATAATCAGGCTCTTAAACAGGGATTCACAGCAAGCAGAGAGGCACGTCTGCCTTATTTCCACACCCAGATGTCCAAAGAAAACACCAGAAAGTCTCCTATCCGCCTCTGAGAGTTTTTTTCCCCACCATTAAACCATTTCTGAGAACACGTGGGGACAGGAATAAGAAAAGAATTATCTCCTTTCAAGGAAACATGCTATGGAACTATCAATGTAACTTTTTTTTAAAAAGTATATTTTGCTATGAATACCTAAGTGCACGCACACACACCAAATTCTGTTTTATTCAAAAGCTTGGCTCAATGTTTCAGATGATTTCTCACTTCCTCCATATTTTATGTCTAGAAGAATCAGCAAGGTCACTAGATTCTAGAATTCTTGAGGGCCAGACAGGAACTGGGAGAACTGCAGAACAGGTCTATGCATGTCTCTCTCTCTCACACACACACACACACTTTCTTTTCACCACACCTCCCCATCCTACAAAATGACAGCCTCTATTAATACAGCACTCTATCTGATCCCAGCCCCTGAAAGGGTTCCCATAGGCTCTGCCTGACCCTTCCCACCCCCCAAAGCTTACATTCTAAAGCCAGAAAATAGGGGATGTAATTACACGTGTTGAAGATCTGGTTGCAGCTAGGAACTACGGTTAAAGGAATTCACCGCTGTGGCACAAAAACTGGAATTTTAAACTAGGGCGCGCCGCCTGTGCCCTACTGCTAAGAGGGGTTTCCCCCCCTCTCTCTCTCTCTTCCCTCCTAATTAAATAGGGGGGGAATCGATACATGAATGCAAGACCAGAGTCTACATCTATCAATAGGGGAGGGAGGCATTTAACCCTACTTTACTAGAAACTTGTTTCTTCTCCCCCACCCCCGCTTCTGATAGACGAGCCTCCGAGGCCTACTCCCCATCCACCGGGGGAAAAGTGAGGGGTGAGAATAAAGAGAGCAACGCCTAATACATACCAAGCCCTACACAAGCCGAAACCACCTCCAGCCACAGCTGCCGCTAGCCACGGCCGGAAATAGAGGGGAAGGCGTCAAAGCCCCGCCCCCGCAGAGGGCGGGCTAATCGGGGGAGGGGCCCAATCACCCAACGGCGAGCGACTTTTCGGAACCAGGAGAGGAAGAAGAAAAAAGACGGACAGGTGAGGGCAAGGCGGAAGTCGCCGCCTCACCGCCCCTTGTGTCGCATGTTAATAACATTTCACACACAAAAAGGGCGAGGAGAGTGAGTCCACCGGAAGCTCTGCTATGGCAGGAGATGGACCGGAAGGGGAAAAGCGGCCGCCGCGGAAGACTCGTGTCCAGAGCAGACACGTTTCTCTCAGTTCCTATGGGAAAGCCTTTCCCCCCCACACACACACACACAACCCCGGCGCCTTCCAGACGCGTTGGGACTACATCTCCCAGCATCCCCCAGCCAGCCATGTTGGGGCTTATAGTCCCCCAACACTTCTGGAGGGCGCCGGGATTGGGGAAGGCTATGGAAAGGCTGGAGTTGCGCGCGCATAGGGTAAAAAGCTAATGCTCCTACTCGGAGTAGGCCCACTGAAATGAATTTAACGAAGTAGTCATGACTAGAGATGTGAAGGCCCCGGAAAAAACGGGGAAAAGTCGAAAAAACTTTTCCCCCTTTTTCTCTGAAAATTTCTGTTTTTTTTCCTGTTTTTTTTTTTTCCTTCAGAAAAAACCAAAAATGTTGGGGAAAAAGGAAAAACCGATTTTCCAAGAATTTTTCCGGTTTTTTCCCGGCCGTCACATCTCTAGTCATGACTAACTTAAACCCCAGTCATTTCAATGGGTTTGCTTTAAGCAAGACGTCAGATTTTATCCACATGCCGGGTTACTTGTTTTGACAGGGAACTCCATTTTAGGCTGTCCCTGCTGCTGTATGCACGCTTTCCTGGGAGTAAGTCCCATTGAATTGCTCTACAACTGCACTTCATGGCTATTCAAAAGTAACAACTCATTGAGTTGTTCAATAGGACTTACTCCGAGCTAAAGTGTGTGCCAAGGTTTGCAGCCTATTTTATTTTATTTATTACATTTATATCCCGCCTGTTTTCCTCCAAGGAACCCAAGACACCATACACAATACTCTCCATTTTATCTTCACAACAACCCTGTGAGGCACAGGTTATTTTAGCCTTCCCCAACCTGATGCCCTCCAAATGTTTTGGACTTCAACACCCATTAGTTCCTGGGTGCTTCAGCATTGACCTGTGGCCTGACTGGAGTCCACCCAGAGATCAGCCTTCAGTGTGGTGGCCCCCTGTGACGATACCCCACATTTCCATCTCCCTATGTATGTCTAGAGAGTGCCCAATGTTGGACTGAGTGGGTGTGGCTGATGATGCTGGGAAAGGGAGGGGGAGGAGTACATATAGTGCGAGGGAGTGTTTTAGTTTATCTTACTGTCTTGGTTGGGAGAGGGTAGTTGTGTGGAAGATAGCTGTGTGTGATCTAGTCAGGAGTGTGTGTGAAGAGATTGTTAGGATTGTTAGTAAATTATTAGAAGTGTTAAGAATAGGCAGGTGTTAAATGGATTTAAAAGAACTGTTAACAACAATAAATGTTTTCTTTTATTTTTGCTACCACAAACCACGTGTCAGCTTGGCTTTGTAACCTGCTCTATAAGTTTAATAAAGAAGCACGCATTGTTACACCTTCAGCCAACATACTCACAGGAGAACCTTATTCAAAACCCTTAACACCCTTTTCCCCTCTGCTATAAGGGAAAAGTGGTGCGTCTTTTACCCTTCCCTCAGGTATTTAAGTGGTGGTGCTTAGCCTGAGAGGAGTGTGCTCATCTAGGCCTAGTGTTTGAGGCTGTGGCGGCACACCTGCTTTCTACGAAACTCCCTCGGGCAGTAAGGCAGGTGCCAACAATATTGTTTCTGGTGCCTCCTGGCTTTATTGTTACTGTGTTTATAAATAATACTTTTTAATATGGTGTTTTATTTCTTTTATCTTTTTATCTTTTATTGTTAACTCTGGAATCCGTTTAGATGATAGGAATGCTGGGAGTTGTAGTCCAAAACATCCGGAAGGCCCCAGGTTCGTTAAGGATGCATTGGGGACATCTGCAACTTGAGTCAGCACAGTGGGCGCATTATTCAGATCAGGGCCATAGCTGGAGGTTGTGGGGCCTCCAACCCATCCACCCCCTGCAGTCCTGATCTTTTTTTTTTTTTTAATTTCAACATAATACAACATAAAACAACATAAAATACAATACATAACCAACATACCCCCCAGTGCACCCCTCCCCCCAGGAAACCTTCAATTATTCACTATCCATCTTTCCAAAATTGTAAAGACTCTTTTGAAGGTATTTGCCCCTTCCCCATTCTTAATACATATTCCAAAAATGGGCTCCATATATCTCCAAAATCATTCTTACTGGACATTCCCCTCTTTATTTTCATTTTACACGTCAGCTTATCATTAAGTGCCATATCCCATATTTCTTTATACCATTCTTCTATAGTATATATCCCTTGCCCTTTCCAATTTTTAGCAATCATTATTCTGTCAGGAGCCAGGAGGTTGTTTATTAATTCTCTCTTATTTATATTCTCATTGCCTTTATCCCATATTGCTAGTAGAGCCAGCTTTGGGCTTAATTCCAATTTATTCCAATTATTTCACTTATTTCTTTGAACACCCTTTCCCAAATTTTTTGTACATATTCACAGCTCCACCACATATGAAAATAAGTTCCAACCTCCTGACATCCCCTCCAACAATTCTTGGACACTTTTTTATCTATCTGATGAAATCTTACCGGTGTTAAATACCATCTCCATACTGTCTTATAATAATTCTCCTTAATTCTAATCGACAACAGCTTTAACATTCTTGCATCCCACATCCTCCCCCAGTTATGTTCATTAATTTGCTCCTTTACATCATCTTCCCAAATCTTTTTAATAATTTTAAGAGAGTCCTGATAATCATCTTCCTCTATCAATATTTTGTATATCTCACTAGTCAAACCTTTTTTAATTTTAGCTTCTTCCTTCCTCTTGATTCAATAAAATCTTCAAATCTTGTATTATTTCTACATTTCTTATTTTTCATCTTCCATTCCTGTGTCCATTTTTCCAATTGTAAACCTTTGAACCAAGCTATCTTTTGTCCTTTTAATAACTCTCTAATTTGCTCCTTATCTATCATTCTTTCCATCCAATTCCTTAATTTAATAATTTCCTGATCCTTCAGACTCCCTTCCAACTCTACTTTTAAATTCCTTGGGAAGTTTCTCACTACTACCACTGGGGCGAGTGGAGAGTCTTCTGGTATTAACTTTACTTTAACTTTCTCCCAGATCTCTAGAATATTTTTCAGCAACGGGTTGTCCAGTCCCCTCAAATCTTTCTTTTGAATTTTAATTAAAAAAATATTTTGCAAATTGAAATCTAGTTCTCCTGTTTGCGTTTCTAACCATCCTAAATCTTCCTCCCCTAATATACTATTTATAACATATCTTAACTGATTAGCAATATAATAATTTTTTATATTAGGAAGTCCCAAACCTCCTTTCTTTTGTGTCTTATACCATAACCCTTTATTAATCCTAGCTCTCTTATCTCCATTGCAATAAGCGTTAATCATATTTTGCCAGCTCTTTAACTCTACTTCCGATATTTTAATCGGAAGCATTCTAAACAAAAAATTAATCTGAGGTAATATCTTCATTTTAATAACCGCTATTCTACCAAACCAAGAATGTTTTAATTTTCTATATGCCTCTAACTTTTCCCCTACCTGTTTTTTCAAACTCGCAAAGTTAATTTCCTCTAACCTATCTAAATCTTTTGCAATATTAACTCCTAAATAACGCACTATATTTTTAAGCCTAAGACCTAACTTAACTTTACCCTCCTCCATCTCCTCCTTGTTATAATTAAATAGCATCATTTCTGACTTCCCCCAATTAACTTGTAAACCGGTAATCTCCCCAAATTCTCTCAAATGCTTCTTAACCAACTCCCCGCTCTCCAGGGGATCTTCTAATGTCAGTAATGTATCATCCGCAAACATATTCATTTTAATCTTCTCCTTCCCTCCTATCCCCTTCAATCTTACATCCTCCCTTATAACATTTGCCAAAATTTCTATCACTATCGCAAATAAGATCAGTGAAAGTGGACATCCTTGTCTAGTTCCTGGAGCTAGTGTAATCTGTTGCGTTAACCCATCATTAACCATTGCTTCTGCTTTATTATTTTTATACAGCTGATCAATCACTCCCATAAATTTATCTCCAAGCCCAAATGTTTTTAAAATTATTTTAAGTGCTGGCCATTCCACGCAATCAAAGGCTTTGAATATATCCAGTGCTAACAAATCTGCTTTTAACTTCCTTTTTTTAATAATATTAATTATATTTAAAACTCTTCCAATTAAATTAGGCATTTGCCTTCCTGAAATAAATCCACATTGGTCTTTTCTAATATATTTATATATAAACATACCCATTCTTTTTGCCATTATTGCAGTAAAAATTTTTGAGTCTTGATTTATTAAAGATATTGGTCTGTAAGATGCTGGATCCGTCAAATCCTTTCCTGGCTTCGGGATTAATATAATCAAGGAATGATCCCACGATGGTGGGGTCTTTCCTCCTTCTATTATACTGTTAAATAATTTTTTCAATCTTGGTATTAAAATTCCTCTGAAAGTCTTATAATATTCCGGCCCCAAACCATCCATTCCCGGAGATTTCCCTCCTTTTAATTTATCAATAATTCCTTCTATTTCTTTCTCAGTAACTAATCCTTCCATATAATCCCTATCCTCCCTGCAGTCCTGATCAGGATTAGGCTGGCCCTGCACCTGCCAATTATATTGCCAAATAGTGATCCATTGGGTAATGCGTGTAGGAGTAGTGAGAGTGCAACACAGCTGTATCTGTGTATATGGGAAAGAATTATAATATTAGGGTAACCAGATAAAATCCAGGTCAGGGTTCATGTAACTTTAACAGTTGTAGAGAAAAGGGAATTTCAGTCAGTGTCATTTGCATGCAATTAGTCCCTGGTGATATTCCCTCTTCATCACAACAGTTAAAGGTGCAGGCACTATACTACAGTGACCATATACAAAAGAAGGCAGGGCCCCTGCAACTTTAACTGTTGTGATGAAGAGGGAATTCCACCAGGAACTAATTGCATACAAATGTCTCTGGCTGAAATCCCTTTTCTCTACAACTGTTAAAGTTACATGAGCCCTGACCTGGATTTTATCTGGTCAGCCTAGCTAACTTGAGTGTAAGCACACAGGGCCCCTATTCAGACAGGGATCCTGGTGGTTCAAGAGGGGGATGTAAGCTTCTGCCTTCCTGTTCTTGCCCTGCAATAACACTCCCCCAGGAGCAGGGCGGGGGCAGGGGGTAGAAAAGGAAAAGTCTGCATTGGAATCATGGAATTGGACTGAGGCTGCAATTCTATACACTCTTACCTGGGAGAAGGTCCCACCCGGTCAATAGGGCTTATATCTCTGAATGCACTGTTAGCTGTACTTTCTCAGTCTCCCTCTCCCAATTTTTTTTTTAATTTTTAAAATCTAATTCCCACAAAATGCAGATTTCCACCCCTGGCCCAGAGACTTGAATTTTAAAGACCAAGAAGCTCCTATTTTTGTTTCTACATTTTTGGTTGGGGAGAACATGGAGCTGACCAACCACAGCTATGCTAAAGTCCCAGCCTTCTCCACCACCTCCTGGGAGCAGCAGTTACTTTTACCCTACTAACGAAAGGGGTGGAGTGAGGAGGGAGAGCATGGTGCCAAAACAAAAAACCTAGAAAGTTTCGCCTACAAACAAATCGACAGCCTACTCTACTCTGTAAAAAGGGGCAAGCAACGCAAAGAAACATATTAGAGATTTGGGAGTTAGAACGGCTCCTCCTCTCTTGACCCACATTTGGCAGACCAAGAAGTGAATTGCAATGGTTTTTTTTATCCTAAATTCATGCCTCTTTTTCCTATCTCTATGGTTTCTGGTCCACTGTCAGAACCGAAAGGCTGCGTGTGTGTGTGTTTTTTAAAGCCTAGAGAGGTCGCCGGAAGTGATGGCATGACGACTACCGGAAAGGAAGGAACGAAAGAAGGGAACAGTTTCACTCATAAGCTTATAAAGTCTGACTATAAGCCTATATTTCTACACCTTGGATAGGGGGGGAAAGTGTAATTGTGTTTATAGCTTTACTAGGTCCTTATTGATACTTCCGGTATTAAACTGAACTGACTACTACTCGAATTGGCAATAGGATTTGCACTGGAAAACTTTCAATTCCGTTCTGTTGTTTCAGATTTTGTGTTAGTCTAACTTTTTTTTATCTCTATGGGAACAAATAGTGTGCCGCCATGACACGACGGAAAACGTCGGTTGCCACGGCAACGCCAAAGAGCAGCGGACTTTATGGCTTTCGTGAGACTTCCGGTTCCCGTTTGCGGGTGATTGAATTTCCCACGTGAAGATCAAGAAAGGCAGAAATGCTGGCCTCAGTTCCCTAACTCCCTTTTCCTGCTGAAACACCACCACCCCTTATAGCTTTCATCTAACATCCGAAGAGCAGGCAGGCTTCTCCAAGTGAGAAGCAGAGAGTAGAAGGCATAATTATGTCAAAGCAATGCAGTGAAAAGGAAATTCTAACTCTGCACTGTTTTGTTTAAATATTTGTTTAAATACTAGGTACTTCCACCACTACTCTCCCCTACATGTGTGGAGGATTTTAATAGGATCTGGATGCGTTTTCGAGGAGTGGGAGAGAGAGGCAGGTGTGCTGCTACACCTGGTGGGCAATACAAACAGTGGTGCCACGTTACCTACCTGCATGATAGCAATCAACCCCTTTGTGTTTAGGCTCCTCAACACCAGTTGTAGTTGATTCCACAGTGAGTGGGTGTGTAGCACCTCCCCTTGGGCTTCCTAACAGCAAAGCTTCGAGCCCCTCATGTTGTAGCACCAGCAGTACTGATACAGCTGCTGCCTTCAATCACGTGGGGCTGCCCTTGAAGACGACTCAGAAGTTACAGCTAGTGCAAATTGCAGCAGCTAGGCGGCTGACAGGTAGATATAACACCGTTCTTAAAGGAATTGCACTAAATGGCTTGGGACCTCGATACTTGAGGGAGCGCCTCTCCCTATATATGCCTGTGTTGTATAAATCTGAACAGATCTATGATTTTCACCACAAAACATGTCCATTTCCCCTGACACGTATCTTACACGCATCCTACATGTGTTCGCTGACATGCACACCCAAACCGTCCACACACGGCACCCCAAAGGCCCATTCCCCTCTGCCTGTCCATTGTATCCATTTCTGCAAAAGTCAAGCTGCTTGCAAGTGATTTGGTGGCACAAGAACTAGGAGCTTGTCAATATTGCCAATGTTCCTTCTTCTCCAGGTCAGACTCCATTGTAACCAGGAGTGACTCATCCAGATGTGACCTTGGCACACCTGGAGAGACAAAATGACCATATAAGGGAATGCTAGAAGTAGAGGGACGTTGCAAAGCATCTCTGGGTACAAGTAAAATAGCACATGGCAATGCAATGCCACGTCTGGCCACTACTCGGGTCTACTCGAGAGTAGCTGTAGCCGGAAATGATGTTTTTTGGGGCTGTAAACCAATGGGATGAGGGCTAATGTCATGTGACATCTGATGTATAAAAGTACTTGTTTGGGCCTTGGCGGGTGTGACTCTGGAAAGCAGCGTTAGCGTCCAGAGGTCACCTATTCTGCGCAGAATAAAATTAGTTTCCAAAGCTTCAGGAGGTCTTTCGTCAAGTGTTTCATATCTGGACTTTGGACACTTGGGAATAGCATAATTTATGCAACAGCTGGCGACCGCGGCAGGACCCTGGCGACCCGTGGACTGGAAAGAGGACTGCTACCTCCGGGGAGAAAAACAGGCGCCTTGGATGGGAATTTCCCCTCCACTCCTCGGAGCTCAGGTCTCTGGCCAGGGTCACGGCTAAACAGGGTACCAGAAAACCGAAAGACCCAGAGGCTGCGGAATTTAGGTAGGGGCGTCGGTGTTCCGTTTGCTCCCCACCCGTCCTCTGATACACGGTACGTTTTCAGCTCATCTTTTCTAGGCTGCACTTTTGGGGGGCTCCCTTTAGCGCTAAGGCTAGTTCCCATTTGGGCAGAGGAGCAGCGTAAAAGACTGTTCTAATCTGCCAAGGTGTGTGTGTGTGTTAAGTAGGAAGATGGGGGTTAAGCGTACCACTCAGAAGGAGGAGACCCCCCTTGACTGTGTATTGCGCAACTACAAGTCATTTTTGTGGGGGTGGGGGAGATTTGAAAAAGGGAGACTTGATCAAGTATTGTAATTTTGTTTGGACGTCTTTTGTGGGATGTGTGTGGCCAAAAGGGGAAACTTGGGATCTGAAAATGGTGAGAAATGCGCATGACTATGTTATTGGAATGAAGATGTGGGATCAATTGCCTTACATTGATACATAGCTGGGAGCAGTTTAAAAGTAGACCCCAGTGTGGGAAAGAGAGATTCCTCCCTCCTTGAGAAAGGAGGGAAGTTCAAAAGCTATTGTATATTTTTTGTATTTTTATATGAATCAAATGAAAAGAGTAGAGTTTTAAAATATAGCTTTTCTCATTTGAAGCCTTTTGTTTCTCATGCGTTTTAAATCCATAAGAAATGGAACACCAAAAATAAAAGTTATACAAAATGAGGCTTCAGAAGAGTAAAGAAAATGCAGGCAGATTGATAGAGTTAGAAAAGGCACTGTATTTAAGAGAGCTGAATACGTAGCCAGTACAGCCAGTGTAGCATAGTAGTTAGAGTGTTAGACTGAGACTTGGAAGATCCAGGTTCAAGCACCAGTCAACCATGAAACCTACTGGTTGACTTTGGGCCATTAACTGACTCTCAGCCTTACCTACCTCTCAAGGTTGTTGTGAGGATAGTGTGGAGAGGAGGAGGATCATGTGTGCCACCTTGGTCTCCTGAGGAGGGGGGGATGGATATACATGTAACAAATAAAAGGTTTAGACCTGGGACAGGTTTCTAGCTGCAAAAGCTGTAAAAGAAGGCTTGGAATCCTGCTCCACGGGCACAGGGGGTTTACACCACTATTTGGGGTTTATGACAAGTAATATTATTTTAAGCTGTTTTAAAATATAAAAACTGCCGCTCTGATGTCTGATTCTTTTCAATGAGAATAAGAGATATTTGCAAGCAAACAACTTAAGTTGAACTCGCCCCTTTTCCTTCCCCCCCCCCCCCACTTCTTCCTTCCTCCCTCTGGCTCTGTTGCCAGCAACAAAAGCCAGTACTTAAAAGAGGTAATTATTACCTACTGGACTCTTTATGTACTTAAAGGAATCCTTTTGTTCCTGAGAAGTATCGGCTCTGCCTTGAGGCAATGGGCCATCAGCACAGAGATAGACAGAAAGAATAGCCACAGCTGTCCTGGCCTGTTCTTTTTTTGTTTAGGCAGGGAGGAGGAAAAGGGCAAGAAATATTTGAAATGTGCCAAGGGCGGTGTCCCATGGAAATGAACGGGGTTACGTTTGGGCAGTTGTAGAGATTTGTAGCGTGTGGCTTTTTGAATTCTGTATAAGAACCCTGATCAACATTTGGGTGACTGCATGGGGATTTTTTGTCTGCTTTTGGGTCAGATAAGCCTCACTTTGCAAAGGGATTAATAAACTGGAGTTTAGAAAATTGAATGTTAGAATGCACAAAATAAAGAAAATGACCACCCATTTTGCATGACTTGGGTTTGAGGGAGAGATAGGAAGTGATGCCCCCGCCTTACACCCCAAATCCTGCCCAGGTGCCCCTTCTGCCACAACGATCCGTGGCACAAGCCCCCCCTCCTCCTCGGGTACCCAGACCAGCAACCGCAGGCAAGTCCTTACACCCCAAACATCCTGGCAAAAGTCACAAGGAGGGGGGCTCTGATCCCCCTCTAGTGGGCTAGTGAGCCATGTGGCAGCAGTCCAGACGGCTTTAAACCCAAGATGGCAAGAAGCAAGCTGCAGTGCCCCCAGTAGTTAGATCTTGCTAAGAGACAAGGGCGTGTGTGAGGAAGCCTTGCCACACCAAGCACAACTAACCCATTGCTAGCTTCAGAGATTGGCATCCATAGACTCCATAATGAGCAGTTGGGAATGAATAGCCAAGAGGATGCCCTGGTTATAGCAAAGGTCCTGCAGGAAGCTAGCAATGCTCTAGAAAAGCTGCATGGAGCCAAAGAATTCTCTCCCCGGCACCTCCGCTCGCAGGAAGCAGCAACCAAAAGAGAGTTTGGAGAAAAGAAACCGGACCCAAGTGTTCCAACAGCAACATTGGCTGTGCCACGCAGCATTCCAAACTGAGAACCACATACCCTAGATGGCAGAGCAAACCTAGAACGCTACCACAGGCTGATTTTACATGGAATGGCTGCTTCAGTGCACAAAGTGGTGGATCAAACCAAAGTCTACCAACTCAAGCAAGAACCGAGTGACAATCCTGCTGCCTTTTTAGAATGCCTGATAGAGAGACTTAAGAAGCATTCTGACCTAAATCCAGAGGCACGAGCAACCCAGCCAACTTACAGCTGCCGGGAACAGCACGAAGAAAAGAAACAAGACCACAAGGCAAAGCAACAAATAGCACTACTGGCAATGGCAATTAAAAGACGGGTGAGAAAACTGACAGAGGGGGGAAGAAACCAAGGCCCCCTGGACGACTGAAAGAAGGCAAAGGAGTAGAAAGAGAGAAGAGCCAGAGTGTTGGTTCCTCCAGTGATAGAGAAGAAGCATGTTGAAGGTGGCCCGGATCCCCTATGCTCACCACTGAATTGCTGGCTGCAATTGAAGAGAAATTGTGGCTGAAAGAATCCAGGGACTGATTGCCCCAGGTGAAGGAAGAGGACATGAATAGAGAGAAAAGAAGGTTGATAGAAAGAAAGAAAGAAAGAAAGAAAGAAAGAAAGAAAGAAAAGCGTTTCATGTGTTCAGCACATATCCCCTCATCACAAAGGTGGGGATAGCAAAGCTGAAACATGAATTCTTGGTGTCAGGAAAGTGCCCAGTCGCCTTGCTTGGTTGTGATCTGCTAGCAAAATTGCAAGCGCAAATCTACTTAGAAAGAAAAATGATAATAGAGTCACCCAAACAGCAAAGCTCTAACCATCAGATGACCATTTTTGAGAAAAGTGCTGAACAGAGGGGGGAAAAAAAGGATTATGCTTTGAGTAATTTCTTAGAGCAAGTGCCGCCCGAAGCTTGGGCTGGAAGTGGACCTGCTCAAGCAAAGAATACAACACCAGTGAAAATACAAGTGAAGCCAGGAGATCTGCTATTGGAAATGGACACCAATCATGGAGAAGGCTTTCCTTGAATAGAAGAAGGCTTTGATGTCACCTCCAGAAAGGCATAGCGTTGGGAGTGCTGACTCAAAGAATGGGAGGAGACGTCGAGGTACATGTCCCACATGATGCTGCCCAAATTTTAGGCACAGTTGGAGAGAAACCTCTGAATCCCAGCAGACAGTCCCGCTATGAAATAGCTCTGCTAGGGACACCGGGACTGACCTTCAAACTCAGCAACATCCTGAACCCAGCAACCCTCATGCCAGTAGAAGGAACGATAGAACATGACTATGTGGAAGTCTTAGAGCAAGTGACAATCGCACGACCAGACCTGTCAGATGTGCCTCAGGATGATGCGGAAGTAGAGATGTTCGTGGACGGATCCAGTCGTGTCATAAGAGGCAAGTGATACATGGGTTGTGCTGTAGTAGTCCTGAAAGGAGAGACTTTAAAGAAAGACTTCCAACCAGCTGGTCAGTGCAAGCTGCAGAGTTTACAGCACTTGCAAAAGCCCTAGAACATGCAGAGGGCATGAGATGCTATAGAGAGAGAGAGGCTTCATCAGGACAGAAGATCGCCAATGGACCACAGATTGAAAGACTGCTGGAAGCATGAAAGAAGCCACTTCGAGTATCAGTGATGCATGTCCATGCACATAGAAAAAGTAGCTGTCCAGAAGAACGAAAAGAGAACTAGTTGGCAGATGAAGCATCAAAAGAGGCAGCTATAGAGGGACCAGAGCCAGAACCAGCAACTGAATCTTCTACCAGTAAAGAGACAACACCAGTTTACTCACCAAAAGAAGAAACGGCCGCCAAAGAGTGCCAAGCAACAAAGACTTCAGAAAGATGGTGGGTTCTTCCAGGAGGAAAAGTAGTGTTGCCAAGACCTCTGTTGATCCAGCTAGTACTAGCCTTACACCAAAGCACTCACCTGGAAGGGAGTGCTCTGGGGGGACTTAATGACACGGGAAGTGGTGGCACCAGGACTGTATGTTGAAATGCATAGAGCTGCGGCAAATTGCCCCACTTGTCAGAAAACCAACCCAAAGGGACACTCTCATCCCCAACCTACAGGTGGCCGGCCATGGACCTTCTACCCATTTCAAAGACTTCAAATTGACTTTGCTGAGCTGATGCCAACCCTCGGGTACAAATACTTGCTAGCAATTGTAGGCCAGCTCGCGGGGTGGGTGGGAGCATTTGCACAAAGAAGGCCACGGCACAGGCCACAGCCAAAGTCCTCTTGAAAGAAATCATTCCCTGTTTCCTGGTGCCTGAGGTGATAGAGTCTGATCAAAGATCACACTTTATTGCACAGGTAGTTCGTGAAGTGTTGATAGCCCTGGGAATAGAATAGGTTCTCCACTCGCCCTGGAGACCACAAGCCAGTGGCCAAGTAGAAAAGATGAACAAGACTCTAAAAACAGCCTTAACGAAACTAGCTATAGAGACAGAGTTGAAGAAGCCACAAGCATTGCCTCTTGCCCTTACGCGAATCAGGTGCACCCCAAGGGGTAGGTCTAAATTGTCACCTTTTGAAACTGTATATGAGAGGCCGCCCCGCATACTGCCTCTGACCGTAGCTGAAAATGTGAATTTAGAGATAAGTTGTCAGGAGATACAAGAGCATGTAATTGCCTTTCAGTCCGTTTTATCCACTTTGCATAGATATGTGGTGCCTTTCCAAAGACTGCCCTTGGACGTGCCTGCGCACCCATTCAATCCAGGCGATTGGGTCCTAATTCGAACTTGGAAAGACGAGCCTCTTGCTGAGAAATGAAGAGGGATGTACCAAGTTTTGCTGATTTCCAGCTCTGTTGTTAAAGTTGCTGGAAGAAAGAGGTGGACCCATTACACATGTGTCAAGAGAGTTCCACCAACAATCCAGGCTGACACAGCACCAGAAGAGCAGAAGTAGTTGGTGAAGAAAAGTGATTTGGACCCAAAGCTGTTGTTCAAGCAAAAGCCATGAACTTGTTATAGTTTCTATGTCACTCGGGAGGAGGGATTTTGGTTTGGATCTCCCTCGGAGAAGCTCTGAATGAGAACCAGTTTGTGAAACTTATTGTATACCTCACAAAAATCTGGACCAACAACACCTGTTTGGCCTGCGGAATGGCTCCTTTGTCACACAAAGGAGGGCTACCTTTTGTGGCCCACCCCATCAACTTGACTGCCTTGAAGAAGAATGAAACTGACCCATACTCCTAAAAGAGAGTGTGTGTGCATATCACAGAAAGAGACTGGAAAATTTGTGGGAACCTGCTTTGTAGAAATGTAATGGGTTCTTGGAAGTAAATAATTATGATTGCATGGTAAGATTGTGATAGTTAAGAGCACCCTTTCCAAAGTCACAGGTAACTTCTCAAACCCTGGTGATTTTGATAGAAAAACACAGATCAACACACAGGTTGTAGTTGATATGTAAGAAGTATGCTTACAAGCAGCTCCCAGTAGATTAGAGTAGAAGCTGTTATGTGAAAATGACTGCCTTTCTGGTTATATGTTTCTGTATCATTACTGGTTGCTGTTTCCAATGTACAACTTCTTTGTCGGCTGCCTACAAGACATGCAGGTATGAGAGAGAGCCAGTTAGAAGTAACACAAGCAGCCCCTTCAATTAAGGAGAGCCTTCAGGGGGGACTGTTGTATAAATCTGAACAGATCTATGATTTTCACCACAAAACATGTCCATTTCCCCTGACACGCATCTTACACGCATCCTACATGTGTTCGCTGACATGCACACCCAAACCGTCCACACACGGCACCCCAAAGGCCCATTCCCCACTGCCTGTCCATTGTATCCATTTCTGCAAAAGTCAAGCTGCTTGCAAGTGATTTGGTGGCACAAGAACTAGGAGCTTGTCAATATTGCCAATGTTCCTTCTTCTCCAGGTCAGACTCCATTGTAACCAGGAGTGACTCATCCAGATGTGACCTTGGCACACCTGGAGAGACAAAATGACTATATAAGTGAATGCTAGAAGTAGAGGGACGTTGCAAAGCATCTCTGGGTACAAGTAAAATAGCACATGGCAATGCAATGCCACGTCTGGCCACTACTCGGGTCTACTTGAGAGTAGCTGTAGCCGGAAATGATGTTTTTTGGGGCTGTAAACCAATGGGATGAGGGCTAATGTCATGTGACATCTGATGTATAAAAGTACTTGTTTGGGCCTTGGCGGGTGTGACTCTGGAAAGCAGCGTTAGCGTCCAGAGGTCACCTATTCTGCGCAGAATAAAATTAGTTTCCAAAGCTTCAGGAGGTCTTTCGTCAAGTGTTTCATATCTGGACTTTGGACACTTGGGAATAGCATAATTTATGCAACACCTGCCCAAGACTTGAGATCCGTTGGAGGAGCCCTCCTCTGTGTCCCACTAATGCGAGACATAGACAGCATTTGGACAACACAATAATCAACGGGGGGAGGGGGAGAAACAGTAGTCAGTTGTGCTGACTATAGTCAGTTCGTGTCGTCTGAATACTGCCATACACTATGGTGGGACGTGGGAGAGGGCTTTCTCTGTTGTGGCACCCTGGTTGTGGAATGCCCTCCACTTGGAGGCCCGACTGGTGCCAGCCCTGATTTCATTCCAGCGCCAAGTAAAGATGTGGCTTTTTAACAAGACGTTTGATGGCTAAATTCACCAAGTCTGCACATTGTTTTAACTGTTTAAATTGTTTTTTTACTACTTTTAAATTTTTAGCTTGATTAATGGCTTAATTTGTTTTTAGCTATGCACATTTATTGTTTTGTATAATTTTATCTCTATGCTGCTCTGACATCCTAGTGATATAGGGTGGGATGCAAAATGTTTTAATAGATAAATAAATAAAATAAACATCTCTGTCCTGTTGCCACCATAACCAAGTGGCTCTCAAACATTATTTATTTGTTTATATACTGTGCCATATCTAAAATAGATTCTGGAGGGTTGAACATAGCACCACAATAGCAGCATGCGACAATGCTGCAGTCAAACAGCAGCAGACTGATGTACCATCCAGTGTTGGCTAGCCCAATTAAGCAGCAAGCCTGGAAGCATGGTACTCTGTACATGCTCAGAGGAAAATGTTTACTGGATCCTGATGTGGCTATAAAAACATAAGAAGATACAGTAATGCCAGTAGCTTTCCTGCTAGTGCTATAGTGGTAAATGTTGAAGTGCAACACTACGCAGGTACTCATTGGCCCTGAAGACACCTCAAACCACAGCTTTAACTACAGTGAATAAGGTTTTTTGCCTTATTCACCATGGTTAAAGCCATGGTTTAAGGCATCTCCTGAACAGGGCCAATTATGTCAATCCTATAGCCATGCCCCCAAGGAGAGTCCAAAAAGGCAGACAGCTGGGTTGATCTATCTGTGTGTGTGTGTGTTATTATATATGTATTATGAAAGAGGGACAAAAATGTCTCCCTATCCACTTTCTCCACACCATGCCTTATTTTACACATCTCTTCCACATCTCCCTTTGCTCACCATTTTTCTAAGCTAAAGAGCCCAGACGTTGTAGCCTTTTCTCAAAGAGGACTTGCTCCAGCCCCTTGATCATTTGGACTGCACTTTTCTGCACCTTTTTCAGCTCTGCAATGTCTTTTTTGAGATGCAGCCGCCAGAATTGTACACAGTATTCCAAGTATAGTTTGTTTGTTTATTTATTTACAAAATTTATTTAATGCTCTATATCTGAAACAGATTCCAGAGCCGTGAACATAAGAAGTAAAACAGTAGAAGATACAAAAATTAAACGTTAAAATTATACTTTATATAAACCACCCAGAAAGCTTTGACTATGGGGTGGTATAGAAATGTTGTTGTTGTTGTTAATTATAGTAATTACAATAAGGGCTTCATAACAGAGTAAAATTGCTTTATGAGGAATGCCTACGAAGTCTTGCCATTCTTGCCCTTTGAGTCATTGAGAAAGAACACCAGTCAGTTGTGTTGTATATAATGCAGACTGGAAGAACTCCAGGGCCAGATCTACACTAAGAAAGATATAGCACTATGAAAACGGCATGAAAGCGGTGTATAAAAAGCAAGAATCATAGAATAGTAGAGTTGGAAGGGGCCTATAAAGCCATTGAGCCACACTACTGCTTTATAGTGGTATTGAAGTGTACTGACGACTGTTAGGGCCCATAAGACACATACCCTATACCACTTTCAGACCGCTTTCATAGTGCTATATCCTGCTTGGTGTGGCTCCTGCCTTTTATACGCTGCTTTCATACCGCTATATCCTGCTTGGTGTAGATCTGTCCCAGGTTTAACTACAGTCTATGGAATGGGTAGTTTTTCCATGGATATCCTGATGAAGTTAGTGGAATTGCTTCAGTGCAGTGCTGCTGGCATGTGGCTTTTGAGGACTACAATATTACTATGATCTTTAGCCCCCTTCAGACTGAACGGCACATTTGGGGGTAAATCGAAGAACCCGTGCAATGATAACAATCAGGGCATAGTCTAAGTTTACTCTCCATTATCTAATCAGCTCTGAACTTTGCTTACTCATTTACGTTAATGGTTCTGCACCTAGACAAAATCTGCACCAAGTTTTTCCTTTATATCAAGGGTGGGGAATGTGTGGCCCTCCAGATGTTGGTGGACTGCAGCTCCCATCAGCCCTAGACAGCATCGCTAGTGGTGAGGGATGATCGGCACTGGAGTCCAACAACATATGTAGGGCCACGTGTTCACCATCACTGCCTTAGAGAAACGTTCCAGTAGCTGCTGAAGGTGTTCTATGAGAGGATATAACAATTACCCACCACTGTAGAGCTGCCTGTGGTGGAAAGCAGCGCTGTAGGGGAGCCTGGGCTTATATGGCCAAGTGTCAAGCCTTTTTTTTAATTAGCAAGGACAATGAGGTCATCTGCCAACCCCCTCAGACTTTCCTGTTTCCTCATAGCTTAGCTACAATCCTCAGAGTAACTAGTGTGGCGGGGGGGGGTGGGGGTGGACATAGATTTCCCCAGAAACAATATACTGACCCTGTTCAGACGACATGTTAAGCTACGGTGGTTAAGCATTTTGAGCTAAACATTATGGCTTAGCATGTCATGTGAGTGAACCATTCCTAACCATGGTGGCTATATAAACACGGTTTAAACATGCTCACTAATCATTTGCTGCAAAAAGGTTAGTGGCCTAACCATGGCTTATTGTGTTATCTGAACAGTCCCACTGTGAGCTTTCCTGTTATTATATTTTGGGGTGGCTTGGTCTTGAATGGGTAATTAAGTCCCATTAGCTTTACAAAAAACGTACAAAAGGCATATATAATAATATAAACATATATAACCTATGTTCACAAAATACATATATAATAATATAGACATATATAATCTATGTGGAAAGGTTACAACATCTGAATTGTTTATCTTAGAAAAAGGAATAAGGGGAGATATGATAAAAGGTGTACAAAATTATGCATACTGTGGAGAAAGTGGATAGGAAGACATTAATTTCCCTCTCTTATAATAGTAGAACCTGGGATCATCCTATGAAGCTGAGGGTGGGAGATTCAGGACAGATCGAAGAAAGTACTTCTTCACACAGTGCATAGTTAACTATGAAATTCTCTACCACAAGATAATGGATGCACTATGGATGGCTTTAAAAGGGGATTGGAGAAATTCCTTGGGGATGAGTCAAGCAATGGCTACTAGGCATTATAAGTATTTATATTACCACCAGTATTATTAGAAGTAGTATGCCTCTGAATACCAGTTTGTGAGATTCCCATTGCCGTTGCGGCACCTGGCTGGCCACAGTGAGAACAGGCGAGATGGACTCTTAGCTGCCTCTACAAGAAGGTTTAAAGCTCTTTCAAGGCGCTTAAAAATTTGTACCTCTACAAGGAGGGAGCGCAAATCGGGCGTAGAGGCGCACTATCCCTCCGATTGTGCGCATTATCGAATGCGCGTTAAATAGCGAGTTTTATTTTGCGGCGGGATGTGAAGCCGGCGCCCTGCCTCCCTGTTCTTAAGACATATATAATAACACACAGAGAGAGGGAGAGAGAGAATGGAATGGGAATTGCATGCATGAGCATTGTCCAGACGGCCTCTACAAGAGAGGTTTAAAGCTCTTTCAAGGCGCTTAAAAAAAATTACCTCTACAAGAATGGAGCGCAAATCGGGCGTAGAGGCGCGTTATCTCTCCGATTATGCGCATTATCAATGCGCGTTAAATCATGAGTTTTATTTTGCTCCGTCCGTTAAAGCGCATTTTGACTATGTGAACAAGCGCTTATGCGCATTAACTACTTGTAAAGCGCATTTTGGTCATCCGTTAATGCGCTTCACCGCCTCTCGCCGCCTCTCGTGCAGAGGGATTAGGTGCAAAGGCACTTCTGCGATTATGCGCATAATCACCTAACCAGGCGCAAAAGCGAATCCTTGTAGAGGGCATTGTGTGTGAGTGGGTGGGTGTGTGGGTGTGAGTGAGAGAGAGAGCGAAAGAGAGAGCGAAAGAGAGCAACACAGCTTCCTGAATTTTTGGACTGTTAGTGGGGGCAGATCATATGAGAACCTGAATTTCAGCTTTTACCACTACATTACTAGTGGGAAGGCTACCAGCATTACTGCATCTTGAAATTGTACCCCTTTATCTAGAACGGTGGTCTTTATTACGATCCAGCAAGGAAGACAATTTTCGCACACCGACACGATCAACAGTATGCATCTCACCCCTGAAAGTACTTTCTTGGCCAGGTGGCTTCAGCTAGGTGTTGTCGCCAAGCCCTTAACTCGGTCATCGGGTGACATGCGGTTCTTCCTTTCAGCGTCTTATTAGAAGATAAATCTGTTGTTTTTAGAACCTCCAGCACTTGTCACGATGGACATGTCAGACCCATTAAAACGCGCGCGCACACAGCACTAAATATACGGTGGTTTTAAGAAAGCGCTTCAGTTTCCAGATTTGAACGAACAAATTCCTATAAATATTTATTGGTTGGAAGTAAGTCCCTTTTAATCCATGAGACTCCAACTTCCGAATAAGAAGGGTTAGGGGGTTGGGCTGAAAACATCTCAGAGTGCGATGGTGGTGGTGCTGGAGGCACTGGAGGCTGCAATAGCAATGGGGTTGTGAATCTGCACCTTGGATAAGCTCCTTTAGAGTTCTGACCGAAACCCAGAGCGGATTAGCAGCCCCACTGCAATCAGAGTCACCAGCCTCCGCTGGGCGGAAGGACTCAGCCGAAGCGTCGTCACGGGCTTTCGTGCGCAGATCCTTCTCTCTCTTCCGCGCGCCCTCTAGCGGCCGCCCCGCGGAGCGCCCCGCTCTCTTCCGCTACGTCCTCTCTATGGTGCCCTCGGGCTCTCTCTATGGTCAGAGGGATGGCCGTCCTCCATTCCCCTCCCATCCTGTCAGTTCGAGGGCTGGGCGCTGTGGGATGAGAGCGGACTCTGGCTGACAAGTCAAGCCCTACCACAGCTAGAGAGCACTGCGCTCGAGCTGGAGGAGGAAGAGGAGGAAGAAGAGGAGGAGGAGGGGGAAAGGAGGAAGAGAGGGGCAAGGGGTAGTCCCCCTTCCCCACCCTGGTGGCATCATGCCCTTTGCCACAGCCAAGGTGACCACACGGCTGGCTCGAGGGGTCACGGCCAAAAGAGCGGCAGTGGCCCTGTTGGTGGCGGCATATGGCGCCAAGAAGTTGTACCCAATCCTGCGACGGCAGTGGGCTTCCTCTGGCCTCCAGGTGAACTCCAACCCAACAGGGGACTCCGACCCCGGTGAGCCACCAGCTAAGTGCAGTGCCCCCGACGAGGCGACGGCATCCCCGCCTGGCGTGAACAGGGTGTTCTTCCTCCGCCTCCTGCGCCTCCTGCGGTTGCTGTTCCCTGGGCCCCTGTGCCGGGAAACAGGGCTCCTGGCCTTGCACTCAGCTGCCCTAGCCAGCCGCACCTTCCTCTCGGTGTACGTGGCCCAGCTGGACGGGCGTCTGGCCCGCTGCATCGTCCGCAAGAACCCACATGACTTTACATGGCAGCTTCTCCAGTGGCTCCTCATTGCCCTCCCGGCCACCTTTGTCAACAGCGCCATTCGGTACCTGGAGGGGCAGCTGAGCCTGGCCTTCCGTGGACGCTTAGCGGACCATGCCTACCGCCTCTACTTTGAGGGCCAGACCTACTACCGAGTCAGCAACATGGACGGACGCCTACGCAACCCAGACCAGTCTCTCACAGAGGATCTGGTGGCCTTCGCCAACTCCGTGGCCCACCTCTACTCAAACCTCACCAAGCCAGTGCTTGATCTTGTCGTGACTTCGTATACCCTGCTCAGTTCAGCCAGATCAAAGGGGGCCGACACAGCCTGGCCCTCGGTCATTGCTGGGCTGGTGGTTGGCATCACTGCCAAGGTGCTGCGTGACTGTTCGCCAAAGTTTGGCCAGCTGGTGGCTGAGGAAGCACGGCGGAAAGGGGAGCTTCGCTACATGCATTCCCGGGTGGTGGCCAACTCTGAAGAGATCGCCTTCTATGGGGGGCACAAGGTAAAGTGCATGGGCAGGATGCCAGGGTTCTTTAGGAGAAAAACGGGTGAGTTGATAGGAGGAGGTTATTGGGTGTCAGAACTCCTGGGTTTCTGGGTAGGAAATTGTACTGCAGTAGAATTAGGGAAATAAAGAGGGGTGGTTGTGTGTTTTTATTTTATTTCTGCTCTACGTCTTGCCACTTGCCCGTCCTGTAGATCTAAGCCCTTGAAATGGAGGCAGCCGGCTCTGTTAATCTCCAGATGGAAGTGAAGTTTATGCCAAAGAAGGAGACATGCTGAACCGGTGCTCTTGTTTACTTCCCTTTTCTTTGTTATTCTTCTTCCTTAAATCCCTCCAGGGGCAAGGCTGGGCCCCTGACCTTAATTATGGAGCTTGGTTCAGTAAGCACCGCCAGACTGGTAGCTGCTTCCTGAATTCCTGTAGAAATCCTCCTTGGTTTCTGTTGCTCATGCCTGACTCCAGCTTGAACTGTCAAAATTGCTGCAGGGCCTTCCAAGTTTGACTCTGGTGTGACAAGTGAGGACTCTTGCATTCCCTGACAGGGAGTGGATTGGAGAGCAGCAGGCAGAGAGAGAGAGAGAGAGAGAGAGAGCACTTCTGATCCCCAGCTCTGGAAAGCCAGTGGGTTCCATCAAAAGATGCAAACTGGAAATTGTGATGCCTGGGTTCGTTGTGTCTCTGATTCTGAGGGATAGGGAAGGAAGGCAGTTATATTGAAGGAAGGGGTGTATGGTACTAACAGTCATTTCTATCACATATTCTGCAGTCCCCCTCCATCCATTTCAATCAATCTGAGTAAAGCACATTCCAAGGATGAAAACTTCCCCCCTCTGGCATCCTGTCATAATTACGGGTAATTTTAGGTCACACTTATGCTCTCTATCTATCTATCTATCTATCTTTCTATCTCGATCTCCCAAATGGGCCCTGCCTTTGTCCTCAGCCTCGTCCTGGAATCTAAACACACAAATAGACAGACTAATACACACACGTAGACACTTTGGACAAAAAGCCTATAGTGCAACAGTTTCTGTTTTAAGAAGGAGCTAGACAATATCCCATGACCGGCATTAGTCACACCACATTTGTTATGTAGCAGCAAGCTGACTTGTGTCACCAATTGTGCTGTGTAGGCCACATCTGAATCTGGAGGCTTCCCTTAGGGTAGCCTTCCCCACCCTGGTTCCCTCCGGATGTTTTGGACTACGGCTCCCAGAATTCCTGACCATTGGCCATGCTGTCCGGAGCTGATGGGAGTCGGCATTCAAAACACCTGGGGGGCACTAGGTTGGGGAAGGTTGCCGTGGGACAATGGATGCATTTGTGCCAGTGCATCAAACTTCCCTCTCCACAGTAGTCTACTTATTGGTGCGTCTTCAACTTATGACAGTCCCAGCATCCCCTTCAGTTTTACACAGCTGATGGAGGTCGGGGAGAAGATGCATACAAGATAGAAACAGAGGCAAAAATGACTTGCAGGTCATTCTGTTCCCATAAAAAGCCACCAATTTGAATAACACAATCATGATTCAGCCCCCTGCGTGCTTCTCCATAGGGCAAGCCCTATTGGCTGTTAATCCAATAGACAGGAAATACTGATCACATGCCACTGGGACTTATTGTTGTAGCCTTCCCAATCCTAGGTGTGATGTTGATGCAGAGTTTTCTCATGCTGCTTCCAGGGGGGGGGGGGGGGGGGCACATTTCCCAAAGATTTTGTGCCATGCAGCCAAGGGAGCCAGTCTCAATGCAGTCTAATAGGCACTTTTGTTTTCAGCTCTAACCCAGTAACCAAGCAAAATAGCTAATGTGTGGCCAACAGGGTTTGTACCATGGAGACATAGGCACAGAGCAACTTCCCGATTTCAAATGCAAAGAGGCAAGAAAAATGCTAAAGGGACTTTAGCCGGAACTTCCGGTATTAAATCAAAAGCCACCATTGGCCATGGCTCTCTGCGGATGCACATAAGGGCATTGCTTCACCCTTGCATCTCTATAGTGAAAGCTTTCTATTTCTTGGCACTGGCGAGCAGGGTAGCGGTCAGGTCACCTCAATACCAGAAGTGTTAACAAGGGCGGCTTTTGGAATTGGGGCTCCTTATTAGAACGTGATGGTTCGGTTTCTTAGCAAAGGCACAGCTTGTGTGTCACTGTCATCTGGCCTTCCCCCAAGCCAGTGGCCTCCAGATGTGCTTGGGATGATGGGAGTTGCCATCTAACACATGTGGAGGGCCCCAGGCAGGGGAAGGCTGCTGCACTATTTTTCATTGCTCTATCCTAGGCACAGCAGGAAGTGTTTCCTTTCCGATGTGCCCTTGAGGATTGTAGCAGGAGGGAAGATAGTAAGAACATGACTGGTTTGACTGTTGCTGTTTTGAAATGGAGTAGAGCAGCCTTCCCCAAACTGATGTTTACTTTTCAACTCTCGTTAGCCCCAGCCACAGTCAAGAAGTCTGGGAGTTGTAGTCCCAAACATCTGGAGGGGATCGTGTTGGAGAAGGCAGGAGCAGCATCTCTTAGCCTGCAATCTAAAACATATTTATTAGACAGTAAGCCCCATTGAACACAGTGGGTCTTACTTCTGAGTAGACGTGCACTGGATTGCATTGCAAGGCTGCAGTCCTGAATTCCCAATCATACTTACTTCTGAGTCTACATGGGCTGTCATTGGACAACACGATAATCAATAGTGAGGTAATAATCAACTTGACGGTTGTTTATCAAGGCATATCTAGGCGGTACTCCCCACACAACATGATAATAACTAACCGTGGTGTGGATGAAGATCTGCGTTGAGTTGACTATTAATCGTCACTGAGTTGACTCACTCATCTCCTGCCGTCTCTCCCCCCTCAGTCCTCCCCCTTATGTCCCATCAGCCATTGCTGCCAAATAAATCTGTCCTACCAGCTGGACTAGAGTGGCTTCCGCCACTTTGACCACTCTTGCCTTGCAACTCTGTGGCTGACAAAATAACCAACAGTGCCCTCCACACAACACGATAAGCAATGGTGTTTCAAATAGCCAATTCTGCAATGCGTTGGTTATTTCAGTCAAAAAACCAACCATTGGTTAAAAAACCTCCCTCAACACAATAACCCACAGTGGGTTAAATAACCAACTGTCAGCTATTTAAACCATCATTGGTTATCATGTTGTCTGAACCCAGTCATGCACTGGATTGCACTGTAATGCTGCAGTCCTAAATTCCCAATCATACTTACTGGGAGCAAATCCCATTGAACTCACTGGAACTTATTTCCAAGTAAATATGTAAAGGATTTTGTTGTTAAAGCAACTGGATTCTATAATCCTTCTCTCTCCCTTTCATTTTCTCATGGCAATTTTGTTTTTTTACACCCTATTTCACCCTAATTATCCCCCCCTCTCAGGGTAGGAGAGACATGCTGGCTGGGGCATGCTGGGAGTTGTAGGAGTTTTTTCTGTCTAAACTTGCATAGGATTGCCCCATTAGCAAGTGAAGGCTTTTTTGGCATGTAGCAAGGAGCAAAGCTTGACCTGCCTTATGTCAGCCTGCTGCTAAAGGCATTGGAGCTAGTAGTGGAGGGGGGAGGCAAGGGGGCTACCTTAGAATGGCTGAACCTTCTCTTCCGTTGCACACAGAGGGTGACACGCCAGGTTCTCTATCAAGGTATGATGTCTCCGGGTTCCAGGCTCCTCTTTCCCTTCTATCAGTGACTGCAAATGCCTCCTTCATTACCACCACCTTCCTGCCCTTTTACCCTCTGTGGTTCCTTTCTGTCCCATCCAAACATCAATAAGTCTGCCTGTGCAGATCAATTGGCCCACCTGTGATTGGCCCCTGGACGCAATGAATCTGTGAGGACTGGAAGTGAAGGAGCAGCGCTTCCATGCTCTGGAATTGGAGCCACGGGGTCTTAGCCCCCTGCTTCAGCAGCTGCCAACCTCACAGCCTAACACCTCCTTTGGGTGCCCCCTCTCCAGGTGGAGCTGTCCCTTCTACGGCACTGTTATCGTGACCTATCCTCCCAGATCAACGTGCTGCTCCTAGAAAGGCTCTGGTATGTCATGCTGGAGCAGTTCCTCATGAAGTACGTGTGGAGTGCTGCCGGGCTGGTCATGGTGGCGGTGCCCATCATCACCGCCACCGGCTACTCTGAGTCAGGTGAGTACAGGCAGTATTGTCATTAGAATGGTGCGACAGGGGCCCCTCTCCTGGGGCACAACCTGGACAACAAAAATGGGCCTCATATACTGGCAGCTATTGAAATTGTTTTAAAGTGTGTATTTTGGGGGCGTCAGTATGAAACCATTAAGAACTTTTTTCAAAGTGGTGGGTGATATGCTACGTGTCAGCTTGCTCAGAGGCTTAGTCAGGGCAGCAGGCCGGGCAGACTGGCATGGTTGTAGCTCCCCATTGGCCCGGTGCCGCCAAATCTAACACAGTAAAACACATCCAGCTACAGAAAACTGCTGCTGGGAAAAGAGAAAACTAGAAAGATGTGAAGTATGACAGCAGCAGTTAGTGGGGGTTTCCTTTGACCCCATTGAGCAGGACCACCCTGTCTCACAGAGCAATGGTGACTTAAAATGTCGCTGTTATATCAGGGTTGAATGAATCATTTGGCAGAATCCAGCTGTGAAGTGACAGGAGGAGGGTGGTATTTGAAAGGGTGTATAAGGGAGGTGATTAACCCTTCTCCTCCCGCTGTTTTTGTCTTCCGACCCTTTTCCCATCCACCCTACCCCTGCCGCCCAGCAGCTTTTCCAGACGGCACTGTAAAAACATGCCCAGAAACCCAGCTTGATCATTGGGGTGAGGAAAGGGGCAAGGGGATCACAAGCAGAAAGTACCAGGTTGGGGAAGGGTTAAGCACACACCGTGCCCAATTGCTACTTCTCCACATTGCGCAGTTGCACATTCCCAAACCTGGATCTTTGCCAAATGTTCTGCTTTTAAAGGACCACAACCATTCATAAAAACCCTGTGTTATTGCGCAGAACTGGAAGCCTGAGGCTGTGCCCTGAAGTACAGGCATTGCTTTTGGAAAGGGCTTGGAACTAGTGGGAGGCAAAGAGGCGACACAGCATTGTCTCCTTAGCTGAATCAGGAGGCATCCCTTGTTATGACTGTGCAGAGCTTTGTTTGGTGCCCTCACGCAGAGTGAGGGTGGGAAGGACCTCAGCACAGTGTGCCCTGCAAGGTGGAGTGTTTATGTCGGCCTTCTGCAATGTGGTACTCTCCAGATGTTTTGGACTTCAACTCCCATCAGCCCCAGCCAGCCTAATCAATGGTCAGGAATGCTTGGAGTTGCAGTCCAAGACATCTGGAAGGCATCCTGCTGGCGAAGGCTGATGTGTGTCGTAAACTTTATGATACATAAATGCAGCTCTGTTTTGCATGATGCGGCAGCCCACCATGGGTTAATAACCCTAAAACAAACCATGGAGTATTTGAGGGTTGTTTAACCCCCAAACAACTCTTGCCACCTGGGTCTGCACAACACAACAAACCACGGCAAGTGTGCTCGGTGTGTATAATCATGATATTAATGTCAGCGGTAGCACACTGGGTGGCCAGTCAACTCGCCTCTTTCACATATACATTATGAGTATTATTATTTATTATTATTTACAATATTTATATACCGCTCAATTATCTAGCGCAGATTCCAGAGTGGTGAACATAGGTATAAACAGTAAAAGAAAGAAGACTAAAAAGCAAATTAAAATTGTTCAATTTGAAAACAAAGGAACCAGAAAAACGGTGGCTAGTCAGTTGAGGATGGCTACTTAAAACTGTGTTGTTTTGAGGAGGCACCAGAAGCAGCCAAGTGTTGGCACCTGCCAGACAGGGGCAGAGAGTTCCACAGAGAAGGGGCCACTACACTAAAGGCTCTTCCATTGGTGGATTCCAGTCGGGCTACAGGTCCATGTGGAACCACCAGGAGCATGCCCTCCGACAATCTCAGTGATCAGGCAGAATGGTAAGGGAGAAGGTGCTCTCTCAAGTATCCTGGTCCCAAGTTGTTTAGGGCTTTGTACATTAGTACCAAAACCTTAAACCTGGCCCAGTAGCCAATAGGTAGCCAGTGCAATTCCCTCAGCAAAGGAGTTATATGCTGAACAGAGGCAGCTCCTGACAACAGCCGAGCTGCTGCATTCTGCACTAGCTCCAGCTTCTGGAGCAGTCTTAAGGGCAGCCCCACGTAGAGCGCATTGCAGTAATCCAGTCTTGAGGTTACTAATGCCTGTACCACTGTGGCCAACCTATCCCTTTCCAGAAGAGGCTGTAGCTGGTGAGCCAGCCAAAGCTGGTAAAAGGCAGTCTGAGCTGTGTCAGCCACTTGAGCCTCCAGCAGCAATGGTGGATCTAGGAGTACCTCCAAACTATGAACCTGACCTTTCAGAGGGAGTGCAACCCCCTTCAAAACAGGCAGTGAGCCTATTTCCCAGGCTCCGGAACCACTCACCCACTGGGCTTCCGTCTTGTCAGGATTCAGCTTTAGTTTATTGGCCCTCATCCAGCCCATTACTGAGTTTAGGCACTGGCCTAGGACTTGCACAGCCTTGCCTGATTCAGATGTCATAGGGAGATAGAGCTGTGTGTCATCAGCATATTGATGGCATTTTGCTCCAAATCCTCTAATGACCGCCCCCAAAGGTTTCATGTAGATGTTAAACAACATTGGGGACAAGATGGTGCCCTGTGGGACCCCATAGCTTAGTTGCCAAGAGGCCGAGAAATGATCACCCAATGTTACTCTCTGAAATCTACCCTGCAGGTAGGACCAGAACCACCATAACACAGTGCCTCCAACGCCCATCCCAAGGAATCAGTCAAGGAGTATCATATAGCAATAAGTAGAATAACATGTAGGATGTTGACACTTTGATAATCTCATCTTATAATACTCTCGGTGCTTAATAATACTGCCTGGGCTGCAGACCTTCTCCCTGATGTGACAGGTTTGTGTGTGTGTGTGAGAGAGAGGGGGGGGGGGGGGAGAGAATTGTCTCCTCCTGATGCTCAAAATCCTGATGAAATAGCCCACTAGAAGCAGAGCAAGTTAATCAGCAGGTTTCCTGTCCTGAGTTCAAATCTGATTACATCAATCTTTCGAGATCAAATACAAAGGTGTTGCACATCCCTCAGTACTGATTGGCTCTCCTCCCCCCCCTCGCCCCGCCCCCAAGGAAGCTTTAGCCCAGGCTTCCCCACCCTGGGACTCTACAGTTCAGATGTTTTGGACAACAACTCCCATCTGCCCCAGCCAGGATGACCAATAAGTGGTGGGAGTTGTAGTCAGAAACACCTGGAGGAATACAGGATGGGGAAGACTACTTTAGTGCTTTTTTCTTCTTATTTTTTTGCACTGTGGGTTTCTGAATTCTTTCAGCCCCTCGTGCCTTTTTCTTCTGAGTTTGAAGAGAGGGGCTTGGTTAACTAAAGGCACAATCCAATGCATGTTTAGACAGAAACAAGCCCTACAACTGCCAGCATTTCGCAACCAGCGTGATGGCTGGGGAATGCTGGCAGTTGTAGGACTTTTTTTCTGTCTAAACATGCATTGGATTGCGCCCTTAGCCTCTGCAATATGCCTCACTAAAGTAGGGAGAGGTAATTGAAAAGGCCCAAGATCCCCAATGCTGGCCCCAGCCATAGCACTGATACCAAAGGGCCCTTTATTATGTGTCTTGGCTGCTTTCCCCCATGTCAGGCAAGACACAGGGCAAATGGCTCTTTGAATGACGCTTTCTCCCCCTCTTCGCAGCAGAGGCTCTGCCAGAGTTTGCCCCTCACAAGCCAGAATGGAGAAAGCAGGCTGTATGAGGGAAGCGCTCTGAGCGAGCTCTTTGTGGCGTGGCTGAAGCGCGTGATGGAGAGGTTCCGCCAATGGCTGCATTGCTGGAGATACTGGGAGGAGCCCGATTTGGAGCCTCTTACCTGGCATTTATGAATGCAGGGATGGAGCAGTGGGCAGAGTCAACACTGCTGGCTCTTTAGCCCTTCCTCACTTTGAAATCAGGCCCCTGTCAAGAACTAGTTGCTAACCAGGGAGCAACAAGCCTCAAGGCAAACTTTATTGGATTAGCACTTGAGTTTTCCCTGGCTGTGCTGTCCCATCACAGGAGCGTTCTCATGCTGGTATTTTAAACATCTCTACAGCTGCCTTCCCCAACCTGTTCCCTCTAGATGTGCTGGACTACTACACACCTGGAGGGCACCAAGTCGGGGAAGTCTGCTCGCTCTACAGCAAGACAAGCTCCCATACAGCAGGCAAAGGGAAGGGAGGTCCTGGTAAGATGATGAGATTTACAGGCCGACTCAAGTCCCTAAGTCAAAGGAGGAGTGAGGGAATCCGGTCCAGAGATGCTGCTCTTGGAGCTCCCGCTAACCCCTAACACAACTTTGTTCCATGCCAGATTCAGAGGCGGTAAAGCAAGCTGCACTGGAAATGGAGGAGAAAGAGCTGGTGAGCATGAGGACCGAAGCCTTCACCACAGCCCGGAGTCTGCTGACTGCAGCAGCGGATGCTTCGGAGAGGGTCATCTCTTCCTACAAAGAGGTGTGGATGCCGCTAAGGCACTTGGGTCGATTCGGGAGACATTAGGTCCGTCTGATTGTGAAAAGAAGGAGGGGACGAAACCATTCCATCTCTACTTCCCCTTGAGATGCCATTCTAAGTGGCGCATTTCTGCAAGGTGTGGCATGGCTCATACCCCAGAGGCTTAGGGTCTCAGCCTCGGAAAGTGTGGGAGCAGAACATCATAGCGCCCTAGATTCTGCCTCCTTATGTGATCGTGTTTTCCAACACCCACTTACATGGTTTTTGACTTTATGGCACTTAGTAATATATAGGGCTGGTTTTAATCTGTGATCGCCAAAACAATTTGAAGCCAACTTGCCCAATGTAACCATCCTACTCATTCTCTCTCTCTCTTTCTCGTTTGGAATAAGTCCCATTAAACTTGTTGGGACTTACTTTTTGGGGGGTAAACATGCTTAACTGAAGGAGTGAAGACACACACACCGAGATGTTCTAAGCAGGAAGGTTGTTTATTGTTTGTTAGCTTGACTTATATAGATCTCTAGCAATGCTGTTTGTGAAGACACAGCAGGTTTCCACACAGTAGAACACGCACACATAATCGTATGTCATAGGATAGCACAATGGAGCACGTAATAAGAATGCAACATAACTTCTGCTACATATTTACTGCAACAATGTTGTTGGATGGAGAAATCGTTAGCTGGCTTGCAGGAACATTTTGTATATAGCAGGATAGAGAGATTAGCAAGAAAGGAAAAACAAAGTGACTCCACATCAGGGCCTTAGCAACAATGCTTTACCAGCCATGTTCTGCCCTTCATCTCATCTCTTTCCCTTAATTAAATTTAAGAAAAAGTTTTGTGAATTTGATTAATACAAGGAGATTGTTATAGAGCAAAACAATAGACTTCAGAATAAGACGCTACATCATTACTGCAACATTTGTTCCTAGCCTGATGCTGGCAAGCTGAAGCTAGAACAGCTTGTATGTGCTAGGACATTTTGCATGTAGCGAAAAAGAGATAACAGATAGAAAGATCCAGTTGTGAGAAAGCACCAGGGTATGCCCTACAATACTTTTTCTCAAGATAGCTCTTTCATCTGATTTCTTCTTTATTCTGTTTTTAAGTCAATAAGGAGGTGGTTTGTGTGTAGAATATGAGGTACAGGTAAAGCAATCGTTTACTATTTTTAACAGTGAAGGGATGCATTGAGCAAGGCAACCTAAGGATTTTATAATAGCTATTTCACAAATGACATAGAAAAATAGCTGTCTGAGATATGTAAAATTAGGAAGCCAGTTTGTTAACCAGGAAAACTCAGAGAATTGTGTATGAACATTGTTTTGAATGAAGCGTGCTAAACTAGACAAATGATCTTCAATAGTTTGACTTAAGTCATGGGAACTTTCTAGTTTTTCCTAACAGACAGTCTATTGCAAAACAATTTTGCATTTGATCAATGATTTCAAGTTGCAGATCACGTACAATATATTGCTAGTAGCTTTAACAGTTTTTTCTAAACAACATGTTAATCTAAGAATACAGCATCTATTTTCTTATACAATGATTCTAAGGTAGGATCTTAAGGATGAAGTGTTAGTGATGGCTCTTAGAACAGCTCGAGACCCATCAGACAAATCAGACAGTTGTGAATCAACAATAATAACTGTATCAGAGCGATGAGGTGAACAATTTGTACAGGCAAAGTGAGGTAACCTAAAGCAAGCACATTGATATGTGCCTTGGTGAAATTAGTGGCTGTGTTATTGAAGAAAAACCATAAATTAGGGTCTTGGATCTGCTATCTATTACAGATACTATCAGCCATAGCTGTATAATTTGCTGGAACATAGGAAAAGTTGCATAAATGTCATTAAGCATTGAGGACTGATTCCAGTATGTAACATTGAAAGGATAGGAAGAGTTATAATTCTCTTATAACCAAAATTTTCCAATGCAAGCAGAATAATTACTTACAACAGCAAGGATTTTAACAGTTCTATGCCAGCCATACAAAGTGGCATGGCAGCAGAAGCACATAGCTGGAGTGATTTTAGTCACTCGCAAAAATCGCCCTTTGGATAGATTTAAGCTTTCTGGGTTAGCAAACAGTGTTGATTGATAAATATTTTGCAGGTGAGACACTACAATGTCTGGGGTGATGAAGGCAGTAGGTATAAAGACTACTTGGCTTGGCAGTTAACAGATGTTCATAACACAATGTGGCATTATGACTATGAACATCAAACATATATTGCGTATGTTGAACCCAAAGGTTAGAGTCAGGCATTAAAGAAACTGAAGGTATTGGAGCAGCAGTGCTTAAATCAAATAATGCAGAGATTAAACATAATATCATCATAGAATTGACAGTAATTACAGCAAATACAAATTTTTAGGAATTTCAGGCAGCTCTTGTTGTTGGAGACATCTTGAGCTGTAAAAATTCTAAGTTAAATGATTTTAAACAACCAGGACTACAGCTAAATGAGTATGAATATTGCGATAATGGGGATGAGTTTGTTTAACACACTTGTTGAGGGGTAAGTAATAGCTTGCCTTTGGGAATTGTAAGGAATGCCATGGGTGAGAACAATATCTCGTCAGGAGCAAAAAATCTTCTAATGTTTTGGAAACAATAAGTCTTCTAATGCGTTGGAAGCAAAAAATCTTCTAATGCTTTGGAAGCAATAAGCAGGTGCATTGTCTGTTTGTAGTTTTTTGGGGTTTGCCCCAAAATGGAAAAGGCTGAAGGTAATGAAGCAAAGAATAAGGTTTGAAAAGGGGAAAAAATGGGCAACGTCCATTTGCCATAGACAGTTAGCTTTTCCTCTTCTGGGGTTTACCCCCATAGACGGAGAGGAATGATGGGAGGAACAATGTGAGCAATTTCGAACAATTGCTTGTGCCTGTGTCAGTGGGAGAGAAAATTGGCATGCTAAGGATTTTGCAGATTGGTGAAAAAACTTGGCTCTGGAAAGGATCTGAGAATAAGGAATTTGCTGCTGGACGCTGTAAAGCAGCATTTGCTTAAGCATTTGCTAAGACTCAATGGTCTGGGCAAGGAAAAGGGTATGACTGTGAATGTGTGCTATGAAAAAAAAAAGGTAGTGCATTGTAAAAACATTTGCAGAGTTAGGAACAAAGCTATTGGATTGTGATCAATTTGAGCAATCAACAGAGAATCAGCTAAATGAAAAATTAAATGAAAAACATACCTACATGGTATAATGGTTGCTGTGTAAAATGCTGAAAAGCAAGTATTACTGCAGCATTTTCAACTTGCTGCACAGAAACTTGAATGGGAGTGTAAAAAAATCACCAGGTTTTAGTAATGGCATCTACATAGGTAAGAACACTTCTTTTTGGGGAGCTGCAATGGCGGTTGACTGTGTTTGTAACTGAACAGTCAAAGTTACAGTGATTCGTGGATCTTTTGGCATGTTAAATGATAGAGGACCCACATGATTGGACAAAGCAAATTGGCAACTATCTAAAGTAGTCATTAAGTGAACAGCGAGCACATCTTGGCCTAGTAGCTGTATCAGTGAGTAAATATTGCATGGCAGAGTAGCAGTTAATGCTAACCATTCACAGATATAAAATAGGCTTGTGGTCTTTTGGCACAAAAAGCAAGGCGGTAGGCGAATGAGGGGTTGCTATCTTAAAGGCAATGCAGTTGGGACAAAGTCATTAAGCTTTGGGTGAGATTCAGATATCGAGAACAAGTGTGGCACTCACTTGCTCTAACAAATTGCGGCGTCAGATATTGAAAGGGAGAAATAAACCAAAAGCAATTAGAATGTGACAATGAGATGAATAAACAGCAACAATCATCTTTTGCTTCTTTGGCTGTATGCAGGGAAACAGTAGGCTATGGAACATGAATCTAGAACAGTAATTTCAAGTCTAAATCTATGAAAAGCCACAAGGCACTTTTCATGGCATAACTCTTAGAAGTTTCAAGTTCAAATGGCAACAGAACATATACAGAGTACAACAAGCATTTCTAAATCAGATAGCATCTCAAACACAAGTTTCTTGGCAGCGAAAACCAAACCGAAAGAGCAGAGAACAAGATAATTCCTAGCACAGGAATTTCTTTCTTGGAGGATGGAGGATGACTAATTTTGAGCTACTTTGACAGACAGGGCTTCAGGCCTGTAATTCTAAACTTCTGTGCTAACAGGGCAGCACAGTTCAACCTCTTATTGATGACGACACAAACGTGAGGGACAGTTTGCAAAAGAGCTTCTACTTTTTTCTAAGCAACTTTCATTTTACAGAATTCAAGGCTTCGGCTTACAATTAGAGATAAGCAAAGAACAAAGACGGTTTCTTTCTAAAAACCCAACATTCCAAACGGCTCGAAATCTTTCTCTCTCTAATACGCCTTTCAACTTGGAAAACTCATACTCTCTCCCTTCCCCCAGCCCCCTCCGGCGAACGGAGACAGCCGGGGAAAGGCCCAAAAATCTCCCTGAAAGGAGAAACAACTTTCTAAAAACCATTCAGCACTTGACTCTAACACCAGCAATGACATTTCAAAAATACTTTGTACATGGCAAGAAACACAATGCAAACTTAGAAAATGACAAGGTAATAATGGCAACTTTCAACAGTGTAACAAGGTTTGAGAATAAAATTTCTGAGGCCAGCACAAGGCCCCAATTGAAACGACCAGAACAGATTCAAAGTCTCTTATTAAATGAACAGTGTTCAAAAGTCTCTTGAATGAAATAAACAGTGTCTTTTAGCAAGGATGAGGGGAAAAAATGGTTCAACTTGACTGGAAACAAAGGCAGACGGCAAGTCTTTTATCTTTGTTCCCCCGGACGGTGAAAAGGGGGAGGTAAATGCTTCATGGATAAATCTTTTATGGAAAGGCAGGCAAAGTTTTGTAAATCCAATGTCAGGGAAATTTACTGACTCTGTTTGAAGAAATTTTTTACAGTTCTCGATCTTGAAGAGAGGCTTAAGTCTTTTTTCGAATTTGAGGGGAACTGTAGCTTGAGAAAACTGACTGTTAACAACTGTGTGACTTTTTTGTGAATCACACGGAATTTCAAAGCATATTGGTTTCATTCCAAACACACACTTGTAGCTGAAGACGGATCAGACAGCTATCAGTTAGCACGGCTTAATGTGAACAAAACTCACACAGGGTTAGACATTTTGGGGTTAACTTTAGTCTCTAAAGGGCAGGAACAGATACACTGCACTGGAACACCATGCTTGAAACTAAGTCACTACTCAGTTTGTCAGGGAACACTGAACTGACAACACAAACACTGAACTGACAACACAAACAAAAATGTCAGGAAAAGAACAGTTTTGACTTAGGGAGCCTTCCCATTTCTCGTTGCTTTAGCACTGAGGAAGGTCCCACACACACAGAATTGTAGAACAGCAAGCGAGTTGTTGCACAGGTTGAAGGGTTGTCACATCAGCTCTGGTAGCCTGAAAATACTAAGTTATTGACAATGAGAATGCAGAGTGGTCGTTTCCGACCCATTGGTTGCTCTAAATAGGAGATAAAGGGTTAAGACAGTAGATCTATAACTTGCATCTCTATGGACGGCTGCAGCAGGCTTGAGGAATGAAATGAGGAGTTTTAAACAGAATAACATTAAAGGAAAAACGTTTAGACTTACAGTTTTAAAACACTTGTGTAATTTAGAATCTACTATACCTGGAACAATGGGAAAAACTTTGTTGCTGGCAGATGATCAAGGAAGGATTAAACCAAACAGACCGGTCACCTGGATAGGGATCAAGAAATACTTCCAAAGGACAGCAAAAATGCAATGATTAAGTCACGCCCCACACCACTGACCGTGGCTGCTGGGGACTGAGAGACAGGAATGAATTGGGTGGTGGCAAAGTTTGAGTGACAAGCAGAGTTTGAGTGATAAGTGGAGGAATCTGAAGCTGCAGAAGCGGAGAGCTTATTGGAGAAATGGAAAGTGGAACTGTAGCTTGCAAGCAGTTAATGAAGTCGGCATAGATTTTCTTATGCAGTTGACTGGCAGCTGGAACTTTTGCAAAAGCAGTTACGGCACATAGACTAGCGGCAGGCAATGTAGCTTGTGGCAAAACACTCTGAGTTGGTACGTCACCTGTATCTTGCATTGATTCCCACTTGTTGATTTCTTGATCTTGATTATTTTGAGTGTAAGTGGCAGGACAGATTTCAAGCAGGTCTCCTGACTCTTCTGCAGTCAAAGTAGGATCCTGCTTACACTTCTGCACCATGCACTGGAGCTCAGATAGGGGTAAAGAATCTGAAGCAGAAACTGAAGCAACAGGAGGAGGAGGGGCACTGGGAGCTGAAGGGTGAGTTAGTGAAGCAGGGGATTGAAGGGTAGGGGCGTGTGTGTAAGAAGCAGGAGAAGGATGTGCAGGTAAAGCGGTTTTGGACCCGTAGAGGTTGACTGCGTGACAGCATAAATGCCACACCTGTAAGATTTCAACAGGAGCACAAGGCTCTGTGTGAAGCAGCCGCCCTATACATTCCCAATCGCTTAAAACCAAAGATCCATTCTCTGGGTACCATGGACATTGTTCCTTAAGTGTACTGACTAGTCGTGTGATAACTGAAGAAGGAACACTGTGCCCAATTCTCTTTAGCAAGAATGCTAATTCGTCTGCATGTCTCTGCTGTGCCACTGACAGCGAGACGCCCATACTCACCGAGGTCCCGAAGGATGAGAGGTGCACCTGAAGCTCGTGCCGAGCGTAGTGAGTGGGCGGAGAGGTCCCTGGTTCGGGCGCCAGATGAAGGAGTGAAGACACACACACCGAGATGTTCTAAGCAGGAAGGTTGTTTATTGTTTGTTAGCTTGACTTATATAGATCTCTAGCAATGCTGTTTGTGAAGACACAGCAGGTTTCCACACAGTAGAACACGCACACATAATCGTATGTCATAGGATAGCACAATGGAGCACGTAATAAGAATGCAACATAACTTCTGCTACATATTTACTGCAACAATGTTGTTGGATGGAGAAATCGTTAGCTGGCTTGCAGGAACATTTTGTATATAGCAGGATAGAGAGATTAGCAAGAAAGGAAAAACAAAGTGACTCCACATCAGGGCCTTAGCAACAATGCTTTACCAGCCATGTTCTGCCCTTCACTTAACATCTGGCTAGAAGAGACCATCTTTCCTGTGTTCCATCCTAAGGGAACGTACACATTGCTGATCTTAACCCCAGTTTAATTGCTTTATTGTTCTTGTATCCTCAGTTTGAGGAAACTCCTTTGAAACTCCTTTACATGTGTTTAGGAATGCCCTGATTGACAGCACCCTCTTACCAATGGCATCCAAGTTAGGCTGACCAGATAAAATCCAGGTCAGGGCTCATGTAACTTTAACAGTTGTAGAGAAAAGGGAATTTCAGCCAGTGTCATTTGTATGCACTTAGTTCCTGGTGAAATTCCCTCTTCATCACAACAGTTAAAGTTGCAGGCACTATACTAGAGTGACCATATACAAAAGAGGGCAGGGCCCCTGCAACTTTAACTGTTGTGATGAAGAGGGAATGTCATCAGGAACTAATTGCATACAAATGACACTGGCTGAAATTCCCTTTTCTCTACAACTGTTAAAGTTACATGAGCCCTGACCTGGATTTTATCTGGTCAGCTTAATCCAAGTGCCATGTGCAGAGAGAAATTGGGAGCTCTCTGGGCCAGGGAGCTCTGCCTTGGGAAACCTGCTCCCCTTGGAAACTTGCCTAAGCTGCATCCTTGGAGGAAGGAGTGCTAGCTCAGTGGAAAAGCAAATGCTTTGCATACAGAAGGTCCCAGGTTTAATCCTGTTAAAAGGATCAGGTGATGAGAAGGACTGAGACCCTAGAAAGCTGCTGCCAGTCAGAACTGGCAATACTAGGCTGGATGGGGTGAAGGTCTGACTGGATCTAAGGCAGTTCCTCATATCCTTATGTCCATCTTTTGACTGTGATTCTGTGCACACTTAGGAGTAAGCTGCATTGAACTCAATGGGACTTACTTCCACATAAGCACATATAATGCTGTCAGAAGGATTATAACATGTGACTGTTTGGGTTGGTTTTAGAAGCCTGGAGTTGATCCAGTAAGTTTCTAGTTCTAGCATCTGGGTTTGCTTGGATTTTAGCTGAATGTAACAAGGTGCTTTCAGGATTGTGTCTACTCCTGTGCCAAACAAATGCAAATTCTGCTCCAAGAAAAGTCAAATCCTATGGCTCATAAAGACTATGCAAAATAAAGCGCAGTATAATTCTGCCTCTGCTAGCCATGGCAAAGGGCAAGTTGCTTCAGAGTGTAGAGAAGCCCCATTGGTGGAAATTCTTCTAGTACTCTCCATCTGGTATCAGAGATTTCACAAGGCAACGCCCATACATTTTAAAAGTCTGTCATTGCATGCATAAGGACTAGAAACTTGATTTTAAAAGTAGTGGGGGGGGGGGAAGAAAGTTGAGGTTCTCAGGATGCTGGTGTATTCTGGTTTACTTGCTATTAGACTGAAGTGAGCCTGAAAGTTTTTAAATACATCAACATGACAGGCCTGCTCCAACTGGGTTGTAGTAAGATTCCCCAATATATATTTTGGGGCAATTCCTTTACTCCCGTGCAAATAGATCTGTAAGAACAGGATGATATCAGTTACATCCATTTCTATTATGGGGCTCCCTAGTCCCGATTGTAAATTTGACCACCTTTTGCAAATACTAATCTATGTGCTTCCAAAGATGTCTCCAGTAGCATAAGGGCTAGAAATGTGTTTTTAAAATGGTAATTTTACTGCCTCCAAAATTTGCACTGGACGTCATGTTCTGGGCCGAGTACCAGATCACATGCAGAGTTGCATTCCAGGGCAAAAGGGGCCATTTTAGATGACATCTGGGTTCCCCTTCCAGCAGTAATTTGTTTGCTCCTTCCTACTTTAGGTGACCGAGCTGGCAGGGTACACTGCTCGTGTGTACGAGATGTTCCAAGTGTTTAAGGATGTGAAATCCTGCAACTTCCGGCGTCCTGGGGAGCTCGAGGAAGGGCAGGCACGTGCTGGGACAGTGATGAGGCATGGTGTGCGTGTAGAGGGTCCTCTCCAGATACAAGGTAAGGCACTCCAGCTTCCAGAGTGTATCTGGTTGATGAGGCACACTTAGCCCAGCAGCTGGCTTGGTTACTGCTAGACGTGGCCTGCTAGATAAAAATATGTGATGTATGCAGTGGCATCAGATGTTGGCCCTTGCACGATCAAACCAAGGCTTCACTCCTATGCACACTTACTCAGGAGTAAATTCCATTAAATCCAGTGGGATTTTTCATCTGAGTAAACATGCATAGGACTAGGCTATAGAAAGCTGGAGGCAGCTGTATAATTTACATAAAGGGACCTGTAAAAGAGCAGTAGAGTAGAAGCATCCCATCTTTCCCCATTCCTTTAGCCTTTGATTGGTGCCTGGCCAGCCTGGCTTAGAACCCTGATTGGTCAGACCCCAGTCCTGAATGTTCCGTTGGTGACTTGGACCTAGTTCTCAGCGAGGAAGTCGACCTGTGTCTGGGCTGGGCCACTTCAGACTGCAGCTGGAGGCTCCCATGACATGACTCAGTACAAAAACAATTCCCCGCAGATAGAAATCTGGTACGTGTTCTGTTTAGCTGCTCTCCTCTCTTTTCTTTGAACAATATGTAGGGGAGTTGCTTCCCAAGGCTTTATTTTGCTTACTTTTGTTTTGTTTTGTATTTACCCACAACCTTCAATAAGCGAAATAGTGAACACAAATAAAAGAGAGGTACCATGTCAGGATGAAGACTAGCTAGAATGTTTGTCCCTGACATCTGGTATTCAATGGCTCAATTCGGATGACACAATAAACAACTGGTGTGGGGGAAACAATCGTCGGTTGTTTTGACTATTGTGTCATCTGAATGCTGCCATAGTCAATTCAGCTCTGATCCTAATCCACACCACAGTTGATTATTTATTACCATGTTGTGTGGGGAGCACCCCCTAGATGAACAACTGTAAAGTTGATTATTACCCCACCATTGACTATCGTGTTGTCCGAACTGTGCCAATGTGTGCATATGTGTGTGTTTCTTCTTTATTGTTTTGTAAGGATGTGTATTTAGTCGTCTGGGCAGCTGCAATCTGAAGTGGCACAACTCAGGTACAGGTTGATACGTCCGTGCGAATTCGGCCTTGCTGCCTGGGAACTGTCTCCTGTCCATCGGCCCAGGTCCTCTTGACCTTTCTTTCCCTCCTTTCCTTGTGCAATGCACAATTGTAGATGAAGAGAGGCAGACTGGCAATCAAGCTGTAATGTAGTCTAATGGATGCTTGAACAACATTTCTTTATTATTATGGATTAAAACAATTGACACGATTGATTAACCGCTATAAACCAGGGGCAAGCACGATGAAAAAAGAACCCCAATCTCCTTTTGATGACTGGATGTTGGAAGTCCCTTTCAGTCTTTCAGTTTCTGCTGCTCCGCCCCCGCTCTTATTCTTCTTTCCGATGTCACGTGCCTCTCCTTTCTCTCTTTCTGGCCTCTCTTCAGCTTCTTCTCCAACTGCCCCAAAGCGACTTTACCTCCTCTTGTCTTTTCCCACACATTTGACATCCTTCCCTTCTCCCGTTCACTCTGCAATCCATCCCGTCATGGGAGTAGGCATTATACCTGCTTCTTGCTCTCTGTTGACAGTTGCTTCCCTGGCCGAACTCTGTGTCTGTCGTGTGTGTGTGTGTGTGTGTGTGTGTGTGTGTGGTGTATTAGATTAATATCCAGTCTTTCCCACCGAAAAAATGACTTGGGGTAGCTGACAAAGCTAAAAATAGAGGGAAAATCTTAAGGTGCAACAGGGCTAGGGCTCAATGTATTCCATGCATTAAAAATAAATACATTCTGTTCCAAGTTCAGCTGAGCTCTGTGCCTCTGTATACATGATGCCAATGAAGCACCTTTGCAGAATGTATGTTGCATAATCTAATCTACAGGGTTTAGTATTTTGCATAATTTGTCCTGTTTGTGTTCATCAGGTGGGGGAGCAAGGAATTATGCAAGGCACGCACGCACACACTTCCATTACTGGAAATCTTATTAGCTACTCCTCCGCTGACATCATCCTGAAACACTTTCAAGCACATGTTCATAGCCACAAGGGCTAGAAACTTGCTCTTCCTATCGAAACGAAAGTTGGGACTCCATAGGGATACAACGCTCACATTATTTCCTCACTCTCTGCCAAACACTTTGGGCTTCTGGCCTTCCCATATATTGGGCAACCCTTGTTATGCTTTGCCGTGTTAGCCCTGGGTGCTGGGTGTTCAGCCCAAACTGTGGCTAAGGGACTTGACCCATCATTTGGCATGATGTCTGAGGGTCCTTCCAGACAAGGCTGTTGTTGTGCAATCATGGAATTTTACCATATGTGTATGTGTGTGAGTGTGTGTGTGAGTGTGTTTCAGACAGCATTGTATTTCCCCACTGCTTTTTCCACCATTTTTACTTAACAGGAAAAAAAAATCCATTAAGAATGGCTGCATGAAGCCTTTTGATTGGTCTCAGTAGAAACTGGAAGCATCCCCAAAAAAACCACCCTGAGTCTGTGAGAGGGAGAGAAGGGTTGAGAGAGGGGTGCTGCCCCCTTCTGGTTGTGTGTGTGTGTGTGTGTGTTTCCTTTCAAGGGTTCAAGCACTGTCTTTCACTGAGGATTTGATGCCCAGTCTCTTCCTCCTGATCCCTCCATTCCCCCACACCCTTCTTCCTCACAGGGCGTGTGGTTGATGTTGATAATGGGATTATCTGTGAAAACATCCCCATCATCACTCCCACCGGAGATGTGGTGGTCACCAGGCTCAACATCCGAGTAAGTAGTCAAGCTGTTGGTAGATGGGGACCTCTGGGTGTCAGGGAGGCCTCAGCTGGGCTAGCAATTTATAAGCCCTGCTGAAAGTGAGAAGTGCAGGGGCCCACGTGCCTGGGCATTGTGTCCTTTGACCTGGAAGGACTTCTCTCCAGCTGCAGACATGTTAAGGTCACTCTCGTCGAGTAAGGCTGCCAACTTTTGAGCTGTCCTGTATAACTATGTCATTAACATGGACCTGATATTCAGAAATTAACAGGTGATAATGCTGGTCTCTGTAACGGGAGAAACGCACACCACATTTCTGCCAAGCAAGTTGCTGTTAAAGACACAGGAGCAGGTTGGGCCCTCTTTTCTTTCCCCGCCCCCCCCCCCGGCCCATTGACAATCCTGTTGGCAAAGCAGATGCATTCTACAGATGCTCTTTTTTCTTCGTTGTTTCATATCTACCTGGGCAGAGCGCCGGCGCTGAAAACCGTCTCTAGGGCTAAGCTCTGACAGCCCCCTTTTTCAGATTTACTGGGAGGTGGGAAGGAGGTAGAGGGAGTATTGCATCGGGCTGGCAAGCCTTTTGTAGATTGGAATTCAGCAGGCAGGAGATCTGTGGCCGCAAAGCTGGCAGTGAGAATTCCTGCCAGCGCTGACTCTGCCTGTTGCAAGGTCAGAGTGAGGGAGCGGGCTGATAAGGCCTTGATCACTGCCTTCCGGACTTTGTCTTTTTTCAAGAGCTTACAAAACGCTGGAAATTCGGCGGGAGTGCAGAATCGGAGAGGGGGAGGGAGAACGTGGCGCCAAGATTGCTGTCAAGGCCTCAAAGGGATAACGTCAAGTTAGCAGGTTGCCTAAAGGGGCTGGCAAACCACGGATACAATCGCCAATCCTATGTTCTCGGGCATTTGGGGGTGGCGTGGGGGAAATAGGGAGAGCTGAGAAAGGGAGGGTGTTGTCAAGGGAGCCAAAGAGGGGTGGAGGAGACCCATCCTTCCTCATCATGCTCTCTGCTGCACCCTTGCAGGTGGATGAGGGCATGCACCTGCTGATCACTGGCCCGAATGGCTGCGGGAAGAGCTCACTTTTCCGCATCTTGGGGGGGCTCTGGCCGACGTATGAAGGCATCCTCTACAAACCGCCCCCCCATCGTATGTTCTACATTCCACAGAGGTACAGTGGGCCAGTATGTAGGAGGTGGAAGGGAAGGGAAGGTGGTATAGTGGAGCGAAAAGAGAGGCTTGATAGCTCGGACTCGTGGATCCTGTTCCCAACTCTGAGCGAGGAGTGGGTTCAGACCGGGAGGGGGGCAGATATCCCATTGCCTGTATCCTGGCATCCCTAAGGGTTTGATCTTTTTTGATGCCTGAGAGGACCAATGAGAGAACTGATGTACCATGCTGGTGAAGAGACACAACGGAGTGCCAGGAAACCCGATTCAAATCTCGCCTCCGTCATTTATTTGTTTATTATTTCATTTCATTTATTATATTTTTATTCCGCCCCATAGCTGAAGCTCTCTGGGCAGTTCACAAAAATTAAAAAACCATTAAAATATGTTACACAAAGTACAAAAAAGCATTTGCATAAAAATGTATAGACAGATAACTCATACACGGACAACGTATATCAGCAAAAGACAGTCTAGGATGTAATTAAAACTCATTATATGCTGCCAAATGCCTGAGAGTTGAGGGCAGTTTTTACCTGGCATCAGGTGGGCCTCGTTGGGAAGATCATTCCATAATTGGGGGGCCATCACTGAGAAGGGCCTCTCTCTCTCTTGTTGCTGCCCCCTGAGCCTCCCTTGGAGGAGGGCCTTGGATGCTGTGTGTAGCCTACAGGTCAGTTCATGTTGGGACAGGTTCTGCATCAGGTATTGTGGTCCCAATTATTACATTTATATCCCACTTTTAAAAAAATCTTGCAAGGAACTGAAGGTGGCCTACACAGTCCTCCTCTTCTCCACTTTATCCTCACAGCAACCCTGTGAGGTAGGGTAGGCTGAGAGTCGGTGACTGGCCCCAAATCATCCAGTGAGTTTCATGGCCGAGTGGGGACTAGAACTCAGATCTCCTGAGTCCCAGTCCAACACTCTAACCATTGCACCACACTGGTCATGGGCTTACATGGTGGCAGACAAGCCACGATTCTCTCAGCCTCAGCACATAGACACACCCCATCTAGATATGGAGAGCATCATTATGGCCTACATTAAAGGACTGTTTGAAAACTCGACTGAGATGAGGTATATGGAAGCACTTTGGAACTTCTCAAATTAGCTCTTTTAATGCCAAGTATTATTATGACTTGTCTGCTTGATATCTCCCTGTAGGCCATACATGTCTGTGGGGACCCTGCGGGACCAGGTGATCTACCCAGACACGGCAGAGGACATGGCGGAGAAAGGACAGACAGACTCTGACCTGGAGCAGATCCTGGGCATTGTCAACCTCTACTACATTGTGCAGCGGGAGGGAGGTTAGTGCCGCCAGGCGAGGTTGGGCATGCATGGGGTGGGGGAGGGAGAAGAGAGAAAGCCAGTTTTCTGTATGTTCTCAGAAACCTTTAATTCATGGAGGTGAGCTGGCTGAGGTCATTTATCAAGTTCCTCCCCCTATCTCTGGCTTGATGAAGCGGGAATGGAATGGGCGAGCAGAGGACATGGGAGGGTCTGATGCATCACCTGGACTGAGTGACCAATGAAACCGCTTGTCTTTCTATTTGTGGGTGGGGCCAGGCTGGGAAGCTGTCAGCGACTGGAAGGATGTGCTTTCAGGTGGCGAGAAGCAGCGAATGGGGATGGCCCGGATGTTCTATCACAGGTTAGTGCCTAGAAAATGCCGTAAGGGGCGTGATCATCTTTCCATCATTCCATCTTGGACATTTGCTCCACCTCTCACTAGCTCAGCCATGTATTTCAGCGTGGGGAGGAAGGGACTTTCTGGGGCGGGTGGGGTAGGTGGTTGCTTGGTACTTCCCATCTTTCCCCTTCCCAGAAGAAAGAAAGAACCAAAGCCGGGCCTGGGGGAAAGTTGGAGAGTCACACCCAAGGATGTGTGTAGGGAGATGTTATCAGGATCACAGCTGAAATGTGAAAGAGCCAAGACTGGGTCAGGAGTGAGGCCGGGGGGGGGGGGGGGGGGGGGGAGGGGCAGGAAGGAGATGGATCAACAAAGCATAGAGGTGGGACAAAGTGTGCTGTGTCCACATTGGACTAGCCAGACGGGGTCTCTCCATTGAGCCCTTCATCATCGCTCTAGGCCGAAGTACGCTCTCCTGGATGAATGCACCAGCGCGGTCAGCATCGACGTAGAAGGCAAGATCTTCCAAGCAGCCAAGGATGCTGGGATAGCACTGCTCTCAATTACCCACCGACCTTCGCTATGGTACGTCTCGTGCTCCCCCCACAGGCTTTGGGCTGCTATGTGATGCTTCTTTTCACCCTTCCTTCTCTATTCAAGGACAGTCTCTTTTTATTGAATATATCCACTCTGACACAGGGCGCCCGGTGGTTTAATGGTGAATTTTGAAGTGCAGGCATTTATCATCACTGCCCCCATCGAAAGGCCAAAAATGCAGGCAGCTGTGTCAATCCATTTCAACGAACCAGTTCTAGTAGTTTTTATTTTCCACCAGGAGCAGTTTTTTTGTGAAGCAAATTGGTCTGAAATGCCACTCAAGGCCAAGCCACCCCAAAATACTGGGCATTCGCCAGGGGTAGCTCACAACTCTATATTATTGCTGAGAAATTGCAGTCTCTCCCCCTCCCCCAGCCGCTGCGAGGATTGCAGTTAAGCTCAGAGGAAAGAGGGACGTCTGAGTGGGTGGCAGGTGACATCATCATCCCTGCTAGTCAAAATGTCCCAGCACTTTGACCCCCATGAGTCCTGGCTCCACTACACCACCATACATGGCTTCCAGTGGTAATCTTCCAACTAGGTTATGGATCAGGTCCCCACCCACTTTACTTCAGTGACCCTACTGCATTGGGCCCAGTCAAGGACCTTCTCATCCACAACACTGGGACACCGTGACTAGTTTGAATTAGCTTGCTCTATATCCCCTTGTGGAATCAGCCATGCTGCTAGTCCACATGCAGCTTTTGAGAGGGCAACAAAGGCTGGTTGGATTTTTTTCAGAAAGCCTCCTCAGAGGTCCAGTTGTATGTTCCATAAGAATACATCTCTGCCTCTAAGGAGTGGTCCCCCCCCCGGCCTTTTTTTATTGTGAATGTCAAAGAAACAAAACAAAAACAAATCGTGAAAAAAAGTTTTAAAAAGCACATTACATATACAGGGATGTCATTATTTTCCATCGTGTAAAAAAAAGCGGGGGGAGGGGAAGGGAGAGAATTATACATAGATTTCAAAAACATCAGACCATATAGCCATATATTTTGTCCATTCGCAAGTTGTGCCTTTATATCACCCGTTCAAATGTTGGTAAGGTTATTAAATCCTCAATCCCCAGGGCATTAGAGGAGGTGAGCATTTATCCTTCCAATAGGATAGTATAAGTCTTTTAGATGTCATAAGGGCTCTGAAGATCCATTTGCGCTGACCCTGTGTTAGTTTCCAAGAAACCGGCAGGTAGTTTAGAAGGGTATGCACATCCTTCCTTATTAAAGATTGATTCAGGACATGATTTATCCTTATTTTAACCTCCTCCCGAAAGGAGGAGACTACTGAGCATTGCCAAAACATGTTTCTGGGTGCCTGGTTTGCTGGTTGGCTTAGGGATGTACGGATTGGGTAAAATCCATTCCGTCTGCATTTCACGAATATCAGGTGCCTTTCTTTCCATTGTCCTCTCACTGACAGAATTGGATTTTCCCAATTTCCTGAACTTGCACAGGTTTGCATTTGTGGAAATGTGCATTTGCGCAAATTCGCACTACCGAATATGTGCTGCTGCCCCAAAATGCACAAATCAAACCAAAATGGGCATTTTCCATCGCAAATGTATGCCTTAGCTTATCAGGGAAATGTACATTGTTGGTTGGCATTTCTTTTTTTTTCCCCCTTCGATTAAATTTGTGTAAAATCCTGGAAAGTTTTTTTAAAAATGGTCTTTAAGTCCACTGAATCCGTGTGACTTGGAAAAACTGATCCGCTGCAGAATCCACAGGTTGGGTTCATAGAAATTCGAACTCATTTGATTCCACTGCAGATTTTCCCGATATTTCTAGCCAGGCCCGTAGCCAGCCTGAAACTTGTAAACTTTTAAAAAATTATTTGACTATAAAGAAATTAAGGGGGACCAGGTCCATCCTAGCCCACTGCTGGCAACAGGCCTGCTATGGGCTACCACTTCTTTTCCCTCCCCTGCAGGGCACTGGGAATTGGAGTTGGAGCAGGGAACTGGCTAGAGAGGAGCGCAGGGGGTGAGGGGTGGGAATAAACTCCAGAGGCCTGCCCCCATCGCTGCTGCCGTTATTCTGTTTCGCTTTGATAATGCCAGATGTCACCCCAGTGTTTCAGAATCAGCACCAGGGACAGGTATCTCATTTCCCCCAGTCCTTGTCTTGTTCCCACCATACTGGCTGCCTCTATATTAAGCCCCCTTTCCCCAGTTCCCACCCGGCCACACCTTCCAAGCCACCCAAGCAGGTGAGGGACGGGAGGGGTATTTTGTGAGCCTGGAGGCAGGACCTGTCATTTCCTCATTGACCAGTAGAGGCTGCTATAGAGCAGATTGCCTCCCCAGTTCCCCTTTGCTGGAGCAGGGGACGTCAAAGGAGCTGCCCTGCAACCTCCTCTTGGGATAATTCCCTGATTCTAGGAGCCCTGGGTCTTTCGTAACTGAAGGAAGCTTTATGGCGGGGGTTGGTGGGGGGATGCACCTGCTACGATCTTCCTTCCTGTGCTCGCTGTGAAGACTGGTTCTGTATTGAATCTGGCAATACCCGGGGCCTGCCCACCTTCCAGACCAGCCGCCTCCTTCCCCTCTCACCCCTCCAAAGACTTCCTCTCCTTCTGCCATCTCTCCCTGTTTCCATCCACCCCCCTCCGGTCCCTGGCCGCTCTCCCAAGCAGGGAGTCACGTCCCCAGCAGGAAGCCGCGTGGGTGGGGGCATCGTGGTCTCATCCCTGGAGACTGAAAGGCGCTTTGTTCCTGACTCCCCCAGAGACAGCTCAGTGGAATGTTCCCTCCCCGGCAACAGGCAAGGGTGCCAACCCCACCCACACACAGGGCCCTGGCTGCACCCGGAAGGATGAGGGGCAGCGAGCTGCAGGGCAGGGCAGGGGTGGGGGCCGGGCATGAGCTTGGCAGGCCCAGGGAGACAGCAGGCCCAGGGGCGAAGGAGGGTCACCTCAGGACAGCCTCTCAGCAGCCTCCCTTCTCGTTTCCAGGAAGTACCACACCCACCTCCTCCAGTTCGACGGGGAGGGCGGCTGGCGCTTTGAGAAGCTGGACCCGGCAGCCCGTCTCTCCCTGCGGGAGGAGAAGCAACGCCTGGAGCAGCAGCTGGCCGGGGTCCCCGAAATGCAGCAGCGTTTCAGCGAACTTTGCCAGATCCTGGGCGAAAACGCAGCCCCTGCGGTAGGCGGGCTCTGAGGACCGGGCGCCCTTCGACATCCCCTCCCTGCTCCTTCCCCAGCACCGCAGGAGGGAACCTGGCTGCTCCCCTCTTGTCTCAGGAGGGCCCCAGCTGTCGTCCAGGCGAATGAAGGAGTCACAAAGGAGTCGTTCGGCTTCTCCCTGCTGGAGCAGGATGTCTTTCCGGCACCCATTTATTATGCACTTGGTAACCTTCCCTGACTCAGTCTAGGGTTGGGGGGAGGGAAGGGGGAGGGTCTGGCCCTGCCCTGTTAAGCATCTCTGCAGTCTGCCCTCCCACATGGAAGACTGACTTCCCCATACACACAGTGCCTGAATATCCCAAGATAGTAACTCCGACGCTACTCACTGCTGTGAATGGTGTTGCCCACTGCCAATTTCTATCCTCTGAATCCCCTGATATTTTGGAGCGAGTTCTCGGCGGGGGCAGCCGGCGCCAGTGCCGCCCCACAGGCCCAGGAGCTTCAGCTGGGCCAAACGCCGCCTTTCTTCACCAAACAGCCGCACAATGTTGGATGTGAACCGAAGCCATGAATGTAGCTTTCGCAACTCTCTCCCCCTTTTTTGCCACAGCTGGGTGGCCACAGTTGGTTGTGCTGTGCAACGCTGCAATCCTGCCTGCCCCCCCCCCCCCCGGAGCCCAATGTGAGGAAGGCCTGCCACCTGCTCTGGGTGGCACTCAGGTGAAAAGGCAACAGGGTCAGCAAGTTTAGAACTCCACATTCTAGGCCGGTTGTTTTTAACTGCCTTCTGTGAAACCCTGGCCTTCCTCAGAGGCTTACAAGGAGCTCTGCAGTGAGAAGGTGGGAGATGCAGGGCAGGCTGTCTAAAAGACATAATGTCCATCATGGACTGATCTTACACAGCTGTTGGAATTTGGGGCTCATTCTGAGTACCCTCTGCTGGTGCTGTGTCTATAGGTCTGCCTGATACCCTGTACAAACCAAGGGTGTGCCCTACAATACATCCCAGAATCCTTTGCACTGTGCAGAGATCCCAGAGCTGACACTCAGTGGTTCCCCCATAGATAAACTGAAGTGGAGAAGGTTCCCTGAGGTAGGACGTTTTTAATATCGCTGTTCAAAGTTAACTTGGCACCCCCTTGTACGGCCACAGAGCTGCACCTAGAATATAAAGCCCTTCCTGAGACCTTCTCCACATGTCTTCTAATACCTGACAACACCTTTACTTTTTGGAGGAAATGCTCCTTAAGTTGCGGGAGATTGCAGTCCCACTGACATCAATGTCCTTTGCCAAAACTGGTACTGGGGGGGGGGGGGGGGGCAAAAATAGTGCCCTAGGAAGGCCACTGCAGAATGCCCTGTGGTATTTTCTTATAACATTTTCTATTGGAATCTATCGACTTGATGTAAACACACCTCGCCCTTCCAGGCTCGTTTTCCTTGAAATATAAGGGGGTGCAGGAAAGCTCCAGGGGTCGTTTTTCCCCATTCAATTCAACCAGGAGATAGAGACTTGTTTTTGTATGCCAACAAGGGGGCCTCTGCCAGTGACGCCGCGTTGGTTCGGCTTGGCAGCCTGCCTCCGCATAAGGAGGAGCACGGAAACCCGGGTCTCTTTGCCGCTTGCCGCTGCGTGTGATGTGATTGAGAGAAGGCCCAGGCCGGAAAAGGATCAGCTGGGTTACCTTTCGTAAGATCTAGAGCGGACGGTTGCCCTCCGCTGCAGTTAGGCCAGCGTTGGCCTGCACTTCGAGGCTTCTCTTTTCCAAAAGCAAAAAACAACAACACTGAGCCCTCTTGTAATTACTCATGAAGGTAGATTCTCTTGTGGTTCTTTTTGTTGCTGTTGATATTGTTTAAAGATTCGCTGCCAGTTCTGCTTTGTGTATGAAGTTACAGACAGGCAAGCTAGCAGGCATGTGGACTCAGGCATACTTTTAAATGAGCATTAGCTACAGCCATCACGGAGAATGTTTTAAAAGTCTTAGCTGCCAGCTTTTATAGCTAGGGTCAGGCTTTGACTCAGGCCCAGCACAAAAGTTTTTGTCCCGCATCCCTCTGGCCCCTTCTCTCCCCTCTGCAGTTTTGCACGGGTTTTTCCTTCCGCTCGCCTTGCCTCCCCTTCCCACTTTTGCCGCGGTTTCTGAGCGTGCTTCGTTCCGGTCCCCTCCCCCGCCATGTTTTCCTGAGGCAGAGAAGAAGCCTGATTGCTTAGCAGAAGCAAACCAACCGCTAGCCCCTTTCCCCTCCCTAGTGCAGCTTCTTACACTGGCCTGTGCTCCTGCGTCGCACTGAGGCCTGGTGCTTGACCACCAGGCAGACCGGCATCCATCCCTGACACCCATGGGCCAACGCCTGCTTTACCCTCCCATTCGTGAATTTACTTGGCAGCTGCAGATGGGTTTGGGAAGCTGGCCACTGCATGAGACTCCCCACAGTGTTCCAGAGTGCCTGACTTAGTGTTGCTCCAGGGCATTGTGGGAACTTAACATCCCTGGGCGACATCCCAGACCCAGCCACTGACGCCAGGTAAGCCTCTGGTTGGAGGGCCCTCCAGGGAGCCTCTTGCTAAGGGCCCTTCCAAACCTGGTATCGGCCCTGCAACTTGCGAGGTGTTTGACAACAGCTCTGGTTTTTTGTAGTCCCGGGCAGGCGAGCAAAACAAGGAGTGTTTACCAGTCTCCTGAGGAACAGTTACCAGGCATGGGTGGTGGGCTGTGTTCAGCTTCAGGGTTATGAGTTGTGCAGGCCCAAGGTGCTTGGCAATCCCCATTAGATCTGGCACCCTACTTTGCCAACGGGTGAACCATCCCTAATTGGGAGAGAGATGTCGCCCCTGAAACAGCATGTTGCTTCTGGAGGAGTTAAGATGTCAGCAAGGGAAGCGGATACAAGCGGTGCACATGTGGCGGCAAAGAGACTCACTACCCAGGCCTGTCACAGTCATAGGGAGATCACGGCAGCCAAGGCATGTTCAGCTCTTTGAGTTGCTGGAGGTTCTCGACGGTGCTTCTGCCCGGTTTTGGCAAGAATCGAGGCTCAAGGCACCACCATTAAACTACCTGGCACACAATGGAGTGTGTGAAACCTCGAGGCGATTAGCACATTGCAGGGCCCTGCGTCTTAATCTGCAGCCAGGGACCACATTGGGCGCTGCCGGATCTATCCAAGCAAGCCTGTGCCACTTCTCCTTCCCCTCCGCTCATGCGGTTGCTCCCACACCTTGCTCGATTGCTTGCAGGGACTGCTGGTGCCGTGGTCCCTGCTGTCATGAGACCCCTGTGTATAGACACACAGGCAACCCAGAAGGCAGCCAGTTCAGTTGCAGTTTTGCTTTTTTCATGTGAGCATTCATGGAGTTAAACTCATGGACAGTATAAAAAGCACAGGGGCCAAGTCTCCAGCCAATTTGGGCTCCAGGGGCTCATCCCAGCCCCACCCATGCCACCGTTTCCCAACATCTTTGAGTGCCACATTTGGTTCGGATCTAGCATCCAGAGTGGGCAGAAGAGACTGTTCCGCTACAGCTTGCAAGGAGCTCTCATATTTTTTAAATCTACCTCTCTCTCTTTCTCTCTCTCTCTCTCTCTCTCCCCCTTAAATTAAAAGAAGGTGTTAACCTCCCTGCACATTTCAAAACACAGCACAGCAGAGAGAGAGAAAACATGAGCCAGAACTTTTCTCCCTGGTGTGCTAGTTTTCTACTTGCAGGGAGACTGTGTACATGTGAACATTCAAAACCAGCGTCTTCCCCACCTGTAGTATAGCTGCAGGTGTAGATCAAGCCGTTGGTTTCTCAGAAGCAGAGAGAAAACCCATATCCTCGTTGTTGCTCCTTCTTCCTGCAGGCTTTGAACAGGCAATGTGACCGTTCAGGCTGCTGATTTCTCCCCCCACCCCGCAAGCAGCGTCTTGCATTAGCTACCATTGCCAGAAGGAGCCATGGCAGCTTGTGTCCACTGCTTCAGACCCTGTTGTTTCATTCCTGATCTCCAGCCAAACAAGTTAAGTCAAGCCATTTGCAGGTATGCGCAGACCTAGGCCCAGGCCCTGCCAGAGTGAAATCTTTGCATTTGCCCATTCTGGAACAGCTCTGAAACGCTAAACACATGAGAGCAGACAGGACTTCTGAAGTGAGTTCAAGATGCAGATACCCATGGGAGAAGAGGGTTCAACTTTTTTTTTGTCTTCTCTATTGTGTAATTTGCTAATTTATTGAATTGCAGAGTGTCTGTGTGTTTCGTCAGATATTTTCAAAACATACTTTGTGAATCCATATATATATTTTTGGCCATCTTTTGAGCCTGCCATGAAAACCCCAACAAACTTTGCAATGTAATTTTATTGCTTTGAGTGGGGAAGAAAGCCAAAGAGTGTGCCACGAAGACTGAGGGTGTGTCAAAATGTAAGGCTCTCATGGTGGTATGATGCTGTATTCCCATCTGCTGGCTCTGATGTCAGAATTTTACAAACTATGCAACAAAGACTTTATTTCTCTGCTGTTTTGTACGTGCAGAACTGCCACCCCAGCCCAGCCCTTTCTCCTATCCTCACAGTGCCTTTTACGCTGGCAAAAGCCAGGTTTATTCAGATGATGACAATAAAATATTATAGACCATAAACAGCTCTGCCTCCTGTATGATTCTGAATTCAGTGATGGGTACATAGCTACTGTGTGGCCCCTGCCAAGCATGTTAGTAATCAGAAATGGAGGAGAGGGAGTCAGGGTTGGTTCCAGCATTTGGGCCATCCGAGGGCTTCCTTAAGAGCTGAGAGAGGATGCAACAGAATGGATTACCTCAATGCAGTGGACTTCAACTGGTCCAGACACAAGACCCACCTCGGACTCCCAGCCTGCAACATGGGACCCACTTTCACAATTGCCTACCATGGTGGCAACAGACTGATCCCGCGACCCACCAGTTCAAGACCACTGTCTTAATGCATTCCCCCTTTGTCCCAGTATTTATTGATTCCTTTTCTTTCCTTCCCTTAACCCAACCTCCTCCAACCAACGTCCCTCCAGATGTTTTCGCCCATCATTTCCAGCCAGCATGGCCAATGGTCAGGGATTATAGGAACTGTAGGCCAAAACATCTGGAAGACCCAGGTTGGCGAAGACTAGTCCTATTCACCTGGTCCCAGTCCCTCATGGGACATGAGAGAGTTCACCCCTTCTCCATTCCCCACAGTGCAGTGTTCCCACTGCTCAACTTGAGAACATCCTGCCCCTTCCCCTAACCCCAGGAGCTGGGATTATGTTGTCCTTACCTTCTCACTGAGGAGGTCAGAACAGCACAAGCAAGAGGCTCTCACTGCTTCTGACTTTCCTGGGACGCCAATGCTAGGCTGACCATATGAAAAGAAGGACAGGGCTCATGTAACTTTAAAAGTTGTAGAGAAAAGGGAACTTCAGCCAACGTCATTTGTATGCAATTAGTTCCTGGTGATATTCCATCTTCATCACAACAGTTAAAGTTGCAGGGGCCCTGCCTTCTTTTGTATATGGTCACTCTAGTATAGTGCCTGCAACTTTAACTGTTGTGATGAAAAGGGAATTTCACCAGGAACTAATTGCATACAAATGACACTGGCAGAAATTCCCTTTTCTCTACAACTGTTAAAGTTACATAAGCCCTGTCCTCCTTTTCATATGGTCAGCCTAGCCAATGCAAAATGAAAATGGCCCTGTAGGCTGTAGCCAGCAACCCTTTGGGCCCTCCCTAGGCCTTGGGTCATTGGCATTTTCCCAGCATGTGCAATCTCTGGCACTGGCTATGATGGCAACCTGTCAGTGGCTGCAGGGGAGAAGACTCAGGTGAGGGGGCTGGGTATGAATGGGTTTGGGCGAAACTCAGAAAGGTGGAGCTTCAAACTGGTGCACCTTGATTGATGATGGAAAGATTGACACATGTCTTAAAGGCACATAAACTTCAACAGGTCCTCTGTTATCTTTATGGGGAGTGAGGGAAGGGAGGTGGAACATCTGGCTCACTGCAGCCGTATTACATTTTTGAGGGAGAGGGTGGGTCCTTAAAATTCAGTTAGAAATTCAAAGAGCAAACCTGTGTTAGTGACAGCTACAGGTGTACAATTGTAAGAGGCCCATTCTAAGTCAAAGGGAGACAGCAAAAACCAAAAAGCAAGATAATGTTCTAGTGAACTTGTTTAAACAGCCTTTGTATATAGTGTTGTGCTTTATCATATTTTATTAATTTATTGTTTACTTTGAATTTAATTCATGCAATACATTTCATTAAACAAGTACCCGTGCGTTTATCAGCCTATAAATAAATAAATAAATAAAATAAGTAAATAAATAAATAAAATCCCTATGATTTTGCATTCATTACCCAGAATATTGGCAGACAGCAGCAGGTTTATTTCTTGAAGATCAAGTCGGTAAAATACAGCTTGCATATTTTTCAAAATAGCCCCAGAAGTAAAAGGGAGGGTAGCACTGCTTTTTATTCATTTAGCACATCTTGAAAACTCAAGGACGGGGCGTTGCGTCTGCAATCCTAAATGCACTTGCCAAGGAGTAAGCCCCACTGAACACAATGGAGCTTACTTCTGAGTAAATATGTATCAAACTGCACTGCAAGGGGAACAGACCCATATAGGTCCCACCTGATCCACTGAAAGCTGGTTGTGACGTGTGTGCCGCGCTTTATCCGTGTGCTGCAATATTACAACGCCAGCGGTGTGTGCGGAGCTTTGTAGAGCTTCATAACCTACAAGAAGGGTGGGCAAACTGCAGCTTAGGGCCGCACTCGTCCCCCAACCTAATATTTCAAAGCCCTCTACAAGCAGAAGCTCAGCCTTCTCTGGACAGCCCGGTGAGTGGGAAGGAAGAGACAGAGAGAGAAAGGAAAAGACAGATGGGGCTGTCAGCAGTACGGCTCCAGGTTTTGGAGGACCGCTAGGCAAGATACCCTCAATGGTAGGGTGACCAAATAAAATCCAGGTCAGGGCTCATGTAACTTTCTTTAACAGTTGTAGAGAAAAGGGAATTTCAGCCAGTGTCATTTGTATGCAATTAGTTCCTGGTGAAATTCCCTCTTCATCACACCAGTTAAAGTTGCAGGGGCCCTGCCTTCTTTTGTATATGGTCACTCTAGTATAGTGCCTGCACCTTTAACTGTTGTGATGAAGAGGGAATTTCACCAGGAACTAATTGCATACAAATGACACTGGCTGAAATTCCCTTTTCTCTACAACTGTTAAAGTTACATGAGCCCTGACCTGGATTTTATCTGGTCAGCCTACTCCATGGGCTCCCTCCCTCAGTGAGTCTGCCATTTTCCCCACCAGCGGCTAGTGCTCCTGCTTCCTCTTTCTCATCACTGCTCCTGCTTGCTTGCTTGCTTGACAGGCAGAGAGGCAGTGAGCAAGGAGGCCGGGGCATCTCCTGCTTCTGCTTCTCGCCACCATCATTGTCTGGGCCAGAGCGAGAGGCAGATGAACAAGCAGGTTGCCATGGTGAAGAGGAGGAGGAAGCCCAGGGTGCTCATGGGGCGGGGGAGTACTAGGGTATGGGCCCTTGGGCCCAACCATGCCTACCCTTTTCGCCAGCCCTACGCATCAAAAAGAGAGACGGCAGTAGCCCACCCATTTTTGGCTCTGGGCCCAGCTGCCACTGGCTTCTGACTCGCCCACCACCGGCATATGGCCTCTGACAGATTGCCCCCAAGGGAGTGTGTCCCTCAATGGAAAAAAGGTTCACCCACACCCCACCTAAAAGGTCAGGCCCCCTGGCTGCCTCCAAGGAATCCAGTCTACACCTAAGCAATAGGGCAGACAACTGTAGCAATGGTTGCAGTGACGCTTTAGTTACAGTTGGTACTAAGGATTGTGGGGTTAAGACAAACGCTTCATGGAGCAAGTGGGTTTGGGGAGGAGAAACCGGAAGAAAGATCCTTCCAAGGTGGCTTGCAGGTAATGTCAAGTTGGAGCACTTTCGGATTGACCTTCCTGGACCCCTGTACGCAACTGCCAGAGATGTGAAGAGGGGCCCTGACATCCCTTTTTCAACCACAAAACGAAAGAGGTCTTCTGTTTGGGATTCAATTACAGTCTTGAGACCTGCTCGCATAGGTGCTGGCCCTGACACCATCCAGAAGCCCAATGAATCCCTCAGGGGGTTGGCTTACAAAAGTGCTTTACAATTTGGCAGCATGCGTATGTTTACTCAGAATAAAGTGCTGTTGTTTGAAGGGACTTACGCCCAGGTTAGTCACAAGTGCAGTCCGATACTATAAATCTGGCAGGAGGGCTGGAGCTAAGTGCTAGGGGACGTTTTCGGACAGAAATCGCTGGGGGAAAGGGGCTGGGAAAGACTCTTGCCTGAAACTCTGTTAGAGCCACTATCAGCCAGCATGTGGACCAGACTTCCCCAGTGCCCTCTAGATGTGTTGGACTACAATTCCCATCAATGTCATTCATTATGTAGGTGATGTGAGTTGTTGTCCAAAATATCTAGCTTGGGGAAGACTGGTGTAGACCATTATGACCTGTCATTATCATAGGCCGTAATTTAATTAACCATGGTTTTCTGAATCGTAGGTCATCATTACATTTGAATCCAGAACTATGGGTTAACTATGGCTTGTTAACCATGAACAACTCACATAAAGAACCCAAGGTTTGTTGTTGGGTTGTCAACTGTGTGCTGTTTAAACCATGGCTTGTTGTTCTGTAGGAACCCAGAATCATAGCTTGTTCTTGCATTATGCCAGGCTACAAAGGCAGCAGTTAAAAGAGATTAAAAAAAGGCCCAGCCTATTTACATACGAATACTGCAGTGCCACAAAGGCAGTTGGGATACAGGACGCGGGCAAAGGAGGAGGGAAACAAACAACCTAGGGCCTAAGAAAACAAATCATGGTTTGTTTGATCATCTGCCAGACAAACCCTGGGTAGGACAACAATTTATGGTTTTTAAAAAAATAGATTAATGTTACATGTTACTTGGAGTTAAATGGACTCATGGTCTGACTTGGTAAAAGACGGCTGCCTATATTCCTAAGGGTGCTTCTCAATTTTTATTCCGCAATGGCCCTGCCTCATTTATGTAATTTGATGTGGGCCAAGACAACAATTGTTTTACCTTGCTGCGTTTCCCTGCCACTTTTTCTTTAAGTTTTTCTTAAAACAGAAAAGCAGGGAAAGACGAAATAGTTGCACAATTTCTTTTTATTGGTACTGCTAGACTCCATCCTTTTGCCAGTGCCCTAAGTAAATGTCATTGGGGCTGTGAGGAGCTGCTGGCTGCCACATGTGGGGAACCTCTGAACAACCTTCTTAGTGAACAACCTTCCAGACTGATTCCACCCACCCAGGCTGCCCATTGGCCCATTCTAGGCAGGAAAGGGTATAAAGGACTTCCTGCTTGAGTGACATGCACTTCCTCACCTCCTAGTAGTCCTGCAGCTTATTAGCCTTTGGTCTTGACATTTGACTTGCTTCTTGATTTTGCCTCCTGGCTGGTCCTTCAGACTTAATTTGCTCTTTCCTCTTGTTTTCTGGCTCCTCCTATGGCTCCAAGTTCTTGGCTCATGGCACACAGCAGCCTGCTACCAATGGCCCAGCCCTGTCAGGGGCTTCTGCTGCAAGCTGCAATTCTAAGCATACTTACTTAGGAAGAAGCCCCATTGTACTCAGGACTTTTCTACATGAAGCTTTCAACCCGCACCTTAACTAAAGTTTCTGCTTCCGGATTCTTTGTGGGATTAAGATTGGCTCCTTTACACATGCTTTTTCCTGGGGGGTTTCTTTCTCTGCCTTTCTATATGTTCCATTATACAACCACTAGGTGGTGCTGTGGTATAGATTTCCATAGCATTACAGAGGCCATTCAGAAAAAAATACCCCACTTTCCTCATTAGGGAAAAATGGTGATAATGGTTGCAAAGCAGGAGAGAGGCCCTGGAGGATGACAACATTGTGTAAAGGACCCACAAACTATTGTGAGTGATGTATCATGAGCACACATTGAAAGGTTCACAGTGGGGTTCACTGCGGAATTCATATACGTAGGATCTGGCTGCATTGTTACTTAGATGTATTGCATCTATCTCTACGTATTACAGGTTGGGTCCTTCTGAAGTGGCAACACCACATCGCCTTGCAAGCTGGTGACATTACTTGGTAAGTTTCAGTATGTTGCAGCAAAACATGAGGTTGAGCTGGAAGTAGAAAACTAATATCTGTAATGATGCCGAATTCTTCAGCTCCTTCTTTGCATGCCAGATCCTTAATGTAATGACGTGATTGCGATTCTCATTACATCCCCCCCGTGTAAAGAGGCTAGTAATTAAAAACAACACATTTAGAATTAATTGTGGGTGCACGCATGTAACATTGTGGTAATCTGGAATTTCAGTCATTACTGACTAGAGTTTAGAAAGGATCTCGCTCAGTGTCCCCCCCCCCCCCCCCGCCTTTTGAAATGTTTCCATTGAATTTTCAGAGATGGCTCCAACTGCAGAAAGAGCATCGGAGAAGGAACTTAGAGTAGTGTTGATGTTTATACCAGATTTCCCAAACCTGGACTACAAGTCCCATAATTCCCAGCTAGCATGGCCATGGTTAGGTCACCCCAAATCAGAAACATTAAGAGTGCAATCCTATCTTGAAGATATACTGGCTGAGGGACTATAAGATATGGTGGAGCCCTCCACACACACACACACACACACTACCCTGGCGCAGTGTGCGATGGGCTGCCGCCACAAAGGATATGTTGACGCAACTACTCAGATATGTCAGTAGAACACATTGTCAGAGCATCTACTATATACCAGCAGAATGCCCAAAATGCTGCTCATTTGTTGTCTCTCTACTATCCCATTACATATTTTAGATTGCAGCTGATGATCATGGGTCAAGAAAAAAAATTCTCTCTGCGTTAGTCTGGATGGAGATATTAACACTAAATCTCGGTTCACACAATCGTTCACCAGTCATGTTTTTATTAAATCACTTCCAGTGAAATACCCTATGCATATCTACTTAGAAGTACCATTAAGTTCCATAGTAGTTATACTCGAATAAGTGGGTATAGCATTGCAGCTTCCATTATGGGCATCACTACATTAAGCAAAACCCCCACATCCTTACCAGGCTTTCTTCTTCTGGAATCTTTCTGGGTTTACGATGGACTTCTTTAGATGGCGAACATGTGATTTGGTATTTAATTTATTTATTTATTACATCTTTATAGTGCCCATCAGCCAGAGCTCTCTGGGTAGTACACAATTAAAAACCATAAAAAATAACAATATAGATTTAAACATTAAAAAGTTTAAAAGGCAGTGTAAAACGAGCTACATTAAAACCCAGAGAAAGCCTGCGTAAAAAGGTATGTCTTCAGGAGGCATGTAAAAGATGTAACGTTTTCTGCCTCCCGAACCGCAGGAGGGAGGGTTTTCCAGAGGGTGGGTGCCACTACAGAGAAGACCTTCCTTTCTTGGCAATGCTCTATATGTTCAATGAAACATCACCAACTAGTGGCTGTATTATAGTGCGCTGCCCGGCATTATACACTGCTGATATGGCGCCATTAACTTTTCTTACAGCATATCTCCTGTCTTTTTGAAAGTGGGATAAGGGGGGAGAGCGAAGACTCATCCTGGAGGTTGACAATATTGTGTAAAGGGCCTGCAAATTTCTGTAAGTGATCAATCACGAGTGTGCAATAAATCGCTCGTGTAAAGAAGCTCTCTGACTCTTTGCTGAATGTGTGACAGTGTGAACCAATTCCACTGAAAAGCATTGATGTGAAATGTGTTTGATGTGGGATGGCTCATTTGCACATGCAAATCAACATGTGATGAACAGGCATGCATGAACCAGCCAGTCTCAAGGGACTACTTAATGTTCCCGAATTTCTCCACTCCTTTATGCACCCAAATGCTGCAGAAAGGCTGTGTGAACTGAGCTGCTCACAATGTGATCTGTCTGACCATGACCGTGATAGCTGCAGTTTCCAGTTGCCACAATCATTGGGATCACAACGTGTTGGTCACATCATCGTAACTTTGTTTCATGCTCCCCATTGTTCACAGGGAACCTGCGCACATGACTATATTAAGAAATTCAGCAGTGTGAATTGACCCTATTTCATATTATTTTGCACCAACATAAGTTGTCTTGTAGCATTCTTCAGTTTCTCAAATTCTACTCCTTCAGTGGCGGGCTAAACACTAGAAGCAGAAATGCAAAGGAGAAACCTGTGGTTAAAATCCTAATTTGAAGCTCAAGGAACTTCCCTACAGTTTCTTACCCCTATGTCAAATTATCCTAGACCAGTATTTATTTATATTTATTTATATCCCACCCTTTGTCCTCTTGCAAGGAACCCAAGGCGGCTTACATGGTCCTCCTCCTCTCCATTTTATCCTCACAACAACCCTGCGAGGTAGGTTAGGCTGAGAGTCAGTGACTGGCCCAAAGTCACCCAGTGAACTTCATGACCAAGTGGGGACTTGAATTTAGGCCTCCCCAGTCCTATTCCAACACTCTAACCACTGCACCACGCTACTGCTCCTCTTTCCTCCTTTTTCCTTTGAGTGTTGTTCACTGTATCTCCCACACGGCATTCCAACAATGTTTCATGAGCTGCCTCCAACACTGGGGCATGGGTAGGATGAGCTCACTTTTCAGCAGTCCTTCCCAGCATTAACAGGGAGAAACAAACCTAAAAGATGTTGCATAGCATGAGTTAAGAATTCCCTAGTCAGCAGCATAACAGGTAAACAGTGTAAACGTAGCAACTTTGGCGTCTGTTTTTCTTGCTCCCGCCACCAATCATTAAGTGTTTTCCTAAATTGTGCTTTCATGGATTTATTTTACATTGATGCATACATACATCAATGCATTATGTTTTAACATATACTTATGCATATGCATTATGCATTTACTCACCTTTTATATGCTGATTTTTTAAAAACATCAGTATTTCTGATGATGTTACAAATATGTGTGTTAGCCAGCCTTCCCCAACCTCATACCCTCCAGATGTTTTGGACTTCAACTCTATCAGCCCCTGCCAGCATGACCAGTGCTCAGGATTGTTGGGAATTGCCATTCAAAACATCTGGAAGGTACTAGGTTAGGGAAGGCTGGATTGGATCCAGATTTAGTCATGCTTAGAGTAGACCCAGTGAAATCCATGGGACTTAAATTAGCAATGACAAACTTTTCCCATGGATTTCAGTTAGTCTCCTCTAGCTGGATCCAATCCTATATTTATTATTATTTATTAAATTTATGTCCCACTTTTTTTCCAAGAAGCTCAAGTCGGCATTCATAATTCTCCCCCTGCCCAACATTTTATCCTCACAACAACCCTGTGAGGTAGGTTAGGCTGGGAGTGAGTGACTGGCTCAAGGTTATCCAGTGAGCTTTACAGCTGAGTCAGCGAGGATTTAAAGCTGGGTCTTCCCTGGGATGAGTGAGAATATTGTTTTTGCTTTTTAAGCACTCTTCTCTAATCTGATCTAGGATGGTTCTGTATTCCCCGGTAAGCAATAGTATTGACTCATAATCGGTCTGTTTATTTATAGACAACACATGAGCATGGATTAGATGGCATCCTCACCTAATCCATAAACTCAGTTAAATTGGAGTGCTTGGATGTAATCCAAGCTATTTTATAGCCGAGTACTATATCTTAACTTGGTCTGAGAATCTCAGTCCTTTAAATTAAAAAGTCACACGTCAGGACTTAAGAATTCAATATAACAAGGAATGTTTGAGTTGTTGAAGTTTGTATCCTTAAAATTGATATAATGAATAAAAATAAAGATAGGTTGTTTTGTTTTTGTTTGCTTTTGCCAAATAACGTACGGTACAATCCTCCAGGGAGTTTTCCTACGCAAGCTTCAATGAAATGAATTACAGAACTGAATAAGCTTGAGTATAAATAGTGGATATCTAATCCAAGGTAAAAGCAAACAGTGGCCAGAACCCAAAACACATATATTTTAGTTCCTCCCAGTGGGAAATTTTGATTTGATTTTCCCCTTTAAAAAAATACAGCCTCCACCACTCCATCCCATATTACAATTGTCTGTCTTTCTTTCTGTTTGTCTTTCTTTCTTTCTTTCTTTCTTTCTTTCTTTCTTGTGCAGTAGTTATTACCAAAGGCCAAAGAAATCCATAACCCAGTAGTTCAGAATAAATAAATAATTTGGGTTTGTAGCTTTTTTTCCCTTTTCTTTTAACTTTATTGCAATTATTGTTCAGAACTACAGAGGTAAATAAAAATGGCTTACAAAGCAATCATTTAAAAAAGAGTTACAGTAAGGTGGCTAGCCAGAATAAAAGTAAAAGAGAGAGAGAGAGAGAGAGAGAGAGAGAGAGGCATATACAGCAAAGTCATGGGGTTGGAGATGATAAGAAATAAAGCACCAGCTGCAGGTTTTGCGAGGCCATTGAGAAAGATGCCCTAAGTAGGCCAGTGGATTCCTCGCCGTTATCATCACTATGCATTCAGCTGCCCTTCTCCCTTTGAAACTTGTCTGCAACACCGTCTAGGATGGGAAGGGAAGGGAAGTGGAGGCGGCAGCAGCTCCATTTCTTTGCTTTTGTGACATGCTTGGAGAAGGCAGGTGAACAGACAGAGACATCAAGGAGGCGGATAACCCACACCCTACTGGAATGTGGGCCTGAGCAGGTGTAGTGGTGTAGAACAGTGTGGTGTGGTGGTTAGAATATTGGACTGGGAGCTGGGAGATCCGGGTTCTACTCCCCATTTGGCCATGGAAGATCACTGGGCGACTCTTAGCCCAGCCTTCCTCACAGGCTGTTGTTGTGAGGATAAAATGGAGAGGCGGATTATGTGTGCCGCCTTGGGTTCCTTGGAGGAAAAAAGGCAGGATATAAATGCAATAAACAAATACATTAAATGAGCAGGTGCCCAAGCATGCCAGCCCTCTACGCCTGCCCTGGTGAGGTGAGTCGGGCTCAATGCAGTCAGGTTCCAAGGGACCTGGCTGTTAACCCAAGGGTGCCCAAAGCACACGCATGATCGAAAACAAGTGGGATTATGTTCCAGAGCAGTAAACGGAGGCCAGAGCCAGGTGCATAGTCAAACCGAAGAAAGGCTCAACATCCAAGACCGCCATCGGGGTAATGGAAGCAGGAGTTTGGCCGATGTCCACACAATCGCATCACGTTCAGACGGAGACCAGTGTTTTATAGGGCCCAGCTTAGAGTACAGCAATTGGTCTGCAGGTGGCCGGGGGGTGGGGGGGGGGGGCAGTGAGCTGACCGCATGCGTTTAGGCAGCCTAGTACTGTAGTCAAGAGGGCCCACTTGTAGTCCAGATTCAAACTCAGTCTCCCAGGGGTGCAGTGTTGTGGTGTAGTGACTAAAGTGTTGGACTCGATTTAGGAGACCCAGGTTCTAGTCCCCACTCAGCCCTGAAGTTCACTGGGTGACTCTGGGACAGTCACGAATTCTCAGCCTAACCTACCTCACAGGAATGTTGTGAAGATAAAATGGGGAGAACAATTATGTATGCCACCTTGGGCTCCTTGGGAGGAAAGGTAAGCGATAAATGTAATAAATAAAATAAAACACGAGGTAAGGTGTTGGACTCTGAACCAGCAGGAGCCCTGGCTTGAGACATACAAGGTGGAAGGAAGGAAAGAAGGAAGGAAGGAAGGAAGGAAGCATGAGAAGGGGTAATTGTGGGAATGGGACAACAATATCAGTGAAAGGATATTGACAATGTCCATCTGTGCCATTATAAAAGCCTATCAGTGGCCTTTAAACTGTAATTATGCATAAATACCTGTGTACGTTGTTCAATTACTACAATCAGTTTCTTCTTTGCATTGTTCTTCTGACTAGATTTGACACCCACCCACCTCCACAAATACACACAATAGTTAGACAGCCGCAGAGCTAGATGGTTAGGCTAGGGTGATTTCTAGTCAAATGATTGATTTGAAATTCAGCCAAGTAAGAAGAGTTAACTGGAGAAGAGTTAAAGGCTGTAGGTGAAGGAGCCCATGTTTGCAGCAGCACAATTAAAGATACTTTATTTCCAGTAGGAATAAAATGATTTGGGTTTGTATCAGGCTGACAAAACCCAGAGGAAAATGCCCCTAAGGCTGGGAATTATAGGCGCTGCAGTCCAACACATCTGGAGGGCTCCAAGTTGGGGAACGCTGGTTTGGGGCGCAATCCTATGCATGTTTAGATAGAAGTAAGTCCTATAACTCCCAGCATCCCCTGGAATTGTAGGAGTTATTTCTGTCTAAACTTGCATAGAATTGTGCCCTTAGGATGTAATCCCATGGATGTTTAGATAGAAAAAAGTCCTACAACTCCCAGCATGCCCTGGCCAGCATGACTGGCTAGGGCATGCTTGGAATGTAGGACTTTTTCCTGTCTAAACATCTATAGGTTTGCACCCTTAACAGTTTAACTACAGAGTCAAATCAAATCGCACTTCTTGCGATCTTCAAAGGCAAGGGGGTTCCTCTTCCCGCCACCTGCCCAACCAACGCACACCACTTTCGAGGTTTCCTTGCACATTTTGCCACCGTAAAACTCGCTACCTTTGCACTTTGGGATGTGTATGTAATTGCTATGGAGGTGGGTGTCTCCAAGTACCAGGGCTTGCTGTTTAAGTAGCTGCCGTAGGTCAGGCACAGTCAGCTGAATCTTACTGATGATGTGTGCCTTTTTGCTTTCACATGGCTGTCCAATTATGCTTGTGTGCGCGCATTTCCAGGGCAGTTTAGCAAGCCCCACAAGCTGCTTCTATTTCAGGCATGTTTCATTTCCGTAGCAATCTACTCAAAACTGCAGTAGACTGTCAGTCTGAAACATATGTTGTTCTCTCCTTTCATCGCTCCCTCTCATCCAGCCCTGAGCTAGCAGGGCCGCTGCTGTGTGAAATGTGGATGTGCCTTTCTCTCCCTTTGCCTGAACGTCTTAAGCAAAGTGCTCCCCTGCTGTCTCTCTTCATTACAGGAGTGCTCAGCATTCAGTCAAGGGAAGGGCTGGAGCTCAGCGTGGAGGCACACGCCTTGCATACACTCCCATGTTCACAGCGGCGGCTGGTGCTCACTGGGGCAGATGGGGCAGAGGGCTGGGCTCAGTACTCAATATTCTGCTGAGATGGTTAGAGGAGGGCAGGAGAAGATCATGCATGGCCATCGGCAGCTGCATGCCTTGCACTGGAGCAAATGCATCTGGTTGTGGGAGGATTTATTTGCCGCAAGTGGGGGGGGGGGGGGGAAGCAGAAGGTCGCCACCCTATGTGGCCCAAATATAGAGCCGCCTCTGCATGTTCAGTTGCTGGCATCTGTAAAAGGTCTCCTGGCTGAAACCCTGGGGAAACCACTGTTTGTTAATGCAGAACTGTAGGAAGGCAACAGGTTGGGGAAGGCTGTGCTAAGATTTCATGATATTTTGCATTGGTCTGGTGTAGGGACAGGCAACCTGGTGCCCTCTGGATGTATTTGGACTACAACTCCCCTAGGCCACAGCAGTATGGCCAATGGTCAGGGGTTATGGGAATTGTAGTCCAAGACATCTGGAAGGCACTAGGTCGCCTTCCCCTGATGGAGAAAATTCTGAGTTACAGAGATGGCTGGAGGGGGGCTTTGGCACATTGTCCTCTGTTTTACTTAATTTGCTGCCTTCCTCAACCATCTGTAGTCCAGATCTTTTGGACCACAATTCCCAGCATTCCTGACAGTTGGCTGTGCTGGAAGGGTCTCATGGGAGTTGAAGTCCAAACCATCTAGGGCACTATGTTGGGGAAGGCTGCTCTAATGCATCCTTCCTATGCTACCTAGGTAGTTAACATGCCTCTGATCAAGGCAGGGCAGCTGCCTTTTTGATTTCCCACAATACTCTGGAGGAACACTATGCCAGGGGCATGATGGGAAATTAACATGGTGGCTTCATGGCACTGAGTTGTGGTGGGTCAGAAAATAAGTGTGGGAAGGGGCAAGGCAGGCATCAGCTGTGGCCTTTGATGGGGTGCTGGGGCCTTGACACTCCCCATGAATGCCCTGTGGTAACTAACCATAGATCTGCTGAGGTAGGTAGCCTGCTTCCTATGTTTCCTGGTAAGAAAAGAAAAAGGGCAAAGGGCAAAGCTACCAATAATAATAATAATAATTATTATTATTATTATTATTATTATTATTATTATTTATAACCCGCCTCTCCCTTCGGATCGAGGCGGGGAACACAATGCAAAATACAAAAATCACAAACAGTTAAAAAAAATTAAAAACGAGAAAATGCATCATTAAAACATCTTAAAATTCATCCGGACAGGCCTGCCGGAAGAGAGCAATCTTCATGACTCTCTTAAATTCATGAAGACTGCTAATTTGTCTAATCTCCTCCGGCAGACCATTCCATAGTCTGGGAGCGATGGAAGAGAAGGTCCTCTGGGTAACACTCGCCAGCCTAGTTCCGGCTGGCTTGAGTAAGTTCTTCCCAGAGGACCTAAGTGCACGGGGCAGATTGTACGGGAGAAGGCGATCCCACAGGTAGCCTGGGCCAGCAGCAGGGTCCCCTCCGATTTCATGAAACTTTATTATATGTTCCCTTGAAGGATAGGTACTTCCCTCCCCTGCCCCTAACATTCTTCCTGCGTTTGAAGGCATATCCCTTGGCTATTGTGTGTTTAAAGCAGGGGTGCGCAATCTCAGGAACAGGAGGGCTCCTAAAGCTTAGTCACTGGCATTGCTAAACAGTAGGCTGGAATTTTGGCCCCATTCACCACTGGAAAGTGGCCCTCAAGGCCTACTTTGAAACTGAATTCGGCCCTTGGGCTAAAAGGAGTTCTGTGCCCCTGGTTTAAATGCCCTGAATGAACTATCTGTATGCACACACACACACACACAATTTATATGGGGGTGAAGGGTTGAGCACAGGCCCTCTCATTGCCAACGCTCTAACCACATTTGGAGTTCTCGGCACCTGTTTTAAAAAGTCTGGCAATCTAGTCACAGAGCATCACACCTGGGTTTAGTCCCAACTGCCTCAACGGTGGGAAGAGGGAAGATTCTGTGATGGACACAGGGAAGTTTCCAAATTGTAGCTACTGAGTAAAGCATAGCTTCAAGTTCTGTTTGGATGTGGCAGTTTCAGTCTGACAAGCACAATGGTAAAATGCTGGGCAAACATTTTCTGTGATGGGCTGAATCACGCTTAAGGTTCCCCTATGGTAAGATTCAGCCGATAGTCTTAGTTCCCTTTTTCCTGCCTTTGCTGCTTAGGATAAAACTAGACGTGACCTTAAGCACATCATTAAATCCAATGCTTTAGACTGAGCGCATCTCTTTCTTTTCAGTAAGCAGCCCCTGAGTCGGATTGAGACCAGTACCTGCTCAGGAGGAGGGGACCATCTAGAGGGCTCAGGAGGGACCCCCCTCCTCCAGCGTCTGCTGCTGCCACCCCCTCCTTCCAGCGCCTCTGCCTGGGGCAGTTGTTTCAGTCTGCTTAAGGGTAGGCATGCTTGGGCACATGCGCAGGGTCCACAACCCAGCAGGGCCCCGCTGACAAGAGCCTCCTGGAGTGCATGAGTGCAACAGCAACCTCTGCCCATGTTCCCCCAACAACTGACATACATAGGCAACCTTCTTCGGATACTGGATGCAACATATAAGTATCAGGCCTAGGAGCCATTGATAGCCTTCTGCTCCCGGAATGTGTCCAATACCCTTTTAAAGCTGTCCAGGTTGGTGACCATCGCTGCGGCAAGCCAGTGGGAACAATGCTAAGAAAGAGGAGGAGGAGGAGGAGCAGTGGTGACAATGGCGGTGACAAGGTGGTCTCTCTGAGGGAGGGGGCACACATTGAAAAACCTGGAGCCACCTTTGGCTCTGGTGAGCAACGGGGCAGGGTCCCTTGCTTTGCGGGAACCTGCGTGCAAATTGTTGCAATTGTCCCTACTCTGGGCAGTTCCAGTCCATACCACACACTCCTGTATTTAACGGATGGAAATGAGGGCATTCTTGTAACCAGGATTACAAGACAGTAATACTAAAGTGCTGAAGACTCAACTCTGCCTGCTATATGTTGGGCTACATGTTGGGCATCAAGTCACGCTCACACGTTATATGCTCATTTACAGACACGTGTATCCACACCACCCACTCCAGCCCTTTCCATTCTGTGTAGAACGAACGGCCGCGCCTGTTGGTGGCTTTAAGACGACAGGCTCCGCATCCGACTTACGCCCGTTAATTAGAACATCTGAAGGGAGCCCCAGTGCATTCGGCTGCCTTTGCAGTGTCCCCCGAATCCCGTGTCGAGTCATCCTTTGGCATGTGGTGATATACCAGAGTCAGGCACCAGAAGATAGGCGCTGCATGTGTTAAATTTGAACAGTCAGAGAGTGGCTGCATTCAGACAACACATTACTCAATGGTGGGTTGAGTAGCCAACTCACAGTTGGTTATTTTGTGGATACTCCCCACACAACGGCTGAATTCGGACGACACAATAATCAACTGGGAGGGGGGAAACAATCGTCAGTTGTATTGACTGTCGTGTCTTCTGAATGCTGCCATAGTCAATTCAGCGCTGATCCTAATCCCCACCACAGTTGAGCACCCCCTAGATGAACAACTGTAAAGTTGATTATTACCCCACCATTGACTATTGTGTTGTCCGAATTCAGCCAACATATTCCTACACAACTGGGGGTGGTTGGGGCTGGCCTTGAGTGGACTTATAGTCAACCCAGCATTTGACTGACACAGCCCCCGCCCCTCTCCCCACCCTCCCTCCTCCCTCAGTCCTCCCAGTTCTATCCCAGCAGCCTCTGCAAGTTGCACCAGTTGTAGCAGAGTGGCAGCTGCCGCTTTGGTCGCTCTTGCCGCCTGCCTCTATAGGCTTGTGTTTTAACCCATTCACCACACGCCATTAACCCACTCACCCCTCCACACAACACTTTAAACAACTGGCTTCGAGCTAAACAACTTGCAAGCCAGTTGTTTCTCTCAGTTGCTTATTTGGGCGGAATAGCATACCGGCAGTAGTTTGTGAGCGGCGTGTTACCCTCCACACAACACAATAAGCAACACAACTGACCATTGTTTCTCCCCCATCTCAGTTGCTTAATGTGTTGTCCGAATGCAGCCTGTGTGTGTTGCACATCATGAACAGGTGGCAACCCTATTTCTTTCGGGTTGCATCGGAGCGGCTGTCTGCTTGCCTGCTCTTGAGCCTTTTACGGTTTGATGGTTGGTTTCTAAAGAAAACTCCCGCAGCCAGCGATTGAGGAATGGGTAGTTGGGAAAGAACTAGGCTCGGGATGAGCTCGCTTCGGACAGCAGGGGGCGCTTTGGGGCCTCTACCTCTAGCCAGCCTTGGGGCTTTGGGAAGGGGCGGGTTGGCTTGCGAACCGCCGAGAAGAAGGGAGCCACTTCGGAGTTGGCAGCGGTGCATTGTGGGGGAGTGGCTGCTGCTGCTGCTGCTGCTGCTGTTGGTACAATCGGTGCCGCTGCCCGGGAGCGGCTGCGGGCTGGGAGCGGCGACCAGACTGCAAGTTCTTCGTAACTTGGCTCGCCAGGTACGTGGCATCCGTGGCGCTTAGGGGGGAACCGAGGGACGCGCTTGGAAACCTCTTTACTTGGGGATAGATCGCATCTGTCCTCTCCCCCCTCATCCCCGCCGCCGCCCCTTACTTGTTCCGACGTCTTCTTGAGACCCTAATCCCTCTCTCCCCCTTCCCGTGGGAGTGGCTGGCCAAATCCCACGCGTGCTTCATTCCCTAATCAAACACCCACCCGTGCGCGCCCTTCCGTGTATCCTTCTCCCCAAAGCGCTCCTTCCCTCCCCTGTCCAGGGTCCCACCCCACTGGGATCCGCTTTCTTCTTCCTGTCTTTTTAGCGACCCCCTTCCCTTCCCAAACTTGTCGCTCCTCCGATTTTCGGTCTTTCTGCACCGTCTTCAGCTGCATTTCCCTGTTTTTTTTTTCTCCAACGCCGCACTCGCCTTTCTCTTAAGCTTTCCCCGTCTCTCTTTCTCTAGCGACCTCTCCCTGTTTTTCCTTCAGGCGACCCCCGCTCTTGAATTCCTCCACCCGTCTCTATTATCTAGCCTAAATCTTTTTTTCTTACTCCGCAATCTCCCTCCCATTTGTACTCTTAAGTTTTTTTTCTTTTTCCAAATAGAAAGTACTTATTTATTTGTGTGTGTGTGTGTATCTCCCACCTTTGTTCCTCTTGCAAGGAACTCAAGGAGGCCTCCTCCTCTCCATTTTACCTTCACAACAACCCTGTGAGGTAGATCAGGCGGAGAGTCAAGGACTGCCCTACAGTCACCCAGTGAGCTTCATGGCCAAGTGGGGGGCTTGAACCTGGGTCTCCCTTATCCCGGTCCAGCATTACAATTGTTACAGCGCAACAGGCTCTTAGAAGTTGCGCTTTTGAACTGAGGTGTGAAGTGGTGGAGGGATGCGAAACTGTTAAACTTGGAGGATAGGAGAAGACAAATGAAGTGGGGGTGGAAGGTCTTTTGAAAGGCTGGCTTCCCCAGGTTCTACCTCCACACTTTCTCAAGATCTGTGGCACCAGCGTTCCTTGTAGAGTTTGATGCTTTGTGTCTACCTGTTTGTCTGCATTTGTCTAACTGGATTAGCTACAAGATTCTAAAGAGGACTGGGAAACAGGTGCCTGGACAGGGTGTGGATAGAGCAGGCTTGGGATTACTCTTCTAAAACTATGGGGAGGGCGGGGAGTGAGTCCTGGGCACGCCTCATCAAGCCAGGCAAGGAGTACAATACTTGTTTGAGGGCATGTTAAATTTATATTTGACAGCACTCATTTTGGGGACGGCGTTGTGTGGCTCTTATCTTTCCTAGTCTTGAGTTTTGATTAAGCTTCTGGGGAAAAGGAAGCTAGAAGCCTAAAGGTGGGTTGTTTCTGACCGACTGGGGGATTCCCAGTTTATTTTTGTTCACACCATATACTTCCCAGAAACTTCAAAGAAGTGAAAGTTGAGTCAGTGTGAATTTGGGGAAGGTGGTAACTTTTCTCTCCCTAAATACCAACTTCTTCCCTTGCTCAGGTCATTCTGTGCTATTTCTCTTACTGGGGAGTGGCATAACTGGCTGATTTGCAGAAATACATTCCACAAGGACTGAATTTGTGCCAGGGCTCAGCCCTGACATCTGATTTCATTGCCAGGGATCACTCCTGGAACATAAAGTAAAAGTAAATGGAAGTGTTCCTGAGGAAGCGCAGAGTGCATTTCCCTTTGCACTGGGTAACTACAGAGACACCCCATACATCTGATATTAGAGAGATGGCCTGCCAGTTCCAGGTGGCCTTAAATGCTTTCATCATTTTTTAAAAATATATAAATTAAGTGCTACTCCTCTTTCACCAAACAAGGTCACAGGTAGGAAGAATTTTCAATCAGTTCCACCCATTTGAAGTTCTACATCTTCCAGTCAGTATGTAGATCATACTTCCTGAGCTCTATGGACAAATCAGTTTAAGGCAGCTTCCATGTGTGTGTGTGTGTGTGTGTTGGTGCTAGTTTCTCTTGGTACTAAGCAGACAGCTCTCCTCTTTCTTTCCAAACACAACAAAAAAGTTAAACTATTTGATGACCTCTTCACTCAAAATCAAATGGAGTTTCCCACGCTGCCTGCACCTTAGCACAGTGTCACCTGCGGTAGAGCCTGTGTTGAAACCTGACTTATGTTCCCTTCTCCTGAAACTGATTTTTTTAACAAGGTTCTTTTATTAAATCAGTGTACTGAATTATGTAAACATTTACAGACAGGCCACACACACAATAAAAACCTGAGCATAAAATACGAATCGTCAAGGAAAGGAAAGGGGTATTAACAGATCCATTTTGATATGAGCAATCTGGAAAAAGCCTGACACCGAGCCTATCTACACTACTGCTTTAAAACGGTTTATAACAGTTTTAAACTAACCGGTTTAAAACTGTTATAAACCGTTTTAAAGCAGTAGTGTAGATAGTCTCACCGCCTCCCACAGCCGTGCAAGCCACCCCATGCGGATCTTGCCTTTCCCTCCATCGTACTTTTTTTGCTCCCCTCTCCTTTCTCTTGCGATTTGAAGTGGTGAACTGCCAAATGGTATCCAGATGGGTTTTTTTTAATGATATTGCAGGTGTTGGGATTACAAAGTGGGGAGGGGTACTTCAGGAACCAGAAGTGAGGGGGTTGGGCCCTTCGATAGATATTTTATTTAATTTATTTAAAATTATTTTTAAGGGTAAGTATGGGAGGGGGTTATTCCTGGGCATGCTGGGTACAGTACTGGGTTTTGGGTATGTGTGTGTGGACAATCGTGGGAGGGCTTGCAGGGCAAACGGTCAATGTGGGTGTGGGTGAGGTGGGAGTCTTTTGCCTCCCCCCTCCCCAGCTCTCTGCTGTTGACTCCAGAGCAATTCCCAACAGGCCTGGCTGCCGTTGGTCACACAGCTATTAAGTTCATAATGGGTGTTTGTTTGGTGGCTTCATCTTTCTAAAGTGGAATGTATTTATGGGGGGGGGGGGGAGCTGGAGACGAAGACACTGCAAGAGGTGTCCCACCACACTGGCCCTGTTCAGAAGACATCTTAAATCATGGAGGTTAACCACCGTGGTTTAAGGTGTCTTCTGAACAGGGCCACTGCTGCCTTCTCTAGAGGCTTTGGTCAGTGCATGGTTAAGCTGTGTAGTGGGATGGTGTTGAGCAGGAGTTTGGGGGGGGGGGGGAGGAAACTGGATTTGCCAAGAACTCAGAATCACATGATTCTAATCCTGTAGCAATGTTGTTCTGATCTTCCCGGCACACAGCGTAGGGGGGGATTAGAGCCTGTCTCCCCTTAATGGGACTGTTTACCATTGACTAGCAAATAGTGCTTAATGTCTGCCTAGATTATATAACAAACATAGTGATTATCTCTCTCTCTCTCTCTCTCCAATGTGTCCTGCTTGAGAGAGTGGGGACATTGCTGTAGCTTAGGATAGTTGGGGTTAGGCCTGTGAGCCCATCCTAGACCTTAGTTTGGGTATTTCTTCTCTTCTGCTGATACCTAGTTAAGCCCCCCCCCCTCCCAGCTGTGGGATTGCCTCTCATCCCTAACTTGTCTCTGGCTGAATTCGGACAACACGATAGTCAATGGTGGGGTAATAATCAACTTTACAGTTGTTCATCTAGGGGGTACTCCCCACACAACATGGTAATAAATAATCAGCCGTGGTGTGGATTAGGATCAGCGCTGAGTTGACTATGGCAGCACTCGGACGACACGATAGTCAATACAACTGACGATTGTTTCCCCCACCCCAGTTGCTTATTGTGTCGTCCGAATTCAGCCTCTCTCTCTCTCTCTCACTCACACACTTGCTGCTTAAGCACTTCCGGTTTTTCGCTCCCTTTCCACGGGGGCCTGCTGCGGTTCCCAGCCCCATACTTGCTGTTGCGTTTGAGGGATTATCAGAAGCCGCCCATGATTTTGGCTCTTGCGGGCACCACCACCAGCAGTGCTGGGTTGGGTTTGATGCTGAGTTGCCCCGCGCCCAGCGTAACAACCTGTGCAGAGGCAAGAGGGAACCTGCCCTCCCATTGAACCAGATGTGCACAGTGAGCCTGAGACTGGCGTGAGCAAGATATCTGTGGTGGAGGATTCAAAGGGTACCAACAGCACTGTGGGGGAATGGTGGTACGTGTGTGTGTGTGTGTGTGTGTGAGAGAGAGAGAGAGAGAGAGAGGGAGAGAGAGAGGCTGAATTCGGACGACACAATAAGCAACTGGGGGGGGGGGCAGAAACAATCGTCAGTTGTATTGACTATCGTGTCGTCCGAATGCTGCCATAGTCAACTCAGCGCTGATCCTAATCCACACCACAGTTGATTATTTATTACCATGTTGTGTGGGGAGTACCCCCTAGATGAACAACTGTAAAGTTGATTATTGCCCCACCATTGACTATCGTGTTGTCCGAATTCAGCCAGAGAGTATATGTCTGTTGCTGGAACTAAATTAAAGCGCCTAGGTATTCATAGATATGTGTGAGGGGGGCAAGAGTCTCAGTGCTCAGGGGAGCAGTACCAATAAGAGCTCTGTATGTGAGAAACATATGGAGTTAGGAAACAGTGGCTTGTGGCAAGGTACCAGTCTCTCCCCCCTTCCCCGCCCCCCTTGTCTGTGGTCCCTTCACGTCTGCCCCACATTTCCTCTTCTGTTACGTTTTGCTTCACGCTCTGACTTGCTTTGACGCCCCCTTTCAGTCCTCAACGCGTTTTCCTACCCCAGAGCTTGTTACCCAGGAAGGCGCTCAAAGCCCCATTGATTTCCTCCCGCACCACCGTCCGTGTGTCTCAGCTCTCCGCAGCTCCTCCAGCCTGTCTCCTCTTTTTGGTGGTTGAGGCTCAGTGGGGAGTATGATGCACGTGTGCCGTGGGGTGGGGGAGCGGTAGAAGAGAGAGATCCCAGTTTCCTCCACCTGCCAGTGTTTCCTCCGTCCCCCACACTCTCAGGATGGGTTTTGGTATTGGTAGGGTTAAGCCCGCCAGCGATGAACTCCCTGAGCCAAAGTCTTTCATTGTCCCCTGGACCCTTATCAGGGGTGGTTCTGTCCCTGCCCCGAGCCAAACAAAGGGGGCATTCAGCCTGGACTGGCATGGCTCTCCCCACGCCTGCTTCCCGCTGTGGGGGCGGCTGCACTGGGTGGCTGCCAAGGAACAGCAGCTTCTTGCTGACCCTGACACCTTCTCAGCCTCTGCCTCTTCCAGTTGAGGGAGGCCTCCGTCATTGATTACAGCTCCTGTAATTACAGGTGCTGGTGGTAGGTGGGGGAGTGACAAAAGTGTGGGTCAGGATTGAGTTTGGAGCAGGGGTGTGATGTTGCTCTGTTCCTAACTTTGCAGGCAAGGCAAGAACTAGGTGGGGCCAAACATGGCAGGACCCATGTACTTGGGGGATGCCTAGTGAAGGAACACCTTGTCCTCTTCTTCCTAATCCCTTAGTTTTTGTCTTTTGCACACATATATACACTCTGTTTAATTCCCAGCACTTCCCCTCCCTACTTCTTCCTGCCCCCACATTGCTGACTGCAACCTTACTCTTGCCCCCGCTGCCTTACAGGGAATGTCCTGCCCCTCCCTGCTCAGGCAAAAATGTCCCAGATTTGACAGCTTCCTGGAGCCAGCAAAGGAGAATCGATGGGGCTTTAATGGAAATCGCTACTGTGCTATAATGGTGCGGCGGAGGGGGGTATAATAATTGCCTTGGAGAGCCAGGGGAGAGGGCTGCTTCCAGAGATTGAGGTTAGAAATGGGGGGGGGGAGTCACTATCAAGGCAAGGATTAGCAGGACAGCTGCAGGCTTCGTGTGTCGTTTTGGTGGGGGTAACCTCAGAATCCAGTCAACGGTTCACTCAGTTACGTCTAGCCCCTTTCATGCTCCAGGGATAACCCTGCCATGAGGGAGCTGCCTCAAGCAGCCACAGGGCTCCATCACACCTACTTCTTTTTCCCCATTTGCATCCGCAGTGTCCCCCTCCCATTTCCTTAGCAAGTTGAGAGCTGGGCACATCTGTGAAATCTCCCACTGCCCCCCATCTCGCCTCTTCCCCTCCATTTTCCATCTTATTTGGAGCAGGGAAAGTCTGGTTCCCCCCCCTCCATATTCCTGTGTATTGCTGCCCTTGTGCAATATCGGACCAACCCGTTTTTTGTTGGGGGTGTGTGTGTCGAAGGGTGGTCCTGCAGACAAAAGAGGAGGGCAGGGTGGTTCTCTGCTCAACCGTGAAGGGGGAGGGAGAGAGGGTGCCTGAACACCCCATGGAGAAGGTGAGCAAGGCTGTCACTGTCTGTGCCCGGTCCCATTCAACTCTATGGTTCTTACTCCTGAGTAGACATGTCTAGGTTTCCTGACCAGAACAATGTCGGCTTTCCCTTACCATGCCAATATTGACCACAAACTTCTCCAAAAACGAATTGTAATACTTTCTCTTCACTTATCTTGTTTAATATGATCTTAGGGGAAAGCATAGTATGTTGTTTTACCATAATTGCGCAGTTTCAGGCTGCCGTACTATTGCATTTGTGCAGAAAAATATATATAAAGTATATAAAAAATTAACTGCAAGGGGGAAGGAGAATGTAGGGGGCCGAGCGGGAGTTTTCTCCGGCATAGTAGCGATACAGGTGAAAAGATACACGAGCTGAAATAGTGCACCAATGCACAGACGCGAAAGTGCCCGGCGCTCGACTTGCTAAGGAAATGAAGGGAGAAACCACGGATGCAAACCGGGGGATGGGGGGGAGTAGGTGTGATGGAGCCCAAAAAACAGACTTTCCCTGCTTCAAAATAAGATGGAAAACAGAAGGGAAGAGGTGAGATGAGCGCAGGACAGGGACGATGTCATGTGAGTACCACGCTGCAAAAACACATACCAGGCATGGCGAAAGTGTGATAAATCGCTGGTGTGATGGAGCCCACAGTTTCTGGTCAATGGGACTCAATCCACTGGGAAGCTCTGTGCCATCGCTATTGAAATGAACAGGTGCTCACTGCAATATGTCTTGTGCAGGAGAACTTCCCAGTAGATTGGACCCCCATGTTAATTAGGGGAAAGTCCCCCACCCTCATTGGCTGAATTCGAACAACACAATAAGCAACTGGGGAGGGGGGGAAACAACCGTCAGTTGTATTGACTATCGTATTGTCCGAATGCTGCCATAGCCAACTCAGCGCTGATCCTAATCCACACCACGGTTGATTATTTATTACCATGTTGTGTGGGGAGTACCCCCTAGATGAACATTGTAAAGTTGATTATTACCCCATCATTGACTATCGTGTTGTCCGAATTCAGCCATTGTCTTGGCTCAATGATAAGGGTGGAGCTGCACCACCCAGCTAAATTGTCAGAAAGGTTTGGAAATTTGGAAATGGGTTTGTAAAGAAATCTTCCTTGTGCGATGGCTGACTTTTGCCTTTCTTAACCTTTTTTTATCAAAATGTCTCGGTCCAGGCTTGTGCTGCTCTGATTTCTTCCTCCCCCTTGCCCCCCAAATCCCCTCGAAACAAACATTTTAAAAGGTCCCCTCAGGTTCTAGCATGGCCGCACCCACAAATCTCTCTCTCTCTCCTCTCCAATTAATCAATAACTCCATGCAAACAAATTATAAGGGATTCCTCTGTTCCCCACCCAAGGGTGAAACACAAGTCCTGGCCTGCCCGTTTCTTGCTGCCTCAGCCCCCACCCCACTCATCTGATCAGCTGATAGCCCAGCTCTCCCTGCAAAAGCTGCCTTCTTTCCCCTAACTTGGGCGATGTCCTTCATTCGGCACCCACCTCCGCCTCCCCCCCAGCCCCATTTCATTTTCTCTGGGGTGCCAGTGCCATGTGTATAAGAGCTGTGAGAGCTCTGTTTCCATGGGATAATGGGCCCCTTTAGCCCCGTGTGGCTCTGTGATGGCACAGCCTAGATGGGAACAGTGGGGGCTTTGATTGGGGGGAGGTTATCACAGCAGCCATTGATGCAGCCTTGAATCGCCATCTAACCCCCACCCCCACCCTGCCTCTCCCCTCCGTGTCAACTCACACGCTGTCTTATCTTGTTCTTCCACCCGTAGGCATGTCTGTGGAGCCCCGCTGCCTGCTGACGCTACCATGTGGGAGCTGAAATGCCCCCAGCGCGGCCAACCGGTAAGCACTGGAAGTGTCGGGAGGTGAAACGGTCTGGGCCAAAAATGGGATTGCACAGGGGAGAAAACAGGCCGGCTGGGGGGTGCTAGAATTCCAGGGTTCCGTCTCTGGGAGCAGAGTTGCAGGAGAGGGGGTGCTGTCTCCTGAAAGTCAGCACTGGAAACGCCAGCTTTGGTGGGGAGACCTCTTTCCCTGGCAGATAACTTGGTATTAGATTCCACCCTGTGGTACGCTTTGACAACAGTCGTGGGTTGGTCTGCCGTGCCAAGGAAGTATATTTGAAACTGGGAGCCTGGATTATTTTCCTGGAAGTGTCTCTGTGTGTGTGTTCTGGGGAGGGTGTGTGTGTGGCTTTTGTCTCCTTGACAGCCCCACCCTGTGCCATTGTCTCTGTGTGTGTGCCTCTCTCACCTTCCCCAGAGATTTGGGGTGTGTGGCTGATGGTGGTGTTTCTGCATGTTTCGCCTCGGCTTCCTTCCAGCTGTTGCCAGGAGGGGAGAGATGGGGGAGGGCTGACTGTATGCTCGAGTGGTCCCTTGCTTCCTGACTGTCCCCACCACCATCACCTGAGACTAGGGGCGGTGAGATGGAATGTGTAGAGGGGGAGACAGAAGGTTTGATTTCCAGCCAGCCGGGATGTTGAATGTCTGGGTGCTCCCCCCGGTCCTGCCCCTGGCAGGCAGATGGTCCCATTTGCTCATTGATGAGATGGGAAAGGGTGGGGGTGGGGAGTACACGTTGCCAGGCTGGGATTCCACTGGAGAGGAGGGGCTGGGGGGGGGGGGAAACACCTTCGCTTCTGTGTGTTTAGGCAACAGCTGGGCCGGGGGAATTGGAGCAGAGCCGGAAAGGAGCGGGGTTTTCCCCTCCCCGAAGTGCCGTCTTCCTGATGGCATCTGTCTGTCTGGCCTGCAGCGGGGTGTGAAGAGGAGGCTATGCAAACTTGCAGTCCCATCTTTGCATGCTAATGGTTCCCCTGCCAAGGTGCAAGTGAGCTTGCCGGTTCGCACTCCTCGCTTGCCTTGGCTCCCCGCTGGGGTTGCTGAATCTGCGGAGATTAAATGCCATGTCCCCCCTCTTTCCCCCCCCCTCCCTGTGCATTGTTGATTTTAAAAATAAGAGGAATGAAAAGGCAACATATACAGCAAACTCCAACAGTCATGTTCCCAGCTCAACCCCACCCCCTACCCCCCACGGTTGTACTTCGAATGTCTTAAATTTGCCTGCAGCGATGACCTTTGCGGATCATTTTAAATAGGTAAAATTAAAAACGGTAGAAATGGGAGGGGGCATAGTGAAGGGGTGGGCAGCGAAATTGAGACCCAACCATATGCCTTTCACGCCCCCACTGGCCCCACTCTCCTGCCACATCTGGCGTCTAAGCTGTGACCTCACCGAGGGAGGGGGGTTAATTCCAAGGGGACGTAGCTTAATCGTCTCCCCTGGGCTGCTAAATCCCAGTCGGAAAAGAGGGAGGAGGGCACTCCTTTCCAAGGTGAAAGCCACATGAGAGAGGCCTTCCTCCTCCTTCCACTTCCTCTTGGGGGTAATTTTGTCATCTCCCTTTCATCTCCTCAGTGAGGTGAATTGTAGTCAGGGCTGTCCCTGGTGAGGAAACCTCTGCTTCGGGTGGCATCAGGAAGAGCGGGGTGAGGAATAAACAAAGGCAGGAATTGGTATCTGAAAGGCGCATGAGACTTGTTAAAGTATTAGCTCTCGCTTTGAGGGGCTGAGGGGGTGTTATTTGGGATCCTCTTCAGTCAGCAACAGGTCTTAGGACAGCACTGATTGTGGATTGTTGTAGCTGGGCAAAGTTCAGGATCCTGGGTTCGCTATGGGAAAGAGCGGGGGACACCGGAGTCATTCCTACTAGTGTCAATTTTGAGGGATGGGGATTTAATGGGTGGAACGAAGGGCAGGAGTCTGAGGAAGGGACATCGGGGCTGAAGATCAGAGGTATCGTAGGTCAGAGAGAGAGAGAAGTTGTATGCCAGGACTCCTGGGTTCTGTAGCTGCCATAAATGATGCTCTGTCCCTGGGAGTATGTGCAAGGAGATTATACCGCTTTACTGCAGACTAAACCAGACTATCTCTGTCTGGCTCCCCCGCTTGTACTTGCTAATGGTGATCAGAATCCCAGCTTCACTTGTTGGCATGTCGCTGGCAGAGTGGAAAGAAATCTCCCATTGTCTCCTCGAAATGTCATCAAATTGGCACAAAGTCTCTTATTTTGCACCAAGTTAGCCTGGTTTTGCTCGTCTTAGGGAGGGGGTGTCTGCCCAGGCTCCTTATGGAACTTTGTCAGGTGTACTTTGCTTCTCAGTCACAAAATCCTGGATGCAGCGGCTGCTGTTGGAGTGTGTTACAACCCCACCCAGCAAAACAAAGAAAGAAAGGGGGGAAATCTGGTGCAGACACTGGCCCCGAGGCAAGCAGGGACCAACTGGGGAGTAACTGCTGCCTGTCTAGCACAGTGACTCCCAAGCAATATGCTTAGCCCCAGTCTGGTGCTATGCCAGAACTGCTCGTGAGTTGTGAGAATTATGCTCAGTTATAGAATTAAAGGAATCCTGTGAGCCCACAGAAGAGGCTGACTGCTGTGTCTCTGCAGGATTCACTGGAACAGGCTCATTCTGTCCCATCTCTGCATGGGGGGGGGATATAAAGTTGTGCCCAGTACGGAGATGCGACAGAATTGTCTCTCCCTTGAGGAGGCTTCCTGTTGGGTATCTGTGTGAGTCATTGCTCTAGCTTGGCCCTCTTGCAATCAAGAAACATGCCCGAAACAACAACTCACGCAGGAATACTTTGGGGGGGGGGGGGGGAAGAGGAAATGGAACATGTGATGGTGAATAATTCTTACTCTTACACACACTAAAACAAGGGAAGGGAACCTGTGGCCCTCCAGATGTTGCTGGCTATGGCTGATGAGAACTGGAGTTCAACAACATTTGGAAGGCCACAGGTTCCCCATACCTGCAGTCTAATAGGAAGCCTCTTTGCTCTTTCAGCCAAAGTGCACCTCCAGTTTTAATTCGGAGGCAGAAGTTATGCCTAAGCTATTGGGGTAGCATAATGTGGGGACAGGCTGCAGCAATTCTGGGCTTCAGCTCATTAAATTTTTGGGGGGAGGAATTTTGGTTATTAGTGGGATAAAGCAAGGATGGATAACCTCCTGCTCATGGGCCAAATCTGGCCCTCCAGGACTCCCCAGAAGACCATACACCCTTTCCCCGACTGCCAAACATTTGGTGGTTTTACAGCATTTGTATGGTTCCCTCCCACCCCCAATCTGAAAGGTTGGCTCTCCTAAACCTTATTTACCGGCAGTAAGAACTTTAAGAGCAACTATACTGATATTTTGGAATTTTGGCTCCACCCCTTTTGCCTGGGACTCTGCCCACCACTGGAATGCGGCCCCCAAGAGCTTCTCTGAAATTGCATATGGAGCTGTTTGGGAGGGCATGTCTCATGTACAGGGGATCAGACTGTGATGCCTTTGCTTACTTGCATCTGGAATGGATTTGGGTAGACACCAGTGTCGCTGAGTGCCAGGAGTGCTGGGACTGTAGACATCATTTGGATTCAAGGGAGCCCTCAAGGAGTCAAGATATCTCAGGCCTCCTAAACAGGACTGGTGTCAAGGGTAGGCACAGTTGGGCACTTGCTAAGGACCCATGCTCCGGCAAGGGTCCCCTACTATGAGCCCCCCTGGAGTTACTACTCTTCACCATGGCATTCTGCTTGTTCACCTGTCTCTCGCTCTCTGACCCAGACAAGGGTGGTGGTGAGAAGGTGGAGCAGGAGATACCCCGGCCTGCTTGCTCCCTGTCTGTCAAGAAAGAGGAGGAGGAGCAGGAGCAGCTAGTGAAAATGGGAGAGGGAAGGGAGAGTCACCGAGGGAGGAGGCCCATTGAGGGTGCCTTGCCCAAAGGATCCCCAGAAAATGGAGCCAGCCCTGCTCTTCAGGCCGGTGAACTAGTGCCTAAAACTTCTCTGTTGAGCATAGGTCATCTCTTCTTCTTCTTCTTCTTCTTCTTCTTCTTCTTCTTCTTCTTCTTCTTCTTCTTCTCTTTTTTGTCTAGGATTTGGCCATGTTCCTAGGCCGGCTGCTGCTGTGCCTGATGGTTGCGCTGATGCTCCTGCTGCCGTTGTACCCAGCTGCTCGGCCCCCTTCCTACCCATCCTTCTTCGTCCCCAACGCCACCTTCAACCATCTAGCCCAAGCCCAGGACACCGGGGTGCTGTACGTGGGCGCCGTCAACGCTTTGTACCAGCTGAGCCCTGAGATAAGGCTGATGCTGCGGGTCCGCACAGGGCCGGCTCCGGACAGTACCGAGTGTTTCCCTTTCCGCAATCCCCATGAATGCCCGCAGGCCCGGCTCACGGACAACGCCAACAAGCTGCTGTTGCCCAACGAGCGGGCCGGGGAGCTGGTGGTGTGTGGTCAGCTCTTCCAGGGGGTGTGCGAGAAGCGAGCCCTTGCGGATGTTAATAAAGTGCTGTACCGTCCCGAGGATCCCGGTGACAATCAGTTTGTGGCAGCCAATGAGCCGCGGGTTTCGACTGTGGGCTTGGTAGGGCGACACGATGGCCGTGACCTGCTCTTCGTGGGCCGGGGGCTGACCTCAAAGCTGTCCGGGGGGATCCCGCCATTCACCATCCGGCAGCTGGAAGGAGCCCAGGCCTTCTCCAACGAGGGGATGGGCAAGCTGGTGGTGGGTGACTTCTCCGACTACAACAATAGCTATGCGGGTGCCTTTGCTTCTGACGGCTATGTCTACTTCCTGTTCTCTCGGCGTGGAGCCAAGGCACAGATGGAGTATCGGGCCTACCTCTCCCGGAGCTGCATGGAAGACACGAACCTCTATTCCTACGTTGAGCTTCCCCTTGAGTGCCGGGATGCGAAAGGACATGTTTATAACCTGGCTCAGGCTGTGTATTTGGCACCTGGTTTTGCAGGGAAAGGGAAAACCATCTTTGTGGTCTTAGCTGCCGGACAGGGCTCCACAACATCTCCGACTGCGCAGACAGTGCTGTGTGCGTACAGCTTGAGTGAAGTCAATGCCGCTGTAGAGCGGACACGGCGGCTGTGTTACACCTCGGCTGGAATAGGCCCAACTGAGGAAGAGGAGGCTGTCATTGCATATGGGGTGTCGTCTCGCTGCAATTCGTTACCCAAGGTGAGAGGGAGAAAGAGGAGGGAAGGGGCTGCCTGCTTTTTATGGGGAGAGGGCCACCTGCCCCACTCACAGCAAGTGGCTGCGTTCCAACCTTCTGTTTTTCATTTTACTTAATGTTTTTATTTTTTAGGAGTCCCCAGAGTCTTACCCCTGTGGGGATGATCACACACCTAGTCCCATTGCTAGCCGGAAGCCCCTGGTGGCTGAGGCCCTTCTAACCACTGTGCCGAGACTGACAGCTGTGGCAGCCATGGTAGAAACGGGACATACCATTGTCTTCCTGGGGGATGGCATTGGGCAGCTGCATAAGGTAATGCCGGGGGGGGGGGGGGCTTGTGTTGCAGTAACGAACCTGAGCTGTATCCCAATGTCCTCTAGATGTGGTGGACTATAACTCCCATCATTCCCATGCTGGCTGGGGATTATGGGAGTTAGACTACCGCATCACTAAGTTGGGGAAGCCTTAAGGCACTAGATTGGGGTAAACTGCTGTATTAGTTTTTCCTTGCCCTTCTTGCGTTTGGAATCGACTCTAATTGATCACTTCCACACATCTGTACACGTGTTAAAATAGGCATTTGTGCCATCCCCCCCACCTCCGTATGTATTTATTCAGACTCATACCCACTTTTTTACTTGAGCGTGTTTGGGGGGGTTGGTTGGTTTTGGTTCTTCCCATGTCAGACAAGTGGATCGCCCAGAGAGCTTCAGCTATGGGGCGGGAGAAAAATATAAGAAATGAAACAAATTGAGCGTCATGGGCAAAGGGCCTGATTCCTCTGCAGGACACATCAAATGCATGCATACTTACGTAGAGCGAACTGTGGCAGCTCTTTTGTTCACCGTCTCTTGGAAAAGGCATTTTGCAAGGGGGCGATCTTGAGTGAAGCAGCAGCGGCAGTGGGAGGACAACCCCCCCCCCACCGGATGTTTATAGCAGCTCTTCCTAAAGGAAAATAGGAAGTGTGGAGGGGCACTGCACTTTGATGGCATGTAGTTAGTCACAAATGTTGTAGATGTGGTTCCTGTTTATATTTCCTCGATTCTTGCAACAGGGGCTGTACCTTGCTAAGTTAAGTTATAAGGGGTGGCACCTCCATCCCAGAAGTAGCTGTGTTTCAGTAGGCTGGAGTTCCAAGACGTCTGATTATGGCTTTGGGCCAGATGTGCAAGAGTTTGGGGCAGAACCCACGAGTCCTAGGATCCTGTGCCTTTTGGCTCTATACAGTTTCAGGGTTGAGACATGGATAGGCTGACCATATGAAAAGGAGTATAGGGCTCATGTAACTTTAACAGTTGTAGAGAAAAGGGAATTTCAGCCAGAGTCATTTGTATGCAATTAGTTCCTGGTGAAATTCCCTCTTCATCACAACAGTTAAAGTTGCAGGCACTATACTAGAGTGACCATATACAAAAGAAGGCAGGGCCCCTGCAACTTCAACTGTTGTGATGAAGAGGGAATTTCACCAGGGACTAATTGCATACAAATGACACTGGCTGAAATCCCCTTTTCTCTACAACTGTTAAAGTTACATGAGCCCTGTCCTCCTTTTCATATGGTCAGCCTAGACATGGAGTAGGAAACTCAGCATCTCTTGGAGATCCCAGTTGTGAGGGGGAGATGAAGGAGGGGATTGCTAGCACTGTTTGCAAGCCACAGAACTCGGTACTGGTCACAGGTTCAGCATCAGACACTTCTCTCTCTCAAGTAAGCCTGTTTCTAGTCACATGGCTGCGGAAATGGAGGTTTTTAAATGGAGGTTTTTAAGGGTTACTGTGCCTAGTAACCCTTCTGAAGCACAAAGGGATAGCTAGCAACGGGAGGATGGGGTCTTGATCACGCCCTGCATGGCTCTTTTGCTCCTCCCCATGACAAGTAGAAACGGAATTTAAACCTGTGCAAGCTAAACACACGCAAATTTGCTTGAATTACGTAATGTTTAGGGTGCCGGGTTTGGGTCACCTTGGAGCAAAATTTAACTTTTCTGTTTTTGTTTTTTAAAGTACTGGGCTATGTTCAGCCCATAATATTTTCCCCTCCCTCTTAGTCTGGGATTCCACTTTCCCACAAATGAAGGACCAATAGCATCTTATACAGGCAGGGCTGATTTGACTCAGCTTGTTTGCGGGGCTAGGTTGGCTCTGATGGTTTGTTTTGTTTTAATTGTAGGTGTCAGGCTGTTTAAAATTGCAAGTTTTATGTGTGCTGTGCCAGCACCTACTTGCAGTCAGATGGCCCCTCTTCCCCCCTCCCTCCCATGCCATTCCTGAAATCTGACATAAAACAGTGAATAAGGCTGTCCTGCTGCTTGTGCTGGGATGGATATATAATCTGTTTAATGAAATCACCGGTTGCTCAATATCACAAAATCTTAAAGCATTACCATTGTATTACCTTAAAGATTTGGTTAATAATACTGATGCGTCCAGACGATATTTATAACCATTACACACATGCACAAATAGACACACACACACACACATGTATATGCATACAAACACACATACTGTAGAAGATATATATGAATATAACTGTAGAAGAGCAAAGTAAGAACTAAGTAAGAACTAACTGTAGAAGATATGAGCAGATGTGGGTATCAGAGGGCAAGGAACCCCATGGGAATTCTGATTTTCCCAAAGGATGGAAGTGTAAGTAGACCTTTCTGTGGCATAAGGTATCTACTATTAGTCTTTCAGCTCTGGCAGAATTGCTAGACAAATCCATGGAGGATAAGGGCACAGTCTTGGGGGGCTGCATTCCCATGTAGGGCAGGGATAAAGGGAAAAGGGGCAGAGCCAGAAACATCAGCATATTTTATCTTAAAAGCTTTTACTGCCTTAGGAGAAGATTTCACCCTTTAGAATGGGGGGGGGGGGAAGACACATGCAAAAGCCATGAAACCACCAAACAATCAATGGTTGAGGGGAAAGGGGGTGGGGCCAGGGGAAGGGCCGTGGCCATCTGGGTGGAAAAAACCCACCCCGAAGGCCAGATTGGGCCCCCAGTAGAGCTGGAGGTTCTGCCCTTCTGCCAATATAGGTCCTGTTAATGTTTCTTCCGATTGAGCAGCTACACCAGCAAATGTGGGTGAGCTTTCCCAGAGAGGTTCTCTGCACCTGGTGCCTTGCACTGCAGTTTATTCAGGATATGGTTAATCCAGCCCACAAAGCTCCATAAGCTAAGAGATAGCAATCTGATGCCATCTGGATGTTTTGGACTACAACTCCCAGAATCCTGTCCATTGCCCATGCTGAATTGGTCTTGGAGTTTTGGATTACAGCATCTGGAGGGCATCTTATATTCCACACCCCTACGATTATACTGCTTAAGTTCAGAATTGGGCAGAATTTAGCATCCTGAGAATCTCCGCTTTCATTTGTTAAAGCCAGTTTCTAGCTGGGAAGGGTCTATGGCTCAATAGCAGAGCCCACAGTTTGCATGTGGAAGAAGGCCTTTGGCTCAGTCCTCTGCAGCTGAAGGATCTTGGGTAGCAGAAAGATTCGAGAAGAAACCTCTGCTTGTGTCCCCAGGAAGAGTGGCTTTCCAGCCAGAAGGGGCATTTCTGGATTTGATTTGGTCAATAGTTTGATTCAGGCATAAGGCAGCATCGTGTGTACCAGTTGTGAAAATAAGTTTGAAACTGTGTTGGTGGTATTGGGTGAAATCTCCACAGCCAGCCTGAGCAGGACTTCCAGAAGCCTGGCAAAGGGGCTTTGGTGTTTGCAATACAGTACAAGTGAAAATTCATGGCTGGGAAAAGATACCATGCAATACTTTAAGCCGGGGACAGTCAGAAGGTAGATCTCTTGGTGATTTGCAGTAGATCAGCAAGGATTTCTGTCTCCCACATTGCTTAACATTAGCAACAACAAAATGACTCCCCACCCCATCCTCACCTGAGCCATCCCAAGACATTTTGCCGCCTGAGGTGAAGGACAAGATGGTGCCAGCTACCCACCCTCATTGGGTTCGGATGTCACGACAACCCGCCCTTGGTGAGGGTAATTATGCTAATTAGGCGGTTCATGGCCAGCATGCACAGAGAGGGAAAATAACCCACGGTGGCTTATTTCCCCCTGTGATTGTGTGGATTGGGTCAATGTCTTTTGCACCAGACCTTGTCTTTTGGCCCTGGAGTTTTTCATAAACACCAAAGAAGATGCCACAAGCCTGATAATTGCCCTCCCCTGTTTTAAGCAGCAAAGGAGTGTCATCCCTTGCTATTCAAAGGATCCTGGACGAGGAGCAGCTCAGGAATTGGGCTCAGAGGGTCATTTCGTCCACAGCCAGTTCCATATGTTCCACTGCCATATTGTCCACAGGCATATCTTTCACAGCCAGTTCCATCCTCAGGCTGAAGAGAAGCAAGCAGTCAGCTGTTTGCTGCTTCTCCCACCAATGTCCTCATTCCTAGCGCATGCACAGATCAGTGCCCACCAACAAGGGCCATTAGGCTGGCAGGTAGGAAGGGATAGGGGCTCCTTAGTGATGGCCCTACGTCTTTGGAACTCCCTCCCTGGCTTAAAAAACAACAACTTTAAGTCTAATTGATTCCAGTCTGCTTTTGTTGCTTAAAATTGTTAGCTGCCGCTGCTGAATATTTGTGTGTGCGTGATTGTAATTGTGATTGTATGTTTCTGTTTTTGAAATATTGTAAGCCTCCTGTGAGGGCAGTGCGCCCTGAAAGGTGGGCCTAAAATGTTTTACATAAATACATATTGTTGAGGATTTTGTCCAGGAACATGAGGATCCACGTATAACCTGTGCCTAGTGTCAGTTTGTGTGTGTGTGTGTGAGGGGGGATGACTCCAATGGGTGGGGACACCCCCAAATATTTCCACTACACCATTCATTCCCGCCCCCCTAGATTTCAGTTGCAGGATACCACAGTCCTATATAGCACAGATTATATTTCTGCTGTCCCAGTAATGGTCTCCACAAGCCCTTAGCTCCTCCAAACTTGTTTTACTGAACTCGCCCCTGGTTTGGGTGTGAAGTGGAGATTATTCTGATCTTGTTTCTGCAAGGATAGGAGGTTCCTTAGTCAAGACTATCTCCAACTCTCTGCTTCCTGCTGCTTGGACTCCCAAGATGTCTTCCCAAAGGCATCATACTTCACACTCCTAAGGAATGGCTCATTGCAACTCAGCGTCTTTTCCTTTTTCAAGTTGAGTTCCTCCAGGCTCTGGCTTGGGCCTTTTGTCACACTGGGCCGGTTCGCACGATCAAGCAGCCCACTGTGGCTTATTTAAGCCTAAAACAGCTCATGGGTTCTGTGTGGTTTGTTAACCCCATGCAGTGAGGTTCAGGCAACACAGCAAGCTGCGTTTGTGGCTTAAATATTCAAAAGCGGGCCGGCATGTGCAGCAACCCTACCGCAGTGGGCTGCAGTGATCATGTGAAGCCAGTCTCTATCTGCTCACCTTCTTTTCTCCTATTCTCAGATCCACTCCCCATTTTCCTCTCCACCCTATATATCTTGTTTTACCCATGGTTCTCCTTTATTGCAGTGGCACCCATTTCCTTAATAGACCTAGCTTAGCTGACTTCTTTTTTTATTATTATTAAAAAAAGTCTCACTTTTGGGGCTGCTTCTTATCTACTTTTCCTTGTTGTTTGTCTCTGCTCTACAGATTTGGCTTACTCATCCTGGGTCAGGCCTCCTTCCTGCTGTCCCGTTTCCCTAGCTGTTCCTCCCAAGACCCAGACCCCTCCTTGCAAGTGTTCAAAGAAACTCCGAAAATGTCTCTCTTCTGCCGAGCCTTTAATCTCAGGCCTTTGCCTCGTCTCGGCCTCCTTTTGGTGTCCCTTTCCTAATACTCTGGTGTTCGTGTTTTGTTTTTGGATTGAAACCCGAGAGCTGGGTTTGTCCTTTTACACGTAATCACCCTGCGATGCCTAGTGTCTGAAGTGTCTTAAATTACTATTATTTTAAAAATGGCAACCACTGTAGGAGCAGGAGGGGTTTTGCAAAATAAGGAAATAATATTAAGATTTTTTTCAGTACCTGACTAACTTCCCTTGATGCTGAGTCTGGAGTTTATTTTATTGTTTAAATAGTGTGGACATATGCATAGCTTAGCCTGTAAGGCTGAATCAGGTTTGTGTGGAATCTAATTGCAGTTGCACAAGATGCCTCTTAATCCTCCTAAAGTGTGCACGTGTGCATTTAATTATTTGTTAAGTTTATGTCCCACTCTTCTTCCTAGTTGCTCAGGATATACATGGTTTCTCTCCTACCTTATCCTCAACCTTGGATAAGCTGATAGATGCTGATTGGGCCAAAATCACCCACTACACACTTTTTTTTGTGCATTGGCGATTCCTTACTCATGGTTGTTTACAGGTTCTTTAGATGACATCATGATCCTCCAGTGCCCCTTTTGTTTTTTAAGAGCACTTCCTGGGGTCTGTTTGTTTTTTAGAGTGAGGAAAATGGGGTATTATTTCTGATGGCGAAAGAAAAAGTTTTCTCCCTACTTTTCCAACTGCTATAGTGCAGTACCACCTGGAGGTTATGTAGTGGAAAACCAGGAAAGGAAAATCTCTGAGTAATGCTCAGATCTCAATTCTGCAACAAAACCAAAAGTAGATACAGCAATTAATAGCCTTGTGTAGAAAAGCTCCTGGTCTAAGTGGGGAAGTGAACCTTGATCTTCCTATTCACCTTGTAACATTGTCACTTCTGAACATAAGAACATAAGAAGAGCCCTGCTGGATCAGGCCAAGGGTCCATCTAGTCTAGCATTCTGTTCACACAGTGATCAACCGGCTGTTGACCAGGAGCCCACAAACAGGACACAGGTGCAACAGCAACTGATGTATACAGGCTTGCTCTTTCTGATACTGCAGGTGGCACATAGCCATCAGGGCTAGTAGCCATTGATAGCCTTCTCCTCCAGGAATTTATCCAACTCCCCTTTTAAAGCCATCCAAATTGGTGGCCATCACCACATCTTGTGGCAGTGAATTCCATAGTTTAACGATGCGCTGTGTGAAGTACTTCCTTTTATCTGTCCTGAATCTCCCACCAACCAGCTTCATGGGATCAGCTTCTGGATCATGCTAAGGCTACAACCCTATAACCACTTGCCTGAGCGTAAGCTTCATTAAATCAATGGTCATTACTTCTGAGTAGACATTATAGGAATGCACTGTTAATTGGCATACTTAGATTAATGTGCCCTATAATACTTATGGAGGGGGAACCAGTGTTATTCTGGGATTTCTTGGGGTGTCATTCCTTCTAAATCCAAATAGTGTAACTGGCTTGGACTATGCTTGGAGTGCCTACAGACATAGCTCCGTAAACACTCCAGTGCACAGAGGGAGCTCTTGCCTGCGTTGGATTTCCCACACAATGGCCCATTTCCAGTCTGTTTGCCTTCTCATAAACCACTCTGCATGGGTGAGATTGTTGTCACTGAAAAGCTGAGGAAGGTGGGGGGAAGTTTGTGAACTTCATTTGCCGAGAGATTCCCCCAGAATGACCCTCCCTGCTAAGAACTGCATTTGAGTATATCACCGCTTTAGGAACCCTTTAATACCTGTGCAAGACCAGCTCTTACCACAATAGCTTCCCCTGGTCTCAGACATGCTTCAGCACACTTGAACAGCCAAAGGGAAAAGACTGCCTCATTTCACAGGCCTGGAAGCCAATGGTCAAGAATGCGTATGTGGGCACACAAAGGTGAACAACCGCTTGCGGTTCGCCTACGCATTCAACCACAGCCCATCTTTATGGCCACATGTGCATCATGTGCTAGGCATGTTGCCAGTGTTGTGTAATGTCTGTTGATTGCAAGCGGTGATACATTCCTAACCTTATAAATCCATAGCAGGTAAAAGGAGGGGAAATGGACAAATTAACCGCATAGCAAGGCTCCTGCCAGATGAAGGCATGGAATGTGGCAGGGGGGCTTTGGCTCAGTGGTGAAGTACATGCTTTGCATGCAGAAGGTGCAAGGTCCAATCCTTGGTATCTCCAGATAAGGTGAGGAAATAATCCTGCCTGCAGCCCCGGAAAGAAGCTGCCAGCCAGTGTTGACAGTACTGGGCTAGGTGGACCAAGGGTCTGACTCGATATAAGGAAGATTCCTATGTTCCTCAAATGGTAGAACAGCTGCTTTGCATCCACATGTTCCCAGGCTTGGTCCCTGCCATGGTCAGTTAAAAGGATGGCAGGGTTTAGAAAGCCACTGACCCAAAGTAGGCATTCTGGTGTCCACCACATGTTTTGGACTAGAATTCCCATAATTCCTGGTTATTGGCCATGCTGGCTGGGCTTTATGGGAACTATAGTCCAAAACATCTGGAAGGCACTAGGTTGCTTCCCCCTGGAGTAGACACTACTGGACTAGATACACAGCCTGGTTCAGTAAAAGGCCGTTCTAGAGGGTCATACGTTCTAGGCCTTCATATGGCTGCAAATTTGTTCTGGAGTTCACGGTGTGAATGGGTGAGGCAACTTCTTTTTAGCCCTGTGGGCTTCTTTGGCAATTTGATATCCTGTCATGGGCGCATCGCAAAATGGCTGCCATGGGAGGAATAGCTAGTCACAGAGGAAAAGTAGCCTGCTCAAGAGAGTGTGTACAAGGCAGAGGTTGGGGCTGAGCCACAGCATGTAGTCTGTGGTTTTAATTGTGTGAACTGCCCAGAGAGCTTCGGCTATTGGGGGGTATAATTATGTAAGAAATAAATAAAATAAACACACTAAACAAGGTTATTCTTCTTCATGGTCTCTGTGCATCTCACATGTGGGCTCTGCGTCTATATGGAGCCCCATTTGGGCAACCTCTTTAACTGAGGAATATGGAGCACCAATAAAATCCTATTTCCTTTGCTAACCAACTCATTCCCCCATCTTTTTTCTCTCTCTCACTCTGGATCACCATCCATAAATGTACTTTCGCTGTCTCTCCCTTCCCCTTCATTTCCTAAGGATGTCTGTGAGCCCCATCACGTAGCCCAGGGGCATCCATGGGAAATGAAGAGAGCAACAGCTGGAGTCACCTTGGCAGGCACTAAAAAAGGTGTCCGGAGGTCGATTGGTCTCCTTGAGCACCATGTTACCTATCCTTGGTAAAAATGTTCAGACTCCCGATATTCTTCGATATTACATATTTGTGCTATTATAGGTATATGATTTAATTCTATGTGATATTTCTGTTGAGTACTTGTGTAAATGTCAGTATTATGCATCAAACTTGCAGCGTACTTACTCAGAACTAAGTCCCATTGTGTTCTATTGAGCATAGCCCTAGGTAAATGGTTTTAGGATTGCAGCTTCAACACTGCAATCCTGTACATGTCTACTCAGAGGTAAGCTCCATTGAGTTCAGTGGGACCTACTCCCAGGTAAGTGTGTATAGGCTTACATTCTAAAAGTTCTTTGCAGGTTTATGTTATTTGGTAGTGCACTGATCCCTTTATTTCTGTGGGGTTGCTATTTCATTTATTTCTAAAGATTTCTAGCCTGCCTTTTAGGGCAAAGTCCTCCCAAGGTGGCTTACATAAAGGGGATACAATAGTATTCCAATAAAACGCTGTCCAGGTTTAACTGCTGTTTTAATACTGCTGTTTCAAAAGCCGTATTACTTTTAAAAGCTAATTTAAAACCAACAGCTAGATTCTAGGTGTCACTTTTATCCTAAGCAGAGACTGCCAGTGTCTGAGGAGGTGGAGCTTCTGGGTCTCTCCCTCATGACCTCAATTCATGTTGTCTTTCCCACACTATTAGAAGGGCTTGGTCTTTCCTGTAGGCTGGGGTGAGGCAATTGCCTCAGGCATCAGGTGTTGGGGTACCATTAAAGAGCAGCAAACTATTCATTATTTGGTTTATATATTTCTCTCCCATGAGATGGGACTGGGAGCCACCATTTGGGTCTTTGTCTCAAACACTTTAATGTCTTGGGTCACCTCTGATTACATGTTGCTGTTCTAGGTGCCACCCAACCCCTTGCCCAGAGTATCCAAATAATGCCTGCACACACACAAGACCCAATTTACAAGTCAATTCATGTAAAATCAGCACCTTTGCATAGACAGGTTTACATTATTATATTAAGACTGAGGGCAGTCTTTGGATCATCTTTGCACTTTGGTTGCCACATCAATATTAAGCATTATTTCCCCACTTTCCAGAGCATAATGGTCCCCATAGAACATCATAAATGTCTTCTTCTTTCACTTATTACACTAGGAGTGGGCAACCTGGTAGGTCCCCAAGGGCCACATGCAGTGGTAGGTGAGGGGCCACAGGCAAGCAGGCAGGCATATGCATCCTTCCCTCCCTCCAGCCATCTTGGCCTGCAGGGAGGAAGAGGTTTAAATCTCCCCTCCCCACCCACTGAGATCAGAGGATGGGATTGGTGGGGTGGGGAAGTTTAAGCCCCTGTCATTCTGATCCAGATTGGTGGGAGGGAGCAAGGTTTAATGCCTCTCGTTCCCCTCCCTCTAAGAATCCAGATTCAGAGTGCTGTTTCCTCACTACTGTTACCAGTTACCTGCCTTCCGGCTGATCAGCTGGGAGATAGGGAGAGTGGGTACGACACCCCAGGGACTCTGCAGGCTGCACAGAAAGCAGTGAACAGATTACCCATTTGTGCACCATAACTTCAACATGTTTCTTGCTTTTGAATACCTGGCCAGTTTGGTATAGAGGGTAGAGAGTTGGACTGGGACTCAGGAGACCCAGGTTCTAGTCCCCACTCGACCATGATGTTATGTTCACTGGGTGACTTTGGGCCAATAACCTGTCCCACAGGCTTGTTGTAAAGATAAAATGGAGAGGAGGAGGAGGAGGAGGATTGTGTATGCCGCCATGGGCTTCTTGAAGGAAAGTCAGGATCTAAATGTAACCAATAAATAAAATCCTTTTAAATTAATTTGGAGCCGATACTAGAACAAAACTACACAAAACCCCAATCAGAACTACATGCTATGCTCCTACGTACTTACAGGGACTTTATTTTAGGTTGCTCTTTCAGCAGTTTCAGTAGTAGGGGGTAGATTGGGATCTACTGGTAGATCTCCGAGTTCCTTTGAGGTAGATCAGCAGGGATTTCTGACTCCCCAATTGTTCAACAATAGCAACAACTAAGGTCCCCTTTACAAGATTTTGGTTTGACGCCCAGTTGCGCAATTGTTCGCATATACGGAGAAGCGCATTTACTCCTAATACCAATTCACGAGAGGCGGTGAAGTGCATTACGGGCTGTATGAAACACACTTTAAAGTTGTTTACATGCAGAGAATCGCATGTTTACATGGCCATAAGATGCTTTAACTCCCGCTGCAAATTAAAACTCGCTATTTAACGCGCATTCAATAATCTGCATAAGCGGAGATAAAAAGCGCCTCAACCCCCGATTTGCGCTCCGCTCTTGTAGAGGTAAAATTTGTAATGTGCCTTGAAAGAGCTTTAAATCGCTCTTGTAGAAGCACTCTAAAAAGCTTTCTCACTCCCCCCCCCCAAAAAATTAGGTTGCTGAAAAATAATATGGGGGATGGGGGTCCAGGAGAGGATTTTTGTGTGAAAGGACTTGTGAGCTTGGTTCTAGCACTGTTCAGAAATTACCGACTGAGCATGCGTTCAGAGGCACCCTGTTCCTGAATTCTGTGCGCCCACCTGCCCTAGCCACTATTTGGCATCTTGCTCTAGCTGGTGGATCTCAGGTCTCTAATAAAAAAGTATATCCTGCAAGCCTGACATCAGCCCTCCCCAGATTTAAAAGATATAGCTCTCTCCGAAGAGTGAACAAGCATGTTCCAAAGCACTATCTTTTTTTTCCCTGACAGTGGCCAGCAATGGAATTTAAGAAGGAAAAGTATGTAAGCACAAGGACCTAACAGACTAGAGTGTCAACATGTCATCTGTTTCTAGAATTATTATAGGTTTAGAGAGCTCCTTGGTGGTGGTGGTGGTGGTGGTGGTGTATCCTCTAAACATCTTGGTAATAAGCAGTGATGCTCCTATTAATTTGTCTAGGTTTATATGAATGGCTCCATAGCACAGGTCTACAGCACAATCCCCACCGGCCAGCGCTCTCCAGTCAATCCAGATCTGGTACTAGACAACAGTGGGGCCCACCTGTATGTGATGACAACCTCCCAGGTGAGCCGTCAAGGGGTTCAATCTCCCTCTCCCCTTACTTTCAGCAGCGTTGTGACTTGTCATTTTAAATTTGGGAGGATCGGGGGATTCTGCACCCTATCTGGCATCAGGGAAAACTGTGGTAGAGTTTTCACTCTTTTCCTTTCCCTACGTGGAAGTACTTTTGGGGTAGAAAACATATAACGTTTAATGAGCTGACGTGTGCAAAGCACTTTGCGTGTGCTCAGAGTAATCTAGCCCCCCTCTTAGATTACTAGATGTTAAAGGGTTGAGGCCTACTGTGGAAAACAAACGTGAGTTTGAAAGACTTCTGACTTCCTGTTTATGTTTGCCTTCCTGTGAAACGTAGCTTAGCTCATTTGTGTTGTCTAGAGCGGTAGGATAAGACAGCATGTGTGGGGTTTCCTATGCCAGATGCTCTCCTTTGTTCATATCCCCTGCCAAAATTGTAAGCCCATCTTTCCTTTCTCTCTACTTTTGCTGCCCTTTCCTTACTTAGACCTTTCCTTTGCAACGATAAAACTCTGAATTCTGCCAAGAAACAAACCGAAGCAAATATCAGGCGGAATCCAACAGGACGCTTCTGCCCCCGCTGATTCTCTTCCGCCCCGCTGATTGCATTGTGCAAGTGGCCCCCCCACTGCTTGCGCAACGGTGATTTAGTGCTTCTGGGGCAACCTGGAAATGCTCATTTCTGGAAGGAGGCAGGCTGGCAGAGCTCACATCAGGAAGCTCCGCTGATCTGGCTCCTTCCAGAACTGAGTGTTTTTACTAGGAAGCGCTTAATCTCCCTCGCAACAGAATTGAAGTGGCAGAAAAGAACTGGTGGGGCCGTAAGCGCCCTGTTGGATATTGCCTACGGGCTTCAGAATACGTCCACAATTTGTACAGCCCAGTGCAAAATGTATTGCCAGTTAGCACAGATTCTAGCTGTAGTGTTTGTTTTTTGAGTGTAGAATATGAACATCGTTTTTTTTTCTGAAAACAACTGGATCCTGCAACCAATTATTGATTCTCTTTGCAACCTAGGTTTCCAAGGTCCCTGTTTCAGAATGCCCTAACTTCCAGGATTGTGCCTCATGCCTGCGTGCCCGAGATCCCTTTTGTGGTTGGTGTGTCCTGCAGAGCAGGTGGGTCTCTGCTGTGAAAGAGGGAGAGCAGAATGGGAAGGTGTACTTTCAAGGAAGGATACATAATGTTTTTCATCATCTCTAACATGATTGGCTGGTTGGCAGGTGTACCCGAAAGTTGGAATGTGAGCGCCATGAGATGACCAATCACTGGCTCTGGAGCTACGGAGCTGAGAGCCAATGCTTGAGAGTGGAGCAGATGTCACCAGCCAATCACAGCCGAGAAAAGCAGACAGAGGTGAGTGAGGAGGCTGGGGGGGGGGGGGGGAGGGCTGAGGATAGGGGCTGATTCGTCCATTACCGTCTTAACAAATGTGTGTGTGGAATGAAGCCCCTCTGCATCACCTGTGTTTACCTGAAGCCCACCGCTGCTTGCCTTTTGCAAGCCAGTTCCTTCCCACTGGAAACCAATATGGGCAGTGGTGTCTAGAGAGCTCTTCCACCCCTCATGGTGTTCACTGTGTTCTGGCCAAGAAAGATACTGAGCTGCTAGGCTGCCCTGCAAATTCACCCCATGCTCAAGAAGGGTAGTGTATGAGTTGGCTCACCCAGTATTTAATTTAGTTAAAATCTGTAAACTGCTTTTCCTTTCAAAGCTGCTCATTTAGTAAACCTAAAATGAGCATCACAAAAAAATGCAATCTTGCTATCAAGACCATAAAATATGAAACCACTTCAAAAGCAGTCAAACCAGTCAAGCTTCCATCCAGTAAAAATGTTTGCCTCTTGCCTTACCCAGGTCTCCATGCTGGTCCCCCGACTCCCTTCTCTGGCTGAGGGAGAGCATTACCACTGTGCCTTTGGGTCGCAAGACAGCCCAGCCCAGCTACAGGATTCCTGGGTTCGCTGCTTCTCGCCTGTTCCGCAACAGGTGCCACCGACCCAAGAGGGCAAAGGTGAGCATGAGAAGTGTGTATGGCTCCTAGCCTCACCAGATTGCCTCTCTTAGGGCTGCTGTTTGCCCTGAAAAGTGAGGGCGATTTTCGGCAGGAAATCAGTGCAAGGGCCCAAATCCAAACCCAGAGTGCGAACTGAATCAGGTCTCTGTAGGGCTGCTTTTCCTTCAACGTAATAGTTGCCAGCTTAAGTGAAAAAGCATGCTTAGCATAATGTGTGGCTTGGCCCTTATTCCTCCAAAATAGTTCTCACTCAGGTTGCCAGTATTTCAACCAGGCCCTGCTTCTGTGCTTTTTCACAGGAACTTTCTAAAGCAACAAACAGATGAAGCATTTTGAGGCATGAAGACATGGCACTATGAGTACTGCCCCACTGAGTGGATGCCTAGGGTTTTGCAGCCTGGCAGCAGTCAATGCTAGAGAGGCAGTGGTACTCTGGTTCAGCCTCAGAGTTGGCTGGGACCTCACTTTGCTTTGCAGCCCAGCCATCCAAGGAAAGAGGAGAGTCCTGCCCCCACAAAGGTAGACAGACAGGCAGGCAGGCAGTGGGGACAGGTGGGGAGTTAATAAGAAGAGCATCCCCACTGCTAACAATTGTTTTTTTTTAAAAAAAAGAAAACCCTCAAAAATATAGGCCAGTACAGGGAGGCTTCCAGAAGCCACCTTGCATGGGGCCTCATCAAACCTGGCAGAACCACTGCATGAAGATAAACATTATCAGCTGCTAAGTGTCTGCAGATCAAGCTGCTGTTAAAAGCACAGCAGTGAATGGCACTTTAGAAGTTGGCAGCTTTAATTATTACGCAATAATAATAATGGTTCAGCACTATAATAATGGATCGGCTCTATGCTCCCAGTCATTAATGTAGATTAGAAACTGCCAAGTTACACCTGTTTTAATCTTTTGAGTATTCTCATATACAGAAAGAGAGGTTTATACTGTCTTAAGTAAGTAATCTGTGTGAACTGATCTTGAAAGCCAGAGTAGGATTACTGTAAGGAATTATTTCCCTGCGCTATTTTGTTTCCTCAGCAGGAGATAGGGGAGTAGCGTTTTTGCAAAGTATCGGGCTCAGCCATTGATCTTGTTGGCAAGGCCTTCAAAAACCTATGGGAGTTCGCATCCAGTGAGGCCCGCCGTGGCGTTTTTGCTACATGTCCCATACTCCAAAATAATGTTGCTTTGCCAGGGGGATATAGTGAACGAGGTGGTATTTCCCTTTCTCGCAAATGTATTTATGTGGATTAATACTTTTACCCCATCTCCTGCCCACCTGTGGGCTCCCATGAAGGCTTATAAAGCAATGAAAAATCTATTGACTTTAAAACAAAACCTCAACAGGAAATATACTATAAACCTAAAAGCAACTGATAAATTCAAGTCTGGTTCCTCTGTCTAGTTAGCTATACTGGATGATAGCACTAAGCTTAGCTCTCACTGAGTAGGTGGTGATCATGTGTCTGGGCTGTGCCATTTCAGACTGCAGGCTGGAACTTTCAAGGTTGAATGCTCCTCCATACAAAGCAAAAAAGACACCTCACGTAGAAAACTAGCATGTCAGGGAAAAGGGTGCTAGCCTGGTCTTTCCCTGACATGCTAGTTTTGTGGGAGCAGGGGGGGACTTTTTGTATAGAGCAGCATTCAAGCATATGAGTCCAAACCTGCTATCTGAAATGGTAGAACAGACGCAGGCTTGCCATCTCAGTGAGAACTCGTTGATCATTTTATTACATCAACCTTCCCCAACCTGGTGCTCTCTGGAAGTGTTGCACATGCTGGCTGGGAATTATGGGAGTTGCAGCCCAACACATCTGGAGGGCACCAGGTTGAGGAAGGCTGTTTTATATTTTTGCCACTGTGATGGGAGGTGGATATAGTTGCATGTCATTCAAATTCCTTCATTAAGGCTTTTGGAGTGTCTTGGGCCTTCTTTGTGCATGTCCAGGTTTCCAGACCTGGGTTTGGTAGGAAAAAGCATGTTTCTGTTACCTAGCAACAATTAATGCTTCTGGCCTAAACAGATAATCTCGGGCTTTCAGCACAGTAGCCTAAATGGTGGGAGCAGGAAAGAGGCCATCCGTGTGCGCAGGGTGGTGGCATTTTGTTAATTTGGATTTTATTTTATTTAAATCCCCCCCCCCCTTTCCTCCAAGGAACCCATGGTGGCTCATAGAGTCCTCCTCCTCTCCATTTTATCCTTACAACAACAAGCCTGTCAGATAGATTGGGCTGAGAGTCAGTGACTGGTACAGAGTCACCCACTGAGCTTCATGGCCAAGCGGGGACTAGAACCCAGATCTCCCAAGTCCCAGTCCAACGCTCCAACCACTGCGCCACACAGGATGGTTTGTGGAGAATGCACCATCCATCTTGCATGATGGGTAATTGAAAAAAAAGTTTCCTGATCCCAGGCATGTCTCACCTTTCCTTGTGCTTCCTCAGATCATGTTACTGTGCCATTATATCTGATGTTCCGAGACGTGGTTGTGGCCTCCGTGGGATTTTCCTTCTATGACTGTAATGCCGTGAGCCAACTCGCTGATACCACCCCGTGAGCAAATATTGAATGGAATTGGAGGCATGGGGGGTGGCAGTGGCTGCAGGTTGGAGACTGAGAGGCATTTGCAAGATGATGGGGGGCGGATTGCCGGTTGGGGGCGGGAAAGGGAGCTCGGAAAAGCAGGAGTCCGTACACTCTTCTCACATAAAGATTGAAATACTGCACCAGGAGAAACTATATTTTGGAACTGTTCTGTAAAATATATGCAAATTAAGCACATGTGCCTATATTTGCTTGTTTTGCGTAATTTATCCTGCTTCTGCTGGCAATGAACTATGCAGAGCACTGAAGCGCCACCCTCTGATCATTGAAAAGCGTAATGAGCTTCCCCTGGCTTTTATGAAGTCACCAGACATTTTCAAGCTTATCTTTGCTGGCTTAAGGACTAAAAACTTGCATACTTAAAAAAAAAAGAGAGAGATTCTCAGGATATCAAACTTTATAAGGAAGTTCCTCCTTTTTTGTCCTTGCTGATCACACACAGTCCAGGTTTCCTGGTTAAAAGCCCTTTTTCTTTTACCTCCCATAGGTGTGGGACATGTGTGGAGAGCCCCTGGATGTGCCACTGGTGCCCATCCAGTCACCGTTGTGTCCCTACAGGGCCCTGCCCGGATGGAGAGGAGCTTGTGTACAATCAGAAAGTGAGTCATTTCAATGTTACAGCAGTGTCCTCTTGGCTTTCTGGAATAGCTAGAGGCAGGGAAAGCAGAAGGGGCGAAATACCACTCTATCTTTCTCCTCTATGTCTCCTAGGTGCCCACTGAAGAACTCCAGGGTCCAGCTGCCTGCCCTAGTGTGGGGGTCGTCGGAGAGACCCACTTGATTCCTGTTGGTGTGGAAATGCCGCTGAACCTGGTAGCCTGGAATCTGCACTTGTTGAGGGTAAGCAAAGAGATTAGAAGTCCTAAGAAGGGGCCAGGGTGTGAAAGACAGTAGGGCTTGAAGCTGAGGCATCTGCTCTTGGGATATCAGGAGCTCATTTCTATTACAAACTTAAATATGTTTGAAGCTGTCCTGCCTTCCCTTAAGGAACTCTGGGAATTGTCGTTCGTGTAAGGGTACTCTTAGCTCTCAGCTTAGGGCAGCCTTCCTCAGCCAGGGCCTTCCAGCTGATCCCTTCCCCTCATCCTTTGCCATGGGCCACGCTGCCTGGGGCTGATGGGAGATGAAGGCCAAAATATCTGAGATTCTTTGGAAGCTGTGGAAGTTTAAAATCAGTTTCAGTAATGTCGGGTTTAAATAATGTCTTGTAAATGAGCTATGTTTGTTTGTTTGTTTGTTTGTTTTGAGGAAGAGCATGCTTGGGCTACAGGAGAGTCAGCTACAAGTATTTTATTAGTTCTTAGTAAAGAGTATCCCAGGGGGTGGGCTTCAGAGGGCAGTGATGAATGGGACTGGTGTCTTGGCATGGGCATTGCCCCTCTGTATTGAGGAAGATAGAAGGGTAGAGAGCGGGATAGGAGGCGAGCAGACTTTGTGGCAGGGCTGTGGGTGGAGGGGCAGGTGAGGTGTGCAGGGCCCTGTCTTACCGTGTCCTCCTCCCCAGCGCCCAGTGACACTCTCCTGTGTACTGGTGGTGGAGGGAACCCCAGTTCTGGTCCCAGCATCCCTGGAAGACGGGGACAGGGGAACACCCCAGCTTGTGCAATGCTTGCCCCAGGCATACAGCTACACACAGCCTGCCCCGGAGCTCCACGTCCGTCTCGACATCATGGTGGGGGACGACCAACGCCTCGACAGCCGTGGAGACCTGAACGGTAAGGAATAACCAGCCGAGGGTTAGGGTTTTTGTTCGTGCTATATGCCCAGGCCTATGTATGGGCTGTAATTCCACAGGAGTGCAGAACTTGGCTGGATGCAGAGTTCTGTTTCACGAGAATCTCAATTTTTAATTGAAAACAAAATGCTGGAGGAGAGGAGTAAGAGTTCCAGTAGTTGGGGGGTGGGGTTTTAGTGACCCATATAACTCTTTGCCCTTTCCCACAATATAAAAACAGAAAGAAATTAAGCATTGAATAACAAAGCTATCCAGAATATATATATATAGGCTAGGTGATATAAAAGGCAGGATGGGAGAAGAAATAGAAAAACTCAACAATTAGGCCACATCTTGTGACCATGAGGTCTTCAGTATAAACTCCATTTCGAAATTGTGGTTGCAGACTGAGTCGCTGGTTGGTGTTGCAGGTATCAGATAACACCTAGCATTCTTGGACGAAGCAGCAACTGCTGGCACCCATTTCCGGAAACATTTGACCGTCTGCAATTGAAAGCTGCTTTTTTGCCTTGGCTGAAACACACGAATCCCCGAGTGGGCGGAGAGCAAAATACAGAGAAATAGCAGGCTTTACATTAGCAAAGCCAGAGATTAGTTTTATGTGGTGCACTAGATAAAAAAGATATATACACACACACACACACACCTGGTTCACATATAATAGCAGCCCAGAGTACAGATTGAGTATGAGTTGTTGTTGAATTATGGGTTGTTGTTACATGCAAGCCCTGCACTATGGTTTACCTATGGGTTGTTAACCACAAACAGACTAGAGTTCACAACCCAATAACAAACCATTGGTTCTCTTCCTGGGTTGTTTGTGGTTAACAACAACCCATAGCTAAATCACAGTGCAGGGTTCGTTCCCCCCCCCCCCCCCATTCAACAACAACCTACACTCAACCCATACTATTTGTTGTCATTACGTGCGAACCAGGCCATTGCTTCTTTAGACTTTTGCAGAGTTTATGAGAGGCTTCTTGGTGCAAAATTATTTTTTTAATATGAGTCCTGTTTATGCGTCATTGCTACTGCCCCCCCTCCCCACCATGACCGCTGCTCTTCATTGCTCACTGCCTGCTATCTTGCACCTTTCTACCTTCCCTGGGTAGGAATAGAGATGTGAAGAATTTGGGGGAGGGAAGAACAGGGTTCCCCCCCCCCCCCGAAACGTTTTTGTTTTTTTCCCAAAAATTGGAAAAATTTAACAGTTTTGGATTGTGAAATATTTTCTTTTAGAATTTAAGACAAAGCATTTATATGTTGTTACCCAGCTTTTACTCCCACCGCCCATACAAAATGATTTCTAAAAACGATGTAATAAGAAAACTTTTACAGAAAGCCTAGAGATGTAAAATGTCTGGCAATAATGAAGCTACGGGGTGAAATGTTTTTTTAAAAATCCTCTGTGAGATTCCCAGCATAGTTATTTCTTTAATTCCTTATTAAAATTCCTTATATTCTACTGATAGACAGTTATGCTCAGTTTCCCAACATGTGAGCTGAGTCACCCTTGTACACTCTTGATGGCAAATATGCATTCTTGACCCATTTGGGTTTTGTTCTATAGAGTTCTGTGTTTCTGGTGCTGAAGCAGTCATTTAATGTAGTTCTGATCTATTCAGACAAGAATCACAAATTTACTAGCTGAGTTTACTTTTTAAAGTTTTCAAATATGATAATTTTATGAGCAAACTAAGGGATACATAAAATGGCTTTCGGAACAGAAAGCCTGCTTTATATTCCTAAAGCTGCCCTCCAAAGCCTGGTGCCTTCTGAATGTTTTATACAACAGTACCCAGCATTCCTGACTATTAGCCATGTTGCCTGAGGCAGATGAATGGTGAACTCAAATATCTGGAGGGCACCAAGTTCGGGAAAGCTGTTTTAAAGCAACAAAGTGACTTCAGATCTCTAAAGAGTGCTAACAAAAGAAAGTATTGCTAAAAAAAAATTATTCCCCCCCCCCAAATTTCTATTATCTGTTGGAGGGCGGGGAAACTTTTTTTCCCATGGAAAAAATTTACATCTCTAGGTAGGGATGAGCTCTCTCTGGGACAGAAAAGGGCAGTATGAACAACGCGACTTGGATCCATCACCTCTACCCTTCTTGCCTCCCCTCCCTCAGTGACCTTGTACAACTGTTCGGCTGGCCGCTCTGACTGCAGCCGCTGCAAGGCTGCCCCCCGGCGTTTCCGCTGCGTCTGGTGCCAGCTGGAAGGAGGCCCTGGCTGCATCTATGAGGAACAATGTCCATCCAAGGTTGGAGTAGCTGCTTGCCCATCGCCAGTCATCCACTCGGTAAGAACTAACACAGTTGGTCCCACTAGTCTTTTTGCCTACTGGGAACAGGCTGTTGGACTGCGAAAGCCCTCTCATAGTAAAGTAGCGCACCTCCAATGTAGATATTGTTGCGCTCCAATTCCCATCAGCCCTAACCAGCTTGGCCTGTGCTAAGGGATGATGGGAGTAGGAGTTCATCAAATGTCTGGAAGGCCGCATGTTCCCTAGTCCTGCTCTAATGTGCCACCAATGCTTTTGTTTGGTTGTTGTAAGATCTAGAGGGAGGAACCAGTTTGGAACTATAATGTCATATTCCTATTTTCTAGGTCCATCCCCTCAATGGACCATTAGAGGGGGGCATAACCCTCACGGTGATAGGATCCAACCTGGGTCATCGTTTTGAGGATGTGGCCAGAACGGTGCTAGTGGCAGGGCTACCATGTGTCCCTGATCCAGCTCAATATCTAGTCTCTACTCGGTAAGGAGGCCTCCGGTGGGTGGGCATGGCTCTCTCCCCAATCTCTCTGAAAACAAAGTAGTCAACTTTTGGCTTGGAGCTACAAGGAAAAAAATAACCCCCAAGTGGGACTGTCTCAGCTAATGTACGTATTCCGTGGCACCAATTTGCATATCCCTTTTATTGACATAGTGACTGCCAGATTACAGCAGCCGAGGATGTTATTGAATGTTAACAGTGCAGCATTGTTCTCCTGATTTTTCATTAACTGTGAAAAGTGCAAACAAGGTACAGATTCCAGCCTTTGAAGATCAAATCAAAGGTCTAACATAACATTTCCCAACGTGGTGCCCTCCAGATGTTTTGGACTTCAATTCCTATCTGCCCTAACTAGCATGCCCAATGGTCACAAATGTGGGAAGATGTAGTCCAAGACATCTGGAGGACACCAGGTTGGGGAAGGCTGATCTGGCATCTCATTTTTTACAGTGGTCACGGAAGCCCGTGTGCAGGGCATGGAATCAATAGCCCTCTCCTGTGGTTGCTCCCCTGTGAGTGGCACTCATTGGTTTGATCCTTCTAAACTGAGAATTTCCATACAGCCATCATGATTGGATCTCCTCCGCCTCTTCCTCCTCCTCCAAGAATTTGACTATAGCTCATGTAAAGCCATCTAAGGTAGTGCCCAATGCTACATCTTGCCAGGAATTCATACATTTTCTTTAGAAGGCATCCTTGGAATTCTAACAAGAGCCCACTGGTGTTAATTTGACCATTTCTGCGCTCGCTCTTGAAAAGAAAGGAAAAAGAAAAGAAAATTGTTCTTGCTGAGACATTCTGCAGGCCTCCTCATAATAGGTCCTTTCTGTTTTTCCCTACAGGATTGTCTGTGACGTGCCTCCTGGAAAGCGAGGGTTATCTGGCCCTGTTGAGGTCACTGTTGGAGACCGTCCACCAGGGATTTCTGTGAGCCACTTCACCTACCAGGTCAGTGTCTGATGCAGGATGAGGTGAGTGGGTGGGTGTTCAAGAGTAGATCTAGGGCAGGGGCGGTGGCTAGCTGCCCGCATGCAGCCCCACCACCACTCTCTGAAATTTGGGAGAACCCCCCATTTTTTAAAAAAAAATGTGCAACAAAATGCAAGTTAATTTTGACCCTTTCGGGACTCTATAGTAGCTATGGAGGCCATTTTGGCTTTATTTTATTTTTAATCCCCACTGCCACTGTTTTGAGCACTCATGGGAGGGTGTGTTTATGTGTAACCCACAGGGGTTCTTGGGAAGGGCAGAAATGGCCCCATACCTTCTGAGGTTGCCCAACCCAATCTCGGGAAAGACACTGCTTTGGGACCAGTGGAGGAGGAGACAGAACCAGGCATGTTTGTTCTGAGTAGTTCTCTAATATGATAAACCTCCTCTGAGTCACTGTCGCTATCTGGGAAGGATTGGGGAGGGACAGGACAAATGCTGTGAACACCCTCAAGCACCATCCACAGGCCTAATAGGCGCTTCTCTCCGCAGGACCCCACCCTTCTTGATCTGCACCCCAAGCTTGGCCCCATGGCTGGGGGCACCCGAGTCACCATCACTGGGGAGGAGCTTCTGGCAGGCACTGAGATAGCTGCCTATGTGGGGGACCTGCCCTGCATCCTGTGAGTGGCAGGGTTTCTTTTTATTCACCCTACTTCTCATTTCCCCCCCCCCTCGCCTCCTTTTTCACTTCTCGCCCTGCCCGAGCCCTCATCTAATCTCTTTGCTCTCTCACCCGACAGCGAGGAACCTGTGGAACCAGAGGCCATTGTCTGCCGCACCAGTGCCAGCCCCCAACCGCAAGAGGCACCTGTCTGGGTCCAATATGGGGGGACGCAGCGGCAACTGCGGGGGAAAGCCTTCCATTATACACGTAACCCCCAGCTCACTGCAGCTTCCCCAACCAGCAGCTTCCACGGGTAAAAGGCTGCAGGGGAGGGAGGATGACTAAAGCAATCTGCTTAAAGATCATCTTTCTTGAATGATAAGTTTAGATCTTCATGAATTTGCATGAGCTAAAACCAAAACAAAAGAACATACATTCTTGGGTTTTAGATGATGCCTGCAGGTTGTGTCACACACCAGGCACCATCTTAAAAAAGGCATCCCTGTGTGTGTGTGTGTGTTTGTTTGTTTGTTTGTTTGTGTGTGTGTGTGTGTGTGAAAGGGAGAAGGGAGGGGCTGCCACTTCTAAAATAGTGCCTGCTGTCTTCCACTTTTATAAATATATATCAAAAATTATTTAAAGATCTGATTGCTGATTGGTTTGAGAGAATCTTTTATAGTCAGTCAAAAGTCTTTGAGTTCATTAGTCACACTGCAGCTCTGGTTTGTAACATTTAATAATAGTAATATTAAGAATAGTAATGGCATAGCACCATCGGTGTACACAAGACGAAATTAGAGGTCCTTGCTTCAAGAGCTTTCAATCTAAGGGCCAAGCAAGGTGTTGTTGTTTTTTATCCAAGTCTTTTGCCCTCCTGTGGCTGTTCTTTGTTTTTTGGGGTGGTTTTTAAATAAACAGCCAGCGGAGAGTGGGCAAGCCAGAATTGGATCTTGGCGGCAGGGAGGAGGGCTTTAACCCTTGGCCCCCACTGCGGTCCTGAACTGAACTAGGGCCTAACTCCTAAGCCACCTTTTTAAAAAAAAAAATCAACTGTGTCAGGGTTAAAGGACGTGAAGAATGTGACATCTACTTTGGCCTTAAATTTTGCCACGGGTTTGAAGAAAGAGAGCCAGGGTTATCAGAGTGCAAATGAACTGTGGGTTCTTAGGCCTCATTTCACTTCAGGATGAGCACAAAGGGATTAAGCCATTCGCAGGAGACGTCGGTTTTGAGCTTGGTTTTGAAGGGAGAGAAATAAGTGGCACACCTGTGTATATAGGAAGCTGCCTTCCGCTGAGTCAGACCCTGGGTGCATCTAGCCCAGTATTGTCCAAACTGACTGGAGCAGCCATGGCTCTCCAGGGTTTCAGGTTGGATTCTTTCCCAGCCTTACCTGGAGATGCTGGGGATTAAACCTGGGATCTCCTGCATGCCACTGAGCCACAGCCCCTCAGAGGGGGGTTCCCATGCACAGGGGCAGAGTCATTTAAAGGAGCAGGAGACCTTCAGACAGCTAAGGGTGAGATAGGAAGGAAGAATTGGGAGGGAGAGCAAAGCCATGCAGAACTTCAAAGATAAGGGCAAGTTCCAGCACCTGAGGGCTCTGCTGTTGTGAGTTTGTGAGCCTACTGCTTGGGTCCAAAACTGAGGGGGTGGCAGAGGACTGTGACACAGACGTCCTCCTGTTGCGTAGCTGCTTCTCACCTTCCTGGACGTTGGGTTTTCCCAGGGGTGGACGGATCATCCGCGTGGAGGGAATGAATTTGGATGTTGTGCAGCAGCCGCTCATCAAAGCTGTCCTGGAGCCAGAGGAGGAAGATGAAGAGGCAAGCAGAGGCAGCCGGAAGAAAAGAGCATGTGACTCCTTGCAGGGCCTCCACGTCCCGCTGACCCCAGCTCCCCCACGTCCCTGTGCCGAGGTGGGGGACTTGTTGGAGGTGAGTGCAGGGAGAGGGGAATGTTTTGGCTTGTTTGTTGCAATTCAAGAGGCCTTCTCTCTCTCTCTCTCTCTCTCTCTCTTACTCACTCACCCCACATCTTGTGCCTTCACAGTGCTGGGAAACATGCTGTGCCAATTCATCCACCCTCCTGCTCTGTCCGTCACCGGCCGTGCCTCCCAATGCTCGCTTCCGCCACCTTCTCTTTGAGCTGGATGGGCTCCGTGTGCCCTTTAGCAATGCCAGCGGAGGCCAAGGTTTCTCCTACATGCCAAATCCCCATCTGCGCTGGCCTGGCCGGGATTCCACCGGGCGTCCTTTCAGTCTTAAACCTGGCAACGTCTTGGACATAGAGGTGAGTTGGGAGAAGTGGCAATAGGAGCATACGGAGGTTGGTTGTAAGGCCCTGGAAGTGGGAAGGGGGCTTCCTAGGGTGTGCCAATCTTTTCCTCCCTTGCTTCCTAACACAGTGGTACTTTTTGGAACCTGTTTCACCTCCTCCCTCAGCTGTTGGTGCCCCTTTATACATCTGTCAAAAAAATCAACATAATATAGGGTTATGTTACCCCACAGCATTGCCTCGACCTGGCTGTTCAAGCAGGGGACTGCATCCTTGACTCTCTCTTTCTACACTCCTGTAGGGAGAAGGCTTGAACCTTGGCATCAGCAAGAACGAAGTGAGGGTCATCATCGGGAACAGCGTCTGCACAGTCAAGACTCTCACGCAGACCCATTTGTACTGTGAGCCGCCCTTGCAGCCCCCACAGCCACTTAATGCTTCCTCTGTGCTGCCGGAGTTCATTGTGAGTTTAGGAAGCGGATCGGTGGGAATGGAAATATATATATATATATATATATATATATATATGTGTGTGTGTGTGTGTGTGTGTGTGTGCGAGCCAATGCGCTGTATGCAGGAATCAGCCCCCCCCATCCCTACTCTGCCCCCCACATCTGTTTCCACGTGCTGGGAAAAGTTCTTCCTCCTTTGAAAACCTCTGGAGGATCTTCTGTGTAGCCCCAGATTTGGGACAGGTGAAACTCTCTCCCTAGGTACGTGATTTGTTTAAAGTCCATAGATGAGATCACCCTCTTTTAGTTTGCATAATGACACATTATCCAGTCCTCTCAGTGGCTGCTACAGGTGAGATTTCCCACTCCACCCATAAAGCACTCACAGGAACTGCAGGCCCACACAATACACACATCTCGATTTCATACCTGTGGTGGCGCTGGGAACTCTGAAGTCCCTACCTCCTCTGCACACAGAGCTACAGTTCCCTGGAGAGAGGGAGTGACTATTTAACTGGTTTACATAGATATTGTAAATATGCCCTTAGAGATAAAGATCTGTTTTACAAGCCTTTATATGCCCTAAGTGTGAATACAAAGGGATTAAAGGGGTAGGGAATCGAGCTGTGTGGTGGCCCTGAATTTGCCTCCTTTCTTTTCCTGCTCTAAACCAAATGCTCTCGATTAATGTTTGGGATTAAGATTGCAGACCCAGAGGGGCAATTTGTAGCTCTTTCCCTCAGGTTGTGCCCTGCGTGGGATCGATGCCAAGCTCACCCTTTGTTTGAGCAAGTTTGGATGGTACAGCACAGCAGTCCTAAGGTTCACTTCCCAAATGGCAAAGGAGCTTGGCCCCAGCATCTTCCCCATAGTCCCCAAACACCCCTTTAAAACAACACCACTTGTTGCAGGCACGGATGCAAATATAATGCCAGTCATTTTGGGCTCGAACCATTTTGGAGTCATGCGGGAGATAGAGAACCAGCTTTCCAGGGAGGCACAATATTTGAACCCTTTGAGCCCATGCTCTTTATGCTGAGGGGCCTTCACATATTTAAATACAAATACCCACCCCCACAAAATGTGTCTCTGATATTTTGGGAAGAAAGAGAAACTGGGTACATGAATCGGGTTAGAAGGAAGAACTCAATCCCTCTGTCCCATTAATAGATTGTGGGAAATTTGTGGATGGATTGCGAGACTGCTGCAGAAACACAAGGGATGAAACCATCAGTTCAAAGCAATGATGTAAAGGAGATTTCTTTACACTGGAAGGATGGGGTGTTAGATCTTATTTTTGTTTAAGTGCAGGCAGTTAGGTCTGTAGGCCTGACCAGGTTCCTCTTCCTGACACTTTATTGCCATATTACAAGCTTCTCCAAACTGACACCCCCTCACGTATGGTGGACTACAACTCCCATCATCAGCCGTGTCACGGCTTCTAATAGATAATAGATACCTTTGACATTGCACAGCCACAGTAAACAGGATATTCCATACATCAGCCATCCCCAACCTGATGCCCTCCAGATGTGTTGCACTACAACTCCCAGCAAGCATGGCTTAGTGTGGATGATGGGAGTTGTAGTTCAACACACCTGGCGGGCACCACAGATTGGGTGAGGCTGTACAGGAGGAAAGAGGGTTGGGGATCTTCTGTTTCCCAGGCTTGTATAGTGTTCTTAAGAGATTCTGGCTTAAGATTTATTGGTCTTTAGGGTGCCACAAGGCTTTGCAGTTGAGTGTGGTTTGTTGATTTTACTGCTGTAGGCAAATATACCTACCTCTCTGGAATCAGCCTTCAGTACTGCCATTGTCCCCTTACAGGTACAGATGGGAAACTTGCGCCTGGATCTCGGCCGAATTCGCTATGACACAGAGCCCCCATCCCGTTTCCCTCCCGAAGCCCAAATTGGGCTGGGGGTGGGGGCAGCAGTGCTGGCTTTTGTCGTATTGCTCCTTATTCTGATGTACAGGTAAAAACAGGGGTGATGATTTAAGGGGAGGAATGCACTGGGAGAGGAAACAGCCTTGTGCCTTTCACCGCAGCTTTGCTCCTGAGAAATTCTGTGTTTTGTCTCTCTCCCAACATCCTGGCAGGCGGAAGAGCAAACAAGCCCTGCGAGACTACAAGAAAGTCCTGGTGCAGCTGGAGAACATGGAGAGCAGCGTTGGGGACCAGTGCCGCAAGGAATTCACCGGTACGGAATGAGGCTAGCCCAGCTTTTTCCAACCTGGCACCCTCCAGTAGTGTTGGAGTACAGTGATGAGGGTTGTACTCCAACACATGTGTAGGTGCCAGGTTGGGCAGGGCTGGGTAAGTGTATATAGCAGAAGGCAGGAGATGATTCTGAACTCAGGAAAGGAAGGCACAAAGGTGATGTGGGAGATATGTAGCATGTCCCTAGATCAGGGGTGGGGAATCTTTTTCAGCCCCAGTGCCAAATTGCAAAATGGGAAAGGTCTGGAGAGGGGGGACACTTTCCTTCTGTGGGCAGGGCCAAAAGCTGAGTGGACTTACCATTTAAAGCCTACTCAGAAGTAAGCAGGCTGAGGCTTCCACATGTCTACTCAGAAGTAAGCATGACTGCATCACTCAGCAGCACTTTCAGATAGCATCTCAAAGACCAAACTTTTGCAGGGCTCCCCCCAAGTGAGCAGCTCCACCTGCCTGCAAATACACACCTCAAAATCTTTGCCACAGCTCAATTCTTTGCAGGGTATTTAAATTTTAATTTGCTTTAAATACCTTCTTGTCTCAGATAGGAGATAACAGCAAAAGAAACTTGTGGGCTGGATGGGGAACCACTGAGGCCACATCCAACACATGGTCTGGCTGTTCTCCATCCTTGCTATTGAATATTGCAGATTATAGATCAACTATGAGCATCTCTTTTTTAGTTTTTTATTTATTAATTTTACATAACACAAACAATAAAAAAACAACTTAACTAATAAGTGCACCCCCCATTGGGTCCAACCAAAACTTGATTATACATCCTTCCAAAACTGTAATGAGCCCTGTAAAGGTGTGCACCCTTTCCCTTTTTTTAACACAAAATCTACAAATATACCCCAAAACTATGAGCCTCTTCAGATGAGCATTTTATCACATGCTTGCGACTGGCCACTCACGGATCTTCACGGGTCATTTTGAAAACACAGCGATCCTCCTGCACATCTCCTGTTTCTTCTGTTGTTTTTTTGCGCTACAAAATACGACTTGGAAAATCTGTTTCTTCTTGGCTCTGATGATAATTGGCGCCATTTCCCGCTGCGTGCAGGAGAAGCTGCGTGATAAAAACTCCCACTGAATGGGCCATGTGGTTGCTACTTGTTTCCTCTTTCTTCCCCATGTGAAGAAACAAGAAGCTGCTCGTCCCTATTGTGGGAGAGAAGTAGGAGGCAAAGCAATGGTAGGGAAATGTGATTTCCTGCCCATCTGAAAACGCTCTATGTCTTCTGAACCTGCTGGCTACCTTCTGACTAATCCCGCCACAAATTTATATTCTGAATAATAAGTAGAGCTGTGCACGGACCCCCCGATCCAGATCCCGATCTGTCAGGTCCGGATCAGGCCCGATCCGACTCGGATCTGTGCACAGCCTTAATAATAAGGGAGAGCCTGAGCCCTGTCATATAACAGCCTTAAGCAAATGTGGAGGACCAAGCTTGGAGCAGGGAATTGGAATAGATGGCACCAAACTGGGTGGGGGAGAGTCCACATGAAAGCCATCTCATATGCTGTTTGAGCTGACTAGCGATGTAATTGTTTTCCTGCCAAATCACACAGGTCTTAGCTATCCCATGTAAAGAGCCCATTTGCGAGAGGGCTAAGAGTTCAGCAATGTTTGGGAGAACTAGTGGGGTGTGGGGAAGAGCAGGGGATTCTCCTTTCTTGGACACATGAATCACTTACGCTAGTGAGGAACAGAGGCAAGGCATCAAGAGAGCCTGAACCTGGATATTTTACAAAGCAGTAACGTAAAGAGGTTGTCCTGAATATTGGATGCAGTTGGCCAGTTCCTGTAGGAATTCAGTTTGACGGCCCTGATTGAAAATCATGGGTGGGGCTCAAGATTTAGGAAGCATTTATTTATTTATTACATTTCTATACCACCCAGTACCACATAAAATATAATGACATGACAAAATACAGTACAAAACTTTTAAAAGTTTAAAACTACGCTATACCACCCAAAGTTAAAAAAAAAACCAGCAGTGCAAAGAACTAAAATATAGGAACAAATTTAAAACAGAAAAAAACGGAAGAACTAAAATGCCCGGGAGATTTTTTTTTTTTTAAATCTTCACATGGCGCCAAAAGGGCTACAACATAGGCGCCAGGTGAGCCTCTCTGGGGAAGACACAGGTAAGTAAGTAGTTGGCATGCCAGCCTAAGCTGATATTTATTTATAAGCTGCCTTGCTGGATCAAATCCACTCAAGGCAGTGAACAAAATACAAACCTAAAAGTACAAAGCGCTTTAGAAGAGGGAGCCAGATTTGGAAGGGTGTTGACTATAAAGAGGTGTAAATCCTATGTACACTAACCTGGGAGTAAGTCCCATTGAACTCAGTGGGACGTTCTTCTGAGTATGCATGCATAGGACTCCACTGTTAGTGCAGTGTGAGTTGAGGGCTGAAGAACTGGATGAAGGAATAGCTGGAGGGAGGGGATTAGCACAGAGTTATCACCTTTCTTTTTAAACTAGCCTTACTCGTGTGCATTTAACATCTGCCTGATTCTCAGAAATTAAGCAGGTGAAAGATTTCTTAGCAGAGAGGCTGGTGATGAAAAAAGCTTGATATAACTGTATCAGGCTGTTGTATAAGGACACAGGAGCAGGGCCTGTGAAAGAGGTGACATCCTTGGTTAGAGGATATTTTCTAAAGGGAGAAATCTCCCAAATTTCATAAAGATGGTTCACAGAAGGATATTTTCTGACATAGGAAACAGCTATGTTTCGGGTAAAGAAGTCTTATCAAACTGCGGGCTATTTTTACCAGTGTGGATGATTGGGTGTTGCTTACTCCTTTTTTCTTCCATCACCCCTTCCTCCTTTTCATCACCCCCCCACCCAACACAACCCCATACTTGCTTCAGACCTCATGACGGAAATGACGGACCTGAGTGGAGAGTTGGAGGGCTCGGGGATCCCGTTCCTGGACTACAACACGTACACCCAGCGAGTCTTCTTCCCGGCTCAGGGGGATGTGCCCTTGCGGCGTGTGCTGGACCTGCCGGAGAGCCGCCGTGCCACGGTGGAGCAGGGCCTGGGGCAGCTCTCCAATCTGCTGAACAGCAAAGTCTTCCTGCTGACGGTGGGCATTCTGGGGAGGAGGAGAGGTAGATTCTGGAAAGATTGTGTGCCACTCTTGGGAGCAGGTTATGCTTTAAGTCAAGGGTGGGCAACTTCCAAGGGTCAAGAAGTTGCCCTGCCTGTGTCCAACTGGGGGCCTCTCCCTTGGCTGAGATTGCTGTAGCAACAGCCAAAAAGTGGCAGTTCTGCAAGCAAACAAGGCACCTTGTTTGCAAGCACAATCACACTCCTGAGAAGCTTCCGGGAGTGCAATTCTGCTTGCAAATAAGGCGCGTGCTCCCCGCACACCTTGTTTCTTTGCAAAATTGCTTTGTTTTTTGCCGCCGCTGCTGCAGGAGCAATTTCAGCAGCTTGCCCACCCCCCCTGTAAAAAAAAAGAGCCATGGGACACTGGCAGTGGCCCATAGGCCGCATGTTGCCCACTCCTACTGTAAGTGGAGTGCTTTGGACTTTCAGTTTGCATGAGTGGAGGGGTGCCTGCTTACTACCTGGAGGTCAGCACTGTATTTTAAATGTCTGCATGCAGTGGGAGATGAAGCGCCTACAGCTACTTGTCAGCCGTAATGAAGACAATCCCAGTTGCACTGTGTGGAAGGTGGGAGAGGGAAGGTGAATGGAAAGACCCGGGGGGCTGGAAGAGGGGGGAATGAAATCTGCTGTGAAATGTCTCCTGCTTCATTGAATTAGGAAATATAAAATGTACCGTGCTGATACTTGAGTTGCAGTCTGCCACTTTCTGGATCAGCCTTCCCCAACCCGGTGCCCTCCAGACGTCTTGGACTACAACTCCCAGGGCACCAGGTTGGAAAGGGTTGTCCTAGCTGCACCTGTCTTGCGTGTTTAGGTGGGCTTTGTTCTGCTGCGTGAGCGGCTGAGGACATAAACGTCTGCCCTGAGCTGCGTTTCCAGCCTTGGGGGAGGAGTGGCATGGAATGGGCTGTGTCATAGCACGGGGATCCTGGTAGGGGAAGTGACGGGCTTCCTCTGCTCTTCCCCAGTTAATCCGGACGCTGGAGGCCCAGCCTACCTTCTCACAACGGGACCGATGCCTCACAGCGTCGCTCCTCTCTTTGGCTCTCCATGGGCGCTTGGAGTACCTGACGGACATCATGCAGACCCTGCTGAGCGATCTCGCTGCCCATTGCGTTGCCCGCAATGCTAAGCTCATGCTCCGCAGGTAGGCCTTCAGGTGGCAGGGAATCATGCTGTTTATGGATGAAGCATTCTGGTGGCATTGGAGGTAAGGGTGGGGGAAGATGGACAGATGAAGGGATGGATGAAGGGGGGGGGGGATTCTTTGTTCAGAGATATCACTTGTAGTAACTTAAGGCCTTCCCCCAGAGTATGAAGGCCTTGACATTCGGTGGAGGCATCTATATTAGGGTTGCCAACTGGAAAGAATTTTACTTTCCTGGCCAGAATTGATTCCCCCGTCTGACTGCCAGAACAGGAGCATGCAATACCCACCCACTTGTTGTTATTGTGATGCTGATACCGGGAGGTAATTAAGGCTTAATTTGGAATATCATGAATAGCAAAAGCCCATGCTACAATATTTTTTTAAGCTATCCCTGATCTCAATCTCTCTCTCTCTAACTGTTTTATTTGAAAATGACTACTCTTTTTGATAGGTATAGAGAGAAACTAGTTCCCTGAACTTAGGGTTAAGTGCTCTGCACATGTTCAGAGGCATTGTCCTGAAGTCTTTTTTTTTTTACCCTAACTTTATTTCCATCAGGGGAAGTGTCCTCTGTGCCTGTAAAGAAACATTCTGCTTAAGAGGACCAGAAGTTTTGATATCAGAACCATTCTGCTGAAATAGCTCTTCTTAACCCCTATGTTCATCCTGCAAAACAGAGTTTTGAATTCAAAATCTCAGGCTCTGTGAGCAATTTATATTCTGCAACACCAGGTGGACAGAGGCCAATTTGCCCTATTTTTTGTTGGCACTGGAGAATGGGAACTGGTTCTGGGAGCAAACTTTGGGATGAGGGATGGGTGGAATATCACTGAAAATAGTAATAATAATAATAATAATTATTATTATTATTATAAATTAATTTCTTACCTGCCTCTCTGTTTGGATCGAGGCGGGGAACAACAGTAATTAACTGATTAAAAACAACTGATTAGAAGCATGGCAAACATTGTTAAAATAGCAATAAAACATCATAAAAACATCATGAAAACATTCTAAAATTCCACTGGATATGCCTGCCGGAAGAGACCAGTCTTTATAGCTCTCTTAAATTTTAAAAGACAGTTAAGTTGACAAATCTCCTCCGGCAGGTCATTCCACAGTCTGGGAGCGGCAGAAGGAAAGGTCCTCTGGGTAACAGTTGTCAGCCTAGTCTTGGCTGACTGTAGTAAGTTCTTCCCAGAGGCCTGAGCTCGCGGGGCAGATTGTATGGAAGAAGGCGATCCCGCAGGTAACCTGGACCCAAACCATGTAGGGCTTTAAAGGTAACGACCAATATTTTCTACTTCACCCGGAAACTAATTGGCTGCCAGTGGAGCGATTTTAAAGCTGGTGTGATATGGTCACCCCTAGGTGTACCGGTGACCAACCTGGCTGCCATATTTTGAACTAGTTGAAGTTTCCGGACTAGGCACAAAGGTAGCCCTATGTACAGCGCATTGCAGAAGTCAAGCCTCGAAGTTACCAGCGCGTGCACCACCATCTTTAGGTCTTCCAACTCTAGGAAAGGGCGCTGCTGGCGTATCAGCCGAAGTAAGGTTTACTTACCTTTCTAATCATTCTGCAGGACAGAGACTATGGTGGAGAAACTTCTGACCAATTGGATGTCCATCTGTCTGTATTCCTATCTCCGGGTAAGCTGTGCCGCTTATCTGTACTGTGTGTTTTAGGCCAGCCTTTCCCAACTTGGTTCCCTCCAGATCTGTTGGACTACAACTCCCATTCAGCCATGTTTGCTTAGGATGATGGGAGTTGTAGTCATCCAACCATCTTGAATAGCCAAAAGATGTTCACCTGGTAACTGTAGAGAAAAGCGAAAATCCATTTTCCTTCTTGCTGCAGCAGCAAATGCGTGTTTACCTGTCTTGCATTGTCTCTTCCTCTCTAGCCAACCCTATTCCGCTTTATAAAATATTACAGCCCAGCTTCCCACAGCTCGTGCTGGTCAGGGCTGGGGTTACCCTATCCTAAAATCCAGCCAACCTAGAACCGCATGCCAATGTGACCCAATTTTTGCACCAAGAAAAGTGGAGTTCTGTATTCTGTATAAATTATGCAAATTAAGGACATTTGCATGTTTTGTTTTGTGTTTTGCTTCTTTGCATAATGCATTCTGCTTCCAGTAATCATGGGGATGGCTTGGGAGTTATGTAGTGCACTGAAGCCCTGTCGTTGTGGCGACTGAGAAATCTATTCCGCTTCTCCTCTGCCGTCTGAGACGTACCAGGAATTACCCATGCAAACACTTTCAACCTGTCTGTGCAGCCCTAAGGGCTAGAAGCGGGTGGATGGTTTTTTCTTTTTTTAAAGAAAGCTGATATTCTCTGAGAACTGAACTCAACAGCCAGCCAAATATCACCAGCTCTTTTTTACCTGCACTTGCTCAGCATTTCTGAAAATACACACAACCCTGATTGTTGGCCTGGGGAAAAAGATGAGCATTTCGGAAGGTCAGGCTGTGGAGCTGCTATCTCCAGTTTTGTTATAAACCACTTTAAAGTGCTTTATAACAATAGGGACAACTGTTGGGGCCCAGGACACACTCCAAAACAGTTGTCACTACTGTTATAAAGCACTTTAAAGTGGTTTAAAGCAGCAGTGTAGATCTGCCCTAGGTGCGCAGCAGAACGGGGACTGTTTCAACCCCAGAGCCCAAGCTTCATTCTCATTGTCTCTCTTTCTTTCGTTCCTGGTGAAGGAGGTGGCTGGGGAGCCTTTGTACATGCTCTTCCGGGCCATCAAGTACCAGGTGGACAAGGGCCCAGTGGATGCCGTGACAGGCAAAGCCAAGCGGACGCTGAATGATAGCCGGCTGCTGCGAGAAGATGTGGAATATCGGCCCCTCACCTTGACTGTCCTGGTGCGGGGGGGCGGCCCTGGTGGTGGGGCTGAAACCCAGCGCATCCCAGCCCGTGTCCTTGACACGGACACCATCACCCAGGTGAAGGAGAAGATCTTGGACCAGGTCTACAAGGGCGTGCCTTTCTCCCAGCGCCCCTCTGTGCACTCACTTGACTTAGGTAAGAAGTCTCCTCTTTCCTCCATCTAATAGGGATGGGGTGGGGGTGATTCTTGCATTGGGTAAGGAAGGAGCCAAATCCGTTGAAAGCGTTCAATTCGTTTTGAGGGAGTTCTGTATTAAGTGGTGGTTCAGTCTTGCTGGTGTGGAAATTCAAGGGTGGGGGGTGGAAATAAGAGGCCCTCATCTGCTACTCTTCCCTCCCTCAGAGTGGCGCTCGGGCGTTGCCGGCCATCTGACGCTTTCTGATGAGGATCTGACATCTGTCACGCAGAACCAATGGAAGAGGCTCAACACGCTACAACATTACAAGGTACGGTGGGTGGGAGTGTGGGATCAGGTTGAGAGGAAGAGGGTGGAGCGAGATTATGGAGCGCTAGCTGATTAAGGAAAACCTCAGTTGCAACCCTGACTTTCCATATTTTGTTTCTGACAAGAGCTTGCTAGGTCAGAGCACGTGGTCCTGGGAATCCTTTCCTTTCCCAGTCGCGGCATGAAAGGGGGATTCAGTTTTCTTCTCTCACCCAATGACTTCTCATTGTCTTAGGCGTGTGTGTGTTTCCTTGTTTGCTTCCTTTCTTCTTTTTTCCTCCTCAGGTTCCAGATGGGGCCACGGTTGGTCTCATCCCCCGCCTTCACAATGACATCTCCCAAGGCACAGTCCAGAATTTCTTCTCTGGAGAAAGTGAGTGTGAGTCTCTTTCTTTCCCTGAATCATAGTTGTCTCATGTAGTGGCGCATTCTCAACTTTCCCTCCTCTTTGTTGCTCATCCTTCCCCGACCTAGTGCCATTCAGAAGTATTAGACTGCAACTCCCAGCATGCCCCAGCCAGCATGGCCAATGTAAAAGAATTCTGAACATGAACCAATGGGCATTCTTGTGAGAGACTGTATTGTATCGGTGACAAGGCTGTGCAGGAGCAGCAGGGACCTCACTTCACATGGCTGATACAAATTCATAGACCCCTGCCTGTGAAGACTTCTACGGGCTTCCTCTGTGACCTTGGCTAGAGATGTACGGATTTTGTCAAATCTATTCCGCTTGCGTTTCATGGATTGTCAGGCATTATGCTGTCCACTCATTGACAGAATCAGAATTTCACTCTATTTGTACTAGTGCGCATTAGCACTAGTGCGCATTAGTTAATGCACATTGGCATTAATGCACATCAGGCCAACCCATCCACCCCAGAAGTGAAAAACTGGCCTGCAAATCCACAGAATTCATGTGGCCCAGAAAAAGCCAGTTTGCTGTGGAATCTGTAGGTTGGGTTCATAGTAATCCACAATGGTTTCAAATGAATTTGGCTTTCTCCGACATCTGTAACCCGGGATCGTTTTGTTTTTGAGTACATAGCCCACAGGCCTTATCAAGCCGACCAAGCCTCTGACGGGCTGCTGAGCCTCTGCTTCTTCCTTCCTATGGGCATCCCCATTTCCCTCACATCTGTGGTTACTACTGCTGGTAGCCAAAATTAGAGCACCAGTCGTTATTGCAAGAAGTCTGGTATCCATAGGATAGAGTCCACTGATAAGGGGTGGGCTGGCCCACCTCACATTTTAGTGACTCCCCCACTGCATCCTTTGCAGATACCCCAATGCTAGAGGATGGCGAAGAGGGGGGACTGCGCCTCTGGCACCTCATAAAGCCATCTGAAGAACCTGAACCCACAAAGCAGCAGCAAGACCGGCGCAGCAGTCTGCGAGAGCGTGCAAAGGCTATTCCTGAGATCTACCTCACCCGCCTGCTTTCCATGAAGGTAAAGGACAGGCATGGTGTCGTTCCCCACCACCACCATCCCAACGCTCAAATACATCAGTCCTCTACAGTAGGAGTGGGCAGAACGTAGATCTCCAGATGTTTTGAACTTCAGGTCCCAGAAGCCCTGGCTAGCATGACCAATGGTCAGAAATGTTGGGAGTTGAAATCCCAGATACCTGGAGATCTACTTTCTGTCCGTCCATGGTTTAGAGCAGAAACTTCCTGATTGGGATTCCTTGAAAGCTTCTCAAAATATTATATGACAGACCAAAACTGTTTTATTGTTTTGAAAAGAGTAAATCAAACTTGACCCTCAAAATGACAACATTGAAAACAGTTTAAAATAAATTTCTAAGAGCAATCCTGGGAGCTTCTTCCGAAGTGTATGCCAGAAGTTGTCCTGAGCATGGAATTGGGATTTTTTGCACTGGAGATGAGAGCCCAGTCCTACATACCTAACTATTATTGGGTTAAATGTTGCATCAAAGAAGGAAGGAGAGACTAGGACAGTGATGGCGAACCTATGACACGCGTGTCAGCACTGACATGCGTAGCCATTTCTGATGACACGCGGCCGCTGAGGCGGCCGCATGATAGGGTGACCAGATGGCCCGGGTGGCAGCAAGCTAGGAGCGGCGCCGGTAGACCCGGGCCGGCGGCAGTGGTGGCGGAGGAGCCCGGCCCTCCCCTGCCTCTTCCACGCGGGCGGCGATGGAGGACCCGGCGCGGCCGCGCGGGCAGCGGAGGAAGAACCTGGCGGTAGGTCCAGGCTGGTTTTTTTGGGGGGGGGTGGCTTGGTGGGGGGGTTGTTTTGGGGGGGGGGGTGGACCGGGATTTTTATTTTTAAAATCTGGTCACCCTAGAGAAGGATGTTTCATCCTCGGCTCCTGCACGGCCAAGTGCAGTAGCCGACGATGAAACATTTGCTGCTCCTGAAGATGAAACATTTGCGACTAGAATCTTGGAGTTAGAGTCTAATGACTAAGACTCTAGTCGCAAATTAAATAACAATTATACATTTATGTTATTTAAACTATAAATATCGCGAAATAATGTTTTTTCCTCAAAGTGACACACCACCTGAGTTATGCTCAGTTTTTTGGCGAAGTTTGACACACCAAGCTCAAAAGGTTGCCCATCACTGGACTAAGAGTATGTACAAAAGAGGTTATTGGGCATTGTTGCCAACTTTGGGGTCCTAGGATAACGTTCACAGTAGGACCACACTGTTACTTGAGACCTTTAATGAGTACCAGCTTCAATTGCCATGGATGAACCGGAGAGTCTCTCTAATCTCCTTTATTTCTCCCATTCATCCTCCAAAGGGGACACTACAAAAGTTTGTGGATGACGCTTTCCAGGCTGTGCTGAGTGTTAACCGGCCAGTACCGATCGCTGTCAAGTATCTGTTCGACCTGCTAGATGAGCTCGCGGTACGACATGGAGTCAGTGAGCCAGAGACGCTGCACATCTGGAAAACCAACAGGTGGGATAGGCAGGGGATGTTCAAAGTAGCCTCAGCTAAGAATGCATGGTAGCAAGGGGAGTTGAGACTTGAGGGTCAGTGGTTGGGCAGATTCAGTATGGGCAGAAAGAAGGGCTGCAGCAAGACAGCCAATGTTGACGTTTTTCCTCTCTCACCCACCCCAGTCTGTTGCTGCGCTTCTGGGTGAACACACTCAAGAATCCACAGTTCATTTTCGATGTGCGAGTCTCCGACAATGTGGACGCCAATCTGAGTGTCATTGCTCAGACGTTCATCGATGCCTGCACAACTGCTGAGCACAAAGTTGGCAGGGTAAGTCTGCATGTATGTGCAGGTGGTGAACTGGATGAATGTGTGTTTGTCTAAAAGTCACTCTCATACATCTCGAAACAGGTCAGGTCATGCTTATCTTGATCCATTCTGACAAAAGATAAAAGTCATAAGGTTGGCAGAGGCATAGTCAGTTTACTATATACTTCACAATCCAATCTGCTCAAAGCAGTTCACAAAAACAAACAAATATGATAGCCATAATTATAATACAATATTAACTCAATTAACATTTCATTTAAAAAATATCAAACTTTAAGGCATATCAATAGATCAGTTAACAATATCCAGTAGCAATAAAATGAACATTAGATTCACATTACCTCACATTCATAAAGTAACAATAAGTCAGTTGAAAATTCTTCACCTCCCACCCTCCCAGGTAGCTATTGCCTTTACTGTCTTTGGGTCATATATTGGCCATTTTAGGACTTTGGCAACCAGTGCCTTTCTCCCTCCCTTTCAGCCCAGGAGCACATCCTCTGCTCTAAAACAGGATCCTCCAGGCATTTCTAGTCGGCTGCATATTCCCTGTTCCACTTGGGCATTCCCTTTTACAGCTGAAATATATAAGGAATTTTACCAGGAAGATTACACATATCAGACAGCTGCAAGTACGCTTTTGTGTACTTGTGATAAACCGGGAAAAATAATCATTTTAAAAAATTACGAACACAGTTGTGCAATTTTGAGGGGCCAGAAGTTTTTTGTTTTAAAAGGTGTTGAACAAGAGACGGTCTCGCCAAAGTGCTGTTTGGACATCGGTGGAAGGAGGCTGTAGGTGGCAATGGCGAGAGCGTGAAGGGCAGCATGGGTTTTGGCCGCTCTTGCCAAGCGGCTCTCTAACCGATCCCGGCAACTCATGATGAAGTTGCTCTCCTGAGTTTGGACAACCCACAGGATGCCCGACAGATGATCAAGCTTACTGTAGCTTGTTCTCACCCTCCTTCCCTCTCAGTCCTCCAGCCGGCTCCAGCACATATACCAGCATCCTTCATGGCACAACCCATCTTGTCTCCTTGTCCTGGCCGCCTCCCCACTCCCAATTGCTACACCTTTTTGTTCACCACTGTTTTTTAAATTATTTTTTGGGAGTACTCAAATGGGGTTGGGTTTTTTTTGCCTTTTTGGCCCCTAAAAATTGTGCATTTTTTAATTATTATTTTTCAGGTGCGCAAATTAGCCCATCAAACTGTTTGAAGCACAGCTGAATAAAACAGTTCAGCTTGCTCAAGCCTATAGAGTCAATCCCCACTAAAAACAACAACCCCAATCTGTACTTGATTACTAACCAGCCTTGTGTAACAGCAAAATAGAGAAACCACCTTGCCCAACAACCCATCTCTACTCAGGATAATTTCAGGCGTCCTGGAGGAACTGGGGACGGGAGCTCTAAGATCTTAAGCAAAAGGGCAGGAAACTTTTTTACCAGAACCACCATGGCTAATGGATTCCAAATATAAACATGCATGCTCTTGTCTTGATTGGGGATAAAGGTGCTGGAATTCCCTGACAGAAGAGGCTCAGCACTTATGCTGAAATCCTGTTCTAGGTTCAGTGTATTTTTAATCCACCAAAGCATCACCTGGGTTCCCAGGTGCCTCATGCGGTTTCAGCCTGTTTCAGTGCTGATTTCAGGGTGCTTATTGCTGATTGTGTGGGAATGGTTTTACTCCCAAGGACCATTTAACACTGAGATATTTTTAATTGTGTTGCATCACTCTGCTCAACAGTCTGTGTTGCAAAACTTTTCCTTTCCCACATCTGAGCATTTTCCCTTTCAGGTACATACTTTTATAATTCAACTTCCCTCCTCCTGTAGCAGAATGCTCTAATGGTGACTAAAAACAACCCCAAATTCAAGCAAGCATGAATAAAACACTCTTAGGGGGTCATAAACTGGCATTCCAAAGGCTAAATCTGGTTTCCCAGCATTCAGAGTTCTTCCTCCCATCATCTTAAGCCATTTTCTTTGTGATGTGCAGGGAGATATGTAGAGCATTCAAGACTCGCCTCTCTCAACTAGAAATTCTTGTTGGTTGCCTTATTTCTGAGATTTCATCTGCTGTTGGCTGAGCTTTCCAACCTTAAGATTTTTTTTAAATGACATTTGAGATCGCTGGAATGTTTATGTCGAATACAGTGAGCCTTGGCTTATGTACCATTTTTGATCTAAAAGTCTTATACTGCAATGCTTAAAGTGCAAGGATGTCCTCTGCTTATAGCATTTGCAAGATGTCTTTTGAAGAATTTATTTTTGCATGCAACGCCTAAAAGTTCTAAAAGGGCAGGGAGCATGCCCTGCAATGTTGGGGGCAGAATCGCATTTGTTTTTCCTTGTTCTGCAACCGTTGATCTCTCTCGTTCATCTCTCTCGATCTTGCATAGCAACCTGTTGAACTGGTCAGACCAGACTGAGACCTGCTATTGCCTCCTCTCAGGCATTATCCCCAAGGACTGATGGTTCTCCCACACCATTTTTTTTCATGACCAAGAGCTTATTTGATGATGCTATCTTTTTATCATACAGGCATCCATCATTTTTAATTAGGGATGTAGTTCAACCTCTTTCTCAGCAGCTCATATCTGGCTTCTGCTATTCTGCTGGGAGTGCCTTGCTGAGATAGTCTTGGAGCTGTAATTTTGTTAGGGAGATGAGTACTAAAGAAATGGGCAGATAAGAGTGCTGGGAGGGAAGATGGAATGGCTCCTCCTCACACATGGCCCCTTCAAGGGGAAGACATTATATTTAAATCAGCAGTATCCATACGCTGACTGATGATTTTAACCCTTAAGCCAAGTTCAGAAAAAACACCACTGCTCCAACCATTCTTTAGGTTTCCTGTATTTTATACTTCAAATAAAAAAACGTGTTGGCTAGAAAGTACCAGTACAAAAAGTAGAAGGGATAAAGTACACTGGATTTGAAATGGTCTCTTCTCTTTGCGCTCTGTCCTACTCAGTACCAAATTTACTGCTTCAGTGAGAACTAGGCCTCAGTTAAGCCAATTCTTCTCTCCTTTTTGTTCTTTTAAGTCTTAAAAGAACAAAAAGGCCTACTTCTCCCTGAGGAGGCAAACTTGTTTATTCTTATCTTCTTAAGCTTAATAACTTAAGAATAGACTTGGGATTAAATGGAGGTCCATCTTGTCCAGTGTTCTGTTACCAACAATGGCAGCCAGCCAAACACTGTTGGGAAGCTCAGAAGGGGACGGCCTTGCCAGAACCTGGTAACCTGAGGTATTCTATCTCTTTGCCTCCCTACTTATCATGGCTACTAATCTGAATTTATCAAATTGTTTTCTTAAATCCCTATCTAGAATAAGTGGTGACCACCTCACCTTGTGGTCACGAGATTCCGCAAATGAATTGTTCGTTTTATGAGGAAGTACTTTGTTTTGTCAGCCCTGACCCTTCTGTTCTTTGGCTGTGCTGGCCGATCCCAGATTGTTTACACAACTCTCGCCTTTCAGACCAACAGGTGTTCTTTTTCCTGCTCCTCATGAAGGCATTGGGAAAGCTTGCCAGATAGAGCGAGCAGCATATTTACCCATCGAAACTTTTGAGCTGGGCCTTTCTGTCTGTCTTCAATAAGCTGCCTATTTTGTTTAGGGAGGGTTCAGTATAGGGTGACCATATGGAAAGGAGAACAGGGCTCCTGTATCTTTAACCGTTGTGTAGAAAAAGGAATTTCAGCAGGTGTCTTGTATATATGCAGCACCTGATGAAATTCCCTTTTCCTCAGAACAGTTAAAGCTACACTAGCTATATTAGAGTGACCAGATACAAAAGAGGGCAGGGCTTCTGCAGCTTTAACTGTTGTGATGAAGAGGGAATTTCAGCAGGTGCTGCATGCATAAAAATGACACCTGCTGAAACTCCTTTTTCAATACAACTGTTAAAGATACAGGAGCCCTGTCCTCCTTTTCATATGGTCACCCTAGTTCAGCGTAATGTGAAGCGCAGGACGCTTTCCTGAGCAAGGCCTACCTTCCCAACATTCCTGCATCGCTCACTGAGGCGGCAAATCTGTGTCTGGGTTGGAAGTAGGCTTCAGGGGACAAGTTGGGACTCATACAAAATCCATGCTCAACGACAACTAATCTGTCAGGGGAAAGGCTATGCTAAAACTATTCCCTGACAGCAACTCTTTTGGGTCCAGGGATTTTTATTTTTTGGTATGGAGGAGAATTCCACCATATGGGGCCCCACCTGCAGTCTGAAGCAGTACAGCCCCCAGTTACAAAAGTGCTGCCTCAGTGAGAACTAGGCCTCAGTTAAGCCCGCTTTTTTCTCCTTTTTGCTCTTCAAACAGAATAGCCCTGGCAACAAATCAACTGCCTTAGGCAGACAACACAATCTGTTTCCTTATTGTTAAGAATACTTTTATGCCTGCTAAAGAATGTGTTTTGCAGGGGTGGGGGGAAGATTAAAGCCTGCTTGCTATTTAAATGACAAGTCAGTCAAATAGTTACCCTTTTAAAAGGCAAGAGGTGGCAGGTCTCAAGGCCTCCCTGAAAATTATGCCTCCTGAATCACAAGGCCTGCACCCTGATCCCAGATGTGGGTGAAGGTTATGCTCCAAGGGACTCTTTTTTATTAATTTATATCAACAATGCATTTGGAATAGGCTTTGGAACCCCATTGCTCAAATTGAAGTGCTGAGTTGGTCTATTAAATTTTACATGGTCCCCCACTCTCACTTCAGTCTTCCTCTTTTTCCTCCAAAGGAAACCAAGGAAACTAATACCATTCTGCAAAATAGAAAAAAAACAGGTTTATAATAATAAAAAATGTTTCTTTTGTGAGCTGCTATATGGAACCGTTGTGGGTCAAAAGATGGAATGTGAAATCTTTTTAAAAAATACATACCTATATATTTAACCAAAAGAATAAATAAATAAACATAACCGAATGGGTTTTGAATGGTATGAGTGTTCATGGGGTCATGGTACTTATCATTATTTTAGCTTTATTAAAAAACATTTCTACACAGGAAGGCTTGGCAATGAATTCTAAAGGTCTGTACTATTAGGGAAAGAGTTCCATAATCGTAGAGCTGCTGCAGAAAAGGCTCTGCTTTGAACCCTTATGGATTGACTTCACACAAAATGAGAAATGATACTGAAGCAGCCCCCCCATCTCTCTCTCTCTCTCTCTCTCTCTCTCTCTCTCTCTCTCTCACACACACACACACACACACACACACACACTGTCTAAACTACTTCACAGGATTGTTGTGTGGATAACAATGAGAATTCCCATGTACAAAATTTCAGATTATTTTTATAATAGGGTTTATGCATTTATTATTGGTGTTGTCACATTTGTATCATGTCCTTCCTCCACTTGGAGCACTTGGGGATTATCTCATTTTTATCCTTGTAAATTAGATCACCCAGTGGGGGAACTGATCCCAGTTCTGTCTGGTCCAAGTCCAACACTTTATCCAGGGCCTCACACTGGCCCTCCACATTGGGAACAGGGCCATAATGCCCTCTGCTAACTCATACCTGGACAGCATGAAAAATTAAACCAGTAGCCACCTTACCATTGCTAGGTATGGAGATAGGCTACTAAGGAAGAGTAAGGACAGATAGCACAGAAGTGCAGGAATGACATCAGGAAGGCTAAAGCTGAGAATGAACTGAGGCTAGCGAGGGATACTAAAAGCAACACAAAAGCTTTCTTCAGCTATGTGCATAGTAAAAGACAGAGGAAGGAAATGGTGGTTCAGCTACTCAGTGAGGATGGCAAACTGATAGCAGATGACAAAGAAAAAGCCGAAGTGCTCAATTCCTACTTTGGCTCAGTCTTCTCCCAAAAGCAGGTCTATGACCCCCCCTGGCAAAAATGAAGTACAAGTTGAAGGGGCAGAATTGAAGCTTGAAATTGATGAACAAATGGTCAAGGAACACCTAATTTCTTTGAATGAGTTCAAATCTCCAGGGCCCAATGAACTGCATCCTAGAGTAATAAAGGAGCTGGCAGAAGAACTCTCAGAACCACTGTCTATTATCTTTGCGGAGTCATGGAGGACGGGTGAAGTGCCGGACAACTGGCTAATGTCCCTATCTTCAAAAAGGAGGAACCTGGGAACTATAGACCAGTTAGTTCATTTCACATCAAGCCCTGGGAAAATTTTGGAGCAGATTATAAAGAAGTCAATCTGTAAGCACCTTGAAAACAATGCAGTGATTACTAGAAGCCAGCATGGATTTGTCAAGAACAAATCCTGCCAGATTAATTTGCTCTCATTTTTTGATTGGGTAATCTCCCTTGTGGACTGTGGGAATGCTGTGGACATAATATATTTTGACTTCAGCAAAGCTTTTGACAAAGTACCCCATGACATTCTGATTAGCAAACTAGCTAAAAGTGGGCTAGATGGAACAACTATTAGGTGGATCCACAGCTGTCTACAGAATCAGACTCAAAGAGTCTTATAAATGGTATCTTCTCAAACTGGGAGGAGGTAACTAGCGGGGTGCCGCAGGACTCAGTCCTTGGCCCAGTGCTCTTCAATATTTTCATTAATGATTTGGACAAGGAGGTGCAGGGAATGCTTATCAAATTTGCAGACGACACAAAATTGGGTGGGATAGCTAACACCCTGGAAGACAGAAGCAAACTTCAAAGTGATCTTGATAGGCTGGAGCGCTGGGCTGAAAACAGCACAATGAAATTTAATAGAGATAAATGCCAAGGTCTACACCTAGGAAAAAGAAACCAAATGCACAGTTGCAAGATGGGGGATACTTGGCTCAGCAATACTACAAGCGAGAAGGATCTTGAAATTGTTGAAGATCACAAGCTGAATATGAGCCTACAGTGTGATGTGGCTGCAAAAAAATGCAAATGCTATTTTGGGCTGCATTAATAGAAGTATGGCTCCCAAGTCATGTGAGGTACTGGTTCCTCTCTATTTGACATTGGTGAGGTCTCATCTTGAGTATTGTGTCCAGTTCTGGGCACCACACTTCAAGAAGGATGCAGACAAGCTGGAGGTGGTTCAGAGGAGGGCAAAAAGGATGATCAGAGGTCTGGAAACAAAGCCCTATGAGGAGAGACTGAAAGAATTGGACATGTTTAAAGAAGAGAAGACTGAGGGGAGACATGATAGCACTCTTTAGATTGTCACACAAAGGAGGGCCAGGATCTCTTCTCGATCATCCCAGAGTGCAGGACATGGAATAATGGTCTCAAGTTACAGGAAGCCAGATTCCAGCTGGACATTAGGAAAAACTTCCTGACTGTTAGAGCAGGATGACAATGGAACCGATTACCTAGGGAGGTGGTGGGCTGTCCCACTAGAGGTATTCAAGGGGCAACTGGACAGCCGCCTGTCAGGTATGCTTTAAGGTGGATTCCTGCATTGAGCAAGGAGTTGGACTCGATGGCCTTATAGGCCTCTTCCAACTCTAATATTCTATGATTCTATGATAATTTGTGTGTGTGTACCTTCCAAAAGTTATTTTGTTCATTCCCTCTTTTTTCTCTCTCCTTCATCAGGATTCACCAGTCAACAAACTGCTCTATGCCAGGGAAATCCCACACTACAAACAGATGGTGGAGAAGTAAGTGTGAGGAAAAATAAAATTGTGTGTGTGTGTGTGTGTGTGTGTGTGTGAGTGTGAATACCTATCTCTACTGAAGACGAGATGGTGTGGGTGTGGGTGTTCTATACTGCTTCAAAAATATTCAACAAGTAAATATTCCTTTTACAACCTATATAAATTATTCAAATTGAGCACAAATTTCTATAACTTCTTATTTTGCATAATTCTGCTTCTGCTCATCGCATGAAGGGGCAAGGAGATAGAAAGGGCACTGAAGCCGCTTCCCCAACAACTGGAAATCTGATTTACAGAACTCCTCCGAGTTTGAAGATTTCATAGTAACTGTCCACAAATTTCCAAGCATAACTTCATACTATAGAATCTAGACACTTTCTTAAAGCTTTTGAAGCTGATTTCTGCAGCCTTTCTGCACTCCTATGAAAAAAATACCGCAGACATCTCTGACTGCATCCATGCACTCTAATACTCATTAATCCAAAATAACTCTTCCCCCAACCAACCCTCTAGTGGTCAAATATTTCATGCCTAAGTATAAACTGAAAGAGTGGAAAGATCCACCTTTTAGTTACTAGTACTACTACCTGTTGTTGTTGTTGTTGTTGTTGTTGTTATAGTAATATTATACTATTATTATAGTATGTTATTATTAATACTATAATGAAACATTCTCAGAGTAGCTCACACAATAAACAAGTTAAAAACAACTATAAACAATAAAATAAAGACTGAAAAGGCCATGGAAAATTTAATAAAAATCTACATTAAGAATGACTTGGTGTTTTGGCTCCAATGTTGCTTAACGGTACTGCTAGTTTTAAAAGAATGACAACTGCCTTCCTGAGAGAGAGAGGATCAAGCCTCTTGGACAGTTCAAAATGTTATAAATGTCACTGGCTTGCTTGATACATCATTTTGAGGCTATAACAAGTGGGACCCGCAACAAAATGCTGTTTGGTACTTTGGCTAAATGAGGAAAGACACTTGGAGAATGAGTAGATTTGTAATGATGCAGTACAAAGTGATAAAGCAGAATCTCTTGGTTATATAAGACGGCAGCATCTCAGAAGTGAGGAAGAGGAATGCCTATCTTCATAGAACGAGCTACGGTTAAAAAAAAAATATCCAGGTACCACCAGCACCTAACATTTTGGGCCTGATAACTTAGGTTGCTGAATTAGGCAGGGAACAGATTTTGGCTCCTTCTATGTGTGAAGCTCCTACTACGGCCTGGTCACTGACTCCATTCCTTTCCCAATTTAGTCAGCACACCAGCAGAGTATGTTTCTTCATCACTGAATCATTGCAGTCAGCAGCCACTCATAAGAATGTTAGAAGAGCCCTAGATCCGATCAAGGCTCCATCTAGTCCAGGTCTTTGTTCACACAGTGGCCAACCAGCTGTTGACCAGGGACTCACAGGCTGGACATGGTGCAACAGAACCCTCCCACCTACGTTCCCCAGTAACTGGTATATATAGGGCACTCAGTGGAGGAAGGATTCCCAAGGCAGAGGATTGTATCCAATGTTGGAGTAGACCCATTGAAATGAATGAGGCTTAAAATTAGACTAAACAGGAAATGTATCCCAACCCACAGCAAAGAAGCAATAAAACAATTGTGATAAGTAAACTGGTGAGGATGAATGATATCCAAAAAGTCAGATAGTCATGTTGCATTATCTACACAAGCTACAAACATACAGTCATTAAGCAACAGGAGTTATACGTTCATATCATTCAACACAAGAAATAACCAGACATGTTTCAACCCTAGGCCTTCCTCAGTGGTCTAGCACAGAAAAAGGTATATGAAAAAAATATATAGAAAGACACACATTTCTCAACCCAAGCTTCTCACACCTATTGACTATATAGATGCAGTGTCTCCACCAATTCAGGCATAAATTCATGGTCCCTGCCAAACCAAAAACAAAATAGCCACATGAAAAAGCACATGCATTTATTTATTACATTTCTATACTGTTCAATAGCTGAAGCTCTCTGGGCGGTTCACAAAAATTAAAACCACAAAATACAGCATAAAATAAAATATAAAACCTTAAAACTACAGTGTATATATTCATACTGTCAAACTGAAAAGGGCCTTGGGCTCCACTGTGAATGCACATAACAGAGGGCTAACCAAAATACTAATGAAATCACTCAGGAGGCTTTCCTTCCAGGAACCTACAAACTGGTGAACAGCTGCCTTTCAGCTTGACAGTATTCATATATTGTGACTCCTAAACGATCATTCAAGTTTTGCAAATGTTTTTTTCTGCTCTCGATAACTGGGGAACATTGACCTGTGAAAGCAAAAAGAAAGAAAGAAAGAAAGAAAGAGAGAATTCCTTTTACCACCCTAGCCGTCCAAATTGAGATTGTGGATGTTTCTAGACGGAGGGCTCCTACCGCTACCAGTCGGAAGGTACTAGGTAGCTATTCTGCCTTTCTCCCCTTAATGGATTTTTTATTATTTATTTTATTTTATTCCATTTATATACCGCCACATAGCTGAAGCTCTCTGGGCAGTTTACAAAAAAGACAGGAAAAAATGGTGGGAAAACACAGGAAGGTTATGAGCAGAAAATGACATCTGGACCCCCATAACATTTTGTGAATGCGTCAAGATGATGGTGTGCTAAAGCCTCCTCTGGAAGCACCCTGCGTCTGAGTGGCTAAAGAGGTGTTCAGAGGGAAATTATCTTGAGTATATGTGCCAGGGTGCTATCTTGTGTAGTCTCTCCACTAATCTTTCTCATCTCTTCTCTCCTCCCCCACCCTCCATCCTTTTGTGGTCAGGTATTATGCTGATATTCGACAGACTGCTCCTGCCAGCTACCAAGAGATGAACTCAGCCCTGACAGAACTCTCAGGGGTAAGGAATTGCTGGCAATGTCCCCTCAGTCATGATTTCAAGAACCCAAGTAGTACATACGTAAACAAGGGCACCCTAACTCTCAGCTTCACTGATCTAAGGTTGCCCCATGTGGTTTTAATTTACCGTCAGGGAAAGGTTGCATGCATCCCAGATAAGCACCTCAAACGTCTAGGCCAGCCCCCACAGCCTGGTGCTCTCCAGATGTTTTGGACTTCAATTCCCATCACCCTCAGCCAGCACGGACAATAGTCAGGAGTAGCGGGAGTTGTCATTCAAAACATCTGGAGGGCTCTAGGTTGGGGAAGGCTGCTGTAGGCATTATGCAGCCTCTTTCCCCCACGACTCCCCTACTTGCACAGCCTTTCTTTTGCGCTCTCTCTCGTCCAAGTCAAACGGGTAGACCTTTTCTGTAGGATTTCATACCTTGAGCCGTTCTAAACCTGCCCAAGGAATAGTGCAACTGATTCCGGAGAAAACTTCAAAACCTGTGTTGAGCAAGGCCTGCTTGTGTCATGATTTGGACAAGACTAGAATTGTTTCACGCGATTACTTCGTCATGTGCCGGTCCACCAGCAATGGAATTATTCACACAACCGACAGGCTTGTGGTGTAGCCTTTGGGAAAGGGCTTTAAAAGCCTGTGCAGGCGGAGTCTGATTGTGTGCGCCCTTTGCTGTGTCCAGGATTTGGCATTCAGTGTGTGTTGGCATGTACTGAAACCCGACCCCTGTGTGTTGGCAGGGGCACGTGCCCAAATTATTGCAGGCTGGGAGCCAACATGTTGCAGCCACCATGCATCCATGTGAATAGGCCCAGAGTCAGCACAGGTTCACTTCATTCTGCAGAAAAATGGGTGCATGAATTAATAATTGCTCTTAGTATTTCTATAGTGCTTTCTGACTGTTCAAAGTACTTTGTGTCCATTATCTCAGTAATCTTACACCAACCCTGTAAATCAGAGTTATCCCCTTTAGCAAAGTAGCCATCATTAACAGACGGGGCGTGTGTGGAAGGCTGGCATGTATATGGCAAGGACCCCTCTGGGGGCACTGCATCTCTCTGTTCATAGCATGCATGGCACCCCCTTGTGGGCTTCCAATCAGAGAGGTCTGGGTCACAGCAACAACAGTGCTGTACTTTTCCCCAGAGGAATGAATGACTGTCGTTCGCTTCTGTGGGAGAAAGTAAAAGACTGCACTCAAGAATGCCGTTTGAGGTGGGAGATAAACCGGTTACTTCAGCTATTGAGAGTCGAGTCTGCTGCTATCTGTATTCAGGTCTCTCTGCCCTAGTTCTTACTGAGATAGTTAAACCTGTGTCCAGGCTGTGCTAGTTCAGACTGGAAGGAAGGGCTCAAATGATTGAATGTTCCTCCTTGCAAAACAAAAAAAAACCTTCAAGTAGAAACTAGAATATATAAGAGAAGACTGTGCTTGAATACTTCTGTGCCTGTGCCTGTGTATATGTAAATGTTTGTAAGAGAGAGAGATGGCATCATTCCCCCCCCCCACTCCAAGCCACTCTCAGGCTGAGGCTGCAATCCTATACATACTTCCTTAGAAGTAAGCTGCATTGGTTCTGTGGAGTTCACTTGTGTGTAGACAAGCATAGGATTGTGCTGTGATGGTCTTCATTATCTCTACAAATGGGAGAAGGTCAACCAGCACATGATTGGAATAGAAATAGTTGCGCTTGAGCCTCTATATTAGAGTGTTGTGGGCATGCCCTCATTTCCTCAATCTGCAAAACGAGCACAGATGATAATTTTGTAGGATTATTATGAGGATGGGTGAGAAGAATTGAAGGCAGTAGGACAATTGTATGAATATGAAGTATACATACTACAATGCATGGAAATATATAAAAATACCAGTATAGTTGTCTTATGATTTTTTTAAAAAAACAACAAATATAATAATTATTTTCCTGTCATCTTGTCTTGGTAGAAATATTCCTCTGACCTCAATTGCCTGGTGGCCCTGCAAGAACTTTACAACTACATTAACAAGTACTATGACCAGGTATGGTGTTACATTTCTTGGGACTTTGTAGTTGTAGCAGGGAGCAGACAGGGCCCCCCAAAACAAACTACTTCAGCCTTCCCCAACCTGGTAAAAAAACCCCAGATGTGATGGACTACAACTCCCATCATCCCCAGCCAGCATGGTTGGAAGGGGAATGCTGGGAATTGTTGCCCATCATATTTGGAGGGCACCAAGTTGGGAAAGCCTGAAATAGCTGCGGTGGGAAAGGGAGGATCATGCGCCCACCTATTCTAATCCCTGGAGAGAGGTTGGCTGCTTATAGAGGCACATAGAGGGATATGACAGAAGGCTTCTGCATCGAATGGGCAGGCAATACGTTGGCTTTGTGTGCTTTTTTGCAGATAATCAGTGCACTAGAAGAGGACCCATTGGGCCAGAAGATGCAGCTGGCGTATCGACTGCAACAGATTGCGGCTCTCGTGGAGAACAAAGTGACTGACTTGTGACATCCCTGGATCCACTACATGCCCAGATTGAACGTGACTAACTGTGCAATCCTAAGCATGTCTACTCAAAAGTACACCCCACTGAGTTCAATGGGGCTTACTCCCTAGTAACTGCTTTCTACGATCGCAGCTGAAGGGGGGCAGGGGACCGGCTGATCCATCCTCTCTCTATGTGTGTTTGTGTGCACACGTTACCCCCCCCTCCCCCCCCAGTGCCTTAACTGCATAGATGCTACCAGGCTCTCTTGCACTTGGTGCTTTCTCTCTCCCTCTTTTTTAAAAAAGAAACTAGCTGCAAAGGGAATCCTCCCAGTCTGAAACACTGGCTTTGTAAATAGAAGGGTGTATTTATTTCTGTCACTCTCTGAGGAGAGTGCCGGCTGCTATCTCCCACCTCTGGGGGAGTGGGGCTATGGCAGCTCCCTGCTGACCACTGCAGCGCCTGGGATTTGGGGATTTACTCCTTCCACTCCCAATTTCCTGGCCAGTAATGCACTAATATTGGGGTGGTAACACCACCTTCCAGCTTCCTCTGTACAAACAGACTCTTAACTAGTCTCTCTTTTAACCCTCTCCATCTATCTCCCCCCCTCCCCAATTTTATGTACATATGGGAGCTTTGTTCTCCAGGATTGTATTTATTTTATTGAGATTTTGAAGAATTAAAAAAAGAAACACTTTTCAGAAAAACACAGTCGTCTGATTTACTCAAAAGAACCATAAGAGAAATGAGAGGGTGGAAATGGAAAGGGTTAGCTTAAGCAAGATGACTTCCACTTTGGGCTTGTCTTGATGAAGGGTTGGCCCCGGAGTGGATCCGCAGTGGTGGCAGCTCGTTTACATGACGCAGCCGCCATTGCAAAGCCATCCAGGGGCAAACCCTGAAGCTCCGGGTTAAAAAAGTTGGGGACTTACCACGACTTTTTTCTCTTGGAGCGAGGGGACAACAGCATCTGCCGTCTGTCACCTTGCTTCGGAGCTGCGGCAGAGGCGTCTCCCAGCCGATGGCGCCCCGTGATTGCCCTCTGCGCCTCCAGGGACCTTGGGGAGCTTCCCTTCAATAAATAAATAAATAAATAATACCCAAAAAATTAAATATAAATGGACCACGGGCGCACTGGGAAAGTGGGGAGGTGACGATTCGTCTCCACGCCTCTCTAGAATCACGTAATTGCACAATTAGAGGACTAAAAAAATTTTTTAAACCAAAATTCCGGGGGGGGGGGGGGAAGGGACCAAGGAGCTGACTTCCCTCCACAACTCATTTGTTTTTGGACACTGGGAGGAGGAGGAGGGAAACAACAAGGGTGGTAGCGGCCCCATCAGCCTCTAAGACCCGCATTTGTGCTCCTTTCCGTGGGTATTACTAAGATGCAGCCTTAGTAATGAAAGGCTGAAGCAAGAAAAGCTGGGAAGAGGGTACATCTTAGCTCCAAAGGGTTAAGATGGGGTGGAACCTTTTTTCCTTTTGTCCTGCCTTGGGCCTCTTTCTTCCTCTCTCATAGCTTGTTGATTAGGAATTGCACACATTCCAAAATTGCACACATTCCACATATGTGTTCCACAATTCCATGCAAAGACAGAATATGCTCTTAGTCGCAGTTTTCAGTTTCATGACCTTAGTTTCCTTTTTTTAAAAAGCAAATTTCTAGTCCTCGTGATTGCAAATATCATAGTAAATGCCTGGTGAAATTACAAATTGCTTGCTGAATTAGATTTCCAGGTATGTATGTCCAGGGGAAGCAAGACTTTATCTACTCCCATATTCCTCCCTGCTGTCTCCTATGATTACAAGATGCAGAACAAATTATATGAAATGCAATGTAATGTGCACACTTCTTAAACTGCATATGTTACGCTCTGCCAGGATGGGCAATGTATGACCTTTCAGATGTTTTGGCCTACAGCTCTCATCAGCATAGCCAGAGGCAATGGATGATGGGAGATGTAGGTCAAAATCATCTGAAATGAGGGCCATATGTTTCCTATCCCTGGAAATATACAGGCTTGTACAGGATTTGGGGTAGCTTGTGGTAGAAGTCTGCTTCCTACAGAGCACTGAAACTGGGAGAGATCTGAATTCAGATCCTTATACTGCCGATAACCTGCTATATAGCCTTGGGCATATTAATGTGCCTCACAGTTTTCCCATCACTAAAATGGGATGCTTGTGGGGATGATGACATACTGAGCAGAAATGTTGTTCTTACCTGTTCCAACCACTGTGCTATATATCTAGATCAACCGCAACAACAACAGGGTTAGATTTGAACTTTAGCTTATAGGCCATAATAGATGCAGGCTGTTTTAGTGTGCAAAAACATGTTGGCGCAAGTGCAAGGCTATCCAGAGTAGACTGGCCCCCTACCTGTTTTATTAGTACCATATCCACTTCCAGGTCTGAGAGGTTCCTGGGCAGAGTGGCCCTTTGTTGACTCCCTCCTCAGCTGGTGGCCCCTGGCAGGCTTACCTAGCTGTGGTAGCAGTGCTCTGAGAAGTATTCAGTGGTGCTGCTAGGGTTGAGGGGATCCTAAGTAAGATGCCCTCCAATCAGCCACCCGCACATATCTGGGCCTCTGCCTCCCCAATCTCTCTCCCCTAATATCCTACCAGGCAGCACCAGAGCTAACAGCACCTTCTTTCTTTTTCAAAATTTGCAATAGGATTCAGGTGCTCTAGGAATGAAGCTGCAGTCACGCCAGCATCTTGATTTCCCCAGAATACCTGTGGGCAAATTAAGATGTTAGGCATGACTGCAGCTCTGTTCCACAGTGTGCCTGACCTCCACCTGCGCCCCGTAGCTTGGATCTAGTGGCATCATTGGTGGTACTTGGTAGCTCAGTCTTGCCTCAGAGATGCTAAGTCAGGGGCATTGTGGGAAATTAAAAGAGTGGCTAGTCCTAGCCACCCAGTGCTGCTTGGAGTGCTGGGGCCGGGGGGGGGGGGGGAATTGGTTTGGGCCGGGGGGGGCAAGCAGGCAGGCAGGCATCAGTAGTGAGTCTGGCAACCGCCCAAGGATAGCAGGTGTTGATGTTGGCCCTGATTCGTATAATTAATACCCAATACATTACATTGTGTAATGTGCAAGCTACTTAATGATCCCTAGAACAATCTTTGGAATTCATTAAATAAGTCATGTGAAGTAGGTCACTAAATTCTCATTTTGCAGACCTGGGAGCTGACCCTAAATAAATTGCCAAAGGCCACACAGCGAGTCCCTGATTAAACAGGGACTAGAATTTGGCTATTCCAAATTTAGCACTTTCTCAGAAGTTTCTACATTGATTCCAAGTATCCTTTGATCATTGCAGACCATCTAATGGGCCAGCTAATGGCATGGCAATTTCCCCTTCCCTGTCCTGCCAAAGGCTGAATGCTACTTTTCATAAGAACTGTCTTAACAATGTGCCATCTCTGATAGAGGCCAGGTGCCCCTGAGAGGCAAACAAATAAGCAGACAACACCACCTTATTTAGGGTGGTTAAAACAGAAAAGGCTGGCGAAGAGCTCTGAAAGGATCTCTCCAAATTGGGGAAATGAGCATTAAAATGGCAAATCCAGTTCAATGTAAGCAAGTACAAAGTGATGCACATTGGGGCAAAGAATCCCAACTTCACATATACTATGGGGGATTTGGGGGTTGTGGTGAATAGCTCCATGAAAATGTCAACCCAGTGTGTGTGGCTGCTGTGGAAAAAAAGCAAATTCCATGTTGGGCATAGTTAGAAAAGGAATTGACAACAAAACTGTCAATATCATACTGCCATTATACAAATCTATGGTATGACCACACTTGGAATGTTGTGTACGGTTCTGCTTTCCACACCTCAAAAAAGGATATTGTAGAACTGGTAACGGTGTAGAAAGGGGTAACCAAACTGAGTAAGGGGTTGGAGTAACTCCCCTATGAGGAAATGTTATAATGAATGGGACTGTTTATCTTAGAAAAAAGGTAAGTACAGGGAGACATAATAGAAGTGTACAAATTACAGAAGAGGTGGTGAAAGGGGGACCCAGGGTCCTCTAGTTGCTGACTCTTACACCATGGGTGGGCACATTAATTAGCCTTTGGTTGCTTCAGTTGAGCAAATCTGGTTTCTTCAACTGCATCCTGTTCTGTTGTAACTGCTGAGAAGTCATAGGCTGTGTGGTCTATGTGGTTTAGCTACTTGTTGCAATCTGTTGTTAACTATATTAGTGGTTAATTGTCATAAGTTGCCTTGAGGGGCCCAACATGGGTCACTAGGAGAGCTAGAAATAATACACACAGGTGTGTGATTTGATAGTATTCATTTATCTTTTGTGGCTTCAGTTAAGAGGTAAGGCCTTTCAGCGTTTAGGTATGAATATTCAAAAGTACTTCATTATACCAGGAGCCCCAATTTCAGTGCCGCACACCACAAGGGCTTCCCCAAATAAAACAGGCTAGCTTTATGTGTGACAGCACATACACTCTTCTCTGCATGTGTATGCACATAACATTTCCTGGCCCTAAGTAGAGATGCAGGGATTGAGCCTCAGGCCTTCTGCCTACATAATATGTACTTGACCCAGGAGCCGCCCTCCGCAGGTCGCTGCCTGAAGCAGGGATCCTCTGCCTCTGCCCCTTCCACCCAATCTGTGCACCTGCCCACCCACCAGGCCACCCGTCAAGGGATTCCACCTTCAGGAGCCTCATGTAAACACAACAAAATGATGTCTGTAAAGAGCAACTGTCACATAGGACAGCGTCCTTAACATGTGCAAAGAGGTTACAGTCCCAGGATTATACATAAGATGGAGAACAGGGTGGAAGCAATGTTGTTCAGGGGACAGAACACTCTGCTTCCACCCAGAAACCCTGAATTCAATGTGCTTTTTTTCTTTTTCTTTTTATTGGTAGCACTTGTAGGATAATTTTATGTGTGTTTAGGGAGCTGCTGTAGCATAATGGCCAAGAGACTGAACTATAAATCAGGAACCCCCTAGTTCAAACCTTGCCTCTACCATTAGCTCACGGTGGCCCTACAGGCAATAATACTAGCCTACCTTACAGGGCGACATTAGGAGTTCAAGGGAATGTGTGTGACGTGCTTTGAACACTACAAAACTGGAACTGAGTCAGACCATTGGTCCACTTACCCCAGGACTGACTGGCAGCTGCTCCCCAAAGTTTCAGACCGGATTCTTTCCTGGCCCTAAGTAGAGATGCAGGGATGAACCTGAGACCTTCTGCTTGCATAATATGTACTCGACCCAGGCTCTGCCTTTATGCAGGTTGCTGCCTGAAGCGGGGACCCACCGCCGCTGCCCGTTCCATCCAATCTGTGTGCCTGCCTAACCACCAGCTTGCCTTTTTTTGGTGCGCATACATGTGCCTGCCTCCCCAACCTCATGGCACCCATCAAGGGTTGCCACCTTCAGGAGCCTCATGACACCTATGTGAGGTCATCTAAGGTATCGCAAAGGTCCTTGACGTTCCTGCGATACTTTGGCTGACCTCGCAAGCGCCACGCAGCTCCTGATGGTAGAAACCCGTGCGCTGGGAAGGCGGCTGCACATGCATACATGCACCAACAAATGTAAGGTGGGTGGGGCCAAATCAGTTGGCTGGCTAAGCAGGTCAGGTGGATGGGAGGTGTGTGAGGGGCAGGGGGAGGCATGCAAAGAAGCAAAGGGCTGTTCCTTGGGCCTGCTGGTGGTGGGCCCTTTGGAGGGGGAGAGTCACCACGCATTCCATATTCCACCACCTGATGCCCCCCCCCCCAAAATCAGGCCACTTCATGGTAGGGCTGGCCCTGACTCAACCACTGAGCTACAGCCTTTCCTTTCCTGTGTTAATCAATGCTATATAAATACTATTTACTCCAAAGTAAACATATTGTGTTCATGGGGGACTTACTCTCCAATAAGTGTTTATAAAATGACAGCTTTACAATGCTTTGAGCGAATCATATTAGTGTAATGCCTTCAGTCAATTAACTGAAAGATCTCAAAATTTGTGCAAACTTTTGAGATCTTCAGATCTCTTCTTCATCAGGACTCATTTTACCATCAAGTCAGATCCCTCCCCCTTATTCCCCCGCTCTGAAACCTGCTTTTGGTAACACCTTGCCGGAAGAAATACGGAAAGCTTATACCATTCTTGTCCGCTTTTCGTCGACCTAATAAAGATATGGCACTAATTTGGATTTTGTGCCATTTTACTTGCCATCAACTCGGCTATCTTTGTTGCTGTTTTTGAGAGCGACACTACTTCAGCCTCAAGTTTTCCCCATCTTCAATATGGAAGTCATGTCATGACCTAGCTTTGCTGGCTGGCGATTGTTATGGGTTATGAAGACTGTGAGCACATTTTTAAAAAGGGCTCTGTACACACACACAGAGCATAATTCCCTTTTTGTACTTCGTCTCCCCCCACGCCTTTCCTCCTATGTCAACGCAAAACGCGTGGGGACGGGGTGGGGGGGAGGCAGAGGGACCGCCAGTCTCCTCCCTTCCAGCCTCACGTGGTGGAGCAGAAACAGCTCCTGGGGCTGGGAAGGGGCCGGCCTACGCAGGCGCAAGGGGGATCCCGGAGCTTCTATGGAGCTCGCAGGGGCTGGGGGGGCCATGAGCAGCAGGAAAGGTAAGGAGGGAGCGGCTGCCCCGAAAAGTATAGGGGGTGCGCACTTGGTGGGGGCAGATCACTTTTGGCTTGGGCAGGAGGCTTGGAGGTTGCATCGGGAAGGGTGCAAAGGAGCAGGTGCAAAGGAGGAGGTGAGGGTGGGGGGCTGCCTCCTAGCTGGACTCTGCTGCCATTTGCAAGCCTGCCCAGGAAACTTTGGCAGGGAGAGGGTCTCTTTCCACCACCGCCTCGCGCTAATTCTTCTGCCGCCCCCCCCTTCCCCCCGCGCCTTTCTTCCCCTTCACCGCAGGGCCGGGGAATGGTCGGGGCAAAAAGAAGAAACATAAGAAGGAAAAGGCGCCGCCCGCATCGCATGCCGAGAGCGAGACCCCCACGGGGTGAGTGTGGGGCGAGATGAATGGGGAGGGGGGGGGATGCAGAGATGGTTTGAGCCGGTATCTTAGCTCGGCGGGAGGGCAGTGAGTAGAACAGTCCAGTCCTGGCTGGGGTGGGGAGAGGGAATGCAAGCGATTGCTCCTGGCTCTGCAAACTGCAGGTCTCAGTGCAACGTGCCATTGCCCCCCCGCCCTCTGAGCATGGCTTATGCTGGGGGCAGGGGGGAGGCTTGTTGAGCAGACACTTGCAGAACAGGTGCAGAAGGGCTGCAGGTGGGCATGCAGGGCTGCTGGTGGCTTCTCGTGCACGTTCATTGCTTGACGATCGTCGCATGTGAATGGGCCATCGTGACGGCCATGCAGAGGACTTTAGTGTCGTCTGAAGCACAGTGCTTTTCAGTAGAGTCAGTTCCTGCACTGGGATGTCGAGAAATCCGGTGACCTATGTGCATGTGTGAATCAGTGTTGAGTGTTTTGTAAAGGTGCGGATTCCAGAAGAGTCAGCCTTAAGTCTCTTGCAAGGAAAACCAAACAAAATACTGCTATGATAATACTTCTGTGTCAGCGTAACTTGTTTATTGCAGCATGGGCTTTGATTGATGCTGGAGGCGATGCTTACCTTACCTGTGGATTCAATGGAGTTGTTTAGTGTGTTGTGACTCAGACCAGACTTGGGTCATGCACTCTTTTGAGCAGGTTATTTGCTATGCCTCCCATGGCAGCCATTTCATGGCCCCAAATGTTTGCCCACCTATGCCTTAGTAGGTTTGTAACTCAAATCAAGCTTTGGGCCTTTCCTGAGTACCTGCAGAAGGCAAAAGTATCTGAAAGGGAATCTCTCCCACCCCACCCTTGTCTAGTGTTATATAGGGAGAAAAGGAACTCCTTAAACATGTAAAAGGTGATGAGAGGGATGAATGGATTCATACCTAAGAAATCTATATAGTTTGGGATAAGAAATAGCCTTATACTTTATAACTTGGGGGGCAATTTTACTTGCTTTGGGATGGTTACATATTTTTTTAAAGTGCTGTAGCCATCGAAATCTTCAAGAGGCATGTGTTTAAATGATCGCTCAATACAAGATGTACTGAGGTGTGCAGTGCTGTGCATGTCTACTCAAGAGTAAGCCCTATTGAATTCAATGAGACGTACTCCCAGGTAAGTGTAGAAAGGACTGCAGCCTTAGAAATACAAAAAATTCCACTGATCATAGGATGTTTACCAGAGTCCATTTCACCCCTCATTTTACTTCTGCCTGATGTTTGGTAAGATTCTCTTTATCAATCGGCGGTGTGATACAGATCGCTCCTGATAGTTTGGCCTTGTGTCTCTGAAGACAGTCAAAGTCTATAGAGAATTTGGATGCGTGCAAAATGGAGTTTGTTCTGTTTCTTTGTTGAGGGCGTGTGTGCCCCTTAACTCAAGGCCTGAGGGAAGATAGGTGGTGATGCTGAGGCCTTTCTGCAGTTACAAAGATAGAACCCCATCTGTGGGTGATAGAAGTACCAGTGCTGGTTACTGGTACTTCCATAACCCAGATGTATCTTTTGGGCCAGATGTATCTTTTTTATCTGTTTTTGCAAAGAGTGGTCTATGTGAGCTGTGAACCCCTGATTGAGAGGCCAGGAAGAAAAGTGTTTACGTTGATCTGGAAAACACTGAACTAAGGCCTAGTTCTCACTGAGGTGGTCAGGTAGAGGCTGATATGATTGAGTGATGTTCCAGAGCCCCTAAAATAACAACAATTCTCCACATAGGAAATTACTATGTTGGAGAGAAGATGTGCAAAATGACTTCTCCCTGACAGCTGGGGCTCTTTAGGCAGGGGATGTTTTTTTCTATGGCGGAAGGCCACATCTGCAGTCTGGAATAGCCTGATCCAGACATAGGATTACCACCTCAGTGGGGCAAGGCCTACACCACACAGAGCCTGGTTGCTTTCCCTTGTCAGCCACCTCTCCCCTCCCAGATTCCATTCCCATCCTGGGCTGCAGCTGCCGGGGGCTGTTGGGCTATTTTTAACCCCCTGCCCGCCTCTCTCTCTATGCGCATTTGGGCTCTGACCGGGAGTAGGGTTCTGAGCTCACAAGGTATTAATTCCTCTTTTACTAATGAGGGGAGCATGTGGGACAGACAAGGTGCCCAGCCACTGGCATGGTCTGCTTCGGCAGAGTCTTCCGGCTCCATCCCAGTATTGGCAGCTCCAATCCAGACTGGGGAGCTTTCCTCTGAGGAATAGTTCCTTGCCCCTGGGGAAGACCTCAGCAGATTCCCCCCGCCTCTTCCTTGGACAAGAGCTGGAAGATCAAGAGCAACAGATGGGCTGCTTGTAGCCTTTCTGCCAATTAATTTTGGTGTATGATTGGTTGCTGCGACTCCTGCCCCATATATCTGCTGAGATGGGGGAGACGAAACAGGAGGGCCGAGGAGGTGGTAGGTATGTACGAAAGATTGCCCAAAGAGGGTGTTGGTATTTTATTTTATTTATTATTGTACCATTGATGCACTTTACAAATCTTGCAACCTAACTAAATTTTGACAAGAGCAGGTGAAGAGAGAGTGGAGGGTACTTGGGATAAATATGAGCGCACGAAGTTGCTTAAGCTTCAGTTTCTGCATCTAGTGAAGGGGGCTGTAGTGCACAAAAGCTTACAGGCATAATAAATTGGTTAGTCTTCAAGATGCCACAAGACTCTTTGCTGTTTTAGCTTTGTAAGTGGCTCTTCCTCTTCAGAGGTGGTGGCTCTCAATCCAGAACAGGCAAATGATGTCTGTAAGCGGATGTTCCTAACTACAGAAGCAGGATAAAAATGAAACCACTCTCTCGGTGGCTTCTGATGGGTCTCTTTGTCTGTCTGTCTCTTCCTTTCTCCCTTCGCCCTCTTCCAGACCACTGAGTCCCTCCTGCTCAGATGACACTCCACGTACTCCCCCGATACCCCCCCTTCCTCTCCCTACTGCAGTCGGAGAGGGGCAGCTGGGATCTGATGATGAGGAACAAGAGGACCCCCGAGATTACTGCCGAGGTATTTGGGCAAAGTGGGGAGAGGGATGTGCGCTTTGAGGGGCTCTCTGTTTTCAATTAAGAGAGTTGTGCGATGGGGGGGGCTTACAAACAGCACTGTTTTGGGGGCCAAACAGACATTAATCTAAATTTGAGTCTAGTGACGATGCCTCTTTTTTGTCATTTTTACTCTAGAATAAGCACAGGGCCCCAATCCAGATCTTAAAAGCCCTCCTATCCCCATCCCCATCCTAGGGTTCCAATCCAGATTTGGGCCACTGTGCATACTCTAGAGTAAAAATGAAAAACAAACAGATATAGCCATTAGGAACAGATTTAAAGTAATGTCTCTTTTGGTCCTGAGTTCCAGATGCTGGGGCAAATAGTGGAAGAGGACTTCTGCCTTCAGTATCTGCTTGTGAGCTGCGAAGAAACCTCTGCCTTTCTGTTGTTGGAGAGAAGATGCTGGTCAAGATGGATCCCTAGTCTGATCCAGCAGGACTCTCTTTTATATCCCTAAAGTAGGGGTATAGAACCTTGGGCCTCGGGGCCAAATCCAGCCCTCCTGGGGTCCCAGTCTATCCTTCTCGGCTTCCCTAGATGGCTATGCCCCCTTTCTCCCGACCTCTGATCATTTGGTTGAAATGCCTCTCCTCAGGCCTAGTCAGTAAGGGCCTTAAGTGAAAATATGCCGGTATTTTTGGCTCCACCCCTTTTACCTTTGGTCCTACCCAGCACTGGAATGCGGCCCCTGAGAGCTTCTCTGAAATGGAATTCGGCCCTCGGGCTAAAAAAGATTCAACACTCATGCCCTAACGAATAATAACAGAAATGTATAAACTTTTTTTTATAAATGACTCGCATGTAAGTACTAAACGGCTCTTGGTCTGAACCAATGAGGGGGGGTGTGGTGGGCGAGTAGTGTCTCTTCATAAGCTGTGGCTCTCAGAGCCAGTATAATTAATTGGCTTACTCTTTGTCTCTTTACTAGGTGGGTATTATCCAGTAAGGATTGGGGACCTGTTCAACGGGCGCTACCATGTGGTGCGGAAACTTGGCTGGGGCCACTTTTCTACCGTCTGGCTTTGTTGGGACATTCAGTGAGTATTTTGGGGAAGAGAAAGGGAGATGCACACTCATTTTCTGTCCCCCTACCAAAATGGGAGGGAAGGAAAACTAATCCCTCGCTTCCCTGAAAAAGTAACGTTTTCAGACTGGTCAGATTGAAGTGCACACGTGGGAAGGGATGTGAAGAGAAAGGAGGGGAAGCGATATAGAAGTACACAGGAAGTCGTTTATTTTCCAAACAGATCTAGAGTAAGGGGTGGAAGGGAGTAGAGGAATGTGCTGAAAGCTTATAAATTCATATTATTCTATGTTACTCTGAGGACTTGAAACTTGTTTTTTTCCCTTTAATTCCTTTGTGGTCCCAAAGAGGTCAAAGCCCCTTTGACTTCTTTGGGGCCACACATTGTGTATATTTTACCCAAACCAATGCCTTAGCACAAGGACAAACACAATTAGAAAACAGAATCTGGAGTATATTCACAGGATTGCACCTTCTTACTCATAACTCGTTATTCCAAAATTGCGATCACCCTCTATTTTGAAGCTCGTAATCACTAATATCACTCACCCCCCCCCCCCCGAATTATAAAGAAAAGGATGGGGGGGACCCAAACCTTTCTAATCACCTCCGAATGTGAGTACAAAAGGCTGGGTCGGTGCAAGATGATACCACATCTGTGTTCATAGATCTTGAAGATCCAGGGATTCTGGGGAGGACAAAGAGGGTATTGGCAAGATGGCCAATGCCTTGGAAGTTGCTGCTTTTACTCAGTAGGTTTGAGGCTCTGTTGGGACCATAAAGTGGAATATACATTTTTTAAAGAGTGGAGAGGAGGAGCAAGGGCTGATCCAGTCCCTCCCTTCTTCCCCCCCCCCCAACAACAGACGGAAGCGTTTTGTGGCCCTCAAAGTGGTGAAGAGCGCTGCGCACTATACGGAGACGGCTGTGGATGAGATAAAGCTGCTGAAATGCGTGAGTTTGAGGCCTTGCCTCACCCCCACCCCAGTCCTCCAAGTCTTGGTGAGCTGTTTCCCTCAAGGAATGGTGGCAGTGCATAGGTCCTAAAAGGGGCTCAGGCGTAATTGGAAAACATTTTGCTTGGCTTCTCAGACCCCTCTCCACCCCCTGTTGATATATGGCAGTGCACTGTGGGGAGAGGGAGACACCCTATGCATGTGTCCTTTATTATTTCATGTGGTCTGGGATTGAGCCTTGGCACTGAACGCTGGTTTTCTGGGCCTAACCCCAGAAACTGCTTATGGTGCTTCGGTTTGCAAAGTGGTCCACCAGCGCTTGTGAACTGCTTGAGCGACAGGAAAAGGCAGCGGAGCTCCACTAGCACAGCAGTTTTTTCCAATAACAGTACATTAGGTTTAGGCCCCAGAGAGGGCCTCTTCAGTGGTGGCACCCCAGGATTTGGAGCAGTTTCCCTAGGATGGCCCACCTGGTTCCATTGCTGGTCACTTTTAGATGGGCAACGAAGACTGTTTGATTCTAGCGAGTTCTTGCTGAGCATCCTCTTTCATGCTGCTTCTGTCTTCTAGTTCTTTTTAGACTGCTCTGTGACTGTAAAGATATTTTTCTTGTTCCCGTTATTCCATATTGCTTTTATTTTGACTGCAAGTAAGCTTGAGCGTTTGCTAGAAAGGCAGGGTATCCCGAAAATATTGGGGCTGTACTAGTTCAGACTGCAGGTGAAGGACTGAATGCTTCCTCAACAGTAATAAAAGCTTGCCATATGTTGAGAACTAGGATATTGGGGGCAGAGATTCTAGTCTAGCTGTCTACATGCATGGAGTTTTTATATTTCTAGGGTGCCTTTAGACCTGCAACCATAATATTAAACTGAATGTGTAGATTGATTCTCCCTGTAACAAGGTGGGCCAACCCTTCTTCATGTAAGGGTGGCAGTGGAGGCTGGGTTTGAAATGGTTAGCCTAGAAGGAGCAGCTAGTTTTCCTTGAGGGTCAGTTTGAGGTGGATTTGTGAGCCACAGGCTACTCTCCACACCCTCTGAAGAATCTAGCCAAAAAGTTACTCTTGTCTCTAGGTTGACAACAGGAGGGGGGACAGTTTGGGCCCAAGGACCTCCAGTTGCTGACCATGGTCTAGGACGCTTTGTTCCCCCCCCCACCTTTTTTTTAAAATCTGGTATCTTCCTTTCCACCTTCCTAGGTGCGAGACTCCGATCCCAGTGACCCCGAGCGCGAGAACATTGTCCAACTGATTGATGACTTCAAGATCTCAGGGATCAATGGTGTCCGTATCCTTCCATAGGGGTACACACAAAAATCCTGCCTCTTCTTGTTCAATTAATATTGGGATCTGCTCTTATTCCAAAAGCCTGATCTAGACCAAGACTGCCTGAATGTTTCTCCAACAAAACGAAAACTGATCCCAACTTCTCCATGCCCTTAGAAAACTAGCATGCCAAGGAGAAGTCTAACCTGAGAACCCTTCTCACCAACATCTAGTCGGTGGTGATAGTTCTAGGATGGGGTGCTATCCGGAGTGAAACAGTCTAGTGATAGTTTGAGCCAGTGATGAGCTTTTTAGCTGGATCAGGCCTGTGCGGATGGGCAAGAATGGTTGCAGCCCTTTTCAGGTGCCCAGTGAATAAAGGCAGAGTTGTTACTAGACTACAAAAGATTTCCCCCAACGCATTTCCTTGTCGTACTTTTGCCAGCAATCTGCTGCAATGTTTATTTATTTTTTGTTGCGGAAATTTATCTTTCCCTCCAGTTACAACATCTGTGACGTATGATAACCTTCCCCGACTTAGTACCCTCCATGCTGGCTTGGGGACGCTGAAAGTTGTAGTCCCAACATGTCTGGAGGGCACCAGGTTGTGTGAAGTGTCCCGTTTACTGTGGCTGCATAGTGTCAAAGGCATCTATTCATTAGTGGCTGTAAAAAATAGAATGATGAGCATCACATTCAACACACGTGCAATGCACACTGCCTTTCTGAGAACATAAATAAATGTTTTGGGGTGGCAATGCTCCTTGCTTTTCCATTTTTCCAGGAGTTCTCACATCATGTCTTAAAAAAAAAAATTGTGTGTGTGTGAAATTGTTGTCGTTGGAAACTGGTAAACCTCAGCAAGGCTCCCTCTCCCCTGCACCCTATTTTGGATATGGATTGGTATATAAATACTGTAAATAAATAAATGCACCAATTCCCTGCCAGTGAATAGTTCTTTTCTATATTCTAGGGGCTGCTGTGTGCTCCCCTTCTCCTTTGCTTCTTATTTAATAAAAAACAAAGGGAAAGAAATGTCAAACAGCCAATAATTCCCTGCAGAAAAGTCACCCCTGCTATCCTTTGCATGAGGGGGACTCAAAAGGAAAAAGGAAAAAAAGAATCCAGGTTTTGTGGTAATTTGGGAAGAAGCTTGGACTTCACAGTGGCTCGTAGTCAACAGCCAGGTATCTCAAGGATCTGTTTTCAACCCTTGCAGATCACTGGCACGCTTCTCTGTCTCTTTCTTTTTGGGCCAAATCCATTTTAAGACATGTTTTTAAAATAATATTCTGGGAGGAAACGTGTGTGTGTGTGTGTGTTCTAGTACATCACTCACAACCAGGCAAGTCATTCTAGCAGTTTTTGTCTCTCCTTGACTTGGCCCCTGACCAGATGTTTGCATGGTCCTTGAAGTTTTAGGGCACCAGCTGTTGAAATGGATCATCAAATCCAACTACCAAGGGCTTCCTATACCCTGTGTTAAGAGCATCCTACAACAGGTAAATATGGATTTCGTTGTAATGTTGGTGGAGTGGGGTGGGGTGTTTAGTTTGTACAGTCTTGTTCATTTCCAACTTTCTTATTTAGGCTGCTCAGATGTAGGCTGCAATATTATCTTGTATCGTCCTCACTGTGGTACGCTGATAGTGGTGTGTTGATCAGAGCACAAGGACAGGTTTCTAGTGTATAACAAGCCTGATCTGGCCAATCCGAAGGCTTTGTCCTGCCTACCAATCAAAGGAGCCAGTGCTGCATGCACCTAGTTCCCTCTGCCCCTGAAGAGGACTCTGGGGCTTGAGCACTCACACAGTCCACAGTAGTTAACAAGGCCCCCCAGCTCTGAGGTTCCCAGAGATGGTGGTTCCTCTTGACATGAAAAATAAAGACGCCTGTATTCGTTCCCCATTTGAGCGTGCGTTCTCCCTTCCCAGGTACTGCAGGGCCTCGACTACCTCCACACGAAGTGCAAAATAATCCACACAGACATAAAGCCGGAGAATATCCTGCTGTGTGTAGACGAGAGTTACGTGCGGTGTCTGGCAGCTGAGGCCACCATTTGGCAACAGGCTGGGGAGCCACCCCCGTCTGGCTCTGCAGGTAAATAATCACATTTTACCTATGCTCTGTCATCTTTCTATAGGCACACCATATAAAAGAGGATGATTCCTGGCTTCATCCTCCCCTTCTACGTCAGATGAGCAAGGGGTGTGTGTGTGTATGTATGGTGTCAGAGGTTGTAACTAGCAAGCAAGCATCTTCATTAGGTTGACTTTAAAATAATCAACTGGCTAATGTTACATTATTAAGTACTCAATGGGCCTGTTCAGACAATATGCTAAGCCGTGGTTAGGCCCCTAAGCCTTTTGCAGTCAGTGTGTTTAAACCATGGTTATATAGCCACCATAGTTAAGAATGGTTCACACGACATGCTAACTCATGGTCCACATGACACGCCAACCCATAATGTTTAGCTCAAAATACTTAACCACCGTGGCATAGTGTGTTGTCTGAACAGGGTCAGTGAATTCAATAATATTAGGTAGCCATTGAACGCACAAGACATATGGATAAAGTGGGGGTGGAATGGAGGCAGGGGACCACAAAATGCAATGATAGTAATATTGAGGAAAGTAAATTGTCCAGAGAATCTTTCACAAAGCATAACGCAGTAAAAAGGTTTACCTGAATGATGAGGTAGAGGAGAGTCAACTGTGGGGTAGTGGTTAGACTGGGACTGGGGAAATCTGGGTTCTGGTCTTCACTCATGAAGCTCACTGTGTAACTTTGGGCCAGTCTACCTCACAGGGTTGTTTGTGAGCATAAAATGGAGAGGAGGACCCTGCAAGCTGCCTTGGGTTCCTTGCAAGAGGAAAAGGGGGGATATAAATGTAATAATAAATAATAATAAACTGGTAAAATTTAAAATACGGTGGTTCATGAAAAGCTAGATCCTGGTCAGCAATATTTTTTACAGGAGGGCTACTTTTAAGAAGGGAATGGCCGGCAGCCTCCCCGCCCCAACATACAGGCACATTGAATTGTCAGGTCGTTCCATTGCCGCTTCTGTCGCTTTCCCGACCCCTGCCTCTGACTTGACAGATGGAGGGCCCCACTGGTACCTGTTGAGCCAAGTAGGCCTCAGGGATTCCAGATCCTCAGACCCCGGAGACTTAAAAACAGTCTGGAAAGTGACTTGATGCAAGCGGGAGGCTGCTCTAAGCAGCATGGCAGAAGGCGACACAAATGGGAAAGAGAGAAGAAAAGGAAGTCTCTCTCTCTCTCTCACTCTCTCTAACACACACACATGCACACAAAAACGCTCACACCTATATACATGAGTAGAGCAGCTTCCTCCATTCTCCCCACTAGTTGCCATTAGAGGTTCAGGGCCAGACAGCTATGCTGGGAGATGTCGTACAGCGCATCTGGAGGGGTACCAGGTCGGGGGCAAGGCTGGCCGTATTTCTTCTGTCTCTGTGGCAGAGAGTGGATGTGGGTGAGTTGGCTGAAGAGAATAGGCCGGAAGATGGAGAGCATTACAAGGAAGGGCGTGGCGACAATGCATTGTGTGCAGGGGGAGTTGGTGTAAGGCCTGAAAGGCAAGGGGGCCGGAAGATACTTGCTCACTGCTGGGGAGGGAGGGAGGGAGGCTCCAAGCAGTGGCAGCCAGGGCTTTGTGGAAAACGTACTGGAATTCTACACTGAGATCTCCCAAGATCCGCATCACAAAAAGTCCTCTGCATCTTTCACGCGCGTGGTGATGGTTTCTGTCCCTTTTTTCCTGCAGCTCATTTTTCTCCAGCTCCTCTTTGGCAGAGAGGAGGTGCTAGACCAGGGTCAAGATGCCCTTTTCCTCTGAACCAGTGGTAGGCAACCTGGCACCCCCCAGATGTGTTGGACTGCAACTCCCGTCAACCCTGGCCATTGGCCGTGCTGCCTGGCGTTTGTGGGAGTAGTAGTCCCGACGTATCTATAGGGCACCAGGGTCCAGCGCCCAGCTTTAGCCGCTGGAAAAGCTCAGCCCTGCCTGGCATCCGAGACAGCGCTAGACGTTAGTTCAAGTACGTTCTTGCAGCCGCGAGGGCTGGGCACGTGTCTGTTTGTAAATGAAAAGCTGAGGCCGTTGAGCTGCTGACTTGCAGGAACCGCGCCGGCCCTGGGTGGAGAACAGCACAAATAGATGTGTCTATAGGGACCATGGCCTGGTGGAAGGCCAAGTGATGCTGCAATCCCCAAATTCTGCAAGATTTATTTCAACTTCTGCCAACCTTTGGCCCTCCATATGTGTTGGACTGCAACTCCCATCATTCCCAACCAGCCTGCTGGCTAGGAATGATGGGAGTTGCAGTCCAACACATTTGGAGGGCCCGAGGTTGATTGATTTGATCAGGATCAAGATCCGGATCAGAGTCTGTTAAGGATCACCAAAAGTGGTAATTCCCTATTCAAGATTGTGCCAAGCATGGCCAGAGAGAACATTGGAGTGAAGTGGGATAAATCATAGCTTTACTCCCCTGGCCCTAGAAGGTTAGCTGCACTGGGGAGCCTGGCCCTCTAGATCCTCTCCCTCGTGTGCCCTGTACCTTCTTAGCGTTACTGTTTGATGTTTGTTTGCCTTGGTTTTCCTGGCTGTGTGGTTCTGGGAATCATTTCTGTCTCTTTCTCTCTCCCCCTTTTCTCTCCTCATTCCACCTGTGCACCTCTTCCCTCAGTCAGCTCTGCACCCCAGGAAAGCCTGGTAAGTCCCCCCCCACTCTCCGGGTGCCCCTACCCCATCCAGGGGTGGTGGGGGAAATGGAAGTTTTGGATTGTCTGTCTGTCAAGCTTGCTCATTCTGTGGAGCTAGCTGGCTGACACCCATCACAGCTGTTTGCCTTGTGTGGATGGATGGATGCGTGGATGGATGGATGCATGGATGGATAGATGGGCCTTCCCCACATCCCACCCCACCCTCTCACCTGGTTTGCAATTGACATCCAAGGCCACACCTGCATTTACCAACAGTCCAGACTAACAGATCCAACTGAAGACATTTTTTTCACATGAAGGCCAACAATAGAGAAAGGAAGAGCGATCTGGGCCGTGCGTGGGCTGTTCTCAGAGCAGGTTGTGTATCAGAACGGTCTGCCTCTCACTCTGCCCGCCCGTAAAGGCACTCCAAACCCCTTGCCTCAGGGCAGCCGCCGCCTCTTTTCATCTTGTGGTTCATCACAGAGTAGAGAAGGAGAAGAGGATTACGGTGTAGGGTGAGATTAAGAATCTTTTATCAATATTTGGGGTGTGTATATGTCAACTACACGCCCACACCTGAATGCAAACGGAAAGCCTAGAATTCTTTGCATGGAATGCTATGTAGGCTGAGCGAACTTTCATACATTCCACTAACTTTACTGTATAGTCTTAAAATAGGATTTCCTTGGCTGGATGTGGAACTTTTGTTAAGGATTTGGAGGAGCAGAGGAGACCAAGAGCCTGTGGGGCAGACAATACAGGGTGGACTCAAGGTGGGGGAACTCATGCAGGGGTGCAGCATGAAGACGGACTACTTCTTGGCCACTTACAGTCCCAGTTCCTAGCAATATTAGCATCTTCTGTTTTTGCTTACTAGTACTTTCCTCCTTATTAAGAGTTCTTAGGAGGTGTTCTGATAAGAAGCAAAACATTTCCCCCCTTGAGATGATCTACTGTTTGGATTAAACCAATTTCATGCTAGACGTGAAGATGCCACAATCCACAGAACATTCACTGAGCTTCAGGATGGTCCCCCTGAACAGCGGCTCAACCAGCATGCTTGCAATCATAGTAAGCAATGAGTGAGTTTACTCCTAATGCAGTAGCGTCAGGCTTATTACTCGAGATCTACCAGACCGGTTTTGCTCACTTTTGTTTTAAGCTGAAGCTTGAGTAGACCGGCAGAACATTTTTGATGCTTCGAAAAAGTCCAAAGCTTTGATAGCAATCAATTTCCTCTGCGCCAAACAGGCAGGGCAGCCCCTCCACCAGGGGAAGGACAGATAGCCTCGTACGCCCGCCCAATTAGTGTGGCACAAAGGCGGGCCCTAGGCGCAGCCGCGCAGCTCTGCAGTTGCTGCCACTGGGGAGGCCAATCAAGGCACGGGAGGGAAGGAGGGGGCAGGGCTGCGCCACATGCAAACTTTGGAGGGGGGGAATTCACTGTGCCTGAGCCACATTTGTATTATTCATGAGCCCCTCTGCGGTGAGGGGACTGAGGGGCCAAAAGGCGGGAAAGGGGCAGGCATGCTAGCGCCCATGGCGACATTGGCTTTACACTAGTTTAGAGGTTATGCTGGCAATCGCGTAACCGTGGGCGTGAGATGAGGAGTGGGCAGTAAGGCCCATAAGCTCCCTTGCCTCTTGCAGATGAATTTCCCTTGTTCTGTCCACTTCCATGTTTAAGTATTGCATCAGCGCTGGCCACATCAAGCAGGATTAACGCTACTCGGAGTTCCGTCTTCACCAGGATTTGAAGCTCTCAACCACTTTGCCGGGTTTGCAGCCCCACTCACGCAAGCATCCCGCGATGCACTCAGGCTTGTCGGCGTCACCATGTGCTTTCTGTGTACGGATGTAGTTTGACCGTCCTCTGCTGTCTGGCACACTGCGGTGCATTTTGTGTCACGAACCCCTGGCAGACTCGCTCCTCTCCATCTGCAGAGTCAGGGTTAAGAAGCCATGCAACCACAACCCTCGGGGCCAGGTTTACTCTGCTTACACTTCTCTCCCCAGGAGCCCATATTTTACCATTGGAACAGACAATGCCAGTTAGACAAAGTGACACATTGGCATTGCACAACCGTTCACATGACAACCGTTCACATGACACATTAGGCAACGGAGGGGGAACTAGCCAACTGACCGTGCGTTGGGTAGGCGGAGCTCCCCACATGACACGTTGCTACTCCGTTAAGTGGCTGAAAGTTCCACCATCCATCTTGGCTGCAGCGTCTTTTCCCTCCCCCCTCCCTCAGTCCTCCAGCCGTATCCCAGCATGTGCCGCAAGTTCTGCCGGCTGTATCAGAGCAGCCGGGGGTTTCGGTTGCTCCGGCCAGCAGAACTCTATGGCCAAACGGAATAGTGCACGGAGGGGGGGGGAGGTTGGTTTCGGACGACGCTTTAAACAACGGGGCTTCGGGCTAAACAATGTGCAAGCCCATTGTTTCTCTCCGTTGCTTAATTGGGCAGAATAGCGTGCCATCAGTTGTGTGTGTGTGGTGTGTAACCCTCCACATGACACAATAAGCAACACAACTGACGGTTGCTTCTCCACCCCCACCCCCCCGGTTGTCTAATGTGTCATGCGAAACCAGCCAGTTTCTCCCACCTTGAAATGCAGGAGTGTAGAACTTAAGAGTAGGGGAACATACTCTTTAAAATGAAGGGTCTGTTTCTGAGCACTCATTGAGCGGAGGGATGATTCAGAAATATTTTCAATACATATGCTCAGGAATTTGTTTTCAGCACCAGAACTGAGCTGACAGTCCTGTCACATACACAAGCTTCAGCTGTTGGGCGGTATAGAAATGCGGTAAATCAATCAATCAAATAAATCAACTGGTTCTCCTCCGCCAACTTACTTCCATCTCAGCTTCATAATTTAGAAGGGGAAGGGGGTAAGGGAGGGAAGCCAGTTGTTGGTATTGGGAGTCAGGATCCCTTGTTGATCTACTGCAGATCAGCCAGAGGTCTACCAGCAGGCCTTGGTCTACGTTTTGCCCATCCTTGACATAACAGTGCGAAGAAGCGAGGCTGGGCCTCTAGGGAAAGCCCCAACATGCTGCTATTCTCACTCGGCACAGAATGCCCAAGGAGGCCCAAGGCTGCGTGAGAGAATTCCCAATTTGTATGCCCCACTTTCCTTTGGGGGAAGGGGTTTTTGGAGGGTGCCTAAAATCCCGGCACCTGCAGTGCAAAGGTGAATGCAAAAACTGGATGCAAAAACTGCTTACACCCCTCTCGATTCCCTGCCAAAATCGTAGGTAGAAAAGTCACCTGGGCAGGTTCCTTTTTGAACAGCCCCCTCCCCACAACCTCAGATGGTTTGAACTCCCATCAGCCCCAGACAACTGAAGAATAATGGGACTCCTAGTACAAAACATCTGAAAGTTGGGGGAGGCTGTTTTTGTACATTTCACCAGAATCGCAACCTGAGACAATGTGACTGACTCTCCCCTCTGCTTCCTAGCAATACGTGAAGCTGACCCAAAATGGAGGTCTCTTGGTTTTGTGGCAGCGCCCTCCATCTTTGGGCCAGTTCCCTCCTGGCGTTTCTGTACCCGTGATTCCATGGCTCCTTATGTAGACGCCCATATTCTGTAATGTGGCTCCCAGGGGCATCTGTGAGGGGAACTTGGACAGGTTCACGGCCTGGCACGTGGGTGAAAGCGGCATAGCAATTGTTGTCCTTTTCAAAATCTCATCATTCCTAGCCTAGTTCCGGCTTCTGATGCCCAGCGGTTGTCCCTGCTGCTCTCTTGCATTAGTGGTGGCTGTTGCACTGGCCATTACCTTGCTCTGCCAGAAACCGAGAGGCCTGTATTTCATATGCCCCTCCACTGGAGCCTTCCTTTGTTTTCTTTTTCGCACTCGTGTGCCTGTTTTCCTTTTCCATCTCAAAAATTCCTGTGCATGGATATATTGCCATCTATTCACATACACATCATATATATATATAGATCTCCCGTTTTGCCTGTGCAAGTACAAGATTGTTCCCCCTTGCACACCTGTTGTGGTTTATTTGTCTTCTCGTTCCCAGTTGCACGCTCTTCATGCCTTGTGCCTGTTCTCCGGAGTTCATGCGCCTGCCACCAAGCACGCCCTTGTTTCCGTATGTCCTTCATTTGCTCCTGCCCCTCATTTGGCTTTAGCCCAGCAAGGGCTGACCCCAGGACCTTGCACTACCTTAAGTAGCAGCTCTGTGCAGCCTGAGTGCTGGGCCGCAGGGTCCTTTACAGCAGGGGCCGGGAACAGCTGGCCCTCCAGATGTGGTCAGACTGCAACTCCCATCTGCCCTAGCCCACAACATCTGGAGGGCCACATGTTCCCCACCCCTGCTTCACAGGATCAAAAGGGTCCTGGAGGCTCAGTTCTTGGACTATGCTCCATTATTCTTGGCACTTCTAAATATACGATTGGCCTGAACGACTGCTTGCTTCTACCGTGGGGCCGGCCTTGGGCCCACCCAGCTTGCTTTATAGGCTCAACTTTTGCATGTCTATCCTGCTCTAATCCCTCTCGCTAGGTTTTATTTGTACCCTTACACAAACGTCTCTTCCCTGGCAGGATATTCCTCACGTCGGCCCAGTGGCCGGCGAGGCGGTCAACCTGTGTCCAGGCTGTGCCACTTCAGATGGCCCGTGAGAGCTGACATGGTTGGAATCTTCCTCCACACCCCAATAAATAAATACACCATGCGCATAGAATATCTGCAGGTCCGACAGTGGGGCAGGGAGCTAGCCTAGCCTTCTTCCTTGACATGCCAGTTTTCTCTGCGGAGGAGTTTTTTGTCTGGGGGAACATTTCAATCATATGAGCCCCCACCTGCAGCCTGAAGTGGACAACCTCAGACACCACTTGACTTTAGTACTAAGGCTTTAACACTTGTACTGCTTCTGTGCATTTCCTTGTGCATCTTACAGATGCGCAATGCCCTTTTTTTGTGTGTTACGTTTCCCCCCCCCCTCTTTGCCCCCGCGTTTGTTTGCACACAGCTATTCTCTTGCCCTTTGCATGTTTGGGTGTGAAATGACACCTCTGTCATTCTGAGGGACCCCTGCCCACTGACAGACCCCTGCCCAGGTGATACCCTTGGTTTGCTCTTCCTAATTCCGTCCTTCCCCCCCCCCCCCATGTCTGCCCCCAAGCCCCACGGGCTGGCACATGGCTCATTGGCCTGCTTCCACCCCCTGCACCTACCCACCCCACTTCCCCACGCAGAGCCCTGTGACGTGAGAACCCTTTCGTCTCTCAGAACGGGAAGCTTTCGAAGAACAAGAGGAAGAAACTGAAGAGGAAGCAGAAGCGTCAGAGTCAACTTCTGGCTGAACGCCTTCGGGACCTTCAGCAACAGGAGGAGCTGGTAGCGGGTGACGCCAGTGAGTCCACGGTGACCCCAGGTGAGCTTGGGGTTGGGGAGCGGCCCGCAGTGGTATAGCCTGTTCCCCCATGCGGTCAAGCCTGCCAGCTTGATGAACTCTCGTTGTCTGTCTGTGTGTCTGTCTGTCTCTCTCTCTCTCTCACACACACACACGTCCTCCATTTATGCACTTTCTCTCCTGCCCCTTCGCCCAGTTTAAACATTTGGGCTTGTGTGTCTCCACTTGCTTCTTTATTCCTGTATTCGGGAGTAGAGGACTAGATGGAACTTCCAACTTCCTGTTTTCATGCTTCATTTTATTGTCATTTTATTATTTTAAGATGCAAACCACTTCGGGAATTTTTCACCCAAGGGAGACAATATAAATATACTATACAAACCACCCATGTTTCACGTACCTTTAGACACAAACGCTTGCCAACGGAGTCACAGTTTGCACATTCCTTGTAGGCTGAGCGCTCCAGCGATTCAGGACCGACAGGAGAAAGTTCGTTTTCACACGGCACCTAGTTAGACTGTTGGATTTTCTTCCACGGGATGTGGGTAAAGCTGGCTTTAAAGGGTGACGGGACAAGTGGAGGAGAAGGCTATCAACGGCTACTAGCCCTGATGGATATATGCTTCCTCCAGTATCAGACGTGACACTGGAGGTAGCATATGGCCAACGTGCAACAGCTGCTGAGGAACGTAAGTGGCATGGCACTATTACGCTCATGTCCTGCTTGTGGATTTCCCACAGGCGGTGAACAGAATGCTGGACTGGATGGACCCTTGGTCTGATCCAGCAGGGCCCTTCTTATGTTCTGTACGCATTTGCATTGCCAGTTGCAAGCTTGGCTCTCTTGACCGGTAGCCATAGATAGCCTGATCTTCCATTACTTTGCCTAACCCCTTTGAAAGCTTTGCAAGTTGGTGGCCATCGCATCATCTTGTGGCAGCAAATCTTAGAATTTAACGACGTGCTGTGTTCAGAAGTACTTCCTTTTTACCTGGCCTGAATCTCCTGCCGTTTAGCTTCATGGGATGGCCGCTTGCATGCCACATCAGCCTGCAGGTACAGCCTGATGTGATTGAATGCTTCTCCATGCCATAAATACATAAATCTCTGCACGTAGAAAACTAGATGTCAGAAGGGTTCTAATCTACTCTACTCCTTGATCCTCTTCTTTCCTCTCCTGTAGACCTGCATGATGGAGCCCCCATCTCGGTGTCCGCAAGTGGAGGGGCAGAGCCCTTGGGGGGGTCTCTAGCTTGCAGCCCCCAGAGCTTGACATCATCCTCTGGCTTCTACACGCACAATGCCTACGACAGCTGCAATGGGCATTCTCCGCCGGGCACGGCCAGCCGCCATTTCAGCCCTGACTCGGCAACCTCAGGCTTCTCAGGGTCCCTCTTCTCTGGCTCAGCCATGTCGGGTGTTTCTAACCAGCGGGAGCGTGGAGGGCTTCTCTCCCCCAGCAGTGAGTATCCACCTTCAGTCCCGTATCCCCACAGAGCAAGGTGTCTAAGGAAACGTGCGTAGGCCCAAACATTGCTCAACAGGCTTAGCCTTCCACACCCCAGGTACATCTCCCCACTTTGCCCAGTGTCGCGACACCAGAGGGACACCTTGTTCCTCAGGTAAAAGTGGAGGCACACATGACTCTTACAGTCCCAAAGATTAAATTTTAGGAAATTTTAAGAGTAAGAATCACCCACATTCTGAAGAGAACGTGTTTCTGTATGAGTCGCTCTTTGGCAAGGGTGGGGAATGTGTGGCCCTCCAGCTAATATTGGACTGCAACTCCCACCAGCCGTGGCCAGCACAGCCAGTGGTGAGGGATGATGGGAATTGCAGTCCAATAAGAGATGGAGGGCCATATGTTCCCCGTCCCTGCTCTTTGGGGTGTCCTTCCTCTGAGGTGATTCTGAGTGATTGAACGATTCAGTTGCATCTGAGGCAGAGAATTGACAGAATTGTCTGCCCCCAGCAAGCCTATAGGGAAGGCTACCCAACTGGAGCAGCCAAATTTACAGAGACCTAGCAGACAGCCTCCACCCCTTCTTGGTAGCCATTTTGAACAAGGGAATAAAGCAATCCCATATAAGGGATGGCAATGGACAAGTTTATTCATTTATTATAATATATTTAGTGGGAGCTGAGAAAGAGAGGAAGACATCATTTTGAATTTTTCGCCTCAAAACAACCCTTTGAGTTGGTACCTCCCAAACACTTGGACAGCTTTTAGGCACTTCATTTTAGAGAGCAGCTGTGAGGCAGGTGTTTCCACACAACAGCTTTCTGTTTTTTAAATTCTGTTCTCAACCCTCAACTGTCCCATCAGCTTTTGGTACCTCTGAATTCCTGGTGAACCCCTTGGAACCCCAAAATGCAGACAAGATCAGAGTGAAGATAGCAGATCTGGGCAATGCCTGCTGGGTGGTAAGTGTGCCCCCGATAATAATAATAATAATAACAATAATAATAATATATTTATTTCTTACCCGCCTCTCCCTCTGGATTGAGGCGGGGAACAACATCAATACAAACAATATAAAATACATAAAACTGATTAAAAGCATATAAAATTAATACATTATTAAAATGTCAACAAAGGGGGTGGAGTTGGTTGGGCTGTCCATGAGAAGTAGGAAATGGGGGTTGTATTGCACAGGATGAGGAGCAAGTGGCTTGTTTAAGGGCTTAAGCTATGGGGATTAGGGAAAACTGATGTGAGCAACAGGAAAAACTTTCATAGAAGTGTAAATTGTTCTTTACATGAGGAGGTGTTTGCAAGACTGCAAACTTGGAAGGCACAGAGAAGAACATTCATCCTTCCCCCCTCACCTGAAAAGAAACATATATCACAAATACTTCAGGAGGGACATTTCAATTTTTGCAGAGCTTAGAAATAAGTACATTATTATTTATCACTTAGTAACTGCATTTGTAGCCCACCTTTCTTCTAGTACGTTCATGGTGGGTTGCCCTCACTTTCTACTCACAACCACCTTGTGAGGTAGGATAGGCTGCAAGTGAATGACTGGCAGCAGGGTCACCTAATGGATGAAGGGAGGGTTTGAACTCTGACCTCACTGGCAAGAGTCCACACTGGCAACTTTATTGTGATACAGCTAAAAAAAGAAAGTAATGTCCGTAGAGAATATTCACATAATATTGTAGAGAGTATATTGATTGGTATCTCAGAGGAAGCTGCCAAGGAGCAAGGCTTACATGGGGGCTTGGTAGGACCCATATGCTGAAAGGGGCTGGGTGTCCTTTGTTGTGAGAGACAGTCTGCCTTTTGGAAGGTAGAAGGGGGGAGGGGTGAAGTAGGATTCTGGTTTGGGTGGCAGTGCACACACGCTCTGAACTGAGGCAACTGTGTTGTCGTGAAGGAGGCATTGAGCCGGCCTGCAGGGTGGCTCTTTGAACGGGTTGCCTGTCATGGGATGTTTATTTATGTATTTATTTCATTTCTATAAATGTATTACATTTTATTGTGGAGAGTTCAGGATGTGGGCTGTGTTGTCCCTGTGAGCGTATGTGGGTATATGATATTCACCATCTTCCTAATTTTCTTAGCACAAACATTTCACAGAGGACATTCAGACTCGCCAGTATCGGGCACTGGAGGTCCTAATTGGTGCCATCTATGGCACTCCGGCTGATATCTGGAGTACGGCATGTATGGTATGTTCAAGAGCTTCCTTCCCTGCTCCTCTGTATTACCTTGATTTTGGTGGTGGTGATGGTTTTAATTTGCATTGCTCGGGGTTAGATTTTTGACACAAAACACATCAAGTGCAGTCAGCAGCTTTCCATTGGCACGCATATTTAAATTCTGGTTAGACTTCCCCTCTGTTTTTCCAGTGCCTGGAGAAGTGGGGCAGGAAGAATCTTGCTAACCTTGCTCTGAGTCTCCAAGACTCATGGCGACTTACTACCCAGGGTCGCGATATGCAACTCCTAAGTTCAGGGACAGGATGCCACTGAATACTTCTTTGTGGAAGGCTGCAGGAGGAGAAATCTAGTGCCCCTGAGTCCTGCTTGTGGGCCTCCCAGAAGCATCTGGGAAGCTACTTTGGGAGACAGGATGCTAGACTTTGGTCGGATCCAGGAGGGCTGCTCTTATGTCAGAAAGATCATCTCTCGCATCTCTCAGCAAGGGTGTCTTGCTCCTTTCTGAATGCAGCACGAGTTCTGGAAGATTGCCCTGCCTCTCTGCAGGCTCAGGAGAACGGAGAGGGATCTCACCAACCTGGTGCTGAGACTCAGAGCAGCTTGGAAAGCGGCTTGGAAAGCAACGAGACCATCTTGTTGCTTTCCTGGCCTCTCCTAGGCTGAGCACAACAGGGATGTGCTCCTGCCCTTGATACCCAGCACAATGGAAACACCTCTGCAGTTTTGTAATTCCAAAGTAAACAATAAAGATGGCTTTCCCTTCTAACAACAGTGCAGTAGCTTTGGTTTGTTGAGTTACCTGCTACCTCGCAATCCCTTCGCAGTCTGGCAGGCTCCTGTGTTGCGGTGGTGGTGTAATACGCAAGCTTCTTTTGAATCAGGTGGGCTGCATGTGCCCCCTCCCCATGGCTGTTTCTGCACCCCCAATTTTCTCGCTACCCTTGCTGGATTTGCTGCTGCCACAGCAGCACTGGAGGGGGAAAAAAGATTTTGCAAGGGAGCCTCCTGGGAGCTCAATCCAGCTTGCAAACAAGCCATGCACTTCCCACGTGCCTTTGTTTCCTTGCACGAGCGCTGCTTTTCTTGCCGCCCCCACAAATTCAGCAGCCATTGTGCAGATGGGGTGCAGCCCCTGGTGGGTTGCACGGGAGAGCGATATGGACCCCCAAAGGTTGCCTAACCCTGTTTTAAATTGACTAGGTCAAATGCTAGGTGGTTAATGAGTTAAATGTTTTCCCTTTGTTGGCAGTCCTATTTATAATGTGATAGCCACACCTTTGAAGTAACTGGACAAGTTGAGAACTTGGACTGAAAACCTCATGCCCTTTAGACGCCATAATCAAAGCCATCAAAAGCCAGGCCTAGTAGAGACAACTGAAGGCTGGCCTGCATATCTCACACAGCCTCCGAACAACGTCCTTATAAAAATTCCTTTGGAGTTTCTTAAACTGAGCAGAGACTGGTAACGTGTGACCTTCCAAATGTTTTGGCCGACGACTCCCATCAACCCTAGCCAGCCTAAACAGTGGTGAGGGCTGATGGGACGTTCAGTCTAAAAACATCTGGAGGGCCACATGTTCCAAATCCCTGCATTTGAGGCAGGTTCTTCTAAGGCTGGTGCAAAGGCCTCAAGAGAAAAAGGTTGGGCTGGTTGGGTGGGGGGTTTTCTGCCTCCCCAACACCTTCACACAAACACCTTCATCTCAGCACGTAATGCCAGCGACTGGAGCAGACTCTTCGTGACAGCTGTGTGGTGTGTAAACCAGTCCGCCAAATGCGTCAGCACGACCCCTCATGCTCTGAGAATAGCTCTGTGTGTGTTCTTGCTGGACTCATTTTGGTGCATGATGGCACAACTATTCAGAGGTCAGTCACAGCTCCCGCCAACAGCAGAATCCCTTTGCCATTTACACTAGTGACTAAGCCTGCCCTGAAAACCTCTACAGAAACCAGACAATGCCACATGAGCTCTTATGGCCAGCTGCTTAGTCCTTAATGACCTGACTGGTTTCCTTGTAGTTCCCTGCCTTTGGCTGGAGGTTCAGGATCCACTAAGGGCTGAAGCCCTGACATTGGTTGATCTGAAAAATTGTTTATTGGCCATGAGGGGAGAGGGGACGTCTCTTAACTCTGTAGATGTGATTATCCCCAGGAATGAGTATAGACATACACACACACACTGATAATTTCCTCCCTCCTTTCTTTGACAGGCGTTTGAGCTGGCAACTGGCGATTACCTTTTTGAACCACACTCCGGTGAAGATTATACCAGGGATGAAGGTAGGAAGCTCTGCCTGGATAGTGCGTGTGTTGTGGGGTGTGGCTAACTGGCTTGGTGTTTTTTTTAATCTGGAGGGCGTGGGTGATACCACCGGAGGGAAATGGAGCTGCTTGGCCCTTTCTGCTGCCCTCTTGAAACCTTTGCTGTGAAAGGAAACAATGACGAAAAGTTGCTCCAAAATGGAAGGCCAGGGCGGTAGTGGGGGAAACCCGCGTAGATCTGAGGTGGGCGCAATGCCGACTCCTGGCTTTTGAGAGCCCTTGGGCAAGACACCATCAATGGGCCCCTCTCTCTCAAGGTGTCTGCCTTCCCAGCGCCATGGTCACCAGCTGCTCCTGCTCCTCTCTCCTCCTTACTACCTCTTATTTGCTTGACAGGCTGAGAGCCAGTGAGCAAGGAGGCAGCAGCATCTACTGCTGCTCCCTGTTACCACCACCCTTGTCTGGGCCAGAGGAAGAGATAGGTGAACAAGCAGGTTGCCGTGATGAAGAGGAGGAGCCACTCCAGGGGGCTCTTGTCAGTGGAACCCTGCTGGGATGTGGGCCCCTGGCAGGTGCTCAGCCATGTCTACCCTGGGCGAATATCTAGCTTAGAAGAGGCAGTGGTTGGATATAGTGAAACAAATAGGGTCAAAACCCACAACCACAAAAAAAGCGCTAAACAAATAATTCCAAAGGTAAGATTTCAGTTAATGTACGTAGTTCTCATGGAACTCTCTCACATCTGTAATTATACACCACTTTACAATCACGCATGTATAGTATATTCAATGAAGATGCTCAAACATACACCAAATAGATAGTATGAATAATTTCAAATTTTATCAATATGACTACTATCACGCAATTAATTGTACATGAATTACATACCTTTCACACAAATATTGTAGTTATCTTTTACAAATAGTCCATGCATATAATGGTAATCTGAAAGGATACATAGCGTGTAATAATATTTCAATTTTACAGGAATCCGATAGACTTTATCTGTTTCGAGAAACAGGTCAAGTCTACCGGATTCCTGTAAAATTGAAATCGTATTACACGCTATATATCGTTTCAGATTACCATTATATGCATGGACTATTTGTAAAAGATAACTACAATATTTGTGTTAAAGATATATGTCACCTTGGTGATGATGCATTGTTTGAAATATGTTTTGTATGTATGCAATTCATGTACAATTAATCGCATGACAGAAGTCATATTGATAAAATTTGAAATTATTCATACTACCTATTGGGTGTATGTTTGAGCATCTTCATTGAATATAATATACATGTGTGATTGTAAAGTGGTGTATAATTACAGATGCGAGAGAGTTACATGAGATCTACATACATTAACTAAAATCTTACCTTTGGAATTATTTGTTTAGCGCTTTTTTGTGGTTGTGGGTTTTGACCCCATTTGTTTTCACTATACCCTGGGCGAATAGATATTTCTAGGCAGATCAGTCATCCCTTAACATCTTTTAGCATCGTGTCACTGAGGAGGAACCCAACTTGCATTCCCTGCCTGGGTCCTATCATTTTACCCAACCATCTTCCCCAGACATGATCCATAAAGCCTGCATTATCCCATATTCCTCAGTTGTATCACACTTGGAGCACATGGGCACGGCTCTGCCGCCAAAGGGCACCCTCTTCCATTCAAGGCCCCATGGCTCTGACGTTTTCCCTCTTCCAGATCACATTGCCCACATAGTCGAGTTGCTGGGCGATATCCCTCCGCACTTTGCTCTTTCGGGACGCTATTCACGGGAGTACTTCAACCGACGAGGTAAGTTGGGAAGTGTCCTGTTTCTATGATGGTTTGGAGGAGGCATAACCCTGACCCATACATGCTCAAAGCCTGTCTGTGGGCGTGGGGATGTGACAGGTGGGACCCTGAAGGTGAGCAAAACTTGGTATTGGATGAAACAAAGTCAGAAAAGTTTGCACGCTGCAGGAGTCTGGCATGGGCTCTGCCTACCCACATGCAGTGAATTTTCTGAAGATTTCAACATTTATTGGGATTGGGGTCCGCAATCAAGCTGACTTCATGCACAATTAATGTCACAGCTACACTGGTGGTTTTTCAAGTACATTATGCAGCCCCTGATCTCCATTCCAATTAATATGGAACACAATCCAGCAGGACATCTGCTTGTGCAGACCTCTTGCTCTTGTACAAGAGTGATCGTAGTCCGTGGCTTAGATCTGTCTGTCTCCCACCCCTCCACCTCTGGTGACCACTTCACCTTGCATTGTCATGTGGTCAATCCCTGGATGCTGCTACCTGCTTCCTGAAGATCCCAGTGTTTATTTTTAATATTTTTTTAAAGAACCGGTTTCTAGACCGTATGTCTCTAAAGATATACGTGGGCAATAGCTGCTGAATAAGTTACCCCATGTTAAGAGGGTAGCACTTTAGTCTCCTGCATGACATTTTTATTAATGATTTGGACGAGGAGGTGCAGGGAGTGCTTATCAAATTTGCAGATGACACAAAATTGGGTGGGATCGCTAATACCCTGGAAGGCAGAAACAAACTCCAAAGTGATCTTGATAGACTAGAGCGCTGGGCTGAAAACAACAGAATGAAATTTAATAGGGATAAATGCCAAGTTCTACACCTAGGAAAAAGAAACCAAATGCACAGTGACAAGATGGGGGATACTTGGTTCAGCAATACGACAAGCAAAAAGGATCTTGGAATTGTTGTTGATCACAAGATGAATATGAGCCAACAGTGTGATGTGGCTGCAAAAAAAGTAAATGCCATTTTGGGCTGCATTAATAGAAGTATTGCTTCCAAATTGCACAAGGTACTGGTTCCCCTCTATTCAGCACTGGTTAGCCCCCATCTTGAGTATTGCGTCCAGTTCTGGGCACCACACTTCAAGAAGGATGCAGACAAGCTGGAGAGTGTTCACAGGAGGGTAACGAGGATGATTAGGGGTCTGGAAACAAAGCCCTATGAGGAGAGATTGAGAGAACTAGGCATGTTTACCCTGGAGAAGAGAAGATTGAGGGGAGACATGATAGCACTCTTCAAATACTTGAAATGTTGTCACACAGAAGAGGGCCAGGATCTCTTCTCAATCAACCCAGAATGCAGGACACTGAATAATGGGCTGAAGTTAGAGGAAGCCAGATTCCGGCTGGACATCAGGAAAAGCTTCCTGACTGTTAGAACAATACAACAATGGAACCAATGACCTAGGGAGGTGGTGGGCTCTCCCACATTAGAGGCATTCAAGAGGCAGCTGGACAACCATCTGTCAGGCATGCTTTAAGGTGGATTCCTGCATTGAGCAGGGGGTTGGACTCAATGGCCTTATAGGCCCCTCCAGCTCTACTATTCTATGATTCTATGACTTATGACTAGCATAAGCCACAATACATTTTCCAAAACACAAGAGGCCATGCATATTTGTTGAATATAGACAGGTTGCAGCATTTTAATTTTATGTTTCCAGCGTGAAATATGCACAGCCCTGGTCACCCAGGCCTCTCTCCAGCCTTGTCCTTTGTTTGCCTTGCTTCCTCAGGGGAGCTGCGCCACATTAAGAACCTGAAGCACTGGGGCCTGTACGAGGTCCTGGTGGAGAAATACGAGTGGCCCCTCGAGCAAGCGGCCCAGTTCACAGACTTCCTCTTGCCCATGATGGAATTCATCCCAGAAGAGCGAGCCACAGCCGCCCAGTGTCTGGAGCACCCGTGGCTCAACTCCTAGGGCCAAACGCCGTCCAGGCAGACCGCTTGCTGAAGTAAGGGGACGCTAGCCCTCATGGATGACCCTGGCACAGCACCTAGTCCTGTCATTGGAGCGGAGGGAGGAGGTATTTGTTCTCCCCCTAGTTTCTCCCTCTAAATGGAGGGCATTCCGGGAAAAGATGGGACAAGAGGCTGATTACATGGGGGGGCTGAATGTGGAATCCCAGGAACCAGGTATCACTTTGTGGCCATTTCTGAAGCACAGCCAGAAATTGGAAAGATTCCCATGACCCATTGCCAATTCTTTTCGTAGAGGTTGCCCTCTTGGCGCTGTCGATGGCCGTCTTCCCTGCGTTGCCCTTGACTGACGCCGTTTGGCTGTTTTAATTAGTCGGGGACTCCTCGCAAATTTGTGTGTTGTGTCCTTTCTCCCCCCCATTTTAAGGCAGAAGGAAAAAGACTCCCACCTTCCCTTTCCTAACTCCAGTTGGCAAGAGAGTGGATGGGAAGCAGTAGAAGGAAAGTTCCCAGCAGGTGTATGTGTGAGTGTGGAACAGGCTAAATATGTGAATACGGTTTGGAAGGTGAACTGGATGATGTACCTGAGTGTTTGAGGAAGAAGTTGGAAGCAACAGCGTAAACCTCTTAGTTTTGAGTGCCCAGCCTTTCTGCAGATGGCAAAGGTGCCATGTGGTCCTGGCAAGCTTCCAATGCCAAGCCCCTCCAAGCTTCCAATGCCAAGGAAACTTGAGCTCTTCTGGAGCAAAAATTATTATGCAAGCGAATGAATTTATGCAAAGGGACATGGCCTTGGGATGGAAGTCCCATGGTGGATCTAGCTGGAAGGGCAAGAGAAGGTAGCACAGGGAGAAAGCAGTAGAAGTACATAGGTAGCAAACTGGGAGGGATTCCTGTTCCCAGCTGACTATCAGCCCCCAGCTGTACTTATAGGCATTTCCTGGAAGAATTCTTCAGAATTGTGATCAGTAGCTGAGTGAGCAGGTCCTGGTAGAATAGGGCCCCTTTTCTACCCCACAGGCATCTGAGAGTCCTATTTCCCCTCTCCCTAGATATATAGATCATAGATTATGCTGCAGTCCCTAATATGTAGGTTGCACACTAGCCAGGGGCTGACTTGCAAGTAATTGCTCATAATTTGGTATTGTGAGCATCACAACTTTAAAAACAAGTTTCTAGCCCTCATTGTGGAGAATACATTTTTGCAAGGGGGTAGACATTAAGAAGTTTACAACAGCTGGACATTTTGTACCTTGGGAAGTCCGTATCTCTGGTTACGTTTTATTCCGATACTCTCCATTTCCTTTATCAATCCAATCGTTGCTCCAGTTTATTGAGGTCAGTGGGAAACACAATAATCCTCATATCCAAGCTGTTCACTTAACGTATTGTAAGTCTTATCCTGGCTGGGGGAAGACGGAAACTAGCTGACTGGTGTTTGTTTGAGTTTGGGTGATTATCTTGGTGTTTGGGGCTGGCTAGAATTGTTGCCATCTCACCTTGCTGCTACAGTTCCCCCACCCACCCCGCCCTTTTCCATTTATATTTCTTGACACTTTTGCTACCTGTGATCAGCTTTTAAGGTTGTTGTTTTTTAAAGGCAGAGAGAACAGCTGCTCCAGAAAGCTTTGCTTAAGATGAGCAAAAAGTTCAAACTACTTTGTGCCTTCAAGGAGCCTACCTACTGTTTGTGATGAAGGATGGAAGAGTGAGGGGGCCGCAGCCTTTCCCTAAAAAAAGTTTGGACTCAGAAAAGGAGTAAACTACAACTAAAGGAAAGACACAAACAGGCTAAAGAAAAATCTTAAAGCTGAGGCTCTAAGCCCTCCTCTCCCAGGGATATCGGGTTGGATGCAAACTAAGTTAGTTGAGCTAAAGTCCCATTGATTTCAATTGGAAGTAGATTCAACTAAGTTAATCAGGATCCACCCCATAATACTGGAACCCAGGAGTTGTGTCTCTGCCTGTAGCAGTGGATGGGTGCAAAGCCTTCTGGACAGCCCCCCCCCCCCCCCAGCCTGGTGCTTGCCAGACGTGTTCAACTGCCATTCCCAGCCGGGGAATGATGGGAGTTGCAGTCAAACACATCGGGAGGGCACCAGGTTGGGGCCAGTTGCTTGTGGGTATGGAAACATCTGGGTGCAGTGTTACCCAAGAGGAGTGTCTTTAAACCAAAGTTGGGTCGCAGGAGAACTAGGCCAAAGGAAAGCGATACAATACCCTTTCCTTGCACTGCAGTCTCTTTAATGCGAAGCCATGGCCTTTGTGCTGGGTGTGGCCCGTGTGTGCCAGTGTCGGGGGAGTGTGTGTGTTGGTGTTTTGAACCCCCCCTGTGCTGTTGCAGGGATTGAATTCGAGACTTTTCATTAAAACATTTCCAATAGCCTCTGCCTCCTCTTTTCTAAGGGCAAAGCGTTTAGGAAAACCATGGCGGGGAGAAGAGCCCCACCAGGAGCAGGTTCTTAACTCTCAGAAGGGGAAGAGTTAGGAGTCTTGTACACTCCCTCTGAAGTGAGGAAGTCTTGCAGCTCTCCTGGTGTTACTTTCTTTCTGATAGCATTGCTATGGAGGGAGAGAGGGCCGGGGCAGTTCTACACAAGGACGATGAAAGCCTGAACCAATCCGCTTCTCATTTCAAAAAAAAAAAAAAAGCAATCCTCCTGCTACAGAACAACTCAATTCAGCAAGACCTGGATGAGCATCAAAATGCATCATTTACTTCCAAGGAAGCCTGCTAAGTGCACAGTTCTTGCTTAGTGGGTAGGAGAGCAAGTTTCTAGCCCTTATGGCTGTAAAGGCTGGGGTTACAGCTTTAGTGTCTTGCGGCTCCTTGGTGCTCCTCAGTGCTAGCAGAAGCACACGAGTTAAGCAGATCAAGAAGCTGTGCACTATTTATGCAGGCTGAAAAATATACAATGCTTTAGAGCAAAAGTGTGGGGTTTCCCCCGCCCTCCCCACAAATCACATTGTAACTGTAACTTTCATTAAGAGAGAGGGTTACATAATTCAGTCTCCTATCCTGTCTGTCCTTCCTTGCAGGTTCCTTCAGTAAAACTCACCACGCCCTTCGCAAAACAAAACCAGGGTTCCTACCCCAAAGCCTTCCCCTGCTTTGTTCTCACCCCACATCAATCCATTTTCCTATGCTGGTCTGCCAGGAAACCTAAAAGTAACAGACACAACTCCAACCATGATAGACCTCATGTTTACATTTAATTCCTTTCGGGAGGTGGGGAGGAATTGCCAATTTACAGACTACGTACAGAAGACGAAGATTGTGCTTTGACAGCTTGTAATGGAAGGGTCAGCTCCATTCACAAATAGCAGGGTTGCTCCTACCTCTTTTAGGGAGATAGGAGCAGGTATTTGTTTCGTTTGCAGCTGGGATGGAGAATCTCCTCTGCTGCTGCTGCTGCTGCTGCTCTCAGAATTCAGAATATCACTTACTAAAAACAAAAGAAGAACAGTTCATTGGTCAATGCAAGCAGCTCAGAGACTCAGAATTATTTCTCTCTCATTCTGCCTAACCACACTCTGGGTTCCCGTTTTAAAAGTGGAAGTCCCCCTGGGCTTTTACTAGTCTCGGGGTAAGAGGACAAAAAACACATGCAACTTCTCTTCCTCAACGTCTGCCAATTGCCCTGCCCCACCTCCAGAGAGCTGCATTCTGCCACCTTCTTGCCCACCTCACCTGTGCCAGGTTAGGGTTAGATATGCGGATCTGTTTCAGGATCGACTGAACAGCTGCTGAGGTTGTGCCCTGGCCCCCAATATCCGGTGTGTGGGTCTGGAGATGAGGGAAAAAAGGTGTTGCATTGAGCCAGCCTCTCACAGCTGCCCGTCCACAGAGCTTTGTCTAGTTCAACAGCGATCTTCAACCTTTGCAAAAACTGGGATCCAGCTTTAGCCCAAACACAGTTGGGGAACCCACTTCGTCATTATAACTTTTTAACATATATGTGTATGGTAGAAGCACTGCCAGTGAGACCCAGTTTAGGTCAGCTTGCAACGCAGAAGTGAGTCCTGACCTACCAGAAGAGGCCGATAGTCAAGAAGAACAGTTGGTGTTTCCGTGCCTCAGAGAAACTCACAGAACTAAACAACAGAGGAGTGTGTGTGTGCTAGGCATCTCACGTAGTTAAAAAAAAATTAACTGTCCCGGCTTCCATGAAAGAAACTATTATAAAGCCACTATAGGTTTGCATCTACCTCTAGCACCAGGACAGTTAAGATAACACAGCTGCGGAGGGAGGGAGGCATGCATGTCTTGACTCTTCCAACCTTGTGACAGTTCACCAACTGAATGGATGGATTACTCATGCCAACCCCTTTCGAAAAACACATGAACTTTGTACCAACACTGCCCCTCCACAGCAAGTGCCAGAGGCAGAAGCCTATTATTTCTGAAGTTTTGTTTCTCTGCAAGTCTCGGTCGGAGCTTTCCTATAATGAAGGAGAAACTGAGGCAGAGGAACCTCCTTTTTGCTTTGCCCTGCCAGCTTACACTAGCTGGCCAGAACATGGGGAGGAGCATAGCTGTTTTCCCTTTTTTTTATTTGGCCCTTATGGCCATTTACCCATTTTTTTAAAACCTGTCCCTTCCCATTGCTCCCTATTGTGATGTATCCCCCCCATCCCTTCTATTTCAGGAGTATGTTGGAAGCAAGAGGGGTGTGATCCTGCTCTCCTGACATGGCTCCTTTTTGTCATCTCTAATACTGTGGTCCTTTCTAAAGCTGCAGGTAAAAGACATGCAAGATTGGACCTCTCCAGCCTCGGAGAGCTGAAAAACTCTATATAATGCCAAGGATGCCTTCTCAGGGACCATAAGATCGCACCCCATTTTCTCAGATTCATCTGCATTCCCACTAGGGCAAACAGACCACCTGTTCACCCATCTTTATCTCAAATGTATTTGGAGAGGCTCAAAGAGTTTGTTTTTGCTAATGGCTGCATCAATCATAATTTCTCTAGGAACTGTTCTAGCTTTTACTTTAAGAGCACATCAAACATACCTTTGAATGGCAAGATTGGTTTCATGTTCATTTTGGGGGATCCCAAAACCAATGTGAGGTGTTCTACAGTGGATTTTAAGCCCCCTGCTAATTTGTAAAGTTCCAAGAGAGAGGGCACCAGTAACTGTGTATCTTGATAAAAATCGTTATATCTCCCAATTTCTTGATTCAGCATTGGTCTAGGAGGAGGAAGTGGACAAGACAAGAGCAACTTACTTCTGCTTCATCCATGGAGGTTAGGACTGCTTTGCGGATCACGGATGCACAGGTGTGCAATCTGTAATGAACAACAGATCCATGGGGTGAACAGCAGCCCAAATCCAGTCTCTTCCCCAATCTACACACACACTTTGTTATGGTAGGAGCTGCCACTAGGTGGGAGAAGCGTTTACTTCATTTTTAGCCCACCCTTCCTATAAGGAGCTCAAGGCAGGGTAGGTGGTGGTTCCCACATTATATCCTCGGAACAGCCCTGTATCATACGTTGGTCCAGACACCACCTCCCAATGTAACATCACCCAGTCAATGCTACAGCTGAGCTGAAATGTGAAGCCAGGTCTTCCGACAGTCTAACCCAGTACGCCACATTAGCTCTCACAGTTAGGAACTGGAGTAATTGGGCCGCAGAGGGAAGTATGAAACTGCAGCTGGGGTGGAAAAGACAGGGCTATGACACATACTTGAGATGATCCAGCATCATACAGCTGGCAAGCAGCATGGCTGTGGGGTTGGCAATATTCTTGCCCGCAATGCTCTTGCCGGTATTGCGTGTGGCCTGGAGAGAAGGAAGAGGGGGGGAGGGAACAGGTGAGGTGTTAAAACACTGAATTATATGACCAGTGGAAAAAGCAAGTCTCTTCTACACCCCTTTCCATTTTTTCCAGGCAGTGCTTAACTAAGAGATGCTAGGACTCAAGCCAAACTAGGAATCACAGCCTCTGACTTGGGGAGCCTTTCTTCAGATTGAGTGGTTGCTGGTTGCAATTAGAGGGACTAACTTAAAGGAGGCTGCAGACAGCTAAAGCCAGCTGCAGCCAAGAGAAACCAGCACTCCACCTGCTTCTATGACTAAGGTGCAAATTATCAGCTCTGGACACCTGTATTTTTATACTCTCCTATGTCATGGGATCCTACCTCCCCATGGTCAAAGCTTATCTTGTAGATTCCTTGGGGCAGGGCCCTATCCCTCCCAGACCCCTCATGCTATAAAACAAGAGTGGGCAACACTTTCAGCTCAGAGGGCTCCATGTGGTGGGTTGGGGGCCACACACAAACACAGGACTGGAGGAGAGAGTGGGTGGGGCTCCCCCGAGCTGATGGACTACAGAGGGCAGCCTAGGGCAGGTTACCCACCACTGCTGTGTAAACAGTTCTGTATCATGATGGTGCTATACAAGCAACAAACAACCGCTCCTCGTAGTAAGATAGCAAGCAAGTGGCATAAGCAAATCGCTCCCCATGGGCTGCTGTGACCAGCACACACCACTGAAAGATGCTGCAAACCTCGAGCTTCAAAATGTCCTCCTCTCTGCCACATTGTCACAGCACACACCCAACCTGGTTTCAAATCTTGGTTAAGCTGGAAGCCTGGTTAGCCTTAACCCTAATTAATACTGGTGCCAATGTAACACCCAACCAGTTAAGACAGGTGGGGAAAATGTGATCCAGAGATGGAGCACATGATCCTGTGGCTTGCTCCCAATCGCTTAACTACAGTGAAGAGCATCCCACGAATTAAGTTTGCACAAGCACGTAAATAGGACACAGGCTCAGTTGGCAGCTTCACATTCCGAGTCAGATCACATCTCCCCCATTTTACCAGAGCTTTTGACATCCACCCTTCTCAAAATCTCAGCTTCCTTCTAGGGCCTCACCGTTTCAAAAACTGCATAGTTATGCCCGTAGTTGGCCCCCGGCACCAGGCCTGGACCTCCAACCAGTCCAGCACAGACGTTGTTGACGATGTTGCCGTAGAGGTTCGGCATAACCATGACGTCAAACTGCTGCGGGCGGGACACCAGCTAGGAATTCAGAAAAGGCAGTGAGCAAGTGGAAAGGTGATAGCCACCATGAAAGTCCTCTCTCTTCCCACTCTGCTCAATCACAAAAGAATGGCGATGTGTTTCAGGTCTATCCAAAATCATGCGTAAAGGCTCTCCACATTCCTGTGAATGATATTACTTCAATCACCTTTTATCACCAGGAAATGCTGCATTACTTTTCTCAAAGGAAAAGTAGGGAGGTTTTTACCGAAATGAAGGCCGTGGCCACAAGCCAATGACATCTATGTAAGTGTCACGGGATCTGCTCACAGAAGGTGGCTCTGTGGCTTTAGGGAAAAAATGGGGAGAAGCTATTCAGGAAGTTTGAGGGGGGCCTTTGTGGGAAGCTCAGAGCTGCACTGCCAAAAGGAACGGAAGCCAAGGTTGGATTTCCTTCACAAAAGATTCAAGTGTCGCAGCTGGACATGAATCCAGACCAACATCGGAGTACCTGCATCGTGGTGTTGTCCACAATCATGCTCTCGAAGGTGATGTTTGGGTAGCCAGCTGCCACCTCTTTGCAGCACTGCAGGAACAGTCCGTCCCCCAGCTTCCTTTACGGGAAGGAAAAAAGGGCCAAGGTCAGCCAGAGCAGATGGCCAACCTGCAGCCAAGGCAGCAAGCACTCGTGGTACTCCTGGACAAGAGCAGGAAGGTCGGTGGAGCATACAGTGAGACCTGTACTTCTGCCTGCCTCTCCCACACTGCACAACTGATGGCTCCGATTCCGAAGCCCAGGAGGACACGCTCAACAAACCACGCACAGCCCGTGACCTACATGATGTTGGCCTTGTGGACGGCTGTCACCTTCTTGCGACCGGTCTCATGGGCCAACTTGAAGGCATAGTCTGCAATGCGCAGCGACTTGGTCTTTGTAATGATCTTCAGGCTCTCCACCACGCCGGACACGCTCTGCAGGGAGGGGCATCATCAGCGTCTCTGGAATTTATCTCCAGCCAAGTACCAAGGAGGAAATGGGGGCTGGGAGGGAAATGGTATCTACTGGGCAAGCACACTGCAAACCCTGACTCAGAGGATTGTCATCTTTAGGAACCCGACTCTCTGCTTGTGGCTTTCCCCTCCAACGTATCCACTGTATCTAATTTTCAAGCGTGGCCATATATTAAATTGAACCAGAGCTGTAGACTCTGCCTGCTCGTCTCATACCCATGTGAAGCGAAGCAAAAGCACAGGCAGAGCCAGTGTGCACAGAAACTCAGCCGCTCACTCCTGTTTGCCTTGTCTGGGCAGCTGCCAAGAGGTGCTTCAGGAGGAAACTGTGAGGCTGTCCACGCTGGGGAGGAGGGGAGTCAAGAACCCTTTGCCGGCACCTTGGCTTGTGTAGGAAGCAGCACTTGGGAGGTGCATGATAGGAGGAGGAATCCTGGAGACTGGAGGAAAAGCTGAGGGCCAGGCTGAGCTCCTGGACTGCCACTTGCCAACCCCCAACACAAACGCTACTCTGATCCTGCACCGAACGTTGCTTAATCCGGCACCCTGCTATACAGCAATACCATCCCTCAACACCCTACGCAGACCTGCCACAAGCACAGAGCAGGTATACCGCAGAAGGTGCTTGCAAAGCAAATAAGCCTACTCACATGGGATACAGCCTTTCCCTTATGCAAATAGGGTTGAGGTTAAGGTGATGGGGCAATAGAGACAGACTAAAAGAGCAAGACTGGCTGCCATTGCTAATGGGCACCTCATGCTCCAGGCTGCTGTATTCCCCCTCCGTGTTCTCCCGGACTATCAGGATGTCAATGTCATGGTGTCTGGTTGCCACTCCTGGAAGGCTCTTGCAATGGATCACGTTGGCAAAGAGATCCAGATTCGTGCTGTGGAGGCAGAAAGGCAAAGGAGAAGGTCACACGGCATAGACTCGATGCCCAAGTCGCTTCAGAAAGCACTCGATCGGTTCTGCTCCATCAGTCCGACCAACTGCCTCGACAAGAGCATCATGTTACTGGTGATAAACCTGCTATGCTATGGGCGGACAACCTGCAGCACAGGAAGTGGGGGTTTCTGGCATGCCTGGGCAGGAGCTGGAGAGCTGTTGGGTCTGGGTCTGGTCAGGGAACACAGGGCTGTGCTCCCACCTGCCTCTCTAGTGCTGCGTGGCTGTCTGCTCCCGTGGCTCAACAGACTAGAAATAAAACCATACTAAGACACAGATGGTGGTGCTGTGGTACACACTAGTGTGTGTGTGTGTGTGTGTGTGTGTGTGTGTGTGTGTGTGTGTGTATATATATATATATATATATATGCTAGCTGAACATACTTTATTCCAATTCCAAGATTCATGGCTTCTTATTCTTTTTTTTAAGAATCTGGAATTTATTTATTACTGGGGTGGGACGTGTGAGAGAGTTAGAGGTAGGCAGAGGGGCTAAGAAACAGCATCTAGGAAGGGGTGAGAAGAATATGTTGAAGATCCTGAAGCTTCCTTCCCAATCCTAATTGTGCAAGCTGCTCGACACCAGTCTGGTTCCAATGACTTTATCAATCAAATACGGCAAACATGCGGTTGAGTATTACTCTGCCATATATGTTTTTCAAAAAGAGCAAGCTGAGGATCTTGAGTGTGCCCTACACAGCACCATTAGGTGTACTAGAAACTTTGGGGAGAAGATACCAGGAAGAGGATTCAAATCGTCCCTAGGAACTATCCATTTTGCCTCCTTTAACAAGCCCCCGTTTATATTTGAAGCAGCGTCCAACTCAGCACTTGCATAGCAGCCACTGCCGTGCAGAACATTCCCAACTACAGCAACGGCGTTACCACTGGAAGGGTCATTATTTTGGCCTATCAGTCGCCTGCCAGCAGAATCAGGTGCAGGTGATGCAATACAAAGGAGAGCATTGTCCAGGGCCCTGCAAAACCTTGAAAGGATAGACGGGGAGAGGACACCATGGGGCGTTCAGCCTTATGGAAGACTAAATAGCACTGGGAGGAACACAACCTACAAGAAATAGCTGATGACCCTACCTTCAATCCCAGCCTACAGCCCACGCTTTAGCTTTTAACCTCCTTCTGCACAAGCTGTCGCCCACTAAGCAGAGTGCAGCCTACCAGTCATGGATTGCTGCCTGCCAGAAGTCTGACCCCCGCCCCTTGTTTTGGCAGTCTAGGGAAGCCAGCAAATAAAAGAGGTGGCTCCTGGAGCGCCTGCTGCTGAGCCACTATCCATGCCTGGCTGGCTCAAGTTGAATAGGCCTGTTTTAACAAACTCCCAAGCACTGCCCGCCATTTGGGCTAAGCTTCTCTCATCTCACCGCAGTATGTTGTTCCGGGACTTGTGGGACGGCGGTAGGTTATGGTTCGTCTCAATGTTTCCTATAAAGCCAGGAAGAGAGAACCAGTTAATAAAGAGGCCCCACTTTCTGGTCCTGGCAAGCATGACATGCTGTGATTGGGCAATCTGATAATAGCACCTATTCTCATCCTGGTTGTCCGTGTGCATCATGGCTTAGGAACAGATGTAGATATAAGAGCATCAAGGCTGGGAAACCTGGATATTCAGAATTCCATACTGGCCACAAATAGACTGAGAGGCTGGAGGAAATGTGCTGTTTTTCACTCTCTGCCCATAAAGCGGGAATAAGCAGCACCCATCTTCCAGGTCTGTTGTGGTGATGCACAAAATTGTTTTGTTTCAATGCACGAGCGATCGTTGAGGCTCCCAAAGCGAGTCTCGTCACATATTGTTACGGCAAAACCCAGAACGGGCTCATTCCAGATGGAGAAAGGAAAAAGGAAGATTTGGAGCCGCATGAACTCAAAAATGTCTTAACATCCAAGAGGCACGGAAAAACACAGGGTTGCCCCGTTGCCTGCCACCAGTCAGAGAATCATGGGGCTGTAAATTATTGTTATTGTAATTACTAATAATCATATACCGCTTAGTATAATAAAATCTCTTGATGGCAAGGCGGCCATCCAGCCCAAATTCCATGTCCCAAGGCAGGATCATCCACATGCACCAGCCTCACCCGAGGATTCGGCCAACCTGATTAAGACCAGAGGGTGCCAAACATAGAGAGCAGGAGCCAACAAGAGGGGGGCCCCCACACACACCACGGGACCAGAAGAACCGAGAGAGCTGAGCAACACAAGCAAGTGAGCCAAACCACACGCTCTAGATCGGGGTGGAGGATGGGCAGCCCGCCGAATGTTGTTGGAGTACAATTCCCATCACCCTTGACCATCGGTTATGCCAGCTAAGGGAGCTGATGGGAGTTGCAGTCCAACAGCTTCTGGAGGGGTGCCTGTTCTCCATGCCTGCTAAAAGGGAAGGCAGAAGCCAATCCACCATTGGGACAGCAAACTCCTCCTTGTGTTGCGCTCAAGCCCCATCAGCACTGAGCTGAGAAGACAAGGGTGGTGGCTCCCTCCTGCTTCAAGAACCCGAGACCCAATGAGAGCCCCCTACGCCTCCCCAGCCCACCCCTCTGGCCTTTATCAAGCCCTCTACCCTTGTACCTCAGATCGGGCCCTGACCTCCTCCAGCACAACAGTCCCCTCCAGCTGCTCATCTGGAGTTAGCCAGCAATACCCAGGCCACCCCATCTGTTCAGCTTCCCTTTAGCAGGGGATCTGCCCCATTTGCACGATTAGACCTGCTGTCAAAAGATCACCTTTACCTTTCAGGGCCACACGGTTCCGCCGGATAGCCATGAGGGCATTCTTTATGTCCTCTTCAGAGGCCTCCGAGCTCACCAGAACTTCCTCAAAGTCCACGGGCACACAGGCATGCCTGGTGGAGAGACAAGAGAAGTCTGGGGCAGCCCTGGCAATCCCAGCCATGGCTTTGGGAAGAGAAGGAGGTCTCCCGGGTTAATACAAGCACTGAGTGCTCAGAGTCCGGGTGCCTGTGATTGATGAACAGCTCTGGAAAGTGGGGGGGGGGGGGGAGGGATTTGATACCTGAACAGTTCCTTGACATGAAGCATGAGTTCTGGCCCAATCCCATCTCCGGGGATCATAGTCACGGTGTGGCGTCCCCCATATTTGGCAGGTGGAGGCTGCAAAGAAAGAGACATGGGTTTAGGCAGATTAAAACAAAACCCAGAAATCCATACTCCTTGTCACCCCATGCTAGCTGGGGGAATAGCCGAACACTTCCCCATGGCTGCGCAACGCACAGAAAAACGATAGCGGGTTTGCTATTTCTGCTCTTCCTTTGAACAGTGGTGGGGAACATGTAGTTGTCAGATTGCAACTCTCATCGGACCCAGCCAGCATAGCCAGTGGTGGAGGCCAACGGGAGCTGCAGCCCAACAACATCTGAAGAGCCACATGTTCCCCATCCCTGGCTTTGATCAATGCCTGAGGAACCCCAGAGCTCCCAGAACAGTTTAACCCCCACGGATTCAGATTTCCTGTCCAAAGCTAGGTAGAAAACCCCAACAGCCCTGGCTCCCAGACAAGTAGCATCAGCTGCCCTGCTCTAATTACTAGACCGCCCTCTCCCCAACCTACAAATTCAGCCTGGACATAGGAAGCTGCCTTCTACCAAGTCAGACGATCCAGTTTAGTATTGTTCACACTGACTGGCAGTGGCTCTCCAGGGTTTTGGGAAGGAGTGTTTCCCAGAGATGCCAGGGCCTGAACTGAGGACTATTGCCTTCATGCCCCGCTTACATGCTTCCTGGGATCATCCAGCTGACCATTAAGAGATTAATAATAATAATAATAATAATAATTATTATTATTATTATTTATTACCCACCCTCTCCCTCTGGATCGAGGGGGGGAACAACATCAAATATAAAATACATAAAACTGATTAAAAGCACATAAAACTAATACATTATTAAAATACCAATTAAAATACCAATTAAACTCTTCATATTCATCTGGGTAGGCCTGCCGGAAGGGATCAGTCTTTATAGCTTTCTTAAAGTCAAAGAGACTATTAAGTCGACGAATCTCCTCCAGCAGGCCATTCCACAGTCTGGGAGGTGCAGAAGAGAAGGTCCTCTGGGTAACAGTTGTCAGCCTAGTTTTGGCTGACTGTAACAACTTCTTCCCAGAGGACCTGAGTGTGTGGGGCGGATTGTATGGAAGAAGGCAATCCCGCAGGTAACCTGGACCCAAACCATGTAGGGCTTTAAAGGTGATGACCAACACTTTGTACTTCACCCAGAAAGTAACTGGAAGCCAGTCAAGTGATGTTAAATGTGGTCACCCCTAGGTGTACCAGTGACCAACCTGGCTGCCATATTTTGAACTAGTTGAAGTTTCCGGACTAGGCACAGAGGTAGCCCTATGTACAGCACATTGCAGAAGTTGAGCCTCAAAGTTGTCAGCGCCTGCACTACTATCTTTAGGTCTTCTAACTCTAGGAAGGGGCGCAACTGGCATATCAGCCGAAGCTGATAGTAGGCACTCTTGGCCATCGCATCTATCTGAGGTGTCACTTGGAGCGATGGATACAGGAGCACCCCCAAGCTGCGAACACAGCCTTTCATGGGGAGTGTAACCCCATCCAGAACTGGTTGACACACGTCCAAACCCAGGTTGGGGCCTTTAACCGTAAGCACCTCCATCTTATCTGGATTCAGCTTCAGTTTGTTTTTCCTCATCCAGCCCATTACCGCCTCCAAGCATTCATTCAGAGGAGACACACTATCCTTAGCTGACGCTGTTGTCAAAGGCATAGAGAAATATATTTGGGTGTCATCAGCGTACTGATAGCACCCCGCCCCATGCCTCCGGATGATCTCTCCCAGCGGTTTCATGTAGATGTTAAACAGCATTGGGGATAGGATGGCGCCCTGTGGTATGCCATACAACAGCTCCTTCTTTGAGAAGCAACTATCCCCAATCATCACCATCTGGAACCTGCCTGAGAGGTAGGACCAGAACCACTGAAACACAGTGCTCCTGATTCCCAATCCCCCCAGGCGCTCCAGAAGGATACCATGGTCGATGGTATCGAAAGCCACTGAGAGATCCAGAAGTACCAGCAGGGACACACTCCCCCTGTCAATACTCAAGCGTTGATCATCCACTAAGGCGACCATAGCAGTCTCAACTCCGTATCCTGCCCTGAAGCTGATTTGAAATGGGTCTAGAAAATCTGTATCATCCAAAACTGCGTAGAGTTGGAAGGCAAATTGCCCTCTCGATCACCTTGCCCAGAAATGGAAGATTTGATACTGGCCTATAGTTATTAAGGTCCAGGGGATCCAGGGAGGGCTTCTTCAGAAGCGGCAGAAACACTGCTTCTTTTAAACATGATGGAAAGCTGCCCTCCCTGAGAGATGCATTAATAATATGTTGTAGTTGTAATCTAATTCCATCTCCTCCCTGGACGACCAGCCAAGAAGGACAGGGATCGCGAGGGCAAGTCATCTTCCTCACTCATCCAAGCAGCTTGTCCATGTCCTCGGTACTCACCAACTGAAACTGATCCAGTGTAATCCTACTTGTGGAGTTGCTGGACACTCCATTGTCAGTCTCTGCTATAATGACGCCATCTAAGTTGGCTCTTATCCAAGAGATTTTATCTGTGAAATGATCATTAAAGGCATCAAAGCGAACTACCAAAGGCTCTAAGATTGGGTTCAGGGGGAAAGGTGCCTGGGTTAGACCCCTCGCCACCCTGAACAGTTCTGCTGGACGTGAATTCGCAGACGCAATGCGTGCAGAGAAGAAAGCTTTTTTCACTGCACGTATTGCCACACCATAAGAACAGAGATGTTCTCTATGTTGTGTCTTGTCAGATATAAGTCGAGTTTTCCGCCATTGGTACTCCAGTTGTCGTCCTTCCCGCTTCAACTCCCTGAGATCTTCTGTATACCAGGGCGCCCGGTTAGAAGCAGATTGGAGAGGACATTTGGGGGTGATCGTGCCAATAGCCCTATTTAGGGCTTGATTCCATCTATTGACCAAGGCTTCTACAGGATCATTGACAATACCAGACACAGAACCCTCTAAGGCTTTCTGGAATCCAAAAGGATCCATCAGCCTTCAAGGGCGGACCATCTTAACAGGTCTGCCACCCCTGCAGGGGCAGGTGAAAGCCGTGATACTAACCCTGATCAGAAAATGGTCTGTCCATGATAATGCAGAGGTATTTGTCACCTCCGCCACAGATCCGTCTGTTCAGAACTGAAAACAGCATCGAGGGTGTGACCTGCTGAATGTGTAGGTCCAGAGACCAATTGGGATAGGCCCATGTTTGCCATGGATGCCATGAACTTCCGAGTTGCACCTGACAAACCAGCCTCGAATGGGATGTTGAAGTCACCCAGGACCAAAAGCCTGGGCGACTCCAACACCAGCTCCGAGACCTGTTTCGTGAGCTCAGCCAGGGAGTCTGATAGGCAGCGGAGTGGCCAGTACATTAACAGAATCCCTGGTCTATCCCTGGCCTTCAGACTCAGGTACACACACTCGATGTGATTCAATTCCTGGACAGGAAATCTGGTCAGGATAAGATTGTCTTTGTAGACCACAGCTACTCCGCCCCCCGCCCACTTTCCCTCACCTGCTCACTAACACAGTACCCAGCTGGGAGGGCCTGGGCCCATGTCGGGCCACTGTCATCTCCCAGCCAGGTCTGTGTGAAGCATGCCAGGTCAGCCTACAGGCGGTTTAGTACTAGATGAACTTTTGGTTTGATACAGCAGGGCTGTCCTTATTATTTTGGTGGCCACAGACTATACATGCAAAGCATGGGCCCTGCCACACATTCGGGCCCTGTCACCTCAGAGCCATCCCTCTGCCTCATCCCTCCCTTGTAACAGAAGTACTGAATTAGCCATCACCTTTTGCCCACCACCATCCAGCTTGGGCCTCTTGAGCCCCCTGAAGACCTGACGGACAGAATCAGGGGCTTCTGCCCATTGGTTCGAATGTTAGGCTTAACATTGACAAAGTGGGAAAACTACTTACAATTGTCTGTTGCTGTAGGTAGCAAGGAACAGATGTTGGGGAGAAGGGGAAAGAAAAAGAAAACAGATGTTTTAGACAGCAGCATACAAAATGCAATCTTAACTAAAAGGGTGCCTCTGTAGCCTTTTCTTTATTTAGTTATTTAATTTACAATATTCCTATACCACTCCATATCTAAAACAGATTCTGGAGCAGTGAACATAGGAATAAAACAGTAAAAGGCATAGAAAGATTAAAACAGCATATTAAAACTGTTCAATTTAAAGCAGAATACCAATAAAAACAGCGGCTGGTTAGTTGAGAAATGCTTCCTGGAAAAGAGCTGTTTTCAGGAGGTGCCAGAAGCAGCACAGTGTTGGCACCTGCCTGATCTCCAGGGGCGGAGAGTTCCAAAGAGAAGGGGCCACCACACTGAAGGCTCTTCTTCTGGTGAACTCCAATCGGGCCATAGGTTCATGTGGAATCACCAGGAGCATGCCCTCCAATGACCTCAGTGACTGGGCAAGTTGATAGGGAAGAAGACGCTCTCTCAGGTATCCTGGTCCCAAGTTGTTTAGGGCTTTGTACACTAGTACCAAAACCTTAAATCTGGCCCGGTAGTCAATAGGCAGGCAGTGCAGTTTCCTCATTTAGCCAGCATTTTAATCAGTACTGTGCCTTACAATCTCTTTCATCATTATAGCAGTCCTGCCATCTAAGACAGCTGTCAGTGAATTTGGGGACCACAGGGGAAGTAATACACCATAAGGCAGGAATGCTGCCTTATAGCATCTCTCTGGAACAAAGGAATAGCGGGCATAGGCTATTCCAGGGGTGCAGAACCTCAGGTCTGGAAGCCAAATCCGGCCTGCGTGTGGTCCCCAGATGGCCACACAGCCATTCCCTGCCGCCCAACCACTGATCGTTTGGTGGTTTCCTGGCTGTTAGTTTTTTCTCCATCCTGAACGGTTGAAATGCCTCTCCTAGGGTTTAGATACTGACAGTCAGAACATTAAGCTAAAATGTGCTAGTATTCTTGGCTCCATCCCTTTTGCTCTTGGCCCACCACTGGAATGCGGCCCTTGAGAGCTTCTTCGAAAGGAGATTTGCCCTGAGGCTAAAAGGCATTCAACACCTATGAGTTGTACACACCGAGGCCACGTTCCTGCGACTGCCATCTGTTAGAACCTGTACCTGTGAAGGAGAGAGGAAAAACAGGATACACTAAGGAGGGAGACTTGGGGAATCCAGAAGTCATTGATTCTTACAAGAGAGGAATGGGACGTAGCTGTGATTAGGCATCCTGCCTGGTCCCACAGAATTCTAGGATGGAGTGAGACGTTGCCACCCCCCAGGGTTATTTGAGCTGTCAAAAAGAATTTTGGTCAACTGGCTCATTGATTGCATTTTTTAAAAGCTGTCTTTTTGTAGTACCATGCAAAACTTTATGCCAATTACAAAAACTCAAGTTAGTTCACTGTCATGAAAGAATGAAATTGAACTGTAACTACCTATAAAGCTATAAATAATATTATGCAAATATAAAGGCACATCAGTGATGTTCAAGAGATCAAACACTTTTCATAAGCCAACATAACTCAAGTTTCGTTCAAAATCAAACTAACCAAATAAAACCAACGAATTTCTAAGCATGCAATCCCATATCCAAGGTCTGCTGGCCGAGAGGCAACAGAATTCAGCAGAAACCCTGCTCTGCTGGCATAATGCTGGATATCCCGTAACCAACAACGAAAAAAACAGTGGAACATCTCAGATATGCCAACAAAGCTGTTCTGCCACCAAAGATATGCCAGCGGAATGGCTGAAATGGGGCAGATCTGTGGGCAAGACATGGGTGGCAAAGGAGAAAAGCACACTTAATAATAATAATAATAATAATATTTATTTTTAACCCGCCTCTCCTTCCGGATCGAGGCGGGGAACAACAACAATATAAAACACAAAAATCACAACAGTTAAAAATTTTAAAAAAACAAGAAAAAATACTTGCGCCAACTCCGATGCCCATTCAAGCTACCATCATGCCCCTGTGGACAATGCAGCTTTACATAATTGGGATCCTCAGGTGGTGCCTGTGGATATCCCATGTGCGCCATAGTGCCCACCTGGCTCCCTGCTCCGGATTTAAATAATATATATTTAATATACATATATAAAATCTGGGAGGCTGGCATACTGCAAAGTGCTATCCTCCAGTGCCGTCTTTAAAAGAGGCGGTAATTACACCACTCCTAAAAAAGCCTAACCTGGACCCGGAGGAATGTTAACAGTTATAGGCCGGTGGCTAACATCCCCTTTCTGGGCAAGGTGCTTGAGCGGGTGGTTGAAGGACAACTCCAGGCACTCTTGAATGAAACGGATTATCTAGATCCATTTCAATCGGGCTTCAGGCCTGGTTTTGGAACGGAGACTGCCTTGGTTGCCCTGTGGGATGACCTTTGCTGGGAAAGGGACAGGGGGAGTGCAACCCTGTTGGTTCTCTTGGACCTTTCAGCGGCTGTCTGGGCTGGGAGTTGGAGGCACTATGTTGCTGTGGTTCTGCTCCTACTTGGATGGCCGATTCCAGAAGGTGGTGCTGGGGGATTATTGCTCTGTGCCATGGCACCTTGGCCATGGGGTTCCACAGGGTTCTATTTTAGCCCCTATGCTGTTTAACATTTACATGAAACCGCTGGGAGAGGTTATCCGGAGATGTGGGCTGAGGTGTCATCAATATGCGGATGACACCCAGCCCTACCTCTCCTTTTCATCAAACCCAGGTGAGGCAGTGGCTGTTCTGAATCAGTACCTGGGCACGGTAATGGACTGGGTGAGGGCCAATAAACTGAGACTCAATCCAGACAAGAGGGAGGTACTGTTTGTGGGTGGTTCATCTGTCCGGCTTGGTGATGTTCACCCTGTTCTGGAGGGGTTTGCATTCCCCCTAAAGGATCGGGTCCGTAGTTTGGGGGTGCTCCTGGATCCAGAACTGTCACTTGAGGCACAGGTGAATTCAGTGGCAAGGAGCACCTTTTATCAGTTTAGGCTGATATACCAACTGCGCCCTTATCTGGACAGAGATGGCCTAGCTACACACTCTGATAACCTCTCATCTGGATTACTGCAATGTGTTAAATGTGGGGCTGCCTTTGAAAACGGTCCGAAAACTTCAACTGGTACAAAACAGGGCAGCCAGACTGTTAACGGGGATTGGCCAACAAGACCACATTCAAAGCCCTAAAGTTTGGGGCCAGGTTATCTGAAGGAACGCTTCCTCCCATATGTACCTGCCCAGACCCTAAAATCCTCCTCGGGGGTCCTTTCCCCTGCCAAAGAAAGTGAGACAGGTGGCTACTAGGAGGAGGGCCTTCTCTGCTGTGGCACCCCAGCTGTGGAACCCCAGCTGTGGAATGAGCTCCCCAGAGAGGTTCGCCTAGCATCTACATTATACTCCTTCAGACGTCAGGTGAAGACCTTTTTATTTTCACAGTGTTTTAACAGTTCTTCAGTTTGATTTTTAACCTTGCTGTTTAAATTTGAATTTTAAATCCCTATCAATTTCTGCATGGCTGCTCGGTTTTTATCCTGGTTGTGCTTTTATACTGTATTTTAAATTATGTTTTTATACTGTCATTGTTTTATATTTTGAATGGTTTTTATGGTTTTCATTTTTGTAAACTGCCCAGAGAGCTTTGGCAGTTTAGAAATGCAGTAAATAAATAAATAAATATGTGCAAGGATGCCTCTGGGATTCAGGAGATAAAAATGTTTGGTGGCTGTAGCTCAGGGCTTTGTTTTGACGTGTGCTCAGTCACACAGGAAAATAAAAAAGGGAAGTTCAGAGGTGATAGGATACATTCTGGAGGACAGAGCAAAGAGAGGGGAGGTGTTTTTGCCTGTGCTGTGTGTGCATTTCTCTAAGCATCACCAGTTTATGATGTGAAACGGTACTGGAGTAGAAAACAGTGGGTTCAAAAGAGTACTTTTGAGTATTGGAACGCAGACCCCACCTTTGCCTTGTACTTAGGTTCTTGGGCAAGTTACTTTTCTTTTAGCTCCACCAGTTCGTTTTCTGGTCAATGAGTGTTTGTGACTGGGGATCCAGTGATAGATTTGTGCATGAAGGGTTTCTTTCTCAGTCCCAATTGTTTAATAATAGCAACGTCATCTAAACCCAACTGCTGAAAAGGAAGTTCAGTTTCAGGACTAAAAACGAATCCTCAGACTCCCAATGTGCTCAGGCACACACTGTCCTTTTATTCGAAGCATATGTCCTTCCCACCTACATCTAGTTGTTAGATATGGGTGTTCTAATAAAAGAAATAAGAACAAATTACAAGTACAAAAACAAAGCCTATGATCTGGAGGATACAATGCCCGACTAAACCCAACCCTTTAATTCTCGCCTACTCTATTTCTATCGTCCAATGAAAACAATCCGTAACGCAACTAATCCCACCCCTCTGGGAAAGGGACCGCCCCTTGAGAATCTTTCTAGAACCGCCCTCCCAAAGACGTCGAGCCAATGCAAGAGCCTCGTTCTCCTTTTGGCCCGCCTAAACTTTGTTCCCTAACCAATCAGAAACATCGCAACTGTCGTCCCCCACCCTCTCCCAGAAGGGACTAGCCGACCCGGTTTCCCTTCACTTCCCACAAGGTCAGTATCACAACCGCAAGTTAGTCGTCCTCTCACCGAACGAGGTGCCAGCAAGACCGGCTTCCAGAGTTGCCTGGTGGTGTTCAAAACTATCGAAGCTGCCATCCTTGAGTCTCCTTGAGGGAGGTCTGGGCGTAGAATTGAAGGAACCTAGTCCAAATACCGCGAGACTTGGCATAAAATCGCGCGAGAGGTAACCACAGGTTCCCGCGCGACTAGTGAAAGAAGCGCATGCGCAATAAAGATCCTCCGACTGTCTCCTACTTCCCTCCTCCACCAAGTCGGATAGGGAGAAAAGTAGGAATGCTGTAATCCTAATAAATCCTGCTGGCGTTTATTTTTTTTATGCCCGGTGTGCTTCTCATTCTTTCTCTGCAGCGATAAGGGGAGCTGTATTGGCCATTTTATTAGCTAGTTTATTAGCTAGGGTGCCCATATGAAAAAGGCAGGGCTCCTGCATCTTTTAACAGTTGTATAGAAAAGGGAATTTCAGCAGGTGTCATTTGTAGGTATGCAGCACCTGGTGAAACTCCCTCTTATTCACAACAGTTAAAGCTGCAGGAGCCCTGCCTAGCCTGACCAGATACAAAAGAGGGCAGAGCTCCTGCAGCGTTAACTTTTGTGAAGAAGAGGGAATTTCACCAGGTGCTGCATGCCTACAAATGACACCTGCTGAAATTCCCTTTTCTATACAATTGTTAAAAGATGCAGGAGCCCTGCCCTCCTTTCCATAGGGTCACCCTGGTTGAAAACAGTGGGGCAGGGGGGAGACCACACACAAAGAATTCCTCAAGTTGCATGAAAGGTGACTTTAATTACATTGCCACCTCTTTCGTCCTATGCAGATGGAGGGGAAAATCCTACAACTCCCAGCATGCCCTAGCTACGGCATGCATAGAATTGCGCCCTAAACGTCGAAGCGCTGCACGCTTCCTTGCTCTCCCAAGAGTGTAAAACAACCCTCCCAGGGGTCGCCTGATGCCTCTCTAGCCTTCCTCTATGATCCAGCATCTACGAGTCTTCTTCCCGCCATAGGCTGCCGCAAGGACCGGCATCTATGGTCACCGCACTCTCCTAGAGTGGCACCCTTGATAAGCGGCGCGCAGGCGCGTCCCCACTCTCTTTCCGCTCGGCGAGGTGAGTGTAGTGGTGAGATGGCCGCCGCGCTTCTCTGGCCTGCGGAGGTGAAGTAGGCCTCAAGCACGTTCCCATTTGGGCCCTCCGTGGCCCGTGACTGACGCTCTCTGTCTATCTCTCTTTCAGACCCGTAACCATGGGCCGCCGACCTGCACGTTGGTGAGTTTTCTTCCCCCTGGGATAGAGAACGGGGCGGGCGAAGGGAACGGGGCGGGCTGCGGAGGGGAAGGGAGGGTGGCGCGCGCCCGCCTGCCTGCCTGCCTGCCTGCCTGCCTGCCTGCCTGCTGTAGCACTACAGGGCCGCTGCTTTTAGGGGATCCTTCTTGATCTCCATTTCCCACTTATTTTCCTCCTAGGCCTGGAAGGATAAGTAGTCCTGGAGGATAAGTCTATCAATAGATACTAGCCGCGACCAGCTGGTGGCTGTTGCCTTCATGAGTTACCCACCACGTGTGGTTGATCTCTTCTTGGGAGCCAAAATGTTGGATGAGATCGGCCTTCCCCAACCTGATGTCTCCCTATAACCCTGTTGTGTTCCCATGCCTCTACAGCACACCAGGTTGGGGAAGGTTGGATTAGAAGCACCCTTGTTATATCACAATTTTTCAAATTAGGAAAGTAGATTTCTTTTGTGTTGGTTGCCACCTTGCTCCCCTGCTCTGAAAATGTTGAGAGCTGTGTTGAATTCGAACAAGACTTGGCCTAGGCCCGCATCCTGCTTCCAACAGTGGGCAGCCACGTAACTCTGGGCAGTCCACAAGCAGGGCACGGAGGCAAAAGCCCTCCTGGGTTTATCCTCACCACCTAGTATGTTAATACTTGGCATTTTTATATAGTGCTTAAGAGTGTTCAGTATGCATTAGGCAAACCTTATTGTTATCCTTAGGACAACACTGTAAGTTTAGGTCAATCTCATACCCATGTTGCAGATGGAGAGTTGACGTTGAAAGTGGTGTTGCCTAAAACGATTTAGTGTGTTCATAGAATAAGCAAAACTTTTTTTCCTCTCAACCATTTTGTTATATCAGATATTTGGAGAGGTGTTAACATGAGGGAAAAGAAACTTCTTGGTGTTGGGTGTAATTAAGCGGAGAGGATGACTCAGAAGACCACATCTCCCACCTAACAAATTCTGGTGGCGCCAACCCCATTTCATTCTCTTTTCTCTGCACCTTGTGCCAAAGTGAATTCTATCAGAATTAGGCACTTATCAATTCAATCTTGTATATACTTGCTGGGGCAGTGGGGGGGGGGGGGGTAGAAACTGTTACTTTGGCTCATGCAAGTTGGTTTTCCAATAATAAACATTTGTAGCATGAATGTAACAAAAGATATCAAAACTGGGCTCCAAGCTTACAAAATTGTGGATGGTTATCTGTGGCATATGGTTGCAGCTATTTGCCTTACCATAAGCATTTATTTTCTTGCCCTGAATTACTTGTGAAGGGGGTGTCGCAGACTACATTGAGGGCCACCAAGGGCTTGATATTGACCTTGGACTATGTTTGCTCAGAATGTACTGAGAATTTCTGAGCATTTAGAATATTTTACTATGCCACTTAATATCCTGCACTCATTTTTGTGTGAGCAGATTCAATGAAGCAAGGGCACAGTTGTATGGGAGGTCGATTCTGTTGCCATACCTCCTCTCCCCACCCACCCCCCAGGCTGGTTCAGACAACATGCTAAGCCACGGTGGTTAAGCATTTTGAGCTAAATATTGTGGTTTAGCGTGTGGAGTGAACCATTCCTAACCATGGTGGCTACATAACCACAGTTTAAACATACTCGCTGACCATTTACTGCAAAAGGGTTAGCAGCCTAACCATAGCTTAGATGTTGTCTGAAGAGGCCCATAGATAAGTGTTTGCCAGCCCTTTATTAATGATTTGATTAATGATTTATTTCATCACTTACCTGGTAACCATAGGCGACAAAAAATTGCATGCAGTGTGAGTGTGTATCATTCCATGTAAGCAACTAAGCAGATTGACTCTACCCAACATTCCTATAGCAGCCTCAGCAGGCTAGTAAAAAATAAAATTTTTGAAGGCTAGTAACTTTTGAGGGCTTGCAGCTTAGGCCAATTTCTAAACCCGCCACCACTCTTGCTTATCGACAGTTAAGAATTATCTGGGGAACAAGGGACAGTGTTATCTAGAAGCAACAAGTTGGCCAATTGGGAGATGTTCAAAAACCAATGGGTGGCCCTCAACATATCTGGCCAGAAGATGGGCAGCCAGGATCTGATCTATTTAAAAGTTCAGGTATTGTGGCTGCAAATAAAAAAAGTTAAATGTCCTCATCACCCTCTCTTCTTCCTGCAGCTATCGATACTGCAAAAACAAGCCTTACCCCAAGTCTCGCTTCTGCAGGGGTGTTCCTGGTAAGTAAGTTAGTGGTGAGCCAAGTTATCACTGGGATTTATTTTTGCATAAGATGAATTATAAATGGTTTTCTGAGCTTCCAGAAAGCAACATTAGACTTAACCTGAGGTGGGATTGCCTGATAAGACCCAAAACAGCCTGGTCCAAGTGGATGGCGCGTAATTTGGCCAGTGGCTTCTCCGCATTTGATAGGGCGTGTCGGAGAACTAGCCTCATTTACTTGCCTGTGCCCTCATGTAACAGTGGCTGATGAAATTACTTTTTCTTCAGATCCCAAGATCAGGATCTTTGACCTGGGCAGGAAGAAGGCTAAGGTTGATGAGTTTCCACTCTGTGGGCACATGGTGTCAGATGAATATGAGCAGTTGTCATCAGAAGGTAAGGGACACCCAACAGGTCATGCAACCTGCCCTTGCTGTGATTACATGATCTGCCCTATTCACCGTGTGCTTCTTCCCCACAGCGCTAGAGGCCGCCCGCATCTGCGCCAACAAGTACATGGTGAAGAGTTGTGGCAAGGATGGCTTTCATATCCGTGTGCGCCTGCACCCCTTCCATGTCATCCGTATCAACAAGATGTTATCATGTGCTGGAGCTGATAGGTGAGGAAAGGTTTAGAGACCCAGTGCTGATGTTAAGTTTTGGAGGAGGTGTATGAGTGAGCGCGCAGTCAATTAAGCCGACCAGCCCCTGTTGCTATCAGCGGCTGGTGTGCAATGACTGCGCACAGCAACCCCCTTGGTTGTGTACGTGCTCCGTTCCTTGTACAGAGCACCTTAAGGGACCTTGGGAACACCTTTTAACTCTTAGTGAGTTGCTTCTCTAGATATAGCATCTGCAATCAGCTGACTCTATTCACAAATTCCTCTAAGAGAGCTTGGCTGGTTAGGGTGTTGAAATCTAGTACAACCCTTGCAGATCATAGACTAAAATCTTATGCTCTTGTTTCTCATTAGGCTCCAGACTGGAATGCGTGGAGCCTTTGGTAAACCTCAGGGCACTGTGGCCCGTGTGCACATTGGCCAGGTCATCATGTCCATTCGCACCAAGGTGCAGAACAAGGAACATGTAATTGAAGCGCTGCGCAGGGCCAAGTTCAAGTTCCCTGGCCGTCAGAAGGTAATGTGTATGGATGGGGCCTTTCTTGTGTTTGTGGGGTGTGGGTATAAAGGCATTGGGCCTGTTCAGCCATCATGCTAAGCCATGGTTAGGCCGCTAACCCTTTTGCAGCAAATGGTTAGTCAGCGTGTTCAGACCTTGGCTATGTAGCCATCATGGTTAGTCATGGTTCACGCAACATGCTAAGTCATGGTTCACATGACGCGCTTAGCCATGTTTAGCTCAAAATGCTTAACCAACATTGGCTTAGGGTGTCATGTGAACAGGAGCATTGTGGTGCTGAAGGTAGGATGCAGAACAAGAGTTAAATCTCTCAATACTCGATTGGGACCTTACGATTCTTTTTAAAAAGCCAAGATAGCCGTGTTGGTGTCTTGCTGCTCATAACGAATTAATCCTTGGTGGAAGGTTCTTTGTGAATCTATTTTCTCTATATCACAGTGACTGGCAGTAGATTGGACTAATGTACGGAGCTGTTCTTAATATGCAGTAGTAGCTGTTTTCTGTGTTCATGTGTCTAGACCTTTAAAAAGCACTTAAGAGATAATTTGGAAATCTTAGGATAATGTTCTACTCTCTTCTCATTCTCTCTTCCAGATCCACATTTCCAAGAAATGGGGCTTCACCAAATTCAACGCTGATGAGTTTGAGGAAATGGTGACTGAGAAGCGCCTTATCCCTGATGGCTGTGGAGTTAAATACATCCCCAACCGGGGGCCTTTGGACAAGTGGCGTGCCCTGCACGCAGCATGAGTGCCTGATGTATCCATAGGCTGCTCCACACAGTTCTTTTCTTGAAGGAAGATTCATGAGAATAAACAGTTCTATCTAGCTGCTGTGTGACGGTTAATGTTTGGGTGAGCTTGGGATTAGTATAACCTTGAAAAGGTGTGGTTCACTCTCATTTCAAAACTAAAGGGAAGATGCTTGTGAACCAATGAGAGGGTCAGCAGTCCTGTCAATGTCTCGACAATTCCCACAGCAGTGTATCCCTGAAAGGTTGGTCTTGTTACATGTGTTCCTAAGGAAGGGGGAACCCACAAAACATGCAGGCAACACAATCAAATACAGAATTTGCCTGTGCTTGAGAAAAATTGTCTCTGCACGCTTGGCTGCAAGGGAATGACAGTAGAAAACAGGCAAGTGTAGGCAGAATGAGCTCTCTGCTGTTGTTGTAGTGTCATACAATGGCCACTGGGAAGAAGTGTGAGGAGAGGGCAGAGATACATATACACACACAATATCTCACGCTGCACTTTTAGTAATTTCATGCTGTACAACCCTGAGAAGTCCTTCAAAATTATTCAGTTAGGCAAAAATCCATTCTTCAGAAACAGGCTTAGATTTGTATTTTTCTGGCTCTTGTAAGTACAAGTAACTGCACATTAGTTGCATGTGAAGATTGCCAAAACATTTAAAGATCTAAAATGGGTGCATAACACACTGACCGCATGTAGTGGGGGCACAGTGTTACCCCTGTCTGCTACTGATCAGCGTCACTAATGGTGCAGAAGCAGCTATCTGGCAATTTTGCAGCAACTGACATTGCTGCTTCTATGTTGCCATTAGCGGTGCAGAAGCAGTGGTGCCCATTGAGGTTGCCGGGAGAGAAGCAAAAACAAACGTTTCATTTCCTAGTAACCTGGAAGAAACAGGTATGACTGTTTCCATGCTGCTGCTGTCAGCATAAAAGCAGTCATGCCCACTTGTGGGTGGGATGGAGGAGGCTTTAGCTTTCCCACCCCCACCAACAATCTTGTGTGTGTGGCTGCCAATGCCTGATGCAGACCTTGTAAAATCTGGGATAGTTAATCATGTTTCCCTTTGGTTTACTAAAAAATATCTGTTGACCTTTTAAGGCAGAATGGGGGTATATAAAGGAGTGGATAATGTGTGGCTCTATGGATTTTTTTAAGCTACGACTCCCATCATGCCTAGCCAGCATTACCAGTAGTGATGCCTGATGGGAGTTGTAGGCAAAAAACATCTGGAGGACCACAAGTTGCTCACCCCTGTGTTGTAGATGCTTCATTTGAGTTCCAAACAAGCACTGCAGAAGGTCAATGTAAACCCCACCCCCATACAATTGCTTTAGTCCCAACTGTTTCAGAAGTGTTCACCAGTGAGATGTCCTGCAACTGATGGTGATTAAAATGAAATAAAACGGGAAAGCTACCAAAAGCAAGTTGGGATCTGAGGGAGTGTGTGATGCAAGATCGCAATTGGGAAATCACACATAGTAAGTACATTCATAGTGAACTCTGGAACTAGATTAGCTTCCTTTTTGCCTACCCCTGAACATGAGGAGGGGCAAAGAGTGGAAACATTAAAGCCACCTCCTGTTTCTGAAACTTCCAACAGACTTTGCCATTTTGGCTGGAAAGGTGGCTTTTCAGCCAAATTAAAAGACACCTTATCCACTCTTAAAGAGTATTTTCATAACTTGAGAACCTGTAGCTTTGCTTAACATGGACCTTATCTTACCAATCGCCTAAATGGAGGTACTATTGTAATAGTTGTTTTCTTTCCCCATTCCCCTTGCTTCACATTTAGTCTCAAGGAATAGAAGGACGGTCAAAGACTTAGAGCTCCCGCTGGGCCTTGGGAGTAAGCCGCAGATTCACCTCCACAGGATAGTGATCGCTGATTTCTAGGGCCTGTAGAAAGGGTAGATGGGATGGGTTATCCAGATGTTGTCTCATCACATTCACACAAGTAGCTTGTGATGTGGGCATCCATGTGTTTCTTCTGAACTTGTTGAGGGAGCCCAATTGCACTCACCTCTTCTTCGGAGAGTCCAAGGGCTCGTGTGAAGTTGAAAGGCTTCGCCGATCTGGGCACAACAGCCCTGAGTAGCTCTTCCCCATGGACTATGATCCTAGCAGGGAAGGACAGAGAGAGTAAGGTGGGAACTAGGAGGGCACCATTCTCAGCTCCCAGCGAGAAGAACGGTTTACTGTGCAGATGGGACTGCAGATGGGAGGGCTGCTGGGCCTGGCGGTGGCATCAACTCAGGAACACCCTGCCTGTTTCTCTAGTGCTGTGTAGCTGTCTTCTCCCCAGCTCATTAGACATAAAAGAGACAAAAGGCATGGGAAAGGCTGCATTCTTATATACTATAGTCTATAAGTAAGGGGAAATAATGCTCCAGCCTCATCCATTGCCCTAAAGAACAGGAGCCTCATTCAAGCAAGAACATCAGCAAGGGAAGGTCAGCCTTGCCCAAAGTGCATTTAAATGGCCAATTATAGTTCACCAACTTGTTCAGACCTTGAAAAATGAATCTCCTTTCCCTTTTCCACCCACTCCCATTTGTTTGTCTTGTCATTTTACTTTGTAAGCCTGACGGGAGGGCCTGTCTCCTTTTTTTAATGTTGTTAGCCATTTTGGGCGACAATCCATGAGCCTATCTACACTACCACTTTAAAACGGTTTATAACAGCTTTAAACCGATTAATAACAGGTTCAAACCTGTTATAAACCGTTTTAAAACAGTAGTGTAGATAGGCTCATTGTCTAATAATGATATGAATATACTTTAGAGACAATTTGTGGCACGCTTGCCCAAAAGGCTGGCGACTATGGGGTTGCTTTTGTGAACGAGGCAGAAAATTCCTTTAGAGGAAGAAGGTGGCTAGGGCTGGAAACTTGGCTTTGGTACCTGTCGTAGGCACAGCATGTCCGGTGGCTGACTGTGGTGTCCTCTTTGTCGCTGATGAGCCAATGGAAGGCAAGGTGATTGCGTAGGCGGATCCCAGCCCAAGCGCTTGCTGGGATGTAGGCACCGGCAGCATTCAGGTCTCCCAGCACCATCACGTTCTGCTCATATTGTGGAGGGGGAGGGTTGCGTGTGAGTATTCAGTGGCTCATCTACTTAGCACTATGCTCCCACCATGTCTCCCATAACGTACTTCGGTTTTCCACCGTTGCATTAGCTCCATGCACACTCCAAAGAGCAGGTTGAGCTCACGGACAGCTTCTCGAGGACTAGAGTGGTGTAAGAGTATCACAAAATCCGGGATGGCTGTGGGTGGGTGATAGTGATTCAAATAATGGGAGGGGATGGTAAAGTTTCCACCTCTAATCTTATCCCCACCCCAACATAAACACAAGCTGCTCTCCATCATAGCTTCTGTATACATTTGTAATTTGTTTCCCCTCCTCTCTTTCCTTGTCTCTAATCTACCACATTCTCTGAGTACCACTAAAGAATCCAGGGCTATGTTTATGCCATAGGAGCATAAAAAAAATCCAACATATAATGTGGCACTGAATGTAACATTCATATGTTGTTGTTATTTTTAAAAAAGAGCATATTTCTAGTCCTTATGGCTCCAAAGATATACTTGAAATTGCATGTAAGAAATGGCGACTGAAATTTCAGAAGCAGGATGGGTTTCTCTATGAGAAAGTATGGTCAGGGAGAGGGTCACGGCACCCTGCATTTCTCTGTGCTTCTTCCCATGATTAGCACAGTAGAACAAATTTTTCAAAACAGTAACATTAGCCAGAGGACTTATTGAAATGTAGTTAACTTACATAATTTATATTGGTTGCTGAATTGATCCTTTCCTAGTCCAGAATTCTATAGACATGTATCCAGAACTATCTCTTGGAATGTCACGTGGAGAAACTGGCCTTTACCTGTGTACGAAGAGTGGAAGCGTGCAGCGAAGGGTCCCCTGACAAAGACCTCAGACTCTCTGGCATCCTCATCCCCAAATTCACACGAATCAGAAATTGACGCAACGTCCGTCCTGTCAGTCAGAAAAATAGGCAGCAGAAGGAGGATGCGTCCAAGGAGGCTTCATAGCTCACAAAGTTTAAGTATGGGAACTTCCCTCTAGGTACTTGCTTTCATAGTCTTGTCCACTGTATATGAAGGGGAACTTAGATCTGGGAGATATTGGTCTCTTGTAGGTCGCTATCACAAGCACACCTGCCCCGACTTTGCTCCACTTCATCAGCCCTGGACTCGCATGACGTCATCCCCATCCTGCTGTTTTCTCGCCCTGAGGTCGGGTTTTTTAGTTTCTGTTTTGTTGTATCCCTGAACAGGCAAAGTCTGACAGTTACAGGCAGGTATTGCAGGTATCGTAGGTACCACAGTAATACCGAGCACGTGCAAACCAAAACGTTAGACTCGCATAGGAAAAGGAGGGGGAACCGCAGAAGCAAACCGGGGGGGAAAATGTAGGTGTGATAAAGCCCATAGACTCCTTGCATGCTCTTGAGTGAGTCATACTTGGGCCTACTTCTTACTGAGGTGGTGAAGCTTGTGTCTGGGTTTGTACCACTTTAGAGACTGCTGGTGGGGGCTGTCATGACTGAATATTTCATTTTCTCTCTCTCTCTCTCTCTCTCTCTCTCTCTTTATCTTTATCTCTCATAGATATTTATAGATATTCTGCACATAGCAAACTAACCTAGCCTTCACCAAACCATGCTAATTTTCTATATGAAGGGATTTTTTTTATTATTCAGAGCTTTATCACACCTACATTTCCCCCCGGTTTGCTTCTGCGGTTCCCCCTCCGTTTCCTCTGCAAGTCTAGCATTTTGATTTGCATGTGCTTGGTATTGCTGCAGTACCTAAGATACCTGCAATACTTGGCTGTGCCTTTTAGACTTTGCCAGTTCAGGGATACATTGAAAAAGAAACTAAGAACCCCAACCTCAGGGCAAGAGAACAGCACGACGGGGACAACATCATACGAGTCCGGCGCTGAAGAAGTGTAGCAAAGTCGAGGTGGGTGTGCATCAAACCTTGCGTGTGATAACTGCCTCAGTCAACAGTCTGAAATGGTTCAGCTCAAACACTGGTTTACATCTTCAGTGAGAACTAGGCCTCAATTCCCCATCTGTGTGGTTCTTAAGGCCTAACAATAATGAGAAAATGTGGTGTAGTGGACAAAGAGTTGGAACTACTATGCGGGATTTGAAATCCAGGTTTAATCGCTTCTCAGCCAAAAAGTTCACTGGGTGGGTCTTGGGAAGTAACAGACTCGCAGAGCGGTCTGTCTAACTGTCTTGTTGTGAGGGTAAAATGTAGATCTGGAGGAAGAGTGGAATATAAATATAAAAAATGTAATGCAAATTTTAAATATGTACTATATAATTGGCTAGCGGTTTAGATGTTCTGAGATTTTCTTGGCTAGAGTTGGATTTGGTTCTGGGGGTTCTAGTTTAACAGTGTTCCAGACCCTCTCCCAAAAAATTACCGATAGACAAAGACATTCTGCTCCTTGTAGCTGCCTTGCCCAAGCCTCTTGCTCTCCAGGTGGCTATAGTGATGAGAAGGATCATACCTGCCAACAAGAGAGCGCCAATGATGCCATGTTGAGGCCCCATATGCCATGCCAGAACAGGAAATGGAACCCAGGAATTGTGTGAGGGTTCCTTTCTCTCACATCTTACATTCTTATTATTATTGTTGTTGCTGCTGCTGCTGTTGATATTTATTACATGTCTATACTGTGAGACACAGATGCATGTGAGACACAGATGCTAAGGCTGGTCTACACACATAGAAGCAGCACATTTTGCTACCTGAGGTAGGTGCATTGCACCCAAGGACGGCCAGGTTATTTTGGCACTTGATGCAGAAAATCCCACAAGCCCATCTCCCTGGCAGTAAAAGTACAATAATGCGTTAAGGATGCAATCCTATCCATGTTTAGACAGAAAAAAGTCCTCCAACTCCCAGCATTTCCCAGTCAGGCATGCTTGGGTTACACATCTAGCTGGGGAATGCTGGGAGTCGGAGGACTTTTTTCCTGTCTAAACATACATAAAATTGCACCCTCAATAACTGACAATGTGCTGCCCTTTCATTACACCCAAACTCAGCTGGCCAAGGTGATCACTCGAGCTCGCTCTACCTGATGGCATGGCTAACCTTTGAGAATGAGGTGCTAGAATCCAGAGCTGGCACTTCTAACTGCAGGTGGGGAAGGTGCCTTTTTAGAAACCTCACCCACCTAAAACACCCTGTGAATAAAAGCACACTAGCACATCAGGGATAAAGATTCTAGCTCAACTCATTCCTCCGTGTGCTACATGGCCAGCATTCACAAAAGGGATTCCCAACCTGTAGTCTGAAGCGGCCCTGACCATTATTCCACCTCATGTAGATCGGGCCTGTGATCGGAGGAGACATCCGCTGGTACCTGTTCAGCTCCCACAGCAGTGTCCGGATAGCTGCGCCCTTGGAGTCGCGCACCTCTTGCACGGCAGAGATGTCACAGCGAGAAAGGATCTAGCAGGGGGAGAACAGTGGGTGGTCAGAGCCTGAAGCTAGAGACAGGGTCTCTTCTGCTGCTGAGGTGCTATGGGCACCAGTTGGCGTTGCCCTGACCAAGCAGGCTGCTCTGAAGCCAAAAGGGAGAGTGTGGATAATGCGACGGGAGGGAAGCCGAGACAGAGATTATGTCTGCTTTAATGTTGCATGTCAACCATCTGCCTTTTCTATCAAAGGCTGTACAATATTCCCATCACAATATGGGGAGTAACCATGTTGATTGACAGAAGCAGGAACATGCAGAGCAGGGCCAGCGTCAAGGGCTGGCATGGTTGGGCACATGTCAAAGGCCCACACTCCAGTAGGGGCCCACTGACACAAGCCCCCTGAAGTTGTTCCCCTTCTTCACCCTTGCAACCTACTTGTTCACCTCCTCTCACTCTGGCCCAGACAATGGTGGTGTTGTGAAGGAAAGACATGCAGTAGATTAGGCTGACACGGCTCATGTAACTTTAACAGTTGTAGAGAAAAGGGAATTTCAGCCAGTGTCATTTGTATGCAATTCGTTCCTGGAGAAATTCCCTCTTCATCACAACAGTTAAAGGTGCAGGGGCCCTGCCTTCTTTTGTATATGGTCACTCTAGTATAGTGCCTGCAACTTTAACTGTTGTGATGAAGAGGGAATTTCACCAGGAACGACACTGGCTGAAATTCCCTTTTCTCTACAACTGTTAAAGTTACATGAGCCCTGACCTGGATTTTATCTGGTCACCCTAGTAGACTAATACTGAGGAGGAGGAGGTAATAGGAGCTCCGCTGAGGGAGGGACCCACTGAGGGTATTGTTATGCTCTTGCACCCCAGTCCTTGGAGGGGTGGACTTGCGGGGGGCTTCAGTGCTTGCTCAGACTTTGGTTTCCTAGAAGGAGAGCATTGGAGACTCATGGTGTTTCTTTTATGAAGGTTTATTTAGACTGTTTTCAGGCCTACAACAGCCCAACTCCAAGCAAACCTTGCTTCCTCTCAGCTGCTCAGCAGATCCCTTCGCAAGGTAAAAGCTGCTCTCCTTTTCTGTCATGTTCAGCCTTCCCCCAGATTCATTTCCTTCTACCCCCTTAAGCCTTGTAGAACAAAAAGGTTATCCATTTAGGAATTAGTGTGTGTGGGAGGGGGGGTCCTCAATCTCTTTAAAATCGCTCCACTGGCTGCCAATTAGTTTCCAGGCGAAGTACAAAGTGTTGGTCATCACCTTTAAAGCCCTACATGGTTTGGGTCCAGGTTATCTGTGGGATAGCCTTCCCCCGTACAGTCCGCCCACAAACTCAGGTCCTCTGGGAAGAATTTGCTTCAGTCAGCCAAAACTAGGCTGACAACCATTACCCAGAGGACCTTCTCTTCTGCCGCTCCCAGACTGTGGAATGACCTGCCGGAGGAGACTCGTCAACTTAACAGTCTTTTAGAATTTAAGAAAGCTATAAAGACTGTTCTCTTCCGGCAGGCATAGCCAGTGTAATTTTTAGAATGTTTTTAGGATGTTTTAGGATGTTTTAATGCAGTTTTAATAATATATGTCATGTTTTAATTAGTTTTATGTATTTTATCATGTTGTTGTTCCCCGCCTCGATCTAGACGGAGAGGCGGGTAAGAAATAAATCGTTATTATTATTATTATTATTATTATTATTATTATTCTCTCCTGCCACTCCCAGACTGTGGAATGGCCTGCCAGAGGAGATTCATCAACTTAACAATCTTTTTGACTTTAAGAAAGCCATAAAGCCTGATCTCTTCCGGCAGGCTTATGTAGCTTAGGGTGACCAACTGTCAGGATTTCCCCGGATTTGTCCTGGTTTTTGTTCTATCCTGGGTGTCAGGGGGGATTTTCTGTAATTTTCTATAATGTCCTGGAAAGACAAGCTTTCCCCTTTAAGGCCACATTAGCGTGGTTGGAGGGAATGACGAGCTTTCTGGAGGTGGGTTATTTCTATCCCACTGCTCCATTCAGGACCTTACAGGGGAAAGTATGTCATTCCTGGACATTATAGAAAAGGACCCGATTGGAGCAGTGGAGGGCGGGAATGACACACTTTCCCCTCCTCCGCTCCAATTGGGGCCTTTAAAGCAGTGGGGTGAATGACATGCTTTCCAGAGGCCCCAGAAAGCCACTTTCCCAACCCCCACCCCACTGAGGGTCCTCTTTTTTGGTTTCCCAAATGTGGTCACCCTAACGTAGCTGAATTTTAAGAGTGTTATTGTTATTTTAATAATGTATTCGTTTTATATGTTTTTAATCAGTTTTATGTATTTGTATTGGATGTTGTCCGTTGTGTTGATTATTGTGTCATGGGGGGGGACAGACACACAACAGACAGTATATTATTTAACAACGGGGGGAAACAACGTGCTGCTCCATTGTTTATAGGAGACCCATTGCTTATCACAAGGCCGGGACTTTCAGCCTCGCAATGGGGGGAGGGGCAACGTGTTGAGTATTGGGCACCCTAAAAATAACGAACCGTCAGTTGCCTTTCCCCCCCTCGGTTGCCTAAAGTGTCATCCGAACTCAGTCACTGAGTTATAAGGGTCCTGAAGGTAATTTAGACTGACCCCAACACATAATATAGCATCATGCCCAAGGGCCCTTAAAAACCCTGAACCTGCTCAGATCCAGAGTATAGGGGAAGAGGCTCTCTTGTCTCTGCTTGAGTCCTAAGAACTGCACCAGAATGAAATAACAGGACACTGGGAGAGATCAACTGCTGCAGGGTGAGTTCTGGTTTAGGGAAATGGAAAACACCTGATTTCCAGAGTGGCTGCTTCCAGAGGCTCTTCAGAAGCAGCAGGAACAGCCAGAGCACAAGGAAAGAGATGAAACATCACCTCTCTGTTGGAGCCTTAAGAACTTTGCCAAAAGAAGAGAGTGGGTCACGGAGAGATCATCTGCTGCAGGTTTTAAGAGATCTGGTTGCTATTTCCTGCCCTTGGCACTCTTAAGGGAGCTGTTTGCTGGCTATGTTGTTTGTCGATGCCTTGAGAAAGTTTGGTGTATTTGGCTCTAGCTGATGCGTTGCTGATGAATAATAACAGATGTAACGTTTTGATCATGGAATTTGCCCATTTTGTGCTGAATTTAAAGTGGGGTTAGTATTAGTGAAATGAATTGTTTGGGTTGTTATTATTACAATTGATGTATCGATATGCATTCTTGTTTGTGTTTTGAACTGCTTTGGGCCAGTGCAGATGGAAAAGTACTGATATAATATGATCATATTTAAATCGTATTCAAACGTGCACCAAGACCTGCAGGCTGTGAGGGGTCAGTTGGGATCCTGAGAGGGATGTTAGCCAGCTCACTCCTCTCCCTGGCATTTCCAATGGTCAGTGAGCTTCCTGCTGGTCTGGGTCCCTTCCCTTGGCAGGTGCCCAGCCATGCCAACCACTGACACTAGCAAGAAAGAGGCTCAGTTCACACAACACGTTTCTCAGCGTTGGTTTTAGAACACTACAGTTGAGTTTTTACACCACCGTTGAGAAATGTGTTGTCTGGCGGGAAAGCTCCACACAAGGGTGGAGTGGTTTTTTTGGGAAAATACTCCATGCAGAATATCCACACTGTGCAGAGGAGAGTTCTTGCACAACCGTTGTGTTGCGTGTTGTGTGGTGGCGTTGAGTTGACTTTTCCCACTGTCTACAGAGTTCGCTGGTAAGAGCAGCGAAAGGAGGGAGTGCCACTCTAGGATTTATTTATTTTTTGCAATAATGGGAGGACTGGGGGAGGAGAGAGGGTGTAGGAACTGTCAATCAAATGTCACGTTGTCTTTTGCTCAAATCCCACGGTAGCCCACAGTCACACAACAGTGAAATTAGAACATGTTGTGTGGGGAGTACCTCCTAAAAACTCAACCGTTGAGTGGAGTTTTCACACTGCTTTGACTACCGTGTTGTCTGAACTGAGTCAAATGGTGTTTTCGACCTGCTTTCTCTTTATATTTTGGCCATACTTGTGTGTGTTGTCCTGCTCCCCAAAAATATTAGGGCTGCAACCCAGTTGAATGCATTTTAATCAATTAATCATTTGTGTGTTAAAGGGTGCAATCCTATGGTCCCTGGGAGGGTGTCCCTGGGAGGGGGTAATGCCTCTTCTAAGATGGCACTTACAACCTGCAGAGTTTAGAGGTCCTTGCATTAAAAATAAGAACTTTTAAAACATCTGCTGCCCAATGAATTGGGAGCACTTCTTTAGTTGATTAATAACTTCTAAATACTTTCTATCTGAATAACTAATTAAACACTGCACCCCTAGAGAGCTTGAACCTTATTCCCCCTTGGCTCCTAGCTGGCCTCATCACTTTTTGTTTTGTAAACTGGGGTTAACATTAGGGTTGTCAAGATGTGCGTGTGTGTGCCTTAAGCAAACAGCCTGGCACACAGACATTTCTAGGGACAATTTCCCCCACCCCTCTATCTTGAGGTAAGGAAGAGCTTTGCTTGCTACCTGTTTCTTATCAAGCTCTTGCTAAAGGTACACATGCAGGTCCAAGTTAAACGATGATTGCAGTCTAGCTTGAAAAGGCATACTATTAGCTTACTGTAGACCTGGATCAGAATTAGGTGTGAGCAGGAATGCCTTTTAGGCCAGGCAGTTGCTGTCTTCCTCCCCCCCCCCCCCCGACCCCCAAATCCAGCCCAACTGCACAATTGTTTGGGGGCAGCCATATTTTCAGAGATGCCAAAGAAGCTGTGTGCCATTGGGGAGGTTTCAGCCCTGGATTGCTTCCAATTTCGCAGATGATGGAAGGGTGCAAATCTTGCATTGAGTCCAGCTGTTGTGAGATCTTTACCTAAGCATCCTCTGTAGGATTGCAAGACATCCTGGGGTGTGCAACTCCTGGTTTACATTGCTGCAAAGTGTCTTAGGCCAACTTTGCTTGACCACCCCCCTTCCCCATAAGATTATTCCTTAGAAGCGCCTATATTTCTGACCAGCTCATGAACTGTACATATTGAGTGACCGTTAGAAAAGGTTAAGTAGCCCTGTGTTTGTCAAAACTGCAAATCTTTTTGCTCAAGAGAGGGCTATTTAACAGATCATTGTTTCATACAGCTTAGTGGGAGACATCCAACATCATTCACATACAGAATGGGATTCCCCTCCCCCCTCCCCCCCTCTCATAACTGCTCAGGAGGGTTTCTTGGAGGGCACATTCCAGCAGCAATGTCCATATTCCGCTGGTAGACAAACAGTTGGATACAACCCCAGAGTAGGAAACCTGGTGCTTTCCAGATGTTTTGGACCATAACTCCCATAATCTTTGACCATTGGCTATGCTGGCTGGGGCTAATGGGGGTTGCAGTCTAAAACATCTGGAGATCATGAGGTTACCTACTGGTACACATGGGGTTCAGACAGACAAGGATCTTACCCAATTCCCAGCCCTTCCTGACAATGCTTGGGATTGAATCTGGGACCTTTTGCATGCAATGCATGTGATATAATATCAAGTAGCACCAAATACTCTTAAAATGTGCTACATATTTGCAATTAAAACTTACGCTTAATATATCCAAGAGAGGCCTTTGAATCTTATTGTGAACCAGGCTGTTCCTCAACCGAAATGGCACCTCTGCTCAAAATATCTGTTCGATACAAGGTCTTATATCTCTCTTGGTATGAATCGTTTGTGACTTTTTCTTCCCTACTCTTTGTTCATATTCACTTATTGTTGAAGCCCAGACTTCTCCAACCTGGTGCCTTCCAGATATTTTAGGCATCAACTCCCATCAGCCCAGCCAGCATGGCAAATGGTCATGAATGCTGGGAGCTGTAGTCTAAAACATCCAGAAGGCACTAGGTTGAGAAAGCCCATGCATAACAACCAGTAGAACCTACTCTTGCAGCCTATTGAAGAGACATTTGTGTGCAATGTTTTTGCCTCTGGGTAGGCCCAGCTGTCTCCAGATCTCTTGGGTTGGAGATGTTACAGAAAACAAGATATAACTGAAGTGACTCCATGACCCCCTCTAGAAGGATTCGCTTTGGCACCTGGCTGCCCGATTATGCACATATTCACGGAAGCGCATTTACTCCTAATACCTCTGTACGAGAGGCGGCGAAACGCGCTTTAAACTTGTTGACATGCGGAGAATCGCATGTTTATGCGGCGGTAAGGCGCTTTAACTGCCGCCGCAAATTAAAATTTGAGGTTTAACGCACATTCGATAATGCGCATAATCGGAAGTTTAAAGCGCCTCAGCCCCCAATTTGCGCACCTCTCTTGTAGAGGTAAAATTTTTAATCAGCCTTGAAAGAGCTTTAAACCTCTCTTGTAGAGGCACCCAAAGTTAATTTATCTTGCACTCTGCACACACTCTGAAACCTTGATAATCAGCTCTTTTGCATTTCTGTATTTTGCTTTGCTTGAAACAAAAGACTCTGTTTCTGTATGACTCAGAACAGAAAGTGCCTGATAGGTAGTGTAATCTTCTGCTCCAAACTATAACAAGAAAGCCTTTGTTTCTGCTTTCTGCTAAGTTTGCTATCTTAAACCTTGAGACTTAATGTAATGTCCGCAGAAGCTGTAAATACCAAAGCACCAAGTCTGGGCTTAGTGCCAGAAGATTCACCCTGCCAACTGATAGTGCCTCTGAGAATATAAAGATATACTTTTGCTTTTGTCCTTTAGTCAGTTCTAGATTTTCAGACGTTAGTCACTAGACTGGCTCTTTCCATGGAAAATAAATCTGTTCTGTTCCCTATACTTCGATCTGCTTCTCGTTTTCCTGGTTTGAAACTGGGACTGCCTCCAGAAAAACAAACCCTAATAGCGATTTACGCAACAGAGATACATAGTTTCTGGCTGCCAGCGTTGCCTCCACCTGAACCATTCACAGACTCACCTGGACAAGAACTCCCATGACCCTCTGGTTTGCTGCCTTGGCTCTTCCAAAGCTACGTATGTTGAAAGCACAGATTTTGAAGGCTGCGACCACAAGCTGCAGGCCCAGCAAGTTAAGCAGGAGGGTGAAGGCTTGTGCCATTGGCCCCAATGCATCCTACGTGTCCTGGATGTATGTAGTGAGCTGATCAGGAGGAGAATGCTAGCCCAGGGGGTCTATATCGCTGCATCAGCAGCTGGGAGGGTGCAGGCCTTTGTGCTCACTGTTGAGTTTGACACGTGACAATCTAGCGGAGAAAGTGCTGGGCCATGCCAGCAGGATGTCACTTGCTGATGGAGAATGAAGCCCCAGAAATTAGGTCCCCGCTTTCTCCTCCTGACTCTTCACTTGATTCCTCTGTCCTTCCAGAAACAGTCATAAATCACCCTTCACAATGGGCTGTTTTCTTGGAGCCTCAGACATTTTCTGGGAGCACCCCTTGGTCAAATGTTTTCTGAAAATCTAATTAAACCACACCGGCCAGTTCTCCTTTATTAATTCATGCTTTTATTGATCCTTTCCATTTATTCTGTTGGGATCATTGAAGCGCAACTGTAGAGTACAGTTGAGGTTGGTCAGGTTGTGTGTCTGCAGAATCATCACATGCAGAATCCTTTGTTGGAAACATTAAAGCAAGGTGTAAGCCTTGCATTTTCTGCTCTTTGTTTATGGCATTATTAAAACAATTCTAAGCATCCCAAGAGAGATTGTTGGCAACAAGTGGGAATTGGGGGGAATACAACACACACACACACACATACTTACACACACACACTTACACTTCATCATGCCACAAAGAACTAATCCACAAATAACAGAGGTTGATAGTGAATGGGAGAGAGTACAAAGCAAGATGTTTTGCAGAAGGTCCTGGGCTCTTTATTGCAAACCAGGAACATTGCTGAGCGCAGTTCAAACAGCACTGCATCATTTTTATCAAGGACTAAATGTTCCCCATTGAAATATCTTTAAAAGTGCTTAACTTTGGCAGAATAATGTCCAAAGCTTTTATAGGCACAGTGAAGGTAGGGAAACACAGACAGGTAAGGAGTACCACAAAAAACATGTTAACAGTTCCAGAAAAGGCATTTCCTCCATATTAATCACTGACTTTAAAGGTCTTATAAAACATTATGGAAATTGCAATAACATACACAATCCATACTCATCCCTCTTTATAGGTCTCTTTCTAGCTAGAGAAGGAAGTGAACTTCAGATGGGGTAAAACAATATAAAAAGCTCCATAGCACCTGTCCTGATTTACAGCATTGCCTTTTAAACTGGATATTTGATCTTCTCAGTTTAAAAGGTATTTCAGATAACAATTGGCTATTGCTTATACTGTGCAACGCTTTATACAGGATAAAACAAGTCCACACTTATTCATGCAGCATAAGTGGATGGAATAACACAAACACATTAGTGCAAATTCCACCCCCACCCAGAGAAAAACTGGTCCGCAATTCCATGTAATCGGTGTGACTTGGAAAAGGCCGGTCCGCTGCAGAATCTGCAGGTTGGATTCATAGAAATCTGAACTCATTTGAATCTGTGGTGCATTTCTCAAACATCCCTAGAAGTTCTCGGAGCTAAGAAAGACAAGAAGATTGAAAGCTCCTTCCCAGTCTCAGAATACCGATCCTATTTTTACATCTTTTACGAAGACCTCTTTGACCCAGATTGTTCTTTTCTTCAGAAAAAATGACACATGTGATCAGTTCTTAAATTTTTCAAAAAATTAACCCTATGGAGCATGTTCAATGCGTACTCTTGTAGGACATATGGTTAACCTATTCTGTCCACTGAGAACGGGAGAAGACGCAAAAGGCAGTGAACGGCTTTAAATGATAGAGAGGTAGACATAGGTTAAACTTTATAAATAGTTCTTCAGCAGTGGGAGGATTAGAGAGGCTGTGGAGATACTTTTTAGTTTTAAGTTGGAAAGCATCTCTGAGGGATACCCTGTTCTAAAGAAGATCTACACCAGCCTTCCTCCAAGTTTTGGATTTCAATTCCCATTCACCTCAGCCACATAGCCAATGCTAAGGAATGCTGGGCATCGTAATCTAAAACATCTAGAGGGCACCAGGTTGGGGAAGGCTGATCCTACACAGTCAGAAAAAAACCCGCTACCCAAACAGGATGGTACCACAGCTTCAGAATTCTGGCAGGGGTTGCATGCTATATGCTCCCGGTTCTTAAACATCTGCCTAACATGTTTGCTTTTCACACCAAGAGAGATTTTGATGGTGGGGAGCATTTATTAGAACTATTTTTCATGTTGTGGGTTAAAATACAATGTTAAAGTAGCAAGAGCGGGTGGCGGGGAAGGTTTCTGAGTGACCGTGTGGATTTGAGCAGTGGGAAGCAACATCTCCCATACACTGGTGAGGCACTAATTCCCACATGCAGGGGAGCTCTTGGTTGGCAGGGGAGGGAGGTGTACTGGGTGGGGTGGGGTGTCCTCATCGACCTTAGTGCATTGGTTACCTCTGTGTGCGGTTGGCATTTGCTGACTCCCCGGCATTAGCTGCCTGAGGTGGTTAACTCAGTCCATCCAATGACAGAGCCGGCCCTGGGCTGGCTCATGGGCGGAGCCATGTGGTCAGCCAGTACTTGAGACCAAAGAAAAAGGTCAAAAACACAACATTGCCAGGAGGCAAGATCACAGGTTGGCATGGTCAGGCACTTGCTGGGGGCGCCCACTCTTGCAGGGGGGGCACTGACATACCCCCATGAGTTATGCCTCCTCTTCATCATTGCAAGCTGCTTGTTCACCTGCCTCTCACTGGCCCACCAACAGAGGTCTTGAGGAGGGGGAGGGGCAGTAGGTGCCACCTGCCTACTAGCTCTCGGCCTGTCAAGCAAGCAAGTAGTAGCAATGCCGAGAGAGGGGGGAGCAATAGCAGGTGGTGACGATGGTACGTAGACTCACTGAGGGAGGGGGCCCATTGAGGGTTCTTGCCGAAGGGCCTACAAAAACCTGGGGCTGACACGGAGCATGATTGAGGAGCAGCCAGGAGGTAGCAAGGAGGACCAAAGAGAAAACCAAAACCCAGGCACAAACCAGGTCTCAGAAAGCCCTTGATGCTTGAGCGTGGCTCAACTGGAAGCTTTCTTATACTCCTTCCTGGCCAGGAGGACCCAAGCACCAGCCTGGGTCAGCGAATTCAGTCCAGGGCCTGCAGGTTCTTCACTGAGAAATGGCTTCCTGAAGTTCCATTGTTTACCACTCAGGGGAGCCTTACGCACATCCAGCAGGTTCTGACATCTGGAAACTTCCCACAACTCCTTTTAGTCCTGGGGTTTCTCTAGTCAAATGTGCCCTCTACACCTTGAACGAGCAAGACAGCATGGCTATGGCCAGCAACACAAGACTGGCCGGGCTGACGGGCTGGAGTCCCCAGCAGGCGGAGATCAGCTCCACCTCCACAGGGTAATGGTCACTGATCTCCAAAGCCTGGAACAGTGGAGAGAGAAAGAGGGAATGAGGAGCTGGGAAATAATCGATAGGGTTTCCGTTCCCTGCTCTCAACACAAGAAAAAAGGTGCCCTCCCGATAGCAGATTTCAATGCAAGGCAGCTACCTTTCCTCCAGGGGCACTTCAGGTGTCCAGATGCAAAAGAGGACATGTCCTCTTGCCAGGCAAGTTACTCCTACTGAAATCCCCTCTGCTACAAAACTATTAAGGGGACAGGACTCCCTGTCCTCTTTTGCATCTGGCCACCCTAGGGGCACTCCTCAAGCCAGTAGCAGTGATCGCATGACTCACAGTAGTCCCACAATAACGCATGTGGGAACCATTTGTGGAGTGCAGAGACAGAACTACAAAGATGCATTTATCCTTATGCAGATACACCCTACTAAAAAGACGGGGCTCTCAACGGACAGAGGGAGAAGGCTCTGAATTGGCTGATGATTCAGCACCTTGGCGTGCTGTCTGTTTCTCTGCCTCTCTCTGGAGAGCTGATGCAGGAATAGCAAATCTGCTGCCTTGTAAGTGTGCCTGCTGTTTGCCTCTATCTACTTAAACCCTGCTTGTATATTTGTAAATAAAGCACATATTATGAAGACTCCATCAGTCTCCAATGTTTCTACTCCAAAGGAAATTGTCCCTGTAATTGGGATTTACCACCATGCAGTAAACAGGGAGCACAATACTTTATAGATGTCAAGTATTTCTAAGACAACCCCCTGCTGGAGAGGCAGCATATAGGGAAGAGGAGGCAGTTAGCACAACTCCTCTGAACATGAAGATGCTCAGACTGAGGGAGACACTCAGCATATCTTGATGCTTGTAGCAGGATGTGGTGAGGGCTTGGTTCTGTAGGATCAGCTGACCCCTAACATAAGGAGGATTCTAGCCTGTGATTTTAGCATAACAGTTTTATTGCATGAAATTGGTTTTAATAATATTGTTGTTTTTTTACTATGTTTTATGTATTTTATTAACTTTTTCTGTAAGCCACTTTGAGTTTATTTTATAAACAAAAGTAGAACATAAGTATTTTAAGAACACGGTACTATTGTGATGGCCATAAGCCTCCGATCTCGGAGGCTTACAGATTGCCATCGGGTGCAGAGCGGAAGGAGTGGCAGGGGCAATCTTCACCTCCACGCTCCCCCACTCTGCATTTTGGCAGACAGGCTTTTTTGCCCATCTAGCTGGGGCTCTGTGGAGTGGGGAGGAAGGAGGCTGGGGAGGCCTGGGGATACGGCATAAGCCAGCCTCCCTTGTCCCCTTCCCCTCCTCTCTGAAGTCTCCTTTGTGGCTTTGAAGAGGCAGCTGGCATGGTTCTCTGTGTGCTGCAAGGGGGAGAGGGTGGGGAACTCGGATTCCTGACTCCAAGGTCAGAGCGCTATCTCCAACCTCGGATCCTGGAAACCCAACTATCCTATGGCCCACTATATTCTGTCTAGGAGCCATAAGATTACTCTCTAAGTATTCTTAGCCCTTCTTCAAATAAAATGATTTTGCACACTGTTGGGTTAAAAATCTGGGTTGTTTCTCCCTCTGGATTCACATGTCATGGAGCACAACCCAAGAATGGAGTGTTCCTGGGTTGTTTTGTAAACCAGAAACAAAGCTGAAGCAGTGAGCAGTTAGGAGGCAGCCTGCTCACTCCTGTGCGGCCCCTAACTACCTATGCATTAAACAACCCATGGTTGAACATGATGTGCGAACTAGGTCATAATAACCATGTGATTTCTACATCCTCCAAAGAACTGCCCGGTACCTCTTCCTCCGAGAGTCCAAATTCCTTGGGGAAGTCAAATGGTTGAGCTGATCCAGGCACAATGGCAGCCAAGCAGCGTTGGCCGTGTACCACGATCCTGTTTAGAGGTGAGGGAGAATGAAATATGGGTTAAAATAGAGTGGACTATGCAGTTTTTCACCTGAACCAAGCCTGGGTTCCTGGATCCCACCCTGTGATACAGTTAGGTAATTTTAGACACTAAAAGCAATTATCTTACAGGTCCCCCTCTTTAGATTGTAAGGAAGCCCTGCTGCATTTGGAGACCCTCCTGTTCATTTTGCTGAGTAGGACCGTAGGTGTCTCCCCACAAAGTCCTGCCCTGATGGCACCTCTGGCCCCCACCTGTCATAGGCACAACGGGTGTTTTCTCGAACGGTGGTGTCCGCTTTGTCCCCAATGAGCCAGTGAAAGCCAGGCTCCCGGCGCAAGCGGATATCTTTCCAGCGTTTCTTTGCCACGTAGCCACAGTCAGCATTGAAATCACCCAAGAAAATCATGTCCTGTAAGAGGGTGTGCATGTGTGGGGAGAAAAACATTAGGTCTCCTAGATTGTTTAACTGAGTAGCAGGATCAGTGCATTATCACGCAAGGGATAGAAAAGTTATGTCAGCTGTGACTGCATCCTCACCCTCTGGGGAACCATTGGATGAAGTGGCTTTTTTGGAAGGCTTTTGGTAGCGACTGATACTGTTTAAGAATTCTTGTTGCTGCTGTTAGTGGAATGTCTGCTTCTCTCTCTCTCTCTCTCCGTGTGTGTGTGTGTGTGTTGAAATTCATATCGTTGTCATGTTTTAGTAATAATCAGTGAACATTCTTGTAAAGCAAGGCAGGATATACATTTTAAAAATAAACCAGTCAATTGCTAATAGTAATGTAATCTTTCTCAAGTGCCTCCAACCATTAGATATGGTGGTAAGATTAAAAAGATAAGTGTATTTTCTAATCAGAATTCCCTGGTTCACAGTACAGCTGCTTAGGCTGCAATTCTGTGGCTTACTCTCCCAGGAGAAAGCACCACTGAACACAATGGAACTTAGTCACTGTATTACAGCAGCCCTCAAATGCTTCAAGGCAGCCACCTCAACAGCCAATCCATCCCTACTGTGGTATTCTCACCTGCCCTCCTCCCTTATCCAAGTGGACTACATCTCCCAGCATTCCTGACCATGCTGGCTGGGGCTGATGGACTTTGAAGACCAAAGCATCTGGAGGGCCACCAGGATGGGGAAGGTTGAGTCGAGGAAGGGGGCAAAAGACACTTGCAGAGTGCCTTGGAATACGCAGAGACACTTATATCTAGGTGAGGATCTGTACATTGTCTGCCCACAGCCATGAGCAACCTCCCATCTCTCCTCTCCTTCTCCTCTCAAACATCCTGAGGCCCCAGCCAGCATTCTCAATGATTAGGAATGCTGGGAGTTGTAGTCCAAAACTTCTGGAGGGCACCAGGCTGGGGAAGCCAGCTTTCAGTAGTACTAGCAACACCGCAAACTTTACAGTGGCTGGGGCGTAATCAGTACTGTTGCCAACAATTAAACATCAAAACAAACAGCTCTTTAGATGCACTGTGAGACAGCAAGCCCCTTATATTTTCTTTTCAATGTCAGCCCCACATCCCTTGCAACTCCGTACCCCGTACCTCTGTGCCCCAGCGTGCCTGTACGTTCAGGAAAACATCGTAGAGAGCATCAATTTCGGACTCTGCTTTTAAAGGCATTGTGTGTTGTGGGATCAACACCAGCTCTGGAAGCTCTTGAGGAGTGGAAATGGAGAAAATAACCATAAAGAACAGGAGATGGTTTGAGATCAAGTCAAGTTTGGAAATTACAGTTTGATCCGGGCTTGTTCTCACTAAACAATTTAAATAAACCATGGTCCCTGACTTTGTATGTAACCAGGGTTTGTTTAAAAAGCAGATGCTTCCAGTCTTCTCCTCTGGTGTGCCAAATAGGAAGAGAGAGGAGTAGGTAAGCCTGAAGTTCACTGTGGTTAATTCATGTAACAAAAAGCCATAGTTTCATCTTAAGTTTTAACTGGGCTTTAGTGCCTAAAGGCACAATCCAATGCATGCTTTTTTGTGTGTTGAGTGGGGTCAAATATGGGGTATGGCATTTGGTGCTCAGACCCAACCTCTCTGCCTTGTACTCAGTTTCTTGGATATGTTGCTTGCACTTTATGATTAAGTGAGCCCCCATGGCAGCCATTTTAAGGTGGTCTCATTACAGTTTCTCAGATATCGAAGTTGTGTCAACAGGGATCTGATGTAGACCATCATGGTGGTGTGATTCTATTCCCACAGAAGCAGTGGTAAATTTTGAAGTGGAGGCGCTCATCATGACAGTCCCCTTAGCCACTCCCCCATGGGGAGTCCAAACATTCTGGCAGCTGTACTGACCCATATCAACAAACCAGTTCTAGCAGTTTTCATCTCCACGAGGAGCAGGTCTTTTGTAAAGCTAGTGGGTCTTTGTTGTCCATTCAAGACCAGACCATCCCAAAATACATTGCACCAGAGAACACTATATTGTTGCTGGGAGAATTAATTTCTTCCTAGCTACTGTGTGAGGATTGAAGCAATGGAGGCTGGTGGTTCTGATTGCAGTGGGGCAGTGAATCCATTCTGGGTTTCAGTCAGAACCAGCCAGAGCTCTAAAGGATCCATCCAAGGTGCTGAACCCTATCCCCAAAATAGATTCAGCATGTTGGATAGCTCTTTTAGAGTTCTGGTTGGCTCTGGCTAAAACCCAGAATGGATTCACAGTCCCACTGAAATCAGAGCTACTGGCCTCCACTGGATTGCAGCTAAGCTCAGATCGAACAGAGAAGTCTGAGGAGGTAGCAGGTGATGTCTGCATCCTTGTTAATCAAGAAGTGCTGGCGCTGTGTCCCTCAAGCCCTAGCTCCACTGCTACACGGCCAAGGAGCATTGGGCTTGCAGATTTCTTCTCTAGACGTTCAGGCTGTCCTCTCCCTTAGCTGGGACTCTGGGTGTGTCCTGGGCAGTCACCTTTGTTTGGCAAGCTGAAACGGGCAATGAAGGGCTCCCGCGAAAAGACATCATGTCGGTCTGGATGGTTGTCCTCATATGTATAAGAGGCCAGCATCCGAATCCTCTGGTTCCTATGGGAAGGGAAAGGCACAGATAAGCAGTGGAGAGGCTGGCCCAGGGAGGAGGTGCAAGCCAGTGCATGTGGAGGCTACCAGGTCGGGGGAGACATTCTTTGATTGGCACGCTGTCAAATTTGCTTTTATAAGTGGGTCATGCAAGACGGGGTGGGAAAAACTCCACTCCATTTTGAAACATCAGTTGAATTGGGCTGAGGCATCAATTAGCTGGAACTTACTGGCTCATTGTCTGTATGTGCCACTTCCAGTAGAGTCATGTGGATCATTCTGGGGAGTGGAGGTACAAGACTACAGTGTATCTCGTGTGCGTTTTAAAGAGGCAAAAAGAGGAAGAAGTTGTGGAATATGAAACCAAAGAAGGGGAGAAATAGCCTGTCTTCTGTGAGGAAGAAAGGAGGAGTGTTACTTCTTCACTGTGGTGGTTGTGTTGTCTGGTGAACCTTGGCTACAGACTTCCAGCTCCGCATAGATGCTGGCAAGTAACGTGGTGATATGCAGCTCCCTGGCAGGGCTCCTAACACAAGTCTGAAGCAGGGATTCTCTTTGTCCAGGGGTGGGCAGATAGTGGCCCTCTTGATGTCTTGGCCTACAACTCCCATCACCCCTAGCCAGCATAGGCAATGGTGAGGCATGATGGGAGATGTAAGGGAAAACATCTGGAGGGCTACAAGTTGTCTACCCCTGTCCTAATCCATTGGAGGGGAACAAGTGGCTCTCTGGAGGTTGTTGGCCTCCAACTCCCATCATCCCTGACCATTTGGTCATGCTGGCTGGGACTGATGGAAGTTGGAGTCCAACAATATCTCAGAGGCCACAGATTCCCCTCTCATCCTAGTCCAAAGCAAGAGCCAAAGGAGGCAGGATTGTACTTAAAGGATCAGTGTACAATTAATTCATACTGTGATTGACTAAAACAGCCTTCCCCAACATGGTAATCTCCAAATGTGTTGGACTACTATTCCCATCATGCCCAGCCATCATGGATATTGCTCTTGGTTGCTGAAGACGACGGGAGTTGTAAACCAACACATCTGGAACAGCACTGGATTACGGAAGGCTGGATTACTAGAACCTAAGGAACCACCAACCAGAGCCAGGTGCAAAACACATGCATTTCGAATTAAAGAACAGGGTGCCCCGCAGCGCATCCTGAGCCTAAGAATTTGTTTTCGGTACCAGAATTGAACTGAGCTTACAGTCCTTTCACTCTTGGTGACACCAAGTTTTCTTCATTTCAGCAGCCTAATTTCGGTGGAGAAAGTCATTTTGTTAGGAATCAGAAACTATTGCAAATCACCCAGAGATCTAGTAGATTCCAATGTACCTTCTACCCACCTGTGATGTAGTGGTCACAAGTATAGGCTAGGGGATGTTTTCCAAACGTCAGCCACAAACTCATGACCTTAAGCAAAGCTCATGAGTTAAACAAAAGATGCTTAAGGCAAAGGATGTTCAGATAAAATATGTCATGTATCAAGTGGGAGAATCAGGTAACAAAGTTGTGATAAAGAAAGGATTGGCTATTAATTAAAATGAAACAAAGTGTGATGGGAGAATGGGTTAAAAATCCTTTTAAAGTGTAACATACTTTATGAGCAGCACAGTCCTTAAGATTTTATTCTTTCAGTGCCTAATCACACATCTGTTGTATGGGCATAGTAACATTGACCTGCCTTATGATATTTTCAAAGATATTTGAGATAATGTACTGAAGTGCTTTGAACACTTAAAGGCACAACAACAACAACAACAATTCCTACAGGTTGTACAGAGGGAGAAGAGAAGGGAAGCGGGTCCATTTCACCAGCCTTGCTGAAAAGTTATTTTATTTTTTTCCTCTTCCTTTCCCGTCCCCTTTTCCTTGTGTGTTGTGTCTTTTTAGATTGTCGGTTAAAAACAAAACAAACATAATCTATGACCTCCTCAAAGAAGAGGAGGCCGACCTGGCATGATTCACAGAGACCTGGCTGGGAGATGACAGTGCCCCAACATGGGCTCAGGCTCTCCCAGCTGGGTACTGTGTTAGTGAGCATGTGAGGGAAAGTGGGCGGGGGGGCGGAGTAGCTGTGGTCTACAAAAGCAGTCTTAACCTGACCAGACATCCTGTCCGGGAACTGAATCACATCGAGTGTGTGTACCTGAGTCTGAAGGCCAGAGATAGACTAGGGATTCTGTTGGTGTACCGGCCACCCCGCTGCCTATCAGACTCCCTGGCCGAGCTCACGGAACTGGTCTTGGAGCTGGTGTTGGATTCGCCCAGGCTCTTGGTCCTGGGCGATTTCAACATCCCATTCAAGGCCGGTTTGTCAGGTGGAGCTCGGGAGTTCATGGCATCCATGACAAACATGGGCCTATCCCAATTGGTCTCTGGACCCACACATTCAGCAGGTCACACCCTCGATGCTGTTTTCAGTTCCGAACAGACGGATCTGTGGACGGAGGTATTGAATACCTCCGATTGTCATGGACAGATCATTCTCTGGTCAGGGTTAGTATCACGGCTACCACCCGTCCCTGCAGGGGTGGCGGACCTATTAAGATGGTCCGCCCTCAAAGGCTGATGGATCCTTCTGGATTCCAGAAAGCCTTGGAGGGTTCCATGGCTGGTATCGACAACGATCCTGTAGAAGCCCTGGTCAATAGATGGAATCAAGACCTAACTAGGGCTATCGACACGATCGCCCCCAAACGTCCTCTCTGGCCCGCTTCTAATAGGGCGCCCTGGTATACAGATGACCTCAGGGAGTTGAAGCGGAAAGGACGACGACTGGAGCGCCGATGGTGGAAAACTCGAGTTATATCCGACAAGACACGACATAGAGAACATCTTCATTTCTATGGAGTGGCAATACGTGCAGCGAAGAAAGCTTTCTTCTCTGCATGCATTTCGTCTGCAAATTCACGTCCAGCAGAACTGTTCAAGGTGGTGAGGGGTCTAACTCAGGCTCCTTCTCCCCTGAATCCGATTTTAGAGCCTTCGGTTGTTCGCTGTGATGCTTTTAACGATCATTTCTCAGATAAAATCTCTCGGATAAGAGCCGACTTAGATGGCGTCATTATAGCAGAGGCTGACAATGGAGTGTCCAGCAACTCCACAAGTTACACTGGATCAGTTTCAGTTGGTGAGTACTGAGGACATGGACAAGCTGCTTGGATGAGTGAGGAAGACGACTTGCCCTCTCGATCCCTGTCCTTCCTGGCTGGTTGTCCAGGGAGGAGATGCAGTTAGATCACATTTACAACATATTATTAATGCATCTTTCAGGGAGGGCAGCTTTCCATCATGTTTAAAAGAGGCGGTGGTAAGGCCGCTTCTAAAAAAGCCCTCCCTGGATCCCCTGGACCTTAATAACTACAGGCCAGTATCAAATCTTCCATTTTTGGGCAAGGTGATTGAGAGAGCGGTTGCCTTTCAACTCCAGGCAGTCTTGGATGACACTGATTTTCTAGACCCATTTCAAACCGGCTTCAGAGCAGGATACGGAGTTGAGACCACTTTGGTCGCCTTAGTAAATGATCTACGCCTTAGTATCGACAGGGGGAGTGTGTCCCTGCTGGTACTCCTGGACCTCTCAGCGGCTTTCGATACCATCGACCATGGTATCCTTCTGGAGCGCCTGGGGAAATTGGGAATCGGGGGCACTGTGCTTCAGTGGTTCCGATCCTATCTCTTGGGCAGGTTCCAGATGGTGATGCTTGGGGATAGCTGCTCCTCAAAAAAGGAGTTGCTATGTGGTGTACCGCAAGGTGCCATCCTTTCCCCAATGCTGTTTAATATTTACATGAAACTGCTGGGAGAGATCATCCGGAGGCATGGGGCGGGGTGCTATCAATATGCTGATGACACCCAAATATATTTCTCTATGCCTTCAACAACATCGTCAGCTAAGGATAGTGTGTCTCCTCTGAACGAACGCTTGGAGGCGGTAATGGGCTGGATGAGGAAAAACAAACTGAAGCTGAATCCAGACAAGACGGAGGTGCTTGCTGTCAAAGGCCCCAACTTGGGTTTGGAGGTGTGTCAACCAGTTCTGGATGGGGTTACACCCCCCCCCCCGAAAGACTGTGTTCGCAGCTTGGGGGTACTCCTGGATCCGTCGCTCCAGATGACAGCTCAGATTGATGCATCAGCCAGGAGTGCCTACTATCAGCTTCGGCTGATACGCCAGCTGCGCCCCTTCCTAGAGTTGGAAGACCTAAAGACGGTAGTGCACGCGCTGGTAACTTCGAGGCTCGACTTCTGCAATGCGCTGTACATAGGGCTACCTTTGTGCCTAGTCCAGAAACTTCAACTTGTTCAAAACCACATTACACCAGTTTTCAAATCACTTCACTGGCTGCCGGTCAGTTTCCGGGCAAAGTATAAAGTGTTGGTTATTACCTTTAAAGCCCTACATGGTTTGGGCCCAGGCTACCTATGGGATCGCCTTCTCCCGTACAATCCGCCCCGCACTCTTAGGTCCTCTGGGAAGAACGTACTCAAGCCAGCCAGAATTAGGCTGGCGAGTGTTACCCAGAGGACCTTCTCTTCTATGGCTCCCAGACTATGGAATGGTCTGCTGGAGGAGGTTAGACAAATTGACAGTCTTCATGAAGAGAGTCATGAAGACTGTTCTCTTCCGGCAGGCCTATCCGGATGAATTTTAAATGTTTTAATGATGTGTTTCTCTTGTTTTAAATTTTTTAACTTTGTTTGCTTGTATTTGCATTGTGTTTCCCACCTCGATCCATAGGGAGAGGCGGGTTATAAATAATAATAATAATAATAATAATAATAATAATAATAAATCCGGCAGGTAGGGACTTTCTTGTTTTACTGACTGCATGTAAGTCACTCAGGAATATATTTTCACGGAGAGCAGGATAAAAATATTTAAATAGATAAATAAACAAAGCACCATAAGCATGTTACTAGTAATAGTAGTAGTAGAAATAATGAACAAATAAATATTAATAACAACAACTAAATATGTGGACAAGGTAGACGTGCTCACCTATATACAAATACATAACGTTCCTGGTAGCTGCCTCGGCCCAGTAGAGAGCTGGAGTAGTAGCTATATGAGCCAAAGCCACCATCAAACCTGATAGGAGGAGAGATTATTCAGATGAATTTAAGGACTCATTATTTGCAAACCAAAGTATATGTAAATACAGAAAGGGCACAGGTTGGCATAGAACAAGTCCTCCCTGTAAGTCAGTCTTCCCCAATCTGGTATCCTCCAGATGTGCTGGACTGCCACTCATAGAATGCCCCAGCCACATGGCTGGGAGTTGTAGTCCAACTCATCTGGAGGGCACCAGGTTGGGGAAGGCAGTTGTAAGGCATTGCTGGTGGGGCTCAAACTCAGAGTCCTGTGGGCCTGGCACTGGTTTCTTGCTTCCTGCTCTACCAGGGACACTGGTCAGATGAATGGACTCCAGCAGTTAAAGCCAGAACACTTATCGCTACAGGCTGGAGGTCTTCTGGTCTTGGGTGTCAGCCAGGTGATACCAGACAGACAATCCTGTATGCTGCTGTCAGCTATAAAAAGCCCAGGTCTGATATTCTCCCTCAGTATGGGCAACTTGTCACTGGGGGAGACCGCTCACCTGTGTTACTTGCCTCTGTGACAGCCCTTGAACCTGAACACCTGTCTGTCTTCGTGCAGGAGGTGCTCAGACCTCATAGCTAGGAAGAGGGCCTCCGCTTCCTTTGTGTCTTATTCACACTACAATTAAGGTGTCTTCCCATTCCGTTTCATCACTACACACAAAATTATACCCATTCTCCGCTCCAACGTAGTCTTGCCATGAGAAAAGTGAAACAGCAGGCTTCTGGTGCATTATGGACAGTGGAGTGGCAACACACAGGATTGTATCCTGTGTTTAATCCTACTTTGAGCTCCATCACACCAGCGATTTATTGTATGTGGTTTTGCAGTGAGGTACTCACATGATATTGTCCCTGTCCTGCGCTCGTCTCGCCTCTTCCCCTCCGTTTTTCGTTTTATTTGGAGCAGGGAAAGTCTGTTTTTTCCCCTCCATATTTAATAAAGCCGCTCCTCCCTCCCATGTATTGCTGTCCTTGTGCTCTATCGGACCATCCTGGTTTTTGTTGGGGGCATGTGTGTCCAAGGATGGTCTCGTTGACAAGAGGGGAGGGTGGGGCAGTCCTCCGCTCAACTGCTCAACCGTGAAGGGGGAGGGAGAGAGGGCGCCCGAAGGTGAGCGAGGCTGCTGCCACCTGTGCCCAGAACTTGGTCCCATTCAACTATGTTCTGACTCCTGAGTAAACATGTCTAGGTTTCCTGACTAGGGGTATATTTTCATCTTAAAAGAAATGGGGGGGGGGGGACTCAAAAGAAACTCCAGCTAAGTGCAGGCGCACCAGGATGGGGGAGGGGGTTCATCCCCACGCCTCCCTAGAACTGCAAAGTTTCTCAGTTAAAGGCTTGTTTTTTAAAAAATGGAGCAAGGCACAGAGTATCCAGTACCCGAGCTATAGTGCACATTCACGCCTCCTCCCCTGTAAACCTTTCTCAAACCAAATTATCCATCCTCCTTTCTTACAAACTGGTAGCTGCAGCCTCGGTCCATGTGCTCCCTCCTGCTTCCTACAAACAGCCTCCCTTCCTTCTGTTTCATATGTTTTTAGGGGATAGCATAGTGTGTTGTTTTACCATAATTGCACAGTTTCAGGTTGCTGTACTTTTGTATTTGCGCAGAATTTTTTTAAAAAAATACATATATAAAACATTAACAGCATGGGGGAAGGAGAATGTAGGGGGTGGGGTGGGAGACTTCACTGGCATAGTAGTGATACAGGTGAAAAAGTACATGAGCACAACAACTCACAGACGTGAAAGTGCCCAGTGCTCGACTCGCTAAGGAAATGGAGGGGGAACCGTGGATGCACATGGGGAAAAAATAGTAGGTGTGATGGAGCCCTTAGAGTAAACCCATTGGGGGTGTATCCAATGATAGTCTGACTTAAGTCCCATTCATTCTAAGTAGCATTAACATTGGATACAACCCATTTAAATGAATTGGACTTCAGTTGGCCGAACAATGGATATTACCCACAAAACTGATCCATTATGGGCAAGAGGAGATTCTTCTGTGCAAATCACATAAAACAGCTTTTATTCATTTCAGTGAGGCCTGAGAAGGATAACAGCCTGATGAATTGTGCCCAAAGTAATTTGGGGGAAACATTTATTTTGTTTATCTTATTTAACTTCTGCCTTTCTATCAAGAAAAATGGCACTCAAATTGGCTTACAATCATAAGAAAAATAATGTGATTAAAACAATATAAAACACATGTATTAAAACGCAATTTAAAATGTGACAATAGCAGCATAAAAGTGCTGCCCTTTGGATTTTTCCACCTCAAACACCAAAATGTCTGGGTCAGCTTTGCACACTATCTAACTTCTCTCTTGTTCATTTCTCTTTCCAAACAGTCATCCTTTACTCCACTTTTCTGTCATCTGTTTATGATTGTATGTCCAGTCTTACACTCACCGATTCAGGGCATCCACCAAGGCAGGAATTGCCTTTCCCTTTGCATCCATTACCTCTTGTAGGACAGCGATATCGCAACGAACCAGGATCTGTGGGGTGTGCAAGAAGGGGATGGAGTAGAGGGGAACACATTAGCCTATGTTTGCTTTGGGTTAATTTCTTTTTCTCTTTGGGTTTACCTCAGCATGTCCGTTTTGCTGCCACCACTGACTTGGGGGCTGTCTTGATGACACCGTGGTGGTGCTGCGAGCCCCCAAAACCTTGCTCTTGTGCTCCTGCGGGGTTGTCCCCACACCAAAGAGTGAGCATGGGGTTTACATCCTTCAATTGAGAAGGAGGAGGAGTTGCCGCCACCCCGTGCACTGCCGCACCACTGCGCATCGCTGCATGAATGTTGCTGCATGTCCGCACGTCCCTCCCCATTTTTTTTCACCTTACCTTGTGGGGCTTTCCTCGCCAATCATTTCCTTTTCCCCATATCAGAGGAAGTGCAGAGGCATTCCAGCAGCCAATTAGCTTGCTGGCCCACCCCCTCCCCCCTGCCCAGGCAGATGGCGACCAATCAGGGGTCACCATCTGCTTGGCCACCTCTCCATTGCAATTCCGGATCAGTGACAGATGGCAGATGTGCTGTCATAGCCTCACCCCAGAGAAAAAATTCAGGGTAAGCCCCCAACTTTTTTATTTCAGAGCTTCAGGGGGAAGCCCTGGGATGGCTCCACAGGGGCTTCTGCGTCATATAAACAACACAGCACCACTGCGGAGCCACCCCAGGGCTTTCCCCATGTATAGACAGCCCCTAAGCTTCTAGCAATACATAATGACCTGGTTTGCATATAACAAGAAGCCAACATGGGTGAATTTCCCCATGAGGCTTCTTGTTGTGGCTGCCATTTTGAATATTTGGGGCTGGGGGGGCACTGTAGCTTATTATGTGTGAACCCAGCAAGGATGGGTTGGGGTGTTTGACAAGCCACCCACAACTCTAAAACAGCCCATGGGTTCTGGGTGGCTTGTCAACCACCTCAGCAATCCACCCTTGCCAGGTTCGCCTTTAATGACAAGCTACAGTGCATTCCCACCGTGGCTCAAATATTCAAAATTGTGGCCACTATCACAAGAAGAAGCCCCGTAGGGAAATTCACCCTGCTGGCTTCTCATTGCGTGTGAAGCAGTCTATCGGTGCACGCTCATATGTGTCTTTAGAACGTAGATTGTGCTAAGTAGCCGAAAATTGGGGAGACAGAGAACAAATTTCAAGTGCAAAGTTGGTAAAATGAAGAGAAAGTGTTGAACCTTTCTTTCACCTGCTATTCCCCCCCACAATTTCTTTTTCCTTAGTTGCTTTCGGACGCCAGGAATAAGCCTAGCTAAGAGAAAAACGTGTGTGTTTGTGTGATTAGGGAACAAAAGTTGTGAACAGCGAAAGAGTTCAGCATTCCTACCACTTTTGTTACTTGAAATTCCCTTCCAACCCAGCCGCTAGGCAGCTGTTCAGTGTGATCCATATTCTAAGACACAGGTCTGCTGCTGTAACGTTCTGTTCAACCTAACAAAACTCCTGATCTAGAATTTGTCCTTAAGGCCTGCACAAAATTAGTCTGCACAAAATTAGTCTGCACAAAAGCAGATGATGTGGCAGAATTATTCCTGGACTGTGTTTCTTTAAACTTCAGGCGAAAGGCTGAACTGTATGACTGAATCTCCACAGACAAAACTAAATGTCATGGGCCTAGTGATCAACGGTAAACCTGTGCCTGGACTGTACCACTTCTGACTGAATGTTCATGGAGAGATGATAGATAGATAGATAGATAGATAGATAGATAGATAGATAGATATATTGAGCATAGAAAACTAGATGTAAGGGATAGGCTAAAAAGCCCTTGCCCTGATATTTAGTTTTTCCATGCTAATAATAATAATAATATTTATTTATTACCCGCCTCTCCCTCTGGATCGAGGCGGGGAACAGCATCATACAGACGATATAAAATACATAAAACTGATTAAAAGCATATAAAAATTAATACAGTCTTAACCAAGTCTTAAAATTTGACTGGGTAGGCCTGCCAGAAGAGATCAGTCTTATAGCTCTCTTAGATTCTAGAAGACTGGTAAGTTGGCGGATCTCTCCCGGCAGGTCTTTCCACAGTTTGGGAGCGGCAGAAAAGAAGGTCCCCTGGGCAGCGGTTGTCAGCCTAGTCTTGGTAGAATTGTTTTGTATGAAGGTGCATTACATCATGAGAGCCCCCACCTGCTAAGAACACTAGGTCAAGGAGAATGGTTCTAATCTCAGCTTCCTCCATGATATGCTATCTTCATATGACTAGGGATAATTTTTCATGGTGGGAAATATTCAAATATACAACCCCTGCTGCCTCCACAGCCTAAAACCGCTCAGTTGTTGGCCAGCCCCATGCCACTTCGATATTCTAGGTAGGACCGAGTATGTACAGTATAAGAACTATATATAAAAAGCTAATTTTGCGACCTTTAAAATTAAATTAGTTGCAAATTTAACAATTTCCCATGTGTTTGTTCATTTTGCATAGCTGGTTCGCTTCTCCCCAAGTATTTGCCTGCAAATCTTCAAGCTTACTGCTGCACTCATAAGGACTAGAAATGTGCTTCAAAAACACACCAGTCCTCTGAATGCTGAATTCTGCAACCAACACTTTTTACATACTACACAAAGCCATTGTCCTGGGAAAATATTATAATTGCATGCACACACACACATAGGACTGGATCCTGTAGCTCCTGTACTTGGCAACTTCTCCTACTGAGGCCTGCTTATTCCTTCCACACCAGTCAGAGGGTGCCTCTACAAGAGCGATTTAAAGCTCTTTCAAGACGCATTTAAAAAATTACCTCTACAAGAGCGGAGCGCAAATTGGGGGTTGAGGCGCTTTATCTGTCCGATTATGCGCATTATCGAATGCGCGTTAAATAGCGAGTTTTAATTCTCCACGGCCGTTAAAACGCCTTATGACCATGCAAACAAGCGATTCTCTGCATTTCAGCCACTTTAACGTGCGTTTCATACTGCCGGTTATGCGCTTCACCGCATGTCATTTACAGGATTTATTTAGGCGTAAACGCGATTGTGAGAAGAGGCACATAATCGGACAACCAGGCGTCAAACCGAATTCTTGTAGAGGGGACCAGAGTTTGTTCATACGCATTGTTCACTTGAGATAAGAATCCCTGAATACACTAAGGAGGGGTTTCACTGACAAAAGCTGCACACATTGAGATGACACTCTACCACTAGGCAGAGTGAGGCAGCTGCTTCAGGCAGCAGATGTTGGGGACAGGACGGCAGTGCCTACAATTTCCCGTCAGAGCCCTAAGTTAGCCAGGTGTGGCAGAGGAAGCTTTTCTGTCCCCAGTGTGCCATTCACTGCTGCTATGCCTGCCTGGGTGGCATCTTGATACCCCACCTTGACAAGCGTGTCCATGACGTTGACTTTGTCTGCCTTTCCTTGGGCAAAGCGCTGAGTGTTGAAGGCACAGATCCGCAAGGGGGCTCCTGCCGGGCACAGCAGCAAGAGCAGCAAGGTGGGCAACCGGAGGCATGGGGGACCCATCCTGATGAATTCAGCCTGGTTCCTTCTACTGCAGATAGATTCTGTGTAGAATAGTGGATGAGAGAAAGATGAGGAAGCAGACTGATCAAGAGCCAATTGTGACAGGGAGGTTTGTGGACTGCTTGCAACAGTGGCCGCTCATGAGACCTCTGGACGCAGTAGCGGTGCCAATCGGAGCTCAGGGTGTTCAGTGTACAGCCTCAAACCCCAGCCCCCCAAAACACACATCAGTAGGCTGACCATATGAAAAGGAGGACAGGGCTCATGTAACTTTAACAATTGTAGAGAAAATGGAATTTCAGCCAGTGTCATTTGTATGCAATTAGTTCCTGGTGAAATTCCCTCTTCATCACAACAGTTAAAGTTGCAGGGGCCCTGCCTTCTTTTGTATATGGTCACTCTAGTATAGTGCCTGCACCTTTAACTGTTGTGATGAAGAGGAATTTCACCAGGAACTAATTGCATACAAATGACACTGACTGAAATTCCCTTTTCTCTACAATTGTTAAAGTTACATGAGCCCTGTCCTCCTTTCCATATGGTCAGCCTAAACATCAGTAAACTACAGTCACTCTCGCTCAGGTTTTCTCTTTTATTGGGCTGCAGCGCACACAAGGCTAAAAATAGAGAGGAGTGCTACTACTAAATAAAGACCAGTGCAAACCAAAGAGCAGAAGGTTGCAGCAGAAAGCATGACAGGTAATGCTTCTTGTGCCAACAGGGCCCTAAGCAAAGATTGGCTGGAGCCAGGTCATTGCCATTAGTAGCAGCTTTCCTCTCAGAAGGAATAGTAACTTCTAGGGCCGGCTCTACCACTAGGCAGAGTGAGGCAGCTGCCTCAGGCAGCAGATGTTGGGGACAGGACGGCAGTGCCTACAATTTCCCGTCAGACTCCTAAGCTAGCCTGCTGACCCCAGGTGTGGCAGAGGAAGCTTTTCTGTCACCAGTGTTGAAGTACGATTCATCTGGCAGCCCAGTTTTATTATATATGTCATGGGTGGGCCCTTTTTAGCTGCTGGGCTGCCGCATCACCAAATTATAGCAGCAAACTGTTGCTTGTTTTCCTGAAATCAAGGAAAGATCATAGCTCCCCAGTGCTGCTCGCTGCTAGTGCAGCCAGATGTCACGGACCACAGACAGAGAAGGGCCCCCACCAGAGGGTGCTTTGCCTTGGATCCCCTCAAACCCTTCCTGCTGAGCTGAAGGTTTAGGGGAGGCTTGCAGGAAGAATGTGCTCCCTTGGATATGCTGGGCCTAGCGTAACTGCGTCAAAAACTACTGGCACATTCATATTTTTCTGCTGCAACCATAAGGTCTTGAAAATTGGGTTTTGGTTCCAGCTTCACCCATAGACGCTAAAAGGATCGTAAAGCCCGTGGGTGTGATACAGCACAGTGCTTAAGGCTGCAGTCTTAGGCAGACTTCATCCTCCTTTTTCCTGACGAAAGAAAGGGATGGAGCCCGTCTGTTCAGCTGCCCTGTTGAAAAGAAAGACATTTCTTCTTTCACTTCCAGTGAACAAATATGACCAAGCCATGTCTCAAAAATGGTTATAGACTAATCATTCAGCCTTCCACAAACAGGTGTCCTCCAGAAGTGTTGGACTACAACCACCAGCATCCACAACCAGCATGATGGCTGGGAATTATGGGAGTTGTAATCTAATACATATGGAGGGCATCGGGTCGGGGAAAACTGGAGGGACAATCCTACTCCTGTGTAAGCCTCCCCTTAATTTGAAACTGCAATCTTATACATGCTTATCTGGGCATCAGACCTACAGAACTCAATGGGACTTATTTCCGAGTAGACATACGTAGGATTGCGTTGCAGGCACAGCAAAACTGAAGTACGTCTTTACAGAATAAGCATTCCACGACTGAACAAACCAGTAAACTGAAATCGTCTGCTTATACCGATGAGCTTTACCCACAACCAAATCCCAATGTGTTTTACTCCAATTTCAGTTCGCAGTCAGCCATTAGGAACAGGTGCAGAAGCGACTGTGCTTAGATAAAAAGAGAAGCCAAACTATCTTGACAGATTCTATCTATGGAGCGTGGGTGGGTAGGATACTTGCCGATGTCTATTGCTAGACCAACTTTCCAGCTAGTTCAAGCCTCCTTTTCAGCCTGATCTTGATCATGTTTACTCAGAAGCAATTCCCGTTGATTTCAGGAAGACTCGCGCACCGAGATCCTAAACATGTAGATCCGGAAATAGGGCTTACGTTTGATCTGCAGGCAGCAAATTTTATTTTCACAGAAGCAGGAAGTATACTCTGAGGACTGTTATCTAACCTTCTAGGAGGGTGGGTGGAAATGGGCCTGAGCCTGCGAGACTCCACTGGAGACTCCAGCTACCGTCGGATCGGGGACCAGGAATACTCATAAGTCGACACTTGAGATCAGGATCGATCCTCGCGAGTGGATCTTGTCTGCCAAGGCCAGTGGAGGCTGATGGCTCCGATGTCAGCGGGGTTGTGAATCCGTCCTGGGTTTCAGGCAGATCAGACGGGACTCTACAGGAGCTATCCAAGGTGTTGACCATGAGTCTCAAAATGGCTTCAGCACCTTGGGTAGCTGCTTTAGAGTTCTGACTGCAATCCAGAGCGAATTCACTTCCCCACTGACATCGGAGCCACCAGCCTCCACTGACTATGACAGAGACACCAGAAAAAGAAAGGACGGCGGCGGCGGCTGCTCCAGGCGGTGAGGTTTTTTCCCCTTCATGACAACTTTGGACGACTCCGATTCGTGCGCCCCGCAATCGCGTCCTGCCTTTGCTTACCCAGCACTTACCCGCATCGCGATCCGTAAAGCACCAAGTCCATTTCGTGCTGCTCCTCCGGCCGCCGCAGCGAACAGGGCGGGCTCGAAAAAAACCCAAATTGATCTCCCCTCCAAAAAAGAGAGGGGAGTCGCCTCTTGCGTCGAGATCGGGGAAGTGCGGGCGATACGCAGACCGAACACAACGCGGCTCCGCTTCGCAATGTTGGGGTCTACATAAGCATGTGCAGAGAGCTCTTAGGTCACCACTGAACAACGACAACCAGCCAGCCTCTCTCCCCTCCCCTCCCCACAGGCACTGGCATCTCTCTCTTCGGCCAGCAGTTCTGGCAAAGCCAGTCAGGAGGAAACTGTAGCTAAAATAGCTAAAATCAAGGGGCAGGGGGCACATGTCACAAAATAGCTACGTAAAGTGGCGTCTTTCTGCATGGGGATGTGCAGGAAATCTGCAGGTAGGATTGTCACATCCAGAGTGTGGTGGCTGCCCCAGGCGGATCATTTGAGGTGTCTCCAAAGGGCAGAAAATTGAGATTTAATTTGTTTTTGTTGTATTTTTACTGCCAGAAATGGGGAGAGGGGCCTTGTGGGATTGTTCTGCCCCCCAGGTGCCACAATAAATTAGCTAGCTCTGGGTTCGATGCATGTCAACAAGGAGGCAAGGGATGCCATTTGCTGCTTTTGTTTCAGGCCGCGAGATCTCTCGGTCCACCTCTGGTCACGTCGCCCAGCTCATAGATGTTTGACATCCTGCAAACTCCCACCCCCTTGTGTGGCAGGAATGTAATGGACTGTCGGCGGACTCGCGACCTAACAGAGGCTGCCTCTACAAGAGGCATTTAAAGCTCTTTCAAGGTGCATTTAAAAATTTACCTCTACAAGAACGGAGCGCAAATTGGGAGTAGAGGTGTGTTTTCTCTCCGATTATGCGCATTATCGAATGTGCGTTAAATAGCGAGTTTTATTTTGCTCCTGCTGTTAAGGCGCATTTTGACTATGTGAACAAGCGATTCTCCGCATAAACTACCCGTAAAGCGCATTTGAAACAACCGGTCAGGTCACCAGTTGAGTGCTCAATTACCTCCTACATGCAAGCATTTACGATAAAGCGCTTTCGAGAAGATGCGCATAATCGGAGGAACAGGCATCAAACGGAATCCATCTAGAGGGGGTCAGAATGTGTATGGAAGCACTGGCTGTATAGGCCAAAAGAGATGTGCCAGGTAGGCTGTGATTGAAATCCTAGTTATGTTCAGCTGCACTTACTGTATGCTTGACCCTGAGACAAAGGCAAGGTGGCACCCCTACCCCATTCCATGTAGAGAAGCTGACTGGCAGTTGAAACTTACTCCAATGGGAGTGATAGGAGGACGGCATCCCTCACTGCATTGGAGGGCAGCAGGCCCGCTTAGTGGGTGCAGTCAGGCTTTGTGGCAGGTGGAAAGCTGTCCTCCAACAGAGGTAAACCGTTAAGGAGGGCTCAGGTGGCATGTCCAGGGGAGCGGCTGCTGCTCCCCACCCAACACCCCAGCATCGGCTGCCTGAAGCAGCCGTTTCACTCTGCCAGACAGTATGGCTGGCCCTGACTATGCACCAGCCCAGTGTGTGTTGCATTTGTAGGTGCGGCTGGCATGCTACCGTCCCATGTGAATGGGACCCCCTCTATATGGATTCTGTTTGACGCCTGGTTAGCCGATTATGCGCATCTTCTCGGAAGCGCTTTATCGTAAATGCTTGTAGCAAGAGGTAATTGAGTGCACAACTGGTGGCCTTACCGGTTGTTTGAAATGAGCTTTACAAGTAGTTAATGCGGCGAATCGCTTGTTCACATAGGCAAAATGCGCTTTAACGGCCGGAGGAAAATAAAATTCGCTATTTAATGCGCATTCGAGAATGCGCATAATCAGAGAGATAACGCGCCTCAACTCCCAATTTACGCTCCACTCTTGTAGAGGTAAAATTTTTAATGAGACTTCAAAGAGCTTTAAACGTCTCGTGTAGAGGCAGCCTGGGAAGCCTGCAGGTGCAATGCTTACAGAAGGAAGCGCTTTACCTGTGATCCCCATCACATCTCGTGTGGCCCTTGTGCTGGTGCCTCCGCATGGTTCCCACTGAACCACAAGCTGGTTGCTGGCCCAAGTGCTCCCTTGGGCGGCCTAAAGTATGAACCAGCCCTTATGTGTGTCAGGAAGGACTGCAGCTTCCATGGCAGTATTTGTGTCATGACTCTGTAAGTTCTAACGTATGTGGAGGACAATAAAGAGACCCCTTTGAGGGAAATACAATCCTTCATTATACAAAAGACGATCCTCCCCTCTTTTCCAGCAAGTAAGAGAAAACAAACTTAGCAAACGTCTATTTGTCCAGAGGCTTGTTTAGATAAGCAAGCTATTCAGTTGAGTTAACTGAGAGAGAAAGAGAGCAGAGTCACATAATTAAGACGAATTAGCCTCTAAGGCTTTGTTCGCAAGCCTCTCTGAGCAGGGGCGGTTTTAAGTTTGAAATCATTTCTCTTTAGCTTTCTGCGAACAACAGCATCTTTTAGTCTCTTTGTCTCAGAAGAGAAATTATCTCCTGCGTCTGCTGTGGGAAACTGTTCTCCTTCTGGCACCAACTCCCCCGCCTGTTGCATTCCTTCTCCAGGATCAGAATCGCTGTCTGAGATTTCATCCCCTTGAAGCAGGGAGTTGGACATAGACACAACAATTTGCATATTGCGTATTGGACTAAGGTGGTCATGGTTATTTATTGGCCCTGCTCCTGTGCTTTTTTTAAAAAGTAGGGAGACCCTAGTATATATAGTGGGGGAGGGGGAACTCAAGGGGATGTTGGGTTTATTTGTGTTCAGTTTATACTTTTATGTTATACTGAATTTCTAGCATGTGTATTTTCTGTGTATTTTCAATTCACCTATCTCTGTTTGCTTTGTACGTTTCTTTATGGTTATTTTCTATGTATTGGTTTGTCATTCATTACAATATTTTTGTACAGTTGTATGCTCTTTGGCATTTATTCTTCGATTCTTATTCAACTGGTGCCACCCCCCTTTGATTTGGGGATTGTTGTTGTCAACCAGCCATTATTTTTCTAGTCCAAACAATAAAAACATGATGTGCCAGAGAAGCAAGCCTGATGAATTAATGAGCTCAACATTCCACCAAACTCTGCTCGTTATTTGTCAGGCTCCGCTCCTAATAACTCACAGTGACACAGACACAGGGTGTGTCTTGGCTTCAGGACAGTGGAGAAAGAAGAGAGGCAACATGTTGCAATTGTCTAAGTGGGAGATTACCGGAACTTCATTGCTGTCGAGAGAAAAGCTGGTTTTGCTTTACTTTGCATGTGCTCTGTTGCAAGCAACTTGCAATTCATACAGGAATTCTCATCTGTAATCCTAAAGTGGTAAAACAGGAGTAGATGCTGTACTTGGTATCCCGTGTTTTTTTTTTGTTGTTTTTGCCTTTCAGGACTCACACGTTTCATTGTTCCCCAGAGCATCCTCTGCTAATTAGAAAGCACCCCTCCTCTAAGAAGTCTCAAGTGACAGAAAATGACACACACATTCACATACACTGGCACACTGAAATAAAATAAAAAAGCACAAACATTTGAACACTGTTGTTCGACATGTGCATGTAAAAGATACAGGTCTATGTGCTGACATATATCAAGACGAATTGTAGGAATACACACCAAAACATTACACAAAAGCATGCAAACCTGAGCACCATGCTAGCTCTCAGAGTCTTGTCACACCATGATGTGGCCTAGCCCCAAAGATACCATGCACATGAATGTGTGCTGCCTTGCAGTGCCAAAGACAACAAATGCACTGATGTGGGTCAGTCAATGGCTTCTAGGCGTTACAGATTTATATAAGCTCCAGGATCAAAGGTTGCATGTGTCCGAGTAGCATTGATGTGGGTCAGTCAATGGCTTCTAGGCATTACAGATTTATATAAGCTCCAGGATCAGAGGTTGCATATGTCCGAGTAGCATTGATGTGTGTCAGTCAATGGCTTCTAGGCATTACAGATTTATATAAGCTCCAGGATCAGAGGTTGCATATGTCTGAGTAGCATTGATGTGGGTCAGTCAATGGCTTCTAGGCATTACAGATTTATATAAGTTCCAGGATCAGAGGTTGCATATGTCTGAGTAGCATTGATGTGTGTCAGTCAATGGCTTCTAGGCATTACAGATTTATATAAGCTCCAGGATCAGAGGTTGCATATGTCTGAGTAGCATTGATGTGGGTCAGTCAATGGCTTCTAGGCATTACAGATTTATATAAGCTCCAGGATCAGAGGTTGCATATGTCTGAGTAGCATTGATGTGGGTCAGTCAATGGCTTCTAGGCATTACAGATTTATATAAGCTCCAGGATCAGAGGTTGCATATGTCTGAGTAGCATTGATGTGGGTCAGTCAATGGCTTCTAGGCATTACAGATTTATATAAGCTCCAGGATCAGAGGTTGCATATGTCTGAGTAGCATTGATGTGGGTCAGTCAATGGCTTCTAGGCATTACAGATTTATATAAGCTCCAGGATCAGAGGTTGCATATGTCTGAGTAGCATTGATGTGGGTCAGTCAATGGCTTCTAGGCATTACAGATTTATATAAGTTCCAGGATCAGAGGTTGCATATGTCTGAGTAGCATTGATGTGGGTCAGTCAATGGCTTCTAGGCATTACAGATTTATATAAGCTCCAGGATCAGAGGTTGCATATGTCTGAGTAGCATTGATGTGGGTCAGTCAATGGCTTCTAGGCATTACAGATTTATATAAGCTCCAAGATCAGAGGTTGCGTGTGTCTGAATAGCAGATGTTGTGGGAGAGAGCTATTGCATTCCTGTCTTGCTTTTGGACTTCCCAGAGGCATCCCTTTGGACACTGTGGAAACACGATGTTGGACTATATAGGCATGGCTGTCCTTATAAGAGCATAAGAAGAGCCATGCTAGGTCAGATGCACACACATGAAATGAGGCAATACTGCATATGCAAGTGAGGCAGTGGTGCTCATCATCTTATAGACTATGGGTTTCCAACAAAATCAGCCCCTCTCACCCGATAGGAAACATTCAGTGAGACATATATATTGGATGTAAACGCTTGTGTGTAATTGTGCCCATTAAGGTGTGTTAGAAAGACTTATCTGCCCAGAAACAAAATAAAATCCAGTCGAGCTGGATTTATTTTAATAATTTTGTTTTCTTTAATTAAGCTATTACTTGCGTTATCCTAATCCTAGCATTGCTCTAATGTTAGGACACCTTGTCTACAACTAGTTACCTGCACTAACATCCCATGTGAAAAGTTTGTCATGACTTAACTTATTTATTATTTATTTATTCAAAGCATTTATATCCTGCTCTTCAGTAGAGATGTGAAGGCCTGGAAAAAAAATGGACAAATTCGGGAGGGGAACGTTCCCCCCCCCCCATTTTCCCCCGAAGCCTTTTTGGGTTTTTTTTCGGAAAAATTGAAAAAAATGAAGAAAAAGCAGATTATGTAATGCTTTATTTTAGCAATGATGAATAAAATGCTTAAGACAAGGTGTTTATATATTTACTTCTCCAAAAGATTTCTAAAAACTATGTACAGTATCAGATTATTACAATTTCTGTGCACCGAGGACAAGCAAGTCCTAGGTTGCAAACTGAGACTACAGCTCTCAAATACAAGAGCAAGATGCATTTCTGCCTCTAGGGGGCGCTGCCATTGAAGCAGAGACTGAAACTGAGAGTGACAGCTATAGCTCAGAAAATGAGTCTGATTAAATTTCATGCATATTCATTGAATCTTGGTCCCCCTTTTTTCTCAGTTCTTTTTATGGGAATGGGTGCTTTATATCTGCTTGACACTGTGGGGAACTAGCAGACATAATTTTCCTTGTTACTAATGTTAATGGTTTTTTTCTGATTGTTTTTTAAATTGTTTTTTGCCTGCTCCTCATAAACTGGCAAAACCAAAGAGGTTCTTTACAGTTCAGGAGCTTGTAGCTCCATTTGTTTTTGTTTTTTTTAAAAGGTAAAAATTTAAAAAAGTAAATTCAATTTGTAATAATTTCTTGAACGCACTATTCTTTTAATATACCAAATGTGATCATTTTATGCCAAACTAACTTGTACATAACTACATTTTATGTTCCTAAAGTAACAATGTGACTTCCAATCTGTAAAAAGTGCTAATATTGCATTTTTTCAATTTTTCCAAAAATTTCCATCCCCCCCCCAACGTGTTTTTTCCATGGCTTCAAAATTTCCAGAAATTTTACATCTCGACTCTTCAGCCAAGTTTCCCAGAGCAGCTTACAAGAATCAGCAGTAAGACAGTCACCCCTACTAGGTGCACAATATTACCATATTCCAATGTGGCAATATTACCATATTCCGATGTAATATGGTAATATTACATCGGAATATTACCATTCTATTATGCAATATGTCTTCACTGGCATGAATAAAAACCATTGAAGTATCAAGCATGCCACCATCTAAAAAAGCAAAATCATTTTCAATGCATGTAACCTGCCATAGAATTCAGCCCCAAATGTAGAGAAAAAGACCCTGTGCTTTTGATTTATACTTGCCAGTTAGCTTCTGGGCCCAATTCAAGCTGATGGTTATTGCAATGGCCTGTGCAATGATCAGGGCCGGCTCTTCTATTAGGCAGAGTGAGGAGCCGCCTCAGGTGGTAAATGTTGGGGTGCAGGGACTGGCACTAAGGTGTAGTTGGAGGACAGTGCTGTGTATGCTAACTCTGCAGTCTGCTCTGAACTCCATAAGAGAGCCTACTTCCCATAGGTGTGGTGGAAGATGTTGTCCGGTCATTAGTGTTGATGTAAAATTAAATTGCTAGTCCTCTTGGTTTCTATCCAAGGAATGGTGAGGTGCCTTCAAGAAACACTTTGTCCCATATTTTCCTTCCCATCTACTAAAGTTACGAGGGAGTCTCTGCTCCTGGGCCAGGTTTTTTTTTAGGTAAAATTGGTAAGGTTGATGAGGAGCAGAGCCTTCTTTGTAATTGCATCACCTTTTAGGAACTTCCTGCCAAGTGAAGCCCACCTTACATCCTCCTAATATTCTTCTCATTGTTTGATTAAAACTTTGCTGTTTGAGAGAGCTTTTCCTGGGATTGACTAGCTTTTTTTAAAAAAAAACAACAACTGTTGCTCGCTCAGTTATGATTATGTCAGTTGTCAGTTTTAATTTTGTACTGTTCTTTTATTTGATTGTATTGTACAACACTTTGTGTAATTTAAAAAGAAAAAAGTTTTATAAACACATTTTAACAAAAGAAAAAGAAACAATACAGGGAACAATGAAAATGTAGAGTTGTTTCTTTTAATGGCATGCCTGCTACATTACACAGATAATCAATAATAAGCATTTATATAGTGCTTTAACCCATGTGTTCTAAGCTCTTCACATAAAGCTTACAACAGTCCTGTAGGGTAGGCCAGCATTATTATCTCCTTATTGCTGATATGCAGCAGACAATCAGTTTAGGAAGCTACCTTACTCCAAGCCAAACTATTTTGTCCATCTGGCTCAGGATTGTTTATTCAGACTGGCAGTGGATGTCCAGGGACTCAGGCAGAGGTCACTTGTATCATTCTTTTAAATAGAGATGCTGGGACCTTCTGCATACAAAGTGGATGATCTCTCTCCAAAGGGAAAATGGCTTTGCCAAAGGCTACCAAATGAGGTCATGGTTGAGGTGAGATTTGAACTGGGGACTTCCTGGCTCATTTTCTTAGCCAAGATCAGTGCTCTACAGGAGTGGTTCTCAGACTGGTCTTCAGTGGTGGCCACAAGCAAGGCCACCATACAGTCATACAGGCACTCTGGTTAGTCACCTGGGAACAAAATTTAACAGTGAGTCTACACCAAAATACGATTTGATGCCTTTACGCTATCCTACCTGCAACAGCAAAAGCACTTGAGACATTCCTGAGTATGCAGCCTATAACATGCCCCAGAATCCTTTGCGATGTATAGGGGTCATGTGACAGTGGTTCATGGGTTCCTCAGCAAATGTGGAAAGGGTTCTTCTGAAGGCAGAACATTTAACAGTGCTCTAGAACAGCCTTCCCCAACATGGCACCCTCCAAATGCGTTGTACTATGACTCCCAGCATCAACAGAGCGCACCATGTACCAACTCATCTAAAGTCCCGGTTAGCCATATACAGTTGCTTTCACTGCGTTTGAAGAGCCAGGTTCTCAAATGCAGCCAATGAGAAACCATTGGTGCCACTTTCCAAACTTCTGGATTCTTCAGAACCTGATCAGAGGTTCCTCAATGAGACGAACAGCAATAGCAGGCAAACTGCCCTGAAAGGTAATTTGCCCACCACCGCTACTGATCCTCCCCTACAATGTACAGGGCACAGGGGAGTGCAGAGTGTGTTTCAGGTTACCCTATCACTTCATGAGAAGCAACAATGAAAAGAAAGAAAAAACAGGATGCCCTTGGACATACAGCTGAAGAAATATAAACACAAAACAACTCTTTAGTTGTAGAATATGATTATGTCACCTTTACCTAACATTCAAAACCACAATAACAATCAAGTCACTGGTAAATAAGGCATACATGTAACGCCATGCATATATTAATAAAATTATACAGAACTGATAAGAAACATTTATAGTAGAATGCATTAATACTAGTCCGGGGAATGCGTTTATACTAGAATATAATTAGTCTAGTGTAACCTTTGGGCACTTTAAATGTGGCAGATGCTCTGTATGTGCCTTGGCGCTGCAAACTAAAGCTCTTGAACACCCAAGTGATCATCGCTTGTTTAAGTTGAATCATTTATCCAACTGCTCAACTAGATGGGTGATCTATGTAATTATTTGTCCACGTGGTTTATTGTACACAGGAAAAACCTCACACAATATTAGAACACGCATAATGGAACATTGTTCCAAACTCAAAAATAAAGTATTTGATGCCCCACACGTTGAGCATTTTGTGGAAAAGGAGCATAACTTCAATGATTTTCAATTTTTGGTCTTAGAGAGAATATTTCCACACAAATATAACTGGATCAATGATGACAATATTTTATTGAAAAAGGAAGCAGAGTGGATTTTTACGCTAAACTCAGCTTGTCCACAAGGGTTAAATGCTGGCTTGGAATTTCCAGCGTTTTTGACAAAATAGCCTAGCTTAGAAATAGGTTGGGGCTGGCTCTTTAAGACACTTAATAGGTTGGTATTGAAGGCAATGTGGTAGGTACAGTTGTTGGACTGCTGAATTGCCAGATTGTAACTATGAGAAGGAATGACTAGAGCAAGGTTTGTTATTGCGTCTTGAATGTTATTAGTTTATCACTTTGAATTTCTCAAAACTGATAATAATGGCAATTATTTGGTAAATTAATAATTTGTCTCGTAATTACAATTCCTGAAAAGTGAGATAGCAGCCAAGTACAGGGAGACTTGAAATGTATACTCACAGGTTGTTTACACACCAGACAGTGAGTGTGATTAATCCTGGTCCAAGAATTAGGGCAGTATGCGGTGGAGTATCATTATGATTATTATTGCCATGTCTTTGTTTTGAATTACAGAATACCACATGACTTGTCTGAAGAAATTGATATGAAACGGGAGTTTATCTGGAATCCTGTCACAACAAGCACTAATTATATTCTAGTATTAACGCATTCTCCGGATTAGTATTAATGCATTCTACTATATTTCTTATCAATTCTGTATAATTTTATTAATATATGCATGACGTTACATGTGCGCCTTATTTACCAGTGATTTGATTGTTATTGTGGTTTTGAATGTTAGGTAAAGGCGACATTACAATCATATTCTACAACTAAAGAGTTGTTTTGTGTTTATATTTCTTCAGCTGTATGCCCAAGGGCATCCTGTTTTTTCTGTACTACACAGCTGTGGCCTCTTTCTTTTTTGTAAGCAACAATGAAAGCCAATAGGCCTGGCCAGGGTTCAGCATGAAGTGAACGCACACAGGACTGGCCCAACCATACAGGCACACTGGTCAGCTGCCTGGGAGGAAAATGAATGGTGAGTCAACTCCAAAATACAGTTTGATACCTTTATACTATTCTCCCTACAGCAGCCAAAACCCTTGAACCATCCCTAGGTATACAGCCTGTTAACATGCCCCAGAATCCTTTGCACTGTATAGCAGTCATGTGACAGTTTCATGGGTTTCTCAGCAGATGAAGTGATGTGGAAAAAGGTTTTCTGAAGGCAGTATCAGAAGCAGTAAGCCTGTATGCACCAGTTCCTGGAGAACATGGGTTGGAGGGTGCTGTTGCACCATATCCTGATTGTGGGTTCCGGGTCAACAGCTAGTTGGCCATTGTATGAACAGAGTGCGGGACTAGATGGACCCTTGGTCTGATCCAGCAGGGCTCTTCTGATATTCTAATATTCCAGCACATTAGAGCAGGGGAATAGTGCTCTAGAACAGCCTTCCTGGTGCTCTCTGAATGTGTTTGACTACAACTCCTACCATCTGTCAACTAGCCATGCTGGCTGGGGGTGCTGGGAGTTGTAGTCCACCACATCTGGAGGTCACCAAGTTGGAGAAGCTGCTTTAGAGACACTCTATCATTCAAGGAACTGGGGATTTTTCTGCAATAACATCATCACCTCAAACACATCATCCTGAAGAGAGGCCATTTGAGGGCCCACGACCTGTCCGTTATTGCAGAATAGTTTCTCTACAGGAGCAGAGTTTGGCAGGGTGGTGTTAAATTTGATAAAAAGCTTTGCAATGGCCGGGTATCTTTTCAGTTGCCCCAATTCGTGCGAGGGATCGTCCAGGAACTGCAGCCCGATATTTCTTAAAGTTGACTCGGCTGCTGCCATTCCCTGGTCATCAAAGCCATAGAAGTCGGTGGCAGCTTTCGGCATCGCTGCTTGGCCATGGAGCTTCGCCAAAGCGTCGCAACGTAGCAGTTCTTGTAAGAAAAGCTCCCGGGCCATTTCTTTATCGTCTAGACTCTGCAGCCAACGCAACTTGAAGAATGGATGCGACACGGAGGCAACAACCAGGGGCCTTGTGCTTTTGCTACTCACAGCGGCGTCCAAAGTCAACATGTGCCCAAACTGCTTTTGAAGTTCCCTTTTCAACTCATCCGCTAGACAAGAAGTGTATTTTGTAGACACCGACTCAAGTCGGCACTTTAACACAAGCACCATGGGTAGGACAGCACCATAGAAAGACTCCACGGCCTCATCCGCTTGGAGTTTATCAAGGGCCGTAGCCATGGGGGACATCACCTCCAGCCACTCGCCTAGGAACTCCAGCTCCAGGTTGGTAAATTTGGGAAGCTGAAGGCATGCCATCACAAGATTAATCGTGCTGCGCATGTCGTAGATGCGGCAAAAGCAATCGAACTCTGCGTTCCACACAGAGGCCGGCTTGGAGGCCGGCTTTCCGAGGGCATAATTCACAAGCTCTGCATTTTTTAAGCTGTCTTGGGAAATGTTCCTTAGAGCGGAGCATTTGCGCGCCACACTTTTAAAAAGGTGCCTGTATGGAGGGCTTGTGGCCAAAGCCCTGGAAGCAGCGGTCATGGCGACAAAGCTGAGTGCGCAGGAAAAACAGGACACACAGGGTGGCAAGTAGAACACACAGGAAGGGTCGACCATATCACTCGACAAGGCATCATAAATGCACATGCTGACAGAGACATCAGCCCTTGGGAGTTCACCTTGCTGCTCAGCATCTTTCCCTTCTTGTTGGTCCAAGTTATCCTCTAGTACGGAGAACAGCCGGAAGGTTTTCTCAAAGTTGCATCTGCTGTCTGTGACAACATGTGTTATTTTTGTGGAGTCCAAATCGTACAGTGTGTGTATCTCTGTCAACAGAGATGCGAGCGTCCTGTAAGAGAGCCGCCCAGTAAAGCGTCGGAGACTTAAGACCGCAGTTTCTCTTGTCAAGTTGGCTGGATTGATCCAGTGACACGCCACCCCCATATAACTTTGCCCCCGGTGTGTCCACGCATCTACAGTCGTGCAAACGTAAGCAACAGAGGCCAGTTTCTTTTTAATCCTTTCAAGTACCAAGCCGCATCGTCTTGCGAGTTTCTTCTGTAAGGTTTCTCTAGAAATAATTGCAGCCCTGGGAATTATCCCTTTTATCAAAGTGTGGAAGCCACTTCCTTCAACGACCGATAAGGGAAGCATATCGGTGATGACAAAATTGAGAATCAGCTGGTCCAGATATTCTTTGGATAATGACCCATCATGAAGCAGCTGCTGCCGTGGAAAACAATCCCGGTGAGGCTCATAATATTTTGGAATGTCCGCATTCATTTTTAACATGTCACCACCAATTTGCTTGCAATGGATATTTTTCCTTTTGTGCATCATCTTCAGATATTTTTCTCCATGGATTCTCTGCAACAGGGAAACTATTTCAGCCAATGCTATATTTACACATTAGTATAATAACCATATAGAAACGCTAAAAGTCTTGTGTCACATGCAAAGATACTGAGAATTCTGATGACTTTCTATATGACCTTTACAGACTTCTTGTTACAGTCTTTTTTCTATTTTTTTTTTTTTAAGTCCGGGGGAAAACAATCGTATGGCCCTTAGACAGTGTCTGGGAGGCTATAGGATGTTTTTGGATTCCAGGATCTGAGGTTGGAGACATTGCTGTTTTGGAGGGCTAGAGAGATGCCTCAGGAAGGGAAAGGGGGCAGTTCTGTGGACGAGGAAGGGAAGGGGACTGGGGAAGCGGGGGTACGAGTTGTCTCCAGCCTCCATCTCTCTCCCTCTGCAGAGCCCTAGCTAGATGGGCAAAAACGCCCATCTAGCAAAAATGCAGAGTGGGGGCAGCACACAGGCAAAGATCACCTGCACACTGCTCCCATTCTGCATAGGATTCGAATTTGGAAGCTGGCGGGAATCCCAATAGGATTAAGCCTTAGACCTTATGATTATGCAGAGGAATTTGAAAGCGTGCTGGCAAAATTGCTAATGGACTGAAAAGAGCCAGAGTGGTGCAGTGGTTGGAATGTTGTACACAAAAAGGGAGAAAAGAGTCAGGATGCTAGGGTGTTATTGGAAAAGTTTATTATACAAAAGGGCTTTTTGTAGAATAAAATTTTCTAATAGCATCCTGAGACGTCTCTCCTTTTTTGTGTACATCTTGGATGCTCACCTGCCTTGCACCATGGTTGGAATTTTGGACTGAGAGTTGAGAGATCTGGGTTCTAGTCCTCACTCAGCCATGAAGCTCACTGGGTGACTTTGGGCTAGTCGCACTCAGCCTAACCTACCTCACAGGGTTGTTGTTGTAGAACAAAATGGGGAAGAGGAGGATTATGTACACTGCCTTTGAGTTCCTTGGGCGGGGGAAGGTGGGATATAAATTTAATAAATAAATAAGGAAGAAGCAAAAATATGCAATAATTTTATTTTAAAGCAGTGATGCTAGAGTCAAGACCAGCTTCCCTCAACTTGGCGCCCTTCAGGTGTTTTGGATTTTGGATTACTCAACCATTGTCCATGCTGGCTGGGGTTGATGGGAGTTGTAGTTGAAAACATCTGGAGGGCACCAGGTTGCTTTCCCTATCTAGTTGGTGACCGGGGCCCTAGATATTCCTAGTGGGGAAAAAAGGCAAGTAATCAGGTTCATGCATGGATGTCCATCGCTTGCTGATTGTAACATTATTTGATGGCTTACATATGTGAGCCGGCCACAAGAAACAGAATTTCTGTATCACCTCACAGCACTTAAAATTCAATGCTTTTGAATGGCGCTAGTTAACTTCATAAATGTCAGTCATCAAGAGTACAGATATAAAGTAATGTACATGCCAAGTTCTCAAACACCTCTCAAATACACTTAACTAGCATAAAATTGGATTTCCCCCCTGCCTGCACTGAGTCACCCATGATTAACAGCATATGCAAGAGATTGCAAACGGTCTCTCTTCACATACATTCACACCAATGTTTACTAATGGACTGAAATGCTATTTATTCCTCATATTTGAGGGTGACCCACACCTCACTTTACTAGTATGCGGTATCAGCTGTCCTCAAGGTACATATTCATGTGGACAAACATAACATGAGCAGTCACGAATATGGTCAGCAGCAGCAATTCCTATGACTGCAGCAGCAAATATTCCGTCTTCCACGATTACAAGAGTTCAGTAATTACTGGATACTCTTGGGTACACGCATGCACGTGTGGATCAGCCCTCAGGGGCCAAAACAAATGCAACTGCGAGCGATGAATAGCAAAGCGGTTGCTAGCGTCAACGGTCCAGGCACGCCCCGTCGCGTACAAACGCACTCATATCACGTGAATCAGTCCCCTCCGCGTGTAGAGTTTGCACGCTAATGGCACCCTCGCTCCCTTATATGCGAAATGGGCCGACTCGCATGTAAGCTCTTTACACGTCGGCAGGACGCGCCTGGAATGCGTAACGCGTGTGTCAGACTGCACGTCTGTTTCGGCGCTTTGTTATTTACCTGCACGTGTTTGGTGAAATTGGATGGCGCCTTGTGCTGCCCTCGGATGGTCTTCCTTTTGTGCCTGCAAAGGCTGCAAACTGCCTGAATGAAGTTCCCATCGTCTTCGATGACCTCCGAGAAATAAGTTCTCACGACGATCGGCAATGCTTTGCTCTCCGCTTCCGTCGCTGAAGACATGATCGCTGCAAGAGCCACCGAGGGGCAGAAACTGTTGACAACTCAGGCGAGGAACTACCGATTGGAAACAGAAGTACTCCTCGTAACTGGCGTGACTTCAGCAGCTGGAAATGGTTTCCCACCCCCCCCAATGAACATGCGCCAACTCTGGCTGCTGGGAAATGTAGTTTTATTCCCAAAGATTTCATGTTGACGGAGGTGTGCGTGTTTTACACGCGAGGTCACTTTTGTTCTAACGGGCTGGTGCTCGCGTTGGGATACTCACGACCCGCAACCTGTCACCTCGCTCGAGTCGGTTCCAACATATTATTGTGGAACAGAAGATTTGCGGGAAGGGGAGGGGGGGGAGAAATTCAATTTAAAGTTGCAGTCCTGTCGTTCTGGACTCGGCGGGACTTACTTCCAAGTAAACATGGAAGTGTCTTCTTGAAAAAGAAGTCGAGGTTGGAATCCTGTACCTGTCTGTCTGGAAGTACGCCCTATTGAACTCACTGGGGATGACTTCTGAGTAGACACGCATAACCAGGGTGACCATATTTTGGAAAACGAAAAGGACAACGAAACAAAACTTAAAACCATAACATACAATAACACAATAAAATGTTACATAACAACCGTAAGGTTAATAAAACAAAGTAAGAGTAAGAGTAAAAGCCAGCAGTGCAAAGATCTAAAAATGCATTGATATATGTTTAAAACTGAAGGACTAAAAAGCCTGGGAAAAGAAAAGATCCTTTACCTGGCATTGAAAACACCACAATGCAGGTGCCAGGCAGGCCTCTAGGTGGAGGGCATTCTGCCACTAGGGTGCTACCACCGAAAAGACCCTCTTTTTTGTAGCCTTGCCTCATTTGGAAGGAGCACCTGGAGAAGGGCATCTAAAGATGATATTAGGATCCTGCCAGGCATATATGTAAGGAGACAATCCTTCATGTAACCTTGCCCCAAGGCGTTTAGGGCTTTGTAGGTTCATACCAGCACTTTGAATTGGGCCCAGAAACAGTGCAGATCACAAAAAATATCAACCAGCCTCTGCTAACAATCCCATTGCCTATTTTGGACCAGATAAAGTTTCCGGAGTGTTTTCAAAGGTAGCACCACATATAATGCCTTGCAGTAATCCAAAATCATCTGGGTGGTTTAGAATATATGAAGTAGGAAAACATGTGAGACACAGGTGCTATGGCTGGTCTACACGCATAGAAGCAGCACATTTTGCTACCTGAGGTAGGTGCATTGCACCCAAGGACGGCCAGGTTATTTTGGCACTTGATGCAGAAAATCCCACAAGCCCATCTCCCTGGCAGTAAAAGTACAATAATGTATTAAGGATGCAATCCTATCCATGTTTAGACAGAAAAAAGTCCTACAACTCCCAGCATTTCCCAGTCAGGCATGCTTGGGTTACACATCTAGCTGGGGAATGCTGGGAGTCGTAGGACTTTTTTCCTGTCTAAACATACATAAGATTGCACCCTCAATAACTGACAATGTGCTGCCCTTTCATTACACCCAAACTCAGCTGCCCAAGGTGGTCACTCGAGCTCACTCTACCTAATGGTATGGCCAACTTTTGAGAATGAGGTGATAGAATCCAGAGCTGGCAGTTCTAACGGCAGGTGGGGAAGGTGCCTTTTTAGAAGCCTCACCCACCTAAAACACCCTGTGAATAAAAGCACACTAGCACATCAGGGATAAAGATTCCAGCTCAACTCATTCCTCCATGTGCTACATGGCCAGCATTCACAAAAGGAATTCCCAACCTGTAGTCTGAAGCGGCCCTGACCGTTATACCACCTCATGTAGATCGGGCCTGTGATCGGAGGAGACATCCGCTGGTACCTGTGCTGAGCCCTTGGAGTCGCGCACCTCTTGCACGGCAGAGATGTCACAGCGAGAAAGGATCTAGCAGGAGGAGAACAGTGGGTGGTCAGAGCCTGGAGCTAGAGACAGGGTCTCCTCTGCTGCTGAGGTGCTGTGGGCACCGGTCGGCATTGCCCTGACCAAGCAGGCTGCTCTGAAGCCAAAAGGGAGAGTGTGGGAAATTCGACAGGAGTAGGGTGACCATATTTTGGAAACCAAAAAGGAGGACAACATGGTTGGCCCCCAGGGGGGTGTCCCCACCAACATGTCTGCCTGCAGGGGGCATGTCCAGCACCAAGGGGGTGTGCCCACCTGAACAAAGCCTTGGTCACATGTCTGATTTTACAGCACATGATTAAGACAAATCTGTTCTACATATCATCTTAATGTTAACATCACTGAAATAACAAGTGAGACATCCAATGTATCTGAAATTAACTTCACTCACTCCTACTTTTGTAGCTTTTGCTGTACCTTGCTGCTATACTCTGTGTGATACATTCTCCCCTTCCCTCAAATATATTTTCTGATTGTATCCTCACTCCACTGCAAGCTGCTGCTTAACAGAGCTTGCTTCTGGCTGGCTGGCTGTCGGTTTTATTTTTAAAGTTCAATTTTGTTTTGAAACTTGTGTATGATTGTCACAAGTTTCTTTACTCTAACATTAGGGTGGGTGTTGTGGGTGGCAGACGTAACTTCACCCATTCACACTTCTCACTTATATACATTAGTTTCTCAAGACTTTTGCGTTGGGACCACTTTTCACACCCTGACTTTGAACTCCTGTTTACTTCCTGAACAAACACATGACTGCTTTGACTGACCTCTCCTTTCCCATATTTTGATCTGTGGACGCCTCGCCTCTGCTGAGCTCCAGGTGCCCGACTGCCCACCAGATTTGCAGCAGGAAAGGTGCAGTGTTCACCCAACACATCTTAGCTAAAAACTCAAAATCCCCTTGATGCCAAGGGCTGAAACTGCTCAATGTGCAAGACCCCAAAGAGGAGGTTTGACAACCTGAGTTTGAAGGGTACGGCTTCAGTGTTCCGGCCTGTTTTGCACAATATGGACTATGGCCCAGAACGGGGATCGGAACGTGTTTTTTGTGGAAGTTTTGTGGCTTATTATATCTGTCCCACATATTAATGTGTGAATGTTGAGTTTGGTTGAGTTGGCTCACTTGGAAGCTGCCATTCCGGCCTGTTTTGCGACTATGGCCCAGAATGGGTATTGGAGCATGGTTTGTGTGGATGTTTTGTGGCTTATTGAATCAGTCCCTTGAATTAGTGTGCCTGTTGAGTTTGGTTGAGTTGGCTCACTTGGAAGCTGCCGTTCCGGCCTGTTTTACACAATATGGACTATCGCCCGGAACGTGTATTGGCACGTGGGTGTTGTGGATGTTTTGTGGCTTATTATAGTAATGTGTGACCGGTGAGTTTGGTTGGTTTCAGTCATTCGGAAGTGGCCATTCCAGGCCATCCATTCTGTTCCGGATGTTGTTCTTGGTGTTATGGGGTTAATATTAATATAATATTGCAAGGGTTTTAGTCCTAAATTATTGTTCTCAAGTGTTTCTAACACATGCCGCTGTTTTTGGTGTTTTTTAAAAAAATCTCTACTCAGGAATAAGTCCCATTAAGTTCAATGGGATTTACTCCCAAGTGTGTATAGTAGAGATGGAGAACATGTGGTTATCAAGATGTTGTTGGACTCCAAGTCCCATTGTCCCTCACTATTGGCCATGCTGGCTGGGGTTGATAGGACATGGGAGTCCAACGACCTCTGAAGGGCGTCCGGTTCCCCCATCAATGGTATGTAGGATTGCAGCCTGAAATTACTGATAAATATGTCTATATAAAAGAGGGACAGAAGAGAACATGTTTTGTGCCTTCAGCTAGCATTATTTGGAAGTGTATATAAAGTTCCTTGTCTAAGGAATCTGGTTTCATTCTATGCTGCTTTTATGTTTTTGCATTTTATGTTTTTAATGTGTTGCACACCGTCCAGAGAACTTCAGTTATTGGGCGATTTACTGCGCAATCCTATGAATGTTTAAACAGAGAAAAGTTCTATAACTTCCAGCATTCCCCAGCCAACTGGCTGGGGAATGCTAGGACTTGTGTTTTTGTCTAAACATGCATAAACATGAGTGGTAAATAAATAAAAATAAAATAAAGACAAATAAGGACCTATACATAGCTAATTCCAACTCACCTCTTATGTTAATAATGTTGGATTTCTCCCCTCTTATCCATAAAACTAGATTCGCACATTATTGCAGACAGACCATTTTAGAATAATTCCTTTCTAAAACTGAACTGTGGTTTTCCACCGTGCAACTCCCAAAGCAAAGAAGATAGGGTTTTCACCCTATTGATATTAAGGGATAGAGCGGCGCCATTCTGCAACCATAGCTCAAGGGCAGCTTACCCATTTTTCCCGGAAACTCAGGCCGTGTGTCCCTCTAACCTTTTCCTATCTCCATGGCCTTGCCCGAAAATGCGTCATTCGGGGAGCCTTTTGCGACAGCACGTAGTCGTGATTCTGCGAGAGCGCTTTACGGCTCGCTCTCTTGTTTTGTGCATGTTTAAAGATGTATTTACGTGGAAAGAGCTTGCAAAACTGGGGCTTTGTTTTGAAGCTGAGAGGTGGGTTTCCTGCTACCTTTTTACCGCAATAGAAGCAAGAGGAGCCTAAGAGCAGCCGCGCTTGACGGCAGCAAAGAGGAGAAAGAGGTGAGTGGGATTTAAGCGTGGGTGGGGAGTACACGTGTCTAGTAAGCGAAGGAGGAAAACAATTTGTGAAGGGCCAGAGTGACAGAGGTGGCACCTTTCCCCCCCTTCTTGTGTGCGCAGGATTTGGGGCCCCGTAACACTTGCATAGCAGGTAGTAATTCAACGAATACAATTCTCCCCCAATATGGAGATGCAGAGATCATAGAATCATAGAATAGTGGAGCTGGAAGGGGCCTATAAGGCCATCTAGTCCAACCCTCTGCTCAATGCAGGAATCCACCTTAAAGCATCCCTGACAGATGGTTGTCCAGCTGCCTCTTGAAGGCCTCTAGTGTGGGAGAGCCCACCACATCCCTACGCAATTGGTTCCATTGTCATACTGCTCTAACAGTCAGGAAGCTTTTCCTGATGTCCAGCCGGAATCTGGCTTCCTGTAAGTTGAGGGGGAAGTGGCATGTGTACAATTTTTGTCAGCTGCTGCAACAGATGGAGGAGCAGCCAGGGGGGCATATCAGCGGAGGTCACTTATTCCTCGTGGTTAGGCTGACCATATGAAAAGGGGGACAGGGCTCATGTAACTTTAACAGTTGTAGAGAAAAGGGAATTTCAGCCAGTGTCATTTGTATGCAATTAGTTCCTGGTGAAATTCCCTCTTCATCACAACAGTTAAAGTTGCAGGGGCCCTGCCTTCTTTTATATATGGTCACTCTAGTATAGTGCATGCACCTTTAACTGTTGTGATGAAGAGGGAATTTCACCAGGAACTAATTGCATACAAATGACACTGGCTGAAATTCCCTTTTCTCTACAACAGTTAAAGTTACATGAGCCCTGTCCTCCTTTTCATATGGTCAGCCTACTCGTGGTTCAATATAGTGATGCGTTCAGTGGCACTGCGAAAGGATAAGATGCGTTTGGGGATAGCTAGGATGGGGGTGGGGGGTTACTGGTAAGGACGGGAAGAAATAGTGACCGATAGGGAGCACATTGCCCACAGCTCTGATCTCTTCGTAAGGTCTCTGCAGCTGCCTCCCGTTGCTCCCCCGCCTTCCCTGTGTTCCATGGGGCACAATAAGAACCTTGCTTCCTTCCATCAGTAGGAGGAAGTGTTTGGTTGATTGCAAAAGTGACAAGCAGGGCCGCAGGAGGCATGTAAAGACCAGATCTACAGGAAGCTAGGAGCGACAGCCATGTTCTTTCCCCACCCCACCCCAGTTTGACTTAGCAAGGAAGATTGTGGACTTTAAAAGAGACTACTGCCAAAATTCCAAGTTCAGCGCTTGGACAAATTACATCTGTTGAAAATCAGTTGTGCAGGAAACCTGTTGACTGCTGCTATCCTGTGCCATGCACCTCTGAATTTCCCTACTCCCCTGCCCCCAACAGATGTGCTTTCCTGTGCTGGGTTGCAAGCGTGGGAGCAATGAAAAGCCGCAATGCCACCACTCTGCTTCATTTGCTGCCCTGAAAAGCCTCTGAGCAAGCTGATGCTTGGCTTTACCAGAACAAAGCTTAATTGTTCTGAACTGATTAAAAAAAACACCGTACATACTTCATCATTGTTTTAACAACTGTCAATATGTTCCTATGTTCCTTGATCTTTGTACCAAGTGCATGTACCCGACACTTTGGCCCTGTTCAGAAGTCACCTTGAACCACAGTGGTTAAGGCTTTTTTTTGTTAACCGTGGTTTAAGGTGTCTTCTGAACAGGTTCTTTGTGTGAGAGTAACTGGTATTACGGCAATAAAGTTCACACGAGGTGACAGAGAAGTGATGGAGCTTAGTTGACGCAAAAAGAGGCTGGGAATGGAGGGTTCCAGTTGCCACCTAAAACAGTGAAGAACAAATTATTCAGTGGTTTGTGCTGGTTTACTTCTCAAGATTGGTCCTCAGATTGGAGGAGCAATTTAAAGAAGATTGGGTGGGTCAGGTATAACTTGGGGGTTAGTGGGTGCTCCCAGCCCCCAGCTTTTATTCACGGTATCTTTATTTAATGTGTATAACAAAAACCCTTGCTTGCTTATTAATGGTCCCCCAAAATAGTTTTTCTGGAGTTGGGGTGGATCAAGGCAACTGAAGTGTTTGGTGATTGTTTTTATTAGGGTATAGCCTGGTCATACATGTTAACGTTTTGGCTCCGCCATTTCCAGGCACAATTGTCTGAATTTTTATCAGCCCAAGTTCTGTCGGACCGTTTTCAATCTACTTGGAGCAGGGCTGTGTTATGGAAAGCCTCATCTCTGGTTTTGTCGCTTCCCTATTTACTATCTCTAGAATTGGGCAATGCAAAACGGACAATTAGGCAAAGATTAAAGGATATGGAGATAGAAAATCTACGGGGGAGTGCCCTGGGTTCATGCTGTCCTCTTTCTCTGAATCTTTCAGACGCTATGCCTAGTGGGAAAATGGCATATTTAGAGTGGTTTGATATCCCCAAATATAGACGAGCTTTCTCTCTGGCTCATTTTAATGTTCTTCCATCTAAGTTATTGGATGGAAGATATAATAAGATTCCTGTTGATAGCAGGCTCTGCCCATGCAACAACTTTGAGGTAGAGTCTTTAGAACATGTGCTGTTTGATTGCTGTTTTTATCAAAATGCAAGGAATGCCTTGCTCTTTCCTCTTATGCGGCATCAGTTGGGACGAACCAGAGAGTCGTTGGTCATGTTGCTATTGAAAGGTGCAGACAAGTATATCACAGTGCAAGTTGCGAAATTTTTATCCTCTGCGATTCAAAGTAGAGCCTTATTGGGCACGTAATTCAAATGTCATGATGCCAATGTAAATAATATTATTGTTAGTACGTGATGTTCACAGTGACTTGGTGTATCATTTTGCTGGTCTGATTGACTGTAAATAAAGTTGTTGTTATTAGGGGTGGCATTAAAAGCAGTGGTTTCTACATGGCATTTGTTTAATGTCATATAGTATTGGGCCATATATGTATGTACTTGCACTTTACTTACAATTCCTCTTCATTATATGGTTCTGCATAATGATGATGATGATGATGATGATTAGCTTAATGGAGAAGAGGAAAGGTGATCTTTGCTATTTTAACCGGGGGGGGGGGGAGGGTTACCAAAAAGAGGGGTTGTGGGGTCTGGTTTTCTGTTCCTGGCCTTATACTATGCAGGAGTATAGTCTCCGGGCAGAAATGTAGGTCAGTTTTTCTTCTTTCATTTTGTGGCCGCCCTTAGCTCAGGTGAGTCTGTGGGGTGTGATGTCATCCGCAAGTTCAGACAAGGATCTCTTTGCAGAGGAGGGCTGTTGCACAGGAGAACTCTGTGGACTCAGCGTCATATGCAAAGTGATAGGTTGAAAAGCACTCTGCTGTTTCCTCTCCGGCAGGGGCGGCTGATGCTGGTGCCTTGAGAGGATTGCCAGGGATGGGAAGATGCCCCTTGAAGTGAAATGGCCCTTTCCCCGGGCCCCCCATCTGCCCTGGAACTTGGCCAGCAGGGTGGTCATGGGATTGGTGGGCATGTACAGCTGCTTCTGGACCAGTGAGTATTCTGAACTTCCACCCTTTGCGTGGCTAGTGCCGCAGACCAAGCAAATGCTAGGAGCCAGAGGCCTCTGGAGGGCTCCCCCCGGGGCCGACAACAGTACCATTTAGGCTTGCTGGGGGATTTGAGCGAAACAACTGGGATTTGTGCTGCATCTGGGGCCCAGCATGACACGAGAAGATCCTTCTCCTGTGACTGTTTGGAGAAATTGGGAGAGAGAACTCTCATCAAACTGAGCTCTTGAGGTCTGGACTGGATCAGCAAGGGTGATGGGTATAGGACAAGAAAGAGGAGTGGGTGAATGGGAAGCCACTGAGGGGGAGGGCTATTGACATGCTCCATTGGTTCACAGCCCTTGCCCCTGCTCCACATCATAGCCCACTAAGTCTTGCCAGGAGTGAGGCCTTGTATAAGCCTAGGTCTTCGGGATCTATGTTTTCCTCTGTTTTCTTCTCTACCCACCCGCCTTCCCCCATACGGTGAGAACTGGTGCCTCTGTCTAGAACTGAGCAAGTGACTTTAGGAATGCCATTCTTTCAGTGCTCCCCTCTCCCCCTGCCCAAACCTGGGCATGTTAATACTGATAGCAGGTTGGCCCCTGTGCTACAGCAAGAGAATGTATGCTCTACTTGTAGGCTTCCCACAGACAGCAGGTTGCCCGCTGTGGGAACAGAATGCTGGGCTAGATGGACTCTTGGTCTGATCCAGCAGGGCTTTCCTCATGTTGTTATGTAGCTCAGCGGTAGAGCAAGTGCTTGGCATGCGGAAGGTCCTGGGTTCGATTCCTGGCATCTCCAGGTTGGGTTGGGATGGGAAAAACACCTGTTTGAAACCCCTGAAGAGCTGCTGCTATTCATTGTCAACAATAGTGGCCTAGATGGACCAATGGTCTGACTCCATATAAGGCCTATTTATATGAAATACATCAAACACCCAAGAGTGCTATATGAATGCAAAGTATTATTATGAATGGATAGATAGATGGAATCAGAGTTCTAGATTCCCAACGCTCTATCTAGGAACTCCATTCCCACCCCTCACCCCCAGTTCTGTGCTGCTTACCAAGCTCTCCTCTTGCTGTCCTCCCTTCAGGGTATATGAACAAGTTGAATGTCCATAACGAAGAAGTACTGTATGAGCTGATTGAGAAGCGGCAGCCAGGCACTCCCCTCCTCACCGTCTGCAACCATCAGTCCTGCATGGATGATCCACACCTGTGGGGTATGATACTGGAAAGAAAGTGCTGCCACCTGGTGGATAAGAAGGGAAGGCATTTGCTCTTGTCTTCCCTTTGAGAGACTGGGCCAGTCACCTTCCTGGATTCTTGAGCGTAGTGAGCAAAAGGGGAGGTTCACTTAGGACCTCCATCAGGGAGGTTTAATTTGCCATGGTTAAGGGCTAGAAAGCTGAGCCCCAAGCGGGATCTCTGTATGCAGCATTTTCCTGAGTTGGCAATGATTTGGTTCGGATTGTTCCCGATATTAATGCCACTGTTTCTCCTGCAGGTATCCTGAAATTACGGCATGTCTGGGGCTGGCAGAAGATGCGGTGGTATGTATGGGAAAGGGTGGCTGTTGCCAGAGAGGAAAGAATGCGACTCCTTTAAGTTCCTAGATCTCTGCACACTGCCCATCCTATCCAATTCGGCTCCCAGGTTTTCTGAGAGTACAAGTGATTTTTTGTTTTGCTGACCATGTTCTGATGTAGTTTATCACACTCTTGCTCTCTGCCTCTGGTCTTCCAGGACCCCGACAGCTGCAGACATCTGTTTCACCAAGGAGCTGCATTCTCGTTTCTTCAGCCTTGGGCAATGTGTTCCTATCTGTCGTGGTAAGCAGATGGCTTGCTTGGTAGAACCGGTTAGCCAGGGCAAGCAGCAGTTCAGACGCAAACGAAGTGGCTGTCTACACAAGGTCAGGGCTGTGGGCAGCAGCACCTAAATCCAGGCCTAAGAAGTAGTGTTTCCTCAATTTCATTTTCTCAGCCTCAGTTTCCCACCTGCCATCTGACAAATAGGGATAATAGTGACCTAGGCGTTGAAGACCAACATTGCCAGTCCCTTAGCAAAGGAAGAGGGCTGCCAAAGTAGGCCTCTTGCAGGCTGATTTTAATGCTTATGGCCTCTTCTCTAGCTAGGGTTGAGAGGCTGGTTGAGTCAGAGCGGCACGCGTAGGGCTTAGGAACGCATGGTTGGCGAGAGGAAGCTGCTTTGCACGTGAAGTGAACATTCATTAGCCCGTGTGTTCTCTGTGCAGGTGATGGAGTCTATCAGAAAGGCATGGACTACATACTTGAGAAGCTCAACCATGGAGACTGGGTGCACATGTTCCCAGAAGGTAGGTAGCAAGTGCCTCTGTGAGCATGCTGGGGGCCAGAAGAACATGGGGGCATTTGATAAAATGTCCTTAGCACAGCCTTTCTGCAGGGATGTTGTTGGCTTCAGAGGGCCAACTTACTGTGTTCCTGATCGACCTGAATTTCCTCCATCTTCCTCTTGCAGGCAAAGTAAACATGACTCAAGAGTTCATGCGCTTCAAATGGGGTAAGTACGTTTTTGAGGAGGAGGAGGAGAACAATGTGGGGATGATTCATCCTCTCTAATTTCCCTTCCTCTTATTCCTTCCAGGTATTGGGCGTCTTCTGGCTGAGTGCCACCAGCACCCCATTATACTGCCACTCTGGCATGTAGGTGAGACCTGAATCAGGAGTGGGGGAAAGAAGAGGGACACAAAGTCTAACCATAGGCAGGTGGCAATGCCAGAGGTGGTGGATGTGAATTAGGGTTGCTGGATTCAGTGTGGGTCAGGACTCCTGTTCCTTTATATTTCTTTAATAGCTGTATAGGAAGGTTCATTTTGGCAGGGGGCACTTCTTTTAGGCAAGACAGTGGCATTGGAAGCAAAGCTACTACCCAAAGAGAGTTAACACTTGCTGTCCTGCCTCCACTGGGAGAGTAGGACTCCACCACTGTTCCGTTTTCTCAGATCCATTTTTTTAAAAAAAGGCCTATGTTTCCTTCTGTCACTGTCCCGCCATCTGTCTTCCCATTTTAGCCCAGCCTTCTCCAACTGGCCATGCTGGCTGGGAATGATGGGAGTTGCAGTCCAACACATCACAAAGGCATCGATGGAAGGCTGGTTCATTGTGGGGAGAAAAGTTACAAGCTGCCTGTTCCAGGATAATCCTATTCAGTAGAAAGGGTTCATTGGCACTTAAAATGTTCCTCTTTTGGCATGGGTGTGAGAGAGACTGTAGATCTTCTCCAGTGGCCCTCTTCTGAATATGATGTGGCGACATTACTAGAGGGTTTCTGAAAAGCCTCCCCACTGTCAGTCGAGCATGAAAGCATACATATGTGTGATCTACTGGCCTAATCCACACCGAATACCATAGCTTTAGTACTACAAGCTCTTCTCTCAGCCCCTGTGCAACTATTGAATATACATGTTGGCGTCATTGTTGATGTCTTTACTAAGGGTGGTGTTGTGATCAAAAGTGACTGTTTTGTGTTGTCTTTCAATCTCTCTAGGGATGAATGATGTCCTACCCAATGAACCCCCATATGTGCCCCGCAGTGGACAGGTGAGTATTTTGAGATGCGCAGGTTGAGCAGCTACTAGCATTGCAGAAGGAAGTGGCCTGCAGGACTCCCAAGCAGCAAAGGAGTGGATGACTTTTAGAAAAGAGAGAATTTGCCTCCAGTTTGCTAATGCTTTCTCTTCCTCTTGCTACAGAAGGTCACTGTGTTGATTGGGAAGCCATTCAGTGCTCGTCCCTTGCTAGAGCGCCTGCGGGCAGAGAACAAATCAGCGGTAAGTGTGGTGGAGAAGTACTAGGGTGTCTGCCTATGTTGTTAAGGGCTTGAAGCAGGGCAGGAGTGGAGAGTCAGAGCCGGACAGATGTTTAGGCAACATACTCTGCAGCAAGTCTGGGGAACTTCTTTCAGTCCGAGAACCAAATTCAATTTCAGATAAGCTCTCAGGGGCCACATTCCTGATAGGGCAGAGCCAAAAATTCCCTCCACCCCAGCATATTGTAATTTATCATAGAATAATAGAGATGGAAGGGGCCTATAAGGCCATCAAGTCCAACCCCCTACTCAGTGCAGGAATCCACCTTAAAGAATCCCTGACAGATGGCTGTCCAGCTGCCTCTTGAATGCCTCTAGTGTGGGAGAACCCACGACCTCCCTAGGTCATTGGTTCCATTGTCATACTGCTCTAACAGTCAGGAAGTTTTTCCCGATGTCCAGCCGGAATCTGGCTTCCTGTAACTTGAGCCCATTGTTCTGTGTCCTGCACTCTGGGATGATCGAGAAGAGATCCTGGCCCTCCTCTGTGTGACAACCTTTCAAGTACTTGAAGAGTGCTATCATGTCTCCCCTCAGTCTTCTCCAGTCTAAACATGCCCAGTTCTTTCAGTCTTTCCTCATCGGGCTTTGTTTCCAGACCCCTGTTCATCCTTGTTGCCCTCCTCTGAATACGCTCTAGCTTGTCTGCAACCTTCTTGAAGTGTGGTGCCCAGAACTGGACACAAAACTCAAGATGAGGCCTAACCAGTGCCGAATAGAGGGGAACCAGTACCTTGTGCTATTTGAAAGCTGTAGTTCTATTAATGCAGCCCAAAATATTATTTGCTTTTTTTGCAGCCCACTCACACTGTTGGCTCATTGAGCTTGTGATCTTCAACAATTCCAAGATCCTTCTTGCTTGTAGTATTGCTGAGCCAAGTATCCCTCATCTTGTAACTGTGCATTTGGTTTCTTTTTCCTAGGTTTAGAACTTGGCATTTATCCCTATTAAATTTCATTCTGTTGTTTTCAGCCCAGCACTCCAGCCTATAATGATCACTTTGAAGTTTGTTTCTGTCTTCCATGATATTAGCTATCCCACCCAATTTTGTGTCATTGGAAAATTTTATAAGCATTCCCTGCACCTCCTCATCCAAATCGTTAATACAAATGTTGAAAAGCACTGGGACCAGGACTGAGTACCCCAGTTCGAGAAGGTACCATTTATAAGCACTTTTTGAGTCTGATTCTGCAGCCAACTGTGCATCCACCTGATAGTTGTTTCATCTAGCCCACTTTTAGCCAGTTTGCTGATCAGAATATCATGGGGTACTTTGACAAAAGCTTTGCTGAAGTCAAGATATATTCTGTCCACAGCATTCCCACTAAGGTCCACGAGGGAGGTTACCCAATCAAAGAATGAAATCTGATTAGACTGGAAGGATTTGTTCTTGACAAATCCATGCAGGCTTCTAGTTGTTCTCAAGGTGCTTACAGATAGACTTCTTTATAATCTGCTCCAAATTTTTTCCCAGGGATTGATGTCAGACTAACTGGTCTGTACTTCCCAGGTTCCTCCTTTTTGCCCCTTTTGAAGATAGGGACAGCATTAGCCCTCCTCCAATCGTCTGGCACTTCACCCATCTTCCATGATTTTGCAAAAATAATAGTGGTTCTGAGAGTTCTTCTGCCAGCTCCTTTATTACTCTAGGATACAGTTCATCAGGCCTGGAGATTTGAACTCGTTCAAAGAAATTAGGTGTTCCTTGACTATTTGTTTATCAATCTCAAACTGCAATCCTTCCCCTTCATTTTGTACTTCACTTTTGCCGGAGGGGCAGAGTATCACAGATCTGCTTTTGGGAGAAGACTGAGCCAAAGTAGGAATTAAGCACTTCGACCTTTTCTTTGTCATCTGTTATCAATTTGCCATCCTCATTAAGTAGCTGAACCACCATTTCTTTCCTCTGTCTCTTACTATGCACATACCCAAAGAAAACTTTTGTGTTGCTTTTAGCATTCCTCACTAGCCTCAACTCATTCTCAGCTTTAGCCTTCCTGATGCCATTCCTGCACTTCTGTGCTACCTGTCTATACTCTTCTTTTGTAGCCTGGCCTTCCTTCCACTTCCTATATGAGTCCTTTTTTGTTTTCAGGTCATCGCTAACCTTATTGTAGAGCCACATTGGTTTCTTCTGTTGTCTTCTATCTTTTTTCCTTGTTTGAATTGTTTGTAATTGTGCCTTTGAATTTTCTTTTTTAAAAAAAACTCCCACCCATCTTGGACTCCTTTTCTCATTAGGGCCACTTTCCATGGGACCTTACTTATCATAGTTCTGAGTTTATTAAAATCAGCTTTCCTAAAATCCAGAGTATGCATATGGCTACACTCAGCTTTTGCTTCCTTTAAACTCAAGAACTCAAGTATGACGTGGTCACTTTCCCCCAAAGTTCCCATAACTGCCACTTCATCCACTAAGTCATCCCTATTGGTCAGTATCAATCAAGTCAAGGATAGCCGATCCTCTAGTTCCTTCCTCCACTTTCTGTAGGAGAACGTTATCAGCCATACATGTCAGGGGTAATTGAAGTCCCCCATCACCACTACATCACACTTCCTTGAAACACTGGCAATTTGCTTTTCAAAAGTTTCATCCTCGTCATCTCCTTGATTGGGTGGTCGGTTGTAGACTCCAACTATCATGCTCCTTTTATTCCGTGCCCCATTTATTTTAATCCAGATGCTCTCGGTGGGGCTACCAGGCTCACCCTCTTGTATTTCTGTGCAGGGATAAGTATTTTTAACATATAATGCGACTCCACCTCCCTTTCTATTTCTTCTGTTCTTTTTGAACAAATTATACCCTTCAACTTAAACCTCTTACTGCCAGAAACTAAGCCAAATGAGAGGCATTTCAACATTTTTAGAATAGGAGAAACGCTACACAAAAGCTGAAAAACCACCAAACTGTTAATGGTTAGGGGGAGAGGATGCGTGACCATCTGGGGAACCCCAGGAGGGCCGGATTTGGCCCCTGCACCTGAAGTTCCCCACTCCTGTTCTGCATCATAGGGCCATAAGCAAAACAGGGGCTTTTGCTGTGATGGGAAACTGTCAGATTCCCTCCAGTGAGTGAAGACTCTGTGTCCAGCCTGCTTCCTGGGCTGGCCTTTCAGTTTTCCTGAGACATAAGGCTCTTCCCTCTCTAGCCAAATTGGGCATCTGTGGCCATGTTCCTTGGTGAGGAAAGACGGTAATAATAAGTAGACAATCTATTATTTTTATTTACAATATTTATATACCGTTCAATTAACACAGATTCCAGAGTGGTGAACATAGCTATAAACAGTAAAAGAAAGAAGATTTAAAAAGCAAATTAAAATTGTTCAATTTGAAAACAAAGGAACCAAACAAACGGTGGCTAGTCAGTTGAGGAAGGCTTCTCGAAACAGAGTTGTTTTCAGGAGGCGCCGGAAGCAGCTAAGTGTTGCCACCTGCCTGACCTCCAGGGACAGAGAGTTCCACAGAGAAGGGGCCACTATACTAAAGGCTGTTCTCCTGATGGATTCTAATCGGGCTACAGGTCCATGTGGAACCACCAGGAGCATGCCCTCCGACGATCTCAGTGATCAGGCAGAATGGTAAGGGAGAAGGCGCTTTCTCAGGTATCCTGGTCCCAAGTTGTTTAGGGCTTTGTACACTAGTACCAAAACCTTAAATCTGGCCAGGTAGCCAAGCCAGTGCAATTCCCTCAGCAAAGGAGTCATGTGCTGAAAAGAGGCAGCTCCGGACAACAGCCAAGCTGCTGCATTCTGCACTAGCTCCAGCTTCCGGAGCAGTCTTAAGGGCAGCCCCACAAAGAGCACATTGCAGTAATCCAGCCTTGAGGTTACTAATGCCCGTACCACTGTGGCCAAGCTATCCCTGTCCAGAAGAGGCCGTAGCTGGCGAGCCAGTCAAAGCTAGTAAAAGGCACTCCAAGCCGCCGCGGCCACTTGAGCCTCCAGTGACAATGATGGATCTAGGTGTACCCCCAAACTACGAACCTGATCCTTCAGAGGGAGTGCAACCCCATCCAGAACAGGCAATGAACCTATCTCCCGGACGCGGGACCCACTCACTCACAGGGCTTCCGTCCTGCCAGGATTCAGCTTCAGTTTATCGTAAGAGAAGCTGAAGAGAGTCTCTGCAGCCGCAGATATGAGTTCAGCCTGGACTGGATGGGAATTGGGGACATGTAAGCTTTGCCCACCACTCTGCTTTTGTGAATTAGCTCTGCCAAAAATCACTGTATTCAGGATCCAAAGTGATGTTTCAGGACAGACCCCGAGTCCATTTGTTTGTTCACAGGGCTGGTACCTGTCAATATATTGCTGCAAATTGGAGGTGGGGTAGAGTTCATGGAGTCCCACTTTCCTGCCTGTCCTGTGCATCCATGCATAGACAGCTAGCCAGTGTTTGTTGCACGGCCTTGCTGACCATGGCCATCTCTTCCCCTTTCAGATGGAGATGCGCAAAGCATTGACTGACTTCATCCAGGAAGAGATCCAGACGCTGAAGGACCAGGCCGAAAGACTGCACCAGACTTTCAAGCAGCAGACCTAGCCATGTGGCTAGGATGAGCATGAGAGGCCTTTCCGCTGAAGCATGGATTGCGCAGTCCTGGGGCGTGATGGGGAAGGAGGTCCCTGCATGGACTACCTCTAACCTGCGCTTTTGAATGAAACGCTCCCACACTTACACCTGCCACCTATGCCATGCCACACCATAAGCAAACTGGTGTTGCATGAGGAGGGTTGGCCTTGATGAGCCTCGTACCCCATTGGTGTGCCTCGTACTCTGTCGTCATGCCAGTCTCCTGAGGGGCGCAGTCTCAGAATGGCTATTGTATGTGGACTTCCCTGTTGCCAGCAACCAGAGGTGCTGGGGCTTCAAGTTCGTCAATATCGGTGGCTCCATACAGGAGCAGGGGGAGGAGTTTGGAGGGGGAGGGAGTCTCCACCCCCTTCTTTCAGTGATCACCCTCTGCACCTGCCTTCCTTGCTCAGCTCAGTGGGGGCTGGAGGAACAGGTGGTGGGTTCTGCAAGTCCCTTCCTTTTTGTAGAATCTTGGTCTGTAGGTGATTTTTATACAGTGCTTTTCCCCAGTAAATTATTCCAAACCCTGCTCCAGCCTATGCTGAGTTATGTGGTGACATGGTGTGGGGAAGAGGGTGGGTTCAGCACACACTTTGGCTCTAGGCAGAGAGGTACCCATTCAAAGAAGGGTGCCTCATCTGTTTTTTTGCAACACACCTCTGCTGACAGTGCCAGGGACAAGGCTCTCCCGCTGCCAACAGACATCTTGCTGAAAAATAGACAGGGCACCCTGCTCTTTACCTCTGCATCTCTCTATGCCATGGGGAGCTGAGCACCACACAGCGAAAATACCCATTGTGAAGTTGCCTGGACTGCAACCTTTAGAGGATGGGAGATGGTGGTTCTGATGACATTGGCAAAGTTGGCTACGACCTCTCAAATATTCATGAAGTGATGAGAACAACCTGCAGTAATTCTCACCCGAAGCAATCATGCTAGGTGGACTTTCTCCCTAGCCTGAAGCACAGCAAAGTGAGGCAGTCACCTTAAAGGACAGAGTTTAGGTGGCATTAAGGGTGGCAGACTGGGAGACAGTAACAAACCATGAGACACAATCGATTGGAAAAGCAGTCTTGTACAAGCTTCAGTGAATGGTGTTGTGCATGTTGCTAGAATTAACAAAATATAGATGGAATAAATGTCTTTAAAATCATTTTAAAGGTCATCAAAGGGGGAGATGTATACACTTCCGGAGGAGTGAATCCCAGAGATATGAGACCACCACAGGAAAGGCCGTTTCTGATATTTGTCAGTCTCACAGCTCTCACTGGTGGACCAAAGAACACCTCAGATGCTGATCTTAACAGTTGGGTAGGCGCAGGGTAATATCTGTGCAAGCAGTCCTTCAGGTACCCTGATTCCAAGCCATTTCAGGTCATAAAAGCTAACACTAGCACCTTAAATTGGGCCCAGAAATTAACAGGCAGCCAATGTAACTGATACAGAATAGATGTAACATGATTGGAGCGCCTAGCTCCTCCAAGCGTTCTGGCCGCTGCGTTCTGCACCGATTGTGAGTAATCTTTAAGGGCAGCCCCGCTAAAAGCACATTACAAGTAATCAGTTATGCATGTGGCATCGTCTTCCTAAGCATGGTTTATTTGGAGTAATGAATCCTATGAAAGAAAGGTGAACACATTGGTGAGTAGCTAACCTTAAGGGGGGAAAAAACAATCACTCAACTACTGAAAGAAACACAAGATGATGACTGTATAAATGCTTTTATTTAAGGTAAGTGTACATCAAGAAGTATGTATTCGAAAAATACAATAAAGGCTTTTGCTGAACATGTAAACAAATCTAGGTACACACTCAAAATCTGAAAGCAAAATAAGCTGCTGTAGGTCGAAAAATTAAAAATCCATAATCGGGCAATACCTTTAGGGTGCAATCCTATGCATGTTTAGGCAGAACAAAGTCCTACAACTCCCAGCCTACCCCAGCTGGGACTTGTAGGACTTTTTTTTGTCTAAACATGCATTAAATTGTGAACAAACTTTTGAGATCTGTAGATAAAGAGGCTAAATGTTATACAAAGGAGGGCGACTTGATGTTAGTCATAAACTGTAGGATTCTCAAGATGCAGGGCACAGGGAAACGGATGTATAAAAAGTAATTTTGTGGCTGCTGCATCAAAAGTTGAAGCCACTTCATATGAAGGTAGTGTCATCTAGCAGAATTATATAGTTCCTAAACTGTGTAGCAAGAAGTAGAGTAAACCCATATAGGAGTGCAGGGACCAGACCTCTCCTGACCTTATTCTTCTGGGCAATTAAATATCTTCCTGAAAACTGCAGAGCAATACTACCTCCGACCCTTTGAGCTATTCCTGTTCATGCTTAGCTCATTGCTCAGGCAATTAGAGTGGTGGCCCCAGTTAAGGGGATCCCGGGATCCCCTTGAAGAGTATGTTACAATACTCTACAATCTTAGCACAGCTATCAAGTATATTCTGCTTCTCCTTCTGGAAACTTCAGGTAATGTAGATGGTCTCTTCCCTCCCCCCACCTGCCTGACATTTTATCCTCACAACAACCCTTGAGAGGCAAGCCAGGCTAAAGGTGACTGGCCAAAGAGCACCCACTTAGCTTTACAAGCACAGGGGGGGATTTGAAGTTACGACTACATCCTCCTAGCCACAGAATTCACACCTATCCTCTGCACGCTGCAAGTCCTCTGTGGAGGAAGGAAATGTATTCTGCACATGCTCAAGGAAAACACCACCCACTCCGTTCTCATGCTTTCTTCCTGCCATAAACCCCCCTCCTTTCCTGGATGAGGGCAAAGCTCACCACGCGTGATGAGGCACTCATTTCCCATGATTACAAAACTCCGCGGCTTCCCCCATCTGGACTCTGGGCCGTGCCCCAGATCCAATGCACTCCGACTCTGGAGTAAGCCTCATCGAACACAGTGAGACCTCCATGCAAGTAGACACGCAATAGGATCCGCCTACCGGTTCGACGAAACTCGGGGAAAGAACCTGCGCTCAAAGAGGAAGGCAGGCCGAGGCAACATAAAGGGGCTTCTGATTGGCTCCCACCGATCCTGCCTCGTGCCTTCATTGGCTGCCTTCCCCAGCCCGAGGACAGAGGACTTCCCTCTCGCGTTCTGATTGGCTGCGGCGGGTCGCGACCGTAGGGAGAAGGGCGACCTGCGGAAGAGGCAGGAAGGAAGATGGCGTTGCAGGCGGCGGCGGCGGCTGCTCTCTTGCTGCTGGGCCTGGGGCTGGTGGCAGCGCAGACGGGGCAGGTGCCCTTGCTCGCCTGGTCTAGCCACAGGTATGTGGGGCTCTGGGCTGCCCTGCGGAATGGATTCGCAGGAGGTGGGGGGGGGGGCAGGGAAGCGGCTTGACTTGGAGGATTGACCCCTTCACACGGTCGAGTTACTACTCTGGGTCGCCTGATTCCCATACGTTGCGGCTTCGGAGATTTGCTTCGTAGGCCGACATTGTCATGTGTGAATATGGCAAACACGTGGTTGCAGCTGCGTGGATGCCCTCGTGAAAGAGAAGTGACCAGGCGCCGCTCTCCACCGAGTGTGCGTCCCCGAGTCGTGTGTAGGCTGACCCTGTGAAAAGGAGGTCAGGGCTCATGTAACTTTAACAGTTGTAGAGAATTTCAGCCAGTGTCATTTGTATGCAATTGGTGAAATCCCCTCTTCATCACAACAGTTAAAGGTGCAGGCACTATACTAGAGTGACCATATACAAAAGAAGGCAGGGGCCCTGCACCTTTAACTGTTGTGATGAAGAGGGAATTTCACCAGGAACTAACTGCATATAAACGACACCGGCTGAAATTCCCTTTTCTGTGCAACTGTGAAAGTTACATGAGCCCTGTCCTCCTTTTCATATGGTCAGCCTAGTCATGTGTGAAACGTGCCCCTGTTATGATTGAGGATAAAAGTGGGCTTCTGTCTTATGACTGTGAGAGGAACGGGTGTCATTAACTTGCATTTTTTAATATAAGTGAGCCCAGAGTTGTGGTTAGTCGTTCAGGGTATGATGAGGTGTACGTTGCTTCTGGGCATGAGGTGTTAGCTGTTACTGGGATGTAGTGGGTTACAGGAATAGCGAGGTAAGATGGTAACTGGATAACATGGGGATGTCATGGGGAATCCAGGACAGGGAGCAGGGTAGGAATGTACATAGCTGGCGTATGGTGGAAAGCTGGTTCTAGGTCTCCTCCTGCCATGGGATGAAGAACAGGCTGGTGAATGGTTGTGCTTTTACCTTGTTTATGGAAGTCTGTTCTTGACTCATTTCCCAAAATAGAACAGATGGGAAATCCATAGTTAGAGAAACAGCAGCAGCTTGGTTTTCCTCTGGTGCTGCAGGCTTGTCTAAAAGTACATGGAAGGGACAAATAAAAGCAACACAGGGCTGGATATCTTTAGTACAGTAGCGGGATTCCATCTTCAAGGGAAGTGCCTTTTGTTAATTATGTCTTGTATCAAAGATGGCAGGGAGATAATCCCAGTTGTGGCATTTTCCATACTTGACGGACAGGGTATTAGATCACGTATAATGTTTATGCTTTTCCGAAGTAGTCACTAATGGTGGAATCCCATTGTCCCAGGAAAAGTGTCCCTTGACACTGCAGAGGACAAAAAGGAGGCTGTCGATTCATAGAATCCATTCCCCCTGGAACAAGGGAAAAACTACACCAGCCCTGACACCACAACCAGCAGGGCATAGAAAGGGTGTTTCTTCCACCTCAGTATCTCCCTCTTCTTCCTCCATAGAATTGCTCTCTATAGTGTTACCTAGTGCCAATAGGTGCATCTCTTTTCATTTGATTTCCCCTCTATTCACATGTTTAATATTTCTATGTTTCCCCTTTCTTTCATCTGCCTGCCCTCATAGTTGAGACTGCTCTAGTGACAAATTGTGATGGGGTGGGATAGATGTTTTTAAAAGTTTCTTCAGACTATCCTTAGCTAGAGGCAGCAGGGGGGTGAACAGTGAATGTGAATCAATGAATGAAGTTTTATTGTTTATAAGAACTACAGAGAAAAACAACAAAGAATACAATTAAAAATACAATATGGTAAAAACAACAAAAACATCAAAAACAAGTTCATAATCCATAAAACTTACGTATCACTCCTCATAGCGAGTCAGACCAAGGGTCCATCTACTCCTGCATTCTCTTCACACAGTGGTCAACCAGTTGTTCGTGGGAAGCCCCCAAGCAGAACCTGAGTGCAACAGCACCCTCCCACCCTGGTATCCAGTTGCCCACTGCAACTGGTATACAGAGAGTCCTACTGCCTCCAATACTGGAGGTAGTATGTAACCATCCGGACTAGTAGCCGTTGATAGCCTTATCTTCCAAAGTAACTCTGTTCCCCCCTCCCCCCACTCCTGCCCTGCCTGGGAAACCTCCTAAGGAGCCTTGAAGGGGATGCACAGAGCAGGAGGAAAAGTTCATCCTTGATGGTCTCTCTGTAGCAGTGGCTCCTTTAACCCCCATGAATGACATGAGTATACTCTTGCCCTGTCTGATATTCTAGAGTTGGCAGAATGTGCCTGTGCAAGAATAAGGTGTCTGGGTGGTAGCTCTTCTCTCTTCTGATACTTTTTCCACCTTTTCCACCATCTCCCTTCTGTGAGCACAGCTCCTTATGGTCCCCCTTGGCAGCCCCACATGAGGGGCACGTGGTGACAGAAACTCAGCTCGCAGCTGTGCTGGACTCGGCACTAAACGGTGGACCTCGCAACGTCCTGCTCTTCCTTCAGGAGAAAGTGAGTGCTTCATTTGTTCCCTGGTCCCCAGCAGAACTCTTTTGCTGAGGATACAGATAAGACTGCAGATGTAAACCCAACTTCAATTAATTTCTTCCTCCTCTTAAAGAACCCTGGCCCTTGTCTTGCAATGAGAATTCTTCTAGTCCTTCAGAGACCTGTAACCCCCGGGGTCCCTCCATTGGGGGGGGGGGCTTTTGAAGTTACTGGCTGGACAGCTTTACTTATTTGACTGTGGACATGGCGTAGACAGGGATGCTGAACCTCTTTCAGCCCAAGGGCCAAATTCAGTTTATAAAAAACTCTTGGGGGCCACATTCCAGTGGTGGCCAAGACCAAAGGCAAAAGGTGTGGGACCAAAACTATGACAAATAACAACATATTTTAGCTTAAATCTCTTACTGCCAATAACTAAGTAGGAGAGGCATGTCAAGCTTTTAGAATTGGAGAAAAAACTGCACAAAAGCCAGGAGGTTGGGGGAAAAGGGGGTCAGGGGAAAGGGGAAGGGGGTGTGACCATCTGGGCTAGATTTGGCCCTCTGGCCTGAGGTTCCCCATGCCTCTCCTGCATTCTATCTCCATGCCATTTATCAAATCCTGGAAGGTTTGCTCAGACTCTTGAGTCGCCTGTCCCACCCTCATCGCTGACTACAGAATCATCTTCTGGAAATATCCTTTCTTTATACTGCATAATATTATAATGTGGTTCACTGAGGATTGCTTCCCATCCTTTTTGGGGCTCAGCAGAAAGAGGAGCTTCTTATTCTTTAGTAAAGGAGAAGGAAGCCTCTTTGCCCTGGTCATGTGAGCTGGGAGCCATGTGAGTTTTCATTTATCACTTCCTCATTCCATTTATCACCATCCTTCCTTTGCTGGGCCCTCTGTAGATTGAAACTAATTTTATAACGGTGTGATTGGGTTCTGTGTGTATGTGTTTTTCATATCCGTTGCTTGTTAACACGATGGAAAAAGACTTGGAATGGAATGGAGGTTGTGAGAGTCGTCTTGCCCCTAATCTGGAGAGTCCAGGAGCCAGCAAAAAACCCCGTGCCCATTTTATCCCTTTATCTCTGTTCTGCATGTCTGAACTAAATTGAAGGTGGCTTCCAGGCACTCGAAATGGAAAGAAATGTTTGAACTGCAATACGGAAATGTCATGGTTAATATTTAAAGCGGTACTTCGGTCTTCCCTCCTAGCTCAGCATTGAGGATTTTACAGCCTATGGAGGGGTTTTTGGGAACAAGCCAGACAGCGCCTTCCCCAATTTGGAGGTGAGTGAGAAACGATGAACTGTATGTTGGGGTGAGTCACTCTGTGATGGCACTTCTAACAGGCCACTGCATTCTAGTGGAATGTCAAAAATGTACATAAAAAGAGGAACTTAAAAACATAATTGTTCACGTTTCCGGTTCAGCCAACTAGACAATTCCTCCTCCTCCTCCTGCAGTATACATTGGAACAGCTTGTTGTTCCTTCTTTTTAACCAGTGTATTATCAGAGGATCTAAGAGAGGAAAAATAAATCAAGCTCAGGCTATTTGCTGGAGGTGGGGTGGAACTCCCCCTGCCCCGCTTTTTTTTTTTAATACTGAAGAAACAGTGTCATGCAGTGGTTAGCATGTTGGACTAGGACCTGGGAGACTGGGTTCAAATCTTCACTTAGTCATGAAGGGCTCTCTCCCTCCCTCCCTCTCACTCAGCCTAGCCTACCTCACAGAATTATTGTGAGGATAATTGATGGGGGAGAGCTTTGCACAGTACCCCGAACTCCTTGGAGGAAGAGCTGAACTAAATTTGTTTCCTGCTGCAGCGTTAAAAAGCTGTCACTAATTTTACTTCCTTGGTGATCAGTGAGGTCCTTCTATATTGGCTGACTTGCACGATGACAGTAGCAGAGTGTAAGTCCGACACAGGTCTGTGCACACCTTCCTTATTTTCCGCAGCTGGTTTTCCATCCATGCTATTCCACTCCCTTCTGTATTAAATCACAAATAAATAGAGAAATAACTTGTTTCCAAGAAGCCAAGAGGTTTTTCCTGTATTCGCTCTTCCAGGGTGTGCAAAAAAAAACCAACCCAGACAAATTATACGTATTTAGGAAAAGAAATTACAAATGAAAGCATAAAAGAAATACATCTTAAAATGTTTTACATATTTGTTGTTTTTATTATTCTTTCACAGTTGGTAGGTTAGTTTTATATATGCCTTGCTTGTAGAACTTAGGATATGAAGTGGTATAAAAGTTGAATACGCACACACACACACACACAGACTTCGTTGGATGTGCTAAATATTGTGCATCAGGCTATGATATTTTTAAATGCTACACAAGTGCATAGCAACTTACCAAACTCAAGACTTTAGAGAAATTCGCTGTAGAGATGGAAATGATTCAGTGTCATATGCAGCTATGTCCTTGGAAGTAATGATACAGACAACGCATGAACTGAGTACCCCGTCCTACAGAACTTTGGTTCAGGGACTCTTGATAGTCATGCTGGCCACTAATTGTTAAACTGCAGAGCTCATTACCACAAGATGTAGCGAAGACCACCAACCTGGATAGCTTTAAAAGGGACATTAGTCAAATCCCTGGAAGAGAAAGCTGTCAACGCCTACTAGTCCTGATGGCTGTATGCTATCTCCAGAATCAAAGGCAATGTACCTTTGTACACCAGTTGCTGGGGAGCATGGGCAGGAGGGTGCTATTGTGCTCCTGCTTGTGTGGGCTTCCCATGGAACTGGGAAGCATCCATCTGGAAGCATCCTAACAGAATTTGCTTGATCAAAGGAGAAGCAATCCTGTGGGTGTTTTCCAATATATGCTTCCAGGACATGGACGAGCTCATTCCAGATAGCCTAACCTTCTTGATCTTGTGCAAGCAAGATGGCAGCATTGCAGGCGTTTGTTTTTAAAGGTCGCTGTCTTACTAATACAGTGCAAGCATATTTCCGCTGTATCTCCGCTGCAGTTTATTTGTGGTATCCATGATTCATTAATATTGGTTGGCAACCATTCAGATGCCTTGAGAGGTGTCAGTAGTAACTTTTTCCTGCATAGCCTCACCATTTGACTGATGATCTGTCCCCACCCTAGCTCAGTCTTCCCCAACCTGGTGCCCTCCGGCTATGTTGGCGTGCAATTCCCGTAATTCCCCTGCCGGCAATGAATGGGAGTCGTAGTCCAACACATCTGGAGGGTACCAGGTTGGGAAGGCTGTGCTGGATGGCAAATAAGAAAATGTTGGATTAGAAAGCTGCATGACTTGGAGTGGGCTTTGAACATTGGCGGTGGGGAATGGGGTGTCTTTGCATCACTGGCATTAGCAGACTGGGAGGACGGGATGGTTGCTGAAAGTCAGAAATCTACAAAAGATGAGTGGTTGTGTGGGGGGGGCACAGGTAAGCTCAGGGCTGTGATGGGAGCTGAGCAGCAGCACTAGCTGCCTTGTTACTTGCCACGAGTCTTAGGGCAGTCCTCTGGCAATGCACCTGACTCTCTCCCTGCCTTCCCGACAGAATGCGCTAGGGGCAGCCCCCTCCTCCTTGGTCCTTCCCTCTGTTGACTGGTTTGCAGCCAGTGCTGTCCCAGCCTTTTTGAAGGCCAAGCTGGGCATCTCGCCTCTCCACGTGGATCAGAACACCCTCCAGGAACTGCGTCTCAACGCCAGCTTGCCGTCCCTGCTGTTGATACGGCTGCCGTATACCACTGGGTATGTAACCAGCCTTGCAGCACCTTTCCTTACATTGCCAAAGGCCGTTGTGCCCTCAGCCGTTGCATCACCAGGTACCATGAGGGGATGCGTTCATCCATGTGTCTGCATGGTTGACTAGCAAGCACGGAGTCTGCCTATTGAGCACTGAATTCAACATCTGGATAGCTTATTGTCATTTTAAAAAGCACATTTCTAGCTCTCCTGGTTGCTGAATTTGAACTTTAAGGCTGTGTACATTCAGCACCCAAAAATCTCAGTAACTCCAACCTGTGTCTGCAGAGCCTACAAGCTCCTTTATTTATTTATTTATTTATTTATTGCATTTTTATACCGCCCTGTAGCCGAAGCTCTCTGGGCAGTTCACAAAAATTAAAACCATGAAATCATTTTAAAAATATAAAACAAACCACAATCTAAAAACACAAAATAACATACAATATCCAGCCTGCCCTTGAGTCTTTCTGCTGACTCCAGCAGGGATGAGGAACCTCAGGCCCAGGGCCAAATCCAGCCATTCTGGGGTCCCCTGGTGGCCATACCCCCTTCCCCTGGCCCCACCCCCTTTGCCTCAGCAACCAATCATTTTGTGGCTTCCCAGCTTTTCTGTAGTTCTCCCCCATTCTAAAAGGTTGAAATTCCTCTCCTAAGACATAATTACCGGCAGTGAGAGCTTTAAGTTAAAATATTCTAGTACTTTTGGCCCCTCCCCTTTTTGTCTTTGGCCTCAGCTATTTTTTCTTCATCCCCTCCCACCAGTGGAATGCACCCCCTCCCACAAGATCTTCTCCAAAACAGAATTCATCCCTCAGGCCAAAAGACGTTCAACAGCATATACGTCTTCTGGTATATTTGGTCACATCCTTCCCCTTCTGCCTCGAACCAGTCTGTTTCCAAGTATATTAGACTTCCCCAGCATCACCTTCCTCAGCCTGGTATCCTCCAGATGTGTCGAAGTACAACTCCCTACACAGTTGGCTCTGGGATTATAGGAGTTGTTTTCCAACATATCTGGAGGTCACCGGCTTGGGGAAGGCTACCCTGGGTTTTCAGATAAACGTCACTGGTTCGTAGTCCTAGATGACCTGGTACCAAAGGCATGGACTCCTTTCTATCCCAGGCAAGGAGTGTCTGCATGGCTCCAAATGCCAATTCCTGAAACCTACCTGTCCAGCTAGGGAAGCACTAACATTGTGACAGAGACCAAGAACATAAGAAGGGCCCTGCTGGATCAGACCAAGGGTCCATCTAGTCTAGCACTCTGTTCGCACAATGGCCAACCAGCTGTTGACCAGGAATCCTCAAGCAGGACATGGTGCCACAGCACCCTCCCACCCATGTTCCCCAGCGACTGGTGTGTATATAGGCTTACTGCCTCTGATACTGGAGGTAGCAGAGAGCCAGTAGGACTAGTAGCCATTATTAGCCTTCTCCTCCAGTCTAGTTTCATTCCAAACAGGGAGACATTAACAAAGCAATTTCCCTTCTCTCTCTCTCTCTCTCTCTCTCTCTCTCTCTCTCTCTCTCTCTCTCCCCCCCTCTCCCCCCCCCCCCCATTCCAGCTCTAGTCTCATGGCCCCGAAAGAAGTTCTGACCAGCAACGGTGAGCAAAAGCGTGGAACCCCGAGCTCAGCAGGGATGAACAGCTGCTCAAGGCATTGAGGCTGGGCGCTTTGGGCTGAATTTTCACTCACTGAGCGAGGGCTGTTGTTTGACATGGCTGCAGGGTCAATTTAGCCTAAAGTTTAGTTGATCTTGTACTGTCTTGAGGTGGCCTTGGATTTGGCTTTTTGGACAAGTGCTTGTTGGCTGATTTTTTTTTATTTCTTGAATGGATTAATGCAGCCCTCCCCAGCCTGACGCCCTCCAGATGTGTTTGACTGCAACTCCCATAATCCCATTGTGGTCCAACGCTTCTAGAGGGCACCAGGTTGGGGAAGACTGCATTAATGCATGCCCACATGCAATAGCAGCAGTTCTATATGAAAGCCAAGATGCTGGATGTACCTCAGGGAGGCAAAGAGAGGATGGGCAATCTGGACCATTCACGGGCTTGTGTTATCGTTGATCAGAGACCATAGCCAGCCTTCCCCAACTTGATACCCTCCAGATGTGTTGGATTAGAACTCCTGTCATTCCCAGCCAGCACTGCCATTGGTGTTGCTGGCTGGGAATGCTGGGGGTTGTACTCCAACACATCTGGAGGGCGTCAGGTTGGGGGAGACTGCTCTAGCCTTTGAGTTAGAAGCGTATTGTTTTATTTTTTCCCTTCTCTAACAAGATTTTTCCATGCATACAGATGAAATCCTGGGACAGGTTTTAAGTGCCCTGCAATCGGAGGACGTCCCCTATACGGCGATCCTGACCGCTTTGCGGCCCTCACGGGTACGTGGACTTCCTGATTCCTATGCTACTTCGGTTGGCTTCCTGCTCTGTATTTTCCCCCCATTTCTGAGAATATGTGACCTGACACTTCATTCATTTTATTTGTTCCATTTATTACCCTGCCATTTAGTCCCCCAAACAGGCTTCTGAAATAGCTTTGTGACAGGAACATGTTATACATCAGCATTCCTCCCCCAGAAGTGTCCGGCTACATGTTGGGGGATGCTGGGAGTTCCAGTCCGACATCTCTGGAGGGCCCCAGGTCGGGGAAGGCTGTTATATAGTATAAATGCTAAAAACAATTGAAATACAACAAACTAAAACTACATTAAACCAATACAAAATCTAACTGTGAAATCAGCAGGATTATCCAAACACTCTCTTTTCAAAACAGGCTATTTATTTATTTTGCGAGAAAGCCAATGATGAGGGAGCCTGGGAACCCTAGGCTTCTCTAGGGTAAGGGTGTTAGTGCCGAGGTGCCACTGCTGAGCAGGCCCTGCTCCTAGTGGCCACCAGGGATGACTTAGGATGGCTATGACACTTGGAACAAGGCATCCTGAGATTGCAAGGAGGGAAGCCATCTGCAGGGAGGCATTTCATTCTGAAATACATAGCAGCCCTCTAACACCTCTCAATCCCATTTCTCTTCTCTCTCTCTCCTTCCCCACCCCCCATTTCCCCCTTTACTCTCTATTAAAGTGACTTTGTATTAGCTGTGTGTTGTTTGTTTGTTTTAATCCTTGTAAGTATCCCAGATAACTTGGCTATAGGGCAGCCTATAACTATTCATTTAAAACATTTGTATACCACTTCACATCTAAAACAGATTCCAGAGTGGTGAACATACAGATAAAACAGTAAAAGGATTTTAAAAAATGGTCTAAAACTGAAATAAAACTTCCCTTCCAGGTTGTCCGGGATGTGTCTGATCTGGCCCCTGAGAGGCTGGGCCGGCAGCTACTCCAGAAGGACACTTCGGCTGCACCAGTTCGTTTCCCTACAACTGGGACCCCTCAGATCCTCTTCTGGGCCAGCAACTTCTCTGTGGCTTTTAACAACACATGGCACGACCTTACTAACCTCACGTTTGGGGCTAGTGCCGTTGTCAAAGTGGATGGGTCCCACTGGAGTTCCAATGTTTCTGAGTGAGTTGTGGGCAAGAGATATCCGGTCAGGGGATCATAGGTGTACAATGGAAAGTCGGAATGGAGGGAGAGAGGTTGAGCCGATCACTTGAGCTGGGACAGTGGTATGTTTGTGTATGGGTCTGCTGGAAGTCGGTAGATGAGGATCAACTTGTGTTGCACAAACAAAGCACCCAGATTCTGATTTGAATGAATCAAATTGCTTGCGCACAATTGTGCCTAATTCTGCTTGTGCTGGTCATGGTAGGGAAGATACTCAAGCCCCGTCTCGACCTTCCCTGGCCTGGCGCCCCCCCAGGTGTGTTGGACTACAATCCCCATCATCCCCAGTCAGTGCATTTGTGTGCAGCATTGGGTGGGGATGACGGGAGTTACAGTCCAACTCACCAGGAGGGTGCCAGGTTACACTGACTTATCTCCAAACCTCTAGGAACACCACTTCTGGGGCCCCATCGAGGCATGCCTGTGGGATTCCTCCCCCCCCTCAAAAAGCTTATCTCTCTACAAACTTATGAACTAGAAACTTGACTTCAACACATACACATCTCTACACCTCTGCATAGGCTTGAGCTAATGAACACCCGTGCTTTTTAACACTAACTTTGTTTTTTCTCCAAATCTTAGGTTGGTACTGAAGTATCCAAATGTGGGTGGGAAATCCTTGACAATCACGTAAGTACGATGGACACAGATGCAATCAGTTCAGACTTTGAGCGCTGGGTGGGGAGGAAGAGGAGCAGAGAGGAAAAGGGGGTAGCAAAGAGAAAAAAGGGCGAGTCGCTCATTTTTGCCTCTTCCCCTGCCCACAGCTAGCTGTGGCCTTCCCCACTGTTGACATGTGGTGCCCAACAGATTGCCCACAAAGGAATGTGGCCCTAGACAGAAAAAGGGTTGCCTCCCCCTGCTTTAAAGCATAACATTTCATGAAGTTTTGGTTCCACCTGTTCGTTTTACATTAGAATCAAGGACTGAGCAGTGTCTTTAATGCTTAGAAGGGAGATGCTGTGGCTCAGGCTCCATGTGTCTCCTTCCCTAAACAACACTGAGCCCATCCTCATGGGAATGTAATGGGATTTTAAAGAACTGCTCCAGGTGATCTTTACTGGCTGTTGCCCTTCTCCGTCTTTGCACCCATTCTTCCCCCCCCCCCCCCCTGCTCCAGATTCCGCATGACAAACCTCCGCTACCGAGTTTCTGCACGGCACTGGTTTACCCTCCACACTGTGGAGCTGGCCAGGCCTTCAATCCCACCAGCTATCTTCAATGCCACTCAGGTCACGGCACCCAGCAACTATTCTTTCAGCTGTTTCAGCGTCAGCAGTCTGCCAGTCTCAGGAGCCATCTTGGTACCCAGTAGCAATGCCAGCCTCTGGAAGGTGCTGATCACAAAATTTCAGGTATGCTCTCAGGTATATTCTAGGAGGTTTAACGTAGTGGATCGGCCCTTGGGCCCTTCTGGAAGACAACCCATCCACGCCTTCCAGATGAGGTGCTGTCCTGGGCCTATATTCTTGGGCCAGCTTCCCCTATCACAAGCTATTTTAGCAATGGGAGGTGGCTGGGCATTGATTGCTTTCTGTGATTGAACCCCAGAGAGCTGGGCTTAGGAAATCTTCCTCACATCCCCTGTCCTCTTATAGGCTCTGCAAACGGCAGCTGGACAAGACCTTTGTTTTGCCCTCTACTGTGATCATGGAATGTTTTGGGTTCCCATTGGGATGGGAGAGTGGGGGGGGGGGGGATGAGAAGACAGAAATTAGCCTCCATCACTAATGCACCCCCCCAATCCCTTCAGATCCAGAGCTACAACGTGACAGGCGAAAGCTTCTCCTACGCCAGCGACTGTGCTGGCTTCTTCTCTCCTGGAATCTGGATGGGTTTGCTGACCTCCCTGCTTCTTGTTGCCATTTTCACCTATGGCCTCCACATGGTCATGAGCCTCAAGACCATGGACCGTTTTGATGACCCCAAGGGACCTACCATCTCTGTACCTCAGACAGAGTAGCCACCAGATTGTGTACTCCCTGCCTTTGGAAGCCTTCTTACAATGCTGGGCTTGTTCTGTTCATTCCATCTGCCATCAGCTCTTCCCCACCCTCAGCACAATGCATTAAATCCTGTTTGGTCCCAGTCCCAGTCCCTTACCCTTTTCTCCCTTCTGCTTCCCCAGATCACTTCTTTTTCCCTCTAATCCTTTCTAGCTTCCCCAACCTAAACCTCTTATGGGAACATGCTGTAAATAAATGGGAGGTATAGTTTTCCTGCTGGATGGAGGTGCAGATCCTGCGTGTGTAGCAGTGTCGAGGCTATCTGTGCTGAAATTTACTGAAGACAAATCTCTTCTGGGACGCTCATTCCCCCTTCAATTTCCAGTGGGATATAAGCAGCCCTGCCTTGCAATGTGATGTACATTCTCTCCCAGTTTGTTGTGTTAAATGTCTTCTTAACTTGCCTCTTCCCCAAATCCTCCTTCCCCCGCCCTTATTTATTTATGTGGTTCCTGTGATTAGTTCTGTTTACAGTGACTCAGTATTTGGGACTCCATGCTGCTCTTGATCAGGGGTGGGAGGGGTTCCTGTCTTATGACCCCTTGCTGTTCCATTCACTTGAAAGACGTGAATAAAAAAAGGAAGAAAGAGAAATCTGTGTTGTGTGTGTGTGTGTGTGTGTGGAATGGGGGAGGCTCCTTTTGAGGCCGTGCAAGAGAAGCACCTTTTGGGGGGGGGGGCCTTTGGACAATGTCTTACTGACTGTGTAATCTTTCTCTCTTTTCTCCCAATTCCCACAACCATTGTGTTATTGCAAGTTCCAATGATAGATATTGCTAGATCAATGTTATTGGGTAGACACGCCGGCATACTGGTGATTTGGGGAGGGTGCATTAAGGTATGATATTTCTTATACACACACCGACACTCATGGCCTTCCACTATGATGTTTTACATCTTCAAAATGAGGCAATCGCAGTCTGGTATTAAAATACTATGGGTTGGATCCAGTGCTGTCATTCCATTGCTGAAACTGCTTCTATCAGCAAAAGCAAGAGGGGGGGCACTTCCCCCCCCATGTCCCCTCAAAATCTGCTCCAGGCAGCTGGGGAACCCTCCAGAGCAAATTTTTGAGCAGCATGGGAGTCTGTATGAGCGAGGAGAGAATGAGAATCTCATGGCAGCAGACTTTTACTAGCATGATATAAATTGTATGCTGTGGCCCCTTCTCTGTCTCCCCGTTTTTTAAGTAATTACTCTGTTTTGACAACCCACCAAAAAGAAATTAGCAAAACATAATGACACTACAGTGTTATAGAAATAAAATCAGGTGTTTACAAGTTGCAAGTAAATCACTCTAGCAACTATGTTTAAGTAGTTTCATAGTAGCCTGTTTAGGCGTGTGTTTTGTTGCACCTCTTCATAGGCTGTTACTGTATGTATATTAGGCCACTAACATAGCTCTGCGTCTCCAGCCTTTTTGTACATAATAATGCCCAAAGGATAGTCATCCCAATGAATATGTACAATTAGATTGATATACTATGTACTTGAGCTCTCACAGTAAATGGGAGAGGTTCGCTTCCAAGATCCTGCCCCAGTAAAGAATGGATGAAATTTTCCTACCTCTCTAAGACATGTTGGAGTGCAGTACACTTTTTTTTTTAAAAAAAATGCAACCCTCGATCATGGGGAGGGGGGAAATGCAATTTATTGTAGAAGTATGGCCATTGACATAAACAATACATCTAGATATGTTGTCATTTCCCAAACGAGAGATTTCACAATACAATAGCACTGTGATCTTGAAGAAGAGGGGTGGGTAACCTGAGATTAGCTTCCTGATCTTAGAAGTCATTTGCAAGCTATCAATTCAGATCTCTTGTAAGAATGATCTGTGCTTTGGGTCTGTACTTTGCTGGCAGCCCACTGGGCAGGGCAGGGGCTGGATAAGAGAATGGGGTGTCAGAAACAGGGATATATGGTGGGTCTCTGCAACCTTGCCATGAAATCCTGAACAGAAGAAAAAAGGTTTCCCATCCCTGTTCCAGAATAAAGGCTTGCCCTGCCAAATAAGTAGTGTGTGATCTCTGTTGCCAGGGAAGAGATGGCTGGAGTGGGGGGGATGCTTGCTTGCTTGTTTTGAAAGACCTTTTCCAGAGAGATGACAACCAAATTTAAAGGAGGACAGGGAGCTCTTGCCTCTTTGTATCTCTGTTAGATTCAGGAGAATTATGGCATGCCACCTGAAGCTCTTTCCCTCACTCCCGTAATGCTGCGGTTCTAGCTACCCTGGCCTAAATCCCCTCTCTTAACACTGCCAGGGAAAGTAAAAGGAGCCTGTTCTCCATTGCATCTGCTGGTGGTGGTACCAGGCCTTTGAGGGGGAGACTCGAAGGTGCCTCCACTCTTTTTGAGAACGAATTCCCCCTTTCTTACAAAAAAATAAATAAACATTTAAAAGAGGTTTTAAAAGGGTAGGCTGGGAAAGCTATTTTCCCAACTTGCCACAGGCAACGGTGTTTTAGGAGAGGAGAGAGGAAAAAAACAGTCAGCTGGGCCTGTTTTAACTGAGCAAAGCCACTGGATTTGACAGCCAGGTATCCCCAAACTTCCTACTCTTGCATAAGCGACGGGCTGTTTAAACTGGTGTACATTAAGGGTGCCACCCAATGCACGCTTACACGAGAGCAAATCTCGATGAACTCAGTGGGTTTACTTCTGAGTGGACATCTCTTATTTATTTTTTGGTACACAGGAGTAAGTTGTTTGACCCAGAATAATTGTTTTAAATGGATACTGTATTATCTGTTTTATGCTTTTTGAATTTTGTGTATCGGTTTTTTAATGTTCAATGTTTTTAATTGTTGCAAACCTCCCTGAGTGCTTCGACTATGGGGCAGTATATAAATGAAATAAATCATCATCATCTGGCCAATTGTTTAGCGTACGCAAAAGATCATGTTGGCCGTTCTCCTTCCACCACCACCATCATCCCCTTACGGGGTGGGGGGTTTGGGGAGAAGAGAGGTGGGTGTCCCTAACCGGTTTACTTTATGAGGCGCACAAAATAGGCCTATTTTCTTTGGCGGACGTATCTTCGTGTCTCGCCGAGAATACATTTTCAATGAATGTGTTGCAACTGGGAATATTTCAGGGCGCGGTGTGATTATTTTACGGAGGAGAGGGGGGCACCAGGAAGAGTGACTTTTGGAAAGCGTTATTGAAGGATGCGCCTTCGCTTCCCCTCAGAAACACACGGATCTTTCTTTTTCAGGCACAGGAATCCGACAGTGCTGTGCCCGTTACCATGGTGAGGAGGGGGTGGTCCCGAGATTGGTAAACTCCCCCCTCCCCCTTTACAGGTGATGATGGAGAGGGGTAGAGCCGGAACTTGTTTTCCCCCCCTATATCCCCCCTATATCCCCCCCCCCTCTCTCTCTTTCCCCTGCCCGCCTCGCGTAGGTATCAAATGTGAAGGAACGACCCAGCTCTATTATCCCTCCGCGCCATGGCGCCTTGGGAGTAGGAAAAGGGACGAGAAGCTCGGCGGGGCGGTTCCCCGCGCCGGGGCTCGTTTCCGGCGGAGGGATCCGTCGGGGCTGCTGGCGCTGCGGCCCCATCTTGGCTCCGCTCGGGGCGGCGGGAGCGGGGGGGGAGGCGGCTCCGCAGCCGGCGCCATGGACGAGGCCTACGACGTGATCGTGCTGGGCACCGGCCTGACCGTGAGTCCGACGGGGGGGGGGCTCCTGCCCTGCCCCTCCTATCCCTCTCGCCCCCTCGCCATCCGCGTCGCTTTTGCATCCCGTTCCCTCCCTCCCGACTCCTGCATCATGCCCGGGTGGGGTTGCATGGGCATCGCCCCGCAAGCCATGCTCTGCAGCAAGGCTGCCTCCGGGAGCCACAACCGGACAGAGAGAGAGAGAGAGAGAGAGACCCCCACATGCACGCGTGTGCATGGGGGGGGGTCTTGTCCGCCTCCCCCATCGCAGTGGCTTCCCACCCATCTCCTTGCTTCCTCAGCAACTCCCATATTGTCTCTGCTCTCCATCCTGGGTTGTAGTTGTTATTCCCAGCCGTGCCTTCTCCTCCTCCTCCTGAGCCCCACAGCCCTCCGGCCTCCCAGTAACCTAAGGGGAGATGCGCGTTTGGCTCCCTTGCAGCAGCTCGTGATGCAACCCGACTCCATCCGCTGTTCTCGGCAGTGGGGGGGAAAGCCGAGGCACCGATTGCATTTGCACCTTGCTCCTCTTCTTCCAAACGCCCCTCCTCGTGTTGGGTTGCCAGCTCATCACCTGCCTTCTGTAGCTCGGCCTTTCACGCCGGCTTGAAATGCAGGCATGGTCAAGTAGGTGATGATGAATGGGTTGTATCATTGAAGCGGTTGCTATTTCGATTAGGCTAACATTGGCAGCAGTCCGTTGTTTATTTCTGTGCTGCGAAAAAGATTCCCCCCCCCCTCTTTCATGGTTTCTGCAGATCAAGCTGCTAAAAGACACAAGAGCTGACTAGCCCTGTGTATTTTCTGGTCAGTTGGCAGCTCTGTCCCATTTACATCTCAGTAAGGGCAGGAGGAGGCAGTGGCATCCCTGCAATTCCAATGCCCCCCTCCTCCACAGCCACCCCTAATGCAGCTGTTTAACTCTTCGTTTCCCTGCTGTCCCAGTGTGAACAGCACACCCCACCCGTGCCCAAGGTTGAAAGGTCTGCAATGGACCATGTTCCATGCCATGTCCTGAGCATCCCTGCAGCTGATGCAGATGTAGCGTGTGTGTATTTCACTGCTCAGACAGTGCACCGTCTGTCCTCCATATGCAGTTCTCTGGATCCTCCAATTATTGCAGCCTTCTTCCTGTATTGTCCCCACTCTGAACTTTGTAACTCTCTCTCTCTCTCTCTCTCTCTCTCTATATAATCTGCTAATGTACGTGCTTCTCCCATTATTATTTTTTCAAAAATCATAGCCTGCGTCTCCCCATACAAATCCCTGCAGTCTAGGAAGGACATATTGTTTCTCCCCTTACCATCCCTGTTATGTCAAGATTCTCCTCCCTGCCCTCCCCTCCCCCAAAAAATCCCTCCCTCCTCCTATTTCCCCTTAGCACCACTGTCTTCTGTCTCTATCAACTTGACTTTGTGTCATTCAAAGTCTTTGACAGAACTGGACTAATGTGTGTTTCTCCCAAGGTTAATCACGCTCTCGCTCCTCAGTGTACCTGAGCATGGCCACACAGGGAAACGTTAACCAAACCCCTGTATGTTGTTTTAGCCCTGTTCCTACATCCTGCTCTGGGAATCGATGCAGGCCACCTCTTACTGTTCTCAACAGAGAGCTTGTAGCTCCTTTTCTTCTATAGTTTGTCTTTTGCACTCTTGAAGATCTTACTTTCTTCCATGTTTCTTCACTCTAGTATTGTCAAAGGGATACAACTGTCATGTTGGTCTGTTTTCAAACTACCTCCTTTTTCTTGCAATTCCTTGGCCCTAAAGTGGAGAGGGCCACAAGTTCTGCCCTGCTCATGCTCTGTACCCCCTTGAAATTGTAATCAGGTATTGGGGGGTGGCTTCTGTTCCTTTGTACACACACACACACCCTTCCTCAATCTCCTGTCTGCAGCCCCATTGGGAAGAGGTTAAACCTGGTTATCTCATGTCTTTGGACCTTAGGAAATCACTTAATACCAAGTCCGACTCACTAGCCCAGTCTTCCCCATCCTGGTGCCCTCCAGATGTTTTGGACCAACTCCTGGCTAGGAATCCTGGGATTTGTAGTCCAAAAGATCTGGAGGGCATCAGGTTGGGGAATGCAGCATTAGGGTGTATAGTTCTGTATTGTTGATTCTACACTGACAAGCAGTGACTCTCCAGGGTTTCAGACAAGAGTTTTTCCAGACCCTACTGGATGGTGATGGGGATTGAACCTGTGACCATTTGTATGCAAAGCATGTGCTGTACCACTGAACATATAGCCCTTCACTCTGGAACCAGCTTGTCTCTGTGTTGTGGAGCAGGAATGGACAAAACCTGTTAGGGAGAAAGCCGCTGAGTCTTCTGCCCTTCCTGGCTTACTTCCTCTGAGCTTCCCCGCCAATCCAGGTTGTTCTTAAATGAATTCAAGCAGATATCCCCTAGAGATAGGGCCAGCTCTACCATGAGGCAGAGTGAGGCAGCGGCTTCAAGTGGCAGATTTAAAAGGGTAGCAAATTGTTAGCTATCCAGTTTGTTAATATTGTATTTTTTTACTGCTAGAGATGAGGAAAGGCGCTTGTGGGATTTTCTGCCTCATATACCCAAATAATGTGCTTATCTTTGCATCCTATGTACCTTGACTTAGGTGGTTGAGGGGCACCATTTTTTGCTGTGTCTTGGGACAGCCCTGTCTAGAGAAGCAGTTCATCCTCTTCTGGCAAGCAGGCTGTCCTCTCTTCCTGTACTCCCAATGCACGATTCAGTGCAGATATACATAACAGATGTCTTCAGTGAGGGGGAAGTTTAATTTTCATAGCTTCCTCCAATGAATTATTGGAGCTATAACTTGGTGGAAGTGTCAAGAGCTCTTTGTTAGAAGTCTCTGGGCCCCCCTTCCTTGCTACAATTCCTAGGAAGAAGAGCCTGCCAAGTTGTAATCTGCCAAGTAGATATACTCAAAAGGACTTTTTCAAATTGCCATTTGAGAGCAGAACAAATATGCAGTTATTGCTTGGATCCTGTACCACAAATTAACAACTTCCCTTGCAGAAACACTTCTGTTTCACAGATCACACATTAATTTCCCTGCACCCACTCAGCCATTTATTCTTGCAGGAAAATGCATTTCTTTCTCCAACGAGTAAGATCATTGTAATTTGTATGGAATGGAGGTGTGTGAATTATCACACGAACCTATTGGATAGCATCTGTGAAAATACTGATAATTCCCCTGCACCCACCATCCTCAAGAATGCCTATGCAAAATGGGACTGGTGGTTAGAGGACTCACACGGAGCTGCAATATAAGGCTTGTTCATACGTCACACTCAAGAACAACATGGTTTCCATTCCTTCTGTGGCTGAATGCCCTGCCACCCTGCTAACTGAAATATAGCTGAAATAACTTCGGATGGTTGAAATCACGCACAAGGGGCCTAGGAAATTTGCATGTTGGCCCCGCACTTCCTTAGAGCACCCTATCTCAACCTGATGTCCTTCAGATATTTTGGACAACAGCTCTCATCATGCCTGGCTGGGGCTGATGAGAACTGTAGTCCCAACATATCCGAAGGCCACCATCTTAGGGAAGGATGCCCTAGAGCAGGGAAGGAGATTGTGTGGCCCTCCAGATGTTGCTGGACTACAGCTCCCATCATCCCCAGGCATTGGTCATGCTGGCTGGGGGCTGATGGGAGTTGGAGTCCAACGATATCTGAAGGACCACACGTTCCCACCCCTGCCCTAGTGGGTTGGTGGAACTGACGCGCAAGCATTCTGTCTGCTATGAGTTATCCAGGTGTTACCAGAGTGTGGTATCCAGATGAGAAGAAGCATCTGGAATGAGAACAGGCTGTGAGTTTCAAAATGTGGAGCATCCTTTTGTGAGCTTCCTTCTTACACGCACATGTGCACCCATCCACCCACTGGAAACCAATCAGTAGTCTTTGCCTTGAGTCTTTATAGCTGAAAGCTGATGGGGGGGGTGAAATTGACCGGTGTGGGAAAGCCCTTTGCCCCCATTTCTGGGATTTCCCTGAGACCAGTCAGTTTCCACTCCTGTGCTAGCCTCCCTCTTTGTAACTGATCACTCCCCATCTCCCTCTGCAGAGCACACATTGGGATGGTCATAATGAGAGTACAGCATCAAGTCTATCCTCCCCCCCAAACCAACCACACATTGTGTGCCCTGAATGTCTTGCTACTGCATTTGATGTGTGTTTCCAGGAGTATACCACAAAGATTCCAATGCACGCTATGAACTACGTGAAGAAAATATAACCCTACCCACTTTCTGTCCTAGGAATGTATCCTTTCGGGCATCATGTCTGTGAATGGCAAGAAGGTCTTGCACATGGACCGGAATCCATATTATGGGGGTGAGAGCTCATCGATTACACCCCTGGAAGAGGTGAGGGACCAGGGGCACTGTGACTGTGTATACTTATATTGGAAGGAGACCTAAAAAATAGCGTGCTTGGAAATTCCCCGTTCAAATCTCTCCTCAATCATGAACTCAGTAGGTGATCTTAGGAAAGGCATCCTCTATTGCCTTCATAAGGGAGTAATTATAGTATCATTGTAAGGGTTACTGAGATGATGTATATGAAGCACGCTCCGAGAAAGTGCCACATAAAGCTAAGCAGCAGTGTTACTCTGTTGTGCAAATTTTCACGTTTCCCAGAATCCTTCTTGCCAAATGCCTGTCAATAGGACAAAAAAAAAAAGTGAAGTTATTGTTTGCATGTTACGTTGCGTTGGCTGCCAGTATGCTGCCAGGCCAGATTTAAAGTTTTGGTACTTATTTACAAAGTCCTAACGTATTTAGGTACAGGATTCTTAAAAGATCACACGATGCCATACTGGCCTGCTCAGGAGGTATCCTCCTGTTCCCCAAAATTTTGGAGGTTTGACCCATCATGGCTCAGAATATAGGTGCCGTAGCACCCTATCTTTGGAACTCCCTACTGCTACAAATTGGGCAAGGGCCAACTCTTCTGGTTTTTCAGCGCCTACTAAAATCATATCTTCTCCAACTGGCATTCCCAGGATAGTCATTTTGTTGTCTGTATGTACACCAGTTTTTGTACATCGCTTAGAAATTTCTTTAATAGAAGCATTTCATAAAAATTGTAACAGAAAATAAATTAAATTAAAAATAAAAATGAAATAAAATAAAGCATACGTGTTCAGTACAGGGCTGGGGAAACTATTCCTCCAGATGTTACTGGATGACAACTCCCATAATCCCTGATCATTGACCATGTTGATTGGGGATGATGGAGATCAGAGTCAAAAAGTGTGAGTTCGTCTGAAGATACTGAAAAAATAGTTCTATTCTTTTGAGATGCATTTTGGCCCAGTACAATATTTATGGCCTTCCTCAGGGGCTATAAAGAGACAACACATTAATTTAATTAATCATAAATACAATTGCACAAATAATGTTAAATCATACCCATCGGGAAGATTGCATATGTATACATAAAGTTCTTTAAAAGCCTTCAAAGAACTCTGTCAGGTCTATCTCATACATTTGAAGATAAGCAGGTGAAATGACCGTTGAAGGCAATACATTCTGTATGCATTGGGCTTCTTAAAGAATAAAACTTTTTTTCCAGCATCTCGAAACTAGCTCCATGTTTTTATAGTATTTGTGCAATTTTAGGCCATTACTAATATTTTGGGCCGAAATGTGTTGGGCTTCTTAAAAGAATAAAAACTATTTTTCAGCATCTTGAGGCTAACTCTCTCTCTTTGAATCTATTTTGGATGCTTTCCAGTCCTCTCATATATTCTGGAGATGATAGTCAACATCTGGAGAATAACATCTGGAGGATTACAAGTTTCCCGCCCCTAGTGTAGTAGTAGTAGTCTTGCACTTGAGAACCTGGAAAACAGTATCAATGGTACTCTGATGGCCATGGCAGGGAAAAAGCCCCCGTAGATGAAGTGACTGTGCCTTTTTGCACTGCCCTAGGAGAGGTAATAGACTTTCTATGGATGACACAGCCGAAATAGGTTGTCCGTCTGCATTTTGGTGGCACAGATATGCTGCGTTATCCTATGTTCTAACTGAGACATCCTGTTTGCGTGTGTATGATGTACTGTTCCCCCTCAATCCATCAGCTCTACAAGCGCTTTGAGATTGCTGAGGGACCCCCTGAATCCATGGGGCGTGGCCGGGACTGGAATGTGGACCTTATTCCCAAATTCCTCATGGCCAATGGTAAGTCCAGCTCCATTTGATCACTTGGCCTGCTAGCCAGCGATGGGGCGCATTTTCCTGAAAGGGGCGAGAGTGAGCTGAAGAAAGGGCATCGCTGTAGAAGGATCATCACGGTAGTTGACGGCAGAGCCACACAATAATACCATGAGACATATTGGTGCGTTGGCTGGCACCGCTCTGTCTCTCTTGCGCCTCAGCTCCGTCTGTACACTCAAGCACATCTGCCCTGTGAGCTTCACATCTCCTATTTGCAGCTTCCTCTGATTTTTGTCCTGGGTATAATGCAGTGGGTGTGGAGGTGGATAGAAGGGTCCCAAATGAGGCCTACCTTCTCCCACGCAGGCCAGCTGGTGAAGATGCTGCTGTACACAGAAGTGACACGCTATCTAGACTTCAAAGTGGTGGAGGGCAGCTTTGTCTACAAAGCAGGAAAAATCTACAAGGTGCCGTCAACAGAGACAGAAGCGCTAGCATCCAGTAAGTGGGCTCTGATTTCACAACTGCCTGCCACAGAGACCTTGGTATCTGTATTGATTTGCTTTTATTTCATTTTAAACTAATATCCTGCTTTATAATCCAATAATGGACCTGCCAAACACCCAGCGTAAACCAGCTAGAGAAGAACACCCCAAATCCATCTAAAGCCATTAAAACCGGTGACATTAGCAAGATCATTCTAGGGCTGTGATTTTAAACCTTCTGGTAGTCGAGCCACCCTCGCTTCTACCCCCGCTGCTCCAAATTAAAGTTAGAGGCGCGTTTCACTTTTACACCTGCAAAGCTTTGCTTTTAGAGAACCTCTCTGCTGTCGGAGTAGCGTACCTCCTGTGTGTCTGCATGAGTCACTGGTATGGATGTGCCTCCTTTGACGGCAGGCAAATTCTGCTCTTGCATCAATATATCAGGGGTGATTGACTGATCTAACTTGCACCTGATGTGGAAACACAACAGAATTACCCTCCCCACAAAGAGGCTGATTGGCTACTCTGTTCTTGCCTCCTTCCAGTCGTGCAGAGATGCACTAGACAGCCTCTGCAGGTGGATACTTTGAGCCTTTGATTATTTTAACACATTTTATTTCTTGCAGCATACAGTTTGCAGATGACTGTCCTTGGGCCACAGTTGCCTGCCTAAACAGAAACATTCCTGCCACATTTTGTTCATTCAAAGTGTGATCTGAGATTCTGGAGTCCAGGAAATGACTTGATGCTATTTTTTTTAAAAAAATCTTCCTAGATCCAAAGATACCATTCTATTTATTATTTATTGAAAACATTTCTCAGCCGCCTTTCAGAGCATAAGCCCTCCCAAGGCAGCTTACAACCATACATAAAACCGTATAAACATTAAAATCAATAAAAGCATAGACAGTAAAATACCAGTTAAAAACAATGAAAGCTAATAGTAAAAACAACAAGGGCAGGAGCAGCAAAACAGTATCCATTTATGAGAAGGCCATAGTAAATTTAAATGTTTTTAAGGCCTTATTAATAGCCTGTAAGGATGGTGCATTGCAGACTGCCGGTGGGAGTTCGTTCCACAGGTGCGGGGCCACTGCTCTCTCTCTCCCCTCCCCTTGAAGATTATATGTTTGTACCTGTTGACTATACTCATTTAGCTAAGATTCTTTTAATGGGAGATGCCATGGCTTGAACCCGGGACCTTCTGGGATCTTCTCAGTCTGCCCCTGAACCAGGCCCAACGTGCTGTCTCCAATCCACCCCTTTTCCCTGCTCCCCACCCCTCAGATCTCATGGGCATGTTTGAGAAGCGGCGCTTCCGCAAGTTCCTGGTGTTTGTGGCAAACTTTGATGAGAACGACTCAAAGACACTGGAAGGGGTGGATCCCCACAGCACCACCATGCGCGAGGTCTATCGACGCTTTGACCTGGGCCAGGATGTCATTGACTTCACGGGACACGCGCTGGCACTCTACCGCACCGATGAGTGAGTTGGCTGACCAGAGCTCTCCTTCTGACATGTCTGCCCATCTCCCTCCCTGCCCCTTCGTTCTTGACTACGCTCCACACTAGTTCTTCTACTGGCCTCTTGCTCTTGGGGGTGGATAAGTCAAGCAAGAGGGACTTGGAAGGTAGTTGGATGTTCTTCCCAAGATTGACCGCTAGGCTTTGTGGCAGGAGGAGAAACTTCCAAGGAAACTCCTATTAAAAAATTCTGACTCCTTTCAAGGCAGTTGACCATTTGACTCCCTCCAGCAAGCAACATACCCCTGGTCTGCCCCCTAGGAAGCTCCCTCTCGCCATTTCCGCCCCTACCTGCTGTTCCCGGTTGGACTGAAGCAGGCTGTTTTCTCTTTCCACAGTTACTTGGATCAACCCTGCTTGGACACCATCAATCGGATCAAACTGTACAGTGAATCCCTGGCCCGCTATGGGAAAAGCCCCTACCTCTACCCCCTTTATGGTCTGGGTGAGCTCCCCCAGGGCTTTGCCAGGTACTTCATCTCGTAGGGAACCAAGGGCATAGGTAGGACAACTTCTGCCGTTAATCCGCTTCTCATACTGGAACTGGCTTCTCATACTGGAACTGGTATATAGGCATGGCCTTGAATCCAGCTGCTTGTTATCCGTGTGCTAACATATTCCCTCCCTGCTCCCCAAACTCGGTCCCCAAGAGCTCAGACGCTGAGCTTTACATGAGCTGCTCAAATCAGGTATCTGCAAATTCTGCTTAAACTTGTATATCCTGGATTTGACACCTGAGATTTTGAAGAATTCTCATTTTTGGAATGGCTGCTTGCAGCAGAGGTGGATAAAGGAGAAAGATGAATATGTATGAGTTGATGGGGATACTTCTTGAATGGGATTGTGCGGGTGAAACACATCTTCACTAGGAGCACTGAACCTGTACTCCTTGAACACTTATTTTGTAGATCCTGTCTGTGTAACGTATGGATTAGACTCTACTTAAAACATTTTTAAAATATAATTTAAAATTATTTTTCTGGAAAACTAAATTCTATTTTCTACCCAGCGCAGAAAACAAGCTGCTTTGACATTGAGTGTATATCTAGTTAAAGTAACCCAACAATGAAAGCAATGGGGGTGGGGAGAAATGAATAAGGGTCCTTGCGTGTTTTGGATTAGCATAATAGCTCTGCCTTTGCAGCTGAACTGCAAGGTGGGGTGAGAACAGTTTGGCCAGCGCCCTTTATCCTCTCCTCCTGCCCTCAGGCTCAGCGCGATCTACGGTGGTACCTACATGCTCAACAAGCCAGTGGATGAGATTGTGATGGAAGGCGGCAAGGTGATTGGGGTCAAATCAGAAGGAGAGGTGAGAACGGGAACCTGGAGTCTTATTTATTTTATTTATTTTATTACATTTGTATACCGCCCCATAGCCGAAGCTCTCTGGGCGGTTTACATAAGATCAAAACAATTAAAAACAGTATACCAAAATTAAAACAGCAAAAACATACAATATGCACACAATATCCACCTACATTTAAAACCACTGTAAAACTTTAAAAAGCTATAAATCCAAAAACAAAACAAGCCCAGGCTCATCCGATATTGCTAAATGCCTGAGAGAATGTCTTCACCCCTATGTGGCAGAGAGGCCAGGAAGGGACATCTTGAGCTACGTCTAGAAATTGCTCCTAGGAATGATGGTACTGGGAAGGCTGCTCCTGAAACAGTCGCGAGTTTCTCCCGTCGGCTCTGGTCTCCCATCCCTGCCACTGCTTGTCCCTGCAGAATGGTATGCTTGCCTGAACACTTCTGAGAAGGGCCCCTTCTGCCCTGGCATCAGCCCAGCCTCTGCCCATCACCAAGATCCCAAAGATGTAGGGGCTGAGATCCCAACGGGAAATACCTTGCTATTTTTGTACCATTCTTGCATTGGCAAGAATGTTCTGCCCAGTTTCGCTGCGTTCACCTACTTTCTTGTCCTTCTTTGGGCTGGCTGCTCCTCCCCTCTTTTCTCTCATCCATCTACAAGTCACCTGTCCGATGCTGCTCTGCCTAGAAGCTGGTCTAGACTGAAGAGGGCTATAGCATTAAATTGAGGGAAAGTCCCAAAGGCGTTGGGAACATTCAATCACCCATCTCCAATCATCCAATGCCTAATGCATTTTCAGCCTAGTTGGCTTTTCTGTGAGGAATCCCAGAGCTGTTTCAGGGAGAACAAATTCCTTTCTTCTTCCTCTTGGCATGGGTGAAGAAACTCACAATATGACAGGCCCAACTGAATAATGGTGGGTTTTATGGCTGGGAGGGTGGGAAATCCACCATGGGGATGCCATTCGTGGTGGTGAGTGCACTGTCTGCCCCGGCTAGAAAGTCCGTTTCTGAGTGATACATTCTGGGCCTTCTATATCTATGACTTCATGGGGTAAAATGCAATTGGTGTCTAATCCCTCCCTCCTGATAATGCTTACTTTCTTGCCCCAGGTGGCTCGCTGCAAACAGTTGATCTGCGACCCCAGCTATGTGGCAGACCGCGTGCGCCCGGCAGGGAAGGTGGTGCGTGTCATCTGCATTCTGAGCCACCCTATCCGTGGCACCAGCGACGCCAACTCCTGTCAAATCATCATCCCCCAGAACCAAGTGGGGCGTAAATCGGGTGAGTGCAGAAGGGATATGGGCCTTGAAGGGAGGACCAAGGTAGGGGAAATAGGAAAGGCAGGAATTTACTGTGCTTTGGGCATCTTCAGAAGGATGGCATACAATGTACCCAAGTGCCTTTCCATTCTTCTTATCCAACCCTCAACCTCGCAACAACCAATTAAAGTTGGTCAACTAAGCGTGGTGGAGCAGAACCTGGACCTGGGTTTCCAACATAGGAACACAGGATGCTGCTGCGTACTGAGACAGACAATTGGTCCAGCTAGGGCCAGATCCACACCTTGTATCAAATCGCTACAATCCCCATCATGGTGACACTATATACCTCATGGAACACACAATGACATTTGTTGCAGTAGTTTGGATCATGTGGAATAAAAAGCAGGAAATAACACCGTGAAAGCAGTATATGGAATTTGTAATGGGCCCCAACAGTTATCAGTGCACTTCAGTACCACTATAAAGCAGCAGTGTAGATCTAGCTTAGCTCTGTTTTGTACTGCTTGACAGTGGCTTTCCAGGGTTCCAAGGTGGCGGCTTTCCCAGCCCTACCTGAGCATACCAGGGAATGAACCCGAGACTTTCTGCATGGAAAGCAGGTGTTCCACCACTGAACTACAGCTCCCTCCTTTAATATCCAAAACAAACTCTCCATCCTTTGGCCCTTTATCTAAGGGGGGGGGGAGTACTTGAATACGTTGGGGAGGCTACAAGGTTTGGACTAAGGGGCATATTCGACCAGCCTTGTGACCCTTCTCCTCCCTGCCCAGATATCTACGTCTGCCTCATCTCCTCTGCCCACAACGTAGCTGCTCAGGGCAAGTACATCGCTATTGCCAGCACTACCGTGGAGACGGACTCTCCTGAGAACGAAGTGCAGCCGGCCCTCGACCTGCTTGAACCCGTCGACCAAAAGTGAGTGGGGCGGAGGGCAGGGGGAGTCCAGGGTCAGCATGAAAAGCCGAGAGAGCCAGCATCCAGAATGAGTCCGGTTTATTTGTGTTCATTACATTTCTAAACCGCCGGTTTGCCAGACCCTCTGGGATGGTTCACAAAACCAAACTGAAACCCACAAAATACAACCACATAATAAAACAGAATTTAAAAACCATACGTTTCATGATGGACTATCGCCTGGTGCTGTAACTTAGGACAATGTCCTGCCTCTAGATTGCAGTCTAAAGGATAGGGCACGCACACATGCACGGAAGCGAGACGAAGCAGGAACATGCAAATATTTGCGCGCAGCTGCACTTTGATGACCAGTGGCAAAAGCTGTTAATTCCTGTGAGAAGGTTGAGAAGGAAAGCCTAAGGCCCCCATTGGCATGGGGTGGGGGAGAGAGAGAGAGAAATGCAGTTTCCCCAAGGCTGGGGAAATTATGTATTTTCCCCCTCCACTCTGGCATTGGAGTGGAGGGGGGAAATACGCAATTTCCCCAACCTTGGCAAAATTGCGTATTTCCCCCTGCGCCCGACTGTTCTGGAAGGCTCAAGAGCGGCCAGGTGCAGGCCTGTCCTGGTACTGGGCAAGTTCACCTGGGCCCATGAAGGCCAGATGCAGAGGCGTCCGCTGCCCTCGTGATCCCAGGCCAATTTTTGCCCCAATGCTACTAGAGACCAATCATAGGTATCAGAATTGAACGTACTTTGAAGGAGGATTACACTGCTGATATATGCATCCATCTTACTTCTGCCTATGGCAAACAGGGTTTGAAGCGTTTCTGTATCATTTGAAAAAACAGTTAAAATTTGATTGACTAGAAGTGAAAGAGTGTCAAAAGAAGGGCGTGCATACATACACCAGCCTTTCCCAAACAGGCACACTCCACACGTGTCTGACTACACCTCCCATCATCTCCAGCCATTAGTGGACATGTTGGCTTGACATGATAGGCATTGTAGTGCAACTCACCTGGACAGCGCCAGCTTGGCAAAGGCTAGTGTATATATACCATGGAAAGTGAAGTCTGTCATTTTCAACTCTCTTTGGGCCGGGAAGAAAGACTTCCTTAGGCATCTTTTCCTTCCTTTTTTTAGGTTTGTGGCCATCAGTGACATATATGAACCCATTGACGATGGAACGGATAGTCAGGTGAGTCTCCCCAAGGCATCTGTTGTTCTGGAGTGTTCCAGAGAGGGGAGAGCATTGTCTGGTTCAAAGCTCGCTTTAAGAGAGGATCCTGAGTTTACTCTCTCCCCGCTCCCCCGAGTTCATGTCTCAGTCTTCTGGGTTTTTTCCCCTGCTGCAGATATTCTGCTCACGATCATATGATGCCACCACCCACTTTGAGACAACATGCGACGACATCAAAGACATTTACCGGCGCATGGCAGGGGCTCCCTTTGACTTCGAGAGCATGAAACGGCGCCAGAACGACGTCTTTGGCGAGGACGAGCAGTGACCACTCCCCTCCCTCTCCTCCCTGGGTTTTTCCCATGCAGGGACCATTTCCCCACAAGGGACTGGCTTCACCCCACACCTCACCTGAGACCGGCTCTTCCTCCAAATCCTCATCCGGCTATCCCAGACATCTCCTACCTGGGACCAGTCCCCTTAAACCACAAGGAGAAAACACATTTCTAGCTTAATTTTCCTTTCTCCTACCCATCCCCCTCCTAGCTTCTCCTGCTTACAAAAACCAGACACCCCTCTCTGCCCCACAGTTGAGATTGGTTCAAAGTTTGTGCAACTTAAATCCTTTGGGGACCCATCTTTTCAGTTCCTTCCAGTGCCTGTAGGGATTTGGGGCCAACCCATGTATTATATACAATTGCATGCATTTAAGCACTGCCCCCTTCTAGGAGGAAAAAACAGCTCTGGACAGGGGTGGTTTGGCACATTTTCTGCTGCAACTCCTTTCTCCTGGTGGGTTCCACTGCATGTTTGTGAGGGTCAAGTCACATTTCAAAGGAGGCAGAATGAAGCATGCCGACTATTTCTCCTCTACAAGCGGCCCCATCACAAACCTGTTCTAACCTAGAAGCAGCCATTGAGGTTTAAAATCATGCAGTTGTGTGCAAACTGTAGGTTGGCCCATCATTCCTGCTGCTCATCCCAAACTCTCCTCCTCTGCTCATTCTACCTCCCCGCCCTACCGTTGCTGGACAGATTTCACCCCACCAATTGTGCCCCAATTATCACTCCTCTGTGCCTCTTAATTTCCTCCCTTGTCTGATCCCAGTGCCGCTTGCTGCTTCACTTGTGACGGACCTTCCCTGCTCATGCATCTAATCAGCCTTTCTTCCTTTCCCTATTCATCCCAATCATGGTGCAAACCGTCATTCCTGTAACCTGAGGAGAACTGGAATGGCTACCACTACAGTATGAGGATGTGGGGGAGGCATGAAGAGCCATTCCAAACCATCTCTTCCACACATGCTGTCCCTTTAGCCAGTCCCGTCTCCCCACCCTCCACCTTGCCACTTCAAGTTCCCACAGGCCTCTCTGTCTTGCGTCTCTTTTGTCCCCTCAATCCCTCTTAGTTCCTTAAGCCTCAAGTGTGGGAAGATTTGTGTGTGTGTGTGTGTGTGTATGTGTCTCTCTCGTGTGCTGGACATAGGGACAGGGTGGTGGTTCTGTCCCCTCCCACTTGCTGCCACCTGCTGTAACTTATTGTAACTTATTAACAAAGCAGGTCAAACTTTTGTTTTGACACTCCTTGACAATGTAATGAGGTTTGGATGGGGGCTTACGCCCTGGCATGAGCAAAGAGGCCTGGGGCCTGTTTTGTGTCAGAGGCTTCCTTCATTCTGAAGTTGGCTTTATGGTTAACAATCTGTCTGTAACTCTAGGGGGATGTGAGGGGTGACCCCCCTCCACTCCACAGCTGCTCAGTTGTCTCAAGATAATAAATTCACTTAGTCTATCCCTGCCTCTTGTCTGGTACCGTTGCCATGGGGATGAGAGGGAAGGGAGGTCATGCCTGAACTGGAACGCTTCCCAAAGTGGAGAGGGATGCTGTTTGAAGAGAGACACCCTGTCAAGCTCAGGAGACAGAAGGAAAATAATATCTTATGCAGAATGGAGTCTTGTGGCACAGAATGAGGGGAAAGGTGGAGGTGCACCACAACTTGGCTACATGCCCCATCTTTTGGAAAATAAATACCTATATAGACCTCCCAGCCATGTGAACTATGAAACTTGAATTTTGAATGGCTAATTCTGGTTACAGACTTTCACATAATGTTCTGCTGTGCAAGGATTTCGGGGAGAGGGGCTAAGAGTAATGAAAGGTAAAGTGGAATCGCAATTTAGGGACCAGAGTAAGGGAACAGTAACTGTGGTGCAGAACCTCATGCCTGTCCCTCCCTTTTGCCACCCTAAAACCACTGAAAACCCTGCCAGGACCCAGCTGGCTTATGGTAATGGAGCAGCTCTTTACACCATACCTTGCTTTATTCTTAGCCCCTCTCCTCCAATTCCTTGAAAAATGGCACCTTAAAATGGCAACGTCCTATTATTTGAGCAGTTAAAAAATTGGTAAGTGCTACATCTTATAATTGTATATTAGTGTATGTGTGTACTAGCCACTTTGATACAGACTGTGAGCAAAGTCAGCATTCAAAATGATTATTTGCATGTCTTAAAAAAAGGTTAAAGATTTGACAAAAAAATCTGAATTACAAATCAAAGACATTTCCAATTGAACTGCAGAACCAACTCAGGATGGAAGCTGCTTATTCAGAATAGTGGGAAATTCTAAACAAAAAAGGGATTCAAGCTAGAAAACGTGATAGTGATCATTAGAACACTGAGCACTCCCCACCCCACAAAAAAAGATTATTTTCTCTAACAGAAGCTTCCCAGTTGACTACCTTTTAAAGTGTTAATTAAAGACAAAATTTCCCCTCTGAGGCCTAATGTCCTCTTTTTCTCTGCCAGTTTTCTCTTGAGCAGGCTGCTATGACATAGGGATCAATGTAAACACAACCAAAAACACTCAAAATGGGTATAGTTCAAGGTTCGTTTTCATTTCAGTGCTTTGAAACACACATCCCTCCAAAAAGAAGCCATGGCTAATTCCAAACATGCACATATCTGGGCTGTCTTCACATTCATTTTTATAGCAGGACCTTCAAAAACCTTGCAGCAGGCAGAAATTCTGCAGATACGAGATACAGTGATGGGAAAGATTTTTTCTGGGGAATTTCTACATGTCCAAGTTTTGAAGGCAAAGGATTTACAAGCACTTTTTTGTTTCAGTGCTTTGGAGGGATCACGTTACCTTCCCTACAAAAAGCAGAAAACAAGCTACATATATAGAAGCTGGAATGAGTTGGATGGGTGGCAGGGCCTCGACTTTTAAAAGCTCAATGGCAGACAAGTTTACTAGGCTAATTCGGCACATTCAACTGGTGTTCTGCTTCCGTGGTGATGAAAGCAGCACCTAGTAAAAACAGCACTCCTTGAATTATTGCCACACAGCTTGGAAAGGCTGAACTTGCTATCATTAAAGAAGGAACAGCGGGAGCAACGCCTTGGGGAAGGAGGTACGCGCCTCGGAGGAGCGAGGTGCTTTGAAATACAAAAAAATAGAATGACAACGTGTGCTGGCTGGGGATTATGGGAGTTGTAGTCTGGCACCTAGAGGGAACCAGATTGGGGAAGGCTGAAGCATATGGGAAAAGGACGACAATAGAGGAAAACATCAATCCAAAATGGAGGGGGGGGGAGGCAACTCTGGCTGCAACCCGACACCCATTTACCTGGGAATAACCCCCCTTGAACCATTGGAACTTACTCTTGAGCAGGCATTTATAGGATTGCTCTGTAGGACTGTGTCCGTCAACTACATTTGTGTTGCAATGCAGAGAGAAGGATTCTAGGAACTGCAACCAACAAGCTGACACAGAGACATATATATTTTTAATCTACTTTATCTCTCTCCCTCTGGTGTCTCCTTAGCTTTGTACCGCCGCAAATTCCTACGGACAGAAAGGAAGTAGTTACACACGTGGGTTCGTCCCACTGAGCCGCCATCCTTAGTAACTTCCGGCCTCCCACTGTTTTTCCCACTCTGCGAGCCGCCCCAAGGCAAAGCACAGAGAGGGACGTTACCATAGAGATGCCCGAAGGGCAGAGCGTCGCCATGCTGCATCCATGGAGAATCCTAGCCAATGGCGGCTTTTAATTTTCACCGGAAGTTCCGGCGGTGTATTTCTTCCTTCCTGTGTAGCGAAGTAGAGGGAAAACAGGAAGAGAGAGTCAGAGAGTTTCCCGGCGCGTCTGAGTGACGTAGGCGAAGCAGCTGGTGGGCTCTGTGGCTGGAGAAAGGATTTGGTGACTACCTGGAGAGGAAAATTTCCCCCTTCTCTTGACCAGGTAAGAATCCCCTCTTCAACCCCTTTGCCCTTCAGCGTTTCCCCTGCTAGATCCAGAAATCTCCCCCACACCCTGTCTACTCTTCCCTTCTGGTTCACCCTTGTCTCCTACTCTCGGGGTTCCCCTTTGTCGTGCTGGGGGTTTCCTTTAAGGGCCAAGCTGTGGGTCGGGGTAGAGCCCATACTTCGTATGTGGCAACCCCCAGTTTCAATCCCTAATCATGAAAAGCATCTTGGGGAGGCTCTGGGTTGCCGTAGAGCAGACCATAGTGGGCCAGAGGGACCGATGGTCTGGCTTGCGATAAAGGCTGCTTCCTATGTTCATCCTTGTGTTTTGTGGCCCTCAGGTCCATCTACAACCATGGCACAATACAAAGGCGCTGCTAGCGAGGCTGGCCGGGCACTGCAGCTGATGAAGAAGAGAGAGAGGCAGCGCGAGCATATGGAACAAATGAGGCAGCGCATTGCTGAGGTAAGGGGGAAGAAGAACCCCTGAGGGGGGTGGGATGGGTGCTGTTTTGTTGAATCTTACAGGAGACGATGCTGAAGGTGCTGAGAAAGTTGGGTGTTACCATAGGGAGTAAGGTCCAGAATTGTTCAGGCAGGGGAGCGGAGGCGGCGGGAGGGGGGCTCTTGGGTGCAAGAAATGGGGGGAAAGGCAGTAGGGGCAATGTTCTTTTCTCTGTGGCTACGGTGCCAGAAAGAGCAGATACAAAGGGCTTCACTCTTGCGTGCTTAAAAGTGTTGGTGTTTTCTTGTGTGATGCCGAAAGTGCCTTTGGTCCTTTTTGTCAGCTTTCTAAAGCTAAAGAGAGCTAAAATCAAATGGACATTCTAGCAAATATTTGATATCACATTCAAATTACGAATGCAGTGATGCTCCAACTCACATCTAAGCTAAGCAGCGAGGGTCAAATCAGGTTCAAACCAAAATGTACCTGTCTACTGACAATAGTAACCAGTAGCTCTTGTCTTGTGATTGCGGGAGTGCATGTGCATACCCTCAGTTGGCTCTTGTCCTACTTTTTGTTAAGTCACAATCTCCTTCAAGGATATGAAACTGTCTTCTTTTGTGAAAAGAAATGAATGGGGTACCACGGGTGATTTGGTCAAACTCTGCCCTGCCTGCTTTTCCATCCAATCCTCTCTAGAAAGATTTCATGACCCTCCAGATGTCTTGTTGCATTGCCAGGTTTCTCTTAATGGTGTTTATTTTTCTGGTGTGCACTTGATATATTTGTCCTGTACTTTCTATCTCTTCAGTCACCTGGTCTTCCTGCCTCCTGTACGTTTTGTTTTCCAGACCATGAGATCCCTATACAATTGATCCCTTTTCTGTGATTTTTTCCAATTTCTTTTTCTGCAGGGCTATGGTTTGCAGTTTTCCTCATTGTGTTACTGTCAGAAATTGCTCATCTTCCTAAACTCCATTGGCACATAATATCTCTTTCCAAGAGACATTTCTTACTGTTTGAGAAAGACCTTTCCTTCCCCTTAAACCTGAGTGTTGCTGTCCTTTCTTTTTTCTTTTATTTGGATAGTGACATTAGCATGTTTAGATCATCCAAGACATCTGCTATCTTCACATTGTTCATTAGTTTTGCTCTTTCCAAGTGAACTAAAGCTTAAATGGGTGAACCTCTGGTTGTCTCATTGCCCTTCTGAAAGAGAAAAATCATCTCAAATGCATGCAAAAATCTCTTGAAAAGGTTGTTTTCTGTGTCCAGCAAATAGGGTAAATAATTCTAGGCATCCAGAAATGTGATAGTGGTGCCTTGAAACGTTCAGTACACTCAAGCCCTAAGATAGACCCTGTTATTATCTTGATTGTTTGTTCACATCCTTAATACCAGACACATACACTTTTAAATCTCCAAATGGGGCAGGAAAAATAGTAACCTTCTACCACCAACTCCAGTCCTAACATCTGGCCTCACCTTGCCTGCTGTGGCTAGCAGGACTCCCAAGCATGCTATACTAGGGTGGGAACAAATTCGGCTGCCTTGTCTTCCACCGTGTTAGGGGATTTAAAGTTATGTGTCTGGGATAAAGCCCCACTTTAATGAGTTTAGGATTATAGATAAAGAGGGAAATATTTCATTAAAAGCAGCAGAACTTAAATTCCACACAGTGTGTTTAGTGTAGAGGAGCAAGCTAATTCTTGGTTAAAAGAATACCTTGTCCAGTGGCTCTGATTGATCTGTAGGTTCATAGCAGACATTCACAATTGTCTCTTTTTCCCCGTCTTCACCCAGATCCATTCACAGGTACTACCATTCTCTTCATTCTGGACCTGGGTGAACCGTTACTCTTTTTTTTTTTCTGCGATGCGTAGCTTTCTAGACTCCTTCGCTTCCTTTTCCTGTCTTTCTCTCACAAGCTATAAAACCCTGAATGATAATGATATGCCAGTCTTGAGAGCTTTCCCACCAGGTCTTGATGAAGACTGCTCTGCATCTGACAGTGTTCAGCTCCCTTTGCTTGCTTCCATCTTTTCCTTCTTAGTATACAAAAATGCTGTGTAACTATTGCTTGGAAGTCTCAAATGGGCGGTCATCTTGGGCTTGAACTGTAGTGCTGCCAACACTTGTTTCTTCCAAACATGATTACAGAACTTCCTGCTTGGTCTTTATCCTTTGGGCTTATGCCACCAGCCCTGTAGATCATAGTTTAAAGATCTCCTGTCTGGGTTGCCAAGGCAATGCTCAAAGGTATTCTTTCCAGCTGTATCTCAGAAGCTGTATCTTGTCTCAGCTGTTGGTCCCTTGGTGGAATGTGACTCTTCATGGTCAAAGAAGTGGAATTCCTCCTTGCAACATTGCCTGAACAGCTGCGTGATCTCCTTGAGGATTTGTCCATCCCCAACCAAACTTTTCTCCTTGACAAGGATCTTCCTTTTCCTATTTAATTGAAGTCTGCAGAAAATGTACATAATCTGCCCCAAGCCTTTGGGCTCAGGTGGGCTATAAATCTCAAGTGCTTAGTGTCACCAAGGGGAGGGCAGGCTGTCACGTGAGAGTTTTCTAGATGCCCTCCCTCCACCTGGAACACATAGGCTGGTGTCCCCTACTCTGCCTGGCATAGCTGTAGTTCTCTGTAAATTTAATCCAGGGGTGGGCAACTTGTGGTCCTCCAGATGTTGTTGGACTGCAATTCCCATCAGCTCTAGCCAGCATAGCCAATGGTAAAGGATGGTGGGAGTTGCAGGCCAACAATATTTGGAATACCAGAAGTTGCAGGCCTTGGTTTAGTCTGAGAAGGTGGGTTGGGAATTGGAACTGGAACATCACTGCAGGGGCCCAGCTTAGTATGGCAAACCTGATCTGCTCTTTTCCCCATGGCAGGAAAACATCATGAAGTCAAACATTGACAAGAAATTCTCTGCCCATTACGATGCCGTGGAAGCTGAGCTGAAATCCAGCACTGTCGGTGAGTGTGTGTGTGTGTGTGAGAGAGAGAGAGAGAGCTCAATGCTGGGAGAAGAACCCAGGAATCCGTTCCTCAACAACTGGAATGAGTGGATCCTACTCTCTTCCCCCACCCCCCCATTCCAGCCTAGGAGGCCTGATTCGCTGCACTTTTCCTTCTGATAGGCCTGGTGACCCTCAATGACATGAAGGCCAAGCAAGAGGCCCTTGTAAAGGAACGGGAGAAGCAGCTGGCGAAGAAGGAGCAGTCCAAGGAGCTGCAACTGTGAGTGGCGGGTGTGCTTGCAGGTATCCTGGGTAAGCCATTGGGTGGGACAGGGAGAGAGCTCTTCTCTTCTCGATGAACTTTGTTCTGTGTTATAGGGTGATGTTTTAGTAATGTAGAGGCTAAGAGCCTACACTGTGAGCCAGGAGCACCCAGTTCAAATCTATGCAATACTGGCACAGCTTTCCGCAACCTGGTGCCCTCCAGTTGTGTTGGACTACAACTCCCAGCATCCCCCAGCCAGCATGGCCAATGATCAGGGAGAATGTGAGTTGTAGTTCAAAACATCTGGATGGCACTGGGCTCCCTCCCCCTGCTGTGCTAGGGCTTGTTGTCACTCAGTGGTATTGATTGGGAGGAGGTTCGGGAGAGGCAGAAGGATGGGCTGCTTCCTGAATTAGCATCACTAACTTACACAATTCACTGTCTAATGAATTAAAGTAGCCTAGGTGGGTTTAAAAAGCGTTTGTGCTAATGAACAGAGGAGAAGTCAGTCAACTAGCCAAATAGAACCTCCATGCTCAGAAGAAGTATATCTCTGAATGCCAGAGACTAGGGACAATCCAGAGAGGGCTGTTGTTTTCAAGTCCTTCTCGTGAAATTCTGAGAGGCCTTTGCCTGGCTACAGTTTGAAACGAGGATGCTGGACTAGTGGATCTTTAGTCTGATCCGGAAAGGCTGTTCTCGGATCACATCAGCCACAGAACTGACTACGTGGCCTTGAACAAGCTGCTCTTCCCTCAGCCTCCCTGCCCCCATATCTGCAATGTGGGGGTGATAAGAGTGGCTCGCCTTACAAGGCTGTTGTGTGGGTTACGGAGATGATGTCTGTGAAGAACTCTGAACACTGTTAAGCATGGGCATGATCTTAACGTTCATGTAGTTAACCAGGACTGGGTCTGGTCAATGCTTGGGTGAGAAACCATCTGGGAATTCCACGTACAGACAATCTTGAGTTCCATGGTGAAAGAAAGGCAGGATATAAAAGCGATATGCGAAGTATTTTCATTTTTTCTGTTGGTGATTTTTTTGGGGTGATTTAATTATTTTGTTTCTTAATATTTTAAATGTGTTTAAAATTTTAAATATAAATTACACATGCCATAAGAGTAATATAGTATTATGTATAGCAATCAATATAATTGATTGTATATGTGTGATATATGATAACGATGATGATAATAATAAATAATATGTTATTTTTGTTAATTCTTATTGACTTTCATTTATTTATTTATTTATTTATTTATTTATTTACAATATTTATATACCATTCCATGTCTAAAATAGATTCCGGATCAGTGCACATAGGAATAAAACCAGTAAGAAGAAAGATTGAAAACAGCAAATTAAAATCGTTCAATTTAAAACAAAGAACCAATAAAAACAGTGGCTGGTCAGTTGAGGAAGACTTCCTGGAATAGAGTTATTTTTAGGAGGCACCGGAAGCAGCCTAGGGTTGGTGCCTGCCTGACCTCCAGGGACAGAGAGTTCCACAGAGAAGGGGCCACCACACTAAAGGTTCTTCTCCTGGTGGACTCCAATCTGGCCACAGGTCCTTGTGGGACCACCAGGAACATGCCCTCCAACGACCTCAGTGACCGGGGAGGTTAGTAAGGGAAAAGGCGCTCTCTCAGGTATCCTGGTCTGAAGTTGTTTAGAGCTTTGCGCACTAGTACCAAAACCTTAAAACTGGCCCAGTAGCCAATAGGCAGCCAGTGCAATTCCCTCAGCAAAGGAGTCATATGCTGAAAAGAGGCAGCTCCAGACAACAGCCAAGCTGCTGTGTTCTGCACTAGCTCCAGGTTCCAGAGTAACCTTAAGGGCAGCCCCCTGAGTAGCACAGCCTCTCTGAATTTGTCTCCTCTGGCAGCCTCTTTGTTTTGGGAAAGACGGCTGACCTGGGAATGTTCTAGCATTAACAGTTGTTTCCTTTCCTCTTCTGTTCCCTTGATCAGAGATGGGCAACTTGTGGCCCTCCAGATGTTTTGGCCTACAGCTCCCAACATCCCTCACCATGAGCTATGCCGGCTAGGGCTGATGGAAGGTGTAGGCCAAATTGCTCCCCCCCCCAATGTTTTTCAACTCCCTGTCTTTCTCAGAAGATCTTGGAATGGGTCCTTTCCCTTCCACCAAGTATTCTTGTCTTCTGGAGCTGATTTTGGGTTTGCCCCTCACAGGAAGCTGGAGCGGATGCGGGAACGGGAGCGTAAACAGGAGCAGAAGCGTAAAATCTCAAGCTTGTCCTTCACCCTGGAGGAGGAAGAGGACGAGGATGAGGATGAAGACGACGAAGACGATGGGGAAGAGGAGGAGGATGAGGAGGCAGAGTTGGAGCGGGAAGGTGAGGAACAGGAGGCTGGGCATTTGCAGAGGGAAAGGGAAGCCTAGGTGGTAATAATAATAACAATAATATATTTATTTCTTACCCGTCTCTCCCTTCGGATCGAGGCGGGGAACAACATCGTACAGACAATATAAAATACATAAAACTGATTAAAAGCATATAAAAATTAATACATCATTAAAATCAACCAAGTCTTAAAATTCGACTGGGTAAGCCTGCCGGAAGAGATCAGTCTTTATAGCTCTCTTAAATTCTAGAAGACTGGTAAGTTGGCAGATCTCTCCCGGCAGGTTGTTCCACAGTCTTGGAGCGGCGGAAGAGAAGGTCCTCTGGGTAATGGTTGTCAGCCTAGTCTTGGCCGACTGTAGTAAATTCTTCCCAGAGGACCTGAGCATGCGGGGCGGATTGTACGGGAGAAGGCGCTCCCACAGGTAACCCGGACCCAAACCATGTAGGTAGGCCTGGAATTATGTTGGTGGTTGTGTGGCCATGGAGGACACGAAGGATGGTTGTCAAGTCCAAGTAGTGGAGTGTCGAGGGTAGCTCTTCATTCGTGCCTCCTTCTCCCACCTTCCTCAGAACTGCCCCCCAAGAAGAAGAAATTGGGGAAAAACCCCGATGTGGACACCAGCTTCCTGCCTGACCGTGACCGTGAGGTATGGTTTTGCCCTGCCCTCCATGAGAGGGCAGGTAAGGAAATGGGTGCTCTTGCCCCAGGGAGTATCCGATTCCCCTTCCCAGTTGCATCTTCCATGTCACACTGCTCCCTCCTTTCCCCCATGGATGGCTCCCTTTTGTACGAAAGCGTTAAACTGACTGCTTTTGCCTCCCCCCCCCGCCCCAATCTTGTTGGCTTTCAGGAAGAAGAAAACCGCCTACGGGAAGAGCTTCGCCAGGAGTGGGAGGCCAAACAGGAGAAAATCAAGAGTGAGAGATGGGATGGGATGCTGGTCTGGCATGCCTTCAGAGGATGTGGGGCTGATGATTACAGGAAGATTCTGGAGGTTTTCATATTGGTGATGATTCAAGAGGTTTTGCCTTTGCCCTTCTCTTCACTCCTTAAGGGCGCAATCCTATGCACTTTTAGAAAGAAGAAAGTCCTACAACTCCCAGCATTCCCCAGCCTGTATGTCTGGCTGGGGAATGCTGGGAGTTGTAGGGCTTTTTTTCTGTTTTAGGGCATAGGATTGTGCCCTAATCATTTCCCCCCACCACCTCTTGTCTCCGACCAGGTGAAGAAATTGAAATCACCTTCAGCTACTGGGATGGCTCCGGGCACCGCCGAACTGTCAAGGTGAGCTTTGCTCCCTGCCAAATGGGTCTCTGGTCTCAGCCTTGATAAAGGAGCTAATGTTCTAACATGTGGGCTGCTGAGAGCCCAGATCGTTGGCTTTCTCCATTCAGTACACAGACCCAGCTTGAGACATTTTGAGTCCTGGGGCAACTTTTAAAACTGCTGCTCTACCCCTGCCCATTCCCCTAGACCAAGCATAGAAGTTGTCTATCTCATATTTTTTCCTCCTCCTCCTCCTCCTCCTCCTCCTCCTCCGGGTTCCTGGTGTCACCCATCCATGGAGCTCATCAGGTGCACACTTGTTTAGCTTCAACAATGCTGCAGCCTCAGATGCTTCCAGACAAAAAAGGATGCTTTAAAAAAAATAATTGTCATTTCCTGTTACACATCAGAACCCAAATCCCAATAAATAAACTGTCACCTTTAACCCACCGCCCCATTCATTAAAAACCTCTGTCACAAAATAATTCACTAATGTATCAATTGGAGGATGACACCCTAAATCTTATATGTAAAATGCAAACACACTAATTTATATTTATACCTCAGAGAGAGGAGGAGAGAGACAGATAGACTGTAGTGTACTGTTTACAACAGCCATCAAGCAACCTGGTGTTCTCCAGATGTGTTGGGCTACAATTCCCATCATTCCCAGCTGAGTTGCAGTCCAATGCATTGGGAGAGCTAGCCTAGAACTGGGGTATTCCAGGTTCAAATCCCCACCTAGGCATGAAACCCTCTGACCATACACCTGTCACTTCCTCAGCTTAACCTACCTCACAAGGTTGTTGCGAAGATAAAAATGTGTGTGTGAAAATTTGAGGCGAACCGAGTTCACTGACTTGTACTTCTGGGAGAAAGGGCAGGATGTAAATGTAATAGGGACATGGACATGCATACCATCTTTGAAGATTCTGAAGGCTATGTTTTTGGGTTGGATTGAGAGAAATCCATTCCAGGCTGGCTCTTGTTTTCCCCGCAGTGCAGATGAAGAAGGGCAACACCATTCAGCAGTTTCTACAAAAGGCCCTGGAGATCTTGCGCAAGGACTTCAGTGAACTCCGGTAAAGGACTCGGCAAAGTAGGGTTTGCTCCCGTGGGGTAGGGTGGGAAGAAGATTATTAGCAGGCCTGCATGGCTACATATCTGCCTCCCTTACGCTGTGGCCCTTTTAAAATGTGGGTCACTGTATTCTAGTGGGTATTGGAGTTGGCCCTGGTGGATCTGAGTTCAAATCCTGGCCTTGTGCAACGTCCTTAACTCTCCAGCCTCACATCTTCATCTGTTAAATAGGAACGTTTTGGTAATACATAAGGGACATTACATAAGGTCAGTAAGAACCAGCAACACAGACTTGTAACACAGTTGGCATATATAAATTGAAATAGCAAGAAGTCTTGTGGCATGTTATAGTCAAATACATTTTTTTTATGGCATAAGCTTTTGTGGGCCCAATCCACCTCCTCAGATGGCGTGGTGCGCATAATATGCGCACAGGGTTGCCGAATGAATTATAAACAGGGAGGTCGGGAGGAATTGAAATGCGGAAGGTACAGACAGTGAGGATATATTAACAAAGTCACAAAACAGTTGTTGTGTGATAGGAGACATCCTCCCATTGGTGAGTATATGAACACATGTGGTGTGATAAAAAGCCCTTGTCCCTATTCAAGCCACACAAGATAGAGTTGAACCTCATGATGAACTCCTGTTCAGCTGTTTCATCGCATTGAAATCTGCTAAATTGCAATAGCAAGCAAAACTCTGGAGAAGTGAATGCAGTTCTAGATCATGTTCCGGTCGGGGTTTCGGGATGATAGGGTATGAGACTTGTGCAGAAAAGGGGAAATGCTCCATTCAGGCTCTGAGTAAGTGTCTCCCCCTGCAGGTCAGCTGGTGTGGAGCAGCTTATGTACATCAAGGAGGATCTGATCATCCCACACGTGAGCCAATGCCCCTGGCCCATCAAGTCACCTCCTCTGCTGCTCAGCACACCCCTACCTTGATCTTATATATGGGGGGCCCATTATCTAAAGCAGAGATTCACCATCTTGGCTGTAGTGGTCTAGGAGCCAGAAGCTCCGAACCAACATTCTTTGTCTATCCCAGAATATTAGCAGGGAGGGGGAAGCTTAGTCCCTCCTCCAGGTCCTCAAGAGAAGTTTAAACTAAAACAATGAGAAAACAGCCAACTGGCTGTACATGTGCTCTGAATCTTCCTCCATATCATTGGATATGGTGACGAGCAGTGGGGTGGAATTGGGGGCTCCATTAAATGATCAGTTATTTAGACCTTACATTTTTATTACTATAGGTGCCACCTGAATTTTTTTTCTTAGCCCTTTCTGGCTTTGCAGTCCCGAGTACTGCTGGTCAGGATTTCAGCCTAGCTGGGACAGGGAGTATACAAACTACCAGTCGCACTGGTAGAAGGGGGAACCGGGCATGCTTCAGAACAGTTCCAGGCAACCTGACGAGTGTATCTATGTATAGACGTATATAAAAATAAATATGTTTTCACATGGAGAGAAAGCGCGAGTGGGGGGCGGAGGAGACAGATGAACGGAAACCTGTTCTTGTTCCCCAGAGTCCCTGGAAAATTAGCTGTCAGTCAGCGCAGACAATCAACGTGGAAAGTGGGGAGTGCTTGGCTAAGCACTCTGCCTCTTGGGCCTGTGGAAAGGATGGGACTTGAGCGAGGGCAGGTGCCACTGCTCATACTTCCTGCTAGGGCAGACCACTGCCCACTCTGAGATGGATGGGATTTCAAGAGAGTAGTCCTCAACGTCCGTTACTATCGCCACCACCCTAGCATTGCTGTGGGGGTCTTCCTTTGACCCAAATCAGCGCCCGATGTGGGACTGTTAGGCCAGACGAAGTCACGTCCACCTGAAAAGAAGTAGAATGGCATTCCCACGTCCTTTGTGCTCTCTGCATCAACACCTGCTGCACCAAATTCCGCCTGCCACAAAGATGAATCCATTGGCTGGGCATGGGCTAGGGAATATTTCCGAGAGCTTCCCTTCCTAAATCCTTTTCTTCCCGCCCGTCTAGCATCACAGCTTCTACGACTTCATTGTCACCAAGGCTCGTGGGAAAAGCGGTGAGTCTTTTCTTCCCCACCCCCACCCCCGTTTGCAGCCCTGGCCTTCCTCGGATAGGAGCCCACCTGGATAGGAGGGTCCAGGGCTCCTGTGTTAAGAGTACTGCGGTGATCAGAGCCTGAATGGGCTGCAGTTGTCTGTTGGCTGAGAAAGGGCATGGTCTGAGTGAGAGAAAAGATGCAGCCCATAAGTATAGAAGAATGGACTCTGCATGGACTCTGACCTGTGATAGGTGGACGATTTGGAAGTGTAGTACAAGGACACAGAACATCAGGCCCGGGGGCCAAATCCGGCCCTTCAGGGTTCCCCAGATGGCCCCACCCCCTTTCCCTGACCCCACTCCTCTCCCGACCACCAATCATTTGGTGGTTTCCCAGCATCTGAGAAGGTTTTTCCCCCATCCTAAGAGGATGAAAAACTTCTCCTAAAGCTGAATTACTGGCAGCAAGAGCTTTCAGCTAAAATAGGCTGGTGCTTTTGATCTGGAGCTACTCCATAATGGAATTTGGGCCTTCAGGCTGAACGAGGTCCTGAACTCCCTGGTGTAACAATTGGGACAGTAGCGGAGAGGGAGAGGCTCAGAAGACATTTCTGTTGTACTCTGAGGGATGAGGCACTGGCCGAAGGGTGAAGGTTGGAGGGCAGGATTCAGGCTGTGGAGCAGGCGCTACATGTTCCACTATGAGTCTTCCCCACTCATGTGCACATTCCCCAAATCAGGGCCGCTCTTCAATTTTGATGTACATGACGACGTTCGGCTTTTGAGCGACGCAACGGTGGAGAAAGATGAGGTGAGGAGATAGAGACCTGACCTGACTTTGCTAAGTCTCTGGACACTGTAGCCTTACCTCTGAAAGAACCCTCTATCCAACAAAAGCGCAGTGCTTTTGGCTCTGACGCTGTGGAATCCAGGCAGCTGTTTACTCTCCTCCTTCCTCCAAACTCTTCTTGTCATTGGGACTAGGTTTCCAACTCCCCGTCTCCATTCTGAGCTGGTTGGGAAGTGATTTCCCGGCCGTAGCCTCCCGCTGACTGACTCCTCTCTGGTCTGCCTCCCCCAGTCCCACGCTGGCAAGGTGGTGCTTCGTAGCTGGTATGAGAAGAACAAGCATATTTTCCCTGCAAGCCGATGGGAACCCTATGATCCGGAGAAGAAATGGGACAAGTATACGGTAGGGAATGGAGCAAGCTGGTTGAACTGGGAGAAAGGTTCTGATGAGGATGGGAAGCTCTGCAGAAAGGCCGGGATGGGAGGGTGTGGGTAGATAAAATGAAGCTGTCCTCATTTAGACCAATATTAATTAATTTAACACTGTTATTTCATATATGCTGCCTTTCAGGGCAATACCTTGCCAAGGCAGCTTGCATCTAGACAGTACTACCTAACACATCAAAAATCAATCAAACCCTAATCTCTACCAGGCAGCATTAAAGCAGCACCGGTGAAAACCTTTTCCCGAGTGCTAAAAAAAAACCCTTTGTATGTGTTACCGTTAAGCCTTACAACAATCCTGTAAGGTATGCCAGTATCTGTCCCTGTGTTTCTGATAGGGTCCCAAGGCTGAGAGAGAGTGGTTTGCTTAAGCTGAAGCAGTGAATTTGTAGCTGAGATTTGATCTCCCAGAGAGCTTCAGCTATTGGGCAGTATAGAAATGTAATAAATAAATAACCCATTCCCTTACCCACCAAAGGCCATACAGCTCAACGGTCATGTCTTTACAAGCTGTCTGTTGCTGAACCTTAACTTGCCAAGGAATCTCCATCCCCTATTGTTTAACCTTCCTCCAAAATATATGATCTTCAAATATGGGAGGTTTTGGTTTCTGGCTGCCACACCCACCTAGTAGCTACCGATAGTCTTGCCCTGTGTAAATGTATCCAGTATTCATACAATAACTTGAGGCAGCAAGTAAATGGACAGATTTTTTTTTTGTTGAATAGCCAGAATAATGCTGATCTAATCTGCGTTTGAATTTGCACCTTTGCAACTCACTGGCTCAGAGGGTAAAGCATGACCAGTGTAAAAGATTTTCTTTGAAGCGAACCAATCAGTTTAGAGATGCACATTGCCTAACAATATTATCTTTATAGAGAAAATATTATGATTAACTTGAAGAAATAGTAACATGGATATTTACAAAATATTAGAAATGGTTGGAGAAGGCTATAAGAAAGGACTCAACAAAACAGTATAAATGGTTTAAGAATGGTATTGAAATGTCATTAACAAAGCAATCAAAGCTGTGTGAATAGTAATGCTAGGCTTACATTTCATTCCCGCCTATAACTTGAATATTATTAGACTATTCCACTATGATAAGCAAAGCTCATCTCTACCAATCCAATGCAAGGGGTTGTGGATTCTTCCATCTTCATCAGAGCCAGAGCAATAGAAAGGAAAGGAAAGCAAGGGAGGTGGAATTGGACGGTTAACCATAGAGAAAAGTAGAATGGGGTGGAGTGTGGCAGATACGTCCTTCCTTTTCTAAAAGGGATCCTGAAGCTCATTTTCTGTTGATCAGAGATGAGATCATACCACATACCAAGTTTTACATCGCTTTGATAATGAAGCATGTGAGCGAATGCGTTATTCCACCCTGCCTAGCCCACAGCCTTTGTAGGGAAAGAGTCACCAGTGCTCCTTCCATTATGTTCCCATTGCTACCTAAGTACGTCCCGCATCAGCATCTTCTTCCAAAGCCCCCCAGTCTGTATGATGCCTGTTGCTGATCCTTCAGCATCTTAGTAGAGACAAAGTGTCCTGTCGTCATCAGCCCCGATAACCAAGGTCACATTCTGGCTGTTACTGAGATCCAGCAGAAAGTCCAAGCCGTTTGCACAGAGCCAGATTTTCTCACAGTGGGCACCCATCTTAATAATCCGTTATGTCTGCTCTGCAGAATCTGATGGTCTTTGGGTCTAGCAATGCCAAATGAACAAATGCCATTTATGGGCACTGGAAAATTCTTCTGCACTAGTCCCATTGAAATGGTGCCCAAGAGCACCAATGAGATCTGAAAAAAACTCAAAGTCTGATAGTTTGGGGGGTGGGGGGAGAGTTATTGTATCTCCCCATCTAATATCTCACAATAGTGGGGAAATGTGGGAAGAAGCTTGAGGGCAAAACTACAGGTGAGAACACCAGATACTAAAGTTTGGTGGGTGCAGACGTATTAGTCCAAATGGGAGATTGCTAAGGTCCCCATGTAAGAGCCTAATAGAAATATAATAATGATTAAAATAAGGCGATCAATGTATCATTTCTCTTTGGGGGGAAAACACAGTAGCAGCCTTTGAGGCTATGAGTTTCAATAAAGGGATGGTTTCATTAACTTTTCGTTAGCTGCCTTTCAAGCTTCAGCTGAAAGTCAACAGCCTAGAACCTTTAAGTTAATAAAATGGAGAGGCTGCTCAGTCCTTTTTCTCTTAGCTGTTTTTCTGCTCAGTAGATAGGGGTCCATATCTTCTCCCCCTTACACTCTTCCGTGGTGCAACACAGCTTTGAGGGATGACTGCATGGGGATAAGAGCCAGAAAAGAGAGGGTTAAATAGTCTGGTGTTCTCCCCCCCGCCCCCGCCCCCGCCCCCACTTAGTGTTCCTCTGCTGAAACTTGTGGCTGCTTTCCTGTTTTGTTTGTTTTCGTTTTTAATAGCTCTGTATTGCTTGTAATATGCAGCGTGGCCCTTAATCCACCATAGCAAATGCTCAGACCTTCATTACTCCATCCTGTCTGCAAGATACAGGAGATAACACTTGTGCTGCAGTTATTTAGTACAGCTGCAAAATGGTCATCAGATTTCATCACCCCATTTAAATGAGGACGTATTATGGAAAGTACTGGGAGCAGCAAGAAGGAATGACCAAGGGCATGTGAATGCTTTCTGTGGAACTCCCTGCCAGTTGATGTCAGGCAGGCCCCAACATTGCTTTGTTTTCAGCACCTGCCTTGCCTGACTAACTAGCCATGGTTGCATTGGCACAATCTGATTTAAAAGGTTTAATTGATGATGATTATCAGTATCATCATCATCTTTTGTTAACTGCCCAGAGAGCTTTGGCTATGGGGCAATATAGAAATGTCATAAATCATCATCAACCCCTTTTATTATTCACTGCTCAGATATTTTATTGATGTAGAGGAAGATATAAATGATGGCAATAAATAGCATCAGTGTATCCAAAGAATAAAGGGAGAAGGGGAGCTGATCAGGGCTGTGTCACTTGCTCTTCAAAAGTTTTATCATCAAACTCTCTGTGTTCAACCCCCTTGTTTTGCAGTTTCATTCAATGGGTGCCTTGTGATTACGCCTAAGGCCCCGTGATCTCTTTCCTGCTCTGTTGTTTCCCCAGCTGTTACCAAAAATGATGATTATTAACCCACAAGCTCATGGCCTTGTCCTTTGCATCATGACATTTCCTCTCCCATGTTTATTCTTGTGGTCCATGAGGTCATCCACATTCTTTTATAAATGATCTGGGCGTTTGCTGTTCTATAGTCAAGCACAAACCGGTACAATGAGGTTGAACTGAGTGAGGGCCTTCCCTAGACACGCACCACTTCATTCAGGTTGTACAAGGGATTAGGGGTACACAGTGCTTCCTAGTACAGCCTAGGGAAGAAATAACTCCCACCCTCTTTTCCCTCCCCACAGATCCGCTGAGCAACTGACGGAGCTGGTGTTCTGTTTGCGTCGTACGTGGCTGCCTGCTGCCTTCCCAGGCCTGCTGCAGTATCTCCTTTTTAGCCATCCCCCAAACTCTGCAGCTGCACTTCATCCTTAACTGTATCAACCTTTGGTGAAATAAATGTTGCCTTTCCCAAACTCAATGTGTGTCTCGTTGAACCTCATGGATCTACAGGCTGCCAAACCTCTTGCTCCAGTTCTAAATCTGCAGTCAGAGCTTGGTTTAAGCCACATTTTAGCGCTGGAATCCACTTTCAGTCTTGAGTTTAGGTTTTAATATGTAGGTAAAAAACAGTGATTTCAAAGTGTCCTTCACCACTGAGGGCTGTATGCAAAGTTAGTCGTACTTGGAGGAGACCCATTGAAATGAATGGGGCTTAAATTATCTACGACTACCTTGAGTTCAATTCATTTCAGCAGGTCTACTCTAAGTAGGACTGACATTAGATAAAACCCTAACACTGCTCAGAGAGCTTCGGCTATGGGGCGGTATATAAGTGTAATTAATAATAATAATAATAATTCTGTACGCACTTCCTTGGGAGTAAGGTCCATTGAATGCAATAGGACTTACTTCTGAGTAGACATACATAGGATTGCCCTTAAGAGCAACTGGAATTGAGGAAAGGATGTTTGGATACATTTTAGTTTCTCCATTGTAAAAATTAAGCACTCTGGACAATTTAGTTCAAAATGTGACAAATGGCTTAATAAACAATAAGTTGCCAAAGGCCAAGAGGCTATGTTTATGTTCTAGCATTTTTTTCTGAATAGACTGGCCATAGTCTGACCTGTTAACTTCTCATCTTCTAATGAGCCCTCCCTGACACTTAGGGCAACCATGCAAATAAGTCAACAAACGTTCCTAGCCTGCAAATATTTATGCTACCGCCAACCATGCTCATAGAAGTCCATTATTTGTGACACATTGGTGTCCGCATCAAAACATCAATAAAAAGGCCAGGCTGGGGACAGAACCAACTCCCTTCTAACTTCCAAACGTTTCCATCCCTGGTTACCTGGACATTATTCTTGCTCATCACAGGTGACTATGTAAGTGCCTATTTTTAAGCTTGTCTCGGGGTGCATTTCCATTACATACATAGACCAAATTAGAGTTGTTAGGAAACAAGTGTACAACCTTAGGCTTGGGAGTCAAATCCAGTCCTCCAGGATTCTCTGGATGGCTACCCTCTTCCTCCACCCACCTCTCATTTGGTGGCTTCCCAGCTTTTGTGCATTTCTCCCCATTTTAAAAGGTTTAATGGTTCTACTTAGTTACTGGCCACAAGAGCTTTAAGCAAAGATAGGCTCCTATTTTGTTCCCCAATACTTTGTTTTGCCTTTGGTGACCCCCGCTACTGGAATGTGGCCACTGAGAACTTCTCTGAATTAGAATTCAGCCCTTGGGGTGAAAAAGGTTCTGCTGCACCCCCTGTGTTAGCCTTTGTTACCTAAAGGAATGATTTATTAACGTCCTTTGGAACCCCTGTTTTTGGCTTAAAAGAGTCCCCAAGATAGCAAGCAATATAAAATCAATTTTAAAAACTTATAAACAAAGTAAAACCCAGAAACTGGTTTCTGTAAGGCTGTCCTGGAAATAAAAGGGGGTGGGGAGCGGGACAAATGGAAAGCTCCTCAGAATGCTCACATAAATATAATTCTGAGGCTGCTTTGTAGGAAGATGAGACAACGCTGGGCCTCCCTTAAAAACAAACTTTAATAACGTAGGTATGATCAAACCCCAACACAGATACCATCCATCCCTGTGACGTAAATCACTATTCCCCCACTCCACCATTTTAGAGATGTTCAGCATAATCCTATGCATGTTTACCCAAAAGTAAGTCCTATTGAGTTAAATGGGGCTGACTCGCAAGTTAATATGTTTAGAATAGAAAACAAAGAGTCTGCGGCACCTTAAAGACTAAATGTTTTCTTACCAAGCCATGAGCTTTCATGGGATAAACCCAATTCGTCAGATGCAAGGATGGAATTATGTTTAGGATTGCAGCTGAAGCTGTGATTAAGAGCCAAGCTACACCTTCAGGTGGTAGAGCTTTCTCTATCCCATGTCAAAAATGGCGTCAGGGAGAGCACTGGAGTCGCATGTGTTGCTTCTGCCATCTTAAAAATCTGGAGATCGTGTACCTCCAGTGTTATTTTTGCACCTGGAATCAGATGGAACAGAGAGCTTCTGGAATATTGGATTCCTAAAGAATGCAATGGGCCACGGTTTCATCAGCAACAGGTACCCTTCCCAATGGGCACCAGGTGGCGCTGAAATCACATTGCAGCCTAGCTCAACCCTCCCTCAGTCTGTTCTATATAGGAGTGAAATGGTCCCTTTTATATTTGTGCAATTTACCTAGAGTGCTGCCATGCACTACATTAGAAGGGAGTGAAATTCCCTCACCTGGATATGATGATTTTGCCTAAGCCAGGCACTTTTTATTTTAAAACATTCAAAACTGCCACTCTCCGATCGTTTTGAGGAATCTCTTGAACTTTTGGAAATGTCTGTTTTGAGCTCCCCCGCCTGGGTTTGAACTGTGTCTTATGTGGTTTCACATGTACACGTTTAGACTGAGTATGGCTAAGAATATACACGCATGTAGTGTGCGCCCTTTTCAATTGTGCATATTATGCTTGTGAATACTCCATACACATATCGTTGTTGCCTCTGTATTTCTGTGGTGGTTTTGCAAAAACAAAACTCTTACCCACTCAGTGGGTGCATCTCATCTTTGCATATGAACTGACACCCCCTACATGCATTCAGTACTAGCGGGAAACGTATTGTAAGACTATACTATTTAGAAGACCCTGTGGATCTAAAGTAGAGGTGGGGAACCTCACGTAGTTGATTCTTTCTTCAGCCCCAGTCATCTTAGCCAATGGCCAGTAAGGATGGGGTTGTAATCCTGATCTAAAGCAGCAGTGGGCAGAAGGTAGATTTGGTGGAGCTGCTCTAAAGTGCAGGGATATTGGGCTGAGGTTCTGCATTATATATATATATATATATATATATATATATATATATATATATACATACACACACACACACACACACCAGGGATGGGGAAACTGTGGACCTCTACTTGTTTTTGAACTCCCATCAGTCCTAGTCAGGATGGCCAATGGTTGTGTATGATGGGAGTTGTAGTCCAACAATATCTGGAGGGCCACACACTCCCCACCCGTATATAGAAGCAAAACTCATCACAGACTTCCTATGGATCCCAAAAACTCTTGCTAAAAAAAAATTTAAGCAAACTACAGTCTCTGTCTGTCATATTCAGTTCTCACTGAGGCGGTAAACTTTCATCTGGAGTGTATCACATCAGATGGCGGGTAAGAGCACATGACTGGATGCTCCATACAAAAAATCCCTGCACATTCAAAACAAAGGGGGGGAAATCCCACACTAGATCCTTTTTCTATTCTGTCATGTGAGTTCCCACCTTTAGTTGCAAGTGATACAGGTAACATGACCAGCTGCAAAAGAAGACAGGGCTTCTGCACTATTAATACTTGCGTAGGAGAGGGAATTTCAGCCTGTGTAGTTTGCATAACAAATTACACCTACTGAAGTTCTCTCTTCCACACAACAATGAAAGGTGCAAGAGCCCTTTCCTCTTTTGCAGGTGTCCATCTTAGGTACAGGCCAGACATGGGTTTATCATCTCTGGGAGAAGTAGACCTTTGAGAAAAGAGCTTCTATCTCTATTGTTGATTGCAGTGAAATTTCAGCTGATAGAGCAATGGAAAAATAAGAGACCTCCATTTACTCATAGTCGGTTTGAAAGGATTTGGGGCCTTTTGATCATAGACAAAATTGCTTCCCAAACCAGGAACACAACAAACAAGTCTAGATCAAACCACTGCTGACAGAGATGGTTCCCATTTTTGTGATGTTTGGAGGATTAAATAAACTTTTAGCAAAAGCAAAACAAAAGAAACCCACCAAGACTTTCATTTACGTCAATGTATTGACATCTAGCTCTTGCTGTATAGGAAAAAATTACCAACCTGTTATTACATGTTTATTTCTATAAGTGCCATGAAGATCTGTTTTCTACACGCACCCTATTTTTTTTTAACCCTAAGAATGTTGTTATATAGGCACCTCTTTTCTCCAATTGTTTGGGGTTCCATTCTGATTTCTTTTTAGCCGATTTAATCTAATCGATTTAATACAGTGTTGAATTGCAAGTCTGGGGAAAAAACATTTTTTTTAACATGACATACTCAGCCCACCTTCTCTCCCCCACCTTAATATTTAGAACTTCTACCATGCCCCAGAACTGCATAGTTGTATTGTAGTTTTCAAGACTCAAGGAATGCACTTTGAATACGTTCAAAAGTACTTCTTTTCCCAGTAAGTGATCCACGTGTTCCTCCTGGGCTGAGCCTCAGCAATGGAAAAACAGGCTCTAGCGCGGTTTTGGTTCAAATTAAATCTCGATCCACCACTCACTGTCTCTTCTGCCCCGCCCCCTTTCCCCAGTCCATTCACCGATGTGACTTTACATAACTAAATATTCGTCTATTGTTTGCTTGTCGTCCTCCCCAGCACCCACATAGCGTTGTTGCCCTCCCAGCACACCCACAACCTCTTGTTTGTCCCCTCCCTCCTACGCACACCGCCTTGCACACCCAGCACACGTGGCCCTTGCCAGGCTCAGTAGCTGCACCGACATCTGGTTCCCATCAGAGGCCTCGGGCGTGTTGAGTTTCAGTGGTTTCTGTGCGTTTGCGGTGCCAGGCAGCATCCAGAGCCCCCGCCCCTTCTCTTCCCCTCCTGGATCCCAGCCCGGGATGGGATGGGACAGGACGAGCCCCCCTCCTCCTCCTCCTCCTCCTCCTCCTCCTCCGTTTCTTCTGAGCAGGGACACCCGCACAGCATCTCCCCCCGAATCCCGGTTTATGACTCATTTGGAACGAATGAATGATAAACGAAGGAACCTGGGAAAGCGGAACGGGGCTCCGGATAGGATTTAGTGTGTATTTGTGTGTGTCAAACGGGAATATATCCTATGTTTCCATCCTGCCGCCCTTTCTCTCCTCCTCCTCCATACCTGCACTGGACCCAGCTCCACCCATCTTCCGACCTCCCACACTTTGACCCAGCCCACCACCGCTCTCCATCATCATTATCATCACCATCCTGTGCCCCGCCCCGCCACCCGCGGGGCGTCCATCATCTCTCATCTCCTGACTCCCGTTGCCATGACAACGTGCCCTGGATGGTACAGCGACAGCAGCCACAGCAAGGGGGTGGGGCGGGGCGAGAATCTGTGGCGGGGAAAGGCCACGGGAGCTTGGGAGAGTGGGATCTGGTGGCAAGAAGATGGCGAGGATGGGTGGGGAGCTGCTGTTAGGTTCAAAAATTGATTTCCACGCGTGCAACTAGTGTCCTTTTCTTTAAAAGAAAAAAAAACTATTGCAAGGAGCATCGTTCTTCTGATTTCTCCGCTAGGGGGCGCCTCGTGCACAGCAACATAGGCCAGGGCCGGAAAAGAGAGCAGTGGGTCATCATAAGGGGTGTAATTGTAAATGTATAAACTAGGGGGCAGCCCCTTTGCTCTCAGCCAGCAGTTTTCCGTTTCTCTTCACGAGGTTCGGGGATGCCAGATTTCAGCTCTTTTTCCCCTCAAGAACCCCCCCCCCTCTCACACACACACACAAACAAATAAATAAAGAGGACCCAGGAGTTCTGAGAGAGCGAAAGATAGATGAATGGGTGGCTGATTTATTATCATGTAAGCTTTTGCCCACGAATAATCCATCGCCTTGCACACTCAGGCTGCGATGGTTGGAGTCTCGTCCATCTCTAGGCTCCGCGCGTAAGATTGGTTCCTTGCAAACAGAATTACACACACACACACACACTCGTTTACAAAACAGAGAGGAGAGAGAGGACCCTGTGTATGTGCGTGGCTTCCTCTTGCATGCTGAGCCAGGCCGAGGGTGAGGCTATTAGCCCGGTTGCCTTCCGCTCGCCAGCTCCACCGGCGTTGCCGCTGCCCTCCCGGTTTGCACTTTTGAAACACACAAACAAATACACAAAACCCCGACGAAGCTCAGCTCAGCCTCTGCGGGAGTAAAACGCCGTTTGCAACACACGCCCCGAGCCTTACAACCGGCCCCTGTTCTAGGGTCTGGATGAATGAGTGCCCGGGCGCTACCATTTCAGGGGCCGGGTGGGCGCGTGCATGGCGGAGTATTTGGCGGGCTGGAGGCAGAGGAGAGGCTCCCGCCCGCAGCCGAAAAGAGGGCTGGGCGCTCGGACGGGGGATATTAGGGAGGAGAGAGAGTTTGGAGGGCCGGGTAGGGAAAGTGGGGGGGGGGGGCGGGAGCGTTGTTTCCCCAACCCCCTAATCCCTTCTCTCCCCCCCACCCCCATGTCTCCAATGGTTCTGGCCGTGTTTAAAGGGCTCAGACCGGTTGGGGCGGGAGCAGACGCCGAGCGACAGCGGCGGCTGGAGACGGAGCGGGGGGCGGCGGCGGCGGCGGCGGCGGCGGCGGCACGGAGCTAGCAGCGGCAGGTAGAGCCTGGATCCGTGCAGATTGCAAAGGGTTTAGGGGATCGGAGGTGATGGAAGGAGGGAGCCCCCCACCCCCGGCCCCATACACGCATACACCCCATCCGCTTCTCAAGACTAGGCAGGAGTGTTTTCACGCAACAAGACACGTCGCGGCTTGGTGTACGGAAGAGCTGATGTCTCTGCTGGGAGCGATCTGTCTCCCCCACCCCACACACCTCAAGTGGGTCTATGCTAGACAGGGCGGGGAGTCTTTGCCTGGTTCTGTGCGAGGGGTAGACGACCCATCTGTTGCCCCCTCCCCGCCTCATTTGTGGTTGCGGTTCTTGAATTGCTTCCTCCACCCCCACCCCCCCACCATTATTTTTTAAGCTTATCGTTCTGGGAGATTTTTAGGTTCTCCCCCCCCCCCCCCTCTTCGTCTCTGGATTGGGAAAGAGGGCTTGTGTGCCGCCGCCACAGGAAGGAAATGGGGCGGGGGGGGAGCGGCGAGGCGAACAGGTAAGGTAATATGTGTGAGAATGCTAAGTGAGAGAAAATGTAGCATTTTGAGACTGTATGTGCCTGGATTTGGGGCCGGGGGTGGTGGTTGGTATTATGTGCGCGCGGTGAGATATCAACTCTTTCCTCCCTTCCTCCCTACAATGGCTTGGTTCCTTAACCCTCGAACAGCCCAATCTGGGGTGGAGAAGGCTGGCTAACGCCCATCATACTCCAGCTGGGGTTGATTTGTTGGGGTGGGGGGTGTCACTTAGTAGATAACATACATCGTCCTGCCACCCCTTTATTCTGCGGGTTGTATGGAATTTGACAATTGGTACCTTTGTTTGTCTGTATCTGGTGCTTTGGTTTTGTGAAAAGAAAATTTAAAAAAAAATCAAAAATCGAATCCTTCCTCATCCCCGGAACCCAAAACCTACCATCTCTTCTGGAGGAATTTCCAGACACCTAATCTTCATGGGGATGTGGCTTGTGCTGCGAGCCAGAATTCTTCATGCTATGCTGTTATTATAGCCGTTTGGGGCTCAAGGGAGGGGGGATTCCAAGCATTTGGGGAGGAGGGGTCTCAGAGCTCTGGGAATTGGGTCAACTTGATTGATGCTAGTTTATTCCGGAAGGGAGGAATTCTAGGTTCTCTCCTTACCTTGAACTGAATGTATTGCTCAAAGCCTTTCCTTGTTTCATTCGTCCCCACACCCATTGCTCTGAGTCAAATTAGATTATTCCCATTTTGCAGACTGGGAAAACTGAGGGCAAGCTCATCCTGGAGCACCTATGGCTGTGATGCAGTGTTGAACCCGGGTCTCCGAGACCAAGACCAGTGTTGTGTTTGATGGACTACTTGGAAATGTGTGTGTAACAGGTTGGTCGCTTTCTCTGTTAGCAGGAAGATTTGTGGATCTCAGGCTGTTTCTCCCTGCATGCCACCCTCCCCAGTGAGTGCATTTTGGGATCTTACCCTCTAGGCAAATGGCCCCTGCTGCCGTTCTATCCTATGCTTGACTGAGCTTCTTCCAGGCCTTTCTGGGAGAGGTCTGTTGATATTTCTTGTCTGTTTAGGAGACTAAGCAGACGAAAAGGAATGGGAAGGAAGTGAGCTGGGTATATAGGTGGATGATGGGGAGGCTGGATTTTGGGGTGTTGTGCGGGGAATGAAATAATGATTCTGGTTTCTAAGGATGCACTCCTAATTCAGTGATCTGTGTATTGTATGGGTGGGGTTGCATTGAATGGAAAAGGGAGATCCGCACATATTTGGGGAGAAGTTGAGAGACTCGCATGTGTCAGTGCTGTGATTTATAACGTGTCTGTTATGGGGCAATGTAGTGGGTGTGGAGGATTATTCAATGCTCTGATGTGGTGGAAAGGAACAGGAAGACAGTGGAGAATGATCTCTTTTAGGGTATTGGTAATAGGGGAGTGTGTGTGTGTGTGTGTGTGTTGCAGGGTTAGTGGTAGTGTATGTTTGCATGTTTGCTCTGGTTTAGCTTTAGGGTGGGAGCAAGGTTGCTGGGCAGCCCTTATTTTTGGAAACACCCCTTCCACACTCCACTTCAAAGAAACTACCAAAAGCAGCCCAATTCTGCTTCGTACCCTTCCACTTGGCTGTGAAGCTCATTGGGTGACTTTGGGCCAGTCACTGACTCTCAGCCTAACCTACCTCACAGGGTTGTTGTGAGGATAACATGGAGAGGAGGAGGATCATGAAAGCAGCTGTGGGCTCCTTGGAGGAAAAGGTGGGATATATATGTAACAAATCAACAAATCAAGGAATGTGGGTGGTGAGGCTGGATGCAAGGGGCCTGGAAGCAACTGCCAGTCAGAGTAGAGAACACTAGGGTCCCCTCTACAAGGATTTGCTTTTGCGCCTGGTTAGGCGATTATGTGCATAATCGCTGAAGCGCATTTACGGCTAATACCTCTGCACGAGAGCCGGCGAAGCGCATTAACGGATGACCAAAATGCGCTTTACAAGTAGTTAATGCGCATAAGCGCTTGTTCACATAGTCAAAATGCGCTTTAACGGCTGGAGCAAAATAAAACTCGCTGTTTAGCGTGCATTCAATAATGCACATAATCGGAGGGATAGCCCGCCTCTACGCCCGATTTGCGCTCCGTTCTTGTAGAGGTAAATTTTTTAATGCGCCTTGAAAGAGCTTTAAATGCCTCTTGTAGAGACAGCCTAGGTTAGATGGGCTGATGATGCGACTGACCTCATTCACTCTATGGCTTATGTGAGCTGGGTGGGTGGGTCAAAGGTTTTGTGTGTGGCCGTGTCTTTGTAAGCACACACGCTCATTACATTTCAAGGATACATGTGTGCAGTTTTTGCCAAGCAGTCCAAAATGGTATGAGACCCTGGGTAGGGCTGTTGGGGTGTTACTAACGGACGTAGATTTGAGGTTGAGTGTATGTGAACTTCTGTATTCTCCTTGGCTCCTCGATTCTCCTGACAAGCCTTCGTGATAAAGTCTGCAAGTGCCTATTGATTAGGGCAGCTTTCCCCAACAAATGTGCCTGCCAGGTGTTTTGGACTCTTCCTCCCATCAGCCCTAGGCAGCATGGCCATTGGTCAAGGATAACAGGAGATGTCGTCCAAAACATCTGGAGGGCACGAGGTTGGGCAACACTGGGTTAGGGCATTGTGTTAACAGAGAGATCTAACATACAAGTGTGGAATACTTATTTTAGTTTTGAAGACGTTATTTTCTCATGAGAAACTGGGCACGATATTTACGACACCTTGAGTAACATTTGATAGGGCTTTGGAGAGGTGGGCGAAATTGATTTCATCAGCCGGTTCTGGCCCACGGCTACCAATTTACCCATTCCTGCTTTAGTGCATACTTTAGCCATCAACTTGTATTTGCAATCAGTGGTAAAAGGATAAAAGCGCACGCACATACATATATATACACAAACACACTCACTTTCATTGCTTACTAATGGTCACAGTCTGATTCTATATGGTGTCTCTGTGGGCCTGAGGACAATATCTATTCTGCATTAATTCACCTTCACCTGAAGTTTAAAAGGTGTGATCTTGCATATGCAGACTGGGAAATGACTGCTTTCCAAACCAATTGCGGAGGTCAATTTTGGGGCTCTGGCGCTGGCATGTTTGGAGAAAGGGATAATAAAAAAGGAGCAGCGTGGGAACCCTGTGAGGTATATGTGGCACAGTGGAGGACTATACACATTAAGGACTGGTTCACACATTCATGCACATTGCTTGATTTCGCATCATTTGACTCTCCAGCTGAAAGTGTGGAGCTAATCTAGCGGAAAGCCTTGCGTTTGAGGTGATACGAAAAGGTGGCATTTTACCTGCGGTGGCTTGTTCACACATACAAAATATTCCCTTGATGATGGAGTGATAAAGCATTAGGGGCATGCCTACATGAACCAGCTCTTATGGCCGAATCTGAAAGTGGGCAGACAAAAATGGCGTTCAATTGAGGCGTTGCCCATGTCCAGGCAGCGCCTTATTAAAGTTGGGCCCTGGGCCATTGTGTGTATACTGTGAGCATGCCAGGGATCTGTAGCCTGGGTGGGCATTGTATTGATATGCTAACGTTGTACAGGTAGTGGCTGAGGGCCCAGTTTAAATGAGACTCCTGGCAATATGCAGTTCCGCACAGGACCACCTACGTCCACCTGTATGGACCTGATCAGCTTCAGAATCCCTCCTCTCTGGCCCACCAGCAAGAGCCATTAGGTTGGCAGGGAGTAGGGATAGAGCTTTCTCAACGGCAGCCCCACATCTTTAGAACTCACTCCCCAAGGAGATGTGTCACTACTGGCTTTAAAAAACAACCCACCCCGCTGCCTGAAAACTTATTTATTCCAGTCTGCTCTGGGTGCTTAAAAAATACTATCTGCTTCTGAGTGTGTCTTTTTAATTGTAATCTGAATGGTCGTGCTTTTCAAATGGTGTAAGCCATGAAGACAGTGCACCCTAAAAGGCGGGTTAAAACGTTTTAAATAATAATTAAATGAAGACACCATAGTTTCTGGCCCGTGTCACACTTAAATGGGACCCATGGTATTTGTGCTGAGGTAGCATTGTCATGAAGTGTGTAGGGTAGGCATTGGAGTGGGGGGGGGGGTCTGGGGCTCGCCTTGAGATTGAGAAGGGAGCCCCCGCCTGCATGCGCCATTTTTGTTCATTTTGTGTGACAGGTGGCTTTGCTGCTTTCAGCTTTTCTGAGTTGTTGCAGGTGTGTGTGTGTGTGTGTGTGTGTGTACGTGTGCACTGTGTGGTGTGACGACGTGTTTGCTTCTCAATCCTGCAGGTGCTGCTTCGTGCTGTGTGTGGTGGGTGCTAATGAGAAGCCGGGAAGGGTGTTGGAAGTAAAAAGAGAAAACCAGGCCCTTGGAAGCTCTCCTTTTGGAGAAGTGTGGTTCCCCAGCTAGGGCGTTGGTGGAAATATTGCTCATTCAGAATCTCTGAGGGCATGGAGCCAGGGCCAGCATCAAGGGTAGGCATGGTCGGGCACTTGCCAAGGGTCCACATCCCAGGGGCCCCACTGGCAAGAGCCCCCTGGAGACGCTCCTCTTCACCATTGCAGCGTACTTATTGACCTGCTTCTCACGCTGGCCCAGGTAACGGTGAGGAGGAGGAGGGTGAGGAGGAGGAGGAGAGGCTACTGTCTAGTTGCTCGTTGGCTCTCTGCTTGTCAAACAAGCAGCAATGATGAGAAAGAGGATGGGGAGCGATGGAAGCGGGTGATAATGATGGTGAGGAGGGAGACTCACTGAGGGAGGGGCCCCATTGAGGGTGCCTTGCCCAAGGGCCCTCCAAAAGCTGGAGGTGGCACTGCATGTAGCTTTGCGGGGGAGATTGTAACCCTTATCCAGGAAATTAGTTTTTTAGTAGCCCAAAAAGTGCCGCACAAGCATGCCACACTGTGTACTCTTGGGTACCCAACTTTTTTTGTACCCATGGGCATATTTGGAAATTTGAGAAACCACCACAAAATGCCTAATCTGTGGATTGACTCTTTGGCCTCTACCTGCCATGTCTATGGATCTCAGGCTGCTTCTTATTCTGCAAAAGCATTTGTTTTGTGTCTATTGGCTACCACGACATCTCTTTAATAAAGGATTGTGTAATTCAGCTAATTGCTGGCAGTGCAATATAGTTAATTCTTTTAAAACATATGTTTTTAAATATATGTTTTGGCAACATCCAGGAGTTGCTTCTTTTGGGGGAGGAGGTTATTACACAGATAAATTTTGCACTGGAACAGTCTTTAATATTTACTGGTGTACAGGTTCTTTTAAATTATTTACCTGCTTCATAGAAATTAACAAATGGCCTGCAAAAATGGATTTTCTGCACCTTTTTGATGGCTAAAAAGCCTGATATTACAACACTGAAGGATAAACACTCACCTCCTTTAATGCAATTGAGGACCTAATAACACTTCCAGTAGTTGAATAGGTGGCATATAAACACAGTATTCAAATGGATACTTATTTGGATATTTGGTCCACTTTTGTTTAAACCTATGTATAATTGCCAGAAAGTTATATGCATTTCATACAAATCCATGTACATACGTTATTTTTTTAAAAATTGTGCCCATGAGCACCATGTTGGAGACTCTTTTTCAGGCACTATTAGAGGTGCCCACGAACCCCACATTGGGGACCCCTGATGTAGCCTGTGTATGCTTTCCTGGAAGTAAGTTCCACAGAGCATGATGGAGAGTACTTCCAACTAATTCAAGTGTAGGTTTGCTGCCTTAAGGATCTGTCTATTTTACTGATCTTCTAATTTTTATTGTGCTGAAGACTGCTTTTGCTTTTCATCATGAAACACAAGTCTAGACCAGACCGTAACCATCTTCTCTCCCCCTTGCAGGCTGAATGAGCTGCCTGTGTCTGGCCCTGCCTGACCCCAGGCAACTCCCTGGTGATCATGTGGTGGCTGCTGCTCACCGCCACCACCATGGCTGCCGTTCTCCTCTCCTTGCCACCACCTGCCTTGGGCATCCTGCCCACACAAGCCCTCTTCACAGTCTCGGACATGGCTCTCACCCACTTGGCTGTTCACCATGACACGGGCGAGGTCTACCTAGGTGCCATCAACCGCATCTACAAGCTCTCAGCCAACCTGACCCAGCTGCGGGCTCACACCACGGGCCCGGTGCCTGATGACCCCCGATGCTACCCTCCGCCAGGCGTGCGGCTCTGCGCCCACCGCTTGGCCCCTGCCGACAATGTCAACAAGTTGCTGCTGATTGACTATGCCGGTGGTCGTCTGGTGGCCTGCGGCAGCGTCTGGCAAGGGGTGTGCCAGCTTTTGCGCTTAGATGACTTGGCTAAGCTGGGCGAGCCACACCAACGCAAGGAGCACTACCTCTCTGGCGGGCGCGAGCCGGATGCCATGGTTGGAGTGATCGTGGAGCAGCAGAGAGAGCCCAGCCAGTTCTTTGTGGGCACATCGATTGGGGGCCGCTCGGAATACTTCCCCACTTTGTCCAGCCGCCGCCTGACCCCTGATGCCAACAGTCCTGAGATGTTCAGCCTCGTGTATCAGGATGAGTTTGTCTCCTCCCAAATCAAGGTCCCTTCAGACACCCTCTCGCTCTACCCGGCCTTCGATATCTACTATGTGTCGGCGTTTGTGTCTGGCGGGTTCGTCTATTTCCTCACCTTGCAGCTTGACACTGCCCAGACGCCCCTGGAGCCAGCGGGAGGACCAGTTGGTCCGGGCGTGTCTGGCGGGGAGCGCTTCTTTTCCTCCAAGATTGTACGTCTATGCGCCAACGACACAGACTTTTACTCTTACGTGGAGTTTCCTCTGGGCTGCTCCAAGGATGGTGTGGAGTACCGCCTCGTGCAGGCTGCTCAACTGGCCAAGGCCGGCCGGCAGTTGGCCCAGTCGCTGGGCATTGCTGAGGGGCAGGATGTGCTCTACGCCGCCTTCTCGCAAGGCCAGAAGAACCGGGCAGCACCCCCCCGGGAAAGCCTTCTCTGCCTCTTCACGCTGGACGAGGTCAACCAACGCATCCGCGAGCGCATCCAGTCGTGCTACCGTGGCGAAGGCCGGCTCTCCCTTCCGTGGCTTCTCAACAAAGAGCTACCCTGCATCAATACGGTACTACATGGTCAAGCAATCTGGGTTTTCTGTCCCCTCTCATTTCCTACCTGCTAGTTTCCATTCCCAACAGGGGTGGCGGGAGGCATTTGAAAGTCATCTTGACTCTCATTGCCTTAACTCACTTGATCCTAATTTATCTCAGAGCCACAAATAGAACCCAGAGATTTTTGCTTTGGCTCTTGTGACCCTATGTTACTCTTTCTGTCTTTAATAATTGGGATGCAGACGTACAGTACGATATATTGGAAGTGGTGTTGATGTTAGAATGTCACTATGTACTCAAGCTGTGTATTATAGGGAATTGGGTCCCATAGGATGCTCACCCTTTTACACCTCCTTCTTTCCCTCCTTCCAGCCCATGCAGATTAATGGGAATTTCTGTGGGCTGGTGCTGAACCAGCCCCTAGGGGGACTGCAGGTTATCGAAGGGCGCCCATTGCTGGAGGAGAAGGCTGAGGGCATGGCCAGCGTTGCTGCCTATACCTATCGTGGCCACTCGGTCATCTTTATCGGAACCCGTGCTGGTAACCTGAAGAAGGTGAGATGTTCTCCTTGGGGGTGTGGGGAAAGTGGGAAGAGAAAAAGGAGGCGTTGATGGGAGGGTTGAGGTAGTTGCTATAGGACTGTCTACATATGGGTGTCATTGGCTTCCCATTTTATCTCATTATCTCCGAGTGGAGGGAATGAAATAACCTTTGTATTTCCACTGTGGCTGGTGATGGACCAGCCTCTGCTGCTACAATATATAGCAGCAACACCGGATAAAAAACTTTTTTTGGTGTGGGGCAAAGTCGCTTTGTGGGCCATGAAGCTCTGTCTCCTATATGTGAGTTATTAACTGCAAACATGCTGGTAGCTTGTTTGATTATTCAGCAATTGATATTCCAGCCATGAGATGGGGCAGGTATCTTCCCCCTCCTCTTTAGGTGTGTGTGTGGGGGGGTGATCCACACTCTTCCCCCTGTTAGCTCCACAGATGCCTACATGTCCATATTTCATCTTAGTCCTCAGGACAACATCATGCATTGCTCAGCAGAGGTAGAGCACCTGTTTTGTACTCAGAAGGTCCTGGCTTCAATCCTGGAATCTCTAGGTAGAGCTGAGAGGGAAACTCATCTGAAACCTTGGGACAAGGCTGCCGGTCAGTGTTCGCAATCCTGAGCTAGATGGACTAATGCTGTAACTCGGTCTATCGTAATCTAATCTTCGTCAAGTCTCTCCTCCTAGAATACTCAAGCTTGGTTAAGCATCTTAGAACATTTTAGAGATCAGTGCGGGGTGTAGAATCCCATAACGCATTGGCAGGCCTTCGTTTTTCCTTTGCATTTTGGCTAAGCAAATGTGCCTCTCTTTCTATTGCTCAGAGTGCCTTTCCCTCACCGCTGAATCACCATAGCGGGGGTTCCGGCACACCTGGGCTAGCGAGAGCAGGAAGAGTTTCCAGGAAATCTCAAGCTCTGACACATTTTTCTTTTTCTTTTTTTGTAAACGAGTCTCCTGCTTCTGCTCTTACATCCTCCGTTTGCCACACCAAGGCTTGGGCCATAAAGGGCCAAGAGGATATATCGTATGCTTGGAGCTGTACGCTCAGGAACTGGGCCATGCCCCATGGGAAGCGAAGCAGTTTCCAGGCTGCCCCAGACATCTCCCCATTGCACTTGTCGGTGGGGCGGGGTCTGGACTGTGAAACCCCTTATATCTGATACAGGTGGAGGCGGCTGGGCAAGAATGGCTACGTCTTGTCATTCTTTCTCTCTCTCTTTCTCTCTCTCTCTCTCTCCTGTTCCCCCCCACCCCACCAACCATACGTAGGGCTGAATATTCTAGGCCTAGGAATATTCTAGAGCAGGCATATGATGCCCTTTCTCTTCATATTAAACTCTCTTAGCCCATCCCCCAAGCACTGGCTGCTTTGGTGGGGCGGGGGTGAGAGAGAAGTCGTGGTTACTGGCAGCCCACCCCCCCAATTGCCATTAGTTCCCACTCTGCAGAGGCCTGTGCCCAACAGACTCGTCACATTAAATATTAACGGGCAGCGAGTGAGCTGGCGCACACGCACCCCCTCCGTCTAGCTGGGCAAAGGCCGGGGGGAGCTCTGTGTTGGGGGGGGGGGCTGTAATTGTGTGGCACATCGCAAGCTGAAGAGATGGGTGTGAATCCAGACACCGGGGGCGCTGCGGCTGAAGCTGAGGGCCATGAATAATGTTGCCTAGAAATGCAGATGCTCCAGGGTTTGAAAAACCAACAACACCTTTCCCCAGACATACTTTGCTCTGAACTCAGCATTTTCCAAGCGGGTTTTGCTACCTTTTGAAGTAAGCGTTGGGGTGGGGGTGTTTTGGAAGGATAGGGGGTGATGGGGAGGTGCTGTTGCTGACAGGTGGGAGGGGTATGACCTAAACCTGGGGTAGAAATTACCCACAGTTCTCATATTCAGAGGTCAGTTAGATTCCACAGCCGTAGTACAACAGATTCCATTAAGGGAGCGCATAGAGCAACCGAGTGCCTCTTAACATGGGCAGAGTATTTCCCTCCTCGTCCCAGTTCAGCTGTGCGCACCATAACACAGCCTGCACAAGGGTGTAGAAGGCCCCTTTGACTGAATCCTGTTCAGCATGACTCCAGCCAGGCCCGTAACAGCCCTTGCACCTTGCACTTTAGAAATGAAACACCGGCTCGGCCATAGGTCGGCCTTGGCTAGCTCATTTGATGTGCCAATCCAGACTTGAGGATTCAGTTCTCAGCTTTGCCTGCTGTTTGAGTTGCCATTTTAAAGGAGGGCCCCGTTGGGCTTTTTGGAGGTGTCATTTGTGTGTGTGTGTTTCTGGCCTCCCAACCAAGCCAGTTGAGGAGAAGAAGCAATTCATCTGCCATCCCAGCTTCTCTCTTCTTCTCTCCCCCCCCCCCCCCAGCTGTGGAGTCAGTTTTGAAGTGGGCAGGGAAAGAATCCTCGGGAGGCCGTGGCGTCTGGTCTTTGGGGCTGGTCATATGGAATTGAGTTACAGCTTTCTCTGTGTGTGTGCGCAGGGGCAAGGGGGGTCATGAACGGGAGAAGAGAAATGCTGTTTAAACTCTTGAACCCCTGGCAGGGGGCATGAGGGGAGGTCACGACCCCCTTCTGTTCCTCCTGCAAGCGGTGGAGATTCAATTAGGATGGCAGGAGGCAGGGTGGTAGCCTGTCCGTCTGTCCCGCTGCCGTTGCCAGATCTCCCTCTGCTGGCTTTACGGACACTAATTGCCTTGTTGCTGCATAGCCTGGAGCCTCACCCTTGGGGTGACCTGCCTGTTTCCCCCCCAGTCAAGTCTGAAAAGGACCATTATCCCAATCCTTGGGGGGCAGGGAGGGGGACTTGTATCTGAATCCCCAGCACTACAACTGCACTGACCCCAGCGGTCAGGTTGATGTGTGTGGGGCTTTGTTGGCCAGGAAGAAAGATCCTTTGTGCTTTCTCTTTGGGCCAAGTGTGTGCGTGTGTGTGTCCCCTTCCCACTGTAGGTACCTTCTTCAGATGTGGAAGGGGCAGGATATGTCCCTGTTTTCCACCTTAGCTTGTGAGGATGCCATGCCACTTAGGGGTGACTTCAGGGATTTGGGGGATAGTTCCACCCAGTCACCCACCTTCTGTCCTAAGGGGAACTAGTCTTTTCACACCACTCCCACTGAGCACTTCTAATGTGTGAGGTATGAAGACAAGCAGAGTCTTGAGGAGTAAGAACTATAGGGAGTATGGTCCCTATACGCCAGTCCTTTTCCAGCTTCACTGGCTGCCGGTCCAGTTCCGGGCCCTATTCAAAGTGCTAGTATTAACAATCAAAGCCCTAAACGGCTTGGGGCCAGGTTATCTGAACCTCCCATATGTACCTGCCCAGGCCCTAAGATCATCCTCGGGGGTCCTTCTCTGTGAGCCCCTGCCAAAGGAAGTGAGAAAGATGGCTACTAGGAGGAGGGTCTTCTCTGCTGTAGCACCCTGGCTGTGGAATGAGCTCCCCAGAGAGGTTCGCCTGGCATCTACATTGTACTCCTTTAAACGCCAGGTGAAGACCTTTTTATTTTCACAGTGTGTTAACAGTTCTTCAGTTTGGTTTTTAACCTTGTTGTGTCAATTTGTATTTTAAATCTCTATCAATTTCTGCATGGCTGCTTCGGTTTTTATCCTGGTTGTGTTTCATACTGTATTTTAAATTATGTTTTTATACTGTTGTCATTTTATATTTTGAATGGTTTTTATGGTTTTCATTTTTGTAAACCGCCCAGAGAGCTTCGGCTATTGGGCGGTATAAAAATATAGTAAATAAATAAATAAATAAATAAATATTCAACATGAACGTCAACTAACGCAAATTCCCTGGAAAACCTGTCAGGTCAGCAAGTGTTATTGGCAGTGTGTTAGAGGTTGTTTGTGCTAGCACAACATCACTTACGTTAGTGGTAGTGTCATGTTGGATACTGCCTTATGGCCCCAGGAGCAGGACAATTGTAAAAAAATTTTTTTTTAAGGTTTTGTGTACATTTCAAGGAATGATGTTTCCCTTCTCTTACATTTGGGCTCCATATCGTCCTGCATTAATAGAGGACAGCTCAGCAGCTTTCCCTAACCTGGTGCTTTCCAGATGTGTTGGTCTTCAACTCCCGGCATTCCCCGGAGTAGCAGTCTAACACATCTGGAGGGCACCAGGTTGGGGAAGGCTGGTTCAGGATAAGAAGGATCTGATTCCCTTCCCTTCCCTTCTGTTTCCATGTTTGTTCCCCTTCAGTCAGGAAGGCAGGTGCTCTTTGTAGTCAAAGAGTCATATGTTCTCTACTCCCCCCCTTTTTTAAAAAAAAAAATCAGGAGCAGACTTTTATTTTTGATACCTGTCCCTGTTAAATCACTGTTTTGCTGTTTTGGAAGAGCCTGCTTAAAATGCTGTAAATATGTGGTAGAGTCCATTAGGTTTCAGCCCCCTACCCAAGGTCTCCAGCAGTTGAATAAGAGGCACATACTTCATTATGCACATGTGGCCAACGGCTCCTCAGCCGCCCCCATAACTGCCTCTCCAGATCATAAATGTTGCTAAATGTGATTAAGTTGCAGCTATGCTATAATGAGGAGCATTGGATTTATTGCATGATTGCGCTTGTTATTGAGTTTGAGATAAAGGAAACTGTTACCTTCGTTTTAGTGAGCCAGGCCAGGCCAGGCTATTTATTTAGGCTATTTTTAGACAGCTTTTCAATCTTGTTGGATTCCCAAAGTAGGATGAATTGCCAAAAAAGAGGACATGCATCACCTCGCAAAAGGTACAAATTTGCATAAAATATGCCCATGCAAATACATAAGGATAAATGCAAATTTAGATAGCAGTATTCTAATTGAAATTGAAATCCAAATCCATTGACACAATTTGCAAGACAGGCTGGGGCAATCCCCAATTTGGGGGTAAATAACAAGCCAAAGTTTTTGCAAGGGTTGTTTGACCCTTGCACAGCCACTGATGACCTTGTTCAAATGACACTGCAACCTCCAATCGGGGGTTGCCCATTCAAAATGATGGCTGGCATGCACCATGGCTCATTGGCTGTGTATGTTACATTTTTTTAAAATTACATTTCTATACAGCTCAATAGCTGAAGTGGTTCATATGATAATTAAAACCACAAAACAAACAATATAAAAGTTTAAAAACCGCAATATAAAAATACAAACCCAAATAAAATCCAGCAGCAATGTAGAGATTTAAAATACAATAACAGATTTAAAACTTCAGAGAACTCCCAATGGGCTGTTGCGTCGTGGGAACCGGGCCAGTGCATCTCACTATATAGTGTAGAAGATTGTGAGCAGGTGACCTGTGTGCCTGCCTCTTCAGTCTGCTGCCATGTTGCTAATTTGATGGGCAATCGTTCTTAGCATTCTTTATCTGTAAACTGGACTTGGGCTGGACAGCCTTTCAAATGGAGAAGGGTTCTGTGGCAGCCCTTCAAAGAGAGGACTATGAAAGAGGACCCATGGTCACCCTATGGGGTACCACTTAAAGATTTCAGCACCACAAAATTACAAGCAGAAAGACAGGATGAAGCTACCCAGCATAAAACCTCCTGGTCAAGGGTGAGGCTAATATTTATTTTGGTTTATTTATTTATTAAAACCTTTGTATCCTATCCTATATCACTTTGATCTCAGGGTGGCGTACAGATAAAATCAGAACAACGTAAACATAAATATACACAGCTAAAAACGTGTTAAATCGTTAACAATTTTAAACCAGTAGAAATCTTTTAAAAGCAATAAAACAATTAAACTATGTGTGACCATGGAGATAGCAAAACAACCATCGAAGGTCGGGGGAAGGAAGGCAGGTAGCTGGAAATCAGCCTGTACCCATTTCTCCAGGCATTCTGGGACCTCTGGTACTGGCTTTGGTTAGCCCAGCACAGAAATCATGTTCTGGGCAAATAAATTCTTAATATCATCCACTGCGCTCCTTTGGAGTTGAATCATAGAAACCCTCATATGCTAATTATAGGGAATGACAGACCTGTCTATTTCTGGTCTGTGTCGGTTTCACATATATTAAATCATAAATCCATTCCATCCCATTTTCTGTTATTTTTTTTATAAAAAGAAAAGACATTTACATTTGATTATTACACATTTCCCCCATTAAGCGATAGACCCTAAGAGATGAGTTTCAGGCCATGAGCAGTTATTCCTGTACCATTTGGTGTTCGCTTTTGGGAAAGTAAAAAGGACATTACTGTACTGAATGGCCTTTCAAACACTGGTGCCTTCCAGATCTTTTGGATTTCAACTCTCATCAGCTCCAGCCAGCATGGCCAATGGTCAGGATCAGGCCCGTAGCCGGCCTAAAAGTTCTAGGTGAGGAGTGCCAAAAAAAGTAGGGGGCAGTTCATCTGGTTTGCATGCCTTTTAAAGACAAAATTGTAAACTTTTAAAAAGTACATGTTTATGAACAAATTTAGGTGAGGCACAGAAAATTGGTGGGGTCAGGGCTCCCCCTAGCCCTCATTTGCCTACAGGCCTGGTCAGGAATGCTAGGAGTTGTAGTTCAAAAAATCTGGAGGACGCCATGTTGAGTGAGGCTGCTGTACACTGTTCAGTTGTATGACACCTTTTTAAATGTTTCGGGATTTTTATTTTTTTTGTCAGTTATACTCTAAAGCAAACTGCCCCTCTCTTTACCTCCACCATCCTCCAAAGGCAAACATCAAATAGTTAAGGAATAATAACTGAAAAAGTTTTGACAATCCTATAAGGCAATGTGAATTCGGGCATTCTATTTCTCATTTTTTTTCTCAGTGTGACGAGAGGGAGCATGCTATTCCCACGCCCCTCCTTGCGTGTTCCCGTTGAAGGCAACTTTCTGAAGAGGGGAGCCTTCTGTATCTGCGGAAGTACTCTGTGTACTTTTAAATGCTGATTTCTCCCTGTGATATGGAGTTAGAAGCCAGAAGTTAAATATTTCTGTGGAGATCAGGGCAAATCTGCGTTTATTCATGGTTCCTCACATAAGAACATAAGAAGAGCCCTGCTGGCTCAGACCAAGGGTCCATCTAGTCCATCATTCTGTTCACACAGTGGCCAACCAGCTGCCCATGGGAAGCCCACAAGTAGGACATGAGTGCAACAACACCCTCCCACCCATGTTCCCCAGGAACTGGTGTACATAGGCTTGCAGCCTCTGATACTGGAAGTAGCCTATAGCTCTCAGGACTAGTAGCCATTGATAGGCTTATCCTCTATGAATTTGTCTAACCCCTTTTTAACGCCATCCAAATTGGTAACCGTCACTACATCTCCTGGTACAACGGTACACAGTTTATCTATGTGTTGCTGTGCGAAGAAGTCGTTCCTTTTATATGTCCTGAATCTCCCAGTAATAGCATGCACCGTGAGTTCTGCTGGCTGTATAGAGCGGCCGGGGTTTTTTGGCTGCTCTAGCCAGCAGAACTCTATCCCCAAACAGAATAGTCCACGGAGGGGGGGGGGGGGCTGAATTTGGACGACACTTTAAACAACGGGGCTTCGGGCTAAACAACATGCAAGCCCATTGTTTCCCTCCGTTGTTTAAATTGCCTGATTAGCGTACTGTCAGTTGTGTGTGTGTGTGGTGTGTTACTCCCCACACCCCCGCTCCTCCGTTGCCTAATATGTCGTCCGAATTCAGCCTGAGAGAGATGTCTCCCTATCCACTATGTCAGTTATAAGAAATTAAATGGGTCTGTATCTTGCTCTATTAATTTTACAAGAAACTCATGAAGAACGGATGGGGCCCAACTGTATGAATTTCTGAAACTGCTGGGATATTATGGATCTTAGCCATTGTCTAAGTTCTGCTTCAGGTAGTCTCTTGAGTTTACCGCAATAACCATACAAGGAATTTAGGTTTTATAAGCTTTACTTAATAATTGAAAGATCAAATTACAATTAAGACAGCAGTCTGCCTTTTTAACTTCCCAAAGCAATACTTCCCCTCAGAAAACAGCACGCTACAAAGACACGAGAGTATTAATCACAGCCGCTTTTGCGCGGAAGTCAGTTTGATTAACTTCTGCTGTTCTCTTGTGTCCAAATTTTATGCCTATTTTTAATTTGCAAAGCGAAGCAGAATTGCAACGATGCTATTAGCAAGTTTTCATAGAGCAAGATTGCTGGTCTTAAATCTCACTAACAAACAGAAAACATGTAAAAATAGACAACTTGCTCCACTCAACACCTCACTTCTCCCAGTACTGCTAGTATTAAGTCCTGTTGCCATAGCCACCGCTCCCTCCACACACCCATCTTGCTTCTGCATTGGCAAGTGGTGCCCACTGGTATGTCTTTGGGGAGGGGCTGTTTTGGCCCTGCATCCTTTAGTTGCTCAACCCTATTTTGTGTGCGTGGTATGCATGTCAAAAGCACACACCTCTTTGTTTTACAAGTGGAGTTGTGTTGAAATTTAAAACATCAAAATTATTCCGTAAAGGCAGCAATAACACCATGATGGTACTCTTGAAATAATACCATTTTATTGTAACGTCACCTTGAAGGCATCCAAGGGTGAAGCCTTTGGACTTCTTGCTTCCCACTCCCCGTAGATCTTTTTCTACCACCCCAAATAGGCATCTTAGAGGTTAAAGTTCCCTCATCCCTTCGAATAATCAGGAGTATCCAGCTCTTGTGATTCCCAGATGCCTGGTGTTTTGTGCTGATTTTTAGATTCCTGAGCATTTTAGCTTCCACTAAAACAAAAACCTAAAGAAATAAAATCAAAACCAGACTTAATGGTGATTAGTTTGGTTTTTCTTACAAAATTCCTTATAAACTTTACCTTGGGCTTGCTTGATCTGTGACCTATCAAGCTCAACATAGCCCTGTGTTATGGCAGCGTTTCCCAACCTGTGCCCTCCAGATGTGTGGGACTACAATTCCCATAATCCCCAGCCATGGCCTATGTTCATGCAGGTGGGGAGGCTGTAGTCCAGAATGCCATACTGTGGCACATCTTCTGCTTGAAAATCCCTCCAATTTTTGCAGTTCCAGGCAGGCAGCAAAACCAGTGGCAAAACCATGCATTGCTAGCGGGCTCTTCTTGGTGGGTCACACGTTGTCCAGACCAGGTGTGTCTCAGGGCTGTTGCAGAGTTATGTGTAAATGTCATTTGGTTTTTACAAGCTTTTTGCATGTAACAGTATTTGGAAGGAGTGTTAAATGCATATTAATTTCATAAATTACTCTGCAAGAAGTGTGTGTGTGGAGGTATTTTGTGCATTGGAATCAATGTACAGCATGCCATAAAAGCACCATAGCTGGAGTTCGTGGCTTGCCCAGTGAGTGTGTGCCAGAAATTTTAAAAGATTTAATACTCCCATCAGCTGGTTTTCATCTTATAATCTTTTGACCATGAAGTTTAGAAAATACTTGCAAAATGCTTCTGTCTTCTAGCGGGCAGAACTTCTGTGTCCTGAATGGCTACCAATCCTCCTCTTGTGGCCTCCCATCATGCAAGAATGCTGCTATTCCTTCTATCACACCAGCTCACAGCTTCTCCAAGGATGCAATATCCCACTACTGACACCATTTAAAATATGTTTCATTATCACTTCTGTGCCACTTCATGGTACAAAGTATGTCATAATCTTTGTTTACTTTATAACAACCCTGTGAAGCAGGCCACTATATTGTCCCCATTTTAAGATAGACAAGCAACTTGTTGCAATGCCCTCCAGGAAATTGGAGGGCTGAACTGCAGTCTGAATCCTCATTCCTCTTCCACCAGGGCTGGAGAACCCATGGCCCTCTAGATGTTGTTGAGACTCCAAGTCTCATCATCCCCAGCCATTGGCCACAATGGCTGGGGATGATTAAAGTTGGAGTCTAACAACATCTGGAGGCAGGCAGGGGAGAAAATTAAAGTTGGAGTACAAATGACGCTGTTCATGCAATCACACCCCACAGGTGCGTGTCGACAACCCGAACGAGGCCCATCTGTACGAATCTGTGCCGGTGATGCCTGGAGAGCCCCTGCTGCGTGACATGGTCCTGAGTCCTGACAAGCGCTACCTCTACTTGCTCAGTCAAAGACAGGTCAGCCTTGGGGGGTGACAGCTGGGGCAGGAATACTGAGGCAGGCAGAACGGCCCCGTAGTTTTTGTTGTGTTTTTACTGGGAGGCAGAGAGAGCTGAAGAACAAGCTACCTGATCTTTAATCTTGGATATAGGGAAAAAAGGCAGTTTAGTTTATTCACATTTATATACCGCCTTATCTGTTAAAAAGCCCTCAAGGCGGTGTCCAACAGTTTTAAACAGTAAAACCTTGCAACAAGAGAAACAACATTAAAAAAACAGTTAAAACATTAAAAGCTACACATTTTTAAAGGCTACATGTGGGGGGGGGAGCTTCTTTACAGCCTTTCTAAAGGCCAAGAGAGTGGGGACCCATTGTCGTTCTTGAGGGAACACATTCCATCATTTGGGGGCAACACCTGTCTAACGAAGCTGGTACTGTTCTTGAATCTCAGCCAGGCCTTAGCCCTGGGGTATGAGGCAAAGAGTGCCAGGAGGCTTGTGAAGAATTCGTTTCCCTCAGAGTCATCCCTGAATAATTGTAGGCACCAGTGCCAGCCCAAGACATTTTGCTGCCTGAGGCAGAGCAGCAAAGGCTGTCTTCCATTCCACTCAAGTCAAGGTGCATAGTATTAAACCTTTATAAAGCTATTTTGGCACCTGAGGCAGAAAATCTCATAAGGACCTCTCTTCCACCTTGGCAGTAAAAATGCAATAATAACCAACTGGCGAACAACTTGTAGCCCTTTCATAACACTCCAAATCTGCCTAAGGCAGCCATCTCACTCTGTCTAATGGTAGAGCTGGCCCTGACACCTCTAACGGTAGGGAAACCAGCCTTCCCACATATGGAAGGCACAAATCTCAGACAAGCTTGAGCCCTGGCAAACCTCTCTCTTTCTCTTTTTTAGGAATTAAGCTGTAGCTGAGCCCCAGAACTTAATTCCAATGCCTGTTTTCAATTGACCTGGCAAATTGTATTCCAACCCGAATGTGTTTTGGGCTTTTGGAAGGTGTGTTTTGCTTCAGCGCTAGCAGCGAGACGGGGTAGTGGTGGGATATGACTCTGCATACATTTCAATGTGTTTGAAATGTGAAAAATTCAGAGCAGCTCAGACATATTAAGTGGGGAGGCCATCTCTCTAGCACAGTTCTGGGGAAGAATGGAGATGGATGCAGAGCGAAAAGGTGTTCGGGCCAGGGGTAGTGCTCCAGTGAAATGGATCTAGAGAGGGCAAGAGGCCTGGAATTGTGAGGAGGATGGATACAGTGAAAGCCGCTGGGTTTGTTTTGCTTTTTATGCCATGTGAGTTGATTGTGCAAATGAAATAGCAAGACTATGTGTGAAATGGAAAGATGCTGAGATTAAGAACATGGTTCCTGTGGAGTAAGGGTGCTAGAACAACAGGTTTAGGGGCCACATCTGACCCTTCTGGGATTCCAATCCAGCCCTTGGATTCCCCAGATGGCAAAAAAAACCCAACTTTTCGCTGATTATTTGGTGGTTTTCCAATTTTTGTGCAGTCCCCATCCCTCCCATTCTTAAAGGCTGAGATGCCTCTCATAAGGCTTAATTACTGTCAAAGAGTTTAAGCTAAAATAAGTTGGTCTGTTTCAAAATGTTGGTCCTGCCCCTTTTGGCTTTGGCCCCACCCATCCCTGGAAAGCGGCCCCTGAGAGCTTCTCAGAAATGGAATTTGGCCCTCAGGCTGAAAAAGGTTCAACGCCTCTGCTGTGGAGGGAGGAGGGTTGTAGGTTTGGCAAGCGTGAGGCTGCTAAGAAGATGCGTCCTCTATAGGGTTGCCCCCCTTTTTATTCCTCTTCCCCTCAACAGTTCTCTTGTGCTTTTTAACAGGTGTATGACAGGCAGAAATTCAACAGGTGCCTTCCCCTATATGAGGAACCTGCACCTGTTGCCTATTGGCTTTCTATGTTTCTGTGAAAGGCACAGAAGCCTCGCGAGTGGGTAGGTGGGAGCAGCACGCCCAGTGGGATGTGGGGCACATGTGGCATCAGTTCATGGATGGCCTCGTGGTCTTTGCTTGTATCACAATTTTGCCCTTTCCTGCAGGTGGTGCGGCTGCCGGTAGAAAACTGCGAACAGTACTTGTCTTGTGCTGAGTGCTTGGGTTCCAGAGACCCTCACTGTGGCTGGTGTGTCCTGCACAACAGGTGAGAGAATCCACGCCACCACCAATCCCCCAAATACACAGGCTGGTGTGGAAAAAACCCATGGCCTGCCACGTGCCCCATTCTCCTTCCCACCCAACATCTGGGGGTCAGGTAGGGCGGAGGGAGCCAGCTACAATATTCCCTCCCTCTCCTCCCTCCTGCTGTGTCTTCTTCCCACCTTCCCCCCCTTATCTAGACTCTGCAGGAACCTTAATCCTATTAAATCTGCCAGCACGGCGCTGACTAGGAGGGAGAAGGGTTAGAGGGGGCGGGCGGCAGTGTGGGGAATGAGACGGAGGCTCTCGTCACTTGAGTTGGGAAGACAGTGGGAGATGGCTGCTTTGTCTCTCTCCTTCCTACCCCACCTCCTGATAGTCACCCATCGCTAGATGTAATATTGGGGCAAGGTGAGAGAAGTCTTTGAGCCCCCAGGGCAAGCAAGCCTAGGTTCTCCCACCAGGCACCAACACGGTTTCTTGCGTTTGTTTTTCTGCCTTGCAGGAGGCAGGATGGAGCTTGGGGGGAAGTGAAGGGGTGCTGCAGCGTGCAGGGGGTGGGGGGGGGGTGGGGATGCCTTTTTCCTCTGCACCCACCCAGTGGCCACCTCTCTATTTCCCTACTAGCAGATGTTCCCCTCCTTTCCTTGCCCCCCCATCCCCTACCACTGCCTCAGCACCTGGCTCAGCAAACTCGCACCTCCTCACTTAATATAGAACTGTGATAATGCTTGGGGAGGGGGGGTGAGTGAGGAGGCGACACTCCCCCTCACTGCCGCCATCACCCACCCAGCAGGGTGGGGGAATGAGAAGAGTGAGAGGAAGAGAGAAGTGAAGGGCTGATTATGCCTTTTCGAGAGCTCTTCCAATCCTGAGCTGAGGCTTTTCCTCCTGATCCCAGGTCTCTTTCCACCTTGATGTTGTCTCTGACTTTACCCCTTATTTCTCGACAGGCACTATTAGGTTTGTTTGTTTGTTTATTTTCCCCTCCAACACACACACACACACACACCCCTTTGGGGTTCCTTGTGTGTGACTGCTGTTCCTTCTTCCTCAAGGCAGGCCTCTCCACCCCCAACTCCCCAAACGTCCTTGGCTGCAGTGCTAACGAGCCTCCCGGGCCCTGGAGCGGAAGCAGCAGGTCCGCATTACAGTCCCCAGGCTGACTTTCTCCCTCTCACCCCTTCCGCGTGCGCACTCTCATGTGCCTACCTGGTTGGCCCTGCTGTGGCTTCTGTTTTCCCCTTCACCTACCTGCCTTGACCTCTGCTGTACCGACTTTCCCGCGTGAGCCTCTGTTTTGTTTACCAGACCAGGGACCAGTCTGCCCCGCTACCGTGCCAACTGTCATGAGCTTCCCCCAGTGGTGTCTCTGACGCAAGTTCTGTTCCCCTGCCGCCGCCCCTTGCTCGTGGGCTTGCGATGAGCTTTTCTGTCCTGTTGGAAGCAGGGTAGCTGTGGAGAGGGGCAGGATGCCAGGCTGTGAAACTTTGACTTCTCTCCCCACCCCCTTTCCTGTTTCTGTGCCTCAGGTGTTGCAGGGAAAGCGAGTGCCCCCGCGCTGCAGAGCCTCACCGTTTCACGACGACTCTGACCCAATGTGTGCGGCTGCTTGTCAAGCCCAATAACATCTCAGTGACAGAGCCCAGCATTGTGGTGAGTCCTGGATCCTTCCTGTGCCTTCCCGGATTTCTAGCTTCTCGTCACCCTGTCAAATTGTGAATGCACCTCTTCTGCCCAGGGAGTGAGGGGGATGTTGCTCCTGCTCCTCTTTCAGAAGGAAGCAGTTCCCTCGACCCCGCTGTGTGCCCCAGGGGATATATGCTACCCATTTTCTTTTTACACTAACTCAGGGGTGCAGGATCCCAGGCTCAGCGGGCCAGATCTGACCCTCAGGGGGTTTCCCCAAATGGCCGTGCTCCGTTTTCTGCAACCAACAATCATTTGGTGCTTTCCCAGCTTTTGTGCACACACACACACTGCTTCTAAAAGGCTGAAATGCCTCTTACGGGCAGTAAGAGCTTTAAACTAAAATATATGGCTATTTTTGGCCCGGCCCACGAGAGTTTCTCTGAAACTGAGTTCGGCCCTCGAGCTGAAAAAAGGTTAACCGCCCCATCTTTAACTGGATCTTCTCCCTATTATTTATTTATTTATTTATTTTCCTGTTCTTTTCTAATTGAACCTCAGTACTCTGAGATAAGCCTCTGCAAATAGCAATCTGACCCCAAATGGACCGAAAGAAACTGTTTGTTGTAGCAAAACAAACAGGCAGGGGAGATAAGTTAGGTACTCTACTTTTTAGAGAGCTTCCGGCTACAGTAGGACCATGACGGCAACTTTGATCGATGCCAATAAATTATATATAAAGAATATTTTTTTCATCGTCAACGTGGGAGTCACAGCCATCCTATAAGAGTGTCTACTGTGACATCTCCTTGGATGTGACAATAAAACCCCATAGTCACCCCTAAACCTAGTGGTGATATATTTACTATTATGCTTGTGTCCTGCCTCTAGTTTTGGAGGTCGGAAAGTGAATCATTGTGAAATGAAATAAATGTCATGTTCAATTGCCTCACCTGTTATGGAGCTCATTTGCCCCATCCTTTGAAGACTCCATGAGAATTACCCAATATCTCCAGAGGTTTCTTGACTGGCAAGGAAGACGTCTTATTATGAGCCAGCTACCTTCAATATGACATCTTTTGTAAACTAATTGGTTTAGAAGTATAAATTGTGTTTGTATAAATTAATTAGCACTGTCCTTCGCCACTATCCCCAACAGTGGTAACACCCTCTAGTCTCATACTGGAGATTGTTTCATGTTAGGTCCCTCTTTTTTTCGTCCAGGCAATTTTTTGGAACCGTCCAAAGAGTTTTGGCTATTGGGCATATAGAAATGAAATGAATGATTAGGGCTGTGGCAATGTGTATGTTGTGGCTGCAGAACATGATACTGGCCGCACAATTCAACTTCATGCAAATCACTGCTTTAATTTATTTATATTGAAAAGCACGTTTCTAGCCCATATGGGTGCCAAGATATGATTGAAAGGGAGTGAGGTAATGCCTGGTGGAAACTCAGAAGCCAGAGGATCTGCTGAAAAAGATTCCCTGTGGTCAGAGGGCAGAGCTTCAGCAGCCCTGCAGAGCTTCTTGCTCCCTGTAACACACTCACACACAGAGCTAGTAGAACCAAAATAAAATCTGCAAAATAGTAAGAATGGCAGAATACGTAAGATAAACCGTGAACATTGGGTTTTAATCTCCATAATATATACATGTTCCAGAGTTTGAGCTATCTTGTAGCATAGAATTTGATGTGTGTGATGTATATATACACACCATACTATGTGTGTATATACACCCCACATGCCACATAGACACACACAGCATTCATCACTCACTTCCCGTCCTTTGATATAGTTCTCAAAAATGCTAGTCTGTTGAGTGACTTCTCTCTCTTGGGCTGTGTTTCTAGCTTCAGCTTACTGTCCACCATGTCCCAGACCTGGCTGCTGGCGTGACTTGTTCCTTTGAGAGCCTTGGAGAGAGCGAGGGGCAGCTCCAGATGGATGGCGGTGTCCGTTGCCTTTCTCCTACGTTGCGGGATGAACCCCCTGGGGAGTACGGTGAGTGCTTGGAGGCGGGGAGGGAAAACTGGTGTAGCATAGTGGCTCTAAGAGTCTGAGCTAGTCCCCAGTTCAAATCTCGCCTCTGTCACAAGCGTCTGACCTGCCTTCCAGTGTTGTTGCAAACACTGCAACCAGATAATAGTTATGTGAAATGCTCTGAACAGTCTAAAGAGCACAATATTCATGCTTCCCCTTATAATTTAAGGTGGAGACAGGATTGTGGCCCAAATGGCATTTCAGCAGGGATCCTCTTCGCTCTTTTGACTTGTGCCTTCCGTTTCATGTGCTGTATTCTCAAGATCACTCAATACAGATTGATTGCTACCCTGTGTTTCCCTTTATGCTTGCATCTGGGATGTTGAAAAGGTCATAAATAAATGGATCTCCTCCCTCTCTTCCCCTCCCCCCTTCTCACACACACTTTACTCTGGTTTACTAATTCTAAGTGTGGTATGGTATTTACCTTTGCTTCAAATCAATTTGAAAATGTGACCTAGGAAAACATGCTTTCTGACAGGGGTCTCTCATTTATCCTGGCCCACCTTCACCATTTCAGGTGATGTTCGCACAGTTAAACTCCGACTTCTCTCCATGGAGACAGGTGTGGAATTTGCCAGCACAAACTTCGTATTTTATGACTGCAGCCTTCTACGCACGTACGTTTTGACATGAGGGGAGGTAGGGGTGGGAACACCTCTCTTCAATCCTCAGGCCTTGCGCCAACCTTGAACAGCTGGTATCCCCCCATTCTGCCCCCAATAAAAGGCTTCTTCATCATGGTCTCTTCCCTTTGTTCATCATTCATCTTGGATACTTATTAACTACATGAGAAGGAAAGATCTCCTCCCGATGGTATAAGGTGGAAGCAAATCAAAGGGGTAGGTGTCACCATACTCACATAAGGCTCAAACAAGCAAGTCTAGTGTAATGGTTAAGTGTTAGACTAGGACTGGGGAGATCTGAGTTCAAATCCCCACTCAGCCCTGAAGCTCTTTGGGTAACCCTTGGGTGAGACACTATGGCTCAATTCGGACAACACGTTAACCAATGGTTGTTAAGTTAAACAACCGTCAGTGGGTTAACCAAACGTGTTGTCCGAATTCAGCCACACAACAGTTAACCAACCCACGGTTGTTTAAGTTGCAGTTTTAAACAACTGAGTTAAACAACTCACTTGCGAGTTGTTTAAAAGTTAGTCAATTGACTAACGTGTTGTCCGAATTCAGCCTATTTCTCAACCTCTCAATCTCTCAGCCTAACCTACCTCACAGGGCTATTATGAGGATAAACTGAGGGAGGGGGCAGGGGGGAGAGGACTGTGCCAGTTTGAGCTCCTAAGTTGGTCTATACATATAATTCAAAAAATAGATTGACCCTGTTCAGACAACACGCTAAGCCATGGTTAGGCCGCTAACCCTTTTGCAGCAAATGGTAAGTGAGCATGTTTAAACTGTGGTTAATGTAGCCACCATGTTAGGAATGGTTCACACGACACGCTAAGTCACAGTGTTTAACTCAAAATGTTTAACTGCTGTGGCTTGGCATGTTGTCCAAACAGGTTCAATGCAATTTAGGAGCCTGGGTAGTTGGTATTCCTCCCTTCGTTGACAAGTAGGTTTCTAGAGGCTTGCTTTCATGCTTATTTATTTAGCACAGGGATGGCAAATGTGTGGTCCTCCAGATGTTGTTGGACTGCAGCTCCCATCATCCCTGACCATTGGTTATGCTGGCTAGGGCTGATGGGTGCTGCAGTCCAACTACATCTGGAAAGTCATGCATACCCCACTCCTGATATAGTGCCACCAATATGCATGTTGGTGGACAGAGTAACATCAACAGAAACAGAACAGAACCGAAAGGACAGGCCCTTGCTCAAAGGAGATTATAATTTAAATTATTTCTGTAGGGGAGGCAATGGAGATCAAGGGGAAAGAGTTTTAGACTTCAGTCTCAGAACTTAAGAACATAAGCAGAGCCATGCTGGATCCGATCAAGGCTCCATCTAGTCTAGCACTCTTGTCTTGAATGCCAGGGCTCTGACTATAGGACATCTGAACCAATGCTATGGACGGCTGAGCATGTGGAAGAGCGCTGCCCCTTTAACCCAGTACCCAGAGCCAGCTGTGTCACACCAGGATGAGGGGGAAGAGCCTCTTTTGAGCCAGAGAGGATGAGGGCCTTGCGCTCATGTTGCCTCTACTGTTAGAGACAAAGCACTGAGGTGTCTCTGCTGCGCAGCAGCATCATTTCTGCCGCCTTGCTGTTCTCCCTCAGGGCTTGGCATGCATCCGTGTCCCCCCCCTTCCTTGCCAGTTTGCATTTTTAAAATAGGAAAGGGCCTACAATCTCAGAGATGCAATTCTGAAAAAATGCCTTCCTCTGTTAGTTCTGGGGCATGCAGGCTTACGCCGATTCCTCCGTTGAGTCAGTTTGTGGCGAGGGTTCCAGTCCACGTTCCCTCAGGGCTCGTCTCCGCAGCCAGCAGATGGCTTTGGCAGGGGCTTCGGGAGGTGATTCAATCAGTGTCCCTCTCCTTTCCCTCCGCCTTCCTCCCTTCCTATGAGTTCCATATCCTCAAGCCGAACAATGGGAACGAGGAATAAAGGTCCCGGAAAGGAGGAGGAGGAGGGGGTTGGGGCATTTCTGGGCCAAGGGCTGCCTGTTGTTGCCGTTTCCCCTTATTGACTGTTTTTTTTAATTTCCCTCACCCCTACAGGTGCCTGTCCTGTGTCAGCAGCCACTACCCTTGCCACTGGTGTAAATACAGGCACACGTGCACCCACAATGTTGCCAAGTGCTTCTTCATAGAGGGACGGGTCAACACCACTGAGGTGAGAGGAGTCCTTGAGGGGTAGGGTGCCCTCTCTCCTCCCCACTGTCTTATGAGGATCTCTGGACAATCCCTTGAGACAGCATCTGGGCTTTGGGGATGTCAATATCCTATTACCCCCTGGTCAACTTTTTATCCCCCCGTCAACCCTCACAATGAAATCCAGCCCCTATAGGCTCCCCTCTTCTGTGGCTCCAGAGGCTGGAGAAATCCATGGGGTGGATGTGGGTGTGTTTTGTTTTCCGGTTCTGTGGGATTACATCTCTGAGGCAGAGTCTGATGGGCAGGAGCTACTTTCTTCCCCTGCTGAACTGCTGCGGGGGCGGGGGCGTGGGTGGGAAGGAGGAGGGGAGGTCCCCAGACATGTGGCTTGGACCCAGAAAATCACCTCCCTTTCTCTTTCTCTCTCTCTCTGTCTGGTTCTGCCTTTCACCTTAAAGCAGAAATGGCTATAGTCCTCCTCTTCCCCTGAACTTGTAAAGGACATTAGGGTACAGAAGGAAACTGCAACATTTAAAAAACATTTTGGGGGAATATTTGGGGGTTTGCCGACTTCAGAATGGACTGCTGACTGATGCATGGGGTGATGAAGACAAAAGAAACGAAGCAGGTGGGCGGGCGGGCAAGGGATAAGAGCTGTGAGGAGGGACAGAGGGCTCTTCAGAGTATGGCAGTTCTTTCTTTCCTCGATCACTGGAAGCTCCTCGCTTCCAAAACATGACCGCATTGCAGCATGTGTCTTCATAACTATGAGGGCTAGAAACTTTGTTTCAAAAAATAAGCTGAACGGTGAGATTTGTGGAAGGCACATTGAGTTTAGTGTACAGGTCAGGGATAGTGGTATAAATGTGTGTCCCCAGGCCAGGGAAATCCCAAGCCATCGGAAAAGCCACCAGCAGGTGGCAGATCAACGACATTGGCAGCCGATAATAGCACTAAAGTGCCCGTGTTGGGGTGGGGCGGGGGGTGGGGGACTGGATCAATATGTGGGAGGCCAGGATCTTTGCTGGTAATGGGGGCCAGTCATTCGCAATCAATCGTCTGGCCCAGGCGGCGGGATCAATAGACCTAGAGACGCCCGGGGCTCTTTGTGGGTAGGTAATTGATAGCGGCTCCCTTTGGAGGGGCCAGCCTTTGGGTTGCGGTCGGATGTGGTGGCTGGAGGTGGGAGGGGTCTGGACAGCCGTCCAGAGGCTCTGGGAAGTGGAGCGTTCACTGTAACGGTTAGGGTTGAGAGGCACTGGCGCAGTGGGTGTGCCCAGGACCGAGAGAGATGGAGGGGTGTGCACGTGTGAGCGTACGCTGCACATTAAGAATGAGGACTGAGAGAGCTAGAGAAGGAACTTTGGCGCTTCCAGGCCCTTCCAGGCCCCACTTCCCCTTCCAGGCCTGCCTTTTGTCTTGACCTCATTGTCTTGGCTCTGGACAGGAAGTTGCACCCAGGGCTTGATTGTTCTGCGGGTCAGGACCACATTTCCTCTATTGCTTCCCAGTATCACGGCCACCCTGCCTCCTTACTAGCCATGTAAACAGAGCAGCCGGCCCAGCGCACCTCCTCCCCCCCCCCACTTTCCCTTTGGTACCAAGGAGCAATTAACCAGGCTCTGGTTTCCGTGGTAACCCTTGAGCGCCCAGCAGGCTCTTTCATCTCCATCTCTTTCTCATGCGGCTGCTCCAGGCAAGAGGAGGAACTGGGAGGCAGGCTCCTGGGTTTTATCCCCTTGCTCAGTATGGGGCCTTTGGGGTGGGGAAGGTCATGCAGCCTTTTGCTGTGGAGTAGAAAGAACCTGAGCTCTCTTGGGGCGAAAGAGAGAGGCTTATAGCCTTTCCCCATAACGGGCAACCGGTGTCTTCACTCAAGAACTAAGGCTGTAGAATCCTTGGAAATCAGCACAGTTGAACTCAATGGGATTTCTTACGAGAAAGCATGAATAGGGCCAGGCTGTAATTTTTTTTTTTATTTTGGATGGGGGAGGGCTTTTCCTATATCTGTTCATTTGAAGAGAGGGAGCAACTGTTGTTCAGTGGCAGAGCACATGTTTTGTATTGGCCAAGAGCCTAACTCGGTATAAGACAGCTTCCTATGTTTCTAAAGTAATACCTACATGAGATAGAATTTAGAACCAGCTCTCTTCTGCTTCCTTTCCTGTACTGACAACATTCTCACATGTATATAAACAGCACAAGGTGTGTGGGGGTGTATGTGAGAGAAATACCCTTTCAGTACCATGTGTGCTGATGCTTTGCGTCTCTTCCTTTCCTGTAGGGCTGCCCAGAGCTGCTTCCTGGTGGGGAAATATTGATACCTGTGGGAGTGTTACAACCCATTACTCTGCGTGCCAAGAACCTACCACAGCCTCAGTCAGGTCAGAAGAACTATGAATGTGTCCTGAGCATCCAAGGCCGCCAACAGCGGGTCCCAGCCGTGCGCTTCAATTCAAGCAGCGTCCAGTGCCAGAATACCTCGGTGAGAGCCAAACCTTTAGGCCTACATTTTAGTCCCTCTTTTCCTTGCTCCCACCATTCTGCAGCCATGAGGGCTGGAAACTTTGTTGAAATAGGAATACTGCTTAGTCTCCCACAGGTGCTACCGGATTTTCTTCCTTGTCTTTCGCTGCCCCTTCTGCTTAGAGTTGCAGAAATGGCTTCTTGCTCATCCAGGGCACAGCATGTGTATTGCGTTAAAGGCAAGGGAAAAAAACTTGCCATCCGATCCCAACCCATTGCACTCCAGTGGTTAAGAGTGTTGGATTCAGACCTTGGGCTTTTGACTTACTTGGTTGGATATCTACCAGTTGCTGTCATTTCTGTTTCAATTGCCTATCAGTAAAATGGGAATAGTGACCTAAGTTACCGTGCTGGTGAAAAACTGAATGAGACCCAAATCGTAAAGCACTCTGTACATTGAACAATAGGTTTCTTTGGTTTTTTTGCAGGAGTGCTTTAGCATATCACCAGCAGTATAAGAAGCTGAATATTTTTTTTTCTTTGGGAACCACTTTAGCTGACACCATAAGCACTTATTTTGTTAGCATATTTATTTCTAGGCCACATGTCAGGGTGAAAATCCCCAAAAAGCAGATTACAACATACTGTAACATACAAAACAAATAATCAAATCATAAACTCAATATTCAATACATAAATATTAAAATAAAAAATAAAATAGCAACAGCTAAAACCTCAGTTAAAAGCACAATAAGCTAAACTTAACCAAATACAAAGCAGAATAAATAAGTATTTAAAATCCTAATAACCAGCAAAGAGTGGGCCATCCAGTTCCCAGGGGAGAGCATTGCAAAGATATGGGGCTACCCCAGGAAAGGCCCTGTTTTTGGTCCTCGGCAGTCCCACAACTTTCACTGCTGAACCCAGAGAGCAGGGCCTCAGATGCTGATTTTAAAGCTTGGGCAGGCTCATATGGGTGCAGGCAGCCTCTCCAATAACCTCGTCCCAAGCCACGAAGTAGTGAAATCTACAGACGATGCCAAATTTTTCAGGAACGTGAAAATCTCATGACAATTGAGAGGAGCCTGAACATGATCTCCCCAAATGGGCAGCAGAATGGCAGGTGAAATTTAGTATAAGTAAGCTCAAAGGGGTGCAGGGTGGGGCTAAAAAATTTTTTTTTCTAACTGCATATATGATGATTATGCGTTAAACTGACTGAGGAGGGGCTGTAGCTCACTGATAGAGCACATACTCTGCATATAAAAAGTTCCAGGTTAAATCCCTGGCACTTCTAAGTAGAGCTAGAAAAGACCCCTGGCTTGAAACTGTGGAGAGTCACATCTGATCCGTGTAGATCGGGGTGGGCAGAAGGTAGATATCTAGATGTTTTGGCCACGTTGGCAGGGACTTCTGGGAGTTGAAGTCCAAAAATATCTGGAGATCTGCCTACCCCTGGGGTAGACATTACTGAGGCTTCAGTACAGTTTCATGGTGGAAAAAGCCATCAACGGGTATTGGTCATGATGTCTATATATTACCTTCATTATCAGAAGTGGTATGCCTCTGAATACCAGTTGCTGGGGGACATAACCAAGAAAGAGAGAGCGTGCCATTACACTTGTGGGTTTTTCGTAAGCGTCTGCCTGGCCACTGAGGGAACAGAGCCCTGGGCTGGATAGGTCTTTGGTCTTTGGTCTGATCTGGTCTGGCACAGCCGCTCTTATGTCCTTATGACTGTGACTATTTCGGAAATGAGAGTTTTGGGATAACAGTGGAAAAATTAATTGGATATGTTGTACAGCAGAAGTGGGGGGTGGGGAAGGGCAAATTTCGGTGTTAGGAATTGGCAAGAGGTGTGGGACTGAAAATAAACCGGCAACTGGTAATGCTGTGTCAGCCCATCTGAAAAAATGACATCATACATCTGGAAAAGTTTCAGAAATTACAGCTAACATGATGAAAGGTTTTAGAGCACGCTTCCTACGAGGAAAAGCTAAAGGGGCGTTACGAAAGAGCTTAATCAAATTGCAAAGAGGGTGGGCAGAGAGATTTCTGTTTTCTTCTCATATAATATCGGAGCCCAGGATCAACCAGTGAAACTGGGGCCCTTTCTACACCACGGGGGTGTAGAGGGCCCAGCGCGGGCGAACCCGGAAGTAGCCACTTCTGGGTTTGGCGCACTCAAACCACATCATGGGCGCGGCGTCCACTGGGCTCCTCTGCAAAAGTAAGTAAAAAAAAGTGTGCGATCGAGGGCCTCTCCCCCTGCCATCCTGAGGTTGGCGGACTTGGCTCCCCCCCCCCTTTGTTGGCCATGGAGCTGCGCGGTGTGGCTCCGTGGCCATCGGTGCTGCTGTGATTACTCCCGCGTAAGCACCGGGGCGGGTGGCCACATCTTCCGCAGTCCAGGGAACTTCTCGGGACCGCAGGATAATTCGGGATTTTTCTGGTTCCGGGGAACCAGGAAAGATCCCGTGCCTGCCCCCGCCCCACCCCCGGGACTCCCTGTGTGTCATTTGGACACAAAGGGAGCAGCCGAGGGCCATCCCAGGCGTTTTGCCTGTTGTGGAAAGGGCCTGGGTGTAGAGTAAATGGGAGAGAGAAGTTTGCCTCCCATAATACTGGGATTTAGACTCATCCAATGGAATTGTTGGGCGGTGGATTCAGGACATGCAGAAGGAACGATGCATAATTTATGGAATTTGCCGCCGCACAATGTGATGACTTGTGGCTTAGATTGGGGGTGGGTAACTTGCGGCCCACTGGAGGAGGGGGAAATGCAACTGTACATTAAGCAGAATCACATTCTTGGGGGGCTTCCAGAAACAGGAATGTCATGACAAATCAGGTGGGTGCTGCCCGCACGCCTCGTTTCCTTGCAAAATCACTGCGTCTTTTGTCACCGATACTATGACATCGAATTCGGAAGTACTTTCAGTGGTGGCAGAGATTGCATATCTGTGGGGGTGGGGTGGGGTTTGGGAGGGACAGTGTGGTCCCCAACCCCCAGAAATTGCCCACCCCTCCTTTAAAACAAAATTGCAAATATAACAGCAACTAAAAAGCAAAAAAACAAAAAATGGGGGTAGGGGGTGGGGAGGAACCACAGAAGAGATGGGGAGAAAGAAAAAAAGGAAAGAACTCATCATAAAATATAGCCATGCACAATCATGGCATACATTGCCCTTAATATAACAAGAAAAAGAGGGGGAAAGGAGGGTTTAACACTTCCATTTCAAGCTGCCCACCTCTGGCTTAGATGGCTTTAAAGAGGGATTACACAGAGTATCCTGTATGAATTCATCAATGCCTATTAGTTATGATGGCTATATATGTGGAATCCCCCATGCCTCGGCCATACCAGTTGCTAGGGGCAACGGCACAGAGGAGCAGTTGCCCTCATGCCCTGCTTATAGACTTCCCATAGGCTTCTGGTGGACCACTGTAGGGATCGAGAAGTTGGAGTAGATGAGCCATTCTTCTAATCCAGCAAGGCTTTCGCTTCAGAGTACCTGATGCTTGAGACATGGGGTTGTATCCAGTGTCAGTCCTATTTTGAGTAGACCCATTGAAATGAATGGGATTTAAGTTGGACAAACGTTGGATACAACCCATAGGGAGAGAGGTGTTGCCGTCACATCTCGCTTATAAAAGTCATCCGGCTGGCCTTTGTTGGCAACAGGCCTCTGAAGTTGGGGGGGTCCTGGCTTGATCTGGCAAGGTGGTTCCTGTGTTCTAACATCTGGAACAGTAAGCCTAAAACAGCCTGCCTCAACCTGGTGCCCTCTAGATGTGTTGGACTGCAACTCCCATCATTCCCAGCCAGCATGGCCATCGGGGGAGGCTGGTCTCTAAACGATTAATACTAAAACTAACTTTACTAATAGTAGAGAGCGGCACAAAGGTCCGACTTCACATGAGCCCTGACTTCGTAGAATCCACCTCCTGAACTGGCCTGACCCCCGGGGCCAGGCTTGCCAACTTCAGTTCTGCATCCGTTCCTGAACTGGGCTGCACTTGTTGTGTGGGGCTTTCGCTGGATGCTTCGTTGTGGCTGCCCTCTGCTGCTCAAACCTAATATTGCACCTTCTGATCCTATCACCATGGTTATTTTATTAGCCCTTGCATCCTGCAAACTGGGTCGGCGTATTCAGGCTGCCGTGCTACGGCAGAAGAGCTAGGAGTAACACTGGGCATGGGGAAGTTTGTTGGCTTGGCATCCTTCCCTTCTTACTGCTTCTCCTTAGTGTCCAGCCGTTTCTCATTTTCCGGCTGCCAGAGCATTTCCAGCACCTCTCCTACGCAAGGCCAGCCTAGTCACCTTTGGTCTGAGGGTACTGGCTTCCTCCTGGCTGGATGAAGGCCCAGCCTGGTTGCATGAGGCAGCCTGCATTAGCTTTCTCAACAGTGTCCTCCCAGGTTCTCAGCCTAGCACCGTGAGACCCTCAATGGTGAAAAGCCACCCATAGCCTTTCCCAACCAGATGTTTTGGATGTCAGCTCCGATCAGCCCCACTCAGCATGCCCAGTGGTCATGAATTCTGGGAGTTGTAGTTCAAGGTATCTGCAGGGCACCTGGCTGAAGAAGAATGCTCTAGAATCTTAGGGTGACCAGATTTTGCAAAGCAAAATCCAGGTCCAAAATGGCCACCCCACCAAAGCAGGCCCCCCCGAACATAAAATTAAAAAATTAAAAAGGCCGCCTGCCATGCGGCCAACAAGCAGACACCCCTGCCACCCCCCACCGGAAACAACCCCTCCACCAAGCCACCCCCCCCAAAAAAAACCCAGCCCGGACCTACCGGGTCCTCTGCTGCCACCGCCGATCTCCTCCACTGCCGCGTAACCCCCTGCAGCCCCCTCACCCTTCTTGCCCTGCTCCTGGGCTCCCTGGAGGTACCTGAGGAACAGCAGCAGCAGGCAAAGGAGGAGGAAGAGTCTGCTTTAAAATGCCCGTGCTGCTCCCTGGCCTCCGCAGGAAACAAGTGCTCAGCGTTAGGGAGCGTCAACAAATTCCTTGTCTGGTGGCTAAAACAGTTAGCCACCAGACAAGGAATTTGTTGACGCTCCCTAACACTGAGCACTTCTTTCTTGCTGAGCTCAGCATTAGGGAGCGTCAACAAATTCCTTGTCTGGTGGCTAAAGCAGTTAGCTTTAGCCACCAGACAAGGAATTTGTTGACGCTCCCTAATGCTGAGCACTTGTTTCTTACAGAGGCAAGGGAGCAGCATGGACATTTTAGGGCGGGAGGAGAGCTGATCCTTTCCCCGGTTTGTCCCCGCAGTCCCCCTGTCGGCCCGGATTGCCCCAGTTTTCCCGGTTAGGACTGGGAAATCCAGGGCGATCTGGTCACCCTACTAGAAGTTCCATTCAGTCCTCTCCTTTTTGCCTGCACCTCTTGTTGGGCACATGGAGCAGAGCAAAGATTCTATTGGTGTACTGACCACTGCTCTGTTGCCTAATAGTTTCCTTCTCTGAATTGATCTTGGGCCCGCTGTCTATGGAGCCTCAGACTTAGTGGCAGAAGACTTCAACATCCACACTGAGGCATCTTTGTCAGGTGTGGCTTAGGATTTGGTCACTAACATGAGGCTATCCCAGGTTTTTTTAGACCCATCACATAATGGAGGCAATATGCTTGATTTGGTTCCTCTGATGGATGGACCAACAGTGATCATGAGGTGGGGTATTTTAAAAGTGCTCCCTTGTTATGGACAGATCACTATCTGGTGAGGTGTGGCTCCAATCCTGTATACGGGTGGTGGATAGTTTGGTTAATACAGCAGGCAATTCTGTTGACACCCTGGTTGATTTCTGGACTCTGGAGATGGCCTGGGCAGGTTGACACAGAGGGGCTGTAGCTCAGAGGTAGGGCACCTGCTTTGCATGCCAAAGGCCCCAGGTTCAACCCTCAGCATCTCCAGGCAGGGCTAGGAAAGAATCCTGCCTGAATCCCTGGAGAACCGTTGCCAGTCAGTGTGGACAACTGTTCCTATGACACAATTGCTCCTAGACACCCCCTCCCACTGATGAGAGCTTGGTCAGCCGCCTAATATACCAGGCTGGTAGGGTGACCATATTTTGGAAACCAAAAAGGAGGACAACATAGTCGGCTCCTAAGGGGGCGTTCCCACCAACATGTCTGCCCCCAGGGGAGCGTGTCCAGCACCAAGGGGGGTGGGGTGCCCACCTGAACATAGCCTTGGTCACATGTCTGATTTTATAGCGCACAATTAAGACAAATAACATCTTAGTGTTAAAAATCACTGAAATAACAAGTGAGACATTCAACATATCTGAAATTAACTTCACTCACTCCTTCTTTTGTAGTTTTTGCTGTACTTCGTTGCTATACTCTGTGTAATACATTCTCCCCTTCCCTCAAATATAGTTTCTGTTTGTATCCTCACTCCACTGCAAGCTGCTGCTTAACAGGGCTTGCTGCCAGCTGGCTGGCTTTTTTATTTTTAAATTTAAATTATTTTTTGGAAACTTGTCTATGATTGTCACAAGTTTCTTAACATTAGGGTAGGTGTTGTGGGCAGCAGACCCTACTTCACCCATTCACACTTCTAATTTATATACATTAACTTCTCAAGGCTTTTGCATTGGCACCTCTTTTCACATCCAGACTTTGAACTCCTGTTTATTTCCTGCACAAACACACATCTCTGGGACCCTCTTTCCAATGCCCTGCATTGCATGCCAACACCGTGGGGTTAAGTTACAACAGGTGTTTCTGGGTTGTCTGTGCAGTCTCTGTTGTCTCTCTAAGTCATTGCAGCCAAACCAAAGCCTCCAGCCTCAAACAACCAATCTCCCTCCCTCATCTAAAGTTTCCCAACGGTTCAGCCGGGCTGCACACTTGTACCCTGTGGCCAGGGGGAAGGGTGCCAGCTTATTGCTTGGTCACGTCTGATGACTCTTACCTTAAAAACCACCTCTGCCTCCAGCCGCCTCTGCCTGCACCAACACTGGACTCTGAGATGCTTTTAAAAGGCTCTGTGTGACACGCCAGCCTCTCAGGGCTCAGCTACAACCATCTCTGAGTTGTGTCTTCAGTCTAACTCTGTCTCTAAGCGAGTCAAAGCCGCAAATCTATCTATTTTTCTCTGACAGGCACTTCAAACATAATGCATTGCATGCCAGCCATGCAGACAGAGCCTAGCTCACAAGTGAACAAAGTGAAGTGGAAGGGAAGGGGTAGCGAAGCAAAGCAATGACATGCCAGGTTCCAACATTCACAGCAACAGGGCATCCGCAAAGATGAGAGCGACATGATGTGGAACTCTGAGAAAAAGGCCTCTGGCTCATTCTATTTTGCCCTGTGGGCTGCTTTGACTGACCTCTCCTTTCCCACATTTTGATCCGTGGACACCTCGCCTCTGCAGAGCTCCAGGTGCCTGCCCACCCACCAAAACTGCAGCAGGAAAGGTGCTGCGCTCGCCCAGCACTTCTTAGCTAAAAACTCGAGATCCCCTTGATGCCAAGGGCTGAAACTGCTCAAGGTGCAAGCCCCCAAAGAGGAGGTTTGACAACCTGAATTTGAAGGGTGTGGCTCCAGTATTTTTTTTAATGAATTCTAAAACCTCAAACTTTAAAAAAATCCTAAAAATCAACAGATGAGAAGATCTGCTTGACACTTGTCATGGCCAAAGCCCTACTTAAGAGCTATCATGGTGCCAAGCTTCACCTCTTCATCTTTAAAAGTGATGTGTTTTTTTTTTATTAAAACCTCAAAATTTAAATAATTGCTAAAAAATTAACAGATGAACAGGTCTGTTTAAAATTTGGCAAGGCTAAAGCCCTACTTAAGAGCTATCGTGATGCCAAGTTTCATCTCCTTATCTTTAAAAATTATGTTAAAAAATAATAATTTCAAACCTCAAATTTAATAAAAATTCTAAAAATCAGTGGATGAACAGATCTGCTTCAAACTTGGCATGGCTAAAGCCCTACTTAATAGCTATCAAAATGCCAAGCATCATCTATTTATCTTTAAATATGACTGAGTTGTAAGCATTTTGTTAATTCCCATTGACTATAAAGTAGAGCTGCTCTTTGGGTGGGGAGAGGATGGGAAAAATCTGGATTTTCCCCCCAAATTTCATAATTCCCTCCCCCCCCCCCCGTCCCCGCTTCCAGGATTTGTTACCAAAAATCCTGACATGTCCTGGTTTTTCCTGACATATGATTCACCCTAAACCAGGGAGCTTGGGATGATGAGAAGCAGCAGGTATGCCAGTTAGAATGCAAGTAGAGAAAAACTTGGACCAAATGCATCCTCAAGCTCTTTACACCCTATTTTTGAGGCCGAAATGGTAGCAAACAAAAACTGCTTTTTTGCCACCGTCGTGTCAGCGCTGAGCCATCGTGCGGAAGTCTTTTGAGTGGTGAGAATTTTGCTGCATGTAGGTCCCCAGGGTGGTCATAATGAACCTTTAGTAGCCAATTGTAATTTCTCTGCCAAGTACATCGATGATAAAAATCGCTTTCATCCGCTCCAACTTAGATGCCACTTTGGATACGGTACAAGTACCAGATGTTGGGCTTTTAGGTTTCCATTTCTAGCAAAAATGCGATGATTCATCTTAATCCCTGATCGTTTGAAGAAATATTTTGTAGGCCTCTCTGGAAGAGAAGTTTTTTTTCCTCTTGATTGCTTTCCCATTGGGTTGCTTCTGTGAGGTTTGGCATTTTCTCCTCATGACTTCTGTTTCTGCTAATTTTGGTATTTGGCAGGAATCTACCTCGCTTTTGCACATTTTGTTATCGTGAGGTTAGACTGTCATTTTTTGTGTGAGGTTTTACAGTCATCTTCGCAGTGACTCATACATTTCTGCTGGAGCTGCTGATGTAGCATTTCCAGCCTGAGGAATGACTATCAGACCGAGAGGGCTCATATGTGTTTTGCATTTGGGGTTAGATTTTGATCCCACGGTGCTTTGCAGTTAGGGGAACGTGGGCTGGTTTAGTGCCAGGCGTTGAGTATTGTTGGGAAACTGACTTATTTTTGGCCGGTAGCCACTTCTATTGGGTTTTTGTGCATGCAAATAGAGGATTTCAGGAGAAGGGTTTTTTGATTGGAAAGTTTGTCAAGCAGAGCCTGGTACCAGATCTTCTCTACACTCTTTAAATGTATTGAATCATTCACAGGAAGTTACATATACTGATTAAAGGTGTAGTTTTAAAGCATTTGGGTAGAGCTGGGGCAAAATTTATTGGGATATATTTATGCAAGAATTTCAACATACCAAAATTCTTATGGATGGGAGACCTCCTAGTCTTGGTTGTGTGACTCTACCCTAAATTTTATTTATTTATTGCATTTCTATACTGCCCAATAGCCGAAGTTCTCTGGGCGGTTCACAAACGTTAAAACCATAAAGACACTTCAAAGTATAAAACAAACAACAGTATAAAGACACAGTTTAAAAGTACAATATAATAACAACCAGGATAAAACCGAACAGCAATGCAGATTAATACACATTTAAAATATAAATTTAAGACGGCAAAGTTAAAAAACTAAGATGATGAACTGTTAAAATAATGGGAAAATAAAAAGGTCTTCACCTGGCATCGAAAAGAGTGTAACGTAGATGCGAGGCAAACCCATCTAGACAGCTCATTCAACAGCCAGGGTGCCGTTGCAAAGAAGGCCCTCCTCCTGGTAGCCACCTGCCTCACTTCCTTTGGCAGGGGCTTACAGAAAAGGATCCCTGAAGATGATCTTAGGGTCAGGGCAGGTACATATGGGGGGAAGGTGTCCCTTCAGATACCCTGGCCCCAAGCCATGTAGGGCTTTGAATGTTAATACCAGCACTTTGAATTGGACCTGGACTTGGACTGGCAGCCAGTGAAGCTGGAAAAGGACTGGCATGATGTGGTCTTGTTCACCAGTCCCTGGGTGCCTCTACAAGAGCAATTTAAAGCTTTTTCAAGGCGCATTAAAAATTTTACCTCTACAAGAGCAGAGCGCAAATCGGGGGTCGAGGCACTTTTTCTGTCCGATTATGCGCATTATCGAATGTGCATTAAACAGCAAGTTTAAATTTTCCGCAGAAATTAAAGCGCGTTATGACCATGTAAACAAGCGATTCTCCGCATTCCAACCACTGTAAAGCGCGTTTCATACTGCCGGTAATGTGCTTCACCGCCTGTCGTTTGTAGGAATTAGGCGTAAAAGCGATCGTGAGAAGATGCGCATAATCAGGCAACCGGGTGTCAAGCCGACTTCTTGTAGAGGGGGCCCCTGTTAACAAATGTGCTGCCCTGTTTTGTACCAGCTGAAGTTTCCAGACCGTTTTCAAAGGTAGATTGATAACTGTCTTGTCTTCCCTCCCTATATAACTCTCCCCAATAACTGATAGCATGGGTGCTTGTGCCAGATCCACTTGCAAGGGGTTTTTCCAGATGATATTTTTATTGTGCCACTGCCCTGCCTCATTCACAGAATTCTACCAGGGATCCAGATTCCATTGTCTTCCACTTGTAACGCTCCCTTCTTTTCCTGCTGCTTCTCCTGTCTGCTTTCTCACTGCAGAAAATCTTTTGAGGAGAAAAAGGTGGAATAGCTACACAATGGCTTCTCATAGATAGTGCTAGGAGTCCGTTGTCTGGATGCACCCTGTGTTTATTACAGTCGCATGTGGCTTGGCTTGCTTTCTTGAGCTAACTTGAGCTCGTTGCTCTGTGAGCACCTCACCATGGCTCACCGGTTCTCAACACTGGCGCACCTGAAGCCTGGACTGAGGTGGGTAATGGGTGGGTGTATGGTGTTTCCTTTGTAGACACCAGGTCAACCGTTCTATAGTCTAGGACAGAGATGGGCAGAAAGTAGATCTCCAGATGTTTGGGACTTCAACTGCCATTAGCTCTTGTCAGCATGGCCAATGGTCAGGGATGCTGTGAGTTGAAGTTAAAACATCTGGAAATCTACCTTCTGCCCACCCCTGGTCTAAGACAGCCTTGTTTTAGACTTCATCTCACAACAGGTAATGTTGGGTGTGGCTGATGGAGAAGTCCAAAACATCTGGAAGGTACCAGGTGGGGGAAGGTTGGGCTAGGAAGAGCGGTTTATGGCATGTTTGTGGATGTTACTTGGCAGCCAAGGTGGTTTCCTTCCCACCTCCTCAAATTCTCAGTGACTACTGTTGCACTTTTACATGGTAATTGGTGTTGGAATCGTGATGGAATGTAGGATTTTGTGTTTCTTTAAATAAGGATTAAGGGACCTTCTTATTCTGGATAGAAATAAATCCTGAAGATCTGTCTTGGCACTTGTTCTGTTTACTTTTTAGCTTGCATTAATGATGTGAGTGAAGATAGATGAACTCTGAAGGGGTTCAAATGTTTTGCAGAGGATGCAAAAAATAATTCCAGCTGGCAAAGTACAAAGGAAAAGTGCATGATGTGTTGAAGGGTGTATGTGTGTGGTGTGTGTGTGTGGGGGGGGGAATCAGGTGTCTGAGTAACAAAACGGCTGATGATACTGGGTGTTAATATTAGATGGAAAGTAATATGTGTGATGGAGGAAAGGGACAAGGTGTTCTTGGTGCCTGTGTGGCCTTGGTCAGCAACTGGTTCTGCCCCATGGCTGTCTTGCAAGAAGAGTGGGGAGTGACTTTTTGGCATGTCTTTTCCCACCGTTGCCATGCCTTCTGTGCCTCCCTTTGCCACCTCAGGCCTAGGGCAGCTACTTGCACATCCTCGAAAAGGGTGACGAAAGAGGATGCCAATTTGCATAACATTTGCATATGCGTGTGTGTGAAAATTTAGAAGTCATGCTATTATTTAAATAGAAATGCAAGGCATCTGACCATTGTGGCGAGACTGATTAGGGGACCTGTATACGTGCTCAGTCTGCTGTGCTGGTGCAAGGTCCAAGATCCCCTTCTCTGTTCTCCCTCCTTATGTTTCTTTGATTTTAAACCAGGCGTGCAGCCCATCAAATAGAGGACACTTTCTAAATAGAGGGCTGTCCTCTACGAGCTCTCCAAAACAGAAGGCTGTGAAATAGGGCAACTGGCCACACTAGGCCAGGCAATGGGGATGGGAATTTGCAGGGGACGCCAGGTGTTCTGTCCTCTCATGTTTAAGTAGGCATGTGTTGGGATTTGGGGGGGGGGCATGTGTTTTTTTTATCTAAGCATTTTCCATTAGGAAAAGGAGATAGTAGAGGCGCAATGTAGATTGTACACAGCATAGTATCCATTCAACATGCTGTAGCTCTGCCAAAAATTGCTGGTTGAGTAATAGAATGCCGGTGGAGTCTTAGAATGACCATCATGATTACTACAGAACAGCTAGAGCTTGATTTTGTGTGTGTTTCTACTGTGGGTAAGATTTGTTGTGGGCAATTGGGGTGGTCCTTTTATTGAACTGTGGAGTCATTTTGAGATGCCCTCTTAGGGGCGAAAGAGTTCGTTTAGCATTTGTTAGTCATGTCCAGGAAGGAAGTAGTTCATCTTTCATCATTCCTAACCCAACACATCTGGAGGGCACCAGCTTGGGGAAAGTGGAACTAGGAGAAGCCCAGCCTTGGTTCTTAAAAGTTTTAAGCTCTACGTGTTGTGTGTACAGTTCTGTGTAATTCTGACCACTAAGTCTTAAACAAACACACACATCCTTTTGTTTTCAGGCCCTACTAAAGCAAGCCCCCCCCCTCCCCTCCCGAGGTCAAGAAAACAACTGCTTATGATCCTCAGTCCTAATTGTCCAACTATGCAAGCAGATGGGGACTCTCCTGTCTGCAGCCCAGAGAAAAACAGGTCAAAAATAGGGTGGGGGGGAACGAGAGTAATGGGGAATGCATGAGCCCACAGCATGCTTCAGGGAACATGGGGGCAGGTTTTAGGATAGCAGTAAACTTTTAGTTTAATAGCGGCCCGTCTCGTTGGCAGCATGCTTTGGCTCCTGGCCCAGTCATGACAACATGCAATCTATTTATAAAGCTACTGTGCTTCTGCCTCTTTATCACTGTCACTCTTCCTGCCCCCTGGCCCGTGTGGTAACACTCTAGACGATGCAAGACCCGTTGCCTAGAGTGTGTGCTTGATATGTCTATATAATATGGGGGTCACAGAAACGCATGTCTCTTGGCGACTGTTGGTGCATCCTTTTGGAGGCCACCTCACGCGCTGCGAAAATGGCAAAGATAACAAGAAATGGTAATTGAACTAAAAGGAAGAAAATAAGAAATTAGAAATAAGAAATAAGAAAGGATTGACTAGTGAGATATATAAAATATTGATAGATGATGATCTTCAGGACTCTATTAAAGCTATACAAATGATCTGGGAAGAAGATGTAAAGGAAAAAATGAATGATAATAACTGGGAGAGGTTGTGGAATGCAAGAATGTTAAAGCTGCTGTCGATTAGAATTAAGGAGAATTTTTATAAGACAGTGTGGAGATGGTATCTAACACCTGTAAGATTTCACCAGATAGATAAAAAAGTGTCTAAGAATTGTTGGAGAGGATGTCAGGAGGTTGGAACTTATTTTCATATGTGGTGGAGCTGTGAACATGTACAAAAATTTTGGGAAAGGGTGTTCAAAGAAATAAGTGAAATAATTGGAAGTAAATTGGAATTAAGCCCAAAGATAGCTCTACTAGCAGTATGGGATAGAGAGAATGAGAATAGAACTAAGAGAGAATTGATAAACAACCTCCTGGCACCCGTTAGAATAATGATTGCTAAAAATTGGAAAGGACAAGGAAGCTATACAATAGAAGAATGGTATAAAGAAATATGGGATATGGCATTGAATGACAAGCTGACGTGTAGAATGAAAATAAGGAGGGGAATGTCCAGTAAGAATGATTTTGGAGAAATATGGAGTCCCTTTTTGGAATATGTATTAAGTTCGGGGAAGGGACAAAAACCTTCAAAAGAGCTGTTAAACTTTTGGAAAGATGAAGAATGATTAAGAGAAGGTCTCATGGGGGTGGGGTGCACGGGGGGGTTGTTGAGGGTTAGGTATTGTATTTTATGTTGTTTATGTTATATTATGTTGAAATAAATAAAAATTATATAAAAAAAAGAAATGGTACAATGATGACGAAATTCATAATGTTGAAGGAATTTATTCCGTTCCAGACTGAGTTAATTAGCCACTAATTCCTTTTTCTGTCCATGATCTTGATGACCAGAAGGTTCAGACTGAGGGGCTTAGCCGGGCTCTTCGCTGCCAAAGGCTGGTTAGGTCATAGTTCCTAGGTGACTCAGCAGCCAAGGGTTCTCTCTGCTTCTGCGGAAGTATATCCCCTTCCTTCCTTTCTTTCTGTTTCCCCCATTGTGTGTCCCTTTGTAGAGTTTCCCATTGTTACGGAGCAATATTCATACCCTGCATTTTCATAATTTGAGACCCCTCTCTTTCCTCAGTATTCGTACGACGGTGAAGAAGTGGGGGAGCTGCCCCTGGACTTTGATGTCATTTGGGATGGAGACTTCACCATTGACAAGCCACCGGGGTTCAAAGGTAACAGCTGTGCAATGTTTGTATTTAGCCAGCCCCCGATTTCCCATCTTCTTGCCATGGGAATGAAGCAGAGACCAAATCTCCACACCCTCCCGCCCACACTGAGGCCAACACTTTAAAAGTCTTGCTACACCCTCAAGACAAGGATTCCTGCCTTCATTTATTTAACCCCACCGCCCTCCATTGGTGCTGCATGAAGCAAGTCACAGTTGGCCCTAGAGTTCACCCTGATGTGTTATTTTCAAATAAAGAGTCACCATACCAAACAAACTGACTAAAACCTTTCTGGTGGTGTTATTTCATTGAACTGCAATACAAAAATTGAATCTTGGCCCATGCTGCAGGGTTTGGATTGCAGCAAGGGAGCCTATTCCAGACCCCTGTCTAAGGCAGCCTTCTCCAAACTGGTGCCATCCAGATATTTTGGACTACAACTCCCAGCATTGCCAACCATGGGCCGTGTTGGCTAGGGCTGCTGGGAGTTGAAATCTAAAATATCTGGAGAGCAGCGGGTTGGAGAAGACTGGTCTAAGAGGTTGAACGAGGAAGCCTTAAAGCAGAAATGTAGAGCCACAGGCCAAAGCCACCCCACCTTGGGATCCCAATTCAGGCCTTTGTGGTTCCCCCGATTCCTACGCCGCTTCCCCTGGCCCCCAGTCCTTTGGTTTCTTGCTTTCCCCACCATTCCAAACACTTGAAATGCCTCCTCTAAGGCTTAGTGACTGGCAGCAAGAGCATTAAGCTAAAACATGCTGGTATTTTGGCCCCACCCCCATTTTGTCTTTGGACCCACCCTCCACTGGAATACCGCCCCTGAGAATTTCTTCGAAATGGAATTCGGCCTTTGGCCTGAAAGAGGCTCAGCGCCCCTCTCTTATAGGTGAATACCAGGTGGCAAGCCTTTCCTGAGGTAAATAGGGGGAGCCCCCAATTGTTTTTATCTCCATTCTGTTTGTTCCCTCTCTCCTCAGCTGTGTTGTACAAGTGTTCGGCCCAGCGTTCTAACTGTGGGCTCTGCCTTAAATCAGACCCGCGGTACGAGTGTGGTTGGTGCGTCCCTGAACGCCGTTGTCTCTTGCGGCCTCATTGCCCCGCTTCCCGGCAGAATTGGGTCCCATCTGGCCGGCGTGGGGCCCGCTGCGCCCATCCCCGCATCACCCAGGTAAAAATAAACAAACACGCACACATAACCAAGTCCCTGCACTGTACACTTGCTTTTACCTATTTCTGTATTAGAAAATGTTTAGCTCATCTTTCAGTTAAAAGTCTCAGGACAACGGGTCAAAGCGGATGAAAAAAAAATGATGAAATAATGCATAACAAGATTGTAAAAGCCTTGTGCTGTTGCAGTCTCCTGGGCGCTCCCTGCCAAAATAACCCTACGCTACGAAATCCAAGGCCACTTTATCAGTCTGGATCTCCAGCTGGTTCCTGGAGGCTGTGGCTGTGAACTCGGGAGCTTTGCCTTTTTAAACTGGAATTCTATGTAGAAGTTCAGATTTATGGGGAGAGCCCACGTGTCATGGGCATCTGCGATTGTGCCTGAGAACATAAAGAGAGCCCTGCTGGATCTGACCAAGGGTCCATCTAGTCCAGCATTCTGTGCACACAGCAGCCAACTTGCTGCTTCTTGGAAACTCATAATTAGGACATGAGTTCCATAGCACCCTCCCGCCCGTGTTCCCCAGCATCTGATGTGCACAGGCATACGGCTTCTGATACTGGAGGTAGGATCTAGTAGCCATTGATCGCCCTCTCCTCCAGGAATCTGTCTAACCCTCTTTCAAAGCTATCCAACTTAGCGGCTATCGCTACATCTTGTGCTAGTGAATTTCATAGTTTTAACTGTGTGCTCTGTGAAGACGTACTTCCTTTTATCGGTTCTGAATCTCCCCACGCTCCAGCCCCAGTCAGCTTTGCTGGATAACCCCATTAGATTCTGGTATGATGAGAGAGGGAGTCTCCCTCTCCGCTTTTTCCACGCCAGGCTCATCCTTGCCTCTCATGTTTGTTCCTTGGACATCCTACTTGCATAAGGTCCTCTGAATATCTCGCCTAACTCCCATTTTGCGGTACGCAGATCGCATAGATCAGGCTTGTGCATTTATTTTTATCGATGGATGACATTTCTATACCGTCCCATAGCCCTTAGCATCCCTTAGCGTCCAGTGTCAGCTCCAGGTTTTGGGGGGCCCGTGGGCAAGACGGCCATATTAGCCTCCTCCCTCAGTGAGTCGGCCTTCTTGCCGCCATTGTCAGCTGCTCTTATTCATCATTGTTACCACTTGCTTGCCTGATAGGCAGAGAGCCAGAAAACAAGGAAGCCAGGGCATCTACTTCTCCTCCCTCTCACTGCAACCCTAGTCTGGGCCAGAGTGAAAGGCAGGCGAACAAGCAGGTTGCCATGGTGGAAGAGGAGCAATTCCAGGGGGTTGTTGTCAGTGGGCCTCTACTGGGGGTGGGGGCGGCACTGGGAGTTGCCCAACCCTACCTACCCTTGACGCCAGCCCCACGTATGTGTGTAGGGCTCCTACAAAGCCGTGAAACTTGTAAGCATTGGGCAGGCTGGCACCACCACCGTGTCCCAGTGAACATAGGATGCCAATCTAGGGCTTGTGTTTCCTGGCCTCGGGACAGAGCCTGTTACTCTGTCGGAAGACCTTGGCCGCTTCTTCAAGTCACGGCCTTTCGACTCGCTTGCACTTTCAGAAGTTGCTTTTGTGAGCGTGGGCTTTTCCTCATACCTGTGACCCCACCACTACTGGGGGCTCCTGCAAGTTCCGGGGTTACGGTGCGCCGCTGCCGTTCTCTCCCCACACATGAACTAAGGAGCTCTGTAGCAGCAGTACAGAAATGTCCGTCCAGCAAGTTCACCAAAGGCTCGGTCACGTGCCTTGTGGGCCCCCTCTTTGGCTGTTTCTGCTGAGTTCCTTTCTCTCTCCCCCTCTCCTCCTCTCCCTGCAGGTATTGCCACTGACTGGCCCCAAAGAAGGTGGGACGCGGGTGACAGTTTGGGGCGAGAACCTGGGCCTTTATTTCAACGAGGTGGGGGTACGTGTGGCGGGGGTGCGCTGCAGTTCCCTCCCTGCTGAATACATCAGTGCCGAAAGGTGGGTGAGGACTTGCTAATGAACAAAACAGCGGGTGGGCAGGGGGCTATGGGGACCCATGAAAGCACAGAATCTGGGTAGGAGCAGAAAAGCCTAGAAACAGCTATGTGCATGCGGTGCGTAGAGTCTCAGTTTTGCAGTACTCTGGCGGGCAACACCATCTCTGAGGTCTTTGTCGGGTGGGGAACAGGTTGTAGGTGGGGGGGGCAAATTGCCCCCAGCATAACCCCCTGCAGGCCAGATGACATCATCTTCTGCAGGCCCCACCCATTGACACGATCCCCTGCCCACTGACCTCACCCCCGCTCCCTTTTTTTATTTCTCTGCACTGGGAGAGGCGGGGAGCTCCATGCCTCTCTCAGCACTGAGAAAGGGACTTGGCCAGCACTGCAAGAAGTAACAGCTGCTCCTCCCAGTGCCAGACAAGTCCCTGGCTTCACATGACACACATCCTCGGTGCACTGCTCCCCCTTTTAATGGTCGGTGGTGGTGAGCAGCACACTAAGTCAAAGGAACCCTCTTGTTTTCAGGCTGTGATCCAAGATAAGGGGGTTCCTCTCCCAGCCTCCTCCCAAGCCTTGGATAGCCTCCAGGCCAGGGAACGCAGCATGGGGAAGGGAGCGTCCATGGCCTGCAGAAGGAAGCCAAGCCTCTGCTGTGCCAGATTAGGCCCACAGGCCGTAGGTTTCCCACCACTGGCCTAGACTATGTGTTTAGCGATGGAACTCCTCTCTCAAGATAGGCCTGGCTTGACTTAACCAAAGTAATGAACAACATAATGGCTGAATTCGGATGACACAATAAGCAACTGGGTGGGGGAAACAGTCGTCAGTTGTAATGACTATTGTGTCGTCTGAATGCTGCCATAGTCAACTCAGCGCTGATCCTCATCCACACCACAGTTGATTATTTATTACCATGTTGTGTGGGGAGCACCCCCTAGATGAACAACTTTTCAGTAAAGTTGATTATTACCCCACGATTGACTATCGTGTTGTCCGAATTCAACCAATGTGTGGAAAAAATAATCTTTCCCCTAAAATATTTCCTATCTTCCTTTTCTGCCTTGAGAAGGATTTCTGCCAAGTAGCAATGGTGGTAAGAACCTGTTCCTGATGTAATTGGCCTTCCATTTCTTAATTTCAGCCAACCCTGAAACATGTTAGCATGGATTGCTTCTCTCCAGGACAGGTGCAGAAAGACATTTAACTTAATGCTTTTGCAGTCATGTCTTGTGGCGAAGCACCTCACAGGAACCTGTCCCAGACACAACTGCAGCCTTCTCCAACCTTGCGCCATCAAGAGGTCTTTGGACAACCACCACCATCTTTGGCCATGCTGGCTGAGGATGATGGAGGTTGTTGTCCAACACCTCTTTTGGGGCAGTCTCTTAATAATAAATAGAAAACGATCTATTACTAATAAAGAGCATTTCTATAGTAATTTTTACAGCGCTTTAATTTGTTTAGAGCACTGGACGTGGATTATGTTAGGACCAAACCAGGCATTACATGTAGATGTCCGTAATGTTCTCCTGGACTTATTTTTGCTTTTTATTTTAAAGAGAACACCCTTGGGAGGCTGATATTGGAAGTCGGTAGCGAGAGCTGTGGAGGGAACCTTCATATTTCCCCTGCCCAGGCAGCCCTTAATTTCTCCCCTCAAAGCTACGCGCTGAGCTGCTTTGTGTACCTTAGGGGGGAAATTCACAACAACCCCCCTGCCTTTGCAACTCTTCTGCTCCTGATGGTAGCCCCCACAGCTGACATACAAAACGTCAGGGGGATCTGCATGTAATCCTTATACCAGCCCTTGAAAGGCATGTCAGTATTATTATCCCAACTTATAGGGGTATTTTTTGGGAAGGGCCAGCCCTGCCTTGCAGAAGGACGAAATAACCTTGTTCTGGTGACCGCATGAACCTAGGCGTAGATGAAAGCAGGAATTGGTGTCTGAATAAAAAGCCTTGCTTCACCAAAACAGTAACTCTAGCAGTGGGATGGGGATTCCATGTGGGCTCTGCTTCAGGTAGCAAAATGTCTTGGGCCAGCATGGAAGTGGAGGTAGCAGAAGGGGGAGTTTGTGAACGATCATAAGCCAAGATATGCTTGAGCCTTTTCCCATGTGCACACTGCCCTTTTGCTCCTCCCTTTACAGAAGGCAGGAATAGAACCAGGAAGTCTCTAAGCATAGTTTCCCATTTCATCTGAACCAGGAAACTATGGTTACTGGCTTTGGAACAAGCCAGGCTCTTAAACAAACATCAAACCATGGTTTATGATCCTGGCTTGTTCCGAAGCTGGTGACCATAGTTTCCCAGTTTGGGCAAAACAGAACACTATGGTAAATTAGAGACTTCCTAGTCATGTCTCATGTGAAGGGAGGAGTGAAAGGGATGCATGCCCAGGGAAAGGCCTCTTACATATCTTTGCTTAATAAGCCGTAATATGATTATCTGAACTGGACCAGTATGTGGCTTGTCTAAAGCCACCTATTGAATTCACAGATGAGATGAGGTTTGAACCTATGCACATTTACTCATAAGCAAGAGTACTGTGTTCAAAGGGGCTTACTCCCAGGTAAGTGTGCATAGGATTGCAGCCTTAACTACTGTACCAGCTCTTATCTACCCATCTTCACAGGCTACCTTCCATGGTGCAACTGCAACAATGAAAGAACCAATTTAATTCCTTGATTTCTGTTATGGCTGCCTCAGGCCAGGCTGCAAGGTTTATCTTGGAAGCCAGTGCTGCATCATGGAATGCAAGAGGCTTTCCACAGCTTGCTAGTTGTGCATGTGCAGAGTGTCAGTTGCAACAATTGGTTCTCATGCATCTGGGAGGTTTCCAGTGGGGGAGCAGCTGAGAGGGCTCTCCAGAGTCCCCACTGGAGGAGACGAGGCCAGGCGGGTGGCGCAATTTGCCGTTTTTCCCACTCTCTTGCCCGATGTGGGCACATGAGCCGCATAATGATAGGGCCAGTCTTGCCAAAAGCATTCCTAGCATCCCTTTGAGCTGGCCAATGCAAAGTTAGAGGACGCACTGAAGGCCTCTCTGATAATAGTAATGCTGAGGAGCCAGAAGGCATCCCTCACAAAAGGGAAGGGTGCTATCCAGATTAAAAGGGTTACCTAACAACAGGGCCGGCCTACCATTAGCAAAGCGAGGTGGTCGCCTCAGGCAGCAGATGCTGAGAGGCAGCAGCAAGGTGTTGGAGGAGACAGCTGTGGGCTGCAGCCTGGCCTGTGCTCCCTAAGCTAGCCTGCCACCTTTAGATGTGTGTGGAGTATGCTGTCCATTTGCCGGTGTTGAAGAAAGATTTGACTACCAGTTCAGTTGGCTTTCGTACATGGAATGGGAGGGGGCGTCATCTTGTTCTTTGCTTCCAGCAGCAAAATATCCTGAGCCGGTCTTGTCTAGCATACATCACTGTCCAGGCAGGTCAACTCAAGTAGTGTTTCTGGCCTCAACAGCTTCCACCCTCGAGTAGGGAGAAGAAATTGTCAGGCTGTTAAAGAAAATTAAGACAAGGGCTGCCAGTTTTCTGTTGTGGTATGAAAAGCAGTTAATAGCCTGGTATAGGAGAGGAATATGGTGAATTGGATGGGCCTGTAGGGTTTGAGCAAGAGGAGGTTGGGAGTGGTGGCGCTGGTGAGGAGAAGGAGCCCTGGTCCTCTGACCAATTTCACTGCCTCCCCTCAGGCTGGTTTGTGAACTGGAACCATCGCTCTTGCCGGACCCTCCCCCCGGGCCTGTGGAGCTCTGTGTAGGCGACTGCAGCGCTGACTACCGGACCCAGTCGGATACTCCATTCACCTTTGTGGTAATGAGGGTCTGGGTTAGGAATCAGTATTCCTGTTTAGCTTATATGATAAGACTGAAGTACCTGATAGAATTTGCTTGCTTGCATTTTCAACTATCAGAGGGCATTGGGGAGGGGGGGGGGTCATAGTTTTCTGGGTCCAGGCCCCTGATGTTAGTTCACTTCTGCAAGGGAAACAACTTAGGAAAAGGGGAACTGTTTGAATGGTGTATCTCAGGAGCCAATTCATCCCTGATTTCTACCCATGCAGACACCCAGTTTTCATGGGGTGGACCCGGGACAAGGCCCGACCTCTGGTGGGACAAAAATCAGCCTCTTAGGGACCCATCTGGATGCTGGGAGCAATGTCAGCGTTTTAATCCGTGGAGCGCCGTGTCGCTTGATCAGGTACTTACTATCAGAACAAAAACATCTCTGTATTTTTTTTATGTTTTAATGTTGCCTTCATAGCTGTAACAATGTGATCAGCACAAGTCAGGCAACATATTATTATTATTATTATTATTATTATTATTATTATTATCATCATCATCATCATTATCTCGAGGCCCATTTAATTGTTTGTAACAGCTGCCCTGTATGTAGAATTGATAAACTGAGAATCAGTGTGATTAAGTGGGCGAGGTATTAGAGTAGAGCAGGGGAGGCCCGAATTCAAATCTCCACACAGTCAATAAGCTCCCTCGGTGACCCTGGGCCAGTTACGTCCTCTCACTCAAGTACATAATGGAAAAGAAATAAGTAAATGACCTGAGGTTGTCTGAAACAGAGGGGCAGTGTGTGTATGGGGGGGGGGGGGGGCTGGGTACCGTCGGAGGATGCACAGTGAGTGAGGAAGGGGAATGGAAGGCGGGCTATTAATCTTTGAGATTAAATTATTGATGGTGGAGCTGTTTTTAAAGAAAGTGACTAACTTTCCCTCCTCTAATTTACTCTCCCAAGACGTAGTGCAGGGGAGATTGTCTGCTTGTCTCCCCACTCCGCACTAGGCCCAGGCCCTGCCAATCTCAGCCTTCGCATTGATCGTGCGAACATCAGCACCAATGGTACTGTCTCCTTTCGCTACAGCCCTGACCCAGTTGTCACGGCGATAGAGCCCACCTGGAGCATTGCCAAGTAAGTGATGGGTCGGTGACAGCCCTGTGTTGTGTTTCTGTGTTAAGCTTGGTAATGCTTCCTTGCTGAGCTCTACCCCGGGGCTGTTTCCTACTAGAAAAGATCCTGAGGCTTCCCCCAACCGCAGCTCTTAACAGGAAAATAGAGATTCCCCTCCCTCGTTTTATAAAACTGGTTTCTGACCCTTTTGCCTTAGACACTTATCACTGAATCATAGAATAGTAGAGTTGGAAGGGGCCTATAAGGGCATTGAGTCCAACCCCCTGCTCAATGCAGGAATCCACCTTAAAGCATCCCTGACAGATGGTTGTCCAGCTGCCTCTTGAATGCCTCTAATGTGGGAGAGCCCACCACCTTCCTATGTAATTGGTTCCATTGTTGTATTGCTCTACCAGTCAGGAAGTTTTTTCTGATGTCCAGCCAGAATCTGGCTTCCTGTAACTTAAGCCTATTATTCCTGCATTCTGGGTTGATCAAGAAGAGATCCTGGCCCTCTTCCGTGTGACAACCTTTCAAGTATTTGAAAAGTGCTGTCATGTCTCCCCTCAGTCTTCTCTTCTCCACGCTAAACATGCCCAGTTCTTTCAATCTCTCCTCATAGGGCTTTGTTTCCAGACCCCTAATCATCCTCGTTGCCCTCCTCTGAACATGCTCCAGCTTGTCTGCATCCTTCTTGAAGTGTGGTGCCCAGAACTGGACACAAAACTTAAGATGGGGCCAAACCAGTACCAAATAGAGGGGAACTTCTGCTTCATCCAACATATTGGGATAGTTTCGGGGGAGGGATGATGCAGTCTATTTCCATCTTCCAATCTGGTTTGGTTGCTCAGACTCTCCCTCCCTCCTTTACACTATTCCAAAGCCAAGTATCCATATTACAATTATTAAAAACACATTTCTGTATTATAGACAAAAGTCCTAGTTAAAGACTGTGGAGGGGACAACATGCAGTTGGTAGGGTTGTTTATCAGCTGGAAAATAAATATATTATTTATGAGTGTGTGTAGCTATAGATATATCTTAACTCATGTAATCTGTCTGGACACACACATACATCTCTCTGACTCATAGGAGTGTCGAAATTCTTAGGGTATTTTTACACTACCTAGAGATACCACGTTTCAAAGAAGCTAATAAACCCTGAGACACTTGAACTGTGAAAGGCAGCGGGGAGCACAAATCCTTCAGTTTATTGTGTGCAAACTTTCCGCTACTTATTTGCATGGGATTGCATTTGTGACAGTGTGGTGTAGTAGTTAGTGTGTTGGACTAGGAGTCAGGAGATCTGGGTTCTAGTCCCCACACATCCATGAAAGCTCGGTGGGTGACTTTGGCCCAGTCACAGACTCTCAGCCCATCCTACCTCACAGGGTTGTTGCGAGGGTCAAGTGGAGAGGAGGAGGATTATGCCTTGGGAGCACCCCTGGAAGGGTGTTATTATGTGGGTGGGGACAAGCAGACCCTGGGGTGTTATCAAAGCCATTGATTTCCCTTCTCTGGTAAAGTTCTTCTCCTTATAATTTGTATCACAGTGTTTGTGGACTCAATTCATGTTTTCCTTTCTGCCCCTCTCCTCACAGTGGTAGTACCAGTCTCACAGTGAGTGGGACCCACCTGCTGACAATCCAAGAGCCGCGGGTTCGAGCTGCCTATGGCGGGATAGAAACCATCAATGTGAGTCTTCTGTGGAAGGTGGAGTGATTAGTTAATTTTGTGTGTTCCCCGACCTAATTTGGTGAGGTTGCCTGTAGGCCATCCGTTCAACCTCTAGCAAGAGCAATCTGTCCCTCCCTTGGCAGCTTTTGTGGGAGGGGGACAGGGGGATGGCAGAGACTAGGACTGACACAAAATACTTTGCTACCTGAGGCAAAGGACAAAATGGTCCTCTCCTATTCCACATACAATGATTGGTCAATTCATGAATGACTAATAGTGGGTGTGGCTATGAAGATAAAATGAAAGAACCCCCCTCTACTGTGTTCCAAACTCCCTTGGAGGGTGGACAGAATGAAAAAATGACAAAGCGATATATAAAATTATCTCCTTGCTTTGTTATGGCAAACTGGGATCCTGGAGAAAAAGAAAATATCCCAAAGATCATATTTGGAGGTGTGGGGGAAGAAATGTTGTGACGCCCATGGGCTCCAACTGAGAGTTGAGCACATGATCAGAATATTACATGGTGCCTGTTTTGCTGGACTATTCCATTTCAAACAGGTGCAGGAATTCCATGTGTGAATACTCTCCTGTATAGAAATATAAATAATTTTTAAAAAACCACTCCCTGTAGTACCAGCCTGTGGATGTATTCAAGCATGTGATCGCCCCACTTGAGGTCTGAATGGTGACGTTCAGAAGGAACTCCACAGCATTTTTCCTCATCCCATATTTCTGGTTCAAGACTCTGTAAGGAAAGCAATACAATGTTGTCTTCAAATCAGGGCCGGCCCTACCCTGAGGCAAAGTGAGGCAGCTGCCTCAGGCAGCAGATTTAAAATGACAGCAAATTGTTAGCTCTTCAGTTTGTTAATATTGTATTTTTACTGCTAGAGATGAGGAAAGGCATTTGTGGGATTTTCTGCCTCATGTGCCTGGCTTTGTAGGCTATGCACCTTGAGTTGAGTGGATGAAAGGTGCCATTGGTTGCTCCGCCTCAGGCAGCAGCCCTGCTTTAAATGTGCCCTTTGCTTTTTCAAAACCAAATTAAAGATAGCTTTCTGGGGTGTGGAGAGCAATAATTCTCCTTTCCAAGCCCTTTTAAGGATACATGCTTTTTAGAACAGAGATGAAAGCAAAGACTGCAGGTCAGGACCGTTAATCTTTCAGAAATTAGAATGGGGATGAATGAAGATCAGTGCAGAGAACTATTCTGGATTGCCCTCAGCAGTGGTTCATGTACTCTTTTTTGTTTGGTTGGTTTTTTTGCCTCCCTGCAGAGTTGCCAAGTGCTAAATGACTCTGTAATGTTGTGCAAAGCCCCAGGCATTGTGCCCGGCGAGCAGGCGCTGCCCCTTGGGGGTGCTCACCCTGACGAGTTTGGCTTCCTCTTGGACGATGTGGCTGCCACCCGTACCCTGAACCGCTCGGCCTTTACCTATTACCCCAACCCCAGCTTTGAGCCATTTGGCCCCACTGGCATCCTGGAAATTAAACCTGGGTCCCATGTCGTCCTCAAGGTACTGAAGCTATTCATATTTCAAAACCTAATAGTAATAAACCTTCCCCCAGTCAAGAAAATGATAGTCTGTTCAAAGTCAAAATCATGACGGATGATTTTGTCCAGTGTGACATCATCTCCTCCTTTTGGCCAGAGAGAAGCATGCCAAAAAAATAAAGCAAGACTAGGTATATGTTGAGCAGCTTGTCTTTTGTGATTGTGCAGAATTGTGATCAGGGAATCAGAAATGAGCTGAGTATCCCATTACTATTATTATTATTTTTTAAAAGGCAAATTTCTAGACCGTATGGCAGCAAAGATAGGCATGAATGTATGTGGGTCCTACTTGGTGAAATCTTAGAACCTGGCTTGAATAGATCTGGTGATCAGGGGATTCTCTTTTAGCTCCTTGTATTTCCCCATGAATAAGAGAATTATAAAAAAATATGCAAATATATCCAAATAAATGTTGTTTGCATATTCTATAGTGGTTGCAGAGAATGCAGCTTCTCTTGCTACAGAACTGAATGACTTTATGCAGATTTTTTTTTAAAAAAAGCACAGAGCATTTGCAGTGAAGTAAAAACTTGCAAGTAAATATGCATATACTAACAACCAACTCAGAAGGGCATGGAACCTCTCCCCTAGATTCACAGCTGGTTTGACTGATGGTTTTGTCATTCTGTTTTTGTCAATCGGCTTCCCATCTTGTGTGAGGATGGGAGTGTAGAGATGCTGTGGCAAAGAATGATACCTTCCCTGGCAAGCGTATCCATGCCAAGGGGTGCCCTCTTTGCATTTTCAGAGCCCTGGGTCTAAACTTGGGGTCGTGTGATAGATTGGTCCAATTTCTTTCTCGCATCTCCCTGTCTCGCTCAGGGCAGGAACCTGATCCCGGCTGTCTCAGGCAGCACACGGCTCAACTACACAGTGCTGATTGGCGGAGAGCCCTGCACCCTGACCGTCTCGGAAACCCAATTGCTGTGCGACTCGCCAAGCCAAACCGGAGAGCAGCCAGTCACGGTACACCTGACGGAGGGAGGCGGGCTGGGGATGTGCTTGAGTGGATGGGATCAGTCTGCCCTTTCTGGGATGCATTGCCAATGCATCCCAGAAAAGGCAAGGGCTTGCCAAGGGGGTGATCTTTTGCAGCAGCCTTTGTGGATGTGAATGGAACCTGCAAAATGTCCTGAAGAAAGACAGGTCCTTCTGCTTTCCCAAGGCGAGTATAGGTGCATGATTGGCAGCGATGCATGCCCTGCCTTTCCCAACATGGTGCCCCCAGATATTTTTGTCTCCAACTCCCATTTGTCCCAGCTAATGGTAAGGAATGATGGGAGTTGTAGTCCAAAACATCTGCAGTGTACCAGGTTGAGGGAGGCCGCAGTAGACCAAAAAAAGCCTTTGTAAACTAGAGCATCCCAAACACCTGGATTGTTGAAGTCACCTGGTTTCCAAGAGCCCTCTTTGGACAAACCTGAAGTGACTTTGAGGGCTCTTCCCCTTGGACTGTGCTGCTGGCTGAACCTCTCTGTTGAGGCCATATACCTCCTGAGCTGTCAAATGCGGGCTGAATGGTGAGCAGGAGAGGTGGAGGCAGTTGCCTTAATGCCCTGCTTGTAGGATTTGGAAGGGCATCTGACTGACCACAATTAGAAACCAAAGGTTGGCCTATGAATGGGCCCTTAGTCAGGTTCAGCAGGGTGCTTCTTCCCATGACCAGCTTAACCTCTACTTCTTCTCCTTGCAGATCCTGGTGGGGGGTCTGTCTTTCTCCCCGGGGACCCTGCATATCTATCCCGAGGCAGCCCTGCCACTTCCGGCTCTTGTTGGGCTGGGTGCAGGAGGAAGCCTGCTTCTGGGGGCCATCATCGGGGTGCTGGTGGCCTATAAGCGGAAGACACGAGATGCTGACCGTACCCTGAAACGCCTGCAGCTTCAGATGGACAACCTGGAGTCCCGCGTGGCCCTGGAGTGCAAGGAAGGTATTGAGGGGGTGGCAAAGGAAGGCAAGGCCAGGAAGCTTGTGGGAAGTGAATGAAGAGGGAGAGACATTGCCTTCCTACCCAGGGCTGGCGATTGTTTCTTTGGTGCATCAGGGTGGGCATTGGCATGGGAGCAGTCCTTGGGAGGAAAGATGGGTTTCTCTGCTGGTTCTCTGTAGTGTCCAACTAGGAATGCAGGCAGTGGCCAGGGAGATGTTCCTTCAGAGTCCAGCTGTTTTTTTGGGGGGGGCACTATGCATGTATCAGATCTGGCTCCCAGAGTGTGGAATAGCTCCTTCTGGATAGAAAAGACATGCAGATACTGAGAGTGTCTGTTTTTAAAAATGCATTTAATATGCTGACAAGCACAGATTATTTTTTTCAGGTTTCAGTCCCTCCCCCAAGTCTCTAAGAGTTAAATCTCTGGTTGTGGTGGAGGGAGGAAAAGATGCGCTTAGCACTTGCGCACAGCCACACAATGGCAATATATTCATTGCACTGTCGGGAACAATAAACGCACCATATGCAACTTGCAAGGGGACAACCTCCCCTCTGCATTGAGACTATGCTTTATTGGCCTCACTAACAAGAGCAGCTCAGGAAGAACTCCATTATCGTCTTAGATGCCAGTGTTCCCCAGCCTGGCGCCTTCCAGATGTGTTGGACTACAACTCCCATCATCCTTGGAGGTTGTAGTCCAAAGTGCCGGGGTAGGCTGCTACATGCAGCTGTGAACAGGCACATAAAGTGGTTCCTATTGAAAGAATCCATGTTCTGATGAAGGCTTCTCCTTGAAAATCCTGGAGAAATGGTGGCTTGGCTACACAGACCTCTGTATAGTATGACCTAAGATTGTAAAGAGAAAAGGACAACGGTTATAGAGTTGTAATTTTGTTTGAAATGAGACAAATAAAAGCTGTTTACTTTGAAAACAACAACACTACCCAAATGCCAGCATGCTGCTTTCTTTTTGTTTTGCCTCTGCCCACACCATAATTGCCTATACAGAGACAATAATCTTCCGGAGTTGGCCCAAAACATTTTATTGCCTGAAGCAGAACAGCAAATGGCATGTGCATAGACACGCACGCGCGCACTGGTCAAGATGCATAGGAATCAAGGCTAGCCAAGTGTTTCTGGCACCTATGGCAGAAAATCCCACAAGCGCATCTTCCCCTTCTTGGCTGTAGAAATCATAATACAATAATCAAATAACTGACCGTTTACTGGCCTTTCATGACAACCAAAATCAGCTGCCTGAGGTGGCCACCTTACTCAGTCTAATGGCCCTGCCTGTTTCAGAAATCCGTTCAGGCCAGAGTAAATACAGAGCAGGCCGAGAAGAGCCTTCAGCAGAACATAATAAGTGTGGCAGGTTAGAATGATCCTGGGCAGTTATTCTTAGTATGAAAATGGGACGCTAAAAGGCCACAAGAGTGTCTCTGCTTCCTATCTGAAATTGTGGGAGTGTGTGCTTGGGGTAGCTGGCTGTGGGCCAGAGGAAGGGCAGCAGTTTTAGGGATCTGACATGGCTGCAGTGGCCAAGAATGACATAATATGGTCTCCTGTTGAAATATGTGGTAGCTTCTGGGGAATTCTGAGACTCTAGATTCCTTTACAGCAAGCTGTGTTTAGCCAAAGCTTCCTCACACATGCCTGCCACATGTATGCATACCTTTCCAAATTACATGTACAGCGGGCGTACGATTACCAGGCGCGATGATCCACGTGCCTCTTCCCGTGTGGGAGACCTTTAGTGGGTTGCCTCGAAATCAGGCCTGCTTTGAGAAGACAGGACTACTGTGAAGAAGGCGTGGTGTCTGCTTGCTTCATGTTTTGGCTCCCTTAGGTGTCAAGAGCCTGGTGGGGGAGGGCAGGAGTGGAGCACCTCACTGTGCAGGCACCCCCACGCTTTTGACAGTCTTCCACCTTCTTCAGCTTTTGCTGAGCTGCAGACGGACATTAACGAGCTGACAAACAACATGGATGAAGTGAAGATCCCTTTCCTGGACTATCGGACATATGCAAGGCGTGTTCTCTTCCCAGGGGTGGATGATCACCCGGCCCTGCAGGAAACCAGTGTGAGTGCCAGGCATGAGAGATGGGACCAGAGTCAGATTTTGGCCTTAACAGTTGGGAGAAAGGGGAGATGAGAGAAAAAAAGTTACATTTCAGGAACTCCCTTTGATATTAGTTCTGGGACTCTTGCTTGTTAAGGGCTTCAGCCTTGAAAATTTTCATCCCCTCCTTTGGTACACCCCTTCCCCATTCAGATGATCCTGGAGGTAGCACATACCCATCAGGACTAGCAGCCATTGATAGCCTTCTTCTCAATTAATTTGTCTAACCCCATTTTAAAGCCATCCAAATTGATGGCCATCACTACATCTTGTGATAGTGAATTCCATGGTTTGACTCTGCGCTGCGTGTACTTGCTTTTATCTGTCTTGAATCTCCCACCAATCAGCTTCATGGGATGACCCTGGGTTCTAGAATTATGAGAGAAGGAGAAAAATGTCAACCTATTTACATCAGTCCTTATGCCCTGATGTTCTTAGAGCTGGAAGGGACATGTAAGACCAAGTGCATAAAAGACCCTTTCTTATTGTCCATTGTCCATCTGCTCCAGCACATGGAAAGCTACCAGGCATATTTTAATATGTGTGTTTGTTTGCCTTTCTAAATACTGGCCAAGTTTCCCCTGTTGGCTTACGGGTTTTTCTGTTCTCTTTCCTCAACAGACCCCGCCAAGCACAGAGAAAGGGCTCCGTCTCTTTGGGCAGCTGCTGCACACGCGACCCTTCCTGCTGACCTTTATCCACACCCTGGAGGGCCAGCGTGGCTTCTCCATGCGGGACCGAGGGGCTGTTGCTTCTCTGACTATGGTGGCCCTGCAGGGCAGGCTTGACTACGCTACTGGAGTGCTGAAGCAGCTGTTGGCTGACCTCATTGAGAAGAATCTGCAGAATCGTGCCCACCCCAAGCTCTTGCTCCGCCGGTGAGAGGCCATTTCTGCCACCACCACCTCACACAAATGCTATTTGAACACTTACTTTCGCAGCAATAAAATGCCATAGTGTCCTTGGTTGCTTCTCCCCATCTGCACCAGGGGTTGCTGGAGCTCTTAAGGCCAAAAGCCATGTAGCAGCATTGCATTGGTCCAATCTACTGCTGCGAATAGTTCTTCCTTAGCTGTTGTTCCACACCGAACTACCTCTAACCCCGCACAATATCACCATTATTTTAGGCTCCCCACATTTTATTTGAGTTCAAAAGAGTGGCTTTGTGTTTTGGAGGTAAGGCCCCACCTCTGCCTTGTACTTAAGCTCCTGGGCAAGTTCCTTTTCTTTTAATCTTACCAGTTGCCTTCTGGGAAATGAGTGCTGTGTGACTGGCCAAGCCTACTAAAGCAAGCCCCCTCCATGGCTGCCATTTTGTGAGAGCACTCACATCACTTTCTCAAAATTCCAAGTATGCCCACTGACAAAAAGAGGTCAGGTCTGCATTGTCAATAATATTGTTGGGAGAGAGCAGAGGAGGAGGGCAGGTTTCTAGTACACATAACGGGGCTTCCAAATTTATCCATTTTTTTCTTTTCACAACAGTGTGTGGGTGTTAAGGATTCCCTCCATTTCTCACAAATAAGCAACTTCTCTCTCTCTGTCTCTCTCTCTCTCTCTCTCTCTCTCTCTCCCCCTCCCCTAGGACGGAGTCAGTGGCTGAAAAAATGTTGACCAATTGGTTTACCTTCCTACTACATAGGTTCCTCAAGGTGAGAGCGGGTGGGCACAGAGCCTCAGAAATGTATGTTCTAGCCCTTATTTTGCCAGAGAACAGGAATCGTAAGAGGGCGGAAGAAGCCCTAGCTCCAGAAATTATAGCCGTGGTCTCTGCCATGTGGGTAGGGAAAGGGGAATGAAAATGCTGGAGTTAGGAGAGGGGACCATAGCTCAGTGGAAGAGAACCTGCCTTCCCAGGCTCAATCCTCAGCATCTCCAAAATAGGATTAGGTAAGCAGCTGATGTGGAAGACCCCTCTGCCTAAGACTCTGGAGAGCAGCTGCCAATCAAAGTCGACACTACTGAACCAGATGGGCCAATAGTCTGACCTGGTAGAAGGCAGCTTCCTGTGTTCCCTGACTGTGATCCTGTCTCTTCACCCCCTCCCCCCCCCCCCAGGAGTGTGCTGGTGAGCCGCTATTCATGCTCTACTGTGCCATCAAGCAGCAGATGGAAAAAGGCCCAATAGATGCCATCACAGGAGAGGCACGCTACTCGCTGAGCGAGGACAAGCTCATTCGCCAGCAGATCGATTACAAGACCTTGGTGAGCTCAGGGGATGGTGAGAGGTGTACTTTTCCTCCTTGCAGGCTGGGGAGCCAACAGCTCCTTCCCCTCCAGGAACGAGTAAATGCAAGTGGGAGGAAGGGCCTGCTGCGTAAGCCATTCTGTGCTTGCGACCTTGACAGCTTGGAGGACTCCACGGCCCATCCATCTCTGGATGAGATAAGCAACTTAACTTTCTAACAACCAGAGGCCTTAGTCCATGGGGCGACCTACCGAAGTCCAAAATGGGACTAGCATAGAGGAAGCAGGGCTGTGGATTGTGGGCAAATGCACCACGGAAGAGAAGTTGTGCAAAGTGGAGTTGCGCGTGGGGGTAGAACAGGGAAGGGTGAGTTTGGCACAGTTATGCTGGCAGTGTTCGGTTGTGTGCGTGGTTCATGAAGGGCTCTAGCGAGGGGAGGGCAAGAGATGCTATTTACAGGCAGCTGCAGGGAGCAATGCAGGGCTCAAGAAGACCCTTTTTTTGTGGTACTTTTTCCTGACTTTGAAGCGGGTTGGTCTTCTCCTGTTTTCAGTTTGCCAGGGACCTAGATGCAGCCTTCTCTTCTGCCTCCATATTTGCTTGGCAATAATAGAATTTTCAAAATGTAAAATGTCTTCAAAGTCCACGTATCGTCCAAAATTATTAAAACGTAATATTCTTGAACTGCAATTGTCATTTTTGGTCAGAAACTGGGGGAAGTGGGAAGCCTGGAAATATATAGGCGTAACCCTGGGTGCTTACCAATGTAGGGATGTGTGGGCCTCCCAATTTACGATGACTGAAACGTTTGATGTTTTTCCCTCCTAGACATTGCTATGTACCCCTCCTGAGCCCCCCGGGGGCCCTTCGGTGCCTGTCAAGGTATTAAACTGTGACTCGGTGACGCAAGCGAAGGAGAAGCTGCTGGACGCTGTGTACCGAGGGGTGCCCTATTCGCAGCGTCCACGTGCTGAGGACATGGAGCTGGGTATGAAGGCAGGAACGTGGGAGAAAGCAGGTGGGGCTGGGAGCATGGAGCGGACCTGGGTAACTGGGCATTGGCTTAAACTGCAACAAAATGGAGGCACGGGAAGGGCAAGATGTGAAAGCCACCTTTCTCCTCACTGACCTTCTCGCTCATCCTAGAGTGGTGTCAGGGCGGTGGGGGCCGGACCATCCTACAGGACGAGGATGCCACCAGCAAGATTGAAGGAGACTGGAAGCATCTCAACACGCTAGGGCATTATCAGGTAACGCTCTTCCCTGTCTATCTCAGGGCTGGATTATTTGTCCTCCTAGGTATGCGCTAGTCCAGGGCCCCACCACAAAATGGAAAACTCCATAGTGTTTGGGAGTGCGCAGCTTCTTCCTTTCAAAGCTCTGCGTAGCTCAAAATGTGGGAACGGTTCCATATTCCTTAGTAATATTGCCAGCAGTCAACAGGAAGTCAGTAATGCTTTGGACACCCTTGACCGTTTGAGGGGTAGAGTGGATGAGGGGGCTGTGCACTTCTTCTTCGTGGTCTCTGTGCATCACACATATGGGCTCGCGCCGACGCCGAGCCTGCTTCCGGGAAACTTAGCTAGCTTAGACTTTTGGCGGGAACCCCTCCCCCCACCATCCATCGCGCATGCTCAGGGCTCCCGCCTCTCCTTTACCTCAGTTCTTCTTCGACCGCTTCGCAGTAGCCTCGCGGGAGACTTCTCTGGTACGTAGTACCTGTTTTTGAGAAAGAAGAAAGTTGTAGTTAGCTTAGGCAGTTTTTTCAACGATATAGTAGTACAGTTATAGTCTTAGTTTTTAAAAAAAAAAAAAAAAAAAAATTTTAAATTTCTCATAGTTAGTTATTAGTAGATAGGTTTTTCATATATAACTTTTTGAGGCGGCTTGCCATCTTATGGCAGAGACCGCTTTGTTTCGGCGTTGCTCGCGGTGCAGGGCCAAAATAGCCCTCACCGACGGACACTCGCTTTGCCTAGTTTGCCTCGGGGAGGCACACGTCGTCGATTCTTGCAGCCATTGCATGAAATTCTCAAGGCAGACCAGAAGAAATAGGGCTGATCGTCTTCGTAGTCTTCTGTGGACGAAGGCGCTATCAGCTGTCGATCAACCTCGTCCGGCCATGTTAAAGACGGCGGTTTCTGGGGAGAGTCGTGCCCTCTCGAGCCCAGCGTCTCCGGGGTCCCCCCGTTTAAGGGCGGCATCACCGGCATCGTTGCGAGGCATTTCACCAGCCTCTTCTCCTCCCCCGGCGAAAAAGCCTAAGAAATCGAAGCCAAAGAAAGCTTCAAAAATGGCCGGTGGGTCTGTGGCGCAGTCGGAGCAGCCGTTATCGATATCGGCACCGGCGTCGAAAAAGCCGCGATCATCATCCATGCCCTCGTCGACATCGATTAAGGTGGTCGCCATGGTCCATAAATCATCGTCGGTACCGACCCGATCTTCGGTACCGACACACCGCTCGACGTCGATTGCTTCAACTTCGTCGCAGAGAACCGTGATCTCTCCTACGACATCGAAACGGCGTACACCGTCAGTATCTTCACTTATACGTACACCATCGACGCCGAGGGTGCAGCAGCAAACAACGATGTCACCCAGGTCGTTGCCATCTCCAGGACCTATGCCGATTCTCCAGCCGTCGGATACAGAGCACACGGTACCGACGCATCTTTCGTCGTCGACGCAACCACAGGAGCCTCGACGTCGAGCGCATCGCTCGCGAAGGTTATCGCGTTCGAGATCGCAATCTCGTTCGCGGTCGAGAGACTGGGACGTCTGTTCGCAGCATTCGCTCCAGTCAGAACGGGGTCCCTACAGATTCGATCCGTACACAGGGCGTCGTATCCATGATGATCACTCGCCACCACCTGTTCCTCCACGACGAACTACTTCACTGCAACAGCCTTCCACTCGACACCGGGGCCAGACAGCATCAACGTCGACGCGTCCTCGTGATCGCACTCCAACACGTCATCGCCAGTCTTCACAGTCCTTTGAGGAATATGCATCGGACACGTCTTCAGCTCCTTCTCCTCGACCATCTGAGCCCTCTCCTCTTGGCACCGTCGGTACCGAGGATCGCGCCTCACCGACGATGGAGATGGGCAGCTTCACCGATCAAATGATGAGGCTGGCTCAATCTTTGAATATTGAATGCCAGCAACCCATTGATGAGTCGGATGATGGCATATATGACGTTATGTATACAGAGCCATCACCGCAATTGACCCTCCCAATGGTTAAGGCGTTACTTAAAACTCTCAAACAGTCTTGGGAAAATCCAGCCACTGTCGGTCCGACAACAAAGCGCCTTGATGCCATCTACAAAGTAAAGGAGTCGCAAGCTCCTTTTTTATTCCAACATCCCAAACCAAATTCGGTTGTTGTGGAGGCGGCACAGGGCAAGTCAGGTAAGGTGCATTCCGCACCAACTGATAAGGAAGGTCGGAAGTTAGATTCCTACGGACGGCGGATTTATGCCTCTACGTCGCTAGGAATTAAAGTGACTAATTATATGGCGCTGATGGCACGATATCAACTTTTCTTATGGGAAAAGATATCGTCCCTGACAGACTACCTCCCGGACGACCAGCGTGAGCTTGCTCGGGTCTTTCAGTCCGAAGCAGTAAGGCTATCAAAACAAGAATTGACAACAGCCAGGCATCTAACGGACTGTGTTTCTAAGGCCATGGTTGGCGCAGTTGCTCTACGTAGGCATGCATGGTTACGTTCCGCATCTCTACCGCAAGAGACGAAAAACAGGATTGAAGACCTCCCTTTTGACGGGGAGGGTCTATTCCATGCGGATACTGACACTACCATGGATACGCTACACAAGGCACGGATGACTGCTAGGAAAATGGGTTTTCAGCAACCACAACAAGCATACCGGCCCCGGAGGTGGTATAGGCCTCTGCCGTACCAACCTCGTCAGCAACAGGACAAGTCGCAGCGATATCAGGCGACCTCGACGCAAGGTTATCAGCAGCGTAAGTCGGTACCGCGTTTTCAACAGCGCAACAAGCAACCGCAGCATAGCAAGCGTCGTCTTTGACTTCGCCCCACCTCTAATAAACGACAATGCCAACAGGCTACAGCCTTTTCTGGACAATTGGGCGTCAATAACATCAGACGCTTGGGTGCTCAATATCATAGCCGAAGGCTACAAAATAGAGTTCGAAGTCCCTCCTCCGCTTGGCATCATAAAAGTTACTTCGCCCTCGGTCGTTCTAACGCAGGAAGCTGCCACTCTTTTACGCAAGGCGGCGATCACCAGAGTGCGCCGTTCTCAACTCAATGCAGGGTTTTACTCTCGTTATTTTGCGGTGCCAAAAAAGGACGGGGGACTTCGTCCTATTATGGATCTCAGAGACCTGAACCGATTCATACTTCCAAAGAAGTTTCGCATGGTTACTCTGGCATCTGTCCTACCGATGCTGAAGAACGGCGATTGGTTCACGCTGATAGACCTGAAAGACGCGTATTTTCACGTCGCGATTCATCCGGCCCATCGACGTTACCTACGGTTTGTCATTGGGCACCAGGCCTACCAATTCTCCGTCCTTCCCTTCGGCCTGAAATCTGCACCAAGAGTGTTCACCAAGTGCATGTCGGCAGTGTGCGCGCATCTACGGTCTCGCAACATCGACTTGTATCCTTACCTGGACGATTGGTTGATCGTGTCAAGGTCCAGAAGCCAGGCGATTGCCGACGTCCACGAGGTCATCTCTCTTCTGTCGTCACTTGGGCTGCAGATAAATTACAAGAAATCCGTCACTCAGCCATCGCAGAGGCTGCAGTTCATAGGAGTAACGCTCGACTCTACTGTGGGAAGAGCTTTCCTCCCAACAGACAGGATCTCCGCTCTACAACAAAGGGCGTTGCATTTGCAAAGCCGTCTTCGAACCTCAGCGTTTGCGATTCTCAGGTTCCTAGGGTTAATGGCAGCAACAGTGTTCGTCGTCCGCTGGGCACGGCTTCGAATGCGCCCCCTCCAACAGTTTCTGCTCCGACATTATTCACCTCTGCAAAACCCACACCAGCTCATACTTACCATTCCACTCCTTGTCAGAAAATCTCTCCGGTGGTGGTTGGTGTGGCGCAACCTTTCCCAAGGCATGCAATTCGTACCGCGGGAACCGTCTCGTATAGTCACGACGGACGCATCTCTAGATGGGTGGGGCGCTCACCACAACGACCTGCTCACGCAAGGAAAATGGTCACATTCAGAGACTCGTCTACACATCAATATGCTGGAACTTCTGGCCGTCAAAAAAGCCTTACAAGCATTTTTGCCCCAGCTGCACGGCCATCATGTTCGTGTTCTGACAGACAATACCACGGTGGTGTGGTATCTGAACAAGGAGGGAGGCACTCGATCACGCCGATTACTGCGGCTGGTGATGGACATTCTAGAGTGGGCCATCTCCCACAACATACTTCTGTCGGCATTGCACATTGCGGGGAAAGAGAACACCAAGGCGGATGTTCTCAGCAGGGCGTTCACGGACACACACGAGTGGCAACTGAACGCTACAATACTGGATCGTCTCTTCGCTCGTTGGGGCAAACCCGACATCGATGTGTTTGCCACAGCTGCCAATGCGGTATGTCCGGCGTATTGCTCCAGAGCAGGCATTGGGGACGCATCGCTAGGGGATGCGTTTCAATGGGACTGGTCGAAGGGTCTTCTTTACCTGTTCCCCCCGTTCCCGCTGGTGGCCAGAGCAGTGGCTACAGTCAGCTGCAGCAACTCAGATGCTATAGTGATAGCCCCGTGGTGGCCAAGGCAACCCTGGTTCACGTCGCTACTCAGACTAGCGAATGCGGAAGTTTGGAACCTCCCTTACCTTCACGACCTTCTGTCTCGAGACGATGGCAAGGTTCTCCATCCAGATGTCAGCTCCCTGCACCTGACGGCCTGGAGAATCCGTCGTCTTGGAGAATTCTCGACCTCCCGGATAGCGTGAAATCCATTTTAGAGGCCGCACGTAAGCCTTCCACTAGACTCTCCTACAAAAGAAAGTGGACACGTTTCCAAGAGTACGCAACTCGTAATGGGTTTGACTCTTGCGCATCAGGCATGCCTGACATTATTTCATTCCTTTATTATCTACATTCCCAGGGTCTCAAGCCCGCCTCCATTAGGGTCTATCTGTCGGCGATTGCAGCCAATCATGGCTTTGTAGATGGATTTTCGGTATTTACCCACCCGTTGGCAAGAGCCTTTTTAAAAGGTTTGCAGAACTTGTTTCCCTTTGTTCGGCCGGTGGTGCCTCAATGGAGTCTATCTGTCGTTCTAACAGTACTCACCTCCAAACCCTTTGAACCATTGGCAACAATTGATATTCGCTTGTTGACTCTTAAGACTATATTCTTGGTTGCCATCACGTCTGCTAGACGTGTTTCGGAGTTAGCGGCACTACTGGTTGATCCTCCCTACTTACAGTTTTTTAAAGAAAAGGTTGTGTTACGTTTGGACCCCAAGTTCATTCCTAAGGTTTCCTCCTCGTTCCACGTTAGTCAGGACATTGTTCTGCCTACGTTTTTTCTCACCCGTCGTCAGATCCCTTATCATCAAAATTGCATGCATTGGACGTTAGGAGAGCTTTGGCTTTCTATAGGTCCAGGACTGAGTCTTTTAGGAAGTCTCGTAAGTTGTTCGTCTGTTATGGAGGCATCACCAAAGGGTTGCCAGTATCTTCTCAACGCATCTCCAAGTGGGTGGTGGAGACCATTATCCTCGCTTACAGGATTATCAATAAGGATCCTCCCTTCCATCTGAAGGCGCATTCTACTAGAGCGCAGGCAGCTTCTTCAGCCTTGCTCCATGGCGCTTCGCTAACTGATCTCTGCAAAGCGGCCACTTGGTCTCATGCTTCGACGTTTGTGAAGCATTATCGCCTAGATGTCAGAGCGAGACAGGACTCTTCGTTTGGCAGAGCAGTCCTCTCCTCGATTTGCCAGTAACCAACCAGCATGCCTACCCACCTCCGGTAAGTCTCTGCTTGTTATTCGCCCATATGTGTGATGCACAGAGACCACGAAGAAGAAATGCAGGTTGCTTACCTGTAACTGTAGTTCTTCGAGTGGTCATCTGTGCAGTCACACAACCCACCCACCGTCCCCTCTTGGCATCGCTGTTTGTGAGTGTCAATTGGTTCGCTCGTGCTCATTATCTGAATAACTGTACCTTAGTTATGGGGCTTAAGCGGTCTCAGAGAACTGAGGTAAAGGAGAGGCGGGAGCCCTGAGCATGCGCGATGGATGGTGGGGGGAGGGGTTCCCGCCAAAAGTCTAAGCTAGCTAAGTTTCCCGGAAGCAGGCTCGGCGTCGGCGCGAGCCCATATGTGTGACTGCACAGATGACCACTCGAAGAACTACAGTTACAGGTAAGCAACCTGCATATCTAATTGCACTGGCCAAGGAAAGGACGTTGGGCCTCAGCACATGGCTAACCACGAACCATGGCCTCGTCCTTTCGATGTCTTCAGATGCTTCGGCGATCAACTGCATCCTAGGGGGCTATCCTAGTTCTGCTGTTGCATGCTGTGGTAGTAGCTGGTGTTGGCGAAGGTTATGAGCCAGGAACTCCCCCCTGTTCAGCTGTTGTCTTCATCATTTTGTTCACTAGGTGGTCTTTGGCCAAACCCCTGTTCTCTCAGCCTCACCTACACATTTAAGGGACTCTCTCTCTCTCCAACATGTGGATCATAATGCCTACTTCACAGGGCTATTCTAAAGATTAGTAAAATAACGTGTGCAAAATGCATTGAACGCGCGAAATGTGCTAAATGAATGGTGGTTATTATTATTATTAGTTGCTGTTGTTATTAATTTTTTTTTTGCTTCTTCCTCAACCCCATTCCTGTGTTTAAACCCATGTTTTCCTCTTCTGTGCCTGCCATCCCTGTAATTCAACGCACAGGTAGCAGACGGCTCTGCAGTGGCGCTGGTTCCTAGGCAGGCCTCAGGCTATAATATTGCCAGCTCCTTCACTTTCACCCACTCGCTGAGCCGCTATGGTAAGGAATAGCAAGACCCTGCGAACGCTCCTTATTCCCTCTTCTTCCCCCCCCCCCCAATGCAAATCCTTGGCTGTTCTGAACGTACCTTTGCCTCTTCCTCTTAAACAACATAACACAACACTGTGCCAAAAAGTATTAATCCAGGCCAATTTTATGGGTCAAGTTTTTCCTTGCGTTGCTCCTAAAGCAGAGGTGGGCAACCTGTGGACTGGACTGCATGTGGCCCCCGACTTCTCCCAGTTATTATTATTATTATATCTCTTTCTCGCTCATGGCAGTTTTTCTAGATGGACATGATGGGCTTTGCCAAGTCATGCAGCCCTTTACAGATCCAGGAATTTCCTGATAATTGAGCATTATTTATTTATTTATTTATTTATTGCATTTCTATGCTGCCCCATAGCCAAAGCACTCTGGGCAGTTTACAGAGATTAAACATTAAAAATCGACATACAAAATGCAGCTCCTGATGCATCATCTCCAGTTTCTGCCCTGGTTTGCCCACTTTTGATAAGCTCTTTGACAGTACAGATCCTACTGGATCTCCACTTTCAAAGTGTGAGCCTGCCTAGGCAGGGAGGGAAGAGCATGTGTCAGTGAGTGAGAATATTAAGATGGGTGTGAGTGGCCTCACCCAGAGTGGATTCACTGACAGATATCCAGCAAGGGAATGCACCCCTTGGGGGTAAAAGGGTTGTCCACTCCTGTTGTTAAAAGTTTAAGAGGGTGGATAGATATCCTCCATCCCTCTGTGAACTTTACAGTAAATATAATAAATAAATACATTCTGTACTTAGGCAATCCAGATTCTGTGCCAAGAAAGCTAAATTCTGCAACCTGTATAAATTAGGCGACTTTACAGTCTCATTTTTCATTACTTATGCTCGCTAGTAATGGGAAGGGACTTCTTTCATCACACATGGTTGAGGCAGTCACTCCCCATTACTAGTAAACAGAAGTGCCATGAGGGCTAGAAACGTGCAAGAAAGAAAGTTGACGTTCTTAGGAGGCTGAATTTCTGCACACGGCATTGCGATCTGTAGCTTTTCTTCCATTTGTGCTGAATTTCAGCACACATCTAACCTAGTCCATTAGGTTAGAATTAATTCACGCACAGTGGTATGCCCTTAACATTTGGGACTTGTTTTCCGAGCCCCTAGCCTTTCCTGACTCTTGTGACACCATCTGTTAAGGTGCCACGTCATGTCTGGGCCCTCATGAGAATGTAGCCTTGCGCAGAGGGGAGTTCCATGCTGTCTATGTGCCCTGGCTCCCCGCAACCTATGGTGCTGAGTGAACCAATGCATAAGATCTCCCCTTTGCATATGAAGTGTCCTCTCTTTACTGTGTGTTCCTGCACAGGGCTAGGTCACATGTACTATGCGCCCTAGTGGCACAGCAGACCTGTACGTCTCTTGCCCTATGGTCACCTAACTGTAGTGGCATTTTAGTACCGCCATGTTTGACCCTTTGCGGAGGTCTGGTGCCACGTCCAAACTTTTTATCCCTGAGCTTTCTCCCTACAACACCCTGGCCTGGCTGTAATTATCACTGCTATTCCAGGCATGGAATGCCTGTAATTTTACTGCCACTCCCATTCTGTGGTTGGAGAGGAAGGGGGTATACTATACTTGGCCTGTGGAGGGTGGAGATGGTAGTAGTTTTGGTATCACCAGAGCCCGCATGGGTTCAGGCACTAGGTCCTCTTGAATGCTGAATGAATACAGCCCTATCTTTCGGTGAGGAGAGAGCTTCTGAGGTAAAACCAAGAGTGACAAGGGAGCGTACAGAAGGCAGGGTATTTATTTTCTCCTCAGGATAATGTAAACAAGCTCAAAGTGGCCTCTTTTCTCTCCCCCGCCTCGGCCTGATCCACACAGAGAGTTTGCTGCGCACCTCCAGCAGCCCTGAGAGTTTGCGCTCACGAGCCCCCATCCTCACTCCAGATCAAGATTCAGGCACCCGTCTCTGGCATCTGGTCAAGAACCATGAGCATCTTGGAGACCCCAAGGAAGGGGAACGAGGGAGCAAGATGGTGTCTGAGATCTACCTCACCCGTCTCCTTGCCACCAAGGTAGGGCAGGAAGGGAACCGAGTTGATGAATGGGGAGAGGAATTGACTTTTATACCCTTGCCTGACAATTTCCCTAGGTGCCAGGTTTGTTTCCTTAATGCTTAACCTAGAGGTGCTTTCCTAGCTTTGTGTGGGACATGTGTGTTTAAACTCATTCCTGCTTGCTTCAGCCTCAGCGGACAGCATCAATAGAGCTCCCCAATATCTTTTGAAATATTGGGGAATTATCATCTTATTTTCCTCTACCACGTTCATATTTTTCTCTTGTCTAGATCAAGCATACTGAGGTTCCTCCATCCTTTCTTGCCTTCCCAGCTCCTTTATCAGCTCTGTAACCCTGGCCCTCCACAAACTTTCTTGGGGAGACTGTTCCCCAGTCCTCTTCCTTGTTTCTGCCTTTACACAGTCCGTCCTGTCCAACCCTTCCTGCAGGTGGCTTGAACGTCTCTCCTGAGCAGGGCATGCTTCAAATTGCATCCTGTTGCAGGAGCAGGTTCCTGAGTTCCTGTGATATGGGCTTTGCAGCTAACCCCCCCCCCCAATCTTCCAGCTGACATCTTAATTAAGTTCGGATACTATATTGACATAATGGAAAATGCCATGTCGTCAAAATCTCTGGCAAAGTTGGGAGTCATAAATTATCAGCCAGCGAGGAAGGAATGGAAGTGTCACTTGGTGCCTGAATTATGCTTTCTGTATGTGTTTGTATTCTGTCACTCTCTGTGATTAATATAATCACGTGGCTGTGATGCAGTATTTGGCTGCAATATATTTTAATAGTATTTGGTACATTTTAGTAGCATTCTCGCCAAACTGCCATTCCCATGGTCCCCTGGGGAGAATCAGCAACCGTTTAAACTGGTGTAAAACTGCCTTACGTTGAAGTATAGATGTGCCCTTATTTAAGGCTGCGCGAATTTTGAAGAAGTTGATTTTACAGTTCCAAATCAGGAAAATGATGGTGAATATTGCTAGGGAGGCTGTTCCAGTAAGAGAGTTTGGGGGAACTTGGACAGCAGCGTGGAGCAAAAGATTTAGTGGAACAGAAGTATTTGGGATTTGGTGTGTGTGGAATCTGTATTCAGAGTCGGGGGGGGGGTCTTATTTCCCAAGGGGATGGATGCTGTGGCTGATCTATTCTTCTCCAACTTATAATAACTGCAAGATTTGTTCTCTAGCGCCTAAGTATTTAGAAGAAATTTCTGGTCTGTGGATTACTTCCCCTCCATGGCTATGAGGCCTAAGATTTTGGTAGTGGTTTCAGCTGAGATTTTCAGGATTCTGAAAGAGCTATCAGGTTGCTGCCTCTATAGCAGGGTTGGCCCTCCAGATGTTGCTGAATTGCAACTCCCATTATCCATCACTACTGGTTATGTTGGCTAGGGCTGATGGAGTCCCACATCTGCAGGCCACACAATCCCCACCTTTGCTCCACGGCATAGCCAAAGCTATGCCGGTTCCTAGACCCCTTGAATGAAAGTTTGATTCCAGCTTGCCAATTCTTCCACCGCCATCCTATTTTGGTGGGGCGGGGGCATGGTCGCTGGCATGACTGGGTGTCACTGTTCTTGCCTGTCTTATCCCTGGGGGGTTTGGTACCTCTTAGCAAGGTGGGGATGAGGTTAGGAAAGGCAGCCATGATCTCCAAATTATAACTGTTTGTTCTCTCTTTTCATCCCAAAAGACATTTTCCAGAAGCTTTTCTCTTCCCCCTTCTCCAGGGCACGTTGCAGAAGTTTGTGGATGACCTGTTTGAGACTGTGTTCAGCACAGCACACCGGGCCAGCGCCCTGCCCCTGCCCATCAAATACATGTTTGACTTCTTGGATGAGCAGGCAGAGCGGAGGCAGATAGGCGACCCAGATGTTCGGCACACCTGGAAAAGCAACTGGTGAGACCGCTGGCTTTTGGCCCCTTGTCCGTATTCATTCATTTACAATATTTCTGTACCACATTTCAGGTGGGGGGGAACTATTTTACAAAAAATAATTAAAAAACAACAAAAAGCATAAACAAATATAGTCAATCTTTAAAAACCTTAACAACAATTTAAAGAAATATCTTGACCACCTTTCTGAATGCAGTGAGAGTGGGGACCGGTCATAGCTTCAACAGAAGCACGTTCCAGAGTCTGAGAGCAGCGCAGAAGAAAGCCCTTTTCCATGTGACCAGCAAGTGGGGACATCTTCAGAAGGGCCTCTCCTGCTGATCCTAGTAACTGAGCAGGTTCATACTGAGATGGGTGGTCCTTCAGATAACCAGGCCCTAAGCTGTTAGGCCTTACGCCATTTAGAGCCTAACGGTTAAAGCCAACACCTTGAATTAAGCCCAGAAAATACTTGGCAACCAGTGCAGATCTTTCACCATTCTGTTGTGATCCCAAAACTGTGCAGAGGCCAGTATCCTAAAGCAGTGATTAGCAGCAGGCAGCCTGTGGGCCAAGCCTGGCTGCTGGTAAGTGGCAATCGGCCTACTCGTCATCCACGTTTAAGCAGATAGAAAAATAAGTCTTTTAGCCTTAGCTGCTTTTATCTACCAGATGTGTTTTACACGCTGTTTCCCAACCCCCTCTCCCAAATCTTTCCCCTGAACTGTGACTGTGTGGGACTCTTGGCCACCATCAGTTAGCAAGAAACAACTTGGCTCCTTGCCCCTGTCCTCTGCACCGGGCCACCCTTCAGTTGATCAATTTGTTAGGTGCTGCCCTACACTGGTTGAACAAATTCTCTCTAGGAATACATTTGGACCCCAACGTACACCTGAGCTTCAAGTGCTAGATGCCAGCCCAACTGGCATCCTGACACTAGGGACTTTGTAAGCCCCTCCGTTCCTCTCCTTCCGGAATGGAGGAATGCCATGTTCACTCCCGAAATACTGGATGTTACCTTCCAGGGACATAATCATCTAAACAAGACATAGTGTCTCCAGGAACAGAAGCTGAGCTCCATAGGGAAGTGTGACTTTGATCTCTGATGGCTCTCAGCAACTTTGTACTTGTGTTTCCCAGGTATCCAAACAACAACAACAACAATACCACCACCCAGAAAACATGAGAATTGAACTTCAAGCTGTGGCTTCAGCCTCCTCTAACCTGGTGCTCTCCAGATGTGTTGGCCAATGGCCAAGCTGGCTGGGGATGCTGGGGGTTGCAGGCCAAGGTTGGGCAAGGCTGCCTTCCTTCCTTCTCTGTCCCCTTCCTCTGTAAAGTGAGCCTTTGCCTCCGTGTGATGGTGGGTCTTCTAAAGCCAATGTCTCTCACATCTTGCCTCTTTTCCATTCCAGCCTACCTTTGCGATTTTGGGTGAATGTCATCAAGAACCCACAATTTGTTTTCGACATCCACAAGAGCAGTATCACGGATGCCTGCCTCTCTGTAGTGGCCCAGACCTTCATGGACTCATGCTCCACCTCTGAGCACCGCCTGGGCAAGGATTCCCCTTCAACGAAGCTGCTGTATGCCAAGGACATTCCCGTCTATAAAGGCTGGGTGGAAAGGTGAGATGCCGAGGGGCTAAAATCAAAGGGTAGAGGCATAAGGGAGGTTGCCTCTGTAATTGGCAGAGGTCGGGACTACAGTTCACCTCTGTACCTCCCGATGGGGACCGTAGGTGACCTTAGGTAGGCTGACCATCTGAAAAGGAGGACAGGGCTCATGTAACTTTAACAGTTGTAGAGAAAAGGGAATTTCACCCAGTGCCAATTGTATGCAATTAGACCCTGGTGAAATTCCCTCTTCATCACAACAGTTAAAGTTGCAGGCACTATACTAGAGTGACCATATACAAAAGAAGGCAGGCCCCTGCAACTTTAACTGTTGTGACAAAGAAGGAATTTCACCAGGAACTAATTGCATACAAATGACGTTGGCTGAAATTCCCTTTTCTCTACAACTGTTAAAGTTACATGAGCCCTGTCCTCCTTTTCAGATAGTCAGCCTACCTTAGGAAATTTCTCCGATGCATCATACCTCTGTAACTCTGACTGTGCACCAAGGGAGCAGAACCTCTTTCAGCCTGAGGGCCAAATTCAAATTCATAGAAGCTCCCAGGCAAGAGGAGTGGGGCCAGAATGCCAGCCTATTTTAGCTTAAAGCTGTTACTGCCAGTAACTAAGCTTAGGAGAGGCACGTCAAACTTTTAAAATGAGGAAGGACACAAAAAAGCTGAGAAACAAACAAACCAATGGCGGTTGGAGGGGGGGAAGCGGCAGGGGTGAGGGGCTGGGGAAGAGGATGGGGCTGTCTGGAGAACCCCAGAGGGTCATATTGGTACCCCAGGTGAGCTAATCAACACCCCTGCTGTAGGTGGATAACAGGGATCTGCTGTGTAAAGCTTGGTTCCTTGAATAAGGGAATGCCTGGAAGGAAGGCATCTTCAAACTGCTTAGAAAAAAGATGGGTGGGGGACTCTTTTCCTTCAGTGTTTAGGGTAGTCAACCAGGGAAGGAGAGCCTGTGTGGGACTGGCTTACTGGGGCCCCTCTCAGTGGCTTGGGAAGAAGGAGCCACCACTACTCACACTCCAGACTCAATATGTCCTCAGCAGTGTTGGTCTTTTTAAAGCAATGGTTGATCCCCTGCTCCTGGAGGGAACAAGGACCTGGCTACAGCTGCTGAGGAAAAATGAATGGGTGTGGATGGTAGCAACTTCTCCTTTCTTCTCCATGAGCACAGATAACCTAGTCTCCAACCGGGGGCCCTCCAGACTACAACTCCCAGCATTCCTAACTGTTAGCTACCTGGATGGGGCTGCTGCAAGTTGGAGTTCAAAACACCTGAAGGGTATAGGGTTGGGGAAGGCTGCTTCAAAGCTTTTCCTACCTTGGTCAATTGTTCTCCATGCTGGTGGAATGGAGCCCCTTCATTCAGCCATGTGAAGAATATCTGATTCGGCTTTGTATCGATCTAGCCAAATGCTGTCTACTCTGATTGGTAGCATCTCTTCAGGAAGTCAAGCACAGAGGGGTCCTTCCCACTACCCAATCTTTACTTTTAACTGGAGATGCTGGGGATCAAACCTGGGACCTTCTTCATGCAAAGCATGAGCTCTGCCTCTGCGCTACAGCCCGTCACAAGCTGGAGGATGATCTCCACCTATGTGTTCCCTCCTTATGTGAGATGAGCCGAGCTCAAGCTTCAAAGCTATGCCTGTTCAAAAATTATGACAAAATAATGTCTCAGTACAAGCCATGATAAATCTGTGGGGTTTAGAGTCTGTATTTGACGTGGCAAAATCTGAAATCTTCTATCATAGCTTCCTTTTTTTGCGGGGAGGGAATTATGGCAGAGAAAACACACATGTCTTGCCCTTAGACCTATGGAGGAACACTTGCAATAACATGTACAATGTTTTGTGAGAACCAGAAGGCTAGTGTGCCAGCCCAGTGTTCTCAAGATTTTTTTGACTACAATTTCCATCATCCATGGCTAGTTCCGCTTGCAGGCTGGAGAGATGGGAGGTGTAGCCCAAATCACCTGGAGGACACCAAGTTGTGTGTATAAGTGGACTGGATGTGGGGCTTTGGTATCAAAACACTCTGATCAGTGATTTGCATATAAACAATTGGAGATCTGGACTTTGCCTCGCCCTCTGCTTAGCTGAGAATGTTTATTGGGCAGTGTCATCTTTTCTCCAGGCATATGCAATCACAAAGCAGTATCTCTCTCTCTTTCTCTCCCAGGTACTATCGGGACATCACCAAGATGGCTTCCATCAGTGATCAGGACATGGATGCGTACCTAGTGGAGCAATCACGGCAGCACGCTGGTGAATTTAACACACTGGGTGCACTGGGGGAGCTCTACAGCTATGTGGGAAGGTACCGTGATGAGGTGAGACTCCGTCATAACTTTTTCTTCTACTCACCATTTCTTACTCAGGGCTTCTCCACATGGGGCTTTTATCCTGCGATTGAGATTTGATTACTCATAGAAATTTGCAGGTCCTTTACATGACGTTGCCAACCTCTAGCGCCTTCCCCCTGCTTTCCAACCATTTCCACAGTTTTATTTGAAACGGAGATAGTGAGCTGTTAAAAAAACGCAATTTGAATTTGTCCATGCAAAGAGGGAGTTACAATATAACAGCATCGCCATCTAGTGGCTAAATAATGAAACATATAGAACTTGCAGATAAAGGCAATCCTACCCCACACACACACACCAAAAAAAAAGAGGAAGTGCGTGTAAAGGAGCGGATTTTAATCCTGCAAAGAATCCGGAAGCAGAAGCCCTGGTAAAGTTGGTGGATAAAAACCTGGTGTGGAGAATCCCCCAGTCTATAATCCAACAGTGCTTGAGGGGCATTTACATCTGATGATGGTTGATCTTTGCATGGAACCTGGCATTGTATCTCTGTTGTTAAATTGGATGAGGGGAATTGAGGTACCATGGCATGGTAAGACACCATTGTCTACCTGCTTCTCTAGTATCCTATACCCTTCTGTTCTGCTGTCAGTATTCTCTTAACAACAGCCCTACACCTCAGTAACTAAAGGATGGTTTAGTTTAGGAGTAGGATACTGGAGAAGGTATTATGACAAGTGGAGACTTCTATACCATTCCTATCCCTTCCACTCACCCGTTTCCCTTCTCTGAAGGAATTTTAAAAGGGGTTGTTCTGTGTGTGTGTACCATCATTTTGAATATGCAACCTCCAATTAGAAGTTATTTTGTGACATGCAAACCCAGACACTGCATTAATCACGGATTAACAATCCACAGTTAACCTGTGATTATTAAGTTAAATGTTGGTTGTTTAACCCACAGTTAACCCATAGTATCCGAGTTCGCATATCATAAAATAACCTTCAATTGGACACTGCATATTCAAAATGTCGGGAGCAAATTGCCGGCAAATAACCCACAATTTGACGCCGTTACATGCAAACTGGATCTGTGTGAGCATGTCTTCACTCATCTCTTTTGCCTCTCATAAACAGGTTTGTCAGCATTCTGGGGGATGTTTGACCAGAAGTGGTGGTGGTGGGGGAAGTGTGTGGGTCCATCATGGGAAGTTAAGCTTCTCTCAAGCTACTTTTCAACACCTTAAAAAACGATTGTCTGACTCCAGCCTGAGATGCTGCATCAAGGTGACAGGACAGAGTCTTTTTCATCCCCTGACCCTGAACATGCCTTTCCAATTTTACCAGGTTTCTCTCCATCCTAGAGCCCAGATCTTGTTCCCTTTTTGCTCCCGTGAGCTTGGGGCTGAGCCCCTCCTGACCTTTTTCACCTTTCTCTTTTCCTTCCCTTGTTCCGGACCTTTTTGTTTCCAACCTATTGCCCTCCCCTTCCCACCCCAGATCCTGACAGCGCTGGAACGTGACGCCGCCTGCCGGAAACACAAATTGAGGCTGAAGCTTGAACAAGTCATCACTCTCGTTTCTGGAAATAGCTGAGAGTGCTAGGGGGGCGAGGGGGCAAAGGGGGGGCACGCAGCCAGCGTAGACGGACGCCTCAGAAAGGACTCTACCTCCAACCCTGACTTGTGGCCTCGCCAAGGGCGACAGACTTGGCATTTTTAACCTCCCTGTGGGCCAGAGACATGTGACCTTTTTGCCCTCTAAGGCTGAAATCGTGGGGTTACAGAAAGAGGTTGGGGTGCCCCCTCCCCCTGACCTTCAGCCCGGAAGCAATAACAAGCGCCCTTTCCTTCGTATCTATATTGGGAGGGGCAACTCAGAATGAGCAATGAGGTTGGGGTGCAGCCAGATAGTGCCCCCTCCCCCCTCATACTGGCAGCTAAATGGAGATTCCCTCACCCCAAAATGTTTGTGGACCCTCCCTTGAATCATACAGACCATTCCCTAGTCCCCCACTCCTGGTTGGTAGCTGGTGGAATTCGCCCTTGTTCTGTTTTTGGTAACCATGACAATTGGGTATTTTTAACCCTTACCTGACAACACTCCACCCCACCCCACCCCACTCACCCCCACCCCACCTGTTGTGCCCTCTCTGGGTGCAGTGCCTTACTCATTAATTTATTATTGCATCTCGTTAAGATTATTGGCTGTAAATGATTCCATTCCCTGGGTGTAGAGATTTCAGTGTAAAAAGTCCTCCCATTTCCCCCTCATTCTTGGAGTCTGTGTAAATATTTGCACTGCAGCCTGGAGGGATTCAATACCACCACCACCACCACTCCTCCCAAAAATGAAATACAAAATAATTAAAATTCCCCATCGGGGGGGTTAATGAATTGGGGTGGGAGTGTCCCTGCAGCTGCACGGGGCTTTTTATTGGTTCATTTTATAATTCCATTTTTCTTTTGCTAAATAAAAACCTGGGAAAAAATGATTGGTTTGATATCATGTCAGGAGGGGTGCTTGGGGGAAATGCCATGAGAAAGGAAACTTTGGGAAATGGGGGCCCATCCCCTGGCATTTTAGTTTGACATGGAGGTATTTTGGTCAGCCCGTTCCCTCACCTGTAAACCTCTGTCCATCTGCAGGATCAGTCCCTCTGACCAATATGTGTTTCCTTCTGACCAATATGTGTTTCTCATTTGAACTGGACCTGAAACTTGGGAAATTGCTGCCCCTTTTCAAGCTGGATAAGATCATGTTGTTTTCCTTTTTTTTTAACTGTAATTCCTGGTCTTCGGACAGACCCATTTTCCTGCAGCATATTTTTCTTCCCTCTCAAGAGCTCCATCTGTTAGCAGCATTCATGTTTGCTGCTGAACACACAGCTTGTACATGGGGCGACAAGATGCACATCCTTAAATACCTGTGTACATGGATTGGGCTGTACGATCAGGACTACTGGGCATGTATACAGGTTGTTTAAGGATGTATATTTGTCATTCACATGTTGCATAAAGAAGGGGAGGCTCTTTAACTTTTCTTGGGATTGAGAATCCCTCTCCTTGACACGGTGTACCTCTTGACTGGTCTACATACACTAGAATGAGGTAGTAGAATGGACTTCACCATTTTAGACTGTAGGACAGGGATGTTATTCCTCAGCAGCACTAAAGAGCTCTAGTGTAGAAGCAACCTGGGTCTATTAAAAGGTGCCCATCGTAGGAAGAGTACCTGTTGCTTCAGTTGTTCTGGAGCAGCTTTTGGACTAGTTGGTTATTTGGACATTCTCTGAATCTAAACATCTCACTGACCAGATGCTTTCTACCTGCCTCCAGGCTATTTTGGCAAATGCTATTCATTCTGCATGCAACTGCTGGCTCTCCTGTGGCATGATCCCCCTTCCCATTTGGCCAGAAGCAGGATTTAGGTGCCTGAAACAAAGAGCAGTCTTAACTAGCTTTGACTGTTGTACCAAGAGATGGCCAGAGGAAGTGGCTAACTTCGCAGGGCAACACAGCAAGCTCTGGCAACTGCACCTGCTACAGGTAGCCTTAGCTGGGGTCCCAACCAAGTCTAACAGGCCCATCATTTTTGTGGCCCACGGTCAGGAGTTGCATCATGCATCCCAGGACTTAAAAGAACCAAAGGGTCTTCCCAGTGAGGCATACAATTTTAAAAAGAAAGAAATGGCTGAAGGAGAATGAAAACGTGTGTGTGTGTGTGCCCCCATCTGCCCAGCCCCAGTCAGTTGGCAGTCTTACTTACACAAGAAGCTTATTCTGAAATAACTACCACCTTTTGTTTCCATTTTTGCAGCTATGCAGACTACTTCGTTCAAATTTGCACACATTGGCTGCATTCGGACAACACATTAAGCAACTGAGGGCGGGGGGGGGGAAACAATAGTCAGTTGTGTTGCTTATTGTGTTGTGTGGAGGGTAACACGCCGCTCACAAACTACTGACGGTATGCTATTCCGCCCTAATAAGCAACTGAGAGAAACAACTGGCTTGCAAGTTGTTTAGCTCGAAGCCAGTTGTTTAAAGTGTTGTGTGGAGGTATGAGTGGGTTAATGGTGTGTGGTGAGTGGGTTAAAACACAAGCCCATAGAGGCAGGCGGCAAGAGCGACCAAAGCGGCAGCTGCTACAACTGGTGCAACTTGCAGAGGCTGCTGGGATAGAACTGGGAGGACTGAGGGAGAGTGGGAGGAGGGGCGGGGGCTGTGTCAGTCAAATGCCAGATTGACTATTAGTCCACTCAATGCCAGCCCTAACCACCCCCAGTTATGTAGGAATATGTTGTGTGGGGAGTACCCACAAAATAACCAACTGTGAGTTGGCTACTCAACCCACCATTGACTAATGTGTTGTCCGAATTCAGCCATTGAGTAGCAGGGAGGGGATGAATTTAGCTCTCTACTGTCCTTGAAGTATCCTGTGTGCCTAAAAGGGGGGGGCTGCTCTTAAGGGTGGTAACTAATCTGCATTGGGCATTTATTGAGCACTCAGTTTGATATCCTTGCAGTTGTGAAGGAGGCGGCATTTTGGAGTTCTTGGTTTAGACTTGAGATTTATTTATTTTTTAATAAACTCTGGTGTTTTAGGAATGGGCCCAGGGGCTCTGCCAAAGAATGCATTGTGGGCTCCCCAGGCATTTGTGGCTGTCTGATGGCAGGGAGACGCTCGTGCGTGTTTGCGTGCAATGTGTGTGTTTTGATGTGGGAGGGAGGCAAGCCGGCAGCGCCCAGGAGGGGAGGCAGCAGCAAGATAAAAGGGAAATGTTGGTGGCAGCTTTATGAATAAGTCATGGACACATCAGGGGCCTCATTAGCAGAAGCTCCAGGGTGCTGGCTAGGTGGGGGGGGGGGGGGAGATTGTTTGTGCCTCCTAAGCATCAATGTGACTTATGGAGTTAACAGGGTTTTAACTGTCAGGCAAAACTAGGGAAGTGGGAAGAGAAAGCATGTAGAAGGAGTAGATGTCAACTTTGTTCTTAGTACACAGGATGGGCTAAAACCTACGCAATCCAGTGGTCCCTATTATGTCTTCTTTTTTTTAGCTTGCAATGTAAGGGGTGGGGATTTTCCCCCCCTTCAAGGGCCACATTCCTTTGGGGGGGGTGACTGTAATATTAGAGGCCACTTGCTGGTGGTTGGTGGGGAAAAACAGGGCAGAGCATAGCCCAAAATGAGCAGGACTACTCCCTTTTCACTTTTCCTCTCCCTCTCTGGCCAGCAGGCTGCTTGTGGAGGGACAGATCGCTTTTGACATCAGCCCACCTAGGGCTGCAAGTTGCTAACTCCTGTCTTACCTGCAGGTGCATGAATCTTGCCATTCTCCAGATTTGCGTCCCCTCTTTTAGGAGGGGGGAGGGTTCGGCTCTAGTACACATGCATATGAATGCATATGCAAACAAAATGCATATAGTCACGCTATTTCACACTGTGCAGCTGCTAAGTTTAATTTTGAACTGCTGATAACCTATTCTAGGGCACTTCTATCTTCTAATTAACATCTTTTAGCGAAAGTGGAGGAGAGATGTCTCTTCGCTTTTCGATTTGGTGCAACGGCAGTCTCGGTAAATGCATACAACAAGTGGAGAAGCCCCTTCAGGGATGTTTTTAAGGTAGATGGGGCACAACATTCTATATTCTTTGGTGTGAGATTTGGAAGTGTTACACATAGACGAGTGTGACTCTTTTTCTGTGAAACAGTGAAGGGGATGGAAACTGTGCCTGTGAAATGGGGAGTGTTTCGGAAGCGGTGCTAAGGTAAAAAAACACAAAACCACTGATTTGAGCTTCGGCCAATATCTAATGGGAGTTTTGGGAACAGATCCATTTGCTAAATTAAGTTTTTGTTTTTAATCCAGATTTTAGTGTTAGCTGCTTCGAGCACCATTTTTTGGCAGAGGGGCAGGATATAAGATAAATGTGAACACCTATTCTTCTCCCACCATGACTCCACCCCCCCCCAGCAAAGGGAGGGGCCGTAGCTCAGCGTGACAGAACACCTGCTATGCATGCAGAAAGTCCCCGGTTCAATCCCCGGCTTCTCCAGGTAGGGCGAGGGAAGAATCCTGCCTGACACCCTGGAGAGCCATTGCTGCGAGTCAGTGCCAACAATACTGGGCTCGACGGACCAATGGTTTGACTCAGTATATAAGGCAGCTCCCAATGTCCCACCTCTGTTCCAAAGTTCAACCTCACATTGTATCAATAGCTAGTGGCCCCTCTGCTACATCTGGCCCTTTGAAGGGCGCCATCTTCCCCCTTCCTAAACACTTGCCTGTCTCAGGGCCAAAATAAGGTAGTAGATAAATAACATCTGTAGCCACCCTTCCAAATGCGGCCCTGCAGCAAAGCTATTTGCTCAGCACGAATTAAAGAGGTTTAGCCCGCAGCGCTATCTATCTTCCAGTCATACAACCGTGTGGGGAGAGGAGTAACAGGGATCTGCCCGCCGCCGCCGCCACCAAATAAAACCAGTGCAGAGACTGAGCCAAGAAGGGAGGGTCTGGTGCTTGTTACCCTGAGGCTTTAAAAGGCGGAGGGGGGAAGCAACACACGCCACGCACACATCCCTTCCCCAGCTAATTCAATCTGGCTCCATCAGCCTTGACAGTGCAGCCCACAAAGGGCCACTCAGGGAAATGAAATGCCCACTCCCATTAAACTCGCTCCTCTGACAGGCAGCAGCTGATTCCCACTCTTGCATGGCGTGTGCCCTTTCCACTTCAGCCCCTCTTCCCCCACTCTCCCTGGCCCCCCATCTATCTGGGTCTATCCTCTGCTCGCTCGCTCGCTCTCTTTTCTCCTCCTCCTTGTTCAAGGTCTCTTTCTCTCTCTCCCCCAGCCCCCTTCATCTAGGATATAATCTTCGGAGCTGGGAGAATTTAAATTCTTCCACTTCCTTTGTCATTTCTAGCCCATCAGTGACAGCCCCCACCTTCCTCTCTCCGCCACTTCTCCTCCCCGCTCAAGATTATCCTTTATTATGGAGAAGCAGCAGTTCTGCCTTTAATCCCATGGGAGCTGTCTAAATCTGGCCTCTTCCGAGCTATTTTTCTATGCAGCCGGTGAAACCTTCTGCCTCGTGGCAGAGCAAAACCACGCCTTAGCTGGAGAGAGGGACGAACTCTGGGACCTTGTTTCCAATGCTGCGGTTTGGCCCTGGAACAGGGGAAATGCTCCGAAGCATGTGCAAAGTGTGCTTCCCTTCTCACGCACATATTTTGGATTAAGAGGCAAGGGATGAGTCCTGGCACATCTCCCTAGAAATGAACCTACACAGAGAGCTATTATTAATGTCATACACTCAAACATTTCCATGAATAAAAAGAGGGGCATGCCCATCTTCACAGTAAGGACCACTGCCTGCTCTCTCCTCACTAAACTGACCATAAATGTTTACTTTAATAATATTATTACAATATTATTTTTTAATCACAGTGAGCTTGATTTAAGCATAGCTGTAATTCCAAACCCACACAGCAACATTTATTATCTGTATTCTTCCAGATAAACAAAAAGTAAAAGAAGCTGTATTGGTCTGTAAGCAAACTTCCCCAACCTGGTGCCCTCCAGATGAGTTGGACTACAACTCCCAGGGATGCTGGGAGATGTAGTCCAACACATCTGGAAGGCACCAGGTTGGGGAAGGCTGGTCTATAAGAAGTGCAAAATAGGTGTCAAATGGGGAGCGAGGCGAGAACAGGAGAAGCTATGCTGTGGCATTTTCCATCCATGCGTGTGCACGTTTACATTCCTGCGCTCCAGAGTCAAAATCCATCTTCCCAGCCCACCACTTCCGAGTTTGCTGCCAGAGATCCAACATTTTCCCTGAAGTCAAAACAGGGACAATGGCTTTGACAGAAAGATGTCAGAAATCGGTGGCTGTCGCTGGGGAATGGAAGGGTTCAGTCGCACAAGCACAAGCGAAATGTTGGCTTCCTTTTAGCCTTGTAATGCTTTGCTCCAGGCGTTCCCTAAGATTTAGAGGGCCTTGCTTACCTTCCCTGTGACATTAAGGGGCGTCGTGCTACAGAATGGAAAGGTGCCAGATTTGCCCCTCCCCACCCTGAACTGCTCAGTATCAACATTGTTGTTGACCCTACTCTTTAGCAGTGGTTTATGTGGGTTGGTGGGGGGGGGGGGAGGAAGGTGAGGGAATCCCACCGCTGACTTCATCTATTAACCTTGTGTCTGCTGCTTGCCCACTGAGGGAAGGCGGGGGGTGGGGAGCGGATGAATAATTAACAATCAACCGGAGCAGACGGTGTCGGTGGCCAGGGGCCGAGGGAGCGTGTGGGTGGCTGCCTGCCTCCCTCCATCTGCTAAGGTCACGCGAGGGTGGGGAGATGGGATGTACATGCTCACGCTACGCCACAAGAATGCAGCCTGCAGCAAAGGGTGTGCGGACGCTAACATTGGGGTTATGGGAGACAGCTTGGCACTCTGGCACGGTGACGAAGGAGGGGAGGAGAAAGGCCTTGGATGAGTCATGGGCAGGCAACAGATCCATCTAAGTTAGTTGTGGCTGTGCCCTAGTAAAAGCAGTGGAACTTCAGTTAGTCACAAATGGGACCTTCCACCAAGCGTTGCTGGGTTTTTGCTGGAGTGCTCCAATGCAGGATTCCATCCAACCAGCCATGCTCTTTCCCAACATATTCTCGGGGTGGGCAACACGGCACCTTCCAGATGTTTTCGACTACAGCTTCCATAAGACCCACTCAGCCTGGCCCATGACCAGAGATTATGAGACTTGTCGTCCAAAAACATATGGAGAACACCAAGTTGCCTAACCCTGCAATAGGATATCTTGGGAAAGGACATGGCACGTTCGCTACAATCTGGTAGGTTGTTTTCCATTTCCCTTCTAACAGCATTGCATCGCTATTGATGCAGTGTTCATTTGGTTGGTTTTGGGGTTCCCTCACTAGGGTTTCCCCCCCTGAGGATTGTTTGTACTTCTCCAAATTTAGGGGTTCCTCCAAGCCTGTTGCTACCTCCCTGTTGTATGGGGGTGATGCAGGTTTGCCTACATAATGTTCCACACTGAGAATTATTTGCTATTCATATATAGCACGGGTAGACAGTGGCCAGTTTGTACAATCAAAATAATCTACCGTGGTTTATTTAAACTACAGTATAATGGGCATGATTTCAATTAATCACCGCCCAGGCGCAGTTTGTCGTGTCATCCAAACTGGGGCAGCATGGTGTGGAGGAGGAGGAAACAACCCCCAACAACCCAACAACACCCCATGGGTTATTAGAGGGTTGTTTCCCCATGGGACACATTTTTCTCCTTCTCCCAAAATACTAGAATCTGGGGTCATCCCATGAAGCTGATTGATGGGAGATTCAGGACAGTTAAAAGGAAAGACTTCTTTAGACAGTCTGTAGTTAAACTATGGAATTCACTGCCACAAGATGTAGTGATGGCCACCAATTTGGATGGCTTTAAAAGGGAGCTGGATATATTCCTGGAGGAGAAGGCTATCAATGGCTACTAGTCCTGATGGCTATGTGCCACCTCCAGTATCAGAGGCAGTAAGCCTATTACACTGTGGAACATAGGTGGGTGGATGCTTTTGCACCATGTCCTGCTTGTGGGTCCCTGGTCGACAGCGTCGGCCACTGAGTGAACAGAGCGCTGGACTAGATGAACCCTTAGTCTGATCCAACATGACTGCTCTTACGTTCTTATACTTCCCAGATTCGGATGACACAAGTTGTGCTTCATTCTAAATAAACCATTTTGATTGTGTGAATGAGGTCATCAGTGCACCCCCAGACACTTTTCTTGCTACCCGCCAAGATGCCCTACCAGCATTAACGCATGTTTAACATTAACACATTTCCTTACCAGCAGTTGGGATTGCTGTGAAATAAGTTTCTGTTGTTACTAAAAACTCTGGGTTCAAAGAAGTTGTTTAGCGTGATGGGGCATAGACCCCTCCCATCTCTGCCTTGTACTCAGGGCAGGTTGCTTGTCATTTGCCAGTCCTCCCATGGCTATGCTTTTGTGGTGATGCCCACAACAGTTTCTCAAATTGCACCATCCCATTAGGAATGCAACTAAACAGAAGGCTTTGGGAAAGGCAGAATTAAGGGTCACTGTGTGTAGACCAGTCCTCTCCACATACCTTTCCCTATTTGCAAGCTTGAAAGTGCCAACTGGCAAACTGAGCCATACTGCAGATCTCAAACACTACCATCATTTAGAGCAGAGGTGGGAACCTCTTTTAGCCAGAAGGCCAGATTCAATTTTGGAGACCCTCTTCAGGAGCTGCATTCCAGTGGGGGTGGGGTCAAAATACCAACATATTGTAGCTTAAAGCTCTTGTTTCCAGTTAGCTTTAGGAAAGGCATTTCAACATTTTTAGAATTGGGGGGGGGGGGGAATTGCCAAAAAGCTGGGAAACCACCAAAATGATCAATGTCTTGGAGGGTAGAGGGCAGTGTCAGGGGGCATGGCTATCTGGGAAACCTAGGGCTGGAGATTCCCCCCACCTCTGACTTGGAGAACATCCTGAAAGTTAATAATATGAACACACTGGTAGGGAGCAAAGAATCTACAGAGATGTTTACAATAAAAGTATACTTGAGTCTCTTCACGTCTGTATTCCAGGATAGAAAATGGGAGGCAGCCATTTTAAAACTGAACACATGTTCTCTAGTTGACATAAGATTTACAATCACACTACAGAATGTGACAATGGTGTCTGTTTTGGTCTAGTGTGCATATATGTGCTGGAAGTGTAGATCCTTGTACAACATTTTTGCTAGGGGGAGAAAGAACTTTCCTTGAATTGGAGGAAGGGTGGCTACTTCTGCATCACCAAAAAACAGGACATCAATGTGCGTTAACATTTGTACATGCTAATTGATATATAGATGCAAATTTATAAATGTCTATATTTTAAATAGAAAATTTCATCATAGTGAGGAAGACTGGCTAGGTGACCTCAGTCAGCTACCTGTTGATGGGGAGCTTCAAGGCCCCTCTATGTTCTCCCTTCTTATGGTTCTTTACCTTTGAACCTTTCCACATGAGGCTTTTATTGTGTGCTCGTGACAGCATGATACTTTACGGGTCGTTTACACAATATCATCTTCCAGGGTCTCTCCCAAGATTTGAAACCATTATCACGGTTTTTTTCTGATGAGGAAAGTGTAGTATTATTTAGAAATAGTGGAATGAAAATAAGTGTGCAATTCTGCTGTACCACAGTGCCATCTAGTGGTTGTATAATGAAACATATAGAAAGGCAGAAAAAGACAACCCCCAGAAAAAAGCACATTTAAAAGAACCAATTTTAATCTTGCAAAGAATCCAGAAGTAGAGGTTAAGGTGTGGGATAAATAGCCTCAAGTAGAAATGCCTTTTAAAGCAATCTTCGACCAGACAGCCCTTAAAATGGTGGACAGCTTCAAACAGAGGACTGTCCTTTGGCAACCTTTCAAATAGAGGACTGTCCTCTATAAAGTAGGACCCCACCCATCTTAACACAGCATGCCCAGACTTAGCTCTGGACAGATGAAATACTCAGTTCAACAAGGAAATGCTTTCAGGGGCACTTTGCCCATATAACCCCTTCCTTAAAACAACAACTTTACCCACCCTGAGGGGATGGAACTCTGTATATGCTCAGAGGTACTAATTCAGCTACACTGTGGGCAAACAAAACTGTGGCATGCCTAAAAGGTTTATTGGAGAGACTTTCAGATTTGGCTGCACCATCCCGCAACCTCCACAACTTTTGATCTGTTCGCATAGTCAAATCTAGTAACATACAGAAAACTCTACCGGACGTGTATTTATTCCCAGTCCTTGCTACACGTCATGACCCCTATGGGGTCAGGCCTGATGACTGTTGTTAAAAACAGGATGGCTGCACTGGGGGAGACGGATGAAGAATGGGGCTAGGGTGTCGCGGTACATTTTGAAGTGCAGGCACTCATCATGACAGCCCCCATAACCATGCCCCCCCCAAAAAAAGTCCAAAGATTCAGTCAGCTGTCTTAATTGCCCTTTAAGGACCATGCCACTCCAAAATACTTTGTACTACAATAGGGAACAATATATTGTTGCTGGAACAATTCATGTCCCTACAGTTACTGTGAGGACTGCAGCTATTTATTTATTTATTTTATTCCATTTATATACCGCCCCATAGCCAAAGCTCTCTGGGCGGTTTACAAAAATTAAAAACATTGAACAATTAAAACACCGATATACAAAATTTAAAAGCATAAAGCATAAAAACAAGTTAAAATTACAATATCCTTCTGGGTCAAAGCACAACAACACAAAAACACAAAAACCCTCATCATACGCTGTTAAATGCCTGGGAGAAGAGGAAAGTCTTGACCTGGTGCCGAAAAGATAACAATGTTGGCGCCAAGCGAGCCTTGTCAGGGAGATCATTCCATAACTGGGGGGGCACCACTGAAAAGGCCCTTTTCCTTGTTGCCACCCTCCATGCCTCCCTTGGAGTAGGCAACCGGAGGAGCTTCGATGTGGATCGTAGTGTACGGTAGGTTCGTGTCGGGAGAGGCGCTCCATCAGGTATTGTGGTCCCAAGCCGTGTAAGGCTTTATAGGTTAAGGCTAAGCTCAGAGGGAGCAGCGAATTCTGGGGGGGGGGGGGGGGGGCAGCGTCAACGGCGGTAGTTTGTCAGCACTAATAAAGTGCCGGTGCTGAGTCCCTGCCAAGCTCTGGTTCCACTACACCAAAGGCTGAGGATGTAGAGCAGGAATGTTTTTGGACAGCAACTCTCAGCTTCTCTCGCCATTGGCTGTGCTGGCTAAGGATTGGTGGGGGTTGCTGTCCGTGTTCCCCACCCCTCTAGCGGAGGAAAGGACAACCTGGGCCAGTGATCCAAAGAGCACGTTCCCTAACCCTCCTGTCTTTCCATCCGGTCCTTAGTAGTTGTGGGGGGGGAGTGAGATTTGCTGAACAGTTACCGCATTTCCCAATCTGTAACGATGCGTGATTCATGCCATCGCCTGTCACTGGTGTCCATTAGTGGCTGGCAGCACCACATAACTTTTTATCAAGAGCAGGAATCGGAGTGGTGGGGGGAGGAACCATCAATCCCACCCGGGGCCTGTCACAGCCACCCTTCTCTCTCCACCCACCCCCCACTACCCCCAGTTGGTGATTTCACCCGCCAGCCGCCGCTAATGGCCTCGTAAATGAAATTTTATTGTTTCTGTCTCAAAAAAGTCCAGGGAGAAAAAGAGCCAAAATATAAATCCTGAGGAGGGGGAGGGGGCGATGATCTCAGAATAAGACTGAGGAGGGGGAACGGGGGGGGGGAGGGAGAAAGGAAGAAAGAAAGAAAGAAAGAAAGAAAGAGGGAAGGGAAAGGTTGTTTTTTCCACCCTTCATACATAGCTCAATTGAGGTGAGGCATTAAGGACTCCCTCTGTACAGCAAGGGGACAGAAGTCCAATTTGTAGGAGAGAAATGGGTTAAAATGGGTCAGAATGGAAACATCATTTTCTTTCTGGGCAAAGCACAGGAGGCTCAAAGTCAGCCCCAAGTGGAAACAGCCGACATTGCGACATCCTTGCTCCTTGGCCTGTAACAGCCTCCAACCAATGAAGCATCCAAACCAAAAGAAGCTCAGATTACCACAGCCTCAGCTAAAAAACACACACCCAATCCTGGCAATTCAGTAGGAAATGCAAATTTAAGCCAGCAAGAAGCTTGGCTATAAAAGCAGATCTCAGCCTGGAATAAAAAAATGGTTCTCCACAGTGAGATGTGCAAAACAAAGGCAGACTCTCTTGCCTGATGCAAGAAGTGTTGACTGTGAACAGGGGCAGAGAAATCCAGGAGGCAAAAAAGTTAGATGGAAATTACTACCATAGGCCAGAGAGAAAGAATATGTTACGATTTCTGATCTATCAGTGCCAGCCAAATGGATGACGTGGGTTGGATGGCTCCTAGTTTCTATCACCTCCTACTGCTGGGATGAGCAGAAAGTAGAGTAGGATCTGTCGGTAAATCTCTGGGTGATTTGCAGTAGAAGACCAAGATTTTCGGTTTCCCACCTGTCTATCAAAAGCAAAAACTCAAAACGTTCTTGCCGTGAAATTAGGCTGGTTTTCCCTGAAGTATTATTTTACAGCCTCCTAAGAAAAAGCAGAGAAAGGAACCCTATAAGCTGCATGTCATGGAAAGTAGGCGGGTTTAAAATAGAAGTAGTCATGGCTGGTACAAGGTGAAACAGCCTGGTTCAAACTCTGGAATTTAGAGGGAGAAATGAAGGCAGGAACTGGTGTTGGAATAGTTCAGAGCGACTTCTTAAAGTGTTGTTCCTTACATAGTGTGTGTTTAGCTACTTACGCATCACCCAAAAAAGAGCACAAGGGGCCTAAAATGTGCATTTGCAAATTGACGCTTATAGGTGTGTATGTTGAAAAAAATGCTACCACTTCTGTAGACATGTATAAACACAGCTCACCACAGTGGAGAAGGCTGTGTCCAAGTGACTTGCTGTCCAGGTGCTATGAATGGGCAGCTCCAAAGCCTCTTGACTCCCTTCTTACGGCTCTTTATCTTTAAATGGGACTTGGACTGGAAAGATCTTTAAAGGACTGTCCTCTGTAAAGTATGACGCTAGTCTGGGAGGGGAAGGAGAACTGGGAAGTAAGTTCACATGCTGAAAAGTGGAAGAGAATGGGCAATAAGGCGAGATGCACATGACCAAGAGCTACACAGGTAAGAAAAATGCTGATTTGAAATAACCAGCCAAGTCTTTAGCTCCAGGCCTCTGCTGTATTTTGTTTTCCAAGATCCACTAGAGAAGAAATGATTAGTAGGGTTTAGCAAAGGTACTAGTAGAGTGCCCCTTTGGAGGAGGTGCTACCAAATAAGAAGAACGTTCTGTTTTCCTCTTTGGAACCTCTAGTATAATTCACATTAAAATTTTAGTCCGTCCAAATTTTGCTTCATTTGCACGCAGGGAAGGGAAGAAGTGTTAGGTTGTATTAAAGCCGATTTTATGTTCTATTTTGGCCACACACAAAAAAGGCCCTCCCACAGAGGTACACAAACATTCGTATTTTATTGTGCTCTTTTATATTCTAATCACAAATTGCATCAAAACTGTTGTCTATCCGTCTAAACATTTTTTCAAAACCCACCAATGCAAAAGCACAAAATAAGGGGACTCGGTTGTCATAATGTCCTGCACACATATGTTGCTGTTGTGAGTGACCCTGGGTGTGTTGTACTTCCTGTTCACACTTTCTCTTCAGTCCACCACCAGTTGTAACTGTGGGAGTATTACTATAACAACATTGCAGACCAGTGCCACTTTGCAACAAGTGTTGATCCAGGAGTTGCAAAATGCAGTAGAGTTTACTAGGCCTAGAAGAATTTTGTGGGGTCTTTTTCTTAACACACTCCTCCCTCCCCACAAGCTTGATCCAAAAATAAAACCATCCCAAAGTTGAGGATCACAAGCATATTTGGCATCTCATCATGGCGAAGAGCCTGTACATGGAAAATAGGTACTGGAGCTGAGCCTTGGCTCAGTTCCTGAGAACCCAGGTTTGCTTCAACCTCAAGCTGCAGCTAACCCTGATTCTTTAGGTAGCATCCCTATTTGATACAAGGATATCTGCAGGAAATTTTCCCAGGGATGATGAGAGTTGTAGTCTGGAAATCTGGAGGACACCAGGTTGGGGAAGGCTGATCTGTTGACTAAGCCATGGCAAGGCCTGGGCCCCAGGTCTACTGAATTGGGTAGCCACAGCCATCTGTTGTTTCTCAAGGAGTACACCTGGTGTCAGGACAATGCCTTTCCACCTAAGGCTGAACCACTCAGATTTTTTCCCCTGGCTCTCTTCAGCCCATCTAGCCCTTAAAGAAATGTATTGATGTAACAATCAACATCTTAATTGTTCGTCTTGCCTCTGGGGCTGGGGCCTATCTCACATCTCTGCCTCTTATACCAACTATTAGGAGGATTTAAAGTATTCTAACAGAATCGGTGGCGGTGGAAAAGGGTCAGCTTGTGGAACTCTGTGTTACAGAGGCAGAGAGTTCCTTAGGCCCTGAAACATAAGCATTTGCTATAAATAAGAAACCCCATGGATGGAAATGTCCAGTGAAGGATCAGTAACCCCACAGGTGGTGGCAGTGCTGGGGAGGGGAAATCCCCCATATGCCCAATCCAAACTGCATTCCCCTAAAAAACACAACATATCAGGAAACAGGATAATGACACACACGAGACTACACGGAAGGCTTGTACTACATTATTTTCCCATCAACACTGGGCGACTTTGCAGGGCTGGCATAATCCACATGCTCTCAACCACAGCCCTGCCCCCTGCAATATGGGTATAATAATGGTGGATTTTATCTACCTTGGAAAGGTTGCATTTTAAAAGTTTACAAACCTAGGCAGGAAAATAAGAATCACATTTTCCCCCTAGGAAATAAAACCTGAGTTAGAAAGATAACATTTATAATAATGTTATCATTATAACATGTATAATAATTTTTATTTATTTAGAGTAGAAACAGTGCTGACCAATCACAGCTACACTAAAACCCCTGCCTGTCTACATTTAATTTTATGGGGCAGTAATCATGCTCCACCATGGAAGACCAAAAACTAGGCTTAAAAAATTAACCAGGAAATTCTTTCTCCAGACAGTGGCTCAATTCGGACGACATGATAGTCAATGGTGGGTTGACTAACCCTAACCCTCACGCTAACCCTAGGGGGCACTCCCCACACAACATGGTAATAAATAATCAAATGTGGTATGGATGAGGATCAGCGCTGAGTTGACTATGGCAGCATTCGGATGACACAATAGTCAATACAACTGACGATTGTTTCCCCCATACCAGTTGTTTATTGTGTCGTCCGAATTGATCAATGAGTGTGTCCATCATTATGCCTTCATTCATTGGCTAAAATCCTGAAAGGCAGGAGGCAGCTAGTTTCTTACAAAACAAATGAACAGAATACCGCCTGCACATTTTGCTTTCTGTTTCAGGCTTTATAAGATCTAAGGGGGACAACTGTTCCACTTCCACCGCCATGGTCTGATACATGTGTTTGCTACATTCAAACTTTACATGTTTAAGTGTACACTTAAAACATTTTAGGGTCAATTCATTCATGCATGCATGGATATCACTTCGTTTGGCACGATGGTTCAAAGCTGAGTGTGTGAACTGACTGATACACTGGAAACTCTGAGGTAATGTGAGGTGATATCAAAGTCTTGTCTGTGAAGAAGTTTGCTTGATGTAGCTCGTTCAAACATGCCTGTCGCCATTTCAAGTAGCATTCACCGAATATGAAGCAGCCCTGAGAGCGAGAAAGCGCCAGCAGTGGGCCGCATGAATCCCTTGGACATTGGTGGTGTGGTCTCCTGCTCCCCGCATGCTGCCGCCACCACCAAATTCCTTCTCCTGCTGCTGATCAGCATTGCTGCTTCCACGCTGGTAATGGGGTTGGGGTCACTAGGAAAGTGGTGGAGGCTTTAGCCTCCATTTCCCTCAACACCTCCGGAATCAGCTTTCCCCCACCTCAGCAGCGTGTGTGTCTCATGTGCAGTTCCCGAACATGGCCCTTGGGGCCAAAATGTTTGTGCATTCCTGCCTTAGGCCCTACGGCTTAGGCGGACACTTGAGAAAGGTAATGTGTTAAAGGAGGGCCTGGGGCCGGTGTCAGCAGTGGGGCCCCAACGTCTCTCCAAGGCTGCCGTGTGTTGACATCAGCCCTGATTGGCCTGGGCACCAAGGGAAGAAAGCTGGATTCCCCTGCTAAAGGTTGGAAGAGACCACATACCCTTCGCCCAAACTCTGAATGACCTTGTGTGGTCAGGAGTCTTGCTGATTGGCAGACAAAACCCACCACTAACCCCTGGTTCCACCGCTGCCGCTGAACCACGATCGCTGCTGCCAGACTTCCCTGCATCATTAGGCCTCACCTTGTGGGCTCCTAGCAGCATTAATAAAGCCTTTAACATTGTTAATTGCTTCCCTGTCTGAGAAGAGGCTTGGGGGCAGCAGCTAGTGCAAAGCAAGTGGCTGTTAATAATCCTGCTCAGGACTTGTTGCCTGTGCTGCAGCTAAAAGGGGACAGGGGCTATGGGGGAGGCAGGATTTCTGGGTTCTATGGAGTCCAAATCTGGGAGGGGTTGTGGAATTCAGTAGGTTAAACGAAGAAAATGCTGCTGTCACCACTGGGGCAGGACTCCTGGGTTCAGTCTCCACCTGGCCACACACTCACAGCTCAAGACAAATAGCCTTAAGGCATAGGGGCACAGGAAAATACCCTTGAATGGGACCGTACTTTGGGGTGGCGGTGGAAATGTCTGAAGAAACCTTTACCATACACCTGTGTTCACACCTCTCTGTTAATTCAACCGTCATAATCCTTATTTTTTTTTACAACCACCAATGTGGGTTAGAATCCCCCCTAACACAATAAGCAAGCACTGAAAATATGGATGGGGGGCAGGGGAATCCACTAAGGTAGGGTGACCAGTTAAAGTTGCAGGCACTATATTAGAGTGACCATATACAAAAGAAGGCAGGGCCCCTGCAACTTTAACTGTTGTGATGAAGAGGGAATTTCACCAGGAACTAATTGCATACAAATGGCACCAGCTGAAATCCCCTTTTCTCCACAACTGTTAAAGTTACATGAGCCCTGACCTGGATTTTATCTGGTCACTCTACACTAAGGAAAGCTGTGGTTCTTTGTTTTGTATGTACATGCACACATGTATATGCAAGTTAAAAGAGAGGGACTTCGTTTTGTGGCACCTTAAGTATAGCCTTCCCCACCTCCACCCCATTTTAGTACCCTATTTGGAAACAAGGGATTTTTGTGGTTCCTTGTTCAGTGACTTCAATACACTAGGTAAGGCTGTTATGGTAGAAACCCGGATGATTTTAATTTCAGCTTCTTTTTAATGTATCCCCCCCCCCCGCAAGTAAAATGCAACCTGCTTGTAGTAAATGTAAATATCAAGAAGAAAGGCTTAGCATAAACCCCTCCCTATTGTGTTTGTGAGGCAGGGGGTGTTTTATTGGTGAGGCCCTTCCAGTAGTCACTCCATATGCAATAGGTCATAGGCAGAAATCTGCTGCCTCACCATCTAGCAGGATCAGAGAGGCTCACATGCGCTCTGCTGCACTGAAAGAACTCACATGGCGGGCCGTGGGGCCCAGCCCCAGCACAAACCCTTGCCATGGCCACATTCTCCACCATCAGGAGCGGAAATGCTTCTCCACCACCAGCGTGGTCAGCGGGAATGGGGAAAAGGCTCTACACAGGTACAGACAGACAATAGGGGTGTAGAGCTCCTCCATGTGAGGTGGGAGGGACCTGGCCCAGTCAGGGCCGCTCCTCATGCGGAGGAGCTCTATGCACATACATCAGCACGTGTGTAGAGGCTTTTCCCACGCTGGCCAAAAGCATGAATGATGGGCAAACGTTTCTGCGACAGGGTGGCGTAGGGTGTGGGCATGATGCACTTCAGCCCACGTGGTCTCACAGACCCCCCCCCCTCACATATTCTAGGGTGCATAATGTATGGCAGGAGAAGGGGATAGTAAAACCCTGAGGTGAAACAGTCAATGGATTTCAAGCTATGGGATACTTTGGGGGGGGGGGCGGGAAGAGTTCCAGATAGGTTAGGGGTACAGAACCTCAAGAAGCTCCATGTTAAACATACCTGCTTGCCACTATCTGTAGACTCCTGAGGTTCCTTTGTCTTCTTTTTCTTAGACCAAGGCTACTTCTACCTATCACCCCTTTCCCTAGCTCAAGGGAGTCCACCGCCTTCAGCCAGAGGATTGGATTTCATTCCGGAGAAGTTTTCAGAGGCTGCATTCCAGTGGTGTGTGTGTGTCCAAAGGCAAAAAAAAACTAAAATTACCAGCATATTTTAGTTTAAAGCTGCTCCTGCCAGGAACTAAGCCTCAGGAGAAGCATTTCAATTTTCTAAATTGGTGGGGAGCTGCACAAAAACCAGGAAACCACCCCGCAATCCGTGATTGGGGGAAAGAAGGTGGGGCTAGGGGAAAAGGGTGTGGCCTTCTGGAGAATCCCCCAGAAGGCCACTCCCCTTTCTGGGGGTTTGGCCCTTCCAGGGCTGAAGTTCTGCACCCAATAGAAAGATGGTCCTCTCCCTGATACACTTGTTTTCTGCTTGCAGGGAGCTTTGAACATTTTTAACATAGCAGAACATTGAAAAATACAATCTACCCCTCATCTGCGGGCTGAAATGGTACCCTCCTGTTCATTCTACCACCTTAGATGCCTACTACCTTGCTCTTTTACACCTGTAGATCCAGCTCTGATGGCATATTGGGATCAAAGAAAATAAAGCAAGTGGGGGGAACTGCATGGATGCCCCCTTCTCATAAGAAAATGACTTCCCCACTTGTCCTCCTCAGCCCCCTCTGACTGGGTGTGGTCCTCAGGGAGCACTACGTGGTGTTTAACACTCCTCTTTAATTTAAAACCAGTCAGGAACTAGGCCTCAGACAGTTGTACTCCACCCAGCCTGCCTGTAAATCTTCAACACTGACAACCCCCCCCCCCGCCTCTGGGTAGAGAGGTGGGGAGATTATAATGCGAATCGGATAAAAGTTCAGAGCAGACTCATAAAGATTAATTACGATCAGGGGGCTTTTAGCACATTAATCGTGTGCAGCCCTGGCATTCTATGCCAACTGTGTTTTCAGCCAGCAAGAGAGGTGGAAAGGGAGGGGAGCTGGGCAGTATAGATGCATGATGGGCCTAATCCTCAGATCTAGAAAGCAGTGGGGGCTGGGGGGGGGTTGAGAGAATGCAGAGCTAGGACTCCTGGGTTCGATCCCGTACTTTGGAGAGGTCTGAGAGTAATCGTTTTGATTAAGCCAAGGGGGAGCACAGGGTGGAAGCCAGCCATAATCAACAAAACAACACTCCAAGGAAACAACCAGACAAAACAGAGTGCCTCTCACTCTCCCTACCCATTTAGCCACTGATATCAATCCAGATTTTAATCTGATACAGCCTTGTCTCTCCCACCCCCTCAAAAAACAACAACAACCAGAACCACACCTGGACCACATCTAAGCTTTTCAGGAGTAGGCAAGGCAGCTGCAATCGCCCTTTGGATGCTGTCTGTTTTTAATTTTGTCCTGAAGGCCGAAAAAGTGTGAGCCAACAGTAGACATCAATAATAACAAGGAGCAGGGACCACCAAGAGTCTAAATGGCCACCTTCCCCAACCGTGAGCTGTAGTCCAATCCATCTGGCGAGCCCCCAGTTGGGGAAGGCTGGGCTATGGTGAGGGCTCTGTGTGCATCTCTATCAGCAACATTCTTCCCAGCCCCACAGCTAGGTCTCCTGAATTCTTTTCCGACCTTGGATTGGGGGTGGGGGCAATCTGGTGGACTGGAGTTAGATCCCCCCCCCCCGTAGTCCTCATTATCAGAGATCTCAGCCTGAGTGAGGAAATGGGATGCAGATGATGTCTGGAAGGGCGCTGGGGATCCCCTTCTGCTGCTTCCAGAGACATGTGCTCCCTGACCCGGCCTCTGCACGTCCCCAGAGGGTAATAAAGAGCCACTCAGGGTGAGGCGTTCCAGAGCCCAGATGTGATTGATTCCGCCCCTTAAAAAAAAGGGGGGAGAACAGAAAAAAGCAGAAAAGAAGACCGCCTCCATGGTTCCCCAGAGGCACCCAAGAGCTTCAACAGCTGCTTAGAACTGAGGTGGTGGATCACCTTTGTCCTGATGCTGAAATGCAGCTGCTTCTGGGGAAGGAAGAGAGGCTGCCAACCATCCTCAGAGGAGCAGCGTTCAGGCCCGGATGTGAAGGGGGGCGGGGAAACGCGCCCCGTTTGCAAAGAAATGTGCGTTTAGGGAGGGATTCTGTGTCTGGACATTTCTTTAAAATGGGGCTTTGGCTAGCAGAGAGGCAGGCTCAATCTATAGGGTGGGAAAGGGCGCCATCTGGTGCCTGTCGAGCCACATCAGCAAAGCTACGAAGTGCGTTGAGCTCATGCTGCGCTCGCCCCCTCCCCGCAAAAGACATTCCACACCCTCTCCTCTGTCGCGGAAGAACCCTCTAGCAACCTCCTTCCCCCTCCCTAACACACTCCTTTTATAGTAAGGAAGCTCTTGGTTCCCAGCCTCAATTCTAATCCCCTCCTGGATGATCATCATCACCCCTTCCAAGAACTGGGGTTACGACCCAGGAGTCCTGCCTCCCCTCCTCTCCTCTCCAACTCCCCCAGAGACAATAGCTATGAATAGATAATTAATGAAGGTGCAAAAGAGATGTGCTCCACACACACACACGCCTTCCAAATGCATCTCTTCCGCTCATCTAGCAACGCCAGGATCCGAAGGCATAAACAACAGAAAATGGGGAGATCTCATTGGTGAATTACAAATTCTAAAAATAAAAATAAAAATGAGAGACCCGGTGAGGGATGATTCACAGGGCTGGAATTCTGAGATCTCGGCACAAAACCTTTTTAGGACTGGGCAAAAGTGTTTTGCGCGAGTGGGGGGAGCAGAAGGGAGGGTGGAGGAGGCAGAGCAGGGAAGAACTGTCTTGAGTGGCAAGGTGAGGCAACCCAGAAGAGTGCATTTTTCCTCACCAGCAAGATGCCGTTATAAGTCTCATCCTGACGGACAGGGCTGATGTCATCTCGGATGCTTATCATCTTGAAGGCAAATAAAACATGCCGTACGACCCCATGATGTTGAGTGCTGTACGGTCTTTTAGCTTCACTTCAGTCCTACGAGATAGGTCACCATGGGCCATTTTTACACATTAAGCAGTGACAAATCCAACTTGGAGAAGGCATACACTCCGGAGGGGGCTGAAGCCAATCAAAACTCTCCAGAATGGGTGCCGCCGTAAGACAAATGTGTTCGCACAGACAGACAGGTTTTGCAGTGTTACATTTTCCAGAGTCCAACAACAACAACGATGAAATGGCCCTATTTACATTCATTTTTGAGAGAGAGATGAGGCTTAAGCAGTGATTTGCTCAAGAGCAGATATTTGTTTAAAGCAGTCAGGCGCAAGGAACAGGTGGAATGCCTTCATCTGCTTGTGGCCAGGAAGCAGCAGGTATGCTTAGTCACCCCATTGACACATTCCGTATACTGTTTTCAAACTGCTTTCATGGTGTTATATCCTGCTTGGTGTAGATCTGGTCCAAGACTCGCAGGGTTTGTAGCAATGGGCAAGTTTTTATTAGAAGGGACATTGAAAGAACTAGGCATGTTTAGCCTGGAGAAGAGAAAATTGAGGGGAGACATGACAGCACTCTTCAAATACTTGAAAGGTTGTCACACAGAGGAGGGCCAGGATCTCTTCTCAATCAACCCAGAATACAGGACGGGGAATAATGGGCTCAAGTTACAGGAAGCCAGATTACGGCTGAACATCAGGAAAAACTTCCTGACTGTTAGAGCAGTACAACAATGGAACCAATTACCTAGGGAGGTGGTGGGCTCTCCCACATTAGAGGCATTCAAGAGGCAGCTGGACAGCCATCTGCCAGGGATGCTTTAAGGTAGATTCCAGGGGGTTGGACTCGATGGCCCTATAGGCCCCTTCCAACTCTACAATTCTATGTTTCTATGATCCTCTCACCCCACCCACCCCTCAGACTTCCTTGTTCCCTCTCTCTCTCTCTGTGTGTGTGTGTGTGCCTGCGGGTGGAATTTTCCCCAAGGACAATATGTTGTTCCCTGTTGTGATGCAAAGTATTTTGCAGTGGTTTGGTCTTGAATGGGCAATTAAGATCTCATTAGCTTTACAAAGACCTGCTCCTGATAGAGATGGAAACTGCTACAAAAGGGTTTGTTGCTATAGATCAATACAGCTGCATGGTGGTGTGGCTATGGTAGTTATGATGAGCACCTGCACTTCCAAACTGGAGCCCTGCACCACTGGAGCTGTATTAATACCATGCACCGTCAATCCATAAATTTACCTTAATGCAGGTTCAGTTGCAAACTTGAATACAAGACAAAAGTAGCTGTGTCTTGCATCTTAAACAAGACTGCACAAATAGCAAAAGATTAAGCTGGTGACAGCTTTCTCAAGAATACAGAAGTGGTGGAAAGGGAAGCTTCACTTGTTGAATTTCCACATCATTAGACTGTTAAAAGGCTTAGGAGCCCTGCCAGAAAGGAAAAGAAATGGCAGCTATTGCTGTATAAATGGGCAGCAGGCCCCAACAGCTATTCCTTATTCCTTTCGGGTCATGATTGCAAGCCCGTGCGCAGGGACTGTCTGTTTTTTAAACTGTACACAGCGCTTCTTGTGACTTTTGAGTTGACCTAATCAAAGGTCACACTAATATGGATTTTAGTAAATTTTAGGCCCTGTATAAATAATAAATGCTAAGCAGTAGTATTATATGACTATTATTATGAGCCAGCAGAACCAACAACGGCTTAGTAATTCAGAGCAATCAATGTACCTTCCTTGTCCTGCTCCCCCTGCAAAACAAAATGACTTTAGAAGGCTGCCGTAAACTGCTGATATTGTTTCCTTATTTTTCAAGAGAAAGGATCTTTTGAAGGATGAAAGGTGGAAGCAGAAGGGACAGAATGTGGAGGTGGATAAAACTGGGCAGCAGAAAGTGTTCAAGACACAACGAAGAAGACTAAAATGGGCAGAAGACCTGGCACATTCCCAATCCAGACTATGACAACCCCCATCCCCAGCCTCATTTTGGGAACTGATGGTCAGACAACTTTTCTATTCTAAAACCAGTAAGTCCCAGGTGAGGAATGGCCAATTCCCATCTTTGCTCCTGTGAGGACACCGAGTCCAAGCAAAACCACTATGGTTCCAATATATGGGTTTTGATGGGTTTCGCCTCCAGACAGAGACCTTCCACTCGGATTTGCTTCAGGCACAAAGGCCCAGTGCTGGGGTGTCGAACCTCTTCCAGCCCAAGTTTTGGAGGAGCTCTCAGGGGGCCACATTCCACTGGTGGGTGGGATTGAAGGCAAAGGGGGCAGGGCCCAAATCCCAAAATGCCAGCATATTTTAATTTAAATGTTACTAGTTTACTATATTATTAGGTAGTGCCATTGAATGCGGGGAAATGCGCATATGCCAGGGAGCCACCAAATGAGGAGCAGTTGGGAGAAAGGGGGTGGAGCCAGGAAAAGTGGCATGATCATTTGCAGAACAGAGGGCCAGTTTGAGACCCCAGGCAGGCTGGATTTGGCCCGCAGGCCTGAGATTCAACAGCCCTGGCCTAGTGCTCACTGAGGTAGTCAACCTGTATCTAGGCTGTATGCCTTCGTTCTGCAGATGCGGACTCACAGGAATGGACACTTCACTATGCCAAATAAAGAAATGAATCCCTGCATATAGAAAACCAGCATGTCAGGGAGAAAGCCAGGCAAGAACCCTTTGTCCCGATAGGACCTATCTTCTATAAGCAGGGGATTTCATTTTAACAGAGGACTGATCCAGTCCTGTAAGCCCTCTACTGCAATCTGAAGGGGTCCAGCATAGGGGCAGATTGATGTATTGGACTATATTTCCCATCACCCCAGCCAGCTGGCTGGGGGTGATAGTCCACACACATCTGGTGGGTGCCAGGATGGGGGAAGGCTGATTGAAAGCTATAGTTGCAGAATTCAAGAGCATATTGGTTAAAATGGAGTTGCAGGTCAACCTTGTGGAACAGACTACTGAACTGCAATGCTACCCTCCAAAAATGACCCATCTATTTGTAGACGGGTGAACATGGAGCCCAAAGGAACGTGGTAGAATGAAACTCGAGTACTAGACTTCTAATCTCCCAGGTGGCCCTGGGCAAGTCACTCTCGCTTTCATAAACAAAAATGGAACACTGAAAACTGCTGTACATCTGCTAAATAATAAAATAGCAGTGAATACACAGAAAGTTGGATCAATGGTTGTCTCTCTATGAGCGGAGGGCTCCTTCCATCTGCAGAAGAAGGCTTCCGATCCGACGAAGCATTTCTGCTGACAGAACAGGGGAGGAGGCGATCTTCATTGATTCTCTCCTCCCTTGCAGGCCCCCCATCCCAAATCTGCTCTGGACCCTCCAGAACTATGGGGGAGGTAATGCTGAATGCTGCAAGAGGAAGGGGAATCAGCCAATAGTGCCTTTCCCCCTTTTCCCCTGGCAAGAGCATTCTGAGAGGACTCTGCTGAGCAATGCTCCGATAGGTGGGAAAGAACCCGGATCCAAACCGTAGCATGTCATCCGAACTGGGTCAGAATGTTGGGTACAGTATCTACCTTCCACAAGGGGAAGGGATCTGCTTATGGAAGGTCCCTCCACCCAATATTTAGAGATTCCCCTCCCACCCATACTACAGCTCACCCCATTCAGCAGTGTCTGCCGACTTTCTGTGTAGTATTTTGTAGATAGGCCTGGTGTCAAGGGTAGGCATGGTTGGGCACTTGCCAAAGTCCATGCCTCAGCAGGGGCTGGCTGGCAAGAGCCTCCTGGATTTGCTCCTCCTGTTCACCATTGTGACCTGTTTGTTCACCTGCCTCATGCTCTGGCCCACCAACAGAGGTGGGGAGGAGTTGTCGATGCTGCTGCCTGCTTGCTCACTGGCTCTCTGTGGGTCAAGCAAGTTAAGTGGTAACAATGATGAGAGAGGAGGAACAATAGCAGCTGGTGACAATCAGGTGAGAAGGTAGATTCACTGAGGGAGGGGGCCCATTGAGAGTGCCTTGCCCAGGGTCCATACAAAACCTGGAGCTGGCATTTTTGAGCAGGCTGCATCACAGAATACTAGAGTTAGAAGGGGCCTATAAGGCCATCAAGTCCAACCCTCTGGGTTGGAATCCACCTTAAAGCATCCCTGACAGATGGTTGTCCAGCTGCCTCTTGAATGCCTCTAATGTGGGAGAGCCCACCACCTCCCTAGATAATTGGTTCCACTGTCGTATTGCTCTAACAGTCAGAAAGCTTTTCCTGATGTCCAGCTGGAATCTGGCTTCCTGTAACTTGAGCCCATGATTTTGTGTCCTGCACTCTGAGTTGTTCGAGAAGAGATCCTGGCCCTCCTCTGTGTGACAACCTTTCAAGTACTTGAAGAGTGCTATCATGTCTCCCCTCAATCTTCTCTTCTCCAGGCTAAACATAACCAATTCTTTCAGTCTCTCCACATAGGGCTTTGTTTCCAGACCCCTGATCATCCTCGTTGCCCTCCTCTGAACCCCCTCCAGCTTGACTCCATCCTTCTTGAAGTGTGGTGCCTAGAACTGGACGCAATACTCATGATGGGGCCTAACCAGTGCTGAATAGAGGAGAACCAGTATTTCATGCAATTTGGAAGCTATACGTCTATTAATGGGCATGCATTCCTGACCCTTACCTCAAAAGTCATCAGTCATAAACTCACAAGCCTCAAAGCACTGCCGGCTTGACAAGTTTGATGCAAAGATTAGATGGCTTTTCTGCTTCTATTTTGAGACACAGATGGCTTCCCTTTTTCCAAACAATGAACATCAGAAGTTTCTCACTCTATGCAACATTATCATCTTAATTCAGGAGCCTCCAAAAGCGATTTTATTGAGAGTTTGCTTATGTACATACAATTGATTAAGCAATATGGTTAGTTGCCTCAGACATATTTAATTAGTGAACATGTGCAGAGTATAAAGTTTACTGGATAATGTATTAGAACTCCAGATTCTATATACTTAGGCAGTTCCGGCCTTGCCTCCTCCTTGGTACCCAAGGTCTACCAATGTTCCTACCATTAGAGGGTGAAGCACACGTCCCCCACATTATTTTGGCTCCAGGGACGGACTGTCTCATGCCTGCTTTGACAACAGCAACTAGTAGGCTGGCCCAGAGACCCACCAAGGCTAGCAGGAAGCCCATAGCTTCCATTTCCCTAGGCCTAACAATCTATCAAACCACAGGGGGTCCAAACAGATCCATAGTTTCTACCACCAAGGACAGATGCTCCAGAAAGGAACTGATGGAAACACGCAGGATTCGGGCCTCATCTGCTTTCCACCGCCTGCGAATAAAATAATAATAATAATAATAATAATAATAATAATAATAATAATAATAATACTGGAAACACAAATGGTGTCAAAACTCACAATTCACTCTCACATCATTGTACTATTTCTTCCAATACCACATCCCAGAAACACTGTTCACATTCTAGTCCAGTGCTCGAATTCCCACTGCTAGGTCTCCTGATATTCCTTTACTCTGATTCTTCTAAGCGTGACCCCAAACCTCCTTTTGCCCTTGGAAGCTGCAGGGGCAACACTGGCCCAAGACGTTTTGGTGCCAGAGCCAGAAAATCTTGTCTATCTGTCTATCTATAACCATCATTGTGCTTTACAGAGTACAATAGCTCAGATACTCTGCCCCAAGGAGCTTACACGTAAAATCCGAGACAGAGTTACAGAGGAACAGCAGGGAAGTGTAAACAAGGGAAAGCAGAGACACAATGGCTGCATTCGGACAAGACATTAAGCAACTGGGGGGGGGGGGGAACAATCGTCAGTTGTGTTGCTTATTGTGTTGTGTGGAAGGTAACACACCGCTCACAAACTACTGACGGTATACTATTCCGCTCAAATAAGCAACTGAGAGAAACAACTGGCTTGCAAGTTGTTTAGCTCGAAGCCAGTTGTTTAAAGTGTTGTGTGGCGGGGTGAGGGGGTTAATGGCGTGTGGTGAGTGGGTTAAAACACAAGCCCATAGAGGCAGGCAGCAAGAGCGATGGCTGCCACTCTGCTACAACTGGTGCAACTTGCAGAGGTTGCTGGGATAGAACTGGGAGGACTGAGGGTGGAGGGAGGGTGGGGAGAGGGGCGGGGGCTTTGTCAGTTAAATGCTAGGTTGACTATTAGTCCACTCAATGACAGCCCCAACCACCCCCAGTTGTGTAGGAATATGTTGTGTGGGGAGTACCCACAAAATGACCAACTGTGAGTTGGCTATTCAACCCACCATTGATTAATGTGTTGTCCGAATGCAGCCAGTGGCTCAGTTTGGATGACATATTAAGCAACGGAGGGGTAAATAACGTACTGACAGTGCGTTAAGCAGGAGGAGCTTCACAGATGACATGCTGCAGCCAGCGCTGCTGGGAACCGGCAAACGCCCCAGCTGCTACAAACTCGTGGCGGCCATTTTGGTTGCAGTCTCTCCTCCCTGTGTCCTCCAGCCGTATCCCAGCAGGCACCGTGAGTGCTGCCGGCTGTATAGAGTGGCCCGGGTTTTTTGGCTGCTCTAGGCAGCAGAACTCCATTCCAAAACGGAATAGTCCACGGAGAGAGGGGGGGCTGAATTCGGACGACACTTTAAACAACGGGGCATCGGGCTAAATAACGTGCAAGCCCGTTGTTTCGCTCCATTGTTTAAAGTGCCTGATTAACGTACTGTCAGTTGTGTGTGCGTTGTGTGTTGCCCTCCAGACAACACAATAAGCAACACAACTGATTATTGTTCCCCCCCACCTCCGTTGCTTAATATGTCCGAACTGAGCCAGTGTGTTTAAATCGCGGTTATGTAGCCACCATGGTTAGGAATGGTTCACACAACATGCTAAGCCATAATGCTTAGCTCAAAATGCTTAACCAGAGTGGCTTAACATGTCGTCTGAACAAGGTCACTGTCATGTATTGAAACAGCCCTCCCCCATATGGTGCCCTTCAAATGTTTTAGACAACAATGCTCATCAGTTCCAGCCAGCATGGTCAGGAATGATAGGAGTTGTAGTCCAACAACATCTGAAGGGCAGCAGGCTGGGGAAAGGTGGCTTAGCTGCAATATGGCATGGGAACGAAAGGGGTTTTGCCAAAGGCTCTTGTACCTTGTCTCTTGTATAACCACCCCTATGGAAGGGGCCAAACGATCAATACTCACACATGCAAGGTGTCCTCTGTCACACTCAGCTCCTTGCTGATCCCTCCTTTGCGAGGCTCAGGGTCTGGGGCCAGGGATCCCAACGCAATCCGAGCAAATGACGATGATGGAAAAGGAATGCTCAGCTCGCTAATGTTAGAGGTAGCCATAAGGAACATAAAATGTACAAGAGAGCATGGGAATTCTTCCCCCTCGTCCCAATACCCTTATCACAACAGACACTCTCCTTGACTTTAAGAAGGCAGAAGGTCTAGGCTTAATTAATCTGGAAGATCTTCTAGTCCCTGGTTTTGTATTCTATAGTCACTGATGTGGATTAGCGTCCTTCTTTTATCCTTCAACATGCATGGGGAAAGATGAAGACCAGTGTTCAAATGAGAGGGCTGAGGATCCCTAATGTTTTCGGTCAGCTCCTGCAGTGATTTGTTTTTCGATGGCTGGGGGAATGACAGGGGGAATGACATGGCTTAAATTGGAAGGTGTCAGGGGTTTGGCCTAGGGTGACCATATAAAAAGGAGGACAGGGCTCCTGTAACTTTAACAGTTGCAAAGGACAAGGAAGTTCAGCAGGTGTCATTCATATGCATACAGAACCTGGTGAAATTCCCTCTTCATCACAACAGTTAAAGCTGCAGGAGCCCTGTCCTCTTGACCATGTACAAAAGAGGGCAGGGCTTCTGCAGCTTTAACTGTTGTGATGAAGAGGGAATTTCACCAGGTTCTGCATATATAAATGACACCTGCTGAAATTTCCCTTTTCTATGAAACTGTTAAAGATACAGGAGCCCTGTCCTCCTTTTCATAGGGTCAGCCTAGTTTGGCCTGTGGATTTCATTACCGCCCTCCTATCTTTTCTCCCCTAATTTGAGTACCGCTGAAGACATCCCGCTCTTTAACCACTCCAACTGCAAGCACATCAGTATTTAATGCTAAGCATTAAAGGGCCTATCATCCACATGGTGAGGCTCTAATATTTGCTCGTTTGCCCATATTTCTAGCCTATCCTCATTAGGATCCACAATTCCTTTCCCCAACCCAGAATGCACTTTTAAAATTCCCCCCACCTCCCATCTGCAATATAGGACCTGTATAGACACCAGCTTTAAATGGATATTTATTTGGATATCTGGTCTGCTTTTGTTGAAGCTTATATATAATTGCTAGAAAGTTATATTTTCATATATATGCATTTCAGATGTATTCATTGCTATGGATATATATATATATATATATATATATATATAATCTATCTGTATATCGGAAAAAATGAAAAGAAATAGGATTTGTGCTGTTGTTTTACTATATACAACTGGGTGTCCATCCCCACCCCCACCCCACCGCTCAGCTTTCCATGACCAGTTACCAAAGAGAACAGGACTTTTGTACTTTTAGTTTCAAAAGTGGGGTTGGACAAGTACTGAAAACTAGCTTCAACCTGCAACACCAGCTGTTAGCATAAACCGCCTTTGCCTTTTTCCTGCCTCTGTACTTTCAGCCTGCTACAAGGGACATAAAGTGGCCAGGCAGTGACCACTCTGCCCTTTCCCCCCCAATTCCTTGTTTCTACCCCACACCCAGTCCTAGTGGGTAAGCAGCACACTGTAGTAGGACACTTTGCCTTCAGATACCCGTTGGGGAGCTGCTGCATCATTCCGTGGAGTCTGGTGACTCCGATTTCAGTGGGGCTGCGAATCCATTCTGGGTTTCAGTTAGAACCATCTAGAGCTCTAAAGGAGACATATACAGGGTGGCCCAAAAGTAGGTATACAGTTGTTTAGAATGTTGATGGGAGGGCTGTATACCTACTTTTGGGCCACCCTGTATATCCAAGGTGCTCAACCCCATCTTCCCAAAATCGCTTCAGCACCTTTATTGTTCTGGATGGTTCCCCGGGGTGAATTCACAGCCTCGCCGAAATCGGAGCCACCAGCCTCTACTGCCATCTAGGAAACGAAAAGGGCAAGCAGAGACTCCTCCTCCTCCAACAGACCCACCCTAACCCCTGGCAAACCAACTGGCACTTCCCGCCCCGCAGATCTTCCCACTGCCTGCCTTTTGAAGAAAAGGGACCCAGGCGTCCGATAACTTGGGTTTTAACGTTTGCGAACTTCCCGGAGAGTTTTAGCTATCGGGCAATACATCAATGTGCTAAATTAACTCCCCCCCCCGCCCCACCCCCACCATTTCCACGAATGCATCCTATTCCTTTCTCACGATCCCGTATCCCGTGTCTGGATACAACGCGAGGCCCGACCCGCGCACAGCGGTCTCTCCGGCCGCCGCGGATACTGCCATCGCTGCAGCCTTCGTCCTCCCCACGTGGGCAAGGGGACGGCCGGCGACGTGCACGAAAGAGGCGCGGCTCAAGGCAATCCTCGCCCACCGTGGAGCGGGCGGGGAGAGAGAGAGAGAAAGAGAGGCGCTCGGAGCGAAGCCTTGTGTGCGCGCGTGTTCACTGTGCTGCCTTTTAAAGGGCTCGTTCACACGTAGCTTCGCAGTCCTTGACGGCTTGCGCTGCGTCGTAAGAAGCGGCGATCAGAGAGAGCTTTCACATGACCTCAAATAACCGAGCCTTGTTTACACAAGCGGTGTTCCGCGCTTGACGACACGGGATTGAGTTCAGTTGCACGTGTGACCCGTCTGTGTCATGCGTGTAAGTTAGGGTGACCAGATAAAATCCAGGTCAGGGCTAATGTAACTTTAACAGTTGTAGAGAAAAGGGAATTTCAGCCAATGTTATTTGTATGCAATTAGTTCCTGGTGATATTCCCTCTTCATCACAACAGTTAAAGGTGCAGGCACTATACTAGAGTGACCATATACAAAAGAAGGCAGGGCCCCCGCAACTTTAACTGTTGTGATGAAGAGGGAATTTCACCAGGAACTAATGGCATACAAATGACACCGGCTGAAATTCTCTTTTCTCTACAACTGTTAAAGTTACATGAACCCTGACCTGGATTTTATCTGGCCAGCCTAATTTCAATGGACGTTTTCTGCTGTTCAGTTTTGGGTAGGCTGACCATATGAAAAGTAGGACAGGGCTCATGTAACTTTAACAGTTGTAGAAAAAAGTGAATTTCAGCCAGTGTCATTTGTATGCAATTAGTTCCTGGTGAAATTCCCTCTTCATCACAACAGTTAAAGTTGCAGGGGGCCTGCCTTCTCTTGTATATGGTCACTCTAGTATAGTGCCTGCAACTTTAACAGTTGTGATGAAGAGGGAATTTCACCAGGAACTAATTGCATACAAATGACACTGGCTGAATGTCCCTTTTTTCTGCAACTGTTAAAGTTACATGAGCCCTGTCCTCCTTTTCATATGGTCAGCCTAGTTTTGGGTCTTCTCTGATGTTTTGGATTACAGTCCCCACCAGCTCCAGGCATCATAGCCAATGGTCAGAGATGATGAGAGTTGTAGTCTAAAATGTCTGGAGAAACCACAGAAAGGACTTTAATATCACCTCAAAGTGCAATGCTGTTCATTGAAGTCCACCCAAACAAGACCTGCTTGTTTGATCTGATTATGATTTTTATGTTTTGGACCGTATATAAACTGCCTTGATTTGCCTAGAAAGGTGCTATAGAAATACTATACATAAAATATGTTATCCTCTCCCCTGCCCACCCATTGTTCCTTTAGGGTCCTGCTTAAATTGTAAATTTGAAGTTTTTCACAACTTTGTACAGCACCTAGAAAAATTTGGGCACTTTTATAAATAAAATAACAGTATCCATCACTTGTTTTATCTATATTTGACAATTTGCGTGTTGAATGTCCAAAAGTGACTCCGGTGGTGGTGGTGGTGGTGGTGTGGGTGAAATACTGTATTTGAGGCAATGTGAGAGTTCAGCATGCAGTGACCCATTCACACATGCAATTCCTCACTGGATGTTGCAATGATCCAGTGATGAATATGCATGTGTGAACCAGTTCCAAGAGGGCAATGATCAACTACAAAGAAATGAAATGATGGAGATGCAGGTATGAAAATGCTCAGGAAGAGGGAGAAAGAACTCAGATCCCTCTTCTAGAAGCTGAATGGCCAGTTCTTGTTTTGGAATGATAATGTGCAGATATGGGATCAGAAAGCTTGCTTTTGTATTTTACAGTTTTCGTGTTAAAAAATCGGGTAATTGCTCTGAGGCTTTGGGATAGGATGGGATATAAATAAACACTATCAGTTTTACATAGCAACACGTTATCTTTGCCTTTAACCAGAAAGCACCTTCTTCAAATGCCATCTGTCATTTCCCTCTCTGGGACCAAACTACCTTTGACTCTGTGCCTTAGTGCTTTTTCTGTTTTCGAGAAACACTTCCCAGCAATTGAGGAGGCATGCCAAGTCCCTTCTCAACATCTGAGTCTTCAAGCCAACAGGGATGACAACAGAGTTGTCATATCCTGTGCTTTTAACAGCTATACAGCAGGCAGTGATCCAACAGGTGCAGCTGTTTTAGGAGGTGTGCCAAGTCCCTTCTCGTCATCTGAATTTGCAAACCAACAGGGATGAAAGCAGGATTGCTACGCCCTGTGCTTTTAAAAGCGGGCGGCAATCCAACATGCACAGCTTTTGCTGGCATAGAGATGGAAGAAACAGTGTCTGCCTGAATTTGTGTATGTCATGCATGGAGTTGTTAAGGGAGAGGGCACCTGCAGCATTAGGTGGCAAAATTACTAGCATCGCTTCAGGCCAGTGTCAGAATCAGAAATAAATATGTCAAATTTATGCTATCACCTTATATATCAATCATAATCATATAAGCTTGGGGACAATTCACAGGTATGTACGTTGCTTGAGTTCCCTTCACTTGATTGCTGTATTCTTGATAAGGTTCAGCTGAAAATATAAACTCCTCTCCCCTCACTGAAAAACATTGCGCAAAAATAATATTCAAGTTCTGTCTGTATTCTTTTATCTGTCATGGCCCATTCAGGATTGCAGCAAGTCATTACATGATGCTGCAATCCTAAAATGATGAACATGCATGTGAACCAGTTCTCAATGACTAGCAGTTATGTATGGATTACTTGCATCATAGCACTTTCCTCAGTAAATGATTATCAGAATATACTACTCCTGAATATGGAAGCTCCATTAATCTATTATGCCTACTTTCCACTATTGAGCTCTGTAAAATGTTGCTCTTCGGGCCCCATGCAAAATTCTTTCCCATCTTCAAATCCTACTTTGTGCAGGGATATTACTCCAATTTAAATCATCAGACATGGTGGCTTTGCCACCATACCAGAAATGTCTGAATGTGAGATGTAGGGCTCCATCTAGAATGTCATTTTGAATACTGCAACCATTGAAATTGTAAGGAAATAAAACAGAGCGTGTGCCCTTCCAAAACTAAGCATCACATATTTTCATTCCTGCTGTGTAGGCACAGTCCACCTACAATCTAACACTGAAAAGATTAGCATAAAATGTACATATGCTAATTTATATCTATGATTTTTATTATTATATTTATATCCTGCTATTGTCCTCTTGCAGGGAACCCAAGGCCTACATGGTCCTCCTTCTCCTCTCCTCCATTTTATTTTCACAACAACTCTGCGAGGTAGGATAGGCTGAGAGCCAGTGAAATGAAATGATGGACATGCATGTAAAGTCACCCGGTAAGCTCCGTGGCTAAGTGGTGATTAGAACCTGGATCTCCCAAGTCCCACTCCGACACTCTAACCACTACACCACATTGGCACTGCAAATTTAGAAACAATCACTAGGATTTGTTTAAATGTCACAGAAGGCAAAGCCAGCCAAATTAATTTCCAATCCAAATCACACCAAATAGGATTTTTTTTTTCATTAATTTGCACTCCATCCCCCAGATCACCCTAAATCAGTAGTTCCTCTTCAGTTGCAATGGCTATGAACAGGTGTGGGGGGAAATGCACAAAAGCATGGCCAGAATCCTTTTTTCATGAGCCTGTTCAAAATAGGGTGACCAGATAAAATCCAGGTCAGGGCTCATGTAACTTTAACAGTTGTAGAGAAAAGGGAATTTCAGCCAGTGTCATTTGTATGCAATTAGTTCCTGGTGATATTCCCTCTTCATCACAACTGTTAAAGTTGCAGGGGCCCTGCCTTCTTTTGTATATGGTCATTCTAGTATAGTGCCTGCACCTTTAACTGTTGTGATGAAAAGGAATTTCACCAGGAACTAATTGCATACAAATGACACTGGCTGAAATTCCCTTTTCTCTACAACTGTTAAAGTTACATGAGCCCTGACCTGGATTTTATCTGGTCAGCCTAGTTCAAAAGCTACCATTGACACCAGAGGAAGGTGTTTTTCTAAGCTTAATTGATATGAGGAGGGAGTTTGTGTGTATATATAAGGGTATGTGTGTTTCAGCATGTGGGGAGAAGAGGTCAGGTTAATGTTTCCCTCCCCAATTGCAATTCCCCTTGAACATTGCCCCTTGTATGACTATTAAGAGCATAATCCAAGGCATGTTTGGACAGAAAAAAAAGTCCTACATCTCCCAGCATTCCTCAGCCAGCCATGGCTGACCGGGGAATGCTGGGAGATGTAGGACTTTTCTCTGTCCAAACATGCATAGGATTCTACCCTAAACTGAGGGTGGGGAAGCTTACATTGGCCCCAGTGGATATGCAGGGCCCTGGGTAAAAGATTCAGGGCCTTGGTTGCTCAGGCCTAGCAACAGTAGGCTGACCATATGAAAAGGAGGACAGGGCTCATGTAACTTTAACAGTTGTAGTGAAAAGGGAATTTCAGCCAGTGTCATTTGTATGCAATTAGTTCCTGGTGAAATTCCCTTTTCATCACAACAATTAAAATTGCAAGCATAATACTAGAGTGACCATATACAAAAGAAGGCAGGCCCCCTGCACCTTTAACTGTTGTGATGAAGAGGGAATTTCACCAGGAACTAATTGCATACAAATTACACTGGCTGAAATTCCCTTTTCTCTACAACTGTGGAAGTTACATGAGCCCTGTCCTCTTTTTATATGGTCAGCCTAAGCAACGGCCCTGCAAGCAACAGAGCAACCAGCACCTGGTTCTTTTGTTTTGAAAGGTAAGAACCACTTATTAAAATAATCATTGGGTGAGCATAAGATAGCTGGCAGCCCAGAAGGCCCCTAGCAAAAGCCCTGAGCACCTCCACACCCTCGCTTTATTAGACACACCAATTGGTTTCTCCCAGACGTACGGGCAAAGGGCTCTTTATCTCAAACACCCAGGGTGAGGCAGCAGCAACAACAACGCAGCTTTGGCGGAGCTTTCCCCTCGCGCACCACAGCTGCTTGCTCCTGTGCAGAAGGCAAAACAACACCAATTGGCCTGAAGCAAGCGGAGGCGCAGAAGGGAAAGGCGTCGCCAACAATTAGACTGACGCTGGGGACTGCTGCTCAGGCTGAGGAGAAAATGGGGTTAAAAAAGAAACCTCTCCCTGCCCGCCAGTGCCATGGGAGTGAGTTCACCCTTGCTCTTCAAGCCTCTTATTTCATGGAAAATAAAACTCCTGTTAAAAATAGTGTCAGGGTCAGTGGGCCATGAGAAACCCCATCGACTTTCCTAAGCTGGCACCCTCCAGATGTTTCGGACTATAACTCCCACTCAGAAATGATGGGGACTGTAGTTTGAATGTGTGCATGTGTGTCTGCTCTGTTTACATGTTTGTAGCTATGCTGTTTTTCTATTATGCATAATACTGTATTTTAAAGGCTTTTAGCCTTTGTAAACCAGCCAGAGAGCTTTGGGTATTGGGCGGTATGGATATGTAATAAATGAAATGCAGTCCAAAACATCTGGAGTCAGCCAGGTTGCGGAAGGCTCCAATAGCCATTCCCCCACCCCATTACTCATGAGGCCTTCGCTATCCCACCACTTGTGGGACTGCAGCCTCTATTTCTTTTTCCCCCTCAATGTGTTCCTTCTTCCTTGCCACCCCATACTTTCCAAGCTACCCCAGCAGAGCACGTTCATGCTGCACTTTCCCCTTCAGGGCTCCCTTGACCTGACCTTGTGCCCAGAAGAACACTTTGTGGGAAGCAAAAGATATTCTAAGTTTATGACATGGCTGTGCTTTAATAAGACAAACCTGACCTCCTGACTTTTTACCCCACAGGAACAGCTTCCGTGAAGAACTGACATGGTCCAGCTGTGTTCAGTGTCTAAATCTGCGAGCACAATAATATTTCGCTAGCATCGGTCCCTGGGGTTGGTAACCCGAGCTGAAGACCTCTTAGTCTTGATACTCCATATTCCCACTGACACGTGGGCTGCACACTTTAAAATTAGGGTGAAGCTGTTGGGGCCGAAACAATGGATCTCTCATTTGTATTTCTTGCCACACTTAAAACCAGAGGTGCTGAGAGAAGAGGGGAGCTTAATCCTTTCCTCTGTGTTGTTTTCCATATCTAAATCACGTTCTCTTTCCACATACAGGCCAATGCTGCTATGATTCCCACAATGAGGTATGATACAAAGTTTCTGGTATTTTTCCTGTTGGGGGGACTCAAGAGCATTTTTGGGGCAGGGGGATTTGACACAGTGTAATTTTATTTTTCCTATTTTCTCATATTGTTTCTGTATACATTTCTTATATCCACATGTATTCCCCTTAAATAGCTATATTACTTTTAATATGTCTTATAACTTTCTCTCTTCTCTTAAAATCAACCTTTCCTGACTCCTCCTCACAAGATCCACGCATTTCCAACCTGATCAACTGGGTGGCTTAGAGGTTAATAAAATCCTTTTTTCACAGATTCAGATCTGAAAGTGACATGGGGTTACAGTCTCCCTCAACAGCCGCCACTGCTCATATCACCAGCAGCAGTAGATAAGAGTGGGGATCTCCCACATCATATCTGTTTTGGCTGTGCTGTTCCAAGCACTGCACAGAGTTATCAGATTCTATTTGCACATATACAGAAGGCTGCAGAATTGTGGAAAAAATACAGGCCAGCTTTTTGATTCCTTTCAATGGTATGGATTCAAGTTTCTTGGCTTCGGTATCTGGCCTTCTCTTGGAAACATCATACGAGCTAATATTAGCTGTTGCCTGCTAGGAGGTCAAATTTCTATTGGAGCAGCCTTCCCCAACTTGATGCCCTCCAGATGTTTCAGACTTCAACTCCCATCAGCCTCAGCCAGCATAACATGTCTAGAGGGTTCCAGGTTAGGGAAGGCCGTCTTCGATGGTAGAAATGGGGAAAAAATCTCTAAAATTTTGTGTTTTTAATGTCGCAAAGAGGAAAGATCTATCACAGTGTCTATCTGAATGCTCCAGTTATAGCTGTATGTGTGGGAAAAAAACACATATTTTGATCAAGATGAGTCCCTGGAGGATTGATTGATTGAAAAGACCTGTGTCTTCATGGAAAGTAACCAATAATTTCTGCTCTTGCGGCATTCAAAATTAGACAGAAGTTGATTACTAGCACAGCATTAATTCTAACAGTGATGTTAAATAGCATGTTTTATCAGTGATTTACAGCTTCACACTTTCCCAGGAAGCAGGAGGGAAGAAATGCATAGTTACATCTGCAGAACCACAACTCCACAGCTCGAGAAGGGAGGGTGAAACACAGGTAAATTTGTGGTGGAAAGTAGGGGGAGAAATCATCGTTTTATTCCCCCCTCCCATTGGACTTAATAGGAGGGCAATTATGTACACCAAATCCTTTACTGATATAGTTTTCTGCTGCCTTTGTTGGTACGCTCGTAAAATGAGGTAAAATGATAGTATTTTTGTGATACAGCACACCATAGTAGTTAAATACTGGCTGACTCATATCGGTGGTTCCACTTAGGTGAGTTTTGGTTTTCAGTGTGGGGGCCGCCACCCCGTGTTTTAGAAACATCTCCACAGGCATGTTTTTGGCAGTGGAGGTGCACTTCTGGTAGCAAGAGCCTTCTGTCTCACTCTAACACCCCTCAGCTGATGAACCAGTGAACTTAGAACTGCGCCCTTAGACTGTTACAGTCTTGGAGTAAACCCTGCTGAACTCAATAGGTCTTACTTTTGAATAGACATGCATAGGATTGTGCTGGTAGATACTGCTCAGTTGTCTGATGGGGATGTTCAGTTGTCTTGGATTTTGAAAAGTTTGTATATAAAACAAACTAACTAGAACATTAGACAAATGTTTGTCTCATCTAATGCTACTGATTACACTGGGGACTTGGAATAACCTATTCTATTACTGAAATTTACACATTCACACAAGAGAGCAGCAATACTAAGGTTTTTTTTAATTTTGTATTTTAAATTTGAATTATTTTGATTTGATTTTCAGCCGTGAAATTTTGGAGAACATTACTCTCGAGATGGCCTTTGGTTAAAACAATAAATATGAATCTATTCGATACAACTGGGCTCAGGTGATTAACAAGAAATCCATGTATAAACGTAGCTGCCCCTAACCCCAAGGGTAGCTCCATCTCTCAATACTGGGCCAGCAATCTCTATATAAACATCATTCCCCCACTGAACACATTAGACAGAGCAGATCAGTCTCACCCATCACCACCTTTAATGGACGGGGAGTGGTTACAGATGCTCTACGCCCCTTTAACAGCAGTCCAGAGGGATCATTCCCATTAAGCCCCAAATTGGGCCCTGCCCAGGGGCTCGCTGTCCAACAGGGCAGACAGGGCTCAGTCCCCATGTTCAACAGCTAATCCAGAAAGCCCATTTCTACAGCCTCAGCCACCTCAGGGTGAAGCAAGCGGGTAGCCATGCGCTCAATGTCATCCAAGCTCAGCAATCGAAGGCTCCGTTCATAATCCTAGAAAGAAGACAGGTGAGAAAGAGAGAGAGAGAATTTTATGCCAGGTCCGTTGCCACAAATATTCTAAAGGGGGGGGAAGGGTATCTTGTGTGTGTGTGTGTGTGTGTGTGTGTGTGTGTGTGTGAAAGAGAGAGAGAGAAGTTACATGTCAAAGCAAACAGCCAGAACCTAAATACAGCTAACCTAATATCTTTAAAGTGATTTAATTATATTCAACTTTAACCAAATACAGGTTAATTTAGTGAATGTTAAAACTGAAGTGGCCAGTGCTCGACAGTTATCCCATTGCCTTTGCACTCGTTGATCAGAAAGCAGAAGCAAGGAACTGATCAATTCAGTGGAATACTGCCTTCACACTTTTCTTGACATCTTTATTAGTAAAAAGGATTAGAAACGTCTATGATTATTTTTAATGAAAGCTGAAAATGTGGAGAAGTGGGGCCAGAATATCCCTGGTGGGTTATCCCCACCCTGTGGCAACAACACTATTACCTGCCCTTATGACTTCTCATGAAAAATTGGCTGCACAATAGTCTGAATTCGAGCTTAGATTGGAAACTGGACGGGGCAATCTAATGCAATCATTTAAATATAGCAACAAATTTTAATCTGGAAGGCACAAGTTACAATCCTTGCCCCACTAAATAGAACATCTTGGACCACCTTATGGTCTGGTTCGTACACGCACAATATTGACAACAGCAACAGCAAGCAATGACTTGCATGTGGGAATGATACTGAGGATGCTGCTGCTGCTTGAGCACTAGACAAGTCAATAAAGCCAACCCTGAGGATGTTCCAAGCCTCTTCTCCATGTGCACTTCTGTAAGGGAAGTTACCTTCTGCAATTGCTCCAGCACCTTCTCGGCATCAGCCATGCTGAAATGCCTGCCCAGGGCCTGGGCCAGTGCGTGCCAGATGGCAGGACTCTGTGGGGGGCCAATTCTGCGACCAGGCTCCTCGGGCGATGCCTTTTCCAGCGGCTTGATCACGAGGTTGAGCTTCGACTCAGGCCCAATGGAGTAATCAGACAGACGGTGTTCATCTGGGAAGGAAATGCATGGCTGCTGAGAAGCCAGTTGCCAGCCAAGGAGAAGCCGCACAGCTGTGACCAAACATCCACAGGGCCCCACGGTGACGGCCTCACCCCAGACAATGTTTCACAGGGATTTGAAGGCTGCCATTTCCCAAAGAATAAACTGATGGACTACTTCCAGAAGGGGAGCCATGTCAGTCCGTTGTAGCAAAAACAACGAAGAAACTTGGGCTACCTAAAAAAGTCACACCCTGGTTATGGCAAAAGATTTAATGGACCAGAATCCACTTGCTCAGATGCATGAAAGTCAAATCGCAAATTGTCAAGCATATTATTACACTTCCATGCATCTGATGAAGTGGGCCCTGCTCCGCAAAAGCTTTTGCCAGAATGAATTTGTTAGCCTTTTGTTAGCCACAAGTCTTTTTGCCGGTTGTGCTAAACTAAGTGTTCAGCTAGTGGCCTCCCCAGCTTGGAAACACTGGCTTAAATCAATGTCACACTACTGGAAATCCTCACTCCCCTTCTCTCTGGAGCCCTCCGTGCCACCAGAAAATCTGCTCTGCAGGTTTCCCATCACTCCAGAGCAGATTTTGGGGGTGCACAGGAAGCTGTATTGAGGAAGGGGAAATCATCTCCCTCCCAGTTCCACCGATGGACCTGCTTCAGTCGAACACCACAATTGGATGTAACCCATCATTTTCTGCAGTTACATAGCAGAAAATACACATTCCCCCAAAGCCGAAGCTTCTAGATTCTTTATTACATATATAGAAGTAAATATCTGGTTTGGCTCATGAAAGCAACCTTATTTCATAGTTCACAAAAATATCCTGTCCCACAATGACACAGCAGAGCTGTCTGCGGGCATATCAGCAAATCCGAGGAGATTACTCTTTTTTTATGATGAGCACTGCCAACCCATGAAACTCACTCCTGTGAGGCTCAAAGCTAATAAGAACAAATTGGTTTTTAAAAGGGTTAGACAAAAACCTGCCCAATAAGAGCTATTAGCTTGGGAGACATTAGGGGAGTGAAAGGAAATGATCAAGCTCCATTTGTATGTCACAAATATTTAATAGGGCTGCAGGAATATCAAAATATAGCCTTAAAAATCTTTAATGATTTTTTAAAGTTATATTTCCTAGATAAATGCCAGCTTTCTTACACATGCACATCAGTAATTACAACTGTCCACACAAGCAACCCCCCCACACACATATTCTAATCCTTCCATCAACTCTCTGCCACATCCTTGTACATAGCCCCAAACCAATCCCATTGATCCCAATCCCTCTTCATACACAGATCAGGGCTGGCCCAAAATATTTGGCTGCCTGAGGCAGAACAGCAAATGGTGCCCCACACCTGCCCCCAAGTCAAGGTGCATTCTAACCAAGTCTGACCATGTTATTTTTGCACCTGAGGCAGAAAATCCCATAAAAGAAAACAAGACAATAATAATAAAATACAAGACAACAATAATACATTAAATAACTTGCTGCCTTTTCATGACACCCAAACTCATCTACCTCAGGCAGCTGCCTCACTCTGCCTTATGGTAGGGCCGGCCTTGCCCAGGATGCTATATAGGGCCAATTCAGAGGAAGGCCACAGTCACAGCCATAGCAAACGACATGCATTAACTACTCATATTTATTTATTTATTTATTTACAAAATTTGCACACCATTCCATATTTGAAACAGATTCCGGAGCGCTAAACATAAGTTTTTAAACAGTAAAAGATACAAAAAGTAAAACACCATTTAAAAAAACAGAATGCCAATAAAAACCTTGTCTGTCAGTCAGGGAATGCTTTCTGGAATACAGCTGTTTTCAGGAGGCGCCAATACCAAGATGGTGTTGGCGCCTGCCTGACCTTCAGAGGCAGGGAGTTTCACAGAAAGGGGACCACCACACTGAAGGCTCTTCTTTTGGTGGACTCCAATCTGACCATAGGTCCTTGTAGAAATATTGCTAGTGTCCTGAGACTGACAGAAGACAGGGGTAACTACTCCCATAAGAGCCTTGTGACTTGTCAAGCTTCTTTGGGACCAGCTGTGTCAAATAGGATTAAAAGAAATCATGTTCCATCTACTCTTATGGATGGAAATTATGAAGCTCATCTTGTCTCTTGAAAGAAACCATCCAAGGGCTTCAGAACAAATGCTATCCTACCTCTTAACCTAGATAAGCTGACTGGCTGATTGTTATCCATCACCATGCGCTCCACCATCAGCACCCACCTGCCAGAGCTTTGCCTTTGAAAAGCAGGCGCTGTTGAGATACTGGGACATTCAGCTTCTCCGAGACCAGGCGCTTAAGAGAAGAGATGCACTCATCCGGGGACACCTGAGAAGGAAGAATGTGATGAGGTGAGGCTACTAGGCCCACAAATTGACCGGTTCAGAGGAGGAAGTTTCATATCCCAAAGAATAAAGGCCCTCATCAAGCAAAGAACTGGGATAGATCAGCCAGGAAAAGAAGATCCAAAACTTCACTGGAGATCCCACATGCCTAAAGATGCTTGTCAAGTCTGCCTGGCCTTTGGCTGGTCCTTTTAAGAAAGGATTCCCACCTACTTGCAATTGCTTTCAGACGTTTACCCCATCAGCAAATTGTTCCAAAGAAAGGAATTTTGTTTTGCATTTCATTTATGGCTGCCATCTTCCTTTTTTTTATAGAACTTGTGCATCTAACAGCTACATGAAAGGCAAAAAACCAGCAAGTACAGCTTTTCTAACATGGAGATTTGTGTCCATCAAGTAGCTATGAAATAATATTATTAAGTATTTAAATGACACTTTTCAGCTTAAACTACGGTGGACCTCTCTTCCTCCTTCCCCAACTAGGAGAGCCTCAAGAGTCAGCTCACCCATTAAATCACTGTGACCCTTAGACAAGCCACTACCTCTCAGCCTCTGCCCAAATCAGTAACGAGGGGATGATAATAATAATATAGGCCTGCCTTACACAGCTGTTGCAAGGAATACTGAGATCATATTATTTAGGGTGCAATCCTGTGCATGTTTAGAGAGAAAGAAGTCCTACAATTCCTACCATGTCCCAGCCAGCATGGCTAGTAGAAGGGATGCTGGGAGTTGTAGGGCCTTTTTTTCCCGTCTAAACATGCATAGGATTGCACCTTAAACTCTTTTTAAATTGCTTGATGTCATAAGATCTCTAATCAGCTTACATATATGTGAAGTTCTTAAGGGAAAACACTATATAAATATTATTTTTTAGCATGAGAGCTACTTTGCATTAAAGCCTTTAGGAATGTAATCATATCCTGTCAGGGTATGGTTTGAGGCTCAGGATGCAGCCACCTTGCTGAAGCTAAGTCACTCTGGGTTTGATCACTGCCTGGAAGGAAACCCAACTTGGAAACCCACCTTGAATTCCAGGATGGAGTAAGTAAAGGCAAGATGCAAATGTATGAAATAAACAAATGTATGCTGCAAGCTCTTGGCCCTGGCCCTAAGGTGTGCAGGGGGCGGGGTAGTGGCTGCTTTCTTATGAAGGGAAGGCATGCTACACATGGTCAGAGATGTTCTCTTCCTTATCAGGGTCCCATGCCTTAGCCTCAGCACCGAAGAAACATTTCAGCAAGGCTTGGCTCACTCCATCAAAGAGACAGAAAGAAATGTGTGTGACCCAGAGATGTCAGAATTACTCAGGAGCCTCCCAAGTATGCCAGGGCCAGATCCCTTCACAACTAACCATTTAAGGAATCCCTCACTCCACCTACCCACCCACTCACCTTTCTTCCTAGATAGAAGGACCAGAGCCAGATGGGGTCTATTCCCTCGGCTTCCCCCTTCAATCAGGTCCTCCAGGTGACGCCCCTCACCTTGGCCTCTGAGCTTGGAAGGGTGGGGGTTACACCCAAGCAACCCCCCCATCCCCAGAATAGCTCTGGCCTCAGGCCCGGACTTAGCCTCCGGTCACCTGGAAGAAAGAAAGGATACCTGGAGGCAGCATTCCCGGCCTTGGAGCGCCTTCACCGTAAGCAGCATCTCGGGATCCCGCAGCTCTGAAAGCCAAGCGGCCCCTTTAACTGGACCATAGACACTTGGAGGAACAGGCAGAGACAGAGCGGCCCAGTACTTAAAAAAAAAAAATCATACAGGCGAAGAAAAGCCCCAGCGATCTCCCATCTCTAAAAGAGCTGCACGTTCCTCTATCATAGAGAGAAGGAATAGAGAGGCGGAACTTGTCTCTATGGGCGGAACGAAAAAAATCCCATATAGCTAAGGAGACCGGAAAGCGGAAGAACGACATCTTACGTCATATGCAAGTCTATTGCATAGTTTGTGGTCATATGACCAAAAGTCATTAGACACAAAGTGGAACAGGGGTTGAGCTAGAGCGCCTCTGAGGTTCATAAAGTTAGAAAAGGGTTAATTTCCGGTTGTAAAGTCAGAATGAGGCTCTGGATCGGGCGGGCGAAGAATCGGTATAGAAAACTTTTTTTTCTATCGAGGTCCTAGATAGGGGCTGCAGTCCCAACGGTGGTCTATAAAGATTTCTGGTTGTAGCCTGCAGAGTTTTAAAATCCGCCATTTGCGGGGCAAAATGAATACAAACAAATAGGAGCTAATAGAAAAAAACTCAAATAAAACAGGCAGGAACAGAAACTTCATTTCGTTGAAATGCTTTGAAATAAATAATCACACCGTCTATCCAAGACATTACAAAGGAAGCTAGACAAAGAAGTGGCTTTTTTTCTGGCAGGCTTACATCTCTCCCTCGCTCCCACTTCCTCTAGACAAGACTACTATACTGCACGATAAGCTGAACTTCAGTTGGTCCATCCTTTCTTTCCCCCATCAAGGTAAAATGGAAATATGCTCCTGTTCAATTTCTGCTGCCTACTGTCTTTAAAATGCAAACGTATCCCCCCCCAGTTAAAGCACAAAACCTCTTGCTCCCTCCTATAAAATCTCAAATTCTGATTTGTGGGAAGACCGTAAATTGATACCAGCCGTGTCTTAAAAATCATTATTCTTTATTTCTGGGTCAATTTGGTTATTGCTCCTTACAGTTCTGTGACCTTCCCTCCCACTCTTGACTCTAACAAACTATGTCATCTAATGAAATGGTGCTTTAAATTCTGCCAGTTGTCTAGCATTAGAAAAATAGGAGGTTGCCTTATCCTGAGTCAGACCATTGGATCATCTCGCTCAGTGTTGATTAACAGTAATTCTCCTGTGATTCAGGCAGGGTGTTGTTTTTTTACAGCCCTACATGAAGATGCCAGGGATTTTCCACATGCAAAGCATAAGCCTTAACACTGAGCTACAGCCTTTCCTACTCTATCGCTTGCAGTGCCTGAATTATGGGCCCTTTATGAATTCCATAAGACTGAACCCTGAGCTCCCCCACCCCAGTACTTGCTAAAAACAATTGCTAAGAGAGCCATCAGAAAAGGTAAAGGGGGCAGAAACACTCAGTTTCAAAAACATTTATTTTTTGTGACTCTTATTTGGAAACTAAGTTAAATTCATCTGCTAAACGCAGGCTTCTAATTTTGTTGTTCTTTTGCCAAGCCCAACTCCTTTTAAGAACATAAGAACTCTACTCGATCAAACCAAAGGCCCATCTAGTCCACCATTCTGTTCACACAGTGGCCAACCAGATGTCAGACATGAGTACGATAGGCATCTCCCAATGTTGCACCACACAATAGATATTCTGAGCTAGAAGGCATTGTTATTTCAAAGCACTGCAACTGTTCTATGTAAACTTCTACATTGCTTCCTATGCACTCCCTGCACTCATGCCCTCTCACGTTGAGAATTCTAGTTGCAACTGGAAATGAGGGCTGTGTGGATCTCTTGGTAGTGTGTGTGTGTATGAATGACACTTTGGTTAGCAGAGAAACTGGGTCACAGAGATCCAGAATTGGATATGAGCTATCAGAACGACCTGTTCTATGAAGACTAGGCAATTACCATGGACATACTGTCCAAACTAATGGTTTGGTTTTCTGGGTCTGTCTCCTGTTAATAATTTTGGGCACCATTTCATAAAGTGTCACTTTCCATTACATTCGTATTTGCACTTAGGCTATAATTGGTGAGAAGCTGACTTAGTTTTGTATAGTAGATGCTTGTGTGATGACTTGTGTAGAAGAATTTGTAATAGTCCTGACTCTTACTAATTGATTCATACATATCATTCTTACATACTTTCATATATTATAATACACACATAATTGTTATACTCTAAGGAATATCTTCTCTTCCCCATATGTTCCTGCCCAATTCCTGAGACTGTCTCCAGAGGTTCTTCTCTGAGTCCTGTTGCCACCGCTCAAGTGTGATGGGTGGCTACCATGAAAACAGACTTCTTTAGAGTGGTCCCCCGTCTGCGGAATGCCCTTCCCAGGGAGTTCTATTTGTGTACAACTCAAGGTCAGATTGTTATAGCTCCATGGCACATGGCCTGTCATCTGAGTTGTAGTCTTCCTGTATGGGGTTTATATACTGACAGTGTTATGCTGTCAGTGATTGGGTGCTGAGTTCTGCCATATTCTATGATCTGTCATGAGGATGTTGTCATTGTCATGAGGGTTGTTATTTTTAATTCCCCCTTTTATTTACTACATTTGTACCTCTTGCAAGAAACCTGAGGTGGCTTAAATAGTCCTTCTCCTCTCCATTTTATCCTCACAACCACCCTGTGAGGTAGGTTAGGCTGAGAGTTAATGACTGGCCCAAAGTCACCCAGTGAGCTTCATGGCTGAGTGGGGACTAGAACCTGGATGTCCCAAGTCCCAGTCCAATACTCTAACCATTACACCACACTGGCCACTTAAGAACATGGGAGGGAAATTCTTCACGCCAGATCCAGGGCTGATGTAAAGTTGCACCAGCGGAGTGATTGGGAGGATTATAGGATATGGCATTAGTGTACTCCTCCCCTGTGCCACCCTCATCCTGCCCATAACTCCATCTCGTTTTAGCCATTCCCCCAGTATATCTTTACCAGTACAGCAGATATGCCAGCTGAATGCTCCTTCATGATGTTGGTGTATCTCAGGTTCTACTGGTGTAATGGGGCTTTCCCCAGATCTTACGGCCCTCAGCCAGCATAACTCAAGTACAGGATTGCTCTGCAATCATTCTAAAGCTTTAATAATTATAAATATGATGAAAAAATACTGACGTTTCACATGATTCTATAACCAAACTGGAAAAGTGATCCGTTAATCTTTTTCTTAACTCATTTTTAAATTATTGATCTAGGCTCAGTTGTCTGAAGTTCTGAGGGTTAATGCCCAGTGCCTCTAAATGGCTGGGTTTTTTGGGAGGGGGCTTTGAATTACTGATGCTAGTATCACTGCCTTATTCTAGGAAACACTTTGTTGACAGCATTTCCTCACCCTTTTTGAGATGTTTACAGCAATATATAAAGAAGGGCCTAATTAAACAATGTTTTATTGTCATAACCTCTTTTCTCCAGTACATGCCGTGTTATTCCAGGCAGAGCACCTAGCAGGCTTCCTAAACATTTGTGGGGGGGTTTTCATTGGTTGGTCTCTTAGGGACCATACAGTAAACTACAACACTGAGTGAGGATTTGAACCCACATCTTGCTAGCCTATTCTATTCACTATGCCAAACTAATTAACACATGGATTAAACAAAGAGGAGGCAGCAGGAATGGGACCTGATGATCAGCTCAGTTCTTATTAGCACAATTAGCCATGTCCCCAAGCAGATTGCTACAGATGTCTGCCAGGAAGGGAGATAGTACTTCAAAAAGATCTCAGCAGAGGAGGGTGTGAAGTGTGGCAGTATACATAACCTTTTCCAACCAGATGCTAGTTTAATAGGCATAACACAGCTACTTTAGGAATCAGGATGGCTCCATGGTATATACCTAGTCATATCTATGCCAGAGGGGTATGGTTCCAAAACTGTAATAAGACATCGTAAAGATGTTTTATTATTACATTTATATCCTGCCTTTTTCCCTCCAAGGAACCCAAGGCAGCATACATAACCCTTCTCTCCATTTTATCCTCACAACAATAACCCTGTGAGGTAGGCTGCGCTGAGAGTGTTACTGGCCCAAAGTCACCCAGTGGGTTTCCATGGCTGAGTGGGGACTAGAACCCGGATCTCCCGACTCCTAGTCCCACATTTTAGCCACTACACCACACTAGCGCTCTTTGATATTATGTACATATTTCAATGGTAATAATGACTGATATTTAGGTTAAAAATTTCTGAGTCTTAGGGATGGGTGGACTAGAAATCCGAAAAATGTGTGTTTTATTATATTGGCTTTTATGTCCGTTAGGACATGTTCGTAGTGTTTAGACCTGGACAGTGCTTTTATTCTGAGATAAAAACATTTTAGTGTTTGTGAGTCTCACCCTTTTAAGTAGATTTTAATGTTGTTGATATCGTAGAATCGTCTTCCAGCGTTGTGGCTAAAACATATACCTCTCTAGTTACATAGGCAGAGGGTGTCTTTACCTTTGTAAACTGGAGGTAATTACTCAGGTGATCTTATCTCATGGAAATTTCCCCATCTACAGTGCTGCCACCAAGGTGTGCACACAGACACAGGTGTGCTGGGAGGATTACATTCCACCTGCCTTGTCAAGTTAGATTAACCTTGCCCCCATATTAGTTCACTTCACTCCTCTGCCTTCATAACAGCCTTTTTGCCTTTATGCCAAGATAGAGGGGGACTAGGAATGATAATACAATTTGTGGACAATTTGTTTGCTGGCATGATCAGAACAGACACTGTATATCCCTATTTTTTAAATCCAATATATCGGATAAATACTTCAAAGGCAAAAAGAAATGCCAGACCTAGAGATGCTATGGTTGCATGTCTTAGTTTTAACACTGTAGAGACTGTCACTACATTATCTTCAACCCATATTGATGACATTCCTCTGGCCTCTCTAAAGGGCTCGCTTTGAATGGTCACCTTTAAAGGCCATAGCCTTCAGTGTGTTCTCTCTTGCTGCCAAATTTATTCTGCTTGAGGCAGTCTTACCGATTTGAGATTTTTCTGCAGGACGATCATTAGGGATGACAGTTCCTTGCCTGGGGAGCCCATCTAGCTCTGGAGCAAAGAGAACAAGAGGAAGAGTCTGTTTGCTAAATGGGGCACAGTTAAACTGATCCATGTGTGGGAGGAAAAATAGAAGACAGTGAGGGGAAAGGATTACGCTCCAAACGGTAGTAGCAAAATTGGGCCTGGATGGAACCTTGCTTGCTCATCAGAATTGCCTGCTGTTCCTCTCACTTCTGCACAAAGTCACACTAGCCTTTCCAACATATGGCAGCAATAGTAACATTGTCTATGGATACTCTGCCTTATACAGTTAGGCATTGAACAATCCAGTTCACTATTGTCTACACTGCCCTTCCCTAACCGAGTGCCTTCCGGATGTTTTGGGCTTCAACCCATCAGTCCCATCCAGGGCCGGCATCAAGGGTAGGCATGGTTGGGGTATGTGCCGAGGGGCCCACAATCTGGCAGGGGTCCCCTACCATGAGCCCCCCTGGAGTTACTCCTCTTCACCATGGCAATCTGCTTGCTCACCTGCCTCTTGCTGTGGCCCGACAGTGGTGGTGGTGGTGAGAAGGAGGAGCAGGAGATGCCACAGACTGCTTGCTCCTTGGCTGTCTGCCTGTCAAGCAAGCGAGTGGGAGCAGTGATGAGACAGAGGAGAAGGAGCAGGAGCAGCTGGTGATAAGGGCAGTAAGAAAGCAGACCCACTGAGGGAAGGGGACTACTGAGGGTGTCTTGCCCAAGGGCCCTCTAAAACCTGGAGCTGGCACTCGCTCCAGCCATGAGAATAGTCAGTGGTCAGGAATGCTGGGGGAGGATGCCAGGTTGGGGAAAGCTAGTCTACACCCTGCCCGGTAGCAGCTCTCCAGGGTTCCCCCATCCTACCTGGAGATGCCAGAACATCTTTTGCATGCAAAGCATGTGCTCTGCTATCATTGAGCTGTGGCCTTTCCCCATTCTTGTCTCCGCTGGACAGCTGGAGAGATAGATCGGGAGATATCTGCTTGCAGCTAATTAGCAAAAGGGTGTTACATACATTCACCATGTGCAGTACAATGCATGACCTGAGCATAGAGGTCCTAGAAGACAAGATTTCATTGCATTTCCTGGGAGAACTTTGGGGAGAAAATCAATGTCCCGGTTTCAAAGTTAGGACAGGCAGAAAAAAATGGGGTGTGGTGATGGTGGAGAGAAATAGATATAAACGCAATTCCCAGAGTGCTGCCACACTCCAGCACTACCAAGAAATTAAACTCAGAGTAGGACTATGCATATTGAGTCTGACATGGTTCTCAGTGGCCCTCTCATTCTGTTCTAAGGGGTAAAGTAAAATCAGTTTGATATGGGGCAGATTTGAGAGGGAGGCAAAACCTTGTCCCTTTGCTCTGGTCACTGGAGTCACCAGTGACTGGGAAGAAAGTTAGTTCTGGGCTGATCCCCTTTACTTTCTCCAATATAAGTTCATGGCTGCACTTTGAGACAAAGTTTGAGAATGATCAAACTTGTCCACCATCCCCGTTACACTATGGCGCCTCGACCTTCACCTGCAAGGATGCCAGGGGGAGAGTGTGCAATGGGTCTACCTATGCAGAGAAGCAGCATTGGGCTTCCTCACATAATAAACAGAACCTCAGCTCCCCAACCACCCCACAGCCCATCGCAACAACAGGCATTTTGTTGCTTCTTATAGATGTTCCAAAGGAGGAATTTTTAAAAAAATGTTTTAAAAAATTAAACCAGAAGTTTGGGTAGCTGTAATTCTGTCCCAGTTTCTATAAGATGCCCCTACACCAGTCTGACTGTAAGATGAAACCACATCACATGTTGTATAGGTTAAGAGCCAGATGGATAATCTAATTCAGCTATTCCCAACCTGGGAACTTCCAGATGTGTTTGATTACAACTGTCATCATCCCCAGCTAGCCTGGTCATGCTGCTTGGAGATTTTAGTTAAACATCTCTGGAGGGTCCCAGATTGGGGAAAGTTGATCCAATCTGATCCCTGCATAATTAGCCATGTCTCCTATCTCCATAACTAGTCCATTAAACTGTATTTCAAGCCACGATACAGGAAGTGACAAATCTCACAGGCTACACCTGAAAAACTAACCTGGCTTCAGCAGCTCAGGGGATTATATTATCGATTCTCCCTTCCATTGGCTAGTGCATCCTTTTTCAGAGAACATCTTACCTTAACGTCAACCTCTCCATTTTAAAGGATGACTAAAGAGTTAAATCTGGAATTCATGGAGCAGCTGCATAAAACTGATTGGTTCTGATAGTGCCTTTTTATCCCAACAAGAGAGTTACCATGTCTACTGTATGTTACACCTGACTGAAACATGCAGGTTATATCAAGTGGTATAAAGTTTTCTGAGACTGTACCATTCAGGCTGTGGGAGTGTGGGAGTGTGCAGTTCAAATGTACATGCAAAAAAAAAACCCCTGCATTCAGCAAATTAGCATGTTAGGGAGAAGACTGGGCCAGAACTCTCTTCCTGACATGGCTAGTTTTCCAGCAGCAAGGAGATTTTGATTAGGGGAAGCATTCATCAATAAAATTCCTTACATGTAATCTGAAGTGGTACAGCTCCAGAAATTCTGGACTAAATGATGCATCTGAGTATGTAGGACAACCCTAACTTATGATAGTCATCTTTTCCTCTAGATTGCATACAGGTATACATACAAAACAGGAGATGCTTCATTTTTTCTCGCCCATGAGTGAGCTCAGTTTCCATCCAGCCTTGCATTACATTTTACTGAATTACTAGCCAATGATTCAAACACTGACTCACTTATATGTCTCGCACCTGTCTATCTTTTTACTTTAAAGCACTGCATGTATATTTATTAGGACTAGAGCTACACTACCGCTTTGTAGTGGTATTGAAGTGCACTGATAACTGTTGGGGCACAATCCACATTCCATATATCACTTTCATTGTGTTGTATCCTGCTTTTTATTCCACATTCGTAATAATTTAACACAAGATGTAGATCTGGTCTAAGTTAAATGTAAATTTTGATTCACTCTTTTCTTTTTTTAAAAAACCACAGAAAACATTTTGAAGTTTCAAAAGACTTCTTCAGAAGCTGGGGAGTGGGTTTATGATATTACTGGTTCCAGCCAATCAGCCCTGTGCACAACTGCCTTCTACTGCAAATATGGAGAACATATTTCCCCTGCCCCTCTTCCTGGAGAGATCACAGTACATTTGAATGAGTCACAGTGTGTGCACTTTCTCTATGGTTCCATTATGTACATTAGCATGCACCCTTCTCTCTCTCTCTGTTTCCTTTTGGCCTGTGAGCCTTTTGAAAACCAATCAAAAATGGGAGCAGTGGTGCAGTGCAGCCAGGACTCGTAGGGTCATTAGTATGCGGATCATACTTGGCTCTACCTCTTATTTCCATCTACACATGCCAGGAAGACTGTGAACCTGTTGAACCAGCGTCTGCAGGCTGTTTTGGGGTGAATGAAGATGAGACTTAATCCAGACAAGATGGAGGTGGGTTAGAAACCCTAACTACAATCAATGGAGGTTTACAACTCAACTGGAGTTTCACTCCTCCTAAAAGACCAAGTGCATAGGCTGGGAATCCTCTTGGACTCAGCGCTAACTGGGGAAGGTCAGGTGGCTGCAGTGTCCAGGAGTGTGTTTTACCAGCTTAGAAACGTTCCAACCTTGCCTTGGTTATACATGTACTAGTGATGTCTTGGTTGGACTACTGTAATGTGCTGTATGTGGATCTGCCTTTGACGATGGTCTGGAAACTTCAGCTCATGCAGAACGTGTCCATCCAAGTGTCGGTGGGGATAAGGTGGTTAGTTCATATAATGTTTTTGTCGCATCAACTGCACTGGTTACCGGTGGGTTTCTGGACCCAATTTAAAGTGCTGGTTTTGACCATTAAAGCCTAAACAGTTTGCGACCAAATTACCTGAAGTAGCACCTTCACCCATATCAGCCTGCATGCACTTTAAGATCAGCAAAGGAGGCCCTCCTCACTTGCTTCTTTTGAGGGCAAGTGCGTAAGAGACTTCTCTGCAGTGGCTCCACCCCCCTGCAGTGGCTTGCTATCTGAGGTCCATCAGGCGCTATCATTGCAGACTTTTAGGAAGGCCCTGAAGACCTAAGTCTTTTCTCTGGCCTTCCTCTGACTATGTTTTACTGGACTGTTTTGCTCTCTAGCTACAATTATGATGTACGTTTTTAGTAATGTTTTACTGCTGGTTTTTGTTATTTTATGAATATTTGCTGCCTTATTGTATCTTTTTTAATTACATGGATTTTAATGTTGTAAGCTGCCTTGGGAGAGCTTCTGCCCTGAAAGGCAGCCTAGAAATATTTCAAATGAATAAATAAAAGAACCAGGACCTTCTGATTAACAGAGTACCACCACCCCTCAGGCTTTCCTGTTCTCTCTGAGCTTAGGTGCAATCCTATGCCTGTGGTAATGCAAAGTATTTTGGGCTGGTCTGGTCTTGAATGGGCAGTTAAGACCAATTAGCTTTACAAAAGACCTGCTTCTGATGAAGATGCATTTTTGGACTCTCCTGCACACACCCACTTCTGCTTTTAATCAGTGACCCATGGGCGGCTCTGTTGTAGGTTGCTGAGCATTTTGTCAGAACCTGGACTGCTGGGTTAGTTAGGGGCTAAAAAACCCAGCGGTTAACCCATGGCTTGTTGTTGGGTTAAACACTGGGTTGTTTCATTCAAACTTGGACAACCCAGTTGTCCAAGTTTGGATGAAACATCAGCAACCTACAACGGAACTGCTTGTGGGTTGCTGAGTAAAAGCAGAATCGGTGGGCCCTCTCTCCCACATGATAGCTCATGGGTTGTTTAACCCATGACCTGCCACATTGTGCAGACTGGCTCAATGAGCATCTGCACTTCAAAATTTACCAGTACACCTCTGAATTGAAGTCTATCCATCTATAGTTGGAAGCGGGAGAAACCCTGTCTCTTTAAGAAACTTGGGGTTTCCTTCCCTGACACTGCCACCTATCTACTTCCCCCTACTTGCTGTGGGGCAAAATGAGTTCCAACTAGTGGGAGTAGAGGGGAGGCAAAGGGACAGGGAGAGGAGCAGGGTAGGAGATGCTGCAGCTACCCTCCCCTTCATAGCTGTGGGGCTGTTAAAGAAACAAGAGTATTCTCTAGGTTGCCACCTTGTACAACACCATGCTAAAGGGATACAGACTCAAAACCCACAGGCTTGAAGTCAGTTAGTTTTAGGAGAAACATAAGAACAGTTTCTTGGTTACTTCACTTTTCCGGAGGAAACCCCCAAAGGGGTTCTTGCAAATGTAAAAACTTGTGCAACTTCGTTGCAGAAGAAATTTCTTTACACCAGTCGGCTACGTTCCTTCATTTATTGAAAAAAACAGAGCTCCACAAGGTGACTTTTAGCCTGAGGTAACATGTTGACACATGGACAAGCTGGGGATTGAGGAAGGTAATCAATGTTATGTGTGAGGCAAACAAGTGAAGGCCACGGCAGCAGCAGAGGGATTTGTAGTACTCTGGCAAAACCATTAGCCAACCCATCCCTCAGTCATACCAGCAGCATTTACTGGAGTATACAAAATGAAAATAAAAAATGACCCCATAATGGAGTATTCTACATTTTTTGAGATGGAGGGGGCAATGGGGGGAGTTTTTAATTTGGGGATGCTCCAAATGAATAAGTCTCCTTTCAACAAGGGCCCCTGAATTCCAGGCTGTTGACTCACTATAATTGCATTTTGAATGGAGCCAAAGCCTGAAAAGCCAGTAACATCCACCCCAGCCAATCCCTCCCTCACTGCACAAAGGACTTTTTAATCCAGGGATGGCTAACCTTTCCTCTGTCAAGGGCTACTGATCTAGAGGAAAATTAAAATCAGTTGGAGGGCCCTGACTGATATTTTCCATGGGTCAGTGGTCTGAGGGATACCTTCGAAAGCATGGATCGGGGGACTGGCTGAGAGCCAGCCCCCCGATCCACACCTTCCTTGGTTGAGAGGCTGCCCAGCACCGTGCCACTCCCCACATGAGAAGGGTCAACTTTGGGTCTGGATCTGGTGGCCGACAGAAAGGTGCCCTTCCTCACTGGGCAGCCATATTAGATGCGGACCACATCTGGTCAGTGGTCCGAAGGTTTCTACCCCTGCTTTTACCCTTCATTCCCTGTGTCATAACATGGGTATACATACGATGCGCTAAACATTCGTCTTCAAGCAAGGATTTCTCCAGTGTTTCCCACCACTTGACTTTTCTGGATGTGTACAACATTTTACGCATGTAGCAGCAGAAAGTGATAGAATGGACTGTACTCCAAGCTGGTGGGGAGGAATTTCCTCAAATAAAAAAAAAGAGAGACACCCAGAAATACATCACTAAAACCCCTCTCAGTGATGTACTAGGGTTTCAGTTTGTTTTCGGTATAGGGAACTTTGCGTTTTGTACATGGGAGAGCATTTAAAATGGGCACCACCCCACCTACAGCCTGGATTTTACAATTGTAAGCTGCCTCAAGTGCTGCCTCAAGTGTAGCATGTAGGTATATTAAGTTTTACTGTTTTAAATTACTCTACACTGCCTTCCTCAGCCTGGTGCCCTCCAGATGCGTTGGACTACAACTCCCATAATTCCCAGCTAGTGTGACCCGTAGCCACTCTACCATGTGCAGCTTGTAGCAGTATAATTGATTCTGTTGCATGTATAGACCAGGCCCAAGAAACAGACAAACTAGAGTGAGTATCTGAATTATATGAGGAGAGAACTCAGACAAACTGTTGTTGCCATTCATATTGGGGGAGATGGAGGTTAAAGATCTCATAACCTTGACTAGCATGGAAGAAAGTGACTGAGGTGTATAGTAAAAGTGGGATGGGGTCCTTGGGACTGAGGGCTATACTGTGGTCCAGATGGAAGGCTAATTGCCTATCCCTACCTGAAACCATGCATCATTTTTCCCTCAGAAAAATATGGCACATAAACCTTCCTATCTATCTTGGGCAAGCGGAAGTCGTCATGGAGTGACAATTCCTGAGTGAATGAAGTCATTTCTCTCTCATCCCAATCCAAACAAGAAATCTCGGCCTAGTCCACTATTTTCAAGCTGGTCCCTTGCCATAGATGCGTTCCGAGCTAATACAGATACCAAGAGGCTTTGTGAGGCTATTTGTCCTCTAGTGAACTCAGTTTACAGCATGAGAAAAAGTGAGGGGAAACCACCCCCATTAAAAACAAGGGCTTTGTAAAAACAAAAAATCAGCTATCTACCCTAGTTACCCCCAATATGTTAATATTTATTTCAACATATGAGTTTCCCATCCACCTTCCAGTTCAGGCTTTGAATGGTTATTTCAGGTTCCCTTCATGGCAAGTAAGAAAGAACATTTGGAGAATGCTGCATTTTGATAAGGCCCCATTAGGCAACTATTCCTACTTATTAAAACGCAAGTAGGTACCCACCAGTGCTGTCCCTTTAACACAGCCTTCCCCAACCTAGTACCCTCCAGATGTGTTGGGACTGCAACCCTTATTCCTCACCAGCATGGCACATCTGGAGGGCACCAGGTTGGGGAAGAATGCTTTAACATAATTTCTCCTGGTGTGTTTAAACATTCCTGCAGGGATCTGCTAAGAGCACTTTGCTACTACCATTTATTTTAAACTGTGAACCCTACAAACAACAGCCACAATCCCCATGATTAAGTGGCAGAGCTATAGCATACATTTGTTACAGTTCTGCTACCCAATGGGCTTCAGAATGGAGGGTGGGCAAAATGGATGTACGCATCCCTGAAGAGCGCTAGATCTGGGCTGACATGAGATACCCCAACTAAGAGAGCAAAACATGACACCTGACCATGAAGGAGTTATTTCTAGAATGGAAAGTAACCTTCCTCCAAACACATACACCTAAGTAATGGAAACAGCCACACTATTCAACGCAGGAATGCCCAGTGATAGATGAAAGGATACGGAGCTCTATAGTATTCATCTATTGAATTATATACTGGAGCCTCACACTCTTCTGACTCATAACCAGAGGTAGACCCCCTTCTCATAGCCTGTTAATCCCACAGAATTATGTCTGTCTCTGTATATCGTCCAGTATTCTGTTCCTTTCCCACTACTCTGGTTGTTACATTGACCTCTTCCCCTCATTTCCTGTGTTATATTCCCCAGTGCCAGCATTTAGACGGCAATATTGTTTATTCAGAAATAAACGTAGGTTTCAACGCAGACTTACCCTGAAACAAATGTGAATAGGAATTGCTTCCCCATCACATGACACAGAAAGAGGCCATTTTGTTATGTGCCATGAAGGGTTTTAGAGCAACCAAGGAAGCAGAATAGGCCTCTTCCGACCTAGAGAGGCTCTCTGAAAATTACTCCACAGGAAGGTTTCCCCGTTTGTCTGGGGCCCTACTTCATGGACTACTTTGCGTAATGGTTAGTCCAACTTTAGCACTGTCCATCCAACTACAGAAAGTATGTGTGAGGAGGGAAGAATTATCTTCAAACAGATGAAGTGGAGCTACTGGGATTGAGGCTGTTTGGATTACTGGCAAGAAGGAATATTTAGAAGTAGTCAAGTCAGTGTTTATCACAGGCCTTAGGCACTAGGCCAAAAAAGCCTCACCTTAAATTGATACACCCAACCACAGCAAACAAACACTGCCCTCAGAACAAATGATGCTCTTTCTCCACACCAGGGCACGGATTGCCCTCTCACCATTACCTTAATTTGGTCACACAATGACAATATACGACAACCAACCTGGAAATGGAGAAAGAGCAGTTGGCTGTGATCGTACAGCTACTTTACATGCATACTTCACCATACGCTCAGCAGCCACACCATATGAGTGGTGAGAGCCAGCACCCGACGAGCAAAACATGGAGAGCAATGGTAAAGCTGGAACTTTATAGGCTGGGGAAGGGCAATAATTTTGTTCAGAGTGCTGAAGGTTATAGGAAAGAGGCAGTCTTGCATGAATGTCAATTTGACTCCAGGTCCCATCAGCCCCAGCCAGCAAGGAATTCTGGGAGTTGAAGTCCAATAGCTGCAAGAGGGATGCAGGTTCCCACCCCTTCACCACAAGCTGTGTGTGTGTGTGCATAGGCTATGATGCTTCTCTAATATAATTTATTTTTAAAAATATATAATATACCGCTTCCCATTTTTTTTAAAAAAATGTCAACACGCTGAGGAAAACTATCATCCAATTCTAAGCTCATTTGAGCTTTTGTTATTGGGTCAGATCAAGAATTAATCATGCTTAGAGGAGACCCACAGAAATTGATAGGACTTTAGTCATGACTTACTTGACCCATTGATTTAAATAGATCTAGTAAGATAGGCATTTATATCCTAACAGAAGGTTAGATGTTCCTAGGGCACAGCTTGTAACTAATTTATTTTTTATCCTAGTTTTTTTCCTCACCTTGAACATCACTCCACTAAGTTGCATTTCTCAGCTCAGGGCATGAAAATAAATAAATAATACCTTTAGTCACATCAGTCACTGGCATCACATCAAAAAATTATACGGAAAACCTTCAGAAACTGGGCCTACCAAAATACATCCACACCAACATCCAGAAAGCAGGCATACTTAAAAATGCTCAATTGTTAGGAAATTTCTGAATCTGTAAAAGACAGCATGACTTGGCAAAGCCCGTCATGTCTGTCTAGAAAAACCGCCATGAGCGAGAGATATAATAATAATAATAGTATGACAGTCACACAGAATGTATTATCTTCTCTTTTTATTCAAACCCTGTATCCCTGGTGAACAGGAGAGAAGAAATGGGTCAATTCCAGCTCCCATCTTCTACCTCCCAGTCTGTACAGCTCAAGATCTAAGCTGCAGAGGCACCTCTCGCTGTGTAGAAAAAACAAGCAGGCTTAAAAAATAAAAGGCCAGACTGTGTAGATTCCCAAGTCATGGCAGCCTTGGGAATGTGTCTCACTTCATACGGACCTTCTGGTGTCCGAGCCGCCCCACACCCCATAAGAGGTGGAGAGCCTGGGGCCTTGGTTCCCACAGCCCTCTGAAGAGGGTGCCCCAAGCCCAGCTCCTAAGGCCTCTGGTATCCATCTCTCCTTGCAGGTCCATATCCAAAGCTCAACATCTTTGGTATCTGCCCTCGCTTCCCCGGTTGGGCACTCAAGAGCCAGTTGGGCAGAGTTTATTGTAGGCCAAGTTCCCCAAGACTAGCAGCAACATCTCTGAGGTACTGCTCAGGGCTACAATGAATGGAGCTTGTGAGGCAAAGTCAGCCTGGGCCCGCTCAAAGGAGAGCTGCAGCACAGCCAGGGCTAGCAGGCTGTTTTGTACCCCGACCTCGATACTGACCGTCCGGCGCTGCGGCCCAGGCAGTCCCAAGCACCAAGCCAGCAGGTAGCCTAATAGTAGTCCAAAGATGGGCACAGTGACACCTGCCAGCACTATCGGGGGCCGCACATTCGCTAGGATAAAGGCCCCCATGTGATAGGCCATGAAGAGTCCTCCTATGATGAGGGTGAAGCTGAAGGGCTTGATGAGGAGAAGGAGCAGGCGGGAAATGCGGGGCAGCTTGCACTTAACTAACATGCCACTCGAGATGGGCACAGCAATGAAGAGGAGAGTGATGAGGATCTTGAGAAAGGGCACATGGAGGGTCTCATGGGCGTCCAGCAACCAGCCGTAGAAAGTTGAAGAGAGTGGCATGAGCCCCGTGGCTGCCACTGTGGACAGGAGAGTCATAGAGATGGCCACCGTGACGTCACCACCCAGCAGGAGGCTGTATAGATAGCCGCCCCCACCTCCAGGTGAAGAACAAGAAATGACCAGTCCCAGAGCCAGGGGCTTAGGCAAAGAGAAGGCCACAGACATGAGGTAGCCATAAAGGGGCATGACCACAAACTGGCCCAGTATACCCAATATGACTGGATGGGGTTGATGCACAAGGCTTCGGAGGGCCTCCACCTCGACCTTGCAGCCAAATGCACATTTGTTGAGGAAGATGAGAGGCAGGAGGGCATAGAGGATGGGGTTCTCCGAGAAATGGCCCAGCCCTGAGTGGGCCGCTGGTTCTGGATTGCTAGCGCACACACGGATCTGGAAATCTGCCCGTTCCTCCACGAGGCGGCTCTGCTCCATCAGCCGCAGTTGCAGCGGGGCCAGGCCAGCCAGGCCAGACTGAAACCCGACTGCAAAGCCCCCTCCCCAGGATGCTGTGACATTCTCAATGATGACAACTGTTGGTTCCAGAGAATCCGCGCTCAGCCAAGCATCAGGGCCCAGATAATGGCAGGACACCAGCAGGACGCCTTGGCTGTGTTCCGGGAAGCTGAATTCCAAAACACTTCCATCCCCCACACTAAGGTAAGGGCTGTCAATAGCCGTTGTCTGGGTCCTGCCAGCTGCCAGCAGGTGGAGGAAGAGAAAGAAGAGGAGCGGGGGCCCAGACATGGTGCAGATGGTTGGCGAAGTCATGCTGGGGACTCATTCCATCCAGGGTTCTCTTGCCTTTGCCAGCACACACGGAACATGGATCCACTGGGTAGGGCTCAGGCTCCTTTGGGGCTCGGATCCATGGGCACCACTGGCAACAGTGATGGTACGGACGTGCTCAGCCTAATCAGAGGAGAGAACACACCTGTTCAGAGACAATACACATGGGATAATGCTCACAGAGGCGCACACACACTCGATTGACTCACTCGATCCAACCCCCTAACCCAGGGGTGGGGATGTTGGACTGCAACCCCCACCAGCATAGCCAATGGTGAAGTCTGATGAGAGTTGCAGTCCAACATCATCTGGAGGGACACACATTCCCCCTCCCTGCCTTCACCCAAGATAAGCCGTTCTCTGCCCAAAGCATCCCAAATTACAGTTGATCCAATGAGACTCTCTTGGCTTTAACAGTCTTGCAGCCATAACTTCTCCCGTTACTTAATTTGCCCCCTATTCCCAGCTTTGGAACAAGCCTCAATGCAGGCAGGGGTGGAGAGTGGGTGATGAGACCAGGAAGAGGAGAGTGGGAAAAAATTGTGGCTGCATCCTCCTTCGCAGGGGCACAAAGAGACCAGAAGAGTCTCCAGGCTGTGGCCAGGAAACCCCAATAGGAAACAAAGTAAGGATCCAGTATCAGAGGCAGTAAGCCTATATACACCAGTTGCTGGGGAACATGGATGGGAGAATGCTGTTGCACCATGTCCTGCTTGTCCCGGGCTGACAGCTGGTTGGCCACTGTGTGAACAGAGTGCTGGATTAGATGGACTCTTAAGTCTGATCCAGCAGGGGTCTTCTTATGTTCATATATAACATGCTACTTTGCACACGGGAGGTTGCATCAAGTAAGCAGAAGAGGCGGTGTTGATCCTCAGGCTTTACGGGCCTAATTTGCCCCACCTCCATGCCCCCTTCCCCACTCCCATTCCATTGACTGCCAATTGTTTGGCAGTTTCCCAGGCTTTGCACAATTTCCCCCATTCTAAAAGGTTGAAATGCTTCTCCTAAGTCTTAGTTATGGGCAGTAAAACGTTTAAGCTAAAGTATGGTTGTATTTTGGTCCTTCCCCTTTTGCTTTCACCCCTGTCCCCACTGGAATGTGGCCCCCAAGAGCTTCTCTGAAACAGAATTCGGCCCTCAGGCTGTAAAAGGTTCAACACTCCTGCAGTAGACAGAGGGTTCTCCAGAATGTAGTGACAGTCCCCACCTATGCACCCCTATGCTCAACATAACACATCCATCCAGGGCCAACCCAAACCACCTGGCAGTGCTCAAATTCCAGGGGTGACTGCCTCAGCGAAGAATATGTCTTAAAGACAGAAACGCTGCTTGCTCTTTTGGAGGAGATGTACAGAGACTGGGCCATAACCCCCATCTTCTGGAGGATCCAGAAGTATCCAGTCTCCCACTAGCTGCCCAAGGCAGAGAACCAGTTGGAAAGCTGAAGAAATACGTGACAAGCATCAAAATGATAATTCAGCAAAGCAAACCAGCTCCTGATCACTAACAGTGTGATTCTTTACATGTCTACTCAGGAGTTAAGTCCTACTGACTTCAATGGCACATACTCCCAATCCTGGGTAAGTCTGTATAAGATTGCAGCAATAATGTGCTACTGTCGTGCTGCTCAAAAGATGAGTTAGAATAATAAAAAGAGGGCCATGGAATGATTGCATTTCCTCAGTCACCAGTGAATATCATAGCAGACCATCATCCTGCTAAGAATTTTCTGCAGACATCTCTTACCAAGTAAGAACCAATATATTGAACAAAAGTAAAATGTATTCTTGATATTACAGCTCCCTGAAGGCCTTAAAAGAACAACATAGGCCAAAACACATTGGGCATGAACAATAAAGTATCTTAGCATTCGGAGAACCTGCTTCTCTTCTTTTTTTCACCCTGAGTGTATTCTCTCCTCCTTTTGGTTTTTCAAACAATTCACACACACACACACACACTTTCTTCTCAGGATTGTTTTAGCTCACCCTTCTCCAACCTAGCATCCTCCAAATCGGTTGGACTACAACCACCAGCATCTAGATGTGGTCCAAATGTGTTGGGACTACAACCTCCAGGATGCTAGGAATTGCAGTTCAAGACACGTGGAGGTTGGGGAAGGCTATTTCAGTTATTCGGTGACTCATCAGCAAACCCCTTCCCATCCCATAAGCGTGCGCAGTTTCTTCAGACTGTCCCCATAGAATATTAATAATTTGCGTGTGTTTTTGAGCTGCTCTCCCTGGGGGCTGAACCCTTTTCAATGTTTTTCTTGGGAAATGCGATACCATCACCACCACCTACCTCTTTGTTGTTGTAACTGAAAGCTCATGCAGACAAAACGTTTTCCGTGTGGATTCCCCTCTGTAAGGAGCGATGATTCCCAAAGCATTCCCGTGGGCAGAGGAAGAAAAACAAAACACGATGTTGGAGCTAGCCCTCACCCGAGGGCGGGGGAAGATTTTGTGGGGGGGGGGGCGAGAGTGGATTTCCAGCCTAGAGCAAGAGGTTGTACCCGACTGTCCCTCTCGAGCCGATGGGGAATGAGAAAAGGGAAAGAGTTTGCTAAATTGGAGAATTCAGCACAGGACAGTTCCCCACCTCCACCTCCCAATTTCTTTTCCTAAATTAGAGAATTCAGCACAGGACAGTTCTTCCTCCACCTCCCAATTTCTTTTCCTTCTCCTCTGTTCAGCTGAGTCACCTCTGTCTTAAAGCCACAAGACACCTGTTGGGAAAGAAACTGCCGGCCACAAAAACTTCCTTCCCCCGCTCCTCTACCTTTATTAGGAAGACAAAAACGGGTTCTTTCTCTTGCCTCCTCACCCCACTCCGCCTCGCAACAGTTTCCTCTAAATGCACATTCCGGTTTTCCCTAGCGAGGGGTGGCATAGCCCCATCCCCTGTCTCCCCCACCCGCCTCCTAAAGCCACCGACATAATTCTTAGCCAAGAAAGCAACGTCCTTAAAAGCCCCGATCGGTAACCAACACCTAGAGTTTTCCCCCCCAGATGCCCTACATCTGCTGCCCCGCGGTCCCTATTAATTAACTTCTCCGTTAAGGAGGATTCGGGGTAGCCACGAGCAGCAATTTACCCTCATATGACCCTTCGCCTCTACTCTCCTCCCAAGATCTCACCTGCTCCTGCTCCTGCTGCCACTGCCGCTGCCGCTGCCGCCGCCCCAAAGCTAAATTCAACCGCTTGATTTGGTTGCGTTAGCCTCCTTCCTTCTATGCCCGACTCCGCCCATCGGGGTGGTACATCACAGTCATAACCACGCCCACAACAGAATGCGGATTCGTCGTAGGAACTACCCCACGTTAGGGCATGCTGGGATTTGTAGTTTTTAGCCACCACGGAGAAAAGGGAAACCGCGTTGGATCTGGTTTTAACTAAAAGAATACCAGCCTTCTGCCTTGTGGTGGATGGATGGATGTGTGTGTGTGTATAGCCTCAGATGGCAGCAGGCAGCATTAACTTCGTACTGTGCCTTGATTAATAGGATTATGGGGTACACTGCGATTTGATTGGAGGGAGCAGATATCCGCGACTGCCCTAAATGGGAGATTAATGGTACATTCTGCTCGGTTAGCGGGCATTTAGCAATATATATCGTGACTTGATTGGCTGGATCAGAAGTACGCTGGTGCCTGATTGGAAGAAACAGATACACTTTTCTGCAAATTTCAATGGAATTAGGCTGTGATGGAAAGGATTATATGATCATCCTTTTATTTGATTGGGCAATTTAAAGCCTTCTCTCCTTGAATTGATGGGATTGGGAGGCATTTTGTTCTGGTGGGATTATGGGCTCGCTTGTATCAATTAAATGCATTTGGTTATAGTTTTTCCTTTATTAAAGCAGAGGGAGGGAAGAATTAGAATTGTAGGAAAGAGTGACCAGGGGCGCATCTTTTTAACAGTCTATGCAAAAGGATTGGTAAATGGGAGGGAGGGGAGAGTACTTCTCGATTGAGTGGCGAGGAGAGGGTAGGGATGTCTTCTTTTTTAAAATCGTTATTCCTGATGCACAATGCAGGAGACTGGGAAAGACAATAAATTAAAATCAGGAAAAGAGCTGAGTGCTCCAAACGCTGTATCCTGTCTGGTCACCAGAGAATGTGCTTGAAATTATACAGAGATGGGGAAAAAATCACATTTACTATGGAAAATAATACTTAGCATTTATATACTTCCTTGGAATGCTCAAAGTGCTTTATGCATAGTATGTCTTTTAGATTTCAATCTTATGCATACTTACTAGTGAGTAAGGCCCACTGAAAAACAGTGGAAATTATGTTTGAATAAACATACATTGATAGGTTGCATTCCCTATACCAATGTACCTGGAGGTCAGCCCCGTTGTACTCACTGGGATTTACTTCTGAGTAGACACAGGATTACACAGTCAGGCACTATGCTACTAGCTCACTTGAAAGAATGTATTGTTAACTTCAAATGTCTGTATTTATGTAGGCTAAACTGCATGTGAATTCGTTTGTCATTGTTTCTTTTAAAAACTATAAAAGCTACTAGGGATTGGAAGGCTGCATGTCCCACACTGTGATCCCAATGAAAACCCCTCTCTCTCTTTCTCTCTCTCACACACACATACACACTATTTGCTATTAGACCTGGGAGGGAAGCTTCCATTTGTTCCAATTGGAAGTATACAAAGTACAGTATTTCAGCCATGGTCATTCATGGTTTAAATCATCCAAGCTTGCTTACTTAGAGTTACTCTAAACTGAATTATCCTTTGAAGCCCTTAATAGCCTGGCTCCTTGATGTTTCAGGAAGCATGTTTTCCCACATGAGCCTCTCATATGTTTGGATCCTTAAATGACTGTTGCTTTGGATATCTTTTCTCCTTACAAATTAGTCTGCATTACATTAGTATGTTATGGGCAAGCAGCCTGGTAGGTCATTTACAGCACATCAACATCCTGAAAAGAATCAATACTTCCAATTAACAAAAACTCATGTCTGCTCACTTGGGAGTCAATTCTTGCTCATCCTAGACGAGTACTGTACTGTCTTTTCCATAAGAACATCTGAGAGCTAGTGTGGTGTAGTGGTTAGAATGTGAGATTGGGACTTTGGAGACCTGGGTTTAAGATGTGGGAATAAGCAACAGCCATTAGTTAAACCCACCGTGTGGAAGGACAAGTAACTGGTTGAACAGCTACTAAGGGCACAATTCTATGCATGTTAAGACAAAAAAGTCCCACAACTCCCAGCATGCCCCAGCCAGGCCATTTTTCTGTCTAAACATGCATAGGATTGTGCTCTAAATGATTAATGCATGTTAGGAGTTGGGATGCAAGTTTTGTTTCTAGTTTTGGCTACTTATTTTGCCTGTTTTAGTTATAAGAAAATGTCTGTTATTATTAAGTACTGTTTAAAGCTTACAGTTTTCTTCTATCTAAGCCATGAAGCTTACTGGGTGACTTTGGGCCAGTCACTGACTCTCAGCCTAACCTACCTCACAGGGCTGTTTTGAGGAATAAAAAGGAGAGGAAGACCATGTAAGCAACCTTGAGTTCCTTGCAAGAGGGGGGAAAGCGGCATATAAATGGAATACATAAATCTAGCCCTGTATTCTGCACACAAGGAAGGCATAGCAGTAACAGTCCTCTGTTGTCAAAGATATGCTTAGAATGTCCACTTAGGGCACAGTCCTATGGATGCTTAAACATGCATAGATTAGCACCTTTAGTTTATCATGGCTACCTTTGTATGTTGCAAGGAGTAGTGTCTTTTTAGTGATCTCCCTTGGGATGGATTGTTCCACCGAGGTTTGACAAAAACAGGTATATAAACACCTTGGTTCCATGAGGCCTTTTAAGGACAGGCTTGGTTGCCATGAGCTTGCTGGCGATTGTGTCTGTTATTTCTATTGTGGATCTTGTGATTATTATATTGTTTTAAAAGTTGTTCTTGTAGATTTTTTATTTTAACTGTGGGCCACCTTGAGGACTCTGGTAGGACAAACGAGAAGATTCAATTTAAGACCGGGTGCCAATATTTGCCGATCACTCTCTATCACAGCTACCAGGCAAGGGGGGCATTGGAGAAAGTGTTCTCACACAGAAGCAATTGCTTAAATCCACTGCTCATCACTGCCCATTTAGAAGTCACAAAACTGCACCAAGAAGAGAACAGCACAATTAATTACATACTTGCAAAGGGGGGGGGGATCACAGTTCAGCTATGTCTATACAAAGCCTGGTTCAGTCTCAGGTAATGGAACTGAGAAAAAACTCTGGCCAAGGCTCAGTAGAGTTTCTGCCAGTCAGAATCAACAGTACGAAGTTTGATGAGACAATTGTCCAATTCCATATCAGCCAACTCATCTTCTCAATGACTACTTTATTCATTTTACACACAATAGAGTGCATTCATCCTGTGACATGCTATTTCTTGTTTTTCCGATGCCACCATGGGTCCCTGCAGCACAAGGAAGCTGTCTAGGTCATCTCATCTCCCTGACTCATTTCTAGTTCTCCAGGAAAGAATGGGAGGTATGTGGAGGCGGTTATTTCCTTGATGGCGTGCATTTACTGCAAGACTGCACCTTAGTTGATTCTCTGCAAAGTTGAGGCAGCTTCTCTTAAATAATAATAATAATCTGGAACAAAGGAACTTCAAAGACAAATTGTAACAGCTGAACTACAATTCATCAAGAGGTTCCACTCTTCCTCCTGTTGCTTCAACAGGTACAAAAGTTTTTGGTTTTTGTTTTATTCAAATCACACTTCATGTTTTTATTAGCTCACCAATACAACGGTATCTGTTCTAAAATCCAACAACTGTTTTGTGAACCACTGTTACTAAGGTAATTATCATTCTGTTCTTTCTGCCTTTTATTTTCCTCTGACCTCACTGTTTACAATTCTCCCCTCCACAATCATGCATACCTGTAACCAAGCACAACTGTTCATGTATCTGATGAAGTGGATTCCAGCCCAGGAAAGCTTGTGCATGAATAAATTTGTCAGGCGCAACAAGACTCTGTTGTTCTAGCTGCTTGGTATAAATGTGAAGGAAGAACACAAAAGGAGGGCAAAATTCCCATCCCAAACAGGCAAAAAGGCATTTATTTATTTATTTATTTATTTATTTATTTATTACAGTTGTATACCGCCCCATAGCCGAAGCTCTCTGGGCAGTTTACATAGGATTAAAAACAATTAAAAACAATATACAAAAATTAAAACAGCAAAAACATACAACATACACACAATCTGTACATTTAAAAACCACTTCAACACTTCAAAAAACTACAAAAACAAAACAAACCCAGGCTCCTCAGATATTGCCAAATGCCTGAGAGAAGAGGAAAGTCTTGACCTGGGGCCAAAAAGATAACAATGTTGGCGCCAGGCGGGCCTCGTCGGGGAGATCGTTCCACAATTGGGGAGCCACCACAGAGAAGGCCCTCTCTCTTGTTTCCGACCTCTGAGCTTCCCTCAGAGGAGGCACTCGGAGGAGGGCCTTAGATGTTGAACATAGTGTTCGGGTAGGTTCATGTCGGGAAAGGCGTTCCATCAGGTATTGTGGTCCCAAGCCATGTAAGGCTTTATAGGTTAAAACCAGCACCTTGAACCAGGCTCGGAAACATACAGGCAGTCAATGCAAGCGGGCCAGAGTAGGTCTTATATGTTTGAACCTTCTGGTTCCTGATATCAATCTGGCTGCTGCATTTTGCACAAGCTGCAGCTTCCGAACTACCTTCAAAGGCAGCCCCACGTAGAGTGCATTGCAGTAATCTAACTTGGAGGTTACCAGAGCATGGGGCCTTCTTCCTTAGTACATGGGACAGTGACAGACACCTCCCTCCCCCACCCCCATTACTCAACAAGTAAAAGTGATTAATCTGTCTAGGTTTCCCTAAATGTTCTCTGTACCGAAGTGCATAACAGCACATGCACAGGATACAGTTTACCCTGCTTATATAGACACTCTCAACTACTCTTAAAAACGAACATCACTGATTGGATCGTGGGCCAAAGCTACACGTTGTTCAATTTTATTTTATTTTTTAAAGCATGCTTAAACTGGTTATGTTTTATTTCGAAGCAGCAGCAATGCTTTTGATCTGGATCAGGGGCTCGTGCAATTTTCCTCCTGAAAATCAGCCTTTCTTGCTGTTATTTGCAATAAACGACACTCTCAGAGGCAAATAGTGGACAGAACAGGGATTTTTCAACAATAAATTGGCATGGGGGCACCTATACAAAGCATATTAACGTAAGAACATAAGAAGAGCCCTGCTGGATCAGACCAAGGGTCCATCTACTCCAGCATTCTGTTCACACAGTGGCCAACCAGCTGCCCATGGGAAGCCCAGAAGCAGGACATGAGTGCAAGAGCACTCTCCTGCCCATGTTTCCCAGCAGTTGGTGTATATAGGCCCCAGTTGTTGCCTGCTTTACATATTCTGTATTGGGCTCACAGCTGTTTTTTTCTTTGAAATAAAATTAGTTACTTTAAACACACCTTTTAAGTGTGAAAAGCGTGACATGAAGCGTGGCCTGAAGTACAAAGACACACAGGCATGCAGGGAGTCCTAGATTCCAAAATGGTTGTTAAGATGGGTGGAAGCGCTTCCCCCTGCTGGATGCTGTTTCCAGTTGCAGAAGACAGTTCTTAGCGAGGCAAATGGGATCACACCAGATCTCTGCATGCAGCCTTGGATTGCGCTTGTGGTGGGGAAGCCTCTCCATGAACAGGGCATGCGTTAGGGAAGAGGGGGAAAGGCTATAGAAGGGGCGAGGACGGGAAGAAAGCAAGCCCCAGTTCAGAAGGTGGCTGCCACAAAGCATATTTTTGTCTCTGCAACCCCTTGAAACAGAAGCTGCAGTAGCTCTGGTTCATACATCAGCAGTAGCTGATCTCTGCCCTCTGCCCTCCTCTCCCCAACAATTGCTGTTCATACAGATACTTCTCTCCCTTTGTGGGGGACAGGGGGAGAAAGAAGGTATAGAAATGAGACCTCTTTGCACTCAGGCATCATTCTGGAGCACCGAGCTCCTACATGAGATACGCAGTGGAGGAGAAAGGTGTGCCAGTCCATGAATTGGGGCACAAACAGGTCAGAAGAGAAAGCTGGCATCAGGTGGCAGGAAATGTTTACAGTGCAAAACAGACCAAAATCATGGCTGGAGGCCTTTAGTAAAGCAGGACTGGAAGATTGTACAAGTGTCTGATCACCCCCTTGGCCACCAATTGTGGATCCCAAGGGAGGAGCCAGTTTGTTCTGCATAGAGGGTGGTGAGCACCCGTTTAAAAACAACAACTTCACCTCAATGGTTGTGCAGATTGTTTATTGGAGATGCAGTTTAGCAACAAGGGTTTTGAAAATAGAAATATTCCATTTTAATTCCCTCCACTGCAATGTATAAAGAACTGTGTCTGTAAGGAAGAATGTGCTGGGACCCTTTACCCCTTCCCATCACAAGTGAAACACCAACATTATATTTTGGGAAACAGCAACTGGGTATCATTCAGAAGTCTGCCAAAACCATAAAAGTTTGGGAAGTGTTTTGTGATGACAGAGGTGTTAATGTATGACCTATAAACCATGATAGAAAAGGAGTGGTCACTTAAACACAGGGGAGGGTAACCTCTAGCCCTTGGGCCAGATGTGGCCCACAGGGCCTCTACATGTGGCCTACCAGTTACTGCCCCCACTCCTCAAGATCTGCTCCTCTTGTTGGTCAGAAACAGTTGGGCAGCGTGAGGGATTATGTATGTGCAAGGAATGCATGGACAGATGGATGTGAATGGGGGGTGTGGCTGTGTGAGAGAAGGGGAGAGAGGGAGGAAAGAGTGTGGCAAGGGGAGAAATGGGGGTGTCCCTGCCTTCTTTGGGCTTTGGCCCCCACCCACCACCGGCTCCTGCCCTCTTTCCCACAGAGGAAATGCAGCCCTCACAGGGGAAATAGGCTCCCTGCCCCGGCTTTAGCATCTTGCTAAAAAAAAGACAACCTCATAAACCTCCATGATTCTTCCAAGCAGAGTTCCTGAGCCAGTACTATCAGTAGAGGGGCGCCCATTTGCACCCCAAATTCACAGCAACAGGAAAAGGGACAAATTGGATTAACTCCTTCACCCATGAGAGAAATAAGGCACTAGGGGAGGGTTGGGGGGCTGATCCAGAGGTATCGTTTTTACAATACCCCACTTCCCAGGCCAGGGGGGCAAGGCAGGCTCTTTGGAAAGGAAAACGTGATTGCCTAGTTAAGGCAGAGCCGGAAGAGGCTGCCACAGAGGGGGAGAACAAACAGCTGCCACCATAAGGGAAGACAGCGACAGACAGATGGTTTCTCCGCAGCACAGGCAGAGATGTTGGAGGCTCCACGGAAATAGGTCCTCACTGGACCTCAGCAGTTCGCTGCGGGATGCAGCCCTCCATCTCAAGCGCTTCAGGCCAGCCCTCATACTTGTTGGAGCTCTTGCTGTTCTTGACGTGCTGTGGAAAGAGCAAAGCGAGGGTTTAACCTGGGCGTCTCACCTACGTTCTCCTTCCCCCTGCAGTTAATTTTTGAATATTTTTTTTATTTCTGTGCAAATACAATAGTACAGCCTGAAACTGTGCAATTACATTAAATCAACACACTATGCTTTCCCCTAAGATATTAAACGTGAAGAGAAAGTATTTCAATTAGTTTTTGGAGAGGTTTCTGGTCAATGTTGGCATGGCAAGGGGAAGCGGATGTTGTTCTGGTCAGGAAACTTAGACATGCCTACTCAGAGTAAGAACCATAGAGTTGAATGGGACTGAGTCCCGGGCATGGGCGGCAGTGGCTTCGCTCGCCTTCTCTGCATGGGGCGTTCAGGCACCCTCTCTCCCTCCCCCTTCACGGTTAAGCAGTTGAGCGGAGAACCACTCTGCCCTCCTCTTTTGCCAGCGAGACCACCCTTCAACACACACAGCCCCAACAAAAAATGGGATGGTCCGATATCACGCAAGGACAGCAATACACGGGAGGGAGGAACAGCTTCATTGCGCACGGGGGGGGGGGGGGGAGAAACAAGACTTTCCCCGCTTTAAAATAAGATGGAAAATGGAGGGGAAGAGGGGAGATGAGCGCAGGACAGGGACGAGGTCATGTGAGTACCTCGCTGCAAAAACACATACCAGGCATGGCAAGAGTGCGATAAATCGCTGGTGTGATGGAACTCCTAGCCTTTTCAGTGCGTCTCTGAAAACCACCAACCTGGGACAGTTGTTTCAAGGTGGCACCTGAGACATTCCTGAGTTTCTGGGGAAAGAAGATGGTCCAGTACCTGCTCAAAGGGGCTCTTGTCCTGTACTCCTTTGGCTCCCACGAAGACCCAGCTGTCTCGAAAAGCTAGGTCCCGAGCAATTCGGCTGCCCAGTTCCGTGAAGATTTTGCGAGTCTCCTCATTCATTCTGGAGAAAAACCGGGGGGGGGGGGGGGGGGAAATGTGTGAGCAAACGAACCTCTACTTTTCATTTTTTCTGGCTCCTCCATACTCACTCCATTCCCACCCACCTTTTATTCTGGTTGATTTAGGCAGCACCATTCTCCTTTCTGAGCATGCACCTCTAGTTCTACACTGCCATCACCTCTCCACCCCCCCCCCCCCATGTAGACATAGGGCACTAAATAAGGATGCATCTGCATCAGCTTGCTTCCCAGGATAATCCCTAAAATTGGCTGGTGCTCTTCACCCCAGACTCCAAACAGCGGTGCTCAAGCTCTGGGCTGGTTGAAAGTATGGTTCTTGGTAGAGAGGAAGCAAATTTCTCCAACAGAATGTTCCACGCAGTGTCCTTGCAGGCCTTACATGGAACATCAGAGGTTAGCTGAGGGTGATAGGCATTGTAGTCCAACACCTATGGAGGCCACCAGGCTGGCGGAGGCTGTGCTAGCACTTGCACACACACACAGGCTTGAGCTGACCTGCCAGCTGCGGAGGGCTCCAGCCACCAGATCTACTCATGAGTAAACTTCCCAGAGCGCAAACTCCACACTCACCAAGAGCAGCCTCAAAACCATTCCAGGATGAAGAGAGACAAGGAGGAATGATTTGCCTCTCCTCTGCCAGGAAAGGATTCATGTGGCGCCAAGAGACTCGAGTTCCTGGGATGCTTACAAAATAAAGAACTTAAAGTGGGATTTCTTCTTCCATCCAAGAGCTGCAGTCATGAGAGAAGCTGCAGCTGCTCAGGTTCTCCCTTCTGTGCAGTTCCCACCAGTGCAAAAAAACCTGTCCTGTGCCCAACCTGGCAACCCTACTTTGATCGTAGAACATTAGTATAAAGCCATAACCCTGAGCTCTTTAATTCTCTTTCCCTCCCCTTCTATAAGCTGGTTCACACATGCAACAGCATCAAGCACCAGCATGTGTGAGTGACGGAGCCATTGCAGGTCAGACGGAACTTTCATCTTCATGTATTCATATTCATATTCATATTCATATTATTATTATTTTAATATGTGAACCACCTTGGGAATTTTTCACTGAAGGGTAACATATAAATTCACTAAAAAAACCACTTATGTTTCATGTGACTTTAGACACAAATGCTTGTCAACGGAGTCACAGTTTGCACGTTTATTGAGGGTCAAGCAATCGAGTGATTCAGGACAGACAAAAGAAAGTACTTCTTCACACAACACACAGCTTGTTGGATTTGCCTCCATGCGATGTGGTTAAAGCCACCCACTGAAATGGCTTTAAAAGGGGATTAGACAAATCCATGGAGGATGAAGCAATCAATGGCTACTAGTTCCCAATTCGACTATGCTACCTCTAAGCTCAGACACAGTATGCTTTTGAAAACAGGCTGCTGGAGAGCCAGTGTGGTGTAGCGGTTAGAGTGTTGGACTGGGAGGATCTGGGTTCTAGTCTCCACTCAGCCACAGAAGCTCACTGGGTGACTTTGGGCCAGTCATAGACTCTCAGCCCAACCTACCTCACAGGGTTGTTATTGTAAGGATAAAATGGAGGGGTGGAGAATTATGTACACCGTCTTGGGTTCCTTGGAGGAAAAAGGAGATATAAATGCAGTAAAATAAATGAGAGAACATGGCAACGGGCCTCCTCTGTGGTGGCACCATTCCTTCGGAATGATCTCCCCTCTATGTTACACCAGGCACTGACAATCATGTGCTGGATTATGGGATAGGCCTTCCACTCTCCTGATCCCTCTGATGGAGCCCAAATCCCTTCCCCAGTAAATGCCCTTTTACCTGGATAGCTGTAAAGCGAGGGATTTCTCCCACACCACAACTTTACGTTTATATAACTGCATGGGTTGGGCATAAGCCATGCAGGCTGCCCCACTAAGACTCACTTTGTAGCAGGATCGTCATAAGAAGCCACGAACACCAGCGTCCCCTCATGCAATGGCCGGATGAATTTTAACAGCTCATTCACGTCTGGAGGAGGCGGAGAGAGAGACAGTGAGTAGAGCAGGAGGTCTCAGCACAGCTGTTCCTCCAAAGTCTCACACACCGGAGGCCTGGGCTGGGTGCGTGCCACAATTCTGTAGAAGTGCAAGAATATTGCAGGATGTGGTCTTGGGTACAAGATCTGGCTTTCTGAGAATCACAGCACTCCCCACCCAATCCAACCCCGCAGGTTTCTAGTCCTTGCAGCCCTGCTGAAATCTCAGGATCCAGAGGGGTGGATGAATACCATTCCCAAGGGCTGGAGGTGGGGCTTCAGTGCCTTCCCCATGATTAGCAAAAACAAATTATGAATTCATCATATAAGCTCACAAGGAGTGCAGGTGAAATTATGTACAATAAGAGAAAACGTGCCTTCAATTTGCTTATTAAAAAAGTATTCCATTAACATCCCACCTTTTTTCCTCTTGCAAGGAACCCAAGGTGGCTTACACAGCCTTCTTCTCTGTTTTATCCTCACAACAACTCTGAGAGATAGGTTCGGCAGAGAGTCAGTGGCTGGCCCAAAGTCACTCAGTGAGCTTCATGGCTGAGTGGGGATTAGAACCCAGGTCTGCCGAGTCCCAGTCCAACATTCTAATCACTGCACCACCATATATTTTCTTAAAGTGCAGAGTACACGCAAGCCTAGCCATGACCTCCAAAGTCCCTCCTCCCCTGAGGGCTGACCCATCACATCATCACTGACTCTCAGCCTAACCATCCATGAAAGCTCGCTGGGTGACTTTGGCCCAGTCACAGACTCTCAGCCCATCCTACCTCACAGGGTTGTTGTGAGGATAAAAAGGAGAGGAGGAGGAGGAGGAGGAGGAGGAGGAGGAGGAGGAGGAGGACCATGTAAGCCACCTTAGGCTCCTTGGACGAAAGGTGGGATATAAATGTAACACATAAATAAACAAATAATAAACAGTAAATGGGCTAGGTGGACCGATGATTCTGTATAAGGCCGCTGCCTATGTTCCTAAACTTTTACCAACATAACATGCTCACCTCCTGCCCACATGTCAAAGAACTTGGCATCGATCAGCTCTCCGTTCACCCCTGCAAAGCAGAGCAGGACAGGATGAGTGTGACTCATTTTACTTGGCCCTACAGTGTTACCATCCATACCCCCACAAGCCCACCTCACCATTCACCAGCGCAACGTTCAGACCCCGGCCCACGTTATTCTTCACACTGCTCATTAGCCTGAAAGGAAAAGGAGGGCAGGTCAGAAACAGCCCCACCAAGAGATGCGTCAATGAGGCTACAGTGGGGCCTCATCTGGGGCTTGCTGAGGGTTTGACCTGGAAAGGATTCCCCCCGCCCCCATGCCCTAGAACAGGCAGCCCAACGGGCGAGTGGGCCTGAGCAAATGGGTACAGCCACCGCCACCTCCACTCAGGTGGATTTTACAGCAAGGCTTTCGAGAGCCGCAACTCCGGCTCTTGCCTCACTCACATTTTATCCTCCAGGCAGATTTTGGGCCCAATGACGTTGGCGGCGCCACTCGTGATCCGGAAGGCGAACGAGTGATCTGGACAGGCCCGTGGAAGACCACACTTGTACTTCTTGGGCCTCGGTTCTGAGAAGACAGCAGCAAGACACGAAGGCCATGAAATCACAAAGTCTCATGGCTGGTTTTTGTTTGTTTTTTCCACTACCGCATGGCTATTTACTGGGGGGTGAGGATGGGTGACTTTTTTATGCATGTTCATTTATTTAATTTATATACCACCCTGTCACTATAGCTCACAGGAACATAGGAAGCTACCTTCTTCTCAGTCAAACGCTTGGTACATCTAGCCCAAGATTGATGACACTGGATCGGTTTGCAGGACATGACAACCCACACTCTGAATAACCTACGCAGTGTGGGTATTTTCAGAACAACCCATGGTGTTCCCGACAGACATTCGGGTTTACCATGTGTTGTTCTCTCCCTGCTTCCTCAGTCCTCCAGCTGGTATCCCACTGTCCTGTGCAGCTGAACCTGTCTTGTCTGTCCATCTTGTCCCCACTTCAGTTGTGACCCCTTACTTCTTTTTAATTCTTTTCAGGCCCGGAAATGCACACAAATGGGATTGTAATTTTTTAAATTATCTTTTCAGCCCCAGGAATTTGTGCAAATGTGTTTATAATTTTTTGAGGGGGAGGGAGAGAGCTGTCATTTGAAGGGAAGAGCAGCAGGGGATTTTGCCCCTCTTACCAAGTGGCTCTGTAACTGATTGTGGCAACCTACGATGGGTTGGCTCTGTCAAGCTCGAATGACAGGCCAACCCTTCATAGGTTGAACAACCCCAAGAAGAAGCCATGGGTTGTAAGGGTGGCTTGTTGCCGAAAACTAAGCAACCCTGAGGGAAGCAGTCTGGGTTTGGACAACACAATACTCCCACTGTGGCTACATAACCTTGACGGGTTGTCGTGTCGTGCAAACCCAGTCACTGACTGCAGCCATATTTCTCCAGGGTTTCAAGGCAGGAGTTTTTCTAGCCCAGCTTGGAGATGCCAAGGATGAAACCTGGGACCTTCTGCATGCAAAGCAGGGGCTTTACCTAGGAATTATAGCCCCTCACCGCTTTCAGTGGACTTTACTCCAAAGCAAGTGTGCGTAGGATTGCAACTGCAGGCATCAAGTCCAAAGAAACAGCCATGACCCTTAGGCAAAAGTACCTGCCAACCTTGCCCACTCTAACTGGGCTGGCCTATCACCACACCCTGAACCCCAAAGGGATGTCGGACACCCCAGCCCTTTATTGCCCCAAGGGCTAAAAGAGCCAGTATCCAACCAATGACAGTGCTGGGGACCACAAGAGAGTTTTAAGGAGCTGTCTTACATACACAGCCAGGCCATTGGCTCGGAACTATTGACTTTGACTGGTGGCATCTCTTCATGGTGTCAGGCAGGGGCGTTTCCCAACCCTCCTCCCCAAATCCTTTTTAATCAAAAGATGCCAGGACTGGAACATGGGCCTTCAACTTCCAAGGTGTGCCCTCTGCCACTGAGCTATAGCCCCATTTTAGAGGAATAGAGGCAAAGCGTCTCCTGCTGTGAGCTAGGACAGGCCAGGACTTTCCCCTAAGTGAGGAATGGGGGGATTTGGGAATAAGATTTGCTTTTGACAAATGTTCCCCATGGCTGGCTATGGTACTGTTCACCTTCACCGCTTTCCACTCATCTGAACTCACTGCAATGCCTGCTGTTGCTGCCTGTATAACTCTCTGCTGGGACCATTCTGATCTGATCAAGTATGTTGCCCCAACCTGACAACGAGGGATGAAGAGTCAGGACAAAAGGAGGGGAGGACCAATAGATTCTAGGGATGGCAGGACTGACACAAAGCCATGGCAGGCACACAAGTGAAAAGGGAAGCGATGTGGAAGCCTACTCTCCTAGTTACCCTTGCAATGTCCAGGGCAATGTCCAGGGGTGGACAACACGCGGCTCGCGGGCAGCAGGCAGCCCCTGATGGCCCTCAACACTGTTGCAGAAATTTGTGGTGGAAAAACTTTTGCAGATTTGCCTCCACAAGTTGGCAGCAAACCACTACAAGATGCTACAACAGCCAAATTGAGCTTGTTTTGAAGCTGAATTTGGCCATTGCGGCATTCTGTAGCAAATTGGTGGCGAAATAGTGATTTTTTTTAGCCTCTGCTGCCAAATTTCTAAAAGGCAGCATCAGGAGTGCAATGGGGGGGGGGATTGCCCACCTGTCCTATACACTCCCTTTGCGTGTGTATCTCCCTCTATGGCCACTATGAGATCACACCCTGCTGGGCTAGGCAATGGTGGTGGAGAGTCAACCCCACCATACATCCCGCTTAGGGAGGTTACAGATTCTGCATCCTCAAGAGAGCTACGCTAAAGCAGGAGAGGCCGGCCCAAACTGAACTGAGCTGCATTGCAGGACAGCTATTCAGAACAGCAAGGCTGGTCTCCAAGACATCACAGGCAACTGCAAGCTTTTCCCCATCCCCCAGCACACCACCACCACCACCACTTTTGGGTGCATTCTGACTGGGTCCTCCCTTCTTGTAGTTGGTGCAACATGACACACGTAAAATTGATCCATGGGCCAAGGAAGCAAACTTCCTCCTTGCATTTTAAAAAAGAGAGCAGCTTTCCGCCATGGTTAACCCCTTCCAGACCTTGCATTATGCCAGGTCTTTCCTCTTTCTTGTTGCCTTCTCTCCCACCTTCCCCTGGATCCAAAACGACAGGCAGCGCTGCAAAACAAGCAGGCAATCTTTGCTTTCCTCTCCATTCTGCTACAGGAAGTCAAAAGAGTTCTTCAACTCAGTGGGGGTGCAGTTCAGCATAAGTTTCCAAACAGCAAACCTCTGTTCCTATATGGCTCCTAGAAAAGGCCAGAATGGGGTAGGGCATTTGCAAGCAGTGCATCTGTAAACTAGGGGCCCCATTGGACTACAACTCCCACCATCCTTTGCCAGCTGCTAACGGCAGATGTTGGGAGTTGTAGTCCTTATTTATTTTTTGTAGTCCAAAAGATCTGGAGATTGCCAGGTTGGGTGTTGCGGGGGTGTCTACACATACACTGCTGCAAACCCATAGCCCATGCTGGCTGCAGATGATGGGAGTTGCAGTCCAAACACATCTGAAAGGCACTAAGTTGGGGAAGAATGTGGTGAAAGTCATCTACCTGGAGTGGGAGAGTTCTCGGGACCTGCAAGAAAGCAGAGAAAATAGCAACATCAGCAAGATCAGTCTTGAGCACAGCCTTGTCATCTCAAAGATGTAGCAGAAGCAGCCAAATGCCAAGACCAAAGTTACCTTTACTGCCTCCGATCACATTAGCAGAGCAGGTGGGAAGAGATTAATTTTAAAAGGCTTCAGTCTCATTAGCTTTGGGGGAGATCTTCAAAAAGCAAGATGAGAATAGGCTTTTCTCCATCTTGCAAGCTTGGGAGAAATGAGGCTTAGATCGGTAGCCTGAGCCATCCCTTCTGCTAAATCACTCTTGGATTACATGATCCTCTGTTTCCATGTAAGGAACAGCAGCACAATCCTCTGCAGGGAGAATTCACTTTTTAAACTCTGCATAGAACCTAAACTAGGGGAATCACAGCCAAGCAAGAAAGGGTTCCAAAGGCTATCTCAAAGTCCATGTATCAGATATTCCATCGTGGAAGAAAAGAAATATGCAATTTCTCCAAAGAACTGCAAGAACTAGGAACATGAGGACTCATGTACAGGGATTCAACACCTAATGAGAATGAAATTTCAGATAAGAAATGCAGATTACGCTCTAATTTATTTTTCAAGTGGGCAACTTGTGGCCATCCAGATATTTTGGCCTATAACTCCCATCATCCCATACCATTGGTTATGCTGGCTATGACTGATGGGAGCTGTAGGCCAAAACATCTAGAGGGCCACCAGTTGCCCACCCTTGACACTAAGTTAGCAAAATAAAAAAATGGGATGGTCCCCATGATTTCCCCACCATGAGCTGTGCATCTGATGCGATGTAGTGGACAGACTCTCCAGTCCAAACCCCTACTCAGCCTCAAAGCTCACTCAGTGACCCTAGGCCGCTCACCTTCTCTCAGCCTAACCTACCTCACAGCGGCATTGCGAGAACAAAACGTGAAAAGTCCCATGTACACTGCCCTGAGCTTGCTGGAGATACAAAATGAGTAAGTCGGGGCAGACCAGGGAAAGAAGGCATAAATAAACTGCATTAGAATACTATGTGCAAATTATGAGGAAATAACTCCTGGGGTAAAGTCCAACATAAATTCTACTTAGCAGAAGTAAGGCTTATGCTGGATTTTACCTCAGGAGTTATTCACCAGAGTAGAATCACAAGTTTAAAAATTAGGCGTGCATTAAACCTCAGCCCTAAGTGAATGACACCCAGTCGAGTACAAAGGACCACCCTGGTAAAGTGTCTGAACTCACAATAGTTTAATCCAAATGGATCTTCTAATCCCATCTGCAACAGGCACATGGACCTCAGTTACCCCTCCACTGGGCTTCAGAATGGTTTCTAATATCCCTCCTTTTTTGGGTGGCCTGACCCCATGTAAAGCTAGCCCAGGACACCAAAGCACTCACAAAGAGACCCACAGCACGATAGAACATCCTCTGCAGCTCACCAGGCAGCCCTCAGGAGAAGGTCTTTCTGGACCTGCAGCCGGATTCCAACTGAGGCCCCTGCAAGCTCACAAGCAGGGAATGCAGGTGATGGCCTCCCCACGTTGTCTATCCCCAGCAGCTGGTGTTCAGTGCAACGCTGGCTTCAGGTTTTGGAAGGCCCTTGGGCAAGACAGCCTCAGTGAGCCCCCTCCTTCAGTGAGTCTACCTGCTCTGGCTCCTCCTCCTCTTTCGCATCATTGCTACTGCTTGCTTGTCAAGCAGGGAGCCAGCAAGCAAGGAGGCAGCGGCACCTATGGTTCCTCCTTCCTTCACGCCACTACTGCTGATTAGGCCGGAGCGAGAGGCAGATGAACAAGCAGGTTGGAAAGGTGAAGAGGAGGAGAAAGTCCTGGAGGCCCTTGGCAGGTGCCCAACCATGCCTACCTTGGACACCAGTCCATGGGAGTTTCATTCAACTTTCCCAGATAATAGCTTTTCCTAGATCTGCCCTCTGTCAACCTATCTGACCTGGTCTCGTGATGTTTTGGGCTTCAATTTCCATTAGCCCCTGCCAGCATGACCAATGGTCAGGAATAACAGAAGAAGCAGTCCATTAGGGAAGGCTGGTCTAAACCATGTCATCTTAGCCGTACGGTTACTGTGCCGCCAGCCTGACACAGCTCCCTGTCTAGATCTAACAACCAGAACCATCCTCTTCCTCCCTTTCCTGAACCCAGCAAAATGGCAAGAGGTAAAGCATGGAGCGGTGTGTTCAGGAAATACAGTGGTTAACTGCAAGAGCGTCCATTCTTCCGTTTCTCAGTGCTCCTACCCCTCTCATATCCCACCATCATCCCCGCCCCTAGCTCTTCTGGTTCTTACTGCTGAGGAGCTGCTGCAGGCGAGAGAAGCCGCTCTGGGTACCCAACAAGATGCTGACAAGAATCCAGGTCAGCCCTGCAGTCAAGACAATCACAACAACGCGAAGCGGACCTGAGAAGGATTCAGAAAGACAAGGTGAGAACTTCAGCATGGCCAACAAATACCTGTAAATAGAAAGGGATGCAGAACCTCTTTCAGCCCAAGAGCTGAATTCCATTTCGGAGAGGCTCAAGGTGGCCGCATCCCAGTGGTGGGTGTGGCAAAAGGCTAAAGCGGTGTGGCCAAAATGAAAAAAACGCTAACATATTGTAGTTTAAAGCTGTTACTGCTAATAACTAAGCCTTAGGAGGGCTTTTCAACCTTCTAGATGGGGGGAAACCTTGCACAAAAGCTGGGCAACTACCAAACAATTGGTGGTCAAGGAAAAAGGGTCATGGCCAGAACCCCAGAATGGGACCTCAGGCAAGTCTAGGCTGACCATATGAAAAGGAGGACAGGGCTCATATAACTTTAACAGCTGTAGAGAAAAGGGAATTTCAGCCAGTGTCATTTGTATGCAATTAGTTCCTGGTGAAATTCCTTCTTCATCACAACAGTTCAAGTTGCAGGAGCCCTGCCTTCTTCTGTATATGGTTACTCTAGTATTGTGCCTGCAACTTTAACTGTTGTGATGAAGAGGGAATTTCACTAGGAACTAATTGCATACAAATGACACTGGCTGAAATTCCTTTTCTCTACAACTGTTAAAGTTACATGAGCCCTGTCCTCCTTTTCATATGGTCAGCCTAGGCAAGTCAGATTTTGCCCCCTGGCCTGAATTTCTGCAATCTTGGCCTGGAGGACTGAACCCAACCGCTAGAGTCATGCCATCCTGGCTACGACATCTTCCCCTTGTTTTCCCAGGAGCATAAAGGCTCTAAAGGGCATATTGGACATGAATGGCTAAGTGGTACAATTCTCAAGCGACACTGATTGCTCTCACGCCCCCTTTTTCTTCTCCTTCTTCCAACTCCAACTCACCTGCTAGTCTCATGGCCCCTTGAGGTGTCCAGAACCAGCGAGAGACCAACGCTACTAGATTCCTGAAGGGCCAGGGCCGGTGAGGGATCCTGAGACGGGTTAGTCACATGCACCCTTCAAACTGCAGAAATTAGAAGCGGTTGTCGGAATGAGCCCGAGGAACTTTTAAAAATGATAATCCGTTGCATAGTCGTCACTACCCCCAAATGTCTCATGACAGATAAGCATGTGACAAAATGTGAAAATCACACTAATATCAAAATAAAATCCTCATAGCACCCGGTGAGACAACAGAAATAAAACAACCATTTAGTACCATTTCCGTAAGGTGCCCAGGGTATGGGCCATTTCACATTGCCTCAAATCTTGGTTTGCCCAGAGCCAAACCTGATTTTAATTTCATTTAAAAGAAATTTATTCCGCCAGGCCCTTCTAGGAGCTCGCCATTGTAAAAACAGAACAACAAACAAACTTATAATAACATTATAGCAATAAAAATATTAAAATAAGATCTCAATTACTTAAAACATAGCAACATCATAAATGCACCCCAGCAAGTACTCAAAAGCCCTCCTGAAAATAGTTTGTAAGCACTATTTTTAGTGGAAAGCCAGAGGGGGTACTCGCTTTGTGGCTCACATGAACTTCAGAAGCACTGGGAACAACTCCCACTAGCCAAGTTGAAGCAAATGCCTCTGCAGCTCAGACCTGGGGCAGGATTTTTGATAATTTTGGTTGGCTGTTAACATTTGTATAACTCTGAAAAGAAAAATAAGCTCAGACAACATGCTAAGCCATGGTTAGTCCACGAACCCTTTTGCTGCAAATGGTTAGTGAGTGTGTTTAAACTGTGGTTATGTAGCCACCATGGTTAGGAATGGTTCACATGGCACACATGTTTAGCTCAAAATGCTTAACCACGGTGGCTTAGCGTGCCATCTGGCCTAAGAGTAATTAGGGCCTCTTTTTAAGATATGTTTGGCTACATCTGTCTGTAGGCAAAAAGAAGAGAGACGAACTCCGGTGCTATGGAAAGCGTGTATCTTTTAATGATGTATTTAAAAGCCCAATGTTTCGGATATAAAATCCTTCTTCAGGAGTTATAAAAGATGAAATAGATGCAATGATAAAACTGAACAAAAACAACACCCATATTGAATAGTACATTTTACGTACTTTCTTGCTTCTTGTTTTTTTTTAAAAAAAGTTGAATATTTTTAACCAAAATGGCTACATACTTTTGTTTTATAAAACACAAGGTTCTTTTTTCAAAGGAAGAAAAAAACATTGTGATATTACAACTTTAAATGTAGTATCCCTCTCATCGCAGACTACATCTGTCTGTAGGCCTTCAGATACCCCAGCAGCCTCATTGCAATAATCTAATCTCGAGGTTACCACAACACAAGTCTTGGTGCCTAGCTGTGTACACATAAACTATGCCTTTTTTAAAACACCTGTTTGCCACATCTAAAAGCACAATGCACAAAATAACCCTCAGGCATTTGCAAATCTCCAGGGGGGAACATGTTCTGCAATTGAAAAACAGCAGCTGAGGAACCTCCGTTCCAGAAACAATGACAAAATCCACATGCAATTCCACGCACTTAAGACTGAACGAGGCCTGCGGGTGGGGGACACAAGCAGTTTTTAATGTCCTTCCACATTATTATTTTTAAAGCACTTTCCTGTACATTAAAAACAAAGGAAGGCCTGGGATAAAACCTTTTCCAATGTTCTGCCTGTTTTCTATTCTCAGGACAATTTGTTTTGTTTACTTGTTTACACTGAAAAGCATTCAAAAATGTGGTCCCCTCACCTGGAGACTCAAGTGATACAGACTATTGTATTGTCACAGAACTGGTTGCGTAGGCCAGGCCTGGACTGGCTACGGATCCAAGCCAGTATGACAGGGGTGGGCCACTTGTGGCCTGGAAGTCCCATCATCCCTCACCACTGGCTATGCTTCCTAGGGCTCTGGGGAGGCCAAAACACAAGTAGCCCACCCCACAGCATGGTATATTAGCAGCCTTGGATTAGGGTTCACTACCATGGTTCTCTAGTTGACCTTCAGCAAATCAATCTCTTTTTGAGCCAGTTTGCACGTAATGAGAAGCCACTATGAGTTAATTTTACTGTGGGGCTTCTCTTTGTGGCGCCGGGCACCATTTTGAAAATTCAAGCCACAGCGGGGGCATACCACAGCGTGTGATACATGTGAACCCAGGTATAGGTTCTGGGTGGCCCAACCACCTCAACAACCCGCCCTCACGAGGTTCGGACATAACCACTTGCATTTTTAAAATGCAAAGCGGTAAGCCCCTCAGAGAAATTTTCCCATGGTTGCTTGCTGTTATGTGCAAACCAGGTCTCAGATTCAATTCTTTCTTTGTAATCAAAGAAGCGTGAATCTGAGCATCACAGTAAAGTGTTTTGACCATTCAAAAGGACTATGGAAATTATTAACAAGGATCTCTGAATTCTAAGAAGAGCTTCTATAACATCCTGAGGCCAATGCTGGCCTCAGGATTGTGGTGGATGGCTGCCATCAGTAGGCCCCCTTAACCTGGAAAAGGTAGGACGTGCTCCTCCGGACCTTCTTGTTTGCTCTCTGCTAAATGGATTAGCGGGATTGTAAAGGCACCAGGCTTTTTGCCAGCCTTGGAAGCTTGCACATTTATGCCCAACAACTGTACTCTGAACTCTGCAGTATCCTTTGTTTTAACCTGGGGTAAAACCTTCCCTACCCCACCCCTTTACATGCCCTAGTTCCATATCTCTGACTTGCATCACCCCTCCTCCCCCAGCTCTAGAGGTCTTTGAGCCAATGAAAACCACTATGGTGTAGTGAGTGGTTAGTGCTGGACTGGGATTCGGCAGACCTGGATTCTAGTCCCCACTCTGCCATAAAGTTCACTGGGTGACTTTGGGCCAGTCACTGACTCTGTCAGCCTATCCTACCTCACAGGGTTGTTGTGAGGACAAAATGGAGAGGAGATGTAAGCCACCTGGGGTTCCTTGCAAGAGGAAAAAGGATGGGTTACAAATGCAGTACATAAATACATAAATACATACATTTATTCCTCCTCCCTCCCCACTTCGAAGTGGGTTCTGACCCTCCCCCTTGGGGATGCTGGGAATTGTAGTCCCACACATCTGGAGAGCATTCGACTGGGAAAGTCTGCTTTAATAGCTGCATGACAGGCAGAAATGCAACTGGTGAAAGTTTCCCCATCACAAATGCATGCTATGGGGGGGGGGGGGGGAGGGGAGCCGAAATCGTTGCATTTCAGTCTGTCTCGCATTTCGGGGGGGAAACTCCGCACCGTCACGCGCACCCCTTACTCTCCCCACCCCGTCTCTATGCACCCATAACCCGTGCCTCTCCCCGCCCCCCTTGGCACCCACCCCAGCCCCTCTTGCACTCCCAGCCCTTCCCACGCTCGCATCAACTCCCCTTGCCCCACATACTCGTCTCCCACACGGCCCAATCTCCTCATGGCTCCCCTCGGTTTCTTCGAGGCGGGCCAGCGCCCCCGGCCCCCAGCGCCCCCGGCCCCCAGCTGTACGGAAAGGCCTCCAAGCTGCAATCCACATCTACGACCCGCGACGTCTCGCCCGGCTTCGGCCTCAAGCACGATTTTCCTGCCGCTAATCAGCAGAAGCAGCAGCAGCAGCTCCGCCCAGCCTGCGGAGTACAGGCGGAGACGGCCAGAGCGACCTCCCTAGTGACGTGATCCGCCCATCGCGGGCCTCTGGTCCTAGCTCCACATCCGTGCCACCTCCACGGGAAGTCCCATCCCTGGCCCGCCGCGATCACTCCCCAAGGGCGACCCAGGAACGATCTCCTTCCTACGACCCCGCTTTCGCGGATCTTGACGCGTGACTTGACGCCACGATTTGCTGGCTTTATATCCGTCCACAAATATGGGCTTGGGATAATGCCTTCCTACTCCACAGTTCCCAAATAAGATCCTCTCAATATTTAAACAGGCCAATGTTAAGTAAAGGAACAATACACCCACACAGGGCCGTGCAGAGCTGGTAATGTGCCCAGGCCAGATGGGAAGTGTGTGCCCCCACCCCCATTTCACAATGCTCATTAAGTATTTTTTAATGTATTTTTAATGCTCACCAACATGTCCGCTCTACATAACACCTTCATATTAAACCTGTTCTACAATCCCTCAATGTTGAATCAGAAATTAACATTTATTTTTAGTTGCTGTACAAATAGAAGCAACAATAGAACAGTCCTTCATCATTATCAAACATTATCATCATCACCCTCACAGTATCATCATCATTATTCTCACTAATAGCTATCATCATCCTTACCTCACCCTCCACTCCAGAGATTATATGCCACGGAGAAGATTGAGGAAAGAGACGCAGTAAGGACAACCATCGCAATTTAGGCACATATATCTCCGCCCCACATGCGGCATGGCCCTCTGGAATGTATAGTCTGACCGTGGTATTCAGGACAGACGGCTTCTGTGCTGGTTCCGTAAGGCGGGCTCCTCTCTTCTTGCTGGGCCACTTACTCTACAGAAGAAGTAGTGTAAGCTAGGGGGGGACCTCCTCGTCGGAGGGCCCCCTCAAAATCATGGGCCCCGGGTCAACTAGCCCCACTGGGGCCCCCTCTGCACAGTCCTGCACCCACACTCATCCACACAAGACATTTTGGTAGAACTGGATTTTTTAATTGGCACTATATAAGTTGTTTTGCCGTTTATATATCAGACAATTGTGGCAACACACTATTACTTTGACTTTACTTTCGTTATTCATTACCCAGATGAATTTTAAAGTGTTTTATTGGTGTTTTACTGGTATTTTAATGATGTATTGGTTTTAAGTGTTTTAATCAGTTTTGTATTTTATGTTTGATGCTGTTCCTCGCCTCGATCCGTTGGGAGAGGCGGGTAATAAATAAATATATTATTATTATTATATTATTATTATTGCTTTGGGACTGCCTTGGGATCTATGAGAAGGGAGGAGATGTCTGTTAACGAGTAAATCCACTAATTAGTTATGGCATGTTCGCTGTCCCCTCTTTAATTCATATATTAGTTCATATCCATACTCTCAGTGGCGCTCAAATTTCAGAACCATTTAGAGATAACAAGGAATTAGATAGTAGGATTGTGTTGTCTGGCATAATGAATTATGGGTTGTAAAGGAAATTATATCATTTATCCAATACTCTGTATGTTCAGTCTCTGCTCTGCTGCTCGGTTTTATTCGGGTTGTACTTCTATATTGTGGTTTTAAGCTTCCATGTTTTATATTTTATGCTGTACTTTATGGTTTTAATTTTTGTGAGCTGTCCAGAGAGCTTCAGCTATTGGGCGGAATAGAAATTAAATAAATTAATAAACTGGAGCCTTGTGAGCCTGTTCAAGCCTCTTACCTCTTGGGATGGGGGTGTTTCAGGAGTGAGGGAAGAGGTCTGGCGGGAGAGGAGGCATTTTAAATAGGTTGACCTTTGCTTATCTGAGAGGTATGGGGGATTTTTGAATGGCAATCCAAACCAGTTTCAGCCCCACAACTGACCTGCAATATTAACAGTGGACTACATTGCTGGGCCGCTGTAAGCTACTCTGGCTGAATTCAGACAACACGATAGTCAATGGTGGGGTAATAATCAACTTTACAGTTGTTCATCTAGGGGTAGCTCCCCACACAACATGGTAATAAATAATCAACCGTGGTGTGGATTAGGATCAGCGCTGAGTTGACTATGGCAGCATTCGGACGACACGATAGTCAATACAACTGACGATTGTTTCCCCCCACCCAGTTGCTTATTGTGTCGTCTGAATTCAGCCTCTGTCTCAGCACAGCCCTCCAACCTGCCATAGAAGTATAACAGTGTACTACTCTTCCAGTCCAACCTGTAATGCTGGGATAAAAGTTATGGATAATACTGCTGGGTTGTTGTACAGTACCCTCTCAGCTTTACCTCAACCTGCAATAGGAGTCTAATATCTCTGGACAACACTGTAGGGTTCATGTAAACAACCTAGAGCTTGACCTGAAGTATTCCTTGTGAACTCTCTCCCAGTCACAACACCCTTTAACCTGCAATATGGGGACAATGAGCTGCATTTACTTTGGAATTTGCATTAGCAGGGTTATTTTAAACATGTTTCACACTGACTGAGTTAGAAAGAGCAGGAATTCTTCTCATTGCTGCTACTATTTGGGCATTTTTGAGGTGGGCATATGGATGTCTAATCACCACTACATTAAAATCTTGAATTTCTCCTTGAATTTCTATGGGCAGCTCTCTCACTTCTATCCCTTGAGTCATTTAAAAAGAGTTTCTCAATGTGAACCAGGATATGGCCTATATCCACACAATAAAATAGTTCTCTCTACCCTTTTTATATCTATAAATATCTTGCTGCTCCTTTCCACTCGCTGCCAGGCTGGTTTTCCACCTTTTCCCCTCCCAACTTTCAGTCAGCATTTCATGGGCACTGAATACCCCATCATCAGGTTTCTTTTCCTAAATATTTTTTTGTACATTTTTTTATTCCCCTTTTGTGCATGGGTGCTGCTGTTCTGACTAAATAAATAACGGCACGCAAAGAACTGAAATCAGAATTGGAATACAGGAGGAAATGGATGAGATTGGAGCTATAACAGTACAAGAAGTAAATATACTTATCAAAAAGACACAACATTGGAAGCTTCTGTAAGGGATAAAATTCAGAATTTTTGGTGGAAAAATTTAAAGGTGCAAAACCGGCACTACACTTCCATCACATCCTTGAGGATCCAAAGTTTCAAATTTCTCTATAGCCCTATAGCAGGGGTGTTGAATTTCTTTCAGCCTGAGGGCTGAATTTCATTTCAGAGAAGCTGGGGGGGGGGGGGGGGGCTGCATTCCTGTGGTAGGCAGGCCCTAAGGCAAAATGGGTGGAGCAAACGGGCTTGGGCCAAAAATACCACCATGGTTTAGCTTAAAGTTCCTACCGCAAATAACTAAGCCTTAGGAGAGGTATTTCAACCTTTTAGAATGGGAGGGGGGAGAAAATGCACAAAAGCTGGGAAACCATTAAATGACAGGTGGTCAGGGGAATGGGGGTTGGGTCAAAGGAATGGGACATAGCCATCTGGGAAATCCCCAAGGGCTTTATTAAGATCCCAGGAGGGCTGGATATGGCCCCCGGGCTGCACCCCTGCTCTATACAGACAAAACACATAATTAATCAACGGAATGTGGAGGTCCACGCTAATTAGTTCTATGCCCAACATTGTGTTGGGCTTGCTCCACTCCTTCAATGCAAATATTTGCAGAGAGGAAGCTCTCATGCATACAGCAGCTGTATGCATCTATACAATCTGGAAACTTAGGCGATTGGGGTTTCATATAGGCTGATCATATGAAAAGGAGGACAGGGCTCATGTAACTTTAACAGTTGTAGAGCAAAGGGAATTTCAGCCAGTGTCATTTGTATGCAATTAGTTCCTGGTGAACTTCCCTCTTCATCACAACAGTTAAAGTTGCAGGGGCCCTGCCTTCTTTTGTATCTGGTCACTCTAGTATAGTGCCTGCACCTTTAACTGTTGTGATGAAGAGGGGATTTCACCAGGGACTAATTGCATACAAATGACACTGGCTGAAATTCCCTTTTCTCTACAACTGTTAAAGTTACATGAGCCCTGTCCTCCTTTTCATACGGTCAGCCTAGTTTCATATCCTGTGTATACATTCATGCATACAGCTGTATGCATGAAAGCTTCATCCCTGCAGACGTTTGCACTAGACCCGCAGATGTTGGGGGGAAGAGTGAACCAGCATACATTATGTTTGGGGCAGGGCTACTTTGCATATAAGCTCTTCAAAGATGAAGCATTTATGTATTGCATCAGCACATGAGTGTTTTCATCTCTATAGAGCTTATATATCATGATATCGCATGTATGCGCTATAAATCTGATGCTCCCTGTAAACCACATATGAGCAACCGTGAACATCGCCTAACTACTGTCAGATGATTTGCTTAGCAATTAAACACAAAATGGGCAACTAAACACAAACTGCCCATAGAATCACCCATCACTTGAGCACTAGAAGTATTGGGTGTGCTAAGAGAACCGTGATAGCTGTGGCACACAAATTGTGGAACAGCCTCCCCAGAGAGTACACTCGGCTGCATCACTGGTATTTTTATAGACAGAGGCTCCATAAAACCGACTCCTTGAAATACTGTTTTTTTGCTCTAAATATGTAATCCTTTTACAGTTTTAATGATGGATATTGTTTTTCTCTTGCAATGGTCCTCGGACCCAGCAATAAAGTACTTCTGACAAGTACGGAAAACTGAGCTTGCAGCTAATAATTAATGAATTTTACAGCTAAGGCTAAAATGCAGGTAACACTGGCGGCAGCCCCAGCTCTGACTTGTTCTATGGGTGTAATAAAGCATTTTGGTGCTGATGAGAAAGAGCTTTGATAGATGTAACCAACATACCCATGACAAAGTTTAGCATGTGTCATCCGAATGCCTCTGTGATAAGGCTATATATTCCAAGATCTTAAGTAAGTACAGGATTGTAGTATTCATGTACACTGATTCTGCAAAAATCAGGTATCAAAACTCTGACAGCTTCACTTGATCAACTGTTTTCCCAAGCAGCAGTCAAAGCTGATCAAAATGTCACTCCTCTCTAAACCTCAGTGAGACTCTGGACCAAAGTACTCATTGCATGACTGACAACTTAGTGAATTTTGCAATGTGCAGTGTGTAATGCTGAAGTCCCAGCATGATGCCTGTGGGTACTACTATGTCTGCAAACACCTCCTTTGGTACCTGCCAGACAAAGCCGGCCCTGCCATTAGGCAGAGTGAGGCGGTCGCCTCAGGCGGCAGATGCTGGGAAGTAGAAGCAATGCGAGGGGGTGCCATCTTTGCCTAAGGCAGGAAAAATGGGAGGGTTCGGATGACACTTTAGGCAATGGAGGGGGGAATAGCCAACTCACTGTGCGTTATTTTGCCGGTACTCCCCACACGACATGTTGCCTCGCCCCTGTTGCACGGCTGAAACTCCCGTTGTCCTTCCGTCTGGCCGTTGCTCCTCCCTCCCTCCTCCTAGGGCTATCCCATCAGCCAGTGCAAGTTCTGCGGCTGCAGAGGAGCGGCTGGGGCACTTTCAGCCGCTCCTGTCAGAGAGCTATATGTCCTTCTGAAATAATGCACGCAACATGGGAAAAACAGCAACAGAGCCCACCACATGACATAATAACCAACGGGTCTCCGGATAAGCAAAAGAGCAGCCCGTTGTTTTTCTCCGTTGCTTAATTCCAGAAATTAGTGCACCGTGAGTTGTTTGTCCCCCTCCAGACAACACTATAAGCAATGCAATGGACGGTTGACTGTTTACCACCACCACCCCAGTTGCTTATTGTGTCATCCGAATCCAGCCAATGTCTTAGGTTGTCCCTGCTGCCAGACTCTTTGCTCCTCCTGATTTTTTTTGGTTTAAATTAACTGGGCTGTGGGCAAAGTGAAATGTCACCCTCCAGTGCCACCTTTATTTCCAAGAATGCCTATGCACTGATGTGCCCCCCCTCGAGACGTTCTTAAAAAATAAAAATGGCGGGTAGCTGCACCCTAGCACTTCATTTTGAAGCAACAGTAGCTGCCAAGGAAAAGGACAAACTGAGGGGAAACTGGCAGTAGATTTTGTACTGTGGAACTAGATGTCATTACTAGGCTGGCCATATGAAAAGGAGGACATGGCTCATGTAACTTTAACAGTTATAGAGAAAAGAGAATTTCAGCCAGGGTCATTTGTATGCAATTAGTTCCTGGTGAAATTCCCTTTTCATCACAACAGTTAAAGGTGCAGGCACTATCCTAGAGTGACCATATACAAAAGAAGGCAAGGCCCCTGCAACTTTAACTGTTGTGATGAAGAGGGAATTTCATGGGACTAATTGCATACAAATGACACTAACTGAAATTCCCTTTTCTCTACAACTGTTAAAATTACATGAGCCCTGTCCTCCTTTTCATATAGTCAGCTTAGTCATTAACCCCATCAGAAGAGTTCAAGGAGGAGGAAGAGGCTGAGTTTGGACGACACTTTAGGCAACGGAGGGGAGAATAGCATACTCACTGTGTGTTATTTTTGCGATGCCCGCCACACGACATGTTGCCTCGCCCCCCATTGCGCGGCTGAAAGTCCCAGCATCCTTCAAAGCTGCTGCGTCTCCTCCCTCCCACCTCCATCAGTCCTCCAACCATATCCCAGCATGCACCACAAGTTCTGCCGGCTGTATCGAAGCAGCCAGTGGTTTTTTGGCTGCTCCGGCCGGCTAACTCTATGACCAAACAGAATAGTACACGGAGAGAGGGGGGTTCCCTCCACACAACACTTTAAACAACGGAATTCAGGATAAACAACGTGTAAGCCTGTTCTTTTTCTCTGTTGTTTAAGGGCCCAAAATAGCGTACTGTCAGTTGTGTGTGCATTGTGTATTTCCCTTCACATGACACAATAAGCAACACAACTGATGATTGTTCCCTCCCCCCCGGTCATTATTGTGTTGTCCAAACCAGGCCAGAGTTAGTAGACACAACAGAGGACGATGCCCAAATCCTGCTAGGGCCCGTGTTGTGATGGGGATCTGAGTAGGGTGACCGCATTTGGGAAACTAAAAAAGAGGACACCCAGTGGGGTGGGGGTGGGAAAGCAGCTTTCAGGGGCCTCTGGGATGCATGTCATTCACCACCACCACCTTAAAGGCCCGAAATGGGGTGGAGGAGGGGAAAGTGTGTAATTCCCACCCTCCACTGCTCCAATCAGGGCCTTTTCTGTAATGTTTGGGAATGACACGCTTTCCCCTTTCAGGCCCTGATTGGAGCAGTGCGAGGGAAATGACCCACCTCCAGAAGGTGTGTCATTCCCTCCCACCATGCTAATACAGCCTTTAAAGGGAAAGCGTGTCTTTCCAGGACATTATAGAAAATTACAGAAAATCCCTCCTGACACCCAGAATAGAACAAAAACCAGGACAAATCCGGGGAAATCCTGACAGTTGGTCACCCTAGATCTGAGCCTTTGGAAAAACCTGCCGAGGTTCCAGTCCCTCAGGTAGAGAGGGAATCTGCCTCAGAGGAAGAGGCTGTCCGCCCCACAAATCCCAGGGAGTGATGCTGCCGGAGGAGGCAGGCCCAATTCAGTGCCTGGTTGCAGCAGGTCTACTTTGGAGGAAAGGGTCTCCTTGTGAAGAGGAGCTGGGGCTTGGGGGGCAGCTGGGGCTTGGGTGGGGCTCTGCTAGGTCCAGGTTAAAAATCCCAGTAGGAGCTTACAAGAGTGGCTTGAAACAACAACTGTATTTGGCTTTAACTCCAGCTACTATCCTGTCTGTGAACCCTGGTTTCTGCTTGGACTCCTTTCAGTAAGTGCCCTTGGCCTGGATTTGACTACACCTGGTCCATTACCCTTTTTTTCTGTACTGCTTGGCTTGCTATTTGTTACTCTGGCTCTAACTTGTACTTTTTGTGGGGTCTGGTTCTGCTTTCCCCTCTGTTGTACCTTCAGCCACTGGTTACCAGCCTTCAGCCTGCCTATGGGGAAATTAGACACTAGAGCAGGTGGTGAGAACAAGGAGGTGTTTTGCCTGTGCTCTGTATTTATGTATTTTGAGGTTTGTGTGTGTGTATGTGGGTGGGTGGGTGATGGTGGGGCATTAGCTGCTTTGTTTGTTTGGTGAGTGTGTGTTTTGCCTGGGTTTGTGTGTTTTGCATATCTTGTGTTATGCAGGTGTGGTGGGGCTTCCCCTGATTCCTGTGGTCCCTTAGCTGACATAACTCAAGTATAGGATTGCTCTGTAAAAGGAAGTCAACTGAAAGCAAAATATATTATCCGTGCTATTCATGGCAGTGACGCTGTTCAGATGACACGTTAAGCCACAGTAGTTAAGCATTTTGAATTAACCATTGTGTCTTAGCGTGTTGTGTGAATCATTCCTAACCATGGTGGCTATATAAACATGGTTTAAGCACACTGACTGAATTCGGATAACACATAGTCAACTGGGTGGGGGGGAAACAATCGTCACTTGTATTGACTATCATCAGTTGTATTGACTATCACGTTGTCTGAAATCAACTCAGCAGGGATCCTAATCCACACCACGGTTGATTATTTATTACCATGTTGTGTGGGGAGTACCCCCTAGATGAACAACTGTAAAAGTTGATTATTACCCCACCAATGACTATCGTGTTGTCCGAATTCAGCCACTGACTAACCATTTGCTGCAAAAGGGTTAGCGGCCTAGCTGTGGGTTAGCGTGTTAACTGAACAGGCTCATTATAATTCTAATCAATGACTTACTCAAACTCAGAGTAGAGACATTGAAATCCATGGAACTTAAGTTAGCCATGGATCCAACTGAAACAATATAAAAAAAGATAACATAGACATAAATAAAAATAACGTAGACAACATCTACACACCCTTGCAGACAATACAAATATAAATCAACTACAACAGGCACATAATAGATAGCTGCCCTCTCCTATCCAATAATATCTTGCCAGACAGGAATCAGGTTGCAAAACCATCCACTGGGGCGCCAACAAGGTATGCAGTATGAACTAATCAGTTTAGAAAGCCTCTCTTACGACAACTATAGTCCCGAGAATAATGATGGCAGCAGTTTGGATTGGAGCAACCTATTTTAAGAGACATAACAACAAAGTATAATAGACCAGACAGCAAGAAAAACATAAAACAGCTATACTGCCAAAGATGTTGCCATACCTCACACACATTGGAAAAAGTAAGAATGAAAACATACCCACACACCACAGTCTTGGAATTAAAGTGTGTCTGTGAGGTCAAGGCAATTCCTATAATACCATTCTTAATACCAGCTACTGGCATTGTTCCAACCTGAAGTAAAGCAAAGAATGAGCCATCATTCCATACTTTTCTTAGCCATGGTTTGGCATATTGTCTGAACTGAACTGCTATGTCCCTCTTCTGCTCCCCTTCCTTGACAGAAGACTGGAGTTGAGTAATTCTATACTCTATTTATAGGAGATGGGGCATTTATGCCAGCACAATGGTAATATAACATGCGCCACATCCTGTATACTCCCAGCACAGAAGTAGAATGGGGTATGACCAAAAACAACAACAACAACCCGTACCCCCATGACCAAGGCAACAGTGCTCCTATGTCACTCAGCTGGGAAAGGAGCAAATCCATTCACAGCGATGGGAACTAGGGATGTGTATCATATTGTTAAAATGTACAATAACGATACGATAAGGTCGTTATCGTGTATATGTTTAACGATGATGATACGATAGAAAAACCTATGATAATCATCGGAGACGATAATTTTCGGGCAATTTTATCATTTTATCGGACTGCCATATAAATATACCTATAACTTCTGTATTTTAAAAGTTAGAGGCTTGAAACTTGGTCACAGTGCTTATGGGGTATGTCTAAGTATGTGTATGAAATTTGAGATCGATCCCTCCAACCCTCGATGTTATATTAATTTATTAAAGATCGTTTCAGTTCTGACAGATCAGAATGACGGCTCACTATGTGCATTCATTCAGACCTGTCAGAACGGAAATTATCTTTTAAAAAATCATATAAAATCGAGGGTTGGAGGGATCGTTCTCAAATTTCATACACATACTTAGGCATACCCCATAAGCACTGTGACCAAGTTTCAGGCATACCCCATAAGCACTGCGACCAAGTTTCAAGCCTCTAACTTTTAAAATACAGAAGTTATAGGCATTTTTTCTTTAAAAATGGGGCTGCAAAAAATATCGTTTTTTCATGATAATTATCGTGAAAACGAAACGGTTCACCTATGATATGAATGAAGATGATAATTTTTTGGTCCGACATGATAACGATAAACGATGATATTTTTTGGCGTGCACACCCCTAATGGGAACACCTCTGTGGGAGAGGCTGTAGCTCAATGCTACAGCACATGCTTTGTATGCAGAAAGTCCCATGTTCAATCTCCGGCACCTCTAGGCAGGACTTGGACATGGGGGGGGGGGGGGACTTTCTACCTGAAACTCTGAAGAGCTGTTGCTGCCAGTCAATGTCACCAATACTGGGCTAGATGGGCCAAGGGGCTGACTCAGTACAAGGCAGCTTCCGATGTTCCTTCCTACTCCATCCCATGTGCAACTCTCTATGCACAATGATGACAGAGCACCCTCTACAGCATGAGTTACTGTAGTGCAGGCAGAAACAACACAGCTACTGCAATTCCCTGGTGTTTCCTGCATGCTGCGGTTTGAATCTGCTGGTACATGCACACTGCTCAGAAGCATGCTTTGGGCTGCGCAATCCAGAAGGAAGGAGCAGCATAGAGCACAGCACCCAAATAGCTTCCTCGGGTTAGAAGCTTGCAGAGAGACCCGCACACAGCCTTTCTGCAACAAGGGTTGAAGACCCACCGAAGGAGGAAAGGAGTCTTTGGCTGGGCAGGGAAAGAGAGGGACCAGGACATATACAATACGGGAAGCCATAACCATCATCTATCAGCAGTGATCCTCAATACCTTACTGGAAAGTGAATGGGGGTGTTTCAAGCCTCACCAAGGGAAATGGGTGGAACACAGCCTCACTCAACTTTTGCATGCCTGACAGGCCATAGTCATGTCAGAGGCAAAACAGAAGTTCTCCCAGGACTCAAACCCATATTGTAAGCTCCACAGAGAAGCAGCCTGTTTCAGTTTAGGGCACCCGCAGCCACTAGCCTGAGGATCCAGTCATATATATCAGGGCCACATGAACTGCAGGAGGAGCCCTGGGCACATGGAACAACTCTGGTTCCATATGCAAGAAATCTCAGGTTCAAGTCCGGGATATGACTTCCCACTGGGTTAAATGTTGTTGAGCTTTGGGGTTGGCTATGTGCTATCTCCAGCATCAGAGGCAGTAAGCCTATGTACACCAGTTGCTGGGGAACATGGGCAGGAGGGTGATGTTGCACTCGTATCCTGCTTATGACTTCCTGCTTGACAACTTGTTGGCCACTGTGTGAACAGAGTGCTGGACTAGATGAACCCTTAGTCTGATCCAGCAGGGCTCTTATGTTCTTAAGATGCAAAATTATTTTCTGAAGAAAGTTCCGTCATTGCCTGTTTGTACCCCTGCTGCCCATGTCTATACAGAAGTGGGTTGGCTTTCTATTTGGGTTAGACTACAAATCAAGCTTCTAAACTTCCATAACAGAATATTGACTTTGCCATTTCCTTGTTTGGTCTGCAAAATTTCTGGCTCAGTCTTACGTTCTCAGTGGAGAGTAACTGCATTATAGACACTTGCTAGAGCTCTTGATTGTCAACTGACTGAGATCAATTCTGTGCCCAAGTTAAAGCTTTTCATGTAGGAAAATACTTTTTGATTGATATGTTAACCATCCATTCTTCAAGTTATTCTAGATTGTAATCATGCATCTAGTCTGGTCATCAGAAAGCCAATTATTTGGATCTTATTACTTTAGCTCCACGTAGGAATGCTTTTACAGAGTTAAGATTGAACATTATGCACTCTGCTTTTATAGAAGGCACATATAAGAATTTACCATTGGAATGGTGTTCTTGTAAATTTTGTAAAACTGAGGATATATTCTGTATGTTACCCAATGCCCTTTTTATAAGAATCCTTTTTATAAGGATCCATCCATGCTCAGGATGCATTTTGTTACACTTAGTGAGTTTGTATTCCTCCCCCCCCATTTGATAATGAAAATTATGCTACCTTGCCTTATATGTGCTGATGGACAGGAAATTAAGTACTGAATTTGTTCCTAAACTCTGAATGATCTTTCTGTTTTTGTTATGGTTTATAGCTAAACAATAACATTATTAGTACTACCTCTAATTAGGTGTGTCTCTGATTCCCCCCCACCTGTGAGAGTGTGGTGCCAGAGCTCATCGGTGTGGAGGGGTCAGGAGTCCTGTGTATGCCAATAACCAGGCTCTTGCATACATCAGCTAGCCCAGGGCTGGGGAATCTGTGGCCCTCCGTATGTTGTTGGATTAAAAAAATCCAACATCTTTGACCATTGGCCATGCTGGCTGTGGCTGATGGTTGTTGTAATCCAACAACTATCTCCCTCCCCTGTTTTGCCTGGTAGAACAGACCACCTGAGCAGCATCAAGGTATCCCTCCCCCATGTTAGAGGGTTCTCTCTCTCCCTCTTTCTCTAGGATTTTTTCTCCCCTATCTGAGAAGGGGAAGGAATATTTCACAACAGGGGAAGGAATATTTCACAACAAGGAAAGCAAGACCCCTGCAATGTTGTCAAATTTTCTGATGTATTTAAAGAGGTGGGGGGAAGAGGTGGGGGGAGGGACAAAAAGGACAGGATAAGTGGTTATAAGCAGACAATTGCCCAAGATGGTAAACTATTCACACTTTTGTATCTTGGCTAACTGATCCATTCAGAGTCAGACCTTGGGGCAGATATCTAGGACCCCACTCAGCAGGAGGCCTGGCTTAACCACATCTCAAAGGAAGTGAAAAAAATGTGTTCCCCCCCCCAAGAGCTCCAAAATGAAATTCGCCCCTGGGGCTAAAAGAGGCCTTAGCCAACCCTGTGAAACAATGTTATCAAGGACACCAGGAAGCCAGGTCAGAAGAGCTTGAGAAGCAGGAACTGTACCAATCAGTAGTGGATCCTTCCTGGAACCTGCTCTGTCCTGGACAATGTATCCAAGCGTCCTGAGACTCAAGCATGCAAGCATGAGATATTGCTTGAAATGAACCCTTGTAGTCTCCAGGGGATATTAGTATGGGAGTGCTGTGGGTGAGTGTTTGGGGAATTGCTCTGAAACAAGAGGCCTGGTTTCAACTTCCTACTTCTTGCTGAACCCATTTCTTTATTTTACTCCCCATGTGCTTCCCTAGTCAAAACCATTGTTCGAATCTTGGCTTGTGGTGGCAGATTGGTGTTTTTCCTAGGCAGCCACTATGAGAGTTGTCTGGATGCAATATTATGTTGGTAGTGAAATTTGCTGCAGTGTTACTTTGGAGCAAAAAAGGGTGTCGGTTTTGCTGTTCCAGCTTTACCTGTTAGGCATGTTGCATTTACATATTCTTGCTTTCTTACTCAAGTAAATAAAAGGCCACCAATGATGCACAAGATACTGCCAAGTTAGCGCTGGAGGAAGGTGAGCCTATCAGCAGCCATCTTGCTCAGCAACAGAACCCTAGGATCAGGATTCTGAAGGAATAGGTAATCAGTCCTAGGTAAAAATGGAGTAACAAGGATTACATTGATTTAGTTAAGTCAAGCACTGCTCTGTTTCATAAGCAGTGTGTAACAAGCTGTTCTGGGTTCTCTCCCGATAGGTCGCCTGACCTGAAATGATCAAACAGGAGCCCAATTGTAATCCCTGGTCATATTGCTCACTAGCCACACCAGGTAGCCTCCAACACCTACAAAATCTAAGAAATAAACTTTCTGTAGCTATTTTGATACAATGCACAAGATTGTGTTGCTAACATGTGTTGAAGAAATCCCTTACTGAACTCTGTGAGCTGGGTGGTTATATTTAGTATAGATTTTCCAGAAGTGTGGACATGTTGTTCTGTTGCAGCAAAAACAACGCAGTCTTGTGGCACCCTCAAGACCCAACAAATTTATGCTGGCACAAGTTTTCATGGACATTGCCCACTTTGATCAGAGGAATGAAGCATTAACCTCAAATCAGGCAGTTATATATACATGTGGGTGGGAGGGAGGAGGATGTAAACTGTGTTGTAGAGCAGCCTTCCCTAACCCGGTGCCTCCAAGTGTTTTGAACTACAACTCCCATCATGCCTGGCTATGGGACATGCTGGCCAGGGTTTATTGGAGATGTAGTCCAAAGTAGCTGAGGTGCTCCAGGTTGGAGAAAGCTGGTATAGAGAAACCAGTAGTTGGTTCAAGATATATTGAACAACAGTCTGCAGAGAATCAGGCCTCAAAAGTTGCCCTTGGATAGATCACATACTTACAATTAAGAGTCAGGCTAAGGTAACCCTTATTTGACCACAGTTTAGCAACACTATGCAGTTAATTAACTTCCTGAGAAAACTGAACTCAAGCGAACCCGATTGACAGCTGTTAGGATCCGGCTGTTCTGACAACTGAATGGGCAGGGCTACAATTAACCCCGCCCACACAACCCTCATCCCCCCTCTTCCTGTTTTCTGTCCTCTGGCGCAGGCGCGATGCAGCCCTTTAAACGTGCGCAAGGAGTTCCAGCAGCCACATTGCCTTACTGGTTGAATCCTTTCGCCTTGGCCCTGTGGGACTTTTTCTTCTGCTTTCTTTTGCCGCCGGAGCTTCCGGCCTAAACCAGCGCCCTTGTGTGAGGCTCCTAGATGGGGGTTCCTGCTTCGGAAAGGTTTTTCTAGAGGGGTGAAGTGACGCTTGGGGGGGGCGCGCTTTTTCCACCTGAGGAGGCTGGCGGAGGGAGACGCTTTGTTGTTGATGGAGCAGCCTCAGTGGAGGGTATTGAGAAAGTCCAAGATGGCGGTGGCTTCCAGGCCGCGGGGACCCGGCAGGCCCTGAATCCAGGGAGGGTGGAGGACGAGAGACACATTGGGCCAAGAGAGGCGCCAGGGAGGCCCCGGGGAGGAGGCGGAGGCGAGGCCAGCGGGAGCCGGGACCAAGGAGAGCAGCTACGGCTGAGTGGCCTAGTCACCCCCGCCCGCCAGGCCTGCGACTCGAGTGAGGGGGAGGGGCCGGGCATGGCCCCCTGAGGGGCCCCCCAGGGAGGAAGGAGTGGGTGGGGGGCATGGAGTCCAGAGAGGAGCAGGGGGAGCAGAGCGAAGGGGGAGACCAAGGGTCCTGGGGCGAAAAGGGCCCCCCTGCAGACCAGGGAGAGTGGGCGGCCCGTGGGGAAAAGGGGGAGCGAGGGGCTCGGGGCTCGAAGGTGGAGCGAGGCCCTTCAGGTGAAAGGGGGGATCATGGGGATTGGGGGGAACGTTGCTCCAAGGCAGAGAAGGGCGAGCGGGGTGCCAGGGGTGACCGGGCTCCCCGGAGTGACAAGAGTGAGCAGATTGATGGGGGTCCCCGTGGTGATAGAGCTGTTCGGCCTCCAAGAGCCTCAGACCTGACAGACCGGGGCTTGTGGGGGACAGAGCAAGGTGAATGGGTGGACCGTGGACTGCCCTGGGCTGGGGATCCTGACCCCCTGTTGCCTCCTGAGGATTTTTTGCCGCCCCCCGAGTGTCCAGTCTTTGAGCCTAGTTGGGCTGAATTCAGCGATCCACTAGGGTACATTGCCAAGATCCGGCCCATCGCAGAAAAAAGTGGCATCTGCAAGATCCGCCCTCCCGCTGTAAGTAGGGTGGGTGGATGGGCAGGGTGACATGAATGGAATGGTTCTTGATTTTGGGGCACCCTGTGCCTATCAGTGACCATGTGAAATTAGACCAGTAGGTTCTCTCTGTGAGGGTGACACGCGGGTCCTTAGAGCCGTTGATGACCTTTGGGATTTATGTTCATACCCATGCGTTGTGTGGTGATTATATTGGAGTGGTCAGTGGGTGAGGGCTACAGAACTGAACTAGTGTGTCTTTAGTAGCAAAGAGTGCCTATGAGGGTGTGTTTGTGGAGATAGGAACAGTACTGAGTGAAATAGGTCTTGGGTATGGATATCATGTCTTTGAGGGTATATGGAACTCAAAGAAATGACTGTAGGTAGTAATGATTCATGCAAAGGGTTGAGTGGTTAGTGGAAGGTTACGGCTTTAAAAGATTTGGGCACCTCCCACTATACTCCCATAAAGCTACTGGGACACTTGTCTCAGTATGATGATGGAATGGATAACAAACAGCTATGGATGCTGCATTCAGGGATACCCAACATGCTGCCTGGAAGTTGGGTAGTCTGCTGTTGCACAAGAACATCACTTGTATCTTCGGTGGCAGGATGTGGTGTAGTTGAGCGTGATGACGGAATAAATAGCTTTGACATGGGAAAGATTGATTTTCTGTCTATATACTACAGGGGCTGGTACAGGAACTGTGTCAGTAGGCTTTGAAAAGGCTAGAATTTATCTTTCAATTGTCGAAACCATCAGAGTTTCAGATCAATGTTGGCTGGATGGGCAGATAGGTTGGCTGTGCCCATGATAATGGTAGTAGCTGTGTTTGGATGTATCTGCTGCCATCCTGGAGAGTTTGCTCTTTTGCCATGTTGGAGAAGTTGTAGGTTGGCTCATCTCGTACTTTCATTACTTTATGATACTTTCCCCTACATCCTGATGCCTCGTGAATTTCCTAATTTTCTATAGCTAGGGCTCAGCTGTAAACTACACTACAGCAGCATCTGTAGCTAAACATATAATTAGACAGGGTTGAGGTTAAATTTATAACATTGATTTTTATGGCTTTTTAAAACACTTTCTTCCTGCTGTATTTACTTGATGTGGAGGACCTGGTCATAATAAAAACAATTTTAAAGCCGATACTCATTAAATAGTATTTCTGGGCACTTACAATAACAGTGACATGTCCAATATGGCTGCCAGTGGCAGAGCCTTTGTCTAAAAAAATAGCAGAAGGTGAAAGCTAGAAGGTGTTAGAGCAACCCAGCTTCTTTACCAGAGTTTGCCCCTCACAAGGCATAACATGGAGAGGTGATGCTTCCATGGTACCAGAGGACAGTAGATGTTGAAGTAGGTATGTGTAGGTTCTGCTTCAGCATATCTTGCTTTCTAGTCCCATAGAAGCTCTTGGAACAGAATTTAGCCTTCCATCCTCCTTTCCAAACCTCAGAGAGAAACTGTTGTGATTTATCTCAGAGCAGCAGGATACCAGTGCTCCTCTATCTATCCCAGTGAATAGTGAGAGTGAAGGGGTAGGCTTTGTTAAGCTATACCTCCCCTGTTTGTTGATATAGGACTATAAACTAGTCAGTACTGTCCAGATAGATAGCATTTGCTTTATAGTTCGGTTTGGAGGATGGGAACCTGTCTTTTTCCAGGTGTGAGACTGGTCAGTGGTGTCTAGAAGTTGACATGTTATGAGTGCTTGATTTTTGCACTTCCATTTATAGGTTTTGGGATGGTTAGACGATGCTACAACTTATCATTGTGATTTGCGATCTGAGTTTGATAACATGAATTTAGAAGACTTAATGGCATTGTAAATCTGTCATCTCTACTCTTCAAATACTTTGATATAGACATCAGCAACATGCTAAAATATTTGCAATTGAGAAGCCAAGAATATTCCAACTTAATCTCCCCACCTTTTCTGAAACTCTTTTACAGTTTAATCGTACTATCAGAAATTAATAAAACATTCCTCTTTGCTACTATAAATACTAAAATATTTATCTTTGCTACTAGAAGTACAAGAAATGGCATGTTTTCATGTGGCTCAGAGGAGAGGGGAGGAGATCCTGATGGAAGTTCCAACCTTTAGAAATTAAAATCTGTCGCCATCAATTTGACCCACTTCCAAGAAGCTTTTGTTATGAGGCCTTGAATCTATTCCCTCCACACACGCACACACACATACGCCCCCCTCCTTTTCACAGGCCTTCCCTTGTTTTCCTGTCCTCGTCAGCTTATGACGATAAGCAGTTGCCCCACCCTAGAAGCTTCTGTGTCTCAGCATCAGGAGAATAGTTCCTGCATGTCCAATGCCTTGGGGAAGAATATTTGTAGATTGGTTAAAGAGACACTGATGTCCTGTGCTTCTGTCAGTTTCCCTGGGTATAAACTGTCAAGACGAAGACACACAGTGCACCACTTTAGAGTGCCTAATGTGTTCATGCTTCACTAGGAGCCATCCATGCATAAAGCTAGGTCTCTCTCAAATGTCAGCTTTATCCCTGCTTGAGCTCTGTCTCTTGTGTATTGAGAGGACTGTTCCATTGCAAAACTGAGGGTCTTTCCCTTCTGCCAAGGCTTTCCTGTGTTAATATAACTAACTCACACTTACACTTAAGCACTCCCAGCTGGAAAATTGTATTGGGATCATGTGAAGCTCTGCTTTCTGAGCTCTAGATGTGCAGTTATTTGGTTTAATCTTTGGCTGCATTGTGTCTGTTGTGTTAGAACCTCTTGCTCTGTTGAGGTAGCCACAGATTTCATGCACACAGAGCATTGAGGTCCTAACCATATCACCTTCCCACCTCTTCCTCAGGACTGGCAGCCTCCTTTTGCTGTAGAAGTGGATAACTTCCGGTTTACCCCACGGATACAGAGGCTTAATGAATTAGAGGTGAGTCTTGGAGGTATGGAGATATAGAACTGTGATATAATATCTTCCATATTTCTGGTGGGGCTAATTAAGTAAATTTATTTATTTAATTTGATTTATATTTATTTGATTTATATTTAGCCTTTCCACCAAAACAAAAAAGGCGCACAAGGCTATTAAACCAAGTATGGTGCTTTTTTATTATCAGAAATTATAATGAAGGGAAATCTTTCAATAAATATCATATTACATATGTATATGATATATCACACGCACTACACACAGTCCTGAAGTGTGTAGTAATTCTTCAGAATTAGTTTCATTCTCGTAACACTCTGTCAAGTTGTAGTTAATCAGCTGGACTCCAAGAACAATATTAAGCAGTTAATGATGGGATCGACTCTAAAAATTGTGTCAAGTTGTTAAGAGCCTGATATTAATAATAATAATATTTATTTTTAACTTAAACAATATTTAAACAACATTTAAATATTGTTTTGGAGTCCAGCTTATTAACTACAGCTTGATACAGTTCTGGTGGATTATGGTGTATTTTGGATTTCTGGTTTTATAACTGTCAGATTTGTATATTTTCTCCCATACGCACGCACACACATACGTACATATATGTGTGATTGTGATTAATTATGAGGGTTCTTGTGGTCTTTGGTTCGCTGTGGTATCATTTTCTTTCTCTTTTGCTTTCCAAGGGATTTGTTTACGTGAGATTTTTAAAAGACTCAGTTGCTCTTTGGTGAAATGAGTGAACTTATCTTAGGCTGCATTCTTAAACACACTTACGAGGAGCAAGCCCCATGTTGTAGGATGGTCACATCATTCATTTAAAATTCTGGTTCTCAAATGAAGCCTGTCAGTGGGGCTCTGAGTTAGATAGTGGGGAGTTACATGAAAATCATTTGTTAAAAGACGTCTTCTCTGTTTTGTGGCTGGTACCCAAAACCAGTTACAACTCAGTTCAGTGTCTTTGTGTGTGTATGCTACCTTTATCACTGCCAAAACTGACTGCATCCCAGCACCATGAAACAAGCTGGAGGTCAGCAATTGGTGGCTGAAAGATCACGTACTTATGTCGAAAGCTCTATTGGAAGTTATTGGCTTGAAAGAGGCTGACTTCATTTTGTCATCTCCCCATCTCCAGGCACAGACCAGGGTGAAGCTGAACTATTTAGATCAGATTGCAAAATTCTGGGAGATCCAAGGCTCTGCACTGAAAATCCCCAATGTAGAGAGGCGAATCCTCGATTTGTACAGCTTGAGCAAAGTAAGTTGAAATTAAATTTTTCCTTAAGAGATAGATGGGAGCTAATATTTAAAGCTTAGGAAGGGGAGGTAGAACTGGTGGGTTTCATTACTGGGTCTGGTACGATTAACGAAACCCTCTTATGGGCTACTGACTAAAACTTGAGGGTATTTATAGGGACGAATGGAAATTCAGGGCTGGGATGATGGGAATTGTGGTCATGATTTGGAGATAGGCGTAGGAACAACCAGGCATTCCACTGTTATAATATTGGGATTTGTGTTCCGTGTGTGTGTGTGGTGAATGCCTGATATTAGCTGAGTTTGAGAAGATTATTTCTCAATATTCTTGAATTCCAGATTGTGATGGAAGAAGGTGGATATGAAGCCATCTGCAAGGATCGCCGGTGGGCACGAGTGGCCCAGCGCCTTTCCTATCCATCAGGGAAGAACATTGGCTCTCTCCTTCGCTCCCACTATGAGCGCATTATCTACCCTTATGAAATGTACCAGTCTGGTGCCAACCTGGTGGTGAGTATTGGGTTCTATTGTAAGATGTTCTCCTGTAACCTTTTAAGACCTCATTTCACCTTCCATTTCCTTCTTGCTTGTTCTAGATACCTACAGGAAAGCTCAGAACCTCCTGAGTGCAGTCCCCTTGGGTTTTAGTTTCCTCTTTTGGGAAAGGAATACTTGCTAGGGAGGATGACAGAGCCTCTTGAGCCGCACAAAAATGCCATGACTTCCCTTTATGGTGCTAGGAGGCATCCGCAATGGGTTAGGTGTCCACCACCCAGGGCAAGCCAGAGAACATGTGACCAGTCTCTTTCTGATTCCTAGCGATGGGGGTGGATGCAGTGAGGAGGTGTGCTTGGTCCTAATGCTACTTCCTCTGCCAGCAGTGCAATACCCACCCATTTGACAATGAGGAGAAGGACAAAGAGTATAAGCCACACAGCATCCCGTTGCGCCAATCAGTTCAGCCTTCAAAGTTCAACAGCTATGGGCGTCGGGCCAAGCGTCTGCAGCAGGAGGTGAGTATATCCTAATTACAATTTTTGTTCTGGGTTGGGCAAGTCCATAACTCCCAGGGCTTTTGTACACACCCCACTCCCTGACTCTGCAGAAAGTCTTATTTCTTCCCAGGCCTGCTGGAGTGCATCCCTCCCACACAAGGTAGTCTTGTTTTTGCAGGTCTTTAAAGGCTATAAATGTTTGTCAGCTTCTTTTCCTGCTATCCTGGGACAAGGCATCCACTTACTCTTGAAAGGAACAGCATCAGTAATTAGACCAAGTTGGAGGAGAGCTTCTGGTGTGTAAAGCCTGCCCCTTTCTGTAGAACGGGTGTTGCCTCACTTCCTTTGAACTTGTTCTTTAGAGGCTAAGAACTTCATTTTTAACCTTGTAGATCAGCTGTGATCCACCAAAAGTTAGTTGGGATGTAGATGAGTAGAGTGGGTGGGTGGTGGGGGAGTGTTTTTTAAAGGGAACAAAAATCAGGCTGCTGGTATTGCACCAGTTTGGGGAAACATTGAATATATACAATATATTCTAGAGTGAGGGCTGTGTGCATTTATCAATTAGTTAAAATGTATGGACTGCTTTACGGTAGTTGCCTTCAAAGTGGCTTACAATGAAATAATGAAAATACAATAAAAATTCAAGGCAACAGACACAATATCATCAGGAGAAAAATAAAGAGACACTACTTGTTTAAGGGCCCAGATTATTCCAAACTGAGGGCCTGCTTAAAGAGAGTGGTCTCACTACCTGTGTTTCAGTAGAGGGAAGGAGCTAGGAGGAGGGCATCTCAGAGTCTGGGTGCCACAATAGAGAGCCTTGTCCTGCATAGCCACCAACCATATTTCAGACAGTGATGGAATGCAGAGCAAGGTCCTCTCGTCAGATCTCTGTGTGTGAACAAGGCCAGACAAGCAAACAATGTTTCAATTATCCTGGGCCCATACTATTTAGGCAGGGGTTGGCAACATGTGCTCCCTGCCCCCCTCCCCCCCAGTGCATGCTTGCCATCCCCCTCTGCTCTGGCAACCTGGAAAAGAAGAAAGTGTTTTTTGTATAGAATCATTGGTGTCTAGAGCACTATGGAATGCCAAAAGGTCAAATCTATGTTGTTTGCAAGCTAGATTTGAGTTTTTTTGGGCTCTATAGTTGCCAGAGAGTCCTAAAAGTGTCAAATATAGCTTGCAAACAGCTATTTAACCTTTTGGGCACTCCATAGCGTTCTGCATATTATTATTTTTCATTAGTTTGTTTTTAATTCATTTTTCAGGTCACTTGGCAAACTGCAGCCCATGGGGGGGGGGGCAGGGAGGGTGAGCCTAGGGGAGGAAATGGTCCCTGGACTTCCCGAAGTTGTCCACTCTTGATTTAGGGTTTAGTAGTCCTTTTGGGATTACCATTTAATCTGGTGACTAAGTGTGTGTAGCTGGAGTTTTGTCTTCAGCGTTATATGGAAAGACAAGTCTGATTATAGCAGAAAGTGCCGGGAGCCAGAATCCTTTGTGTTTTTGCTCATCATTTGAACAGGAAGAGAGCTGTACCTCTCACACAAGGTCAGAAACTTGGCACAAAAAGCTAAAACTACTACTGCCCTGATTCCACGCTATCACAGTCATGAACATGGATGGGAATCCCCACTATATCTGCAAACCCTTTTATTGAAAGGTTGTCTAAAATTGCAGCCTTTCCCACTCTGGCTGCACTGAGCGAGAGTGTGACAGCGTGGGCTTAAGAGTGCATGGAAAGATGAACAAGTTTACACCAAGTGGCCTTGAGTATGTTAGAGGAGAAGTGGTAGGAATTAAGATTTCAAGGTTCTTTTTTAAGCTCTTCTGTATTTCTGACTTGTTTCTGTACTTCCTCTGTAAAATGGGAGCTAAGAAACTGTTGTGATTCCTGCTTCCCCCTGTCCCCTTGAAATGATTGAAGAGTACCAGGGAACAATAAAGTCCACTTCCTCTCCAGCTGCAGTAGCTCCATTTGCTGGCTTACTATTGTAAGACACGTTAATTCTTTTCACTTTTATATGTTCAAGTAAAAGGAGTGGTAGACCAGATAGCCATCTCTTTCATTACAATCCAGTGGTACCCCCCCTTTGTTTCCCTTGCTGATGCCCTCATAAAAAATTCTGGAGCCCCGTTGATCCCCAATCCCCACGCATTTTGTCGCCCTCCTACAGGAATCCGAATCGTGCCCTGAACCTGCCAGCGCCACAGCTCTGTTACCCGAGCAAGCGCCTCGAGCATGGGTACTATTCCTGGTCTGTCCACCTCTCCTGCCTCTCTTTTGCTCTGTTTACTTAACCTGCTTCATGGCTAGAAGTCCGTGGGCTGCACGGAACAGGAGATGTGGCCTAAAAAGACTTAAGTGTCTCAATGTACGCTGCTTTACTTTAGTTTGCAGTGCCTTCTGGGCATGTACCCCCTTGGGGGGTGTATGTAGCTCAGAATTCTGCTCCACAGCAAGATGAGGTTTCTGCCACAGGAGCTCAATCACAGCTCAGCACTCGGCTAGCATTATCCAACTTTCTTTCTGCATCTGTTCCTCCTCCCCTCTCTTTTGCTCTTGCTTTTTCCTTTGCTGCTGCTTCCTGAGAGTCTCTGGGACACATTTTAAGGCAGCTGGTCTCATATTGTCATTCCCTTCTGATTATGCCTTCCTTGCAGCCAGAGCCAACAGAGGAAGACATTGAGAAGAATCCGGAGCTGAAGAAACTGCAGATTTATGGTGCTGGTCCAAAAATGCTGGGTCTGGGCCTTGTGGCCAAGGACAAGAACATGCGCAAGAAAGGTGGGAATGGTGAACTAGCTCTGCAATTAGAGAGCCGGAGGAGAATTCAGCCCTCTCTGTTCTAAGTTTATTTCTCCCCAATATAGACAAGGAGATGCCTGAGTGCCCTCCAACAGTGATCGTGAAAGAGGAGACCCCTGTTCCAGAGACAAAGCTGGAACCCACCTCACCCCGACGCTATGCAAGTATGAAAGAGGAGCTGAGGCACAGTCCAGAACCTTGCACCAAGATGACAATGCGCCTACGTCGCAACCACAACACTCAGTTTGTAAGTGGAATTACCAGTGTGTGAGGTATTTTATGTTGATGGAGGAGGGTATCCAGATTTTTACCTCCTTGCTCTAAGTCTCAAGATAACCTTTCCCCCCTATCTGTGCTAGATCCAGATTGGCTAATAGAGACTGGTTGCTGGCAGTTGCGACCTGAGGTTCACAGCATCTGTAGCCCTCTAACTATTTGAATGTAGGGATGAAAAGAAAGCAATAGCTGCATTGCTTCATAGTGGTCCTGTGGTTTCTCCTTCCTTTGAAACATCCTGTGTTGGCTGCTGTTAGAAGAACATCACAGATTAGTATACCTGTGTATCGCATTGTTGTATGTCAATTCTTAGGGTTTTTTTGTTTTTTTTTGCACTTTCCCAGATTGAGTCTTACGTGTGTCGAATCTGTGCACGGGGAGATGAGGACGATAAACTGTTGTTATGTGACGGCTGCGATGACAACTACCACATCTTTTGCCTCTTGCCACCTTTGCCTGAGATTCCGAAAGGAGTCTGGAGGTGTCCCAAATGCGTCATGGCGGTAAGGGCTCCCTGCCTGTCCCCCAGTCCCAGTAACATTCTTTGTCTGACTTGACCTTTTGGATTTGGCCTGTGGTTAGATGTGGAGACGTCTGATCTAGATGAAACTGATGATGACTCAAGAACGTAACACAGGCCTTGTCTATGAATCCTTCCACCTATTTTCTCTGTCTTTGTTCTTCCACAGGAATGCAAGCGCCCCCCGGAAGCCTTTGGATTTGAGCAGGCCACCCGGGAGTACACACTACAGAGCTTTGGGGAGATGGCCGATTCTTTCAAGGCTGACTATTTCAACATGCCTGTACACGTGAGTCCCAGTAGCCTTAATTCTGGGCGTGGGCAAGTGCCAGCTCATGGACTAGTAGCACTTGAAGTATGGTGGGTGCCAAAAGCAAGAGGCACTGCACCCTTTCTTTGTCAGATTCTGTCATGCCAGTTTCTAGCTTCCAGAAATTGGAGAGGGTAAGATTTATATTCCCAACTACTTTGCCTGCTCCCTTTCCCAGATGGTGCCAACAGAGCTGGTGGAAAAGGAGTTCTGGCGCTTGGTGAACAGCATTGAAGAGGATGTGACGGTGGAGTATGGTGCGGACATCCATTCCAAGGAATTTGGAAGCGGCTTCCCCATCAATGATGGCAAAAGGCAGCTCTCTCTGGAGGAAGAGGTGTGTATCCCATTGAAGGGCAGGCATCCTCCACCACACAGATTTTGAGCCTCTCATCCTGCACTTCACAACTTGAGGCTGAATCTGTATCACCGGCCTCGTGCTCTTTCTCAGATCCTTGCCTGTAATTGCAGGAGTACGCAGCCAGCGGCTGGAACCTCAACGTGATGCCGGTGCTGAAGCAGTCAGTGCTGTGCCACATCAACGCTGATATTTCAGGCATGAAGGTACCATGGCTCTATGTGGGCATGGTGTTCTCTGCCTTCTGCTGGCACATCGAGGATCATTGGAGTTACTCAATTAACTACCTCCATTGGTAAGACATGGGGTGGGGAATGGGGCAGATCTGCTGTCTAGTGCGAGGGTTCTCAAATGTTTTTACACTTACGGCTCACCAGGTGGAAGTAAGGGAGCCTTTCTTACAAGTAGTACACCTGGAATGCAAGGAAGTCTTATTCATTTGTGAAATCTAAATAGAATGAGAATTAAAAGGAAAGAAGCAGATGAACAAAAGCCTGGGATTTGCATGGGATTTAAGAGGACTGCAAAAGAACTCTTAATATAAAGAAGGCCATCTCATAACATTAAAAAAGCAGCCTCTGGAAAATGTCAGCTCCACTGCTCGCCCCTCTGATGTATTCTTCCTCCTTTTCCCACTTCATTCAAGTCCTCCTTCAAAGCTTTGACTCTTGATATAAGCTGCTTCAGGAGACAAGTTGGGATATAAGACAAAGTGGGATATAAATATAACTAAGGGTGCAATCCTATGCATGTTTAGATAGTAAAAAGCCCTACAATTCCTAACATCCCTCCAGCTAGTCATGCTGATTGGAGCATGCTGTGAATTGTGGGACTGTTTTCTGTCTAAATGTGCATAGGGTTGCATCCTAAATAATAATATCTGTGCCTTTCTATCCCTCCTTGGGGATATATCAGGGTGTCAGTGGCTATTAGTCATGATGGCTATATATTGCCTCCTGCAACAGAAGGCGCCTTTGAAGACTGGTTGCTGGGGAGCACGAATGGGAGGGTGCCATTGTGCTTATGCCTCTGGGGAGCTCAGAAACAGGATGTGTACTTGGCCATTGTGGGAACAAAATGCTGGATTGATAGGCCTTTCCAGCACAGCTGTTCTTGAGTTCTTGGGCTGGCCTCCCATGCTTTGATAACCCATACATCTTGGGGTGGAGAAAGGAAAGGTTCAAGAGGCTGGGGGTGAATTGGGTTACCTTCTGTAGAATTTCTGGGATAGATGAAGGCAGCCTTTCCTGACTCACATTTCTTCTTGCTAGGGGTGAGCCCAAGACCTGGTATGGGGTCCCATCCTTTGCAGCTGAACATCTGGAAGAGGTCATGAAGAAACTAACTCCAGAACTGTTTGAAAGCCAGCCAGACCTGTTGCACCAGTTGGTGACGCTCATGAATCCCAACACTCTCATGGCTCATGGGGTCCCAGTGAGTCGTGTGTGTGTTTGCGTTTCCTCTTGCTGCTCTCTACCCATAGTCTCTGTTCTCCTCACTTTATCCCCTTTTGCTTCTGCAGGTTGTCCGGACCAACCAATGTGCGGGAGAGTTTGTTATTACCTTCCCTAGAGCCTATCACAGTGGTTTTAACCAGGGCTATAACTTTGCTGAAGCAGTCAACTTCTGCACTGCAGATTGGGTGAGTTGGCCGGCAGCTAAGGTTTCTCCACGTGTTCTTGTTCTTGTTGAAAAGAGCACCATGGGCTGTCAGAGAGGGACTTGAGGGCGATGAACCTGGGTTGCAATTCATAGCTCTGGGGTGTGTGAGGTGCACCTGATACTTTTGGGGGCCAAAATTCCTCAGTTATATTTGACCACCAGCCATGTCTTTTTCTCTGCCTTCCCATCAGTTGCCTGCTGGCCGCCAGTGCATTGAGCACTACCGCCGCCTCCGCCGCTACTGTGTCTTCTCGCATGAAGAGCTTATCTGCAAGATGGCTGCTTGCCCAGAGAAGCTGGACCTGAACTTGGCTGCCGCTGTGCACAAAGAGATGTTCATCTTGGTACAAGAGGAGCGCAAGTTGCGCAAGGCTCTCCTGGATAAGGTGGGGTGATGGGGTTGCTCGACACCGCGTGATGGATGGGGGGGTGGGGGCGATAGTTGTGGATGGCCAATCATCTCATCCATGTTCCTTCTCATCACCGCCCCCAGGGTATCACGGAGGCTGAGCGGGAGGCCTTTGAGCTGCTCCCCGATGACGAGCGCCAGTGTGACAAATGCAAGACGACCTGCTTCCTGTCAGCATTGGCGTGCTACGATTGTCCGGATTGTCTCGTCTGCCTCTACCACATCAACGACCTCTGCAAGTGCCCCAGCAGCAGGCAGTACCTCAGGTGGGCAGAAATAAGCAGGCTGCTTTATTGAATGAGTCCCCTCTACGGGGCTGAGATCTTGTCTGCTAGTCACATAGCCTCCCGCTTCTGCATTTTCAAGCCTGCATCTGGCTGGCTGTTCGTCATGTTGCTTTTGGAGTATTGCAGTGCCATTAGTGAGCTTTCAAAGTGTCTTTTTTTAAATTAATCAAGTTTTTAAGATTGTCTTGTCAGCGTCCCTTCAGAGTGTTTAGATCCGTGGTTCTCTTACTTTGGATGGACCCTCCATGAGTTGCTGGGAGGGGGGACATGGAATGGGGAAGCAAAGTTGCAAGAAGGGATAAGATCCTGAGGGATAAGATCCTTCTTCCCAATAGTAATCCCACGAGTCCTCTTCTAATGCCAGCATTGGATTAATGCCCCAATCACAGGTCTTGCATACAACAGAAGAGTATGCGTATCATTGTGTAGAAGCCCTGTGCATTTACCCATGGGACAGATTGGTGCTGTGTTGGGAGGGCTAGCAAGTAGTGTACATTTTGAGAGGGGGCCCAAGTTCAAAAAATAAAGTGAAACACTGAGTTAGAAGCAGGGTAATGTTGGGTGTTTCACTCCCGAAGTGTTATTGGGCCTAGCTTCCATATTGGCGAAATTGTCACACCTGTCAAATGTAACGTAGATATTCATGTCAGTTTGCCTAGCAAACCACGTTAGCAACAGTCCACAACTATTCTAAGGATACTCTGTGTTCCCTATTTCTTGCTGCCATGGCTCAGATGTCTGGGTTGGAATACATCCTGGGAAGTGAGGGGACTAGGGAAACCTGCCATCGTTTTGCAAAGCCTTCAACATCTCTTTGCCTGGCCCTCATCTCAGCCTGGCACATGGAAGTTGGGGGGAAACCTTCCTGCTGTAAGCGTGATAGAAAGCAATGTTGTTTGAGAGCCACTGGAGTGATTGCCTGTGAAATCATTACAGAATAGGACCTCTGCAGGTGTGACTCCAGCATAATGAGACAGTTGGGGGGTTTACTGTTAAAGTAAATGATAGATGCCTATTGTAGTCAAAGTTTATTCATTTGGTAAAGACGGTGAGAGAGAGAGAGACTCTATAACTCCAATATAGGCTGTTGGACTGGATTAGAGGTGGGCTTGTGTGGGCTTTGGTTTAATGGGAGTTCAGACTGATCCTATCTTTACTTCTTCTTCTGCTTCATTCAGGTATCGCTACACCCTGGATGAGCTCCCAGCCATGTTACACAAGTTGAAAGTCCGAGCAGAGTGCTTTGACACATGGGCCAACAAGGTTCGAATTGCTTTGGAAGTGGAAGATGGACGCAAGAGAAGTAAGCAGCCTCATCCCTGGGCTCCTTAATTCTAAGGCATTGGGGCTTCTAAGGAAGGAGGTCTAAAGAATGTCTCAGGTCTTGGTAGGGAAGTCTCTATCTGCCATCAAAGCCCTGCACATTTGACACCAGATTTGCTTAAGTGCAATGAGCAGAAAGTGCAGATCCTTTAATGCCAGTGTTGGGGTTTTCCTTTGTGAAGAATATGAGAAGAGCGGATAGGATAAGTTGGTGGTGTTAGGGCTGCGGTGGGGAACCTCTGGACTGTGAGGCCTTTGATCTCTCTTGGCTCAGTTGCAACAAGGAGATTTAAAGTAGTGGTTGTGTGGGACTTCTGATTGAGCTCTGTGGCCTTGAGACCGTGCAGCTCACTAAGAGCTTCGCCCACCCTGCATCTCCCCCGTGGGGGAAGGTGTGTGGTGAGTGAAGCTGGGTATGACTTAGCCCTGAGCAACTCCTCCAGGCACATGGCTCTTTTGGAGCTTGGCCCATCCCATTTTCTTCCAGATGGTGGAAAGAGCGGGATGGGCAAAGCCTGTGAGACACTGAGCCAGCATCAACTCTGTGTCTCGCATGCTGGCAGTACCCCCCCCCCCCTTGACTGCAAGGGTTGGCCCTGCCCATTGCTAGCATCCAGCCTGCAGGTAATTACAAAGTTGTTGCTTTTCCGGTGCTAAGGCAAAGACTTCTGAATCAGAGAATTGGAGAACAACGTTAGGAAAGGAAGGAGGGAGGGAGCAGCTGGGCCTGGTAATTGTCACCCTTTATTGATCAGGCCAGAGAGTCCTACAGTCTTTGGGAAACGTTCCTGGGCTTTCTCCCAGCCTTGCTTCCTGGAGGAGCAGGTATTGCTGAGGAGGCAGGGTTGGCTTTGAAGCACACTGAGTGTCTCTGCACTTGCAGCCTTGGAGGAACTGCGTGCCCTGGAGTCGGAGGCACGTGAGAGGAAGTTCCCTGAGAATGAGCTTCTTCATCGGCTCAAAAGCTGCTTGAGCGAAGCTGAGAAGTGCGTCTCAGAGGCCCTGGGACTAATAAGCAGCCAAGAAACTGGGTGAGTGGAGACTGCAGACAACGAACATTTATATAGAGCAGTATCACCAAGTTAGGAAGCCCTAGCCTTTCATCCAGCTTAATCCACCTAGTGGACACAGGCAACCTCTTTCAGAATGCCTTCACCCACCTCTTGCTTTTTAAGCAATCCTCTTGTTCAGGGAGGCTCGTCCCAGCGCTTAAGTGTATTGCATTGATGAGGAGGCCGTGTATAGTCCTGCTTTACTTGCCTGGTGTTTTCTGTGGGATAGAGATCTTCAGAGCTTCTCCTAAGCAGCTGCTAAGTTTATCCCACCCTTTCTCCTGCTTGCTTTTACAGGGAGCCATCAGTCCATATGACAGTGGAGGAATTGCGTGCCTTCCTGGATCAAATGAGCAACTTGCCCTGTGTCATGCACCAGATAAAGGAGGTCCAGGTGGGCATTGTGGGGTGGGTGGCCCTCAGCCACAGCTGGGAGCCTTGGAAAGGGCTGGATTGGTGCTATATCTGTATGAGGAAAATGGGCTGTAGGGGGCTTCTGGCTCTGACTTGGCGTGTGTCATCTTCTAGGGTGTGTTGGAGAAGGTAGAAGCTTTCCAAGCAGAGGTTCAGGAGGCCCTGCAGGACCTCCCAAGTGACTCTCCAGAGCTGCGCAAATTGTTGGCCCAGGGAACGCGGCTGGGGGTGGAGGTGCCAGAGATGGAACTGCTGGAGAGGCAGGTGCAACAGGCTGTCTGGCTGGAGGAGGTCAAGCAGACTCTGCGTTCACCCCAGGATAAAGTCACACTGTCTGTCATGAGGGCACTCATCACGTCTGGATGTGGGGTTGCCCCTAGCCCTGCTGTGGACAAGGCCATGGCTGAGCTGCAGGAGCTGCTCACCATCGCCCAGCGTTGGGAGGAAAAAGCTCAAATGTGCCTGGAAGCCAGGTGAGGTTTGGGCACCCTTGCAGAGGCAAGGTAGTTGGATGTTCAGAGCTCTTGATGGGAGCGGGTCAGCTCAACAGGGCTGATTAGTGCTTTGGGGAGGGTGCTGGAACGTGCCCATGGAAATCCTGGTCTGATAGCTCCCCTGTTGCTCACAGGCAGAAGCACCCGCCAGCAACACTAGAGGCCATCATCAAAGAGGCAGAGAACATCCCCGTGCACCTGCCCAATATCCTGTCACTCAAGGAGGCGCTCTCTAAGGCACAGGCTTGGATTGCTGACGTGGAGGAGATCCAGGTATGCAAAAACCCTGAGGACCTGGGGTAGCATTGCGTGGGGCTTGTTGCTGAGACTCCAGAATACTCCAGGATTTGCCTGTGCTGTCTCCTCTTCACAGAATGGGGACCATTATCCCTGCCTGGATGACCTGGAGGGGCTTGTGGCTGTGGGTAGGGATTTGCCAGTGCGTCTGGAGGAATTACGTCACTTAGAGGTACAAGTGGCCACTGCCCATTCCTGGCGGGAGAAGGCCACCAAGACCTTCCTCAAAAAGAACTCCTGTTATACGTTGCTTGAGGTTGGTAGTGGCTTTGGCGCTCATGAGATGGGAGGGGAATGGCAGTCCAGAGCAGCCTTCCCTAACCTGGTGCCCTGGCTGGAGGATGCTGGGAGTTGTAGTCCCAACACATCCGGACGGCACCAGGTTGGGGAAGGCTGACCTAGAGCCTGATCTCTGACCCCGAAGCTTCATTCCTTGGCCTCTTCCTTCCAGGTGCTGTGCCCGTGTGCTGATGCTGACTCGGACAGCATCAAACGCACCAAGTGGCAGCAGGAGAAGGAGCCCGGCCTGTACAAGTCTGACACAGAGAGCTTGGGCCTCTCAGCACAAGACCTCAGGGACCCTGGCTCCGTTGTGAGTGGCTGGCTTGGGAGGGACGTGTTTGTGATGGATGGGAACTAGGGGCTTTCCTCCTATGAGGGCGGCTGGTTCTGGGTCATCGCCAGGTTGGCAAGGCTGTTTCTCTTGGGGTGAAATACTTTTCCTTGGGAGTTTTTGGCAATGCTTTAGGTCAGCGGTCTTCAACTGGTCCAGACCCAGACTCACAATCTGCAACATGGGCCCCACTTTCACAATTTTCTCTATGCCCAACATGGCGCAGACTGCTTTGCACCAACCTATCTGGACTGATCTTGCAACCCACCAGTTGAGGACCACTGCTTTAGGTGTTGTTGAGGGCAGTATTCAGTTACAGAGTTGGAACAAAGTGCTTAATGGTTCTGAAGGCAAAGAGGACTGCGGTACTGCTAGGGCCGCATGTCTTGATTGCTGCTAATAATGCGCGCTTGTGGTACTTTACTGAAGGGTAGGTTAGATTTTTGGTGGATAGAAATTGGTTTGGTTCTGTTTTTAGTTGTGGATAATCACGACCACTTCTCTTGTGCCAGCAGATCCTGGCCTTCAAAGAAGGTGAGCAGAAGGAGAAAGCAGGGATCCTACGCCTACGCCAGTCAAATGCCCAGAAGCCCGTGCCGTCAACACACAGTCCTCCCGGAGGCCAGTACTGTGTGTGTTCCCAGCCTCCAAGCCCTGCCATGCTGCAGTGTGAACTGTGTCAGGACTGGTTCCACATCACTTGTGTGGCTTGGCCCCGCCTGGGCACCCCCCGGCCCTCTCCGGCATGGTGGGAGTGGGAAGCCAAATTCCTATGCCCGCTGTGCCAGCGCTCTCGCCGGCCCCGCCTGGAGACGATTCTGGCCCTACTTGTGGCCCTACAGAAGCTTCCTGTGCGGCTACCAGAGGGCGAAGCCCTGCAGTGCTTGACGGAGCGAGCCATTACGTGGCAGGACCGGGCCCGCCAGCTCCTAGCCTCCTCGGATGTTGTCGCTGCCTTGGAGCGCTTGGCGGTGCTGCGGCAACGGCTGCTTGGGGACTCCGCCAAGGAGGCAGGTGCCCTCAAAGAGAGCAGCTGTAATGAACAGACCAAGGTAAGTGCGGGAGCCAGCGTGTTCGCTTCTGAGCTTGGCGAGTCAGCACGGAAAGGGAGCGGTGTGGTGTGTCACAGTATGCACATTTTTGGCACCTCGTGTGTTAATACTTGTTTACTTTCTAGTGGCAGAATTCTGTGCTTGGAATACAGTGTGGACGCCTTGCACAGTTGATCATGCTTGCTTATATTTGCAGCTTTTGAAGGATTTGTGATTTCTGTTCCTTTTAATGAAAGGGACAAAGGGAAGGAGGATATAGAAGAATGGCACTTGCCTTTTTTACAAAAACGTTAAAATGTAGGAGAGTGGAGACATGTAAGAATCCAAACCCTAGGCCAGCGCCCACTTCATAGATGTGGTTTGAACCATTCTGTCTGCACTTGAAGCCAAAGAACTGGTTGGCTGATCCAGATCAGCATGTGAATTTCAGAACACATACAGGTCGTTCCACCTTCCTTGCTGCTTGGCCTTCACTGCCTATGCTAAAATGCTGGGCCACCACAGGCAGAATTTGCTTGTCAGTGTTCAGTGTGCCCAACTCACCCTCCCGCTTTGCCCACCCACTTCTGCTCTGCCAGTCATGAACAGTTCTGTCTCTAGGGTTGGTATATAGATTTGTCCCAACTCCTCATCACTTTGGAGTCTGTAGGCCACTACCTGTTTTGTCCCCACCCCCTTTTTTTAGCCATTCTTTTCCTGGGCTTGTGACTCCAAAGTCTCTTTCATCATGCATCTTCCTTCCCTTGCTCAGGTTTCCTTGGAGAATGGAGACTCCGCTGCTCCAGAGAAGAACAGCTCCTGTGCCTCAGGTATTGCTCTAGCCAAGGCCTTGCATTGTTGGGACCAAGTGGTTTAGCCTCCCTATTTCACTTAAAAGTCTAAGAGACTGAAATGCCGTTGGGGACAGTGAGGGATGGGTGATAATCTTACCTTAGTTCCTTCTCCCCCCAAGTGTCTGCCTGATTCAAGAGTTCTCTGTGGTCTGGTGAAGAATCCCGTTTCTGGCGGTTCCTTCCCCTCAGTTGTCTTTGCGCTCCTTTCACAGACCTGGAGATGCTCTGCTCTTACTTGCCACGGCTGCAGGGCCCTGTACTGGAGTTGACAGATGCCATCCGTCTGCCCCTGGAAGAGCTGCTAATGGAGGGGGACCTTCTGGAGGTGACGCTAGATGAGAGCCAGAGCATTTGGCGCCTGCTCCAAGCTGCTTGTGCCCCCCAGCTTGACAAATTCCACCAGCTGTTGGATGTGAGTGATGACTGCCTTTGTACTGGGGGTGCAGCCTAAACCATCTGTAGAGACCCTTGATCTATCTGTGTGCATGTGTGTGTACCAGTCCTCTCCATCCTTTGCTATCCATGAATGCATTATTGCTCCTTCCATGATAGAAATGTTGGAGAAGAACTTTTGGCCATGACCTTTTCAAGTCTTATCAGTGGCTTAGAAGCTTTATTTGGAGCTGAATGCAGATTAGAACCAGATCCTGAGGGACTCTCTCAGAGCTGATGTTACGGAAGAACTGAGTATCTGAGTGGGGTTTTAAAATTTTATTTGTTAAAATTGTATCCTGCTTCACCACAGAACAGTGTGTGAGACGGCTAATAGTAATACAAGTTTAAAAAAAAAAAAAGGTTGTTCATTCCTGATACAGTTTCTGGTGACCTGTTAACAAAGAGCAGGTCTACAATCCAGAAAAACCTGAAAGCAGATCATTAGCATAAGTGGTGTAGTTTAATTCTGCCTGAATGTGACTGGAGACTTGCATTACCTGCCTAGGTGAGAGAGGGGTGGGTGTGCATCAGATGGGTCAGGCCAGGGGAGTCTATTCATAAGCTAATAGCACAGAAAAACTGGATCTCATGAGGATTATTTTGGGAAGTAGCCTTGAATCCTAGGTGTTGCTTTATTTATTAACTGCAACAGTTATATTCTCTAGAATGTTACAAGGAGACAAAATTTCAGCACCCCTGTCCTATGCTCAGGACTCCTCTAATGGTATTTTGCATGTATTTCGTAGTATTTTTTTTGTAAAGCCTTGAGTTAGTCAGTGGTCAAAGGAAGTGGAAAGATGCAGGCCGAGGAACAGGGCTGTTACGCAAGAGCTGCCTAGGCCACAAAAACTTTGTTGAAAGTCACCTTTCTTTTTTTAATTTATTTTTGTGTCTTCCAATATATTCTTCATGTCCAAGATCTGCATCTGTCATGGCAAGAAATGTGTAGTTCTCACTTAATGAATAAATCTGTAATTAAGCCAAATTATTACCCTGTGTACATAAAGGCCTAAAGTATGTACAACCCACCATCTACATGTTGGAAGACCAGGATTTTTCAGTCCCTGATTCCTTGTTCCTTTGTAGCTGGAGCAAGCAGAGCGGCGTGGCACCCGTGGGCGAGGCCGGGATTCAGAGCGACGGCGGAAGCGCAGGTCGGAGCGTGGCGACTACCCACCCCTGCCCAAGGAGGAATTAGAGCCAAAGAAGATCCGGGGAGCAGACCCAGCGCTGGCCCAGGGTGGGGCTCCCCCTGCAGCAGGCACAGATTGCAGCCACAATGGAGTTGGGGTAAGAGGGGAAGGGGCTTTATCCAGGGCACAGAGTCCTAAGGGGGCTGCAGGGCACTCACTTTTTAAAACTGGGTGAACAGTTAATAATGAGTAGTAGTAATTGTCTGCCTCTTCCCTGGCAGTTGTGACAGCTAGAAGATGCCTGGATTTCCCCTTCCTGGACTGTACTGCACTGCAAGGGACTCTGGCAGCCCCACGTCACCCTGTTGGTTTGACTAGCACTCTGCATGGGGGGTGGGGGGGCACCCAGCTCCAGAAGCTGGGGGCTGCAACTCCCCCCCCCCTCCAGGACTCAGCACTGGCCCTGCACCAGACCATTTTCAGACGATGTAATATTTCACTTTCTTTTTCCTCCTTTTGTATTGTTGATACCTCGGAAGGGGGAGGCATTGGAGGGGGTCACCAACCTGCAGGGCCCACCTGTTCCTTTTGGCAGCAGCAGCAGAGAGCACCGTCCTCCTGCTGTAAGGACTAGAGCCTTGCAGAGACCTGTTATGGGTGGCCGCAGGGTGTGCTGGGACTATGCCCAGCTCCTCACGTCAGGCAGTCAGAGGAGCCAGGTGCCCTCCTGAGGACAGTGCCCTGCTCCTCATACCAGCATTCCCTGGATACAACAGAGACCGCACCGCCTCTTCTGTTGGGCAGAGGGGCAGCTCTCCCCAAATGCCCCTACCCTCCTCTGGTACCTGTTGGGTTTTATAGGAATTGGGGTAACCACTTTGTTCTTTAGGGTGGTGGAAAGGGCAAGGACTCTTCTAGTTCCACTCCAGCCTCTACGCCACCCTCACCATCCCACCCCCAAATCATAAGCCCCATGCTGCCTCAGGCTCTGACACTAAAGTCTCTTGTCTTTCTCTTTTTAGTATTTTCCTTTTATTTTGTCCAGCAGAGGAGGGTGGGCTGTTGGGGGTAGGGAGGGGTGTGTTATTTTATTGTATTATGATTTTTTTTATTATTATTAAACTTTGGAGGTTAATGAACTTATTTGGATTTGGAGCGAGGGGAATCTGACCAGCCATGGGTGCTTAAAGCATGTTGTCGTGTAAAATTAGGCATGGACGCTTCAGTTGCCAGCTACCTCTCCTGTAACTTCCTACTGTGTAGGAGGACAGGTGTGGAGTAATGAGACGTCTCAATTAGCTGCTTCCCCTCTTTTTGAATGCCTGACTTCTGGTATCTTCTTTTACAATGATGAGTATAAGGTGATTCTTTCAGGTTCCTAATTGTTACTCTAGAGAACTTGGAGACTTTTCTTGGCAAATGAACATGAAAAGCTATGTTAAATAGAGGTGACAAGGATAAAGATTCAGAACTGAGCTGGGCTGCATGACATTCATCCAAGACATCATAACTCTGATATAAAATAATTGATGTTTTAGGCACTTTTATCGGTAAAATTGACCTCTCCTATTTGGAGAGGCGTAGAAGATGGTTAATATAACATCAGTTTAAACAATGAGGAAATTTCAGAGAGGTTTCTCTATTTTCTGCCCTATGTGTATTGGTAGAAAGCATTATTAAGCCTAAGGTAGTTGACTCTAGCTGGGAAAAGTCTTGCTGAAAAGGGGAGGTCTTGCCTCCTTAACTTTTTTAGAATTCTGCATTTCAAACATTGAACTAGAGGTGATTCAAGGCATTGTAACTTCATATTTCAAAATGCTTAAAAAACAACTCTTGCTAAAGCTTCATAGGAAAGCTTAGCGGTTGGAGAAGAGGATAAGTCTCGCCATCACTCACTATAAAATGGGAAGGAGCAGAAGAGTAATTCAGAATAAATGTGCAGTTTTTATAATAGAGAGAAGCAAGCAATAATGTTTTTGAGTGTTATGTAACAGTTTAGAAATGAGCTATAGGCGGGAGTGTATAACATGCAGCCAAGCCCAGGAAGAGCTTCACAAGAGTCTCCAGCAGTAGCTGCACACTTCTTCACACTTGTGTTTAATTTACTTCTGGAAGCCACTATTATGAGCCCTAGCTCAGTGGTAGAGTACTTGCTGTACATGCAGAAGGCCCCAGGTTCATTCCCTTGCATCTCCTGGTAGGGCTAATCTTGCTTGAAACCCTAGGAGCCACTTCTAGTCAGTGCCATCAGTCTTGGGGTCAATGGACCAACTAAGTGTAAGGCAACTTTCCATGTTCTTAGGGTGCCATTCTATGCTTCACTGGTTTTCTAAAAATTATATAAATTCCTAGAGGGCGAAGTTATCACTGCTGAATGGAACATCCATGTGCCTATCATCTTTGGTATGTGTGAAAGGATGTTGGATTAGATGGAGCTTGGTCTGAGCCAGCATGGAAGCCTTGGGTTCTTGCTCTGTATGCATCTTCTGCTAGCGAATGGAGGACAGCACAACAGCAAGGCCCCTATCCCAGCAGGGGGCTTCTCTTCTCAGCCAATTACCAGAAAGGGATGCAGAAGGGTAGGCAGAACTCTCTAGCAACATGGGATCAGGCAATTATGTCCCCCCTCCTCTCATGGGCCCATACCCCAAGGTGAAGAAGGGATCTACAAAGGCAGACGAGGGTATTCTTCCTGCCACAGACAGAAACACACTCATTCCAGAGAAGTCACTACTGGAACAGCTTCAGTCTCTGTTGTCTGCTTAGTGTAAGCTGTGAAGGCTGCTCCTGAGTTTTAGCTGGACCTGCAGTTGATACATATACAGAACTGTAGCTCTGTGCAGTGAAGCATCATGTGTGTTGGCCATATTTGCTTATTTGGTCACAGTCTGGACAAAAAACAAGGAGGGATCTGTCTAATTTACTGTCAGCTGAAGAAAGGGTTCCGTTTAATGCTTGTGCTGTTGGTAGTAAAAATCCAAGTTGGCTGGAACTACTTATTTATAAAATAGTCTGCTGACATTGTCCTCTACCATGCTCAGTAGAACTTTGATTCAACAGGACTGGATCTTACAACTACTACAACATTAGGATCACTACATGGAAATGTTCTCCCTTCCACAAATTCAGCAGGGCCTTTTCCCATTTTGTTTAGAAAATAAACTGGCATTTTATTATCTTCACTCTGTTCCTGAAACACAGGGTTAATGAAATCCTGGGGTTAAAGTTGAAGGAAGCCCCGCCATTTTCCTACCGTGGTAGATGGGGGTCTGCTGAGGAGAAATGAGCACTGTAAAAAATAGACTCTAAAACCAAAGCCCCTGGAATCAGCACTGGTCATATTTACATCTGTGGAAAGAGCCAGTGAGCCCTGGTCCTGCAAAACCCTGGAATTAGCCTGGACACACAACACAACACACCCTGTTAGCAACCGTGTTGTCCCCTGCCCCCTCAGCTTGCGAGGGAAAGAAACGTTTTCCCCATCTCTGTATCCACCCAGCTCTTACAAAGAGTCCCCTGGAATGTCATTCTCTCGCATCAAAGAATGTGGGTTAAAGCCTCTCTCCCCCACCCCTTTTCCCTCCCACTGAACTCAGCTTCGAGGTGGGGAATGGTGGCCTGTCCATGGCTTGTAGCGGTGGTGTTGGTGGCGGCGAACGCTGCTGCTTTGGGAGTGCTGGGGCCTACTACTGGTCCAGCTCAGAGAGTGCTGGGAGGCTCTATACGAATTGGCCTGCTGTTCAGAGTCCCACAGGGTATGGGACTGGCGGCCACTCCGCCCACGGCGGATGTCCTGGGCTCCGTTGAGCTGTTGCCAGTAACTCTCACAAATGCCAAGGGCAGGTGGTCCTTCGTGGGTGATGGCCCCCTCAAGCAAAGCACGAGGAAGGACGTGCAAACGAAGGCGGCGCAGTGTGTGGCGGAACCGATTTTCAGTGCCTATGCATTGGTAGAGCCCACCATCAGCTGGGGTCACTGGACCTAAAAGCACGCCCTGAGGCGTTCGCAGCAGTACACGATCCCGGGGCAACTGGGAAGGGAAGAGAGAAAATTGAGACAACTTCATTTCTCTTGTTTAGAATCACATCTGCTTCAAAAATTAGAGGACAATCTGACTTCAGCTTTTGCGAGTGAACTAAAACTTCACCCGGCAAATCAAATATGTCAGCAACCCCATCATTTTTTAAAAAATGTTTTTTTAATGACATAAAAAGGAAGCAATCTTCTGTGCAATCCGTTTTCCCCCCTACCCTCAGTATACCTTACTGTCTCCACAGACTAAATGTGCACAGTTAAGTATAATAATAGTAGCAGTGGCATGAAGAGGGACTTACCACCTTGCGCTTGTCAGAATCAAGAGTTTGCATAAGCCACTTGACGGATGCATGAGGAGACCGTGGTTCACACTCCAGAAATACGCTTCCTCCTTCTAGCCCATATTGAATCTGCTCATGTAACTGCTGTTCTACTGTGGTGAAAGAAAAATAAGTTGGGAGAACAAGCCCAGGATTCCTTGAGTTCTCTGCATAGAGACTTGTTTTGCCAGAGTTGTGGCTGCAGAAATACTTCATTTAAGAATCCAGCAACCATCATCACATCTTTGCTGAAAAGGCCATATCAGCGTATAAAGTCTCACTTTGGGCCCCAAATTCTCCTTAGCTTCATCTTTGCTTCAGTGTGGGGAATCGCCAACATCAAGATCCAGCAGCAGGGGAGAATTCAGTTACCTGCACTTCACCCTATTCTAGGCTCCATCCCATGTTGAATGGAATACAAGTGGTGCTATAGGGAAGAGGCAGTAAAATCCAAGGATTTCTCATGTTTTGACCAGGAAGAAGAAGCAGGAGAAGGAGCTTAGCAGGAAAAATACCAAATCCACACCCAGGCCTGTGGATGGAGTTATGGAGATTTATATATTTTATTTACTGCATTTCTATACCATCCAACAGCTGAAGCTCTGGGCAGAAATCCGTAAGGCACAGTCCAGTCAGGGCTGTCTTGGCAAGTCTGAACAGCTAGAACTATGAGCTATACTAGATTATGAGAGGCCAAAACAGGCCAGAGTTTGTCGTTCACAGGATACTACTAGTACCAGAAATGTGTAAGATAACGTGGTCAATGTGCAAGAGAGAGGATTCATTATGTGACTATTCATTGAGTTCAATAGCACTTAAATGTGTATAGCATTGCAGCCTAAAAGGAGCTAGCAGTCATTCTTACTAGACCAGGGGTGGGCAGTGTGTGGCCCTCCAGATGTTTTGGCCTATAACTCCCTTGCCACTGCCTGTACTGACTATGACTGATGAGTTTTAGGACAAAACAACTGGAGGGCCACAAGTTGCTCAACCCTGTGCTAGACATTCCCAAAGGCAACACCATTCTTCCTAACCCTACTTCAGATATCTGATTTTTACTTCCAATAGCCTAAATTTTTTAAAAAAAACAATTTGATGCATGACTCTCAAAGTTGAGAGGATGGAATTCCCAGTGTCAACAAAGATGAGACATGCAACTGAGAGAAAAGATGCCTGTTTCCATTCCTCATGCTTTCCTTTAAAACTTACTCTTTGAGTCCTGTATCTTCTGTGACCTCAAACAAGCCCATCTTCCTCCACCTAACTTCTCTAGTCCTTGGGGGGGGGGGGGATTTCACAAAAATTGCCAAGGATACTACACCACAAAGCAGGAGAACCAGAGGAACTTGCCACAGCCAGGTTCATGCCTCTGTGCATGAAGAAAGGGGCTGCCTTTCCCTGCTCAGCGCTAGCGCTTTCTTTAGCACAGAGCACGGAAACCCCACTCCTATTTTTGATAAGTGACCAGAGGTAAGAGTGGGGTTTTCCTTCTCAGTGCTAGGCAAAGACTGACTTTCTCTACTGCTAAGCCGGATGAGGAATTCCCACAGGCCAGAGATTCTCCATCTTTGCCTTAAATGGACTGGCCCAATCTTGCTAATTGCCAGATTTTTACCCCTTTTGATACAAGGATAGGATAGTGAAAAGAAAATAATGACCCAGTGAAAGTGCAAAGCAGCTTAAATTAAATTGAGCTATTGGTTTATTTATTAAAACATTTATATGCCGTCCTATATCACTCGGATCTCAGGGCAGCGTACAGATAAAAATGCTCCAGTTCCCGTAATCCTTTTAGCTGTCAACTACCAAATTACCAATTTTACTAGCACATCCTCACAGTTGCTGATGTCATAGCTAAATCCCTGGGAACCAGCACAGAGGTAAAAAAATCTAATCCTACAAGAGGGCAATGACTATTGTGACGTGATTGGAATATAATTTCTTGTCTTCAAAAACCAAAGACACAAAAATAACCACTAACACCAAGGCAGGAATCAGTCAGAAAAATGTTTGCATCCCATGATCTTCCACCAAATTACCAATATGTTTTGGTTCAAAGATAAACCTCTTTGAAAGTAAACAAATGCAAGATTCCTGGCCAGAAATTGGCATGAATAAGAATAAGATCCTATGTTCCTAGACCCACGGACCTGGGAGCAAGACATGGGCCCCATTCACACGTAACAGCGACAAAACATGCTGCCACCATTTTGAATATACAAGCTAACCCACAATTAATCTCTAGTGGCTGGGTTTGTATGTCACCAGATCGGAGGTTGCGTATTCAAAATGCTGGTGGCACACAAACACCCCCCCCCCCAAGGAAATTGTGGGCTAATTAACCCGTGATGTGCAAACCACATCATGGTCTGAGGATAGGATTGCATGGTAAATTACTTGCTATTCAACTGGCAAAATTGTCTCTTAATAAATCTTTCTGAAAAGCCTGTCTTTATTGCTATCTCTATTCTACCCTGCTGGGTCTAAATTAGGTTGCTCTTCAGAAATGTTCATTAAGTATGTTCACAAACAATGACACCCAAGTGCTACATTGTTTTAAAAGTTAATTTCACAAAAATTAGAAATCCTTCCAAACTTCTTAGAACTAAGTTTAAATTCATATATAGAGAAGCTTTAACAGAATACTGACATAAGAGTAGGAAAGCATTTTCCAAGCTTTCTTTGAGCATGCGATCAGGTGTCACTATGGCAAAAGCCAAACTGGTGATATCTAATGACCCTCCCTGCCACCTTTTCAACAATGGGCTCCTGGAACTTTAGCAGTTGTGCCGAAGACAGCATTTCAACAGGTGCACAGTGCAATGTTAACTTACAGAATTTGCTGCCTCAAGGTGTGCGGTGATAGCCCTAGGTTTAAATGGCTTTAACAGAGGATTTGGCAGAGTAATGGTCTATTTATTAATGGCTATCAGCCATGATGGCTGTAAAGATCATCCACGTTCACAGGATGCGTGCCAGCTGCTGTGGGGGAAGTCCTGGCTTCATGCCTTGCTTGCAGGCTTGCCAGAGGCATCTGATTGGCAACTGTAGGAAACCTGATGCTAGACTTAGCTGGACCTTTGTTCTAAACCCACAGGGCACTTCTCATACTCTCATGTTGATGGGTCTCGAGACTATTTTTGTAGCCTCAAGGACAAGATCTGTCGGCCACTCCAGAAGGGCCTTTTACTCCATTCCTGTTGCAGGTTCACAGGCAGATTCTTAAGCCAAGAAACTGAGCATATTATTTAAAACCAGTAATTAAAAGTAGACTATAAAAGGTTCCTCCACCATTCGCCTTTATCACCAAAAGGACAAAACAAAAACACAGGTTAGGAGCACCTCTTAATATATTTGCTAGGGAGAGGAAGACTATCTTGGGAGTTTTATAGTGCAATCCAATACGTGTCCACTCTGAACAATGGGACTTAAATGGGACTTATTCTCGGGTAAGTGTGAATAGGGTTGCATTCAGAATCTTTTAAGAACAGTAGTCACAGCCCATCAATAATAGTCATGCTTTTTGTTGATTATGTAAATAACCTACAGAGGAAGTCATTTTCTGCTTCCATGGACAAGAATTACTCTTCAGTTATAGGAGTTCATACTAATGATGGGGATGGGGGTGGAATCAAACTAATAATGTGTATGTAGTATAACTACAGCTATCAACACTAAGTTGCATCACGGTCAGAACAAATCAACACAAGCATTTCCTATCCATGGAATCACATCACTTGTGCGAGATGCGACATGCCGCCTTTCCCTGTGGAACTGGTCCAGGCTCTTGGCATGACTCCCTCGCCCCTCTTTCTCACCCACTAATCCCTGCCCTCTTCTTCCAAAACAGATCCTGGCTCCCATCACACCTGCTCTAACAAACCCTCAAGATGTCAATCAAATGCTGTTCCCTCCTACCGGTCATAGAATACAGGGAAAGAATGGCTGTTTTATAAATCCCCATCCCGTTGAGTCGGATCAATGCAATCCTGCCCTCCCCCTTCTATTTTGGGATAAATGACCCTTAGGAACGTTGGGAGCGGCCTCTTGCCAGGTCAGACTTATTTGTTCACTTAGCTCAGTATTGTCTACTGTGACTGGCAGCAACTCTCCAGGGTCTGAGGTACCTGCTGCCTGAGGTTTTTTTTAAAAAACTAGAGGTGTTGGGGCTTCAGCCTGGGATCTTCTGCATGCAAATCAAGCAATCCACCACTGAGCTCTGATCCCTCCCTGTTACCCTTCAGCCTTCCCTCTTTGTTCAGCAACAAAGGCAGCTTTTATGAGGCTAAGAGTTGAAGCAGCCAAACCTCATGAAGGTTTTCCTTCAACTTTTATTATTCCTTGCAGAAGCAGTGACTCTGTTTCCCCCCCCCCCGCCCCAAAAGAGTGCTGACCAGGCACGGTCTGGGGAGCTGGGATAACCTTTCCTCTTGCAATGGAACAAACAAAGCTGTCCTCCCCCTTTTGATCCCCAAGGGAGGGATACTTCCCGTTCCAGGCTGTCCTTCTGAGACTGCCAAATCATTTCAGCGTTCATCAGGAAAACACACCATTTGTTAGCAAGTAGACACTGGGGATTCTCCTTGGGACTGCGCTGGAAAGACTTACCCTTGGCATTAAATCCCCGGCACTGCCTCAGGGGGTCACCATGTTTAATGTCCTGACGGCGGCTCCTCCTGGATGGAAGGCAAGAGATCAAATTAACTCCCTTTCCCATCCTAGGATCCTTCCCCAGCTTTGCTTTGAGCAACTGAGGGTGTATTTTAAAGGAATGCCAAGCAACAACCATAATAATAGCCTGTACTGGTTTCATTATTGATCAATTGAACAGATTTACATCATCCACCCGCTACACAATTTAGATCTCCAAGACAGTTTATAAACATGTTTGAACAAACTTGTTTTCAGCCGCTGCAGAGGCAGGTTTGACGGTCGATCTTCCATCCTAGACAAGCCAATTGAGTCCCTCACTCCCTTTCCCTCGTATCCATGTCATAGGACCAGTAGGACAGGACCACCTCAGCAGGGCAAAGAGAAAACCCTCCTTGAAAGCAGCCACTTCCCAGACCCATGTGAGAGTGGAGCGGGTAACATCCTGGCAGAGAGTTAGAGCTGCTTCTTCCACACACTCCATCTCACAGGCAGCTGGCTTGACGGGAGGGGCAGACAAAAGGAAGTACTTCCATCCACAGTACAGAGTTAGATGGAATTTGCAAAACTACAAGGTACAACGGCTACTCGTCTCGATGGTTATATATTATCTCCGATAGCAGAGTCAGGATACCAGTCACTGGGGAACGACAGCTTTTAATGTATTGCTTTTAATATTTTAACTTTTTATGTATCTTACTGCGGTAAGCTGCCTTGGGAGGACTTCTGCCCTGAAAGGTGGCTATGAAATGTTTTCTATAAAGATCAAGCCGAGTGGGCTACTGCCCTCATGATTGTGGGCTTCCCATTGGCCACTGTGCAAACAGGATATTGGACTAGGCAGGCCTTTGGTGTGATCCAGCAGGGCTCTTCTGACATTCTTAATGGTCCCCTTCCCTCCTCCCACCCCAACTTGGTGGCAGTTCCGGCTGTCTCAATGGAAGGGCCCTCCCCAATTCTGCATGGTGCATGAGCGCTCTCAGAGCCGTACCTTTTCGCTGTGTGGCTATAGCGGGTGCAGCGTTGCCCATCCCAAGCGCAATAGGGGTCCCGGGCCAGGCAGCAGTCAGCACAGGCTTCCCCATACTCCCGGCATCTGTGCAGGCTTAGCTGGGAAACACCCACATCCGAGGAGACGTACAGCTGTTGCTACAAAGGGATTGAGGGCGGGATGACGGAATGGGAACCAACAGGCTCTCTCACCTCACCTGGGGTTCCCTGACCCCTTTGCCTTCTATGATTAGAACTCAAGGGCCCTGGTTCTCCACCCCAGTACAAGGCCAATGGAATCCCATTCTCTCTCCCGTCACAACACTTAAACAGAAAGCCCTTTCGGAACCCCTGTCGGGACAGCGACACAAAGTGCTCATGGCCTCCTTCGCTCCTTGGCGACACATACCGCAGCATCCAACCACCTACCCGTTTAGAGGAGATCCACAGCGTCTTCACTGGAGCTGGAGCCTGCAGGGCAAAAAGGGGAAGCAAAACTTGAGAAGGGCAGGGATGGAAAGGGCTAGGGCAGTAACAACAGGGAGACGAGCCCAGGTCGTCTGTTCACTCACCCGGAAGACCTCAACTTCCTCCAAGGTCAGTTCTTCCAAGGTGCCATGTTCTTTTGGCAGCACTATCACCTTCTGCACTGTGCCTTGGTCTGGAGGAAGGAGAACCAGGAGTCAACCAAAAAGCCCCGCCCCACCCACACAACGAAGGCCATATGACTCCAATACTTAAGAAGCTATCCTGGTTGTTGGTCCTGAAGAAAGGCATGTTCCCTCATCAAGCTGTCTACCTGTTGAGAACATTAAATGAGCCTTTCTCCTCTGCGTGTCTCCACCTTCCGAGATGAGGAAGGTGGCAATGGGAAATAGGGCCTTTTTGGTGGTGGCTGCTAATCTATGGCATTCCCTCCCCCAGAAAGGTTAGACTGGCACATATATTCCTCTCTTGGTGTCAGACAAAGACCTTTTTATTCTCCCAGGTTTTTAAAGTTTTGAGTTGCAATGGTTCAATCTGTTCTGGCTTTATTTGATCTTGTACAGAAGTTGTTGATTTTGTGTGTGTACGGAAGTTGTTGATTTTGTGTTTGTGTGTTTGTACCTTGCAAACCATCTGGTTGAATGAAGGTAGTATATAAAATAGTCATATATATAATGCCCAGACTGGGGCCCTCGAGGTGAAGACCACAAGCAAAAACCCCATTCATTTGGAGAATTATCTCCGAGTGCTGCTTCTTGGATGTGCTTAGTCTACAGTGGCAGAGACTCCACGCCACTTAGAACCCGCACATTGTAACTGGTGGGCTGGTAGCAACCAACCAAAGGAACTCCTTGGTTCCAGTGTGGGCAAAGTGACCGCCCGGGCTTTACGCATCCCGGGTGCTGACAACTATACTGAGAAACCACAGCATTGGGTGTCTTCTCCAGAATTAACCAGAGTTGCCCCTGCCATGAAGGAAGGTGAGGCAACTGCCTTCAGGCTGCAGATTTTTATAGGTGGCAGAGTGGGAGACCGACAAATACAACCCCCCACCCCCACTTTTCATGGACACAATCCACAGGAAAGCTTAAAAGACAGAGCAGTGGTCTTGCATAGCTTCCATTCATTTCACTGTAATGTCCAAGAGAGAACTGCCTGGTGGATTGTTCCCCTTAGTCATTCATAGGCCAGAACTGGAGAACCTATGGCTTGCTGGATGCTGTTGGGCTACAATTCCCATAATTTATTAACTATTGGTTATGCTTGGTGGGGTGGATGAGAGTTGGAGTCCAACAACATCTGGAGGCCTTCAGGTTCTCCACCCGTCATAGACTGTAAGGCGGTGGGCCAGGCCTGCTTTTTAGTTTTGTACACACCTTGTGATTTTAGGCAACGGAAGTAAACAAATAAATTATAGAAATGAGATGCGCTACTCTCACTTTCAGGCTTCAAAATATTTTGGGAGATATTAAATTAGGATCTCCAGTATCAGAGGCAGTAAGCCTATATATATATATGTATGTATATATATATATATATATATATATATATATATATACCAGTTGCTGGAGAACATGGGTGGGAGGGTGTTGTGGCACCAATGTTCTACTTCTGGGTCTCTCTGGTTGACAGCTGGTTGGCCACTGTGTGACAAGAGTCCTGGACTAGATGGACCCTTGGTCTGATCTAGCAGGGCTCTTCTTGTGGCCTTAATTCTCTCTCTCTCTCTCTCTCTCTCTCTCTCTCTTTCTTTTAAAACAGTAGAAATAAGCTTGAAAACACACAATGACAAGGCTTGGTGAAATCTCAAAAGACCACCCCCCAGTCCTTATAGATGAAAGCTCTGCATAGCTCTTCACCCCCACCCCTGCTAGCAGCAGAAGCTGAATAAAGTGTGTTGAATGGTCAAGAATACTTAAGGAGCATCATGTATTTGGGCCATACCGCTTGAGTCACCTTGGCAATGAACTGGGGCAGCCTTCCCGAACCTGGTGCTCTCCAGATGTTTTGGACTACAACTCCAAGCACTCCTGACCATTGGCCATGCTGGCTGTGGCAGAGGGGAGTTGAAGTCCGAAACATCTGGAGCGCACCAAGTTGGGGAAGCACGAATCGGGAATCCCTGAGTGCAGAAGTACAAGTGCAGAAGTACATACTGCCCTGGACAGATTTACAAAGTGAGAAATATTTAGATAAAGACTGTAGCTCAATGGATGTGCTTTGCATGTAAAAAGACCTAAAATTCAATCCCTGATATCTCCAGTTAGGGCTGGACAAAACCCTGCCTGAAGCCCTAGAGAACTACTGCAAGACAGTGTCGAAGGTACTGAACTAGATGGACCAATGCTTTGCCTCAGTATAAGGCAGCTCCCTATGTTCCTAATATGGTACTGAGAAAGCACCGGAGAACCGCCTGCTTCCTCTCCCCTTGAGAAAAGTAACAAGTCACAGATGGAATTTAATATATACTTGAGGGCCAGCTCAGCGCCAGTTAGGGTCAGAGGTTAGCTTGAATGTGTTTGACAACCTTTTGCCTAATGGGATTAGTAGCTGAAAAGTGGCACTCGCCATCCTGCAAAAACAGAAGTTGTGCACCCCAGCACCAGATCCCTAACGAGAGCCCTCGTGGGGCTGAAACATCAAACCCACGTTACCAGGCATACCTGTGCCAAGAAAGAGCACCTCGTAGCGCCCGTCCACTGCATCCACCAGGTCAACAGCCAAGGTGGTGAAGCTATAGGGCACGTTGGTCCTCACCAGCAGGGGACGGTGCTGCAGTGGGTAAATGGCATTATACATCAAAGGGTGAGCGCGCACAAAGGTCACCAGCTCGTCAGAGAACTCGCGTGTGGATCGAAGCCCAGGGGTGAAGGTTCCTCCTGGGCACTGAAAAGAGAGAGAGAGAGAGAGAGAGAGAGAAGCAGTAGAGTTAGAATCTGGGGAAAAGATCAGGGCTCTGATTTCCTCACTTATCTGCTTCACCCAGAACGCAAAGGAGATTCACAATTAACTATAAGCCGAGGAAGGGAAGTTAACGTAAGGAAGAATCTCATGGAATTAAGGAAACGGAATGAGCGGGGTCAGGAAACGAAATATAGGCATAAGGGGACTGGAACATCAGGGGAGTGAGAGACGTCGGTGACTCACAGCTCCCGGGCGAGGATAGGGTACCCGTCCCGTGTATGGGCCCCACTGGTAGTTGTGCCCCTCCTTATGGGCAAAGGGCCCATTGAAGACTGTGCGGATGTCGGCCATGGAGTAAACGCAGACTGCAGAGCCACGAAACACTGACCTTGGGAAGAGACAAAGAGACACAGGGCGTTAGGTCAGTGGCCCTCTGCACAGGCTAAGAAGCCTGGCCACCAAAATCCGACTGTCCCTAAGATGGAGCCCATGCTCACCCCAACGTGGCGAACACCCCGTAGAGCAGCGGATGCTTCTCATCTTGAGTTGGCAGCAGGAAAACATCACCTGGGGAAGGAGGGCAAAAAGATCGAGGATCTTGAGGGCGAGAGAGGGGTGTGTTTTGAGTCCAAAGTCGTCCCAACCTAGCTTACGTTCAGATCCTGAAAGCCAGCCATCTCCCAATGGCTTCCTTCCAACAACTTGGGGACATGCCGGAACAAGTGATGGTGAATGGACATTAAAATACTCTGGCTCCTTCCAGATGGCTGGTGGACACAGTGGATTCAGGGGCCATCCACAAATGGCCAAACACAAAAGTATTGTCCGTTCAAATAGCCTTTGGACTACATATGGATGGGTAGCTGTATTGATTTATTACAGCAAAAACATAGAGTTCTGTAGCACCTTAAAGATTAGCAAATTTAGACTGGCATAATGTTTCATGGACTATAGTATACTTCATCAGATGCATGAAGTATTGTTACGGAGAGTCTGAAGTTTATATACAGTACATACGATGGGGAGGGAGGGAAGAAATGTAAACAGTGAGGTCAGAAGAAACTGAAATGCAAAAAGTGACAATCACCTTATTAACAGTAGTCATTCACAGTGCAGTTGTTGCTGGTAACACAAACATCCTGGCACTAAATAAGCCAATTAACACATGTACTGTGATAAAAAGCCATTATCCTGATTCATGCCTCTGGTGACAGAATTAAACCTGTTGATTAATTCAAACTCAGCAATCTCTTGCTTAGAATAAAGAGCATCTTGACGTTTTTGGAATGGCCATGATGAACCAAAGTGGGAGGAAACAATCTATTTCAACGGCTGTCATCTCTCCCAGCTTTGAAGTCATTCAAGCTAAAAAAATAATTAAATCCAGAGCTTGGGACAGAATTCTGGCTCTCATCTACCTAACTCATCACCACCAATCTCACACGCTGAGCCCCACGGGTACAAATCTGAAACCTTATCACAAAATCCTTAAACCAGCCAGCATAATTCATTCCTGCCCTCCCAAAACAAAAACCCTCTCCAAAACCGGGGCTCACGCAGCTCGTCAAAGAAAGTCTCCACGCCATCCTCTCCAATCACAGAGCAAACGAGGCGAGCTTTGAGGAACGTCGTCCACTTGTTCACCAAAGAGCGCTGGCCTCCATCGTCATTCTGAAAAAGGTCAAGGTGCTTCACTAGTACAAGGCTCTCTCAACACATATAGACACACATCCTAAGGACAGAGAGATGCAGTCATCTCTGAGCTGCAAGGTGGAGAAATGGTTTGCTTGTATGCGGTATGTGTGGGGGTGTCCCTTACCTAACGTCAGTATGTGAGCAGGGATCAGCAAATGTCACATTTATTGAGAATATGTGAAGAGGACAGTTCTAGCCAGTGTGGTGTAATGGTTAGAGTGTCAGACTGGGAGTCGGGAGATCCGGGTTCTAGTCCCCACTCGGACTTTGGGCCAGTCACAGGCTCTCAGCCCAACCTCCCTCACAGGGTTGTTGTGAGGATAAAAATGGAGAGGATTATGTGCACAGCCTTGGGTTCTTTGGAGGAAAAAAGGTGGGATAAAAATGCAATAAATTAAATAATTTGCAGAAAGTAGCAGAGGAAACCAAAGAAAGTCCCAAGGACTTGGGTGCGATCCAGACACTTTACTTAAGAGCAACATGAGGCTTTAATTCAATGATGGAATGCATTAAAATTCTCTCCTCCAAGTCTTTTCTGCAACACCCTGCTTTGCCAGGTAGATATCGGGGTCCCAGGAGAGATCTCACTCTCTTCTCAGAAAAGACTAAAGGGACAGCCTCAAGAATTTGGTGCAATCTTTGCAGGCTTCCTTAATTATGTGCCACTGTACCAAGGCTAGATAAATAATTAGGCTAAGTATTCCATAGAGAAGAAGGTAGTCAGGAATGCTGGGGGTTGAAATCCAAAACATCTGGAGATCAGTATTTATGCTCTTACTGCCTGAGAGTATTTCAGACCTGTACAACACTCTGTACTCCTAAAAAAAAAATCCCCGTTGCTCAGAATACACTGGCTACTCCCTTGTGACAGGATTGCAATGGCCATACTTTCACTTGTCAGGGAAATTTAAAATATTTATACAGCACGATTGACCTGAACGTTCGCCTGCAAATGCTACAATAACAGGGAAGGAACTTTGGGCTTCTTGTCCCAAGTCCAATTCATGTCAATGGGGCTTTTGAAAGAGAACTTCCCAGGGGATCATATTCCACACCTGGGCACCATGATGAGCAGAGTGGTTATACACACATACCACGCATGGTATACATATGGAAGGTACTTGTGCCAAATGTACACTGGAGTATAGAGCTGTCCCATAGCAGGTGTGAGATCAGTGTGGCTGCTTGTGTGTTTGTGTATCTCTGTGTGATTGTGGGAATGCAGGCAGAGGAGGGACCCTGCCATGTGGATCAGAGAAGGACAACATCAGCGTTGAAGTGTGGCGTGCTCTTGTTCAGGGTTCCAGCCAACCATATGCCCTGCGTCCCAGGATTATCTATTCCATTCCCCATCTTTCACTCAACCAACTCGCTGCATTCTGTAGTCACTGAGCACGCTCAGTCATCATTGGGCTGTGGTGTTTGTCCCCTTAGACTTTTCCCCCATAGAGATTTTTTTGCACATCAGCAAACCTTGGGGTTCTCCCAAGCATGCCAACATCCCCATCTTGTTTCTCAGTGGTTTTGTTTTGGTTACAGTTCTGCTGGCGCTCACCAGCTGATTTCGCTATGAGAAGAAGTGATGTAGCTGCAAGAAAAGCCCTGCTGGTTAGGAGCCAGCCAGGCGCCTCTAGGAGGTTCACAAGCAAGGCAACAGGGGCCCTGCTGTTTGTCCCCAATACCAGCATTCAATAAGCTGCCTCTGAACTCCTATGACGCAGCACAGCACTTTCTGACCCTTTAAATCCAACACCCGAACTAGAGCTTTTTTAGGATCTCCCAAGTGCAACGAGAGCTCTCTGCAGCAAAACACAGAAGGGAAAGTTACAGCCATGGCCAGCAAAACACAGGCAGGCGCGCGCACGCACGCACGCACTCTCAGGCGGCAGCCCCAGCCTCTCCGCCTTTCTCGGCCTGCTGCCCCGGGCCTCAAGCAAAAGGCCTGACAGTGTAGAGCCCCCTCCAAGCGTCGCTCACCAGGCAAACCCGTCCCACCCGAGCGAGCACAGCAGGCCCCACGGCACCCTCAAGTGCTTTCTCACGGAAAAAGAAGTAGAGCTTGTCGTCGTTGTGGTGGGAGCTGTCTGGAACGACGCGAGCCTGGAGGAAAACAGGGTCTGGTAGGGAGGAGCAGGAGGAAAGGTGTCGTTACTTTGGTTCGCCACTAGACAGTGCTAGCAAACACTTTCACCCAGAAGGGGTCAAGCCTGCCACAACAAGCCAAGCGCAACGTGCGGCCTCCCCCAACCTGGCGCCCTGCAGGTTTTGGGGGAACTACAAACCCCACCGTCCCCAGCCAGCATGTGTAACAGTCGGGGCTGATGGGAGTTGTAGTCCAAAACCATCCAGAGTTGGGATAAGCTGAGATAGTGCCACCTTGCTTCACGGGCGCAATATGTTCACAGCTCCCTACCTACTGTCGTGTTTGGAGGGTAGTTTTGTCTCTAGACTAATGGGCCGGCATATGGGAGAGGCAGGCAGGACCGCAGCCCTTGGCTCCACGCCAGAGCCGGAGCCCCTCCTGCTCTTGTCCAGGTGAAGCCCCACCATGCCAGCCCCAGGATTGTGAGGGCCCTTAGACAACACCCCTTCAATGGGGCCCCCTCCCTCAGTGAGTCTGCTTTCTCACCACCGCGGTCACCAGCTCCTCCTCCTCCTCCCCCCCTCGTTCTCACCATTGGTGCCACTTGCTTGTTTGACAGGCAGAGAGCCAAGGAGCCAGCAAGCAGCGGCATCTCCTGCTCCTCCTCCTTGCATCACCACCATTGCCTGGGCCAGAGCAAGAGGCAGGTCAACAAGCAGGTTCCGATGGTGAAGAGGAGGAGGAGGAGGAGGAAGCCCAGTGGGCCCTTGCTGGGGTGTGGGCCCTCAGCAGGTGCCCGTCTGTGCTTACCTTGGTGCCACAACACCACTGACTGTGCGTGTGGTGCTCATGTCATAGGAGCACATCTATGCCTTGGGCCTACTCACTACCCACACCCGCCTGCTATCCTTCTATTCTGCCCCCCTTCAGGAGTTCATGATCTGATGCTCAGCTGCATACCATAGAGCCAGCGGGAATCATGTTGCTCAGTGCGCACAGCTGGGCGAGGCCCCATGGTACGGAACAAGGCAGCATCGGTGCCCATGAAATCCACATGCACGCCAGCATACAGCGTGTTATCTGGGGAGAGAAGGAAGAAGAGAGACATATGGGGCATCAACTGTATATAAACAAGGACACAGACATGTGTGCACATATAGTCAATACCACCCCAAGGAAAGGGGAGCTGGCAGTAGAAGAAACACCTGGAGGTTTGAAAGCATAGAACATAAGGGGTTGCCTTAGTTCAAGGGTGGGCAGAACGTAGATCTCCAGATGTTTCTCCTACAGCCGATAGAAGAAGCCCCTGGCTGCATGATTAATGGTCAGGAATGCTGGGAGTTGAAGTCCAAAATATCCAGAGAGTTATCTTCTGCCCACCCTTGCTTTTGACCTTTGGTTCATCTAGAACATACAAATATAAGAAGAGCCCTGCTGGATCAGACCAAGGGTCCATCCAGTCCAGCACTCTGTTCACACAGTGGTCAACTAACTGTCAACCAGGGACCCCAAAGCAGTCCACGGTGCAACAGCACCCTCCCACCCATGTTCCCCAGCAACTGGTGTATATAGGCTTACTGCCTCTGATACTGGAAATGGCACATAGCCATCAGGACTAATAACCATTGATAGCCTCCTCCCCCAGGAATTTATCCAACCCCCTTTTAAAGCCGTCCAAATTGGTGGCCATCACTACATCTTGATGGTAGTGAATTCCAGAGTTTTACTATGTGCTGTGTGAAGACGTACTTCCTTTTATCTGTCCTGAATCGCCCACCAATCAACTTCATGGGATGACCCCCTGGGTTTCTAGTATTATCGGAGAGGGGAAAAAATGTCTCCCTATCCACATTCTCCACACCATGCATAATTTTGTACACCTCTATCAGGACTCCCCTTAGTCTCCTTTTTTTCCAAGCTAAACAATCCCAGCTGTTGTGACCTTCCCTCATGGGGGACATGCTCCAGCCCCTTGATCATTTTAGTTGCCCTTTTGTGCACTTTTTCCAGCTCTACAATATCTTTTTTAAAGTGTGGTGACCAAAGCTGCACACAGTATTCTAATGTGGTCACACCATAATTTGTATAAAGGCAGTATGATACCGGCAAGTTTTTTTCTCAATTCCTTTTCTAATAATGCCTAACATGGAGTTTGCCTTCTTGACAGTGGCCACACTCTGGGTTGACATTTTCATCGAGCTGTCCACCACAACCCCAAGATCTCTTTCTTGGTCAGTAACCACCAGCTCAGACCCCATCAGGTTATACTAGCTGGCCCCACCCAGCTCTCCATTATGTCAGGCAAGGGTGTCTTGCAGCCTTGCTACTCAAGATCCTTTCCACTGGAGATACCAAAAGTTGATGGGACTCTATTCATCCAAAGCCTGTGCTCTGCAACTAAGCTATGGCTCCTTATAACTGCTTCTCCTGCAGCAACCTCCCCAGCTCTTTGTTCATCACTCGCCAGCTCTTTAGCATCAAATAGTCCCTTAGCTAATGCAGCACCCCTAGTGAATACAAAAGCGACAGAAGATCAGCCAATTGTAGAAGTAGATACACACTGGCTGAATTCGGACGACACAATAAGCAACTGGGTGGGGGGGAAACAATCGTCAGTTGTATTGACTATCGTGTCGTCCGAATGCTGCCATAGTCAACTCAGCGCTGATCCTAATCCACACCACAGTTGATTATTTATTACCATGTTGTGTGGGGAGTACCCCCTAGATGAGCCACTGTAAAGTTGATTATTACCCCACCATTTACTATCGTGTTGTCCGAATTCAGCCATTGACATGGTCTCTGACTCCATGGGACAGCACTTGGCCCGATATACACTAATGTGCCTACTTACAGCTCGCTTATAAGTAAGCCAAGAGGTTAAATGACTTTATATACGGTGGCAGGGTTGCATCCAGTGACATGTGCATGCACTCGCTCGCTCACTCACTCAAAGCCACTTACTGACAAGCACAGCCATGCTGTGCTGCCCTGGGTCATAAGGGCATTTCCCCTTTCCCGGCTCCAGCGAACGAGGCACCATACGGAAGAGGTATTCCTTTGCAAGGACGAAAGGGGAGAAGAAAGCAAATGAATGTTAGCGTGGGAACCTACCTTGAACTCAGGTCATCTAGACCCCAACACACTGCTAAAGCAGGTGATGCTGGTGATGAGAGAGTCCCAATCCCATTTCACCTCTCGGCCTGCACTCATGTTCTGACCCTCCCTCCCTAAGAGTGTAGGAAGCTGCCTTATGTTGAGTCAGAGCCTGGGCCAGTCTCACTCAGGATTGTCTGCGCTGAGTGGCAGCGGCACTCCAGGCTTTGGAGTGGGATCTTTTCCAGCCCTGCCTGGAGATGGTGGGGGTTGAACCTGGGATCTTACGCATGTGAGGCTCGCGCCCTGTTATTGAATTACGGCTACGAGTCTCCTCCCAATGGGAAGTGACTCAGGTTTTCTGCTTACTTCAGAGCGCCAGCCACGGTTGATGAGGGCACAGACTGGGTGGTAGGCCCCTGTTCCACACGCATAGAGGTGAGTGCGGTTCCATGGCTCCATAAGCCGGATGTAGTTGAAACATTCACCCTACAGGATAGGAAGGAAGGAAGTCGGGCAAGAGCTGATGACAACCTGTTGCCAACCAGGAGTTGTGTCAACCCTCATTGTCTCACCTTAGGCCAGAGGTGCAGAAACGAAAAACCAAAAGGAGGCACCAGTAATTATTATAGGAGACTATCATCCTGATAGGAGTATTTCTGCAGACATCTCTTATCCACCCCCTGAAGGCGGCTTTAAAAAACAACACAGGCTGAAACGTGGTGGGCTTAGAAATAAAGTATTTTAGCATCCTGAGAACCTGTTTCTCCCTTTTTTTTGTCCAGAGATGCAGAACCTCAGGCCTGGGGGCCAAATCTGGCCCTCCTGTGGTTCCAATCCAGCCGTTCAGGATCCCCTAGATGGCCACACAACCTTTCTCCTGACCCCACCCCTTTCCCCTGACCACTAATCGTTTGATGGTTTCCTGGCTTTTGTGCAGTTTTCCCCACATTAAATCACCGGGGGGGGGGGGGGGGAGAGAGGGTGTTAAGAAATGTGAAGAAAAATCCGGATTTTTCTCATCCTCCCCCCACCAAAAGGGCAGCTCTACTTTTTAGTCAATGGGAAAACAAAAATGCATACAGCTCTGTCATTTTGAAAGCTAAAGAGATGAAGCTTGTCATCATAATAGCCCTTAGGTAGGGCTTTAGCCATGTCAAATTTGAAGCAGATCTGTTCATCTGTTGATTTTTAGGATTTTAAAAAAAAAATTGAGGTTTTAATTTTTTTTTAAAATGTCACTTTTAAAGATAAAGAGATGATACGTGGCATTTTGATATTTCCTACATAGGGCTTTAGCCAAGCTAAGTTTGAAGCAGATCTGTTTATCCATTGATTTTGAGGATTTTTTTAAAAAATGAGGTTTTAAAATTAATTTTATTTTTTAAGGATCCCATTATTTTAAAGATAAGGAGATGAAACTTGGCATCATGATAGATCTTAAGTAGGGCTTTAGCCATGCCAGGTTTCAAGCAGATCTGTTCATCTGCTGATATTTAGCAAGTTTCAAAACAAAATTAAACTTTAAAACTAAAAAAAAAAAAAAAGCCAGCTGGCCAGCCAGCAACAAACCCTGTTAAGCAGCAGCTTGCAGCGAAGTGAGGACACAATCAGAAAATATATTTGAGGTAAGGGGAGAATGTATCACACAGAGTATAGCAACAAAGTACAGCAAAAGCTACAAAAGTAGGAGTGAAGTTAATTTCAGATACATTGGATGTCTCACTTGTTATTTCAGTGATTTTAACATTAAGATGTTATGTAGAACAGATTTGTCTAATTATGTGCTGTAAAATCAGACATGTGACCAAGGCTATGTTCAGGTGGGCACCGACACGCCCCCTGGGGGCAGACATGTTGGTGGGGATGCCCCCTAGGACGTCCCCACCTTTTTGGTTTCCAAAATATGGTCACCCTACTATTTCCCCCGCCCCTTTTACCTTTGGCCCCTCCCACCACTGGAATGCAGCCCCCCCCCCCCGAGATTCTGTGAAATGGAATCCGGCCCTCAGGTTGAAAGAAGTTCAATTCCTTGCCCTCTCCCGCCACCACAAGAAAACTCAGAGGTGGGGGAGCCAAACTCTCTTCGGTAGGGGCCCCAGAGAAGAATCCTTTGTGTCCATTTGTACCATCTGAAACAGGCCTATGCAAGGTCAAAGGACAGCAAGGGAAACGCCACAAAGAAAATACCTTTCTTCACAGGGATGCAAGAAAACTCAGGAGTCACATGGATCCGGAGTCAGCTCTGAATCATAGTGACATCTGACCCTTGCAGTTCCCAGGGAATTGGAGACTTGAAACCAAAACAAAGCAACAAAGCCCGAGGGGGTTACAAGGCGACTCCCAGGATCAAAATAAGGGAGTAGCAGAGCAGCCGAAATACCACTCACCCTCTGCCCTTTTCCTGCCAAGCGACACTCGTTCTGGTGGCTTGGTAGTGCTGGCCAGTGGATCTGGACGGAGGAAGGGAGAAGAGAGAGGCTTTGAAATGCTGGAGGTACTCCCTCCTCCAGGTTATTGAGGGCCCGCCCCTTCCCTCAGTGAGTCTGCCATGGCCACCAGCTGCTGTGGTTCCTCCTCCTTTTTCTCCTCCTTGCTACCACTTGCTTGCTTGACAGGCAGAGAGCCAAGGAGCGAATAGACAGTGGCATCTCCTCCTTCTCACCACCTCCACTGGTGGGCCAGAGCGAGAGGCAGGTGAACAAGCAGGTTGCAATGGAAGAGAGGAAGAGCAAGCCTGGGGGCTCTTGGCAGTGGGCCCTTGCTGGGGTGCAGGCACTCAACAAGTGCCCAACCATACCTTCCCTTGACACCAGCCCTGCCCTCCTCTACCATCTTTGGCCTTCTCCAAACCTGCAGTCACTTGCTTTTGTCCCTTATGAAGTTTAGGCTGGAGCCCAAGAATCTTGGGTATCCATCTTCCCTGCTACACCCTCCTGCAATACCCTATCCCGTGACCATCTTTGTTTTATCCTACGGTTTATGCCCACTAACCCAGCACATGACTTCCCAGAAGCATGGGTTCCTTAAAGCTGAATGCTAGGCAAGAAGGAGCTTTTCTTCTGACCCAGCAGGGCTCTTCTCCAGGCTTACAATGAGTGGCTCCTTGTTGATGTTGTGAAGGTCCAAGGCCACCAGGAAGTCCCGTGCTCCAAGATAGAGCCGTTCCTGGTCTTGGTCCACCAAGAGGATCCGATAATCACTTGTGTTGAAGGTGAAGCTGAAGGGACGGGCAGTGCGAGTCTCCAGCAGTTCTGGGGAGAAAGACAACCTCAGAGTCCAGGAGCAATTCCACAAGCTCCTGCTTCCAAGGCCGGCACGCTCCTCTGCTAGGGTGACCGGTTACACACCACCCCCCACAAAGAAGGCACAGATTCGCATAAAATTTGCAAATACTACTTGACATCTCTAGATGCCAATTTAGGAATAACTACTATAATTTAAATAGAAATACAGCACATCTTACCATAGTGACCAGGTGACCTGTGTGACTGCTGCCCGGCTGCTGAGGCTGGATGAGCAACTTATTTATTTATTTATTTAATTTATTTATTTATTTCTGTACCACCCAATAGCCGGAGCTCTCTGGGCGGTTTACAAAAATTAAATTTTTTTTATGGTTCCTTATCTTTAACCTGGATTTGGACTAGACAGGCCTTCAAACAGAGCAGGGGTGGGCAACAGGGTGCCCCATGAGCACTAATGTGCCCTCAGAGACTTTCTTTGGAGCCCACCAAGATACGCTACTACTCCCAATTTTATATATTTTCTTATTCTATTATTTACTGCTACTATTTCTGGCATTAATGATTGCTTCAAAGCAAAGTGGGAGCCTCTTGCTGCCGCCACCACCTTAGTTCCCCATGAAATTCACCTCTAGACAGGTTATTTGTCCTTTGTGACTAGCCATGCCCAGACATGGCAGCCATTTTATGGTTGTGCCCAGGACAGTTTCTCAAACGTCCAAATGTGCCCACAGGCCCAAAATGGTTGCCTACCGCTGAAGCAGAGGATGCCTTCAAAGAGAGCTCTGTCCCCTGGCAGCCCTTCCAGTTGGCGACTGTCCTTTGTAAAGTAGGCTACGAAGTCACCAAACCCAGTCTAACCCACTGACCACCTGCCTGACCTTTCCCAAATGGAGGCTTAGACCCCAAAGTCCGAATCTTACTTCTTTTTTATCTCCTTCCCCTCCCCTTTCACACAGAAATGGCAGCAGCTGGAGGACGCTAATCCGTGCGATGGCTGGGCTGGGCTGGCCCAAGCTCAGCTCAGCTGAGCTCAGGGGGTATTTTGGTCCCATGAAGTGGCTAAGGCGGAGCCGACGTGGGTGGGGGTGGGGGGCGCTTGGCGGTTGGTACAGCAAAGAGCCTAAATCCACCAGCAATCCCCCAAGCCACATTCCACAGGCGCAGATCAGAGAGCAGGGCGGTGAGCTTCCCACCTGCGGTGACCTTGGGGACACGGCCAGAGGACATCAGCCAGTCCCTGTTACCCTCTGTAGCTAAGTCTGGGCAAGGATTCAGAGATAGGGACAGAAATTGGCCTAATCCCTCTGGACAAGTGAGCTAAAGCCTGGAAGAAGAGCAGATTTCCGGGCAGCTCAGAAAGAGACAGGTGGGGGTGGGGGAGGGAAATGAATGGATGGAGGAGGAATTAAGATCCAATTAAAAAAGAACACACAGCAAGTCCAAGAGCAGAACCCAGTACTCCTAGCCAGCAGGCCTCTTGCTGCTGCTCCAATCCAATCGACACACACGCCCTGTTCCAAACATTGGGGACAGTACCCAGGAAACCTGATGGAATTCCCTAAGCATATGGCAGGTGGGAGACTATCCCACCCCCAATAAATGGCAGGCAGCCCTGTGGCAAGACGCCCAGTGGAGGGATGTTGTTATGCATACTACCCAGGTCTGATATACAATGACAATTATATAACATGATATATCAGCAGCAGCGTTAACCTCTTTCAGGAATGTATGCACAACCAACGCAACGCTGGATAACTGGGCATCATAAACAATGACTGAGAAAATATTAAGTCCTTTTGAGGCAGAGCATCCAGAAAGCAACCTCCCCTGCCCAGTGGTGTAGGGGTAAATTCTGAAGTGCAGGTGCTCATCATAACAGTCCCCATAACCACATCTCCCCAAAGAAAGTCCAAAGATTCAGACAGCTCTGTTGATCCATATCAAGAATCCAGATCCACCGGTTTTCAAATCTATCGGGAGCAGGTCTGTTGTAAAACTCCCAATTGCCCATTCAAGACCAGGCCACCCCAAAACACTTTACATTACAACAGGGATAGCTCACAACAATGTGTTGTTGCTGAGAAATTTCATCTCCCCACCCCATCAGCTACTGTGAGGATTGCAGCTAAGCTCAGAGGAAACAGGGAAGTTGGAGGGGGTAGCAGATGAGGGAAGCATCCCTGATAGTCAAAAAGTGCTGGTGGTGCATCCCTGTAAGCCCTGGCTGCATTACACCTTGCTCCAGCCCCTCCAGTTATCAATGATGGAATACTATCAGTGATGATAATCTTATTGTTGGATGTCAGGTGAAGAAGGTGTAACTGCCCTGATTTACTCCTCTGGAAAGAAAAATACCACAGGTGCTCTTGCCATACCATCAGTGGTCTTCGGAGGCATCTCTATGGGTCCCAAGACCACTGGCTTCTTTGGAGAAACAACCTGCCCATGTGATTTACATGGGATAAATCTGAAATCTCCCTGGACAAAACATGGCAATTCTATTGCTGAGTAAACAAGGAAATGGTTGCTAAGGAATACAAATCTGAAAGCAAATGGACCACTCGGAGCCCTGTAATCCCCTCACCATCTTATCTGCCTGGCCTCATCCATCTGTGAAGATGGATGGGTGGTGTTTTGGATGTTGTCCAGAGCAATACAGGGTATGGCGAAAACTGCCCCTCATCTGTGCACACGAGTTGGAGGAGGCTAAGAGGGGCAAAGAACATTCTGGGCTAGATCCATCCTTAAAGTAGACCCACTAAAATCAGTGTGGCTTAAGTCTATCATGACTAATTTAAATCTCACTGATTTCAATGGGTCTACTACACTAAATATTATTAAGGTTGACACAATATATGCAACATAGCCATGCGATGTGCACTTGGTTGACTGTCTGAGGTGTGTACTGAAGGATTTCCTGAAGTGCACATCCATTCTCTATGCATGCCACATAGAGAAGATATGTACTACATGTACTACTGGGCATGTCCTACTACAGGAACGGACATCCTCTTTAACAGGTCCTGGCTGCATGTACTAGAGATGTGGCCTTAGAATCTAGCACCACAGAATTCTCCCTACTGATCTCTCGGCACCTTTATAAAGATGCCTGGAGGCATCCCAGGTTCAAATTTCAACCCAGCCAAACACTCTCTTGGGGCCTTAAGGCAAATCATTCTCTCAGCCCTTGTCTCACCATAGGGGGATCATAATACTAGCCTACCTTTCCAAGTGATTTGAAAAGAAGTGATATATAAATACTGTATTTGCAGGAGTAGAGATGATGATCGGTGGGAGAGATAATGCAAATATAGGGGCATTTGTGTCATGCAGCGATGAGGAACCTGTGGCCCTCCAGATATTTTTGGACGACTGCTCCCATTTTTTTTTACTACTAGCCATGCTGCTTGGGGCTGTTGGGAGTTATATGAAATAGATGTCCAAAAACACCTGGAGATAGCTAGACCCTTGGGATAGCATTCTTCAAATGTTCAAAGCATTTCCCTGAAGCAAAGGCCAAGAAGGTATTCCCCCCACCCGTTTTATAGGCAGAAGCTGACTGGACTGCCAGTTGAATCTTCTTATGCCAATACTGGGGGATGGAGCAATGCCGCCAAACAAAAGGGCAGCAGGACAGCTTGTTGGGGATAGACTGCATGACCCATACAACTCTGCCCTCCAAAACTTTGCCATTACTCCGCGCACCCCAACGTCTGCCAATTAAGGCTGGCGCTTCACTTTGCCTAATGGTAGGGTCAGGCCAGGGAGCAGTAACCAAGAGACAGTGGTTGGTGGAAGCCTCCTACTGAGTCAATGGTGGAGGCAGCATTCAGACCGGAGTCTTCATGATCCAGACCTCATTCTTTTTGCCATTCCAAGACACCAGATCTAAAGTTCTATTTCGTATAACAAAAATGCTTTATTCCATGCCTTTGAGGTCTTGGAAGACGCTGGGCTATCAATCTAGAATCAACAAATATGCATTGTGACTTGTGTAGCAGCACAAGTGAACAACCCCTCAATAAAAGCCTGAGCAACCAGAGCCTGCTTTGAACAGACACAGTGACTTTGTTATGTGACAAACGTGCGGAAGAGCCACACAAAGCATGGTGCACCCAGAGAAGGTACGCGCCACACCCTGGCCAAGCCCATAGTGCAATCAACACTGCAGTGAGCAAAGGACATGAGTGCGCAAAGGCCACCTGCAAGATAGGCTTCTCCCCACACTGCTCCCAAATATGAATGCTCAACCGTGCTTAACTCACATCTCTTGCATGCATGAAACGTAAGCTGGCTCTGCAGAAGACCCAAGGAAGGCTCCCTCCCTGTCCCCACTCCTGAGGTTCCAACCCAGGCCAGACGTCCCCACTAGAAGCATCTCACATGCAGCCCTGCGATGTGTACACAGACCCAAGCAAACACACATGTGCGAGCGTGCATGCGCGTACACACAAGCCAGAGTGATGTCCAGGGCTTTGCCTTTTATAGCCAGACTGCTGCTGCCAAAGGAATGAATTGTCCTTCGGCCAAGGCTCTCTGTGTCTCTCTCTCTCTCTCTCTGACACACACACATATGCAGATACACACAGGCACACTTTAAGGACCAGCCCTAATTGCTTTTGCTGAAGAAAAGGAGGGGAAAAGCGGCTGACATGTAAACAGTGGGTGGGGTGTCTATGACGGGTGCAATGGCACGCACACCCCAGCAATTCAATGATCTCCCCTCTTTCCTCTGAGCATTCTCTCTCTCCCCCCCTTCCCCACCATGTGCTTTGGACAGGGGAATCCGTCCAAGCGTGTCCCAGCCCCTTCTCTGAATGGCATGCTGGGTATTTTAAGCCCTTCTGGGAAATCCTTTCCCCCTGTGGCTGGTAAGTAACCAGATCCCGGAATCCCCGAGAACAGAGAGTGTGGGGAGAACCCGGCAAGGTCACAGGAGATATATTGGGGGTGGGGGGGAGCTGGAGAAGAGAAAGGGGAGGCAGAGGGACCCACACACATGATGGCATGATGTGCCTGTAGGGCTGGAACATACACATGCACGCACACAAACACACCTGTACAAAGGCACTTTCTGTAGCAAGGATACAGCCCAGGCATTATCTTTCTGCCTTTTCACAGTTTCGCAGCGAAACAGGTGCGACTTTTAAGATTAAAGTCACACTGAATGCAGATATCTGCCACTGGCATGCAAATTGTCATGACTGGCTGGGTAGGGCTCAGCTGGGGACAGAAAGTCACACAAATTGACTTGGCCTTGTGTACACTGGTTGCAGGCAGTGCCAGAACCACCCATACATGCTGTTCTGCACATTCAAAGTGTGCTTATACCGACTGGGTGACAATTATTGGGAAATTGTGCATCTATTCGCCTGAATACCTATGTCTAAAGGGCCTTCGTTTGTATTGAACGTTGAACGTTTCCATTCAGAGATCTGCTTGGAAGCGCATGTATGTTTGCCACTGCCTATGCCCATTTATAAACGCTGATAAGCAATTACTCCTAGGCCCACTGGCATGCAAAAAGGAGTTACTTCTTTTGAGACTTATACATACGCATGTGCAGCTGCCAAAATAAGGCTGCTAACTTATCTCTTACACCTAGCCTATGGAACTCATTTCCACAGGATGGCGTGGATACCACTAGCACCAATGACTTTAAGATAAAAGAATAAATGACTGTATGAGAAACATCTCTGCTGGCCCCAGCAGTCGACAGTGCAACCTCTGTATTTGGTAACAGTTATCTCTCTGACTACCACATATGAGGGCTTAACAACAAGGGATGAATTCTGCCAATAATCTGTGCCCATTCATTTCCCTGAGGCATTTGGTTGGTAGACAGAATTCTGTACAAAAACAGACCGTTGGTCTGATCTCAACAAAATCATTCTTCTGATCCAGTTGGTGGCCCTTACAAGGGCTGTGAACAGCCCCCCCCCCAATCCAGTCTGGATCCAGATCCTGACAATCCGGACCGGATCAGACCTCCCCCGATTCGGTCCAGAACCGGATTCGGGTCTCCGGATCGAGATCTGGAGACCCTCCTTTTCCCCCATAGAGTTGCAAGTCTATGGGGAAAAGGACTCACTGCCCTCCCCCCACTGTTCCTGCTTACCTGTTACTTCCTCGCTGCCGCCGCCATCCACCACCTGCCACTGCCGTCCACTGGCCGTCGCTGCTTCTGCTCTACTGAAAACTAGGCTTCGTGGCCTGGTTCTCAGTAGAGTGGAAGCAGCGGCGGCCAGCAGACAGCAGCAGCGGTTGGCGGATGGTGGCGACGAGGAGGAGGAGGCAGCAAGTAAGCAGGGACAGTGGGGGGAGGGCAGTGAGTCCAATGAACTCGCCGCCGCCATGGCATCCCTGGGTGCCGGCTGCGCAGCCGGCACCCAGGGACCTGGAAGGCCAATAAGCCCTGGATCTGTGGATTGATCTGGAATGATCCGATCCAGTTCAGATTCGGATCCAGGAGGTACAGATCGCCCAGATCCGGTCCGGATTCAGGATCCAGGTCTGTTACCAGCTCTAGCCCTTACATGTTGTCCTGTAGAGATTCATTGCACATATTTTCTAGACGACCTGCCTTTTGGTTCTGGGGCACATATAGAGGTGCATTCACATTTGCTTGTATTGACATACTCGCACAGCAAAGACATATGGGGTTCATTGTTTACGTGCCTCACATGTGCACAGAAAAGACACCCACATTCTCTTCTGTACTTACAAATAGATATAAATAAAATTTAGATTTCAACCTCCTTCCAAGGAGCTTGGGGTAGTATACATGGGGGTCATCCCATTCCATCCACAAGATCAGACTTCGAAGCAGGGGTGCTAACCAAGATTAGTCCTATTCAGAATAGTCCCATTGAAATGAACGTGGCTTTAGTTAGACTAACATTGGTTACAACTCTAGGTTAGGCTAAATGAGCATAACTGGTCCAACATCACCGAATGAACTTTGCAGCTGATTGGGAACCACCCCTCTGGTCCTAGCCACTAACTGGCATTTTCCCATCGTACAAATACACATACACAAAGTACTCAAAGCCCTTGCCTGCCACGTGAACAATGTCACCACAAGCACCAGTGAATTTGGCCCTGTTTTTCACATCCCTGCTTACTCACATTATCTGCCCACTGCTTCACCAACACACACATTCCACTCTGGAGAGAATTGCAATGATCTCAAGCACTAATACGTGTGAATAAGCTCTCTCTCTCTCTCCTCTGTCACTCCTTCCACCCAATAATAAATATTACTTTATTAGTCGGGTAGAAATATTAAATCAATCAATCCGACTGACTGATTATGAATCTTGATTGATTAAAAATGCCTGTAAATAATTCGCCACTAAATCTTTTTTTTAATTGTTCGTTACTGTTAATGTAAGTACTTATAAATCTGCAGGGGGGTTTTTTTGTAGAAGATGCTTTCCTGATGCCTCCCTCTCACATAGAAAGGAATGCCTCTTTTGAGATGGGTCCCTGACGTGACACCTGCATTCACAATCTAAAAAAATACAGAAGATTTGACCCCAATTTAGGGGCAGGCAACTGGGCTGGCAGAAGCAGATGTCCCTGTCCTCCTCTTCCCTAAGGCTGTCCCTCCAGATTTCTGAAAATGCTATGCAGAGACCCAACCATGAGCTGTAGTGTGAGGATGAAATCAGACAGGGGCAATTTCCGTGAGTGGAAGGGAGATCCAACCCACAGAAAAAAAGGCTTTCTTGCTTCAGAACTATTGCTTTATTCATATGCAAACAGATGGACATATCACTTAACTCAATTCATTGAAACTCATACAACTAGCCACATTAAATTTCTTCCACTGAGTGACAGCCCTAGTTATGAGGCTGTCTTGTATTTATGTTTTCAACTTTCAGTGTGAACTGCTGCCATGAGATCTCATATCTAAGCTGTCTGGTGGTGGTGGTAGGTATGAAAATGACAAATAAAAAGCAAAAGCAAAAGCAGCCATGTTGACCATCAGTAAAATTCCAAAAATCCATGTTCGTTTAGTACCTTTATTAGGTGACCCAAAGTGTGCAAGACTTCGAGCTCTCCAGATCTCTTCATCAAGAAAGATGCTATTTAAGGAAACAAGCTGGAGATCTCAAAAGGTTGCACACATTTTTGGTGCTCTTTTGGTTGGCTCCCAAAAAAGTATTACACGGATGTGGATTTTGAAATAAAAAACAAAACATCCATCCATCAACCAAAGAGTTCCCTTTGCTACTGAGCGCCACTCTTGAACTACCATGGCCCCAATACCATCCCACAACTTTCCTCCTTCTCTGAACACACACAAAAAAGGGGAGGGGCAGTATTCATCGGGAAGGTAAGGCCCCCCTGGCAACCATTGGCCCTTTTCCTAGGACTCACCCAAGTGTTTTTCTCTGAGCCTCCCTTACCTTTGTGGGTCAGGTAGACGCGGGGTGCACCGGCGAGGCTGCTGCTGTGGCCCAGGCAGCAACAGACAAGCAGCCCCAGTAAGAACAGGGTGGCCCAGAGCCCCATAATGGTGGAGAGAATCCTCGAGGCACCTGAGAGAAGAGAAAGGTATGAGGAGCTGGGCACTTCTGGAGGGATTTGTGGTACAGGGGGTGGGGTAGGGCCTATACACCCTTCTGGGTGGGTACTTTGCTGCAGTTAACCATCTGATGGAGAAAGGCCTAGAGGGTGCTGTGTTGGAAGAGTAACAGAGATCAAAGCTTGTCCATCTCCCCGGGCACCCGGCCAAGCAGCTGTAACCCGAGTGGCGGCAGCGGCTGATGGGCACTTCAAAGGCTTGGTCTCCCTCTGCCACCTTCTGCTACGCTTCACCCCCACCCTGTCTCTACCCTTCCCCACCCTGTCCTGCAGGCTAGCAGCCCTTTGAAGCTGGGTTGCAGAGAATGGGAGTCCCAAGATGGGTGCTCCTCTTCCCCCCCTCTAAACACTACCTTAATGAACTCCGCCTGCCCAACTAGACCCCCACACACACACATACACTCCTTTGCAAACAGCACCCCCTGCCGGGGATCTGACCTAGACACATAGAGCAGAGAAGGCACTTTCTTCTTGGGACGGCCCCCTTCATTCTGAAGGGGGCACCGAGCTGCCATTCTGGACGCAGGGTTGGGTTTTTGCTCTGGCCTCCTGACGCCATCACTCTCAGCACAAGGGGCAGGGGCAGCAGAAACCACTCCCCATGCCCCAGTTGGGCTATAATCTTCCCCATGCCACAGAACAGGTGCCAGGGGACAATGCCAGCAGCACCAGTAACTCTCCCCTACCCACCCACAGCACTAGCACAGCTCGGACTCGGTGCCAGCAGGGACTGGGGCTTTGATCTGCTTGCCAATCCTGATTCCCTCCCCCAGCCTCCCTGCTCCACTGTCTCTGTGCGCGCTTCGTCCTGTCCTGAGCTCAGCCAACATGCTGTAACCTGCTACTTCCATACCTGAACCAGGTGCAAGCTAGGGAAGTGGTGCATGCTGGGACATGGAGTCCCCAATGGCCCCAGGTGCCAAGACAGCCAACTACCTCGACAATACACACCCCAACCTTGGACCTGTTTCTTGACACTCTCACTCTGTGCAGACACACAGGCATCACAATTGTCTGATTGCAGCAGGAACTCTTTCCTCCCCAGCTGAACCCAAAGTCTGATATCCCACCACAACTTGTCCAGAGTTGGGTTTTTTATTTTTCATTAAACAGTTAAACAAAACTTTAAACCATACTTCAGAGTACAAGCCTTCACGTTCGGTACTGCAATGCCGAAGTTGCAGTAGATGTAAAGAGTTGCAACAAGGGATATATTCAAATGTCTAAGATCTTCCATCTTTCCAAAATGAGCTCTGTGTGGCTGCCCAGAGGTAGTTTAACAAAACAAACAAACAAAAACCAACCAGGACCCAGGAGCCTCACTTCAATTCTTGCACCACGGTAATTCTTACTTATAGAATCTTCACCACTTCCTCCAGCTCACCCCAGAAGTGGCTGCATGCATCATCTCCGACAAAGGCTGCAAACTTAGGCAGGATTTTTTCCTGGGAGTAAAGTCCTACTTGGACGTTTTTCCGAGTAAACATGCATAGGATCATGCAAAAAGTGAAGCAGATATCGCTTAAAAGTATACTACCTACAGCTGTAGCAGTCAAGATGTGTGTGTGCGTGTGTGTGTGTGTGTGTGTCAAGGGGGTGCGGTGGAGATCAGGACTGCAGAGGGAAAAGGAGCTGAGGAGGGAGACTGCAGGATATTGACCAAATTGGGGTGCGCACTCCAGGAATCGCAGGAGATACTGGGGTAAGGAATGGGGCCAGGAGCAGTGGTGGCTGTGGTTCATGGGGCTAGGAACCTTTGGGGCACGGTGTGTGTGGGGGGGTACGATTTAGAGCTCTAACAGCCATAAGAGGCAGTGAGAGAGGTGACTTACCTCCACTTTAGGTCCCAGTTTCCAGATCAATCCCAACGGCTTAGAGCTAGCGGGCTCGTCTTCCACTTGGCTGCGCCCAGGAAAAGTTTCTCAGTGATGTTCTTCCAGAAGGACAAGAAGCGGCTGCGAGGAAGGAGGAGCATTTCTGCCCCTCCGGCTCCTGAGATCCTGGATTTTAATAACTCTGGGGAGGGAAAAGAAACACAGGCAGCTCCTGTTGAATGTTTCCCACAGGACAAGCACACAACGTTAAGCGGCTTGCAAGTTCCTCTGGCTCCTGGAGCAGATAACCAGAGCCTGCCTCCCCCGAGACGTGCTGGGACGGTTTAACCCCTTCGTTGCTGCTGCTCCCATTACCAGGAAGCCTCTTCAAAGCTTGGCTCTCAGGGATGCCACCCTCCCCACTACTCTAACAGGAGAGATCCTGTTGGACGGGATGGGAGGCCACACTGCGAGCAGATTGCTGGTGGTGGTAGTGATTGGGGTGGGGAAGTGATCCACTTGGGAATCTCGTCCGCCTTTCTTTGATGGGGGCGGGGATGGATCAACTAGATCGCGGCGGGGCGGGGAGGGCCCTGCGGCGTTCATGGGGCGCTCATACGCATCTGCCCCCCTCCCCAGCTTTAGGTAGCCTCCTTTCTGCCTGCAGCCAATTCACAAACAGATCCAAGAGAAGGCGGGGGGGGGGCTTTTCTACCTGAGCTAGAAGGAGGGATGCGGAGTGTGGATGTGGGTGTCTTCAAACCTCCCTTCCGATCCAGGCAGGCCCGGAAGACACCAGTGCCCACTGTTCTGGAGCAGTTTGCATCTTGATGGCCGCACCTTTGGACTCTCCCCAGCGAGGAGGAGGGCGGCACCTGTAGGGGGCCAGTAAAGGGGGAGGACCTGGCAACGGAGCCTGAGCAGGCGGGATGTCAGGTGCTGGTGGAGCCCGGAGCAGATCCGGCTGCTGGAGGAGGAGAGGTGAGAAAGACACCTTGACAGGCGATTTGGCTTCAGTTGGCGCCTCTTCAAATCCGGTTCTTTCCATCATCCACTACTCACACCGAACTTCCTATCGGGGCAAGTAAGTGGCTTTGAAAGGGTGGAGCCAGCCCCACTCTGGCATCTGTCAGAGGTGGAGGCGACTCATTCAGAACGGAGCCATGCCCCGCTTGAGCTCAATGGGGCCATCAGGAATCCAGGGCTCTCAACTCAGGACGAGCAGGAAAAGGCCCCAAACGCAGCGGCGTTGCTTCACCACATTTCGAAGTAAATGAAGTAATAAACCCTCAGGCCCTGGGCCCAAAATCCTGTCCACCTGAGGTTGCAAATTGGCCTTCCGCGGATTCCCCAGAAGGCCACGCCCCTTTCCCTTGGTCTTACCCCTGACCACCTCTCATTTGGTGATTTCTCAGCTTTTGTGCAGCTTTCCCCCTATTCTGAAAGGTTGAAATGCCTCTCCTGAGGATTAGTTACTGGCAGCAAACACTGTAAGATAAAGTATGTTGGTATTTTTTGGTATTTTGGCCCTTACCGTTTTGGCCTTCAGCTCCACCCGTCACTAGAATGCACCCCCAAGAGCTTCTCTGAAATTGAATTTGGCCCTTGGGCTCAACGAGGGCTGATACTCCTAATCTAAAGGGAGGGTCCCTCCCCAAAAAGACCATTTGAAGTTATGTGAGGTACTGTACTTTGCCATCTAAAGAGACCTCCCCCTTTAAGACCATAAAGCCCAGAGTCTAAGATTACCAAACTGCCCCACTGCTCAGGACCCTCAAGATACCTCTGCTGCTTTCTTCAAAGGTTGCAGAATTTAAGAAAGCCTCTCCCCTCCACGACTGTATAAGATCTCTTTGTGGCCCACTGACTTTAAAGTGGCTTTCTTGAATTGTGGGCCACACCTTACACATATCAGTGTGAGCCCAAGAGAGTTTACTGCAATTATGCCCTCTGCTGCTGCAGCAAGTAATAGTGTTGCCACCCGGGCTTCCTCTAGGGAGGGGTAGGTTAATACCTCTTTTCCTTGGGAGTACTATGGGCCAGGGGGAACGATCATCTTTTAAAGAAAGCACCCCAAAGACAAAGGCACATAAATATATTCCGCCACAAGCAATATAAAATGTCAAAGTGCATCCATTCATTTCAATATCACCCAAAACCCAAAGCACAAAATATAACAATAATATATGAACATACAGTGTACAGTAGCTGTACACAGGATATATATACACAGTGGCTAAATTTGGACGACACGATAGTCAATGGTGGGGTAATAATAAACTTTACAGTTGTTCATCTAGGGGGTACTCCCCACACAACATGGTAATCAATCAACTGTGGTGTGGGTTAGGATCAGCACTGAGTTGACTATGGCAGCATTCGGATAACACAATAGTCAAAACAACTGACGATTGTTTCCCCCACACCAGTTGCTTATTGTGTTGTCCGAATTGAATCAGTGTGTGTGCGATCATGAAGTTTGAGCCATGGAAATTCAAAGGGAGGCCAAGCAGCTCACCAATTTCATATGCAAACCTATTTATGTGTATATGCATATTCAAACATATCAATTCACATTCCCATGTAATACTTTGTTAATACATAAAGGGTGTTGACTTCCAGCTAAACGCCTATGAACAGGAGACTTTCAGACTGATCTGATGGACCAGTAAAGCAGCTTAATTTGATGGAGAGGGGCTTTAGCTTAATGGTTGAGCACACACAGAAAGTCCTGGGTTCAATTCCCAGTATCTTCAGGCAGGGTTTGGAAAGAGACCCTTGAGAGCCACAGTCATGCTGTGCTGTACATGAGGTAGGTGGATCAATGGTTTGACTCAATATAAGGCTGCTTCCTACATCCTTCATATTATCATCTCCCCAGGAAGGCTCAGTATAAACTGACCTCCAGCAAACCTCTTTTCATAGGCACAGGAAACCAACTCCCTTTTTGGATTAGCTTAAAAAAAAAAGAACAACAACAGCACAAACAAATATATTGTCTGTGTGACTGAGTAAATGTGTGCATTTTATATTTGGGATATTTTTATTTTGTCCTTGTATATATTGGGTTTTCGGATGGCTATTCCCACTCCTCTTTCTGATTTTTCTGCTTAAGCAAGCTTGTACGAGTGACATTCGTACCATCCACCAAGAATTCCCCCCAGCCCTGGAATTGGGGCATGTGGGAAAAGCACAGAATGATGGGGAATTTTCATGTATAATGCTCCAGTTAACACACACACACACACACACACACAAACACACAAAACAGCAATGCACAGTGGGAGAATCTCTTTTCCCTCCACATGCTGAAGGGCTACCCTCCCCCACCTCATGCCCAAATTTCCCAGACTTGTGCAAATGCCTCTTTTCATCCTACAGTCTTATTGTTAGGAATTGCTGCCCAAGCATGAGCTATTCCTGTCTCCCTCCCCATCCTGTGAGCATGCCACACACAGCAGGAATGGTTCCCACGGCTCTAGGTCCCCCCAACCTCAAGGAAGGAGGCTGGAGGGGGCATTGCTAAGAGGGAGGGGGAAGAGGATCTGCTGATAGAGATGAGAGAGCCATGGGCCTGATTAAGGGAGGGGGCTGTGATTATTCTCACTGCCAGCAGGTGCTTGTGGAAGGCGTTCCATGGGGACAGAGGCGCCTAGCAACACTCTCTGGAGCGCAAAGAGGGTGGAGGGAGATGGGACCTGAAAAACTAGCCAAGGAATGGGGGAACCCACAGTCCCTAGAGAAGGATAGGTCCCAGGTCAAATTCCTTGGGCCAGGATATCTCTCCTAAACCACAGTAGAGTCAAATCCCGGAAGAAAAATATTAGCAGCTCCCATTCCCTACCTTACTAGGTAGCTCCTTGCAGGTAACTTTGCAGGATGGTTGAGGTTGTCACTGGCAAATTCAGAAGGAGACTTCTGTTTGGTCCAGCTAACCATTATGTGCCCATTACATGAAGCTGATTCAGGACAGATAAAAAGAAGTACTTCTTCACACAGCACATAAACTATGGAATTTGCTATCACAAGACATAGTGATGGCCATCACTTTGGATAGCTTTAAAAGGGGGTTAGACAAGTTCCTGGAGGACAAGGCTATCAAGGGCTAATAGTCCTGATGGCTCTATGCTACCTCCAGAATCAGAGGCAGTATGCCTATGTACTCCAGTTGCTGGGGAACATAGGCGGGAGGGCGCTGTTGCACTCATGTCCTGCTTGTGGGTTTTCATGGGCAGCTGTGTGGCCACTGTGTGAACAGAATGCTAGACTTTTCTCATGTTCTTATATCCATTCTTAGGTTTTTCTCAGTATCCCCAGACTGGAAGGTTCCTGGAAAGGTTTTTTTTTAGCGACCCTCATTCTCCTCTCTTTTGTCTTTAATGTCTGGCTGAATCATTTAGAGACACCCCTTTGTCCTGGTGCATCTGACAGAGTTAGAGCAGGGCCCAGGTTTTAGAATCGGAACTCCTGGCTTCCATAGCTGCACATTCCATATATGGTAGGTAAGCAAGCCTGATATGTGCAGACACGATTTTCCACCTCTCCCTATAAGAGTTTGGTATGTTTGGACTTTCTGAATAAAGTGGGGTGTAGGAGATCGGTTGAGGATATCTATGAGACTAGAGAGCATGCTAGAAACAACAGGGCTAAAAGCTGGAAGTAGGCATGGTGTGGAGGAGGGACTTTAAAATTACATGGCAGTTCAGAAGGGAGAGAAGGTAAATCACAGAGGGTAGATTCTAGCCCTGGGGGCCAGACTGTGGAATGCCAGGTATTCCTTCCCCCTCCCCTCCATGTCTGCAGGATCTGTCTGCTTTTGTGTCTCTCCTTTGCTCTAAACCTACAGGGAGCAGGTTGGAAACTCTCTCCTTCTCTGACCTCTGCATCCAGTGCCTTCAGGAAAGAGAACCTAGATGGTCTCTAAGCATAGGTAGGGCAGAAGCAGGCTCAGAGGAAGTGGTCAAATCTGAGCTGCAACAGGCTGCCAATTGATCTACAGACCATGGAAGCAATCCTTCCTCCTCCCCATGCTTGCTTTTTTCTCTTCTTCCAACTCATCTGCTCACCAGCTACCTGCTCTCACTCACAGCTGTGCGGCTTTCCCCAGGAAGGAGGAATAGGAGGGGATCCTTTCTGGGACAGGATCCTCTGAATAAGAAAAAGCAGGCGTGATATCTCAGTGCTAGGTCCTAAATTGGCTGGGTACAAACTGAGACTCCACAATGTCTTTGAGAGGATTTTTTGTGCACTTATTCATAGCTTTAATTATAGGATTATAGTCCACATGTTTAAATCATATATACTTCTCAACTGCTGACATGCATTCTAGGCAAATTCCATGCTTGAGAGTAGAGATAGGAGACCCATGCCAGAGAACAAGTCAGGCACTGCTTGCCAAGTCTTCAGCAAATTGGATGGACAACCCTCTCCAGAACTTCTGCCATGGTTTTCTTATTATTTGTCCCTTAAAGTTCTCAAGATGATGCCTTATATACTCTGAAGTGACTCTGTCTCTTGTTTAGCATAATTGTATGTAATGTGCTCATTTAGTGAAGCAATTGCCGATAGAAAAATCCATAGTAGCTCTCAAGACTTGGCGATGGACTCCTACACTCAGGATAGTCCTTGGCCGATGGTGTTGTCCAGAAAGGTGCTCCATCCTGCCCATGAAGCCCATCCGGGCTGAGCCTTGACTAACTAGCGCTAGAGGCAGCAGTGGCTGTCCTTCATCTGGACCCCTATGGTGCCTGCAGACATGAGAGGGGGCCTCAAGCAACATGGTAAGTGATACATCAGCCCACAGCTGAAGCTGAACCCAGCACCTTCAATAGTCACGAGAGCACATTAAAACAATAATTTGGGATATAGCTTCATATATGGTGAGGATTCCTGTGTGAAGTTGCCATCTTATCCCCTCCTTTGTTCAACTCAACTCTGCTCCTTCCAACAATGACATAATCAGGATGAGTGCCCAGCTACTTGGTCCACAGGCAGCTCTCGCATGGCTCAGGGATAACAGGTGCTTTGCTTGTTTGGATGTTTCTTCCATCCAATCCACATAGGAAACAATGCTGGAGGACAGAACAACTGTCTGGGATCCCGGAAAGGGCTCACTCATCAAGCCGACCTGGCTCCAAGTTGTGCTTTTGGCCTCCAAGTGGCAGAGCAGGGCTGCACCCTCTCCTATCTGAGAGAGAGGGGGGAAAAGAATGAGGCAAAGTTATGGATTTGGCCTATCCTAAAGTGCACAGATGGGTGGTTCATTGGAGGCTGTTTGGAGAGGTACTCACAGCTGCAGCAGGCAGGTAGGTAGAGCTATTCCTTATGATGCAATACATAGCTGGATTGACCCCAGGGCATTCTTTGGCACAGTCTGAGGGCACTAGTATCTTGACTTGGTATGCGTTAGGGTTGGCCTGAACTTCACCTGTGAAAAGATGGGTAAGCAAGCAAACTGTTCCCCACTCACACTTGAATTGTGAGGCCCCACTCACTTCCCACTTCTGGGGGGCAGGCCCTCCCAAATCTTACCATGTTGCCCAGGACAAGCCCCACCTGGTCAGGATCTTGCCTCCCATCCCCAAACACCTTAACTCCACATCTGTACCCATCATTTTATTCCTGGAATAATTTGACTCAGGAATTGTGGCCAGTCCCTGCTTCCATCATCACAATCATTAATCTAGATCAGCATTGTTTGCATTGCAAAATCCACCCTTTCCCCACTCTTTAGCCTCCATTTCAGCAGAGCTACACTACACCACAGATATAAGACCTAACTACACATTATGGGGTCCATGTCATTGCAAAGCCACATCTCCTCCTGCACTCCCCAAGTAACGCTTTCAGTGTTTCCCACTCTGCCTCATTAGCTGATGTTTGCAAGGAGGGTTGTGTGTGACAGTGAAATGCCACATGTCATTTAACTAAACATTACCAGGGAGACGCAAGAAGAAGCATGGGTTGATGGCAGCCATATGTCCCCTGTGATAGACTCATAGAAGATAAGGCTATCAGTGGCTTCTAGTCATGATGGCTATATATTACCTGCAGTATCGGAGGCAGTATGCCTCTGTATGCTAGTTGCTGGGGAACATGAATCAGAAGGTGCAATTGCACTCATGTCCTACTTGTGGGTTTCCCACAGGCAGTTGATTGGCCACCATGGGAACAGAATGCTGGACTAGGTTGGTCTAATTCAGCATAGCTCTTCTTCTGTTCTAACATGTAGCAGCACATCTCCAGAGAAATGTGGGAGTTGCAGTTCTGTGAGGGGTCATCTTTGATTGGGAACTCTCAGTATCCTCATCAAACTACAATGCCCAAGATTCTGTGGATGAGGGGAAAACCATGACAATTAAGTTTATAGCTTGTAGAAAATACATTTGTATTGTAGATACAAAGGACTGGCCACTTCTACTCAGCACATCTGATCTCTGTAGTTCACATACCAGCTGATCTTCAGCTGGAATTGCTCATGTGTGCACACCTTCTAGCCTACACAGCAATTGGAAACAATAGCCAGGTCAATTCAAGTTATGTTGCCTGCCTGCACAAATCAACAGCCAGGTCCACTCAGCTTGGTGCAGAATGGACAAAAGGATAGGGACATGGGAATCTGTCTTATAGTGGGTCAGACCATTTAGTCTGGAATTGTCAATACCGACTGGACTGTGAGTTATTAAACTGGGTTGTCTTGGGGCATGCAACCCAGTTTAATAACAAACTTCCTCCCTTCTTCCCCCCTCCCAGGGTTGGCGTCAAGAGTAAGCATGGTTGAACATCTGCCCAAACCCCAGTAGGGGTCAACTGACAAGACCCCCTGGAGATACCTCTCCTCGTCACCATTGGAACCTACTTGTTCACCTGCCTCTTGCTCTGGCCCAGATAATGGTGGTGGTAGTGAGAAGGAGCAGCAGTAGATGTCACTGCCTACTTGCTCACTGGCTATCAGCATGTCAAGCAAACAAGTAGTATCAATGATGAGAGAGGAGGAGGAGGAGGAGGAGGAGGAGGAGGAATAGCAGCTGGTGACAATGGCAGTGACAAGTTAGACTCTCAGACGGAGGGGGCCCATTGAGGTTGTCTTGCCCAGTGGCCCTCAAAGAAGTTTCCTCCCACACCACCACCACACAAATTCCATTCCCCATCATACCAGATGGCAGCATTTGCAGACCCATCACTTTGCAGCTATCCCAGGACTCCTCTGGGGAGAAGGTCATAGGAGTAACATGTTGGTCAAAGGTGATGGGTTTCTGGAGGAGGAGCAGAGCCACGTTGTAGCCACTGGAAAGAGTATGCTGTGAGCTCTTCTCATAAGGGAAAATCCCAGCCACACGGATCCCCTGGACATGGCCTTTGGGATGGGTCAGTCCCACAAAGACAGTTGTGCTTGCTGGGTCCCTGCAAACATTAATTAGGGGAGGGGCTGGAATAACTTTGTTCCAAGTCAGAGGCAAAGCAAAAAGAGCTAGTGTGGACTAGGAGTTGGAAGGTCCGGATTCTAGTCCCACTCAACCATGGAAGGGTGACTTTGGGCCAGTCACAGACTCTTAGCCCAACCTACTTCACAGGGTTGTTGCTGTGAAGATAAAATGGAGAGGAGAAGGAGGATTATGGTTGCCACCTTGGGTTTCTTGGAGGAAAAAAGGTGGGATATAAATGTAATAAATAAATTTTAAAAAGATGTAGTGATGGCCACCAATTTAGATGGCTTTAAAAGGATATTGGACAAATTCATGGAAGAGAAAGCTATCAATGGCTACTAGTCCTGATGGCTATATACTACTACCAGTTTCAGAAGCAGCATGCCTATATACACCAGTTGCTGGGGAGCATGAGCAGGAAGGTGTTGTTGCACTCATGCCTTACTTGTGGGCAGCTGGATGGCCACTGGATGGCCAGAATGCTGGTCTAGGTGGATACTTGGTCTGATCCAGCAGGGCTCTTCTTATATTCTTAAATAGACTCCAAATTTTGGGAGGGGGGAGCAGCAGACTCCGAGAAGGTCATATAACCTATCCAATAACAACTCCTTAATTCTTCTAACAGTCTGTTCACATGGTCATAAATTATGGTAAACCAGAGACTGAATTGTGTTAAAATTGGGAAAAGAAAGAGACTCCACTTAATTGGGGCCTTTTTCTTGCTTCTGTTGAATCTCATGGTATCTTTCATCAGTGGGGCTGAACGTGGATTAGCCCATAAAACCTTGCTGTTATCTCCCCTTCCTGCCTACGATTTGGGGGTGATTGCCCCATGCATCCTGGGTGGGCAGTATGGGTGTAACCTTCCACATGCACTCTGCAATGCAGGAGTGAGGAGCCACTTTCAGTCTGAGGGCTGAATTCAAATTTTGAAGAAGCTCTCAGGGGCCGAATTCCAATGATGGGCAGGGCCACAGGCAAAAGGGGCAGGGCCAAAAATACTGGCATATTCTAGCTTACTGCCAGTAACAAGCCTTAGAAGAGGCATTTCAAACATTCAGAATGGGGGAAAAGCTGCACAAAAGCCAAGAAACCACCAAAGTATCAGTAGTTGGGGGAAAGATATGGTGCTATTTGGAAAACCTGGTGGGCTGGATTTGGCCTTGGGGCCTGAGATTCCCCACGTGTGCTGTAATGAGGTTACTCTCCCTCTCCCAACCATCATGCAGAAAGAAATGCATATATATTGTTCAATGAAATGGAGTGCCATAAAGGAGCGCTGGCTCTGTTTTTTTTTTTTTTTTTGCTGGACAAAAGGCATGTCTGGGCTAAACCATCTAAATTTGCTATTCTGGGCCAAACCATCTAAATTTACAGCAACAGTAGCCAAGAGATACTAAGTCCACCCCTGGCCCTCAACTCTAGATAGTGCTGACTCTGAACCAGGCCAGGAGAACAGGTGCATCACTTACGCCTCTCTAACACACTGCGCTGTAGTCAGTACCCAATAGCGGTTCAGGATTGAGCCGGCGCAGTTCTGATTCTCACATGTGGCAATGAACACTTGCCAGGGCAAGGACGATTGTGCTGAAATCCGTGCAAGCAGGGCTGGGGAAGGAAAAGAGGCCAGTCAGTGTGGGAAAGGGTCAGAACCAAGAGGGAGCCCTGCTCACTCTACAGTGGAAGAGACATGTGTGGAATGCCACTTCTGTTAGGGATGGACTGGAAGTCACCAGGCCATATTGGCAGACCACAGTGAGCTGGAGGAAGTGCATCATGGCTCCGATCCACAATCGGAGAACTACTAAACTGTCACTCACTCTCTGGTTCCTGTAGCAGTCTAAAGTTCTTTGCAGGGCCGAGCTGTTCCCAAGGGAATGTGTGGTTGTAGCGATACCCTGCAGCCTTTGTGGTACTCTCCAGCCAGGGCAAGTAGTGGGGCAGGCTGCTGAAGACATAGGGGCGGGAGCAGGCTTCATCAAAACTGCTTAACACCCCCACCTGAAGCCAGGCTCCACCCTGGGGGTCAGGGCAGATCAGTGGAGAGCCCACATCACCCTGGATAGGAATAAGAGAGAGAGAGAGAGAGAGAGAGAGAGAGAGAGTAAGGTAGATAGGTAAGTAGGTATGGAGGACACATCTTAACCACCAACTCTTTCAGAAGCAGCCTTTGGGCCTGTTTTCTGTGGACCCATCTACTGGGTGCATCATGAAACATAATAGCTGTTTATGTGTGGCAGACAATAACTTATATGCTTTGACCCCTCCATCTTCAAAGGCTGAACAGAGATGTGTGTGTGAAGGGGAGAATTACTTTTTAAATCCACATGCAGCTGATATAACCATTGAGTAAAACAGAGATAAAAGTGAGTCTAAGCTCCCTCTCACCTTGCAGGCTCCTTTCTGGCCCATCTGAGCCTTGATGCAGAAGACGGCATCAGAGAGATGTTCTCCAAGGTGGTTGCAGCTGCTGATGCTCAGGATGTCTAGGGAACGTCTCAGTAGTACAGAAGGGCCTCCTGGAGTAGAGCGAGAGCATGAAAGGTTAACACCTACTGGCCCTCAAAGTGGCCTGCACAAATCTACTCCCTATGACAGCGGTGGGCAACTTGTGGTTCTCCAGATGTCTTGGCCTACAACTCCCATCAGCCCTAGCCAGCATAACCAATGGTGACAGTTAATGGGAGTTGTAGGCCAAAACATCTGGAGGGTCACAAGTTGCCCACCCTGTCTAATGTAATCACTGAGGATAATCAGTGGAGGTTGGGGGGGATACAAGAGGCAGAGCCTTATAAGGCAGTAGAGTAGGGAAGTAGGCAGGCCGGGGCAGGAGGGTTGAAGAGAAAGCGGTCAAGAGACGGGCTGAGTGGGGGGGGGAGGGAAGGAATAATGTGGGGAGGTGTCCATGAGAAGGACAGTGTAAAGATGAATCTTTAGCTGCAGATGTGAAGAGTTGTGACATTATATCATATCATATTATATATCATTTCCCAACAGGGCATTGCACAGGATCAAAGACAGTTAACTATCTGAGTTGAGCAAAGGAGAGAAGGGAACCCTGAAGCCCCACCAGAGATGAGCTGGGATTAAAACTTTTCTCCGATAAGTGTCAGCCCAGAGACCCTAACCACTGCCTGATGTTACCTTGCTCCACAAAACTGCAGATATTGGAAGAACCAGCAAGGCCATTTAATCTACCCCCTGCCCTAAAGACACCCCTCCCTGCATTTAACCTGTGTAGTACAGGTTAGAGTGTACCATAAGCAGAAAGCAAATACTCTACTCATCTTGAAGAAGGGAAACCAAACAGATATCTGGTACCACTCACCCTTCAGCACAGTCCAGCCTGGCAGCCAACAATTTCTGAAATCACCTATCGTATCTGCCTTGGCTGAGAGACACACTGGTGCAATATGGAACCCAAATACCAATGGTTTCTCCAGTTGCAAAAGGCCCAGGTTGTGAAGGTCCTGATGCTCCAATGAATTTGGGTGCATCAGAGCTTGGTGGATCTGCCCGGAATACATTGCCTTGGAAACATCTACCAACCCAGCCTGCACTAGTGTCAAAGTCTCCGAATTCTTTCTGAAACAGAGAGACAGCAAGATTAAGTAGGTAAGCAAGATGCTAGCAAGTTGCATAGCTGTAGCATTCACACCAAATATTGTAGAAACTGGCTTTGAGCATACAGTCCAAGATACCGTTGTTATTTTTCAACTGTCATTCTGTCCGCTGTGTACAAAAAGTCCCCTAAAAGCAGCTAATGTCAGATGCAATCAAATAAAATGCTTTTCTCTACCCCATAATACCTATTCAACCTGTAAACAAAAAGATTATTACACAGACACCTTACATGCTTAATGCTCTCTTTTCCTGGAAATGCTGAAGTTTCATGAAGTTCCCGTTACTTGAGGGAATGCAAAACATTATGTCTATAGACCTCCATTCTCAGTGCTGAAATACAAAGGGTCTATGAGGATGTTTCCCAAGCCCTTGATAACTGGGACACAAAAACATTTCTAGATTAAAATTAAAAGTCACTTTTACATATATATATATATATATATATATATACATACATATACACACATACATTCTCTTTCACCTCCCAACTTGTCCCTGCAAGGTGGGCCAGTTGATATTACCTCCCAGCATCCCTTTGCTCAGTCAGGGCCAAACTAAGTATGATGCTAAATGCATAACGTGCAGCTCAGTTTATTATGATGGTGATAATGATTTATATAATAGTTGCTGGGAGGGCATGATATTTATTTGGATTGCTACTGTGGGGACCAATTTTTCCCAGTGCCAATGGAAACTTTCCTTCCTTGACTAATAGCAGATGTGTGTGTGTATGTGTGTATGTGCGTGAGAGAAATTTATTTTCATTGGCAGGGGAGGAAAGGGTTGAAACCCGATTTGTAAGCTATGGAATGAATATGCCTCATCACCACTGTGTTTTTAAGTGTAAATAAAGACAAGAAATAGAGCTGTAAATTATATGCTTAGCGTGATGTCTAGTTTGGCCATCAGTCAGGGATCGGGAATGGTGATGATGCTAATGTCGGCGTTTCTGGGAATCCCCCTCACCTGTCATCAGTAGCATGGGCTGCATCAGGATATATTCCTGTGTGTTCTTGCTTCTTTCCTTGGGATGATGTTATCACTCAACATATTGGCTGGTGGGGGGATCAATGCTGCATAGGACCTTCTCACTCCAGTTGGCACAGAGCAATGAATATATCCAACATGGAGGAAGCTTCATTTCTCAAGGCACAGTTCAGCACATTAGTGCACCCCAGCAGCAAGTCTGGGAAGCATGGATAGACACAGGCCAGATCTTCACCAAGCAGGGTATAGCGGTATGAAAGCGGTATATAAAAGGCAGGAGCCATACTACTACTTTATAGCGGTATTGACAACTGTTGGGGCCCATAGACACATACCATATACCACTAAATCCTGCTTGGTGTGGCTTTTGCCACAGACTCATGCTGGATGGAACTATTTGTCAGAGGGTGTATCATTTTTGTTTTGTTTTGGGATGGGATATTTGCAGCAAAAAAGCCAATAAATTTGTATAGTAAGAGATTGGACGCCACAGCAACAAGGCAAGTATGCTAGTCCTCACCGCCCACCTCCCCAGCTATGAACCATGGCTTATGAGCTATTTAGCAGCCATTATGAGGGACTTTTGTGTTTTGATGTTTTGTCCCACACTCATGAGGTCTAGAAACATAATCTGGAATCTCAACACCTCTGTTGGCATGTCCAACTCTTCTGGGGCCTCTTCAGTTTTCCTCTTCCTACTGTATTTCCTCATGTTTGATTTATATTATTCTGGGGCCTCAGTAACCCTAGAATGTGTGCAGAAAATTCTTATGTAAACCATTGAATTTCATGCATATTAAGAAGGGAAGGAAGGAAGGAAGGCTTAGGATTCTGAAACCACCATAATTCGAAACAAGAAAACAGATTCCAGACATTATCCACAGTAGACCAAGTGCCATTCCAAGGCATTGAAACAATCCAAACCACCCTGAACTTGATAACTGAAGAACGGGACACTCACACAAGGTTGACACAGTTTGCTGTGGTCAGAATCCACCAGGGGTTGAGAATGGAGCCAGCACAGAAGTGTTGGATGGACAGTTCGAGAGAAACAATCCAGGGGAATTCACCCATTTCAGCCTCAGAGCAGCTTGGGCATTTGGGCACAAAACCAGGCCGCAGGCCACATCCTGAGAGGAAAGACCCAAACATTAGAAATGGATTTTCCTGCCTTCAGTCTTCAGATTCTCTGACAGAATTCTGAAGTGAGATTATCTAGTACAATTTATTTCACTCCAGAGTGATGGCACCAGAGACCGCGGTGGATATGCGAGTCCCCAGATTTTGGAAGGGGATGGAATAGGGAAGTTATTTGCTACATCACTCACCAACTCTGTGATCCGTCACAGTTGCCATCTTGTTAAGTTGGTAGGTATGAGAGTTGTTATTCCATGCCAGTTCCACCTCACATTGTTTCAGGGTCACCCGCACAGAGTGTTGCAAGCTGGGAATCATGGAGTCGGTTTTATTGGGTGAGGGAACTAATGCTAAAGAAGGGCCGGGAAATGAGCTTTCCTCACGTTTGCTCTTGGGGTGCTCTGATCCAGCTACAATGACATGAACGGGTACACCTTGATTGACATCAGTTTCAGGTGTGGGTGATGGGAGCTCTGTAGGAGGCACTATCATGGAATCCGGAGATGGCAAAGCATTTAATATCCTTTGGGTAGTGGCAGGTAATATTACCACATGTGGTTGTGTGTGTATTGGGGAAGGTTGGAATGAGTGACTTGTTGTAGGTAATACATATATTTGTTTGGATGACGGTTGTGCTGTTGTGGATTTAACAGCTGTTGTGGGTGTTACAGGTGATTGCTGTCTAGGTGCAGAGGACACTAAAGAAGTTGTTTTTCTGAGTGTTAAGTCTCCAGTATTTGTAGATGTTATATGCACTGTGGTTTGGGGGAGGGACTCTCTTGGTGAAGGCGTTACAGGTGTTGATTGATGGATTGTTGAGGGTATTATAACAATTACATGATTGGCCGGTGGGGAAGGCTTTGCTGCTTTTGGTGCAGGTGTAGAGGGCCCTGCAGTTGTAGATATTACATGTAATAGTTCTGTAGATTTCGGCGGTGAGGGTTTGATTGTCGTGGTTGTTTCCAATGGTGGCACTTCAGTTGTCATGGCTGTTGTTTCCAATGTTTTAGTTGTCGTGGTTGTTTCCAATGGTGGCACTTTAGTTGTCATGGCTGTTGTTTCCAATGTTTTAGTTGTTGTGGTTTCTTCTAATGGCAATAGTTTGTATGTTTGAGATACTTCAGCTGTTTGCTCTACACCTGGGAGTATTACAGGCACTTTTAGGGTTGCTGAGGAGATCTGGACATTTGGATCGAAAAACTGTCCTGATGGAAATGTTACAGGCTGTACAGTTGTCGAAGACAATTCTCCTTTTGTTTCAGACATGACAGGTAATGGTGCAGTAAAAGACAGATCACCATTAGTAGTCTCATTATTTGCTGCTCCTTCTTCCCACAACCACTTCAGATGGGTTAAAAGCTTGGCAGCCAGAATAGGAGCTGCGCAATTGTGCAAGCTCTGGCTTACGATGCCCATCGCCTCCCAGTGTCCACTGGCTGGGTCATGACAGACCACAGGACTGCCTACAGGCACCTGCAACAGAAGAGGAGAGAGGGCTTGAGAATCACATATGGAATGAGGCAACAGAGGTAGATCCTAAAATGTATTCTGTTGATGTATCTTTGCTGGCAGGTCTGCTGCATCTCAGGTGTTCCACTGATGTGGGTGGTGTCTTTTGCATTCCGCCAGCATAGCAGGGCTTCCGCTATGCCTCAGCCGGCGGATCTCGAGTTTAGGATTGCTCTGTTAGCAAATAGAAAGTATTCCTGCATTGTTTTCAAAAGAGAAAAAATGATTCAGAACAGCTGCCTTATGCCAAGTCCATCTGTTCCAGTACTGTCGATAATGACTGGCAGCAGCTCTTCCAGGATTTCAGGCAGGGGATGCTGGGGATTGAACCTGAGGCCTTCTCAGTGCTAAGCATGGACTCTACCACTGAGCTATGGCCCGTCCTGAGTACCTGCGTGGCTGAGAAAATAGAAGCATTACTGGAAATAGGTCAAGGGGTCCCCATTTGCTGTTCAAAGCAGCAATGGTCAGGTTCTTGATGCCATACCAAGCACAAGTGGGGGTTTTGCGTGAGAGTTTCAGGGAGTTCTTGGCCCTGAAACTCTCAGCAGAGATGCTCTGACTATATTGTCTTGGAAAGCAGAGGAGTACTTTCCCACCCACCATCTTGATCCTGAATCCATTCATATGGATTACCCTGCAATGTGTGTGGTTAGACACTTCTCTTGCAACACACAAGTTCCAATCTTCTTTTGTACCAGGCCAACGTGTGGCACATTCTGATGTCACCAAAGCTTTCACGACAATCTCCTTCAACGACCATATTTTGGCTCCTGTGAGAAGAAGAGAAGACCTTCAACTACAAGGTCTGCTAGTATAATCCAGGGGATCTACCATGATATTTTTTTCTCTATAATCAGTACTTATCTGCATGCTATGTGTAAATTATGTTTTTTTTAAAAAAATCCAATTACTCAGACAAATTCTGAAAGTCCTCTTGATCCTCCCCTCAAGATTATGAACTTGTACCCAGGAGTGATCCTGTATTTTCCAATATTTCCATATCCATAACAGCTATAAACAATTAATTGAAAAATGAATCCTATCACTTTTGGGATGCCAAATCGTGTGTTAAATACGAATTGCTATGCTTGTACAGCAGTTCTCACAGATGTGCCAGACACACCGAGCCGTGCTTATAGTTTACTACGGTAATTTAAATAACTTGCAGACACCAGTGGCTTTGAACCTGGCCTGTAGTAATTTTCTCCATAAACATAATCCCTTAAATTCTGATAGACTTCCAAACTCACCACGTTGGCCTCGTATGAAAATTCTACATTTTTCCTGTGTGTCGTAAGGTTTATGTTCCCGAGGGACACAAACTGGCCATATGTCTTTCTTTCTTAAGTCAAGTGGTTGGCCAAGCATAACAAGTCCCAGGTCATTATTGGGCATTGTATCCCAGGAACTGAAGCCTCGGTGTGTCAGGAACTGGCTCACTGTCTTGGTGGAGACACGCCCCTGAGACCCAGTCAATTCTATATGGCTTGGTTTCCTGCAAGGCAAACATGGCAGCTCATTTAAACACAATCAAGGGGATCAGCTCTATTATCCTGAACTGTGGGCCTTACCATAGCCTGTGAACCAGGGGTTTACAGTGTGGTCTCTGTGGGTGCCTCCAGACACCTTCTTTAGTGCCCACTAAGACCCGCTACTCCTCCCAAATTTGCTTTAAATAAATATTTTTTTACTGGCATCTGGGATTACTTCAACTAAAAGTGGGAGCCTCTTCTTGCTACCGTCTTAATTCCTCATAAATGCCTCTATCTAAGAAGGTTATTTGTCCTTTGTGACTAGCTATGCCCACCCATGGCAGCCATTTTATGGTTGTGCCCAGGGCAGTTTCTCAAATGTCCAAATGTGCCCCACAGACACAAAAGATTGCCTTCTTCTGCTATAAACTGTTCAGTCATGGGGTTCCATTGCAGAGAAAACCATTCCAGGACCAGAGCTAACAATCCTATCAGGAGAAAAACAGTTCCAATTTCTCACATTACTCACATCAACAGGAAGCAGTTGGCTGCTGTCAGGACCCACCAGTTGCTCAGCACAACACCTTGGCACCTCTTGCCATTGCCATATACGTTCACTAACCATGGTGCTTCCAAGGTTTCATGTTTTGGGGGTGCATTGCCCCACTTGGGTTGCACATGATGAACACCACAGACTGCAGTGGAACAGAAGAACACTGTAGGATCCTATCTGTGGTAAATGTAATACATACTTCAATGGGAGTTTTATTGGGTACTGAGCTGGGAAGAACCGTAACTAATGAAGGACCCTTCAGTGGCTCATCAATACTTCAGGAAGGTTCAGCAGGTAGAAACATCTAATGTAAAGTGGTGCCACACACTCTACTATAATAAAATATTAAGAAGTCAAAGTAAGATGTTAGTAGTGCAAACCAACTCAATGGTACAGGATTTTTTTTAATGCATCACTGACTTCTAAATAATAGTTAATTGTTATGGGCTAATCTCCTCTACTCGTGTCTTCCCACTCAGTTATATCACTTCATCCCAAAGAATACAGACAGGCCTGGGTTGCACAGGCCTCTCCCCCAGCCCTCCCTTCTTCCCAGAACCCACATTGTTGCTTACAGCTGGAGGAGGAGGATAGAAGCAACTGGAAGAGGGCATAGAGCCTGAAGAGGAACTCCATCCTTCCTCTCGGTGGCAGAGAGAGGCTGGGGAGTCATAAAGGGGCATCATAGGGAAGATGAGATGAGACAGGGTAATCCACAGGCCCCATTGGAACAGGGAGTCAAGTCAGCACTGGAATGGAACCTCTGAGCTCACAAAAGACATAGCTATGACCTCAGTTTCATAGAGCTCTAGTAACTTCACATGCAATCCCTGATATGACCCTAGTTTTGTGCTCCCACCATCTCTTTGGATGATCTACAGCCCTTTGCTGCAGCTCATTCAGGCTATTTTGTTTCAAAGATGCATCTATTCTGAGCATGTCAACCCCAACCTCCCCACTCCCCATCGCTACTATGTATGTATGTATGTATGTATGTAAAACTAAAATGTAATAATGGACATTGTAGTATTCTAATAGTAGGGATGTTAATTATATTTTATGGCTTTGTCATGCTCTGGAATAAAGGGCATTTAGAAATATAAGATAGGGATCGTTTGGCAGCCTATTGATCTGTGAATACAGTATTATGGAAGTAGCATATTGTAGCTGCAGTTGCCTATGTTCACTGATGGGGGTTCGTTCAACTTCTTACACCAGAAGTGTTAGCTTTCTAGGCATATTTGTGTAGGGTATGTATGTTCACTGTTGTGACCCCAGAAATGTAACATATTATATCTTCCTCAGTCAGTCCTCTACAATTTTTTCTAAGATCTTCCACAAAAACGACTCTTGTGCCAAACTTTTGAAAGTGCATAGTTCTGATATAACAAGAGTTATAACATAGGTCCCCTCTACAAGGATTCGCTTTTGCGCCCGGTTAGGCGATTATGCGCATAATTGCTGAAGCGCATTTACACCTAATACTTCTGCACGAGAGGCGGCGAGAGGCGGCGAAGCGCATTAACGGATGACCAAAATGCGCTTTACAAGTAGTTAATGCGCATAAGCGCTTGTTCACATAGTCAAAATGCACTTTAACGGCCGGAGCAAAATAAAACTCGCGATTTAACGCGCATTCGATAATGCGCATAATCGGAGAGATAATGCGCCTCTACGCCCGATTTGCGCTCCGTTCTTGTAGAGGTAAAAAAATTTAAGCGCCTTGAAAGAGCTTTAAACCTCTCTTGTAGAGGCAGCCATAGGCCACTTTGGGGGCTTCTATGGACTCCAAAAGCAGATATATTTTCTTTAAAAAAAAGTTATAATAATAAATACAAAATAATTGACCTTTTGGCAGCAGGTGTAACTCTGTATTTTTGCAGCGCTTAAATATAAAGTTTAACTTATTATTGCTTGTTGTATTATGCTTTTTATTGTTTTCAGCTGGCTACTAGCACTAGATGTTCAAGTATTACCAGAATGGTGTGAAAAGCTTTACCTGCTAATTTCTGCACATCAAACTGCTATTGAAGATGGAGGAGCTGGCCTGGACAAGGGGAGTTGTTGCTGTTTTCTGGTCATTTGGCAAGCCTGTTTACAGGATTGCATGTGTGGTTTATACATCGTTCCGAACACAATTTTACAAAAAGGAAATTAAATATCATAAAAAAGACAGCCTCTCCCAACCTGGTGCCTTCCACATTTTGGGGCTACAACTCCCATCAGCCTCAGCCAGCATAGCCAATAGCCACGATGGCGGTGTGTGTGTGATGGGAATTGTAGTCCAAGCCATATGGAGGACACCAGGTTGACGAAGGCTGTTAGGATGCCCCTGAAAGGCATGCAGTCCCCACTTTCAATAAAGTACTGTTTTATTGTTTTAATTGATTTTTTAAATGGAGCTGGGTAACTTTTTGAACTTTCAGCATGGGTTTGTCTCACACAAACTCCTCACAATGTGAAATGTTACTGTGTTGAGGACTTAACCGGTATGAGTAAACCACACATGCAGATATTAAAAACCACACGTGTGAATGTAGCCTAATTTTGCAGTTACCCAGTTTTAGAGTGTTGACATTATTATTTTATTTATTACTGTTACTAACCTAGGGTGACCACATGGAAAGGAGGACAGGGCTTCTGTATCTTTAACAGTTGTATAGAAAAGGGAATTTCAGCAGGTGGCATTTGTATACATGCAGCACCTGGTGACATTCCCTCTTAATCACAACAGTTAAAGCTGCAGGAGCCCTGCACTCTTTTGTATCAGGTCACTCCACCTAAAGAGAGCAGGGCTCCTGCAGCTTTAACTGTTGTGATGAAGAGGGAATTACATCAGGTGTTTCAGGCATACAAATGACACCTGCTGAAAATACCTTTTCTATACAACTGTTAAAGATACAGAAGCTCTGTCCTCATTTCCATATGGTAGGCTGACCATATGAAAAGGACAGGGCTCATGTAACTTTAACAGTTGTAGAGAAAAGGGAATTTCAGCCAGTGTCATTTGAATGCAATTACTCCCAGGTGAAATTCCCTCTTCATCACAACAGTTAAAGGTGCAGGGGCCCTGCCTTCTTTTGTATATGGTCACTCTAGTATAGCTCCTGCAACGCTGGTCCCCTCTACAAGGATTCGCTTTTGCGCCCGGTTAGGCGATTATGCGCATAATCGCTGAAGCGCATTTACACCTAATACCTCTGCACGAGAGGCGGCGAGAGGTGGCGAAGCGCATTAACGGATGACCAAAATGCGCTTTACAAGTAGTTAATGCGCATAAGCACTTGTTCACATAGTCAAAATGCGCTTTAACGGCCAGAGCAAAATAAAACTCGCTGTTTAACGTGCATTCGATAATGCGCATAATCGGAGAGATAACGCGCCTCTACGCCCGATTTGCACTCCGTTCTTGTAGAGGTAAATTTTTTTAAGCGCCTTGAAAGAGCTTTAAACCTCTCTTGTAGAGGCAGCCTTTAACTGTTGTGATGAAGAGGGAATTTCACCAGGGACTAATTGCATACAAATGACACTGGCTGAAATTCCCTTTTCTCTACAACTGTTAAAGTTACATGAGCCCTTTCCTCCTCTTCATATGGTTACCCTACACCCTAACTAACCTATTCCATCCAAAGGATGTGGGGTGATTTACAACGACATAAAAACACTCAACTTGAGGGGGGGGCACAACCCCACACAGATAAAATGCGCACTAAAAACATAATGTACAGAATGGTTGCAGTCTACTAAAATTAAGAGCTACCCAAAGTTGCAAATTCCAGCTCTCATATCCAAATATTTTGGAGATGCAACCACACCATTAAAACAAAAATGGTTCCCACCCACTCTGAGGAGAGCGTCAGTGTCGGTAGTACAAGTTGTGGTAAGTATAAGTGACTAACGTGAGGGGAACAACCCTTCCCCTCAAACTATCTTGATAGTTGGGCGGCAACAGGTCTGACAGCGCTGCCCTCCTCAAAATAGCGCCGACATGGTGAGGGCTCAGTGTCCCTCCCAACATGGAGTCGATGCCCTATGAACTAGCACAACCTGCCATGCCCAGAACTAGACACCTCCCCTGCGATTGGACCGCTTGCTATACACTCGCCCTTTCAAAATGGCGACAATTCTCTGAAACGGTTCTTCTGTTCGCGACGCCACCGCGCCACACTCAAGATGGCGGCAGAAGGACCGCTCTCAATCTCAGGCGATTGCATCTTTCCTCTCTCCACACGGATCAAAAAGAACCGGCAAAGGGCGCAATCCTATGCATGTTTAGATGGGCGAAGAAGGTGGTGGTGGTGGGGAATCCTACAAACTCCAGCATTGCCCAGACAGCTGTCTGGCTGGGGCATGCTGGGAATTGTAGGACTTTTCTCTCCGTCTAGACATATGTAGAATTGCGCCCGTCGTTCCTTTTAAGCAAGATCGCCGTAGGAATAGCTGTTTATTGTGGCTAGAATTGATATATGGGCCCTGGACTAATGCAGCAACGCAGTGTTTATCACTCTTAACGGCAGCGAGGGGGGAGCGAGCCTGGGAAAAGAAGCCAAGCAAGGACTATTTCCCCAAAAGGTTACGGTACGAGAAGCAGGAACCAGGAGCTTCCGAGATGGCTTTTTAGAAGACGCATATCCGTGTTTGGTTTTAATCCTCGAACAGCAGCCAGAGATTTGGGGGCGGGAGGGGGGGAAGCGACATGGGAAGAGCTGTCATTCAAATCGCAATATACTTGGAATTCCATCAAAAGGGTTGCATTCCTCAGCTACTTAAGTCTCACGAGTTTCCCCTTCCACTCTCAAGACGACGTTTTGATGGGGCAGGGGAAGCGGAACACGGGAGCGAAGATTGTGAGATTACTCGGGAGCCACGCTACTTAAAGGGCTTCCAAAACAGTGCAAAAGGAGGATACAGAGGGGTTACTTAGGCTGACCATCTGAAAAGGAGGACAGGGCTCATATAACTTTAACAGTTGTAGAGGAAAGGGAATTTCAGCCAGTGTCATTTGTATGCAATTAGTTCCTGGTGAAATTCCCTCTTCATCACAACTGTTAAAGGTGCAGGCACTATACTAGAGTGACCATATACAAAAGAAGGCAGGGCTCTGCAACTTTAACTGTTGTGATGAAGAGGGAATTTCACCAGGAACTAATTGCATACAAATGACACTGGTTGAAATTCCCTTTTCTCTACAACTGTTAAAGTTATATGAGCCCTGTCCTCCTTTTCAGATGGTCAGCCTAGGTTACTACTAGTACGAAGTGAACTGTGACTTTCTGAAATCCACTCTCTCCCCTCCCCACAACCTCCCAAATCCAGTTTTGTGTGCCTTGTTAGAACGGAATCTAAAACCCATTCTTGGACAATACCTTCATTAGGACCAACCAGAATTCCACAAATGTGCAAGCTTTCAAGCTCTCCAGCACATTCCTGGAATTATTGGTTGGTCCTAACAAAGGTATTGCCCAACAATGGCTTTTGGCTTTCCCCCTCCCCTCATGCATGGACCAGCATGTCTATCCTTTTTTGTTTGTTTGTTAGAATAAGAACTAGATCTTCAAGTCATAAGTGTGTGATGCACTTACAATACAGCGCAGTCCTATGCATGTTCCATTGGGTTCAATCGGGCATACTTCCAAGTAAGTGGATACAAGGTTGTAGCCTTAATGACCCTGTTCAGACGACACTCTAAACATTATGGCTTAGAGCGGCATGTTTAAACATGCTCACTAACCATTTGCTGCAAAAGGGTTAGCCTAACCATGGCTTAGCATGTTGTCTGAACAGGCCCATTATGTTTATGTATTTTATACTATTTTAATTACCAACCTTTCCCTAAAAAAGCCTGGGAGCTTTTTCTCTGAGAAGGTGCTGAGAAGTGAGTACGCTATTAGAAAGCCCCAATTCCCCTCAGAACTTCTGTTCCTACCAGCAAAGGTCCATGGAAAATGCAGATGGGGCAGCTTCTTATTTGTGATGGAAAAGCTGCAAACGGTTAACTTCTCCATGCTACGCAACTCTTGCATCCTAATTCTATACATGCCTACTCTGAAGCAAGTCCCCATATACTGACACCATGGCAAATATGGGACTTGAGAGCTTTGCGCTGGAACGTGTTATATACGGGTTCTCCAGAACCAGCCACAAAAAATAAACCCCGTGTAGGCCAAACTGGTGCAGAAGGCTTGCAACTTCCCCACACATACACTACAGCTGTTTTTGATGCTGTAGCCACAGTTCATTTTTATTGTCTTAGATACGCAATACTGATTTGAGGAAGGGAAGGGGGTGACCAAGCCATCCATAAGCCTCTCAGCCTCCCTGCCTTTGGTTAAACCACGGGTGGGTACCTTGTGGAACTCCAGTTGTCTTGGCCTGCAACTCCCTTCAGCCCTAGGTAGCATAGCCAATGGTGAATGATGATGGAAGTTGAAGGCCAAAACATCTGGAGGGCCACAAGTAGCCCACCAGTGGGTTAAACAGGGCTGTGTAGAGCCAGTTACACATATGGCTTAGGTTCTCCTACTTGTAAAGGGGAGGGGGCAATAGCTTTGAAGATAATGGAAGTATCAGCCATGGGACTAACCCAATACTGAAATGCTTGGCATGTTGATGTTTCGCTGCAGGCAACTTCTTCTCATCCAAGTGACAAATTATAAGGCTTAGGCACTCCACAGGCTCTTAGAAGTATTTCTCATTGTAGATATCATAAGAGGCTAAGTATATCCCCACCCCATCCTGTGTCCAATCAGTTATTCCGATAAGTGTCCTACTTAAAAAAGAAAAAATAGCGTGCTCCAACAATGAGGCACTACTTTTCCCACAAGTTCCCCAAAGACAGCCTAAGCAAACTAAGCAGGATGTGACCCATCTCAAACAACCATTATCGCATTTGTACCCCACCCTTCCTGGAAGGAGCTCAGGGTAACATACGTAAAATTCTCTAATTTTAACCTCCCAAGAGCCCTGGGCAGGAGGTTAGACTGAAAAATAGTGTTTATCCTGTGAACGTGGTTGAATATGGATTTGAGTGTAGTTCCAACGCATTAGAATCCACCTATGCAGCAATCTGGACACCAGCAATGACCTTGCAATCTTGACAGGCATGCAATCTTGCAGAGCCCCTTCTGACCCACCAAACTCAAATGTTGTATGTGTGCCCGTGCAATCATTTTGAGAGTCTTCAGAGCACTTTACACATTTATTAGGAATCCTTACCTCAGCTCTGAAAGGTAGGCCAGTGGTTAGTTCACAGATGGGGGGCTGAGGTGAAGAGTGATTTTACTAAGCCCACCTAGTGATTGTGATGCTGAGGGGTGCAATTTGAGGACAGCTCAGCCTCCACTTCCAGTCAGCCATTATACACTAGCTCTCAGAACCCCCACCCATCCTTTGAGTGAACAAAAAGCGATGCACTCAAAATATGCTATATTAATGGCATTATTTCTTGACATCACAATGTGTTTGGACAAAGCAGCATTAGTATGCCGTTACTGCCTTGTTGAGGGAAGAGCTGGAGGCACAAGTTTCACCTCTGTGAACCTAATCAAAACCTTGAGGCACACTTTATTTCTCTGTACCTCTGGTTCAAATACGTATTGAGCAGCTAAACTATGTATAGTAGAGTGGTTAGTGTTGGATGGCCCATGTTCAAATCCTCATTCAGCCACAAAAATCACAGGATGGCTTTGGGACTCGTCATCGCCTCTTAACCTATCCTATCTCACAGGGTCGGAGTGAGGATAAAATGGGAGGGGTGAGGTGGGTAGAACCATGCATGCTGTCTCCTGGTAGGAAAGACAGGATATAAATGTTATAAATTGCTGCTTTTAAACACTATCTCTAGGGAGGCTCACTAACAAGAGTTTGAGAACACTTACAATGGAAAGAACGTTATGGTAGAGTACCAAAACGGTGAGGGCAGTTTTGCAATCCATTCCTCACCATCAAGTGTCATAGAGGCCAAAACCCCCAAACACTGGAAATTGCAAAGTGATCGTGATATTTTGCTAATTGCTCATAGTACTGTGATCACCCCAGCACAGTACAATTCAGGGGTCATACTGATTCATATCACATCATGCAGTAGGATGTTACACAGCATAGTTCATCTACCAACAGAGATTCAACAGCATTAGATGCTGCTTCCTCCTCCTCATTCCCTCCTAACAATCTATATTGTAATGTACTATGATTGTATAATGGTGAAGCAGGCTCTAGCAGTGATTAGGTGCATTACCCTACTGTCATAGCAATGGGAAAGACATGTCATTGGCTCAGATACTATGGAACAGGAGTGGGCAGGAGACAGACTGATCACTGACCAATCTTTGGTGAATTACCTAGTGGCAGCTGATTGCGAAGATTCTTGCCAAAAAAACCACCAAAACAACCTACAGAAGTAGGCAGAGCATGATCTGATCACAAGGCACTTCTATACTTAAGGAAGAATGCATACTTTTAACAAAGTAGACCACACAAGACTTGAGTTAGTCCACCCCTGCTTGAGACGGTCAGAGGAGGCAGAAAAAGTAAGGAGACAGGAGACTGAGCAGGCGGCAGGGGCAAATAGTAGTTTAAAATCCATTGTGCTGTATGCATAAAAGGGGCTGTGTCTCAGTGGTTAGAGCATATTATTCCTGGACTTGGAGCTGAACCTGGATGCCCAGGTCTCAGCAGTGTCTAGGAGTGTGTTTGCACAGCTGAGGCTAGTGCGCCAACTGCACTCATTCCAAGAAATGTCTGATCTGGCTAGTCACGCATGCCTTAGTTACATCCCGTTTGGGTTACTGTAGCACACTCTATGTGGGGCTGCCTTCAAAAACTGTTTGGAAACTTCAGCTACTTGAGAATGCTGTGGCCAGACAGTTGACCGAGGCTGGTTAGGGACATGAAGCCCATTACAGTAGCTTCACTGGCTACCAGTCTGTTTCCAGGCAGAATTCAAAGCGCTGGTTATGACCTACAAAGCCCTATATGGCTTGGGACCAACCTACCTGAAAGATAGCCTCCTCCCATATGAGCCAGCCCAGTTCTTAAGGTCTCAGGAAAGGCCCTTCTTTCAAGACCATGCCTTCAGAGGTGTGTTTGGTCACAACCCAAGAGATGGCCTTTCGGGGGGCCACTCCCAGGCTGTGGAACAACCTCTCAAGGGAGGCTAAGTTTGCTCCCTCTAGGTAGCCAGAGCCTACTTTGTTCCAAAAGGCCTTTGGCTTGTGAGTCTGTTGGGTTGAGTGTTTATTTAATGATCGTTACATTTTCATTGTATGCTTGTAAGCCGCCTTGAATGCCATTTTTTGGTAGAAAAATAATCAAATAAATAAATATACTTTGCATGCTGAAGGTCCCAGGTTCAATGCTGGCATCGTCTCTAAAATAATTTAAAGTAATAATATGGGGAAAGAGCTCTGCCTGAGAGCTGCCAACAGTGTAGACACAGCACTGGGCTAGATGGACCAATGATCTACTCACTGGAAGGCAGCTGTATGTGAGTACTGGAAAAGCGAGTTGTCAAGGTGAAGTTGGGGAAAGGGAGACGGGAAGTAAAACAGGAAGAATCGGCAGACACTGCAAAAGCAAGACTGAAGGGGATGCGTGAAGTGAAAAAGGCAAAGTCTTTTTGGCTGCAGACTTATAGCAGGAAGAATTTTCCCATGTGGTTCTAATAGAGGATGTGGAACGAAATGGTTCTTTCAGTTTGACTAACAAGATAACCTCTGCCGCTGTCCCAGAGTAAGCAAGGAAGAGACATTGCAGCCAACCCTGGAACAGCACCACTGCCCAGTTCCTCAAACTAAGCTAATTGGCTTTCTCCCCATTGTATATCTGTGAAAGCTCATATTGACAGCTTCAGAGTACACAACATCCCTCTTTCCATTTCTTGAAGATGTCCAAGTGACACAAACTAGTTATGATTTTACCTCCCCTGGGAGAAAGCTGTGTAGTAGGCTCTTGACTGAGAGGATGTTACTGCTGGAGAGGTGGTGACAAAAACTGGACACAAATGTTAAAGATGGAAGGAGTTACCAGTCAATTTCCTGTCCTGAGTGAAGCAATGGGGCACAGAAAAGAGTAGTAGAAGGTTTTGAAGAGACTTTTGGAGGACAGAAGGACTGAGTGGGTAAGAAGCCCCAGCCCTTGGTCAACACATGGGGAAAGCTTTCAAATGGTTCCAGAAACACACTACTGGAGGTTTTCCCTAGAGCAGGGGTTGGCAGAAGGTAGACTGGAATCTATGGGTAGAACTTTAGTTGATTTGCAGTACATTGGTCAGTTTCTGGCTTGGTTCAGACAACGTGTTAGTCAACGCAGTTTGAAAACTCCACTCAACAGTTGAGTTTTTAGTGGGTACTCCCTACACATGTTCTAACTCCACCATTGTGTGAGTATGGGCTACCGTGGAGTTAAATAAAATCCACTGCGATGTTTGATTGACAGTTCCTCCGCCCTCTCTCCTCCCCTGGAGCCTGCCACGCAACACAATGGTTGTGAAGGAACTCTCCTCTGCACAGCGTGGATATTCCGTGAAAACCTCCACCGTTGCATGGAGTTTTCCCGCCAGACAACACGTTTCTCAATGGTGGTGTAAAAAACTCCACTGCGGAGTTCTAAAACCACTGTTGAGAAACATGTTGTCTGAACTGAGCCTCTGACTCTCAGTTGTCTAGCAGTGACACCCACTAAAAAACTTTCCCTGCTAAATTAGGTTGCTGAAAAGAATAAGAAAAAAGGAGCGGATTTCTGTGCGAATGGACTTGCAAACTTTGTTCTGGTACTGATCACAAAGTCCTGAATGGAGCATATGCTCAGAGGCACCCTGTTCCTTAATTCTTAGCATGTGTCTGCTTGCACCATTATTTTCCTCCAGGCTGTTTGGTGGGCCTCAGGCTTCTAGCAACAAAAAAAGAAATCAAGCCCGAAGTCTGCTCACCCTTGCCCTAGCGATCAAATCCTTAAAGAAGTCCCTCCTGCCCTCTTACCACCACATCACTTGTTTTCAAACTCTGAGAGTCTTGTATTAGTTGCAGAAAGCACTGTTAGGTAGTAAACATAGGAAGTTGCCTTTGGGATTAATTTCAAGATGGGGACAAATATTTGATCCCATTTCCTCAGCATGTGGTCACACCCCTGCAAAAGATTTGAAAACTCTCCCAAACTTTGAAAGACCTCCAAATGCAATGCCAAATGCAATTTGGAAGTTATTCTGATTTCCCCAAAACAGTTCAATGCGGATCTTTTTGGTCAAGGACTGGCGTAGCCGAAGAGATGCGAAACAGAACAGGAAATTATATCCTGGGGTGAGGACAGAGAGCTTGTGCTGGTGCCTGAAGTCCCGACCTGTTAGATGGAAGCCTTGCTAGCCTCCTTGTGTTTGAACTTTTCAGACACCGCTCCAAGCTATTCTTTCCCAACCTTGCGCGCTACAAACTTTAGTGAAATTGGATTGCTCTGTATGCCAAATGGCATGCTAGCTTAGTGATCTCACAGAATACATAGAGCACTCCCCTCCCCCGAAATCCTTTTCCCAGAAGCCCTTCCCCAAATCAGGCGACTACTCTGCTCTGACCCACCCCTGTCAAAATGAATACAGGCACAGTGCGTTCTTATCAAGAGTGCGCTTTTATTTTTTTTATTTTTTTTCTCCTTTTTTTGGAATTTTTTTAAACCTTAGGTTCCCTTCCAGCAGCAAATGGGTGCCAAGGAAAGAGACCAACAAAAGAATCCAAACGCTCCCTCCCGCCGCCTCATCAACACATTCCAAGCACAAATTAAGAAATGCAAACTAAACCAAAAAATATATATATATTTATATATATAATTTGTCTTTTTCTTTCCGGGTTGCACCCCGGCCCCGCCTCCGAAGACGGCTGATTGGCTGGGGGTCTCTGGCTCTCTTCAGTAAGGGGGCAGCAGGGCACGCACACACACACACAGGTGGTTGGAAAAGGGGGAGGAGCATTGCTCGGTTCCACTCCCTCCTGTTGCTCCTCAAGTCTGACAGTAGAAAAATATGGCAGCTGGAGCCACCCTTACGCCAGGCCAAAGCCCTCCGAGCACTCCTGGATGGCCAGTAGCAGCATGTGACGCAATTTCTCATAGCTCTCATAGGCAGGGAGGTCCAGCTGGTTGAAACTAAAAGAAGAAAACAGTAAATATGTGAGAGGTGGTGGGAGAGCAGGGGAATAGACCAATCAGCTAGGTTGAAAGGGACAATGTCTCGTATTTCGACACCTGGCAGTAGTTAATTTGAACCGGAGGTCAGCCCCAGAATTTAATTCAAATGTCAAGATTCAGCTCTTGGAGAAGACGATGAAGGCCCACTGCACGTGTGCTAAGTGCCTTCCCCAACCCGCTATGGCTCCAACCTACACTAACATCTGGAATTCGGATTTCCAAGACAGGGTTTGAGCCCTGGCGCCTCCTCTTTGGGAATTAATCACCAGCTCGTGAGAGTGAAGGTATAGATTCCCCCCTATTTCCTCAATTTCAACAACACTCATTTTTCCTTTCTCCCTCAGAGCTCCACCCCCTCACAAAAGCCCCCAATGATGTATTCAGGTAGGGAGTCCATAGCGGAGTTTCTCCAAAACAATTAAGTTCTTACAGGTCAAGCAAGAAAAGAATTCCTTCAGTAGCTCAGCCGTGGTGTATAATGGCTCAAAGGCAGGGTGGGTAGCCAATCAATTCCAGATCTTGAGGGGGTTTGGATCAGCCTACTTAAACCTAGTCAGATTTCAAAGCACTGTTGTTCATTTAAATTGAGCATTTGCTGCAACTCACTGATCACCCACCATGGCTTATGTTCAACACATGCATCTGTCCCTTACCACGTGTGAGCAGAAGGCAGTCTGTCTGTTGAGCGGTCGTCTCTGTGGATCTGGAATTTCTGGATACCGTTCATGCCCTCGAGGGCGGCAAAGCCCTGCAAGGGCACCTTGGATGTGCCCGTGACAAACTGCAGGAACTTTGCTCTGTCTGCCTGATCAAAGGAACGTAGCGCTCGCCAGAACCACTGGATCTGTGCAGAAGAATGAAAGGATTGGGGAGTAGCATCAGGATTGCTGGCTTCTTTCAGGCAGCATGAGAAATTTGGAGGCCTCCAGAAGAAGTGGAGAATACACACGGGGGTGGGGAGGGATTACATATCCAAGAATGGATCTTTTCTGGTGAGAACTTTGCAACGAAGTCAAGAATTCTGAGCTGAACATGTCAAGTAATTGCCATATATTGAATCTACAAGTCTGGTGGTAGTAAATTAACTAAACAAAGTTATTATCAATACTCCAAGGATATTTAAAGAGGGGGCCTTTCCCATTAGGTCTTGACCTGCTGGAACTGGAAAGGCTCACCTGGATAGAATTTGCCTGGTATTTGTGGTACTCTGTGTTGGATTTCAGGTCATCTATGTCAATGGTAGGTAGTCCCGAGATTAGCAGCTCCAGCTCCTGCTCAGTGAAGATGGAGATGAGGCGCTTGGGGATGATCTCATAGAAGCCCTCCAGGAAGGCAGCCAGCTGCTTGCGGATTGCTCCTGCCAGAAGGGAACAGGGTTCATTACCGGGGGTGATGAAGGCGAAGTATATTCTAAACAACCCACAACTCAGGAGAATAAAACCAACACGTTAATTCTGTGTCCCATGCTTGCTTAATCTGCACACCTATGTATAATTGACCATTTCTCACAGATGCCTGGACAAGTTTGCCTGAAGCATGAAATGATCTCAGATTACACTGACCTCAGCTTGTAACCAGGGTGTGGGTGTGTATGTGTGAGTGTTTCTACAGTTTCTCCTGCAGCACATAGCTTGGCTTAATCATTCGGGCCATTTTGACTGATTTGTTGAAATAGCAAAATATGCGCAGTTTTGGTAGTTTTGGTAGCCAAGACGGGTCTAGATCTTCAGTTCTCTTCCAGAGGGGAACAGTGTACCTCGTCCAGACACATTTTGCTCCAACGCACCTGTCATTCTCATCTGACACACCAGGTGCACATATTCCTTCTTGTTCTCCTCAGTCACAAGGATGTTGGCCCCGTTGGGCTTAAGGTCCCGTACCTCACACACCCCAAACTCTTGAACCTGTTTAGGTAGAGGCAGGGGAGAAACGGAAGAACACTAAGCAAGTACCAACTAGATAGCATGAACATCTCTCCATTTTTAACCCCTGTTCAGCTCCACAAATTTTCCCTCAGGCTCAGTTTACCATCAGACAGTTGCTACAGTGAATAAACACCACAAGGCTGTTGTCAGAGCCAGATTAAGCCCCTTTCCATAGTAAAAACACAAAATAGTGACAATCATCATCCAGGTGCAACTACAGCAGATATCACTCCAGACAGGTACTCCCACATTACTCTGAATAAAACACAAGTGTTGCTTTGGAACACTATGTCCAAACGCCTTCCTTGACTCAGCACTTGCCACCCCAATACCCCCATGCACACCATTAACTGTCACAAACCCACTGCTTTCCCCCACACTATTTGCACCCAGAGTCCTAATTTTTAAGAGCAAAACAAAAGTTGAGTCCAACAGGAGAATATCGACTTCTAGACCAATCCTGTAAATCTATAGCCATGTCCAAGAACTATTATGCATAGCAAAACGTATGTGATTTCTGGATGCAAAATTCTTACGAGTTCTTGTACATTATCAATTCTCTCTGACTAGGCACTGTTATTAAGTTTGCTCATTCTACAGGATAGCCATTTGCCTCTTCTCCCTTTAGCTCTAACGCCCTCCACCTTCCAGAGACTTGCCCTTCCAGTAGAAGGGGTCAGCAGGTTACCTCTGTGCTGAAGGTGAGGTCGTAGCCCAGTGTGGAGACATCGTTCTCCAGGAGATACACCAGTCCCTGGTAGAAATGGTAATCCTCACTCTCCATGTCCGTGTACCTGCAAGGTTGAAGGAGACTGGCTGGGTTAGGAGCAGCTCGGATATACTTTGGGAAAGATAGGAAAGCGTGGAAGACGGACTAGTTCAGCAAGAGCCATAAAACAAATGCACTACTCACCTGACTGATTTGCCCAGGATGTGCTTGTAGAAGGAGCGGGTGAAGTAGCACTCGAGCAACCGGTTGTCATACACTGCCTTGGCCACAATACGCCCCACGAACTTGAAGTAGCTCAGGTGGTTGGGGTTACAGTGAGAGGAAGGATTGATGGTGTAGGTGACCCGATCGCCAGGTGATGTGCGGAAGAGTGCGTACATGGGGTTAAACATCTCCCTTGAGATGATCATGTACCACTCACGCAACAGACCTCCAGCATCCTGGCCCTCTTCCCCTTCGAACACTATGTACCTAAGAAAAGGAAGGGGGTGCAACCGTTAGGAGATGCCAAAGGCATAGAATGGGCTTGGGACTTAAAAGGCTGGCAAGGACTTGGGGTCTGGCTATATGCAGTCTGCAGAATAAGGGAAAACCGGCCTTTCACACGCATTTTGATTGGTACTTTTGACAATGGGGTGGAGGGTGGCCAAAGTCTCCTAGTAAGGAGAGGCAATAAGCTGCTGCATAAGAGGAGGTTTTAATTCCAGTAGCATGCTATAATAAGTTCTAGCATCTGGAAAAGAAGAAATTGCTTACAATCTGTTTTTCATTTCCTCGGGTGATTTGCGATGCAACTCTCGGTAAGAGTCTTCGAAGACATGATCCCGACGCACATGCACAGCCATGTCTTCTTTCCTCAGCCCCTCGTCCAGTCTTTCCAACTCTTGCCGGAAGTACCTGGGGAAAAAAGAGCATGCATGCAGGCGCCGCCTCTGACTCTGTGCAGCCCCCAGAACTATGACTACAGGAAACCCCCAAAGCTGACCTAAGACGAAGAGCTGAAGAGACACTGTTCCAAGGTGAAAAGCACTAAAAATGTGACAGCTGGATGCTTGTCACACCTTTGTTGGATGGTTATCAGACTTTTTGCCAGGGGAAGCAGAAGAGCAGCCGCAATTTCTCAAGTGTAAGGAGTCTCAAGTGTAAGGAGACAGGACAAGTCCACTCATCCAGACACTGCTAATTCTCCTAACTGCAACCCCCTTGACACTGGGGAAGATGAACTCAGTGGTTGAGGGTAGCTAGATCCTACCTCTCCGCTATGGGGCTTCACAGGCTACAAGAAAGCCAGTGTTCTTGCCTGACACTGATGCAATCTGCCCTAGGACTCGAAGGTGGGACATCCGACTCTTCTTCCGTAAGGCATTCTTACAACCCCTAGAGTCTCCTGCTGCTTCTCTTTGAAAGGAGGGAACTGAAGGAGTAGGAAGCCAAGTATATCAACAACCCCCACCATGAAACTTACTTCCTTTTGACATCGAAGTCCAGCACACGTATGTAATCAACGAGGACAGCAAAGGGGCCATCGGCCAAGTGGGTGGTGGACTGGCGCAGGATCTGGTTCAGCACAGTGCGGTGCGTCTCTACAAGGTGAGAACACAAGTGATGGCCCTGTTGCAGGCTCCTTAACCGTACTATCTTCCTGGCATACTATAGATACCCCAGCTAATGCTTCCGATTAACCCTACACATTGCCAGCCTTGACCCACCACCCATATTCTACCTGTGAATTTGATGGTTTCCATACTTGGCCCCAAGTGAGTTTCCAGCTGCTTTTCTGAGGTAGACGGCAGAGATCCCCACCCCCACCCTTGTGCGAGAGCTCCTCTCCGTTCCCTGAGCGTAGCCGGGTACATCCTAGTTTGAACTCACCTGCAAAGCGGAGGAACTTCTGTGTGTCCGGGGGAAGGCTGGAGGAAATGTGCATGGACGAGGGCTCACGGGAGAAAAAGGGGTCGAGGGAAGAGGGCGTCGCAGGCGTCAGAGGGGCAGGGGAAAGGGGTGGGGGCTCGTCCTTGATGTGAGCCAGCTGGCTCTCCCGGGTGTCACGTACGGGCGGCTTGCTTTCCCGCTCTGTAGCATGCACCAGAAAGAAGGCCTCCACTGCAGGCTGTAGCACTGTAGGGGAGAACAGACGGTGAGCTTCCGAAAGGCAGGGAGGGGCGACACCTACAGCCGGACCCACACAAGCCGCCAGGAGCCTTACCGAGCACAGCATGTTGGTCATGGGACTCTTCCAGCTCCTTCAGGCACTCGCCCAGCATGTCCCACAGTTCATCCAGACTGAGCTGCTCACTGAGCAAAGGCAGATCTGGAGGACGCTCCTCTTTTTCCTTCTCACCCTGCTGGGAACCTTCTGACACTGCAGGAACAGGGAGGTTTTAGTCCACAGAGGTCCTGGATCTTAAAACGCAGCCCCCCACCCCACATCCAGGTAGTACAGTTTCACGGCAGGCAACTCCTCGGAACACAGCGGTGCCAGTTCTCAGAAGGAGGGCCTATGCATACGGAACAACCTCTCCGCTTCAGAGTCAGCAGCCACTCCCTCAACCCCCAAAGGCAGATACTAACCAACTGATTGGGTGTCTTGCGTGGTGGGCGAAGGCTGATCCACATCCATAGGCGATTCATCTCTCCGCACAGAGCCCTCTGCCTGGTTTGACTCCGACTGGACAGAAGAGACACACATCAGTGAAGGTTGCAGCCTCCCAGGAGCACCGAGGGAACAAATGCTGGGAAATCAGCCCCAATGGCTCCCACAAGGAAGGGTAGAAAATGGACCAAATAGAACTATACATGGTAGCCCTACCACTTTACCCACCCCGAACAAAGACCAAAAAAGATTAAACATGCCGCTACACACAAGCTAAAATCTGCAGAGAAGGAATGAACCAAACAACACAGCTACAAAAGTAACAGGGCAGCAGAAAAAAAGCTAGCAGAAAGCGTGACATGCGTGAATCTGAGGAGTTGGGAGCGTTGACAGCCTGGAGCAATGGTGAAGTGCATGCACTAGAGTGGGAAAATTTCTTGGAAAGCAAAGGACAGAGATGGACGGAGGGGGGAAGTTGTCATCAGGGATCTTCCTGCAGGGGATAACTCATATTCAACGAGCCCAAACACCAGGGATGTGGGCAGCCCACATCTCTCTGGAATATATTTACTGGGAAGCCAGCCAGAAAACCCATCGTGAAGCTGAACAGGGTTGGGGCCTCAAAGATGGAGCTATACCAGTAAAGTATGTAGAGAGAAGTGGCCTCAAGGACTGTACACACATTACTGCCGGTTCGCGTTTATTCCAGGGCTGTTGTCACCCAACAAGGTACCCTAGTCGAAGACTGTCATGTCCCCCTGTGCGCGCAAATAAACTCGATCCTTATCTCTCATGGATTACCTCCACCTGCTGCAACCCAGAAGTGAACGCAGCAGCCGCCTCTTTGTAAAGCAGCCTCACATAACGGTGGGCTTCGAGCCGTGCAGTGCGGGGGTGCTGGGCCTACAGAACGTCTTGTCCTGCTCCAGAGCTATACAGAAGTGCAGCATATATATGCCGGACTGGGGGTGAGTTAGAGCTACCAAGAATGTCAGCTCACTGGGCTAGTAGAGCCAATCCTGCTCTCCAGTTTGAGTGGCTCCGGGGCTGGGAGAAGAGAATAGGGCTAAAGGGCTGAGGGAGGCAAAGCCAAGATTAGACTTGAGAAGGCAGGCAGGCTGTCGAGCCCACACCTCTGTAGCAGCTTCCCGTTTGGTTCTGGTTTTGGTTTTGAAAAAACAAATTCCTACCAGAAACCACAGAATGTCGGAAGCGCTGAGATGTAGCCGGGGTCAAAAGCGGAGACCACAGCAGCGGAGATGGTCCCCGAGCCACTCGTGTCTCCTGCCACTTTGCGCCTTGGCCACGAGGTGGCCACGGTGCCCCCACTTTAACAACGAAAACAAATAGTTAACCAAGTTCAATCATCGGGAAGCACCAGGTTGCAATCTGCAAAACTGGTACACGGTCCGCAAAGCAATAGGTTTCTTCTTACAGGGCTCATTTTTGGTTTATTTTGAATAATGCGGGCGGGGGGGGGGGGGGGCACCAAGACTAAATAGTTGCTATACACAGCTGCTGTGCGGGTCAGTTTTCTACTCCACTTTCACCAGGCCAGCTTGCTCTCCGCAATCATTATCTATCCATTTACACCCAGCTTTTAATCAACAGTCTTGGGCCAAACAGTAGAGGAGAAAGGCAGGCGAAGCTACAGAAAGAACCACTTCCTTTTCGTCCAGACAGCTTGCAACCGGAGCTGCAGAGCCCCTATGTACATCTTCTGTAACTGCTCACGCCCTCCTTACTATGGGCAGCCAAGGCAAGATGCAGCAAGGGTGGGGGGTTGTTCCCTCCCACCCCAACTGGGTTCTCAATTCCCACTGAATGTGGATGTGGCAGAGAATTAGTAACGTGTTTCCAGCAGAAGTGGACTAGCTCTAAAACAGGCAACAGGATTTAAGGCTGCAAAAGATTCCTGCATCAAGCTTACTTGACCTTTGTTCTACCTTCCCCTAGTCCACCCACTCTCAGCAGGTATCCCAAAACTACAGGAAGAGGAGGGAAGATATGCGCTATTTGACATAGAGGTGTTCCAGGCCATACAGAGGCTAAACACATAAAAAAAAAAACCCAGAAGGAAAGAAAGAAAATGAAGTTAAATAATACAAAATCCAAAACAAAAATGGCGTGTGTATGAGCGAAATGTCCAAAGGTCACAATTTAAGAGATACTATGCAAAAATCCACATGATCTTAAACCAGTCAGCAAACTTTGCAAAAGGTGAAGACCATGGAAGCCCAGTGGTGGAGAATTGAGGTTGGGGAGTGAGAGAGAGAGCAGCCAGGGAGAACACATAAGCCAGGAGCAAAGAGGGAGAGCGTCTTCTATCTCGGCGGCTAACCCTTTTCAAATCCCTCCACGCATACATGGGAACTAGCATCTTGATCAGCCCTACCCCACCCGCCTTCCCTCAGTCCCCTCTGAAGAGCAGCTTTTATGACTGGGAGCCAAAAGCAGCGAGGAGCTAAAGCCGTCTCTGCGCACAAAGAGGCTCTGATGACAAACCAGATAGGCATGAAAAGGGAGGAGAAAAGATGGAAGAGGGAATGAAAAAGAATGAAAAAAAAAGGGGGGGAATTCAAATAAACAAAATGAGTGGCCTACAAGCGCCACAGGCACCATGCTAACCGTTGTTGCTTGCTGCTGCCTCCGGGCCCTCTGACCCTCACGTACCATTTGTATAATGGCGTCAGCCTCAGCCTCCAGCTGCCGAACAGCGGCCTGGATGCTGCTAACTGAGCCCAGACCGGAAGTACCTGCACGAAGAGGGGATGGGGAGGGAAAAGGAGAATGAAGGTTGCGCTCCGGAGCTGAAGCGTCGCCAGAACTTAAGCCCCGTTCTTCAGCTTTGGATCCAAACATGTACAGGGGACCTCGAGTCTCCCCAGGACCACCAAGGAAAAGCACTGTAGCTGCCCAACCCAGGATCATCACTTCTCCCACCTCTGCTCCAGGGCTTGCATGGCCCTTGCTCTCCTGCCCAACCTACCTAGCCTGCCTGTCTGTTTCGCCTTCTTGTTGGCGCGGCGGGTGTCATCCCGCAGTTGGATGATGACCTGCAGCACCCTTAAGAAGAACTTCTGCGTGGAGGTCTTAGAGGTCAGCATGGACATGGAGGGCAGCTGGAGCTCCCGGCCGCCGAGAGGGCGCTTCTGCGAAGCCACGATCACCACGTTCTCAGCAATGTCAAACCTGTCGAGGAGGGAGGGAGGGAGGGAGGGAAGGTCAGTGGAGGCCGCTCAAAACGAGGAGAAAAGGGTCAGCGTAGAGAAGGCTCACCTGCTCTGCATCTTGCCTTTCAATTTGGTGGTCTGAGGCTGCTCCTCAGGGAGACCGTCTGGCGACAGGGACTCACACTGCGCTCGACGCTGCTGCTCCAAGTTGTACTCCCGCAGCTCCGCCAAGAGCGTACCTGGAAAGGGGGAGACATGGGTCAAGATTGATCCTGTCTTGCCAGGTAAATAATGCAGGGGACGGGGGGGGGGGTCTATTTAAGAAAACATGTACCCCATCTTTCCACTACAAAATAGTACCTAAGGTGGCTAATAATAATAATTATTATTAGAGAGAGAGAGAGAGAGTTATTTCAGCAGCAGGGGATGGAGTTTGAGAAGTGAAAGAGATAATTAATCCTCCCATGGGGAGAGAATTCCACAACTAGGATGCAGTCATAGAACATGCCCCCTCTGACATGTGCCAAACGACCTAGCATGAACCCCCATCAGGACACAAGTGATGAGTCTCTCCATCAGATCTTAGAGAGTGGGCAGGATGGTATGGGAGGAGGTGGTCCTGGACTCACATTATTTTGGGCTTTTATAAGGGATAACCAGTACTCTTAATGGCACCCAGAAACATACCAGGAACCAGTGCAGCTGTTCTAAACAGCTATAGTATGATCACACAGATCTGTTCCTGCGAGTACCCTAGCAGCTGCATTCTGGACCAAATGAAACTTCCAGAGATTCTCCATGGGGCAGCCCCATGTACAGTATGTTATAGTGTTCCAATTTTGAGATGCAAGCTCTGACCTCCCCAAAAGTGGCCGTAGTTGGTGCACCTCCCGGTCTGCAGCCACTATCTGGATAACCTGAAGTAAAGCTGAGTCCAGGAGACCTCCCAAGCCACGAACCTTACTTTCCAAGGGGAGTGCTACACACTCCAGAACAGGTTGAAGTCCCATATCTGGAGATGCTGCCACCCCAGTAGGACCACTTACGAGGTGACTCCCTCTGGCAGAGGGGTTCCAAGAGCAACTGCAGCTCATTCAGGCCTGATAGCAAGGAAAACAGTCTTTCGAGTTACTATCCTGTCGGTGAGGAGCTGTACCTTTAAACATTTCCCACAGCGTGCAGCACAAGCACGCTTAAGACATGGATGACCCCAGAGGTGCACACCGGTGCATCCTGTGGAGCCCAGAGTGTCTTTCAGCTATTTGGGGATTTACCCGACTCTTCCTTGGGGCGCTCAGTGGAGGAGGCAGGTGTGGCCACGGACCCCAGCCAGCTCCTCACGCTGGTGCATCCCCAGTCCTAAGTCTCCTTACCTATCTGCTTGCAGAGGGTGTAGCCCAGTTGCCGGGCTCCATTAAGCAGGAGCTTGAGCACAGTGTCGCGTGTGGCTGGGTCACCCCGTGAGAGTTGCAAGAGAACATTGGCAGCGTCTTCCAGGCCTTCTTCAGAGCAGGAGTGAGACGTCAGCACCTGGCACGGAAAAGGAGGAATTCAGTAGCTGCGCCCGAGAGCGGGAAGGTTCATCATTCCCTGCCTCCCTGTGTTGTGCGTCGCATCTCTTACCACTCCACCGTGAACTCACCTCCACAGATAGCTGCAGCTGGTTCTCAGTTAGGCCTGAGGCTGCCATTTTGCTGTCGGTTACACCTCCCCCTTCATACACCTTGGCTGGCGATTTGCTGTTTTTTGCAATGGCTGCAAGGAGTGACAAGACACAAGCTAGTACCGTCTTGGGATTTGAAGAGGCATCAGTAGGGAAATGACCAGAGGAAACGTCACCTAACTTTTAAACCCTAAGCCTCTATTAACTAACACTGCGATTCAAGAGCCTTGGTGGCTCTTGCTCTTGCTCTCCGTCTACACCTCCTCCATCCATTGTTGGTCAATATCCCCTTGACCAAGGCTGTGCGGGAGTACAGATATAGCACAAGGTGGGGCATTAGGGGCAGAATTCAGCTCGAGAATCCCAGCTCTTTTATTTTGTTTTTTTTTTAAAAAAAACCACACAGATTTCTAGTCTGAACGGCTGCTATGATATCCTTGAAAGTGTGTGTGGGTGATACCTACTGAAGTCTTGGCAGCCAGAGTTGGCTGAAGACTTCTAATGGCTGAGATTGAGGCTTCAGCACCCTTTAGAGCTCCGTGCTCCTCATCAAGACTGGCAAAAACACAACCAGGCGAAATAACAATAAAAGAGGTATGCAAGTTCTCACATGTGTCATAGAATCTGGTTCGCCTGGATATAGAAAATTAACCGCCTTGATCTCCCTGCCCCACTTCCCCCCCCCCCTTTTTTTAGACAAGCCCTGCCCTATAACTGGAACTAGGAAAGAAAAGAAAATGTGGGGCAGGGAAAAGTACCTCCACCTGCCCCCTTCCCTGCCCTCCCCCCAATCAACCGAAGACTTACTGGACACAGTGGTGGGGACAGTAGACGTGGCGGTTACTGTGGCAGCACCGGACGTGGCGAGAGATGCAACGGTTGCAGCTGCGGTGGCGGCGGCAGCGGCAGTGGCGGCGGCAGCAGCGGTGGCGGCGGCAGCAGCGGTGGCGGCGGCAGCAGCGGCGGCAGCAGCCAGGGCAGGGGCAGGTGCTGGGGCGGGAGGGGCGTGGTTGGCCGCCCCCTCAGCTGTGGTCTTGTTCTCAGGCAGAGCAATGGAGATGAGAGACAGCAGGCGCAACAGCTTCTCAGTCAGCAGGGAGCTCCGTCTGATCACCGGGTGGGACAGCATGTTCATCAGCTGGCCCAGAGGAGAGGCTTCCAGGCTGTAGGGGGAGCTCTCCCCCTCGGAGCCAGAGCTCACAGGCACAGATTTGATGGAGTTCTTGCCCTTGCGGCTTACGTTCATGTTATCCAGTTTGACCAACAAGTCCCAGAAGTCAGTGGAGATGCCGCTAGGGCCCGTCTGGCCCGGGCAAGGGCTGCCCGACTGCTTGGTGCCACGCTCCCGCTCACTTTCGCAGTTGGTTTCTTTGGTCCGCTGCTGTGTGAAGTGGCTGGGGAACACCTGCAAAGGCAGGGGAGGAAAAAAGAGAGAGGAGGGAGTCAGGTCCTGGGATTCATCATGGAGTCTGTGCTGAAATCCAGCTCTCGGTTCCACAGGATTATCTACCATCCCATCCAGATTCAAGAGCAACCCTCTCTAACCTACCCCCTTGCCCAAATCACACATGCACAGTTCACCTTCTAGGCCTAGAGACGCACTGGGTTCTGGACAAACACAAATGGACATTTAGATATAGTTCCCAGTAGTAGATGATCTTCCTCTAGCAAACATTTACACTATGGTTGCTAAGGAACAAGCTGCTCCATATTAGCATTAAGAGTAGCTGTTACATCCTGGGAGCCAAAGGATAAATTAGAGCACCCACCCGCAGAGCCTTACTCCAGGATACTAATATCAGTTATGTCATAGGTCAAATCTCACACAGAACATCCAGCTTGCTTCCCATAAACAGCAAATATGTTCTCTAGGCAGCACTGGAACAGACCTGCAGCAGCAGCAGCAGTTTTCACTGAAGCCAGTAGATGGGCTTTCCACATCCCCTCCCTTCTAACTAAGGCAAGCAAGGGGAAACCGTACAGAGCAAGCGGGCTCCAGGCTCTTTAGGCTACCCAGCCCACCTTTTGGCTGGGCAGTAAGTAGAAACCAGCAACAACCTACGGCGCTCACGCACACGCTTAATATCCTCTCCTTGCATTTGCCCTCAATTCCAGGTCTAGCAAGAGCTGTCTCCAAGGACAGAGAATTGGTTTGATCCTGGGTTCATGTCTCATGGATTCACTAGGTCACTGGGAATGTCAGGTTTAAAGACAATTGAAAAGAAAAGACTTCATATTAAGAGCTAAATAAAACAGTAGCAAGATAGGAGAGCTGGCCCAGCTGCCAGATGAAAGGTCGATGCCCCTCTTGCCACAAAGTAGCCTGGAACTATGCTCCTCATTGTGGCCAATTCTGGTTCTTCCTTTCATGGAGCGTAAAAGCAGACATGCAGAAGAGGCTTTCCTTTGTCCAAGGTCAGACAAAATGCCAGGTTAACAAACACTAACGCTGGCTGTTAGCACAACAGTAATAATTTTTAAAAGTTTCACAGAACTGGGGCTATGTGAAAACTCTGTTGCCTTGAAGCAGGTCAGATTGAGAGCAGGTCGGATTGTAACTTTAATGGGAGGGTGCAGTGGCTCCTCCCATTAAAAATATCCTGTACAAAATTATCTGTATATAACCTGGCCTCTGAAGCAAGAGAGAGGAGCAACCCCACTCCTGGATAACATCCATCACTGAAGGAGAACAGGAACAGCTATGATGTGGCAAACTGCTCTGGAATCACAGCTCTGATGAAGGGCAGTGAAGGATACAACATTCCGTATTTTGGGTTTTTTTACACTGATTTTAAGGGAAGCAGACTTTGCAGCCTGCTGAAAATGGAGCCTAGGCCCAACCGTCACACACAGAGAAGGGAGTGTCTGGGGCCTTTTTTTGCCGATACAACTTATGGCATTAACGAGAAGTGCTGGCAGATAACCTCAGGGTCTGAGAACAGGAAAGGAACCAAGAAGACAACTAGCCTAGCCCCTCTTTCCATGATTGGATGCTTTCTGGTAAAGGATATCCTACCAATGGCTGGCTGCTCAATCTTTCATGAAGACTCAGGAGATCTAGTAGCATTGTTGCTGAGAGCTGGCAGGGGTTGGAAGAACCAATGCTGGTTTTAACTTTATTAGCTGCTTTGTACGCACACATAGACAATTTCATGGCTCACCTGCTTTCAAATTGGGGAACTCACTGTAACCTTTAATCTAGATCTACTTTCCTGTGATCTAAGTCGTTATCCTACTTCTCAGTGGGTGGGATGAACTGTTACTTCTCTTCTTTCCGACATTTTTTGTTAACTGTCAAAATACCGTAACTTTTCCTCTAAGTTACACAGGTCCAGAGCCTTTCCTCAGAATGACCATTCCCCATCCCGAGTGGAGTACTACTCAGACAACCCTCGTCCTCACCTTGGCAAGTTGGATGAGAGTGTCAAGTACATGGCGACAGACAACAGGAGCAGCCTGTGGATGTATATGAACGGTGGAACCGGCGGCAGCGTGTTTCTCCGTGTGCTTGCGTCCTCCTGCTCGTTGGATCTGGAAGATGTTGGTTCTACAACCCAGCGCTGCGTCCATCGAGACAGAGAGCCAAGAGAGCTGCCCGGAGCTTTTGGATTCCATCTTGTGCAGGAGGTCAAGGGGCCGGCTGTCAGGGGCACAGGCCTTGGCAGCCCTTTTGCCTTTGTCGTCTGGTGCAGCAGTCCCTTTAGGAGTCTCTACGCACAGTTCACTCTCGCTGCTGCGCTGCAGGATGGACAACAGGCTCCGAATCACCCAGCTGCGCGTCTGCGCGTGGTAGCAGAGGTTCCGCAGCACCCGATGCAGCCGGCTTGTGTTCAGCTTTGGCTCGTCCACAAACAGCAGCACCAGTAGGCATGACAAGGCCTCGTGGTCCAACAGAAGGCGCCCACGCAGACGCAGCAGACTGTCCACGTTGCTTCCTGACGGCCTAGGAAGCCACAAGAGGAATTATCAGGGCGGAGTCTACACTGGGCTCCAAAAACAGAGAATCCTTTATGGTATTCGACAGGAAAAAAAACTCTCCAAAGCATGACTCATCTACCTGTGGGCAGTCATTTTTGACCACGTTATGACTACATTTTTCTCCTCTGGCTGCTTGCTCCCTGTCTCCCCTTAGCAAATTCCCAGTGTCAATCTGCTTCAGCATTAAACAGGAATGAAACTGGAAGTAGTCTGTTTCAGCCTAGTTTACACATTCCTGCCTATTGGAGCAAGTGGGAGGAGCAACCCGTACAAAGATATCTCCTCTCTGCCCCCACCCCCCAATTCACTGCAGGAAAATGGACAATTCTCCTTGCCTGTGAATTGTCCTTCTACTTGTTAGCTAGACAGTGGATTGAACACCCCAGTATCTGGACAGTTGGATGGGTCACAAGTAGAGAGAAAGAGCCAACTGCAGCACAGCCTGGCTGGCCCTGCTTGTCCTCAAAACACCCCACTTTGTTTTCAAAAGTTAGTCCCTGAACTGACCTGGGGATTAATCAGCCTATCTTTCAGATCACACGGTGGAAAAGGAGTATCCTTTTCAACTGCCAAGAAGTGACAGCTCTGGAAGGAGGAGGACTGTTTGGAGGGATGATAACAGGAGCCAGCAAGACCACAGCCCTGCTTTCCAGACTTCACAGTTAAACCCACCTCCGTGTTTGTTGTGTAGCTCAGTGGTGGGCAGAAGGCACATCATCTTCAGATGTTTCGGACTTCAACTCTGATAAGCCCTTGTCAACATGGCCAATGGTTAGGAATGCTGGGAGTTGAAGCCCAAAGCATCTGGAAATCTAGCCTCTGCCCCCCCCCCCCCCCCCCCGGTGTAGCTAGTTTGGGCCAAATACTATACTTCTGGTTTCCATTTCCCAAGTACTCTAATTTAATGTACAAGGTATCTATTTGTCCCTCCCTGGGAATCCAAAGCCTCCACTTCCTCCTCCCAAAAGGAGTGTAGCACTCTTTGCCCCAATCGCTCTGTATCGGGTACCTGCTGTGGCCGCTGCTACCACCCATCTGGAAGGTACCTCCTCTTTGCACAGCCAAGCGTGTATACTGGACACCTCTGTTTCCACTGAGTCGGCTTGTGAAGGCTGGGGAGGAGAAAGAAAAGCAAAGAGTTCAGTCTTCTAGGACCAAGAAACAGTAGGGTGGCAAAGAATGAAAGACTCCCCCCCCCCTTTACCTGGGCTACGCAAAATGGCGGACAAAGCAGAGGTGCTTGAGTGGCCAAAGAGACGCTCGTGCATAAGCTGGCGCTGCCGTGCTTCCTGTTCCCGCCGCAGAGCCTGCGCCTCAGCAGCAATGTCAGGAGGCATGACGGCCAAGACGCTGTCCTCCATGTCCTCCAGTACGCTGCGCCGCAGGTCTGATGGCAAGGTTTGGATGAAAGTCACTGGGTCCATGGGTGTGTCTGAGCTTGTACTCTGGGCCAGTTCACGCCGCTGCTGTTCTGCCCGCTGCTGGGCCAGCACCTGGGGTGGGGGACGGGGTGGGTGGGGAGATAAAGAGTAGTTTCCTTGTTAGGCACGATGGGGCAAAAGTGCAGGACTCACCCAGTCTCTCACCACAATGAGTAGGAGGCTTTATGACGTCCCACAACTCCTTCCATTCAGGGTAAGAAGCAAAGACAGAATATGGCCTGAATGCTGACACAAATGCACAGATATAGCTCTGTACGAGAAACGTTCAAATTGAAGCAGTTGTCCAGGCAGAACTGAATTCATAAACATTATGCCAAAATGGGGTGGAATTAAACGTCAGCTACCTTGCATCAACAACCAAGAGGCTAACTGCTATTAACCACTGACGGAAGCTACTGAGTAACAACGGTTGAGATTAGCTGACCAATTAAACATGGAAAAAATATTTCTTTACAGACAACAAAAAATTCAGGCTCCTCTACACCTCTCCCATGAATGTTTACGCTGCATGGTTTTATAGGAATTAATCCTCTTGATTTCTGCTCAAGATTAATTTTTGCACATTCTGCTTCTGCAGAGAAAGAGTGAAGCAAACAGACTGGATGTTTAAGTCATACCAATTTCCCCAACCTATCTCATGAGACAGGATGGCCATGGAATCCCCGTTTTTTGAGATTTGTAAAAAGAGATCAGAAAGGTGTATGGGAGGAATAGTTTAGGTACAGGTGGTCTTGTTTTAGTGCAGTGCAGAGTTGTAGATAACACGGATTCCTTCAGATTTCGCAATTCTATGACCCTCGACTGAACTGTGAGTTATCCCCTTAACCTCTAAAACCTACCTCCTCTTGGATAGCTGGAGGCAGAGCAGCCAGGAACTCTGGACTGACTTCTGTCACACCAGGGTTGGCCACTACAGGAGGTGCTGGTGTAGCGGTGGTGGTGGTAGTGGTGGTGGTGGTGGTAGGGGCAGCACGGGCAGGAGGCCGGATGCCCAACTGGTTCTGCAGGACTTCACGACGAATGTCATCAGGCAGAGCAGCCAGGAAAGATGGGTCAACACCTTCCGGAAGGTTTATCCCTATATAAAAAGAAAAGTTAAGTACAGCTGCTGTCTCTACAGAGAAGAACGAAGCTATTATTACCCCTCTTTTAGGTCCTTACCTGCCAAGGGGTCTTCCTCCTCACTGCTGGTAGACGGCAGTGGTTCTTCCAAGATGCCCCGAGAATCAGCCCCGGAAATGGCCACAGCTGAATCCCTGGTGGAGGAGCTTTCGGAGGATGAGGCAAGTGGGGAACTGGGGAGGAGTAAGTGACACGGTTAACGAAGGCAGTGCTAATACTAAAAGGACAGGTTTCCTTCTTGGATCCCATCTTTGGTCCTTACCCATCATCCACCTGCTGGCTGGGATCAGGCTGGCCCTCCCTAATGGCCTGGGTATTGGACACTTGCTGGGCTGCATCAGCTGTGGTCACAACAGGACCTGTGCCCGTCTGCTCCACATTGCCAGCCCCGCTACCCTCTCCAACGCCTTCTTCCAGGTTGCACGAGGCCAGGCTGCTGGTGTCCATGGGTGAGCCCTCCAGCTGGCTGCTGACTGCTGTCAAGGCATCAGAGTCTTCAGCCCTCTCTGGGGAGAGTGAGGCTGGTGGGATAGGAAGTAAACTCGTCAAGACAGGATACTGTACTGAATGAATAGGTCTGACCTAGCATGGCAGCTTTTGCAGTTTTGTGAAACTCAAGATTTGGGCGTAACCCTCTAGAAAAAGGCAGCCCCCCTTTTTTAAAAAGGGGGCTCATTTTAGAAACAAAGACTAAATCATTGTGGGGAAGAGTCAACATTTAATTGATCTTGCACATTTTAGCTTCCATGAAAATACATACACCTTAAACTATTGCTGCCCCTCCTGAAGCTTTAGAAGGGGGTGGGAAATCTGAGGACATTGTATGTACATACACAGGACATACAGCCAGATGTGGGGTTAACACTTGCTGCAGGGTGAAGCCTGAGGCCACTTACTGATGGTGGGGGCGGGTGAAAGCTCCATCTGCGTGGCCTCGGCGTCTGTGCTTGGCCGCCCAGGGCCCGAGTCCTCCTGCTCCACCGGCATCAGCAGCTGTCCAGAAGCCTGAGCGATAGACTGCCCCACCAGCTCCGAAGGGAGCTCGCCTGCCCCTGCTGCCTGTTGCTGCTGTTGCTGGGGGCTCTCCAGCGTGACCAGAGTCTGCTTAGGGCCAGCTGAGGCGTCTTCGGTGGCAGTTGGGACCGCAGGATAGCCGTTGGGATGGGCGGTGCCATCTGGGAGCCAAGAGAGGGAGGGAGGCTTAAAACCCAGGCTGCTGAGCAGCAGGAGGGTTTCAAACACGGCCCTTGGCTTCACCCTTTTGGCAACGCAGAGCTACACCTCCAATGTCAGCTCAAAGCGAGACACATGGATAAACCCACCACCGTCTTGGGTACTTCACCCCACCCAGGGAAAGTAGTAAGTTGTATAGTTATCTCTGATTTGGGGCACAAATCCCTACCCCGCAACAATACAACTTACTACCTCACCCCAGAAGAAGCAAACGGTACAACGGCCTACCAGTGTCACACAAATTGGCCCTTCCCCTATTCAGAACTACCAGCATAGCAGTGTTAACAGCCCCTCCCCACCCAAATGCCGCTGCCCTTTCACACAGACAGGGGAACACCCGTGCTGGCAACCCTTTTCCCCAAACCACGGGAAGAACCGAAGAGCCCGGCCTGCTGGGATTACCTCCCCACTCTCAACTGCCCCTCCGCCCAACATCCACTCCTATGGTCAAGGGACTTATGGATCATATCCTGACTCAGGGCTTTGTTGATTCCCAATTCCCTTCTCGAGCCCGTGTCCTTTCCTCCTAGAGCTAGGCGTAGCGTCTCTCAGTAGCTTCTTTCATCTTCTCTTCAGGGCAGGCAATGCTGGCATGATGAGGTGGGAGTCCTCATAGGAAAGACAGTAGATTGTATAGTTATCTCCAAGACCGGGTATGACCCTAAAACTATACAATCTACTACCTCATCCCAGGGGGTCCAGGCACAGCATCTACTTCGGCTAGGCTTGGGAGAAGAAACTAGACAGAGATCCAGGAAGAAGTAAGTTACCTGTAAGGTTTTGCTCAGTGGAACTGTTAGATTGAGGCACTGGTCCCTGCAGAGGCAAACCAACAAAAACATCAGAGTGACTCAGAATTTATCCAATTCAAATGCAGACTTTGAAGACACATCTAGGCAGGAAATCGCATTATGCAGCTTTTGCCCTCTAGGACAGGAAGAGGAGGGGACAGCTTCAGGCCCACTTCCCATCCATGCCCAACCCCTACAATGCTCCCAATCTGCTACAATCTAATCCCTGTGAAGCAAAAGTCTATCAGAATGTCCCACGTTCTAAATACTGTATCTGATCTAAAATTTAAGGATGTTGCCCTTGAATGGATCACATAAAGAAAGTATCTGAGTATCCTACCTGCTCTGCCCCCCACAACCCAACAAACCTGTTAAACTATCTTAGGGAACAATGCTATGGACCCTAAACAGTGTCTGTGGGGCCTTAGGGTATTTCGGATTCCCTGATCTGAAGTCAGAGACAGCGTTCCAACTTTGGAGGGGGGGGTGTGGAATCAGAGCTCTGCCCCCCTCCTCCTTGCAGCTGGCATGGAAAGAACCACGCTGGCTGCTCTCCGAGGTCGGGAACTGGACCTCAGAAAAGGGGACGTGTCGGTGGGCAGGGAGGGCAGGGAACTGGAGAGACCAGGATACAGGTTATCCTGAGGCCCCCTCCAGTCTCCTTTCCTCTCCCTCCGAAGCACCCAAGCTAGTCCATCTAGCAAAAAATGCAGGCTGGGAGGACAGGGAAGTGAAAAAATCCCTCAATCAAGCGTGTAACCCATAGAATTGTTCCCTTAGTGAAAGAGATATCCCCACAATTGTGAAAGGTTTGATGTTTTTATTATTCACAGCAACTAAAATTCCAAATAGCTATATATTGGAAGAGGAGACAATCCTCTCCCAATAAGGAGGTGGGACAGCCTAACAATGAACGGGTCAAGATATCAATCCAACCGAAAACTGTCAAACCCTATTAAGACACTGTATATCTGGGCCTTGCTCTGTTCAATTAATGTCCACCTCTTTCCTGCTCACTACGACAGTCTCCATTCTTAACAAAGCAACTTGTTTGATATTGTTTTGTTGCTATAATTGGAAAAAAGAATTTAAAAGAGGAACAGGAACAAGGATTGGCTCTAGCGTCTAAGAGAAGAGTGAGGTGATCGACGGTGCTGAATCTACTCTCCTTGCCTACAGGCAGAAGCGTTTCTATTTTACGGCCTCTAGCATTTAGTTCACTTAAGTAAACACCCGTCTCTCCCTCTCACCCACCCCTTTTTAAAGTGGCTCACTGGCCAAAATTAAAATTGCCCTTAAGTAAAATGCGTTTTGGATCCTGCTTCTAGGGGAAATAGGCTTGCTATCTTGTCAAGCTGCCTATTGCCTAACCACATCGGCGGGCATGTTTATTTTGAGTTATGAGTACTCAAGTCACATTTACAACCCAGTGGCATATATTTAAAGTCGCCCCCCCCACCCCGGCAAGGTCCTTTGCACAAGGAGACACAGCTGGAATCAGCCTTGCAACTCAAAAAGCTTGTCCTTTCAGGAGCCTTTAAAAAGGCCCACAGATGATTAAGCTGGCCTTCCAACCTGAGCACTCTGCTCCTTGTCATCTCCATCCTTGGCTTTGTCTGCCACCTTTGCTTCCTCCTCAGCCAGTTGCTTGCGTCTTTTCTCTCTGCGCTCCTCTAGCTCCTCATCCCTCAGTGACTCTAGGTGATTGATGATGGGTACTTTGACCACTGGTTGGAGAAAACACAACAGATTAAAGAAGAAAAAGAAAAGAAGGCACCAATCAGAGACAGGACTGCCCTGCCCAAAGGAAGAAAAGCTACCTCATCGTCTCACCTGAAACACAGTCATGCATGCTTTCTGCATCTAGTACTTTGCACTCTTCTGTCCAGCGCGTCAGGGCAGTGGGAATGCTTGACAAGGTCCCTAAGGAGAAGAGTGGAAGGGATGACATTTTTGGATAAACTCATATAATAGCTCAAAAAAACAAAAACACAACACCTTGTCACCAAGACACACTGCTGCGCTTTGGTCCAGTTCTCATCGTCCCCGGGACTGAGTGTGCAAAAGCTCATTCACACACGTACGTATATAATTTCATTTCCCTACACTCAGTCGGCAGCTGAATGGATGAACCTACTCCACTGATAAACGCTGCGTTTGAGGTGGTGGACAATATGAACATTCTGAAGTCTCTCTGATCACTAATCCACACATGCAAGTAATCAAGAGATAAAACGGTTGTGAGTCATTCCCTATTCTGATGGCTCACACTAGGGGTGGGACAATTCAACGACTTGCTAAATTCTTCAAAGCAAACGATCATGCGGGACAGTATGAAGTCATCTCTAATTGCGTGAGGGTAGAAAATAAAAGATGTTGGAAGTTAGTTTCAGAAGTGGGCCAGAAACCAAAACTAAATTACCCCTCCCTAAGATGCTAATACAAACCAGAGGTTTCAATAGAAAGCACTGCCATACTTAAGAGATAAAGGATTTACTGCATGGCTATAGTTTAATACAGTCTGCACAAAAGACAGAAGTATAAACATCTAAGAAAAACAGATTGCCATCTTCTGAAGTAAGATGATTTGTTAAATATCTGGACTTTTTACAGCAATTTCCTTTTGAATAACTCAAAGTAGATCCAAGTTCTTATATATTAAATAACGAGGAAGATCACTTGGAAAAGGAAAGAGATGAAGGCAAAAGGCAGAGATGAAACAGATTTTAGGAAGTGTTTCCAGTAGGCGGAAGCAATAAAAGGCCTTTTACCTCTTATACTAAAGGTTTCCATAGCAAAAGTTTAAATACATGGCTCTGTCCCCACTAGCTCAGGACCTCAGTTCTTTCCTGAGACAAGGAGGAGCAAGCCATCCCTTCTTCTGCTACAATCTTCTGTTTTCAGTGAATTTACAGCCTGCATAGAAGATGCAGTTGCTGGGGTTCTCACCTCACCCTGCCATGTCAGTCAAGGAGTAGGCAAATAGATCCACTCATGGGCAGGCAACGCCAGCTTGCCACTTTAAATGGCAGCTTGCAGCACTCAGCTGCAAACAGAGCTAAGTGTGAGTTAAGTGCCTGCAAAATCACAAGACACAATTCTGGGGGGGGGGGGGGGGAGAACAGTATTCCTTGCACTGATGTTAGTATCTCTGAGGCACTGCCATCTGGAAGGGAAGCTCTGATGAGGTTTGACTGGATCAGCAGTTTCAGGGGGGGTTGAGGGAGAGATGGTGCCAATATACCCCATAAGTGATTGGGTGACCAAACATAAAGGACTCATGTTGCCCAACACTGTGATTTCACTGGACATAGGGCAACCCTGGAGTGCATCGTCCCTTCACTACACTTACCTGCTGTTTACCATTCCCCTCTCTGGTGTGGCACAATTTACATATATAGCTAAAATGTGGCCAGTTTGCAGTTATGGAAAGAGAACCTGACCAAACATGGCTGGATCTATCAGCATTTGATACTACGTTTGCTTAATATAGGAAACAGTTGTGTGTTTTGAAGGATTTTTATTTTTTCTGCTAGCTGAGAGCCTCCAAGTGATGGATTTCCAGAACGTAGAATTTCAATCTGGGTGGGGTGGGGAGAAGGTTCCTGGCCATACTCATCCTCTTGACTGTATCCAGGACACTAGTCGAAACCCAGCTAACCATTTCAACCCCTAATGCTTTAGCAATTGGTTCCTGAGGACTTGCCTGCCTGGCTGGTGGCCGTGCTCTGGTCGTGGAAGAAGTCATCCAGCAACTCATCGTCTGAGCGGGCGATTATATGCACATCGTCATTGCCTACTAGAAGGCGAGCTCGGCCTCGACTCTGCAGCGGGAGGCTGCTGCTTAGCTGGAGGATGTCTGCAGCTGCAGAAGGGCCCAGCAACCTAAGGAAGACACACAACTGGGAATAGCAATGGGACTGGTTTGGTCCTACACAAAGGTGCAGCAACTTCTGGGATGAGGGGAATGAGCGGAAGACAGAAACTTGCTTCTTGGAACAAGGTTATGGGAAGGCATTTAGGGATGGGGGTAAATCAAATTGGGTTGGGATGCTGTCTAAAAGCTTAAATCCATTGCCTGCCATTGTCAGTTTTAGACAAAATGTTTTTCGCCCCACCCTTCCCCTTCGTCTCACCTCTGCAGGATAAGAGGTGGGTTGGGCTGCCGGGTGCCAGGATAATGCACATGGATGGTATGGCCAGTGTTTGCCGTCAGCTGTCGTAGTGTCCTCTGACTGCGGCCAATGCCTTGTGCCAATCGGGTAGTGGAGGAGCCACTACCCAAGGTCAAGGAGCTATGGTCCGCATGCCGCACCATGAGCGGGTGAGTGGCAGGAATATTGCCAGGCGATGGGGGAATGTCCGCTGGGAACAAAAAGAGGAGAAATTAGCAGGCCGAGATGGGTTGGTGAAGACGTAAGTAGATACATTTTCCTAGAGGAGAAAGCTAGTCTGACCCCAAGATCAGTGAAGCTGTAACCATAAAGCCTTCTGAATTTAAGAGAAACTTTTTGGAGCAAGGATTTATCCAAGGAGGTTGTCTGGAACAAGGCAGGAATACTATTCCATTCCAAAAGCGATAAGAAAAGAACAGTTTCCTAGTCCTTAAACATCCTGGCCCCCAAACCCCACAGGAATCAGCCATTAGGATATCACCCATGTCCTATGGCTTCCAGATTTCAGAGTTCTTACTGGCGCTGGAGAACATGTTGTCAAACTCTATGATGAGGTCATCTTCACGGTCAAAGCGCTCAAAACGCACCAGTGGAGAGGCATTCATATCAGGGTAGTCTTCATCTAATTCCATCTCAGAGCCATCGTCGTCGTCTTCCTCCTCTTCGCCTTCTTCACCTTCTTCATCATCCTAGAGAGAGAGAACACCAAAGCCAAGGCTCAGCAAATACTGTCTAGAATGCAGGATCTTGTATTCCAACACCCCCACCTCCACCCCCTCTTTAATCACCCTCCCTACCGAGAGCCAGGGATGGAGCCAAGGAAATTACTGGAACAGACTGAACTCTTACTTCAACCAGATCTAAAAACCAGACACTATGGTTGCCAGCTCTGGTTAATATTGCTTCCCACTACCGACTTTCATCTGTGACCGCCCTTTCCTGTCATTTTGAACAAGATTCCCATATTAAGACGGCAAAGCCCATGCAGGGGAGACTTCTGCACTGGGCTCCCTCCAACGACTCTACCTGATCATCTTCATCTTCCTCTTCCTCCTCCTCTTCTTCATCCTGACTGTCATCCTCATCCTCATTGCTGCCACTGCTGTCTTCCTCCTGTGTGTGCTCCTCCTCATCCTCAGGATCCAGGATATTCATAGAATCTAGAGCAGATTGGAGAGTGCAGGTAAAGTGAGTTGGCTTCTGCTAGTTAAGTGACGATCCTTCCAGTTAACATCCTGGCAAGATTTCTCAAATTCCGCTTGCCAGATAGGGAAAATCTAACAGAGCCAGATTTCAGAAACTCCCACCTCCCACCTTTTTTATTAGGAGAGCTCAAGTCCATAGCCACCCTTGGTACTATGCTAGGTCTCCCTTCTCCTGCACTGACCCCCCCTCTCACCCTTAAAGATTACTACAGGCACTTCTAGACTCCATGTAACATCTTAGGCAATGCCTCACCTTCCCTGTTGGCCTGTAGTGTGGAAGCCTGGCTCAGATTGGAAGGTGCCTCATCCATCAACACATCCTCCTGAGACTCATCCTCTCCACTTCGGCCCACTGAAGGACACAAGGGCAGTGTATAGGACTTAGCAAGGTTATGAGCAAACAACCCTTTTCCCTTAGAGGAACTCCTGGGCTGTCCCCAAACCTGATGGTAGTGGCCATTTATCTGTGAACGCCCATTAGGGTCCGGATGTGGTGCTGCTTAAAAAACACACTGGTGACAATGTTACAGGCAGTTATGAAGCCGCTATCATAAGCCATTTACCCCTCAAAAGGTTTCTTCCCACCCGTGCCCAAAGTTATAGAAACGGACCCCTGCTAAAGGGAGAACATGCAGTGCTGGCATATGCCAGCTACAGCACAGCACCCATGCTGTGCGGGAAACAAGAGCTGCCGGGGGAGGGGGGGCAGGAAGAGCAACAGATTATCTCTACCTGGATGAGTACTCATTTCATAAAAGGCAGGATTTACTTCATTATAGCAAGGAATGAAAATGATTTCTTCAGGTCACATGCAGGAAAAAAGACTCTGAATCCATAGGTCTTGAAGGGCAACTCTGGGGTCAGAATCTGGGCCTGGCACTCACCTATTATGGTACTGTTCCCTGAGCCACCATCCTGCTCCAACAACTCATCAATCAGGTCCTCCAGCTCATTTTCCACCTAGAAGGGCAGAGAGGGGCACTTTAATGAGGTCCAGATCCTCACAGCCAAATAAGCCCACAACGCAGGCTTGCTAACATTTATCCGATTTTTGCCAAACGCTGTTCTGCAGCCACCCCTGCCTCCACGTATCAGAAGTCTGAACGAAGCAAGCAAAGACAGTGCAGGTTTGCACAAAATTAAGTCCAGCTCGCATTCAGGCATTTTAAAGTAAAGCCCTGGTCATCGCAAGCTTTTGCCCACGCTTCCTTTGCACGCTGTCCCAGACCAACTGTAGCTTGAGGCAACACCAGCTGCGGTGCCACCTATATTCCTGTGATCACATCCTGCACACAACGCAGAACCGCCATCCGTACCTGCATCTCTTGCGTGCTCAGCACCTCGGGCTGCCCTGCAATCACCACAGCATCAGTCTCTGCTTCCCCGTCCATGATGTCGCCATCGGCTACTTCGGCTTGGGCAACGTCGTGGTCCTCCTCAGGGGCCTCCGCTTCCCCACTCTCTCCTGCAAGGTAGAAGAATGTCAGGGGGCCTTAGGGTTGCCCTCCCAAAGGGGACGGATCAATGGAGGTTCATAAAGAGAGATACCAGAAGGATTCCTATCCAAGGAAGGGAGCTGCAGGCAGACAGACATGGAGAAGCTAATTATGGCGCAAAGTCGGGTAAATGGTACAGAAAAGGTGAAGGCTGCACAGACCACAAAATGATGGATGCTAAGTAAATGTGGGCCAGATACCTGCATCTTGTTGGCCGCTGCTGGCATCCCGTGCAGCTCCCTGAGCATCCTGCTCTGCCTTGCTCTTGCTTGAGGCACTCTTGCTCCCAAAGAGACTGCTGGGCTGATTGACGATACGGGATAGCGTCTCCAGGGGTTTCAAGGCTGCATTCACTGTGTTGGCCATGTTGGGACTTTGGGGAACAAACACATACAGATGAGTTCTAGACTGTGACCACTGACGTTAATAACAAGGCAAGGCCATTACAGAGTAAACCCTAGCTGGGGTGGAGATTTGAGAAAACTCCAATGAAATGGGAGTCTATCAGTTCTTCTGGCTCACTCAACATGGCAGTGAATTCTGTACTGAAGACAGAGAACAAAGGACAAATCATATTGGAAACCAGGGACAGAACTCGCATCTTACCTTTGCCCCCTACACCGTTTGACACCCCCGTAGTCTTGAAGCAGCCCCCCTGCCCACCCACCCACTCACCCATCCACACCTCCTTGGGAAATTGAGACAAGTACCTGGACAGATCAAGGCTGTGGGGCACCCTGGCCAAATCATTGACCAGACCCTTCTTGAGGAAGAGGCGGATGATGTTGTTCATGCCATTGTGCTGTGTCTTAGCTGTGGCACTGCTGTAGAAGCTGGAGGTGGACGGGCACGATTCCATGATGGTGCTGATGATGCACATGACTGCCTGCAGCCTGGAATCAGACACGGCACTGTGGTTAATGGAAGCCTCTGCCAGGTTTCTGCGCTTACCAGGACAACATCAGCAAATCCTGCCACACCCCCAAGCTCGGTAGTATTCTCCTCCTTTCCTGCTGCAATTATCTTCTCTTTAGGAAGTGCTGTGCCTGTTCTTATAGAACACCGGGAAGGAAGCTGGCATGCCCTTTGTTGGAGAGCTACTGAAAGCCACGAAGTGCCTGAATCGCAAGGCTGTAAGAGCATTCGTTCAGAGCTCCAGTACTATCGTTTTTCTGAAGCGCTGATCTGTCCCAAGAAGGAACACCACCTCAGGATCTCCCACCTCGCTCACCTGGCATGTTTCTCGGTGCTCTCTGCCATGGCCAGTGCCCGGCCCAGGGCTGCCTTAACTTCATTCACCAGGGCCACCTGGGCATCTGTACCGCTACCTGCTGCAGCCAAACTGGCCAGGAAGAGGCGAGCCAAGGCTGGTGTGTCTTTGTCTTCTGCATTCTGGGTGTGGGGGAGCAGATGGTCCAGGACAAAAGCTAAGACACTACAGTCCTGAAATGACACAGTAAGATCATTAGCAGAGTCCAGAATGCCTGGTCTTCTTTCCCTTACAACCCTGCCAGCAGCCTCTTTACACTCAAGAGTTTTTCACTGTCCCTTGGACTTAGGGTAACTATGAGCACTGGCCCCAATGTCTTCCTTTATGGATACCCTGCTCCCATCCCATAGTTCCTTGGCATTGCTCATACAGTGCTTTTTAAGGCTTCTCACCTCCTTTATGAGCTCAGACTGGCCCACAGTATAGTTGTAGTTTGCAATTAAGGTCGCGATGCCCACGTACGAGCGCACAAGCTCTGCCAGCAGCCGCAAGATGGTGGAAGTGGGCATGAGTGGCTTGCTTCCTTTGGCCTTCTGCTTGTTCTCTTCTGCTGCTTTATCACCTTCCTTATCTTTATTTTCTCTTGATTCTTCAGGAGTGGAGGCTATGGGGCAGAAGGGAAAGGATCAGCCAGTGCAAGGACTATTATTATTATTATTATTATTATTATTATTATTATTATTATTAATTACACTTATATACCGCCCCATAGCCGAAGCTCTCTGGACGGTTTACAAAAATTAAAAAGATTAAGCATTAAAAAGACAATATACAAAATTTAAAACCACAAAACAGCCGTCACTAAAACACTTTAAAACATTTTAACTGTTAGGCCTGGCCACAGTGTCAATCAAAACCTCAACTTGAGCTATTAAAATGCCTGGGAGAAAAGAAAAGTTTTGACCTGGCGCTGAAAAGATAACAGTGTTATCTATTCCAAACCAAGTATCAGAATCAATGAGGTAGACTTTACCGAAGCAAAAGTTTGGTCTCACTTTGGGACGCCAGAAAAAGAACTGAAGGACACCATCTTTACAACTAAGTCAAAGTAAACTGTCTGCTTTGAAGGGAATAGGGGCACTCTTGAAGTGACTGGGGTATGGAGATGTCATTTGGAGGCTGGTTTAATCAGATTACCAAATGCAGGAGACCTTCAGGGGAGATCCCCTGGATCGGCATTAGACATTGTGCTTCAGATTAGTCATGTGTCAGATCAACAAAGATGGTACTTACCATCACCTTGGGGTGTCCCAGACTGGGAAGTCTCAGCAGTTGCACTATCAGCAGCAAAGACTTGAGCCTAGGGAGGAAGAGGGAGAAAGCAATAGTAAGAAGATGGACACATTGACTTAAAATTCACCAAATACGGGGAGCGGAGGGAAAGAGTGGACAGTACAGATTTCCAAACATGACCAATGATTACATTTCCCACTGCCAATTATAGCTATGGAGCAGGTGTGAATATGCAGAGAACTCAAGAGGGCCACTCACATCTGGACAGTGTCTCAGATGCAGACCAAAAGCCCAAGCCATTGAAATCTCTGATTAAAAATGCCCTGTAAATGAAATGTTATAAGTTTTGCAATACCACTGTAGAAATACAAGAGGATCTTTCAGAGAAACCACTTAATGAATTAAAGAATTACTGAGATTCCTTGGACTTGTTTGTTTGTTTAGAGTCATTCCCCCAGAGATGATAGGAGAACTATTTAAAATGCTGGTTCCAGGAACAGCCCAGAGGGACTCACATTGATGCCAAAGCCTGTCTGAGAGTCAAAGTCACTGCCCTGACGGGTCAAAGTGCGGTACACGTCGTCTCCAATATCTTGCAAGATCTGGCTCACCTCCTGGTTAATAAGGCTTCCCTTGGGATCATTCTTGTCGGCTGGAGAGGGAATTGAGAACATGACCATTATTGGTAATGTCTCCTCAGAGAGCTATCACTTACATATATTTCAAATTCAAAGTGATATTTTCCCCAAGAAGATACTGTAGTTTCTCTCCCACCCACCTTTTCCATGACCCTATGATTTCCCGAAAGAAAAACCAGTTTTTTACCAGTTTTCCTGGGGGAAAGCGAAGTGGTAAAATGGTTTTGTAACAGTGTTCATTGCACATAGTGGGCAAGAGAAAGGACCGGCCAAGAAGACATCAGCAATAAGAGATGCCTTGAAAAGAATTTCCTTCCACATTGTCCCAGGCTGTCACATTACCTTCATCAGGGGCGTGGTAGGCAGCCAGAGCATTCAGCATGTCATAGATCACCTCCTTGATAGTGTCAGGTATGACAGGCAGCGGTGAGGGTTTCACTGGGGTGGTTTTCACCAGCTGCACGGCATTGGGGCCTTTGATCCGCAAGTTCTCGAATTCGTCGTCAGAGGCTTGGGGAGCAAAAGGAGAAAGAATAAAAAGAACTAGAGCAGCCAACACTGGGAACAGGGCCTGCGACATAAGGTGGGAGGGGTCATGTTGCTTTGTCATGTTTTATATCTGTCTTGGGTTCCTCCCCTCCCCCCCCCACGAGTTCTACTACAGGCTCCGTTCCTCCCCTCTATCCCCATCACAGAGCTCCTTCTACTTCCAGATATGAATAATCAAGAATCTTATTCTGATGTGCACACACAAATACATACACAGAATTAGCCTGGCCACTGCAGGGGAACCAGCAAGGTTCTGAATTACTTACCAGTACCAGAGCCACGGGGAGCAGGCAGGGCAATGCGAATGCAGCCATTGGCTACCTCAGTGAAGATCTCAGGATTGCGGCAAGCAGCTGGGCCTAGCACTCGCAGGATGTAGTTAATCTCCCGAGAGCCCAAACTACCCGACACTACACCTGAAGTGGTGCTGCCTGCTCCACTGGTGGCTGCTGAGCGCACAACCTGAAGCAGACAAAAATGAAGAGAAAGGCATTAAGGAAACAGGCAACTAAGACACAAGCGGGTGTGAAACAGCTGTTAAAAAACCAAAAGCAATCTTAGGCTACATCAACAGAAGCACGGGGTCCCGGTCACTATTGCCAGTATTTGGTGCTGGTCAAGGCCATGGCTGGAGAACTGTGTCTAGTTCTGGGCATCACATTTTAAGGAGGACATTGACAAACTGGAGAGTGTCCAGAGAATGGTGACCAGAATGGTGAGGGTCTGGATACCATCCTATGAGGAGTAGGGGTGGGCAAATTGTGGGTCTCCAGATGTTTTAGTCTTGTCAGGTGCGGGCCCTTAGCTTCCTTTGTAGTGAAAACTGTCAATTTATGTTTTTAGTCAATTACCATTATTATGTAAACTACAAACAAACAGGTCTTGCTTCAGGCTACAGACAGTATCCTCATGCGGAAACCGACAACAAATTTTTTTAGCAGGCTTTGCATCAGCTTCAGGGGTAAAGCACCATGAATGATAGTTGCTACTAAACTGCTGCTGGCTCCTACAGACCCCTCTTCTCAACCTGAGTAAGCTACCAAGTCCTACCCTCAAGGTGGGTCTTTCCACGGGGTTGTCTTCCTTGCTGCAAGTCTCTTGGAGCACCTCATGACCTGGGTTACTCCTCCCTTTCTGTCTAACTCTTGAGCGTCTTATAACTACCCTTTCCTCCTCTTCGTTAGGAGCCTGCTTTCCCATGGGTTCAGAGGACCCGGCCTGGCTGTCATCCAACTGATTAGGTGGGCCCAATCCCTACAAGCCAACAACTCCCATCAGCTCTCATCCTTGGCTATTTGTAAGCCAAAGCATCTGGAGGACCACAGGTTGCTCACCTTTGCTCTAGAGAGCAAGACTAGAATCAATATGTGGAAATTGAAGGGAAACAGATTTCAGCTAATGTTAGGTGAATGGTCCTAGCAGTACAAGTGGGCATAGTGTCCATTTCAGTGCGGAATAGCATAGGTTGTCCAACAGCATTAGCTTTTACTGTTGCCAGTCTGGCCCACAATGGTACAGTGGAACAGTTTGCCCTGAAAAGTGATGGGCTCTCCTTGACTGGAAGTATTTAAGAAGAGGCTGAATGGCCGTCTGTCATTGGATGAGATTACCTCCAAGGGCCCTTCCAGCTCTATGAATACGGAAGCAACAGCACCTTCTACATGGTGTGCTGGCCGGAGCCAAGCCTCAATGTTAAGTGTGCATTAAGTGTGCATTGCCTACAGAGGGAGAAGGAGATTAAAGTTCAGCCTTCTCCACAGAACGGTGAGCATGAGATGAACCATACCTTCTCCATGGTGTGATGCAGAGTGCAGGGGTCCTCAATGATGTGCCGGAAAAGCAAGGTGACAAGGGGTGTGAAGCCGTTGAAGCCAGAGCTCTGTGTTAGGCCCAGGATCATGCGCGTACTCTTCAGCTCAGCAAACATCATGGCATATTTGTGGTGGCGGGTGAGGCGCAGACAGAGGCGCAGCGTGGCGTGCAGAGTGTCTGGTTCCACAGGCACACCCAACATGCTGACGCAGGCACGGATCAAGACTGTCACCATCTCCTCCGTCAGGCCCTGGATGAGGATCTCTGATGGTTTGGCTTCTTCGGAAGGCACTTCCTTCTCTGGGGCTAGGCTGTCAGCAGGCACTGGGCTATCTGATGTGGGGGAGAGATAAAAGAGACCTGAGGAAGCAAGTCCAAATCTGCTGCTCTCTAGGCAACCCAGAATTGAGAATAACGTGGTCAGTACCATTTGCCTTCTCCTCCTTAGGCTTGATTTCCACCTCTTTCCCCTCCTCCAAGGTTCTCTCCAGCTCTTGTCCATTGCCCTCCTTCACACTCTTGCTAAGCCGAGGCACCCTGAGCAAGGTCAACATGACTGGACGCCTGTTTCCAGTTTCTTCATTCACCTGTGCATTCAAGGAAACAAAGGAGGGGGTTAGGAGCACCACATCCCAAGGGCTTAGCCCAAGCCCACCAGCTTAGCAGAGACCCAAGATGATATGCCCAACAAAGCCTATACCTGCACCATTGTAGTGAATTGCACCGTGTAGCGCCGACGGCCAGCAGTGAAGCGCACACTGGTCTCTCCTGCTTTCCATGCCGTGTCAATAGTGCTGTTGTTGCTCGCACTGTAGCTACACCAACGCCCTGAGCGATCATCAAACCAGCGCCAGTTGTTGCCATTGGCCTGGAGGTACTGGGGAGAAAGTACACAGGCTGTCTGCAGTTGCAGGCCTAATGCAAACCTGTGTATGACTACTCAAAAAGTAAGCCCCAATAAATTCAATGGGACTTACTCCCAGGTGAGTATGAGATTGTAGCCCTAAAGCACATTGCCTCCCACTTTGGCAACAACCTACAATCAAGGCTGTTGATAGGTTGTTGAGTTTGATGTGTGAACCCAGAGCGCTGGATTGTTTAGGAGCTAAACAACCCAGGGGTTAACCCAAGATTTGTTGTACAGTTAACTAAACAACCCAGTGCTCCAGGTTTGCAAGTCACACTCAGTAACCTACAAAGAGGTTGATCATAGGTAGCTGATTAAAAATGTTGAGTGGCTGGCATGCTGGAGGCAGCATGCTCACCCTGAAATCATAGAATCATCGAATCGCAGAGTTGGAAGGGGCCTATAAGGCCATCGAGTCCAACCCCCTGCTCAATGCAGAAATCTACCTTAAAGCATCCCTGACAGGTGGTTGTCCAGCTGCCTCTTGAAGGTCTCTAATGTGGGAGGGCCCACCACCTCCCTCTCCCACTCGTGCACGACAGCCCATGAGTTGTTTAACCCATGGGCTGTTATGTGCAAAGTGGCCCATAATTCCATAACCCACCGTGGGAGAAGGAACCCCTCTGTCTTTTGCTCTGCCTTCTAGGGAATGGCAGGGTTCCCAGGTTGCTTCTCAACTATGGTTGTGGAGCATTTAAAACAAAAGAAAAAAAGAGTTTGCACCTCCCACACTACTGCCTGAGCTCATACCTTGTTCATCTGGGCCCTCCTCTTGGAGGAGATAGCTGTCTTCTCATAGAAGTCAATCAGCAACAGCACTGGAGTGATCCACCTGTGAGAGGCAAGTTAAGTAGGTCAGGAAAGACCACACATAAAATGCACTGGATGGACATGCCCGGATAATGGAGCCATAATTAGGATTGCAGGCATGCTAAAGTAACAGTAATAAGACCTTCTTGCCTCGCCGCTCTCTAGCCAGGCGAGGTTGATATACACCAACTCCAACACGGTCGATTCAACAGCCAGGGACAAAAGCAATCCCATTGCAGGTCAGTAACTACCTTCAGTATTTTTCAGTATGAATTGCATGAGGTACAGTTACAAAATTGGGAGCCGCCTGGAAGCAGCCTGAGCACAGGTGAACTCGGAAGAAAAGCCTGCGTGCCGCATAAGCCTGGGAAGACCGAAACCTGGCTGAGGGTCTCCCCAACTTCCCATCCTTTCTTGTTCTATTGCTTACTTTGGTGTCTGCACCTCCTTCTGCTCCTTGGCCGCCTGCAGGCAAGGCTGCACCACTTCCAGCAGTTTGATCAAAACGTTGAGAATGCCACTAGACTCCACCACACGAGCACATGGCAGCTTCAGCTCCTGGGGGCAGACAAAAGCAAGGAGGGTGGCACTCGTGCAGCAGAGGGCAAACCGGCTGTCCCATTAAGCTCTTTGCCAAAGTCAACGTTCTAAGTAATATCGTTCTTGTACAGCCGAGTCAAGAGGATCGGAAGGCATTTTATGTGCCAATGTATTTCTTTTCTGCTTTACTGCGCAAGTCCTTAAAGCAACTCTGACGCATTTTTTTTAATGTAGGAGTTTGTGACAGAGTTTGGCATGAAATACTCCTGCCGTATAGAATGCCCCCTATCCCACAGAATTGTAAAGTATGCAGGCTGTAGCTTGTTTCCCCCCTCTGTCTCTTTTATTTGTGAGCATTCTCATTTTCTTTTTATTTGGCCAAGTTCTTCTGTATCTCTTCATGCTTGAAATTGTTTATTGAAATATCAAATGCAACAATACCAACACTTAAACGGAAGAAGAGGAGCCATTAAAGTCTCAGTTACCAGCTGATCATCCGGAACCTTCACCCAGCCAAACAAATGCTCTTCTAAAGAGAAACATTTTTACAATTCAACTAAATGCCGGGAGAGTTGACTGGGTGTGCTCTTATGGAGAAGGGAATTCATAAGAGAGGCAATGCCACTAGAAAAATCCCTTGATTTAGTGCTTGCCGGTCGGGCTTCAAATGGCAGGAGGGTATACCTGACAGTGGCCTACTCAGATTAGCTTTAAGGCACAGGTGGGCAGAAGATAGATCTGAATCTACTGGTAGGTCTCTGCCTGATTTGAGTGGATTGGTAAGAATCTGTGACTTCTAACAGTTTAATACCAACAGCAATATTATGAGTAAATAAATTAATTAAACAAAATTAACCCCTCCACCCTAAAACAAGACTACATTGCTGAAATGAAGGAAACCTGGGGTAACTGGAAGTGGTTTTTATGTCGCAGGACTTTTAAACTCTTTTAGTTCCGATACTGAAAAATTCCTGGGCTCAGAATTCTTTAATTGTAAGCACATGGTGGGTTTTGGGTTTTTTTGTACTGAGCTCAAGTTGGTGGATTTCAGGGTTCAAGTAAAAAATGAAGTAGATCCTGCAAGTCTGAAGTCCGTCCACCACTGTTTTTAAGGGTCACAAAGGGACTTATGGGCTGAGACATTTGCTTCAAATACCTCGGTCCCGGTCCATTTAGGGAAGATGTGGGGAACCATTTTGAGCCCAAGGTCCACATTCCGTCATGGCTAACCTTCCATGGGCTGAATGCTATTGGTGGGTGGGGCCAAAGTAAAGAGCGGTCAGCCACCCACCCATAGACAGCCTGATTAGCTTCTGTACTGGCAGTATAGGGGGTGGCAAAGGCTGGTGAAGCACAGAAAGAGCGCTCTGCCTCACTGGGCCCTATGTATTGATCAGGCCGGCGGAGTAGCATACTCTTCTCCACTGCTCTGCTGAGCAGCAGGGGAGAGAGACTGCAGAGAACAGCTCTCCTGGTCTCTCTGTGATCTCCCGCCTCCCCACCCCAACGGCTCAGGAAACAACTCAGCAGCGATGAAGAGAGCTGCTCCATTAGGAGCTGCCACCTCAAGCTGCTTCAGGTGCCTTGAGAAGGCAGTTTCAGATGGAACGGGCTTCCTTTCCTGAGGGGCAGGGCTTTGGGAAAGTGCTTTGGCAGGCTGGATTCAGCCGGCAGCCTGGAGGTTTCTCACTGCTGATTTAGGGCTTTAAAAAGGTCTAACATCAGCACTGCCCAGTTGGGCCCAGAACCTTGCAACCAGAGCGGATTTTCAAGGACAGGTGTAACATGATCCTTAGAACTAAAGAGTCAGGCTGCGGCATTCTGGACCAGTTGGTGTTCCCAAACACCTCAAATGCTGCTCTGCTGGGTGCTCTACAGAAATTCAACCTTGATATCAACAGGGTATATTTCACTGTGGTTAGGGTCCTTGCTGCCCAGAAAGGGGTGCAGTTGGCTTCAATGGCAGGTCCAGGAGTACTTCCAACCTGCAGAACTGCTCCTTTAATGAGAGTATGATCCCATCCAGAGCTAGCCAGAGTGCCAATCCTACCTGAACTAAATACACCCCACCGTGAATGTCTCCATCATATCCAGATTAAGCTTCAATTTATGTGCCCTCATCTGGTGCATGACAGATCCCAGGCACTCCACAATGCACCACATCAAAGTTTGAGGAAAAGGAAATATAGCTGTGGTTATACAAACACAATTTGTTTTCCTGAGAATCTTAAGATTCCATTACAAATGAATTAACAAGTTTCTAGCTCTTATGGTTGTAATGGTATGCACACCAGATCAAGTTTGAGCAGGCAATGCATGGTCAAATGCCAAGAGGGGTGGTTGAAGCAACTTTCTAGTTGGTGGGGACAGGTCTTCCGTGTCTTGGCCCTCTCCACTGACCACCAAAACCAGAATTACTGATAGTGTCAAACAGACACCAAACACAATTTAGTAACGCAAATCTGCTTGGTTTATACTAGTTGCAGAATTGAGCTTTTCTTGGCTGGGTGATGTTGTCTGCAGATTTTTAAAGACACCCACAGATTTCCTTTCAGTCAGTCAACGATGTCATGCACGGAACAATCTGCCCTGAAGAGTTTGCACTCCAAGTGGGACCTTCATTGCTGAGCATGTTGCTTACTGATGAGCAGAGGAAGTGGCCACAGCACAAAAAATTGCAATGAACTGAGAAAGCTTTAGGGTCTAGTCCCAATCTTTCTCTATAAAATTATATGCAGGGAATGTCTGGCACAGAGAGATCTGGCCCGCTTGGGGCTCAACAGATTTCGCCAGAACCTCTGGCTCAGCTTGTGAGCCAAGCCGTGGGCTCCCTGCTGGAACTTGCAGACTCCCAGCTGCAGTGGTGGCTGTGTCAAACTTGTCCCAGCAGGGAGAAGGAAATACAAGTTGTGCATAATGGCTGCCAGCGGGCAACTGTGGAACCAGTTGTGTTGTGTACAAGAAGTCTCTCCTTCTCCCCGCTGGGCCCCAGCAAAGTGAAGGAAAGACTTGTTGTCTACAGCGGCCCAGCGAGGAGGAGGAGCGATTTACACAGAATAGGGAGGAGAGACTTGTTGCACATACTGGCCAGCAGCAGCAGGAAGGGAAGTGCCAGAGAGAGTGGTGCAGAGTGGCTGGCAAGTGGTGGAAGTCTGTGAGTCGGCCTGACTCAACACAGGTCAAATTGGGCCAGATTGCGTGCAAGCAAGCTGGAGTCCAGGGGGCCAGGCCACCAAAAGCTCGGCGGACGTGACCCTCCGGATGGATTTCTCAGCATCCCTATCCTTATGTTCTATATCTCAGGCTTTGGGAAATCATTAATCATAAGCACCTAATGATCAATACAACAAAACTTTGAGATAGAAATTCACATAAACAAAGTAACCCAGGTTCTATTAGAAAAGCATGTTAACCTTTTGTTCAAATGCTTTAACTGTCAGTCCCCTCCCCTCCGCACCATCCCAGATAGGCAGCCACAACTGAGGGACATGGCTAAATGGACTGGGGAAACGAAAGCCCTCCCCCTTCCTCGGCCTCACCTCAAAGAGTAAAGTTAACAGCAGGATACGTGTGGCCAGGTTGGAGGCCTGTGGCAGGGTGGCCATCTGGCTGATCCATTCTGAGACGGTCTTTGTGTCACTTGTGGTGAGGGGCAGAGCTGCTTTGATGAGGACATCGGCAGCTTCCCACACCTGCCAAAGAAAGGGCAAGTTATCAGTGGAACAGAATAGATGCCAATCAACAGGATTCTCTCTCTTGGTCAGGAGTCTTGATCCATCACAGAACCTCCAGGGACACAGTGGCACTAAGATATCCACTCAAACAGTGTTCAGAAGTCTAGGCCCGCAGGCATCTGGTGGCAACAGGAAACTTAAGCTGTTTTCAGACCTCCTGAGCTCATCAGGAAGAGTTATACCTAATCCCCATCAACCCTGATCTGAGTCACATTCTTGTTTCATTAGTGAAACAACTTTCCACTAATACAATACTCTCAGGTGCTCCCACTTCCAGGATAACTGAATGTACTGATAGATGATACACCTTGGGTCTCCCAAGATTCTTCTCTCCACCCAGAGGCTACTTCAAATGTGAACTTTTCCCATATAGAAATGGGAAGCCTCTGCTGTTTGAGAGATGTGCCATGAGTCCACCATTGTGCCTGACAAAACCACTGCAACCAACTGAGTTTCCCATTATGCGCACGCGATGGATGTTTGGTGTTATATGTAAACTGGGTCCTTTGTTTTTTTCTACACAGGTCTGTATCATATGTTAAGCAGCCCTCTGAAGTCCTGAAATCAGGAATCCTCCAAAAATCAAGTATCTTTTGCCATCCAGGATCTCAAATACTAGCTCTAGCTTGATCCAGAGTTTGTAGGTTGCTGTTGCCTTCCCGCTTGTCCCTGGTAAGCAGGGGAAGCTAGAACATAACCAGCCTTCCCTAAATTGGGCCCTTCCAGATGTGGCAGACTGCAACTCCCAGTCACCATGTCCAAGGTCAGAGATGGTGGGAGTTGTAGTCCAAAACACCAGGAAGGCTCCAAGTTGGTAAAGGCTAGTTACAGCAACTCCCCCACCCCCATATTTCAGAGCATCTAGGATAAACAGCTATGCTAATAGAGCACTGGGATAATGCTGCCGTGCTCAGGGCAAGGATAGCTCAGGAACTGACTGTATATTGTTCAGGACAATATTTCCCATTGGAAGGAGATCAGGTGGGCTTGGCAGAGACTCTTACCTGATTCACCACTTGCTTGAGGATCATGTCCCTGTAGTCAGCCCCGTTGCGTTTGATGGCAGTCATGATGAGGTCACAGACGCGGTACACAGTGTCTGGCAACTCGTCTAGCAGGTGGAAGCAGCCAGGAAGCATGGTGTCCGTGAAACTGTGCAGTTCTTCTTGCTCCAGGGGTTCTGCATCCTGGAACTTCTCCAGACATTTCGCTTCCTCTTCTTCTTGCTTCTCCCGGGCTTTGCGTTCTTCCTCCTCCTTTCGGCAAGCAGCTTCCTAGAAAGCAGAAACAGCTGGTTACGCATACGGCTTTCACAGAACCGGAGACTACTCTGCTACCCTCCCTCAAGGATAAGTCACAGTTCTCCTATCTGCAGCTATCCCATCATGATTAGTGAAACCTGGGCCTGCAGCTTCCGTGTTGCCATGACCATGGGTTCTCAAAATAGTTCTGCAACCTTAAAACCCCAGGATGTAGCTCCCAGGGCGCAGCTCCCAGGGCTTCCTTCTCAAGAACCGCACCAGTGCTTCGTCAACCAAGGCCCTTTATGGAGCCGCAATATAAAGGTTTGGGTTTGTTTTTACCTCTGGGGATTCAGCCCTTTGGTCCATGGGGATGTCCTGTCCCAATGACATAGCAATGGCCCTCATCATCTGGTCTTCTTCAGACATGCTTAGATCCTGCCACACAACCCAAAAACAACCCTGTGAGGTTAGTGACTGACCATCAGAACCCAACCCAACCCAACCCAAGCTATGGCTGGTTCCATGCCGCCTACTGAAGATAATCTGCAAAATTCAAGTGGGAACAGACTTAATCCCTCCAAGCTAAATGCATCACAACCAGATAAGCTAACTAGCTGATGTTTACAGCACTATTTCCTTCCTCCAGAAGTACCTTCCAACATTTATTTGGGGGTGGGGAATAGGGGCCCAGGAATACACTCCTCCAGTGTCTAGAACAGGGGTGGGCAACCGGTGGCCCTCCAGATGTTTTGGCCTATAATTCCCATCAGACTTGGCCAGCATAACCAATGGTAGTTATAGGCCAAAACATCTAGAGGTCCACAAGCTGCTCACCCCTACTCTAGACCGAAGCCACTTGAGAAACTACTCCCAAGTAGTCTAGCACTCTTACCCTCACAACTCCACCCATAAGTGGTGGAGGATGGGTCAGCAGATACTCTGTGGCTTGTTCCATGGTACTAGTGTTCAGCAGCGCTTCCATGGCATGCTCCCGTGTAAATCCCATGTCCATCAGCTGAAAAGGGGGAGAGAGACACACAAGTTATAAAAAGAGATCAGGAACACAAATTGAGGCGATGGTCCCGGAAGCCCAGTTTAGGAGTGTGCCACATTCCAGGATGGGAGGCCTTAGGACCAGAATGCTGCTTTCGTGGCGCAATGGAAGAGTAAGTTGATTTCTACCTGCTGCAACTGCTGCTGGTTCACCTGAGGCTCCCTTCGGGCACCGCCCTCTTCCTGCCCTGCCTCTTCCTCACTGCGTGCTCCCTCTTTCTCCTTGCCGAGGCGCTCACGGATGACTGGCTCCCCGCGCAGGATGTGGCAAAGGATGGCCAACATGGACTCTGCCATGCGTCCTCCGTACACCTTCAGCGGCTTGCGGTTCCATAAGTTCTTGATGCAAGTGAAGGCTGCCTGAAACACAGAAGAGATGATTTAGCACGATTAGCTTTACGTGGGATTCCTTCCTTGGAGGGACAGGCAGGCAAGAAGAATGGGGAGTTGTGCAAGGGCTGGAAAGCTCGCTTCTAAAAAGAGGCAGAGGTTCCCAAAACGCTGCTTTCTGCACTTGCAGGTAATTGTGAAACACGACACACACTTCCTATTAGTGTAAACAACTATTTGCATAATAATAATTTCGCATTTAGATAACCCCTGAAGCATGTTACCAACAGGGTTGTTAACAAAAGTTTACCAAGAATGCAAGGAAGGCCAGCTTTATTATCGCCATAACACTAGAACTCTTATCTGAAGTACATATTTTGCTTTCATGCAGTCCCTGCTGTAGACGGAAAGGAGAGAAGCCCTGGCTGCTCACCTTTTGTGTTACCACGAGGAAGCGCAGTGCACTGAACTGCAGGTAATTCTGCCCACCTGGCAGCTTAGCAGGCAAGGAATGGGGAGACTCCAGCACTGTGGTGGGATTCACCATTTTCTCCACCAGCATAAGCCAGGCATCCAGAAACTCTCCTGTGCCATCAGGCAGGTCTGGGTGTTCCAGTCCCTCAGCAGCAGGAACTTTGCCACCCATAGAGAGAGCCCAGTTGAAAGTCCTGGAGGAAAAGGGGATACAAGTACTGCTACAGCCTCTAAGCATTTATAGTTACCAGAAGTGGACTTGAATGTTCTTCCTACAGGGCCCAAACAGGGTAGTGTGCCTGAATTTGGGTCCCATCCACTGATTTCACCAATGACTTAAAAAATGCTTTTCCCATATTACCTTCTGCTAGCTCCATCCACCACACAACCATAACTAGTCATTAGTGATCTGTGTCAATATTACTGAACAACAGAACCTAGAATGAACTCCATTAAGAAGTATTTCTCTTCCCTGAAACTTCAGGTCCCATCTTCAGCCTCAAAGACTCGAGGAAGCAAAGTGCAGTCGATAAAAAAAAAAAAGCTTACTCAAAAAGCGCGTTGTGACCCCCCGAGCACAAGAATTTCTGCAGCATCAAGTGGTAGGGATACTTCCTCTCATCAAACAGCATTGGTGAGGTGAAGCCCACGGAACAGATGAAAAAAGTCAACCTGGAAGGAAAGCAGATTTATTTTGTCAAACCCTCCACAGAGATGATCCTGCAAGATCAAACACTGCAAACACCTTAGAACAGGGGTCCCCAACGTGGCGCCCGTGGGGATCTCCAATGATGCTCGTGAAGCTCTCCATTCCCTGCCCCCTTCAAAAAATTATTTTACAGTAATAAAACGGCAGCAGTTTCTCCTTCCTGTTCCTGAACTTGCTGCTGATCAGCTGTTCAAGCAGGCAGAAAGAGAAGCAAAGAGTGGCTTTCTGGCCGCACCCAATCTTCCTCCATCCACACAGACCTTTCCCTTTTGCTTTGTCTCTCTTATCTTTCCACATCCAGCCTCTAACCTTGCTGTTTCTCTCCACCCAGGTGGACATGTATGTGTAGATTGTATGTTTTTGCTGTTTTATAATTTTTGTATATTGTTTTTAATTGTTTTAATCTTATGTAAACCACCCGGAGAGCTTCGGCTATGGGGCGGTATACAAATGTAACAAAATTAATTAATTAATTAATAAACCCCTTTCCTCGCTCTTTCTCTCTCTGCCCCATCCCTAGCTTTCTTCTTTCTCTCCCACTCATGCCTTTCTCTTGTTTCCCCCCCCCCCCCCTCCTATCCTCTGGCCTTACTATTTTTCTTCTCCCATCTCTTTTCCTCACTGTTTCGCCCCCTTTACCGACCCTAGCCTTGCGGTCTCTCTCTCTCTCCCCTTTGCCTTGCTATTTCCCCCTCCCTCCCTCCAGCCTCAATATCCCCCCCCCCTCTTTTGACTAGCCAGGCTCCCCATTAGCCACATCCTCTATAGAAGTCATTTAGTGTGAGTGCCCACGGCACTTTCTCAAACTCCCAAATGTTCCCACAGGTCCAAAAGGACCGAAGACCCCTGCCTTGGGAGGTGTAGCAGCACATGTCCTTCCCTGAACCCCAGGGTACACTCTCCCTGCTTTCCAGGGAAATGGTAGGGGGGGAAGAGTCTGAATTCCAGCAGTTTGGACTCACCGGAAGCGAGGGGTGGGTGTGTACGGTGGGGGCTGCCAGGAAAGCCCTTTTGTGAGCAGCTTGGTCAGTGCTGAGGCCGTTGAGCGAGCAGCAGGTGTGGGAGCAGTCGTGGTGCTGGCAGCGTGGTGGCTCCGACGTTGTCGCACCGGGGAACCCACACACAGCTTGACCAGCAACCCAAATAGTTCAGCCAAGGCACGGCCTAACCTAGAAGAAGCTGAAAAAGAGAACGAATAGAAAGAGCGATGTTTTCCTCACATACAGAAACCCTCCCCTTTTTTATCGCTATTCAGAAAGCCCTTCCCACAACCTTAGAAATAGATACCCCCGCGCTAAACGCACCATGTAGCCAACACTAAGGAATGTCATATTTTGGAGCCCTCTTTAGAAACGAGCATGAAAAGGGAATAATGTAACAAAACAGCACATCTTACTTGGGATTCTGCCTAGGGAATGACAGAACCACAGCTCCCAGATGCTCTATTCTAATTATAATCTCTTATTCTGTTCCTAACCATTCCAAATATTCTCACCTGAAAGGAGGGGCTTGATCTGCTTGATCCTGGCTGCCATGGCGGGGGTGATCTTTGATTTCCCCTTAGGATCAGAAGAACTAGGCTCATCCGTTTCCATTGGTGCCAATGTGTCGCCATCTAGGCCAATGCCTTCCAACAGGCCTTGGGCAGAGGCCTCCATGCTTCCAGCTGCCACTGCTTCTGGTTCACCATCTGCAGAAAGAAGAGGGGTTAACTGTATAGCCTTGGATGCTGCCAGTTCTAGGACAAGTGCACCTAACACCCTGACTCTGCCAGCCCATTCCCTACAGTCCTACTTAGGAGAAACTGGAAGTCCATAAATACAGCTGTGCAACAGAAAGATGGTTGACGGAACCATCACTGAGGGATCCATTATTCAAGCTTAGAAGCTAGGACATGGCAAAGTCTTACACCACTGCCAATCCAATTGAAGCAGCTTCAAGCTAAGAGAAGCAGGAACTGAACCGGAGAATGAAGGGTTCACACAAGGTAAGGCAGGGATGTTAAACCCAAGCAGGTTGTTGAGGTCATACACTCCTGGGGCCATGTGAGTTTTCCACCAAAAACCTTCAGTTCCACCTGAATTCAGACACCAGAGCACTGAATCCAGTTCAGACACTAACGTTTGAAAATGAGGTCAGTTCACTTCAGCCATACCTGCTTTTTTGGTTCCCTGGGTGGTGTTGGGGGCCGTCTTCTCTTCTTTCGGCACCAGTTTCTGCATGTCGGCCTGGCCAAATTCACAACCTGAAGGCAAACTGCAAGCATGGAAAGATAAGACACAGCCACAACAGGACACACCTAGCAGAGCACATTAGTTTCCATCATCACAGAAAAAGAAACCAGACTGTGGAGCAAGGGAATAGAGCCTTCCTTAACATGCACATAGGGACAAAGGAACTCAGACATTATCCCAGTTAGGGCTACTCCACTTATGGCCCCTAGGCTAGCCCAGGCCTTCTTCATATTCCCATCTAGCTTCCTGCTGTTCGCTTCCATGTTCCTGATCAATTTAGCTCCAATACAGCTTTTGGATAGACTGGAAGAGCCCTGCTGAAGGAGCAGAAATGGAATTGGTGGGGTTGCTCCAAAGCTGCTAGATGGACCCAGAAAATGGGTCAAAGCTCCCTTCAACTACCAGCGAGTTCTTCCCAGAGCAACTGACTCCAAAGAGCTTTGATGGATAGGGAAGAGGAATGACCTCATTGCTTTCCCTGCTACCTTTGCTTGCCTAGAGGAGATGAACAAAGGGAGTCCGCTCTGCCACATTCTGTCCCACATGCTTACATGCATGCCCCCAATTCCTAAACCCTTTACCTAGGGGATCCAATGAGAACATGCCACATCCACCGACCAGCAATTTAAGACCTTGAGCCCTCCCCAGCCCTGAAAGCTCTTGTGGTTCAAATGACTATTTGGAAATCAAGAGCTGCTGCCCAGCCCAGCAAAAAAAAATGATGCAATTGTCTACCACCACCAAGCCAAGTCTCTCAAACGCCAGATGCTCCATACCTGTTTGGTGTGCATAGCGACAGCAGCACAGTGCTTTCCCATACCAGCGAACAGTAGAGCTGGCTCAACTTGCTCAGCACGCTCAGGCCCAACTGTGAACCCCACTGGTTTACCGAGATGGCTCTGATCTCACTCTGTAAGGGAAGAGAATGTATGCTACTGAGTGGCCAAGCTAGGCTTTGCTGGCAGAAAATAGTAGCCAGATCATGTGGGACATTAACAGGGCAGGCAAATGGCTCTTACTTGTCCTACCCGGCAGGTATGCACAAACATCATGATGTAAGCATGGGCAGCAGTCAGGGCATGGAGTAAAGGTGTGGCCTGGGCTGAGAGGGTAGCATCAGCCACATTGCCAGCACATGCTAACTCCCGCAGTAGGACCGAGCCGCCAGGTGCCTCAATGGGCCGATGCAGAGGCTCCAGGGAAGACAGGATGGAGTCCAGCTGGAGCAGCCCTTCTTGCAGGACCTTCGGCTCATGAGAAAGAGTCTAGGAGAGAGAAGGTAGACAGTGCCATTTATCAAATTGAGGTCCGTTGGTGTAGATCTCTGCCTCAAGACCACCCACTTCCCAAACTCTGGATCAGAATGTGCAGCCTACAGAAGTGGCCCTTGTCTTACTGAACACGTAGCAGTGTCCGGAAGGTATCACTCTATATTGGAAGCCTATTTTAGGTGTTGGGGGCTACATGGCTGAAATTCAGTGACTTCTGGCTCAGAATTAGGAGCAAATATCAAAGATAAGGTTTCCCACTAACCAAGCCAGTACCTCTGAGCATACCAGCTCAGCCTGGGTCCAGAGAAGACTGCCCTAAGGAAAACATGTGCACACACACAAATAAATGCACATGTTCCAAAACATCCTTTGAAGTTACAAGGGTGTCCATGAAAAGTTATGTCTGATCATAGCACAATTCAGGTGAAGTTTTCCCCTCAAGAGACCACAACATAGCTAAGTCTTTCAGCTGCTTGCTCAAACTAATAAGAGATTGTTGAACTCTTGCTGCTTAACAACACAGGAGTCTGAATTATGTGGCTTGGGGTGCAAGAGAGTAAATGTCCAGACCTCTGATCCAGCAGAATCCTGGTACATGATCTCTTCGGCTTTTTCCAGCCATCTGATTACATAAACATTGACTGGATTTACAGGGAAGCAGCCCACCTAAGAAAACCTTGCTACGTGGGCCACATCCATTAGGTCACCCAAGAAATGCCAGTTGAGATCACATGCTCAATGCCACAATCAAGTAAGTGCAATGAACCATGGACACTGAATGAGAAAAGGCAAAGCCCTCAACTTCACTGCTCCAAGATGTTGCTGTGAATTGCCAAGTTTAAATAGCACCATTCCTCAACTATCAGGCCTTCCTGAAGATAAACTAACTCTGCTCATGTTGACTGGGACAATCATGGCTACTGAAACAGGTTGCAAGGCAACAAAACTTATAATGCAGTACTTCCCCAAACATCATTACCTTACCTGGCAGGGAAACACACAAAATGGAAGCATAATGGGGGCAGGGGAGAGTGTGGACGTATGAAATGATATAGGCATACAGCTGGGCACACACTCAAACACACACAGCCTCTCAAAACAAAATGCTATGTGATAGAGTGATCTGACCCAACTCAGCAGCCACTGTTATAATGCACATCTTCTCTATCCATAACAGAACTCAGAAATTGAGCAAGGCCTTCTACCTGGAACCTTGCAGGAAGTATAGCACTCATGGGTAGCTGAGCACCAGAAGGCTCTATGAGATGCGTACACAAACAGCTCAACCACTAAGTATTCAGAGCATCAATCAATTCAGTTTTGTTCCTAGCTGTGAATGCACAAGGCCCCTTCCCCCAGCAACATCTAAGCATGCCTAGTGGCTATATGCAACAGGACACCCACCCAAACTCTCTCAAATTGAAGAATATGGCCTGTTGTCCAGAAACCAAGCACCATGCATTGGCCAGGCCTTTTGGAGACAAGAAGCCATTGTTATGAATGTACAGAGTGCCACTGTGGGTGAATATTCAATATTAAGTGAGAAACTGGGTTCCCATAAAAGAGGTAGCCAAGGCAAGCAAGCATTTCATGGGAAAGGCCCACAAGACTGAAGTGGACTACATTGTCAAGGCTGAAAGGCTGATGAATTCTCAGGATGGTGGCTGCTGTTTGCCATCCCCATAACCCTCATAGGACATAGTATGTGTGAATAGGTTGGCCCTGGTTCAGACATTGCCCTATTGCTCCCACCTGGCTCGTCCTCCGGCTAAACAAACCACAGATCTTCCATCCACAGCTTGTTTGTCATTACATGGGAATCAGGAACTCTAGCTTGTTTCTACCCAGACAAGCCAGAGTTATAAACCATGTTGTTTGTTGTTACTGTAACGTTCAAACCAGGCAGTTGAGTCTTTCCAGTGTGAAATATTACTAATTGATTAGTGCTGGGACTGCACCACTGCACAGAGCTTATAAAAGGAAGAAATGACAGCCTCGCAGAAGAAAAAGTGTTGGCTGTTTCGTTGAAAATATGTCTACTTCAGAAGCCAATTTTATAGCGCTTATCTGGGGTAAACCAACTTGATCAGTTGTGTTGTTTTGAGGATTGGCACTGCGGCTAAAAGTACAGTAAGAGATTTGTTGGTGGTTTGCTTCCATAAGGACTGTGTCGGTCTTATGGACGATGAAACATTTACTCACTTGTTAGGGAATTTGCCTGAAGAGCAAAATTGCAGCTGGCACAGTGGTTATGTAACTGCTATTGAATGAATGGGGGCGGTCAGTGCTTTTAGTTTTATTAGTCCTTAAACACTGTAAACAGTGCCACCAGCTCCTATATAAGAGCAGTAGCAGCATGAAGACCAGTGCTTTAATTTCTAGGGATAAAAAAAAGACGACAGGGCTCAAATCTGGAAACAGCCTCTGATTTGGGGGTGGGGGACTTCCCCATATTCCTAAATGCTGAAGGAAGTGAACTCTAAAGTGAACTCAGAAGAATGTGCATTGGCTTTTATTTCAGATATTTCAGGGTTAAGCCCTGACACTGAAAACAGATGGGGTGTGGGGGGGGCGGGGAGTGAATCCTGGGAGCTCTGACACTAATTAAGCCTCAGCAGAAACTTCATACGATTGGGAAGATAGACATGATGATCAGTTTATGAATACCATGTACCACCACTGCTACTATATGGAAGTATTTCCAGATGCCTCCATTCATGAGTCATAATTGCTTGAATCAAACCCAGCCTTGCTAAAACAACTTCTGCAAGAAAGTCTCCTTCAACACAAGTAGTTTGATCATAAAAGCCTACATTTAGAGCCAAATGTAGCCTGTATGAAAAAGTAAAAATTCTATTCCAACACAGCCCAATGTAGTTCACCACCCCAAAACCTGAATTTTGCAGTTGGTGTAAGTTAAGCAAGTCAAACAAATTTGTATGGCTTGTTTTGCATAATCCTGCAGTTTTTACTGTTGTGCATACTTTATTCGGCTTCTAAGTGTCATGTGAATCAGACAAGAGCTTTAACAGAGCACTGAAGCTCTATCCCCTGGAAACCTTTTCCCATAACTCTTGACCTGAGGTTTCAAAGGGCTCACAGACCTTGAAGCATATATGTGTAAATATAAAGTGCTATAAAGTTGTTGCGGTTCTCCGTTGCCACCAAAAGTTAAAAAGTTGAGACTGAGAAACTGAACATTGCAGTTAGTATCACATTCTGTGGGTTTTCCTGACGTGAATGGCTGTAAAATACTTAAGTTTATTCCCCCTTTTTGCTTTTCTAATTTGAATTTCTCAAAATCAGACAGCTCTGTGATACCATGCAGTTGAATGAGACCTGTCTTGCCGAACATGCCAGATTCGCACAACATGCCAGATTCACCACGGGTTCTTTAACCCACAATAAACTGTGGTGTGTGCTGGGTGCCATTTTGAATATGTTACCCATGGTGGGGTTGTGGAGTGTCGTCCAAAGGGTTAAACAACCCTACAACGAACAGAGCATTGTTTAACCCTTGTATAACCACCAATGGCTGGATTCGGATGATACAAAGCAACCACGTTAGGGGGTTGTATGTTCAAAATGGCACCAGGCATGCACCATGGGTCATTGTGGGTTAAAGAACACCTGGTGAACCCAGCATGTTGTGCAAACTGGGTGCAGTCTTGTTGCCTGGCCCTTCTACTGCAACATATAGGAAAATTCGGCACGTGAAGGCAAATAATGCTGGGAGAGATACAAAGGCCCTCTGCTGAACTACACTTCCCAAATGGTGCTATTCCTGTTAAAGCGTTTCTTAGCCTTTTAATAAAACAGGGGCAACACCCTGTTACCTGTAATGATACAGGTAACAGAAATGTCTATCGGATGCATTTTGAAGGGTGGGAGCTAAGAGTAGGATTTCCAGAAGCTTGTGTGTACTTCCAACTTAATGGCAGTGATAATTACCTTCTGGAAAGGGAAATGTTGTATTCTCCTCCTTACCAATATGGATTTGCAGACTCCAGCCACAGCTTGGCAGGCTGCTGAGGTGGGGAAGTCTATAGGCAGGTTGGGAAGACCCAAGATGGTGACTAGGGGCAGCAGGCCCTTCTGGTTCACAAACTCTTGACAATGGTCATCTGTTGTATTGTTGCTGAGGATTGACTCCACGAATTTCATCTGGGAGAGACAGAAGAATGCCGGGGGGGGGGGGGGGAGGAGGAAATGGTTAACACTTCCTAGAACACAAAGGATGGGTAGTAAGATTAGAGATGTGAAGGCCCGGAACCCCCCCAAAAAAATTCTGGAAAAAATGGGTTTTTCTGTTTTTCCCCTGAAGCTTTTTTTGAATTTTTTCCAAAACATTGGAAAAATCAGGAAAAAATGAAGAAGAATGGATTAGGGAATGTTTTATTTTAGCATAGTGAATAAAACGTCTAAGACAAGGTGTTCATATATTTACTTCTCCAAATGATTTCTAAAAACTTTTTATGGAATGGGTGCTTTATGTCTGCTTGACACTGCGGAGGACTAGCAGAGACATAAGCAACTTTCTTTGTTACTAATGTTGATGGTTTCTTCTGATTTTTTTTGCCTGCTCCTCATAAACTGGCAAAACCAAAGAGGTTCCTTAAAGTTCAGGCATTCCTTACCATTCAGGAACTTGTATTGTTAAGAAAAACAAGTTAAAAATTAAAAAAGTAAATTCAATTTGTAATAATTGTTTGAATACACTGACTTTTAATATGTCATATATGATAACTTCATGCCAAACCAACTTTTACATAATTACATTTTATGTTCCTAAAGTAACAAAGTGACTTTTAATCTGTAAAAAGTGCTAATATTGCATTTCTCCCCCAATTTTTCCAAAATTTTCATTTTTTCCCTTAAAAAAACAAACAAACAACTGGGAAAAACACAGTTTTATTCCATGGCTTCAACATTTCTGGAAAATTTACATCTCTAAATACTGCAAATACAAAAGGCACAGAAAAAACTGGGAGTGTACTGAACATAGTAGAGGAACATTAGCTAATTCTAGGACATGCCCCCAAGATCAAACCCAGCCATCTTTTAAGAGACAACTGCACTCAGGGCCAAAGGAGAAGAATGTTCTTGGCCATTTCCCAACATCCTCACAGCCCTATGATAGGTGGGCAACGAAACAACGTGTAAATCGATTCTGTTTCAACATTCCAGATTTGGCTTAAGAGTCGTGCCCTCCCCCACACTGAATCAGCAAAACCAGCACTGCAATAAGCTGGAAATATAATAAAATAGTCTCACTTCTGAAGATGTGCTTATACCCAGAAGAATGACCAATACCAAAATGGCTCCTGGAACATTGCTGAGTGACAAGACTCTGGCTACATGAGACATCCAGCTCATCTCAGCAACTTGGCATGGAAAGCTGGGGACGAAGAGGTTGACAGCCAACAGGGCTGTAGAAAGTGGAAGTGCCAAGGTGTGCGTCAAGCGCCACCCATCGTTGGGGGAACTCACCACATTAAGGATGTAGTCCATCAGAGGGATTGGTATCCGTTCTTCTGTCCCAACCACCCTAGAAAGAAAAATACACCCTTTACTTCAACCACTCCAGATTTTTCAATAATAGCCCCTGACATCTGTTTATGGATGGCAGAGATATGTACTTAAGAGCCAGCTGCCCAGCTAGCAGCCACTTAGGATACCTCCCCAGCTCCCAAGCAGATTTTCATAGCCAACTGCAAGGCAGACACCACCAAAATTTTTGCTCACCTTTCCTATTCTGAAAGGTTAGACATGCGATTATCCAGATCCCACATCCTAGGTTTTACGCAAAGCCACCTTCTGTTAAAAGTTTCCCAAAGAGGTAAACTGAAAGAATGCGAGTCCCATCATTCACCTGGCCTCTTCCAACAAAAAATCCAGAGGGCAGCCCTGCGCCAGGACTGCGGCAAAACCACGCCTAAAGCAGTCCAGAATGCATCAGGGTGACAAAAGATACCAGCATGAAAGAAAAAAAAAACACCAGAGAAAGGAAAGAGGAGGAAAGAAGCAGTGTTGCCCATTTTGGCCGCTGGCCTTGAATCGGATTAAAGAGGGGAAATGTGGCAGTGGCCACGAATGGTTGACTGCCAGGCGCCATGGAGTTCTGCAGCAAAATGGAGCTGGGGGGGGAAGAGGAGGGGAGGGGGAAGAATCAGGCAGTGACGTAAAGAGCATGCTCGGTGCAGGGTTTGGTTGGGGAAGGAAGAGAAAAAAGTCCGACACAGGCAAGGAGGGGCCAAGCAGAATGCGCTGGGGCGGGGGAGAAGGGGGAGGAAAGGAGAGTGGAGGATATTGGGACCTCTCCAGTCCCACCAGGCACCTGCCACATGGCAGCAGGCAAGCCAAAAGGAAATCCGGCCCTGCAAGTTTGGCCAGAAGAAACATGGCCACCTCCCTGGAGCTAGGGGGAAGTTTTAACTGTTTCTAATCCCCTCTCACACAGGTCTGACTTGTAGTCTCAAGCAGGACAATATGAAGACAGCGAAAGCTTAATTTGAAACAGTCTTCTCTGCAAAGAGGGACCCTCACACCAGCAAACAGTTGGCTCCAGAGCTCCTTATGCCAGAAAACTGTCTGTAAACCAGAACTGCCAGGGCAAACCTTGCCCCCATTACTGGGCTTTCCTCCCCGTCCCCAAAGCATGATGCCATCTTGGGGCCAGTTGGCTCTAAATGCAGGACAGCCGCTTCCCCTCTGCTATTTCCCCCACAGCGGCACCACCTTAGCACACAGCACACACACAAAGTGCCACATAGCTAGGAGTTGATGGGGTTAAGAAGCCCCATAGGCAGGAAACTTCAGAGTTCAGAAGTTTACAAAGGAACAGCTGGCAGACACTCAGAAGCTGCAGCAGAGCTTGCCAAGGAAAAGACTCAGCCAAGAGAGCCTCCGAGCAAGGCCTTCAACGCAGCTGGGATCAGGGTGCCAGGGAGCAAGCAAAGCTATGCCAAAAATGCTTAAAGCGACCCTCTGTCCCACATGTAATCCTTCTCCTTGATAGCCCGGTAGGGGGCTTCTCATCCTGTGAACTCATGGCATTCATTGCTCAAGTCAGCCCTATGAAATTTGCATTGGCTCTCAGAAACCCAGTACGCTCCTTACAACCAGCTTTACCAAGGCCTCAGCATTTCACCTGTAAGCTACCAGGAGCTCACAAAAACTCAGATACAGCCTGACTCAATCTAGGCCAGCAGGGCAGAACCTCTTTCGGCTTAAGGGCCAATTTTGGAGAAGCTCTCAGGGGTCACAGTCCAGTAGTAGGCAAGGCCAAAGGCAAAAGGGGAAGGAACAAAAATGCCAGCATATTGTAGTTTAAAGCTCTTTAAAGTAACTAATCCTTAGGAGAAGCATTCCTTCTTTTTAGAACGGGGGAATAACATTGCACAAAAGCCAGGAAATTGCCAAACAACAGATTCTAGGTGCCGTAACACATTAAATATATGACACTAGACTCCAGAAACACCTTTCAGTGACAAAAATACTTCCCCTGCCCCCAGCAACTACATGGAGGTTGAGCTGAGTAAATGAGACTAAGTGCTGATATGGAAGCACACCCTACTGAGTTCAAGGGCCCCTACTTCCATGTAAGCCTGGAAAGGACTGCAGCCAAAGTGTCTTATCAGTACAACTATTAGATACCAAACTCCAGTAAGAATGGAGGTACCACTCTTTAAGAACTCCAGCACTTGTAAAAGGAAACCCAATTGAGTATTGCATCACAAAGTTTAGTGGTGGGATTAAGGAGGTTAAATTATGAAACAAGGCCCAGCCAATTTGGGGTCTTTGGCAAATTATGATTTAGGAGGTTCTCTGCATGGAGAGTGAATCAAAACACGAGGGCAGGCATAAACAGCAAAACCTCTTAGGACAACCCTCCCCCCACGCAACATTCCTCAGATCGGTAAGTTTTAATAGTCCTTTAGAGGAGAGTTACTTCTCTCTGTAAAGAGAAAACACCATTCAGTTCTAGCCTTCCCATGCCACTTCTTAAGCATTCACACAGTAAAGTTATGCAGCCATTTGTTTAACACAGAATAATCAAGTGAACAGGAGAGACAAAACCACAGGACCTCCTGCGTTACATTCTGACAGTGGTACCACTCATCTATCCACCAAAACGCAAGGGAGCCAAAGTTTGCTCTCCCACACACATTGGATTTGTTTGGGACTTTTTTGGGCAAAAGTATGCCTTACTAAATGACATTCAAGAGCTTTAAACACTATGTTTCCACCTAGGGGAAGATTAATATCTTGGAGTAAAATGCATATATTGCTAACATATGAAGGGTTGTGTATGTCCATTTTGTTTTGTGCTGTGGACAGTATATTGGTGATCCAGTAAGGGCAACAGCCTGCTGGCCACCTGTGCTGGATGGGGTTACACTCACCAGCACTTTGAAGACTTGGCTCACGGTTTGGGTGTACTCCTGTTTGTGCGCACTCCTGGAGGTGCTGGATCTGGCCATGGTGACACGTACCTTTGTTACATACCATTTGGACTATTGTAACATGTTTCACCTAGAACTGCCTTTGAAAAGCGTTTGGAAACTTCAGCTGGTCCAGAACATGCGGCCAGACTGTTGACCAAGGCCGATTACACAGAGCATGCGACTTCCTTGTAACAACAGCTTCACTGACTATCATTCAGACACAACTCAAGTGCTGGTTATGATATATAAAGGCCTATACAGTTTGGGACCAAGCTACCTGAAAGACCACATTTTCCCATAAGAGGCTGCCTGGGTTTTAAGATCTTTTAGGAAAGCTCTTCTCTTAAGTCTCACCACCATCAAAGATGTATTTGGTGGGATCTTGGTGGCCTCAGGCTCTGGAACTGCCTGCCAAGGGAGGCTAAGTTGGCTCTCCTCTCTACTATCCTTCTGGCAGTAGACAAAGACTTTTTCTTCAAGCAGCCATTTGGCCTGTAAGATGGTTTGCTGTTAAAAGGGGTTAACTGGCTGGGTGCTGGCTATGGTTTTTTATTTTTGCGTTTTGAAATGTGTTTGATTTGTTTTTGCATTACCTTTAGCATCATTTTTGGTGGCAAGGTGGGATATAAATTTCATAAAATAAACAGCTGCTCAATCCATGCACAAGTACATTTTCTGCTATCTGCAAACACACTTCTTAGTAATGAGACACGCATAGAACAGGATCCCAAGAGCTGCTTAGGCTTACTCAAGTGGCTTGCACTAAGTCTGGTGAAATTTGGTATCTGAATAGCTTATCGCTCACCACCTGTGCTATATCACCAACATCTATGAAAAAACTCAGTTTCAAAACCAGTTGCCATGTAGCGTGATGGTTTGCTGTTAGAGACAAAACAAAATCTGAAACCCCCTGGATTCATAGACGTAACGTCACGGGTTCTTTGGATCTTCTCCATGCTTCTTCTAAATAGCAATGACTACCTAGTTTCTTTTGCAAGCCCACCCCACCTATGTATCCCTTATCCAGGCTGTTACCTTTCAACAACTTTTAAAACCAACTTATTAAAAAAGCAAGAGCAGGCTACATTTTGCCATTTGACAAATGAATCCGCCCGCCATACACAGGATTGCTGGGTCTGTTGTTTTCAGCTTCAGTTACTCACTGCTGGCTGGATTCTGCCTCGCTCTGCTGCGTGGTATTGAAGCTCTGCATGGCTTGCACCTCTTCCTCTTCTTCATCCTCACTGGAGGCCTCCTCAGCCGCATGAGTGGAGCGAGATGGAGGCGTGGTGGCTGTCCCATCAGCCTTCTGAATAGAGGGCTTCTGGCAGATGTACTTGGGGTCACGGCCCAGGTTGCAGATCTCTTCTAGTAACTGCAGAAGAACACAAAGGCACGTTAGCATGGGACAGATTCTACTTACACTTGCAGTATACCAAGTTAGAGGAATTACCTTCCATATAGGCTAGCACTGGAGGACAACAGCATAAAGGGAGACAACAGCCAAGTATGCAGTTTGGGAAGCTGATGGGATTGAGAACCACAAAACAGAGCTGCACAGCAAGGGGGCCGTTTTGCTCTGCCTCCTACCTTAATTATGGCTGTGGTAGCATCTGTCTTGAGCGTGGGCTGGTGCCTCATGAGTTCATCCACAGCACTTCCAAGATTGGAAGCAGTGTCCCCTGGAAGGAATGGAGAGGAGGGGGGGAAATTGGATATAAGCTATACACATTCCTAATGAACTGCCAATGACTGCTGAGACACTGTTGTACTTGACATGAAGCGACTCAGTTCCATAGGCAACAGTTTATTTTGTCCTTTATGTAGCATAATGGGGTGCTGTTTGCGAAAAGCTATTTTAACTAAGGTTTGTTTCCTAAAAAGATGGCTTAGGTAAGCCCTTCCTAAAACAAAGACTCAATGGACAAGTTAATCAAGGAATAGAAGGGAAGCAAAAGTGAGAAAAGGCCATAAAGGAGCAACAATGGATCTCTAGAGATGAACATTTTGCAGACACTGCCTATGAATTTTTCTCATATTAGTCTGCAAATCCATGAGCAAAGAACTTGCTTTTAAAAAGTTAATCTGATCTTCTCAAGAATGCCACCTTCTATGTGGGCTGTTGCATGTTCAGGAAGACGAACAATCTTGATTATATAGGGTGAATCACCTTTGCCAGGAGATGGACAGGGGAAAGTGAGATTCTGTTTCTTCTCCCAGATCTCTTAGTAACTTTGATACTATTGACCACAGTATCTTTCTGCTCTACCACTCGGGGATGGGGCTAAGAGGAGCCAACTTGTGGTCCTTCCTGGAAGTTAGGTCCACAAGGGGGTGGGATTCTATGTCAAGGCTTTAATACGCGGAATACCACAGGTTTCCATCTTGTCCCCATTTATATGAAACTGATGGGTGACACTGACCTGGTTCACATGACACAGATGGCTCACGATGCGCTATTGAACCTATGATGAACCACAGCACATGCCAGGTATGCGAGGCCGCCATTTTGAATATGCAATCCAAGATCAGGGGTTGCAATGTGTCGTGTGAAAATGGCCATCATGGGTTATTTTAGGGTTAAACAACCTTTGCATAACCCTCGATTATTTAACCTCGAATAACCCACGCTGACTAGGTTAGCATGACAAGGCCCAACCTCCAATCACAGAATTCATATTCAAAATGGCAGCTGCACACTTCATGGCTCATAGTAGCTTAAATAACCCTCAATGAGCCAACCATGGTGTGCAAATTTGTGCATTGTCAGGGGATTTGGGTTGAAGTGACACTCAATGTCATCCCTCATTTCCATCGGCCCCTAGGGAGGTGGGCAAAGTTCTAAACTGGTGTCCGATGTCAGTGATGGATTGGATGTGGGTAAACAAGGTGCCCAGAAAAGATAGAAGTTCTGTTGGTTGGAGGCATTGCTAATTCAAGACTGAGTGAGGTTACACTCTCCTTTGGAAGTTTTGGGTACACAACTCAGGAATACTTCTGGATCCAACACTATCCCTGGATATCTTGGTGGCGGCAGAAAAGTGGACCTGGCTATGGTAACTCTTTCATTATCTCGTTATATCCTGATGGGATTGTTGTAACATTTTCTAGGCCTGAATTAGTCATCTGCTATGCTGTAAAAAAAATTGGCTGTTTTATTTCAGGTTTCTAAGGCTGCTTCTTTGGTGGATTATTCCCTGTGCCATTTTTAGTACTTGGGTTTAATTTTTATTATTGAGAGCCACTGCCCTGAGGGCCATGGATGGAAAAGCAGAATATAGGTGCTTTAAATAGATTTTCCAAGGGGTAGTCATGTTAGTCCATTGCAATAAAAACAAAGTCTTGTGGCAAGACTAAAAAGTTTATTATGGCAGAAGCTTTTGTGGACTAGAGTCCACTTCCTCTGCCAATGTAGAATAAGAGGCCATTCCTCTCATGAAGTCAACTTCAGTCCATAAAAGCTTCTGCTATAACACACTTAAGTCTTTAAGGTGCCACTTGGCTTTTTGTTTTTAATAAAGTGCATCAAGGTGCAATTAAGTTGATTGACAAAGCCAAAACCTACAGAGCATAGCAGCCTCTCATTTGTATTTTCTTCATCTTTTGTTCCCCACCAAGATTCCCCCGACCCATTATGAATAACTGTGTACTTTCTGGATTACATCTTACATATAGAATAAGCAAACTCTAGCTGATAAAAGCAGTAAATATTATTTTTTAAGTTGCCACAGGACATTCTTTCACCAGTGGAATCATTCTTTTTAGACAGCTATTTCATGTTCTTTGCTCCCAACCACTTTTCTGTCTTGTGATTTCAGGGCTATGATCACCCACTGGGAAAACAAAGGTGCCAGAAAATGAGAACCTGCACACTGGGAGCTGTATTAAGTCATCAGGAAAAGTAAGACACTAGATTTTAGCTGGGATCTACGCTTCCAATAAACATGCATGTTAAGAAATGGTAGCAACAGCACCATTTTCCCTAAAGGATTTGGGGAGTCTGATACAATAGAAGTCAGGACTACTCTGGTGATCATCACAAGCTGTTAAATTCCACCGTGTGCCTATGACCTGGTTTGAACACAACAACCCAGAGTATCGGCTGTTAAATCCTGGTTGGCATTATGTGCAAACCCAGAACTATAGATTAACTATGGATTGTTAACCACAAACAACCCAGGAAGAGAACCTATGGTTTGTTGATAGGTTGTGAACTCTGAGTTGGGTTACCGTTATGTGCAAACCCAGAAAAAGGCAGCAGACAAGCGTGTTAAAAATAAAAAAAAACCAACAAAAAACTACAGGCCTGTAAAACACCTTCAGATAGCTCTACAAAGGAAATGGGGGATGCCTCCTAGCCCAGCCAATTCTTTCTTTTGAAAAGAACCTGCCTCCTAGTGAATGGAAAGAAGAAAATCCAACGCCTGGATCACTAAGTGGTGACACGGAGAGAGAAACTCTTGGCATGCTCTCTTCCCAGAAGATACTCACCCAGTGGATCTGAACTACGGCGCCTTCTCATTGCAGGAAGGTAGTCTGGCGAGAGCAGCACTTTGAAGAGGCGTTCGAAAGGCTGACACTGGACAAAGGACTGGAGGCCCCGGGCATTCAGGCACAGAGCACTGAAGACATTGGGGAGGGAGCCCAGAACTTCCCGTGTAGCTGGGACCTGACAGGAGATACACACACACACACATCAACCAGAATGCCAACAGGGTCATCGTCTTGCAGTTGAGATATACCAAGTAACATCTCAGTCAATCACACATATTTTTGATGATGAGAATACAAAGAGATAGACATGATGCCTGCCCACTTGAATTGTAGCCTAACATTAAAAGAATGTACTGAAAGATGGCAGGATAGGAGCATAGGAGGAGACAAATTTTGATGGGGAGAAAGAAAACCCATTCTTATGTATAGGAGATAGGGAACAATCTCTTAATTGTTTTGAAGGACTTGGGAGAAAAGCAGCAGCTTCATAGGACCGAAAAGAGATAAGTAATCATGCATCTAGAAGTATGCACAAAGACCCAAAAGCTGGGCATTGGAAAGAAAAGGGCAGAGTGATGTGACTGAGAAGGAAATGGGAGTTGGACGTAGCAGAACGGGAAGTAATCTACTCTCTCCCTCTGCCTTTGCTCCTTTCTTAATTTGATCAGAAGGAACAGAGTAACTGAGGAAATAATAATAATAATAATAATTAATAATAATAATAATAATAATATATTTATTTATCACCCGCCTCTCCCAACGGATCGAGGCGGGGAACAACACCAAACACAAAATACAAAAACTGATTAAAAGCAGATAAAACCAGTACATCATTAAAACACCAATAAAACACCAACTATGAGAAGTATGGGTGTAATTGCGACATGAATATCAGTCGAATGAATGTACTAAAGAAGGGGCAGCACTGTTAACATTCTCTATATAAAACCTTCTTATCAGGTATTTTCACACAAAATGAACTAGATCACAGTGGCAGGAATTGGCAATTATTACAATGCATGATGTAGGGGTGGAAAATTACTCAATCTTCCAACCTCCCAAATATAAAGAAAGCAGTTGGAGGGCTTTGCAAGGAAGTGGATACAATAAATGGAGACACTTACATCTTTAATAAGGAGAGCATGTAACATGACGTCTGTTAGGCCATTGTCCTGTAAGGAGGACAGCAGAGAAGGCTCTTGGAATACGAAGACTGTTACCACCTCAGTAGCTGTCAGGAAAAAGCACAGAATGAGACCAGTCATTGATCAGTGCAGATCTTTGTAGGAAGGGAATCTTGGCAGCCAGGCTGTGAGATATCGTTTCATTTTAGAACAGTCCATCCCAATAGGGCTGTAGCCCAGAGAAAAATAGGCAAGATATTGTGTTTTATATAAAGTACACTTACCAAGCAAAAAGAGTGATGGACCATAGTATTCTGCGTTGCTGATGATGTGCTTCAGGGAGGTAGGCAGAGAGCCATCCATCACTGGCAAGGGGAGAGAAAGTAATGAATAAGGCATTTATTACTCAGGTCTGCATATAAAGTAAAAATCTTGCACCAATCCTGTGACCTGTATATTGTGCAAATTTGAATATTTTTTCCGCCACTTCATACAATTTAGTCTGGTATTGCTAGTAATGGAGAGGAACATGAAGCTATGCAGGGCAATCAAACTTCATCCACAAGTACTGAAAATATTTAACATATTTCCATGCTATTTAATATATACATGAAACTGTTGGGAGAGGTTGTCAAGAGTTTTGGGGTGCGGTGCCACCAGTATGCTGATGACACCCAACTCTACTTCTCCTGTCCACCCAATTCCAAGGAAGCTGTTTTGGTCCTAAACTGGTGTTTGTCAGCAGCAATGGACTGGATGAGGGCAAACAAATTGAAGCTTAATCCAGACAAGACAGAGGTGCTCCTGGTCAGTCGAAAGGCAGATCAGGAAATAGGGATTCAGCTTGTGTTGAATGAGGTTACATTCCCCCTGAAGACACAGGTTCGCAGCTTGGGTGTACTCCTGGATTCAGCCCTGAGCCTGGATGCCCAGGTTTCAACGGTGGCCAGGAATGCATTTGCACAGTTAAAGCTTGTGCGCCAGCTGTATCCGTTCCATGAGATGTTGGACCTGGCCACGGTGACACATGCCTTAGTTACATCCCATTTGGATTACTGTAATGTGCTCTACGTGGGGCTGCCTTTGAAGAGTGTTCGGAAATTTCAGCTGGTTCAGGGAGCATACTACTCCCCTGTTAAAACAGCTCCACTGGCTTCCAGTCTGTTTCTGGGCACAATTCAAAGTGCAAAGTGATCTACAAAGCCCTATATGGCTCAGGTCCAAGATATCTTAAAGACCGCATTCTCCCTTACGAGCCTGCCCGTCCCCTGAGATCTTCAGGGGAGGCCCTTCTATCCATCCCACCAGGTATGCCTAGTGGGAATGAGGGAGAGGGCCTTCTAAGTGGCTGCCCCAGGACTCTGGAACTCCCTTTCCAGGGAAGCTAGAGTGGCTTCCTTCTTGGTGTGCTTTCAGAGGCAGGCTAAAACTTTTCTGTTTCAGCAGGCCTTTGGGGAGTAGTTCAGAACTTTGTGGATGTACTGCTTATAGTTTGGATTTTTTAATTATGTGTATTTAAAATGTTTTAAATGTTTTAAAACTGTACTGTGTTTAGTTATATTTTTAATTTTTGTATATCACTATTTGTTTTAACTGTACATGCTTTAATTTGTAAGCCGTCTTGGGTCCCAGTATTGGGAAAAAGGCGGGATATAAATAAATATAATAATAATTTAATAATATTATTCAGCAAGTCCTCTGGCTTCCAAGATGTCAGTAATATACAGTTTCAAGATCATTTTAATAAGGGGTTAGCAAACTTGTTTAAAAAATGAAAACTGAGATTCTAAGGGAGCCAAGTTTTACGCAATACTACACACAGCCCTGTTTATACCCAACTTTTCTCTTTTCCAGATCAGCTCAGGCTACACCAGGGGAGGGAAACTTGTTTGGGGGGGATGACCCCCCCCTAACTAGCCCTCTATGAGCTGAATATCAGTGGGTGTGGCCATGGCCCTGATGGCAGTGGATAGGGCCCCAACTCCTGATGTAATTTAGTGGCTGCCCAAATTTCCAGTTCGAGCTCCTCCAACCAGCACTTAAACCAAGTCTCTTGCTTTCTTGCACGTGGGCTTTTCTGCATCCAGCAAAGCTAGTTCCCCAGCCAAGGCATCATCTGGAGTAACACTTCTCCAGCCGGCACCTTGGTCGGGGCAGCTTTGCCTGCCCCATGCCTTCCTCCATCGGGGAGGATGTGGGATTGATGAAGTTAGTGATGAGAAGAATCCCTGCTGTTATCTCCCAATCACTGGTGAGAGAGAATAGCAGGGATTCCTCTCTCCTAGCCTTCAGGGTTGGGGCTTCACTTGAGGCCCTGGGCACTGGATGGGCTGGCCCCGCAGGCCAAATTCACTGGCAGGCTGGGGGCTCCCCATCCCTGGCCTACACTATGCCACAACACAACATAAAAATTAGATTAGTTGAGTAGCAGATGGGAGCCACAGAAAAGCCTTCAGAACCAAAAACGCCTTATAGGTCTTCCAAAGTGCCCACAAAGTCAGGCATAGATGAATGTTCCTGAGAAGCTCGTGCCCCAAAACAGGGGCAATTTCCACCAAGAGAATGTGCCATTTTAACATCTTTATACAATGGAAGCTACAACACAAGCGACCCAGGAAAGCCAATGAAATGTCCCATATGATTTGTTGACCGAGTGGAGCCAGAGGAGGGAAACATCCCAGACTCGTGCCAGTTGTCACCATTCACTGGCAATGACACATTGCTAAGAGGTAAGGACGTTGTCATTGTGTCAGCGAGGGCAAAGAAGACAGTGATTCCTGGCACAGCTTTCAACAGCCCAGGCATGAAGGCGGCCTCACCGTGGCGTATGCCGTCTGAGAAAGCTGGGTCCTGGATGGCCTTTTTCAGGAAGTTCAGCATTGATTTGAGAAGTGCTGCTCGCTGAGGGATACACTGGACTCCTGGAAGAGGAAAGGGAATCCCAGAAATTGAATCAGACAATGGCAACTATTTGGTGACGCAACAAGAGCATTTTTTATACAAGTGACTACATACCACTTCGGGGCGAGACTACTGTGTTTGTGTTGCTGCTGTTGCTGCTGCTGCTACTGGGAGTGGTGGCACTTGGGGCCCTTGTTTCAACCACAACCTCTTGCCGCTGCTCTCCGGAGGTGGACGGCCCAGGGCTGCTCTCCATGGCTATGTCAGAAACTGAAGGTGCAGAAGGATGTTTTAAAGGGGAGAAGTGGATTCAATTTGAGAGAAAGGAATTCTCAACTCATCATAATTGGTGAAAGGTCCCTGACACCAAAATGTTGAGTACAAGGAAACTAAGTTTCCAACCAACTCTCCCTAAAACAGGGAAACCTGGTCCTGAGTTGGTGCAGCAGGTGAATGTACTTTGGTGAGGGCCATTAGGCTTAAACTAAATCCAGACAAATACAGAGTTATTGTTAGTGGATGGTTCATCTCCCCAGTGGAGTGGTGTTCAATCTGTCCTGGAAGGGGTTGCACTCCCCCTTTGAAGGATCAAGGGCAGTTTTGCAGGGTGATCCAGGATCCCTTGTCACCACTTGAGGCATATTTGACTAGGGGCCTCTGTGTCTTTTATCAGTTTAGGCTGGTATACTAGCTACACTCCTATCTGGATAGAAATAGCCTGGTGCCAGTTGTTCATGCTCTGAGAACGTCCTGGTTGGATTTACTGCAATATGGTGTATGTGGGGCTACTTCTGAAAATGATTTGGAAACTTCGGTTAGACCAAACTAGAGTTTCTAGGCTACTAACTGGGACTGGTAGATACAGTCATGTGACACCAGTGCTATGTCAACTGCACAAGCTTCCAATTTGTTTCTGGGCCTAATTCAAAGTGTTCTTGCCCTAAACAGCTTAGGGACCCAGTATCTGAAGGAACATCTCCTATGTACCTGCCCAGATCCTTGGGTCATCTTTGGAGGCCCTTCTCCAGCTGCCCCTATCATATGAAGTTAGGCAGGAGGCTACAAAACTGAAGGGTGTCTTAGTTGTGGTGCCCCATTTATGGAATGGCCTCTCCAAGGAAGCTTGCCTGGCAACCACGCTTTTACCTTTTCAGTGACAGGAGAAGACATTTCTCTTCTCCTAGGCATTTAAGATTTTTGTACTTGCTTTTAATCAGTTTTGTTGTTTGAGTCACCTTTTTGTTGAAGAGTGGCATATATAAAAATAAAATAGATTTCCTCCCTCTAAGTTTTGTTCATTTAGTAAGTTATAGAAGCTTCTGTAAAAGTAATAAATACGGTTTAAAAAAATTACCTTCTATGTCTGTCTCCATCTCTTCACCTTCTTGTGTAGTAGTAGCAGCTGGTCTCTGGATCTTTGGCTTTATTACAAAGGGACATTCCCTCCGGCATAGGTCTGCCTCATGCTAAAACACATTACAAAAGGAAGCCAACATATGAACACCTAAAGTGGAAAGAACTGAATGTTCTGACGTCAATACACTCTGGAATAAAAGACACTTCTTTGGTTGCAGAGGGAACCCACTGTTGGATGCCTTCACACACCAAACACCTATTTACAGGTGAACATGATTCTCCCATTGCTAGAATGTTTTAAAGGACTCAGAGTGAATGATCAAGACTACTAAAAAGGAAGACATTACCTCTAGTCTGTAGATGAAGATAGAGAGGCCACTGTGAGACTGGAAAGCTGCCATGTCTAGGTTTGTGATTAAGTCCACGACACGGACTGCTCTGGTCACAAAAGTGATCTGGTCCTGCTCATCTCCCAAGAACTTGATCACCTGGGGGGGGGGGGGGGGGGAGAGAAAGACGATGTAAACCTGATGAGAATGTGTGGAATCATTTAGCAGAAACCACTAAATTAATTAATCCACTGCTCCAAATACCCAGTTCCCAACAGACACTGGCAAGCATCCACTACTCCAAAAGGAACACGGTTCCTACTAGGATCCAGACGTAGAGATCTAAGCCTTATTTAATTTTGTGTGAAAGATTTAGAATAGCATTTAGGCATCTGTCAGAGGTAGATCAGGCCCAGCGTGGTTTGGCTGGATTCGAATTAAATTCATATTGAAGTTTGCAGCTATCATACAAGTCACAACAGCACAAGTGAGGCTAAGGTTATATGCAACTGGACTGCTTGGTATGCTATCAAACATTTTAATTCCTCAAAGGGCAACTCCCTATGTCTTATCTGGAATGTTGTTCTAAACTCAAGGAATGAGAAAGATCAAGCCAGGTTCCAGCCAAGTTGCCCACACCTATTATTTCTAGCAGAACCTGGCTTGACAAAACATCTCAGTTGAGACAAACAGATGCACAGATTCATTTATGTTTTGGGCTCTAATACCAATATGAGCCAATCTAATACCAATACGAGCAGCAGGAACAGGGAAGGGCTGTGCAAAGAAGAGAACTTTCATATACAACAATGCTACAGCTTTCTGTGTTCTCTCAAAAAGGCATGTCCAATTTTGGTTTTAGGCAGGAGCCTAGCAGGCAGTTCTCGCATTTCTCTCAAACTGCCAGCCTTACTCATCCTCCTGACTGTACATTACCTTCAGTAATGCTTCCATCATGCCACAGGAAACAAGAGCTTCCCCTCCTGCATCGTAGCTCGCCAGGTGATACAAGAAGGAGAAGAGCGCTGTGGCAAACTGGTGAGGATATGGCTCCATGGAAGGATCTGGAGAGGGAGGAAGCAGCATTAGATTCCACTGGCAACAAGCAGAATACAACCGAGCCACATTAATTAATCCTTGTGCATCTGAGATGCAAACACTTACCGATCATGGCCTGTATACAGTTCCGGACTAGGACTGGCAAAAATCCATGGTAGGAGGCAGTTCCAGTGCAGTCAATAATACTGCTGAGTTTTGGAGTCCGCTCCAAGTGCACAATGGAAGTCAACGTCCTCAGTGAGGCAGCTTTGATGTCCTGTCAAGGAGAAATAGGGAGATTAGGCACACAGGCTATGACAACCTTATGCTCTATTATAAATCCCAAAATAAACTTCATATCTCCACTCAGAGTCAGATTAGTAGCATAAGAAGCTGAAATAGGCTAGTGACAAGCTCCAGAAAACATGACAGTGAAGCAGAAAGAACAGAGAACCTCAACAGTCTTGTCAACCCAGCCCAATACTGGATTGGGAAGGAACCAAAGTGAGCAATGCTGAGCTAATTTCCCATCACCAAATCTGGACTGGGGAAGCAAACCTAATACGTGACCTACCATTAATTGTTTGTCTGTTATTTGTAGTACATCCACTAGCTCCTCTATCAACCCGTTGTATAGAATGCTGTTGGCGGATTCCTGCAAGGCATTTGAATACACTGCGGAAAGGGAGAGAGGCTATGTTAAGAATTTGCAACAGTTGACAGACGTGGAGAAAAACAAACCTATCCATTATTTCAAGTGACACTTGACCGGATCATATAAAGATGGCCTCCAATATCAGGATCTAGAAGTACAAGCTTCTAGTGTTTGAGCTACATACCAGGGGCATCCCCATGAGAGAAGCAAGCAAACATCATTCTGCTAGGTTTGGCTTCCTGTTGGTACCTATAGTTGTTCGTCCACTACCCAAAATTCTGTGTCTTAATAACACTCCACACCCCCTCCAAGTGGCCATGAAGGCTCCAAGTGGCCATGAAGGCTCTCAATCAACTCATGTCACCGAAGAGCAATAAAATTTGCTCCTTGGCCTGCCAAAAAATTGAGAGGAGGAAGGAGATGAACTTTGAACCATGGAAGGCTAGTTTACATGTCCTTGTTCTGGCACGTTATTTAAAACCATTTAGTCATGAACTACTTTTCCATGCCTTTTAATATCTATATGGAACTTCTGGGAGAGGTTATTAAGGAATTTGAGGTGTGGTCAATATGCCAGGTATACCCAATGCTAGTTCTCCTTTTCTTCACAGTCAGAAGTGGTAGTGGAATCCTTGAATAGGTGTCTGGAGCAGTAATAGGCTGGAGGGTTAAGCCTGAATTCAATCCCAATAAAATAAATGGCATCTGGGTCCTATTGATCTTTGGGCCTGGGTTCACACTCCCCTTTAAGTATTAGGTTCGCAAGCTGGAAGTTCTTGTTGAACTACTGTTCCATAAAGGTGGCATGTGTGACAAGGGTTGCCATTCATCGGGTACACCAGCTGGAACATCTTTGTAATAGTAGAGAGTTGGCTACTCATATGTGCTTTGGTAATGTCCTTGGTAAGACTACATTACTGGAATGCAGTTCCATAGAGCCATCCTTGAAGGCTGTTCATGAACTTCAGCTAGTACAGAGAGCACCATCAGAAACTGTCCATCAGGATTCTGCCCTTTGTGCCAAGAGATTTGAACAGGTTGCCAATTTTGGACACCATTCAGGATGTTGCTGTCGACCTTTAAGAGGCTAGCTCTCCTGGCTCTGAAGCAGTATCTGGGTTCTATGTGCATGTGAGACTCCCACTTGCCATATTTATTCAAATAAAAAAAAGAATTAAAAAAAAGCCATGTCCAAGATTCTGTCAGTGGGACTAGGCTAGTATTTGCCATGGCTGTGAAAGCCACTATGTCATGAAGACCAGTCAAAACATAGCCTAGTAGAAACCTTATCTAGATTATTCAAGTTGGGCCACCAAAAATGCACACTGCCGAAAAATAAGAGAGCTTTAAAGTCACCTCAGGATCTACCTGTATTAATTCACATTCTTCCCCTTTACTCTGGCCATTGCCACAGGTAAGAAACCACCTACTACCATCCTCACCTAATATAGAAATGGCATGCAGTCTGGCCTGGACAGCTTGCAACCGCTTTTTATGGTTGGAAAAGCCATGAGCCAGGCGAATGTGTGTAAACAGCAGCATCTACAAAAACAACAACAACAAAGCAAAACAAAAAAAGGGTTACAGCAATACTCCAAGCACCCAATCACAACTAGACATCCCCCACACCATAATGCCTGGCCAACAGTTACTTGGGCTGGTCTGAATGAGGAAGAATAAACTATCACTTCAGCTTGCCGGGGGGGGGGGGGGGGGGTTGTCTCATTTTTGAATGCTCCCCAAAGTTAAAACACCATGTAGGTAGAAAATGTCATTCCCATCCTGAAGTCTCAGATGATACAATTTTTTCTACCACCTCATGGAACTTCACATGTAGATCTGGTCCAAAACGAGTTGAATTTTATGAAATCCAGGATGGTGTTTGCTGCCATCCAATGTAATCTAATCACTCTCAATGGGTATCCATTTCCCTATATTAATAAATACAGTATAAAAAGGCCATCTTGCCAAGGCTAGCAGCGTACAATCAGAACTGAATCTATGAATTTCAATTCACAATGCACCCTACCAAGCCTGAAATATTTCTAACTGTTAAGGGGACTCAGGATTCTCAACTCAGTTCTCAAATCTCCCAAGTTTTCTTCTAAATAAAGTCAGAACACTAATTCTGCAATGCACCCAAAGTATCATATCCATTTTTTGCCTTCAACGTACCTGTTTATCCTTTGGGATGCTGTACATTTTAGTGAGGGATTCCATAATTTCAGAGGGGCTTTCTGAAATCTGCATTTGGAGGGAAACAGCAGCTGTTTAGAAGCCAGCCCTATAAAAGGTGAAGCCAAATTAAAAATGCCACTGAATTAAGGTAAGGAGGACAGCTTACCTTGTCAAGTTGCTCTATGTGGATATAATGTAGTGTGTTGCTGGTAGTCTGAGAAGAAAGCAAAAAGGGGTTGGAGGTCATTTCCAATCTCTTGCTTAGAAGCCATGGCATAGTAGCAACTGTGGCATAGATCTGCTTAAAGAACAGCCACAAGAGCAACAGCTCAGCACTGAGTTGTGGCTTTGGCTAACAATCAGACCTGGCCTTTGTGGGGTATTTGATTATATCTCAACATGGATTACTGTGCTGGCAACCCCTATTTGAGAGAAAACTGCTGCCCCATAAATCCAAACCTAGAAAAAACAAGCATTTACAGAAGCAAAATGGAGGACAAGTCTCTTCGCAGGCAGAGGAGTTAGCTTGGAAGTGTCGAGGGGATCTGCACCCTGCGTGGAAATCTTCCCATCTGACTTGGGAATGCTATCAAAATGTCTCATCTACTCAGTTTTCGCCCAAATCCTCAAGGAACTGGAGATACTATGGAAGTGCACTCACAGGGCCTACGGTGCAATTTGGGAAGGGAGGACAAAGGGCTTGCATCAGACAAGAGACCTATCAGAGATTCTCAAGACACAGGAAAGCAAACTCTCCCCGAGATACAAGGGCAAGTAAGCGGGGTTTCAACACCACTGAGTCCCTACCCATCACCACCACCTTTAAGAGTAAAAAGCAACATATCTGAATACAGGGCACAGCAGCTAGAGCAGAGGTAGTACATTGGATGGACTGTGACAACCTCCAAATTGAGTTGATCAAGCTACTGAAAGCATCTGAGAATAGGAAGACTGGCTGCCAGCACCTTCTCATACCTAAAGTAACTTCCTCCATCTTAGTATTTGCTCACTGGAAACAGAGCTCCCCACTTCTCTTATAGACGGAATAGGGAGCAACCTGCTAAATCCTTTTTCAATCCACTGTGGGTATGCCAAATCGTGCTCCCACCCACTTCCCACAGAACCCTACAAGAACAAGTCTGTAGGAGACTCACCCTTTTGTCCACTTTGACCTCGGCCCCTGGCTCTGCATAGAATTCAAAGTGTAGTGTAGTTGCACTGGGAGGGTATTTCTGTGTACAGATCACAGTATGGAATCAGAATAAACCAGATGGCAAGCACTCTCTCCAAAATTAAACCACTCTCTCCCTGGACTGGGGGAAGGGCAAGGGAAGGGTGCTAGCTCAAAGGGCAATGCAACCTGGCACTGAGATCACCCCCTTGCAGCAGTCTGAATATCACCATCCCCCGACTCTCCTTACATCTTTTTGTGCAAGTGGGAGGAGGAAGAGAGTTAAGATGTAAGAAGTTAGGATTAGGTATGAAGACATGGTGATGCAGAGGGAGCCCTGCTGATATCCAGAACACCACGGCATAATCCAAGAAGATGCACGGACACTAAACAATGGGCTAGACCTGTGCCTCCAGCAGCCCCACACAGTACGACTAGCAATGCATAAAATTCAACTCAGCCCTGCATCTACCAAGTTGTGTAAACTTATCGTGATAGCTGCAGCAGATGAGAGTGATAAGGTCAAAGGTGGGATTTTTTTAAAAAAAAAAATGCCATCAGACCTTATGGGCCTCACAACTCATATGAGCCCTACAGTTGGTGCAAAAAAGTGACTTGAGGCACTTCCTGACATTGCTCTCAGCAGTGACTGTAGCAGCAAACCAGGAAGCACCTTAAAGATGACTTGCTTCCTATTCCAGAGGTTTAGAGTAACTGTCACTGTTTTTGTGCAATAGCAGCTGTACCATCTGTGCTAACCCACTGGGGCAAGAAATGATCTCCATAAGGATGAACACCCCAAATGTATACTTTGAAGATGACTGGTGCTCATAGCACCCACAAAAACACTGCCTCTGTAAATGCCCCATGTATGATTCTATTTGTAATAATGCTGCTCACTCCAGAGTGTAGCCAGTTCAAAACATAGCACTGTTCTCCCCATTAAAGCAAAGCAAAGCAAGCAGTGTCAAGTTTTAAAGCAAGAGGACTGTTCCGACAAAACTGGTTACAGAACCATCACAGGCTGGCATCTCTACCAATTCAAGGGACCACCATGGAAGGGGGCAGGAATTATGCAGAACAAGCAAGAAAAAGGGCACTCCAAAACCCCTATCGAAGAACATGCAAAGTTTCCAAATATTCTTCCTAATAACCGTGCATTGTTCACCCTCAAAAAGGAAGGGTATTATATACACCAGCAAAACAGATTTGAGTTTCAGGGTCTGAACCATGATGTCAGAATCTCTTACTCTAAAATGTTATTTGAAGGCATAACCTTCACAAAGCCCATTCCGGATAACAGTGGTTTTCAAATTTCCAATGTATTGCAGAACCCTGCTGTGTTTTGATGGACTTTTGTCCATTAGAAAGGCCAGATTTGTTTCCCACAAGAGCAGATAACTAACTGTTTGCCAATGCTGCTGTCGATAACAACAGTGTGAGAGGCACTATACAAGACAGACTTGGGAAAAAGCTATTGGAGAATTCATGTACATGGGAAAGCAGCTGGGAATTAGTTCCACATGCCATGAGTGAAGCTACCAACTGCAGAATGGTAGAAAGGGAAACTCAAAATGATATACTTACCAGCATGTGCAAATCTCTACAACATTCTGCCAGGCCAAAGCCATTCTCCTTGCCACCCCAACTCTGTAGGATAGAAGAGAACATAAAGGATTATACAGAACTCAAACTATAGAGAATCGTGAAATAATCTCAGAGGAAAACCCCTCTGTATAGCTTGATTGGATCTGACCAAGAAAAAAATTGGATGTGAAGTGCTTTTGGCTTGCCTGCGCTATTCACTGCATTTAAAATCCTGCCAAGCGGTGAAGAGTAGCAAAACAGGCCTCTTTTTCCATCTGCCCCTTCTCCTGAAGACATGCTTTATACAAGTGCTCTCCTTATCTCCCATAACAATTGACAAATTCTGAATATTACTTTGAAGGCTTTAACGAATGGCCCAAAAAGTAAGCCAACACATCACGGAGAAGTTGCAGGCACACTATTCAATATAACCACAAACAAAAACGTTGACAGACTACTACTGAATGAAAAACTACCAGACAATACAGAAAGATAGCAGAAAACTCTTCCACCTGCAACTGGGTTTCCAAGAGGCCAGTAAATAGCTGACACATCATTTATCCAATGTCTATGGTACAACAGACCCCTGAGAACTCTGCAACAGGCACAAACTACAGTCAAGCACACCAGCGCTCACTTAGCTTCAGAGCTGCATGAATTTGCTTGCTAAATCATTGTGCTTGTGATGAGAGCACTCACTGTCACAAGCATACCGAAAATTGGCCTTAAAAAAAACCACCTGCTAACCAGCTGCACACCTCAGAGTCATGTACATCCTGGCCTCCTGAGAGATACCATTACAGATTATATTGGAGAGAAAATCTGAGTTGCTAAAATAAGAGCTACCTTCATTTTCTAATCAGAATATGTAAGCAAGCCACAAACCAATCAAAACTTTATACATATGGGCATCAGCAGCTGGGAAGGAAGTGTACAGTTCATGAACCACCTTGAAAATGCCTATCAAAGCATGCATGGACCTGGTAAAAGCAGAAAGATTGAATTTGCTTCTCTTGCCAGTCTATCTTTCAAGCTTATTTGCTCACTGAAAAATGCATCTCAGTTCTTCAGGAGATTTAAGAATAAATTATCAAATATAGCTGGAAATGTTTGCAAGTTCATTTCCTTAATAAGTCAATCTCCACTGTGTCTGAATGTATTCTACCGGCTAACTTAAAAAAAATACTACTGTTTTGCTTTAAAGCATGAAACTCCCACAGGACAGCAAATTGCTTCTTTCACCTGTGCTTCTTTTTAATTGTTCAATTCTCACCTTTGCTTCACCTGATTTCAGATACTCTCCCATGCTTTTCTATTTCCCAATGTACAGAGGGATCTGTGGGGAACTTTTCACAAGGAAGTGTCCATCATGCAATCAGCTCCAGGACTTTACTACTGATCAGCAAGCCTAATAGCACAGCCTGGCAAAAATATAGCGGCTCTGAAGCTAGTCGCAGACTGGACTCCCATCAAATGGCACAGTTGCATGCTGGCTCACCACATGGCAAAATGAAAAACTAACGTTTAACAGAAGGGAACAGGTATCCAGTTGGTGCCTACCATCTTAGCCCATTGACACCATGCCAGCCAGTTTACGCAACTCCCAGTTTGACACAATGCCAGGAAAACGGATTCAATGGCACCTAAGCACTCTTCAGGATGCTCAGCCCTATCCTTAGCCTCTAACATGTATTCAACACCCCAACCTTAAATGGCTAAATAAAAAGGAATCCAAAGCACATAAAAATCAGGGCATTTATGACTTTTAGGGTACAATCCCATGCGTGTTTAGACTGAAAGAAATCCTACGTTTCCCAGAATACTCCAGCCAACATGGCTGGCTGGAGAGAAGCTGGGAGTTATATGACCTTTTTCTGACTAAACATGCACAGGACTGTGCCCTTAATGAAGCACTGTTCCATCTGCCTTGATGCTTTGGGAATAATACAAACAGTATGCACCAGTCAGGGAAACTCCACATACACATACAAAACTGAATAAGATGGGCTGATGCAGACAGCCCAAAAGGCAACAAGAGAAACCACACTTAAGGCGTAATTCAGACAGTTTTTAAATGTAGGAAGCAAAGGTAACTAAACATGCCAGGCAGCTTGATTTTCCGCTGCTTTGGATTAATCTTTGAATAAAAGAAAGACATCTAACACCTGGATGATGTGCCACCTGAGAGAAAATGGTTTGAATATCTTAACTACATTTACAATATTCTGATCTCTCATTATGTCTTCAGAAGAAACATCATCTAAAGAAGCCCTAAGACCATGAACTTCCTTATATTTTTGTTTCGTTTGTTTTTTGCAGTTGCTTACCTCTGCCAAATGCTGCAGCCGGGACAGAAGAGGCATCCTCTTGTCAGAGCCCAGGCGTGTGATGTAATTGGAGCGTTTGCTGAACACATACAGGAGATTTAGCACTGCAAGCACCACTTGCATATCAGAGGATGCCAACAGCGTTGTCAAGTGCTAGATGAAGACAGAATGAAATATCTGATGCAGTCCTGAAGCCCCTTCTATTTCCTAACAGAGATTTCAGTTTTCCCATTTGAATGAGAAACACGGTCCCCTCCTTGGTTTGTAGTACTACTGTAATATGGCTAAGAGACTATGCCATGAGCCCCCTAATTAAAATACCATTTTTGCTATAGACACAGTATGTGGCCTCAGACAAACTACTATTCCACAACTCCCACTAAACTTACAATATGGTAATAGTAATACTGGACAACCTTATATGGGCCTTGTAATTCAAGGATTAACAAAGAAGTGCTATGCAACATGCTTGGAATACTTCAAAGCACTAAATAAATGCTAAATATTCAAACAGTACATACTTGAGTCCACTTCCACCCCCCATATAATGGTTTTATTCTTCTCCCAACGGACAAAATGGCCGCATTATTAAAGCCATGACCTGTTAGGATACACCTTCTCAGATAAGAGGCCCTCCTATCCGTCCAATCCCCTGCCCTGTTTCTTTACAGCTTATTACCTCGATAGAGCTATACAGGTGACGTGAAAAACTGTATTCTATGAGCAGGGCTGTGAAGTTCAGCACTGACAGCAGCAGAGATTTCAGCTGTTCTCTCTCTGGCCGGTCGCACACCAGCATCCATGACATGTTCTCCACAGTTTGCCCAGCATCTGCCAGGATGCCATCGAATCTGTCTAGCAGGTCCACCCAGTGGTAAAGTTCGCACTGAAAGAAGAACGGCATACTCAGGAGACAGCCTTTGTCAATGACAGGGAAAGATCCCATACATTTATTGGAAAAGGGTCTGCCATAAGCATCACAGGAAAGAGGACTATAACTATTGCATCCTCCATTCCCTCTTGTTAATAGCCAAACATCTGGGAGGCAACTATGAGCAAGTGAACCTTCAGTTACTGAACACCAGAATCAACACAAAAGTTGTGATCCCATGCATGGTTACTTGAAAGTCCCACGGCGTAGGATCAAGCTGTAAAATTCTTTGTGGAACTACACTTGGATCAACATAAACCAACCAAAAGCTTTAAGTCTTAATTCTCTGGGGCAATCATTCTTGTCTGAAGCCCATTTTATCTTCCATAAATAAATAAATAAATGGTAAGATGCTTGTATATTCCCTAATACAATAAAAAGGTTACGGTTAGGTTTATAAGCATACTATATGATCTGCTACCACCACATACCTTCCCAATATTCCATGTTTTGATCTGTTGGAGTTCCAGCAGCAGCTGTTCATCATTGCATACCTTGAGTTTGTCTATTAAGGCTCTGCAATCTGCAGGCTGAAGAACAAAGAAATTGCATAAGGAATATAGCAATTGTTACAAAGTGATGAGTGCTCCTTCATACAAGGGAAGCAATTGCTTTTTTTTAAAAAAAAATCAGACGCAGCCATCGTTCCCCACCCAAATGTACAAACACACACTATCCTACCATCAGCAACCTCAGTGTCTGTGCTTTTTAATTTGCAGAAAGAAACAACAGCAAAAAACTTGTCCACAAATTTCTAAACTTCTACCCACCTTCTTCCCTGAACCACTCTATTTGTGATTTTTAAAGCCATTTCATGGTAACCCTCTATAACCCCAGATAAAGTTGTCGATAGCTAAAACTCAATTAAGGGACACACTGAAGTCTCAATCCATTGCAGGACACTTCGGTTTCTTTTGGAGTTCCTTTTTGTTGAAGTAATTACCTGTATTAGAAACCAATTTCTGTAATGATAGGTTCAGCATTAAAGGAAACCTTAGCCTTCGTCATGGAAGGCCCGTTTATTTCTAGCACATAAGTGATCTCTAAGTTTCCTACTAATCTCTAAGTTTCCTACTAAGGAACTTGCAATCAATAAAGTACCACACAATGCAAAAGTCATTCAGATATGAAAGGACAGACTGCCTTGTTGCATGCACTGTCATAAACTAATCTCAACTCTGTTGGGAGTATCTTGTGCACGTTCAAGTCTCATACTGCTCCTATGGTGAGCTGAAAGTGACAAGTGGCAATACTTACAGCCTCAGTAGGCGTTTTCTTCAGCTTAGTTCGATCCACTTTCATTTTTATTAGTTTTCCACTTTCTGATCCTGCTTTGTGAGTCAAAAGGGAAAATAGACTGTCAGTGGGCATACTTAAATCAGTTAACAGGCAGCAGCAATACAACAGAACAAAAGTGTTATGAAAAACTCAAACTACACAGACTAGAGGAAGCTTTGAATAAGCACAGCAAGGAATAGGACCAAGTGCTGAGCCTGTGCACAAACACTGGGGCTGTTTGCACATCACAACATTCAGTGCCAAACTGTGGGTCAATTAATTTAACCCATGATTTGTGGTGACATCCGCTGCTTCTGTTTTCTGTAAACAACCTCTGATCAGCCCAATAGGAAACTGTGAGCATGATGGGCAAACCTGGACCTATGGGTTGTTCACAGGCTAAATAATCCAGCAGTTAACCCAACAATAAACCATGGGTTAAACCAACAACTAACAAACTCCTGTGATCTTGGGTGAAATAACCCACAATTTGCTGCTGTTGCATGCAAACTGGATCCCTCTGAACCAATCTCCCACTACTCATTAAGAATGCATGTACTAACTACTCACTTATAAAAAGGCATTTAGAATTTCTGCATTATCCTGTTTTCCTTGTAGGCCCCTATCTCTGCTACAGATCTCTAACATTACTATAGATACGTGCTGGAACCCTGCAAACAGATTTCTAGCCAAATTCTGGATATTAGGAATAAAGAACTGTAGGGTCTTTTGCATTTGTTTTCAAAAAAAGAGGGGGAAGAGTGAGGTTGACAGCAAGGATTCAATTCCGTCAACACATGTCAGCCTCTAGATGAAGCCACTGACCCTAGTCACCCTAAAAGTTGCACGTCAGCTGAGGGAGAGCAATATGGGGCACAAACTAGGGAAAACCAGAAATGCTGCCAAAAAAACTGAAGGAACAGGAGGCTATGGCAGAGAAAATCTATCTCCCACAGAGAAGGACAGTAAGGCACTGTTCTGAGCATGAGTTCAGCCATGGACTGCTCAGAGCCTGCTCAGTTTAATTCCAATGGGCCGTTTTTCCCCTAGTGTTAACACTAATGTCTTAGGGTGCAAAACCCCCCAAATCAAAACAACAGAAACCCATGCTGGAAAACCTATTACCGCTAATTGTTGTTCATGGTATATAAAGTACCTAGGCCTCATAAATTTGCACAAACATTCCCATTTCATTGGCAAACCAGAACAAATTATGAAGGACCTTCCTGGAGACACAAAAAATGTACCATGAGTGATCAATTCAGTTACCATATGTAATGGTTTGTAGGAATAAGTCTCCAAAAGGCAGAATTCATCCATGTTTGACAGCATGCTCCCCCAAAAACCCAGTCAGCAACCCGTCTAACAACTAAATCCCAAAGCATTTGTCATATCAGAGACAGTTTTTTGATCTAAGAATGGTAGCAATTTGACAAGTGAAAATATTATATAGTTCATTACTTTATACCACTGAGGATTGGGTCTCAGTTTAAGATGCATGTGTCAAGTCCAAAAGCAAGGCAGCAACCAACACTGTGCAAGCGGACTTCCCTTTCCTCTCCTCACCCAGTATGCCCCCATTCTACTCTGGGGTCCCCCAAACCTCCAGAGCAGATTTTGAGAGTGTGGGGTAGGCTGCAGGGGAAGGGGGATCTGTTCTGCTGGCAGAGAGATACAGTTGGGTTTCACCCATTGACCAAGATGACCACAATTTAAAAGTCCTTTACATATTCCTTTGTGGTTTGAGAAGAATGCTCCCACTCCAGGCAAAACCTAACACGAGGCACTTCACTTTGCTAGCAAAGCTTATCAGAGGCTTTCTATACATTGCCTATAGCACTGGATGGAGGTGGAGAATTTTCCTTACCTGTGAACTTTCCAACTACTCATTCACCAGACACCAGGGTGTTCTCCACTCCACTCAGTAGGAGTCAGAAACTTTTTTAAAATTGAAGTCCAGTCTAAAACTACCATCTAATCCTTACTTCCTACAACTTAAACCCAGACCCTGGTAATAAATCCAGATCAGTCATTCTACAGGATAGGAGCTGGATCTCTGACTGGCAAACAAGCAGGGAGGAGATTCCCAGGTAAGGAAAAATTCACTTATTCTTTCTATTTGGTGCCATCCATCCAGGGGTCTAGACATTGGGGCTCAATAAAGCAGTGTTCCATGCATATCAGGTAGGTGGGAGTACAGTGTGTACTACTGACCAAGTTACATACTTAAGAACTCTGCAGCCAAAAGCTGCCTCCGAGGCAAAAGCATCAAGCATGTAGTGCTTAGTGAGAGTCAGAAGGGAAGACCAACTGTTTGCTCAGCCAGTCACCTTGCAAGTTGTTCTCTCCCGATATTCAGGGCCTTGATGGACCAGAACAGCCGAAGAACAGTATGACCTGTTTGCAAAGTGCTGGCAATCTTGCACCACGCTGCTTGGTAATGTATGACAGGGCAAAGGTATGGTTGGAAGAATCATTATATGTCTCAAAAGGAAACATGGTTGGAAGTGAATGTATGTCAAACAGATGGCTCTTATTTTGAGAACACAGATGTTGAGATGCATCTCAAGAGGGGACCCAAATCCCTGAGCCACTGCATTTTTGCATCAGACTCCCTGCCCTGGACTGCTTGGTTCCAACACAGGAACTCCATGCTCAAAGTGATTTGAACTATGGACACCACAGAAGGAAAGCTCTGAGCATCAGAGAGACTGGGACTGAGCAGTCCCTGCCCAACCCGTTATGACATGTTGCTGAAAGTGAAGGACCATCTGGTAGGGTCCAAGGCAATGCCTGCTCCATGACAAAGGGTCTAAATAGGACACAATCATGCCCAACTGCCAAGAGGAAAAAAGGAGGCACTCTGAGGGCCCTCATCACCAGAATGAGTATGGTACTCAGATTTGCAGTCTGCTCCAAGGAGAAAAACACTTTACCTCAACCTGCGTTGATGATCATCACTAGATGATGTAAGTAGCAAGTAGGTTGAAGATGGCTTAGTCCCAATTGCTGATGCCCTTCTCTACCGACATACTATTGCCAGTACAATCTCTCTCTCCACTTTCTTGGAAGAGATCACCCCAATCAAGGTAAGGGTGAGAATCTGTGTCTCTTAGCCTGAAATACACAGTGACTATCTAGGGCCTCGGTAAAAGTTCTGGATGATTTGGCTAGCCCAAAGAGCAGAGCACACTATTAATAGTGCCTACCTACCCCTGCCACCACCAATAAGTACAGTGCAGGAAACTGCAATGAGCAGGTTGAAAGGGAACGTTGCAGATAAGTATCTGTGAGGTCGAGGGATGAAAGGAATTTGCCTAGAGATATAGCCAGGAGGCTGGAATTCCGAACCTCCATCTTGAAGCAGCAAGGTACAGAGGTATAGAATTGTTCTGGTTTCTCTGCACTACTTGAGAATGACAACAGTGACTCAAATCAGATTCCTATTTTCTTTTCTAACAGTTAGGAACAGAATTTATGATTCCAATTTGAAGCTCTCTGTAAATGGCACATGTATCTGCGGCTTCAGAGCCACATGGAGAGACCAAGGATCTGACTCAAGACATTTTCATGATTCTCAGTAGCAGTCAAAACAGAATGTCTCCCAGAACCAGAGGTTCAAAGAGGTCAAATCCCAGACTAGGGCAAAGTGGTGACGCTAGCTCCCTATCTGGGTGAGACTTGTCCAGGGTGTTCCCCGCCTCGATCCAGACGGAGAGGCGGGTAAGAAATAAATTGTTGTTGTTATTATTATTATTATTATTATTATTATTATTATTATTTGAAACATCTCCCTCTAGAAGAACAGGAAGAACACTAGAAAAGAATAGAGTTCTTGTTATTTCTCTCTTGGTCTTACAAAAAACAGCATTTTTAATGCTGTTTTCTTAGGTCCATAATGCCTAGTAAAAGCAATGTGCACTTAGGCAAGGAATCAAGAGCAATTGGGGGAAGAGAGGTAACATTTTTCTTAGCCCACCAGAAGACGTCCATAGCTCAGCTGCCTGCCAAGGCAAACTTGATTTTCAAATATAGTAATGGGGAATTATAAGGTTAAATGTTAAACTTGCACTATATTGGGGTGGAGCCAAGACTCCACCCTCAGATTATCCTAGTGATTTCTTTAATTTTCCATTATATGTCTGCTTGTTCCTCTCCTGACAGCCCACAGTTTGGGCCTACAAAAAGTGTGTAAATGGTGCCTTTTATCAAAATAAGGAACTTAACACCAGAGTCCATAAAGGTAGCAAACAGGAGGGGAATCTGTTTGTTTCAGAACTCAGAAATTCAATTCCCAGCAAAACTACAAGAATAAAAGCAAAGGCAGAAAGAGGCAACCATTACAGAAAAAGAGGAGCATAAATGCTTGCTCCTCTAAGAAGCAGAAGTAGTACTTCAGCATCCCCTCACATGAGGCTGGAACGTGTCGCAGTCATCCTGCAGGGCCCAGAAGCATTGCAGGGCTGAACATCTGATGCAGAAGGGGGAGCAGATGCAAACTACAGCTTCAAGCACTGCTTTAATCACTTCTGTCCTGCCCACAATAAACAATCCAAGTCAACTCCTAGCTCTGGAGACCAATCTGTCCCAAGGGGGTGCAAGAAGATGGGAGGAAAAGGCAAGCCCCATTGATCCCTTCTAGGTTTGAAAGGGCAGGGAGTAACTAACCCTGGGGTGGCTTGGGAAGCCCTTGCAATAAACACCTCTTTAGGTTGCTGCCTTTTCTTCTTTGTTTTGCCTTCCTCCAGCTCTGTTCTAAGAGTCGGTCCCAGCAAACAACCTGCTACCAAACACTGCAGATGCAGGAGAAAAACTGGCCTTAGGGAAGAAGGAGATGCCCCCTAGTCCAGCCCCTCAGAATAGTCTTCTTCAGCGAAAAAAGATCCTGCCTCCTACTGGGTGAAGTAGAGAGTATTCCAGTGTCTAGACCACTGGATGACACCAAGTAGAAAGAACTTTTCTTATGAAAGGCTGTTGACCCATGGGGAAAGTACCACAGCTAGTGGCAGGCAGAGTTTGCAGCATTGCCTAACTCTCTCCCCCTCTGTACCACCCCACCTGTTCTCTACCCTCTACCTCTTGTGCGTGCATGCATGCACGCACACACGCACACCACAGAGACAAGGGGTGCAGATGAGAAAGCAATTCTCGAGAAGCAGTCTGGAGAGCAAGAGTGGGGCTACAGCTGGAAAGCCTGTGAACACAGAGAGCTGTATGAAGTTAGGCTGAGGGTCACATGCTGCTCTTGGACTGCAGGTTCTGTCCCCCCCACCTCCAAGCTGTAGACAGTGAGTAGGAAGCACTTCCTAGATCTGCTCTCCCTTTGGCTTGGGAGGAACTCTGCAGGTACAACTCCTAACCTGGGGACAAAATCAGTCTATTGGGAGTGGCAATACACCATTCTGGTGCAGCCACATTTTACTTTTTGCTGGGTTAGTCAAACTACGGAGGCCTTTTGTTTTTAAACTGATCAATTGCATCCTTGTCACACCTAGCATGTTTGTAAGATGGAATGTAAATAAAATTAAAACCTTTACCCACCAAATCTAGACAGCCAAGCCCCCTAGGATTTTTCCAGTCCTGAGAACATTACATCCTAACATGGCCCAATCCGTCAGCTTTTTGTTAGCTTTATCTTGGGATCTGCTAGTCTTGAACCAGTAATTTAGGGACCGACATGTCTTCCTTGTCACTCCACCACATCCTCAGCTTGGAAGCCCACCACTGCTGATTTTGATGTTATAATTGTACATTTTCTATATTTATTATGGGCTGTTTCCTGGTCCTTCATTCAGCTAACTGCCATACATGAACATTTCAAACTTTTTTAGCATGAACATTTCTATGCCACCTCTCCAACATGTTGCTCCCAGTAGTTCGACATGAGTATTAAAAAAAGAAAAGAAATCTAGTCAGATTCTTTGGGCTACACCAGTTCTAATTTGACAGTGTGTTCCAGCTGAGATGAAGTTGGAGGGGAAGCCAGTCAAAATCTGTCATAATTGGGGGATTAACAAGAAGAGCTTATCTTGTGCCAGTCTGTGGCATATTTGCATGGGGAGGGCTCAACACCATGTACTGCCAGGACATATAACTAGTGCCTTGTTTTTAGCTATATTCTAGTGAGCTCTACTATGCCCCTTTCTAACTCTTGACTCCTGCTGACCATAGCTGCGTATAAAACTTTGCTTGTCACCTTTTAGAACAAAGCAACAAGTTATTTCTGTGTCAGTGACACTTGGTTCCTACAATCCCTTCCTCCTATCACCCCAGCTTGCTCATTTGCTCTTCTGATTGGTTCCAGATCTGAGAGCCTTCCCTCAACTGAGAGGGAGCAACCTGTCCTCGCTCCCAGGACTTGGCTCTGTAAGCCAGTGTCTAAAAGGATTCTTGTACAAAACAGTGAGGTAACTGGCACACACACACACCATTTCAAACCAGCAACCTGCAGAGTGGAAAGAAGCAGAGGCCTGCTTTCCATATTGTATCTCAGGTAAGTTACCTATCTGTCTTGGTGCATAAAGGGCAGTGGTAGTAGACCAGAATTTACATCACTGTCAGTCACTCTACAATAATTATGACCTCGTTTACACACCCATTTCCTTCAATGTCTTCTACAACCACTATCAATGTCCAGGCACCATCAAGTGGTAATATTATGTATTGCAACTCTTTAACAAGGAGGCATCTTTCTTCTCCTCTAGCTCATAAATCAGGGATAGGCTACAACTCCGAACAATCCCAGTCAGCATGGCCAATAGTCAGAGATTATGGGCATTGCAAAACATCTGGTAGGCACAAGGGTGTCTACCAATGCCATGAGAACACACCACTTCCTGACCAAACCTACATATGCACCTTGCATACTAAAGGACTATAGGGTGCAGTTCTCTGCACACTTACTAGGGAGTAAGTCCCAACTGAACAATAGGACTGTTGTATTGCAATCCTATGCATGTTTACTTAGATGTAGTCCCACTGTGTCCAGTGTACTTTACTCCCTATTAAGTGTGCAAAGGATTGCAGTTTTAGTGTCCCTACTACCATAGCATTACATTTCCTTTTAGAACTACTGGTACCTCACACTGACTAATCAGCAGTACCTTTAAGGATATATCACCAGGAGCTGTTTACAGGGTACAGCTGTTTCCCCTCTCCCAAGAAATACCTTCTCCCTAGCTGTAATGCAGATGCTGCTAAGTAAGTCTGAATGTCTTCAGTTCTGTCTCTCAAAAACACAGTAATGGAATCACTTACCAGTCCAGTGTGTGTTGATACCAAGTATGAGAAAAACAAAAGACCAGATCTTTGACACCTCTACACAGAAAGCTTTCTTTCAAAGACTGCTACATTGGTTTGATTTTTCCCCTTATTTTCTCAGCAAATCCATTGATAATTAAATAAAACCTTTAATGCAGCCAAGAGGATACATTATAATTTCATAAAGACATAAACAGTATTTGTTATTTTAGTTGTCACACGTTGTAAGCCAACCTGAGTAATGCACAGGTATTAGAAGGGCAGGGTAGACATTTCTATATAAATAAAATGGTACACTGCTTATTTGATAACATACCCTGCTGACAATTGGTGTTGTTACATTGAGATAGTTACTACATGTAAGATTTGGGCAATGGTGAAATTACTTTGTATACATGATCAATTGAGCAAGCCATATTTACTTGGGAGGCTAAATGCCCAGAGCCTTCCAGAAGCAAGGGCTGGTAAGCAACCAAGCAGATTGGTCCCCCCCATTCTTAGAAAGAAATATAAATGCTAAGTCATAAATTATCATATCCTGAGAACTGAGAAACGCTCAGAGCTCATGCAATTAGAGGGCATGAGGTATGAGATCTCCCTAGTGGGTCAGGTGGATAATACATGATGGCATATCCTAGAACTAGAAATTGGATCCCAATATCCAATCTGTAATTTAGTACAGCACTCACGGTGCTACAGTTAACGCTTGACCTCAAAAGGCAGATATTTTCCCACGATTTCTTTGCTATGCAGAAAAACAGGCTTTTAGTCAACACGTTTCACAACAAAGGGACATGTATTGCATAGGGGATTGCTGATTCAGTTTTAAGAGATTACTACAAACTTATGAAATCTTGTACTTAATGCAAGTTATTTAAAAAACAAATAACTGGAAAAATTACTGGAAACTTGATTAAATCAAGATTCAAGTAAAAATCCAAGTAAGAAATGGGATTGTTTTACTGTAAACAAACATCTGGGTTCTATTCAGCTTTATTGGCACTTTCTAAACAAAAACATGCCTAAAGACAAGCAGATCAACTATTCAATAGTGAATTGAACAACCTGCAAGACAGGCAACCATTTAAAAGATAAAGGGAGATGTTACTATTCCAGGATTATAGTAGCTATAGATGCTATCCTTAGTTCTTGGAATAAAGGGTACAGACCCAACCACAGAACTGTAGAGTCAGATAATGTACATAACCCATCCACCAGAACTAGCTACTGGCTTTCAATAATCCCTTGTGCCTAATATGCTTTTTATTCCTTGCCACAAACTCAGCAAATCCCCACAACGCACTTCCCTCCACAAGAGTCAGTTGCAGCATTCAGTGAGCCAGATGGATGAAAAGCATTTTTATCCACATGCCAGTCAAGTCTTGTGGAAAGATCAGCTATGAATTTAGTTGCCATAGTATTTAATCTGATTGCATTTGTGCAAAAATCACAAATTGTGTTATCAACTAGCCTAGTAGTGCTTCATTTGTACATTTGCTGTTTTCATCTTAACATACGAGGTCAAAATTTAAGCCCAGCATTCTCTGACTAAACGCCTGCACTAAGACAGAGTCAGTACATTCCATTTGCTGTAGACAGGCAAATAGTGAACTACGAATCCCAAAATGCAACACACTTAAGAGTGACCCTCAGCTCTGAAGCCATCTGATCAGGATATGACAACTGCTCCCATGAACAATGAATGTGCAAAAAAAAAAATACGCCCCACAAAAATCAAGTCAGGAGAAGGGGCCAAGACATTTGAAATAATTGGGAAAACAGATCATTTTCAAATATTGCTTAAAGGATTCTCCTACCCCACTCACGATGAAAAATGTTGAAAGATTAAAACTCCTAAAGCAAAATAGTTCTGTTCTAATGCAACTAGCTGAAATAGAGGGACTCCTGTCTATTACAATAGTAAGTGATTCTCTGAACCTCTATTTATCTGGCTGAATTAAGTGCATGCATTTGCATTTGCTATATTTACCGAGAAACAGCACTTGCTTGTGCTTCTGCACCCTGGTGTTTAAAATCATGTTCTTCAAGGAGGCCTAGCAGTAGCCTTGTTTTCAATTGAGGAAAAAGGTATTATATCACATGAAAACCAGAGGAGGAGCTAAGATTCCCTGTTTTGCTTTATCATGTCAGACTAGTAGCACAGGGCTAATGTATAAGGCGACAGCAGGGAAGGGGAACCAGTGGCTAAAGGAAAGGGAGTAATCTAGAAGGGCAAGGGGAAGGAAAACTGGGCAGAGAAAAAAGCTGCCAGGGTAAAGAATTGGCTATTCATTTGAAGTCACCAGCTAAGCCTCTAGTATGCATAAGATGCTGAACAGGTTTATTTCTTTAATACTCTTGTTGAGATACTATTGCTCTGAAAGAACTGTTAAATCTGGGGAGATTTTAGTTTTGGTGAAGTAAACTCATTATGCAAGTCTTAGAGACAAGTCTTAGAGACAATACTATGAGAAGCTATTTTGTTCCAACACAGGTCAACCTCTCTCTATTTATGGAAAGGATTTCATATTTACCAAAGAGCAATACTTAGTAAATGTGTATGCTGCCCTTCAATGCTCAGAGAAGCATTCATAAATACATTCATAAAGTATATTTAAGACATTTAAAGACTGGCAGCAAGATCACACCACAGATGAAAATTTAAAAGCCTAGTGGCAGAACATCTGGCGCGTAGCATGCTGAGCTCCTAGGAGGAGACTTCCATAAAATGGGCACCACAACTAAGAATACCCGTTCCTCAGTTACCATTCATCTTACCTCTGATGGCAGGGGTACTTAAGTAGGGCTTCTCAGTGACTAGCAGGTGAGAAATGGGCAGGAAACCTACCGATAACCAGTGAAGATGCTTAAGGATTGGCAGGAAATGACCCTACCAACTGGTCTCAGTGAAAAACCTTGCAGCTTAACTAATGTTTCTGAACCATCTTCAATGACAGCCTATGTACAATACATCACAATAATCTAACCTACAGAGATTACCGGGGCTTGGATGATTGTGGCCAGCTGCCTCTCTCTAAGGAGGCCCACAGCGGACAAAGGGAACTCCACATCAGTACCACCATCTGAACATCTAGAGACAACACTGCATCTAAGAGCATCCTTGACTTAATTCTTCATCCTTTAGGGCCTCATTTAAGGGGGAAGTGCAACCCAACCAGGTTGGTTTAGGGGGAAAGCAACCCCATCATCCCAGATTAGATCAAACCTCCCACCAACAGCATCTCTATCCTGTCTGGATTGAACTTCAGTATTCCAGCCCTCATCCAGTCCACTACCAATTCCAGAAACTAGTTCAGCATTGCCACTGATTCACCCTATGAAGAAACAGAATTGGGTGTCTTCAGCATAGCACTGACATCCTACCCAGTAGCTTCATGTAGATACTAAAAAGCACAGGAGGCAAAATGGAACCACAGCGTAAGTGCCATAGGATTGAGCAGAAATATTCCAGATCTCCCATGAACAGCCTTTCAGACAGGAATGGAACTTCAGCCAGTGCCTCCAATACCCCAATTCAATGAGCCTATTCTGAATAATTTCATGATCAATGGTATTCCAAGACTGCTGAGAGGTCCAAAGAATGAGCAGGGTTGCAGTCACTCTGTCCCTCTCCTGGCATTCATCAGGGCAACCAATGCAGTTTCTATCCTAAACCCAGATCTGAAATGGTTCCAGATCACCATCAAAGTATGCCTCAGTGGTGGTTTTACAGTAAGTGGGGGGGGGAAGCATCCCCCAAAAGAGATCCCCCAGCAGTTATTTACACTGTGTCTGAGTGTGAGGTGCACACCGTATGGCATCCACACTGCCACGCATGCTCCTAGATCTACCAGCAGCAGGTGCTCTTCTGTTCTGTGCTGGCTAATTACACATATATGATCAACAAACATACCCAGATGTGCCCCCATGGTCCCTATGCAGTAGGCTTAGGACCAGGCAGGGCCTTGTCTCACAGACTAAGTTTATAAAAAGGCCCTGAACCATCATGGAAGAGCTCTACTGGATAGCCTCCTAGGACGCAACAGTATATAAATAAATCTTTATAAATTAAGGCTGATTGTTTAACATGGTAATTTTAAAAATCAATGCTAAACCTAAATGTACAACCCAATCGCTGGCACAACACCTTATACTGACTTTCAGGCTTGCTGCTGAAGGGTGACATATTGCTTTGCATCAGCCTGGCATTTAACTAGGGCTTCTGCATTCATTTTTGGGTTCTCCTCCCCTCTCTCACACACAAACACACAGAGCTTCCTAGGATTCTAGACAAAAAACTTTAATGGGCAAAACATCCGCTTATCATCAGTTAGAGAATAGCCACCCCTCTCTCCTAACCTTATATCCCAAGCATTTCCTCAGACACTCTAGGCCCGCCAAACTCACCATCTACCTGTAAACAGAACACAGCCGGACACAATTGTTTTCCTTATGACACTTCCTGCTGCAAAATTTTGGTTAGGAGTCATGCAAAGAGAAAATATGCTCTGCCCATAAAACAGGTTTCCTGTTTTGAAAAGTCAGTTGGCAAGTTCTTCCAGGACATGGGTCAAGTATAACCCTGTGCAGACACCAGGAAAATGCCTAGAACGCAGCAATCTGAGTCAAAATCTAGATCACAAATGCACAGCTGTGAGAAACAGTCTCTAATACCCTTCTAATACTGCACACACAACCATTGGAATAATGTGCATCTCAGCAAGGTTTGTGAACTGGATACATATTGTGTGTATTGTTCAGAAGCGGATGGGTTTACACAGTTATGACATCCAGCAGGCAAAAAGGACAAAGCAAACAAACAAAAAAGACTAACAAGTGTTGCAGAAGTGTCCTGGTTTCGTTTTTTCGTTGCTGCTTCAGAGAAATAAAACTTTAACTGAGAAGAGAACGAGAACCACCACAGATGGTACAGGTACATAAGACAGCCGCATCACAAAGTCACCTGTGATTTCCACTCAAGCCATTAGTGGAGACTGTTCCATGACACCCACTATAGGTAATAGTTAATGAGAGCTAGTTTATCAAAGGCAAAGAGTGACTCCAATTTTGAGATTATTCTGATAGAAATAAATATGAAGAATGTTGAACATTTTATTTTTAAAACTTATCCAGGTTTCAATACTTTACCAGGGCACCCATAATATTTCAGCATAACATAATTTGTTGCCCTGGTTAAGATCCCAAATTTGATACCAGTCAGACCCGTTTGCCATTTATCAGGCAAGAGAAGGAGAAACAACTTTAAACATGGTCTGATGCAAACAATGCCTTGCCATGGTTAACACAAAACCACTTCAAGCTAGTTTCATATCCTGGTTTGCAGGAAATTCTTAACCATAGTTTAACTCAACCATTACTTCTCACCAGACGACACCATAGTTAAGCATTATGCCTGCATAAGGGACAGCATGGCAACAATCACAGGCACCAAAAACAATTTGCTACAGTCTAGTGATTGAGAGACTAGGATTGAGCAAACACTAAAGCTTACTATAAACTGAATAGACGAATCTGATCTGATGAAATCACTTCACTGGTTAAATCTTAAGACCCTGAAAAGAATCCAATTATAAAAATCACACACTTAAGCATCACTTTTCCAGAGATCCTTATGACATGCCTGCACCAGCACACATCTACAGGAGGATTTATAACTAACCTACTCCAATTGCGCTGGAACCTCTATGTGCATCAGCCGAATTCCAGTTCACACACCACCCAAGAATACCAGATTGGAAGGCATCACTCCATCCAGTAGGAGCAATTACACACTTTTGTAGACAAAGGTTTCTCTAGATTTATAGAGATTTTAATGGAATGGATGTCTTTGTTTTAATGGAAGAGTGCTCCTGACACTGGGAAAAGAGTAGCCATGAAAACAAAATTGTTTCACGTGCCACATGTCATTCTGCAACTAGAATGATTGGGTGCTCAGCTACTTCATTTGAACAGCACCACTTAGAAATAGCTCATTGCCCTTTTCTTTATTCTCTTCAGCCTATCTGCATCCCATCTGCATCAGCTGAAAAATCTAGGTGAACAGACACATAAATCAAGCTTGAAGCATCCAAGCCAGACACAAAATGCTGCTGTAGCTCAATGTATTTTGCTACACACAACAATGCCAGTTACTGGAGCTTTCTATTGGCTCCCAATCCCCCTTCATGATACCAACAGATGCCACAGATGAAACACTAAAAGCTGCTAGCCAAATTTCATGTTTTTTTTAATCTAACAGGAATCTATTGTGCTTATTTTCTCCCCCCAACCCCAAAAAGGAACAGTGTGAGGAAGGAGGCTATATAAGTTAGATATAGGCTGCTCTTTGCAGAAGACAACTATTAAAAGAAAAGGCCTACAGTCCTCTGCTCCATGCCAGATGTTCCATACGCAACCCCAGTTTAAACAAAGCCTGCCTAAGTAGTTACTATTTAAATTTGCTATTTAAATTTGTATTTTAAATCTGTATTAATTTCTGCATGGCTGCTTGGTTTTATCTTGGTTGTGCTTTTATACTGTATTTTGTATTATGTTTTTATACTATTGTTTGTTTTATATTCTGAATGGTTTTCATGGTTTTAATTTTTGTAAACCACCCAGAGGGCTTTGGCTATTGGGCGGTACAGAAATGCAATAAATAAATAAAACCATTTAATGACTCAATTTGAGAATCCAGTGTCCATCGCAATTGAAAGAGACTAAACCTTGTTGCCAAAGAGGAAATGATATAAGTAAATGCACAGCATATGTGACAGATCTGCCAAGCTACCTCCAATAATTGACAAATAGCATCCAAAACTGAAAGATACAGAGGTTGACCAACATGATAGCCAACCAAAAATGTGCTGACACCAGGACATACACCAAGGGGCAAGGTCTTACCCACAACCAGATGCAGCATCACTGAAACAAAGCACAAAGTCAGGGACAAACAGAAGGTCTACTGCTGGTCCTCTTAAGCTCAGAGCAGGTGAGACTCAGCAGACTCTCAGCCCTGCTACATAAATGGTAGCCAAATCTGGGACGTTCTGCTCATAAAGCATAGGCCGTACTACTGAACTATGGCCCCTTCTCCAAACAAATATGTTATGGATTCTGTTAAGTGTTAAAGTTTGCATTAAAGGCACAAGTGTGGTTTCAATTTTCCACACTACGTCATGCTTTTTCCAAAAAGTAAGTGGTGCATTTTTCCTGGGACTATGCTACTTGAGACAATAACACGTTTGAATGCTCCCCCCATACCAAATACTCATTGAAGATGGAAAGCTAAGTTAAGACACCATTCCTGATGTACTACCTTTCTAGGTGCAAGACTAGAGAAGAATTCAGTTATGGCCCCCCACCCCCAACTTGGAACCTTCGTGCAGTCCCAAGACAAACATACCACAAGTTTTTTTCTTCGTGATTGAAGGCTTTAGGCAAACTTCAAAAACACAGTATAAATGAAACAGAAGTAGATCCATTCATTTGCCTTTAAAGCTACTCAGATAAGGATGATTAGAAACCCCATAGGTTAACCACACCATACACATTGGAAATCCCAGAAAATCAGTATGCCTTGCTCAAATTCCTCTCAGAGTCCTATGAGGCCTGTAACACACCTGCTTAGTCATTGCAACAATCTAATTTAGAGTTTAAATTTCATTTCTGGAACACGACACATCAAATCCCCTATAAATAACTGCCCAATAGGTACCAAAGCCAGAACTGCAAGACAGACAGAGTCTCAGAGTGATGGAACTTCCAGCACCCTCCTTTGCATCTTGTCTGTTATGACTCATTGTGCTCACAGCTATAGAAGCAACAGCAGCATCAAAAAGGGTCTGACACCACCATGCTACAAAGGGGAGGCTAAGTTTATTCACCATGCACTACAATTCCCTATAAGCAGAGGCTAAACACCAAGCTGTTTCTTCTTGAAAAAGCTTCAGGAACCACATATTCAAAATTTGTAAAGACTCAGCACCAGCAGCTTGTTGACTAAAGTCGCAAGTCATGAACAAAAGACAATGTGCGACATATACAAGAATTAGTACAGAAAGTGTTGGTTTGTTAGATTAGTTTCCAAGGCTAATGAAAATCAGTGCAATCCCTCAGCTGGACTGCAGTGTGGGAGTGAAAAAAAAAAGCCCAATTCCATTTCAAAGATAATAAGCTTTTATGTTAATTCCTTATTATACAGTGTATTCCTTCAACACAACTGCTGAAACAGACATTTCTTCAAGTCAATGGACATTTCTGATGCAAGTTAAAGAATTTTCAAATAGTCACAAACTTTTGATGGCCTATAAAGTTGTCTTACGCAAGGATCAAACAAGGCTCAGTATTACAAGATTCAGCTGCTTAAGTGCAAAAACACACCATCAGAACCATTAAAAGAGGTCTCATTTTCAAACGTTTTCTACCTTGAGGGAACAAATTCCACATGTACTTATCTGCCAAATAAACCTTGAGCAGAAATTCAGGACATTGAAGAATATTCCTGAATACATTCTAGGGCACATACTTTCTCTGTGCTGGGCACTAGTTAGGCCTGCTGAGCATCACTGCTACCCCACATCTGTACAACCAAAAACTCACCCAATACCAGCCTGTGGCTGCACACTGAAGGGGAAGAGTGGTAACAGCAGACAAGTTGTCTTTCAAGAAGTTTGCCCACTATTACTATCTTCTTCCTGGGGCACCCTTGACAAGCTCTCATATAAGTCTAGGGTCCCACAGAACACCCAGCATTTGAAAACTACTGTCCTAAAGTACATTATTTAGAAAGTACTGTTCCTACCAGAAGTAATCTGTCTTTTCTTTCAAACTTGCCCCTTGAGAAAAAAGAACTTTTTTGCAGAAGTATAATTCACATCTGGTCCAACTTAGATACATTAAGCATGGTGCAGATGCTACAGGATAAATTTGTCTGTTATACACAATGTCAATGCACTAAAGGATTCCTTTCATGTTCAAAATGTATGATTTATCTATGATTGCTGTAACAATAAACCTGCCTCAGTATCAAGGGAAGGAGAGACAATCTTCCATATCTCTACTGTCTTCAGATTGTCACCATTTATTTGTTAATGAACCTAGGCTGCAACACAATATACACTTACATGAAAGTTAATCCCACTGAACTCAATGGGGCTTATTCTGAGTATCTGAGTAGACAAGTAGAATAGAAACCTATTCTAGATTCTGAGTAGACAAGCACTAATAGAAACCTATTCTAGATTCCATGTATTCCAGAAGTTCATTGCAACAGATTTTGCCTGAGATTGCTTCCTAGCCTTGCCACTGCATGCTTGTTTTCATTAAAGACCTGGCTCTCCTCTCAAATGTGTGTGTGTTTATAAGTCCTGTTTCCTGAATATGTTTTACAGGGAAGGTCAGAACATCATAGAGACACTGCACAGAAACTTAGCAAGAATTATGTACTAAAGAACACTGCAGGTAGCACAGATACATAGAACAATTCAGCCAACACTCAGTCAGTGGGACAGCTAAGAAAAATGAAAAGGTTTACAATGAAGTTTAAATTAAAACTGCCACTGCTTCATATTCCCCAGCATACGCACAATTTACAATGTATACAACCACTTTCACCATTTTCTCATTTTGATCTCTATACAGAATTTTAAAAACTTAATATAGCAAAAGAATCAATAGTGCAACTAAAGATTTGTGGTTATTATTTTGATACTTGGAATTGCTGAACAAAGTGTATGGAAGCAATTATTATAGTATATGCGAGTTTACTTATTGCTGTACGCTAAATGAATTTATAATTCAGGGGGTGTTTTGCAGACACAGATGCATACAATATCAATAAAAATGCAAAATAGCAGCATAAAATATCAAGTTAAAAGGCTGGGGAAACATGGTTTAGTCTAGTGCCAGACATTAAAGTAGGTGCCAGGAGAGTCTCCCTGTCAAGAGAATTCCATAAGCAAGGTGCTGCAATTGAGACTTTCTACCCAAGTGTTATCCACTTTAACTCAGATGGTGGAAACACCTGGAAGAGGGCCTCCAAACATTATTCCAATGCACAGGCAACATCCATCAGATATCCTGGACCCAAGCCATGGAGGGCTTTAAAAGGTAAACGTAATTTTGAACTGCACTCTGGAGTAGTCCAGAAGCCAAGTGAGATGTGCTCCCAATAACTGCTACTAGTTAGTAACCTATAGAAGCTGCATTTTGGACTAAGTGTAATTTAAGCAGTCTTCAAAGGCAGTCATTAAACAAAATATTACAACACTCTAGCCAGGCGTTCACAAGAGCATGGATGTGGCTAGGCCTTTTATTTGTTAACATGAGTTTTGGCATCACGTGTGGCCCTGAAAAAAACTAGAAGACTAAAAAGCCATAAAGCATGGCTGAGGGGAGGAACTGGAAACTGAAGTTGCTCCTAAACTTTGACTTCCTGTAAATCTTTGTGTCTCAATAGCCTATAGTCAAAGCAACATGTCCCAGTATTTAACCAAAATACTTGGTAGACTTTGTGAGCCCTAGAGAAGGATTAAAGTTGTACGACTAGTCCCAGCTTTGAAACTAAACATTTTACAATACAATACATGCTGCTAAGTTGCAACTTCTATATAGTGTTCCCAGAAGGTTACTCATCTTCCACTTCTGTCTCGAAGCATTATCTGATAAAATCCTATTCTATAGCAATTATTTAGAACAGTTGGATCACACCCTTCCTTTAGGGAACTCAGGACATACATAGGGTTATCCCAATTTATCCTAACAATTGAGTAGCTGAGCATTTTGCCCAAAGTTACTCAGCTTCATAGCTGAGCAGAGATATAAATCCCAACCTCCACATTCCAAGTCCAACAGTATACATACTACCACAGTGTCTCAGATTAGTTAGGGACCTAATTGTTATTCAGTTCAAAGCAGGCCTCTAAGCAGCCCTCACCACCTTTCTGCTTCTAAACAAAATGGAAGGGGATTTTGCTACCTAAAACCTAAATGCCACTGCCACATACATACATACATACAGAAAAGGAATACTGAGAATTTCTACCTCCTAGCAGTTGCAATGTATTCACACAGCCCTCCCCAAATAAAAATGAACATTTATGCTGTTTAGGTACATCTGTACAGTTTAGTACAGTGGCACTATTAACTATAATGTGTGGTTAGACATACTCTATGTTTGAACTGATATTTAAATATGCTCAGTAAACTGAGAAGTTGTGCTCTCTTCAGTACAGTCTTTCCCACCATTCTGGCAAATGGTCATCCTGAAATCATGGAGTAACAATGGGAATTGATGACCTTATTAGTACAGAACCAACTTCAAAGAGAAAATTGAGCTAATATCCTCACTTTGAACATTTGTTTATGGGTTTGCAAGTCACTTCAACAACCAGATGTGTTAAGCGGGTCAACAAGTATATCAGGTTCTAGCAACTCTGCTATTATGACACATCAAATTAAGAGTCTCAGAGTCAGAGGGCAGAACTGGCTCTGACAGTGATACTGTATCTACTGAGCCAAGCAGCCATTTATATAATTTGTAGTAACCCAGGATAAAAGTAGCTACTTAATACATACACTCACAAAACACAAAATTAGTTTCCTCCGAGAGGGTGACAGAAAGGACAACGTTTATACTTGTACAAAGTTTCAGGCATGAAATGTCTGCTTTGGGCCTTCCCTACTAGACAATGCTAAGAACCAAGTATCAAACTTTTGGAGGGGGAAGGGCTCAGTCTTAAAGTGTTTAGAGTGTGCCAATATACTTTGTACTCAGACATCTTGGGGATCACAGAATCCTTCTGCATTTCTGAAAACTACTAGTCATATAACATCTCAAATGGATAATTAATTCTTAAAACTATCACTGCAACCATATTATAGAATTGCAGACTTGTAAACAGCCACGCATCTGGTCACCTATGGAGATTATGAATTTCTTCCAGCCAGATGAGCAGGAAGAGAAGCTCTACCAAAATAGTCTTTTAAAATATAAGAGAGAGAAAAGTCTAACAGGTATGCCAGGACTAGCAGAAATGTGTGGATTGATTTGCAGGGCTGGGATTTATTCATTTGAGTAACAAACAGAGCAGCTAATTCCATGGTTTATATTCAGGGCAGGGAATTGATTTATACTTATTATCAGCCTAGAAATCCCGATACAGCATGCATTTTGTTAAGCACAACAGTCACATAGGACAAATCCTACAATGCTTTATTTTAGTTCACATTGAGCAATTACACAAGTCTGCCTCTTTTTCATGCTGAAAAAGCCTTCAGGTCATATATCCAGTCTGTCCACACACAGTGGTGAAAGCAGGACTGCTGGACTCTGCAAAAAAAACTGGTCTGCCTTCATGCTTATGAATGAGCAATATGCAAACTCCAACTGCTCTTCAGAAGCACCATACCCAGCTAGAATTATACCAGGCTGAGTTTGACAAAAAGAGCAGCAACTTGAATAATTTGATTGATAGCCTTGGATAGGTTGGACTCTAGAGCTCAGGAGGCCAGGCTTCAAATACTAGCTCCATTCATGGCGTCAGAAATAGTTGTTTACCATGCACTCCTATTCACACATACCAAGTGCTGAATACACCATGGATGATCATAAATACCACCCAACCCAGTTACTTGTCTACAAAAGCAACAAGGATCAAATGCTTCAGAGGATACATATGCAATAAATAAGGATAAGGAGAATTATGGCTTGATTCTTACTCTCCAATTTGATAGCCAAGGGCTTTAGGATCTTCTCCTGCACAATACATTACTCAGTGCCCCTATTTTGCACTGATTCAATTAAAAATTTCTTGTACCCTTTAATACATAAAGATATAATAAATGCCACTAGAGGCCATGAGTTGTGTGAACAGCCATATTTTTTAGAATCAAACTATTTTGGCTTTCTTACATTAAGGACAACTCAGCAATCCTAGTGAGAAAGAAAAATATTTTAATGAAACTAATCTTTCCTAATACAGTGCAGTGGCTAATAATGAATTGAACTATTAGCCAGGAGGTCTTTGGTTTGAATTTTACCTCTGCCATGAACTCACCAGGTGGCTTAGGTGAGCTCTGAGCACTGATAGAATTATTAACCATGACAGCTAACTGGAACCTCCACAAACAGAGGCAGTATGCATTTGAGTACAATGCTAGGATAAACAAGAGGCAACATCACTTTCATATAACATTTTAAAGCTTCCACAGGCATCTGATTGACTACTGTTCAAAATAATACTGGAAAATGGACCTTGGTCTAATCCAGCAAGGCAGCTACGTTCTTAACCTATTAACACCTTCACTCTCAGCTGGCATCCACTCAGATATCATGAGGCCACCACCCTATCACAATTAAAACCCACAAAAATGTTAATGAACAGATGGGACATGGAAGACACATTGTAATCACACTATGACATCCACAATTTTCTTCATATGTACACAAGAGCAGATTACAAGATCATTAAAATATAAAGACTGCAAAAGGAAGCTAAAGGGAACATTCTTCTTTCAAGAAGGTCAAAAAAACACAAGTGGCTTTTTGCAGCTCCAGTCTAATGTTTCTACATGCAAACAATGTAGAAGTCAGTATAAGCTACCATTCTCAAAATACTGAATTCTATTCTCAAGGATTTCATCCAAGACGAAGTAGGGCTCTGTGTTCAGGATTGTGGAATGTAGACAACACTTATTTGTTGTTGGCTTTATACAAGTTGCTTCTTCAGCCTCAGTTTACAGTCTTAAATAGGTACAGCCAAGGCGAAACTGTACCACAAATGTTTACACAATAGTCTCTCTCACTAGAATTTAGAGGTGCAAGCATTATCAATGCACAGTAAGTGTTCTGATGTACCAAGTAAAGCTGCCACCTGTAACAGAGGTGGGGAGCCTGTGGCTCCTGTTTCCCCACCACTGCCTGAGTCCATTCATCATACACAAAACAAAAAGCCATAGCCCCATACAAACCAGAATTAGATTCTGAAGCAGTTGAGCAAAAACCAGTCACAGAATGCCTTTTGCTGCAAGAAAATTTCAGGGAATCACTGGTGTTTGAAGATAAACAGAATTTAGTAAAAGAAGTTCAACACTAACCTAGAATCACAGCCAATCCATACTTGGCCTGGTCTGCTATCCAAGACACTTTTCTGGTACCTTTGCCTCACCCTAGTCAGCCAAGGGTAACACCTTCTGGATTCTCAGTCACTCTAATCCACTTATGTTAGACTTTTTTAGGGCCTGCAACAAAAACATACAGGTTAGCATTGAGCTTCAAGCATGCAATGCTCAAAGAACTGAAAGGTATTTTCTGAAAAGGCCTTCATGGCAGAGGCTCTGGTCATTGCTAATCTAGCCCCTCTTGGCTAGAATATTTCTTTTACATGCCAGAGATCTTAGAATGCAAACAAGGAAAAGCTCGATTCACTGATAGGTGGCCCACTCTATCACCCCATAGTAAAATTATTTGTTTACAGAATCAGATACAGAAATGAATTCTGGCCCAACACAGGCAGGGCAGAACTAAAAGAATGCTGCAATTTCAGCACATTGCTTTGTAATTTCTTGCATCTAGCAGAAATGAGGTTTCAGGTTTCACATTTATTTCTACAGTAGAAAGGTGTGATACTTTCAAAGAGAATAAGGTCAGCTTTTGCCCAGCACTGTGTACTATTCTCTAAAGGTCTGATTTCTTTTCAGATTAAAACATTAGTTTAGAATTTTTTTCCTTGAGGAATGAGTTCAGACAACAATACAACCATGTCTACTGTGTTTACAAAATCACCAACTAAGCAACCTTCCACCAAACCAATCATGGGTTTTCCCATTTTCTTTATTATCGTATCTTGCAAAGACCATATCAATAAGGTGCCCAACTTTGTTGGTCCTCAATATTCATTACTACTGAAGAATAGTAATGGAACCCTAATGGGGGGATGGCTCCATGAATTATCTATATATCATAGGAAAGGATACTTAGAAAAAAGACATAGACTGTTGTTTATACCTCACATTGCCCATGACCAGCATGAACAAATGTCATAATAGTCCCCTTCCACATTAATTTCAGTTTTGTACATGAACTTCAGTTTAGGGTGAAGACATAATCTAATAATCTTTTATTGTTCCCTGTGCAAAAGGTTTCTTTATCTCATTTCAACACCTGGTAAAAATACACTTATTAAAACTCAACTATGTTTTGCAGTTCTACTAGGTCTTTGGTAAAGAGCTATGATAATTTATATAGGTCATATATTTGAAGGCCTACTTAAATGCTTTAAAAGTTTGCCCTTCGTCTTGCATCATTTGTACAAACAGATAATTCAGTAATCTCCCCTGCCTATGTGTAGTCCCTACAAAAATTCCATCCGGGATAATAAGGATTGAAGATTGATGAGATACAAATAAAAGATCCAAAAGACAGGGCGTAGCAAGAATTCTTATTCAGATTCTCATGAGCTGTTTTAAGGTAAAAAGGTTTTCAAGTAATGTGCTGCACCTAATATAGAAGGGGAGGAATTTCCCAAAGCACAGAAGATGCGTTCTCTTATAACAAGGTTACAAAAGCAGATGAAACTCATGGTAGAAGCTCCCTTTATATGGTAGAAGTTCCCTTTATTCCAGGAAGGTACATTAAACATCCCCAATGGGCTAAGTGCATGTAGCCCTACACCTTGGGTGGAAGTGGGGGAGATGGAGGAGATAGAAAGAAGAGTAGCCACCTTCCCATTAGAAGAATATAAAATTGGGCCCAAAGGAAGCCAAATACGTTCCAAGTTAAAGTTGCAGTCCTATGCACATTAACTAACGAGCAACTCCAATGAACACAATAAGATATAGATCAGATTTGTCTGTTAACTTCCTTGCAAAAGAGATGAAGCTCCCACACCAGAAAATACCAGCTTGTTCCATGAGGTAAGGGTTTGAAGACGACGTCCAGGAAAAGAGAAAAAACGAAGCCCCATTTGAGAAGACGGCAAAGAAGGGCAACAACTGTGAGAGGAACCACTGTGCTCTCCTGGACCCACATGCCTGCTTTTGCGGGGGTGGGGTGAGACTTGGGAAGTGCTTCCTAATAGGAAAGGAGATTAAGCCCCTCTCGAATTTGAAACCAGACTCCATTTGAGGGAAGACGCAAGGTAAAACCGCTTCTCCCCATCCCCTCACACCTACCCACGACTTCAACCAACACCACCTTATACCCACAGGGAAAAGCCAGGCCCCATTGTCCCGCCTCAGCACCACCCCTCTCCCCATAGCGTTAAAACTTTCACCCACCCCTCGGTTTTCGCCCTGGCTCGTCTCCTTCTTCGCAGGCACCACTCTCCCCTTACCCCACGCAGCACCAGTACCTGCTCCGGGAAAGAAACGGAGGGGGAGTCAGTGCCGTACCCCGTTGCCTCCCGCCGCCGCCATCTTAACAGCAGACCCTGAGCCTCAGCCCTAGCCAAATCACGCGATAACTCACCACCGGGTGGAGAATGAAGAAGAGCCGCGATAACTGGAGGGGAAAAAAGACAAGTCCCGACGAGAATTGGAGGAGGAGGAGGAAGAAACAAGTGATGGCGGAAAGCGAAATCTCGCGATATATGGGCTGATGACAACTTCCCGCGAGACGTGAAGCACGCACTGGAGAAATGAAATCACGCGAGAGTTTTCTGACGTTTACCTCTTAGAGAATCTTTTCCTCAAGATGAGACAGCACGAAATAGGGCAGGATCACTGTAATCCTGCAGTCCGGCTCCGAGACCTCAATAAAGTATCAAGTTAATAGAAGCATTTATCGCGGTAGCTGCCGCAAAAACGGAGAAATGTTCAGGCGGGAATAACAAAACGAAGAAACTTAACTCATGAAGCTTAACTCATGATTGTTCCTGGCGTGTTAGGCCCTCTCTTTCTTTTGCTGTTCAAAGCCTCATGCGATCTGGAGGCTTAAATCAAGCGAGCTACTCCCCGGAATTGCTAGATCCATTGAAAGGGAACACCATGTTGTCAATCACAATTGAGAGGACCAGGCGGGAGTGTGGGGATCAGCATCGGTGCGAGGAGAAACTCCCGCGATAATTCGTGGACTTAGCCGCGAAACGGCGAGATTTGCCTACCTGAGCCAAGGGTTGAGTGCTAGTCACGAGGCGAGATCTCGCGGGAGCCGAGGACGGCGTCATGCGGAAGGTCTTAGTAACACATCCTGTAAGGAGGGAGGAAGGGAAGGCGGTGCGTGCCGTTCTGGTCGCGAAATATCGCGCGACTTCGACGATCTCGCGTTCGTTGGGCCCGGGAAGTGTGTGTGTGAAATGAACGCAGTGGATGGTTCAGCAATTCTGCGCGGGAGGGGACAAGCCTCAGCGTCGTCGGCCCCGTGTAATCTCACGGGAAGTAGGCTGAACTCTCGCGGACGCTTATCCCGTTGTCAAGAGAGGCGCAAGGCGGGGTTGCCATGATATCCCTCTGGCTGTGGAGACTTCCTCGATAGGAGTCTTTCGGTTTGGGCCCCATGTCAATGTGTGTAATCCGCACGTTAAAGCCTTGCTCTGATCACCACTGAAATTTCTTTCCCACCCCCGGGGCCCAGTGAAACTTCCAAGGGCCCTGTGCAGATACGGTCTCTCAAACTGCCCAGTCCTGTGCCGTTTACTTGGAAGCCAGTCACACTGACTTGCCCATAGGAGCAAGGCCAGGCCTACAACTACTGCGGTTCTTCCCGCTGAGGAAGGCCAGGTTTTGCTCCCTTTCTGCTGTCCTTCCGCGGGCAGGCAAAGGCTTTTTTTTTTTTTTGTCAAACAGGCCTTTGCTGTGTAAGCAAGGCCTGTCGGGTTTGAGGCCGTGTTAAGTCCGCTATTGTGGTTTAATTATGTTTAAATGTATTTGTGGGGTTTTTTTTATCAAGTTTTATTCGTGATTGTAAGTCGCCTTGAGGGCCGTTTTTGGTAGAAAGTCAAGATATCAGCCAAATAAATACGGCAAGCTTGAGGAGAGGTGACTGCCTCAGACAGCAGATTTCTGGTATCATGAAAAGGCTGAAAAATTATTGTGTGACTTCAATATTGAATAATTATTATCGCGTAATTTGTAATGCCCAGAAGGGGCAGAAGTATTTTGGGGGCCTTCTGCCAGGCATGCCAAAATAACTTGATTAGCATTGGGTACTATTTGGGGTGGGTGGGGTGCATTTGCTGCTCCACCTCAGCTGAATATCTTGGGTTTGCCCTGCATAGGATTGCAGCCTTTAAACGATAATGTATGGTATTTATTGCAATTAGAATATCAAGTGAGTACATTTCTTTCTTGGCTGATGACAGAAAGTGGTTTCCTGTTTTGAAAGACAAAAGGCTGCAGGGAAGACCTGTAGGCAATGTGAGAAAGGCTTTACTTCCCATAGTATGACCAAAGAGAATTTTGAAACAAGTACAAAAACTTGTTGAACAAGATTACACAGTTGCAACAATCTCTCTCAGATCTTCTACTATTGTTTGTTTCTGGTGATTGATTAAATATTGATAATCAAAAAGATTAACTTGAAATCACCTGCACTCTTTGGTAGTTCTCCCCACCTCCAAAGCAGCTGATATAAGGGTTGATTTTTTTTCTTTCATTGCCTAATTAAATCCACCAAATGTTAGGGCCAAACTATGAATGATGTTAAATGAGTCTTTACATCTTAGTGTGCAGGTTTGTAAAAGCAAATAGTATCAGCTGGATGAGGGGGAAATCAGAATAGGAGTTCAATCCTTTCCCTTACCCCCTACCACAGTCCTGAGGAAAATCACTCTTCTGAAGCTAGAGTTTGCATTGGGAGGAGTTCCCCATTGCCACCAATGGGATGCACCACCACAACCACCACCGAAGCAAATAACAGCTTTATCAGAGGGGTTGATCTTGGAACCAGGATAGGGGAAGAAGGAGGATTGAATTCCTTCTCCATATCTTCTTTGATCCTCTTTTTCCTTGCCTTCCCCATCCAATGATATCTGCATTTTGTTGAGGTATTTAAGGTTCGGTGGTTTAGCCCTAAATCACAGAATATGCATGCCTTCAGCAGAATGCAGTTTCAGAGTTGGGGGAACTGGAAACACCTCTGCTTACCCTCTTATCATCCAATGAACGATAACTTCTGTGATGGAGTTTGTATGGGCAACTGATCTCATACCACATGTTTAATCCCACATAGCCACTGGATTCAGACTTTCAGACTTAATCCTAATGAAACCAGCAGCATTTAAGTTAATCATGATTTAAATCCCATGATTTCAGTGGGTCCCCTCAAAATCTGATTAAGTCTGGATCCAACCCAATGTGTACAACCCAGTATGAGGCTGCAATCACATGCACATTTACCAGCATGTAAGGTGCATTGAATGCAATGAAACTTATGTGTCAACATGCATAGGACCAGGTTGTAAAGCTCTGTTTCTATGCATGTTTCCTTGCATAATAAATCCTATTGAACTCAGTATGTGTAGATCAAGCTGCAAAGTTTTTCTCAAGCAGACTGCTCACTCCCTCAGACGGGCAACCAGGTTTGCTACAAATTTATTTAAGAAATATATGTATTTTGAGGGAATCACCTCTGCCTCTCCCAGGGTTGGCCTCTACAGTTTCTGAAGCTGTGCTTCTTTGAAATTAGTTTGAAAAGATAGAAGTCATGGATAGATAGCAATTTATGGGGGTGGGGGTTACAATCGCTCTTACATAAATATTTGTGTTGATTTGTCTATAATGCATCTATTAGAGCTGGTGAAGGTCGGTGGCTGAAGCTGTAATCCTTTACCCACACTTACTTGAAAGTAAGTCCCATTGAACCCAATGATAATTACTTCTGAGTAGACATACATAGCATTGCACTGGAAATCTGTATAGGATCAGACTGCAAAAAAAGTAATGCTACAAATGCAGGGAAAAAACTCCCACTTTTTAAAGCAAAGGAATTTGTGCCTTTGCCATGCATACTTTATAGATAGATGGATGTACAGCCTTAGCCTCTACATCTTTATTTAGAAGAAAATTGTCATAATATATTTCTTAGTAAGGTGCTGCAAGGTTCTTTGTTGTTTGAGTTCGAGGAAGTTTAGTCCCAGATAAGTATGCATGGGGTGCTGCCTTTATTGTTTATAACAATGCTCATGCTATTGGCAGAAGTGGTGACCAGGTCAGAGATATGGGTCCTCCTGAAGAATAATCACATCTTGTCTAAAAGAGAGGGCATGGAATCTTCCTACTCCAGCCTCCTGAAATGACACTTCCAGTGTCAGAGAAGAGAGAAGGATTAAATAACTTCTGCATACTTCCTGCTGCACATCCAGGAATTGCCACAAATGAAAGCAGAGCGCAACTCTGAGCACTGTGCCTGTGTGAGAGCTGGAGAGTTCATGAGTTGCTATGAGGTTCCAGATTAATACCAGACAAAGCCTGCCTGCCCCTACTTGGCTCACTGGAGCTGCCTTTAGAAAGGGAGATGTGATGCCGTTCCTCAGCTTCATCCAGTAGGGGGCAACAGACACCATCTGAATCAGAACCAATTACAAAATGCATTTGGGGCAGTTTAGAACCTGTAAACAGCCCTTCTCCATGCTTTTGTGAACATGTGAGAACAAGCGTGTGAAGAGGATAAAAAACAGTGGCTGGGTTCCGACGACATGATAAGCAACGGGTGGTTAATTAGGCAACTGTCCATTGCGTTGCTTATCATATTGTCTGGTGGGAACCAGACAACGGATGGTGTGCTATTTTTCCCAAATAAGCAATGGAAAAAAACAGCAGGCTGCTGATTATCTGAAGACCCATTGCTTAACATGTCGTGTGGAGAGTACCTGCGCAATAATGCACTGTCAGTTGCCTATTCCCTCCTCCAATGCCAAATATGTCTCTCCATGCATAATTAAATGACATCAGGAAAGGAATCTGGCATGTGACTTGGTTCTCCATTTTTGTGGGCCTTCTAGTTTCTTATTCAGTAAAGAGATCTAGATTTAAATCAGATGTTCTAAAGAAATATTAATGCCCACAAATTCACCCAAAGCATATAGTTGACTTACAATAATGTATGTGATTTTATATGTATTAATTTAGGAAAATAGGAAGTCCTTGGCTAAGATATGCCTGTACATTGATCCACATTTATTTAGAAGGCCGACTTTACATCTGAGCCTCTTTACTGAATAACAAACCACCTCGAACATTTAGAATAAGGTGGGATTTACCATTGGTCTTTGCCTTTTAAACATGGCATGAGCTGTTTGATCAAGATAAGAATGGAAACCCCTAATCAAAAGAATATCCTTTGGCACCTCATATAAATTTTAGCTGCTTTCCCCATTGCCATTGGAAGAAATATGCCCTGAGTTCTTTTCTCAGCCAAGGTTATTACAAGGTATCTCTTCATTTTCAAAAAGACTGTAATCCTGTGCACACTTTTTGGGACTAAGTCCAAAAGACTGAGCTGGGCAAGACATTGAGAACTCCTGGAAAACATGCTGAGAGATCTGAGCTGTCACTTAACTCTGGCTTCAGCAGGAGTTCAGATTTTGAATAAATGAAGAAATTATTTTTTAAAAGCAGACTACCTTTAACCATGTGCAGAATATCTCTTCTCATCATTGCTAAGTTAACCACACCAGCTCTGAGATGATGGGGCAAGAACATCTGGCTCAGAGATGCTGATTTGCAGGATGGGTTGAACACTGTCTGTACCCATTCATCCATACCGAAAGTTGTCAACCATTTTTTTTAAAAAAAAATCTCTCAAGTCTTTATCATCACTTTTTCTTCATCCCAGGAAACATGTTGCCTGCTTAATTTCTGCATGTCAGACTACTGATAAAAGGCATATTTTAAAAAGGCACAAGCGTAGGGCCAGCAAACAAGAAAAAGAAAAGCTGGGCAACCTTATTTACACCCCTGATCAGTCGGCAGGTAAGCAAGGAAGTTAGTACAGCATAAAACAAGAACTCCGTAGCTGAGACCACACAATTTCCACGGTGCCTTTCTTTTTAAGAATTCCAGAGGAGTCCTGTGACAGTGCAATCCTGAAGCTGTCTACTCAGAAGTAAGACCCACAGAGTTCAAAGGGACTTACTCCCAGATAAGTGCGTATAGGATCTCAGCGTTAAGTCTGCTACAACAAGCACAAGAATGAGTCTTGTTACACCTTAAAGATTAGCAGATTTATTGTGGAATGAACATTGTAGACCAGTGATTTCATTTCATTTCTATGTTGCCAATAGCCCAAGCTCACGGGGTGGTTCACAAAAATTCCAACCCAAAAATACGATTTAATAAAAACATAGTATAAAATGTTTGACATACAAAATGTAAAAACAATTTAAAACAGCTTTAAAAACTTAGCATAAGATACTGGGACCTGAAAAAACCATTAAAAGCCCTGTCATGTGCCATTAAATGCCTGGGAATAGAGGAAAGTCTTAACCTGGCACTGAAAAGATGACAAAGTTGGTGTCAGGCAGACCTCAGTGGGGAGAGCATTCTGTAATCAGAGGTGTGGGGGGGAGATACCACTGTGAAAGTCCTCTCCCTTGTTGCCACCCTCTGAACCTCCCTTGGAGGAGGCAGTTGGAGGAGAGTCTCAGATGGAACATACTGTCTGGGTAGTTTCATATTGGGAGAGGTGCTCCATTCAGTGATGAAGTGAAAACTTATGCCACAATAATTCTGCAATCCTCCGATGAAGAAAGCCCCACTGTTTTCAGTGGGGCTTACTCCTAGAAAGTGTGTTTAGAAAGTTGGCAATTCTATCATCAACTACAGTGGTATATGTCATTGTATATACCTACCAGGGGTACATACCACTGCATTATGATCTCTCTGTGGGGTAGGTGGTAGGGAGTAGGAGACACTACTTGAATCTCTGACCAAAAACAAAAAAGAAATGATAACCCTTTAGCAAAGATATTATAGAACAGCCTCCCCCAACCTGGTGTCTTCCAGATGTGTTGGATTACAACTTTCACCATGCATGGCTGGGGCCTTCTGGGAGTTGTAGTCTAGCAATTGGAGAACACCAGGTTTCATCTTCCCCATCCCCCAGTAGCTCCGCCCTGGTAAATCATCCCATCACCCAAACTTTTATCAGCTGGGCTCACCTCTGGACTATCCTAGCCATTGCTCTGCTTAAGATGGGGCTGTTGTACTCTCCAGCTATTCTTTTGGTATTTTCTTTCTGCCCCAGTTTGTGGTCTTTGGTTTCTCAAGATGCTGGACTTCTAGCCCAAGGAAGGGCCCAGCTGCAGCAAGCCCATGAGCTGGCTCGACACCCCCGCTATGGTACCTGTTGGATGGGGGCCTTGGAGCAACTGGATACTAAGTGCAGGGAGCTGAATGAGGAGCAGCAAAGCCGCATCGCGCTTGCGTTTGCCCATTGCCACCTACAACGGTAAGTCGAGTCTCCCGGGCATTGGGAGAGAAGCTGGTGAAGGCGGAGGGAAGGAGCAAACAGGAGTTGAGAGTCCTGAGTTTGATCGTTGTGGGGGTTGGACTCTGAGAGGAGAGTAGGTTGCCTCTTCTTCTTTGGTCTGACAGGATTCATTCCTTTATTTGTTACATTTATATCCTATCTTTTCCTCCAAGGAACCCTAGGCAGTGTACATGATCTTCCTGTTCTCCGTTTTAATCTCACAACAAGAACCCTGTGAGGTAGAGTAGGCTGAGTGTCAGTGACTGGCCCAAAGTCACCCAATGAGCTTCATGGCTGAGTGAGGACTATAACGTAGGTCTCCTGAGTCCTGGTCCATGATGATGATTTATTTATCACCCACCTCTCCCTCTGGTTCGAGGCAGGGAACAACATTGAATACAAAAAGACTATAAAATACATAAAACTGGTTGTATAAAACTAATACATTATTAAAATAAAAGAGATCTTAAAATTCAACTGGGTAGGCCTGTAAGTACTACACCACACTGCCTCTCCTAGGGTTCCCATCCTTTGAACAGCTGTGTGACATGCAGATCTACAAGAGGGGATGTTTTGCCCACCAATGCAACTCCCAATTACCATCTGCAGGTGGCTTTACATTTGGGCCACTCTAGCTAGAAGGGATTTTTTTTGCTCCACTTTTTTATCGCTCTTTATCTGCTCAGAAAAATAAAAGTGTGGGGCAGAAGAGTAAAAAGGTCACAGGGTCTTCCCATAACGGAAGGGAGGAATCACTACAGCAAGAGGCAGGGTGGGGGGAGGCAGAGAGTCCACTGAAAAGGCCGAGGTGTGGGTAAACTGACAGCAGTTGCCCATCGGGGGGGGGGGCAGCTAGGGCTCACTAATACAATGGTCAAGACGCAAGTCAGGGCTCCCAGAAGGGAGCAGTTGAATAGAGGGTGGAGAGATTATTTTTATTTCTTCTTCTTGTATATTTATACAGTTCCATGGCTAAACACGGTGCTTATATAATAACCCCCCCTCCAAAAGTCCTTGCCCCGAGGAAATTACAATCTAACAATGAGCCTATCTACATATGCAGGATATAACACTTTCAAAACTGTATATGGAGTGTGTCCTAGGCCCCAACAGTTGTCACAACAGTTATTAACAGTTTTAAACCGTCTTAAAGCAGTAGTGTAGATGGGCTCAATGAGGGAGATAACAGAGGAAGGGGAGGGGGGATATCACTGAGCCTAAACTTTCACGAAGGAGGAACTTTATTTCGGTTGCCCAAATATTTCAAGCCTTGCCCTGGTGTTTCCACCTGGTCTCATCATTTTTTCCCTGCTAGGGACTGTGCTTGCTGCTACCGCTTATTCCATGCGTTTGTCTTCTGGGCAGGTCCGGGAGGAGGTTTCCCCACTGTGAGCCGAGCAACTCCATCCGTGACTGCACGCAGCACATGGACCCCGTGGCCTTTGGGGTGTACACCGAATTTTTCACCCACGCTCATAGTATCTGTTATTTCCTGAACAACGAGGCCTGGCAGGAGCGAGCCCACGAGACCGTACACAGGTCAGGACAATGGGGTCCTTCCTTTCTTTAGAGCAGATGGGAGATGTGAGAGCTGCGTTCACTCTGGGGTAATCCGCTGGGGGTTGCATGCTGGCGGTGGGGAGGGGGCAGAGCCGAAACCCAGTAGGAGCACCCACTTGCTCTCTTTCTGCCACTTGCCTTCTCTCTCTCTCTCTCTCTCTCTCTCTCTCGGACATCCCATTCTCTCTTTCTCTCTCCCTGCCCAGCAGGATACTGGGGAGAGATGGATTGCTCTTACCAGAAGTCTGAACGGATCATTTACTGAGGGCTTTCGAAACTAGATCAAGGGTCCCAAGCAGTCCTAGGGCCGCAGGTTGCCTACCCCTGCTTAGGGCTGTCACAAGGCATTTTGCTGCCTGAAGTGACAGACAAGTTGGCACCCCCCTCCCATTCCATGTACAAAAGCCAACTGGACTGGCAGTTGAATCAATGAGAGGGTGTCCTCCAGTGTACCTGAAGGCAACAGGCTAGCTTAGGGGGTGCAGGGCAGGCCATGTGGCCCACGGCTCTGTGCCACAGCACCTTGCTGCCACCTCCCAGCATTAGCCACCCGAAGCGACTGCCTCGCTCCTCCTCATGGTAGAGCTGGCCCTTGCAACATTTACCATGCAACCAGCCTGAGAGGGCAGGAGCGAGCTGGTTAGGGGCCCTATGGAACCGCTAACCAAGTCTATGGGTTATCTTGATCTAGAAGCAATCCTCCAAACCTGGAGGGACCTGATAATAGCCTACTTGAAAAACAGGGCATTTTCCCCCAATTGGGGATGGCATGATAACATATGGGAAATGTTAACAATGGAGGAAATATCATCCCGACTATTATTTGTTTTAGTGTTTTAAACTGTAAACTGCCATGAGTGCCTTGGCAGAATGGCAGTATATAAAGGCCGGAAATGAATATAAAACTAAAACATTAAAATGAAATGAGGACAGTCTCAAGACCACGTCTAGAGATAATTTTTTGAAATATTGTGTTGAATCCATTGTTAGTATAACACCCTATTCATTTCAGTGGGTAGGACTAACATTGGAAACAATCTGTAGTTTTCCATTCTAACTTTGACCAGTTTTGAAAAAAATAATTAAGTGACAACTGGATTAAGATTTTTACTCATGTAAGGGTGCAATCATGTGCACGTTTAGTCTGGGAAAAAGTCCTATAACTCCCAACATTCCTCAGTCAGGCTGGGGAATTCTGGGTGTTGTAGGACTTTTTTGCTGTTTAAATGATTGCACCCTTAATAAATGAAAGAGGTGCCTGATGGAGTTCCGAGGTTAATTGATAGTATTTGTTTTCACGTGCCAGTATAAATAAGCTAGTAATCTTTATTTTTATTTTTATTTTTTCGCTGTTTGCTTTCTCTCATTTCTCCTGTTATTCCATTGGTAACGTCCCTCTAATTTGTGTCCTGAGCTGGAACATAGGGGAGCGTGTTTGGAAAGAAACTGTGAACGTAAAAGATTAGTAAGGCTCCAGAAGAAGTGACCATTTCATGATATGAAGGCACCCACCCAGCCCCAGTACAGAAATACATACTGGAAGTAACAGTGTATTTGTTCAATGTTTTAGTTTTATCCTACTTCAGATGAATATTTTCTCTCAAACCAGGTCACACCAATTAAAACAACAGCAACAACACAGGCCCTAACTTGAGGTGTACAAACTAAAATGACAAGATAATTGAGGGAAAGGAGTGGTTAAAAAAAAAAAAAAGGTAAAGGCAGGAGGTCACTTTGGTAATGCCAGAATAAGTGGTGAGTTGTAAGCAAGCATTTATATAGCCAGTTGGGGCTAGGCTGGTATTATCTTTGTGCCATGGTGTCCTTTGTGCCATGGTGTCCCGGGAGTATTTTTTTTTTTTAGAGTCCCAGGACAACTGACTGTTGGAGCAGAGTTCTTTCTGGCTGGAAGCGGGGAGGAAGCAAGCTCCCAGGCTCTGCTGTTGCTCCTTCTCTGGCCAACGGATGGGGCCAGGCTGGTCTTTCCGTTGCCATGGCATTCTTCCTGGGAGGTTCAACTTCCCAGTGGCTCTTGTTCCTCTAGCCAGTGACAAAGACCAGAGTGTCCTTCCCCTCCCTTCTGCAGTCCCGTGGAGCCACTTCTTAAAAATGAATTGGGGTTTGTTTAGCAGCATTCTAGTGTGTTGAATGACACTGCATTGCCATAGGTGAGTCCTATTTCTGTAACTTTGTAAGTAGAAGAACAGATGCAATGCCAGTTCCAGGGTTTGGAGGTCTCTTGGGCAAGACGCTCTCAGTAGATCCTCCCACCGCCCCCACTTCCTGAGAGTTCTACTGCCCATTTGCTTTCCTCTCCACCTGGGCCTGATCTGCCCCACCTCCCAGAGGGAAAGATGTGCGGTGGTCACTGTTCCTTCTGCTTGCTACGCACATTGCTTATTGAGGCTGTGAACAGACAGCAGCAAGGGCGAGGAAGAGCAGGAAGCTCCAGGGAGGGTTTTATTCATTTATTTGGGATATTTTTGGGTCGCCCCTCCACTCAGTGCCCCTACTGGGGTATGGGACTTGGCAGATTCCCAGTGATGCTGACTCCTGATGGGAGTGAGAACCAGCAAAGGAGGTGGCCTCCAGTGGCCTGTGGCATGTCTTATTTGGACTTATTGGTCCCCTCTACAAGGATTCGCTTTTGCGGCTGGTTAGGCGATTATGCGCATAATCGCAGAAGAGCATTTACACCTAATCCCTCTGCACGAGAGGCGGCGAGAGGCGGCGAAGCGCATTAAAGGATGTCCAAAATGCGCTTTACAAATAGTTAATGCGCATAAGCGCATATTCACACAGTCAAAATGCGCTTTAACGGACGGAGCAAAATAAAACTCGCGATTTAACACGCATTCGATAATGCGCATAATCGGAGAGATAACGCGCCTCTACGCCCCATTTGCGCTCCACTGGTGTGGAGGTAAATTTTTTAATGAGACTTCAAAGAGCATTAAACCTCTCTTGTAGAGGCAGCCAGAGTCACCCTGATTGAGCAGCTGCTGGTTCTCAGTGTGGTCCTCTGGATTGCTCTTAGCTGGTAGGCTGAACAGCATATATAAGCTAACCCAGGGGTGGGCAAAGGACAAGCTTGGGGGAGATCTACTTTGTTTTTTTACTGGACCCCACCAGATCCTGACACATATACTTTGAATTGCAGAATTCTGAGCCCAAGAATTTGTTTTGAGTGTCAGAAGTGAAAATAGTGAATTACCACCTACGGTATTTTGAATATAGGCAGGACATAAATTGAAGAAATAATAAATAGTAGTTCAAAGTCCCCTAAAAAGTCACTTGAAATTACCCCGAGCTTTCTTCATTTCAACAGTACAGTTTGGTGGGGTGGGGGTGTCATTTTCTTGGTGCTAATGTTCAACAATTGGGAGCCAGAAATCCTTGCTGACCTCTTGCAAATCACCCAGAGATCTAGTTCCTGCCCAGCCCCGGGCTAAACTTTGGAATTCCATCTGAGCATTTGAAGCCGGTAGCACCCAAAGTAGGGCACTTATTTCGGTATGGAGGAGAAGGGGTGAGTTGGCCACGAGTGACATTCTAATTCCAGCGTTTCCCAGAGCAGGCGAGCTTTGATGTGACAAGATAGCCTAATCTGGGAAGCGTGGCCCATCAGATCTGTTCAACATCAACCTTTGCCTAGCTGACACTTGGTGGAAATCTAGAACAAACAGCTCTGCGTGGGGAAGGGGCGAGCCAAGCCGCAATGCACCTTGCTGCCGTTTCAGCTGGGGAATAATTAGAGCTTTCCACCCAAAGGAGGGCATGGCAGATGCTACATTTGAGGGTTCCTGCGTCCTTAAAGCATAAGACAATTAAAAGAGCCCTGCTGGATCAGACCAAGGGTCTCTCTAGTCCAGCATTCTGGCCATACAGTGGCCCAACCAGCTGCCCAAAGGAAGCCCACAAGCAGGACATGAGTGCAACACACCTTCCTGCCCATGTTCCCCAGCAACCGATGTGTATATCTTACTGCCTCTGATACTGGAAGTAGCATACAGCCATCCGGACCAGGAGCTGTTGATCACCTTCTCCAGGGATTTGCCCAGTCCCCCTTTAAAGCTATCCAAAGTGCTGGCCATCACTACGTCTTGCAGTAGTGAGTTCCATAGTTTAACTATGAGCCACTGTGTGAGGACACACTTCCTTTTATCTGTCCTGAGTCTCCCACTGTTCAGCTTTATGGGATGACCTCATTAGTTTCTAGGGCTATGAGAGAGGGAGAAAAGTGACTCCCTGTCCACTTTCTCCCTATCCACAGGCTGGATGATAACCTTCTATAGAGGTGGCAAACCCAAGTCCTTTTGGCTTGCCCAGAGAGCCAAGCACATTTCTGGGCTTCTATGTGGGTAAAGGGGGAGGGGTATCCATGGGGCAGGAATAGGAACATAAGAAGCTGCCTTGTACTGGGTCAGATCCTTAGTGCATCCAGCCCGGTATTGTAAACACTAACTGGCAGTGGCACTCCAGATTCTTTCCTAACCCTACCTGGCGATGCCGGAGTTTGAACCCAGGACCCTTCTGCGTGCAAAGCGTGTGCTCTGCCCATGAGCCAGAGTCCCCTTTCCTGACAGGCTGTATGGTTGGCTGACACTACAGAGTGCATGAAGATGGTTTATCATTTGTAATCCAGGAGTGAAACCTGCAAACCCTAACTTTAATGGGGTAAGAAACATCAAATTTCTTACCCTTAATGGTACTCAAAGGGGTTGGAAGGTACAATGTCGAGCTCAGTTTGAATCCATTGAACTTCTCCTGCCAGCAACTAACACAACAATCCATATTTAATCAGGAGTATGTCCCCCTGGGTTCAATAGGACTGACTCCCAGTACATATGCCTAGAGTTTCATCTTAAGGCCTTTTCTACTGAGGCTGGTAATTTGGGGACGGGGACGGGATAAGGATTAGCCCATAATCCTCGGTCATCTTCCAAATCTCTAGTCCGACTGTCAAATAATCCCACTTCAGAAGGGAGCTCTGAGGCAGTTGCTTTTCAGCTGGAAAAGATCTGGGGGGGTTGGTATACTTTCGTTATATTTATTATATTGAATGGTCTTCTGTTGTTATTAAGCTGCCTTATGGACCCTGAAGAATGGAAAAGTGAGAATGCAAATATTTTACATGAATTAAACAAAAGGCATCTAAGTAACTGGCTGTCAAGACCATTGTATTTTGAGGTTGCATTCCCCATCCCCTCCATGAAACTTTTGGCTATGAGTAAGATTGTTAGAGGCCCTATGGCAATGATACGCTGGACATTCCCTGATCTGCACCATCTCCCATCATCGGCATCACGTAAAATGCCGGGTTCAGATGTGAGTAACTGTTTAAGTGCTCCCCTTTCCTTTAAATAGAAGCTGGAAGGTTTCAAGAAAGTAACATGAAAATGAGAGAAGGAAAATGAAACAGCTGGAGGGAAGGTAATGTTGGGACGGCAGGGCCAAGGGTATAGATGGTCATAGCTATGGGAAAGAAGAGAGAGAAGCAGCCAGGGCACTGAAGTATTGCTCCCTGATGAACCGAAATCCTTGTATGACTTGGGCACACCATGAGAGCTACTAACATGCTTCTTGTTCTAAATTCAAGCTGGGATTCTCACAGAACCAGTACCTGCTGATTTCATGTTTATGTAGTGGTGGTGCAGTCCGGGGGGGGGGGGGAGGGAGGCTGTATCCAGATGAAGCATAATTAGAGGAGACCCACTGAAATAAATGCAATTTAAATTATTCTGGGCTAACATACTTTAAGAACAAAACAAATGACTAACCGTAACACATCCAGTTTATTAGAGCGTCATAACACTGGAGGTTTGATGCACATCTGCCACGACTTTGATCCACTTTTTCAGAGCTGGACTCGCTCAGGGAGAGAGAACGGCATGACAGGGACGACGTCATGCCAGTCTGGCGCTGAAAAAGTGGATCAAAGTTGCGGCAGATGTGCATTAAACCTCCAGTGTAATGATGCTCTAATCTATAGGATGTCAAAAAATTATAAACAGATTTTTAAAATGTGAAACATATGTCGGTGGGCCTACTTTCCATATGGTTAAGTCGGGTCTCATCCCATAGAAACTTGGATGGGAACCCCTGAAATAGGAGCAATATATGGGGGTGCTAACACCTGCCTGGCATATGATGCATGGTTTCATACAGGCCTGACTGTAAGAAATTATTCCTGCTTCCTCTATGCATACCAGGCTGATGTCCTCTTCAGAGACTGTGGCCCGCCAACTGGAATCCACCAACCGGCTTGCTGAAGAGACCGCCCGGGCACAGAATGCCACCTTGCGCTCTCAGGAGCAGATCCTGCAAGATGGGGAGCTGCTACGGCGGACGCTCCGTGAATCCTCCCAAGGTAACATGAGGGGCTGGCCAGGAATTAGGGTTCAAGAACCAACAAGGCTGTGGGGTTTGGTTTTTTTTTAAGGGATGTGCCAAATAACTTGAGTGGTCATCTTTACACAAATTTTCCTGCCCATAATATCCCTTTTCCCACTGATACAGAAAGCCCCTCTGCCCCAGCGTTGTACAGTCTAAACCTCCCCATTTTCATATATGTAAGTACTTGTAGGGGTGCTTGTGAAATTCGTTCTTTTCAGATGACTGACCTGATCCTGTGTCTCTCAGACTAATGTCTGGATTGGGAAGCAGCTATCCTTTGTGTCTCACACTTCTTCAAATTTGGTGATAGATTTCGGTTCAAAAAAATACCAAAACGCAGTGACACAGCTACTCCTCTGGAAGCAATTATTATAATAGGTGGGTGTGGCTGATCTGTCTGTCTCTGAAGCATTCTTCCAAGATCTTCCTTCTTCACATCCTGCTGTCCATGCCCTTGTGCATGTCTAGCTGCCCAAATTCCTCTGACTCCCCAGGATGTCGTACTAGCATTTCCAGTGGCTGTGTGTACAAATCACAGAAGCCTGGGGTAGGTGGGAGGGGTTCCTTTGTTGTGGCTGTCTGGAGCTTGGGTTGTCTGCCAGCCATTGGAGTACAGGTCTAACCAGTAAAACCACATTCTGGCAGACACGAGAAGGTGCATTATACTGGGTCAGCTCCATCTGGCCGGATGCTGTCTACTCTGGTTGACTAGAGCTCTTAGGCAGAGGCCTTTCCCAGCCTGGCTTACCTGAGATCCTTTCATTGGAGACCCCCGGGATTGAACTTGGGACTTCCTGTGTGCAGAGCATGTGCTCTACCACTGACCTGTGGTCCTTCCATTGCAACCGTTGCTTCTGAAGCTCCAGTAACTCTCAAGCCCAGCTCAGTTTTTTTGGCAATAAACCCTCCTTCTTGACCAGCTTAAGGCCCCATTGCTGATCTGCCCTAGCCCTCCCACCTCCGCCCTACCCACGCATCTAGTATAGTGGAAATAAAAAGCAAGCGACCCCAGTGAAGCAAGAACGTGAGGAAGAGGAACAATGGGAGGGCCTGTGCCTCAGTGGGGAGAGCACCTGCTTTGCACGCAGAAGGTCCCAGGTTCAGTCCCTGGCATTTGGAAAAAGCTCTGCATGAAACCCTGGAGAGCCATCGCTGCCAGTCAGTGTCAACAGTACTAGGCCAGATGGACCAAGGGTCTGACTCAGAAGAAGGCAGCTTCTTACGTTCCCTGATCCTTCCCCAACCAGGAGCCCTCCAGATGTGATGGATTGCAATGGCCATGCTGCTTGGGAATGATTTTATTATTTATTTATTGTATTTGTATACCGCCCCATAGCCGAAGCTCTCTGGGCGGTTTACATAGGCGGTTTACATAGTCCAGCACATCTGGAAGGCACCAGTTTGGGGAATGCTTCTCATGCTAATAAATCCAAATGCATTGATTACATTTGTGTCCCGCCCATCCGCCAGTGAAATTCAGGCAGATTACCCTGTACCCTATGCTCAACATCTCAGGCCCTCCTCCAGGTGCCTACTCCGAGAGAAGCTTGGAGGATGGTAGCAAGGGACAGGGCCTCCTTAGTGGTGGCTCCCCCAGTTATGAAATGATCTCCCCAACGAGGCCCGCCTGGCGCCAAAGTTATCTTTTCGGCGCCAGGTCAAGACTTTCCTCTTCTTCCAGGCATTTAACAGCATATATCGAGTTTTTAATTGACCCCAGAACTATATTTAGGCCTGGCTGAGAGTCACAGTTGTTTTAAATGTATACTGTTTTTGTATGTTGTCTGTTTTTATGCTTTTATGGCTTAAAATTCTGTATATTGATTTTTAATGTCCAGAGTTTAAATTTTTGTAAACCGCCCAGAGAGCTTCAACTATGGGGCGGTATATAAATGTAAAATAATAATAATAATAATAATAATAATAATAATAATAATAATAATATGATCCATTCAGCAGACCTGTGGGATTGAGAGAACAGGTAACTCATCCGCAGTCATTGAATGAGCTTTATAGCTGAATGGAGATTTGAACCCACATCCTTTGTTCCCAGTGTGTCAGGCACTGTATTCATACTGCCCCTCCCTAAAGCAGTATTGGACCATGCACAAATATTTTCTCAGATGTGCAGTTATGCATATAATGCAGTAAGAATGGGAGGGGAAAAGGGGTTTATAAGCCTGTTTCAAAATTGTCATGGAAATATGAATTATTATGCGTTATGGACACCAGCTGTAGTATATCCAGAGGAGCATGCTGTTTTAAAGAGTATAGACCAGCCTTCCCCAACCTAATGCTATGAGCTTCTACTCCTGTCAGCCCCAGCCAATGGTAAGAAATGCTGAAGTTATAGTCCAAAAGATCTGGAGGGCACCAGGTTGATTTAAACCCACAGCTCTACATGCCCCTGAACCATGTACCCCTCTGTGAGGTGTGTGGGATGTCATGAATTGTGTCTTTGGGTCGCGGAGGGGTGGGTGTTAATGGCAGCCATGGGTCCTTGGGTTCTGTTTCTTGGTTGTTGGGAGAGAAAGGGAGTGCTGACCGCTGGCTTGCCTCTCCCCTCTGCAGGCCTCCGCCAGGCCTTCCAAGAACTGCAGGATTCGGCAGCTGAGCAGCAAGTCACCTTTGCGGAGATCTTCAACCGGGTGTCGTTCCTGCACCGCTTTGTAGTGGGGGAGTCCAATGCGCTGTACTCCATCTTCTTCCATCTCCTGAGTGGAGCCGCCAGCCTAGTGCTGACCTCCAGCCAGCGAACTGCGGGGGCACGGTGAGAAAAAGGAGGAAGGGGAGGCCATGAGACAAGAGAGAGGTCCCTGCTTGAGTATTCCAATCTGGTTGGAAGAAAGAGGCTGGCTTGGGTGGGTGTAGGATTCAGGATCCCTTTCAAGCAGGGCTGCAGAAACTCTTTCAGCCCGAGGGCTGAATTTTATGTCGGTTGTCATTGGGAAGGGGGGCTCCATTCCACCCGTATGCGGTGTCGAAGGCAAATGTGGGCAGGGCCAAAATGCTTTAGTTTAAAGCTCCTACTGCCAGCAACTAAGCCTTGGCGGGGGGGGGGGGGGTGTTCAACTGGAGGGTGGGGTGGAACTGCCCCAAAGCCGGGAACCTGCCAATGGTTGGTGGTTGGGCAAAAGGGGATGGGGCCAGGGGAAAGAGTGTGGCCATCTGGGGAAATTCAGAGGGCCAGAGTTCACCTGCAGGAGGTCTAGCTTTGAGCTTCTGCCCCCTGTTCAAGGACTCTGGCAACTGGCTTATTTGTAGAGCAAGAAGTGGGACTAGAGCCTCTGGCACTAATCAAGCCAGAGAACTTGGGTCTCACATTCTATTTTTCCCTTTCCCGAAAGAGTTGGTAGGGAGATGAAATTAGTAGCGTTATTGGGGAGAGGACACAGCTCCGGGCTGGAGCCCGTGTTTTGCATGCAGGAGGTCCCTGATTTGATCCCCAACAGCTCCAGGAAGGGCTGGGAAAGCCTCCTGCCAGAAACCCTGGAGAACCGCTCTGCCACTCGGTGTAAAGGTGATACTGAGCTAGATGGGCAGATTGTCTGACTCGGTACGAGGCAGTTTCCTCTGATCCTAAGACCACTGCTCGCCCCGCAGGCACGCAATTGGCAGCTCTGGCTGAAATGCCATGAGTCTAAATACCACCCTTAAGTCTAAATTAGTGCAACACCAAGAAATTCAGAATAGATCTACATTTCACCTTCCCTTTCTGAGTTCTGGGTTTTCACGATATCTTGTGTGGGTGGTGGCAGATGAGGGAGGGAGGGCATATTTGTAGAGTTACGAGGAAAGAAGGGTCAGGGTGGCTTTGCAAGGAATTGCATTGTTATGTACATGGTCCCATCAGTGGTTTGCGGACATAGAGCTCCGTCACACCAGCGATTTATCGCACGCTCGCCATGCCTGGTATGTGATTTTGCAGCACGGGACTCACATGACGGCGCCCCAGTCCTGCGCTCATCTCGCCCCTTCCCCCACCTGGTGTGTTTCATGTTGTTGGTGCGGGGAAAGTCTGGATTGTTTTCCCCTCTCGCTTTTTCCTTTGTTGGGGGTGTGTGCTAATGGAGTCTTGCTGACGAAAGGGGAGAGCGGGGCGGTTCTCCTCCTCCAACACGGACTTGTTAGTCGGTTGAATGGATGTTTTAGTGCTCCAAACTGCCCCCCCCCCATTGCCCGCAGAAACGGAGCCCAGATGAAACCTTAAATCAGTAAATCACTAGATAACAAAGCCAGGGCAAGGGGGAGAAAAAGCCCACGCCCACAACCAATGAACTGAAGGAGGAAGGAGAAGGGGCGGGGTAACATGTGGAAGAGCAAATGAGCGAAAACCCATGTGAAAGGGACCATGTGTGATGGAGCCCTTGACGCGCTTATGAAACGGTGGTAAAAAACACAGAGGCAAACCGTGGGGAGGGTGAAAAATAGGTGTGATGGAGCCCATAGACTAGCCCCTGCTTCAAGGAGCTTCCAATCTTAAATTCTGCCAGTGGGGAGGGAGAGCAGCCCCACCCCCTGATCATGGATGGCAACCTGTGCAGCCTTCCTCTGAGCGTGGTGAAAGATTAGAAATCAGATCTCCTGTTCCGAAACATGTTTTCCACGATCTTGAGGCCTAGAAACCAGCGTTTTTTAAAAAGAAAGCGGAGGTGCTCCGACTGCCAAACTCAACAATGGAGATCAGATTTTGTAGTCACAAACTGTGAACATGTGCACAATAAAATACCGGCTTCTCAATATACTTCCTGTTACACACACACCCCTTTTGCACTTTTTCCATCTCCAGGTTCATTTTGCTGACCTTAGTAGGAGCGAATATTTACCTGGAACGTGTCATCTGCAGCCTTCTTATGGATCACTCGGAGGAGAGCTATGACCTGACGGTAGGGCCTCTGTCTCGCAATAATAGGGAGGGAGCATGGCAAGGTGCATCTCCCTAAATATGCTGTGCCCGGAGCAAAGCTTTGATGCTGATCTCTACCGAGGCCCTGTCTCGCTGTTCAAGCGTAGGTGGCTTGATGTAAGCCTATGCACTCCCCCTTTCCTCCCAGCACTGTAGTGTTATGCTCGCCCTTGTCAAGGGAAGGTTGGCGTTAATGAGACCGTGCAAGAGAGAAGCAGCCGAGTAGAATCGAGTGATTCCAGCCAACAGTTTAATCCTGATCTGACTGTTGAGCAAAGAGATTCAAGAACTAGGGAAAGGGCTGTCTTTATTTTGCCCCTGGCAAAATAATATTTGGTGATTGAATCCAACTTTCTTGCACTGCCACACGGGTATTTTAACCAAGTGGGCACCTACCCCAAAGCCTTGGCTCCCAAAGTATTGTGTCCTTTGAGTAAATGACCAGGCAGGGGCATGCAGCATTAGGGTGCCTCTACAAGAGCGATTTAAAGCTCTTTCAAAGCGCATTACAGATTTTACCTCCACATGAACGGAGCGCAAATCGGGGGTTGAAGTGCTTTTTCAGTCCGATTATGCGCATTATCGAATGCGCGTTAAATAGCAAGTTTTAATTTACTACGGGAGTTAAAGCCCCTTATGACCATGTAAACAAGCGATGCTCCGCATGTAAACACCTTTAAAGCGCGTTTCATACAACCGGCAATGCGCTTCACCGCCTCCCGTGTATAGGGATTAGGAGTAAAAGCGATTGGGAGAAGATGCGCATAATCGGCCGACCGGGCGTCAAACCGAAATCTTGTAGAGGGGGACCTTAGTTAAGAGTTGCTACCAGAAGTCTCAGCATCAGGGCAACCCAAGTTCTGGGCCAAGAAAAAGACGGCTTCTGCAACCTTGAAAATGCTTGGGGGTTATTCAAAATCACAATAACAGAAGCTCAGCTAGAAAGTATGCCACAGATTAGGAAAAGTAGCACCAAGTCCAAGAGGTCACCAGCATGGTTAAACAAGCAGGGTCAAGGAAGCTATCAGAGAGAATAAGCCTTCCTTCAGAGAATAGAAGTCTTGCCCAAACATTGAGCTCCAACTTGCACAAAGGAGATGCAAGCAGATAATAAGAGAGGCAAAAAAAGTTTTTTCAGGAGCATATCGCTAAGAATATCAACAATAAAGAATTATTTAAATATATCAGAAGCAGGAAACCAGCAAGGGAGACAGTTGGACTGTTGCTTGACAACAGAGTTAGAGGAGTACTAAAGGAGGACAAGGAGACTGCGGAGAAGCCGAATGCTGTGCCTGACCAGATGTTTTTGAGAAAGGAGTCTAAGAAACTGAGGCAAGTAGTAGTGACAAAAGATGAAGCTCTCAACCTTACTGACAAAATGAAAGTTAATAAATCACCAGGCCCGGATGGTGTTCATCCTAGAGTTCTTAAAGAACTCATGTGTAATTTCTTCTAACAAAAATATGTAACATCCCCTTAAGATCATCCTCCATACTAGAGGACTGGAAAATGGCCAGTGTAACACCATTATTTTTTTTTTTAAAAAAGGGATCTAGGAAATTACAGGCCAGTTAGTTTAATGTCTGTTCTGGGTAAATTGGTTGAAAGCATTATAAAAAATAAAGTTAGTAGGCATATAGAAGGACAGGCCCTGCTGAAAAAGAATCAATATGGCCTCCACAGAGGTAAGACATGTCTCACTAACCATTTATAAATCTTTGAGTGAATCAAGAAGCATGTGGATAGGGGTGTTCCGATAGGCTTTGTTTATTTAGACTTCCAAAAGGTCTTTGATACAGTCCCTCACTAAAGACGTCTGACCAAACTTAGTGGCATGGAATAAAAGGAGAGGTCCTCTCATGGATCAGTAACTGGTAAAAGTACAGAAAGCACAGAATAAATGGTAAATTCTAGGATGTATAAAGTGGGGTCCTATAGGGATCTTTACTGGAATCAATTATTTTCAACTTGTTCATAAATGATCAGGAATTAGGAGTGAGCTGTGAGGTGGCCAGGTTTCTTGAGATGTCACCAAAATATTTAGGGTGGTTAAAATGAAAAGGGGCTGCAAAGAACTCTATGTGCTACCTTCAGTGTCAGAGGCGGGATGCCTATGTATACCAGTTACTGGGGAACATGGGTGGGAGGGTGCTGTTGCGCTCGTGTCCTGCTTGTGGGTTTCCCATGGGCAGCTGGTTGGCCACTCTGCGAACAGAATGCTGGATTAGATGAATCTTGATCTGATTCAGCATAGTTCGTCTTATGTTTTATGTTCTTAACCCATCTAAATTATGGAAATTGTGCAGCTGTGTATTGCTTCTCTTTCTTCACATAATTTATTCTTCTTTCACAACTGTCTTGCATTATCCTGCTCCTGATAGATATGGAAAGGGGCAAGGAATTATGCAGGGAGCTGAAGTCCCCTGCCTAATGACAGGAAATCTCTGGAGCCGACCTACACACGATGTTATATAGTGTGCAGACTTCAAGCTTGTGGGATCTATTTTATTTTGTTGCCAGTAGCCCAAGTTGCCAACTAGAAAATAATGGCTCTGGGAATGGACATGCTCTTAAAATTAAGGAACAGAGTGCCTGCTCAGCACAGGAATATGTTTTCAGTAGCCAAACTGATCTCACGGCCCTTTCAGACAAGAATTCACTCCTGTTTTTCCTCCGACTTTCTTCATTTCTGCAGCCTAATTTAGGCAGGAAAAAAAAGACAGTGACCTGGTTTGCAGGACACGACTGCCCACCGTGGTTTGATTTACCTGTGGGGGACTGTTGCATCATGCCAGGCACCTGTTGGCACCCAGGCTGCTGTGGTTTATCATGTCCGGCAAACCCAAACACCACATGTTGTTTGAGGGGACACCCTCTGCAGGTAAATTAAGCCATGGTGGGCTGTTGTAACATGCAAATAGGCCCTCTCTGTTGTTCCTACAGTTAATTAGGAGTCAAAAATCCTTGCTGATCCACTGCAAATAACCCTGCTTGTGAGCTTCTCTTAGGCATCTGGCTAGCCGTTGCTAGGGACACGTGTGCTGGGCAGACCTTTTGGCTGATTCAGGATGCTTCCAGATGAGACGTTTATTGCGCCGTTGCTCTGCCTTGTCCACAGAATCTTGCGAGTGCTCTCCATGATGTCATCTTCCACGCGTAATCCTCTCATGCTTTCCTATCCCTTCTTGTGTGTTTTCCCTTACCCCAGGAAATCCATGGAAAGAGCAGCCCTATAGTCCCTGGGAGAGCATCCCAGTGGCCATAGGAATGCTCAGAAGAACACCTCTGAGGCTGGAGGCAGCGCTCCAACCTCAGAACGGGGAGTCAGAGATATGCCCCCCAGCCCCCTTGAAGCTGGCCTCTGAGGTTGGAAAATCGACCTTGGAGAAGGAGTAAAGGGGGAATTCTGGGCAGAGAGTAGGAGACTGGAGAGGCTAGGACATGAGTTATCCTGAGCCTCCACCAGCTCCTTCCCTTCCCTTCCACTCTGAAGTGCCCTCGCTAGCGAAAATCACCAAAAACAGAGCATGGGGAGGTGAAGATTGCCTCTGCAACTCCTCCCACCCTGCAAACTTCAGCCCAGCAGGGTATAGGAATCTCGGAAACCTCCAAATTTGGGGGCTCCCATGCAGCAAGGGCACAATCAATAGGATTGCGCCTTAAGAGAGAAAAGTCAGACTAGCTCCACAGTACGAATTCTTATGGGAACTGAAAAGCCAGCAAGTGTTCTAGGCAGATTGACCAAAAATGTGCTTGCTGTAAACTCCACCCCTGAATCTGCCCTGGCTCTGCCCTTAGACCCCATCCTGGCTTCTTTTTTTAAATCAAAAGTTAGTAACTCTAATGTAATAGATTGTTCCTCTCCCTTCCCACTTGCCTTGTTCTGTGTAGATTTAAAACCATATAGTTAGAATAAAAACATTACTGAGGGGGTGGTTGAGAACAAATAGCTGTCCCCTAAGAAGCAAGACGATATTCGAGGAGTAAACCCACCCACCCACCCCGCAAATTGACTGGCAGACCAGAAACCGTGCTGTTATCTCTGTGAGGGATAATAGTTCTGAGATAAAAATGCAACTGGGTTTCTCATTGAACAAGTGGAGAGAGAGAAAACCCTCTAAGCAGCACTCCAGTTCATAGGTTTGCCTCATTCTATGTATTTTTGTGTAAAAACATCCCTATAAGATGCCTGAGCCATGAATCATCAGTTCTCTGAGCAAAGCTTGTATTATAAAGTTGCAACTCAGTTAACACCCACCCAGTTCTATCATCATCATCGCCATATCGTCATCAAAGCAATCAAGTAACACCATCAGCCTGCCTGTCTTCTCTCCTTCCTTTCTTCTTTGCTAAAGACCTTCTCCTGCGATGATAAATGTTTTGTTAATCACATCCTTAGATGGATCCTCTGTCCCGTATTCTCAGACTTGCCTGCAGATTGGGGGGGGGGGGGTGAGATGCCTCTACTCCACATATTGGGGCTGTATCAAGGCCATTGCTGTCAGTTTGCTTCTGTGTGGGATGCCAGAGGCATGAATCCACGGATCCAATCTTAAAATTGTACCTCTGGTTGGCTTCCATGGAGGGAAAATACGTGGCAATGGGTAAAGAGGGGACCAAGCGCAACCACAAAAACAGGATTCAGGGGCTGCGTGTACTTTGTGCTTCAAAATTGAAAGGAAATTCAGTGACCTACGTTTCCCACATTTTGCATCTGTTCACCTTAGGAGAGCATTTCCTTCTGGGTGGGCTTGTCACGCCGGGGGTTCGCTGGTCTGGGCTTGGCCATCGTGGCGTTTTTCATCTGGACCTACAAGGACCCAGCCAAACAGAGCCAGGAGGTGCTGCAGTGCCTACAGGAGACCAGGACAGAGATTCGGCAGCTCTTGCAAGAAACAGGTAAAGGAGGAGGGGGTGGGTAGGTAGGTAGGTAGGTAAGTGGGGCCTTCTGGAGAAAGGGCAACCTCTGCTTTCTTCAATAGGCTCTCTGCGCCGACGGGAGACCTGAAGAGGGGATGCGTCCTTTCTTGTACTCCAGATGGGAGCTAATAAAGGCTAGAGTGGGAGACAGAAGCGGATATGGGGACTGTAGGCAGAACCAGCCTGGATAAGAGAATGGGGTGTGTATGCGCACCCCCCCCCCCAAGATTTCAAGTTCTTTATGTCTCCACCTCAGAGGGTCTGGGTGCTCCCGTAACACTTCCAATGGTACCTTTTAAAAGGGAAGAACTATACATTCTTCCAAATAGCTGAGCAGGAACGGCTGGGAGACGGAGTGCTGCAGTTGCCTAGCAACCAACCGCCACATGGCATCTCCCCTTTTTCCTTGCCCAGCAAAAGAGCTGACTCAGGGCTTCTGGGAATGGCAAGGGAGCCTCTCCGTGTGTGTGTGTGTGAGTGTGTTTGTGAGTGTAACATGGAAAAGGACTGCGGAGAAACGAAAGGATGCGCTGTGAGAAATCCCCAGTGGATGGGCTACCTTCCTGTAGCCTTTTCTATATTCCAGACCGTCTCCGCAATTCATTATCATAGTTGAGCCCCATTCTCCTCTCTGACTCAGGATATAAAACCCCAGCCAGCCTCATGGCTGGCTAGGCCTCTAGATCTTGGGGCTGAAGGGGCAGCCTGGCCACTGTAGTCCATGCATTGGCAACCTTGCGTTCGGATGACTGTAATGCACTTGATGTGGGGCTGCCCTGGCACTTGATTTGGAAACTGCAGCTGATGCAGAATGCAGAGGCCAGGATGCTGAGTGGGGCACCTTGTCACGCACGTCTGACACCTGCATTGCAGCTACTGCACTGGCCAAGTAAAGACCCATTGCTTTAGCCAGGCCTGAATGATTGTGCTGCCGAGATTGTTTACTAATGATGGCATTGTGAATATTTGGTTTTAGTGTGTGTACACATACTATTTTAACGTACATTTTTTTTGGTAAACCACTTAAGAGAGGGTTTTTTAATATGGTAAGTGGTATATAAATCAATTAAAGAAATAAATCTGTATGATCTGCTTTTCAGAGACACTATTGGCTAAATCACCGCTCCTGCTTCCAGACCCTGAGCTCAGTGCAGAAAGTGAGGTATTCATGGACTCAGGATTCCCAGAGTTGCTGTCCTCTTCAGGGTGTAGGGCTGAAATGCAAGTAAAAGAACACTGGGCTGGCCAGCAAAAAAGTGAGTGCTACATCTGTGGCGGGCATCTTTTGGGGGAGCTAGGCTGACCATATGAAAAGGAGGACAGGGCTCATGTAACTTTAACAGTTGTAGAGAAAAGGGAATTTCAGCCGGTGTCATTTGTATGCAATTAGTTCCTGGTAAAATTCCCTCTTCGTCACAACAGTTAAAGTTGCAGGCACTATACTAGAGTGACCATATACAAAGGAAGGAAGGGCCCCTGCAACTTTAACAGTTTTGATGAAGAGGGAATTTCACCCGGAACTAATGGCATACAAATGACACTGTCTGAAATTCCCTTTTCTCTACAACTGTTAAAGTTACATGAGCCCTGTCCTCCTTTTCATATGGTCAGCCTAGGGGGAGCGGGAAGGTGGCAGATAGAGAGCTGGTGTGCCCTAGTGGCTAGAGTGCTTGTCTTAGGGGCAGGGAAAGTGTGTATTAAAATCCTTCCCTCCACCAGGAAAATCACTCACTAGTCTTGGGCAAATCTCTTTTAGCTTAACCGGCCTTTCAGGGTTGCCACAAGATTAAAAACACCCTTCTGAACATTTTGGAGAAAGAGCAGGCCTCAAATGTAATAACACTGAAAGTTGTCCTTTGCTGCTATCATGCTTTCATGTTGTATGTAATATTACACACACACATACACACACAAAACAAGTTGGCTCTGACAGTTTGCGTTCACGTGACCCCTTTTTCTGGTATTGTAATCCTTTATACAGTCACACTTTTATAGCGCATTTAGTTGACAATATTGCCAAATTATTGCATTCCAGGGTCTTCCTGATTCCCGTGTGTGTGTGTGTGTCCCTGCCCCACACCCACCTGATTTGTGGCATTGAAGAAAATCGCCATGCTTGCCCACATAGTGTAGACAGGCAAAGTGCAGTTGAGGCTTTTCAGGGTTCCCATGCCTGTTAGTAACTTTCTTGCTTGCTGATTCTGCTCTTTTATTTATGTGTGTTGAATAAGCTGGAGGATTATTGATGTCCACCAGCTATACTCAACAGAAAGAAAGAAGGGGAGAGAGAAAGAGAGAGAGAGAGAAGGGCAGAGCCAGCCAGCATGCAAACAGCTTTTAATTAATGTTGGAAAGGACCTTAGCTGAATGGGACTTACTGCTGAGTAAACTTATAGAAGGATCTTGACCATAGAGAAAGGCACTGCTGGACAACATAAATCCACAGAGGTAGTGCAAAGGGCTTTGTGGAACGTCCCTTTTAACCCCACTTCAAGCTGCTTGTGGAAAAGCCGAGGCACGGCTGTGGCTAGAGGGCCCTAGTATGGAAGCAACCAAACTATCAAATTCAACCGCTTGTGAAGGCTTGTTCATGCTGTTTGTAGTCTTTCATCCATGTTTCAGGTACTGCAGGAAAATTCCCTACCATGGAGGTTAAGAACTACCTTTGGGAAACTCTGCGATAGAATATGTGGACTTGGGGTCGGGTAGGGGATAGATCCCAGTCTGCTTCTTGGCTCCATTCAAAGTGCTGGTGTTAATTTTTTAAAATCACATGTTCCAGATACAGGCTACTTGAAGGAGCACCATTTCCCCACCTATCCTTCCCTGAACAATAATGTATTAAAGATGAGGCCTTGCTCTGGCTGCCATCTAAGGCGTGGTAGATGGTATTGAGGAGCAGGACCTGTTCAGTTGTGGCACCTTTACTGTTTGGCCAGTTTGGTGGACTGTTTCATAACTGGCATAGACTTTGCTATTCAAAAAGGCTTTTTCTTTGTCTTGAGTTTTGATTTGTTCTGGGGCTGACTCAGCACGTTAACTCTGTTCTTAGTGATGTTTTTCTCTTTTTATTCCTCACCACCAAGACCACTCATGTTTAGGCTAACTGAGGACGTTTGTTTAAATGTGGTTTCAGAGAAACAAACCTGGCTTCAAGTTCTGAGTGGGAGGAGAATCCAGGTTAGCCGAGTCTCTATGAGGAAGCTGATCCTACTGCCTAAAGGCTCCTTCATAAGAACATAACAGCCCTGCTGGATCAGACCAAGGGTCCATCTAGTCCAGCATTCTGTTCACACAGCCTATAGGAAACCCACAAGCAAGACATGAGTGCAACAGCACCCTCCTGCCCATGTTCCCCAGCAACTGATGTATATAGGCATACTGCCTTTGATACTGGAAGCAGCACATAGCCATCAGGACTAGCAGCAATTGATAGCCCTCTCCTCCACGAAATTGGTGGCCATCACTACATCTTGTGGCAGTGAATTCCGTAGTTTAACTATGCACTTCCAAAACAACCAAGTGTCAATCTGTTATTCCTGTAGGGGAAGAGACACGGACTAGCAGCCCTAAGCGGAGAGGACGCTCCCCTTCCCGGCGCCATCGTTCACCGTCCCGAAGGCGCAGTTGGAACCGAAGTGCCACTGCCCGAGCACTGACAATCCCTGTGCCTTTGGAGGGGGTGAGTCCATTGCTTGTGCTATGTGAGCGCATCAGTGCATTTATGTATTTGTTTAAAAACACTTTTTAAGCTGCATTGATGTGGAGAACCCTCTCGAAGCAGTGTCCAGGATAAAAAAACACAAATCCAGCTGAAAACCAAAGGTTCATTTGGTGGGACAGGAATCTCTGTAGATGAGAACAGGGGGTTGGGGGAAGAAGAGGGACAAGGCAGAGAAGGGTTTACTAGTGTTCCCAAGCATAACACCAGGGATCTGTTTGGGAAAGATTTACTCCTGAACCCTTTTCCCCCTCACTCAGCAAAGTGACAAGAATCTAGAACTCTTCTATGAGCCTATCTACCCTACTGCTTTAAAACAGTTTATAACACTTTTAAACCGGTTAATAGTTATTAACCGGTTTAAAACTGTTATAAACCATTTTAAAGCAGTAGGGTAGATAGGCTCTCTGTCAGTAAAATGGATATGCTGCATATGATATGCTTGGAGACAAAAGGAAGGGGGATGGAGGAGGAATGCTGGGTGGGCGAGAGTCCTTGCAGTGAAATCCTGGGGGCTGGAACAACTCACCCCCCCCCCCAAAAAAACCTCAAAAGCAGCAAGGAGGGGCCATGGATGAGATATGTGCAATCCTTACGCTGCCAGGGAATCCTGGCAGCAAGGTGGGGGTTAAGCTGAATGGGGAGGGAACTGGGCTCAGAGGACCACGTAGTAGAAAAAGAGGCAGGGCTCTGGTGCTATTGAAATTGTTAAAATTTTTGGTTGTGTTATTGATGAATAAAAGCTCAATGTTTCGGATTTTGCAGTCCTTTCTCAGGAGTTGATAAAAGAAGACAAAAGCAGGTCGCAGGAATGCAAACTGTTTTTGTTAATAATACGACCTTAGCGTTGTTTTCTCAATTATCACGAGTAAAGACTAGTTCAACAGCCGCAGTCCTTTGCTAGAACGCAGAAAGGAACACTAAGGTCGTATTACTAACAAAAACAGTTTGCATTCCTGCGACCTGTTTTTGACTTCTTTTTATCAGCTCCTCAGGAAGGATGGCTAAATCCGAAACGTTGAGCTTTTGTTCGTCAATAAAATGACTGAAAATGTTAGCAATTTCAATAGCACCAGAGCCCTGCCTCTTTTTCTACTTCTCTTCAGTGGCGTTTCTTTCCCTTTTCGTCAGCACTCGGAGGACACGTGCCATGGGGAGCATGTAAAGGATCCTCTGCAGAGGGGGGATCTGAGGACATGCTTCCTCTGACCCCAGTTCCCCTCCTCATCCGTCCAATTTTCTGTGCTCGACACTTGATATACTGATGTCTTAAACCAGGATGGCTGAGACCTGCATACATTTTGCAAGCTTGCACAAACTTGCATAACTTCTCTCACCTTGTATGAGAGAAGTCTTGCATCATTTATTTAGAATTTGCTAGTATAATGGTGAGTGTGTGTGTCCATGAAGACGCAGAGAGCAGTAACCCTGTTCCCCTACCATTGGAAACTTTACCCCAGCCCCCTGGCTTATTTGTGATACATAGCGGGGTAAGGTTTCCAGGCAGTGGGTGATGGAGTTGGAATGTTGCCCCCTTTTCTCTGCTTCGGTGGAACCACGGTCTGCACTTCGCCCTGTCAACATCCTGCCACCTCACTTGCAGAAATCAGCAGTGAGATCTCTCATTGTTTTTCACTTCAAATTCTGGAGTTTAGAATGAAGCATGTAAATTAATAGCTAATATCTCCCTCCAAAAAAGCACGAACAACCGAAGCCCGTTCTGTTTTTGTGAATATACTTGCTTTGCACAATAGGGCTGAAATGTACCGTGACCTAGAGAAGAAAGGTTTCTAACAATGGGCACAAAGTACGAACAGCCCTACCTTTGGGAAGAGATGCTGACTGTACTGCATTGCTTCAGTCCTACTGCAAACAGTGGCATTTGGCTTCTAGCTTGGAATCCATGTTTCTGAGAATCTAAGTTCTCGGGGGTATGTGTTGAAATCTGAACCTTGCGAGTGATGAAACTGTGAAACATTTGAAGGGTCTTCGAAGTACTCAGGCTGGATTCGAGTGTGAGGTGCCTCCCCCCCACCCGCCCCGTCCCTGCACCAGATTAAAGTAAGGAAGCAGTGCTGGAATCCCTTGGAGCTTCTTCCTCCTCTTATATTGCATAATTATTCTACAATAAGGACAACCCTTCTTGTCTAAGAGGGACAGTCCTCTTTTAGCTTATCTACGCTATTTGAGTTTACTGTCCATAAAATCAAATGGTGTAATGCATACCATTCTGCCCACAGGGTACTTGAAGTTAGGTGGCTCTTTTTTCCCCAAAATCCTGTTTATTATCTTGCAATATATGAATGTTCCAAAGGTAGGACCATTAACCAAAGTTCAGGTGCTCAGAAGGGCCCAGTAAGAAATCAGAACTGTTTACTCCAAGCCAAATCTCTCTCTCTCTCTCCTGTTGCAGGCTTTACAGTACAACCTACGGAGCCGGCAGTCCCTAGGAGCCCCTTGCTCTCCAATCAGTCGCTAAAGCTTGTCTTGCTCAGCTCCAGACGCAAATGAGAAGACTCCAGGGATATCTTGGCACACACCTGTATAGCTAACTTTGGGAAATCCCTTGCGGCAGGGCTTCTGGCTTGGTCATCTGGGAGTTTTGGTCGCAGACGGGGCAGAAATAAATGTCCCTGTCTGAAGGAGCAAATGAGCGGGGAGCTAGAACTCAAGTTTTCAGTTTCCCCATTCAGAAAGGGGTGTTCTTTTGGACAGTGTGTATGTTTTGGTGCAACATCATACCTAGACGTGGGACTAAAATGCTAAGATTGTGGATGCTATTTACTGGTCTTTATGCATAAAAAAGGCTATTCTCCACAAGGTACTAAGCTACTCGAGGCAGGCAGTGGCATGTAAAAAACTAATATTATGCACTGTGGTCCAGATGTCTCCCATTCAAATGCACCCTGCTTCTTCTTTTTTTAAAGACCCAGCTAATCTTGATTTTTCCCTTTGTGGCTGGCACAGAAGCTGTTCAAGAGGAGAGAGCTTTTGGCACCAGGACTTTTCTCCACCACTTGTACTCTAATGCAGGAGAAATTAAGTCATTTTTCTCCCCTCCCTACCTGCTGGAGTGGAGCTTTGGACTAGCAGCATCGGTGAGCCATCATTTCAGGAAGGGGATCCTCAGGGTGTTACATGCACCAGCTGCTCCTTTAGAAGAGAACAACCTTCATTCCAGGAGCTACAGGAGCCCATGAACAACTTTCAGCATGAGCGGGAATGAGGCTTTGTATATCTGGAGTTAATCTGCTGAGCCAAACCTGAGACAAGAGTAGCTCAACAAGGCTTTTATTTACACCGTCTCCCATTTTTAACCTCTTAAATAAAAAGTTCCTTAGAGAAACAACTCTGCGTTTTGCATAGGCATCAGGCTGTCAGTTCCCCCAACAGAGCATGGGGAAGATGGGACGCTAAGCTGCCCATTGCCGTAGGGGGTGGGAATCTTCCTGAGGTAGATAAAATCAAGTCCAGGGTACCCATCTTCTTTTCCACACCATTTAGCGCTTTCCTTAGTCATCTGACAAGCTGAAATTCATGGCTGCTGTCAACGTGGCAGACAGCTTAGTGGCAATTTTCTCTGCAGAGAAAGGGGAAGATAAAGGGGGGGGGGGTTCAGATGGCCAAACAGAATCTGCAGGAACCTTCGCCCTACTTCAACAAAAGTGCTACGAGAGGTAAGAGAGGAAGCCACAGCTGGTCTGGGGTGGCCACTGTAGGCTTGTGGGGCGGGGGCCAGTCTAACCAAGGCCTGGCAGTTCTCATGAAAAGGCATTGATGGGAAGTGGGCAGACTAGGAGTGGCCTCTTGTCATTGAATTGAATGTAGTTGCGTCTGCATTTTTAAAGGGCTGATTGGCTCAGTTCAGACAACACGTTAGTCAACGCAGTATGAAAACCCCACCCAACGGTTGAGTTTTTAGGGGGCACTCCCCACACAACATGTTCTAACTCCACCGTTGTGTGAGCGTGGGCTACCGTGGAGTTTAGTAAAATCCATTAAGACATTTGTTTGACAGTTCCTCTGCCCTCTCTCCTCCCCCGGTCCTCCCGATGGTTATCCCCACAGCCATTGCTGCAAACAAACCAATCCCGGCAGCTCTCCTAGAGCGGCACTTGCTCCTTTCACCGCTCTTGCCAGGGAACTCCGTAGCCAGTGGGAAAACCCAACTCAATGCAATGGAAAACTCCACAGAGCCCACCACACAACGGTTGCACAGGAACTCTCCTCTGCACAGCATGGATATTCTGCATGGAGCGTTTTTAAAAAAACCTCCAGCGTTGCATGTGGTTTTCCAGCCAGACAATGCATTTCTCAGCAGTGGTATAAAAACTCCACCGTGGAGTTCTAAAACCACCGTTGACTAACGTGTTGTCTGAACTGAGCCCGTGTGTGTGATCTGTGCACAACAGATTTGGCGTCGCCCTTTTCAGTTGCATGGTGGGAATGAATGAGAGGAGGAGGGTGGTGGTGGAAACCATCCAGTTGGAAGGGCAGGCAGGGAAGAGTTTGAGGCCTGGGTAGTATTAAGAAAGGAAGGAACGGCAAAGCTTGGTAGCGGTGCAGATAACGTGGCATCTATGCCATAGAAATGCAGCACTGGGGGACTCCTCTAAGATCTCCCCAGGGATTCCACCTAAGGAGCAACAGAGGGTTAGATTTGCATGCTGTTCCCTCCACAGGAGGAGAAGTGAATGAATGGAACCAGGAAAAGCTAGTGTTGAAATAAATGTTGGTTCTTCCCTATTAATGTTCTTACTTTTCTCCAGGAGGAAAAGAGTGTGTGTGAGGTGGTGGTAGTGGTGGAAAGCATGACTTTAGGATTGCTTTTAACCTCTTGGGGGGGGGGGCACTGCAAGAGAAAAGCACCCACTTTGGGCCACCCTTTACCTGCCCGCTTCTGCCGCTTCTTGCGTCGCTTGCTTGCTGCTCGCAAACCCTGGCCCTGGTGCAGAGGGTCTAAGGCAGAGATCTCGCCCAAGTCTGGAGCCCTCGGCACAGCCTTCTCTGCTTCTGCGAGGGTCTTGCTCTTGGCTTTCAGCTCGACAGTCATTGGGCCAAACTAGGGAGGGCAAGAGAAAGTGACCTCGTTAAAATGTTTGAAACACTTTAAGATGAACAGGAGGGGAGCTGGCCAAGTGGCAGGGCCCCATCCCCATTGCCTAGAGTCTTTAATGCAAGGATTCCACCCTCCTACAGCAGGGTCAAGCTGGTCTTGGCTGCAATGTATCCGTTCAAGCTGGAGCTTTGCCATGAGTCGGTTACTTAGTGTAGCCTCAACTGCACTACCGTATTTCTATAGAAAAATTAAAATAAACTCACAAAATAGCAACGCTTCGTTGGAGTACTCTCAAAGAGTAAATCATCTTGGCCAGGATGGTGTGCACAGAATGCGGTATTGGGTACAAAAGGAAGCTTCTTGATGCTGCTTGCTTTCATTTAAAAAACAAACAGCAGTTTTCTAGCCCTTTTGATTGTCTAGAACTGTTCATACGTAGGTGCCAATGCCCCGTGAAATCTCTCACTTGCTTCCAGGCTTATCAAATAAGATTTCCAGCAGTCAGGATGGCCAGGCCTAGCATGCCAAAACTAACTCTATAGAATAATGACAGAGCTACAGATTGGGCAAGGAGGCTTAAGTGGCATCATTTATACAGGTTGGAGGACCCACTTTTTTGGTGGGGGGCAGAATTTTGATATTTCAGCATATACAGCCCTGTATGTACATATAATAACTGCTGCTATTGTATTTTATTATTTTACTATTGCTATTTTCTAGTCTCACATATACATTCCACTTTTTCTTCAAGAAGCTCATGGTGGCATATCTGGTTCGTGTCCACCCTTTTTATCCTCACAACAGCCCTGTGAGGTAGGTTAGGCTTAGAGACTGTGACTGTCCCAAGCTCACCTAGTGAGTTCCATGGGTGAGTGGGGATTTGAATAGTCATTGGACACTGCACCACACCAGCTTTCTGTTGACCTGGATTTGCTGGATAAGCCCTCTAATTCTGCCAAGAACTTTGAGCCAGTTAGTGTGAAATGTCGGGAAATCAGCTCAATACAGACAAACGTTGGCAGCTTTAAGTCTGCGTGTGGCTAGCCACATCCAAGGCCCCAAGCAGTGCATAATGGATTCCCATTCTCAAATTGAAGCAATTATGACTGAGCTTTAGCCATGACCACCCATTGAGTTTCAAAGATGAAGTCAGCTCTCCCTACTCGAGGTCCAACACACCCATCAACTAAACCAAGGCTTGTAAAGGGGTTGCTCCCTATTGTAATGGCATCCTTTTTGTCTGTCACCTTGTTTGAAGAATGTTAATTTAGAAGGCAAGGATTCAACAAGGGAATCCTGTCTTTCCAGGCAGATTCTCTCTAGCGTTAGCTGCCAGTTCTGTTCCTCATTGATATGGGGAAGGAGTCTCTCTCTCTCTCTCTCTCTCTCTCTCTCTCTCTCTCTCTCTCTCTCTCTCTCTCTCGGCAGTTCAGTCTTCCAGTTTGCCCCCATCGCTGGCCAAAACTAAACAGAGCTTGAGTGTTTTCTAGAATGACATCCCAATACGGTAAAACCATGGGCCTATGAACTTGGCTATTTCACAGTCACAGGATTGCTTGCAAAACCTGGAGGAAAAAAAACATTCTAAAAAAGGTGTTTTGTGGCTGCAGGGCTTCAAGCAGTCGAACCCCCACAGTTCCCATTAAGCCCCCTTCTCTAGCTGCTCCAAATTTTGACAGTCTTTAGCCCCCACTGATAAATCTCTCTCCACATCACCACCTGTTTTTCTGTTCTCGCCGATGCTTCGAATGCCAGACACACCGTTCTGAATTCCTCAAGGAGGTGCTATGTCCGAGCCCTGAATTACTTCCAAATTTAACCTGAATCACCACAGGCATTCTTTGAAAATTGCAAATGCTTCGGGGCAGAATGTCTGGGGACCTGGAGACTTGACAAAATAGCCCCTGCAAGAAAAGCCACAGCCAGTATCTCGGATGTTTAGGGCACATGCATGTCTGTGCCTACCTCCAGAGTCCCATCTTCCTCCATCTTAGTCTCTTCTTGCTCTTGGCAGTTGAGTCTCTCTTCCTCGTTCATCTCAACTTCTGCCCCACTGGTGAGGCCAGAACCTTCCAAGGTGATGCCAGCAGGGCCAGAGGGCAAGTCTGCAATAGATAAAACACTGCCTAGAGTTCCTGAAACATTTCAAAGGAGCAGAGTCCCTTTGCTGCTTCACAGCCCTTGTATTACGTGTATGTGTGTGTGTTATTATCCCAAGTCTGTCAGAGGATCTCTCTACCGTATCATGGAAGAGATAGTCAGGAATGCTGGGAGTTTTAGACTCAAAATCATGCTTCTGAATGGACTTTTATCTGCTTCTACAAGTAAAAAAAGGATTGCCATTGCCCGCAAATAAGTGAGATGGTACCTCCACGTGCAGCACCAGCGGGACGGTTAATGCAAATGTGAAGATTTGAAAAAATCTGTGGTCAGACTTGCAAAAATGAGAAAATGTGGTAGTAGGAAGGATCTACTGATACTAAAAGGAAGCCTAACCCTATTTGTGTGTGTGGGGGGGGGGGGGGATGAGGCTGAGTTTTGTCAAAATGTTCATGTGGCTAGGATCCTGTACAGGCAGGGAATATCCCTCCTATGACACTTCCTCTCCTATGACACTTCCTCAAGCCAGGGACAGAGGGGTCAGGCTCTGGCCTATTACAAGGGGATTGTGAGTGAAGACACTGAAGAACAGGTAGCCAGTATCATCTTCAAAGAGGCATTCCCTCCTGTGAGTGAGAATGCCTCTTCTAAGGTGATGCCTATCACACAGCAAGCCAGTGATGGGGACCGTGTGGCCGTCCTGATATTGCTGGACTCCAACCCTTATAATCTCTCACAACAGGCTATGTCGGCTAGGGCCGATGGGATATGTAGTCTAACAATATATTGAGTGCCCACACCTTCCCCAGCTCTGTTGTAAGGGAAAGAAGCCTTCTACAACCACAGTAGTGGGGGAGGATCACAGTGTGCAAGATTTGCGTAGAATTTCAGAAGAGGAATCTCTGAGGCCCATGGGCTCTCTATTTGCTGCTGGAGGCGCTGCTTTTCCTCTGCCTTCATCAGTTCCTTCTTGAGAGGTAGGCAAGGCACGTCACACACACACACACACACACACACACCCCAAAAAGGAGAGAATAGCTGCGGGGGGGGGGGGGGGGAGAGGACTAGCCTCTTGTGGGCTAATAGAGGGCAGTCAGAGCAAACTCACGGTGTCCCCCTGTCCGCTTGACCCCAGCCACTTACGTGCCAAAGCCTTCTCATTCTCTTGCTCCAGAGCCTCAAAGTCGAAGGCCTTGCCCATCTCTGCCACAATCGCCGCACTGATGTGAGTGGGGAGTGTGTGGGTCTCGGGCGGGTGGGTGAAATAGCTGATCTTCCCACTAAAGGAGACAGGGAGCGAAACACAGAAATAGACCACAGCCTTTGCAAGGAAAAGCTACCTGCCACACTTCCCTGTTTTTTTTTTTCCTTTCCTGAACCACCTCTGCCCACTTGAGACTGGATTGGCACAAAAGGAAACCAGCCTCTGTAAGAGACAAGCTCGAGATTCTTTGTCTTTTATAATCACCTTGTCCAGTCGCTTAGCAGTGCTTTGGCTGCTTTCTCGTGGTCTGGCATCCCTCCTTTCTTCAGCTTGCCCTGCCGCCTGGCCAAATGAGCCAGAAACTCTGTGGTGTCCCGGAAATCTGGCACACCATAATGCTGCATGATCTTTTTGGGGGGTGGGGGAAGTGTACGACAAGGAAACAAAAGAGTTGATTACAATCTTCCACCCAATTGTCTAATCGGCAGTACATTTACTCCCACTTCCAAGTGATCTGACAAATGGCTGCAAAGGCACGGGGGTTGATTTAGGTACTTACCTCCTTCCCAATTGTTTTCACAGTATTTTTAGCTAGCTGGACAAATCTATTGGCATATACGAATAACCACTTATGGCCAAACAATGATCTCTTCATCACTTTTTAAGCAGGATGGTTAACGTGTCACTACATTTATATACCGCCCAGAGAGCTTCGGCTATGGGGCGGTATATAAATGTAAATACTAATAATACTAATAATACTAATAATACTAATACTAATAATAATAATAATAATAGTTGCAATGTTGAATTGATTTAATAAGTTTAATTAATCAATGAAGGCTGTGATCCCATGCCCATTTACCTGGGAATCAATCCCATTGAGCTCAAATCTTATTTCTAAGTAGACATGCAAAAACATGAATAGGAGTGTGTGATAAAAGCTATTGATAGATTCAAAGGGTGTCCCTGATTCACATGTGAGCAGATTGCTTTTCATGTAAGCACTTTCAAAAGCCACAGGCAGCTTAACACCATCTTGGGCTCTCCCTCCTCTCTTTTAAAGAAGGGAACATCTCTTTCAAAATTGTACCTATGTGTGTGTGTATGTGGCATATCACCATCAGCTCCTGATAAAATGCTATTATTCCTATGCAGGTTGAATCAAGTTAAAACGTGAGATTAATTGGCCGTAATTTTGAGACAAGAAAATCTGCATAAAGTTACAAATGAAACAATAGCTCTGAAGAAAACGTTTCTTCTTGTTGGATGATGCACACATGTGTTGCCGCAAGAAGAGGCAGTCCCTCCTCTGTGAGAGAGAGAGAAGAGGGAATGCCTCTTTCACACCGTTTTTGTAAGCACTTGTATTAAAAAAAATTAAGTTACATTCTCTCTCTCTCTCTCTCTCTGTGAGACTATTGGCCAAACTTATGTCTAAACATGTGGGAAGTACTATCTCTAAAATGGATTAGGTTTGGCACTCCAAATGTCCACACCGCTACGCCCCTCAAATCTTGCTGAAACCCAGCATAAGCCCAGGATTTTTGACTCTCAACATCATAATTGTCTGGTTCACCATAACAGCTATGAGCACCCATCTACCCGTGCCTTCCTGTGAATACACCTACCTGCTGCTTGTTGCATCGTTTCAAGATGGCTTCCACTGGGCTCACGGGGTCAACCAGCTGCTCTATCTTGACACAGTTTCGTAGGATCATGGCTGCATCTGAAGTCGGAGAAGCCACGACTATGCCTGGACAGTCCAGGAGTTTTATGTGCTTGTCCAGATGCACCTCTTGTAGGCACCTAAAAGACGAGGGTAAGGAATGTGAGAACATAAGGGAAAACAGAGTAGCCTCTTCCAATACCAGCCCCTTCACTGAACAGGATAATCTACTAAAGCCCTGGGCTGAATTCCTTTATGTCAGGAAGTTAGAAAACCTGGAGCAAAGAGCAGGGCTTTTCGATCTATGTTACCACATTTCTATTTTCCCTTCTTTCAAAAAGCTCAGAAAAGCAGAGGGTCCCCTCGCCATCTTATCCTCGTAACAACTCTGTGAGGTAGGTTAGACTGAGTGATGGCAACTCCCCATAGCTAGTGACGATTTGAAGCCAGGTCTCTTCAAATTCCAACGCTATCCTCAACTATCCTGTGGCCGAGCTCTAAGCCCAATGCTACAGAATAAGGGTGGGGAACCTTTTTTGGCTCAAGGGCCAGATTGGTCCTGGGCAAACTTGTGAGCGAGGCCACTCCCAAACTGAATTGAGTGGAACCACCCTACTGCTGCCATTTGGCCCAAACTTCATTGCCCAGATCCCATTCATTCATAAACCCAAGCATCCCTCTCCCACCGCAATCAGCCTTTTAAAAAGCCTCCACTGGGGGGGGGGGGCAATTGCAGAGGGAAAATTTGGCCTTCCCTCCCCAGCAGTGACACCTCCACCCCATTGCAATGAGGCTTTAAAAATCCTCCATTGGCACCAGCATGGGAAGGAGAAATCCCTTCTCCCTGATTCGCACCAGCAAGGCAGCTGGTGGGCCAGATGGGGGCCTTCTGCAGGCCTTATCTGGCCCCTAGGCCAGAGTTTCCCCTTCTCTGCTGTAGAACAACCTCCCAAAGGTGGCTCATGGGCCTGTATCTCTCCCAACATCCGGGGGTGGTGGTGTGGAGCGCGCAAAGCCTATTTAGTCAACAGAGCTTTTGAGGCAGGCTGCGCAGTAGCTCTGACTTTTGAAATAGACTCATGTGGTCTATCTGGTGTTGTTGTTTTCTATCTGCTGTATTTTAACCTTTTAATAGTTTTGAGAGATTTTTTAACACTTTTTCATGTAGAATTATTGTAAGCTGCCTCAAAGAGGGGAAGAGACAGTAAAATGAACAGGAGGTGTACAGATATTGCCTCTGATACTGGAGGTAGCACATAGCCATCGGGACTAGTAGCTGTTGATAGCCTTCTCCTCCAGGAATTTATCCAACCCCCTTTGAAGGCCATCCAAATTGGGGCTCATCACTATGCCTTGTAGTAGCGAGTTCCATGGTTTAACTATGTGCTGTGTGAAGAAATACTTCCTTTTATCTGTCTTGTATCTCCCACCAATCAGCTTTAAGGGATGACCCCATTGGGTTCTAGTATTATGGGGGAGGCAGAAAAAAATTCTCCCTACTGAGCTGCCTTGCTCTATCAATCACAGTTCATCATCTGACACTCCCCTGTTGTCTTGTCTAGTCAGCCTTTCCTTTCCATACAAACACCCTGAAATCCACCAAGGTCTGAACACGCTAGACCCCAGAACTCTCCTTTCCCAGCCACTAACCCAGCTGTGCCTCTGATTTGTTTACAGAAAAGACGCCCCCCCCCCTCCCATGCGACGCTTCCTCCAAGGCAGCCCCTGCCATTTGTTCTGGGCTTGCAAGTTCGAGGGGAGACCCCAGAACCAAAGCTTCAGGGAGAACAGCCCCAAGGCTGCTTGACTACCTGCTACAGCATGCGCAGACGGACCGCTACGTACTTGGTGACACCAGGAGTGGCTCCAACGTTGCAGGCCCGGCTCCTCTTCAAGCTGTTGATCAAGCTGCTCTTGCCAACATTTGGGAAGCCTGCAGGTCAGGGATGTAGAAAAGGGCGTCCCCTCTGCCAAAGCAGCCACCATTTGGCAATAGCTCCCCCTCAAGATCAACCCAACACATTTGAGCAGCCTGCGCAGGCGTCTGCCCTCCACGCTCTCCATTGCTGCCTGTGAGTCCCGGCCTCCTTTTCCCCTTGGATGAGTGATGGGCAGGAGCCGAAACAAAGGCTCCTAAGATTCATAGCCAGCAGCAGTGATTGGCAGGATCCCTGCTAAGTAGGCTCATCACTAGGGTGACCATATGAAAAGGAGGACAGGGCTCCTGTATCTTTAACAGTTGTATTGAAAAGGGGATTTCAACAGGTGTCATTTGCATGCATGGAGCACCTGGTGAGATCCCCTCTTCATCATAACAGTTAACGCTGCAGGAGATATACTAGAGCAATCAGATACAAAAGAAGGCAGGGCTCCTGCACCTTTAACTGTTGTGATGAAGAGGGAATTTCACCAGGTGCTCCATGCATGCAAATGACACCTGCTTGAAATTCCCTTCTCAATACAACTGTTAAAGTTACATGAGCCCTGTCCTCCTTTTCATATGGTCACCCTACCACACTCTGCAGCCTGGACACAGCATTGCCTGCTTCACGGTGTGTTAAACCTCTTTCAGCCTCAGGGCTGAATTCCATTTTGGAGAAGCTCTGGGGGGGCCTGCATTCCCATGGTGGGTGGGGCCAAAGGCAAAAGGGGCAGGGCCAAAATGCCAGTAATTTTAGTTTAAAATTCTTGCTGCCAGTAACAAGCCTTAGAAGAGCATTTCAACCATTTAGAATGGAGTGGGAGGGATGGGACTGCACAATGGCTGGAAAACAATAGGTGGTTTGGGGCAAGGGAAACCCAAAGCAGGTCAACTTTGAACCTCCGGCCTGAGAATCTACACTCTGGGGCCTACTTGAACATAGTGCCTACTGCCATCTTGTCCAAAGTGGCTCAGGATTACATAGCTGAATTGTTCCAACTCTTCTCTCCCTGGCCTCTTCCCTATCCCTTGGTGGGCATCACCTCTTCCCCAGCTGGGACATTCATCTTTGGATCTGAGTTCCAGCTGCTTCCTGGCTTACACCCTCTCTAGAGAGAGAGGAAGGAACAGGATTTTGGCAAAGGCCCAGAATCAGCAGAAAGAAAGAACTTGCTACACTGGACAGACAGCTAAGGTTCTATCCACCTGGCCCAAACAGAAGGGGATTCAAGTCTGGCTTGTCAGGCGACCTGGACTTCTGAGACAGAGAATCCAACATTTACAACAAGGCCAGGAAAGACATCAAAATACTTACATTCTATCCCCGTCACTCCAACTTGGTGCCTTCCAGATCTTTTGGAGTTCAACTCCCATCAGCCCCAGCCAGCATGGCCAATGGTCAGGGATGCTGTGGACTGTAGTCCAAAACATTGAGAGAGCACCTGGCTGGGGAAGGCTGTCCTATCCCATATTGGAGAGGAGATGAGGCAATTCTTGAAAGACTTTCTGGGCAATGGGGCAGGCTTCAAAAAATTCCCACCACTCTTCATATCCCTCAAAGAGGAGCATCTCTGCTTACCCACAACCCCAACACTGATGGATGTCCTGACATCCTGATTCCGGCAGTAGTTAGCCAGCACCTTCATGAGGCAGTCCGCCCCGACACAGGCTCCGCTGCTGAGCAGGTCACCCGATGCCTGGGTTACTGGGACACGGCTTTGTTGCTGGAGGAGAAATAGGGATTGTTAGTAAATATGACCTTGGAGGTCAGCACTAATCTTCTAGGACAGCCTCCTCTATGCCATGGCTGGCTGGGGCATGTTGGGAATTGTAGTCCAACACATCTGGAGGACGCCAGGTTGAGAAAGGCCGATCTATATCAGAGTGCCACAGTGGCGCAGAACACACAAACGAGGGAATCCTTTTCAGAACTCTGCCTCAATTTCCTACTCCTCTGAACCCATCATGCCTACCCACAAAAGGAAAGGCCCTCAATCTCATCGTTCGGGAATTGGTGACTGGATTTCCCTAGACCAAATCCATCCCCTAAAAGGGTCCACCTGACCCCCTTCTACACTTGCCATCTTTTGAGGTGAAAAATATGGTGAGAGTGGAAAGTGTAGCAATAGTCCTTATTTGGCAGGCCACTTTAAAGGGAGGGGGCTGAAGAGCTGGACCATGACCTCTCAGACTCTAACCCAGGGATGCAGAACCTCTTTCAAGCCGAGGGCCGAATTCCATTTTGGAGCTCTAGGGGGCCACATTCCAATGGTGGGCGTCGGCAACAGCAAAAAAAAACACCAGCATATTTTAGGTTATAGCTCTTCCTGCCTTAGGAGGGGTGTTTCAGCCTTTTAGAGTGAAGGGGAAAAAACGAAACAAAAGCCAGGAAAACAAACAAATGATTGGTAATTAGGAGGAAGTGGCCTGGAGAACGGAGTGGGGCTTTACGGGGAACCTCAGAGGGCCAGACTGGGACCCCGGAAAGCCAGATTAAGCCCCCAGGCCTGAGGTACAGCACCCAGGCTTTAACCTCAAAATGGCCTTCAAGTAAAACCAATTGCCAGCCAGAACTGTCACTTCTCGGCCCCACTCCAACCCCTGCGCCACGTACCAAGTTTTTGCTCTGCTGCTGAGTGGAGGCTTTAAAGGCCACTGTAGGGAATTCGTTCCTCAGGTACTTCAACCACTTTGCTACAATCTCTTTCGACACCAGATCTGGGTTAGGAACAGAAAAGCGGAATTAGGGATTCCTCTCAGCACAAGGTTGAGTGCAGAATGCTCACAAGCCCTCCGTAGGGCCACACGTGTGCTTTGTGGCCAAGGGCTCACTGGGCGAGTCGCATTTCCAAACGGCTGCGTGTGTTGAACGGTGTGATCTACTTCACCTTTTGCAGGTGCAGCAGCCTCAGAAACCCAAAAATACCACCCCCACCTCCCACCCCCAAGATGAACCCAAGGAGCATGACAGCCTTCTGCTTCTGTAGTCACAATTAGGAATATGGACTAGCACTCCTGCCTCGCTCAGAATCATCCATTGAAAAGCTGGGTGGAAAGGCAAAGGGAGATCTGTTTTGCCACTGCTGTTCAACCACCCTAATTGCAAGTATGAATGAACAAACGAGCAAGTTCATCCTGCGTATGTCAGGAAAAATAGGCAGAAACCAGCACAAGATCTATTACGGTTGCTAGTCAAATGGTGAAGTCTAGTATGTGGTACAGCGCCTGGCATTCTGAGGATCTCAGTTCCCACCTTTTTAAAAGCAAGTTTCTAGCTCCCTTGATTCAAGAAAACACCTGAAAATAGACTGGCTCCCTCTTTCTATCTATCTGAGTGTAACTAACCTGGGAGGAGGGAGAGTAAGGACAGGCACTAGATCTCTGACCTCCATTTGCTGTTGCCCTCCGTGTTTTAAAGGTGAGTTTTTGCTGGGTGGGGAAGCTTCTCTACTTCTGTGGGCTCCCCGTGCAACTGGGAACTTCGGGAAAAAATCTCACTGCAGAAGTTTGCCTTGGAGGGCAAGAATAGCAACACAGGGAGTCAGAGCTAGCGTGCTCCTCTTCCCAAGTCATTTATGCTCACATATAGAACATCTGAGCAGGGCTTATGTTTATGGAAGATGGAGAAACACCTGCTCCCCCACTCCCACCATTGTCCAGAGTTTTAACGTATCAATTGTGGTCAGGGCCGTGCAGAGCTGGTAATATGCCCAGGACAGATGGGAAGTGTGTGCCCCCCCCCCGTTTCAAAAAAGGAGGACAACATGGCCGCCCCAAGGGGGCGTGCCCACCAACATGTCCATTCTACATAACACCTTCATATTAAACCTGTTCTACAACACCTCAAGGCACATATATCCCCGCCCCGCATGCGGCATGGCCCTCTGGAGCTTGTAGTCTGACCGTGATATTTACGAGGGACGGCTTCTGCGCTGTTTCCGTCAGGCGGGCTCCTCGCTTCTCGATGGGCCGCTTACGCTACGGAAGCAGTAGCGTAAGCTAGGGGGGACCTCCTTGTCGGAGGGCCCCCTCAAAATCGTGGCCCCTGGGCCAACTCCCCCCCCCTCTGCATGGCCCTGATTGTGGAGCTTTTCCAAACCCTCGCTGACTCCACCCACTCCCGACACTTGACCTCTGCCCACCCCAAAGCTTGACAAGAAGTCGCAAGTCATCTGAATGCAAGCATCTTGAAATCAGAATAGAATGAGGGGGAAATAAGCCAACGCAATTCAACTGGTTGTTGCCAGGACCTTCCCCGGGCCTCCCTTGTGTAGGACTTAGAATTGGGAAGAGAAGCACAGACCCTGAATATAGCAGTGCAGCATATTGGAAGCACTTGCTGAAACACTGGGTATGGCAGGGATGGATGTTGAATCTCTTTCACCTGATGACCGAATGCAATTTTGAAGATGCTCTTAGGGGCTGCATTCCAGCGGTAGGTAGGGCCAAGGGGCGGCAGGGAGCAAAACTGCCAGCATATTGTAGTTTAAGGGTGCAATCCTGTGCGCATTTAGACAGAAAGAAGTTGTACAACTCCCAGCATTCTCCAGCCAGCATGGCTGATGGGAGAATGCTGGGAGTTGTAGCAGCCTTTTCTGTCTAAACGTGCATATGATTGTGGCTTAAAGCTCTTGCTGCCGGCAGCTAAGCCTTAGCAGAAGCATTTCAACCTTTTAGCATGGGCAAAAACTAGCACAAAAGCTGGGAAACCACAAAACCATCAGCCATTGGGGGGAGGAAGGTGTGGGGCCATTTGGGGAGCCCCAGCAGGCTGGATCTGGCCTGCAGGCCTGAACTTCAACACCCCTGGGATATGAGTATGTCTAACATCCTCAACTTACAGACGAGAGAGGACTAGAATCACGGCACCAGTCCTCATTTCCTCCCTGGAGAACCCAGGACCGCCGACCACTGCACTCACCTATTTTATTTAGCACCAGGACCAGCCTCTTGCTTGCTCCAGCCTGCAGCACCGCCTGCTCAACCTGGGGGCAGCGGCAACCCTGGGGATCCCGAGCATCAAGGACTTCCAGGATCACGTCAGCCGCTTCAATCACCTAAAGAGAGAGACAACTGGGTGGGTATTTCGTCCGACACCTGGCCCAGCCCCACCGGACAGAGGAACAGTCGTGCATCCCATCCACAGCATAGCAGAAAAACAGTTGTGCCCTTCCCCATGCAAAGTGTGAAGTCTCTCCCCATCCCCACTCACCTTCCTGAACTCCCTGTAATAGGCCTTGCAGGAGCTGTCTTTCTCTAGCAGGGCATGCTTTGCCATTTGCTTCAGATCCATCTCCTGTGTGGACCGGGGGGGGGGGGGGGGGGAAATAAGCTGAGATATACGGCATACACATATAGCAAAAGACAAAAAATCCCACTAAGGTAGGAGGGACAGGATTGGTCTTCCTGGTGGGTAGTAGGGAAAGCCAGCTTCAGGTAAAGCGCAAACATCCATGGTTTAGTGGTACAGTCATGCAGCAACATAGGTGCTACAGTCTTCACCCAGGGACTTTTGACCTGTGTTGGCTCTTGCAAGGATGGAGGAGAGAAGGCTTATAAGGCACCTTGTTGACTATGGCTGCAATCCTATACACCAGAGATGGGGGACGTGGGGCCCTCCAGACGTGGTTGAACTGCAACCCCCATCATCCCTCACCGTTAGCTGTGCTGGCTGTGCTGGCTGGAATTGCAGTCCAACATCATCTAGAGGGTCACATGTTTTCCATCCCTGCTATGAACACGATCAGTGGGATGGACTTCTGAGTAGACATGCATAAGTTTACACTGCAGTAGATTCTGTATAAAATGTTGAGCCTAAATCCATCACAGAGTTAGACTTGCTTAAGCCCACTGAAACCAACGGATGTAGGCGTGCCAAACAGTGAGCCGGTTCATACGTAAGGATAAGCCAGAATTCAGAAATAAACAAGCTGCGCGATTGATCTCACTTGGCTCCTACCAGGGGGAGTGGCTAAACAAACCAGGAAACCTCTGTCCATGGTTTCTTTAGTGTTGCGTCCGAACAGGGATCTCAGGTTCCCAGAAAGATAAGCCAGGGTTTGTTCTTGGCTTACAATTCCAGCTTGTCAGAATCCAACTCTGACAGCTGCGTCTGTTTGCTTGCAGCCTTTGCTGTATCAACATAAGGGTTTACTCCCACCCATGCGAAGCTGGGTCAGTTTGCTAGTCTACAATACAAGAGGCTGTCTGTCAGCACTATAGTTCCAAGACCAAGAAACCTAGACACTTGAAACTTAGTATGCATACTAAGAGGACCCTAGAGGTGTGCCCGTAGGGGTTATTTGCAAATGCATTAATTAATGTTAATTCTACTGCGTCCTTGTGTTTGAAGCCTGCAGTACTGTCTTCAATCACTAGGTGACAGGCTTCAGCAACCAATGCATAGCTTTGCAGTTGAGACTATGAAGCCAGCGGGGAATAGTCCAAGGAACGGAGTTATCCGGCTGTCCCTGCGAGCCTGTCCCTCTCAGGGGGAATGGCATGAACAGGCCCCTTCCTCAAGGGACTATAGGGCTGGGCCTAGAAAGGCCAGCAACTGTGGCTTCGCTCAGACAGAGTGGACACAATGGGTCCAAGTCCGACAGCTACAGAACTCATTGAAGGCTTCACCGTATCCAACTATTCCCACCCATGCGAGGCCGGTTCCGTTCGCCAGCAAACTAAAAACGGCTGTAAGAGCACACCAGGCAAATTGCAGTACACCCGTGAGGGTGATCTCGGCCACACTTTCATTACCTTCTGCTCAAAATGCTGCTGCCTGCGCAAGGCGTCCCTCTGCAGCCCTTCTAGGCTCCGAAACCGGCCAATTTCCTTCTGCCGAGCCATGTGTTGCCGTTCCTGCAGTTCTGTAACCTGGTTGAGAGGTGCAGAGACTTAACCTACGGTGAGCGCCACCAGCCCCCTGGGAAAGATGTCCTTTTCTGGTCCTCCGAAGCATGGAACCAGCTTTTGGCCTTCCAAGCTCCACTGATGCTCGGCGGAGAAAGGCATCCCCAAAGCCAGCCCTGGCTCCATTTTCCCCATGCAGCTGTTCCCACTTCTTGGTCTCACCCGTTTCTGCTTCAGTGCTGCTTGCTTTTTGACAAGCTCTTTGAGATGCGACAGCTGAGGCACCCCGGGGTCCTTTTTCCCGTGTTTCTTTGCATCCCTTTTCTACAAAAGCCAAAGCAATAAAGTCAGTGAATCGGGCCTGGCATGAGACATAAAGATATAGAGGAGGGACAGGCAACCTTTCTGCCCCCAAACGATCTCAAGTGCTGGTGTGAGCTGGCACCACACACACATGGCCTTCCCCCTTCCGCACCCACTTTCCCCACACCCCAATACACATACGCTTGAGGCTCCTGCTTCTCAGCAGGTGGGGATTCAAAGGCTTAGAATACGGATAGGGAATGTGCGGCCGGCCATGAGTTGTGGGAAAGCTACTCCCATCAGCCCTCAGCATTGTCTAGGCTGGCTAGGGCTGATGGGAAATACAGTCCAACAACATGTGAAGAGCCACACATTCCCCACCCCTGGTTTAAACCCCCTCCCCCCCCATCCCGGTGTGTTGTGATCCCTTTGAAAATGGGACCCTGCTGGGGATACCCAGCATAATCCTGGCTTTCAACCCTGCTGGGATGGAGAAAACCAGACTCCTTCCCAGCTGAGAAAGATCACAGTTTGATGGGCTGGGAGCCACGTGATTGACATGGGAGCGAAGGCGCACAGGGATCATTCTCCCCACATGCCTTCCTTCCTATCGGCTGTGGGGTATTCGGGGAAGGCAGGGGAAAGTTGGGCACCCACCTGCGCAGCCCATATATATTTATTACGTTTATGCACCGCCCAATAGCCGAAGCTTTCTGAGCAGTTCACAAAGCACACCCTAGAGCCATAAAGTAAAAACGCAACATAAAACATCGTATTAAAAACCCTGTGCTACAGAAATTCATCTCAGTATCACAGTGAAATTAAGAGATCCTAGCTGAAGAATCCCTTTCAGCGGGAGTGCTAAACTCAGTTTTGGAGAAACTCTTGAGGGTGGGTGGGGCCAAAGGCAAAGGTGGCAGGGTTAAGATTACAAAAACATATCAACACGTTTTAGTTTAAAGCTCTTGTTGCCTGTATGTAAGCCTTAGGTGAGGTATTTCAACCTTTTTTGAATGGGCAAAAAACTGGAGAGCTGGCTTAGAATACCAGAAGGATCAGATCTGGCCCCCGGGCCTGAGGTTCCTCACCCCTGCTCTACCAATTGACACTCAGTCAGTGGCTCCATCCTTTTGCCCCTCAAAGATAGGAACAGTGGAATTCCATCCAATTCCCTACCCACTTTGTCTTCCCTTGCAGAGTCAACATATTCTCTTAATGTTTCCCTATCTGCAAACAGGACTCTGGATTTTAACTCGTTTGCAGTTTACAGTTTGCACTCTCTAACCTTCACCTCTTCTTTTGATCCTGCACCATCTGACTTCTGTCCTCTGTCCTCCAATAAAACTGACCTCACTCAAGTTGCAGGCAATCGTCTCCATGCAAAATCCAAAGATCCATCCTTGTACTTCTTCACCGCTCTGCTGCCTTCAGGGCAGCTTTCTTTTTGCTCAACTCTTCCATGCCCACCCCCCGCACTCAATCTCACTTATGAACAGCAGAAAACAGTCAGTAATGCGTCAGCCTCAGCTCACCTTGCCATGTTTGGGTCTCTTCCCAGATTTTTTCTGCTCTGCCAAATGGAAGGGAGGAGGGAAAATGAGAATTAAGGTGAACACCATTTTACCCTATCTGGACAGAGATAGCCTAGCTACAGTTATCCATGCTCTCATAATCTCTCGTTTGGATTACTGCAATGCGTTATACGTGGGGATGCCTTTGAAAACGGTCTGGAAACTTCAGCTGGTACAAAACAGGGCAGCACATTTGCTAACAGGGACTGGCCAACGAGATCACATTATGCCAGTCCTTTTCCAGCATCACTGGCTGCAGGTCCAGGTCCCGGCCCAATTCAAAGTGCTGGTACTAACATTTAAAGCCCTAAACGGCTTGGGGCCAGGTTATCTAAAGGAACGCCTCCTCCCATATGTACCTGCCCGGACCCTAAGGTCATCGTCAGGGGTCCTTCTCCGTGAGCCCCTGCCAAAGGAAGTGAGACAGGTGGCCACTAGGAGGAGGGCCTTCTCTGCTGTGGCACCCTGGCTGAGGAATGAGCTCCCCAGAGAGGTTCGCCTGGCGCCTACTTTGCACTCCTTTTGTCGCCAGGTGAAGACCTTTTTATTCTCCCAGCATTTTAACAGCTTAAATTAATTCAATTTTAACCCTTGCTGTTTTAAATTTGTATTTTAATCTGTATTAATCTCTGCTGCTTGGTTTTATCCTGGTTGTGTTTTTATATTGTATGTTATTTTTGTGTTTTTAGATTGTGGTTTGTTTTATATTTCTTAAAATGATTACATGGTTTTAACTTTTGTGAACCGCCCAGAGAGCTTCGGCTATAGGGCAGTATAAAAATGCAATAAATAAATAAACAAATAAATTACCCCTATGAGGGAAGGTTACAACTGGGATTGTTTAGCTTGGAAATAAGGTGGCTAAGGGGAGACATGATAGAGTTGTACAAAATTGTGCATGGTGTGGAGAATGTGGATAGGGAGACGCTTTTCTCCCTCTCCGATAATACTAGAAACCCAGGGGGTCATCCCGTGAAGCTGATTGGTGGGAGATTCAGGACAGATAAAAGGAAGTGCTTCTTCACACAGCACATAGTTAAACTCTGGAATTCACTACCACAGGATGTACTGATGACCACAAATTTGGATGGCTTTAAAAAGGGGTTAGAAAAATTCCTAGAGGAGAAAGCTATCAAAGGCTACTAGTCCAAGCAGTACACCTATGTACTCCAGTTGCCGGGGAACATGGGCGGGAGGGTGCTGTTGCACTCAAGTTCCGCTTGTGGATTTCCCATGAGCAGCTGTGCGGTCACTGTGTGAACAGAATGCTGGACTAGATGGACCCTTGGTCTCATCCAGCATGGCTCTTCTTACGTTCTTATGTACATCTGGAATCTCAACCAAATTGGAATCAGTGTTTGACCCATAAACCGAGTAGAAGACTTACTGTGCCGGGTCATGATGTCAAAAGCAGGGAGAGAGGCAGGGGTGCCCAACTCTAGATTCAGCAGCCACTAGAGACACTTCTAAACTACTCCTTTTTCTGATTAACAATGCCTGGGAAAGAAACAAACGGTGCCAGCTCCATTTCAAAAGCAAAGATCTCAGCTTAGGAGTGAGGGAAGAGGAGGAACCCGATGTTCTATTCTTATTGAAGCAGGCATAGCAAACTAAGGCTGAGAGCAGATGGGTCACAACCTTCCCCAACCTTGTGCCCTCCAGATGGTGTTGAGCCACAACTCCCAGCATTCCTGACTACTGGCTGTGCTGGCTGGGGCTGATAGGAGTTGTAGCCCAACACGGCTGGAGGGCCCCAACTTGGGGAAGGCTGGTATACAACAGCAAGAACACACAAGCTTCCTTGATCCCTGACAAAGGTATGGAAAGAACTTACTTTCAAAGGGCCTAACCTCTTCTCCATCTCCCGGAAAGAGATCACAGGGCAGCCACGGGATCGAGTAATTATCCCTCCCCGCCACCCGGATTGTACATTTCCAGATGGGGATCGCATGTTTCAATACCTCCACCCACCCAGGAATGTCAGAGAGAAGGGTTCATTCCAGGCTTCTTGGTTAAATGCTTTTGCAATGGCTTTTTCTCCCGCAAAGGAACGTTCAGACGTGAACCCCCCCCCCCACTTCCCCGTAAAGCTTTACCCCTCCATTCTGCTAATTGTATACAACTAGACTTGACAAACCGCCCCAATCATAGATACAACCACCACTCCCGCCCGTATATGGTCATGACCGTGTCACCCCCTCCGCCACCGATCCCTCTTACCCGGTGAAGAAGTTCCACTTCCAGGGCAGAGGCAGCTGTTGCAAACACACGCGGCTTCCCGAGAGTGACACATGGGCTCGGTGCGCGTGCCCGGAGGGGGAGGGGCTACGTGCGCGCGCGCGCGCCCTTCCCACAACGTACGGCTCTCGCCTGTCTTCTCTTCGCGCCTCCCTTTGTTGCTGGGTGTTGCACGGATGTGGGTTTGGTTTTCCCGGGATCCGAAACAAAGCAAACGGGGAGGAAGAAAGGAGAAAGCCAGGAGGGAACATTTGCAGGGGGAGACAATTAGAGATTTTGACCGACGTACTTGTGTGTGCAATTGTACGGTATTAGAAATAATCTAGTTTTCAAATGTGTAAAGCACTACTAGGGCTTCGCCCAATCTGCAGGCGATATATATATATATATATATATACGCACAAGGGAAACGGGTTGGTTTGCAAAACTGCATGCAGGCGAGAGTCTAGGGTGACCAGATAAAATCCAGGTCAGAGCTCATGAAACTTTAACAGTTGTAGAGAAAAGGTAATTTCAGCCAGGGTCATTTGTATGCAATTATTTCCTGGTGAAATTCCCTCTTCATCACAACAATTAAAGTTGCAGGGGCCCTGCCTTCTTTTGTATATGGTCACTCTAGTATAGTGCCTGCACCTTTAACTGTTGTGATGAAGAGGGAATATCACCAGGAACTAATGGCATACAAATGACACTGGCTGAAATTCCCTTTTCTCTACAACTGTGAAAGTTACATGAGTTCTGACCTGGATTTTTTTATCTGGTCAGCCTAGGCCAGAGATTTGTGGGGGGGTTTTAACCCGGCATTCAGACATGGTGGTACTTGGAATGCAGAAATAATTCTTCCCAAGGTAGTAACCAGCCCACATTGCAAATCTGCAGTAATGAAAGCAAATCTGTAAAACGTGCGGTTTTAATTGCCTGGAGGAAAAGATTTATTTATTTTAAATAGGACTGGCAGTCTGCAAGCAAGAATGGATCGCAGAACTGCATGTATAAAAAGCTTTCTGTCTGTATGGGACTAGCCACAGTGCTTGTTCTATGGGATGGGGAAGCAACATAAAATAGTTGTAGAAAATTAATTTTGTTCCCCAGCAAGCAAAAGATTGTATTAATGATCACAGAATACAAGGAAAGGGGGACATGAGAGATTTTCTGCATACTGCAGAAGTCCTGGAAGTGGGAAACAGAGCCACAGCTCAACCACTGTAAATCTCAATATATTATGCCCCAAGATCTTTTCTGATTTGAATAAAGATAATCCATATATTATCCAGGCCTGTCCTCTTCTGCAGTCAGCTACATGAACCAAAGGCAAAGGTGCCAAAAAGTAGGGGGCAGTTCTTTTAGTTTGCAGGCCTTTTAAAGACAAAATTGTAAACTTTTTAAATTATTTGTTTGTTTAAAAAAATGGGCAGGGAAAATTTAGGGGGGCAGACCCCCCCTTAGCCCACCCCTGGCTACGGGCCTGTAGATACTTCTGTAAGGACAGTTGAGGAAATTCGTGCGTTGTTTCTGTACTGTACACACGGAAGTTTGCTAACTCTTTTTGGCAGTCATCCTGTGCCTTAAGTACAGTAAGTAATGTGTCACTAACCCTTTAGAGTACTTTAAGAATTCAGACAAGGCTTTCATTGTGCAATCGCCTTGCCTCATTCATGGATTTTTACAGGAGGTCCAGACATTGCTGTTCTCCCATTTGCAACCCTCCTGTGTTTTCCCACTATTTATTCCATCTTTTTTTCTTACCAGAAAAAAAGTCTGTTAAGAAACAAAGGAAGAATGGCTGCATAACGCCTTTTGAGAGTTAGCAATAGGAGCCCTCCATCTACAAGAAACTTATGCATGTTTAGACAGAAAAAAGTCCTACAATTCCTAGCATGCCCCTGCCAGCTATGCAAGCTTTTCTTCTGTCTAAACATACATAGGATTGCATGTATTGATCAACAAGCATGTGGATAGCGCTGATCCAGTAGATCAGGGGTGTTGAACCTCCTGCCTGGGGACCAAATCTGGCCCACCTAGAGTCCTAATCCAGCCCTCCGGGGATTCCCAGATGGCCGCACACCCTTCCCCACATCACCAGGTGGTTCCCACTTCCTACCCCAGCCCAATCACCTATCATTTGGTGGTTTCCTGGCTTTTGTGCCATTCTAAAAGGCTGGAATGCCTCTCCTAAGGCACAGTTACTGGCAGTAAGCATTTTAAGCTAAATTATACTGGTATTTTGGGCCCAACCCCCAAGAGCTTCTCTGAAATTGCATTCTTCCCTCAGGCTGAAAGAAATTCCACACCTCTGTGGTAGACACTGTTTACTTGGACTTCTCAAAGGGTTTTGACAAAGTCCTTCACTAAAGGCTCCTGAGTCAATTTAACAGTTGTGGACTGGTAACTGGCTAAAGAGCAAAAAGCAGAGAGTGAGAATAAGTGGTACATTCTTGCAGTGGAGTGATGTAAACCGGGGTCCCCAACATGATGCTTGCAGGCACTTCCAATGGCATCTGAGAAAGGGATCCCCAATGTGGTGCTGGCTGGCACCCGAAAACATTTATTTGATTTTTGGAGGTGTTCCCTTTTTTAATATATGTACATGGGTTTATATGAAATGCATACAACATTCTAGCAATTCAACAAATGTGGACCAGATATCCAAATAAGTATCCGTTTGAAGGTGGCATCTATATGCCACCCATACAAATATTGAAAGTGCTGTAAGGTCCTCAATCCATTGCATAAGAGGTGAGTGCTCAGCCTTAGAATTTTGTCAGATCAGGGTTTTAGCTATCAATTGGGTGTAGAACATCCATTTACACTCACCATTTGTTAATTTCCATGAAGCAAATAAATAATGTGTGTAGATCAGTGAATATTAAAAACTGTTCCAGTACAAAATTTATATTTGTAATAGCACTCTCACCCCCAAAGAAGCAACTACTGGACATTTCCAAAACATATGTTTAGAAGAAGAATTCTCCAGCATTTACCCAAATTAGACAATCCCTTATTAAAGAGACATGGTGGTGTCCAATACACACAAAACAACAGTTTTTGCTGAATAAGGCACAGGGTAAGGTCCATAGTAGCAACAGGGAGGTGCCAAAGTGGCAATCCACTGATTAGGCATTTTGTGGTGGTGCTCATATCAGTTTCTTAAATTCCCATATGTGCCCATGGGTCCATAAAGTTGGGGACCTTTGATGTAAATAGTGGGTTCTCTCAAGGATCTATATTGGGACTGGTGCTTTTTAACTTGTTCATAAGTGATCTGGAGTTAAGTGAGCAGTGAAGAGGTCAAGTTTGTTGATAACACCAAATTTATTCAGAGAAGTCAAAAAATAAAGGGGGAGAGTTGCCAAGAGCTCCAAAAGGATCTTTCCAGGGTGCGGGAATGGGCATCAAAACGGCAAGTGCAGTTAATGATGCACATGGGGCAATCTCTCCCATTTTATCTATACATTGATGGAGTTTGAGCTGGCAGTGATGAGCAGGAAAGGGCTCCATTAAAGGCATAGCAAAGAACCCTTGGCAGAGAGAAAATGTTGGCAACCCTATTTACATAATCATATGCCCCAGTTTTATTTAAGGGTTTGATGGATCATCCAAGTTCATTGAAATCATGCTGAAGTATCTCAAATTCTCTTCAGTAGTACTTTTTCCTTCTCAATCGTCCCTTTTAACTGTTTTCAGAGAGAAGTGCCCTGTGAGAAGAATCAGCCCAAGAGATGCAAGACTAGTTATGTACAGCTCTGGACTTCTGTCTGCTGACTGAAAGTTGCCAGATGCAGTGCAGATAGGAGAGCTTCTACCCTACAAGAGCCTTGCACTGCTTGAAATATGCCCACCCCCAAATTATCTGCAGCCAGCGAAGACGTGGGAGAGAGTATGCGATCTTGCTTGTCATGTTGGTCATCTGTTGTGGGGTGGGGGAAGACAAAGGACTCGATGATTGGTGCAAAGAGGGTGTAATTAAAGCATTCGATTAGTTGGTGATACCATCCCTCACCAATGACAGGGTGCCATTGAGCCTTACCTGAGGGTCCCCCAAACCTTGGGAGTTGGCCCTGACTTTCATGTGCAATTCAGAAACAGTTAACTGGACTTTTTCCCAGTGAAATCTAGCGGATTTGAGCTTACATAACAGTGTGCTGGATTCCTGAGCTTGTATCCGTGTGTAAAAATTACTCCGGGAACAGAACTTAGTTTCCATTCAACAAGATTTCAAAATCCGGATCTGTAATCTTGCCCGCTGAAAGGGCCTGAGTGTAAGTGCTGTACCATTTGGAATCCAAAACTGTCTATGTAAGGATATGACTCAGAATAATTTGAGGGGGGGAAATAGAACGCGAAAGAATAATCAGTCTGCCAATTGAAAGGCTCAGATTAACTGCCAAAAGTGCATTTATGTGTAGGCTTATAAATGGGAATAACTGAAAGGAGAATAAAGGGGTCTTTGCAAGACCACAAAATTGGTGCATTACAGCTTTCTTTGCTCTGGGTTACACAGAGAGATGCCAGATGCGGCTCTTTTTAATGGCTGCCGTCCCATGTTATTCCAACACATCACAGCCTTGTAGACCAAAATGGGAGCCCTTCAAAATGTTGCCATTCCAAGAATTCTACCAGACTGCTTCAATTACATTTTTTTAAAGTGCTATTGTATATCTCACATGTATGTTAATCACAAACATGAAAGTAAGTGTCTCATGCTAGATTACTTCCTTGGTCAAAAAGTGTATACTCATTGCTCCTTATATATTAGTAACATGGGATGCCTGCATGAAGATACCCTGAGGGCCTAAATAGGATGCTAGAGACCCTCTGGCCTAGCAGAAATATAGCAGGGATCCTCCAGCTCTTTCCTGCACTCCAAAATCTGGCCACATGCAAATGTCCGCTGTATGGCCCTGGAGTATCCCCAGCCTGGGCGCATGGAGGAGGTGGGAACTGTTATTTAGTGGTTAGTCAGGTGGCCGCTAATGAATCACCACAAAAGAGGAAACACACCAACAAAACAGAAGACAAAAGAGGACAGTGGTTTGCATAGCATTTGTATATATGTATAGATGCACATTTAGAAATCGTTATAGTTTAGATAGAAATTCAGTACATCTCTCCATGGTGGGGAAGACTGTGGCCTGTGTCTGTGTCAATCTGCTGCCTAGGCACTAACAGTTAATGGGCAACAGTTCTGATAGTTCATTATCTTTAATCTGGAATTGGACAGGACAGCCTTTCAGGGTTGTCCTCTGTAAAAGAAGATAGATGGCCACCTTAGGACCACATAGATCTAAACTTAAAAAGTCTTGCTCAGCCATGAAGCTCAGTGGGTGACCTTGGGCTAGTCAACATTTCTCAGCCTAACCTACGTCACAGGGTTGTGATGATAAAATATGCACATATGCTGCTTTATGCTCCTTGGAGGAGGGGCAGAATAAAAATGTGTTGAGCAGAAAACACTGGGCAGAAAAATTCTTGGTCATCTTGCCTACTGGTTCCCTGCACAAGGTCTGTCATTTTGCCACCAAGAAGATTGTGAAAGACTGCGGGCGAGGGGGGTGGATTTGGCTCCCAGGAACTGTTTAAAATTTCTATCTGAAACCCAAGGAATTGGAACCCAGGAATTCTGATTCCTCCCTCTCCTCCCTCCACATCCACAGTGCTGTAACCATTCAACAAGCTGCCTTAACGGACTATCGGAAACCTATGCCATCTGTGCAGATCGACGGCTCCATAATGTATACAACCAGTGTTCCTGGCGTGGGGACAAATGCTATAAGCAGGATGCGAGGGGCTAGTTACACAAGTGACTATTGAACTAGGACAGGCCACAAGCCTGGCAGCTGGAGCCAAAGCATTTTGCATGATGTCAGTCTCTCCTGCCAAGAATGCCCGTGTGTGTGTGTGTGTGTGCCCAATTGGGAGCGCACTTAACCATTTATTGCTGGGTTTGTGGGATGCACTTTTCCCAGTGCGCAGGAATTCCTATGCTATCCCAATGTTAAGAACCCAGCACTGTGAGCCTATCTACACTACTGCTTTAAAATGGTTTATAAACCGGTTAATAACTGTTATTAACCGGTTTAAAACGGTTATAAACCGTTTTAAAGTAGTAGTGTACATGGGCTCACTGTCTCTGAGGCTGAAGTAGCCTTTCCATGGGAATCCATCGCCTTGTGCTCTTCTGAGTTCAGTCTGCTTCTAAGGCCCCCTCTACAAGATTTCGGTTTGATGCCAGGTTGCCCAATTATGCACATATACGGATAAGTGCATTTACTCCTAATACCTATTCACGAGAGGCAGTGAAACGCATTACGGGCTATATGAAATGCGCTTTAAAGTTGTTTACATGGCCATAAGGGGCTTTAACTCCTGCGGCAAATTAAAACTCGCTATTTAACGTGCATTCAAAAATGCGAATAATCAGAGATAAAAAGCACCTCGATCCCCGATTTGCGCTCTGCTCTTGTAGAGGCAAAATTTGTAATGCGTCTTGAAAGAGCTTTAAATTGCTCTTGTAGAGGCAGACTAAGTGTGTGTGTGGAAAGGGAAACACAATTTTGTGTGTGGTTAGCACAGAGACAAGCATCTGTTTATCACTGGAAGGCAGAACACATAAAAGCCAGAGGTTTACATCCTGCAATTGAGCACAATTAACCTATATTCTCCAATATTCACAATCTGAAATGATGCCATCACATTTCCAGATCTGTCTTTGCAACGTTGAAGGTTAGAGACAGTTTGTTTTCTATTCTTTTTAATGGAAGACAGTATTCTCAGCGTCTCAGAAATAATTGCAGACAATTTGGGGCAAAAGTCCAGAGCCTCCAAATGACCACACTGAGGGCATCAGGATAGCAGAAGCAACTTCAATTTTATTCCTGTAGTTGTGCTGAGGCTATGGTTGTCGTGAACTTCAAAAGCTCAGAGCATATTTTTTTAAAAAATCAGAGTTGGCAAACATTTTTGACACATCGGGAGGAATGTAGAAGCAGTTGTAAAGCATGGGGTTGGGCAGAAGAGAAATGTTAGTTGTGTGCTTCACAACTGATATACTGCTTCACATGTGGCCATCTAAAGGGAGCCTGATAAGACCGTTAAATCCAAGCTGTACCACTGAACATAAGTGTACACTGGGCTGTGTATTGACCAACCTCAGGATAGGATGTATCATAGGGGGAAATGCATTTATAATCTGCACTTTCCCCAAAGGTAGACAATGGCTCAATTCGGATGACACAATAAGCAACTGGGGTGGGGGAAACAATTGTCAGTTGTTTTGATTATTGTGTCATCTGAATGCTGCCATAGTCAACTCAACGCTGATCCTAATCCACACCACAGTTGATTATTTATTACCATGTTATGTGGGGAGTACCCCCTAGATGAACAACTGTAAAGTTTATTATTACCCCACCATTGACTATCGTGTCGTCCGAATTGAGCCACTGTTATTTTAACAATCGTTCAGAGAAGCCAGTTCTCCTGTTGCTTGGTCCTGCTTTGCGTCCAGTTCAGTACAGTCTCCTGTCTTGTAGAGAGCAAGGACAAACCAACAGCCCATTGTGAACGGGGGGATAGAGACCCTGCAGGGACAGGAAGGAGAGCAATGCTTGACCAAATAGAAATATAATAGTCGGGTTTGAGTTTGATCAAACCCTGGATCCAGGAACTCAGAGTATGTATGTGGCATGGGAGGAGTGGATGGGCAGGAGTCATCTTAGAGCCTATCTACACTACTGCTTTAAAATGGTTTATAACAAGTAACCGGTTTAAAACTGTTATAAACCATTTTAAAGCAGTAGTGTAGATAGGCTCACAGTCTCTCCCCTTTGCTAAAATCTGGGATGCTTACAAATGGAGGGCTCCTAGTACTAACCATCAGAAGACATTGTGTAGCTATTCCATTTTATCTTCTTTAATGTCTTATTTTTCTGGTAAGAAAAAAGATGGAAGATGCAATGGAAAAATATGGGAGGGTTACAAATTGAAGATGGCATTTGGACTCTAGTAAATTCTCTGAATGAAGCAGTGTGATTGCACAATAAAAGATTCATCTGGAAGCACAGTGTGCTGCTTCCAGATGAGGCATTTATTTAGGCTGACCATATGAAAAGGAGGACAGGGCTCATGTAACTTTAACCGTTGTAGAGAAAAGGGAATTTCAGCCAGTGTCATTTGTATGCAATTAGTTCCTGGTGATATTCCCTCTTCATCACAACAGTTAAAGTTGCAGGGGCCCTGCCTTGTATATGGTCACTCTAGTATAGTGCCTGCACCTTTAACTGTTAACCAGGAACTAATTGCATACAAATGGCTCTGGCTGAAATTCCTTTTTCTCTACAACGGTTAAAGTTACATGAGCCCTGTCCTCCTTTTCATGTGGTCAGCCTACATTTATTGAGAAATCGCTGTGGCTCATTCACTCCCATTTTACAGAGCTTCCACACAATGCTCCCCTGTTTCCCTACCGCAGAAAGTTTACTTTTTTGGAGAAGGAAGGAAGAGAAACGCCATCTCCACAGGAGATGTTTTAGCGCCACTCTTCTTTCTTTTTAAGGGGTTTGGTTTTGATATGGGCAGTGACCGATTGGGCAGGTAAACTTACCATAGTTCAGTACACATTCAGTACAACGTTTGCGTTAGGTGCCATTTTCATCGCCTGTTTATTTTATTTTGAATTAATCTTTTAAGTAACGGTAAGATACTTTCCCAGCGATTTTTAATAAATGAACATAATAATGAAATTAATTAATGTTATATTACTATACACCTAAAAGGCAAAAGGGGCAGGGTCAAAATAAGAAAAATACCAGCATATTTTAGTATAGAGCTCTTATTTCCAGTAACTAAGATGTAGGAGAGGCATTGCAATCTTTTAGAATAGGGGGGAAAGTTTGAAATCCGCCAAACGATTAGAGTCAGGGAAAAGGGAACCCCACAGGGCTAGATTTGGTCTGCTGGTCTGAGGACACACACACCACACACACACACACTTTCTCATTCATAAGGTGACCATATGAAAAGGAGGACAGGGATCCTGTATCTTTAACAGTTGTGTGGAAAAAGGAAAGTTCAGCAGGTGTCATTTGTATTTATTTATTTATTTATTTACTGCATTTCTATACCGCCCAATAGCCAAAGCTCTCTGGGCGGTTTACAAAAAATTAAAACCATGAAAACCATACAAAATATAAAACAACGACAGTATAAAAACCTAATTTAAAATACAGTATAAATAAAAGCACAACCAGGATAAAAACCGAGCAGCCATGCAGAAATTGATAGGGATTTAAAATACAAATTTAAACAGCAAGGTTAAAAATCAAACTGAAGATCTGTTAAAACACTGCGAAAATAAAAAGGCCTTCACTTGGCATCTGAAGGAGTATAATGTAGGTGCCAGGCGAACCTCTCTGGGGAGCTAATTTCACAGCCGGGGTGCCACAGCAGAGAAGGCCCTCCTCCTAGTAGCCACCTGCCTCATCTCATTTGGCAGGAGCTCACGGAGAAGGACCCCAGACGATGATCTTAGGGTCCGGGCAGGTACATATGGGAGGAGGCGTTCCTTCAAATAACCTGGCTCCAAGCCATTTAGGGCTTTGAATGTTAATACCAGCACTTTGAATTGGGCCTGGATCTGGACCGGCAGCAAGTGAAGCTGGAAAAGGGCTGGCGTAATGTGGTCTCATTGGCCAATCCCCGTTAACAGCCTGGCTGCCCTGTTTTGTACCAGTTGAAGCTTCCAGACTGTTTTCAAAGGCAGCCCCACATTTAACGCATTGCAGTAATCCAGATGAGAGGTTACCAGAGCGTGGATAACTGTAGCTAGGCTATCTCTGCCAGATAAGGGCGCAGTTGGTATATCAGCCTAGGCTGATCAAAGGTGCTCCTTGCCACTGAGTTCACCTGTGCCTCAAGTGACAGTTCTGGATTCAGGAGCACTCCCAAACTATGGACCCGATCCTTTAGGGGGAGTGCAACCTAGTCTGACCATATGAAAAGGAGGACAGGGCTCATGTAACTTTAACAGTTGTAGAGAAAAGGGAGTTTCAGCCAGTGTCATTTGTATGCAATTAGCTCCTGGTGAAATTCCCTCTTCATCACAACAGTTAAAGTTGCAAGGGCCCTGCCTTCTTTTGTATATGGTCACTCTAGTATAATGCCTGCAACTTTAACTGTTGTGATGAAGAGGGAATTTCACCAGGAACTAATTGCATACAAATGACACTGGCTGAAATTCCCTTTTCTCTATAACTGTTAAAGTTACATGAGCCCTGTCCTCCTTTTCAGATGGTCAGCCTAGATAGGAGCCACAAGGTAGGAGACAAATTTGATCCATTGGGCACAATCCATTAGGAACAACTCTTGCCTAAACCCCTTTGACATGAGCAGGAGCTGCACAAGAACATAGTAGTTCAATGAGGCTTGTGCAAGAGAAATGCATGGTGGACTGTGTCCCTTATTAATTTGTGTGGAGGGGAAGCCGTTTTGATGTTTTGCCTCAGGTACTTAAACATCTTGAGCCAGCCCTATCCACAGCAGGGTCAGAAGCCATTTCCCCTCCCGGACAGTAACCTTGGCACCATCAGGGAAGGCTTCCCTCAGCTGATTGTAGAATGGATGATGGTATGTAGTGAGAAGGAAACAGTCTACAGGGCCCAAACAATATGTACATATGTGGGAGAAAGATTGTGTTTCATTTAGGCATATGTGTGAGTGAGGAGAGATAACGTGTATTTCTGAAATTAAGCAGAGGTGAGAGATAATGGAGATAGTTCTGTATTTGTCTGGTTGTTGGGTATATGAATCCACATCATCAACATATAGCTTGGATGTGATAGTAGGCTGACCATATGAAAAGGAGGACAGGGCTCATGTAACTTTAACAGTTAAAGAGAAAAGGGAATTTCAGCCGGCGTCATTTGTATGCAATTAGTACCTGGTGAAATCACCTCTTCGTCAAAGCAATTAAAGTTGCATGCACTATACTAGAGTGACCATATACAAAAGAAGGCAGGGCCCCTGCAACTTTAACTTTTGTAATGAAGAGGGAATTTCATCAGGTACGAATTGCATACAAATGACCCCAGTTGAAATTTCCTTTTCTCTACAACTGTTAAAGTTACATGAGCCCTGTCCTCCTTTTCATATGGTCAGCCTATGTGATCGTATGTGTGTGCTTTGGGAGCATGGTGGTAAAGCAAAGGAAGACATGTGTATAGTCAATGTTTATATACTGGGGAAATGTATATGGGTGGTCTGTGTTTGGTATGTTTATTAGAAGAATGTTTGTGTGTCTGGTATGGCTGGCCAAACTCTAGACAGAATATTCTACAAGTTGATTAGAAAAAGGAATTGAAGAAGCATGTAGTTGTACAACACTATTAATCTAGAATGAGGACTTCTTTCTGTAATCACGATCATCAGTGTACCACTTTCACCCATACGCTTGGACTGAAAGGGTGCTTGGGAAAATCCATCCTTCAGTTGCTCTTTAACTATGAGTACAACAGGGTTGTATAGGATTGCAGCTTTAAAGCTGTGCCCCTAAAGCCTGTGTAATATAGAAGATAGAATATTAGATTTGGACCAGGGAGACTCCAGTTAAAATCTCTGCTCAGCCCTCAAGCCTTGAAGCTTCCTGAGTGGCTTTGGCCCCCTCCACAAGGATGCGCTTTTGCGCCCGGTTCGGGGATTATGCGCATTTTCGCGGAGGCGCATTTACGCCTAATCCCTCTGCACGGGAGGCGGCGAGAAGCGGCGAAGCGCATTAAAAGATGCCCAAAAAGCACTTTACAGGTAGTTAATGCGCATAATCGCTTGTTCACACAGCGAAAATGCGCTTTAACGGCCGGAGCAAAATAAAAGTCGCTATTTAACGCGCGTTCGAAAATGCGCATTATCGGGGAGATAACGCGCCTGTACGCCCGTTTTGCGCTCCGCTCGTGTGTAGGTAAAATTTATAATGAGCCTTCAAGGCTCATTAAACGTCTCGTGTGGAGGAGGCCTTTGAGTGACACTATCTCTCAACCTAACTTGGGTTTCCCCCCCCCCCCATTTCTGAGGAAAAGTTAGGGTAATCCCATGTATGCCCACCTGAGCAACTTAGAGAAAGGATGGGATACAAATATCATAAATACATGAAACGTCCATGTGACAGCGTAGGGGGCTTCAGGGTCTATATAAGGATTTATCTGGTTGCGGCTTGTAGGTTTTACTGCTGCTGCGTTATTAATGTGTGCATTTCAGTTGCATTTTTGTAAGCCACTGCTGTGCAGAAATAAGGTGTTGTTGTTGTTGTTGTTGTTGTTATTATTACTATTATTATTTCTTTCTGGGAGATGAGGGAAGAGTTAGAAAACAAGGGAGGAAAGCAAAAAAACGTGGGGTGTCCCTGAAGACAGAAAGCAGTGGCAGTGAAAGACTACAGCATATTCTTCAACACTCTTGCTGGTCTTGTTGACCGTAATAAAAATTATTATTATTATTATTATTATTATTATTATTATTCAACAATTATTTATTATTAAATTTAAATCCCACCTTTCTGTATAATATTAGAGGCAGTTATCTGTACAATATAAAAACTAAAATATTATTTATGTATTACAAGGATAATAAAATTCACAATTCCAATCCTATCAACCAAAACAGTCTAAAAAAGAATAAAAACCAGCCATAGCATAAAAATGTCTAAATATAACATTTTGCAAAAGCTCACTGAAAAACAAACAAATACCCTGACTGGGTTCAGGCAAAACAATAACCAACAATGATTTAAATAGTTGATGGTTGGTTATTTAACCCACCGTTGGTTATTGCGTTGTGTGGAGGGGACTGTTGGTTATTTCTTCAGCCACTGTTGGTTATTTTGTCAGCCACAGAGGCGCAAGGCAAGAGTGGTCAAAGCAGCAGCTGCCACTCTAGTCCAGCTGGCAGGATAGATTTTCGACAACAATGGCTAATGGGATACCAGCGGGACGATTGAGGGGGGATGAGTGAGTCAACTCAGCATTGAGTTCACTGTTTACTAATAGTGAACTCAATACTGATCCTAATCCACAGCATGGTTGATTATTACCATGTTGTGTGGGGAGTACCCCCTAGATAAACAATTGTTGAGTTGATTATTACCCCACCATTGAATATCATGTTGTCCGAACGCAGCCCCTATCTTCATTTTAAAAGTGGACAGCAATGAGACCAAGGAAATCACCCTTCAGAGCAATCCCAAATCTAGAGTACCACAGTTGAAAAAGTATTTTCTCTGATACTCATTTGCCATTTAATGGGGAAACTTGAAGCAGAAATCCAAAACCTGAAGCAGAAGATGAGCAATGTTCTCACACAGGCTCAAATGGGGGGAGGCAATTACTGTTTAGGGCTTTACCTGATAGAAGAAGATAGATTAACTTATTTTACATTAAGGAACAAGGGAATCCTACTACAATATGCAGTCTTCATCTATGGAGTCTGGAGACATGCCATGCTAAAGAATTTTTGAAATTTAACTTTAAAATATTTCCATCCTACAACATGCAAGGCACATAGACTTGAGGACATTTGTTTATTCTTGTACTCGCATCTCAAGATAGAAACATCTTGAGAATTTCTGAAATTCTGCACATAACAGCAAGTCAGTGAGGGCTAATTCACAAGAAAGTTAGTCAATATTGTGTCGGACCGAATACGTATTGATGGATAGTAAACCTTAGTTTAGACACAGGTGCCCTGATCCAGCAGGGGAGTTTAGAATGTCGAACTGGAAACAGGCCTTGCCAGGGGTAGCCTCTAAAGATGTCGATCTTGAGGCATTGCGATGCTCCTATGAGCCCAGTTGAACTAGCTGGAAGTGTTTGAGTTTTCTTTTTTTTAAAGGGGATGACAACAGTCTACATACAATTAGACCTGGATCAGGACTTGCCTAGAGGCTTCAAAGCTGCAGATGAATCCTATTAAAATCAACAATGTTATAAATAGCTATGTGCAGGATTTCAACCAAATTTAGTAACCTGCATGCATAATGCAAAAGTAGCTATAAAATATTTACAGCTGGAAGACGTGCTATTTGGGAGGCAAGAAGAAAATAGCAATATCAATGGTGGGGTTACCCAAGGCAATATGGAAAGTTTGGTCTATGGCTCTCAGGCTCTTTGCAATGTGTTACACATGTTGTAAAAATCTGAACAGATCTATGATTTTCACCCCAAAACACGTCCATTTCCCCTGACATGCATCTTACACGCATCTTACATGCATCCTACATGTGTTCGCTGACACGCACACCCAAACCGTCCACACACACAGCACCCCAAAGCCCCATTCCCCACTGCCTGTCCATTGTATCCATTTCTGCAAAAGTCAAGCTGCTTGCAAGTGATTTAGCTGCGCAAGAACTAGGAGCTTGTCAATATTGCCATTGCTCCTTCTTCTCCAGGTCAGACTCCATTATACACAATCAGGGACGTGCATAGGCTACCTGACTTAGAGGAACCAGGAGTGTGACTCATCCAGATGTGACCGTGGCACACCTGGAGAGGGACAAAATGACCATATAAGGGAATGATAGAAGTGAAGGGACGTTGCAAAGTATCTCTGGGTACAAGTAAAATAGCACATGGCAATGCAATGCCACGTCTGGCCACTACTTGGGACTACTCGAGAGTAAAACAGAGTTGGCCAAATGATGTCCCTGGGGCTATAAACCAATGGGATGAGGGCTGATGACGTGTAACTTTTGGAGTATAAAAGCACTGTTTGAACCTTGGTGTGGTGTGACTCTGGAAAGCAGCGTTAGCGTCCAGAGGACACCTATTCTGCGCAGAATAAAATCAGTTTCCAAAGCTTCAAGAGGTCTTTCGTCAAGTGTTTCATATCTGGACTTTGGACACTTGGAAATAGCGTAATTTATGCAACACACATCTTACTTGATTTTACACATGTGAAATTGTTCCATCCAAATGGGTCAATGTGGTATTCTATCTTGCAAATATGCATATTCCTTTCAGGAAATGGCCCATGCAGAAACAAACAAATTTCCTGCACTATATTTAACAACTATCTGTTTCATATTTCATCTGATCTTATGGATGCTATCATCTTCCCTGAGATGTTTGGCTCATTAATTCATAAAGAACAGGAGGTTTGTTTGGTTGTTTTTAAAAGGACCCGAGCGTTGTTTTTAAAATGGAATTGCTCGAACTCTAATCTGCTTTGTGATGTACTCAGGACAAGTGAATGAATGGGTTGGACTTCATAGTTATCAGGCCAGATTTTTCTCCTTTACTGCACTTTAAACCATGACAGAGAAAGGATCTTGAGCTTGGAAAGAGCCCTGCAATCTGTAACAATAATTTCCTTTTCCCAGAGGAATTTGGGATTGTCCATATGTGGTGAGGTTTGGGATTACTAATGGAGAAGTCACAGCACTTTACTCATGGAACTACAATTCCCAGTATTCCTTGGGGGAAGTAATGACAGTTAAAGTGGTAGAACCAATATAGGTTTGTAATGTAGAGAAGCCCCTGGTGTCTTGTGCTGAAAAAGACCCAGTTGGAGAACTCATAATCATCCATGTCTGGACTTTCTTGCAGTGCCCCTGATGTTGAAGTGAATTACTGCTTTCCATGGGGCACAGAGTCACAAAACAGAGTAACAAAAGAAAGCGTAGGTTTGCCACTTCATAGGCCTCCTCCACACGAGACGTTTAATGAGCCTTGAAGGCTCATTATAAATTTTACCTCCACACCAGCGGAGCGCAAAACGGGCGTACAGGCGCGTTATCTCCCCGATAATGCGCATTTTCAAATGCGCGTTAAATAGCGACTTTTATTTTGCTCCGGCCGTTAAAGCGCATTTTCGCCATGTGAACAAGCGATTATGCGCATTAACGTCTTCTAAAGCGCTTTTTGGACATCAATTAATGCGCTTTGCCGCCTCTCACCGCCTCCCGTGCAGAGGGATTAGGCGTAAATGCGCCTCCGCGATAATGCGCATAATCCCCGAACCGGGTGCAAAAGCGCATCCTTGTGGAGGGGGCCATAAGCATATACCTTAAAGAGGTATCAGGGTGAGTGGGTATTCATCCCAGTTCTAGGAAGAGAATAATCATTAAAAGACGTAAGGGGGACTAACTAGTAACCGGAAAAGACATCAGAGGGACAAACTAGTAGTCAGAATACCTGGGTTGTGCTATCACCTTTGCTCCCTAATTTTACTTTTGCTGTCAAAATATAGAATCCATGGTAAGCACAGGACCTAGAAAGATTTTAAGTATGTATATAGAGAGAGCAGGAAATAGCCAGGATTCCACTCTCCAGCTGGAATTTAATTCAACAGCCCAGATCCAGAGAAGGGTCCCAGCAGAGAAAAATCCAACCCCACCAGGAGAAGTTGCCTTTGAAGATCCACTCCGCCCAGTCTGCCACAATTTGCATTCTGTTCTTTTTTTGTGGGAGTGAAGTGTGATCTGATGCGTTAGGGTTGGGGAAGGAGATGCTAGAAATCAGATATCTGGAGAGGGAGTCTAATGGTTTTAGGAAAAAGGGAGTCCACCATCCCTGTTCTGCTCTGATTCTGGGACAGAAAGAGTGTGGCTGGAGTCCAGAGTTAAATTAACTTACAGCTGTGAACTGTCCTATAGAAAGTAGGTTACCTGAGAATCCCTGTGTAGAAATGTATTCTTGTTCTATGACCAGGGAGCCATTATCAAGTGCCAAGCTACAGGGAAATTTCAATTACTGGTATCCTGTCCAGCATTATAAAGAGAAAGGACACGATTCTTAGTGGAAAGGTATACTTCAGGTGAGTTGTTTGCACAGGCCTGCACAACCTGGCACTCATCAAGCCAAGGGTATGATGCCCTCACCAGCCATGTGTTATAGCCATTCATGAACTTGACAACCCTTTTCTTTTATTTTGCAGTTCCAAGCAGGGAGAAAAAACGAGAAAAAAAGAAAGGCTTATGCATTGGGAGGCAGTGGTGTAGTGGATGCCATAAAGGAAATACAATGGGGTAAGAAAAAGAAGTGTTGTAGTCCACAGAAATAACACGTTCCAACATGTTTTGGACCACAGTGTGACCAAATTTGATACTACTTGCTCTTAAAACTCCTGCCTCCTGTAACGTTAGCAAATTTTAGTCACACTGAATTGCCCAGAAGAAGGACCTATGTGTGATCTGGAACGCATTGGAACAAATGCGTTCCAGAACAAAATATCCCATTGCTTTTTGGCATCCTTTGTGGGGTTTCCCATTTCGTAGGTTAGTGGGGTCGTGGAGCCAGGGCTTCCAGGATCAGGCGGCCCTATATCCTACTTTAATTTGTTATTGACTGCATTTCTATACCGCCCAATAGACAAAGCTATTTATGGAGAACAGCCCTCTATTTCAAAGCATCCTTTATTTGAAGGGATGTCCAGTCCAAGTCTGGTATAAAGATAAAGAACCAGAAGGAGCTGGGAGAGGAGGGGGCTTGAAGCTGGCCATCCACAGTCAGCATGTAAACAGAGGACTGCGCAGGCAGGCACAGGGGTCACCTGGTTGCGGTCTTTCCTGTTATAGTGAGATATATTTGTATCTACGTTATAGTAATTCTTTCTAAATGTGCATCAACACATCTCAGTTAGCATATACAAATGCTATGCCCATTGATGTCCTAATTTTTGGTGACGTGTGTCATCTTATTTGGAAATGTGCAGGTGGCCACCCTATCCCAGGGTCAAAGTTGTGAACTGCCCAGAAATCTTTGGCTATTGAGCGGAATAGAAATATAATAAAATTACTAAAGGAAGGGCTTCCCTATTGCCTCTGAACCTAGCTGCAATCCTCACCATACTGGGGGGCTGGTGTGTGTGTGTGTGTGTGTGTTGGATTTCCCTAGCAACAATATATAGTTCTTGTAAGCTGTCCCTGTTGTAATGCGAAGTATTTTGGGGTGCTGAATGGGCAATTAAGACTCATTCATTTTACAACAGACCTGCTCCTGGCGGAGATGAAACTGCTAGAATTGGTTTCTTGATAGGCTTCAACGCAGCTGTCTACATTTTTTGACTCCCGTGGCAATGAGGATTGTCATGAAGAGTGCCTGCACTTCGAAATATGCCATTATACCACTGCTGGTAGGCCACTATATATGGCTCATTACAGGCTGTGTTCTTGGCAAAGCCAACTTTATATTAGCTTAGTTTGGCAGGGCAGGGTACTTGTCTTTCTGAGTGGAGTCTTTGTAAAATCAGCCTGGAAGAGTGTCTACTACACCCTCTGTTCAGTAGCTCAGAAATTAAGAGGTTGTGGTGAGTCAGTATTGTGAGCAAGGCATTCTGTGCATACATAGAGACTTTCACACTTTTTATGGCTTCACAGGATCCAGAGCGGAACCTTGGCCTTGCAAACACATTTCAGGGTTAAGACCTAGTGGGCTTTGGCTCAGATTAAGCCTTTTGAGTATTTGTCAAGGGCTGTTAGCTGCAAGACCCCTGAGTTCTAGCCAAGGTGGGCAGATACAAAGGAGAACAGGGTACCTGCACCTTTAACAGTTGGGCACAAGAGGGGATTTGACCAGGTGTGGCTTGCCCAGTGAACTTTTTGGATGAATGGGTAATTGAACCTGGCTTTTCCATACCCCAGCTCAACATTTTAGCCCAGGCCTGTGTACCACGTGTGAGCCACCCACTAAGCCAGACACAGCCTGTCTGTCAGGTTCTTGACCACCCCTCCAGTTTCTGGCGCTCCTAGCAGGCAGCAAAAACACCAGGTTTATTGAGCCTCTGGTGGGGTCATGGTGAAGAGTTGTGTTCCAACTTGGTGAGTTATAAGCTGTGCTGGCCGGCCAGCCCTAGCTCCTGACCCTCACTGGCTCTTAACTGTAGCTCTCCCAAAGTCAGCATTTAGCAGGGGATGGGGTAAAGAGGGGGCTGGGATATCAGTGGGTCCAGTATGGGTGGACAGAGGGAGCAAAAGAGTCATTGGCCCTGTTCAGAAGACACCTTAAACCACAGCTTTAACCATGGTGAATAAGGCGAAAAGCTTTATTCACCGTGGTTAAAGCTGTGGTTTAAGGTGTCTTCTGAACAGGGCCCCATGGGCACAGGGGAACATGAGCGATAGCAGGGTTGATGGATGCAAAGAACTCTGCTGGGGTGGGGGTGGGGGGAGCAAAATCTTTAATAGCCAAACCAAAGGAAGGTGTTTTCAAGGCTGATTCCTGCGGTGAAAACAGAATTGCCACAATCAGCAGAGGAAGCAAACTGGCCACTGTTGCCTTGATTACATTGGCACAGAAGGGGCATTGCTGTCTTGCCCAGCCAGTGTGCCTCCCGGCTTGGCAAAAGCAGTGTTCTGTGCCTTTAAATCACTTAGATTGTCCACAGCTGTTGTGGTTCGTGAGCATATTATCTGAGAGAGGTTTTTTTCCACCATGTGCAGGGCAGACAACTGGTTGGTTCTGTGAGGGTTTCAGAGAAGGAAGAGGGGTGGGGTGTGTTTTTGGCTTGTTTTAAATAAGTACTGGCCTCTGTTCTTCCATCCTGAGAAGGCTGTTCAGTTGCTGTTTAGTTTCAAAAGCAGTTTTAAAAAAAAGTGTAACTGAATTTGGCTGTGGAGCCATAAAAATCCAGATCATGCTATTTTTATTTTTATTATTATATTTTGAAAAGTAGGACGTAGCTGCTTGAAAATAGATCAAGAGTTTACAACTGTGTTGGAAGTCCACTAAGTTGTGAAATTTCCTTGGAAAACCTGAGCACCAGAACTTTCAGGAGGCTCAATTTTAGATGAAGAAACAACTAAAATATCTCTGAAAAGAAGTGGAGATCAGATGCTTACTAGTTGTTTGAGCCTATAGGGTGACCAGATAAAATCCAGGTCAGGGCTCATGTAACTTTAACAGTTGTAGAGAAAAGGGAATTTCAGCCAGTGTCATTTGTATGCAGTTAGTTCCTGGTGAAATCCCCTCTTCATCACAACAGTTAAAGTTGCAGGGGCCCTGCCTTCTTTTGTATATGGTCACTCTAGTATAGGGCATGCACCTTTAACTGTTGTGATGAAGAGGGAATTTCACCAGGAACTAATTGCATACAAATGACACTGGCTGAAATTTCCTTTTCTCTACAACTGGTAAAGTTACATGAGCCCTGACCTGGATTTTATCTGGTCAGCCTGCTTTACTAGAAAGGAAATTTCCCAAGACAGAGAGAAAGAAAGTGGCCACTTTTAGAGGTGGGGAGGAGAGGAAGGACTTATTTCAAGGCTTATTTCTGAACTACAACTCCTAGCATTACCAGATCAGCCATGTTGGCTGGGGCTGATGGGAGTTTTAAATCTGTAATCTTTTTTTTAAATCGTTATTTTAAATCTCTGCATTGTTGCTCGGTTTAATTCTTGTTGTACTCCTATATTGTGGTTTTAAGCTTCCAAACTCACTTGGGCATCAGGTTGAGGTTTGCTACTCTTAAGGTTTCAGGGTTTATTGGGAACTGCAGAGATCAGAACTGACAAAGACCCTGTTCAGACAACACGCTAAGCCAAGATGGTTAAGCAGTTTGAGCTAAACATTATGACTTAGCGAATTGTGTGAACCATGAGTTAGTGTGCTGGGTGTACCTTTCCTAACCATAGTGGCTACATACCCCCAGTTTAAACACGCTCTCTAACCATTTTCTGCAAAATGGTTAGCAGACTAGCCACAGCTTAGCGTGTTGTCTGAACAGACCCATCTGAAATGTTGTCTGGAGCGATTCATTTGAGGCAGGAGGGCAAGCAGACAGTGTGGTCCTGGAAAGAAATGAACACATTAGGCCAAAAAATCACGAGATGGGGAAGAGGAGGGAGGAAATCCAAGCGTTTTTCAGTAACCGTTTTCCCAAATGTAGAATTCGCTTAAACAGTAGGAGAGATCAAAGTCCGCCCTTAGCCCTCTCCCTGCTTAGACTTACCCCAAAGAGTGGAAATCTTCTTGAGAGTGTAGGAGAGGGGGTGGGGAGAGGAGAAACCTCTAAGTAAACTGACTTCAAAAGGAGCTGATTTTTCAAACAACAGCTGTTAGTGGAACCCTCCCAAGTGCGAGGAAATAAATTGCCAACACCCCCTTTTTCCAGCCTTTTTGTCAATATTCTCCTGGAGCTAGAGAGAAATCTCCTCCCCCTCCTCCCTAGGCAGGCAGCAAGAGCCAATCGACATCCATGGCTGTGTGTGGCTAATGAAATCCCATTTCTGTCCCCCCCCCCCCCAAAATGTGTGTGTTTAAGAAAAAAAAACAGGCTGAAGAGGAGGGTTTGAAAAATCTTCTTGCAAGCAATCTGCTCTCAGCGCCTGGCGCTGCAGTATGAAAGAGCCAACCCACTCAGCAAGAAGTCTGTGTGTGGAGAGAGGAGGGGGAGGAGGAAGCGAAGCGGATGGGGGGGGGGGAGTTAGTTAGCAGACACTCCAACGTGGATAAGCTTGCTTTCTGATACATTCCTGGCCAAGGCGATGCTTATTGCAAGAGCTGTGCTGACTTGTTGCAAGGATCTGTCTTAAAAAAGAGAGAGAGAGAAAGAGAAGGGGGGGGGGGGAAATCATCCACAGACTCTGTTCATCACCCCCCCCCTTCGCTCCAGCGGATCTATCTGATCGATTCAGCTGCATTCGTATCTATTCATAATTTCTGAACGGGATCGGGCAATTTGATGGGGACTCCAAGCAGCCTGGCGATTTGGGGGCGATCTCGGAGGGATTTTGGAGGGGACTGAAGGAGGGGAGGGGGGTTGCAGTGCAATCATGCAGAAGGCCAGCGTGATGGGGATGCCCAGCCCGGAACCCAGTGGATCTTATTCCCAGCAGTTCAAAGCCATCAGGTTCTCCTATCACATCGAAGGAGGAGCAGCTACTTCACCTCAGATCCGAGCCGGTAAGCGCGAGGGGAATGGGGGGGGAGGGGGATACTTACTTGCTGCGGGGGAGGGGGGGCTTTCGTTTTCTATATTTGAGCCTTGGTTTGTCCTTAAAGCTGAGCGTGGATGAGTGGGTGGCAGGGTGGGGGTGATCCTTGGTCTCGGTTTGCACCTCTAGCAAGGGAAGTCTTGCTCAATGGTTAAGGGAAAGAGTGTGCATCAGGAACATCTAGGTTCAATATTCCGTATTTGGGAGAGTGGAGTCCAGGGGTTAGAGCAGTACACCCACACGAATGCTGTCTCTTTGGGGAGAGAAATATGTGGTTTCTGGTGAGGATTTAAGTGTGTGTGTGTGTGTGTGTCCACACGTAGAAGCTCGGGGTAAAATAGCTCCGTCAAATGTGGATTTTTCATCGGTGTCTTTTGCAGCAGCTTGGGATCACTATGGCTCTTAAAATTAGAGTGGGTCGCTTTTCTTTCTTCCGCCTTATCTTGCAAAACGTTGTCCCTCCTAAAACTAACCCAGAGTGGCTGGATTACAGGAGGAACTATGCAGCCTGCTTTGTAGTCTTCTGCCCCATCACGCTTACAGTGGTAGTGCAGCCCTCCTTTCTGTCCACCCTTTCTTACCCTTCCTATAGTCGCCTATAGCCTATTATTCTAGTTTTCTTGTACCCCTGCCATTCTGATTCTTTGCTTTTCAAATCCCCAAAGCCTCATCAAGCCCAAGAAGGCAGCTTTTGAAACAAAGAGGAATACAGTTAAATTGTAATGGAGGAGGTTCAGAAGATGCGGAGGGGGTGCAAGAACATCAGTTTCCGAGCCTGTGTGCTCTACGTCCATTCCAGCATCTTGAGTAATACTTCTGATTCCTCCAAGGAAAATCCAGTTACCTTGCTTTATTTCAGATGTTCGGAATTCTAATTCCACTTGCATTATTTGCAAATATTTTTTCTAGATCTAATGCAGGCAATTTTCCCATTCTGTTGTTACCCTGATTGGAGACCACTTTCTCCACGCTGAATCCACCTGATATGGACTTGGCCGAAGCTGCACTGGTGGAACTCTCTGCCACTTGGCCACACCAGGGCTCAAGCGTATTTAACATACAATAATTTTAGACTCCAAGGGCCGCGTATGATGCTAGCTTGGGGGTTGGAGGCCACATGAATGTGCACACATATGCATAACACACCAGCAGTCTTGATTCAGATAGCTCTTTCCTTGCTGTTGGCAGTGGTGGGTGGGGAAAGAACACTGTATGGAAATTTCGGGGAGAAGCTACAAGCAGCAGGGGATTTGGTGGGGTGGGTAGGGTGCTCTTGGAGGCCCACTGTGAAGGCTTTGGAGGGGGCCGCAGGTTGTGGACCTCTGGTTTAGCAAGATTAATACAGAAGGGCTTGGTCATATCTCTTGACTACTCATAGATGGAATCAAATTTTAAGCCAGGATTTGATGCCCTTTTTTCTGAATCTGGTCCCAAACTGCATCCTATCAAGATGCAAGTGTGAAATGTGAAAAGAGGCGGATAGGTGTGTGTCCTCTCCTTTCCCGCCTCCCCCTCCTCTGCCTGCTGTGAAGAATCTCACACGGGATACTGACACATTTGAGTCACCCTGGCAAGTTTGGTATTCTTAGAAACACTCTTGAGAAAAGCTATTGGAGGGGGGGGGGGGAGGGAAGGAAGATTCCTAAGAAAGAAAGAAGTAAATAGCCTTCCTTCACAGTGGCTGAAAATATAACCAAAGAATGGGCCCTTTTTCTTCAACCCCACCCTCCCCCTTCTTTGGGCACTGGCTCTTCAAAAGTGTCACATTATCATGCCTGTTTCCTTCATGGCTTCAGGCAACAGTCTTTAGTAGGAAGGTGGTGCTTCCTAGTGGCTAGAGAAGGATGCCTGCGGGCCTGGATAATTGACTTCTGTGTTTAGCTGTAAAAAAAGGGAATGGAATGGGGTCTAAAAGTGGATGTTTTCTGGCCCCGGTTTTGTGCCCTGAGGCGCTGTTCCCATCCCCGCCTCTTTCCTTTGTTGATTCAGACTAGGATAAGCTTTGTGCCTTTTTTTTGTTTTTTTACTCTGTGCCTAAGCCAGCACCTGGTGGGACCGAGAATCTGTTAGGGAGAATGCTGCCACAGTGCAGAGAAACTGTACAGACACAAGCTCCTCAATTGTAAAATCCATTCGGTTTTGGTTTAAGCACTGGTTCCTCTCCCATTTGTAGGAATCTGCTAGGCTGCGTTATTGTCATTGTTGTTGCAATAGCTCCTATGCGTCCCTTCTTTTTCTTCCCTCCCAAGTGCGATTTGCCCATTAGGATATACTTCCCTCCTTGTGTTGGGGAGAGAGACCAGGAATCCTAGCTCCCAGCCCTCCCTTCTTTCATATCATGGACCCGCCCACTTCTCCCTTGAGCAAAAGGTGGGAAGGAAACATCAGGCTAAACTGAACAGGGGGTCATGTTGGCTGCCTCAGTGATCCAGGCCAGGATTGTTGGGTGGCTGTGACATGAAAATGATATAGGGGTGTGAAAGGCAGACTGTTGGGGAGGAGGTGGGTAACTCCTGTTATGTCAGACTCTCTAGCCCCATGTATTTTACCTTCTTTCAGCACAGAATTGCTAAGGAGACCCAGACGGATCTACCCTATTCTTAAAGATTGTGCCTACATGTGTGTCTGCCTGCAGTTGTGCTTCCATCTTGCAATCCAGATTTTCAGCCACAAAGGAAGCCTTGGTTTGCTGCTTCCAACAGGAGTTGGCTGACTTTGCATTGCTTGAAAACAACATGCCCTGCTTGAAAGGGCATTTTGGATTTCCTGTTGGAAATCCTGGCTTCTTCAGGAGGCAGCAGGGCATAGTGGTTATATGTGATTGGGAAACAGACAGGACTCCTGTGGGCTCTCTCCCCAGTTACCTTCAGTCTGATATAGGTCAGAGCAGAAGGACTTGGGAGCTGAGTCGGTGGTTCTGGAAAGGGGCAGGAATCTTGCGGTGAAAAGAGGAGGGCTGGCTGATTGGATTTATAGTTTCTGCATGGAGACTGGAAGTGAAGTGGTAGGATTCAATTTTTTTTAGAGGGGGTATCAGGTGTGTTCAAAACGGATGTTTAGATGCTCTGTACATTGTGGTTGAAGGAGAAACTTGAGTTCTTTTCTACCAGGTGCTGGCCATCTTTGTCCCATGCCCACTTCTCCCACCCGAAGCAATGGTTCTGTCTCTGATCTCCTCCCCCATCCTCCTTCATTACAAAGCCCTGAAGAACGCTGCTGGGTTGACATAAAAGCAAAGCCACATCCTGGCTCCAGGGAAACCCACAAGGGGACTATCTGAGGGCCAGAGCCTGGCTCAGGATGGGATAGGAAGGCCTCGTCCTTCTAATCCAGCCTGTGGGTTAGACCCAGTAAAGTTTAAGGAGACCAGGAGCTCAGGACTCATTGGCTCCTGGTTAGAGGAGCACAGGGGTTCTAAAAACAAAGAAAGCTGCAGCAAGCTCTCCAAAGCAATTCAAATCAAGGCTTAGGTGTAGTTTAACTGAGCAATTCATCCGTCAGTGCTTTCTCTTGTCTTTGCGGCACATTTATAAAAGAAAAAAGGACTTCAAGCCTAAAACAAAGGCTAAAAATAGGACTATCAACTTATTAAAGACTTTTGAGTACAACACACAACTGGTTTGTTATTTAAATTTAAATATGCACATTACAAAACTTCTAGTGTGTTTTTGAGATATTTAAAGAAACCTGAGGTCACTTACAGTTTCATAAACCAAAGCTGCAGTCCTGCAGACATTTGCCTGGGTGTAAGTCCTATTGAATTAAATGGGAGTTACTTTTGAGTAGACATGTGTAGGCTACTGTTCATTGTTAGACACAAAAGCCATCTTTAATACTTCTTTTCTCATTCCCTATTACAGTAGTATACTGGACACAAAAAGCCTCAAAAATAATCAAGAGTACTGTTAGCTCCACAGATTAAGCCATGGGATGGCCAGTCTGAAAGCTTTTATTGGATAATCTATTGATTAAAGTTTGCAACCCTGTGAGGGAAAAAAATGTCTGAAGAATTTTCCCACCCTTCTGTAGCACTGCCAGACCAACAGGAGAGATCCTTGTAGTCTATATTCTTAGTGGTAGGAGATGGGATCAGGATAAAGGATAGAGTTCTGACTCTTGGCCCATTTAAATCCCAAAACTTGGGGATCCATGCTTCCTTTGGTGTTTTCTTGTGCCCCCCCCCCACATAGTCATAATAAGATGATGGATGAGCGTGGGGGAAAGTAAGACTTTTAACTGGAGAGCTCGGGTTTAGAGCAGCTGTGCATCAAATTTGGGAGTGACTGGAGGAAAGCACAAAAGTCTTATGATAAGGCACTTTGGAGGATGCCTGAAGCAAGAGGTTTCCGGTATCATTAAGGGTGGCAAAGCGGCAGATGGGCAGATGTGACTTGCGGAGCGCAATCAGCTGGAAAGTTCTCCTGCCTAAGCTTCTGAAATGAATGGGAATGAATTCACTTCAGTGGCATTTGTGCAGGAGAACTTCCTGTTGGATTGTGCCCCTTCTCGAAGAGTGAGTAGGGGGCTTGTTCTACCTTGGGCACTGAAATGTCTTGAGCGAGTCCCGACAGTGTGTGGGCTAGCAAGGAAATCAAGGGGACCTTGGGGAGATTCCTGCCGCCTTGCCTTTGCCTGCCCTCTCATCGGGCCGGCCCCACCATATTTTTCCATCCATCTGGGTGAGAAGAACTATCTTTAGAAAGGGGCCGGGCTGGGGAGCTCTGGGGCTGTAGTTCACTGTGTCAGCAGCAGCAGCTGCCAGGCTCTGAGTGGGGAGGGGAAGCCTAGGCTTGAGCGGGGAAAGAACTCTAGTTTGGGAGTGAAAGAAGGCCATTGAGGGGTGTATGTTGTTTGCTAATGACCGGATCCTGAGGCTTGCTGTGCCAGCAAATAAAATAATTTCGGATGGGGCGTACTAATAGCTGTTCCGGTGCTGCGTCATTGTGATGTTCTGCTGGCACTGCAGGAAATTAACGGCAGCGTTGGGGCTGTTATCCTGACTATCAATGTAGTGAAAGGGGTTTGGGGGAGTAAGTTTGCCTAGGTTTTCTCCCCAGCTCCCTGTGCTAAATTGCTTGCTGTAAGATGATTCCGGGCTGACTAACAGAAGCATTGCTTTACAAAATGCACAGATAACTGCTGGAAATGACTAACAAGTACCGCAAGGATCAAGGATGGTTTCTAGCATAGATGGCTGTAAGAAAAGGGATTTCTTTTCAATGGCTGTTACCTTTGGCAAACTTCCTAGGCTCTTCCAACTGATCCAGCAGATGACTTCCAAATATGTGCAGGAATCAGCAGCTGCCAGGACCCTCCGAGATGGCTGGATCTGGGCCACCATTTAAATTTCCCATAATGCCCCACACAAATGCTATGTGGGGCAATGTGGGTAATTAAAATAGAGGTTCGCTCACAGCTACAGCTTGTAGCATATATCTGCTGTGGGGGAGAGGTGCTGTTGTAAGAAGGGCCCCCCTCAGACCTGAGGCCAGCCCTTCATATGTGCACATGGATTCTGCACCCATCTAAATCCTGCAACAACTAAACCCAAACTGTTTTAGCAGAAAAACAACAACATGATGACCAAGAAGATCTGCCTGTATAATAAACATAATTGAACAGGAACCTATAAATAGCTAGGTGCTGTACAAGAGTGAAATCAAAAATAGGCCCTGCCCACAGCTCTACAGTCTGTAAAGTCATGAGACAGGAGGAAGAGAAAACGAGAAGATACAAATGGGGAAAATTTATAACTGTTTCCAAGGGATTAATGATCAAATAATTCTTTGACATTGGGGGAAGGGCTAGAGATGAATGGAAGGACTGCAGTTGGAGGCAGGTTGTGGAGGTTGTGGTCCCATCCCACCCTGCAATGGAGGGAGCAACTGCACTAGCTGATCTGGGTTCATGGCCAGGACAACACTACGCCCCATCAGTGCATACACAACAATGCCATAGGGCCGCAACGTATGAACCCCAGTAGCATAGGCAGAAAGCACTGAGCTCCCAAGAGACCCTAGGCAGCCCTGTAGGAAATGCTCTGAGACCCCAAAAAGTACACTTGTGATTACAAGCACCCAGCCTCAGGGCCCAATCAACTCCCCCTCGCCTGGTAACCAATGGGACCAATCCCACCCATCACCACCTGCTAGTTCACCTGTTAAGTGTGCGTGACATGAAGCCAGAGAGAGAGAGATCATCTGAGTTGGGGATAGGAAACGTGGTGCCCTTCAGATGCCTTTGATTACAACTTCTGCTAGTCCCAGCAAGGATGGCCAATGGTAAATGATTATGGGAGTTGTAGTCCTCAAAATCTGGAGGATACCAGGTTGCCTGGTCTCGCTCGTTGTGCCGGCTCCAGCTTCTTTAGGGCCCTTGGGCAATGCACCCTCAACGGACCCCCTTCCTCGGTGAGCCTACCTTCTCACCACCATTGTCTTGCTCCTCAGCCTCTTTCTTCTCTTTGCTGCCGCTTGCTTGCTTGACAGGCAGAGAGCCAGAGAGCAAGCAGGCAGTGGCATCTCCTCCTCCTCCTCCCCACCATTGTTGTCTCGGCCCATGTGACAGGCGGGCGAACAAGCAGTTTGCAAACGAGAAAGAGAAGAAGAGAAGGAATTCCTGCTATATGGTGGGTGCCCAGCTGGTACCCGACCATGCCTACCATTGACATTTCCCCTGACTCCCTGTCAGAGCTTGTCTGCTTACAAGATATCCTGTGGTCCATCATAACATCAGGTTTGGGGATGTTGTTGGCGTTGTTGACGTGGGCACAGCTTTTACAAAAATCTCCCCCACCTGCTATCAACGGGAGAGTGCTTTGTGTGTATCTCCTGTGTCCAGGGCGGCTGTAAGGTTGTGTCATCGAAATGAAGGAGTATAGGATGTGGCACAAATGTGCTCCTCCCCCATGTCACCGTTGCCCCGCCCATGACTCCGCCCCATTTTAGCTGTTCTGCCAACATATTGGGGAGTTCCACACATCCCATAATAATTTAGAGTGTAAGCTGCTCAGGGCAGAAGCCTGTCCTTCACTCATATTACAATGAAAACACACTCCTGTCATTTTATGAACAACAGTAGGCTGACCATATGAAAAGGAGGACAGGGCTCATGTAACTTTAACAGTTGTAAGGAGGACAGGGCTCATGTAACTTTAACAGTTGTAGAGAAGAGGGAATTTCAGCCGGAGTCATTTGTATGCAATTAGTTCCTGGTGAAACTCCCTCTTCATCATAGCAGTTAAAGTTGCAGAGGCCCTGGCTTCTTTTGTATATGGTCACTCTAGTATAGCTCCTGCAACTTTAACTGTTGTGATGAAGAGGGAATATCACCAGGAACTAATTGCATACAAATGACACTGGCTGAAATTCCCTTTTCTCTACAACTGTTAAAGTTACAGGAGCCCTGTCCTCCTTTTCATATGGTCAGCCTAAACAACATCACCCGTTTACATTTAACCAGCCGCTATCTCCATGCTTTCAGGATTTGACCAGGAACTATATGACTCTTGATATGTGGAGACCTGTTCTAGATCTGTTCTGTACTAACTGTAGAGTGGCGGGGGAGAAAGACACCTGGCAATACTGATAGGACCTGAAATTTAGCCTAGTCAAAATGCCATGCCAGAATCCCATTATTCTAGTGGGCTAGGAGGTGGGGATTCCTTCTTTTTCCTAACAGCTCCTGTTATTCTAGGCTAGGCTCTTTGATTAAGCCTTTTTCCTTCTGCTGCCTCCTACTTCCTATTTTGTGGGATGGAAAGGGTTAACCCACCCCTCCACACATACAACAGAGCAGGGTGAGGGCAGGATACATCCTGCTGCACCACCCACATTTGGCGTCTCTTCCCCTCCCTCCAACCTTTTTCCTTTTGCAGAACCCTTAATACATTCCATATGGGCCCATCATGTGCACAGAAGCTTCCGAGAGCCCTGGGGCTGAAGTTGCTGGTGGGATGGACTAGCAAAGGATCCTGAATCACCCCTAACCACCCCTCCTCCTCTGCACCAGCCCCTTAATGCTCCAGCCCCTTACAGTGTTTCTTGTTTTGAACTGTAGCTGCCGGAGGGAGGGAGGCACTGTAAGCTGATCCATGGATCGTTCTTTGCCCCCACCAAGTAGTGCTTATCCTGGGCGTATTCCAGGATTGTTCTTATGTGCTCAGATTCTGTTTAGTATTTTATCGGCAGATGGAACGCTGGGGGTCAGCAAGTTCTCAAATTTTGTTTTGGGGTGGGGTGGGGGAGACTCCTGAAGAGACTGCTGTATAGCCACTGTTCCTAGGTTTACCATGCAGAGTTATTAAGCCCTGCTGGAGCTGTTGAGCTTGTCTGCTTTAATTTAATGGGATACACTTTCCTCTTCCCAGGTCCGAGAACCTGAATCCAGGGGGCCTCATACATTCTGGGTAGTGGACGTTAAGCGGCCAGACTGCCATCATGTCTCTTGTCCCTGCTTGGAATTGGTGCCCTGTAATTTTTGCAAGCAGGCCTTTAATTTGCTGCAAGCTGGACATGGTTTGAGTGAGAGAGAAAAAGAGAGGCTTGTAGGGTGGAGTCAGGAGGTGGACTGCAACCAGCTCAGATTTTTAAGTAAAGGAGGATATTGCCAAGGCTGAGTGCTGAAATGCCAAACTCCTTGGACTGAGTGGGAAAAGCCCCAAAACCTAGTATTCCTGAGCCAGCTAAACTCTTTGCCCTGGGTCTAGTTTGCTTTTCCTTTTGACTACGTGGTGGCTCAAAAGTAGCAGGAGTTTGTGTTATTTTCAGTGCCGGTGGAAGGCTTGGAAAGTAGACAAAGCCCAGCAATAACTTTGCAACATCTTTTGCATGATAGTCATGCAGGTTGTGTGTGTGAGTGTTTAGATTCTGTCAAAATGGACGCAACACATTCTAATTAAATTCATATGGATTATTTATGCCTTAAGTCCCGTTAGCCTGCAATCCTATACACACGTACCTAGAAGTACGGTTCACTGAACTCAGTGAAATTTAGTTCTGAGTAGATTTCTATAGGATTGCACTGTCAACCATCTTATACTCTATGGAACATTCTGTAGTGGATTTTCCCTGATGCTTTCAGTGCATGTTTATGGCTGGTGTAGGGCTTTTCATCTACACCAGTGTTTCCAAGGTTGTAAATGGGTGCTAATTGTATTTCCATTTATTTATTGCATTTATATCCTGCCTCAATTAACACAGAGTAGAAAGGTGTGATCTTATGCAAGTGGCGAATCAGAGAAAGAGAGCCTGATTCAGTGGAAGCTTTTCCAGTGAGTCTCCCCCAAAGTTAAGAAAATGGTTGGTGCTTCATTTCTGAAAAAAAGAGGTGATGGTACTTGCTTCAGAGAAGTTTTCCTCAATCCTAAATTTGGGGACAGTCTAAGTGCTGGTTACACAGTGGTGAGGGAAAGGCAACTCGGCACATGCTTGGGAGCAGGATGATGATGATGATTATACCACATCTTTCCAGCACTGGTATTGAAATTGGATTCAAAGGCTGAATGCTGGCCCAAATGGCTAGGTCCCAGTTAAAACTCCAGGCAGGTCCGGCCTATTCCCACAATCTTAGCTCCTGGAATGCCTTAGCTCCCCCTTCATCCTCCTGCCAACATTGCAAGCCTCAAAGGCTCACACAGCTCCTTTCCACCTCCTCACACCTTTAGTCATCGTGACCACTGTTTTTAGTCAGACCTCTCCAGGCAGCATGGAAGACGCCCTCAGTAGACTGCAGATGGTTCCAGACTAGGCTTTTATAGCACCATCACCCTGCCTCATTCATGGAATTTTACAGGGGGTCCAGATGACATCACGTTCTACGCACTATCCTCCTGTGTTTTCCTGTTGCTTCTTCTGTCTTTTCCTTTACCATGGGAAATCTGTTTAAAAAGAAACAGTGGAATAGCTGCGCAATGTCTTTTGATAGGTAGTGCTAGCCCCTCACCCCCCAGTCTGGAAGTGTCCTTTCTGGATTTCCCTTCTGCCGCAGTCTGCCTGGCATGAAGATTGGGTATGGGCATGTGATGCCCCACCAATTGAAACCATGGGATAGAAGATAATCAGCCCTGAGGATAACAGAGAGAAGCCAGGAAGAAGGGGACAAAGGCTTGCAAACAAGATGGGAAGGAGGTTCTCTTCCTAAGATTCCTCAAATACTTCCACAATTTAAGTAAAATTGCTGTGTCTGTACACAGGATAGGGGCTGCTGTGATTGTTGCAATTTTTGAGATGGGATTAATTGCTCAAACGCAAATAAAAAAATATCCTGCTTTCTCTAGATCTGCTTGCAAAGGCTGCGATTTGCACTTTTGTTTTATCAGAAACTCTTGTGCGGCACTGACAGGGTGTCTTCCTCTCCCGGTTACCTGGTGACAGCCTTATGTAGGTGACTCCTGGACAGATTTGACACAAATACCTCCAGACAAATATTAGCTTGGATTGGCGGGCAGGTTGTCTGCTTCTGGGAAACCTCGGGACCTTATCAGTCCTTGGCAGGCTGGGAATGGCCGGTACGTATTCTGTCTTCCCCTTTCCACCCCCTCTGGGGCATTTCTAATACACTCCCATGTTCAATAACCTTCAGAGCCTTGATGGACTATGTATAGCCCAGTCCTTTCCTCCTTTCCACGTGGTGAAGATATTACAGACATTACAAAAACATTTTCCAATCCAGGTTTGTTGGTTGAGTGTGGAAATGGAGCTCTTGTGTATCAAGCACATTTCCCATGTGAGCGGTCTGGGGGATTTTCCTTGTGACCCCTAATGACCCACACTGGGTCTGTGCAGGCTTCTGGGTTCTCTTGACGCCACGCCCCCTGCCTTCGCCTTATCCATATCGGTGTCTAATCCCTGCTTTGAGACTCATTAATCTGTTTGACTCGGCACATCTTGTGTTACCGGGATGGTAGGTTATGAGTTGGAGCGGGGAGGGGGAGAAGGAACTTAAAAGCCCTGTGAGAGAGCCTTAGGCTGGAATTACAGTGGGGGAGATTCAGGGGGTCAGGACCCTGGTGCATAAGGAACCCCTGCCATCTGTTCCTTTCACTCCACAATACAGATGGCATCAGCATTTTTATGGAACAGGTAACCCGGTGGGGATAGAGCAAGCTGGGTTTCCTATTTCCGTGGAGTGGTGGGAGGGGGAGGGTGTGCAGGCTTGCCATTTGCCACTTGACCAGCTGCCCCCATTGCCAAAGGTCAGATTTATGTGGAAAGACCCGAGTGATTCCCCCCTTCCCCCATGACAGTGCTTAACTTCCAGTATTAAGTAGCTCCATCCGTGTGCGGGCCACTTCACATGGTAACATAAGGTCCCTTGCCCCTAGGAGCTTACACCCTAATTTTCAAAAGAAAGCATGAGCTGGCAAGGGGTGGATTGGAGCTAAGGCAGTTATGCGTACTCAAGCGACGTTGCAGTTGAGGGTGAGAACTAAAGCGAAAGGGGTCCTGGCTGAAGCGCTGCTCGAAAGTCTTACTTTCTTCCTGGAAGCCCTTCCCCACACTCCTCCCAGAAGTGTGGAGCAGGTTGTGTTTACTCAGCTACTGAAGGGAGGTGCTCACCTCTGCCTGTCCCAGAATTCAGTGAACCATGCGGTCAGCAGTGTGCTCTGAGGCTAAACCCTCGTGAACCCTGGCTAGTCAGATTATGCCCTGCCCCTCCCCAGAACGTACATGGAGCAGCCTGGAGGCTCACTCCTGACACGGGGTGAGGCGGGCGCCGGAAGTGCAGCAGGCGTGCCAGCACTGGCAGGACTGTGCCCCACAGGTGAGGTCACCCACAGGGTTAAGGTAGAACTGGGAATCTTGGCACTGCCGAGAGACAGTTCCATGGCTGATGTCCATAAACTCCATTATCTGGGCGTCTGGGCCTAACCCTTGTGCATGCTGCTACTACAGGTTCAGAACAGTGACATTGATGAGCATGTGAGGTACTGTGGAACTGTGGGATGTTGCAAGTGCTGCGAATTGACTTTAGCAATGGATCATTTAATGGCTGCAAACTCACTTCTGAGCTTGGGTGGAAGGATCATACTCTGTGGGGAGAGTCTGGAGTTGGGAGACTTTGAATCCTTCAGGTTGGGGTTTTCATAGACCGAAGAAAAGCTGCTAAAGGGTGTGGTGGAGAACATAATTCCCAGATTTGTGGATACCATAGCTGAGGTAGTCCCAAGAAAAATGGCTTTGGTTGGTCTGTTAATTAAAAACTATAGTTATTGGTAATATATCCATGCGTATTTCACTTTTATTATGTAAAATGTTTTACAAAGTTTTGTTTTGCCCTCACAATCGCTTTCTGAGTCAGATCACTATGGTCTCCCACTGTATAGATAGACAGAGGGGCTAACGACATGTGATGGTAATAGACCTGTGTGTTAGAAGATGGACAGCTGCTGAATTCATATAAAGAGGTGGTAGAGATTGAAACCAGAGAAGCAAGAGGAAGGGGATGCTAAATTGGGGAGGAGGGAGCTGAGAACAGAAAAAACGCAGGTAGGGGCAGTTCAGCACCCGCCTACTGTGAGTCCACTTTAAATTATCCTGCTCTGCTTTATATGAATTCAGCATGATCAGCGTTCTAAACACGGGAATTGTGTCGTCATCATTGTAACTTACCCTGAGAGAAAGTAAGTTGCACAGGGCCAGCTGAAGCGCTGCACTGACTGCATTCTCTCCCAAGCACTATATTAATTTGGGATCTCCTCTTCCCCATATGGGATACACATCTTGGTGTATCCCATTGTGCCTGGCAATGACAAATTATTGCCAAAGTGTTGGCTGTCTGAACACACAAAGGATAGACATGGACACTAAGAGTCTAACGAAATGTTGAGAAAGATACAGGTGTTCTGTTCTGCACCTGTTCCTTGTAACATCTAGTTCAGCTATGGGGAGGGTTTGGCTTGTAGGTTGAGTCTGGCCTATGGGTTTCCCCAGTCCAGTTTACAAGGTCTTCCAGGGAAGAACACCCCCTTGTACAGGCCATGCCCCCTTAGTTTGAGCTCTGCTTGGCTCAAAGCTTCACAAACAGCATGATTACATCATGTCATATGTTGGGTTTCCAGTCGATATTATGAAGATGTGATCCTGAGCAATGGCTTTTCCATTTCTCCCATAATATTTAGTTTGACCCTACAGAGGAAGGAAGGAAGGAATAATGACTTAACTGAATAAGTAAGATCAATTCCATGGTATGTGTTTTTAAATAAATAAACTAAATTGGTTTGCTCCTGAATATTTGAAGGCTGCCTGTTAGTTTAAAACCCTCCGTTTAAAGATGGTGTGTGAACTTCAGGGGTTCACAGAACAGTTTGTCATGCACAGTGAACATTAGATCAATTTGATGGCCAGATCTGTGAAGATCTGAACTCATTTTTAAACTACTGGTCGTTCCAATAACACATATCGTCTTAGCTCAGTCTAGTTCCTTTCTTTCTGTGGGAACAGTAGAGCCACCAACTCTTGGATTAACTGGAAGACTCAGTTATATGTTTATAGGGTGTTTAGTTCCTTGCTCTCGGAAATTCCACCTTTCTTACTGATCTAGACTTTGTTTCAGGCTAGGATCCAGCTCATAGATGGTGCCTCTGAGAGGAAAAATATTACCCTTTTGCCAATCACACACAAACACGCTTACTCCATTGCTCATGTTCCACTTGGAGATTCTACCACCTTAAAGAGGCAGGTAGGTTCCTGTTTGGGCAGTGCTGTTTGAAAGTGTCTGGCTTGACGGTTGCTAGGAACAGAGCCAGCAGCAGGAATTTTGACTTGATAACCAGGTTCTCTGGAACTGTAACAGGACTTGGGGGCCTGGAAAGCAAGGCAGTGTTTGCACAGACGTCCGCAGAGGTGAGTGTACACCTGGGTTTTTGGGGTCCTCTAGATGGAAGAAGAAGAATACTAGGGCATGACAGCAGCGTTTGGAGGCAGTGGCTGCCACCTTGAGAAGCATCAATGGCCCATCATTGTGGAGTAAGAGCCAGAAAGATCTAGCTCTGGGGCTTAATCCACCAGGGAAATCCATTTGAAAGGAATGGTAGCTATGTGAGAATCCCTACTAATTTCTGTCCGGCTTGTGCAAGAGAACTTCCTGGTAGATTTCTCCCTGTGAGAAGCTACAGCCATTTTTTGCTTTCTGCCTCAGATATCAAAATGTCCTCAGACCTGCTTGGTGTTCGGGGGGTGCTAGTTCTGTCTTCCTATTGTGTGTGTGTGTGTTTACCAATAAGGGAGAGGATAATAGAGCTGCAGGCCTGAAAGAGAGGTAAAGAGCAATCTCATATAATTTAATCCCCACCATCAGTCCTTAGCCCCAGACTTTTTTCATTACAATTTAGGCTACTATTGATTCAATAGTTCAATAATGACAGTTGTCAGATGGGCAGAATAAGTAAGAAAGGAAACAGATTATATCTTTATTTTAGGCAATCTTCTGTTTGGGAATTGAAGTTTATAACCTGGTTAAATACAAAGACCATTAATCTGAATAGAGATCTTAGGTTCCTGGACAGTTACAGCAATGTACAAGCCCCCTGTGAGTTACTTTATATGGATTTACAGAACTCCAGCTCCAGCTCAGAGAAACATGTTCAAGTTCCATTGAAATCAGAGGAACAAATTCACTGTGACTGGTTTTTCTTTGATTTCAATGAGACTTAAGTGAAACTAACCTTTTCCTATATTAATCTGATTATATCTTGCTAGTGTTTAATATCTCCACTGGTTGGTTTTGACTTTTAAAGCCTGGGAGCTGCATTACCTGATACATTATGATTTTGCCTGTACATTAAGATTTTCTGTGGAGGCTCTACGGTATGTATATTCATTTTCAGTGATGAGTTGAGGTGGGTTGCTATAATGGACAGGGTGTTTTCTGTAGCACCAGTCTCTGGAATTCCCTCTCCAACTTTATCTGAGAGCCACACACATTGTTAACAATTTAACTTACCAATTTAAGTGTCAGTCAAAACATTTCACCTATCACCACTTGATTGATTTTAAGCCCTCTTGTGTTCCTGTACTCTACTGGATTTATATATTTTACAGCCATGTTAACCTGTGTTACGTTAATGTTTGGGATAATTCTTAAATGTTGTAGACTGCTTTGGAGGCCTGTTTTGGCAGATAGGCAGGATACATTATTATTTATTTATTTATTTATTTGGGTCTCAAGGCTGCTTTACAAAATTAAACATATGCAATTAAATATATATATATATATATATATATATTAAAAAAATTTGTCATTAGCCCAAATCAGGAAACTCCTCTTGGACCGAAATGGGGTGGGGATGTGCAAATCTGATGGCTTTATTTCCACAAGTTTTCCACTCTGTTCCATGCATTCTCAGATATCCAAGGAAAGGGTGCAGAATGTCTCTGGTATCCTTATTTCTCCAAACAACTTCTATTAATGAGGGGTAGAGGGAGTTGGCGGGACTTTGCTTTTTGAAAAATCAGTTTTGCAAATGGATGCGCACAATAGTGGTGGGTTGGTGCATGCATACTGAATAGTTTGTACATTGGAGTGCTCTTCTGAAATGTGCCTGGTCTCTATTTCTACCCCTCCTGCCCAGGCTGCAGAGAAATTTACATATTTTGCCACTGTTCCCCCCCCCCCCCCAGTGAAAGTAAGATGGATAGAATTGGACAGAGGACATGTTCAGGGTAATTGTCCGCACCACAAGAACAACAATATCCACATCATAACAGATTCTTTCTGTAGAGAAGAGCAATATTCTTCAACTATTTCAGAGCTAGGAACTAATCTTAGCCCCAACATGACACCCATGTTAAACGCACATAAAATATAGAGGAGGAATTAAACAATCCCCTCTTTCCTTTTCTCTCTCAAACTGCCTGAAAGAAAACCTGTGACGGTAGTTTCTGTTTTTAATTGCTCGGTTGGAGTGTGGTCCGCTTGTGGGTCCCTATTGACCTGTTGAAAGCCAATAAAGTAGAGGAAGAAGGGGGAAATACGTTCTCCTGGGCCCCAACACAGCTCCCCTCCCCCTAGACAGCCCATAAGCTCCACCTGGCCTATTCTGGGTATAAATATGTGCATGTGTTTTTCCCTGGGCCAAATTCCAGACTTATCAGTATTGACTCCTTTGTTGCTGACTAGATCAGCTATGGGCAGATTTCAAGCTCCCAGGATCTACTTCATTGTTGTTTTTATTAGAACCCTGAGATCCATCAGCTAGAGCCAATACCAAATATTGGCTGGGAGATGGGTGGGGTTAGATGCTCAGGAGGTGGAATCAGTTACCTAACTGCATCTCATGAGTTGTACATTGGGATGACCATATAAAAGTACAAAACTACATCTGAGTTACTACAGGTTCCAGTAGCCTAATTTTGAGGAGTGGGGAACTACGCTTGTGTCTGTTCAGAGACTGAAACCCTTGTCCTTGTTTATCTCCTGCAAATCATCCTGTTATCTACCTGATTTACCTTCTGCCCCCTGTGGCCTAGGTGTCTCTCCCTGCCTGTCCTCTAATCTTCGTGTTTGCCTAATGCAGTCTACCAACCTCCTTATCTGCCTGCCTGGCTCTCTTACTTGATTTGGCCCTGTGCCCCTGTGGTGAGCTTCCTCACATCTGACTCCTTATGCTGTCTTGACGACAACCTATTTCCTATGATCTCTCCAGGCCAGGTGTAGGCAACTTGGTGCCCTCCAGCAGTTTCAACTACAACTCCCATAACCCTTGACCATTGGCTATGCCAGCTGGGGCTGATGGGAGCTGTAGCCCCAAATGCCTGGAGGTCACCATGTTGTCTACCCCTGCTCTAAGCCCTCTGGTGTAGTGTTCTGACCTGGCCTCAATCTTCCTCCTGACAGACTTGCACCTTCTGCCCTTGAACTGCCCATAGCCGAGCAGCACTGGTGTACCTCTTCTAAGTAGATTTTTCAGCTTTGACCAATGTGTTTTTCCCCCTTCATGGCTTGTGCCTGCTCTAACGGTTAGGATTTTTTCCATAGCTAACTTCACTCAATCTCAGTGTGTCTTTAAAAAAACACATCTGGCCCATTTCCTCCCTTCCATACAAACTGTTATCCTCTATCTTATTTATGACAGAGCTCTTACACTTATTAGAGGGCTGCTATCACAGTGTATCCCGATTTGCTTACCCTTTGATCCCAGTTCCTGTCCTTATAAGTCTTGCGTCTAAACTGTTTTATCATCTTCGCTGTTGTTTAGGCTGCCCATATGAAAAGGAGGACAGGGCTCATGTAACTTTAACAGTTGTAGAGAAAAGGGAATTTCAGCCAGTGTCAATTGTATGTAATTAGTTCCTGGTAAAATTCCCTCTTCATCACAACAGTTAAAGGTGCAGGCACTATACTAGAGTGACCATATACAAAAGAAGGCAGGTCCCCTGCACCTTTAACTGTTGTGATGAAGAGGGAATTTCACCTGGGACTAATTGCATACAAATAGGGTGACCATATTTTGGAAACCAAAAAGGAGGACAACATGGCCGCCCCAAAGTGGGCGTGGCCACCCAAACATGTCCAGCCCCCAAGGGGTGTGTGCCCACCCAAACATGGCCGTGGACACATGTCTGATTTCACAGCACACAATTAAGACAAACCTGTTCTACATAACATCTTAACATTAAAATCATTGAAATAAAGAACAAGTGAAACATTCAATGTATTTGAAATTAACTTCACTCACTCCTACTTTTGTAGCTTTTGCTGTACTTTGAACCTTTTGCTATATTCTGTGTGATACATTCTCTCCTTCACTCAGATATCTTTTCTGACTGCAAATCCTTCACTGGATGATCATAGTCTCACCTTTCCTAACATTTAACACTCTTTCCCTATTATCTTTCTCATACCCATACTCACAGATTCAGCATACTGCTACCACTGAACAGGTGCAGAACTATGCACCCACCAGAGCCTGGCCTTGTGGATCATGCAACCAGCAGGTGCACTTCAGAAAGATGTTTTCAGAGCCTAGGAAATCCAGATATACTCAAACAATGTAGGCTGACCAGATAAAATCCAGGTCAGGGCTCCTGTAACTTTAACAGTTGTAGAGAAAAGGGAATTTCAGCCAATGTCATTTGTATGCAATTAGTCCCTGGTGAAATTCCGTCTTCATCACAACAGTTAAAGTTGCAGGCACTATACTAGAGTGTAGGCTGACCATATGAAAAGGAGGACAGGGCTCATGTAACTTTAACGGTTGTAGAGAAAAGGGAATTTCAGCCAGTGTTATTTGTATGCAATTAGTTCCTGGTGAAATTCCCTCTTCATCACAACAGTTAAAGTTGCAGGCACTATACTAAAGTGACCATATACAAAAGAAGGCAGGGCCCCTGCAACTTTAACTGTTGTGATGAAGAGGGAATTTCACCAGGAACTAATTGCATACAAATGACACTGGCCGAAATTCCCTTTTCTCTACAACTGTTAAAGTTACATGAGCCCTGTCTTCCTTTTCATATGGTCAGCCTACTAGAGTGACCATATACAAAAGAAGGCAGGGCCCCTGCAACTTTAACTGTTGTGATGAAGAGGAAATTTCACCAGGAACTAATTGTATACAAATGACACTGGCTGAAATTCCCTTTTCTCTACAACTGTTAAAGTTACATGAGCCCTGACCTGGATTTTATCTGGTCACCCTATCAAACAAGCCCAAACAAGCCATCTTATGCACTCACATATTACCTTGCTCCTTAGTCCAGACATTGCTGCTCACATCCCTTTTTGGAAGCAAAACCACTTCTGTCCCCCTATCCCAGATAAGGGACCTGGGCCAGCTTGGAAAAAGCAACAGGTGAGGAAAGCCTCTGGCACTCCTTTGAACTTGACAGCAGCCAGTATACCTGCTCACCCCTTGCCAGAAGCCTCACAGTCTACAATGGCATAATGCAGTGTTTGGCTGCTGGGCGCCTCTACCTGCCCAGTCAGACACCAGCTTACAATGGTGTTGTTAAGCAATTTTGGATGCTGGATGTAATGGTCGTAGAGCCCCCTTTATATCTTAAAATGAATCATTTCAATTCCACATTGCACAACTGCTACATTTCTGATGCTAGAGCAGTAATAATAACTTCTGGTTTATCAGTGAGAAACTAATCTAAAAATGTGTTATTACACCTCAGGTTCATTAGCCACATAAACAAGCCAGAACAGAACAGATGCCCATTATCACAATGCTAGACAATAATCTTTCCCTCCTTTTATCCAAATGCCTCCTGAATTTACACTGCCTCAGTGTGCAGAGAACAGAAATCCCATTCAGGGATCCAAAGAAAACTGTCCAAAGAAACCTCAGAAATAAGTCCCATTGATTTCAATAAAGCTTACTCCCAGATAAATGAATATAGGATTGCAGCCTCTCCACATCTGTTGGAAAACATTGGCAATGTAAAATCCAAGCAATCTTTAGTATTATTCTTAATGGAAAGGTAGGTGGAAATAAAATAAATCCTTTACTAACTGTCTAGGAGGGAAGGGAACAGTGAAAATAACACTAGGAAATGGCATTTGTTTTCAATGAATGTTTACTGGTTTTGGGCTCTGGTCATTTTTGCATTTTATTTAAGAAACTATATCTTAAAAAGAAAGAAAAAAGAATACCATGACAAAGAGAGAGAGAGAGAGAGAAAGAGAGAGAGAGAGAGAGTTTATATAGGTAAGAAACTACCAAGGGTCATAGAGCCAAAATGCAAGTGGTGTGTATATTATGCACACTTATCTGACAAGGATAATGAGAGTCTTTAGCTTGTCTTGTGTGGATGAGCTTTTTGGCATCTTTGACATTTAATATTAGGGACAAGGCTTCACTATATAGGAAAACACTCTGTTCTGTCATCTTCTTTTTTTACTTTACATATAACTAAAAATGCTGAACGTGTATAGCTGTAATAATAATAATAATAAAAATGCTTATACTGTAACAGTAAACTGGGTGCTGTTTCCTCCTCTGGGGCATATATAGTATGAAGGTTTTAATTACAATTAAAAAACCAAAGGAGGAAAGCATCCAATTCAGGTTAAAAGAAGGGAGAAACAAGTTCTCAGGATGCAAAGGATTTATTGATAATCAATAATTATATCCAGAGAACCTGTTTCTCCCATCTTTTAACCTAACAAAATGTTTCAGTATCAAACACATTTTTTGGTTTTGGTTTTTGATTAGTTACATTCTGTTAATAATGGGTAAAATAGGGGTGCACTGAGTGAATAGATAAGTGAGTTACTGCTAGTTGCAGTGTTGGATTAGCTGGAGCACAATTAAAGTGATTAATGTGGTTCGATTTTTGTTTTTGAAGGGACTACAACCGATTAAAAACCTCTGTGCCAGCTTTTGCAATATGCGAGACGGAGCTAGGGAGTGGAATTAAATGAGATTTTTTGAGCAGGTCGATGGGGGTTGCAATCAAGGTGAATGAGAGAGATGGGGGTGACTATAGGAATAGGTAGCGATGCTGCTGCCTCCTCCTCTCCTCCTCTTCTCCCAGTGTTGGTGAAAATATATTGAAAAATGGGGGTGGGGTGTATGAAGGAACACAAAGGTGGAAGGATGACAGATCAGGGGTGCATCACAAGATTCACTCCTCCTCTTCCTCCTCAAACAGCTGACCCCCGAGTATGACACAATCTTAACTGAACACTGTAGCCTTGCGTCATGATGCTGTAGGTGCTGCTGCCACCTTGTCCCTTGTAGTTTCGCGCCAAATCCGCACGACGGGAGCATCAAGCCCAGGTGTGCACACTGCAGCTGTAAGCTCAGGGCCGGGCAAGGGCTTACAAGTACCGCCGCCACATACCTTCTTCTGATACTGGTCTGCCGCCGCTGCCAGTCGTTCTCCTCCTCCTCCTCCGCTTTTCCGCTGGACACCAGTGCTGCTCCTACTGGTTCCTCTTCAGTTGCTGTTGGTGCCGCTTCCTTCTTTTCTCTCCTCCTTTGCCTCCTTCACTTCCTCTGTCCACCTTCTTCTTCTTCTTCTCCTCCTCCTCCTCCTCCTCCTCCGTCTGTCCTATCCTCCTCCTCTTCCATCTGACTTCCTCCATCTGTCTTCGTCTTCTTCTTCTTCTTCTCCTCCTCCTCCTCCGCTGCCGCCGCCGCCGCTCTCATCGCAGCAGCCCGGGCCCTGCTGCTGCTTCTGTTCTAAAAAGCCCCTGATCGGCCCGGGGAAGGGGCTAGAATGACGCGTACCCGGAAGTGTGGGCGCGCGCCGCTCTGGCCTCTTCCCTGGCTGATCCAGGCGTTGTTCTTGGCCAGCGCAATCGCGCTAGCCAAGAACAAGGCCCGGATGTCGGAGGGGAGGAGGCTGGAACGACGCGCACCCGGAAGTGTGGGTGTGCGTCGTTCCAGCCTCTTCCCCGGCCGATCTGGGCCTTGTTCTTGGCCAGCGCAATCGCGCTAGCCAAGAACAAGGCCCGGATGTCGGAGGGGAGGAGGCTGGAACGACGCGCACCCGGAAGTGTGGGTGTGCGTCGTTCCAGCCTCTTCCCCGGCCGATCTGGGCCTTGTTCTTGGCCAGCGCAATCGCGCTAGCCAAGAACAAGGCCCGGATGTCGGAGGGGAGGAGGCTGGAACGACGCGCACCCGGAAGTGTGGGTGTGCGTCGTTCCAGCCTCTTCCCCGGCCGATCTGGGCCTTGTTCTTGGCCAGCGCAATCGCGCTAGCCAAGAACAAGGCCCGGATGTCGGAGGGGAGGAGGCTGGAACGACGCGCACCCGGAAGTGTGGGTGTGCGTCGTTCCAGCCTCTTCCCCGGCCGATCTGGGCCTTGTTCTTGGCCAGCGCAATCGCGCTAGCCAAGAACAAGGCCCGGATGTCGGAGGGGAGGAGGCTGGAACGACGCGCACCCGGAAGTGTGGGTGTGCGTCGTTCCAGCCTCTTCCCCGGCCGATCTGGGCCTTGTTCTTGGCCAGCGCAATCGCGCTAGCCAAGAACAAGGCCCGGATGTCGGAGGGGAGGAGGCTGGAACGACGCGCACCCGGAAGTGTGGGTGTGCGTCGTTCCAGCCTCTTCCCCGGCCGATCTGGGCCTTGTTCTTGGCCAGCGCAATCGCGCTAGCCAAGAACAAGGCCCGGATGTCGGAGGGGAGGAGGCTGGAACGACGCGCACCCGGAAGTGTGGGTGTGCGTCGTTCCAGCCTCTTCCCCGGCCGATCTGGGCCTTGTTCTTGGCCAGCGCAATCGCGCTAGCCAAGAACAAGGCCCGGATGTGGGAGGGGAGGAGGCTGGAACGACGCGCACCCGGAAGTGTGGGTGTGCGTCGTTCCAGCCTCTTCCCCGGCCGATCTGGGCCTTGTTCTTGGCCAGCGCAATCGCGCTAGCCAAGAACAAGGCCCGGATGTCGGAGGGGAGGAGGCTGGAACGACGCGCACCCGGAAGTGTGGGTGTGCGTCGTTCCAGCCTCTTCCCCGGCCGATCTGGGCCTTGTTCTTGGCCAGCGCAATCGCGCTAGCCAAGATCAAGGCCGGGATGGCACGGGAGAGGCCCAATTTTCCGGACTTTGGGGGATATATTGAAATTTCCCCCCCGGACTCAAATTTGGCCCCCTTTTCCGGGCATGTCCGGGGGGATCCGGACGTCTGGTCACCCTACATACAAATGACACTGGCTGAAATTCCCTTTTCTCTACAACTGTTAAAGTTACATGAGCCCTGTCCTCCTTTTCATATGGTCAGCCTACTGCTGTTGCCTGCTCTGGTTTGTCAATATCTTCCTTCAAATGTGGTGTGCTTCAGTGGAGGCCTAATTTCACTAATGTGAAGTTTGTGTGTGCTAGAGCCAACTTTGTTTTACTCAGTATAGAAGGTTCACTGTATAAACAGAAGATTTCTTTGGTAACCATTTACCATAGATGGCAATGACTAATCTTGTACGCTATATAAGCTGCTATCTGCAGAATGCATGTTAGAGTATAAGGAAACGGCTTTGTATTTATGTGTCTTGGGTATTTGTGTTTCAGACCCTTTATTCTGAAATGCCATTTCTATACTATCAAATTGTCCTGTGTTTGTATAAAATACAGGAGGGGTATCTTATATCCAAGAGCTGTGAGATACTGCTCTGAAATTCAGTGAGATTGCTGAAGAGGTTGCTATAGGGGTTTTTAATTGGTTAGTGGTGTTTACTTTGTTTATTGTTGTATTTTGTAAGTTAATGGTTTAGCTAAGATTTTGTTAATCTGGATTTTATTGTTAGCTGCCTTGAGCACCATTTTTTGGTGGAAACTTTAAATTTAAGAAACTTAAATAATAAATAAATAAATAAATAAATAAAGAGATCAGGCAAATGTTCCACTGCCCCATGATATATCACATTAACTTTAAATTGAGTTACCACTGTAGAATTAATCTTGTGGATGCAAGACTTTCATAAACACAGTGTATCGGTTTCAATTATTCCCTTCTTTGGCCTTATTAGAGAGCCTCAGAGGTTTCTGAGCGAGATCTTGTGATTAGTTTGTTCAGGCAGCAGAATCAACAGTAAAGCTTTTTCATGGACTGGTCTGCTTCAGGATGCAGTGGAGGGAAGGAAGAACTGTATCTTTGGATACCCCCTCCCATAGGGAAACACTTTCCCTCTTCACACAGAAAACTAGCATATCTGTAAGAAAGGTTCTGCTTAGCATGACTTAATGGTTTTCTATGTGCATGGAGGGTTCTTAATTTATTGCAATGCATTTCATGCACGCACCACCTGTTACTAAAGGCTCACAGTCTAGAGGAAGTGTTACCACGTTTGCTGATTGGAGCCGTTATATGAAAACTAGCATTTATCTAAGCTGAAGGAAGTTAGAATATATCGTTTTAACTGAACGGTTAATATCTCAGAATGTCTCATTGTGGAACTCGGCTTTTTGTGTATCTAACACATTTTGATGTAGGTTTGTATGGCCTGGTTTGGATGACATGATAATCAACAGGTGGGGAGGGGGGGAACAATCGTCAGTTGTGTTGCTTATTGTGTCTGTGGAGGGCAACACACAATGCACACACAACTGACAGTACGTTATTTGGGGCACTTAAACAACGTAGAAAAACAACGGGCTTGCATGTTGTTTATCCCGAATTCCGTTGTTTAAAGTGTCGTGTGGAGGGAACCCCCTTCTCTCCGTGTACTATTCCGTTTGGTCATAGAGTTCGCTGGTCGAAGCAGCCAACCCCCCCCCCCCCCCGGCTGTTCTGATACAGCCGGCAGAACATGCGGTGCATGCTGGGATATGGCCGGAGGACTGAGGGAGGCGGGAGGAAGGAGACGCAGTGCCGCGCAGTGGGGGGAGGGGCAACATGTCGTGTGGCGGGTGCCGCCACCCAGCTGCCAAAATAATGCACAGTCAGTATGCTATTTCCCCCTCCATTGCCTAAAGTGTCTTCCAAATTCATCCCCGTGTAAGTTTTCTCTCATGGGCAAGTAGAAGCTGGGCTGAAGAGAGCATTTTAATCAGAAAAAGGGCATTAAGGGAAAGCTAAGGGACCATTCCATCCCCGCTCCATAGCCCATGTTTGAATTGGTGTACCTGGCAGCTGCGTTTCGCTTAAAATTGTAAAGAGAATGGAGATTGTTTTGTCTAATTAGGTTTGAAACACTGTAAATGTGTATGCATGCCTCTGGAATCCTCTAGTTCCGCCTTCTCCAACCTGGTTCCGTCAGGTGTGTTGGACTACGGCTCCCATTGGGCATGCTGGCTGGGGAAGATTGGAATTGGAGTCCAACACATCTGGAGGGACCAGGTTGAGGAAGGCTGCTTCAGTTCCATTTTTGTAGTGCTACTGCTTACTCGGCTCTACCTGTTTCTGTTCTCTTTCTTTGTTGTAATGCTTTGTTTGGCAAGAGGTAGAGGTAGCAAGCAGGAATCAAAACCAGGTGTGGATCAGAAGCTGGCAGCTGTGCTCAGTTGATGAGGGTGAACATTGGAGACCATTGTCTTTGGCGAGGGTTGATGAGGAAGATCCATGATCAAGTAAAAAGTGCCCCAGGGATGCAGTTCCAATCCCGGAAAAAGCAAGCAAGGGGGAATCAAGCAGAGTGATTTGGATTGGGTTGGATAGCGGTAGCCAGTTACGGAGAGTCAGGGTTACTAACTGCAGATCTGAACAGGTGGGGGCTGATCTACTCTTGTAGGATTTATATAGTGCTCAAAGACAATCAGGTCGCTGGGCTGGGAACTAATCAGAGCCTTCTTGAAGCAGGAAAATACATTTTGACAGGCCTTCCATGCTGGTTGAATGGTTGAGCTCCATTCTCCAGACCTGGAAAGCCATTGTTCTGGACCTGTGGAGATTGCTGCGTGACATTTTTATCTCTGCTTTAATCATGTGTGTATGTTTTTGGCCCAGATCTGATTTTCCCCCAGGACCACTTTGAATTCCAATCCTCTCCTACATAGTTATGTCATTTATGTGATAATAGCACAAATACCATCTACACTATTAAAAACATGCTGAGCTGTTCTGGAGCCAAGAGCTCCATTCATAATTGCTCTTTGGTTGCAGTTTTTCAGACAATAGTGAACTCACTGTGTCAATTCCCCTAATTTATATATGAGGATATTATGTAGGACTATGTCAAACATACTGCTGAATTAGAAAAGAATAAAGAACAGGAGTGCACATCTGTCCCCTTACCTCTTGCCTTAACCACTAAGCAAGTTACCCCATCAAAGAAGGAAATTAGATTGTGTTTAACAATTCAACATGATCAACCAGCAAGCAGGAAGTTTTCTTCTAGGTGTTTCGGGAAAAAATGTTTAAATTCATTTTAATCAGCCCTTAATTTGGCATGGCTTTATTCCCCCTATTTTTAAGAGTAAAGATTCTGTTTATTCTTGCCTATTTGTTTTCAAAGACCCCTTGGGGAAAGCTGTTGGCCCCACTTCATTCTTGGATTCTTCCCTTAATATTTTGGGTGCATTTTTTAAAAAAGAGGATGGTAAGAAATAGTAATATAGTCTGCAGCCCGTTTAGTTATGCAGATATAAAGAAAAACAGTAATTTACTCAGTAAGATGTAAAGATGTTCCTAACTTCCAGATTCCTGGCCAATGAGTGCAAATACATTGGATGATTGTCAAGCACTTTTTAAAAATAAACAAATAATACATCTAGTAATCTACAGCCCATTTAAATATGCAGATATAAGAAAAAAAAACTGCACACAGTAATCTACCCAGTAAGAGGTAGACCTATTCCCAAGTTTCAGATTTGTGGTAAATGAGTGCAAAGATATGGGATGATCGACAAGCATTTAAAATTAATACACGTATCATTTTGGCTCCATGTGGCTACGAGTTTTTAGGTTTTTATTGATTTGCACAGTCACCCTCCAGTATACATCTAGCTACCTTGCAGTGCACACACGCTTCTGGGTCTTGGCCTCCTCTCTTGTAGTTGTTTGAACAAGTCAGCAGTCTTCCAAGAATTCCTAGACAAAAGTGATGGCTGACAACAGGATATATTTCATAATGCCCTGCCAACTTGGATCCAGAGTAACCAAATATTTTTCATTTGCTCTTCTCCAATGGCTTCAGCAAAGTGGAACAAGAACATAAGTAGAACACTGCTGGATCAGACCAAAGGCCTATGTAGTCCAGCATCCTGTTTCTCGCACTGGCCAACCAGGTATCTCTGGGAAACCCACAAGCAGGACAATAGCACACTCTCACTTGTGTTCCCCAGAAATGGGTATTGAGAGTCTTCCAGTACTGGAAGTAATGTATTGCCCTCATGAATAGCAGTCAATTACACTCTTATCTCCCATTAATTTGTCTAATTGCCTTTTAAAGCCATCTAAATTGGTGGAAAACACCACCTCTTGGAGTGCCTCTACAAGAGCACTTTAAAGCTCTTTCAAAGCGCATTACCTATTTTACCTCCACAAGAGTGGAGCGCAAATCGGGGGTTGAGGCACTTTTTCTGTCCATTTATGCGCACTATCGAATGCGCGTTAAATAACGAGTTTTAATTTACCGCGGGAGTTAAAGCGCCTTATGACCATGTACACAAGCGGTTTTCCGCATGTAAACACCTGTAAAGCACGTTTCATACAACCGGTAATGCGCTTCACCGCCTCCCGTGTATAGGGATTAGGCGTAAAAGCGATTGAGAGAAGATGCGCATAATTGGTCAACCAGGCGTCAAACCGAATTCTTGTAGAGGGGACCCTATAGAAGTGAATTCCTTAGTTTAAGTATATAGCCCGCATAAAGAAGCACTTCTCTTTATCTGTCCTGAATCTCCCACAACTCAACATCATAGGATGACTCCAGGTTCTAGTGTGACAAGGGAGAAAAATGTCTGTCCATCTACTTTTTCCACATCATGCATATTTATGCATCTATATAATGTCATCTTTTTTGCTTTTCTAAACTAAATAGCCCCAAATCTTGCAACTTTTTAAACTCTTTACTGAACCAGAACTGTACATAGTATTCTAAGTATGGTCACACCATAGATTTTTGTGAAGGCATTACAATATTAGCATTTATTTTCAATCCGTTTCCTAATAATCTCTATCATGGAATTCGACCTTTTTCACAGCTGCTGCACACAGAGTTGACGGTTTCATTGCTCTATCCACTATGACCCCGAGATCTCTTTCCTGGTCAGTCACTGCCAGCTCAGCCCCTGTCAATGTGTACTGCTTTATCTTAATATTGATAGTCACAGTGGTGACTTAGTTTGGATTGCATCTTCAGCTTCTAACTTACCTCTGCAATCAAGCAATGTTCTCATAGTTCCCTTAGATTTGTTATCTCTAAGGTACATATTTGCAAAACCTTATCTATTATTTCTTGTACCTCTCTTCCTAATGGTAACATGGTTGGTTGGCTGGTTTCTTTCTCACCTTTCAATCCAGAAGGATCCCCAAGGTGGCTCACATAAAATAAAACAATGAAATATCTTTCGAGTGATCTTCGACCACCTTTGACACATGGCATTCTTCGAGGCAGCTTATCTTCACTTTGTCCTAGAACTGTGGGTCTTTTTATTATCCAAGGGTGGAGAGGAAGGAGCCAAGTGGAGCAGCCGTTCCTCAAATGAGTTGCTGTGCAATGATAGTTGGACCTTCTGTTGCCAGGACGAAGAGCCTTGTAGGACCAGTTGAAAGGTACATAGAGTCCTACCTCTTGCTTCCGACCATGGCTGGCTGTGTGAGGCTGCCCTCAACCTGAGGGGTCTGTTGAAGCCCCTGTCAAAGATCCTATGGCAATTGGGTTCACTGGCGGTTTACAGCAGGCATTGGCGACCGTAGGGAAAAAGACCAGCACATCCAGAACCTTGCCGTACTCATTAGTAGCCAGGGGACGGAGGACTTGCAGGAGCAGGGCCAAGGAAAGACTGGGCTGCCACCAATCCAGGTTGAAGTATGTACTTATAAAACACAAAGAGGAGAAACACAGAAGAGTGCTATGAAGGGAAAGCTGAGGTGGGAAGAGAACCTAGGAGGAAGAAGTGAGCTCTGGAGAAGCCTGAGGAGTTAGAGATTAGACAGGAATCAGTGGGGCAGATGAAAAAAGGTTGAGAATCAGAGGTCAGCGAAGAAGAACCTGGTCAGAGGAGCCAAGAATGACAGAAAGGAGAAGCAGGTGGAACAGAAGGAGCAGCCCTTAACCCACCGGATGGAAACTTCCAGTGACAGGACAGAAACTCCGGCCAACCCCAAGCTTTGCCAGCTCCACTGGATGATCCACCAAAGCACTAATGTCTACTGAAGGCCAGTGACAAGCGTCAGCCAGGTGGGTGGCAGAGCCTTAAGCTGTGAACGTCCCAGATACTCTGGGGCCTTGGATGTGGGCTGGGCCCAGAAGCTATACCCTACTTAGCTTTGCCCTGCTTGTTAGTACAAAAGCTACTTTCCCCCACTTTTGCCTACTGGGACTCTGAAACTGATGTGCTTTGCTGCCTTTTAAGTGCCAGCTTACTTCAAAACCACCCAGCAGGCTGCAGAATTGAAATTAGCCACTTGTAGCCATTCAAGCAAGCTTTATTTATTTATTTATTTATTTATTCAATTTCTGAACTTTTCTACATGAGGCTGTTAATCTGCTCTATCTACTTTCAGTTTCATCGCAGACCTGAGCACTTCGCGAAAAGTGTTCCCTTTCCTTTCCTGCTATGTAACATCTAACTGGTATTGTGCTATAGTGGAATAGTGCAAATACATAAATGAAGAAAGTATTTTTGTTTGCTTTTACAAATAAATATCGCATTTTCTGTGCTCTAAAAAAACTCTCTGAAAGTTCTCTAGATACAGATGCAAAACTGGAGGGTCACAATATTGTCTAAAGAACCCATAAACAACCGTGGGTAGGGATTGATGAATCCAGAATACCTTATGTAGAAAAGACTTATATCCCACCCTCGCAAGGAGCCCAGGGTGGCTACGTTTTCCTTGATTTGCTCTTTTCCCCGCGGACACGGTATATGTGACAATAAATGAACTGGTTGACTATTTTTCCATTTGACAAATCCTGACTCCGAACTGTGCTATATGATGAATTTGGCAGTGCGTTGTTTTTTTTAATGTTCACCTCCTGTGAACCTCACAAGCAGGGTACCAGCAACTGATATTCAGAGATTTAAACAAGGTGGTTTAATTTACCTATCAAGGCTAACAGGACATATCCATCATGAATGTATTTGTTTTGCTTGTTAAATCACATTTAAAGCCAGAGACGTACATTTTGTTCTTTTTCTGTCTGTTGTTTGCTTCTACATGTTTTTAGTGGGCCCTATATTCACAAACATTTCACTCTAGCAGCCCCACTGCCAATTTTTAATTCAGTGTGGCTGAGCCAGAGTCTCAGATTTTCTGTTATATCTACAAGTATACGAAGGCTCCCTCACCCTCAATCTTACTCTCATTCACCAAGTGGATAGAGTTGAATGTTTCCCATGATAGCTTAGACATAGGCTGGTTTCAGACAACACAATAATCAACGGAGGGGGGAAGAGGGAACCGTCAGTGGTATTGCTTATTGTGTCGTGTGGAGGGTTACACACCACGCACACACAACCGACAGTACGCTATTCTGCCCAATTAAGCAACGGAGAGAAACAACGGGCTTGCACGTTGTTTAGCCCGAAGCCCCGTTGTTTAAAGTGTCGTCCGAAACCAACCCTCCCGCTCACTCCGTGGACTATTCCATTTGGGCATAGAGATCTGCCGGCCAAAGCAGCCGAAAACCCCCGGCTGCTCTATACAGCCAGCAAAACTTACGGTGCATGCTGGGATACGGCTGGGGGACTGAGGGAGGGGGAGGGAGCAGACGTAGCAACCAAGATGGCCGCCGGAGCTTTCAGCCGCACAAGGACCGGAGTTGCAGCATGTGGTGTGTGGAGCTCCGCCTACCTAACGCAACATCAGTACGTTATTTCCCCCTCCGTTGTCTAATATGTCGTGCGAAACCAGCCATAATGTGCCTGTAACCAGTTGGTAAGCTGGTTGTCTGTATTATCCTGCCAAGTGATAAGATTTGTGTGTTTTTTAAACCTCGCCATAGGGATGGCAAAATGGCCACCTTAATCCACCCAACGCTTCTGTCAAACACATGTGGAAGTACCCTCTAGCAAGAAATAACAGGCTGCTACACTTCCATACATTCTTGTGGAGTATTTATTTATTTATTTATTTACAATTCTATCCTATCTTCAAGGATTTAAAGGCAGCTGACATGGTGTGTATGTGTGTCCCCCCCCCTGCAATTTTATCCTCACAACAACCCTGAGGTAGTTTACAGTGAACGATAATGGCCCAAGGTCATCCAGGGAGCTCCGTGCCTGAATGAGGAACTGAACCTGGGTTTCCAAATCCCAGTCTGACCCTCTAACCATTCTGACGTTTTGTGAGTTGGCAAAACAGCCCTTAAAGTATGCATTCCCCACTTTCTATTATTGTTCATGTATGGAAGGCCCCACTCCTGGTTGACATGGCTCTTAGGATGGGCTTTCTTGCGGGCATGTTAATAAAAACTGTAGGAGGAAGTGCAGGGGGAGAGAGTTTGATTTGGCTGTTCAGCTTGAAAGTCTCTATCCCTGTGTTATACATCTCTTCCCTTTCGTTTTCTGAATGTTTCTCTACTGATTATCAGTGGGTTTTTTTTAAAAAAAAAACATAGACAGTCTCTGATTGTTTCTGTTGTTCTTTTACAGGGTTGGGTGCGATTGCACGATGGTGAGGGAATAGCTTTCCATTGTGACTTGATATATGATTACTACTACAATCTGCTATCTATCTGTTTCAGCCTCCTTTCTCACTTCTTATTGTGCAGTGGAGGGTGTATAAGAAATTAATGGCACCATATATGCTACCTGTCTAATGGAATAGAAGTCAAATGTTTTACAAAATAAACTTTTATTTGTACTCGCTTAACAGTAGATACTGTATTATTGGTAAAACTTTCAGTCACATCTCCATGTATTCTTCAAAGCCCCTCTTGTGCAGCTCTGCAGACTTTCAGTGTACTATTTAGGAATGAAAGGTGCTTCCAGATGAGGCTTTATGGTGCAATCATCCTCATTCCTGGACTGTCCTGAGATATTTTGGAGCTGAGGCAGAGCAGCAAAGGGGTGCCCCTACCCGGTCATGGTGCAGAGTGCCCAAGAGTGTTCAAATTATGGTGATACCTCATGCAGAAAATTCCACAAATACCTCTCCCTGGCAGTAAAAATACAACAAGAATAAATTAAATAACTAACTTTTCCTCTTATTTTTTTCTTCCTGTATAAAATGTGTTAAGGAGGGAAAGACTAATTGCTGCACAATGCCTTTTGACTGCTAATGCTACGAGACTTCTGTCTGTAAGCACCCTAAGAATTTGTAGGCCTTGTGGTTGTGGAGGGAAAAATGGGAAAATGTAACCTTTCTCTCCTTGACAGTCTTCTCCCCCACCCCATTCTCAGCCAAAACTAACATTACTTTAAAATCCATATCTATGTCTTATTAATTTTTACTCTAGGGTAGGTGTAACAGTCTGGATCTTAAAAGTTCCCACACTAGGGTCCTGATCTGGATCAGGCACCTTGAGCCTACTATAGCGTAATGGCGAAAAAAGTGGTTAGATGCAGATTTAAGATACTCTATTTTGGTCCTCAGTGACTTATGTCATAAAGTGAAAACATATAGGCTACCTTCTTTCGTCCTTAGCCCCATCTCGGTCATCTCTGCTATTATATTATGGACTGCTGTGTCACATTCTTTAAGCCAGGGGTTCTCAAATGTGAACATAAGGATCCTCCTAAGTTAAGGAAGCTTGAGCTTGTAGTAGTTGATTTCTTTGAGTTATGTGGGTGTTGTATGGAAAACCCTCCCTTAGTCTCTGGGGTCTGGAGGAGGCAAGTGAAGTTATGGGACAGTTCCCCCCACCTGTATATTTCATACCTAGCACTTAGAGGAGTATTCAGAGGTGGAAAGCACAGGGAGGGGAGGATGCCCAGAGTTGTAATTTCTCCACCTTTTAGAAATGCCTTCCCCGTTGTGGGGCCCTTTGGATGTGTTGGACTACAATTCCCATCATCCAGTTGGGTGTACTGGGACTTCTAGTTCAACACATTGGGAGGGCATCAGGTTGGGGATGGCTCTTTTAGGGACTTTACTTTGCAGTGGCTAATAATAATATATTTATTTCTTACCCGCCTCTCCTTCTGGATTGTGGCGGGGAACAACATCAAACACAAATGATATAAAATACATAAAACTGATTAAAAGCATATAACATTAATACATTATTAAAATACCAATAAAACGCTTAAAATTCCACTGGGTAGGCCTGCCAGAAGAGATCAGTCTTTATAGCTTTCTTAAATTCTGGAAGACTGTAAAGTTGGCGGATCTCTCCCAGCAGGCCATTCCACAGTCTGGGAGAGGCAGAAGAGAAGGCTCTGGGTAACGGTTGTCAGTCTAGTTTTGACAGATTCTAGTAAATTCTTCCCAGAGGACATGAGCGTGCGGGGCGGATTGTATGGGAGAAGGTGATCCTGCAGGTGACCTGGACCCAAACCATGTAGGGTTTTAAAGGTAATAACCAACACTTTATACTTCTCCCGCAAACTAATCAGCAGCCAGTGGAGTGATTTTAAAGCTGGTGTAATATGGTTACCCATAGGTGTACCTGTGACCAACCTGGCTGCCATATTTTGAACTAGTTGAAGTTTCCAGACGAGGCACAGAGGTAGCCCTAGGTACAGCGCATTGCAGAAGTTGAGCCTCAAAGTTACCAGCATTTGCAGTACCATCTTTAGGTCTTCCAACTCTAGGAAGGGGTGCAGCTGGCATATCAGCCGAAGCTGATAGTAGGCACTCCTAGCTGTTGCATCTATCTGAGCTGTCATTTGGAGTGACGGATCCAGGAGTAGGCTGCGCTGATTAAGGAACACTGAAGTGATCTATTTAGACTATGTTTCTTTTTGGCAAGCACTGGCAAACCACGCAAGGTTGAATTTCACCCCTCGGCCTTCAGCTTGAGCGATTGGAAGATTTGAAAGAAAAATCTATCTTCTGAACAGCTGAGGGCCAAATTAGATCAGCTCTTGCGAACACTGGGGGTGGGGGAACCTGATGGGATTGTGCTGGGGGAGTGGGGTTTATGGAAGCCAAAGGGACACTTCTTCACATTGCAAATAGGAATGGGGAGGGGTGTGTGATTCCATTCGCTACCATGGCAGGGATGGAGGGTTTAAGTCCTCTCCTCTCCCCTCCCCTCCCCTCCCCTCCCAGTCCAGAATTGGATTGCCTCCCTTGCACCAGCATTTTTTTTTCTCTTTAGTCAGTGCTAAAGATGCAAGTGTTAAAGATGTGAATGTGAAGGAGCAGTCTTCGTTAGAGCAGGATTTCAGAGCAGTACTTTTCATTTACTGCATCGTATGCCAAACCCCTACTGAGGATTTCTCTCCTGTGCTCTTTGGTGACAACTGCAGAGCAATATCGACATTCAGAGATGGATTGGTCCTGAGTTGGTTGCATGGACTCTTCCTTCTTGTATAATCAGCTGAGTTTATAATGGGGCTACATTCGTTTAGTTTAGCTTTATTTATTTATTTATTTGAGATATTTCTATCTCATCTTTTGACAAGTCTCACAACAGTTAAAAAATAATAATACAACAATAACCTAACAATAAAATATGGTTACTAGCATCTTTTCTATTAAAATAACAACCAAAGTGGCTTACAATTAAAACAAATACTCCATTATAACAAAATAAAATTTCACGTTCAATTAAAGAAACAAAACCATAAGAGAATGAAAACTTCAGTTGAAACATAAAAGAGCAGGTCGTTGATTAAAAGGTAGCCTTTTCTTTAAAAAGATATTGTCCATCAAAAGACAGGAAGAGAGGGAGACTAGAGAATCCCCACTCAGAGGGAGTTACATAGTTGTGGCACTAGCTCTCTTATACCCAAATGTAACCCTTGGGTCAGTACCCAGGGCCAGGTTCTGTATCTAGGGGTTGTTCTTCCCTTATGGTTAGTTCTGGCTCAAGCCCCCACCCAGGAAACCTGGGACACCAATTTAGCGATGTCTGACCAGCAACTTCACATACACACCTGAGGTGTAGTACTGGTATTTATTCAAATTTACAATGAGCAACAAGCATAGAGCAACATAGAAAACAACAAGGGTTTGGTCATCTTCCCTCCCTCCCAGGGTCTAGATATGCCAATGGAAGTCTATGTCATTTGGCTTTACTCATTGTTAGTCCAATGAATAGGGATTCTCCAGGCATGAGGTTAGAGGGCCATGCAATATGTTGGACCAGCAGGACCTGGGCTGTATTGGGGGTGAAGGGCTCCACCACCAGGTGGCAGAAGCAGGAAGTGGAGGGATGAGGGGCTCAACCAGCAGTTAGGCTTCTGTGCTTCAGCAGCTTCAAGCCAAGGGTCATTGCTAAACTAGCTCCTCTGTACTAGTGTAGCACCAAGCCTCCCTTCCTAATAGTGATTTCAGTGATTCATCTTAGGAGGGTTACAGCAAGGCTTAGCAATTCCCTGTTGAGGCATTCAGCATGGGGTTAGCTCAGCTCTTCAGTCTTTCCCTTCCTCCAAGATGGAACAGTCTTCAGCAGGCAACAGAGTCAGCTCAGCTCCTTATCCCTCCAGGAAATAACAGCTTCCAGCAGGGGACAGGTTGAGTTCAGCTCTTCTCTTCACAGAGGGGAACTGTAGTTCCCAATCCCCCCCCCCCTTTTACTAGTCTCTTCCCGATCAGAATCCTCTCCCCTGCTCTCCAAGGGTTCTTTAGAGTCAGGGCTCGCCAGCATCCAGTCAGCTCCCATACCGTGGGTGGCTGGCAGAGGTAGAAACACAAGTGTCCCAGCCCCACTCTTTTGTTTCTGAGCTTGTTTCAACACTCACAGAAAGGCATATGCACAACTCCATCCAACATGCAAATGAGCTCCATGCGTGGTGTGGCATGTTTTCCATGCTCCCCCTACCAAGTGGTGCATGCTCTTTTCTTGACACACTTGCCTGACAACTCTGAAGCTGGGCAAGTTCATCTGGGAACAGGAAGCTTATGAGGTAACATGATCCTTAAACCCTTTAGGGCTGCTTGTTGCACTGTACTCAATGTACAGGTGACTTAACATAAGAACCGTGCTGGATCAGACCAAAGCATCCTGTTCACACAATGGCCAATCAGCTGCCCACGGAGCAGCCACAAGCTGGTTACTCCAAGCTTCTGTTCCGTAGGATGCTCTTCCAGGGACCATAGGATTGCTTTCTTAACCTCTGTTTCAAAGCTTTCCTGCCTTCAGAAATGGTCAAGCGATTCCCAGAGCTCCTGAGAATTAGAACAATATCTGCTACCATCTCCTCCGAGAATGACATGCTTCTGTTTAATCTAAGTCTGGATATGTGGAGCAGCAAAGGTTGACAATAGGCCCGGCCAATGCTATTGATCCTGGTTTTGTTTTTCGCTTTCTCAAAACATGAATGTCTTTGTGCTCTTAAGTTATTAAATAAAAGCTTGGCATTATGCGTTACAAAATGCAAAAAGAAATCTTTGACTTAAATAAACTGGTTAAAATTGAGGGGGGGGGAATTATTTTAAAAAAGAAAGGAAAGGAAAGCCCACAAGCAGGATATTAGTGCAGCATCCTCCTCACACCCGTATCCTGGCAACTGGTATACACAGGCATACTGCCTCTGATACTGGAGGTATACAGGGCTAATTCCTGCTCTGTTCTTCTAGTAAGCAACACTTCTTGCCATGTGCTAGTGAGGGATGTCAGTGAACAAATTTGCCATCATTTTTATCCCTTAATTCAGGCATACCTTTATATGGGGGTTTGGAAGCTTCTCCAGGTACCCTTCGCTGCTCTCCTTTGAGAGGGAGCTGGTATTGATAGTGTAACACAATAATGAAAATTAAAATGATTAGCCTGGCAATGTTTAAGGCTGAGCTTGCATGCTAGGTTTTTTTTGGGGGGGTGGGGGGATGGGGAAGGGTCCAACAGGGAACTCTCACTACAAGCTGACTTCTTCCCAGTAATTATTCTTTATTTGTTCTTTTGAGTGCACCCCCATGGGTGAATAGGGGGCCAAGCTAGAAATGATGCCCATTGCAGGAATTCAACTAATATGCACAGGGTTTTCTTTTGCTATAAGTAGCAGCCATGGGGGAGAATAAGCAGCCTTTGAAGGCAGGGAGGGGAAGTTTCACTCTTTCTCTCTCTGTCCTGGTCCTGAGAAAAGCTGCCTCTATTTGCATTTCAAGGAACAATTCCATTGGCACTAACAGGGCTTCCCTTGAAATGGAAACAGCAGCAGAATCATGACAGTAGACTTCCTTCCCCAGCCCCCCAGCTGCTATTTACATAATAAAAAGTTTGCATGTATTCATGTGGGAAGACCTAAAGATGGTACTGCAAACGCTGGTAACTTCGAGGCTTGACTTCTGCAATGTGCTGTACATAGGGCTACCTTTGTGCCTAGTTCGGAAACTTCAGCTAGTTCAAAATACGGCAGCCAGGTTGGACACTGGTACACCTAGGGGTGACCATATTTCACCAGCTTTAAAATCACTCCACTGGCTGCCAATTAGTTTCCGGGCGAAGTATAAAGTGTTGGTTATTACCTTTAAAGCCCTACATGATTTGGGTCCAAGTTACCTGCGGGATCGCCTTCTCCCGTACAATCCTCCCCACACACTCAGGTCCTCTGGGAAAAATTTACTCCAGTCAGCAAAAACTAGGCTGACAACTGTTACCCAGAGGACCTTCTCTTCTGCCTCTCCCAGACTGTGGAATGGCCTGCCAGGAGAGATTCATCAACTTAACAGTCTCCCGGAATTTAAGAAAGCCATAAAGACTGATCTCTTCTGGCAGGCCTGCCCAGTTGAATTTTAAGATGCCTTTTAATAATGTATTCGTTTTACATGCTTTTAATTAGTTATATGTATTCTATGGTGTTTTGTATTTGTTGTTGTACCCCGCCTCGATCTAGAGGGAGAGGCAGGTATGCAATGAATAAATAAATATATGATGATGATGATGATGATGATGTCTGGTTTAACATTGAGATACCATAGACAGCTGGTCTTCCAATAAAATGTAAACTGCCTGTTTTCATTCAATTGTTTCACCACACTCGTAAGAAGGTAAAACAAGAAGATAAACATGGAAATTTCATAATATTATATTGCAAAACAGACACATGTCAAGTCAGTCATAAATATTGACATGATGCTTTTCCAGGAATTCAAATTAATTCTGGTCCAGTTGCATCACATGACCAACCAGCAATTATGATGATGATGATGTCTGGTTTAGCATTGAGATACCGTAGACAGCTGGTCTTCCAATAAAAATTTAAACTGCCTGTTTTCATTCAATTGTTTAACCACACTCGTAAGAAGGTAAAACAAGACGATAAACATGGAAATTTCATAATATTATATTGCAAAACAAACACATGTCAAGTCAGTCATAAATATTGACATGATGCTTTTCCAGGAATTCAAATTAATTCTGGTCCAGTTGCATCACATGACCAACCAGCAATTATTATTATTATTTACATTTCTATATCACCTCATAGCCGAAGTTCTCTGGATGGTTTACATAAGATTAAAACAATTAAAAATGATATACAAAATTTTAAACCATAAAAACATAATTTACCACATTTATTATGAGGTACCTTTTCTATAAAATGCTGAAGGTGACTTAGAACTAAATTTAAATTACAAAAGCACAAGAACAGACATTCATAACATTGTTTTTTAAAAATACTAATAGCAGATGTTTTTAAAAAATGCTTAAAGCAGATGCATTAATAAATGCAATAACAAAATAACCCAGCCTTAAAAACTAAAGCAAGTTAAGAGAGATGACAATTAAAAACTACATTAAAGCAAAAAAGGCTTTTTGCAGGCAAGAAAGTATTTACCTTTCAGTGAAACCTCGAAAATGGTGAAGGTTGGCCAGGTTTCCTAGGGAGATAGTTCCACAGAGTAGTTTGCTAGCCACTGAAAATGCTATCCCCAGGGACGCATTTCCTTAAAAGATGGAACAGAGAGAAGGTCAGCCTTCCTTAATCGGGTAACATCCTGATGTTTTGGACAACAGTTCCCAGCATCCCTGATTATTGGCCATGCCAAAACATCTAGTGTGTAGCAAGTTGTAGAAGGCTGGAGTAGACTGTCATTACTAGAACGCAAGTCTAGGGAAGGAATGTATGGGTGAATATATTCCCCAAGGTATATTAGGCCATAGCTGTTAAAGGTAATAATCAGCAACTTGAATTGAGCCCAGATTAAGCTAACTGGTAACCAATGAAATGTAACAACAATAGGAAGCTGCCTTCTAGTCAATCAGACTATTTGTCCTTCTAGCCCAGTATTGCTGACACTGACTGGCAGCATATCCCCAGGGTTTCAGATAGGAGTCTTTCCCAGCCTTACCTGGAGATGACAGGGATTGAACCTGGGACCTTCTGCATGCAAAGCAAGTGCTCTATCACTGAGCCACGGGGCAGGCAATGCCTCATCATACACTGGTCTGACACAGGTAATGCCTATTCCATGAGTCATGTTGGCCATTTCCTATCCCCACCCAATTCAGAAGTGCAAGCTGATTCAGATGGTAATGCCCAACACAGCTATATGCAAGCTTGGAGCTGGCGGGAACCAGAGGCTCTGGATCTCAGATCAGAAGCCCTCAAAGTGTGAGGTCCCCACTCCCAGCATATGCATTGGGTGTCCCAAGAGAAGGGCTATCCCTACCACAAGGAAAGGAGAGGTGGCCCTCTCAAGCAGCAGATTTCGGGTGCCATTAAAGGCCGTAGCATGGGAAAGAGACCAGTTGTAGTAATGGAACCTCCACGAGGTGGTTCTCCTGCTCCAAGCCCATTGAAATGAACAAGCCCAATAGCATTATCACACAAACTGTGCCCCATGCTAATTAGTGTGCATGGAGAGGGCTGAGATACCATTTGGATTTTCTGTATCAGGTGACAAGATGTTTTGGTCCAGCCCTGGCCGGGAGACATGAGGGCTACCCAGTCCTTTCAGAACAGAAGGCTGTAAACTGTTTTTTTTCCTAGAATTCCTGAGATCCACCAATCGGAGCCTGGTGTACAACACGTATACTAAGAATTAAATTATTCTGAGCCCAAGAAATTGTTTTGAGTACCAGAACTGAATGGCACTCATAGCCCTTCCACTCAAAAATCCACTCCTGTTTACTCCAAGGTTTCTTCATTCCAGTAGACTATAAGCAAAAGTTCATAACAATAGTGCAAGTTTTTGAGATCTCCAGATGTCTTCATCAGGCAAGATGTTACATAACCTGCTTTTTGTAATATCTTGCCTGATGAAGAGATCTGGGGATCCCAAACATTTGCACATTTTTACGATCTTTTGGTTGGCCCTAATACAATATTACACTAATATGGATTTTGGCAGTTTTCTTATGGTCAGTATGGCTGGCTTTGTTTTTGTTAATTTTCTCATTTCAGTAGTATCGGGGGGGGGGGGGGTCATTTTGTGGCTGCCATGGGAGTGAGTCATAAATCCTGCCCATATACTGAAAATCACCCAGAGATTAACCAATAGATCCAGACCCCATTTTGCATGCTATGGTCATTCTGGCCCAGAAACCTGCATAGATTCCATTCTTTCTTTTTCCTGCCAGGCAGATGGCAGAATTTGCTTCCTGCAGGCAACTCTCACAAGAAGGTGGGATATGTGTGTAAATCTCTATGTTTGCTTTCTGATCTAAAGTGTTAAAGATCTAGAGAATTTTATCTGTAGATATCATACACCCATGCCAGGAAAGTTCTAGGCTTCTTGCTCTTGCTGCTGAAACAATCCCTGGTTTGTATACGAGTCCTTGAGACTGCTAGAATGGATGTCGTAGGGCTAGTTTTTGTTTAACTATCCCTTCTCCCATTTTGTCTTCCTTCCAGGTCCTGCCCAGCCCCCACGGCTCCTGGTTAAAAGCCTCTCCTTGGAGCCCAGTCCAGAACCTCGCTCCCCAGAAGCCCCCCAGAGGCTCATCTCTGATCCAGGACCTGATAGCAACGAAGGGGAAGCAGCCAAGCTACGGCCGCTCAAACGACCCCCAGGACCAAAGCCACAAGGTATTATAAGCTAGTCTCTCCTGGTGATTCCATTCCCAGCACTGGACTCCGTAGAGAATGTGGGGTGAGACACAGTTGTCAGTAGAAGGAGGATTATTCTCAACTTTATTTATTAATTAGTGAGTTTATTATATCTAGATCTGCTTTCCAGTGAACGTTGATTCCAAAAACAGCTTAGAATAAAATGCAACACAGGGTGCATGGCTTTGTACATATGGCAGATTCTTCTGCCCCCTGAGAGTTTATGACTTAGTCCAGAGTTCAGGTCTTTGCTCCAGAAGGAAAGGGGCAGAAGGGGCCACAGGTGGACTGGGCAGAGTGGCATGGGGTGGAGCAGCCTTCTCCAACTTGATGTGTTTGGACTGCAACCCCCATAATTCCAAGCCAATGGCCATGCTGATTGGAAATTGCAGGAATTGCAGTTCAACACAATCGGAGGACAGCTGGTTGGTGCAGGCTGGAGCAGAGCTACCTGATGGTAAAGATGCAGCCTGCAGAAACAGCTGTTTTGTTCATTCTGATTATTTATTTAAAGCCTTTTTTTAAACTCTGTCCTCAGTCAAAAAGGCTCCTGGAGCAGCTTACATACAATCAATAAAAAAAAGACAGTCCCTGCTCGCAGTCTTAAAGGATAGTAAAGGAAAGGGGATGGGGAGGGAAAAGGAAAAAAGCGATCACTTCAGTCTCTGCTGGGGTGTTGTGTGCAATACATGGATTGTTTTTGAAGACAAATGATTCCTCTTTGTTTTCTAGTCCCTCCCAAGCCAGCCCATCTGCAGAGTATCCAATCACCACGGCTTCCTGAATCCATCCCCCCACCCCCATCGCGACCCCTCCCAGCTGATCCCCGCCTGAGCCGCAGCCCCCTGCCAAAGGATGGATCGGGGCCATTATCTGCCGTCTCCTGCCTCATTGAGAAGTTTGAGAGGTGAGTGCTTCAGTAGCTCAAGAAATCCTGCTTCCTTCTGACAGCCGCTGCTTCCCTTTGATGTCACGTCACTTACCATGAGCTGCAGAGACTTCTAAGGGATCCTAGGGTGCTTCCAGACACAGGACTCCTAGCGCTACCAATCATATGACATTGCGCAGCTTTCCATCTCTTCCTCCTTTACGGATTTACTGTGGAAAGTAAAAAGTTGGAAGAAGTGGTGGGAAAACACAAGAGGGTTGCAAGTGGATATTGTCGTCATTTTGATCCATCTTGACCCATGAAGCTGATTGAATGGGAGGTTCAGGACAAATAAAAGGATGTCCTTCTTCACACAGCACATAATTAAACTATCGAATTCACTACCACAAGATGTAGCGATGGCCACTAATTTGGATGGCTTTAAAAGGGGGTTGGAATAATAATAATAATAATAATAATAATAATAATAATAATAATAATAATAATTTATTTCTTACCCGCCTCTCCGTCTGGATCGAGGCGGGGAACAACAATATGATAAAATACATAAAACTGATGAAAACATGACACATATTATTAAAACTGCATTAAAACATCCTAAAATATCCTTAAAACATTCTAAAATTCCACTGGATATGCCTGCCGGAAGAGAACAATTCCTGGAGGAGAAGACTATCAATGGTTACTTGTCCTTATGGCTATGTGCTACCTCCAGTATCACAGGCAGTAAGCTTGTGTGCCCCAGTTGCTGGGGAACATGGGTGGGAGGGTGCTGTCGCACCGTGTCCTGCTTTGTTGGGCCCTGGACGACGGCTGGTTGGCCCCTGTGTGAACAGAGTTCTGGACTAGATGGACCCTCGGTCTGATCCAGCATGGCACTTCTTAGGTTCTTAAAATGCTGTGAATGTGGCAGGGTGATTGAACAATACGTGCCTCATCTGGAAACACTAGAATGTAAAGAACCAAATGAGTGTGTCCTTCACATGGGAAAACTCCCATTTAATCATTACGGAGCCGTGCCTCCAATTTTGCTGTACCTGGTGAGAAGAGCTGTGGATGGATTCCCCCTACCTCTCCCAGACCTTGTACAGACTCACCCTCCATTTGTGTGGGTATACGAGAGAATGGGGTGGGCTGGATCAATGCATCTTTGACTCCCAGAGCAATAACGGGCACTGATGCCACCTTGCCCTACCCATTAACTTCCTTGAACCTCTAGCTGGCCTCTGAGTCTGTAGATACAAAGACAATCTAGGTGGATCCCCGTAGGTCTGATCGCGCATGCCAGTTTTTAATGTGCTGGCTTTTTCGGTCAGGGGCTGTGAGTCCTGTCACTCGCTCAATTCTACTTCCCTGTCCAAAGTGAGGGTAGAATCGACCACCAATCCTGCCTTTGTCACCTTCTGATCTGATACCTACTTCCTACTTCCTTCCCGGAGAACTTGACTGCCCTGATGGTGCGCTTGTGCTTCTCTTCTCCCTTGTAGGGAACCTGTAATCCTGACGGTTGAGCAGCCCCCCTCGCCGTGCCCCAGCCCGGACCTCCCCACCCCAGAGATCGGATCTATGGAGCCCTTGCTCGATCGCCCGGCTTCCTTGGAATCGGCCGAGCTGGCTCACAAACTCCTGGACCTCCTCGCGCTGGAGGGGGGGCAAGAAGCTGTGGGGAATGTGGCCTCCTTGCCGTCTCACGATGGCGGGAAGCTGGCTAACCGAGACAGTGGCATCGACAGCATCAGCTCGCCGTCCAACAGCGAGGAGATCTGCTTCGGGGGTGATGAGGGCCCAGGAGAAGGAGTAGGGGTGCCAGCACCGCCTGCCGCCATCAAGCGCCGCTCGACTCGTGATTCTGAGGGGGACAGTGACATGGATGATGGGAGCGGGGATGAGGCCGAGCTGCTGCCAGAGCTTCCGCCCCCACAGCCAGAGAGGCAGGACTCGGATGAGGTGAGAGGCTTGGCTTGGTCCACCCCGACACTAGTGTGATTGCCCTCCCCGTGCGGGGGATTGCCGCTGCTGAGCCGTTTTATTCCACTCATCCTCGATAAGATGCTCTTTACTCATGTCTAGGCCCGAAGCATAACTGGAAGTCAATCTCAAGGGAGAGAACACCTATTAGAGAGCTGGAAGCCTGGACCAAATCCTTGTCCAGTGTTGCACTCTGGTGCTGGGGTGGTTAATGAATAACATCTGGCCCATACTCATTCATTCATTGATTGCATTTTCCTCCCACTCTTCAGCTGAAAAAGGTTCCCAGGACAACTCACAAAGTTAAGAAATATGTCAGCCCTACCTATAGGTTTTATAGTCTAAGATCCCCTCTACAAGAATTCGGTTTGATGCCTGGTTCTCCGATTATGCGCATCTTCTCGGAAGCGCTTTACCGTAAATTACTGTACGCAGGAGGTAATTGAGCGCACAACTGGTTGCCTTACCAGTTGTTTGAAATGCGCTTTAGAAGTAGTTAATGCGGAGAATCGCTTGTTCACATAGTTAAAATGCGCTTTAACGGCCCGCAGCAAAATAAAACTCGCTATTTAACACGCATTCGATAATGCGCATAATCGGATAAATAACGCGCCTCAACTCCCGATTTGCGCTCCGCTCATGTAGAGGTAAAATTTTAATGAGACTTGAAAGAGCTTTAAACCTCTCGTGTAGAGGCAGCCTAAAAGACATGACACGAAAGGAAAGGAGATTAGGAGGGAGGAGGACATATGCCTGTTTGGGAGTGTCAGTTCAGGGGTTGAAGGTAGAGCTATTTCCGCGGGACTGAAATGCACTCGGTGGGGCTACATTACTTATCCCTTCGGATCTTTTGACTGCCTGGTCATAGTCACTTGCAGGATAGTGTAAGCCCTTTCAGTTTATGTTTACGGGAGAAGCGGGAATTCTAATCCACCCCTAGTGATTATGGGAACTGAGCCGAGGGATAAGTGCAATATGCATTTCACAACCTTTTCTAGGCCTGAATGGTAACTAGAGGAAAACAGCTCAGATGGGAAGAGGTATGGGGTATGTAAAGACCCATTGGAGAGGGGAAAAGCATGGACCAATCCCGTGTCCAGTTTGTATGGTGCATCCTGGCATTTGAGGTGAAAGTAGTGGGAAGTGAATTAAGGTTTGGTTCATTTACCCTTTAGGATTTAATTTATTCCCCTTTATCCCTTCATCAGATGACAGTTCCACAGAAGGTTTTCCGAATCGCCAACGAGCTTTTCCAGACAGAAAAGGCCTATGTATCTCGCCTATATCTGCTGGACCAGGTAATCTGCATGCTGTGCAGAGTATCCAAAAACTGCTATTGTGCATGTGCTGTTTTTCTGAAACCTTTGGGCAAAAGTAGCCTCTCTTGCAAGGCGTGCCCCATGGCATCAAGTGGAAGGCCCACTGGCAGGGCTGTTGTGCACTGGTGGGATTGGGGCATACATTTATCTCTGTTTGTAGGATTACGGACTCAGTTTTACAAGCCGCTGGTTGTGGCTGTACAAATGGGATTTAGATCTAAAACAGGGGGGAACAACTTACGGCCTGGCAGATGTTTTGGCCTACCATTCCTATCAGCCCTAGCCAGCAAAGCTGATACGGAGGGATGCTGGGAGTTGTAGGCCAAAACATTTGGAAGGCCACAAGCGGCCAGCCCCTGGTCTAGGAGCATAGACTATGGAGAAAGCGGTCAGGGTGGTGGCGCTGCCAACCATGGACTTCAGGATCGATGGTGGATGTTGTTTCTTAAGTGAATGTGGGCTGCTCCGAGGCCCGGCTGCATCCTGCATGTCGCTGAAGTGTCTTCCGCCTTCTAGGTCTTCTGCGCCCGTTTGCTGGAGGAAGCACGCAGCCGAAACTCTTTCCCAGCTGACGTGGTGATGGGCATTTTTGCCAACATCTGCTCCATCTACTGCTTCCACCAGCAGTTCCTGCTCCCAGAACTGGAGAAACGCATGGAAGAATGGTGAGGAGGATTTGGTTGGCTCAGCATAGGCGTGTGGATGCCTAGTTGTGGTTTTCCGTGTGTGTGTGTGTGCATTTTCTTTTTTAAAAAACTTTAATTTGTTTTAAGATTTAAAGATGTCATTGGCAACCCGTACAGCATCAAAGATAGTTCTGAAGAAATCTCATGAGTTTGGTATGGTAGCTATTGTGGTATGTTTTTATCTGCATGGAATTTTAAATTTGATTTCCATTTTATTTGAATGGAAGTGGTGTGTGTGTGTGTGTGTGTGTGTGTGTGGTGAGGTGTTGTTGTTCCTGTTTCCGCAGCTTGAAGATTAAGCCGTTTGGGGTGATCTCAGGTCTTGGTGTTGCTAATCTGAAACCCCTCAAATGAATCGTAGTGCTTGAAGCTGTTCAGTGCAGGCTCTGCAATGCAGGCTGCAACTGCAGCATCCCTGAGAGATGGCTGCCCTGCCTCTGCTTGAACACCTCCAGTGAAAGAGAGCCCATCACTTCCTGAGACAGTCTGTTCCAGGCATTTATTTTCTTACTGCAAGGGTGGACAACTTGTGGCCCTCCAGATGTTTTGGCCCACAACTCCCAGATTCCCTCAGCATTAGCTGTCTTGCCTAGGTCTGATTGGAATTGTAGGCCAAAACAATTGGAGGGCTACAAGTTGCCCACTCCTGACCTTCTGCATAATGAGTCTCCCAAATACTCCCTTCTTTTCTGCCCCTCAGCACCATCGCCTGCTTGTCTTTTACTAAGAGGCTAATCTGATGAGCCAGATGATTCCCAGCATCAACTCCATTCAGCTTGTTCTCTTTGAACGACATGGCTCCTCTGCCATCACCCTTTTTTGCCGTCTTCCCTCCTGAGCTACCGTCTGCCTCCCAAACCACAGCCTGCAGTGTGAAAGCTCCTGCCCTGTCTGTCTAGCTGTCTGAGCATGGAGGACACCAGAGAGAAGTAGTTTAGGGGACCACAAAGGATGATACCTTGAGCAGGAACTCTTGGATCACAGCCGTGTCTTCATTATTGGCGATCTTTCTCATCCAAACCTGTTTGTTTTAGTGCAACCTGTCCTGCCCCTTAGAAAGTCCACAAGCCATACACCCCACCTGGTTAGGATTTTCCTACCACTGCATTGAATGGCTGTTCTTGCAGAACATTGTGGGTATCCACCAGGTGTAACAGCTGAGGTGTTTTAGGGCCTTTTCATCACCTTGTCCCCGATGTTGTTTAACATCTATATGAAGACCGCTGGGAGCGGTCACTAGGGGATTTAGAGCCAGATGCCATCAGTATGCTGACGACACGCAGCTCTATCTCCCTGTGGCATCTGAATCAGGTGAGGCTGCGCAAGTCCTGGACCTGTGCCTAAACTCAGTAATGCTCTGGATGGGGGCCAATAAACTGCAGCTGAATCCTGGCAAGACGGAAACCCTGTGGGTGAGTGGTTCCCAAGTCCGGGAGATAAGCTCATTGCCTGTTCTGGATGGGGTTGCACTCCCTCTGAAAGGTCAGGTTCATAGTTTTGGGTACTTTTAGATCCATCTCTGTCACTGGTGGCCATGTGGCCACAGGGGCTCAGAGTGCCTTTTACAAGCTTAGCCCGTTTTACTAGCTTCGCCTGGTTTGCTACAGTCTCTCCTGGACAGGGATAGCTTATCTACGGTGATACAGGCATTAGTAACCTCAAGGCTGGACTACTGCAATGTGCTCTGTGTGGGGCTGCCCTTAAAGCTGCTCCGGAAGCTGGAGCTAGTGCAGAATGCAGCAGCTCGGCCATTTATTTATTTATTACATTTGTATTCCGCCCCATAGCCGAAGCTCTCTGGGCGGTTTACATAGGATTAAAAACAATTAAAAACAATATACAAAAATTAAAACAGCAAAAACATACAACATACACACAATCTGTACATTTAAAAACCACTTCAACACTTCAAAAAGCTACAAAAACAAAACAAAACAAACCCAGGCTCCTCAGATATTGCCAAATGCCTGAGAGAAGAGGAAAGTCTTGACCTGGCGCCGAAAAGATAACAACGTTGGCGCCAGGCGGGCCTCGTCGGGGAGATCATTCCACAATTGGGGAGCCACCACAGAGAAGGCCCTCTCTCTTGTTGCTGACCTCCGAGCTTCCTCGGAGGAGGCACTCAGAGGAGGGCCTTATATATTGAACGTAGTGTTCTGGTAGTTTCATGTCGGGAAAGGCGTTCCATCAGGTATTGTGGTCCCAAGCCGTGTAAGGCTTTATAGGTTAAAACCAGCACCTTGAACCGGGCTCTGAAACATACAGGCAGCCAATGCAAGCGGGCCAGAGTAGGTCTTATATGTTTGAACCTACTGGTTCCAGTTATCAATCTGGCCGCTGCATTTTGCACAAGCTGCAGCTTCCGAACCACCTTCAAAGGCAGCCCCACGTAGAGTGCATTGTAGTAATCTAACTTGGAGGTTACCAGAGCATGGACAACTGAAGCCAGGTTATCCCTGTCCAGATAGGGACGTAGCTGGGCCACCAACCGAAGTTGGTAGAAGGCACTCCGTGCCACTGAGGCCACCTGCGCCTCAAGTGACAGAGATGGTTCTAGGAGAACCCCCAAGCTACGAACCCGCTCCTTCAAGGGGAGTGCAACCCCATCCAGAACAGGTTGAACACCCTCCATCCGGTCAGCGGAACCACCCACTAACAGTGTCTCGGTCTTGTGTGGATTGAGTTTCAGTTTATTAGCCCTCATCCAGTCCATTGCCGCAGCCAGGCACTGGTTCAGCACATCCACAGCCTCACCTGATGAAGAGGAAAAGGAGAAATAGAGCTGCATGTCATCAGCGTACTGATAACAACACACTCCAAAACTCCGGATGACTGCACTCAACGGTTTCATGTAGATGTTGAACAGCATGGGGGACAAAACTGACCCCTGCGGAACCCCATACTGGAGAATCCACGGGGCCGAGCAATGTTCCCCAAGCACCACCTTCTGGAGCCAACCCCCCAAGTAGGAGCAGAACCACTGCAATGCAGTGCCTCCCACTCCCAACTCAGCCAGTCGTCCCAGAAGGATACCATGGTCGATGGTATCGAAAGCCGCTGAGAGATCAAGGAGAATCAACAGAGTCACACTCCCCCTGTCTTTCTCCCGACATAGGTCATCATACAGGGCGACCAAGGTTGTTTCCGTACCAAAACCAGGCCTGAAACCTGACTGAAATGGATCCAGATAATCAGTCTCATCCAAGAGTGCCTGGAGTTGGCTCGCAACCACCCGCTCCAGGACCTTGCCCACGAATGGAACATTTGCTACTGGCCTGTAGTTATTAAGATTTTCAGGGTCCAGGGAAGATTTCTTTAGGAGTGTCAGGCGTTGCCCCTTTTCAACATGTAACTTCTTTGCTGAGGGAAATGCACTGGCTACCTATTGGCTACCAGGCCAGGTTTAAGGTTTTGGTACTAGTGTACAAAATCCTAAACAACTTGGGTCCAGGATACCTGAGAGAGCACCTTCTCCCTCACCAACCTGCCCAGCCACTGAGGTAATCTGATGGCACGTTCCTAGTGGTTCCACCTGGACGTATGGCTCAATTGGAGTCCACCAGGAGAAGAGCCTTCAATGTAGTGGCTCCCTTCTTTTGGAACTCCCTGCATTTGGAAGGCAGGCAGGCGCCAACATTGTATTGTCTTCAGTGCCTCCAAGAAGCTTTCCCAGAATGACTGGCCGTGGTTTTATCTGCACTTTGTTTCTTTTAAAAATGTAATTTTAAGAACATTTTTATTCTGATTTTATTCTTTTACCTTATTTGTTTACCACTCCGAAATCCTCGAATAGGGAGCGGTATAGAAATATTGTAAATAAATAAATTACCTGGTGTGAAAAAGTTTGACAGGGAACCCAAGGCAGTTGCAGCTTCCTAATGAGTGTATGTGTATATGATGTGTATCTGCCAATACAAATTTGTCCACACTTGTTGATACTTATCCCTTGCAAGTGTGCATTTGAACAACTTAGGTGAACACTTGAAAAAAAAACCTATAGGTCAAATTCGCACAGGACACTAAGGCAGGATTATGGAGAGTCTTGGCTTATTGTGAATGAGCTGTGTGCTCAATATCAAGGTTTAGTCCTCCCAAGTTCTCTTCTGTTTTCCTAAGTCCTTTGTCTTTCCTAGAAAGCCATAGCTCTCTGCAAAATTCAAGCCCATAGCTTGATTTAGTTGTTTGATAGAAAGTCTGATGTCCCTCGCATCCTCATCCTATGTCCACTCCCGGTCAGAGTATTCTATTGGGCTTGCAGATAGAATCTGGATGCTTTCCTGCTCTGTGAACAAGGCATCTCGATTTCCCCGTCAGTCCTGGATCTGTCTCCTCTTCCTATCTCTTTTTGTTTCCGTTCTCCCAGGGACCAACACCCCCGCATTGGGGACATCCTGCAGAAACTGGCCCCCTTCCTCAAGATGTATGGCGAGTACGTCAAGAACTTTGACCGTGCCATGGAGCTTGTCAACACCTGGATGGAGCGCTCAGCACAGTTCAAGGGCATTATCCATGAAGTACAGGTGAGCCCGGTCACCTGTGATCTAGTTCAGGATGCTCTCAAACTTACTGTTGTAGCCAGTGTCCCACGTTCCCCCACCCCAAGGAACAAAGCAACACAGTCAAACAGCTGAGCCTACCCAGATGGCACAACTACGATGTTTTTTAGACATGGAGGCTGGCTTCGATATAGCATTTTTTCCTTAGTGTTCAAAGCCCTTGTAATATTTTATTAATAGAGCTTTTATTGACTTTATCCTTAAAGAAAAGAAGCAAAAACCTTTTGCAAAAAAGGTAAAGGATTGCTTCATTGCACCCACCACCATCACAGGGGGCAGGTCTACCATGAGGTGGAGTGAGGCAGTTGCCTTAGGCAGCAGATTTTGGGTGTCATAAAAGGGCAGCAAATGGTTAGTTCTTTACTTTGTTATGACTATGGGTGCCTCTACAAGAGGCATTTAAAGCTCTTTCAAGGCGCATTAAAAAAAATACCTCTACAAGAATGGAGCGCAAATCGGGCGTAGAGGTGCGTTATCTCCCCGATTATGCGCATTATCAAATGCACGTTAAATCGCGAGTTTTATTTTGCTCCGTCCGTTAAAGCGCATTTTGACTGTGTGAATAAGCGCTTATGCGCATTAACTACTTGTAAAGCGCATTTTGGACATCTGTTAATGCGCTTCGCCGCCTCTCGCCGCCTCTCGTGCAGAGGGATTAGGCGTAAATGCGCTTCTGCAATTATGCGCATAATCGCCTAACCAGGCGCAAAAGTGAATCCTTGTAGAGGGGACCTATATTTCTACTGCCAGGGATGGGGAGAGGTGATTGTGGGATTTCTGCCTCATGTCCCAAAATAACTTGTCTGGCTTTGGATACTATGCACCTTGACTTGAGGAGGCAAACAGATGAAGCTACACAGATTGCTGCTCTGCCTCAGACAGCAAAATGTTTTGGGCCGGCCCTGAACCAGCACTGTTGTTCCACACAGTAGTGTGTGTCGATGTGGGGTGAGGGATGGAAAGAGAGAACCATACTTCTGCTTGGTGGCCTAAATAAGACCAAAATGAAATCCGACTGTTTGGACGGGGTCATCAGGAAGGAGCTCCCGTCCCGGTGACAGCTCATGACTCTCTAGGGAAACTTGCCCTAGATTCCGAGAACTCTGCCTCCAGCTCACTGGGTCCCAGTTCCCTCCAGGGGCAGGCATGTTGTCATTGGAGAACAGTCAGGCAGACAGCTCTCTTGAGATTGCTCTCTGTTGCAGCGGGAAGAGATATGTGGGAACCTGACCCTGCAGCACCACATGCTGGAACCCGTCCAGAGAATCCCTCGCTACGAGCTGCTGCTGAAGGACTATCTCCTCAAGCTGCCACAGGACTCGCCAGATTGCAAGGATGCCCAGAGTGAGTGCAGCTGTAGGGGGTGATAGAGAGCAGGGCAGGGAAGGTCAGGAAGTGAAGGGAGTGCCATGTGCCACTGCAAGCACAGGAACGGGGCTTCATAGAGGTTGCTGGGCTGTGAAACTGTAGCCTGGGTTGCTAGGGGACTCTTGCCCTGCCTCCCAGGACTTCCTAGACCATCTAAATCGCTCAGCAGCATGTTTTCTCGGGATGACATCTGGAAAATTGAGGAAGGGGTGGGAGGGCAAGGCAAGTAAGGCTCCAAACCCAGACCACTTACGGTGGCCATGCGTGGCTAGCGCTGTGGCCACTGGGAACCCTCCCTCTACATGCATGGTTTGCCTCTGGGCTGGCACCTTGGGGGCAGGCAGTACCACGCAGTGAGCCAGGTTTAGCTTGGGGGGGGGGGCTCCAGTTGCTGATGTTTAATATAAATGACAGACCCAGAGTCTAGATGCCCCCTCCCTGTCCCAGCCCCTTCAGTCAATTTGAGTGGCAGCATTCTGGTAACCACCCTGCATGACTTTTATTTTTCTGGATGTCCAAATACTGGCGTGCTGTATTTCTGCTGTTAGTTCAGTTGGAGGCACTGTGTGGAGTTTGGCTAACCGAGCCATGTGGGCTCTCATCTTTTCCTCTTGCTCAGAATCCCTGGAACTTATTGCAACTGCTGCAGAACACTCCAATGCAGCTATCCGCAAAATGGTAAGAGTTGGGGGGAGTTGGAGTTCGCCAGAGAAGAGGGTTCCTTTTTCTCAGAACTAGGAGGGTACTGTGAACGGGTTAGAGCTGGATGCTTACGAGGGTTGAGCCCGTGCTCTGGGTGAGAGTGCGACAGGCCAGCAAGCCCATCTCAGGCAACCAATATTAGGTTTGCTAGATCATCGTTCACCTTGAGCCATATGGGAGCCTGCAAGGGAAGAAGGGACCATAGCTCAGTGACAGAGCAGCAGCTGTGTATGCAGAAGGTCCTAGCATCTCAAGTTTAAAAAAATAAGGGAAAAGTCCAGCTAGCCATTTATGGGAAAGACACGTGCCAGGAAGCCTAGAGAGAAGTCAGTGCTAGGCTACAAGGACAAGTAATCTGATGTACCCTAAGCCAGCTTCCTGTGTTCTGACCAAGGGCAGGCAACCCAGTGCCCTCCAGATGTCTTTTGCCTACAGTTCCCATTAGCCCCAGCCAGCCTAGGCAATGGTCAGGGATAATGGGAATTGTAGTCCAAAACATCTGGAAGGCACCAGGTTGGCTTGTTCTAATCGGTTCTATATCACCAGCTGGAAGCACTTGCCTCCCGTCTCCCTCCCCATCCGTCTGTTTGTCCGTCCATCCGTCCACCCATCCATCCACATCAAGATCTGCAGCAGGGTCTCTCATCCCTGCTTGCCCAGTGTCCCAAACTGCTCCCGCCTTGCACTTCTCAAATCTCTCACCCCTACAATTCTGCTTCCTGCATCTAAGCTCCAGCTAGGCTGTTCCCAGCCCCCTTTGCCCTGTACTCGGCTCCATCAATTTCCTTGTGGAGACTTGCATCCAACGCTATTTGGAACCGAGCCTTGCATTCCAACTTTTAATAAGTAAAAGCTGGAAGGTATGTAGTGTCATTTACTTGTGCCTGTAACTCCTTCTAGGAGAGGATGCACTCATTGCTGAAGGTGTATGAGCTGCTTGGAGGTGAGGAAGACATAGTAAATCCCACTAACGAGCTCATCAAGGAAGGGCACATCCTGAAGCTTTCTGCCAAGAATGGTACCACGCAAGACCGGTACCTGATCCTGGTGAGAAGGGGCGGTGGGAGTTTGCCCTTACTTCCTCCCCCTCCGCCATCTGACCCAACTGGGGTAGGGGGCATGGCAGGAAGCCCCTCTGCATCATACGATCTCATTGTTGACTCCTTTTCTTTTGTCCTAGTTCAATGACCGGTTGCTGTACTGTGTGCCAAAGCTGCGTCTTATTGGCCAGAAGTTCGGAGTCCGTGCTCGCATAGATGTAGAAGGGATGGAGGTAAAGGAGGAAGGGAGCAACGGGAGAACTGTACAAATTCAGGGTTCTAGATGACCAATAAACGTCTTGATTCTTATCCTACTCTGTCGGCTAAAACTGGGGACATGTTGATTAGAACTTCAAAGCGGGAAGGGAAAGAATTGTCCCCACCTGGGTGATTCTTTGTTCTTCTTCTAGGCTCTGGAAAAGGGAATTAATCTAGTGTGATATGTTTGGGTCAGACTGTGAATCTGCAGGATGGAATGGTATGGTATGGAGAAAGTGGATAGGGAGACATTTTTCTCCCTCTCCCATAATACTAGAACCCAAAGGGGTCATCCCATGAAGCTGAGTGGTGGGAGATTCAGGACAGATAAAAGGAAGGACTTCTTCACACAGCGGAACATTAGTTAAACTATGGAATTTGCTACCACAAGATGTAATGATGGACACCAATTTGACTGGCCATAAAAAGGGATTAGACAAATTCATCAAGGATAAGGCTAACCATAGCTACTACTCATGGTAGCTGCATATTTTCTCCAATCTCAAAGGCAGAATGCCTCTGTATACTAGTTGCTGAGGGACACAAGTAGGAGGATGCTATTGCTTTAATGTCGTACTTGTGGGTTTCCATAGGTTCTGTAGTTGGCCACTGTGTGAAGAGAATACTGCACTAGATGAACCTTGGTCTGATCCAGCAAGGCTCTTATGTTTTTTTTAATAGTCATGATTTAATTACTCATCAGTTGCTGACCTGCCACTGAATGGATGAATTGGCGCCATTTGAAATGCATTTACTTGAGATGATGCTGGAAGTTCTTTTTTTTTTTTTTAAAAATGTACTTTTTATTTATGATATTTTTTCTATTATGTTTTCAACTAAATGACAAAGTCCCTTGTAGAAAACAATTATGAGGAGGTTTTAAAATAGCAATAGTGTACAAAACAATACAAAACCGTTGTGGGGGTGGAGAAGCTGGACAAATCAGGAATAAAATTTAACCCAACAGAATTGTTTATTCAGATGTCAAATAAATAAATAAATAAATAACAGAAGCGTATTCTAATTTAATATGTGAGGAAACTATGACCCTATTCAGACGACACACTAAGCCACAGTGGTTAAGTATTTTGAGCTAAACATTATGGCTTAGTGTGTTGCATCCTAACTGTGGTAGCTACATAACCATGATTTAAATACGCTTACTAACCATTTGCTGCAAAAGGGTTAGCAGCCTAACCATGGCTTAGCGTGTCGTCTGAACAGGCCCTTTGAGTGGTCTTTTATATTTCTGATTAGTTGAGTCTAGTGCAGCTAGGAATGGGAACCATTTCTCCCAGAAATCATCACGGTGGGAAGTTCTAAGGACAGTGTTTGATGTGCGATGATGACTTGTTCACATGCGCATGTTGCATTGGGTCAAGCGGCAAGCATGCATGTGCAAACCAATCTTAATGCCTTCCCTTCTTTCCTACCCTGCAGCTGAAAGAGACCAGCAGCCTCAATGTGCCCCGGACCTTCCTTGTGTCAGGGAAGCAGCGATCCCTAGAGCTTCAGGCCAGGTACAGCCAGCAAACCCTGTCGCACCGTGTTCCCTTTCTCATCTCTCATCCAGCAATGTGATTTTGCTACCCCAGTGACTCCCCCCTCCGTTGCTTCTTATCTTCTGTTGGGTGAGACCAACAGGGACCCTGGACCAGTCCAGTTCAGCCTTTCCCAAACGGAGACCCCCCAGGTGTGCTGGACTCCGAATCCCATCGTCACCCAGTCACCACAGTCAGTGGCCATGCTGGCTGGGGGATGATGGGAGTTGAATACACCAGTCATCTGGAGGGCATCCAGTTGAGGAAGGCTGACCTCTCCCACTCCCACTACTCCAACCTCCCCAAGATCAGGCTAACTGCATCCCTATTGTATACTAATGTAATGTAAAGATCTAATGTAAACGCCTCCATCAGCATGTCCTCCATCAACATTTCTCATTCTTCCTTAGGACTGAAGAGGAGAAGCGAGACTGGATCCAGGTAACTGCTGGTCTTTCTCACCTGCCGCATAATGCTATCTTTTGTATCACCATGGGAGGTGAAGGAAATTGTAGAGGATCTCTTGCACAGTTACATCTAGACCTCCCATCCTACAAAGCCCTTTTGTGGCTGGCTGGCTGGCTGGCTGGCTGGTTGAGGAGGCCTCTTTTAATTAATGGTGGAGAGGGTGGGATTTCTAGACCACAGTTGCCTGGAGGGCTTTCGTAGACCCAGCAGAGAAGGAGAGGGCTCACAGGACAAGACTGTACCTCTTCAGTCAGGAATAATGTGAAGTGGAGTGACCTTGGGTGTTCCCCAACAGACAGCTTCCAGTGCTAGCAGTCACAAGGCACTGTGTAGTTTATTCTGTCTTTCCCCGTTAAGGGACTATTGTGGAAAGAAAAAAGCCGGAAGGAACAGTGGGAGAACGCAGGAGGGTTGCAAGTGGCAGATGGCCTCTGGACCCCCTGTGAATTGAAGCAGGACAGCGGTGCCATAAACGTCTTGCCTGGAAGCACCTGCTTGGCAAGGGTGCATTCTGGCAGTGTGGAGCAGCACACCCAGAGGCAAGGCAGATCTGTCCAACTGGCATGCCTTGCATTCGATAGTGAAACAGGTCCATGGCGTTGGGCAGACACTCACCAAGGGCCTGCGTTTGGTGGTGCGGCAGGCCTGCATACTTAGCCCAGTGCCTGCATCCCTGCATGATAGGGAGAGTAGGAGGCTGAGAGTAGAGAGGAGTGAGAGATCAGAGGGGAGAGAAAGAGCTATGCTCTCTCTCTCTCTCTGTTTGTGTCTCTGTCTCTCTCTTCCACCTATTCTTCAGTATGTGCCAAACAGAAACTAGGATTGGAGAGGTGTGTGGGCGCAGGGGGTCCCCTCAGCCTGGCGGTCCTTGCTGCACTGCAGAGACTGGGATTCTGCTTCCCTTTCCAGTTCAGAGATCTGTTTATCTGTTACAACAAAGACTCTCTTGTTAAAACCGTCAGGCGATACAGGCAACGATCCAGAAGCACGAGCAAACTCTGGAGATGTTCAAGCAGCTGGTCAGCGAAGATGAAACGCCGCCCAATTCGCCTGTGAGTCCTCGCTCCGTATTTGTTTATGTGTGCGTGGAGCTTAGGAACTTGGAAGTGTTTTCAAAAGGAAGCTTCCTAAGGATCTTGGTTGGATCCTGAGCCAACGTTGCATTCTGAAGCTTTTTTGGACCTCCCTGGCTTTGTGGCCATGACGTAAGGCTTTGACTATTTGCCTGAATGTTGAGGCTTGGGTTGGCTAGAAGTAGAAATGGCTTCTTCCTGGTATGGCTTTTTGCTAGATAGACATCTCCTCCTGCTTGACCTACTATTCCCCCACATACAGGGGTGTGAATTGGGCCGACGGGCACCCACACCGATCCGGGAAAAAGAGGTGACCCTGTGTATGCAGTGCAAGGAGCCCTTCAACGCCCTCACCAAGCGGAGGCATCATTGCCGGGCCTGTGGCCACGTGAGTGTGTGCAGCCGTGGGACTATGCATTTCACACTGCCCTCCCTCCCTCCCCTCCTCAGTTTGTTTGCATTTCCCCCCCATAGTAGCCTCTTTGGAGAGAGGGCAAGGTACACATTTTGTGTATGAACAAGCCAATCTTGTCTGCATGTTCACTCTTGTCCCTCCTTCTTATCCTGAGGCGATCTTCCCCAGCCTCATGTCCTCCAGATCTTATTGGACTCAAACTCCCATTGGCCCGAGCCAGCATGGCCAATGGGCAGGAGTTCTGGGAGTTGTCGTCCAAAACATCCCACCCGCTGAGACCATCTCATCCCAATGCCCCTGATAACCTGGAGCCGTCAAATTCAGTAAAATGAAGTGATAAAGTTCTTCTGTAGGATTGCTCTGCTGCTGGTGTGGGTTTGTTTGTTGTCTTTTGCACTGTGTCCCCATCGGAGGGGGCGGGGGAGCAAGGGTCTTGCACATCAGATAAATAAATGATGGTATTCGGACAAAGGCAAGGCTGAACCTGTCTCTCTGGGCCTGCTGATTTTTACTATGTGGGGATTAGTTTTAATTCAGACGCGCAACACCCCCACCCCCTGGGAGCCTGACATGGAGCGCCTTCAGATGGGGGGAAATCACGTCCCCATACCGTTGGCTCTGAAGCTGCATCTCTTCCGCTTCTGTAACCAGAGCTCCAATTACTCGGAGGGAGAGAGCAGGAAGTGAAGCGACCACATGGCTGGTGCAACTTCAATGCTGTTTAATGGCACAACGCCCTCTACTGAACGTTTAGTAGCAGAACTTCTCCTGCACACGGCAGGAAATAGCGACATCTCTCAGAGGTTGGCTTTTCAGAGCCTTGTTTTAAATCGCTAAAACCGGGAAATGGAGCGGGAGGCGCTCAGGAGGATCACTGCGTCATCAAAATGACCCACGAAGATCCGTGAGTGGCCAGTTGTGAGCATGTGATAAAATTCTCAACTGAAGAAGCTCATGCTCCAGTCCAGGGAAAGAGTTTTAACCCTTGATTCTGCTGCATGTACAAATGGGCTCTTAAGTCACTGACTGCCTTGCCCCAGCTGATCTCCTCCCTCCCAATCACTGCAGGTTGTCTGTGGGAAATGTTCTGAGTTCCGGGCCCGCCTGGTGTACGACAACAACCGGCCCAACCGTGTCTGCACTGACTGCTACACGACGCTACAGGGCTCCCCTGCCAGCCCCGTCCCACACCCCAATACGCCTCAGCGCCGGAGATCCATTCTGGAGGTAAGGGTGGTGCTGCCAGACAGACTGAGTCCTGCTGGTGGTGAAGCAACTTCTTCTGAAGCTGGTTGAATAGGGCAGTTTTTGGGGAACCCTCCCTCATTGCTTTTATCCTGCTCCTTGCAGCTTAAGTTGGGCCTAAGCAACGTTCTTTGATCTTGTGCTTCTTGCAGTATTTTTCCCCTAGGGACCCCTCCTTAGGCTGCTGCACCCCGAAATGAGAGGCAAATTGTTGGCTAATGAAAGTAAAGCCACACCCTGGTCTTGCTTTTTCATAAGCACAGAAAAAAACACTGAATGAGTTATTGGTTGCAGATGTTCTCTTCCTGATCATATCAGCGTTCAGCGTGCAGCCGTCAAAAATCTTGCTGTTTACATTTCTGGTCCTCTTGGTTAAATATATGAAGCTTCCTTATAACTGAGTCGAATCACTGGTCCATCTAACCAAGTAAGGACTGCACAGACTGGTGATGCCTTGCCTTTTCTTTTCTTTAAAAAAAAAAAAAAGCTGAAGTGCTCAAGAAGCTGAATTCTGCAGCTTTTCTCCACTTTTATCTGGAATTGATCCATATACATAGCCTCCAACCCCAACCTGGCTGCATAGAAGCTCCCATATTAATATTGGGAAGGGCAGAAGAAAAAAAAAGAAAGGACAAATATAGTTGACGGTCTTTGAGATTATGATGGTTTGCATTTATATCTTTTCCTCCAAGGAGCTCATGGTTCCCCCACCCCATTTTATCTCACAACCACCTTGTGAGGTAGTTCAGGCTGAGGCCGCCCAGTAAGTTCTGTGGCTGAGTGGACGTTTGAATCTGGACCATCCCCGTCTGACACTCTCGCTCAGGGATGTTGAACCTCAAGACTGCAAGTCAAATCTGGCCTGCTGGGGTCCCAATCCGGCTCCCTCCAGATGGCCACATCCCTTTGCCCTGGCCACTGATCTTGTGATGGTTTGCTAGCTTCTGCATGCCCCCCCATCCTAAATTGGAGTTTTTGGTTAATGGCAATAACAGCTTTAAGCTATAATGTGCTGGTGTTTTGGCCCTGCCCACCACCGGAACGCAGCCCTCGAGAGCTTCTCTTAAATGACATCCGGCCTTTGGGCTGGAAGGGGTTCCCCACCCCTGCCCTGGGCTAGCCATTACATTGCTCTGGTTCTCCATAACAGCACAAGCTGCAGTGTGCTGTGCTGACAGAATGGCCTGCTATTGGTGGTTAGGACTGTGGGCCTTACAAGAATCTCTCTGGCCTTTCTGCAGAAACAGGCTTCTGTGGTGGCAGAGAACAGTGTGATCTGCAGCTTCTTGCACTACATGGAAAAAGGAGGGAAGGCCTGGCACAAAGGCTGGTTTGTCATCCCAGAAAATGAACCCCTGGTGCTTTACATCTACGGAGCTCCCCAGGTATGGCAGCAGCCTTCCATTCCCCTATACACCACTTCCTTTCCATGATCTTCCCCTGTCATAGGGTCTGAAGATCCCCCTGAGAAAAAAAGATCCGCCCATCCTTGACTTGTGGGGGGCAGCCCTCTTGGGATGGGAAGGGAACTCATGGCTCACGCCATATAAAGGTGGCAGGGGGAGATCCCATGCGTATGGGCAACTGTTAAAGAGACAGAGGGTTCAGCAAATACGAATGCTGGCCTACCTGGCTATGAACCACCTGAAAACACCTTTCTGGCCAGGGCTGGAAAGCGAGGGTGCTGAGCTAGGCCAGCAAATTGAGCTAGGCAGGCTTTCCCCAACCTGCTATGCTCCAAATTTTTTGGGTTACTACTATCATTCTTGATCATTGGCTATCCAGACTGGGGCTGATGTGATCTGTAGTCCAAAACACCTGGAGAGTGCCAGGTAGGGGAAGAATGAGCTAGGCTCTGTTGTGTCCTTTGACCTTGAGCTGCCTGTCTGTCCTGCAGGATGTGAAGGCCCAGCGCTCGATGCCTCTCATTGGCTTTGAGGTGAACCTTCCCGAACCAGGCGAGCGGGTGGATCGACGCCACGCCTTCCGGATCAGCCAGAGTCACCTGTGCTGGTATTTCAGCCCTGAGACTGAGGAGCTGCGGCAGCGATGGATGGAAGTGCTAAGCCGGGCAGGCCGCGGGGAAGAAGCCAAGGGGACGCCTTCCATCCTGGAGGCAGATGAGGATACGGAGGCAGAGAAAACCTAGACATGGAGGCTGAGGAATTAGGAAGAACTGACTCTGCCCACCTTGGGAACTTGCTCGCCATTTTCTGACCAGTATACTTGAAACATTTTCTTTCTCTCTCTCTTTGGCACTTTCTCCCCTTCCTTTCTTCGTCAGCATTAACAACTCGCCACAGGTGACCTCCTGTCAACCTGTTACAAAGACCTGTCCTCAGCCACAACGTTCCCTGCCATCCCTGGTTGCAGAGGTGATGCACGGGCACTGAGATTTTGCCCCAGGCCAGTTCCTATTCCCAGATGTAGCATGTGGGAACTTCTTTCTTTCTTTCTTTCTTTCTCTCCTCTACACAGGGAGAAACTGATCCAAGAGGGTGGATTTCTTCCCTCCAACACGTGCTTCCCCCTCGTTTACATCTTGTACCAAGATCTGTTCTTCCAGTTCTCCACTGCTTATTTAGCACTTACCGAACTTGTCTCCACTGCGGAGGTTTGGGAAAGGCCAGGCGGGGTGAGGTGGGTGGGTGGGCAGAGAAAGAGGGAAAACCAGCATGGAACCAATTATTTCAGTGGAAGGGGACATCCTCTCAAACATTTGTTATCTTCCCTCATCCCTCACCCTGCAATGTTTGCGGGAGATTAGGCGGAAATTTTGCCTGTTGTGATGTTCCTCACCCTACCAGCCACTTTTGAGATAGAAAAGGCTTATTCCAGCCTGCCTCAAATTTAGCAGACGGGTGATCTTGTTTTAACTTGAAGCCTCTGTCTCTAGGAGCAGAACCTGCTTTGAATTAAGGTCATATAGACTGGGAGAGAAGGGCTAGTATTGAGAAGAGAAGCAAAGCAAGATCTTTGCCTCGCTACAGCAAGGAGGGGGTCTCCTCTTACAGATGGGCTATGTTGATGAGTTGCCACATTCCATCCCATTATTTGCTCTTCCTTTCTCTGGGCTTTTGTAAGGACACAATCCACCCAGGGCTTCTCCTGTGCAAGCCCCACTGAAGCTGAATGGAGCTGCATAGCACTGCAGCTAACATTCAGTTAATACCCATCCTTCCTGTTTGTGGTGGGGGCTTCTTTTTAAAAATTATAAATGGCTTGTATCTAATGTTAGTCCTACTTAGAGTAGACCCACTGGAAAGAATGAGACTTCAGTTAGACTAACATTGCATACAAACCTATAAATGGCAAATCATGCTCAAAGGTGCTTGCAGAACACATAAAAAAATGGATAAAAGTCCAGTTAAGTCAACCATTAAAAGAAAACGATAGGTTAGCTGGGAAACATAGTCTTCAGGTGCTTGTGAGGATCAAGAAATGTAGTAGACCCATGAGGGAGCAAAGCCCCCCACAGAGCAGCCTGCCCTAAGATTGCCTCCTGGCACGAAGGAGGCATGTGTGCTTGAGCAGAGGTAGGCAACAAAATGAAATTTCACAAGCTGAATTTGAATACAGCCAAGGAGGCCTTACACAAGAGCTGGGATAGTGTAAGTCCCATTCATGTCAATATGAATGTAAGAATTGCCTTGCTAAATCAGAGCAAAGTCCATCTGATATGGCAGAGGTTCTTAAATGGTGGTCCATCCACAAGCTCCATCTATGCAGTCCATAGAAAGGTTGAGGAATAGCGAAGAATATAATTTGTTTTGTACAGCATGCTAACCCATGCTCTGTGGTTGAGTATGGGTTGTTGAACCATGGGTTGTTTGTTGAACTGTGGGTTAGCGTATTGTCTGAACCCAGGACATTTTCTGCAGGGAGGCTTGATAACCATACACTCTGGCTTATTTTTTTGAACAAGCCATCTTGAGAACCCATGGTTTGTAGCTGGGCTGTTCAGGATGATTAATAAGCCACCCTGTGGAAAATGTCCTGGATTTAGACAACACACTAAGCCATGGTTCAACAATAACCCACACTGTTGTGTGAACAGCTCCTATCCGTACTTATAGTCGGTAGTCAAATGTATAAAAACAGGCTCCCGTGGGCTCCTTGATGATGCAAGTGTGGGAGTGGTCTCAATCTCTTCGTTTGACCTTGGAGAGATATAATTTCAATGGTGTCACTCTCAGAAATGGTGCGTTTGAGTGCTGCATGCGAAAAACAAAATGGCCACCATCACAAACACTTTTTCCCATTTATCTAAGTAAAGTCTGTGTGTTTTTTTTTAAATTATTCAATAAATGTTTCTCCTTCAATTCTACACAAAAAAGGTCATTACGTATTTTTAGGACCTAACATTGTTTTCAAGAAGTTTACTTTTAAGGTTTCCGTATGATATTTCCTGAACATTTCTTCTGGAAAGATTAGTGGTTGAAATTAACCCATAACATGCTTTATTTTTGCTACAGAATGTACAGTTATATTTTGTTGTTGAAATTGTTGTTGAAATAGACAGCTTTTCCACAACAAGAAAGGCCAGAGAGCCTGTTTTCAGACTAGCGTGCACATATATGGATATGGCGCAAACAATGATGGGCTTCATAAGAGCTGTAAGAACATCGGATTGGACACTGGGCTTGACATCCCTCCATGAGTTTGTGAAGTACTTCTTTGCATTTAATCAACTGAATTATGCACGGATGATCACCCTATACCTTTCAGAGATGGAAAACTTGGAGTCAGAACATCCAGAAATTTGGAAGCAATTCATGGAGGAAAATTGTGCTCTTTGCGCTGACGAAGCCCTAGAACATCAAAATCGGAAACTTAAGGTACACGGAGGACTTGTTGGAATAACACTTAACGAGAATGCTCGGAATCGATTCTTTCTTGCTAATTCGGAACTAACTAGATTTGCAAGCGAGACTGATAACATGATAGGCTTTCGAAATACAGAACAAAGTAAACATCACGAACTGTCCACTAAATTACAACAGCGTCAGGACAACAATGTTCTGAAATTGAAAGAAGCATTTAAAAACTCAACCAATCCCTTTCACTGCAAAAGTGATGAGCTCATTCATATCCTCACTCAGCCTGTCTTTCCACAGGAAGTATGGCTGTCTTTAGACAGTGTAGCAGAAGTTGGACAAGATCTCTATCATACCTTCTTGCAACAGCGTACAGTTTTGGGCTCCTATGAAGAAGAAGGTAATTAAAACGTGTAAAACAGCAGCGAAGAAAGTTAAAATGACCATCAAATTGTCACGAAGATGGATCTGTCCCTTATTTCGAGGTGGTTGATAGCATCCAGAAGCAGGCCTGACATAGATTTAAAGTACAATTTCAGTAACTACGAGTTTTCAGCACTGCCGAAGTCGTTATTTGGTGCTGATCATTGCCTAGCTAAGTACAAACTTATGGATGCCCTAGAATCAATACGAACAATACCTGGCCAAGAAAACGTGGAAGATAATGCTATAGCACCTCCAGATTTGGAAGAGCATGGCATGGCACTTCTTCACACCTACCACAAACATGCCGTGCCCTTGGTGAAAAGTTCAGCAATTGCAGTGAGGTTCATGTGGTTTTTGACTCTTACAAAGAGTCCTCATTAAAAAAAGGAGATGAGAGTGATTAGGCAAAAAGGCTCAGATCTAATCCAGTACAAAACCGGACCAGAAACAATGATTGGAAGTATACCAGTGAATAAATCACTAGCTCATGACAAGACAAAGGATGAACTGACAGAGTTCCTTTCCAACCAGATCCTTCAATTCGCTGTGACCAATAGGAAAAAGTTCATTGTCAGTTGGAGGGACAAAGCAGCTTCATCACATGGTGCAGATGGATCGAGTCTCTCAAGTACCCAGGAGGAGGCAGACACTAAGATCATACTACATGCTGCGTACTTAGCACAGAGAGGAATAAAAACACCCATGTGTTTTCACCTGATGCTGAGGTTTTGGTTTTAGCGCTAAGGCGAAATCCCCAACTTACACCAGAGTTTGGATTTTTCCTTGGCCGTGGTATGAAAAGATTTGTTCAGTTACCTTCGATTTACAAAGCACTAGGGCCACTGAAAGCCTCTGCACTCCCCAGATTACACGCACTTAGGAGCAGATGTAACAGGATCATTTGCCAACAAAGGGAAATTAAAGTGGTGGAAGACATTCAATTCTGTACGTGATGAGCTATTAGAAGCTTTTGCAAAATTGGGGACTACACTCTCTCTCACCGATTATGTCAGGGCGAGCTTGGAAGCGTTTGTTCGTCAGCGGTATATCCCCAAAACAACACTGACGGATAGAGGAGCTGTAAGATGGTTGTTGTTCACACAAAAACCATGTCAAGATGAGAACCTCCCTCCAACAAAACATTCTCTGAACCCAGCTTTGTTAAGGGCTCATCTTCAGGCTTTTGAGTGGAATCAGGACCTCATCCAGCATCCTAATAACTCACCACGTACGGATTTCGGATGGAAGAAAGTAGGGTGTGCATACCAGCCAGTTGCGTGTACCATGCCCTGTGCTCCAGAGCTTATATTTGAAGGTTGTCACTGTTCATGCTCTCAAAGGTGTTGCTCTCCTCCATGTACGTGTCAGTTGAATGGACTAAGGTGTACCTAGATGTGAAGGTGATCCTGACCGATGTGATAATATGGGACAGTTTGAAGAAGATTTAGGACTAAGTGAGATTTGTAATGAAAGCGATGACGACTGTAATTAAAATGCAGATTGCAGTAGTGAATAACTATTTTGTTTAAAATTTTAAATTATACTTTTTGAGTCAGCGGTTCTCTTTTAATTTCATACGTCTGTACTGTAAAAAGTATTGGGGCAGGGAGGTTACCCGTGTGGTGTCACTAATAACAATTGATACCCGGTGTCCCAAAGAAAAGTGTCATACATATCAATATGCAGTGGCTAAACCCCCCTGAAAGTCTGTTATTGTTTAGATATACATAAGCTTTATCGTTTCCTCTGTTAAGAGATGACTGAGCGACATTTATGTTCACAGAACAGATTTAAATTTTTGTTACCGCTATTTTAATTAGGAAACCTTAAAATTAAACTTCTTGAAAACAATGTTAGGTCCTAAAAATACGTAATGACCTTTTTTGAGTAGAATTGAAGGAGAAACATTTATTGAATACTTAAAAAACAACAACACATGGACATTTACTTAAGATAAATGGGAAAAAGTGTTTGAGATGGTGGCCATTTTGTTTTTCGTATGCAGCACTCAAACACACCATTTCCGAGAATGACACCATCGAAATTATGTCTCTCCAAGGTCAAACGAAGAGATTGAGACCACTCCCACACTTGCATCATCAAGGAACCAACGGTTGTACATGAGCCCTGCGCTCATTTGTTGTTTTTGACTATGGTAACTGAAGCTATCTTGTCTAGGAGCCAGATTATCTAACAGGTTAAGAAGGCTCTGCCTAGCCTAGGGTGTATCATGATTTTCAGAATGTGGCGCTAGTACAGTCTACTAATTTCCCCCTAAAAATGTACCACTTCAAGGGGCCCTTCTCAGCGGTCTGGCCTAGGTCTCATAATTGTTTGATGCTGCTGAAGGAAAAAAATGTTATTGAAATATGATTTACTTTCATGCTTTGATTTGTAGATCAACAACCAAAGTTCCAAGTGGTGCTTCTGGAACCTCACTACCAGAAATGACAGTGAAATAGCCATTCTCCTGTTCTTTGTCCCCAGCTGCTGGTTCTCTAAGAGATGCTGCCCCTGACCTGAACATTTCCCTATCACAGCAAATAAAGCCATCGAGAAAGCTTAGCAAATAAGACGGGGTGTTCGCAGCCGGCTTTGAATAAGCAAGCTCTGCGCCATCCAACATGGCGCTTGTGCAGGAGGTGCTTCCAGTCAATGATGCCAAAGGAGGAGGCGATTATTTACAAGAGGCAGATAAAACCTGTCACACGCACATCATACCCTCTTCTCAAATGCAGTCGCTTCCCCTCCTTGATACGATGCACTTAAAACAGCTGACCTTCTTGAGTTCTGTTCTGATCCTTATTGGACCATCTTGTATGTTCCTAGGACCCCACAGGTATTTCTCGGTATTTCTTCCCCACCCACCCTTGCCGGTACTGTTTTATCATACAAGTGGGGGGGGGGGTCCCTTTTTGAAAACTGACCTCTTGCCTTGTTTTCTGTAGGTTTCCTGGCGGTGCCCATCCCTGTTCTTTGTCCTCCCCCCATGGTGTAGAGCTAGTGCATGTAACTTTTATATTAAAAAAAGCCTCAGTATTAAGGGATATACAAAATCTTACCAAAATAATATTTTATTGTTGCTCATGTACAGTGGCTGGCCACTACAGAGGTGAGGGAAGGGAAGCTTCTATTGACAGAAGTGCCCCTCTCCCACAACCGAGATTTGTGTATTGTCCATTTTACTTTCTAGTTTCATTGTTGTATTTTGTTTTCCATTGTCCATAATTTTTTTTAAAATACAGGATTTTGTTTTTTCTGTTAAATTCATCTCTTTGCTTGAGTAAGGTGATCACACACTCTTTTTCCCTTCTGGGGTTGGGATGGAAGAGAGAGAGACTGGCCCCCTTTGGTCTTCCAGGAGTCGGGCTACTCGAAGGGGCAAAAGACATCCTGAAACAAGTGCCTCAAACCAGAAAGGATATGAATTGGGCATGGAGGAAAGTCTTTCCCTGCAAAAGAATCTAGACTGCTGCCATCTGTCATTACAAACCCCAGGATGAGAATGGAGGCAGAACAACCTCAAGGATCGGAAGGCCTTTATGCCACTGAGCCTGGATCCTATTCAGTGCAGCTCAGCTTCTGCTCTGTCAGGAGCAAAGGCACAAACAGTGGAGTGTGCTCAATAGGCGCAGGCCGGAGTGGAGAGTCTAACACACCCATGACCAAAAAACACAACACCTCTGCCTTCCAAGCTGTTTCCCTCAGCACTTCGTAAAGAAACATCCAAGCCACGGAAACAAACAATTCCATGTCCCCTGCTATATCCTTGCAGCACTAGTCTATGCAGGAATCCTACACTCATTGTCTTTGGCTCTTGCTCTTCATTTCTTTTTTTTCCTCACCAAGGTCCAACCATCTTCAGCCTCTGTGCTTGATGGAGGAGGAGGAGAGGGGCTGTGTTGTGATCCATTTGTGTTGGAAGTGGTACTGCAGTCCATGGCCTGGGAAGGGAGAAAGGAGACCATGTTAAGTGGTTGGATGAACCCTTACTGATTGTCTATGAGCACATGCAATTGTAGTTTTTTAGAAGTTTTTTTAAAAAGTTTCTAACCCCCTTTTGACAAATACCAAGGGAGTAGTCCCTAGGGTTAACTAGCCAACAGGCTTGACAGCAGCCTGTTCCTGGGCAAGCCCTGGAAGCCATGATCCACATGACTATCTACACCATTGCAGTATTAAAAACTGGATTTAGAACGGGCTTTTAATAGTCATCCGACACGTTTACAGGGAGTACATGCAGAAGGCTCCACTCATCAGGGGCTTTGCTCTGCAGTCTGAAGGCCAGCTGTCCTTCCTTAATGACATTCAGTCACGCTTCCTTTCATATCCCACTACTCTCATACCACCCCACCAAGTGTAGGTTTTGAACAATGCCTGCAGTTCATAGGAGGCAAAACAAGCTGGTTTGCATACAGATGGACTGATGGGGCTCAAGTTTTCGTTTTTAGAACAGTATTTGCAATACCTCTTCCTCGGTCTCCTCTTCCTCGTCACTGCTGCTTTCCTGAGCTGGCTGGGATTTTGCAGCTGCCATCTTAGCCTCTTGCTTCTTCTGGGTCAGTTGGAGAATAGCTTCATGCACTGCTGCACCATCTCCCTGCTGGCACTGACGGAAGAATATGCACAGTTGCTGGCTTACCTACCATGTGGGAAGAGGGACAAAATTCCTTTCAGCAAACAGTGCAGGACTATTCCCAGGCCAAGCACTCTAGAGATGATAGTAGGAGCACATCTTTCTTCCATCCCATTAGAACACACAGAGTTGATAACGTGGAGAACCTAAACCAGTTCTTACTCTTACAAGTATCTCGAGTGTTTACTGCTGAAGCTAGTAATCATAACAGTACTAATACTAGATAATGAAGAATAAGCCAGCACACTTGCCCCACAAAAAGAGTCCAGAATTGCAGGGTCTTGACATAAAATATTACTCCAGTGTCATGATCTGGGAATGTGGCAATGACTTTTCTTATATTTCCAGAAAGCAGGACTGATAAAAGCAATGGCTTTTTTAACCATTCCAAGCCAGAGGAATAGCCTGGAATTCAGGCCCAAATGCAAATCAGTGTTGCTTAACTGTCTTTGCAGGTAAGGGCACAATCCTATGCATGTTTAGAAAGAGAAAAGGCCTACAATTCCCAGCCAGCCATGCTGGGGAATTGTAGGCCTTTTTCTGTCTAAACATGCATAGGATTGTGCCTTAAGACATTTTAGTTCAGGCTCATTAACGTTCGATAGCCATGAAAGATCGACAATGATGAATATTATTTATTACATTTTTATCCCATGCTTCCTCCAAGAAATTCAGAGTAGAGTACATTATGGCCCTGCCGTTCTCATTTTAAACCTGTACAGAAGGTTAGACTGATCAAGGTCACTTTTAGCTAAGCAATAATTTGAACTTAGCCTCCCTGATCTAATGCTTTAGGCTACCCTTCCCCAATTTGGCGTCCTCCAGATGTGTTGGGTTACAACTCCCATCATCTACATCCAGCATAGCCCTAACTGGATGGGGACAATGGGAGTTGTATTCCAACACATCTGGAGAGCACCAGGTTGGGGAAGGCTGCTCTGGCTGCTCCAATACATTATCTCTCAACTGACCTAGAAAAAAGGTTAAGTGTACGTTTTGTCTAGTGAACAGATTTGGCATCCTCCAATGCCTCTCTTTGTTGTACCACCCTCTACAGTGCAAAAGGAGAAGCATTTGGCTCCATGGATCTAGCATGCAACTTGACCTGACATTTTCTTGTCCACTGTTGCATATTTAGTAATGGGTGGACCTGTCAAGTCCATTTCCGTGGGCTTCCTTCAAGTGTGCTAGTTCCATACGGAGGAGTTTTTCAAGAGGATTTGGGAGCATTTCTTTAAAAGAAGGTGTACGACTTATGTGGTTTTTTTCCCCAGTTGTGTAAATTTTTGTACACAATGTATCAACTGAAGCACGTTTTCACACATTTTTAAAACGTGCACATTTATTTGAGGACTTTTCCAACAGGCACTTTTTTTCAGATGTCCAACAACAACACATTTTATTTGTATATAGCACAAAGGCCATTACAACCATAAAATCAATCCCATACTTACAACTTGCCCATACTAAATACCGCCTAATATGAGAGCTAAAGTTTACCTAATGCAAATGATCCCCCCCCTTGCAGTCCACTCCAGCTTCCTCTAGGAGGGATTGGCCAATTTTTTTTGCTGCCTCTGCAAAAGTTGCTACTTTAATTGTAATAGGTTTGGAGTATCCTGCTAACAAATCACAGATGGTATCAACCACTGGCCAACCTGCTCGTACTTTCAAAAGGTCCCCCAAAAAGCGGGCCCTAACCTCCTTATACAGGGTTTTTTCAGATGTATTTTTTCTGGCCTGCTGATGTACAGAGTTCTGGACGGACACAAATTGTATCCGGTGTTTCCAAGTGGTGCGGATTGGAGAAATCTGCCAAAAAAGTCAGAGGGAGTGGATTTCTCACACATCCTTCTAAATATGCATTCGCAAAACCTCAGTGTATGGAGCAACAGTGCCCCACAGTGGTAAAATTGCGACCAGTTCATTCAGGGAGGAATGGGTAGGTTAAAACGTCTAACACATCTAGGCAGGATAACATGAAAGAGGGAGGATAGGATGCAGTTGGGGGGAGGTGTGATAAGGAAAGCAACCCTTACCTGTAAGGGCCAGAACAATCAGTCCAAATCAAAAGGGGCTTAACATGGTGAGAATGTCAACTCTCTTAACACAAGTTTAAGCAGGTTTTCTGGGATTGTGATGTAAGTTCCAGAATTTGGCTCCCAGCACTGTACTGACTACATCCATCAGATTGCTGAGATTCCCAGTTTTTTCTTCCTCTTTGGTTTTTTTAAAAAGGATTTCCCCCCCTACTCATACTTGCAGAAAGGCTTTGTAAAAGGCAAAGTCTCCAACTTTTAGTGCATTATTTATTTAGCCTGCGGTCTATGGCTGTAGAGTTCTGGTTTTGCCTTATACTAGGCTAAGATTCCTACCCCATATTTTCTTTTGGAGGAGAGTCAGTGTATGGTTGCTTCACAATGAGCTCTAGTTACATATGAAGGGGAGGATGCTGAGAATGAATGGCCTCAACTCAGAATGGCTAGCACTCCTGGGGCTTTATTTGTGATTTGAACCCTTGCTCACTGGTTGTGACACTTCACTGTGATGGATTATGTGGGTTCATTAATGGGATATTGGCATGATGTGTGTCCTGCCTTGGAGAGGGCATTTGGACTTGATGACCACTTGGCCCCTTCCAGTCCTTGGTTTTTAAGAAGTTAGGATAGAGACATCAGAGCCTCCATGCCTTACTACAAAGAACTTTTGCAGACTAATTGGCTAGGCTGTCAAAACCAACCCCACATTGGGCCAATCAAGAGTGTGAATAAATACTGCAGTAGGGTAAGATGAGCATACCTAAGAAGACTACCTCTGGCTAATTACAGAGTAGGAAGAAAGATTAGAAGGTGCTAAGTCCTCTATGAACCAAGAAGAAAGTAACAGGAGAAGAAGACAGCCAGATTTCTCCGTGACCTGCAGGAAGAATCCTGTTTGACACCAAGGCCTGGATTGCACAAATAGCAGGTGAGGTTAAACTGGGGAAGATGCTCTTATGACTGACAGCTTAGATGCAAGGAAGAAAAGTTGTAGCATAGCTTCCTCCCCGACACAAAAGTTTTGTGGCTGGAGATCACTACTACTACTACTTTTTTAAATAATGAAACAGCATTCAGTCATCTAAGCCCCCAGTTGCAATATGGAGCGGTACAGAGGAATAAGACCTAAGAAACAGCATTGTGAGACACTGAACAGTCTACAGCATGCTTGCTCTCATGGTGACTGAAAACCTAAGACATTATGCAATAGCAACCGGCGGTAGAGAAAGCTCTGGGTCTATTTTATGCTTTCAAAAAGGTGACACGGCCTGCAGAAATTACATGTCCATGCCCCCAAAGCACCAGATCTTTCCCTCCCACCAATTATATATCCCAGAGTGCCACTGGAAATCAGGTGTAGAGGAGGGAAATGCTGGAATTTTCCTTTATAGTCTAGCATATGAAATACCTGAATCAAGCTTCCATCTTCTACCATAGTGTCGAATTCATTGTTCATCAACTCAGCAAGGAAATCTTCTATCTCTTCAGGCTCCAGATCAGCTGCAGAGAAGAGAGACATGGAGTTAAATAATGCAAAGGGGAAAGATTTTGAACATAGGAAACTGCCTTATACTGAGCCAGGGCCCTTGGTCCATCTAACCCAGTGTTGTCAACACTGATTGGCAGTGGCTCTTCAGGGTTTCAAGCAGTTTTTCTGGCCCTACCTTGAGGTGTCGGAGATTGAACCTGGGACCTTCTGCATGCAAAGCAAGTGCTCTATCACTGAGCCATACATACCCCAAGATGCTCATGATTAGATATTCCCTAAGGGTAACAAAGGGAATCAGCCCATGCCCTTCCCCACAGTAACTCACCGTACCCCAACTGTGCTCTCTAGACTGGGGATACAGGCCTGGAATGTGCTCCCTCCTAGCTGTAATCACACACAAGATGGGGGAGTCCTTGATCCCAGATCCCTGGTAAAATAGCCTTTCTCGTGGGATTGAAGGCATTCATAATTAGCCACTTAGAGACACTTCCAATTTAATTTACATGCTCTTCTGAGTTTTCAAAACTGTAATAAAGATAATGACTCCACTGTGTCTGTTTTGTCTCTGTTCCATTTCAGGATGTTCAGACACTTTATCCAGTGAGGTTCCACATCACAATGAGGACCCTTATTTAGGATAAGACTGAATGAACAAACTGCTACCCTCATGCAAAATAGCTCTGTTGCTGCTGTTTCTAGGATAGACCACAGCGAGTCCAGTCTGACTCAGGATGCCCGCCACGTTGGCACAAAATTAAATCAGGGCCTCACCATATTTATTTCATAGACAGATTTGTATACCGCTTTCCAATAAAATTACTAAAGTGGTTAACATAATAATATAACAATAAAATACTCACTGTTGAACAATAAAGCTATAGTTATAACTAGCTGGGTGACATCTCCGGGAAGGCTTGCTCAAAAAGATAGGTCTTAAACAGGCGTCTGAAAGTCAAAACTGTAAATGCCTGCCTGATATTAATAGGACAGAGGTCGTTAATCTCTTTCAGCCCGAGAGCCCAATTAAATTTCAGAGACACTCTAGGGGCTGCATTCCAATGGTGGGTGGGGCCAACAGCAAAGGGGGAGGAGTTAAAACACCAAAAATGCCAGCATCTTCTAAAAGCTCTTAAGGGAGGCATTTCAACTTTTTTAGAATGGGGAAAAAAACTATCCTAAAGCCAGCGATTGTGGGGAAAGGGAAGGGAGTGTGGTCATCTGAGGAACTCCAGAGGGCTGGATCTGGCCCCCGGGGCCTGAGTTCCCCCTCATCTGTAATAGGGAGTGTGTTCCAGAGGCCTGGTGCTGCAACACTAAAAGCCCTATTACCTCAGCAGCATGCAGTATCTTCAGAAGCACTCCTTCTGAAGATCGCAAAGACCAAGCAGGGATGTAAGGGGTGAAGTGATCCCTAAGATAAGCAGGTCCCAACTTGTGTAGGGCTTTAGATGCGAATGATAAAACCTTAAACTTGGTCTGGTAGCTTTTTGACAGTCAGAGCAATTCTTTTAGCAGAGGTGTAATGTATTGTTGACCCCCCCCCCCCCCCGCAGCTGTGTTCTGCACCAGCCGTAGCTTCCAAACCAAGAACAAGGTTAGCCTGACATAGAGCATACTACAATAATCCAATCTTACAGTTACAAAGGCCTCATAATCATGAACGGCTAGCATACCAGCCAAAAGCACAGAACAGGCCCAGGCAAGGATGAGGCTCTCCCGTTTTAACTAGTGATGTGAGGGTTCAGTTTCAACTTGAGTCAGACTATCGTCACTATTCTTGGCACACCATGGACAGCAGAGGAAAAAGAATTCATAGCCGCAAGGATCTGCCACCTGATTTAATAGCACCTCACCATTGCTTTGGAAATGTTGCTCCACAGCCCCCACCATCCATTCAGCTTTCTCTTGGCTGTATGCTCCTCCAAAGCCATTTTCAACTGCAATCTGCATCAGAAGAAGACAAGGTCAAATTAAAAAATGGGCAGTTCTGCAATAAGCAAGCTTCCAGTTAACAAGGCAACACCTTTTAAGAGTGCTGGAGCTGGTTTGGTAATACCTTCACTGCCCTCAAAACACGCCTTTTCAGACCTGGTTGAGTTCTAAATACAAAGCAAAAGTTACTCAGGTTTTCTGCTTGGTTTCAGAAGACGAATTAGGGGAAAGCCACTTCTTCCTCTAATGCTGATGGGGTTATGGTGGTGACAGATGCATATTGGTTAGCAACTGTGCACCATCAACATCTCGCCCCCAACAATCCCTGGATAATTACGTTTTTTCCCAAGTTGAAAGAGAATTATGTATATTCTTGTGCATCAGGCAGCCAGCCCAAAGCACAAAGGGAAGGACATGACTGACCGCTCACTCCTAACTGATCCAGCCTTCAACTGTCTTGCGTGTAGTTTTGTACCACCACTTGCAAAACTGGGTTCACAGGGTGCATAAAGAATTTATGCAACTGCTAAAAAAATACATCTTAAAATGTTACATCTTCACCCTGATTATTCCAAAACTCCTGGTTCTTATTTATTTAAAAATCCCATTATTCTCAACTGAGTTTCATTAGATTACAGCTACAAGTTTTCAACTGCATGAATTTTTCCATGATCAGGGACACAGTTGCGTTGCAAATTTATACTTGAGTAGAGCATGCCATTCAACTGCACCTATTAGGTTGGTTGGACACCAGCTGTGTGCTTTGGTATCATATTTAATCCCCTTTCTAGGTGCATTCTGAAATTGAGAAATGAATGTTTTATAGAATGTACTAGCCACTTAGACCCCAAGGAACCGATTGATCTACTTTCAATTCTCCCATTCTTGTTCCATATGCAGTTGGCTCAGGGACATCATCACATTCCTGTTACAGATATGACTTAATTTTGCTAATATAAATGAAGCTATGGTCATAGAAAAATGTGTTACCAGCGTTCACATGTGTGCACGGAGAACGTAAGAGAGTATCAAAGACAAATACAACTTAATCCTATGCATGTTTACTCAGAAGCAAGTCCCATGGAGGTCAACTGAACTTCCTCCTGAGGATGTGCACACAGCATTGCAGACTTACCACTGCATGAAAATGTCATCATGGTTAGGCCTTCAATAAACAAAGAGCCAACACAGGAGAGAAATGGCTATGGTGATGCATTACTGGACCAGCACCATCCACATTCCAGAGGAAAAGCCATGTTAAGTTTGTTACGACAAAAAGGAACTTCTTTGTCTATCTACCATTCCTATGAGAATTGGTGGACGATCTACATTGTTATTCTACCTGGGTTTTATAGACAATTTAACTGAGATTTGGTTATTAGGATGCCACAATGGGTTCTACAGATATCCCTCAACATTTGATGAAAGAAATTAGACTGAATGTACAAGGAGCTCATTGCATGGTATAAGCCAGGGAGAGGCAGAAGGAAGATGGAGATCTACTGGTAGTTCAGCAAAGGTTTCTGATGCCCAATTGTTTAACAATAGCAACAACCCTTTCCACCTAAACTAGACTGCTATAATGAAGCAAGTTTGGTGTAACCATTAGTGGACTTTTATGTGAGCTCAGTTCAGTTCTAGTACTGAAAACAAATTCCCAGGCTCAGAATGTACACAGAGACACATTGTTCTTTAGCTCTAAGTAGATGTCTTTTCAGCCTGGCTCTGAATGGTAGATCTTGGGGTTCTGGGGGAAATCCCCCGAAGTAGCCCAACATGTCTGAATCTGCCCACCTTGGGGTGCTTTCAGAGGTCTTTAATGTGCAATTCGCTTGCATCATTTAGAGGAGGTCCAGACAACATTATCATCCACTTTGCACTCCTCTTGTGTTTTCCCACTGCTTTTCCCATTTTTTTTCTTACTACAGATAATAAGAAAATATGGAATAGCTGCACAATGCCTTCTGATAATGCTAGGATGCCTCCATCCGGAGAAGTCCCTACTATGAGCAGCACAAATGAATGGGCAGCCTCTGTGGGCTCCAATGGCATACAGTAAGAAAACAGGTACAATATTTATTTTAAAAACAATGAAGGGTAGCGGCCCCTTGAAGACTACCAATTTTATTCTATCATAAGCTTTTGTGGACTATAGCCTAGTTCATCAGATGCATGTAGTATCATTATGATCATCACTGTGACTATATTCTGCATTTAATTTCCTTCCGACTTCACTGTTTACAATCTCCATCATCACTCCCCCCCCCCCCCATGTACTGTACTACCAGAAGCTCTCCATAATACTCCACACATCTGTTGAACTGGGCTATAGTTCACAAAAGCTTATGATAGAATAAAATTGGTAGTCTTTGAGGTGCCACTATTCGTTGTTTATAAAATAGATATCCTACTATTAACAGGTAACACTACCTGTTTTCTTATTATGTGGTCTGGGTCTGGTTGCTGGTGAGCGTAAACCGAATTTGTACCTGAGACTTAAAAATGTTTGTCTTTAAGGTGCCACAAGACTTTTTGTTGTTATTGCTACAACAGACTAATTCGGCTAGAAAATACATCTATTCCAGTGTGTCTACTACACTGGGTGTGCCTAATATAATGCTACCGCCTGCAAAACGTCATAACCCAACGAATCCGTCTCAAGATGCCACAGCTATTTTTGCCTTGGTATTGCTGTTATCCAAGCTCACAAACTATGCTAGAGGGCGGTCGGCCAGACAAGGAGCTCGCCGCCGTTGCTGGACCCTTGAGACTACTTGAAGGAAAGGCACTTTTCACATACCTGCTGCCCCAGAAATGCAATTTGCTATTTTGGTGCCCCTTTCCCCCCTCTAGTGCTGCCGCTGTCCTAGCTCCTCGCCGACATTTTCTCCGCCCGGAGTGAACGAATCCTACCTGCAAAACAGGCCAGCTGCCCAGCACAGCCTCTATCACCTCGCTGAAGAGGCCACGTGTCTCCTCCCTCGGCGTCGCCATGACAAGCTGTGAGCAGCCAAAAAGTCAACCGCAGAATTATCGATGGACAGCAGAGGAAATAGGGAGGCAGGCCAAAGGAAAAGCGCGCAGAGTCCACGATAGCTGCTCTTTGTTAAGCGACAGGAATAGATGGATTAGTTAGATGGCAAATTCTAAAAGTTCGAATCCCGCCTTGTACTCTGGCGGGAGATTAATATCCCGTTTATAGGACAAGACAGCCTTCCCCCATCTGATGTCCTCCAGCTATGTTGGACCACAAGGCCCATCATTCCCAACTACGGTGTCAACTGGGGATGATTTGCGTTGCAGTCCATCCATCTGGAGGGCACCAGGTTGGGGAAGGGGGGCACAAGATTTCGACATTTAACTAGAGACTTGAACTAAACTCAGCACCAAATCTTATTTCGTTAGGTGGTTATTAAGCTCATCAAGTGTCAAAACAGTTGGAAGTGGTGAATTTAGAATGTGCCTGTAGTTAGAGCAAATTTCTTTTTAAAACTATGATGGAATGCTGGGAGTTGTCCAAATATGCATAGGATTGCGTCTTGAAAGCGACATTGTTTTTTATTACCCTTTCACATCTTACAACGCTGAGCCCTGGTGTAAAAAACATTATGGAGGAGTCCTGCCTGACATGGAGGTTGCAATCCTAAACATACTTACTAAGGAGAAAGAGCAATGGAACTCAGCAAGGCTTACTACTGAATAAACATGTTTAGGATTGGAATGCATGCAATTTAGTATTCCTTTTATCTACAGTGACAGAATGCAACTTGGGAACTACTTTCAACAGCCAGTTATTAAGATGAACTTAATTAAGAAATCCATGAATCATAATGAGATCTATAACATTTTGAAAGTTGTGAATAGCAATCAAAAAGCCTGTAGTTCGGTCGGGATGAACGCCAGAATTATGCCTCCATAATTCTGCTATTCACTCATTGATGCCATTGCACTGCTCTAGTTCCGAGCCCGAGACTGGCACTGGCAACATTGGTGTTGCTATGAGAGTGGACCCTTTGCAGCTCAATACTAATTGATTCAATTGACTAGATTAAAGATACAGATATAGCAACAGCAAATGAGACACAAGGCGGCATGGATTCACCAAACGTAGTTTGCATGAAATTAATCAGACAGATTGGAATCTATTTTAGATATGGAGTGGTATATAAATACTGTAAATAAATAAATATCTTTTTTTTTTAAAGATCACAGATTTTCTTGACAAAAGAAAAGCAATTGGTCAGAGACTAGTTAGGGGAAACCAATTATCAAAATGTAATAGTGTTAACATTAATACATTGATTATCAGGCCAAACTGGATAATTTCATGAAATGTAGTAATAGAAACTCAGTGGACAGCCTGACTTTCTGTACATACCACAGACATAGGACACAGCCTTTTCAGGTCAGTCCTGAGGAGAGTAACGGAGAGGAAGCAAGGGAAATATGAAATCCCCCTCAATCACACCTAGTTAACGACTGATAATTATCAGGCATGACAACAAAACTGGCCTTGGGCATTTTGCGCTTTCTTTTCCATAAACCAACTAGACCTTGGGATTTCAGAGCCTGACCCGTATCCCCTCCTCTCTCATGATTTTTTGCCTGATCTTCATCTCGATTGCCATTCCCCATGGCAAATTCTCCTGTTTTCCACTCCCAAATTTATCCTCAAAATATATATCAAGTCCTGACGTGAGATAAAAATCATATATCCAGCGGGCAATGGTGCAAAATCCAGGTCAGGGATCTTTCAAAATTTTTACAACTACACAAAACCGGTAACCCATTAAAACATACCTCACACCGATCTTTGTCGACTCATAGCATATCAGAAAATAATAACGGATCTAGCGCAAACTCCCATAAGAGGACAGACCCGTATCGTCTTTTAATGACTAAAAGCAGCGATGTTCTAGACATGTCTACTCGGAAGTAAGCCCCATTGTGTTCAATTGGATTTCCTCCCAGGCAAGTGAGCATAGCATTGGAGCCTAATTCACAGTTGCAATTTCTGTCCAACGAGAAATGAGCAAATGCCTAAAGGGGAAGCACGTGCCTGCCTTCAGACAGGCTGCATTTTGACGTTACTAACGCTTCTTTTGAGTCTTGTAATAATAATGCTTGTCTGAAAAGAGGAACTACTCGGATGCATATGTATAGCTAGATTTTTTAAAAAACAAAATGTTGTACCAGTAAAATAAATAAATTACATTATATATCATTTTGGCATTACTCTTGTTAAGAGTGTATGCGTTACAATATAACCACCCCGCTCCCTTTCAATTAAGCGAGGCAAACAAAATGGCTGATACTGAATCCCAACCTCCGCTATTATCCCGCCATATGCCTCTCTTTTCTCAGAAGAAAGGTACGCTGTACTACAATTCCCGAGAAGCCTTGCGCGCAAGTAGTCCAATAGGGGTTGTGCGGGGGCCGCCTCTAGGCGCAGGCGAATTAATGGGGGTATAATCGTGGACTTGGTACAATCTCACACTTGATGCCGGCGTCTTCATTTACTCTTTCGTCTCTCCCCCCACCCCCTCCTTCCGCGCGCAGGGCCTCGCGTTGTTCTTCAGTCCCCTCACCCTCTCTTAGCGAGTGATTCTATGGGAGTTAGTTGGGGTTGGGAATAGTGCCAGTGCTTGTGGGGAGGTAAGACGTGTCCAACAGTGAGGGGGAATGGGAAAGGTCCCCCCCCCTCCGCCCTCGAGAGAAAGGTTAGTAAATTAAAATGGAGGCTCAGCGTGAGAAGGTTTTGGACATGGTTAAGGATTCTTATGAGGCAGGTAATCACCTCTTGGGAATACCTCAGTGCAGAAGTCTTGCGGGTTATGTTTTTTGGGGTAAAAAAAGCAACAACACGTTTTAGTTCTGGACTCAAGGAAGCCTGTATGGTTCCACGCATTTTATTCCCATAACAACCCTGTGAGGTAGGTCAGGCTGAGGTAGAAATTGGCCGCTCAGTGAACTTCATGGCTGAGTTGATTTGATTTTGGGCCTCCCCAGGCCTAGTTTGACACTAACCACTCAATGCCATACTGCCAGTCACACTGGATGGCTCTGTGTGTGTGTGTGTGTGTGTGTGTGTGTATATATATATATATATAAAATCACACATTGACCAGACCCTGGAATTTCTGAGCCTGGCAGCATCTTTTTTTGTCTAGTCCTCATTTTGCTTATCGCTTTCTCCTGCAGACCTCCTCTGTCTCCTTCACTGGGAAAAAGGTGTTTGTGTGTGTGTGTCTATGGGAAGTAATTAGGTTGAATCAGAAACTGGATAATGAATTATTGAAGGTGGGATATATAGAGTAATATTGTGGGGCATGAGCTATGGCAGAGCTGAAGGTAGACTGGAATCTACTGGTAGGTATCTAGGTAATTGCAGTAGATCGGCAAGAATTTCTGAGTCCCAATTGTTCCCTCCTCCCCACTCGCTCTAAATTATATGCTGAAATTAAGAAAGCTGGAAGGCAGGATACTTCTAGATGAGGCTTTTGTGCCACCACACTGCCTTATTCATGGAAATTTGCCAGGGGTCCAGATTATGTCTTCCATTTGTAGCCCTCCTGTGTTTTCCCTTCACTTCTTCCATTTTATCTCTTACCACAGAAAATCCGTTAATGAGAAAAAACCAGAATAGCTGCACAATGCTTTTTGATGGTTAGCACTAGGAGTCCTCTGATTGGAAGCACCCAGGAGTGGATTTTTGTGTAGAAAAACTATGAGCTCTACTCAAAACAAATTCCAAAACTCAAAATTCTTTAATTCTAAGTGTATACATTGTTCACCTTGTTCCAGCTGGTGGATCTCAGGATTCTAGTTAAAAATAAGGCAGATCCCACAAGACTGGAATCTTCCTACCCCTGATCTATGGGACTTGTAGATGAATTAAATGAAAGGACCCATTCTTTCAGTTCACAGAATAACTAAAAGGTTACCTTGACAGTGCACCATTGCTGGGAATGCACTCTGCAGTTTACATTTCATGCACATAATGTCCAGGTATTTCTACTACAACTACACATTTGTTATCTGTAGTGTGCTACTTGCTGTTCCCTGATGTGATTTATGGCTCTGAAAGGTTTTCCTGCTTTCTTTGCTTGTGGCATCTTGGACATTGGTCTCATGTTTTTTATGGACTTGATATTTTATAAAATGTATTTATATGGCAAACCTATGAAAATGACCTCTTTGGGGCTAGAGGATAAGTGGAAAAGGTGGGTTCTGATGTGTGATTTGAAGGAAGAAAGGTGGTTTCATGTAAATGTTTAGTGAGGGACCTCCATCCATAATGCTGCTTTAGATTACCCCTCTTCTTTTCACAGAAATGTGTATTTTTGTGGGAAGGGAAAGTAAGGTCTCATGCAGCTTGTGTGGTTTCCTTACTCAGTACTTATGGCCCCAAGATGGTGGGAGTGCATCCTTTACACCAAGGGTTGCACATAGGCCAATCACTGATGGCTGATAAGGACTGTGGTTGGATAATCTGTAGCAAAAGTTATATATTAAATACTACTTTTTGGATTGCTGGGCACATACAGAATGTTGAGAAAGTGTTGTGGGTGCTCTCACAAAATGGCTGCCATGGGGGTTTGCTTCTTCATAAAATGGCTGCCAAGATGGGCATCGCCAATCACAAAACACTAATTTCTCAAAAGGCAAACTGGTAAGACGAAGGGAGCAATCCTGCGTCCCCTAGATGGTGTCTGTGTCGGGAGCTGTAAGATGCTTTGAATTCCTAAATCTGAGGTCAGAGATAGTGCTCTGATCTTGGATCTGGGAATCTGTGTTCTGCCCCCCTCCCCCTCACAGTAGGTTCTGAAAGAAATGCACTGGCTGTCCCTCTGAACAGGAAGGGGACAGACAGGGCAAAAGGGGTGTTCTGGTGGAGGGGGGACTGAAGAGGCTGGCATATGAGTTATACATAAGCCTCTATGCTTCTCCTACTATGCAAAAATGGATAGTGGGAGAAGCAGAGAGGCAATGACTGCCTCCACCACTTCTCCTTCTGTGCACTCAGACTCTTGAGTTCGGAGGCTTATGAGCATTGAGGTTATAGGATTGCACCTGGAGAAAAGAAACTTGGCTAAGAACTGAAGTACAAGGCAGAAGGTAGGATCTGACCTCCAAAACCGAAAGCTATTCTTTTGACCCCACCTATTTCTCTGAAATCAAATTGATGCGGCTGAGAGACAAGTTACATGGCCAAGAAACTGAGTATAAGGCAAAAGTAGGGTCTAAGTTAGGGTGACCAGATAAAATCCAGGTCAGGGCTCATGTAACTTTCACAGTTGTAGAGGAAAGGGAATTTCAGCCAGTGTCATTTGTATGCAATTAGTTCCTGGTGAAATTCCCTCGTCATCACAACAGTTAAAGGTGCAGGCACTATACTAGAGTGACCAAATACAAAAGAAGGCAGGGCCCCTGCAGCTTTAACTGTTGTGATGAAGAGGGGATTTCACCAGGAACTAATTGCATACAAATGACACTGGCTGAAATTCCCTTTTCTCTACAACTGTGAAAGTTACATGAGCCCTGACCTGGATTTTATCTGGTCACCCTAAGCCCCAAATGCCAAATCATGTATCCCCTCCCAAGTTCAACAAAATACCCATTTCACAGAAGGCAACCTTGTGATGCTTAGAGATACACAGACCACACATATATACACACAGAACAAGGCAAAACACACACTATGCCAAAAACAAACAAGCTGACCCCCAACCCGACCCCCAGCAAAACAGATAGTACAGGCAAAACACCCCTCTTGTTCTATTACTTGCTGTAGCCCCCCAAGGTGCTCACTGCCATAGCAGCATACCTTTTTTCCCTGGGTGGTTGGGCATGTTTCAAAATGAAGCACTGGGATGCAGCCTCCAACATTTTGATTTTCTAAGAATGTCTCTGAGGCCCAGAGGCATTCCTGGAAATAAAGACAGTGTTGGAGGGCATCACCTCATTTTGCAGCCTGCCAGTTAATTTTTTAAATTAAAAACAAATCTTAAAAAATAAAATAAAAACAGAATGGGCAGAAAGTCTGTTGGGGATCAAGAGTGGTGTCCATTGGAGATCCCTTCAATACAGGATAGCAGTCCTGTGTATTTAGTAGTTCTGTTGAAAAGGGAATCTCAGCATATGCAGCTTGTCCCATTATACATTTGCACAGATGACAGAAAATGTACTAGTTGAAATTTTCCTTTTTATAGAAGTACATATAGGAGCCTTGCTCTTGAAGCAGCCAAAATGAAAAGTGGTGAATGCATTTCATCATGGGCCAAAATTAATTGTTTCAGCAGAATAGATGAAATGGGGGACTGCCACTTCTAAAATTCTGATAGATCACCAGCTTTTGCTGATTTAGTCCTAAGCACTCACAGTGTTGTACCGGTTCAATGGTTTTCAAACTTCCTGTCTTCGAGGAATGCTTTCTGGGCAAGGTGCCTGAGTCGGTGGTTGTTGGTTAACTCCAGGCACTCTTGAATTAAACTGATTATGTAGACCTATTTCAGTCAGGCTTCAGGCCTGGGTTTGGAATGGAAACTGCCTTGGGATGACCTTTGCTGAGAGAAGGTAATGGGGAGTGTTCTCTTGGATCTCTTGGCAGTCTTCGATACCATTGGCCATGGTATCCTTCTGGATAGGTTGTCTGGTTTGAGATTTGGTGGCCCTGCATTGCAGTGGTTCTTTTCCTACTTGGATGGCTGATTCCAGAAGGTGGTGCTGGGGGATTATTGCTGTGTGTCTTGGCAACTATGCTATGGGGTTTGGAAGATTATCTGGAGGTTTGGGCTGAGGTGTCATCAATATGTGGATGACACCCAGCTCTATCACTCTTTTTCATTAAATCCAGCTGAGGCAGTGGCTGTTCTGAATCAGTGTCTGAGCACGGTAATGGACTGGATGAGGGCCAATAAACTGAGACTCAAGCCAGACAAGATAGAGGTACTGTTAGTGGGTGGTTTGTCTCCCTGGCTAAGTGGTGTTCAACCTGTTCTTTACGCCCCCTAAAGGATCAGGTTTGGGAGTTTTCTTGGATCCAGCATTGCCTCTAGAGGCTGATATACCAACTGTGTGCTTCTCTGGACAGAGATAGCCTACCTACAATTATCCATGCTCTAGTAACCTCTCTGCAATGTATTTTACATGGGGCTGCCTTTGAAAATGGTCCAGAAACTTTAGCTGGTCCAAAATAGGGCAGCAAGATTGTTAATGGAGGGACTGGCCAATGTGATCATATTATGCCAGTATGTTTCTATCTGCACTAGCTGCCAGTTTATTTCAGGGTCCGATTCAAAGTGCTTGTTATTAACATTCAAATCCCTAAATGGCTTGGGGCTGAGGTTATCTGAAGGATTGTCACTTCCCATACTTACCTGCCTGGAGCCTACGATAATCTTCAGCGCTCTTCCTCCAGGAGTGCCCACCAAAGGAAATGAGGTGGTGGTTACTTAAAAGAGAGGCTTTTCCATTGTGGCACTCTGGTTGTGGCATGTCCTTCCCAGAGAGCCTCACCTGGTGCCTAGGTTGTGCCCTTTTCGGCACCAGGTGAGGCTCTCTTTATTTTGGTTTGTATTTTTAATATTATGCTGCAGTTTTAAACTTTTGTACTGTATTTTTATTGTATTTTATGGTTTTAATTGTTGCGAGTTGCTCAGAGAGCTTCAGCTATTAGGCGATGTAGAAATGTCATAAATTAGATAGCTAAATAGAGGAAGAAAGAAGCATTGGCTTTTCTGCCGGGGAACCTTTGCGTGTTATGGATTCTTGGGACTTTTCTAGAATACACAGTTTACATGGGGCACTGACAAGTTCTGATGGATTCCACAGTGGCCCTGTGTGAACTTAGGCCTGGTCTACACATGCAGCAGAATGGGCTGGTAGACTTCTGCGGTGGTAGAATGGACTTTGGGTGCTTCCAGGCAAGGGTTTTAATGTGCCTTGCCTCATTCATGGAATTGGGGCAGGGTGGGGTGGGATCCACTTGTAACTCCTGTGTTTTCCCACCATTTCCTCCCTTTTTTCTTACCATGAAAAATTAGTTAAGGGATAAAAGATGGAATAGCTGTACAATGCTTTCTGATTGTAACTGTAGTTGACCTCCAACTAGAAACACTCCTTATCACTTCAGACTGCAAGTGGGGTTGCCATTTTTTTTATCCTCCTCATATAAAAATACTGCCATCAAGAACAAAGCGTCTAAGTTCTACCACAGCTCCTTTGCCTGCTGTGCTGGTTTTCTAATTGCTGGCCGTTTTTTTTAAAGCTGCAGAGCATCCAAAAATGAAATTTCTTCCAATTCCAGTCTGAAGTGGTATAGTTCATTCCACCACCTCAGAATTCTTAACACCTTACTTCAAAAACAATAGTTCTGAAGCAAAAAGCGTATTTCCTTTGTTTTCAGATTACAAACACAAGTGTCGTAGTAATTAGAGCAGCCTTCCCCAGCCTGGCTTCCCCCCAGATGTTTTGGACTGTAGTTTTTGTCAGCCCCAGGTAAAGTAGCCAATGGAGAGGATCATGGGAATTGGTCCAAAACATCTGGAGGGCACCAGAATGGGGAAGGCTGAGGTAGAGAATCCCATCCTGTGTGTATGTGAGAGAAAAGGAGGAGTGTCTTTTTTAAAAAGGTGTTTCTTGGTATGAACAGTTTTTATAAGTATTTTTACTAAAAATAATAGTTTTAAAAGTCAGCTGCCCGACTAATCAGAAGTGTTTACATTGATTGAAAGCTGCAGACCTAAAATTCTTATGTCCTGGAAGCATGTTTGATTTTTACTGTCCTGGTTTTTTTTTACTGATAGCCATGCAGTGACGTACAAGTTGGAAAGCTAATGGTTGTCGAAATCAGCTTTGTTTACGTATGTGTACTGTATTGAGAGTCTAGTAGTGTGTGTGTGAGTAAATGATCTATAAAATTGTATGAGGTGCAAATGTGTTTTGTTTCTGATTAAAATTTCATTTGTTGTGGTTGCTGTGCTGTTTTGTATACACTTTGTATACATTTTGCTGAACTTGGGGAAGCCAGGATGTCCACGTTAATAAATAATTATATAGGCTAAGTTAAGTGGCATGTATTGCACAAATGAGCTAATACTATCACCATTTATTCTTTCTGCCTACTTGCACTCATCTCAGAGAATGGAAATCTCCACTGGCAAGGATGGGAAAGAACATATTCCGTTGACATCCGGGTGATTTCCTTTATACACCATCTATTTCTGTGTGTCTCTTCCCCCCCTCTCTTATACAGAGTAGATGGTTTACCCCGATGTAGTTCACTTCATTGAGACTTTGTTGGCATGTCAAGCTGTGCAAGAGCTGCCTCTGCTTCCATCTCCTCCTCCTCTTGTGTGTGTGTGCGCGCGTGTGGGGGTGGGTGGGTTAGGGGTTTCCTCAGAATAGTACAACCCAGACTGAAGGTGGAAGAGAGAGGATTGCTCTTCACCTGCTTAGCAGGCAAGGTTCATCATTACCCGGAAGTTCTTCCTTGTAAGGAGGTGGGGGTCTTTTCTCCCTTGATGCAGTGAACATCCCCCACCTCCCCTTGGCCGCTTCCATGGGATTTGTTTGAGAGGAGTCCACAGAGATGGAGAGATGCGTCTCCCCTGGCGCTAATCCAGAACCTAAAATAATGGGTAAGAAGGGGTGGCATAAGGATTATTTCTTTTCCTAGAGGATGGGTGGGTAGTAATAAGGGAGAGCGCAAGAAGAGGAGGAGGGGGTCTGGGCGGCTTTTGTGCATGTGACTACAGTATGTCTGGATGGATCTCCCTGCTGAACACTGTTAAGAGTGGCGGCTGTTGGAGTAGAAAATGGATTCAGCCAGGGATTTGTGTTACGATCCAAAGTACTTATACTTGGAAAACAATTTATTTAAAGTCAACAGGACTTTGTTCCTAGAAAATACATTTAGCCGTGAGGTATCAATGAGGGTTTTGGGTGGGGAATTGGGGGTGAACAAAAAGCCTCTAGGATTTCATCTGTGAGCGGTGTTTGGTGTTGGAAAGACAGGTGTGCGTGGGTCAGGGTGGATGGAATTTCTTTCTCTGGTGAGTCGTGTGCTCAAATACGATGAGGCAGAGAGAAACAACAGAGCTGGTATTTTATATTGATATTTTATTTAGTGTGTGTGGATGAAGCAGGCTGTGTGTGTGTGTGTTTAAAGCTGTGTATAGAATTCCAATGGACTAGATAGGAGAACAGAAGGAAGTTTCCTTTTCCTTAAAATATGCGTGCCTTTACTCTAAATGTTCCATCATGTCCCATTCATCACCTTTTGTTTTGCTTCATTATTTTTCTGTTTGTTTATGGTTTTTGTTACTATTTCTTTGCACCTACCCTGTTGTGATGTGGTATCAATCTCATTCTGCAGGATTTTCTTTCTTTTTTAAAGACCTTTGTGCGTGGCTGTGTAGTCACTCCAGTTCTAAGAATTTTTCAGACTGGATTCATCAATGTTTTTTCCCCCCAGAGAAAGGAGTTAGTATATGTCAAAGATATCTATTAAAATAACTGTGGTTAGAATCCTAATAAGCACGCTTACCAGGGAGTGTCATTGGACACAGTGGGGCTTACTTCTGAGTAAGCATGGCTAGGATTGTGATGTTAAATTAATTTAGCTTTGTTGATTAAACATTTTAAGGAGAAGGGAAGAGAGATGTGATCATTTCTATCTGGGGCATATCTCCATGGCTGATCTTCAAAACAGTTCCTTCAGTTTCCTTTAATGAATTGCTATTAATTGCTATTTAGAACCATTCCTTGTAGCTGTGTGTCTGCTCTGTAATTTTATCCTGCCATTATGTGATATTTTGATATCAAGGCTGCTTTTGAAATGAATATAAGACAATAGGCAAATATATTGGTGGGTGGGTTCCTGTATGCATTCATTTTGCATTAAAAAAGGTATCAATTAGGCAAACCCGGGGTTCTTAGTTTTGTTATATGGCTTGAGACTGTAAAGAAGGTATTTAAATATATCCCGCAGCCATCAAAGTTCCTAGCTTAGTTCCTGTTGCCATTAGTGAAGTCAGGACTTGGAGCAGAGCTGCAGATGTTGGTATCTGGGTCATGAAAGTAGAAGTAAAATCCCTTGTGGCTTGGGATTTTGGCTACTTTGTATCCATTTGCTTCAGAAAGGTGCAACACATCTCTTGTGGTTTCATCAGTGTTGTGGGACCTCTGGTAGACTTTGAATCCACCAGTAGGGGTGGCAGTGGTGTCCCTCAGAAAAGAAAAGAATCAGAATTTGTTTCTTCGCAGCAGAATTTAAGCATAATGGGGAAACTGTGAAGCTTCATCGTAGATGTTGGTGCTTATGCCATAACTTAAGGTTCTGGTTGCCTGGTGTTTTCTTTTTGGGTGTGCTGTATTGCAAAGTGCTGTGATAGATCTATGCCAGTCATGAGAAGGAGCCTTCTTCCTTCTGGCCTGGAGTAACTTAGGTTTTAGGTTGCTGTCGAAACACTCAGTTTAAATAAAAGTCATGGACATTCCCAATATCTTTTTTAAAATGTTAGTCAGCTGCTGTGTGTGTATATCCATTGGGAGCATAGCAGACAATTTTGACTTGTAGCTGAACCCAAATGCTGCTTTTGGCCAAAGGCCAAGATACCTTACAAGAGATAGGGCCCTTTACTGAAAGTCCTAAACATCAGAGGCTATGCATTTTTGACAGAGTTAACAACAATTATATCAAATCTAATACCTTATGCATCTCTTTATTTGTTTGTAGGTGACTCCCTAAGCACTAGCAGCAAATAAGAACTATTTGCGCCCCTTCCTAGAATTGGAGGACCTAAAGACAGTAGTGCACACGCTGGTAACTTCGAAGCTCGACTTCTGCAATGTGATGTTCATAGGGCTACCTCTGTGCCTAATCCGGAAACTTCAACTAGTTCAAAATATGGCAGCCAGGTTGGTCGCCGGTACACCTAGGGGTGACCATATCACACCAGCTTTAAAATCATTTCACTGGCTGCCAATTACTTTCCGGGCGAAGTACAAAGTGTTGATCATCACCTTTAAAGTCCTACATGATTTGGGTCCAGGCTACCTGCGAGATCGCCTTCTCCCATACAATCCGTCCCGCACGCTCAGGTCCTCTGGGAAAAATTTGTTACAGTCAGCCAAAACCAGGCTGATAACTGTTACCCAGAGGACCTTCTCTTCTGCCTCTCCCAGATTGTGGAATGGCCTGCCGGAGGAGATCCGCCAACTTCACAGTCTTCCAGAATTTAAGAAAGCTATAAAGACTGATCTCTTCCGGCAGGCCTACCCAGTCGAATTTTAAGAGTTTTATTGGTATTTTAATAATGTATTAATTTTATATGCTTTGAATCAGTTTTATGTATTTTATATTGTCTGTATTTATGTTGTTCCCTGCCTTGATTTGGAGGGAGAGGCGGGTAAGAAATAATAATAATGATAATGATAATAATAATCATAATAATAATAATAATAATAATTAGAAAACTGAGGTAGCTGTCTAGTTAAGCAGGTAGAGCAGAATTATATCGGCTGTAGCTTTGATTCTGTCTAAACCTTGAGAATTATTCTTTTGCTTGAACTCATTAGTAACACTCTAATCCAGCCTTCTCCAACCTAGTGACATCCAGTTGTGTTTAGACTACAACTTCCATCACTTCAGCTGGCATTGGCATCTGGAGGGCACCAAGTTAGGGAAGGCTGCTCTAATCCTGAGGTGGGCATTTCTGAGGAGGCACAGACAATTCTGGACTTCTCCTTGAGTGTAGGTCAGGAAATGTTGTGCCTTATTTCTTGTGCTAATTGTCAGATAATGGGAATTATCCTTTTAATTTTGCTTGTAGCCTTTTTTGCTTCTCATGGTTCTTCCCAACATGGCTTGCATCCATTCTTTTCTTTTGATTTGTCTTCTGAGTCCTAGTAAGTTTGAGCAATCCAAACAATGTTTGTGTTGTTGAAAGTATTTTTGGGGGGGATTCTTGAGTTAGGAAGATAAGGAATGGAGTATTGGAAGTATGCATTCTTTGGTAGAGTTAATAGCAATTATTTCTGATCTAGTACTTTATGCATCTTTTGAGTTCTGTGAATATGGATATTAGATATGGAGGATAGACTTGGGTTTCTATTTCTTTCAGGTGTAGGTAGAGCAAAATTACTTTTGTCAGGACTCTTGGTCTTATGTTGTTTCTCTACCACTAGCATAAATATGTGACTTCAACCAAATTGCAATTGTTGTATGCATTTTTACCCATCATAGTGAATTTATGTTCTATCTTCATTAAGTTCTGTATCAAGTCTCCTGCCCTAATTTGCAGGTAAACATTTGCCCAATCCTGGGTATAGCTAAACATAATTGAGCACGTGGCACTTTGTCAGATGATAAGCTACAAAACCATAGCAGGTCCATTTTCTAAGAGTAGCATGCATTTTAAATGTTAAACTTTTTTTCTTCATCTATGAGGATAAGAAATTCCCTTGATATTTCTGAGGTATGTTGTGTTGAGGAGTTGATATTTTGGCAAATGGTACAAAGTCATTTCTGGCTATGAACCTCCCTTGCCCAGTTTTCTCAGTGGTGGCTTTAAGAATGGACACCTGGGAAGGTTGGCTTTTGTTTTGTTTTGTAGAGAAAATATTTTGTATCTTACAAAATGGACTAATTACAGAGTCTTTAAAAAGGAGTAAAAAAATCCCCTGTGGTTTTACGTCATCCTTTTGCCATAAAAATATTATTACTTGGGATTCTTATTGCACTTCTTGATCGTTGAAAGTGCAACAATTCTTATTGTACTTCTTGATTGTTGAAGTTGTCACAGGAATCCCTCATCTAATAATTATCTATTAATTATCCCCATATTAAAGTCAAAGGCCTGAGGCTGAGAGAGAGTGGCTTGTCAACAGCCACCCAGTGAGTTCATGGCTGAACTAGAGACCTCCTGGCTCACAACTGACATTATTAGTTCCTACGCTACAGCAGCTTTCATTCATGTTGAACTGCTTATTTAAAATATAGGAAGGCGGCTTAAGCTCCAATTACTTTTTGACTTAGCCAGAAATTAGATATGCAGTAGCTGTTAGCCAAAAATCCATCATGCATCTGTGTTCATGGCTTGTGATAATTCAGTTGTGGAAGGTATCCAGCGCTTATAAGCCAGCTCTTTTTAACTTTATAGATGTGTTAATTGTTAATCAAAATCTGTCTTTTGCTGTGCTAGTACAGATGCAGCCTCTTCCATTATGAATGTCATTTGGAAACAAAGTTCAGGATCAGCTATGGAATAGTGAATATTTAGAGACCAACAAGTGACTACTGGTTCCTCATCAGGGCCCTGTTCTGGGATGTGGTGGAAGACACTGTCACACTTGGCTTTATTTTCTCATTCTTGTGTGAATGGTGCTTTGTTTGCTAGAGCAATCAAGCATTCTAGGCTGACCCATAATCCTAGCATTGTCTATACTAGTTCTGATTGTGATCCATAAAGTTTAGGAAAAGGGGCTGGGGCTGCAATAATGTAGGCTATAATGTGCTATAATCGGGGGTGAGCAAGAAAGATGCTCCACTCCATATTGACATGTACAGCACAAGGACTGAATCAGCTAAACAGTTATAGAGTCAAATATTAATGATGATGATGATAATAATAATAATAATAATAATAACAACAGTGATGATGATGTTGAGGTGAAGACAACCTTAGTCTTACTGATAGAGGTGGGGGATTTCGTTTTGACTCAGAATATGTAACTGTTGTATTGCATGTTATTTCTTAAAGACTAGATTAAGAATCAGTACTTTCCCGTAGTCCATTCTATTACTCTTCATTTGGTTTATTAATGTGGTTTTGGAGCATTGAGCCCAGCCTGTGCCTCTGGGGTTGGGCTGACTAAAAACCATTTTAAAAAATCTTAAATATCCCTAGTTATCCCCAGCATTTTCTTGATCTTCCTTTGTTTTTTTGAAACAACATGCTGAGCAAACAAAGCGGTAGATTTTTTTTTAAAAAATGCTAACCTTTTTTAAAATAGGGGTTGTGTGTACAAACTAGGACTTCTCTGCAGTTAAGAGCCATCATGGGAATGTTACAGGCTCAGCTGGCTTTTGTCCTCAAGGGTGAACTGTTGATCATATGTCATATGTCTGTACCTGTTAGCATATGCTTTTAGTACCATTTTTGCAAATGACCTTGGCAAGAGAGCTGCACCAGTGAATTCACATTTTTTCAGATATCTTTTAGATGGCGCTGAGGTAGCTATTAATAACATTTCTTATTAAAGAGTGGGTGAATTGTTAAGATTAATTTCCTTAGCATATTTCAATTGAGAATTTCTTTTAGCCTTTTGATTATGTAAAGGGAGCAGAGCCAGATTAGCTAGGTATTGATAAAATTTCACTTGCTCCTGTGCGTTCCACTGTCTTATGGCTAGAAAACGCTTGTTGATATTCAGCCTAACTCAGTGTTGACTAATCTGTTTGGCAAAGGTTGCTGCAGATCTTAAGATCTTCAATGAGAGATTTTGTCAGAGGCTTTTTGAAAGCACAAGTATATAAGGAGAAGCCAATCGTCTCCATCTATATGGTTAGGGACACAAAAAGTTATAAACTTTTGGTGAAGTGAAACTTTTTTTGCAAAGATCATGCTGATTCTTCTAAACAAGGTCTGTTCTTCTGTAGTTTAATCATAGCTTTTATTTAGATTACTTGGGACAGAAGTAGGCTGACAAGCCTGTAATTTCCTGGACTCCCTTTTAAAAACAAATGTTACATTGGCTATCTTCCAATTTAAATATGTCACTTTGTGAGAAGTTACATACTTTTGTCAAAAGATCAGTAATTTCATACGTGAGTTCTTTTGAATTCTCAGGTAAATGCCATTCAACTTCAGTAGTTGTCAGTTTTGAATTTGTCAGTTAGTTCTAAACTCCAACCTTAGTCAAGTCTCTTTAATTAAAAGAATTCATAAACTGTTCTTCATCCATACAGATAACAGTACAATAAGTACAACTATAAATACCGTATTTCATTGAATCTCAGACGCACTTTTTCTCCCATGTTTACATCTGTAAAAACGGGGTGTGTCTTAGAATTGATGGCGTCTTGCAATCGCGGGGTTTCTCCCACGTTTTGCAGAAGGCACTAGGGCTCTGCATGCCCCCCCCCCACGACTCACCCTGGCGGGTCCCGATGTCAGAAGTCCCCCCTCCCCACTTACCTTGATCGCTGCTGCCTTGGCCTGGGAAGGCTTCAGAACTGGGAAGGAGGCTGCGATCTCAGGAGATCTCGCAAGATCTTGGCCTCCTTCTCAGTACTGAAGCCTTCCCAGGCCGAGACAGCAGCGATCAAGGTAAAGGGGGACTTGCGGGGCCCTAACCCTCCCCCCTCCCCTCCATCACCGTCGCCCATCCTCGCCGCCGCCGCCGCACCGCGGCACTGGCAATGCTCGTCTTGTTACTGGGAACTATGCCTTGCCAAGCCGAGGCGAGCGCTGGCAGTGGTGTAGAGCTGCGGCAGCGAGGATGGGCGACGGCGATGGAGGTGAGCGGGGAGGGGGTGCTGAAATTAAGGTGCGTCTTAGAATCGATGCAAAGCTTTTTCCCTGTTGGTGGCCCTGAAATTTAGGTGCATCTTACAACCGATGGCATCTTACATTCGGTGAAATATGGTAGTCTATAAATACAAAATACAATAAAAACAAAAAATACAAATGGAAGCTGGTGCTATTTGAGATAGTTCTTCTGGTGCGCTCCCAAAATACAGACATTCAGGTGTATCTCCCAACACTTTCTATAGGAAAGGCAGATATAAACAGTTTTCCTGTCCACCTACAGTATTGCTTTTTATGGAGTCATCTAATGTTTCTATTGCTTTTGTCTGGCTTTCTGCTTCTAATGTGTTGGAATATAGTTTTATTCTTTCTTTGCATGTTGTGTCTGTTGTCAGCATCTATTTTTTGTGCTCTCTCTTAATTTCCTTTATTTGAAAAAAATACCCTTTTAAAAAGCAATCCTACTTTCCTTTTATAAGGCCTGTTCAGACAACATGCTCAACCATGGTTAGTGAGTGTGTTGAAACCATGGTAATGTGGTCACCATGGTTAATAATGGTTCATACGGCATGCTAAGTCATAGTTCATACGACATGCTTAGCTCAAAGTGCTTAACCACCGTGGCTTAGCGTGTCTTCTGAACAGGGTCAATGTTTCCTTATTGCTGCTATTTAATCATGTTGGCATCCTCTTGAAGTTATTGTTTTCTTTCATATTTGTGACATCATTTTATTTGAGCCTTTATTATAGTGGTTCAAATAATCTCTAAGCTTTTTGGAGTAAATGGCTCTTCTAACTCTACCTTCGAACTTGCTTTGAACTATCCCCTACTGCTGAAATTAAATTACTTGGCAATTCTTCACCCTTTATATGCTGAATTTGATACAATTGTGGCCATTGTTTTCAAACAGCTTGACACTACTTACATTTTGCACCAGATCCTAGGCACCACATACAGCTAAACCAAATGTAATATCCCTTCTTATGAGCTTTCTGACTAATTATTCTAAGCCACAGTCATGTATTGTATCAAGAAATGTTGCCTTTGTTCAGCCACTCAAACCTAACAATAGTTAGCCATCTATTATTATATTATTTTCTAATTTGACTTTTTTCTGCATTTCAAGATTACCATCATAGCCTTTGTTGGATTGGCAATATGATATCTCCAACAGTATATTACCACCAGAGCCTGATTTTTCTATCCATAATTGTTCTGTAGATAAATTTGTTTCCCTTAAGATTTGTAATTTTTTTCTTCGGTTTCTTCTCTGTTTATATAAAGGCGAGGATGGGGGGATTTCTGCCAACTCTTCCCTCTATTTGCAATCCCCACACCATCCCCAAGATTCACTCATCCCTCAGAAGCAGATTGTGGGAGGGAGCAGGGCTGCAGAGCAAAAGGGACAGGAAATCCCCATTCCTTGAATGTAAGAAGCTGTTATATACGGAGTCGTCGTATGCATGGTCAATCTAGCCCAGTAGTGTCGATTGAACCAGGGACCTTCTGCATGCAAAACAGGTTCTCTATCCACTGAGCTTTGGTCCCTCCTACAACTCTACAACTCTTTTCTGTTCATAGAAGGAAAGTTGTTAAAAATGTGTGTGTGTGTGTGTGTGTGTATCAAATAAACTTATTACAAGCCTAAAAAGAAGGTGAAAACTCAGTAAAGTGAGGGGATTTACAATAAGCTAGTTCATTTGGAGGCCCGTAAATTTATTGAGTGTTGAATGTAAAAAAGGTTCATAATGAATGTGAGTCTCTCGATGGTGCCTTCCCTCAGAAGGAAAGTTAGGATCTAAGCCTATGCCTTGTTTGACATGTAGAGGAACATGTCTCCAGCAAACATTTCTCTGCTGATTTTATATCCACAGATAACTGTTTCCTATGGATTATTGCTGTATTAGCAGATTTATGATATGATCTCTATTCTTTTTAAAATACCAGGTACAATAATTCACCCATCTTGGCTCCTAGGTTTCTAGTATATATTGTGACCTTTAAATGCCTATTCTGTGTCTAATTTTTTTTGTGTGTGCCTTACTTTATTTGACTTCCTCTCGGTTTCTGTGTACTCATAATTAGCTTCTAGCATATTTTTATTTTGAGGACATAGAGCTCCTCAGCACTTGTCGGGTTTTTCCAGAAAGCTAATTTAGAGGCTGCTTGTTTTGGGGGGGGGAAAATTATTTATTTATTTATTGCATTTTTATACCGCCCTATAGCCGAAGCTCTCTGGGCGGTTCACAAAAATTAAAACCATAAAATCATTTTAAAAATATAAAACAAGCCACAATCCAAAAACAACAAATAACATACAATCTAAAAACACAACCAGAATAGAACCAGAATAAAAATAGCAGCAGGAATTAATACAGATTAAAATACAAATTTAAAACAGCAAGGATTAAAATTGAGTAAATTTAACTGTTAAAATACTGGGAGAATAAAAAGGTCTTCACCTGGCGACGAAAAGAGTACAAAGTAAGCCCAGGTGAACCTCTCTGGGGAGCTCATTCCACAGCCGGGGTGCCACAGCGGAGAAAGCCCTCCTCCTAGTGGCCCCCTGCCTCACTTCCTTTGGCAGGGGCTCACGGAGAAGGACCCCTGTAGATGATCTTAGGGTATTGTTTCTAAACAAAACTAAGTATTGTTTCTAAACAAAAATGTTCAAAATCATAATTCAGCCCCTCATATCAAGAGAAAGGACAATAAATTATGGAATTACTGAAAAGGAATGTTACTTCTTATTTCTCAACCTATGAAATGTATTCCCATTTAATATGGAGCTGTTCTCTAATTATGAAACTTAAAATTGTGCTCCAAAATGGTTGAAGGAATCGAATTCTGTCAACCTTACAAAATGCTTTGTAAGGTTGTTCAAATATTTCTTCTCTTTTCTCTTGTCTGTATATTTCCTTTTTCTGTTTAAACCCCCCCCCCCCGGTCAAAATTTGCCTTTCCCCAAGGGAACATTTATTTAGCAGGGACGAGGTCTTTCATTCCGTCTTGAAAAGATGCTCAAAAGTCCTGCAGGCTAGTTTCCCATGGATGTGCAGTGATAAGATTCCTAGGAACCTTCCTCATGGTCATTTCAAGTTTTTGGTATGCTGCCTGATAAGGGTCTCAGCCTTTTTGTTCTTCCCCTTGTTCTTTTTAAGATGAATATCTTAAAATATTTTCTGTAAGGTTAAACACTTGATAAAATAGCATAGGGTAGGCACGATTATTTTTGGAAGCAAATTGTATCTGTAAAACCGTTTGATTACTTAACTACAAAGAGAAGTGGAGGATTTTGGCTTGCACATAGGTGCTGAATGGATGTGTGCCCTTGTTGCAGCTTAGTGCCCTCCACATTTGTAAATACACTTGGCATATGACTGTAAGTATCTGGAGGGATTTGAATGGAGTCCATTAACTCATCCATTTGCTTGAAGTTTTGTTGTTGCAGTGTGCTGGCTGATTAAATGCATTTCCATTGAGCAATGGATTTTCCTCTTTTTTTTTTTACATTTGAAAGCTCTTTAAAAAAAAACACAACCCACCAGTCTCAAAACCACATGCAAAATCCCAAGCACTCTGGACACTTGCTATGTTCATAATACAACATGCCAGCAGGAAATACCAGTTTAGCTGGACTTAATTATTAAGCATCTACCATGCACATTCAGAACATGAGAATAAAAGTGCTTCTTTCATTTAATTTATAAGGAGCAATTGTGGTCAGGGCAGGACACAAGGGGAGTGGTGCCTAAGAAAAGCTATTAACTGTTTTCTGAGGCAGTGTGTGTATGTCGAAGCATTGGGATTTTTGTTCAAGAGACAGGGTTCTGTCTCTTGCTTCCCTACTGTTGTCATCTTGGGCAAGCATTATGACCTCTGTGTATGTGTATCTCTCCTTCCACTTTTTCCCTGTTACAAAGCTTTTTGCACTGATGCAGTTGTCAAGAAATGTCTTCATGTGACGAAGATATAGTCTAGTATCTCACAATGGTGGGAGTCCTGCTTATTGCTGAGGCATAGGCAATGCTATAGAATGCAATTAATAAAGTGGAAGATGACAGATGGGAAGTGGTATGTGAGAACTTTAGCATTCAGCAGCTTTGACAGTTGGTGAATTAATGTACAATTATTGTTAAATTTGAGGGGTTGGAAGGGGAGGAGAGATCTAGGTCAGCAAGTTCTATTCATATGTCAAACAGTCATGGGCGTTGTATGCAGTGCTATAATACGATGTGGGGTTAATTGAAACCAATATTATATGTAACTTTCAAAGTTCAGCAGTAAAAAAGTTTCAGTGAAAAAGCTAGCTTTGTGTTTTGCAGTTCATTGGGCTAATGAACTGAACTCTGCACTTTTGGTGGCTGTTTCGTATTTCACCTTTTAAAATGATCCTGTTTCCCCTCTCTCTTGTTACAGGTTGCTATGGGAATCTTACGATAATCTGAGAGGAAGTAAATCCTGGTAATATTACAGTTACTCATGATGTGCCTGAAGTGAAGAGGAAACACTTAACATTTCCAAGTGCCAAGGCTCTGCTGTGTCATGGCTACGGACTCTGGTGATTCAGCCAGCACAGAGGAATCGGAGAAACCTGATGGAGTTTCATTGGAATGTAGGGACCCCTCTGCTGGTGCTACTTTGACCATGGAGGCCAGGACCAAAGAGGGTGTCAGTGCACCTGCCTCTGGAGCAACTACAGAAAGGAAGAGGTTTTTCCGAAAAAGTGTGGAGATAATGGAGGATGAAAAAGTCTTGGAACCCACTCCAAAGGATGAACAAGGGCCGTTCATAGTGGATGACCAGAGGATGTCCCATCTCTCAGCAAGAACCTTGGGGGCGGGGCAGGAAGCCAGAAATGAGCATGGCTCGAAAGTGAATTTGGAAGCCTCAAAGGAAAGGACCAAGAAAGAGATAGAGGAGGAGGCAGAGATGAAAGCTGTGGCTACATCACCAGGTGGAAGGTTTCTGAAATTTGACATTGAGCTGGGCAGAGGAGCCTTCAAAACAGTCTTCAAGGGTCTAGACACAGAAACCTGGGTAGAAGTCGCTTGGTGTGAACTGCAGGTTAGTGTAAATGAGTTCCATCAGTCATTCATATATGTCTATATCTGTGTGGTACTGAGAAAGGTTGATTTCATCCAATTGTTGAGAGGTGCATTTGGGAGTGTCTGGAACTACATGATTAGCTTGATCATATTGGGCTGTGGTTCCTAATACAGAATCTAGTAGCTTGTATGGAATCTTGAGAAACATAAGCATGTTTTTTTAAAAAAAGATAAAGTTGTTAGCCCTTATGGTTACAGATAAGATCACATGGCAGTTAAATGATATTCTTTTAAATGCTTAATAATAATAATAATAATAATGATAATAATAATAATAATAATAATAATAATAATAAGTCGGGGAACAACATTAGGACAATAATACAATATAAATCAAATACATAAATTTAATTAAAAGAGCATATAAAACCAATACAACATCAAAATAACAATTCAGGACATTTTAAAATTCTTAGGTTTAAAATTCATCTGGGTAGGCTTGCTGGAAGAGACTAGTCTTTATAGCTATCTTAAACTCGGAGAGAGTGTTAATTTGTTGAATCTCCTCCGGTAGGCCATTCCTCACTCTGGGGGTGACAGAAGAAAAGGTTGTCAGTCTAGTTTTAGCTGAGTGAAGCAAGTTCTCCCCAGAGGACCTGAGTGTGCAGAGCAGATTGTATGGGAGAAGGCGATCCCGCAGGTAACCTGGACCCAAACCATGTAGAAGCCTAGAAGCCAGAAAGAATCTGTACTTATTGGGGGGAAAGTCTCAGTCTCTCCACGTGTTCTTGCACTTGCACATCAATACTACTTCTGTTACCTTTGGTCTGTTGACTGGAAATAAAGGAGGAGGAGGAGGAGGAGGAGGAGGAGAGGAGGAGGAGGAGGAGGAAGAGGAGGAGGAGGAGGAGGAGGAGGAGGAGGAGGATAATACTACTTCTGAAATGTTAACAGTTTTGACACTTCTTCGTCAGGTCTTGACACAAATCGAGAAAGTATTCAAATCATGCACTGCTAATTTCCCCTTCTCAAACAAAATCACAAATAAATAAATTGTACAACTAAAGTGAAATTTGAATGTTAAGTACCATTGTGCAAATTGCCAAAAATTTGTTCTAATTGCAGAACTGGCTTTTGCTTTAGTTTCAGATCATTTTTGGAGCACAGAATTTCAGTCCCTCTGGCTACATTCCTTTCCTGTGCTAGGATCTCACCTGAGTTGGAATGCTTTCATATAAAAGTTATATAATGCAACCTCATAGTGAGAATATCACAGAATAGCAAGCAACTTCTTTCTTTCCAGTTCATATACCAGCTGAATGAACCAAGTTATTTTTTTTGTGGTGGGGTGTGTGTGGAGTAAGTGGAAGAAATAATATCTCAAATACATGGCTTATGTATGGTTTTCAAGTGATCTAAGCAGACGCTGCTTATCAGTTGAAATATCACATACCTTCCGACTACTTTCTTAGTGTGATACTCACCCAGTGATGGGAGTTGTGTGTGGAAATGTGACCCTAAAGCTGAAGTATTATCTGAGTTCATGGGCAAGTGCCCGCTCAAATTTCTTTTCTAGTTTAGCCCAACGTTGTTTTCTTTGCCTTCTTGCTTTCTCCCTGGGTTCATGCCTTGGGTCCTTAGCTATCCTCTGCTGTGTCTGCACCGTTACTCCAGTTTCCAGCCTCCTTCCCATCTTTTCTTCAGTAATCTTCAGCTACCGATCCCTGTGGCCATCTTAGCCAGAGGACCATCAAATGTCGGGATCATGTTTGTAGAAGCATTGTCTTGGGAGGAACAAGTCCTTGCATAATGAATAGAGGCTGTTCTTTGAGACATATGTCCCTCTTGCTCCCAGTCCTGCACTGCCAGTTGCTTGACTTTTACAGACCGTAGTTGTTATTGTTGCTCACCTCGATGTGTCTATACTCATTCTTGAACCGTTAGTTCCTTCGAAGCCTGTGAAGCATGACAGGCGTTGCCCCTTGAGTTTTAAACATGCAGATAGGTCACAGATGCAAGTGAGGATTGCTGTAATAGCTGCGATGAGATTCACAAAGATGCTGCCTTTTTTCCCAATGCAGGTGAAGCAGGCCCCTTTTTGCATGTGCAGCACCTGTGGGGAAAGGGATATTTGTAGTGCCTTCTCCTCTCTTTCTCTCAGGTTGCCTTCCCCTCTCTCTCAGGTTTCAGATGGCACTGCTTCCACCCCACAGGATGACCAGATGCAAAGGAGGAGGGGGCTCCTGTTCCTTTAATAGTTGTATGTAGAAGAAGGAATTTTGGAAGGTGCAGGGATGACAAAATCTCAAAACAGTTAAAGGTACAGAAATTCTGTTCTCCTTTGCAGCTTGCACCTATGCTGGCAAAGCATTCTGGAGGAGGAGGGTCACAGACAGAAAAACAAACAAACAGACTACTGGGGTATTAAACGTTGATTAGACAAATTCATGGCCAGTAGGCCTATCAAAGGTTATTAGCCATGATAGCTAAAACAAGAATCTACAGGTTCAAAGATTTCTGAATGCCAGTTGCTGGGGGAAAACATCAGGGATAAATATTGTTGTCTCCTGATGAATTTCTTGGAAGCAATGGCTGGCCACTGTGGTAAATAGGTAGTTGAATTAGATTTAATCCAGTTGGACTCTTATGATGATTTTATAGGAAATTAGATTATTTGGCATCTCCATTGGTAGCTACTTGCTTGTTCAGTAATATTAATTAGATATGTAGTACTAGTCCTCTTAGCAAGTTAGGTTTTAAGCCCCATTCTTCTTTTTATAATGTTCTGTCTTTCTCTAAGTGGATTGCCTATTGTCCCCCTGGTAGTTATGCTTTGGAACAGATAATTGTAACGGTTAATAGCAGATAAACACATTAGAAAGACCATTCAGAGAGAAAGTGCCATTTTAAAGTAAGCTAGGTTATTACTTGTGTTTTCTTTGCCATGGAAAATTGAGTTGAGCTGCTATGATTCAAAAAACAGTGTGTGGTTGTTTCCCCCCCTCATATAACCATCAGTGGGTGGCGGAATAACTACTGTATGCCTAATAATTGGTTTAATCTCCTCCACAGCTAGTTCAGCCTAAGCTTGTCAGAATTTTCCATGCCATATAGCTAAACAGCTCTTCTGCAGTGTTGGCTGAGTTTAAAGCAAATCTTGTGCTGTGTTGCTTTATCAGTTACAACAGTCATTGATCCAGCACAATAATCTATACCCTTTCCTCTAGCGCTATACTGAGAACGTAAAAGGAGCCTTTTTGCAGGGTTGTTTGCTTGGAGGATCTTAAATATGATATTGAGTGAGAATTCCAGTTAGTACGTTAGTTAATGAGACCTATATTTAAATCTGTTTATTTGAAAATAGGTCCTCTTGGAAGCAATGAAAATGAAAAACACTGCCAGGTGTATTTTTAACTATTTGATTACTGTATTGAACAGAGGAATTTCTTTCAGGATTTTCTGGTCCTCAGAACTTATGTAATGCATTTAACCGAGGTCTTAGTTGTGCAATCAACTGCAAGTACCATTGGTCTTCAAAGTTACTTGGCTCCTTTCTTAAAATATGAATGTGAACTCTGAACTCCTGCTGTGGTAGCAGATTCTACAATTAATCGCCCCTCTGTGAAGAATGTTTTGCTATCCCTGCACCCCTCACCCAAAATGTTTCAAAAGGTAGAACATTATTGGGAAACCTGGCTTCTATTCTTGGCTTTGCTATTATTTTGCTGTGTGATTTTGGAATATATCCTTTCTCTGTTCCCCATCTATAAATAGTGGATGGCAATGCTAATTCATCCTTGCAAAAAGTTGTAAGCCGCTTTGTAAAGTGCAGTATGAGAAATGCTGTATATAACCTTCAGTTAAATGTTTTGGTAGACATGACCATTCTTGGGCAGGGAGATTAGTAAAGCTAGACTCTGTCTGCTCATCATTTGCAAGGGCTGCTTTAACTTTATCAGCCGTTATAACTCAATGTCCACTTTACTGTCAGAGTTTATTTTAAACCCATCTTAAACTATACCTCAGGAACTCGTTCTAATTCGTCTTTCCTTGTGTGCATTGCAGGTAAGAATGTAATTAAGTCAAATTATGCATCACAGCACTGACTATCTCCTGACAACTCAGGTATGGGGGTGGGGGAGAGCAGGGTCCTGTAAATAAGACAAAGATTGGTTGGGTGAAGACCATGAAAGGCAAAAGGCAATGAGACCTCCTTGTTTGGAATGAGGCATAATGGTCCTAGATTATGGGTTGAAGGCACATGATGCAGCAACCTTCCTGAAGGTTTGGATTTGGTTAGTGTCTGGATATGAGGCTGCCTGGAAGCCCTGTGTATGCCACCTAGAGCTCCACCATGGAAGGAAGATGGGACATAAAATAAATAAAAAATAGCTAAGTAAATAAAAGTGAGCTTCAGTTTCAAGTTTTTATAGTTCAGGCCTTATCACACAACTTGCTCTGACCTGTTGTTCTTCAAGAGACTCCTTTGCTGATTTGTGTGGCTATCTTGTAGACATGTCCTTTGTGCAACATCACCAAGCTCTGGTCAAGATATCCTTACCTGATATTCCACGTCCAGGACTTGTTGCAGGGTTGAGTTCTGATGCAGATTCATTTAAAAAAAGTTGTCTGAAAGTAAAGCATGTTTTTCCATAAGTGATTCTTGCTCTTTCCCTATATGTATCCATACTTTCCAATAGTGACCCCTTCTGAGGCCAAATTATGCAATGTTAAATGTGTTACTTGTAGTTCCTTGAATCTGTTAAAAATGTAAGTAGCAGCTACTAGGGTGTCCAATCAGGATTGAGATCATGTGTGGGTTTGTTTATTTACAACATCTATATACTTTTCCACATCTAAACAGATTCCAGAGTGGTGAACAAGAAAAGATAAAAGGAATAAAACACAATATTAACAGTTATTGTGAAAACACAGTACCAATAAAACCATGGCTGGTCAATTGGGGAAAGCTTGTTGAATAAATGTCTTCAGCAGACACTGGAAACAAAACAGTGTTGGTGCCTGTCTGACATCCAGAGGCAGGGACTTCCACAGAGAGGGAGCCACCACACTGAGGGCTTTACTTCGGGTGGATTCCAACTGGACCATGGGGAACCACTGGAAGCGCCTCATCTGATGACCTCAATGACCAGGCAGGTTGATAAGGGAAAAGGCACTCTCTCAAGTTTACCATTGTTTGCCATCACATCCAGACCAACAAACTATGGCTTAAATTCAGTGTTGCACAAGCACACTTCTGCTCATACAAGAGACATCTCCTTGCTCTCCTTCCAACCCTCCATAGCAGATGTGGTGGGGATGTGGGGTGGCTGCAAGGTGGAGGGGGGAAGTATTCCACCCATTAGCAGACAGTCAGGGTTTGCAAACCAGGGATTGATCTTGGTTTGCAGGGCAAGCACAAACCATTGTGTGTTTTCATTTATTTTACTTACCTTAAAAAAATTCTACCCCACCTTTCAACAAGGCCCTCAAGGTGGCTTAGCCTATAGCTTTTCACAGGGCTCCATCTTACTAGTTGACATCTACATGAATCTGCTGGGAGAGATAATCTGGAATCTTGGGTGTGGTGTCATCAGTATGCTCATGAAAGACTTAGCTATTTCTCCTTTCTATTACAGGTTGTTGGAAAAGGGAAACCAGGCCATCCATGTTCACTCATGCCTTATTTACATCAAATTTGGATTATTGCAATGTGTTGTATTTAGGATTGCATTTGAAAGGTGTTTGGAAACTTCAGTTAGTTCAGAATGTGGCAATGAGATCTTTAGCTGGAGCCAGATTTTTGGAGAATGTGATTATACTGCTCTTGTGCTGGCCATTAGTTCATTTCTCAGCCCACTTCAGTGCTCTGGTTATCACCAAAGGTATACTGATACAGCCGTCATGACCAGTAGCCATTATATCCTCCATGAATATGCCTAATCCCCTTTTAAAGCCATGCAAGTTACTATCCATTACTATATTCTGTAGTAGCAAATCCTGTAGTTTAATGATGCGCTGTGTAAAGAAGTACTTCCTTTTATCCGTCCTGAATCTTTCACTATTCAGCTTCATTGCATGACCCCAGGTTGTAGTACTTTTCCACACCATACACAACTTTATATATCTCTATCATGTTCCCCTTACTCAACCTTTTTTTCTAAGCTAAAAAAACCCCAAACATCATAACCTTTCCTCATGGGAGAGTTGCTCCAGCCAGGCCTTCATGTTCCATTATCAACTTTTTGTCCCTGGTCACTGATGGAGGGATACTAAGTGACCTCAGGACCCATGATTGAGTATTCATTTTTATCTAATGGTGTTTCTCCCCCACTCCATATCTCCTTCCCTTTGTTAGCAAAGGAGATTAAAATCCTTCCCCCAGGGAAACAGTTAAATTAGTGGCCTTAGGTGCCATTTTTTGGTAGAAAAGCAGGATACATAATCAATCAATCATTCGATCAATCATTGCAATAATAAAAGTGTTCTTTGACTTGGAGGTTTTTATCTGAAATATTTTGGCTCATCTTAGGTCTTCAGGGAATCAGTGTTCATATGGTCCCAGATGTTCAAGATGATCACATCACCAACATCCTCTCTTACATGTTGGGCATGGTTCCCTGTTGGTAATTGATGATGGCAGATCCTCATGGCAGTGAACCCAGTCACAACAGCAAGCTTCGCCTCCATTGCTTTGTGAGATTGAGGGCACATGCAGAATTCATGATACAGAGATTAAGTAGATTACACTTGTTTGTGCTCATCTGCCCTCTGGCACAGCTCAAAGCCGTCATTGATTTGCCCACAGATCTTGGGACTGACTAGCTGGTTGGCTGGAACCAGAAGCTGCTGGACTGATAGCTCCCTTCCTATGAACCCATTGTGGCATTGCTTCCTCAGCATCTGCCTTTTGCAGGTACCCCATTGGTTCAGATACCTTTTCTGACTCTGAAATGCCTAATTCTGCAATGGGTCTGCCATTCCCTCTGGTAGACAGTTCCTGACAATTTGCTCTGTGGGGTCTTTGTTATTCCATGGCTTTCTGTGCCCATAGCTACCACCAGTGATTCTCTACAAGATTGGGAGGGCATTGGGCAAATCACACCATGTATGCTACATGGTGAGAGGCCTTACAATGTCTACAATTCTCAATGCCTTTTGGTATTCAAGTTTCCTCTTAGGGAATATACCATACAGATGGCTGCTGCCCCTGGCATAAGTAAATTTCATAGTATTGGACTGAGATCTCTCCTGGCCTATACATCTGAGCTTAAGCATGTGAGCATGCAAAATAACATTACTCCTATTATTGACCTGTATGTAAGAATGATGACTTGGTGGACCAGCTTGTTTGGATGGGATGCTGATCCTGTAGGTGGTCCAGTGTCTGTTTTACTTTAAATAGCCAGGTTTGCCTCCTTTTCCAACCAACAATATCATTGGTTCCTTGGCCATGAACTATGGGTCATTGGAGGATGTATTCATTTTCAGATGGGATGAGCATCTTCATTTATGTCTCTTATCCTGTTGATATTGAGGATAATTATAAGGGTGCTGTGGGATGAGGTGAACTGTATTCTTACCATCCTGTGGTGGCTGTGAGAGCAGATATTCCATCCCAGTGTTCTTAATCTCAAGCCAATGGCTTGGCATGTCTGACCCTGCCAGACTTCCCAGGCAAAGTAGAGTAGAACGCAAACCATCCACGCGTTGTTGCTACAGGTGCTCATTGACATAGATTTAGATGGAGAGCTGTGCCAATGGAGCTTCTCAGGGTTTCCAGTTAGATTCAGAATTTTAGCATTCAGCCTTAGTAGCTGCCTCCCGGTGCTCTGTGCTTCCTGTGGGACAAATTCCACCTTTTGAGACTCAGAACAGACAACTCATGCATAGGTCACAGACTCTTACCGGGTACTGTAAGGCTGGCAGGCGGCATTATGTGTGGAATCCAGCTCTGCACTCAATGGTGTACTTTACCAAGGGGTAAAGCTTACTCTCTTTGAGTAGGAGAGGTACACAGATTTATCTGGAATAAACCATGTGGGAGAGCAGGGGAGGTGGGTGAGAACATGGGATAGGTATCAGAGTAGAGCAACATATCACACTAGGAAAGAGTCACAACAAATTTTATTTAATTTCTATTGGACCCCAATTTATTCTCAGAGCTTATTCGCTCACTGTGAGAGATGCCCAAGTAGAAAGAATGAACATCGACTGTCCAAACTCCAAGGCAGCTAAAGGGTTTGCAACAAAGGGCTTGATAGCTGAGAGGCTGAATGTAGGTTGCCATAAAACAAAGGAAACCATAGTTTGGTTCTGGCCATAAAACAAGGGAAACAATAGTTTGGTTCTGGGCACTGAATAGAATTTATGGGGAAGTTCCTTGTCTCTTGATTATTTGTTCATCTAACTGGCTATACAGAGTATTAAAAATGAAAGGGTGGGTTGCTATGTGTACAGACTCTCATGACAAGGAGGTAAGAATGTCTCAGAATTGGACCATTTTCCCCATCAGGACTTTTGACTGGCAAATTCAAAGCTATTCTCGTGGGTCAGTTGGCAATCAGGCATGTATTTACTTATTTTCCTCAGATGTAAGGAAATCTAATTTAATCAAGGAGAAAGCAATTATGTCCTGTAGCTCCTTTGTTTCTGCAGTGGTTCCAGAGCCTTAATAATGTACCTGACAACTCTCAGGCTACGCCTTCCAAAACAAAATGGATTCGTAAGCAAAGATGTCAGGATAATCCATAGCATGCACTACAGAACTGCTCTGTAACATCAGCCCCCCTCCCCCATTTAGCCAAGTACTGTCATTTTCAAGTTTTGTGGCACAGCACAGGTTGGTCTGTTTGCCACTGTCCAACGCCCTATGCTTCCTGCTTAGCATTTCCCCACATAAGTTTATTTAAAAAGCTATTTCTGCTTTTTATTGCCCCATTGACAATAGCAGCGTTTTCCCCCCCACGCCTGTTGGTGAATCAGTTCATGAAGGGCTTATTGAACCTTTACCCTCCTGTCCATGTCCTCCTGCTGCCATGGGGTCTCTTGGCTATTCTCATGCAGTTAATGGTGAAATCCTTCAAACCACTGACTACTTGTGGCTTCCAGCTGCTAACCTTCTAAATGGCTTTGCTCCTTATCATTTGCGCAAGTACAGCTAAGTGAGCTCTGCGCTCTCCATTCTGATATCCTGTATCTCATCCTGCATATAGATAGAGTCATGCTAAAACCAGACCTGTCATTTCTATCTTATTTATTTAATTGTTATTGTATACCACCCAACTGGCAAATGCCCTTGGGGCGGTTTACAACCACAAAATCAAACAACAACAAAATAATCAAAAATAAATATATAAAAATAATACTACCGCAATATAAGTATAAAAATAATTAAGAATTAAAAACATTTTAAAATATTTTAAACATAAACATATACTTAAAGAGGAGGGTCTTAACCAGACATCTAAATGTATACAGTGAGGATGCCAGGTGGATTTCCCTGGGAAGGACATTTCATTGATGGGGGAAGGGCACTTCAGAGAAGGCTTTTTCCCTGGTGTCCACCGATCGCATCTTTGCAGGTAGCGGCACCCAGATAAGATCCTCCAAAGAGGATCTTACCAATTGGGCAGAAATATATGGGAGACATATGTGCTCCTTCAAGTATACTGGTTTTAAGCCTTTTAGGGTTGTCAAAGATAGTTTCTGCCATCCATCTGAACCAAGAAATTATTCTTTCTGTGTTCTGTCTGAACTGGATATAAGGTGAACCTTGGTCTTCTGCATTGATGGAACTGCAGAGCAAGGCTCACACTGGTCTCTTTATCTGTTATAAAAATCCTTGAAAGCTTTCCACATTGGATCTTGTCCGCCATAAAACTTTGCTATGCGGCTATCTGGTCTAACCCATCACCCGTCCACCAGGTCCTATGGTTTGGATGTACGAGCTTGAGTGGATGCCTTGTCTGGATGGGCTGTGCTGAGCTCAGTGGTTGCTTGAAACTACCTACTTCACCTCCAGATGAATTAATTTGCTATTTTTTCACATATGGGTATGCACAGAGACCACGAAGGAGAGAGTTTGCATGCCTGTAACCGTGATTCTTTTGAGTGGTCAACTCCACCTGCCTGCCTTCTCTGCTGTAGGTGTCTCTAGTTAGCTCCTTTTGCTCTGACGCTTCCTGACAGAGGTCACGGAGGTGGTCCGTTAAGGAACCAATAAGAAGACAGGGCCATACTCCCTTGAGTGTGCTTCCTGAGGGTGGGCCTCCCACCTAAACTTTTGATCACCTAGCTCTAGAAGATTCTGATCTTTGCACAGGGGCAGAACCCATATTTAGGATTACACAGATGGACACTTGAAGCACCATAGTTACAGGGAAGCAACCTGTTTTCTCAGTTCTTACCCCTTTGTGATGAAACTTTCTGTTTGTGTTGGAAATGAAGGGGGTGGCATGCTACCACAGTTCAGGGTGCTTTGAGCTTCCTAATTAACAGCAACAGAGTTCCTTGTTTATGAAAGGACACACATGGAGACAAGCATACAAACAGAAATTCCTGGTAGTTTAGATAAAGTATGATGAGCTTTAATCAAAATGTTACTTGCACTGGAAGACAGTGCACAGTTTTCAGTGGTTTCTGCTGACCAAGCATATTTCCATCTTAACTGGGGTGTGTAGGGGGTGTTTTTGGATGAGTCCTCAATTCTTTTAACTAGCTGAAATAATAGTTTTAGGGGAACTGTCCATTTGCTGTCATGTCTTTCTCCAAATGTACCTTTGATCTGTAAATGACCTAAGGGAAGCTTTTAGTTTCTTTGCAAAAATACTTTTTGCAAGAACAGCTAAATAATCTTTGTTTAGCAAACAGTATCCTTTACTAAAGCAAACTTTTATTATAAAGACAATAGGGTCTTGTGTGCTTGACAGTAACTCCAACTTCAGCATCCTGCAAGTCTTTTATAACAGGCAAAACTGGAAACTTCTGGCTCTGACTCTACCTCAGAATGCAGAATGAGGGCAGCTAAGTCAGGAGCTCATACAGATCTTTATCAAATATAATATGCATATATAGCAAAGCAATATAATTCCAGATCCGCCTTCTTATATTAAGTGCTTTAGGAGCATTTTCCTCTTTAGGTTTATATTTGGAATATTGTTTAAATCTACTTGTTAGTATTTTATTTTTGCTAATACGCCCCTCCCCCCTGCAAAAATTATCATTTAAAAAAAATCTTGGATTTAAATTTATTTAAGTACAGGGGTATATATTTTTTTATTACGTTTTCTTTTAGTGTTGATTATTTTCAAAGGTCTGTATAATAAAAAATATACTTCTGTTTTAAAAAAATAATACTTGGTGCATTGTCTGTACCTTTACTTGCATTTTCTTTACTATTGTTAAACTATTGGGAATCAGAAGTGCTTGGTGATACACTGCAAATAATCCAGAGATTTACCAGTTGGTCCCAGTCTACCTTCTGTTCGCTCCTGAAGTAGAGCGGCATTCTTAGTGACTTCCTGTAACCTATGTAATTTCCATCCCTTTGAGATTCAGCAGAGTTTGGGTTTGAACACCATTGAAAAGTGTGCACAACCATTTCAGCCCTGAGGGCTCCATGCGATGTTGGCAGGGGAGGGCCACAGATGTGCTTGCACAGATGTGAACATGCACATATATGCATACACAGAGAGAGGAAGTTTGAATCTCGCCTCCATCCCAGTGATCCTGTGCAAGATTGCAGGGGAGGGGGAGTCTTTAACATTGCTTGCATTCCAGTAGCCCTATGCAAAATTGCAGGGGATGGAGGCTGCTTTGGTTTTGCTGAAGGAGGCGGAGGTCTCCTTCCCTTCCAGCGACCCCAATGGGCATTGCTGCTTCTACTTTGCCATTAGTGCCATGACTGGTGTGTGTGTGTGCATGTAGAAATTTGACAGCAAGGCCGTGGGAGGCACACATCAAGTGTTCAGAGGCCATGGGTTAGGGTTTGTAATTTCCCCAGATTCTTTCTTATTGCCTTTTCATTTCGTATAAAGCACTTAAAGGGTTAAAAGATAATTTAAATATTAAATAATTTAATAATTTAAATATAAAAAGATAATTTAAATATAATTTTTTCTTGCTTGTATTCTACCTAAGAGAGAAATTAGGGCTGACAGTGATCTCTCCAAGGTCTTGTTTATTTTGTCCACTAGAGATTTTATATTTAGTTTGTAGAAAAGATTGAGTTCTCCAGATGTAGTGATCCTCTTTCTTCAGCTGTCCTCAACAGGATTCTGTAATTCTTCATAAGTTTTAAAATTCTCTGTGAAGTTTATGAGATCATGAGCACATGGGAATATTTAGTTATTTTTGCAATATGTTTATTCTAAACTTGTTTATATTGACTTTCTATTTGTTCCAGGCCAAAATTAATGGGATGAAGGAAAGGTAGTTTCTGGAGACGTATGTTGAATGTGCCTCATTTGTACGCTCATAAATCTTTCCATATAGTTCGGACTTGTTTATGAGATTGCTTCCAAAACTGATTTTTCCAGTGTGTAGAAAAGGACGGGATATTTTATTGAATCTAATGCTTTCTTAACAATTGTAGAAAGTATGATAGCCTTTTGTGTGATAAGCACACTTGATTTTCCTTTTGTTATTTGGAGCAGGTCTGCCTTTTAATGAATGAGTTCTTTTTACTGTTTAGCACTTTTATTTGATGCATTAATATGTTTGTGGCTAGTTTTGTGCAATGAAAACAACAACAACAACAACAACAACAACGCTCTTCATGACCTGGCTGCTGCCCCCCCTTCCTGAACAACTGCCATAAGTATTGGAACAGAGTGACAGACCATTGAAACAGCTCCTGGGTGCTCCCTTCCAGCTTGTGTGTTCCTTTTCAGCAAAGGAAATTACTTCCCTGATGGCTGGAAATTAAACAAGAAAATGCCACAAAGGAACAGCATGAAGTCTGCTCTCTCTTCTGGGGGCTTTAGTCAGTGGCAGTGCTAATAGCAAAAGAGCCGATTCTAGTGTAGGTTTCCAGTTAACCACTTGCCCAGGGAAAATAATAGATCTTTCCAGGCAGGTAGTTTGCTAGATTTGCCGCTCAAAATGTCCTTGCCTTCCCACAGAAGACTGTGGAAAGGCAAGCTGCAGATGAGAGGGAAGGATACTGTACTCCTTCCCCATTCACCCCTTTTATTTAACAAAACAACTCTGACTCCCCTCCCATTTCTCTGTGTTTGGAGCAGATCTGGATTTAGGATCTGGTGATCTACCACCATCATGTCTAGTTTGGCTGTTAGGTGTCTTTTGCATTGATTTGTTTATTTACAAGTGCAAAGACACTGAGACACTATTAAGGGGGTGCAACACACAAACAGACAGTGCTAATTTGCAAGCAGTAAACGTTCATGTTCCCCAAAATTTTAACAAGCTTGGAGCAAAGCACAACCCAAATGGTTCCTCAAAACTCCGTACTCGGACCAGGCAAATTAATTTCAGCCCCAAGTCCTACATTTATTCTCCATAGCTGTGTCAACAGGGGCAGGAAGCAGATTTAGCCTCCACCCAATAGTACCCCACAGTATACTTGTGTAAGTCGCTGATGCAAGTGAGTAGTTATTGTTTGCCTCTGTGGAGAGAAATAAAATGCCAGTTCATTTGAGGCTGCTATTAAAGTGAGGGCAAAACTTGCCCATTATCCTTGGCGCTGAATAGTACAGCTCCCATTGGTAGGGATCGACACACATACATTCATACACCCACCAGCTATAATGGCAACCACATGGCATGCAGATTTCTCCTGAGATTGCGTTTCTGTCATGTGGTGCCTTCTAGATTTGTTGGACTACAATTTCCATCATCCCCAACCAGTATGGCAGTAATTCTGCTGGCTGGGGGTGATGGGGTTTATAGTCCAACATAACTGGAGGGCTACACATTGATGAAGACTGCATCAGAGTTTCATTTAGCACAGTCTTCAATACTGTTTCACAACAGTAATATATTTATTTCTAATGCATTGATTTGCTGATCTCATGTTGTCACCAAGAATGGCATCTTGCTTTTTGGGGGGAAAATGTTGGATGCCTTGTAGCAACAGCAAATGAAAATTATTGGGAAGGAAACAGTGAAGATGCTAATACTCTCAACATATCTGGAAAGGAACATAAGATTCACTTTCTTACTTATTATTTGGGATTCTCTCCAACCCACTGTCGTTTCCAAAGAAAACAGTCAAGCAAAGGAGGTTGGTGTTGTGGCAAAAATATTGTCTAGGGAAATCTGGATTCTGTTCCCAGCTCTCTTTGATGCTTTTTTCTGATCCCCAGTATAAAATTTTAAAGCTGCAAGGAATCTTAATAGTTTCCACACAATCCTGCCTCCCTTGAATGGGACCAGTTATATTCCAGCCATTAATAATGAATTTTCAAAGCAGGCTACAAGAAGCCTCAAATTATGAGGCATCCAGAAACACTGATGGTAACTTGAATCACTGCCTGGATAATTTCCTAAGGTCAGAGAACTGCCTTGCATTAAATCAAATTCTTATTTCCTTAACTAAAATCTTTTCCTATTGTCCATTCATCACTGTACACAGACATAGTTTCCAAATATGCAAAAAGTAGCTGTTGCCTTCTCCACCCACCATCATTGTCTTCTCTTGCTTTTGTATTTTCAATGGGGGAACTGCCTGCCATATGTTGATTCCTTGCACCAATAGCTTTTGGCAGGGCTGGCTCCAAGTTTCAGGAGCTCCTGGCAAAGTGTCCTCTGGTGAGCCCCCTCCACTGCTAGTGGGCCCTGACAGGCTTATCTAGCTGTGGTGGACCGGTGCTTCAAGTGGTCCCACGTGGCTAGGTCTGGTCACTCTTTTAATTTTTTAACAGTGTTCCAGGATAACACTAGAGGGTCAGTTCAGAAAAATTAAGGTTGGGTCCAAGGCAGACATTGGCATTAGTCCTTACCAGAGCATTGGACCCAGGTGTTGGCACAGTCCTTGCTGCAACCTGAAATCTATTTTGCACCTAGTAGAATCTAATCTAATTTAGTTTGCGTAATGTTTCTTGCAGTCCATTTAAAGATACTTACAAACTGCAGAATGTGGGGGGTTTCCATCATGCCTAGACTTTTCCCTCCTCTGTTGTTTGTTGTCTAGCTTGAATAAAAGTACCGTATAACATTTTAATTGGTCCTGATAAAGGTGTTACCCTACAGCTTATTCTTGATCTTTTATTAGTATGGAGCATGTCCATATGATCCTAGTGTACATGATCAGCCTTCAACCACCTGATTTCAAGACGTCTTGGCCTACAACTTGGGACAAGGTGTCAACAGCATGTTGATGGCATCCAGCTCTATTTTCCTGTGACATCTGAATCGAGAGAAGCCATACACATTCTGAACCAGTGCTTGGATGCAGTTATGGCTTGGATGAGGGCCAATAAACTGAAGACAGAGACCCTATGGATTGGCAGTTCCCAGGTCCAGGAATTGGGGTGTTTGCCTATTCTGGATAACGTTGCACATCCTTCTGAAGTAGCGGCTCTGTAGTTTGGGGGTACCTCTGAATCTATCTTTGTCACTGGAGGCCCTGGTGGCCTCGATGGCCTGGAGCACGCATTAGCAACTTTGGTTGGTACAATAACTACGCCCATTTTTGGACAGGGATAGCCTAGCCATAGTGATCCATGCACTGGTAATCTCACGATTAGAGTACTGCAATGCACTCGGTGTGCGTGGTTCAGTAGCTGCAGCTAGTGCAGAGTGCAGCAGGTAGGATGTGCACTGGGACACCTAGTTATGCTCACATACACTTGTTAAAAGAACTTCATTGGCTGCTTATTAGCTACTGAGCCAAGTAAAAGTTATGTTATTATCATATAAAGCCCTAAACAACTTGGGACCAGGATATCTAGCAGACCGCCTTCTCTTATATGTATCCAGGCAACATTTAAGATCAGCAGTGTAGGCCTTGCTGGTTATTCCAGAATGAACGGAATGTCACCATGAAGTACCCAGATGGTGGGCCTTTTTTATAGCGGCACCCATCATGTGGAAATGTAGTTCGGGAGGCAGAAAATGTGACATCTTTTAAATGCCTCCTGAAAACACACTTATTCACCCAGTCTTTCCCTGGGCTGTGAGTAAAGTAATTATGCCACTTCATTTTACTGCTCCTTGATTATATATATATATATATATATACACACACACACACTGTATTTGGAAGTGCTTTTAATGGTGTGTTTTAAAATGTTGTGTTTTTAATATTGTGAACTGCTGAGAGTTTTTATTATATTCAGTGGTATACAGTATAAATGCCACAATTAAATAAATGGTCATACTTGCTGGTGCCTGGGGATAATGGGAGTTGTCCAACACACCTGGAGGGCACTAGGTTGGGGAAGGCTGGGCTAAACTCTCCAGTTTCATTCAGTCACTTGGGTTTCCCCTCAGTACTCTCCTTTATGATGCAAATTGTTCTATATTGGTATGAAGCAGTGACCATGGACTTTCCTTGCATTAGATATTAAGAACAGCAAGATGGTAGACAGCTGGTCCAGTGCCATCCCTCCAGGGGTAGCTCACTAGATATATACATCTCGCTTTCTCCTCTGCCACCACTGCTCCTAGTTAACCCAAGCTGAGCTAAGCACGTTTGTTCCGGCTCTCAAGATGGTTACATGGGAATAGGAAGACAGCCGGTTATGCTCCAATCTCTAATGGCCAAGCAATTGCCTTGCCTTCCCTTCTCTCCCTGCGTGACTTATTCTGTAAAGCATGACCCAAATGTTCTAAGCAGCGTGGGGGAAACAAACCAGTCCCTGAACATGTGCTATTAAGTAAAGTTTATTAGATAAAGATAAAAACAAGATAGTGAGGGAAAGCAGTGGGTGTGCCCAATAAAATAAGAAAAGCAAATCCTAAACCAGAATACAAGTCTATTTACATTCCTATACCTTGTGACCTATTAGAGCAAAATAGCCTTACACCAGAGTCCCTGTGGCAATGAAGCATCTGTGCTGGTCTAAGATGGAAAAGAAAGACAAGTCGAAATGGGCATTATTGACATTTTATTCTATTTCATTGGTGTGATCTTGATTGCTTGATCACAGGTTGTGCAGAAGAAAAAAGACAATTGGTGCCAGAGTTTATCTTAGGAAGATGAAAAGTGGCAAGGAGGTGGCTAATCCTTTTCTGCCAGACTGCTTTGTGTATCTGAACTGCTGGAAGGATGGCCTCAAATGGAGGCTGCTGTTTCAGCCACTATCTGGAAAGCTGAAAGGTCAGCTTTGGCACGTACAGGCTTTGTTTTCGCAGTCCATTTATCACACACTCCCTACCCCCAATGTTAGAGAGTTTTGTTTTTGGAAAAGCCTGCACACCTTCCAGTTACTTAGAAGTCTTTATCAATAAGAAGGCAATTCAACACTTATTAAAATGTCATGTTTTGTATGTTGTAGTATAAGAAATTGATTCAAAACTTATATGGCTTCAAAACATTGGTATAGTGAGTATAGATTATTTAGGTGTAGTAGTACCAGTTGGCTGTGAAAGAAAGGCATATTCATTCTTTTACTACGTTTAAAGCAGCTTTTCCCGACCCGGTGTTCTTCAGATGTATTTTACTACAACTCCCATCATCACCAGCCAGCGTGGCTGTTGGCCCTGCTGGCTGAGAATGCTAGGAATTGTAGTCCAACACTTCTGGAGCGCACCAGGTTGGGAAAAACTGATCTAAAGTGATACTTTGCCACAAGGATGAGGAAATCACACCTTAAATTCTAGAAAATAGAGATGTATGTAAGGTTTACTCCAGTGTCCCATCATATGCACCTTCTGCTTTCCTTGTGCTGCATTTATTATCCCTTCTTCATTACTTCTGTTGCTTTGCTTTGAAAGCCAGGCAAAGTGTTTGCCCTTCTGCCCTGTAGTATTAACCCAGCTATCAGCTTATCTAAGTGCCATTTAGACTGTTGTTTATTTTGGCTTATTAAAGGGTAAGAGATTATGCTGGAAGATCAGTCCGTTAAAAGGTGATCTGCAAAAAGGAAACACAGAAACTGAGAGTCACGGAAACTGAAAGCATTTAGGTAAACAACTATTCTTTGTCCTTGTTCCAAAACTGTTGGAGAAGTTTTGGATTTACTGTTGCAGTTGCAGAGTGACTGGCACTGGGATGTCATATAAAGCATTAGAAACCTCTGTCAGGGAAAACAGGCTAGGGTACGGTAATGCATGTATCACCATAGCCAGATTGGACTGTACCAGGAGCAGGCACATCTGGCATCCCATTCTTTGCTGAGCAAAATAATCCTGGCCACAGCTTCAACCTGAGCATCCATTAGTAAGGCTGGGTCCAGGAGTTTACTCCCAAACTCTGAACTTGATCTGTTAAGTGGAATGCAACCTTATCAGGGTGCCTCTACAAGAGCGATTTAAAGCTCTTTCAAGGTGCATTACCAAATTTACCTCTACAAGAGCGGAGCGCAAATCAGGGGTCCAGGCGCGTTTTATCTCCGATTATTTGCATTTTTGAATGTGCGTTAAATAGCAACTTTTAATTTATTGCGGGAGTTAAAGCGCCTTATGGCCATGTAAACATGCGATTCTCCGCATGTCAACAACTTTAAAGCGCGTTTCATACAGCCCGTAATGTGCTTCACCGCCTCTCGTGAATAGGTATTAGGAGTGAATGCGCTTATCTGTATATGTGCATAATTGGGCGTCAAAGCGAAATCTTGTAGATCCTATCCCTGTGCCTGGAAATCTCTTGACACAACAATAAAAATTCATTTAACTACATCAGAAGTAATAAATAGACTAGGAAAACAGTTGGTCAGTAAGATGACAATTGAGTTAAAGGAGAACTAAAGGAAGATAAGGAGACTGTCAAAAAAAAGCTTTATGAATTCTTTGCATCCGTCTTTGCTGCAGAAGATGTAAGGCTGATATCTGTGTCTGATATTTTCAGGAAGGGAGTCTGAGGAACTGGGGCACATAGTGATGACAAGAGATGAAGTTCCAGACCTCATTGAGAGATTGAAAACAAACAAATCACCAGGTCCAAATCGTATCCATCCTAGAGTTCTTAAAGAACTTAAATATGAAATTGCTGATATTCTTGCAAAAATATATGACATATCCCTAAGATCAGCCTCTGTACCAGAGAATTGGACTGTGGCTAGTGTAATGCCAATTTAGCTAACCATTTATTCCAAGTTAATTGGTGGAAAGTGTTATTAAAGACAAAAGTATCAATCATATAGAAGGACAGTCCCGCTGAAAAAGAATCAACATAGTTTCTGTAAAAAGTAAGTCCTGTTTCACTAACCTTTTAGAGTTCTTGTAGGTGTCAACAAGCATGTGGACGGGTGATCTGTCAGACATTGTTTACTTAGATTTCCAAAAGACTTTTGACAAAATCCCTCACCAAAGACTCCTACAAAAACTTTGCAGTTATGGGGTAAAGGGAGAAGCCCTCTTATGGATCACTAATTGGTTAAAGAACAGAATGCAAAGAATAGGAACAAATGGCCAGTTCCTACGATGAAGGGATGTAAACAGTGGGATTCCCAAGGATCTGTATTGGAAGGGAAGGTCACTGCTCCTCACTGTGCTGACTGGGGCAGTGGCAGCTCCTGGAGGATATAGAAGAGAGAAGAACTGCTTGAGAGGTGAGGAGGAGTGTAACAGTGTAACAGTGTACTAAGGAGTGTAACAGTGACAGGAACCCACTTTGGAACCAAGAACCCAGGGGGTTCTAACTTCAAAGGAGCTGCCCTCTAATCTGCCTAAGAGAACCTCTGTACCATGGCTTCATTCCCTCTTTTGTGTCTTGTGAAACTCTGGGCAGTCTCTCAAGTTGTGGTTTTGTTTTGTTTTAGTAGAAACGAGCCTGAGTCTCGCCTGCGATTTAGTATGGGGGGGAGGCAAATAAAGGGGGTGGAGAAAAAGGAAGGGGGAAGGGATGGATGGATGGATGGATGGATGGATGGAGTATGTGGATAAGTGGATGGATGAGTATGGGGTGCGTGCATGCGTGTGTGTTTGTGTGTGTGTAAGAGAATGAGGCCCCTGACATATACAAGGTTACCCAATCCTGTCCTAAAAACAAGACCATACCTGAAAGAAATGGAGCGATCTGGACTGAGTTCCAGTTTTTACAAAAGCCTCTCCATATTATTTAGCATGCATTTTTAAACTGTTTGCATGCCTCAGTTTCAGCCCTCTGTAAAAATTAGAGAAAAATACTCTGTGATGCTGTTGTGAAGCTTTCATTGCCTGGAAATTGGAGTTATGAACAGTGAGTGTTGAAAGAGCATACTGTTGTTTATTTTGCAAGGGTGCCTAGAGGTAACTACCAAGTCAATAGTTGCAGATGCTGTGCAAATGCAAACATCAGTCCAGGTTCCAAAGAGTTTGTAACTCAGTGGGCTTACATAAATGAATGAGAAACTGATTTTTCTACTTTAAGTAAGCTTGTTTTTCCATCACTTTAGTGACAGAGAATACAAAGGTGACTGTGGGCAGCTAAACTTGGAAGGAAGTTTGGGATTAAAATTTAATGTAAAAAAATAACAGTTGCCCGAATGGGGGAAATTAAGCATAATACCATTACATAATAAACAGATTTTGCATAGAAGTTGCTCTGTATTGTACAAACAGATGATTGTAGTTGTAGCATGCCACCTGTTCTTTTTAAAGCGACAAAATGCGCAAAGTCTTTAAAATCTATGCTGTCGTTAGCGATGAGAGATATTAGCATATTATGTAGTTCAGTGAAGCAGAAAACTTTCCTGTTCCAGTGCTTGTTTTGCTGGCTTGATTTTTTGGTGAACCAATTAACCATTTTTATTTTTATTTTTTGGATGGATAAGCCTGTTTAACTGCTTTCCTATAGTGCATTAGTGGAACTTATACTGTAGTGTCTCACCTGCATTAACCCAATTTGTCATATGACACCCACCAACATGTACACACCTTTTAACAATTAAGTGTGGAAATTATAACGTGGATGTTACCTGAGAAGTAGTTATTCTTAACAGCCCCTCTGGGAAAGTCTCTAGTATAACAAAATACTTTGAAATGTTGAATGTACCTTATTTTCTGCTGGTGGATACATTTCAGAATAATAGAACTGGAAGGCACACATTGGATCTTTAAGCCTAATAATCCTAAACGTAAAACATCCCCAGCTGATGCCTGCCTTATCTGGAAGCGGACTCCATAGCCTCTCCAGGTGCCTCATTCCGTGGGAGAACTGCCCTTGCGACTTGGATGTTCTTCCTAATGCCATGTTTGCACATAATTATAAACTTGCCTCATGTGTGACTTTCAGACCTGCTGTTTTCTGAATTCTTTTCAGCTTAATGTTTTATCAACCAGCAGCGCCAAGAACTGTTGGCCAGAAATGAACACTCACATGTGAGGCCTTACTAGTGCTGGATGGAGTGGTACTGTTCCAGAGTCTTGGAAATGATGATTCCGTTGATCATATACCCCAAAACGGCATTGGCCTTTTGTGCACCGGGTTGTTGACTTATGCTCAGTTGGTTATCCAGTATAACCTGCCTGGCTAGGAACTCTACAACAGTTTGTTTGTGACCATCAGCAAATTGCACATTCACAGTGCTGTAGGTTACACTGGAAGTATACCTTGCTTATGATAAATGAACCTATTTGATTTAAGGATTAGGATAGCTTGAATTTGGAGAGCAGTACTAGATAATAACTGGGGTTCAGCATTTAGCATTGTGTTTCCATTTGTTTGTATGAACCAATTATTAACATGAGGAAAGATGGTGTCCCATTCCTGAACTCCATCCAAAACTCATTAATGTCAGTAGAAAATAAATGGGCCTCAGAATAGTTCCATATTTCATAAGCCGGGCAAGTAAAATGGCTTTTGCGCCTTGTGCTAAACATGTGTGTATAAAAGGAATTAGCAGTTAACTTTTGTGGGCTGGTGGTGGGAATTACATGTTCCTTGGGCTCAGGTTTTTGTGTTACAAATATTTGGTTGCTTTAAGCCAATTACCCCAAAAACAATTATTCCATCATCTATTGCATTCAGCCAGTCAGAAGCAAACAATAAAATGGTTGCAGCTTTGCTAAATCACCCGTCATTAATTTTGCAAATTGCTCCTTGCTGATTACTTGAATGAAGGCACATAAAAAATTGAGTTGTTCAGAGGTCTTTGATTTGCCTTTTCTGTTAAACCACGTTGAGTGAAATGGCTGTTGAGAACCACATCAGCAGAGAATACCAACAGGGTCTGCATCTCCATGGACTATCAGGGATGGAGGGAGGGCTGCATGCGTCCTTTGGCATCTGTCCTTTTGCTTCTTCCCTTTCCCTCGGTGTTTTCTGGCTTTTCTGTATATCTGTGCTACCAAATGTATGTTAACTGAACATCACTGCAAAGGAATTAAAGAGGATTCTTAACTAATACTCACTCCACTGCCATCATGTAGACCATGGGGAGCTTTTTTGAGGAAAAGAGATTCTGCCCATTTTAAAAGAATTATGTCTTGCCATGACTACCCTCTTTGCCAGAATGTTTGATTTGGATTTAAGGCTAGATGTCTCAGTAACAGGGAAAAGGAAATTACTTTATCCACACATCACTCTTATTTTATAATTGTTTTGATTCAATACATAGAATAGACCATAGAGACAGAACTAGGTCAAGACCTAGCCCAAGGCACATCTTACACTTTTGTCCTCCTTTTAAACACAGAATCCTCTGTTGAATTAGGGTTCGGGTTGGTAATTGCAATGTTTGCCCTTGAAGAAGTTTATAGATCACCAGTAGCTGGTTAATACTGTAACAAAATGTTCTGAACTATGTATTAAAGTAGTTTTTTTTAAACCCCCAGACTTGTGTCCTCCCCCCACCCCAACGCAGTTAAACCCCATGTCTTACTTCAGGCTTTTATTTCAAATAATCCATTGTTCCTGTTAGATGCGAAATTATTAGCTGTCGCTGAAGTTGTTACATCTTTGAAGATTTGCCATTCGTTCAGTATGGCCTCAGTGCAGTCATACATATATGGTTCTTTACCTGTGCAGAGTTAGATTTGAAAAATTTTGACTGAGCTTGAGCTCTGGAGCTGGCACTATGCTTTGCATATGTCTTGAGGGGCCGGTTTGAGCACCTTCACACTCTCTCATCTCTTCTAACTGCCATGTTAGAAGCAGCTATTGGATAGCTAAAGGAGTATCTCCACCCATATGAGGCTATCTGATTTTTAAGATATGTAGGAGAGGCTCTTTTCCATGACCTGTTAATATTTGAAGTATGAATGGCAGGAATGCAGGAGAGTTATCTTTGGTTCCTATGCCTAGGATATGGAACTTCTTACCCGGGGGGAGGGCCTTTTCAGTGGTGGCCCCCCAACTATGGAACGATCTCCCCGATGAGGCTCACCTGGTGCCGACATTGTTATCTTTTTGGCGCCAGGTCAAGACTTTTCTCCCAGGCATTTAACAGCGTATGTTGGGGGGTTTTCCCGCCTTTTTCATTTGACCTAGAATAGTTGTTTTAAACGGCTATTGTATTTGTAATCTGTTGTCATGCTTTTTAAATTATGTTTATCGGTTTTTAATGTTCAATGTTTTTAATCTTTGTAAACTGCCCAGAGAGCTTTGGCTATGGGGTGGTATATAAATGCTATTATTATTATTATTATTATCATTAATAATACTAATTCGTCCTGCCTCATCTCTGGTGGCTTTCTACGTCCCTTTGTTTTCTGGCTCGCCAAGCTGACATTTTAATACTGATTTTATTCTTATTTTATCTGCTGTGACCTGTCCGGATTTTTTATTGTTTAATATAATTATTAAGGTGCCTTGAGTGTTTTATGTATATGGAAAGGTGGGATATAATATAACCATTACTAATGATGATGATGATAATAATAAAGAGCCATTCTCCCATGTACATCTCACCCTGCTTCAGTGTTGGTTTTGGCCTTTTGGCCTTTTACTCCCTTTTCTTATTTTAGGAAGTATTTTGTGTGTGTGTTCTGTTTTAGTGTAATGAATGTTAGTCCTCTTTTTCTTTGCTCAGATTTCTCCTTTTGCTGGGCACCGGTGGAACCTCAGATCTCTCTTAAAAAGTACTTGTGGGCAGAAGGTCCCAACTTCTGATGGCTGCTTTGTGTTATCGCAGGGAACATAAGGCACGGATAATTGTTTTTATGGGTTGAAAATGGTATGGTAACATTAAATCATTGTTTTTTTATGGTGTACATGCTTGTTTCTTTTGCCCCACTCCTATTTTTTATTTATGATGAGTATAGATGGGAAATTTTCCAGAAAATGTTCTGGTGGTATGTTTTTCTGTAGAAATATTTTCTATATTTAAAAGTGCATTGCTCCATAAAAGTAATGAGTAATGATGATGAATGAAAACAATATAAGTCAAACTGGGCGACTGAAATGAATACAGTGCTACCCAAATCTAAAATCCAAGGTGTAATGTGACTATTCCTAGGAAGTACATATATTTGTGTACACAGCTTTTCAGGTGCGTCAAAATTAAGCTGCAGTCTTATCTTAGTGAGTCCATTGTACTCAGTGGAACTTAGGATTTATGTTAACCATTTTCAGTGTTTTCATTTTTTCCTTAAACTCTAAATGTAAGGGAAGTGTAGGATAGTGAGTTGTCATGTCTTATGTACAAGTATTCCAATAAAAATAGTTTCTAAGTAAAGTTTTGAATTTGTTTGAATATAACATTTAAGCTACAGTCAAGTATACTGATTTCCCCCCTTTCGAATACTTTAATTCAGATACTTTGAGCTATCTGGGAAAATGTCTTTTGAGATACCATATTTTTTCGATTCTAAGATGCCATCGATTCTAAGATGCACCTTAATTTCAGTACCACCAACAGAAAAAAAGCTTTGATTCTAATAATTTTTTTTTAAATAAATAAAATCTTTGCCTTGTGTAAAGCGTGGGGAAATTAGAAAACTGTGATTCTAAGACGCCATCGATTCTAAGACGCATCCCGTTTTTAGAGACCTTTATATGGGGAAAAAGTGTGTCTTAGAATCGAAGAACTGTGATACTTATTCAGCATATACAATTAAGATGGCATACTTTTTAATTTTGTTTACTAAATGTAAGACAAACACAAAATTAATCAATTTAGGGCAGCAGAAATTGTTCTTCAATATTTTCTGGAAAACGCACATCATTGGTTTCTAGTCAAACAGTCTTTGCAGATTGTTGAAGTGCTACAAAAACTATTTGATCTGAAACAATAATTGAACAGAGAATCTACACAGTGTGCACAGCAATGACTCTATCATGCCATCTCCAACTCTCAGAAAAACTTGTTGCTTTCAGCATTAATTGGTGTTTTTAAAGTTGTTTATAGTTGTTTTAAATGTATGTTTCTGTGGATATTGTATGTTTTTGTAGTTTTAAATTTTGTATATTGTTTTTAACTGTTTTATCTTATGTAAGCCACCCAGAGAGCTTCAGCTGTGGGGCAGTATAGAAATGTAATACATAATAATACATGACCTTACTTCAAATATGTGATGTTGCCACATAGCCTCATTCACACAGACACACAACTTGTCTGTCTACACATGTAACAATGTAAGGGGGTCTTTAACCAAGGGTGTGGTGTGCACACAACAGATTTATGTATGTGCTAACAAATGGAGAATAGCTACTTCTAAAATGGGAAAACTGATTTTGGATGGATCCCACAGTGGTCATCTGCTAGTGGATTAGATTTTTCCTCTCCATTGCAGCCCTCTCTGCACCTGCAAGTCTGTTTCGGGGACTGGTGGATCCTCCAGAGCAAATTTGGGAGGGAGCATGCAGGGTGCTGCAGAGGGAGAGAGGATGGGGGAGTCTTGTTGTGTCAGTAGAAGCCCCATTCATGTTTCTCTGGATCCATCCTTTTATTATTTTTATTATTTTTACAGATTTTTGTTCTTAAAACACATTCCCACTTGTTAAAAAAGAGAAAATGGCTTGGTCAGTATGCCCATCCCCTACCATATGGCCCAGTATGCTAGTTCTAACAACCCTATCTAAGAGCCCAATTCAAGGTGCTGATTTTGACCTACAAAGCCTTACACAGCTCAGGATCACAGTTCCTGATGGAACACCGCTCCCGACATGAACTGACCCAAACACAACACTCTGCATCCAAGACCCTCCTCTGGGAGCCTCCTTTAAGGGAAGCTCAGAGGATGGAAACAAGAGATAGGCCTTCTCAGTGGTGGCCCCCCATTTATGGAATGATCTTCCTGATGATGCCCGTCTGGCGCCAACATTGTCATCGTTTTGGCACCAGGCTAAAACTGTTCTCTTCTCTCAGGTATTTGTCAACATATAACAAGTTTTTTTGATCAGGTCCTGGATTGTCTCTGGCTAATGGTTTTTAAATTGTTTTAGATATATATTGTGTGCACTGTCTGTTTTATGTCCTTACGTAAATGGTTTTATACTTTATATATTGTATTTTAATGGTTTTTAATTTTTGTTAGCTTCACTGTGGGGTGGTATAGTAATATAATAAATGAAATTAAATAAAATGAAGATTGGGGAAATTAGAATTTGCCAAATTAGGAGGAGAAGGTGGTGCTATCGGAAGGCTATTTGACCAAAGGAGTTTGGGTTATGGGGATGCTGGTGGGTCATGGGGTGGAAATTTATAGATTTAAGATTGAAGCAAAAGAAATAGAGTAGGAGTGGCTATAATCATCTGACCTTCAGAAGAAGGGAACCCAAAGGACTTCACTTCCTGGCTGGTTGCAAGGAGTTAGAAAAATGATGTGGGTATGGGCTACACCTGGTTCAATAGCTTTAGTTCCACATTCAAAAATGGGGCATGAGCCTCAAACTGCTTAAGGCACTCTTGAGTACCAAGTTGAAATGGACAGGTAGATGGCTGATATATCCAGATAGAGTTGGATCTTTGATTTTCCAGTACTTGTAGGAAGGATAGGGAAACCAAAGGGGACCATCATTGGGGCCACTGGAGCTGCCAAAATTTGGTTCAAAATAGATTTAGATGGAGAGCCATGTCAATGGCGCTTTTCTTTAGAATTCCCAATAAGAATAAAAATGTTTGCATTCAGTGTAAGATTTCTTGGTACCTACTTCCCAATACTCTATTATTATTATTATTATTATTCATGTATATACTGCCCTATTTGCTAAAATGCAATCTGTACTCTAGGCTCACGTCTTGAACACCTCCCTTGGGCTCACAGAAGTTTCAGATGGCATGCTTGGCCTTGCAGGTCAGACTGCATTTCTTCATGTATGGGGCCCATCTTTGGGACTCAATGGGTGCTTCATCAAAGATGGCAAAGCTTCCTCTCTGGGTATATCTGGGAAACAGATTACTCTGGGCAAATGCAACAGCATGATTCAGTAGGAAAGTGGGGGACTCTGGCCCTGGAAATGTGGGATAGGGGCCAGAGTGGAGTGGAAAATCGTGCTAGGAAAAGGTCATGAGGAATGATAGTAAAGTTAATCAGACCCTCTGTTATTGTCAGAGCTAACACTACACTAGTATGGCAGATGCCTATGGAGAAAGAATAAATATTGAATAAGCACACTAGAAGGCAATTTCAGGGTTTGAAACAAAAGGTAGAAAGAACTCAATGGCTCAGGGCTGGATCCAGGATAAATAAAAACAAAGGGAACAATAGTTCAGGTGAAAAAAATAGAAAGCTCAGGGAGATTCCTTGGCCCTTGAGTGATCTAAATCTAGCTGGTGGCACAGTACAATATTCAAGATAAAAAAGTATCATCAAGGTTACTCAGGTAGTGCTTGCCCTTACGGACTTGTCTGGGACACTTCAGGATTGGCCATTTCAGAGGTACCTTTTTGGTAGCTTGAATGATGGCATGGCAATCAGGCAGGCATGTGCATGTTTCCATAATTATACCAAACAGCCCTCTTTAATCAAAGAGGAAGCACATACATATTATGGTTCCTGTACCTTTACAGTGATCCAGAGCCTAACTGACAACGTTCCTGGGAGCTTTTCTGGTTGTGCCTTCCAGAACCAAAATTGAGTCCTTAGCCAAAGTGTCAGGGTGATGCCAATTTGGATACACAGCACACTCAAATCAAATACTTTATTGCTGAATCTGAGGACCATTGCAAGACACAGCACACAATACAGATATCAGAGAACCAAGACGTCTGAAGCTCCTATGTAACAGTGGAGGCGTCTGAGACAACATGAGAGATGCATTATCAGTATTGATAAAGCTGTCCTTCCAATTAAGGAGGTGACTTCATGATTGACTCAACCAATCAGTTCTGCACACATCAGATAACCAGAAGAACAGGTCTCCCCTGAGCTTGATAATGAGGAGGAGAAAAGATTGTATGTGTGCCCAAAATGTGATGAGTACACTTCTGCAGCAGACTCGCCACTAAAATTATTCATGTCTGAATACGTCCTTAGCTCGTTCGCAGTTCCCCACTGATTTTTGAATATTCCAATTGAACCTTCAGCACCACTCATGGCAAAGTATTTTCACAGAGCTCAAGTGAACATTTGATCTCCCAGGTCCAGTCAGGTTGCACATACAAAACTGGGTTTTAAAAAAAAGCTCCATGTTCTCCAAGGCAATATTCTGAATATCAGTGGATAAAGAAAGCATGACGGCTTGTCATGAAAATAGCAAATGCATGTTGCTCTTTTTTCCTTGATGTTGGGAATGAATTAAGCCTAGTATTTTGCCATGGCTTGGCAGAGGTGTAGCACTGATTATTAGGAGGGGTGACATCATAGATAGCACTTTTAACAAGGTAAATTTCCAGACCTATAAAATTAATGCAATGAAGTTTGAACTCTTCATAACCGTTGCTATTTAAATGTGAAGTAGAAGACAGATTTTGAAACATACATCTGTTGCACATTTTAATATTAAAGCTATAGATATCTTTGTTTCAAATTAACAATTTATGTGGTAGGTCTCCTTTGTAATTTTCAGGTGTTTAGGCCTCCTGCCCTTTCTCGTCTGAATTTTGGACTTCAGTGGCGCTCTGACATTACAGAACATAATTTTGCATGGGAATTGAGCAGTTCATTGTTTTGTATACTGCTCATGAGAGACTTATTAAATATTTTAGTGGAAGCAATATATTATTTTATTCCATTGTCAGTTGAGAGGGAAATAATCTTTTAAAAACAACATATATGGTGCTCTGCTAACCAAAATATTTCTTACTTAGATCACAACAGAAATATTTTGGCCAAAAGATATCATTTTTGGTCTTTTAATGATGGTAATAAATGGTATGATAGCTAAAGGAACAGCCCTGTTTTTCCTATGATTGTGTTTATGTTTGCTATCTGATTTCTATACTGGAGCTGGAAAGCTGGTTGATTTTGAATCTCATTTTCCTTCATCATCCCTTTAGCCTTAGATGAAAGTAAAGAGAAGCAGCATTGTACTACCGGGCAAGCCTCCTGATGAATCAAAGCAAACTCTGATGACATGAACATGGAGATCACTAGTGCTTCCCTTTCTAAAAACGTATGACCCAGCCCTTGGTGGCTTATGCCTCTGACAGGGCCTGGGTGAAGGTGGGGATTCCTAGAAGCCTGCCTTCTCAAGGGGCTTAGCCACATGCCCGGAGGGGACTTTCTTTTGCTTCCCCTGCCAATCAATTCTTGGCAGACAAGGACCAGGCTTTATCTTCTGGGAAATTTGTGAATGTGCTGAGTGATGGGGTTGGGGTTGCGACTGTGGGTTGTCTTCTCAAGAGGTCTGCTTGAGGGATTAGTTTCCTTGCAATATTTGGCAGTATTTGTACAACTTGTCATAAAGCCTTGCTGTCTTGATTCTGATCTCTCTGACTTCTCTTGCATGCTGTTGTAGTCTCTTCTTCCACATTGAAGTGTTCCCTCAGCACCTATCCTTCTGGGTCCTTCTTGTCATTGCCTTTGAATTTCCTCCCTCTCTGACAAAATGTTTATTTTGTTGGAATAGAAGGTGCTGGACTAGAAGTCAGGACACCTGTACTCGACTGCTAGCTTCACTGACAAAATTCCTTCTTTCTACATTCACCATGGAGATTAGTGATTTTTCAAAGCATTTCTCTGTGTTTTCTGCATTGCCACTAACAGTTCTCTATGCTGCTAGTTTTCCATCCATCATTTTTTGGAGCCGAGGATAAACTTGTAATTCAGACCCCTTCCCACACATTCCATAATCCCATCCCATATATACAATCTCATCTTCTTTTGGTTCCATTTGTTTATCTTCTCAAGTTTCTAGTTGCCTGATTTCTATTTATAGCTAGATGTATGTGTGGGTGTGTGGGTGTTTGTTTGGTGGGAGTTGGGGGAACTAGACCTTTACTTAAATATATTTTGGGCCTGCAAATCCTACTAGCAGCATTCGCTATCACTGATGCTGGGATCAATGTCCCTGATTACTTCGATGTTTTGTCGACTTCCCCCCACCTGTGCATGAGGAGCTCTGGATTGGTAATTATTGAGAGAGTTGTGTCACCTAGGGGGAACACATCTCTCTGTCTCTCAAACAACACGTCTTAGTTTAACTGCACAAGTGCACTCTCTCTGTTCTGGAAAAGCATCTTGGTGAGAAACTTACTGTACAGAATGTTGCTTGTTCTACTTTAGCACTGCTTCTAATTTGACTACAAATCTCTCAAGATCTAGACAAAAGGTACATAGTTAAAGGTATTCAAAGAAAAGGCTACATATTCCACATGACTTAATCCAATTAGAAGGTTACCAGAAATCACTGTGGTTATTCTCTCTCTGTCCAGAACTGATTGCAGCCAGTGCACCAGCCTCAAGTGGTGGGAGGCACTCTCTGTGCCACAGTTGAACCCTTCGTGATAAAAAGAATCTCCTTCAAGAGCAAACCTGATCCACAGACACCCACCCACAGCATCTCCATCTCCTCTGGATTGAGGTTTAGTTTATTGGCTCTCATCCAGCCATTACTGGTTCAGCATATCTACTACCTCGCCTGAATCTGATATAAAAGAGAGAGCTGGCTATCATCAACATATTGAAGACACCTAGCACCAAAACCACATATAACCTCATTCAGTGGTTTCATGTTGATGTGAAAAAGCATGAGGGACAAAATAGAGCCTGTGGAATCCCATAGCACAGATGCCATGGCAGCTGCACGGTAGTAGACACCAGTAGTAGTTACATAGCACTACCTTTTGGAATTGGCTGCCCATATATGAATGGAAACTCTGCAATTCCTAATCCGTAATCCCGACCACCTGTCCAAAAGGATGTCTTGGTCAATGACACTGAAAGCTGCTGACAGGTCCTTCTTCCCATTTAGTCATTCTGGAGTTGCACAGCAATCAACTGTTTGAGTATGCTACCCAGGAAGGGAATATTTGTAGCTGGCTGATAGTTCATATTCTGGGTCTAGAGAGGGCTTTTTCAGGAAGCCCAGCAGCCCCATTATAGTGATGGGAAAATTGAAGCAAATTATAAGATCGTGCTTAAGAATATTTATGGAAACTGCTAAACTGCCTTCTTTGGGTGTCTGGGACTACCCTCCCTTGCAAGCATTTACTACTCCATGACCCAGTTGGATATTCCCCTCCCTGCTTGATGTTATCAACCAGGAGGGTTCAAGGGTTGAGCACACTTGTCCAAAGACCCTATCTACATCCCAAAGCCACAGCAACTGAAATTCATCCAATAAAACAGGACTAGGTGGTGGTCCGGATATCTTCACGGAGTGATCTGTCCCAGAAGTGGCATCCATGTCATGGTGAACATGAACGATTTTATCCTCAAAGTGTTTCATGACTATGTCACAACATATGTTCAAGGGCTTCTTCACAGCTTTTGGACCAGGCACCAAACCATGAGAAAGAGTTCCGCTGGATGACACTGTGAGAGAAATAACGTTTCTTCTCTGTCATCGCCACCAAAGAGTAGGCTTGGTAATGAGCTCTTGTATTCAATCAGACTCACTACAGTCCCCTCCACAAGGTTTTGCTTTGACGCTCGGTTGCCCGATTATGTGCATATACGGAGAAGCGCATTTACTCCTAATACCTACTCAGTGAAGCGCATTACGGGCTGTATGAAATGCGCTTTAAAGTTGATTACATGCAGAGAATCGCATGTTTACATGGCCATAAGGCGCTTTAACACCCGCGGTAAATTTTAAGTCAATAATGCGAATAATCAGAGGTAAAAAGCACCTCAACCCCCGATTTGCGCTCCGCTCTTGTGGAGGTAAAATTTGTAATGCGCCTTGAAAGAGCTTTAAATCACTCTTGTAGAGGCACTCTACGAGTCTTCTGCCATTTCTGTTCAACCTGTTTCCTGACCTGCTTCATAGCCTTCCACTTTCCAGTAAACCAGTGAGCCAATTGGGTTGTGCACAGTGTGCATACCCTGCAAATGTGTCAAAAATCCAAGGCATTTAGAGAAACTTTCTTTGCTCATTTTAATGAAACGCCTTTTTGGAAGGGTTAATCTGTAGCAGCATTCTTCATTCTTTTGCTGACAATGCCTGTGTCCTTTGCTTATATCATTGGTATTCCTCTCACTCTGTGTTTAAAACAGCAAGGTTGCCCATACCTGATCAGCCTTCTAAGCACTGCCATAATAAATGTGTTCAGTAACACTGTAGACAACATAGTCATGCTGTGTACACATTTTCTTCATTATAGGACAGGAAGCTGACCAAAGCAGAGCAGCAGAGATTTAAAGAGGAGGCTGAAATGCTCAAGGGCCTGCAACACCCCAACATTGTCCGATTTTATGATTCCTGGGAATCAACAGTTAAAGGAAAGAAGTGCATTGTATTAGTAACTGAGCTGATGACATCTGGAACACTGAAGACGTATGTATCTCCTGACCTTCCCCATGCAGGGTTTGGTTGCGTGCAATTTTTCTTTCACAAGTTTGATGTAGTGTTCTTTTTTTAATGTACGTTCACTTCTGCTAGCACTCTCCATGCTGTTTCAGGCAATCTCTGTATTGTGGTTATACCGTAAGTTAGCCACCTCCATATTCAGGTACATATGTTAGATTTGTTGCCACAGTCACATCGTCACACATATGGGATATGTGCAGACATCTTACCCTGTGTGACATGGTGGCTTGCCTGTTACCTAGCATGGACAGAATCTGTTTTGTGCAAGCAGGGTGCATGCAAACAAGAAGCCTGCCGTGTAAGTTTTGTCTGGAGTTTCTTTGAATCCTCCCACCCCTAGCCCCCAAATAAGTAAAAGGCAAGTGTATTATTTCCCTGATATATAAAACTGTTCAGCAATAACCTTGGCAAAGATGAAAATTTAAAATGTCAAATAACTTAATGTTTACATTTGACTTAGTTAGAAACACTACTACTTGAATTTACAAGCTGTTTTGAGAGAGACCTTGTGAGATTGACTGTTGAAATGTCTATCGTGCTTGGATAAATTCTTGTAAAAAAGGATGCAATTTGGAGCAGATCATTATATAGACCAATATAATTATTAGTATATAGACATAAAATTGGCATTGGTTGGATTTCTTTTACTAGGATATACACACTCTCCCAGAACTTTTATGCATGCGTGACTACACAGTTAGTTCTGTACTATTTCTGTACTATTATAGATTTTATTTGCATTAAAAATATTTATATTCCTTCTTTCAATCCTACCAGGTAGCTTACAAGATTTTTTTTTAAAAAAATCCAATTTAAAGTACAAATAAAAGCCCAAAAAATGGAAGAATTTGAATTTAGAATAAAAACAAAAAATGACATTGATGTCTAGAGAATAAGCAAAATTATAACTTTCAAATCCCAAAGACTTGGGAGAACATGGATATTTTAATTGGCATAGAAATGTAATAATGTGGCCACCTGCCAAATATAGCTGGGGAAGGAATTCCAAAGTCTAGATGCCATACTAGGGGGAAAAAACCCTGTCTTCAGTAGCCACTCACCTCTCTTCTTGCAGGGCAGTGGTAGGTGAAGCCAGGCCTCTGTAGTTTATTTTCATGTACAGGCAAGTTCATGTGGAAGTAAACGGTCCTTTGAATACTCCAGTTTTAAAGGTTAAAACCAGTGTTTAGAATTTTGCTTGGAAACAAACTGGTAGCCAGTGGTGGACTTTCAGTACTGGACTAATATGATACTACTAGCCCCAGTTCATGAGCCACATTTTGAACCAGGTGAAATTTCCAGTCTTCAGAGTTATCCTAACATATAACACTATATATGTGATTTGTTATAAATAGCTGAGACAGATATTCTCTTGTAATATGGGGGTCCTTTTTCTTTTGATACACTAACCCCATTGGTTTCTTCCATTGACTAACCCCTGTACCATATCATAATGTCCTACGGAAATTCCTTGACCCCACCCAAAGAAAAAAACAAATTAAACCTTTGGTAATAAGTAGCTATTTATTTAACTATTACAAAGTTCAAAGGAAAAAAGTGTGTACTAATTTAATAATTATAAAGGACCATTATTGAAGTGCTTGAGGTGGGAGATAGTAAAAAATTCACAGAACCCCTGGGGGATGTGCACAGAATCCAATGGTTCCACATAATGTTGACTGAACACCCCCCCCCCCCCCATTCTGAACTAATATGCCTGGATTAACTTGATGCATAAAAGCTTTCTGACCATCTGCAGTTGTGTTGCTCTCTTCATAGGTACTTAAAGCGTTTCAAAGTCATGAAGCCAAAGGTCTTAAGGAGCTGGTGCCGACAGATCTTAAAAGGGCTGCATTTCCTACACACAAGAACCCCTCCTATCATCCACCGTGATTTGAAATGTGACAACATCTTCATCACAGGACCCACTGGTTCAGTGAAGATTGGCGACCTGGGACTGGCCACCTTAATGCGCACATCGTTCGCTAAGAGCGTCATTGGTGAATATAGCGTGTTCGTGTACTCCACTGGAGAGCCTCTTGTGGTCTTGTGGTGTGTGTTTTTGGTAGAGACTGGAATATACACTTTCATCCAGGCAGAGCTATTACTTTAGTGAAACCAGTTCACTATTAGATTACCTACTGCTGGCTCAAAACCAGTTCCAGTATAACATTTTAAATCTACAGGATGATGACGGTCCAGCTCAGAGATGTTGCCCTTGTTCAAAAAGCATGGGTTTTTTCATTTATATTTCCCCATGTGTGAACAGTGGAACTAGCCTCAGTCTAAAGATTGAAGGCTGCGCTGCCATAATGTGGTTGCTCACTCATCTGCATTAATTCATTTATGAGTTGTTTGCTAGCCTGCAGCCCCTTTCATTGATCACACAAATTGTCCTTGTTTAATGGAGGATGCAAGTCCAGTTTAATTAGTTAGATGCAAACTCAGTGCATAGATACTCTCACATTCAGAGTAATTTAGATGTGTGGGTTTTTTTGGAGAGAAAAAAATATAAGCTATTCCTCCAGCTTACAAATGATTGATAGCTTAGTATTGGTTCTACCCCCACAACAAACATATATTCCACCTGTTTGCCTTTGGGGAGGATTCTTCACAAATACAAACAGGCGAAATATCGTACTGATGGACTTTCAGGGGGAAATAAAAAAAATCCTAAAAAATCAAGGGATGAACCAATCTGATTCAAACTTGGCATGGCTAAAGCTCCCCTGAAGACCTATCACATGCCACGTTTCATCCCTTTAGCTATAAAAATTATGCACTTTGGTTAATTCCTACAGGAGCAACAATGACTGGGGGGGGAAGGCTGTCACATGGATCACAATGTCCATCAGCGACAAGAACCAAAGAACTGGAGGAGGAAGAAGAAGAAGGGACGGGGTGGGGCGAAGTGGGCAGACGCAATAGCAGTGGGAGAAGTGAAAAGAGAGTTCAGTTCATTGGTATAGCTATGATCGTGAAAGGGAGGAGTGCTTGCAGCATGTATGAAATGGAGGTAAAAAACGTGGAGACAAACCAGGGGGGGAAAAATAGGTGTGATAGAGCCTTTAGACCAAAATCCTAAATAAGAGAGTAAATCCCATTGATCACACTGGGACTTAACCCTGAGTAAAGGTGTTAACAATTGCACCGAGAAAGCCTTTTGTATTGTTTTTTTTTTAAGAAGTGAAAGCCTAAAACCCTTGTCAGTCAGTCTATCACAAATCACAGAGTAGATTGATACCTACCTTCTGTCCACCCTTGGTATATAGGATGCTACAGCATGGAAAAAGGGAAATGATCACTGAATGACTGCAGCAACCTGAAATGCATGTAGGAAAGCAATAGCCTCTTTTCTTTTCTTTTCAGGAACTCCTGAATTCATGGCTCCTGAGATGTATGAAGAACATTATGATGAGTCTGTAGATGTCTATGCTTTTGGAATGTGCATGCTGGAGATGGCGACTTCTGAATACCCTTACTCTGAATGTCAGAATGCTGCTCAAATCTACAGAAAAGTAACCAGCGTAGGTGTAAATTTAACTTCTTCATTAGGGTAAATTTGTACATTGGCAGCTTAAGGCAGCTAACCTTATTAGTCAGAACGAATGCTGGTCCTGTTGCTCTACAGAGCAGCTGCTAAACTTACTCTCGACACATTTCCCTAGACTTTACTGAGTTCTTTCCAGAATAGCTGATCCAGATTACCTGATTTTTTCAGATGTTATGTTTACTGAAAAAGTTTGCTGTTTGGTGTTTAGATCCCCCACTATAAAGTTAAACTCTTCAGTTTTCATTGCTAACCGAGGCCAAAAGTCAAATGGAACAGGCTCCCAGAACAAACCATATTTCTGTCCAGCTCTTTTCAGTGTATTGATCCCTATTGCTGCCTAGTCCGAAAATTTACCAGCTGCCTTCCTACAGTCACTATTGGGCCAAACAAGTGTCAATCCCCTACTCAGTCTTTTTTTCCAAGCTGGCACACTCTTTCATAACGAGGCTGGCAACTCAAATGATAACTGACTACGTTGACATCCAAAATAGCTGAAACCACCACAGATGTTTCTTCTCTGGCTAATTGTGTATGCCTCCTTCCGTAGCTGTAATGGATGAAAATTACAAATTTGGGTCAGAGAAAACAGATCAAATGTGCAGGATTTTGTATGTGTATGTGTGTGTGTGAGGGGGGGTATTTATTAACAAAATCAACCCTGTTGATGTCGAAGGCATTTCCTCTTGTTGGTTGCAGTTTTCACATTTTCCCATGTATTGGTATTATTTCACTTGGCTATAAAGTCCTGCCAGGAGGACTGGTCCAAAACACTTTGGTGCCCAAAGAGGAAAATACAAATGGAAAACTCTTTCCCCACCATCTGTTGGGAAGCTCTCCTGTGGAAGCTCCGTTGACATGGACAGGAGCTACTGTGTGTTGCACAGCCATTCATTTCCACGGGGCTTATGAAAGGCCCCCTGGGCCGAGTTCTTGCTTCCCACTCTGTTGGACTTGATGGCATCCAAATCCACCATTTGAAGCAGCTGTCTCTCTTTCTGTCATGGGGGGGGGCTGCCTCTAGATATTGCCCAGCATAACTTCAGATTATTTGAACATGCTAGCCGGAGCTCTCAGACACTCTTTGGTGATATTTATGTTCATTCAGTATGAAACTGATATATATCTTGTTTAGAGAGAGAGAGAGAGAGAGTGTGTGTGTGTGTGTGTGCGCGTGCACATACATGTGTGTATAATAACAGCTGCATCCTAACTATAAATGTGCCCCTAAATAGAGACCAATAATTGGTTTATGTGGACATTGATAGTCTGTAATGTGTGTGATAGTATAGAAATATGTCGAGATACATACTCAAAAGAAAGTGCTGGAAAGTGTGAGGTTTTGATAGTACTATGAGGATTCCCCCCCCCCCCCCCAACTTTCAATATTTTGAGAACAAAAATGTTGTTCAGTTTTCTCAGATTAAATGTTCTCAAAGGCTTCAATCCAATGTGGTTAAGCAGATGCCCGCTTGTGTGATGGGCCTTCCCATTGCTCTCCTCCCCCTACAGGCCTCCATGTGCCTTGTGGGGGTGGGGAAGGCTGCAAAGCGGGGGAACCATTTTACCCCTGGTTTCTGTTCTGCTGGCAGACGGCCAGGATTGGATGCAACCCCCAATCTGTTTAGATACTATTAGAATACAGCTGAGCATAGATAGACACACCATTTAGCTATATATTGTTATCTTTAAATACATTTTGATAGCACTAAATAATTTTGGAATTTTTTTTCAGAAGCAGTTCTTAACAGATACCTTCATAATAAATAATAATGAAAAATAATGTAGGCTGACCAGATAAAATCCAGGTCAGGGCTCATGTAACTTTACAGTTGTAGAGAAAAGGGAATTTCAGCCAGTGTCATTTGTATGCAATTAGTTCCTGATGATATTCCTTCTTCATCACAACAGTTAAAGGTGCATGCACTATACTAGAGTGACCATATACAAAAGAATGCAGGGTCCCTGCAACTTTAACAGTTGCGATGAAGAGGGAATTTCACCAGGAACTAATTGCATACAAATGACCCTGGCTGAAATTCCCTTTGCTCTACAACTGTTAAAGTAACATGAGCCCTGACCTGGATTTTATCTGGTCACCCTAAAATAATGTATATTTATTACTTTTCTCTTTCAGAGCGCTTTATATACCTTCTTAGTAAGCCTGTAAGAGTGACCAATGTTATAATTTCCATCATACAGAATTCCCTTAAGGCACCCCATTGAGTTCCCACTAAGATGATTTTTATATCCTCTTTCTTTTAGGAGCTCAGGGCAACTTGGCAATTGGGCCAAGGTCCACCAGGCTACAATCCTAAACACACTTACTAGGGAGTAAGCCCTCTGAATACAGTGGGACTTATTTCTGAGTAAACATGCTTCCAGTGAATTTCATTGCAGAGTGGGGATTGGAACCCAAGTCTCCCTGAAACTAATCCAATTCTCTAATCCAAGGATAGGTAACTTGGTGTCCTCCAAATGTTTGGACTACAATTCCCACAATCCCTGACCATTGGCCATGCTGGCTGGGGCGTATGGGAGTTGTAGTCCAAAACACCTGGACGGCACCAGGTTGCCACCTCTGCTTAACTAGTCTAACTGCTACAACACACTTTCTGAGAATAGAGACTAGAAAGATGCCTTCTGGGAGTTGAAGACAGATTCTGACATTGGGACAAAATGTTTTCTGTGTTCCTTATTCATTTATATAAAGAAAAAAGACTGAGATATATATTTTCTTCTTTATTAAGTTAATTTCCATGCACAATTATGAAATGTTCTTATATCTGGGTATAAATGTCCAGATAAAGCTAAAGGAAGAGATTAGTCAAATGGATTAGAATGGATTTTGACCCCATTCACAGTATAGCATAAAGCCTGGATATCCAGCCCCGATCTGATGTAGAAGCAGTAGCTGGGATTTTTTTTTAAAAAAAGGCAGAATAATGGCCACAGTTTGCAAGACAATTGGGCTGATATCAGTATGATGTACTTCCAAGTAAATGCCTTCAGAAACAGGATTTGTGGGGCTAAGATCCAAACTTCCACCAGCTTTGGCTGCTTGGAAAAGCCTTGTCATTGTAAACTGGAGATTTTCCTTAATTCTGTCTAGTTGCAGCAGAGAGAACTCCTACTGGGTATTATGTATTAACAACCACATCCCTTCTCTCCTAGGGCATTAAACCTGCCAGTTTTAACAAGGTGACTGACCCAGAGGTGAAAGAGATCATTGAAGGCTGCATTCGGCAAAACAAGTCTGAAAGGTGGGCAGGTCCTCCATTTTGTGCCCCTCCAATTGCTTTGCGCACCATAAATTAAGAGGTAGCATTTGTGACTGTTAAAAGGGGTTTGCTGGTATAGGCAACAAAGGACTTGATTAAGCAAAGCATTCCTGCTTAGTATAGCACTTTTAAGCACCTGCATAAGCCCCTTTGAACTGAAAGAAAATTAAGCTTGCACAATGTATATCACATGGCTGAATTGGGATTTGCCTGGCTCATATCCAAAATGTTGGGGAGTATGAGGAACTATATATAAAGGAAGTGGAAGGCCCTGAGAAACAATAAAAAAAAATAAAGGAATTAAAATTTTAGTGTGCAATTTGAACAGGTGAGCTTGGATCCCAGAACACCTATTCTTGGCTCATAGAGGAGCATGAAATCTTGTCATTTAAAACAGAGAGACATGACTTACTGGTTTTCTAGCTTTTCTAAAGTGATGGGCAGTGGGTTTCTCTTTGAATTATAATCTATGAACAAGGAAACTGGGACTTTGGGTTGTTGTTTTCTTTCTTTCTCAGTTTGTCTTTTATCAGTAGCATGGTCTTGGGGGTAAGTGAAATGCAGGTGTGTGCTTGATTCCTTTTGAAGGTGTGATGAATCATATTGGATTCAGAGAAGCACTGGCAGAAGGAGGTGGGTGGAATTCAGCCTCTCCTGTGGGTCAGGGCCCTCCTAAATGGGGTGGGCTGTGGCACAGTGGGCTGAGGGGGAAGGGGGGTATCACAGAATATCAACCGAAGACTCTGTTTTGTGAGCAGGAGAGGCTTTTCAGGGGGCTGCCAGAGAGGGCAAGAAAGCCACCTTCCCGCCATAGCCATGTTGATGGCTTCTTTGGATCCAATCCTAAAACTATGACCACATGGTGTGTATACCAAGTTACTTCTCGAATTCACTCCCTAAAGAAGTCCATTTGGTCTCAGCTGTATCTCTGCCTTTAAGCAGACAAAAAGGTTTCCTGTTTCATTTAGCATTTTGTGTTATGCATGTTGGTTGTTAGCTGATTACGTTCTTGTCTGGTTTATGGATCATTTTACTAAACTATTGTTTGCCTTGTTTTAAACTTTTGTAACTCACACTGGGAGAGTTTTACAAAAATCAATCAATTTAATGCATATTAGGGAAGGCCCCTAGGGAAGTATGATACTTGTGAGAAGAGCAGCCCACCAGCTGTCAGTGTACCTTTGGTACGGGACTCCTTGGGCATTCACTCTGACACCTTTCTCATCTCGCTCTCAGGCTATCCATCAAAGATCTCTTGAACCATGCCTTCTTTGCTGAGGACACTGGGCTCAGAGTGGAGCTGGCAGAGGATGACGATGGGTTAAATTCCTCCCTGGCCTTGAGACTTTGGGTGGAAGATCCCAAGAAGCTGAAAGGCAAGCACAAAGATAATGAAGCCATTGAGTTCAGTTTCAACCTGGAAACAGATGTCCCAGAGGAAGTATCTTGTGAAATGGTGAGTATTGGCATTGCTAGGTATACCACTTTTCGCTGTTGTATGGCAGAATTTCCAGCTACTTCCTTTGCCTCATTTCAGACCTGGGGGTTTGCTGCTCTACCATTTTATATCCACTCTTTCACAGTCTCCAGACAAAGTAGTTGTCCGCTACTTTGTCATATTCTTCTGCTACTATCCAAATGTCTTGCACTGGGTAAATCTTGTCTACTCTTGTTGTATAGCATTCAAAGTTTGGTTTACAAGTTCAAATATTTTTGCATCCCAATCCTAAACAGAATTACACAGAAGTAAACTCAACAGAGTTCCATAAAACTTTCTTCCTAGAAGTATGCTAGCCTAGAACCTTTTCCATTGCATGCCAGAGTCAAACTTCAAGTTCTTTCCCTACATTTTTCTTTCTTAAAAAGCAACTCTGTGTGTGTGAGGGAGAGGGGGTGGATTTTGGATGAAGGACTGAGGGGAATCTTCCTCTTTGACCCTGTGTCGATTCTCTGACATAAATCCCCCTGACCCCTGAAGCTGTGATTCTGGATTATTCCTAGTTTTCTAGGAGCATGGAGACTTTTGTAAATGGTGTTAGTATCCAAACATTTCACACTTCCCCTGCAGTCTGAAATGGTAATAAATATAAATATTGAATTTAATCTGTGTTACATTGTTTTTCTGCTGTTTTGTGTTTTGTTGTGATTTTGTATTTCATTACTATCTTTTCTTTTGTAAGCAACCTTGATAAACATTACTGGAGGGCAAGATATTTTAGCAAGCAAGCAAGCAAGCAGGCAAGCAAGCAATATACAGCCATGCAAACAGATACCTCACACGAGACTGTTGATTGTGTTTCATCTCTTAGTTATGTAAAGATGAATGGAGAAACACCTATTATCTATTGTATTCATCATTTTATTTATAAGACATGACACTTTCAGGATATTTGTACAGACTGAGAAGGACCATGAGGTCAGATAGGGACCAGTGGGTGAGCATTTTCCCCAGCATGACCTCTGAAGCTGGGGTTCCATCAGAGCTGGCACGTTCATACTCAGTTACAATACGCTGATGATAAGCCAGGCAAAAGGTGATTAAGATACTGTATAAGTGAAGGCAAATATCTTCCTCCCTCCCTTCATTTTATGGCTGCATTTCCTTTGCTATCCTTTGCCCATGTTATCTGTTTAGACTGCAGATTCTTCACTCTGCCTCGCTTGTTGCCTTGGTTTTGTTTTCACAAAACATTTGGCTACACGGCAACCTGACAAGCAACAGCTGATGGTACGGAAAGGAGTCATAGCACTGCATCTGTTCACTTTTTGTGTGTGTGTATGTATGGAAGGGACTATTGCTTACGCATCACTCACCCACCCGTCAGCTAGAACAGCCACATAACCACTAGCTGGTATTGATCCATCCAATGTATTTGACCTTAACTTAACAACGTATAACCAAAGTGTAGCAGCATTTAAATTTGAGGGTCTGTCTCTTGAATTTTTGTTTGTCTGGCTCTCTGCTTAATAGGTTCGAGATTGATTTGGTACCTGGTCAGTGCAAAATTCATTGCAATCAGACCCTGGTTTAGAGTGATGTTCAGGTAGAGAATAACATGATTAAACACTGATGGATACTTTCTATGAAGAAAGAGTGATGTTTAACAGAGCTGTACTTTTTTATGTCTAGGTGAAGTCAGGATTCTTCCATGAAAGCGACTCCAAAGCTGTAGCTAAATCCATCCGGGATCGTGTCGCCCTGATCAAGAAGACACGGGAGCGGAGACAGGTGGGCTACCTGGAAGAGAGGAGGGACTCTCAAAGCAAGCTTCCCAGTGGGCTACCATTACTCCAGTCGCAAGGCTCATCTTTCAGTGCTCCTTCCCAGCAGAGCAAGACTGAATGTGAGGAAACGGAGGTTGATCAACACGTCCGACAGCAGATCCTTCAACAATTGCAGCATAGTTCCTCCATCACTGGTAATGAGCAACCAAAGACAGTCTGTTTTCCCAAATCCTGTGCTGAACTAAAGGGTGAATCTGAGTGCCATTTTGTTCTGCCAAGTGCCTTCCCTTGAGGCGTTTATTGAGCTCATGGGTCAGTTATTTGTTGGTTTATCGGAGGCTAATTAGCATGTAAACGGTGACTTATTTCTCTGGCTATTGCTCCTAGTTTAAATTGTTGGCTAATACCATATACATGATGGGATGCTGGAGTGTTAATCCTCCTCCCTGGGATAAATTAGTCTGTGCTACAATTCTCTGAGCATTTGTGAGCTTATTACATCAGCACTAGCTGAGTAGATCTGGTCAGTGCACTTTTCTGGCCACTTCGTTAGAAACCCCCTCCATTTCACTGGCAAGTAGGGACAGATTTCATAGACTAGGTTGGAACTACTCTTTAGGTATGGTTCCATGTTTCTTTTACCTGAGAGCTAGCCAGGAAGAGGTTGTTTGACCCTTTCCTTCTCAGCAATTTGACTACTCAGAATTGTTGCCCACGTCAACTGCTTTCTCCCTAGGATATGAGAAACAAGGTTCTGCATATTTTATCATTCAGAGAAAAAACAGCTTGGGGAGGGTGAGGAATGTGGTGATTTTAAAAATATTTTTTAAAATTAATTTTTAACACTTAAAACATTAATAAACAATAAGACTGGCAAGGCTGAACTGAATTCAGCAAAAACCTCTTTGTTGCTTGATCGAAAGGCCTAGGCTCCAGAACTTAAATAACGTGGTGTATCCAGGCCTCAATAGGATGCCATTCTTAGAGGTAGGGTTTTCCCATTTTGTCTTCACAACAGTCCTGTGAGGTAGGTTAGGCTAGGAGAGCATAACCCAGTGAGCTTCATGGGCTTTGCTGGTATTTGATCCCTGGTCCAAGCTCAACATTTTATCCACTGCTCTACACAGGATGCTAGTAGAAGCAAGAGCTAATATTCCAAAGAGGTTTGGCGGTGGGGTGAATGGGGCATATGTATCTGAACCATGTGGCTCAGTGGTAGAGCCCCTTCTTTGCAAGCAAAAGTCCAAGGTTCAATTCCTGGCATTTCCAGGTAGAGCTGGGACAGACTCTTCTCTGAAAACCTGGAGCGCCATTGCCAGTCAGCGTAGACCAGGGGTGGGCAACTTATGGCCCCCAGATATTTTGGCCGACAATTCCTATCAGCCCTAACCAGCCTAGCCAATAGTGCTGGTGTAGCAATACTGAACTAGATGGAGCAATAGTCTGACTTGATATAAGGCAGCTTCTGATGTTCCACATGATAAGGTTACTTCGTGCAGCCAGAAGCAACCTATTGCTGATTCTTTAAAAAAAAAAAATGGCTGGGCCACTCCTGCTTGCCCTCTCCTAGAGAAAGCAGTCTTGCATTTTTTGTGTTCTTTCTCAAATAAGTGTTTAACCCTAGTAGATGGTGCATTTCCTGACAACGTGTGTTACTCTGTATATATCGAAGAGTTTGTCTGCATGTGGCCGTTGTGGGGAGAAAGAGTGGAACTGCTTTTGACTTCTTCTGATAGAGCTAATATTCTGCCTTTTCCTTCCTCCCGCACTGGCATAGCCGATAGCTTATCTGAGAGAGGGGCAGGATCTGTTATACTGTCAGATGCCTCCAGCCAACATAGCCTGGCCTTCTCCTCGGAACAGATGAGAGGCACTCAGCAAGCTCCCAACCTCTCGCAAGCTGAAAACAGTGTTCAAGGGCACATCTACACTTCTCCGCAGCTGGTGGGGCATTACCAGCCCATGGCAGGGGTAAGGGGTCTATCGTTTTCTTAAACACCTAGCGTGATAATCCAGCTACACTGTGGCAGTGTCTCTTTTGCACCCATACTTGTGTGGAGTTTCAGCATAAATTGCTGCAGTTGTATTGATCCCAGAGGAGGGGAAAAAAGAAGATGGGGAAGGTGCTGTTAACAAGCAGTGTGGGTGCAGGAGAGGAGTGCAGAATCTTTCTCAGCCCGAGGGCCAAATTCCATTTTGGCCTTGACTTTTGAAGCACGTGTGGGGATCTACTCTACAAACGCAGCGACTGACAGGATGCCGAGTGAAAACTTGGAATTCCTCACTGTTTACCTGCCTTTGGCAGTCTTTTGGTTTTCGCAGCTCCTGATGAAGGATTGACACAATCCGAAACGTTGGGCTTGTTTGAAAATTGGTTTTTATAATTTCAAGAGCTTTTTTTATACTATTAAAGTCTTTACAGCTCTTCAGCACCAGAGTTTCTTCTTCGTGGTCTCTGTGCATCACACATATGGGCTCGCGCCGACGCCGAGCCTACTTCCGGGAAACTTAGCTAGCTTAGACTTTTGGCGGGAACCCCTCCCCCCACCATCCTACCGCGCATGCTCAGGGCTCCCGCCTCTCCTTACCTCAGTTCTTCTTCGACCGCTTCGCAGTTAGCCTCGCGGGAGACTTCTCTGGTACGTTGTACCTAGTTAAGAGAAAGAAGGATAGTTTTTCGTTAGCTTAGGCTGTTCTCGTTATTAGTGTTAGTTAGATAGTTAGTTAGTAGTTTAAAAAAAAAAAAAATTATATATATTTATTTAGTTATAGTTCGTAGATATAGCGGCCGCCAGCTTATGGCGCAGACCGCATTGTTTCGCCGTTGTTCACGGTGTAGGGCAAAGATTGCCCTCTCCGACGGGCATTCTCTCTGCCTTGTTTGTCTGGGCGAAGCTCACGTTGTTGATTCGTGCAGCCATTGCATGAAGTTTTCCAGACAAACAAGAAGGAATAGGGCAGACCGCCTCCGTAGTCTACTGTGGACTCAGGCTTTATCGGCCGTCGACCAACCTCGTCCCTCAATGGCAAAGAAAGGCACTTCTGGGAAAGTCATAACCTCTCAAGCCCAGCACCTCCGGGTTCCCCCCAATTACGGGCGGCGGCACCGGCATCGGTAACGGAATTTTCAACTGCCTCGTCGCCACCCCCGGCAAAGAAGGCAAAAAAATCGAAGTCGATAAAGAAGTCGACATCGACAAAATCAACAAGCAAGCCTTCGACATCGTCGAAACCGAGGTCGTCGTCGATGCCGTCTTCGACATCGGTGAAAGTGGTGGCTATGGTCCACAAGTCTTCGTCGTTACCGATACCTTCTTCGGCACCGACACGCCGTTCGGCATCGATCGCGTCGACATCGCAGACTTCGCAGCAAGCTTCACCGACCCGTTCGACATCGAGACGTCGGACGCCTTCCGTCTCTTCTCTGCTCCGCATGCCTTCGACACCGAGGATGCATCCGCAGCAACCTCTGTCACCCTCTCACTCACTGCCCTCCACTGGGCCAATGCCAATTCTCATTCCGTCGGATACTGACCGATCGATGCCGATGCGCCAGTCGTTACCGAGCCAACAAAAAGAGCCTCGGCGTCGACGTCGATACCGTCCCTCCCAGTCGAGGTCGCGTTCTCGGTCAAGGTCGCCTTCGAGGGACTCTGAACTTTATTCTGAGCATTCCCGTCGGTCTTCCCGTGCTCCGTACCGGTTTGACCCATACACAGGGCGCCGAATTCAGGGAGACCAGTCGCCACCGCCGGTTCCTCCGCGTAGGACCACCTCTTTACAACGCTCCTCCGTTCGGCGTCGGACGAGCTCGACATCGACAGCTGTTCGTCCCCAGCAGCGAACACCATCTGGATCGCCTCGACATCGACACCCCTCGCAATCGTTTGAGGAGTATGCGTCGGATTCATCGTCCGCCCCATCGCCTCGTCCTTCGGAGCCATCGCCTTTGGATACTGTTGGTTTTGAAGATCGTGCATCGCCAACAATGGAAATGGGCAGTTTCACGGAGCAAATGCAGAGACTAGCTCAGTCCTTGAATATAGAATGCCAACAGGTGGCTGAGGAGTCTGATGATGGGATTTATGATGTAATGCATGCAGAGCCATCACCCCAACTGACCTTGCCAATGGTCAAAGCTCTATTAAAAACCCTCAAACAGTCCTGGGAGCACCCAGCCACGGTGGGACCCACCTCCAAGCGACTTGATGCAATATATAAAGTCAGGGAAGCACAGGCGCCTTTTCTTTTTCATCACCCTAAGCCGAACTCGGTTGTGGTGGAGGCGGCGCAGGGCAGATCCGGAAAGGTGCATTCCGCACCAACAGATAAGGAGGGGCGGAAGCTCGATGCCTACGGGCGGCGTATTTATGCTTCAGCTTCGCTGGGTGTAAAAGTGACAAACTACATGGCGCTCATGGCACGCTATCAGCTTTTTCTTTGGGAGAAGATTTCATCGCTCACCGATTATCTCCCCGACGATCAAAGAGAGCTGGCTAGGGTCTTCCAAGCGGAAGCGATCCGTTTGTCTAAACAAGAATTGACAACGGCACGGCATCTTACTGACTGTGTTTCCAAGGCCATGGTGGGTTCAGTGGCATTACGTCGCCATGCGTGGTTGCGGTCTGCGGCGTTACCGCAGGATACTAAGAACAGAATAGAAGACCTTCCATTTGATGGAGAGGGTCTGTTCAATATAGAAACGGATACGGCCATGGATACCTTACACAAGGCTCGCATGACGGCGAAGAAAATGGGCTTTCAACAGCCTCAGCAATCCTACCGACCAAGGAAATGGTATAGGCCAGTTCCATTCCAGCCAAGATCACAGCAGGATAAAACGCAACGCTACCAGCCAACCGCGACGCAGGCTTATCAGCCTCGAAAGTCAGCCCCGCGTTTCCACCAACGCAGCAAGCAACAACAGTCTGGCAAACGCCGTCTTTGACTTGGCGCTGCCTCTCAACTGCACCGACACCAACAGACTGAGGCCCTTTCTGCAAACCTGGGCGTCAATAACATCAGACGCTTGGGTATTAAAAATCATAGCAGAGGGCTACAAGATAGAGTTCGAGGTCCCTCCTCCACTGGGCACCATAAAAATTACGCCACCCTCACTGACTTTGGCACAGGAGACTACCACCCTTCTACAAAAAGCAGCGATCACGAGGGTTCGGCGATGTCAGCTCAAAACGGGATTCTACTCCCGCTATTTTACGGTGCCAAAGAAGGACGGGGGACTTCGTCCTATTATGGATCTCAGAGGGCTCAACAAGTTTATCTTACCAAAGAAATTTCGTATGGTCACCGTGGCGTCGGTTCTACCTATGCTGAAGAAGGGCGACTGGTTCACGCTAATAGACTTAAAAGACGCCTATTTTCACATCGCTATTCACCCTGCCCATCGGCGATACCTGCGTTTTCTCATTGGGCGCCACGCGTACCAGTTTTCCGTCCTACCCTTTGGCCTAAAATCTGCGCCAAGGGTATTCACCAAGTGCATGTCGGCGGTGTGCGCACATCTACGGTCTCGAAACATCGACTTGTATCCTTACCTAGACGATTGGCTGATCGTCTCGAAGTCCAGAAGCCAGGCACTTGCCGACGTCCACGACGTCATCTCTCTTCTGTCGTCGCTTGGGCTGCAGATAAATTACAAGAAATCCATCATTCAGCCATCGCAGAAGCTGCAGTTTATAGGAGTAACTCTCGACGCTACAGTCGGGAGGGCTTTCCTCCCTACAGACAGAATCGCCGCCTTACAGCAGCGGGCGTTAAGTTTGCAAGGCCATTCTCGGGCCTCAGCGTTTGCAATTCTCAGATTGCTAGGCTTGATGGCAGCAGCAGTGTTCGTGGTCCGTTGGGCACGGCTTCGAATGCGCCCCCTCCAGCAGTTCCTGCTGCAACGTTACTCACCTCTGCAAGACCCGCACTGGCTAATACTTACCATTCCTCGCCTGGTCAGGAACTCGCTCCGGTGGTGGTCCGTCGTACACAACCTTTCCCAGGGCATGGGGTTTGCTCCGCGGGAACCGTCTCGCATAGTGACGACGGATGCATCTCTAGATGGTTGGGGCGCCCACCACGACGACCTGCTCACACAAGGAAGGTGGTCACCTTCAGAAAATCACCTCCACATCAATATGCTGGAGCTTCTAGCAGTCAGGAAAACCTTGCAGGCATTCTTGCCTCATCTGCAAGGGCATCATGTGCGGATTATCACCGACAATACCACAGTGGTGTGGTATCTAAACAAGGAGGGGGGCACTCGATCGCGCCGCCTCTTGCGGCTTGTGATGGACATTTTCGAGTGGGCCATCTCCCACAATATACTCCTGTCGGCGTTGCACATTGCGGGGAAGGAGAACACCACGGCAGATGTTCTCAGCAGATCTTTCGCGGACATGCACGAGTGGGAACTAAACACTACCGTTCTCACTCGTCTCTTCGCTCGTTGGGGCACGCCCGACATCGATCTGTTTGCAACAGCAGCCAATGCAGTTTGCCCAGAGTATTGCTCCAGAGCGGGCATAGGGATTGCATCGCTGGGGGATGCGTTTCAATTGGACTGGTCCAGAGGCCTTCTCTACCTCTTCCCGCCATTTCCGCTAGTGGCGAAAGCGGTGGCGACGATCAGCTGCCACAATTCGAACGCTATAATGATAGCCCCATGGTGGCCAAGGCAACCTTGGTTCACGTCGCTACTCAGACTAGCGAAAGCGGAAATTTGGAACCTACCTCGCCGCCCAGATCTCCTATCTCGACAGGGGGGCAGCATTCTTCATCCAGATGTCCACTCTCTGCACCTAACGGCCTGGAGAATCTGGCGTCTTGGAGAGTACTCGACCTCCCAGAACAGATAAAATCTATATTGGAGGCTTCACGTAAGCCCTCAACTAGACTATCCTATAATAGAAAATGGACCCGTTTTCAGGAATATGCAGCTATTAATGGCTTTGATTCTTACACATCGGACATGCCTAAAATTATCTCCTTCCTGTACTCTTTGCATAGCCAAGGCCTCAAACCGGCTTCCATTAGGGTCTATCTGTCAGCGATTACAGCCAACCACAGTTTGGTGAATGGGTTCTCTGTTTTTACTCACCCGATGTCAAGAGCCTTCTTAAAGGGTCTACAGAACTTGTTTCCTTCAATTCGGCCGGTTGTGCCACAGTGGAGTCTTTCTGTCGTGCTCACAGCCCTCACTGCCAAACCCTTTGAGCCATTAGCGACTGTTGATATTCGCTTGTTGACTCTCAAAACTATATTTCTAGTTGCCATCACGTCTGCGAGGCGTGTTTCAGAGATAGGGGCTCTACTGGTCGATCCTCCCTATTTACAGTTCTTTCGAGAGAAAGTTGTGTTACGTATGGACCCCACGTTTATTCCCAAAGTTTCTTCTTCGTTTCACGTGGGCCAGGACATTGTGTTACCCACGTTTTTCGAGCCATCATTAGACCCCTTGTCTTCGAGATTGCACGCCTTGGACGTTAGGAGGGCGTTGGCTTTCTACAAGTTAAGGACTGACTCTTTTAGGAAATCTCGTAGGTTATTCGTTTGTTATGGGGGCGTTAAAAAAGGGTTACCAGTATCTTCACAACGTATCTCAAAGTGGGTTGTGGACACCATTATCCTGGCTTATAGGATTGTTAATAAGGATCCTCCGTTTCAACTGACGGCGCACTCTACCAGAGCGCAGGCAACATCTTCGGCATTGCTACAGGGCGCTTCGCTATCTGACCTTTGCAAAGCAGCCACCTGGTCTCATGCTTCAACATTTGTGAAGCATTATCGCCTGGATGTCAGAGAGAGACAGGACTCCTCGTTTGGTAGAGCGGTCCTCTCCTCCATTTGCCAGTGACCAACCACCGTCACCGACCAGCATGCCTACCCACCTCCGGTAAGTCTATGCTTGTTATTCTCCCATATGTGTGATGCACAGAGACCACGAAGAAGAAATGCAGGTTGCTTACCTGTAACTGTAGTTCTTCGAGTGGTCATCTGTGCAGTCACACAACCCACCCACCGTCCCCACTTGGCATCGCTGTTGTGATTGTCATTTGGTTCGCCATGCTCATTATCTATAACATAATAGTGCCTTAGTCATGGGGCCACGCGGTCTCAGAGAACTGAGGTAAGGAGAGGTGGGAGCCCTGAGCATGCGTGGTAGGATGGTGGGGGGAGGGGTTCCCGCCAAAAGTCTAAGCTAGCTAAGTTTCCCGGAAGTAGGCTCGGCGTCGGCGCGAGCCCATATGTGTGACTGCACAGATGACCACTCGAAGAACTACAGTTACAGGTAAGCAACCTGCATTTGTCTCTCCCTGCCACTTCAACACTTATCTGCACCAGCGATGTCTAGGATGCCTTCCCCACTCTTGAGCTGCTTATTCCACAACTTCTGCAACCCTTACTTTTGACTGAAAACTGGGAGGGGGCAGATAGCGGTGAGGGAATCTTAATGATTCCTAGACTAGTTGGTTGGTATATGTTGTGAGAGTGTGTGAGAGAAAACACTATCACCAACAGTTTTCTGGATCTCAATGGGTGGACACATGTTACTGATAGGATCTTTTGATAACAGATTTGAGAAGCTCTGTTTATTGAACCTCCCTTACTCAATTTGTGTGCACATATTGATATGTTAATGAGGGATGGAAAGTGGAAGAGACACATTCTTAATCGACGTTTACATTCTAGCTATTTGAGTTACAGATGCAGGAAATTCAGCAACAGAAACGTTCTATGGCCCAGCCTGTATGTTACAACAACCCAGGATTTTTTAAAAGCCGGGTTTGCTGTGCATGGGACAGCATGCCAGCACACTGCCTTATTCACGACAACCCATAATTTATTTAGTTATTCACAAAAATTGTGGGTTGTCATGTTTTGCGAACCAGGCCTTTGTCTTTAAAAGCTGGCTAACTTTGAACTGTGGAGTTCTGAGGATAAAATTTGTGTCTAAGGCCAATTCAAGAGCTAATGATTTGAGAAAAGATTTGAACTCAGATCTCCCCAGTTATAGTCCAGCATCATCTGCTGGGCTACACTGGTTCTTAATAACCTCAAGCTTGATTTTAAAAAAAATCCTTACCAATCGTTGGACTGGCCTTTTCATAGTTATGTTGATGGAAAGTACAGTAGATGGATCAAAGCCCTTACGTGCATTCTACATTCATATTACAACAGTATTTCGTTTTGTGAACAAACCTTTGGTTAGCCAATCTGTGCTATGGAGAATGTGTCTCGGGAAGATTTATCTCCAGAGAATTTGTCGCAAGAGGCTGCAAGCAGGGCAGATGAGACCAGAGAAGCTGGAACATCGACAACCACTTTGTTTCTCTAAGAACAGCCCATTCATTATTCTTTAATTCATTATTCTTTAATTAAGGCCCAGGTGCAGCAGCAGCAGCAGCAGCCAACAAATGTGGCCCACCCCAATGTTTTACCGCTCATCCAAAATCAGCCTTCAGCTCTATCTACCCACACCTTGGCACCCCCTGCAGCCCCCCAAGCCCAGGCCTCCCCTGTTGCAGTTCAGCAGTTCACACCAAATCTGGTTAGTACCTTCAGTTATTATCTGTCCTGCATAACTGTCTTTTTGAACAATCACTCAGAGGTGTTCATGAGCTCATTTTAGCCATTGCGCAATATCTTCGCGAGTGGCTTTATATGGCAACGGCAGGCAATCATGTCCGTAGGTAAAGTGGGGCGAGAACTCAGCTGACGCTGTTGTTCCCTTTCTATCTGCCTAGATGTATGCTGCCACACAGACGTTGCATGGGGACTGGGGGTATGAATTGCAGTCTCCAGAACATAGCTGCATGTAACATTAGCCTGATGGTCACTTCTCCACTGCAAAGCATCCAGAGGGAGAGGGGATGCTTTGCCCTTCTCTCAGTTGTCCCTTTCCTGTTGAAACTATTCCCCCAAGTTGGTTCCTTCTCCCCGGGGTCCCAGAGCCATCTTTTTGAGGTAAACATGGGCCTGAAGCATTGACAGGGGGAGGTGGGGGGAACCGTCGTGGAGCTGGAGATTCAGGAGAAAAGTGCTTGGCAGGGAAAGGTGAGTTAAACGTCCCCCAGCTGTTTCTGTGTTGCAAATTTCCCTCTCCTGAGAACAGTTTGCAGTGGAAAAGAAGACATTGAACGAACATTGCACCACTGCATTGTAACGTGCAGTTTAGTCTTAATAACATGGTAAATAAGTCTTAGAATATGGTAACAAGACGATACCATATTCTGGATCAGGGTCCCATGAATGCTTTTCCTTAAAAATAAAAGCAGGCAATTTTAAACATGCTGCTTTGAAAGCATTAATAATTGCGCACAAATTTTGTCCGTGGAACCAACCCCAGGATTAGTGTCTATTGTTGAAAGAGATTGCAGTGAAACTCTGCTAGGCCCTAAGATTGGGGTACAATCTTAGGGGTTGGGGTAAGGATATGAATAACATCATTGGTTAGCTGGGAAAGATACCTGGATTTACAGGGAAGCTGCACTTAAAAATGTATGTTAAAACAGAAAGCCATTCAGCTCCGATTGCTTTTATTCAGATGACCCTGTATCCTTTGATTTGTGTTCCCCTTGTATTGTTCATAGCTGGAAAGGCTATAGAAATTTAATCCTCCATTTCCTCCATCAAGTCATGTAACCCCCCATTGAGGAACAATCTATAGATTCTATGCAAAGGTAGCTATATAGGCCAACAGGCCTTTTACTTAGAAAAATATGCTACTGGAGGGTGCAATGAGTAGTGGAGAAGTGGCTGGGGAAAGTGGGCATTCAACTCTTTCCTCACCTACCTTTTCCCCGTCTCCAAATTGTCCCCTTCTCAGCAGTTCTTCCTGTCACAAGTTGAAGCCCCAAAGGATGTGAAACAGGCTGGGCTTCTGGAATGCAGCTGTGGCTTTTTGTTCCCTGCAAAGTGTACCCCCCCCAGATGAAACGGACTTCCACAAAAAAATAGTTCTTCCTCAGACACCCTAAATGTAAAAACCCATTCTGTCAGCCCAGCCTTTTTTTCTGCTTAGAGCAAGCCAAGAGAAATACTCGTCGTCCAGCTACTGAAGCACTGCTGAAATCGCATGGAGGTGCTAGTGACTTTTAGCTACTCTACATATAACTTGCATATAAGGTCATTATTTTAGAGCACTGAATGTGTGTTGCCAGGGTGATGGAATTTTACAGGCTGCTGTTGGATGACTTATGCAACACCCCTGAATGCTCTCTATGTAACAGAGATGGTATTCTCAGGGTTGTTCTTCTGGTGCTTATCGTGAGGTTCTATAGAATAAGATCTCGGTGCAAAGATGATCAGTTTAACCTCCTTTAAAAATATTTTTTCTCACCAGCCTCCAGATGCACAGGTAACCTATAGTGCAGAGGGGCAGCCATTGGATGGGTCCGTCATGGGCATCCCTCAGCAGATCTTGACAGTCACTTCCCCTCAGAATACACCTGCTCCGCAGATGGTGAACAAGCACCTGTCAACTAACGTACAATTGACCTCTGCTGCTAGAATTGGTAATCCAGCTTCAGCTGCTGCAGTAGTACCGGTGGAACTGGAGCACCCTTCGGCTAGCTTTGTGCCTGCCAGTCATTCACCTGTGCTACAGGGGCAGCCTTCGGTTCAGTTCGTCAACAGTATACAAGGTTTAGCACCAGGCCTTGCCAGTTCCTCAGCTATCCAGTCAGCTCCCCAAGGAGTTGTGGCCGCTCAGCAACCCCAGCAAGTTCCCCAACAGGTGGCATCTACGCAACAAACCCAGCAAACAGCTCAGCAGGTGACATCTACACAGCAAGCTTCCCAGCAAGGATCCCAGCAGGTGGCAGCTACGCAGCAAGTTCCCCAGCAATTGGTGGCTACGCAGCAGCCTCAGCAAGTTCCCCAGCAGGCGGCATCCATGCAGCAGGCCCAACAGGTTCCCCAGCAGGTGGCATCTATGCAGCAGGCTCAGCAGATTGCTCAGCAGGTGGCGTCCATGCAACAGGCGGCTTCCATGCAGCAGGCTCAGCAAGTAGCGTCCATGCAGCAGGCTCAGCAGGTAGCAACCATGCAGCAGGCGGTGACCATGCAGCAGGCTCAGCAGGTGGCGTCCATGCAGCAGGCTCAGCAGCAGGCTCAGCAGGTGGCGTCCATGCAGCAGGCTCAGCAGGTGGCGTCCATGCAGCAGGCTCAGCAGCAGGCTCAGCAGGTGGCGTCCATGCAGCAGGCTCAGCAGTTGGCATCCATGCAGCAGGCTCAGCAGATTGCTCAGCAGGTGGCATCCATGCAGCAGGCTCAGCAGCAGGCTCAGCAGGTGGCATCCATGCAGCAGGCTCAGCAGCAGGCTCAGCAGGCTGCCTCACAGGTGGTGTCCACGCAGCAGGCTCAGCAAGTGGCATCCATGCAGCAGGCTCAGCAGCAGGTTTCCCCACAGATGGCCTCCATGCAGCAGGCTCAGCAGGTTCCCCTGCCAGTGGTGTCCATGCAGCAGGCTCAGCAGATTCCACAGCAGGTTCCTCAGCAGGTGGCATCCATGCAGCAGGCCCAGCAGGTGCCCCAACAAGTTCCCCAGCAGGTGGCATCTATGCAGCAGCTGCAGCAGGTGCCCCAGCAGATGGGATCTATACAGCAGCCAGTGCCCCAGCAAATTCCCCAGCAGGTGGCATCCATGCAGCAGCCCCAGCAGATGCCCCAGCAGGTGGCACCTGTTCAACAACCGCAGCAGATGCCTCAGCAAGTTCCCCAGCAGCTAGCACCCATACAGCAGCCCCAGCAGATGCCGCAGCAGGTGGCACCTGTTCAACAACCACAGCAGATGCCTCAGCAAGTTCCCCAGCAGCTGACACCCATGCAGCAGCCCCAGCAGATGCCTCAGCAGGTGGCACCTCTTCAACAACCACAGCAGATGCCTCAGCAAGTTCCCCAGCAGCTGGCACCCATGCAGCAGCCCCAGCAGGTGGCACCTGTTCAACAACCACAGCAGATGCCTCAGCAAGTTCCCCAGCAGGTGGCATCTATACAACAGCCCCAGCAGGTGCCCCAGCAGGTGGCACCTGTTCAACAGCTTCAGCAAGCAGCAAGCATGCAGCAGTCTCATCAAGTTCCCCAACAACTGGGCTCCATTCAGCAGTCTCCACAGGTTTCCCAGCAGATTAACTCCTTCCAGCCATCTCAGCAGATGGGTCCCATTCCACAGCCCCAACAGGTTGTGTCTGTACACCAGGTCTCTTCCATACCACAGGTCATGGCACCAACACAGCAGTGTCTACAGTATCCAGGAATGCCCCTAGATACTTTGGCACAGCCTTCATTGTCCCAGCAAGAGCAGCAGGCTATTCAGATGCACCAATCCACAGATCAGCATCCTTGTGTGCTGCAACAGATGTTATTTCACCAGCCTCTGCAGCAGCAGAAGCAGGAGCAATTTGTTCTCCACGCTAGCTCCATAGAGCAGTTGCCAGCTGTGACTCAGCAAGACATGGAAAAGCAACAGCAGGCTGAGCTCTCAGGTTCAACTCCAGAACAGGTGGCTTACTCCATGCAAACACACTACCAACTGCAAGGCCAAGAGCAGCTAATATATCCAGCACAGCCCCCACACCAGTTACCAGCTTCAGAGCAGCTGACACACCAAGCACAGCCAACAAACCAGATGCATGTCACATACACAGTGCAGGGCACGGATCAACCTCCCTGCCCAGAGCAACAGGTTTATGCAGCTCCTGGGGTCTATCCAGGGCAGTCCTTGGACCAACCGACATATCCAATGCAGCCTTTTTACCAAGGGCAGGCAACGTACGTAACCCAACCACCACCATATCTTGGTCAGACTCCAGAGGTCCAGCAAACTCACTTAGCAGTACAGGTCACTGATCAACCAAGTTTTGCCATGCACTCTCCTGAGCGATCATTATACATGATGAAGGAAGCTGACGCTGGCTGCAGGGAACAGCCAGCTTGCTCATCTCAACAGATGGAAGTCTGTGCTTACCCTTCTGAGCAGCACCAGCCTGAGCCACCAACATATCTCATACAACAAGACCCTGGTATAGGGCATCAGCAGTTACCGCCTCCAAACATGGTACAGAGGATCGCAGAAGGACAACAACCAATGACTCCCTTTGTTCCATCTCAGCCGCCTTTTATATCACAAATGCAACCACAGCCTCATTACCAGGAACTAAGCCAGCATCCTATTTCTCAGCCGCTCAAAGCCACAATCCCCCAGTCTGTCCCAAACATGTCACAAACTGTGTCTTCTGTGCCAGAACAGCCGGAACAAGCGTATGCAATACAACAGTCATCAGAACTGTCAGGGCTCCTGCACAGCGCTGGTCTCCTCCAGCAGCCTCAAGCATTTCAGCCAGCTGACAATAACCAATCATTTGCCCCTCCACCGGTACAGCCAGCATATGTTCAACAGCAGCTGATGTGTCAGGCATCAGTGTTATTGGCAGAGTCAGTCGTCCAGAAGCAGGCGCCTTCTAAGAGTTCTGTGGAAGCACCTGTTAACCCGCAAACATCTCTTAGTGCAGTGACTCAGCCACACCAAGAGCATCTTCAAGGACAAGATTCTCCCCAGGTATGCCTGTTGTCATAAAGAGTCTGTTTTCCAGCATTTCCCCCCTAACCACAGAGAGAGACAAAAATGGCTTGGTAATTCAACCCTAGGATTTGGTGGGGTTTTGTTTGTTTGTTTTACTTTTAAACTTCGTTCCATTAAATAACAGCCATGAGGAATCTGATCAGGAACAATAATACTAGACTGCCACCCATCCGGGATAATTCCTGTCCAATTAATGTGTGAAAACAATTTGGCCAAAATTGGGGCCCACCAAGTAAAGTTAAATTTGAATAGTTCAATGGGGAGCATATCTTCCCCTGGAGCTTTATCTGTTAGTAGGTTCTTTAATAGACAACTGATCTCCTGAGTTGTCACTGCTGGCCAGACCAGGAGGTCTATGCTTGATGAACCTTCCTCAGCTGGCTCAGGTCCATGAAAAATACCCTCAAAATGCTGTTTCCATGTAATTGCAGGGATCTGAGCTTCCAAATGCAACTTAGAGGCATGTAAACAGAGTGGACCATATTCCAAAATTTTGCGTCCTTCTGTCTCACTGCCAGGTCCAACTCATTCCACTTTTGTCTGATAAACGCTGCCTTCTTTTTCTTCAATAAGGCCTTATACGATGCTCTTTTCTTAATCAGGGTTTTTAGTAAAGTATTTGATTTAGTCTTCCTGGCATTTCTACTAAGCCTTACTAATTCTTTTTTAATATTCCTACATTCTTTGTCAAACCAACTCACATTTCGAGATTTGGAAGCACCAAATGTGCTAGATTGAACTAAGTGAGAATTCAGGTAATCTACAATTTGTTGATACCCCTCCATCACTTCCAAATTTCCTTCCATAATTTTGTTTCTTGAGTCCCAGCAAAGTAGGGCCATGCACCAAGTCTGCAATCTTGCTACTCAGGGATTCAGACCATTTGATTTGTCTGCTGCCAGAAGAGACCAACCCCATAGGGTAAGTCCTTTTATCCTGAATTGTCTTAACAGCCAGCTGTATGACTAGTTTAATGGGATAGTGGTCTCTCTCTGACCAGTCTTTCACTGAGAATCTTTTGATGTTAGGGAGTAGAATAGGGGAGATCAAAAAGTAATCTACATTACCCCCCCTTGATGAAAGATAAGTATAGTGTCCGGTAGACACATCCACTGAGCTACCATTCAAGATTAACAAGAGATATTTGTATGCTAGTGTCATGAGATTCTTGCTATTCTTGTTTATTTTCTTATCTTGGGAACGCCTATCCAAAAGGAAAGAATCATCCAAGGGAACACCTAACTATTTTAGCAACTCCGCATTTGTTTGTCCCAAATGGGCATTTAAGTCACCTCCCGTGATAATATGAGCATTTCCTGAATGCAAATCAGTCTCTCCTGGAACTGTTTCCAAGGATGACCATACAACTGAAGGGGACATTGCAGATTTTTCTGGGGGGGACATAGATGTTTATACAAAATAGGGAGATGCCATTTTTAAAAGTTATCTGCATCGTAGGGCTGCATGCCCACCATTTGGCAGACATCCTCAAATTCCACAGAGACAAGGATTGCCAAAACACCACTGCAGCGCCCCATTTTATGGTGCCTCACTTCAGCAGCAGTGAAAGCTCTATAACCCTGAAGATGCAAGCTGGAGCTTTCCTCCACCTACGTCTCTTGGAGAAAGACTATAGAGAACTGTTGTAAGTAGTCCACAAACTCCTTATCTACTAATTTACCTGCCCATCCAGAAACATTCCAAGACACATTCCAAGTTCAACACAAGGGGTATTGTTTTCTTTGTTTCTCTTCTTAGTCAACAATTTTGAGGGTCAGGAGGAGGCCAGTCGGTCTCCATCATGTGACTAAATGGAACACAGTTTAATTGAGAGTTAGTCCCACTAAAGACTAAGCCTTCCACTTAGAGCGGGCTTAGTCTCCTCTTTTCTTAGGCGAAAGAACAATGTTTCTTGTAATTGGCCTAACTCTTTTATGATTTTTTTCTTGGGCCTGGCTACTCATCTGTTCAAACTGGACTACTTTGACAGCTTCCTCAGGGGGTAGTTGTTCTGCCAATGCAAGCAGTCCATCTAGCAGCTGTGGCCTACTGAGGGCAGTAGAATAATCTTTCTTCTGCACCTTGGCCCTGTTGAACCAGTGATGAACCGTCAATATTTTCTGGAGCATACTTAGATTAAACAATATCTCCTCCTGTTCTGACGATTGCATCATCTGGAAATACTTCACCAAATCTGTTTCATCTGTCAACAGGAGTTCGCTATCTTCACCAAGGCCTATCTGTGCAGTACTAGAACCTGGCTTTGGGTTTGGAATCTCAGCTTGCTCTTTCCCCTTGCTGTTTTGTGAGTCACTTCCATTGTTTATTTTATAACTTGGCACCTGGGGGATGTTTAAACACCCCAATTTCCCCTGCTCTCCTAAGCTGATTTGATCGGAGTGCTTTCCAGAAGCTAATTTGGTGTCCCCTCCCCCCCGAATAAAACTTGTTTTTTTTTACGAGATTGTCCAAGCAAGGGAGATTTGACAGTTTGCCTGAAATATCTGGTAATCCAGATATCTTCTCTCTCCAAAATTTTTCTGCCTTTTAATAAATAATTGACCAATGGTGTATCTGCAAATAAAACTAACACTCTTATGCTTGAGAAGGTAGAGGAGAGATGCTCAATCTCCATTACATCTGATGGACTAAGCTGGTTAAAGCCAAGCTGTCGCAATATTCAATTTTGTTTGCATATGGAGAGTAGGCCACAAGCCTGGGGAAATTTGAGAAGACTAGATGTCTTCTCATCAGGATTAGAGAGGACTGGTCGGTTATTTGAGGTGGCAACTTCTTACTGACAGGCGTATGCTTCTCTGTAGTACCTATTTCTATAAGGTCTGTCTGAGTTCCGCTATCTTGGATAATTTTACCCTGCGCACCGGCACCATTGACTTGCTTTTCCTTTCCTTCAATATCCTTACTCTGCCTAATCCTCTTTCCTTTCTTATTTATCTCCTGTTTGTTGTCCAGTATTTTGAAAAGGGGCTTATAGTTCAATCCTTTTACTTTCTTCTTTATACTTGCCATTCTCTCTTGCAAGTTCCTTGCCTCAGTCACTAGGATTCTATTAAGCCCTCTTTTTTTTGACCCCACCTTTTTCTTCCCTTTTAATGGTTTCTTATCTATGCCTTGCCTCTTATTTTTATTCCTTGTGCAATTCCTGTTTTGATCAGTAGCATCACTCTTAACTGCCTTGGGGTCCAGCAAACCTGCCTCCTTAACTAAGGAATTCAAATAGGGTCACAATAAGGCAATCTCATTTAAACATGTAGGAGATTCATGTGTAGAAAGCTCCAAGGTGGAATTTGTCTCTTCCTTCTCTGATGACATTAATTCCTTGTTAACAATTAAGATTTCATAATTAATTCTGCCAGCACCTCATATTGTGCTTTAAGACCCACTATAGACTGCTTTATACTCTGGGTTTCTTGGAAGATTTTGGAAAGTGACTCAGTATACAAGTAGCAATATTTAGATAATAACTCCAAGGAATTATTACTAAGAAGTCTATCCAAATTGAAGGGTTGCCTTTCCTCTTCCAGCTCCTCTTGTAATTCCCTTGCTGACACATCTAAGACTTCTTTATAAGAGCTAACAGTCGAAGTTGAAGACTCCTGATCCCAGTCAGTTAGGTCTTGACAGACACTCCCGACTAGACTATTTTGATTTATATTACATTTGGGCAGGGATTCATCTTGGGAGGATGCAATTTCCTGGGCAATATCACTAGTAGCTGTAGTGGCAGCAAAACTCATTAAATCATCTATACGTAGTTGTTTGTATCTTGGGGGCAGCCCATTCTCTGAATTAATCCCCTTTAATCTATATTGTGCCCAGGTTAAAACCATCACTGACCAGCAGTAGCACCAGCAATATTCTGAGTTCCAGTAATGTGACACTATCCCAGTCAGCCAAGACTAACCCAAATCCCTATGTATTAGCAGGTCTATAGTAGCATCAAATACAATAATAAACATTCCCACTCTCCCTCTTTTAACTGTTAAAACCCATCTCCTTTCAGTTCTTTATCTCCTTTCAAGTACTTTAACTCTTCTTGTTGGAGAATTGGATAACACCTTTGCTCTTCCGAGTTAATTGGTTTCATGTGCCTGAACTCTTCCTGTAGTATGTTGACAGTGCAGATTGCTCTTCAAAGTTGATCAGCTGCCCTTAAACAGCCTGGTTCAGTTTTAAGCAGGAGTCTTCACTCTGAAGGGATTTATGACTTTATCATGCCGTTACTGGGAATAGCATAAACAACCTCCCCCGTCTCAGTCCTCAGTCCTCAACTCTAGGTGTAAACCATAAGTTCCAAAAAATACCAGCTGAAAGCAATGTGGGCCGTTCTCTCATTGAACATAAAACACAGAGAATTAATAAAATAAGAAATAGTTTTAGGGTTAAAATCACATGCTAAGTATAAAAACAAAACAGAGAAAATGACTCGTAATTAAAATTACGTTTAACTAAAATTAAAACTCTATATCTAGCACTTCTAGGATGAAGGGGAGGCTAATCCTCAGATCAGTAAAACAAACTTAATAGAAACTTCAATAGAACAAACTCTTCCTCTGTTAACTACTTGGCATGTATGTTAAGCCGAGTCTCAGATTCTAAACAAAAGTCAAATTATGACAGAAAAGAAGATTGCCAGCTAAAATCATCTAGAGGTAATAATAATAATAATAATAATAATAATAATAATAGAGTGCTAAAATAAACTAAAATAAACAGACCATAAAACTCATTCAGCAGTTTTCAGTAGGAATCCCACGCTTGCCTTTCCCTGCAGCCTCTCGTAAATCACCTCTCCTGATAAGACGCTCAACTCGACCTCGGCCTCTTCTTCTTGCGGCCAAATGCATCCCTAGGTTTAAGTCAGACTTACCAACCTCTCATTTCTCTGGCTGCCCATTCTATCCTTTGCTTACCTCCTGTGTATTTCCCATTGGGTTTCCTAATTACAACGATTATCTTCATTCTATCTGGGTCACATCAGATTCCCCTTCTGTTAGTGCCAGACCACAAAGAAGGCTTTCTTGGTATCATCCTCCTCTTCCATTTATTTGTATGCTGTTTTTCTGCAATTTTGTGCCTAAAGTGGCTCAAAACCTATCAAATGAACAGCAGTCATGTGTGATGCTGAATTTAAGTTTTGATTACCATCCCCAGAGTAAGCTACTAGGCTAGTTTATGCCTAGTAGCCTTTAATTGTATTTAAAAGCTCAGATCCAGGTCCAGAGCACTCTGGTAAAGCATGATTTGTTCAATTTTCAGTATACAAATTAGCCACTTAGATTGTTTGATATCACTGTGTCCAGGTGAGAATGACAAATGCTGCATATTAGTTTTCTCCCTCCCCTTTAACAGGTTTCCATCTCAACATCAGAGCAACAACCAACAGCCCAAAAGCAAGATTCTACTCAAGGGTGAGTCTGCTCCAAGATTAATTCATTCGGCCGGCAGAAGAAACAATTGCTTAGAGCATGATAGTTAAAATAGGTGAACATCTTCATTCTCTGTAGAGAGAAGAGCAACTTGAGGCTTGGAAGGGGGAAAACTGTGTGTGTTCAATCAGAAGAAGGCTGGAGGAAGGGTAGTGGGTTAACTGTCCTCAGAAAGATGTGTAAAGAAAGATCGGGAAATCCCCATTATTCTTTACATACCAAGAGCTTTAGTTAAATTTGGCAAAGTAAGATTTAAGTTAAATATTAGGATTTTTCCAAATCAAAACAGTAGCATGCTAAAACAAAAAATGTATGGATTTTCTGCACTGGAAGGGTTTGGAGAGTTCCCAGACATTGTCGTCCAAGACAATTTGCTAACCCAAGTGGAGGCCAAATGGCACCTTGGCCACTAGGGAGGGTCAAGCCTTTTTTTTTTTTTAAGTCTTTTTAATACCTACCTTCACCTATCCCCACTCATCATGGAGCCACCAGTCCTTCCTTCAATGTCTAGTCCTAGCTTCCCCACACCACTCCACCCCCAGCCTGGTCTCCCAGTAACTATCAGACCTTACTTGAACCTACAAGTCAAGAACATTGACTGCCCCTCTACAAGAATTCAGTTTGGCACCTGGTTGCCCGATTATGCGCATCTTCTCACAAGCGCTTTTACACCTAAATCCTATAAACGGCATGCGGTGAAGCGCATAACCGGCAGGATGAAACGTGCTTTAAAGTGGTTGAAATGCGGAGAATCGCTCCTTTACATGGTCATAATGCGCTTTAACGGCCGCGGAGAATAAAAACTCGCTATTTAACGCGCGTTCAATAATGCGCATAATCGGACAGATAAATTGCCTCAACCCCCGATTTGCGCTCTGCTCTTGTAGAGGTAATTTTTTTAATGCGACTTGAAAGAGCTTTAAATCGCTCTTTTAGAGGCACCCTTAATTTTGTTTTCTAGTTTGTTTTTGTGAGGGTGGGACTGGCTCAAGGCAGGGTAAAACAGAAAGGAGCAATACTGGAAAGAAGGTAATAAGACAAAATTGTCCGGTGCACAGGTCCCTATATTCCAGTGATAGCCAACTTGTAGCCCTCCAGAAGTTTTGGCCTTTAACTTCTGCCAGCACTAGCCAGCATAGCCAAATGCTGAGGGATTATGGGAGTCGTAGGCAGAAACATGTAGAGGGCCACAAGTTGCCCACCCCTGAATATATTCCTACTGGTCATAAGAAAGATCCTATATAGGAATATTTTAAAGAAATTCTCTCTAATAATAAAAAGTAAACCATGTAAAATATAGAATGTGACAAACAGATACAAGGCCTGGTTGTAGGAATGAAACAATAATAATACTCCATTTAATTGTAATTTAACATGGTTTATTGGTCAAATTTGCACCACTGTTTAGGAAATATATAAAGATGTATCAGAGCTCCTTCAGACGAGCGTTTTATTACATGCTCGTTAGTGGGCACGCACGGATTTTTGCGCGTCCCTCTCGCAATGTCGTCTGCCTCTTGCCCCTTCTAGCCTTCTTCGCGCGACAAAAAACACCCCAGTAAGTCCGACTTATTTTTAAAGACGGAAGTTGCCGCTATCTCCTGCTGTGCACAGGAGAAGCAGCGTGATCAAAACGGCCCATTGAATGGGGCCACATGCATGTTGTTTACTTCCTCTTTCAAAAGAGGAAGTAATGAGGGACAAACGTGCGGGCGGAGAAGCAACTGCAAGCAAACACCGTTCCCCCCCCCCCCCCGTGTGATGACGCTCTCAGTGCGAAATGGGACTTAAATCAGCCTTTTTTAGTTGCTGATTTTATTCATTATTTAAATCACTTTGATTTAAACCAGTCCACCACAGCTCACAGTTCTTCTCTTACCCACTGTTCTACATAAACTCACAGTGCTTGCTCTTGTCCCAAGGCAGAGGTCAGCGATCTGAAGTAGCCAAGATTGTCAGTGGATTTCAGACAATTATTAGGGCAAGTGCAATTATGCATCTATCTAGTCAGGCTTGACTATCCCTTATTAGGACCTACTATGTCACTCAGGCCCCCTGAACAGCTGACGGTTCACAGCAAGGGAAAAAGGAACGCCCGGCTGAAATAGTTTAAGGTACAATGAGAGTAACAGGGAATGATTTTAGGCTTTGAGAAGATGTAGTCCTGCACTGGTGAATGAGTTTGTTCTGGGTGATATTTTTTCCTTGGCTGGAAAGAGACTTTCAGAGCATGGAAGCTGATATTGACAGAGACGTTGTTCATGGCCTGTGGTGTGAACAGTCATCCCACTATTTCCTCTGGGAAACCAATTGTGCTGTTTTTTGTAGCAATTCAAAAACTGCAGCACTTTCCTAAGCAGCAATGGTAGTATGATGAAATAAATGAGTGTGTTGGCACTAGTGTCTGTCTCCAGCCCTAAGCTGGTCCAGTTTTTGTCCTTTCAGGTAGTAAATTATTTGGCTGCCATAACCGAACATTCGCCCTGCTTTTTAAGCTAACTTATATATGGAGAGTAACGCTTTACTTACATTCATGCACAGAAGCTACAGGGGGTAAGACTATTCTTCCCCTAAGGAAAGCCTCTGTATGTTCCTCTTGAAGAATGCTCATCTTCTTTCCCTGCCTTTTTAGACCAATTCCTGACCTAGCCACTCTGAAAGAAGGTGCTAATGGGTGTGACCTTCCAAGTGGAAATGGCAAACAAGACAAGAGCAAGCAGAGGAGGACCTCCTGTGCCCGACCAGAGAAGGGAACCAAATTTCAGCTTACTGTGCTGCAGGTTTGTCTGGTTCAAACTTGAAGCTAAGGATGTATATAGGGCCAGAATGGAATTCGGTGGCGGAACATCTGTTTGGAAAATAGTATTTTGCCTGGCTTAGACCTTAACCGAATCCACCTTGGAGTTTGTTTGCCTGGTCCTTTGTACTACTAGTTTTACAATTCTGCTTGCTACTCACATACTAACATTTGCACCCGGCAATACTTCACCTCAGTGTCAGAATAAATTCTGTAACTTGGACTCCAGCCATTAATTTGTTTCTCTTCTTAATGTATGTTAAGAAGTAACCCTTTGGCTCAATCAGTTCTTATTCACAGAGAATTCAGATGGTGTGTTTATGATTATATATGCAGTTCAGGATGCAATTCACTAGGGGTACAATTCAGCTAATTTCCCTCCATCCATGGAAGGCTTCCATCAACAGAATGGTGAGGGGCGTGGCTTTCAGTGATTCCCCCTCACCTCTGCAGCCCCCCCATGGCCCCAAATGTGCTCCAGAGAGTCCCCCAACCCTCCAGAGTAGATTGGGGGGCACAGGGGACTGCAAGGGGAGGGGGAATCACTGAAAACCTTTGCCATCTCCATTCTGCTGACAGAAGCGTTCAATTGGCAGAGATAAACTACTTGGATTCTGCCCTAGATTTGGAGGGCAATGCATTATAGGAGAACTGAATGGAAAACTGTTCTTCAGGGTTTGCTTTCAGCAGAAAAGTACCTTTTTGACTTTAATAACACCTGTTATAACATTTGTTGTGCTTGGAAGCAATCTTCATGGACAGTATGTTGTGGGATGGATTTTGAGACATGCATAACGCACCACATAAAGTACTTAATGACATAAATTAATGTTTACACATTATATTGGTTTGTGCATCTGCCATAACAGATGACAAATGACTTTACAGTTTTTTTGCATGTCTAGTTAGCTTACATTTGTTCTTGAAGCTTCATGTGATTAAAACACATGGGTCAATATCAGTTGCTCTTAGAACAATGCAATGTATGAATGGGACCTAGAGTTCTTCCATGCTAACCTTTTAGTGTGGAATAGCCGTGCTTTGTTTACTCACTTTTTAGGGGACATGCACACAACACTGTAATACAGTCAATGCCATCCTATATATTCCTTGTTGCATCTTTTCTCAGACCCAAGAAAATACAACATTTTCTAGAGTGGAAGAGTAGCATAAACTACACAGTTGTATATGCCCTAGGTACTACTATTCCATTTTTGCAGTGGATAAAATTGTATCATCTAGTTAATTTTTTAAATCATCTTCTTTTAGGGGTTTTCTGTATGAAGCTGTTAATTGACTGTTAATCCTCTGGATCTACTTGCGGTTTTGTCGCAGAATTGAGATCCAAGCATTACACGAAGAACTTTTCTGCTATATAACCTCTAGGTGGCACTGTGGTATAGCAGAATAGCACAAATACACAAGTAAAAAAAGTTTCTTTAGCTTTTACAATTAAATAGTGCACTTTCCTTCCTCTAAAGAAACTTGCTGAAAGTGCTCTTTGACACAGAAGTGTAACTGTAGGGTCACAACATCATCTAAAGAACCCATAAATAACCATGAGTTCGGAATGATGAGCGTGCGTTAAATATCTTGTGTAGAAAACTTCTAAATCAGCACCAAAGTTGGTCTCCAACTATATTTTCTTTAAAAAATATTTAAATAAGTGAAATAACACCTTTTATAGTGCTATTGCACTGTAATACGTGTGTATATTTATATGTTATTTATTATGGATTAAAACATTTGTATCCTGCTCTATATCACTGGGCTCTCAGGATGGCATACGGATAAAAGCATACAATATATGTGTGCATGCATATTTAAAAACGTTCTGATCATTGCCATTAACCACATAACTAATTGGTGCTGACCAGAAAGAGTTTTTAAAATCATTTCAAAAAATAGCAATCTAGTGTTATAGCCCTATAGTACTTCATTTACGTGGTATTCATATTTATTTATTCTTTTAAATTATAGCTGGAAAAGCATTTCCATGCAAAATAAAAGACTATTAAAACCAACAACCTAGGTGATAAAATGTTGGTCACTGCAGGATTTATAGTGAATGTATGCTGAGCTTTAAATGGCTGCTGAGTTGAATTAGGCCTTCTCCACCCACAGCAGCTGTGTCATGCCCATTGATATGGATGGAACATAATAGGACAAACATTCAGGAGAAGTCCAATAACCCTTATAGTGTGGGAAATCAATTGCAATTGTAATTATAGCTTACAGTGGCTTATAGGGGGAAAGCAATGGTTATTAGTGCTAGGAACCACTCATCTAGAAGTTGCCATAGAATCCAAAATGTATTGAAACCATTTACAAATCAGGTCATACTTGAAGGGAAAGGCTTGAATATACCTTGGAAGGTAGAACAAAAAAGATATTTACAGATCTCCAGCCAATGCTTACAAGGCCAGCTATTGGATTATCTCAAGCCTGTGGCAGTTGAAACCCAAGGACCATCACTGTTGCCATTTCTCATGAGAAATGCCACAGAAATGAATTATATTTATAGTAATTGTCATAGCTTAGAATAACATATAGTTATTCTTAATATGTCTAATAACATAAGCCTTCTTAAGTAAAGGTAGTTAATTATTGGTGCTTTGTTGTTGGATTAGTGGTGTCATTTTATGAGATTGGTGGCACACTGAACAAGCAGAGATGATCCTTGCTTGCTAAAGAACTGAGAAGAAGAGTCATGTTCTGTCTACATTTAATAGCACAGTGACTGTTCTTTCTTTAATCAGGTATCAACATCAGGGGACAACACTGTGGAGTGTCAGCTTGAGACTCATAACAACAAGATGGTTACATTTAAATTTGATGTTGATGGAGATGCTCCGGAAGACATTGCTGACTACATGGTAAGTTTTATAGAACCTGTTTCCCAGTTGACGCTCTGTTATTAGTGGCATTCAAGCTGGTTTCTTGTTTAAAAACTCTGGTTGCTCAAGACAATGTACAATTACCTGTGTCCTCTTTGTAGCATTTCTCAAATTATGGATACCCCTGAGGTCTAACCTTTCTCTTGCATTTGACATGCCCTTGTCTTGCACAGATTATTTTGAGAATGAGTTTTGAGTGACTTTGGGGCAGTATCCTAAAATTGGAGAGGATTGGGGGGCTGTTAGAGGAATCACTGAACAGTGGGGATGGAGATTTAACTAAACTCATCCTTCCAGGCACTATCACTTTTGGAGGCCTCACATATAAGAACCTCAGGATATTTCTAAAAATGCTTCTAAACCATTTGAGTTAACCTTATGGAAGTTGTTTTTTCAAGCTTTATGCAGACTCTTGTAAGTCCATCTGTTCTTCTTGGGTAATACAGTTCAGAATGGTATCTTCGCCCTAAAAAATGAGAATCTCATGGAGGGGAAAAGGTTGGATAAATGATTCAGGGATTGAAATGTATTTAAATCAATGGATTGAAACATTGTCTTCTTTAGACATAAGTCTTGCAGCCTGATCTCTCTCATATATCTATATATATTTATATATATATAGATATAGATATATATACTTAGAAGCCAGCCCTACTTTATCAGGTGGGGCTACTACTAAGTATGTGTGTATAGGATGCCATCCTCAGATACATACTACAGAATACATATTGACCTCCTGTGAGGATGCGGTGTAGGGGGACTGTAGTTTCTGATAGGTGTTGATGCTGAAATGTAAGTACAGCACTTCTTAAATGTATGATAATTGTACAATTGAACTGTTTTGACAAGGGATGTTTAAGCAGGGCTCAGTGAATGTGTTGGGAATCCCTAAATGCAACAGCATTGCTGAAGCTAAGCAGGTGTTGTTCTGATCCATGTCTTGGTTGGGAATCCCATGTAAGAGTGGGATGTTGGGATAGTGTTATTATGTTATTTTAGTAATTTATTTTTAAAAGAATGCTTACATATACTAATATGATTTTGGTATCAGTATCTGCTTTCTCTATTACTTGTGTATCCTGAGCTGATTTGCTCAAATATGGGCATTGACTGAATTTCAACATCTTTGGAGGTATATATAGGAGGTTTCGTTTTTGCAGCCAAACGGTATTACACTTTTGGAATGCTATAATCTGTCCAACTGTACAAAACGTTATAGAAGAACTATGCATTCTGGCATCATGATATTTAACAAAGGAAGGACACGTAGTATTATTTGGAAAGTATGGTCCCCTTTTTAGAATGTATTCAGTGGGCAGTATCCAATGGGGTGCTTATGCTCCTGCCGATTCTTTTGAGCCCCACTGATTCCCTTCTGCAAATGGTGGATTCCGCCGTTTCTGTTGGGCAAGCAGGACCCACTGCTTATTCAGTGGAGAGTTCTCCCTAGAGGGAGACCTGAAATGAGCAAAATGCTTCTTTCCGGATCAGGACAGGTCGACAGAGCTCCTTTATATGAGCTCTGCTAACTTGCCCTGATCCAGAAACGAGCATTTCTGCTCATTTCAGGTTGCTCTCAGAAGCGCTAAATCTCCATTCTACAAGTGGCAGACACTGCCTGTGGAAAGGAATCGGTGGGGCACGAAAGCATTGGCAGGAACATAAGCACCCCGTTAGATACTGCTCCGTACATTTTCTCCTGCTTTAGGTCAATTTCCTCTCCTTTATATTTTAAAACGATTGTACGTTCTTTTCACAATATATCATGATGCAATTGATGCTTGTGAGTTATTTTGTCACTTTGGTGTTTTTAAAAAATATATATATATTTCACATGGTAAGGTAAGTTGAGGGAGAGAACATAGAATTTAAAAGGGAAGAATGAGTTCTCTATGGCTAGGTGGTGGATTTCTGTCCTTGAGGTGATCTTTTAGGTTCAGGGTGGTTGATGTCCTGAGCTTGGGGGCTACATTGGCCCTCCCAGAACCCCGGAGGGCGCTTCACCCCTCCCAAGCTACTGCCCAAATCCCAGTGTTCTTCTTCGTGGTCTCTGTGCATCACACATATGGGCTCGCGCCGACGCCGAGCCTACTTCCGGGAAACTTCAATAGCTAGATAGAGTTTTTGGCGGGAACCCCTCCCCCCACCATCCTACCGCGCATGCTCAGGGTTCCCACTCTAACTTACCTCAGTTCTTCTTCGACCGCTTCGCTGATAGCCTCGCGGGAGACTTCCTCTACGTTGGTAGAACCTCTGTAAGAAAGAAGAACAGTTTATTAGTTAGATAGAGTTCGTTGTTGTTGTTCATAGTTAGTTAAGTAAAAAAAAAAATAATTATATATATATATTTAGATAGAAATCTTATAGTTAGTTAGGTGTCTCTCCGTGGAGAGTAGCTGTTCAGCCAATGCGGTTCGCCATCTTATGGTGCAATCCGCCCTCTTCAGACGGTGCTCCCGGTGTAGGGCCAAAATTGCCCTCACCGACGGCCACTCTCTCTGCCTTTTTTGCCTGGGTGAGACCCATATTGTTGACTCCTGTGAGCATTGTATGCGCTTTTCCAGGCAGACTAGGAGAAATAGAGCAGACCGGCTTCGCAGCCTTTTGTGGTCTAAGGCTGTCTCGGCTGTGGATCAACCTCGACCATCAGCAATGCAGGGAGCGGTTTCTGGGGAGAGTCGAAGCCTCTCGATCCCAGCATCTCCGGCTTCCTCCCAAGTTCGGGTGGAGGCGCCGGCATCGTTATCAAGGTTTTCACCCTCTTCATCTCCTCCCCCGGCGAAAAAGACAAAAAAAATCTAAGTCTTCTAAAGGGGTGCCATTGGTAGCGAAGACGCGGCCGTCTTCGAAACCGTCGACTGCTAAAAAGTCTGTGTCGCGCCCAGCGTCGGTACCGTCTTCGACTGTTAAGGTTGTGGCGATGGTGCATAAATCTGCCTCGGTACCGACACAGTCTTCGACATCGAGGCACCGCACGCTGTCGAGAGGCTCGACTTCACAGTCGTCTCAACGGGCAGAACCCTCTCCAGCTGCATCGGCTTCGAGGAGACGCACTTCCTCGACATCGCCACCGCTCCGCACGCCGTCGACTCCGGTAGGGCCGATACAGCAGACAGCGACCTTATCGCCGGAGCATTCGCTGCCGTCTCCAGGACCCATCCTCATTGCGTCTGATACCGAGCGCTCAGTACCGACAGAACCGGCGCAGCCGATTCATCGTAGTGATAGCCATCGACGTCGAGCGCAACGATCTCGACGCGGATCATCGGTGTCGGTGTCTCGGTCTCGTTCAAGATCCCGGGACTGGGACGTTTGCTCTGACCATTCGCGCCCATCTGAGCACAGTCGGTATCGATTTGATCCGTACACAGGGCGCCGACTCCAAGACGGGCAGTCTCCTCGTCGACGTTGAGAGGCACATTCTCCTCCACCAGTTCCTCCGCGTCGGACAACCTCGTTGCCCCAGCAAGACCTTCGACGTCGAGAGCATTCGGCGCCGGCACTGCCTCCAGTTCGGGATCGGTCATCGGTTCGACACCGACAGCCATCACAGTCCTTTGAGGACTACGTCTCGGATTCATCCTCAGCACCGTCACCGCGTCCCTCGGAACCGTCTCCGTTGGACACGGTCGGTACAGAGGACAGAGCTTCGCCAATGATGGAAATGGGCAGTTTTTCTGAACAAATGCTACGGCTTGCCCAGTCCCTCAATATAGAGTGTCAACAGCCTGTTGACGACTCAGACGATGGCATTTACGATGTCATGTATGCGGAACCATCACCGCAATTAACCCTGCCGATGGTAAAGGCCCTCCTAAAGACGCTAAAGCAGTCTTGGGAACACCCTGCAACTGTTGGCCCGACTTCGAAACGATTGGATGCGATCTATAAAGTGAAGCAAGCGCAGGCACCCTTCCTCTTCCAGCATCCGAAGCCGAACTCGGTTGTGGTGGAGGCATCGCAAAGCAGGTCTGGACGGACGCATTCCGCCCCCACGGATAAAGAGGGTCGAAAGCTCGATTCTTATGGCCGCTGCATATATGCGTCTACATCATTGGGCATAAAAGTTACCAATTATATGGCTTTAATGGCGCGTTACCAATTGTTTCTTTGGGAGAAGATATCCTCGTTAACCGACTACCTCCCCGACGACCAACGTGATCTTGCTCGCGTTTTTCAGGCAGAAGCCATCAGGTTGTCAAAACAAGAGTTAACGACAGCGCGCCATCTAACTGACTGTGTCTCCAAAGCAATGGTTGGAGCGGTGGCATTGCGCCGCCACGCGTGGCTGCGCTCGGCTACATTGCCGCAGGAAACAAAAAATCGCATTGAAGATCTTCCATTTGATGGGGAGGGTCTTTTCAATTCTGAAACGGACGCTGCAATGGATACCCTGCACAAGGCCAGAATGACGGCAAAGAAAATGGGTTTCCAACCAAACGAACATCCATATAGGCAACGCAAATGGTACAGACCAGTGCCGTACAAACAGCAACAGCAGCAGGATAGGGGCCAACGTTATCAGCCGGATATAGCAAGGTCGTATCAACAGCGTAAGTCAACGCCCCGTTTCCAGCAACGCAGCAAACAGCCATTATCGCACAAGCGTCGCCTTTGACTTGGCGCCTTCAACGCTCATCGACCCAGCAAACAGGCTACTACCTTTTCTGCATGCCTGGGCGTCCATAACATCGGATGCTTGGGTTTTGAACATCATTGCAGAGGGTTACAAGATGGAGTTCGAAATCCCTCCTCCACTTGGTACCATAAAGTCCACGCCCCCCTCGTTAGCTCTAGTGCAGGAAACCACCAATCTGCTTCGCAAGGGGGCTATCACGAGGGTGAAGACATATCATCTCCACTCCGGGTTTTACTCCCGGTATTTTACGGTACCAAAACGGGACGGGGGACTTCGCCCCATTATGGATCTCAGGGCTTTAAACAAGTTCATACGAACCAGAAAATTTCGCATGATTACCCTGGCATCAGTCCTTCCCACGCTAAGGGACGGCAGCTGGTTTACGCTAATAGACTTGAAGGATGCTTATTTTCACATCACAATTCATCCGTCACACCGGCGCTACCTGAGGTTTATCATCAGGAACCAAGCGTACCAGTTCTCCGTCCTTCCCTTCGGCCTAAAGTCTGCGCCAAGAGTGTTCACCAAGTGCATGTCGGCAGTTTGCGCGCACCTTCGATCAAACAACATCGACGTATATCCTTACCTGGACGATTGGCTAATCGTCTCCACCTCCAGAAGCCAGGCGCTCGCCGACGTCCACGAGGTTATCACTCTTCTCTCGTCGCTTGGGCTGCAAATAAATTACAAAAAATCCATCACTCAACCATCTCGTCAAATACAGTTCATAGGAGTCACCCTAGATTCCATGGTGGGAAGAGCGTTTCTTCCGACAGACAGGGCGACGGTCCTACGACAGCTAGCAATAAGACAGAGATCGCAGCATCGGATATCGGCTTTCCAGATTTTAAGACTACTAGGATTGATGGCGGCGAGCGTGTTCGTCGTACGTTGGGCGCGACTTCGAATGCGCCATCTCCAACAGTTCTTGCTCAGACATTACTCTTCTCTGCAAAACCCACACAAGTTGATACTTACCGTCCCGCTGTCTGTGAGAAGCTCGCTCCGATGGTGGACGGATGTGCGCAACCTTTCTCAAGGCATGCCGTTCGTCACACAAGGGCCATCTCGCATAGTCACAACCGATGCATCGCTAGCGGGGTGGGGTGCTCACCACGGCAATCTGGTAATGCAAGGAAGATGGTCACCTTCAGAAGCTCGCCTTCATATAAATATGTTAGAGCTTCTGGCGGTCAAGAAGGCCCTACAAGCTTTCTCTCCTCGCCTTCAAGGACACCACGTCAGAATTCTAACCGACAATACCACAGTAGTATGGTATTTGAACAAGGAAGGAGGGACGCGGTCGCATCACCTCCTTCGTCTTGTGATGGACATTCTGCACTGGGCGGTTTCCCACAATATACTAATCTCTGCGCTACACATTGCAGGAAAGGAGAATGCCATAGCGGACGGTCTAAGCAGATCTTTCAACGACACCCACGAATGGGAGCTCTCCCCTCGTATCCTGGACCGCCTATTCGCTCGTTGGGGGTTCCCCGACGTCGATCTATTTGCTACAGCTGCCAACGCAGTGTGTCCAGTGTACTGCTCAAGAGCGGGCATAGGGAGTGCATCGTCGGGGGATGCCATTCAATGGGACTGGTCGAGGGGACTTCTTTATCTCTTCCCCCCGTTTCCATTGCTTGCCTTGGCAGTAGCCAACATCGGGCGCAGCAATTCAAACGCTATAATGATAGCTCCGTGGTGGCCAAGACAACCTTGGTTCACGTCGCTACTCAGACTGGCGAGATCAGAGATTTGGCACCTACCGCGTATTCCCGACCTCCTGTCCCGGGAAAAGGGCAGAATCCTGCATCCCGATATCCACGATCTACATCTCACGGCGTGGAGAATCCGGCGTCTTGGAAAGACCTTGCTTTATCAGAAGGAGTGAAGGCTATTTTACAGGCCGCACGTAAGCCCTCTACCAGGCTGTCATACAATAGAAAATGGAAGCGTTTCCAAGATTATGCGCTGCTCAATGCCTTTGACCCCTTGACAGCAGACTTACCTAACATTGTCTCATTCCTTTATTCTTTGCACTCGTTAGGACTAAAGCCGGCATCCATCCGTGTGTACCTGTCTGCCATTGCGGCCAACCATGGGTTAGTGCACGGTTTTTCAGTGTTTACACATCCCATGGCGAGAGCTTTTTTGAGAGGTTTAAATAATTTGTTCCCCACTGTCCGCCCAGTAGTACCACAGTGGAGTCTCTCACTAGTTCTCACCGTCCTCACATCAAAGCCCTTTGAACCGTTAGCCACGATAAATATTCGGTTGTTAACACTTAAAACTCTTTTCCTGGTTGCTATAACGTCCGCAAGACGTGTTTCTGAGTTGGCAGCATTACTAATAGACCCTCCCTACTTACAGTTTTTTCGGGATAAGGTAGTTTTGAGGCCGGACCCGATGTTTATTCCTAAAGTTTCCTCAACGTTCCACATGAACCAGGACATTGTTTTACCCACATTCTTCAAACCCTCGTTAGACCCGTTATCTTCAACGTTACATGCATTAGACGTCAGAAGGTCGCTAGCTTTTTATAAGTCGAGGACTGAGGCTTTTAGGAAATCTCGCAAGTTGTTTGTTTGTTATGGAGGAGTGTCTAAAGGACTGCCTGTTTCTCCGCAACGCATATCAAAGTGGGTTGTGGACACCATTGCGCTGGCCTACCAGATAGCAAAGCGAGACCCACCTTTTCATCTGACGGCGCATTCTGCTAGGGCGCAAGCAGCCTCTTCGGCGTTGCTCCATGGGGCTTCGCTGACTGATCTCTGCAAGGCAGCCACATGGACTAATGCTTCAACATTTGTTAAGCATTATCGCCTCGATGTGAGAGCTCGCCAGGACTCCTCTTTTGGTAGAGCGGTCCTCTCCTCGATTTGCCAATGATCAAGCAGCGTGCCTACCCACCTCCGGTAAGTCTTTGCTTGTTATTCGCCCATATGTGTGATGCACAGAGACCACGAAGAAGAAATGCAGGTTGCTTACCTGTAACTGTAGTTCTTCGAGTGGTCATCTGTGCAGTCACACAACCCACCCACCGTCCCCTCTTGGCATCGCTGTTGTGACGTCAAGTTGATTTGCCATGCTCTTGTTAAAATTGGTATACTTAATGCCTTAGTTGCGAGGCCAAGCGGTCTCAGAGAACTGAGGTAAGTTAGAGCGGGAACCCTGAGCATGCGCGGTAGGATGGTGGGGGGAGGGGTTCCCGCCAAAAACTCTATCTAGCTATTGAAGTTTCCCGGAAGTAGGCTTGGCGTCGGCGCGAGCCCATATGTGTGACTGCACAGATGACCACTCGAAGAACTACAGTTACAGGTAAGCAACCTGCATATTTTGCTGGAAAACAGGGCACATGAGTGCAGACCTTGTTTCTGTGTTTGATGGGCTGTTGGGAGTCCCATGCTGCAGAGAGACAGGGCACATGCAGGGAGCATGCAGGCCAGTTTGGCAGGCCATAGGGAGCCTGATTCTGCTGGAAACAAGGTGCCTGCTCCCTGCACACCTTTTTTTGGGGCAGTGGCAGGGACCAGGGGGGCTGCCAAGCCCCCACGACAGCCCACACGTTGCCCACCCCTGTTTTAGATGGATACTTTTGTAAATTTGTAAGATTTTAGTGGATATGTTATTGTATATCGTATTTGGTGTTCCTTCGTTTGTTTTGCTTTTATTATTTGTAAATTGCTTTGTGACTTTGTTTGGTTGAGTGAAGCAATACATAAATGTAATAAACTACCTTCTGCCTTGGTTTTTTTTCCCTTTCCCGCTTACTAGGTTGAAGATAACTTTGTGCTGGAAAACGAGAAAGAGAAATTTGTTGATGAACTCAAGGCTATTGTTTGCCAAGCCCAGGACATCATCCGCAGTCTTCCTGTTGAAGATCGAGCCCCTGGCGCAGAGTCTGCTCCTGATCCAGCCAACAGCCAAGTAAGTTCTGTTTGTTTAGCAATGCCAGTTTTCTGGGAAGGTGTGTGATTGTATTGGGAAATCCCCTTTTTATATTTATCTATTCATTTTTAATTCAGACAGGATCTTCTCAACAAGTTGAGATAAACCCAGCATCTACTCAAACTGGCAGTAAGTAACTATTTTAAAACATTTAACATTGAAGGACCAAAAAGAAAAAAAACCCTTGAAAGGAACAAGCAAAACCCAAAGCAAAAACACCCTCCATTAGAGGTGAAAGAAATGAGAATAGTGGACTTTTTGACAAGGGCTAAGGCAGGTTTGCTTGTCAATTGTGTTGGCTTTTGTCCTTTAAATCTGACATGGTAGTTCAGTCTTTGAAGAGTGTCCTTTGTTTGGGCTTTTGGTGCATAGACTTGGCTCTCTGCAATGTTTCTGGTAACTGTAATGGAAGATTCTAAAGCAGCTTTGTTCAACCTGGTACCCTCCTCATATGTGGACTCCCAACTCACATCACCTCTGATCATTGGCCAGGTTCACTAGGGCTGGTAGGTGTTGGAGTCCAAAACATCTGTAGGATACTAGTTTGGGGAAGGGTGTTCTAAAGATCTGGATGTTATTATCCTAGGCTGAAGTTAGCCATAATACCAAATACTGGCCTCTTAGTAGGCATTGCCAGGTGGATATTAGCTCTGGGGTTGGTTTGGTAAACTAAGAAGGAGCTCTGGATTTTTTCTTTGGGAAACTAGAATTTGAATTCTTTCATTCTGGTTGTTAGTACCTCCAGATTTATACTGAAGGAGGTGAACTCTCAAGCCAGCCTTCATTACATGTAGTCTGTGGTGTGGTTTCAAATAATTGACAATCAGTCCAATTGAAACTTTTCTTTTTGAGGTTGGGTACAAAATGTTATCTGAGTTTAATCAGCAGAATTCATATGTGGTCATGCTGTCCATTGTCAAATGATGCATACACACTTAAATGCCTGAGTTTTCATGTAAGAACTACAGAAGCAATTGTTGTGAGAGAATGAGGCTCCCTGTTGAGTATGGGTTTTCTCTTAGTGGAAAGTGAAATAGGACTGTGAACTGTGAACTGTATTCCTTTATGTGGTACAAAATCAGTCAGTTACTATGATAGACTACTTATTAGGCTTTTGATCTGTTATTATTAAGCAAGTTTTGTGTCTCTGATTCTTGACATTGAATTTCATTGTTTTTCTCAAACTGTGTGTCTGTCTGCTATTGATTTTCAATTTCTACTAGTTCCGATACACATGTCTTTGTGTCCCTGGAGGACTGGCCAGGATCCAAAGATTCACATAATTAGTTCTGTGCACGTAAGGGTTTTTGGATGTATTTCTGAAACAGGAATCTTCCTTACCACGTGGCAAATCAATTCTCAAACTATGTAGTCTTCCTTACTACATATCAGAGTGATTATGAAACTGATGAGGCTTTCAAAAGTAGGTTGTGATAAAGCACTGGGGATCAGCTGCTCAAAGCTAAAAAAAGTTTCACCGAGCATGCTTAAGTCTTGGGTGAGCTTGAAGTAGCTCTTTGGATCCCAGCCCTGCAGACCATGGATGGCTACATGGTGGCCAAGTATATTATCTTCGTATTCCATTGAGCACATTGATGTAGATTCTTTTAGTGCATTATAGGAGGTAGACATTACAAGCAATAGAAGTAGCTTCTGTTGCCGACGGCAGAAGGTTGCTAATTTTTTGTTTAAAATAAACAATTGTCCTTAGTAAAGTGGTGTATGTTTATTTTTTATTATTTTATTAAATGTCAAATAGAATCAATTGCTCTAGGTGTTGCATAAGCAGAGTGGATTCTGTATGATAAAACAGAGGCGTATAATCCACCCAGGTACAAATCAGAGAGCCCTTTTGTGATTCATCCTGCCCTCAGGTCAGTCTGCCTCTGCTTTGGGTCACTAGTCCTCAGTGACCCACAAGCCTCAGTCCCTGTATTCACCAGGTATAAGAGACACCCGATATGCTGAAATGGTTCCCGTTGCCCGCACAGAAGAAGTACTCAGGAAGTACCCAGGAAATATGAATACTATTGGTAGCGCAGGAAGATGAACAACATGTGGGATTTTATATTTTAAAAACAAGCAAAGTTTATTTTATATATATTTATTTAATATAATATATGATATCATATAATCAATCATTCAGTTCTTGGTCTCACCCTGCTTATTGTACCCCTTCTAATTTCCACTAGCTAGATGTAGCTTCATCAATCCCTAAACCCCTACCTTCCCAGCTCCCAGCTCTTAACTAACTATCTGTCTGCTCTCCCCATATATAAACACCACACACACACACACACACACCTTTCACTTACTCTCTACCAAACAATTAACCCTAACTTACTTGGATTCTATCTAAGACAGCAAGCATATATATATATATATATGCACATTAATACATGTAGAACATGGCAAACATTGTGATTTTGTCACACCTCTCTTCTTAAGTGAGAAGGAAACACTGGATTAAAAGGAAATCTGTTGGAATTGGATAATGATCCTATTATTTTACGGATAACTTTTTATCTTATTTCCTTACTGGATGATTTGAGTTTCTTCCCTGGCAACCTAGAGTCATTAACTAGTTTCGGGCACTTTGACGTTGCTTTTTGACTTCTTCAGCTGAAATAAGAGAAATTGTACTGCAACAGATTATTCCTGCTGCACCTAATGTGCTAGCACATGCCTAATCCGTGACTTTAGAGAAGACAGATATAGGACAGGTGCATAATGGCGCAGTGCTGACCCCACTGGATAGATAGGCATACAGCCTGAGGTAAATATGGTGCGGTCACACCCACAGAAACCTACAGTCTCTGTTGGTGCTACTAACGAGCCTCCCTGAGTCGAGAAAAGAACAGTGGAATTAAAGCAAAACAAAGACAACATGGTTTAACTGTCAGCATTCAGCCTATGTGTATCTTCCTTTGTTTACATTCACTGATGCAAAGAAAATGGAGAAACTATGGCCACCTGGGTCAATAGGACATATGTTCAACTCATCTCCGTGCGTGTGGTGATGAGGTATCCTTGGAAGCAAAAGGCATTATTTTTTAAAAGGAAATGCATATTTTCAGGCTCTGTGAATCAGTGTGATGTATATTGGGGAGGTGTGTGTATATGTGTCACCTTAACCGCCTAAGCTGCACCTGTTTAGGTTTGCAGTAAAGACGGCGTCACCAAGATATGCAAAAGGGCAAGGTGTTTTTCTCCTTGCTTAAGGTTGGCCGCCCCACTGTCTTAAAATTATGTATTTAAATAAGCAAGGAATAATAAGTCATGTAGAGGGAGGATCTGTCCTTCATACAAGCTGCTCAGTGGCAGAGCTGAAGATAAAACTTCAGTAGCACAATCTTAAGCATGTTTACTCAGAAGTGGGTCCCACCATATTCAGTCAGGCTTACTCCCTATAAGCGTGTTAGGATTAAAGCCTTCGTGTCTCAAGGTCAACATCAGGATTCTGTGCCGGACCATGCTGCTTTCAAGGCTCCTGATTGCAGCAGCAGCAGCAGCGCTGTTTTGGGTTTTTCTTGGTTTTTTTCCCTCTCTCTCTTGTTGCATACTTCAGAAATGGCAGAGGAGTGATTGTCCCTTATGACTTCTCTGTCTCTCTCTCTCTCTCTCTCTGTCTCTTTTCCTCCCCTCTTTCCTTCCAGGTGACTCTGCTCCCCAGTCATCCCCTGTTGGCCGCTGGAGATTTTGCATCAATCAAACAATAAGGAACAGAGAATCCCAGGCACCTTATACCCTTCTACAGTCAACCACAGTTGCCCCAGCGTGTCAGATAACAGGTGAATATGAGATGGGTTAAAAAGCATGGCTCGCTTGTGGCTTGTCCCTGCGGCAGTGTATTAGCAGTTTTGGAGCTGTAGTCAGCTCAGGTTCCTTGTCTCGAGCAAGAGTGGCTCCAGCTTTTGGATTGGAAGGTTACAGGTTTGATTCTTTAACGGCATGAAAGCAAGAGTCCGTCCTCTATCCTTTGGGATAGTCACTCCCAGTTTATGATTGACTCCTATTCCAGTGGTTGTTGCTCAAATTTTGCTGGATTAGTCTCTGTTCTTTAGCGTATATTGATAGTGATTGTAGTTCTTTACCACCCTCGTAAATCATTATTTTAAGAATATTGCAGGGGAATATGAAAACCACAGTCCTGCAATATCACCAAGAGCCTAACTGCACCATTTTTTAATTACACATTTGCACTGTTGTGCTAAGAGCTACTAAAAACACCCACACGGAAATAAACTTTCCTGTTGTGCCGGATGAACTGAACACAGGCAACGGGAAAGGCAGTGAATGGCATAAGGCAGCCTTCCCCAACCTGGCGCTGTCCTGATGTGTGTTGGACTACCACTCCCAGCACCCCCCCAACCAGCATGGCTGTTTGGGGGATGCTGGTAGTGGTAGCCCACACACATCTGGACAGCACCAGGTTGGGGAAGGCTGGCATAACGGCCAACCAGCCTGATTCATTTACAATAACTGTGCTGACAGAATGAGCTTGACGTTTCCGTTTACATGTGTTTTTCCTTGGTTTAAATTTTAGTGTAAATAGTGGATTTTCTTCAGATCAGTACATAGGGTGACCAGATAAAATCCAGGTCAGGGCTCATGTAACTTTAACAGTTGTAGAGAAAAGTGAATTTCAGCCAGTGTCTTGTATGCAATTAGTTCCTGGTGAAATTCGTTCTTCATCACAACTGTTAGTTGCAGGGGCCCTGCCTTCTTTTGTATCTGGTCACTCTAGTATAGTGCCTGCACCTTTAACTGTTGTGATGAAGAGGAAATTTCACCAGGAACTAATTGCATACAAATGACACTGGCTGAAATTCCCTTTTCTCTACAACTGTTAAAGTTACATGAGCCTTGAGCCCTGACCTGGATTTTATCTAGTCAACCTAGTACAGCATGAACCATGCAAACACAACTTTGGTACCTGCCTACAAGTCCAGACATTTTAAATATAGCAATGTGAGGCAGCCTCACACTCATCTCCACACTAACTAGGTGAAAATTAGCCAATCCCTTCAAGCACAGCAGGGCCTTTAGAGTGACTGAGAATGCTTTGGCCTGCCCTTCTGCCAGCCATGTGCCATTTCTAACCAGGAGTTGGATCAGTTTCATTCAGAGATAAGAATCAATGTGTGGAATGAAGTGGTGGTCAGTCTTGCGGTGACAGTTGACAAGGATGCAATGGTCTCTTTAAAATGATTGTTAATTAAAAATCACCACCTCATACGGTACCAGGTGAAGACCTTTTTATTTGCCTAGGGTTTAAAATGTGTTTTAGCCTTGATTGATAATTTTGATTTTTATCTAGTGTTTTGTCCCTTCCCCCACACGCCCTTGCCACCATTTATGTTTTCAATTGTGTTATCGTATTTTTATTGATAATGGTTACTTTAAATGTTTTTTTAAAAAATGAAAACAACTTTGTGAGGTTCACCTAAAGAGCATTGTAGAAGTATTTTAAATCAATCAAAATATTCTACCATCACAATACTTGCTGTCCCTCAAGGGTAGGCATGGTTGGACACATGCCAAGGTCCCATACCCCAGGGGGCTCCCACTGACAAGAACTCCCTGGGCTTGCTCCTCCTCTTCACCATTGTTCACCTGTCTTATACCCTGGGTCAGACAACAGTGGCGGTAAGAAGGAGGAACTGTAGATGCCACTGGCTGTTTGCCTGTCAAGCAGGCAAGTGGCCACAATGATGGGAAAGAGGAGGAGGAACAATAGCGGCTGGTGAGGGAGGAGGGGGCACATTGAGGGATTCTTGCCCAAAAACCTGGAGCCTGCGCTGCTATGACATCTTCTAATCTAGTCTGCTTCACATATGTTGGTGTTGGCTTCCTGCGCGGCTCTTGACGCCCAAAACCCTCGGTGGAGTCAGGGATTTTAAAGTAAACCCCTCCCCTGCTATGCTCATTTTGAGAACTGCCCCATCTCTGGAATTACACCTTTTAGAAGAGGCAATGATAGCAATTAGCATGGGATCCTAGCCTTTAAAAGGCTGTGCTGTAATATCACTTTTTCTGGGATCTGATTTGTGAGCCTCACTAGTTCATTTCTTGTGTTTGCAGACCAACTAAAGGAAAGTGCCAAAGAAGATAGCCCCCAAGATTGTCCCCCGAGTGTGGAAAATCTTAGCAACCAGCAGAGACCTACCCCATCTTCCAGCTCAAATGAGCTGTTAAGTGACAGTACGATGTCAGATACAGAGCAGTCAACCCTTCCTCACCAAGTGGAAGACAGCATGGGAAAGCTGCTGTCTGCCACTGCTGGTGACAACCGCGATGACACCAGTGTGCATGATACTGCTTCTAGGCTGGAGTCTTTGGGGGCAGAGACTCAGGCTGATGGAACTCTCCTGTCTCCATCTACACCCCCTCCAACATCTGGTATTGCTGAGCTGAATTTGCCCACTGAGGCCTTCATGTCCAGACCAACCACGTGTCCCATCTTGGCAACGGATGAAGGAGATAACTCGATGGATGCTGAACAGGCCAATGCTTCGGTTCAGGGCCCAGCCCCAGAAGGCACTCCCTTTACTTCTGCCCTGGAATCGGACAGCGAGGGCCCTCCTAAGATGGATTTTGTCGACAACAACATCAAAACTCTGGACGAGAAGCTGCGGACACTTCTGTACCAGGAGCACAGCTTGTCGGGCACTTCCCCTGAGAGCCAGAAAGACACACAAAGTGCAGTGGAGTCTCCATTCTCCTCGTCTGCTGAAGAATCTCTCCCCTGCCCAGGAACTGAAGCACCGGACGTTAATTCCCTGGAAGAAACCCAGCAAAGCCCCACCAAGCTTTTTGATCCCGAGGCTATGCTCATCCCATCTGCGAGTCATCCTGACAGTTTGCCAGTGCTGAGAAGGGAGCCCAGTGCTATCACCTCCGCTCCCAGTGATCTCTGTATGCATGTGAGTAGTGACAGGGAGGTTAGCTAGAGTTGAAAACGGGTCTGTCCTGCAACTGGAGAAATCCAGGATTTTGCTGGATAGCTGTACAAACCCAACCGTCAGCCTAATGGATGCTGGCAAGAGGTAAGCATCCTCACCAGACAGGTCATACTAATCTTTTGCTCTTTCCTGTTCACTGTTTTATTTAAGTAGAGTTCTTGACCAAGAGCTGGTATATGACAATGCTGGGAGTGGCATTGAGTGGAAGGCGGATCACCTTTCTAGGTCTGAATTGAAATAGGCCTGCATTTTACTGGAGCCTAATTGTTTTAGGAACTGGAAATGTCTTTCCCAGAGAAAAGTATTCCATAATTACGGAACAATTATAGAACATCTCTTTACGTGTTCTGGATTATTTTAACTTGCTAAATGGATATTTTCAAGAATAGGCACTTAGTCGAGTTTGAATGTATGTACGTGTAACATTAAATAAGGGGGAATATCAGTGGTCCAAGTGTATACGTCACAGAACAGAAGAGAAAAGAAGTTTTCAGGTGCCTGAATGAATGGAGCATTTCAAGATAGAAGATACATAGGAAGGATAGTGCCTTGCCCTTTTGCTGTTTCCCAAAAGCATATGCAAGTAATACCACCTCCCTTCTTATTCAAATATCCCCCTCTTTTCTGCCCACTTCCTCGCCCCCTTGTTTTGTGCAGGAGACGTCTCCCGAGGCTTCATTTCCTGAGAACCCTGTGGCCTGTCCTGCTTCAGCATCAAGGGGCGGAGCTGTGCACCTGCATGCAGGAGGTGGATATTTTGGCCTAAGCTTTACTTGCCCTAGTCTCAAAAACCCTATTAGCAAGAAATCTTGGACTCGCAAATTAAAAAGCTGGGCATACAGGCTACGGCAGACCAGCTTTTTCAAGAAATCAAAAGTCCGGCAAGGTAGTGTGCTTACAGTCAGGGATCTAGACTAGGTAACATCTGTTTTGATTTCTTTTTGTACGTTTCTTTTCTCTCCCCCTCCCCTCCTTTTTTGGGGGGGCATTTTCAGCACTACTCCATATATACCCTTTTCCTACCTTACTCACCTGTGTAACATTCCATCCATCATCACTTTGTTTTCCAGTTTGATTAACCAGTTTTTTCATTCCACATAGAAGTGTAGGTCTTGGGATACAATATACATATACCGTATATATATATATATATATAAAGCCTACATGTATATTAGATTCATGTTTTATAATGCTATGTTGTTTGCCATAATCTCATGGTACCAGATTTACCTGACAGTGTTCTATTCCTTTGTGTCCCTTTCCTTGAAAAAGAACTCGCAACAGAGGAGATGACTAGTGATGTTACTCCTGACTGGATTTCTCTCTCTGAGCAAGCAACAGTGGAGAATAAAGCAATGGGTCATTCTAAACCTGTGGCTGGATCATTCCAACGAGGCCGCTTTCAGGTGGGTATAATTTAATCTGTTAATTCAGTCAAATCCAAATATGTCATTTCATGACGAAGCATCTATTTATTATTTTATCTGTTTGCTTTTTCCCCTTTGTTCAAAAGGCATATACCTCTCTGGTTGTACTTTTATATCGTCGTTTTAAGCTTTTGTATTTTCTATTGTATTTCATGCTGTGTTTTGTATTTTAATTTTTGTGAACTGCCCAGAGAGCTTCAGCTATTGGGAGGTATAGAAATGTAATAAATAAATACATAAATAAATAAATACAATTTCCAATAGGGGTTACACAGTCATGAGGTAGCTACAGAGATCTGGATACTACTAGGTCGTTATCACACGGGCAGTTTTAAGCACCCCCACCTCGGCTTTGCTCCACTTCTTCAGCGCTGGGTTCGCATGACGTCATCCCCCTCCTGCTGCTCTCTCGCCCTGAGGTCGCAGGTTTTAGTTTCTGTTTCGATTTATCCCTCAACGGGCACAGTCTGAAACAGGCAAAGTTCAATAGGCCAAGCTGAGGCATCGCAGCTATACTGACCACGTGTGATTCAAAACGCTAGACTCAAATGCGAAACGGAGGGGGAAGCCGCAGAAGCAACATGGTGGGGAAATAGTAGGTGTGATAAAGCCCCTAGAGGCCTGCAGCCATGGTTGATTATTTCAAATCACAGTGGTAGGATACGCTAAGCAGGGCCAGTCCTACCCTGAAGTGGTAGGAAGCAGGTGCAGCGGGCGGTGGAGGATGGAAGAGTGGTGCTCTCCCCCTCCAAGGGGTCTGCCGTTGCTTGGTCCTGCTGGCCGCCTGCACGGCTGGTCCTGCAGGCAGTTGACAGGACAAAGAAACAGCAGCTGCCCACTCAGTGCCCCCCCCACCTCGCCATGTGCCGCATCGCTGCACCACCTTGCTGCACCGCTCTGAACCATGACTCAGTGTGTTATGTGAACCGTTCCTAACCATGGTGGCTACATAACCACGGTTTAAATGCTCTCACGTAATGTTTGCTGCAAAAGGGTTAGCGGCCTAACCATGCTTAGCATGTTGTCTGAACAGACCCTGTGTGATTGTTTTGGCCTTTGTCAACTCTTCAGGTCCTGCTCATTTAGAATATTTCTTTTCTGTCCAGCTCTCTCTGTTCTCCTTGAGGCTCCTCCAGCTGACCTTCTTTCCGTCCCCACCTTCTTCTGAAGATGGATATGCCTTCTTCAACTCCCCCTACCAGATATGACTAACTGTCAGGTTTCCCGGTCCCTCGTGACAAGCACACATTCTGGCAAACAGGATACTCAAATCAGTGAGACTTCTTTATTGCAGGAAATTCCACAGTAAAAGCTTAATGCTTACACACTTCAGAAATCATATAGCTGATGGTCAATAGCTATAGGTTCCAAGAAATCCTAGGAGAGTCAAAAGCTAATCCCTACTACCGTGACGAGATCCCCATCAATGTGGTTTCCCCATTGCCATCTCCACGGTTCTGAACACAATGGAAGGTCAATTGATACACGGGTTCCAAACCCAGGCAAGGGAGGGGTCTTTCAGGCAATCAAAAGGAGCAGATTTTTGAAAGGCCTAACAAACTGCCCAAAGAGAACTAGTCCAACCTCAAATCATACGTTGGTAACTGAAAGGCAACATGGTCAAGGCTTAAACAAGATCACAGGGAAAGGTGAACCCTCAAACAAGGGAATTCTGTGCCATTGCTTTCACACGGACAACTCCTCGCTGTATGAGTCAAGGCAGAGGAAAGAAGGTCTAGTCAATGATCAAGCTCAGTCTGCAAGGGTTCAAATCTATGAAAAGCCTCACACTACTTTTCATGGCAAGTTCTTAGTAATCCAAAGTTCTACTAAGGAAGGAGTATGTGCAGGGTGCCCCAGAGTCTCAGACAATGATGGATCCAAACAAGGAGGTTTTCCAGGAAAGCAGAGCAGATGTTCCTAGCAAATGCTCGTCACCTTTGCATCAGCTTAAAAAGGGTGGCATATACATTGGAAGGATAAATGCTTACCTCCCATAATGCAATGGACTGAGGACTTAACAATGCTATCAACATTTGAATGGATGTTATATCAATGCCAGTTGCGAGTGAATAAGTACATGGATATTTGGTCTGCTTTTCTTGAAACCTACGCGTAACACCCTTTTTTAAAAATAATATATCTGATGGGGGGAAATGATGGTATTCCTATGTATGTAATGTTTCTTTGTTTTTCTTTTTCACGATTTATTTTTTGTTCTCTTTTGTTAAATTCACAATAAAAAATGGGTTGATGTTGTTGTTGTTGTTTTAAAAAGGGAGGCATAGGCCTTTTCCAGACCACTTGACAGACGGGCTTTTGGCTTTTTGGCAATGCCCCTGTCCAAACAGGTTGGCACTGCTCAGACCACTAAGATGATGCTTCAGTATGGGTGACCCTTCTGCAAATCCCCTCCCGTTCTCTAACAACTTCTCACAGACAGCTTCTCTGCCAAGACCGAGGCAAGCAGGTGGCTTGCGGGGAGTAGAACCACTCCCCCATCCCTGCTCTGAGAACGCTGACAGAGATCAATTCACATCGTTTCTAACATTCAAGAACCTGAACAGGCCCAAAGCCTTCCAAACTATTTCTAATTAAATCTTAGCTAAAAAAACTACAAGACCCTACATCCAGTGCCTTAACTATCCCTGACACTAACAAAGTTTATTTGAGGCTAGATCAGAACCAACATCTCTTTTGATATGTTGAATAATAGACATGCATCTTGGATCAGTTTTTTGTTGGCATTCCTATATGTATTTGGAGAAATTATTTGCAAATGTGCAGCTGTAGATATTCTTTCTGGGGTTTACCCCTAGATGTAGAGTTTGAGGCATCACCTTTCACCCAGATGAAGGGTAGAACTAAAGTTTTAAGCTACAGTTTTATTGGGGGCTTGTATTCTGTCAGTGGCTTGTTGCATTAAAACTTTCTCCAGTATGACTTTGATAATTAGTCAGAAGTTCTCTGATGCGTCAGTTATGAAGCACAGATGAAATTGATTTAACGTATGTTCAGTTGCTATTTCTGTGTGGCTTTGTTTGTGGTTTTGAAAATCATTACTTCAGTTTTGCCAGTTTTTTCCCCAATAGTGCTCATGTATGAAACATATCTCTGTTACAGTTTTACACCGTCCAACAATCTGCCTTCTAAGCTGATGGAGGTGGTCTCAGAGCTGGTGCTGAGGACCCTAAGGCAGACAGTTTTGGGGGGACTTCAACACTCACGCTGAGCCTGCCTTGTCTGGAGCAGCTCAGGATTTCGTGGCCTCAATGGACACCATGGTGTTGGCCCCAATATATGTGACAGGGCACACTTTGCATCTGCTGTCCTGGAATGGAATAAGGAGAAATGCTTTGTGGATGCAGGAGCCAGTGATGACTCTGTTGTCAGGGACAGACCACATTACCTGACCAAGTTGGACCTTAAGACTGCCTGTAACCTCTGTAATGTTTAGGGAGTGGTTTGTATGGTTTCATACTGTATTATTTGATATTTTTGTTGTTGTTTGGTTTTATGATTGTAAACCACTCTGAGGGCACTGGCCAGTTGGGCAATATACAAATCTAAGAAAGAAAGAATGAAAGAATGAAAGAAAGCTCATAGCAAATCTTACTTGCTTGCATCCATGATGACTTGGATGTCATATTTTTAATAAAGTCGGAGATGGATGCAGCTAGGACACTGTCTGGTCCTTTTGTTATGCTACTTTTTAGCTTGTGCCATTGATGGTCTATGTATGAGAGTCATGCAGATTTCTACATGAAACTGACTTCCATGTAGAATTTGATCATGGTGGAAGCAGCTCTAGGTTAGTGATACCAGAACTCTTGCATATAACAAAGTGGTTAATCTCTGAGAGCAGTTTCGTATCCCAAATGCAGAAATGCCCTTGCAGGCCTTTCCTCCCTGCAGAATTGACGTTAGGAAGAGAGACTATGTACAACTGCGTCCAAAAGAGAGAGATTGGCCCTGCCAACGATCAGCTTGGCAGTACTTGTATCTTTCTCAGAAACATAGATTTGTGTTACTTGTAAACACTGGAGTTACAATCAAAAACTCATTTCCATATTATGCAAATGTAATGTGGAAACTAACCCCAGATTCACTGTTCTATGCTTGACTACTGATTCCATGAGCTTGGAAAGACTATATAGACGATAAGTCAGTTGAGCCTAATCTGTATAACAGGGGTGCAGAAACTCAAGCCCAAGGGCCAGATCTGGCCCTCCTAGAGTCCCAGTCCAGCCCTCTGAGGGGGCCCAGATGGACATGTCACCTTCCCCTGGTCCCACTCCTTTTCCCCCTGACCACCAGTAGTGTTGTGGTATCCCAGCTTTTGTGCAGTTTTTCCTCCACTGTAAAAGGTTGAAATGCTTCTTCTAAGGCTTTGTTATTGCTGGTATTTCTGCCCCCACCCCTTTTGCCCCGCCCACCACTGGAATGTGGCCTCCAAGAGTTTCTCAAAATGGAATTCATCCCTCAGGCTGAAAGAGGTTCTTCACCCCTGCTGTAGTTGCTTATTCGTTTGGTTTTGCTTCCAGTTCATATCATTTGATGGACTAGTACACAGATCTGACAACAAGAGTGTAGTCCAGTGCAGAATGCTGCTTGATCTCTTAACTGTAGTTATAAGATCAGGAGTTGCCCAGCAGGCTTGCATGTTACCTCGTGCTCCCTCCACCCACTTCCTTCATTTTGGGGACTAACTATATTGCAGAGTCACATCTGCACCAGCGTTTTCTCTAATCATGGCTAAGTTCATGGCATAAACCCATTTGCAAATCCATTCTAACCATGATTGTAAACGCTCCTTTGGAGCTAACGATGGTTAGAGAATATGCTGCTATGGCCCTGTTCACACAACACGCTAAGCCGCAATGGTTAAGCATTTTGAGTTAAACATTATGGCTTAACGTGTTGTGTGAACCATGGCTTAGCGTGTTGTGTGAACCATTCCTAAGCATGCTGGCTACATAACCACAGTTTAAACCCGCTCACTAACCATTTGCTGCAAAAGGGTTAGTGACCTAACCATGACTTAGGATGTCATTTGAACAGGCCCATTATGATTAGCTCCAAAAATGAAACAAAGAAGGAAGGGAAAAGGAGCCCATAGTTAGAAGATAAGAACAGAGTTATGTCTGTATGAGGTCTGTCATTCCTCCCCTTGCTCAGTTTTGTTTTATAGGAGTTGGGGGTTCAACACTACGTCACTTTTTTATGTCCAAATCACTTACGTAGGCAAATGTTTTTTTCTTGCATTCTACGTGTTTGTCAATTGACTTTCTGTACCAGAAAAATGTGGTCACAGGTTTCTCTTCCAGAGACTAAACCAATGGGCTGTTTATGTGTTGTTTTGTGAGGAGTTAGACTTTGGGTCATTCTTTTGTTGAAACCATTGTGAACAATTTGCTATTTTTTTATTCTGGCAACTCTGGGTAATTAGTCCATCTGAACACATCCCTGGAAAATTACTGTCTTAGAGAATTGAACTAATATTTCCATAAATAGCTCTCGAATGATCTCAATTCCAATATTTTATGTGCTACTACAGGGGCTGGCAACCTCTTTGCTTGTGAGGGATTCATGCAGTGGTGGGCAGAGGATCAGGGGCCGCATGCTGGGCTCCCCCTCCCTCCTTGATTTCTCTCTCTCTCACACACACACAGATACAAACGAACGCACAAACTGATTAATGCATAAATGCCAACACACTCTTTCCTCCTCCCCACCTCTCTCTCTCATATACACACTGGGGTTGCAGGGAGGTGTACCATGATATTGCGGCGATTCTGTTTTGCACCTCCCCCACGCCACTACCCCACTGATTAGCACTGGGAACAGCTGTTCCTGACACCAATCAGCTGGGCAGTGGGGGGAACAGTGGGGGAGTAGATGGGGTCCCTTGGGCTGCTCATACGTGTACTAAAATATCTAGATGTCTCGGGTTTGCAATTTTGTACACGTTTTTTTTTTTTTGCACTCTGAATTGATTGCTAAAGGGATTCCCTTCATAATAATTCCTTGATTTTTTTGGATTAGAATTTTATAGGAATTCTTGAAAGGATTTGTCCAAACCTGAGTTTGTCTGTTTCTCAGAACGTTGATGGTGATAATGGTGGCTTGACTTAGGTTTATTCCAGGTTGCCCTGAACCAGTGGGGGTAGGGCCTGTTACTCCCTTCTTTCTGCAGTAATTGTCCATGCAATCTCTCTTCTGTGTTTGGTGCAGTAGCCTTTTGCATTCATACAGTGTATCTTTCATGGCGAGCAGTATGCAGATCTGTATCATAAAGCTCCATGTGCTTTAAAATGCTGTACTTTATTCCTCTCTCTCTCTCTCTCTCTCTCTCCCCCCCCCCCCCTGGTGTTTTTTCCCTCTCCCTCATTCTGTCGCAGTCTTTACGAAACCACTTTGTTTGTTCTGTCTGATCATTGCACCGCTGTGGATAGTTTTGCTGCAGTTGAGAGGGTTTCCTGGCAGGCCTCTGCGGGCAGATATTCACTCAAAGGAGTTTTAAAAGGAACCCCTAAACCCCCGGCTATTGGCTGATGATTTTTTCTTACTCTTTTCCATATTTTCTCTTTGGAGTCCAATCTCCACAAATATTTCTTAGGATCCTTTTAATAGATTTTTGAAGAGTTTTCCTCCCCCCCCCCCCTTGTTTTGTGCAGCATTTTTTATCCATAGGGTCAGCTGGAATTTATGTCACTGCAGTCCAAGCCTGTGCTGGCATGACCTGTTACATTGTTTTCCCATTTTTTGAATGGAAGGTAAGTATTTGCTCTCCTGTTTAGGCCATAGAATCCTTGTGTGCATTTAGTAGCTTCTTAGGTTGACATACATGAAAGCCTTTTTATTTGCGAAAGCCTCGGTTGAACAGCATGTTTTATTATAGAGCATGTTTTAATCTTGAATATTTTACCTCGTTTAAATTTTATTGTTCTGAATTTATGGTTACCCATCTTAAGCCTTTTGGAGATAAAGGGGGTTAAAAATCAAATTCACTGCAGCTCCAAGAATCCTGGTCCCTTGCTGCCCCTGCTCAGTCCTCATCCCTTCTCAAGCTGCAGCCTGATGGGCAGTTGTACAAATTTAAGGGTGCTTCCGAACAGACAGCTCCTAGCACTACTGATTAAAGGACATTGGGCATCTATTCCACCTGCCCCTCCTTTTTTCTGTGGTAAGAAAAAGGACGGAAGAAGTGGTGGGAAGACATGGGAGGATTACAAGTGGAAGACGATGTGTGTGTGTGTGGGGGGGAACCCATAAATACCTGGGAATGAGGCATGACAATTGCACCATAAAAGCCTTGTCTGGATGCAACTTAAGTGCCTGTGATGAAATTCAGAGCTGCAGCCTGGGTTTGCAGGAGTATATTCATGTCCCTTGGGGATCAAATCCTGCCCTCTTGTCTACCCCATTCTCAGTCTGCTTTTCTGGAGAAGTGAAGGTACTGCGCTAATGTTCCCCCTCTGCCTGTCTCTCTGTGCATGTCTCAGGTCATCACGGTGCCACAGCAGTTGGCCTCAGGTGGTTCAGAAAGTGAACCCTGCGAGATGCCTCCTTCCTCGGAGCTTGGAGCAGAAGCAGGGGCTTCCAGACTAGGAGAAACTGCTCCGTGGACCAGTGCTGTGGGCGAAACGGATGCGTCCTCCACCCCCCCTGAGCAGCGGGAACCGGAGGAGACCTCTGCCACCGCTAGCAGCATGCAGTCTTGCTCAGAGCCATGGTCCAAAGGTGGTTTTGTGTGGAAGCAGCCTAGCTCTGACAGTGAACTCTCTGCCCCCATGGGTGGTAGCCTGGAGGGCTGGGAGCGTCGCCAGCAGCAGCCCCAGGAGGAGAGGGCTGGAACCCACTCAAAGAGACGCAGTTCCCTCTTTTACTCCCCGTCCCCTATGAGCAGCGATGATGAATCTGAGATCGAAGATGAGGACTTGAAGGTGGAGCTGCAGCGTTTGCGGGAGAAGTAAGGGTACTAGCGTTGGACCTTTTAACACATTTGCATTGGTTCTAATTCCAGCGAGTGACCAAAATAAGGGAGAAGTGGAGCAAAAGATGTCCATGTTTCTCTCTCCCCCCCCCCCCCCCCTGTGTTTCATTGCATTAGCTCTCAGTTTCCATTTTGGGTTAGACTGTGACTGACAAAAACTGGATTAGGCTCATTCTAATACTTCCAGATGATTCCTGATTTTTTCATTTCAATTATTATTATTACTATCATAATCATAATCATAATCATACTCATCATTAGCCATTATTAATTATATATAGGAAGTGATATATGGGACTGACTACCACTTGATTAAAGAATTCTTAATTGCTCAGTCATATAACTTTTAATCAATTAATTTTCATAAGCTTGCACTTGAGGAAAACAATAATTCTGAAGGGGGAGGAAAGCATTATTTCTTCTTTTTTAGATGATGCATGCTTGCATCCTAACAATGCCTCTTGTAAGAAGGAAGGATCCCGCCAGCGAGAGCACTTACCTTGGAAATAATTGACTTGAAAATGTGGTGCCCAGTTAACTGGAGCCAACTTTTTAATCAATCCAAAGATCTTTAATCAATCCTATGTTAACCAACCTAAACTTGACAACCCCACTTATATGACACGTGGGCAGAGCAATCTGATATTCCAGGGGTGCAGAACCTCTTCTAGCCCAAGGGCCAAATTCCATTTCAGAGAAGGATTTTTTTGTGGGAGTGGGATTCCAGTGGGGGCTGGACCAAAGGCAAAACCATATTTTAGCTTAAAGCTCTTCTTGCCAGTATTTAAGCCCTAGGAGAGGCATTCAAACTTTTTAGAAGGTGGGGGGAACTTCACAAAAGTTGGGAAACTATGGAACAATTGGTGGTTGCGGGGGAGTACAAAGGGCGTGGCCTTCCGGAGAACCTGGAGGACTGGATTGAGGTTCGGCACCCCTGCTATACTCCAATATGGCAAGGGAAGAGGTATACTGCCACTATGCCGGGGCAAGATCTGCCGTATCCTACACTTGCCCAGCCCAGAACAGGAGGGGAAAATACACTGGCTGAATTTGGACAACACAATAGTCAACTGAGGGTGGGGGGGACAGTCGTCAGTTGTATTGACTATCGTGTCATCCGAAGGCTGTCATAGTCAACTCAGCGCTGATCCTAATCCACACCACGGTTGATTATTTACTACCATGTTGTGTGGGGAGTACCCCCTAGATGAACAACTATAAAGTTGATTATTACCCCCACCATTGACTATCGTGTTGTCCGAATTCAGCCACTGTGTTGAAAAGCACAGAATGGAGCAGCAGTAGCCCCACTGCTGGTGCCCACTGATCACAGCCAGTGTGGCAATGTTGCGGAGATGCCCCTGTCTCAAATGGGCCTGAGAGAGGAGCCATTCCACATAGACTGGCAGGGAGATGTCTTCCTCACACTCTCCCTTCTCACCCCGCACAATTCACAGCCTGCCAGATACAGTGGTGCCATAGCACCTTCTGCCATGTGAGCCACTGTGGCTCAGGTGGGAAGACAACAGCAGCCAGGAGACATTGTCAACCCTGCACACAGAAATTCCATTCCTTTGATACCACACGCTGCTCACAAGTACTATTTTTGATCACAATACACAAAGGGAAGGGAGGCTGTTATGTGAAACCGCCATACAGCTCCCTTGGGGGAGGAGGCTTTCACTGGAGGTCACTGGTATCAGTGAGTGGTTAGGGCTTCCCTTCTTCAAGACCCATGGAGGGAAGGGAGGAGTATTTTTCCAAGCTCGGAAAGGGAAGAAGAACCAGGATAGGCAACAAGGGAAGCCCCAGCCACTCACTGATACCAGTCACCTCCAGTGACTCATTGCCTAAATGGGCCTGGGGGTTGAGAAGCAGGAGGCAGGAGTTTGTGCCCACTAAGGGGAATGGGGAGGAAATGGCCCCACTCACCATTTGCACGCTTGGTCAACTGCATGCAAAAGCAAGGGAGCTCCCAGGACTCGAACCCACCTGGGCAGATACCACTGAAATTCTCCTTACCAACTCAAACATAGCAGAGGATTGGTAACTGGCACAATGGGGCTGTTTGCACAACACGACAGCCCATCATGGGTTATTTCACCCATGGTGAGGCTGTGGCGTGTGCAGCTGCCATTTTGAATATGCAGCCCCCACTTGGGGATTGTTGTGTCATGCGAACCTGGCGAGCGTGGGTTAAACAGCCCTCGCATAATCCATGGTCTGTTTTAGGGTTATATGACAGTTGTTTAACTGAGGATTGCTCAATCCTCAGATAACCCACAATCGGCAAGTTTTCACAAAGCGACAATCCCCATGCGGGGGTTGCATATGCAGTGTGGCGCCCGCATGTGCCGCAGGTTGTCATGGATTAAATAACCCATGGTGAGCTCCAGTGTATTATCCAAACTTGGTCACTGTGGGCATCTGTTTTTCCCCACCCCCACCCCCGGCCTCAAGACCCAGTCATATATGCCAGGATCACATCAGCTGCAGGAGATGCCCTAGCCTGGCAGAACAGCTCAAATTTCACAGGCAGAGCGCCCCAAATTTGAATCCAGGATACAGCCCCATGGTAGGAATGTAGGGAGGAGCTGCCATGCACAGGCACTGCACAGCATGGGCTAACATTTTGCCTTTCCTTCCCCTGAAAGTGCCTCCCCCTCCCCTCTCCCCCTTCCCATCCCGCCCCTCCATTGACTGCTTCACACACCCTGGCAGTTCACACACCTTTTCGCACTTTTGCGTCCCTGAGGGGCCTGTTCCCTCTCAGAATGGGGAAACCAAGTGAGCCAAGAGTGGAGGGGCCACAGGCCCTGAGCACGGGTAGCATCAAGCTCGCTGCCCACCGCCTGAGCTGTGCCTCTTGAAGAAGTTCTGTCGCCCCTTTGGGCATGTAAAGTGGCTGCTGGTGTGATAAGCCTTAAGCCGGGACTTGTTCTCTTCTGCGTAGGCACATTCAGGAGGTCGTGAACCTTCAGGCTCAACAGAACAGGGAGTTGCAGGAGTTATACGAACGGCTCCACTCCATCAAAGACTGCCGATCGGAATCGTCCGATGTCTCCCTGCAACTGTCGTCTCCGCGCCGGCCCAAGTCTTTCAAAAGCAAGCTGCGTAGCAGGCCCCAGTCTCTCTCGCATGTGGACAATGGCATTGTCGCGGCTGGTAAGGACGTGAGGTTGGGAGACAGTTCACCATATTGAGGCCGCCGTGGGAATTTGTCTGAACAAGTTCACCCGTGCGTGGATGAGTCCATGAATGGGTGTTTACTTTCCCTAGGACTGGCTTCCCTTTCCACTTCTCATTGTTTGCCGTGGCAGTTCTATCCAGAGTAAAAGTATTCATTCTTGTCCACTCGCCACACTTGACATAACAAAATTCTGGAGAACTTCCCCACCACCACCCTGCTTTGTGCAGCCCACGGTGAGCTGAACGTTTCAAAAATGTCTTGAACATGGATGCCAGCTGTGTGCCCAAATCACTCGGACCGATGTGAAAATACTAATCTTGGATTCAGCACATTTCTTGGTTATCATTTCCACCCTCCCACATTTTGCTGCCTCTAATAGTGTGGCCTTCTCCCTCTATTCCTTTGCCCCACAGAATGCTGTTGCGCTACCACTGCTGCCTCGGTGATAGACTATCAGTTGAGCATTCAGGCCCATTTGCTACACCAGAGCTGTTCCCAAGCAGAGACGAGCCAAGGTATTTGCAGATTTCATTTTGTGTTGCAATAACTACTCAGCTGGCTCAGTTTGCAACACGTAGCGCTGATTCAAATGTAATATTCAACTTGCCTTACCTGTGGGCACTTCCCTCTGCACCTTATCACTTTAGAAATTAATTTTTTTAGAATATCTGCCTTGTACTCTGTTTCTTGATTACCTGCCCTTTGCGACTAGGCAGGCCCCATGACAGTCAGTGACCCTGTTCAGACGACATGCTGAGCCACGGCGGTTAAGCACTTTGAGCTAAACATTATGGCTTAGCGTGTCATGTGAACCATTCCTAACCATAGTGGCTACATAGCCACCGTTTAAACATGCTCACTAACCATTTGCTGCAAAAGGGTTAGTGGCCCAACCATGGCTGCTTGGTTTTAACCTGGTTGTGCTTTTATATTGTATTTTATATTATGTTTTTATACAGTTTGTTTGTTTTATATAAGAGCTTCGGCTATTGTGCAGTATAGAAATGCAGTAAGTAAATAAATTAGTGTGTTGTCTGAACAGGCCCATTTTGTGGTGGTGCCTATGACTGTCACAATGGACAAGTAGCTTCCCCAAGAAACTAAGTTCCAAATGTATCCATGGGACCCCGGTCTACTGTTGTGTCTGAACACAGTGTGGTTCTACACTTAACCTCTCCCTTGCCATGGAAATTCACCACTTCATGGATTTTCTCCCACTAAGCTGGCATTTCTTGAGACCCAGGTCCTGTCACTAAAACCTGGAGCACCGTCTTTGTTGGAAACCCTTCTTTCATTGGTCTTCTGCAAGACCAGTGCAGAATGCCCTCAAGCATTTGGGATTTATTTATTTTTCCTTAATGTTTTCTGTTTACCCTGTGCTGTTAATGCTGCCTAAACTGTGAAACAGCCTTGACACTTGGCAGAAAATGGGAGCAATGACTTATAAAGGTTCTGAAACTGTTGACTGTAGGCAAGCCTTCCTGTTGTAGGGTTGGGACCAGCCTGCCTAGCTTCCTCTTACTCATAAAGCTGTCATTCCCTGCTCTCCTACATAATCCTTTTGGCCTGGCCATCTAATCTGGCCGGGCCAAAACACTGCCTTGATTGCTTTTTAGCAGATAAGGGGGTATATAAATGTTAGGAAGAATAATGAATAAATAAAATGAATAATCTAAATCCCCTTGCGCTTCTCTCTTTCTGGTTCCTTCTGCTGCTCCAATCATTGATTTAAAAAGCAAATCTAATTTTGATGACAACTACATTCGGAGATAACAAAAATTTAGGTGTATATATGCAAATCTACTGAACTTGGAGTGCATTTTTCAGAGTACAAATGTGACTTTCCTTGCCACAGAAATGTGGACTTTTTGACACACACAATACCACAGCCCTGCCTTTTGTTACTGTCCTTATCTTCCCTAAGTGGGAAGAGAGATCTAAACAACATGTACGATTTCAGTGTTCGGGGGCAGCTCTCTGTATCGTGCTTTTTAATACATCCCTCCTTCTTAGACCAGCTCTGCATTGTCAGCAGCACGGCCTCTTGTCAGCAGACTACAGCCAGTAAGAAAGGGACGTTCACGGACGACTTGCATAAACTGGTGGATGACTGGACAAAAGAAAAGGTGGGGAACTCCCTTATCAAGCCAAGCCTCAACCAGATCAAACAGAACAAGCACCGGCTGGACACCGACAGCTGGAGCAAAGTATATGAGGTGAGGGGCGGGGGGAGATTGGTGCGGAAGGTGTGGACTTCATGATGTAGTAGTAGGCAAAGTAGTCCGTAAGCTTCTTGGCCTGCTGAGTGGTCTTGGGCCCTTCCCTCCCATCCATTCTCCTTCTTTCTCTCTCCTCCTCTCTCTCTCTCTCTCTCTCTCTCCCCCCTCCCTCTCTGACTTAATCCTTTCCATCTCTTTTATTTTCTGAAGTCCTGTCACGTAGAAAGACACAACTCACCCCAGGCATTTTGTGATGGTGCCTTTGACTGTCACAAGGGACAAGTAACTTCCTCAAGAAACCGAGTTCCAAATGTTCCCATGGGCCCCAAAACGTTGGGGATCCCTGGTCTAGTGTTATGTTTGAAACACAGTGTGGTTCTACACTTAACTTCTTCTTTGCTGTACAGAATCTACTGACATCTGCTACGAACAAGCGCTGAATGAGGAATTCTCTCATTTTAAATAGTTTCTGTTTTCTCTTGTTCTTAAAGACAACAACCTCTACGGTGGGCTACACCTCCACGTGGATTTCCTCGCTTTCCCAGATCCGGGGGACGGTACCAGCTGCTTTGCCCCAAGGACTTCCCCTGTCACCCTTTTCTGGCACGCTGACGCCATATGGAGTGCCCCACGTATGCCAGTACAACACCATGACGGGGACAGCTTACCCAGTGCAATGGATGGGCATTTCAGGGACAGCCCAGCAGTCCGTTGCCGTCCCTTCTCAGCCTGTGGGACCATTTCAGCCAGGGATAAGCATGCCAGCATTTCCAGCGTCGCCTGTGCAAACCCCAGCTCCCATCCCCCCAGGTCCCAAATGAAGGTGGCTGGCCAAAGGATGATAGAGATGGGGACTGTGCCTATAACCCATGATTCCATTCCTCTGCCTTGCATTCTGCGGCCTGGATTTTGGGGGGGGGGTGAATTCCCCAGCGCATCGGTGTGGTGGGAGTGGTGAGAGACTGCCTTTGCATTCTCCTCTTTGAATACTTGATTTAATTTTCTTTGGGGGGAATGTCTTTTTTTTTTAAGTACTTGAGAGAGCTTTGGCCTGTGCATCTCATTGTTCCTGAGGTGGACAAGCATGACCGTATGCTTCTTTTTAATGAGACTTCCTTGTCATTCTTGCCACGTGCCCCTTGTTTGCTTCTGTTGCTACTGTTTTGAGGCTAATAGTAGCTCTTCTTAACTTGTTACACATACCGCCATTTGAGTTAATTTACTTGAAGGGTGAGGGAGCAGCAGTGAAGAGTAACACCTTGGATTCTCTTTAATATTCTGTCTCCACCTGATTCATTGTCAACTCAGATCCCAGGCTAGCTAGGGGTAAAATTGACTGTATTTGTAGTATGGCTAGCTGTCACTGAATGCTGTCTTGAACTCTTATCTCCCCTGCCCCAACTGTTAGGCCTTTTCCTAGGGTCGAGGGCTGTTGAAGGAGGAGACATACAATTGTGGCCAATTAGTTCATTTTGCAAAACCTGTAAGATGTTCCTGGGCAATTCAGAAGAGCTGTTTATATAATGGCAGCTAGATCCTTATACGCACACTACATTCACAATAGATGCATTTGGGTTGTTAGCCTGATTTTTTGTACTTGAGTTGTGACCTTTTTTTTAAAGCTCATTTTGCAGCTGACACAAATCTTGTATCGTGGAGGGGGTGGGGGGCGGGGGCAGCAGCGGTGAGGGTGGGAGCAGTTGGGGGAAATTGTCTAGGGAGCTTTTTAAAACTTGTCCCATCTTGCCCATTTGCACTTCATTTGTGATCCATGCTTGACCCATGTTTTGCAGACTGAAAATTATGCGTGCAAACGGGGTCATTGCATTTAGTGGACTGCCTTACAGTGAATTAGATAGACTGACTCCTAGTTCAAATTATCAGACCCTCATTTCATCAACAGTATTTCAGGTACTCTTGTGAGATCGTTTTGACAGATTAGTTCGATTTGATGGTACCACATTGGCTTACTTGGACCATCAACTATTGGGGGAGGAGTCTTAATTTCCTGGGGTTAACATTCCTTTGTTCTTTGCTTCATTTATGCAGAGCCTTAGCAATTTTTTTCTAGTTGAAAAGTTTTAATATTTTGTGTACCAGTGGGTTGCTTCCTTTGAACCCCAGAGTCTTTAAAATATTTGCTGAGGCACACCTGGACTTGCTTCCCCCTCCATATATCTGGATTGAGAACGGCAAAGCTCTGCTTTCTTTTGAATTCACAGAGTTAAATGTTCATCTCTGGGGTGTTGTAAGAAATCTGCAATGCTGTTGGATGTTGAAGCTGGCTTGCTTTGGCGATGAATATTTTGAGCAAGAGGAAGGCGGAAGCTGCATCTCACTACAGTGTAGTTAAGACAAAGTATTTGAACTTCAACCAGTTTTGTCCCATTTAAAACAATGGACTTAAATCCTTTTAAATCAAAGTACTTTGGCTTAATGGTGTTGCAGATGGGGCTTATCAGGCCTACCATTAATGCTTTCTTTCTCCTTTTGGAGTAGTTACAGAGATGAACTCCGTGCTTGAGCGTAGCCTCTTAAAACGGCATCTGAAGCTTAATTGACTCCTAAAGCACCTAGGTGTTTTGTGGCTGTCTTTCCTCCCTTCCCTACCCTGGACAGAAGACCCCAGTTTCCCATGTATAATGCAGCCCCCTTGTTCCGCCTGCAAAGATTTGCAGTGCCTTGTGATAGATAATCTTTAGCATCTTTTCAGATTTTTACTGGAAAGGCGGGGAAAAAAAATAGTTGTAGTCTTTTGAAGTTTGATGATGTTTGAACATTGCATTGCTGTGCATCTCATAATGATGTTGAAGCAGTGGAATTATATATACTTTGACAGAAAGTTTCAATTTGAAAAACAGTGTTACATCTTTTTTTAAACATAAAACACATCCTTTATTTGTAATTGTTTTGTTCTTTTCTCGTCTCTTTTAAAATAGACATGTTTTCTAGTTAGGTAAGGACTTGCAGGAAAGCTTGGGATTTTGTGCTGTACTTGAAATGTGTTGCCAAGTTGGATAACTTGACATTCCTGATACCACAAACTGTTAGGAAATAGGACTGAGGGCTTCTTTATCTTTTTCCATAGCAATTGTGTGTGCCTTGGGTATAGCAGCAACACAGCTGTGTTTCTACAGTAGATACATAGTATGAATGGAAAGCATGTATCCTTGAACATTGCTGTATATGTATTGGGGATCCATTGGCTGGTCAAGGCTCCCAGGAATAGGTACACAGGTATATAGGATGCGCATCTGTCATTCACAGTTCCTGTATCTACTACGGGGAAGGGAAACAGTGATGTAATAGTGGTGCAGCTGTGGCAAACACGATTGTTGTGTGAAGTGTTCCTTAGCATCAGAGGCCAACTAGATGTATCAATGACAGATCTGTATACCAGGTTATTTCTGATTTCCTATAAAGCTGAAGTGGGGGCAGTATAAAGCACAGCACGGTTAGACATAAAGGGGGCTCTGAACCTGGGCTTTCCCCCGACAGCTTCTCTTTAACTGATTTTCTCCTGCTGGAACTCTGAGATTGGGAAGAAAGCAGGTTGGGGTGAAAGCGTTTTGCAACCCTCATCTGTCTACCCATGCTGAGTTTCTACTTTAACCCCCTACACCTTTACGGGAAATTGGCATGGCCCACATTCTGACACATAGTTTGCCACAAAATAGGCCAGATCTGTGTTTTTTTTGGTGTTTTTTTTGTATATATCAGTATCTCACAAATATGGGACTTGATTTTAGTTTAGGTCATGTAAAAAAGACCTTCAAGTGGTAACAGACCAGAATATGGCAAAGGCAGCCCCATCTTGGTCACCTTACTCTAATGCATAAGTTGCATAGACTTTCAAAGCCCTGCTTATGTTTCTTGAAATGTGGAACCTGAGGTTCTTCTTCTAAATACCTTAATGCTGCCAGAAAAATGTAAAACTGAATTAAAGTTTTGTTCGCATTTTGTTCACATCAGGCAGGGGTGGGGGAATTCTTTCCAGTCTAACTTATCATAGTAAGGACTACATAGCCTTATTCTTTCCAGGCTAGAACTCATCAAGAACTAAGTCTTGAAATTAAGCAGGGCTTAACTAGCATCAGAGTTTATGAAAAGCAGTCCCTTTTCTTGTAACTGGAACACTTCCTCTCCTCACCCCAGTTTTGAACAGAGCAGCCTTGTTTACAAGCAGTGGGAATGTGCATTTTCAAGACCATTATGTTAGAAAGCAAAAACCTGATTCCTATAGTCCTGTGGATAATGGGGGTGCGCAGGTTGGTGGTGAAGGAAATGCCCATTGTGTAAAGCTTACCTCATGTCTGTGTTCTGCAGCTTGTACATTGAGCCACATGTTCCATTCCACTTTGGTTGAAGTTCCCCAAAGAGCTGTTGCTTTACAGTTGGAAATAGGGGGCTCTGTTTTGGAAACCCTTACATGGTTTATTTGTCTGTCTTCTGATAAGAGTAGTGGTACTGCCCAATTTACAAACAACTGTGTCCCTTCAACAGCACTTGTATCCCCGCCTGTGGTGTTCAAGTTAGGCCGGGACTAGCAGAGGATAATTGGCTTCTGCCCAAATGTGGCATCCCTACTTTTCCACCTCCTCTCTTCCCTGTAACCTCTAGTAATGCAGAACAGGTGGCACGACAATCACCATGTTCTGCGTTTCTCCTTCTCCTCAAGTGGGGAGCATCATGACACTGCGTCACACATTTTGTATTACTAGACTGTATGTAGAAGAAAGCAAGTGATGTGGGACTGTTGTTTTCAGCCGCTGCGGTGCATCCTTTATAATGTCTACATCTTGCCTTATGTGCTCAGAGACATTGTTGCCGGTGGTGTATGTGCTAATTTTGTTCCGTCCTGCGGTAGCCCCTGGTTAAACGGGTTCTGCAGATTTTTGAAACGCTATCAAAACCTGTTTGACCTTAGATGACAGAAAAATGTAGCATGCATGTCACGGGCAACGCTGCGCCTACCATTTTCCAACCTGTGGGGTGGGGGGACTGAACTGCTTCCATCTTTGGAGCTGTGGAGATCTGAGTGACCCAGGCTAGAAATCCGAGAGGGGCACGGTCTAGTACATTTGACAAAAGAGGGAAAAAATATTTGATAGGTTTATGTTGGTTTTGAATATTTTGTGTTTAATGTGAAGCATTTGCCCTCCAATTTTCTTTCCCCCTTGCTGCTTACATTTTATTTTTCTGTCAAACGTGAATCCTGACAACAAGGAATCAAACTGTGAATTTGGTTTTTTGGGGGGTGGGGGGTGTTTTTAAAGGCACTTTTCTGCTGTGACACTTGAGACTAAGCTTGTATGATATGAACGGAATGTATCATTTTAATAACTGGGTGGGTTTTTCAGTTATATTCCAGCTGAGTTGGTTTTCCCTGTTACATTTGAAGTTTCATTTTCTTATCTACCTCATTTGTTAGTGCTGTTTAAATCTAGGCTGTGACGTAAACAACTTGTTCTACTGTTCCCATGTAATTCTTATAGTCTATTTTAAATCTGAGACAGTGTTTTGATACACGTGCTTCCCCCCCCCCCCCCCACAATTTCCTCTATGTAATTTGGCATGAGCAGCTCAAACTATGTTTACTGTTTTTAGGAGGATGTTTAACTTTCACAAGGAAGACTTCAGAGGTTTAGCCATCACCGTCAGTTTAACTTATAGTGACAGATGAATGAAAAGAACAGGCCATGCATTGTTCCTAGTGTATGTTGCAACTGGTTGCAGCGGCTTAGCAGAGTGTGTGACCCACTGCCTCATTAGTCTTCCATTCAGCATGGACTTGCTGTACGTGGGAAAAATGAGTTTGAAAAACTTTCTTTCTTTAGGAATTCTTCCTGCGTACTTGCATTGAATGATCGCTTACAAACTGTTGAGGAGCTGGTGCCAACATAATGCTCCTGGTCCTTTAACCATGGTTAAAGGATCAGCAGCAGGATGTGAGATTACACTGTCCCTTCTTCCATCCAGCCTGTACTCTCTTGGGTACAAATTCCTCCCACTCTGCTGGGCTTACCCATTGTTAAGCTTACCTTGGCACTGCTCTCCACCCTGGTTAATGCTAAAACCAAGGTTTGCTGTTTACCAGCATTTATGACCAATTTCAAATCTTTAGTTAATAGTGAATACCTGTGAGTGTTAACCATAGCTAAGGTCTGGGCTGACATTACTTTTAAGCTGTGGTTAAGACCGAGGTGAGGAATGTGTGTGTGAGAGGGAAAGGAGTGCCCAAACCATAGCTTGATGCTTTAACCAAGTTTAAATGATCAGGGGTGTTACATTGACACAGGCCCTTTGCAAGGTGTGTTCAGAGTGTTTAATTGCATCTCGCGCAGTAACGTGAAATGTTCCTGGTAGTTTTTAATTCTGAAAACTAGCAACATTTTGTAAGAGTTCTGAGTTCTGCCATGTTTGCAGACTGTTTCATTTTTTTTAAAAAAATAACAAGTTTCAATAAATTAGGTGAAGTTCGGTTTAATATCTTTCAGAATATCTCCCTCCCTCCCTCCCCACTCCACTCCCAAACTGACCTATACAGCAGGTAGACGATGGAAAGGCTAAAAAGTAATTCTTTAGGAAATCATTAGACAAGCTTATTTCTCTTCCTTTGTTTTTTTTTCTCTTTTAAATACTGATATTTCTGGTGTTTGATATCCTATCCCACATCCAAGTGGAAGAGCGATAATTGTGAGCAGTGTAGAAATAAAATTGGTCCACAGGGTCAAATCCAACTCTTTGCATTTGCACAGCTGTTCTCAAGGCCCTAGTACTACAATTCATGTGATATAATTCTCCACCCAGGTCCCCCAGAACCTTCAAGTAAACCTGCAGTGACCAAGACTGCTAGCACAGTATGAACTTTTGTCTAACGCTTTGCCACTTTTGATTATCGCCACAGATGTAACCTGCTGTGAAGCTAATGGACCTGAGCCAACTTAAGTCAGCAATGATTCTAGCATTTCATGTTAGGAAAATGCATTTTGATCATCTCTTCATTCATCTTGTTCTTTAGTGGTGGTGAGTTGGGTTCCAGTTCAGACAAATGTTTAAAAGTCCAAGTATGTGTGTTATAAACTAGTCGCTAAATTGACACCTTACCTGTCTCCTCCTACATATAATGGCTACTTCACAGGACATATTTCCTATGTAGAGTCTATTTCCCTGTAGAAAAACCGTGAATGCCATTGTGTGAAATATGGCATGAACATTTGCTTCGTTGCAAGCCAAATAAAGCATGAGTTAGGAGCCAATGCCTGCAAGAACCTGTGTACTTGCTGCCTTATACTTCACACATGACGATGTACACTGTTTTTTCTACTGTGAAATTGCCTATATTCAGGGGGGAAAATATCATGTGTGAGGTGACAGTGTGCTGCTTTGTTTGTACCTGTTACATGCTCCAACTGATCCCTTGTAGAGACCTTGAGGCCGTCATTTTAACGCGACAGAAGGATGGGGGATGCAGAGGAGAGAAGTGTTTACCTGTAGCTCCAAGTAGCATGGAAAACATTTTGTTGGAATTTGTGGTAATATATACCCACATTACACTGCAGACATTCGGGGCCACACTTCAACATGAATAGCTGGATGCTACAATGAAAACCCTAACCCTTTTATTCTCCCCCTCCAGGGCCACAGATTTAACTTGCAGGGCTAGGAAACAGCTTCTGTTCTGTTTTCTAATGCATCCAAGGAGTGGGTTGCATGTGGCTTTGGTTAATTTAAGCCGCAGAGAACCTCTAGCTATAGTTCTGGCAGCCATTTTGGAAGTGCAATTGTCTTTTAAGATACCTAATATTTCAAACAAACAAAAAAACCCACCTCTCAGTTAAAACTTTGTATTCTATTTGGAGAGGGGGGTTGTGGGGAGGGGGGGTTGCGAGAGATTACTGAGGAGCATGCAGGCCTAATACAACAGCATGATAATTTCAGGTATATGCTGTGAATAAATGTCTCCTTGGATTTACAGACATGCTGGCAACTTCTCACTTTCAGAAATAGTTTTTATGTATGTGAATTATACTTTAATGTAGCATCTTAGGACTTATTTTTAAGGGCCCCCCTTTGGACATTAAGGCTGAGATTTTTAAGGCTACATAGAGGATGTAGGCGACCGGTTCATTGTAACAGGGATGAGGCATCCCATTCAGTTTTTGAAAAATCATAGCCCTGAACTTAGTGGTAGAAAATGAATGTCTTTTATCAGCAGTTGTTTCCATGTGTTTTTTTAATTATTTTTGCAAGCTGTGAGTTGACTTCATTTGTACACAACCATTAACAAATATTTTTTTAAACTGTTACAAAGGAAATAAAGGCTGTGTTGGAAAAAAAATCCTAATTAAATATTGTCTCGATCTTACAAAGTTGCCGCTAAAGGGGAAAAAAAAACATAGGACATGTGCTAGGTTAATAATTTGATTTACTGTAATGGTTCATGCCCGGAGAAAAAATTTGCATGGGAATAAATCTTAACAGATTCTTCTCTGTACTCAAAAGGTTTGGGTACAAAATGTTACGAAGTAAATGTATTCAGTACCACACAACAAAGAGCAAACTATAAGAACGTAAAACTTGTATTAAATACAGTATTGCAACAAGGGCCAGCCCAAGTATAAAGGGAAAGGCAAACTAACTTCCCAAGGTGCTAAAATTCCAGGGGCACCTGCCTCAGCTGTGTTTTGAAAGAGAGTCACGGGACTGTTTGCATGACACAACAGCCCACCATGGGTTATTTAACAACCCTCTGTTTTAGAGTTTTATGAGGGTTGTTTAACAAGAGGATTTGTAGCAGAATCCACAGTGGCCAGGCTCACATGGCATGGTGCAACCCCCATTTGGGGGTTGCATAATCAAAACGGCAGCTGCAAGTGCAATTTAGGGTTATTTAACTCACAACAACTCACAATGTTGTGTGAACCGGGTCAGTGTCTTTCTCAAGATCACCACCATCTCGCACTCTTTTCTCTCTTGAATATCTTCAATGATGGTTCAGAGATGATGATGACTGAGAGGCTGAATTCGGACGACACAATAAGCAACCGGGGGTGGGGAACAATCGTCAGTTGTATTGACTATTGTGTCGTCTGAATGCTGCCATAGTCAACTCAGCGCTGATCCTAATCCACACCACAGTTGATTATTTATTACCATGTTGTGTGGGGAGTACCCCCTAGATGAACAACTGTAAAGTTGATTATTACCCCCACCATTGACTATCGTGTTGTCCAAATTCAGCCAGTGTGTGTGGAATTGTGGTGATGTTAACATAAGATTTCCTCCCCCCACCATCTCTTTCTCTCTCACCTCTACTGACCCAGTTGTAAAGGGGAGGAAATGAAGAAGTGATAAACATTAAACATGATAATGAGAAAATAGTATCCCATCCACCTCTTTATCATTCAATTTATCATTGTTAAGTTGCTCAATTTACAATAACAAGGAAATAAAGAGTATGGCTCAATTCAACACATTAATCAACTGATGGTGGGGAAAACAATAGTCAGTTGTGTTGCTTATTGTGTTGTGTGGAGAGTAACACGCCACTGACAAACTACTGACAGTATGCTAATCCGCCCAAATAAACCACTGAGAGAAACAACTGGCTTGCAAGTTGTTTAGCTTGAAGCCAATTGTTTAAAGTGTTGTGTGGAGGGGTGAGTGTGTTAATGGCATGTGGTGAGTGGGTTAAAACACAAGCCCATTGAGGCAGGCGGCAAGAGCGACCAAAGCAGCGGCTGCCACTCTGCTACAACTGGTGCAACTTGCAGAGGCTGCTGGGATAGAACTGGGAGGAGGGAGGGTGGGGAGAGGGGCAGGGGTTGTGTCAGTCAAATGCTGGGTTGACTATTAGTCCACTCAACGCCAGCCCCAACCACCCAGTTGTGTAGGAATATGTTGTGTGGGGAGTACCCACAAAATAACCAACTGGGAGTTGGCTATTCAACCTACCATTGACTAATGTGTTGTCCGAATTGAGCCAGAGAATATCTTATTTGCCAGCCCTAGCCTACAGCTTATTGAATATGTATTTATGTAGATTATTTATGTAGAAGAAAGGTTATACCCATATCATGGGTTGCCACCTGCCTCACCTCAGTCATTGGCAGCAGGCGGGGTGGGGCGGTGGAGGTGGGCAAAGAGTGGCCTCTGTCCAAGCAGGTTAATATGTATATCAAGTTAATCATAGAATAATAGAGTTGGAGGGGGCCTATTGAGTCCAACCCCCTGCTCAATGCAGGAATCCACCTCAAAGCATACCTGACAGATGGCTGTCCAACTGCTTCTTAAAGGCCTCTAGTGTGGGAGAACCCACGACCTCCCTAGTAATTGGTTCCATTGCCGTACTGCTCTAACAATCAAGATACTTTTGCACAGACATATTTGTGAGCTATACATTCATGTTTGATCTCAGTGGTGACGCACATATACCAGAAATGAACAGACAATTGCGTACTTCTTCTTGTGCAAGTAGGGTTATTTGTCAGTGTAAACTTGACCTATTGCTTGTCAAGTACTGTGAATAGGAGATAGACAGTGTTTCATGGTGGATAAACTGCTCCCTGCTGGTTGCTGGGATACTTGCAAAGCATGCTAGACTAGGTGGACCTTGATCTGATCCAGCACGGCACCTTTTGTATTCTTAAGCACGATTTAACACATGGAGTAGCTATGTCTTAACCATTAAAAGGTTCTGACCATGCAATCTTACTTTGTAAGCTGCCCTGGGAAACCACACGAGACTTAATTTAGTCCATCCCTTTAACACCCAATAATTTGTTGAACTGATGTTGTAAAATTTTGTACCCTGTGTTTTGGGTACTATCTGGTACAATCTCAAATAGCCTGAATTTTTAGATTTATTTTAGAATTATTTTTTAAAAATGTTACATATCATGCAATGCAATTATCAATCACAAGAGAAATCACATGCATGTATGTACAGGCACACATACACAATGGCTCAATTCGGATGACACTGGTGTGGGGGAAACAATCGTCAGTTGTATTGACTATTGTGTCGTCCGAATGCTGCCATAGTCAACTCAGCGCTGATCCTCATCCACACCACAGTTGATTATTTATTACCATGTTGTGTGGGGAGTACCCCCTAGTGTTAGGGTTAGGGTTAGTCAACCCACCATTGACTATTGTGTCATCCGAATTGAGCCATAGTCCATGCATTCTGAGCCTCAAATAGTTGTGGCATGAGCCTCCTCCTGGTTAGGGATGGGAAACATATGGCCTTCCATACATAGTTGCACTGCAATTCCTATCATTCCCCACCATTGGCTATACTGGCTAGGGCTGATGGGAGTTGCAGCCAACAACATTTGGAGGACCACACATTTCAAGGTGATGCACACAAACAAAATAGTAGATTCTGTTAGATACTGTTAAATGTGCATGCTAAGCACTGGGGTACTTTAATATTTGTCTTGCCATTCCTCCAAGAAGAGTACGCCCTGCCTCCCGCTACCTATCCTCACAACAACTATGTCAGGTCGAAATATTCCACAATCCAGAGTCAGGCGCAGTTTTTATTAGGATCAACCAAAATATAACAAAATAATGAGCAAGCTTTCAAGTCCTCCACAACACTTCATAAGGTTGGATATGAAGCACAGCCCAATCCTATAGTCAAGCTTACTTTGAAGTAACACACACTTGCAGGTAAGTGGTTGCAGTTTGGCTGCATGGTACTTGCATTATATTATGGGGTTCCAACAGATGCGGCACCAGAAAAAAAAATCCGGGGGGGGGGCACAGAAAAGGTAACGTATATTTCTAGGTGGGCAAGATGTGTCCCATGTGTTAGTATCGCTGAAAGAAAATTAATGGTATATTTGACATTAAAATTTCCATCGTAAACATACCTCAGAAATAAATGGGGAAGAGGTTACTTTAGGCCAATATCACAGAAGGGGAAAATAATTTTAATTTTGAAAAATATTAATTTGTGGTATTTCATTTCTTTTTTTTACTATTAGACACCCCGTATATAAATAGTAAATTAATTCTGTCTCCTGTAGGTCAGATGCAAAATACATAGCCGTTGTTGGCTCGAGAGCTGCATCTGAACTGTAAACCCCCCCCTGCAGAGATGATAATATATGGATGCACTTGTGTATGTTACAAGTAGTGACAGGAGTCCAGCAATTGGGGGGGGGGGGAGTGGGGTGGTGAGCTCCTTATTTGCAGAGGTGCTTAACCACCCCCCCGCAGTGCCACCCCTTGGTTCCAAGCCACCAGCATTTTGCTGGTACCTCCAAAATTTCATCCTGGCAGAAGAGGGAGAGGTAAAGCCAGATTGGAGTGGGGGTGGGGGTGCAGTTTTTCTACGATGCATTTTGGAAAAAAGGACATAATTTTGGGGTGGGGGAAATCAACAAAGGTTGCTTTGTCTTAGAGGGGGAAAGACACTTTGCACATGGTCATGGGCACGTTGCCCTAGGAACTATTTAGAAGCATTCCACGCGCTGGAAACACCGCTATGAACGTGCTTAGAGAAGCTCAGGCTACCGGAGCATGGTATGTATATATATGTATTTTCTACCGCCCAATAGCCGAAGCTCTCTGGGCTGTTCGCAAAATCCCAAGGGACACACTGCGAAACCCGGCGGGCTGTGCCGTTTGCTTGGATGGTTTTCCACGTAAGAGCAGGCAGGTGTGTGTGAGAGACTGGCGAGGGGTGAGGGAGCCGGGAGAAAATATACCTGCTGCTAGCTCCGCACGAGACTTCCCAATCCTCTTGGCGGTCTGCGTGCGGTGGCGGCGCCCTGGAGACCCGGGCAGCGGGCACACGGGGCTAGCTAGGCCTTCCATTCTCTCACTTTAGTAATATGGTCTATTGGTTTGTCGCCCAGGGCTTATAATAGGGTCTCTTGCTCAGCAACCTACCAGCTTTGCCTCGTATGTTTGTTGAAAACTGGCTGTGATGACTACGTGCTACAGCAGTTAAGGTTGGCGCAAATCCTGTGCACGCTTAGCCTATCTACATTACTGCTTCAAAACGGTTTATAACGGTTATTAGCCGGTTTAAAACTTACAAACCGTTTTAAAGCAGTAGTGTAGATCTGTGGACTTACTCCTGAGTAAACGAGTAGAGGTGAGGATCGGGCTGCTTAAATATATGGCGTTATTTTCCCGTAAGTCAGCCTTTTCTCGCAGCCTAGCATCCTCTCTCCAGCTGCGTGGGACTACAACTCCTATCATCCCCCAGCGGGCATAGGGATGGTGGGAGCTGTAGGTCCGACGCAGCTGGAGGGAGGGCGCCAGGTTTAAGTCTTGAGAAAATGTAGCCTAGCTAAAGTGAAGAGGACGCTGGGTAGTGTCGTTCTCCCACGACATGGCGTCGTAATTGAGGGTCTGAATGGAAGCTGAGGGGAGGTGTAAATCCTGCTTCCAATACGGTGGTGGTGGAAATTTAGACTACATCTCCCAACATGCGAAGCAGGCCAGAGACGTGACAATATGGCGGCATTGTTCCTCGAACAAATAGCTCAGCTCCCAATGCCAGGTGGCCTGGGTCCAGTTATGATAGCCGTGGGCTGGAACAGTTTTATTTTCCTTGAGGGTGGGAAAAACTACATTCCCGTGAGCCTGCGCGCCAGCGAGATCTCAATACGAAATGAAAACGTACGAAGGACTTATGGTAAATGCGCGGGGCTTGCTGGAACTTGTAGTGCTACTAAGCATGTTTGCAATAAGCTCCGACTTCCGCACCTCTCATGAGGCTGAATGACGTCGCTAGAGAGAAGCGCTTATAAAAAACATGGCGGGGCTCTCCGATCATCGGGAGTTGTAGTCACAAATTGGCTTTCCTTCCGTTTAAGCCGGTTTGAGGAGAAATGTTTTCCCCGTGGGACTACAAGTCCCACAAATCTACGCGGCGCAACGAAAGCACAAGGAAATCATGATAACATGGTGGCTTGTTCTGTCCTGCCGGGAGTTGTAGTCTCATTATCTCGTACGGTTTTCTATCTAATAGAGATCAGGTCGAAGTGAAACTACATTTCCCGACGGGCTATAGTTTTAGCTCAGGGAAAGGAGGAGGAGAGGAGGCAGGAGGAGGAGGAGAAGAAGAAAGCTACAACATGGCGGCTGCATCCATTCCCCAGAAGTGGGAGCTGTGAGAAGCGAAGCCCCAGGAGCTGGAGCAGCTTTGACTGTGCCGGGTCCTGGTTTCGGGGTGCCAGCCCCTTGGCCTTCCCCGTTCGCCTTAGCGGAAGTGGGGCCTGCACCCTTCAACCGTGCAAAGCCATGGGGGTGCAGGGCTTCCAAGAGTTCGTGGAAAAGCGCTGCCCGGGGGCAGTGGTGCCTGTGGACCTGTTGAAGCTGGCACGGGCCGTAGGGGGCCGTGGAGGTGGGGGCCCTGCCTACTGTGCAACCTTCCACCCTTCAACTGGCTACCCCCACCCTGCTGGGGCTGCACCGGGGCTGGGACCTATGGTTGGTGCTAGCCCATACCCACACTCGCAGCATGCACCAGGGTTGGCACCCCCAGCACCATGCCCAGCTCGACTCCTGGTGGATGCTGATTCCGCCTTGCAGCGCTTGTACGGCGGCTACCAGACAGACTGGGTGTGTGGGGGCCAGTGGAACGCTATGGTGGGTTACTTGGCTGCCCTCTCGCAGGCCTGCCTCTACCAAGGTGGGCTGGAGTTAGCTGTCATCTTCAATGGAGGGCTTGGAAAGGAGAGGCTGCCTGAGTGGGGCAGGAAGGCTCAGGCTGAGAGACAGACAGCTCAACTTATTGCTGGGCACGTGGGCAACAAAGGTACCCCACCACCCCGGGCCTGGTTTCTTCCTCCCGCCTGCTTGGGGCATTGCGTCCGCCTGGCCATGATTCGGTTCCGGGTCAAGGTAAGGTCCATGTGACCCCTCCTGAATACATCCCATTGCATCTTGTTGAGTTCTACCTTTGCCATTTTGAATATCTCAGTATTGGATCTTACGCTCTTGCGCCATAATCATCTCCCTCCAACCAATTCTATTTGAAAGGGCATTTTAATCACATTTCTGGTTACTTTTCATTTGTTTCTTTCCAAGCACGGTCTTCCAAAGCTTCACCCCATCTCAGAATCCCTTGACACTTGTTGCCCTCCCTGATTGGCAGTAGTGAACCTTCCAATATAGTAAAGGCTCCATTCCTATTAATTTCTCAAAGGCCTTTCCCTCACTTTATCTGCGGCTGATACCTCTTCTTGCCTACCTTTTATTTCACCCTACGTGCATTTAATGCACTTTCCAGTCCATTACATTATTGGTAAAACCAACATGTGGGTTGAAGTGGACATGCATGTCAGAGACAGATAGATGTTGCTATGGAGCCCTCTTTCAGAGTTTACAACAAGCCTACAGAAGTTATTGGCCCTCAAAAATCTGTATTACCCTGCACCTAAAAACATACCTAATTTAACCATTTATGGTCTATTGACAGACTGACACCATAAGCTATTGATCAAGGCGTCTTGGTCAATTGGAAGCAGTTCCTATAGGCCCCCAGGCGAGTAGTTATTTATAAATTTTATACCATGCTTTCCACACTAGGTGTTCAATTTATAAGCTTGTCATGGTCTACCTCAGCCTTTCCCAACCTGGTTTCCTCCACCAGCAATGATTTCTGTCATCGCCAGCTACTGGTACTAGCTGTGAGATTATAGAAGTTGTAGTTCAGTGCACCTGGAAGGTTGAGGAAGGCTGCTCTACATCTTCTCCATCCTTCTGTCCTTAAAAACAAAGCAAACAAAAAAGACCTTTGCATTATTGTCCTGCAAAATATATCTCTTTCCAAGGTATGGAGTTGTGAATGCTTCCGAAGCTAAGGTCTGGTGTTAAACTTGCATTCAGCTGAAATAATAATATGTACTAATTCTGAGCTACCTCAGGCAGATCTCAGCCTAAGCAACTGTGCAATGAGAAATAGCTCTCTCTTTGGGGCCAGAATTAATAAGAATGTTTGTTGCCTGCTTAAGCCAAACCTGGACAATTAGGTTGAAATCAGCCAAAGATCCCTATATGAATTGAGTTTTTTTCTATGCTTATATACTGGTTTTCCACTAGAAAAATCAAAGTATGTTCATTCTTTGTTATTTCTTGTTTGCTAGAAAAATGTGAACTGGCCTGGCATATAAATAATGAGAATCTAATCTTTTTTTCTTGTAGTGCTTGAAAAATGCTGAGGAACTCACAATTTTGAGGTTGTAATAAATCCTATGTTTGAAATTAAAAATAATCAAACCACCACAAATCTTGCACTTTCTTAGTGCCTTAAACATACCTGGATGTGTAGCTGCTTCAGTAGTCTTCCACTACAATGAAAAAAAATAGTGATATAAGAAGCTAACTTTTCATACGAGAAAATGACGCATGATTAGAACCCACAGCTTCTGGCTCGCACAACAATTCCTCTTCATCTTGTCCAGTAGTCTCTTTTTTCTGTGGCAGGCAATACTGGCTCCTGGTAGTTTCCAACTGGTATTTTGATAGAAGAAGGAGAAACATGCCCTACTGCTGGTCAAATATGAGAACTTTGTATATGTTCATTAATGTTGAGCTGGTGCATAATTGCAAGTTCCAAACCATTGTATATCCCACTCTCATGATTTCTTGATCCCTATTATCAGGCTTTTCCAAGGCCGATCAAAACCTTTTTCATATTTGAGGGTAACAATTTGAGAAGATCAGTGCTGCAGAATAATTGCAGTCATGACCATAGTGAGCTGCAGTTTGTGTATCTTCGTGGCTCATAAAAATATAGTACGACTCCTGTCATTTATGTGGTACACGTATGCTATTAGTTGCTGAGCTGCATATCTGCTGTGTAGAAACTGACTTGGTTATTGGCTTTTGTAAAGAAAATCTGTGGTACAATGTGCCTGGTTGCAGAGGGAAAATACAGGATTTCAGCTAATTTTCCCCAAATAGCTGCATGCAGGCTCTTGAGGCCAAAGGTAAATTGGCAAAATTGGCAAGCAAAGGCTTGGAGATCAGCTGAGATTGAATAAGCTGTAGAAGCAGCTGACCTGAAACAGATGAACTTCAAATGCAGCCTTACTTAGTGTGTGTGTGTTCACATGACCATTTTGATCATATTTTGAAAAACAGTTTTAAAATATTGGACATGATGTAGCCCACTGAAGCACCTCTAAAGTCCTGTTGATTTCAGCCAGACTGTTTAATATATGCTTCAGTTGCTCCATTTGAAACCAGCAGGACATAAATGTGTTCAACTTCTGGATTGTCCCAATAGTAAATTAGTGGAAGGAAGGGGAAGTCCTTGAGCTCAACTAAGTTTCAGTATCACTTTGACCAGTTCGGCCGCTATCCTCTGCTATGGTCAAGATGCAAAAAGTCACACAATTAGTTCCACACTTCTAAGGACGTTTATGGCTTGTGTTTCATGAACAGCAGCCCCTGTGCCATGTAGCAAGCCCATTTTGAAAATGATGGGGGTTTCAAAAGCATATTATGATATGATATGAAGGACTGCTGATCCAAGTGTGGAAAGTCAAAAACAAATAAATCCCAAATCAGAGCCAAGATTCCTGGTTTGCCTGTGAGTGTGTTAAATTCCATTATAGCTGCTTCCCTTTCTCTAAGAGTCCGAAATTTTGCATTAAAGAAATCCTAGACTCTGCAATCCAGTATCTATGCTTGGAATATGGTATGACATTCATGAAGCAAATGTGTCTTATTTTGTTCTGTTTTATTTATTTCATCTCATTTCATTTCTATACCACCCAATAGCCGAAGCTCCCTGAGCAATACACAAAAATTTAAACCACAAGGTACAGCATAAAACTCAAAATACGGAAGCTTAAAACCACAATATAAAATTACCACCAGAATAAAACTTAGCAACAATGCAGAGATTTAAAATACAGATTTAAAACAGCCGAGCTAAAAGACTAGGATGCTAAAATACTGGGAAAATAAAAAGATCTTTACCTGGTGCTGAAAGGAGTATAATGTAGATGCCAGGTGAACCTTTCTAGGGCGCTCATTCCACAGCCAGGGTGCCACAGCAGAAAAGTCCCTCTTCCTGGTAGCCACACCCTCACTTCCTTCGGCAGGGGCTCATGGAGAAGGACCCCTGAAGATGATCTTAGGGTCCAGGCAGGTACATATGAGAGGAGCCGATCCTTCAGATAATCTGACTCCAAGTTGTTTAGGATTTTGAATGTTAATACCAGCGTTTTGAATCAGGCCTCAACATGGACTGCCGTAATGTGGACTCGTTGGCCAGTCCCCATTAACAATCTCACTGCCCTATTTTGGACCAGCTGAAGTTTCAAAGGCAACCCCACATAAAACATAATCCAGATGAGAGGTTATCAGAGCATGGATAACTGTAGCTAGGCTATCTCTGTCCAGAGAAGGACATAGTTGGTATATCAGCCTAAGCTGATAAAAGGTGCATATTACATTTTAGTTGTTTGCTTCCCCATTCCCCAAAGTGCTTGGAACTATTGGGTATCCAGTGTTTGTGGGTGCTAGGGGGGGAAAAGAATTGGGCTCTTAAAACAGAATCAAGAAGTGTCTAGATGCAAAGTAATAAAGACTGAGGATTCTTGCACAATGAAGTACAGTCGCTTTCTGCTAGATTTCCCACTGAGACCCTGCATTTAGCAGAAATGGTTCTTTCCGTTTTAAGATCCTCTTCCTGGACAATTGAGATCTAGAAACATGGGTGGGTGGGGGGCTTAAAAACAAAAGCTCAGCATCTTTGGCCATATTGTGTGTTGTCTGACATGATTTTAGCCATGTAGACTTCAAGAGCCTTGACCTTTTGCTCTTAATTTTCATCCCTAGGATTTTGATTATGAAGGATATCCTGCATTTTTTTTGCTTGGGAATGCGTTTTGGCTCTGGTTGACCTATTTGGATAAAATTTGGATATGGTTAACCTACCACCCAAAGTTATGTGTATGTGGGGTTCTCAAGCTCATGTCCCACTGCAGGCTGGGGGAGAATGTTTTCACTCTAGATACTGGTAGCATAGCATCAAGATTAATTGTTTTTACTTCACTGTTCTAACTTTAAAAAACACTCGAAGAGGCTTACAAAAACTCCATCAAATAATAATTGTAAAACCTAGCAAAGGCTAAAACAGGTGGGCAACATGGTGCCTGTGCCCACATGGGTACCTTCCTTGGCAGCCACTGCGGGACCCCACACCTCTCATTTTTTAAAAGATGAAATACATACTAATGTTTTGGTACTCGCATTGCTGTTTTCTGATTGTTGCTATGGTTCTCAAATTCCCCAACACACACACTCCCTTTAAAGTGGCCACTCATCTCTCCAGGCAGAAAAGGTACAATAAAATTTAAGGTCCCCAGTAAAATAATCAACAGGAATGCCAAGTTGTTGTGTTTTTGCTGAAACAATAGGTACAGGAAACATGGAAGGACAGAAATTTTCAGGATAATTATCTAGGATACTTGAGAGGCAAGCGGTACAGAGGCACATTTGTATTTCTGGTCCAATGAAATGAAACCCCCAAAATTGCCTGGGGTGGGGAGGGGAACAGTCGGAAAGAAGCTCACTGCTCATATGAATTGCCTTGTGTGTAGAGATGTAAAATTTCCAGGAATTTTGAAGCCATGGGAAAAAAGTTTTTCCCCCGGGAAAAACAGAAATGTTCGGGGGAAATGAAAAAAATGCAATATTAGCATTTTTACAAATTGAAAGTCGCTTTGTTACTTTAGGAACATAAAATGTAATTATATACAACTTGGTTTGGCATAAAATTGTCACATTTGGTATGTTAAAAGTACAGTGTATTCAAACAATTATTACAAATTGAATTTACTTCTTTACATTTTTACTTTTTTTTGTAACAAATGGAGCTACAAGGTCCTGAACTGGAGGGAACGCCTGAACTGGAAGGAACCTCTTTGGTTTTGCCAGTTTATGAGGGGCAGGCAAAAAACAATTTTGGGGAAAAAAATAGAAGAAACCATCAACATTAGTAACAAAGAAAATTATTTATGGCTCCACTAGTCCTCCACAGCATCAAGCAGACGTAAAGCACCAATTTCCATAACCCATTTTTCTTCATGTTTTTCAATTTTTTCAATTTTTCTGGGAAAAAAACAAAAATGGCTTTGGGAAAATGACGGAAAAAAATGTTTTTTTCTGAATTTTTCTGGGGGTTTTCCGGGCTTTCACATCTCTACTTGTGTGATGAGACCAAGGTTCAGAGGTGTTTAGCTACCACAGCTAATACTATTTGATGGACACATCCTCAATGAATTTATCCAGTCTCTTAAAAACAAAAGCTATCGCTAAGGTAGTGGCTGGTTCAGATGACATACTGTGGCTTGCTTTTTGTGGTTTATTTAAAATTACATATGCCACCCCCACTCATGTCGTGTGGACATGGGTTATGTGAAAATGTGGGTTATGTGAGGGTTAAACAACTCTGAAACAGACCATGGGCTATGCAAAGGTTGTTTTCCCTCGCATAACCCATGCTCCCATGGTTCACATGACATGACAACCCCCGACTGGGGGTTACATATTCAAAATGGTGGCTGCATGCACCACAGCCTCACCATGGGTTAAATAACCCACAATGGGCTGTCATGTTGTGCGAACTGCCTTGTCAATGTAATGATACATTGTTTCCCAGCAGCTACCACTGTACCATATTTAGGAGGTCCGTTTCACACTTTTTAAAGGGCCTATCCCTTTAAGCCTTTAGGGTAGGCAAGATGTAGTGAAAGTTTTGAACCAATTCCACCATACATCATTCTCAAACAAATGAGAACAGACAGCATTATAAGAGAAGCTTGTTTCCCAGAAATGCCTATAAGATGTAATAATTTTCTTACTGGGGGTGAAGGGAATAAAGCCCTTAAGATCACAACAACAGGACGTGATTGCTTTAATGATAAATAGTTGAACAATAAGGTTGTGTTGGAGCCCTATCAGAGAAGCCAGAACAGGCCTTTATGTTGTTTGTCAAAATTCTCATTTAAAACATTTTAAAATCCTCTTTTGAGCAATTATAAACACTCATGTTCTCCCTGCTTTGCCTTGGTTTTTAAGAATTTGTCTTCTTTCCTTTTTTATTTCTTAGGACACAACTCCTATACATGTTTTGACAGGGGGGGAAAGTCCTACCATTCCCAGCAACTGGAGAATGCTGGTAGTTGTAGGACTTTTTTCTGTCAAAGCATGCTTAGGATTCCACCCCTAGACTCCTTTTCTCACTCAAATAGCCTTCTAGGCCAGTGATCATCCTGGCTGGGAATAATGGAAGTTGCAGTCCTACACATCTGGAGGGCACCAGGTTGGGGAAGGCTGGTAGAGTGTATATATCCTTTGATAAACAAGAAGAGATGACTGTTGATGATCCACTTGATTTGACTGTGGAATACTTATTTAAAAAGGTTAAACCAAGTGTGCATGTTAACATTTGCAGTCTCTGAACTTTAGAGTTGTACGTTCCCACACCCCTTCCTTCCCCTTCCCCTCCCTCTCTCTTCTTCCATCTACTATTCTTAATTCCTCCCTTTCTTCATGAGCACTAACCTGGTTAGTGTTGTATCTGCAGTGGCTGCGTTCACATGTAACACATTAAGCCAGGATTTAACATCACGTGTATGATCCTCTCGGATGTGTGTGGGCTCCTCTTCTCACATGGCCAGAAAAAGACTCCGGTTGAGTTGAGTTTTACTTTCCTCAGTTCCTAGCCTGTCGTTGTGTGTGAACCGGGTTTTAAGCAAATTTTACTCCATTGCTGCCATGGATTGTTTTGCTGGCTGGTTTAGCCAACTAATCTCACAATTCTATGCATGATTAAACAAAAAAAAGTCCTACAACTCCCAGCATTCCCCAGCCAGCCATGTTGGTTGAGGAATCCTGGGAATTGTAGGACTCCCCCCCCCCCCCATCATGCATAGAATTGTGCCCTTAACCATGATTCCTGGTTTGTATGTAGCAACAAGTCAGAAATCTGGGAAAGTGAAAGTAAACTCAGCCTTGCAGGAGGAGTTGAGGGGAAACACGCCAGAGTGTATGCTTTCCCCAAGGCTCTCAGAGGCTTATGCACTTAATTCTAAATCCTGGCTTAGCATTGCATGCGAATTAGACCACATGAACCATGATTAGCGAACACTTACATGACCTCTAGGCATTTTGTTTAAAGGCTTTACACCTTTCTTCTCCTGAGTGGTAGTGCCCATTTTCCCTGCTATATATAAGTAGCAGGAATTGATGTGTGTAAATGAATTACTGCACAGTGAGGTCTGTGCTGGGACTTCTTAACAAAATGTATGAGTTGAAACAATTAGCTTTGTTATAGTGTGTGTGTGTTTGTATTATTTATGTATTATTGACATTTATATACTGCCTTATCTGCTAAAAAGCCATTGAGGCAGTGTTCAATAATCTTAAAAAATAAAAACATTTAAAAATAGTGAAAACGTTAACACTACACATTTTGAAAGGTACTCAACCGTGTCCCCTTTCTCTTCATTTCAGGTGTTCCAGAGCCTGGAGGATCATCATCAGGAAGTGGTATCCTTCTTCCGGGAGAATGGCTTCCATGGGCTGATTGCCCATGACTCGGAGTATGCCCTCTGCAACATCCCCTCGTATTACAGCTCCCATGCCCTCAAGCTGAGCTGGAATGGCAAGAACCTCACCACCAACCAGTTCCTCATGCAAGAGGTGGCCAAGCAGCTTGGCCTCAAGCTGAGCAGCTTTCCCATCTTTGCTGCCTTGCTAGGTAAGTAGAAACTGTGTGTGCATTTACATGAGAGAGTGGCCTGGCTTGCATAACAGCCTGTTGTGGCTTAATTTCCCCATGAGGGCTGTTGCATAGCATCTGGGGCTCATGGGTGCCATCTTTACCTGGCATGTGCAAACCCAGGCAGCAGGGATTGTTTGAGGGTTAGACAGCCCTCAAATAACCCCTACCACCTGGGTTCACACGTCACGACAACCCACGGCAAGCTGGTTGCCATGCAAAAACAGCACCTGCGGGCACCTGGGCTCAGCGCCACAGCCCCTGTGGGTAAATTAGTCACAAAAATGCCTTTGTGCCAGGTAAAAGTAAGGTTGCGACTGGAGACTTCCACAGGGCCAATGGTGGCTCCTTTAGTGAGATTCCCAGAGGAGTTCTCCATCCAGTGGTCTCATGAGAATAGATGCACGTCCTCTACAGCCTGCATGATGTCTATGTGGAATCCTACATGTTAAATCCTTTCCAAACTCACAACCTCCTTCTCCATACATGGTGCCATTCAAAACATTTGGGCTTATTGAGTGTCAGATCTGAGCAAAAGAAAAAGAGAGAGGGTTAGGCTGTGTCCAGTGACTGGAGGAAGCCTGCTATGATGCATGGACTAGAAAGATTTTGGAAGGTCCTGTGGAGCTGCCTTCTATTGAATCCGGCCTTTATTGAGTCAGACTATCCAGCTTAGCATTGTTTCCTCTGACTGGCAGGAGCTGTCCAGGGTGAGACCCTTTAAACTGCGGCCTTCAGCTGCTTTCAGCCAGCATCACTCATTCAAATGAAGTTAGCTCTATGCAAATGTGCATCAATCCGCGAATGTGGATTTTCTGTTTGCCAGACTGTAGGCTTGTGCAGGTCGGCGTGTTCCTAGGGAAGGGTCTTTATCGTCTTGGTCTACCCAATTTGCCTCAATGTCAGTCAAATTCCTAGCAGGTGTATTCCAGTGAGACAGTCCCTGCATACCTGTGCCTTGCCCATTGGAATGGTGGAGAAAGACTTTGGGTTCTGGGGAGGGAGGGTTCGAATCCCATTGTTGTTTGTTGGCAACTGTTCTGTGACCGTGCTCTTCCTCTTCCCCCCCCACAAGGGAACCACATCCTTCCAGACGAGGATCTGGCTGCCTTCCATTGGAGCCTGCTTGGACCAGACCACCCACTGGCTTCGCTCAAGGTAGCGCTCCCTTTCCCTTGTCCCGCCTGGAGGGCAGCGAGGCAGGAAACATTGACTCGAAAGGGCGACAGGGACATTACCTTTAGGGAGAGGAGAGGAGTCTTGAAGAAAAGAGATTTTGTGATGGACATTTTTGTCCCCAGCTCTTGGGAGGAGATTTTCAAGGGGAAGTAGAGAGTGAGGGGAGGCAGGACGACTCAATTCTGTGATACACGCTGGGCAAGGAGGGAGCTCTTAAGAGGTAGAGACGGGGGCTGCAGCACTGGGACTCAACACTCCACATTCTCAGTCCTGGAAAGAACTGGGAGGGATGTGATTTGGTCTGGAAACAGGAACTGCGACTTCAGGAATCCCCCCCTAGGTTTGGAGAGGTGTTGAGATATAATGAGGTTGGTCTAGGCGTAGGAAACAGTACTTGGGGTATCCTGTTTTACAGTGGGGCTGTTAAGTCATGATAAGCTGTGTTGCCCGTGGGCATCTTCCTGAACATTCAGTCCCTAACCATGGTTTTTTGTGTGTGCAAACCCAGCTGGGGAGGGTTATGCAAGGGTTAAACAACCCTTGCATAACCCTGGGACAGGGTATGAGTTTAACCTATTGGTTAATAGCCCATTGTTTAACCCTTGCATGATGAAGTCAGGTTGAATATTCAGGATGGCACCCATGAGCACTAGGGCTCATCGTAGCTTAAATAGATAAATTTAATAAATCGGCCATGATGAGCTGGGCGTGTCATGCAAACCCAGTCTATGTGTCTCCTAGTGGTGGTGAGAGACGGAGTGGCAGGGGGGTGGGTGTTGAATTTTTTTCTCTCTCTTTTTTTGTTTTGTACTGCTGCCACAGCTTTCTTAAGGCTGGAGGGCTTCTGATGGAAGGACATGGATATAACCACTGACAGAGAAGAGAACATGATGCACTTCTGGCCTGGCTTACTGGATTCACTCCTGTTCTCTACCTGTGTCATGGTCTATAATGGCCACATAGAAATCATCTAGAAAGGGTCTGAGCCAGTTCATACTTTATGCTATAGTCAGTCATATTTGCCAGATGTACCGTAATGTTTGGTGTTGCAGTTATAAAATTTATTTTTATATATATATATACACACATTTGTATCCCGCCCTATAATACAAAGATCTCACGGCGGCGTACAAATAAAACCATACAAACAATATAAAACAATAAATTACACAGCTAAAAATTAAGCCCTTAATAAGCTAAAACCAGTATAGAATTTTAAAACTGAAAAAACAATTAAAACGACGTGCAGTCTTGGTGAATTTAGCCATCGAAGGCTTTGATAAAAAGCCATGTCTTAACTTGGTGCCAAAATGAAGCCAGTTCCGGCGCCAGTCAGGCCTCCAAGGGGAGGGTATTCCAGAGCCAGGGTGTCACAACAGAGAAAGCCCTCTCGCATGTCCTATCATAATGTATGTCTCATGTTCGTGGGACGCGGAGGACGGCTGCTCCAACAGATCTCAAGTCTCCGGCAGGCATATATAGGGAGAGGTGCTCCCTCGACCGGAAGTGTATAGGCAGCCAATGCAATTCGTTTAAGACCGGTGTTATATGGTCTTTATAGGATATTCTGGTGAGCAGTCTAGCTGCTGCATTTTGCACCAGTTGCAGCTTCCGAATCTTCAAGGGCAGCCCCACGTAGAGTGCATTGCAGTAGTCTAGTCGGGAAATTACCAGTGCGTGTACTACTGTGGCTAGATTATCCCTGTCCAGGAAAGGCTGTAGCTGGCAGATCAGCCAAAGTTCACTTGGGCCCAAAGTACTCTGGGCCACGGAGTCCACTTGGGCCTCCAGTGACAAGGTTGGATCTAGGAGTACTTCCAAGCTACACACCTGCTCCTTTAGTGGGAGTGCAACCCCATCCAGAACAGGTCGCTTACCCAATTCCTGGGCTCAGGAACCACCAATCCACAGAGCTTCTATCTTATCAGGATTCAGCTTCAGTTTATTAGCCCTCATTCAGCCCATTACAGCCTCCAGGCACTAGTCCAGCACCTTCACCGCCCCAGCTGACTCTCACGACAAGGAGAAATAGAGCTGAGTATCATCAGCATACTGATGGCACCCAACCCCCAAACCCCTAATGACCTCTCCCAGTGGCTTCATATAGATGTTGAACAGCATGAGGGATGGAATAGAGGCCCCGTGGCACCCCACAGCTTAATAGCCATAGGGTGGAACAGGAATCCCCCAATACCACTCTCTGGAATCAGCCCTGCAGGTAGGAGCGGAACCACTTCAACATAATGCCTCCTACTCCCATCTCGCAAAGCCGATCCGGTAAGATACCATGATCAATGGTATCAAAAGCCGCTGAGAGCTCCAGGAAGATCAACAGGGTAGCACTCCCCCTTTCTTTCACCCAGAGTAGGTTGTCGGTCAGAGCAACCAAGGCTGTTTCAGTGCCATGCCCTGGCCGGAAACCAGACTGAAATGGGTCCAGATAATCAGTTTCCTCCAAGAACGTCTGAAGCTGCCCAGCCACCACACGCTCAAGCACCTGGCCCAAAAAGGGGATATTAGCGATGGGGTGGTAGGTCTCACATACCTCTGGGTCCAGGGAGGTCTTCTTCAGGAGAGAGTGCACTACAGCCTCTTCCAAGGCAGCAGGCACCACCTCCTGACAGTGTGAGGCGTTTACCATCCCCTGGACCCACCCAATGAATCCACCTCTGCTAGATCGTATCAGCCAAGATGGGCAATGGTCAAGCTTACATGTGGTGGGACGGACTGATTCAAACGTCTTGTCCACATCATCAGGCTGCAACAACTGGAACTGATCCCAGGAAACACGACCAAACGGGGCACTGGACACCTCCCCAGGCAATGTGATAACTGTGGCATCAAGTTCTGAGCGAATATAAGCAACTTTCTCCTCGAAGTGCCTAGCGAATTTATTACAGCAGATGACCGAGGGTTCTAATCCTAGTTTCTCTAAACCCGAGCCTGGTCCCAAGAGGCTCTTAACCACTCACAATAATTCTGCTGAGCGACATTTCGAGGATGAGATAACAGAGGCAAAGTAAGAATTTTTTTTCCATTCTCACAGACCGAAGAGTTTTTGCTGATCTTTGATGATATTCGCTCCGAGACCTGCGCCACCTGCACTCTAGCCATCGCCCAGCCTGTTTCTTCTGTAAACGAAGGGGAGTTACGGGCTCCACAGCACTGGAGTGGGCGCTCAGGAGTGATTGTATCGATGGCCTTTCCCATCTCACCGTTCCATAGTGAGACCAAGGCCTCGACTGAATCGCCAGCGCTATCAGCCGGGAAATCCCCCAGAGCATTCAGGAATCCTTCGGATTCCATAAGTCTCCAAGGGCGGACCATCTTAATCGGTCCCCCACCCCTGCAGGAAGGATCTGTTACTGGCGAGCCAAATTTCACAAGGAAATTATCTGTCCATGACAACGGACCCCCGTCGGACCAACAGTAAAGACCAGGTCTAGGGTATGTCCTGCCAGATGTGTCAGGCCAACGATGTACTGAGACAGCCCCATGTTTGTCATGGTAGCCATGAAGTTCCTGAGCAGGCCCTGTCAGGATAGCCTCAGCATGGATGTTGAAGTCCCCCAAAACTACAGTCCTAGGGTTCTCCAACACCTCCTCCGAGACCACGCCAGTCAGCCCAGGCTGGGGTGGTCGGTATGCCAAGCATACCTGTTCTGTCTCTTTGGCCCAGCACAAGTTACAAACCCTTGAAACTGGTGCTAGAACGGATGGGTTTCCTTGTGAGAAAGATGGAATCCTTATGGATGACGGCAACTCCTCCCCCTCCCCACCCAGCCCTCCAACCTAGGCTGGTGCTGCACCGAGTACCCAGGTGGGCAGACCTGAGACAGATCCACTCTGTCCAGCTCATCCATCCAGGTCTCAGCAGTGCACACTAGGTCAGCCCTGTCATTCACAATCAAGTCATGGATAGTGATTGTTTTATTGTGGACCGACCTGGCATTCAATAGCAGCACCAGCAGATCAGAAGGTGGGCTGATAGGACAACCTGGATCTTGAGATATGGGGGAAGGATTTCAAATATCTCTCCCGCCTTTCCTTTACCTGATGTGTCCAACCCCCAACGCCATATCTCCCTCTGCCTGAGATCACACCAATAGGGGCACCCCATTCCTCTATCTACTAGCTGTATTCTCCCTCCCAGCACCCCATTGCAAATCCAGAAGAGAGAGAAATGTGTAGAACAGGAGTGGGCCATTTTAGGGGGTCTATGCCCCCCCATTGGCTGCATTTCTATTACTGCTGCCCCAGGGGCAAAAAGGATCCGTGATTTGCAGCCAAATTTCAGCAGCTAACTTTGACAGAGGCTGATATGGGACAAGTTTAGCTTGTTTTCAAGCTCATTGCCCAGCCCTGGCACAGAGGGAGTTGGGGTCTGTGGCTATAGGTCTTCTTGTTGATCATCTGGGTAGGTGACCGTGCCTTTCCCTCTTCGGAATTGCTCCCATGTCAAATGTGTTGTTGGCTGGGGCCGTAGAGGGTGGAGATGTGCCATGCTGCACTTCGCCTCCACCCGAGATTTTGGTTAAGTGCCTTGTGCCCCGGTTCTAGGTGCGCGCCCACCAGCTGGTCCTGCCGCCCTGTGATGTGGTCATCAAGGCTGTGTCTGAGTATGTCGGCTCCATCAAAAGCCCCTCCAACCTGGATGTGATAGGCAGAGATGTCTTCAAGCACTCCCAGGTAAGATGGAATTGGGGGTGGAGGAAGGGGTAGGCCCAGTATATTAGGCCGAGTATAAAAGTCACAGGCAGCACAGAGGGGCGGAATAAAGTGATCCATGGATTTGTGGGAATAGAACCTGGGCTTCCATTTCAGGGCTTCCGTTTCGGGGCTTCCACTGTCTATAAAAGCTTACCAGCTTCTAGTTGGTTGTGGCCTCTCCTACTCCTGTAATAATGCAAATCCCATAACATTGTGGCACTCTGTGCCTGTCAGGTAGCTGGCTTGGGAATAGAGTTGGCAGTTCATGCAGCCCCCTCTATAGTGGGAATTTCCACACTGGGACCCATTGCTGTTGTGGGTCGTGGCAGATGGCTACACTCCTTTCTCCACCACTATCACTTCCTTTTTCCTCTGGCTCCTCCCCAGTCCAGGACCGAAGATAAAATAGAACGTTTCAAGAAGGCCGTAGAATATTATTCAGTGGCCACGAAGGCACCCCCTACACCAATGGGCCAGTCCCCGTATGTTCGTGAGTATCCAGGAGACGCTGGTCAACTTCACCTCTCTCTCAACCGTGTTTTCTCCCGCTGTCCAAGAAGGTGAGGCCCTGCCTGATACCCCCACAGCGCCCTCTGCTGGGAGAGGTCAAGTCTGGACTTACCTCTAGAGTTGCCACCTCCTGGCCCAAACAGGGCTCCCTGTGTCTCTTAACAGCTACATTGCTGGAAGAAATTTGGGGTGGCTTCTCCCGCGGTAATGCTGTAGGACTTCTTCATATCATGGTCTGTTAAAGGCACTGGAGCACCTCTCCAAGCCAAGTGCTGGTAATCTTGTTGGGCCCTTTCCGTATTTTGCATTCTGCCTTCATAGTAAGCTCCTTTGAATAGCCCATCCTCATGGTCTACTGATGTGTGTTTAAATTTACAAAGCAAAAGTGTGTACCCAGGACCTCTTTAACAGTTCAGGCATAACTAATCTGCGTGAAGTGGCCCTGAGTATGCATTCTTGTTTAAGAAGATGGATACCTGGATGGCTCAGACTATGGTCTCTAGTCCATCATCCTTGGCAAGTCCCAGACAATCAGAGCATCCTTCCCCCTCCAGGTGTTTTGGACTTCAACTCCCATCAGCCCCAGCCAGCATAGCCAGTGGCCAGAAATTCTGGGAGCTGAAGTGGTCTATCAAAGGACTGTAGTATACTCTTTATCCATCCCTGGCCAGGGGAGCCAGTGTATCTACCAACTACTCCTTATTGCTCCCTAAGATAACTTCTTATGGTTGGGAGCTACCTACTCATGCCCCAATTCCTCCAGCATAACTGGGCTGAAGCATACAGATGTCTTCCCATCCTGTTTTCCAACACCGCCCTCTCCTGGGAGACTTGGACAAACCTTGGAAAGCCACATGGCCCTGAACTGTTTCCCAAACGATTTCCCACTGCATCAGGGGTTCTTCAAGAAGCCTCCAGTGCATGTAGGGCACCCGGCAGGTTTCTTGGGCCCCACTTGTTGCTTATCTCGTATACGTCTAATATTTTCAAAACCTTTCCGCGAAATACCGGGGTGGGCAATTTGTATCGCATTTCCTTGGAGGCCGTCTGTCAGGGGCTGGGGTCCCCCTATGTCCACACACAGACTACCCCTGTTCACCCACACATGCGCACACCTACCCACTCATTGCTTTAACTCTGCCCTTTCCTTTGTCACTGAAAAAAAATGAAGAAAAGAAAAAAAAACGCTCTCGGTTCCTATAATTCCTAGAGCATCCCCAAAGCATCCTAGGAAACGGGCAGGAATCATCAAGCAATGCTTGCTAGGATGCTCCAGCAATGAGGCTTCTTTGGCAGGAATCATAGAGCCTGTCCCTAAAACATTTTTTTCCTCTTCCCACCCTCTTTTTTTTGGTGGCAGAAGATGCTGGAGCTGTGTGGTAGCTGCCAAATGGGGCTTTTGCACCCTTGCCATAAACATAATGCACCCTAGCAAATTCCCCAGAATCTGCTGCACTAGACATACTTGGGGTTCTGTGGCAGAGTACCCCAAGTATGAAGGATCCCCCAAGGATACAAAATCCGAAAGTCGTAGGTTTGGGAAATAGAGGAATGATTGTGCGTCAGACCACAAAAATATGACTCCTACATGCACCTGCTGTCTGAAGTGTTTTCTCAACCACATCCCAGGTTAACCAGCTTATGCATTGGCAGGTATTCCCACTCAGCCCTTTAATGGTCCCAGCAAGGGCATGCTGGGATAAGAGAGATTCCTGTGTATAACGAGGTGACCCTTCTGTGTTTCAGTCCCAGCTTTTGGGCCCAATCACTTTGGAGGGGCAGCACCTATGAATCGCAATCCAATGGTACCACTCCCTTCTGGGAAGGCCATGGTAAGTGCCCAGGCTTGCTTTAGGCACATGTTGATTTTGGATTGATATTCCGGCCGTTCCTGTGTTCGTGATGGGTATATCAGTGACCATGCTTCCTTATTGCTCAACGGGCTAGTCAGGGGACTGTTGCTTGTTGCAGGCCTGGCTGACAACAAGGAGCTGTTCTGTACGTGACGCAGACTGAGGTAGCAGAATTCTGGACTGTACCATTTCAGACAGCAGGTGTGTTTGGGAGTAATATTTTTTTAATGCTCCAGCCTATGAACGCATACACACACACACACACACACACACAGAGCAAACTAGCACATTAGGGAGAGGCTTACAATACATTAAACTTTTCCCTCTGGCTTACAATATACAAACATGAGAAGACATTCAAAGGCCTAACACCCCCTTCCTCCCACCAGTTAGTCTGAAGTGGTACAATCTAGAATTCTACCACATTAGTCTGCCGCATTCTGCATAACATGGACGCCAGCGAAGGCAAGCCGGGTTCTGTGTTTGCAGGGGCAGGTCTACGTCCGCGTTTGCAAATCGTTGGTCTGCAGCTTCCCCTGGTAGCATTTGGTTCTGTTTGGGGGAGAGGTGCAAAATTATATAGGAATGGCTCCTTCTCGTTACCACTGCTCCCTTTAAACCTGTGGCATCACATGATTCCAGCCAAAGCCAAGGCTGTGTGTATGCCAGGACAGCTGCATAGAATGTAGTATTTACTGTACGCTGTTGTTGTGGGAGTCTCTGCCCTTTTTTAAAGAAAAGCACATTTCTCTTTCAGCTGTTTGAGATAAATTTGAAAAGGTTTGGACCGTATGTGTTCTTGAGAGTAACAAGGCTTTCCAGGACTTCCGGTGGGTGGGGTTTTAGTGGTCCATATACCTCCACCTGGGCAGAAGCATATCAAACTGCCTTACTCTGAATCGGATTATTGGTTCAGCTAACCCACTTTAACTGGCAGTAGCATTCCAAGGTCATGACCAGAAAGGCATCTTTCCAACCAGCCTGCTCTCTGATCCTGTTTTACACTAGGGATGCTAGGAAACAAACCCGGAATCTTCTGCATGCTGTGCTATTGAGTGGTCCCCCCTCCCCAAGCCTGAGCAAGCGGCCCTGGCTACAGTCCATTGGTCTCATTCTTTCCGCTTCTCTTTGCTTCCATCTGCAGTTCACTCCCCAGATGGGGCCAAAGATGCAGTACCAGCCCTCTGCCCCGCACAGCGGGGTTGCAGCCTCCTCGTCTTTCCTTCCTGGCCCTGGCTCCAGCTTTCTCTTCTCTCCGCACGGCCTGGCGGATGCAGCCCCCTTCCATGAGGACCCCACCTTGAAGGGTGGACACTTCAACAACTGGCCTGTCTCTTACGACAACTGTCCCGCCAAGTTCCCCAGCCACCACCTGAGTTCCAAGCCTTCCCCGTCATCTGGGCCCGGGTCTTCACCCTCCTCCTCCTCTGATGGAGAAGAGCACAACGGAACCAGCTCCAAGTGAGTGGGGGCCCAGCAGGCTTCTGAGTTCTGTGCCAGGGGAACTCTGGGATGACGGCAGTGTGTCTCAATGGAGAAAGCAAGCGGAAGGAGCCAGGTCCCTGAGCTGTTATCCTTTAGTGCTGGGAAATGGGAGAAGAAATCCCGTATGTTGTGGGGTTAGAAGAGCCGGGAGCCCTAGGTTATGATCCCAGTTTAGGGTGGGGAGTAGGAGAGGTCCTGGCTTTATGGCTTTTCCTGGGATGGGGACCTACTAGCGTTTCCTTTTCCTCTCGTTCCTCCAGCCACGTGTCCGAAGCAGTGCCTCGCAAGTCTGGCTGGGAGGATGAAAAGATGATGAGCCAGGGCTGGGGGCAGCCGGCTGGGGGCGTTGGCAATGCGGAGCGGAACCTGAGCGGGCCCGAGGCCCACATCCCCTCGCTGCTCTCCATGGCGACCCGCAACCACATGGACATCACCACACCACCCCTGCCCCCCGTCGCCCCCGAGGTGCTTCGGGTGGCTGAGCACAGGCACCGCCGGGGGCTCATGTACCCTTTCATCTACCATGTCCTGACCAAGGTGGGTGAGAGAGGGGGCAAGGGACCGTTTGCGTTCTGCCACCTGGCTCTTTGTGGGGGACTCTAGGTGGCTTGGAGGGCAGCAAGGGGGCTGAATGCCAGCCCTCCAGGACTCTCATTGCCCAGCACTCCCTTCTAGGGTGAAATCAAGATCCCTGTGTGCATTGAAGACGAGTGCAACATGGAGCTGCCCCCAGCAGCTGTCCTTTTCCGGGCCGCGCGGCAGTACGTGTATGGCGTCCTCTTCAGCGTGGCTGAGACCCAGCGCCGGATGGAGCGCCTGGCTGTGCGCAAGCGCATCCCTGTGGAAAGTAAGAGATCTCTTCCAGCCTTGTGCACATGCTTGCTTCCTCCTAGTGCCGCGGTTCTCAAGCAGTGGGCGACAGGCTTCCCAGAGAGGGCCTGGGCAGTTCCTTGGATCCAGAGTTTCACTGGCAGCAGGGGGCCTTTTTATTCCCCTTCCCAGCTCGGTATTGGCCTAGGTGTTGACTTGCTCACCTCTTGGAAGTAATTCAGTGTGATCTGGTGCTCCCCATCCCCAGCGTAGGTTGACAGTGCCATGGAGGAACCACACATTTCTTCACAGCCTCTTGCTTCCTTTGTTGTCTCCTGGGGGCCTAAAAGTATACTTGTGATTATGACACAAGGTTCCTTTGATTCGCATCCCTCAGGCAGGGATGAGGGCCCAGGTCAGTTTTTCTTGACCTTGTCCACAATGCTGCAGAGGCGTGCCATGATCTGTAGCTGTAGAGATGTACAAAATTATGCCTGGTGTGGAGAATGTGGATAGGGAGATATTTTTCTCCCTCTCACACATAACTAGAACCTGACTGGGTCGTCCCATGAAGCTGATGGGTGGGAGATTCAGGACAGATAAAAGGAAGGACTTCTTCACACAGCGCATAGTTAACTTATGGAATTCAGTTCCACAAGATGTAGTGAGGGCCACCAATTCGGATGGCTTTAAAAGGTGAGTTGGATAAATTCCTGGAGGAGAAGGCTATCAGTGGCTACTAGTCCTGATAGCTATATACTACCTCCAGCACCAGAGGCAGTAAGCCTATATATACACCAGTTGCTGGGGAACATGGGTAATTTTTAACTTTGCTGTTTTAAATTTATATTTTAAATCTGTCTTAATTTCTGCATTGCTGTTTGGTTTTATCCTGGTTGTGCTTTTATATTGTATTTTATGCTGTGTTTTTATACTGTTGTTGTTTGGGAAAGAAGCACTCCCGGTGTGCTTACAGCAGAGTAAGCGTGTTTCCAGAGAGATCCAGTCAGTAAAAATACTCACACTCCAGCAGTTAGTGTATAATACAAGTCTTTTACTGTGGTTCCAATAAATATATACAGCAGTCTGGTTCATCCAAATGTGTTATTTCCAGGAAGATTTTTTACATAGCATATCCGTCCATCCTCACATTTGTCATACCACCAGCCTTCTCTTCCACATAATCATCCGCCTAACAACCGCCATTCAAATATCTACAGTTTATATACACTAGGCTGCACAGTGACTAAGCACTCAATCAATTAAGAAAACTTCTAGAAAGAATCCCACTATCTCACTGACCCTTTTAGCAGTAGATAGAAAAAAACTATTCTCCTAGTTAATTGACTTCAGGTGCACTAGTTATTCCTCTGGACACTCTGAAAACTGTCCAGTCCTTTATTCATCTTAATAGAAATTTTCCCAGACAGTTGTTTGTTTTATATTTTGAATGGTTTTCATGGTTTTAATTTTTGTAAACAGCCCAGAGAGCTTTGGCTATTGGGCGGTATAGAAATGCAATAAATAAATAAATAAATAAATAAATAAATAAATAAAATGGTGCTATTGCACCCATGTCCTGCTTATGGGTCTCTCTGGTCGACAGCTGGTTGGCCTCTGTGTGAACAGAGTGCTGGACTAGATGGTTCCTCGGTCTGATCCAGCAGGGCTCTTCTTGTGTTCTTAACGTAGGCAGGGCTCTGTGGTGTTCTGCAGGTCTGTGCCATGCAGGTGTGGAATTAGTATTCTGAGAATTGCCAAAGTGTCGGGAATGGTTGGAGGAGCAGTGCTGTGCTGTTATGCAGACTGCAGTGGCACTATTTCATAATTTGGGCTTCACTTATGATGGCCCATGCTTGCTGAACAGTTTGGCCATCTCTGATATACCTGTCCAAAATGTCTTCCTTCTAATTGTGTGAACTTGGGGAAGTGGTTTATCCTTCTCAGATGGGCCCCGTCCTTTCCTTCGCAGCTCATCCTGTTATCGTCAAGGAATGGTCAGCATACAAGGGGAAATCTCCCCAGACTCCCGAGCTGGTCTCGGCCTTTGCCTTTCGGGAGTGGACGTGTCCCAACCTCAAGAAGCTGTGGCTGGGGAAAGCGGTGGAAGACAAGAACCGACGCATGAGAGCCTTCCTGGCCTGTATGAAATCGGACACCCCCGGCATGCTGAACCCGGCCAACGTCCCCACACACTTGTTGCTGATGTGCTGTGTGCTACGGTGAGTGAGGTGGCAGGTCTGAGGGTGAAGGCAAAGGGAAGAGGTGGGGAGAACCGCGGGTCAGCGTGAGCAGGGGCTTCTGGGACCAGATGGGGGGACGGCACTGTTGTGCTCGGATGGCTGGAAGGAAGCATGTGACTGTGAGGGAGAAGGGTGGCAATGGGAATTTGGGTGGCTATGCCGAAGGTCGCAGCAGGGCGTTTGCAAGGTGCGGAAGGCTGAGTGTGAGACAATGAATTTGAGGGTAATGGCCCTTTTTTGAAGGTTGGGGGTCTCTTTGCTGTCATTACGTTTGTTTCTTGGGTCCAACTCTCCTCCATTACATGAAGTTAGAATTATCCAAGCTCGCTGGTCATTCTGACTTTGGGATAGATTCCCCCCCGCCCCCCAATACTAAACATGGTGATGGCTGAGATCCTGATCATTTACTGAGCTGCAAAGGCTGGATAGCTCCTCGGCAAGTCAATAGATTATGCTTGCGGAGGAGGCAAAGTGCCAGTTGTATAGCCCCTTGGTTCAAAATGAGTACATGGACTGAAAATAAATTCTCGTGTCTACCTATTTTGAGTTTCCAAGAAAATACAAAGTCTAGATTCCAACTAAAAAAAACAAAAGGAAATGCAGAATTCCTCTTAAAATGATTAAAGCCGTCACAGTTCAGCAGAGTAAGAAGATAGAAAGTTACTTTAAAATATGTGGTAGTTTCTCTTGTCTGAAATATTCTGTTTGTTTGTTTGTTTGTTTGTTTTAAAGATATATGATACAATGGCCTGGGGGTCGAATCCTGCACAGACATGACTTGGATGCCTTCCTGGCCCAGGCTGTGTCTGCTCAGCTATATGAGCCGGATCAACTTCAAGAACTGAAGGTAGGGTTGTGGTTGGATTTGATCCCTAAAGTGTTTGCACTTACAGGAGTCCCTAGGAGGAGGTGTGAGAGTCACTAGGTTAGAACTAGTGGGCTGTGGAAGGGGGGTTCCTGTTCTTGTCCATGAGAGGCGAATTCCTTCTAAGCTTCCTCATTCGTGGGATCAGGGGTTTGCTGCGAATGCTCTGCCCTGGCCATGCAACCCTAACCCATCCCATCCCATCTCCTTTCTTGCTTCCACACTGCCCTTGGTGCCTTCCCCCACTCCACTGCCAGCCCCAAGTTCTAAATTCTGCAAAATGTGCCATTTCAGATTCCGATCTTGTTCTCACAAATGGCAGATGAGTTGGTAAGCCTAAGTCTGGGCTGTACCACTTCAGATTATAGGTGGGGGTTCACATGTTCCACACAGAACAATTCTTTGCACATAGAGAACTAGCATGTGGGAGGCAGGGGAGGTTCTGTCCCCGTATCGTGGCTTTCTCCATGACATGCTAGCTCTCTGTGTGCAGAGAGTCTTTTCTACGGAGGACTGTTCAGTCATGAGAGCCCTACTTGCAGCCTGAAGTGCTACAGCCCAGAAACAGGTTTATAGGCTGACCATATGAAAAGGAGGACAGGGCTCCTGTAACTTTAACAGTTGTAGAGAAAAGGGAATTTCAGCCAGTGTCATTTGTATGCAATTAGTCCCTGGTGAAATTCCCTCTTCATCACAACAGTTAAAGGTGCAGGCACTATACTAGAGTGACCATATACAAAAGAAGGCAGGGCCCCTGCAACTTTAACAGTTGCGATGAAGAGGGAATTTCACCAGGGACTAATTGCGTACAGATGACACTGGCTGAAATCCCCTTTTCTCTACAACTGTTAAAGTTACATGAGCCCTGTTCTCCTTTTCATAGGGTCAGCCTAGGTTTACCAACTCTTCTGTCATTAGTGAGAACAAGACCTGAGCTGTGTGGTTATATGCACATAAAGTAATTCAGCCTTAATGACTTTGGATTGCTTATGCTTCAGAGCTCAGTGCAGAGCAGTAGTGAAAGTAAACAGGTCTGAAGTACTGGCCTGGGGGTGTTAATGGGATGAAAAACTGGGTAGCGAGGCAGGCAGGGGGAAGACTGGCTGTTCTTGGAGTGGTATGGTTAGAGCTTCTTTTGTTAAAAAAAGTAGTAGCGCTGGGTCTCATGTGTGCACGACTATGCCATCTGCTCTGGAAGGGGGGGGGACATAGTTTAGCAGCGAAGCTCCCGCTTTGCATGCAGAAGGTCCCAGGTTTGTTTCCTGGCATCTCCAGGTAGGGCTAGGAAAGGACCCTGCCTGAAACCCTGGAGAGCCACGGCTTCCAGTCAGTGTCGACAATACTGGGCTAGAAGGACCCATGGTCTAAACTGGTATAAGGGACCTTCCTATGTTTCTACAGAGCCCTACACCTTAATTCTAAGTATAGTGGGGACAGGCGTTGGGTGCTTTCTTGAGAGGGCAGGACATTTTGTACGTTCTCAGACGGACTTGTTTTTTCAGAAATTGGCTGTGGCCTGGGAGGTGGTGGGTAGAAAGGTGCTAAACGTGGTTTAAGGAAGTGAACAACAGCACCTCCAAAGTATCTCACAGGCCTAGAGCCACGAAGGGTGCAATGGGTCATCTGGGAGATGGGGAACAGACCTGTGCCCTAGCATCTTTGTTCTTGGGGTGGCTGTGCCTTGGTCCCATTCGCTGAAGGTCGCCTGCTGGTAAGAGCGGCTTGTGGCCATGGGTTTGTATCCTTGCAGCTTAGCCTCCCATGACTCGAGCAAGGGAGCCGGCCTTCTCCCCACCGCCACTTTGATGTGCTGCCCTTTGTTTGCACCTGCTCTCTGGCAACTTACATAGTGGATTCATCTCCTCAGTCTTGTGTTGAGCAGAATCCTGTCTATAGGGCACAGGGGCCCTTTTGAGCAGAGGTGTTGAACCTCTTTCAGTCAGAGGGCTGCATTCCAGTGGTGGGCGGAGCTCAAGGCAAAAGAGGTGGGGCCAAAAATACCACCCTCTTTTAGCTCAAAGTCCTTACTGCCAGTAACTAAGCCTTAGGAGAGGCATTTGAACCTTTTAGAAAGGGGGGGGACTGCACGAAAGCCGGAAAACCTCCAAATGTTTGGTGGTTGGGAGAAAGGGGTCTGGAGAAGGGGGTAGGGCCTTATGGGGAACAACAGAGGACTCAATGGAGGCCCCAGGAGGCCCCAAAATTCTACTTTCGCTGGTTCTCTTTTAACTCTGTGATGATTCTATCAGCAGCTCTGGCTCCGTTAACTTAGGAGCTTGGAACAGACCTGAGCTGTATCCGAGACGGCATCAGTCGCTTCTTCTTTCCCTAAGCACCCCCGTTTCTGCAACCTTAACTCTTTGAAGGCCAAGGAATGTCGCTTCTGTTGCAGATCGAGAAACTGGATCCCAGGGGGGTGCAGCTGGCTGCCCTCTTTATGAGTGGGGTGGACACAGCCCTCTTTGCCAACGACGCTTGCGGGCAGCCTGTGCCCTGGGAACACTGCTGCCCATGGATCTACTTTGACGGGAAGCTTTTCCAGAGCAAGCTAATCAAGGCCACCCGGGAGAAGGCCGCTCTCATAGACCTCTGCGATGGGCAAGTAAGCAAACGCTGGCATTCCTGGAAGAGAACGGGGGGGGGGGGGGCATGGGGGCTGATCCTCCCGCTGCTCACTTTCTTAGTCGCTGCTGCAGCGCCAGTCTTGGATTTCAATGGCATGCCTCAGCCCATGGCCGCACTAGCTGGGAATCATGGGAGTTGGAGTGCAGCCCATCTGGAGAGCACCACATTGGGGATTCCATTCCTGAGCGTTCCAATGCCCAAGACAGACTCGCGGTTCTGCGTATGCCTGCTGTCCTCCTAGAACCGCCAGAAGGGCAAATTGCGAGAGGAAGTGGGACTCAGGGAGTGTTGCTGATGAAATTCCCAGTTCTCAGGCGGCTTCTGCTGCTTGGAAGCCATCGTGCAAAATGAGAAAGCGCCAGTGGCTGCCGCTCTCCCAATGTTGCATCGCTTCCGTGTGTTTTTTCTCCCTGCACTAGCGGTATTCAGTAGCTGGATGTGCCTTTTGTTTATATGGGCTGAAAGCGACAACACGGCCACTCTGCCTGGCCTGCTGCTCTTGCTAAGCCCCTGAGCAAAGCCGTACCTGGCTTTTCATCTGTCGTCTTGAAAATGGGCTTAATTGTTTGATACTGAATAGAACACACTACAGGGTGATCTAGCTAAAGTGAAGCACTTTTAGATCCCCATTGATTTCAGTGGTAGGGTTAAAGTATTTAACTTTGGCTGGATCGCACACTTTCTAACATAGCATTATTTGAGTAACTGTCAATATATTACATGAACTTTGCCCTTAGCACCATCGTCCATGTTGTCTCCCCACCCTACTTGCGCCACTGTTTGGTCTTGAAGTACCTCCCATATGTTCAAACCATAGTTCTGTGCTTTCTCTCTCCATCTCACTCCTTGGTCAGACCGAGCAGGTGTCCAAAGTAGAGAAGATGAGGCAGAGCATCCTGGAAGGCATCAACCTCAACCGCCAGACCCCACCGCCTCTGCTCCCTCCACCACCCTTTGTGTCTTCTATGGCCCCACCTTTTTACCCTATGCCTCTCTACCATCGCACCATTGGTTCAATTCAGCCACCAGGCCCTGGGAGGACCAGAGGCTTCACAGGTAAGCTGCTGTGTTCCCAGTTCCCTTGGCTATTTGTATATTTCTCATTGGGCGTTATCCAAGTAGGCCGTTCTGCCATCGGAGCCTGCCGTTTGGACTACGGGGATTTAGTGCTTCTTTTAGGAAGCCCCCATAGGAGTGGAAACACTTGTTTCTGGATTGGGGCAGGTTGGCGAAGCTCCCTTACGCAAGTTCGGCTGACCTGACCTGTTCCAGAAACAAACATTTCCATTTGCTTCTGGTTCCTAGAGGAAGTGCTAAATCCCTGTTAAGTAAACAGTGGATGACGCTTGCGAAACGGAATCATCAGTGGCCCCTGCTTGCGCAGCGTCCCTCTTGGATTCTGCCCATTACTTATATCCCTCTTTTTTGTATGTAAACGTACCTTCAAATCAGCGGACGATGTAAATAGCAAAACCACCATAGCAATCAGTATAAATGCTGCACCACACTGCAAATGAACTCTTAGCAACCTACGTCACTAATTAGTTTGTGAGTTCTAGCATAGCCGCCTCACTTTTTTTTTATGTTTTGGCAATATTTTTTCAGAAGGTGCTTTTAATTAATTTATTTCAAATTATTTTTAGGCTGCTTGTGAGGGTGGAACCCTCTCAAGGCAGCATATAAGATTAAAAACTATACAGAGTGGATACAATTAAAATCAATACCAAGAAAAACAGACCACTTCCTCAAACATTTCCTCACCTGAAAAAATATATCACAATCTTTCCCAATCTGGTGCCCTCCAGATGTGTTGGACTGCAACTCCCATAATTTCCAGCATGGGTATTGGTACCAGATTGGGGAAGACGTGTGTGTGTGTTTGTGTGCGTGTATACCTGTTATGCCCCTCCCTACCTCTTTTCAACCTACAAACATTGGATTCTGGACCTCGGAGTGTGGTCCAGATGTTCCCTTCTGCTTTGTCTCTTACTGAACATTCCCTTATTCTAGGACTTCATCCTATCCCACCCCAAGGAGGCAAATTAGAGATTGCTGGGATGGTGGTGGGCCAGTGGGCTGGCAGCAAACCCTCCCGGGGACAGGGCTCCTTCGGCATGCAGGTGGTGTCTGTCGGAGGCCCAGGAAAAGGGTAAGTATCTCTGGAGGGGGTCGTGTTGACTTTGAATAGCTGCAGTCAGAAAGGGGCTTTCCCCTTCTTCCCCACAGGATTTTGAGATCCTGGGTTTCCTGGTGAGGGGTGGGAAGCATGTCCTCTGGATTCTGTATATAGTTGTGGAAAAGGAAGATGAATCTAAAGGAATGGGAGGACCAGTAAATAGGCAAGTTAAAAGATTGTAAAGGTGCTGTCCTATGTGTTGGGCCCTTGATGATCATAAGCCCCCAAACTCTTACAAGCATTCTATGCAGGTGGGGAGGAGTGCTAGTGGTGATTTTCTCCTCCCTGTCCTCTCGCTCTGCATTTTTCGCTAGACAGGTTTTTTTGCCCATCTAGCTGGGGCACTTCACTTCAGAGCAGGAGTGAAGGAGGCTGGAGAGGCCTCAGGATAGTTTGTATCCTGGGCTCTCCAGTCTCCTCCTCTCTCTGCCCACTGAGACCTCGGAAAGCAGCTGGCGTGGTTCTTCTGCACCGGCTATGACGGGAAGTGGGGTCGGAGTTCTGATTCCCCCTTCCGAGGTCTGTGGCCCCTCAGGCACTGTCTAAGGGATATAGGATTGCTCCCTAAGTCTCCTGAAAATCAATGAGACTTGCTTAAGTAGATTTAAGCTATCAGGCGATTTAAAGTTTAGAGCTGATTTTGCCTGCCTTTTAATCAATTGATTGATTAATTGAGAGATGAGAGGTAGTTTGATATAACTTACACTTTGGGCCTGTTCAGCTGACACTTCAGGCTCTGTGATTAGCGAAACTGTGGCTCTCTGGGGTTAGCACTAACCACAAGCCGTGCTGTCACACACCATACTTTAAGCCATGGCTAGAGCCGCTAACTCTGCTGCAGACAGTCCGACTGTGGTTAGTGAGTGAGCAGGATTTAGCAAAATGTATCGCCCAAGACACCTTAAACCCTGCTGCTTACCCAAAAGGCTTAACCACCAGGGTTTTAAGGTGTCTTCTGAACAGGCCCTTCATTAAACACTGAAGGACGGGCCATATAATATTTTTTCATTCCTTGTTATAATTATTACATAATACACGAGTGCCAGAATACCTTTCTTCCCAATGATAAAAAGTCTACACACCCTGATTGATCAAACAAAGCTATCCATTAACCTACTGATTTAAAGACCTAAATTTAAGTCTACTGAATTATTCCCAGTGTTCGTCTCTCAGTTCTAGCGGGAGAAGAATTGGGTAGGGGCTTCAAAAGAAATTCCCTTACAGGATGGGCCACTTGTAGCACTCCAGATGTTTGAACCCATTATCCCTCACCATCGGCTATGCTGGCTAAGGAGTTGTAGTCCAAAACATCTGGAGGGCTACAAGTTGCCCAGCACTGCCTTAGGAGGTGTTAGCACAATCTTTTTATTTAATAGTAAAGCGCTTAAAAGGTACTAAGAACTGTACCCAGACTATAAACAAGATCATCCCTGCCTACAAGCTGAGCTGTTCCACTTTCTTCTCCTTCTCCTTCCTCTTCCTCTAGCCGTGGCCGCGATAACTCTGGAAAAATCCCCAAAGGAAACAAGAAGGTGAACAAGCAAGTACGTGTTCCTGCCCTCCCTGTTCCCTGTTCAGTATTCAGGCCCATATGCCAGCCCCTCTAAGTAAAGGTTTCTCCCTACTTGTTGCCCGGCAGTGACCGCGGCGCTCCATCTCAGCTGCTGTACGGCAGACTTTGTGAAGAAAGGGCTTCCTTTGAAGCGGTAGAAACACAGAATGAAAAAAAGTACTGTGCTGCAAAATAGGGCTCCTGGAACTTTTGGTCCCAGCTCAGGGAAGGGAGCCAGAAATCCTCAACTCTCTCCCTGGCCTCTTAGGTGCTGCTTCCCCACCCGATCTAGGGCTGAGTTTTCCATCAATAAAATGAAGGTGACATTTTTAGCCCATTTCCCATGAAAGAAGCCTTTGGATGTAAAGAATGGCAAGTTGCCAGTGATAGCGCCTGTCTGTTGGGTACATGATCCCTGGGTAGAAACTAGCTGCCATTTGACACGGTGGCTGGTTACAGAGAACTATTTTGCTGCACGTCTCCTTACTGCTTGGCAGGATGATACAGAGGACCAAGTGACTCTGGAGCAAAAGAGCTCGCCCCATTTGGGTATCTGCATGGACTCTTGTGTTAATTAATGCTCAGGCAAAAGACCCTTTATAGAAGGTGCTTCCTTTGCCCAGCTGAGGAGGGTCTGCATCTCTATTTTGGATCCATTTCTATAGTTAATGTCTTAGTACCTGAATGTTCTGCTTACAGCTTTTCTAAAGGCCTAATCTTGTGCTTGACAGGGTATGGGAGATTTTCCTCTCCCCAGCTGCGCCCTCATCTATTGGGAAACTGCTCCTTCACAGGACAATCCCATCTGTGGGGTTTCTTATTTCCAGCAAATGCTTATATTTCAGAATCCAAGGAACTCTCTGCCACTATAACTCGTGCTTGCCCGAGCTGACGCTTTTCTGATGCCACCAATTCTCTTAGAATGCTTTAAAATCTCCTAGTAGTTGGTATAAGAGGCTTAGGCCTGAGATATGGGCACCAACGCTAGAGACAAGATGAACTGTTAAACAAGTTAATTTATTAAAGGGATATCTTGTCCACAAAGGAATACTAACGTTTACTTTGAGGTTTTCAAAAGAACGCTTGCTGACCCTTAAGGACTCAAGTGACACTGTCCTTTTAACACATCAGTCTTAATTACTTCTTTTATCTCAGGCCAAATTCCCTAAACATCCGCAGCCTAATACACTCACAACTAGGCCCAGCTTTTGGATACAGAGTTCCTGTGACTCCCAAAGCTCCTCTTGTTGTATTTCTGGCTGCTTGGACAATTTACCTGTGTTTCTATGGCGTGCCTGTGTAACCTTTTTCTGGCAAGCTCTCAAGGCAGCCTCCTGACATAACACAGCCACCTGCTCCCGATCTTCATCAGCCACATAAGGTTATCCCACCAAGAATGAATAGATTAAATTCAGGTCTTGGCTACTCACTTTCTCCTAATCCTTTCGTAACATCACACACGGACCTGCAGACCTCCCTGCTCTCTGACTACCAACAGCCTAACACTGTCAACTGCCATTTCCCATCAGCTCTTTTCCACCGAGGTAGAACCCTCAGCCAATCAGAATTGGATTTACCTGATCCAGGCCCCTACTATAAATATGCGGTCTCTCTTTCGCCCTTGAAAACATCGCCAGTCAACTACCACGCAGGCCTTTGGCCAGTAACAAATCAAGGCCTCACGCCTACTCAGATCCATTGTAGCCTCTCAGAGGCCACGCAGAGTAAACAATACAGAACAGCAGCGGTTATACATAACGGCATTTGTTCACACAGGGCTCTGCCGAGGGAGCTGCAAAGACACCAGAGTTCAACAGCAACAGCAGTAGCAGCAACAGCAGTGGCGGTGGCAGCCGCCCACAGTCCCAGGTGAACGGGAACGGGGGCTCCATCCCCACAGTGGGCGAGGAACCAGGGGCTGGCCCATGCCCTTCAGCCACATCACCTTGTGCCTTAGCCAGAGACGCTGACTCATGCAATAACAATAGCCCGTTCTTCGGGACACTGAGTGGGGACCCTGAACCATGCCCGGAGAACAAGCTCCCTTTCCCAGCTCTGCAGAAAGAGGAGTGAATAGAAGCCGCGGTGGATCCAATTGGCGGTGGGGGGGTGGAGAGAGAAGAGGTTGCGACGCTACCAACGAGTGGGGGGTGAGGGTGGAGATGCAAACCTCTAGAATGCAAACATCAGATGCTGGGTGGGTGGGAACAACTTTAGTGAAGGAGGTGTGGGGGAGCGGGGGAAAGCGAGCTTCCTTGATATCTCTCACTGCAGCATTTGGGGGGGTTGTGTGATGAGGTCTGATCTCTTGTGAACAGCAGGTATCACCCCAGTGTGGGGTGAAGTGAAATGGCTTGGGGCTCTTGCCCCATTCCTGGATGAGCCCTTCAGCTTTTTGGCACTCCGCCCCTTGAGTTTGCCATTGTGCCCATCGGATCCACAAGGGCGGTATATATATTTTTTCTTCTTTTTTAAGTTTATTGGAATTCGTTTTCATTTTTTTAATTTTATAGGGGAGGGGGGAGAGTCTTTTTAGGGGGCAAGAATTAAGAATTCTGGATTTGGGGAAGGGGGTATTTTTAAAGGAGAAAAAGCCGGCAAGGTTTTATTTTAAAATGGGGCAGATTTTTCCTGCCTTCCTTGTTAATTTCTTGCCAACTCCCCACCGTCAGGCCAAATAGCAGCGTTGCTTTGGGGGGATGGTGGTCACAGTATGGAGTAAAATGGGGTTGGGCGGGGTTGGGGGAGACCATGATTTTTAAAAGACAGAAAAAGAGAGAGTAGCACAGCTATTGCAGTTTATACACACGGCGTGTATAGTGGCCAGCGTGTGCTTTTTATTATATATGAAAGAGAGATTATATTTATATATAACATGAATAGAGCTATATATAAATATGAACGCGGCAAACCCCGAAGGGGTGAAAATGTTCCTGGGAGACATCTGGCGTTCCAAAGCGCTATGCGTTTTATGAATTAAGGCCTGCTCCCCCAGTTGCCGGCCGCTGGCCCTTGGTACAGGGTTGCTGGGGTAGGTGAGGCAGGCCTCCTGATATTAGACAAAAAAAAACTTATCCTTAAAACAGACAAGCACTTACTGTTACAATTCCAGGACCGTGAGCAAATGGAAATGGTTGGGGCTGTAAGGAGGGTATGGGTGGATTGCCCCACCCTGTTGGGAAGACAGAGGTGTCGGTCCCACCCAGAGGCTAGCAGAGGTTGGTGGCTGAGCTTCTAGCTGTAGCTGTCTTTAAAAAGAGTGACCAGGAGAATTTGAAAGCTGTTCAAGTGGAGATCGTTTACTTTTCTCTATAGACAGGGCTATGTGTACTCTGCAGCTTCAGCACACAACCTGGGCTCTGGTGCAGAATCTGGCATTTAAGGAATCAGCGTTTTAGTGTACAAAAAAAAAAGACCACAACCCACAACTCTTTTTACCACTGGTGATAATGGGAAAAGATTTGAAAGGGACAGATACTTTCTGGGAGGAGAGCTGGTCAAGGTTTTCCATGTGTTGTAGGAATAACGGAGGAACTTCAGTACCTTTTACAACTCTCTCTCATTCTCTTGTGGCTAGCACCCCTTGTCCCCCTGCTCTTTGAGGGTCACCTAATCTCAGTTTCTGCACTTGGTCCCATCCTTGCCTTTTGCCACCTTGCGGTCCTTGGAAACCTTGAACACCTTGAATTTCAGAAGCTTGAATAAACTATGTAAAATAAGAAAATGCACAAGAGCCCTTGTGTACTGAAACTCATTTAATGCAGAGTGCATAAAGCTTTGGTTATAAAGAGTGAGTAAAATGGGTGGTTTCAAAATGAATCAAGTAACGGGGGGCGGGGTGTTAAAATGAGCGAGATTAAAGAGAATTTTAAACCAGTTTTTCAGCTGTGTACATGCATGCAGATGTTCAGTGCATACTTCAGTCTGATTTCTTAAATCTGCTATGGCTCATGCCTCCAGTTATTAGACTGGGAGGTTGTCAGAATAATCACTCCAACCTGAAATGTGTTTTGATTTTAGTTTCTGCCTTCTGCTATCAGTCATTCCTCTGGCAGGCTGATCTTTTCCCCTTCAGTTTCCACCGCACAACAGGCACAGATGAAACTGTTCCCTGGGGAAATAACTTGGGGCTGTTTCTACCTATTTGACCATAATCAGGACACACAAAAGAAAGCAGTTTTGTTGAGTTGGTTTGCAAAATAAATGGATGAGGTTCACTGCCAAAATGTAGATCCCTTTAAAAAGGAAGTAGACCATTTCATGGAGGAAAGGTCTATAATTTTTTCTTAGCCATGATAGTTAAGTGAAATCTACCTGTTCAGAGGCAGTAGAGTCCCGAGTTTCAGTAGCTGGGGAACAGCAGCAGGCGGGTATTGAAAAATCGTGGCTGGCATGGAATCCATTCCCTTACAACTTTCAGTGGACTATAAAAAGGTAGCCAAGATGTGCGTAAGACCTAAAGAAGAGGTGGTGAACCTCTTTCCTGTCAAGGGCTGCATTTCTTTGGGATAATCTGTTGGGACTACATGCTACTAATGGGCAGGACCAGAGCCAAAATGTAGGCAGAGCAACACCCTTTCAGTTTACACACACATACCCTTTTAATGTCTGTCTGTCTGACTCTGCCACTCCATTCCCCAGCACATTGCTGGCTAACGCTAGGTATTCAAGCTGAAGCTTGGGATCTCCTGGGCAGCTGAGAAAACTCCTTCCGGTGGCTGCAGGCGCTGGGCCTGTGGTAATGACCCAGAGCTGCTAGAAGATGAGCAGCGGCTGGAGGTTGTCTTCTCTCTATTTTGGAGATCTCTGGTGAGAACACTGCATGCCACAGCTGAGAGAAGCAGCTGCTCTTCCCTTTACTACAAGTAGGCTACTTATGACTCTCCAGATGTGTTGGCCTACAACTCCCATGATCCCTCACCATTGGTTATGCTGGCTAGAGCTGATGGGAATTGTAAGCCAAAACATCTGGATTTAAAGCACAAGAAGTGATTTGAAGTTTGAGCTCTAAGAGCAGCTTGATTCCGTCCCCCTCCCCTTCACAGTTGGACTGTTCCTGTTGTCTTTATTATTCAAAATAGTTGAAAACCAGCCGCTAGAAATTCCTAAACGTATTGAAACTTGAAAACTTTTCCTCTGTTGAGGGATTCATGAAAAACTGGCACACTTACCAAATCTTCTTCATTCTGAATAACTTGGGAATGGTGAGAAGGGGGAATCCAGAAAGAAACGCGTTGCCTCATTTATAGATGGGAATGCTACAAAGGTTCAAGTAAAAGTAAATTTTAGGGGGCTTTACAATATATAACACACAGGCCTGCTTGTCCAAAAAGACTTGTTGATATTCTCTTATTATTATTTATTTCATTTCTATACTGCCCCATAGCCCAAGTTCTCTAGGTGGTCCACCTTAGCGGTGGACCACCCAGATATTTCCAAAACTTGAGTTACGCCTGTAATCGGGGCTTTAAGCATCTTGATTCCAGATAAGATCCATTTAAAAAACTGGTTTCTAGTCTTTGTGGTTGGGGTGCAACACACACAATGCCTGAGAATACAAGAATTGCCTTGCTGAGTCAAACCAAGAATTAGACACTTGGGCCTTCACTGGTGGGTGGCTAGATGTCCTTGCTATTATTTCCTACGGTTTGTCCCTCTAAGCATTCGGTCAATCCTCAGTGGGTTCTATTGAACTTTTGGAAAGCAGAGTGCCAGGGTGGATCCCTTATATTTTGGGGAGGGGAGAGGTTGTAATGTTTTTTCAGCACAGTTGCCTTTTGTTACATACGTACTTCCTTTGGTTCCAACCCTTTCTTTCCAATTCCTGTTGCCATCCCAACTTTTGAACATACAATTTATTTCTGAAGGGAAGCCTGAGATAAAAACCCAATGTCCAATAAGCTGAAATGTACCGATTAAGGAAATGAATGGAAACTTGCCCACAGTTTATTAAAGGCCTACTCAGAAGGTGGCTTTTCTTAGTATCTTGCTAGAATTCTGTGTTTAGAATGATAGTACATATACACTAAGTCCAGAGTTTAAATTGAAAGCTTCCAGAACCTGGTCCTCCTAGGTACCGGATATTTTTTTATATACTATTTAAGTACGTATATAACAAAGTATCCGGGTTTTGCGAAGAAGTGTTTACAGGAGGAACCAGCTTTACATTAATAGCAGTTCTTTCAGCTATCAGATTTAGGGAAAGGTCTTCCCAAGTCATAGAAACCTTTGACTGAAGTTGTCAAGAAAATCATGTGTGTGCCTCAATGCTTTCAAATTAAGCATTAGATGCCCATGCTCTGACTTCTCTTTTGAAGCTGAGGAAGGAACCCTGTGCAGATTTTCCAATACCCGTTTAGAAGGAATCCAGCCTGTATTTCTCTTGAGATGGTCTCAGGTGCTGTGCTTCATGTGTTATAGCTGCAGAGAAGGCAGAACTTAAAATCACACATCAAGGGTATCTTCATTGGGCTTTTCGGAAAGTACCCTAACTTCCATCTCAAATGGATTAAGCCAACTATCTTGGGAAGCTGGTGGGGAGGATTGAACTACTTTGCTTTTTAATTGTGCCCTCCATCACACAATGTGCTTTGGTCTGAGACTGACGTGATGTAGAGGTACCTACTTTATTCCCAGGGTTACGGGTGGGAATGGTGAATACAATCATCCTGATGTGATGATACTTCCTGTCATATAAACAGGACATTATTTAACCACTTCCCTTGGGACTGGGACTCCCAAATGAGGTTTGAGAAGTGGGTTGGCATCTTTAAAAGGTGTACCGGGGAGGAGGGACCTAACACCCCTTTTCTCTTGGGGTGTTTCAGCCACTTTAACTTGACAGTATTTATTGGAGAGAAAGACAACTTCCTCTCCTGACCATTAGCCTAAATTTCCAAGCAATTTAACCATTGCCAGTTCTGAGGTCTAACCCCAGAACTAGAAAGACACCTTCCTGCTTAGGTCAGTCAATCACATAGATGTGCTAACATGCAGGTTAACACGCTATAATATCATGCAACCCAGGCGGGAGAGGATAGTTGGAGCTGTGTCTCCTGTTGTATTTGTTTTCTTATACCATATTTCCAGTGCTTAAGAAATGGAATCTTTTTTTCTCTCTTAGCAATACAACTAGGCAAGTGTATTGATTGTAAGAGATGGAGGGATTAAATTGGCTTTATTGCCTGTCTGGGTTGCAGGCATTAGTGGCATTCAGGTGAAAAGTAGCCCTCCTGGACTGTAATAAGAAAATACTGTTGTGAAATCCTTACCCCAGGGTTTTATGTATGCTGCGATACTTTTGGGGGTGTAGAATGGGGCATAGAATTCAGTTTCTTCAGAATCCCAACTTTTTTCCCCCAGTTATAAAGAAAGATATTCCTAAAAACCGTGTCTGCAATGCCTGGGTGAAATTTCTGATGCCAGAGGGATAGTTAAATACGATTTACAGGATTAGGACAGGGTTTCTATCCCATTCAATGACCGTTCACACCAAGCAAAATGAGGCATTTTTTAAAAAATGACAGATTAAATTACACAAAATAAGTCTGTGCAAATGTGTATCATTTGCATAATTTATATAGGTAGCAGAATTCAGGGTTTGCAGATTTTAGAGCTTCATTTATTTTGGCTCAAAGTGCACACAGACCAGGTTTCTACTTTCCAAGCTAAGGGAAAATTAAGTTTGAAGTAAGTTAATTCCAGATCCCTTTGACAAGGTTTCCTTTTCAATTTGTAGCCATCATTTTCAAAAATGGATGCCATTTTGTCCAGAATAGCTCCCTGTTTGCTGAGCCGAAAAGGTAGCAGGCATCATGTTTCTTTAAAGTATCCTGTGGGAATGTTAGGTGCTTCCATGTTGTGAGTGGGTGAGATAATTAATCTTGAGAAATTTTTAATATGAAGCTCAGTGTTCCAGTAAAGCCAAAGAGGTGGAGGAACATTACTGGCTTTGTTTCTCCTACAATGTAGGAGCTGCATTGTAGAACCTACATGGATCCAAATGACAAGACACCCTCATTCCATACATATCTTTGGACCTTTGAGCATTTCAGGGATTGCAACCAACGTTATTCCTACTTAGAATAGACCCATTGAATCAAATGGGACTTCAGTTAGACTAACATTGGATGCACCTTTTGTCTTTAGTTTCACTGGAGTAGTCTAAGGCTCCCATCTTTTTGCATAATGTTGATCACTCTCACTGATGTGACCGAATGTAAAATAACATATTTGATGTGACGCACATTGATTGCTCCATGATGCAAGAGCCAAACTAACACGACTTTTTTTTATCCATAATGAGAATAATAATTGGGTTCATGGCCTCAATGTCCAGTGGGTTCCTTGACACCTGGAATAAGTTGGAACTGAGTGAAGTCCTTTTTCCCAAGCCATGCCAGCCTGATCTCCAGCATTACAGAACTAGAATAGAGAATATCTGAATCCATTGTGTCAATTTGTGTGATGCAAGGATTCAGGCTAGATCAAGGTTTCACAACTGGATTTCTAAACTTTGGGAGGTTCAAATGGATCCTCACCCCACCTCCAAGGGCAAACCTTTTTTTTTTAGACCAGAGCTTGGAGAGGTCTCTGGTGATCGGGCTGGAGGGTTTTAATACCTGTACTCCTGCAGGAGTGAGATTTGCTTTTGTGGGAATCGGTGAAGCCCTCTTCCTGCTGTGTTGACACACCCATAGATCACAACTGTAGCCAGTGCTTTGATTGGGATGGGTCAGGGAAGAGCTTTGAGGAACATGATAACTGACTAATGAAATGGGGCTCCTCCTAACTCTAAAGCAGCTTTATGTTACATCTACCTTGTGACAAAAAAATGCTAATTCCCCATTTCTCCCTCCCACAGACACATTCAGCCATTGAGTTCTGATAACCTTTATATTTGCAACAGTTATTAAAGAATTTGTGCTAATATTGGAGATGCATTTACTTGTAGGGCCAGAAATCTAAAAGTTTGTGCAGCTACCTTTGCCATAAATAGTGGGCACTACAGCTACAATGATTCCCCCACCCTCAAATTAAAACCTTGAATTTGCATGCAAATTTCAAATACTTTTTTGGGTTTTTTCGATTGTTTTTTATGGGGGGGTGCAGATTCCAAAAATTCAGATCCTCCTGTGAAATCAGAAATCCACTGTCCTTGAATGTGGGGTGTTAGAGTTAAATGTTCAAATTCCAAAGACAATTCGAATATATAGCCATCTGACCTGAACTCTGACACAGACTTTCATATTTTGGATGTGCGTTACATTTCAAATGTGTTGCTGAAAGTGGTTTTAGCTCTGTTTACCACATAGAAGGTGGTAAATATGACAAGCATGAATATTAGTCCGGTTGTGATCTAGAGAGGTTTGAGAGGGGATACTACAATGTTTAGGGCAGTATATTTTACCCACTTTTTCAGAAAGCTGTCATTTTAGCACTGCAAATTACCTGTGAAATTTAGGAGTTTTAAAACATCTTGCAGTGTAGCACATGGAGGAGGAGGCTATATGGCAACCGAGGAAATGAGGCTCGTTGCAAAAATGCCATCTGAAGGTTCTTGGAAGGATCATAGCTATTTGTGAAACGCAATGGTAGTGACACTGTGGCGGTCATGTACAAGCGTCAGGTTTATATAGTGAGTGAGGCTGTGAGTAACCATGATGTCTATTGGACCCGAAGACTCTATTGAATTATGTTCTTAAATTTTTTGTGAGAGTGGAGCTCTCAAATGGAGCGTTCTTGCTTTTCGTTCTGTTTGTGTAACACTTTCGACTCCCTCCGTGGCTGGATCGGTGAGCGGTACAAATCAGCCCAGTTACTTAAAAGTCACTGGATCTGAACCCCACATTCTGACCTTTCCTCTCAATGGAGAAAGTCCCATTTACACCAGCTATGGAGATCACGTTTATTATGAATCATTGCTGCGTTATTAACTTGAATGTTGAGAGTTAATTGAAGTAATCCTATTCCCCTCCCATCATGCGACGGGCTTTAAATGCCAATAAGAAAGGCCTTCATTGGCAAAATGTGTACCTGAGTTCAAATTTCCTTTCTCTAATGCAGCCTTCTTCAACCTGGTGCCCGGTTTCTGGCTGGGGATTATGGGAGTTGTAGTCCAACACATCTGGAAGGCACCAGGATGAGGAAGACTGCTGTGAGGTAAAGGAAAGTTCCATTTTTGGTGTGATTTCAAGTAGGAATACACCTCTTCCTTGTAACTTCCTGTACCAGGCTCCAATTCTCTAAGCATGTTTCATGAACTCCAGCAACCATCATAAGGATTCGAACCATAATATTGTGGGCATGGATTTTTAGCATGCTTCCTTCATAGTCTTGTGACTAGTGGGGAGGGGGGCTTTAAAACCAGCCTACCAACCAATATTACCTGCATTTCTCTTAAAAGTCTTTTTCATCCCATCCTGAGGCAGTAATGCAGGGTGTGACTATGGCTAGCAGTTCCCAAGCTACGGCTACCTGTTGGTTTAGCCAGACCTTTTGAGAAACACAAAACTCCAAATATTCTTGCTATACTTGAAAAGATTTGGGAGCCTTTTCAGGGGCAGCTCTAAACTTTTTCTGGCGTGGCTTAGAATTCCAGCTTTTCTTGGATTCGAAAGCAAAGAAGTGTACTCTTCGATCCCTGGGGGAAAGTCACAGGCAAACATTATGACAGGGACCTGAATTCTTGTGGAAGGGAATGGGGGCATCCCGGTTCTCAGGTTATATATGTACACACTAGAGCCTGTGAAGAGGACACAGTGCCACTGAGTAGCCAATTGGGGCACAGAACCACCATTTCACCCCGAACCATTCAACTTTAAAAGTAACCTATGCTGCAAATTCTAAGCATATTTACTTGGGTATAAGCCCCACTGAAATAATGGCGCTTTCTTCTAAGTAAACATGGTTAGGGTCAGGCTGCAAGGATCCTAAGCAAACTACATGTCCTCTTTTTTATTTTATTTTTTTATTTTTAATCTAGATAGCAGAACTTTACTACCGAGGTTGAGTCATTATAATAGCTAACTTACCTGACATGTATTGCTAAATATGCATGTTCTTCTATTTTTAATTTTCATTCTTCCCTTCTCCCCCCAACAATATCTTCTTTTGTTCTTGGTTTCACTTCTGCTAGTTTCTTTTAGTGAAGTCCCATTTTTCACATTAAAAAGAAACCTCACCAACGCACACCTGTTAGAAACCTTTCAGTCTTTAATTGCTATTTACTGCTCATTGCTTAAAGTTGGACATCGTTGCTCATTTTCTTGTTATTCTTTAAGATTAGATTTTCCCCCCCCTCTTCAATTTTGAAAGGCCAACCCCACCCCACTCCCCACCCTCGGGCCCTCATGCACCTTATCTATCTATAATATTACCCTCTCAGATGGGATGTACACTTTCCTGACTATAACCATTGCTCTTGTATTTTTGGTAGATGCTTTGTTGATAGTAACTAAATGCCTAGTAAGATTTTAAAAGTAAAAACTTCAATCTCATTTGTTATTTTAAGCCAATCTTTCCCTTCACACACCCTCCTCGAGTAACCTTTGAAGTTGCATTTGGACCCTATCTCTCTCTCTCTCCCCACTGCCACCTTTTAAAAAATGTTTAGCCTAAGATTTTAGCTTTAAAGAGAAAACATACAAACCGATCTTTTGGTGAACAGAGTAAATCTGATTTATTTTATTTTCTTGTTAGTGATTCCCTGTCAATTGCAAGTTCATACTTTATTTATATGGGAAGGCGATGATAAATTCATTATTTCCCTCCTTCTTTAAAAGAATGTGTTTTTTTCTTCTTTTTATGCTATTAACACCTGTTCTTAGTGGATGGATAAATGTTATCTTTACTACCCCCACCCCAACCTTGATAATCAAATCCCCGTCTCCCCAATCCTTGCACCCCACAACAAGCTCGATAGGTTGTTGGGTTTTTTAATCAGTGTAAGTTTGGACAGGTTGCTCTAAAACAGGGGGAACTCGCAGTAGGTTTGCAATCAGAAAGCTTGGGTGTCTTTTGGGAATGTTTTTGCTGGTGGAATCTGGGCGCGTTGTTCATCTATTGATGATGGAGAGAGACTTACAGTGCTTAATAAAGTCTATTCTTTTAGTAAAAAAAAAAAAACCACCGAAGTGTTGTCTGTTACTCTTGTATTGAGCTCTGTAAAGGTACAGGTTCTGAAGAGCAGGAGAATCCCTCACATTCAGCCCTATATGTTTGCTGCACCTCCACAGAAGTGCAAACAAAACAGTGTAGTACCGGATGAAGAATTCGGCTTCATAAAGAATTCCTAAGAAGTGCCTGAATCGAATACCTCCTGAGAATCATAAAAAAGCTGCACTGACCTCCTTTGGTGAAGACTAGGGTATAAATATAGTACATATTTAAGACAACTATTTAAATACATTGAAGCAGAACGTACTACTACTTCTAAAGTCTTTTGCATGTCTTTTGCATGTTTACTCAGAAATATGTCCAATGAATGCCATGCTTGCTTTTGAAGGGTACCATCTTCTTTCTTGTTTTGAAAAAAATATGTCTTACATAGGAGGACCATATGGAAAAGAGGACCGGGCTCCTGTAACTTTAAGAGTTGTATAGAAAAGGGAATTTCAGCAGGTGTCATTGCATGCATGCAGCACCTGGTGAAATTCCCTCTTCATCACGACAGTTAAAGATACAGGAGCCCTGTCCTCCTTTCCATATGTTCACCTATCTTACAGAAAGCAGGTAAACCACAGACATCAAAAGAATGCCTGCCTTTACATCATGTTGTTCTGATAGCCACCCAGAAGAGCATGTCTTTCCAGCCATATCAGTATAATTCTGCCTGGTATTTGGTGCAGTATTAGCCTAGCTCCCTCTGTGCCAGAAACATCTGCATATCTACCTGCTTACCTATCTTCCTAGTTGGCAATCCCACTTCTACAGAAAATCATTCCTTTACATCCAAAGACTAATAAGCATTTAGATTTTGGGGAAGGGGTGGATAAACCTGGGTCTTATGAAAACAGGTGGTTGTAAAACAGCCATGGGCAAGTGTTCTGTACAACCAGTCCAGTCTAAAGCATTACACAGTGCCACCGTATTAGACACTACAGCATTGGTCTTTAGGTGACTGGGGCCTGACTTAAGGTGGGGCGGTTTTGGTGTCACCATCCCATTTGCTTTTTTTGAGGGCAGGGTGTGCAGAAAAGGAGAAATAATACATTAGACTACATATTCATATTAGTTTAAACATCATGACTTCCACGCACACTGACCTGGTTTGCATGTAACGGTGGCAAATCGTGTTTAATTAGCCCATGATTTGACAGAGATACGCAAAACACGCAAGCTGCTTCTGGATTGTAAAACAACCTACCAAGACCCCATTTGTAGGCTGTTAACGTGACATCCAAGCTTGGACATTGGTTGTTTGTTGGTTAAACTACCCAAAGTTAACCTACAATTAAGTGGCTTACACGCAATGTGATAGATTTGTCCTTGCCTAGGGATATTATGATATGGGATCATGGATTTAGCTTGATCATGGATCATCAGGTAAGGTATCTTATGCCATATTCCAGAATAAAGTGTCACTGTGGACTGTGAACAGGCATGTCTTTTAACTTGTACTTCAAAATCTCAAGCAGTTTCTACATGATTCACATCTGATATAACAGCTTTGAACACAGACAAAAAGTACAGTTGTTACAAACAAAACACATTTTCCAACACATTTTAAGAATCATTTAAGAGCATTGCATTTAAAGATTTAAGCATTTGACCCAATGATGATTCTGAGTGCACATTCAGTTTTTATTGTTGCTATATTCTAATCTATACACTCCATGTAGTGCCTTTTTCAGCCCTGTCCTTGCAGTTGTAGTTTGTTGTATACACACACGTTGAACTACAATTCCCTGGGAGAAGAATAATTTAAAGTAGTAAATTTGAAATGTGGCTATGCCCAGAAAAAGAGGAGAAAAGCAAGAAGAAAAAAAGGGCCATATACTGTAAAACAGGATTGGGTATGCCAGGTTAGGATTGAAAGTCGATTTTTGGTCTGAAAAGGCTGAGGACTGCTCTATTATAGTACACATGCAGCTCTACTTACTTTATTTTATGTATTTAAAATTATTTTCAGGCTGCCTTTAAGGGTAGAACCCCCTCAAGGCAGCGTACAAGATAAAAATATGAAGTAGAAACAGTAGAAATAAGTACATAGTCAATAAAATCCATAAAAACAAAAAATACTAATAGAAATCAGCAGCCCACGATATTACAGAAAGGCCAACAAAAACACATGGGTCTTCAGAGCTTTCCTGAAGACCTGCAAAGAAGGGCTTGCCGAACACCCAATGAAAGCTGATCCCAGATGTGCATTAGGGCCACCACGAAGAAGGCACCTCTACACAAAGCAGACACATCCACAATACCATTCCTTGGAATGGCTTTGCCTATATTGAGTCACTAAGGATGCAATGCTATGTATATTTAGACAGGGGAAAAACCTCCTACAACTCCCAGCATTCCCCAGCCAGCATGGGAGTTCTAGGACTTTTTTCCTGTCTTCAACATAAATAGCATTGCGCCCTAAAGCAATCCAGTACATGCAGATACAAGTGCAGACTTACCTTAATGCTACAGCCAAGCTCTCAGTCTTCCTGCTCTTGTCCAGGTCTTGCCAGCCTTGTTGTAAAATGATGGTGCTGGTTGAACTGAAGCAGGGCATCTCTATGGTTCCTGAGCAACAAAAAATATTAGTGTCCAGAAGGGCACAAATCCCCAATTGAGCTTAGTGTCTGGGATCTCCACATGAGCTATTTGCCATCTCTGAGCTTAACCTACGTCCCAGGCTTGTGGAAATAAAATAGGACAACCTCAAATAATGTGGAGGAAGGCTGAGATAGAAATAAGGATGTTCAATGTTTACAAAGTTATTTTTGCTTGTCTGGAATTAGACAGCAAGGACTTCTAAGGCAGAGGGTGTGATTTTCAGGCTGAAATGTGGTCAACTGGAAAGAGTGTCATCATCCTGACTAGTTGCCCCAACAAGCATGGAAAGCCAGCCCAAAATCACACGTTCAGTTTATATTGTTGCGATGTTCTAATCTATATACTCCATATAGCGCCCTTTTCAGCACTCTGTCCTTGGCTCCCTCTACAAGGATTCGCTTTTGCGCCCGGTTCGGCAATTATGCGCATTATCGCAGACGCGCATTTACTCCTAATCCCTCTGCACGGGAGGCGGCAAGAGGCGGCGAAGCGCATTAATAGATGTCCAAAAAGCGCTTTACAAGAAGTTAATGCGCATAAGCGCTTGTTCACACGGGGAAAATGCGCTTTAACGGCCGGAGCAAAATAAAACTCGCGATTTAACGCGCATTCGAAAATGCGCATTATCGGGGAGATAACGCGCCTCTACGCCCGATTTGCGCTCCGTTCTTGTAGAGGTAAAATTTTTAATGAACCTTCAAAGCGCATTAAACCTCTCTTGTAGAGGCACCCCTTGGGTGGGCATGAGTGTGTGTGAGTGGGTGTTAGGCTGACCAGATAAAATCCAGGTCAGGGCTCATGTAACTTTAACAGTTGTAGAGAAAAGGGAATTTCAGCCAGTGTCATTTGTATGCAATTAGTTCCTGGTGATATTCCCTCTTCATCACAACAGTTAAAGGTGCAGGCACTATACTAGAGTGACCATATACAAAAGAAGGCAGGGCCCCTGCACCTTTTAACTGTTGTGATGAAGAGGGAATTTCACCAGGGACTAATTGCATACAAATGACACTGGCTAAAATTCCCATTTCTCTACAACTGTTAAAGTTACATGAGCCCTGACCTGGATTTTATCTGGTCACCCTAGTGTGTGTGTATAGCTGAATGCTTGAGTGGGGAAATGTGCTCTGCACTTGATCATAACATCCAGACTTTTAGTGAGGTTATCAATGCATGGACTATAGCGGCCAGGATAATGAATGATATGAAATGTCATGTCCATTTCTTAATAACTGTGTGGGAAATACGTCAATTTGAGTAAATAAATTGATATGTTAAAAAAAAAAAAAACCTCTCGTGCGCGCCCTCACGCCTTTGGCCCCATCTTCAAATCTCCAGTATTAACAGTAAACTACGTGATAGGGTTGGTGCTCTCACTTCTTCTCTCGCCCTCCCGGGTAATGGGAGGACAGCACTGAACTACCTTGCTGGGCTGATGGAACCTGCTCTCTCTCTCTGGCAGTTACAGCCTCTCCTTAGAGTACAATATCAGGATAATAACCATGGGACTTTGCTTGCATTTGCCATTTAAAAAATGCTTTTAATAATAATAATAATAATAATAATATATTTTTTAAAAAAACAGATCGCGCTTTCACATGAAATAAAATCTAAATCGGGCTGCAATCCTAAACACATTTACTGGAGAGTAAGCCTCATTGAACATAGTGGGGCTTACTTCCGAGTAAATGTGTGCACACGACTGCACCCCCCCCCCCCCCAGGCGGAAACTCTTTGCTCCTGCCCGGTTTAGGCAACACCGCGCTGCAACCAAATCTCAGCCACTAAAATCTCGGATTTCTCCATGGTTTCCGGCGTTGCAGCTGTCACTTTTGCTACTCGGGCGGGTAGCGGGGGGTGGAAATGGCGTTAAAGGTAACCAAGTCGTCTCGTTTTTAGCCACTGAAAGTGATTGTCGACTCTACAGCGTTCAGAGCTCTGTTTTGTATCTCTATGGTAGAGTTCTCTCCTCAACCCCTACCCCAAGATGGCTGCCTGGGTTCTCGCAAAAGGCGTCGCTTGCTTTTCGTTACTCTCGCCACTCTCAAGATGGCTACCTCGACGACTCATACTGTGCCTCCCCTAAGATGGCCGCCGGCCCCTCCCCTATTCTCTTCCTCTCCCTTCCCTTGTTTTGAATAAACTTTACTGAGAAGCCGAAGAAAAAGCAGGATCTTGGGCCTCGCTGAGGCCTTTTCAGCCGAAGAAAAGCCTACTGGAGCCGTTTTGCCTCGCGAAGGCCTCGATCCCCGCCCTGGAGTAGACCCTCCCGCCGGGCAGAAGGTGCCGGAACCTGGCGTGTGAATCAGCAGAGCCTCGCGTCCGCCTCCGGGCCTGGGGCAAGAAGAGAACGGGAAATCTCTGCTCTAGTGCAGGGGGAGCCCCCAAGACAAGATTCCCGGGAGTAAGGGGGAGCTTGGCTGGGGATTTGGGGAGCTGGGAGGGGGGAAGCAAAATCCAAAGGCTGCCCTTGGAGAGCGAGGTAGCCTATGGCTCTTTGTCAGGCTGAAGGAAAAGCTGAGAATCTCCTGTGGGGAGAAACTGGGAGAGAAGAGAAGGAAGTTTGAGGTTCTGCCAGCTGCAAGGGTGACCCCCCCAAATCTGGGGTGCATATCCCAAGAAGATAGGGGGTTACCCCCTTAACTGTAGAGGGAAAGGGAAGTTCAAACTTCTGAGCAGTGGGGGGGGCTTTGGAGGGGGGATCTGAGAGCCTGGGAGAATGTTTTCAAGGGTTTAAGATTCTTAGCCTAAAACGTTAGGTTAAAATTGGTAGATTAAGAGCGATACCTTAGGTAGAAAGAGATAAGACGGACTTAACAAGCATCAAAGAACTGCATTTTGCATGAAAGTTGGGTGCCCAAGAAGTAAGGGGGGGCGGGTGGATGAAATGTTTCGCTCCCTGCCCTAGCTGGGGCAAGGCTGACTTTCCCTCAGGCCTCAACATGATCGACTTCTCCAACTTGCCATAGTGGACAGTTTGATGTTGTGCGATTCCTCAGGGTCTTCCTTTGCTTGAACCTGGAGCAACCCCCCTCTCCCACCATGGCCTCTGTCCCCGTGTATTGTCTCTGTCGCCTGCCCTACGATGTCACCCGCTTCATGATCGAGTGTGACGTTTGTCAGGACTGGTTCCACGGCAGGTAAGCCAGTTCTGGGGTGCGTTAGCAGTTCTGAATAGCATGCCTTTTCTTTGGGGGGGGGGGTAGTTTTAATTTTGGAGGGACTCGTTTGTTGTTTCGGTAGAATATGTCAGTAACTCTCAAGGGATAATTTCCTGACGGGTAGCCGTGTTGGTCTGTTGTGGCAAAAAACAACAAAGTGTCTTGTGGCACCTTAAAGACCGACACATTTATTTATTTATTCTGGCATAAGCTTTTGTGGACACTGTCCTCTTCGTCAGTTGCTATAATAATTACTGAGATGGACTTGTATTCTCTTTCCAAAAGTGGCCAGTCCAATTTCTCTCACAGCATTAGTGAGGCACTGAAGTGAATGGTCGTCTCATCTTACTTGTCCCCAATGTCTGATATATAGTGGCATACTGCCTCTGCACATGGAGGCTTATGAATAAGTGCTATGAATAGATTTGGGGGGACCACAGCATCGATCCATTGGAATGCGGGTTCAGCAACAGACTTTGCCTGTGTGCCTGCCAAACAATTTATGGTGCCTGAAGCCTGCAGTGGAGAACTTGTGTGGCCCTTCAAATGTTGTTGGACTCCAACTCCCATCAGCCCCAGCCAGCAAAGCCAGTGGTCAGGTGTGATGGGGGTTGTAGTCCAAGAGCATCTGGAGTGCCGCATGATCCCCATCCCTGCTGTAAACTCCCAAGCAGGACGAGAAGTTATAGAAGTACGGCACAAATTTAAGATCCAGTAGCCCTATTTCCGTGGTGTGTTTCAGTCCCCACACGGCTTCCTTTTACACATGCATAGAGCACATACATATGTCAAGGAACATATGAATGTAAAACGGCTTCATATTGTGCCAGGCCATTACTTCATCTAGCCAGTATTGTTTCTTTCAACTGGTAGTGACTGTGCAAAGCCTACTGAGCTACAGTCCCTGCCTTATAAGATATTAAAATAGGCAAAGACAGCTTTACTACGAGGTCAGGCGATGGAGCTGACAGATGATTGCTGGGGAGAAAAAGTGATTCCCTCGGTGATCTTCTTTTTAATCCAAAATTGTGACCACTGGAATGTGGGCTGTTTCTCTTTTAAGGGGCCTTTGGCTTTGATTCCAGCCAGTCATTAGGACGTGCTGGCTGAGAATATAAAGAATTAACCGAGACAGAAAAGGGGGCCCATCTCACACAGTGATGTGCTGTAGTTCTCTGAGGCGTGAGGCAGATGCCTTTCCCAGCTCTCGTGTCTCTCCTTGAGCAGACAAAGTAGGTGCTCTGACTTCTGTTATTCAGAGTTTTAAAATGTTGCGATCTGGGCTTTTGCTGGGCTCTTGTGGAAAGGACTTCTGGGTCCTGCTTCATTGTAGAGGTTGCTGCCTCTGTTTTGGAGTGGTGCATGACTGTCTTTATCTCTTTCCAAGCTGTGTTGGAGTAGAAGAAGATGCGGCAGCTGACATTGACTTGTATCACTGCCCCAACTGCCAACTTCTTCATGGACCATCTGTCAGTAAGTTATGATCCTGCTGCGACTTTTTCTTCCCAATGGGATGAAGACAAGACAGAATAGAAGCAAGTATGGTGTGTAGCTGCTGTCTTGTTGCAAATCTGCTATATTCGAATTCCTGTGAATAGGAACTTTTGGGGTGTGTGTGTGTGTGTTTTTAAAGTTCCTAGCCCTTATGGTTGAAGAGAGAAGTTTCATCATGTGAAAGCACCGTCTGTCTACCAAAGGATGTAAAATGAGTTTGGAGAGAGACACTGGCTGAATTCGGACAACACAATAGACAATGGTGGGATAATAATCAACTTTACAGTTGTTCATCTAGGGGGTACTCCCCACACAACATGGTAATAAATAATCAACTGTGGTGTGGATTAGGATCAGCGTTGAGTTGACTATGGCAGCATTCGGACGACACAATAGTCAGTATAACTGACGATTGTTTCCCCCACCCCCAGTTGCTTATTGTGTCGTCCGAATTCAGCCACTGTTTCTTCACACAACTCTTCATGGACTCTTTTCCCAGTTCCCCATGCTCCTCTGGTATTACACTATTTTGCAATTAGCCACTATTCAACCCAGTGCTTCATGAGTAATAGGACTTTATATACTCAGGTCTAAAAAAATAATAATTCTGTGCCAAGCCAATTCTGCAACCTCTATAAATTATTCCGATTGAGCAGGTGTGCATAATCTGCTTCAATTTGTTTGCATTTCTACCATTTCACATAATTCAGTCTAGTTATGCAGATTTGTTGCATCTGTTCAAAATTTTTTTTTTTTTTACAGTTTTGCATAACATATTCACTGACACAATGGCTCAATTCGGACGACACGATAGTCAATGGTGGGGTAATAATCAACTTTACAGTTGTTCAACTAGGGGGTACTCCCCATACAACATGGTAATAAATAATCAACTGTGGTGTGGATTAGGATCAGCGCTGAGTTGACTATGGCAGCATTCGGATGACACAATAATCAAAACAACTGACGATTGTTTCCCCCACACCAGTTGTTTATTGTGTCGTCCGAATTGAGCCAATGTATTCGCTAGTCGTGTGGAAGGGCAAGCTGGCTGCCATCCCTGGCTGCCAGGGATCTTATTCAGTCACCCTTCTGGCTTCTGAGATTTCAGTTGAGAGCCTATGTTTTTCAGCCATGAGAACTAGAAGCTTACTTTTTAAAAAGAAAGCAGAGGTTCTCGCAATGCTCAGTTCCGTGCTCAATGCCACGTCCCGTGCTTTCCCTGTGCTCCAGAACGTGGTAATGTATATGCCACCCTGCTACCAGTTCTGGTCGCCCCCAGGCATGGCCACATCTTCATTATCGGCACACCTTGATTTTAATTTGCCGTGGGATACGGGGATTCCAGCAAGTTTTTTAGAAGTGACTGCTGGAGCAGTTCTCTTATCTACCCAGCGGGTAAAGGAAAGGTGCACAGTCTCTGATCTGGCCCTGCCTTCCCCAATCGGGAGGCCTCCAGCTATGTGGGACTGCACCTCCCAGCATTCCTGATCGTTGGCTATGTTGGCTGGGGATGATGGGAGTTGAAGTCCCAAACATTTGGAAGGCACCAAGTTGGGGCAGGCTGACCTGACCTAATAACCGTGTGCGCTGACCCAGATTCTCAAGTCCTCCTTTCTCTGAGGTCCTTTAGGTGGCGCTAAGAGTGTGAGAGTGTGTGAAACCTGGCTTGCTTCCTAATCCTACTGTGGCCATTCTCCCCTTAGCTCAGGGCCACTCAGGTGTTGGCCCACTGACTAAAGCTGTGCACATTTGTGTGTGTGACTTCCTCACCAGTCCATCGTCCTTGTATTCTTGCTCTGCGTGGGTAGCTTTTGAGTCTCTCCCTCTTTTGATTTGCTTAGTGAAACGGCGCCGGGGGAACCCGAAACAGCCCGACTCAACTGCAAGCAAAGAGGCCGGCAAGACAGTGAAGACCGGTAGCAGTCAGTTCATCAAGGAGCTTCGCAGCAGGACTTTTCCCAGGTGAGATTGTGTCTGAGGTTTTTTGAGTCACCTGGGAGGAAAGGGGGAACAAAAGGTGTTCCATATCCATGTTGCAGGGTGGCCGGTTTGCAGACAGAGCGAAACCTTTGCTCCAGGAGGCCAGGAAGGCACTCTGAGGTGAGACATTTTTACTCCAAGCTGGCCCACTCGGGCACAAACCCTCTGACTGCGGCCTCACTTCATTCGGCAACTGTGAACAGGGTGGAATCACTGAGCTGGTGCGATTGTCACACTGGCTTCTTTTAACTGTGGTTACAAGATTGGAAGCCAGCTGTGGGGTCTCGTGCGCCCTCTCCTCAGCCCCTTCTTCCCACTGTAACTGGGAGAGGTCACCACCTATGTTAAGGCTTACCAGGTTGAACACCCTCTAAAGCTGCTTCATCACTGGCATCTCAGCTGCTCAAAAGGCTGAAGGTGGGTGGGGTGGGCTGAAAGGACAGAAAGCGGCCAGCCGTCTGTGTTTTGGGGAAGAGCCGTTGCTGCTTCTGGAGTGGTATGGATGACGTTATTGCTCAGTAAACATGACTGTTGCTTCAGCAGGATACTGCAGCATGACTCCCTGCTTGGGGCAAAGTTGATGTATAGAATAGAGGAAAGTGAGCGGCAGAGAGCTTGACAGCTTTGGAATAAGGGAGCTGTCCAATTCTCGGAGTGACCTGAAGGAGAATGTTGGGCTATTTCTCTTACAAGGCAAAATACACACTCCCTGCCCTCCCCCCTGCCCCCCTTGGCTGCCTCTTTATTTTGATGCGCCTTCATCAAGAGCTTGCATCCTGATTCCTTTCATTGTTTGAATTCCTGCCCCACAGTGCCCTGCTCTCAGTCCCTGATTACTTGACTTCAGTAGGATAGGAAAAACTATCCACTTTCAAAACAACAGATCAGTTCAAATAACAAAGAAATCCTGTTTTTAAAAGTCTGTTACCAAATAAAAAGCATCCAGGAGAATCCAAAAGAGATGCTATACTTCACAGTTTAATCCTCTGAAGACACCATTGCAGGCTATTAATATAATGTTATTTATTTATTAAATTTCTATATCGGCCATTAAGCTTCGGCAGTTCACAAAACAAACTTAAACGTATAAAGTACAACAACATAGTAAACCATTATATAAAAAACTTAAGTTTAAAACAGAATAAACCCTAAGTAGGAATCAAGATAAAAGCTAGCAGTGGTCCAAGGACCTAAAAAGGACCAACGCCATTTTTAAACTTAAGGGTTAAAAAACCTGTGAAAATAACATCTTCACCTGATGCCAAAATGGCCGCAATGTAGGTGCCCAGAGAGCCTCTCTAGGGAGGGAATTCCACAACTGTGGTGCCACCGCTGAAAAGGCCCTCTCCTTATTAGCCGCCCACGTCACCTCATTTGATGGGGGCACTCAGAGAACAACCTCTGGTGATTATATTTGGGTCTGGGCAGGTATAGGGAACGAGACGATGCTTCAGGTAGCCTGGCCCCAAGCCATTTAGGGCTTTGCTGATGAGCTGGACTGTAGATTCCCAGTGTATTCTCCGCATTTTCCAAAGTTTATTAGGGTGTTGGGTTATTACTCAGTTGGTGATTAAGTCTTGAGGAAGAAGGAACTGATCTTTCCCTCCAAGAAGATTGAGTAAGCACAACAGTGAAAATAGTGTGTTAACTATTTAGTGCATCAAGATGGGAGTTTATTTCTCAGGCGGTATTTTTTGGCGGGGGGGGAGGCGTTTTCAGACCCGCTACTCCTTTATGATTAAGGCATTTGTGAAAATAGGTTAAAGACCGACATCCCTGTTGAACTTTGAAGAAGAATGGAGCATGCACAGCTCATTAAGAGCCTGAGACGAGTCTTGTTTTTGCGTGAGACGCCCTTCTTTGTTATGGGAGTTGGTCTGCTATTTGTTGTCTCCTGCCTTTCCTTCAGCGTCGGAGCAGTGGTCTCTTGGGGGAAACTCTATGCAGCTGCTCACCCCTTCTTCTGCCCCACCTTCCAGGCAGCTGCACCGAGAGCCTCCAAAGAGGTGGTCCAGGTGGGGGCTGCTGCTGAAGGAAAAGAACTCAAAATAGAGAGAAGCATACGCCCACACCTGCACCCTCACAATAAATAGTCCAGTTCAGATTGGTTCCTGGACGTTAGTTTTATTGTATTCGGTTTGTTATTTATCTTGAACACCACCCTGGAACCTCACGTCATGAAGGGTGGTATAGACATGTTTTGAATGAACAGATATTATTATTTATTTATGTCTTTCCAAACTGCCCTTCTTTCCAGTGGATTCCATGGCAGTGTGTAAAGTAATTAAATAAAATACAAACACAATAAAACAGCTTCCTCTATCACAGTTGCATACAGAAAGGCAGCAAACATCTATCAAGCAGGAGTGCAGGACCTTAGGCCTGGGGGCCAAATCTGGCTCTCCTGGAGTCCCTTTGGTATTCCCCAGATGGCCACGCCTCCTTTCCGCCAGCGATCAATTTTGGGGGGCTTTTCTGGACTTTCTGCAGTTTTCCCCATTCTTATCCTAAGACTATGTTACTGGTAGCTTTGAGTTAAAATACGCTCATATTTTTGGCCCCACCCCTTTTGCCTTTGGCCCTGCCCACTACTGTAATGCGGCCCCCAAGAGCTTCTCCAGAATGGAATTTGGCCCCCGGGATGATGGAAGTTCTGCTCTCCTGCTATAAAGACTGCACGTACTGTACACAAAGGAGTGTGTATTCTCCAAAACTGGCCTGTGGGCAGTGGCTGCACTCTCCCTGTTCTCTGGTTGATGTGACTATGAAGGATTACACCCTCCCACCATGCGGGGTTAGGTCTGCGTCCTCGGCCTGACTCTCCCTCCTGCTTCCCCAGTGCGGATGAGGTGATCCTAAAGCCGAGTGGGGCCCAGCTGACGGTGGAGTTCCTGGAGGAGAACAGCTTCAGCGTGCCCATCCTTGTCCTGAAGAAGGACGGGCTGGGCATGACCCTCCCTCTGCCTTCCTTCACCGTGCGGGACGTGGAGCATTATGTAGGTGAGTGCCTGGCAGCCGGGATTGGCCGCCCAAGTGGCCAAAGAGGATCTCATTGTGGGCAGTTTAGCTGCACGGCGTGAGTGGCCAGGGGTGGAGCCAGGAGCAAAAGGTCACCTGATTGTTGGTAATGCTGCGATTTACTTGCCTTACTGGTGTAGTTACTTGGAGGTGTGGCTTTTTGTGTGTGCATCATTTGAGAGAGAGAGATTTATTATTCTTTGGGATTAATATTATTCGTTCTGTGTTGACTCTTGTTGAGAGCCACTCTTTGCATGCCACTGGATAAGAACATAAGAAGAGCCCTGCTTGATCAGAGCAAGAGTCCATCTAGTCCAGCGCTCTGTTCACACAGTGGCCAACCAACTGTTGACCAGGAATCCACAAGCAGGACACGGTGTATGTAGACATTGTTACTGGAATAACTGTAAGAATTTCAAGCCAATAGCAAGAACATAAGAAAGAAACAAAGGTACTGAAAAGTGTTGTAATAATTCAGCCTTCCCCAACCTGATGTCCTTCACATATTTTGGATTATAACTCTGAACATCCTTAAGTCAGCATGGTTTGCTGGAGGTGCTGGGAGTGTTACTCTGGCATATCTGGAGACCACTGGGCTGGGGGAGGCTGCACTTATTAATTTCAGCAATCCAGGCACTGTGCATGATAGGCAGACACCACTCATCTATTTCAAAAGATTTCAACTCTCTTCCACTAAGGTTGTTGGGGCACCTTCCATTTTGCTGTGACTACTTATTAGTTCCATTTCACACTGAGACATAGATTTCAGATAGATAGATAGATAGATATTCTCTCATATACTTGCTAGGGATAATCAGCTGAAAATCATTCATTACAACTTTGAAATGACCAAGCTTGCCAAATATTGTATTTGCAATTGACATCCATTCATTGTTACTAATGAACGTATGAAATGGAAAAATTAAGCACTGGAAAGTTTTCCACCCCCTACTTCACTGCCAATGAGTGCAGAAGTATTGGGAAGATTGAAGTGTATTTGGGAATTTCCTTTCATGTTATTTCTATTATAATGAGTAAATAAATAACAAAATAGCAATAGCAACAACAAAATTTTACTCCACTTTTCCGTAAGGATCTGGGCCCAAAGTGTCTTAGAAAGCAAAAAGCAAATCATTTCAAAAGATAGTATCAAGATGTCAGCATGAGAAGTGAACATGTTCTTCTTTTAGCATTTAATGTTTTGCAGTTTTGTGTTGACTGATGGTGGCTCCATAGATATGGGGGTAATTAATCTTCATACCCATTGGGATCTTTGCCACCCCTTGTGGACCAGATTGCTTGTATTGCATTTGGTTTAGGCCAGCGTGCCAAATCCGGCCCTCCTGGGATCCCCTAGCTGGCCCTCTGGGTTTCCCTAGATGGCCCCACCATGCAATCCTCCCCATCTGCAGTTTGAAGTGGTACAGTCCAAGAAGACATTCTCCCCCCCCCCCCCCCCCCCAGCACAGTGTGATTCTGCTGCATTTTTGGATTGGCTCTTACTGGCAATGACCACAAGCAGGGGGAGGAAGTTCCTGTCACCTTCCATTGTGTATGATGATGATGATGATGATGATGATGATGGATGGAGGGTCTTCAACCTGTTCTGAATGGAGTTGTGTTCCCCCTGAAGGAGCAGGTCCATAGCTTGGGGGTTCTCCTAGAACCATCTCTGTCACTTGAGGCTCAGGTGGCCTCGGTGACATGGAGTGCCTACTACCAACTTCGGCTGGTGATGCAGCTACGCCCCTATCTGGACAGGGATAACCTGGCTTCAGTTGTCCTTGCTCTGGTAACCTCCAAGTTAGATTACTGCAATGCACTCTATGTGGGGCTGCCTTTGAAGGCGGTTCGGAAGCTGCAGTTTGTGCAAAATGCATTGGCCAGATTGATAACTGGGATAACTGAGCATATAAGACCTACTTTGGCCCACTTGCATTGGCTGCCTGTATGTTTCCGAGCCCGATTCAAGGTGCTGGTTTTAACCTATAAAGCCTTATGCGGCTTGGGACCACAATACCTCACGGAACGCCTCTCCTGACATGAACCTACCCGAACTCTATGTTCAACATCTAAGGTCCTCCTCCGAGTGCCTACTCCGAGGGAAGCTCAGAGGTCGGCAACAAGGGAGAGGGCCTTCTCTGTGGTGACCCCCCAATTGTGGAACGAGCTCCCTGACGAGGCCCGCCTGACACCGACATTGTTATCTTTTCGGCACCAGGTCAAGACTTTTCTCATCTCTCAGGCATTTAGCAATATCTGATGAGCATGGGCCTGTTTTTGTTTTTAGGCTTTATACTGATTTTAAATGTATGTGCATATTGTATGTTTTTGCCGTTTTAATTTTTGTATATTGTTTTTAAATGTTTTAATCTTATGTAAACCACCTAGAGAGCTTCGGCTATGGGGTGGTATAAAATGTAATAAAATAAATAAATAAATAAATTCTCTTAAAAGAATTTCCATTTAAAATACCAAAATGTAATAAAATGACTAAAACTTCAGTGCAGACCATAATCAAACCCACTGATGTATAAAAAGCCCATCGTATGCCTCCAAATGCCTGGGAGTAGAGGAAAGACTTGACCTGGCGCCAAGAAGATGACAGCTTCGGCACCAGGCAGGTCTCACTGAAGAGAGCATTTCACAGTTGGGGGGGCACCACCAAAAAGGCCCTCTCTTTGTTGCTATTCTTTGAACCATCCTCAGGGAAGGCCCTCTGAGGAGGGTCTCAGATTTTGATCGCAGCAGTGTGTGGATAGCTACATACCAGGAGAGGTGCTTAGTCAGGTATTGCGCTCCTGAGCCATTTAAATCTTTATATGTCCCTACCTGCACCTTGAATTGGGCTTGGAAACGTATAAGCAGTCAGGGCAAGCGGGCCAGAGTTGGAGTTATATGCTCTGACCTTCTGATCTTCTTCGTCAGTCTGCCTGCCACATTTTGTACTAGCTGCGGTTTCTGAACCATCTTCAAGGGCAGCCCCATGTAGAGTGCATTGTAGTAATCTGACCGGGAGGTTACCAGAGCATAAACTACTGTGGTTAGGGCCGCCAGCCGAAGCAACTAGAAAGCAGCCCATGTACACCTTTCCTAGTGTAAGGTTTAGCAACAGGTGGTCCTTGAATCCTGACCCTTCCACTCTGGTTGTCAACAAGTGAAAGATGTACATGCGCAAAGGCACATGCATAAATAGAAGGTTTTTTCCTTTTCTTTTTCCTTTTTTTTATTGTGAATATCAAGGAAACAAAGCAATAAAAACAAAAAAATTGTGAAAAAAAAACCCTTTACATATACAGCGATATCATCATTTTTCATCAAATGTTAAAAAAAAAGGGGGGGGGGGAGAGAATTATACATAGGTTTCCAAAAAATCAGACCATATAGCCATATATTTGTCCATTCGCAAGTTGCGCCTGTATATCGCCCGTTCAAATGTTGATAAGGTTATTAAGTCCTCCGTCCCCATGGCATTAGAGGAGGTGAGCATTTATCCTTCCAATAGGATAGCATAAGTCTTTCAGCTGTCATAAGGGCTCTGAAGATCCATTTGCGCTGACCCTGTGTTAGTTTCCAAGAAACCGGCAGGTAGTTTAGAAGGGCATGCGCATCCTTCCGATTGATCCAGGACGAGATTTCTCCTTATTTTAACATCCTCCCGAAAGGAGGAGACTACTGAGCATTGCCAAAACATATGAGTTAAAGAAGCATTAAGTGCGTTACATCTCCAACAATTACGTAAATTAGCTAGACCCTTGTTGAAAAGGCGTTGTGGGGTCCAGTAGACCTGAAACAGGATGTTTTGCTGAATGAGACGTAGCCTAAGATCCACAGAAACTTCAGACACAGTCTCTAAGGCAACAGTCCATTGGTTGGGCGACATAAGACACTCCAATTCTCAATTCCAATCCTGTCTTAAACTATGAGTATCGTATTTATTTATTGCTACTATATATATATATATATATATATATATATATATATGGGTTGTGGATCGATGTATCTGCTCAACTACTATAAGTGTTTCTAACATAAGTAGAAGTAGTGGGTATGGCCAGCGGCAGAGGATATCTGGCTCTTTGATGGAAGTAGAAGTTGCTGGCCAAGGTGCTGGAGGAATGCAGCCACTAGAGGGCGACGATCTCTCTGCCAAGCTTGTAGCGACCCTTTTGGGTGCTTCATGATGGTGGGGGCACAACGCCCCGGGCTTGTAACGGATGCTGCTGCACCCAAGGGTGGGAAGGGCGCTGTAGTCTCCGGGGGCTGCAGCCCCCCCGTCCCGCCCCTCATCGGACTTTCCCAGCACGTGGCATCTCTGAACTTGTTTTCCACAGGTGCCGAAAAGGAGATCGACGTCATCGACGTGACACGCCAGGCCGACCTCAAGATGCGCCTGAGTGACTTTGTCAGCTATTACTCCAGCAGCCGCAAGGAGAAGGTCCTCAATGTCATCAGCTTGGAGTTCTCCGAGACCAGGTTAGCGAGGTGGGGGAGGCCGGGGTGGGGGGGTGGGGAATTCAAAAACAGCGACCTGACGACGGAGAGCCCTCTCAAAGAAGAATCCCCATTCTTGTTTTTACTGGAAGCTGCACTCGGCCCCTCCCAGCTGAGTTCATTTGCCCCCATGGGGTGCCACAATACCCTGCGTGCTTTCGTCCTCCTCTTTCCATTGGGTTTGTACGGTTTCCTGCTGGATATTTTTCTCCCTACCCTCTGTTTCTAAATGCAGAGACAGGGAGGTATGCCTGTCTGGTGCATTTGCAGCAGGAAATTGGGAGCCGGGACGAGCATAAAAGGATACGGGTATCACTGTCGAAAGCTCACACTTGATGTTAGATGGAGGGCTTAGAGCAGGAGAAGGCAGCCAAGGCCCCCTCCTCAGACCACGCCCCTTCCCCTCAGAGCACGCCCCCTCTGGCAGGTGCTGCATCCTGATGCCTTTCTGGTGTGATGAGGCAGCAGCATCTCCCCAGTGGGGGAGCTCAGCCCGTCGGACATCTGTCTCGGGCCGGGCGGCTGGTGTGGCAGCAGGCAGCTCTGCTCCGCTTCAGCTGTCGCTGGGAGAGCAACCAGCCAAATCGACATGGGGCAGTCAGGAGATGGTTATGGCTGGGATGCGAGTGCTCTGAGGTGAGAGGGCCCGAAGCGCATGATATTTTCAATGATCCGTGTTGGATGCCCCGGCACCACCTTTTCCCTGGCAACACTCCTTTGCCCAATGAATTTCCATCTGTCTCTTCAGCGGTTTATAAAAAGTCAGAACACTTGCTAGGAAAAAGGAGGCATTCCTAGGGAGAGATTGCAGTCTTGAGAATTTGTAGTTTTAAATATCTCGGGGAGAGCAAGCCTTCAGAAGGTTTATTCTGGTGCATTAGTGGTAAAACCAAACGCAACCCCCCCCACAGTACCTATAAGTGTGGGGGGGGAGTGGGACACAATGATGTGGGGGAGTTTCTGCGAAGTTGTCCATCCAACATGAAACTCCACCCAGTTCTAGCTCTGGCCACACTCACTGCTGGAAGGTGGACCCTGACAGGTTCTGGCTCAGTTAGGGCAGGCCCTGACAGGAAAAAGGTTCTCTGACGCTTTCACAGTGAGACAAAGGAGGAGAGCGACATTATGTCAAGGTAATGCAGGGGTGTAGAACCGCAGCCTGGGGGGGGGCAAATCTGGCCAACATGGCCTCCCCCCCTCCCCCCCTCCCCCAGCCACCAATGGCTTGGTCGCTTTTGTGCAGTTTTCCACCCACTCTAACAGGTTAAATGATTCTCGAGCTTTAAGCTAAAATACGCTTGTATTTTTGGCCCTGCCCCTTTTGCCTTAAGGCACGCCCACTACTGGAATGTGGCCCACGAGAGCTTCTCTGAAATGAAATGTTGCCCTTGGGCTTAAAGAGGTTCTGCATCCCTGATGACAACAGGGGACGCTCTTATTCGGCATCGTATCTTGGGCCCGACCTAGACATTCCGTGGGATTTTTCCTTAATTGTTGACAAGCAGCCAAGGGGAGGGGGCAGAGGGACAGGTAGGGACTGATGAACCCTTTTCCCATCCCACCATCGGTCTGCTCAAAATAGCCCTTCCCAGGAGCTGCTTTTCTCTCCTCAAGAGAAAAGGCTCAGGGTCCCCATATCTCCTCTGCTGCAGTTGGGAAAGAGCAGGGATGCGGCTGATACTGAGTGAACAAATAGCCTGGGGGGGGGAGAGAAATGGCGGAGCTGTTCCCACCCCGTTTTCCCACTCAAAGTAGTAGCTTGCTGTGGCTGCTTCCAATGAAAATGAGGGGGAAAGAATTAAGCACCCACCCACCCCATTCCTCACTGCTCTTCCGCTCACATTCACGGTTGCCAAGGCTGCTTTTCCATTTTAAAATGGGGGGACGGGGGAACGGGACTATCCATGGACTTCCCCATGTCACTTCCAGTCTGCCCCTCATCCAGCAATCCATTAGATGGCCTTAGGCATCCCAGTGTTCTTCCTGCCTCAAAACCTTCCCCCCCCCCCCCGATACTGACCTATCTTATAAGGTTGTCATCAGGATTATTTGGATTAGGTACCGAAATGCACTGAACACCCCAAAAGCTCTATCTTGACGCTAACCATCCCATTCTGTTTGGTTACCCATTTTGCAGATGGGAAAACTGAGGCAGAGAGGTTACTTGCCTCGTATGAATAAGGGACAGAATCCAACACGGCGCAATTCCCTTGCGCCCTGCCAACTCCTGCCCACAAGCAGCACCCACTGCTTGCAGGACGAAAACATAGTGCTTCTGGGGGCAACCCCAAATGATCAAAAATGATAGTTTCACATAAGGTTGTTGCGCCGACCTGTCCTGATTAAGAAAGAAGCATTCCCGCTCATTTTGGCGTTTCCCCTGGTAAGCGCTGAATCACTCTTGGCAAGTGGCGGCCCCCACTTGTAAAACAGAATCGAACGGGGGCATGAGCCCAAGGATTTGAAATGTGATGTCTCTGGTCTAAAACCCATAACCTGTCCGCTGGCACAGACTGAAATTCCGCCCGGGGAAATCTTTGGAAGGCGACGAGCCCATTTGATCTTCCCTTGGAATTTTCCAGGCTCTCCAACTTGGTGGAGACCCCAAAGATTGTGCGCAAGTTGTCCTGGGTGGAGAACCTGTGGCCAGGGGAGTCGGTGTTTGAGCGCCCCAACGTGCAGAAGTACTGCCTGATGGGCGTGCGGGACAGCTACACGGACTTCCACATTGACTTCGGAGGCACCTCTGTCTGGTACCATGTGCTGCGGGTAAGGGTGCGATGGAAGACGGTGTGGCAGGTCCCCCGATGTATTGTCACTTTGATTTTCTGGTGGGGGGGAGGCGAATGTCTGAAGGCTCCCCCACTCTGCTCCGACATACTTCGTTTTTAAAGACTTCCCTGCATGTAAACGTCTTGTATGTTGGGGACAAGGTGTGAGAACTGAGTGGCAGGATGAAAAGAAAACGGGGGCAGACCGTGGGTCCTGCTGCCCGTTTGCCGCCCCTCAAATGCCCCAGTACAAAGGAGAGTGCTTCCTTCTGGCCTCCCAGACCTTCTGCCGTTGCCCCACTGATCTACTCCGCCATCCCTTCCACTCCATTCATTTGGGAAGCTGACGATGAAAGGGTATATTAAGAAAAGGCCTAGTTTGGGGACGGAAGGGCAAAGGAGGTCGTCCATGCCTAGGATGCCCTCACAACCTCATTGCCATCCCTCCTCCACAGGGAGAAAAGATCTTCTACCTGGTGCGCCCCACTGCTGCCAACCTGACGCTATTCGAGACGTGGAGCAGCTCCTCCAATCAGAATGAAATGTTCTTCGGGGACCAGGTGGACAAGTGCTACCGCTGCCCCGTCCGCCAGGGCCAGACGCTCTTCATACCCACAGGTATTGGCCCCCGTGAGCTGAGTCGAATGCCTGGAGCTCCCAAGTCCCATCACTGCTGCCGTGACGCTACTTGGGCCTTCATTTTCTCCCTGATCGGGAGCGGCTCCTCTGCTTCCGTTCTGAATTCCTTGCAATCTTCACGGTTGAGAACAGGGAAGGGCCATTTGCATCCAGCAGTTGTGAGCACCCAGAGCAGCAAAGCTCTACCATGTGCCTTTCCTTCAGCTCTTTGGGCCCATGTTCCCGTCTTCCCTCCTCATGAGCAGGAAGGTACTGATGAGAGGCCAGTCACAAGCCCGCATGGCTTACTCCCTCCCTCCCCCTTCCCTTTTTCATTTTATTTATTTATTTTTACATTTATATCCCGCCTTTTTTCCCTTCCTTAAAGAACCAAAGCTGGTGTACATTAACCCTCCTCCTCTCCATTTTTATCCTCTCCATTTTTATCCTCACAACTGTGTGAGGTAGCTTGGGCTGGAGATGTAAAATTTCCGGAAATTTTGAAGCCATGGAAAAGAGACGGCTTTTTTCTCGGGGGGGGGGGGGGGGGGGTGTTCGGAAAAAAATGGAAATTTTTGAAAAAATTGAAAAAATGCAATATTAGCACTTTTTACGGATTGAAAGTCACTTTGCTACTTCAAGAACATAAAATGTAGTTATGTACAAGTTGGTTTGGCATAAAATTATAACATTTGATGTATTAAAAGTATAGTGCATTCAAGCAATTATTACAAATTGAATTTACTTCTTTAAATTTTTACTTTTTTTTTTTTAAAACAAATGGAGCTACAAGCTCCTGAACTTTAAGGAACCCCTGAACTGTAAGGAACCTCTTTGGTTTTGCCAGTTTATGAGGAGCAGGCAAACAACAATTAAAAAACAGAAGAAACCATTAATTAACGTTAGTAACAAGGAAAATCATTTATGTCTCCACTAGTCCTGCACAGTGTCAAGCAGACATAAAGCACCCATTCCCATGAAAAGAACTGAGAAAAAAGGGGGACCAAGATTCAGTGAATATGCATGAAATTGAATCAGACTCATTTTCTGAGCTATAGCTGTCACTCTCAGTTTCAGTCTCTGCTTCAATGGCAGCGCCCCCTAGAGGCAGAAATGCATCTTGCTCTTGTATTTGAGAGCTGTAGTCTCAGTTTGCAACCTAGGACTTGCTTGTCCTCGGTGCACAGAAATTGTAATAGTCTGATACTGTACATAGTTTTTAGAAATCTTTTGGAGAAGTAAATATATAAACACCTTGTCTTAAACATTTTATTCATCATTGCTAAAATAAAACATTACATAATCTGCTTTTTCTTCACTTTTCCCCCCAATTTTTCGGAAAAAAATAAAAAAAAAGGCTGCAGGAAAAAAAACGAAATGTTTTCCCCCTGATTTTTTTCACCTTTTTTTCCGGGCTTTCACATTTCTAGCTTGGGCTGAGAGTCCGTGACTGGCTCAAAGTCACCCAGTGAGCTTCGTGGCCGAATGGGGACTAGAACCCGGATCTCCCAACTTCCAGTCCAACTCTCTAACCGCTACCCCACACTGGCTGTCTTTTCAGGCTGGATCCATGCAGTGCTGACCCCTGTCGACTGCCTGGCCTTTGGGGGCAATTTTCTACACAGCCTCAACATTGAGATGCAGCTCAAGTGAGTCTGGCGGGAAGGAGTTTGCCAATTGGGGGGGGGAGGGGGAGGGCCATAGCTGAGTGGCAGAGCAGCTGCTCTGCATGGAGGAGGTCCCAGGTTCCGTCCCTGATACATCCAGGTATGGATAGGAAAGAAGCCTGCCAGAAACCCTGCCGGTCAGTGTCGACAATACTGGGCTAGATGGGCCAAGTGTCTGACTCAGTACAAGGCAGCTTCCTATGTTCCCAGAAGGATCCAGGGTTGGGGAAGACGCAGGCCTCACAGGACAGCGGGAAGGGCTCTGAATGGGTCTGGAGCTGCATGTGCGTCACGATTTCTGCGGGAGCACAGAATGCCGTGTTGGGTGCAGAACGAAGCTTCCGAAGCATTTCCGTTTTTTCAAAGTCCTTCTAGTGCGACTGTGGGGGGGCGGGGCGGCGAATGCCCTAATGAAATCACTGGAGCTTTGCTGAGTAAGGCTTCCAGAGTAAGGCTTCCTTCCAGTGGCCTGTGGAGTTCCTTGCTCTTTCCTACGATTAGTGGCAGCGAAACAAAAGACCTGGGATGAAGTTCTGTCAAATTGAATTGACCAAATTCATTTTGGGTTGGGGTATTTTTTATGCTGTTTATTTATTGGTCGCAGAAGTTTGTTTCCCTTGGCACAAAATTCTGTTGATCCACACACACACACACACACACCCCACCTGCCGCCAGAGTCAACCAAGCCCTGCTCAGGCCTCACTGGCCTTTCCTTTTTCTCCTGTGCAGGGCATACGAGATCGAAAAGCGCCTCAGCACAGCCGATCTCTTTAAATTCCCCAACTTTGAGACCATCTGCTGGTATGTCGGGAAGCACCTCCTGGATATCTTCCGAGGTGGGTTTCGCGTCTGCCGGCTCTCGGTGCCTCCTTCTTGCTGCTGGGGGCGTGAGAGCGACCGCTGCTGATGCTCTCTGTCTCCCCCAACAGGTCTCCGAGAGAACCGCAGGCACCCTGCTGCTTATTTGGTTCATGGGGCCAAAGCCCTGAACACGGCCTTCCGCTCCTGGACGAAGAAGGAGGTAAGAGGTTGCGAGGAGGATTTCTTTGATCCGAGATCGTTTGGGGTGCTTGCTGGCCGGGGCGGTGGCAGATTCCGGACCCTGCTTGTACGCATTCCTGCCAGCAGCCAAAAGAGGACGAGAATTCCCCAGAGATAGAAAACTAGCGCTTTAGGACAGCAAGGCTAGGTTAGCACCTTTCTCCTCAGCATGCTGGCTTTCTTTGCGCGGGGAATTGTTTTTGCCTGGAAAAGCCTTCAGGTATGTGAGCCCCTGCCTGCAGTCTAAAGTAGTACAGCCCAGACAAAGTGGTACAGCCCAGACCTCAGTGGAGACTAGGCAAGAGTCTCAAGCATTTGGAGGGGAAGGAAAGCAGAGGAGCAGGGCTGTGGAACCCCTTTCAGCTCAGGGGCCGAAATCCGTTTTGGTGACGCTCTTGGGCAGGTGGGGCCCATAAGCAAGAGAGGGCAGGGCCAAAGGTGTGGGCCCAAAATGCCAAGATATTGTAGCTTAAAGCTCTAGCTGCCAGTAGCTAAGTCTTAGGAGAGGCATTTCAACCTTTTAAAATGGGGGGCATGGTTGGGGGACTGCAGAAAAGCCTGGAAACCTCCAAACAATCGGGAAAGGGGGTGTTGCCATCTGGGGAACCCTGGAGGGCCGGATTTGGCCCCCGGGCCTGAGTTCTGCACCCCTGCTTTGGAGGAATCTCTCTGTGTCAAAAGCCTTTCAGTCCAGCACAGAAGGCCAGACCTTGGAGCAATCAGGTCTTGTTTTCCGCAGGCCCTGGCTGAGCATGAGGAAGAAATCCCTGGCACCGTCCGTCCAGCGCAGCTCATCAAAGATTTGGCCAAGGAGACCAGGCTTGTCGAAGTGAGTATGAGGAGGCCGGGCGTTTCCCTAGTGACGGCGGGGACCAGAGTCTGAGATGGTGTAAGGTGTGGGTGGTGGGGGAGGAGTGTATTAGCCCCCATCCTTTCCCACCGTAGAGTGACCTCCTCCCCAGTCTCTCAGACCTATAGATGAAGGATTCTCAGTGTGTTGATATAGCAAGTCTTCCCGTTGGGAGAATGCCCACGGCGCGGATTGGGATCCGCTGATACCGTTTGCCATTAGGCCCGGGCAGCTTCAACAGGAATGCCCTGCCCTGCCCCAGTGCTGCTTTAACTCTGGGGTGTTTTCCCCAACGAGGTCTGCCTGCAGGTGGTTCTGCAAGCAAGCTGCTTGAGCCGGCAGGGCCGCGTGCTTAGGAGTGAGACTGCGGCAGGTGGATTTGCTGGTCCCAGCCTGTCTCTTGACGCAGCCGGCTGGCATGTCCACCCGGTAGCCTCAAGTCTGCACCCCCCTGACATGGCAGGCTGGAGGGCTGCTCCAGAGGTGTCCTGCTGGATCAGGCTGAGGTCCCATCTAGTGCAGCAGTCTATTCCCACAGTGGCCAACCAGCTGGGAACCCACAGTCTTGGGAACCCTCCTGCCCATGTTCCCAGCCACTGGTGTACATAAGCATACTGCCTCAGATACTGGAGGGTAGCACAGAGCCATTGATAGCCGCCTCCTCCAGGAAATTGGAAGCCATCCAAGTTGGTGGCTGTCACTGCATCTTGTGGGAGCAAATCCCCAACGCAAAAGTAATTCCCAAATTGCCCGTTGCACACGCGGGTGCCAGTTGAGGACAGCGTAGCGGCCAAGAGTGTGAGCTGGGAGTTTCCTGGTTCAAACTTCACACGTTCCAAGAATTAGGTGACCTGTAGGGAACAGTGGCTCATCATGTTGGTCTTGTATGCTAGTTCCTTGGGGGTTTGCTGGTTCGAGTCCCCGGTGTGCTCAGAGCAGTCTCGGCAGAGACCATAGCCTGGCTGTTTATACCACACCGCAGAATAAATGTCTTGGCACCCCAAACACGCACAGAGAGGCCTTGCAAACGAAGTCTCTCTTGTACTGGGGGGCACCAAACAGCTTTTATCTAGAGCAGGAATAGGCGACCTATTCCTTTCTTGATGTTTTGGACTATAGCTCCCAGCAGCCCCAGCCAGCATAGCTAACATTCAGGGATTGTGGGTGTTGTAGTTCAAAACATCACCAGCTATGGTATTTCATCTGGAGTATAGTTGTTGTAGTGCAGCCGTGTACTTACGTACTTGCCTGGTCGTCATAGGTGACAGGGAATTCTATCCAGGCGAGTGAGCAGAATATAATGCATACATATCATCCAGGCTAGTAACTTTCCTTACTGTACGTATGCGACTGTTCTAGTGTCCAGTTTTGGTCTCTCAAGGGTAGAGCATGTGTTTTGAGCCACCAGGGGGCAAGTTCAGTCCTGGCATTTCCACTGAGAAGATTTTGGGTAGAGATGTGAAGAACTCTCTGCCTTTAGCCCTGGAGTCTCTTCCGGCCTTGAAGAGCTGACTTGCTGAAAGGCACATTCTGAGGGTGGGGTGGGGTAGGGAGGAGCAGGCGCCTCCCCCGGCCGACGTCTGCCTCTCCTGGGCGATCCGCCTGCCTTGCTGTCTGTGCCCTGTGTGGGTGGTCCAGCCTGCCCTTGCACTCAGCCGTGTTGGGATGGGTGAGCGAGCGGTGCCTCACGCTCTACCAGGATATCTTCCAGCAGAACCTCGGGAAGACAGGCAGCCCCTTCGGCCTGCACAGGGGCCCCCAGCCGGGTGCGGCTGCCAAAAGGGGAGACCAGAGTCCCAAGGAGCTGGTCAGGAAAGGCAGCCGGAAGGATGTCGCCTCGCTTAAAGCCATGGAACTGGAGCTGCTGCGCAAATACAAGCGGCAGGCCCTCAAAGGCGTGGAGAGCCCCGGCCAGGAAGAGGTGAGCCTCCCCTGGGGTGCTGCAGGTCAAACTCGGAGGGGGCGGCAGAGCCGGGGTCTCTGCAAGGTGGATTCTGAGCCACAGGGCCTGTGTGGAGGGGGGCAGCGCCTGGGCTGCCATCTCTCGGGGCTTTGAGCTCACCGCCTGGGTTTTTTTGGGGGAGGTCTGTTCCTGCCCTCTTCCGGCCTCCTGCACCAACCCACATGCAACCCCCTCCTTGCTTTCCTTCCCAGTTTGATTTGCCAAGTTCCAGCCTGGAAGATACGGATGGGGAGCCCGACCTGACTGAGGAAGAGCTGTCCTTGGTGGTGGCAACCAACGGCCGGGGAACCAGGTTGGTTCCGGTGCCTGCGATTCATATGTGCATTATGTGGGGTGGGGGTGGGGGGAGGAGAGGTGCTATGGGGAGCTGAGCAGTGATGCTCTGGTGATGCTGGCCTGACAGGTCCCCAGCCGTCTCAGGGTTGTTAAATTCATTACCCCAGGGTTAAGCAGCTGGAAGCCTGGGGCCCCAAATCCAGCCCTCCACGTAGCCTCAGGCCCCTGAGAACTATTCTCCTCAGGCTGCTCTCTCTCTGTCTCTCTGGCTGAGATGCAGGCAGGGGGCTCTTCAACACCATTTCCCCCCCCCCCCTCAGGAGTTTCCCACAATGCTCCTCAAGCTGCTCCCTCTCATCCATAAGGCAAGACACAGGCCAGTGGGAGAAAGCAAAAAGACATGTCAAAAGGCAAGAGCTCTGCCCGAGCTTCTGTTGTTGTCCACATGGGAGGAGGGCCTTCAAGAGGCCTTTGCCTGTGGGAGTTGGTGGGCGAAGCCTCTGCTGCTGGGCCCGCCGGCCCTTGCTCGCTTCAAAATGGCGTCCCCATTTGTTAGCAACTAAGACCATACCTGGTGGCCAAACATTGCGCTTCCCTGGCGTCTTTCGCCACTGCACTGCATTCCATGTGGGGGGGATCTTTTATTGGGGTTTGCACATTTACATTCCACCTTCTCCAAGTACCCTCCAAGGCAAGGTATGGGGTTCTTCTCCTTTTTTCTCATTTCCTCCTTGCGACAATTCCTGCGAGGTGAGAGGCTGAGAGCAAGTGACTGGCTCCAAGGTACGCAACCAACGTAGTGGGCTGGGGGGGGCTTAAAAGCCAGCTCTTGCCGCCACACACACCCGCACTGGCTTGGGGCTGGTTGGGTGGGTGATGTGCTTCCTTCCCACACCAGCTCTTTTCTGCCCCAAGCCAGGGGGTGGGGGGCACTGGGGTGGGAAAGAGCAGTATTCTCTCCCCTGCCTCCACTGCTCCTCCGTTAGGCCTGAGCCCAAAGTGGAGCCAGGAAGGCAGATTTTCATGATGGAATCATAGATCCACCCAGGCTAGTTGAAAAAAACGTTTGGGGCACCTCAAAACCTCTGAGGTGGACACTGGCTGTCAGAACTGGGCCGGGAGAGGCGGGCGCCTGACCGGTCGTGCTGTTTTTCCCTCGGCAGGAAGATCAAGGCCTCCGAACGCGCCCGGAGCCGCAAAGGCGCGCATGCACGAATCCCGCCCAGCCCCTCCGATGCCGAGGCCCTCGATGTCGACTCCGAGGAGGACCTGCAGATCGACGAGACGCCGCGCAGGGAAAGGAGGGGCCTGGTGCTGCGCAAGGGACTGTCCAGTATGTGGCTTCCTCCCTCCTCCGGACTGGACAGTGGCAACCAGGGGCTGCCTCTGACTGGTCCGTCTCCCTTGGGCCGGGGCGAGCGTAGGCCATGCATCCCCCTCTTCCTCTTTTCCCTGGACTTGGGATAGTATCCCTCTTTTTATCCAGAAGATCAACATCCCCCTTTCTCCATAGCCAGCTTTTTGGCCAAACCCGTTCCCAGGCCCCCTTAAGCAGGGCTGTGTGTACACTGCACTTGTGGGGTGGGGGGGTGGGGAGTAGAGGTGGGGAGAAAAGAAAACTGCAAGCTGTCCCAAACTTCGTGGGGGGGGGTTAGTCTTTTTAACACCCATAGATGAATTTGCATGTATCCATAGCAGTGAAGACCTATGAAATGCATATATGTGAACATGCAGCTTTCTAGCCGTCCTACATAGGCTTCCATGAAAGCAGACCTAATGCCCCGGTGTGTCTCCATTTGAAAGTGGCGTCTAGATGCCGCCCGTTCAAATGTTGATATCGTTGTAAAGTCCCCAGTCCCCATGGCACTAAAGGAGTTGAGCATTTATCCTTCCAATGTAATATCAAGTCTTTTAGCTGTCAAAAGGGCACAGAGAATCTCTGTAAGCTATCCCAAACGTGGCACGTTACACAAATGAGATTTGCGTTATTTCACTTTTCATAATCAACTTGCACTTTCACGTTATTTCTCTTTTCATAATCTACTCTGCTTCTGGTGGGGGTTGGAGGGGAGGTGGCAGGATAAGACCAGATCCTACGCAGAGCACTGAAACCCCGTCTCTGGCCACTGCGCACCTTACTCAGAAACGCCTTTGGCTTCACACATTGAACAGGCATTGTTTCTGCACTTTCAAGCCTTAAGCATGAGGGCTAGAAACACCCTACTGGCTTCTGAAGATAGTGGTGATGTGCGGTTATTATCTTTATCATCCCCGTCAGGGCTCGAAAGTTGCTTTTTAAAAATTAAAATTACAACTAGAAAGTTTAGGAGGCCGAATTCTGCACCTCATCCAACATCCTCTCCCCACCCCCACCCACCCCAGTAGTTCAGCAGAATCGCAATACACACAGAATCCATAATGCCAGTTTGCCTTTCTGTGCTTTCTACTGTTGGTGTCAACTCTGTCCTGTTCCTCTCTTTGAGAGGGGCTGCATGTGACCCACACTACCTTTGGGTCCCACTTTGAAGATTATTAGCAGCAAGCCTTGATGGCAGAAGTGGTTAATAGCTGCACTTGTCCCTGATGAGGCAGATTACAAGCTAACAGCCTGGTCCTATGTCTATCTACTCAGCAATAAGTCCCATTGAGATCAGCAGGGATTATTCTCAAGTAGTTTGTAAGACTGCAGTAGTCTCTATGGAGCTCTACAGCAGGCGTCCCTTCCTGCGGAGATAGTACACACTTCTACAGCGACCCTATGGCCTGATTCGCATCTAGCGACAACAACCAATGGGTTGCTGGGGCCAAGCGCAAATGACTTGCCACTTGTGTTTTTGCATCAGCTTGCCAAAACAACCCAGGAAGTTCCTGGGTTGTCAGGTGTGATGTCCGAACCCGGCACTCTGGATTGGATACAAAGCAGATGTGGCGGGCCCGTGGGCAGGAGGTGGCTGGCTTGCTCTCGTGCTGCCCCATCAATTTCATGAGTTGGTGAACCATGAATTGGCATTGTGTGCAAACCATGTCACAGTCACTGCTATTTCCCAGCAGTTCCCGTGTCCGGCAACTTGAACATCTGCTTTTTCCTGGTTCCAGAATTTCCCCGGAAATTGCCACGAGCCAAACCCTGCTCTGACCCAAACCGAGTACGAGAGCCAGGGGAAGTGGAGTTTGACATTGAGGTAAGTCGGGCTCAGTCCTTCAGAGATGCGGCGTTGTTGGGCGCTTGATAGAGTTCCTCTCTAGGAGAAGCAGGGCTTAAATTGGGCCAGGGTCCACCAGGGCTTAACCCCAGCAGTTGTTTTGAAGATTCAGGAGCCCATGAAGTTTACATTAGAGGAGAGGGCCTCTGAACAAGTATTGGGCCTGTTCAGATGACACACTAAGCCATGGCTAGGTTGCTAACCCTTTTGCAACAAATGGTTAGTGACCATGTTTAAAACATGGTTATGTAGCCCCCATAGTTAGGAATGGTTCACACAACATACCAAACGATAATGTTTAGCTCAGAATGCTTAACCACCGTGGCTCAGTGTGTCGTCTGAAAAGGGTCATTGAGCTTACTGAATAACCCCAGCCCACCAACCACCTCTGACATTAGGGGTCAGTCACTCTTAAGGACGTAATAATTGCCTTGCTGGACCAGACCAACCAGCTGTCTAGTCCAGCCTTCCCCAAACTGGTGCCCTCCAGATGATGTTGGACTACAACTCCCATCATCTTTGACCATTGGCCATGCTGGCTGGAGCTGAAGGGAGTTGTTGGCCAAACCATCCTGAGGGCATGGGTTTCAGGAAGTTCTCCTTATCAAAATAAACAGTGAATGCAGGCTTGGGATGCTACTGCAGGCTTTCTTGTGGGGGCACTTGGGAATCCACAGGAAGATTCAAAGGCCTACTCTTAGATATATTCTGTTTTATTCAAGATATTTTAAATTTCCTTTTGTCCTTGTTGTAAACTGCCCTGAAGGCTTGGTGATTGGATTGGGCGGCATCATATAAATGCCTAAAATAAATTAAATGAAACCGATTCAGGATTAAATTGCATACACGCCAACCACCAAGGCACTTTAAGAATGACCCTACTCAGATGACACGCTCAGCCACGGTGATTAAGCATTTTGAGCTAAACATTGGCTGAATTCGGACGACACAATAAGCAACTGGGGTGGGGGAAACAATCGTCAGTTGTATTGACTATCGTGTCGTCCGAATGCTGCCGTAGTCAACTCAGCGCTGATCCTAATCCACACCACAGTTGATGATTTATTACCATGTTGTGTGGGGAGTACCCCCTAGATGAACAACTGTAAATTTGATTATTACCCCACCATTGACTATCGTGTTGTCCGAATTCAGCCATTATGTCTTAGCGTGTCATGTGAGCCATTCCTAACCATGGTGGCTACATAACCATGGTTTAAACACACTCACGAACCATTTCCTGCAAAAGCATTAGCGGCCTAACCGTGGTTTAGTGTGTTGTCTGAACAGGCCTATTATTATTTTTTTACATCCCATAATAACTACAGAGAGGGAAGCCCTCCCCTTGAGGCATAGTCTTGCATGATCGGAGGCATGGCAACTCCCTTCCCTAAATGGCACCTCTGGGGCAGGTGTCACCAGCCTGGCGGAGTGACTCTTATTTGCCCTGAAACAGGGGTGTTGAACCTCTCTCAGCCGGGGGGGCGGGGAGCTCATTTTGCTTTGGAGACGCTCTCGTGAGCGACGTCCCAGGGATAGGCCAGGCCGAAGGCAAAAGGGGTGGCACCCAAATGCCAGCCTGTTTGAGCTTGAAGCTGTTCCTGCCTTCAACTAAGCCTGAGAAGAAACATTTTCAGCCTTTTAGAATGGTAGAACAGCACAAAAGCACCCAAACCACCCAACAGTTGGTGGGGGGAGGGGGGCCCTGGGGGGACCCCAGAGGGCTGGATTCAGTCCCCTGGCCTGAGGTTGAAGTTCAGGCACCCTGGGCGGTGGGTCATTTTGTCCTATGACGGATAGGCAACCGGCAGCCTGGGGCCGCATCCTATCCCCCCCCAAGGCTCCCTACCTAGCTCTCAGTGTAGTGCCAGGCCCTCAGGGGTGCCACTCCCCCCCCTTGATTAGGCACCTCAGCTTCTTTCAGTTGCGCAATGCAGACGGAACGAGTGTTTGGCTCCCAGAGCTCTTTGGTGAGCTGTGGGTTTTCTGCTTCTCCACCCCAGCTGCTCCATCTTGGGGCTCGGGGGCATGTTGATGGGCAGGTGGAAGAGGTCCAGATGTGCTTTGCTGGCAACTTGACTCCTGCTGGGAGTGGGCCAGTGGGCGGAGCCAGAGTTGCCGGCTCTTCGTCCATTGGGCACCATCTGCAGAGAAGGCCGGATATGAATCTGATTGACAGACATGGCCCCCTATTACAAACAGATTTCCAACAGGGCCTCTGTGACCACCTTTCTTTCTCAGGAGGACTACACCACAGAGGAGGAGGAGGAGGAGGCCTCCGCCGACGACCAGTTGGAGGGCAGCAGTAGCGCCGGTGGGATTCTGGACCTGCTCAAGGCCAGTCGGCAGGTGGGCGGTGCGGACTACGACGAGCTCAGGTAAGAGCTGGCCGCCCCTATGCCCCCGATGGGTGCTCCTCAACTCTGGGGAGGAGGGGGGGCCTTAAGAAGGTGGGGGGGATCTGCCTTGATGGCTTTTTAGCAGTGTATAAATTCTAATAATAAATACTGAAGGAGCCTTTGCTGCTGCTTCGTGGCGGCTGTGCAGTTCCACATACGGGAGAATTTGTGGTCGGACCGGTTTGTAGAACCTTACAGAACGCTTAAAGGAGCGCACACAGCGCACTGCCCCTCATCTGCGCAGCGTGAAGTCTTGCGTGCAGAATTCAGTAACCAGAGAAAAAAACCCTCTCTGTTTTTCATTCTAAAAGAAAAAACAAGTTTCTATCCCTTATGGACGCAAAGACATGCTTGAGAGTCTATGAGGAACACCTCCTGAACTCTCACAAACCAGGAGGGGGAGAGGCTGAAAGATGAGGCATGTTTGCTTGATGTCTGCAAGTCGTGGGCTTTAGCTTTCCCAGGTGCATAATTTGAATCTTTTTCCCTAAGCGGAGAGCATGCCCAAGGGAGGTGAGCGATGCCACAAGGTTAGGGGGCTTGGTAGGCAAAGGCATTCTGGCTGTTGTGGCTGAAGGCTGATCCAATACGCGCCGTCTTGTGTCGTCCCCCAGCGATGCGCCTGCCTCCCCCAGCACTCAGGAAGCCATCCAGGGCATGCTGTGCATGGCCAACCTCCAATCCTCCTCGTCCTCGCCAGGGGCCTCCAGCTTGCAGGCCTGGTTGGCGGCCGGGCACGAACGCGGCTCTGCGGGAGCCTCTGGCGCTCAGCGCTCAGGGAAGAGGGCCGTCAAGCGTCCCGCCCACCACAGCACCGACAGCGAGGAAGAGGCCAGCCTGGATGAGCAGGAGAGCCTGGGGGCCTGCTTCAAGGACGCCGAGTACAGTAAGGCCCAGCGAGCGGCGAGAGGAGAGCGATTTCTCCTCACCGGGAGGACGCCTGAGGGAGGATGGGGTGTTGAGCAGGGGTGTTGAGCCTCTTTCGGCCCGGGGGCCGAATGCAGTTTTGGGGAGGCTCTCAGGGGCCACATTTCAGTGGTGGGTGGGGCTGGGGGGGAAAGGGGGAAGGCCAAAATACCAGCATGTTTTAACGTAAAGCTCTCACAGCCTTAAGTGCTTCAACAGAGCCTTAGGAGAGGTCCTCCAATATTTCAGAATGGGGGAAAAACTGTGCAGAAGCCAGGAAACCACCAGACGACTGGAGGTCGGGGAAAGAGCGGGGGGTGGGGGAGAGCCAAGGGAAGAGGGCGCGTATGAAGCGCAGCTCCTCCTACTTATAAAAACATGCTTACACCCGACTCGTGCTGTCGCCCTAAGCCCACTTCTGTGGGAATAAGGCACATTGAGCTTGAGACTGACTCTTGAGGAGGCAGGTCTGGGATTGTGCTCTTTAGTCTCTGAAGAGCTCCAGGCGGCTTCCCTGGCGACTTCCCATTCTGGCAGCTGCCATGGCTGCTCCACTTCTGCGGCATGTCCCGGGCCTTCAGATTCTTATTTTCCCCTCAGCGCAGCGACGCAATTTGCCGCTTGGCCTGGGCGAGTGGCACTTGCCCCCCAGGCAAGCGGTTGGGGAGTTGTTGCGTGTTGCCCTTTCTCTCTTCCATGTGCCTCATTCATTTGCTTCCCCAGGAGTCCCCTGCGAGGCACCTCTTTTTGGCTTGGATTGCAGAGATTGAGTCGATTATGGCGGAGCTGATGAATGGTGCTGCCTTTGGTTGCAGCAATATATCTCTGTGATATAGGTGTTGACAGTGGCTGAATTCGGACAACACAATAATCAATGGTGGGGTAACAATCAACTTTACAGTTGTTCATCTAGGGGTAGCTCCCCACACAACATGGCCATAAATAATCAACCGTGGTGTGGATTAGGATCAGCGTGGAGTTGACTGTGGTAGCATTCGGACGACACGATAGTCAATACAACTGACGATTGTTTCCCCGCCCCCCAGTTGCTTATCGTGTCGTCCGAATTCAGCCATTGTGTTGTTCATGGGTGACCTTCTTCTGAGTGCATTTGCAGCAAGTGTTGGGGGCAAGCAGTAGGTGGGATTTAATATTGGGGGAGCATATAATATCGGGGTGGAGAACGTGTGGCCCTCCCAGTCTAGACGTTGCTGGATTATAACTATAATTATTGCGTCGTCCGAATTCAGCCAGTGTCGCTGTTTGACATACACACCCCGGCAATTCCAGCGTTTCTTTTAAAATGATTAGCAGTATTGGTGATGATGATGGTGGTGGTAGCAATGTCTGACGATGAGAGTGGGCCAGGTGTTACTCATCAGAATTTTGCAACTGAAGAGTCAAGGTAGAATTCAGCCCCAGCCAGCTGTGTCCCTTTCCCTGCAGTTTACCCTTCCTTGGAATCTGACGAGGACGACCCAGCCTTGAAGTCGCTACCAAAGAAGAAGAAATGTACAGATGATACTCCCTGGAGTCCCAAGGGTAACTGTCTGTCATCTGTAATTGGGGCGACGCACATTGGATGTGATTCTGCACAAAGGCAACAAGCACAGAGTTGTTTCCTGAAAGCCTTCCCTTAATTTGTTAAAAAGCAAGTTTCCAGCCCTTGTGACTACAAAGATACATTTGAAAGCATGTGGGTGAAATGCCTGCTGAGTTATCACGTGCTGAATAAAACCTCCAGTGGTTAGCGGTGGGGCTTCAGTGTCCCACGTTGGTTCTGGACCTCCCCCATAACCGGCAATAGCAGAATAGCTTGTGCAAATTTGTGCATCGATTTGCGTGACGGACAGTTTACAGAATCCAGCTTTCCTTTGTGCAAGGGATAATAGGAACGCTGTAAGTAGGACGGTGTGTTCTCTGAACGTAGGCAAAACCCCGCACCGACCAACGCAGCCTGTTTTGCAGCTTGGCAGCGTCTGGCAGCACAGAGGAGGTTGAAAGGCAGGACTTCTGCCTTCTGTGGGCGCTCTGTCTTGCTTGAGTCATCTGAATTTGTTTGTTTTGGGAGAGCACCTTTCTGGTAGCAGTGCTCAGAAACGGATGGAAATGTCTTTTGCCATGTGGAAATGCTGCCAGAAAGGAAAGAAGTATGAATTTCTTTCCTCCCTGCCTCCCCCCTCCCTTTTTTATTTAAAAAAAAAAGGATTTTGTTTTCAGAAACAACAAGCCGCTTAGCAGCCTGTCTTTCCCAATTTCAAGAGGCCTGTGCTGTCTGGACCTACCCCTTGGTTCCAATAGGATATTCTCTAGTCACAATGCACATTGCTTCCCTTCCTTCTCCCTACTCATGCTCCCGCATACGTGTGTGCTGCGCATCCTGGAGCGAGACCCACATCTGCTAGAAATGCTCCCAGGTGTGCTCAGTTGTGGGCCCGTGACACAGGTTGTGCCTGTTTAGCATTTTTTGGTACATAAAACCTGTTTGGATAACTTTAGTTAGTCCGGGGGGGGGGGGGTTGACACAGAAATGAACATTTCTCATGCATGTGAAGATAGAATTGATAAAGCAATGTATGAACGCTATCTGTGGAGCACTTCTGCCTGCCTTTCTGTCTCTCTGTGCTTGAGCTTGGCTGGGTGACTCACCTGGTGAGTCACCTGGTCTCTCACCTGGTGATTTTCTTCCCTCCTTTCAAGCCTCTCTACTCTTTTGTGTAAGGAAAGGATAGCGTAGGGGGCATTCTTCCTTTCAAAGCCATTAGGAACCAGCACAGAGTCCCTAATGCAAATACATTTCTCCCCCTCCTCACAGCCCGGGTAACCCCGACTCTGCCCAAGCAAGACCGGCCTGTGCGTGAGGGGACCAGAGTGGCGTCTGTTGAGACAGGCCTGGCAGCCGCAGCAGCTAAACTCGCTCAGCAGGTAAATGGAGGGACTTGCTTGCAGGTGGGGACAGTGGACACCCATCCAGGTCGTCCCGGATACTCTTGAGGGCCTACTGCCTCCGTAGAAGGAGAGGCCTCGGGATGTTTCAGAGGCGATAGGATTGGACCTGGACAGCACTAAAAGGTTTCTGACCTTCATTGCTGACACGACTATGCTAACAACGTTATTGTATTTATTGCTTTTTCCTCAGAAGCACTCAAAATAACGTTGCAAATAATTTGTGCGTGATCTGCTTATGCAAGTCTTGTGTTTTTTGGGTTTTATTTTGTGTTGGTTTTAGTATTTTTGTTAAGGCTTATGGCCAAAAGAATACATTCATTCAACACCTTTTTAAATATAAGGATAAAAAGTGCGTAGAAATCAACAGACATCCAGCTACAGTTGACTGATCACTTTAGTGACTCAAAGTATGGGGGGGCTGTGATGCCCCCCCCCCCCCGGAACCTCTATGCCAGGAGTGGGCAAGTTGTGACCCACCAGATGTTTTGGTCTGCAACTCCCATCATCCCTCACCATTGGCTGTGCTGGCTTGGGCTGATGGGAGTTGTAGGCCAACATATCTGGAGGGCCGCAAGTTGCCCACACTTGTCCTGTCCCACCAAGTGGCCCCTTCCTGCCCTGTCAAGGGCCAGCAATGATCCCATAGCAACTCTAGATCAGGGGCCCCCTCATGGCTCTCTCCATCTTAAGGAACACCAGAAGTTGCAGCGGCGGAAGCTTGTTGTAAAAAGGAAACCACCCTCTCCAAAAGCACCCAGCCCAGAGCCAGAGCCAGAACCGGAGCCAGAGCCGGAGCCAGTGGAAGCAGAGGTGGAACCAGACCTACCGCCACAACTGCAGCAGGATCCGGACCCTGGGGTGGCGGCAGCTCCTGTGCCCACCCCTCCCATGCCAGAACCCAAACAGGAGCAGTTTGCCGGCAGCCTGGTGGATCACGAGTACACCGCCCGGCCCAACGTCTTTGGAATGGCCCAGGTGAACCGCGGCTCCACCCCCATGGCGCCGGGTGTCTTCTTGTCCCAGCGACGTCCCTCGGCTGGCTCACCGGGTCCTCAGGCAGCGCAGGGTAAGTGGCCGGGCGTGGGCTTTTGGAGGGCAGAAGCGAATCCGAGGAGGAGCTGGGAGAATTCTGGGATTCTGAGTCTGCTGCGTGAACTTTTTTGTTCAGAGAAGAATTGACGTCTGGGCAGAAGTATCGCTAGGCTTGTTCGTCCGTGGGTATCTGGCCGTTATCTTGGGGAAACAAATCCTGAGCTGTGTTACAGTAGCATTCGGTCCTTTTGAGTGAGCGGTGTTCCACGAAGGTCCTCACCTCGAACCCATCCCCAGGAACTTACCATGTGGCCTTGGGCAAGCCACTGCCCCTTATTGGATGTTATCGATGTACGTTCCAGTGCTTTTGTAGGGATTGCTAAAATAACCTATGTGAAGTGGGCTGAATGCTCTGAAGGGCTCTTTAAACCTCAGTGGGGGGTGGGGGGGCATCCTCAGCCTGCAGGACTAATTTATCCCATGGAGGGTTGGGCACCCCTCAGAGGTCCCACCAGTTCCCCAAGCCCCGCCACCTAGACCAGAGACTACCAGGGAGGAGACAGAGAGAGGAATCCCCTTGTTACCTCTGATTCATGATCAGGGTTATAAAGCAGATTCCCCTTTGCGCTGCTCCTCCCCCCCCCCCCCCCCCAGTGATTGTCATTCAGCATGCAGAGGGCTGGGTGGCGTGGTCCATGTGCCCCCCTCCCTCTGAATCCAGTTGCCCACCCCAGCCCTAAACACTTAAGTATTTAGTCCCGATGTTAGATAAATTGGAGGCCGAGGCAAGTTGAGTCAACCGTCAGTCCCTGGTAAGACCAGGTGATGTTGACTCACTGCTCTTTCGTCCAGAAAGAGGCTGCCGAATAAACAAATCCACCTGGCTCTTGGTGCTTTTGGAGGGAGTTTCTGGCTCCACACGGAGAAATGCAGTGTTCCTCTAAATAGTCAGGCGGCCTTTTCTTTGAGGTGGGAGAGTTGCCCTCTAGCAGAACCTCTGGGCTGGTGCGTGGGCAGATCTTGAACCCATCACAGGCACAGACCCTTGGGGAAAATCCCCCTCCACAAGCTCCACTGAAAATGGGCATATAACAGCGCAGCAGTTGCACGGGTGGGAGGGCCTGAAGGCCAGCTTCAGGCTCCAGCTCTTACAGCCATTACCTAAGCCTAAGGCGAGGCATTTTGACCTTTTAGAGCAGGGGCGGGGGGGGGGGGGGGGGGGAAAGCTGCATAGAAGTTGGGAAACCAAAGAATTCGCTTTCTGGGGAAATAGGGTGGGGCCTGGGGAACAGGGGTGGGGCCATTTTATAACCCCTGGAGGGCCGGATTGGGACCCCTTGAGATTCTGCACTCCTGATCTTAGCCATCAAAATCGGGCTGGTCCTGTCACCGCGATGTCCGGGATAGCAGGCCGAAGCTGTTATCTCAGTTGTGCATCCAACTTGGATAAATTAGAATCTGGCTGGCCTCACCCGTGACTCTCTTTCTCCCAGGGAAGCGCCCCAAGAAGGGGCTGGCCACAGCCAAGCAGCGGCTGGGACGCATCCTGAAGATCCATCGCAACGGCAAGCTGCTGCTCTGAGCGCCATCGCATCAGCTCCAGATCTCACGCCCCTCCGGTACCAGAGGATGGGTGAGGCCCAGAGACACGTCCCGTTTGGGGGCACTGCCTCAGAGAGCTGCCAGGACAGTGGGGTGCAGATGAGGCCCGCGCTCCCTCTCCCTGCCTCCCTCGGATCCGAGCCAGGGCTGAGCTGCCCCCGCCGCCGCAGGGAGCACTGAACGAGGTTGGCAGCCGCTCTGGTGTTGTTTGAGCTGAACTACACTGGCTTCCCCTGGAGAGGCAGACAATGCCAGAGGCGGAGGGCTCCCCACATCCGCGCTCTCTCCATCCCTACCTCGACCCGCTGCACTTCATTTTTTTGTCCTGGGGCTGATACCTCTATAGAATTCTCCCCTTCCTCTGCCAAATCACACACAGGGACGTTGGTTGGCCTTTTCTTCTTCCCAGCGGCTTCACCCGCCCTTTGTATTTTTGCTGCTGCACCCGGGCCCTGGCAAAAAGGTTTTATTACTTTTCTGTTTTAACTGTTCATTCCCAGCAGGAAGCAACTGTTCATTTGCCTTCGCTGAAGCAGGTCGCCCCTTTTTCCTTCTCAGTCTTCTAGAGCCTCTGCAACCCCTTTCCAGATGCACCTTGGGAGAGTGTGGGGTGGGAGAGCAGCTTTGGCCCTTTGCCCCACAGAGGGTCGTCCAGCAGCTTGGAAGGCTCAAAGGAGGCAAGATGGAGGCCCCTCTTTTGGAAAAGGCAATGGCATTCTTTCGTGGGCTGCTCTCTTCAACATCCTGGGAGGTCGGAGTGCAAGTACAGGCTAGAAATGCGCCCCCCCCCCCCCCCAGCCGTTGAATGGATTTCAAAACCTCCAGTCAAGCGGAAGAATTTTGTCCATCCAACATGGCATAGGGAGACAACACACGCCACTGATAGCTCCACCTGATTTATATGTACCACTTCAGGATGCAAATGAGGGCAGGAGCGAGGGGGGGGAAGGACCCAAATGGTTCATGATCCCCCAGATCATGAACTCACTGCATATTCAAAACTAGTTTGTTGGAAAGAAGGCATCTCCCTGACTTGCCCGTCTGATGTTTTGGTGCTCATTTCCTTTTATCCTTCACACTCAATCCCGCACTTGCGGTTGGAAGTGGTACAGGTGAGCATCAGTTACATCAAATGGGGCCTGGAAAGGGGCGGAGCCTGTCCCTGGCAGGTCTCCCCCTACGCCGCAAGGGTATCCAGTAGGCTTCGCTGTCGTCCCTGTCGCAGATCTCTCCTGTTGGGCATAAAGCAGGCTCCCCTCCCTTCCCCACCCAGCCCCCTTCTTCAGCGGCAGGGAGGGCGCTATGCCCCCAAAGCAAGGACTTAAAAAGACATTTCTACCCAGCTGCACGGCTCAGTTTATACGGCTGTGTACCATATTTTTACGCCAGACTCCAGCAGGCTTTGTGTAAATGTTTGAATTCTATTTTTTAGGCATCTCTAGAAATGTGTGTTTAAAAAAAGAAAGAAATGAAGCTGAAACTTTTTTTTTTATATATATTCAGGATTAGAATAAAAAAACCTTTGTCGGTTAAGTGTGGCTGGTGCATGGAAGGAGGTGGCATTTTCTATTTCTGTGTCTCTAGGAACAAAAGCCTCGACTTGGATCTGAGAGAGTCTGTACTCCGGAGAGGTTGGCGTTTAGGGCAGCGCCTACTTGGCTTGAGAGATCACTCTCAATACAGTCCGTGCCCATTTTGAAGGGTATTGTGTGCACATTGCTTGTAGCTTGTAGCGGTTTTAAAATTGGAGCTACTCTGCAAGGGCTCACCGTTTTGGGCGAACATGTTCAGCAGTGCCAACAAAATGCTTTTTCCTTCTTGGCAATCTTCTGAGACTTCTTGGCGGGGTGGGTGGGTGGCGTTCTCTTACTCGTTTAGAAACAGGAGTGAGCAACGTGTGGCCCTCCAGATGTTTTAGCTTACAGTCCCCAACATCCCTCACCAATGGCTAAACCGGCTAGGGATGATGGGAGTTGTAGGCCAAAACATCTGGAGGACCATGAGTTGCCCACCTGTTTTAAATTGCTACATCACCCTGGCTTTAGTTATGTCATCAGGAAGCCAAACCGAATTGGCCCACTGAATGTTATTTATTAACATCCAGTGATGTTATGACATCAGACTGATAGTCCTGTTGGGTACATCATCTCTGAATGGAAGGCGGGTAACTGGAGGTGTTCCTTTTGGGGTGGGGGTAATTTTGTCCCCCCAGAGTTGCTAGTTTCAACCCCAAAATCAAAACTGCCATCCATTCTGTGCAGTCCTATTTAAAATACACGAAGCTGAAGGGACTTCCTTTACCAGTCTCCGCTTAAGTATATTTTAAACAAACAAGTATCCACTGCTGGAACATGGCCCCTAAGAGCTTCTCTGAAATTTTATTTGTCCCTTGGGCTTGAAAGAGGTTCAACACCCCTGCTATACATGCTTACCTGGGAGTAAGCTCTTTGAACTCAATGGAGTTTACTTCTGAGTAGACGCATATTGGTTGCACTGTAATAACGGTTTTCACCCTGGAGCTTTGGGGGTTCTCAGTCTTCTCAGGGCTCCCTCCATAAAAGAGGAGTCACAGCAGGCGCTTTGCCATCCACGACCGGCCTTCTTCCTGTGCAGCATGCAGCTGCAAGGGCGGATGGAGTTGAGAACTGCGCTAGGTGGACTCTCAGCCCAGTGCTTAAATACAGGGCTGCCCAACATGACTGGCCAATCAATGCCCTACATGTACTGAGCACGTGGCCTAGAAGTCTCTGCTGTGCACAAGGGTCTCACAGTGTCTCTCGGCAGACGAGTCCGCGTGAAAAGGTCGAATGTTTTGGAAACCACCCATGTAAGAGAGGAAGGGCTGCATTTCCCCCCCTCCCTTTTTTATGAGCTCAATAGTTGCAAAAAGTTCACGCCGTGCAATCTGTTCCCCGTTGCTCTCTCTTGGGATTCTTGGAACGATACAAGGCCATTCAGAGTTGACATGGCTATTGTGCTCTTCCTGATTTTTGCATGCACAAAATTAACACTGGGAAAGCATTCCTAGGAGGAAGCATGTTCAGATTAATCCCATTGAGGTCCCAGGGTGGGCATGGTTGGGTGACTGCTGAGGACCCAGGAACTGCTCCCCCTCTTCCCCAATGTCAACCTGCTTGTTCACCTGCCTCTCACTCTGGCCCAGACAACAGTGGTGGTGGTGAGGAGCAGCAAGGGCCCTCCAAAACCTGGAGCCGGCACTGGCAAGGACTTTCTCTTCCTGCGCTGCCTGAAAGCCATTGCCTGCTCGCTTAAGCCGCACCTCAACAGCAGTTCACATTTTTATTGTATTTATTAATGGTAAAATACACTTTTAATGCATGAAAGGAGAACCTCATCCTGCTGAAGCTGCAGAGCAATGGATCTTGGGAACAGATAGCTGGGCATCAGATGTCTGCAAAAGGGGAGGAGGCTTTCAGCTGCAGTACTGAGTAGCGACATTACTGCATGTACACACACACCATCATCAGCAATCTTAGATAAGAATGTGGTAATAATCTACGGCTTGTTACTAGAGATCTACCAGACCGGTTTTGTGGTTCCATGTTAAACTGACGTTTGAACAGAGTAGACATACAGATTTTCAAAAAAATTCCAAAAAGTTCACAGCTCGAGCTTTAATAGGCCTTAATGTCCTCTGCTCCAAGCAGGCAGGGCAGCCCCCCTCCACCAGTGGGATGGGGGGGGCAGCCCTGCTTGGCCAATCGGTGTGGTGCGAAAGCAGGACCCCAGCCCAGTCGCATGGTTGTCGGCGCTGCCAGAGGGGAGAGGGAAAGGGGCGGAGCTGCACTGCATGCAAATTCCAGAAAGGGGATTTGCTGTGTATGAGCCATATTTGCATTACTCATGAGCCCCTCTGTGGTGAGAGGACTGGGGGGGGGAGGCGGGAAAGGAGCAGGGCTAGTAGCGCCCGTGGCGACATGGGCGTTATGCTAGTAAAAAAACAATGTATAAAGCGGGTAAGAGGCTCCCAAGCTGCTAGAGCGACGAGAGAAGGACAGCTTTCCCCGATCTGCTCTCAGCTGTGCTGATGACATTTTTAGGGCCCATTCAAAAACACGGGGCTGCAATTGGGGGTGGGGGAAGAGGCCTTGCAGCTCTCCCTATGCAGAGGGTAGATGAATGCCACTTAAGTCACTGGCCTGATTTCCCTGGATTTGCTGCCCTAATATACTGTGGCCACGCCGGTGCTTTGTCTCCTCTGGTTTGGTCCGTTAGTGCAAAAGTGCAGATGCATGATGAAGTAGGACCTCTCTTTTTTTTTAAAAAAAAGGGGGTGAACCAAGAAGTGGGGCAAATTCCTACTGCCCTCCCTCCCTGCATAGAATACCCAGTAATGAAGCTGATTTGCTAGGTATGCTAAATAGACTGCTGGGAAGGGTTCTACACATGAGAAGGACTGGTCCATCTTAAATTGAGGAGCAGCCCGTCGTTTCCCTGTTAAATTTTACAGCCTGGTGCCCATTCTTCATCAGTGGAGAAAGCCATCCTGAACTGGTTCTTCCGCCCAGTTGTTACACAGGCCGGGTCTCCGAGCTGCAGTCACTCTCAAGAAAGAGTTCTGCATCTGGCATGAAAAGAGGGCCATTCCAAGACCAGGATCTTTCTTCCCCCCGAAAGCTCAAGCTCCTTTTCACAGATCAGATCTCAAGGCTTAATGTTGCCATCCTTCTTGCCCAAAGCCAAAACGCTCCAAAGGAAAAGACGGCCATCAGCTGGATTAGTGTAGGACTTCGAAGAACTCTTTGCGAGTCCGCTAGCCGATTCGACTCCCCCTGCCACTTAATGCCTGACCTACTCCGGCTTACGAAGCGCAACGGCTGCCTGTCGTTTCTGGAATGACTGCTCATTCTACCAGGGGTATAGCAGCCTCTGCAGCTTTTGGCCTGAAAGCTCTGTTGGAAGAGATCTGTGGGGTAGCTTCTTGATCAAGAGGCATGGCCAGTGGGATCTTGGCCACCTGAGATGTTGGCAGGCAAGTTCTCCAACACGTTCCATCAAATTCCAGGCAGTGAGGGACAACCCCCCCTTCCCAGCTGCTATGCAACTTCTTGTTCAGAATACTCCTCCACTGATGGAGAAAGGGACATTGGGCTTGCTTCAAAGGGCGGGGGGGGGGGAGATGGTTTAGAGCTCAAAGGGCTGTCAGTTTGGCATAACTTGAGTGCCACAGATAACCCTGTCTCTTTTCCTATTCCTTCTTGTTTAATAGTTACATGTTATTTTTGTGAACTTTTGGTGAATCAGCTGTGGCACGTTCCAAGATGGGAAACGGCTGGTCTCCCATCAGAAAGGATCCCAGTGCTAGGAACTTGGCTGTCCCTGCCTGTGGAGTGAGGGGTGTGTGTATGTGAGCAATATGTTTAGGGCCTTCGGTCCCTTGAGGAGAAGACTCTTTTTTCAATTGAGTCCAATCCCCCTTTCTATGTTACACCAACCAAACCCAGAATGGGGACATCCTTTTAAATGTGTCTGTGATGGGGGAAGGGTTGCTACCCTGAACGACCGTTCTCGACCGCCTCTACTGCAAAAGTCCTGGAAGGGAGATGATGGACTCCCTCTTCCTCATCCCTAGAACACAAGGCTGGGGTGGAGGGATAGGGCGATGGGGTAGTGCTAGGCTCTTTTTGTTCTTTCTTTTTGCTTGCTGGCCCAGCTGCTTCAGGCTGAGCCAGTGAAAGGTGGCCGGTTCACATGTCTAGCAGGTTGGAGGCTAGATAGGCACCATAGGGGGCCCCCAAGAGCCCCTCCACATCCTTGCGCTTCACCAGCCAGCATGGAGCCTCATGGGCCCTCCGGGCCGAATCCTTCAGTGCTTTGGTGACCTTGGTGACTGGTACTTTGTTTGGGCCCCTCGATATCCAGGCTGCTCGCTCCCCCTTTGCCGGGCCTGGGGAAAGCCTGACGTCGCCATTCTGGAACTGGCCTGTGGAAGAGCAAATGGTCACGGTGGTCACCGGTGCGCTGGTGCTGTTCTGTGTGTGAGCAGGAATGGGGCAGGCAGCAAACGAGACTGATGGAACTAGGTAGGAATAGGATCCCATGAAATGGGAAACCACACGAAGGATGCCAAAGAGCAAAAAGCAATCAGGTAAGCAAAAGAGGGCTTCCATCCCATCAAAATGAACATTTCCAGTGCGTTTGGGACCGCATGTCAGTCTGCTCCCCTGGATTTCCTGGAAGAAGGACCTACATGTGGTCCGAAACACATTGGAACAGTTTGCTTTTATGGAATAGCACACCTCTTTTGCTTATCCCGTTGCTTTTTGCTCTTCGGAATCCCCTCTTTCCTCTGTCCTTTTCCCTCAGGGTTGTTTCCTGAGGGACAGATGCTACACCGACACCTTCTGCTCACCTGAATGGAGAGAGAAGTGGCACAGCCTTTGAGTTAGTCTGGGTTCTGCTAGTGCAGGAATGGGCAGCTTGTGGCCCTCCAGCTCCCATGAGCCCTAGCAAGCACAGCCAAGGGTGAGGGATGATGGCTAGGGGCAAGTCCAACAGCACTGGGAAGGCCACGAGGGGGGGGCGTCCCTGCATCACTGTGATCTTTGGGACCTAGGTAGAATTTCAGGAAGAAGCAGGAAGAGATTTCAGAGGCGGGAGGTTCCCAGCAAAGCTCAAGCACCCCTCATGAATATATTCAAGTTCAAATTGCTCAAAAGGGTGCTACGCCGTAAGAGCTTTTGTTGTATCTGTATCCAGGGTGCGCATGCCGCTAAACCGATCTTTGAATCCCGCATTTGAGATGTTTCGTCTCTCTCCAGCCCAAGGTTGGGGCAGCCGGGAGAGAGTGCAAGGGGGGGGGGGAGAGGATTTAGCCCTTTCTGCCTGTGCTGTTTTCTCGCTGAAAAAAAATTGCCTGTCCAAAGTTGCTGTTTGGGAAAATCCAGGGGGCGATTTTCATCAGAAAAATGGCAGGGAGAGGGAAGAGAGCAAACCCCACCCACCCCTCCCCATGGCCCAGTCTGAATCATGCCCCCTATGACTATGATTAGTTTCACATTAAAAGAGAGAGGAGAAGATTCCTATATAGTTTGACCCTAAGTTACACCTTGTAAGAGCTATATCTACACTGGGTTGGCAAGTGAGGCAGTTGGTTGGTCACTTTCTCACTCATACACTTTCACACCCCTCCCTGTTTGTTAACCAAAGGGATTTGTGCCTTTGCCAGCACATAGGTGTGAGAGGGGGCAAGGTGGGTTGCAGAACCTCAGGCCAGGGGGCAAATCCAGCCCACTTGGGGTCCCAATTTGGCCTTTTGGGGTTCCCCAGATGGCCCCACGCCCTTTCTCTGTCCCTGCCCCTTTCCCCTTGACCACCAATCATTTAGTGGTTTCCTGGCTTTTGTGCAGTTTCTTCCCCATTCTAAAAAGGTTGAAATGCCTCTCCTGAGGTTTTATTACTGGCGGTCAGAGCTTGAAGCTAAAATAGGCTGGCATCTGGCCCCACCCCCTTTTGCCTTTGGTCCCGCCCACCAGTGCAATGCAGCCCTCCTCTCCCAAGCTTCTCTGCAAGGGAATTTGACCTTGGGGATAAAGAGTACTTGTTCCCCTGGCACAGACCTCTTCATTATTATTTTTCTCTGGAAGAAGAGTCATGCAGGGTAAGAGCACTCCTAAGCCAAAGCGCACGTGGTCTGGAATCTGGCACTGGTATTGTAGTGTTCATGGCTCCGGCCTTTGGTAGAAGCCGGGATTGGAAGATGCGCAGCTTACCTAACAAGCCCCGGGCGGAAGCGGACAGCCCCTCGCCGTTCACCACGTAGAAGCCGAGGTGGTCCAGCTGGAGGGCCGTGGGGTGGCTGTAGCGATGCAGCAGGACCAGGAATTCCACCTCGTGCCCAATCCGCACTGTGGCGTTGGCTTCAGGCCACACCGAAACTGTCAGCCATGGCTTGTGGATTGCAGCTCGCCGGGCGAAGGGCAGCGCCAGCACGGCCTCCCCGTGGAGCGTCACGCCCTCCCGTGTTACGTTGACCACGTAGCTAGCGTGTGGCTGCTCCACTACCACGGTGATGACGTCAAAGTAGGTGCGGGGGCGCTCTTCATGGCCTGGCCTTAAAGGGGCCCCCATTAGGTGCCCATTGACTGACAAGCCTGGAGGCGGCGAAGGAAAGCAGCAGGCTGTAATAAAAGTCTTCCCCACTTTTCAGTTTAAGTCTTGGGTGGGGGGGCAACTTTTGGGCCGTCAGATGTTGCTGGACTTCAACTCCCATCATCCCCCATCATCAGCTATGCTGGCTATTTCTGCTGGGAATTGCAGTCCAATGACATCTGAAGGGCCACAAGTTGCTCACCCCTGACCTAGAGAGAGGTAACAGAACCAAGGTGTCCTATGTCACAGGGGCTCTACTCTGACCCACTGGGCCAAATCACAGCCCTCTTGTCCTCCCATTCTGTCTCAACCAGAGGATCTCTCCCTACTTTCAGGTTTGCCAACGGACTAAAGGGTTTTCTCTTCCTTCCCACTTGCTAGAAAAGGAAGGCACAAACCGGGGTGGGAAAAATGTCTCTTTGGTATTTTCGCTGGATTTTTCCATAGTTTTATAGGACGCAGATTTTTTTTTTAAAAGACATACCTGCAAGGCAGACACTCTGCCCATGCTCAGAGCCACATCGACCTTACTTTTTACATTTAAAGCTGCTTCTTGTCAGAGAGAAAAGGCATCTTGTAGTACTTAGGGGCACTGTGTCCTTAGATCCATTTTTAAAAATAGAAGTTGGTTGGTTCATAAAGAATCTCTGTGCATGCCCAGAGCATTGTATCGGATTTTTTAAAAGCTATCCTACTGGAGGGGAGGCACTCTGCATATACTCAGAGGTACCTGGTTGAGAGGCCAAAATTTTTGAAAACCAAAGTTGGTGATCCTACCCATCTTTCTGATCTTTGGGCCTATGGGATGGCCCAGAACAGGCCAAGCCATGTTGACAGGAAAGTGCTACGACCTTTACCTGTGTCAGGGTCCTTCACCAACCTCAGGATATCTCCTGAGCATCCATCCAGGGTGAAGCACATGTTCCCCAGTGAACGTGGCAACCTCACTACAAAGTGAGGGTCTCCATCCGCTGCAAGGGGGGGAAATGCAGAGAGGTGTAAACAAACTTGGAAATTTGAAAATGGGATCAGATGGGATGTCTGGATGACTGAGAACGGAGATGGTCTTACCCCAGGAGGAGAAGGTGAAGAAACCAGTGTCGACGGAGCCTCCCAAAGCATCTGGGAAGAGATAAAGAATGAGCTGCTTTCAGTCTGCTAGGTATTAGACCATGCTTGGCATCTTTGGGTGTCAAGTATCACTCCACCCCCCACTCCACCCCATCCATGCACACACAGCAGGTGCGGGTGTTACTGGCGGTAGGCCCTGCCCCTTTGCCCAGGCAGCCTCCTCAAAAAGATTCAGGCCCACCTCTACAAGAATTCGGTTTGACGCCTGGTTCTCCGATTATGCGCATCTTCTCACAATCGCTTTTATGCCTAAATCCTGTAAATGACATGCGGTGAAGCGCATAACCGGCAGAATGAAACATGCTTTAAAGTGGCTGAAATGCGAAGAATCGCTTGTTTACATGGTCAAAATGCGCTTTAACGGCCGCAGAGGGCAAAAAACCCGCTATTTAATGCGCATTCGAGAATGCGCATAATTGGAGAGAAAAAGCGCCTCGACCCCCGATTTGCGCTCTGCTCTTGTAGAGGTAACAATTTTAATGCGCCTTGAAAGAGCTTTAAATCGCTCTTGTAGAGGCACCCTCGGACTGCCTCCAGGTGAGGCTTTGATCATGCCACCGCCGTGCCCCATTCATGAGGAACTTGGGAGGGGATCCAGACCGCATCATCTTCCTCTTGTAACCCTCTCACATTTTCCCATTGCTTCTTCTGTCTTTTTTCTTACCACTGAGAACCCATTCAAGAGAGAAAGATGGAACAGCGGCCCAGTCTTCTGTGTGGCAGCCTTAGAAACCCTCTGTCTGCAAGTCCCCTGAAATCAACTCCCTTCGTGCTCACTGTAAGGCCTTCCGGGGGAGCCTAGAAGGCCTGAGAAATGCCCCGGGAGAATGTTTTGACACGATGGACACGTTCCTCTATTTCCTTTTAGGGTTGCTAAATTCTAATGTGGCAAAGGCTAACCTTCCCTGCCCCACCTACTAGGCTGGGAGAATGTGGCAGGTGGGGGGCAAAGCCAATGCCAGTGGAGAACCAGTGCAGTTAGAGTATTGGACTGGAAGTCAGGAGATCTGGGTTCTAGTCCCCACTCAGCCATGGAAGTCCACTGGTTGACTTTGGGCCAGTCACAGACTCTCAGCCCAACCTACCTCACAGGGTTGTTGTTGTGAGGCTAGAAATGAAGAGGAGGAGGATTATGTATGCTCCCTTGGGTTCCTTGGAGGAAAAAAGGCAGGATATAAATTCAATAAAATCAGGTTGGGGGAGGAACCTGCTAGATTACAAGCGGAATGATGAGTCATGGGCAACGCCTGGCTCAGCCCAAATTTGACTAGCTTTTCAGATCCTGTTTCTGCTCCACAGAAGATCTGGTTAGACCCAGTGGTCATCAACCCCTCCACCTGTATGCCCCCAACATGTAGGGATGTACCTGAGTCACTGTCCAGTTCTTCTAAGAAGTCTGCAAAGGAAAGTCTGTTTTCAGAAGAGCCGGCTGACAGAATCCAGGCAGCAAAGGCATCACCCTAGATGGCTTTCCCAGGCATTTGGGTCCTTCAGTCAGCAAGCCAAATCTAACCTGCCTGGAGTCCCAGCCCCACCCTCCAAGGTTGGCCAGGTGTCCATATCCTTTCCCCCCAACTGCCAAGCATTTGGTGGCTTCTTGGCTTTTGCACATTTCCCCTTCACTCTGAAAGGTTGAAATACCTCTCCTGAGGCCTGGGGACTGGCAGTAAGGGCTGTAAGCTACAATAGGATGCTGTTTTGGTCCCGCCCTCTTTCTCTTTGGCTCCGCCCACCACTGGAATGTGCTCCCCCAGAGCTTCTGTAAAATGGAATTTGGCATTTGAACTGAAAGAGCTCCTGTTTTAGGCTGTTTTAGGTTGAGGTTCTGTTTTAGGCTGTTTTAATAGAGTTACCTGCTGCTTCAAAACCCAAGTGAATTATTGACACCTAGCGGGGTGCTCACCTAGGGATAGATTTGGATGTCCTCCCTTTGCCTTGCAGCAACCAGTAATGGCCAACTACAATCAGAAGGCCAAAGTTTTGTGTGATCCTGGCCGCCTTTTCACGGCGTCTGTTATGTGTTGCGCCGGCGGTGGCAGGCGGTGTGAGGCGAATTTGCACCCAAGACGCCCCTCTATACGTAAGGAGCGCCACGGCGGGCTTTGCAGCCGCCGCCGCACCAAATAGCAATCTTAAGGTAAGTTTATTTATTTAATTTATTAACATGGGGTGGGGGTCGGCGGCGTTAAGGATTTATTTTACATTTTTTTAAAAAAATATTTTATGTTTTAACATGGGGTGGGGAGGTCTGTGGAGGGGCGGAGGTGGTCCAGCGAGCTTATAGCTCACTGGACCACCCCCTTCCCTGCCCAGCCCAGTCGCCATAGACTGGGCAAGCCTCCCAGAAGCGGCGGAGAAAAAGCGACAGACGGCAAATGCCCAACTTTTTTAGTGCGGAGCTTTGGGGATTTGCACCTAGATGGCTTCGCATAGACGGCAGCGTCATCTAATCTAGGGTGACCATATTTTGAAAACCAAAAAGGAGGACAACATAGTCGGCCCTCTAGGGGGTGTCCCGACTGACACGTCTGCCCCCAGGGGGCGTGTCCAGCACCAAGGGGGGGGGGGTGCCCACCTGAACATAGCCTTGGTCACATGTCTGATTTTACAGCACACAATTCAGACAGATTTGTTCTACATAACATCTTAATGTTAAAATCACTGAAATAACAAGTGAGACATCCAATGTATCTAAAATTAACTTCACTCACTCCTACTTTTGTAGCTTTTGCTATACTTTGTTGCTATACTCTGTGTGATACATTCTCCCCTTCCCTCAAATATCTTTTCTGATTGTATCCTCACTCTGCTGCAAGCTGCTGCTTAACAGGGCTTATTGCTGGCCGGCTGGCTGGCTTTTTTATTATTTTATTTTAGTTTTAAAGTTCAATTTTGTTTTGAAACTTGCTAAAAACCAACAGATGAACAGATCTGCTTGAAACTTGGCATGGCTAAAGCCCTACATAGGAGCTATCAAAGTGCCAAGTTTCATCTCTTTGTCTTTAAAAATGATGCTTTTTTTTTAAAAAAGCAATTTTTAAAAAAACCTCAAATTTTAAAAAATTCCTACAAATCAACGGATGAACGGATCTGCTTCTAATTTGGCATGGCTAAAGCCCTATCTAAGGGCTATCCTTTTGCCAAGTTTCATCTCTTTGTCTTTAAAAATGACAGAGCTGTAAGCATTTTTGTTAATTCCCATTGACTATCAAGTAGAGCTGCCCTTTCAGTAGGGGGAGGATGGGAAAAATCCGGATTTTTCTTCAAATTTCATAATTTCCCCCCCTCCTCGGATTTGTTACCAAAAATCCTGACATGTCCTGGTTTTTCCTGACATATGGTCACCCTATCTAATCCAACTGCCGTCCATGCGAAGACAACGCGACGGAAAGGGACCATCTAGAGGTACCCCCTTATCAAATGAAACTTGCACTCCAGCAGCGTAAACCAAAGTTTTCTAGCTGTTGCTGGGGGGCTCCCCCAAATCCAAGCCCAAATAGAACTGCCACAGACACACCAACACACCAACATCCCAGCTAGGGTGGTCACGTGTCCTACTTTACCATGAATAGTCCTCTATCTGAACACACCGCCCAGGGGTGCAGCTAAGCACCAGTGTAGGCTGGTTGCTCTGATATCAATGGAGCAGTGAATCTGCTCTTGAGTTTCAGTCAGAACTCTAAAGGAGCTGTCCAAGGTTCTGAGTCCATTTTGGCATTAAGGTTCAGCACCTTCGATAGCTCCTTTAGAGTTCTGACTGCAATCTAGAGTGGATTCAGTGGGGCTTTGCAACCCCCATCCTCCACCGCTAAGCACATAAAAGATTCAGGTCCCAGGCCAATAGTACACAAATCTGTAGAAAATCAAACACACAATAATTGATGAATGTAAGTTTAGAAAGAATTATTAGGATTAATTTAAATTCCACAAGAGTCAAAGCCAGCCAATTAACTTCTCATCCAAATCTTGTCAAATATAATAAATGTGTCAATTAATTTGCATGCTGACCCATATCATCCGAAACCAATGGAAAACATTTCTCCCCCTATATTTAATTGTCCTGCAGGCTAACATTTTTTGCAGGTGGTGATGCAGCAGAGTTAATCCTTCCCTCCCCAGCTGCAAGCCCGTGTAAACCCCCCCACCCCCACCCCCCTGGCAATTAAGGGTCAATCCTATGCATGTTTAAATAGGGTGGGGGGAGTCCTACAACTCCCAGCATTCCCCAGAAAGCATGGAAGAAAAAAGAAAACACAACTGGCATCAATGGACACTCAGGGCTGTTTGGAAAGAGCCAGTGCCTGGGGAATAGAAGCAGGGCCCAGGCCTAACGATGCCCCTTGCTGCTGCCCGTTTGAAATCTGGGGAAGCCGTTCAAGAGAGGAAAAACAATGACCTCACCAGCCACCCAAAGTTCAGAAGGAGGGCCTGCCACAGCAGAATTACCTGAATAGTCTTCATAATCCAGGCTTCCTGAGGAGGAGACAAACAAGAGAGTTATCTGACCCCCAAATGATGCAGGACTTCAGGCTTGCGAGAGCTCCTTTTTTGTTGTTTTTATCAGAACCCCCAAAATCCACCAACTGGAACCTGGTGCAAACATCATGCACCCGGATTTGGGGGGGGGGGGAATGATTAAAGAATCCTGAGCCCGGGAGTTTGAGTTGAGTAACAAAACGGTACACAGCTCACAGCCCTGCCGCACAAAGATCCACTCCTGGTTCTTCCAGCCCCAAAACAGCCTTCTTAATTTCAGTGGCAGAATTGGGGCGATGGGCCAGTCCGTCGGTTACTTGGATGGGTGGTGCACCTGCTAGAATCGAAGCACAGCCCAGGCCTACAGCTCATGGCCAAGCCGCGTTCCTGGTCTGGCGAGACCTCAGTCTACCCACTGTTCCCCCATGCTTGGGGCGCCAGCGGCAGAGAGCGTGGATTAAGACGCACGGAAGTGATGTAGAGGGCCACAGCCTTGCGACCTAGAAGCGGTCCCTCTGCCACGTAGAGAACACACACACACACACTCAAACCCCACAGAGCTCCCCCTGGCTCCTTTTGCACCTACCTGGTTGTCCCCTGGCTGTCACAAAACTATACACAGCCGGCGGGTTCAAGGACTCCACGTACTCGGTGTCCTGGTTGGTGGCTGAGCGCAACTCGGACTCGCCGGGCAGGAGGAGGAGGCTGATGTCAGAGGCAGGCGGGCTGCTGCTGCTGCTGCTGCTGGGAATCCTGCTTGAGGCTGCTCCCTGAGTCCCGAGGGAGGTGGCTCCAGGGGCCGTGCCCCAAGGGACAGTGCTGTTCTGTGGGGGCTTCTCAGTGTGCCCCTCTGTGGTTGCCCCACCCTTAGGACTCGTCTTGTTCCAGGGGGTGTTCCCTGACCCTGTCCTGGCCGTCCCTGCCTGCCCGTTTGTGTGCAGCTGATGCTCAGTGGCTGGTTGTGGGGTCATCTCAGGCTGCTCCCAAGTGTTGGAGTTCCCCCCGAGCACCTTGGCGCTGCCAGAGGGGTGCAGTGTAGCGGGCACGTTGAGCACCGTGCTGGGGACCCCTGCCAGGACCTTGGTAACGGCCGTCCCTCGGGTCTCCAGGACGGAGTGAGGCTGGCCCGTGACCTTGAGCCTCCCGGCTCTGGTGGGGCTTGCTTTGGGGGTTTTGATGGGTGGTCTGGTTGCCCTAAGGGAGGCTGTGGCTCTGGGTGGCTTAGCGGACCCGTGGATTACAGCAGGAGTCACAGATGCGGCCACTGTTCCTGGGATTGGTGTGACTTTGGCTGCTTTGATGCGACCGGGAACAGTCGGTGCTGGGGAAGTGTAGGACGTTGGAGTCATGGAAATGGTGGTCCTGGCAGCAGCTGGTGGAGACGTGGCTCTGGCTGCTTTCGTGGCTCTAGAGGCGGTCGCGGGAGCCAGGGAAGGGGTAGCAGCTCCTGCCCCCACCGTCCCCTTGAGTGCTTTTGTGATCATGGGAGCATTGGTACCTCCGAGCGCAGGAGTGGTTTTAGCCGTTTTGGGAGGCCCGGGTGAAGCAGAGACTTGGGAAGTGGTCTTCAGGGCTCTGGTCACACCAGGAGGGATGGCAGCTTTCGTAGGCCGAGCCTTCTCTCTGGCCTCTTCTGGCCTCACCACGATCAAGGAGGTGACGGGGGTGACAAAGTTGTACTTGAGGGACAGGTTGGTGGCCTTTTCAGTCAGCAAGCGCCGGGCGGCTGTGTCATTGGCCCGGAATCGCGCCTGCAGCAGGTCCTGGATGGTGAAGTAGGCCCAAAGCCTTTGCACAAAATGGCCAATCCTGTGGGCCTCCCCAGGGCAGCCAAAGGGAGACGCTTCAGTGGCATTGGCAGAAATGTCATTTTCGAGACTCAGTGGGCCCTCTTGGCCATGCCCCGTGGTGCGCACCCGCAACTCCGACGCCCCTGGCTTCACACGGCCGGCCACGACAAGCTCAGAGCCCTGGAAATAGTTGGGAAAGAGGTTCTGCGTGAGGTCTTGGGCCACCCCATCCAGGTAGGCCAGTTCCACGTCGTAGAGCAAAGGACTGGCAATCTCATCATAGAAACCCTTTAGCTGCAATGTGGCATCAGAGTCCTCATATATGCGGCGGGCCACACCGCGGTTCTCTAGCGAGAGGCGTCTCATCAGCCCATAGTCCGCATCATCGCCAAAGGCCAGGCCGAAGAGCGAGATGGTGCCCTTCAAGGCCTGCTGAGCGTTGGACAGAATGCGGCTGCCAGCCGTCACCCCAGAGGTAGGTTCACCGTCTGTCAGGAAGATGATCAGTGGGATTCTCTGCTCCCTCATGACCTTCCCCGCCGCTGCAGAACTTTGGTTGAAGACTGAGGCAGCAGCAAGCAGAGCTGCATTGATGTCAGTCCCTAAGGAGCAGAAGGACAGTGGAAATCAGAAGACAAGGAACCACCCAGACTACCGGGGAAGAAGTGTGTTATCTGAAGCAGGGGTGGTCAACTTGTGGCCCTCCAGAGGTTTTACCTACAGCTCCCATCAGCCCTAGCCAGCATAGCCAACGGTGAGGGATGATGGAAATTGTAGGCCAAAACATCTGGGGGGCCACAAGTAGCCACCTGTTGTCATGCCACCTCATGTCATGGATGAATTTTCCTCTGAGGAGGAGCTAGAGGTCCCAGAGATGGCCTCACCAAAGGGCCAACCATGGCAGGAGACCTGGGGGAGATTCGTCCCTCAAGGGAGATGACCAGGGTTCCATCCTCACAGGAGGAGGGGAGTTCTGCCTGTGAGGCAGAGGCTGGACAAAGACCTAGCCTCCAAGAGCGTTGTCACCTCAATAGGCAAGCCAGTAGGGCTCCTTTAAGGAGAAGTGCTCAAATACAAAGAAGGAGTCCTCAAGATGAAGGCTCTCAAGAGCAAGGCCTGTAAAGAACTGCTGCTGAGCCCTTAGTGAGGCTCAGGAAGCTCTGAAAATGTAAATCTGCACTATCAGTCTAGCCACCACTGGAAACAATGTCTTTTACCAGCTCCTAATGCCTTGTATCCTGTTTTCCTGACCTTGCCTTGTGATTGAACCTCTGTGTTACTGACCTTGGAATCCTGCTTGGCTCTGCTTCCTGGACTGCGTATTGTATCTGATTATCTGTTTTGACCTCGACTGCTCTTCAGACCTCTCTTTTGGAACTCTCCCTTTTGCCTGGTAAAACTGTGCTTTTGACCAGTGCCTGCTTACTGACTTGCTTTTGAATTGCGCCTTTGTTTAACCTGAGCCTGATCCAGCCACAGCAGGACGGTGAAGGTTTGAGGCCTACAGAAGCAAGGTAATCTGAGAGGAGTAGTTTCATTTCTCCAGTTAAAATTCATTCCCTGGTTAAGTTTCATTTCTCCAGCTAAGTTTCACTTCTTCAAAGTTGGAACAGTACTTTCTGTTTTGGGGAAAGAGGGGAGAAAAGGGGAGAACCAGCCAGAGAAGAGCAAAACCAGAGAAAGGCCATACCATAAGGAAGGAGCAGAAAGAAGCAGCTTGAAGAAGTCTAGTGCAGCTTAGGGTAAAAGAACTTTCATTTTTGCAACTTTTATTTTCTTTTAATACCTTTTATACCACTCAGCACTACTTACTAAATACCTTTATTGTAATTTGGTTGTTTTGATTCACTAGTAAACTTGTGTTAAGCCATGAGTGTCTGGAGTGTCAATCACCCCATGTCTACAGCCTAAACCCTATGTTACTGGGAAGGGGAAGGTAAAAAGAAGGATGGTGGGACTCTTAAGGAGGCAGAGATCTTTAAGGAGCTGCTCAGGAGGTCCAGGTCATAGGAAGGAACCCTGACAAGGACACCTGGTCTGAAGACATGGCTAGACCAAAGTGACTATAAGCAAGGCTTCCTGGGGCTCATCTGGAAGGGGATGGTTTGAGCTCTGGGAGCAGATTGTTGGCAGCCTCCATTTGCTCTAGTTTCAGCTCCTCTGAGCAAAAACGAGGGCTCAAGACAGCAAAGCTGGAGCATATCCTCCTGATAAACTAACAGACATTCTTGCCGATGGCTCCGAGACCCCCCACCCCTGGCCAGCAATCTTCTTGGCCGGCACTCACATCCATCAGCTTCCATCTTGCTAACGTAGTCCTTGGCCCTCCGAAGGTTTTGCGAAGTAGCTTGGATGGATTGGCTGGGCTTCCACACATTCACCGTGTCGGAGAAAGTCACAATGTTGAAGTAGTCATCTTGGTGGAGGTCGCTTAGTATGACATGCATAGCCTTTTTGGTCTGCAGTACAGAAGGTGGGGAAGGAGGGTGGCCTTACTCAGAAGCTCTAAAGGAATCCTTACATCAGCCTTGCCCAACTTAGTGCCCTCCAGATGTGTTTGACTACAGCTCCCATTATCCACAGCCAGCATGGAGGGTACCGGGTTGGGGATATTTCCCACTCATAAAGCATTTGTTTAAATATGTTTTGAGTAATGTGTCCCAAAATCCCTAACGCTGCAGACTATAAATTGCAGCTTGTCTAACCACAGGAGCATGTCACATGCCAGAGATAGGCAACATGTGGCCCTCTGGATGTTGTTGAACCGCAAATCCCATCAGCCCAGCATAGCCAACAGCGATGGATCGTGGGAATGACAGCCCAGCCGCATCTTGAAAGCCACATCTTGCCCAACCCTGCCATACGCAGAGAGCTCCAAGCTAAACAGTGTTCTTGCCCATTAGGTGTACTTAAGCACCCAAAGTGGTGCAAAAGGCTGTTCTACATATACTTTACAGATTCACGTTCCCCCCCATTCCTTCTGGACAGTGGCACACATGCAGATGTACACCAGTTCTGGCTGCACAGAGCTCTCCCTCTTCCCATTTGCAATTTCTGCCCCTTCCCCATCTCCACTCATCCATCTCCACCTGTTTCATCTTGGTGCCGTACATGGAGCCACTGATGTCAATAACAAACACCACGTCCTTTTGCACAGGGGGCAGCCCCCTTGGGGCGAAGTAGTGAACGAAGTAGCCACTGTAGATCTGAGAGAGAAGAGAAAAAGGTAGAGAACGTCCACAGTGAGTAGGAGTAATATCAGCGCAGAGGAAAAAGAGAGGCAGAGTTCACTTGAGCCATGGCAACTTGGCCGGTTTATTAGGCAAGGAGTGTAAAGCAAGGAAGGGGAATGCGGGGCCCTCCAGATGTTGTTGGACTGCAACTCCCATCACCCCTCAGCACTGGCTATGCTGTCCAGGGATGATGGGTGTAGCAGTCCAACAACATCTGGATTGCCACACATACCCCATCCCTGGTGTAAACTCTCATATAATCGCCCCCAGCTCTGCATTGACTGTGAATTAATCTAACTCACTCACTCAAGCCCACCATCAATTTCCACAATAATCGTAACTCAGTTTGCTCCTCTCACATCCATCTGTTTGTTTTGTCTTTCTCCCTTACCCACCTATATACAGTGGTGTAGTGGTGGCGGTAGCTTCAGCTATTGAACAGTATAAGAATTTAATCAATAAACAATAAAGTGCAGGCGTTCATCACGAGGTTCCCCATAGCCATATGCCCCCAAACGGAGTCCAAACGTACAGTATTGACCCATAGCTGTGGGTGGGTGTGCCTGTGCGTGGAATAGCTCATAGCAATATATTGCTACTGGGAAAATCCATTCCCCACTTCACAAACAGCTATTGGGCAGCTCAGCTCAGAGGGAACAGGGAAGTCTGAGGGGGATGGCAGATAATGTCGTCATCCTTGCTAATCAAAAAATCCCGGCTGCTCAACCCTGTGAGCCCTGGCACCATTACACCACCGGCTATATATCTGCCAATCAATCCATTTGGTCTCTCTTGAGATAGCACTAATTCGTGTAGTCTACTTTTTCACTTATCTGTGTCCTTGCTCTCTTTCTAGCTGCTCACAAAGTTAAAATGTCTTGCCTGTCTTGCCCTTTTCTGTTTGATTTATCTCCCTCTATCCTCACCCTCTATCCTTACTAGGGGCTTGGCAAAAACAGCATGAAATGGTCATCCTCTTCATCCCCTGTTGGAGGGCAGTAACGTCTGCTTTGGATTCTGCAGGAATGCAGACAAAATGCAAGGCTGCAGAATTCATCTGCCTAATTAATCTCAAGTTTTCTTTCAAGCAAGTTTCTATCCCTTATGGCTGTGAAAACCCGTACGGGCCGTGTCTGTGGAATTCGCAAAAGCAGATGAGGAGCTGCGTACGATTGCCTTGCGCAACCCTTTGCTCCATCCCCATGCAAAAACCGAAATGAATTCTGTAAACTAGGTAACCTGGCAGGATGTATTGTGCAAAAGTAAAGAGAAATCGCGCACACGTGCATCATTTATATAGAGACATAGGCGTAATTTATACAGATTCCATAATTCCATTTTTACTGAAATAGAATTTGTTTCTTCGTCAGGGAAGAGACACAGTCCTACAGACCTGTGAGCTTCCAGAAAATTTTGACTGACTTGTTTTGGAATGATGGCTGTGTCGGCCTTTTGGTTTGATCCAGCCCGGCACTTCTTAATTCTCAGAGGTCTCTACTAAGACCCTTCCACATCATGCTGTTGTGGTTCCACGAATGGGCACGGTTGCTCCCCCTCTTCCCCCATGGCAACCTGCTTGTTGACCTGCTTCTCGCTCTGGCCCAGGCAATGGTGGTGGGGAGGAGGAGGAGGAGGAGGAGGAGATGCCACAGACTGCTTGCTCCTTGGCTCTCCGCCTGTCAATCAAGCGAGTGGGAGCAGTGAGGAGACAGAGGAGCAGGAACAGCTGGTGATAATGGTGATGAGAAGGCAGATTTATGGAGGGAGGGGACCCGTTGATGGCGGCTTACCCAAAGGCCCTCCAAAACCTGGAGCCAGCACTGAATGGTGTCCTGCCTTATCCTTTCTAAGGCGGCCTCGTTCCCCAAATGTTCCTTCTATTCTCGGTTCTGGTTGTACAGCCTTTCCCCTAACCTGCACATCGCCCGCAACATCCGGCATGGCCACATCATACTGCACCACAAGATCGCCCATGATTCCTGAGCTGGAAAACGCCGCCTGTTCTTGGGGTGTTGGACTGAAGACAATCCAGGCGCAGTGAGTCCCTTTCTCCACGCGGGTAGAGGGTGGCGCATCAGCCTCACCTGTGATGGAAAGGCAAATTGGTCGGCGGGGCCGAGGGCTGGCTCACACGTGCACGAGCACAAGAGCGCATGAGGACACGTGCAAAGTGGCTCTCACACATCGAACGCTACGGGCAGGCGACTTCCACATGTCGATGCCTCTCCCGGGGTCAGTTCATCCACCCACCTACGAGTCATTAAAACTAGAGAAATCAAGCATTCTGCATGCAGGTATGAATCGGCTTCAGATCTTGGGTTCGACAGGATGGCACCAGGCCCTGCTTTTCCTCTACATCATGACCCATCTGAGCAGAATGATCTCAAGAGTCAAACGTGTAAGCGGCACAACGGATGCCCAATTTTGCAACGGATGCCCATCTTTGCTACAAACTTCTTGGGTTACAACAACTATAAATGGAGGGGGCGTGTGTGTTACAGGTAGTGTGGCCAAGTGTCCTGCCTTGCAGAGGACAGTCCTCTATTTGAGGAGCTGACAGAGGATGTGAAAGCGTCCTCTGTTTGATGGGCTGCCCAGTCCCAGTCAGCTTTGAAGTTAAAGACCCATCAGAAGGAAAAGCCAGGCCTAGACATTACCCATCCACAGCTGGCCCCTGGACAGCAGACTGAGCAGGCCCTCAGGTCACCTGCCACAGCCTTCCCTACTATGGTGAGGTGTATTTTATTCCTCTTTTAATGATGTGTATTGTTTTTAAATTTGGGTGACGTGTTTCAGCGTTTTTTGACAATGCGTCAGCGGCCTCCTTAGTGAGACAGCCCTGTGTGTCTCCAAATGCGCTGGCCTCTGCCTGTACCTGGGCAGCCATTTGGAAAAGGAGCCGGGGGTTGACAGAGCCGGAATGGAAGCACTGCAGCCTTGCTGGCCTCCAAAACGGCAAGAGAAAATACATTTCCCTGTGGTGAAGAATCCTGCAGGGGATCTCTACCCTGACCCACCAGCCCCCTCCGTGCAGCAAGCGGAGGAATCCGTACCTCGAAGGGTGTTGGTCAGCAGTCGGCTTGTGCGGAGGGGCAGTACGTGAACGTAGTCGATGCCGGTCCGCTCGGAGATGCTCACCTCCACGCTCAGGTTCTGTACTACCTGCTGGGGCCGGACGTTGATGGCATGCTGATACTTGCCCAAATGTCGCTGCAGCAGCTCCTCGTAGGTCAGCTCAAAGGTCACCTTGCCCCCTGCCTCCACGCTGGTGGACACTCTGAATTTCTCCGTTTCTCGGTCCCTGGGAAACGTTACCCAATAGCAGGTTATCAGCTGTGACGTTTGCTATTCTGGTAAGGCAACCTTTGCCAACTGGCGCCCTCTTGATGTGTTGGACTACAACTTCTGTCATTCCCAGCCAGCATGCCCATTGGCTGGGAGTGGTGGGAGTTTCAGTCCAACACACCTGGGGGCTGTTTATACATGATGAAAGCCCCGAGGTGGGTGCACGGTGGCATGGGGTCGATTATATGACGCAGAAGCCATCGGGCAGACATCCCGGGGCTTTCTCCCGAAGCAAAAAAGTTGGGGATTTACCCCCCAACGTTTTTGTCTGGAGTACAGTGAGTATGGCGCATTGCTGTCTGTCGCTGCTGCTCCAGAGTTACGTTGGAGGCGTGGCCAGGCAGATGGCAACCCCTGATTGGTTGCTGTCTGCCTGGGCAGTGGGGAGGGGGCAAGCTGGCAAGCCAAATGGCTGCTGTAACGCTCCTGCGCTGCCTCCATGGGGAGAAGAGTCTCCATTTTGCTGCAAGGGGAAGGTTCTCCATTTCCCTGGCTTCAATTCCTGAAGGGAGAAAAAGCCACGGAGGGATGACAGCGGCAGCTCCTCCCTCCTAGATTCATATAAACCCTGCGCTTGCTCCTTTGCATGAGAATAACAGGGTGCAACCTCGCAGGAACAAAAGCACAGGGTTTGGGGGGAATGCGGTGGCAACTCTGCGCCATAAAGTTACCCCCCTGGGTGGCACCAGGTAGAGGAAGGTTGGAATAGCATGTGTTCCCGTACCCTAAGCATGTACAGATGTATTGTAGCCCCCTCCCAAGGGTCACTGCAACAAATTGAACCATGTTACACCTTTCCTCCATCGGAATGATAGCCATTTCATTAATTAATTTATTTATAATCAATAATAATAAGTAAATAAATCTTCTGTCATATGCTAGCCAAGAAGTGTCCACAGATAAGATACTGTTTTTCTTGTTTGTTCTTCTTCTAAACTGAGAAGAAAATAGGAGAAGTTTATTTACTGCAGGGGGCAGAATCTTAGAACCCAGAGTCAAATTCGGCCTGCCTGGGGTCCTGATCCAACCCTCTGGGTTTCCCTGGATGGCCATGCCCCCTTCCCCAGGTCCCACCCCCTTTCCCCTGACCACTGATAGTTTGGTGGTTCCCCCACCAAATTCTAAAAGGGTGAAATGTTTTTCTTATGGCTTAGTTACTGGCAGTAAGGGCTTTAAACTAAAAGATGCTTAAGGAATGTAATAAATTAAATTTAAATTTAAATGAATCAATTAAAATGTTGGTGCTAGGCCTTTTTGCCTTTGGCCCCGCTCACCACTGGAATGCAGCTGCCAAGAGCTTCTCCAAAATTAAATATGGCCCTCGGGCTAAAAGACGGTAAATGCCCGATTCAATGAGTCGTTGACAATACTGGGAATAGATGCCACAGTCCCAGTCCCACCAGTATTCCTATGGTTCGAAATGCTTGATCTCTATATGTCGATTCAGAGTGAACTGGGATTTGAACTGTGTGCTAACAGAAGCCCCCTGGGTGAGGGTAGATCTTCCCGGAGGAGGAGGGGGAGCAGGCAGCGTACTTACTTGGTGCCCACATGAGCTGCTGTCTTTCCCTGCCTGCGCGCTTCATCGTACATCTTCTTAGCCTGGTGTTTCTCCTTGACCTCGGCCACGTGAATCTTCTCGTTAACAGTTCTAATACGCAGGAAGAGAATAAGAAATACATCCAGTCACTGAAGTTTCCTGGCGGCTCAGGCCATGGCCCCCTCTACAAGAATTCGGCTTGACGCCCGGTTGCCCGATTATGCGCATCTTCTCACAATCGCTTTTACACCTAATTCCTATAAATGACAGGCGGTGAAGTGCATTACCGGCAGTATGAAACGCGCTTTAAAGTGGTTGGAATGCGGAGAATCGCTTGTTTACACGGTCATAAGGCGCTTTAACTCCCACAGTAAAATAAAACTTGCTATTTAACGCACATTCGATAATGCGCATAATTGGACAGAAAATGCGCCTCAACCCCCAATTTGTGCTCCGCTCTTGTAGAGGTAACATTTTTAATGCGGCTTGAAAGAGCTTTAAATCGCTCTTGTAGAGGCACCCCATGAGAACAAATGGGGTTGCAAGGAAATGATTTTTTAAAATGTTATTGCTGTTCTAAAATCATAAAGTTATGAGAATATAACAACAATTATTCTGTATCCATTTTCTGACCGGACAGGTCAGAGAAACATAGTAGCTCTGCCTTTCTACTGTGCTTGGTACTATCTCCTAAAAACCTCACTCTTACTTTCTGAGCTGGGGAGAAAGGGAGAGGCATTAATTTGTGCCTGGGCTCACCAGGGTACAATCCTGGCATCTGTTTTCAGTGCCAGAGATCAGCCCTGGAACGTAAGGATTAGGATCACTGTGGTGCTTTTTCAGGGTGGAAGAGGGACAAAATAAATTATGGAGGGTGGTCGGGGGAGGAGATACACAGCCTGTTCTTGCATCTATTCAAGCTTAAATTGCAAAGCAAATCCAAAGGGTTTGGTAATATGTTGTGGTAAACAAAAACATGCCTTGTAATAACCAGATATAGGAACTCAGATGCAATAACCATGAGTGGTCTGAAACATAAGGTGGAGTTGCCCGTGTGTGTGTGTGCCTGTCTTCCCACTCCTGGCATTAGACTTCTCTAAATACAGATGATGTTGCCCCTGAGCAGCTACAGAGTATTTTTAAAGCACTTTTATTCTCCTGTTGGTTTTTACTTTCATTTTTGTGCCTGCACTCTTTTTCACCTTTGTTGCTGGTTTTATGTTGGTTTTATTAGGTGTTTTTATAATTGTTCATTGTTTTGTGTTTTTAATCTGTATACCACCCAGAGAACTCTGAATATTGGGCAGTTTATAAGAAAAGAAAGAATATAATATAATAAATTTCCTTAACCACTGAGATATTAGAGTTCCCCATATACCAAGGATTAAAGGGACGGGCTTTCAGATCAAAGAATGATGCTTATCAACTGATTTGAGTCCTAGCATCTAGAAATTAAGCTCTGGAATGCCAAAACTCCTAACTCTCACATCTTTAGTCCATGATCCTTCAGGCTAATAACAGGACCCCACTTCAGTTCTACAGAGTGGAAAAGAAATCTTGGTTCTCTCTGTTTTAACTTCTAGGCCTTCTCTGAGCTGGTGACAGAACCTTAAGAGTCTTTGAGGCTGTTCTTGCAATACATGTATGGTATGCTTGATCCTCTCATACGTCGCGGAGGCTAACACACTGAAATTAGCATGGGAAGTAACCATGTCATCAGCCCCTCTTGAATGATTCAAGATAAGCAACTGGTGCCCTCCAGATATTCTGGACTAGAACTCCCATAAGTAATAAAAACCTGATTCTGTAGGACCAAAAGTAGCAATGGGGAAACCTCCTGCTGCACATTCCATCTTAAGACTGACCAAATGCAAACTCTACAACTTGAACAACAGCCGCTATTTTCCTCCCCTCCCCTCCTCTCCTTCTTGCTCTTCTTGCTTTGGTCGCCATCTTGCCTGATGAAGAGTTCTGGAGAACTCAAACTCTTGCACAGTATTTTGTTATCTTTGAGTTGGTCTAATAAAGGTATTTGGTGATAGGGATTGTGGAAATTTTCTTTGGGAATTCACACCTGTTTCACTAGGGAAGAGGGAAGGGCAATTATTTATTTCATTTCATGTCATTTCTATACCGCCCAATAGCAGAAGCTCTCTGGGCGGTTTACAACTATTAACCTCAAATCTGTCATGTGGATATATGGTGGCACATGAGGGCAGAATCTTTGCTTAGAAATTGTGGTGCTGAGATGGAACATAAGTATCCTGTGGAGCCAAGACATAAAAAACAGAGAGAGAGAGAGAGAGAGAGAGAGAGAGATCCCCTCTCCGCTGCCAAATTAGGCTGCTCTAATGAAGAAAGCTTGTAGGGTAGGTGGGGGAGACCATGCATGAGTCTGTGGCTGCCTCTACAAGAGGCATTTAAAGCTCTTCCAAGGCGCATTAAAAAATTTACCTCTACAAGAACGGAGCACAAATCAGGCGTAGAGGCGCGTTTTCTCTCCGATTATGCGCATTATCGAATGCGCGTTAAATAGCGAGTCTTATTTTGCTCCGGCCGTTAAAGCGCCTTTTGACTATGCGAACAAGCGATTCTCCGCATTAACTACTTGTAAAGCGCATTTGAAACAACCGGTAAGGTCACCAGCTGAGTGCTCAATTACCTCCTGCATACAAGTATTTACGATAAAGCGCTTCAGCGATTATGCGCATAATCGGCTAACCAGGAGTCAAACGGAATCCATCTAGAGGAGGTCTGTGTGAACAAACTGTGAGCTCAGTTCTGGCAATTGAAGATAAGTTTTCAGGCTGAGCATAGGCTTAGAGACACTCTGTCCTTACAGAAGCCTCTCTGAGCAGCCATTTTGCATCTGGCTCTGCTTGGTGAAACTTGACGTTCTAGTAAAACGCAAAATACATCCATCAAACCTGTAGCCTGCCCACCCCCTCGCCTGCTCTGGCCAACAGCCATTCCCCAGGTGCTCAAGCAGAGGTTCTTTCCCATCACCTGCTGCTACTGGGTCCTTTCAGATGTGCCGGGAATGGAACCTGCATGCAAAGCCTGAGCCCCACCGCTGACAGAATTATGGGTTTGTCGTGGACTCCCAAGTTCCAGAGGTGTACGAACCGTCTTTCTCCAGCTCAGACTCACATGGTAAAGTTGGAGATGAAGGCTGAACTGGGCAGGTCCAAGTCAAAGACGGCTTCTTTTGCCTCGGTGTGCGGGTTGGTCATGGAAGTCCTCACTTGGGTGGAGGCGTAGCGGGACACAATGGCTGAGCGCACCAAGAAGCTAGAAATGATGAGCTCAGGAGAGAAACCATAAGGATCGTCAAACAGATTGTGGCCTTTCATCCTTGAATAAGGGGTCCATTTGGAAGTGTTCTCTGGCTTGTTTGTAAGGTACATGGAAGTTTGACCAAAACAAAACGCAACAGAAACACTCCAAGTGGGATATGGCTCTCTGTCCCACACCTGGCTTGTGTGGGGTTCCCTGCCCCACAGAATATGGGCTGTGGGTGGAATGGGGACCAAGAAAACCCCTGCTATTGGCCTTTCAAGCCACAATAATGCAGTGAAGTTGGATTGATTCATGCAGTTATTAATATCATTATTGCTTAGCTATTGATTGCAGGGGCAGTGTTACGGATAGGAAAGTTTGGGCACTTGTCGAGGGTCCACACTGAGGGTGGGGGAATGCATAGTTATGTGATGTCACAGATAAGAACCTAAACGGACTCTGCTTTTGTTATGAATTGGAACCTGCTAATTACCCAGGCTACAGCTACTTATACTGCTATCCTACGGTGGCTGAGAAGCCTGACTGGTCCTTATCCCCAATGCCCAGTTTTTAAATAAATGTTGGGTGCTGGCAGAACAACCTTGCTTTAGGGGTTTCTGCACTCCTCTATCTACTTATCTGGGAGAAAACCTCCATGAACTAAATGGGACTTACTTATAGGTTTATTGTGGTCAGTTGATACTTGGTTCACTTGTTCTCTTCTGGTATGTCTGCCTCATGACAACCAGGACTGAGGTCCCCTCTACAAGGATTCACTTTTGCGCCCGGTTAGGCAATTATGCGCATAATCGCTGAAGCACATTTACGCCTAATCCCTCTGCACGAGAGGCGGCGAGAGGCGGCGAAGCGCATTAACAGATGACCAAAATGCGCTTTACAAGTAGTTAATGCGCATAAGCGCTTGTTCACATAGTCAAAATGCGCTTTAACGGCTGGAGCAAAATAAAACTCGTGATTTAACGCGCATTCGATAATGCGCATAATCGGAGAGATAACGCGCCTCTACGCCCGATTTGCGCTCCGTTCTTGTAGAGGTAAATTTTTTAAAGCGCCTTGAAAGAGCTTTAAACCTGTCTTGTAGAGGCAGCCTGAGTTTTAATGGAGAAGAAAAGTGACTCTACTGGGATAATACTGAATCATGGTAAGGACTAGATGGATGAAGCAAAGGTGATAGACCCAGGTGCTCCAGTTGTTGGGCTGGGAGTTCATGTTTTAAAAATATTTTGACTATGAACTGAAACGTTCAAAGCCACTCCTGTGTTGTTAACTACGGCACCCTCCATTTTCCATCGATGCTAGGGTGGCCAGGTGGCCTATTTTTACAGAAGACAGCCCTCTATTTGAATGTCTGTCAGAGGACAGTTCTCTATTTTGAAGGCACCCTCTATTTCACAGACTGTCCAATCCAAGTCCAGTTTAAAGATAAAGAACCATAAGAAACAGTAAGGAGACCTTGATGTTGTTCATTAAAAGTTAGCACCTGAACTGAAGACTGAGCTGGCACACAGGTCATAGTCTTCCCCGCTATGGTGAGGTGTTATTTCTGTTTCAATTATAGTAATCCTGTCTAAATTTGCATCTATACAGTTCAGACTGTGGCTGGGTGGGCGCATAGGTGGTGCCATGCTCCCTTCTGTGTAACAGCTCCCTGCAAGCAGAAAACTAACACAGAAAGGGTGGAGTTGGGTTTTCACACTGCTGTGCTAGTTTTCCTTTTGCAGGCATCCATGTGTTTTGTGTTGTATTGAATTTGAGGGTGCATTCAAAATGGCATCCCATAACTACAGACTAAGCAGTATAATCCATTCTATTGCCTCATTCTGCTATCCACATAGGCCTTACATGGATGTGGCTGTGGCAGAAAGAACAGAAGATCACTAATAAATCAATTGATGACAGTCCAATGTGTCACCTACCTCTGTTTTGGGGGCTTTCACTTGGCGTGTAGACCTCTGTGGAAGAAAACAAAAGCGTGATTTCCTTCAAAATTGTTCTATCTCTGGTCTCTCATAAACAAACCCACACCATCTTGCATTTTTTGTAACAATGCTTTCCAACACTTTCTTTATTATCACAGTGTGTAATGCTCTTTATTGCCCCCTCTAGTAGCCTGAGAGAACGCACCCTTGACTATTTCTTTTCTCTGTATTACAAAAAGGAAAAAGGAAAGCTCTGAAACAAACCTAATTACAAGAAACGACAAGCTGGCACATTTCGCACATGCGGCCGCCACTGAACAGTCTTCAAAAGCATCTCTACTGAGGAGCAATCATCCAAATGTCTTCCAAAGGCACGAACGATTATTGCTAAGTCCAAATGTGGAAGAAAATATCCCAGCCTTCGAACTTGCCACCAGATGGATGTGATGGAAACGGCTTCCAGCCATTGCTGCATCTTGATGTTCCAAGGAGAGTCATGGATTCCGAATATGCCCTCATGTCCTACTTGTGGGCTTCCCATGGGGGGCATCTGGTTGGCCAGTTGGGGAACAGGATGCTGGACTAGGTAGGCCTTTGGCTAGATCCAGCACAGCCCTTTTTATGTTTTTTGTGAGAATTCCCAGACTGCAAGCCTCGGTGACCATGGAAGGCCAGACCAGCAGCAACAACAAGAGAAGTCTTATTTCCTCCAGATTACAGCCTGCCAAACCACAGGGTCAAGTTTATAGGAATAGGTAGTTTCTTTTAAAGCCTTGGTTGTTCTCACCTTGCATAAAACTTGTTTAGAATGAAATTGGGCCACGTTTGGACCACCTGGATTATGCCTGAGGATGTGGAGACTTTTTTTTTTTTTTGCTACAGTAGGCCATCATCTGGCTTGGTTGTGGGCCTTTAGTCAGAATGTCTCTGTTGGGGACCTTCAGTCAAAGGCAAGGCCCATAACAATCTGCCAAGGCTTATAGACCCTATGCAGATGCATGTAAATCCACAACCTACCCATGGACCCACAATGCTTATTTATTCTGTTATTATTCTGTTTTAAATATGTGGTTTTATTATTGTTTTAATCAAGTTTTCATTAAAATAAATAAATAAGGGGAGATCATTCATGATTTGGCAACAAAGAAGACCAGAAAAATAAAATATTAACGTGAATCGGTCTATTTATTAAATGTTTGCAGCCATGTTAGTCCATTAGAATGTTCTTTATAAAATCAAGACATCGACAGGATACTTCTGGGGTTTGCAACGTGGTGGCCACTATACTTCCGATAGTGCTCTCTAGGCTCCCTGCCCTTCCTGATTTTGTTTCGTTTTTTAAAAAGATTTTTTAAAAAGATTTTTTAAAACAAAAACCTGGGAGGCTGGCATGTTGCAAAGTGAAGTGATGGTCTCTAGCGCCATCTTTATTTTCAATAATGGTGGGAAGTTTGCTGACTGATTTGCTTGCGATTGTGCTTTGGGGGGGGTGCGGTGGGATGGGTGTGTGTGGTGTGTGAGTTTTGCCTGGGGGTAGTGAGTGTGTGTGTTTGTGTACGTATCTCTGTGCATCATTGGTTTGCCTTATGTGAAATGGGTATTTTATTTTGCTTTGTGAGGGAAAATACGTGATTCGGCATTCGGCATTCCCACCCCACTTCTATTTTGTACCCCGTTTCTTATCCAGTTTGCTTTTTGGACATGGGTGCTGAAGCAGAAAACTGTGGGTTCAAATGAGTGCCTTTATGTTTTGGAACTTCACGGCGCCTCTATTGCGTTGCGCCAGCGCCGGCGGCCAACACAACGCACATTTGCGTTCCTCTCAGCCAGCTACACCGGAAGGAATATCAGCGCGCTTTATCTTGCCGCCACGACTCTTGGAAAAGTAAGTTTATTTTATTATTTATTTTGTAAAATGGGGGAAAGGTCTGTGGAGGGGCGGAGGTGGTGCAGCAAGCTTATGGCTCGCTGGTCCACCCCCTTCCCTGCCCAGCCCATGGCGACCAATCAGTGGTTGCCACAGACTGGGCAGGCCTCCCAGAAGCTCCGGAGCAACAGCGACAGACGGCAAAAGCCGCCGTTGCATCGCTCAAACCTAAAAAAGTCAGGCTAAACGCCCAACTTTTTTAGCGCGGGGCTTTGGGGCTTTGCCCCTAGATGGCTTCGCATGGATGGCTGCGTCATCTAATCTACGATCAACATCACTACGCTCAACATCAAAGGTCCTCCTCCGGGTGCCTACTCCAAGGGAAGCTCGGAGGACGGCAACAAAGGAGAGGGCCTTCTCTGTGGTGGCCCCCCCAATTATGAAATGATCTCCCCGATGAGGCCCACCTGGCGCCAACACTGTTATCTTTTCGGCGCCAGGTCAAAACATTTCTTTTCTCCCAGGCATTTTAACAGCTTAAGTTGAGGTTTTAATTGACTTTGTGGCCAGGCTTAACAGTTTAAAATGTTTTAAATGTCAGCCATTTTATGTTTATGGTTTTAAATTTTGCATATTGTCTTTTTAGTGTCCAATCTTTTAATTTTTGTAAACTACCCAGAGAGCTTCGGCTATTAGCTTTGGCTATGGGGCGGTATATACATGCAATAAATCATCATCATCATCATCATCATCCAACCGCCGTCCCTGCAAAGCCAACACGATGGAAAGGGACCATCTAGAGGTACCCAAAGACACGCACCACCTCTGCCTTGTACTTAGGTTCCTGTGCAAGTTATATTTCTTTTAGCATCACCAGTTTGCTTTCCATTTTCCCACACCATTTTGTTTAGTTTTCCAGTTTCTTCCTGTAACGGCTGAATTTATCCTAGAGCTGAATTTGTGAAAATTACAATTTGCACATGTGCACAAACATAGCTATCACATTGAAAACTTTAGCTTTAGTTGGGGAGTGGGGCATGGAAGATAGGGTGTGAGGGAGAAGGGGAGTTAGGAATGCCTCAGCCACAGAAATTCTGTCCACGCATATGTTTGTGCCCTTGCATATTGAATGAGGGTCATTTGAGTTTTCAGTAAGCACTGGCCTGGCCTGTGCCCATACCCGTTCTAGTCTTTTGTCATGCCGCAGGCCAGATGTGAATCACAGCTATGTGCTACATTCCTTCTTCTGCACAGTTGCTGAAGATACAGAAGCCTTGCCCTGCCTTCTCCTTTGAATCTGCAAAACATCTCTGCTAGGGATGTGCCATTTGACCACTTTCTGTGTGTTTTGAGTCATTGGCTAATTGAGGATTTCCTTCAGGTTTCTTCATCCTGACTTCTGTATATTCCCAACTCAACTTGCCAGGTGTCTTCAAAGAGTCTGTAAAGTTATTTTCCTAAGCTTCTGAAAGCCAGGCAAGCTTTACCCGAGGGATTCCATTCGACTGCCTGGTTTCTTTCAGTTCATGCCATCTCCACCACAGGTGACATTTCCAGTTCTTTCGACTTTGTTTTTAATGCTCGACCGGCTCTTTCTTTCCAAACATGCAGATACATTTTCTCCTTTGAAGACTGCAAGCTCAGGAAAGAAGGTTATGCCTGCTTTAAAGAAATAGCCATTTCTACTGGATGGAGATACTACCAGTATAAGTCTCTACTAGGGACAAGATCCCTGGTTGGGACTCTCAGGAAATAGGTTGAGTCTGTCTTGACTCAGACATGCTACTGATTTCTTCTGTAGCCTTGAGCTACTCTATCTGTTTCAGTTAACTAAATATTTGTTCAAGTGTGTGCGCGTGTGTTTGTAAAGACAGCCATGTTGACCATAAGAAAAAAAAAAAATCCATCCTTTATTAGGCTAACTCAAAGATCACAAAAAATGTTCAAGCTTTCAGCCTCCCTGCCACCACATCCTGCTTTTTGCAACACCTTGCCTGATGAAGAGATCCGGAAATCTCAAACGTTTGCACATTTTTGTGATATTTGAGGTAATAATGTTTATTATTATTATTATTATTATTATTATTATTTATTAGGCACCTTTCTCAGAAAAAGTCTCAAAGCCATAACAAAAAGGATTTAAATATACAAAATTTAAAAACAAAACAATTTAAAACAGAAAAATTAACAATAAAATACCAGGGCCCTATATATAGGCAGGCACACACACACATGGACCAGCTTCATATGTAAATATATTGTTGTCTCTGTGTTACATATAATACATATTAGGGCTTCCACAAATATTCCACCCTAGTTAGGTTGAACAACACTGCAATGCTCCCAGGTCATTCCCTCAGCCTGTCTTGCACCAAATATTAAGAAAGAAAAAGCTAACCCCATTGCTGACAATGCCTGAGGTTTTTCTGGGCTCAGGTTTAGGGAGGAGCCATGGCTCTAGTGACAGATCACATGCTTTGCATGTATAAGGTGCTAGGTTCAATCCCTCCACCTTCTCCAGTTAAAAGGACGTCACGTGGCGGGGGGGGGGGGGGTGAGACAAGAAACTGTCAGGAACCTTATGGAGCTGCTGTTAGTCAGAGTAGGTAACACTGGGCTTCATGGACCAAAGGTCTGACTCAATATAAGGCAGCTTCATATGTAAATTTATTGCTCTATCCTAGGGGGAGACTTGATCAGCAGTCATAGGATGCTATGATGTGGTTCTTCAACATGTCTTAGTGCTAAAAAGGAGTAGACTAGAGTGACCAGATACAAAAGAGGGCAGGGCTCCTACAGCTTTCACTGTTGTGATGAGCAGAGAATTTTACCAGATGCTGCCTGCATACCAATGACACCTGCTGGAATTCCCTTTCTATACAACTGTTAAAGATACAGGAACCCTGTCCTCCTTTCCATATGGTCACTCTACCACCATCCCTTTTTTCTTTGGTGTTATGTCATTTAAATTGCCAGCCTGTAAGCAGGAGAGTCTTGTTTTTTTTTCTGTTTTGTATGTAAACCTCTTTAGGAGTCCTTTTGGCTGAAGAGTAGAGTAAAAATGCTTAAAATTTAAGCTGATTTGGAGGGAGGGGCTATTAAAACTGCAGGCGCCCTTAATTTGCGAGGAATACCTGCCTGTAAGCAGTTCTTAGAGGCCTTATTAGTATCGCATGGGGAGCTCCATCTCGCCTACTTTTTTCCTGTTATGCACTGGCAACTTTGACCTCTGTATCACTAGCTTTCATGATCGTCACTATACCGGGGGACTCTCTTCACTTGTTTGCTCTCCTGTTATTGCACCCACCCCACCCTGTCCCTTCTCCTCCCCCCTCCAGTTTATTGGTTCTTGTTGGGTGATGGATATGGGAGCCTCCCTCTCCCCCAGCTCTGGCTTTGTTGTCTAAGCATTTTACCGATTCAACATTTAATTGGCTGGGCGCCGTTTCTGTGGAAAATGAGAGTGGGGTTGGAGCAGCACAAGCCCGTTCATTCAACACCGTGTGCTGGAGGAAGAGAACCGCCTGGCCGGCCTCTTCCATCAGCATGCACACGCCCCCAACAAAGGACATCATGCGAGGCCGCCAATACACAGAGGCGGAAAGGCGCTTTAATCCCACATGGAGGAAATAAACCAGACTTTCCCCTCTCTAGGAAAACATGAAAAATGGAGGGGAAGAGGTGGGGTAACTGCAGGACAGGCATGACGTCATGTGAGTACCGTGCTGCAAAACAGCAAAACAGGCATAACAAGAGTGTGATAAAACACTGGTGTGATGGAGCTCATAGACTTCAGCTGTGGGTGCTGGATAGCTCCCTTGGAAGGGCAACTGCCCTTAAGTCTGCTTAATTTTTTTGATTTGTTACCTGCCTTTCTACCAAGAAAATGGCACTCAAGGTGGCTTACAATAATAGATAAATGAAACTTGATTAAAACACTAATGAAACAAATACATTAAAGCACAATTAAAAACACAACAGTAACAGAATAAAAACAGCACCCAAACAATTCACAGGAACCAGGTTTCTTTGGCTTCTTGGGGAACTCACTGTGTCGTCTTTACGTCTTTCAACCAGAAGGGAAAGAAAAGGGGACACAGCAGAGTAGGAGAGGGAGAGACCTAGGCAGGACCACAAAGAAAGGGTCAAAGAACCAAGCAAACCCTAAGCAACTCTTGGAACTGTGTGGCAGAGAGTCTGTCTGTGTTGAGTCTCACAGTCAAATGACTTTGGGTGGACTCAGGATGGTATAAAATAAAGAGATCCATAGCTAGCCTTGGAGGCATAGAAAGGAACTTCAAGGAGGAACTCAGACCCCCTCTAGAAGGATTCGCTTTGGCACCTGGCTGCCCGATTATGCGCATATTCACGGAAGCGCATTTACTCCTAATACCTCTGTACGAGAGGTGGCAAAGCGCATTATGGGACGACCGAAACGTGCTTTAAACTTGTTGACATGTGGAGAATCGCATGTTTACACAGCGGTAAGGCGCTTTAACTGCCGCTGCAAATTAAAACTCGCGGTTTAACGCGCATTTGATAATGCGCATAATCGGAAGTTTAAAGCGCCTCAGCCCCCAATTTGCGCTCCTCTCTTGTAGAGGTAAAAATTTTAATCAGCCTTGAAACAGCTTTAAACCTCCAGTTTAAGCTGTTTTCAAGAGCACTTTCCCATTTTTTTAAGAACGTGGAAATGGGGCATTATTTCTGAAAGCGAAACAAAAGGTATTTTTCTACTTGTGCAATTGTGATATTCCGCTACAGCACAGCACCACTTAGAGGTCATATAGGGGGAAAGCAGGAAAGGAAAAGCTCTTTGTGTAGAACTCAGATCTCAATTCTGTGACAAAACCGAAAGTACATACAGCGGATTAACAGCCTCGTGTAGAAAACCTCTTGGTCGTTAGGAAGGCATTTGCATTTATCTGGTGCAGTAGGGTAACTCCTTTGATTAAGTTACAGCAGAAGACAGACATTTGTCAATTAGGCAATAGCTCCCCTGCTACCATCCAGGACGCTCTTGTTCTTCGTGGTCTCCTGCTTTTTGGAGCTTTTTCCAGAACAAAATGGATACTTTAGCAAAGGTGTTAGGGGGGCTGCCAACAAGAATTCTAAGTATAAACTGCATGTGTACCAGAGCCATCATGGTTGAGCTTCTCTGTAACAGGTGAATAGACAGAACAGAGAAGGCAGCTAAACTTGGACCGAGGTTTCTAGAAGCCCAAAAAAGTACAGGATTGCTCTGTCCATTTTCTTAAAACTCTCTCTTTCACACACATACACACGGGAGAGGGGGAGAGAGAGAGAGAGAGAGAGAGAGAGAGAGAGAACTACAAACTTTGAAACCTCTTAGCACTGATATTTTCTATTCAGACACAAATCAGATCAGGGGTCGTTATTTTTTTTTAAATGAGGGAAACCCTCAGAAAAATAAATTAAATTTTATCCATTAATTATTAATTATATTAATCCAAGGTGTTTTGAATTATGGGAAATGTATCAGATTTTGACTACTTTGTTGTCTGTGTGGTGTGGCCATTCTGTCCTCTTCCTTTTTTTTATTCAGCTGTGGAGAGGATTTTCACAAGCCTGTTGTACTAGAAATATCATGCCTTATCTTGGTATGTTTAGAACACAAAACCTTTCCGTATCTCCCTTGTCTTAGATTCAGAAATAAAGAGATTTAAAACACACACGTACGAAGTAAATGACTCCTGCTTTCAAAAATGCATGTGTAGTCAGGAAGGTCGCAGACTGAAATGTTAACATTACCATTAAAATCTCATGAGTTCAACCATGGGGAGGGATAACAAAGGACGTGAGAGATTACAGAAGACAAATTTTCCTCCTCTTCCTAGTAATTCTGCTGGTCTGTTTCGAAGTACACACTATTTCATGTTGTAAAATTTGTTTTAGGACATGGTCTCAAATCTTGCCATTCATGGATTGCACCTGCTGTAGTTTTTGGTCCCCCCCAAATTTGGATGGGAGTGAGTTGCAGCTGCCATGGACTGGATTCGAACCAAAATATCACAGCAATGACTGCCTGGAACTGTATAGAGAATGGGGACTCTGATTCCTGTTAGTAACAACATCAGCCGTCCAGTGCCACAGTGTTAGAGGGATGCTCTGGACAGCACGTAAGGGATTACTACTTCTACAGCTGGTGTCATTCCACTGCAAATGGTGAGCCAAATCCTCAGCTATTCATTTCTTGGCTAGTGTGTAAATCGAAATCCAAGATTCTGGGGAGGGCAAAAGGTCTTAGGGTAAAAGAAAAATGAAGGTATGGAAAATCAAGTGATATCCGAAACTGATTCACTGCTATAAAGATACAAAGGTGGTGCTATTTTTGTCCCATTACATAAGAAATACAAAACAAGTAATGGATTATCAACCTCTGTTGGGGGAAAAAAGAGTGCAAGCTTTTGAATAATTCAGAATGCTTCATCTAGCAGAATGGAAAGGCTGCTAATATACATATGTATTGTTATAACCAAGACTTGTTGTGTCTCTAGAGGGAACTGCCTTTTAATTCTGCCTGATGAAGAGTTCTGTGTAGGCTGACCAGATTTTAAAAGTAAAAATCCCGGTCCCCCCCGCCCCCCCCAAAACAACCCCCCCACCAAGCCACACACCCCCCCAAAAAAACCAGCCTGGACCTACCGCCGGGTTCCTCTGTTGCTGCCTGCGCGGCTGCGCCGGGTCCTCCGTCGCCCGCGCGGCTGCGCGGGGTCCTCCATCGCCGCCCGCGCGGAAGAGGCGGGAGAGGGCCGGATCCGGAAGTGACGTAACCGGCCCTCTCCCGTCTCTTCCGCGCGGCCTCTGGCCTTTCTGGGGCTCGTCGCGATGGCGACAAGCCTCGAGGAGCCCAGACGCCCACGCGGAAGAGGCGGGTGTGGGCGTCCGGGCTCCTCAGGGCTCATCGCCATCGCGATTGAGCCCCAAGGAGGCCAGAGGCTGCGCGGAAGAGGCGGGAGAGGGCCGGTTATGTCACTTCCGGATCCGGCCCTCTCCTGCCTGTTCCGCGCGGCCTCTGGCCTTACGAGCCCGGCAGCGGCGGCAAAGGTGGCGGAGGAGCCCGGGAAGCGGCCGCCCCAGCAGGTAAGTGCCCCCCTTCGTGCTTACCTGCAGGGGCGTCCGCTTCCCGGGCTCCTCCACCTCCACCGGGTCTCGCTGCCACCGCCGCGTGACCCCCCGCCACCCCGGTTTTCCCCCGGTTGGCCCGGTTGGCCTCTGGATTCCCGGTTAGGACCGGGAAATCCCGAGCCACCTGGTCAGCCTAGTTCTGTGTAACCCCAAAGTTTGCACCATACTTGACCCACTAATTCCTACAAATAGAGATATCCGTTTGCATATTTTCCATCATAGGTTCATTGTACAATCCTAGACAATTGGGTTCTGGAAGAGAACACTAATGCACAGCTTTCTGCAGTCTCTTCATCCCATTAACTTTTCAAAAAATCAGGAGAAGTCTTGAGATTCAACATCTCCACTGCTCTTGAAGAATCATTTGGCACTGCTGCCTCCAATTCACTCTGTCCCTCAGTATTCCCATTTCCCTTTTTTAAGAAAAGAGAGTATTACAAAGGCTCAAGCAAACTGCAGGGCATTACTCCAGTCTAAATTCGACTGGCCCCCAATAGGACTTACCTCATGGGGAGGTGTGTGGATTTGAATAGGGTGCCCCATGGTGCTTAAAAGTCCCAGGAACAAGAGGAGATAGCAAGAAGATCTCAGGAGCTGGTCCATGGCTGGTATTAAACTTTTGCCTCGTCTTTGCGGAAGGCTCCGTGGATGAGAACGCCTCCCTGGCATCTCTTTCGTTCATACTTTTAAACCTTAGCTTTTTTTTTTAATCGTTTTTTTAAGGACCTATAAATGTAGCATTCATCCTGCTACAAGCCTTGATTGTCCATGCATCCAGGACTGGAGGGTGGCCAGTTTCACTCGCTACTCCATAAGATGAAATGAAAACAAAATATTCTGAAGAGCCCGTGTCCTGTTTTCAGCACTTGATGAGGGGCTCTGGAAAAAAAATAAACAGTCCACAAATATGCCGCGTAAATAGACGATGGGTCCGGATAGCCAAGGGGACAGAAGAAGGTCATTGCAGAATTAGCAGCACTGCTCCCTTCCCGTACCTGCTGCAATGGCCTTTGGCAGAAGAGACCGTGTGTGTGTGTGTGTGTGTGTGTGTATGTAACACAACTTCCTAAACTAAGGAACTGAAAACTCTCCAGTTCAGTACATATGTGTGGACTGGGAAAAGAGAGATTTCCCGAGTGCAGGACTCTTACAGAATTTACCGTGTTCCTTTTAGTCCTGAGCAAATCCTCCCATTTTGCAAGAAGCAAATTTCTGTGCAAGCAAAAATGTTTCGATTTCTACTGCCCAAAATGTGGGAGATAAATAAGCATATTGGCCCGCAGCACTCAGATTATTGGGGCGTGTGGGGCTGGGGTGGGGGGAGAGAGAAGCCCAGGCCCACGCACTTTCTTTTCTTCAACAGCACTTTTAATTTCATACTTTTAATTTCATACAAACTACTCTTTCAATTCTTTTCTGATACCTCAACATCCTTCATCTGCCCGCACTTGCAAATTTCACATAATGTGCTCACGAATGAAGCCAGGCTCTGTCTCCTTCCAGATGAGGCTTTCATTATGCAATTAGCCTTCCTTGTTCACAAAAGTTTACAGGTGGGTCCAGATGTCATCATCTTCCAATTGTGACCCTCCTGTGTTTTCCCGCTCTTCTTTTTTCTTTCCAGAGAAAATTTGTTCAGGAGAAAAAGATGCAGGAGTTGCACAATGCCTTCTAATCCCAAAAGCTGGGAAACCATCAAATGATTGGTGGTTGTGTAAAATGATTGGTGGTTGTGTGAATGGACTGTGAGCTCTGTTCGGTTTTGGAGCTTAAAACAAATCCTTGAGAAATTTTAAAGGAGATCAGCACAGGCCTTCATCATTATCAAAAGATCCCAGATGAGGATTTGCACTACCCTTTACTCAGCATAATGGTTCATCAACCCCAGTTTCTACTAAAGAAACATCTTTTGTGATTCCTGCTTGAGTTGGCTGTGTCTTCAACACAATCACATTTTAAGCACACAATGCCAGGCACCTCTCCTTTGCAAGCTCCACTTAAATCGGGTAGGGAACTTTTTCCGGCCCAAAGGCCACATTGGCAATGAGCAAGCATGTCAGAGGCTGCATGCCAGCATTGGGAGTGAGGCACAACCCAAAATGGGCATGAGGCCCTCAAGGGCCTTTATCACACCTACCCGGTTTGCTTCTGCGGATTCCCCCTCCGTTTCCTATGCGAGTGTAGCCTTTTGAATCACACATGGTCGGTTTTGCTCTGATACCTCAGCTCAGCCTGCTGAACTTGCCTGAAACTGACTTTGTCCGTTCAGGGTTAAATCGAAACAGAAACTAAAAACGGAGCACTCAGGTGGGCGAGAACAGCAGGAGCGGGACTACGTCATGTGAGTCCCTCCCTGAAGATCTGGCTCAAAGTCGCGGTGTGATAACGGCCTAAGACCTTGCCGACACACAGCCACACCATTCACACCCACCTGCCACTCACACACATACTGGGCAGTGCAAGAGGGCAATTGCCACCTCCCACCTGCCATTCTGCGCAGTTCAGTGGAACTACCACATCCAGGGAAAGGCAAGGGTGCGTTGAGCAAAGCCCAGGGGGAAACGCCTCCTCATGGTACTCCCAGCACCTTGAAGGCAATGGCACCCCAATGAGCTGGTGTTCCAAAATAGCTATCTCCCTGTGATGACATCAAAGAGGCCCTCAGGACAGCACCTGCTCTTGGCCTGCCAGACCTGGAGAAGCCATTCCAACTCTATGTCCATGAACGCCAAGGAGTAGCATCCGGAGTCCTGACCCAGCTACTGGGAAACTGGAAGAGGCCGGTAGCTTACTTCTCAAAGCAATTAGATCCCCCTAGTCAAGGATGGCCCTGCTTGCTTAAGAGCTGACGAAAAAGGAAAGAAGCACCACTAAAGCGGAATTGAAAAAGAGACCGAGCTCTGGTGCTAATGAAGTTGTTTAAAAAAAATTTGTTGTTGTTTTCTTGATGAATAAAAAGCTCATCAATAAAACAACAAAAGATTCTTTTTCAATTCTGCTATGTTGGTGACAGAAGCTCAGAAGCTCACCTTAGGGCAAGCAATGGTTGTATACACTGCCCACGGAGCAGGTCATGGCTTTGGGCAGGGGAAGGGCCTTAGTGGAGGCCTTTGTGGGCCGGATGGGTAGCCTGGTAGGCCAAATATAGCCTGTGGCTCAAAGGTTCCTCCGCTTTACTGATTTAAATGAGATTACTGAGATTGTGCAATAGCAGGAGTTGGTGTAAATGGCCTGTACCTTTTAAGTGTGTGAAGTACATCTTTTAACTGTTGGGTAATTGGAACAATTTCACATGCTTCCAGATACTATGGAATTTCCTGTAGCTTGATCAGTACCTGTCTCCTGCTCCCTCCCCTTCCTCTTCTTTCTTCTTCCTGCCTCTGCAGCAAGCCAAGCATCATGGGCAGTCTCCAGACAGGAAGCAAGTAGCTATATCTCATGCCTTTGTTCACTTACACTCACACACCCAGCTTTAGGGATGCTTGTAGTTAAATAAGTGTTAGAAAGCTTTGTCTGACGATGTGTATAAAAACTCCAATATAGTAAGTCGATTTGAAGTTCTTCTAAATTGGCTCTAGCCTGTATATATTGCCTCCAGTACTAAATACTGTGTTGCCACGCTTTCTTTATATAAGGCAATACTGCTGTTAGTCATGCCAGGCTTTCCAACATTAACGAACTATCCTACCCAAGAGAATATGACATTTAACAACTGGATAAATGTGTGGGTGTGGGTGTCAGGGAGAGAGAAAGAGAGAGAGAGGAAGAGAGAAACAACTACATCTTTGGTCTGCAAGGCTAGAGGGAAATTTATTATCAACTTCATCACCAGAATAATTTTCAAAAATGTCACTTCCAAAAGCAACGGCGTGGGTGAACTACTGGAAAGAAAAGCCCAAGTGGTTGGTATTTTTAATTAGAATATGCTGGCAAAGTGTTGGGGTTTGCTGCTTGGAACCAGAGGGGAAGAAACCGACACTGGCTGAATGCGGATGACACAATAAGCAACTGGGGGAGGGGGAAACAATCGTCAGTTGTATTGACTATAGTGTCGTCCGAATGCTGCCATAGTCAACTCAGCGCTGATCCTAATCCACACCACAGTTGATTATTACCATGTTGTGTGGGGAGTACCCCCTAGATGAACAACTGTAAAGTTGATTATTACCCCACCATTGACTATCGTGTTGTCCGAATTCAGCCACTGTGTCCACCAGGAACTCTGGCTGGGTTCCATGGGGCGGATAACCTATTTCCATTTCAGTTCCTAGAGGTGCTAACTATTGCACTGGGACAGCACAGAAAACATTTTATGTTTTACAGAGCTGCTGTAGCATAGTGAGTATGGCCAGAGCGAGGTGTCAGAAGAAACATGTTTCTCTCTCCCTTTTTTCTCATAATAGTGGCTTCCTCACTAGAGCCATTGAGCACTTCTCAATGGCTCCCCACAATCAGCTGGAAGCAGAGTTTGAATAGTGACAGAGTGGCCGCTTCTGAACCATCAGAAAAAAAAGGACAAAAGAGAACCCTGATTTTCATAAACTGTGCATATGCTGATTTATATGTATAGATACAAATTTAGAAGTAGTTTTTATAATTTAAATAGAAATACTGTACATCTCCCCATAGTATGGAAGACTCTGACAAGGTGAGCTGTGTGCGTTTCTCAGTCTGCTGCAACTTCAAGGCCCAGCTTTTCCTTACTCCGGGCTCCATCACCACTACTTTTTTCCCTGGTTTGCCTCCGCAATTTCCACCTCGGTTTCATTAGCGCATCAAGCTAATGGTCCCTTTCACATGTATTTGTGGTATCGCCACTGTACCGGTGAAATCTCCTTTCGCTTGTTTGCTCTCCCACTCCACTCCACCCTGCCCCATCCCGCCCCTTCTCCTTCCCCCTCCAGTTCATTGATTCTTATCGTTGATGGACATTGTGATGGATGTGGGCACCTTCCCCCCTTGCTCTGGCTTTGCTGTCTAGTGATTTAACATTTCATCGGCTGGGTGCTGTTTCTGCGGGAAATGAACGTGTCGGTTCAACTGAGTCAGCACAAGACTGTTTGTTGAACACGGCATGCTGGAGGAGGAGAACCACCCTCTTCTTTCGTCAGCAAGACCTTCCTTCAAAGCACATGCCCACAACAAAGTACATAACGCAAGGATGGCAATACACGGGGACGGAAGGGCACTTTAATCCCGCATGGAGGAAATAAACTAGACTTTCCCCGCTCTAGGAAAATACGGAAAATGGGGAAGAGGCAGGGTGACTGCAGAACAGGCACGACATTATGTGAGTACCGTGCTGCAAAACGGCACATGATGAGAGTGTAATAAAACGCTAGTGGGATGGAGCCTTTAATTGGACAGCCCTTCAAATAGAGGACAGTCTTCGGACAGCCCTTCAAATAGAAGACTGTCCTCTGTAAAAGAGGATACATGGCAATCCTAAATGATTCCACATGACACTAAGGAAGCAACCCTGTACTTACCCTATAAGTATCCAGAGATACACTGCTGATATGCTGGAGGAATATGTGCCAGATTCACTAGACCAGATACAAAAGAGGACAGGGCTCCTGCAGCTTTAACTGTTGTGATGAAGAGGGAATTTCACCAGGTGCTGCATGCAATTGACATCTGCTGGAAAGCCCTGTGCTACTTTCCATATGGTCACCCTATCCAAGAGGAAAGAGGCAGGAAGAAAAAGCAAAACTCAGGCAGCAGTTCTTAGTTGCAACCCCCGCCCCCCATGCACACAATATTTTACTTACTCATGTGAACAATGAATAAGTTTATCGACTGAAGGGCCAGAACTACCAGATGCAAAAGAATCGAATGAAGACAAATGCATTGCATTGAAATTCTTTAAATAGTCAACATTGCAACAAGAAAACAAGAAGGATATATGTAGCTAACTTTAATTAGAATTTCAGTTAAAGCTAATGAAATGACCATGACTGTGAAATATCTTTTTCAATTTTTACGATAGTGCCATGCAGACAGAATCTACATTTGCCAAGAATGGTCTCAGTCCTCAACCCCTTGAAAATACAACACACACACTACATCACGTAGGGTGACCAGATAAAATCCAGGTCAGGGCTCATGTTACTTTAACTTTTGTAGAGAAAAGGAAATTTCAGCCAGAGTCATTTGTATGCAATTAGTTCCTGGTGAAATTCCCTCTTCATCACAACAGTTAAAGTTGAAAGCACTATACTAGAGTGACCATATCCAAAAGAAGGCAGGGCCCCTGCAACTTTAACTGTTGTGATGAAGAGGGAATTTCACCAGGAACTAATTGCATGCAAATGACACGGGCTGAAATTCCCTTTTCTCTACAACTGTTAAAGTTACATGAGCCCTGACCTGGATTTTATCTGGTCAGCCTAACATCATGTGAAGTTTGGTCCTGAGAAAGGAAGGGAAGAAAAGTGAATTTCCCTAACAAATTTGAGCCTGCATTAAATTTGTAAAGAGAGCACTGCCTCTAAGGTGGGGAAAAGGGGTCTTTTTTGCCCATGTTCTGGACTCACTTATACAAAGGTCTCTGTATGTGACAATAGAACAGTAAAACAATGCTGTCTGTTGATTCTTTTGGGAGAAATTTTCAAGAAGTTTATTAATAAGTTAGAATATTGAAAAGCCACATTGCTATAATATTTATCATAGAAATAAACAGCGTATCATACAGATCATAGAAATAAACAATTGTGTGCATGTGTGTGTTTTGATTTATATCTAACTGGAAAATTGCCAAGGAAGTTCAATGCACATTTATTGTTGAATTATTATTTTTACTATTACCATTGGATCTGCCAAAATACATCAAGAGGGTATATAACAATGTAAAAAATAAAATCAGTTGTTGGGGAACATAAACAGGATGGTACTACTATCATCACATCCTGCTTCTGGGCTTCTCAGAGATATCTGCTTGTGGTAGAGTGACCAGATAAAATCTAGGTCAGGGCTCATGTAACTTTTAACAGTTGTAGAGAAAAGGGAATTTCAGCCAGTGTCATTTGTATGCAATTAGTTCCTGGTGAAATTCCCTCTTCATTACAACAGTTAAAGGTGCATGCACTATACTAGAGTGACCATATACAAAAGAAGGCAGGGCCTCTGCAATTTTAACTGTTGTGACGAAGAGGGAATTTCACCAGGAACTAATTGCATACAAATGACACTGGCTGAAATTCCCTTTTCTCTACAACTGTTAAAGTTACATGAGCCCTGACCTGGATTTTATCTGGTCACCCTAGCTTGTGGCCATGGTGTGAACAGAACATTGGACTTTATACACCTCTGGCCTGATCCAGCACTTGTGTTCTTATGTTTTAATTTCTTTGTAGGTGACATAGAAAGAGAACCCTGGTACTAAAAAAGATGACTAAGAACTGTGAAATTTCTCCATCCTATATGAGGTATTTTCCAGTGAGTAATTTGTCTCCACGGTTTCCCTATGGCAGGATCCAGGAATGGATGTTGAAGTGGAAACCTCCCATATAAGTAATTTTTTGGCATTGCCTAGCAGAGCTAGGAACCATGGGTTAGTTATGGCTGTCGATTCTTGGCAGAGTTAAGCCATGGAATTGGCTGAATTCGGACGACACAATAAGCAACTGTGGAGGAGGGGGAACAATCATCCGAATGCTGCCATAGTCAACTCAGCGCTGATTCTAATCCACACCACAGTTGATTATTTATTACCATGTTGTGTGGAGAGTACCCCCTAGATGAGTCCCATGCATCTTAAAAGGTAGGGGTGGCATTACTGCTAAAAAATAAAATGAAGCATTTTAAAAAAGTGGTTGGATCAAAGGGTTTTCACCTAGACTTTCAATAAAATCACCCAGGCTATGCATTAAGTGTTAAAACATAACTGACTACCCAAACCAGCTCCCTTTCCAGGTTCAGAGAAGGGAAGTATATGGCCTTTGGCAGAAAGATCAGAAGATCTGCTTTCAGAATCACTGTTTGAGACAGGGTGACAACTTATGTATCGCCAATAAAATAGGATAGGCATCATCAAAAATAGAACAAAAGGCGACAGTTATTTGCCTAAATTGTACATGTGTTAATGTATGTTTATAGATGAAAATTTAGAGATTATTATTACAATTGACAGTACATGTCACTGTGACCAGGTGAGTTGTGTGCCTGCTCAGTGTATTCTCTATTGACGGGCAACTTCAAGGCGCTAGCAATCACTCTTTATGATTCTTTATCTTTAAAGTTTAAACTAGATTTGGATTGGACAGTCCTTAAAATGAGGATGCCTTCAAGTAGAGGACTGTCCTCTGTAAAGTAGGACACATTCCACGTTTGAGGTGTGGAAACCAAAATAGTTTAGGGGTGGCAGAATGGCAGCTTATCAAACCAACCCTGAAAGGGTCACTGCCTCTCAGGTCCAATTTAGAGAAGACATTTATTTGCATTATTATTATTATTATTATTATCATCATCATCATCATCTCCTTTTATTCTCAGTTCTGTCACTTTACACAAATCATCACTTTCCTCTCATACTAAATAAATGTTGCAATATTTTTGCCCATTTTCAAATGGTTTTTTCTCTGATTTAATAAAATTGTTGGCACAAAAACTACTTTTGAGTGGATGCGCTTTCAAATTAGCACCTCTTTCTCTACATAAAGTTTATATATGCCACCTCATTATGCACATTTGATTAGGTGCTAAATTTTGGCAGGTGTAGCAGACAGTGTTTTTATCTCAAGGAGTATTTTTCAGTACCCCCACTTGAGTCCACAAAACAATGGACAGATGGCAGTCACCAACTTCACACTGACTGTCATTTAAACAGAGACAAGAGATCTCTAGGACTAGGGAATTGTTATTTTCAGCCTGGACAATGCTACGTTGCATATCAAAAATGGGCGCCTGCATAAACTACCACAGCAGAACACCACACTGCTGTAATGTTTCTCTTGCCTCAGACTAATTTACTTTGCAAACCTCTGTCAAGTTTCTTCCAAACCATTGGTTCTTGTGGCTCATTAATTTGTTTAGGAACTTTTCTTCAAAGCCTAGAGGAAAAAAGACTTTTAAAAATAGAAGGATGACCTTTTATCCTCTGGCAAAGAAAACATCTCCACAGGCAGAGTGATCCTATACTCTCCTTATGCTGGGACTGGAAATAAGCTGCTGCTATACCAGTACAACAGCCGTTGTATCCTATTGGTACTGAGCCCAAGAGGGGAAGGGGCAAATGCATAGCAGGAAATTCAAAATCAGCACCATAATTACAGACATGCCCCCAGCCTCCCAGGGCCCCTCAATTAGGGAGGACCCACCAGTTAGGGAAGGAGCCAACACAGGAGTGGGTGGAGGTGTCCAGAGGTTGCCATGCTCTCAACATGCAAATAAAAACAAAACCCACAGAGCACAGCCAAGGGAACCCCATGGCACTATCTGCTAGAGCAGGTACAAACAGGGGAGTTTACTGTTTCAATTCCCCCAAGGGCAAAACATTTTAACTCCCCCCGCCTCGCAACCCCCAATGGAGGAAAGGCATAAAATTAAGACAGCAGCAACAAGCAAGGGAACTGGAAGGGGGGATGTTTCCAGGCAGCTGTTGTTCATTGAAAAGGGGTTAATAAGTACAGTTGCACAGACACATGAAAAAAATGTTCCTCAGTGGCGCACTCTTGAGGAATGGGTCCTTCCTCAGAGTGAGCTATTGTGGGTGAGGTAGCCCTGGACAGCTGTTGTGCCATTTACAATTTGTTGAGTTGGCAGCAAATACCATTTAAACATTAACTTAAAGTTAAACTTTAAATTTATGTTATGATTTAAATATTTTTGTGAACTGCCCAGAGTGCTTCGGCTATGGGGCGGTATATAAATGCAATAATAATAATAATAATAACAACAACAACAACAACAACAATAATAATAATAATAAATAACATTGTGGCAAAGTGGTGTCAGTGCAGGTACACTTTGAGAAAACCTCAGTTTTCCTCAACCTGAGGAATGTTGTATTAAACAGTATTTGTCACTGATGTGAAACTGGTGGTACTCCACACTGGCTGGTGGGTAGGTGGGCAGCAACAGCTACTGCTGCTGCGAGGGGGCACACATGCGGTGGCACTGATAGTGCAGTGGTATGGCAACAACGGGTGGCCTACAAGAGGGATCTGCACCCCTCCTGATCTTCCACTTGAGTCACGTGGTCACCATGGCACATAGTAGGCCCAGCCCTGGGTGTGGGAAGCCGGCAAATGGGGTCCCAACCACCTGGTGGGCTTCAATCTCCTTCTTCCAATAGGCTGACCCTATGAAAAGGAGGACAGGGCTCATGTAACTTAAACAGTTGTAGAGAAAAGGGAACCTCCAAGTTAGATTACTGCAATGCACTCTACGTGGGGCTGCCTTTGAAGGTGGTTCGGAAGCTGCAGCTTGTGCAAAATGCAGCGGCCAGATTGATAACTGGAACCAGTAGGTTCGAACATATAAGACCTACTCTGTCCCGCTTGCATTGGCTGCCTGTATGTTTCCGAGCCCGGTTCAAGGTGCTGGTTTTAACCTATAAAGCCTTACACGGCTTGGGACCACAATACCTGATGGAACGCCTTTCCTGACATGAACCTACCCGAACACTACGTTCAACATCTAAGGCCCTCCTCCGAGTGCCTCCTCCGAGGGAAGCTCGGAGGTCAGCAACAAGAGAGAGGGCCTTCTCTGTGGTGGCTCCCCAATTGTGGAACGATCTCCCCGACGAGGCCCGCCTGGCGCCAACATTGTTATCTTTTCGGCGCCAGGTCAAGACTTTCCTCTTCTCTCAGGCATTTGGCAATATCTGAGGAGCCTGGGTTTGTTTTGGTTTGTTTTGTTTTTGTAGTTTTTTAAGTGTTGAAGTGGTTTTTAAATGTACAGATTGTGTGTATGTTGTATGTTTTTGCTGTTTTAATTTTTGTATATTGTTTTTAATTGTTTTTAATCCTATGTAAACTGCCCAGAGAGCTTCGGCTATGGGGCGGTATACAAATGTAATAAATAAATAAATTTCAGCCAGTGTCATTTGTATGCAGTTCGTTCCTGGTGAAATTCCCTCTTCATCACAACTGTTAAAGTTGCAGGGGCCCTGTCCTCCTTTTCATATGGTCAGCCTATCTTCCAACCTCATGTCCTTTGGCGTGAGCCACTGTGCCTGTTGGAGTGGGAGCGCTCTGGCGTGTGTGTGTGTGTGTGTGGTGATGCAGGGAATGCAACTGAATCATCAAAACAGCATTAGCTGCAGGGCTGGTGCCAAGAGTAGGCATGATTGGGCACCTGCCAAGGTCCCATATCCCCCCTGGTGCCCACTGACAAGAGCCTCCTGGAGTTGGTCCTCATCTTCCCCAATGTCAGCCTGCTTGTTCACCTGCCTCTCACTCTGGCCCAGACGTCACTTGTGGTGAGGAGGACTAGCAGTAGAGACCACTGCCTACTTGCTCCCTGGCTCTCTGCCTGTCAAGCAAGCAGTAATGAGGAGAAGCAAGAGCAGCTGGTGATAATGGTGGTGAAAAGGCAGACTCACTAAGGCTGTTGAGGGTGTCTTGCCCAAGGGTCCTCAAAAACCTTAGCTGCTTCTATGTCTGTGTGCCATGGGGACATAACTGCCACATAGTCCCTGATTGGTGGGCTGTGGTGGAGATTTCAGCTGCACCAAGGTTGTATCTCTCATTTCTTCTCTATTTTTCATTTCTAGCATTTCCTCCCACCCCTCTGGGGCTGAGCAGGCAAAGAATCTGGCAGACATTCCTCCAGCAGTGACCAGATACAAAAGAGGACAGAGCTCTTGCAGCTTTAACTGTTGTGATGAAAAGGGAATTTCAGGAAGTGCTGCATGCATACAAATGATACCTGCTGAAATTCCCTTTTCTATACAACTGTTAAAGGCTGCCTCTACAAGAGAGGTTTAAAGCTCTTTCAAGTCGCTTTAAAAAAATTACCTCTACAAGAACGGAGCGCAAATCGGGCGTAGAGGCGCGTTATTTCTCTGATTATGCGCATTATCGAATGCGCGTTAAATCGCGAGTTTTATTTGCTCCGGCCGTTAAAGCGCATTTTTGCCTATGTGAACAAGCGCTTATGCGCATTAACTACTTGTAAAGCGCATTTTGGTCATCCCTTAATGCGCTTCGCCGCCTCCCGCCGCCTCTTGTGCAGAGGTAGAGGGGACCAAAGATACAGGAGCCCTGTCCTCCTTTCCATATGGTCACCCTATCCTTGGTTCATGTCTTTTAGATCATAATCCTGAGGGCAGGGATTACCTTATTATTGATCTTTGTGAAATGCTAGGGGGGTTTTGGGAGGTGGGGGTAAAAGTGCTTTATATAAACAAACCTTTCAGGTTTATTGAAACCCAGGGATTAATTTCTACTTCCTTAATTCCAGAAAATAGCACCAAGATTAGATTTTTTTTAAAAAAAAAATCAGCTGGTAAATTGACAGGTTGGGTGTTTTCAGAGAATTTAGGTGTGCGCATGTGTGTGTAAAGACTTCCCTGGTTGAGAGAGCTAGACCACACTCAAATGAAGGCTTGTTGAGATTTACCAGATGCAAAACGGGACATAGCTCCTCTCCCTTCACAAAGTTCCGTAGAACAGCAGCACAGTTCAAAAGAGAAAGAAAAAAAAGTGGGGCGGAAGGAGAACATGAGCCTGTGATTGGTGCTCAAAAGTAACAACAGTTACAGCTAATTTGTCCAATCTATTTCCTATGCATACTTTCCTGGGAGTAAGCCCAATTGAACACAAATAAACATGCATAGGAACTGGCTGTTAAGTGTGCAATCCCTATACACACTTAACCACTGAAATCAGCGAGGCTTACGTCAGAGTAAACACGCATAAAATTGCAATCGAAGACCCATTAATTGTACGTTGGACTTATTTACGAGTAAATATGGAGTAAAAAAATAGTACATCGGCTAAAACTGATCACACATGGGTTGTTGTTGTTTTTGTCTTTATTATTGGAAGTTTTCGCTTGTGTTAGATAGATTTAGATGCAGCGATTGCGGCAGGCGCAGTTTTCCTCACTCCTACGTGACCCGTTGTACCTGCCAAAAAAAACCCTCCTTCCCCCACGACTGAAAAGTGCAAGCAGGAGCCTTGCCTTGGTGTGGCGATACGTGTGCGTGTGTGAACACGTGATTTCTGAATGGGGCGTGCCCCTTCCCCCCTCCTTTCCCCGCGGCCAGCATACCCGCTTCAGCGCGTGGTTAAGACGCTGAGGGGGAGAAAGCAATCGTTAGACCGAGTGGTCGCGGAGCCGAAAGCGTTAATAAGCAACACTCCGCGGCTCACGAGCTCCTTCAGGGGAAAATGGAGCGTCGGTGAGGAGGAGCATGCGCGTTAGGAAAAAAGGTAGCCGCCAGGCGGAAGGGCAGGCGCACGCGCAAAGGCAACACTCCGCGCCTCGCGAGCTCCTTCCGGAGAAAATGGAGCGTCGGTGAGGAGGAGCGTGCGTGTTAGGAAAAAATGTAGCCGCCAGGTGGAAGGGCAGGCGCACGCGCAAAGGCAACACTCCGCGCCTCGCGAGCTCCTTCCGGAGAAAATGGAGCGTCGGTGAGGAGGAGCGTGCGCGTTAGGAAAAAATGTAGCCGCCAGGTGGAAGGGCAGACGCACGCGCAAAACGTCTTGGGGACTGTGGAATGGTAGCCGGGGCTGAGGTGAGCAGGTTTTGCTGAGGGGTGGCGGGGACGCAGCAAGGATGCTCAGACTTGGACTTTCCGCCCGCCACCGTGGGAGGCATGACTATTATTATCATCAGCGTTTATAGATCGCTTCCCGTTGAATAAACCCCGAAGCGGTTTACAAAGGAATACAAACACATCTACAAAAGTATTCTTGTTACTTGAGTAACAGAGGCAAGTCGGACTCCTGGGTAGAAATGCAACAGGTGCAGCTTGTTGCACGGTGGTGTACTTGTAGAGACACGTCTTGGGTTACTCTGGCTGCCCCCAACCATTAACTTGAATAACTGTTGTTGTGTTTCTACAACGGTGTATTGTTTTATAGTTCGTGGTAAATCACTTTGGGATTTTTGAAATGGGAAGTGGTATATGCATATTCTAAAATAATAAATGAATGGCCTGGGGTGGGGGAAGCCCCTAGTGACAACCTGAGTGTGGGCTACAGCAGGAATTCCAGAAATAGGCGGATTGCTACGTTATTTTTGGACCGAGCTGCTCTTAGAAATTCAACAAGCAACGCTTTTCTCCATCTCCGGGCTGAAATGTATGCTGTCTGTTGAATTTCTGCCTGTCATATCTCTGATAATGGCACAAAGAGCCCTGCTTATGGGGGAGAGGGAAAGGTGACAAAATGAGGTGTGGGATGTCATTTGGCGATGTGGTGAATGTAGCTCTGAAGCCAGGATTTCCACTGGAATCTGGGCCCACAAGAAATGGAGGGGAGGGAGGTGACACCTTAAGGAGACAGAATATAAATCACTCCCACAATTGCGAGGCAACTGCTGTAACTTTCCCTTCCTGTTACTCACAGGTGTCTTTTCAAAGAGATGTCCCAGAACAGGCGTAGTAGCAAAGGGCCTGGCCCTTCTCAGGTATGTGAGTTTCTTGGTTTTATTATATGCTTTAACACTGAATTTATTTTATCCCTGGGGATTAGGGTGGATTATATAAAATGTCTACAACATTTCATTGTGAGAAAGGGGAGCAGAAGACACAGTGTCTTAAGAATTCACAGTCTAATGGCTAGTTCAGACTAGATTTTTTATGTAGTCTGGTGTGATATATTAGTACAAAATAGCTGTGGTATATTGAAGTACATGCACATGCATTCTTAACCACTTGACTCCTTGAAATAGATGCTAGAGCCTTGTTTCAGACATGTTAGATATAACATGAATGTGCCTTCTCTTGAGGCATCTGTGCTGGCTGTCAGAATGTCTCAACGCAACGATAAGCCGGAATTGCTGAGAATCCTGGCTTATTGTTCACAAGGAGTATGCTGATGTATGCTGCCCAGTTGTTCCCACCTCGGTTCTCCTTCCAGCAGAAGCAGTTAAACCAACCTAATCAGGAAGCGTTGGGCCTGTTCAGACAACACGCTAAACCATGGTTAGGCTGCTAACTCTTTTGCAGCAAATTGTTAGTGAGCTTGTTTAAACCATGGTTAGGAATGGTTCACACAACACACTTAAGTCGTGGTTCACACGACACGCTAAGCCCTAACGTTTAGCTCAAAATGCTTAACCACCATGGCTTAGTGTGTCTTCCGAACAGAGTCATTACATCCAAACTGGACTACTGGTTTGACACTCTGCCAGCAAGCTGGAATTACAAACCAGGATTCTTTCTTGATTTATGACTCTTGGCTTGTTTGAAAGTGACAAGCCAGTAATCCTGGTTTGAACTTAATGCTAATATTTTGCTGCCTGGAGAGCTTCCGATTAGTCTAGCCCTCCTGCTGGTAAGAAGAACCAAGTGGGAGCCATTGGGCATAGTGCATCAGCAGGCTGCTCGTGAACAATAAGCCAGAATTCTCAGCAATCCTGTTTTATCATTTCATGTGAATGTGGTCTATGTTTTCCAGTCTCCATTCAAGATGACGGTTTTGAGCTATGAAGCCCTAAACAATATGGGTCTTGATAATCCCAGGAAATGTCTCTCTTGCTGCATGAACAACTCCCACCCCCAAAGAGTTAAGATGTACCAATGGGACCCTGTTGAAAATACCAACTTATTTGGAGGTCAGGCTGGCCTCTAAAAGTAATAAGGCCTTCTTTTGTAGTAACTTTGCAATGCTCTCCAAGGCTCCACCTTTGTCATTCTTTTGAAAGCAGGTTAAGAATGCAATCCTATGCATTGAAATATACAATTATACAGTCAAAACCAATACAAAGTAGACACAGAAACCCTCAAACAGCAACAACTTAAAACACGAATCCACATAAACAAATCAGTCAAAAGCTAAACTAAACAAAAAGGGTTTTGAGATCTGTTTAAAATTGGTTAATTCAAGGCATTATTAAAGTTTCCCAGTGAAAAACAACTCAATTAGCAGTGCCATCCTCTGCATGTTTACTTAGAAGTAAGGCTTATTATGTTCAATGGGGCTTACTTCCCACTATGTGTGCAACAACATAGCACATGTTGCCTTAGCGACTAATGGTTCATATAAGGATGAGTGCATCACCTGACAAAAGGCTAGTTTAGGATCAGAGCTGGTACCTCCAGGGTTGACAGATACGTGTGATCTGAAACTTCTTTTCTTCTCTTCCCCAGGCACAGCACATGGATGTAGATGAAGAAAACACATTGACTCAGACATCCAGCCAAATGCATCGCAACGTGGAGCGGCGGCCAAAGGTTCAAGTGGATCACAAAGTAAGGGTGCCTCTACAAGAGCGATTTAAAGCTCTTTCAAGGCGCATTAAAAAATTTACCTCTACAAAAGCAGAGCGCAAATCGGGGGTCGAGGCGCTTTTTCTGTCCAATTATGCGCATTATTGAATGCGCGTTAAATAGCGAGTTTTAATTTTCCGCGGGAGTTAAAGCGCCTTATGACCATGTAAACAAGTGAATTCTCCGCATTTCAACCACTTTAAAGCGTGTGTCATACTGCCGGTAATGTGCTTCACCGCCTGTCATTTATAGGAATTAGGCATAAATGCGATGGTGAGAAGATGCACATAATCGGGCAACCAGGCGTCAAGCCAAATTCTTGTAGAGGAGGCCTAAAAGAACCTTTATTGTCCTAATCTGTTCCTCCTTGGGGCTTTTCTGTCATAGCTTTCTATAGCCAGGACTCTGTGTATTTTGCTTTAAAATTATTCTAACAAAAATGGGGCTTGTAACTAATATAAATTATGTAACTTGTACAGGCTGCATGATTTATTCGAAGGGTTTTTTTTTTAGTCATGGGAGGGGTAAGGAAACTGAAATCTTGCCCTACAACTACTGGAATTATTTTTCTGCCACCCTTCTGACTTCTGAGATTTCAGTAGGCATTAGCCATGCACTTTCAAGCGTATCTTTGTAGCCATAATGCTAGAGAATTGCTTTTTAATTAAAAAAGAAAAGAAGAAAGCCGGGATTCTCAGGAAGCTGAATTCTGTGCTCACAGGATTGTGGCATATGCACAACCCTGTCTAGAACCTATGTTGTGCTCTCTCTACAGGTGAGTGAGCTGGTGCAGTTTCTGCTGATCAAAGACCAGAAGAAGATTCCTATTAAACGGGCAGGTAAGAACATGGCTGATTAAGGGCTCAAACTATCAGAATGGCCACAAGCCTCCGAACTCAGAGGCTTATGGACATCCAGTGCAGAGTAGGAGGAGAGCCAGATGCAATCTTCACCTCCATGCTTCTCCCACTCTGCATTTTAGCTAGATTGGCTTTTTCGCCCATCTAGCTAGGGCTCTATGGAGCAGGAGAGAAGGAGCCTGGAGAGGTCTGAGGATACAGAGTAAGCTAGCCTCCCCAGACCCCTCCCTGCCCACCAGCATGTCTTTGCAACCTTGGAAAGGCAGCTGGTATGGTTCTTTCCATGCCAGCAGGGTGCGGGGGTGGGGGAGATTGGATTCCTGGCTCCGAGGTCAACGCACTGACTCAGACCTTGGATCTAGAAATCTAAACTATCCTGTGCCGCCACCCCGCCGCTCCCAGACGCTGGCTGAATTCAGACAACAAAATAAGCAACTGGGAGGGGGGGAAACAATTGTCGGTTGTATTGACTATTGTGTCGTCCGAATGCTGCCATAGTCAACTCAGTGCTGATCCTAATCCACACCACAGTTGATTATTTATTACCATGTTGTGTGGGGAGTACCCCCTAGATGAACAACTGTAAAGTTGATTATTACCCCACCATTGACTATTGTGTTGTCCGAATTCAGCCGCTGTCTAGGAGCCTTAGGATTGCTCCCTAATTTTGTTTTATTGTTTGCACCAAATTCTGTTTCCAGTATTAGAGTAAGCAAATTTGCATAAGTTTTGTTTTCATAATTTAATTCCCAAGGTTCAGTTTCCTTAGACCTTGAGACCTTTTGGCAAAGATGTGGGTGAATATTCCATTGGGGAATGGAGGGAGAAAAAGGAAGAGAGAGGTTTAGGTAACTTGGCTAGGAGAGTAGCCAGTGGAGGAGGACAGGATATGTCCTACCTCTACCCAATTGCTGGAAGCTTTGCCCACCTCTCCTTGGTCCCTGACCACTTACCAGTTATTGTTTACGTTCTTTCCAACTCTACTACGAGGAGTGCCAGAAGTTTATCTTCAGTTAAGTACATATATGTTTAATTGCTCTTCATATTTATTTTGAGTACAGAAACTTTCCACAGAAGTTTGCTCTCTGTGTGTGGTGTGTGTATGATTACCCAGTACAAGGAGCCCTTTTCAATAAACCATTCCGTCTCCTTACAGATATTCTGAAGCTTGTCATCAAAGACTACAAAGACATATTTTCTGAAATCCTCAAACGTGCCAACCAGACCCTTCAGCAGGTGAGGAAGGAATCCATTAATGGTTTGGGCAAAAGTGTTGGGCTCAATCTGTTTTTCTTTACTTATGGGTTCTGAAGAAGAGTCCAAGCTCAAAATGTGACTTTGCAGAGAAGGACACTGAAATATATTGTGAGCCCATCCCCTGCAATTGCTCCAATGTTCATTGGACTGTAGGCCATGTAAACCTAGGGACATGACAGCATGTGCTTTTTCCTTGCCATCAATGTGACTGCTATGGGCTGGCTTGACTTGAAGGGAAGCAATGGCTAGTTTTGCATAAATTGTCTGCAAAAATCTCGTTAATGTTGTTCTATTTTTGATCCTTTAATTGATTTGTAAACCTCCCCAAGGGCATTTTCCATTTGGGCGGCATACAACTCTAATGAATAAATGAAAATATATTAACAGCGCAATCCTATGCATGTCTACTCAAAAGTAAGTACCACTGTGTTCAATGGGGCTTTCTCCCAGGTAGGTGGGTATAGGATTGCAGTCTAATTGTGGGTAATCTAGACACACGATCTGGGATGCTGTTTTACTGCAAGTCAAAACTTCATATTCAGCAATCCAAATTCTGCGGGTTTTCCACAAACAGGATAGTTTATGCCAGTAAATGAAATGATTAATTTATCTATGTCTGGCTGCAAGTCACCATTTAAATAGCAGAAGGGATTGGAATAGTGGAGGAGAAAGGGGCCTTTAAGATGCTGTTCTGAATTTATTTTTTCTGCTTTCTCAGGTATTTGGGCTGGAAGTTGTGGAAATTGATCCAAAGTCTAACACGTACATCCTGATCAGTAAATTGCCACCATTGGAAGGGGAGCTCATGAAAGAGTAAGGACGAGAGGGAGAAGGCAGGGCAATCCCAGTTCTGCATTGGTGGTCCTAGCTAAACCTGAAATAAAATCTTGCACAAGGAATATCCAAAATCTCTTCCTGTCCCGTCCCCCACCCATACATAGTATTAAAAATGTGGATTTTCTCATTCAAAAGCTGGAGCTTGTTTCTGTCACACTGCATTTCTGAGGAACTAAGAGCATCTCAGAAACACAGTGTAACTACCAGGTTCTGTCCCCCTCCAAACTTGGGAGGAACGATGGGGCCCAACCATGTTGCACTGTGCACGGGACAAACTCTAGCCCTCTTCCTGAGGGCTCTTACTGATTCCAGAGCAGTGTGGCAGAGAGAATCTTTGGTCACCAGAGCTCTGCCTCTCCTTCAGTGGGGGAAGGGGAAGGTCTTGTTCCCCACTCCTTCCCTATTGAAGGAAGGGGCAAGGTCCTGATGCCCACACATTTTAGTTACCATGGCCAGCCATCATTGTATTTAAGGTAGCCCTGAGCATTCTGTCGATATGGTACACACACACCCCTGTTGTTCCACTACAGCAGTAGCCTCATAAGTACAGTAGCCTTCCTCCATTAGCCTTTCTCTCGGTAATTATCACCCTCTTCTTGTACTGTACTGAGAGGGGCAAAGGTGAGCACAAGGCCAGCCATGATATGATCCTGTCCTAGAAAGCTAGTTTCCTCTGAGTGGGGATGAAGGGGCCTCTGAACACGCAAAAAACAAGTCATTGCGTGATTCTCTGATCTCAATTCTGCTACTTCCTTGCATGATGCATTTTAACTAAGACCCACTGAACTATTAATTCCCGAATTTAAAAGCAGTTGTTTGGTTTTTTCAGAAAGCTTGCTTCTCATTTGGTAACCTAGGCTTCTGTTTACATTTGCAAAGCCGCAGTGTTTGCTTCCAAACGAGGAGGCTGATTTTCTTCTTCTTTTGCAGAGATGAGAACAGCCCCATGATGGGCCTCCTCATAGCCATTCTCAGTCTCATCTTCATGAAGGGCAATGTGGTCAAAGAGTGTAAGTTTCGCTCCCACTCTGTTCACCCCATTTCCTTGCTAGCCTCACTTGCCAACCCTTTCTCTCTTGCTTTCTCTCCGTCCAGCCGCTGTTTGGGAGATGCTGAGGAGACTTCGAGTTGAATGCTCTGGGTAGGATTGACTACTCTGAGGAAGCCGGGCAGTGAAGGGGGATGGAATTATATCGGTGACTGGGGAAGCAAAGAACTCCTTGCTCACCTGATATTATGTACCCTGACAAAGTCCTCTTCTCTCCTCTTTCCAGGGAAAAACACAAGATCTTCGGTGATGTGAAGAAGCTAGTGACGGTGGAATTTGTCAGGCAGAAGTGAGCTGGCGGTTGTAAACCCATCCGTGTTTTTACCTCTAGAAGAGAAATGGGCTGCTCAGATTTGAGAGTGTTGGGAGATGAGAACCCAGAATTCATTGTTTGTTCTCTAATAGCTAAAATAGAATGGGGGGGGGGGGGAAATCAAGAGCATAAATGTCCCATATAGAAGAGAGTTGTGATTGGAAAAACCCATTTCAGCCCAAGGGCCAAATTCAATTTTGGAGCTCTCAGGGAGAGGCATTCTAGGGGACGGGTCCAGAGACAGAAGTGGGTGGGGCTGAATATACACACACGCTTACTTGCCCTAATACACACACTCGCACACACACAAACATTCCCCCTCCTCAAAATGCCCTCCCAAGTTGCAATTAGACTTTTAAAACGTGGGGGTGCTTTTTAAAAAGCCCGATTACAGCACAGAGGAGAGGTGTTTTTTCAAGGAGTGGGGGTGTTCTCAGCATGGGGGTAGGGCTAGCCTTTCCCTCCCCACCAGTGTTCCTCCCCACCAGTGTTCCTCCCCACCAAAAAACAGCTCACTGCACTGCAATTCACCTTTCAAAAAGCCTCCATTGCCATCAGTGGAGCCTTTTTAACAGCCTAAATGCAGCATTTGGGTGGGGCGGGGGGAAGAGAAATATCTCACTTCTGACCGGCTGCTGATCAGTGATAAGATTTTCAAGTCGGGGGGGGGGAGGGATAGAAACTGGGGGATTGGTTATAAGAGAAGAATAGGGGGTTTATTTTTGTTTTTGTAATTTTTATTTTTTTAGAAAAGAATATGGAATATTAGGGGAATAAGAATGTTAACATTTAGTTGTGTTAAATATTGAAGTAAAAGGGGAGGATGTTTTCTATTTTCTATTAAAAACTTATAAAATTGCTGTGGGTAAGGTAGGGGGTTCCTTTTAATTGTTGTATATCTTGTAAGTTTTGTTTTTATGTTTTTTAATAGTGAAATAGAATAAAAATCTTTAATCAAAAGAAACTGGGGGATTGGGAGCGGGGGTAGGACTTGCAGGGAGGGAGTGGGGTCTGAGGTAGAAGCTTGAGGGCTGGATGGGGAACCCTGTGGGCTGTATTTGACCCATGGTCTGGAGGTTCCCCATTCCTGGCTTAGATCATAAGACTATTCAGGATCTCTTCTCTCTCTCTCTCTCTCTCTCTCTCTCCATCCTTCTTCAGGAACTAAAAGCATCTAAAATTCTTACCAGCTTTGTTTCAAAGGCAGAAAAGACATTTGGGGGTTCTGCTCTAAGTAGCAATGTACAGCCATACTCTTCAGATCTACCTATGGTTGTAGCAGTTCTTCATTGAATTCCTTGTACACTAGTGCTGGTGATTTCTGGTTGAAATCCCTGGTATGCGCTGTGCTGTCATGGCAGAAACTGCTGCTTGAAGGTGTATGCTGGCAGCCCGTAGACCTGCAGAAGGGCTTTTTGGCTTGTTCTCTCTGTCCTGGCGGATGCCAGATGGCTCTCAGCTAGAGTACAGATACTCTAGAATTTAACCTTTGTGCTTCAGTTCTCCTGGGTGGTTGACGGCTGGTTCCTACAGGGGATTGTAGTAATGGTCATGTCCTTCTCACTGTCTAGATATCTGGAATATACTCGACTCCCACATACAGACCCACCTGAGTTTGAGTTCAGATGGGGACCACGAGCTGCGGAAGAAACTTCCAAGAAACAGATCCTACAGTTTGTTGCTAAGGTACTGACCACTTGTTCCAAGTATTGGCCGCTGAAGGATTTGACCTTGAAGCTAGACGTGCCACAGGCTTTTCCCCTCAAGAGGGGCCTGTGGCCTGGCAGTTTGCCGTGTGGCTTTACCAGAGATCCCAGCCAGATTTGTACTTGCAAGAAATCCAAACTATGCATCCACCATCCTCCTCCACAAACACAGATTCTGAGATTGGGATAAGTTGAAGAAATGTGTGCCGATCTATCCTTTTCAGAGATTTTTTGTATGTTTTGCCAGAATAGAGAAATGGATGGAGGCAAAGAAATGAAAGTTGGAAATATGTGGACTATGTATGCAGGGACCACCATTAACTCTGCACTTGAGAGAGCTGCTAAGCTCTAGCTTTTGAGCTTTTTCTAGACATCCTCTTAATGTGTCCAGGGTTTTTGCTGCAGTCATAGGGGCTAGCAACTTGCCTAAACAAACCTGAGTTTGCATAACAGCTTACAGATCCTATAGCGCTGTGATGACAACAGCCTGGGCCTCCTCTCATCCATTAGGCTGGAGGCTTCACTGCAGGCATCATAGGGATTCGAGTCTATTGTATTCTGTTTCACTCCATGTTTTCCTAACAGGACTCATTTCATTTTTCTTCATTAGATACAGAACAAGAACCCCCAAACTTGGATGAGTCAGTACAAGGAAGCAGAAGCTGCTGCTGCAGTAAAACAGTAGCCACTATGTGGTTTTGGATTATGGGGCGCCATCACGCCCCTGAAGTTGAACTGGGTTTACAGCCACTCATTGTTTATATGGCTATTGTTGGGAGAGGTGGCTTGAGCTTCACTTCATAAGGAGCTTGGTTTCATGTACAGTGCTCTGTGACACTCACACCAGAGAAGAAAAGTCCCAGAACAGACTGAGCCACTTTATCCATCATTCGGAAAATATGTTCAATGGTCAAGTGACTGTTCAATGGTCAAGTTAAACATAGCGATGTTTCTTCCTGGCTGGTTTGATATTGGTGAGGAGAATAAGAACCTGAAGTAAAGATACTATTTAAATATATACCTTTTCTATATTTATCTGCCAAAGCAGCATGGATGTTACATATTGTACAGAAAGTGTATCTCTGTTAAAACAAAATAAAAAAATAAGGGGCACAATTTAGCCAAAGTTAAGCATTTTGATATCCCATTGATTTCAATGAAATTTAAGCCAATGCTTAACTCTCTCCTATTGGAAATAGTCAGGCTTAAAAAGCACTTAGCTTTGCCTGCATTGTGCGCCATTCTTTTGCATTGTTTACTGTTCTTTTTTCTTTGATGGACAGTCTAAACCCCAGAGCCCCACACATCCACCTGAAATGCGCAGGTCTATACCACAGTTTGCTAGAGAGATCCACCTGTATTCATATAGGCAGGCTTTAGTAGGTGGTTCAGGGCCCCCATACCCACTGCCATTTCTCTGGGTGCTCACATGAGTGTCAGCAATTCCCCTGAAGAATGGAAGGTGGGATCATTTTTTCCCTCAGGAAAGAGGCAGAAAGGTAAGATTCTTTTATTAAGCAATGTGGTCAATAATGGTCTGGCACCGTATCTAGGGCTTCCTCAGGATCTCGTGTCACGTCAACGTTCTGCAATGAGAAAAAGGAAACAAGGTCTCCAAATATAGTTTCAAGAAACAGGGTTAGTGAGGAACCTGAGTCACATCCACACCCATTGGAATCAGTGTGGCCAAACATTAGAATTAGAATATCTCGGCTCTGCTTCTTGACTCTGCCACAGGCATGGCACACCTTGGTTCTTTCATTTGTATTAATAAGGACCCGTAATATGGTTGATTTGGGGCTGGCCATCGGCAGAGTTGTGCCGGTTCAAGGGGGCTGGCTAGCTTTGTAGAAAAGTTGCTGGGCTTATTGGGGGAGATGAGAGGAAAATATGGCAGAAGAAGAGATGCAAACTGAGTCTGAACAAAGTATTGGAAGAACTACATAGAGTGAGGTGAGCAGGCTGTATTAGGTGGTGGAGCTGGTGGTTTTTGATGAGAGTACTCATGGGATGCAAAGGGTCACCTAAAGGCTGCTTCATAGCAAACCAATGCTATCCAGAACACCTTTGATCATAGCTAAGGTCTTCTTCAACAGTCCCTCTACAGAGGATCCTATTGGATCCCTAGTAAAGGACCCTCTTCAATGTGGCAGGAATCCTGCTTACCTGTGGACGTTCCCGGTGTGTATTCACAGCCTCAACGTTGAGAAAAATGGATTCAACCTCGCAGCCTGCCCCCAAAACAACAGCCCCACTATTACTGAATGAAGAAACACGACCCCCCCCAATAGCTTTAGCAGTTCATATGTGTGTGTCAGCGGTAAGCAGTAACATCTAACAAGCTACTTGTGTGAAAGGACTTGTTGCTTGCCCTCGTTGGGAACTGAGTGGCCAACTTTGAGTTGCTTATTTCTGCCATTTAGCTAAGCCTTAAAAGTTCACTCTAAATAGCTGTTTTGCAGAGTGAAGGTCTATATCTCCACCGAGGCAATTGTTGCTGGTGGGAGTTCTTGTTGCTTATTTTAATAGGCCCCGCAAAGCTAGGAAGAGAAGCAGGCGACAGGATTTCCTAACCCAAGCAGACCTTTGCCTTGTGGGGAGGGGTATTTTATTACAGTCTTGGATTGAGACGTTCACTCACCATAGGCCACAGGTGTGAGCTTGAGTACGGTGTGTAGTGGGCATTTGAGGTACGGCAACTCCTCTGGATGGGGAGAGAACAGCAAATGAAACAAAGGATCCAGACCGCCCCCCCTTCCCACTATTCTTTTCCCAAAAGTCTAAAGACGGTGGAGTCAGGGTGAGCACGGGAAAATGTCAGTCCCGGTAGTGAATACTCTAAGGAGCAGGTTGGAAGAGAAAGTTCCATTCCATTTCAGCAGCAGTTGTCATGGGTAGGAAGCTATATGTGGGAGAATGCTATACCCTCTGAAGGAGTTATAGCAGGGGTGGAGCCAAACTACCGCGACCTTGCTCCCAAACGCTGGCATGCATGTGTGAACGTGCTATCCAATGAGAAGGCTAAGCTGGGGAGGGGGAGGAGAGGTGTCAGTATAGAAACAGACATAGGGACTCTGGTACCTGCACTCTTGTCTAGAAAGTAGGCAAGGAGGCAGCGCATGACAGCTTGGTGGCAAATTACCAACACGTTTTCCTGTCTCTCCAGCTCCATTATGACAGGCTCCAAGCGCTGCACCAAATCCTCATAAGACTGAGGGGATGAAGGGATAAAGAAATTCAGAGAGACCCTTAACCGCTGGCTTCAGTCCTAGCTGGAAAATTTTCTTAGGAAGTGTCCTATCTTGACTCTGCGATAGTTGCATGTTTTCCCCTCCCAACCAGCTCAGTGGTTAAATATCCTATTGGAAACATCCCATTGCATGAGATCTCACAGTTCAGTTCCCATAAATACATGAACTTAATACGCCAGTCCCCAGATCGCACATTGTTGGGCATTTCTCACCTCTCCCTTAGGATAGCGGTATCGGTATTTGTCCTGGTCCCGGAGGGCAAACTCTTGTGGGTGATGGGATTGGATCTCTTCATACGTCATCTCCTCACAGACACCCTGAAAAAAATGAAGGAATTGGACACCTGAGAACTGGGCATGAAACAAAAAGGTAGAGCTTAATATTTTGCTCGGGGGTAACTATTCTATCTACAGCTTTTGAAGGATGGGGGATGGGCAAAGAAGGGATGGTGGAACTGGAAGCCATTGTCTCTTAGTAGTTAGTGGAGATACGGAACTGGTGGCTTAGGGTTAAAGAAGGGCAGGCCTCCTAGGTTTTCTCTCCCATTTTTGGAAGCAGGGAGGGGGGCGCGATTTATTGAGCACTGGTTCTCACCGCATCGATCTCATTCAGCGCTTTCCACTGCTCGTAGGGGACGTGCAGCGCTTCTGCCGTCTGGATTGTGCGTTTCATGTGGCTTGTCCAGACCTTGAGGTCACAGATGTATTGGGAACGGATGAAGCCGGCCAAGGCATGGGCATACTGGTAGGCAGACGGTAGGGGAAGAGTTGAGAAACAAGGCAAGAATAAATGCTTTTTCCTTTTGTGGTGTCCATGAATAATCCACCCTTATCCTGATTCCCCAAAAGTGAGCTTTTTAGACTAACTTTGGAGGGGGGGGGGGAAATCACAGGAGACAAAGTCATTTCTGGCATTTGTATGAGGATGGCTCTTACAGACAGAGCTGCTGCTAAGCTGGGCAGGCCTGGGGGGAAGCTGGACCCACACGAGGAGAAGTAAACCACCAGCTGGCCTTGCCTCCTAGCTTGCGACAAGTGTTCTCCCAAGGGACAGAGCTGCCCTGCTGCCAAGTGAACAGGAATTAACAGTGTAAAAATTCAATTTCTCTGCTTTTTGTTCAGAGGGTATGACTAGATGACCCTTTGGAGGAAGTTGTGGTCTCTGTCCCTTTCGGTTCCCCCCCACCTCCGCTATACCTGTTTGCCGCGCTCGGACAGTCCTGAGTCACCCCCAATGCGCCCTCCCAGGTTGAGTTCGCTCTCCCCATGCCGGCTGAGGTAGATGGAGCGGGGCGTCACGTGAATGTTCATCAGGTAATAGACGGTGCGGCTCTGTATGTGGTCCTGTACCCGATTCACCAGGTACCGACTGCCGACGTTGAAGATCTTGATGTAGGATAGCAAGCTGTGAGGGGGAAAGAGAATGGGAGCCCAGGCTTCAGGGTCCCTTGTGGGAGTCCATTCGTCGGGACATTCTGGAACTCTGCATCGCTAAGCCCTAATTCTTGGGTTTATCCCAGTTTGTATAATTACTCTGTAATGTGATCATTGAGATGAAACATTTTGAACGTTGAAAAGTTGCTATATAAATGTTAGGTATTAGGTATGTGGAAATATGTGTAACGGGAGCTTTAACTCCCGCTTTTTAAAACTGGTACTAAAGAACACCAGCTGTTGGGTGGGTGAACTTGGGTTAGAAGAAAATGTGCCAGCTCACATGACACAACAGCCCACCATGGGTTAAATGATCCGCAAAAAGCTGCGGAACGTACCAGTGCCATTATGAATATGCAAGCCCCAGCTAGGAGTTGCCATGGCTTGTCGTATCATCCGAACCCGAGTGGAGAGGGTTATTTTAAAGATTAAACACCCATCGCATAACCCTAAAACAGCCCATGGGTTAGGCGAGGGTTGTTTAACTCTCAGTTGCTGCTGCCCAGGTTCACATGACACAATATTCATAATGGCAGACAGCACGGTGGGCTGTTGTGTTGTCCGAACCAGGTCAGTGAGAGAAGGTTCTTAACTCTTTCTCTGCTTGCAGTTTCTACATATTTGCTCCCCACAGGATGTTCAAAAATTGTGTTTATCTACATTTTGACCCTTGTATGGAGAGAAAATCTGCTTAGGAAGGGATCTGGAGCAGTGTAAGGGTGAGTAGGGAAAGCATCCCCTTCCATGTTTCCACTCAGAACTCACACAAAGTTAAACTGTTATATGCATTGGTATGTAATGTGTAGTTATTCCCCTAATAGTATTTACATGTGCTAAATGACTGGCACGATTATTTTGCAGAAGAGAAATGACCGATGTGGGATGGGGAAGTGGGATGTGGTGGCTGGATGTGACTAGCTCCATATAGCCTAACAGAGATGATGGACGCTGTGGGAAAGGACTGAACAGGAGTCTTTTACTTAGCCCAGAGACCCTTTCTGGGTTTTGCTAGCAAAACTCTCAGCATGGTTTCAGATGTCTTTTTGTAGTGAAGGTTAGAAACTTTATATAGAAAAAGGAAAGAGATGAATGCGGGAAGTCTCACAGCTGTGCTAGCTGCTGGGTACTACATCAAAGATCACTATTCATTTCTGTGGTACCAATGCAGTTCGGTTGATGTATAAGCCTTGTGGTTGTATTCATCCTCTTATCTCTGGAACTGAAATTATATACTCCATAGCCCCAAGGACTAAACTTCTGCTTTGCGTACGTGTATTTACTAGTACAGAATTTAATTCTACTTCCATGATTCGTGATAACAACAAAGTTAAAGGGAGATAATTAAAAAGTGCATGTTCATGCAATGCATAATAAACTCATGAAATTTAATACCACAAGATGTGGTGATATATCTACTAGCCTGGATGGCTTAAGACCAGCATTTCTCAAACTATGGGCCCAAACCCACCCAGACCTCTTTGCTTGATCACTTTGCACCGTAGCTGCACCATGAATGCCACATAAGCAGGTAAGGCCGTGGAAGCTGGTTAGAAAGCAAGGCTAATATTTTTTAATAATAATTTTTAAAATTGGGAATAAAGTGAAATGGGATAAGAGAGCGAAGCTGTTACAGGAGGAAGTGAAGAGCAGCAGGAGGGAGGGCTGAAAGAAGCTGGCATTTGCGGATAGGGTACAAGTTAAGTGTGAAAGGAGAAGGGGAGAAGAGATAACAGGAGATGAGTAAATATACTTTGAGAGGCATGTGACGGGAAGGAGAAAAACAATATAAAATAAAACTCTACTTAGAGCCTCTGGGCCAGCAAATTTTGCCTGAAATGGGGAGGCTAGGTTTTGAGACTTCCAGAATCAATGGCTGCGTTCAGACAACACGATAGTCAACAGTGGGGTAATAATCTGCTCGATAGTTGTTTAGGGAGTACTACACACACAACATGATAATAATCAACTGTGGTGTGGATTAGGATCAGCGTTGAGTTGACTATTAGTCCACACTGAGTTGACCAACTCATCCCCTGCCCTTTTTCCCCACTCAGTCCTTCCGCTAGTCAGCCATTGCTGCCGAAAATCTATCCTGCCAGCTGACTAGAGCGGCAGCCACCAGTTTGACTGCTCTTGTGTTGTGACTCTGTGGCTGACGAAATAACCAACGCTGGGCAAGGAAATAACCGATGGTGCCCTCCACACAACACGATAACCACGGTGGTTCAAATAGCCAACTCTGCACAGTGTTGGTTATTTGCGTCGGTTATTTCGGCCAAATAACCAACCAACCATTGGTTAAAAAACTCCCTCTACACAACACGATAACCCATGGTGGGTTAAATAACCAATCATTGACTTTTTAAACCACCATTGGTTATCATGTTGTCTGATAGAGAAGGGCTGAACTCCCTGCTATGAGGAAATAGCTGTAGCAAAGAATTTTGAAAATTTTAAAGAGGGATTAGGTAGCATTATAAAATTATTTCAGTAATTGCCTGCTGCTAATGGCAAACTCTACTTCCACCTGCCACCATTCTGTGACTGGTTCCAACCCTGCATTACCATTTGTGTCTGGTGTGTTTCAGTCGGCTTCAGCTCTCTCAAGGGATCCCTGGGGACAGAAAGTTTGAGAACCCCTGGCTGAGACTAATTTAGGGAGGAGAAGTCATGATAGCCATGATAACCAAATAATGCCTCTGTGTGCAGTAAGTATCTCTGAATACCAGGTGCTGGGCACAGCAGAATAACACTGCTATCATGTACTGCCTATGGAAGCCTTCCCTGACCTGGATCCCTCCAGATGTTTTTGACTACAGCTCCCATCACCCCTGGCCAGCATGGCATGGCCAGTGGCAGTGGAATTTGTCCCAAACATCTGGAGGGCACCAGGCTGGGGAAGTCTGACCTATGGGCTCCCTGCAGTATCTTGGTGACCCATGTTGGAACAGAATGCGGAATTAGATGGATTTTTCATCCAACCCAGCAAGGAAATTTTATATGTGTGTGTGCATATGTGTGCTAGTATAAGGGCTTTATACTGCCCTGAAATCTGATACAATGAAGAGCAGTATAACAATGTTTCACATCAGTAAAACAAATAGGCCCATCAACAGCTACTAGCCATGCTGACTACATGCAAACTCCATTCACCAAGGCAGTATAGCTCTTGAGTACCAAACGCCGGAGAAAAAAGAGGAAGGCCATCACTTTTCTGCTCTTCTTGTAAGCACCCAGACGTATCTCATAGGCTGTTGGATATGGAATTGTGGACCAAATGGATCTTTCACCTGATAGGGTTTTACTGCCGTTGAAGGCATTGCGTTCTTTTGGAGGCTATTTGAGCAACCATGAGCAGAACAGGTGTTGTATTTTTCTGAGGCTGAAAGCCTCCTGTTGCCAAAGTTGTTGTTTAATGGCAATTCGAATTCACTGCAAGCCAGTTGGTGGGTCAAATGCATGTATCGCAAGCAACAGGTGAGCTGCCTCCTTACCTGTCCAACTCATCATCCAGCGGCTCGTAGGTTTGCTGGTAACACTGGATCCGCTTGAGAAAATCCTCCACCACTTCATCCCGGTTGCAGTCCTTATAGTCAGGGCTCGTTAGCTTCACTTGCTGGGAGTGGTGAGTAGAGGTGACATTAAAAGGTGTGGTGGGGTGGAAAGAGAAAAATGCATACAACCGGTCTGGCTTGGTTCATATTAGCATGAAATGGAAAAGGTGATGATATTGTAGGATGCCAGGGTTGGGACGTTGTGCTTAATTTGAAACCGTGCTCTCCAACACTTAGCCTAATTTCAGTGCCAGGGCTCATCCTCTGAAACTTGCAATGTGCTTGAATACCCCTGAGCATGAGTAGAATCTATTTACCTTGTCACTGAGTAAGCCACAAGGAGACTGTTTCCTCCCGGCCTCAATCTGGGATTAGAGAGTTTTTCAATCTAATGGCTTCCAGACAGGATTTATTTTGGCACTTTCTCTGAGATCAAGCGCTGCCAAGTAAAGCTGATCTGGGGCAAAGAGATAAGTTGGGGCAAATATCTTACCGTGATATTCTCCTCGATGATGTGTGGGTCATCGCAGATGGATTCAACAAAGAAGACCTGTTCCAACAGAGTGATACATCATGGCAGGAGAAAGGGTGGTAAGCTATCAACTACCTTCAAAATAGTTTTTTCCTGTGGCTTGGAGACAGTCTGTAGCTTTTTTCAGGGTTGAATGGAGTATGAAATAGGCACAGCTGCTCATAGGGAACACTGTCTCCAGTAAACGTATTTTGCAAGGTTTAAAAAAACACACAACCCAAAGGCTTCAAAACCTGTTTGACCAGAGATAACAGTGCAAAAAAATTAAAAAATAAGAATACTCCCAGGAAACAGCACCTCTTATCATGTCACCTTTAGCTCTTGGGGAAAAAAAACACTATTGTCTACCTTTTGTGACATCACATGCCAGGATGGTGGTTCCTGATGTCAACCTAGATTTCTACAAACGTCACGTTTGTCTTTTGATGCTTGCAAATTTGTAGTTATTGGAGCTGGCAGCAATATGTACTATATGTATGCAATCAGCATCTATGAAAATATCCCTCATGCTGCTCTCTAACAAAAGATTTCAAAGTTGCAAAAGCTGCAGTATAAATGTGTGAAAAAAGCATCCATTTTGAGCAAGGGGATGTAAAGCAAATGAATGCCAGTCACTTGCCATATCATGGATCATTCTGAGTTGCATCCAGTGTTAGTCTAATTTAAATCCCATTGATTTCAATGGGTCTACTCTAAGGGTGGGGGACTAATATTAAATACAACCTATATTTTGGAATCTGAATTTCCTTCACAAATAGTTCTTGGCAGAGACATTATATTGCTCTGTCTGCAGCATGTTTATTTCACTGCTTACTTTGAAGCCATTCTCCTTGGCGAATTGCAGGATGAGGGCACGCCGTTCCCGCGTGGTGTTAGTGGCATCAAAAACCTAGGTAAGGGATGAGAAGGAGGCAGCTGGACAAGGATGAAATTGGAGGCAACACGATAATACTACATTGATGTATGGGCCTTTGCCCTCTTACCGCAACCTGCCCTTCTTCCATGTTCAGATAGGTTTGGACATCCCGAAGAGCTGCTAGTGCACACTGTCTGTTGGAGAATAAGAAGAGAGGTTATAATCTTCACCAGTCTCACAATACTATCTTGTATACAGCATTTTAAAGGTGCAATCCTATACATGTTGAGGCCAAAGAAAAAGTCCTACAACTCCCAGCATTTAAGAGTCCAATCCTATACATGTTTAGGCAGAAGAAAAAGTCCTACAACTCCCAGCATGGCTGGCTGGGGAATGCTGGGAGCTGTAGGACTTACTCAGGGGGTACCTCTAGATGGCTTATTTGTGCCTCATTGAATGCTCCCTGGCAGCATTTGCGACAGATGAGCGGGGTGCAAATCAGACGTACAGCCGATTTAAAGGCTCCAATTATGCACATTTTCAAAGTGTCGATTTAGTGCGACTTTAATTTTTTCTCCGCAGTTCGAGCGCATTAACTTAATGTAACCAATCCATTCGGACTAATGCTAATAGTGGGCGTAGTTTGGAGGGCAGGGCTGGTGATGATGTCATGAGTGAATGACTGCCCTTTTGTTGCTAGAGGAAGGGGGTTGGATAAAGGATGTGCGCTGTTCATTTTGAGTATTTGAGGTCCGGTAAGGCTTCGTATCTACTCCAGTTTCCTTCCCCCTCTCCCTCCTCTCTCTGTCTTGCTGGGATCCTGGCTGGAAAAAGGCAGGGACACTTCCCTCTGTGCGAGAGAGTTCCTGGCATTGAGCGGCTGTCTTGCGCGCTGTTACTCGGGAGTAAGGTGCATTGAGCAGGTGGGGGGACTTGCTCCCCGGGAAGCGTGGCTCAGGACATGCTCTCATTTTGTCCCTAATTCAAGCCTTATTGAACTCTGGTTCACACATTTCCTGGTGCTAGTGAATTTTGTGTTCTAGTTCCTTTTACTGCCTGAAATCTTCTTCGGCAAAGCAGTTTAATACAAAATCAAGCCCACAGGATGTTTCCAAGGAGACCCAATTTGCAGCAGATTAACATCTGAAAGACAAGCGATCTTTCTATCTGACAGGAAGAGACTGCAATGTAACTTGCTTTACCAGTTTTACCAGGTGGGCAGGGGTAACAAACGGTGGGAAATGCAGGTGGACAGTACCAAAAGCCACTAGGTTAGTACTTTCCTCAACTTTTCCTCGTTCAAGGCTCGATCTATGCTTCAACTATGATGCGAAGCTACGCATATAAACAATTGTAAGGCACACTATATGGAGCCCGTAATGTGCCTTCAGGGCTCTCGTCTATCGCTAGACGTAAATTTGAATAGAGGAAAATGCGCATATTTGGAGAAACAGGTGCCAAAGCGACATAGTATAGTGGGACCCAGGGTTGTGTCTTCAAGTGGCCAGACCCAACCTAATTCCCTCCAAATGTGTTAGATTTCAATGCCATCCTTCCTGGCCAGCAGGGAGAATGCTAGGTTGGGGAAGGATACTACAGAATCTTCAAAGCACTTTGTGTATTTTATCTCTGCAATCCTTACAACAGACTTGCCAAAGGTCATCCAGCACGTTCCCAGCAAAAGCACAACTTGAATAGGGAGTCTTCCTATTGAACTCAGCAATTTTACTATACTAGAGCTCTGATGTATTCACATAAAATATCCAAGACAGAAATAGGCTGTACACATTTCATCAATTTGTGTGATTTGCCTTGGTTGCATATTTTGGGATTTGTTTTTTTCCTAAGCTGCAGGAGGAGAGCTGAAACTTATTAAAAACATTGGGAGAAATAAGTGCTAGCAAGGATTACTGAGACAATGTACATTACAGTACATTACAGAGTGCAGTGTAGAGTCTAGAACAGGGGTGGACAACACATGGCCCACATCACACCTCTTCCGTTACTCTTTTTAATTCATAATGGTAAACACATTGAATTTAAATCTAGTTGTTGACAGAGTCAATACATTAAAAAAAAATAAGGGAGAAAAAGTTGTGGTTTGCCACCAAAATTACAAGTGGGCTCCAAACTCCATGCCTGTCGACCTCCTCCGCTTGACATAAGCCTGCAGCATTTCTAGCCGCTGGGACCACATCCTGCATAGGGTGGTCATGGGTCCTGATTTACAGATGACAGTCCTGTATTTGAAGGTGCCCTCTTTTGGAAGGCTTGTCCAGTCCAAGTCTGGTTTAAAGATTAAAAAAACCATCCAAAGGAAAAGCTGGGTCTTGAAGTTGCTCATCAACAGCACCAGAAAAACAGATTGAGTAAAGTATACAGGTCACCTGGGGGCGGACACTATACAGTGGCTGCGGATCTGCGCTGCATCAGTTAGACAACGCAGCCGCAAGTTCACAGCCACTGCAGGGCTTTCCTGCGAAGCTGTGGATTGAAACAGTTGGGGATTTACCCCAACTTTTTCAATTAGAGTGTTGGCAGTCCAGCTCTTCTGTTGTCTGACATCATTCCGGGGCCAATCCAGGGGTGGTGTCTGGTGGAAGGTGACCAGCAATTGGTCACCTTCCACCAGGAAGAGAGCAGGGACGGCTCAGGTACCTGGATGGGTGCCCAGAAACCCTGTGCTCCCTCCTTGGCATCAGGATTATTCAAAGCTACCCCAGGAGAGGGAAACCGCAGGTGACAGTCTTCCACATTATGGTGAGATATATTGTATTTCTATTTAAAGTAGTTATTTCTAAATTTGCATTTATACATATTATTAGCATATGCAAATGTTATGCTAATTTGCACCCTCTTTCATAAGTGATGCATTTCCTCTCTTTTGGCCACGCATAAGTAAGTGGCCGCCCTATCCTGAAAGCCCTCAGTTACTCAGCACCTGACAGACTGAAATGATACAATATCAGAGACAGGCATCACAGTCAACCATCCACTGAGCCCCAGGCACTGCTGGTGATTCCTCTTTGGTGCAGTCCTGCATACCACCTGAGATTATGTACTGAGCCTTGATTTCCACCTGGTCTTGTGCCATTTGAAAAACAAAAAATCTTGGTTTTTTCCCCCCCTGCCGCTTATACAGTTGCTCACATCTAAAATTTGGACAACGGCTTCAGTATTGCAGGAAAAGGTCATTGCACATTTTTCTCTGCTATTAAAAACGTCATTTAAATGGACAATCCAGGAGGGTGCCAAATAGGGTGAAGGTAGAATGCCGTGCCACCAAAGCCTGCCAACAGCATTTTGGCACTGGATTACTTCTGGCTTATGATTTGACAGCAGCTAGAAACCTTGATGGTTGGGCTCAAAGAGAGTGTAAGCTCTGTGATCCAATCCTGTGGCATCTGAGCTGCAGAGATCTGCTACACACACAAGAGTGTGGAGGAGGATAAGGGCCTGGGACAGTAATGTCATGCGTTCTTTTTTGCAGAGGACAGTCCTCTATTTGAAGGGCTTGACGGTGCCCTCTGTTTGAAGGGCTGCCCAGTCCAAATCCAGTTTAAAGACAAAAAGAGGGAGAATGGAGGGGCCTTGAAGTTGCCCTTCAACAGAGAGCAAACTGAGCTCACCTGATCATGGAGACATATATATCTACTTATATTCTAGATTTTTTAATTTCGTCCTATATTTTAGCAATGCATATCCTCTTTTTTGGCAATGTGTACGTGGCCACCCTACCCAGCCCCAAGATTACATAGCCCACTTGCCCTGGAGGCCAGTCATGAGCCTGAGAGTGAGAGGTATGTTCTCCCTTTCTTAAAAAAAAAAGCTCAGTCTTTGGGGATTGCATGGGTCTTCTCTCCCAGTCTAAACAGCAATTATATCCATCAACTGTGGCACATAAGAAGCAGCCAAGGAAGTGTTTGTAAACTAGAGAAGTGTTGGGTGGAGGGTATCTTTCGAGCTTCGTGATACTAACATAGGCAAATGAGGCAGCTGGGCTACATGTTTTGTTTTATAGGTTAGCAATTTCCATGTTTGGACTTATCTACAAGACTTCTTAAGCAACAGAGACCCTTCTCATATGCCCAACTCTGAGGTCAGTCAGGTGGGCAAGCACACAAAAGACACAGCCTTTTCCACAGTGGCCTCACACCTCTGGAATGGGTTGCCTAGGCTACTGTCAGGCTCCACATTGCAGGCTTTCAGGAAGGCTCTGAAAAGCTATTTGTTATTTTAATTAAATTGTGTAACTCTGTTTTATTGTTGTAAGCTGGCTTGGGAGGGCTCCTGCCCTGAAAGGCAGCCTAGAAATATTTTTATTTCTAAAATATTATTTCAAGTTGGAACCATCAGAAACACCATTACTTTCTTTCCTTTATTTTAAAGGAGAGGCTGGGGGTGGGAGAAGGGTAGGAAGGGGGGGGGGAACAGATATCTGTAATAAACTCAAAGCATGTCACATGTGACTGGTTGAGGCAATAGGACAGTCCCATGATTGTCTGAATTTCATAGTGGGGTGTTGTCATTGGCTACCCCTGTGAAATTCACTTTCATTACAGTTTGAGATGGCACACAAAAATGCCAAAAATTATTATTGACTGTCTTTTGATGGCAGGAATTAAACTGCTATGCAGTCACTGTAACTGGGGAGTTTAGATGATGGTGATGATGATGCATTAAGGGTACCACCCATAATTTTGGAAATAGGTTCTGGGGAGATTAGAAAATTAGGACATTTACCTAGTAGTACATCCTACTGAATTCAGTGGGGCTTAATTCTAAGTAGATGTGCATAAGATGGTGTGGTAAACTACGTGTAGGAGGCCAGACTACAGGGTGTGCAGATTGATCAGTGCCACACAGATTCCTAGGCCAGCCTGGTTTCAGGGCTGCTCCCATGTATGAAAATGCAAGAGACTTGCTTACAAATTGTTGCATGTGATGATTGCACACACACATGTGTGTGTGTGTGTGTGTGTGTGTGTTCTGCTACAATGTGTGTGCAGCAAATGAGTGAACTCCATCACACCATGTTTTTCCCCCCGGGTTGTCCCTGCAATATCCGCCTCCGTTTCGACAGCGTTTCAAGCGCTGATCACTTTCATGTCGTGACGCAAGCTCACCCCAGGCTTCTGCTCACGAACTTTAAGCAAACTGACACACTCTAAAAACGGTGAGACTTCTTATTGTGAAATCACACAGAAATTCAAGCATAATGGTTTTATTTCTGCATACACACACTTGAAGCTGAAGACGGACTAAATAGCTTTCAAGTTCAATGGCTTAATGCGAACAGCAAATCACTCAGGGGGAGACATTTAGAGTTAGCCCCTGTCCCATGCGGTCAGGAGTGGCCACACACACTGACTCATCAGGAACACGAACAAAAACTCAAAGGAGAAACCCCAGCACAGAAGTGCATGAAGTCTGACAGTAGGCATGATCATCTTGTACTAAACTAAACTCAGCCTGCCAGGAACACTGAGCTGATCACGTAAGCAAGATGTCAGGGGACAAACCTCTTCGACCTAGGAAACCTTCCCTGCTCGTAGCTTTGGCTCTGAGGAAGGCTCTCTCGCAGGTCTCACACACACACACAATTCCAGAACAGCAACGATCAGCCTCAGAGTTTCTCTGTGCCTGTACTTTGGCTCCATGCAGGGAAAACAGGCTATAGAACACGAATCCAGAACAGTAACTTGCAAGTCCAAATCTATGAAAAGCCACAGAGCACTTTTCATGGCATAGTTCTTAGAAAATCTAAGTCCAAATAGCAACAGAACATGTACAAAGTGCATCTAACATCTCCAAACCAGATAGAATCCCAAACACGAAGAGTTTCATGGCAAGCGTAGAACAGATAAACAGACAAACAGATGATTCCTAGCAAAGGACTTCCCCTTTGCTCGTAGCTTTGCTCGTAGCTGGCTAATTCTAAGCCACTTTGACAGACAGGGCTTCAGGCCCATAACTCAAACTCATGTGCCAACAGGGCGGCACAGTTCAACCTCCTCTTGATGACGACACTATGTGAGAGACAGCTTGCTAGATAGCCCCCACCTTTTCAAAACATACTTTTGTTCTCAAGGAAACTCAAGGCCTCGGCTAGCAGCCACAGATACGCACAAAACAGAGACAGACTTTCTCACAACAATTGCCAAGCTTTCAACATACAATTCACTAGGCCAGCCTAGTGAATTGTTTATGAAGCACCTGACATCCGACATTCACGTGTGTGCATTGTTGCGCGATTTCAGCATGTACATCCTTTCACCTGTGTGGGCTCGCATCGCTGACATACTGCCCTATCTCCTCCCTTCTCCTTCCCCATGCAGTTCATTGGTTGTTGTGGCTGGGAGGGATTTTGAGATGGATGTGGGACGTGGGTTTCTTTCCCTGCCCTAATTCTTATTTTCCCATGTTTTATTTTTTTTTAATTTCTGCGCAAATTCAATTCTGGTAGGCTGAAATGGTGTAATGATGCAATGGTATACTTAAGGGATTACAGGATTAGGGAAAGTCAACCTCTTGCATGTCCACAGATGGGTCTACCTATCCTCATTTCAACGAAGTATTGTTGCACTGTAAAACTTAGGAGAAAGAGGGGGAGAAAAAGAATACACAATGGCTCAATTCGGACAACATATTAAGCAACGGAGGGGTAAATAACATACTGACCGTGCATTAGGCAGGAGGAGCTTCACAGACGACATGCTGCAGCCAGCGCTGCTCGGCACCGGCAAACGCCCTGGCTGCTGCGAACTTGCGGTGGCCATTTTGGTTGCAGCCTCTCCTCCCAGTGCCCTCCAGCCGTATCCCAGCAGGCACCATGAATTCTGCCGGCTGCACAGAGCGGCCGGGGTTTTTTGGCTGCTCTAGGCAGCAGAACTCTATTCCAAAACGGAATAGTCCATGGAGAGAGGGGGGCTGAATTCGGACAACACTTTAAACAACGCGGCTTCGGGCTAAACAACGTGCAAGCCCGTTGTTTCGCTCTGTTGTTTAAAGTGCCTGATTAACGTACTGTCAGTTGTGTGTGCGTTGTGTGTTGCCCTCCAGACGACACAATAAGCAACACAACTGATGATTGTTTCCCCCCTCCTCCGTTGCCTAATGTGTTGTCCAAATTGAGCCAATGCTTTCCTTACGATCCTCATAAACCGCATTGGCGAATTGGGCATTCATGAGAACAGCTGGTTTAGCCCACGTGACCTGCAATCTCCATACCAACAATCCAGCAGGTATTCCCAAGGAGAATGATGAGGAAAGAAGATTGAAATGGAGCACTGGAGGAGAATCACCCCATCCTCTGCTTTCATTAGCGACATCGGGATGATCCGAAATAGCATTGAAAAGGAAATTACACGGGAACGGAACAGCGATGTTATTACTCATGGCGAAAAGAACCGGACTTTCCCTGTACCAAAATGAAATGGAAGAGGAGGGGGAAATGGCGCGATCACAGTGAGATCACAGCAGGATGGGTACAACATCATGTAAGTGCCGCGCTGCAAAACCCGACACCAGGCATGTTGAAAGTGCATTAAAACGCTGGTGTGATGGAGCTCATTCTATGTGAAGGTTTCATAGCTGCCCTACTTAGTACAGCAGTATGAAACCTCAGGGTCAGCCCAAGCATTTTGCTGCCTGAGGCATCCCTCACCCACAACAAGGTACATAGTATCCAATGCCAACCGAGTTATTTTGGCACATGAGGTAGAACAATCCTAGAAGTGTCTCTCCCCATCCCTGACAATAAAAAAATACAACAATAACAAATTAAATAACTAAGAATTTGCTGCACTTTCACAACAGCTACAATCTGCTGCCTGAGGTGGCCACCTCACTCTGTCTAATGGTAGGGCTGGTGCTGCTAAGCCTCCATGAATGCTAAACCTAGAGGGTTCATTGTCTCCCCAAAGATAAAAGTTCCAGTCAGAGTTGTGAAATCCAAATGTTTGCTGCCCTGGAATCAAATGTAATGCCTATGCTGAAGGCTTCCCACAGTGGGAATGATTCTGGGGCTAAACTATCTGTATTTCTGCTTTCCTAGTGAGCATATCCTGCTTTTCTGTATATTCTATTTTGTATTCTGCCCTTTCTCACAGGAACATAAGATGCTATCTGGCTCAGGTCCAAGTTATCTGAAAGACTGTATTCTCCCTTACGAGCCTGCCCGTTCCTGGTGGGAACATGGGAGAGGGCCTTCTCGGCGGCTGCCCTGGGGCTTTGGAACTCCCTTCCCAGGGAGCCTAGACTGGCTCCCTCCCTGGTATGTTTCCAGAGGTAGGCTAAAACTTTTTTGTTCCGGCTGGCTTTTCCGGAGTAGTCTGGACCTCTGTTTATGTGTTGGATTTTTTAAAAAATTATATGTATTTTAAACGTTTTAAATATTTTAATATTGTAGCATGTTTAATTATTTTTTAATTTTTGTATATCTCTTTCTGTTTTAACTGTACATAATTTTAATTTGTAAAGCCACCTTGAGTCCCAGTACTGGGGAAAAGATGGGATATAGATAAATATAATACTAATAATAATAATAATATCTTATATTGCGGCAGACCATTGGTCCATCTAGCTTAATATTGTCTACACTGTCCGGCAGCCGCTCTCTGGGGTTTCAAACAGAGACAGATGTTTCCTAGTCTGACCTGCAGATACCAGGTCACTTTTGTGTACAAAGCATGTACGCTACCACTGCACTACTCTCCAAGGAGCCTGGGGCAGCTGGACTTCTCTAGTCCAAGAACTTGCCCCCTGCACCATACGTGCTTTTCTTGATCCTCATATTAAACACGTGAGAGATTGCAATGAAAACGGCTGGCACGGAGCCAGTCAACCAGTGACCTCGTGGTAGAGTACGGATCCGAGCCCCGCATCATAGATGCTCTTCCTGCCTTCGCGTTTTCCCTCATGCATCCCTACCTGTGGCTGGCTTTCCCCATTGTGGAGCTGTGGTTTCCAGTTCTCCACCCTCCCCACCTGTTCTGGATCTGTTCCTCACCTCCGGATCTGCATGGCCTCTTCGTTGTCTCGACGGAAAAACTCGTAGTTCTTGTAGGTCTGGACGGCTTCGCGGCGATACTGCCCGACATTGAACACTGGGGAGATGGGAAACAGAGATGACCTGGGATCCTCAGAGAGTCCCTTAAATGGGCATGACCCAGAGGCTTAGCCCACTCCCACCCCCAACCCCAAATGAGGCCCTTCTCCCCCATTACCTTTAGTGGGGACCCCGATCCAGTTAAGGTAGCGGGTGAGCTTTTTCGAGATGTAGGTTTTCCCTCGAGCAGGCAACCCCACCAAGATCACCATGGTTGGCGAATTGGTGAACTGTGGCACAGAAGCTGTAGAGAGGCAAACAGGTGAACAGGTGCTGCCCCTAATTCTGGGGTGGGAGGAGATAAAATTCTGAAGCCAGAAAGTGCCCACAAAAGCAGCCGAAGGTGAAGGGAGGACCAACGCCCTGCCTCAGTCACCTCACCTTTCTTTGGTTTAGTAACAGGGCCCATGAAGCCTAGCATCAACTGAGAGGCCTTTGAGCAAAACCAGAGCGTCATATCCCAGATAAGCTGAGAGGATGGGTTGGGACACGGAGCGGGTCTCTTCCTCACTGGAAGAGACCCAGCACGCTTGTTACGCACAGAGCTGACCGTATCTCAATTTCCCTCCAGGCAACATATTGTCTGAGCGAGCCGGTTGCTCCGGCCTGCTGCTGTGCAAAATAGGGCAGCCTTTCCTCAGGAGGGGAAAGAGCCCACATCTTAGCAGAGCCCAACTCACATCCCCGGCGTTGCTGCAGGCGCTTGCTGGTGCGTGGAATCCATACTTTCTGTAGGGGAGTCTGTGTGAGCTCCCCAAACTCTCCGCTCATCCTGCCCTGCTGCCTCCCGGTTTGATCAAACTGGCCAGTCTGGCTCTTCCTGGAGGCTCCAGGTTATGGGTTGTCATGTGTTTGTGTATGCAAGTCAGATAGGTTCAGCGTGGGGCAGCGTGGCCATTGAACTCCCACCTCTGTGTACACTACAGATAACTTGCAGATAATTTCTGGCCGCGCCCACGTTGCTATAAGGGAACAAGAGTGCCCTGCTGTCTCATGCTTGCCAGTCTAGGGAGCTGGTGCCACCTAGAAACTGAGAACCCCCCCGGGCTTTTTCCACCTGCCTTTCTAATCCACCTATTTCTTCTGAACTAACACGATGTAAGCAGTGTTATAGTGGAGCCAGGGCCCGCAGGGCCAAAGCTCTCGGCTTGGTCTTGAAAGGGCAATCAAGAGCCAGTAGCTTTGCAAAGACACCCATTCCTGCTAGAGGTGAAAACTGCTAGAACTGGTTTGTTGATGTGGATCAAAACAGCTGCCTGCATTTTTGGCCTCTCCTTGGGGACGTGATTACGGGGACTGTTGTGATGAGCGCCTCCACTTCAACATTTACCACCGCATGTAAGAGGTTGGAGCATCCTCTCAAAATCGGAGACCTCCCCAGATCTTATCCAGTTCTAGCAGAGTGATCGGCCATAGAATCTTACCCTTAAGGATCCAAATCCTGCAACTGGAATAAATGTTGACACTAAGCCAATTTGCCCAATTACATATTTGGAGATGGTTTTCTTTAGCAAATTTTGGTGAATTAGGAAATAAAGGTAGTAACACTGACTTTGGGCCATTTCCAGAGCGGCAGTCTATTGAAGCTATATATATATATATATATATATATATATATATATATAATCACAACAATAGTCTTGTGGCACCTTGAAGACTTAACACGTTATTAATCTTCAAAACTTTTTGTTCATTTAAACTGTGAACTTTGGTCAATAGCAGTGTTAAGTGAAGAAAACCTATCCTCCTTAGCAGTGATGTGAAATCTTACTCAGTTTTCTGTACTGTAAGTAAAATTTGCTGATCCGTTTTCCTTTACAGCCAAGGGAACTAGAAACATGTTTTTCTAAAAATGAATTCAGAGAACTACAGGATTGTGCACAAGCTAGTGTCAAATGTCACATTCTGAGCTCCTCTTGCAGTGTGACCACAGTCATGCAGATTTGCAAAGACACCCTCATTTCAGCCAATCCTTCTTAAAGGGGAAACATGACCACCCTTGGTTGTAAATCACTTTACAGTGAGGACCACCAATTTCTTCCTTGGCTTCTTGAGACAGAAGTGCAGTGCTTGCCAGGGCTCGAGCCGAGGCCTGGGGGGCAATGGCCTTGAGTCAGTATTAAGCCAGCATCAGAGATATCAGCCTGCTTGCTCTGCCCAGTTCCGTGTATGCCATGGATACATGCCAAAGTGCCTGATCATGGAGCAAAGTGAGGTTTATTGGGGACACACATCCACTTGGCAGGAAGACTAGGGGGCATTGCAGAGCATTCTAAGCCATGAGTTTCAAACAGTGCATTTTGTGAAGCGCCTCCATTTCCAGGTTGCGCTCAGTGGATATGGGGCAGGTGAGCACCACCTCTAAACCACTACTCCAAAAATTGATCTCATCTACCACGGTTTGTATTTTGCTGCCGTCATCAAGTGAATATTGTTTTCCTGATGTTCCTTAGGCAATGACAAACAAGATAAACTCTGTAAGAAGTGAGGTGTGAGATCAAAGCACACAGCATTTTGCAAAAGTTCATCAATGATTAATGCCACTTTGGCGACATAAGTTCTGCAAAATTTCCAGACCATCTCTCAAAAAAGGAAAGAAAAAGGGGAAAAAAGGGGGAGGGGAGACAATAAAACAATAAATGTTGTAATCTTAAATAAAGTGTAATGATGTTGCTTGTTTTTGCTTTGACATGTTGAAGAACTTGGATTAAAGTCCAATAATCCTCACCATGGGCAGGGAAGGAAGAAATTTTGTCAAAAAGTCATAAAACATCTGTATCAGGCAGGAATAATCCACTGGTTATTCTGTGCAAGCCTGACTAAAGGAACTGGAGCTTATACAGGAGAATTCATTGATGCTTTGTGCCCTAAATCAACATTATGTAATTGACTTAGAAGGAAAAATCAGCATCATGGTGCAGAACCTTGCACTGGAAGACTACTTGACAACAGTTGAATGGGCAAGGCTAAAGCAGACTCTCACTAGAGCAGGGGTGTTGAACCACTTTCAGCCGTGGGCCAAATTCAATTTCAGATTGTTCTTGGGGGTTGCATTCCAATGGTGGGCAGGACTGAAGACAAGGGGGCGGGGGCTGAAGGCAAAAGTGGGTGGGACCAAAATACCAGCCTATTTTAGCTTTAAGGCTCTCATTGTCAGTAACTAAACCTTAGGAGAGGCACAGAATGGGGGGAAAATGCACAAACGCCAGGAACCACCAATTGGCAGCAGCGAGGGAAATGGGATGGGGCCTGGGGGAGTGTGGCCATCTGGGAAACCCTAGCGGGCCAGATTTCTAAGATTCAACACCCATGCACAAGAGTGGCCACAAACCAGAAGCTATGAGAGTGAAACTTTAGGTGGACTTTTGGTTTTGAGAAAGACGGTAGAAGGCTGCATTGTTTCGTTTTGAATATTGATTATGCTTTTAGGTGCTTGCTTAGTACTATTTTAAGTGCATTAATGGGATATTTAATACACATTTTTAAAAGGTATCCTCACTCCAATCCTTTGGGAGGGAGCAGGCGATACTGTTAAATAAATACTTTGGCAACATTTGCACGGCTTACTGCCTTGCTAGCTTTGGAATACAGTGTCCAGAGGGTCTTCTGCTCAGTGCAGGGACCGGCATTTCAATACAATGTGCGCATTACACAGCGCAACCCCCATGAATTCTCTGGAAATCCACAAAGCCTGCGTTTGCAACATTTCAGCAAGTCACGCTCCCAACGCTCTAGCCTGCAAGCCTGCTAGGCCAGGAAATACAATATACCATAGGCAGCTCAAGGACAAACATTGAGGGCTGTGTGGGGTTACCAGCACGGACAAGAAGAAACGGGAAAGAACCAGTCCCTATAACGGGGCATTGAGATCACCCACCAGGGCTCCCCATCTTCCCGCACTAGAAACAAAGGAGACAGGAGCTCCATCATTCCAGATTTGCCACGCTACAGCCCTTAAGGCTTAAGCCACATATCCTATGGGGATATCCTGCCCGTTCTTAACCCGATCAGACCCTCACTTTTCCTTGGCTCTCTGGTTGCCAGCACTACTGTCCACTGGGACTTGACCCTACCTGGGATTTTGGCAGGTTTTTCCTCCATTGCTGCTCTGTCTTCCCTATTTGCTAGAAGCCATGGCATGGCGGGGGAACTGCCATGTCACTACAGCAAGGGAGGATTTCCCTTGGGGTCACGTTTCACGTTGAGCCAGAGGCAAAACAATCCAGGAAGTCTTTCCAAAAGGAGCCATGTGGCCTTGACCAAAAGGTCAGCACTAATATTATCCCTGCAGCTGGAAGAAAGAGGCAGGAGGAAGCGGCTGAGCCCCTCGGCTGGCTGATGCCTGCTTGTGTGTCTAGAACAACCTTCCCTAATTTGGCACCCTCTAGATGTGCTTGGACTACAACTCCCATCAGCCCCAATTGTTTGTGCTGGCTGGGTAGGATGGGAGCTGTAGTCCGGCCTATCTGGAGAGTGCTGGGTTGAGAAAGGCTGCTCTAGAATCAAGGTTCTATTAAAATAACTGCAGCTATTTGAAACGACTTAACTGTGCAAGCCTAGGCACAACTATAGAGTTGAATGGGACTTACTCCCAGGTAAGTGTGTATAGGATTGTAGCTTTGGGCCAGCAGGAATCCTGCGCTCAGGACGAATGCACAGCCATCTCTGGGGGTGGAGTGGGGTGGGTTCTGGATTCTGTTAAAAACCAGTGCCTGTTATTAGGGCTACCAGATATGTATTTCAGAAATTAATGTTATTATTCATTTATTTATTTATTGCATTTTATACCACCCAATAGCTGAAGCACTCTGAGCGGTTGACAAAAATTAAATCTGCAAAGTACAATTTAAAGTATAAAGCGTAAACCACAATATAAAAGTACATTGTAAAAGCACAACCAGGATAAAACAGAGCAGCAAAGAAGAACAGCAGGAGTACAGAATCAGGTCCGCAGGCCAAATCTGGCCCTCCTGGGTTTTCCAGCTGGACATCCCCGTCCTCTTTTCCTGCCTGCCAATAATTTTGCCCAGTTCTAAATGACTGAAGCACCTCTCCTAAGGTTTAGTTACTGGCAGTAAAACTGTATGCTAAAACATGCTGATATTTTTGGTATTTTGACCCTGTCCCTTTTTCCTTTGACCCCATCCTCCATTGTGTGCTGCCCTCCCACCCCGTCAAAACTGAGAATCCTAAAATGGGGGAGTTTGTCGCCCGATCTCAAGCCATGCAGAAAATGATCTGACCCATCGCTTCTGCTCCATCCTCACCCTCAGAAAGAATTTACTCCTCCTTGGGGAGCTTGAAGGAGGACGCTTAAACATTGAAACTTCAGGTCAGATCCAGAGGCCTGCCGAAACAATGGAGTGCGTACGAACATGTACAGAGTGTATTTTCACTTTTAGTCCTTTGTCTAACTGAGAGATAGCTTTTAGGCAGTCAGACTTTACCCCTAACTATTGGGTTGAGTGGCTGGTCTCAGAGGCTGTACAACAAAACGGATTAATGATCCGTCCATCTGCTGGTATAAAGGTGTGCAAATTTTCCAATTACAAAGAAACAACAACAAAATTCAGAGAAGTAGCCCTGTTAGTATGTTTTAGTTTGCTGCAGCAAAAACGAGAAAGGGCACAATGGTATGGATATTTAGATAGAAAAAAGGTCCTACAACTCCTAGCATGCCCTATGCAAAACATAGGGCATAGGATTGCGCCAAAAGAGTCTTGAAATACATTGTTGCAAATATCTTAGTCATTTCTGATCAATATAATAGCCTGTTCATATCTCACTTAGTACAAAAATATCAGAAACTAATCTGGCTCCCACGCATGAAATTTGGTTGGATCTATTATTTGTCTGATTAAAAAAAAAAACTTGGAAAATCTTGGGTTTAGGAAACGACAGGCAGGACGAAGAAGTGGCTTGCAGTTCTCCAGGCTCCGCCCCTAGCTCTAGTACTCATTTGCTGGTCAAAGGGCTGGAGTCTGTATGGTTCCCTAGTGCCACTTTAGGCTCGTAATTACGCTTGGTACAATCCTCTGACTCCTATACAAAACCAATCTAAGCTCACTCGCCAAATGCCAGCTTGGAATGTCTTTGCTATTTTTTCCTCCTACCCAAAATCCCAATTCCTCCCATTTTTTTTCTTTTAACACCCCACCTGCCAGAGTTCTATTCCAACAGCCTCGGAGGGAGCAAAACAATTATTTTAGGGTCTTTTTTATTTCAAAGTACTGTAATAAAAGAGGGTCTATAACCCAAACTTGTGTTAACTTATTCCAGCTTTTAATTTCTTTCTTATGTATGGGCTCCACTCTTGCCCCGCATATGGATGACTCTAATCTGAACCGGAAATGAGAGCACTTGAAGTTTTTTAAAAAAACATATCTCTTTGTTGCCTATTTGGCGGCCGGAAATGACGTTAGGTTTAGAAGCCTCCGGACTACTTCATTCAAGCTTTTTCGACTCTCATTTGTTTGGGATGAGATTGTTGAGTTGGAACGTGAACGGGCTCCGGGCTGGGGCGGGATCTGCAGGGCTGAGGCTGCTCCTGGATTCGTTGGGGGCGGATGTCATCTGTCTGCAGGAGACCAAGATTACTCGTGAGTGTTGGAGAGGGGCATTCACACGTGCATAAGTGCTGAGGTTGACACCGGGAAAAGGGCGCAAAACCAGATTAACAGCCGTTGTTTTCGACCAGAAGGACTCGCGGGGAGGGGAGTTGTAGGAGGTTTATTTTGGGTTTTGCAAGAGCAACCCTGACAAAATGTAAGCAATCGGTTTGGTCTAGTATAACAAAAAACGCAGCGTGCGTGGGTTAACACCGGCCACATTTTCACATTGTTTGTTCTCCCCCATCCTCTGCCTTTTGTACCACCTGATGAAGAGCTCTGCAGAACCCAAAAGCTTGCACAGTTTTGTGGAATTTTGGTTGGGCCTAATACAGGTATTGCCCAGCTGTGGATTGTGGTCCTCCAGGTATTGTTGGATTCCAACTCCCAGGATGCCCAGTTGTCAGGGATAATGGGAACTGAAGTTCAACAACATCAGGATTCCTCACCCCTAGCCTACAAATTGCATTGTTAGACCAAAACCAAGAACTCAAAACAGTTTTTAGCTAGAATCCTGTGGGAAGGCCAAAAGCAGAGCAGAATAAATTTAGCCATCCCCTGTTGTTGGGGATTTTTTTTTAGTAAACAGATGCTGTTCAGATACGTGCATTATCTGGATGTAGAGGATCCATTCAGCTATTGTGACTCATATCTGTTGAGAGATCTCTTCTAGGGGCTTTTAAGTCCATTACACTGAACTGATCTTTAGATTGGATGTCCAAGGAAGAAGAAAAAATAACAACCCTAACCCGTCTATTTTATTTGCTGTTGTTTCCAAACAGGAATATTACATTTCTGAGCAGGGATTAAAGGATAATTCAGTTCCTTCTTGTCTGCAGTCTTCCTGGTGGAAGTATTGGCAGGCTTCTTCGAGTTAAGGCAACATTATCATGTTGGTCCAAGGCAAACTTTAGCCCACCTTATGGCACTACAGTTTTTAGCCCTGAATATTAAACTGGTTTGACTTTGCAGAGCAGATCTGCCTTGAAGCCAAAAGGTGGCGCTTCATCAAGCATTAAAATGACAACCGAATCTCCAGCATATTCCACCAAATTGTTATACGTTGTTTAGTTTGTAAATTAATTTTCAGGCCAGCTTTCCCCAACCTGGTGCCATCCAGATTACCATTCCCATCACCCCCATGTTGGCTGGGGATGATGGGGCTTGTAGTTAAACAACTCTGGAGGGCACCATGTTGGAGAAGGTTGCTCCAGGGCATAAGACAGCAGGTTTCTCTTCTCAGATGGTGATATTGGCAGGCCCATCTCTTTAGATGTGCGCCTGCACTGTTCATATATAAAGCGTAGGGGGGATTTAAAGAACAAAAGGGGCCGCTGGGGGAAGAGATGCTGAACTTTCCACCCTGCCTACAGCTTACCTCTGGAGCTTCTGACCCCTGTGGCAATGTTTATTTATTTATTTATTGCATTTTTATAGCCAAAGCTATAATAGCCAAAGCTCTCTGGGCGGTTAACAAATATTTAAACCATAACAATTATTCAAAATATAAAACAGCAACAGTATAAAAACATAGCCTATAAGAACACAAGCAGGGTAAAACCAAGCAGCAATACAGATTTAAAATACAAATTTAAAACAGCAAAGTTAAAACTGTTAAAATACTGAAAAAATAAAAAGGCCTTCACCTGGCGTCTAAAAGAGTATAATGTAGGTGCCAGGCAAACCTCTCTAGGAAGCTCATTCTGGGGTGTCACAGCAGAGAAGGCCCTCCTCCTGGTAGCCACCTGCCTCACTTCCTTTGGCAGGGGCTCACGGAGATGGACCCCTGAGGATGATCTTAGGGTCTGGACAGGTACATATGGGAGGAGAAGTTCCTTCAGATAACCTATTCTCCTAGTTGGGCTTCTGGTATTGGAAACCAGACAGGGGACAAGGGTGGGGGGGCATCACTTTGCGACCAGCCTTTCTATTCCCTCTGAGGTGTAGGACGTTCCTGCTTCCGGGTTATACTTTTAATAATTTCCACCAGTTGAAACTGGGGGGGGGGGGGGAACTGTCAGGACACCTGCCTCCACTTTGGGCAGTTGTGTTGTCCTCGCTGATTCACAAAGCTTATATAGGAAGCTGCTACATACTGAGTCAGACCATTGCTCTATTTAGCCCTGTATGGCAGACACTGACTGGCAGCAGCTCTTGAGAGTTTCAGGCAGGATTCTTTCCTCGTCCTACCTGGGGAGGTCAGGATCGAATCTGGAACCTTCTTCATGTAAAGCAGGGGCTCTGTGGCACTGAGCAATGGCTCCTCCCTGCTTCATCCCTTTTTCTCTGTGCCACTGAGACGCCCCATAGGATTAACTAGTTTCTCCTAATCAGTACAGGAGAGTAGCAACAGGAAAATAGACTTTTCTGCTCGGTAGCGTAATAAAACAAACGGACATGTGGGATTGTGTATTCATGATAAAACACAAAAAGAGTTTTTTTATTTATTTGCTTATCATATTTTTACCCTGCTTCTCAGCCAAAGAAGGTTCCCAGAGCGGCTTACAATCAATCCGCAAAAAAGATAGGACCTGCTCTCAGGCTTACAATCTAAAAAAGCCATGACACACAAGGAAAAGGTGTTGGGGAAAAGAGAGAGAGAGAGAGAGAGAGAGAGAGAGTTTAGACCAGCAACAGGGCTGATGGGATGGCCCTGCTCTTTCATCTCCCGAAAGAGAGGCAGACCACCTGGAGCAGGCCCTGGGGTTTCCTTTGCCTGCAACTGTCTCCCTCGCTCTTTCTTCTTCCCCACAGGGTCACGGTCAGTTAGCCCTGGGTGGGGACAGAGACTCCAACCAGAGAAGGCCCTTAATGTTTCCTAAACATTCTATTTTTTTAATCAGCTTATACTTGGTCCTAACCTGTTTACCCCTTCTAAATCCTTTCCCCCAAACCCCACTCGCTAGATGTACACTCATTCAATCCCTAATCCCTAATAATTTTTTAACTGTCAGTTTGCCCTGTTTTAAACCTAAGAATTCTCTCATTCACCAACCTTTCCCACACTACCACTCTGTTATGCCTAACTTACCTGGATAACATTTAACAATTCAAACAAATACATTAACAGGCATATGTTACAGGTGCATTGTCTGGTAGTCCAAAACATCTGGAGGACACAACTCCCATCAGCCCCAGCCAGCAAGGACAATGGTACGGGATTCAGGGAATTCTAGTCCAAAACATCTGGAGGGCACCAGGTTGCCTACCCCTGCTGTTGGGTATACCTGCCTTCCTTACCTGATGCCTTCCAGATGTGGCAAGTGTTATAATTGCATTGTCTGACAGTCCAAAACATCTTACGGGCACAACTCCCATCAGTCCCAACCAGCATGGTGAATGATGAGGAATGCTGGGAGTAATACTGGCATGTAGAGTGTCCATATTTTCCTACTCTTGCCTGCTGCCTCTGTAGCCTGACAAAACAGCCTATGATTCCAGATTCACTAATAATGACAATCCACAGTGAAAACAACCCAGAGTTCACAATCCAACAACAAACCATGAGTTCTCTTCATGGGCTGTTTATGTTAATCCATAGTTCTGGGTTTGCACATAACTGCAACCCAGGATTCAACAACCCATACTCAACCCATACTCTGGCTTGTCATTATGTGGGAACTTTCACGGCGCTGGTGCTTGAGATCTTTTGCAAATAATCCCCCTTCCCACAAGAGGGGTTTTTTTTTTTGGTGGCTATGCCTCCACTCTGATTTAATTCCAAATTTCCGCTTTGTTCTCAGGGGACCTGCTGGAGGAGCCGTTGGCTGTAGTAGAGGGCTATAGCTCTTACTTCAGCTTCAGTCACACTCGAAGTGGCTATTCAGGTAATGGAGTGCTACCAGCGAAAGGATTCAGGCAAGATGGACCCCATTTCTCTGATTGCCCACTTATCAACTGATCCCTGTAGCTGTGCCTTGAGCAGCAACGTCTGCTGCAGCAAATGCTTTGGTTCCATGACAGAAAACCGCCCCCTTGCCCATTGCTGCAGATCAAGCTGCCTTTCAAAGCTGCTTGTACCCAGTTGAAAAGTGGGCAGTACTTCTGTATTATCTCATTTTATGGGCCTTTGCCTCAGATCTTTGCCCTTTTTCCCCCTTCCAGAGCCATGGACAATTTTTTAAAAAAATATCTCGTGTTCCCCAGGTGTTGCAACCTTCTGTAAGAACAGTGCCACCCCAGAGGCAGCGGAGGAAGGCCTATCAGAGCTGTTCACCAAGCACGATGGAGCGGTCGGTTGCTATGGAAACACATGCGACTTCACACCTGAGGAGCTACAGGCACTGGACAGTGAGGGCCGGGCTGTGATCACTCGCCATCGTATTTCGTAAGGACGGGAATTGGGGCAGGGGGCACTGCAGAAAGTTTCCGTGGCTGGCATAGCGTAGAGCAGTGGCCCCCAATCTTTTTTGGATGGGTGGACACATTTGGAATTTTGATAGTGTTGTGGGTGCTCTCACAAAATGGCTGCATTGCTGGGCATGGTGGCCAGTCATTCCGCAGAAGGCGAACTAATGAGACTAAAAGACGCGTAACTTTCTCAAGTACAAGGCGGGGTGTGTGTGCGCTGAGTTCCAAAACACAAATCTTCTCCTTTGAACCCAAATAAAGATGGTGTTTTAATTTTTTTTTAAAAAAAAATTGAAATAAAATAAAAATCAGAAGGGCTTGGGAGCCTGGCAGCTCCAAAAGAAGTCTCCTTGGGTACATCTGGTACGCATGGCCATAATGCTGGAAGGCCCCAGGCATAGAAATAAACAGCAAAATCATAAACATGTTGACTTGGAAATTAATCCCATTGTTTTCAATGGGTCTTACTCCCAGATAATTGTGTGCATAAGATTGTAGCCTTAAGAGAGTGAGCCAGAAATTCCTGATTCCAGTCTAACCTCAGCCAAACATGTACAAGTATCCTTTGGCAAGCTGCCATCTATCTCTTGGCTCTCCCATTTGTGATCGGGTCTAATAGTACTGACCTACTTTGCAGGGCTGTTGAGAAGGCATCTTTGCAAAATGTCTAACTTAGGGAATTTGCTGCCAAGTGACGCGATGAGGACTGTTGATTTCATGTCCTCCTGGGCTTCCTTGTGGCATCAAGCTGTCCACTTTTGGAAACCAGATGCTGGGCTAGATGGCTTAGAGTGATCGCTCCTGCCTTTCTCTACATGGAAAAATCCCTTTCAGCAGTAGAGAAAGGCAGCCTCTTTCTACTGCTGAAAGGGGAACCCCCTGCTCTTATCTCTGATGGGAGATAGGAGCGGGGTTTCCTTCCCCCACACCTTAAAGGGAGACAGGGCTTGGTCTGCGGATTAGGTCCACAGGCTAGAGATTCCCCATCCTTTGAATAGAAGGAGCTTGAGATTTAGTAACCGAAACCTTGTTACATATGTGTGCCTTTCCATTCACTACAGCACTTCGGAACAGCAGGAGACCACCCTGACGGTCATCAATGTGTACTGCCCCCGTGCTGACCCTGAAAAGCCAGAACGTGGGGACTTCAAGCTGCGATTCTACCGTCTCCTTCAAGCTCGGGCTGAGGCTCTTCTTAGAGCTGGAGGGTATGTGTCGCTTCTGCTATTGGCACAGTCACATGCAGGGCGAGCCTACGTGTTTTACTCTGACATATGTCCCACTGAGCTCAATGGGTCTTACTCGCTAGTAAGGGTGCTCTTAGCATTGCACTGTAAGGAGCCAAATGGTCTCATTTCTGCCCCAAACTAAACAGCCCCCTGCCCCTGTTCTGTCAGCTCCATCCTGGTCTCCAAAATGGGGAGAATGATGCCATTCTGAATAGGCTGACCATATGAAAAGGAGGACAGGGCTCATGTAACTTTAACCGTTGTAGAGAAAAGGGAAATTTTCAGCCGGCGTCATTTGTATGAAATTCCCTCTTCATTACAACAGTTAAAGCTGCAGGGGCCCTGCCTTCTTTTGTATCTGGGCACTCTAGTATAGCGCCTGCAACTTTAATTGTTGTGATGAAGAGAGGATTTCACCAGGTACTAATTGAATACAAATGACGCTGGCTGAAATTCCCTTTTCTCTGCAACTGTTAAAGTTACATGAGCCCTGTCCTCCTTTTCATATGGTCAGCCTAGCCATTCTACCTTACAGGGTTATTGTAAGAGTGATTGGAAATGGCTGTGAAAACATTGGGAACACTAAGAGTGCTATGTAAACACTGCTGTTTCTTAATTGTTGTTTTTATTCCAAGTTTTATCTCCTCCCTGTCCAAGCTGGCTTCCAATCCACTATCCTTCTCCCAGATTAAATATATTGAGCAAATGCATTGAGTGTTAAGTGCAGGATGACCCTTGATCCTGCCAGGCCTCTCCTGGGACAGGTGCAACTCCCCCGGCGGCAGTCCTGCATTACAGATTGCTCAGGGTCTTAACCTGGCGGCTCTTCGCTGCTCTCCTGATCTGGAAGGGTTAGGAGTTTGTTGGGGCATGAGCAGTGTCAGGAAATCCTTCTGTCCTTCTTGTTAGGGAAACCTTGAAGCAGAAACTACCTGTGCGGTGGTGGCGGCGGTGTTGGGTTCTGCTCCAAGTTCCATTGCTGTCTGTGGCAAGGTAAATAGCTAAGAGGAGCAGGGCCTTTTCCATTGTGGCACCCTGCCTGGGGGGTTAACGGTGAAATCCTCCCTAGTTTTGGAAGGCTTTTCAAGACCATGGGGTTTTTTTTGGTGGGGAGTTAGAACTCTTGATTATTTCATGTTTAGCTATTCTGTGTGTGTGTTTAGGATTGCCTCTCAAATGTTTTATCTTTGCATTTTATCCTTTTGTGTCAAAGCTTTCTCTTATTAGTTTGTTCCCTGGCACAAGAGCCCGTGAGTGGTCTATAGCAGGGGTGGGCAAAAGGAAGATCTGGATCTGGTAGATCTCCAGGTGATTATAAATGTATCGGCAAGGGTTTCTAACCTCTAGCAGCAACTAAAAGCCTCTCCTTCCTTCGTGAAACACAGAAAAGTGTGGGTGTGTAGGTTGTACGAAAAGGCTAAGCGCTCAGTTCTGGTAATGAAAACAAATCTCTAGGCTGGACATATTCATCCTTGACCCGTCTTTAATTCTAAATGTACATGTTTGCCCCACTGAGGGACTATGTAAACACTGAGTTTCTGTTGCTGGATTTTGGGGATTTAGTAAAGAAAAAGACACACCAAAGTAGAGCCTGCAAGCCTGAAGTCTGCTCACCCCTAGGCTCTGGAGCTCCCAAGATGTGGTTTTAAAAACACCGTGCTGGTGGATGGAGGCATAAGTGAAGCCACAACTGGTTTTAGCTCACCAGAGGCCAGGGCCTGCTGGATCCAGGTTGTATGTAGGGTCAATAGAGAAAGAGAGAGAAATAGACATGTTTAACTCCAACTCCTATGCAAAATGCCTGGTTTGTTGGTTAAAGATCTGATTCCGAACCTGAAGCAGAATCACAAATCAGAAGATGAGCAAGGATTCAATCAGCAGGGTGGGGGTTGAAGGTCATTTCCCCCCCCCCCCCCGAGGAATACAAGGAGACTCTGTGGGCCAGGTGGGGAAACTCCACAGGTCAGATCAGACTTGCAGGCTGGAGGTTCCCCATCTCTGCTGTAAGGGATGGTAAAATACCCTAGAGTTGGCAACCCTAGAGGGTTAGAAGGAAGGCTAGAAATACAAAAATAACTAGTAAGAGAAATAAGAATCAAACCACACTCACTCTTGTGCTACATTACTTTCATACTGAGCTGAGACAAGGCTTTGTTTTTCCTCTACCACCTTCTGTGTGTGCTGGCATACAGTGTGAATGCTCATAGAACAATCTTTCCTAGTCCGCTGCCCTCCAGCCAACTGGTTGAGAATGATGGGAGTTACAGTCCAGCACAACTGGGCAGCACCAGGTTGGGAAGGGCTGCCTTAACCAATCAGTCTCTTCGGCCAAATGGTTGGTGTGGCTCTGCCTCCGTGGCTTTAGCGTGGCATTCACTGCCAAGGATCCAATGCGTGGCTCTAAACATTGGGCATGGTGCTTTTGGCCCAGAGAGGGACAGCGGGAGCTGCAGGTCCTAATCCCATCTATTGGGGAGGTGGTTGGGGGGGCCTAGCTAAGAAGTGGAGGGTGCCCTTGGCATGCAGAAGGTTCCAGGCTTAGGGTGGAGTCTCCATTTTGCTCATCCTGCTGACGGAGCAATTCCTGCCAAAACAGAGAAGTGGGTGGTCGATTCCCTCTTCCCCCCTCTACACCCTCAAAATTTGCCTAGTAGGGTTGGGGAGAGAAGATTTTGGGCAGGTGCACACAGGGAGGGGGAGCGTTTGGGAGAAGCGGAAGTGCTAGGGCACAGCACGGCTGTCTGAGGCTCAGGAAACCGTTGCTACAGGGACAGACGGTGTCGCTTGGTTTGAGCCAGCGGTCCATGTTTCCTCTGGTGCAGGGATGAGGAATGTGTGGCCCTCCTGATGTTGTTGAACTGTAACTCCCATCATGCCTCACCATTGGCTGTGCTGGCTAGGACTGATGGGAGTTGCGGTCCAACATCTGGAAGGTTCACATTCTCCCACCCCTGCTCTAGCGTAGGCCAGGCTTGTGGCTGGGATTGAGTTTTCCCTTCCTAATGCATCTGATGTTGCTGCAGAGATGTGACGGGTGACTTTTGATTTGCATTGTGGGGAATAGGGATGAGTGGGGGTCGCTGCCTGTTCGTTATTACCCTTGGAGTAATGCTGACTTCTTCTTTTCCTTCTAGCCATGTGGTTATCCTGGGAGACATCAACACCGCGCACAAGCCCATCGATCACTGTGACCCAGGAGATCTGGTGAGCCACCTGCCTGCTCTCACTCAGCCTCCCGTCTCCATACTGTATGGGGCATGGAAGTGAAAGAGGTCTGACCCCCTTGCTCTAACGTTTCCATTGTCTCCTGCAGGAGTCCTTTCAGGAGCATCCTGGGCGCCGCTGGCTGGACAGTTTCCTCTGGGAGCCGGGCAAGGATTTCCAGGATGGGAAGCTCTTTGTTGACACGTTCCGTTTCCTGCACCCTGATCAGGAAGACGCCTACACCTGCTGGTGCAATGTCACGGGGTCACGGCACCTCAACTACGGCACCCGCATCGACTACATCCTGGTTGATGGCGCTCTGGCATCATCAGAGCTGAAGGACGCCCAGCTCCTGCCGGAAGTGTGGGGCTCTGACCACTGCCCTGTACAGGCGGTGCTGAAAAGTGTCTGCCTGGCTGCTCCCCGCTGCCCACCCCTCTGCACCCGCTTCCTGCCCGAGTTTGCTGGCACCCAGCAGAAACTCAGCCGCTTCCTGGTGAAAGTGGAGCGGACCGGCCTGCTGGAGAACAGCCAGAAGCGAAGTGAGGCTGCGCCCCGTGCTGAGCGGGGCTCCAAGAAGAGACGGACTGGCCCGCTGCAGAAGGGGCAAGGGGATTTGCGCAGCTTCTTCAAAACCGGAAACCTCAGGGATGGAGACAGTGACGGTGCCAAGTGCCGAGCGGACGTGGGTGTGATAGAAAGGACAGTAGAGGGTTCTGGGAAAGAAACTGACACTGCGGAAAGGCCAGCTGAGGAAAGCAGGGCAAAGGAAGTTGCTGGCGTGAGCCAGGCGCCCATGAGGAGTTTGAGAAAGGAGCCTGTGGTAGGTCTGACCAGTGGGGAAGCTGTGAGTGGCGGGGAGGATGCATTTCCCTCCAGGCCAAATCAGTCTGCTGCTTTATGGAAGTCCCTGCTGCCGGGCCCTGCTCGGCCACCTCACTGCAAGGCCCATGGGGAGCCCTGTGTCCTGCGGACGGTAAAGAAACAAGGCCCAAACTGTGGGCGGCGGTTTTATGTCTGCGCCCGGCCTCTGGGGAAGGCCTCCGATCCTCGCTCCCGCTGTGACTTTTTCCTGTGGGCCAGTCAGGGCAATCCATGAATTAGAAAGGGAACTAAAATGAGGGGAAGTCTCCCATGACTCCCAAACTGGAAAGACGTGCTCGACTTTGGTTGGTTGGGATCACTGTTGGCCCACCTCCTGAGAAAGAAAGAAGGGGCCATCCTCTGTGGCCTATCGAGGCTCCGGCTCAATGCCAGGTCCTTGGAGCACTCAGGCCAGGAATTTCTGTGGGCCCCCCGCTTGGGGTGGGCCTATGGAAACTTGCCTTCACACTAGAACAGCTTGGGGTCTCGCCTTGGATCACTCACAAGTTCTGCAGGCCCTGATGCCAGAGGAAAAGGAGTGTTAATTAAGCGGCAAGAATTTCAAACGATGAATCTGACAGATGTTCTCCAGCAGTCGCTCTTACTGCAAGTTGCCTTTCTCCTCTTTTCCCTACATGCCCCAGCTTTTTTGGTGGGGGAGAGAGAAGAATCTTTTCTACTTTTGATAAAATAAAGATGTTGGTTTTAAAAAAGTTTCCTTCCACATTTCCTCTGTAGGATGGGGAAAGTAGGATGTCTCGGGCAATATCAAAGGCTGCCCATGCACTAGCAGGACTCAGTGGTAGCGTAACAAGAAGCTAGTGGATCCTTAAGGAAATGGAAATGAGTAGAGATGCCCATTTCTGGAATGGGGCAGGTTGGCAAAACTTGCAGAACGGAGCTTCACTGACCTGTGCCTGTCTGGAAATGAGTATTTCTGGGGTTGCTTTAGGGAGGGCTAGCTTCCTGTTGCGCTAGCGCTGAGTCCCTCTGGTGCAACAGAAACGGAGGGGGGCACAGCACCAGTTCTGCATACCACCCCGTATATTCTTTGAACGGAGAATGGGTAAAAGAAATTGGTCCCACTTTAACTGTGGGAATGGGCAGTGTTGTCTTGGTGAAGTACAAGTTTTATTGTGTGCTTCAGCTACAATGGCTGACGGAGTAGGTCAGGCCCGCTAAGCCATGGCTAGGCTGCTGACCCTTTCGCAGCAAATGGTTAGTGAGCATGTGGTTATGTAGCCACCATGGTTAGGAATGGTTCACACGATACGCTAACCCATGTGTTCGCTCAAAATGCTTAACCACTGTGCCGTAGCGTGTTGTCGAAACAGGGTCAGCGAGGGTATGCAAGAGGCTGTCCCCTGGAAGAGCCCTGCCAGCCTGGGATGTTTAGGTTCTATGACATGGTTTAAACCCAGCTCCCTGGGTCCCTCAAATGACCAACCCCTCTTCCCCTAGCATGACCCCCTTTCCCTTGGCCCCCAATTGTTTGGTGGTTTCCTGGCTTGTCTGCTGTTTTCTCTCAATTCTAAAAGTTTGAATTAGATCCCTAAAGGCTTCATCACTGGTGGCAAGAGCTTCAAGTTAAAACCATGGTGATATTTTTGATTCCCTCCCCCCCCCCCTTCTGCCTTTGGCTCAGCCCCCTTTTTCCTTCGGAATGCGGCCCCCACCCCAAGCTCCTCCAAAACGAAATTTGGCCCTGTTGCTGAAAGAGATTCAGCAGCCCTGTTCTATCAAAAGCAGTGAAAGATAACGAACACAGTGGGAGAGGTTTATTGTATTCAGATGCCCCCCTTCCTCTTGTGTGGCAGCGTCAGCGTTAAGGATGCAGGCTGCTGCTCCTGTCGGGTTTGGGGCCTCGGTCCCCCCGTGTGGGGCCGCGGCAGGCCTCAAGCGGCAAGCGTGATGTAGCGCGGCCCCATGTTCCCAAAGTAGTCCCGCTCCCACTCGCTCATGAGGGAAAAATGGAGCGGGCGGCGGCAGAAGTTGCACTCGGGGGAGGCTGGGGCCTGCAGAGGCAGACCCACCTCCTGCCAGGCTGCCAGGAGCTTCTCTGGAGAGGAATAGAAGAGAGAAAGGAAATATTTTAAAAAGTGGCATTTTCAGCTTGCTGTGGGCCGCTGCCAGGTTGAACATAATCTGGACCTAGAAACAGCTTGGAATTGATGGTGATGCCCCCGAAGCTGCCAAAACTACCATTCTGAAGAGGAGTCAGTGCCCTGTTATAGTCCATGACACACACAGAGGCAAACTTCATACTGGTACCGGACTAAAATTCACGAGAAGCCCTCTCCCCAACCCCGCTTGGGGACTTAGGGTTATGCCGTCATTTACCCAGGAGTGCAGGAAAATGTTTTTTTTTCTGAGAGTCTCAGCTTTCATTTAAAAGAAAAGGGGTTGTGTGAGGGGAGAAACAAGTTGCTAGTCCCTTAGGGTTGAGAAGATGCTTTCCAGGAAGTCTGCAGAATTAGCTAGCCCATTTTTTTTTTATTAGCCCACCTACCTGTGCACAGCAATGTTATATCATTTGTGGGCTTAAAGCGGGGAGCGGGGGGGGGGGATGACTTTTGTAGATTCTACTGCGCCTGGTCATCTAGTGGCAATTCTGAATTGCCATAGGTGTGTAGCTGTTGACAAATTTGCATGTGTGGGGGGCAATGGCTGGAGAAATCTCAGAAGAGGTGTCTGAACAGGATTCCAGTGTTCACAGGGCAGGGTGTCAGGGCCCTGCATAGTTGTATTTCTCTCCTCTTGACTAACAAAGCCCCCAAATGAGAAAGAAGATTAATCACTCCATCTGATGTTTAGGAATAAGCATTGTGGCTTATGTTGCCATAGCAACACCATTCATGCACAAGAGGGAGATATCAGCAGGCTCAGGAGAATCCCAAAGTTTGCAAAAATATGGGGGGAAAACTTTGGGGGGGGAACCCTAATAGCAAGGGGACCTCAAAAACAGCCCAATGTTTTTGGGCTGAGCATGCTCAGTGGCCATGGAGTGCTTGCTGACTGAGGGAACCTGGAAAATCCAGTACGTGTGAATGGAATGAAGCATCCAAAAGAGCATGGCTGGCTGGAATAATGAACGGGTGCACTCCACACTGCAACATTTTGTTGCAGTTGCCAATTATGTTTCTTGATTTGCATCATATATACAGAGTTGCAGCTCCCCCCCTCCCCCCCCCCCCCCTGGGTGCACAATGTCAGGGTTGTTCACTGCTGAGTACACTCAGGCCTGGCAACAGAATCTGACGATTTTTGTCTTCAATAAGAACTTTCTATGGATCCCATATCTGAATGGATCTTCCTCAAAAGAGAGAGAAGGATGACCCAGGAGCGATGTTATATATTTCTTCTTCTAAAAGACATCAGGCTCCATTATATCTCTGAGGAGCAGTTCCAGTCAAAGCGCATTGGGCTTCTCCTGACTGTTGTTCCAAAAGAATAAACCTTCCCATCAGCAGTTTGAGGCTTGCCTCTCTTCGCATGTTTCCCCCCCTAGAAGGTCCTACTTGCTCCTGTCCGACATTTTTGGCTCTATGTTAAAACGTAGCAAGATACAAGTGGGAATCGTGTAACCTGCTATGTGAACCAGGTTCTGGCTCGTGCACTTCCCTCTCCTCCTGCAATGTCCATGGTGCCGATGACTCACCCACAAAGTAGCCCATCATGGGTGGGGTGTGGTGGGGTGAGGGGGCCAGCCGTAGCAGCTCCTCCCCCCGAGGCACGGTAGGGTAATTGATGGCTTGGACATAGATGCTGTATTCAGACAGGAGCAGGTCACAGAGGCGGGTGTTCAGGGCTGCATCTCCAACCTGAGGAGGAGAGAACCACACAGCTGAGAAAGCGAACCAGGAGCGCTGGTCTATTCATTCTCCCGCCCCACCTTTTGGTCCTGTAAAGCTGGGGTATGATCCAGGCAAATTCAAGTGCCGTCAGGTCCCATGGATTTGAATGGAAGAGGGGTAAACGTGCGCTTAGCTGCTTGTATTTTGTCATGTCATGAACGCTGATTGCATCATCATCATCATCATCATCATCATCATCATTATTATTATTATTATTATTATTCATTTCTAGCCCATCTTCTTCCCTATTGCAAGGAACCCAAGGTGGCATACATGGTCTCCTCTCTATTATCCTTATGACAACCCTGTGAGGTAGATTAGGATGAGGGTCAGTGACTGCCCCAAATTCACCCAGTGAGATTCATGGCCGAGTAGGGGCTAGAACCCTGATCTCCTGAGTCCCAGTCCTGCACTCTAACCACTACAGCACACTGTCCATTCATGTTCATAAAACATTATTATTCCCAGTGCTTCAACTTGGTTGCCTGGTGTCCTCCTCTCTTTGTCGCTATTGTACAGATGACCACTGCCCTCTCCTCCACCCTCACCCCTAATGCCAGAGGCCCCTTTGTGTGTCTTGGACATACATACCCTTATAGGGATGATGTGACTGGGGCAGCTGACCACAGGCAGCCCCGCATCCATGAGCAGCTGGCGCATGTGCTTGACGTTGCGCTGGTGGGCACGGCGCAGCGCCTGCCCCTCAGCACTCTTCAGGATCTGGACCGATTCCAGGGCTCCAGCCAGTGCCATGGGGGGCAGGGAGGTGGTGAAGATGAACCCGGCAGCGTAGGAGCGCACGGTGTCGATAAGGGACGCAGTGCTGGCCACATACCCACCCACACAGCCAAAAGCCTTCCCTGCAGGGGAAAGGGAAGAAAAGACACACATTAGTCAGCGGTGTGCCTCTGGATATTTTAAGTTACAACTCCCATCTGCCATAGTCAGTGGTTGGGGATTGATAGGAGTTGTTGTCTGAAACATCTGGAGAGATTGGGGAATCCCTATGCCGCTGTGTACTCTGCAATCCAAACCACACCCCCCAAAATATAATTCTGCACCAAGGCAATCCAAATTCTGTACGGAGAAAAGCTGGACTCTCAAACCTGTCTTCATTACAGACTGCACAGAGAAAGAGCATCACAGGTCTTATTTCGCACCATCCTTTTCCACTTGGGATGGAATGAGGCAAGGAGGCATGCAGGGTATTGAAGCCCTGTTCTCGCCACTCGATACCTTATTGCCCACCTCTCTTTGGTTTCTGAGATTTCAGCACACATTCTCTGGCCACAAAGGACTAGAAACATGTATTTATAGCTACAAGGGTTGCATGCATTTGCAGATACAAAGGACTAGGAATCTGGTCTTTACAAACAAACAAAAAACAGATTCACAATGAGCTGAATTTTCTGCAACAGCCTCACGTTTTGTGGGGTTCCTCCCTACCACGCAGTGAACTGCAGCATGCGCACAACCCTGCCTATACGTCAGCTCTGTTTCAGGGGGGCTGAATCTTGCTTGAGGGCCGTGAGTTGCCCTTCTCCAGGCAACCGTGAGGCACAGCTCCAAGCACCCTTTGGAAAGGGTTGAGCTTCCTCTGCACAGCACCACCCTGCCTACAACGTCATGTCCTATAACCCTGGGGTCTCCAGCTTGGTGGGTGGGGACCGCTGTACCGGCCCCACTAGGCTCCTCGACCCTCCTGAGCTTTATTTTGTAATATTTTAATTTTAAAAAGATTTTTTAAAAAACAACAACACTGGGGGTCTGACAAGCTGCAAATAGAAGCGCCGTGTTTAGTTCCAAAAATTTCTCTGGGCCCCATAGGCATTGTTTGAAAAGGAAAGAGTACGCCGTGGGGGGAGGCAGTCGGGAGTGTCCTGGAGGGCTAGAGGGAGTTGCAGAGCAAGAAAGGGTGGTTTGCCTGTGTGTGCGAATGCACAAGTATGTTGTGTGTGGCCTGGTTTTGTGTGTGTGTGTGTGCATTCCATTTTGGGGTGGGTGGGGGTGTCTCGCCTGTGTGTGTGTTTTTTCTCTGAACCTCACCAGGTTGCCTTTGGTGAAACGGGTATTTTGTTGTGCTTTGTAGGGGCGCTTATATGATTTGGCATTTGGGGCTCAGACCCCACCTCTGCCTCGTGCTCAGTTTCTGGGTGAAGTTGCTTGTCGCTTTGCCTTCTGTGAAACGTACGTCGGAGCAGAAAACGACAGAGTGGGTTTGTGCTTTGGAGCTCAAAGTGCAAGTAACCTTGGCCAAGTCATTTTTCTTTTAGCCTCAACAGTTTGCCTTCTGGGAATCTTTCGTTTTGTTACTGGCCACAGCCACCACGGCACCCATTTTATGAATCGGCCAGCCATTTTGTGAGAGCTCCCACAGCACTCAAATTTCCAAATGTGCCCACCCACCCAAAATGGTGTGGTGGGAGACCCCTGTCCAATCCCATTGTAGCACATCGTCTTACCTCACCCTCTGCTGCTCTTGGCACGGCCCTCCCACTGAAAACCTCCTTGAATGCACACACTAAGGTCCATCTCTCTTCCTCTTGTCCCCTCCTCAATGGAATTGGCTTTCCCAAACTCACCCAGTGTGCCGGAGACTATGTCTATCTTGCCCATCACTCCGTCACGTTCTCCAACACCGGCCCCATGGGCCCCATAAAGTCCCACAGCATGGACCTCATCCACAAACGTGATGGCTCCATAGCGGTGTGCCACGTCGCACAATTCCTCCAGTGGGCAGATGGCGCCTATGGACAGAGAGGACTTGATGTGAAGAATTGGCGACCCTGGCTGGCTTGCAAGGGACCCTGCAAAGTAAAGCTTTGAAGACTAGAGCTCTTCACTTTGATCATGGGTCAGGCTGTTTTCGTACATTTTGGTGCCCTGGATGGAAATAGGAAAAAGGTGCTTTCTTCCTAAACTTGCTCTCCCCCATCATCCTGCACTATATCCTAGACTGCTGGTCTCTCCTGATCTAGTAGTAATAATAATAATAATAATAATAATAATAATAATAATAATAATAATATTTATAACCCGCCTCTCCCTCCGGATAGAGGTGGGGAACAACAACAATATAAAACACAAAAATCACAAAACAGTTAAAAATTTTAAAAACAAGAAAAAAATACATCATTAAAAACACCTTAAAATTCATCTGGATAGGCCTGCCGGAAGAGAGCAGTCTTCACGACTCTCTTAAATTCATGAAGACTGCTAATTTGTCTAATCTCCTCCAGCAGACCATTCCACAGTCTGGGAGCGGTGGAAGGTCCTCTGGGTAACACTCGTCAGCCTAGTTCTGGCTGATTTGAGTAAGTTCTTCCCAGAGGACCTGAGTGTGCGGGGTGGATTGTATGGGAGAAGGCGATCCCGCAGGTAACCTGGACCCAAACCATGTAGGGCTTTAAAGGTAATAACCAACACTTTATACTTCGCCCGGAAACTGATTGGCAGCCAATGAAGCAATTTTAAAACTGGTGTAATGTGATAACTCCTAGATGTACTGGTGACCAACCTGGCTGCCATATTTTGAACAAGTTGAAATTTCCGGACTAGGCATAAAGGTAGCCCTATGTACAGCGCATTGCAGAAGTCGAGCCTCGAAGTTACCAGCGTGTGCACTACCGTCTTTAGGTCTTCCAACTCTAGGAAGGGGCGCAGCTGGCGTATCAGCCGAAGTTGATAGTAGGCACTCCTGGCCGTCGCATCTATCTGAGCTGTCATTTGGAGCAACGGATCCAGGAATACCCCCAAGCTGTGAACACAGTCTTTCAGGGGGGGTGTAACCCCATCCAGAACTGGTTGACACACCTCCAAACCCAGGTTGGGGCCTTTGACAGCGAGTACCTCCGTCTTGTCTGGATTCAGCTTCAGTTTGTTTTTCCTCATCCAGCCCATTACCGCCTCCAAGCATTCATTCAGAGGAGACACACTATCCTTAGCTGATGATGTTGTTGAAAGCATAGAGAAATATATTTGGGTGTCATCAGCGTATTGATAGCACCCCGCCCCATGCCTCCGGATGATCTCTCCCAGCAGTTTCATGTAAATGTTAAACAGCATTGGGGAAAGGATGGCACCTTGTGGTACACCACATAGCAATTCCTTTTTTGAAGAGCAGCTATGGAACCTGCCCGAGAGATAGGATCGGAACCACTGAAGCACAGTGACCCCGATTCCCAATTCCCCCAGGCGCTCCAGAAGGATACCATGGTCGATGGTATCGAAAGCCGCTGAGAGGTCCAGGAGTACCAGCAGGGACACACTCCCCCTGTCAATACTGAGGCGTAGATCATCCACTAAGGCGACCACAGCAGTCTCAACTCCGTATCCTGCCCTGAAGCCGGTTTGAAATGGGTCTAGAAAATCAGTGTCATCCAAGACTGCCTGGAGTTGGAAGGCCCTAGTGAGACCTTGTTTACTAGTTGGTGCGGTTAGGTAATTAGATTAGACTTAATGGTCTTACAGGGCGGGTGGGCTCTTTAAATGCTGTTATGCATTAAGCCAGCCCAGCAGCATTTGAGGGCCCTCCTGTTCATTCAATTGAGTGGGGCCCTTGACCTCTGCCCCAAAGTCTTTCCCTGATGGCACCACTCTTCCTACTACCCACCTGTGGAGTCTTTCATGAGCCTCTTGGTGGATCTTCCTTACCTCACAAATCGCAGTGGCTCACTGCCGCTCACCCTCATCCATACGTTGTTCCTGTCCTGTGACCCACCAGACCTGTCAGCCACTCTCTGGTGTTGCTGCTGGGAGCCCCTGCCCCCCACTGTCAGATATTTGGCACTGTGGCAGCAGACCCTCCGCCCTTGCTTCATCTGCTGCTATTGCAGCCTAAGTGCCCTCACCTACTAGGGCAGGGGTGGGGAACCTCAGGCCCAGGGGCCAAACCTGGCCCTCCATGGTTCCCCAGAAGGCCACCCCTTCTTTCCCTGGCCCCACCCCTTTCCCCCAACCACTTTGGTGGTTTCTCAGCTTTGGTGCAGCTTGTTCCATGGTCTAAGAGCTTGAAATGCCTCTCCTAAAGCTTAGTTACTGGCAGAGAGAGCTTTAAGTTAAAAGAGGCTGGCGTTTTAGACCCGCACACCACCGGAATGCGGTCCCCGAAAGCTTCTCCAAAATTGAATTTGACCCTCAGGCTGAGGGAGGTTCCCCACCCCTCTCCTGGGGTCACCAGCTCTGATGCAGGACGGGGATGATATGATGAAGGAATAAGAGCTGAGACTGAGCGACACAAAGGGCAATCATTACCGTCCATGGAGTGCACCGTCTCAAAGGCGACAATCTTAGGTGTGCTGGGGTTGGCCTTGCTCAGGAGCTCCTCCAGGTGTTTGGGGTCATTATGCCGGAAGACAAACTTAGGCACTCCGCTGTTTCGGATGCCCTGGATCATGGAGGCGTGGTTCCCAGCGTCCGAATAGATCTCGCACCCTGCAGGAGAGAAAGGAACCTCGGAGTAATGCTGCCTCAGCCCTACTCCTGCCCCTAGCTGGGAAGGAGCAGGGGTGCCAAAGTTCTCCGGCCTGGCCCTGAGTCTGAGTCACTGCATCGTTACCTGGCAGCATGCGGGCCAGAGTGAAGAGGGTGGAGTCGTTGGCCACGAAACAAGAGGAGAAGAGCAGGGCAGCATCTTTGCTGTGCAAGCTGGCCAGTTCTTGCTCCAGATCCACGTGGAACTTGCTGGTGCCAGAAATGTTTCTGGTGCCTCCAGCCCCTGCTCCGTAAAGCTGCAGAGTGTCCCTGGAGTGGAAGAGGTGAGTGAGATCCTCTCACAGAGCTGAACACTAGACGGGATGATGGAGATCCATGATCAGATCTCTCTTACATTTTTGTGGGGTGGGGGCTGATTCAGACTGGGGCTGTGGAGCCAGGGAAGGGGGGATTGACACTTTTCCTGTGGGCCATTCTCCCAACGTAAAATTATCTCTCCAACCTTGGAAACGTCAATTTGCAACCTTAGAGAAAACTTATGGGTAAGTATTTAAGGGGCTTTACATATTTTTGCTACTTGTAGGCTGCCCCATAACAGAATGTTTTGGGGGCGGCTTACAGGCTAAAACAATTTTTTATAATAAAAAAAAGTTATAATAAAATGCACCAGATAAAACACATGTTGATTAATAGTTTTACTGGAATGGGGAAGGGGACATTTTTCGGGGTACTGTGGATCGGGGGGAGGGGGCGGGGTGAAGTGGAGAGGACAGCAGCTTGCTTGCCACACTGAGACCCAGTGTAGTGATTAAGAGTGCTGGACTGGGACTCGAGAGATCTGGGTTCTAATCTCCACTTGGCCATGTAGCTCACTGGGTGGCTTTGGGCCAGTCACTGACTCTTGGCCTAACCTACCTCACAGGGTTATTGTGAGGATAAAGTGGAAAGGAGGAGGGATTATGTATGCTGCCTTGAGCTCCCAGGAGGAAAAGTTAAAATCCCATGCAACACTGGAATGCGGCCCCCGAGAGCTCCTCCAAAATGGAATGAGGCCCTCGGGCTGAAAGAGGTTCAACATCCCTGTCCCTGAGAGTTTGGGAGAGGGGTTGTGCCAGAGATGAAAATGTATTGCCACTCACTGGATGGCCTGCAACACTCGGGGATGGCGACTCATTCCCATGTAGTCGTTGCTGCACCAGACGGACACTTCTTGCGCTTCAGCCTGGGAGCCAGAGTAGTCCTCAGCAAAAGGGTAGGCATCAGCCCGGCGATTCACTGTCTTGAAGACCCGGTAGGTGTGATCTTGCTTCTTTGCCCAGATCTTGGCTTCAAAGAACTCATCATAATCAAACGTGGTGCTCCCTGTGAGGAAACCAGATAGGGCAGGTTTACCCTTCTCAGGTACCTCTCTTGATTTCTCTATGGTTGATGAATGACAGCTGAAAGGGTGATTAGCGCTGACTGAAAAGGTTCTATTTAGTGTGAGTGGGCGGAGTCAGGGGCAGGCTTTGATTAGTCATGGGGAGGAGTCTGGTTAATATTTTGTAGGTCAGGGGCGGAGCCTGATAGTTTGGAACAGGTAAGGAGCAGAGCCTGGCATGTGATAGGTGGGGAAGTTTTAAAAAGCAGTAGCCTTTGGCAAGTAAGGGGCAGGGCCTAGCACAGCTGTCTGAGAAATTTTGGGAGGCCTCTAAAAGAAGGGGAATGAGGGGGTACAACGTGGCAGATGACAACTTTTGCGACAGGCAATTCCACCCCGTCTCTGCATTGGGAGGGACAACTGGAGCATTCTATTAAATCCCCATACAGAGTTGCAACAGAATCACCTGCTCTAGGAGGAGGCTACCTGTTGCGTCTCTGCATGAACAGCTTCCCTGGGTTTGCATCCTTTCAATCAAAAATCATGTGTAAAACAACAGCAACATAGGCATAGTCCCAGCAGATGGCCTCCTCTGAAGCTAAAAGTAAACCTGTAAATGTGAAGCACGCCTCCCATTTTTAATTCAGAAAATGGAAGCGTGCCTCAGTCCTGAGAAGTTTGGGGTGCTTAAGGTGCAATCCTATGCATGCTTAGACAGAAAAAAACCCCTACAACTCCCAGCATTCCCCAGCCCTTAATAGGGGAATGCTGCCCTTAATTGCTGGCCACGTGGGCCTATCCCTGCAAGCTCCCCATGTCATCGAAGTAACGACTGGGACCGTCCCCATCGACTGACCTGGCATGTTGTCCCGGATGAGGTGCGATGCTTGGTCGGAGTCGAGCAACTTCCTCTTGAGGCTGGATTGCACCTCTCTGATCAGGGAGTTCAACACTCCTGGAGAAAGGGGCAAGGCGGTCAGTAAAGGGGGCGATCTGAGAGACCTTCTCCCTCCCCCCTCGCTAGCTCGGTGACGTGGGCCTTGCTCCTCACCTGACTTGAAAGGTCTGACATCTTCCTGGACCTCGGGTTTTGCTTCGTGCACGAAGGAATTCTGGCCGCTTCGGCGCTCCGACTCCATGAAAGGGCAGTGGGTGGTAGGGAGAGCCACAGCCTGCGCAGTTGAGCCTAGAGGGAAAATTCATGGTTTCTCTTGAAAGAAGCCTATCCCTGGGATGGGGAACAGGTGACCCTCCACGTGTTGTTAGACTGCAACTCCCATCAGCTCTAGCCAGTGGAGAAGAATGATAGGCATTGCAGTCCAACAACATCTGGAAAGCTACACATTCCCCATCCCTGGCCTATCCCATTAGGCCTTAGAATTTACCAAAGCTGGACACCAGTTCAGACTAGTTCTCCAATTAGTCCAGTACTGTCTACTCCAGAGGTGTTGAACCTCTGTTGAAATGGGCCAAAATTCCATTGTGGAGCAGCTCTCAGGGGCCACTGTCCAATGGTGGGTGGGGCCAGAGGCGGGGCTAAAAACACCAGCACATTTTAGCTTATAAAGGTCTAGTTGCCAGTAACTGAGACTTAGGAGGGGCACGTCAATCTTTTATGATTGCCGGGCTGGATTGGGATCCCAAAGGGAGTTCTACACACCTAGTCTGCTCAGACTTCAGGATCTCAAGCAGAGAGGAGTCTTTCCTGCCACTTACGAAGTGATATTTTTAATGTTAGATACACTAAAGACTGAACCTGGGATCTTTTACATGTAAAGTCCTGAACCACTGACCTACGTTACCTCCCACATGAAGGCCAGCCAGCCAGCTACCTTATTTTTCAGTTCTATCACATTCCTACATTACTCAGCAGGGATGGTTAACATTTGAACCAGTGCTTCTCCTTTTTTAAATGACAGGGCTTGTGACCAGTATTAGGGCTGAGGAGGTAAACCTGGGTCTGGGCTGGACTACCTCAGACTTTAGATGGAGTTCACATGATGGAATACTTCCTCCAGACCAAAAATATTCTCTCCTCATAGAAAACTAGGTGTCAGGGAGAGGGTTCTAACTTTGACTTGTCCCTGACATTCTGGTTTTCTGTGTGCTGAGGAATTGTTGTTGTTGTTGTATGTAGGATTATTCCATTTGGAAGCCTCCATCTGCAGTCTGAAGTGGAGCACCCCAGACAGCGGTACCACCTCATTGAGAAGTAGGCCTTATTAATGAAACTAAATCACACTGTTTTTCAAATTGTACCGTTTCATACTATGGCAGAGAAATCACATGTTTGAATGTTATTCCACATAAAAATCTTCCTGGTAGTGGAAAACCATCAAGTCAGGGGAAAGGATTCTGACATGATAGTTTCCTATATGTGAGAGAATTTCTTTTACGCACAGAGGGATATTCAAGCATGCAATTTCACTTCCCACCCCTATGGTCTGAAATAGTACAGTCCCAAGAACACATTATTTATCTGCATGTGTAGATCCATTCTCAGTCATGGAACATCAGGGGTAATAAGAATTAGAAGGTACTTCTGAGCATGTGCAGAATGACTTTCCATAACAAATGAGTAACTGTAGTTTGCTCACTCTTATCTGGAACTTCCAGATCTAATGGTATGTCTTGCACCACCCAACTCTCTCTCTTCTCTTTTCTCTCTCTCTCTTAAAGAAAGAAACCTCTGTACAGCAGGATCTACAGTACTGCTTTATAGTGGTTTATAATGGTTTTGACAATTGTTCAGGCCCAGGGCACATTCCATATACCTTTTTCAAAATGCTTTCAAAGTGTTATATCCTGCATGGTGTAGATCTGGCCTAGGAAATGCTTCAACTTCCACACTCCACCCCTTTTTTGCTTAAACATAATAAGCTGTCCATTCCCCCCCCCCCCCCAATCACCCACTGGGCTTTTTGGACTAAGAGACTGGATTGACCTCTGCCAAGATTTACTGACCGTACAAGAGCACCCCCATGTGTTGAAACAGTGCAACTGTGGTTTCATTACTAGGGATGGAGGTGGCACCCCCCATGCAGGCTCCAGGTTTTGGAGCAAGATACCTTCAATGGGTCCCCTTCTTCGGCGAGTCTCCCTTCTCACCAGCTGCTTTTGCTCCTCCTGTTCTTTCTCATCATTGCTCCTGCTTGCTTGCTTGACAGGCAGAGAGTAGCGAGCAAGTAAGCAGTAGCATCTCCTGCTCCTCCTTTTCATCACCACCATTGTCTGGGCCAGAGCGAGAGGCAGGTGAACAAGCAGGTTGCAACGGGGAAGAGGAGGAGCAAGTCCTGGGGTCTCTTGGCCGTGGGGCCCTGCGGGAGGGTGGGCCTGTGACAGGTGCCCAGCCATGCCGACCCTTGACACTGGCCCTGGCGGCATCTATACTCTTTCTTCCTCCTCATACTAGCCACAGCTCTTGTCTCACAGCTCCATCCACATCTCACCTGTACCTCCACAGGTCTCCTTCCCATGCTGTAGGTCAGCAACCGAAGGAGAGAAGGTGCGGGCCACCATCACGGGGCAGCGCTGGGCACTGCTGTCCAGCAGGGGGCGCAGTTTGCGCAGGAAGGTGGTTGGGTCCCTGGTCAGGAAAGGGCAGCACTGGAGGATTGAGGCCATGGCGCCAACGTCCGGTGCTACTCAGAGGAAAAGAGAACAGAAATGAGGAGTCAAGGGGAGAGTCTTTCTGGCTGAAGCTCATCTTGGGCTAGAGGCATTGCCCTTTAGTAGCAGGATGGGATCAGTATTGACACTGTGGCTGAATTCGGACAACACGATAGTCAACGGTGGGGTAATAATCAACTTTACAGTTGTTCATTTAGGGGGTACTCCCCACACAACATGGTAATAAATCATTAACTGTGGTGTGGATTAGGATCAGCGCTGAGTTGACTATGGCAGCATTCGGACGACATGATAGTCAATACAACTGATGATTGTTCCCCCCCTCCCAGTTGCTTATTGTGTTGTCCGAATTCAGCCAGTATGTAACTCTTAAGAACAAACAGAACAAAAATAGTCATGCTAGTTCATGAGAAAATAATCCACAGTTGGGAAGAAAAATCCCAAATCCACAGATGGTCAAACACGGGCTTTCTTGGGTGTACTCCTGGATTCAGCCCTGAGCCTGGATGCTCAGGTTTCAGCGTTGGCCAGGAGTCCATTTGCACAGTTAAAGCTTGTGGGCCAGCTGCGCCCGTTCCTTGAGATGTCGGACCTGGCCATGGTGACACACGCCTTAGTTACATCCCGTTTGGATTACTGTAATGCGCTCTACGTGCGGCTGCCTTTGAAGAGTGTTTGGAAACTTCAGCTGGTTCAAAGAGCTGCAGCCAGATTGTTGACCGGGGCCGATTACAGGGAGCATACAACTCCCCTGTTAAAACAGCTCCACTGGCTTCCAGTCTGTTTCTGAGCACTATTAAAAGTGGTGGCTATGACCTACAAAGCCCTGTATGGCTCAGGTCCAGGATATCTGAAAGACCGTATTCTCCCTTACAAGCCTGCCCGTCCCCTGAGGTCTTCAGGGGAGGCCCTTCTATCCGTCCCACCACCATCACAGGCACACCTGGTGGGAACGAGGGAAAGGGCTTTCTCGGTGGCTGCCCCGGGGCTCTGGAACTCCCTTCCCAGAGAAGCTAGACTGGCTCCCTCCTTGGTGTGCTTTCGGAGGCAGGCTAAAACTTTTCTGTTTCAGCAGGCCTTTGGGGAGTAGTTCAGACCTTTGTGGAAGTATTGCTTATAGTTTGGATTTTTTAATTATGTGTCTTTAAAATGTTTTAAAATGTTTTAAATATTTTAAAATTGTACTATGTCTAATTACATTTTAATTTTTTGTATATCGCTATTTGTTTTAACTGTACATGTTTTAATTTGTAAGCCGCCTTGAGTCCCATTATTGGGAAAAAGGCAGGATTTAAATAAATATAATAATATTAATATTATTATTAATAATAATAGAGAGGGATAAAGGCAGATCTGATGTGCGGGGCACGAAGTCCACCTTCCAGAGGTCTCTTTGATGCTATGCGTGCATTTACCAGGAAGGAAGGAAGTCCCACTGAAATCAGTTACTTTCTTGAGAACGTAAGCTGCGCTCTCTTGGGAACAGACCAAATGTCCATCTAGACCAACATCGTGTTGCCCACAGCGGCTAGCCAGATGACTCCAGAGAGCCCACAAGCCAGTATGAAAGCGATAGCTCTCTCCCTCTAATGTTCCTAAGCAGTTGGTATATATGTATGACATTTGTATACTGTGCTGCCCCGTAACAAATATGAAAACAATTTAGGTACAAAATAGAACATAAAGCTATAAAATCAAAAGCAACACAAAATACAAGAAGAACTAAACCTCACAGCAACCCTGGCCTTAAAACTGAGATTGAACGAGTTCTTTTAAAGACCTGGGTGAGTCATCTTCGACTGGTGCTGAAAAGACTGCAGGGCTGGCGCCAGGAGAACCTCTCTGGGAAGGCTCTTTCAGAACTGCGGTCCCACTGCCGAAAAGGCCCTTGCTCTGGTCGTTACTTGTAGCAGGGCCTCTGAAGAAGAACTTAAGGTCTGCATGACAGAGATGAGGGACCTGTGGCCTTCCAGATGGCATTGGACTACAACTCCCATCATGCCCAGCTGGGGCTGATGTGAGTTGGAGTCCCACCATTTCTGGAGAGTCACATGTTCCCCCACCCTTGCCATCTAGCTGTTAGCCACTGATAGACTTCTCCTCCCCCTCCATTAAATTTTTTAATTTCTGTTTCAAGCCATCTCAGCTACCATTGCCCCATTTTGCAGCTCTTCTGAGAGGATGATTGTTTTCCTGGGTTGGAAAGACCCCATCGTAGTTCAGGGATGCAAGAGGGAGATGAGGGTGGCAAGAGGAGGTCTCTACAAATGTACAGTCTACATGTTTACTCAGAAGTTGGGTGTAACTGGATTAAGACCTTCCCCTTAAGGAAGGAGCCCAAGGATGGGTTGTTCTCGCAGCTGGGAGAAGCAAGGAGACCAGCTGTTGCAATACAGGACATGTTTCCTGTCCCCTTGATAATTGTACAGTAGAAGGAGATTTCGGCAGGTGCAGTTTATTCCACCCTGGGGCACTGCAGCGGGACAAGTACAGCATCCAAAGCTGGGCATCCTGCAGAGCAGGTACAGTTTAAGAGGCATTTTTCTGCTTCGATGAGAACAGCCTCTGAAATCCCCAGGGGGTTAAAAGACCCAAAACAAAAAAAGGAAAAAAGGAAAAACCCACAGGGAAAGAGAGACAATGTAGCATCACCCAAGTGACGCCCAGGAAATTAGGGATCGAAGCCCAAAGTCTAGCTCCATCCCGGCTGGGGGTGCCTCTACAAGAGCCATTTCAAGCTCTTTCAAGGCGCATTACAGATTTTACCTCTACAAAAGCAGAGCGCAAATCGGGGGTTGAGGCGCTTTTTACCTCTGATTATTCGCATTATCGAATGCACGTTAAATAGTGACTTAAAATTTACCATGGGAGTTGAAGCGGCTTATGGCCATGTAAACATGCGATTCTCTGCATGTCAACAACTTTAAAGCGCGTTTCATACATCCCGTAATGCATTTCACCACCTCTCATGAATAGGTATTAGGAGTAAATGCGCTTATCCGTATATGCGCATAATCGAGCATCCGGGCGTCAAAGTGAAATCTTGTATAGGGGACCTGGGACACATACATTTCCCAAAGAGACTAGAAAAGATGCAGGTGACCAATAAGAGAACTTGGGTACACTTTCAAATAGATTTGTCTCTCTCTTTCCTCACTTCACTGCAACCTTAACAGCTGGCTGGCAGGCACAAATTCAGTGAGTGTTAGCATTCCCTGGCATGGAGAATCTATTGAATTTCTGCCTGTCATATAACTGTGAAAGGCATAGGGTCTGTGTTAAGATGAGGAAAGTGGCAAGAAAACAGCCATGACACATGTGCAGAGTCAGACAGGGTTGCCAACACTGCAGAAAAAAAGCAGCCTGGCCTACTCCTGTTTCTTTCATAGAGGTGTGGCAGAATGCAGCAAATGCTATTTTGGGCTGCATTAATAGAAGTATAGCTTCCAAATCACGCAAGGTATTGGTTCCCCTCTATTCAGCACTGGTTAGGCCCCATCTTGAGTTTTGCATCCAGTTCTGGGCATCACACTTCAAGAAGGATGCAGACAATCTGGAGCGTGTTCAGAGGAGGGCAGCAAGGATGATTAAGGGTCTGAAACAAAGCCCTATGAGGAGAGATTGAAAGAACTAGACATGGTTAGCCTGGAGAAGAGAAGATTGAGGGGAAACATGATAGCACTCTTCAAATACTTGAAAGGTTGTCACACACAGGACACAGATTCTGGCTGAACATCAGGAAAAACTTCCTGACTGTTAGAGCAATACGACAATGGAACCAATGACCTAGGGAGGTGGTGGGCTCTCCCATATTAGAGGCATTCAAGAGGCAGCTGGACAACCATCTGTCAGGGATGCTTTAGGACAGATTCCTGCATTGAGCGGGGGTTGGACTTGATGGCCTTATAGGCCCCTTTCAACTCTACTATTCTATGATTCTATGAGTTTCAGGAAGAGGTGAGCAACCGCTGGGTAGCTACTGCTGACCCCCCCCAAATCTGCTGCCTGAGGTGGTCACCTCACTCTGCTTAATGGTAGGGCCAGCCCTGGATGTGTGGTAGGACTGGTGCCTGAACTGGATTGGCCTGGAAATCAATTCAGATGCAGGAAGTTGGATCCTTTCCACACCTTGCCACTGAGAGACAATATGACTGGCACTCTCGTTTGATCTTCCCGGAAACATACTTCAGAGCACCTTTTGCCAACAAGCAGCAGGAATCACTGCAGATGTGGAATTCTACTAAGCCTTAGAACAAAAAGAAGACCGTCTCATCAAGAGAAAAGTGGGTGTGGAGATGGCGTGTTTAGAATGGCATGCTTTGATAATTTCCCTGCAATAACATGGGGTGCATGTGTGTCTGTGTGTGCGTAGTTTAAGGAACTTCTAACTTGTGTTCGCAAGTTAGCGAGAAAGAAGCTGGGAGCCCAAAGGAATTGCTCTTTGCACGTAAACTCTTGTGGACCTGGGAGAAGGGCAATAGCTTTGGGTAAAGAGGCAAACATTGCCTTTTATCTTATGAATAATGATGATCGGAATAGCAATTTTGCTGGGAATAGTTTTTAATCTAGGGGGAAATGTGCATTAGTAAAAGGGAACTTTTGCAAGAGGTGAAAAGCTAACCATGAATTGCCAGGTATGTTTCAAATTTCTCATATGCCTGTGTTCACATCTTCTTTTCCAGGAAGAGTTGTAGGCTATTTGGGCCTGTTCTGGGGGAACAGACCTCTTTTGAAAGTATGTGTGTGTGATGTTTTGAGTTTGTTTACTGGGAAAAGCTCTTAATATCTATCATTACAGTTTTTCCTAAAGCGATTCTAGGGATGTCCTGCCTCTCTTTCATGGAATTTTACAAGGTGGGGGTCCAGATGAGATCATCTTCCATGTTTTCCCGGGTCTTCTTCTGTCTTTTATCTTACTGTAGATAATCTACTAAGAAAAGATGGAATATCTGCACGGTGCCTCCTCTGTAGTAGTGCCTCATGCCTCCTCTCTTGAAGGAGCCCTGGATGGGAGCCTAGAATCTGGCACAAAATAAAATTTACAGTATAATTCTTACACATGTCCCATTGAGATCAATGGGGGTGGGGTTACTCCTAGGTGGGTGGGTATTGGACTGTGACCTTGATGTAGTTCAATTTCTGTGAGTGGTGGTCGTGGGGGGAGGAAGTAAGGGTTTAGCAAACTGTATGAGAGAAATAGCAGTTTTTGCCATTGGTGTGTGTGTGTGTGTGTGTGTGTGTGAAAAGTGAGACGGTTTCTACTAGCATGAGAAAAATGCCAAAATCCACATCGGCCAACCGAAAGGTCACTAAACATATGTAGATCGCATCATGTTTTTATGTCCAAATCTTTTCATCAGGCAAGAAGGTACCAGAAGCAGGTAGGGGAAGGGGAGAAAACTAAACAAACCAGAGTTGATGTTGGAATTCATGATGTCTGCATGATGAGGAGATGGAATGGGGGGAGGATGAAGGGTCTGCAGATTTTCAAATAAGGGTCTAGCAGGTGATGCTGCAGTTTCAGGATTCATCTGGAGCAGCTCCTAGGGTGGCTGGTCCTCCCTTGTAACCTGCTATATTTACCCTCTTGCCTGATGAAGAGATCTGTGTTGCTTCTTCATGGCGCCACGGCACCACTTCTTCCCTCTGAAACCCTGCAGTATCGCTGCTGCGGGGTGGGGGCAGGATCCTCATGCCAGCAGGAAGCATAGGCTTTTACTGGAGCCCACCCCCCCTGCCCTCTTCCCGGGCTTCCAGCAACCAATAATTGGTTGCCATCTGCTCCAGACCATTCCGGTTTGACGCCGGAGGGAGGTCACATGGCGGAAGGGCTGTGGTGACCTCATTCAGAAGAAAAAAGTCAGGGTAAACCTCTGACTTTTTTACGGCACAGCTTCGGGGAAAAGCCCCGCGGTGACTGCGAATCGGCGGCTGTGTCGTATAACCAATGCAGCGCCAATTCTCAACCACCGGTGGGCAAAGAGGACGTTCAGACAGCCCCCTGGACTTCTCAAAAGTTTGCACACATTTTTGTGACCGTTTGGAAGGCCTAATGAAGACATTACACCCATACAGCTGTAGTTGGGCTGCTCATGTTGCTCTCTGGGGGAATCTTCTGCCAGCGGTTGAAGTGTCTGTTCAGTTCCACTTATTCTCTGCTTATGTTTGTAAATAAAGCAAACATTGCAAAGATACCGTAAATCATCAGCACACACTCATCCGAAGGAAACTATACTTGGTAGTGCTGCCCCTAGGACGCCTCACCATTCGTGGGAAGTGTGCAACAGTACTTAAATGATTGTGAGCACAAGGCCAGAGGAGCGTGTGGGTCACAGTTATTTTGGATTAAGTCATCTAGGATAAAAAGGTATGGTTTGGATGGGGCAGCCTATCTCAACCTCATGCCCTCCAGATCTTTTGGAGTATGACTTCCATGTTGTTGACTGACCATGCTGACTCAGGCTGATGGGAGTTGAAGTTCAAAATATCTGGAGGTCATCAGGTTTAAAAATTATATTCGCGTGTTTAAAATGATTTTAGACCACCTTTAAGGTCCAAAGCCTCTCAGGCTGGGAAAGGGCAATGTATGCATCATAAGGGGACTAACAAAATTGGGGTGATGCTCCATCTGTCATGGAGCACAGGGGTGGGACGTGTGCACAAATATGCTGGGACCCGATAAGCCCCTCTGAGTTTATCTGACTGGTCGAAGCCACACCCTAGCACAGCTAGGATGATTAAAACTAAACAGCGCAATACGAAGAAGGGCTGGATCTTTGGCCTTTCGGGTCTGTGCACAGAAGATTAGGCTGGTTTCCTGGAAAGTAGAGACCAACAGCTCATCCCCTGCTCCTTTTCTCCTTGATGTGGAGCCAGATTGAAAATTGCACCCCTAAAGGGAAGGTTTCCCCAGGAACTGGTGCAACGAACCAGTAATAATAATATAATAATAATAATAATAATAATAATAATAATAATAATCCCAAATTACTGAAACAAGGTCTTCTCTTGTATTATATAATTTCAGATTGTGTTAAACAACTCGGCTCAGAAAGTTGGAGTTTCTATATCCAGAGCAGGATACACTTAAGTTGGGGTGGTGGTGGAGGTAATAAAAACTTAGAGATTTTATTATATTAAGCGGTATATAAGCATTACTAATATATAAATAAATAAAATTAAAAATGATACCGTATAGGCTGACCATATGAAAAGGACGACAGGGCTCATGTACCTTAACAGTTGTAGAGAAAAGGGAATTTCAGCCGGAGTCATTTGTATGCAATTAGTTCCTGGTGAAATTCCCTCTTCATCACAACAGTTAAAGTTGCAGGGACCCTGCCTTCTTTTGTATATGGTCACTTTAGTGTAGTGCCTACAACTTTAACTGTTGTGATGAAGAGGGAATTTCACCAGGAACTAATTGCATACAAATGACACTGGCTGAAATTCCCTTTTCTCTACAACCATTAAAGATACATGAGCCCTGTCCTCCTTTTCATATGGTCAGCCTAATGATACCTGATCAGGGGAATCGTACAGAGCAGTTTTTGCTGAGCGGTACCATTTCAAACTATAGGTGTGAGAATTGCATGTCTGAATCTCCTTCCATATATGTGTGTGTGTGTGTGTGTGTGTATATATATATATATATATATATATATATAGTTGCCACCAGCTGGCTGCAGTAGCAATGCCTTTCACAGCAGTTGGATGTACAGATGTTAGTCAAATATAATCTTTATGTTCATGCTGTGAAATAAAAGTCACCTGCTACCTTCTATGGGTTGTGGTCCTCTTAAAGGCGCAGAGTGTGCCAGAATGATGACTCTTCCCACCCCACCATCCCCGATCGCTGGGTAATCCTAGGGAGGATCCAAGCATTCTTCTCTCACTTGCAACCTGAATTGCTACAGCGCAGTCAAAATTGTAGGAAGTGCTTCTCCTGATCTTGAGTAGTGCCAGTAAACTTAGGGTGACCATATTTGGGAAACCAAAAAAGAGGACAACCTGTGGGCAGGGCAGGAAAGTGACTTTTCAGGGCCTCTGGAAAAAGCGTCATCCCCCACCCCGCCACCTTAAAGGCCCCAATTGGAGTGGAGGAGGGGAAAGTGTGTCATTTCTGCCCCCTCACTACTCCAATCAGGGCCTTTTCTATAATCTCCGGGAATGACACACTTTCCCATTTAAGGTCCTGATTGGAGCAGTGGAAGGGAAATGATGCGCCTCCAGAAAGCACATCATTCCCTCCCAAAATGCTAATGCGGACTTAAAGGGGAAAGTGTATCTTTCCAGGACAATATAGAAAATCACAGAAAATCCCCCCTGACATCCAGAATAGAACAAAAACCAGGACAAATCCGGGGAAATCCTGACAGTTGGTCACCCTAAGTAAACTAGTACAGCAAAGTGAACCATTCAAAGCTAAAGCAGACTTTCACCAAGTATAACATCCTTGACATCAAATTATGAAATGGCATAAAACACCCTTCAGGGGAGAAATAAATTAAAGCACAAATACATTTTCCGTTCTGCAACACTTGCAGAAAGCTTGTAGAGCAATCTGGAAGTACCTTTAACAACAAAACCTCAAACTCGATGGAAAATATGCTTGCTTTCTACACAACCAGCATTTATGCCTAGCACAAGAGATGAAATCAGTGGGAGTAAAGGCAAGGAATAGTCCAAAGACAGACCATTTGTTAATAGAATGGAGAGTAGCTCAAGTTGAGGTTTTGATTGACATTGTGGCCAGGCTTAACAGTTAAAATGTTTTAAAGTGTTTTAATGACAGCTGTTTTATGTTTATGGTTTTAAATTTTGTATATTGTCTTTTTAATGCTCAATCTTTTTAATTTTTGTAAACCGCCCAGAGAGCTTCGGCTATGGGGCAGTATATAAGTGTAATTAATAATAATAATAATAATAATAATAATAATAATAATAATAGATGGGAGAGGAATACTGAAATGAGAATTAGAATTCATCGCATCAAAACTCATTTTAAGTGCCTGTTTCAAATACATTTCCATCCCCAGATGTTTTGCCTGACACCATTCTCTACTTGGACTGCCACCTTTTAAAATATTATTATTAAAAAGCTCCAAGGTATGGCAGGTAGAAATGTATCAGCAATGTACATGCATTGTAAGGTGCATTGAGACTAAGGGCGAAGCTTTGCATTACATAGTAGATATGTGTAACAATATCCTGATCTTTCTGTTTTAATTAAAAGTAGCTGCTGGAGGCTGTGATCCAAAGAGGAGGAATGACATCCAAAGATGAGGAATGGCAGAGGGAGGGAATGTTTCCTTAAGGGATCCCCAACCTTTTTTAGCTCGTGGGCATATTTGGAATGTTCAGATTGTGTTGTGGTTATTCTTACAAAATAGCTGCCATGATGGGTGTGGCCAATGACAAAACACCTTTCCCCCCAAAAGGCAAACAGATGAGGCTAAAATAAAACTAACTTGTCGAAGAACCGTCCTAGGTACAAAGCAGAGGTGGGATCTGAGCTCCAAAATATAAAACCACTCTTTTGAACCCACCATTTTTTGCTTTGACCCCTATTTCACAGGAGGTAAACTGATGAAGCTCAGAGACAAGTAACTTTGATAAGTACAAGGTACAAGGACCCAAAGCCAGATCACATATTTGCCTCCACAAAAGCACCACAAAATACGCATTTCACAGAAGCTAAACTGGTGATGCTCAGAGAAACGCTCCCCTCTGCCCCAATATCACCAGATAAAACACAAACACCACACAAACAAACAAACAAAAAACACGCCAAAACATATCCCCCCAAAACAGCCAACCCGCCCCCCACAGATAAAACCCATATACACTAGAAACGCCAAACCAGATAAATCCCCCGCCCCATAATGGACAAATCACACACAGAACAGGCAAAATGTCCTTTTTTCCTAACCCCTCCCTTAACCCCCTCCCCACAAATATTCTGTACCATCTTTCAGCATACTTTTTCTCTGGTGGCTTGGTGGCCTGCAGTCCGTCCCCATTTTTATTTTCTAAGACTGCCTCTGCATTCTTGGAAATAAAGATGGTGCACACGATGCCAGCCTCCCAGTTTAATTTTTAAAACAAATTAATTATTTTTAAAACTTAATATATCAGGAGGGGTAAGGAACCGGGCAGATGCCCAGGGACGTGTCCAGAGTCACACTGGTGACCACAGGCTGCATGTTGGGGATCCCATCTCCTTGGTTCCTTTCTGCTCAAAACTGCCCTCTTGCCTCTCCTTTTCTACTTGCACAGGAAAACCTGCTATTACCAATATCTTTTCTCCTGGGGGTGGAAAAAACAGGTGGAGAGCAAACTAGGGTGGGAAAATGGCTAGGGGGAAAGACAGATTAAGCAGCCCTAGTATCACTCTTACTCTTTGGATCATCATGGCCTCCTGAAGCAGCTTTTCATTACCAAAAAACAAACAAACTTGGAAGATTATGACATGCCTCTGCTGTATAATGTCTAGTTTATCCCCAAGGGGAAAAGGTGCCATATAATTAAAATTGATAGATAAATAAATAAATAAGCTAGAACAGATCAGTGATGAGAATCTCTTTTTAAGCCCCTGGCTGGCAGCTAGTTTTTCAGGACAGCTTTTTCAGAAAAGCTTGAAGACCAATGAAGGTTACCAGCTTTGATCCCCTATGGGTGCCTCTACAAGAGCGATTTAAAGCTCTTTCAAGGCCCATTACCAAATTTACCTCTACAAGAGCGGAGCGCAAATCAGGGGTCCAGGCGCGTTTTATCTCCTATTATTGGCATTTTTGAATGCGTGTTAAATAGCTACTTTTAATTTACCATAGGAGTTAAAGCACCTTATGGCCATGTAAACATGCGATTCTCTGCATGTAAATAACTTTAAAGCGCGTTTCATACAGCCCGTAATGCACTTCACCGCCTCTCGTGAAGAGGTATTAGGAGTAAATGCGCTTATCCGTATATGCACATAATCAGGCAACCGGGCGTCAAAGTGAAATCTTGTAGAGGGGACCTATGTCTAGTTGCCCCTTTAATAGAAGCTTTTTTAATGTACACCAAGCAACAGATTATAGTGTTAAAGTCCATGCTTTTGCAAAGCTTCCCCTGTTGATTCCTGGAAGTCAAACCTCGTGAGCAGGCCTGGATCGTTTTCTAGTTGGCAACCTTAAGGTTGGTACTGTGCATGCCAGCCCCCAATCCCTCCTTCATCTTTGGATTGGCAACTGGAGATGGGGACAGACACCACTTCTCAGGGAATTGGATTGGCATGAGAGCCCTCCAGTTGCTGATCCTTAATTGAGGTGATGGGAAAGAAAAGAGATTAACCTTACTGGGAAGGGAAGAGTAGATGAATAAAGAAACAGTGAATAACAAAGAGAAGGGTAGCTATCCATTTTTAGGGGGTAGAAATGAGAGAAAATAAGGGCCCCAAACCTCCCTTTCCCCACATAATTCAGCCCATTTTTCCTACCTGTTGACCTGCACTGAAGTCGAACAACTTCTGCGCTTCATAGCTCAATCTCTAGTCCACTTTGAGCTGCCACTCTCCACCCACCAGCTGAAGGCAGAGATAAGGCAAGTTCACAGCAGAGAAGGACATACACACACTTCAGATCCATGTCGTCGTTTCAGAACCGAGTTTCATAGCGAAACTTCACCGAGATGGGCAGCAGGGATGCCATGTTGTCGAGGCAGGTTTGCAGAAAGAACAAAGGGCAGAAAATATTCCTTTACGAAAGCCTATTTAACGAAAAACAGTGCTGAGGAGGGGGGAAAGTAAAAATAATAACATCGTGTACACTGTACAGGGTCCTTTATTCCATAAGCTAATCATAACAACATATGTATGACGACACACAAATAATAATAATAATAATAATAATAATAATAATAATAATAAACCTAGAAGGCCTGGCTCTGTAAAATACGATATGAAAACCAAATGCGTTTTGACAAACGAGTCTTCATCAGCTGCTGAAAGGAATGTTACATTTTATATTAGCCTCTGGTAAAGATGTTTGTGTCAAAACGTGTTCGAATTGAGGCCGGTTGGGCCAGAAGTGGCCCAAACCAAACAAAAACACCACAAAACCCTGCCATGGCCAGCTTCTTTGCCTTTAACAGAGTTCAGTTTTGATTATAAAGAACCAGTGAGAGGAGCTCTTCCTGACGTGGAGTGAAACATGACCACGAACCTGGGGAAATGTGGTTGACAGAGCTGAGGTGTAGGGAGTGAAGTAAGTGGAGGAAACGTTCGCTTTTGCCTGCCTGCTTCTCCACTGCAATTCCTTACCGTCCCACCACTATTCACCTGTTTGGCAGTGAGCAATATTCATTGCCATTATGTACAATTTGCCCTAAGTCCATGCTTGTGGGCAGTTAGGACTCCTCCCTCAGAGGGTGTCTCTACAAGAGCGATTTAAAGCAATTTCAAGGTGCATTAAATTTTTTACCTCTACAAGAGCGGAGCGCAAATCGGGGGTCGAGGCGCTTTTTCTTTCCGATTATGCGCATTATTGAATGCGCGTTAAATAGCGAGTTTTAATTTACCGCGGCCGTTAAAGCGCCTTATGCCCATGTAAACAAGCGATTCTCTGCATTAAACACTTCTAAAGCGCGTTTCATACAAACGGTAAGGCCACCAGTTATGCGCTTAACCGCCTCCCGCGTACAGTGATTTACCGTAAAAGCAATTGCAAGAAGATGTGCATTATCGGAGAACCAGGCGTCAAACCGAATTCTTGTAGAGGGGACCAGAGAGTCTATCATGAGGAGCTTCTATTGTAGGCTGACCAGATAAAATCCAGGTCAGGGCTCATGTAACTTTAACAGTTGTAGAGAAAAGGGAATTTCAGCCAGTGTCATTTGTATGCAATTAGTTCCTGGTGATATTCCCTCTTCATCACAACAGTTAAAGTTGCAGAGCCCTGCCTTCTTTTGTATATGGTCACTCTAGTATAGTGCCTGCAACTTTAACTGTTGTGATGGAGAGGAAATTTCACCAGGAACTAATTGCATACAATTAGGCAGTGCCATGTTCTGCTCCAACGTCCTCCATAACACCATCGTTTTCTGTGCTGGAGCAAGAGGAAGAAGAACAAGCAGGTTGCAATGCTGAAGAGGAGAAGCAACTCTAGGAGGTTCCTGTCAGTGGGATCCTGCTGGGAAGGGGGGCCTCAGCAAGTGTCTGACCATGCCTACCCTTGATGCAGCCCCTGGTCTGTCCCACATATTGGCATCCATGAAGAGGCCTCTCACAAACATTTCTTTGGCACACCCAATGGATTGCGTTTGCCGAGATGGGTGATGACGGAAATGGTACCATCTTGAGCACAAGAGAGAGATGATATCTTGAAGCAGGCCTTTCTCCACCACTCAAATCAATTAGTGTTGCCAGATGTTACCGGGCATGTCCCCAGTTTCATGCGGCCATTTCCAAAATCCCATGCAATACTTTCCTCACATATTCATTAAAGTTTTTTTTTATGTCCTTCCCACAAAGCCTAGCATTTGCTGATTTCTGAGAAAAGTCCCACTGCTTGTCTTCATCTTCCCCAGTTCATCTTCTGAACATCTGATTTGGCTTTGACTCATCTCTTTCTCTCAACCCACCCCCCAAACATAATAGAATGGATTGTATCACGTCAGACTGCAGGTTATAGGGGTGGTGGGTAATATAACTTTTTGAATGCTTATTTACGTTAAACAAAACCTCCCACTCCCTACAAATAGAAATCTAGGACATCAGGGAGAAACATTCTAACCCAGCTCTTTGCCTGCTGTGGTGGTTTTCTGCTTGCAGGTATTTATTTATTTATTTAAAAAAATTGGGTGATGAACCTGTGAATATGAATCAGGTCTTGGTGGGCCTGCAGTTCCACTTTCTAACACTTGGTAGAAGTAGATTACAAGAGAAGCCCTCACTTTGCAGAATAAGAGCTTTCCCAAACCATATTATTTATTTGGCCAATGCGAAAAGTTTGATCTGTGATTATTTCATCTGTGATGACTCACTTGCACATAGAAGTCATTGCTTGATGCTGCAGTTATCAAATAAACAAGTGTGCATGCCTGAAATGGCCCTTGGTTTGGCTTTCTCCCAGTCTGTATTGTGTCCCAAATATTTGGGAGCTCCAACAGCGTTAGGGGCATTCTGCCATGGGATGCTGAGGCTGAGAGGCCGCACTAGGTGGCTAGTCCTCCTGCCTGCCATATCAGAATCTGAAAAAAGCTTGGAGCAGTTAGAGGGGGCAGAGAAGGAGATACTGCAAGCAAGTGGTTTAAGCAGAAAAGCACCTCTTTGTCAGTGCTCTTGGCCCTTGATCTAGGTTGACCAGATAAAATCCAGGTTAGGGCTCTTGTAACTTTAATAGTTGTAGAGAAAAGGGAATTTCAGCCAGTGTTATTTGTATACAATTAGTTCCTGGTGAAATTCCCTCTTCATCACAACAGTTAAAGTTGCAGGGGCCCTGTCTTCTTTTGTATATGGTCACTCTAGTATAGTGCCTGCATCTTTAACTGTTGTGATGAAGAGGGAATATCACCAGGAACTAATTGCATACAAATGACACTGGCTGAAATTCCCTTTTCTCTACAACTGTTAAAGTTACATGAGCCCTGACCTGGATTTTATCTGGTCACCCTACCTTGATCACATATCATAACCATTCCTCCTCCCCTAATCACAGCTACATGGCAATAGTCTTCTTCATCTGTGGCTATGCCCTCTCTTTCTACACAAATAAACAGCTATGAAGTAAGAATATATTTTTGCAAGTACCACTGTGCATGTACAGAGTTCCTGTCCAGCTGTAGCCTGTCCCTGCAAACCTAAAGAGCACAGCTTCCCTCTAGGGCAGATGGCTGACAGGGCTTCTATGCAGGTCTCTTTTAAAAAATGAAGCACTGCCCCCCTCCTTATGGTGACCAAATGAAAAGAAGGACAGGGTTCCTGTATCTTTAACAGTGGTGTAGAAAAGGGAATTTCAGCAGGTGCCATTTGTATGCATGCAGCACCTGGTGAAATTCCCTCTTCATCACAACAGTTAAAGCTGTAGATGCTATACTAGAGTGACCAGATACAAAAGAGGGCAGGGCTCTTGCAGCTTTAACTGTTGTGATGAAGAGGGAATTTTGCCAGGTGCCCCATGCATACAAATGACACCTGCTGAAATTCCCTTTATTACACAATTGTTAAAGTTACAGGAGCCCTCCTTTTCATATGGTCACTCTTCCCCTAGTTCTTCCCAGGAAAGTCCCTTCCAGCCAATTTCTCACTGCAGTCATCTCCTTCTGGTCTTAGAGCTAGTAGTTAGTTCCATGCTAAGAGAGCTGCTGAAAATGGCCAACAGACATTTGCAGGGGAGAACTAGTGGGTGGGAAAAGGGCCATGTTCCCCTTTCTGGCTTACCAATCTTGCCCTGCAAATGCCCCCCACTCCTGTATTCACAATAGCTAAAGGGCATTTGCAGGGGGAAATAGGTGGGCGTGAAAAGGGTCAAGTTACCCTCCCTGGCCTAGCAATTATCCCTTTCAAATGTCCCTCCACCACCACATTCAAAATAGCCAGGGGGCATTTGCAGGAGAGAACTAGCGCATGAGAAAAGGGGCAAGCCACCCTCCCTGGCCTACAGGTTTTCCCCTGCAAATGCACCTCTGCATTAAGGAAGCAAAGGCAGTTCCCAGTTCCTTAGGAAACCACACAGAGAGACAATAAATGTTAAGTCGCCAAACAATCTAGGGCCACCCTTTGATTATCAGCCATTCCGTGCAGCACTAGAGGCTTAATACAGGGTGCAGGGAAAATGAAGGAGGCCCAAATTCAGGTATATACCTAAAGGCAAGCCCATATTCAAAAATGAAACCGGTTTAACTATCACCATTTCCCAACCTCCCCAAGTCCCACCTTTGTTAATTTGTGAAGCATTTCTCAGTGAGAGCAGTGCAGGAGTTAAGACTTTGTTAAACAGCATTGTTTTGTGTAAACAGAGGCTAGCTCAGCCCTCCCCAAACTGAGATGCCCTCCAGATGTGTTGGACTACAACTCCCATCAACACCTACCAGTATGGCCCTTGGTAGGAATGATAGGAATTACAGTCCAACACATATGGAGGACATCAGGTTGGGGAAGGCGTAATTAGAGTCGTCAGGCCAGAGTAGGACTGGGAAGACCTGGGTTCAAATCCCCTACAGCCATGACAGTTCACTGGGCAATGTTGGGCCAGTTACTATCACACAGTCTACCCTACCTCACATGGTTGTTGTGAGGATAAAATTAGCAGCCAGAGAACCTTGTATGCTGTCCTGTGCTCCAGCAATGAGATAAAAGTAGAATACCTTTTTTTAAAATGAGCAAGCCCGCTATATAAACTTAAGGTTTAATGGTGGTAAAGTGGCACTCCTGTGAACTTTAAAACTTGTAGACTTTACTTTTCTTAATTCTCAGAATGTTGTCAAAAGACATGACGGGGGGGGGGGGGTAGGCTGACCATATGAAAAAGAGGACAGGGCTCATGTAACTTTTAACAGTTGTAGAGAAAAAGGAATTTCAGCCAGTGTCATTTGTATGCAATTAGTCCCTGGTGAAATTCCCTCTTAATCACAACAGTTAAAGTTGCAGGGGCCCTGCCTTCTTTTGTATATGGTCACTCTAGTATAGCTCCTGCAACTTTAACTGTTGTGATGAAGAGGAAATTTCACCAGGGACTAATTGCATACAAATGACACTGGCTGAAATTCCCTTTCCCCTACAACTGTTAAAGTTACATGAGCCCTGTCCTCCTTTTCATATGGTTACCCTACTTCTGTTGCTGTATAATCACAAGTGTTGAAGTTGTTCCTCACTATCTATTTAATTGTCCACTGGCACAGACAACTACTGGGAAAATATATCCCAGGTAGATGTATTGGGAGAACTGCAAACATGGGTCGACCTTCAAAATACACATACACATACACTCATATGTCTGTGTGTATAATATGTTAAATTGCTAAGTAATGTTGAGATAACTTGTAAAATGAATTTTACATGGCTGGCTGTGAAATGCTAAAAGTTGTAGGACTTTTTTCTGACTAAACATGCATAGGATTGTGCCGAAATTGTCAAGTAACGGTGAGATAACTTGTAAACTGAATTTATTTGTTCTGGGTTTTTTGTTGGGGGTGTGCGTTTAGATTTCATGCTGAATTTGTTCACCATCATGTTACACGAATTGCGCCTGAGGAATTGAACATTTTAAATAAGTGATTGGCTAGTGCTGTGTTTTGTATGTTGCTTTGGCTAATAGCTTAAAACAATAAGCTCAACTGAATGAATATTCTCAATTTAGAATAGAGAGAGGAAAGAATGAGAAAATTTGGTACCAGGAAGAGGGCAGTTGCCGTGCGATAGGCAGGGCGAAGGGGTTGTAGTTTGTGGGGGTGGGGAAAAACAGAATCGAGGGAAGAGAAAAACGGGGCTAGCTCCAGATCGCTCTGATAGAAAGTGACAGCGGGCACAGAAAGGATGTGGGGAAAGTGCTTAACGGAGTGAGGGATGGGAGGTGGCAGCGGGAAGGCCGGGCAAGAGCGTGGCCAGAGGGAGTGGAGGAAAAGGAGCCGCAGCTTGGGAGCGGGAGATTGGGGCCCCAGTCGCGGTGCCCACGCACAGCCGCTTGCGCTCTGGAGGCCTGATCCCTTCCCGGGGGGCTAGCGGCCACCATCCCACACACAGTGCAGAAAGCTCCGCCTTTGGCGGGCCCCCGCGGCGACCGGAGAGCCTCGCCCAGGCGAATGCAGCCGTGACCTGGAGGCGCCGAAGGGAGAGGCGCGTGGAGAAGGGGCGGCGGAGGAGGAGGTGGAGGAGGGAAAGGAAGCGTGGATCTAGTAGGGAAGGAAGGCGAAGGGGCGGGACTGGGTGGCCGGCGGTGGCGGGGAGGGATCCGGAGGCAGCTCCTCCTCTCCAGGGAAGGGAAGGGGGAAGGTAACGCAGCAACAGCCGCCGCAGCGCCCGGGCGCAAGGGGAGGGGGGACCTGGAGGTGGCTGTGCCGCCCGGGCGCTGAAGACGGCGGCGTCGGGGCCATGTTCAACCGCGGGTCGCGGCGCCGACGATCGACCCGAGCGGTGAGTTTCTCTCGCCGGGGGGTGAGGAGGGAGGCGGCGGCGGCGGCTTCGGAGCCCGTCTCTTCGGAGCCATGCGGGGGCCTTCTCCGTCCCAGCGCTAGGAATTCAGGGGGGAAGGGAGGGATTCGAACCCAGAGCTGCGTTCTGGGGCGCTGGGATTGCGGGGACGGACGGGCAGTGGGGCCCCTAGGGGGCGTTGTGACCTCCCTGGCCTCTACCCGAAGGGGCACGTGGATTTTATGGGAGTCGGTCTTGTGAGGGTTTCCAAAGGAGCCGGTACCCTAAATAAGGTTTTCCAGGGTACTGCGGGATGTAAGGGGCTCCCCTTCCCCATATCCAGAGAAAGGAGGCATGATAGGGTGCTGGGTTACAGATCCAGGCAAAAGGGGCCTAAGGGTTTGGTGACACATGTGGGGAGAGTGTTACAAGAACTCATGAAGGGATTGCTGTTGTGGGGCTTTGGGCAATGTAGGGTTCTTGGGGCCTCTGTGTTATAGGAGGCCTCACAAGGTTTTGTGTGTGTGTGTAGGGGGGAGATGTTATAGGGCCCCCGGACCTCCCTTCCCTCTCCCTGTTCTGGGGACAATAATAATAATAATAATAATAATAATAATAATTTCTTATCCGTCTCTCCCTCTGGATCGAGGCGGGGAACAACATCAATGCAAAAAATATAAAATGCATAATTAAAAGCATATAAATTTAATACATCATTAAAGATGCTGAGGTGTGTAAGGCGTGTAGGAACGTTGTAAGGCATGCTATAGAATGCTAGAACCTTTTACGGGATGGTGTGTTGCAAAACTCATTAAAGAAGTGCAGCAACGGAAGATTTTATGGGGTGCTCTTGTTCTGAGGAGGGACTTGTATCTATGCGAAAGGTGGGTGTAACCTTTGGAGGGGTTACTCAGGATTGGATACCAGGGGTGATCCACTTGTTGCCTACAGCTCCCAGCAGCCCTGGTCAGTATAGCCAATAGTGAGGGATGATGGGAATTGTATGCCAGAATATTGGAGGCCCACAAGTTGCCCACCCCTGTCGTAGGTCCCAATGAGGTCTTATGGGGCAGAGTCCTGTAATGCAGGGGTGGATGTAATATATGGACAATGCATGGTGGAGGTTTGCAAGGAATGTTGCAACCTTCCCTAAACTAGTGTGTCCTGGCTGGGGATGATAGAAATTGTATTTCAACACATCTGGAGGGCAACACATTGGGGAAGGCTGAAAGGGGTGTGTGTTTAGGTTTGGTCCAGCAAGGATCTTCTTCTGCAAGAGCAAATTCTCAGGATCAGATTAGGTATGTTTTAACTGTTAAGAGATCCTGAGTATGCATTCTTACTTAGTAGATTGAAAAGAAATCTCTAGACCATAGAAATTCTCCTAAATAATAATTAAACAGTAAGCCACTCAAGAGTGAAGTTCATTTGAGTATTGCTGCATGTTTCCTCAGATGTAAATGGCTTGGCCCCTGTATACTCCTAAAACACTACATCCACACCTACATCATGGCCAATGAGCAAGAGTGTCCACTTGCGCATACCATCCACATGCTAAGTTCAAACAACAAGAGCATGTGGTGGATCAGTGTTCCCCAACTTGGTGTCCTCAAGATATGTTGGACGTGCTAGGTGGGGACAATGGAAATTGTAGTCCAGCATATCTGGGGGCACCAAGTTGGGGAAGGCTGTTGCAGAAAGGTTCTTTCTTGGAACCATTTTTTTCCCTTGAAGATGACCGAGCATCTTCTGGAGGCAATGGGAAACGTTTTTACTTTTTTTTTTTTTTTTTTGCAGGAGGTGGGGAAGCAATTAGCAGCTGGGATATGAAAGGGTTTATAAAGAGTTTAATAAATTTAAATATGCTACATATTTCTGTGAAATCCTATCTTTAATGTTTTATATCCATTATCCATATTCTTGATGTGTGGCTGTTATGGTCTCTGAGACCTTGTGGGCGGTGATGTTTATGAACTGGAATAGAAAAATGTAATGTGTTTGTAAGTGTTGGCCGCTATGGAGCACCATGTGGTAGAAGGGTCTGCTCCAAGGTTTATGAGGGACTCTATGGATCTCTGAGCTACGGGATCATCTGTGAGAATGGAGGTAGAGGTGGAGCATGGCACTAGCAGGATTTTGTCTCTATAGTTCTTGTTTCACTGAGGCTATCCCACTAACCTATACATTGAAGAGTGCAATCCTATGCATGTTTAGACAGGGAAAAAAGTCCTACAACTCCCAGCATGCCCCAACCAACATGGCTGGCTGGGGCATGCTGGGAGTTGTAGGACTTCTTTCTGTCTAAACATGCACAGGATTGCACCCTAAATCTTGCAGCAATGGTTGACACTCAGTTTTGCAAAAGTAGGGTTGGCTTCTGCTGTACTGCAGCATTCAATATTTACTTCATGGGAGGGGAACCTCTGATTTCCTATCCAGTAGGCTGACTAGGTAAAATCCAGGTCAGGGCTCATGTAACTTTAACAGTTGTAGAGAAAAGGGAATTTCAGCCAGTGTCATTTGTATGCAATTAGTTCCTGGTGAAATTCCCTCTTCATCGCAACAGTTAAAGGTGCAGGCACTATACTAGAGTGACCATATACAAAAGAAGGCAGGGCCCCTGCACCTTTAACTGTTGTGATGAAGAGGGAATTTCACCAGGAACTAATTGCATACAAATGATGCTGGCTGAAATTCCCTTTTCTCTACAACTGTTAAAGTTACATGAGCCCTGACCTGGATTTTATCTGGTCACCCTACCATCCAGTCTGCAGGGCCTTCCTGGATTCCTCCAATGGGGATGGGGAAGGGCTTGGCTTCCAAGCCCCGTCCCCTGGAAAAATCCGTGTGGTTATCGCTGAGCTGTGGTGTACTGAGTCATTTTTACTTAGCAAGATGTCATGGCCACTGATGGCACTAAATGAGTAACTTGCCAAATAATTACATATCCAGGTCTCTGCCTGGAGAGGTGTGCAGTGTAAACTTTGACACTACTGGGAGACTACAAAGGGTATGGAAGGACAGGGGACAGTTAACATGGTTTGAATATGTGCAAATATTATTACAGGTACTTGAACTTCCTTTCGGTGGGTGCTGAGAACTAGGGAGTTAATCCAAAGGCTTCAAGGCAAAGGTGGGGTTTGAAGGAAGAGGGGGAGAGGTGTCAGCAGCTATGCCGGGAGGCATTTCCAGGCAGAAGGGGCCATAAGAGAGAATGGATGGAGATGTTTAGGAGAGCCGCTAATGTTTTGGCAGCTGATTGAGTTGGAGGCATGAAGGCCATAGGCAGAGATATACCTGGAATCAAGGGCAGGAACCAAAAATAAGGTGGGGGGACCCTGTGGAGACCTTTCAAGTAAAAGACCAGAAGTAGCGATAGCCACCAACTTGGATGTCTTTAAAAGGGCATTTGACACATTCATGGAGGATAAGGCTATCAATGGCTCCTAGTCATGATGGCTATATATTGTCTCCAGTATCGAAGGCCTCTGTGTGCTAGTTGCTGGGGAACATTAGCGGGAGGGCGCTCTTGCGCTCACGTCCTCCTGCTTGTGGGTTTCCCAGAGGCATCTGGTTGGCCACTGTGAAAACAGAATGCTGGGCTAGCAAGGACCTTTGTCTCATCCAGCACGGATCTTCTGGCATTCTTCAGAGTTTAGGCTGCATGCGGAAGGGGATGAAGAGCCAGTGAAGGTTGGAGACAGGATAGGGACCCTGTGCCACGGCTGGAGACAGACGGGGCTGTTATGCTGCAAGCACTCTTATGGCGTAGGTGTTCTGCTGTAGCAAGGAATTTGGTCTGTAATGGCTCTCGTGTATCCACTGCCACAGAAGGGGAGATGCTGCTTGAGACAAAGGACAAAATACTCCCCCCCCCCAAATTCCATGTACAGAATGACCAGACCAGTAGTGTTGAGGGGATAGCATCCTCCATTGCATCTGGGGTTAGCTTAGCATGGGGCACTTTGCTGCTGGTCTACACACCCCAGCATCTGCTACTTGTGGCAACTGCCTCCCTCTGGCTAATGGTTGGGCTGTCCCCTGTGTAATCATGGGGTCTTCCATAGGTGGGCTTATTTCAGGCCCTTAGCAGGAGAGGTTGTCCTTCATTTGGCGTGTGCTCCAGTGTGCGGGTGTCCATGGGGCGGAGGTTTCCGGGGTTTGCCTGCCTTGCCCTCCGCCTCGGGCTGGATGGGGATGAGGTTGTTAACTGTGACTGTCCTGGGTGACCTGGTTTCCCTGTTGTAGGGCAATCTCTGAGTTAGGTCCACGCCTCTGGTTTTGTTTTGAGGACTTGGGACACAGTGGTGGCCTGGCGCGGATGAACAGGAGCAGTGGGCATCTCTGTGAGTGCATAAAACTTTTCCGACATTTTTGCCACCTTACTTGGCTACTATCTCTCTTCCCTTTATACATCTTCCTCCTTTTCTTGGAACACAGATGTGAGGTTTGGAGCTAGATCTTGGCACTAGGTGGAGATCCAAACATCAAGGTGAAATAGGGCCTGGGGATTCAGAAGTGTGTGTGTGTGAGAGAGTGTGTGTCAGAGAGAGAGAAAGAGAGAGAGAGAGAGAGAGAATAAACAGGGGCTCAAAAGGGTTCTGTCTCTACAATTCCTGATTTGCTGAGATCCTGTAATTGGGAACTCCACATACCCAAATCCTGTAGTAATGGATCAGCAGTAATATTTCCATTTTGGTTAACAGCGGGATTATTTGAGGCATTTTTAGGTCATGCTGGGCCATTGGAGGGGGGAAGTGAGGGAAGGGATTCTAGAACAAGGAGGAACTGTTGTGTGGGGCAACGTATTGGGAACACATATGGTAGATCCCAAATCTGGGATGGGAGCAGGAGAGGGGGGGAGGTTGCGTATTACGTCAATCCTGGCAGATTTGATTTCTCAAAGCTTCATCTGGTGAAATAGATCTCCCCCCCCCCTTGAAATCCCTTCTAAGCTGCAGGCAGATGGGTGAGTATTTGATCTAGCCACAAGCAGCAGTTGATAGATGTGAGGGGAAAAGAGTAATTTCAGTTGGGGATATGGTGCAGTCTGTCTGACACCACATAATATGTTTGGGATTCAATCTTTCCTCTTCCACCTGGGATTCCCTTGGTGGCTGGTGGTGATTCTCACCTTTTCAAAAACGCGAGCACCTCTGAGCATGTGCAGAATGCTTTTCCATGAACAGAATTTTTTAAAGGATCTGAGGGCAAAGTTAGAAGAAATGAGCTGAGTGCCTTTTTTGTCTGATGGCAAACAGATTTTTTTAAAAAAAGTTGAAGTAAGGGATGGTGATGCCTTTGAGCATTTGCTAAGTGCTTCCCACTCTGAAGGGCACACTCTTCTATTGAGTACAGGGAAATACCAATGCAAACATTTAACCACACAAATGTGTACTCGCTTTATTTTTATTTATTTGAGGTATTTTTATGCTGCTCCTAAGCCAGAATGGCTCTCAGAGTGGCATGTATATAATCAGTTAAACAAGACATCTTGCCTTACATCTTTCTGTTCTGGCAACTGGCCTGAAGGATAAAATTCTGAGTTGGTGGAGATCTTGGTTTACTAGTTTATTTTTGTTCGTTTTGTTGCCTTTATAGATTTTGGGGGCTTACTTTTTTTTTTTTTTTTTTAAAGGACAAGAAAATAATATAAAATCAGCAACAGCTGGTTAAAGCTGATTCGTCTGACTTGGTTGGGGGAAATAGCTCATCGATGCTCCAGAGCTAGCATTTTCCGCTCTTCCCCTTCCATCTTGATTCCTTCGTCTTTGCCTCTGTTGTTCTGTTCATCCATTTAAAGCAAGAAACAAAACCCAAACCCTTTTCCTGCCCAGTTCCAGGCACTGCTTCAGTGATTCTTTGCCTGGGGGTAAATGGGAGCGGCTCCTGGCACTGTCTCCCCCCTCCTTTCGCCGTGTGTCATTCCCCACTCCCGCTCTCTGAGCTGTTCGTTGGCACGATGCAACCCATATAAAAGAGGCAAGATGGATGAAAAGCTGCATGACGTCGCAACAGACAAGGCCCTTCTGCTTCGCCACCCCCCCTCCCTCACCCCCCCCGCCTCCAACAGGCCCTGTTTGCTGCCCACCTTTCTCAGCCACCTGTGGTGGCAGGAAGCCAATATCCGGCCTGTTTATGCCTTGCTTGAACTGAGTTGAGGCAGGTCCTGGCCTGTGGGCGGCTTCTGGCACCCAAATGGAGTTGTGTTTATCCCACAATTCCCTGCTGGTTCTAGGCTGGAATGTGCTTCCTTACAGTCGTTCCCTTTGTAGGCCCACGTGGGAACAGGATTCCCATTCGCAATGCCCTGGCCATGGAGGTTAGCAACTCTGTGGCTTCAGGAGGGGGCTGGTGTGATGGAGTATCTGCGTTGCCACAAACAAAACACACACTCCGGCAGTGGAGGCACCTGTCCGTGTCGGCGCAGGCCCGTGTCACTATGGCAACAGCCAAGAGGCCTTGTAAAAATGTCCCCGTGCTTAAGAGAGGGGCTGCTTTAGGTTTTGGGAGCAAGCCTCAGGCCTTCTGCTCCCTCTCCCCAAACCAAGGACAGGACTCAGGGGTCCTGCTCCCTAAAAGCAAACCTCTGTTGTACTTGGAAGTATTATATTGTGCTGTAACAGCCCTATCTAAAGGGACTGATAGCCGGTGCCGGACGGGAGCTGGTAAGTGGTACCTGTGAGTGGTTGCTGGTGCCGGTTGTACCTGATTCTTGAGCGAAGGCCTTGGCACAGTTTCTGAGGATGCAGATGGTGATGGCGGTTGGATGTTGGCAGTAATCAACAGGAACATTGAGTACTGATGGCATCCTCTAGGCAAACCTGGCAGAGCTGGTGATACATCCCAGTGAATGGATACTGGCCCCACTGGTGGGTGGACGCTGGCTTTGCGCTGTAGGACGGGAGTGTGGTGGTAACGCTGGTGATGTCGGGGATTGTGGTGCTCTTGATGTCTCGGTGGCTGATTTCTTGCCTCTCTGTCCCACACCAGCTGCCTGAGGTGGAGGACCCTGACCGGGGCCAACCGTGTCAGGTGTGCGGGGAGCAGTGCCCAGGCTTCCTAGTGCATGGATGGAGGTAGGAGAATGTACTGTCCCTCCCTTGCTTCCATCAAGTCCCCCTCCGTGCAATTTTTCTCCCCCCCCGCTAGGTTTATCTGTGGCCTATAAAAGTGTTCTTTGCACTGTGCTGTCCTTTTCTTTCTCCCAGCTGTTGGCTTTAGACATTTTGTACTTAATACTCACTGCCCCTTAAGCATTCTCAGCTGAGCTCCACGTAATTTGAGATGTTACTCCTACTCCCTGCGTCTTTTCTCCTGTCACTATCAGTTCCTTCTCTTGACATTCTTATATTGTTTTTATTTGTCTTCTCTCCTCACATCCCTCACATTCCTCCCTTCTTTCCCCTTCCAAACACGTTCCTCCCACATTCCGCCTTTTCTTGCTTTCACATTTGACCTGTTTAGACAACATGCTAAGCCACGGTTAGGCAGTTTATCCTTTCGCAGCAAATGGTTGCTGAGCGTGTTTGAACCATGGTCATGTAGCCACCATGGTTAGGAATGGTTCACACGACACACTAAGCCATGATGTTTAGCTCAAAATGCTTAACCACCGTGGCTCAGCATGTCATCTGAACAGGGTTAATCAGTCCTCGTTCTTTCTCTTTTTGAAAATTGTGTCGCAGCAGGAAAGCAGTGGGGCGGAAGCATCTGGGGGGGGCACTTGGGAATCTTCCCTCTCCTCTATCTCTAATGAGCTACTGACCCCATTATGTAGGAGCACAGGCCGTTGGGCCCTTCACCCTGCACTGTTAGTCCCCGTGGCCAGCTTTGTGGGGTTGGAGTGATCCTTACTATGAATTCCGCCAATTCATGGTGGAGTTGGGAAGTCAGCACAGTCTGTATCAAAATGCCTTTGCTTTGCAAGGTTCAAGATAAAATACAGACACTGAATGATCTCCTGTTTGTGGGAACCTGTATTGTAACAACAGCAACAAAGATCTTGGTATGGGGTTGAATGAGTTAGCTGGGTTCCCTTTCAGCTTTTTCCCATGTCTGAATGCATCTTAGGAACATAGGAATGAGTCAGACCAGGGCCCCCATCTAGCCCAGTGTTGTCGACACTGACTGGCAGCAGTGGGTTCTGCAGGGTTCCTGGCAGGAGTTTTTTCAGCCCTACCTGGAGATGCCAGGGACCTTAAATCAGGTGCTCTACCACTGAGGTGCGGCCCCTCCCACAATAAATAACAAGGAGTCATTAGATTACTCACGATATCCTGTTTCCCCCTTGGAACTGGTTATTGAAAGGTTCCTTGGGGCTTCACGGGCTCCTCGTTAGGTGACACTGTCTTTTGGGATCTTACAAGTGCATGTAAGTGGTGGTTGACGTGGTAGCGCATATTTAGGATTTCCCCAAGTCAGACCAAAATCCGTCACGTTGTTCTGCGCTTTTAGGACTCAGTAGGTGGATGAGTTACTAAGTCTTGAGGAACGGTGCTTGCCGTGGTGTTTCTAGGATCCCTTGGGAGCAACAGAGCGGCGCCAAGAGGCTTGGTTATTGCAGGGTCTTTCCTGTGTCCTATGGGTGAGTCACTGCAGCTGTTCTCCTTCCTCGCAGGAAGATCTGCCAACACTGCAAGTGTCCACGGGAGGAGCATGCGGTGCGCATGGTGCCCGTCGACTTGGAAAGGATGATGTGCCGCCTCATCTCCGACTTTCAGCGCCACTCCATCTCTGACGATGACTCGGGCTGCGCCTCGGAGGAATATGCGTGGGTGCCCCCAGGACTCAAGCCTGAGCAGGTGATGGCAGTGGCTGCAATGGGGAGGGGGTGGGAATTTCTTCCAGTGCAAATAGCATCTTTAAAGGAGGGCTTTTCTTTAGGAGTGCAACCAAGGAGGACATAGTGAAATTCGTTCTTTACGCCTGCTGTGATCCTGCTAATGACCAGCCCTCCCAACGGATGCTGTTTGCGCTTGTAAAATCCCGCACCTACATTTTGGACTAGTTTAACTGTCATGGCTTTCCCCAAAGAGTCCTGGAGATTGTAGTTTGCTGAGTGTCTTGAGTGTTTTTAGACATTGGGTGCCTCTACAAGAGCGATTTAAAGCTCTTTCAAAGAACATTACCGATTTTACCTCCACACGAACAGAGCGCAAATCGGGGGTCGAGGCGCTTTTTCTGTCCGATTATGCGCATTATTGAATGCGCGTTAAATAGTGAGTTTTAATTTACCACGGGAGTGAAAGCGCCTTATGACCATGTAAACAAGCGATTCTCCCCATTTAAACACATTTAAAGCGCGTTTCATACAATTGGTAATGCGCTTCACCGCCTCCCGTGTATAAGGATTAGACGTAGAAGCGATTGCGAGAAGATGCGCATAATCAGCCAACTGGGCGTCAAACCGAATTCTTGTAGAGGGGACCATTCTCACATCTTCCCCGCCCCTCACCTTGAACTGCAGTTCCCAGGGTTTTTAGGGAGAGGAAATGGCTGATAAAATCTGTAGCGTAGATCACTAGACTTCAGAAATCACAATCTCACATCGGATAGTTTTTCCCTTTGGAGGAAGTCGCGGAGGGAAGAAGAGAGCAAGTCGTTGGTGAATCCCGGAAAGGGCGGGGGAGGAAAAAATAGAAGCTGTGTGCTGTTGGGTTGCTATTAAGTCAAAAGGCCGTCATTTTGATGAACCCCTTGGGGATTTTCTGACCCAATACCTTTGCTACACCCTTGGTGGCCTCATGATAATCTAAGATTATAATAATAGCTTTTAAACTACTGTGCGGTGCCACAAGCTGTTCCCTTCATGTTATTAGCTTTGGTTGTAAGGAGGGGGACGGAAAAGCAGAGGCAGGTGTGACACTCAACTGAGATTCAAACCCTGGCCCTTCATATCCAGAGCTCCCAAGTTCTCCCTTAGGAAATACAGCGAGTTTGTCTTTCAATTCACCACCAAAGAAGGAATTGTGCAGAGCAGAGCCAGCTCCACCCGATCGGTATTACAGGTGATGAGCCGTGGATGGCTGAATTACAGGGATTCCAGGCTGTTCAGGGAAACCTGCTAGGGAAAGCACAATCCTATTCACTACCAGACAACATGGTCCGAGAGGTGAGGCGATTATGCCCTCTTTTTCCCTTGTGCCACATAACTGCATTGAAGACCCTTCGGTAAAAAAAAAGGATGCAAACAGGAAAGGCTACAGACAGAAATGAATGAATGAATTCCATTTACATCCGTCGTTCACCCCAGGAAGTGTACATTATTCTCCCCCTCTCCCATTTTATCTTCACAACAGTCCTGTGAAGTAGGTTGGCCTGGTGAGAGACAGGGGCTGGCCAAAGGTCACCCAGTGAGCATCATGGCTGAAGTAGGAAAGGAGGACAGGGCTCCTGTATCTTTAACAGTTGTGTAGAAAAGAGAATTTCAACAGGTGTCATTTGAATGCATGCAGCACCTGGTGAAACTCCCTTTTTGTCACAACAGTAAGCTGCAAGAGCTCTGCCCTCTTTTGTATCTGGTCACTGTAGCTTTTAATGGTTGTGATGAAGAGGGAATTTCACCAGGTGCTGCATGCATGCAAATGACACCTACTGAAATTCCCTTTTCAATACAACTGTTAAAAATACAGGAGCCCTGTCCTCCTTTTCATACGGTCACCCTAGGCTCAAGGCAAATGCGAACCTGGGTCTTCCTGGTTCTAGCTCAATGCTTTAACCATTACACCATGCTAGCTGTCAAACCCAATTCCCTCCTGCCATATATAATAAGATAGAAGGGGGGCAAGTAGAGTGGGGGAAATTAATTTTCACCCATGACAGCAAAATAGCTTGAGTATGACTCAATTGCTGGCTGGGCAGATTTTTAGCAGTGTGGCTGAGTAGGTAAAGTTTTGGTCTCGATAGTTTGGATCACACCTTAAACCCTGTGGGGACAGAGGCTGCCTGATTGCTTCTATGAAAGGAAACACCTCAGGGAATTCCCCAGTCACGAGAAAATGTGACATCCCTTGCTCGGATGGAGTTTCACATTAGCTTTATAGTTGCTGGGTTGCACAGTCCTAGAGCCATAGGGACTCTGGGGCTTATACAGGGTACAGGGCTGGCCTGAGCCATTTTGCTGTCTGAGGTGAAACACACACTCCCACGCACCCTCAAATTCCTCATACAGAAGCCAGCTGAATTGGCAGTTGAGTCTTAGGCTGCCTCTACAAGAGAGGTTTAAAGCTCTTCCAAGGCGCTTAAAAAAATTTCCTTCTACAAGAACGGAGTGCAAATCAGGCGTAGAGGCGCGTTATCTCTCCGATTATGCGCATTATCGAATGCGCGTTAAACAGCGAGTTTTATTTTGCTCCGGCCGTTAAAGCGCATTTTGCCTATGTGAACAAGCGCTTATGCGCATTAACTACTTGTAAAGCGCATTTTGGTCATCCGTTAATGCGCTTCGCCGCCTCTCGCCGCCTCTCGTGCAGAGGTATTAGGCGTAAATGCGCTTCAGCGATTATGTGCATAATCGCCTAACCAGGCGCAAAAGTGAATCCTTGTAGAGGTGACCTTACTCACAGTGTCCTCTACTGCGCCTGATTGCAAACAGGGTAGCAACAGAAACTCAGGGGGGGGGGCTGCTGCCAACATACTATGCCCCCAGTTTACTAGAACCCAGGGTCATCCCATGAAGTTGATAGGTGGGAGATTCAGGGCAGATAAAAGGCAGTACTTCACAGAGCGCATAGTCAAACTATGGAATTCACTGCCACAAGATGTAGTGATGGCCACCAATTTGGATGGCTTTAAAAGGGGAGTTGGATAAATTCCTGGAGGAGAAGGCTATTAATAACTACTAATCCTATTTCCAGTATCAGAGGCAGTAAGCCTATATACACCAGTCACTGGGGAACATGGGTGGGAAGGTGCTGTTACCATGTTCTACTTGTGAGTCCCTAGTTGGCAGTTAGTTGGCCACTGTGTGAACAGAGTGCTGGACTAGATGGATCCTTGGTCTGATCCAGTAGGGCTCGTCCTATATTCTTATCTGCTGCCCTCTCACTGGCTGTGTTCAGAAGACACTTTAAACCATGGCTTTAACTACTATGGTTAAGGCAGAAAGCTGGGCTGTGTTCAGAGGTTTCTGGCTTAATCACCGTGTTTAAAGCTGTGGTTTAAGCTGTCTTCTGAATGGGGCCCCTGTGTCTAATGCTAGGCTTGGCCCTGAGAGGGGTCACTGAATTGTTTCCTGAACAGTAGCTACCCAAATGCTTATTATTATCATATGTTATACGTGTAGGGCAAAATTGCATCTTGCAAAGGATAAGAACTTTTTGTTGAGAACTCTTTGTTAAAAAGCATGTTCCAAATAAACCTGCAAAGGGCAGATTTTTATCTTCCCACAAAAGTGTCCTTAATACAATGTTTTCTCGCCCCCCCCAGAATGAATGGCAGCAAATTTCATATATTGGGAGGGGAAATTATGGGATGCCTTCAGGGACACAGTTGAAACGAGGGGAAAGCCTACAGTTGTGGGATCCTGTCTTATGCCTCCACACTCCTCAGAGTAAATATATTTACATATATTTATTGTAAACCGCTGAGAGATGTTATTATATTCAACAGTATACAAATATCACAAATAAATGAAATAAATATAAATGAATATGACGATGGGTTGGATCCAGACTGAGTTAGTAGATCCCATTGAAATCAGCGTGACAAGTTATACATGACTCCAGTCCTATTGATTTCAATGGGAACAGTTAAGTTCAAGTAACCCATTCTATTTATTAGATTAACTGAGCTATATCCGGAAGCAAGTTTTTGAGCCACACAGACCTCTTCTTCAGGCAGAGATATTCAAAGCACAGTTATTTTTAAAAATACGTCATTTGTCTGTGCTGATGATAAGTTTGGGTGTTCTGTTCCTCAAAACAAAGGGGCAGGAAGATTTAAACAAAGGACTGTTATTAATTTGATTACTGACCCGTTGCTGCCTTGTTAGGGGCGTTTGTGCGTGTTGTGTAACTTGACCACTCCAGCCAGGCCAGACTGCTTGTAATCTGATTAGCAACGGTCTTCTTTTAAACTGATTACTGAGGAACATTGCTTTAGCACTTCTTGTTGCTTTCTGTAGGGCTTTTCATTGTAGAAAGTGTTTGCCCTTCTTATCTTGTGGATTATCCAGAGAACCCTGAGAGGCTTGTTAGTTAGACCAAGAGAGAGAGAGAGAGAGAGAGAGAGAGAGAGAGAGAGAGAGAGAGTGCTTTTCTGAGGCCACCCTCTGAGCTAAGAGTTGAATCTGAAAGGGGGAGGCGGGTGATCCAGGCACCTGAATAGTTCCCATTATCTGTCTTGGGGTATATTTGAAGAGCATTACCTCCAACCACCCTTTGTATAGTGAGATTTCAAGTGGACTTAGGACTCTCTCTCCACCCCCACCCCCCGCCCCATATTACTCTGTGCGGAAGGCATTAACTGTGCTTATTGAAACTGCTGGAGAAAAAGGTTTTCAGTGGAGGAGAGAGTCTACATTGAGACTGATGGAGAAAGCCCATATTGGGGTATTCTGTGTGTGGGGTGAGGGAACGGGGAGGCAGCTTGCGATTCCAGGTCCCACTCTTCATTGAACAGGAAACTGCATTATGCTGAGTCTGACCATTGCTCTATCGAGTGTGAAATCCTATGCATGTTTAGACAGAAAAAAAGTCCTACAACTCCCAGCTGGGAGTTGTAGGACTTTTTTCTGTCTAAGCATGCATAGGATTGTGCTCTTAGCTTAGTGATGTTTATGGTGTGGGTCTCAGGCATCCCCACCCCCGCTCTTCTACTTGAGACTCTTTTAGCCAGAAAGCCTGGCAATTTGAATCTGGAGCTTTCTGCATTCAAATGACGCACTCTGCCACTGCGTTAAACCTTCCCATCATCAGTCTGGGGACTGAACTTTGGGCATGATTAATATCAATATTAGTATACTTGCTGTGAATATTTATTTCTGAAGAAGGGCACTGAATAAATCCAAAGCTGGTTTCCAACATTTTGAACCCAGTGAGCTTCCTATCCGAGCAGAGATTAGAACCCAGGTTCCCTGAGTCCTAGCCCAACACTCTAACCACTATGCCACACTGTCTCTCTTGTTGTTTTCGTATAGCACGGGACTCCTGAAAAATGTGTAGGGGAGAGGGAGCAGAAGGAGAAGGCACTTGCTGGGCTACTGGGCAACAGGTCCACCTCTTTCCCGTCTCCCCTGTTTGTCCTAATAATGGCTGTCTTGACCCACAGGTCTATCAGTTCTTTAGCTGCCTCCCAGAAGACAAAGTCCCCTACGTCAATAGCCCTGGAGAGCGGTACCGCATACGCCAGCTTCTGCACCAGCTTCCCCCCCATGACAGCGAGGTGAGAGGGGCGTCTTATTATAATACAGAACAGGAATGGCTGAGTGGGATTCCGTAAAGAGTTTCTTTCCTAGTGACCAATATTTTGCATGGAGTTCTATACTTGAGCAGATGCAACAGAAAGCAGGGCTTCCAAACCTTTAACAGCTGTGCAGAAGACGGGATTTCAGCAGACGTAGATTGTCATCCCTTCTTCTACACAGCTATCTAAGGTGCGGGAGCCCTGTCCTCTTTTCCATCTGGCCTTAAGACTGAGTGCTTCCATGGTGCCTCCAAAGCCTCCTTGTTGCTATGCTGTTGTGGCGCTCTGCACCTCTCTCTCTGTAATATACACACACATGCACTATATACATACATCAGTCTTAGGGGCGGTGTTGGCAGTATAGAAAGGAATGCAAAGATTGCCATAAACATCAGATGCTGTGCCGTGCAACTGAAAACTCTGGGCCACCCCCGCTGAAAATTTTACAATCGGAATAAATGGAGCGAAGCAATTTTTGTTTCATTGATTTTTCTTTTCAGTCAACGAAACAATACTCAGGTTTTTTTCATTTTTTTGATCAACGTGCTCAGCTTACATGGTTTATTGAGAACCTGGAGAATTTATAACCTTTGTTTTTTTTATACTGTAGTATGAAGAAATGGGATAATCCAGACATGCAAATGTGTGAGCATGTGAAAGAGGGACACATAGTCATGTTAACAAAGATATAAAGACCAACAACCGAATATTTAAAATATATATTGAACTAAACACGATATATATTACATTCTGCTTTATTGCTGTTTTGCTATTTTATCGTTTGTAGCTTTATAATGATTTTAGCGCTTTTATTAATACTTTTGAGTTTGTGCACCGTTTGGAGGGTGTTTTATATAGAAAAGTGGAATGGAAATGAGAATGAGAGAAAGCTAAACCAAATACCACCCTGCCTGATCCAGGCCCTGGCATCATTCATTCATGCTTTTGTAATCTCAAAGGCAGCCGTGCCCTCTTATGTGGGGCTGCCCTTGATGACCTTCTGGCAGTTTCGGTACAGTGCCCCGCTTCCTGGCAGGGGAGGCTTGCTGAGAGCTCGTCGGCCAGCGCTCGGTGTCTGCATTGGCTTCCCATGTCTTTCAGGGCACAATTTTCCATGCTAGCTTTGATTTAAGGAACCCTTGAGGGCTCAGAGCCTGCATACGTCAGAGACTGCCTTCTCATTCATCACAGCCTTTCAGATCTCCCGAGAGCCACCTCCTTGACGGTCACCTTCTAGGCGCTGTGTTTGAACAGCAAGGGCACCTATAGAGGTGCCCTTGGTGGCTCCCCTACTAGAAAACATCCCTACGGGTTGGTCCAAATCCACGCCTGAGTGCCTCTCGACGAATTTGGGCGAAGGATTTCCTGACTATCCCAGGGTCCCTAATTGGAAGGAAGAGACTTATGCGCATACAGTCCTACTTAATGCTCCTCGTCGGGCTTTCCCAGTTTGGTGCCCTCAGATGTGTTGGACTACAACTGCCATCATCCCCCAGCCAGTAGGCTGAGCAGGTTCAGCCCACTTCCCCTCACATGTTGGGGTGGGGAGTGTTGGCCTGCACAATTTCTTCACCTAGCCCTACCGCCCTTTGACCCATCAGCCATCAGTTTGGCAGGTGGGTGCATATGTAGCGGCAGGATGTGCAGTACTGCTGGCGGGACTCTGTGGTTCAGGGCAGATAGGTATTTGAGCAGGGCGGCTACCCCTTTCCCTGCCTTGGTTGCACTCCACTTTTGTTCCCTGCAGAAAAGGGCCTGGCTGGCTGATGCAAGCATTGCCATAGAGGACAGGGAAGTGGGCAGCTCCTTTCTCCAGCTGCTGCTTGCAGAGTTCCTGATCCAGGATCTTGGGGCGAGAAAGAAACTTTCTACATGAGGCTTTTATTGTGTGCTCGTGATTGCTCACTCACGTTAGTTTGGTGTTCCTTTGCATAACGTCATCCTCCTCCAGGGCCTCTCCAATTCTTTACAACTATTTCCCCAGCTTTTTTTAGATTGAGGAAAGTCTGGTATTATTTAGAAATGACAGAATGAAACTCTCATATATTTGCACAATTCCGCTATCCCATAGTGCCATCTAGTGGCTGTGTAGTGAAACATATAGAAAGGCCGAGGGGAAAAAAAAACAGGAAAAAAATGTGTAAAGGAGCCGATCTTAATCCCACGAAGAATCCAGAAGCAGAAGCCTCCGTAAAGGTGTGGGTTAAAAGCCTCATGTAGAAACGCCCACAGAGCATCCCCAGCCACTTTTGTCTCCTCGCCTGCATCCCAGCACTCTTCCTTCCAAGTGTCTCGCAGCCCGCCAGGGATTTTTGGAGACAGTTTGGAATCAAAGGGATTACAATAGTTGTCACCATCAGAATTGGAAAGGGATTTCCCCGAGATGATGTGTGTGTTTGTGTATTGTTTGACTGGGTTCTTTGTCTTCTCGCCTGCGGTGTGTGTTTTGTGCCCTCTTGTCTTCAGCCCTTGGCAGCTATCTGCTCCAAAGGCGCTCCCATTCATTCCTCTTGTTTGCGGTCCAGATCATTGGGGTTAATCTGCGAACGCGTGTGGCCAGGCTGATAATCTCCGTGAAAATACATGCATCCTTGCAACGTGCTATGCACATTATGCTAATTATGCGCAGCACTGAATGCGTTTTGTTTGTCTATTTTTTATTTTTAAAAACGCACTGCGAGACGATGAATTCTGCAGCGCATAAAATCATGTAAATGCCCCAAGTTTGCCTTTCTTTTTGGATAATGTATTCTGCTTTTGCTAGTCATATGGTGCTTCCAGGAAAAGGCCTTTTGCCTGCAATCGCCCTGCCTCATTCACAGATTTTTGAAGGAGGGGGGAGGGTCCTGACAATTACCCATTTGCAATCCTCCCTTGTTTTCCCACTGCTCTGCCATCACCTTTTCTTACCATAGAAAATCCATTAAGGAGAGAAATCTGGGATAGCTTTTGATGGGTGGTGCTAGGAGTTGTCCATCTGAAAACACTCATAGAACTCCATCAGATGAGTGTTTTATTGCACGCTCATTACTGGACACTCATGGATTTTTGCGGGTCCCTTTCATGATGTCGTCTGCTTCCCGCACGCCTCCCACCCCTTCTAGCCTTTGTGCAACAAAAAAACACCCCAGTAAGTCTGGCTTATTTTTAAAGACGGGAATTGCCGCTATTTCCTGCTGTGCGCAGGAGAATCAAGGGATCGAGCCCACTGAATGGGCCACCTGCAAGTTGTTTACTTCCTCTTTCAAAAGAGGAAGTAATGAGGGACAAACGCACGGGCGGAGGTAAGCAAACCCGATTTTCCTCTGTGTGATGATGCTCATAGATAGGGGACAAGGAACTGGGCAGGGCACTGAAGCCCAGTCCCTGCATGTGGAGTTTTCACTGGGCATTTCCTGTGTGCTTTCAATAAGGACTAGAAACCTGCTGTTTTTTTAAAAAAAAATGAACATTAACTTTCTCAGGAGACTGAACGCTGCTTGAGATATCAGTTTCTGCAACTGCACAAGACTGAAGAGTACTCCTGGTCCTGAAAGGAAAAGAGAGAGAGAGATCAAGAGAAGATCTGTTGGTGGGGGAGGGGAGGGCTCCATTTCAAACTGTAATCAGATTGGAGATTCCTGTGCTAAACACCTTTGCTCGCTCCATTCAGAATGTTGCTGCATTTTGCTCCAGGGGGCTCGATTAATCATTAGGCTAAATGCTCTCCAGAGAAGAGGCCCAATCTGGCACAGTTTTCTCTTTATTCTCCAGTGTAGCAAGTGTAAGTTGCTTCTTTCTCTGAGCTGCCTGAACATCCTCTGTCTCTCAGGGCAGAGGAGCTGATCCATCAGACCTGCACAACCCAGGATAAACAAGCTAATAGCAAAACCCTTTTTCCCACACTTGCAGGGAAGAGCTGGTCAGTGATGTGGATACAGACAGATGCTGGGTAGTGATTAAAGATGTAAAATGGTCTTTGTGGAGGTTTTATTTATATCCTGGGTTGGATCCAGACTTAGCCATATTTAGAGTAGACTCATTGAAACCAGTGGAATTTAAGCTAATCATGACTACCTTAAATTCTGTCTCTTTCCATGAGTCTACTTGAAGTATGACTACTTCTGGATCCAACGTCCTGCCTTTTGGCCCAGTAGTGGACTGGGCTTTGACCAGGGCACCTTTGTGATTGGTGGTTGGGTGAAGTTCCCCACTCTAGTGATGATTAAAATGCCAGCCATTGGCTTGGCATGAACTGCCATTATTTCCTTGCTTGGGATGTCCTCCAGAGCTAGTGATTGGCTGACAACTATTCTCTAGCCAGGCTGTGGAACTCTTTTTCTGTTCAGGGCAACATTCCCTCAGGGGCAATCTGTTGAGAGCTGCATGCTGATGGTGGACAAGGAATAGCTAGCCCTTTCTTTTCCCTTTCCCTCTCTCTCTCTCTCACCCAACCCCATTTCTCTTTTTCTGCCACCTCTTTTCCTCCCTTTCTCTCGTTCTGTAACCCTCTTTTCTCCCTTTCTCTCTCTTGTTCTGTCACCCTCTTTTCTCCCTTTCTCTCGTTCGGTCACCCTCTTTTCTCCCTTTCTCTCTCTCTTTCTGTCACCCTCTTTTCTCCCTTTCTCTCTCTCGTTCTGTCACCTTCTTTTCTCCCTTTCTCTCTCTCGTTCTGTCACCCTCTTTTCTCCCTTTCTCTCTCTCATTCTGTCATCCTCTTTTCTCCCTTTCTCGTTCTGTCACCCTCTTTTCTCCCTTTCTCTCTCGTTCTGTCACCCTCTTTTCTCCCTTTCTCTCTCTCGTTCTGTCACCCTCTTTTCTCCCTTTCTCTCTCCTGTCACCCTCTTTTCTCCCTTTCTCTCTCGTTCTGTCACCCTCTTTTCTCCCTTTCTCTCTCTTGTTCTGTCACCCTCTTTTCTCCCTTTCTCTCTCTCATTCTGTCACCTTCTTTTCTCCCTTTCTCTCTCATTCTGTCACCCTCTTTTCTCCCGTTCTCTCTCTCGTTCTGTCACCCTCTTTTCTCCCTTTCTCGTTCTGTCATCCTCTTTTCTCCCTTTCTCGTTCTGTCACCCTTTTTTCTCACTTTATCTCTCTCGTTCTGTCACCCTCTTTTCTCTCTCTCTGTTTCTCGCTTGTTCCGCCACTCCCCTTCCTCCCTCTGTCTTTCTCCCTCTTCCTGCTAGCCCTTTTTCTCCTTCTGTCTTTCTCCTTCTTCCTCTCCACCCAGCAGCCTACCAGGAAAGGGATGGATTGCTTTTCCCAGAGGGCTTCTGAAATTATGCTGAGAGCCGCAGGTTGCCCGCCCCTGCCATCAATGTTTGGGTGGTGTTTGTCTGGCCTTGCCTAGTGGGTGGATGGTTCTTCATTCCAACATGGGTCTGGTTAAGATGGCTCTCCCACCCCCAACACACACAACAAATCCTGGGATTTCAGTGCAGCACATAAAGATAGGTGAAAAATGGTTAGCAACTTCTGGTGAGAAACTGCCACTGGCCATGATTCCCTATGGGTGCAGAGTGGCATCACTCTGTACATTGCATTGAAAACCTTCTGCATATCGCATTGGACATTAGAGTAGAAAACTAGTTTGGTTTCAGACTGGAAGTGCAAATAAGGATGGTGTGCCTGATTATGCTCCTTTAGTAAGGTGTAAATCAGAGATGGGCAACACACAGCCTGTGTACAGCCCCCACTGCCCCTTGGTTGGCTGCCACTGCCCTCTGCTGCAGGCCACCAAATTCAGCGGCTGTGAATATTCCCCCCACCTCCCAGAACAAAAGAAAAAAAGGGGGGCTGAAGGGCTGCAGAGTGCTCTGCAGCCACTATCAAGCTACATTTAAAACAAGCTAAATGTAGTCCTTGTAGCAGTGTGGAATGGTGGGCAACTTGTGTGTGTCTGTCTGCTTGGGGGCGGGGGGTCTGGGAAGAGAAAATGACCTCCCCCCAGTCTAAATTCACAAATTTGAGCAGTCCCCGCATGCAGGAGGGACAACGACGTTGGCAGGGGAGGGTCATGTGTACTGATAGGGCCTTGGGAATGGGAATTGTTCAGTCAGGACAGCGCAGGTTGAAGGGGGTATTTGGTTCCTGCAATTTGGGTCACAGAGACTGTGGCTTTTGAGGCACGTGGGCCCCCAGAATTGCCCTCAGTCGGGCTGTGTGCCCATAATGCCTTGCAAATACATTGCGGGGGCCCTTCCGGAAAGCAAAAGTAACTCAACTGGAGAATGCACACAGACATGGAAAGTGGGGGGGGGGGGGGGAGTTTCTGTGCCAGGCAGGATTGAAACAGATTAGGGTTCTTTGACCTCCTCAAGAAGACTGGGGGCGAGGGGGGGGGGAGGATCGGATCAAGATCCCGATTAGTGTGGAGAAACCAGCTGTGGAGCTGTAATTTATCCCTCCTTGAAATGAGAGCCGCAAGATGCCTGGTGAAATGAACAGGCAAGTGGGCCTGCTAGAAAGGAGGGTGGTGCATTTCCCTGCATGGGGCCCAGTGAAACCGTGGAGCCTGTTGCCCAGAGGATGTTGGGAAGGCAGAGGGTAGAGCCAGGATTCTCCACTCCGGGAGAACAAGGGCAGCAGCAGGTGCAGGGTAAACCACGCCAGGCCGCCTTTCCAAGGGGGTGCCTGGTTCTCTGGCGATGGTGCCATGGTGCTGGCAGGAGGCCAGGCGGAGTATCTGGTGGGTTTCCCGACGTGGGGAAGGCCAAGTGAGGTAGGAGAGCTGCCGCCAGGATCAGAGGCTGGGGAACATGGGCGGGAGGGTGCTGTTGCAGCCATGTCCTGCTTGTGGATTCCTGGTCGACAGCTGGTTGGCCACTGTGTGGACAGAGTGTTGGGCTAGATGGACCCTCGGTCTGATCCAGCAGGGCTCTTCTTATGTAGGAGAAGGTTGCAAGGCAAGTGTTGGATGTGAACTGCAGTGGGTGGGAGTCAGTCAGGCCAAAGCGCTGTAGTAGTAGAAAGAGAATAAAGTGGGTGTGGATGTCGTTTTGAGCAGGTGTCCTCTTCTGCAGTTGCATCATAAAGCGTGGTAATGGGCACGCCCTTTATTCGGTTTACTGAAAAGCAGGATTGTGTTTACTGAAAAGCAGGATTGAGTCTTTTGGCTGTGGATGTAGGCTTGAACGTGTTTTGTGAGGCGTCACAAAATGGTGCAGATAGAGCGAGGATGGGCTTTCTGCCACCCCCCCTGCAGTGATGCCGTAGGCACCATTACATACGATACAGTAAGACTGCAACCTCTTTGGGGCAGAGTCCTGGCCTTTCCTGCCACTCCGTAAATTGGCACGCTACATTGGTGATGCTTTGTAAATAATAAAAAAAAGACCCCCGTGTTGCCGTTGATGGGGGGGAAACTCCGTTTTCCCAGCTACTCAGGATTGTATGTCTTACACGCTACCCACCATCTCCCCTTGTAAAGGTGGAAGCAACATCGCCTGGCTCCCCTGCAACCAATCTGAGTTCCAGTCCTGCATTCTGTGTTTTAAAATGCAGTCTGGAAAGACCTTTAGATTTGCATTGGATGGATCTCTCTCTCTCTCTCTCTCTCTCTCTCTCTCTCTCTCTCTCTCTCTCTTCCCTCCTCCAACATGCTATGTGTTTTTCTCACCAATAGGACAACAATTTTGTGTTTACACAGTTTCAACTTCCCTGAGGGTGTACTGTCTGGCTGTGTGGCTCTGTTCCTTTCCTTTCCTTTGATCCGTCTGTCCCAGGCCTGGAGCCCGAGTGAGATTTATCCAACCAAGTGCTCTCTTTGGTTTTGATTTAATTACACCGGAGGAAGCTTGGAACTTAAAAAAAAACAACAAAACTTTGGGACATCTTTGGCGACATAGATTGCACACGCCTGGAACAGAAATGGCCAACCTGCCCCAGAGGCATCTGTACAAGAAATCAAGAGACGTCCTGCTTTTGGCCTTTCTTCACTGACTCTTCTCTTCCCCCCCCCCCCCCCCCCCCAATCTTTGTCCAGGCTCAATATTGCAGCTCCCTGGAAGAGGAAGAGGCAAAAGAGCTGAAGTTATTCTCACAGCAGCGGAAGAGAGAGAATCTGGGCCGCGGGACCGTCCGGCTTTTCCCGGTCACCATAACTGGAGCCATTTGTGAGCAGGTACTTTGGGCCTCACTCTGTTCCCTCTGTTTGTCAGCGCCAAAACTGTTTGAGAAGACTGGATTTTAGAATGGTTGGAAGGTTGCAGAGCAACAAAGTCTCGTTGCCAAGCTAGACGTTTGGCAGAAGACCCGAGTCTTAGAACCTAGTTTTCTGCTGGACATCTAAGAAAAGTAGCGATGGGGAGGAGGAAATTTGGAGGGGGGGGGGAAGTAAGCGGTGGGAGAAAAGTGCTTAACCCTTACCCTTCCCGCCATTTCTGCCGTCCCCTCCATTCCCTGGCCATCTTTCCCCAGCTGGGGCTCACAGACATGCTGTTGCTAAGGCTGAGGGTAGAGCAGTGGAAAAGAGGTCATCTCCACAGTGTGGCCTCCTTCCCTCTTGTCATTTTCTAAATGTTTTGGGATGGGTGAGACACATTCCCAGAGACATTTCCCCACCACCACCAAATGTCTAGTTTGGCCCTCGCAACAGCAGATTCTTGGGGTTCAGACCAGGGTTTAAACGGTGGAGTGCAGAAGCTATTACAAATTGCCGGTGGCTTCTTACATCTGCAGTACTAAGACCTCGACTTGAATCTAGAAGTTGATATCTTACCAGTTGGGTTCCATAACCGGATCTCGACTTTATGGAAGTATGGAATTCGCTACCACAGGATGTAGTGATGGCCACCAATTCGGATGGCTGTAAAAGGGGGTTGGATAAATTCCTGGAGGAGAAGGCGATCAATGGCTATGAGCCCTGATGCCTATGTGCTACCTCCAGTATCCGAGGCAATAAGCCTGTGTGCACCAGTTGCTGGGGAACATGGGTGGGAGGGTGCTGTTGCACCATGTCCTGCTTTGTTGGTCCCTGGTTGACAGCTGGTCGGCCCCTGTGTGAACAGAATGCTGGACTAGATGGACCCTCGGTCTGATCCAGTATGGGACTTCTTAAGTTCATTATGTACTTATGTCCTTAGCCCCTATTTAGCTTGTGTGGCTGCTGCTGCAAAACCTCTGCTGGTGCTCAGGACGCGCATCTCAGCCGTAACTTATGCAAGTGCTACTTCGGTGGTTCTCTTGAGTCACGTAGTTACTGCCCAGGCCAGCTGTGCTGGTGCCATAGGGAGACCTATGTAAGTGGGGCTTGCATGAGTTCCTCTTTGGATGCCGAGCTTGTTTCATTGTTCAACCAGGGTTGTGACTGGTTGGCAAGGATTTTCGGGTGATTCTTAGGACACACCCTTGCTTCCCATTTCAGGTCATTCACAGGGCATTGTGTCCTGATAAGGAGCTCCATTCTCCACCCATCTCTGCTATTGTTGACGTGGCTCTGATTCATGCAGGAGCTTGTGAACAAGACATCTCGTGGAGAGTATCTTTTGGATGACTGTAGCAGCAAGCATTTCTGAAAGCCACTCTCTTACTGCTGTTGCTACTTGCCTGCTTGTTTGCCTTTAACCAGCAGCTCCTGCCTTATTTCTTTTTTAATTTGTATACCACCCAACTGGCAAATGCGAATTTAATTTGTATTACTGTCCAACTGGTAAACCCCTGGAGGCAGTTTACAGTCATAAGAGCAAACAACAGCAAAATAACCCCAAATAATTAAAAAAAAATAATAATAATACAGCATTTTTGTAAACCGCCCAGAGAGCTTCGGCTATGGGGTGGTATATAAGTGTAATAAATAATAATACAATCCGCCCCGCATGCTCAGGTCCTCTGGGAAGAACTTACTGCAGTCGGCCAAGACTAGGCTGACAACCGTTACCCAGAGGACCTTCTCTTCTGCCGCTCCCAGACTGTGGAATGACCTGCCGGAGGAGACTCGTCAACTTAACAGTCTTTTAGAATTTAAGAAAGCCATAAAGACTGTTCTCTTCCGGCAGGCATATCCAGTGGAATTTTATAATGTTTTAAGGATGTTTTTAGGATGTTTTAGGATTTTTATGCAGTTTTAATAATATGTGTCATGTTTTAATCAGTTTTATGTATTTTATCATGTTGTAGTTCCCCGCCTCGATCCAGACGGAGAGGTGGGTAAGAAATAAATTGTTATTATAATAATAATAATAATAATAATAAGTATTACAGTAATGCAGCATTAAACATTAACCCATTAAAAGTTATTTAAAAACATTGAGGACCCGGCAGTAAAATGGCTCAAGCAACAGATTAAGATTAAATGTCTGCTTGAAGAGGATGGTCTTAACCTGGTGTCTAAATGTATATAGTGAAGACACCAGGCAGATCTCCGTGGGATGGGATTTCTACCGATGGAGGCCACTACAAAGAAGGCTCTTTCTCTGGTAGCCGCCCATCACACCATTGTGAGCAGCGGTACCCAGAGAAGAACCTCTGAAGACGATCTTAACAATTGGGCAGGAACAAGGAGAAAGTGCTCCTTCTGGTAGATTGGTCCTGAGCTGTTTAGGGCTTTAAATGGTTGCCAGAAACTGACTGGCAATCAATGCAGTTGACACAGCACTGAAGCAATACGTACAAAACGGCTAGTGCCATCAGACGAGTGTTTTATCGCCCACTCGTTACTGCCCACTCGTGGGTTTTTGTGTGTCCTTTACACGACACCGTCTGCCTCCTGCGTGTCTCCCGCCCTTTCTGGCCTTCGTTCCGTCACAAAACAGTCCCTGGTAAATCCGATCTTTTAAAAAACGAAATGTGCCACCATTTCCTGCTGTGTGCAGGAAAAGCTTCGCGATAAAAACGCCCACTGAATGGGCCACATGGTCATTGTTTACTTCCTCTCTCTTCCCCCCCCCCCCCCCCGTGTGAAGGAAGAGGAAGTATCGGGACAGACGCGGGGAGGAAAGTGACGGTAAGGAAACACGGCTTTCCTCCACCTGATAACGCTCCTAGTAAGCGGCCTCGCTGCCCTGTTCTCCTCTAACTGAAGTTTCCGGACCAACTTCAGAGGTAGCCCCATGTTTAAGGCATTGCAGTAATCCAGGCTGGACGTTGCCAGGGCATGGATAACTGTAGCCAGACTATACCTGTCCAGCTGGGGTTGGAGCTGGTAGACCACAGAGGGTACTTGGGCCTCAAGTGACCGAGCTGTATCTATGAGCCTCCCCAGCTCCTTCTGGGGGAGTGGAGACCCATTTAGAACAGGCTGAGTGCTACTTCACTGGGCAGATGTGCCACCTGCTAGCCGAACCTCCATCTTGCCTGGATTGAGTCTCAACTTATTGGCCCTCATCTAGGCCGTTACTGAGTCCAAGCACTGGTTCAGGACAGTCTGCTGGAAGAAGGGCGAGTGGGCTGGTGATGATGAAGAGAGGACTCTCTGCAGGTGGCTCTAGCATCTCTTGGAACCTCTAGCTGCTACCGTCACCTGGAGACTCTGTGCTTCAGAGAGTCTCATTTACAGGCTCCTATGTAACCTGGGGCTTTATCACTTATCACAAGGCATGGGTGAGATGAGTCCGTCTCTGGAACTTCACAACCTAATCGAAGGTTGGAGAAGAGTTTCACGTACTTAAAAAAAAAAAGCAGCTGTGGGGGGAAGCTAGAGTGAAAACCCGCTTGGAAATCACACTCTTTGACCCAGAAGGCCTGCTCCCTTATTCCAGATGTGCCCGGCGAATTGAGGTTACTCACTGGTAAGGGAAAGGCAGTTTGCACAGGATCACTCCTGTTGTTGAACGTTGTTTCCATATTCCAAGTTTGAGCCCTTGCAGCATTGACAAGACTTCGATTGCGTTGATCCTCAGTGCTAGCTAATCCCTGGAATGACGTGTAATTGAAGCTCTCAAGCATCCTGGTCATAAATGTGAGCCTTTGAATATCGGATTCTGTCCAGATCCTTGTTCCCATAACGTGCTTAAAAAGAAAGAGTTATGGATCTGTGCTGTTAATCACTTTGGCATTTAAGCTTTACATAGAATTATTACAGATGTCACTTTTTACATTTCGTGGCCATCTGTTTCCCGTCCCCCCTCCTCCGCCGTACACGCCAGTGTGTGTGTGTGTGTACAAACAGAAAGACTGACCTGGTAAAAGGCAGTTTCATATGTTCATATGTTGCATATGTGGAAACTGTATTTGCAGTTAAGCATATCAGAGAGTCGCTGGCGGAGTTGAATCTTCCTCCCTTACAAGGAACGTTTTCTAGAGGGAGAAGGAAGTATTCCAACATTCAGCCCTTAGACCACCAGTAGTTATAGTCCTGGAAGAACTTAACATTTGTCTCTGTTGAATTTAGGAACTCGCCCTTGTTCAGAACATTCATTTATTCGTTCATTAATTACATTTCTATACTGCCCAAAAGCTGAAGCAGCAGGCCAGAAAGCTGTCCCCATAGATTAGCTCAGTAATCCTTATAACTACCCTGTAAAGTAGGCCAGTGTTATATTGTACGTAGGAGGCTGAGAGTGGCTTGCATGAGTGGGCCCTGCAGCCCAGTTTCAGAAGCCTTTTACACGCAGTCACTTCAGACTTCTGGCAATAAGCTCCATCACATCAGCGATTTAGTGCACTCTCGCCATGCCTGGTGTGCGGATTTGCAGCACGGTACTCACATGACACCATGCCTATCCTGCTGACACCCTGCCTCTTCCCTAGCCTTTCCTAGAGCACTAAAAGTCTGGATTATTTTCCCTAAGCGCATTTAATGCACCCTAAGCCTCCGTGTAGTTTGAAAGAAACTGGGGGCTTGAATGGATTGTATCAGATCCTGGCAGGGAAAAGCGATCTCTCCCAGCAGCTGGCTCCATGCCTCAATATAAAACCCAAACCTTGCATCCCAGGCTCCAAAGTGTTTTTTTAAATCATAAAATGCCTGAATCTCTGCAGAGATAGGATTGTCCTCCCTCGATGCCCCCCAAAAGCCAGACTAAAGGGCTGTTCCATTTTTACCCGGGAGAAAGGTGGTTTGGTTGAAGTACTCATCTGACAGGACCTGACTGGAGGGAGAAAAAGAAGGGGAGGGGTGGGGTGGAGTGGAAGAGCAAAGGAGCGAAAGAGCAGCTATTCAGGAGAAAGGGATCATAAGCGTGTCGCGCTTCTTCATCAGAGGTAAAAAAACAACACGGAGGCAAACCAGGGGGGGAAATTAGGTGTGATGGACGTCAATAGCAATGTGTCTTCTCCTTCCCAGCCTGTTGGGCAGGAAGGAGGAGATAGAAGGGGGTGGGAAGAGAGAGACTCAGCAAGCCTATACACACACCAGTTGCTGGGGAACATGGGCAGGAGGGTGCAGTTGCACCTTTGTCCTTGTGAGTCCTTAGTTGACAGCTGGTTGGCCACTGTCTGAACAGAGTGCTGGACTAGATAGACTCATGGTTTGATTCAGCAGGGCTCTCCTTGTGTTAGACCTCGACGTGAATCCAGAAGTTGATAACTCACCAGTTGGGTTCCATAACCGGATCCCGACTTTATGGAATTATGGAATTCGCTACCACAAGATGTAGTGATGGCCACCAATTCGGATGGCTGTAAAAGGGGGTTGGATAAATTCCTGGAGGAGAAGGCTGTCCATGGCCACTAGTCCTGATGGCTATACGCTACTTCCAGTATCCAAGGCTGTCAACCTATATACACCAGTCACTGGGGAACATGGGTGGGAGGGTGCTGTGGTACTCATGTCCTGCTTGTGGGTCCCTGGTCGGCAGCTGGTTGGCCACTGTGTGACCTGAGTGCTGGACTAGATGGACCCTTGGTCTGATCCAGCAGGGCTTTTCTTGTGTTCTTAGAGAAAGAAGGTGGCAGAGGGGGGGGGGGGGCGGGGGCGGCGGCGGTGGTGGCCCCACCCACCACTGCCGGCATGTCATCAGCAACAGATTATCTCCAAGGGAATGCAGTCCTTGGCAGAAAAATGGCTCTTCATCCTTGCTTTAAGGTCACCTTATGGGTTGGTAGCTGAGGAACAAGCAACGCTTTCTTTAAAACAAAATAAAAAATTGCGCTTAAATTGGGCCACTTCCTTTTGAAGCAAAAGCAACCATGGGCCCCCAATCCAGAATGTGCCCCAGATCGGATCCCTTGTGCCAGATCCTTGCTGAAAAACCACCCCCTCCCTGGCTGTTTGCAATAAGCAGCGCTGTTGTGGGCTGACATCAGCTGGGAATCACGCTGTCCCATTCACTGAATTTTTCCTGGGCTCCAGATGTCGTCATCTTCCATTTGCAACCCTCCCTTGTTTTCCTACTGCAGAAAATACAAATAAGGAGGGAAAAAAGAGAGAGAATGTCTGCACAGTGCTTTTTGAATGGTGGTGCAAGCATATGTACAACCAGCTTTGTCATTCGGAAGTTAGCAGATCCCTAAGGAAGTCCTGAAACGAGTTCACTGACCCTGTTCAGATGACACCCTAAACCACGCCGGTTAAGCATTTTGAGCTAAACATTAGGGCTGTGTGAACCATGACTTGGTGTATTGTGTGAACCATTCCTAACCATGGTGGCTTAAACCGTGGTTTAAACAAGCTCACTACCCATTCGCTGCAAAAGGGTTAGCAGCCTAACCATGGCTTAGCGTGTTGTCTGAACAGGTGCACTGTGAAATCCGTAAGGGATGGCCTCTAAAAGCTGGGAATGCAACATACATGGGCTATGAGTCACAGCCTGTATGGAATTCTGGATTGTAGCTCCAGGTTGAGAGTGGAGTTTAGGAAAGGAGCTGTACCAGGCTTCGGCCTCTGGCATCCCTCTTGCTCGGGCATTTCCATCCCCAGCAGTGTTGGACAGTCCTGGGCTGGCTCTGCTTTGCTCATCTGACAGAGTTAAGAGCCAGGTCTGGATCTGATCAAGTGGTTCTGGGTGGACCTAGGTTGCCAGGGCAGACTGCAGTCTGAGAGAAATGAATATGTTGGCGGAGCAACAGCGACATCTAGTGCCCAGGTGTGGCACTTCGGCTTCTCTTGATTTCCATTTATATCGCTCTCCACCCACCCCAAAATGCCACGCAACCGAACCCTCTCCACCTGTTCTCTCCTTCTCTTATTTATTTAAAATGTGTCAATTTACCAATTATCTGTAAAAACAAAGAGCAGCAATAGCATGGACATTTCAGAGCACGTTCACCCTCTTAAACCGCCTGGGGGAAACCAGCCTGTTCTTGTGAGCAGCCTGAATAGTGAAACAGCTGGCCACGGGGCTTCTTGTTGGCAGGGCATTCCACAATTGGGGTGTCAGCTCTCCCCCCAAGAAGACCCCGGCGTGAGCAGCACAGCATCTAATTTCCTGAAAAGAAAGGACCTGGAGCCAGTGGAGGCTGGTGGCTTTGATATCAGCAGGGCTGTGAATCCACTGTCCCACTGACAATTGAAATCACCAAGCCTCCACTGCCTGGAGCCTGGTCCTCCCCTGAAGGCCTTGAGTCCAGCCATAATAATGTGGAGAAGAAGATGCCGCCTTATCTTAACGCCTGGTCTGCTTTAGTGCACTCTAGGCAAAAACCAGCACCTTGAATTAAGCCTAGACCCAAACGGGGGCCTGGCCGGCCGGCCAACTTACAAACACTCTCTGTGACCCAGTTCATTAAGGAAGCAGGTAGCAGAATTCTGCTTCTTGGCACTGAGCCAGGGGCTGGTGCCAGCATAATGTACTATCCTCATGTAGCAGAAACCCACATTGCCTGGCTGCTGCTCTAAGGAGCTGTGCTCTCACTGCTGTTTTTAAAAAGGCCCTCAATGAAATGGGAAATGTGTGTGTGTTCCATTGATGGATATGGGGACATAGGAACATAAGAAAGGCCCGGCTGGATCAGACCAAGGGTCCATCTAGTCCAGCACTCTGTTCACACAGGGGCCAACCAGCTGTTGACCAGGGACCCACAAGCAGGACATGGCTGCAACAACACCCTCCCACCCATGTTCCCCAGCAACTGGTGTATGTAGGCTTACTGCCTCTGATGCTAGAGGTAGCATAGAGCCATCAGGACTAGTAGCCATTGATAGCCTTCTCCTCCGGGAATTCATCCAACCCCCTTTTACAGCCATCCAAAGTGCTGGCCATAATAATATAATAACAATATATTTATTTATAACCCACCTCTCTCTCTGGATTGAGGCGGGGAACAACAACAAATATAAAACACAAGTACCACAAAATAGATTAAATATTAAAACAAATAAAAACTAATACATAATTAAAAACATCTTAAAATTCAACCAGGTAGGCCCGCCAGAAGAGAGCAGTCTTCATCTTGTGGTAGCGAATTCAAGAGTTTCGCTATGTGCTGTGTGAATAAGCGCTCAGCTTCCCAAGGTTTCAGTAACTAGAGACTCACAGCCAACGTTTTAGCAGACAAATTCCAACACATAAGACCCCTCCTCTTAGTTGGTGGACTTCCCCCCATCCTGGTGTCTCCCTTATTTTTGCGCCATTTTGTCAGTTTCAACCTCAGTCGAAACAAACATCAAAGGTCATGTGAGCCAGGTGCTCTGTGGCACAACATCTGATCTGCGAGGTCTTACTTAACTCACAAGCTCTTGGTGGCAGAGAGCCGCCGCTGCTAGCTTCCTCTGTCACCAGGGTATGAACCAGGAGTGCTCTTCTCTCTTGAGCCTTGGCCGGGGTGGCTTGGCCTGTCCCCTGCCTTCCCCCATAGACTCTGCAATAGTACGACTGGTCTGACTTCAGGGGCTGCTCCAAGCTTTGCTGAGATACCGTAGCCACAGCGCCTCGAGGGCATTGCAAAAGGCTCTAAGGGTTCCTGCCTTGTTCTTCTGCCGGCAGTGTGGGAAGCAGATCTGCGGTGGGGACATTGCGGTCTTTGCCAGCCGGGCCGGGCACGGGGCATGCTGGCACCCGCAGTGCTTCGTCTGCACCACGTGCCGGGAGCTCCTCGTGGACCTCATCTACTTCTACCAGGACGGCAAGATCTACTGCGGGCGGCATCACGCTGAGCGGCTCAAGCCCCGCTGTGAGGCCTGCGATGAGGTGAGGGTTGGCGCCGGGCGTTCGGCGGGCCGGGAGGAGGGATTTGGGCTCGTTTTCGGGCGGGGGGGAAATGACCTTTATTTCTTACTGCATGCCACAATAAGAGGAACATTTTTTTTTGCCATGGGGATTGTTTCCCCCGTCGGCATCAGCGGGGTACAAAATTGCATTCTTTATGGCAGCCGTTTCCAATCTGACTGGGGGGTTGTAGGAGCTGTGGTCCGACGTACCTGGAGGGCAACAGGTTGGGGAAGTCTGCTTTGTAGTAGGAGGTTGCCCAGATGTTCTTTACACTGAGCCAAGAAGCAAACGGCTTTGTGCTGGAAAGATGTAGGGCTGGGGGTTGTGATTGGCTATTAACCAAACCCCCTTCCCTCAGGACTCAGCCAGGCTCCTGCAAGGGTGCTCAGCTAAACAGGGAAGCCTCCCCGACCCAAATGCCATGTGGAGGACAGCTCCTCCAACCAGGGCTTTGGCAGTGGGAGGCGGTTTCACTGTGTGCTGGCACGCAGCAAAGCAGCCTGAAGCTTTGCCAGCCCCTGCACCTTCCCCCATCGGGGGAAGTAAGTAAGAGGAATCCTGTCCAGCTTCCTCCCCCAAACCCCCATCGGTAGTCAGAGGGCAGGCTGGACCCAGGACCTGCCTTCCGTAAGAAGGGCTCTGCTTGTGGAAGGTCCCTCTGCCCGATTTTGAGGAATACCCCCCCACACACACACACCACAGCTCACCCCATTCAGGAGGGTCTCCTGACTTTGCGTTTTCAGGGAGTTGGAAGGGGCTGCTGTGGAAAGGGGGCGGCAGGAAATCCACTTCTGCAAGTGCCGTTGATCCAGCTTCTATCAGGGTCAACCCATCTCCCTTCGGGTTGCCTCCCTTCCATCTGACTCATTTCCCCCTTTCCCCGACCAGATTATCTTTGCGGACGAGTGCACAGAGGCCGAGGGCCGCCACTGGCACATGCGCCATTTCTGCTGCTTTGAGTGCGAGGAGGCGCTGGGCGGGCAACGGTACATCATGCGCCAGAGCCGCCCCTACTGTTGCCGCTGCTATGAGAGTCTCTACGCGGAGTATTGCGATGCTTGCGGGGAGCACATTGGTATGGAAACGCTGTGCCCTGGGGGTTGGGAGGGACACTGCCGGCCAAGTGTTGCAGGGATGGGAGACTGGAGAAGGCGCATGGAGTCCTCCCAAGGGCCCCAAAGTCCCATCTTGAACGGCCAGATGAGTCTGGGAACAGTTAAGCCCGTAGCCGTGGGGTAACCAAGAAGATGTGAACCTGATTGATGCTTTGCTGGGAAAGCATTGCATAAGTCACTCTGGGGGCCAACCTCCACCTTGGGTGAAATGCATGCCAAGAACAGTGTTGGGGTGGCTGATTTTTTTCAAGCATCAGGACGCAGGGCAACAGGGTTTTAAATGATACTGCAACCCCCCTCCTTGCTCATTGCAGCGGTGATCCTGATTTGGCCCACTGGTGGAGCCGTTTTAACAAAATGAAGACAGAAAAAATGCAGGCTCTTAATATATACTTTGACCCCTTTCTAAAGGAATGATAAGTATGCTTTCTAAAGGACTAGGATAAGTCTGACTCTCATTCTCTGAATGAGTTATGGGCAACACCCCATTTCCCAAAAAAAAAGAAAAAAAAGAGAATGTTTTTAATAGAGAGTGCTTCTTAGCATTTAAAAAGTCAATGGTTCATTTGCACATCACTCTAAGCCATGGTTTATATTAAACATGGCTTGTTGCTTTAGCCACGAATTGTCTTGCAAACAAACTGGGTGGTTTTCCCTATTTCTGGTTTGTTTCTCTCTGCCCCATGTTACCAGGCTTGAGAGTTGTTTTGTTTTGCTGGGCAGCTCTGTTTCAGTGCGGACAGCAGCGTAAACAAGCCAAGGCTAAGCCACGGAACTGGGTTCAGACTTCACAACAAGCCATGGTTTAAATAAGCCAGACTTTGTAAACAAACACTAAACCATGGCTTCTGATTGTGATTTGTAACTGGCTGACAAACCGTGATTTGTTTGGAGGGATAGGTTCATTTTGCACACACCTGGAAACAGGAGGGAAAAACCTCCAGGCTAGAAATTCCCTGGGACGTTTGTGTGCAGCGGAGATCCTGCATCAGCAAGGGGATTGGAATACGTGACCTCTGGAGGTCTCTCCCAACCCCACGGTGGTGTGAAATGAAGGGCTTGACTCTGGACTTGTCCTTTCCCTGCAGGCATTGACCAGGGCCAAATGACCTACGAGGGCCAGCACTGGCACGCCACCGACGCCTGTTTCAGCTGCTCTCGCTGCCACCAGCCCCTGCTGGGGAAGCCTTTCCTGCCCAAGCAGGGCCAGATCTTCTGTTCTCGGGCCTGCAGCCTGGGCGAAGACCCGAACGGCTCAGACTCCTGCGACTCGGCCTTCCAGAGCGCCCGTACCCAGGACTCTCGGCGAGCCAGCTGGCAGCAGCGGCGGGTTCAGGCCCAGCGCTCAACCACTTCCCACGTTGCCCGTTCCGTGTCGTTTGGGGGGCAGCCGGTGCCGCCCAGCTCAGCCCCAAGGATCCGAAGGAGCTGGGGTGGACTGGCTGGAGCTGGGGAGGAGATGCCCACAGGAACGGAGGAGCTCTCGGATCCAGACAGTAACGGCTCGGGCCGTAGCCAGAGTTGTGAGGAACCCGTGAAATGTACCTCCCGGGGCACTTCCACTTGCCTACCCCCAGTCACTGACCACGAGCCAGGAACAGGTGAGAGGGAACCCAGGAGCCTGTGGCCAAGGAGCAAATGTATGCAGTCATTGGGGAGATGGCTTCTAGGTCCGGGATCTGGGCCTCCCTCTCCTCTCTCTAACAGTTGTGTTTCTCCCCCAGGAACAGAGATCCGGCCGCGTTTCCAGCGCGCCTCCCCCCTGCGCCATTCCATGCCAGAGTTGGGTCTGCCCCCCTCCAAAATCCCTGACTGGAGCAGCAGTTCTGCTTCCAAGCTTCACGCATCTGGCCGGCCACGACTCAGTGAGGGAACTGAGCTGGGGCCTGGGAGTTTTGCCCGGGGAGGGGTACCCCGGGTTAGCTTCCGGGAACCTCTCATCTCGGGAGAGCAGAGCATTCTTTGTCCCGAGCAGACCTCCCTGAACGCCTGCCAGCTGCTTCCAAATGGAGGGGCCAGCCGGGAGCACCTTCACTCCACCTCAGACAGCTCGCTCCACCTGGGGAGCCAGGGGTGGAGGCCAAGAAAAGGCACAGGGGAGAGGAGGGCAGCAAACCTCTCCTATTCAGCTTCTGAGGGTGCTTTTCCCACCTGGCACCGACGTTACCCTCCCCCGGGGTGGGACTTCAGCTCCTCTGACTCCTCTGACTCCTCCTCAGAGGAGGAAGGCTACTTTCTGGGGGAGCCTATCCCCCTCCCTCCCCACCTACGAGGAGGTGCTAGCTCCACAGAGACCACACCGTCCGTTGACCCTACGCGTAAGCAGCAGCGCCGAAGACTGCGGGTGGCCCGGGACAAGAGTTGTGTGGTGGCGTAGACCTGACCTTCACCTTAACGGACTTTGGCCGTATCCAACCTGCTGTGAAGGTTGGATCCCCTTTGGCTTGTCGAAACCGTTCAGTGTTGACCGTTTTGTGTGCGGGCCTCTGAAAATTGGCCCAGGACCATTGACCATTGATTGCTTCTTCCATTATGACCTCTTTGGCTCGCGACCCTTTGCCAGGGATCCTCCTCAGAAATTGACCTCTTCATCACGACTGTTGAAACCTTCTAACCTTTCCTCAGGGACACTTGAGCACTGGCTTTCCCGTGGTGACCTTCGAGCTTTAGATGTGGCCCTTCTGTGAAGAATCTTGGAACTCCTGTCTATGGTGGTTTTTGAACTTTCGTTGTGTTTGTTTTCCATTGTGGCCTTTTGACCTCTCAACTGTGACCTTTCGAACACGGAGCAACCCTTTCGTCTTGAACCTTCAGAACGATGGTCTTCTTAAACCTCTGCACTGTGTGCCCTATGAGCTTCAAACTGCATTGTCTTACCTGGGACCCCTTGAACTTCGGCTTTGACCTTTCCACTGTGACCTCTGAACTTCTGTCACCTCTCCGGGGTGACCCTTGATCCTTCTAGTTGCCGTTATTAGTGTAAGCTTGTAACAAGGTCGCATGGTTTCAAGCTTTGGGATGCTTCTTCTCTATAAGCAAGGTGTTTGGTTATGTGTATGTTTTTGGGGGTGGGGTTGAACTCCGTTCCCCAGCTGGTACATGGAACATGGGCACAAGGTGTCCTTTATGGGGCAGAGCCCACAACACGTCCTTCTATCTCCAACTGGAACTAATACTCTCTTTCCCTGTCCAGGCCCCCCCATTGTGCGCATCTCTCAAGATTGCAATTTTTAATTTTGTTTTTTTCTAATTAAGGATTTTAATTTAAGTGAAATTTAAATAAAAATTTATGAAAACACTTCTGTGCCGCAGTGGATTGTTACGGGGAGCTGGGCCTTCACAAGTGGAGTGGAAGGGTTTGTAGGGAACACGGAGAGGGATTCTGCCCTTTTCTGTTTTTGGGTGGGAGCAAAGAAACAAATCGCATTGTAGAAGCAATTCTACAAGAGTTGTGTGCCACGCTGTGTTGGATAGTAAGAACAATTCTTACCTTGTAATAATGGCCTACACAGAACATATAGGGAGTCATCGTAACTTGGTGACATTCTTATTCTTTCTTGGACCAAGTAGAAAATGCTAAAATACTTTGATGGACTTGAAAACGGGACTTTGGACCTGTTTCATAACCATGCCACTGGAAGCCAGCCCAAACAATTTTTGAAAAATTATGACAGGACCTGTCCCCATAATCCTACAATGGCCTACTATAAAGTAAACATAATGTTTAGATCTGACCCTTCTACTAAGGATACTTTCTTTCCTCTTCCAGAAGAAAGCAGCTGGTTTGGGGGATAGCAATGCCCATACATTTTTGAAGCCATAAGAGCCAGAAATTTTATTTTTTTTAATAAATGAAAGCTGGGATTTATGAAATGTTTGATGCCCAGTTGATGTGTCTACAGAAATACAGAATGGACACAACCCTGAACGCCTCGCAGTATTAAAAGGCACATTGAAGCTTTCTTCTGATGGCCCAGTTGTACCATATATAACGACTGAATGAAGGCTTGTGCCTGATAAAATCATTACGAGGAGACTTTGTGTACGTAGCATTTGCTTGTGTGAGTTGGCAGTCAAGACATCCACATTCATGTGCGGGGTGGGGGGGAATACAGTACTGCATACTGAACTCATTCATGTACCAGGATTAAGTTGAGTGCAGCCAAGTTCTGCTATATAAGTCAGGTTTGTCCTCCACAGAGAATTCCCCTCTCTAAAGCCAGCCCCATCTTTGTTGCTTATGTCCTTTTACATCCAGACACACTACAGTGCATTTTTCCCTGGCATAGTTTGAGCCATTCATGACACTTAAATAGCGGGGCAAGAAGTCCCAGCAAAATTATTGCTATTCTGGCTTTTTCCTGCATTCTATTCATTATTATTGATGCTATTTTATTATTTTTAATATTAATTTCTATTTTACTTAATTTGTACACGGCCTTTCTGTCAAAGATCTCATTTGTGTCCCATCCTTCCTCCAAGAAGCTCCATATCCCAATTTTATCAGCCATTAAATACCCCGAGTTGAGAGATGGCGATTGGCCCAAGCAAACTCCATGCTTGATCCGAAGTCCGGTTCTCTGTCCACTGCTCTTCTGCAAGCTGCTTTTTTCTTACGATTTTCTACAAATACAATACCAGAAACCGCACACAGGCCAGTGGGAACAGGAACGGGACAGGTCAAATAGGTCCGTGCAAAGAGTTTGAGGTAGTGTGACCCATCTTACAAATTGTGTGCATTTATTGAGCATTTATTATTGAGTAAAATACAATCAGACTAAAAATACACCCACTTTTCTTCTGGGGTAATAAACACAGAACACAGAGTTCTTAGGTGGCTTCAGCCCCTCATCGCCTCTGACCTGCTTAGCTTCAGCAGGTGAAGGCGACTGCATGCAAAGTTGGGCAGGGGAAAGAAAAGACAGATTGATGCAACAAAGGATGCCATGGATTTGCCGCCTACAGATTAGAACTCCTTATATATGCTTTTAAATGAATCTCCTCCATGAGGGCTAGAAACATGCTGTAAAACGAAACTTCCTTTTAAGAAAGAAAAACAAAAAGTCTCTTGGGTGTCTAAAATTTACACATACACACAACTGCATACACGGAATAAAATGTTTTACTGATGCGGTCAAAGAGTAAGAAGACTTAGTACCAGTTCAGCTATGTTTTTATTTGCATTTTAAACCATTTGTTTCCTCCAACAAGCACAAAATAGATTCAAGCTGCCTGAGGGGCCACCAACAGCACCAACGGGAGGGCAGAAACAGCAAGAGAGCTCCGGCCAGGCTGGCAGTCTGGGGCCCTTTCTACACCATAGGGGTGTAGAGGAAGGGAAGGCAATTCCGGAAGTACCTAATACACACCATCGGCGCACAGGGAGCAGCCAGGGGCCATCCCAGGTGTTTTGCCTGGTGTGGAAAGGGCCCGGGATAGTAAAGATACATCTCCTTCTTCCCCTGTCCTTGCCCCCATTCCATATATTTTGGAGAAACATTTCACGCTTAAATTCCCAAGCTCATTCCCCTAGAAGAAGAAAAAAGGTCCCTTATCCTATGGGTGTTCTCTTGTCCTATGGGCTGTCTCTGAGAGTCCCCTAACTAAGGCTGTGTCCAGTCTGCACCCTACCAAAATAAATTCCAGACACCTGCACCAAAGCAATCCAAGTTCTCTGCTAAGGAAAAACGGAATTCTGTGACCCTTAACAAGTATACAAATTTGCACATACATTCTTTCTCATATAATTCGGAAAGTGATTACTCTATTTACACAAACCTATTGTGAAAGCAGGGAGGGGCAATAAAACGAGGCAAGAGCGCCAGAGCCCTCATGCTCTGAGGCCTGGAAGTCCCAATTCAGAAACCTCCCTGCTCACTGGTAAGGTTTCAAGCATAGCTTGGCAACAGCCTTTCTGGCTTGTGTGGAATCACAGCCCGCACGCAATGAGCTCCTGCCCGCAACCTGATGCCTGTTTGATGACTGGCGCCCCATAAAAATGAGGGGGGGGGGAGAGGCTATAAATTCATTATTTCCTAACCAAAAAAAAAAAGGGGGGTTAATCAATGACTGGAGTAGGAAAGGGCAACAGAGGCAAGATAGGGCCTTAAATGTTCAGCTTCTCTTCTCTTTTTTTTGTCAAATTGCATTTTCATCATAATTGCCACTCAAGGTGGCTTTTATAAAAGTATCAAAACACCTCCTTGACATTAGAATTAGGTCTATTTTCTTCAAGCGTTGTTAAAAACATGTTAAAAATCTGTTCGTCAGATTTCTTCAAAGTGCTGACTTCTCAATGTGGAGGTTTCGGAGTGAGATAAAGGACTGTACATAAACTAGATGCAAGAAGCCAGCCTCTGGCCCGCCTCTCCCGATTTTAAAACCAAGGAAACAGGCACAGAAAAGGGGAAGGCACTTAATGGGTCTGTGGAGCTGCCTTCTACGTCACTCCCTGACTCCCTTTTCTAGAACTGTGGATAGAATCAATTTTCTCCCCTCCAATTCACCAAACTCTAAGCTGCTTTATTCCCTAAAGCTTCCTGGACAAGCAAACCCAGACACCTGCACACTCAATTTCACTGGGATCCATAAGGCGCCTGAAGCGGCTTTATTTTCTGTTGTTAAGACAGAGTCAGACATTGGGGGAGATTGGGGGAGAAGAGCGATCTGTTCGAAGCTTGGTGACTCAACCAAGGCATCCAAGGGGGGGTTGGGGAGAGACCGTGATGCTGCTGAATTGACAGGCTGGGGTAGCTTTCCCATGAGAGGCCCAGCAGGACGCCAGAGCAGAGGAGGGGTCCAGTGCGGTGGTGCTTTGTCATGGCGTGGAAGAGAGACGGCGTCCTCAGATCCCATCCGTAGGACCTGCAAGGAGTACACAGACAACAAGCAGGTATGAACAAGGTTAGTCACTAGAGCTGCCTTCGCCCCAGCCTGGACCCTGCCAGAGGCATTGTACTACAATTCCAATCATCCCCCGCCTCTTGAGGATACCAGGTTAGCGAAGGCTCCTTCAGGAATTAATGCAATACAACTCAAAGACTAGAGTGAATTCTTCTTCTTGTTGTTTGTTTATTTCTTTATCGCCCCATAGCCGAAGCCCTCTGGGCAGTGTACAAATTTAAAAACCCCATTAAGAATACGGTATACAATGTTTAAAATCACATAGACAGTACATACGGAAACAACATACAGAGCGTATTTTGGACTCCAACTCTCAGCTCTGACCACTGGCCATGCTCACTAGAGCTGATGGGAATTGTAATCCAAAACATTTGGAGGGCACCCTGTTGGAGAAGTATTACCTCCTAATGCGCCAACACCTTTTTCTGCCCCCAGATACCATGGGGGGGGGGTTTCCACAAGCCCCCCTGCCTGTCGACCAATGATGTGGATGACTTTGGGTCAGTTGGCACATTTGGAATTTTGAGTGTTGTGGCTACTTTCACAAAATGGCTGCCAAGGGGCAACTTGTTCCTTCATAAAATGGCTGCCATGGTGGGCGTTGCCAGTCACAACACATTCATTTCCCAAAAGGCAAGCTGGTGAGACTCAAAGAAAAGTCACTTGCCCAGCAACCTCAGTTTCACCATTAAACCAAATTTAAAGAGTGCTTCCAGACAGAGGACTCCTAGTATTACCGATCGAAAGACTTGCCCAGTTATTGCATCTTTTCCTCACCGGATTTTTTTGGGGGGAAAAGAAAAAGATGAGAGAAACAGTGAGAAAACAAGGGACAGTTAGAGCTTCATCACACCAGCAATTTATCGCACTCTTGACATGCCTGGTATGTCTTTTTGCAGCGCGGTACTCACATGATGTTGTCCCTGTCCTGCACTCATCTCGCCTCTTCCTCTGTTTTACATGTTATTTTGGAGCGAGGAAAGTCTGTTTATTCCCCCTCCGTGTGCGATAAAGCCGCTCCTCCCTCCTGTATATTGCTGTCCTCGCGCTATATCGGACCATCCCGTTTTTTGTTGGATGTGTGTGTGTGTCAAAGGGCGGTCTCACTGACAAAAGAGGAGGGCGGGGGCAGTTCTCCACTCAACTGGTCAACCGTGAAGAGGGAGGGAGAGAGGGTACCTGAACAACCTGTGGAGAACGCAAGAGAGGCCGCCGCCGCTGCCCGTGCCCGGTCCCATTCAACTCTATGGTTCTTACTCCTGAGTAAACACGTCTAGGTTTCCTGACCAGAACAATGTTGGCTTCCCCTTGCCATGCCAACATTGACCACAAACTTCTCCAAAAACTAACTGTGATATTTTTTCTTCTCTTATATCGTTTAATATGATCTTAGGGGAAAAGCATAGTGTGTTGTTTCACAGTAATTGCACAGTTTCACGCTGCCGTACTATTGTATTTGCGCAGAAATAAGGACTGATGTTAGACGAACTGGTCTATAGTTCCCAGGTTCCTCCTTTTTGAAGATAGGGACATTAGCCCTCCATCCTGTCATCTGGCACTTCACCCGTCCTCCATGATGCCGCAAAGATAATAGACAGTGGTTCTGAGAGTTCTTCTGCGAGCTCCTTTATTACTCTAAGGTGCAGTTCATTGGGCCCTGGAGATTTGAACTCATTCAAAGAAATTAGATGTTCCTTGACCATTTGTTCATCAATCTCAAGCTTCAATTCTTCCCCTTCAGCTTGTACTTCATTTTTGCCAGGGGGGTCATAGACCCCCTTATGGGAGAAGACTGAGCCAAAGTAGGAATTGAGCACCTTGGCCTTTTCTTTGTCATCTGTTATCAGTTTGCCATCCTCACTGAGTAGCTGAACCACCATTTCCTTCCTCTCTGTCTTTTACTATGCACATAGTCGAAGAAAGCTTTTTGTTGCTTTTAGCATCCCTTGCTAGCCTGAGCTCATTCTCAGCTTTAGCCTTCCTGATGTCATTCCTGCACTTCTGTGCTACCTGTCTGTACTCTTCTTTAGTAGCCTAGCTTTCCTTCCACTTCCTATATGAGTCCTTTTTTTTCCAGGTCATCTCTAAGCTTTTTGTGGAGCCACATTGGTTTCTTCCGTTGTCTTCTATCTTTTTTCCTTGTTGGAATTGTTTGTAATTGTGCCTTTAAAAATTTCGTTTTTAAAAACTCCCACCCATCTTGGACTCCTTTTTTCATTAGGGCCACTTGCTATGGGACCTTACTTATCATAGTTCTGAGTTCATTAAAATTGGCTTTCCTAAAATCCAGAGTACGCATATGGCTACATTCAGCTTTTGTTTCCTTTAAAATCAAGAACTCAAGTATGACGTGGTCACTTTCCCCCAGAAGTGGGAAAGAACAGAAGCTGATGCCGCAATTGCATTTCATCACAGAAATCGGTGCCTGAGAAAAACAGATCAGGCTGACCTGCTTTGACTGCAGCAGCCTCTGAGTGCAGGGCTAACACAGAAGCCGTGAATGGAGCCAGCAAACATTCAACCATGCAGGGGCAAGTATGCAGTAGAGGCTCAGGCTTAAGACAGGAGTCTTCCAAATAACAGGCAGATGTCCAAACGCAGACCATCAGTTAGATACGTTGCACTGTCCAGAGGCAGTCGACAGGGAATCCAAAGGTTAGAAACGCACAGCATCAAACATACGGAAAGGTCCAGGAAGGAAGACCATGGGGCTGGGTTCTGAAAGAATGGTGTGGTTCCAACACTGGCTAATTTTTCAATGAAGGCTTTCAACTTCAGAGCCCGCTGAACCCCACCTAGAGTTCAGCTGCAGTAACTGGAGCCCCATGGTCAGGGCCGTACTCCTGAGGAATCCTTCTCTGCGTGTACTCCCTTCTCATGGGAGCCGCAGTGGCCTGTTGCTTGAGGCAATGACATTCCTGGGGGTCGGGATTGCTCAGCCTCTGCCTCAGAGGCAGAATCCCCTCCTCCTGACAGGGATGGACCTGCAACCATCACCTCTCCTGGTCTCGTTGCAGTATATGATCTGGTGTGCTCCGGGTCTCTGGGGGCTCCAGCCCCTCCTCTGAGGAGGGCTCCTCCAGTGGGGTCATGACAGAGGCCTGGAGTGGGGAGGGAAAGGGTGCTGCCAGGCAGTCGACTCCCAAAATTAAACAAACAAACAAACAAACCATTGCTTTCCTACCATCAGATGCAACACTCCCCTTTCATTCAAGCACTATTCACTATGATTTGGATATCTTTTAGAATATATAGATAGGCAGAAAGGTGTTTTGGTGCTACTTAAAAGACCAGTCCAAAAATAAAGCAACAGGTGATAAAAATGGGGCCCACGGCTGAATTTGTTCCGAGCTGTGACAGGATCACCCTGCCCAGCCGGCTTCTGCCCATGTCACAAGTGCAGCTCTTAAGGCAGACAAAAGCCCAGCACATGCTTCAGTGGAGACTGCATTCCTCGCCCGGTATTCTTTAAAAAGCCAGACTCTCTACATTAAGAAAAAAGATGGGAGCAGCATCCGGGGTGGGGGATTACAAACGGGCGACCATGTCGTGAGGCTGCCCCATAAAATGCGAGTGAACAGTGGTGATCCCACAATAAATGCTCACCTGAAGTAGCCAAAACACACACACCGCACTGGAACGCAGCAGGGTAACAAGCATATCGCGCTCACGCTCCAAAAATGAAGATGTGAACAAAGGGTACCATTCCAGAGAAAGAGACTAGTATGGAAGCCCCCTGTCTCCCTCCCAGAAGCTGACAGATTTTGCAGCCCTTTCGGCGCTGTGTGAGGTTCCCAGCCAAACCGACCTTTCTTTTTTCCCTCATAAAAGCTAAATTGCTAGCCCATGCCCTGAACAGCCTTCTCCAACTGGGCGCAATCCCGATGTTTTGGACAATAGCTCCCCATCCACTGGTCCTGCTGGCTAGGCCTGATGGAAATTGAGGTCCAAAACATCTGGAGAGCCCCCAGGTTGGGGAAGGCGGAGTTAGGGCCTGTAGGGTAGCTGGCATGCAGGCCATCGCTATATGCAGGGGTTGCAGGTGACAAGAAACTTGTTCTTTATATGTAAAGAAAAATAAAACCCTAAATTATTATTTTTTAAAAATCCAGTGAGGTTTTTTGTGTCTGTCTGGCTCGTTGTTGGTGCAGCCGCCTAGACTAGATCACACACCTCATCTCTTTCATCTCGGAGGACCTACCCGTGGGAGCTGCTGTATGTTGTTTCTTGAGGCTTGGTAAGATGGTGTAGGCATCATAGCCAAAGAGGATTCCCGTCAGAAGTCCAAACACCTGTTGAAAAGCAATGTCAGTTTAGTTTAGGTACCTCTCTGCTCTTTTCTCCCACTGAAAAACTAACTCAGCTTCAAACTACGGGTTTGCACCCATTTTTTTCAGGTTTTTGTTTTGTTTTGCAAGAGACTGGAATCATTCACTACTTTGGTACTGCAGCCAGCAGAAAAAAAACTCTTGCTACACCCCCTAAATGCTCACTTAAGTTGGGATGGAAGTAGAGGCAAGCAAAGGAGGCCCTGATCTTGCCCCGAGGCTGTATTGATCTAAAAAAAAATCACGAAATCAGAAGAGACGGAGTTTGGGAAACTAGGCAGGGTGCGTGCATTTTACCTCAGGATCACTGCTTGCATAAATAAGTCATAAAAATGGGTCTCTTCCTCCAAAGCATAGCAGCACGGCTCTTTCCTACAGAAACTTCCTGCAGTGTGTTTCTGGGGTTGGGGGTGGAATCACTCCTACCTGCCTACCTAGACACTTAAAAAAATATGATGCTAATGCCTAATAGGTTTCCCTGCCACCGCCAATATCTGTGCAGGGCCCGCTCCTAGGCATGTGGGATGCAATCCTGTTCTCACCGGTGGCCATTCTGAGAACCAGATGTAAGCAGCCTAGGAAGATGCAGAGCGGCTGATAGGCCATGGCAAGCACTATCCAGCCCCTCAGCAGCTAGCTCTCTCTTGCTCTCTCTGGTACGTACTTCGCAGACTGTAGCAAGAGAAAGTCCCGCTCCCCAGCCTTCACTATAGGTCAGTATTTCTCAAACTAATGATAAAGGAGGGACACTCTCTACACCTGGAAAAAAAAAAGTCACAATTATGCTTTGCGAAGAGGCAAGCTCAGAACAGTGACTCACCCAGAGATGCAACAGGCAGAGGCCTCCTCTAAGGGGTGAATAATTCTGCTGCTTTTCTGCATCCATTTGCAGCCAAGGCAGAGTCTAAACAGAACTGTTCACCATATGAAATGGGTTGGAACTTGGAACAGTAACCCATGGAGAGAGGCAACTGCCTTCCTCCTGTGTGGATAGATCCAGCATTGTTACTGGAGGCTCAAGTGGCTGCGGCGGCTCGGAGTACCTTTTACCAGCTTTGGCTGGCTCACCAGCTATGGCCACTTCTGGACAGAGATATCTTGGCCACAGTGGTACAGGCATTAGTAACCTCAAGACTGGATTACTGCAATGCGCTCTATGTGGGGCTGCCCTGAAGGCTGCTCCGGAAGCTGGAGCTAGTGCAGAACACAGCAGCTCGGCTGTTGTCAGGAGCTGCCCCTTCTCAGCATATAACTCCTTTGCTGAGGGAATTGCACTGGCTACCTATTGGCTACTGGGACAGGTTTAAGGTTTTGGTACTAGTATACAAAGCCCTAAACAACTTGGGACCAGGATACCTGAGAGAGCACCTTCTCCCTTACCAACCTGCCCGATCACTGAGGTCATCGGAGGGCATGCTCCTGGTGGTTCCACATGGACCTGTGGCTCGATTGGAATCCACCAGGAGAACAGCCTTTAGTGTAGTGGCCCCTTCTCTGTGGAACTCTCTGCCCCTGGAGGTCATGCAGGCACCAACACTTGGCTGCTTCTGGCCCCTCCTGAAAACAACTCTGTTTCAAGTAGCCTTCCTCAACTGACTAGCCACTGTTTCTCTGGTACTTTTGTTTTTAAACTGAACAATTTTAATTTGGTTTTTGAAGTCTTGTTTTTTTTTTTTTTTTTTACTGTTTATGCCTATGTTCACCACTCTGGAATCTGCGTTAGATAATTGAGCGGTATACAAATATTGTAAATAAATAAATAGCCTTTCAGCATACGATTTGCAAACGACGGGTGTGCATCTTGGACAGCTGCACTCGGCAACGGCTTACACTACACTAACAACTGCAGTAACTCTTTTTAGGCGATGGTGGCGAAGTCAGACAGTACAGTGGCCCTAGCAACCCACACAGTCGGATGCAAACACAGATTTGTGGCTGGGCCTCCTGCAGGAATTTGCAGCCAGGCCTGGCTGCCGCTACCTCCAATTACACCAGGGGAGGGGCAGAACCTTAGGCAACAACTCTGGCCCTTTGGGTGTGCCAATTCAGCCGTTCCCCAAAAGGCTCCACCTTTCCCTCAACCACTGATCGTTTGGTGTGTGTGTGTGTGGGGGGTTGTGCAGTGTTTCCCCCCACCCCCCATATTTTAAAAGACTGAAATGCCTCTCCTCAGGTTTAGTTTGCGCACCGCTGAGAGATTTTCTACTATTCAGTGGTATGCAAACAACACAAATAAAAGGAATAAACAGTTTCTGGCAGAAAGAGCTTGAAGCGAAGACATGTAGAAGGGGGAGGGGTTGCATTTTCAGCCTGCCTTCTTTTGTCTTTGGCCCCACCCCTTTTTGCCATCTAGCCACTGGAATGCGGCCCCCGAGAGCTTCTCTGAGATGGAATTCGGTCCTCATAACGTTCGGAACCCCTGACACCTAGGATGGGCTGCCCCTGGAGCAGAGCTCTGTGTTACCAGATGCCGCACTTCTTTTTTCACGTAGGAGGGCGCAATGGTTGCCTTTGGTGTCGGATCCAAGGGGTTTGAAGTTATTTCCCCCCCCCCCCCCAGTCATGGCTGGAGACGGCCCTCTCCTCTTCTAAAAAGGGCCTCCCACAAAGGGTATCCAGAGCAGGCCCCTCTAGAGTTCCCTCGCTGGCACTGAGCACGCCCCTCTTCATTCCTGAAGGTCCACGCTCCCTGCCAAGTCCGCATCCCAGCTTCCCTGCCCTCCACAAATCCCTGTTAGCATTTACCCCGCCAGCAATGGCCGGTCCAGTGTGGACGTTTATGAAGATGACGATGGAGATAATGATGAAGGCCACAGCTCCGACGAGCGCCCTGATGAAATCCTGAAAGGAAGCCAAGGAAGGGGAGGAACGGTCAGAACGGTACAAAATAATCCAAAATAGGGTTTCAAATTGATCCAAGCGCAGGGTAGGGAACCTCAGGCCTGGGGCCATATCTCCAGGATTCCCCAGATGGCCCCGCCCCTTCTCATGGCCCCGCCCCTTTCTGCCAACCATTGATCATTTGGTGGTTTTACTTCATTTATTGATTGATTACATTTTTATACTGCCCAATAGCTGAAGCTCTCCAGGCAGCTCACAAAAGGTTTTCCGCTAAAAGTTTTTAAAGCCTCTCCTAAGGCTTAGTCACTGCCTATAAGAGCTTGAAGCTAAAACATCATGGTGCTTTTTACATTTTTGGCTCCACCCCTTTTGCCTTTGGCCCTGCCCCTTCTGGCTTCAGAAAATGTGACCCCCGAGAGCTTCCCTGAAATTGAATTTCACCTTTGGGCTGAAAGTAGTTCCCCCACAATGCTATAAAATCAGTCATCTCCAACCTGGTGCCCTCCAGGTGTGTTGAACTGTAACTCCCATCAGCCCCAGCCAGCATATCAAATGGTCAGGAATGCTGGGGAGTTGTAGTCCAAAACATCTGGAGGGCTCCAGATTAGAGAAGGCTGCTATACATGTCCACTCAGAGGTAAGTTCTATTCAGAGTTCAAGGAAGTCTAGAGGGCTGCAGCCGGTGGGGCTGATTTTGGTGGGGCTCTGAATCCACGCTGGGTTTCATTCAGAACCAGCCAGAACTCTAAAGGAGCTATCCAAAGTACTAACCCCCACCCCCAAAATAGGTTCAGCATCTCAGACAGCTCCTTTAGAGTTCTGGCTGGTTCTGACTGAAATCCAGAATGGATTCACAGCCCCACTGGAATAAGAGCCAACAGCCTTCCCTAGATAGATGCATTCCTGAGATTCTCTCTCCTTCCTCCTCATATATATAGTCTGTGTGGGTTGCCAAGAGGTGGATTCTAGCTAGTGCGATGTAGGCAGGATGTTTCGAAATAGGCTGCACAAGTTAAGGAGTTATAAATAGCTTAGCCAAAACTCGCCAAAAAAAGGCTGTTTAAAAACAGAAGCCAAACTGGAGGGTCACAATGTCAGCTAAAGAACCCATAAGCAACAGTGATTAGAGCACACAATAAATGCCTTGTGTAGCAAAGCTCTAATTAGGAAGGAAGATTTGTTTTGGCAGATGCATTTGGGCAAATAGCCCCCGTTGATTCCTGTGCTGGGTCTTCAAGCCGTACCCCATTTTCTTTTGCCACAAAACTGACATAACCCAGACATGGTATAAGGAAGGCCATAGATCCAACTAGGGTTGTATGACACCCCCCAAAAACATCTGGTCGTGTGTGTGTGTATTCTGTCGCTGCAAAATCTGGCCCTCTTGGGGTTCAGTGGTTTCCCCAGAGCCCCTGGTGTATCCTCCGGATTTCACATGGCATTTTTTTTTCTCGTTAAACAGGGCAAAATACGCCAATTACAGCCGCAATTGGTGTATCTGGGGCAAATTACAGTTATAATTAGCATATTTTCTGCCATTTGCAGCCATAAAGTGCTTCATTATACTTAAATTGCAGGTGTAATTAGCGTATTTTCCGGCATCTGCAGCCATAAAGTGCTTTGTTATATGTAAATTGCAACCACATCTTACATATAATGAAGTGCTTTACGGCTGCAAATGCTGGAAAATATGCTAATCACAGCCATAATTTGCCCGTGGTGTGTCGGCAATTGGTGTATCTTGCCCCATTTAAAGAGAAAAAAGCTGTGCAAAATCCAGATGGCACACTGGTCTGCTACAGACTCTACAGGTCGGATTCCCAGGAATCCAACCTCATTCTGGTCCATGGCGGATTTCTCCAGTATCCCCAGGCCCAACCCTCACCACTTTCCAGCCCAAAGGATCTCGCATGGCAGGCCTGGGAAAATATCTCGGCCTGGGACCTTGAAGAGCTACTGCCAAGTAAGTAATACTCGGCTACATGACCAATGGGCTGACTCCAATACAAGGCCACACCTTAAATACAATGGCACTTCCCCAACCTGGTGTCCTCCAGATAATTTGGACTACAACTCCCAGCATTCCTGACCCTGATGGCTGGGGCTGATAGGAATTGAAGGCCAAAATGTCAGATGGGCACCAGATTTGGGAAGTCCTTGTTCAGCCCTGGTTTTAAAGTGTACACAATCGGGTTTGATCCGTTTGGTTCTGATCTGATCTGTGGAAATGAAAGCCCCCAATTGGCAAACCACCTAAATTTTCATTCCTGCCCCCAAAGGTATACTGAAAGTGCATCACCTTATTTATCAATCTTAAATAAACAATGCTCTTTGCATCTTCCCTTGACAAGCACAGGTAGAATAATTATGCAGTACTAGGCTGACCATATGAAAAGGAGGACAAGGCTCATATAACTTTAACAGTTGTAGAGAAAAGGGAACTTTAGCCGGTGTCATTTGTATGCAATTAGTTCCTGGTGAAATTCCCTCTTCATCACAACAGTTAAAGGTGCAGGCACTATACTAGAGTGACCATATACAAAAGAAACCAGGGCCCCTGCAACTTTAACTGTTGTGATGAAGAGGGGATTTCACTAGGAACTAATTGCATACAAATGACACTGGCTGAAATCCCCTTTTCTCTACAACTGTTAAAGTTACAGGAGCCCTGTCTTCCTTTTCATATGGTCAGCCTATGCAGTACGGGTCTTGTTTTTAAGCCAATAATTATTAATTAGGGCTCAGTTTTGCACAAATTGCAGAACTGGTTTTACTTCAGTGTGGAATATTTTATTTCCTGCTGTACACAGGCAGCTTTCCACTATGCTGTAGGGATACCCTGCCCCGCCCCAGTACTTATTATGAAACAGAAAACTTACAGTCCATCCCCAGTGGATAAAAGTCAGCTGGTTGTGTAAATCACAACAGAAGAGGATGAATATGATGACACAGTAAATCAACATGAAGATGGGCAAAGATCCATAGCTGACTGCTCTTCCGGACCCAAAGAGAATCAAGATGAGGATACAAGCGATCTAGGAGGGAAGGGGGGGGGGGGGGAACATCAAAGAACAGAACTTAGAAAGAGAAGGATGGACTTAAAAGTTAAATATTTAAAAAGTCCCTTCTTCCAGGTTGATGTTAAAAAGGTGGGCCTCAACGGCTGAGAAGATTGTGAGTCCTTTCTTAGATCTTGCACATCACTTTAATACAGAAAGTCTGGCTTAAAAAACTAGAGTGCGAACAAACAGCATATTGGTTCATGCCGCCTGCTCACTCCCGCTTAGCTCCTCCATTCATGTAAGCAGGTAAACAAATCAAGAAGGAGATAACGTCACATGGGGCCTGTTCAGAAGACCCTTAAACCCTGCTGGTTACAGCTTTTGGTTAAGCAGTGGGATTTAAGGTGTTTTGTGTGATGCGTTTTGCTAAACCCTGCTCATTCACTAACCACAGCCAGACTGTCTGCAGCAGGGTTAGCGGCTCAAACCATGGCTTAAAGTGTTGTGTGTGGCAGCACGGCTTGTGGTTAGTGCTAACCTCAGAGAACCACAGTTTCGCTAACCACAGAGCCTGAAGTGTTGTCTGAACAGGCACATGATGTCCAAACTGAAGATGACGGTTGAGTACACCCAAACAAGCCAGGATCATAAGCCAACTTTAAACCACGGGCTTTCCTTGGCTTATGAATCCTGGCTTGTTTGGGCACACTTAGCCATAATCGTAGATTTGGACATCACACAAAGCTTGCCCCTTCCTGGCTTGTTTGCCCGCTATCACAAAGGGAGGAGAGAAATGGGTGTGGATGGCCTTGCACATGCAAGCCCGCAGTGGATATTCACACTGTGCTTTATTAAGCCAGAATTTGGGGCTTAAAATAGCACACGAAGGCAGCTCGTTTGATTTTTGTACACCATAGATTTTAGGCAATGTAATAATAGTAATTCCAAACGATCTCGAACCCTGCTCTGCAAAGCACGACTATATTGTGCCTTGCTCTACATGGAATGCTCATGGAGGGAGTTTGCCTTCTACGTGGCCCTTTGATCAGCGGTGGGGAACCATTTTTGGTCCAGGGGCTGGACTGCACTCCTACGACCAAGCCAGATGATGTCAAGGGAGTGGGGCCCTCCCCTCAAAGGCCCTCCCCTGACAGCATCTGCCCCCTGCCCATTTTTCCTTTCTCCGTGCCTCACTCTGCATGGAGAAAGAGACTCAGCTGGTACTCGGAGGAGCGTTTCCTCCAAGTGGCAGCCAAGTTGGGTACCTCCTTTGTGTGTTGCGCACTGTCCCAGTGGGGTGATGCGCGAAGGGAAGGGATGTGCCCAGCATTTGGATTGGAAGAGCCACTCCTTCAAGTGGCAACAGAGTCGGGCGCAGCTTGTCATCCTGACTGGGGTGACGAGTGGCACACAACAAGAAAAAAAAAGGGATTCAGCGGGCACTTGGGGGAGTTCCTATAAGCACCGGCTAAGTGCACAGCCGGCTTTGCTCCTGCTTCTTGTTCCCTGTACAGGAGCAAAGCATGCTGAGACGGCCCTTGCAGGAACTCCTGCAAGCCCCAGCCATGTGCACAACACTTAGCATACTGCTCCTCATCCCAGTTGGGAAGGGGAGCAGAGTGCTAAAGGGCATCCCCTTGTTTTCTCTGTTTTCTCTGATCAAAACAGGACTGCTCTCCCGACCTCCTCCCCAAACCCCTGGGGGCCTCCAGACTAGGGGGCTGAGCCCAAGTCTCCTAAAAGGAGGTTTGTGGGAGGTTCCCTATCCCTGCCTTAGGTAATCCCTCTGCTCATAGCACTCACTCCTGAATCTTCTGTGTACTTCTCCCCCTAAGGAAGAAAGGTTATTTGTTTCTATTTACATATAGATTTTTAGGCTGCCTTTCAGGACACAGCCCTCACAAGGCAGCTTACACAAGATCCATCATAAAAAAATTCTTAAAATCAACAGTCTTAAAAATCCTTCTCAACACAACCACAAATAGGTTGAAACAGCAGTTAAGAATTCAGTAAGAAATCATGCCATAGCTTGATCACTGAACTATTTAGTATTAAGCCCCATTAAAAGGCTTAAGAAAAACGACCCAAAAAAAATGTGCTTAAGGCCTGTTTGAAGGCCAGCACTGTAGGTCCACATGTAGGGAGTTCCATAAACAAGCGGCCACCACCGAGAAAGCCTCATCTCTCATTCCTACCAACCTGATAGAGCGTACAGACAGGCAAACAAGTAGGACTTCCATCAATGACCTCAGAATACAGGTACACTCTTATGGGTAAAGGTAACCCTCCAAAAATCCTGGTCCCCAGTTGTACAGGACTTTAATGTCCAACACCAGCACTTTGAATTGAGTCCAGAAATGCACAGCAACCAGTGCAACTGATATAGTATTCATGTCATATGCCCCAACCACCTAGCCAGCTGAATTCTGCATTAGCTTAAATTCCCAGACCGTCTTTAAGACAGCCCCATGCAGAGTAAATAGAGTAAATAGTCTAGCCTGGATATCACTAATGCATGAACAGAAGCTAGGTCCAACCTCCCTACCACCTAGAGTCTCAGTTGGCCATCAACCACACCTCCACAGGTAGAACGAAGTCCAGGAAAACACTAACTGGCAACATTGGTCTTTCCAGGTGAACACAACCTTGTCCAAGTCTAGTTGCACACCTCCCTCTAGATCAGATAGTTTCCTTACTCGTAGCACCTCCATCTTGTCTGAATTACATTTCAGGTTATTCATCCACATCCATCCCCAAACTGCCACCAGACACTTGTTCAAGAGTTCTGCAGTTTCCCTGGGATTGTAAGTCGGAAAAAAAGAAGTAAAGCTGGGTGCCATCTGCATACTGATGACATCACAGCTCCAGATGACTTCCCCCCATAGTCTCATGTAGATGTTAAATAGCATGGGAACCCCAAGCACCAACCCTCGGGAACAATCCTTCATGGAGAACCAGAGCCACCGTAACACCATGTCTCCAAGCCCAACCCAGCAAGGCAACCCAAAAGACCTTGGCAGATGGCAGCCGCGGTGAGGTTCAGGAAGACCAACAGGAAGACCACATCACCCCCATTTCATCCGCAGCCTAAGTCATCCAAAAGGATAACCAAGGCTGTTTCCATCCTGAAACCAGGCTGGAAGCTGAACAGGAATTGACTAAAATAATCTGTATCCTCCAAAACCACATGAAGTTGAGAGGCCACCAGCTTCTGAGAACCTTGCCCAGAAAAAGTAGGTTTGAGACTGGGCGACTGTTGTCCCAGATCATCTAAGCTTAGTTTCTTTAATAACCACTGCCCTCTTAATAGCTAGCAGGGAACACACCAGAGGCGTGCGCAAGTTGTGTGCCAGGTGTGCCCAGGCACACCCTAACGTCTCAATCAATAAGTACCGAATTGAGGGGGGCATTGAGTCAGGATCCAGAAGGGGATCCAGCCACTGTGAGAACAGTCCTCCAGCTGCTCTGCTCCCCCCCCCCCACAGCATGCCATTATTCCAGGAGGCAGGAGCAAAACAGAATCACTCTGCTGGGAGCCCCTCTGCCCAGAGGCATGCATCGAAGAGTCCAGGGCAGGAATAGGGACCCCGAAGGCTAATATTGCCTTATAAGCCTCCTCTGGCCAGTATCACCACAAAGCCTCACTAATACTGGGGCTTGAGGAGTGTCTCCTCATTCTCTCACCCCTCACCAATGACCCTCTTCTGGTCAGGCAAGCCAAATGTGGAGTGTCTACAGTGTTTAATAAATAAATGAATAAAAATAATGTCCTTTATGACTGAGAATTCAATAAATATTCACCTTTAAAAAGCAACAACCCTGGGTGCACACCCTAATAAAATGTGTTACGCACACCTATGGAACACACCCTCTTCTCAAGGAGGGATTCACCATCTCCAAGGCTCAATTCTTCAGACCCATCCTGGCAGCTTTTAATATCCAGGATGGGAATTGATCCAGAGAGCAGGTAGTTGTCCTCAAATCTGCAAGCGGCTTGTTCACAACCTCGGGTAGCACAATGAAAGGTATCCCTGAGAACATGACCAGACAGTGCACTAGCTACATCCATTTCAGATTTTGTTAAAACTACGGCATCTAGGACAGTCTAAATACAAGTGATTTTATCCAGAATATGTAAAGCCCTGTGCACCAGTTCTAGGTTGTGGTACAAAGAAGAGGCAATGTAAAAATTGGTTACAGGGAGGACTGTTTACCAATTTAAAATTCATCAGTATCACCCTTGATTAGAACGGAAGAGTACATCCTAGCGAGAAACTGGTTGGCCTGCCCCTTAAATCTGACAGGCCAGCACACACACTACCCCTTGGGATGAGGATGTAATGGAAGATGCTGGTGGGAGACTCCAAGCTGGCTCATTACATGCAATTATGACATGTGTTCTTGTTTTCTAGCCTAGCATTGGATTCATAAAGCTGCCGTCTCAACCCAGAAAAGGAGTGAGTATCTTTTAATAGAGCTGAAGGCACACTTTCAGACTGTCGCTCATTCACACAGAATTTACACATATACAAAGAGAGAGAGAGAGAGAGAAGAGAGAGAGAGAGAGAAATATGCACACACTCTTGGCTTGGCTTCTCTCCCCAAACCCAGCATGTGGGGACCAGGTTAAACTAAGATCTTTATGGGTTCTAAGCCCCAAAGCATGAGACCCTCTCAATGGATGGACACACAATGACATTTGCTTAGATTTTAAGTAGCTTAGCATGTGCAACGATATACGGGGTGGGGAAAATAGATTGCATCCACAAAATAAGATTAATTATATTGCGAATAAACTGAAAAACTTTACCAGACACTTCTTTCCAGACAGGAAGAACTCTAAGGCAGGGGTGGGGAACCTCAAACCCAGGGGCCAAATCTGCCCCTAATGGAGTCTTAGCCTGGCCCTCTGATCTTCCCCAGATGGCCCCACCTACTTTTCCCCAACTATTGATTATTTGGGGATCTCTTGGCTTTTGTGGAGTTTTTCTCCCCATTTTTAAAATGCCTCTCCTAGGGCTTCACTACTGGCAGCAAGAGCTTTAAGCTACAATACGCTGGAATTTCTTTGTGTTTTTGGGCCCGCCCCTTTTGACTTTGGCCCCACCCACCATTGGAATGCGGCCTAGGAGAGCTTTGCAGAAATTGAATCCAGCCCTCTGGAGGAAAGGAGTTCGCCACCCCTGCTCTATGGGATGGCCGGGATGGGGGACGCCACTGCATGCATAGGGCATCCCTGGGAAGTGTTGTCAACCCTTTCTCTTGTGGTGCCACTGGCTCAGGGTAAGCTAACTCTTAACGGGTGGACTAGAATTCTATTTGCACCCGGATGCTGGGGAGAGAAATAAACATGCTTTAAAATGAACCCAGCAAGAGGGGAAGGCACCGAAGTGTCCCAAGAGAGAAGAGGAAATATTCTCGGGTGCCTGGAAAAAAAACACCCGTTGATTATGCCCAACATGTTTCGGAAAAACTTTCTTTCCTCAGGGGCCACTTATCTTTCTCTAAAGGTGTCGCAAAGAATCCGTCCAATGCTTGCCTTGTCTTAAAATGCTCAAAAAAGCTCCTTTCCAAAATGCACCGGGCATAAACGGGTTTTCAGGCACCAGAGAATATTTTTGTTAAACCAAACGAGGCCATGGGTGCATATGTCTTAGTGCGCATTGTCAGGCAGGGGTCTTCGTTAGTCCTGCCGCAATGCGTTTAACTGGAGATGCATGCCAGGGATCGAACCCAAGATGCATCCCAGCCAAAGGGCGGGCAGCTGTGGGAATGTTGCAGCTGCAGCAATGGGTACCCACATCTGGCAGCTACAACTGTCAGGTGTGGGCCTTGGAGACAAAGGCCCAATCTGTTCCCCAGCACCCTGGTCAGAGGCCAAGAGGGAAGCACACAGGCGCAGGCCCGTCACTGAGGCAACCGCTAAACAAAGTAAGAGCCTGCTGCCAAGTATGCCAGGGCCTAGAATCCAGATTTAAAGGGCCAGGCCCCCATTTGACCGGCAGAAGGAAAGGGGGAGGGAGGGCTACAAGAAAACAGGGGGCATAACAGCAAAAAGGGGCAACAAGGAGAGAATGGCAGAATCAAGTGAGACGTAGAGGGAGAAAGCTGGGCCAGCCCAGTGGCAAAGGGCAAGTTTGCTCAACATGCAACATGAAGTGAGGAGTAACATGTGGAAACAGGTCCCCAAGATACAAAGTACGCATCACGTCCTACGCCATGCTTAGATGTGATCCAACCCCAAGAACATGAGCCAGAAGTTTCCAGTTAAAACATCATCTGAGACATAAACAACTTAGCTGGCCCTTTGGCGATTCTCTCTCACTCTTCCTTTGTGATATGGAGGTAATAACGCTGTCCTACCTTACAGGACTATTGTTAGGAATTACTGGGCAAATGTATGCAAGAATCCCTATGTTACCCTTCCCCAACCTGGTGCCCTCCAGATTTTTGGACTACAATTCCCAGTTTCCTGACCCATTGGCCATGTTGGCTGGGGCTGATGGGTGCTGAAGTGCAAAACATCTGGAGAACACCAGGTTGGATAGCTGCCCTACATAAATGCCAAATTATTATAATTAAAGGCAAAAATGGGGGATGCCATATTCCTCATAACAGCTAGAAGGAAATAAACATGTGCTTCCCTATAAATAGGAGACAGGGCTTTGTAACATGGGCAATACGTCAGTTCCAAATCAGAACAAGATAGCTTTCTAAAAAGGGGCTGGTAACTGAAACACATTTAGAATTTTTACAGCTTGTTAAGATATCTTGCCCTGTCCTGAAGGTTTGGGTTGCCAACTGACCAGGAAATGCACAAGAACAGGTGAGGCTGCTTAACAGCAACTTGTTCTGCAGGAATCTGCCAGTGAAGGTTTTCATAGTATGCCTGCTCCTCAGATGTTGGAGCGGGGTCCGCTTTAAAAAAAAATATGGCCACCTTAGTGAATGCCAAGAGCAAATTTCACCACTTTAAAAATCAGCAACCATAAACTGCTGTAAAAATGAGCATTTAAAATGCTGCAAGAAAAATGCTAACAAACAGAATACCTGCCAAGAGCATCCTACTGCTGTAGCTACTATGGAGAAAATCTGGAAGCCAGTGTAGCGTAGTGATATCGGGCTTCTAGTCGGGAGATTGGGTTTCTTGGCCATGAAACTCACTGGGTGACTTTGAGCCACCACTGACTCTCAGTTTGACCTACCTCACAAGATTGTTGTGAGGATAAAATGGAGACAAGGAATATTACGTAAGTCAGCCTGAGTTCCTTGCAAGAGGAAAAATGGCGGGATATAAAAGTTGTTATAATTTCAGTAGCAACAACAACAACGAGTCATAATTGTATCGGAAAGCTGCTCATGCGGTAACCAGGGTTGCAACCCAGAAGTCCTCGCCTCTCTTGCTGAGGTGCTAAATCTAGAGATGTGGGAGAGCTAAGATTTTTCCAAGTCATTCCCCACCGCCCCTGCTATATATCTAAATAATGCACATTGCGCAGGTGGGGAAGTTGCCACTACCTCATCTCTGGATTTAAAAGGTAAGAGCAGGGGGTTTCCAGTTTGCACTCAAGACTAATCTCTCAAATGTGGTGTAACATCTTGATGACTCCTAAAATGTAACTTTCACAGTTATGAGTTATCAAGATGCTACATCAGTAAGAAGTCATATCGTGGAGTCAATCACCTCAGAGCGCCCACACATATCAGCCCACACAATCCAAGCCTCGGTTCACTCCAAGCAAAGAACAGGTGCACCAGAGCAAATAGCTATAGATAACTCAAACCAGCCAGCCAAGCCACATTATTCCCATGCAAAATTACATATTGGCTCAGGCAGTGTCCAAAATAGACAGATCAACAGAACAGGAGGCATTTTCTGATAGATGGAGGAAGCAAAGTCATAAAGGGAAAAGGAACAGAATTTGACAGCAACAAGTTGGGGGGTTTTGTTGTTGTTATTATTATTGTTGCTTGTTTTTTAAGTAAGTAGAGTGTTTGTAACAAGCTATTGAAAAGGTTTTAGCCACACCTAACAAGCCCTCTAATTGCTCCAAAGGACTAGAAGTTTGGCTCTTGAATAGTGAGAGCTAAGAATTTTGTGAAACTCCAAAGCAAGCTCATTGCTGCTGAGAACTTGAGGCAAAGAATCTGAATTTTACTAATCTTACATGTAGACTCACCCGTATATGCACTTCACCTGATGGTATGATGACCTCTTATCTGTAACCTTGTTTATATTATTCTAGGGTGACCAGATAAAATCCAGGTCAGGGCTCATGTAACTTTAACAGTTGTAGGGAAAAGGGTATTTCAGCCAGTGTCATTTGTATGCAATTAGTCCCTGGTGAAATGCCCTCTTCATCACAACAGTTAAAGTTGCAGGCACTATTCTAGAGTGACCATATACAAAAGAAGGCAGGGCCCCTGCAACTTTAACTGTTGTGATGAAGAGGGAATTTCACCAGGAACTAATTGCATACAAATGACACTGGCTGAAATTCCCTTTTCTCTAAAACTGTTAAAAGTTACATGAGCCCTGACCTGGATTTTATCTGGTCAGCCTATATTATTCCCTTTCCAACGGAGCCCCAGCCCAACACCTTCACCCTCCCCTTTCATTAGGTTATTGCTGTATTTAAGTTAGTAAGTACTCTGAAAGCTGTTCTAAATCTTTTTAAAATATATTTAATCATTAAAAACAAACAAACACCTGGCTCACTATTAAAAGGTTAGTGATACTGTTCAAAGCTAAGTCTGTTCTAGTCAGCCAACACAGCTGCTGGCATTTATTAGGGTGCATCCAATGCAAGTTTAGTACAGGAAAAAGTCCTACAATTCCCAGCATTCCCCAGCCAGCCATGCTGACTGGGAGTTGCAGGACTTTTTTCTGTCTAAATGTGCATAGGATTGCACTCTTAGCTGTCTTTAGATAATACTGAATGTAGCCAAACAGAAGGAGGAACAGGGAAAACAAAGATCTGGGAGATGATCTTCTATTTGATAGGCCTTCCTTTCAAAGGAGAGGGAGTTATATGTCCCTCAACTACTAGGCTGTACTATCCAATTATGCTTCTGCCGATTCCATACCCACTATCACATTTAAAACTGATTTCCAGCCTCTCTAATGCAAAAACAAACATGATTTCCTTTATTTCTGCCCTCTGCTTTACAAGGGATCCGTGTGTGCTAATTAGCCTTTAATGAGTAACCACTGTCTTGTATATTTTTAAACAGAGTGATCTTTGCTTCTTTGTCCCAGCATGCTTTGGTGTAATCCAAGATCTTTTGCACTGGGCACAGTTTTCCCACAAATAACTTTCTGAATCACCATCTTAAGATTGCAGTATACTGAGGGCAGGGCGTCTTGCATTTCCTGTACCACAAAACACATTTTTTCCGCTCCCCCCCCCCCTTTCTTCCTTTTAACATCAAAGCAGGAGGAATATTTCTCTGCAACCTGAAAGCTAGCTCACTGTTTCGGCTACTGTTTTATATCTACAAACCTCTATTGTTAATGTAGTTCAACAGTGCCCCCAAGAGCACATGGTAAGTTGGCACCACATCAGGACACCTGAATAGGCTTGTCTCACTTTATGAGCTCCGTACTCTTGCCATGCCTGGTGTGCAGAATTACAGCATGATACTCACATGACGCCATGCCTGTCCTGCTGACATCCCGCCTCTTCCCCAGCCTTTCCTAGGACTCTTCCCCAGCCTTTCCTAGGATGCTAAAAGTCTGGATTATTTTCCCTAAGTGCATTTAATGCATCCTAAGCCTCCATGTAGTTTGAAAGGAACCGGGGGCTTGAATGGGTTGCATCAGCCTGGCAGGGAAAAGCAATCTCTCCAAGCCTCAATATAAAACTCAAAACTTGCATACCGGGCTCGAAAGCGTTTTTTAAAATCATACAACGCCTGACTCTCTACAGAGACAGGATTGTACTCCCTCGATGCCCCCAAAGAGCCAGACTAAAGAGTCGTTCCATTTTTGCCTGGCAGAAAGGCAGTCTGGTTGAAGTACTCATCTGCCAGGACCTGACTGGATGGAGAAAGAGAAGAGGAGGGGTGGAGTGGAGTGGAGCCGAAGAGCTAAGGAGCTAAGGAGCGAAGGAGCAGCTATTCGGGTAAAAGGGATCATAAGCTTGACGCACTTTTACCTCAGAGGTAAAAAAACGTGGAGGCAAACCAGGGGAGGGATTAGGTGTGATGGCGGTCTATATCTCACCAGAATGCCTGAATAGACTTATTTCCTATAGGCATCCTAAAACGTAGGGCACAATCCTATTGGGATACCCAGCAGCTTCCGAACTCAGAGGCTGCGGACTATCCAATGCAGGCCAGGAGGACAGTGGAGGTAATTTTTGACTCCGCACTCCAGCTGCCTTGCATTTCTGCTAGACAGGCAATTTCACCCATCTAGCAGCAGCAACTTGGAGGGGAAGGGAAGGAGGCTGGGGCAGCCATAGGATAGGTTGTAGTGCCGCCGCCCCAGTCTCCTCCCGTCCCCCAGGGACACCCCCTTTTCCCTGTCTCCATATTTTGAGTGTGGAGACATAGTTGCCGCAGTTCTCTCTGCACTGGCTATGAAGGGGTGGAGAGGAGGTTTCCTTGATCAGGGGTTGGAGCCCTGTCTCCGACCTTGGAGCCAGGAAACTGAACAATCTTATGCCCCCCAGATAGCATAGGATTGGGTGGCATAGGATTGCTCTCTTAAGCTCCTTTTTATAATGGGCTAAGTGGTCCAAGCTGGCTGACTTATTTTAAGATGTAAGCTTAGCATTGTTATAATGGTGGGTACTGCCACTAAGTAATTTTCTGATTTGCTGCCTATACCACTGATATCAGCAATGGAGGGTATCACATCATTGGACAGAACAACAAACCATCTCTGCTAAGGGCTGGCTTTCAGTGAACTAAATATTCCCATAAAACTCAGAGATATGACCCTTCCATATAGTACCTAATTGGAGGGCAAGATATTTCCTCTGGCTATTTGTGCTGCATATGTTCTGGAGCCCAAGGCTGATTTTATTTGGAATTCTGTGGGTGCGACATTTGGACACTTGGCTGGGTTGTTTTAGAGAAAATTCCTCAATAAGCTCTCCTTCGTCATGTGAAGGACTAACTGCCTGGTCACAAAATGACCACTTGCGTTCTCAGGATTTTGGTGTCTGGGTCTTGGGCAAGAAAATCCTTTCTATTTTTCTCTGGCTCTCTTTTTAGGGCTGGGCTGAAGGGAGGAGTCTTTGGCAATAGGGACCAGAAACTGCCCAAGCAGCTGGACAGATTAGGGTATGTCAGGAGGTTTACCCTGACTGGGGACAGTCTATCAGAGATTCTTTTTCTGGGGGTTCACCAGTAGGGAATAAATAATCTCCCCTTCCAGTTGGTAACACCATGTTAGTTTGTTGCAGCAAAAACAACCAAGTCTTCCAGGACCTAAAAGTCTAACAAATTTGTTAGTCTTCAATGAGCCACAAGACTCTTTTTTGTTTTTGCTATTTCTAGTTGGTCTTTACACTGTGACTCAAGATAGTTTTAGACAGGGGTGGATGTAGGCCAAAACATCTGTAGGGCCACAATTCCCATCAGCCCTTGTTAGGAGAGTTAATGGTGAGGGATCATGGAAGCTGTAGGCCAAAACATCTGGAAGACCACAACTGCCATCAGCCCTAACCAGTAAAGCAAATGGTGAAGGATCATGGGAGCTGTAGGCCAAAACATCTGGAATGCCACAAATTGCCTTCCCCTGTATTAGAATGAAGCGTGTACAGGAGTGTGCAAGAGACAAACGAGAGGTATATTCACATTTGTATGGGGAGCTTGAGCCTTAAGAGATGTAGTATATTGCAATATTGCCTCTTAAGACTTGACACACAGGGCCTGCAGAGCACGTTCTTCCTCAGAAGCAACTGAGCCATTCCGCTCACCTACAACTGCCAAATAAAGGCCTCACGCACCACCTCAGAGCCATCTTCAACGTGTGCCACCCACACAACATGACTCAGATGACACCAAATCAATGTGATGGTGGTCTGACTTTGCTAAACGTTTGCATTTCCTCCACCAGCTTTGCACTACATCAGCCCTTATGTTGCTGGCTGGTGGGGATTATGAAAGCTGTAGTCCAACACATAATGGAAGGGCACTAGGGTGGGGATGACTGAACTACATGATTACATGGGTGAAGTGGGATTTTTAAACTGAGGTAGCAGTTTATTTCAGATGTACCCATTTGAAGTAAGAGAAAGTTCTCTTGAGTATTTGAGCGTGACAAATGTCTCATAGGGGCTATTTAAAGGATTTATTTAAAAGATATTTAAAAATTAATACGGAGTTGCTGCTTTGCTCATCCCACAAAGAGACAGACCAGATGGTTTCCATTAGAGCACCAGACATTTATTGACACAATAAAGCTTGAAGTCTTTGCCTATTCAATTTTAGAGAGACAATGCAGCACCCTCAACTACATGGCACCAGGGTCCCTGAAGTGATAGGGTGCGGCACAAAAAGGACAAGAACTCACTTTGTTCCCTCCATCTTCCTTTGCCTTTTCCCTAGATCTTGTTGGGACCTGCTATTCCAAGCTCTATAAAAAAAGAAACGCCCAGGTCACTCCCATGCTGATAGGACACCCAACCCTCTAGCCTTAAGGGAACATGCTCGCCTTTAAAATTCAGGTTATTGCTCTGGTGTCATTTGAGTAACTATTTCCTATTTGGTTTCTGTAACAGTCAGCCAATATGGTGAAGTAGCTAGTGCGCTGGACTAGGACTAGGAGACTTGGGGGGGCATCTTCACGGTGCCGCTTTGGCCCTGCTCTGCTTGCTGAACCCCACGGTTTCACTGCTGCAGAGTGACGGCATGTAATTCAAATTTCTGGACAGAGAACGGGGTTTTCCAGCGGTCATCCAGGTACCGGAACCCCCCCCCTCCCCGCCATCTTCAGCTTCCGGTGACCAATCAGCTGTCACCATCCACCCCGGACCTGCTCCACGTCAGAGCAAGGTCACACGATGTAAGGGCCATGGTGACCTTGCTCTGAAGAAAAAAGTCAGGGTAAGTCCCCCAAGTTTTCTACTGCACATTTTCGTATTATTGATGCAGTCCCGATTCACAGCCACCATGGGGCAAAGGCGACGCTTAGACAGCCGCAGGGATCAATTCCCCATTCAGCCATGAAGCTCACTGGGGGCCTGTTCACTCATCACGCTAAGCCACAGAAATTAAGGCTTTGGGCCTAATTATGGTGGCTTAGCATGTCATGGTTGTGGGGAACCCCTGCCATGACAGTTACAGAACCATCCCAGCTAGCCCTCCCACTGCAGTAGGGCTAAGGGCCCCCGTGGTGGCTTGCTGTGACACATGGCGGGCTCCCCAGTGGTTAAAAGGCTATGACCATAGATTCCACCAGCAAGAGTGACCACCTCTTCGAGCAATGCAATTTTATTGCATTTTATGATTTTATTGCTTTCAATATTATAACTGTTTTTATGTATTTTATTGTGGTGAGTTGCCTTGCGAGGGCTTCTGCCCTGAAAAGGCAGCCAAGAAATGTTGTAAATAAATAAATATCAAGATACCCTTAGAATAAAGAGGCCTAAAAAGCTGCTTTTGCACACAGTTTCCCCCAACCGTTACAAAAGCCTGATGTTTGAAGACAAAATAATTGGATAGGGGCTCAGACTCCTGGCTTCGTCCGCTGCCAATTCACAAGAGCTGAAAAACTGGATTTCTCAAAAACAGTTTCTGTTAATTATTAATGAAGGTGGCAGAGACTTAACAGAGAAGGCAGCCACCTTATCCAAGAGCTGTTGCCCCCATCAAGGAAATACCCCCTCACCCTTCTTTTACAAAGCCAAGAGAGGATTCTGCTCCATCCCTAAATGCTCTTCTCCACAGGTAGTGGATGGGACACGCTAAATGCCTACATGCGTGTCCACCACCTTCATATATAGTTCAGATGCTTAGCAAGTGAGACCTGCAACAAAATTTTGCACAACTCAGTGTTATAGGTCCAGCCAGCCATGACCCTTTTCCATTCCCCTTACCCCACACCCCCGAATAATCAGCAAGTATTCCATGTCCACTGAACATCCTCAATACTCACTGGACACTTTGAGGTCTGATCAGCCAGCCAGCCAGCCAGCTCCTCCATTCCTTAGTTTTTTTCCACCTAAAAAGGTGTTGTGCTTCTACAAATTTTGAGAATAACTATTCTATCAGTATTATATTCAGGATATGTGCATGATGAGCCCAGTCACATTACGATATGTATTCAATATATTCACATACGTGTGAACATATACTGTGGTTACAGTCATCATTTGATTTGTTTTATTGGAGTGACGTATGCCTCACTCTTCAGTAAGATTCCCAGGGCAGTCACAAAATGTGTATACACATACATTTTCCTACAATGTTTATTCACCAATAGGAAAGCATGCACAAAATAGCCAAAACCTTGAATAACACATACACATATGAAGACATGTACAAAATAAACGCATGCAATGTCTGTACCATCTCACAGATACCCTATATACCAAACACTATTATTTACAATACACATATAATTTACATGTAAACTACAATCACATCCTCCAATAAGAACCCTCAAAACATTTCACACACATCAGGACAGGACAGACAGGAAACACTCACACCCCATGAGGTCAGCTGGGACAACGGCCATTTTGGCTTCTCCTCTCCCAGAACGGTCCCTTCCATGGTCATTCCAACCAGTCACTAAAATAAAAGTTCAATTATGGTACATTAAGACCTCGTACCTGAATTTGCTTGTTTTCCTCTTCCCTCCTCATTCCTTTTTTCTTTTGTAGTATTCCATCTGTCAGGGACACGATCTGGCCTTCAAAGTCCCTTTGAAATTTCTAATTCTGTGTTTATTAGATCCTAAGTCTACAGGCAGGTACTTATAACTGCTTTAAGGCTAGAGATGTGCAAAAGTTCACCCTCTGTTATATTAGGCAGATCAATATTTGCAAAGTTGGCTCTAATTCAATATTATGAAGCCTGAAAAAACAGCAGGTCCAGGTCAAGACCTCTGAGAAATGCAGATGGTAAATGGAAGACCTTGGAGGGTGGTCTTCAATTCTATCAGCAATGAATGACAGCCTGCCCCATCGCAAAGACTTTGGGCAGATAACACACAGCCAACATAAATTCCCACTGAAGCAAAATAAAACGTGAACACTAGAATACCCTTATAAACGAAAAAGGCCAGGATGAGCAAACTGCAAACAGTGAACTACATGGCAGGATTGTTGTATACTGCTTTGTAGGTTGGGCTGAGAGAGTGAGGATGGATAACATTGCAGGGTTGTTGTGCCTTGTAAGCTTCAGCCCAACATGCAAAAAAGGTCCAAAAAAATTAAGTTAGAAAGACCAGGAAACTTTCTCTTCACTGCTACCTGCAACTGCACCACATTAAAATCTAAGGTTTTTCCATTGATTTCTATGAGCAGCTCTCACTTCTACCTCTAAGGACATTTGTAAACAGCTTCTCAGTGTAATCCAGGAAGTGACTTATCCAGATAGAGAGGATTTTTTTCTCTACATTCTCCCCTCCTTTGAATTCTTATGGGGGTGTTTTGGGGATCCCACTCCCATTCTTAGGGGTTTTGTCCTAAAGATTTTTGTATACTTGCGCATACTTCTGGAATCCCCAGAGTCTCCTACTACATCCTTCTTGTGTGTGGGTGCTGTGATTTTGGCTGCATAATGGCAGGCCCTCTCACACAAAGTTCAAAAATAGCATGCAAGATAAGAAAGTTGGACTGCACCGGACCAGCAATGTACTCCACTAATCTGTTTCCAACAGTGGCCAACCAGAAAAACGGTGAGCTTAAAAGAGTGGTTTTGTGTTTTAGAGCTTAGAACATACCTCAGCCTTGTACTTGGTCAAGTTACTTTTCATTTAGTCTCATGAGTTTGCTCTCTGAGGAACTGGTGTTTTGTGACTGGCCACATCCACCATTGTAGCCATTCTGTGAATAGGAAAGCCCCATCCATGGTGACCATTTTGTGAGAGTGCCCACAACACTTTCTCAAAATTCCAAATGTGCCCACTAACCCAAAAAGGTCAGGAACTGCTGATCTTGGAAATATTTAGTGTTTTCACATGTTCCAGGGATGTCTTTTCTTTTACTGCAGATATTCCATTAAGAAAGAGAAGACAAAATAGCTGCACAATATTTCTTATTGGTAGCACTACAGCAGGGAAAGGCAACCTGGTGACCTCAAGATGTTTTGAACTATGAGCTTGAGGCTGTGCTACATAATGACTAGAAGCCTTTCTACATGAGGCTTTTACTGTGCGTGTGGGATTCCTCACTTATAGTAGCTTGTGGTTCCTTTAGCATTGTTGTCATCCTCCAGAGCCTAGTATTTTTCTCAATGACGTTATAGATGCCTCATGTATTTACACAATTCTGCTTTATCCTAGGGCCACTTAGAACATACAGAAAGGCAGCGAAAGACCCCCCCCCCCCAGAAAGAAAGACATGTGTAAAGGGGCCAATCTTAATACCCCAAAGAATCCAGAAGGCCTCAGCAAAGGGCGGGTTAAAAGCCTCATGTATAGAGTGACCACATGAAAAGGATGACAGGGCTCCTGTATCTTTAGCAGTTACACAGAAAAGGGAATTTCAGCAGGTGTCATTTGTATATATGCAGCAACCTGGTGAAATTCCCTCTTCATCACAACAGTTAAAGCTGCGTATAGGTCCTGCAGGTTTAACTGTTGTGATGAAAAGAGAATTTCACCAGGTGCTGCATACATACAAATGACACCTGTTGAAATTCCCTTTTCTATACAACTGTTAAAGAGACTGGAGCCCTGTCCTCCTTTCCATATGGTCACCCTACATGTAGAAAAGCCTTAAGTGGAGCTATGCTATAGTGGAACAATCCTAGTTCACAAGTAGAAACAAGGCTTTCAGAAATAATACCCCATTTCCTTTGTCCTAAAAAAAAAGCTGTGAAAATGCTCTGAAAATAATAGAAGTGAAGCTGGAGGATCACAACATCACCTAAAGAACCCACAAACAATCACGAGGAAGGAATTTCAAAGAAGAATAAATGTAGAAAAGTTCTATAACTCCCAGAATGCCTGACTATTATCCATGCTAGCTGGGGCTTATGGGAGCATGGTCTGGAGGATGTTTAGTTTGCCTAGCTCTGCAGTAGGAGCCCTCTGTCTGGAAGCACCCCATGCAGATTTACTCAGAAGCAAGTCTCACTAAATTTAATGAGACTTACTCCCAAATTGTGCATAGAATTGCAGCAGCTTACGTTTCGGGTTCAAGCGAGTGAGTTGTGAAGTTCACGCGGTTTGCCATCTTCCTTCCCCAACCCTGGAAAGCCTCCTGTGCCTTTAACAGCTACATGAAAAGCAGGAATTCAACTGCTGAAGGCTCTTCTAATATGGACAAGCAGAGTGATGGGGCAAGCCCTGTTAGTCTGTTGCAGCAAAAACATCAAACCCTGCGGCACCTTAAAGCCTAACACATTTATGCTGGCGTAGACATTCCTGGTCACTGTCCATTGCAGCAGAGGCATGAAGTGTTAACTTGCAGATTTATGTACACCTCCTTGGGGGGTGGGGAAGCGATGCAAACTATGTTGTTCCAGGGAAATGAAATAGTACAGATACCCACAGACAGACAGAAACCTGCCTGCAAAGAAAAAGTCAGCAACCCTAAGTGTGCCAAGATGGCTAAATATGCAACTACCTGGAAAGAGGTACCTATATTTACCATATACCCACGTAGCCACAAGTCACAGGTATGGCATGCCTACGTGGGGCTTGAAACATACTGTATCCATCTCTGATCTCCTTCGGGAAACCGCTTGGCAAGCAACACTGTTGAGCCAAACCCAGAGGGACACTCCCTACCAATTACCCCCCCCCCCCGCGCACACACACACACGGATGTCTGTGCCCAGCCAGCCACAGTGAGTCACTCACGCCTGCCCAGATGTGCACACACATGGCGCAACGGGAGGCAACACGGCACACGCTCAGGAGCCGCACCCAAAACTATGGCCCGGAGCAGATGGGGAGAGGCAAGGAGGTAGTTCAGAACCACCCAAAGGCCTTCGAAATATCGACCAACTGCCGTGGAGAGGAATGGCAGATGTTTTGGACTACAATTCCCACAACCCCCGGCCACTGGCCACCCTGGCAGGAGTTAATGGGAGTTGCATTCCAAAACTTCCCGAGGGCACCGCGTTTGTACAGCGTGTGAACAATCCGCAAGAGACAAGCCTCTGCCCCAGGGAGCTTACAGTCCTAAAAACTTTAATGTACAAGTCCCATGGAACTCGGAGGGGCGGGGGTGTTACTTCCGAGCCCACATGCCCTGGGATCGGGGCTGCAAACTTTTAACAGGAAGGAGAAGTGTCCAAATAACAGGGAGCTGGAAGGGGGGGGGGGGGAACGGAGAAAAAGGACAGATGAATGCGAACAAATGCACGGACTTCGTTCTCACTCGCGCGCTTAACGGAGCCGGGGGTGGGGCGGAGAGACTATAAAGAGCCACCCTCCTCCTCCTTCACCCATCCATCCGCTCCCTTTTCGTAGCACTGGAACCGCCGATCCCCGCCGCCCCCCCCCCCCCGACCGACCACTACCCCCGTCATCACCGGCCGTATCTCAACCAAAGTTCAGGCAGAACCCCCCCCCCCCTCCGGCTACGAGCGGAAAATGAATCTCCTCCCCCGTTAATCCTCCTCTTTAACTCTTCCCTAACTCACTAGGCGCGTCGCCTTGCTCGCCAATAGGGCGTTTCCCGCCTAGGAATCTCCGGGGGCGCCGCAAAATCGCCCCGGACGCCTGGGTTCCATCCCCAGTTACAAGAGTTTGGCGGTGCTAGGGAATGGGGGGGCGGCGCGTGATGTCCAATGACTACAAACAAACAAACCAAACACTCCACCTCTATTTCGCCGCCACATGCTAAGTTTCAGCGGATGCCGCTTAGGCGCCAAACAGACTTGATGTCATAGGAGAGGAAGACGGATACAAAAAGGGGGCGCCTCTTCTCGGCAGAAGAAGACTCCATCCTCCCCCCCCCCCCCCCCATGCTGTAGTTAGGAAAACCTCCCCTCTGTAATACTTTTGCTTATTTCCATATGGAAATACGCCACGCTCTGTTCGCCTCCTGAACAGGCCGACTCCGCCAGGGGTAGCGAATGATATATGGACTCTGCACATGGAAAGGAGTAAAACTGGAAATATACTGAACTAAGGGAAACTATTATAGAGGGGAAGGTTCCATATCGAATATATAATGTGCGCATTATATATTTCATGTGCAACCTTCCCCTCCGCAACAGCTTTACTTATTTCCATGTGCAAAGACCGTATGTAATTTGCCACCCCTCTCGCGGAGTCAGTAATTGAGGTCCTATATTCATTTACCTGGGAATAAGTCCCACTGAACTCAGTGGGACTTACTTGTGATAGGCATAGGCGTGCTTTGATAAGCCCCCTACACCTGGTTCGCACACCCAAACCACTCTGCCTGGGTCGTTCAGCACGACCCCACACTCCCGCCTTCGGTTGCTCCCGATCCATCCACTCCCGTTACCCCCTTACTATTTCCGTGGCGAGGATTATTCCCTTGCGAGTGCGCACGAAGGTGGTGAAGTGCCCCATGCACCCTTTAGAGCCGCTGGAGGAGTCCATGGTGCCCGATAGACTCCTTTTGGGGGGGAGGGAGGCGACGTCGATTTTCTTTCCCTCTCCGACTGCTCTCCTCGTCTCTCCCGTCAAGCGCGGGCTTGGCTGGGCGAGTGGCGAGGGCGTGGAAACGCGTTGGTGAGGTGTGGCTAGCGGGCGGGGCAGAGCTTATTGAATAACCCTCGCTGCCCCTTTAAGGACAGCCCAAGGAGAGGCAGGCCTGGCAGTTTCCAAAAAGGAATCGAGGCAGGAAGACGCTTTGGGGCCGATAAGGAGGGGAGGGGGCGATCACAGCGTTGCTCGGCACAGTTTCAAAGTGGGCGGCGCGGTCCTTCATGCTTAAGGCTACCGATCCCAACAGGGCACGTTTACTTGAGAGTAAGTCACATTGAAATCAACGGCGTTGACTTCAGAGGAAATAATGTGTGCGTTCTGGCCAGTGGAGGCTGGTGCGTCTGATTTCGGTGGGGCTGTGAAGCCATTCTGGGTTTCAGCCAAAACCAGCCAGAGCTATCTAAGGTGCTGAACCTATTTTGGGGGTTGGGTTCAGCACCTCGGGTAGTTCCTTTAGAGTTCTGGCTTGTATGAAACCCAGAATGGATTCACAGCCCCACCGAAATCGGAGCCATCAGCCTCCACTGGTTCTGGCTGCGAAGCTGCGATTCGATGTAAAATCCCAAAATTCGTAACACGACAATATCTTTATTAGGCCGAATAGAAGGTCACATGCACAGACAAATATGCAAGCTTTCGAGATCTCCAGGTCTTTCGATCAGAGGAAATGTTGCAAAAAGCAAGTGGCGGGCGTGGAGGGAGGGAAGACCGGGCGGGCGGGAAACTGACAGCAAGCTCCGTCATTTTCGTTCAGATAACAGACGTGGGTAGGATTGGCTACACATCCCATCCCTAGACACGCCAATGGAATGACAGAGCTGAAACCAGGCCTCCCGGGGCTGAGTTCTAGACGCTGTTTTTGTCAAGCTTCCATCCCGGAAAATAAGAAGGAAGTGCATTAGAGCATGGACACGCATGTTGCCAACTCCCCACCTGGCAGTGCACTTGTGCACTTAACTGCTGGTGGCAAGGGGAAACACAGCAAGTGAAACTTGTTCCTGGGGTGCCATGCAGTGATGGGGAAACCTTCACCCATGGACTTTCTGCCTGCTGTAGAGCTCTTAAAGACACAGGTGTTACGCTGGGAAGAAAAGTTGACAACTCTGCAGAGACTCCCCTTGTCGCTCTGAAGACTGCCGTCCACGTTTTATGGTTAGAGGTTCTGTGCCTTTAAGAGTGGTGTGACAGGCAGAATTCAACAGGTGTGGCTATCCCCACATCATTCCACCCCCATGCTATGGAAGGCGTTACCTGTTTATTTTATTTATTTTTACATTTATATCTAACCTTTCGAGCATGTCCAAGGCAGTTTACAGATATACAGTCTGGTTGTAAGGCTGCAATTCTATGCACAATTGCTCTTTATCAATAGCTACTAGCTATGAAGGTTACATATTACCTCCAATGACACAGGCACCATACTTCTGAATGTAAGTTGCTGAGGAACATGGGCAGGAGGATGCTATTACACTCATGTTCTGCCTGTGGGCTTTCCATAGGCATCTGTTTGGCTAATGTGGGAACAGAATGCTGGACTAAGATAGACCCTTGAACTGATCCAGCACGACTTTTAATGTTCTTATTTCTGCCTGTTTGACAGGTGTAAAACAACCACCACCACAGAGGCCCTCTGTATCCAAGAGGCAATTCAGGCTGCAATTTATGCACACTTAATTAGGAGTCAGCCCCATTGGACTCAGTGGAATTTACTTCCGAGTAAACATGCATAGAATTGCATAGCTTTATTGGACACCAACGGTCACAATACAGGGATTAGAGGCAATGATTCCCTCAGAGAAGCAAGTGTGACCTCCAGACAGTTCTGAATTCTCATAGGCTCTCATAGAGCTGGGGTGCAGAATCTCAGTTCTGCGGGCCAAATCCGGCCTACCTGGCGTCCCAATCCAGTCCTCTAAGCTTCTACAGATGGCCGTGTCCCTTCCCCCAACCGACAATAGTTTGGTGAGTTTTGTATTGCTTTTCTGCCCGTTCTAAAATGTCGAAATGCCTGGTATTTTAGTCCCCTCCCCTTTGTCTTTGGCTCCACCCATTTTGCCTTCAGCCCCACCCAACTCTGGAATGCCCCCCCCCCCAGCTTCTCCAAAACTGAATTTGGCCCTTGGGCTGAAAAAGGTTCGACACACCTGAGGTAGGGGGTTGGATCCAAAAGCACTTCCAAATAGGTAGACATTGGCTGGTTTCGCACAACACATTAGGCAACGGGGGGGGGGGAGGGGAAACAACCGTCAGTTGTGTTACTTATTGTGTCGTGTGGAGGGTTACACACCACGCACACACAACTGACGGTACGCTATTCCGCCCAATTAAGCAACGGAGAGAAACAACGGGCTTGCACGTTGTTTAGCCCGAAGCCCATTGTTTAAAGGGTTGTCAGAAACCAACCCCCCTCTCTCCGTGGACTATTCTGTTTGGGCATAGAGTTCTGCCGGCCGGAGCAGCTGACCCCCCCCCCCGCTCTGATACAGCTGGCAGAACTTGCGGTGCATGCTGGGATACAGCTGGAGGACTGAGGGTGGTGGGAGGGAGGAGAGATGGACGCCGGAACTTTCAGCCGCTCAACGGACGGAGTAGCAACAGTCGTGTGGGGAGCACCGCCTACCTAACGTACGGTCAGTATACTATTTCCCCCTCCGTTGCCTAATGTGTCGTGCGAAACCAGCCATCATCTTGGACGGTTGCAGGGCTGCAACTAGTCATTTTTGTTCCTGGACCTGTCTCCGAATTTCTGCATCCTTCCTGGCAGGGAAAGACACCGCACTAGGCTAAGAATGTTTGTAGGTCTTTGAAATTATTGCTGTTAGAATCTCAAGTCCTTGGTGCTGAGATGAACTGCACCTGCTCAGAAGCTGCCATACAGAGACCTACTAACTTCTCCTGTACGGTGTCACATCTTCGATTATCCATTCCTCCACCTGCGGTGTTCAACAGCTGAATGTTCTTTACTTTGTTAGGCTGCAGTTCCAGAAATTCTCATTAAGCCTCTGAACAAGTTGACTTTTTTTAAAAAATCAACCATCTAGAAAGCATTCTTAACTATTTCATACTGAAAAGAAAATAAATAAATGATGTAACATTGTTTGAATGACTGCCAGTTTATAGTATGATATAAAATGAAACCTAGAGTAATAACCATATGAAAAGGAGGACAGGGAATTTCAGCAGGTGTCATTTGTATGCATGCAGCACTTGGTGAAATTCCCTCTTCACCACAACTGTTAAAACTGCAGGAGCCCTGCCCTCTTTTGTATCTGGTCAGGAGGGCAGGGCTCCTGTGGCTTTAACTGTTGTGATGAAGAGGGAATTTCAGTAGGTGCTGCATGCATACAAATCACATGGTGAAATTCCCTTTTCTATGCAACTGTTAGATACAGGAGCCCTGTCTTCCTTTCCATATGTTCACCCTAACTAAACCCAGTAGCATTGTCCCTTAAGCTCCTCACAGCCTGGGGAAGGGGGAAGCATGTAACATATATTATATGCAGTTTTCCAGTGTACTCCCTTTAGGGTTGCCAACTTCTGAACTGGCCTCTGTAGCATGCCTATTTCACCTATCTGATATTTATTTATTTAAAGGTTTTTTATGTATATCCCTTTCCCAGAACAGCTTATGATCAATCAGCAAAAAAGACAGTATCTACTTGCAGGTTTGCAATCTAAAAGTACATGACACACAAGGAAAAATGAATGGGGAAGGAAGAGGAAAAATATGTATACGTTCAGCAGGGTTTGTGGAATGGCATTTCTTCTCATCTCCTAAAATGGGGCAGTCTAACTAAAGAAGGACCTAATGTTCCCTTTGCTCTCTCCTGTCTCCCTCTCTCCTTCTTTTCCAAAGGGCAGTTGATATCATGCTATGAAAGTTTAGCATGCCTGTTAAAGCCAGGATGGCTTTTGGGTTTCTTTGTTTCTGGTCAGTTTGATTACACTGCCCTTCTTTTGTTGTGACTGAAGAAATACAAACATTATGGAAATGAGATCCATAAACCTGCACACAGGGCCATGCAGGGCTGGTAATGTGCCCAGGCCAGATGGGAAGTGTGTTGCTCCCCCCATTTCAAACTGCTCATTAAGTATTTTTAAATGTTTTTTTAATGCCCACCAACATGTCCGTTCTACATAACACCTTCATATTAAACCTGTTCTACAACACCTCAATGTTGAATCAGAAATTAACATTTATTTTTACTTGCTGTACAAATAGAAGCAACAATAGAACAGTCCTTCATCATGATCAAACATCATCATCACCCTCACGGTATCATCATCATTATTATCATTAATAACTATCATCAACATTACCTCACCCTCCGCTCCAGAGATTATATGCCATAGAGAAGATTGAGGAAAGAGACACAGTAAGGATAGCCATCGCAACTTAGGCACATAGATCCCCGCCCCACATGCGGCATGGCCCTCTGGAGCTTGTAATCTGACCGTGGTATTCACCTTCGGACAGCTTCTGCGCTGTTTCCGCAAGGCGAGCTCCTCGCTTATCGATGGGCCGCTTATGCTACGGAAGCAGTAGCATAAGCTGGGGGGGACCTCCTCGTCGGAGGGCCTCCTCAAAATCGTGGGCCCCGGGCCAACTGGCCCCACTGCCCCCCCCCTCTGCACGGCCTGCCTTCACATAGGCGTTAGGAAGTCAGTGATAATTCTTTTTCCAGATAATTGCAATCCTTCGAGAATTAACAAAAGCTTTTATTACCATGTCTATGTACTAAGTTCTTGCCATTTAGATAACATAGGTGGCAATACAGAGCTGAATGGCACAGAAATTATAATCTAATCAAATAGGGTGGAAATGTTTGCATTTGACAAGCACCTGACTCAACTTCCTGTGCTCAGACAGGAAACTGAAAGCAGGGGCTAGCAACGCCAGTAATTGCTTCTGAAGGGAACCTCCTGTGTCCCCATTTGCAAAGGACTAACAGCACAACCCTGTGCATGCTTGCTTGGAGGCAAGCCTCCCTAATTTCAATGGGCTTACTCCCAGGTAAGTGTATGTAGCAGGAGTGCAGAACCTGATGCCAAAGGGGCAAACCTGGCTGTCCAGATGCCCAATTCAGCTCTTCCCCCAGACCCTCCCCATCCCCCCCAGTTACTAATGGTTTGGTGATTTCTTAGCTTTTGTGCAGTTCCCCCCCCCCCCATTTTAAAATGTTGATATGCTTCTCTTAAGGCTTCATTACTGACAGTAAGAGCTTGAACCTAAAATACGCTGGTATATTTGCCCTGCCCCTTTTGCCTTTGGGCACACCCACCTCTGGGGGGGGGAATCGTGGGGGACACAGAAGGGGCAAAGTATATTTGTAGATGGGCAAACTGTGTCCCACAAGTTAAGATCTCTGAAAAATAAAAATGGTATATTTCACACTAAAAACACCATCCTAAATATATATTTTTTCTGAAATAAGTCATATATTGATTAATTTAAGTAATATGTTTTTTATATACCATGTATTAACCACATTGGAATTTCAGTGAGGAAAAAGGCTTACAAAGAAGGTAGAGTTGCTACACAAACATTCCCTTGACATATATATTAGACAGACAGAACTCTTCCTTTGTTCCTTCCAGATAAAAGGAAGTACTTCTTCACACAGCGCATAGTCAAACCGTGGAATTTGCTATCACAAGACATAGTGATGGCCACCGGTTTGGATGGCTTTAAAATGGGTTAGACAAATTCCTGGAGGAGAAGGCTGTCAATAGCTACTAGTCCTGATGGCTCTATGCTGCCTCCAATATCAAGGGTAGTAAGCCAAAGTACACCAGTAGCAGGGGAACATGGGCTGGAGGGTGCTGTTGCGCTCATGTCCTGCTTGTGGGCTTCCCATGGACAGCTGGTTGGCCACTGTACGAGGAGAATGCTGGACTAGATGGACCCTCGGTCTGATCCAGCAGGGCTCTTCTTATGTTCTTCCTGTTGTTGATTGCACTATTAGTGAACCTGAGAGAAGATTTACAAGCAATTGCAGTGTTTTGAATGGGGTTAGCGCTTTCAGTCCCATGTGCTATTACTTTCTTGATCCAGAAAAACTCAGACCATTGGCAAAACATTATAGCAGTGACATGGATGGATTTGAAGCAGAACTCAAACTTTCCCGAAATGTTCTAGGGAGGCATGAACCGAGAAAGAGAACTAAGAACTGACAACGAACAAAATGCATATTCTTCAAGGAGAACTGAAAATGTATTTCAGTGAACTCCACAGACTGTGTGCCATAAGCCATCACAATACCTCCGCCAAGTGCTGGGTGTGAACAAATACTTTCATGCCTGCGGCAAATTAAGACCTACTTGTGGAGAAGTATGTGTGATGAATGCCTAGGTAACATTGTTGTATGGGTAATTGAAAAGAAACTGTCAAAAGCCCTCTGCCTTAAAATTGTTGTCAGTCATTTTGCAGAAGTGCGTAATAATCAGTGTATTATTATTATTAATAATAATAATAATATTTATTTCTTACCCGCCTCTCCCTCCGGATCGAGGCGGGGAGCAACATCAATGCAAAAAATATAAAATACAAAAACTAATTAAAAGCATATAAAATTAATACATCATTAAAATCAACTTCTTCAAGATCTACATACTCCTTCATTCCCTCTCAGAGAATGACAATCTAATCAGCCAGAGATAGCTATTTAGATATTACAACCCATGCATTGGGTTTCTTATCTTATCTTCTGCCACTCCCAGGCTGTGGAATGGCCTGCAGGAGGAGACTCGTCAACTTAACAGTCTTTTAGAATTTAAGAAAGCTATAAAGACTAATCTGTTCTGGCAGGCATATCCAGTAGAATTTTAGAATGTTTTTAGGATGTTTTATTGCTATTTTAATAATGTGTACAATGTTTTTAATCAGTTTTATGTATTTTATCCTATTTTATATTCACTGCTGTTCCCCACCTCGATCCAAACAGAGAGGCGGGTAAGAAATAAAATTATTATTATTATTATTATTATTATTATTATTATTATTATGTGTACAGCGCTCAGGTGTCTCAGTTTGCTCTTACTTTCCTTACACTGAGAGTCTACATTCCTGGTTCTGCCTGCACTGGTTTAAAAGTGAGCTCCATCACACCAGGAGTTTAATGCGTTCTCGCCATGCCTAGTATCCGGTTTTGCAGCGTGGGAACTCACATGATGTCCCTGTCCTGCACCCATTTTGCCTCTTTCCCTCTGTTTTGCATATTATTTTGGTGCGGAGAAAGTCTGGATTATTTTCCCTTTTTTTTTTAAATGGTTTTTATTAATTTTTATACAATAACATAAAACACATAAACATATCACTTATAAATCATATGACTTACAGTATAAAACTAACATAATTCACCTAACTATTGCACCCCACCACCCTGGGTCCAGCTACATTTTTATATACTATATTTATTTTCAATCATTCTTCCAAAACTGCATAGATCCACCTGACGGTGCACACCCCTTCTCCTTTTTTAATACATATTCCACAAATAATCCCCATATATCTCCAAATTCATTTTTCCTTAATACCTCTCTTTTAACTTTAACATTGTTTGTTAACTTATCATTTATAGCAATATTCCACACTTCTTTATACCAGTCTTCTATTTGGTAGTTGCCTTGTACTTTCCATTGTCTAACTATTATTAACCTCGCTGCAGTCATTAAATTTGTAATTAGCTCTTTAACATTTTGCTCTCCTTCTCCTTTATCATAAATTGATAATAACGCTATCCTAGGACATACTTTAAACTTTAAATCTATTATCTTTTTAACTGCTTCAATTACTTTTAACCAAAATATTTGCACATATTTACACATCCACCACATATGAAAATACATTCCAATTTCCTGACAACCTCTCCAACATAGCTTCAAATGTTTCTTATCTATTTGATTTAATTTTACCGGTGTTAAATACAATCTCCATACTATTTTATAATAGTTTTCTTTTATTCTTACTGACATAGTATTCAAATTCCGCAGTTTCCAAATTTTCTCCCAACTTTGATCATTTACTTGTTCTTTTAAATCTTCTTCCCATAATACTTTCAAATAATTTTGCTTCTCTTCTCCTTCTACCAAGATTTTATAAATGTCACTTACCACCCCTTTAATATTCTTATTTACATCCTCCTCTTCTCTCATTATAATCATCTTCTCAAATTTTGTAAAAGTTTGAAGCTCTTTATTGTTCTTTCTCCATTTAGCCATCCATTATTCTAATTGGATAACTTTAAACCATGCTATTTTCTTTCCTCTCAATACTTCTAACTGCTCTTTATTACTCATCTTTTCCAACCAATCCTTTATTTTAAAAAAATTCTGTTCTCTAAAAACTGTTTCTAATTCTTTCTTTAAATTTCCTGGAAAATCTTCCAGCAACACCACCGGATTCAGTGGGGAGATATCTGGTAATAGTTTCTTTTTATACTTTAACCAAACATCTATAATGTTTCCTAACAAGGGATTTTCTAATCTTTCTCTCATCTTCTTATTTAATTTAATAAAAAAAATATTACTTAACCTCAATTCTAAATCCTGTCTATTGCCCTCCAACCAACTTATTTCATTTGATCTTGCGATCCCATCTATTACATGCCTCAATTGATTAGCTATATAATAGTACTTTAAATTTGGGAGACCTAATCCCCCTTTTTTCTGAGATTTATACCAATTCCCTTTATTAATCCTTGCTTTCTTATTACTATTACAAAAATTATTTATTATAACTTGCCATTTCTTTAACTGTAAATCTGTTAACTTAATTGGTAACATTCTAAATAAAAAATTAAATTTCGGCAAAATTTTCATTTTAATAAGCGCTATTCTACCAAACCATGAAAGATTAATCTTTCTATATTCTTCTAATTTTTTCTCAATCTCCCTATTTAATTTATTAAAATTCTCCTCTTCTAACTTATCTACTTCCCTTGTAATAATTACACCTAAATATTTAATCATATTCTTTACCTTAACTCTATATTTTTTACTAAACTCCTGTTCCTCCTCTTTCATATAGTTGAATAATATCATTTCTGATTTATCCCAGTTAACTTGCAACCCAGCTATTTCCCCAAACTCTTTCAAATATAATTTTATTTTCTCAATTTTTTTCTATTGGATTCTCAATTGCTATTAAAGTATCGTCAGCAAACTAATTTTTACTCTTTCTTTATTACCTATCCCAGTAAAATTCTTATCTTCTCTAATTGCACCTCAGGCTAAGGAAATTTGTTGCGTTATTCCATAGCTTACCATTACCGCAGCATTATTTCGCGAATAAAGTTGATCTATCACACCTCTGAATCTTACTCCAAACCCTAACCTTTCTATTATTATTTTTAAAGCTGGCCATTCCACACAATCAAAGGCCTTAAAAATGTCCAAAGCCATCAGGCCTGCCTTCAATTTATTATTCTTGATTATATTAATCATATTCAATGCTCTTCCAATTAAATTTGGCATCTGTCTCCCTTCTATAAACCCGCATTGGTCTCTTTTAATATATTTATACATAAAAGTATTCATTCTTTTTGCCATTATCGCTGTAAATATCTTAGCATTTTGATTTATTAAAGAAATAGGTCTATATGATCCTGGATCTGACAGGTCTTTATCTGCTTTTGGAATCAATACGATCAAAGACTGTTCCCATGATGGTGGGATCCCATCTCCTTCTAATATCTTGTTATATAACCTTTCAATTTCGGTATTAACATTTTCTTAAATATTTTATAATATTTTGGTCCCAACCCATCCAATCCTGGGGATTTCCCCCCTTTTAATTTGTCAATAATTTCTTCTATCTCTTTTTCTGAGACCTCCCTCTCCATTAACTCTATATCTACCTTTTGCAGTCTAATCTTTAAATGCTTCTCCACATATTCCTCAATCTTTTCTTGTGACCCTCCTCCTGCAGTATATAATTTCTGATAAAAATCATAGAATATCTCCAATTTATCCTTCATCAAATTACAACTCTTCCCTAATTTGTTCCTAATTGTTCCAATTAAATTCTTTGTCTTTTTTGATTGTGTAGATCTGGCCAGCATTTTAGAATTCTTATTACTATATTCAAAAAATTCTCTTTTCAAATATATTAAATTTCTCTGAGCTTCCTCCAATTCCTCTTTCTCTAATTCTTTTTCTTTTGCTTGTAATTGTGCAAAGATCTGTTTATCCCTGTGCCTTATAAATTCCATTTCCAAGTCCTTAATTTCTTCTTCCAAATTTTTCTTATCTTTTTCTTGATGTCTTCTCAATTTACAATTCTCTCTAATACAAATCCCTCTCGTTACTGCTTTCATTGTATCCCAAAGTATAGCTTAATTATAAACCCTTTTTCATTAATTTTCCATATACTTTGTATTTCCTTTTCCATTTTTTCAATTATACTGAAACTTGGGATCTTGAGAGCTCTTAAGTAGAGCTTTTGGCATGCCAAGTTTGAATCAGATAGGTCCATGCCTTGATTTTTAGGAGTTTTTAAAATGGAAATTAACCAAAATGCTTACCTCTGCTTAATGTTTAGAGATAAAGAGATGAAACATGGCATGGTGATAGGTCTCCCAGAGAGCTTTTGGCTTGCCAAGTTTGAATCAGATTGGTTCATCGCTTGATTTTAAAAGAATTTTTAATTCTCCCCTCCTTTAAAACCTTTTCCTGATAGTTCACTGGTGCGATCTTCCACCTCTTTGCATTTGTGAAGAATCGCTTTTCCTTTCCTTTGATCATGCAAAGCTGTGCATCTCCAGTTCATAAAAGAGATCTGTTGGTTCCCTTACTCCAGAATAAATCCCATTGATTTCAACTGCATTTACATCCAAGTCACACTAAAATCCGATACAGGCTTACCTTTGAGTAAACCCCATTGAATAGAGAGAGACTTACATCTGAGTAACCAGAAGTAAGACCTCAGAAGTAAGCATAGGGTTGCAGAACACTTCTTTCCAGTTTGCTGTTTTAGACTTTAAAAAAAGCTTCTGAGTGACCACACTATTAAAAGTCAGTTCTACACGTGTTTTCTCAGAAGTAAACCAATGAACAAGAACCAATGAACTGGAGGGGGAAGGAGAAAGGATGGGGTGGGGCAGGCACAATAGCAGTGGGAGAGCAAAAAGAGAGCTCACTGGTATAGCTACGATGGTGAAAGGGAGGAGTGCTTCCAGCGCTTCTGAAACGGAGGTAAAAAACGAGAAGGCAAACTGGGGGGGGGGAAATAGGTGTGATGGAGCTCAGTAACTCTTCTAAAGTCATGGTCAGTTTTTGTATAAGTACTTTCTGCTGTGTTTAATTCATTAACATCGCTTTGAAATTGTTTTAGGATACAGTGTCTTCCCTTTATTTTGCAGTTTGAATTTTCTTTTGCAAATATCTTTACATCTGCCATAATTTTACTGAAATTTTCCTCCTGCTGCCTGAGTTCCTGCAGTTTATCAATCAGAGAATGAATGAGGACACAAACTTGAGCCATGTCACAATCATGATTTTTGCAAATAATGTGATAGCTCTTCACATCAACAACAATTAAATTCTGCCTGTGGTTGAAACAATGAATATAGATGGCTTGTGGCACCTCTTCCAGGAGCAGTTTTCCACTCGTTACATGCGCACCATCATAGGTCTGTGGTATGCAGTGCTTGATACCTGTGCCACAACATGCTAAGATGTTCTTTATGTAACTCACTAGTGAACAAGCATCCAGTGAATGACAAAACATCCATATGTATTGCCATTGTAGCAATAATGGAAAACTACTGACATTTGCTTACATATGTCCTTAGTTTCATCAGCTAACGTGAAGAAGCCAGCTTCCTTCAATACATGAAAAATTGACTTCAGAACCATTTTGCTCATACTGTACAACAATTCAAAGGAATGGTGTGTGTCTTTTGCATTGCAAGGAAGAAGAACTATTTTTAATGGATTCTTGGTCTGAGTTTTGCAACTAAATGCAAGAGGTCAAGAACATCTCCTCTGTTATCACATGACTTACTTTCCCAATGTCCACGCTAAACAATCTTTTGTATAGCAGTGATCAAAAGAAGTGCTCAGTGAACAAAAATTGTTAAATAATGCCACTTTTCTTTGACAAGTTCCTTATGAGCATCACTTATTTGTGCTAAAACTGAGCCTCCTTTGAATTCCTGTATTTGTTTATAACTTTCTCATGCCAGCATGCAGTCTTTGGGCTCCTTCAAGATGGGGGAAAATTGCATTTCCTTAGCTTGGCTCAGCTTCCTGCTTCTCTTCCGCATTTGCAACTAGTCGAAATTACACAGGCAAGAGAGCAGTGACCGTGTGGCTTGTACAATTCAATAGGACAGAGCCCTCTAGTGGCCATTTTATAGTGCAACTTCGCCTGCACACAGCAGGAAATCCCAACAAATACCGCTATATATCTCAGAAGAGTCAGGTTTTCTGAGCTTTATTTTTTGCTAAAACTGGGAAATGGAGCGGGAGATACTCAGGAGGCTGACGTCATCATCAAAATGACCTGTGAACATCTGTGAGTGGCCAGTCACGAGCATACTATAAAAGACTCGTTTAAAGACACTCTTTGTGGACTACACTTCTGTTATGCAGCTTCAGGCCTGAATCATTATCAGTAGCTTTTTTCCAGCTGTGTTACCCTTTATGAGTAAATGCATTTTCACTAGTACAGGGCAGACATCTTTTCCAGTGAAATAATGACACGCAACGCAAAACACAGCATTTTCTATTACACTACAACCAGGAGCAGAGTTTGTACCGTGCTGGGTTGAAATATCTCCATGACTGACCATATTTTGTGGATGGAAACCTTTTAGAACTGGCTGAATTGAACTTTCCCCTTTAGACTCTGCAATGTTACTTGTCACTTTGTGTGTGTGTGTGTGTGTGTGTGTGTTTACAAAGGAAGGCATTAACTCAACCATTAAACCATATCTGGCAGCTCTGAATCACTTTCCTTTTCAGAAGTATCTAATTATCTATTTTACAACAATCAGATTCACTACTTCCAGATTATTCCTCCTCCCAGTCTATTTCTGATTCATGAGGAGAGCAATCCTACAGAGTCTGGGGCTGTGGGGTGGGGGCATGGGGCGTTTTGGATTCCTGGATCCAAAACGGGAGACAGCACTCTGACCTCGGGCCCAGGAATCCAAGCTCCCTTCCCCCTTGCAGCCAGTGCGGAGAGAATGCAAGCTCAGAGAGGGGAGAAAGGGGGCGGTTCTGTGGGTGGAAAGGGGAGGAAACTGGGGTGGCTGGATTACGAAGAATCCTCCGGCCGCCCAGGCTCCTTCCCTCCCATTCCACAGAGCCCCAGCTAGTGAAATCCCAGGGTGAGAGCAGACCGAGGCAACAGTAGCCTCCGCACTCCTCCCACCAAACATAGGATGCCCACCAGTCTCCGAGTTCGGAGGCTGATGAGCATCTGGATAGGAGGATCCCTGTGATTGTGTGACATCTGTCCTTTTCCTCACTTTTGCTGGGTTTGTGAGGTAGTAGTCTAAAGATAAAAAAGATGAAGTTCTGGAAGGTGAAGATTCTGGCTAGGTGTTTGTTTTTATTGCAACCCCATTGCCTTAGTAATATGGAATAAAAAGGAAGAAGAGGTGCTGAATATGATGAGATTAATTGAAGAGTGAACATTCATAAGCTTGCACTGTTAAGTAAATTCTCCCCACCCCTCTTTTCGCATCCTAATGCTCTGAGGAGAAAAAAAGGAAGGTCTGGAGAAGGTACAGTTAATCCTTTCCTCCCCCTCTCGTTTTTCCTGGCCTAATGCCCTAAGAAAAAAGGAAGAGAGCCCTGGAAGAGGCAGATTAATTCTTCCTCCTTTCCAACTTCCTAATGAGGCCTGCAGAGCTTGAATGGAGGGGAAAGGGCTGGGAAATGCGAGCGGAATGCGTAGGGGAAACAACCCATACTGGCTAGTTTCCCCTGCTGATCATGTGAACCCACACACTAAGCCACGGTGGTTAAGCATTTTGAGCTAAACATTATGGCTTAGCATGTCAGGTGAACCATGTCATGTGAACCATTCCTAACCGTAGTGGCTACGTAACCACGGTTTAAACATGCTCACAAACCATTTGTTGGAATAGGGTTAGCAGCCGAACCGTGGCTTAGGGTGTTGTTCGAACAGGCCAACTAATTTCTTAGACATCACACACACTGGCCACATGGAGGGTAGGGAAATGAAACTAGACACTAACAAGCTTTCTTTTAGGGCTGTGAACGAATCCCCCGATCTGATCCGGATCCTGATCTGTCAGGTCTGGATCGGACCCGATCTGACTCGGATCGAATCAGGCCCAATCCAATCCGACATGGATCCGGGTCTGATCCGGGTCTGTTCACAGCACTCCCTCTCACTCTCCCCACACCCTCCCTCCATCCCCCCACTCTCCCTGCTTACCTGCTGCCTCCTCCGCGTTGTCCTGCCATCGTCCTCCCTCCTCGCTGTGGGCTGGCTGCTTTCCTGCTTGCAGCGGGTGATGTCATCACCTGGCGCGAGCGGGAAAGCAGCTGGCCCACAGTGAGGAGGGAGGACAGTGGGGGATGACACAGAAGAGGCAGCAGGGAGGGAGAGAGAGAGCGGGGAGAGCGGGAGGGAGTGCTGTGACAGGATCCGGATTCGATCCAGATCCAGATCGCGGATCCGATCCGGCCCAATAGGGGCCAGATCCGATCTGATTTGGATCCGGGATCCGGAGGTCCGAATCAGCCCGATCCACTCCAGATTTGGCATCCGGATCTGGTCACAGCCCTACTTTCTTTACAGGGGCAACACTGACTGACCTTTTGCCCTTCTGCAGTTCTTAGTAACCTCTTATCTTTCTTTCCAGGCTTGAGTTTGTTCCTTTTTGGTTGAGGCTCTTATAGTCCTCCTCCACACCCTATGTTCGCATCTCTCAGGATGTGAACTTTTCACCCATCATTAGGTATGTATATGCTGTGTAGAAGCTTTGCGGCAGTTGGGGGGCACATGCGAGTAATGGCTGGGGCTGAAGACAAAAGGGATGAGGCCAAAAATACCAGCCTATTTTAGCCTAAAGCTCTTACTTCTGGCAATAAGCCTGAGGAGAGACATTTCCACCTTTTAGAATGGGGGAAAGACGACGCAAAAGCCAGGTAACCAGCAAACGATCGGTGGTTAGGGAGACAGGGGTTGGGTCCAGAAGAAGGGGACATGGCTGTCTAGGGAACCCCATGGAGCTGGATTGGGACCCCACAAGGGGCGTATTTCACTCCTGTGCCTGAGATTCTGCACCCCTGGTTTCTGGTATTCGGAAATACATTGCCTCAGTCTGTACACAGAAGGCTTCTTTAGATTAAAGGGAAATAAATCACTTTGGTTTACCAGTGTTGGGTTTAACCCTCTTTCTTAGCAGGAGGAGCAGCTGTCAGAAAGCCCCGCACAAGCAGACAGCGATCCTGATCTCAAATCAGGATGCTGCTGCAGAGAAGGAGACAATTCCCAGCTCCTCTCTTCCAGCTCTGTCGATCGTACAGAACCACCAGCAGCTGTGACAGCTCCGTTATCGTCCGAGGAGGAGATGGAGCAAACTTTAAAAGACGCTAAGGAGTGTAGGCGCTGGAAGTGGACGGAAACACGAGGCGTTCAACGTCGGTTGGAGAGGTTATGAGCACAGCAAAGGCAGACCTCTGAGACGCTGGTTTGATGTCCCCTCGGAAGAAGACGCTCTTTCGTTGCCTATTGTTAAATTCAACTTTGGGCTTACTTTACTTTGCTTAATCTTGCCTTGAGGCTACTTGGTGAAATTCTGTTTGATTATATGCCGTTTGGCTGTACTTTGTTTAGACTAAATAAAAGGCTTGTTTTGGTTCACCCCTGGTGAAGTCTTTGACCGATGCAAACTAAAAGGGGAAGACTTTTCACAACAACCAGTGCTTTGCTTCCTGCTTTTCTTTTGCGATTGTAATGAGCTGAATTACATGGAAGGAGAGGGGTGACCACATGGTCTGTAATTGAAGACTTCAGTGCGCACAGTATTGAATGGGACAGCACCCTCTAATGGGTGTTTTGTAGCACAACTTCTCCTGCACACAGTAGGAAATCTTGAGATATTTCACACGAATCGGGGTTTCCACTGTTTTTTTTTAAAAAAAACAAAATAACCCAGGGAAGTAGCAGGAGATGTGCAGGAGGTTCACACATCATAAAAAGGACCTGCGAACTTCCATGCCTTATTTCTCCTGTGTGAAAAAGCTCAGAGTTTTTATTTCGCTATCATGATAAATAAACATTGAGGGTTCACTGTCTCCTCCGCAGATTGGTCTAATCTTTTTCAAAAGCCATCAAGGCTAGTGGCCCTCGCCAGATCCTGTGGCAGATGGGGCTAATTCCAAAAGTTCATTGTGCGTTGTGTGAAGAAGTACTTGATTTTGTCAACCCCAAACCTACTGCAAATCAGATTCATGGATGAGCCCAAGTTCTAGCACAGCCTTCTCCAACCTGGTGCCCTCTGGGTGATTTGGACTGAAACTCCAATAATCCCTAGCCAGCTATAGTCCAGTACATGTGGAGGACACCAGAATGCAGTTCTAGCATTACGAGACAGGGAGAAAAATCCCCCTCTCTTCACACGATTAATAATTATATAAACTTCAATCACATTCCCTTGGTCATCTTTTATTCCTAAACAAATAACCTGATCTATCCAGACCAGGCCCACCATTAAGCCCATTGATCTCAATAGTCTGCATAGGATTAGGCTGTAACAAGCCCCAAACTGTACCCTGATCATTTTAATTGTCCTTTTCTGTAACTTTGCCAGATCTATAATATCCTATTGAAAGAGGGTGGCCCATCTCTACAGGGCCATCTCAGTGGTGGCTCTGTAGTTCTGAAATACCTTAGAACATAACATAAGAAGAGCCATGCTGGATCAGACCAAGGGTCCATCTAGTCCAGCATTCTACTCAAACGGGTTGACCAGCTGTTGATGGGAAACCCACAAGCAGAACACAAGCACACCAGCAGCACCCTCCAGCCCATGTTCCACAGCAATTGGTGTATATAGGCTTACGGTCTCTGATTCTGGAGGTAACACAGAACCAGGACTAGTAGCTATTGATAGCCTCTAGGCAGCAGCTGCACACTGGGTTGATATTTTCATCGAGCTGTCCACCACAACCCCAAGATCTCTTTCTTGGTTGGTCACTGCCAGCTCAGATCCCATCAGGTTATACTTGAAGATGGGTTTTTTCCACCCAACGTGCATCACCTTACACTTGCTTACATTGAACTGCATCTGCCATTTGGATGCCCACTCTCCCAGTTTGGAGAGGTCCTTAGGAACTCTTCAGAATCCCTTATTATTTTAACCACCTTAAATAATTTTGTGTCAGCAGCAAACATGGGCACTTCACTGCTCACTCTTAATTCCAGATCATTTATGAACAAGAGCCTGCCCCCAAGTTCAAAAGCATTGGTCCCAATACATATCCCTTTGGGTTTCCACTGTTTACTTTCCCCCATTGGGAGAATTTACCATTTATTTCTACTCTTTGTTTTCTGTTCTTTAACTAGTTACTGATCCATAAGAGGCCCTCTCCTGTTAGTTCATGACTGTTATGTTCGCTCAGGAGCCTTTGATGAGGGACTTTGAGCTTCTTCACACAAGTGATTAATTGTACCCTCTTGATTGATCATTCACAGAAGTTGGTGGGTCCTTTTCATGACATTGTCAACCTCCCATGCCTCTTCCGCCATTTTCAAGCAGAAATCCGTCAATTTTCTAAAACCCTGAAAATGCTGTAATAAATTGAAATCACACGATAAAACAGCACCATCTGCTGGTAGGAAAACTAAAACATACTGGAAGGAACTGACAAAAATAGAATCCGGTGGACTCATAAGCCAGTGAAATATCTGGATATTAGGCTAACTTCAGGGATAGATAAACTATATCTATGTAACTATCAGCGTTTATTTGACTCTGTTGCTACAGATTTTAAATAATGGCCCTCCATAAGAATTTAATGGATAGGCAGAATAGCTATTATCAAAACGAATGTTATACCAAGGATATTGTTCATTTTTGAAAAGATGATGATACCAGTATCATTAAAAACATTAAAGAAATGGCAGGCCATGTTATTAGATTTCATTTGGGAAGGGAAGAAACCAAGAGTTTCAGTAAAGACCTTAGAAAAACTTTAAAGAGAGGAGGATTGAAAGTCACTAATGTGATAGCATACTACTATGCAACCTGTTTAAAGGTGCTTCCACAGTGGATTAACGTATGTCCTAGTATATATGGTATTTGATTGAGCAAAAATGTGCCAAGGTCCCTCTTGCAATATTGCTGTGGTATAGAAGAAAGGAAACCTATGACTCACAGGTAATAACCAACTATAACCCAAGCATTACTGCTGCTATGCTAGTTTGGGATAGCTTTAAGAATATATTTTCCCCAAACTTTTCTCTAGTTACATCATTCATTTATAATGAATGAATAAGATGTGAAGACCTAAAATAAAAATAGGGAAGGGAGCATGTGTATTGTGCCAATTGGTAAACTAGCGAAGACTTCAGAAGAGAAAGCTCTGGGATTTTTGCTAAATGTGGAGAAGCCCTTTGTCAGAAATCTTTTGGAAGTTCAAGTAAACTATGTCTACTGGCTCAGCCCTGTCTACATGTTTATTGATACGCTATTGATACTTCATTGAACTCTATAAAGTTAGTGGGACAGGACCTACCTTTGTGAAATCCATGTTGATTCCTTTTTCAGCTGGGCTTGTCCTTCTATATGCTTACTAATTTTATCTTTAATAATGCTTTCAAACGATTTCAAACAATTTAACAGATGTTAAGCTAAGCGGCCTGCAATGTTCTGAATCCTCTGAGGATCCCTTTTTTAAAATTGGTGTTACATTGGCCATCTTCCAGTCCTCTGGCACCGAGGCTGATCTGGTGAGGCTAAAAGGAAAGCTATAAATAGAGAGGAGAGAATTGACTGCCCTGGTTTCCTGACCCTGTTGCTAAACTTGCACAAGTGCTTAACTTGCCTGTTTGCTGACGCTTTTGTCACTGAGGCTGAGACAGTTCGGTCCTTGCTGGGGCTCCTCATGCTCGGATAGCCGGCTCCCTTGCAAGCCTGCCTCCTTATATAGATAGGCCCAATTGGTGCTGCAGCCAATCTGATTGGATGGCCTCATTTGAAAAGCAAGAGAGGCTGTGTGTTCACTAGCTTTCAGTGAGTGGGAATGTAGGTCAACTTGGCCCCCTGGGAATGAGATTTTGTATTTAAACAAAAGGACAGTAATGAATAGGAGACCTATTTAGGGAAGATCCTGTGTTCAATGGGTCGTTGGTGATGACAGCAGACAAAGGGTAGGTGAGTTGGCAAGGGAGGCTGTTTAGCCTTCCCTGAGGATGTGAGAGGCTGAGGAGCTGACATGCTGTATCCTTCCCAGTAGAAATTAGTCAGGCTCCCTCTTGGTTTTCCTTCTGCCAAACGCTAAACGACTTTTCCCTCCACACACCTCTGGACAGGCTTTTAATGTTTCATTTTAATGATGCCCTGTTTTATCACTCCAAAGTTTTAAAATTGTGTGTTAGTGTGTTTGCTCTTTGCTCTGTGCATTGCTTGTTATGTTCTAGGTCGGGAAGCTGCTCTGAGCACTCTCTGAACAGGAGAGTAGAGTAGAAATATAAGACATGGATGGAGCCCTCCCATGGCGAGGAGAAGTTAGTGGAAGGGACAGGCCTAGGCTGACCATATGAAAAGGAGGACAGGGCTCATGTAACTTTAACAGTTGTAGAGAAAAGGGAATTTCAGCCAGTGTCATTTGTATGCAATTAGTCCTGGTGAAATTCCCTCTTCAGCACAACAGTTAAAGTTGCAGGGGCCCTGCCTTCTTTTGTATATGGTCACTCTAGTATAATGCCTGCAACTTTAACTGTTGTGATGAAGAGGGAATTTCACCAGGGACTAATTGCATACAAATGACACTGGCTGAAATTCCCTTTTCTCTACAACTGTTAAAGTTACATGAGCCCTGACCTCCTTTTCATATGGTCAGCCTAGACAGGCCGTCACGGTTTCAGAAACCTGTGAAGGCCTTCAGTATTTTAAAACTCGACAGAAAAGTTATATCCTTGTCTCCTCTCTTGTTAAATCCTGCCTCCCTCTCATGATTCAGCCAAATAGCTGGGCCCATCCCTCAGGCACACCCTCGTGTTCCCACAGCATCCCGGGCCAAGAGAGGATTCCCTGTTCTGTTGCTCCTTGGCAAACAGACCTGAATTCCTTTGCCTCTGTTGCAGATGGGTCCCAACACGCTTGCCAAGGTTCTGTTGGAAGCCTGACGTAGGGGCAGGGCACCCTAGAGAGTGTCATGATGGGACTGGCATGTTCCAACTGGCCTCCATCTACCCTGAATTAGCTAGTTCACATGGAGAATGGGCAGGCGCTTTGTGCTCTCTAGCGTCTACTCAGGAGGAGGACAGACAGTTAAGACCCAGTCTCCACTGCACAAATCTTAACCTGTCCTCCCTTCCCTTCTTCAGTGCCTAACCCAAACAATCTGGGCAGCATGAGGTGAACAAGCAACCTTTCAAGGGGAAAATAGGGCAAGTAATTCAACACAGTAATCTAGTTATTCAAGTTTATTGAAATAAAGCCAAAAAGGGGGGGAGGGGGTACAGGAAAGAAAGTAGTGAGAATACACAATAAAACAGGAGAACAAACTCTACATTAGAAATCCTGGTCTACCTAGAGCTTTTTTGCACAAGGAGGCATATTGTGCACTTGTGATTCCTTACTCACAGTTGTTTATGGGTTCTTTAGGTGATGTTGTGACCCTTCAGTTTTCCTTCTGTTTTTTTTTTAGGAGCATGTTCCCTGCTTTTTTTAGAGCAGGGAAAATGGGGCATTATTTCTAAAAGCAAAAGAAAAGGTAATTTCCTGCTTGTGTAATCATGATATTCTGCTATAGTAAAGCGCCACTTAGATGTTACATAGGGGAATAGTTCTTTGTGTAGCGTTCTAATATCTACACAAAGTTAGGAGAGCAACTGCACTTAAATTACAGTCCCTTGGGTCCCCTCTACAAGGATTCGCTTTTGCGCCTGGTTAGGCGATTATGCGCATAATCGCTGAAGCGCATTTACGCCTAATACCTCTGCACGATAGGCAGCGAGAGGTGGCGAAGCGCATTATCTGTCTTCTGGGACGTGCGTTATCCTTGTTCACATGCGGAGCTTCGGAGGAGCAAACAAGCGGAGCCGCAGATTTTTACTTCGCGTTTTTCCTGAAGCCCAACCCCTTTAGCAGCCCCCCCCCTTCCTTCACTCCGCCTACAGGAATGTACCTGGAATTCTACCTTTGTGGTTCCCGCCTTTTGTGCACTCCACCCCTCCTGGAAATTTCGGGTTGCCTGGCAACGAGATGGGAGGGGACAGGGAAGTGGTTCGTGATGCAGCTCGAGATGAGCGGGGAGAGGGAAGGGGGTTGCGAAGAAGCCCTCCGGTTATGCACAGCTCTATAGAAGCGCGGGCTCCTTCTCCCCGCTCATGTCGTGCTTCTTCGCAAACCCCTTCCCTCTCCCTGTCCATCTCGGACGTCATCGCAAAACCCAGCCCTCTACCCGCCCACCTCTCCGAAAATGTGCTTTACCGAAAAACTGTTCACATAGGCATAACGCGCTTCACATCCCACTGCAAAAAAAACCTTTGCTATTTAACGCGCATTCAATAATGCACATAATCGGAGGGATAGCGCGCCTCTACACCCGATTTGCGCTCCGTTCTTGTAGAGGTAAATTTTTTAATGCGCCTTGAAAGAGCTTTAAACCTCTCTTGTAGAAGCAGCCAGTTTTACAGTTCCTTTTTGGGTTGGTGGGCATAGTTTGAAATGTTGACAGAACGCTGTGGGAGCTCTCTCAAAATGGCTGCCATGGAGGGGGGGGGGGCGTTCATAAAATGGTTGCCATTGTGGGCATAGCCAGGCACAAAACACTTGTTTTCCAGAAAGCAAACTGGTGAGGCTAAAAGAAAAGAAACTTGCAAGGCAGAAGTGAGGTCTGAGCTCCAAAACACAAAACTACTCATTTGAACCCAAATAAAGATGGCACTGGAGGGCAGCCCTTTGCTTTGTGGTAAGCCAGTTCTATCTATCTCCCAGTTCTATCTCTATCTATCTATCTATCTATCTATCTATCTATCATCTATCATCTATGTAAATTAAAAACCAAGAGGTGAATGCCAAGAGAGGTGTCTGGGAGCACATTGGTGCCCTCGTCTACCATGTTGGAGAGCCCAGGCTTAGAGCTTCATGCACCGGATGAGGTGGAAGGGGAGGGATCACATAAGCAGAGGGTGCCCAGGAAAGCGGTGATGAATGCTAGCGTTTCCCTTGGGAAGATCAGAAGTGTGGGGGGGTGGCGTTACCCCACATTTCTGTTCCCTTAGGTATGTCTGATGGAGTATGTTTAGAAAGTTGGAATGAGTGGGTGTGGCTAGTGATGCTGGAAAAGGGAGTGTGGGGGAGGACGAGGATTTTAGAGTTAGTATGTGTGTGGGTGTGGGAGGAGTAAGGAAAGTGGGAATGTGAGAGGAGTGTGAGAAAAGAATGGATCTAAGATTGTAGGGATTTAAGATTATTAGTATTAAGATGGTTATTACTAGAATTGTTAAGAATAGGCAGGATTTAAATTGAATTTGAAGAAACTAAGAACTGTAAACGACAATAAACCTTTCCTTTATTTTGCTACCATAAACCCACGCGTCAGCTTGGCTTTGGTCCCCTCTACAAGATTTCGGTTTGACGCCCGGTTGTCCGATTATGCGCGCCTTCTCCCAATCGCTTTTACGCCTAATCCCTATACACGGGAGGCGGTGAAGCGCATTCCCGGTCATATGAAACGCGCTTTAAAGGTGTTTACATGCGGAGCATCGCTTGTTTACATGGTCACAAGGCGCTTTAACTCCCGCAGTAAATTAAAACTCACTATTTAACGTGCATTCAATAATGCACTTAATTGGACAGAAAAAGCGCCTCAACCCCCGATTTGCGCTCCTTTCATGTGAAGGTAAAATCGGTAATGCACTTTGAAAGAGCTTTAAATCGCTCTTGTAGAGGCACCCTCAGTCACCTACTCTATTGGTTCATAAATATACAAATTATATTAAACCTTTAGCCTGGTATATTCACAAGAGAACCTTAAAAAAAACAACTTACCTTTTCCTTCGGCTCTAAGGGAAAAGTGGTGATTCTTTTACCCTTCCCTCAGGTCTTTAAATGGTGGTACTTAGCCTGAGGGGGGGGGGGGTGCGTGTAGGCCTAGTGGTTGAGGCTGTGGCGGCACAGTGTGCCTAAACTTTCTCCGCTGTACAGCTATGTATATCTGAGGAGGGCTGCAGTTCAGGACCTAATAGGATAGCTTGCTCTAAATGGAATTTCTGCTTTTAGAGGGCACTGTGACAGGACCACGCAGAGAAAAGCAACATGAGGATTGTCCTTGCCCTGACTCTGTATGGGCCAATTTGCACAACCAAATTGGCAGGGTGGAGAGAAGCTGGGATGATCTCTCCTCTATAAAAAGGCTGGTTAGTGTTTGTTCTGACTTGCACCCAATTGCCAAGAGCTGCCTGCGTTGCAGCAGGCCAGGTGTCGTAAGGTCCTAGAGGTGTCTGCTCTGTTCTTCATGGCAGTCGGCATGGTTTTGTTATTTGGCACTGGGAAAGGGTTTCTAATCATGCTGAGTTGTCTTTCGAGAGACAACTGAAGAAAGAATTTTAGCCGAACAATTCACCTGCCTTTTAACCAGTTATTTAATGGATTAAACTGAAGTACAGTCTCTTGTTTGTTTATTAATCAGATTTAAATCCCACTTTCTACAAAATTTCAAAGCCGTAAACATACAGTATTGCACATTAAACCAATAATATAATATAACAGTAGAACGGCACCAAACTAATCCCTGATAAAACAGCACACTCTGCTGTGCGCTACAGGCCATGGGCTGGCTGAGTCACACCTCAGGGAAAGACTGTGTGAAGAGATGGGTCTTGGGGAGCCTGCCTCATGGCAATTGGTTATGCATTCCAGAGGGCATGAGATCTCTGAGAAATCGCAATATGTAGAAGAGCCCTTCTTTTACACTGTAGGGCTTTATAGTGACTGTAGTAGGGAGTGAGTAGTTGGGAAAGCGCTGTTTACAAAAGCCCTCTTAGGAAGCACCAGAAATCCTACATGTCCCTGAACATCTCTACATTAAGGGGGAAAACCCACAACTTCCATTTCATCTTCTGGGGTCTTTCTGTATTGACTATGGGCATTATTAGATGGCGACAAATGGTGACCATGTGATTTGGAATTGAAAACTTCCCCTCTTGGCAATGCTCTATAAAATTAATTGAAACAGCGCCATCTAGTGGCCCGCAATATCCCACGATATTTTTAAATAGTGTATTATCTCTGATCTTTTTAAAAATGGGATTACTGGGGGAAGGCGCGAGAGATGTCCTGGAGGTTGATGGCATCATGTAAAGAACCCGCAAACATCCATAAGTGGCCAATCATGAGCGTGCAATAAATTGCTCATGTAGAGAAGCTTCCTGTCCCTGAAAGTACTAAGGGAGACCATTTCAGCTCAGGAAAGCAATATGCCACCAGTGGCCAACCAGTGTCAGCTTTCAGCCTAAGTTCAGACCTCTGGCAAAAGCATTTCCCCCTCTTTTGGTAGCCCATGGGGTGAAGTGGGGGAAGGGAGGTGGCAGTAGAAGAAAGAGGGAGTAAATTGGTGGCCTCATCTAGTTTGGGCTTTGTCCATGCCCCCCCCCCCACATTACCTCTGATGGAATGCAGCCTGAATTTATCATGCTTGGGGTTCCCCACTCTTTAAACTACTGAATCATCTCTTCTTGTCTTTTGATTACAGCCTTGCGATCCTTTACTGACTGAAAGGAAGTATAAAACCTAATAGATATCATTGCGCATTGTGTTCTGCACTTCCTGAAGCAGGAAGAGAAAGTTCCAGGGGCTTGAGAAGTTCTAGGGGCGACACTACAGGGTTTCTAGTAGCTTTGTTTAGCCGAGAAAGCACTTTGGCCTAGTGGCGTCTTTTGTAATAACATGCTTCATTTACCAAAGTACATGCACCATAGGGTAGCCATATGTCCTACTTTACAGAGGCTAGTCCTCCGTTTGAAGGTATCCTCTATTTGAAAAGCTGCCCACTTCAAACAGTTCCACAATCCACTTCCTCTTTAACAAAACCCAAACAAAACAGCGTTTCCCCATTACACAACACTTGACCCGGCAGCAGGGACATGCAGATTTACAAGAAAACAGATCTGTTGCCAGTCAGCTTCTTTCATACTGCTTCTGCAAACTAAAGTTATAATTTTCCTTAACCATGCCCCCGCAGTCGTCCCCCTCACCCATCGCTTAGGCAATTTGCCAAGATGAATGGAGCTGCACAAGGGAGAAGATAAGAGAAATTCACATGCCGTTAGCCTTTGTAAGACTCAAACAAAATGCTGGAGATTCATGATCAGAATTGCCCACGGTGGGTGTGGGTGTGGGTGGGTGTAAGTTAAAAGCAGTCCCAGGATGAGGTGGGCAAATTGGATCAGGGCTGCAGCTGAAGAATTGTTTGTTTGTTTGTCTGACCTTCTCCCAACTCCATCTTCCTGGTTTTAATCCCCCCCCCCCCCGTTGCTTGTTTTTCTGCAAGTGAAACACATAGTTACCATATGGATATTTTATATTTTCCCCTGCTAAGCAAACATTTGGAGGTTAAAGTGAGAAAATGGAATAGATTACATCCATTAGCGTGGAGTGGAGGTGGGGCTGAGGCTGTTTATAAAATGGGATATCCTGATCATGGATCTTCTCCATCTCCTATTGTTGTACCCTAATAATTGTCTGTGTGTTCAGCAACCAAACTCTCTCTTTGTCTCTCAGTTTGTTGTCCCGTGCCCTCAATTACACAACAATACTTTTCTGTATGAGGCTTTTATGGTGTGTTCCTCATTTCCTATTCACTGTTATTTATGGGTTCTTTAGATGACAGCATGTCTGTCCAGTTTTTCTTCTGTGTCTAACCAGCGCTTTCAACAAGATTTTTTTAGAACAGGAAAAATGTGTAACTTAATTGTGAAAGAAAAAGGAAGCATGATTTCGTCTTATGTATTTGTGCTATACTGCTATGCCACAATGCCACCTAGAGGTTATGTAGCAGAAAAGCAGGAGAGGAAACACTCCTCGTGTAGTGCTCCAATCTCAATTCGGTAACAAACCCAAAAGTTAATACAGTGGATTAACATCTGATTAACAGCCACGTGCAGGAACCCTCAGCATCTTAGCAATTAAAACTTGCAACCCATTTATTCTTTCTAGAACCTTCAATAACTATCGCAAACCCTCCTAAAACCATCAATAACAACAGCTTTCCCCATACACTTTCCAGAGCAGGTCCAGTGTCCTGTTCCAGTTTTCTTTCAATGAATGAGCACTAAATATTATTTACAGTGTCTTTACAGTAGTTGCTTCATTTGCAAATATTGGAAGAAAATTGGCACTCCAGCAGCAGGCAGCAAACCCACTAACCATTCCTCAGACTCCTACAGAGGGGCATTGATGCACCCCAAGTGACTTCACTCTTGACCAACACATATCTCTGCCCTACTCTGTCTGTCTTTGTCTGTCTCTTCAAATTGCAAATAAGGCTGGAAAACCCTTTTCTTCCCTTCTCTCTAGCTCTGAGAGGTGTCACTGAAAGCAAGATTCTCCTCCTATGAAGGCACAATTGATGTTCTTTAGTTAAGGTGACCAGATAAAATCCAGGTCAGGGCTCATGTAACTTTCACAGTTGTAGAGAAAAGGAAATTTCAGCCAGTGTCATTTGTATGCAATTAGTTCCTGGTGAAATTCCCTCTTCAGCACAACAGTTAAAGTTGCAGGGGCCCTGCCGTCTTTTGTATACGGTGACTCTAGTATAGTGCCTGCACCTTTAACTGTTGTGATGAAGAGGGAATTTCACCAGGAACTAATTGCATACAAATGACACTGGCTGAAATTCCCTTTTCTCTACAACTGTTAAAGTTACATGAGCCCTGACCTGGATTTTATCTGGTCTGCCTATCTTTAGTTAAATCCTAAATTGTCCGCCGAGGAAATATCAACTAATTTCCAACTATTACCAAGACACCAGCCTAACAAAACATCTAGAGAGCACTAGATTGGCAAAAGCTGTGTAGTCAATCCTGAGCTAAATAGACCTGGTCTGACTCTGTAGTAGGCCGCTTTCTCCATGCATATGTAAGCTGGGTGCAGTAATGTAACAGCACCCCCAAAAAGGCTCAAACAGCAAATGTGTGATCTTAACTCTCACTGATTACAATGCACCCTTGCCAATTAAAATTGGCCTGCACAGATTTATGAACACTTTTAGGACCTAAAGATTAAAAGATGCTGATCAAAGCAATTAAAGAAAGGTTGTATCCTACTTTAAAGAGGGAAACCTTTTCCCCACATGGGATTGGATCATGCGATTGACATGGGTAGTGGCTGCGTTTGTCAGGTTGTTTCTGTTGTGTTCAGTAATAAAGTTGTTTAAAACAGGAAATTGACCATGTTGGCAGTGCTGGGAATGGAACTCTATACCTCAATAATCCACAACAGCCACTACACCAAAGAGCTTCTGAGCAGACATTCCCTTCAGCCAAATTTCTGGAAAACCTCCTGGGTTAGAAAGAGCGACATGTTGTTTCCCAACACTTAGGTAGCTGCCTAAGAAAAGACATGCTGGATAAACCAGTTTATGATTTGGCAGGCGGGAGGCCCTTCCCTAGAATACAGAGCCACTATGGAGATTTGCAGCACTCCAGTTGTTGAAATGCCAGGCCTGGGTGCTTATTTGTGAGTAGTAAATCTAATAGCTGTTGGTAGGGAGTGCCAGCTTGTTGTTTGAAATGGGTTGTTTATTCATCAGTAGATCTACTAGCAGGTAGAGATTCTTCAGCCTGCCAATTGACATGGGAGGCATTGGGAGTCGAATGCAGATCAATGGGGACGCCCTCCCCCATGTGTGTGGCTGGAATTTCAGGATGAAAACAGGAAGGGTGGGAAGCTTAAATCCCCCTCCCAAATCGCCGTAGTCCTGATCTGAATTAGATCTGCACATGCTTACACTCAGGTATGCAAGCCAATTAACAGAACCTTTCGTTTGGCCCACCTGTCTTTTGGATTAGCCAGTCTAGTTCTGTGCAAGCTGGACTATCCCTTGAATAAGTTTGTCCTTGCTTGAGTTGTGATTTTACTTGTAATGCCAGTCCTTGAGAGTGTTAGCTGCTCTGCAGTTGAGTGTGGCTGAATTCGGATAACACAATAGTCAATGGTGGGGTAATAATCAACTTTACAGTTGTTCATCTAGGGGGTGTTCCCCACACAACATGGTAATAAATAATCAACCGTGGTGTGGATTAGGATCAGCGTGGAGTTGACTATGGCAGCATTCGGACGACACGATAGTCAATACAACTGACAATTGTTTCCCCACCCCCCAGTTGCTTATCGTATCGTCCGAATTCAGCCAGTGTGTTGTTCATGGGTGACCTCCTTCTGAGTGCATTTGCAGCAAGTGTTGGGGGCAAGCAGTAGGTGGGATTTAATATTGGAGGAGCATATAATATCGGGGTGGAGAACGTGTGGCCCTCCCGGTCTAGATGTTGCTGGATTATAACTCCAATCATTCTTGTCTATTGGCCACAGGGGCTAATGGGAGTTGAAGTCCAACAACAGTTGGAGGACCATATGTATATAATCATAGAATCATAGAATAGTAGAATTGGAAGGGGCCTATAAAGCCATTGGGTCCCCCTGCTCAATGCAGGAATCCACCTTAAAACCTACCTGACAGATGGTTGTCCAGCTGCCTCTTGCAGGCCTCAAGTGTGGGAGAGCCCACCAAGGTCATTGGTTCCATTGTCGTACTGCTCTAATAGTCAGGAAGTTTTTCCTGATGTCCAGCTGGAATCTGGCTTCCTGTAACTTGAGCCCATTATTCCGTGTCCTGCACTCTGAGTTGATCGAGAAGAGATCTTGGCCCTCCTCTGTGTGACAACCTTTCAAGTATTTGAAGAGTGCTGGCCCAATTCCAGAAGCAAACTAGGCATCTACGCAGGATTCCAAACTTCCACAAATGCTAAGTAAAATGTCTTGGCAAGACAGAGAGCCATTGCTTGTGCTTTTGGAATTGCACAGAGGCAGCTTGGCAGCTTGGCAATCTGGTTGACATCCCCTGTGTTCCAGCAGACACCATCGAGAGGCATAGACTCAGTTGTAAAGGAAGGAAGGAAGAGAAGAGGCAGGCATTACAAATCGAAAGGAAAAAAAAGTATCTGAAAGTCATCTCTCAATCCTTGGATGTTACGTCGCTCAGCATATGATTAAAACACACACGCACATGCGGGCAAAGTGGTGAAAATGTGTTTATTCTTCAAAAGAATTTTTAAAAACTAGGCCACCCTGTATACAACCGATACATTCCCTTCTTTATCACTTTTGATATACGCACGTGAGGTTTAATATGAACCAGGGTTCAGCCCCAGACCCAAATGTTTCTTACGAAGACTAAACCACGTCATTGCCTCAAAGCATCTTAACCATGTATTTTTACTCCTGTTCTGCAGTGGTATATAGGCAGTCCAAATTCTGTACTAGAAAAAACTGCAGTTTGTCCCTGAAGCATAAATGATGCCAATCAAGCAAATTGGCCTCATTTATTTATTTACTTATTGTTGCATTTATATCCCACCTTTTCTCCTCTTGCAAGCAACCCAAGGCGGCTTACATAGTCCTCCTTTCCATTTTATCCTCACAACAACCTGTGAGGTAGGTTAGGCTAAGACTCAGTGACTGGGCCCAAAGTCACCCAGTGAGCCTCATGGCTGAGTGGGGAATAGAACCTGGAACTCCCGAATCCCAGCCCAACACTCTAACCATTACACCACACTGGCTGCCATATATGGCATATATGTTATTTGCCTGTTTTGCATAATTTTTTTTGCTTCTGCTGTTCATGGAAATGGGACAGTTAGGTATGGAGCTGATGCCCTCACTTCACCCCACAATTATTAGACATCTTGCAGAGTGTTCCTCCTCTGGCATTGCCAGCAGATTTTAGGGCTCATGTTTGCAGCCTTAAGGGCTAGAAAAGTGTATTTCTTTATGCTGGCTGAGAATGATGGGAGTTGCAGTCCAAGACACCTGGAGGGACCTAGGTTGGGAAGATAGGTAGCCAGATAGGATGACTACATGCAATAGATTGTCACACTTATCCAGCAAGGAGGGATCTGTGCATCGAAATAGGATTCCATAGGTGTATCCAGTGCAGATGAAAACCTAGAAATTTAACTCCACCTACACAGCATGATTCGTGCCAAAGATAAGCATTTTCTCAGCAGCTGTTACATGTGACTGAAGTTGTACTGAGGAACACATATTTCTTTTTTCTGTACCGTTACAGCCCGCTTTATCTCCCTTAGTTCATTTATCTCCCTTAGTTCACAGTGCTGATTTTCCACACCTAGAAAGGGTTCACAGTAATAAATGAATTATAAAGGGTTTGAGGAAACAATGGCAAGCATACCCAAACAATGTTTGTTTGTTTTTAAAAAATCAGAATCTTTTAATGTATAGATATAATAAGATGTATTTATTTTTTAAAAATAATTTCGATTGCATAACTGCATTGCTGGGCATGTCTAAAGGAACCTGCCATGCCACTGTCATTCCCTTCTCCACCTAAAAGGACCCCAAAGGGCACCATTATTCAAAATACCAGAGCCCATCTGCCCACTATTAAATCCACTTAACCTACAGTCAGATCAGCTTCCACATCTGGTAGAAAAAACAACTTCAGTACTTCGTTTCAGGTGGGGCTCATCTATGGTGGCCACAGAGCATTTGACTCCCATGCTGTGCATTAGCTGAAACTGTGGGTGGGTTGCAGACCTCTGAGCATGTGCAGGTAAAAAATTTTTTACCCTCACCTCTGAGACAGCCCACCTTTAACAATGTACCAGAGGGCAGGCGGCAGGACATCCAGGTCTAGAGCTGTGGCTGCCAGGCAGATTTGAGACCCAGCACCTCTGTGCATGTTAAGAGTGGGGTGGCAGTACTCCATGACAGATAGCTCCTGGGGGTTTGCATGGTGTGTTGCAAGCTTGCTTGCTAGGTAAACACTAGGGCCTTCTGGATTGCAGTGGGTCTGGGCTTCCTAGATGTGTCATAGCCTTTGGCATGCATATCCCTATGGGTTTTGTCTGACATGTGCTCATGTACGTGACCCCGCCAAACGGTGTAAAGCACAAGCCCTGCCAAGTGTTCATCCAAATGCTTCCTGCAGACTCATGCACATTTCACAAAAGTTCATGTTTGCACATAGCATGCAATACATATGATCCCTCCCCCCCCCCAAGCCCAAAAATGAGGGCATAAGGCACAATTTTTGCCTGTATGCCCCAGGATTGTGCCAACATACACACCTGGGTATGCTGCGAAGTGTCTGTGCAGATATATCCGGGGAGGAACTGAGCGGTAAGCAGATTAAAAGTGAAGCAACGTGTTTTTTTTTTTTAAAAAGAGTAGCAAGGAATTTAGATTGTAATGTTCTCTTGCTTTTATTACGTCGTGCCGCCTGCTCAGGAGAAGCTAGAAGTGTGTTATCACACTTCCTTCTCCCACAATTCATTGCCAGCAGTAATTCCATGTTTGCTGCACCTTTTCGGCACAGAGGATATTAAGGTAGGCCAAACGAGGCTCAGCAGCAGGAGCATAGTGTGCCTGGGACTGAGTGGGAAGAGCTGAAATGGCTCGCCAGGAACAACCCGTTCTCTGTCACAAGTGAAGAAGAACCTATATATTATGTCCATTTTCATGGCATAGGTTGGCATGACCGGATACGCATGGCACAGGAATACATGGCTCTTCCAATCCATACGCATCCCAAATGGCAGGTTACATCTGCGTTTCAGCACACGATAGTTCTCATGTACGCTGTGATTGGCACCAGCAGTGAAGAATAATACCATTGCATTCTGGGTGGCTGGGCAGAAAAGGAGCAGCAGCAGCCTATGTGGTCCTGGGGTGGCTTGAGGCACCAGTGGAGTAGAAAAGGTTCAAGAGGCTGGTGGACTATTACCCAGCCTAGGGGAGGGAGATGAACGCTGCTACTGGACTGCCTAGGGAGAGATGTTCAGCAGCAGTATTGCTGCATCATCTTGAAAGGCAAGAAAGGGCACTAGAATCGTGGTTTTCAAACTATGCTACAGAGCAGCCAATCCCAACCTGGTGCCTTTCAGATGTGTAGGGCTGTGGGCCTGTTCAGATGCCACGCTAATCCACGGTTAGGCCGCTGACCCCTTTTGGAGCAAATGGTTAGTGAGCGTGTTTAACCCGGGGTTATGTAGCCACTTCGGTTAGGAACGGTTCACATGACACACTAAGCCATAATATTTAGCTCAAAATGCTTAACCATCATGGCTTGGCAGGACATCGGAACAGGGTCTATATCGATAAGGCTGCTCCAGAAACGGGTAAGTTGTTCTTCAGTGATAAAATCAGCAGTGGGAGTAAAGTTCCTCTTGAAACTTTCACCACTTACCTGTCCTCAACTTCCCTGCACGGTGCAGTCATATAGCAGAGCAATGGGCGTGCCCTAGGGATATACCTGCAGTTTGTATGAGCCGACACTGAGGCCCGGTCCCACATGAAGTGACTGTACACCAACCTTCCCTCTACCCGGTGCCCTCCAGATGTGAACTACAACACCCATTATCCCCAGCCAGCATAGCCATGGTTGGGGGTGACAGAAGCTGCCCAAAACATCCAGAGGCGGGCATCAGGTTGGGTAAGGTCGTTGTACATCCTAAAATATTCCCCAGAATCCTCTGCTACATGCAGGGGGTTCTAGAGCAAATGTTGAAGGGTTCCTCACTGGATGAGTCAACGTGGTAAGTATTCATTCATTTCTTACGTGTATATCCTATCTGTCCTCCGAAGATCTCAGAGCAGCATACATAACTTTCCACCACCCCATATTATACTCACAACTCTCTCAGGTGGATTTGGTTGAGAGAATGTGATCAGCCCAAGGTCACCCAGTGAGCTTCATGCTGAAGTGAGGATTTGAACCCAGCACTACATCCTACTGGCTTTGAATAGGTTCTCTGAATGGAGAGCCATGGCTCCTGGCACTAACAGAAGCATTGTGCCTCCATCTTTTCCTCCTTAATGGATTTTCCGTAGAAAGAAAAAAGACAGAGGAAGTGTTTGGAAAACATGGGTCATGAGAAGACATCATCACCTGGGCCCCCTATAAAATTCTGTGAATTGAGCAATGTGATGGCACCATAAAAACCTCATCTGGAAGCACTCAGCAGGCCTTTCCACATCGACTTCGCAGTTGACAAACCCATGTGTGGCTACCATGGAATTCCTGGCCATGGCAGGACGCTCAGTTTGCGTGAAGCACCGAGCAGACCTGTCGGACCCAGGCCTTCCTTGTCTTGTGTGAACGGAGAGCTATCCCTTGGACATGCCCACCACTGCTCTGCAATGCATTATGGGGGAGGCTGGTTAATGGTGGGCACCCTGTTTTTCAGACAACTTGTCTTGCCATTCCTGAGCTTCTCAGTGGAGAACCCCCTGACCAAATGTCTCCTGAAGCATAGTGTTAAAAGCACTGTACCATGAAGTGTGGGAGACTGTAGAAGGGGTTGCAGCCCTTGGGAGTGTGGGTGGTGAAGTGGATAACAGCAGAATGGAAGATACCATTGCACGATCCCAAAGAGGGCGGCAATGAGTCGATAGGGTAACTGTGAACAGTACCATTGCATAGGATGGATGTGAGAGATGGGGGGGGGGGTGCAAAATGGAAGCCGCCATTGCATAGTATGAAGGGGGGGAAGGAAGGGAAATCATACTGTATAGTCCAGATGGGGGTGGACAGCGCCACTGCCCCAGGCACTGAGTCGTTCCCAGCATGGCCGCCCCATGGCGACAGAGCTGGGTCTAGCTCCGCCGCTTCACCTCCATGCCTTTCCCTCTCCCTGTGCCCCCCTTCTGCTCTTCATCTTCCCCCTGGCCCATGCAGACACCCCACAGGGCCCGGGACAGGCGTTCCTTGCTGGGTACAAGCCAGGGACCAGGGACCAGGTCTGAGCGCAATTTCTGGCTTGGCTTGGGGGAAAGGAGCTTGCAGCTGTCCCCCCCGCCCTCCACACTCTTCCCTTGCTCCCGATGCCTCCAGCCTCGCTCCCCGCCGTCTTCGTTTTCGCCTTCTTCTTCCTCCCCCTGAGCCTTGGTGGAGCCGTGGGGCAGCCGTCCAGGCTGGCGGGCTTTGGGGGGCGGCTGCTGTTGCTGCTGCTGCCGCCTGCTGCTGGCAGAGGCTTCCCGGCCGCCCCCATCGCAGAGGCTCTGTCCCTGATATTGGGGGCTCCCAGGCGGGTTGGTTCTCCGGTGCCGCTGCCTGGCTTTGTCCTCGGCCTCTGGCACCTGATGCAACTTGGCAGGGCTCTGGCTGAACTCGCGGTCTAGGAAAAAGAGGGGTGGGCAGTACGAGAGAGATCAGGCCTCAGAGGAATCGTGGAGAGGGCAGCAGAGTGGGGGTGGATTTGAAAGAAGGAAACACAAAACTCTCACCCCAAAATACATCCCGCCCCAAGGCAGGGTTGCCAACTTTAGATTTAAAAGACCCTGGCATATTCTGGGCAATGCCAGAGAGACGGAAGTGGGACAGGCAGTTTCTTAGTGGGTTAGAATCTGGCTTCTCCGTTACCTCAGTAGTGGTTACCTGACAGAACACAGCCTGATTGATCAAATCAGGGAAGCACTCATTGGCTGGCAACCCTACCTGCCTCTGGGGCCTACTTCTACCTGGAACTGTGCATCTCTCAAGATGTTCCTATATGATTCTTTGCCCCTGAAACTTTAGGGCAAGGGTGGGCAACTTGTGGCCCTCCAGGTGTTATGGCCTACAACTCCCAGCAGCCCTAGCTAGCGTAGCCAGTGGTGAAGGATCATGGGAGCTGCAGGCCAAAACATCTGGAAGGCCACAAGTTGCCAACCCTTTCCTTAGTGGGGAACTGCTGCTTCTTGGAGTGTCCCAAGAGGGGCTTTGGTTTCTTCAGTCCACTGCTCCTTTGGTCTCCAATACGAATCTGGCGTTTAGGAAGCACCACAGCTTAGTTCTTTCAGGATATGGGCTCTAGCCTCTGGGCAGCATTCCTCTGAAAAGTCAGCCACAGTGGCTGGGGCATGCTGGGAATTGTAGTCCAACATGTCTGGCGAGCACCAGGCTGGGGAAGGCTGCCTTAGCCTCTGCACCCCCAACAGAGTGCAGAGGCTAAGTGCAGGCCCATCTGCCATGGCTTCCCTCCAAGGAACCCTGGGAAGAGAGAGCGACTTCTGAGCACCCTTGCAAAAACTAAACTCACCAAGCTTCCTTCTCGCCCTTAGGATTTGCAGACGGCTTCACAGTAACGGGGCCTTGGCGAGCTAACACAGGGACAGCTTTAAAACAAGCCACTTGGTTGGAGAATGTTTGCCCTAGCCGGGTTGGAGGGAGGATTAAATAGGTTGGAGGTGCTAGATGGGTACAGCAAGTTTCAGTGGGGGTGGGGAGGGGTATTCAGGGGTGGGGTGGAATCCAGTAGTACAGACATGGGTCCATAATGTCTCACAACGTACTAACATGTGGAAGAGGGATTCCAAATGAACCAGAGAGAAATGGAAAATTAGGGAGGTAATCAGAGGCGATGGTAGCTACGGGCAGGATACAAAAATATCACAATTCTGCACCATGAAAGCTGAATTCTAAGTTACACAAACCTAGGCTGACCATCTGAAAAGGAGGACAGGGCTCATATAACTTTAACAGTTGTAGAGAAAAGGGAATTTCAGCCGCCGTCATTTGTATGCAATTAGTTCCTGGTGAAATTCCCTCTTCAGCACAACAGTTAAAGTTGCAGGGGCCCTGCCTTCTTTTGTATATGGTCACTCTAGTATAGTGCCTGCACCTTTAACAGTTGTAATGAAGAGGGAATTTCACCAGGAACTAATTGCATACAAATGAAACTGGCTGAAATTCCCTTTTCTCTACAACTGTTAAAGTTACATGAGCCCTGTCCTCCTTTTCAGATGGTCAGCCTACACAAACCTGAATATTTAGACTGCACAATTTATCCTGCTTCTGCTAGTCAAGGAAGCATGATGGGCACTGAAATCTCATCCCCTGAACACTGGAAATCCTACTCTCTGCTCTTAAGTTTTTACCAAGCATTGCTCATATACTTTAAACCCTATTATCAAAAACCTAAGGCAGGGATGGGGAACCTTTGGCCCTCCAATTGTTTCTGGATTGCAGCTTCCATCAGCTCTAGCCAGCATAGCCAATGGTGAGGGATGATGGGAGTTGCAATCCAACAACATCTGGAGGACCACACATTTTCCATCCCTGCCCTAAGTGTCAGAAATGTATGTGGTTTATTTTTTGAGAGACAAAGTTAGGGCTGAATTAAGATGCGCTATGAAAAGACTTAGAATGGGTCCCTCAGCCCACTGAACTGGCAGTGGGTGTTATGACATTACAGGCACCAGCCAGTCAGTGCTGTCCATAGGTTGCTTCTGCTACAAACATACAGAGCTGGTATTTTCAGAGCTCAGACTTGGAAAAGGAAAAGTGCTTCTAAATGGGCCTCATCATTGCTATAGAAATGTTGTGTCTGACTCAAGTGCTTGTACAGAATTGCAGAATACACACAAGCTTGGCTATGGGAGAAGGTTCACTGGGGTGATGCTGGGGAAAGAGAGCGGGGAGACTAAGGAAGGGTATTAAATTGGGGTGGGGAGGGCAGAGAGTCAGGGGAGGGAGGGAGGGGGTGGCTCCAGCAGGATCATCTCCCCATAGGGAATGAGATGGGCGCTACCCTAGCACCTGCTGCAGATATTTTGGCAGTAGTTCCCTGGGAGACTAAAGGAGAGAGAGGGACTGGGTGGAGTGGTTCTGTTGGTCCCACTGGATTCTGGGCACCCACCATTTATGTTCGACCCGTCCCACGAGGCAGAAGCAGGGCTCCCCCCGGGGGGAGTTGGTCACGCAGAGAGCCAGACTGGCCAGCGGCTGCCCTGTGGGGCGGAGACAGATGGAGACTTGGGGGGAGCAGGGAGAGGAAGCAATAGGGGGGTTGCAAGGCCGTCACAGACCAGGAGGGGATGAAGCCATCACAGACCAGAAAGGTTAAGACGAGGTTGGCACAGATTAGACAGAGGGGGGATCAGACAGCACCAGGGATGGGGCGGCGTACAGTGGGGGGGGGGGGAGTCAGACAGACGAAGGACGATGGGGCAGGAAAGAAAAGAGAAGAGGAGAGAGGGATGAATATTGAAGACCCAGAACCTGCCTCTCTGCAGAGACCTTCCAAAGGGAAGATGCCGTGCAGCGGAGGTACATTTGGGGGAGTTTATTACGAGATCTATCGCCATGGATTAGAACACCTCTCTTGCAGCAAGAGAGACTAATGGTGGGATGCCTCCTCTCCCTTTGCTTAGGAGCTGAGGGTAGAGTTGCCAGAGCACCATACCGTTCACACAGAGGTCACTCTGTGCCATCCCATCTGTGCTGGAATACATGGTCACATGACTATTTCTACCATGGCAGAAGAGGAGAGGGAAGGGACCAGGAGAAGGGAAGAGGAGAGGCATAGACGTACCATAGTTGGGAACGAAGCCATTGCCCCTCTTCAGCACTAGGCATATCCGGTTACCCCCACTGCGGATGTGCTCCACGGCTTGCGCATGCGTCATTCCTGCTGTAGACTCCCCGTTGATCTCCACCAGCTGGTCGCTCACCTGTCACCGCCATAGCGTTTTAGTGTCAAACCCACCATCACTGCCAAGAGGTTGGGGGCAGGGGCTTGAGATTTCACATGATGCTTCCACTCTGTTTTGAGTTTTCCTCCACAACCATAAGGACTAGAAACATGCTTTTTAAAAAAATAGATAAAAAGTGAGATTCCTGGGATGTCGAATTCTGCATAGGATGTGAGATTCTTGCTTGGCAATGCTCAAGTTGTGCAGAACACACACAGCTCCACCTATCGGGGGTGTAAAAATTACAGCCCACCAGACCCCCCCACCCCTTTTATCTGTTGTCATGGCGGCACTGCCTGGAGTTTCCTCACACTAGTGCTACCAAGAGAACCCCCAGGCTTGTGTGTATATTTGTGTGTGTGTGTGTGTGTGTGTGTGTGTGTGTGCGTGCGTGCGCAGGTATTATGTGCAGGTATCTGCAAGTGTAGCCCAATGTGGCCCTCAGAGCCAAAAAGGCTGTACACCCCTGAACCACAGATTGGTGCCCATTCAAGGGAATGTGATAATAGCACTTAGCATTAATGTCACACTTTTAGAGTGTTCAAAACGCTTCACATGCATTATCTCAGTAATCTTTACAAAGTATGTCAGGTAGGCCAGTATTACCCTCCCTGTGTCACAGAGGGTGCTTAACAAGTTCATGGATGAGGTCAGATTTGAACTGGGCACTTCCTGGCTCCCATATTCTTACGGCAGACCTGCATGTTATACACATGTGCTTCCTCTACATTAGGGCTTCGTACCCTGAATAGTTGCATAGAAAAGGGGATTTGAGCAGCTGCTGCAGGCCATTCTATAATGTTGCATGGGTCTGATCGGCTATAAATGTTGAAATAAGGGAGCAGAACCCCTAAGCGTTGAACAAGGTGGTGAACCAGGTGTGTTAGAGGTAGGATAGCCTTGCCCAACCTGGTGTCCTCCAGGTATGCTGGCCTGCCAGCATGGATCATGCTGTCTGGGAATGATGGGAGTTGTCCAAAATGTCTGAAGGCACCAGGTTGCTTGTACCTGTTCTACAACGGGCTTTCAAAACCTGGTGACCCATACTGGCTGGGGATGATGGGAGTTGCAGTCCAATCCACCTGGAGGGCACCAGGTTGGGCAAGGCATTCTGCAAAATCTAACACACCTGGTTGGCCAACCTCTTCAACAATTAGGAGTCCCAGCCAACGTGGTCAATGTTCGGGGATTTTGGAAGTTGTTGTCCGAAACATCTGGAGGGCACCAGGTTGCCTACCCCTTGTAAAAGAATATAGATGTGATGTGGTTCATGCCCGACATTAGTCTGATAAATCAGACAGGGAATCAGAGATTGACTGGGATTGACCGTGTGTGTGTAGAGGAATCTTAGGTCCTCCTTGCTGCTTTGCCTCTGATGACGGTGAATTGATCTGCAGGAATCAACAAGGGCAGCTTCTCAAGCCATGGAGAGAAATATTATCCCCTGTTAAATGTCCGCATGTCAAGCTATGAAAGAGGCTGGTTGAAAAGTTGGTTGGCAGCCCTAGAATCAGATGGTAATGGAGGAAAACTCCGTTGCATTTGCTGTGCCTTGCTGCACTGTTCTTGCTGTTTTGTTCACTACAGAAAAGCTCTGTTTATCTGTCTTTCCGTCACAGAATGGTTGAATGCCTATCAACGTGGAAGCAAACTGGAGCCACTGAAAAATAAGGCGATGCTTTCCACATTCTTTTAGGGAGTTACTACATATTCAGAAGTATATACCTTAAAATACATTTTAAGAACCCCAAATGGCCCTGTATGCTCCAAGGGCCTGTGACCTTCCAGGAACTACAGAAGATTGAGGTCATAGAGACCAGACACCTTCAGAGCAGCTTATCTCATCATCTGGAGGAGGAACTTCTGAGTTCACACTGAGCATGAAAGAGAACCATGCTACACTAACACCCCAGATTTCTCCATTGTTTTCTATGGATAGCTCTGCCAGGTAGGGATAATGGGAGCTATAGTCCAGCACATGTGGAGGATACCAGGCTGAGGAAGGGTGGTTTCTAGTATCCTGGAGGTGAGCATTAGATTGGGAGAAAAGGATGCTGGATAAAAGTGTCCTCTGCAAGCCCCAAATTACAGTACAAGCCTCCGCTTCCAGGCTGAGTGGAGCCCTGAACATATATACATTTCTGTCTCACTCTTGTATGGGGCACCCAAGTCATCTCACATTCGACAAACATACCCAGTCCAGCACACCTGCCTAGCCTCAGCCACAACGCAGCATTGGGTGCTGCCAGGACGCCATTCCCTAAGAGTGTCATGTACCTGGATCTTGCCACATTGCTGGGCTGGTCCACCCTCCATGAGAGCCAAGACATAGATGTCCATGTTATATTCACTTCCGCCTCTCAGACTGAAGCCAAAGCCTTTGGGTCCTCGGAGCAGCTCCACAGAATATTGGCCAATCTCCTGCAGTGCACAGAGAGACCACAAACCAGGGAATAAAGCTGGGTCAAACGTCTTCTTTTTTTAACCACAAAACCAAAATAATTGCTTTGATGGATCAGACCACTTAGGCAAGGAGGGGGGAGTGATTTCTGGCCCTCCGGATGTTTTGGCCTACAACTCCCACCATCCTTTAACCAGCCTAGCCAATGGCTATGCTGCCTCAAACATCTGGGGGGCCACAAGTTGCCCACTCCTAATCTAAGGATGCTTCCTAAGCAAAAGGTATTGTGCAGCAATTCTGTCTTTTCCTCCAATTTTTTTCTGGTAAGAAAGACAAAACAATGTTGCCTGGGCCCCTGTAAAATTCCATGAATGCAGCAAGACAATTGTAGGATAAAAGGTTTGTCTGGAAGCCCCCGCCAGCAGAGCAATCGGTCTCCAACCGTCACAGCCGCTGGTGCCTGTAGGAGCTCCCAAGCAGCATAGGGCTTGATGGTGGTGGCCATCCAATCTTGTTTGCCCCAGCATCTGGTGCTCAGAGGTATACTGCCTTGGATCATGGAGGTTCCATCCAATTAACATGGCTAATAGATGTCAACCGATATATCTTCCATGATAAAATCCTTTTCTAAAGCCATCTAAAGGGCCAGGTCACACCCGCAAGTACACATCACTTGATGCTTCTCAGCTGAAAAGCACTCTGTGTTCGAGATGATGCAAGGTGGTACAAGAGTTTACGCAACCGCTTGCTGCCAGATCAGGAGTGGTGAACGTATCTATGTTTGGATTTCTCATGCCTAGGAATGAATTGCAGTTTTAAAACCCTACGTGGCAATATACAATAACGTCAGAAATCATCCACATCTGTGCTCAAACTAGTTCACCTGCTAAAAGCATAACTCTAAGCCATTAAAAGGCAGCCCAATTAAAAAATGGTCTTAACTCTGCTTCCAAAAAAAAAATTTGCTTAGGCTGCTAGGTCTTTACTGAATCCCCAGGTGAAGAGAGTTCTGCCGTGATGGGGCAGTCACTGAGAATACCTCCAAATATCATTATTATAATGTATTATATTATTACCAGCAGTTGGCACAAGGCTCACGCTCACTGACTCCCTTTACCTCTTTTCCCCCTTGCTCCCCAGCAGCTGTCTTATGGATTTGTCCTTCCCTTTTGGAAACACTTGTAGACGTTGTCATGCCCATAGGTGATTTCCAAACGGAAGTGCCGCTCCAATGCCACCAGCCCTGGGCAGATGGGTGGGATGCTTCTTCTCCCCTGGACATTTGTCTTTTACTGTGGAAGGCAGTGATAGTGGAGGAGGTAAAGAGATGGAGGAGACGACCATTTGGACAAGAATTGAAGGGTGTCAGGTTTTGGGGTGGAGAGGGGAGTCAGTGCAGAGCCTCAGAGGAGGAGCAAGAAAGGGGGGCAGTGGTAGTCTTTGCTTGCCAACTGGCCCTGACTCACCCTTACCTGTACTTCCTCTCCCTCCTACCATCTTAATGTGCATGCGTTCCTCCTTACTCCCTAGCCCTAGTACTAGGCTGACCATACGAAAAGGAGGACAGGGCTCATGTAACTTTAACAGTTGCAGAGAAAAGGGAATTTCAGCCGGCTTCATTTGTATGCAATTAGTACCTGGTGAAATCACCTCTTCATCAAAGCAATTAAAGTTGCATGCACTATACTGGAGTGACCAGATACAAAAGAGGGCAGGGCCCCTGCAGCTTTAAGTATTGTAATGAAGAGGGAATTTCACCAGGTACAAATTGCATACAAATGACCCTGGCTGAAATTCCCTTTTCTCTATAACTGTTAAAGTTATATGAGCCCTGTCCTCCTTTTCATATGGTCAGCCTACCTAGTACCCAAAATATTCCTTCCCCACGCAGGATCCCTAGCTGTCCATTCCTGGGCCTTCAATACCTGGGGCTGAGAGAGGCGGTAGGTGGGGCTCCGGGGACATTCACCCACTTCAATATCAGCCGTGTTCAAATCGCTGGAAACTCCTGGAAGCAAACAAAGAGGGTCACCCTGAGGAGGCAATGCTCTCCACCGTCCTCGGTGCCTGCCCTTCCTCCTCCTTAGGCTAGCATCAAGGGTGGGCATGGTCAGGTGCTTGCAGAGGGCCCGCCCCCTAGTAGGAAGCTACTGACAAGATCCTCCTGGACTTGCACCTCCTGTTCACTATTGCAACCTCTTTGCTCACCTGCCTCTCACTCTGGCTGAGACAATGGTGGTGGTGAGGAGGAGCAGTAGAGGCCTCGGCCTACTTGCTCAGCTGGTGACCATGACGATGAGAAGGCAGACTCACTGAGGGAGGGGACCTTGCCCAAAGGCCCTCCAAAACCTGCAGCTGGCACTGCTCAGGCCTCTGGCTTCTACTTCCTGGCCCAGTGCCTAGGATTCCCTTCCTCCCATCTTTTTCCTTCCTCCCTCCCATCTCCTGGGCTCCTTTGCTCCCACTTTATGTCCCTGAACAGCCCTTGCACCAATGCCCCCCTGCGATCGCTTACCTGTGTCCTTGCGATTCCGGACCCTCATTCGCACCCGGCTCCCTGCCTGCCGGAAGATGCCTCCGACATCACCATGGGACAGCCGCGCTAAGAGCCCACTGTCTTCCTGATGAGAGGGGCCCTCTTCCTGATGGGGCAACAGGGAGCTGGCTGGCAGGAGAGAGCAGATGGATCAGCAGGGGAGAATGGGAGAAAGTACTGCCTCTGTCTCTTTAAATTACAGTCACCATCAATCATTTCAGACCCGGGACCCACATGAGGTGTGCCCCACCTCATGATGGGTAGCAATGCAATACTAGATGAATCCTAACTCACCAGTTGACGATCTGTCTCACCTGGTGGTAACCCTGCCCCTCCTCTGACGATGACTCCCAAAACAAGATCTTCTGCCCATGAGGCCGTATGACTTGAGTCTCTGAGAGAGAATTCTCTGCAGAAATTTCAGAGGCTCTGAACCTGGAAGGGTTCACATCTGGCAGGGGGCGGTCTGAAGTGTTCCACCTACCAGTCAAAGCCATTTGCCTTCCCCACTGGAGAAGACAGAAGGTACCATCTGCAGAGCCAGCCCTATCATTAGACAGAGTGAGGTGGCTGCTTCAGGCAGCCGATGCTAGAGGGTGGGGAGCAGTGGCACGGCATTGGAACAGGGTGTGTGGCAGGCAGCCCGGCTTTTGCCCACTTGGCAAGCCTGCTGACCATCCTCCAGTCCACCAGTATTAAAGTAGAATTCAGCTGCCAGTCAAATGAGCTTTTGTGTGAGGAGTGGGCAGGTGCCATCTTGCCCTTTGACTCAGGCTGCAAAATAGCTTGGGGTGGCCCTGACAACGTGAGGCCATTCATCAGCTCCACTCCAAGCCAAGCATCAACCCTTTACAAGCTTTGCTTGAGGGGCAGGGCTCTGGTCATCATTGGGGCTATAGGGGCTTAGCTGTGTGTTGAACCTGGCCAGGCCCCATCTGCTTTCCCATGGAGCAGGGGTGGAGAACCTCAGGCATGGGGTTCAAATCTAGCCCTCCTGGGTTCCCAATCAGACTCTCTGGGTTTCCCCAGATGGCCACGCCCTCTTCTCCTGGCCACACCTCCTTTCCCCAACTGCCAATCATTGAGTGGTATCCTGGCCTTTGTGCAGTTTTTCCTCCATTCTAAAAAGTTAAAATTCTTCTCAATCCTGGCACTGTTCAGTTAAAATCTGCTGATATTGCCATCCCACCCCTTTTGCCTTTGGCCCCACCCCCTTTCCCTTCAGTCCCTCCCACCACAGAAATGTGGCCCCCGAGAGCTTCTCTGAAATTAAATTTGGTGCTTGGGTGAAAGAGGTTCTGCATCCCTGCTTTGGAGCCCTCTACAGAGCCTAAGCCTGCCCCTGCTACTTGCTTCTGGTGCTGGATGACTGTCAGGCTTTGTTTCCTGCCCAATAACCTCACAGACTCATTAGAACAGGGCACACACGGTTTCTGCTCCCCATGGCTCTGGCCCAATTCATTTTGGTGCCTGCAGTGGAAAACCCAAACGGCGGTCCTCCCCACACACCAATCAGCATCGGGCACAATTTGCTAGGAAGTCTCCTTGCACAAGCCCTGGTAAAAAAAAAAACCCACCTAGGTCTGACTCACGACTGCCTTTTAAACATAACAGCATGTGAAGAGCCCTGCTGGATCAGACCAAGGGTCCATCTAGCCCAGCATTCTGTTCACACAATGGCCAACCAATAAAGTGCTTTAATGATCATCCAGGAATCTTCCCCTGCATCTGTTAATGTGCATTACCAAAGTTCACAGACGATCCTTTCCTTGCTTTAAATATCACTGCACCTCCTCAAGCATGTGCAGAAAAAGATGCTCCCCAATCTGCCTGCTCTGGGGGCTGGCCCCATACTACACCACCCTGCTGTGACTAAGCTCAGATGCCACCCAGGTCCAGGTCTTCTTCTAGGCAGACTCCTCCACCATCTGACTCTCTGCTCTCCAGTGAAACTGACGCTGTCAGGGGAGGGACCTCTCAGTTTCATTGATGCCTGAAAACCCTTCCTGCACATCCTTGCTTGGGGTGCCTTGGCTCTTTCTCTCCCCCTCCCCAAATACTGAGAACCAGAATTGCACCTGAAATGAAAACTTCCCCTTCCCGCATAATGCAGCTGCCCCAGCAGTTTGCATGTTTGTTCAAGTCAATGTTTACCTGAATATTTAACTGAGCTGGGGCACTGTGGAGAGGGGAGTCGACCCACCCCCACATCACTGTTGGACTCTTTCACAAGCACCCAGCTATAAATCCTTAATTTGCACGAGAGTATGAACACCCCTTAAGGCATAGTCACCCATTCTCCGACTCTTGTCACATGCCACATACTTTCTACAACCTCACAGCATCAATGAAATTCTCCAGGAACATTTAGGCTATTTCCTCATGCACACAGGTGACACAATGCTTCGTTCGTCCAGAATGCATTGCTCACAAACACCCTTAATGGCCTCTAGCAGAAACATTCTCCCACAACACAACTCCCTCACCATCTCCCACACACCCCAATCCCGTGCCTCATATATCAGGGACAGACAGACTTCACACCTCTTTCTTTCTTGAATCCCAGGATCCACCAATCGGAGTCAGGTGCCAAATAACAAGTGGGTGTGGGGAAATCGTACACTTAGAATTCAGGAACTTGTTTTCACTTCTAGAACTGAAAACTGCTTGTTTTCACTTCTAGAAGTGAACTCACCCACAAACGTCTACGCCTCGTTTTCCTCATTTTAACAGGCTAATTTAGGGTGGCGGGTGTGTGTGTCCTTATTATTGTTGCTGATGTTAACCACTCCGGAGTCAGAAACACTTGCTGATCATCCACAATTCTCCCAGAGATCTATGGGGAGATCCCAACCTACATTCTGCCTACCTCGGACATATGCCAGCCCCTTCACACCCCACAACATTTGTTCACCTCACAACCTCTTCAGCCTCACCCCCCCCACCAAATAAGCCTAGTTCCCCAAACAAGATGGATCAAAGGGCTTTCGCACAGCTGAAGCAGTCATGATTTTGACCCTTTGACGAGGGACCTCACCCACACACACGCATTCCCCGTTTGGACAACATATGACCCACCTGACAAATGCAATTCCCATAACGATCAACCCTTCCCTTCCTGCTGAACAAAACACGAGTCCTCCCCACAACGACCAGGTCTCACCCCTTATAATTAAGGAGCCCCCCCCCCAGCTTTTTCTGCTCCTCTGGACGCCTCTAATTATCCCCCTTTCTGCAAAGTAGAGCTCCTCCTGCTCACCCCCGGCCCTGTCCGCCCCCATCAACTACAAAAGCAAACGTTGCAGGAGGTGGGTATTTACGTTTGAAGTCCTGGATGTGGCGCAGAAAGCTTTGGACTTGCTCGAACATTTTCAAGGTGTGTGGATGGAGAGGAGAGGAGAGGAATGGAGCGGGGTGGGGTGAGGAGCAGGGTTAGCGCAGGGAGTGGGTTGATCCTCCTCCTCCACGAGTTCCAAGGCTGCTCCTGTTCTTCCAGTCTCCTTTCGCCATTCTTCTCCGTCCCCCTCTCCGGAATTCCTCCCTCCGCCTGATAAGCCAAAGGGCTTTCAGGGGAGGGGATGGAGCGGCTGAGGCTTAACCTGTTCTGAGCCAGGAGGCACAAGTTGTGTGTGTATATATACACAGAGAGAGAGAGAGAGAGTTCCTGGTTACTCCGCTCTCTGTAGAGGAGCTATGTTGGAGGCACTTCCTTGTTCCAGTCCCCAAATACAGGCAGTGGGTGAGAGACAGGTGATTTCCTTGAAGGGTCGGAAAGCAATTATAAATTGGGAAGAGGGCTCTGCCCTTACTGGGACAGGAGAGAAAGCGCATGTCAAGGCGGCAGCTACCTCGATTTTGTACCAGTTTCACTGTTGCAGGTTTTCCCCAAAGAATTTTGGGGACTGTGATGAAGCTGCTGTTTGACAATTCTGTTATCTTTATCTCTGCCCCCAACTGAAAGAACCTGCCCCCCCCCCCCAGAATTTCATGGGGACAGGGAATGGATGCTAAACCAGTTTAAACAACAAAGTGTTTTATGGCACTTTAAGGACTAACCAATTTGTTACGGTATAAGCTTTTGTGGACTGGAATGCAATCATATATTCGTTTGTCTCAAAACTCTTTGTTACTTTTGCTGCAACAGAATAACACGGCTACCTATCTGGAAACTGGAAACCTGTGGTTTCATGTCAGAGTAGGGCAGATATGACCAGAAATGGCAGTCTGGGAGTTTGCTGCCAAACCAGGGGGTTGGATCTAGGTTTCAGCTGGATCAACTGTGCTGGCAGAAGAGGATTTCTCACACACCCCTCCCTCCGGCCCCTTGAAAATACAACACAAAGGGTTAGGGGACCCTGCTGAATGGGTGAACTGAAATGGAAATCCCCCCTCTCCCACATACACACATACAGGTGGAAGATTTTCCATGAGCAGAGCTTTTCCTATTGTGGAAGGGAGATCCTGGATCCAACCCCAGGAATAGGCAATGAAAACAGAAGCCACAACAGGGGCAGACCTTAAGCGAGGGACCGGGCAACTCCTGAATGAGTTGGTATCTACCACCATTTCAGCTGCAGTTATAACTTGTGATGCTGTGTTCATGAGAAGCCTCATATTCTGTTTTATGGATGTTGCTTAGCATTGTGCTGCTTGGAACCAATTAGTTTGTAGTTGGAAAAGGACTTGGATTTTAGCTTTCTGAAACAGAATATCAAGTTTCTAGACCTCATGGTCATGCCAGAAAATTTTAAAAGGTGAAGGTTGTGTCTGCTGAAAGCCTGCAAATTAAAGGGGATGTTAGGGGCATTTTCACTGAATAGGGTTTCTATTCACTACACAGGTCTCCAAAGACCCTAGTCTTGTCCCATTCTTCCTACTGTCATCCACCACCGTCTTTTGTCCAGAGCTCTATCACCCCACTACTAAGTTCTTTTGCATGAGGCCCAGCTTTGACCCCCTCTAGATGGATTCCGTTTGACGCCTGGTCAGCCGATTATGCGCATATTCGCTGAAGCGCTTTATCGTAAATGTTTGTATGCAGGAGGTAATTGAGTACTCAACTGGTGACCTGACCGGTTGTTTCAAATGCGCTTTACAAGTAGTTAATGCAGAGAATCGCTTGTTCACATAGTCAAAATGCACTTTAACAGCCGGAGGAAAATAAAACTCGCTATTTAACGCACATTCGATAATGCGCATAATTGGATGTTTAAAGCGCCTCAGCCCCCAATTTGCGCTCCTCTCTTGTAGAGGTAAAATTGTAATCAGCCTTGAAAGAGCTTTAAACCTCTCTTGTAGAGGCAGCCTAAGTCTCCCTTTTGTATCCACTGATGGCAACAAAAGAGCAGGACTTTTTTAGCAATGGCACCCTCTTTATTGAATTCTCTCTCCAGGAAAGCTAAGCAGGCTTCCTCTATTTCAGCTCGGAGACTGATTTTTTTCAATCCTTTTTTATTCAAGCAGACATTTGAAGCAGGGGAGGGTAAGAGAGGCTCATTTTAATTTGAGATTGTTTTATGACATAAAATTAATGTAGTGATGGGTTGGCTGCTTTTAAGTTATTTTAAAGTTTTAGGATGCTGCCCTATTGACATTTTATGATATGTTATAACCATCCTGAGGTTTCTGTACTACCGTAAAAAAAGTTAAACAACAAACATACAGAATTCTGATAACTGCACAAAACCAGTTCTTGCAATGAACTACAGCTTAATGCATGCAACTCAAATATACAGAATATGTGCAAAGCACATTCGAATTTGGAATTTGGGGAGGGGAAGCCAGGCTCAGGCTATTATTCTCAGGTCTGAGCATGTGCTCCTCCTACCACAACCTCACCTGCTCTCCCTGCTTCCCCTCCATCTGTTGCTATGGCGATACCACTGCTGCATCCACGTTCTTCCTTGAGACCATCAACACCTCCTGGGGGCTCTCCAGCTCCTCCTGCCGGCCTGGGCCTCCTCAGCCTCTGGGAACAACGAGCAGGACACACAAGTACATCCCGGGGCTCAGGGCCCACAAAGCTGGTCACAGCCAAAGTATCACCTGGGGGACCTCCCCAAGGGTTAGGAGCATCCCTGGAAACTCCTTTATTGTGAGAAGAGTCAGGCAAAGGGTGTTCTCGTCGGAAAGAGCAATTTTCCTGGGGATGTCTCCGGGAGTGATGACCTGCAGGAATAAGGGGCGTGGGGGGGAAAGAGATATTACAGTTGAGTAACACTGAATTGACACACACACACCATCCTCCAAAACTTCCAAACCCCATGACACAACCACAGTGTTCTCTATGGGGATTGAAGTACTTGCTACTGAACTTGGCATTCATTTTAAAGGAGACACAACATTTTAGTTAGAGCCGAAATGAATTTGCACCCCACAAATACTCCTGTGTGAATCCTGTCAGGTAAAATTTTATTTCTTACACTGCTATTCTGCCATTATTCAATATTTATTTGTTTATTTCATTTCTATCCTGCACAACCCAAAGCTCTCTGAGCAAACATTATAAAGTACAACATGATAAAACACAATATAAAGCTTTTAAAAGTTTAGAACTACAATATAAAACCAAAATAAAAACCAGCAGTAGCATAAAGATCTAAAAATACAAGATCACACTTAAAAACCACAAAAAACGAAGGTCTAAAATGCATGGAAGGATAAAAAGGTGTCCACCTGGCACCAAAAAGACTGCAGCAAAGGTGCCAGGTGAGCTTTGGCTATGGGGCGGTATATAAATGTAATAATAATAATAATAATAATAATATAATATAGAACTGAAGGTAGCATATGTGCCGTTCTATCCAGGGACTGACCAGACCCTGAACTGCTTCAGCAAGGTTGCTGCTACATCATGTCTATTGAGCCTTTTGTGTGTGTGCGCACTTTGGGGGAATATTTGATATTCCACATCAGTATTCATTATCCAGTGATCTTTTCAGTAGCTGTCAGAATTAAGTACCAGTCAGTATTTGACAGTATCTGGCAGCTGACATAAGGTAGGAATCTGTTATTTGATCTTGTATAGCTAGCAACATTTGACAATGGGCTGGTTCAGACATAATGCTAAACTCTAGTTTAGTCTCATGAGAATAAGCCTAATCTATCCCCAGGCATGAATGATCTTCACTCCTCACAGCTTTGCTGAAGGAGATGTTCTGGATCTTCTGCTACCACTTCAGATTAGCCACATCTTATCATGTTGTTTGAACCCAGATAAACCGTGGTCAATCTTAACGATGATTAATGAAAATAAACCAACTTCAAACCACAGTTTATGAAGTTGACTTATATTCAGACATCACAGTTAAGAATAAACACTGTTTAGGGTTCACAGACATCACACTAAACTGCAGCTAAAACTTCCAATCTACTCCTTACAGCTGCACTGGAGGAGGAGAGGGAATACTAAGCTACTTTTTGTAACTCTAACCATGGTTTAGTATTACATCTGAACACAACCAGTATCTGATATGCAGTAGCAATTAGTAAATGTCATACTGATGTCATGTATTTGTTTAACCATGAAACACCCCCTTGACCAGGTTAAACACACACACACTGCACACAAACCAAAACAGTCCTTTTGCAAATGTTGATCATGAAATTCAAACATTGATTTTTGGGCTCAAATGTTGAAATCAAAATCTGAATTACAGAATATGAACATTCATTTAATTTTTATTTAAACAAATGATTCACTGTTTTTCGGATAATCAGATTTATTTATTTATTTATTTATTTACAATAAATTCCCACTGGGCCCCACACATCTCTCAAAGAAGCAACGTGGCACTTTCCCATTTCCTGAACACTCCTTGTATCTGGGAAAATGCCAGGCTTTCCCCATTGAGTGCTTTCATTGCAGCTGTGATTAGCACATGGAACAGGGTGATGCAAGTGTCACAGGCAAGCTGTTTATTTATTTATTTTCAGCATTTATACCCCACCTTTTTAACCAATTTTCAAGGTAGCGCTTACAACAAAACCAAGGGAGCTTACAATCAAATACCAGATCTTTTGAATATGGTTTGTGAATGCGAGTTGGAGGAGTGACCTATAAACTCCTTAGTGAGGAGCAATACTACAGGCAGCCATGGGGCTTGCTTGGGTTTTTTGCAGATGCCGTAAAACACCATGTACATCAGGGCGTCAAATCTCGTTCAGCCAGAGGGCCGTTTTCAAATCCAGAGAAGCGCTCAGGGGGTCGCATTCTGGTGGATAGGGCTGAAGGCAAAAAGAGGCTGGGAGAAAGGAGTGGGCCCAAAATACCAAAAATACCGGCAGCTTTTAATTTAAAGCTCTTATTGCCAGTAACTAAGCCTTAGGGGAGGCATTTCACCCTTTCAGAATGGGAAAAACTGCACAAAAGCGGGGAAACCACTGAACGGACCAGTGGTCAGGAGAAGGGGTGGGGCCAGGGAGAGGGGGCATGACCATCTGGGGAACCCAGAAGGCTAGATTGGAAGGGCCAGGTTTGGCCCCCAGGCCTGAGGTTCAACACCCCTGATGTCAACGGGCAGCTGCACTTGCACGCATGTGTGAATAAACAAAGCCTTCTTGTATCACATGAGTTTTTATACACTTCAGGTATATTATCTCTGTAATTGTTACTAGTATGATTACTCCCATGATGAAATGGGTGTCTGAGGCTAAGGGAATAGTGGTTTGCCTAAGGCAGACTTGAGCAGCTTCATGTTTCAGACTGCAGACGTATCTGCCGTTGGCACACTAGCATTACGCTGGTGTTTCCTGCTGCAAATATGCAAAGGGTGAATAACAGGTGTACATACTTAAACAACCATATACACATGCCTGGGATGCCTGGTTAGGCCACAGCCTCCCAATGCATGTATATCGATGTTTTAAGTGTGTCTATCGTTCACACATCAAGTGTTTGCTACGGAAAACACTGTCTGAATGTTTATTATTACATTTATATCCCACCTTTTCTCCTCTTGCAAGGAACCCAAGGCAGCTTACACAGTTATCATCCTCATCTCCATTTTATCTATACAACAACCTGTGAAATAAGTTAGGCTGAGAGTCAGGAATTGGCCTAAAGTCACCCAGTGAGCTTCATGGTTATATGGGGACTAAAACCCGGGTCTCCCCGGTCCAGCACTCTAACCACTACACGGCCACACTAGCTCTCATTGTTGCACCCAGTACTGTGTAGCCACTCTTAGGGAAGTGGTGACTAAGTGGAGATTTGAACTGGGGAGACCGCGTCTCACAACTAACACTCTTAAATCACTTCACTATACCATTATCCTCACCTCATACTTGCAGCCGTTTTGCGAACCTTTTTGTATTTGTTTAATGTAATTGCTCATTTGAATTATTTAATTTTGGTACTATACAGAGCCTCTTCTGCAACAGATAATTTGAAATCTAGTCCCCTGTCACTCCCCAAGCAATGATTAGAGCTGCTATCCTGGATTGCTTCCAGGTATCAGGCCCAACCTAGAGATAAAGAGGAGAGGGAGAGAGGCAGCCAAAGAAGGCCTCAGGGCCTTCTCTAGCTGGCCTTTCCCCTCTGCCTCCCACACCCAACAAGGCTATTTACCACTAAACTGCCCTGTGGGAAGCATTTCAGGAGGGAGAGGACAGTAACACCAAACACCTGCTCTAGCTGGATTCTCCCTGCCTCCAGGTTCACCTGTCACCAACTGTCCTGCGGAAAGGATCCTGATGATTTATTATTTAGTCATTTTTTATTTTATTTGTTAACGTTGCTTTGTGTGATTTTTTTATTTTTATGTCACTTGTAAGCCACCCTGGTAGGATTTGTATCTTGAAAGGCAGCATATAAAGATTTGCAATTAATTAATTAAGGTAAACTAGGCTACTGCCTCGCATGCCGAAATTCCTAGGGTGCCAGCCTCAGCTAAGCAAACGGCTTGTGGAGAGAGCCACCGCCTGCGTTTCTGGAGGAGGCACACAAGGACATCTTTGCAGCTTGCTAGCCGGGTGGCATCTGCTGCATTTTAGAGGACATGCCTGAGTACCTTCAGTCTCAAGCAGCTGCCTGGGGCATGGACACAATTGTCATAGGGAGGAAGTAAAAGACATGACTGCTATTTGGAGATGATGTGTGTGTGTGTGTGTGTGTGTGTGTGTGTGTGTGTGTGTTTTATCACTGTTGGTTGTTGTGAAATTATTGAAATTAAAAACTAAACAAATAAAAAAAAAGCTATCCTGGTCAACGCTGGATCATTCATGTGTTATTGGCTGCCTCTACAAGAGGCATTTAAAGCTCTTTCAAGGCGCATTAAAAAATTTACCTCTACAAGAACGGAGCGCAAATCGGGCGTAGAGGCGCGTTTTCTCTCCAATTATGCACATTATCAAATGCGCGTTAAACCGCGAGTTTTAATTTGCGGCGGGAGTTAAAGCGCCTTACCGCCGTGTAAACATGCGATTCTCCGCATGTCAATAGTTTAAAGCGCGTTTCAGTCGTCCAGTAATGCGTTCCGCCTCTCGTACAGAGGTATTAGGCGTAAATGCGCTTCTGCGAATATGCGCATAATCGGCTAACCAGGCGCAAAGCCGAATTCTTGTAGATGAGGCCATTGTCACAAAGCAAGTTGCTCAGCGCATGCCCAAGCGGAGATTGGGGGGGGGGGGGCGGCACGCAAATTTGTAGCCTGCCTCGGGCTGGCCCTGCCTGCTCCCATTGCTCACCTTTCCTCTTCACCAGAAGGATCACATCTCCTGTCCGCGTGTGCTCCTGCAAGACACTCTCCACTTCTCCAGGGCTCAGATCCCGGACGTCAGCCCCATTCACCTTGGCGATGACATCCCCTTCCTCCAGCAAGGGGCATCGCTGCCGGTCCCAGATCTTCACGACCTGAGCCCCTGGCCTGCCCCCACTGAGAGACCCCACTCCAAACCATGGCCCGGAGGGGCTGCGGGGCAAGGGTACCGGGGTGAGGCGGCTGCAGGGACCCCCCCGATGGAGGTGCCGCTCGGCATGTTCCTCTTCATCTCCCAGGCAGGCTTTGGTGCAACAGCGGACGCTGAGTCTGCGGGTCCTGCGGGAAGGGGGCGGTCCGGCTTCCTGGCCACAAGCTGGGCCCCGGGGAATAGTGGGGCTGGGGGGCACAGCCCCGTAAGTTGGTGGAGGACGCCGGGGCAAGAGGGGCTCCCCGTCGGGAAGGCAGGAGCAAGGAGACTGGCGATGGGTATATTGGAGGATGCAGCTCCCGTCAACCACAACTACGACATTCACTGCAATGTGGAAGGAAAATAGAGAGAGAGCTATCTTTGTCCATGAATGGCAGGCAGCAAGACAGTACCCGTTAGAGCCAAGATGAGGGCCGGAACAAACGTTCTGCCGTAAAATCTCTTCCAATTTTTTTTTTTAATGTCAAATATTCTCCAGATACGATCGTTTGCCAAATATTTGCCCAATATTTGAGATCTGCATTTGACTTCCTACAATATTTGACAGGTAACGTGTAATGGAATTAACAACTAACATGCAACAATGTTTAGTATTTAATAGTATTTAATAGCTACTAAGCAATGGGGTTTAGTGTTTGATGGTTGGCAAGCAATAACAGTATTTAGTATTTGACTGTATTGGATAAGTGACATATAATGGTATTTAGTATCTAACAGCATTTGATCAATGGCATGTAGCGGTGTTTAGTATTTGAGAGTTTGACAGGTTATGAATTTTCGTATTTATTTATGTTATATTATTGATGTATGTAGTGAGCGGCTCTAACAGCCCAGTGGGGCAGGATCGAGTGGGGTATACAAGTGTAAATAAATAAACAAATAAATGCCTGCCAAATGTACCAAGAGATGCCAGTAAATCTAAATCATATCAATTCTGAGGCAAATGTCACATTCATAATGCACATTTAAATGGTGAGATTGGAAATTTCAGTGAATTTCAAATACCCATTTCAGCTCTAGCCAGGATGAGGCACTGCTATGGAATGCAAGGTCATAAACTGGTTATAAACTAGCCATTCATACATTTTGAAGGACTAATTTTCTGGAATCGTCTGCTTGGAGCAGTTGCAGGAGCCAAGATACCCATTGACTGCAAAACAGAATTGGATACATTGATAACACGTATGTTATGATTTCTAACAGTGCAGTCCTATGCGTCTCTACTCAGAAGCAAGTCTCATTGAGTTCAATTGGGCTTACTCCTAGGTAAATGGGTATAGGATTGCAGCCTAGGTCTGATCTCTCAGTTGGGGCCCTTTGGATCCAGAGAATGTTTTCCTTTGCCCCAAAGATATTGGGTTATTTTTCTCCTTCTCCAGGAGCACCAGAGATTACAATTAGAGATGAAATGTCGGATGGAATACCATAATAGGAACTGGGAATCTTTTTATGATAGAGAACCATATTCCCTCATGGTAGGCTGACCAGATAAAATCCAGGTCAGGGCTAATGTAACTTTAACAGTTGTAGAGAAAAGGGAATTTCAGCCAGTGTCATTTGTATGCAGTTAGTATCTGGTGAAATTCCCCCTTCATCACAACAGTTAAAGGTGCAGGCACTATACTAGAGTGATCATGTACAAAAGAAGGCAGGGCCCCTGCAACTTTAACAGTTGTGATGAAGAGGGAATTTCACCAGGAACTAATTGCATACAAATGACACCGGCTGAAATTCCCTTTTCTCTACAACTGTTAAAGTTACATGAGCCCTGACCTGGATTTTATCTGGTCACCCTACCTCATGGGTAATCTGCTGGGGAATTGCATGGTGGCAGTCAGTGGGGCTGAATACAGAGGTGGGTGGGGCTGAGCCAAGAGTGGGCAGGACCACCCCTTTCCCCCCTTTCTGCCATTCCTCATTTGCTCTCTTTTTCTGACACCCCCATCTCTCTCTCTCTCTCTCTCTCTCTTCCTCCCTGCCCTGCGGGCTACCAGAAGGGGGGCAGATCACTCTGAGCTGATCACTTGCACAGGACTTTTGAAATTAGGCCAAGGGCCACAAGTTGCCCAACCCTGTGATCAAAGGTCAATATAATTTCCCCCTTGGGTAGCCTTGGATCATGGCTTCATAACTGCTTCCGTTGCCATGTCTCAGGATGTAAAGGAGCTGTTCCCAGTTAATCCTAAATAATGTAGATGTTTTCTTTCTCAACAAACTGAGATGACTCTTTTAGAGAAAGCATCCCAGAGTGTTCTCTTTGATGGAAAAGACCGTCAGACTCTACTGCCCCAGAGGAAGATTTTTAACTGAATTGGGTTCGACTTCTTATTATTGTAACTTTTTAATTCCACAAGAATAAACATCCCAATTCAGTACCAGCTGGAGAATTTATGTATTTATTTATTGCATTTATATACTGCCCAATAGCCAAAGCTCTCTGGGCGGTTCCCAAAAATTTAAACCATCAACAAAACAGTATAAAAACACGATAGGAAAATACAATATAAAAACATTGTCTTTCCACTCCTGTGTTTCATGGGGCAAGGTTGCAATCCTGATGGTTACACTGGGGATGTACAGACATCGCCGAGGCAGGATGAAACTGAAACAGAGTTCAGTCTGTAGTCTCTACAATACACTCCTGTTCTTACACAGTACTGTAGTGCTCCATTTTGCCAACTGCAGCAGAAAGGGCAACAGCAGTACATTATGGGACACACAATACAATTAAGTCCCTCGTATGGCCTTCCATACAAATCCACGAGAGGTTTTCCTAGCCTGCCTGCTCACACCTCCCCCTGATAGTCATATCTGGTCCCCTCTACAAGGATTCGCTTTTGCGCCTGGTTAGGCGATTATGCGCATAATCGCAGAAGCGCATTTACGCCTAATCCCTCTGCACGAGAGGCGGCAAGAAGCGGCGAAGCGCATTAACGGATGTCCAAAATGCACTTTACAAGTAGTTAATGCGCATAAGCACTTATTCACACAGTCAAAATGCGCTTTAACGGACGGAGCAAAATAAAACTCGCGATTTAACGCGCATTCGATAATGCGCATAATCGGGGAGATAACGCGCCTCTACGCCCGATTTGCACTCTATTCTTGTAGAGGTAATTTTTTTAATGCGCCTTGAAAGAGCTTTAAATGCCTCTTGTAGAGGCAGCCTCTGACCTCAAAAGGGGCAGGAGGGAGAGAGAGAGGGAGAGAGAGAGAGAGAGAGAGAGAGAGAGATCAAACTTTTCCTAAAGACTTCAGGCAATTTTTATCTGCCACAAGTGGTCAGTTATTTTTCAAGCCTGCCCTAGGGAAGGAAGTAGGTTCTGCTCCTGGTTGCATCCATTCACACAATCCTTAATTCAGGGACAAGCAACTGGAAACTCAGGAGCCATTTTGGTTTCTCAAAGCTTTCCATCTCATCCTCGGCAAGTGCCCCCCATTCCTCAATGATGTCACCTCAGCCCCTTTTCTCCTAAACGGAGAGGAAGGCCTACGGGCTCTTTAAGCTCCTCTCTGGCCACGTAGACAGCAAAAGAGGCTTTGGCAAAACCCTCCCTTTAAGTGAGGAGTGGGCAGCTGGCCCTTCAGCTATTTTGCCCTACAACTCCCATCAGCCCTAGCCAGCATAGGCAATGGTGAAGAATGATGGGAGCTAAAGACCAAAATGTTTGAAGGGCCACAAGTTGCCCACCCTTTCTCTAAGCACTTCAGCCACTCCCTGTCAGAAACAAGGAACTGGGTGTGAGCTGGGCCTAAATGAAGGACTCTATGCCTGTTCATGTTATGAGGTGGGCACGGAGGAGAGGCTAAAGAGCCCTTTGCCTCCATCTTGGCTTGAATGGGATCAGGGCCAAAGTTGCTGGCCTGTCAGCCCTCCTTCAGTTGAAAATATGATACACATACCCAGTCAAAAATGAGTTGCCAATCAGGAACCCTCCTCAACCCTCCTCTGGCCGTCCACTTTGCACCTCCCATCCGCACCCCAAACCACGCCTGCACTCACCTCCTGCAGCTGAGGTGGTCTCTGTTGCAGGAAGACGAGCTGGACAAGTCACCTGAGGGCTTTGCCGTGTACTGCAGCTTTGGGGAGGTGGAAAAACAAGGAGACCCAAATGTTAAGTGGGGAGAGTGGTTCCTCCTCCTCCTCCTCCTCTAACCCCACCCACCTTCTCCCAGCCTCCCCATTTCCGTTCATCAGCCCCTCTCGGTCAGAGGAGCAGTGGGTTGGACTGACCTGATGCCACAAGGCCCTATCCGTTCCGATCCCCAGTCATGGACATGGGGGCCAGCACCCCCCATAACTGCCCCGCAGTCAGCACAGCCAGGGATCTCACTTCGGGGGCCCAAGCTTACCCCCCCACACCCAACAGGGGGGCTTCGCAGGGCCCCCAGAGGTTGCCTCACTTTGTCCTGCTGGGAGACACAAAAACATTCACAATCAAATAAATGGTGCAAGTAGATACGTAAGAACAGTGGGAGCCATGTTTCAGGGCTTCCAGGCCCAGTTCAAAAGGTTCGTGCTGGTCGAGCTTGAAATGGCCTGAGTGGGGATATTCCTGGGATGTCTTCTTCTCCTCCTCCTCCTCGAGGCCTGCACAACTCTTGTAACCAATCTGTTTCAAATTGCGACCTGCCAGATGCTTGACAACACAACTCCCCATGTGCCCCTGTGTCACAGAAAGGGGCTTCGCATGACCCTTCCATGCGTTGGAACAATGTGTGAGGGAGTCATGGGAAGGATCTACACTACTGCTTTAAACGGTTTAATAACAGTTTTCACAACTGTTGGGGCCCATGCCACACTCCACATACAGTTTTCAAAAGGTTTTCAAAGTGTTTTATCCTGCTTGGTGTAGATCTGGCCTTGGAGTGATGCAGGTTTGCTCCATTTCCCCACTATCGATGCACCCTATGGCTGCCAACACTCCTGGCTCTCACGCATGCACCCTTCAGCCACACGTCTGGAACTCATCAAAGGGGGCTGTACAGGTGTGCCAATGTACATGAGTAGAACTCCTCCTCCATACAATGGCACGTGTGTAGAGTAGGGTGACCAGATAAAATCCAGGTCAGGGCTCATGTAACTTTAACAGTTGTAGAGAAAAGGGAATTTCAGCCAGGGTCATTTGTATGCAATTAGTTCCTGGTAAAATTCCCTCTTCAACACACCAGTTAAAGTTGCAGGGGCCCTGCCTTCTTTTGTGTATGGTCACTCTAGTATAGTGCCTGCACCTTTAACTGTTGTGATGAAAAGGGAATTTCACCAGGAACTAATTGCATACAAATGACACTGGCTGAAATTCCCTTTTCTCTACAACTGTTAAAGTTACATGAGCCCTGACCTGGATTTTATCTGGTCACCCTAGTGTAGAGCCCCTTCTGACACATTCCAAATGCGTGGAGGGGCAGGGTTCTTTGGTGTGAATGCTCTTTAGTCAGGCAGCTAAAAACGGTTTGTCAAGCACACAAAAACCCAGTATTAGAGTAGCCAATTATACACGACTCCCGAAAAGGACACATATTGCCGAAAATGAGGATGAAGGAAGACACAAATGTTGCATCTGCTAATTTATACATATAGATGCAGATTTAGAAATAATTACTACGATTTAAATAGAAATACAAGACATTTCACCACTGTAGGAAAATTGTGTCCAGGTGACCTATGTGCCTGCTCAGTCTGAGTGCTAAGTGTTGATGGGCAACTTCAAGGCTTTTCCCTGCTCTTTCGCCTTATGGCTCCTTACGTTTGAAACGGATTTGTACTGGACAGCTCTTCAAATAGAGGACACCTTGAAACAGTAATCTTGCCATAATACTAAAAACAAAACCTATCTTCTACAGGACACCTCCAGCATCTGTCACATATGCGTGTGTATACATATGCACACATGATTATACCCTACTCTCTCAACATTTCATCATACCCTAGTGTGACCAAGAAATGGCATCTAAGTCATGGCTTTAAAAATAAGAGTTGGCTCAGAGGGTTAGTGCAGCATAGTGGTTAGAGTGTTGGACTAAGGGGCTGTCTATACACGGGGAACTCCCTGCAGTGGCTGTGAATCTGCACTGCCTCAGTTGTATGATGTGGCCACAGATTCACAGCCACCACGGGGCTTTCCCATGAAGCTGCACATTGAAAAAGTCGGTGACTTACCCTAACTTTTTCAGTGGGAGCGAGGTCAGTATGGCTCTTCCACTGTCTAACCTCACTCCGAGCTGATCTGGGGGCGGTCCTGGTGGAAAGCAAGCAGCAGTTGGTCACCTTCCACCAGGAAGAAAGGGGGGGGGGCTCTGGTACCTGGATTATCACCGGAAACCCCGCGCTCCCTCCTTGGCATTGGGATTAACTGACGCCACCCCGGGTAAGAAAAAGCATGGGGTTTGGGGGGGAAGGCAGCGCCAACTTGGCACCGTGAAGACAGGGCATAAGACTGGGGAGATCTGGGTTCAAAACTCCATGAATCCATTGTGTTTTCTTGAGCTGATGTAATCAGAAAGACAACCTAATTTTAATTTAAAAAAGACAATTTTTAAAAAAGAAAAAAAATCCCTACTCAGCCTCACTTGATGACTCTGGGAGGTAAGTTAGTCTCTCAGACTGACTTACCTCTCAGGGTTGTTATGAGGAAGGAAGGAAAGAAATCTTGTAAGTGTCCCTGTGCATACAGCTGAATGTGTATAGGTGGCTCTCCATGTATTTGGGATCCCTGAAAAACAAGTTGTATTCACATCCTGTTATGATTGCATGAAGACCATTGGCGCAGCATGCAGTTCCATTTTCCCCTCTCTATGCATTCATATAACGAGCTCCATCACACCAGGGATTTAGTGCACTCTCGCAATGCCTGGTGTGCATATTTGCAGCATGGTACTCACGTGATGCTATGCTTGTCCTGCTGACACCCCATCTCTTCCCCAGCCATTCTTAGAATGCTAAAAGTCTGGATTATTTTCCCTAAGCACATTTAATGTGCCCTAAACTTCCATGTAGTTTTAAAGGAACTGGGGGCTTGAATGGATTGCATCAGGTCCTGGCAGGGAAAAGCAATCTCTCCCAGCAGCTGGCTCCAAGCCCCAATATAAAACCCAAACTTTGCATCCCAGGCTCAAAAGTGTTTTTTAAAACCATACAATGCCTGGATCTCTGAAGAGACAGGATTGTACTCCCTCGATGCCCCCAAAGAGCCAGACTAACGGGGTCGTTCCATTTTTGCCCGGCAGAAAGGCGGTCTGGTTGAAGTACTCATCTGACAGGACTTGACTGGAGGGAGAAAGAGGGAGAAAGAGGAGGGGCGGAGTGGAGTGGAGTGGAGCGGAAGAGCGAAGGAGCAGCTATTCAGGTGAAAGGATCATAAGCTTGATGTGCTTCTGCCTCAGAGGTAAAAAAATGTGGAGGCAAACCGGAGGGGGGAGGAATTAGGTGTGATAGAGGTCAGGATCTGAGGCTGTGGCTACCTCCACAAGGGCACTTTAATGCTCTTTGAAGGCTCATTATAAATTTTACCTTCACACCAGCGGAGCGCAAAACGGGCACAGAGGCGCGTTATCTCCCGGATTATGCGCATTATCGAATGCGCGTTAAATAGCGACTTTTATTTTGCTCCGGCCGTTAAAGCGCATTTTCGCTGTGTGAACAAGCGATTATGCGCATTAACTACATGTAAAGCGCTTTTTGGACATCAATTAATGCGCTTCGCCGCCTCTCGCCGCCTCCCGTGCAGAGGGATTAGGAGTAAATGCGCCTCCACGATAATGCTCATAATCCCCGAACCGGGCGCAAAAGCGCATCCTTGTGGAGGGGGCCTGTGTCTATATGAGGTTGCATTGGCGTCTTGAGACCCTACATCCCACACTTGTGCTCCTGCTGAGTAGTCCCCATAGCAAGGAATGCAAATGGGGGTTTGAATCTCATCAATGAGGAGGAGGAGGGGCCGCTGCTGCCCCATGCGTCCCATTCTTCCCCCCCATTTCCCCCCTCCTCCTGCTCCCCACAGTTGAGGAAGGGGGGAGAAAGCAGTCATGGAGGGGGAAGTCATATCCTTGCAACTGTTTTTTTACCCTTTAACTGCGCTGCTCCATTGGGGCCGCGGAGGTGCAGAGGTGGCCCAGTGGCCAGTTGGCTTGCTCAGCCGCCCCCTCCCACCTGTCCTGGAGTACCACGCTTGGCTCCAGTTTTTTGTTTTTACTTTTTCTTCAACTGCCCTGCTCCGCTGTATCGCCTCCTCCCTCTGTCTCGGCCGATGGCAATCAATCAGGGTTCACCAGTAGCCGGGGACACGTCTCCAGCGCAAAGCCGGAGGATGGGGATAGACGGGAGATGCGTGTCTGCGTCTCGCTGGCATGAAAATGTCAGGGTAAGTCCCCGACTTTTTTATAGCGGAGCTTCGGGGGAATGCCCTCGAATGGCCCCACAATGGCTGCTGCCACCACTGCGGATCCACCCTGGGGCTTTCCTCACATCAAGATGTGCCCTGAAAGGGCAGAATCAAGCGCTTGAGCTTTTTTAAGACTTGCCTGCTTCAGCCTGAAAATGAAGGAGTTACAATGTTCAAATACTCTCTCACTGATAAAACTTATGTCCTTGCACACTAAAAGCTAGCAGGTCAGGGAAATGGTCTCCACCTAGCCATCTTTCCAATGGACTAGTTTTCTATGTGATGAGGATTGGGGATTTTTTGGGGGGCGGTGGGGAAGGTTCAAATCTGTAGAAGTACATATAGTATGGGATAAAAAACATACTGATCTGGTTTGCACATCATGATAAGCCACCATGGGTTAATTAACCTGTGGGGCTTTGTGATACGTGCCAGTCACCATTTTGAATATGCAAATCAATTCTTCCATGTGAATTACTATCCCTTTCTGAATGATCTCTAAGAGTTACTCAACACTGGTACCTTTGGTTAGATTAGGCTGACCATATGAAAAGGAGGACAGGGCTCATGTAACTTTAACAGTTGTAGAGAAAAGGGAATTTCAGCCAGTGTTATTTGTATGCAATTAGTTCCTGGTGAAATTCCCTCTTCATCACAACAGTTAAAGTTGCAGGGGCCCTGCCTTCTTTTGTATATGGTCACTCTAGTATAGTGCCTGCAACTTTAACTGTTGTGATGAAGAGGGAATTTCACCAGGAACTAATTGCATACAAATAGCAAAGGCTGAAATTCCCTTTTTTCTACAACTGTTAAAGTTGCATGAGCCCTGTCCTCCTTTTCATATGGTCAGCCTAAACGGTTAGATTGACTTTTGAGAGAACCAGTACATAGCACTGTGGCTATGAGAGGCACGCATGCTCTAAGAAACACTTTGTTCAAGTGTAACTTCTAATATGAACACAGTAAGTACTCCCCCTCACTGGCAAGAGAGGGATGATACTATCCTACCTAAGAAGGCTATTGCAGCGAATACTGAGACAATACATATGAAGTGCTTTGATCACTTCACACATGCTAAACTTGATTATGTTTGCAGGGTTATGACCATTTTGAGGTTACAACGATCTCTTCAATTCAAACTGCATACTGTTACACCAGCTTAGGCTGGACCACTTAAATATATATTTTCCTCATTATATACCATCATAAACTAGGGCTGAATGATTCATTTCACAGAATGACTGATGAAGAGTTTGTATGTAACCTGAAAATGTGAATATGGGCATAATATGAGCGATACAAAATCAGCATAATAAACCCACATATTTCATCCACATAAAAACAAACAACTAAATCCACTTTTCTCTCTCTTATTCTCTGGAGCCAATGAGACAATAACATTCTGCTCCGATTCCTAATTCTTTAGACTCTCTCTCTAGTCTTTGACCACTGGTACTGCAGTGCCTTGTATTTTTCAATTCCACAGTGATTCCAAAATCTCTTTCCTTAGGGGCCGCAAACACTAGGCTCCAACACTGGGTATATAATAGGATTATTTCATTTCAGCGTGCGTTTCTTCTCACGTCAGTGGTGCGTCTCCTCTGCTGCTTTACTGCCCGATCACCTAGTCTGGAGAGGCACCATCTCTTCCCGAAGGCCTTCCCAAGTCTGCTTTGGATTTCATTCTCTTGAGTCATATATATGTACCATCATGTGAAAAGTCACGGGCCCCTTTTCTGAAAAGAGGCAATGGTTTCAGGGAAGGAAAATGGGGGCCTCTGTAAAGGAAGGGGTTCTGGTCAGGATCCATTATAGGGTAACACACTAGAAAACAGGCCTCTTCCAGGAGACCAGAGAAAGTGTGTGTATGTATTCGGGGGAAGAGAAGAGGTTTCCCAGAACACACAGGCTGACTTCAGATCCTGACGAACCAGGTAGATGGAACAAACTCTGTAGTTGTTCTGTAGAAACCATTGGCAAGCTATAGCTCTCCCCACCCCCTCCCACCCCTGGATCCCGCCACTGTTCCCTATCCAAACCTCCCTGTTTGGCAACCATGACTGAGCTAAAGCCATACTCCCGGAGTAAGGCCCAGGTTAATCCCCCCCCCTCCCCATGCACTGAGGAGTCCACCAGGCAACTCCCCCCTCCCTTGGCTCAAGCTGGTTGCAGGTAAGTAGGCTGGTTGGTCTGGGGCGGGTGGGAAGAGGTCCTGTGCCTTGAAGCCCGAATGGAAAGAGGCTGTCACATCTCTTCGGCGCCCACCCATCCTCCATCTCTGGTCATCCCGCCGCGCTCCGCCTCTGCCTGCCTGTCAGGTCCCATCCATCTCGGGACACAACCCATTCACCTTCCTTGCCCTGTCTTGTCTCTCTCTCTCTCTCACCAGCCACCCCCCACTCATGGTCTTCAGCCCCATCCATCATCACCCTCCCAGCCAGCTAACCACCCCACCCCACCCCACCCCACCCCAGCAAGCCACTCCACTCCACCCTGGATATACTCCTCTGGTCTTCCTCCTCCTCCTTCCGCCCACCTGCAGTCTCCCTGTAGGGTAGACTGAGGAATCCAATTAGAAGAGCTCATCCTAGTCCAGCCATCGCTATGCTGGGTAAAGAGAGGTTGGGAAGAAACGCGGAGGGGGGGCAGGCGCCTTCTTTCCTTACCTCTGTGGATGCCCCCGCCAGGGCTGTGATGACTTGCGCCAGTCCCCGGTCTCGGATTTCCTCCTACCTTCCAAGTACCCCCCACCCCACCCCGCTCCAGTGGCGGTGGCAGCAGCAGCAGCAGCAGCAGGCGCCAGGGAGGTGAGGAGCAACCCTGATGCTGATGCTGACCGAAATAGCAGCAGCAGTGAGCAGGGGAGGGACCATTGGCCGTAGCCAAGGCGACGGGAATTGCTACCCTCCTTCTCCTCCGGCCCGACAAAAAGTGATGCCAACTGGGGCGAAGGACGGGCGGGCTGGCCAATGGCAGAGCGCAGCAGCGGATAATCCGCAAGGTTGCGTGGAACATCCTCTCTCCCCACCACCCGGGTCCGCTCCCCGCAAGCCTTCCCCGCCGCTGCCACGCGGCCTTTCACCTCTAGGGGCCGCTGGCGTGCAGAAAGGCGAGCGGCTTTCCGTTTGCAACGCTTTATTAGCTGATTATATTCTTAGCATGAATTAATTTTCTATTTTTAAAATCGTGTTGTAGTGGGGCCTTTCTTTCTTTTTTCCTTAAAACAGGCATTGAACGGAAACAGAGCGTTTGCATGTTTACTCAGAAGTAAGCACCACGGATTTCCCAGGTATGTGTGCGTATCGGGTCATGGCACGGGAAACCATGTTTGGTTTTATTTCTTTTGAACATTTTTTTAAAATCGTTTTTTAATTGGGTTCGTTTCGGTTTGTATATTTGTATCCTTTTTTTCCCCAGAGGAAGTAGCGGTATTTGTCCATTTCAGCAACAGCCAAGAGCTTTGTGACACCTCAAAGGCTAACAGGTTTATTCTGGTATAAGCTTCATTTACTACATTTTTAACCACCCGGCAGTTCACAAAAGTTAAAATCAAATAAATAACATGAGAAAATATAAAACCTTTAAAAATTTTAAACAGAGTAAAACCAGAATAAAAACCAGAATAAAAGCCACCAGTAGTGTAAAGATTTTAAAACAGGACACATTTAAAAACAAAAAGAAAAATGCCAGAAAATATTTGTTAATCTTGAAGGGTTTTTCTTCTTGAGACTGTTAATCCGCTGTATCTCCTTTCGGTTTTGTCACAGATTGAGATCTGCACACTCCATGAATAGTTTCCTTTTCTGCTTTTCTGCTACATAACCTCTAAGTGGCACTGTAGTATAGTGGGATAGTGCAAATGCACAAGTGGAAAGGTGTTTTCTTTCGCTTTCACAAATTCCACATTTTCCCTGCTCTAAAAAATAAATCTCTTTTAAAGTACTCTCTAAAACAGAAGTGAAACTGGAGGGTCACAACATTGTCTAAAGAATCTGTAAGCAACCATGAGTAAGTAATGATGATAAGCACACAAGAAAACGCCTCACGTAGAAAATGTTGAAGGTGCCATGAGTCTCTTAGTTATTAATATCAGGTTGACTTTTGTATTTACTTTTTATTTTTATCACATTGGTTTTATATTGTTGTGAATTTAGATCTTTGTATTTTCCCCCAGACTATTGTTTCGTTTTAGAATAATTGGACACCTAAAATAATTGTATGATGCCCACTTCTGGATCCTATGGAAGTAGTCTTGATGGGACATGGGGGTTTCAAAAGAATTATTACAAATTTGCTCTCCCTCAATTCCCATGTCCATCTGCAAGTGTGACATACCATATCCAGCAAAAGCTACCTGCCACAGATTATCCATCTGTGCCTTTTTGGCATGCTAGCAGTAACCTTTCTCTTACAGCTACCTTAGGAGAGGCATTTCAACTGTTTAGAATGGGGGAGAAATTACGCAAAAGCTGGGAAACCATCAAACATTTAACAGTGAAGGGGGAAAGTGTGTAGCCATTTGGAAAACCCTGGTGGGCAGGTTGGCCACCTACATGGGCTGGGTTTGACCCACTGGCCTGAGGTTCTGCATCCCTGCTCTTTGAGATGGGAAAGTTGGGGATTAGGACTGGGGAGACCATCACCACTGAGCCGTGAGGTTCAGTGGGTGATCTTGGGCCTGGCACAATTTTTTAGCTTAACCTACCTTGCAGGCTGAGAGTGAGAGACAGCAAGGTATGTTGCCTTACGCTCCTTGGAGGAAAGGCCAGGTATCAATGTAATAAATAACATTGCTTATAAATCAACTCCACTAGAATTCAATCCAGGTTTACTCAATCCCAAGTACGTGTTTAGATTTTGAATGCAAGAAACGCTTTCAAACAGAGGCAATGCAAGGAATTGGGCACTTTTCCAGAAACACATTAGTGATCAGAGGCTATACACAACTCTCCATCAAAATATTTCAGGATGTGCCTTTTATGAGAGGAAGGTCTGTTCCTCCCCCCAATTTTGGGGATCCCCACCACCACAGCTCACCCCATTCAGCTGGGTCCCCTGACTCTGTATAGCATTTTCAATGATCTGGACTGGAGGGGGGCTGCCACACTAAGGAAGGGGCAGGGAAATCCACTTCAGACAGCACTGTTGATCTAGCATAAATCTGGATCCAATCCAATTACAATACATTCTGACTACAATATTGCGAATGGATAACAATAAACCATGCAGCCAAAGGACTCATGCACCAAATCCCCAGCTCCCTGGCACGCAAATGGCTTAAAAGGGACATAATCTTCCCATGTATTTTAGCGACCGCTCTTATCGCAGTTAAAACAAAGTATCTTTGAACTGGACTGTGCCATGAAAATGCCCTCTTTGCTGATGTGGCGTGGGAGAAGTTTCTCTAAACTGAATCCCATCCATTAAAGCGGATAACCCTGTGTGTGTGCTTTCCCATCACATTCTCCCCCTGCCCCTGAACACAAAAAAAGATGGGAGCTGAAAATAACCTTGGTGACTTTCTTATTCATCCAGCTGCATCTGAAAGAGACACCTTGTCCTTTTACATTCTAGAATCCCTTGAATTAAGGAATCTCTGATAAGACTGGACTGGACTACTAAAGTATAAATTTACAATTGTGACATTTCTCCCATAAACCTTTGCTCCTTTTTATTATTATTACAGGCAATAACTGGTGTTGAACATTTTAATCTGTTTAAATGGGGCTATCCATAAAGTATGTCCTGTCTGTCAAGGTGAAAGACGAAGTAACAAAGTTATGGCAAAGAAGGATTGGCCATTTGTTAAAATGAGACAAATTGTGATGGAGGCAGGAGAGATCTTTTAAAGGCCTTCCCAAGAGCGACATACTTTATGGATGGTCCCTAACGGATAGATCAATCAACTACAGTTTAGTTGATTAATCAGCAGGGGCCTAATTTTAATTAATGAGTATGCTTGCTTGGTTTTTGTTTGCAATATATTTTTCTGTAAAAGGGAACAAAATAGAAAAAAAAATAAAGATGGATTTTCCTTCTATAACTGTAAGTGGTAGTTTTTTTTAAGGTGCAATCCTATGCATGCTCAAACAGAAAAAAAGTCCTACAACTCCCAGCAGCCTTCCAGCCATCCATGCTGGTTGGGGCATGCTGGGAATTGTGGGACCTTTTTCTGTCTAAACAGGCATAGGTAGTCAAAACTTTTCTTTTCTCCCAGGCATTTTAACAGCTCAAGTTGAGGTTTTGATTGACATCGTGGCCAGGCTTAACAGTTAAAATGTTTTAAAGTGTTTTAATGACAGCTGTTTTATGTTTATGGTTTTAAATTTTATATATTGTCTTTTTAATGCTAAGTCTTTTTAATTTTTGTAAACCGCCCAGAGAGCTTTGGCTATGGGGCGGTATATAAGTGTAATAATAATAATAATAATAATAATAATAATAATAATAATAATAATAATAGGATTGTGCCCTTAAACATCCTTCGGAATTCCCCAAAGGCATCTGTATTGCAGGTTTGATCATATGGAAAGTTATTGGTATATCATCACTTACGGGCCCAATCTTATGCTGAAGATACACTGGCCAAGGAGCTATAGGATATGGCAGAAACCCTGCTACACCAGTGCAATGCCAGATACATCAGTTCCACAAAAGATGTGGCAGCATAAGTGCTCAGAGCTGCTGGCAAAACATGCTGCCGGTGCAACTTCTACATTGGTGAAAATGCAGCAGCACGGTAGGGTGTGTGTTCTCCCTCGCCACCCCCAGAGTATCTGCTGTATAGGATTGCTCAGTTGTTGATTAAAAAGCAGATGATCATCCAACAAACTGCACAGTCTTAGGAAGGTCTACTTAGAAATCATAGAATCATAGAATAGTAGAGTTGGAAGGGGCCTATAAGGCCATCGAGTACAACCCCCTTCTCAATGCAGGAATCTACCCTAAAGCATCCCTGACAGATGGTTGTCCAGCTGCCTCTTGAAGGCCTCTAATGTGGGAGAGCCCACCACCTCCCTAGGTCATTGGTTCCATTGTCGTATTGGTCTAACAGTCAGGAAGTTTTTCCTGATGTCCAGCCGAAATCTGGCTTCCTGTAACTTGTGCTAGGCTGACCATCTGAAAAGGAGGACAGGGCTCATGTAACTTTAACAGTTGTAGAGAAAAGGGAATTTCAGCCAGTGTCATTTGTATGCAATTAGTTCCTGGTAAAATTCCCTCTTCATCACAACAGTTAAAGTTGCAGGGGCCCTGCCTTCTTTTGTATATGGTCACTCTAGTATAGCGCCTGCAACTTTAACTGTTGCGATGAAGAGGGAATTTCACCAGGAACTAATTGCATACAAATGACACTGGCTGAAATTCCCTTTTCTCTACAACTGTTAAAGTTACATGAGCCCTGTCCTCCTTTTCATATGGTCAGCCTAGTATTAGGTACTTCCGGGATCGCCGTCCCTCCCTCCCTGTACACCCCTATGGTGTAGAAAGGGCCAAAGACGGCTTTGTTCAAGAAAGCCTTTGGCCTGAAAGAGGGTCAGTTGGGTTGGGTGCTGTTTTTAGTCTGTAATTGTTACATTTTAATTATATTTGAATGTATTGTTTTAACCAATTTCAATTCAGCTGCCATTTTGGGGTAGAAAGGCAAAGTACAAATCAAATAAATAAATGATAGTTTAATGATTGATTTATTATTCCGTATCCTCTCCCTCTCCTCCATTTTTAAATGCACTAACATATTGAAGACAAATACTTTATCAATGTAAGCAGTTTCACAGGAATACTTAGCAATTATTCAGTGCTTTTTAAGTATCCCACATTTATTAAATATTTTTATTAAAACATTTATATTCTACCCTATATCACTGGGATCTCAGGGCATCACATGCATCACAACATACGCAAACTTTTTGTAAGCCTTAACAGCCATCTTGTAAGGTAGTTCAGTTTTATCCTTTGCCCGTATTGCAGACAGAGAGCTGTGTCTGGATGTGATTGGTTTATTGTGCATGGAGCACATACATAGTCGCAGGGTTAAGAGACTCAAAGCAACTGATCTGTAGCAACTGCACTACTTACTCCAGGTCTTCTTTGATATAGAATTGAATGGAAATGCCACCCAATCTGTCAGCCTGGGACAGGTCTCTTTGTATGCTGCCCTCTGGATTTGCACGGCACACTGCAGAAATGGACTGGGGAAACTTGTTTGTATCTGAACTCACTCAAAACAGCAATTTCTGTCACTAGGACAGAGCTGAGGAAACTCTGCCCCTTCAGGTGATGTTGGGCTCCAATTCTGATCATCCCCAGCAAGCACAGCCAATAGGCAGGGAGAATGGGAGTTGGAGTTTAGCAACATCCAGAAGGCCAAGGATCCCCTGATATCAGTATTTGTATTCCCCCCATGTGAACTCTGTTCTTTGAGCGTGGAGCTCTGGTGGTCTTGTCAGAATGTTGTGCCTTCAGTCCCCCAGCAGGAGGCAGCAAAACTCTGCACCCTGGACCTGAGATTATAACCAAGAGTGTGCAACTTTGCAGTGAAAAAGAGCAATTGCTTAGTATACTTGCAAGGAGTAATTGCTTAGTGTATGGCTCCACAGAAGATATAGAGAAGAGTCCAGGTGTGACCATATTGCTTGTAGCCAGCATACCACATTTTGTGTAGGATTGATCACACTGTCATTTCTTTTAAGTTGTGTATATAAGACTGTTTCTGCTACTAACAATCAGTGAAATCCCCAAAGAGTAAAATCACGACAATGAACATCCTTTGAAATCCCAAGTCAAAGAGCCAAAATTTGTGGTGGGACAGACACGGAGTCAAATATCAGAAGCGGGCCTCTTTCATTTCATTTCATTTCATGTAATTCCTTTAATTTAATTTATTTTACAGTCAGTCATTCTGGTCAACACAGTAACAGATTCCCAGGCACAAAGAAATATAATTACACAAGAAATGCCAACCTGGGGCCGGCTGGACTCCATTCTTGAACTAAATCAGCCTCCCTCCTCTCCTCCTGGTGCCCTCCGGATGCGTTTGACTACAACTCCCACCATTCCCAGCCACGGCTAGGGATGATGGGAGTTGTAGTGAAACACATCCGGAGGGCACCAGGCGGGGGGCAGGGGAAGACTGGTCTAAATCAAAAACATGCACCATCACATTAGAGAAAAGGAGATTGCTTGGCTCTGAGGCATCACAGCCACGGTATCCTCAGCTTTAGTCCATCCGGTGACATCATCACAGCATCATTGTAAAGAGTTTTTCATCACAGTTTTAAAACAGAGAGAGGGAGGGAGAGAGATCCCATCTGTAGCCTTATCCTATAGTGACATTTGTCAAAAGTGGCATAGCACACACCCTTCTGTAACATCACAGTAGGGTTGCAGGGTTGGGGGTGGAGGTTTGATGTGACAGGACACTTTAGGATGTGAGTGGAATTTAACCCGCCTGCAGTGTGAATGTAGCTTAGCCTTTTCGGTGACATCACAAAGTCTGGGTGTGACATCACACAGCTGAAATAATAGTACTCGTTTCAACTAATAAAAGCAACAACACTAAGCTCTTTGTGCATCACATGCAGGGATACATTTTCTGGCCCAAATTCAGTTTTAGAGAAGCTCTCGGGGGGGGGGGGCTGCATTCCGATGGTGGGCGGGAGCCCAGGCAAAAGGGGAGGGGCCAAACATACCACCCTCTTTTAACTTAAACATTCTTCCTGCAAGTAACTAGGCCTTAGGAGGGTCATTTCAAAAGCCAGGAAATCACCAAACAATTGGTGGTCAGGAGAAAGGTGGTGGTGCCAAGGGAAGGGGTTTAGCAATCTGGGAAGCCCAGGAAACCCAAATTGGGACCCCAGGCAGGCGGAATTCGAACCCTGGGCCTGTGGTTTCCCACTCCTGACATAGGGCCATGGTAAGAGAGGCTCAGAATAGTCCACCATTATGCTTTGTAGTCAGGGAGCGGGTTCTTAAAGGGACCTAGACACACACCTCAGTGCGACCTGGAACCGTGGAGGACAGATGGGGGATTGGAACCCAGTTCCTGAATTCAGGCCGGGAAGCAGATAGAACAACACTCCAGGCAGATCTCCAGACAGTCAGAGGAGCCGCAGCAATCCTGCAGCATCCCGCAACCTAAGCCACAGGGGCAATTCCGCCCACCTGCTTCCCCACAGCAGCTCTCGGCCAGGGTCTCCCCTCCTTCCCCACTGCAGCAAGTCTCCAGGCAGCCCCCACAGCCCCCACAGTCCAGGGCAAGGGAGCAGAGGGACACAAACTCACAGAAGAGGCAGGCGAGGGCGCAGTGAGCGCAACGGTCTGGAACAGGAGAGAGAAAGAAAAGGATTAGGGACAGAGGATCCTGGAATCTCACCACCCAATTTCCTGCACTAATCCTGCCTGCCACTCACCCCCCCTCCCACACACACACACCCTGGTGCTCTTTGTCAATTCTAACTCAGAAAGTTCTGTAGACTGAAGAACTCATGATATGCCCAAACCGTTCCTGGACTGTGCCACTTTGGACTGTGGGGTGAGAGGGGGGATTATATAGAGTTAAAAAGGTTCTTCTATTAATATTTTAAAATTTATTATTATATATAATACAATCTCATGTCAGTTTTTATACGTATTTCCAAATTCCAGTCTTTTATGTTATTATTCTAACACACTGATGGTGATTTGTATTGCCTTAAAACTTTACATAGCGTTTCCTCTTTATAATATTCCAACTAAATTATAAGATTGCACCTTGTCTTGCAATTTCCAGAGCATACCAAAAATAGATCATTTTTCAACACAACTTTTTGTTCCCATGTCTACCCAGTCTAACTTTAATAATAAGCACAGGTAGCTGTTTTGGATATAAGAGGGGAAAAAAACAAAATTCTTATTCGTGTAATATGTTTCTTAGGCTCACCAAAAGTTCACAAAAACATGTGCAGGCTTTTGAGATCCCTTCATCAGACAAGATGTTACAAAAAACAGGTAGTGGGTGAGGTGGAATAGGGAAGGGCAAATGCCCTGGACTTGATGATGAAGTCACTGTGACCCTATTTGCATGTAATGATAACCCATGGCTTAATTAACCCATGGCTTGTTGAATTATGGGTTGTCATTACATCCAAATCTGGGATTATGGTTAACTGTGGGTTGTTAACCACAAACAACCCACAAAGAGAGCCCATGTTGGGTTGTGAAATGTGGGTTGTTCAAACCATGTCATTACGTCTGAACCCAGCATCGTGAGTTGTGTGGGGGTTGTTTCATCAGGCTATAGAGGTGGCTCTTTTGTGTCACAAGGCTCCCAGGATACGGGCTGGGAGCCAGCAAGGGGGGCAGAACAAAACAACTCATTAATTGTAAAAATAACCCACAATGAATGTTTCTATATGAGGCTGCTAATTGACTGTTAACCCACTGTATCAACTTTTGCTTTTGTTGCAGTATTAAGATCCCTTCCTACTTTTCCACTACATAAACTCTAGGTTGCACTGTGGTATAGCAGAATAGCGCAAATACACAAGAGGAAATTGTGCTTTCTTTCGCTTTCACAGCACTGCATTTTTCCTACTTTAAAAAAACCTCATTGAAAGTGCTGGTTAGATACAGAAGCAAAACTAGAGGGTCATGATGCCATCTAAAGAATCTGTGAGCAACCATGAGTAGGGAATGACGAATGCATTTTAAATGTCTTGTGTAGAAAAGCCTGATGTGCTTGATTGTCTGGTGGCCAATTTGTGAGTTACCTCAATAAGCCATGGGCTAATGAAGCAGTGGTTTGCTGTTATTTGTGAACATGGTCATTGTCATGTCTGCTTGTTCAGAATCCCAGGATGAAGTAGGGGAGGAGGGGTCTGCAGACATTCAAATTAGGCTCTAGCAGGTCATGTGATGTTTCCAGGCTGGACCTGGAGCTGCCAGTAGGGTTTCTAGGAGCAAGAAAGGAGATCCAACATTATTGATTGATTGATTTGATTTGTACCCTCCCTTTCTACCAAGAAAAATGGCACTCAAGGCAGCTATTTCTCCCCTTCATTGTGTCTTCACCATCAAGTTAGATTTGTGTCTTCACCATCAAGTTAGATTCCTGCCATATTTGACCCCCACTTCTTTTTTAAAAATATCTTGCCTAATGAAGAACTCTAGAGATCTCAAAAGTAAGGACACATTTTGTGATCTTTTGGTTGGCCTAATAGATGTATTATAAATGTGAGTTTTGGAATAATTCTACCTGTTCCCAGGTCCTCATAATCCATTCTCATATTAACATGCTTTTTGCTTCCATTTACAACTCTAGCGGCCACTAGCAAGTTAATCATCATTGCCCAATCTTCTTGTGGTACCTTATTCTTCCCATATCCAAAAAGAACCATCAATGGATCAAACTTCAAATAATATCCTGCCATTTCATTGATATTTTCAAGCGCCCTTTCCCTAAAGATCTTAATACTTGGACAATAGCCAAGGATATGTAACATATCTGCTCTCGCACATCTGTACTTGGATCTCTTCGAGGCGTGAGATGCTATCTAAAAATGAGTTTCATTCTCTTTTAGATTTGAAGCATAGGTTTTCTAAGGGAACTTTCTCCCAGCTCATGGCGTAAGCTTCTAATGCAGTCTTCCCTTTTTACTGTGCAAAGAGCCTTTATGCGAAACATGCAATTCCCCCACCTGCAGTCTGAAGCCAGGGACAATATTACCATATTTATCAGCTGTTTGTCTCTTGAGCTGAACCAACAACAGGGAAGCATTCTAATAATGAAAAGACAAGTGCCAAAGTCACAACCATGTCTGTTTATTGTCTGCTTTGCTCATCCAATGTTACAGAGATCACTCTCCTTCTTGGGCTGCCTGCAATAGGCAATTAAAAAAAGAATACAATTGAAAACCATCCTTTTCCATTGTAATCTTTTTATTTGTATATGGAGCTGTGAATATAATTATTCAGATAAAGTCCATGGCTTATTGTGCTGAATATCCGACAGCTTTTAAGGAAGAAAGATTTTAAACTGGTGTGTTTTATCTTGTAGGCAGTCCCCAAAGAAGGAGAATTGTTTCCCCAAAATTGGGCTGGCAGAGCACACAACGAATAGGTACTGTGTTGTCGAATCATCACTTGTTTTGCGTTTCGTTTCTGCCTCAAAAGCCTCCCGCGTACAAGCGGGCACCTTGCTCGCTTAACCGGCAAAAAGCTGATGAGTTTCTGCAAGGAGCTTGGTATGATCTAGCAACCCAGTTCTTGGAAAACTTCTTTGCCTTCCTAGCCAGGGATATGGGTGAGGAAATGAAAGGGTAGGGAGCAGAGGAGGAAATAATGCTGAATGACTTTGTTATGGCGTGAAACTGATGGTAATGCAAGCAAAAACTAGCCAGGAGAGAGATCAGCTGGGATTCTACTTGACAGAGAATAAGAGCTGCGGATGTTGTCAAAGAACAGTGCTGGCACTAGGATTTGGAGACTTGCAAAGAGTTATTTTGTGCCACCTCTGGCCTTCAAGGGAGCTCCACGCAAAGGGAGAGTAGCAGGGATGTCACAACAGTTTGGTGGCCTTGAGACCCCGGCAAATCTCAACCTCATCACCAATTTCAGGAACTGGCCCTGTCAACTCAGACCTGTCAATCAAACTAGGAGTGCGGAACCTCTTCCAGACCAAAGGCCAAATTCCAGTTCGGAGAAGCTGTTGGGGCCCCTCATTCCAGCGGTGGGCGGAGCCAATAGCAAAAGGGTGGGGCCAAATTATCAGTATATTTTACCATAAAGCGCCTACTGGCAGTAACTAAGCCTTAGGAGAGGGATTTCAACCTGTTAGAATGGGGGGGGGGGGATGCACAAAAGATGGGAAATCAGGAAATGACTAGTGGTCAGGGGAAAGGGGGCGTGGCCATTTGAGAAACGCTATTAGGACCACAGGTGGATTTGGCCCCTGGGCCTGTAGTTCTCCCCCCCCCCCCCCCCATTCTAGCCAGGTGGGCTCCTGGTGCTACTAATTTCTACCTTCAATACAGTATTGGAGTCTTCTCCTAGAAGGACTATCTCACTCTCAACCTATAAACAGAATTGATTATTTTGCCATATTGCCCAGTACACCATTGAAAAATGTATTCAGGAAGTGAAGCAATTCAGGAAGTAAAACCATCTTTCAACAATAGTTTGTTATTAGCATGTGTTAATATGTACATTAAGAAGTTCCTGATGAAAACGATGTATAGTCAAAACGTGAATATACTGGGGTTCAGTAGGCTGACAGGTTGATATGATTATGATTTGTTATGACACTGATATGATTGTTTATAAATACAGATATTCATTTCTCTTATATTTTGATGTGTACCATCAGCTGTGATACATTTGTCATATAAGTTACATGATTATGACTGATATAGGGTGTCTTTACATTAAGGAGAAATTGCGTTGCTGTCCCAGGGCGTTTGTGTTTCCTGCTTTTATGGGCTGCATTATACGGGCAGCGAAGGGCGACCATGTGGTTTCAATTGAATTCTTCCCCTCCGTTCAGTTCCATTGAGACACTGCCATCTAGTGGTGGAAGGGCCCGCTTTTTTCAGGATGTTGCCGCTTTAAAAGTGGTTCTTTTCATGGCGGAATTTCCAAGGGACACCGTGGGAGACATCCTGGCCGTTGACAACGTCATATAAAAGACCCGCAAACTTTCGTGAATGGCCGATCACAAGCATGCAAGAAATTGCTCGTTTAGAGGAACCCATAGTTGTTAGGACATTGATATGACTGTTATAAATGGTATACAGGCATTGGAAATATTCACTCCCTTTATAATTTAACGTGTGCCTTCAGGTGCTTTATTTATAAACATTGCTTATGTCAGTTATGTCTCTTGCACCTTCTGTGTTTGTTCTGAGCTACTAACTAGAAGGCATGGTGCAGCTATTCTGTCATTTCCTCCTCAGTGAATTCTCTGGGTTAAAGCAAAAGACAGAAGCAGCACAGGAGGGTTACGAGAGGAAGACGTTGTCATCTGGACCTCCATAAATTTCTGTGAACGAGGTGGAGAGATAGCGCCATAAAAGCCTTGTCCGGAAGCACCATCAGGGTCAATCTGGATGTGGTGTGTCCTATCCAGTCCTGCTGGCCTGCAAATAATCTGATCCCGCAAGGACAACAGCGCACCAAACCTCTGGCTCAAAACCAGCCCAAGCGTTGCTCACCCGGCCATGAAGATCCCAGAAGACAGTGAGATTAGTAGGAAGCCTCTTCGGGAGTCTGGGTTAGTCAGTGGTAGCACAGCTCAGACATTTCTAGCGCCAGTTCTAAGCAGTCGCCAGTCTGGTAGCAGAGCTCCAGAACTGGCCCCTCAGACCTGCAGCAGCAGCAGCAGCAGCTGCAGCAGCAGCCCTGGGCATCAGAGCAAAGTCCCTGAAGCTTTGAGCTGCAGGCCAGCAGAGGAGAGCAGGAGCACAAGGACCCAGACAGAAGGTGGAGGATGTCAGAAAAACGGCAGAAGAGACAGGCCAAGAGGAGGGTGGCACACAGCTCTGTGGAAAGGAAGGAGAAGGTGAAGGCAGAGATAGCTTTGCTGGATGGCTGGTTTGGAAACAGCCCTTCAGCATTCATTTCAAATATACCTTTCCCCGTCAGATCTAACTCTGAAAATGCCAGCCATGCATGTTTGCAGCACAAGGTGATACCAAGGGAAATGAGAGGGGAAGTGGGGCCATTCCACCAGCCCTGCTGACAGACTTGATGTTTATTTATTGCATTTATAGCCCACCTTTTTCCTCCAAGGAACCCAAGGCGGCATACATAATCCTCCTCTCCATTTTATCCTTGCAACAACAAGCCTGCAAGGTAGGTTGGGCAGAGACTGGTCCAAAGTCACCCAGTAAGCTTCCATCGCCGAGTGGGGACTAGAACTCGGATCTCCCGACTCCCAGTCAAACACTTTAGCCACTGCACCATACTGGCTCCTCCTCTTCCCTCCCCATTCCTTTTTCCTTGCGTGTCATTTTAGATTGTAAGCCTGTAGGCAGAGGCTGTTCTGTCTTACTGGTTATTTGTAAACCACTCCGAGAACCTTGTTGGCTGAGAAGTGGGCTAAAAATACTTTAAATAAATACATAAATAACCCAGCCAGCTATGGATTGGGTCTGATTGGCTGGTACAAAGCCATCCCTGGGACAATTTTGCAATTATTTTCACATATTTGTTTATTTAAACACAAAAAAGGGGGGCAATGAAGAAACAAAATGAGGGGAAACCTGTTTCAAACATCAGGGGAAAGGCAAGACCAACTGCTGAATCAGCAATCGAATTTGCTAATAGACACATCCGTTATTTCAGATGAGAAACAGGGAGGAAGACAGGCTCACGTTGCAGCTGAGGGACCTGCTTCAAGTCCTCTTTTTATATTACGACTGTCTCCATTTCCTCCTCTCTGGGTGAAGACAATTAGGCATGTCTGGTTTCAGCCACTTAAGCTCATTAAGCACTAAGTGATGGCTAGCTAAGAGCCGCTCTACCCGTCCAGAGTGATGCATGGCACAGCCCTGCTGGAACGGGTACCACTTAAGACCACAAGTGGGGGATTGCAGGCTTAAATGCCCCCCTGGGTAAATTGTACCCTGCCCTTTAAACCCTCTGCTTCCCAATGTGGGTTGGCTAATGATTAAAGAGCTCTTTCCTGTCTCAGTCGGAGTGCAAAATAAACAGGAGGTCTCTTTTGCAATTTACATTGGGGACGAAGGGGTTAAATAATAATATTTAACCAGACACTGGCCCTCAGCCTATTCTACCTCACAGGGTTTTTGTGAGGATCAAATGGAGAGGAGGGGACAATGTAAGTCACCTTGGGTTCCTTACGAGAGGATAAGATTTTTTTAAACAATCCTCCCTTCACAGAGGCCATCCCAACCAACTTGCCTTGTGAGCATGAGAGGATGAGGGAACTCTATCATAGCCATCTCTTGGGGGGGTGGAGTTACAGTTTTTAATTTTATACACACACACACACACACACACACAGAGAGAGAGAGAGAGGCTGAATTCGGACAACACAATAAGCAACGGGCGGGGGGGGGGAGAACAATCGTAAGTTGTATTGACTATCGTGTCATCCGAGTGCTGCCATAGTCAACTCAGCGCTGATCCTAATCCACACCACAGTTGATTATTTATTACCATGTTGTGTGGGGAGTACCCCCTAGATGAACAACTGTAAAGTTGATTATTACCCCACCATTGACTATCGTGTTGTCCGGATTCAGCCACTCTCTCTCCTTTATTTCTTGTGTGTTATGTCTTTAGATTGTAAGCTTCAGGGCAGAGACTGTCAGGCTACTTATTTTTGTAAGCAACTCTGGGAGCCTTTTTCAGCTAAAGGGCGGGGTATAAATGTTGGACGTAAGTAAAAATTAGGGCACAAGCCTGGCTGGGGCAGGGTGGGAGTTGTAGGGTGTTTTTCAGTCTAAACATGCATAAGATGGAGCCCTTAGTTGCTGATCTTAGATGGCACCTAATTCTATCAATCAAAAGGCGGCTCTTCTGTCTTTCCCTCCTTAATGGACTTTTTGCAGTAAGGAAAAGGACGGAATAAGCAGGGCTAGGGGGTGGGGGGGGGGCACATGAGGGATTTACAAATGGAAGATGACATTCTCTGTTTGAGGCAGGGAGCTTCAGAGACTACATCACCTGGAAGCAGCCGTAGTCTCAGGGCCTTCTCAAATGATTATAAAACACACTTTTAGAGTGCTTAATTGCAACAAGGTACAGAAGGGCAGAGAATGCTGATGGACAGAGCCTCTGTTGAAGTTCACACCACTTGGCAGGCGCTTTAAAGGCATTTGTCCCTGCTTCAGAGTGAGCAGCTCGCCTGTATAATAAGGAGAGGGCCCTGCCTAAAGTTTCTGTTGCTGCTCAGAGTGGAGCGGAGAGATCGAAAAGACCTGTGCCGGGAGTACTGGCTTGCATGGGAAGGTGTTCAGAGATGCGCCGTGTCTATACGCCGTGTCGCTCCACCTCCCCGTTCCCCCAAAACACCGCAGCATTGCTGCTGCGAAGTGGCACCAACAGAGTTACACGGCAAGAAGCCGTTTTCAGCTGGAGCCTCATCTTTTCCCCTTGGCGGTGGGGGAGAGAATGATCAAGCAGGGTGTGTGTGGGCATGGATCTTCCTAAAACCTTTGCCCCATTTTGAACGAAGAGCAGAAGGGAGCATTTTGGAGTGGTGGGAGGTTAAATGTTGCAGCGTGCAATCCCCCATGAAAAGCACCCCTTTGTGACAAAGAAGCAGACTGAAGGAGAAATGGCAAATTTGAAAGAGCTGAGAGAGACGGCCAGGGATTACAGGGTACCATTCTGTTCCCCATACAAGACTGTGTGGAGCAATATTCACACGAATGGGGTGTTACACTTGGAAGAACTGCTGCGCCCAGGACAAAACTCACTCTCCGCCCCCAACTCTGGCATCCTGAAAACTTGCTGGGTGCTCGGGATGCTTCGGAGCAATCAAAAAAGTTGCTGTAAAATGACACTGCAAAAAAAAAAAAGCAGTTTCGGGGGAAAGCCCGATGTGGCTGTAAGTTGGAGGCTGTGTCATTTAAACAATGCAGCGCCACTGTGCAGCTAGGACAGGGTATACAGAGTGTATAGACAAGCCCATGGTTAATTGGGAGGGGGTGTACCCTTGGGATCAGAGCAGTGGTGAAGTGGAGCCTGGGCTTGCGAGCATGATGCGCTGCCACATTTAGATCCGCAGGGGCGCTGACGTCATCTCCCACCCCCACCCACCCGCCCTATTCCCTCTGACCTTAGCTGCAATCCTCATAGTACCTTGGGGGTGGGATGGGGATTGATTTTCTCTGCAACAACATATAGTTGTGAGCTATTTCTGTTGTAACGCACAATATTTGGGGGGTGGCCTGGTCTTGAATGGGCCATTCAGGCCCAATAGGTTTATAGATGTCCTGCTCCTGGTCGAGATGAAAACTGCTAGACCTGGTTTATTGACGGGGATAAACACTGCTGCCTTAATTTTTGGGCTCTCCTTGGGGGTGTGGCTATGGGGGGTTGTCATGATGAGCATCTGCACTTCAGAACTGACCACAAGAGACTAAAGAGGGAGGCAAATGAGAAGAACCTGGAGGCCAGCTGCTGATTTATCCTGATCTGAGTCCTTGCTCCCACCTCCGTCTAGAGTTTGCCTGTGGGTTTGATTTCCCATTCTTGCTTCTAGTTCTTGACCCAGAAACTCCAACTGCCCTGTTTGGAGCCCATTGCCTCCCATTCCTCAGATGTGCTAATCCTTCTGCCGCCCCGGCGCCGCCCTGGCTCCTCGCAAGCACTCACCATCCCCAGCCACCTCCTGGATCTGAGAAGCCGTAGATTTACAGCTCTTTCTACTGCTGTTGGTGCAGACGGAGGTGGTGGACCCGATGCGCTGTTTTGGGGGGATCTGCTGTGGCTGCTGCCTCACAGATGCCTGGGGCGCCCCACAGCCATTGGTATAGTAGGCATGATAGAGGGGAACCTTCCCCTGCAGGAAAGGGGAGCTGGGGATGCCGGCGACGGTTGAATGAGGGAGCTCTGAAAAGAAATGAGAACAAATGAGAGCCTTTCTATTGTCCACCCGTTATTCCTCACTCATGGTAGTTCAGAGCTTCCCCCGTGCTTTATTATTTTTATGAACTTTTATTTGTGATATTTATATATCACTAAATATAATAAAATCTCTAAGAGGTGCTTTGCAACTGTTATCGTAGTTTTTTCTTTCCTAATGAGAAAGGTCTGGTATTTTTCTCAGTGGCGTGATAGAAGCCTCGTGCAGTTGTGTAATTCTGCTATACTGCAGCGCCACCTAGTGGTTGCGTAATGGAACATATGGAGAGGCAGAGAAAGAAAAAACCCATTTAAAAAGCATGTGTAAAGGAGTTGATCTTAACCCCACAAAGAATCCAGAAGCCTCGGTAAAAGTGCGGGTTAAAAGCCTCAGGTAGAAAAGCCCGGATGAGAAGCCTGGTGGTGCATGGTTGGCTTCTGATGGAATGGGCTCTAGCCAACCTTAGCTTATGCCGCAGTAATAGCACCAATGGAAACTTCCCTCCTGGAACTAAAGCGTGTTTCCCAACAAAGGACTGCTAGAGCAACAAACCAAAAAGCATTGTGCAGCCGTACCATTTTTGTCTTTTCTTAATGGATTTTATGCAGTAGAAAAAAATATATGGAAGTAGTAGGGAGAAAACACGGGAATGTTATGTGGAGTTCAGCGTTGCCTGGAGCCCACAGTAAAATTCTGTGAATGAAGCAGGATGAGGGCACATTAAAAGCCTCCTCTGGAAGCATCCCAGGAACAGCTTTAGGGAGAGGGCTGTTTTTGTTGGGACCATGGTGAGCGGGAGGGAGGTCCTGATCCCATTCTCCTCCTCCTCCTCTCCCCTGTGGCGGCTATTGACATTTTTAAAACTATGCGTGTTAATTGTTTTCGCGCAGTTAATGCAACATGTCGATCGAGAGGCCACAGGACTCTTCTTAACACGACGCAGGCAGACTCAAAGCGCATAAAATCAATGCACGGGCAGGAGGAGAAGAGTAGGGAACACCATCCCCCGGGTACAGATCAAGAGTACAAATCCTTCATGCGCCCAGCTGTAGCGAGTGGCAGAAGCTCAACGCATAAGGTTTGATCAAGATGTAGAGGTCTCTAGTAAATAAATAATTGACCAGCACAGGGGAATACAGACCATTACGATAACCTAATAAAATCAAGATCTCTGTTTGGGAGCTTGGTTATTAGCTCCTTTCCCAAGCCTGCCACATTTCACCCCTTACCATTTTCAGCTTTCCCTGCTAGCTGGGTGAAAGGAAGGAGGGACGAATCTTCACTGGAATTAAATCCCGCAGGCACGTATATCTGGTTTTCAGAGAAACGGGTGTTTCCAAAGGATTCCTGATGCTCTGGCAATGGAAAGAAGAAGGAATTGCCCTCAAACTGATACTCGTCTCTCCTTTCTTACAGATGCCTGACTTATGTGATGGATTACAATTCCCATCACTCCCTGGTGATGGGAGTTGTAGTCCAACATGTTTGGAGTGCACCAGGTTGGGGGAAGCTGCTCGGAACGATGCATCGTTTCGGGAAGGAGGGGAAAGTACAATTTAGGGAAGCGTGGAGTGGAGAAAGTATTTCTGTATTTTGCCTTGTAATCGTGAATAAGTCTAGGGAAAGGCTTTTGAACCTTGCTGCAAATCTTGCCACTCCTCAACCCAAGTGTCTTTGTTGTCACCCCCTCACCACTCCAAAAAAGGCTGAAACATGAGGAGATTTAATTCTTTGGTCCTGCTCTGGCCCTGATTTGGATTCCCCCTACCCCATCTGCAGCTGCTAAATAAGCAATCACGCAATTACTAATTGCACAATTGTGGTCACATCTGTTTTTGGTTCTCATTATCTCAGCCTCATTTCAAACTGCTTCTCCCTCCCTCCCTCTTCCCTCCCTCCCTCCCTCCCCCCCCCCCACACACATACACATACACACACACACGCAGAGTGATCTCAGTATAGACCTCACCGGCCCTACCGTTAGGTAGATCAGCCCTACCGTTAGGCAGAGTGAAGTAGTAGCCTCAGGTGGCAGAAGTTGGGAGGTGACAGCAAGATGTCAGAGGAGCAAGATATGTGCCAGGCGGCCTGCCTTTGCCCCCTAAGCTAGCCTGCTGCCTTCAGGTGTAGTGGTGCACACTATCCCATTAACAGCATTGAAGAAAGATTCAACAGCCAGACCAGTCAGTTTTTGTACATGGAAGGCCGGGCGCCATCTTGTCCTTTGCCTCAGGCAGCAAAATGCCTTGGGCTGGCCTTGCACACCTTGCAGATGGATTGTCCATGAATGGAAGCTTCCCCAGCTAATAGCCCCCACTGAGGAAATATCAACCAACCAGCTTAATAAAGATGACCTGTCCCTGATACAGGACCCTTTGCAGATTTAATTCTGCTGCAGTCCTCATGGTCCCCATGACTGTTTCTTCTGTCCCAGTGCTTCTTATTTTATACATGAAGCACCCATATTGAAGAGCAGCTTCTTCTGAAGGAAGAGGTAGATGTTCTGAGGCAAACACAGGATGGAACAGGAGCATTTGCAAGGGGAATATCAGGGTGGGGGTGCTTAACCCGCCTCCTGCCCATCAATTATCTCCCCCCCCCCAATCATCTCTGATTTCAGGTGTTTCCTCAGCTGCGCTCCAAGATTGGAAATAAACCCAGCGGGGAAGGGTCAGGTACCCCACCACCCCTCCAACTTGCCGCTTCTGCCTCAGCAAACATGAATCTGACTTTATACAAATCTATGATGTGGCCACACTTAGTGGTCACTACACCTAAAAAATTTTTGTAGAGCTGGAAAAAGTGCAGAAAGGGGCAACTAAGACGATCAAGGGATGAGCCTCTCCCCTATGAGGGAAGGTTACCACAGCTAGGATTGTTTCGCTTGAAAGAAAAGGCGAGTAAGGAGAGACACCATAGAGGTGTGGAAACAGTGGATATGGACACGTTTTTATCCTTCTCCCATAATACTAGAACCCAGGGGGGGGAGTCATCCCATGAAGCTGATTGGTGGGAGCTTTAGGATAGATAAAAGGAAGGACTTCTTCACACAGCACAGTGTTAAACTATTGAATTTGCTACCACAAGACACAGTGATGGCCACCAATTTGGATGGCTTTAAAGGGGGGGGGGTAGGCAAATTCATAGAGAAGGCTAGTCCTGATAGCTATATACTATTTCCAGTATCAGAGGTACCAGTTGCTGGGAAACATGGGATGTTGCGCTCATGTCCTGCTTGTGGGCTTCCCATGGGCAGCTGGTTGGCCACTGTGTGAACAGAACGCTGGACTAGGTGGACCCTTGGTCTGATCCAGCAGGGCTCTTCTTCCATTCTTAATCTGGAAACCCATTTTTTGCCAGGGTAATAATTTACACTGGATAATGCACAGGCACAGCACTGGATAATGCGTATACGGTGCTTCCCTTACAAAACAAGAGGTGCCAGGACTCAAGCTCACCATCAGGAAGGAACTCATGTTCTCTGACCTGGAAGACTCTCCACCTAACACCAGATAGGTGGGAAGTGGTTGTGGAAGGGACAGACAGATTGGATTCCTGCACCACCATGTACCCCTATGCACGTCTGATGGAAATGAAAAAAGGCTCAGCTTCCCAGTTGGATTGTTCTTCAGGTTATTTAGTGAGAGGAAAGGGCCATTTTGATTTTCCAACTCCTATGTCGTGGGCCGGTAGCTGGCCACGGGTTCTACTTTACATAGACCAGCTCTCTAAGTTGAAGCTTTGTCAGAGGACAATCCTCTATTTCAAGATGTCCTCTATCTGAATGGCTCTCCAGCCCAAGTTTGGTTTAAAGATAAAGAGCCATAAGAAGACACTGTAAGAAGGGAGGGCAGCAGAGGCATTGAAGTTACCCACACATTTGGACAGCAGACTGAGGAGGGTCACCTGGTCATAGTCTGCCCTGCTATGGGGAGATGGATTGTATTTCTATTTAAAGTATGATTCTTTCTAAATGTGCACCTAGACATATAAATTAGAATATGCTATACATGCAAATTAGCAAGTGCTACACATAAATTAGCACATGCAAATTTTATGCAAATCTCTGTCCTCTGTTGCCCTAGCGAAATGCACTTCTACTTTTGAGGGAATAGATAAGTGACCACCTAGGAGTCAACTTTGCGTCCAGCCAACACCTGAGGCAACGTCACGAAATGTGCAACGCTAGACTTTATTCAACTGCCTATCCAGCAACTCTCAGCTTTCCTGCAGCATGCAAGCTGTTTAGGAAACTGTGCCCTATTGAGAAGCATACAAAAATGCAATAATAGCTTCCATAACTTTAAATGAATAATGCAGAATCTGATTAATTTCCCCCTCATAGATGCCATAATAAAAGCTATAATTAAAAAAACTGAATTAAAAGGCACTTAATAGAAGTCTAATCGCCCTTATGAATTAATGCTAATTATGATTTCAGGCTTCTCTATAGAGAAGTGTTGCCGTGCATGTCTCATCCAATGACAAATCATAGCTTTAAATCCTCAAATCACTTACCATAGATTAGTCCCACTGGCTTCAATAATAGCACTTCCTCTAAGTAGTTTGAGAAATGTGCCACTACAAAATAGCTATACAATGCAGACACTATCATTTTTCCCGGGGGGTGGGGAGGGGGAATTGTACAGCCATCAAATCCCTCTTGCTTCAAGAAAAAAACGCTCTTTCCCAGCACTGGGAGTGCTAAATGTAGTTGCTGGAAATATAGTGACTCCTGCCTCTGCATGCGCCGCTCTCCTCCAGTGTCTTGCTACGGAGATGTCGTTTGTCACAGAAAGCCAGGCCAAGACATTTTCAGTGCCTGAGGTAGAAAATCCAAATGGCACCTTCATTCCATTAATCCACGGTCAGGCACAATTTCTTTTCATTCCACCATGTGCTGAGGAAGGCAGCTGCCATGCTCTCCAGCAATTCCTGTTCATGTCAACAGGACTTGTGGGGCAGGAGGGTTTCCTTGGTGGATTGTATTCAGCAGGTCTAGAGATAGGAAGGGCAAGGAAAAGAATGGGGAGGGAAACCAGAAAAAATTGGGGATGATGACATTTTTTCCCTGGGATTTTTGGAAAGGAGAGAGAGAATGGCTGAATTTGGACAACACAATAAGCAACCGTGGGGGGGGGGGGGAAACAATTGTCAGTTGTCTTGACTATCTTGTCGTCCAAATGCTGCCATAGTCAACTTAGCGCTGATCCTAATCTACACCACAGTTGATTATTTATTACCATGTTGTGTGGGGAGTAACCCCTAGATGAACGACTGTAAATTGACTACCGTGTTGTCCGAATTCAGCCAATGTGTGTGTGTGTGAATGTGTGTGTGAGAGAGAGAGAGAAGGAAGGAAGGAAACAAACATAGTACCTGAGCAATCCACCAGGTTTACCTGTAACTCAGAAGACTTTACACTGAATGAGATAGATATGTTTCTTACCGGAATCTGTCATGTTTTTGGTAGAGTCCACTGTGTCTGTCCTGGATTCTGTATTTGCTCCATCAGTCCTGTCAGGTACACCTGAGTTGGTGGCTGACATCTGGGATCTATTATATGGATAAGAGCGGGGGAAAGAGCCCTGAGAGTCATTTCTCACATTTGATGATGCTCAGGCTGTAGGCTGACCAGATAAAATCCAGGACAGGGCTCATGTACCTTAACAGTTGTAGAGAAAAGGGAATTTCAGCCAGTGTCATTTGTATGCAATTAGTTCCTGGTGAAATTCCCTCTTCATCACAACGTTTAAGGTTGCAGGGGCCCTGCCTTCTTTTGTATATGGTCACTCTAGTATAGTGCCTGCACCTTTAACAGTTGTGATGAAGAGGGAATTTCACCAGGAACTAATTGCATACAAATGACACCTGATGAAATTCCCTTTTCTCTACAACTGTTAAAGTTACATGAGCCCTGACCTGGATTTTATCTGGTCAGCCTAGCTCAGGCCCAAACAGTTCCCTCTCCACCCATCGTCTCTCAACTTTATTTATCTATACGTATTAAGTGGCAACATTTCTAGGCCATCCCCTGTTAACAAAAAGCCCTCAGGCTTCCTATTTGCTGTAAAAACACCAGTTTTAAGATTGTTGCAAAGTAGATAGGTGACCTGAAAGGGATTTTTAGCCTCTGCAAGCCAAGACAGCTGCCTCCCTCCCTGAAAGAAAAAAGAAAGAGAGGCTGAAGCAGCTGCAAATGGGAGGTAAGAATAACACTGACCAATCTTACAAGGTCATCAGAAGCATTGCTGTAAAGTGCTAGGAACACTTGAAAAATGTGCTACAAAGGTTTTATCACCTTCCCCAGCCTCCCCCAGGCTAGTACCCTCCAGATGGGTTGGATGGCAAGTCCCATCACTCCCAGTAAGCTGGCTTTGGACGATGGAACTTGCAGTCCAATACGTCTGAGGGCGCCTGCTTGGGGGAAGGCTGCTCCACACGATGGCTGTATTATTAGGCTTGTAAATTGCTGCTCGCCTATATGGTAACTAAGCACCCTCTCTAGGCTACCAGCAGGGGGGAAAATGTCATTTGGAAGCGTTACAATTCTTTTTCTCCTTCAGGCCATCAATATACTTCAATTGGCTATCATAGGATATGTGTCTGGAGGAAAGCAGGCTAATAAGAAAAGAAACAAAGTAAGTAAGCTAGAAACTTGGTGGACATTTTCCAGGCTGATTATCATTGTTGCCAAGTACATCAGACTACAGATGGAACAGAATGATGGTTTCCATTCACCAACACATACAGCACAATCCCATGCATTCTTACTTGGGCGATAAGACCCTTTGTATACAACAGGATTTACTCTCATGTAAGTGAGTATAGGATTGCAGCCATAGTCTTGGGAGTTGCTTTTAAGCCCTTGTCCTGCTCCTGAGAATGCAAAATAATGTACTGAACTAGGGTGACCAGATAAAATCCAGGTCAGGGCTCATGTAACTTTAACAGTTGTAGAGAAAAGGGAATTTCAGCCAGTGTCATTTGTATGCAATTAGTTCCTGGTGAAATGCCCTCTTCATCACAACAGTTAAAGTTGCAGGGGCCCTGCCTTCTTTTGTGTATGGTCACTCTAGTATAGTGCCTGCACCTTTAACTGTTGTGATGAAGAGGGAATTTCACCAGGAACTAATTGCATACAAATGACACTGGCTGAAATTCCCTTTTCTCTACAACTGTTAAAGTTACATGAGCCCTGACCTGGATTTTATCTGGTCAGCCTATACTGAACAGAGTGGCTCTGGGCATGTCCAGAGAGCTTTTGTCTTTCCAAAGCCCACACATCTTGCAGCTTAGGGAACGAGGCTTCTAAGTCAATGAGGCTTTTCAGAAGAATTGAGCCCCAATACCTACTTATTTTTTAAAATTTCTGGGTAAAATTTGATCTTCTGGTCAGGGCTGGTCCAAAACATAGTATCCAAGGCCATTGAGGTTATCTGGCACCTGAGGCAGAAAATTGCATGAGCACTTGTCCCCTCTCTGGCAGTAAAAATAGAATAATAATAAAAAATTAACTATTTGCTGCCCATTCATGGCACCAAAAATCAGCTGCCTGAGACTGCTGCCTCACTCTAGCTAACAGTAGGGCCAGCCCTGCTTTGAATTGGTAATTTGAAAGGGGGCTGATAGTGCAATCCTAAGGATGTCTAAGTAAGTTCCACTGAATTAAGTTGGACTCCCAGGTATCTGTGTATAGGACTGTGACCTGAGTTTGCACAAGGCCTGACAGGACAGGACCTCATGAGAAATCTTCTCAATCATCCCAGAGTCCAGGATCAAGTTGCAGGAAGCCAGATTCTGGTTGGACATCAACAAAAACGTCCTGACTGTTAGAGCAGTACGCCAATAGAAGCAATTACCTAGGGAGGTAGTGGGCTCTCCCACACTAGAGGCCTTTAAGACGCAGCTGGACAGCCATCTGTCAAGTATGCATTAAGGTGGATTCTTGCATGGAGCAGGGGGTTGGACTCGATGGCCTTATAGGCCCCTTCCATCTCAACTATTCTATGCTTCTATGAAATAATAGGGTCTCCATTCCCCAATCTGGTGCCCTTCAGATGTTTTAGTCTACAGCTCCCAGGATTCCTGATCATTGCCCATGTTGTCTGAGGCTGATGGGAGTTGAGGTCCAAAACACTTGGAAGGCTCCAGGTCGGGCAAGATATTCTACAACACCTCACAACTGGTTGGCCACCATGTTCAGTGCTTAGGTCTTCTGCTCCCTTATTTCAACATTTATAGCTGATCAGACCCTTGCAGCGTCTGCACCTTGGAGAGTTCCTTTAGAGTTCTGACTGAAACCCGGAGCAGATTCACGGCCCCCCTGACATCGGAACCACTGAGACAAGAACAGGGGTGCCTTGCAGGGAATTTCAGCTCCCAGCCATACTGGGGATGGAACGCAAGCTAAAACTGGACCTTCAAAACCAGACTTCCCCATCCTGGCACCCTTCAGATGTTTTTGACTACAACTCCCATGCTGGCTGGGGATTATGGGAGTTGTAGTCTGGCTCCAGGTTGGGAAAACAGTCTGCTCTGTCGAAGGGAGAGGTCAGCTGCCCCTGGAAGCCTGGAGGGCAGCAAATCTGGCGCTCTCTTTTTCTAGCCAAATACTACCACCAATCTGAAACTGGAAACGGAGATGGCTCCATTAGCACTAACGGCCCAGTTGCAATCAAGGCATTTGGACTGAAGCCTACTGATGAACTCGTCAGCTTCAAATGTACGGCATCTATTTCAATTTCGCCGGGTTATATTATCGGATTGTACAAGTGCGGCAGGGAAGCTGGGCTGGTAGAGATGAAAGGCGCAAGGGCCTCAGAGGTGAGGCGGCTGCTGCTGGGTTGCGGTTTCCTGAGCTTTGCCCATCCTCCTAACCAACCCAGTTCAGTTCAAAGCCCTGGGAGGGGGGGAGAAACAGGAAACAACAGGCCCATTAACCTCCCACCCTACTGGGACTAGAATAACAGGAGAAGGCAAAACAGCACGAACAAAAGTGTAGGGCCTGGGAGGGGGGCGAACTCCTGGGTTTTAGGGGCAGGGTTGGACTGCATACTTTTAGCAGGCTGGAGTGGAGAGGGTACGAGTCCAGGCATAACACTGCCAACATTTGTTCTGGTAGGGGTTGTGTGCCTTTAACAGATGCAAGCCAGGCAGGAATTTAATAGCAGAAACTTTTCCAGATAGGGAGACACAGAGACAAGGAAAACATCCGCCTCCTCAGTTCTTGTTTGTTATTTATTTAAGTTGTTTGTTTGTGACATTTATATCCTGCCTTTCCTCCAAGGAGGCGGCATAGGTGAGCCTCCTCCTCATTTTATCTTCACAACAAGCCTGTGAGGTAGGTTAGGCTGAGACTCAATGTCTGGCCCAAAACAACCGGTGAGCTTCATGGTCTTGTGCGGTCTTCTGAGTCCCAGCGCATACTGGATGTTATGCCAGTTTTAAAATTAGGTGAGTTTGGACAGGGAATGGGTTTTTTTGATTTTTTTTTTTTTTAAGCAACCCTCCCTAAACAGTACATTCTTAACTCTCCCATTGAAATCAAGGAATTTTCAAAGGGCTTTACTTTGACCAGACTGTGCCCAGCTTTTCTAGTTTTAGATTGTGCTCCGTACTTCTATATTTCCATCTCTAACTTGATTCGTAACGAACGAACAAAACGCGAACAAAACAGCTTGGTCTTTGTTAAGGATCTGCTTTAAAGTGGCTCATTTTATGGCAGCAAGGTAGCCACCATCCTTCTGGATAAGGATATGGAATAGCCTTCCCACTCAGGTGCCCTCTAGATGTTTCAGACTTCAAGTCCCATCATTAGGATGACCATATGAAAAGGAGGACAGGGCTCATGTAACTTTAACAGTTGTAGAAAAAAGGGAATTTCAGCCAGTGTCATTTGTATGCAATTAGTTCCTGGTGAAATTCCCTCTTCATCACAACAGTTAAAGTTGCAGGGGCCCTGCCTTCTTTTGTATATGGTCACTCTAGTATAGTGCCTGCAACTTTAACTGTTGTGATGAAGAGGGAATTTCACCAGGAACTAATTGCATACAAATAGCACAGGCTGAAATTCCCTTTTCTCTACAACTGTTAAAGTTACATGAGCCCTGTCCTCCTTTTCATATGGTCAGCCTACCCATCATCCCCAGTCAGCTTGGCCAATGGCCAGGTCTTCTGGGAGTTGTAGCCCAAACTATCTGGAAGACACTGGGTTGGGGTACGCTGATATGGAGTAACCAAGCTTATGATGAAGTAGGCTATTGCTTGCCAAACGTAGATGCCACTATCAACCAGTTTATCTCTAAAAGTACCATGATGCTTTTTGTATTATGGCTAATATATCCACCCCCTTATTGACACACCACCCAGAGGCTGGCCAGCACCATGATAGCACACACAGTTCAAGGCTTTTGCTCACATTATGGGTACTTCCAGGAGAGAGGGCTCCTAGCACTATTAATCCAAAGCCATTGAGCAGAAATGCCTTTTTTTCGTAACAGATTTTCTGCGGTATGAAAACAGATGGAAGGAGCCGTGTGAGACAATGTTGTCTGGACTCCTCTGATATTCTGTAAATAAGGCAGGCTGACAGCACTATGAAAGCCTCATCCGGAAGCACCCTATATCAGTACAATATTTACCTCACAGCTTTTGCCAGCTGTCCCCATGCACAGTGTTGTGGATTCCCACTCACTTGCTTCTGGTAAGCCACTATTTTCAGGTAGTATTGAGAGTATTTGGAGGAAAACACAAGTCACACCTCTACCTTTGGGAGCTCTTCTGCAAGTTTTTTTTTTTAAAGAGAAAAAAGCAGATCCTCCTGTTTTATCCAATACCCTGGTCAGTTGGTGACCTGGGCGTGAAGACTTCTCTTCTAGTCCATGGTTGTGCGTTATGTGTCCTATCATCCTTTCTGTAACTTCCCCCCTTCACAGAGGTACATTTTGTCAGGACTGTTTGCAGCAACAAAATCTGGTTTAAAATCATAATGGCTGTTTTAATGGTCATCATCATCATCATCATCATCAAATTTATTAAAGTCAATAGACCATAAACCACTGTTTTGATGGTCTATCAACACAATCATGTATTTGGACGTCCCACAAACAATGGGATCACATTAAGGAAGAGTAACCCCATGGCTATGGCGCTAGTTCCCTCATTGTGCAGAAAACCAAAGTAGAAAAAGAGGTGGCAGTGGCTTTTATCCTGAGGTGAGAGAAATAAATAACTCTTTTAAACCAAAATGCTTTGGCTGGCAGCTTTTGGGTGCCATACAGGGTGACAGACTGAATACATGGCACAAACCAGACTCTGCTGCCAAAATACTACTACTAATAATACTAATAATAATCTTTAAAAAGAAATGATAACAAACTAGCTCTGCACACCTCAGCACACTTACAAAAGACAAATGCATACAGACACACAAAGGGAGGCCCTACCACAACATGCCAACTTCCAGGCTTGTGTCAAGAAGAAAACTCTTAGGGGTGCCTTCGTAGAAATAGCTGCGGGGATCAAGGCTGAGGGGACATTACAGACACAAATATCAGGGTGAAGTGTAAAGAACTGAGTATTAAGAAGGCAATCTAGCCAGTAAAGACTCCAAGAGGATCTATGTTCAGTTTAAATCCTAATTTACCTGCAAGGCAAGCAGCTCAGACCACAGGAATGGACACTGGCTTCGCTTTTCACGCTTCCACGGCCCTTTGCCACGCTCTCCTATTGCAAGCAGTACACACTTTCTGTTTGGCACAGGCTCCTCTCGGTCTGCCTTTCACACTCGGTCCATTCCAGAGTAGCTGATGCTCCAACTCATCTGTCGTCATCACATCCTGATTGTAGCTCAGCCTGACAGCTGGGGCGGGAAGCAAATCAGATGGAGTAGCCACTCCCATCCCCCTGCCTTGGTACTGGGCCGGGCTGGGGTCCAGGGAGTGGGCGGGATGGGTTCGGTCGAAAGGAGCTGTTTTATCTCCACAAAATTCCATCAGACTTGGAAGCTGCTCCACCCAAGATGTCACTGAATCTCAGTGCCTGCTGGAATAATAAACTGCTGCCCTCTACTCCAGAAGGGCCAGTTATGATCACAGCTACACCTCCTTACTGTTCTCCTGGTATAGAACAGAGTCACCTCAAGCCGTTCTGCCGCCTTACACAAGTTAACCTTTGCATCTTGCTATTGTGTTGAAGGTCCTTTTGGGGGGGGGGGGGTGTTCCAACATTTTATATATATGAGATTTCATAAAGAGTTCCACACTTTACCCTTTTATAAATTGCATAGTTTAAGGGGAGTATGGAAAAATAGTAATTGTTGCAATAAGAATACAATGCAATGTATGCAGATATTCCTTGTCTAGAGGGCGATGGAGGCAGGTTTTTTTAAAAAACAGGGTTCCATTGTCCAATGCGAGGCAGCTCATTTGGAGGTGGAAATATTACCTACCATTTATATCTTGCACTGTCAATGAAGCACTCCAGATACTTTGCATTACAGTAACCATAACAACAGCTCCTTAAGGCTGTCTGTCTCACTCTTACGTGGTTTGGGACCACAATACCTGATGGAACACCTTTCCCGACATGAACCTACCCGTACACTATGCTCAACATACAAGGTCCTCCTCCGGGTGCCTACTCCGAGGGAAGCTTGGAGGATGGCAACAAGGGAGAGGGCCTTCTCTGTGGTGGCCCCCCAATTCTGGAATGACCTCCCTGATGAGGCCCGCCTGGCGCCAACACTGTTATCTTTTCGGTGCCAGGTCAACACTTTTCTTTTCTCCCAGGCATTTTAACAGCTCAAGTTGAGGTTTTGATTGACATTGTGGCCAGGTTTAACAGTTTAAAATGTTTTGAATGTCAGCTGTTTTATGTTTATGGTTTTAAATTTTGTATATTGTCTTTTTAGTATTCAATATTTTAATTTTTGTAAACCGCCCAGAGAGCTTCAGCTATGGGGCGGTATATAAATGTAAATAATAATAATAATAATAATAATAATAATAATAATAATGGTAGGGCCGGCCCTGCCTTCAGCCATCTCTCCTAAGACCCGTGGCCACACCCTTCTGTTGGAGGACAGAGTTATATATGCCACACTGCTTGCCCTCTATCCCCTAAGCCAGGGTAGACAACATGATGCCTGTGAGCATCAGTGCACCACCGGACATCTTTCTTGGAAATCACCAAGATACTATACTCCCACTTCCCCCCCCCCCAATAACACATTTCCTTAACAGCAGCTGGGATTGCTTCAAAGCAAAGTGAGGGCCTCCACTGCTGCCATCTTCATTTCCCAGGAATGCTTCCGGACCACACTTGGAGCTCAGAAACTTTCTTGGGAAATGAAGATAGTGGGCGGTCGCAGGCCAATGGTTTCCTCTGCAGCATGTCCAGCCACCAAGAAAAAAGAAGGGAAAGAAGAGAAAGGGATTTCTGTAGGGTGACCAGATAAAATCCAGGTCAGGGCTCATGTAACTTTAACAGTTGTAGAGAAAAGGGAATTTCAGCCAGTGTTATTTGTATGCAATTAGTTCCTGGTGAAATTCCCTCTTCATCACAACAGTTAAAGGTGCAGGCACTATACTAGAGTCACTGTATACAAAAGAAGGCAGGGCCCCTGCAACTTTAACAGTTGTGATGAAGAGGGAATTTCACCAGGAACTAATTGCATACAAATGACACTGACTGAAATTCCCTTTTCTCTACAACTGTTAAAGTTACATGAGTGCTGACCTGGATTTTATCTGGTCACCTTAGATTTCTGGAACTCCTGTCTGGTAAGCCATGCTTCCCATGGCAGCCATTTTGTCATGGTGCCCAGGACAGTTTCTCAAACTCAAATGTGCCCATGGCCCAAAAAGGTTGCCTGCCTTGATTTATATATACAGAAAGAGAGGGAGAGGTGGAAATAGTATGGTATGGATTTGGTGCATCTGTGATTTTCTACTCTTCCCACAGATACTGCAGACTTCCCTCCCACCCCTGCTTCTCACACCTGTTTGCATGATTCCATCCTCTACCACAAACAGCTGATCTGCATCCTGTGCTCCTAAATCACATTATGCCTGATCCCATCCACTGCCTTGGCCACATTTCTAGACACATGTTTACAATTTGGTGAGCTGTTCTTGCTTATAAGCTGGTGTAATGTAGTGGCTGTAAAGTTGGCCATATTAGGCAATCCATCCTCTCCCAGCCTCCATCTCCCCATCCACAATATGGAGCTAATTAGCAGTATCCAACACAGTTTTAATACTTCCTAGAAGCAGCCCTGGAAGAAGTGGAAATGTTACTTTCTAGATCGGGACAGGTGGGCAGCGCTCCTTTACGCAATCTCTGTTGACCTGCCTCATTCCAGAAAACAGGTGGTTTTGGGTTGCCCCCCAAAGTGCAAAATCACTATTGCACAAGTGATGGGGGCCATTTGCACAAGTGAATTGGTGGGATGGAAGGGAATCAGTGGGGCATAAGCGCTACGTTGGATGCTACCCGTTATTTGCCTCTGTTAGAGGACTATTGTAAGGATTACTGAGAATGTATGTGGAGTGGTTTGAATATCCCCATGAGCTACATACATTTCCTCTTCATTCACCACACCTGTTTCCTTTTACAGAGTGTCTTTCAGATAGTAAGCCTGGGGATGAGGCCTGTACAAAATAATGTACATTATAATGATGATAACATGCTAAATATTATCTTTTTATTGTCAAGAGCTGGCCCCACCCCAGAGCTAGCTATATCCCAGTACATTAGGGTTGCCAACTGACCAGAAGAAAATTAGCCTGGTCTGCTTCTGTGTCAGTAACTGTAGTCTGAACAGCAGAAAACAGCAAGTTGGAGTTTTTCATGTCATGGAGAAGGGCATAATCACCTGCTAATGTTCATTAGCCAAAGGGCTGAAACTCAGTAACAAAGCACATCCATTCAATGTAAAAGGTCCAAAATTAAATTCCTGGCATCTCCAGGTACAGCTCAAAAAGACTCCTGCCAGAAATCCTGGAGAGCATCTGCCAACCAGTGTAGACTCATAGGCAGCATTCAGACGGCAAGATAATCAACAGGGGTGGGGGTGGGCAATCGTCAGTTGCCTAAAATGTCATCTGAATGCTGCCGATTAGCAACAAAACAGACTATTTCCCCCCCCCCCCCACTCCCCGGTGATTATTGGAAACAGGCCATAGACAACACTGAGTGGACTAATGCTCTGAATTGCTATAAGGTGGCTTCCTCTGTTCCTAATGTCTGCAGATAAAGCTGCTCTTGAAAGCACAGGACAGGAACAGCGGCAGATAAAAACTTTGGCAAGAAAACAGCAGTCCCAACCACTCCAAAAACAACTGTTAAATGCCAGCACTGGTAGGGTGACCATATGAAGAGGAGGACAGGGCTCCTGTATCTTCAACAGTTGCATAGAAAAGGGAATTCCAGCAGGTGTCATTTGTAGGCAATTAGTTCCTGGTGAAATTCCCTCTTCATCACAACAGTTAAAGGTGCAAGAGCCCTGCATGCTTTTATATCTGGTCACTCTAGTAGAGCTCCTGCAGCTTTAGCTGTTGTGAGGGAGCTCTTTTCCTCCAACATCTTGCCACCTCCCACTATCTGCCACCTGAGCAACTGTCTCATTCTGCCTAATGGTAGGGCTGGCTCTACCCACTGAACAAATAATAATAATAATAATTTTTAAGTTATTATATTCATAATATCCCACCATTTTTCCTTCTTAAGGAACCCAAGACGGTGTGCACAGTCCTCCTCCTCTCCATTTTATCCTCATAACAATAACCCTGTGAGGTTGGTTGGTCTTAGAGTCTGTGACTGGCCCAAAGCCACCCAGTGAGCTTCATGGGGACTAGAACCCAGATCTCCTGAATCCCAGTCCAGCACTCTAACCATAACACCGCACTGGCTCTCCCAATACTAGTTACTACTACTACTATATTTCCTTTCTATACTGCCCAATAGCTGAAGCTGTCTGGGTGGTTTGGAACCATTCATAAGATAATAAAGAGTTGATTGCAGAACAGAGTCAACAGCATCTGAGCATTAGGTTGGTGGGAAGTGAAGCAGGGAGATAAAGGAAGCCATGGGGGAGACCAAAAGACAAAAAAGGCATGTAAGTGGTAATGGATTCAACCATAAGTAATTCATCCCACTTAGGAGAGTGTGAGAGCTGGTCTCCCAGCGGGGGTGGGCTCTATCTCCCAGAGCCCCAGGCCAGGCTAGGATTACTTACAGATTTCTAAAGAGCCATTAACTTGAGGCGGAATGGGAAGCAGGCCAGAAAAACTCAGCATCCACTCATTCCTCTGATTGCAAGAGAGCGGGCATGGAAACAGCTGGAAGGAGCCAGCAGTTTGGCAAAGAGGGCCGTGGGCTGTGACTGAGGGGGCTGGAATAGCAAAGGTGCTTGCAGGTGGGTGTCGCAAAGCATCGTGGAATCTCCTCGCCTTTGCTTCCCTTCGGATCCCAGGAGCATCATTAGAAGCGGGCAAGCGTCTGTTTCATTTGCAAGCGAGTCCAAGCCAATCCCATCATGCACCACACCTGTCTCCAGCCACCATCCTCTCTAATTCCTCAGTGAGTCATTATGTCTCCATGGTGATGGATGCTGCAGAAAGCCAAATGGTAATAACTGCACGGAAGAACAGTGGGGGAAGGAGAGAGAGAGAGAGAGGATAAGATAATGAATGTAAGTATTTGTGTGTTGAAGGCTGTATATGAGAGGTGACAAGGGGTGTAATTATATTCCAAACTCTACGTGGTTTATAAAAGCTCCAGCAACATCTCCCTTTATGAATTACCTAATCTCTGTGAAGTATGATATCATTGTTGTCGGGGTTTTAGAAAATAAACAAGATCTAGAAAACCAGCCAGGAGAAACATTGGAGATGAAGTCTCCCTAAAGCTGATTTTTGAAAAATATTTAATAGAAGTGCAAATATAGGTACAGATACATTTCAGAAGAAAATACCTGATCCAATCAGGCAAATAATAGAAAGTTGTGAATTTGCTGTCAAGACTCGTTCATAGTAATCGCCATAGTTTTCCAAAACGGACTCAGCTGGGAGCCTGGGATTTGTCACAAAAATAAGGCCAAACTAGGAGCCTATCTACACTATGGCTTTAAAACGGTTTATAACAGTTTAACTGTTATAAACCATTTTAAAGCTGAAGTGTAGATAGGCTCAGATGTTATTTATTTATTATAGCATTTTTATCCTGCCCTTTAGCCAAAAAGGCACTAGGTGGCTTACAAAGATGTTGCTTAAAACAGTCCCTGCCCCACAGGCTTACAGTCTAAAAAACATGACACAAAAGGAAAGGGGATTGGGAGGGAGGAGGGGAAAACAAAGCAAATTTAGGCACCAGATTCTGAATTGCATTATTATAATGAATGTGTCTAGTTTGTTTATCTTAATTAAATAAAAGGCACAGCCCCCGGCTCCTGCAACATAATTGGGTACATGGGGAAGGAAGGTTAACCCTTTCCCTCATGCTGCAATCCTGGTGAAAATAGCCCCACCCCAAAGGTTTGGTTTGGTTTGGTTTGGTTTTGCCTTGGGAGGGAAGCTTCCATTTGTACCAATGGCCATAGAAGTTTCCTGACCGGGCAGTTCACCTGCATGCCTGGGGCTAAGATGAGTACTTGGGAGGCTGTGTGACACTAGGGGGACCATATGGAAAGGAGGACCGGGCTCCTGTATCTTTAACAGTTGTACAGAAAAGGGAATTTCAGCAGGTGTCATTTGTATGCATTGCAGCACCTGGTGAAATTCCCTCTTCATCACAACAGTTGAAGCTGCAGGAGCCCTGCCCTCTTTTGTAGAGTGACCAGATACAAAAGCAATTATTACAGCTGGGAAACTTTAGACCCTGGACTCAATGATCTTATGGCGGCTCCCTTTAGATTGCCATGTGTATCACACTGATTGTGAAGTGCACAATTAACATCTCCCTTGCCCCCCCCCCCCGGTATTCTGTGCTTCACAACCAGTTCTACCTTCCTGATACGTTAGAGCAAAAAACCCAAATCAAACCAAAATAATAAAATTGTTGACCAAAAAGGAATACCTCGTGCAAGCGTAGTTTTGCATTTTAAACTGCCATGACTTGTAGGACTAAAATGGGGTTTGCTTCTGCTGCTCTGATGCTAAACACATTTACTTAGCAATAAGTACCATTCTGTTGTTAAAAAAAATGATATGTTTTTAAAGTAAAAATAATTATAATGAGCATCTGTAACCAGGGCAGGATCTCCACTACGGCTTTATAATAGTTTATAACGGTATTGACAACTGTAGGGGTCCAGGACACACTCCATATACAGTTTTCAAACTATGTTCAAACTGTTATATCCTGCTTGGGGTAGATCTGGCCCATGTCTGTGCCCAGTCAGCTGCCTCTTAACTCTAAAATGTTTTAAAACTGCATTGGCCCTGGTGGGCTTTGGCGTGTGCATCCTGGCTCAAGTGCTGACAAAGGGGCTATTTGCCAGTGTCACTGTTACCTGCTGTTTTCTGGTGGATCTTTGGGCTGGGAGCTGAGCTGCAGGTAGGCATGTCAGAGAAACCCACAATGCATTGAAATGAGTTCAGATTTCTATGAATCCAACCTGTGCTTTCTGTGGCGCACTGGCTTTTTCTGAGTTGTGCAGATTCTGCTGACTTTTGTTTTGTGTGTGTGTTTTTAAGGGGGATTTGCACTAATGTGCATTAGCATACATGTGAACTGGCACATGTGTGCAGTTGCACAAGTGGAACAAAATTTTCATGCATCCCTAAAAAAATTTAAAAAGCCTGATTCCATCAATGAGTGGATGATGGAATGAAAGACGCCTGATCATTCATGAAGCACAGAGGGAATGAATTCAACACAATGTGTACATCCCTAGCTGCAGGGAACCTAGGTGTCAGTCCTGAGGTCCAGCCCTAGCTGAACGATTTATAAAGATACCAGAAGTCTCCAATGCTCTTTAATCCAAAGGAAACTAAACCTAGGAGCTGTTTTCACAGCGCCAGGTTGGCTCCACCTCCTTCCTCAGCCCCGTGCTTTCCCTCTCCCAGTGTGGCGTCAGATTGTCCCAATGTCAAGGAGGGAAACACAGGGTTTCTGGGTGGCAATCCGGTTCCTGGAGCCGCCTCCAACCTCTTCCTAGTGAAAGGTGACCAATCGCTGGTTGCCTTCCACCAGAATCTGCCCACGGATTGGCTGCAGAGTGAAGTTACATGGCAGAAGCCCTGTGTCGACATCGCTCCCTTTGAAAAAGTCAGGGTAAATCCCAGATGTTTTCAAATTGGAGCATCGTGGGGAAGTCCCATGGTGGCTGTGAAGCTGCACCTGCGTCGTCTAACCAATGAGGTGCAGATCTACAGCCATCGTGGGGCTTTCCCCATATATATATATAGAGAGAGAGAGAGACAGAGAGAGAGAGAGAGAGAGAGACAGAGACAGACCCCTAGTAGTGCTGCCTTAGAACCTCACCATTCAAGGAAGTTGGGAGCTGGAAAGGATAGAATATTCTAATGTTAACACTTAGGCAGATCATTATTATTCCCATTCTACAGATGGGAGAACTGATGCTAATAGTGATCTATGTGGACATACTTGCTGACATCTCCCAGATGAAATTCTCTATCCACAGCTTGCTCTGCATTTTATGATATTCCATCCTTAATCTCCCAATTTGTAGTACCACTGGGATACCAGTCCAGGGTTTGCCAAAACTCTGATGATGTAGAGCTTAGTAAACTGGAAATGCATGTGTATAATTACATTGCATTTATATTTCTGCACTAAATGAGTTGCAGCCCAGATTTTTTCGTTACTGTGCACAGCTAAAATTGACTTAAGAGATATTTGCATGGATAAGTCACATTTCTGTTCTGCCTGCTGAAGAATTCGCTATAAACGAAAAGCTTGAATTCTCCCATAGAAGTTGACCAAATAAAATAATATTTCTCAATATATACACAGAAGTGTTTTATTTGGTCAACGTCTGCGGCTTTTGAGTTCCGCAGAACTCTTCATCAAGCAGAATGAGATTATTTGCCTGTGCAAAAACTAGCCGCTTCAAGGCATTGTCAAAACTGCAGTACACAGAGCTGGCCTAAAACATTTTGATGACTGAGGTGAAAGACAAAATGCCCCCTCCCCAGTTCACGTACAGAAGCGGATGGGCGTGGTAGTTGACTCTCACTAAAACACAGGTGATGAGACCGCATTCTTCACTGTACCTGATGGTCACAGGCTAGCTTAGGGGGCATAACTTTGCTCTCCAACATCTTGCTGCCACTTCCTGCCCCACAGTTCCTGGTAGCCTCTCACTCTTCTTAATGCTAGGCCACTACATTAATGTATTAATATTTTGATTCCTTTATAAAACATTGACATATAAAATATTGTATGGACCGGGTGAGTGATTACGGACTGTAGCAATGTTACAAATTAACTTGTTTTAATGACACCTCCTCACCCCACATTTTGCCTGATTCCCGACTTGTCTAATATGGAAAAGCTTCCACACCCATGCAGAGGAAGGAATTGAGCTGAGAGATATATTTGATTGGATCAACTCTTACACAGAAGTTAGGTAAATCGGGCAGAATGGAAAAGTAGCCAAGTTCTCACCTGTTCTTTCTTATTCATTGTGACCTACATGTCAACCACCATTCATAGCATTCGAAAAGGGATCAGATGACTGAGAAGAGGTGCGAATCAGGAGATGCAAACAGTTGTTCTAGGATAGCCTTCCCCAACCCAAGGCCCGCCAGCCAGAATCCCTCAGCCAGCCCGTTGTAGTCCAACACAACCGGAGGGCACAAGGTTGGGGAAGGCTGTTCTAGGACATGCAGCAGATCCTCTGTATCTGCGTCCAACATCGAGGGATGGTTCACACATGCATGTCTAGATGTTAGATCTACCCTATCAGTGAAGTAGGATTTTTGGTGTGGTGACGTCTGCAGTATTCCTTAATTTTTAGAACAGGGATCTACAAAACTTTTCAGCTTCCAGAAGTCATTCAATAAAACTTCTGTTAATAATATATATAGGGAGGGGAGGTTATCTTCAACCTTGCAAATGGTCATGTGTCCACCCCACCCCCCACCCCGCTTTTAGAAGTCCACAAAAATGTGACTCCCTGAACATGAGATTGCACAGACATTAGGGACAGAACTTCTCTTTCCGTGCTGATGTCTCTGATATGAGGAAGCATAAGAGAACTATTTTCTGGCACCCTGAAATAAAGTATGTCACAGGGAAGTAAGTCCCTTTGACTTTCATGGCATGGCCACTGAAGTCTGTGTTCAAGATTGTATCCTTCCATGTTCAGAAATGGGATGGGAGAATCAGCTTGCTCTCCCTCCCTCCCCATGGTTGTTGTTGTTTTGGAGGGGGGAGTGGGTGGATCTAGGTTTTCCAAATGTAAAAACAAGATCCACCCACCATTAAAGAGAGAGGGAGGGAGAGATCCTGTGTAGATTAAACAGTGCCACACAACACAGATTTGGGTGGAAACAAAGCCATTTTCTGAAAGTCTGGCCTTTCTTATCTGGTTCAGAAGGAGGGATAGGTTTCATTGCCTTGGGGGATTGTGGTTGAGGGTAAGTGCAAGAAGGTGAGGGGAGAATAGAAATGTTAGGGTTGGGAAACAGATCCATTTGAAGAATCTGGGGCAGCGGAGGGGTGGGTGGGTGGCTCTACTCTTTAACTTTTTTTCCAGTGAGGAGAGTGGTGCCTTTCAAGGTAGTTCCTTGACAAAGACAATGGAAGACAACTTCTAATTGTAGTTTGGCTGCCCATCAGCATAGGATACGCAGGTTTGTCTGGAAGTCACCTGCAGGGGTTGTACCTGTGGGACTGGTGAGGGTGGTGGGCTTTGATTAGCTTGAGTGCCTGAAACAGATACATGTGAGGTGGCTTTCTTCTTGCTAGAGCCATACTGCTTCCACTGACTCTTTTCATTTGTTCCTTTTCAATCTATAGAATTTATAGTATTAATAAATATTTAGTTTTGCAAAGATGGATTTTTCAATGCTTCCCTCCCATTTCCCTTAAAGAAAACCAACTCCCCAAAGCCTTGATTTTTTTTTAATCTCATGGGGAAAAGAGACGGATGGATGGAAAGGGAAACAAATTTGGGGGCAAAAGGTGTTGGGCTAATTTGCATGACACAGTCCTCTCACTGTGGGTTGTTTAATCCTTAAACACCCCTTGCATAACCCTACAACTGATCAAGGGTTATGCAAGGGTTGTTTAACCCTTGAATAACCCATGATGGCTGGGTTTACACAACTCGATCAGGGGTTGCATATGAAAATGCCGCTGCACACAACCCGGCATGTGCCATGCCTCATCATGGGTTAAATAACCCACAATGACTCAGCTGTGCCATGCGAACCAGGTCAGTGTTGCAACGATTGCCGTGGTTTTCTTCAAACTTTCTACCTTCAGAGGGCTTCTCTGCCAACGAAACCCTGTGTGTTGCAAAGGATTCAGGGGCACGTTCAAGAGGGTGAATAGTTAGTTCACTGGGAGCAGTGCCTAGGACTGTTGGGACTCACTGTTGCTTCACAGGAATTGTGAGCTCACCCTGGAGGAACAGACCCAGTATTTGTATGGAGCTGTAATTGTGCAGGGGGAAATCACATGTGATAACAACCAGTATGGTTTGCAGAGCATCGGACTAGGATTAGGGAGATCCAGGTTCAAATTCCAGCTCAGCCATGAAGCTCATTGATGATCTTGGGCTAGTCACCATCTCTCAGCCTACCATTCCTCACTGCGTTGTTATGAGAATTAAATGGTGTCTGTGTGGTGGGGGAAGAAGAACCATATACAATCCCTTGTCCTCCTTGGAGGAAAGTTGGAGATATAAATGTAATAAATACTGGTGGGCAAACTGTCATTCAGGAGGGCTTCTCTGTCATTACTGATTTTGATCCTGTTCAGATGACACACTAACCCATAGTAGTTAAGCATTTTGAGCTAAACGTTATGGCTTAATGTGTCATGTGAACCATGACTTAGAGTGTTGTGTGAACTCTTCCCAATCATGGTGGCCACATAACCATGGTTTAAACCCGCTCACTAACCATTTGCTGCAAATGCAATTGTTTGAACAGGCCCCCTTTTCACTGAGGAATCCCTGATGAGCTTCCAAGAATAATCCAGTTCCCCAAAACAAGTTGAACACTTCTATGCTATGTAATTCTGGGCAACTGCCTAAGGCGCCCCCTCCCCAACCCCAACCTCTCTGGATGTGTTGGGATACAGCTCCCAGAAGCCCCCAGCCAGCATGGCTAGGGATGTTGGGAGTTGTAGTTCAACACATCTGGAGGGCATCAGGTTGGGGAAGGCTGGTCTAGGGCATAGTTTTGTAGGGACAACACTTTTGATACGGTAGACTTTTGCTTCCTGCTACCTCTGCTTCCTGTCCTTGGTGGATATGGCTTTCTACTCCTCAGGATCGGCACGAGGGGAGGGAAGGGGAAAAAGAGAGTATACAGCCTAGTCCTGATGACAAGGCTGATGATGATAAGCCACAGCACTAAGAAGGATGGGTGCAGAGCACCAAGATCCAGTTTGGAGGTGGAGGTGTACTCTTTTTGCTAAGGTGTACAAAGCAAAGCTACACTATGCTAGCTGTGAATACCAGGGAGGGCTTAAACAGGTGGATGGAGCAATGCGGGGAATATAGACAGAGAAAGATAGAGAGAGAAGGAAACAGATGGATGGAAAGATTGACAGAAGTAGGAGTAAACAGAAATATGTACTATTAGAGAGGGCTGTTAGATGAATGGTGGTGGCAGAGACACAGTGTGAGGAGCAGCATGTTGAATATGGCCTGGGATGCTCTGAGTTCAAATCCTACTCAGACATGAAAATCCCTGGAAGGTCTTTAAGCTGTCTGGAACATTTCTCAGCCTAGACTACCTCACAGGGTTGCTGGGAAGATAAAATGAGATGAAATCCTGTCCATGTGTGCTACCCTGAGATTGCAGAGGAAGGGCAAGATACAAACGAGTGAAACGTTTTCCAAAACAGGGTAGGTGAAATGAAACCTGGAAAGGAATAAGAGAGCATGAGATGTGGATGAAGGGAGGGAAGGAGGAAGGGGGAAATATTTTGGCTTGGATCCAAAGAGTTTATTCAATGGGTTGGTCTAATTTAAAATGTTAGTCTAACTTAAAACTCATTCATTTCAATGTTCTACTCTAAATAGGACTAACATTGAGTACAAGCCAACCTTAGTCCTGCTTAGAAGAGACTCATTGTAATCAATGGGACTTCACTTAGTCATGACTAACTGAGGACCCAGTGATTTCAATGGATCTACTCCAAGTCAGGCCAAGTCTAATTCTAACCCGACATCTAAACAGTTTTCCAAGTCCTCTTCAAAGCCACACTCTTGGGTGTCCGATGCCCTCCCTGGGAAGCCTTTCCCTTAATGGGAGTTGTCTGGCAAGCTGAGTTGAATGCACTCCACACATGCTCAGAAACACCCTCTCTGTGTTACTTTACATGTCCCAGAGGAGGCCGGGGATTGGGGTGGGTGGGAGAGATGAACAAATGCCGCCTTCGCCGTAGTACAAAGCCAACAAATCAAAGCCAGCGATCCCTTTCCCTCCAGGACTCCGTTTCTATCACGTCCCTCCAGCTAAACGCTGCGTAAACTGCTCAGTGGTGAAGGGAGGGCCTTTTGCACGTGCTCAGTGGTGCCGCTTTCCCCACGTTGTCCCAGGAGGCTGAAACGGGGTTCTGGGGCTAAGGGCCAACCCACCTGCTCCCGTCCCTCCGCGCCCCCTCCCCGCCGCCGCCGCCAGCCGCCGCTCCTTCGCCTGTCCTTGCCACAAGGATGCAGAGGCGGAGCCAAGAGGCGGCTGGGCTGGGCGGAGCTGCCGCCCTTGTCTGGCGCTCTCCCCGCTCCGCTCTGGTGCAGTCCGGGCTCGGCTCCGTCGCTCGCTTGCTGTCGCCGCCGCCGCCGTCTGGGCAGCCTCTGCCTCCCGTCCGTCACCGAGGGGAGCGATGGGCCCGGCGCTGCTGCTCGCGCTGCTCTCGGGCCTCGGAGCCGCCAAGGTAGGGGATTCGAACCCAGGACCGGCGCCCCAGCCTCGCCGTGCACGCGACGGTCTGTAAGGGGTGCGGGGGGGGGGGGAATGCGCGCGCGCGCGGGCCTCTGCTGTATGTCGCATGACCCCCATACCCTTATCTGTCTGTGGATCAGTGGAGGTTGCTGGTTCCGATGTCAGTGGGGCGGTGAATCCGTTCTGGGTTTCAGTCAGAACTCTAAAAAGAGCTCTCCTAGGTGCTGAAGCACCTTGGATAGTTCCTTTAGAGTGCTGAGTGGTTTTGACGGCAAACCGGAGCGCATCTTCTGCCCCGCTGACATCGGAGCCACCAGCCTCCACTGCTATCGCTCGATCTGTCCACCCATCTATTTGTGTATGTGAGTGTACATATAAGGAGGCCAGGTTATCTGGTGACGTCTCTTCTGTAGCCACACACAGGACTAGTAATGCCCTCCCATAGCTTGGAGCTTGGCTTCCTTGCTTGAGTCATCTAGCCCTCCAAATGTGTAGGGTTGCAACTCCCATAATTGGCCAGGCTGGCTGGGAACCATGGGAGTTGCATCCCAGCACATCTGGAGGGCTCCAGATTGGAGAAGGTTGCTCTAGAACAATGTGCTTTGCCAGCCTCTTTCTGTGGCGCACCTGTTTTCTTGCCTCAGTCTCGATTGCGTAGATTTGATCTCTCTAGAGAAGAGAGGCTGGCTGGCTGGCGGATGAATGCTTGCAGTTGACAGCAGCAGGTGGGGTACCCTAGATGGCTCCCTTTAGCTCCTTCTGACTCCACGAGTCAAGTGGTAATCCAAACCCCCAAACTACGTGACCCTTTGGGGCTGTCATGTCTGGAGGAAGGAGCATTTCTGACCTTGTGAGGGAAGGATGAAGTGTGGAAAAACGAGAGACCATCCATTTACATTGTGTAAAACTGATGATCTGGAACAAGGAAGGATCCTAAATAGTAAAGGAAACCTGGCCGTTCTTGTGCGCGCGCGTGTGTGTGTGTGTTTTGTGGACAAGCATAGAGCAATGAGTCATGTGTGCATATTTTTCACCCACCTATCCGGTGAAGTCACTTGGTGTGTGGTTGTGTATGTGACTCATGCATGAGTGTATACCGTGAGGAACTGTGTATGCTGTACAGGTCTTGTGGGTGGATGCTTGTAGGTGTTACAAATTCTGTGTGTGCATGCATGTTGATTCTGAACTGCATGGCCAGTTTGTAAAAGAATTGTGCCAAGCAGGATATGTGTGTGCATATGTGCAAAGGGGCAGGCAAGCTGTTGGGTGCTGCCGCATGCAGAATGCAGGCATATGTACCTATTGTGGAAGAGGTGTGACCCAAGTGGGTGGTTAAGAGGCATCGTGTGTAAAAAGTGCCGGGGAAGGTCTGTTTCCTCTGTGGTGGCTGAGTGAGCCCACAACGGAAGCGGAACGTGACATCTGCTGTTATGAAAGGTGTGTGCAAGGTAGAAGGGGGCGGGTGTACAATGGAGGTGGAAGGTGGCATGTGCTGAAATGCAAGCCATTGTGGACTTCCAGTTAAGCGGTGTGCCTGCGACCCTTCACCACCTATCTGAACTCCAGGACTGGTTCTTTGGGATCTGGCGGTGGAGAAGTGGGTGAGATGCTGCAGCTAAAAACAAAGGCAGAGGCAGATTGGATGTCGAGGGGCTTGTGGAACATTACCTTGGGATATTAAAAGCGCCCTTAAGTTTCTGAAGAGGCTGGATCCGTCAATGCAATTTTTCAGTGTATTCAACCAAGGCCTCCCAGTTTCTCTCTTCCCTGTGGCTGTTGTGACTAACCCTGCAGGAAGACTGCGGAGCCTCTTTGGCAGCCTCACTGATTTATATGTGTACTTCTCTGCAGAAATGCCCAGCCTAAGCTTTGCCAGTCTGTCTGCTCTTCCTGCGGCTCCTCTGTCTCTCCCCCTCCTCCCTATCTACACTCACACACACACCATTTCCCAGAGGGCCCCTTCTTAAATTCCTGAATTTTGCTGGGGCTCAAGTAAATTTCTCTCTTCAAGTAAATGTTAGAACGGGCAGGTTTGGTTACACTAAGCATGGGACCATGGATGCTACAATTTCAAAGGCTTGGCGGATATGCTAATATCTTTGAAGAAGCCCAATCGTATTAATTAATGACTAGTCATTAATAATGCCCAGGCAATTGACTACAGGTTACATAGATGCGGCGTGGTTGAAGCAAGAAGTGGATCAGAGTAGAGGGGGTCTAATGCAGAACATAATGGTGTGCGCCAAGTTGGTAGGCCGGAAATTGGAACTAGTCATCTATATGTATGTATGTGCATGCCTGTGTGTGTTTGTGTGTGTACTGGCTGATGAAGATTGAATTTATATATGCATTTATGCACATATGTGCATGTGAAAATGTATTGTAATCGGTTAGAGGACAGCCTATAAAGTCAATAAATAAATAAATAAATAAATGCCAATCCTCATCAGTCTTCCTCAAAGCCTAAGAAGATAGTTAAGACAAAGGAGTCTATGCAACTCTAACCAATAATAATATTTGGGGATGTGTAAATATAAATATCCACATCTATAAAGCCCCCCCCCCCCAAAATGCCTTGGCACTTTAGAGGCAAATTAGTTTGTTGTGACACAAACAATTTGTTGTTTCCTACAAATGCTCCTATGGACATTTCTGTTACAGATTCTGCAATGCATCAATGGATCTCCAAGATATAAATGGATTTCCTGGCTTTTTGCTGATACAAATGGCTACCGTCACTTGCCTTGGAGTGGTGCGGGGGGAGGGGCGGAATCCAGACTGAAATCCAGGAGAAAAATCTAGAATGCATTTTATTTCTATGGCTAAAGAGCTAGCCTTTGGGCATGGGGGAGTGGGCTAATCCAGTTTGTGTGTGTATTTTTAAGCATGTCTACTCCTTAAAGAGGGAATGGAGAAATGACAGGCATTTTTCTGCTCCATTAACTCACTAAGACTTAAATCTAGCTCTTCTTCTGACAGATCATATGCCACGCCTGCCCATCCTCAGTCATGGGGCTCACTGGGTGACATTGGACCCAGTCACCATCTTTGGCCTAACCTACTTCAGAGGTTGTTGTGAGGATAAAATAGGCATGGGAATCATGCCATCAGAGCTCCCTGGAGGAAGGGCAGGATAGTAGTAGTAGTAGTAGTAGTAATAATAATAATAATAATAATAATAATAATAATAATAATTTGATTCCTGAATCAGTAAAAGACAGCATGGCAAAGCCTGCCATGTCCATCTAGAAAAACCACCATGAGCGAGAAAGGAGAGATAATAATATTAGCCTCATTAATTTCAGTGAAAAAGTTAAATCATTCACCCCTTGCTGAAATCAATGGGATTTTAAAAGTGCTTAACTTTGGCTCCGCCTTCTCCAACCTGGGGATCTCCAGACGTTTTGGTCTAAACTCCAGAGCTGATGGGAGTTCACATCCAAACTAGCTGGGAGCCCCAGGTTGGGGAAGGTGGTTTGGCTGGATTGTGCCATTTAATTTAAAATAAATAAACCCCAATTGTATTTTAAACTTATTAAACTACTTGCATTTGGGGGGGGGGGCTATTTCACAAGTGAATTATGTTGAAGCCCGCACTACTAGCCTGCTTCAGGGGTGACGGTCTGGTATCTGCCCCATTTTCCACCAGCCTAATTTCTGACCTTTCTTTTATTTCCTCCCTCCCAATCACCCTCCTTGTTTCTTCCAGCCTCTCTCCACCACCGGCAGCTCCCGTGGAGGGCTGAACCACAACTTGCCTGGGGAGGCCAGGCGGATTCGCCGTGAGCTTCAGGGGGCACCCTACGAGGCTGTTGAGACCGCTTTGGCGAATGAAGTGTATTACCCTGAACTGGTCCGGCTGGCAGCGCTGGAAAGAGCCATGTCATCCCCTGGTGGTCAGCTGCCGGAAGAGCAACTCGCCCAAGCGTTAGAGAGAGCCCTGGCTTCCTCCGGCAACCAGCTGCAAGATGACCGCTTGGCCCAGGCACTCGAGAGGGCGGTAGTGCCACCCAGTAACCAGTTCCAGCCAGACGAGCGCCTGGTTCTTGCCCTGCAGTGCCTCCTTCAAGATGGGCATCGCCGGGACCAGGAATCTGTCTATCTGGCAAACCTGCTGAGGCTTTGGGATGAAGCGAAGGGTGCCGTCTTGTACCCTGAGTACGATGAGACCGGCTTAGCTGGTGGCTCCTCTCCACCTAGATCACTGCCAAATCGTTATTGGGTCCCTGAAGGAGGTTTTGAACCCCAAGAAGAGCTGGGAGGGGAGGAAGAGCCTGCTGGAGAGATGGACCCTGAAATGCTGAGGTAGCTGGAATGGGGAGCCTAGAGATGGAAATGTCAGAGCCTACTTTGAACTAGGGTTTAGCCCTGGAAACTATTTTGAGTATCGTTTCTCAGTTGTGGACGGTGAGAGTGCCTATGAACATGAGCAGAGTGCCCACTAAATACATTCAGGCGGCCCTCATCTATTAATTTAATATTTTTAAAAGAGAAGAAAACAGGAATTACATAGTATTTCAGGGACCAGTTCGTGAAATAGGAAACAGTTCATAAGAAATTTAGAGGCGCTTTATATTTTTACCAGCCTCAAATAGTAAAGCTTTTCCCTGGCCTATAAGACTTGAGGCTGCAGGTGTGGGGTTTTGCATGTTTGAATATTCTCCTACTATAAAAAAAACCCCAGAATGACCACTCCTCCCTGCATGTAGAAAACCAGCATATCAGGACAAGGGATCAACCTAACTTCTATGACATGCTATTTGCATTTGTCTATACGCAGGAAGTTTATTTTTGCTTGAGGAACTCATTCAGACATGCAAACCCTCACTTAAAATGGTACAATTTTTATTTTTATTTTTAAAAAGGCCTTTTCACCCTAGGAAATATCAGTTGGAGCAAATTTGGATCGTGAGAATTGTACTTGCCATGGAAGATGCTGTGAGGAAAATTCCCCCCTTCAGGGCTATTCTAGGTACTTCCATAAATTTGCAGCTCTCATTTGAAAATGAAACTCCAGCCTTTGAATAAGGATAACATTGTTTAGGCTGACCATATGAAAAGGAAGACAGGGCTCATGTAACTTTAACAGTTGTAGAGAAAAGGGAATTTCAGCCAGTGTTATTTGTATGCAATTAATCCCTGGTGAAATTCCCTCTTCATCACAACAGTTAAAGTTGCAGGCGCTATACTAGAATGACCATATACAAAAGAAGGCAGGGCCCCTGCAACTTTAACTGTTGTGATGAAGAGGGAATTCCACCAGGAACTAATTGCATACAAATGACACTGGCTGAAATTCCCTTTTGCTTACAAGTGTTAAAGTTGCATGAGCCCTGTCCTCCTTTTCATATGGTCAGCCTAGGTAACATATAGCCACTAATTGCTTAGTAAGAAGTAAACCTGCTTCTCACTAGGTAGGCGCTTGGTGTTTAATTATTGTTTTAAATGTTATTTGCTCAATAATATAATAATTTATTAGACTGCTTGGGTTATATGCAACAGCGTTCTATTCACAGTAGGCGTTTTGATCCAGCAGAGGCTTCCGTGGAGCAGTATCCAATGGTACTTCTACACAGAGTAGGCCCATTGAAGTGAATGGGCCTAATCTGAGTAGGACTACCATTGGATACTGCCACATGAATGGAAGTGGGGAAGGAAGTGATTTTCACAAATTCCCCTTGCACCACCTGCCAAACTATTCTGGAGACACCACCCTGGTGTCTGGAAGGACAACTTTGCTTGTGTTTAGAGTTTTGCTGTTTTGCTTTGATATGTGATATGGCCAGTGAACGCATAAACTTCCACTCTAGAGTGGTGGCTCTCATTCTCTCTCTCTTGAAGGAACCCTTGTATAGCAGCCATGGGACCTCAGTGTGCTGCAAAGGAGTCTGGGATGCTCTCTAGGGCACACACAAGGGAAGATTGGTAGTGGTGGGCAAATGAAGCTGTCTTTCAGCGAAGCTGGCCCACCATTACTGCTCTTCTCATTGAGAAATCTCAGATAGCTTCCAAGGAACCACCATCCTAGGGTACAGAGAGAGATAAAGCAAAGACCCATCCCAGAAAGAGACGTCAAGAGAACAAGTCAACGAGTCGGGAGAAGAATCAAGACATATCTGTGCGCTTTCTGGAGCGGCAGGCATGGGAACGCTCTCAAATCCCCACATCTTTGCTGGGTGCTTCAGCAGTGTGTGGACTCGGGGGGGTTTCTGGGTTCTGACTTTGGAAGTTAGGCCTAGTTGGTAAGGCCGGGATGGGAGTCTTATGCTCAGACATCAGGAATTCTATCTCCAGCTTTTGGAGGGGAGGTGGAAAGTCAAGGTTTAGGAGACAAGGTCAGTTCTTGGCTCCGCCAACAGGTTCTGGTGGGTTTGAACTGGGAAGAGGGCCATCCGATGGACTGCGAGTTCTATCCTCTCCTTCCTCTGTCTTTTGCAGGTACCTGGTTGGCAGGATCTTGTCGGGAACGAGCAACGTGGCTCCCCAGCGTCTCTCCATGTCCCCCAGGCGCTTGAGACGTGCCATTTTTGATGCAGGGGACCTACCTGAGCCCCCCAACCTTCTGCGGGTCAAGCGGCTGGGGGGGGAGGCTGGGGGGGAGCCCCAGCTGCAGCGAATCAAGCGGACAGAAGGGGAAGGGGCTGGGGGGAGGAGGGGTATGACTGGGGGAACCCAGAGGCTTCGATATATTCCTGGATAGCTGGAATTTGCCTCTGTGGGGGAAACAAAAGGGGGGGGCAGCCCCCTCACCACAGCCCCCTCTTGCCAGTTTCTGAATGTCAATGGACTGTGAGCGACACCTCGTGTTTTTTTCCTGCCTCTGTTCTTCCTTGTGACCCCAAAATACTGGGGAGGAAGGGGGTAGCTTCAGGCTGGGGTCCCCAAATCCCAATTCCATTGTTATAGTGGGGAAGGGGGGCTGTTCTGCACACCCACCTTCTGAGTGCACTATGAGAAGGCTCCAGTTCAGTTAAGTGGATACATCTTAATGCTGATGAGCTCCCCACAACCCCAAACCAGAACTGGGCATTCTCAGCCTCAATTCTCCCACATCCTGGCTTTTTTAAAAAACAAACAAAAAGAAAATGTGGCTCCCAGCCTCCAAATCTTCCTTCTGCCTTAATATTCCCATTACATCAACTCTGTCTTTCCCCCCTCCCTCCCTCCCTCCCCCCGTTCCCACCTGCTTGTTTCTGTCTGGTGTGTAAGAGCCCTTGCGTTTACTCCTACACAAATACATATGCACTCCCTTGCTGATTTGTTGCCATGTTTGACCATGCTTGTGGCCAGAGTTTTGGTGTTGATGAATTAATGAATAAAAAGTCCCATCAGGTATTTTAACGTAGCTGCGGCCTTGCTGGTGTCCTTCGTTTCATACCTTGTTTAAATAACACCACACTGGTATTCCTGCTTATAGGCCAGGAGGTGTTGAACCTCAGGCCTCTGCGCCAAATCTGGCCCACCTGGGGGTCCTAATCCAGCCTTCCCAGATTCCCCACATGGCCATGCCTCCTTTCTCCCAACTCGCTATCATTTGGTGGTTTCCTGGCTTATGCATTCCCCCCCCCCCCCATTTTAACAGTTGAAATGCCACTCCTAAGGCTTAGTTGCCTGCAGTAATGGCTTTAAGGCAATGTATTTTGGGGTTGTTTTTTTTTTTGTATTTTGGCTCTCCCCTTTTGCCTTTGGCCCCCAGCCACCACTAAAATGTTGCCCCGAGAGTTTCTCCAAAATTGAATTCGGCCCTCAGGCTGTTCAACAGAGGTTCAACAGCCCTATTATAGGTACTGGGTCTTTTTTACTTATTAAAAAGAAACAGGAAGTTCTGCAGTCTGAGGTTCAGAATCTATGACCAACCCACCTATTCCCCATTTTGAGTATAAGGCAATTCCAGATTCCATTTTGTTCTTCCAGACAGAACGCTGAGCTATAGAGCTGGAGGAACCAAGCCTTGCTGCCATTACAAACCTCACTGGATAGCTTTGGGCAAATCACAATCTCCCTCACGTTTCGCCATTCGTAAAACAGGAATGATACTGATCTGCCTTAGAGAGTTCTGGTGAAGACGAACAAGAATGCTGAAACAATTTTCAAAAGCATATTAAAACAGCTATAGAAGTTAGCAATAAACCCACACCATATCCTATTTTTTAAAAAATTTATTGCAACAGCCAGGCACAGCAAGACCATGGCTTCGTTTTGGTAAGTGTGTGTCCAACTCCGAAGGATGCCCACTGGAAGGAAGCCAAAGCCAAAGGAATCAATCTGGAGTTAATGCTGAGGTAACACCTGAGTGCAAACATGGGAGGTGAAGGGAAAGGAGGGAAGAGCAAGACAGATTTTCTAAAGTATTGGTCTTCACTTGGTGTGTGGTGACCCACAACCAGTGCCAACCCAAGCCTGAAGTGGTGCCTAAATTCCCTCATGCACACTAAAGCCAACACTGTCTTAATTTATAGCCCTCCCCTCATGGTACCGCCAGGAGACAATCACTACACCTAAAGCATGGCTGGCCTTGCCACCACTGGCTCACAACAGCGGCATTATCACCGTTTTCAGTGGGGGGGGGGTTATTTTTTTTTGAGGAGAACATTTCTACTTATATAAAATAAAATAAAGTATTTCCCACAATGCACGTTGGAGGTTACCAGTTGACAGAAGCCTGAGGGAGCAGGCATGGGCTGTCACCCAATGAGGCATGAGCAGCTTCTTCATTGCCTCCCGGAACGTGTTTTCTGCATGTAACTGAGAGCTGGCCGTTCTTTCAGACAATAGCCTCATATAATTTTAAAATATTTACAGCAGGGAAAGCGCAGCAGAGATCTGCTGCAGGAACCAAAATATTCTGGGGCCTTCCCATTTTGTTTTGTTCCTTCCTCTGCGCCTTTTTGGGGTCTCTTCGCCACTCTCCCATATAGCATAGAAGGTTACATTGAAAAGCTGGATCTTTTTGGTCCGTCTACAGGCCGTTTCTGACACAGTATCTGTGTTCACACATCAATTTTTCGATCAAATGATCATGCAAGTGCCTTCACTTTGAAACATTACGTCCGGATTAGTCAACCATGTGACCTCCCCAAAGAAGAATCTGTGAACAGGGCCATCTCCATGTTTTGGGGGAGTTCAGCAAAGTGCTCTTTGGTGGGCTCCTTCCCACTTTTGGGATCAGAGGAGGGCAGCAGCAGCAGAAATTACAGCATTTTGAATCAGCACCAGGTGGCACCATTTTAATTTCCCGCCATTGCCCTGAGGTGGCATTGTGGGTAATCAATGTGCTGCTGCACAGTGGCTGGTGCTGATCAGAGCACCACTTGCTGGGAGATCTTTTTTTTGGCAGGAGCTCCAGGGCAGGCATCAGTGATGGCCTTGTGGGATGCTGAGGCCCCAGCAGCTGCCTCAGGATGCTGTGCATTAGTGTTAGGTCTGAGAGTTGGAGACATGCCTCACAAGGGTTGGCCAGGTCAGAGGCAACACATGCCCTAGAACATAAAAACATAAGTGCCCTGCTGGATCGGACCAAGGGTCCATCTAGTCCAGAATTCTGTTCACACAGTGGCCAACCAGCCGTCAACCAAGGACCAACAAAGCGGGACACGGTGCATCAGGCTGCGCTGGGCGTTAACCGGAAATCAAGATGGCAGCACTTGCTAAGTGCAGGTGGGCCTCGTTACTGGGTGTGGGCCCTGACACATTCCCAGATCCATTGACCTCTAGCTCTACCTATGAATTCTGAATTCTCTCTCCCTACGATTAGCAGAAATTGCAAAAACAAGCAACCAGGCAAATTTTGCAACTCTTAGAATCTAGCTTTTGGGGACAGTGTGTGTGTGTGTGTGTGTGTGTGCTTTAGAAAGGAATTGTTACCGGTATGTTTCAGGGAAAGGCCTTAAGGGTGCCGGAAAGAATGTACTTCTTCGCTGCCGTCTCTCTCAGAAGAATGCCAGCCTGCTCCACCTTCCCAATGCCAGCTGCATCCTTGTTACTTCATTGGCCATTACTAGGCAACGGCTAACGTTGCTGTCAGCCCTGCTTCTAACGTAGCTGGTCCTAGCTGAAGCATTGTTGGCCAAGCAATAGGGGGAGGAAAGGGGGGAATGCACAATTGCTTACCTCTCCCGCCTGGGGGTGGTGTGTAGCCTGCAGGGAGCAGAGCGTCCTGTCTATTTCCCAGCACAAAAGCGAGGGTAGCTAGTACCAGAGCATCAGCGATACCCAGCAAGGCCAAGGTAAAGGCCCAGTGTATCGTACAGGTGCCCAGGGTGTAGCTCCTAGCCCGAGGCCCGCAAAGAGCCCGCACCTCTGGGGCTCCCCATCCGTCTGGGAAAACCAAGCAGCCGAGTGCCTGACAAGTTGCTGTGAGACAGATGTACAGAGGGAGGGGAAGAAGGGAGGGAGAGACAGAAGAAATGGGAAGGAGTTAATAATGCAGGGGTTTCTACAGGCATCCCCCATAGGGTTGACGGGGGCACTTTGAACAAGATCCCAGCACTGCATGCGTTCCTACCAGGATTCAGGCCTAGAGCCTAGAACGTCATTATAGGAGAATGCAGCTAAGCAGGGGCAGAGTATCCTATCCCTCCTCATTGAGTAACTGTAACTAGCATTCACATACCTGGAATTAGAGGTAGCTTCTCCAGGTCACACAGGAGAAGCTACCTCTAAGTCTGGTCAAGAGGGCAGGGCTCCTGCAGCTTTAACTGTTGTGATGAAGAGGGAATTTCACCAGGTGCTGCTTGCATACAAATGACATCTGCTGCAATTCCCCTTTCTATGCAACTGTTAAAGATACAGGAGCCCTGTCCTCCTTTCCATATGGTCACCCTAGGGGCAACCATTAAATGAATAGGTGTGGTATAGTGGCTAAACATGGTTATGCTAAGCAGATTTTGGCAAGCCACCATTCTCTGAGTCACAGCCCTTCATCTGATGTGGATAATAATACTGGTAAACTTTATGGGATTGGTGTGAAGATTGCTTAGATCATTAGATTAGAGATGTCCTCCAGATGTTTTGAACAATGACTCCCATAATCCCTGATGATTGGCCATGCTGGTTGGGGCTGATGAGAGTTGTAGTACAAAACATCTGAAGGGTACCAGGTTGCCTACAACTGCACTAGATAAATGCTAAGTATTATGAAATTTAGCACAGCCCTCCCCAACGTGGGGCCTTCCAGATGTTTTGTACTATAACCCTCACGGTCCCTAACCATTGACCATGCTGGCTGGGACTGATGGGAGTTGTAGTCAAATACATCTGGAAGACACCACGTTGGAGAAGACTGTAGTAGCAGAACACCCATCCACAGCGGGATCCCTTGATGGTGAAGACCAGGCTGCCTGCAGTCAGGGGTAGAGAGCAGGGTTGGCTCTCACTGCAGAGAGTGAATTATAGGGCCTATTCAGACAACACATTAAGCCATGGTTAGGTCACTAACTCTTTTGCAGCAAATGGTTTGTGAGCATGTTTAAACCATGGTTATGTAGCCACCATGGTTAGGAATGGTTCACATGGCACACTAAGTCATAATGTTTAGCTCACAACGGTTAACCACCATGGCTTAGCATGTTGTCTGAACAGGGTTATAATCAGTAAACTCAGGGACATCACTGGAGGTAGGGGTGAAATGTGACCTCTGCTCCCGGCAACTTCCACCTATTGAGAACCAAGCTTGCTTCCATCTGCACAGCCCCATCGAGGAGTGTCTGTCTTGGTTGCACCAGCATGTGATGGAATGTCATAGTCTGCCTTTTAAGTATGTTACCACCAAGCGACCACACTGAGTGGCTTGTGCAGGCAGGACTTGAGCTCTGGTACTTCTCTTTTTGCAAATATTGCCCCCCCACCCCTCTTCAGTTTTTCTCCTCTTGTTTTTATTATTATGGCTGCCCACTCTCACCTGCACCCAGCTGTAGCCCAGGACTCTTTCCCTTTGCTCCCACTAAGGGGGAACTTTGTTTTTTCCCCTCTCACCTGCTGAAAGCTGTTGCCAGGCACACACCTTGTAGACAGTCCCAGGGCTGCAGAGCCAGAAGAGACCCAAGGATGCCACGCTGCCCATCACCAGCACCAGGGCCATCAGGACAAAGACAGCCGCTGCCTTGAAGGACGGGATGGGGGTCAGGGTGACCAGCGACCCCTCGCACTGGAGGGCGCTGTCCCGCTCCGTGCAGACTTGGTACAGGCCGAAGGATCCCACGGCGCTCACGCTGGGGTCAGGCAGAATCCCCGAGGGGGGCAGCTGGTAAGTGAGCGGTGCCGTTTGCACCCAGGCCGGCTGGATCAGCACCACGACCTCTAGGATGCCGAAGCAGAGGGTGCAGCCGGCCCAGAGGGCACCCACCGCCCGGGCATTGCGCACAAAATCCGTCTGGTAGAGCGCTGCCGCTTCCCGGGCTGCCAGCATGGCCCACCGCGGCTCTCTTCCTTCCAAGGGGCCTTCTGCTGCCTTCCTTCCCGCCAGACACCCTCCACAAGAAAACGCAGCTATGTTGCCTTTCCTCTTTCCCAAGAGGGGAAGTCTGGCTTGCTCCTGAAAGCCAGCTGCTGCTGCAGACCCTCCTCTGTCTAGGTATTCATTATTCCTCTGCCTTTGCCAGCTCCTAGCTCGACTCCTTCCCTGGGAAATTCCTGCATTCCTTTAGTCCAGCAGCCACGATCCTCCTCCTCCTCCTCCTCCTCCTCCTCTTCCTCTGTCTCCACTGGGAGCTGCCACAGGCACTGGTCCCTTGCAGGCACCCTCTCGGGGCAAGACTTGCTAAGCTCCCTTCCCTCTGCAGTCCCCGCACTCCTCTGCTGGGCGGGAGTGGTGGCGGCGGGGAGGCTGCAACATCCCTTTCCTTCCTCGAGATTGGCTACCTTCCTTTGCGGGGTGAGGAGGGAGGGAGAGAGGGGGCTGCTCCCCCGTCCCCATCATCCCGTAGACCGACTTTTGGTTCTTCTCGGGGGGGGGGGGGGACAGAAGCAGCCCCTTGGACCACCGCCCAGCTCGCCTTGTTCCCGCGTCTCGCTCCGTCGCTCGGCAAGCGCTGCGGTGAAGATGGAGCGGGAGAGGAGGACACGCAGCGTTGAAGGCACCTGCTGCTGCCGCCGTCGCCGCCCATGAGCATCCTCTCCCGGGCAGGCTGGCGCGCAACAGCAGCTGCAGCTGCTAAATCACCCCCTGGCTTGGGAAAGCAAGTGGGGAGGAGGAGGAGGAGGAAGAGGAGGAGGGCTGCTGGGGGGAAGGAGGACGCCGAAAAGCGTCTCCCCCACCAGCATTGACTCTTACAGCGGAGGTCAGAAACAGCCAGGACTCTATGTGCTGAACCTATTTGGGGGCCCGTTTCTGACCGAAACCCAGAATGCATTCGCAGCCCCGCCGAAATCGGAGTCACCAGCCTCCGCTGAACTCTTAAGCTTCGAGGACACAACCCCCCCGTTGCTCTCCGCAGACGAGGGATTTGGCGAGCTTCCAGCAGGGGGCAGCAGATTAACGCTGGTTAAACCCCCCCCCCCCCCCGCAATGAAATAGTATTGACGCAGCGCCTGTTTTATTATTACGCAGAACTGCCTTGGGGCAGAGCTCGTTCAGAGGAGGAGGAGGAGGAGGCCCACCTGTGTCTCTCGAATGTACCACTTCAGACTGCCGGGGGGGGGGATGGCGGCTGGGTAGTGGGGAATCACTTGTGAGAGAAGGGGAGGTCTTCTAGCCCAGACTTCTACTGATACATGGCAAAGGCAAGATTTGAATGGGGGACACCTCCAGAGGCTTTTAGGCCTAGGTCTCAGTGGAGATGCTCAGCCTGAGTCTGGACTAGATCCCTGCAGGTGGCAGATGTGTTTGAATGCTCCTCCATATGAGGAAGAAAATGGCCTTGCACATAAATAGCGATCATATCTGGACAGAGGTTGTTTTAGCCTAGCCTTCTCCCTGACAGTCTGGTGCTTTAGGTCCCCCCTATAGAGGAGCATTCAGACATTTCTTGCAAGGATACAGTGCAGGCACAGGTTGACCGTCTCAAGGAGGACCAGGCCTAAAAGACTGAGCAGTGCCTTCATTTCACACACTCCTAAAGTAGGGGGTGGGGTGACACAGGGCCGGTGGTTCTGATTTCGGTGAGGATGTAAATCCACGCTGGAGTCCAGTCAGAACTCTAAAGGAGCTGTTGAGGGCTGGTTCTGACTGAAACTCACAATGAATTAATAGTCCCACTGAATTTGGAACCAATAGCCTCCACTGGATGATAACAACACTACTAAAAAGTCAGCACTTGTTAATATCGATCACAGCCGTTGGCCATGCGGACTGGAGATGTGGTCAGTTTATAGTCCAGTTTGGCACCAGTTTGGGGAAGGCTGCCCTACATCCATGGCTATATGCATTCCATACACAAATACTAGGCACAGTAACAAGTGTGCTGAGAATAAGAACGCAAGAAGAGCCCTGCGGGATCAGAGCAAGGGTCCTTGTAGTCCAGCACTCTGTTCACACCGCGGCCAACCAACTGTCAACCAGGGACCCAGGAGACGGTGCAACAGAACCCTCCCACGCATGTTCCCCAGGAGCTGGTGGATATAGGCTTACTGCCTCTCATACTGGAGGTAGCACCTATCCAAAAGGATTAGTAGCCATTAATAGCCTTCTCCAGGAATTTATCCAACTCCCTTTTAAAGCCATCCTAATTAGTAGCCATCACTACATCCTGTAGTAGTGAATTCCATAGTTTAACTATGCACTGTGTGAAGAAGTCCTTCCTTTTATCTGTTCTGAAACCAATCAGCTTCATGGGATGACCCCCAGATTCTAGTATTATAGGAGAGGGAGAAAAATGTCTCCCTATCCACATTTTCCACACCAGGCATAATTTTGTACTCCTCTGTCAGGACTCCCCTTATCCTCCTTTCCCCCACGAGCTAAACAATTCTAGCTAAACAATCCTCCTAGGGGAGATGCTGCAGCCCTTGATCCTTTTAGTTCCCCTTTCTCAGCTCTTGGGGCTGAGAAACTTGTGATTGCAAAAATGCCCTTGTGGTGTAGTAGGTATCGTCCCACCAGCCACAAAGCAGAGTGGGTGATATTGGTTCAGTCATTACTTCTCGGTCTACAACACCTCATAGGATTGTTGTGAGGATAACAGTGCAGGTGGGGGAGCCTATATACTATTCTAAGTTATTTGGAGGAAGGGCAGGATGAAAATGTAATAATTACACCTATTGACCTGCTGAACCCTAGTGACTTAGTGCAATCCTATACACCTAGGGGTAAGCCCCCATTATACTTTATGAGGCTTGCTTCTGAGTTGTCCTGTATATTATAGGATTGTGCACCCACGTCTCATTGAGTGGCTTTAACTCAGCATGATAGTTCCTTTCCCATGTACATATTTATTCATCATCAAGTGCCCGGTTGAATTCATGCATCTGACACAGTGAACCCCAAAAAGATTTGATCACAGCTATTAAATGTGTCAAAAGAACTGTTATTTTTGGAACCAGAGAGGGGCACTTGACTATTTATATAATCCTGATTCCGAAGGGTCAGAACTTTGGGTAAAAGCCCCTACATCACTCCATGTAATATGCAAAATAACCAGCAGCATGCACATTTTCTTGCTGTGCTTAATTTAAAAAAATATTTATTTTTACAAAATTCAGCTTTAATTAGTTCTTTTAAAATATGATGAGCACCCATAGCTCCGCCCTGACTGTCACTTCCCAAACCCAAAGCAAGGCAATTATTTGGAATTCTATGTACCCCCAATGCATCAGGCTGTTTTATTAGCGACCTCCTCCTTCATGCCCCAACCTGACGCAGAAGTGGGTTTGCGCATAAAGGGATCTGTGGCCAACCCACAAATATTGTTCAACTCTTCTTCCACTGGAGCTTTGCTAGAATCTATGCATTCCCTTGATGAGGCTGCAGAAACGTTCTCTGAGGGGACTGGCGTTTGCTGGACAGAGAAAAGGAGGTGGAGACCACAGGTTTGATCTCTTGAATCCTTGTGATTGGCTGAGATAAATATAAGTTCAGAAGCAGAAATATAAATCAACGCACAGGCATGCATATTTGCCAAAAAATTACACCACCTGTAATAGCCGTATCCTACACACACACACGATGGTTAACAGGCCACAGGTCAGAGGTGCGGGGGGGGGGGGGAGAGATTGAGTTTCTAAATAAACACACAGAGAAACCTCAGGTGATCTGTGCATGGTTTATCATCAGTCATGCAAAGCCCCCCAAGTGTATACATGCATATGAAGTCATGAGGATGTCAGGTGCTGGAGAGTCAGCGTGAGCACCAAAGTGCTACTTCCCATGTTGGGAGCAGTTGCTGGGGAACATGAGCGGGAGGGTGCTGTTGCTTCCTGTGAGCAGTTGGTTGGGCACTGTGTGATCAAAATGCTGAACTACATGGACTCTTGGTCTGATCCAGCAGGACTTTTCTAATGTCCTTCTAAGCAGGTGAACAGCCCATAAGAAGGGTAAGGCCATGGGATGGAGACGGATGTGTCCCACAGTAGGGGCTTATCCCGGCAGTAAGGAACTTGAGCACCTCCACCCCAAGAAGTCTAGAACACAAACACATATAACCACTCCAATTCACAGAAACACTTTATTTGAATAATTAAAAAGATTATAAAACCAAGCAGTGAAACAGATAGGGAGGAATTTGGGGAGGAGGCTACAACGGAATTCCCACCCCCGCAAAAGTTCAATATAAGTCACCTTCCCATTTTTATGTCACAGCACAAGTACGGTGTAGTATATCCATCCCCCAACATCCCCATCAGGGCCGGCCCTGACAAAACGACGCACCCTCAAGGGGCACTGATCCACCCCACCTCCCCACCCATATTAGCCCTTTCAACCCACCCTTCCCCACTCGGCTTGCCTTTTGGGACGGAGTTGGGCAACTTGTAGGCCAAAAACATCCGGAGCATCACTCCCATCAGCACCAGCAAGCATAGCCAGTGGTGAAGGATGGTGGAAGTTGTAGGCAAAAATATCTGGGCCACAAGTTGCTCACCCGCTTTGGCCCTGCTCCTGTTCAGTTGTTTTATGGATTCCAGGAGATGGGCGGATAAAGTAGTAACCTGTGGTTGTCTGGATGCCGCAGAGGGAGGCCTTCTTCCTAACCAAGGCTTTGACATCCTACCCTTTACCCCCTTTGGAATCAATGCAGGAACTGGTATGGACGGACAGACACTGTGAGAACACAGAGTGGCAGACCACCCCCACCCCTGCCCTGGATAGGGCTCTCACTTGCCTTTTCAAAGAGCCAGCTTCGCTCCTTGCTTAGCAAGGCAACTCTGGCAAGCACCTCCCCCCCCCTCCCAATCATAGCAACTGAGAGGCCCAATTCTCATGTCCTCTTTTGCGGCATGGCTGCTGCTCTGTTGAACTGACCGAGAACCAAATGACGCAGGAATGGGCGCGCATTAAGCAGCTTCTGCGCACTTAAAACGGTGGTCCAAAACGGCCATGTTCCACATCGGGGTTACTGCCCGAAGACAGCAGGGGAGCCACTTGTCTCTCTGTCTCTTGCACACACATGGGGGTTTTACGTTCAAATAGAACAAGAGGGGAAAGGGTGAGAATTTGGCCTTAGAATCATGATTTAAGTCCTTGCCAAGGTCAGAGAGCAGCCTGGGCTGCCATCTTTCAGATCCCTTCCACCATCCCTATATCTAGAGGAAAAGATCCTGTATCTCATTCTCCCAAGCACTTTGCACATGGCCTGCAACATTCAGGACCAGACACTGCAGGGACTTTGAACAAGCAAATCAAGACTGCAATCCAATACATGTGTGTGTATATATATATATATATATGTATGTATGTGTGTGTGTATATATATATATATATATATATATATGAAATTAGTTATATCCCACCAGTTTAGAAGAGAGCTTGGGAGTCACAAAGGAAAAGTTTTTTTTATTTCAGTCCTGAATATCGACCTCTTGGAGCCAAGGAAATCCACCTGCGCAAAACATACCTTTGTCTCAACTAGTTGCAGAACATACTTGACTAACTGGGGTGGGGAGGAATAAAGAGAGTATGCATTCGCTCCTCTCCCTGAACATTCAGCGTGGGTTTTCCCCAACTGAGCATGAAGTTATTATAATAGGGAGGAGGGGAGACTTGGTGAGATATAGAGCGATTTGGGGTGGGAGAGAGAGGAAAAGGGCAAGCTGTACAATCAGTCATTGGAAGTGTGAGCAGACATAAACATTCACCCCTGTCCCTCTAAGAAAATGGCACTGGTGTGTCTTCAGCAATGGGGTAGGAAGAGAAGAGATTCCCAATGCTGTCTAAAGTGGTTGTGGCCCACCGTGGAATGCGCTAGAAGAGAACACGGTGGAAGCAATGAGGCTGCTGGTGTTGGATTCACGGCTGCTGGTGGTATTGCATTGGTGATTGCTGGCTATTTTTGGCACATCAAAAGCCCTTTTAAGCATCTGGTTCAGTTCCATTGAGGTCAAATGATGGTCGATTGTGCTGCATTCATTATTAGCCGCCTAAAGGAGCCACGTTAGGCAGGTATCATCATGTCCACTCCGAACTTCACCTTGTGAGCCTGGCTCTTGGCTTCAAAGAGAGTCTGAGGAAAAACAAAGGCCTCCATCAGATGAGCGTTTCATTGCATGCTCATTACCTGGCACTCATAGATTTTCGTGGGGCCCTCTCTGCCTCCTGTACGCCTCAGGCCTCTTCTAGCCTTTTTTGCACGACAACTCTCCCCCCAAAGTCCAACTTATTAAGGACCAAACCATTGCAGAACTCACCGGGTGATGGATGTAGGCTTGGCATTCGTAGCACCAGGCAGAGAGGTCCGCAAAGCTGAGCACCAGCGGATGCCCAGATTCTGAGTTGTGCGCAACCATGTGCTGATTAACGTAGCGGCCACAGCAAACCTGAATGGGGTGGAGCAAGGTGAGCTTAGAGGAGCAGGTTGACAGAAGCAGCTCAGGACAGGAAAGCCGGCCTTGGGAATGGACCGAATGTTCACCTGGAAACGTACCAGGAAGTCATCCCAAGAGCATCCCCTCTGCCCCTAGGTGGTAGTGCAGCTAGGCAAATGTAGACCCTGCACTTAATGGTCTTACAGGCGGGCCCTTAAGATGGCCATGCGCATTACTTCCATTGTGAAGCAAACAACTAATATTCTTACACCCACACCGCCTTTCCAATCTTCCCAACTCCTTCTACATTCCCGCCATATCAGAGCGAGAAAAGTCCTGTTTGCTCACCCTGTTTTAAAGTAACATTAATATTCTGAGCCAGTGCTGTTTTGTATTTTAAACTCACTTAAAATCACAGCACAATCGCAAATATGGCAATAAGATGGGAGTTTGTTTCTGCTTCCCTGAGTGGAAACACGTTTACTAGGAAATAAGCACTATGTTCTTATAAAAAAGGAGATTATATAACCATGTGCATGCTCAGTCGAGAGAGAGGCACAGAGGTGGAAAAAGTGGGCTTGGTGAGGGGTCCACCGGCTTGGTCCAATTTGCCCCCGGGCCAGAACAGGCTTCCCATCCCTGCTGTAGAGGGGAGAGTGTTGGACTTGGGAGACAGGGGTTCAAATCCCCACTCAGCCATGAAAACCACTGGGTGACGTTGGGCTAATCACATTCTCTCAGCCTAACCTACCTCGCAGGGTTGTTGTTACAATAGTAAATCAATCCCACCGCAACCCTCTGCAGCCTGCTGTCACTTGAAGCCATCCATCCCTGAGGCCCCAGATGCACAGGGGTGTATTTTGATTTACAGGAGGCTGGATTTTCGGGCTAAATTTGCCACAATCCTGATTATCATCTCCCTGACATCTCCCTCTTCTAAACCAGGCAGTCCCTGTCCCTGCCAGCCTCCGGTTTGCCAGAGGCCACTCCATTATCAGCCTAGCGGGGAACGAGGGGCCCAAACGCTCACCTCTCGGGTACAAGCCACTACTCTGTCCCGCCTGACCCACCGCCTCTGCCCTCTTACCTTATAGCACATCAGGCAGACCCAGTTCTCAGATTTGCTGCCACATTCTGCACAGGACTCCAGCGCATTCAAGCCCGCGGGAGGCACGGGGAGCACCGAGTCGAGGTGGGGGCACCACGGTAAGGGAGTCACTGCATAGAACAGCCCCTGGAAAGAGAAGGGAGAACCCCTGAATCCTGGCATCCGGCCCAACTCCCAAACTGCGCCAAGCCCAGGAAGTCCGACTCCAGAAGTCCTGACTCAAGGCCTCCCCTCCCCTCCGCCAACACTCACTCCGTCTGCCAGATCTCCTCCAGGCAGCTCACGGAAGGAAGAAGAAGAAGAGCCACCCGTGGCTTCGTCAAGAAGGGGATTCTCCATTGGCGTGGGGAGGAGATCGGGTGGGTTCACCTCACTGGCAGGTATCATCATGTCCACTCCGAACTTCACCTTGTCAGCCTGGTTCTTGGCTTCAAAGAGAGTCTGGGGGAAAACAAAGAGTGAGGGGGGGGGGAGGAAACATATACCGCCCCAAACTCACACTCAAAATCCAAACATCATGTGGCTATCTACCCCTGTGCCTTCTGTTTTGAGGGTCTACCAGAGCAACGGCAGCAGCACCATTAGCAAGAATGGAAATGGAGAGGCAAAGTCATGCTTTGGTCAGAGTGCTGGGCTCAGGCTGGAGAGGCTCGCTGTCTATTTACATCCCACTTTTCAGAGAGATGCTTTCACAAAGCAGCTAGACTAAATAAAAACCTGCCTCAGGCACACCCTCCCGGCTTCACTTTCCTCATGGGGTTGCTCCAATGAAGGGTGGCATATAAATTAAATAAACAAATAAACAAACAAACAAATAAATAAATAAATGAAACGGTGCTTTCTATCTACAATGCTGCTTTCTTAAAGAACATCTGCCGTCCATTTTCTTTCTCTTTCCCATGCAGGGAAAGAGGCCATCCATGAAGGGTCCCTTTGAAGAAGCGAGGCTTTTCATTGTGTGGTGTGTGGTATATTTTTTGCCCTCTCTTCCCCTCCCATTTTGCCACTACAGAAAACTAACATTGCTATTTGCCAGCAGAAATCCATCCCACCCGGCAGTTTACCGAGCCCTCCCCTCTCCGCAAGAGAAGAATTTGCTTTGCGGCTGGCAGAACAGAACGGAGCAGCCCCTGCTGGGAGAGAAATCCCTCTGGATCCTATGTTAAATGGAATAAAATGCTTCGGTATCGCAGAATGATCTCCTGTCAATACTGATGGAACATTCCACCCACATACCTGCACAGTAACACTACTGCCAACCTAAGAAAGGAAGATTATTGAGTGACATGCAGCCCTCGTTTCCTGTTCCAATTTGAAAGCTGTCATGTAGGTGGCGGGACCGTTATGAAGATCACGGCTGGGAAGGAGTTTCTCTACCTTTGCAGCTCAATGGGATAAACATAAATTTGCCTAGCAGCGGTCGCTACGTAAGTGGCCCACGTTCAATGGCAAACCAGTGGCGTTGATCCAAGTAACTTTGGACTGAAAGCGCCAGTTCTCAAATCATAGCAGGGGGCTTCCCAAAAAAAGTGGAAACAGCTGCTAAGAAAGGTGCAAGCTGCTCCCACCCACCCCTCCAAAGTCCCAAGTCATGATTTGCAGCACCAGCCTATGCGCTCCAAAGCAATAATAATAATAATAATAATAATAATAATAATAATAATAATAATATAATAATAATAATAATAATAACAACAACAATTTATTTCTTACCCGCCTCTCCGTCTGGATCGAGACGGGGAACAACAACATGATAAAATACATAAAACTGATTAAAACATGACAATTATTATTAAAACTGCATTAAAACATCCTAAAACATCCTAAAAACATTCTAAAAATTACACTGGATATGCCTGCCGGAAGAGAACAGTCTTTATAGCTTTCTTAAATTCTAAAAGACTGTTAAGTTGACGAGTCTCCTCCGGCAGGTCATTCCACAGTCTGGGAGCGGCAGAAGAGAAGGTCCTCTGGGTAACGGTTGTCAGCCTAGTCTTGGCCGACTGCAGTAAGTTCTTCCCAGAGGACCTGAGCGTGTGGGGCGGATTGTTCGGGAGAAGGCGATCCCGCAGGTAACCTGGACCCAAACCATGTAGGGCTTTAAAGGTAATAACCAACACTTTATACTTCGCCCGGAAACTAATTGGCAGCCAGTGGAGAGATTTTAAAGCTGGCGTAATATGGTCACTCCTAGATGTACCGGTGACCAACCTGGCTGCCATATTTTGAACTAGTTGAAGTTTCCGGACTAAGCACAGAGGTAGCCCTATGTATAGCGCATTGCAGAAGTCAAGCTTCGAAGTTACCAGCGTTTGCACTACCATCTTTAGGTCTTCCAACTCTAGGAAGGGGCGCAGCTGCCTATGTATCAGACCAGTGTGTGTGTGTGTGTGTGTCCCAGGAACTCCACAGGTGTGTATTTCATCCTGCTGGTTCGATATTTCCAAGCTGAAGGGCAAATTACTGGGAAGGGAGGGGCGGGGAGAGGAGGGAGGAGATTAAGGACCAAACCATTACACAACTTACTGGGTGGTGGATGTAGGCTTGGCATTCGTAGCACCAGGCAGAGAGGTCCGCAAAGCTGAGCACCAGCGGATGCCCAGATTCCGAGTTGTGCGCAACCATGTGCTGATTAACGTAGCGGCTACAGCAAACCTGAATGGGGTGGAGCAAGATGGGCTTAAAGGAGCAGTTGACGGAAGCAGCTCAGGACAGGAAAGCCGGCCTTGGGAATGGACCGAATGTTCACCTGGAAACGTACCAGGAAGTCATCCCAAGAGCATCCCCTCTGCCCCTAGGTGGTAGTGCAGCTAGGCAAATGTAGACCCTGCACTTAATGGTCTTACAGGCGGGCCCTTAAGATGGCCATGCGCATTACTTCCGTTGTGAAGCAAACAACTAATATTCTTACACCTCCACACCCCCACTCACACACACACTCTGCCTTTCCATTTTCCAAACTGCTTCTACATTCCTGTCATATCACAGCAACAAAAACCCTGCTTGCTCATTGTGACAATAATAATAATAATAATAATAATAATAATACTCTGAGTAACCACAGATACAGGGAGTTGAATCCAGACTTATTTTTTTAAAGCAGATCCATTGAAATCCATACTCTAAGCATTAATATGTCTGGATCTAACCGGGTATTCCTCAAAGGAAGGATTAAAAGCCATCAGCCACCCCAAAAGAAATTATTCTGGACCACAAAGAACTAGTAAGGTAGAGTGTAGAGGTCAACCTCCAGCCCACAGGCCTAATCTGCTCTGTATGGGTGCCCAATCTGCCCCCTCCCCAAGCCTCGCCCCCTGGCCTGGAGGCTTGCAGAGGAGGCCGGGAGAGAAATCCCAGGGTTATTTCCCATCAGAGGTAACATGGGGATTCCCCAGACTCGGCTGGGGCTTGCAGGACTGGCTCCTGCAAACCCCGTTCAAGTCCTTTCCTGCGGCACTTGGTGAGCAGTACTAGAAGAAGGCGTCTGATTGGGCTGAGGCTTGCAGGGGCCGGTTCTGCAAGCCCCGGCTGAGTCCCTTCCTCCTCAGAGAGAGGCAGAGTGGGTCTGGGGAGTCAGGGACCCACCCCTTAACATCATCCAGCCTGCTGGCTTGATCCAATCTGCCCCCCACTGGCCAAAACAGGCTTCCCATCCCTGGCGCAGAGGGAAGAGGATTGGGCTAGGACTGAAGAGACACGAGTTCAAATCCCCACTCAGCCATGAAAAATGCAGGTTGCTTACCTGTAACTGTAGTTCTTCGAGTGGTCATCTGTGCAGTCACACACTATGGGCTCGCGCCGACGCCGAGCCTCACTTTGGAACTTCTAAAGCTTAGAAATTATTGGCGGGAACCCCTCCCCCCCCTTCGTCCTATTGCGCATGCCTGGGTTCCCGCCTACCTCAGTTCACTGAGACCGCCTTTGCAGTCTAACCCTGAGGCAGTGTAACTAAAACAAGTTGCTAATTAAATAAAAGAATGGCATGGCAATGACTCTCATAGACCACAACAAGCGAGGTCTAGAGGGGACGGTGGGGGGGTTGTGTGACTGCACAGATGACCACTCGAAGAACTACAGTTACAGGTAAGCAACCTGCATTTCTTCTTCGTGGTCTCTGTGCATCACACACTATGGGCGAGTAACTAGCAATCACTTACCGGAGGAGGGAAGACTCGCTTGCCCATCATCACTGCAAAATCGAGGATAGGACTGCACGTCCAAAGTTGGCGTCATTCCTCGCTCTGACGTCCAGTCTATAATGCGACACAAACGTGGAGGCCGACGACCATGTAGCAGCCCTACAGAGTTCTGGGATAGAGATTCCCCTGGAGAGTGCCGTCGATGCAGCCATCGCCCTCGTTGAGTGCGACTTCAACCCCAGTGGGGGCTCCCTTTTAGCCAGTTCATAACTCAGAGCAATGGTGGTGATAATCCATTTGGCGAAGCGTTGTGCCGAAACCGCTTGACCTTTCGTTTTTCCCCCATATGACACGAACAGACGTTTTGACAAACGGAAAGATTGCGTACGATCCTTATAGAAGGCTAACGCCCTTCGGACATCTAGAGAATGCAACCTTGTGCCCACTGCGTCAGTGGCGTCATGAAAAAAGGTTGGGAGGACGATGTCCTGGTTCACATGGAAGTGTGAGATAACCTTTGGTTTAAACTCAGGTCCCGGTCGGAGGACAACCTTGTTCCTGTAGAACTGTGTATATGGTGGATCTAACATCAACGCACAGAGTTCCGACGCTCGTCTGGCGGAGGTGATGGCGACCAGGAAAGCTACTTTAAAAGATAGTAACCGCAAGTCTATCGTCGCCATTGGCTCGAATGGCTTGTCTGATAATGCTGCCAACACAACAGACAAACTCCATTGCAGGACTATCCTCCTTAATGGGGGATGGAGATTAAGTAGACCCCTGAGGAAGCGTTTGGACAAAGGGTGAGAAAATGCTGAGTAGCCCTGTATAAGGTCATGATTTGCCGATATCGCTGCCAGATAAACCCTTATGGACGTTTGTCGCAGGCCCCCCTCCTGTAGAGACGCTAAGAAGGATAGAATTACTTCAATTCCACAGGAGTGCGGTGGACCTATTTCATCACTACAGAAATCTATAAAGCGTTTCCATTTCCTAGCATATGACCTCCTAGTAGATGGTCTTGTCGCTTCTCTGAGGATACTCTGTACAGGAGCCGACAGGTTTAGATGTTGCCATCGTGCCGGATTCTCCACGCTGTCAACTTTAGCTTCTGAGGGGTTGGATGATGCACCCTGCCCCTGTCCATCGTAATCAGGTCCTCTGTCCCTGGTAGTTTGATGTACTCCCCGTTGGCCATATGAAGGAGGGGAGCGAACCAAGCTTGTCTTGGCCACCACGGGGTAATCAGTATGGTGTCCGTTTGTCTTAGCCTTAGCGCTGCCACCACTCCTGAGATGAGTGGAAACGGGGGGAAGGCATAAACAAGGTCCGGACCCCAGTAGGTGTTGAATGCGTCTCCCAGAGAGTTCTTTCCAGCCCCTGCCCTGGAGCAGAAGCGTTCGCACACTGCATTTTCCGCAGACGCGAACATGTCCATGCTGGGTGTCCCCCATCTGAGGAACAGATTCGAAATGACGATGGGGTTGAGGGCCCACTCGTGGGCACTGGAAAAATTTCGGCTGAGCTCGTCCGCCCGCGTGTTGTCTGTTCCCGCTATATGCACCGCAGACAGACGTATTCCATGCAAAATCGCCCAATCGAAGATGATCAAGGTCAGGTCGAGAAGTTTCCTGGAGCGTGTCCCTCCCTCTTTGTTTATGTACCAGACCACTGACATATTGTCCGATACAATCATCACGTGGCTGTTCGAGACATAATCCTTGAAGGCTAACAATGCCTTCCGTACTGCTAGCAGTTCCAGATAATTGATGTGCCGATCCTTGTCCCTGGGATGCCACTCCTCTTGCACCGTTAAGTTGCCACAGTGTGCTCCCCAACCCAGGAGCGATGCGTCCGAGGTTATTGACTGAGACGGGCTTGAGCTCACAAACGGTAGTCCCAACTTTAAGTTCTTTGGGATAGTCCACCAATGGAGTGACTGGTGCAGGGAGTCCGGTATGCTGACCCGTATCGTGTTTGGCTGACAAGAAGGGTCGTAAACTGTGAGGAGAAACATCTGCAATGGTCTCATACGCAGGCGTGCCCACCTCACTACATAAACTGTGGAAGCCATGAGGCCAAGCAACCTCTGCAAGGTGATTATCCTGTGGGATGTGGTGCCGAGTAGCTTCTTCGCCATACGATGTATTCTGTGGCGTCTTTCCCTGGGTAGAAAAGCCCTGGCCACTGTAGAGTCGAGTAGTGCCCCTATAAACTGGATCGACTGCGAGGGTTGTAGTACTGACTTTTTTGTGTTTATCACCAGTCCTAGGGATGCCAACAAGGTCGTGACTGTTGTGACGTCCTGCACTGCTTGCGAGTGAGACGGGGAGGCAATTAGCCAGTCGTCTAAATAAGGATAAATTTCTACTCCCAGCGGTCGCAGGTATGCGCACACTACCGCCATGCATTTCGTGAAAACCCTTGGGGCGGTTTTCAGTCCGAACGGCAGGACATTGAATTGGAAAATCTCTGATCCAATGACGAACCTTAGGAAGCGTTGGTGGGCTTGATGAATGGGAATGTGGAAGTAGGCATCTTTTAGATCCACCAGGGTGAACCACATATTTCCACGGAGCAGGGGGAGAACCGACCCCAGGGTGACCATCCTGAACTTCTTGGGGATCAGGAAATCGTTGAGGAGCCTCAGGTCCAAAATAGGGCGCAGACCGCCATCTCGCTTTGGGACTGTAAAGTAGCGGGAGTAAAAACCCCTGCTCGCCTCGGAGATGTTGACCCTGGCGATGGCCCCCTTCTGGAGGAGAGAGGCTACCTCCTGCTGTAGGATGGTCGAGGTAGGTGTTATCTTCATTACTCCTGTTGGTGGTAGAGTGGCGAATTCGATACGATATCCTTGTCGAACAATATCCAACACCCATCTGTCCGTGGTAATTTGAGTCCATTTGCTGTAGAAAGGGAGCAACCTCTGGCGGAAGTGAGGTGTTGGCTGGTGGAGAGGTAAGTCAAAGACGTTGCTTTGGATTGGGCTCCTGTCTGCTGCGGTTCTGTCTTGCTCTATTTTGAGGGTATGACCTCTGGGATCTGAAAGATTGAGACGGTTGGAAGCGCGGCTGCTGCTGCTGTCGGAATGAGGGTTGGCGAGACTGATAAAACTGCTGTCTTGGCTAACGACGCGGTCGGTACGTCTGGGATTGCGCAGGTTGGTAGAAGCCCATCTTTTTGGCCGTCATCCGCGCCTTTTGAATTGTGTCCAATTGTGTGTCCGTCGTGGCGTTAAACAGGCCTTCCCCGTCGAATGGAAGGTCCTCTATTCTCGTTCTCGATTCTTGGGACAAATTTGACGAGCGGAGCCACGCATGTCGCCGCAGGGCTATTGACGCCACCATCGATTTAGATAGGCAGTCCGCCATATGTCGAGCTGTGCTAAGCTCCTGCCTCGCCAACGCTGATGCTTCCTGTTGGAAAATTTTTGCTGCTGATCTAATGTCGTCTGGGAGATGCGCATGTAGCGCGGTGACTTTCTCCCATATGAAGAGGTGGTATCTGGCCATAAGGGCCTGGTAGTTAGCGATTTTAACAGCTAATGCCGCCGAGGAATAGACCCTTCTCCCGAAAGCGTCGAGCTTCCTGCCCTCCTTATCAACCGGTGCTGAATGGGATTTAGATGTTTTTCCCTGAGCCGATTCTACCACCACCGAGTTCGGCTTGGGGTGTTGCAGAAGAAAACCTGCGTCCTTTTGTTGAATCTTATACAGGGCGTCTACACGTTTTGAAACCGGCCCTGTGGATGCTGGTGTGTGCCACGATTCCTTTAAAGTACGCATAAGCGTGGGTAAGAGTGGCAAGGCTAAAGCAGCAGTGGAGTCACCATACATAACGTCATACGCTACATCGGGCGTTTGGTCCTCCGATTCTGGGACTTCAATCCCCAGAGACTCGGCCAGGTGTTGCATTTGGTCCAGGAACGAGACCACCTCCACCGATGGCGACGCTCGCTTGTCTGTGCCCACATCTTCAGTTGGTGAGGGAAGAGAAGGACCCGCCTCTACTGAACCCTCTGAGGAGTCAGACGCGTAATCCTCGTCAGACGTAGGCTGTGGTGCTCTAATGACCATGGCCCCCAGCGGAGATAATGGGGGCTCGGACCCATGTTCAGTGTGGAGTGGTGCTGAGACAGACGCAGATGGGGGCCGTCTAGGGGGTAGTGGTGGCACAAATGCTGGGACGTCATCCTGAAGCCTCTTCCCCGTATATTGATCAAATAACGGCTTCCTTGGACGAGTATCTGGCTGTGCTGGCCACGATCTCACCGACTTGGAGGAACCCCGGTCCCAGTCCTGTGCCGACAATGACGTGTATGGCTGCGCAGGCTGATCCAGAACTAGCGCTTCCGTCGGGTCCTGAGGGGAGTGGTGTGGAGGGGTCCATGATGCGAGTGGATCAAACGGGACATCCCCTAACTCCGATGCCGGCGGAGATCCCGTGAGCCGTGCCGATGTCGAGGGGTCATGAGTTATCTCCCGCGTCGACATCGGACGTTTTATCGCCCTCGGTACCGAGGGAAGTCGATCCCTGTGTGTCGGTACCGGATGGGTTGACGTTGGTGGCCATGAAACCGGTATCGACACCGATGCTGCTGGCGAAGGGGGTGGCTTGGCCATCGGTACCGGTGAGGCGGTCAGTACCGAAGCGGCTCTCGGCGTCTGCGTTTTACTTGCCGACGACGCCTTCTCTGACTGTGGGTGTCTAAGCTTCGGCTTGGACGACTCTTTTCCCTTGCCCTTATTTCGCTTTCCATCCTTCTCTGATTTTGGATCACTTTTATGCCGCTTCGCCTTGCCCGTGTCAATGGGAAGGGAGGGCTTAGACTTCTTCGGTCGCGAGGTCGACTCCGACAGAGGAGCCGCGCGCGACGTCGACATCGTTTCCGGTACCGGGCCCGGTACCGCCACGGGAACGTCCACTGTTTCCAGCGCTCTCTTCCAAAGCAGCGCCCGGAGCTTATTAGCCCGATTTTTCCGAGTTTGCCTTGAGAAGTTTAGGCAATGCGGGCAGGAATCTACAATGTGCGCTTCCCCTAGGCAAAGGAGGCACTTAGAATGTCCGTCGGAAAGCGTAAGCTTTGCCTTGCAGCCCGTGCACTTCTTGAATAAAGACGCGGGCGCCATTTTAGAGGCCATTTTCTGGCGGGAAGAACTTGGTTGGGAGAGACACTGGGAGGGGGGGGGTGTACCCTTGGAGGTTACTTCCCCGGAGGACCCCGGCGATCCGAGAGCCGCGAAAGGCGGATTTCTATCTATATATTAACAACTTTAAGTAATATGGTATCTATATATATACAATAATAGCTAGCAGATATATAAATTTTTTTTTTTTTTTTTTTAAATAGAGAGAAAGAGAAGAGAAGAATGATAGAGAAGAAGGGAATAGATTAGAATTATATAAAAGAGAGGAAGATCAAATCTAAGCTACGAACGGATCCGTGAGTTCTCTGTGAGGCAACCAGCAAGGCGGTCGAAGAAGAACTGAGGTAGGCGGGAACCCAGGCATGCGCAATAGGACGAAGGGGGGGGAGGGGTTCCCGCCAATAATTTCTAAGCTTTAGAAGTTCCGAAGTGAGGCTCGGCGTCGGCGCGAGCCCATAGTGTGTGATGCACAGAGACCACGAAGAAGAACCACTGGGTGACGCTGGGCTAATCACATTCTCTCAGCCTAACCTACCTCGCAGGGCTGTTATTACAATAGTAAATCAATCCCACCGCAACCCTCCGCAGCCTGCCGTCACTTGAAGCCATCCATCCCTGAGGCCCCACATGCACAGGGGTGTATTTTGATTTATAGGAGGCTGGATTTTCGGGCTAAATTTGCCACTATCCTGATTACCATCTCCCTGACAAATCCCTCTTCTAAACCAGGCAGTCCCTGTCCCTGCTGGCCTCCGGTTTGCCAGGGGCCACTCCATTATCAGCCATGGGGGGAATGAGGGACCCAAACACTCGCCTCTCGGGGACTGCCTGACCCACCACCTCTGCCCTCTTACCTTATAGCACACCAGGCAGACCCAGTTCTCGGCCTTGCTTCCACATTCGGCACAGGACGCCAGCACATTCAAGCCCGCGGGAGGCACGGGGAGCACCGAGTCGAGGTGGGGGCACCACGGTAAGGGAGTCACTGCATAGAACAGCCCCTGGAAAGAGACGGGAGAACCCCTGAATCCTGGCATCCGGCCCAACTCCCAAACTGCGCCAAGCCCAGGAAGTCCGACTCCAGAAGTCCTGACTCAAGGCCTCCCCTCCCCTCCGTCAACACTCACTCCGTCTGCCAGATCTCCTCCAGGCAGCTCACGGAAGGAAGAAGAAGAGCCACCTGTGGCTTCGTCAAGGGGATTCTCTGTTGGCATCAGGGGGGGACCAGATAGGCTCACCTGGTTGAAGGCAGGAGACAGGAAAAAGAGAGGGCAGTCTGAGATGACATTGCCCCGAAAAGTATCAGAGACTTGAAACAGCTTTTCTAAATGTGGCCACACTCTAGCAAATCTACAGTTCTCAAAAACAGAGCAAGGCCTCCCTCTGGAACATGTTGGGTGGTGGAGTGGGGCAGGGAGGGGGGAGAGGAAGAGGCACCAATATTCCTTCCCCTGACCCCTTCGTTCTCACCCTATTTTTTTTTTTAATGACTTGATGAGGCAGAGGGACAGAATGGCCATCCCTTGTCTTCAAGTCGCTCTCGGGTTGCTGCCCCCTGCCTCCCAATCTTAATTTGGTGGTGAGCTGCCCTCGTTTGAGAGCAGCCCTCATGCTCTGCAGAAGGGTGAGCGGAAGGTAGGTTTCCACAGGTGTTTTGAACTTCAACTTCCAGAAGAGAGGTGCCAAGAGAGGCATCTGGGCATCACGCTGGAGACCCCAGATGTAGAAAGTAGGAAGTCTGAAATGCCACTAACGTAGAAAGGAAGGTCCGGCACCTACTTCTGCCTCTTTGTCAGGAGACTCCCCTTTCCCAGAGGAGCTCCCCACGGACGTGCCATCTCTCTGGGGATCCTCCGCTTGCTCAGCTTCTTCAGGGCAGCCCTCGGCCTTTGGCAGGGCCTCCTCGGCCGCTGGGCTGGAGTCAGGAGAGAGAGAACTTGAGGCCGTCTCTCCCTCCTCCGCAGGGTTGTCTTCTAGTTGGAGGAAGCCCAACGCCGCTGCTGCCGCATCCTCGACCGTCTCCTCCACGGATTGAGTGGTGGGGCTCCGGAGCAGCTCCTGCGGGGGCTCTGGGGGCATTTCACCTGGAACGGGAGTCCCCTTCGCAGCCCGGGTCCTGGGTTTCTCCCACAGAAGAGGAGGCACTGAAGGAGTGGGGGCATAAAAAGGCAAGGCCGTTATTCCTCCTCTTCCCAACAGAGAAGCCCACCAAAAGGGGGGGGGAGACGCGTATGGGGAAGGGGGCCATATAGCCGGCGCATGGCTGAGAGGTTCAGCGAGGGCCAGCTCCAACCTCCCTCCTGGGCCAGCTTCTTCCTTCCCCTTGGCGCCCGGTTCCTCCCTCTCTCCCTTTGCCCCCTTACCTCAGACCCTGTGGGGGCCCCTTCCCCATCCCTCTCCAGCCCCGCTCTGCTGCAGCCCATCCCAGCTGCCTTTTCATGTAAGGAAGGAGCTTTTGTGACATCAGTGGCCATCCTACCAATCCCCTGGTTGACCTTTTTCTGAGGCAGGTTGGTTGCTAAGCTGGAAGTTGGGGGTTTGGTGAAATGGCTGCTGACATCACAAAGGCCCTTGCAATATCTCCTCTAAAAGCAGAGAAATAAACTGACCTCCCTACTTCCCCCAAGGTAGATTTTGGAGAGAGGAGGGAGATATGACTGGAGCTTACCCCCAGACGATAGTTGCTTGCTTGAAAAGACACGCTGTTACCTCCCCCCACCTCTCAGCTTCGAGATGGTGGGCCGTTTCACACGTCACGACAGCCTGTTGTGGGTTATTTTACTCTCGAGGAGCTGCTTCATGTGCCGGCTGCCACTCCAAATATTCAACTGCTGACTGGGTGTTGCCGTTGCGAACAAACCCGACCACAGTGAGTTATGCAAGGGTTAAACAACCCTCACATAACCCTAGAACAGACCATGGGTTATGGGAGGGGCCCTGTCATATACGGCAGCTCCTCAAGGGCAAAATAACCCTCAGTGGGCTGTCATGATGTACGACCTGGGTTGTTACTTCTCCTGCCCCATCCAGAGGCTGGGAATGTCTGTGGCTAGAGGCACTGAACCTCTTTCAGTCCGAGGGCTGAATTTCATTTCAGAGAAGCTTTCGGTTGCTGCATTCCAGTGGTGGGGCAGGGCCAAAGGCAAAAAGGCAAAGCCAAAATACCAAACATACCAGCCTATTCCAAGTTAAAGCTCTGAGTGCCAGAAACTAAGCCTTAGGAGAGGCATTGCAACCTTTAAAAATAGGAAATAAACCTGCGTGCCATTGGTAGGCCTGCTGCACCTGGTGAAATCCCCTCTTCATCACAACAGTTAAAGCTGCAGGAGCCCTGCCCTCTTTTGGATCTGGTCACTCTAGGTAAACTGTAGCAAGGAACAGCCCACGCTAGGAGCCAGCGGACCCTGGGGCCTTTGGGGGAAGATGTCTGTAGCCCCATCCCATAAGAGGAGGAGAGGACCACTTCTGAAATGGAGGCTCACCTAGCTCTCAAGGCATACAGCAGAACCAGGTCTGAGAGAAGAAATGGCTAGGAAAAGGCTCCTTGTGAGTAAAGAGCTCCTTGTGAGCAGGATTCACCTCACAAGGAGGACGTGTTCCAGAAACCTCTGAGGTGTGCAGTTGTACCTGGATGTGGGCTGGGAAACTTGGCTATATTAAGCCGACAGCTGAGACCCGCTAGCTGCTGGAACAACAACTTTACCTCAGCTCCCAGCACCCTGAAACCTTCCTTCCCCTCGACTGAGCTTTCGTGCAGCTGACTTTTCTCCTCGGCTGGCAATACCGCACCGTGACCTTTTGCTCGCTCACTGACTTTGCCAAATGGATCCGTTCCTGGCTTGCCCCAGGGCTGAGCCCAGACAGGACACTGAGGTTTAAGGGGGGACAGGTGTGTGTGGGGGGGACGTCTTGAACATGGTTCCCACCACTCTGGAATCGCTTTTGGTGATGAAGGAGCAGTACAGAAAATGGAAACGAACGTGAGACAGATGGGATCGTTACCTAAATGGTGCTTCCCCCCCACCCCTCCTAGGGACTCAGGAGAGAAGCCAAGGCCACAGTGAATTCGCAGCGGAGATAGAAAGTGAACCGGGGACTCCCCAGCCCACGACGGACACCCACGGACACCACACTATCACAGTTCAGCCACTACAGGGCAGAGATGCTGCTGGACAGGAGAGATCACTCACCTTCCAATCGGAGGCTTGCCCAATACTTGCGGTGCACAGCAGCAGCACGGGCCAGAGACTGCAAGGCGCTGGGGTGGGGGGCCTTCAGGCGTCCCAGTGGGGCCGGAGGATCCCCCAGGAGGCTGCGTGTGCACATGGTCATGGACTCCGAGATCGACTCTAGGTTGTAGCCACCCTAACAACAAAAGAAGTGTGTGTGTGTGTGGGTGGGGGGAGGATTAAAGCGATGGCACCCCTGTCCCAGCAAGCAGGCTCCAGTCTTAGTGCAGGTTTGCTGTGCAAGTCGCACACAGGTTCACTCCGCAGGTACGGAACCCGCTACTGCAAAGGAACCTCTGCTGCCGTTTAAAATAGAAAAGGCAATTTTCTAGCCCTCATGGTCCATGCTTACAAGACACCATCGTCTGATTCTGGGACTCTGGATCAAAAAACAACTCCCCAGTGGCAGGGTAGTATTGTAAAGGATGGAAGAGGCCGGCCCCCTTCCTGCAAGATGGACAGGAAGGGGGTCGTAGGGAGGAATGAAAGGGGAAGACTTTGGTGGGAGACTCTACACAGTTCTTGAGCATTCGAAGCACTTCACATACACACTACCTTGCTGTCACAGCAATCTTGTAAGGTAGGCCGGCATTATTACAGTCCCATAGATGTTTTATGGGACGCTGGCATTTTAATAGATCATTGTTTTTAGCTGTTTTACATATTCTGTGATGTGATCTTGCTGTAAGTTACCTTGAGTCTTTCTTGGGAAAGGTGTCTAAGAAATTGATCACGATGGTGATGATGGATAAGGCTGGGAGGGAGTGGCTTGCCTGAAGGCCACCTAGCGAGTTCATAGGGCTGCTGTGAGGGCCTGGCTAATCAAAAGTGAGCTAAAGAGGTGTGAGGGGTTAGAAATAGTGAGGCTGGGAGAGAGGAGGAAACAGCAAGGCAAAGGGGCAGAGAAAGAGCAAGCCTGGAAGCTAAGAGGGGGAGAAACAGCGAGACAAATAGGTGTGAAGAATAGAAATAGTGGTGCTATAAAGGGAGAAAAAGAAGACGGCCCTAACAGTTTCCAAGGTTTTTATTTTTTATATATATTTTTAAGGGAATGGAGAGCTTTGTGAACGTGGCTACGTTGGGGCCTCCAGTCCCCCAAGTTTCCAGAAGCACATTTGCAAGGGACAAGTGCGTCAATCCCGTACATTTCCACAGATCGTCCCCCCCATCCATGCCTGCCTTGCATTTCGTTCCCCTTCCCCCCCTTCCTGAACCGCCAGGGCTTTCCCTGCCCCAGGGCTGGCTCACCAGCGGCAATCGGACATACCTCCAACACGACGGCCACCTTGCCGCCCGCCAGGCCCAAGAGCAGGTGGGTCATGTGAGCGTAGCATTCGGGGGAAACGAGGCACCCGCCCAGGGGGTCCCCCCGAGCGGCGTCAAAGCCGGCAGAAACCAGCACCAGCTCCGGATTGAACTGCAAGGCAAGAGTGGTTATGGTGAGTGCTCACCCTCTGCCCTTCTCACCCGGGCCGGAGACACAACCCAGGAGGCTGTGGCTTGCGGCGTCCACCCCTTTTCTAACCCCTTAGATCTCTCAGGCTGCTCCGTTTGTCTATCTGGATCAGGGGTGTGGAACTTCTTTGCTTCTGAGAGCCGCATGCTGGCAACGGGCGGGGCCAGAGCCACCCTTCCACTCACGCTCGCGTTCTCCTGCTCTTTGCAGGCCAGGCCCTTCTCTCTCGTTCCAGTGGTCTGAAGTGATGGCTTGCACAGGGCTTTTGAAATTGGGCTGCGGGTTGCCCGAAACAGGCCCAGCGCCTTGGATAGCTCCTTTGGAGTTCCGGCTGGTTCCAACGGAAATCCAGAATGGAATCGCAACCCCACCGAAATGAGAGCTACCACTGGCTACTGCCAAAACCAGCAGCCCCGTTTCTCCCTGGTGCCGTCCTCTTTTCTTTTCTTCCTCATGGACGGAAAAATTTGGGAAAAATCTGTTCCCCCCCACAAATCCCCCTCCTGGGGGGGAAACAAGTGAGAAAAAGGGATATTTTTTTCCTTTTATTTTTCTGGTTTTCGCCCCCTTTTTACCCTCAGACCGTCAATCTTTAAGCACAGATAAGGCCTAACTGCTTCTGGCAATGGTACTAGCCCAATCAGCCCACCCCATCCAAGACCTCCCCAATGTGGAGCCACTTCGCCTACCTCATAGCTGACAGGCATGACAATCTGGTGGAAGGCAGCCAGGTACTCGGGGTCCCCCATGCGGGGGCAGTTCCAAGGCACGTTGAGGGTGAAGCCTTCGCCAGGCCCCACGCCCACCCGGTCATAGTCCGCGTCCTCAGAGGTGGGGAAGAAAGTCCCGTTGTCATAGCGATGGAGGGAGACATACAGGACGCTGGGCAGGAAGTGGAAAACGAATAAGAACGGGATGGATGCTTCGCCTGCCCCTGCCCCCCTCCCAAAAGCCAAATTAGGAGGCCTGGAAATTGCACCCGTTAATGGGGAAACAGGATCAAAACCTTTGAGTGAATAAATGTCCCCATAATCTGAACGGTTTATTTCAGCCTTCCAACACATCCAACAGTCCAAGACATCTGGAGAGCATCAGGTTGGAGACAGCTGCTTTACTTCAAGTACGTAAAAGTGGGGATTTTGACTCAAATAATTTAAGTCCCTTGTCCCTCATTGGAAAACCTCACTGGAAAGTAATGAAAACCACCCATCTCAGGACAGAAGCTGTTCCCTAGTTAAGCCGGGGGGGGGAGGGGGAGAGACATTGACCCCCGCCACTTCAGAAGAGACGAGTGCAGTCAAGGTTGATGGCTGTCAGAACCAGCCAGAACTCCAAAGGAGCTATCTAAGGTGCTGAACCCCAACCCCAAAACAGGTTCAACAGCTTGGATAGCTTCTTTATGGTGCTGGCTGGTTCTGACTGAAACCCAGAATGGATTCACAGCCCCACCGAATTCAGAGCTACTGGCTTCCGCCGGATTAGTGCTAGAGTTCCTTTAAATGGAAAAAGACCACATATGGTACCTGGGATCATCTTCAAACATATGCTGTGTCCCGTTGCCATGGTGAACATCCCAGTCGAGTATCAGCACCCTGAGGAATAAAACCAAAATAAGGTTGGCATCTAAACCTGCGCTATAAACTCAGTTCAAATAAGCATAACAGTTGTAAAAACAACAGTCTTGTGGTGTCTTAAAGGCCATCAAATATGGGATGGGATATCCTTTTGTGGATACCATCCACTTATTTTTTAATTTTTATTTAAAACACTTCTTGGCCACCTTTCAGGGCGGAAGCCCTCACAAGGCGGCTTACAACAATAAATACATTAAAAAAAACAGTTTAAAACGTTAAAAGCAATAAAAACATCCGCAGTAAAACAGCAGTTAAAACAATAAAAGCCAACCATAAAATCATTTTATTGCCAGCAATGGCAATAGCAGCAAAACGGTACTTATCATGGGGAGGCAATGGTAAAATAAAACGTTTTCGAGGCCTTCTGAGAAACCTGCAAGGATGGTGCATGGCAGATCTCTTCACCAGATACACCAAGATGTCCTGGCATCTCCCCTAGCCATCCCTGGGCAGCGTCCTAGACTGACGCTGTGCCTTTGCTGGTTCTCTTTCACAAGTGGAACCAACCACTTCTGCAACGGGAGCTAACAGTTCCCAAAAATAACCCCGGAAATAAACCCCAGCACTTGCTTCTGGAACCGAGAAGGTCAGCTGGGCCCCTTCTGAAAATGAGCAGCAGCGTTTCTGAGACCGTGACTTCTTACTGCGCTAGCAGGGGGGGGCGGTATGGCATCCTGCCCGTGGTTTAGCCAGGTCAAAGAGAGTGCAATTCCCAGCATTCTTGCTCAAGAAAACCAACTGGAAGTTGCGGGAGCAGATGCGTTCTCTAGGACCCCTGGCTCTGGTGCCACCTCACCTCATCGGGCGCCCGGCGAGGCGCTGCGCGTATCGTGCCGCCAAGGCCACGGAGTTGAAGAAGCAGAAGCCACAGGCAGTGTCTGATTCAGCATGGTGCCCGGGCGGGCGGACGATAGCCACGGCGTTTTGGACCTGGAGGTGGGGAAATATACTTGGATCGTTACTGTCCAAAACATCAGCACAGCACTGAAACGTGAGTTGGGAATCCATCTTCAGACTGATTGGGGTCTGTGGAAAAGGCCGCTAGGGAATGCTCAGCCTGCCCAGAGTGACCCAATAGCTTTACGACAAGGTTGTGGCTTCAGAACCGAGGTCCCACAGAAGTCACTGCAGCTTTCAGGCTGCGGACAGAGCCCCTCTCCTCAACAGCGTACAAATTGGGCCCACCCTCATTCGAAACAGCCAAATGGGTAAATAGGTCAGGTCCGTTTGAAATGGCCATAAGAGATTTCTCCAATCCTGCTTTGACGTGACCAGAGCAGGTGGCACTGAGGCGGAGGGGCCCACGCCCCCTTCCCTGCACCGCAAAAGGCCTGCTGCTCACCTTCCCAGAGAGCACGGCTTCGACTGCGCTGAATGCGGATCCAGCTGCCAGCCGGGCACACTCGTAGGAGCTGGCACAGATGAAGATGGAATTGTACCGGTCGCCCTGGCGGTGCAGGTCACGGGGCTTCATGGTGGCCGTCGACTTCACTGTCTCCACGTAGGCGGGGCTGGAGAGAGGAGGAGGAGAGATGATGTGGAGTCCCGCCCCTCCTCCCACAGGAAGAGGAGGGATACAAAGCCACGTAGGAACACAGGAAGCCGGCATATACTGAGCCAGACCATTGGTCCATCCAGCCCAGTATTGGCCACACTGACTAGCAGCAATGGCCTCTCCAGGGTTCCAGGCAGGATTCTTTCCAGCCCTAGCTGGAGGTATCTGGGGCTTTCTGCATGCAAAGCAAGGCCTCTACCACTGAGCTATGGGGAGGCGACAGCCTCAAGGACCCACTCCAAGCCCTGCCTTTTCTGGAGCCCACATATTCCTCCCGGGCGTTGCCAGGACTCCCATCCCCGGAAGCTCAGCACAACCTGTGACACATCCGCAGCTCCTCCTCAGAGGCGAGCCGGGCCGGGAGCCGGCAACACCGCTCCGTCAGACGCAGCTCCCCATGGCGCTGGAAGATCCGGGAGACTCTCTGAGGCAGCTCTGGGTGCTGGCTGGGGAAGAAACAGGGGACACAAAGACAGGCAGAGAGCCGGACTTGGGATCATCATATTGTGCCCTGCGTTGGTGGTGGCCAATTGCTTGCCAGGCTCAATTCAAGGTGTTGGTCTTAACCTTTAAAGCCTAAATGGCCTTTTGGAGGGGGCCATTACCTCCAGAGGCCTGTGCGTTGGGCCTGGGTGAAAGGGCTTTCTCCTGTGCTACCCCAAACTAAGAAATGTGCTCTTCTCAAGAATTAAAGATTGGGCCTCGGTCTCTTGGCTGTCAGAAAGGGTGCAAAAGCGCATCTTTTCAATTTAGTCTTTTAAAATGTGCAGTTTTCAATGTTTGAACTGTTTCTATTCTTGTCTTTTTATGGTTTTAAATCCCACCGACATGCAGACAATGCATTTGGAAAGTACTTTACGTTCCTCTATTGAGTGGACCATCTCACATACAGATGGATTACCCTCTCTTCTCCTGCATGTTCTTGTAGAGAAGAGGGCTGGGGACATCTCCCCCCCCCCCCCCCAATGTGCTCATCTCCTACTTTCACGACCCTTGGTTCAAAACAGAGACCTGCTTAGTACAAAGGGGTGTTTTGTTCATACAAGCAGGAGAGTTAAGGAGAAATAGAGGGAAAGCACCAAAGGAGTGAAGGACGAATGTTAATGAGGATTAGACAGAGAGATGAAACCCTTTATTGTACAAATCATCTTTAAAACGTATTTAGAGTTTTATTTTTTAGCCACTATTCAAGGCTATGCCCTCACAAAGCCACGGAACTGCAGGAGTCCGGTCAGATACAAGACGCAGCGGACACAGTAGCAAGCATACCAAAGACTTTGCAAGATTGCTTTGATCTCATGAGCCGGTTGCAAATTCAATTGAAGGCAGCTTTAAACAAAAGGATATTTATTGCTTGCCTAAACAGCTGCACAGAAGGGGCTAGGTACACGTCAGTACGGAGGTTCCACACTGTTGGGGCCACGGTTGAGAAGGCCCTAACTCTTGTGCATTCCAGCATAACGGATCTTAACTGCGGGCACTAGAGACGAACCCCTGAAGTAGATCTGAGAGTACGGGCAAAATTAAAATGGGCGGACACCTTCAAAAAGCCTTTAAAACATCAAAGTTTGAATTTTAAAAAACCATTATGACCTCTTTCTAGAGCACCTATGTTCTGAAAGCGCTTTTGTAAACCTTTTCACCAATCTTGTATGGTGAGGAAGTATCATCCACCATATTGCAGATATGAACGTGGTGGGGGGGGGGGGAGGGTTGATGCTGGGAGACAGTCATTTACCCAAAGCCACACATTCAGTTCATGCCCGAAGTGAGATTTGAACCAGGGACACCCTGGCTCACAACTCTCTCCATGTGCCACTGTGCTATACGAGCAGAGTTTTTTTTAAAAACAAACAAACAACGAAACAGCGCATGCATACCTCCTATGTGTGAAAAGAATAGAAACGCTCCATCAACGGCTTTGAGAGATGTTTTAAATATCTTCAGCAGTATATAAACGTATTAAATAAACAAGACTCTCCCGAAGCACGCACAAATCCAATCCTTACCTGTCCCACATATTGTAATGCTCTGTCATCTTTTCGTCATAGACCAGCCCTGTGCAGGAAGCGGATCGGGGTCGCATCGGTTCGGTCACTGACCGGGACAGGATCTCGGCTCCTGGCAGGGCGCCGGATGATGGCAAAGCGGCACTCACCTCTCCTCCATCCTGCTGGGGCACATCCACCCCTGAGGGGTGTAGGGGGAAGGGAAGATCAAAAGCTTTAGGGGTCCCCAATTGCCCAGAAGGAACTGCACAGTGCACCGGGATCCGGGGGTGGGGGGGGGAGCAAAGCTCCCCAAATCTGCTTGTACTGCTTGGGGAGAAAGACGGCGAGGCTCAGGCACTCACCAATCCTCCGGAGGTTCTTCCAGTGCTTGCTGTGAGCTGCCAGGGTGTGGGAAACAGAGCGGAGGGCGCTGCCGGGAGGGAAAGGTAAACAGAGAGCGCCAGTTCAGCTGGAGAGCGGGTCCAATGTGAGGAGGGGAGGGGAGAAGAGGGAGGAAAAGCATCCCCTCTCACCTGCTGCATGGGGTGAGGGGAGATTCCAGCAGAGGACAGGGGTCTCCGAGAAGAGTCTTGAGGACTGCGCAGGTTCCCTCTGCCAAGGACTGGAGATTGTACCCACCCTGAGGAGGAGAAGCTAAACAGTTTCACTGAGAGCAGCTCTATCCACAATGAAGCCGCTTTCCCAAAAAGCAACCCATTCCCTCTTTCCGCCCCGCCCCAAGCACAGAAATGGAAAGGACGCGTCGCTCACCTCCAGAGAGAGGACCATCTTGCCCCCAGACAGGGGCATCAGCAGGTGTGTCAGGTGGGCAAAGCCTGCTGGGGTGGCGGCCATCTCCCCCTACGGGTGCAAAGAAGAGACCTTGTCACTCGCCCAAGGGAGGTCCCTGGGCTCGGATTGAGAAATGGCCCCCCGTCCCCGCATCGGATGGAGCTGCCTCCGCACAGAGTTCAAGCCTGCCCCAAATCCAGGCAAGCACAACATAGGGACATTGGAAGCTGCCTGATACTGAGTCAGCCCCTTGGTCCGTCTAGCCCGGTATTGTCAACGCCGACTGGCAGCCATGGGTTTTCCAGGGTTTCGGGCAGGACTCTTTCTCAGCCCTTTCTCGAGAGGCCGGGGATCCTACATGCGAAGCAGGTGCTCTGTCACACAGAGCTACGACAAGCGCAGAGAAGCCTGAAAACAGCTCAGGAGAGATCTGTTCAGAAAGGGCAAGGGATTTTTCCTACCTTGGGGTCACCAATTACAGAATCAAAACCGGCAGCAACCAGGACCAGCTGGGGCTGGAACTGAAAACAAAAGAAGAGCAGGGGGTTGGGCTCGATGGCCTTACATGCCCCTTCCAACTCTATTCTATGATTCTATGACCCACCAATCTCTCTTGCCCACCCCACTGGCCAGCTGGTCCTGCCCAAACTTCCAAAACAGGCTCTCTAAGCAGAGAGAGAGAGAGGGCGGACCGTTATGAGAATAAGTTGCCTGGCCAGGAAGCAAAGAGGACAATTCATGGGGATGCCAAGCAGTGAATTTGAGACCTCCATCATATGCATTTCCCCTGGAATCCAAGAACGACGTCAGGGGAGGAACTCTGGGCTAAAGATTGCCTGTCACTGGACGGCAGTTTCAGACAGACAGATGCACGCGTGTGTCAGAAGACACTCGTCGTTCCTGATACGTCTTTATACCCAAGCTGACATCTGCACGTACAGAGCTGCAATGCAAAACGCAGCCTGGAACGTCTGCGGCAGGGAAGGCAGAGGTATCAGCTCCAAGGAAACGCCAATCCATGAAACAGGAAACGAACTCTGTAGAGTGGCTTTCCCTAACCTGGCGCCTTCCAGATGTGTTAGGATGACCACCCCCATCATCCACAACCAGCTGGAGAAGATGGGGGTTGTAGTCCCATCCCATCTGGAAAGTGCCAGGTTGCTGCAGGAGTTCCAGGTAGCCCTGAAAGCCTGTTAGGACGATGCCACCATCATCCCCAAACCTACCCGTGCTGTGAAATTGGGAACGGGGGCAGGGGGGCTGGCACAAGCGCACATAGGGCATAACCCACCGCCCAGTCCTGCAGGGCCTCCCTCGCGACTATGATCCGGATCCCCGTTTAAAAGCAGGTTTGGGCACTGTGCTTTAGGTGAAGTGAGGTGGGGGGAGGACCTGGGGGGAGGCGGAGGAGCTCAAGACAGGCTCCGGAACTATATAGATTTGGGGGCTGGGGGAGGAAGAGGGACAAATGAGTATAGTTTCAATAGGCTTTCAATGGCACATCATCCAGTGATTGACTGAAGGTGCAACCCTATGCATGGTTAGACAGAAAAATGTCCTACAACTCCCAGCATGCCCCAGCCAGCCATGCTGGCTGGGGCATGCTGGGAGTTGTAGGACATTTTTCTGTCTAACCATGCATAGGGTTGCGCCCTTCATTGTAATGGATAAAGAACCACTCTCCATCTTGTTTTCAGCTACTAAAGGCCATGGGGGGAAATGAAGCTAAACTGTGCTAACAAGACTGCTGTAGGAGAGAGGATTCATACATACATACATACATACATGCATGCATACATACATACAATTGCACTCGCATTACAAGATGGCTCAACTGCACTTGCCTCGTGCCAGGGGGGGAATCGGACATCCAGAAAAAAGAGGCAAAGCCGGCCCACCCCTTCCAAAGGGTTGCCCTGCTGAGTTTCTTACCTCCAAGGCCACAGGCAGTAGGATATGCAAAAAGGCAGAGAGGTAGTCAGCATCCCGCAAGCCTATCTAGAGGGACAGACAGGGCATGTTACGTCCTTGTGGGGATCCCCAATCTATAAGGAGCTCATTTAAAACACAAAGGGATGCTGCGTCTTGAAAAAAAATAACAGCCTCTACTGAGGTGGGCTGACTGGCAAAGGCACGCAACGAGGGGAAGGGGATTCTCCGACTTCAGCAGTTTAGACTTGAAGGACGCCAAACAGAATCAAGACCTAAATCGTCTTGTCTCCTTGAACCCAGGGGATCTGGGTTCAAATCCTGGGGTGGTGTTGTGCCGGCCTAACCTGCCTCAGTAGGTTGCTGAGAAGCTAAAAGGGGGAGTTTCCCCCACCCCACGTAACCACCCAGCGCTCCCTGTAAGGAAGATGAGACAGACATGTAACAATCCCTGCCACCGCTGCCAGACAATGCTCTCTCCGGTGTGTCTCAACCTGCTTCCCGTAACACCAGCTGCAAAGCAATCTCTACATGACCAGAAGCTGCCCTATTTTGCTCGCTCCAGTTATGGGGGATGTCAATTCACCTGTTGCCCTCCAAAGTATCTACTGCTCCTTGCCTGGCAGGCCGATCCATCACCTTGTCCTCCCGACAGGAGTGGGCAGAAGGTAGATCTCCAGGCGTTTTCGACTTCGCCTCCCAGAAGTCCTCGCCAGCATGACCAATGGTCAGGGAATGCTGGGAGTTGTGGTCCAAAAGAGGCAGAGATCTACTTCCTGCTCACCCCTGCCTTGCAATACCAGACACTACCCAGGTGTGTCACAAAACCTGATGGCTGGAGCTGGGGTACCTGCAGCCTTGAAAAGAGCAGAGAAACTGCACAGCCAGCAAGCAGTGCCAGGAACCGAAGAGGCAGAGGGCACGGCAAAGGGCAGTAGGTTTGGGGCAATACCCGGGTGCCATAACGAGACAGCGCATGTTCCAACGCCCTCTGAGGTTGTGACATAACTTTAGCAAAAAAAAAGCCTAGTGCGGAAGTGCAAAACCGCAATCCCTGTAGCCAAATATAGCCACCTGTAGCCAAATATAGCCACCTTGGAGCCAAATCGAGCTCTTCCCTGGCCATGTCTCCTTTCTCCTGACCACCGATCTTTCGGTGGTTTCCTGGATTTTGCACAGTCCTTGCCCCCACCTCCCATTCTAAAAAGTAAAAATGCCTCTCCTAAGCTACAATGTGCTACCATTTTGGCCCCGCCCCTTTTGCCCTTGGCCCCACCCACTATGGGAATGCAGCCCCCGAGAGTTTCTCTGAAATAGAATTCAGCCCACAGGCTAAAAGAGGTTCTGCACCCCCGGACTAAACACGCTGAGTGGGGCGGCCTGTAAACCTCCCAGGATAGCGGCCTCAGGTGTCAGCCACGTTTTCCATGAATTGAACAAAAATCACGGTCGCATTGGAACAGCTGTCACCAACTTGGAGCCCTCGGGAGGAGTTGGACTGCAACTCCCATAATTCCTAGCCAACTCATCTGGAAGACATCAGGTTGGGGAAGGTTGCACTAGCGTCTGCCCTGTTTGGGACCCCTTCCAAACAGCTGGATCCCAATGCAAGACAACTAAAAAAGAAAAGTCTCTGTGCAATTGTGAGAGGTGGGAAGGAGAACTTGTTCCTGACTTGGATCGATCCAACTTCCTCCAAAAGGCCTGGCTGGGATTTGAACCTGGGCTGATGTCCGGCGCTGACTTTGGCATCCCCAGTTCGAAATCCCTGGACGGGGGATTCTTAAGGGCACCCCGTCCATCCCTCTTCCCTACCTGGTTCCAGGGCACGTTGATGTTGTAGCCCTCACCGCGACCTCTGCCCACGGCATGGCTGTCGGATTCTGGAAGGTGGGGCCAGAAGCTGCCCCCTTCGTAGCGATGGATGGAGAAGTAAAGGACGCTAGGAGAAGAAGTCACGGCAGAAACAGCAGTGAGGAGAAATATGCCTAGGGGCCCGGCCCTCTTAACCCAGTTTGCCTGTAGGCCATTTTTAACTAGACTGCCCCCTCCTCTGCTGACTCTCGTTCATCCAGGATGGCAGGACAGCCCCCTCCATGCCCCGAAATTCAAGGCCACCCTTTTATTCTGCACCTGGGGTTGTCCTCAAAGAGGTACTGGGTGCCTTGTCCATGATGCACATCCCAGTCGACAATAAGAACCCTAGAAGGCAAAGAAAAGTCACTGAAGACAGAACTAAATGTAACGCAGCTCCTGAGAAAGCAAGTTATCATCAACCCTCAATGTTAGAGGCCTCCCCACCAAAGAGCCATGGGAAATGTAGTCCTGCAAGAGGGCTGGGATCCCAAAGAAGAGAGTTCTCAGCATTCGCACTAAACAATAGTTCCCAGGGTTCCTTGAAAGGTATCATGGCAGTGGAAGGTTACATTTGCAGTGTTGACATTCTCCCAAACCAGGGGTGGGTGAAACTTTTTCCGGTTGAGGGCCACACTCCCTCGTGGGTAATCTGTCAGGGGCTGCATGTCAGCAGTGGGCAGGCCAGAGCCAGAAGTCAAAGGATAACCCCTTTCAGTGGAGGCTGGGGCTCTGTGGTCAGTGGTGCAGTTTAGTCAGAACTCTAAAGGAGCTATCCAAGATGCTTTGCACCTTGGATAGTTCCTTTAGAGTTCTGAAGCCTGGAGCAGATTCACCGGCCCACTGACCCCAGAGCCACCAGCGTCCACTGACCCCTGTCCTCCCACTTCCTGACACCCTCTTTCCTCTGTCACCCTCTTTCTTCCCACCCAGCGAACTGCCAGGGGAGGGGCAGACCACTCTTGTCACAAGTCTGAACTGAACACGTGCAGAGGGCTTTTGAAATTCAGCCGAAGACCACGTGGAATTGGGCTGAGGGCCACAGCTTGCCCGCCCCTTTCCTTCGTTAAGCTCTAGGGGTAATAATTGATCATGGTTGTCGGTTTAGAAATCCCTCAAGCACTGGGAGAATATTTGTTCGCCTTAAGCCACCTACTGAGTTTGTGGCCAAGCCAACTCTGAAACCAAGTCCTTCCTGGGTCGCGTTCTTAGCTGCTACACCAGGGATAGGGCAACTTGCAGGCCCAAACATCTAGAGGACCACAACTCACATGATCCCTCACCTTTGGCTCTGCTGCCTAGGGCTGATGGGAGGGCCACAATTTGTCCGCCCCTTTGCTACTCTATTTGCATATATGTAAATATATTTTTGCATTTGGCTTTGAGCGCCATCACAGTTATTGGCTTCTATTACTCTAACATTTAAAGAAGACGAAATTAAAATAGCTAATCCCTGTCAATCTCTTCCAATTCCTCTATTGGGAATCGCAGGGAGAGAGTATGAAATGAACCCATTCACATCTATAGGATCCCGGCACCATGTCTCTTGGAGAAAGATGATATCGAATTTTGCTAAGTAGTTCAGAAAGGTTTGTGATCTAAATTTCGAACTCCAACCCGCTATATTCCAAGAAATAATTTTTAATGGGAAATTTGTTTCTTTATACTTAAATCAATCCTGTTCCATTATTAAGTCCAGCTGACCATCGGAATTTGCCCAAATACACCCATTGGCTGACTTTGGGAAATTAGCCATTAGACGGTTGAAATTTTCTCTAGTTCTGAGAGGTTCCTTCCCCATTTCCATATTATTATATTTTTCAACTTTCGGACTGTTACACTCTGTCCCCTGGGCTCTACAGTTAGAATTGGAAACTATTATCCTAGGATATAAGACTAAATCTCCCTTCTGAGACGGATGTTGAGAACCTCCTCCCTGTGATTCCTTGTCCATTTTATAAAACTGCGTCCCTGTGGCAGTTGCTCCTCATTCAGAGAAAAGTTTATTAGCTCTGCACTCACTTCTATGGGTAGAGGCTTAGTTAATTGAACCCTATGTTTTAAAATTTCCTTTAGTGTCGTAAGTCTATTTATTATGGCCTGCTTTTCACTATCAGCGAGTGCATCCATTTTCTGCGTGAGCACAAAGGCAAGTGGCTGCTGTATTTTCTACCTCGTGAACTGGAACAAGGTGCGACTTGTCATCTCGAGTAGAATCTAGAGTAGCCATCTTTCTTTGTGTAAAGGGAGGCAAAGATCCACAGCTGAGAAGCTCAGGCGGTCCAGCAAAGGATCCTATAGGGCTCCTTTTTCGGAAGCATCATTGCCTTGACCTCCATAGCACAGGAGCCAGCCACTGAGTTCCTTAATAATGCCACTGCAGGCTGGAAGTTGTGGGACTTTTCTCTGTCTAAACATGCACAGGGTTGCATCTTTAATCCAGCAAATCTGCACACCACTGACTAGGCAGTGATGGGAAATTTGCTCAGCCTGAATTTTTATATGGATTTCTCAATTTGCACCTCCCCAATCTATACGTGAACCAGAGCACCCCTGCGCACAGAAAGCTTCGCTTTTCAGAATGCTGCGATTCAATCCGCAACTAAAAAATGCATGCAGAAATAAACCAAGGAAAAACACTCACAAAAATGCATAGATCGGGAAAGTATGAACAAAGCCACACTAACGTTAGGGGGAAACAGCTTGCAAAAAGCACGCATACTAGGGAAATAGATGTCTGATAGAAGAAATCCACATAAAAATCCACATACATTTTCATGCAGATTTTGGGGGGGGGGGGCAGAATTCACAAACTGATGTGGAAATGGTCCCAAACAAACTTCTGGTTGGACAAATGAGAAAGCGAGAAATACTGAAAGAGGCAGATTCACCCATCCCTACCGATGGCTTGGATTCAAACTACTCACCGCTCCGCCCCCAATTTCTGCCGGGCGTATTGGGCTGCGATGCCTACGTTGTTGAACATACAGTAGCCGTCCATCTTGTCGCGCTGAGCATGATGTCCGGGTGGTCTGAAACCCAAAGGATGTACTGGCTCACCCCAGAACTAGAAAGTCATGGATTGACCACTGGGAGGCCCAAGGGATACAATATGACAAACGTTGTTACTGCCCCAAGTTTTTAACTGCGTATTGTTATATTTTCATGTGTTTAAGACAGACATTACAAGTGAACTGACTATGTGAAAGGAGAGGCTGTAGCTTAGTGGTATGGTACATATTTTGCATACAGAAGGTCCCAGGTTCAGCCCCACTATCTTCAGGCAGGTTAGAAATCCTAGTGAGCTGCTGCTTGACAGATAATACTGAGCTAGATGGATGAATGGCTCAGTATATTTTCCTGTGTTCCTTCCTATTATCAGGCAATGCTTTTTTTTGGCCTTTCAGCCTTCGTCCAATTGTTCTAAACAGGTGCCATCTCAAGGCAAGCAGAAAGAACTTAACCTTTTAGTTTTAAAGGAATGAAATTGTATTGCATTCTTAATTATTTTAGAAATTTTTTGACTTTTAGCCAGACCAATATAATTTAGGAGCTCCTCATCCCTTAGTCCTAGCATACACATGTCATTCATCCAAAGCAAGCTTGACTTGTGCTTACTCAGATTTATAGTTTATGTATTGTATATTATATTTTATATCATTGGCATTGATGTTGTTCCCCACCTCGATCCGGAGGGAGAGAAGTGTAAGAAATAATAATAATAATAATAATAATAATAATAATAATAATAATACAAGACGCCAGGGCACCCAGACGTGAATGCTGGGTCGGCGAAAGTGGCAGCTCTTATCCGTCCGTTTCAACGCACAGCCCAACAGGGGAGGTTACACAAAACGGAAGTCCCCCCCGGAAAAACAGATCTGGAATCCATCACACTAAGGGATCCGTGACATATAACTTATTCCGGTTTTATTTATTTATTTTTTTAAAATTAAGCTTTAAATCTTGACTTCATTATGGTTTCGATTGTAAACCTCCCGGAGAACCTTGACTATTGGGCAGTATAAAAATGAAATAAATAAACAAACAAACATTTCCCACCCCCCTACTTGAAAAGCCAAGGGCAGGTGGATCTGATCCTTCTGGTGTGGAATGTAACTCTAATTCTCTATTAGCCTTGAGAGGTGAGTTGTGTGTCCTTATCAAGAAGCTGATAGGGATCTATGACTTACAGCCAATGGGCTAAATAAACAGAGATAATGATCCTTAGGCTTCTAAAAAGTTTCTTGTGGAATCCCGCGTCCTAGCAGGTCAGTAAGCTAAAAGAAATGCGACCTTTATGCTAGAGGCCTGATTAAGCTGGTTCTTTGTAAAATTCTTCTTTGAAGTGTAAACAGGTTTAACTTGATTAACATGTTAATAATGTATTCTGTGGAGAAGCTAGTATAAAGGGGAGAGGGAGCAAAGAGTTCTTCACTGTTCATGGCACATGGGCAGCCTTCCTTTGCAAAGGAATAATAATAAAAACTATAGTTAGAAAATCTTGCTCAGGTGTCTAACTGTTGGTTGGAGCGTGCGGCTAGACAACGAATCTTTAGTCCCAAATTTAGGACGCATACAACGCTGGAAAGTGTTCAGGCTTAGACTCCAGTGGGGGGGTCTGGGACAAGGTGTTCCAAGTTATATCTACACCATAGATTTTTTTAAAAAAATCTGGTTTGTGGAGGAATCCTATATCACTTAGACGGCATTGGGTGCGCGGGAGAGCTCAGTTCCCTCCCCGCCCTGGCCCCTTCATAGCTGGCAAAGGGAGAACTGTGCCAGCTAGCTCGCCACACTTCGAAAAAGGAATGCAAAGATGGGAAAAGGGGGGGGGGGTGTTCCTTGAGACGGGGAGAGGAGACCACCAGGTGGTTGCACTACGGCCTCCCCTATGGCCTCCCCAGCCTCCTGCCACCGCTAGACAGGCAAAATTGCCTGTCTAGCGGAAATGCAGGGCGGCTGCACTGCGGAGGCAAAGACCACCTCCACTGTCCTCCCATCATGCACCGGAGGCCCGCCTGGCGCCAACTGCGCTATCTTTGTGGCACCGGGTTGAAACTTTTCTCTATTCCCAGGCATTTAGCAATACGTGATCAGCTTCACCGATCCTGGATCTGTTTTTATAGCGTCGTCTATTGTTTTCAGATGTATGTTTCTGTGCATGTTGCATGTTTTGTGGTTTTAAATTTCGTATATTGTTTTTAATCGTTTTAGTCTCATGCAAACCCCCCAGAGCGCTGCGGCTACAGGGCGGTATAGAAATGTAATAAAATGAAATAATAATGAATTGGATGCTTGGCAGCCTCCGAATTCAGTCTCCACATAGGAATGCACCCTTAACGGTCATTTCGTCTCCCATCAGGAAGTCTGGAATTTGCAGTTCTGGGAGAGGGAGCAGGGATCTATAAGAATCCTGTGGCGGCTAACGCATTTATGTAGGCACAAGCTTTTGGGTGGATTTATGAGAACATTCTCAGCACTGTCACCAAGCCACAGCAATGATTAGAAGTTGCATAAAATTGGGGAAATCTAAGGAGTGCCGGGATCATATAGGGGTTGGAGGCACTGCAGTTGTGTTAGAGAAAGAGGAATGGGCTAAAGACAGAAGGTTTCATATTCTGTGTCAGAGTGAAACAAACAGAAGCCTCCATTGGTGAAGTGAGCTTTAGAAAGGTCAGAAACAGATGTCAGGCAGCAAATGTGGAACTCCCAACCCCATGATTGTTGTGTAGCGTGAATGTGTGGTGCATAGGATGTGTGTACACACACACACACACAGCAACAAAGAAAGCATTGGGAATCCTGCATTTACACCATCATGTCTAGCTCCAGCCTAAGCTTTGGAGATTCTCATAGGTCCCCTCTACAAGGATTCGCTTTTGCGCCTGGTTAGGTGATTATGCGCATAATCGCTGAAGCGTATTTACGCCTAATACCTCTGCACGAGAGGCGGCGAGAGGCGGCGAAGCGCATTAACGGATGACCAAAATGCGCTTTACAAGTAGTTAATGCGCATATGCGCTTGTTCATATAGCCAAAATGCGCTTTAACGGCCGGAGCAAAATAAAACTCGCTGTTTAACGTGCATTCGATAATGCGCATAATCGGAGGGATAGCGCGCCTCTACGCCCGATTTGCGCTCCGTTCTTGTAGAGGTAAATTTTTTAATGCGCCTTGAAAGAGCTTTAAATGCCGCTTGTAGAGGCAGCCATAGACTTCACTTTAAATCTGCTCTCCTGAAGGTTAACCCATCATGTCTTGCTCTTTTGAGTGGATAAGGAGAATTCCCTTGACTGGTTGAGGAGAGAGAGAATATCAAAGAGTGGCCCAAGGTGCCTTGTGTGCGCATAACACACTAGGAGAATATACAAGCGAGAAGGATCTTGGAATCGTAGACCACAAGCTGAATATGAGCCAACAGTGGGATGGGGCTGCAAAAAAAGCAAATGCTATTTTGGGCTGCATTAATAGAAGTATAGCTTCCAAATAGCATGAGGTACTGGTTCCCTGCTATTCAGCACTGGTTAGGCCCCATCTTGAGTATTGCGTCCCACTTCAAGAAGGATGCAGACAAGCTGGAGGGGATTCAGAGGAGGGCAACGAGGATGATCAGGAGTCTGGAAACAAAGCCCTATGAGGAGAAATTGAAAGAACTGGGCATGTTTAGCCTGGAGAAGAGAAGACCGAGGGGAGACATGATAGCACTCTTCAAATACTTGAAAGGTTGTCACACAGAGGAGGGCTAGGATCTCTTCTCGAACATACCAGAGTGCAAGACTCGGAATAATGGGCTCAAGTTACAGGGAGCCAGATTCCGGCTGGACATCAGGAAAAACTTCCTGGCTGTTAGAGCAGTACGACAATAAAACCAATTATCTAGGGAGGTGGTGGGCTCTCCCACACTAGAGGCCTTTAAGAGGTAGCTGGACAGCCATCTCTCAGGGATGCTTTAAGGTGGATTCCTGCATTGAGCAGGGGGTTGGACTCGATGACCCTATAGGCCAACTCTACCATTCTATGATTTTATTATCTATGTCCCTTCCCACACCTGTCAGGGAACCTATAAAAGAGTGGTGCTCACATGTGTTCTTCATAGAGCTCCAGGGCCACATTTGAAGCATGACTCCTAAACAGGAGCAAAACACCAAGGAAATATTCCCTGCGCTTGCGTACCTGACCACAGCCAGCCCGTTACGGAGCTCTCCAGACCACACTTTCTCCACGAGTTGCAGAACGGAACCAGCAGCAAGACAGGCACAGCGGTAGGAGTTCTTGGGTGGAGGAGAGAAGCAGGTCACAGACTTGGTACTCCCTGCCCCAGCCACAGGTTTGAGCCCACCCCCCAGTAGGTGAAATGGAACCTTCAGTACCCAGCCTGATAGATTGCTTGCTTGCCTAGTTCTCAGTCTCCTCCATTTCCAGAACAGGAAAGGAGAGAAAAATAAATAAATAAGAGGTGGTCAATGCACCTAGGGCAGGGGTGGGGAACCTCTTTCAGCCTGAGGGCCGAACTCAATTTCAGAGAGGCTCTCGGGGGCTGCATTCCAGTGGTTGGCAGGGCTTAAGGCAAAAGGGGTGGGGCCCAAACCCCACCCCCCCCAAGCATAGATTGGCTTAAGTCTCTTATTGCCAGTAACCAAACCTTAAGAGAAGCATTTCAGCCTTTTGAAATGGGAGAAGGAAGTGCACAAAAACTGGGAAAGCCCCAAACAGTTAGTGGTTGGAGGAAAGGGGGTGGGGGGCGTGGCCATCTGGGACCCCAGGAGGGCTGGATTTGGCCCCTGGGTCTGAGGTTCCTCACCTCTGATTTAGTGATTTAAACTGAAGAAAAAGAAAAACCAAGAATCCTGAACTTTGTACCCCAGACCAACACAAGTTATATTGTTATGCAAGTCAGCCATGGGCGGGGTTGCTATAATAATTCAAAGAAAGTGAGAGAACCTTTTTTTTTCCCTTTGCAAGTACTGCTAAAGCAAACCGGAAAAAAAAGGTTAAGATACTACAGCCATGGAGAAGAAACTGTGAAAGGCCTGGAAATGGCGCTTTCTTGACACTGGGATGCCCTGGTTAGTGGCCTCTTGGCTTCTGGAGATTTTCACCAGATGTGCCAATAAAGTCTCGAGATATTCTATGCAATAGGATGCCAGCTCCTTACCAAAAGGCTGCAGCTGGCTGCTTTAGCAGCTTCTGGTCCTGATGGCGCACAAGTCCATTTACACACCCACCCACCCACACACACCCTGTCCCTGTGCCAAAGTTCTGCCTCATGGACAGCATCAGGGCACAAAGGGTGATGCTCTCAAACACTGGGCTGTCATCTCTGGGCGAGGAACTGGCAACTCTTAACCAAAAGGCCTAGAAACTTGCTCTTTTGCAATTAAAACAACAGCAAATAAACTTTTTTTTAAAGTTCAGAATATTCGACTGTGAGCCTCTTCGGTTGACACACTAAGCCATTTTGCCACTAACCCTTTTGCAGCAAATGGTTAGTGTGTTTAAACCACGGTTCTGTAGCCACCATGGTTAGGAATGGTTCACACAACACGCTAAGTCATGACGTTTAGCTAAAAATGCTTCACCACCACGGCTTAGCGTGCCGTCTGAACCGGATCTGTGTGTGTCAGATATCCAATTCCATGTAGAACAGCTTTCCCCATAAAACGTGCTGGCTGGGAGATGCTAGTGCAATACCCCTGAAGGGTGCCAGGTTGAGGAAGGCTAGAGTAGAACATACACAGCTCTGGGGATACTCACTGGGTGGAGGTAGACAGAATCGTACATGTCTGACAGAGATTTCAGCTCAGCCTCACTCATTGTTTCAGTTGATTTCATCAGGGCCAGGTACTCCTGGCTGTTAAAAACACACAAGCCAGAACATAAACCAGCAGGACTGGGCACTTAGATGCAACCTGATCTCTGCCTCTTCCCCACAAGACCATGGCCCAACTCTCCCACAACCCCAAGATCTGCTTTCACCTGTGAGCCAAGAGAATCTCTTCCTCTGAAATTTCTCGGGCCTGTAAGGAGAGACAAGAGCATAAACGCCTACAGAAGGAATCCAGATTTCCCATTCTGCAGCTCTTCTTTATTACATTTTAATCCCACCCTTTCTCCAACAAGGTTCTCTCCCCTCCCTATTTTACCATCACAACAACCGTGGCCAGACTCCAGGCCTACAGGACTTATTTTGTGCTTTAACAGAACTCTAGGATCCGTCAAAGGCAGCCAGGTGCAAAATAGTGGCTAACAGGGATGGGAAAACACTTGGTTAGGCTTAGAAAGTGACTGGCCCCAGGTCAGCCGGAGAGCTTCATAGCGAAGTGAGGATTCAAACTCAGCTCTCCCCAGTCCTAATCCGACACTGGGCCTGTTCAGACAACACGCTAAGCCATGGTTAGGCCGCTAACCCTTTTGCAGCAAATGGTTAGTGAGTGTGTTTAAACCTTGGTTATGTAGCCATCATGGTTAGGAATGGTTCGCATGACACGCTAAGCCATAACGTTTAGCTAAAAACGCTTAATCACTGTGGCTTAGTGCGTCGTCTGAAGAGGGTCACTCTAAGCCATGAGTGGGAAACTTCTTTCAGCCCGAGAGCTGAATTAAATTTTGGAGAAGCTCTTGGCTGGGCGGGGCACACTGTGGTGGTGGGTGGGGCTGAAGGGAAAAAGGGTGAGGCCTAAAATGCCAGCATATTTTAGTTTAAAGCTCTTTCTGCCAGTAACTAAAGCCAGAGGAGAAGCATTTCGGCCCTTTAGAATGGCAACAAGCTGGGAAGCCACCAAAGGAGAGAAAGGGGTGGGGCCAGGGTTAAGGGGGCATGGCCTTCTGGGGGACCCAGGAGGACCGGATTGGGACACCAGGCCTGAGGTTCCCCACACCTGCTCTACCCAGACCACCACAACCCTTGCTCCTCCGCCCCACTGCCCAATTCTCGCTTGCTCCTGCCCCCTTCCCTCTCACCGCCACTGAGATGCAACGCTCCAGCAAGTCCCATTGCAGCAATTTGTCTCGTATGGCCACCAGCCGCTCCGGACACTCTGGGAAACTGGAGAAGAGGAAACAAAGGGGCACATGGGAATAGATTGAAAACAGTCAGAGAAGCGTGGTGAGGTGGAGATGGTTTGGGGCACAAGCAAGCAGGGGAGTGGGGGACGAGCCCCATTTTCAGGAGAATGGACAAAGCCACATCCATCCTGAACCAAACACACACACAGATCCAATGGAAGCCTGTTGGGCCAAGGCAGGATCTGATGAAGCCTGATTAGAGGGAGGCTGGTAAACTTTAATGAGCTCCCAATCCTTTAATCTGACAGATTTAAGATTACAGCAAAATAGGCAAAGCAGAGCCTAAGAGAAAGGGCTGACGTGGGGAACAGGGTGGGCTTTTGAAACGGTGTCATGGGGTTTAAAAAAGGGAGGCAGGAAAGGAGCTGGAATTAAAGTGGAAGGGAGGAAGATGTTAGGGTGGCAGATTATGGCACTGGGGAGCAGAGATCACAATCAGAAACTACTCGGAGTAGTCTGGGATGGGGGTGGGGGTCTTTGAATCTGCATACTCAAGATTGCCCTGACAAGCGCAGAATATGACAATTTACAGAGAATCTGGTAGCTCAAACAGATGTGTGGCTAAAAACAGAACAAGTTTCTAGAACTCATGGTTAGGGAGAGGGGTTCTTGCTTTGGATTCGGGAAAATCGCTTGGCCAGTTAGAACAGGTATGCATTTCTCTACTGCCATGGCTCCTCTTCTAACCTGGGTCTCTAACACACCCACTGTTCAGTTGTGTTCTAGAACCTCCCAGTCTCTCTCTGGTCCCCTCTACAAGATTTCGGTTTGACACCTGGTTGACCGATTATGCGCATCTTCGCGGAAGCGCTTTTACGCCTAATCCCAATGCACGGGAGGCAGTGAAGAGCATTACCAGTTGAATGAAACGCGCGTTAAAGTTGTTTCATGTGCAGCATCGTTTGTTTACATGGTCATAAGGCGCTTCAACTCCCGCCACAAATTAAAACTCGCTATTTAACGCGCATTCGATAATGCGCATAATCAGGCAGAAAAAGCGCCTCAACCCGATTTGCACTCCGTTCATGTGGAGGTAAAATCAGTAATGCGCTTTGAAAGAGCTTTAAATCGCTCTTGTAGAGGCACCCTCTCTCTCTCTCTCTCTCTCCTGGTGTGTCTGAAGAAACTGAAACGAATTCTCCAAATTCCACACAAAATACGTTCGCAGCCAAATCGGGTCCGTTCACGGAAGAGCCCTTGATCAAGGTAATTTATTCAAATGGCACCATCTCCTTCCCCTTCCCCATACAGAATTTCAGACCCTTTGACAATGGCTAATGCAGTTCCTCACGTCTTCACCGATTATCATAACCTACCATTCTAGTCTGTGGGAAAATCATACTAGGATTGAGGACTGCCCCTGACAGCAGCTTTTATTCTTTCCTTTTTACCAGCACCATTTTAAAAACAAGAGATCGCCTTAGCTGAAACATGATGTTGACGTGGATCGCTTCACTTTTTTGGTTTTTTAACAGTTTCTGGTGGATAAAAAGTTTTTAGAGCGGCTCCCCTTAGGGATGCGACAAAGAAGGCTTATGGTGTAAATATAGGAAAACTGTATAAGGGAAAGGAATTAAATATTTTAAAAGTCACAGAGCAATCCCAGACATGTTTACTCAGAAGTAAGCCCCACGGAGTTCAATGAGACTTGCTCCCATTCAGAATTGCTGCCTCAGTGTTTCTCAAACATGTCTCTGTTTGTTCAATTCTTGTATTCCACATTTATATTCCACCACTCTGGTTTATTGGCAATAAACAGCCAAAGCCAGGGTTTTCCAAATTGGGGGGTCACAAATTAACCAAAGTCCTCAAAAGGGAGCGACAGTGACATCTGGATGCTACAGCCTCAGTTACCTCAGGATGGAGATGAAGAGTCAATTCTTCAAAGCTGGCCCAAGATATGTTGCTAAGTGAGGCAGAGCAGCAAATGGCACCCCCAGGGCCAGATGCATAGCCCCAAAGCCTAGTGGAGTTATTTTGGCACCTCAGGCAGAAAAAGCCCCAAAATGCTTGTCCCTCTTCCCTTACTGCCCTTTTATGACACCCAGTATCAGCTGCTGGAGACAGCCACTTCACGCTACCTAACGGTAGGGCCGGCCCTGCGGTTTTGTAGAGCAAATACAGGGCCGCTGGTACAGATGTCACATGTCTGAGTATCCCCATGTGGAAATCTCCCTCGTGAGAACTCCCTGCACATAGAAAAAGAGTCACATCATGGAGAGTAACTCAGCTCTCCCTTCTTCCCTGAGATGCTAGTTTTCTATATCCAGGGAGCTACTTCTTGTTCTTCCACAAGAGAGAAGAGAAAAAAACCACCCTATGAGCTGTGCATGTGAGAGGATTAGTTTTTTTGCTGATCCTGTACAATGGCCCCAAGGTTACCAGCGTTGTGCGGGAGCCACCATGGCAGGAAGGAACCAGTTTCTTGTCAATTCCAACTTACCTTTCCTATCCCACACGGTTTTGTTTCATCCAGTTACATGGAAGGGCCTCCCACACTACTCTGGTAACATATGCAATTGCCAGTATGGGGGGGGGAAGCAAAAATGCCCCCCAAACACCCCATGGTTGCCTACCAGTTTTAGGTCATAGTATTGATGAGGGGAATTCATTAACGACACACCCCTATGCATGTTTACTCAAAAGTAATCCCCACAGTACCCAATAGGGCTTTCGTTGAGGTCAGGATTAGAGCCTATGTTATGAAATTTCAAGCCTTTCTTAAAGTTTGAGAAACACTGCAATAGATGTAGGAAGACAAATCATTTTAGGATTGGAGACCTACAAATGATGTGGAGACCAAGGAGCGGCACAGACAGTATTAGGAATGGATATTAAAGGCAGCAGGAGGAATCAAGCAAGAGAGAGAAGGGATCGTAGTCACCACACAGAGGGTGCATGACGCGACTGTGTTGAGACTACGCCAGAGGAGAGAGCCGCGTGGGATAAAATAAAATAAAAACTACCAAAGATTTACAGGCAGCACAAAAGAGGGGTAAGATCAGGATGATATATTTACCCAGATCCAAACCAAGGGTACTTTTCCCCCCCTGCCAGGAAAAAAATAATCAATGGTTTCGGAATTAGGAAACATACGTTAGACTCTCAAGCCGCTGACGAGCAGGGTGCATAATGGGAAATGTAGTCCAGCAGGGCAGAAGGACCACAACGCCCATATATACCCTTATAGCATGTGCTTTCATACCAAGAAGCCTTTTTCAACCTTTCCATCCCACTCTTTTTTAAAGCATGCAAATAACGGTAGAAGCAATCATGAAAAGGTAACATTAGGTCACAATCCGATGCATGTTTAGACTAGACAGAAAAAAGTCCTACAACTCCCAGCTGGCTGGAGCATGCTGGGAATTGCAGGACATTTTTCTGTCTAAACAGGCATCGGATTGGGCCTTTAAGTTACGAATGCACACAGTTGTACTGAAACACTGGAGGGGGGCACTTTGGAAAGCCTACTCACTCAGTGTTTGGATCAGGTCTAAAATTTTCTTTCCAGAATTGACTTCTGGAAAGTGACAAGGGAGAACCGGTTGGGGCAGTTTAGTCTGCAGGAGAAGCCAGCTGTTCAAGGAGGCGATTAGCTGGTATTTAGGACATCACCCATCCGCCTTCCAACTTTTTTTAAAAAAGTGTTTTCCCCACCCCAAAGGACCATTCAAATGCATGGATGTGCAGGCGGAGAAACAAAACTGAGGACGGGGCAATAGGAGTTGGAAGGGACCTCAAAGGTCATCTGGTCCACCCCTGCCGGGGCAGGAAGCCCTATACAGGTCTACTCAGAGGTGATTCACTCCAGTGGAGGCTGGTGACTCAGATTTCAGTGGGGTGGGACTCCACTCTGGGTTTCAGTCAGCTACAAATCTAAAGGAGTTATCCAAGGTGCTGAACCCTCCCCCCAAAATAGGTTCAAGCACCTTGGACAGCTCCTTGAAGCGTTCTGTCTGGTTCTGACTAAAACCAAGAATGGAGTTTTCACAGACCCACCAAGATTGGAGCTACCAGCCTCCGCTGCCTTACTCTCAAAAAAAGCGCGCAGCTTAAGTCAAGGTTTGAACGGAAGGCAAGCATGAAGGTGCAGAGACCGTTGCTGATGGTGAGTATCCCTGCCTGATTTTAGAGAATCCTTCCTTCTCCCCACACCACAGCCTGTCCATTCAGTGGGGTGGGTGGGTGATCCCGTGTAGCCTTTTCAGGGGGCTGGAAAGCCTGCCATGGAGAGGGGGTGGGTGAGGATGTCTACTTCCCCAGCCAAGTTGCACCCACCTGAAGCTGGGCCCAACCCTTGAAGTATGGGGGGGGGGGGTGTAGGGTGGGAACAAGGCCCACCTTAGAGAAGAAAAACCCATACATGTCAACTCCAGTTTTTAGATATACCCGCATACACCCCGTGTTAATAAGGATTGCTGAGACAGCCAGACGCCAAAAATGGGGTTAGAAGCAAGGAGGAATGACAAGGTCTGAGGAAACCGGTGGGAACCAGGACAATCAGTTGGCCTGAAACTGGATATTTGAGAGCTGGTAATGTCAGATATTAGATGTGATCCATTATTCCGTCTAGACAGCTTGTCTAGAGATACCCCCCCTCATTAACCTGCCTTTTGACAGATAGGGAAGACAGTTTATTTCAGCGTGCAGTGGGCTGGATCCAGATCTAAATATACTTAGAGGAGACCCACTGAAATCAATGCCTAACCGAAATCCCATCGATTTCAATGGGTCTGCTCCAAGTACGACTACGGCTGGAGCCAACCCATTGTATTTTACCTTTTAAATCACGCCGAGTGTTTACCATCCTTCACCAGGAAAAGCAAGGTGCCCTGGCAGAGGACTTTTCCCCTTAATACGCGTCATGCTCTAAACGGCTTTACAACTTCAGAGGGAAAATGTTGAATGGTGACAACAAGCCGAGCAGCTGGGTACAGAAGAGTTTGTGGAGATTAGTTGCAAGTTAAGTTTGTGATCAGTTCCACCCTGAGCATGTCGACTCAGACAGAATTAAACTCTGTTGAGCGTAGCTTAGAAAAAGGGTGAGTAGGGAGAGACGCGATAGAGGCATGTACAAAATAACACATGGCGTGGAGAATGTGGATAGGGAGACATTTTTCTCCCTCTCCCATAATACTAGAACCCGGGGTCATCCCATGAAGCTGATGGGTGGGAGATTCAGGACAAAGAAAAGGAAGGACTTCTTCACAGAGTGCATAGTTAAATTCTGGAATTCGCTACCACAGTATGCGGTGACGGGCCACCAATTTGGGTGGCCTGAAAGGGGGATCAGACAAATTCATGGAGGTTACAGTTATCAATGTCTACTCATTATGCTCGCTATATATTACTTGTGAATTCAATGGAGCTGAGCTCTCATTGATCAGGCAGAGGTCTGGCACACTGTTTCTAACAAGGCCTGCCAATTGCTGCCAGGAAGCCAAGAGCCAACAACAACTCACATTCCAGAATCTATCCTGTCTGAACATGGCTGTTCCGTTTAGCTGTCACAGTAAACAGCCAACAATAATCTGACCCTCCATTAATTTGCTTAAATAATCCCATTTTTAAATCAGCCACTGTTGGCTAAAATATGCTTGTCCTAACACACACACACACACAAATCTCAAGGAAAATTCTTGATATGGGCTTCTCCTATACAGACAACTCACTCAACTTTTAATCCCTGGGGTATTTATTCGATTTTTATCCTTCCCTGGCCCAAAAGGCTCAGGGTGACTTCCAACCAGAAATTTCCAGCACCCTTTTTTTAAAAAAAGAAAAGAAAAACTGACTGTGTGAACAAAAGGATGCAAATATTTTTTTCATGACTGAGTTGCTAACAAAAAGAATGGGGCTGAGATTAAAAAGGGAGGAGGAGACAGAGACGGTCTAAGGCAGCCTTTCCCCAACCTGGTACCCTCCAGATTATAACTCCCAGCAGTCCAACACACCTGGAGGGCAAAAGGTTAGGGAAGACTGGTCTAAAATTAGGATTAGGCGTCTATGAGATTGGGATTAAAGGAGTGAAAACAGGGAAAAGGGGAAAAAGGCTGTTTTTTCTTCCCTCGAATTTGAGGAATCTAGAAGCATATCTACACTATGCATTTTAAGGCAGTTTACACAGCCTAAGGAATCATGGGAAGTGTCGCTCTTTGAACGGGCTGGAGATGTCTCATCGTTCTCAGCAACCACACTCATTTATAATCCCGAGATCTGGGGGAGAAAGTCCCAAAACTTAAACCGCTTTAGGTTTCAAAGGCATATTCCCGCAATTACAACCACCCTTCGCCCCAAGTACCTCTCATCCCACGGGCAGCGGAACTCTGTCATCCGCTCATCCCAAACCAGGCCTGTCCCAACTGGCATTGCGCATTCCGTGACGAGATCCTGATTGGAAGAAATAACATGGAACAGTGGCGTAAGTAAAGGGGGAAAAAGTCTTCTAACCACAACCCTCCTCCTCTAGTTGTACCCACTGAGCATCACTACCCCTGCCCCATCCCAAGCTAGGGCCATTCCTCTCTTTTAAAGAGCCAGATATGAAATAATATTCTATAGACACCAGGGATGGCAAACTGTTCCAGCCCCAGGGACCAGACTGCCTCCTGGGACTCCCCTTGGGAACCCGATGATGTCAGGGGACGGGCCCCTCCCTCTGCAAGCAGCTCATGTCATCCAATTCCTTTCTCTCCTGCCTCTCTGTGTACGGAGAAAGACTGCCTTTTTCTAGTGCTGATCATTGGGCAGGATCTGGAAGAGAGGCAGGTCTTGGATAGAAACAGGCTGACTGGATGGGGGAACTCCCGAGATCAGAAGCTCTCCATCCCTGCCATATATTAACAGCAAACCCATCCTATATACTGAGAGCATTCTCAAAGTCCTGATCCTTAGGCAGCCAAAACAGGACCATCCAAGCACAAGGGGAAGATCTCAGTTGGCTTGGGGGAACCCCAACATTTGCAGGAGCACAATTTTTTTGAAGAGGAAAAAACCCTCAAGGGGAGGGAGTGAAGCCAAGAACAGCCCAACGAAAATTGAGCTTGCTCAGTAGCTACAGAATGCTGATCAACTATTTGGAGGGGGGAGAGAAAATCAGAGGGAGGGGAAATGGAATGGCACATCCTGGAAAAGGACATGCCTGGCTGGCTGGAATCCTGAACAGGAGCATTCCACGCTACAACATTTTGCTGCAGGTCCCATTAAAGAAAATTAGAGTCCCTTTTCATCACCACTGTACAAAAACAGTCTGCTCCCAAATGCTTATGACCAAAAAAAACAAAACAGGGCACCCTCCCCTTTTTAAAAAAAGAAAATTAAGGACTGCCCACACTTCTCCTGACAACACAGTCCCCACAAGGTTTTGAAACATTTGCCACCTACGGTGGCGGTACTCCCTTGCCATCGCTAACCCTGACACTGGCCTTCTGTTTGCTTTCACCACTCAACCCGAGCTCTTCTCTTTCTAACAGCCAATGTGCTGCTTTTCCAGTCCAGACCTCAGGTGTCCAAGCGTCCAACCTACCAATCGCTGCAGGCTTGCGAGCAGGTCCTCCGCATCTTTGTTCAAACGCTTGGCCCGGCCTTTCCGCTTGGTTTCCGGGAGCCCCCCTTTTCTGTTACCTTTTCTCTGGAGAAACCAAGAGACAGTGGAAGGTGTCAACCTGATACACGATCATCCGCAGCAAGCCTCTTCCCTCAGCAAGCCTCTCCTCTCATGCATGAGCAAGCCTCTTCTTTCAGCAAGCCTCTCCCCTCCTGCATGAGGTAGGAAGAGGATGGTTGCTTTCCTCACCCAACTCTCACTCACCACTGACTAACTACTACCTCTGACACAATAACGGGTTACTTTACCAATGGTGCCCGGGTCTCCAGAGGAGGCACAGGCGGGGGTTCCAACACCGAGGCATCTCCGGAATCGGAAGCCATTATGGGGGCAACAGATGCCCCCTATTCCAGTCCTGTGGAAGAGAAGGACAAAACACATCTCATGTCACACAGACGTTCAACCACTCAATTCCAGACCACAACCCAATCCAAATATCAGATTCCCCTCAAACCAGCTAGCCACTGATAAAGAGAGCTCTTGTGTGGGGGAAAGTACTTAGGGACCTCTCCTCATCTCCGAGAAATAACCCCCACTCACCCCCAATTGTAAGATTGTTATGGAACCAGTGCCCCCAGGAGAGGAAAAAACCCTTCTGCCAAGGAATTAGCCTGTCCGTTTCTATTATCTAGAGCCTCTTTAATGGAACCTATTAAGAGAAGTGACAGGATAGAAAATGCCGCTAAGGTAATAAAGGAAATGATGTAATAGGACTCAATGGACAGAGAGAGAGAGAGAGAGAGAGAAAACGGGATGCTAACTAGTAACAGCACACACAACAAAAATAAATGAAAAAGGGAACAGCACTGGTTGTCAGTTAGTGAGCTTAAACTAGCCCCCATGGGGTTCTCAAAGCAGCTTATAACAAGAATCATGAACACACATTACGCCAGGGCTAGGGAACCTCTGTCAGCCCAAAGGGCCTAATTTCATAGCGGATGGGCCCAAAACTACCAGCATATTTTAGCTTAAAGCTCCGACTGCTAGCAACTAAGCCTCAGGAGAGAGGCAACTCTGCTTTTTAGACTGGGAAAAATATCATGCTTGGAAAATTCTGAACAGGAAGGTCTTCAAAAGAGTCAGGAAAGAGTCGGCCAGGCAAGCCTCCCTTAGGAAGGATTTCCAAAGATGGGGAGCCGCAACAGATAAGGCCCTACAAAAATAGAATGTCCAAGAGAATGCTAGACTAAGATCACTCCTGTGTATAGGTTTCTTTGTATAAAGGTGCATTCAATCGTTTGGTGCAATTCAGAAACAGTTTCAGGCTGCAATCTTACACACACTTACCTGGATGCAAGTTCCACTGAAAACGCTGAGGTTTACTTTTCAGTAGACATGTATAGGATTGCACTGTAAATTGTTCATTTGTTGCTTTGGGCAACTAGGACTGAATGTGCCTCTGTTAATGAAGGCACGCTATACAGCACCTCCACTGAAGATGTGCTTATCATCTAAAGCTTTTCTCCAAGGGCCTCCTCCAGGGGAGGCTTGGAAGGTGGCAACAAGGGAAAGGGCCTTCTCAGTGGTGCCCCCCAAATTATTTGTTTATTTATTACATTTCCATACCACCCCATAGCCACAGCTCTCTGGGCAGTTAAAAAAAACAACCTCAAGGTACAGTGCAAAACAATGTAAAATATAAAAGCTTAAAACTACAGTATAAAAATACGACCACAATAAAACCTAGCAGCAATGCTCCAAATTATGAAACGATCTCCCCAGTGAGGCCTGCCTTGCACCAAAACTGTCATCTTTTTGGCACCAGGCTAAGATTTTCCTCTACTCTCAAGCATTTGACAGCATAAGATAAAGTTTTTAATTGGTCCTAGGATTTCTTATTGCTGATTGTTAAACTTGTATATGTGTGTTATCTGTTTAGATGTTTGCATGTAAATGGTTTTCAGAATTTCTGTGATATTGTGTTTTTAATCATTGTGAATTACCGAAAGAGCTTTGGCTACTGGGTGGTATAGAAATTCAATAAACGAATAAAGAAAGAAACGAAGACCTTAAGACCCAAGTTCAGATGTTTTAGTTAAAATGCAAAAGAGCACCATACCTAAATATCCAAGTCTATAGGGGAAAAACATGAGGTGGGAGGACTAAACATACACTCCAGGTTGAACGCATCTATTTACAACCAATACAAGATGCACTAGAAAATTGAAATACAATTGGATGGCCATAAATTGCTTTACAAATCCCAAAATAAGCAGATTTAAATCTGTCTGTCACACAAGCCCACCAACAGTAGGGGAGAGGGTCAAATGTGCTTTAAGTGGGCACATGTGGAACCTGTCATAACCACTTATGAACACTTGGCCTTGGACCTGGTAAAGCATTGATCTTCCTCCTATCGCCAGCCTGCTCTGGCTTACCCTTTCCTTGAAAGCAAAAAACCAAGGGGAGAAGAGCATCCACTTAAATCAAAAAAGGGGGAGAAGCAAGTTCTCAGAATGCTGAAATATTTTATTAATTCACACCCAACGCTTTTCGGCCTGTGTGGTTTTTGAAAAGGCCTTCTTCAGGGGGCTGCAACATTAAGAATACAGTACATTATGTTTATACGGATAACATAATATAAATATAACTGTATAAAGATAAATTGGAAACGTTGCCTCAAAAGGCCTATACCCATGTATAGGTTTTTTAAAAACTATTTCAATATTACATCTTACATTATAAAGACTCTGGGGCCTATAAATGTTGTACATCATAAAACATATAAAGCATTTCTTAGTATAAAAACGTTTGTACCAAAGGTTTAATACATAAGTTCTTACTTGGTTGGAGAAGTCTACAGAAAACTCTAAACAAAAGGATAGTCACTTATTGCATTCACTGGCAACTAAGGAAAAGAAATAAATCTAGAACCCTGTTTTTTATACTCCTACTTTTTTCTATTGTCGCATCATTTTCTATGTTTTAGGAACACTTTTTCAGGGGTTTCTGTGTGGAGATGATGAGTGCAAGGTCTCAAATTGCATTATTATTGCTGTTATGTGGGGGTCACTATGGCAGTTGCTGAGTCAGCACAAAACAGCAATAATGATGCAGTTTGAGACCTTGCACTCATCTCCACACAGAAACACCTGAAAAAAAGTGTTCCTAAAAAAAATACATAGAAAATGATGCAACGATAGAAAAAAGTGGGAGTATAAAAAAGGGTTCTAGATTCTTTTCCTTAGTCGCCAGTGAATGCAATAAGTGACTATCCTTTGTTTAGAGTTTTCTGCAGACTTCTCCAACCAAGTAAGAACTTATATATTAAATCTTTGATACAAATGTTTTTATACTAAGAAATGTTTTATGATGTACAACATATATAGGCCCCAAAGCCTTTATAGTGTAAGATATAATATTGAAATAGTTTTTAAGAAACATATACATGGGTATGGGCCTTTTGAGGCAATGTTCCCAATTTATCTTCATACAGTTATATTTATATTATGTGTTATCCCTATAAACATAATGTATTGTATTCTTAATGTTGCAGCCCCCTGAAGGCCTTTTCAAAACCCACACAGGCCGAAACGCGTTGGGCGTGAATTCATAAAATATTTCAGCGTTCTGAGAACTTGCTTCTCCCCCGTTCTCCCCCCTTTCTTTGAATGCCAAAAGCATTTTCTTCTCTGTCAGCATTGTCTCTATTGTGCAGGGATAGATGCTCTCTTCTCCTCATCCGTACATCTCAGCCTTTCTCCAATCGGAAAACTCGAACTGTAACCCTATGCACACTTACCCGAGAGTTATCCCCATTCATCTCAATGAGGTTTACTTCCAAGTAGACTTACATGCACAGGACTGTGCTGTCAGAATCCGAACTTCTTGTGCGGCAGTGTATAGCTCCTTTAGGGGCATCCCCAAAGCAGCTCCGTTCACCGCACTGATCATCAATACGGGGGTGGGGTGGGGTGGGGTGGAATGTGGGTTGCAAAAACCTTAAGCTGTGACAAAGAACGTGGCCACCTCCCATCCAGGCAAGGGGTGCAACGTCCCAAAGCCGCTTCATTGCCAGGGTCCCAATACTATCCTCACCCCAGATATGCATTTCATGACCCCACTGCAGGCTCCCCCACCCCCTAAGAAGTCGAGATCAAAGGAACCCAACCCAGAAATAAGGGACAGGGGCTTAAGACCCAGCAGGACCATCACCCCACTCACCTCCCCGAGACCAGCTGGGGTGACCTGCCAAAGGAGAGCGGGAGGAACTCAGAGGACCACAAGGTGCTGGAGGCTGCACCTTCCCTCCCCACCTTCTCCTGCCCATCATGGGGGGGTGCCTCCTCCTCACCTGCAGCTCCTGATCACCCGGCCACGCCCCTCCCCGCTTCAGACACTTGGTCTCTCCCAGGGCGCCGCCTGATGCTGTCACCCGGCACCGCCCATCGGCACCGCCCTCGTCCTGCGATGGAAACCGTTCGCCGCACGCGGGAGAAGCTGGGCGAGACCACTCCATTCGGAGGGGAGGGGGGAGGCGGTCAGCGCTAAAAAACATTGGGCGGGACCGTTAAGGGGACAGACAGAAAGCGGTATTTGGAGGAGGTTAGACGAGACCATTTGTACCTTGGACACGAGGGAGGAGAAGGAGGAGGAATACATTTTAAGGAAGGGGGCTGAGCATTTTTCTCTGCTTCTCCAAACGTGTGTAGCTTCCTTCCCCAGGGTGGATCATAATTTATAATTTAATTGCTAAAATATGCCCAAATTGTAATAAGAGGTTCCGACTTTTTTTTCCAGCCTGGCTGGCAAATTACTGCCCATGCGCAAAAATTTAGGCTGCTTCTGAAGTAAACTTAGGTTAGGACTTTGGGGAACCGCCACGGAAAGTGGTAAGTGCAAAGAGTAGGATTGATTAGATTTTATGATGCAGTAGTATCTGGGTTGATTCCAGGTTTGGGGGGCCCTGGGCAAAATCACCTTTGAGGGTGGGCCCATATGGGCTTACCAGGCAGCATTGGTCTGTGGGTGGCATTTTCACTTCCCAGAATGCCCTGGAGCAATGCTATGTTGGGGGGCATTGTGGGAAATTTTAATGGCCATTAGTACTACTACCGTAGATTGCAGGGCTCAAAAAATCATTTTTAAGGGGGGGGGGGGTCCAAGGCAGGTATTATTACTGGACCCTGTCAGGGCAGTTGCCCAAGGCTGCCAGGTGTTCATGCTACTCTAGGCCATTGTCTGTCTTACCTGTTCAGGACATGGGACTTGGAGCATGCTTCAAAAACTGATTTTCATGTACAGGCAGTAGGGATGTACCAGAATATTATTTGTGTTTGTGAAACCTTCGAACATGCTGCATTTGCAACCCCAGCCACGGATGTCAACAGGAGCAAACATTCTCCAAAAATGATTACAAATTCTCACGTCTGAAAAATGCGCAATTTGAAATTGCGCATTTTTAACAAGTGTGCAGTTTCATGCTTTAGTCTATGGGGGGGCATTGTGCTGGTTTGGAAAATACACACGTGAAATTTCCCCATTTGATCATGTTCGATTTGCACAACTTTCCTGTTCACACAAAAATGAACATAGGTTGTAAGCATGTGTGGACATTGAGGAACGATGAACAGCAAGCTGATGTTTGGAGAATCTGGGCAATGCAAACATTTATTCGTCCATTTCAAACTGACAGATTCATACAGGGACAAGCAGTTGTTCAAGACAAAATTAGTTGACAGACTGCCTGTAGGAACCTGCCCTTGCATTAAGATTGTTGAGTCCCTCCAGATCTCATCACCTGCTGAGATGAGTGGTGACTGGAGACAAGGCCTTCTCTGTGGTGGCACTCCATCTCTTGCTCAGCTGGCGTTCAGAATTAAATTACCCTTCAAAGGGGAGTGGGGTTTGTTTCCATTTAGCTCCTTTGGCTAATAGCATTTCTGTAGATATCTTCCCATGAATCTGTCTAATCTAAAAGTCACTGGCTAGTGACGTTTGCCATACCTTGTGGTGGTGAATTCCATAACTTATGGTGCAATCCTATGCATATTTAGAAAGAAAAAAGTTCTACAACTCCCAGCGTTCCCCAGCCAGTCTTGCTGGCTGAGGAAGGCTAAGAGTTGTAGGACTTTTTTCTGTCTAAACGTGCATAGGATTGTGCCCTTAATTTGTATTTATTCATTATTTATATAATGTTTTCAGTGTGCTTGGCGCTTGACTTTCCCTTGTCAGACCCACGTCTACTGCCAATCATTGGGTGAACCCAAGTTGTAGAATTATGAAAGAAGGAGGGAAAAAATCCTGAACTTCACACTGTTTATCATTTTTTTACCTTTCATGTCTGTTTTCGAATAATGCCTTTAAGCATATGCAGAGTACATTATTTTCCCCCACTTAGTAGTTACAGAAGTCTCTTACGCAGGTGTAATTAGAGCAGGGGTAGGCAAAAGATAGCTCTCCAGATGCTTTGGATTTCAACTCTCAGTTTACCTGACCATTGGCCATGCTAGCAAGGGCTTCTGGGAGTTGAAATCCCAAACATCTGGAGATGTATCTTATGCCTTCCCCGGAATTAAAGGTTATGGATTTCATCTCCAGCATTTGTCCTTTCTTCCATCTGAGAGCCATTGAACGTCTTGTAGAAAGATAGCCATATTTGTCTGTTGCAGCAAGAATAGTGAAGACTTGTGGCACCTTACAGACAGACAAATTTATTATGGCTATAAGCTTTGATGGACTAGAATTGGATAAAGTGGACTCTAGGAGCGCCATCAAACTAGTGTTTTATGGCACGCTACTTACTAGGCATTCACAGATTTTCGTGGGTCCCTTTCATGACGTTGTCTCCCTCCTGCGCCCCTTCTAGCCTTCTTCGCACCACAAAAAAACACCTGAGTAAGTTCTACTTATTTTTTAAAACACTAGTTGTCGCTATCTCCTGCTGTGCAGGAGAAGCAGCGAGATCAAATGGCTCACTGAATGGGCCACGTGCAAGTTGTTTACTTCCTCTTTCAAAAGAGGAAGTAATGAGGGACAAACTCGTGGGTGGAGAAGTGCCGGTTGGCAAATGCGATTTTCTCCGAGGAAGGGAAGCAAGCAGCTGTCAGTGGACACACCCAGCCGTAGCCAAGTCCTGCCAGGACTGCCCCGGCCTGCACTTCTTGCCCACCAAGTGCTCCATCAGAAGCCTGTACTGCAAGGCCAGCCGCTGTACTTGTCCCCCTTAGTTGAGCTGATTTCTGGGCATGTGTAGAGTGCTTGCCTTTCCTCTCTCGCTCCCTCTTCAGGGTGAAAGCTGCGTGTGCACTTCCCCCAGTTTCTGAGAAAATAGCGATATCAGGAAGGGGTGCCTTTGAGCATGTCCAGAGTTTGGCCTCTCAAAGACACACTGTTGTATCTAGTTATGATTTTAAACCAACCTAAAGATGAATAAGATGCAGAGAAATTTATTATTTATCAAATAAATGTTATAAACATTATTCACGGACCCGAGCAAAGCCGGGCATATCAGCTAGTTCTCAATAAAGCCTATGCCATAATACACATGTTAGTCTTTGAGGTGCCACAAAATCCTGTGTTGTTGCTATTGAACATGTGCTATTCTCTCATCTTCAGCCCCACAATCTGCAACATGGGGGTAATAATATTGACCTGCCTTACAGGGTTGTTGTAAGGGTGCCTATTTCAAAGACAACATAAGGGAAAGTGGACTGACCACTACATTCCTTCTCAACACAGGGCAGAAAATAAAAGGGGCAGCAATAGTTCTATCCCCTGTAAAGCGTACTTTACTGCTGAAGTTACTGTGGGAGTAAAATATTTTCATTTGGAAAGGTGTTGGTGTGAACATCGAGCGTAGGCAAAGCTGACACAGACCAAGACACATAGCCGCCGTGTCATGTACTGTAGGGAGGTGGCAAGAGTGGCCCTAGAACTGTGATAGTTGAATGCCAGGCTGGTCTCACATATTTTAAAAATAATGCAGGACTTGTGAATTGGGAGGGAGACTGAGAGAGCAGGTGGGAAGACCAAGCTGCAGCTGAAAAACAACAGGCAGTCTCAAGCGATGTTACAATCTTCCGTCAGATCAGAAATGGACAGTGATTTATATTTTTAACGTATATTTATGTGTTCTTCTCTGTCACTCTAACACCTATGAGAGGTAGCAATAGTTCCTTAGGGATGCAATCCTATGCATTTTTACACAGGAAAAAGTCCTACAACTTCTAGCATGCCCTAGGCAGCCATGCTGGCTGTGGCATGATAGGAATTGTAGGACTTTTTTTCTGTCTAAACGTGCATAGGATTGCACCCTAGCTTATTTGTTTCTGTGTGAAGTAGGTTGCCATTCCCATTTTGCAGATGAGGAAAACTGAGGCCAACGGTTTGCCATAGCTGAATACAGCACCAAGGCTAATATTCTATCCCTCTGAATCATGGAGGTTCGACTTCCAGGAAAAGTTAGCGGTGAGTAATTAAAGAAGGAAATGGAACAAGTTAGTCACATCTGATTTTAGGTGGGGTGGGGCCAAAATGAAACAAAATCCACCCTTCCCTCTATCTCTTTCCTTTTTTTTATGGTCACACCTGTTATTATGTGCTTAAATATTTTTAACGCTATTTTAGTCATCCCAACGGGGGAATTTTCAAGAGGTCAGTGGAAGTTGCCGTCCCATTTTCATCTCACTCAGATTTGGTGTTGTTGTTAGCATTATTCACTTTTGTCATGACTGTAGCAAATGATGAACTGGGCCAGGAGATTAGCTAACCATGGAAGTGTTGGGTGAGGAGTTCTCTTAGATGGATTTTTAAGAGGTTTTGCTTCTACATTTATTATTATAATACTATTATTGTTATTCGTCATCATCGTCATCAGAATCATAGATTTGGAAGGGGCTATTGAATCTAACTCCTCAGGGCAGGAATCCACTTTAAAGCATCCCTGGCAGCTGGCTATTTAGTCTCTGCTTGAATACCTCCAGGGCCAGAGAGCCCTCCATCCCACCCCACTCCGAGGCAGTTGGTTCCATGGTCTGACTGCTCTGACCTTTAGGAAGATTTTTCCTGAAGTTTAACACAAATCTGCCTTCCTGTAACTTACAGTCTTGGATGATAGAGAACGAGTTGCTGCTATCTTCTGTGTAACAACCCTTAGGTAAGGGAAAGTATTATCATATTGCCAGTCAGACTTCTCTTCTCAAGGTGAAACATACTCGGTTTCTTCAAAATTCCCTTGCAGGACTTAATTTCTAGTCCCCTGATCATCTTTGTTGCCCTTCCCTGAACTTGATCCAATTTTTATCTGAATCCTTCTTAAAGTGTGATGTCCAGAACTGGACACAGAATTTGAGGTGAGAGCTGGCCAACGCAGTATAGAGCAGAATCATTACTTCCTGTGATTTTGAAACTATACCTGTATTGATGCAGCCACATCACACTGCTGACTCAGGCTAAATTTGGACAACACGATAGGCAATGGTGGGGTAATAATCAACTTTACAGTTGTTCATCTAGAGGGTACTCCCCACACAACATGGTAATAAATAATCAACTGTGGTGTGAATCAGGATCAGAGCTGAGTTGACTATGGCAGCATTCAGACGACACAATAGCCAATAAACTGACGATTGTTCCCCCCCCAGTTGCTTATTGTGTCGTCCGAATTCAGCCATATTCAACGACAACCCCAATATCTTTTTCACACTTGCCAAGCCAGCTATTCCCCATTTGCACTGTGGCTGGCACCCCACTCGATACCTCCCTCCATTTTGATGAGGAACCATTGACATGAACTCTTTGAGTACGGTTCTCCAGCAAGCTGTGGATCCACCTAGTATTAGTACCATCCAGCCTGGATTTATATAGCTTGCTAATCAGGATATCCAGGGGCATTTTGTCAAAATAGCTACAGTGATTTACCAGGGACAGGTACCAGAAAAGAGGTTGTTCTTGGTCAACTGGATTTGTTGGAATGTTTGGAATCTCTTTTAGAGCTTCATCACACCTACCTTCTTCCCCGGTTTGCTTCTGCGGGTTCCCCCTCCGTTTCCTATGCAAGTCTAGCGTTTTGAACACACGTGGTCGGTATTGCTGCGATACCTCAGCTTGGCCTGTTCAAAATTTGCGTTTCAGACTTTGCCCGTTCAGGGATACATCGAAAGAGAAACTAAAAACGGCGACCTCAGGGCAAGAGAACAGCATGACGGGGACGTCGTGCGAGTCCAGCGCTGAGTAAGTGGATCAAAGTCGTGGTGGGTGTGCATCAAACCGCCCGTGTGATGACGGCCTTACTGTTCTCTATTGATTTGGGACATTACATTGTTGCAGCAATGCAATGGTATATTATGCTGTGTTATTGTGCATATCTGTGTATGAGCATATCTATTACATTTTCTAGCCCTTAATGATGGTGAAGAGAGCTTGATGACATGGGGGCAGTGCCGACTGAAATCTCAGGAGCTGAGTGGTGGTGAAGACAGTGGTGGCTGGTGGCTCCGATTTCAGTGGGACTGTGAATCCACCATAGTTTTCAGTCAGAACCAGTCAGAACTCTAAAAGAGCCATCAAAGGTGCTGAGTCCATTTTGGGGATTGGGTCCACCACCTTGGATAGCTCCTGTAGAGTTCTGACTGAAACTCAAGAGTGGATTCACAGCCCCACTGAAATCAGAGCTACCAGCCTCCACTGGGTGAAGAATTATTCTCTTCATCCTGGTCCCTGGAGGTTGGTCTCTTTGGTGAGAAAACTGAATTTTCTGGGGTCCCAATAGCACATGGCCCTGACCATCCAGAAGTCCACACAAAGCGCTTGTGGCAGAGAGCAGGAAACTGAAACCATCTCTTTCAGAACATGTGACCCGATGAGATCACCTAGCTGTGATGTCAAACCTTCTGACCCATCCAGAAAGTTTCCCCCCTTCCTTATTAGCCCCAGAGGGGTCCCTGTCATTACGTCAGCCTGGTACCCGTTGCTGCTGCTGGATAGAATGAACCCTGGGATTAGAATGAACCCTGGGATTGGGCCCAGAGCCCAAGCGAGGGGGAGGCACCTCCTCAACTCTTCCTGCCTCTTGCAACCTTTGCAACCTCGTTCCCAGCGCCCGTGCCAGCCCCTTATCTGAGAAGGAGAGGGGACTGCGTGGGGAGCAATGATCTCATTATGCAGGCCTCCAAAGGCCACGACTTGATGGGCCAGATAAAGTCCCCGCTGCCTCCTTTGATGGCTCTACTGAAGGATGTGGGAAAAGGGGAGGGAGAGATCTTGGCCGATACAGCCCCCACCACCAGCACTTCAAGGGAGAACAAAACCAGGCCGCCCTTGCGCCCTTGGAGGGATTCTCCTTAGATTCTGCTAACAGCTCTGGGAAAGAAATACTGTGGCTTGTGTGGGATGAGATGAGTGCATGTCAAGAGACTCAAGGTTTCTAGACAGGGTTGCTGTGTGTCTCCCGTGGAACAGGTGGAGCTCTTTTTTCACGAAGCAAGAGGATGGCAAAAGCATCCCTGTACAATATATATCTACCACCCTTAGCTAAATCACGTCTCCTTGTCCTCTAAACACCCCCCACATTTCTCCCTTTCCCCCCTTATGCCTGGAATTCCTTCCTGGAATAGCCATGGGGTGACCCCTCTCTCTGTTCTTTCAAATTCCTCTTCAAAACTCACCTGGTCCATGAACCCTCACCTTAAACTGAACTAAGTTCAAGTACACATAACTGCATTTGCACATACCCATGTTCTATTAGCTGCATTTCACCTCACCTCCCACTCTTAAAAGCGCTACCCACTGTCAAAATGTAGATTGCAGGTTCCTTGGGACAGGGACCTAGGCTTTTTGCTTACGTTATCCTGTGAAACACCATACACACTGATAGCGCTATAGAAATCATAATCATCATCCCCATCATTTCTAAAACTCTAGGAACTCTTCAGAAGCCAAGCTTGGTTTGAGACTTCTGGCATTCCCAAAGGTAGGGTAGGCTATAGCTTACAAAAATATATATTCTTTAAAAAAAAAAAGTTAAAAGGTACTACTGGACTGAGATTTTCAAAACTTAATGCCAATAGCCAACGTTTAACTTTTATTTTTTAACTTTTCACTGGCAGGACACCACATTCCTAGCTTTGATATTAGAATCAACCACTTTCCTTGTTGGTGAAATTGTGGGAAACATAAGGTTGGGAAGCTGGGTGTTGGGGGATCAAACTTGACATGACCGGGGTGGGGGAAGGGTAGCCTCTCATACCTTCTTCCAGGTTTTGTTACATGTAGCTGTAGTACAACTTACAATTTGCCCCAAATGTAAACATGAACAAAACTCCAAGCTGTTATTGACATGATAGAGAAATTGACGCACGTGGCTATAGTTAATCAATGGTTGAAGTGAAGATACTCAGCACATGCTCGGAGAACTCCTTCTAATTACATTACATGTCCAATCTCGTACAAAATAGATGCCAGGGCTGAACCCTGACCTCGCAGTGGGGGATGCAGATGAAATCAGTGTTGTGGTGTGTATCCAGCAGGTTCTCATCTAGGTGGGCTGCAGTCAGGCAAACCTGTATTACCTAGTATATAGACACTAGGCCTGCGTGCTGTACACAGCATTATAGGAAAACCTGAGATCTAGGGGATTCAAGTTCAGAAACCAGCATGCCAGGATTCCATCCCAACAGCCACATTTCTGGGCGCAGTAAATTGTTATCATTATCTACCTTTAGTTTTAGATCTGCACGAGCTGTGACACACTGCCCCCCCCAAACCAACACAGCCCACCACCTGTGTATTGTCGCTTGCCAGGCTTTTGTCACTTCCCCCTTGCTTTTGCAGTCCCAGATGGACAGCAAATACAATGGCTGGGTTCCCACAACACACTAACCCACAGCTCAACAAGTAACCCATGGTTCAACAAACAATCCACATTCAACCACTGAGTGTGGGTTAGCGTGTTGTGTGAACCCAGCCAATGTTAACTGAGCCCCAGTGGGGTACATTCAGGTTGGAGGATCACAGACTGTGCAGGCCTGTTGTATCATAACATGTTTTCCATGTTAATCTCAGTAATGAGAGCACACACGCCCCATCCAGAGGTTGTTCCTACCAGGAGTCAAGGTGCAACCAAGTAACCATACTCTTCTGCTGCTCCTGTTCATTTCAGTGAGGTTTGTGCAGGAGAACGTCCATTTGAATTATGACCCATGTTAATTAGACTTCATTTAAATCATTCATTTAATTACACAAAAATACTTCAGAAGGCACTTGAGAAAGCAGGCACCCTATGTAGGGAACTCTTCCCCCTGTACCCCAAGTTGTGCCATAGTTGAGACCTGCAGAAACGACACTCATCCCCCTCACCTTTCTGTTATTAACACAAAGTATTATATATATATATATATATTGACAGCCTTGAAACACATTTCAGCCCCAAATAGCAGGGCATCGATGGAAGCACAGCATCAGGTTTACAAAGCCAGCAAACAGACCATAGTCAATAGGGTGTATAGTATAGTTAGTACCTGCTAGAGGGCAATATATATCCCGTGTCCTTCTCTTTCCTGTTGTGGTGTTTTAGAGAAGAGAGTGAAGACATCAGCTCACGGAGAGAATGCACAAAATGGGTGGCAAGGCAAGGTGGGGATTTGGGCAGGTTGGATGGATTTTGATTGTGATAAGAGCAAGCACATAGATGGGAAAGAGGGGGGAATGGTTATTTTTTGTCCATTCTAAAATGGGTGAATGGCAAGATATTTGTATAGAACAGGAGTAGGCCAAAGGCTGAATGCAATCTATAGGTGAACTATTAGATAATTTCAGGTGGAACAGTTTGAGGTAGGACCTCCTAATTCTTGCTGATCATGGGTAATCAGGATTCTTGCAAATAATGCCGAACTAGGTAGATTTTGGTCTGATCCAGCACAGCACCTTTTATATTTTTAAAGAAGAGGTATATTCATGTTACGTGAAACTGCAGTCTGCCTAGGGCTGTCTTATGGAGTTTTGTACATTTAAAACATATTAGTGGACCATTTTTAAAAATAAAATAGACCGTGCACGATAGGAGTCACCCCGCCTCCTGGCATGGAACATGAACAAATTGCCCGTTGACTACAATTTTTTAACGGAGGGGTGGGGGGATATTTTCAATCAGCAAGGGCTAGAAGTGGGTGAGCTATGTTGGCTCCGCCATGGGAACCAAGAAGACACAGGCCAGTCTTCTTGAACTCTTTAACAGTTTTAAGTACTTCTACAGCGTGAACAGTGTGGCAGGGTCCTCCTTATTATCCCCACAGCCACTCACTCCTCTTACTTAATCCAAGACACAAGTCCAGTTTATACACTTGGCAGAAGCACGTGGTAGAGTTTCTCCTGGACTGAACTACTTCAGGATGCAGGGGTGTTTCTGTGTGTGACAAGTTTAAGTGCTTCCCAAGTCAAACGACTCCTTGCATATACTAAAGCTCCCTGCACATTTTTCATGTCAGGGAGAAGAAGTTGCCTTCGTCTTCTCCATTATATGCTTTCCCCACTATGTTGGGAGTATATTCTTTAAGCTGACCATATGGAAAGGAGGGCAGGGCTCCTGTATCCTTAACAGTTGTATAGAAAAGGGAATTTCAGCCAGTGTCATTTGTGTGCATACAGCACCTGGTGAAATTCCCTCTTCATCACAACAGTTAAGCTGCCGGAGTGACCAGATACAAAAGAGGGCAGGCCTCCTGCACTTTTTTTTAACTGTTGTGATGAAGAGGGAATTTCACCAGGTGCTGCATGCATACAAATGACAGCTGCTGAAATTCCCTTTTCCATACAACTGTTAAAGATACACAAGCCCTGTCCTCTTTTCCATAGGGTCACCCTAACTTTGGGAGAGCACTCAGACATTTGGTTCTCTCCCTTGCAGACTGTGGAGAACTGTACAACCTGATTTCGCTGATCGTATTGTTTTGAACTTGGGAGGGGGGGTTGGACTGGATGATCTCCAAAGTCTCTTCCAACTTGGTGGTTTTAAGATTGGGGTTTGGAGAGATTAATAGCACCAGCCAGGACTGGCAAGGTTCTATTTTTCTTTGAAGGTGATATGTTGCCATGGAAACTAAATGGTTGGTCAGTTGCTGCTTGGTACAGAACTATCAGAGAAAGGTCTGACCTCCCACACACCCAATAAGGATGATGTAATCAAGTGTGGTCTGATGCAAAAAGAACAATAGACTGGCAAATTGCAGTTTGAGGCAGACTGAGAACAGACATAGAGGTTTTGGGGCAATCTGTTGGAGCTGTACCTCTACCTCTGCTCAACCTAAATATTTGCAAATAAATGCGAATCTTACAAAATGCCATAAGCCTCTTGTGACCTCTTTCTAAAGGACGCCAACCCTAGGTAAGCACTGCACCCCTGAGCCTTCTCACTGTGTGTAACGCTATAAAATGCCCCACAACAGACAAATGGGATTAAGTAGCTCAGATTCATAAAGGGAGGACTCTGCCAAAATCTCTGTTGATGTTCACATGGGGGTGCTGCAGATTAAAAAAAATACCTTTGGCCGTGTTTTGCCTTACCTGGGAGAGAGCAGAGGAGATATAGAACGCAGAGAGAGTCTTTGGAAGTGAGACTGGGAGGGGGGCAAATGGGAAGCTCCTGGGGGCTGGACTGAACCTTCAGACTGTGATTTGCCTACCCCATCATAGGGTTGGGGGATGTTTTGGCTCTTCAGGGAGGGGCCACAGTGCAATGGTAGAGCACCTGCTTCACATGCAGAAGGGCCCAGATTCGATCCCCATCATCTCCAGGTAAGGCAGGAAAAGATGCCTGAAATCCTGGCGAGCCCATTGCTGCCAGTCAGTATCGACAATACAGGGCTAGGTGGACCAAGGGCTTGAATCGGTGTAAGGCAGGTTCCGACATTCCTATGTTTTTGGATTGCAGGTCCCATCATTCCTCACTATTGATTCTGCTGGCTACGGCTGATGGGAGTTGCCGTCCAGCAAAATGTGGAGAGCAACATGTTCCCCACCTGTTCCCTAGTGTATGGGGTGGATCGACGACAGGTATAGGCAGAGAGTGCGTCCAGCAGTTTGGTGACTGATTGGCTGGAAAAGGCAGGGTCAGCTCCCCATGCACGTGGCAAATGGAGTTAACCGAAACGCAATTCCTCACAAGCATAAAGCGGGCCTCCCTAAAATGGGGTGGATAGTAGTGCGCAAAATCATGGGTCCTGCTTACGATGGGCCAATTCAGCAATCTGAGTGGCATTGGATATGCTCACAACGAACCTGTTGCCGTGCAATTCGGTTTACGGGGGAAGCCTCAAGGCCCACACAGCTAGTGTGAATTCTCCCTCAAGGGGTGCATAGCTGAAAGGGCAAACAGATGCAGATTGTTCATGGGGACAGAAGTACCCAGATGAACTCTGAAGAGGGGGTGGGGTTGCAGCATGAGCAAGGAAGAGAATATGTACGGGGCTTGGATGGGCAGAGGTTATTTACAGATGGGTGGAGAAAGCTGGAATGGCGGGGATGGATAGCTCACTTCAGTCTGTGGCCTTGTTCACACAAACAGCAGAGGTGGTGCTGTAACCAGATGGCATAACTTCTCCTGGACTGTACCACTTTGGACAGGAGGTGGGGGACGGCATGGTAATGCACCTCTATGTCTTTTTTAAAAAAATCTTTCCACACATAGATGCCAGTCAAGTGTCCAGCCTTGTGCTCGGTCAGAGACGTCAAAAGTGCCATACAATTGCTTTTCTTAGGCAATTAATAAGCAATATTTTTTTCACTTCGACTTCTCCGACCGCTCACGCTTGACTGGGCACTTGACAACGTCAAAGAGAAGGGCTGTCACTTAGTCCTTTCCTTCATATGCTAGTTTGGTTTTGTATGGACTGCGGTTGTTGGTCTGTCTCCCCACCCCTCCCCTCGTGATGTAGAAGCATTCATTCAACCACATGATTCCCCCACCTGCGATCTGAAATGGTACAATCTGGGAACACGTACCTTTTTATCACCACCTCCTCTGCTGCTTGTGTGAATGACTTCACGGTCTATCTCTACCTTCTCGGATAAGCTGAGAGATCATAGTACCTCCTATGGTTACCTTTTTTTTTTTTTACCCGTCATTTCAAAGGGACCAAACTGCAAGCAGTTAATATGGCTGCTCTGAAAGGTTATATCAGCAGATAGATGCTGCTCCCTCCACAATTCTGTCCCAGAGTCTCTGTACATGAATGTGTGGGTTGGGTGTTACAGGGGGCTCTTTACCCCAATGCAGAGACAACCCCAGGGTTGCTATGTGGGGCAGGAGTTGCCTGTGCAGGGAAGCCTGGAGGAGGCCCTAGAAAGTGTGGATTGGGTCCAAAAGGGAGCAAGTGTCCCGGCAACATCATGGGGCTAAGACTGTACAGGGCAGCAGCTTCATCCCCCATCAGAGGTGGTGGCATCATCTCCAAGGGAGCGGTTGAGGCCATGGAGGCTTCCCCAGAATTTCCCTTGCGCTTTTTGGACTTGGCGGAGGAGACCTTGCGGTTCCGTGTCTGGATCCCATCCTTGCGCATTGCCAAGGGACGATTCACCTGAAAGGTACAAGTAGGAGCCACAAGTAAGTGTGTGCTCAGCATCACAGACAGAGGTCAAAACCCAGAAATCACTACTTGGTAGGGTCAGAAGGTCAAAAGACTCACGGAAAGAATAGAGTTGGAAGGGGTCTATAAGACCATCAAGTCCAACCCCCTGCTCAATGCAGGAATCCACCTTCCAGCATACCTGACAGATGGCTGTCCAGCTGCCTCTTGAATGCCTTTTATGTGGGTGAGACCACCAGCTCCCTAGGTCATTGGTTCCATTGTCGTACTGCTCTAACAGTCAGATTTTTTTTCCTGATGTCCAGCCAGAATCTGGCTTCATGTAACTTCAGCCCATTATTCCGTGTCCTGCACTCTGGAACACAGAGTAAAGCAGGGATGGGCAACTTGTAGCCTTCCAGATGGTTTTGGCCTACAACTCCCATCGTCTTTGACCCTGGGCTATGTTAGCTAGGGCTGATGGGAGCTGTAGGCCAAAACATCTGGAGCACCACAAGTTGCACACCCCTGGAGTAAAGAATAGCCTACTAGACTCTAGCTGTAGAGTGATACGCAGCCCTGAACCTTTGGGATATTAGGTTGAAAGCTGCCATTTGCAAAGCAGGAACATAGTACAGATAGAGGGCAGATAGGTGTAGTACTGGCCCAACTATAGAGGCAAACACCTGCAGTGCCAAAATTCAGCGGGAGGGGAACAGAGGCAACTCCAAAGCTCAGTTTTCCAGGGGATATAGGAACAGAGGAAGCCACATTATACCAAGTTTGACCATGAATCCATCTAGTTTAGTATTTATAATGACTGGCAGGGGTTCCCCAGGGTTTCAGGCCAGGTTCGTTTCTAGCCCTGCTTGCAGGGCCCAGAGATTGAACCTGGCACCTGCTGCATGCAAATGATGTGTTCTTAAACTGAGCCACAGTCTCTCTGTGGAACCTTCTGATCATAGGTCTATTGTGGAGGGAAGGTAGTAAAGAAGTGACAAACATTAAAAACGACAACAAGCAAACAGTATCCAACCGACTTCTTGGGTCATTTTATGTGCTATTGTTATGGTTCTCAGCGTATGATAAGACATGGGTTTTTTATTTTTATTTGCTTAGGGCAGTAAAGCAATCCTTGGGCTAAGCCTGGAGAGAAAGAGTAGCTCTACCCTCATGCCTATCCTGTGCAATTTGCTTAGGGGAAATTACCCTCTACACCAGGGGTGGGCAACATGTGCTCCTCCAGATGATGCAAATTGTATAAGTCGTAGCTAGCATGGCCAATGGCAAAGGGATGATGGGGGTTGTAGTCCAAAATATCTGGAGGGCCACAAATTTCCCACCTCTGCTCTATGCCATGGGTAGGCAACCTCTGGCCTGCAGGCTGAATCTGGGTATGAAAAGGAGGACAGGGTTCATGTAATTTCAACAGTTGTAGAGAAAAGGGAATTTCAGCCAGTGCCATTTGTATGCAATTAGTTCCTGGTGAAATTCCCTCTTCATCACAACAGTTAAAGTTGCAGGCACTATACTAGAGTGATCATATACAAAAGAAGGCAGGGCCCCTGCAACTTTAACTGTTGTGATGAAGAGGGAATTTCACCAGGAACGAATTGCATACAAACGACACTGGCTGAAATTCCCTTTTCTCTACAACTGTTAAAGTTACATGAGCCCTGTCCTCCTTTTCATATGGTCAGCCTAAATCTGGGGATCGGCAGTTGAAGGGAAAAGGGCATTGCAGATAAGAGGTGGGCAATGTGTTCAACCCTCTGCTGCTTCTCGGCTGAAAATGCCCCCCACCCTCTGAGAGCAGTATTCCCCAAGCTGCCTGGGGATGGTGGGAGTTGCAGTCTAACACATCTGGAAGGAACCAGGTTGGGGAAGGCTGGAAGCCTTCCCCAATGACATATATCACATGTCATTTGGCAGAACATCTTGTTCAAGACCACTACATGAGTTTATGGCAGTGCTAGGAATTCCTGTTTCAAAGCTCATACAATCTAACCTCAATACCGTACCAGGCCGTACAGTCATTCATTTATTTATTTATTTATTTTATTGCATTTGCATACTGCCCCATAGCCGAAGCTCCCTGGGCGGTTTACATGTCTGCCTTATATCGAATTGGACAGCTTCACAGCATACTAAACGTTTCAGTTCTGAAAATGTTAGCGGTGAGCTGTGGGATGATTATAGAAATGGATTTTCTCATTTCTAGAGAAATGTACACCTTGAAGCTAGTTGTCAGCAATTCTTAGGTGGGGCATGAGATGCCACCAGGTTGCTTGGTGCTCTTATTCCCTAGGCATAAAGCCGGCATAATACTTTTCCTCTGTTAAATGATGTGTGGTACGAGCAAACCAAGGAGGAGGCTTGCATGAGATGATGGTGATAGGGTGGCCACTTTAGGCATTACCAAGTAAGGGGAAATGCTTCACCCAAAACAAGGACAAAAGGGTGCCGTGAATTTGCACACAATTTGCATCTGCTAATTTATTGTAAATATACACATTGAGAAATGATTCTTATAATTTAAACAGCTCACCAGAGTGGGGAAGACGGTGATTGGGTGACCTGGGGACTGTCTATATATCTTCAAAGCCCTGTGGTGGCTACGAATCGGTGCTGTGTCAGTTATGCGATGCAGCCGCCAATTCGCAGCCAATGCGGGGCTTTTTTCCGAAGCTGTATGTTAGAAAAGTCGGGGACTTACCCTGACTTTTCCCTTTGAAGTGAGGTCACCAGCCCTTCCGCCATGTGACTTCGCCCCGGCTTCGAGCCAGGGGTGTTCCAGGGCGGATGGCAACTGGCGATTGGTCGCTGGAAGCCAGGAAATGGACAAGGGGGCAGGCCTGGTGAGCCAAATGGCTGCTGGAAAACTCACGCTGCATCCTGCAATTTAGATTACTTGCCACCACCCAACCTCAGTGAAACTACGGCAAAGTGGTTGTAATGTGGTGCTGTGAAGGCAGAGCCCTGCTCAGTCTGCTATCAAGGTGCTTACTGTAGATGAGCAACTTCCAGGCCCTCCCTGCTGTCCTTTCTTATGGTTCTTTGACTTTAAACCGGACTTGGATTGGACAGCCCATGACAAAGAGGACTATCCTCTGACAGCCTTTCAGATAGAGGAATGTCCTGTGCAAAGCAAGATACCTGCCACCCTGGTGCCTCTAAGCTTATGGACCCCTTTCCCTCAGACATTCTAGACCCAGTTTTCCTGGAAACCACTCACATTCACACAGACGCCCCACCCCACTCACTCATCCACCACCCCACTGCCTCTGCTTACATTGTGGAGCTTGAAATAGAGGCCACAGGCGTTGCAGACAGGTTCTCCGTTCACATTTCGGCGCCAGAGGGTGGTGGTTGTTGTTTGGCAGTTACTGCACTGGGTTCCAGCTCGCTTGCTGACAATCTGCATGAATGACAATGATTCATTATAGACATTGATCATTTCTACAGGTACATGATGGGGCTGTAGGCAGGGAAATATGGATGAACCTATCGTGCGGGGTCCCAAGCTCAGAAGGGTTGTCACGTGGTCAGGGTTTGTGCTCCCTCAGAGAGAATGTGGACACAAATAGCATCCTAGGTCCAGCTGTTTCTGTTGCCAACCCTAAAAACAGAAAGTGCTTTGCAATTCTGATTTATTTCATCTTTATCTTAATGCCGTAACAGGGGTGGGTCATTATTTCCATTTTACAGGCCAGGAAAACTGCTCTGAGAGGCTTTTCTAAGTCTACCCGGTGATTTTATTGTTGAGATGAAAGTCAAGCCCATGTCTTCCAGGGGTCCAAGTCCAAATTGTTCACCTCACCCACAGGATTGAACAGTATCAGGAAAGAGTAGGGTTTTCTATGCCACTTATTTTTTTTTCTTATTTTTTTTAAATTGGGCCTGCCCCAGTGATAGAAATTAAGCAATACAACTTTTCCATGATTTTATCTCCACGTCAGGAAAAGTTTCCGTTGTTTGCTCATGTTAACTGCAACCACTTAAAGACTTTGCATTTAAATATTTTAAAACTAAAAAGAACAAATAGTACAAAACATAAATCAAATACTGTCACCACACCTCAAAAAGGATATTGTAGAATTGGAACATGTACAGAAAAGGGCAACCAATACGATCAAAGGGCTGGAGGAACTCCTGTATGTAGAAACATTATAATGCCTGTGACTGTTTTACAGGAAAAAGTCAAGTACAGGGAGACATGAAAGGGGATTATACATTTTCTGGCACATACCTTTGACAAACCAGACACTAACTTGACTACATTTATCACACTCTCCAGATTTTGTTTTCAATCCTTCCCACTTAGGATCACAAGTACTCCTGAGATTTTTCAGGGGAAGGTGTCTTAACACTCCAGAATCATTAAAAAAAAAGTCATTGTCTGGATGGATGACACCTTAATACATGGCATATGAATGGAAGGCAATGACAAAATGCTGCCCATCGTCTTGAATTGGATCCATAAATCCAGACTCAAGCTCAACTTGGAGAAGGGTGTTTTTCAGCAAGGTGAAACAGAGTCCCTCACAATATGGGATTAAGTCATGCCCAGAGAAGCTAAATGCCACCAGACAGCTGAAAACACTTCAGTAACGTTACAGAACAGAGATACTTTCTGGAAATGGTGAACTGTCTTAGCCAATATTTGCAAAATACTTCTACAGAGGCAAACCACTAAATCTACAACTGAAATCTACCACACCCTGATTTTGCGGACCATACCAGGAGGCTGCCTTTATAAAGATAAAGGACAAGATGTCCAATGCTCTAGTCTTAACGTTTTATGATGCCAACAAGCCCACAATGATGAGTGCTGATGCAAGTAGGCATGGACCAGTAGCCATGCTAAAGCAACTGTATGGTTCATTGTGGATGCCAGCTGCATTCTGCTCTAGAACTCTCATGGAAGCAGAAAAACACGATGTATACATGGGCAAGGAGTGCCTTCCCAGTGTTTGGGCACGTGAAACTTTTTACAGATTCCTATGTGGTGTGGTCTACCTTCTTTCAGAATCCTCACAGATCATAGGTCTGTGGACCAGGTACCATTATAATACCAATGTTTTCTAATATGATGGTTCACCCCAGCGGCTGAGCACGTTCCAGGAAAATGCTTGTCACGCCAGACACCTTATCACGAAACCCCACAACGCAAGTAGAATCAATTTAGAGGTGGATTAAAGCTCCTGTTCACACTGTTTGCTTATCTAACAGCGTGTGAAAATAGATATCAACAGATCCAGACAGTTACTCATGGAGATCTAAAACTTCAAGAAATCTCACTATTATCCGATAAAGGTAGTCTAAATTTCTTAGCCATGCTTTAGAGATAACTTAAGACATGCCAAATCTGGTGCCTTCCAGATGCTTTGGACTACCACTCCCAGCATTCCTGGCCATTGGCCATGCTGGCTGGGGCTAATGGGAATTGAAGTCCAAAACATCTGAAGGGCACCAGGGTGGGGAAAGCTGGATAAGACTGACCGTGGGCAACTGTGGATTGGAAAGCCTAATAGCAAAAGGGAACTGAGGAATCTATGAGGAAAGAAATCTTAGAGATCAGGGTCTAACCAAATACCAAGAGAGCCAAGCAAAGAGTATTGTGGCTTCATATTAGAAAGGACATAAACAACAAAATCTTACCCTGAGGCTACTGCAGAAGAAATAGGTCAACACAACTGAAAGAGCTTTTAATCTTTCCACCCTTACCTGAAAGATTTGGAAAAGACTAGCAGCTAACCTGTGTGAATAGGTTGATACCATTTTGTTGTTGGGGGATATTATTAAAGGTATATTGAAATACTCCCATTGCCTGACATTACCTGCCGCAGTATTGTTGCACAATTGAAGAACACCTTTGTTTGCTTTGGCGTGTCAAAGGTAGGCTGACCAGATAAAATCCAGGTCAGGGCTCATGTAACTTTAACAGTTGTAGAGAAAAGGGACTTTCAGCCAGTGTCATTTGTATGCAATTAGTTCCTGGTGAAATTCCCTCTTCATCACAACAGTTAAAGTTGCATGCACTATACTAGAGTGACCATATACAAAAGAAGGCAGGGCCCCTGTAACTTTAACTGTTGTGATGAAGAGGCAATTTCACCAGGAACTAATTGCATACAAATGACACTGGCTGAAATTCCCTTTTCTCTACAACTGTTAAAGTTACATGAGCCCTAACTTGGATTTTATCTGGTCACCCTAGTCAAAGGTGCTTGTTACCAACAATGCAACCCAATGTACAGCAGCAGAACTCCATTTATTCTGGACATATCTTACAGGTTTTACCACTAGCCCTCACTATTCTCAAGTAAACAGTGAGGTAGGCAGAGAGAGTACAGACAGGCTGCAAAGAAAATATTGAGACAGAATAACCCACACAATGCTCTTTTAAGCTACAAGTCAACACTACTGATGGCTACTGGATACAGCCTAGCAGAATTGCTAATGGGAAGGCAAACTAGAACACCTGTACCAACTTTAGAGAAGAATCTCATTCCAAAGTTGCCTGACCTGGGCAAAGGTCAGATTATCAAGAGAGTATGAGCATTTCTATAGCGGGCACAATTCAATGCACAAACCATCACATTTAGAGCCAGGAGGGAAAGAGTTCCTATGAAACGACAGAGAAAAGACATGGCTGAATCCAGCTGCTGCATAAGGAAAAACTGGAACATATTCTATTGAAAAAATGAATACATATGGAATACGTAACAGAAACTGGCAACATCTTTCTATTACTGAAAAGGTACAATCGCCAAATGCTCAAACAGTACCCAAAAACCCAAGTTCATTTATTGAGACTCTGCCAGAACCGGCTTGTAAGGGGGCCGGTGGTGTTACTACTCAGATTGTCACTTGCTCTGGGTGAGTTATTCGGGAGCCTTAAAGATTTAGAGATGAATGTGACTGAATGGGAGCATTTGGACGACACTTTAGGCAACGGAGGGGGGAATAGCATACACATGGTGCGTTATTTTTGTGTGCCCGCCACACAACATGTTGCCCCTCCCCTGTCGCGCAGCTGAAAGTCCCGGCGTCCTTCTGTGCTGCTGCGTCTCCTTCCTCCCCCCTCCCTCAGTCCTCCGGCTGTATCCCATCAGTCACTGTAAGTTCTGCCGGCTGTATCGGAGCAGCCGGGGGGGGGGGGGGGGGGTTGGCTGCTCCGGCCAGCGGACTCTATGACCGAGTGGAATAGTACACGGAGAGAGGGGGATTCCCTCCACACGACACTTTAAACAACGGTTTTCGGGATAAACAACGTTGTTTAATTGTCCAGAATAGCATACTTTCAGTTGTGTGTGCATTGTGTATTGCCCTCCACATGACACAATAAGCAACACAACTGACAGTTGCCTCTTCCTCCCTCCGTTGATTATTGTGTCGTCCGAAACAGGCCAATATGTGAACTACCAAACTACAGTGCTGATATGGTTAATTGTTTGTTTATGTGTGGATTGTTTAAATCATTGTGTGTGGATAGTGTCATTATATAGTTCAGCCACCAGGTGCCAATGGAGTTAACTGTATCTGGGCAGAGTCAGGAGTTTCTTGCTGTTGTTCTGTTCTTGTTAGAGAGAGGCAAGAAAGTTCCTGTCTGGCGTCGAGAGTGGTAGGTCCTCTAAACCAGTGGTCTTCAACTGATCCAACCCCCACCCACCCACCTTCAGACTCCCAACCTGCAACATGGGACCACTTCCACAATTTTCTCCATGACCAACAGCTTTGCTGCTGCAACTACCTGGACTGATCTCGCGACCCACTTTTGGATCGCGACCCACCTGTTGAAGTCCACTGCTCTAAACCTTCCATGACAGTACCAGATTTTTTTGGTACCTATTCTGTAGGATCAAAACACTTGACCTCTAGGCACCACTGATTCCATCCTTGCTGCCTCTACCACCATTTTCCAAAACCAACAATATCATCTGATGTCATTGACTGAAATACAGGGGTTAGGATTGTTATGGCCCCTTTTATTTTGCTTATGAATACTATTGATTCTGAATTTTCTTTGGCATTGAGATGACTTTATTTGAAATCTTTTCACGGCTTTCAGGATTGTCCTGGTAAGATATTGGGAAAGTGTGATTATTCCACTGGAAAGGAGGAGTTAAACAAAAAAGTTGTGGAGATCGCCAAGGTGACTAAACTGACTATATCAAGAGAAATGCACTCCATCGTACAGTTTCTATAATAGAATATAATTATTATATATTGGAACAAACACTGACGTTTTATTACATTGAATAGAATTCTTTGTGTAATGTCCTAAACCTTTTAGACATATTATCATTTCCCCTGCCTCCCTCTGACAACTCAGTAAGGTTTGTTTATTTACAGCTGCCGCCATCTACTTTAAGGAACATAACTTTTTAAAAATGGAGAATGCCGGGAGTTGTAGGAGTTTTTTCTGTCTAAATATGCATAGGATTGCACCCTTAAACAAACAGACAGCTGGAATCCAGAGACAGGAAACTTATGAGGAACATCAAAGTAAGGATTCCCAATTGGACGGGAAGGGGGAAGACATACCAGGCGCTTCTTGGGCCGGATGAGAGGCCGGTTCTGACCATTCATCTTGTGGTAGAGTCCGCAGGCATTGCAGAGATAGTGGCCAGTGCCATCCCTTCGCCACAGCGGTGTGGCTGTGGCACCACAGTTCACACACTCGCGTGCCTCTGAGGGAACAGATGGAGACAGAAAGTCAAGCAAGAAGGGGCAGAGTAGCACCTTCAGGAAAAGCTCTGAAAAAGACTGTTTTGTCTGAACTTCCTGTAATGTTCAGACTGTTTTATTGATAAGCTATGTTTATATGGATTGGTCTGGATTTATGTTGTGTCCACTTTGTGTGGGGTTTTGTTTGTTTGTTTAGTATGCTGCCCTGAGAGGATTCCACCCTTAAAGTTGGACTGAAAAGAATGATAAACAAATCAATAAATAAGGTGAGGGGCCTTTCACCTCTAGGAAATGCTGCCCTTATCATCACTAATGCAGTGCTGGGAAGGAGCAAGAAAGTAGGTAGGGCCTAAGTAATTTGTGCAATGGCTCATCAGAACCTGGGAAGTAGAATATGTATTCATTTGCATACGGGACCAAGAAGGACACTCTCTGCATGGTAAAAAATACACTGCTAGAGGCTAAGTTCAGTTAGGACTCGGCCTTTAACCTGTAAGCTCAGCTTCAGAAATGTTTTACTGTGCCAGATCCCAGATCTGTAAAGTTGGAATAAGAGTGCCATTGAGCATCATGCAAAACCCATTTACAGAGTACAGTGTGGGGCAGGAACACATCGCACAGGTCTTGATCAGTCCCCACAATATACCCCTGTAAAAATTTTGAGGTCAAGAGATTTTCTCTGCTAGTATGTGATCTTGAAGTATTGGATTAACATAATTGGGTAGACATTCTGATTCTTGTGCAAAACGTTTTTAGGCGCTATTTTCAAAATGGCAGATAGTTTTCTTTAAGTCGCTAGTTTTTGTCAACCACAGAAGTTACTATTTTGTGTTTGGTATCAAATTATAGGTTTTCAGGGTCAAGGAGTTCAAAGAATATGTTATTTTAATTGTCGGAGTACTCCTTCCACCATTTTCCAAGATGGCGCTGAAATATTGTCTCATTTTCTCATTTACTTGACAAATCAACTTACAAATGTGATTTTGGCTTCAAACTATAGGTCTTTTTGGGTCAAGGAGGTCAGCATGGCATTAATTTTGATGGAAAGGCTGTCCTTCCACCATTTTTAAAAATGTCGTCCAAACATTTATTGATATCCACAATCATATTTAAAGGGTTCTTTTCAGATTTGGTGAAATTAAAAATATGAAACTATGACTGAAAAGGCTGGAACGCATGTTCTCTTGAGAATTTTGACTTCTAGGATAACTCTTCATTATCAGGGACACATGCCTTAAGACATCAAGAATTCAATCCTTTATAATATCATTCATATATTGTTTTGTTACAAAGCTGTGAAGCCGCACTGACTCAGATACTTCATATGGATTTCCATGCTGTTGAATGAAATCTAGGAGTCATGCAACATTTTCATCAAAATGCTCACCTTTTTCCCCAGAAGCTCATGATGGGGTATGGTATCACATCAATCGACTAAATCAGAATGAGTAAGCTCTCAAAATAAATTGCCTATCATCAAAACCTGGAGGTACACTAACTGCCACTCAGCAACCTAATTACTTCTTTGCGTTTGCCTGATGATGCCTTTTGAATTTTTCTGGGACCTTGGAATGGTTTGCTCCAACTTCATATCAGGTGCTACAGCACTTAATCTCCCCTCTTTATCCTTCACAACAAAATGTCCCTCAATTAATTTTTGGTAAAGGAAGGGGTTCTCATGCTCCAGTTTCTTTATTCTCTCCAGGTACCAACTGCCATACCGTAGGTAATTGATGCAGTCAAAGTCATGAAAAATGAGAAGCAAAGACTGCACAGTTTCAATATGCAGATTCCAATAACCATCAACAATCAGGTTTTTCACTAGGGAAACTATCTTGAGGAAGATTTCCCAGTTCTTACACAGTTCAGATTTCTCTCCACACTCTTTAACAAAAGCTTCAAACTTCATTCTCAGATTTTCAACCTTCCCACTTAGTGCATCAAACATTTTGTGAGCTTTTAATTTGTTTTGGTCTCTTAGGTCAAGTACATCCTGCACTTTGAAATGACTTCCACAAACACTGATTTGCACCAAAAAGCATCCCACTGTGTTTGTATTGCCTCTGATATTATTATCATACCTTGGAAAGACCAAACATATAATGAGTTCCATTCAGTACAGACTGAATAATTTTACTGCCAAAAAATTCTGCTTCAATAAGGGCATCATCCTCTCAACAATATTTTTATAATTTAAAATCCTAGTATCTAATCTCCATCTTTTTGCCTCTCTATAATCTTTCTTTACTTTAATATCCATAGTCATTACTGCATGATCTGAATCTTTGATTACATCAATTTCACAATCCATAATCTTCGAAAGCATATTCGCAGGGGATGGTTTGGGACACGATGAAAGCAGTAGTGAGGGGTATTTGTATTAGAGAAACGTGTAAATTAAGAAGACAACAAGAGGCACATAGTAAAAAGATTGAAGAAGATATTAAGGAATTAGAGCAACAATTTAGGAGTAAGAAGGATATGCGTATATATGCCCAGCTCCAAGCAAAAAAAAAGGAATTAGAGGGGGAGGACATAGAAAGAGTTCAAAAAGAATTAATATATATGAAAAGGAATTTTTTTGAGTATAGTAACAGAAATTCTAGAATGCTGGCAAGATCAACGCAATCAAAGAAGGAGAAAAATATAATAGGTACAATTAAAGACAAATGGGGAAAAAATGTAATTTAATGAGGGATAAATTAAAAATTTTTGAAGGATTCTATCGGGAATTATATACTTCAGATGCGATTCCACAAATGAGAATACAAGAATATGTAGAGAAAAATTGGAAGGTAAAATTAAAAGATAAGGATAGGGATTACATGGAAGCTTTGGTGACGGAAAAAGAAATAGAGGAGAGTATTGATAAATTGAAAGGAGGTAAATCTCCAGGAGTGGATGGACTGGGGCCGGAGTATTATAAGATATTTAAGGAAATTTTAGTATCAAAAATGGAGAAATTATTTAATAATATTATAAAGGGTGAGAAGACCCTGCTGTCGTGGGAACATTCCTTGATAATTTTAATTCCGAAAGTGGATAAGGACTTGATGGATCCAGCTTCGTATAGACCTATATCGTTAATTAATCAGGATGCTAAGATTTTCACAGTGATTATGGCAAAAAGATTAAATACCTTTATAAATGATTATATTAAAAAGGATCAATGTGGATTTATTCCAGGGAGGCAGATGCCAAATTTAATAGGGAGGGTTTTAAACATAATAAATAGTATTAAAAGAAGAAATTTAAAAGCAGGATTGATAGCATTGGATATTTTTAAAGCCTTTAATTGCGTGGAATGGCCGGCGTTAAAAACTATTGTAAAAATATTTGGCTTTGGAGAAAGATTTGTGGGGGTGATTAATCAGTTGTATGCAAATAATAAGGCAGAGGTGTTGGTAAATGATGGCCTAACACAACAGATTACCTTAGCCCGGGGTACTAGACAAGGGTGTCCTCTCTCCCCGATATTATTTGCAATTGTGATTGAAATGTTAGCAAATTGTATTAGGGAAGATGAGAAATTAAAAGGGATAGGAGAACAGGATAAAATAAAAATTAATATGTTTGCGGATGACACTTTATTGACACTAGAAAATCCGGGGGGGAATACAGAAGGACTCCAAAAACATTTGAGGGAATTTGGAGAGGTTACGGGGTTGCAGATAAATTGGGGGAAATCTAATATGATGCTTTTTAACTATGATAAGGTAGAAGAGGATGAGTTGAGTTTAAGGTTAGGTTTGAAGGTTAAAAATATATTGAGTTACTTAGGAGTTTTTATTTCTAAAGAGTTAGAAAAGTTAGAAGAAATAAATTTTAGTAGATTGAAAATTAAAATATTACAGAAGTTAGAGGCTTATAGGAAGGTTAAGCTATCGTGGTTTGGTAGAATAGCGGTAATTAAAATGAAGATACTACCAATGATTAACTTTTTGTTTAGGATGTTACCAATTAAGATATCAGAAGTAGAAATTAAGAGCTGGCAGTCTATGATAAATAATTATTGTAATGGGGATAAGAAGCCAAGAATAAATAAATAAATTGGTATAAGAATCAAAGGGAAGGAGGCTTAGGTTTACCGAATATAAAGATGTATTATATTGCTAACCAATTAAGGTATGTTATAAGTAGCATAGTAGGGGATGAGGATTTAGAATGGCTAGAACCGCAGACAAAGAAACTAGAGTTTAAGTTACAGAATGTTTTCTTTAGTAATATAAAAAATATTCAGCTGAAAGAAATAATTAATCCCATCTTAAGAAATATTAGAGATATTTGGGGAAAATATAAGAAGAAATTAATGCCGGGAATTTCCCCTCTGTCCCCAGTGGTTATAATGGATAACTTCCCAGGTAATTTGAGAGGAGAATTGGAGGGGTTATTAAGGGGGGAAAAAATAATTAAATTGAAAGATTGAGTAATGAAAATGACCAATAAAAAACAAATAGAAGAAATATTAATGGGTCAGGAAAATTTATGGTTTAAGAGTATGCAATTGGAACAGTGGACAGTTAAATGGAAGAAGCAAAATAAGGAGTGTAGAAAGGAAACAAGCTTTGAAAAGTTAATTGAGGTTAGACAGAAGATGGGAGGAAATAAAATGGATAGTAGAAGTAAAAAAGGTTTAATGAGTGAGATTTATAAGATATTAGTGGATGAGGATAAGGGGTATGAAAGCTTGAAAATAATCTGGGAAGAGGATTTGAAAATTCAGATCAATGGGGACAGCTGGAGAAAGATCTGGGAATCAAGAAATTTAAAGTTATTTTCTATATGGATAAAAGAAAATCAGTATAAAATTATTTGGAGATGGTATCTCACTCCGGTAAGATTACATCAGATAGATAAGAAGGTGTCAAGTTATTGTTGGAGGGGTTGTCAGGAACTGGGGACATATTACCATATGTGGTGGACTTGTGAACATGTTAAAAAAATTTGGGAGAGAGTTTTTAAGGAGATAAATGAGATAGTGGACAAAAAGGTAGAGGCAAGTCCGAAGATAGCTTTATTGGGTTTATTTGATAAAGAATATGGTAATAATAATATTAAAGAATTAATAAATAATCTCCTGACACAGGCAAGACTTATGATAGCCAAAAATTGGAAAACACAAGGGGATTATTGTATGGAAGAGTGGTATAAAGGAGTGTGGGATATTGCTATTAATGACAGATTAACTTGTGCAATGAAAGTAAAGATGGGATTAACTAAAAAGAATGATTTTGGAAGGATTTGGGCTATGTTTCTAGAATATGTTTTAGAAAAGGGGAGAGGATATACACCGTCTAAAGAATCAATGCAGTTTTGGGGAATTTATAAGCAATAGGGTTAGAAGGTCTCGGGGGGTAGGGAGCACGGGGGGTTGTTGAGGCTTTTGTATTGTGTATTGTTATGTTATATGTAGAAATCAATAAAATTATTTTAAAAAAATAAATAAATAAGGGCATCATTCATGCCACTTCCACAGGTATATTTTCCTGCACACCTTAATGCTACTTTTGTCATATGGAATATGCCGATCATGAGATGCTGATCAGTGAATTCTTCTGGACTAGACAAAAAAATGTCTGTTACATTATGGAAAAAAAACCCTTCATCACAGACAACTGGTAGGACAGGCTGGTCTTAGTTGGACACGAACATTTTGAATGTTTTTTAGAGCTGTATACACAGTCACATAGTCAGTAAGTGGATGTGGTATAACTGGCAAGAAACCAACCCTTGACAATGGAACTGTATCCTTGGAGATTATGGCACAAATTCCACACCATGTAGGAACTTTCTTTTTTTCTTCATTTGACAGACCACACTCAAAAGTGTTATAAAAAAAATCATTCGTAGATTCTTTTGCAATAACATCATCAGAAGACATGATATCCATATCATCTGAGACAATGAAGGCCTCTGGAAGACTAGGTCAAATGACTGGACTGTAGTAATTTTTCACCTTCTGGCATGGCAAGTCTGAAACAAGTTTGCAGCTCCCGTTTCACTATGCCTGTTGCTGATATCGGGCCTGTTTAGATGACGTACTAAGCCATGATTAGGCCTCCAACCCTTTTGCAGCAAATGGTTAGTGAGCAAGTTTAAACCATGATTATGTAGCCACATGGTTAGGAATGGTTCACACAACATGCTAAGCCATAATGGGCCTGTTCAGAAGCCACCTTCACCACAGAACCTGAAGTGTCATATGAACGCTCATACTGAGAAAAAGGATAAAAATGTGAACCAACAGTAGTAGCTGACTAGTACATAAAATAAAATATACTCAAATTTCATTCCTTTTTTAAATTAATGATGTAACCATAATATTTTAGCATACATCATGAAAAAAATGACCATATAAGATACACATTTACATTAAATGGCCTATTGTAGAGATAAGTGTTTGGAAGCCATTTTTAAAAATGGTGGAAGGACAGCCTTTCGATCAAAATTAATGCCATGTTGACCTTGACCCAAAAACCTTATAGTTTAAAGCCAAAAATCACATTTGTATGTTGATTTGTCAAGTAAATGAGACATTTCAGCACCATCTTGGAAAATGGTGGAAGGAGTACTCCGACAATTAAAATAGCATATTCTTTGAAATCCTTGAACCCAAAAACCTATAATTTGATACCAAACACAAGATAGTAACTTCTGTGGTTGAAGAAAACTAGTGACCAAAAGAAAATTGTCCGCCATTTTGAAAGTAGCGCCTAAAAAAGTTTCGCACAAGAATCAGAATGTCTACCCAAATTACTGTGTTAATCCAATACCTCAAGATCACATATCAGCAAAGAAAATCTCTGGACCTCAAAAATTTTACGGGGGTATATTGTGGGAACAGGATTATCTGGAATTGAAGGGCTCCGAGAGCTTCTCCAAAATTGAATTTGGCCTGTGAGCTGAAAGTGGTTTCCCACCCATGGATTAGGGCAAATTTTATAAGAAGACACTGTCTTTCCAGCTAACATCATTATATCAATATGCTCCTTTTTTGTTTGGGAGCTCTACTTAAAGATGTCAGGACTGGAAACTGACAATTTATGCATGCAAAACATGTGCTCTACCACCGAGCCACATCCCTTCATTTAGGAGAATTTTCCCTTCCCCACCAACATGCTGATGTCATGCCCACTAGTGTGGAAAGAACATAGCGGGATGTACAACATACAACCTTCACACACCCCACGCACCCACACAATTAACCAGATTAACCATTCAACCCTAAATTTTGATTCTGCAACTTCCTTTGCCTGCATTGGTAAAGGCCTCCACTTGAGTCTCAGACATCTTGAAAGCCTTCACCAAACTGCAGGTGGGTGATGTAGCTCAGTTTTCCCCAACCTGTTTCCCGCTAAATGTTTTGGATTTCAGCTCCCATCAGCGGCAGCCAGTATAGCCAATGGTCAGGAAGTCGGGGAGTTGTAATCCAAAATATCTGGTGACGGGGAAGCCTGCTGTACCACACATCCCGAATTCAAAGGAAGGTCCAGTGCAGCAGAGTGAATTGGCAGAATGGACTGAACCACCTCAGACAACAGGTGGGAGGATCACATATTAATATGCTGCCTGACATTAAAAAAAAAATCCCTTCCAACAGAAAACCAGCATAGCAAGCCGAAGGGCAGAGTCAAAAAAATTCTTCATAATGTGTTAGGTTTTCCCTTTACAGAGGATTTTTTTAAATTCAAGGAAGTATTTAAAAATTGAATTCCCCCGCCATCTAAAATGGTACAGTCCATTCCTTCACCTCCTTTCCCACTTCATTCTATGGCATGTGGGCTCCCCAGCAGAAGATCTCACCAGTGGGGGAGAGTTGTGTAGGCCCTCGTAATTTTGGGGAGTATCCAGCTGTCAGGGGGCTCCCGGCCGGCTGGAAATATCCATACTCCTGCCCCATCGCGTAAGGGCTGTGGGCTGCTCCAGTCGAAGTCCCCAGTGGCAGCAGTTCGGTGTGAGTGGGGCTCATCCGTTCCGTCTTCAACATCTCCAGGTATCTGGGACTCCCCTTGCTGTCCTCAGGGGTGAGGTCCTTGGGCGAGGGAGGGGCTTGCAGGGTCTGATAGGAGGTCGTTGCCGAGGTGTAGATCGGAAGTCCAGCATGAGGTTTCCCAGAAGCACTGGAGGCCCATGCGGCTGTGCTGTAGGGGTGCCCGTCCACCCACTGCAAGCCATTGAGGATAGGATACAATTGCCGCACTGTTGGCAAAGTGGATGAAATTTTAACAAAAGCCATTCGTTGTGAGTGGTGGCATATTTATTTACAATATTTGTAGACCGTTACACATCTAGACAGATTCCAGAGTGGTGAAGAAATAAAATGAACAAAAGAGGGGAAAATAGAAGAACGAAACATGATATGAAAATTATTATTTTTAAAAAACAGAGTGCCAATAAAACCGAGGCTGGTTAACCAAGGAAGGCTTCCTGGAAAAGAGCTGTTTTCAGGAGGCGCTGAAAATGATGCAGTGTTGGTGCCTGAGTGACCTTGAGGCAGGGAGCTCCATAGGAAGGGGGCCACCACACTGAAGGCTCTTCTTCAGGTGGACTCCAGCTAGGCCATAGGTTCATGAGGATCCGCCCAGAGCATGCTCTCTAATGACCTCAGTGATAGGGTGACCAGATTAAATCCAGGTCAGGGATCATGTAACTTTAACAGTTGTAGAGAAAAGGGAATTTCAGCCAGTGTCATTTGTATGCAATTAGTTCCTGGTGAAATTCCCTCTTCATCACAACAGTTAAAGGTGCAGGCACTATACTAGAGTGACCATATACAAAAGAAGGCAGGGCCCCTGCAACTTTAACAGTTGTGATGAAGAGAGAATATCACCAGGAACTAATTGCATACAAATGACGCTGGCTGAAATTCCCTTTTCTCTACAACTGTTAAAGTTACATGCGCCCTGACCTGGATTTTATCTGGTCACCCCACTCAGTGATCAAGCAGGTTGGTAAGGGAGAAGGCACTCTCAGGTATCCTGGTCCCAAGTTGTTTAGGGCTTTGTACACTAATGCCAAAACCTTAAACCTGGCCTGGTAGCAAATAGGCAGCCAGTATATTTAGGTGGAAATGTTCAGGGCAGTGAGCCTACACCAGGGCTCTCCCACACTTGAGACATTCAAGAGGCAGCTTGACAACCATCAGTCAGGGATGCTTTAAGGTGGATTCCTGCACTGAGCAGGGGGTTGGACTCAATGGCCTTATAGGCCCCTTCCAACTCTACTATTCTGTGATTTTATGAATCCACCACTCCCAGCCTGCAGTCCTAATCCAGAACCTACTGGGATTCCTCCAGGGGGTGAGGATTGACCTCCAAGCCCCTCCCCCTGCAGGAAATTCCCCTCTGGAGGGAATCACCACTGTTATCTCTGATATGTTTTAGCAGGCTCACTGACATACTATTTTACAAAATCTAAATGCTCAAGGCGTGATCGGTTGCCCTTTGCATCCTCCTCACCTCCTTCTTCACTCACAGGTCAGGGTGAGGGAGTTTCTTGCCACTGAGACCTCCTCTTTGTCCTGTTGTGCATGTCTAAATGTACATGTAAGGCTATGAGGATTGGAGTGGGACTTAGTTTAGGGTGGCCGTATGAAAAGGAGGACAGGGCTCCTGTATCTTTAACAGTTGCATAGAACAGGGAATTTCAGCAAGTGTCATTTGTATGCATGCAGCACCTGGTGAAATTCCCTCTTCATCACAACAGTTAAAGCTGCAGAAGCCCGCCCAGTTGACCAGATACAAAAGTGGGCAGGGCTCGCATAGTGCTGAATGTCTGTGACGGGGGCAGGAGGAATAAGGGGAACTGGGGTGGAATGGAGTATGATGGAAAAGGGCATGGCTGGCTGGGACCCAACATATTTCTCCCAATCCCACTTGTACTTCACTATTTGCAATGTGAAAACAGTAATATCAATACACGCTAAGAAACGGACAATGACGAAGCTACAGAGAGGCACTAGAGCAGAGGTGGGGAACCAAATCCGCCTCCTTCCCCTGGCCCCGCCCCTTTCCCCCTTTGGTGGTGTTCCAGCTTCTGCACAGTTTTTTCCCCATTCTAAAAGTTTGAAATACCCTTTATTTGGCTTAGTTACTGGTGGGAACAGCTTTAGGCTAAATTATGCTGGTATTTTTGGCCCTGCCCCTTTTTCCTTCGGCCCCACCCACCGCTGGAATGCAGCCCCCGAAAGAATCCCCAAAATTGAGTTCGGCTCTCAAACGGAAAGAGGTTCCCCATCCCTGCAGTAGAGCAAGAGTCTAGAACACGGTGGCAACAAACAACAGCTAGTACCAGCAGAGGGTTTAGCCCCTGAATCAGTTTTCAGACCTAACATGTGAAGGAATAGAAAAAATGCCTTTGAAGATGTGCAGAGTGCTTTTGCCATATATGCCTCCTGTCCATGCACCCATCTGTGGTTAAAAAGATGGTTGTCTGGAAGAAGGTAATATAACTTCCAGGCCTTCGTTTTAAAAATGAGGTATTAGGACCAAGTACCAGATACTGCAGCATCTCTTGCAATCACTGCACACATACCTGGAGAGTGTCTGTAGGATTCGGGCATGCGAGAGAAATATGCGGTCACGGCCCCGGAATCAACACCCTCTGAGCCAGAAAAGAAGAGGTCGGAGTCATCATTTGATTGCAAATGGGAAGGTTCCAAATAATGGGGGGCAGAGTCCTGACCCCCCACAGTGGAGTAATCCATTGTCCACTCTTATTTAGAATTTTCCTTCACAGAGGATAGAACCTACAAGGATGAGAAAGAGAGTGTCACACGAAATGGGGTACTGGGAGTCAAAATTCTTCGGTCTGGGAAGCAAATATTTCTGGTGCTTAGTGGTTAGAGTAGGATGACCAGATAAAATCCAGGTCAGGGCTCATGTAACTTTAACAGTTGTAGAGAAAAGGGAATTTCAGCCAGAGTCATTTGTATGCAATTAGTTCCTGGTGATATTCCCTCTTCATCACAACAGTTAAAGGTGCAGGCACTATACTAGGGTGACCATATACAAAAGAAGGCAGGGCCCCTGCAACAGTTGTGATGAGGAGGGAATTTCACCAGGAACTAATTGCATACAAATGACTCTGGCTGAAATTCCCTTTTCTCTACAACTGTTAAAGTTACATGAGCCCTGACCTGGATTTTATCTGGTCACCCTAGGTTAGAGCAGAGTGGGGATGATAGGAATCTGAACTCATGGGTTATATTTATAAACATAAGAAAACTTGTGATTATCAGTCTTTTGTCTTCATTTCCAAAACGCTCTATAGACCGGAAAGTTCTCATGCAATGGGGTTAAGGAATCATTTGTCCCTCTATCCAAACAGCATCTATACTCTGGAGTATAAAGTAGGCCATTACTTTCTAGATCTGTGATTTTCAAAATGTCTACCTTCGGGGAGCATTCCCCCCACCCCCACGTATTGACTCATTTGGTGAAGAAGACCGGCAAGTCTGCCATGGAGGAACAGTATATGGCAGAAGGTGCTGGAGCCATGTTCTAGAGTGCACACTCAGTCCATGCGGAGCCATATTGGAGAACGGTTTCTCCAGGGCAATATGTTCCCCATTACTCATCTTCTCATTAAACCTCTGATAAATTTCCTTCCAAGCTAGCTCAGGCTTCCCGGAACGCAGCTTTAAAAGCACTGCTCTAAATCAAAACCAAAGGAGATATGTTAATGGATATTTAACTGCTTCTCCCTTTTTACAGAACCAAATAGGAATATCCCCATTGCCAAACCAGACAATATTAAAAACTAATGAAGAGAAGGGGTAAGATCCTAATTGTAATGAATACTGCTCTGCCAAACTGAAAAATCTTGGGATATATTGAGATCCTCTGATTGTTTTTCAACCATTATGCTGGCCTGGAGTTGAAAAACGAAGGACGTTTTGCGCAGTGCCAGAAATGGGAGAGGGAAAAGGAAGCAGGATGGTTACAAAGTGGGGGTAACCGATTCCCCGATTCCCATCCAACTTTAAATACGGGATATAGATTTTTTTTTAATAAAGAAAGAGCTGGGCCTGTATGTGTATAGCCCCAATCAGAATCAAATACTTGTAATAGTACTAATAATCTGTTTGGAATAGGGGGCAGAAGTCTTCCCTGGTTCCTTGCCAGATAGCTGATTGGTATTATCCTGAGTGGATGCAGCATGCCCATAGGGTGGCCGTGTGTCCTACTTTACAGAAGACAGTCCTCTGTTTGAAGGTCTGTCCAGTCCAACTCTGGTTTAAAGATAAAGCAACCTAAGACATCCAAGCAAGCACCTTGAAGCAGCCCATTTAGTTAGCACCTAGACGGCAGACTAACACAGACCTGACTTTTCAGTCTTCTCCCCTAAGGTGAGATACGCTGTATTTCTATTTAAATGATAGCAATTATTTCTACCTTTTTTATCTATACATATATGTTAACATATGCACATTTTATACAGAGCTGTGTCCTCTTTTGGTCTCCTTTTGGGTGATGCATAAGTGGCCTATGTACATCATCTGCTGCCCTATAGGGTTAAAATGCTAATTCCTACCATCAAAGCATCATGCAAGGTACATTGCACACAGCAACGTATTTCCCATGGGATAAATGAAAACAATTGTTTAATAAATATCACATGCAGACTGTCTGGCTCATTTAAGGCTGTTGGCAGCACCACATAATTAAACTATGGAATTTGCTACCACAAGACGTAGTGATGGCCACCAATTTGGATGGCTTTAGAATTCCTGGAACGGCTACTAATCCTGATGGCTCTATGCTACCTCCATTATCAGGGGCAGTATGCGTATATACACAAGTTGCTGGGGAACATGGGCAGGAGAGTGCTCTTGCACTCATGTCCTGCTTCTGGGCTTCCAGTGGGCATCTGGTTGGCCACTGTGTGAACAGAATGCTGGACTAGATCGACCCTTGGTCTGATCCAGCAGGGCTCGTCTTGTGTTCTTATAGACATTCTTAAGGTCTTCTCAGTATCCCCAGACTGGAAGGTCCCTGGAAAGAATTTTTAGCAGTCCCTGTGCTCCACTCTTTTGTCTGTAATGTCTGGCCGAATCATCTAGAGACACCCCTTATGTCCTGATGCATCTGTTCTTATGTTCTTAACGCATTGTGGGGACAGATAGGTTTAATGGGAAGTGAGGCATGGCGGCACTATAGTGGCTTCAAACATTTGTTTCATTTGCCTGAGAGGTGCAGAGAAATCCAGGGCCTGCTGGAGGGACCCCCTTCTGAGTAACAGAGTGAACTCAGCAACCTAAGATTCACTCTCTTTCCTCTATCACTTTCGCTGATCAGCCTCTCTTTCTCAGAATTGACATGCTCACTTTGGGGCCTGCTCTGCTCTGATATCATCTGGTAGATCTGATTATGGCCCAGAGCGTGGGGCCTTCTGCTCCTAGTTTGTGTGGTGTTTTACATGTGTATAAGTGTCATTTGAGTTTGTTTATCATGTGTGTCTCACTGAATATGTTGAGTGTAATACATGGAGACAACATGTTGGACTGGGAACCAGAGACCTGTGGGTTCTAATCCCCACTTAGCCATGAAGTTGACTGGGTGAACGTGGGCAGCTGCTATCGTACCTTAAAGGTTGTTGTGAAGATAAAATCAGGGTGTGGGGAGATCTATGTATGCCACCTTGAAGGAAAGGCAGTCAGGCCCCATGGGGGCAGTCATCTTATTTTCACTCTGTTGTCCCTTGGGGGAAAGAGGTACATCATCACACACCATTATTCCCATGCCCACTTGTGGCCCCATTTTCAAAGGAGGTGGAAACTTGGCTGCTGCTAAGCACCCCACACAGTGAAGCCATAGCCAGTGATGTAGCTAGGTAATTTTAGTCCTTGGACATAATGGTCTTACTGGGGAGCTCTTTAGACAGCCCTATGTATTACTTCAGTTATGAAGCATACAATGAACATTTCTCCCCACTACCACTCCATGCTTACGACTGCTTTGATGTGCTTGATTTGTTCTAAGACAACAACAAAAAATGTTTGCCAAGAAAGAAATGCTCTGAGTATATGCAGTTTTGTTTTAAATTCTCTTAAATCATAACGCTATCATGACTACGATAATAAGTGACAGCCAGTGTGGTGTACCTGGGGAAATCCAGGTTCCAGAATCCTCTCAGCCATGAAGCTCACTTGAGTGACTTTGGGCCAGTCACGCAACCTAACCTATGTCACAGGGTTGTTGTGAGGATGAAATGGAAAAGAGGACATGTAAGCCATCTTGGGTTCCTTGAAAGAGGAAAAATGCCAGGATATATATGTAACAATAAATAAATAATACGGAATTTGCCAGCTACTGTTCTCTGAGCAGTCATTTGAGGGCCTCCAGTGCTGCGGGACCCTGGACTTTGGTCCAAGCTCCAGCCCTTATGGCACTACTGACCATAACTTGAGGGTGCTTCCAAACAGAGGCCTCTTGGCTCTACTACGGCACTGTGCAGCTATTCAGTCTTTCCCTCCTTAACAGGTTTTCTATGAAGGAAAAAAGGGGAAGGAGGGATGGGAAAACTCAGAAGGGTTACAAAGGGAAGTTGACATAGTCCCATAACATTCCATGAATGAGACAGGGTGATTGCACAATGAAAGCTTCTTCTGGAAGTCAGTTTAAGGCAGTTTCCTACGTTCCTGAGGTAGTGACCAATCTGAGTCCAGATTTTAAACACAAAAGCAGGAGCAGTATTTCCCTTCCTCAGCACTAGCCTTTAAAACCTTCCTAAATTAAAAGCCTGGCATGGAAGCACCCTGAGTTTTAAAATGACTAAAAATATTTTTTTCAGCGTTTGGATCACCTGGCATTTTAATGGCAGTAAAGAAACATCCGAAAGTCTTTCCCCCCACTCCCTGAAAGTCCTTCCCCCTTCGTGGATATAAGAGGTTGGGAGGTCTTTGGCAGCCATGGCACCTCTTCCTACCACCACCACCATTCTCTGGGCCAGAATGAGAGGCAGGTGAACAAATGGGTTGCAGTGGTGAAGAGGAAGAGCAATTTCAAGGGACTCTTGCCAACAGGCCTTGTGGGCTGTGGGCCCAGCAGATGCCTAGCCATGCCTCACCTTGACGCTGGGCTTGGGCCTAGTTCTCACTGAGGTGGTAAACTTATGTCTGGGCTGTACCGTTAAAGACTGCAGATGGGTGTTCACATGTCTGAATGCTCCTCCTCACAAAAAGAACAAAACAATCCTTCGAAATGGAAAGCTAGTATATCAGTTTTATCCTGCAATTGTCCTGCCTCATTCATGGGACTTTATGGGGATCCAGACATCATTGTCTTCCACTTGTAACCCTCCCATGTTTCCCCCCCAGTGCTGACTTTTTTTCTTTCAACATCAACAACAACAAAAAACCACTGAGGAGGGAAAGTTGGAATAGCACACAATGGCTTTTGACTGATAAGTCTGAGCTGTCTGTATGGAAGGACCCAATCACGACCTCTCAGCCTAACTTACCTCATAGATACCTGTGAGGTAGAATAACATGTGGAAAAACCTGTGTTTGCAGCCCAGAGCTCTTTGGAGGGTGGAGCTCCTATGAATTGCCAAAAAAGAGGACAGCTATTTGCATAAGGTTTGCATATGCTAATTTATATGTATAGATGCAAATTCAGAAATAATTACTTGAATTTAAAAGGAATATAGTACATCAACCCCATACTGTGAAAGACCTGTGTGCCTGTTTGTTAGCCTGTTATCCAGGTGCTAACTCTTGGCAGGCAACAGTATCTTTAAACCAAAATTACACAGGACGGCCTTTCAAACACAGGATAGTCCACTCTAAAAGTGGACACCCGGCCTGCAATCGCATGTCTACTTAGAAGTAAATCCACTGAGTTCAATGGGGCTTATACCATGCAGCCTCAATTATCAAGTTTAATCGTCATTGACCTATCCTCCGTGAATTGATTTGTTTCCTTTTTTACAAAATCATCAAATACCAAAGCAGACACGGCAGGAAAGGTCTGTGATCAGATCTTCAAACCTTTTGAAAAAAACAACCTTAAAGTCTCCACAGGGGGTCAGTTTTTGATGAGTTCACTTCAGTGGCTCTAGAGAAAGAGGTGTTTAACTCTTTTCCTTCCACCGTTCTTCCTGATCTAAATCCCACCCTGAAGCTGCTTTTAGCCCCACTGTGGGGAAAGTACAGTCACCTGTATTGTGCTTCTATTTCATTTCTCCTCAGTGGGGCTAATAGCAGTGCTGGTACTGTTTGTTTTTTTTTTTTTTTAGATCAAGCACATGATACAGGAGTAGGGTGACCACATAAAATCCAGGTCAGGGCTCATGTAACTTTCACAGTTGTAGAGAAAAGGGAATTTCAGCCAGTGTCATTTGTATGCAATTAGTTCCTGGTGAAATGCCCTCTTCATCACAACAGTTAAAGTTGCAGGGGCCCTGCCTTCTTTTGTATATGGTCACTCTAGTATAGTGCCTGCAACTTTAACTGTTGTGATGAAGAGGGGATTTCACCAGGAACTAATGGCATACAAATGACACTGGCTGAAATTCCCTTTTCTCTACAATGGTTAAAGTTACATGAGCTCTGGCCTGGATTTTATCTGGTTAGCCAATACAGGAGGGAGGGGATTAAAGCCCTTTCTTCAGCACTGCTGCTGCATCAGTCAGAACCTGAGCACCGGTGGTTGCAACTTCTGGGTCACATCCGTTTGGACTAAGATAGTGGCAATCATATCATCTTGTGGCAGTGAACTGGAAGATTTGGGGGCTTTCTCCCTCTGGATCACATGAGCTACTGCTCTTGTACTCTTCCTCTCTTCTTTGAGAATTCACCGGGGACAGAACTGAGCAAACCCCCTATACAAACCCCTACCATTCCCACTGGGCTACCAAAGCTTATGATTCCCTGTCTTCCATGTTCTTTGGCTTCCCCGTCACCATCCTTCCCACAGATGGCAGTTGGAATCTGCAGCCAGGCCTTATCATCCCATCTTCACAGTGTGTTGAGGCATGGGGTACCAAAGGAAGCTTTTGAAATCAACCTTGAACAGTTGCCAACTTCCTCTGAATGTGGGACTGGTGGGACTGTAGTCTTCTTATTCACTTCCTCCCCTTTCCACCTCTGGGGCCTTTTAAAGGACCTCCTTGATTCTGTTCTCAGATGTGGGAGGAGAATGGAGACCCTTTGGCTATGGACAGGACTGGGATTCATGTTATATTTGTTTTGTTGTTGCATTTTAATAATGTTGCCCACTCTGTAGCCCCAGGGGTGTCCAAGGTTGATTATGAATCATTTCGAACCGAGCAACAAAATTGCAGCAAGTAAATAGAATTAAAAAAACAATCGTCAAAACCAGCTAAAAACACCAGTGCATTCACTTCAAACCCTAGCAACATCTTCAGGAGCACATCTTAGCATCCATAGCTGTCTAAACAGCCACATCTTCAACAGCATCCTGAGCAGCAGTAGAGAGGGAGTCTTGATCACTAAGGATTTTTGAGGGACCAGAGGTCAGTCAAGCCAGAGGTGCCCATGATTTTCTTCAAAACCTGCTTGTGAGCTTCCAGAAGGCATTTGTCTAGCTACTGCCAGCCACAATGGGCAAAAAGTCCACCCTAAGGAGTTCCATCCGGTTCTCCAGGAATGAGCAACCTGTGGCCCTCGGCCTAATTTCATGCAGGTGGAGTGAGCCTGAGGGAGAAAAGGGCTAGAGGGGAAGGAGCCAACACAATATGGTGGAAGGAGGAAGGGAGAAACCCTCTGTAAGTAATTAGTTTAGGACGACCAGATAAAATCCAGGTCAGGGCTCCTGTAACTTTAACAGTTGTAGAGAAAAGGGAATTTCAGCCAGTGTCATTTGTATGCAGTTAGTTCCTGGTGAAATTCCCTCTTCATCACAACTGTTAAAGTTGCAGGGGCCCTACTTTCTTTTGTATATGGTGACTCTAGTATTGTGCATGCATCTTTAACTGTTGTGATGAAGAGGGAATTTCACCAGGAACGAATTGCATACAAATGACACTGGCTGAAATTCCCTTTTCTCTACAACTGTTAAAGTTACATGAGCCCTGACCTGGATTTTATCTGGTCAGCCTAAATTAGTTTAGACCTCAGGAAAGAGCAATCTGTCCCTCCCCTGAACATGGAGAGAGAGAGAGAGAGAGACATAGGGTGGCCATGTGTCCTCCTTTACAGAGAACAAAATTCTCTATTTGGAGGTCAGCCAGAGGACCGTCCCCTATTTTGAAGGTGCCCTCTTTTTGAAGGTGTGTCCAGCCCAATCCCCATATAAAGACAAAGAACCATCAGAAGGAAGAGCTGGGACGATTTGCTGCAGACGGAGAAAAGCACACAGGTCACCTGGGGACAGTTTTCCACACTATGGAGAAATGTATTGTATTTCTATTTTATCATTGCATTTCTATCTTGCCTTTTTTTCCTCTCGCCTCAAAACGAAGGTGGTTCTTTTAGTCCTCCTCCTCCTCACCATATCCTCACAACACCCCTTTGAGGTAGGTTAGGCTGAGAGTCAGTGACTGGCCCAAAGTCATCCCATGAGCTTCCATGGCCAAGTGGAGACTAGAACCCGGATCTCCTGAGACGCAGTCCAACACCCTAACCATTACATCACACTAGCAAATTTATTTCTAAATTTGCATCTATACATACAAATCAGCATATGCAAATGTTATGCAAATTGATGCCCCTTTGTGCTCTTTTTTTTGGTGATGGAGGCCCTCTTATTTGGCAGTTCACAAGTGGCCACCATAACAGAGAAAGGGAGGTGGCGAAAACAGAGAAAAGGGGATGGCAGAAAGAGAGGGGGGCTCGGGGGGGGGGGAAGAAAAAATAGGTTGCCTTGTCCAGGTAAGAGCTTTTAACTGAAATATGCTGGTATTTTGTCCCTGCCCTTTTTGCTTTCGTCCTCATCCAACCTCTGGAATGTAGCCTCTTTATTTCCAATCAGGGTTCAGGCCTGGTTTGGGGAATGAGACAGCCTTTTTCACCCTGATGGATGACCTGCTCTGAGAGATAGACAGTGGAAGTGCATCCCTGTTCGTTCTACTGCATCCCAAAGTGACTTTTGATACCATCAGCCATATTGAGGTTGGGAGGACAGCTCATCTTGGATTAGGAGCACAGCCTCTTTTAGGTGAGGTTGCGCTCCCCTTGAAGAATCAAGTTCATAGTCTGGGAGTGCTCTTGGACCCAGCTTTGCTCCAGTCTGGACCAGTAATGCATTTGCACAGCTTCATACGGCGCCCCCGCTGCACTCTTCCTTTTAGAGAAAGCAAATCTGAACGCTGTCACAGATGCATTGATCGCATCCAGATTAGAATACTGTAACATGTTCTGTGTGGGGAAGCCTCTGCAACGTATCCGGAAACTCAGCTGGTGCAAAACACAGCCACAAGGATGTTGTCTGTGGCTTGTTTTTTCAGAGCATATCACTCCAGTGCAGTTTAATCTGTGCTGGCTGCCATTTTGTTTCTGGGTCCAGGTCAAAGTGATAGCTTCTACTGATAAAGCCCTAAATGGGTTGGGATCAGGTTTTCTGAAGGACCGTGTTCTCCCACATGAACCCTCTCACACACTTCGTTTGTCATCAGACGCCTTACTTTATGTCTCATTACCAACAGAGGCTCATTTTGTTGGGATGTGGGAAAGGGCCTTTTCAGTTGCAGCTCCATTGTCTGGGAGGCTCTAGATCCTCCCTTCTTTAAAGTCTTTTTGGCAAATTGTAAAAGCATTTTTAGTTCGCAAGGCCTTTGGTTTCGTTTGAGTTTTGCTTCCTTGTCATGAGGTATTTTATTTGCTCTAGGTTTTGCTTTCTGTCTTTTATCTTCATTGCTTATTGCGTTTTGTATTTTTGCTTTTATTGTAAACTGTCTCGGGGGGCCATTTTGGCTGAAAGGTGAGGTAAAAATATGTAGATAAATTAGGCTGACCATATGAAAAGGAGGACAGGGCTCATGTAACTTTAACAGTTGTGGAGAAAAGGGGATTTCAGCCAGTGTCATTTGTATTCAATTAGTTCCTGGTGAAATTCCCTCTTCATCACAACAGTTAAAGTTGCAGGCACTATACTAGAGTGAGCATATACAAAAGAAGGCAGGGCCCCTGCACCTTTAACAGTTGTGATGAAGAGGGAATTTCACCAGGAACTAATTGCATACAAATGACACTGGCTGAAATTCCCTTTTCTCTACAACTGTTAAAGTTACATGAGCCCTGTCCTCCTTTTCATATGGTCAGCCTAGATAAATACCTAGAGAATAGTGTGCCTATGGCCAGCTAACTACTGAGTTCATGGCTGAGGCAAGATTTGAACAGGGGATTTTGCAGGTCATAGTCCTAGAGCCAAGCTCTACCAGTCTTCTTCAACCTGGTGCTCTCCAGATGTGTTAGACTACAACTCCCAACATCCCCAGCCAGCCTGGCAATTGGCTAACTGGGGATTGTGGGAGTTGCTGTTCAACACGTCTGGAGGGTGCCAGGGTAAGGAAAGCTACATTACACACAAACACATGTAAATGTAGCCAGACATCACTTTTTAAATATAGCCATTCTAGAACAGGGTGATTTGATGCTGGGGAAGCAGTGGGGGTGGGGGGGAAAGATGATTCAAAATCAGTATTTGGAACCCCTCAGGGAGTAAAGTTGCTAATAGATGATCTGTAGCAGGAAAGCCACAAGCACAAAAATGGTTAAGCACCTCTTCCCCACATCATGACTCCACACTTAATAGCCTTCTCCAATCAAAACAGCTTTTCAATATTATTTTAAAAAGTTGTCAGGGGGTGGCCTACAACTCCTATCATTCCTCACCACTGGCTATGCTGATTAGGGTTGCTGGGAGTTATAGGCCGAAACATCTGGAGGGTCACAAGTTGCCCACCGTTGCTACAGTTACATGTGTTTGAGTGTAACATGTAGTTTGGCCCTTAGAGAATAATCTACTCCAACACCTGGGAACAGGCCAACAGTATTGCACATCCATCAGCTGCCCCCTCAAACATGCCACGCTGCCTGGGTTCAGATGACATGGCAAACCGCACCAGCAAGGATAATTAGGGAAATGTGGCCGGCAGACACAGATGGATTAACAAGCCACAATTACTTATTCACCACGCTGCAATCGTGTGAACTTGGTCAATGTAATCTTCACTGCTTCTCTCCTCTTTTTCCTAACCACAGAAAATCCGTTGAAGAGAAAAAGACGGAATAAAACTGCCAATATGATACTGCCTTTATACAAATCCTTGGTGCGACCACACTTAGAATACTGTGTACAGTTTTGGTCCCCACACCTACAAAAGAGATATTGTAGAGCTGGGGAAAGTGCAGTAAAGAGCAACTAAAATGATCAAGGGGCTGGAGCATCTCCCCTATGAGGGAAGGTTACAACAGCTGGGATTGTTCAGCTTGCAAAAAAGGAGGCTGAGGGGACACCTGATAGGGGTGTACAAAATGATGCCTGGTGTGGAGAATGTGGATAGGGAGGCATATTTCTCCCTCTCCCATAATACTAGAATCCAATGGGGTCATCCCATGAATGATTGGCGGGAGATTCAGAACAGCTAAAAGGAAATATTTCTTTACACAGCACACAGTTAAACTATGGAATTCCCTACCACAAGATGTGGTGATGGCCACCAATTTGGATGGCTTTAAAAGGGGAGTTGGATAAATTCCTGGAGGAGAAGGCTATCAATGGCTACTAGCCCTGATGGCTAAGTGCAACCTTCAGTATCAGAGGCAGTAAGCCTGTATGCGCCAGTCGCTGGGGAACATGGGTGGGAAGGTGCTGTCGCACCATGTCCTGCTTGTGGATCCCTGGTCAATAGCTGGTTGGCCTCTGTGTGAACAGAGTGCTGGTCAAGATCCAGCACGGCTCTTCTTACGTTCTTAAGCTGCACAAGGCCTTTTGCCTGGTAGCACAAGGTGCAATAATTGGGGGGGGGGGGAGTTACACAGCCAGTGATCCTTATAAAAATAGGGTTGCTAAAATGGTGCCTCTGCTTTCGCCGATGAAGTGATAGGTGTGTATGCTGACATCCAGCTTACTCCCAAATTCACATACCCCCAACTTTATATACACACATCCCAAAAATATATAAAAGCAGCAACACTTCCACAAACATCAGAGGCATCACCTTATCTCTGGGCCACACCAGTCCCTTATCAGCCGGAATGAAATTTCCTTTCGAATATTTTAATTTCAACCAAAATTACCACTGTTGCCATTCCAGTCAGCTACCCCACCCTGTACACTGAGCTATGTGGGGGAGAGAGGGCTGGGCATGTGGGCCCCAGAGTTGATTATACAGCCTTATCACCAGCCCCGGCTTCAGATAATTATTCGTGGTGGGGGTATTTGTTATCAGGGCACCCAGGCTCCTGAATCAGAGGCAGCAATTTTAATCCACCCTGAAACAGATCAGAAGACCAGCTTGCAATTAGACTCGCTGCTTCCCCCACCACCAGCATCACGAGACCATGGAGCCTTCCAGAGAACCCAGGTGTCCGAGAGCCTAGGCAGAAGGTAAACCGGGTTACAGGAAAGAGGAGGGCTTGGAAGTCCTGGCTTTGTTCTTTCCAGTAGATTCTGTCCTCTCAGGGCAGATCCTGTCTCCCAGTCCCAGCTCTAACCCTGTAGATCCCAGATGGGAAAGGAGAACTCAGGAGTGAGTCCTATCAAGAGGTAGGATTGGGAAATGCAACCCACTCCCCTTTTTCCTGAACCCCATTTTCCTGCCACAACGTCAGTTCATCCCACATGGCTCCTTCCCAGGACAGGAATTAAACAAGGCTCAGATGCGTTAGCTGCTGGGATGAGAAATTAGTGGGAAAGAGGTTATATGGAGAAAGAAAGAAATAGGCGTGCGTTTTTTCCTTCACTACATTCCGCTCCTGTTTGTCTGTCCGAATAGACCTTCTCTGCCTACCTATGCCTTCGTCCTTACTCCCCGTCTATCCTTTTTCTTTTGACTGGTTATGTTTCTTGAGACACGTTCACCCTTACTATTCTTTTGCCATGCTGTTTTTTCTTTAACCCATGCTGCTTACATAGCTGCTTTCCCCATCAATTTCACATTTGCGGTTCCTTACTTTTGCAGAATTTTGTTTACAAGTATAGCCCTTTCCTTCCCTGAAGCTCGTGTGTGTGCAGGCAACATTTCCATATTTGGTGTAGTGTCATTGCAAAGAGTGTGAGCTGGGAAGTCCCCAATTCAAATGTCGCCTCTGTCATTAACTCACAAGGTGACCTTAGGCAAGCCACTCTCTCTCAGCCTCAGACTCCCCGCCCCTCGCCCCAATTTGCAAAATGGGAATAATCTGATCTACCTAGAAGGGGTTTGTCAGGCCCCTTCTTTGCAGGTTCTTCAGGAAGGATCTGAAGACTCACCTGTTTTCTCTGGCATTCCCATAATTTGTGGGCTGCAGGTTTTATTGGTGTAATGTGTTTTTAATAGTATTTTATTGTATATTTATTGCTTATTTGTATATTTTTGTATGCTTATTAGCTTGTACAACGTCTTGAGAAGGTTTTACCCTTAAAGCTGGCCTAAAAATAATTTTAAATAAATGCATAAGGAAAAGAACTTTGAGCATTCTCATGTGCCATATAAATGCTCAAACAACATAGTCTTGCGGCACCATAAAGATATCAGATTTATTGTGGTACAACCTAATCCATTTCATCAGATGCATAAAATGCTAGCCCCAGTTGGCAAATAAAAGCTAAGAATTATTCACGGACTTCCCCATCTGTGATTCTTGCATGGGAAGAAATCCCATTGAAATCAACAGTACTTGCTTACAAGTCCATGAGTTTCGAATTGGGGTGCTCATTTTACAGATGAGGAGCTGAAGCAAAGCTTGTATTTCAGTCGGGATTAGAACCCAGGTTCGACACATGTAAGGCCCCATCCTTCAAATCACACTGTTCTGTTCTCATTTATAATTCTCGGGGCATTTTTCCACGGGTGGCTTAACAGCCAAATTCTGTGTATATTTATGTGGAAGTACTACGTTGAGTGGGACATCCTCCCAAGTAACTGCACATAAGATCGCTACCTGACTGTATTGCCTTAACTAGTCCCTAATGGGACTGTAAACCTCTTATCAGCGAAGATTATATTTTAAAACAGTTGCATGGAACACGTAATTGGAGTGCAGGGGAGGATCAAACTTGCTTTTTAGTGTCTTGATGTGAAGACTAGACTATGTCTCTGGATTGAAGTGTTTGTCTGAACCTCCCTTCATTTTATTCTGAAATTCTGCAGTGAATATAGGTTAGGCTGACCAGATAAAATCCAGGTCAGGGCTCGTGTAACTTTAACAGTTGTAGAGAAAAGGGAATTTCAGCCAGTGTCATTTGTATGCAGTTAGTTCCTGGTGAAATTCCCTCTTCATCACAACAGTTAAAGGTGCAGGCAGTATACTAGAGTGACCATATACAAAAGAAGGCAGGGCCCCTGCAACTTTAACAGTTATAATGAAGAGGGAATTTCACCAGGAACTAATTGCATACAAATGACACTGGCTGAAATTCCCTTTTCTCTACAGCTGTTAAAGTTACATGAGCCCTGACCTGGATTTTACCTGGTCACTCTAATATAGGTGAAATAAATTCCCTCTATGGCATAATGTTTTGCTAGCATTCTGTCCCTGTTGATCCCCATCCTCCATTTCACCACTGATCATACTATGCCTTTCTGTACATTTAAGAATTGTCCTTTGCCTTCCTTCTATTCTCTGCGTTATGGATTCTCTCTGCTGTTTGATCTGCCAGTCCAACGTCTCCACCAGTTCTCATCTGCTTTTCCTTCCTTTTCAGACAATGCATTCCCTTTGCCATCCTGTTCTTACAGGCACACTTCTTCCTTTCTTAACAGGCTGCCAGCAGCTTACCAGCTTTTTTCATTTCTCATTAACTCTGTCCAGACTTCTTAACCCACCCTGATGCTTTCTAGACCTATTGCTTTCATCATACTCGTTTACCTGGTTCTGTTCTTCTAATTCACTTCATCCTCTCTCTAAAAGAACCGTTAGGAAGTGTGGAACTTTGCGCTGCCAGACATTGGTGCAAGGAACTGTAAAACTACCCCTATGTTGTTGTTTTTGGTTGGTTGGTTTTTTTTACCCTCCAGCATCAATGCAAGTAATAGAACTCAAAATCCTGTCTCATTTTGCCCAGTCCTGTATCTATTTACTTAGAAGCAAGTCCCACGGGATTCAGTGGGAACAAGCTCTGATAAGTGTGCGCACACAGGATTGCAGCCTTAATCCTGTAAGTATCTTTACAGTGTCTGTAAATTATAGATACTTCTCCTGGTTTTGTTATTCTTCATATCTAAAACCCTGATTTGCTATCTAATAGGATTTAGAAATTGACCAAGATTGACTATCAATTCATCTCTGAATCGATTGAATCCTGCTCCTCAGTTATCACAGTTATTTTATTTCATTAAAATGTTTATGAACTGGCTTTCGGCCCGAAAGTTCCCCCAAGGTGATACGCAACTTTAAAAACAACCACAATTCATTAGGATACATTTTTTTTTAAATCTGCAGAAAGATAATCAGATTTTGATGTAACTCAAAATTTGAGCTTGTCCTAGCCGTTAGTACCTTGATCTGTTCTGATCACTTCATGTTTAACATTGTCAAACTGTTCAGCCATTCCCAATGCATTTGGGCCATACACTGCCCTTTCTACCACGCTTCACCATCTAAAGAGAGAGAAGGTAGGCAGGACACCCACCTATTGCAATGTGTCGGGCTACCCCACTCAAAGCAGCTAAAAGTCCACCAGCTTGATAAATTGTCTTAATCAGGGCTTAGGTTTGGAAGTGCCAAAGCTCAGCCTTGGATCAAATATGGGTAGTGGCTCCCGCTAAGATGAGGGAACCTCTATCGATGTCCAGACTACGTTTCCCACATAAGGAACAATACCCAGCCCCAACAACACGGCAGCAGTGAACACCATCCAGAGCAGAAGATGTAGTTTTCAGGTAGACAAGCTCCAGTCCTTCTCATTTCCAACGCTTCTCTCTACCCAACCACCATCCCCATCCCATTTCTATTGAGATGCTTACCTCCTTCTGGCCATGACCCCTATGCCCATTACCCAAATACAAGCCAATGGTTATAAGCTTCAGTCAACTGGTTTTTCGGGCATGCGTCGGATCAAACTGACCTGATGCTGAGCACAAGGCTTGGCAACTTTTTGAATGTGTCTCAGTCCACGGAGCCTAGTTAACTTGGGGAAAGGGCTAGGTTGACACTGGAGAAAGTGTTCCCACTTCGGTCTGTTGATCTGTCTCAACCGAGTCCTCCTACAACTTCCCAGGCTGTATTGATGGCAGAGAGAGAGAGAGAGAAAACAAACAGGGAGGGGACCAATGGCCCAAAAAAAAGAAAAAAAAAAGATACAGCAACCACCCAAGTGATGTCTCCGCCTCCTCTGAAGGGGACTGACAAGAAGAATAAAGAGCAGGGAGAGGGAATAGGGGGCGAAATACATATAGCCCCTATGTGAACCCAATGTAGTTAAGACTCTCCTATTGGAAACAGTTCAAGGAATAATCTCTAGTGTGTGCAAAGAGAGAGAGAGAGAACCTTACGTTCTGGAGTTTGCATCCAGGTCTGGAAAGGAAAGCTGTGTTAATGACAGGCAGGGAAGTCGAAACTCTAGATCTCATCCCAAACTACGGGGAGAATTTGTGGCCTAGGCTTGTGCAAATGTTAACACGCACACACACAAGTCTCCACAACCTAAGGAAATATATATTTTGCATTCTTATTTCTTGCTAGGTAGGTCCATGAACACACGAAATCTTTTGCACAGGCTTCCATGGGAGCGGGAGGGAGGATATAATTGCACTGGTTTTCCCCCTGATGCCAGCAGACGTCATATTACTGCTGTCTAGGGTGATCATATGGAAAGGAGGACAGGGCTCTTGTATCTTTAACAGTTGTATAGAAAAGGGAATTTCAGTAGGTGTCATTTGCGTGCATGCAGCACCTGGTGGAATCCCCTCTTCATCACAATAGTTAAAAGCTGCAAGAGCCCTGCCCTCTTTTGTATCTGGTCAAGAGGGCAGGGCTCCTGCAGCTTTTAACTGTTGTGATGAAGAGGGGATTCCACCAGGTACTGCATGCACGCAAATGACACCTGCTTAAATCCCCTTTTCTGAACAACTGTTAAAGATACAGGAGCCCTGTCCTCCTTTCCATATGGTTACCCTACTACTGTCATCATGGACAGATTGTAGAAGGTTGCAAACAGGGTGGGTAGAAAATCCTAACTACCACTTGTCTACCGACTTGCTCTACTGAATCTGGTTACTCAAACAAATAGTTTGTCCTGGCAAAGCTGAAAACAAGGATACGTCTCTGGTTTATTTGTGACTGAGTATTTGTCTCTAGTATTTATAACACAGTAGCGCATTTTGATGTCAAAAGGTAGGGAGGCAGGATGACGACTTGTTTCGCTCCCCAAATTGTGTCACATGTTCCAATTGTCTGGTCTCTGTCCCTGATAAAGCACTATCCTTATTTCGTCTGTCATTCAGGGAAATGTTGTCCCTGCCTTTTACGATCTAGCTATCAGAGTTGCCATTCTTCACCCCTCTAGGAGTTAGATCTCTGAAGGGTTGAACGTATTCCCATGTAAATGTATATACATAGACCCCTAATTGCCTGTCCACGTAATAAATGTTGCTGGGTATGTTGAGCTCTAGCTATCACCAGAAACCATTATGGTCAGTTTCCTGGCAGACCCTTGCTTTAGAAGCCCATGCAGGACAAGCTAATATTGTAAAGTAAAGGAATTGTCCTGTGCACAATTAAATTTTATTTTCCTTTAGGACTATCCGTGTTCATTATGTTCATTATCATTTTCACAGAGGCTCTCAAACCTGCGATGCTGTTTCCCAAACGCTGAAACGCTGTGCTTATTTGTCAGATTGGGGCTTTTAGGAGTTCACATGCAAAAGATAAAATTGGGGGGAAATATCCCAGGAGACCTTCCCCTGCCTCCCCAAACTTCACCTGATGTCCTTTTGAGTCCTGTATTCAGTTCGGACACCTTTAAATAAGCATTTCCCAAACTTCTTATAGCCAAAGTCACTCCCCAAGCCCAAATTAAAATTTCATTTATTTATATAAAGATTTATATCCCACCTTCCTAGCACTTGTGAACAGCAATTAAAACACCAACCATAAAATACAATAACATTCACTAAAGTAGCAATGTCATAACATGGACCCAGGTTTCACAGATAAAACAAAAGCCTCAGGCAGAAAATTATTTATCCAAAGAATGAAAGCAAAAGCCTGCAGAAACAAAGAAGTGTTCACCTTCGTGCGCAGGGCAGCAAAAGTGCAGGGCAGCTGAGTCCCATGGGGTAAAGCTTCCCCCCTAATTTGAATCCCAAAGTGGGTATGAGAATTACATACCTGCGCTTGTGTTTCTGTGTGAGTCACTGTTCTGACTGGAAATAGGCCAGCTCAGAGCCTTGATTCAAGCAGAGACACAACAAGTACTTTAGGGCACGGGCAAGCAGAAGATAGATCTGGATCCGCTGGTGATTTGCTGCATATTAGCAAGGATTTCTGGCTGCCAATTTTTTAACAATAGCGGCAACAAAATTATTCTACTCTCCCTGCCTCCCGCACATACACACAACCATACTACTTAAATGAAGAAAGGTTGGGATACCCAGGAGTGAATTATGAACTCCATTCAGTTCTGGTATTCAAAACAAATTCCTGGGCTCAGAATTCTTTAATTCTATGTGTGTATGTCTTTTGCATCAGGCTCCAGTTGCAGGATTTCAGGGTTCTAGTATAAAACAAAGTAGATTCGGTGAGCCTGAAATCTGCCCACTCCCACCATAGGGGAAAGCATAGCTCAGTGTCGCATGTAAAAGGTCCCAGGTTCAATACCCAGCATCTCCAGTTAGGACTGGGAAAGCCTCCAGTTTCAGACCCTGGAGGTCTCTGCCTGACATTGTAAACCAGAGGTGGGCAGGAAGTAGATTTCCAGATATTTTGGATCAACTCCAGCATTCCTGAACATAAGTCATGCTGGCAGGGGATTCTGGGAGTTGAAATCTCAAACATCGGGAGATCTATATTCTGCCCATCCCTGGTGTAGACAATATTAAGCTAGATGGACCTATGGTTTGACTCACTCTTAGACAGCTTCCTAGGTTTTGTGTGCTCTGGAGTGGGTAATTCTGCATCTTCAACACCAGGAATAATCCACTTGCAACCCATGTGTCCCCTGCCAGCACATAGTGAATGGAAGCAAGAAAGGCCAGAGCCATGACTTGTGCAGAGACACAACAGGCACCCTCCTCTAAGGGAGGGATGCTTTGCTGTGGTGCACTTCCAACCAATGGGGAGAAGGGGCAGAATCCTCCCTGCCGACAAAATCAAATGGAAAGGGACAAAGCCAGAACAGTAACTCATGCAGAGATACAATGGGAGCCTCCCTTTCTAGGTACATATTTTGGGCTCATGAGGGCCTTCTCTATTTCTCTCTCACACACACACATGCACATACACGCAAACACACACACACACACACACACACACACACACACACACTTTTATTAAAGTATTCAAAACATTTTTTTAAAAAAAATCCAAATGTCTATCCAGGGATTTAACGTTACAGTACAGATATCAGAATATTATAGAAGGAGATGACTGAGCTAATAACGACACCAATGTGGCAAATCCATTTCTTCTCTATATGCTATCAGTTAGTTTATCCATTTTGGTGATTTCCAACACTGTAATTGGTCAGTCATTAATGGATGGGACTGAGACAGGCTTCCAATAATTAGCTGAGACAATGTTACAGCACAAGCCTATATATGACTAGGCTGAAAAGTAAGCCCCACTGAATTCAATGGGATTTACTGCCAACCAAATACAGGGATAGAGGATTGCAGCTTTATTGCCACTATCAACAAGATCATAATAAACCTTTTTACAGGAAGTTTAAAGTATATTGTCTATTTAGTAATACTGCAGGAGGGTCCAAATTTATTGATATTAATTCTGACAATTTGACTAGTTTCTCTTGTAGCTTGAGACCATGTTCCTAGTGGTTCGACGTGGACCCATGGTCCAATTGGAGTCCACCAGGAGAAGAGCCTTCCATGTAGTGGCTCCCTTCCTATGGAATTCCCCACCTTTGGAGGTCAGGCAGCCGCCAGCGTTGTATTGCTTCCGGTGCCTCCTGAAAATGTTGCCGTTTCAGGAAGCTTTCCGTGAATGACTGGCTGCGGTTTACCAGTAATGGGGGTTTTATCAGAACTTTCTTCTTTTAAAAATTGTATTTTAAATATGGTGTTTTTATTCTTTTATTCTATTTGTTGCTCACCACTCTGACATTTTTTTGGTTGGGGAACAGTATATAAATACTGTAAATAAATGGCCATAGAAGCCTTCCAATTAATGGAGCTCTAGTTACAGTATCAGCTTAGCCACCACAAGGCTTCAAACGAAACTGACCAGAGCCAGCACTGAAAGCATCAGATGGGCTGAAAAGCAAGATCTCCACAGGTTTCTCAACATCAAAGAAAGCCTTTGCAGAGGTGCCAGTTTTGGGAGAGTCACAGAATGAAAGGGCAGAACCAAACATTGCTGGCAAGCAGATTACCTGGAAGACAAGCTGACCAAAGACGGTCACAGCCTATCAGCACCGGATTCCAGAGAAGTGCCAGAATCCTTTGCTATTTCAACCTGCTTATATGGTCTCTGTTCCCAAATCTTACTGCAACAAACTCAAAAGAACCAGCATTCAATCTGCAGTAGAACAGGAATCCTGAGGCTTTACCATGGCCTTCCCCAACATGGTGCCCTGCTGCAGATATTTGGACTTCAACTCCTCACAGCCCTGGCCAAGGATGCTGGAAGTTGCTGTCCTAAACATCTGGAGGGCAACAGAATGGGGAAAGGCTGTGCTAAGCCACTTAAGCCGCCATTAGCGCCATTGGTCCAATTCTGCCTCATCTCTGACCGGGCTGCAGAGAAGACTAACAGTCCCTCCCTCCCGCCGCCCCCTTGGATTGCTCAAGCTTCCCGCAGCGCTGGTCTCGGGGTGGTGCTGAAGCTGCAGACAGCAGTTCTAAGCAAGCAGAGCTGGACAGCTCTGATAAGGCCTTATCAGATGTCAAAGCTGACAGTTTGGGCTCCGGGTGACAGGGCAGAGCGGGGAGGCAGAAAGTCAAGTGGAAAAGCATTCATTGCATGCACGGGTGAGTGAGTGCGTGTGAGTGAGAGCGTGAGTAAGTGAGTGAGTGAGTGAATGGCCTGATGTGCAAAGCCTCAAAGGCAAGACAACCTTTGGGACCTTTTGCCATTCATCAGTCAGGTGGAGATGGATGCATCCAGATCTCAGCGCAACCACCTGGCCACACATCAGCTAAGGGATAGAACCAGGAGCCAAGCGTCTAGTCCTCACATGTAGAGCTCCCTGCCTCTTACTTCGCATATAAGTATGGATGTGATGATGAACACATCTATGATATGGGTATACTTGCTAGGAATATACACTGTAGAATGGCTCAAAATCGCCTGCTCCCTCCTTTTATCCCTTTTAATTTTAATTGCTATGCCTTCCCCCTTCTCTTCCCCCTTCCTCCAGTATTTCAAGAGCCACTTACTTAACAATAAGCAAAGGTAGACATGTTGACCACAACATAATTCCAAAATCATATTGATGTAATACCAATTTTAGGCCAACCAAAAGTTCACCACAAATGTGAAAGCTTTTGAGATCTCAGTATCTCTTTGTCCTCTTGCCTGACGAAGAGTTCTGGAGATCTCAAAAGCTTGCAAAGTCTTTGTGATCTTTTGGTTGGCATAACAAAGCTATTACACAAACACGGATTTTGGCATTTTGCTAAGAATACGTTTCCTGAACCACTCATAACCATTCTGCATTAAATGGGATGATAGGGGCTATGAAACTATGCCTATAAAACTATGCCCCTTGAGGGTGGAACACATTTTAAATCCTCTATAACCATGATGGCTAAAAACTTAAGATATTTTTTTCTTTAAAGAAAACAAAAAAAACACCCAACTATTGCTGTTGAAGTTGTGTGAATATACACATGCATTAAATATGTATGTTTGTGTAAGCTATCTTGTAGCAGACTTCAGTATAAATTTCTAGCATCATTCTTGTTAGCAGTAAGTAAAAACAAGTGTGTGGGGGGGAGGGGGGGTCAGAGGACGTAAAATTCAAGTGAAATTGTCAACCAATTCTCTGAAAACTGCCTTATCTCTGGGGCCAGATAAGGAGAAGAGCTCCAGCAAGACTGGGATTAGCACAACACAACCGCTTTGATCGCTAGCTCTGCTTCTCAAACTGGTCTGGTGGTACTCCACGATCTCCAGAATTACATAGGTGGAGGAGGGAGAAACCATAATTAATCCACCCCGCAGTGTATTTGGAGGGCAAAAAGAAGGGATTGAGGCCCCCGCTTGGCTAGCTGCCCTCAGTCACAGTACGAGTAGTCACTTCAATAAAGACGTACAACAGATACATTGTCTTCCATTGCAGTCTTCCCCAATCCGGCGCCCATCAGCAGTATCTGGACACAACTCCCATCATCCCCAGCCAGTGTCCCTGGCTGGGAATGCTGGGAGATGTTGTCCCAACACAGTTGGAGAGTGCCAGATTGGGGAAGTCTGTTTTACTGGATCAGCCATGTATTCAAATCATTCTTCTGTGCTATCAGTGTGCATGGCCCTTTACAAAGTTCAAGATGACAGGTCCCTGTCCCAAGAGGCTTACAATCTAAAATCCGACACGGGACAAGGGCAAACAACAGAGGAAGGGCAGGGAAGCGGAGGCAAGGGTAAGCAGGGAAGCAAGTTGCAATTGCTTCAGTTACGCCCGGCGTTAGAGGCTTATCTGCATTAAGGCATGGGAAGTGGGACATTGTGCCAAAGACTTCACAGACAAGATGGGCTTTGAGGAAGGCTCTGAAGTTAAGAGAGTTGGCATCGCGCAGGGCTTCTGAGTGGGAGCTCCAAGCATAAAGGGCAGCAATGTAGAAAGAGCACAGCCTTTTATGGGCTCTTGAGACATTCAGATGGCTGAGGCTGCTGGAGCTATGGGTGCCTCTACAAGAGGCATTTAAAGCTCTTTCAAGGCGCATTAAAAAAAATTACCTCTACAAGAATGGAGCGCAAATCAGGCGTAGAGGCGCGTTATCTCCCCGATTATGCGCATTATTGAATGCACGTTAAATCGCGAGTTTTATTTTGCTCTGTCCGTTAAAGCGCATTTTGACTGTGTGAATAAGCGCTTATGCGCATTAATTACTTGTAAAGCGCATTTTGGACCTCTGTTAATGCGCTTCGCCACCTCTCGCCGCCTCTCGTGCAGAGGGATTAGGTGTAAATGCGCTTCTGCGATTATGCGTATAATCGCCTAACCAGGCGCAAAAGCGAATCCTTGTAGAGGGGACCAAAGATCACAGACAAGAATGTATCATGAAACAAGAACAGAAAGATACGGGGTGGGGAAGCCATGGAGGGCTTTCAAAGTAAGGAGAAACTTGTGCTCACCAGGCAAAGTGACTCTTCGGAGCATATAAAGGGGACATTACAAAGAAAATGAAATCTGAAGTTCTCCAGAAGCCAAATTCTGCACATGGAGAAAAGTAATGGCTCTTCTCTGGGCAGATTACAAAGAGTAACCCTGTGGCCATGCTTTTTTCCCGTATCAAGCAACCATTTCTCTCGTGCCCGCATGTAGAGATCCGAGAAAGACCACTCGCCGTCGATGCAGTGGGGATTCACGGTCTGTGATCATCTCAGATTGTCTCCTGCCTCGAAGTTACGTCATCCTACTAGCTCATGAGTCAGGAAGGACCAAAAGACCACCTAATTCGAACACAAACGATGCAAGTCCCTCACAAATCAAGTCATCAGGTCCGGACCAAAGGCAGAGCACAGTTGCATCACAGAAGGACATGTGCATCATCATGACATTCAGATTACTCGTGCTAGTGAGTCAAGCTACATTCTGCAGGAAAGGACCAACATCCCCCACCCCCACCCCGAATAAAACTCAATGTCTCTAGCCAATCTGATCCAGAAAAAAAAATCCTTCCTTTTCCAAAGTATGGATATCATTCAGACCTTAAGCATGAGCAATATATCTCTATATATCTCTATAGAGATATATATGGTGAAATCAAGAAGAACATTTAATTGGGTGTAAAACCAAATACTGTGACTATTGCCTCTGATGCACGAAATGAATTTATGTATGTGTGTGTGTAGGGGGGAAGCGAGCATTGGGAAGGAGCCTCTTCTTGAACTCAGTGACACAAATGAGGCACTATCACCCTGTTCAGACGATATGCTAAGCCACAGTGGTTAAGCAGTTTGTGCTAAACCTTACAGCTTAGTGTGTAGTGTGAACCATTCCTAACTATGCTGGTTACATAACCATGATTTGAACATGTTCACTAACCATTTGCTGCAAAAGGGTTAGAGGCCTAACCATGGCTTAGCATGTTGTCTGAACAGGCCCAATCTCTCTTCCCTCTTTCTGAGGAAGTGATGCCATATTGTTTTCCCTTCCAGTTGTGCCATGACAGCTGTGTTTAAGTTTTTGCACAATAAATAAAAAGGGCTACCTTTTATATGATTGGTGGCAGCACCCACCCACCTCAAAAAAGGTGTGAGTACAGAAGACGCAACATGCATTTGGTAGGGGGTAAACTTTGTACTAGGCTGACCATATGAAAAGGAGGTCAGGGCTCCTGTAACTTTAACAGTTGTAGAGAAAAGGGAATTTCAGCCAGTGTCATTTGTATGCAATTAGTTCCTGATGAAATTCGTTCTTCATCACAACAGTTAAAGTTGCAGGGGCCCTGCCTTCTTTTGTATATGCTCACTCTAGTATAGTGCCTGCAACTTTAACTGGCGCCGGCGCAGAGCCCCAATCGGGAAACTTCACTAGCTAGCTTAGTGCTTTTTAGCGGAATTTCACCAGGAACTAATTGCATACAAATGACACTGGCTAAAATTTCATTTTCTCTACAACTGTTAAGTTTACATGAGCCCTGTCCTCCTTTTCATATGGTCAGCCTACTTTGTACCACATGTTAGATTTATGAAAGATAAATAATAGTATATTTCACATTAAAGCTCCCATCCTAAGCATATTTCCTCTTAAGTAAGTCATTGATTTTGATGGTTTTAACTTTCAGGTAAGCAAACTTAGGACTAAAAAAAAAGAAGGAAAGAACTGTTTCAGGAGGCAACAATTTTGTGGGCTTTTCACAAACAAAATCTTTGCATCTTGAGACATTCCTCTCCCTTTTTGGGGTCTAGATTTGCACTCCCGTTTCTCTTTCCGGTAGACTTAAGATTGCACATTATTTTAATGTCATTTGTGAGTCCACTATAATTTGCACGTGAAAAGTGCCTTTCCTTCCAGTAAAAAAAAAAAGGATTCAACAGTGGTATGGGAGGAGGAGCACGGCTCGTGAGGGGGTGGGGTGTGCTTCCCTCCTGAGCCACCTATGTAGGTGACAAAATTCCGTTTCCAAGTCGCCTCACAAACAACCGGAAAAATGGTGGGATGGAACAGGTGGAAGACCTTTGGATAATAATCACTATGTGGGTGCCGAAAACTGGAAAAACACCACCACCACCATGAGCTGAGTTGCGATGAATGCCTGCAAGCAAGAAAGAGAAACCGTCCAGGAATGCCCGGCCTGCGCCCGCCTGCTGCCCTCAGGCCCCACCCATTGTGCTAGAAACAAGCAGCTACTCCATGATGCAGCAGGATGGCTAGGGAGAGATAAAGTTATCTCCGGAGGCCAGACGGCAGCGCTGGCAGTGGAAAAGGCTGCGGGGCCTGTCCTATGCTCTTTTTTTTCTGCACGGCGGCAACTGGGCTGCCTCAATTAGGATCCTGGAAGTTTCTTAAGGAGGAAAAACTTCTTGCCTTCATGCTTGAGGAGACTTGAAAGGCCGTGTTCACAATCTCACAGCGCACTAGGGCACACGCCACAGGGACTCCAGTGCGTGCATGGAACTTTGAGGGGAGGATTCGCGGGCATAAACACACACACACTGTTGTTTGCTGTGACTCAGTAAATGCTTCACAGCCACACTGGGGATCCCCTCTTGTGTGCACAGAATGTCCTGCGATATAGAATCAGATGCATGGAGCTGCTGTACATACGGGGCTCTGCACACACATGGGACGGCCACAGAGGTCCTGATTGCAGCCAATATTCACTAAAGGCTCAGAGACTAGACAGAGCCTTGGGAAGAGGTTCTAATAGGGTCAGGGCATATTTGATCCAGTCCCGGGCCCTCCCCTCCCCACAGATTCCGTTGCCTCTTTCCCCACCAATGCCTCTTTTCCTTTGATTGTTTCACGATCCTCTCTTTTGCAGTTCAGCTCAGCTGAACCTGCAGAGTGCCCAGCAGCCTCAGATAAATTATTGCTGCTTCCGTCGAACGAAGCTTTGCTTCTGAAACGTCAAACATGATTGACTTCTTAGATCAAATCGTCAGACCACACGCTTTTGTGTAACTTTGCACATTTTTTGTTTTCCCTGCTCAAGATGAACCGGCAGATTTGGAGTGACTGGGTTGGGGAAAGCTGGGTTTTCACCCCCAGTGGAAATGGGCAACAGTGAGCTGCCCCCAAGCCCCGTTAAGAAAACGAGGGAGAAGGCCTGAACCTCTCCAGGTGGAGCCAAGGGAATGACAGAAAATGGTTTGGAAGAGTGGCCTCATAAACCCTGGCATGGGTCCAAGTGTTAAACACAAGCAGATGGCAAGAAACATAGGCTCAGGGGGTACATTAAGGCAAGGGTGGCCCAGCTACTGGAGAACCAATAACCAACTCCTGGCGGACCAGAACTTAGGCCCTGGGGCCAAATGCGGCCTTCCAGGGGTTGCCTAGATAGTGCCACCCCCTTTCCCTGGCCACAGCGGTTTCCCCCAACCCACCAACCGTTTCATAACTTCCCAGCTTTTGCACAGTTCCTCACCCACCCATTCTAAGCCCCTAAGGCTGAGTTACTGGCAGGAAGAGCTTTAAGCTAAAGTACGCTGGTATTTGGGGCTATGCACTTGTTCCCTTCGGACCTTCCTCCTACTAAGAGCTTCTCCAAAATGGAGTTCGGCCTTCAGGCTGAAAAAAGGCTCCACCCCGCTGACCTACAGCCGCTAGGTTCTCACACGCAACAACAACAGCAAAATGCCGGCGCTTCCAGACGGGGCTTTTATTGTGCAATTGCCTTGCCTCAAACACGGGATTTTAAGGTGGAGTGTGGACGCAGTCTTCCATTTGTAACCCTCCTCTCACCTCTTCTATCTTTTCTCGTGGCACAAAAAAAATCCATGGAGGAAAAGAAGGGAAGGCAGCACAGTGGCTTTTCAGTGGAAATGCTAAGAGCCCCCCTTCGTCCTGCCCCCTCCCCATACTTCGGATTTCTGAATGGACATTATAATGCTTTTAACTTAGGGTGACCAGATAAAATCCAGGTCAGGGCTAGTGTAACTTTAACAGTTGTAGAGAAAAGGGGATTTCAGCCAGTGTCACTTGTATGCAATTAGTTCCTGGTGAAATTCCCTCTTCATCACAACTGTTAGAGTTGCAGGGGCCCTGCCTTCTTTTGTATATGGTCACTCTAGTATAGTGCCTGCACCTTTAGCTGTTGTGATGAAGAGGGAATTTCACCAGGAACTAATTGCATACAAATGATACTGGCTGAAATTCCCTTTTCTCTACAACTGTTAAAGTTACACTAGCCCTGACCTGGATTTTATCTGGTCACCCTATTTAACTACTGAGACATTGGCTGAATTCGGACAACATGATAGTCAATGGTGGAGTAATAATCAACTTTACAGTTGTTCATCTAGGGGGTACTCCCCACACAACATGGTAATAGATAATCAACTGTGGTGTGGATTAGGATCAGCACTGAGTTGACTATGGCAGCATTTGGACGACACGATAGTCAATACAACTGACGATTGTTTCCCCCACCCCAGTTGCTTATTGTGTTGTCCAAATTCACCCATTCTGTGTATGAACTCTTGCTGTGTATAGGATTGTGCTGTTACAGGATTAACAAAGCATACTGTAAAGCCATCCATGCTTAATGTTGGTTACCAGGCAGTTTCTTTTGTGGGAACTATTTCTACAAATTCAATAAACGATATATTTGACAATGATAAATGTGCAATTGGCTTTGTGGGAATAAGAATGGTTTGTTAACAATTTAACTGGTTTTTATCTGCATTATTATAAAGTGAAACACATTTTTGGGTTTGTACCTGAAGTGAAGTTTAACACTTGTTCTCCCATATGGACTTGGGTACAGATAAAAATGCTGCTAATCTAGCTGTTATTTGCATTTACCACACAATGTTTAAACACATAATAGTGAACTTTAATAATTGCTTAGGGGTTGACAGTATAGAACGATAAGATTTTTTAAAAATGTTTCTTTTAAAGAAACACATTGAGTTCCTTCTTTAATTAATAGAATTTAAAAGCATTTCTAGTAGATAATATCATATAGAAAATTAGATGTTTTGCTTGGGGGGTGTACATGTAAAGAAAACTAATTCTAGTGTAGAAGAGAGAGAGAGAAAAAAGGAAGGCACAGCAGTCAGACCATCCCAACCTCTCCTTTATGGGTCCTAACATGAGCCACTTAAAACAAAACAAAAAAATCGTGGTGGGGAGGTGAAATGGAAAATTGTTCTACTAGGGAACCAATTTCAGTCCGAGAGCTGAATTCAATTTCAGAGATGCTCTTAGGGGCCCACATTCCAATGGTGGGTGGGGTCAAAGGGGAGGGGCCAGAAATATGAAAAAAATGCCAGCCTATTGTAGCCTAAAGCTAGGGTGACCATATGGAAAGGAGGACAGGGTTCCTGTATCTTTAACAGTTGTTCAGAAAAGGGAATTTCAGCAGGCGTCGTTGGTATGCCTCTGCAGCACCTGGTGAAATTCCCTCTTCATCACCACAGTGAAAACTGCAGGAGCATTGCCCTCTTTTGTATCTGGTCAAGAGGGCAGGGCTCCTGCAGCTTTCACTGTTGTGACACCTGCTGAAATTACCTTTTCTACACAACTGTAAAAGGTACAGGAGCCCTGTCCTCCTTTCTGTATGGTCACCCTACCTAAAGCTCTTACTGCCACCAGATGAGCCTTAAGAGAGGCATTTTGACCTTTTAGAATGGGGAAAAACATAAGCCAGGAAACCACCAAATGATTGGTGGTTGTGGGGAAAGGGGGTCGGGCCAGAGGAAGGGGTGTGGTTACCTGGGGAACCCTGGAGGGGTGGATTTAGCTCTCTGGCTTGAGATTTCCAACCCCTGCATTAGAGGGAGACCTGTTTTATACTAACCAATATGGTGAAGCAGCAAATCAAAACATACACAGATTCCTGATTTAGGCTAGGGTGACCAGATAAAATCCAGGTCAGGGCTAGTGTAACTTTAACAGTTGTAGAGAAAAGGGGATTTCAGCCAGTGTCATCTGTATGCAATTAGTTCCTGGTGAAATTCCCTCTTCATCACAACTGTTAGAGTTGCAGGGGCCCTGCCTTCTTTTGTATATGGTCACTCTAGTATAGTGCATGCACCTTTAGCTGTTGTGATGAAGAGGGAATTTCATCAGGAACTAATTGCATACAAATGACACAGGCTGAAATTCCCTTTTCTCTACAACTGTTAAAGTTACATGAGCCCTGACCTGGATTTTATCTGGTCACCCTAATTTAGGCTAGCAGGTCTTCTGCAACAGTTTAGGACAAGGATGGGCAAACTTCAAGCTTGCAGGCTCAACTTTGATTTTTTTTTTCTAGAACCCTGAGATCCACCAGATGTAGCCAGATGCAAAACAGTGGCTCAGGTGGGCAGATCTACATTAAAGAACCAGGTGCCTCCGAACACATGTTGAGACAGAAATTTAGGAATGGTACTACAACACAAAAATCCACTCTTATTCTCCCGCCCCCAAACATTCTTTTTCGGCAATCTAATTGGGGGGGGGGGGGGAAGGAGAAGGATTTTTAGTTTTTGCTATTGTTAAAACTACTGGAACTCATAAACTCTTGCCAATCTACTGCAGATCATGCAGAGATCTACCAGTAGATCCTGACCTACATTCTGCCAATCTCTGCTTTGGAAGATTCCCATGTCACGTGCAAGATCAATCCATAAACAACTATTGCCCTTGATCAAGCAGTTAATTTGCAATCAGAGAAGCAGGGAGGACAGGTTTCATTCTCAAAGCGTTAAAGTGCATGATTAGGAGTCAAGTAAGGAGTTTGCATTAGCAGCGGGGTGGGGGAGTAATGTTTCTCATTCTTCAAACAACATTAACATCTATTCCCTCCCTTACCCCACACACAATCTCTGCCCCATCAGCATCAGAGTTTATACGCAGGGGAGAATTCTAAATCAGGGTGCAGCTCCTCTTTCAGCTCAAGAGCGAAACTCCATTTCGGAAAAGCTCTTGGGGACCACATGCCACTGTTTGGCGGGGCCAAAGGCAAAAGGGGTGGGACCAGAATTTAAAAAAAACGATGCCAGTTTATCGTAGCTTAAAGCTTGTGCTGCCAGTAACTAATCCATAAGAGAGGCAGTTCAACCTTTTAGAATGAAGAAAAGACTGCACAAAAGCTGGGAAACCATCCAAATGATTGGGGGTTGAAGGGCCAAAGAAATAGGGGCCAAAGAAATAGGGGCCAAAGAAATAGGGCATGGTCATCTGGGCAACTCTGGAGGGCTGAATTGGGACTCCAGCTAGGCCAGATTTGGACCAAGGTTGTGCATCACTGTTCTGAACTATGCCGGGACTAGAAAGCTTTCAGCACAGACCTTGGGCTCAAGTTACAGGAAGCCAGATTCTGGCTGCACATCAGGAAAAACTTCCTGATTGTTAGACTGGTACAGCAATGGAACCAGTTGCCTAGGGAGGTCGTGGGCTCTCCCACAATAGAGGCATTCAAGAGGCAACTGGAGAGCCATCTGTCAGGTAGGTTTTAAGGTGGATTCCTGCATTAAGCAGTGGGGTTGGACTCGATGGCCTTATAGGCCCCTTCCAACTCTACTATGCTTCCATGATATGAGCTGGGTCAACACACAAGAGTGCCTGTAATGCCCATTAGATACCATATTCCTGACAAAGCTAGCATTGGTCCCAAGAGTTGGCATTGACCCCGTTCAGACGACATGTTAAGCCACAACAGTTTGGCATTCTGAGCTGAACTTTATGGCTTAGCGCGTCGTGTGAACCATGGCTTAGCAGGTTGTCTCAACAGGCCCGGTGTTTGATCCAAGAAAGAGGCCAGGCGTTTGGTTCACTGTTACCAACTATTTAATTACAAAACCTAATGGAGCTGCTGCACAGCTGCCCCACCACCATTACAAAACATCCGATGAAGATGCAGAGAGCGAAGAGGGCTTCAAAGCCTCGGGAGGAAAGGACTAAAATGGTGGGGGCAGATGCTGGCACCTTTTGGGGAATCCCCGGCACCTCTTGGGGCCTGCTTCAGAGGAATAAGGAACTTGTTCTTCGGGATACATTGTGGCCTCGTTGTGTGTCAGTGGGCAACAAGTATGATCATGTCGCTTTAAGACCAGCGTTTCGGCTGGAGCAGCTTCCCGTGTTTATACTGCTGTGGCAGCAGCTGCCCTTGCATCAGTTTCTCTCTTTTGCCATCCCCTGCATACCCACCCAGTTCACTAGCTCCCATTAAGGCAAGGGTGGGCAACTTGTGGCCCTCCAGCTGCTTTGGCCTACATCTCCCATGATCCCTCACCATTGGTTGTGCTGGCTAGGAATGCTGGGAGTTGTAGGCCAAAACATCTAGGCCCCTGCAAATGGCCCACCCTTGCTTTAGGGAGTAAGCTAGCCCCCGACCCAGAAGGCAGCACAAAAGCTGGAGCCCCATGCAGAGCCAGACAGATGCCCTCTTCACACGTCAATCACGTACGGTGCCACAAGCTCCAGGTCTACGACCGACTCTTCCAGCGGCTGCTCCACATGGAAGTCACGCTGGTGCTGGGGACCCTGGCGGGCCTTTTTGCCCCCACGCTGGGGAATGGGCAGCTCCGAGTGGTGGGCCGGCAGCGGGGGTGTGAAGAAATAGGGGTGCAACAATGCCTGGAGAGGGAAAAGAAAGAAGAATGGCCTTGCTGGATTTGGCCCAGAGCCCAGTATCCTGTCTTCAGCAGTGGTCAGCTAGAGGTCTCTGAAAGCTCACAGGAAGGAAGGGGACATTAGCTTTCCCTTTTCCCCCCAGCACATGGTATCTAGAAGTATATCACATCTATGTGCGGCAATTGAACAGCATCCTGTACAAACATTGTGTATGCATCTTTCTCGCATGTGCGTACACAGAGAGCCATTTCCTATTACCTCAACCTCAGTTGCTAATTGACAATGACGTGTTTAAATAAATAGTCACATTCTCAGTGTCCTCTCTCTCTCTCTTTCACACACACACATTCACTCGCTAAAAGTCACAACCTTGACAATGCCCACGGTCAAACAGCAACGCAGTTTGGAGCGCCCTCTAGTGGCCATCTCAAACAAAGTAACTCCCTTGGCATTGACCATTAAGAACCCATGAGCCCTGCTGGACCAGAGCAAAGTCCAGAATTCTCTCACACAGTTCCGAGATCACCTCTCCATGCGACCTGCCCCTACATCAGGGGTAGGCGACCCGGTGCCCTCCACCTGCTTGGGACTACAACTCCCATAGGCCCCAATGAGCATGGTCCAACAAGCAGGGTGATGGGACTTGTCTCCCAAAACATCTGGGAGGCCCGAGATTGCCTACCTTTGGCCTACTGTGAGCCGCAACAGATTGCAGGTGCTTAAAAGGGGGGATGCCGGCAAGGTGATTTTTAATCTGTCTTCAGAGTCCTTGTTCAGCACAGCTGAACAGCACTTGGTTCTACAGAAGGGACCGGGTGCTCTTGGCTTGCAAGTATCCCTGCACAACTTGCCTGTTTCCCCAACTATGGCTCCCCTGCTTTGTGCTAAGCTAAAGTGAGGAAGAGAGGGAGAGGAGGATGCCCCCAAGTGGACAAGCATGAAGGAACCCATGAGACAGGGGAGAGCCCAAGGCCAGGACTACTCCAAACACCAGCACCACCCTCGTGTCTATCGATAGCAGAGATCAATTTAGCAGCTGACATTAGCCAACCCACGAGATCTGTGCTAGCTCCTTAGCTGAGGCCTGCGCGACTCGCAGCCCGCCGGGGGTTCCATAAGCCCTCCTGCATGGGCTGCTGGCCTGGACATGCAAAACCAAGAGAGTTAACAAACTGCTGTGTGTCAGACATGGCCTGTTGGTCGCTGTGTGAACAGAGTGCTGGACTAGATGGACCCTTGGTCTGACCCAGCAGGGCTCTTCTTATGTTCTTATGGCTGGTAGGATGCCATGGGGTTTGGAGGGTCACCTGTTGCTCAAGCCTGCCTTACCCATTCTATAGCATTTAAGCCAGGGGTGCTGAAGCTAAGGCCTGCAGGCCAAACCTGGCCCATCTGGTTTCCCAGATACCCACACCTAGGGTGACCATCTGAAAAGGAGGACAGGGCTCATGTAACTTTAACGGTTGTAGAGAAAAGGGAATTTCAGCCGGTGCCATTTGTATGCAATTAGTTCCTGGTGAAATTCCCTCTTCATCACAACAGTTAAAGTTGCAGGGGCCCTGCCTTCTTTTGTACATAGTCACTCTAGTATAGTGCCTGCACCTTTAACTGTTGTGCTGAAGAGGGAATTTCACCAGGAACTAATTGCATACAAATGACACTGACTGAAATTCCCTTTTCTCTACAATTGTTAAAGTTACATGAGCCCTGTCTTCCTTTTCATATGGTCAGCCTACCCACACCCAATCCCCCTGGCCATACCTCCTTTTCCCTCCAAACATTTGATGGTTTCTTAGCTGTTGAAAATGTATTTCACCATACTAAAAAGTGGAAATGCCTCTGCCAAGGCTTAGTTACAGGCAGTAAGAGCTTTAAGCTACAAGATGCTGGTATTTTTGGCACCACCCCTTTTGCCTTAAGCCTCGCCCACCAGTGCCATGTATCTCTTCTCCTCCCCACAATGGAATTCGGCCCTCGGGATGAAAGAGGTTCAACACCCCTGATTTAAGCAATCCCACTATGTGACCATGTGACAGCCAGCCATTACACTGTGCTCCTCTGCCTGCTTCCTGCAACCCGACAGTGTTTCCAGGCCCTGCCTCCCGAGACCATTCTGGTGTCTGCAAGGCCAGGCTACGAACTTCCGCCATTTCCCCCTCCGCCCTCAGCACCCCTTACCTGTGCTGCTTGCACCCGCTGCTTGGAAGGGTAGACCAGGAACTGCTTCAGGAGCTGCACGGCTTGTGGGGAGGCATCGGGCACCACCTGCTCCAGAGGAATGGGCAGCTTCTCTTTGAAGGAGATCTTGTTGTAATCGGGCAGCTCTGTGATCTCCTGTCCCAACAAAAGGGAACTGGGATAATCAGTGGGAAAATGGCTCTCGGCTTCTTCGCTCACGAAGGCCCCCTTCCGCCCACAGGCCCCCTTCCGCCCACAGGCCCCCTTCCGCCCACAGGCCCCCTTCCGCCCACAGGCCCCCTTCCGCCCACAGGCCCCAGGCTACTAGACCCACCGGCCAGATCTTCTGGTTAGGTGTCCCAAGCACACGGAGGACGCAACACAGCTGCTCAATGTCATTCTCTCCGGGAAAGAGCGGGGAATTGTTGAGAAGTTCCGCAAAGATGCAGCCCGCAGCCCTGGTCGAAGGAGAGAGAGGAAGTAGCAGAACCAGGGGACAAGGGACCGAAGGGGAGGTGAAACATGGGAGCCTCGGAATCTAGCCAAGCCCTTGTTTGGAGTCTCTACACTCCCAATTCAAAACTGGTGTGGAAGGGGGTCTTGTGCAGTGGCTTCTCCCACAGAGCTGTGGTCCTATGAGGAGGGTGCTAAACAAACTTGGCTTCTTTTCCAGGGTTCCTAGGCTGAGAGACCCAAGATAACCAGTAGGAAGCCTGTTTTATCACAAGGGTGGGCAGATGATAGGCCTCCGGATGTTTTGGACTTCAACTCCCAGAAGCCCCTGCCAGCATGGCCAGTGATCAGGAATGCTGGGAGCTGAAATCCAAAACAATTGGAGATCTTTCTGCCCACCCCTGGATAGTGCAGATGCCCTCAGCAAAGGAAAGCAAATGTTTCCAGGGCAAACAACACTTCCAAGGATCTACTTTACAAACCAAGGGCGACTTCAGCGTTGTGGTTTCCCCCCCACCAGCGAGTGGATCTTAAAAACATTCAGCGCACTCACAAAACCACAACTCCCAGGGTGCCTTGCGGAGAAGCCACCATGGTGAGGCCAACTTACATTGGCAGAGTACATTTGCCCCAAGGTTCTTCTTGAGCACCAATAAAACATTCGCTCCCTCTGCGCAAAAGAAATTCAAGGCTGATCCAGCCACTGGCCAAAACTGATGCATGTCTCTGGGGAGCTGGAAGTTGGGGGGGGGGGGGGAGGTGGAGAGGGGCAGGTGGCTGGTGGGGGGGGAGAAGTGTGGTTAGTTGCCAAGTGTTTGCCTGTTCAGAGTCCCAAGCTCTCGGCGGCTGCCTTCTCGTAGTGGGCAGGGCCAAAGGGGCAGGACCAAAATATCAGACTATTGTAGCTTAGAGCTCTTCCTGTCGGTACCTTAAGCCTTAGGGGAGGCATTTCAACCTTGTAGAGTGGGGGAAAGAACTGTGCAAAAGTTGGAAAACCACCAAAGCAGGGATGCAGAACCTCTTTCAGCCCAAGGGCCAAATTCTATTTCACAGAAGCTCTCGGGGGCCGCATTCCAGTGGTGGGTGGGGCCAAAATTCCAGCATATTTTGGCTTAAAGCTCTTACTGGCAATAACTAAGCCTTAGGAGAGGCATTTCAGCACTTTTAGATGGGGGGGGGGACTTGCAAAAGCCAGGAAACCGCCAAATGATTGGCTGTCGGTAGAAAGGAAAAGGCATGTGGTCACCTGGCAAATTCCAGAGGGTTGGATCTGGCCCCTAGGCGGGCTGAATTTAGCCCGCGGGCCTGAGGTTCAACACCCCTGTGCTACTGCAAGCCCTATACTGCACTATTACTGGTTGTGCCCAGGAAAACTATTGCAATTGTTTAGGAACTGCAGGACTCACTAGTTTGCAGGTCCACCCAGAAAGCTTGCGAGTCTATCCTGCAAGCCACCTGAGCAACCAGCACTGACCCGAGGAGGCCCTTCATGGCTGGGTGCTGGACGACGTAGTCTTTTACAGTGAAAAGGAGATTACTCCTCTCTTCTCCGAGGTCACATTGCTTTCCCAGAGGAAAGCAAAGTCACAGAATGCTGGAAATACCCCTGCGTAACCCATGTACTTCGTGGCACACAGAATCCAGAAACGCTGGGGGATTCTAGTCTTTTTAGCCTTGTTCTGTGCCAATCGCTGCCATTTCCAATAGGGTGGGATGAATCCCCCACCCCTCAAGGCCCATGGAATAGCAGTGGGGTGCATGGGAGGATCCAAACCCCTCACGGCAAAAGACACGATGCTCACCACAGATCCACGCCTTCGTCATACTTCCGTGCGCCGTACAGGAGTTCGGGAGCCCGATACCACCTAACAGAGCAGATCACGCAAGTCGTACTTTAGAGGGTATCCAAACCCCATTCGACTTTAGCTCTAGCCACCTCTGAGGCTCAACGTTTCCCACACCACCTGAATCACAGTTCCTGGCGACTTCCTCTCCATTGCCACTAGACCCCACAGTCTTCTAACATCTACATCTATGCCACCCCTCAAGAGACTTGGAATAAAGGGTGGGTTTTGGGGAGGGTCTCCTTTCCCTGGCATAATGCTCTGTCCACCTCCCCTTGTCCATCCCTATTCACCTGGTGGCCACTTGGTGGCTATACAGCCTCTCTCTGTCGCTGGTGAACACCCTGGCCAGGCCAAAGTCCGCAATTTTCAGTTGCCCCGTGGAGCTGATCAGCAAATTTGCCGGCTTCAGATCCTGGAAAACGACAAGACAGCAATTCAGAAATATCCAGAGGTGCGGAGGAAGGGTTGAGGGATGAAGGCTGCCAGCACGCCGGAGAAGGCAAGGCGGCTCTTGGGGAGAACGGAACGACCTGGCGGTCAGAGCAGAGCAGGCCTCACCCGGTGCATGATGGAGTTGGCGTGGCAGAAGGCCAGCCCCTTGAGCAGCATGAGCATGTAGCCTTTCACCTGGGCCTCCATGAGGGGCTGTTCTGAGTTGCGAATCACCTCTGAGAGGTCGGACAGCATGTACTCGAACACCAGCACAAAGCCTGTTCCGTGGGGGAAGACATCCTTCAGCTTCACCACCTGGGAAGAGGGAAGAGCCTTGAAACCTCTGGATGCGGAGCAGCAAAGAGGCTGGCCTGCAAATAAGGAAGCCCCTGGTTCAAATCCCACCTGTGCCTGCGCCACATCCTAACTAGGTTCCCTTAGGTCAGGGATGTACAGCCACAGGCCATATCCAGGACTCCTCAGGTCCCTATGTGGTCCTCCAGGCTTCCCCAGAAGGCCCTGGCCTCACCTCCCTTTCTCCCAACCACCAATCGTATGATTCATTTCCCGGATGTTGTGCAATTTCCCCCTCGTTCTAAAAGGTTGACATGGCTCGGCCGTAAGAGCCGTAAGAGCTTTAAGCTAAAATATGGTTTTGGTCCTGCCCCTTTCACCTTTGGCCCCACCTACCACTGGAATGAGGCCCCAAGAGTGTCTCTGAAATGAAATTCAGCCCCCGTCCAGCATCAGTCCTCCTACCATCACTAATATCACACCGACCTACCTTACAGGGTTGTTTCAAGGCTTAATCACAAGATGATGTATGTAAAGCACTTGAATGAGCTATTGAAATGTTAAGGTTTATGATCAGAGCACACGTACCCACGCTACACACACGCTACCTTCCAGGGCCTCGTGAGCTTTAAAACGGTTGACGTTTTCTACAATAAACTCTGAAATTCTAGACAGGGAAAAAATTCCGCACACCGGCCAAACGTGGCTTGATTTCAATGTTTTGTCCAGATTGGTTTTGGACAGCTCCTGTTCTCCCTTTGCTGAGTTTGAAACAAAGGGGAGGAATACATTGAAAAACATCTGGTATAGGAGCCAGGGATAGGCAGATGGCCAAACTTAACGGCTCCAGTGCGCATATGGAGAACCCTGTTCATGCGGAACTCCACATGAGCAAGGGAACCCCAGGACATGCTAGTTTGGAATGGTGAGCAAGACGATGCGAAGAAACCCCAGCTCTTGGACACAGAAACTCCCCTGTCCCACCTCATTCTCCAACAGTCACTATTTCTCTTATTTTTAAGGAAAACCGCTAGCGTGTTTGCAGGGGTTTGCTGTAAAATAAAAATTGGTTTTTTAAAAAAAACAAAACTTTTCAGAGTTTTTCAGGAACATGGTTGAGACTGTGCTACAAAGTAGAGCCTCTAATATGGAATCCAAGGGAATTTGAGCTTTAAAATCATTTCTAGCCCCCATGTCTGTAAAGGAACAGAGACGGACTGGGTGAACTTTCCGCTGATCTAGGAGAGAGGCACTTTCCGTCATCATAGCCATAAGCCACTGCCTATGGATGCCCATCATTTTCTGTCATCTTATCCTCGTAACGCTTCTTTTTCCAGGTCTGGAGAGAATCCCATACAGTCCAACAAATGTTTTAAAATTTAGACTTGCAAACTGTAAATCACACACAAACTCAAGCACATTTATGAAGATGTGACCTCTTTTACACAATTAGATTTGCATCACATTGCGCTAGTGTGGCATTCCAAAACCCCTGGCTATATGTGTGTGTGTGTGTGTGTGTGTGTGTGTGTTAGAGAGAGAGAGAGAGAGAGAGAGAGAAGGAAGATCGGAACTCCAGCCCAACTTCAGACAGGCTAAGCCATGGTTAGGCCGCTAAGCCTTTTGCAGCAAATGGTTAGAGAGCATGTTTAAACTGTGGTTATGTAGACACCATGGTTAGGAATGGCTAACTGGACACATTAAGTCATGGTTCACATGACACACTAAGCCATAATGCCGTCTGAACAGGGTCAATTTGTTTCCAAGACTTAACAAACAAACCTTATCCAAACTAAACCTCCCCCTCCCCTCAACCTAATGCAGAGATGAGCAAATTGTGGCCCTCCAAATATTCTGGCTTACAATTCCCATCATCCTTCACCACTGGTTAGGGCTGATGCGAGTTGCAGGTCAAAAATCTGGAGGGCCGCAAGTTGCTGACCCCTGATCTAATGCAACTCATATCTCCCCACCCACCCACCTCACTCACTCTCTCTCTTCTACAGACTACTCACATGCTGGTTTTCCTCAATCTCTTGCAGAGCTTTGATCTCCCGAAGTGCTTGGTTGGGGATCCCATCCTCCAGCTTGCGGAGAGCCACCTTCTTCAGGGCCACTGTCTCGCCAGTCTGCAGAGGAAGAGGTGCAGTGAAAACCAAAAGTAGACGCTCCCTGTGGCGTTCCCACCTTCTCCTAGTGAGAATTCCCCTCCTCTGATGCCTTTTTCACCCCAAGCAGGAACCACCTTCTCTCACACTCTCTGGGTTTTTCTGCCACCAGGACCTGTAAGGCTCAGGCCCAACCCTTACTCAGCCCTCTCTCAGCGACGACACATGGACTTTACTCTATAACCTTATATTCTCCCTTTATCACCTCCCCCTTACACAGCCATGAACAGGAGGTGCAGGATTTTATAAACAAAGAAAGCTTTATTCATTACAATAATACATTGCTGAATAACAAAGTAACTCTTAAATGGCTCTAGCTAGGGTGACCATATATTGGAAACCAAAAAGGAGGACAAGATGGCCGCCCTCAAGGAGGCGTGCCCACCGAACATGCCCAGCCCCGAAGGCGGGCCCAACTTGAGATGACCACCCCCAAGGGGGCGTGGCCTTGGTCACATGTCTAATTTGACACCTCACAATTAAGACAAATATGTTCTACATAATACATTAATGTTAAATTCACTGAAATAAGGAACAAGTGAGACAGGCGTGAATTTACACTTTCTTTTTGGCATTCTGAATGCTTTTCTACAAAGTTTTTACTGAATTATAGACCAGAACAGAATCTAAAAGACAATAAAGTAAGAGATCATTGAGCATCTCCTACAATTAAACCACCTTACTGTTGTGAAATGCAGTCAGTTGGGAAAAAAGGGAAAAGAAGGGGCAGGAGTACAACATCACTACTTTCCATGTTTATCTTACAAACACATCTCTTAAAAACAAAAGTGGGTTTATATCACCATCAAAGAAATGAAATACTGACATTTCAACAAGCATTATGACACACTTCCAATGACATCTTTGCAGCCATAAAGTCTAGAATCCTTTTTTAAAACAAAAGCTCAGATTCTCAGTTGGCTGAACTCAGGGTCTAGCGGTATCTCATTCTGCACTTCTGGCTATTGCAAACAGGTCAGATCACCAATCCAGTTGCTGATTCCCACCACAGCAGACACATGGAAGCAAATTCACAGGAAAGTTCCTTTTAAGTGCAATCTCAAACACTTTGTTTATTTCAGATTTATAGTGTTTTTCATCACCTAGTTCTTTACCATTAATCTCATAGAAGAACAATTATACTGAAGAGGCTAACAACAAGGCTGCCATGATTGTTTCAGAAGCAGACACAAGACACAAGACCATTTTACAGGACAACTGTATTACATGCAAGTGAAATGACCCAAAGTTATTTTCTTGCCTGAAAAGCTGAGCATCTTTAAAGTAGGGTGATCATGTGAAAAGGAGGACAGGGCTCCAGTATCTTTAAGAGCTGTATTGAAAAGGGAATATCAGCAAGTGTCATTTGTGTGCATGCAGCACCCTAACCCTAACTCTAACCAGTACCTCACACAATTTGGAAGCTATACTTCTATTAATGCAGCCCAGTCACACTGTTGGCTCATATTCAGTTTGTGATCTACAACAATTCCAAGATCCTTCTCGCTTGTAGTATTGCTGAGCCAAGTATCCCCCATCTTGTAACTATACATTTGGTTTCTTTTTCCTACTTGTATAACTTGGCATTTATCCCTATTAAATTTCATTCTGCTGTTTTCAGCCCAGCGCTCCAGTCTATCAAGATCACTTTGGAGTTTGTTTCTGTCTTCCAGGATATTAGTGATCCCACCCAATTTTGTGTCCTCATCATCACCATCATTCACACACACCTCATACTCGGGCAATAAAAAATAAAATCTACACACCCCTGCACACTCACTCAAAGTGAGGGGGGAACCCCACACCTTCCTCAAGGCAATTAAAAAAAAACACAACCTCCTCACATACACTTAACAGGGGACGGGGAATAAAAATTCACCCCCACACTCACCAAAGGCATCATCATCATCATCATCATAATCAGCCACTCACACAAGGCAAAATAACAGTATACATAATAAATCTACACACAAACATGCACATACCCAAGGCGATAAAATAACATTAAAAATACAACACTCATCCACATACTCAACAAAGGAAAAATAATAAAAATCCACACACGCATCAAGGCAAAAACCAACCAACCACACACACTTAACCAAGATTAAAAATAAAATAAATATCCACGTACTCCAACATACTCACCCATGGCAAATCTAATAATAGTTTTAAAACACACCCACATACACCCCCCCCAATTAATTCATCAAAATCAGTACTCAAGGAATATATGGAAAATAAGTGAAAATTAATTTCATCAATGCTGCCAGATATGAAATCCAATCTACCCCCACCCCCACTGAATTTAAATTGCAGCTAAAGACAGTTCATTTGCCTTCTATTGATTTAATAGCCCCCCCCCCCACGCATACATACAAGACTATCTTCTTTTCTGATTGTAAGCCACTCTGGGAGCCTTTTTGGCTGAGGGGCGGGATAAAAATGCTATAAATAAATAAGAGCAGCAAATTGCTTTTTAAAAAGTTTATAAACAGTAGCAGCAGCACTCAACAATAACAGGAGAAACAACAAGAAAAATAACGTAACATCCAGCCCCAGCTCTGCGCACCAGGCCGGGCTAAGATGCCCTCGCTCCAGGCTGGGACAGGCTGCTCTGCACTCCATGAAAGTTCTTTCCAGGGATGAAAAAAAAAATCTACAATAGTTTCATACTTTCCCCCCAGTACTTCATATCATTCACAAAGGTACAGAACATATTTCTTTGCATTACTTAGCCCCCTCCCCTGCGCTCCTGCCCCTATGACATTCCAAGCTCTTTGAGGCCATAGTCCTGCACCCACCCAGTGTACACACACCAGAATGCAGATCAACTTCTCAAAGTTTTGTATAATTTTAATCCCCACATATGTCCCTGATCTCACATCCATGCAATGCCTCTTCCATATCCAGATGTACTGTGATGCAACCACTCATTGAGCACTTCAAGCATCCGGTCATTCATTCCCCACCCCCATGTCCATTCTATCCAGGCTAATCTCAGTCCTGACAAATTCAATTACTGAGCATTTTATATTCATTCACCTACTTTCCATATTGCTATGCCAAGAGAGCAGAGAGTAGAGAACTACATAAAAGCACATTGTATTTATCTCTCTATATTAAAAAGCCAGAGTAAATAAAGCAAGATTTTAATAACAAACTGCCATGAAAAAAAGATATTAACTGTAATCTCCTGCAGCCAAGCTGCACAGGGATGCCTGGCTACCCAGGGTACCCCCCCCCCCCGGGCCGTCCGCTTCCATCCACTGGCGCCCGCAGGCGCCAGCGGATGGAAGCGGACGGCCCCGGGGGGGTAAACCCCCTTCCCCCTAGGCTGACTATATGAAAAGTAGGACAGGGCTCATGTAACTTTAACAGTTGTAGAGAAAAGGGAATTTCAGCCAGTGTCATTTGTAGGCAATTAGTTCCTGGTGAAATTCCCTCTTCATCACATAGGAAAGTGCCTTCTTTTGTATATGGTCACTCTACCTTTCATAGACCTACAGCAGAGGGAATCTGAGCAGGTGCAACTTTTCTTCAGGCTGCATGAGAAGCTGCATGTACTGAAATTCCCTCTTCCGTACAACAATAAAAGGAAGGTATCCCTGAAGTCCTCCTCTGCATTATTCTAGCCTCTCAGTATCCCCCTTTCCCGCCTTTGTTCTACTCTTATTAAAAATACACCCACACACTTTCACTCTTCACCCCATTTGCTTTCACCCATTCACGTTTTTCTTCCTTTATCGTGCGCCCCCCTCCCCCCTGCTCCCCCTCCCCCCTGCCCCCTGCTTACCTTGCAGGGACGTCCGCTCCCGTCCGGCGCCGGCTGCTACTGCGAGCGCCAGGTGATGTCATCACCTGGCGCACCACTCTGGAGCAGGCCGCGAAGCCCACTCGCAGTAGCAGCCGGCGCCAGACGGGAGCGGACGTCCCTGCAAGGTAAGCGCACCGTGCGCCCCCCTCCCCCTGCCCCCCTCCCCCCTGCCTCCCCGCCCCCTGCTTACCTTGCAGGGACGTCCGCTCCTGTCCAGCGCCGGCAAGAACAAGCCCCGGATGGCGCAGGGGAGGAGGCCGGAACGACGCATACCCGGAAGGGCGTGCGTGCGTCATTCCAGCCTCTTCCCCGGCCGATCTAGGCCTTGTTCTTGGCCAGCGCAACTGCGCTAGCCAAGAACAAGGCTCAGATGGCGCAGGAGAGGCCCAATTTTCCCGGACTTTCGGGGATATTCTGAAATTTCCCCCCGGACTCAAATTTGGCCCCCTTATTCCGGACTTGTCCGGGGGGATCCGGATGTCTGGTCACCCTAGCTCTAGCAATATAGGCTGCCTCATATATAATACTCCAAAATCACCACAGACATCTCTCTTACTCTCTATCCTAAAGTCCTATCTCTGATCAAACCCCTCTGTTATCTTGTACCTATCTCATCCCTGTCTCCCACAAAGACAGCACCCAGTTGATATAACACACACACACACACACACTTCACCCCCTTTCTCACTCTCTCAGCCAATCAGCTCACAAATGCAAATCCACCATTCTCACCCTAGAGATACTTACCAAATCATAGATCTATAATAAGAATACACCGTTATAAACATAAACTCAGTATGGACAGACGCGTTATGTCAGACTCTCACCCTCCACTCCCCTCTTCCAGGAGCTTACACTGGCAGCCTGTAGCAGGGAGAGGGATCCCACTTACTTCTATGTTCTTGGCTTTGAAAACAATGCCATGGGCCCCTTCTCCGATACGGCCCAGGATGCTATATTGGTCCATAGTGGCCCCTATTAGTGGGAAAGGAATCACAGGACATTATCAGTGGCACGACTCATCTTGGACCGAATGCATGATTAAGAAATAGCATGGAACATGAAAGTTCAGCATTCATCATGGATGTTACATTCATCCAAGGCTGCAGGTTTCTATAGCTATGTCCGCACTACCTATTTACACTGATTTGAAACTGGGGTAACTGTCATGGCTCCCAGCGAAGGAACTGTAGGCTTTATGAAGGAACATGAAGAAGACATTCATAATGTCGCCACAAAATTACAATTCCGAGATGATTTGCAGGAAGCCGTAACAGTTAGATCCATTTTAAAAGCCCTCTGAATGAAATTTGGGGGATGGGGCAATCAATCTATAATACTCTCAATTTCCTACTGGAGCATACACAGTAGGAGTAGGCTGGCTAAATGCAAAGGAATACAGGGCTCCTATATCTTTAATAGTGGTATAGAAGAGGGCATTCCAGAAGGTGTAACCCTGTCCTCTTTTGCACCTGGCCAACCTAAGAGGCAGTCTCTTCTGGCCCACCTCAAGCATGCTTAAGTGGACATCTAAGAGCACAATCCTATGCAGGTTTAGACAGGAACAAAGTCCTACAACTCCCAGCATGCCGCAGCCAGTTGTAATCTGACCAGATGTGGTCAGATTACAACTCCCACTATGTCGGCTGGGGCTAATGGGATACTAGACTCCCATCTAGTATCATGTTGAGGGCCACAAGTTCCCCACCTCAATATAATGCATTGCACCCTCTGTCGATCATGGATTCCAACTGGATTCTTGCATATATTGAGGCTGCAATTCTATACTCAATTACCTGAAAGTAGGTCCCATTGAACTCAGTGGGGGTTACTTCTGAGTAGACATGTAGAATTTGCAGAATAGGATACTGAAGGGGGCCCTAATGTGTGTGTGTATGTGTATGTTTTTTAATTCCTTTTTTCAGATATATAAAAGAATACAACCAAAAGGAGAAGAAGCCAAGACACAAAACCTCAATTAACTGGGAACAAAAGAACAGTTACAAACTGTATAGAGGAAAAGATAGGAGTATAGGATGGAAGGTGTAGATCCTGATCGCAACTAAGCATCATTCAAGACCAAACTATAATACTTCTCACCCCCTCCCAAAAAAATCTACATACTTCCTACTACATTCTTGGCGAGGAGTTGTTTTATTGATAATCAGGGCTTTGTCTGAGCCAGGATACTACAGCTCTGAAGCGCATTGCACAACAGGGCACAAGCGCTTCTTCACACCGGATGTACTAAAATGCAAAGTGTAACGCCTATATCAGGCCAACGGAAAAGACGACAAAAACGTGCAAGCTTTTGAGATCCCCAGATCTTTTCATCAGGCAAGAGTTTACAAAAAGCAGGGTGTGGAGGAGAGATGGGGAAGGGAAAGCCCCTGTCCTGATTATTTATTTCGTTCCATGTCTATACCGCCCGATAGCCGAAGTCTGATGGTGAAGTCGGTGTTTGCATGTTCAAAGTCCCAAGGAGGAGAGGGGGCAGGAGTCCGCAGGCCTTGTGATGGTAAGAAGGGTGGACCTGGAGCTGCCCATAGGATGGGTTTTATATTTCCACAAAAGGGGATCCTCTCTTCTTCCCTGTAGCCCTAGGGACAACTCTCCAAGTTCTAGTATCATGAAAGAGGGGAGGGCATCTCTGCCCTCTTTATCCATGCTCCTCATCATTTATGCACTTCTACCGTGTTCCCACCTTAGCCCCCCTTCCCTTCCCTTCCTCCCCCCCCTTAATTAAAAAGGCTCCAATGCTTTGCCTTCCCTCGCACAGAACACGCTCCGCCCCTCTGATGATTTCGGTTGCCCTTTTCTGCACGTTTTCTCAATGAAGAGCTACACCTGTTGAATTTTCTACCGCCCGCAGAGCTGTTAAAAGGCACAGTGTTTCTTGAAAAGAGGACAAGGGGACAACTCTAGCAGGCACAGTCCAAAGGCGCGCCGCCTCCCGCGTCTTACGCCACCAGGTCCGCTCAGAGTCCTGGGAGACCCACACTCAGGGCCTGCGGAAGTCTTTAAAGGGCTCTCCAGCACGGCTCCGTCCTGCCCGCATTTTCTCCGGCTGGGCTCCTTTAAATATGGGAGTCTACTACGACGCTAGCACCTCTTCCCATCATGCACCGCTCTCTTGGCCTCCTCCTCCTCCTCCTCCTCCTCCAGAATCTAGGGTCGAGTCTTCCTTGTACCTCAAGTCATGATTTCAGGTTCTCTATTGACATTGATACAAAACGCCATGCGCGGGTCTAACGCGGCGGAAACGAGGAGGCAGGTTTAGAGACAGCTTTTGTTACTTCGCTTTTGAAAAAAACGGAACTACACAAGGATTGCCTCCCCCCCCCCCTCGTACAGTTCTCAACTGCTGCTGCTTCTTTATTATTATTATTATTATTATTCTTTGCCGAACGCCTATGCTTTTCAAAGGCTTGTGACAAACAATTTGCAGAGGAGGAGGAGCACCCCCGTTAGTCCTTTGCAACGAAAACACTGGTCTTACGGCGCCTTAAAAGACTCCGGCTATAAGGAGTGGGATCTGGTAGCTCCGATTTTGGTGGGGCTGTAAATCTACTTTGGGTTTTAGTCAGAACCAGCAAGAACTCGTTTTGGAGATGGCGCAACTCACATCAGTAATTAGAGACAAGTCAACAGTGAGGTTTAGAGCTGAATGGGAAAACCTCTTTTAGCTTGTGTGATGGAGCAAGAGAGAAATGATTTATTCATCTGTGGATTCAACTAAGAATGGAAGGGTTAACGAGTAGAGGGAGAGGAAAAATTAGATTCGTAAGGCTTTGCGGTGGAGAAGATCAGAGCTCACTGTTAACTTGGTTGATTACCCTCTTTTTAGTGTGTAGTTTTAGCTGTTTCGTGGGTGTATGTATGTATTGTGTGTGTTTTAAATGGTTTTTCTGTTTGGAAAAAGAATAAAAAAAACTTTAAACCCCGCAAAAGAACCAGCAAGAATTCTAAGGGAACTACCCAAGGTACTGAACCCAACCCCCAAAATAGATTCAGCACCTTGGATAGCTCCTTCAGACCTCTGGCAACACAGAATGGATTTTCATCCCCACAGAAATCGGAACCGCCAGCCACCACTAGCCACAATCCTATACACATTTACCTGGGAATAAGCCCCAGTGAACCCAATAGGACTTACTTCTGAGCAGACATGCATTAGATTGGATTATAACAGATTTATTATGGCATAAGCTTTCGAGAGGCAATGGCGAGGGAGGCTTCACCTATCGAACTTCTTACCTGTTGTCTAGGTTTTAAACTTTAATACCATGAAGAAGGGCTCCCAAACTTTTTTAGACAGTGGAAACATTTGGAATTTTGAGAGCGTTGGGGTGGGGTGGGGGGGGGTTCTCACAAAATGGCTACCACGGGGTGTTTCCCAGAAGGCAAACAGGTGAAACTAAAAGACGTGTAACTTTTCCAAGAACTTAAGTACAAGGCAGAGGTTGGGGCTGAGCTCCAAAATCAGAGCCAGTGTGGTCAGGGTTGGACTGGGAGTCAGGAGATCCGGGTTCTAGTCCCCCACCCCTCGGCCACGGAAGCTCACTGGGTGACTTTGGGGCAGTCACAGACTCTCAGCCCAACCTCCCTCACAGGGTTGTTGTTGTGAGGATAGAAATGGAGAGGAGGAGGATTATGTACTCTGCCTTGGGATCCTTAGAAGAAAAAAGACAGGATATAAATGCAATAAATAAATAAAACATAAAAGCCTCTCTATTGACCCAAATAATCATGGTGCTGGAGGGCAGGACTTTGCTTTGGAGCATGCCAATCTTCCAGTTTTTAAAAAAATAATGTTTTAAAAATCTCAGGAAATAAAATAAAAACCGGGAGGGGCAGAAAGCCTGGCAAGCACCAAGAGAGATGTTACAGGTACATTAGCCTAGAGCTAGAAGAACAGACATTTATACTCCCATTTCGTCCTGGTGCCCTGAAAGCATCACAACCTCTATTCCTCCTCCTGCTGCCGCCCCAGCCCCTGCACTTCCTCAAAAGATATAGCATTCAAAAATAGCATTTGGGGCAAATTAAAAGTTCTCATACTTTTAACAGCTGTGCAATGACTGGCAGAAACCCCCCAGTTGCTACCTTCCCCGTTATGTAGAGGCTGCAACAAAAGAGATCCATTGGCCCAAACCGGTTTTCTACAAAGGTTGCCTTCCCCAACCTGGTGCCCTCCAGGTGCATTGGACTACAACTTCCAGCATCCACTAAACAAAATGGCTGAAGGGCACCAGGCTGGTTTACATCTATTCCTTAATATCTACTTCTGGCATTCTTGCCTCAAGCACAGAGGATTCTCATCGGAACCCGAAGTGATGGCTGCGTTTAAACTATCTCTTTTTAAATATCTCTTTGGGGTCTGCAGCACGCTTTTTTTTACTGGGACCGCCTCGTTGCCTAGCAACCCATCTCCAACGCTTCCCGGATGCTGTACTTAAGCCTGTCTATCACCTGAACAGGCTTCTCCCCTTAAAGAGACCACTGATAGTTTGTAAGCTAGATGACAGGGCCTGGTCCTGACCCTGACTCTCTTTTTGATTGGTGTGAACTGCTTTGGGAGACAATAATTCTCTGGAACACAGGAGGAAAATAACAGTAAATAGAAATAAATAAAAAAATCTTGGCATATGAAAATGAGTCCCGAGCTCCTGGGTTCACTTTAAAAGTGTTGGCTCATTTCGCCCTGCCTGACAGGGCTCCCTGGTCTTCAATAGCTTCCTCTGCGCATTGTAGTTGGACTGGTGAAGTTTCCCCCATTTCTGCATCTCCATGCCAGAATATGCTTCACCAATCAAATATCTGTCTGTCCTGAAGCTATTAATAGGGTGACCATATGAAAAGGAGGACAGGGCTCCTGTATCTTTAACAATTGCAAAGGACAGGGAATTTCAGCAGGTGTTGTTTGTATGCATATATAACCTGGTGAAATCCCCTCTTCATCACAACAGTTAAAGCTGCAGGAGCCCTGTCTCTTGACCATGTACAAAAGAGGGCAGGGCTTCTGCAGCTTTAACTTTGTGATGAAGAGGGAATTTCACCAGGTTCTGCTTATATACAAATGACATCTGCTGAAATTCCCTTTTCTATGAAACTGTTAAAGATACAGGAGCCCTGTCCTCCTTTTCATATGGTCAGCCTATACAGAATAGACAGCCTTATCCAAAAGAAAGGTGGCCACCTTAGGGTTGACTTAGGGAACTTAATGTGGAACAGTGATGATATTCCCCTTCCCCTTAGAGGTCCATCAAAATCAGAAATTGAATACCGTGTTTGAGTTGACATTCATCAACCAGCTGTAAGCAGGCACAGGGTGTAAGGTATGAAATGGAGGGTAGGGCTCCGGTATTTTTAAAGGTTGTATAGAAAAGGGAATTTCAGGAGGTGTCATTTGTATGCATGCAGCACCTGGTGAAATCCCCTCTTCATCACAACAGTTAAAGCTGCAGGAGCCCTGCCCTCTTTTGTATCTGATCATGCTAAGCAGGGCTTCTGCAGCTTTAACTGTTATGATGAAGAGGGAGTTTCACCAGGTGCTGCATGCATACAAATGACACCTGCTGAAATTCCCTTTTCTATGCAACTGTTAAAGTTATAGGAGCCCTGTCCTCCTTTCCATATGGTCACCCTAACAGGGTGCAACTTTAATTTCTGCATAATTTCCATGTTAATTCAAATACGTTCTCCTTTCTCTCGCCCGTTATACTGTGATTTTTTAAAAAAAATCTCCCCATGGAATTGAATGAGAGGAGAATTCCTTGTGCTAGTTCTGGGGCTGATGTAAAATTGCGTCATTGATGGGGGCATGGTTATGGTCTGGAGGAGTATAGGATATGGAGTAAGTGTGCTCCTCCCTTGAGCTATCACTGTCCACCTACAACTCTGCCCCATTTTTGCTGTTCTACCAGTGTATCTTTGCCACTAGAACAGCTGCACTGGAAGACTGTTCCACTGGTGTACCTGACCTATTCTGCTGCTGTAACAAACCCAAACAAAAATCTTTTCCCCTCCCTTCTTGGACATCTCCCTGATCAGGGAACATTCCCAGACATGACCAGGCATCTATAAAGGTATGAAAATCTGCATTACTACAACCACCTATCATTCAGTGGCTTCCCAGCTTTTGTATGATTTCTTTCCCATTCTAAAAGGTTAAAATTCCTCCCTAAGGCTTAGTCAATGGCAATAAGAGCTTTAAGCTAAAATATGCTAGTATTTCTCCCCCCCTTTTTTGCCTTTGGTCCCACCCACCACTGGAATGCGGTCCCTGAGAGCTTCTCTGAAATGGGATTTGGCTGAAAGACGTTCTGCGCCCCTGATATACAGCCTGCAATTTCTGTAACGAGTCTTCATATGTCTGATGTTAGGAGACAAGACTTCAACACTTTGAGGTGGCAATTTCACCTTCTAATCCCAATTGGGTTGGGGCTGGTTGTTGTTATTCAGTGAAATTCCTCCCTCTACCTATCTGCTCAGAGGCACAATATTCATTATTATTGCCTGATCTGTTCAAAAACAAGTTCAGAGCCTGAAACAGCAGAGCTCACATTCAAGGGTGGCTAAGACAAGTCAATTTCCCTTGGGTTTTTTGAAGCCACAACACTTGTCTATTTCTGGCTCCCACACCAGCAAGAGTCTATGGTTTTCAGCAATCATTCTGTTTTCTTCATGAGACACACACATCACAAGGCCTCATTAAGCAAATGAACTGCCTGTACATATTTATCCCTGGCCTAGTTAATAAACTGTGCAACCCCCCCACCCCACCCACACTTTCTCTCACAGTTCTCACTTCAGAAATGTTGGGTCAGGAGCAGACCTCAATTTGAGCGAGGAGGTCTCTGTCCCACTCATCCACTCGCACCCTCATTTTTAATTGACGTCAGAGCCTCTGCTGACAATTACGATTCATATTGTGGCCATCAGTGGATGTGATGTTTTACAGCATAAGCAAAAAAGACAGGTCCTGTGCCCCTAAAAAATGTCAATCTATGCAGAAGTAGGTTACAGACTACCACCACCACCCATTCCATACACAGAAACTGACCAGATGGGTAGTAGAATCTTACGTCAACACTGATAATGGGAGAATGACCCCCACCACACCTGGGAGCAGCAGACACAGCTCTGTCCTCCCACCATGCCACTGGTCACTATCTCTCAGCTTTGCCTAGTGATAGGGCCGGCCATGGGTGGATTAAAGAAGGTAATCCACAGATGACCATCGCTCTCCATCACGAACTTCTGCAACCTCCACCTGACATTCTGAGGGGAGGGGGAACAGCACTGACTGGCCCATTATGGGAGTGGGGGGGGGTCATGGGGAGGTATCATCACTGAGAAGGCACACAACAGATAAATGTTTGGCAGCATTGGCCATTTTTGTTATTGCATTTTCCTCCAAGGAACCCAAGGCAGCGTACATAATCCTCCTTTCCATTATATCCTCACAACAACCCTGTGAGGTAGGTTGGGCTGAGAGTTTGTGACTGGCCCAAAGTCACCCAGTGGGTTTCCATGGCCAAGTGGGGACTAGAACCCAGATCACCCGACTCCCAGTCCAACACTTTAAATACACTATACTACACATTGGGACCCAGGGTGGGAAAATAAGAGATGAGGACAATGATATATTAGAAATTACACCTTTGTATTCACATATACCATAATGTACCCATATGCGTATACCCCAGTCCTGTACACATGCATTCATACAGAACAAATCAAGAGTATATCGTCTTATATTTTAAAATAAAAGGTGAGCTTCTAGTCCTCATTGCTCTAGAACAGAAGAGGGGAACCTCTGGCCTCCAAGCTTCTTCCACAAGCACTGCCCTTTCTCTCTTCAGCTCTGCGCAGAAAAAAACCCACTCTTATCTCCAGCCACTGATTGAAAATAAGAGCTGGGATTTGGCTGCTGAGTTCTGAAGAAAAGCAGCCTTTTTCAGCACAATGCAGGGAAATTTGGCTCTTAACTCCTATCAGTTATTGAAGATAAGAGGAGTTTTAAAGGCATTTAAACTTCAAATAACCTGCTCTTTAAATGCCTTTAAATTTTAAAGGCATTTAAAGGGCAAGTTATTTGAAGTTTAAATGGATCTGTGGATCTGTCTTGCAAGGACACTGCTTGCATAATGGGACGTCTGCATTCTGTCCTCCCACACTACACCCTCCCACATGTCCTCCAAATCTGCTCCTCTAAATGCTCTGACAAAGACTTGGAGGGCGTGCAATAGTGGGTGGATGGGGTGCTATGGGAGTAGGAGAAGGACAGAGACATTCCGTTCTGCAAATGGTATCATTCTACTGGTGGAATGACAGATCTGGATCCAACCCAAGGTATTTAAAGCAGTCCTGTAAGGAGAAAGTGTGGAAACCAGAGGCTTGTGTTTTAAAAGTCACTTTCTGTGGCTTACTCCTGAGTAGACCTGCAGGGAACTGAGCTTGGGCTCGTATGTTCGGAAGCTGTTGCACCGTGGCTTACTCACGAGTAGACCCATAAAGAACGAGCAGTTCAGGAAAAACAAATGTAACTTTGAAAATGTGTGCCGCCAACTCTGGCACAGCAAAATGGCCACAAGCACCAATTAGATGGCTTTCCGGGTCAGCCCACAGTATTCAGATGGGATCCTTTAAGTTGAGAGTCCAGCAGAGATTTTGCTTTTGGATGTCGGACTAGAATAGCGAGAGGGCTCTGTGGGCTGCCTGCCTGCGAAGTATCTGTCTTTTTGTGGCTCCAACATTTAACACGTCATCCCAAAGTGAGAAACAGTGAAGGCAAGAGAAAAGAAGCTGGCAAAATTCTATCCTGGGCTCATCTCCCAGGGAGAGCGGGGCTGGGATGCCAAGTCAGTCTGTAGGAGGAGGCCTTGCGTGGGTGTGTTAGGAGGGCTGTTTGGACAGAGAGTATAAGGGAGAAGCGCAAAGAGAGACCGTCTGGATATCTCACACGCGTACACCCTTGTACACACAGATCCGTCAAACTCAGAAGCTGAAGAATAGGCAGATTCAAAAGCTCACACAAATACAGAGACATCTGCTGGGTTACAGAAGGAGGGCCGGGAGCCAGGACGTTTGGTTCCATCCCCAAATCTGGATAGGAGAGCAGTTTAGTTGCTAAATTATAAGGGGGTGGGGGTGGGGTGTGATCAGGGCAGATCAAAGCTGCCAGGGCTGTTACTTCGGTTCCAGGACTTTGTGCTTTTCTCCCTCTCCCTTCCCCACCCCCAAACACTCTCCTGAGTAAGGGAACAGATCGTCAGAACACAGAGGAAGATGCTTCAGGATTCCAGAAATCCCTCCATGGCTGGGACAGAGAGGTGAGACAACTTCAGCACCGCGGACAAGGGACACAGGTAAGCTCTTCATTGCACTCTGCGTGAAATAGGGGGTTTCAGAGGTCGGGGAATTGGCTCAGGGGAAAGAGGACCTACTTCAGCTCCTCAAGACTTTGGCCCCCCGAAGATGTGTGTCCGTGCCTTTGTAACAGAAAGTGATGGCAGAGAATAAATAATATGCGTCTTTTACTGAGGGTACCAGTCATTTTATAAATGCTGCAAATTTTCAAAATTAAAATGCCATGTAGTGCGGTTGCAGTTGCTCCCACCCCTTTCGTTAAAGAAGCTCTCAAAAGTTTGAAAGCTTATGACATGTTTTAATAAGAGATCTCTTCGCCTACTCTGTCGTTGGCACTTGCATCTGTCTTGATTTTGGGGTATCTGCCCTACACAGAGCAGTGGAGAGACAAGGTAGTGAGCTGGAAGAATACTTGGGATTGAAACCCGGATACCCCCTAATGCACAGGCACAAAGGTTTTTGGTTAGAATTGAGGGCACAGTCTTAACCAGAACTTCACAGGGCTGTTGCGCATGGCTGAAATGAGAGGACAGAGCTACATCGAAACACACTATGGGTCTCTGGGATAAAGCATTTGAAGTATTTAAAGCATTTCTAATTATTTCTATAGCACCATTTATATTCATGGTGCTTTACTGAATAACTTCATAAAAAAAAAAGCAAAAGACTAGATCTGTGCTCCTAAGAACTTGCAATGCAAGTCTTGACTTTGGGGAAAACAGCGTGGTCAGACATTGGATTATGTAGAACAAAGATATGTAATTGCTCTAATTGGTGGGACTTTTGCATTTCACAGTAGGGACAATCTATTAGGCAGTCTTGCATGGTTTACTGTTTCTTTTCTTTTCACAAATCCCCATAATCATCAACGTATTTTTAAAATATTTACAAAGCAAGAGTGCAAGTTCAGGATCTTTTAAGGCACAGCTCATCTGCGTCAAGTGATCCTGAGCATGCACAGTTGCTTAAGGTTTGTTTTAATTGTCTCTTTTGTATTATTTAAAAGGAAAGGGATAGAGAATCCAAACATATATTCATAAATAGGAGGAAATAAAAAATGTCAATGAAGTCATAAGAAAAAAAGGGGGGGAGGATCTAATTTAAAATTTAAATAATATAAATCTTGCTTGAAGATGCAGAGTACTTAACCAACAGTTTTAGATAGTTGGAAATATACATTTTTGATTTAAAATGTGTGTTACGAATCAGAGAAGTGTAAAAATTATAGTGGTAGAAGCTGTATTAACAGTGGCAAAGCACTAATGCCTAATGTGTTCTATCATTCACCATCAGAGCAGAAAGATCAAGGAAGCATTGTCTAGCCTTGGCTTGTTAGTGGGCAGGTAAAGGGTCGAAGCAAAGGATGCTTGGCAACAATCCCTCTTGGTAATGTTGGTTTGCATTTGGCAGTGTCCCAGCAGTCTAAAGCAAAGGGTTAACTACCCCCTCTGCCGTCTGCTGCAGAAAGCCTGGGCAGCGATGGGAGCATTAATCTTGCCGCATCTGCCTCATGGGTGCCAAGGGAGTTACATCCCTATTCTCTCAGTGTGTGGGAAGCCATGCGAGATAGTGGACTGCACTCGAGGTGTCTCAGACTGCATTACTCTCCCTTCTCATGTACCTCTGGGGCAAAGTTGGAACCTGACGAAGAGCACAGAGTCCTGGACTGGTTTTATTAAACAAGAAGACATCCAAAAATCAAGCATACACTGTGATGCCTTGCCTGCACCCGTGACACTCACCGGGCTACACAACAGGGCTGTCCATGCCACTCACACTCAGGGCTTACTTCAACCCCCCCTGTGCTTATGACGTGTTTGAGGGTTTAGGCTTACTGCTGCTGCTCCTGCCCCGCCTTTACTCTTTTAGGCCCCACAACTTCACAGCCCAGCACCTTAGCTCTCAAATACAACTGGTGTTAAATACCACACCAGTTGTATTTAACAGAATTTATTAACGGAAGTATATGTATGTCAATAAGCGTGATGGTTTCCTCAGTTCAAACAGCGTATTGGTTGCAGGCACAATGCTTAATGGTTTCTGTTCATAACCTTTCAAATAGAAACTCTCACGTTCTACGTTCCTCCTGCTTACTCTACCCACTCTAAGCTACACTACACTCTTTCCCACAATCTAGTTCCACCAAAATAATAAAACACGTTGGCCCTTCCTAGCCTCTAATCCAGTCAACAATAATTCCCTCTCTCACCCTCTCCGCTTCCTGTCAGCTAAAAACATATATACAGTATATACAGACACTATTCTCTAACTCCTCCCACTCTCACACAGCCAGCCAATCCAGGCACTCCCCCGCCACCATCCAATCAGCACTCACACATGAACTCCCTCCCTTATACTTACTTGGCTACAACACAACTGTGAGTCTATTTAACATACACAAGGACCTCTAAAGTAGCTGAACATCACAGACACTATCTCATGTGATGAGTGCGTGTTTTTGGGTGCGTGTTTTTACAGCTTGGACAAACGGTGGACAGCCACCAATAACCACTTCCCATAATAGGCCTGTACGCACACTTACTATGGTGTACAAGTGATCTGTGTGTTAATATTTTCCCTACATAGATATTTATGCAGGTAATCATTTATTCATTTGTACCTGTGTGCAAATGGGGACAGAAGCTAGAAGTACTGCTATCATATTCATAAACTCCCAACGACAGCATATTTTGGCAAGGATTTTGTTTTTTTGGCATCGCATGTCTGTATGGTCACGTTTCCCTAGAGCTCAAGACATCCACGAGTCCTGTCAGCCAAGCTTTGCAGGGCCAATTCAAACTTTCGGAACGACCACTTCACGCAGTCCACTAGGGACTCTACCACTTCCAAATGCAGGTGGAGGGAATGGCATGTTGGAATGGCCCCCTGCATTAAAAAAAAAACCTCCTCGGCTTACAGAAAATTAGCTCAAGACTGGGATACACGATGCTGAGACATCTAGGAGAATGTCCTCTACCAAATGGCATTGAGCTTAAAACTATCTCTATGTGCAGGACACTGTCTTGTGTGGCACTCCATGACAATCATAGCAAAAATAGGTGCAAATAAGGAACTAGCGCTATGTCCCCCCATAATAAGGTTTTGGCCACCCCTTGTCATATCCAGGAGAATATCCTCTACCAGACAGTACTGAGGTGTGCATGGCTTGGAGTGGCCCAAAGCTTATTGTGGGATGGAGAACCCCAGCTCCTTTTTACCTGCTTGAGCATGTAATTGGCATGTCAGCATGCTTAACAGTGCCCTGCACACTCATACCGCTTTGGGCCAGAAAAAGACGCAAGATCATCTTGCAGAGGAATCTCTCCTGGCCACGAGGGTCTCTCATTTAGGGCCACCAAAAACTTACTTTGGGACTCAAACCCCCATTTCCTTATTTGCAATCGTCATCTGGGATCATCATGCATTGCTCAAAAATGAAAGTTTTGATTGGAGGTAACTATTGTTTACCCTATTCTGTTTACGGACAGAACTCCGTTTCAACGTTTCGCACAAATAAGAGTCTGGGAACTAGTAACCAACATCAGCATCGCCTAGGTTACTTTTCTCCCCCACGGGGCAGCTTTTTTCTTTATCTCTCTCTTCCCACCCATTCTTGTTTTCTTCTACAGACCTACCACAATGTACCATTCCGCAGCGGTAATCTTAATTATTTGTGCCAGCCTTCTGTGTCAAAGCATCGGCGCTCACGAGTTCCCCATTCACACTCAGCAACACCATCATGATCAGTACTGGTATCAGACCGCATTGGATCAAATCCCAGTGATCAGTAAGTTGCTTCTGTTCTGGGGAAGAGGTTTTGAGCACACCAGCAAAATGTGCCTCATTAAGCAGACCTAAGCTGAAGTCCAGCCACATTGCTAGGAAAAGGCAGGCCATACAGTTACTGTTTGACAGCACTGTGTTTTGCTTTATATACACACACACCCCACATATCTATATATATGGCCAAACCTCAGTGGTGGAGTACCTGTTTTACAAGCAAAACGTCCTGGGTTCAATTCCTGGTATCTCCAGGCAGGGCTAGGAAAGAATCCTGCCCAAAACCCTGCAGAGCCTAATTGATGCCTGCCAGTGTCAACAATATTGGGCTCGATGGACCAAGGGTCTGATTCAGTATATAGCAGCCTCCTGTCTTCCTATATAAGCCTCTATATACTTCTTGTAGGTCCTCAGCTCTCAAAGTGTGAGCAAGGCCTCCCTTCAGAAGGTCAAGAAGTTGTCAGAGTAAAGGCAAGCCTGTCCTTGGGTCCCATAGGGCAGGGCTGCGTACTTGGCCACTCCACACAAATGCAGCACACACACATACAAAATACGGTACTGAGAGCAGATTCCAGGCATTGCGACTCCACACATGCTCAGATGCGGTGGGGAAAGATGCTACCATTTGCTTGAAAAGGCCACCTGCCAATGAGGGAGACAGAGTGTGGGGGAGGACCGGAAGCTGCCATTGCGGTGCTGGGACCAGGAACGTTGCTCTCATAGACCACAGCCAGGTTCCAGAAAAAGCGAAGGAAAAAAAGGAGGCCTTGATGGCTTCCTCCTCTCCAACCTCTGCTCTTTACTTGCTCCCCGCCCAAGGTGGAGGTACCTGCAAGGTGATTGCTGTCCGCCGCTGCTGTAACCGCAACCACATCGAAGAACGCTCCCAAACCATCCAGTGTTCCTGCCTCCCGGGGAAAGTAGCTGGGACAACCCGTGGCAAGCCTTCATGTGTGGACAGTAAGTGCTGGGAGTTAAGGCCCTCCTCCCTGCAAACCCTCCTCCCCCAAAGTGGGAGGGAAACCTGAAAGGATCACAGAAGAGCCAGGAACCAAGACACCTGGGGAGGGGAGAAAACGGAAGAGATATTGGGAGATGGGATGAAAAATGCTGAAAGAGCGTGAAAGGAAGCAACTGTTTCCTTTTTAAAAGAAAAGATATGATTAGTGGGGATGAGGGAAATCAAGCAAGAGAACATGGGGAGGAGGATTATGGGGGTTGAAACTACAGGCCACGTTATGACAGATGAAGATACGGGGCAGTAAAAGAGCTGAGCTTTGTAGAGGGTCCCTTGGGCAAGATGAAAGGGAATAAGAGACTGCAGAAGGGGCTGCTGAAAGCCAACAGGATTTACCACATTTCATTAGCTTTAATTGCTTGCTTAAGGGATGTTGATTTTATACTCTAATCTGCCTCAAGTCTTTAGGATAGAGCAGGATACTTCAAAATAGCCTGGTTCACACATGGCAACGGGCAAATCGGATGTTACAGCTTGTAGCACAGGAAGAAGTTAGGGGGCCTTGTGCCTGCTCCTGACCCATAACTTCCCAGTCTGGATGGAATGGGCAGGCTACCCACTTTGAGACCAAATGAAACACGAATCCCCTTGCTCCAGAAACCTAATGAAGCGGCTAAAACCATTTGATTCCCCACGTGGGGCAGGCTAAAAAAAGGCAGCGAATAGCCACAGACCCAAAAAGCAGTGGTGGAGACACATGCTTATTTCTACTCCGCAGCCTCCATCGTAACGGGGAAGTGGTGGTGTGACATGGAGCCCTGCCTGGCCGACGAGGAGTGCAAAGCGTTGCCTGACAATTCAGGCTGGATGTGCTCCCACGGAAATCGTGTCAGAACTACCAAGGTACTAGTCCCTCACATCCCCCACAAGCATGGCAAACGAGCGCATTGCCCTGCCTCGTTGCTCGCCTCTCAACTGCCTGTCCTGCCTTGCAGGCCTGTGGGTTGTTTTCTTGAGCAGGTCCTGTGGAAAGCTGGACGAGGCTCGATCCAACCTCCATTTGACAGCTTGCCTTGGTTTCCTTTCCAGATCCACCCCAGGCACTGAAGCTTGAAACAACGGAAGACCCGCTGCCCAAGTGGCCAAGGCAGATACCTGATAATGGTCAAAGACTTTTCTATGACTGCTAGCTTCCAGAACTGGGGAGGATGATACCGCAGGAGAAAGATGCGGGGGAAGCCACACTGCTCAACTGACTGCTATGGGGAAGATCTAGTGACCCGAGATTGGGCTTTGACACCTTTCCAAAAGGAGCTGCTGCTCTTGGCTAGTGGGATCGCTGAGAAAAGGGATCAAAGAGCGTCACTTTTATGGGAGGAGACACTCACGTCTATGATGCTTCATCAGCAGCACGTTCGCTCCAACCCCATCCCTCCCTCCCTCCCTCCCTCCTCATGCAAGGCACCCATCTGCTCGCACCCTCCCACTCCACCCGGCTGCTTTTGCAGACATCTAAACTCTCCAGGACAGAAGCCAAATAGCCAGTTTGTATTTACACCTGTGAACACATAATACATACAATCTTTCTTTAAAAAGATCTTGAAATACAAAGGAACCCAAAGACCAGAGAATCAGTAGTCTGGAAAGTTAGCTGTATCGGATCCAGCTCTATGTAAAGCAGATCAACACCCCCATTCTAATGAGCATCACAGCAAATGCACTTTAAGAGAAAAGTAGGATTTTTTTTTAATCCCATGGTAATAGGCCTTTGCACTAACAATGGGGACACATGGCCCACTGGGACCCAGCATCCTAAGCATATACAACTGCAACCAGAGAGGTCTCTTTGAGGAACTGAGGCAGCTTAGCTTAGCTGTGGAGGGTCACGTCAACTGGATGAGCTTCAGATCATTCTGCATCCACAACTGGGAGGGCTGTTTCAGGATGCCGGGTGGAAACTGCAGCCAGGCAAGAGGCTCCATGACTCTATATCTCTCTGCCCCTCCAACCTGTCTTGATTTGAAACTTTAAAGATGCTGGAGGTTTGCGTGCCACATTATCAGGACAAACCTTAGCTCCAGGGCAAGTCTGTAAAACCCATGACCCTCCAAGCTGAATGCAGCCCACCAGCCATGTTATTATTGTGGCCTGCAGGGCTCCATTTGGCTTGGTAAGTTCAGGAACCATGGAGGTCTGACCTAGGGTAAAAAGAGACAGATCCCCAGATAGCCCCATCTCAGGGACATGGTTCCGTGCTTCTTGATATACTGGCATGGCTTTGGCTTGCTACAATCATACCCCCTCACCTAACACGCAAGACTGGAAAAGCAAAGCACAGCCTGCTGTGCCTCCAGACTTTTGCATGCTAAGTCTGGACTCTCCAACATACAGAGAAAGCAGGAAGAAACATCCCTGAACCTGAAAGCCAGGAAAATAGCCCTTCTGAAGTCTTTTACCAGAGTCCGTTCATCACCACCACAGCCCCAGAACCTACAAGATGAAAAATGTCATCCAAAGATCCGGAGTTGTTCACCCTGTGTAGGGTCTGGCTTCCTCGGCACATGCGGAACTAATCCAGGGGCACATCACTCCATGACCCTAAGCCCCACACAGAGAGGTAGATATTACACTGCTCAAATATCCCCTAATCCTACCCACCCCTTTGGGAAAACTCGAGGAAGCAAATCCCTGGCATGCTGTTTGTTTGTGCTGTTGGGTGATGGTCTTGAGTAGCTTCAGAAGGAAATTCCTGCCCTTTCCCTGCAAAAAAAATAATAGAAGGATCCCTGTCCCCAAGAGGCTTCACTGATAGTGTCCATAGCCTGGGTATCCTGGGGGTGGTGAGCCATCCTTGGGAGGCAGCTGACTGGGATCTTCTCCAAAGGGGTTGGCTGAGAAGTAAAGAAGAATAAACGGTTAGTGACAAGCAGAAGATGGGGGTGCAAACACGTCTGTACACCTCCTCTAGGGGGTGGAAAGCAGAGGAGCATGCTGCGATGCAGCCAGGAGGAGAGATGTGGATTTAGGTGAGGGTGACTCATTAAATAAAGTGGAAAAAAATCTCAACTTTTGTCACACGGAATTCAGAACAGTTGAAATGCAAACCTGTAAAAAAAAGAGGAGAAAAAGAAAGGAAGCGCGGGGGGGGGGTGCCAGACATTGTGGGAAGGGAGTGCAACTTCTACACGCATTTATAGACCCACTAGCAAATTCCCCATGGCTACAACAACAGTGGTAGTTGTGGAGGGTCTAGGTTTTGCAGTGGGGAAGGACAAGCACCCATGTGCATTATAGCACCAACCACACTGTAAAGGCTGGAGGCGGGCGGGTTTGCCTCACAGCAACACCACCTGTCACCAAAGGCAGCCTTTTGTTTTCTTCCGCGCGAGAGAACCGCAGCCACACACTTGCAAGGGGGAAAAAGTAAAGGGGCGCAGAGGTAGGAGTGACATGCTCTTTGCCCCTGATGAAAGAGAATCTGGGAGGTTTTGTCTCCTCTCTAGTGGTTTCCCAAGCTCATCTTATTTATTTTGCCCTACAGGACTCAGTGCAAGCTACTGAACACTAGGCCCACCTTTTAATGCGCATGGAAGCCAGGGGAGGAGTTTTGTGTTGCTAGAACAAGCTCCCATTACTCTCCAGATATTTTGGCCTGCACCTCCCATCACCCCTGATAATCAGCCATGTTGGCTGGGGCTGATGGGAGCTATAGTCCAACAGATCTGGAGGGCGCCAGGTTGGAAAGCCGTGCTAGAATGCAATGGGATCCTGGGAACAACCATTTATGAAGACAAGACTGGAAAGATCCAGGCTCCTCTCCCCATGCCTGGCCCAAAGCCAGTTCATACCAATTCCCACCCACCACACACAAATCAATCCACATAACCCTCACTACCATTGCGCTGTAAGCAGACAACAGGGGCAGATAGGGAACTCCATGTCAGTGTGCCTGCCCGGCAATGAAGCCCTCCAAATGCACTTCTACAACAGGGGTGAGGAGCCTCTTTCAGCCCCAGGGTTGAAATCAATTTTGAAGAAGCTCTGGGGCCCCGCATTCCAGTGGTGGGCAGGGCCAAAGGCAAAATGGGCAGGGCCCAAAACACCAGCGTATTGTAGCTTAAAGCTCTCGCTGCCAGTCACTAAGCCTTAGGAGAAGCATTTCAGCCTTTTACAATAGAGAAAATCTGCACCAAGTTGGGGAAACACCAAACTATCAGTGTTCAAGGGAAAGGGGCCGTGACAATCTTAGGAACCCCATAGGGCCAGGCTGGGATCCCAAGAGGGCTAGATTTGGCCTGTGAGCCTAAGACTCCCCCACCCCTGTTCTAGGAGAATTCTGTGTTCCCTGGCCTTCTGCCTTGCTGACACCCCACAGACCTGACATTAGAACTTACGATTCTGGAACTGCTGGGCTGTGTATCTGGTCAGCAAAATCCCAACGCCTTCTATCAGCGCAAGCAAGATGCCTCCCATCATAGCTGAACCTACCATGGCCAACGGCCCACCTAAGGAAAAGAACAGCCAGTTACAAAGATCTGATTCAGCATTCAGCTATAGAAGATGAAGGGAAAGGACAGCGATACGACACTTTGCAAGGTCAAGGACCGCCACTTACTGCGTGACGCTAAGACAGCGCCAGTGAGTGCCCCACTGGTGATGGAGTTCCAAGGATCTTCTTTGCCCCGCATCTTCACCAGGCCGCAGTCAATGGTGGAAAAAAGCCCGCCCCATACTGCAAAGCTGCCTGTGTAGAGAACAACGGAGAGCATTTGGAGTCACAGCTGGACCCAGAGCTGTTCATAATTGGCACCAAAAGAAGTTTTAACATTCTGCTCCAAGCGAATGCCAATCCTTGGCTTATATCATTTCAATTTATTCAATGATCTGGATTGATGCAGGGCAGAATCTGAAACCCATTGGCAAAGAACTTGGCAGTTAGGGGGAGAAGTGTTACCCTGAGAGGAAAGTTAGGCTGAAAGATAACAGACTGGTCCAATGTCACCCGGTGAGCTTCCAAGGCAGAGTGGGGACTTGAACTCTTGGGTCCCTAGTCCTGATTCAAGACTTTAACCACAACCCTGGCTCTTCTTGAAAATGAAATGAATTCCCAACTCCCTCACCCCACAATCTGTCTGCTCCATCTATAGATTTACCTCTATGGCCCGCCTCACACACAGCTCAAGAGCCAAGACTTTCCCTTACCTCCGATCTGTGGCGCTCTGACTCTGATTGCATTCATGCTGCCTTTGAACCGATGTCTGACACCCTGGAAGAGGAGAAACCACTTCAGAAATGGGGCTCCTCTAGTCTGACAGGGACATTCAAAAATTCAAAATATTTCGGATTGGTGGGGGGGGGGGGGAGAAAACCATATCCTGAAGAATTCCCAGATTAAGAACATAAGAAGTGCCATGCTGGATCAGACTGAGGGTCCATCTAATCCAGCACTCTGTTCACAGTGGCCAACCAGCTGTCGACCAGGGATCAAAAAAGCAGTCCACGGTGCAACAGCACCCTCCCACCCATGTTCCCCAGCAACTGGTGCACACAGGCTTACTGCCTCGGATACTGGAGGTAGCACATAACCATCAGAGCTAGTGGCCATTGATAGCCTCTTCCTCCAGGAATTTATCCAACCCCCTTTTAAAGCCGTCCAAATTGGTGGCCATCACTACGTCTTGATGGTAGTGAATTCCAGAGTTTTACTATGTGCTGTGTGAAGAAGTACTTCCTTTTATCTGTCCTGAATCTCTCACCAATCAACTTCATGGGATGACCCCCTGGGTTTCTAGTATTATCGGAGAGGGAGAAAAATGTTTCCCTATCCACATTCTCCACACCATGCATAATTTTGTACACCTCTATCAGGACTCCCCTTAGTCTCCTTTTTTTCCAAGCTAAACAATCTCAGCTGTTGTATTTATTTATTTATTTATTACATTTGTATACCGCCCCATAGCCGAAGCTCTCTGGGCGGTTTACATAGGATTAAAAACAATTAAAAACAATATACAAAAATTAAAACAGCAAAAACATACAACATACACACAATCTGTACATTTAAAAACCACTTCAACACTTCAAAAACTACAAAAACAAAACAAAACAAACCCAGGCTCCTCAGATATTGCCAAACGCCTGAGAGAAGAGGAAAGTCTTGACCTGGCGCCGAAAAGATAACAATGTTGGCGCCAGGCGGGCCTCGTCGGGGAGATCGTTCCACAATTGGGGAGCCACCACAGAGAAGGCCCTCTCTCTTGTTGCTGACCTCCGAGCTTCCCTCGGAGGAGGCACTCGGAGGAGGGCCTTAGATGTTGAACGTAGTGTTCGGGTAGGTTCATGTCGGGAAAGGCGTTCCATCAGGTATTGTGGTCCCAAGCCGTGTAAGGCTTTATAGGTTAAAACCAGCACCTTGAACAGGGCTCGGAACCTTCCCTCATGGGGGATATGCTCCAGCCCCTTGATCATTTTAGTTGCCCTTTTGTGCACTTTTTCCAGCTCTACAATATCTTTTAGGATATAGAAGGTTGCAAAGAAAGGAAACAGAAGAGAGCCAAGACAGCCCAACACAACAGTACCATGACCTCCAAGCCCCATTTCTGCCCCACACCATCAAGGAACCAGAAACCACAGTTCTCAATCCACGGCGGGCAGATGAGCTCAGGGTATCTCTGTCAGTATTCAATCAAAACTACCTGATTTCCATTTCAGTTGCTCAGTGCAATATTTTCCCCTTTTACCCTTGGTTCCCCCTTCCCTAAGCCAAGTGCCCCTGCCAAATGATTTGAGACAGGACACTTCCAGAAAGAGGGCGTTTTCAGCAATGGCGCCCCAGTTGTGAAGCAGCCTTCCCAGAGAGGCTCACCCTGGCATCACCCCTGCAGTCTTTTCAGCAGCGGGGGAAGGTGTTTCATCCAGGTCTTTTACAGCTCTCATTCAGGTCTCCCAGTTTTAAAACTTGTGCTTTTCATTTTAGAATCGCTGCACATTCTGCCTGTTGTATTTTGTGTGGGTTTTTTATTTTAGGGCTTCGTGTTCTATTTTATATCTAAATGTTTTTTATGTTTGTTTACGGGCGGCACACAAATGTTGTAAATAAGTACACAATAAATAAATATCCCCTACCCTCGTGGTAAGCAAAGGGAGTGGAAAGATGCCAGTGTTGGCAAGGACCATCTATTGTTTTGCAGGACGATCAAAGTAGTTATGCGGAGTCCTAAAACCAATACTATAAGCCCTTCCCAAACATTATGAATCTGGGATTATAAAACATGGACCAAAAAGAGAAGAGTTGGGGCCAAATTAGATGAGGCATTAGGAAATCAATGATTGATCTCCTGTGTTCCTCCTGCCCCCCCCACCTTGATTTGACGAGGGCTGTGCCACTCAAGGAGGGGAGGATTAACTCTTTCCCTTGACTTTTCTCCAATGTAACTTATCCTGTTCGCATAGAAGGTCAACTGATAGAGCAGTGCACCAGCTTCAAGTATCTGGGGTTGCTTTTTACTTATAATGGAAACTGGAAAAGGCACCTAGAGGCAGTGAAAATTCTTGCTGGGAGAACAAGCAAAGCCTTATTGGCGTATGGGAGAAATAAAGGGGGTTCCTTAGTGGTACCAGCATTGAAGTTATACGAAGCTAAGATCCTCCCACAATTTCTATATGAAGTAGAGATATGGGGACAGGGCTTTGCTTCCAAGATGGAGCCTGTGCAGAATAAGTTTGTGAAATAACTCTTGGTCCTCCCTCAGGAGGTGCCCGCCCCACTACTTAGATTAGAAGCTGACCTGCCCTCTATTAAGGCTAGGATGCACAATGCTATGGTATTATATGGGAAAAGGCTTCTCCAGTTAGAAGAAAATAATTTGGCAAAATTTATCCTGTTTGATGTTCAACACAAGAGGGACAAGTCTCAGCCCAGCTTGAAGGAATGTTTTCCACTCAGGAATGTTTTCCACTCAGAGTCCAGCTCTGGAAAACCGGCCAGCTAGCTGCTGGTTACCAGAACTACAGTGGTCATTTTTGTGAAATCCTGCCTCTTGCCCTTATCATTTCTTACCTAATATCTGGCCCTCATTGGAAAACAGTAATGTTGCACATGAGAACACCTTCCATCTTAAGTAAGCATGCCTGTGTACAAAAGCTACAGGAAAAGTAAAAAAAAATCCCAAGTATTGTTGACCACCCTGATTTAAGGAAAAATGCCTTCAAGGCCCCATATATGCACTAGCATCTCACAACTATTTTTATTATTTCTAAAGCACTTGCAAAACAAAGTAATGCACAATACAAACAAATTAAAGACAGATCCTGTCCTCTAGCTTACAACCATATAGACAGGGAAAGATAATGAAAGGGAAGACACATAATAAGTACAGAAACAATTTAGGATGGATCCATTCATGTGAGTCAATTTTAACTAGGGTTCTTCTGTGCCCTACCCACCACACATCCCTGTCACTTACAGCTTGAAGGAAAGAGAAGGTGAAAGAAACATTGGGACTCACCACTGGAGCATTGCGGAAGCCTTTGACGGCCTGGAAGACACCCCCGCCAATCATCCCCATGGTGAAGGCACCACCGCAGTCATCCACAATCCGCCAGGGGCTGCCAGACGGATAGAGGAGGGAGGTTAGAGCAGGTTGCTCCTGCAGAAAGCCCTGGACAAGGTGAGCCAATAACAGGCTTGACAGTAATACCAGGGGAGAGAAAGAGAGAGAGAGAAAACCTAGAAGAGGTGGGGGGGGGGGGAAGGCCTTAAGAGATCTAATGGCAAAAACATAATTACTTCAGAGATATAGAAATCCCTGCCCCTGATCTTTTAACAGTTTGGTTGCCATTCCTGGAACATACTGGCATAATCTAGCCCAGCTTTCCCCAAGCTGGTCCCCTCCAGATGTGTTGGATTACAACTCCCATTGTGCCCAGCTAGCTGGCTGGAGATGGTGGAGTTGTAATCCAACATCCGGAGGGCACCAGGCTAGGTATGGCTAGTCTATCTATGCCCAGTAAATATCCCTTTAGTTATATTTGTTGAAAAGTTATTTTATTTGTTGGATTTTTAGTCACTTTTCTCTTTAAAAGACCCAAGGTGACTTACAAACATACAAAATCTAATACAGTAAAAAACAATTTCTATTAAAAATACCAAAACCAAATAAAACTAAAACATCAGGAGACCATAACCAAAACAACTGATGCATAAAAATCCCATCTCATGCCTCCAAATGCCTGAGAGTAGAGGCAAGTCTTGACCTTGCACAGAAAAAATGACAAGGTTGGAGCCAAGTGGACCTCTGTGAGGAGTGTTGCACAGTTGGGGGGCCACCACTGAAAAGTTTCCTCTCCCGTGTTGTTATCCTCCAAACTTCCTTTGGAGGAGGCACTCTTTCCATCTTTGATGCGATTCTGATCTATTTTCTCTATTGTTTAAATATATCTTTGTGATTTGATTTCAAGGAGGATGGAAGGTTTGAAAGGATTTTATTTTGCTTCTTTGTTTGTGAGAAGTAATTTTTTTTAACTTGAAAATAAAAAACAAATCACTTAAATAATGCCACACACCCCCTGGCAACGAGAATACTATGAGAATCAGGTAAATAGGTGATGCGAACATATTTTAAAAACTCAGCCAAATTATTTTTTTCTTTACAAATTACACCAGATACTGAATGCAGCTCACACTTGACAGGGTATTTGCATTTACTATGGGAGTATTGGTGCTTTTCACATAGCTCTCCAATATATGCACAGAAGCACTACATGTTTTATATTTATGCTTCATATATTTGCTGGAGAAACGCCAATGTTATGATTGCTACATAAAGTGTGGTGTGTGAGCCACTCTGACTGAAGGAAACTAGATGTTCTGCCATAGTGAAACTATGGCTGTGAAGACGTCCAGAGAGCATCTCAATCAGGAGCTGGCTGAGAGTTTCTGTGGAGATGAAGGTTAAGCTCAAGCAATCAGGCAGAAGACTCAGCGTAAGGAGACCGCAGAAGTCGAGATGTGCATGACATGGGATGGACTCAGGTTAAGGAGTTCTGGGTGCAAAATATCCACTAATTCAGCCACAAAACTTGCAAGGGGAATCTCAGGCCAGTTTACTATCTCTCAGCCTCAGCAATGAGTTCTGTTGAATTCAAACGCTTGCTCATTTCTACTTTTCTGTTGGCTCTCTTACAATGCAAGCCTATACATGTCTACTCAGTGTGGGGCTTACAGGTATAGGATTGCAGCCTTACAGAGACATTCTGCTAATGTTGTTTTTGTCATTTCTGCTGGACTTGCTGTGCATAGAAACAAATGAAATACTGTTCTGTTTTTTGTGTTTTTTTTGTCTTTAGGGGAGAGGGAGAGAAGACAGAGGTTGAGAAAAGTCAGTGGGGCACAGACACTAGTATGGACTGGGGAGACCCAGGTTCAAATCCCGTCTGGCTATCAAGCTCACTGGGCAGATGTGGGGCCAGTTACTCCCCCTCAACTGACCTTACCCTACCTCACAGGGTTGTCGTGCCAGTGATAAAATGGAATAACCCAGCCTTCCCCAATCTGGTGCCCCCCAGGTGTGTTGGACTACAACTCCCACCATCCCCCAATCAGTTCAAACTGTCGGGGGGTGCTGGGAGTTGTAGTCCCACACATTTGGAAGGGCGCCGGGTTGGGGAAGGCTGGCCAATAACCCCCTCGCCATGCATACCGCCTGGAGCTCTTCGGAGGAGGAAGGGGCGCGATACAAACGTGTCAACGGATTCGGCAGCCAGCCGGTTAATGATCACGAAGACCGACCGGCCGTCCCGCCACAAAGGGGGCCCGGAATTAACCTCGTTCCGCCCAGAGCCCCGGGGAAGCGAAAGGCGTTCAGCAAAGGCCACGGACAACCCCGCACCCCGTAAGGCAAGGCCGGGGGAAGCCAGCCAGCCCCTCCGTCCTTCCCAGTTACCAAGGCTCCCGGGCATATTCCTCCATATTTCTCAGCCGAAGGATCGATGGGTCATGTGACGGGGGCGAGAACTATCGGCCCGGGTCACGTGGCGAACGAGGATTGGCCACCTAGGAGCACGTGAAGGGGGCCACGTAGGCGCTCCTTTGAAACCAAGGCCTTTCTTTCCAGTTTCTCTCCATCCTAGAGATAGTAAGAGTATAGAGTGAACCCACATTCCGGGAAGAAAAACATTATAATAAAAGGAAACCGTGATTGGGGGCAAAGTGCCCCTTGGCATCTCTGTCTTTGATACTTTGCATTGGAAATTAGGGGGGAGAGGAAAGCTTTTTTTTTTTTTTCATTCCAGTAAGGATACTTTGCGATTCTACACTTTCCTGTGTTTATGGTTCTCCTCACGCGCCTGCCCCCTCCCCCCTCATAGTCGTAAATAAGCCAATCGAGACGTAAGGGAAAGCGCGTCTCTCATTCCTGTCGGGAAAGCAATCTGGACTCTGATTGGCTAAGAGTGGGTAAAAGGGGGTGGATCGAATTGAGACATCTTTCCTGGGATTGGTGTTTTTCCCCCTCTATCTAACGATCGAATCCGGTAAGGAGGGCAAGGGTCAAAACAGGGCGCGCAAAAGGAGTTTTGTAAGGCTGTGGTTGTGGATTGGTTGACGTGTGTCACGTGCGGGTGTGAGGGGGTGGTGGCTTGGTAATCCCCTTAGGACGGTGGCTTCGAAGGAACAAAAAACCTGCGCTGAGTCTGGTAACGTAAATGTTGGGTGGGCTGCTTGGGAGATAAGGTATTCCAAAGCGGGAGGGAAGGAAGGAGCCTTGGAAGGGGGGGGGGGGGGAGTGTATGTGTCGCCTCTTCCAAGCGGTGAAAAGCTACGGCTGGGTGATATTTTTCCCTCCGGGGATATAGAGACGAGCGTTCACCGAGCTGATAAATGTTTTGCAGTCCCTGCGCATAGAAATCTAGCATGTCAGGGAGGCTAGGCTAGAGCCCTTCTCCTTGATATGCTGACTTTCTGTGTGTAAAGAGCTTTCTTTGGGTATGGAGGAGCATTTGGTCACGAAATCCCCAACATATAGCCTCATGGGGTACAGTCCATTTGCAGGTTTGCCAGCCTGGTGAGAACTGGACCCAGGAAATTACCAAAGGTTCAGGCTAGATGGACCAATGAAATTATAATGGAGCTAAGCGCGTGAATTCTAATGTACTACATCTAGCAGTTTCAATCATGTATGTCTGTGCATGCTCACTTTATACCTTGCCTGTCTTTCTCAACAGAAACTCAGTGGCAGGTAGAATCAAACAGAAAAACACAATGATAAAAAAAATCTCATGAAAACAGTACTGTGGCAAATGATGCTAAATCCAAAATAAGATCGGAGCCCCTGTTAATCGTGAATTGCAGTACATCTTCTGAAATTGTATTTACGCTAAGGGGATGCTAGAAGGCGCACAGGACGCAAAAGAAAATGCAGGCCTTGCTGGTTGGGCATGTGAATGCATTTGATGGATAAGTCAGGGAAGAGGTTGGGTCTGACTATTGGTGATGTGGGAAGAGGCTAAAAAGAACCAAGTGGCAATGGATGTGGTTGTGGACTCAAGGGACTGGAAGAAGAAGGAGAAAGCGCTTAACAAAACTGACAAAAGAAGGTTAAATCTAGATACAAGAGGAATGGCTATTCAAAAGGAGAACAGGAGAAAGTAAAGAGCTTAGCAGCAACAGGGTGGGTGGAGAGGGAGAGAGAATAAGAAGATTGGCCTGTAGGCAAATGCAGAGGCAAGCCCCAGATCCATCTTTGCAGACAACTGTCTTCCACATGTCTTCCCAAAGACTCTGTCCCGTACTCATACACACAAGCTCATATTCTTGGCGAAGTTCTCCGAGCAGATGGGTCAAGAAGCTGCAGTTGCCACCAAACTCCAAGTGTGTTGGTGGATGGCACTGCAAGGATGGGAGTAAAAAATGCTACTTAAGGCTTCATGTGGATCTGGAGAGAGAGACACAGACAGACAGACAGATGCACATGCAATCAGGACAAGAATGAATGAAAGGACATGGAGATGGTAGCGAAGTTACTTCTAGAAGACAGGAAAAAAGGGGACAATATTCAAATCCAGTGACTAGAACAAAATGTAATGTGTGATGTTTCCCCCCCCCCCCCTCCTATGGAACAGGGAAGTGGGTGTGGAGGAGAGATTTTTTCATCTGCCCCAGGTTGGAGTGTCCCTGATGCCACTGCCAGTGGCTCTTCAGTCCCGCCTGGCCAGGCGAGGCCTGCTGAAACATGTAGAGCCAGGTAAGTAGAGAAATGCCTTTTGCTAGCAAGGAGATGCTTGCACAGTCACGTGCCAGTCTAGATTTTAACCCAAGGATGCCCCATCTATAGCCCAGACCAGCCTTCCCCAACCTGGCACCCTCCAGATATGTTGGACTACAATTTCCATTATCCCCCATCCAACATGGCCACCGATGGTCCAGACAGTAATCCTCCAGTCCTTCAGCAAAGGAAGGAGAAGAAGGGCTCATGGCCGCATATTTGCAAGAAGACAAAAGTCCCTGAAGAAGGAATTGTGTTTCTGAAATACGTTGGGCGGGATAAATATTTCAGGCACCTTGGGGATTATTTCTTCCTTGTTTTTTTGTCCTATTTCTCATCTTCCCCATCAGAGCCGGAGGAGGAAATCATTGCAGAAGATTATGACGACGACCACATTGATTATGAATCCACTAGGATTGAAAACCTGCCACCAAACTGGTACAAAGTCATCGACCCTGTCTGGTAAGGGCATAGAGGGTGTCCAGAGCTCAGTATCCCCCGCCTCCCACAAAAGAGCATGCAGCAGATTGTGTTTCCATCAGGACCTTTCTAGTCTATGCTTGCAGGGTGGGGTGGGGGTGGGGGCTGTTCCACAATGTGGAAGCACCAAAGGCAGGGAAGGAAGCTAAGATGAAGCTGACCTTCATTAGCTAATTGTTGCTGGCTGAAAATGACCTTTGAAATGGCTTTCAACTCTATCCAGCAAGGGAGTTTTCTCCCTCCTAGCCATAGATCGCTGCGCTGTAAGGATGAGGCAGCTCTTAGTCTGGAAGTGCTGACATTAACTATGGATGCAAATGCCTGAAAACCCTCCTCTCTCCATAGCGGCCTCCCTTACTACTGGAACATGGAGACTGATCTGGTTTCGTGGCTCTCGCCCAACGATCCCAGCTCTGTGGTGACCAAAGCAGCCAAGAAACTGAAGAACAATTTAGGTGAGCTTGTGCGTGTTCGCTTTTGGGTGGCGTGTGCACATTTGAGTGAGTTGTAGTCAGGGATCTGTGCGCTACCTTTGCATGTAAATTCATACTATTGGCTGGTTCTCCTCTTTGCAAGACCCCAGGGGAATAAATCATATTGGATCGTTGGCTGACAAAAGGATTTTGTTCTTGATCTGAAGGCTTTCAAGGTGTGCTAAGTAACAATCTCCCAGTTCCAGAGGCTGGGCAGCTTGTGGCCCTTCGGTTGTGGATGGACTGCAACTCCCATCAGCCAACAGCCAGTGGTGAAGGATGATGGGAGTTACAGGCCATCGACATCTGGCAGGCCACACATTCCCCATCCCTGGCTTGGGCACTGGGAATCCTCAAGACCAGCAACAAATCTCCATCTGTGCTTTCGCCGTGTTAGAAAGGGGGCGGGGGCGGGAGCAAAGGCCCATGTGAATCTGCTCCAAGTCAGTTGAGTTGAAGTGAAGTGGAAGGCCAGGATTTGAGAATTGCACCGCCAACTGCAAATATCTCCCCCAGACGCTGAGGAAAAAATTGAGCGTTCGCACGAGAAGGTGGAGCGTGACGAGGTGAAGGACCGCCGCTACCACCGACGGGAGGAGCTGGCCCCCTACCCCAAGAGCAAGAAACGTAAGTGGGTCTCCCTTTGCACAATGAGATGATGCTCCCAACATACTCAGGGCCCATCAGCTACCCCTTGGACATGCCATGTCTTTGAGGCGGAGGTTTCTGATCCCCCCTTGCCCCTGGGGACCCTGTAGTGGGGAGGGGAATCATAGTCTAGTACTGTGGGAAGGGGCCTATAAGACCATTGAGTCCAACCCCTTCCCCTGCTCAATGCAGAAGAAGCTTGGCTGATGACAAATGAGTCCCGCCATTCCTCTTGTCTGTCCTCTGCAGCAAGCCGGAAGGATGAAGAACTGGATCCCATGGACCCCAGCGCTTACTCAGATGCCCCCCGGTGAGTCTCCTCTGAAGGGGAGGGTGGAAAGCTCAGCACTGCGGCTTCAAGCCAGGTGCCACAGTGGGGAAAGTGACTAGAAGGTAACCTGGAAAGTCACGGGTATGGACAGATCTCTCCGGTTCATTGATAAGAGCCTATGCTTTGAATGCATCCGGTCTCAGCTTCAGCCCGACACCTCAAGTTAAAGGATGCCCAGTAGCAGGAAAGGCCCTTCCCCCTCTGGCCAGAGAAAATTCTATTGGGCTAGAGGGCCGAGTGGTCTGGCTTGTTATAGGGCAGCTTCATATGTTCATACCGCCTAGGGGTTGGGGGATGTGCTACCTTCCAGATGTTGTTGGGCTAGAACTCCCATGAGTCCTAGCAAGCATAGCCAGTGGTGAAGGATGTTGGGAGTTGTAGTCCATCATTACCCCATGTTCCCCATCCCTGATATTTGTAGTGTCTTCCAGACTTAACAGTGAAAGGTGTTCAGGGACCTCAAACTATCTTGTCCTTTCTAGCAGACCACCTGAGATTTTAGCAGGCACGATGGTACGAATCCAAGTGTATTTTTACAACCACCAGGGGCTAGAAACTTGTGTTTCCAACCGACAGCTCAGGCTATTGAAAAGTTGATTCTCCCCATCACCACCATTCCGTCTCACTGCTCTGTAAAATTGCGTCACAGGCAGAGCCTGAGCGTTGCTTATTATTTGTAGAAGTTTAATGCATCTCAAAGTAACCCGTCCAAGAGCTGACAAGTAGGGGGGGATGGACATCTTGGCATCCAGGCAGGGATGGTCAGGAGAAGCTTGGGCCAAATATATGTGAAGCTGGACTGTGGAAGAGGCAAAGCGGGAGGCGAGTTGGGTCCAATATTGTCTCTAACATCCTCTCTTACCCAAGGGGGACCTGGTCCACCGGGCTGCCCAAGCGAAACGAGGCCAAGACCGGTGCGGATACCACAGCAGCCGGCCCACTGTTCCAGCAGCGCCCCTACCCAAGCCCTGGCGCCGTCCTGCGAGCGAATGCTGAAGCTTCACGGGCCAAGCAACAGGACTGAGACACCCCACCCACCATTCCTCCCTTCCCTAATGTATTTGTTAATAAAGCTGGAGAAAACATCCTGCGTGTTGCAATACCTGAATTCATCACGGGCTGAAGCAGCTCTATAGCAGCACTTGTCTCTTGTGGGTTGGGTCTACAGAGGGCACGGTGACATTGCAAGAGAAGACGACTATGAGAGGGGTAGCGAAGGATGCTACAGTGTTGTGTTGTCCCTTCTACGCTTTTGCTGATTTCCTACAGCTGCCGACATTCCTCCTGCAAATCTCCTCTTCCCCTTCACTTTTTCAGTCATTAAAAGACAGCTGCTGCTAGGCCATCTTCCCTCAGCAATGGTGTCTTTCGAGGGATGTAAGTGATGAACTGAGCCCTACTTTTTGCAGCTCCCTCTGTCTGGGCATCATGGGACCAGTGGGCCCATACGGAATAGAGCTGCTGCTAGTGCTGATCCTATCTTTTGATATTTTTATTTCATTTTGTTTTTGGATAAAGGCTAGCAGAAAGAACTCTGCGCCAAAGTGTCCACATCCACACTTGTGTTCACATCAAAAGGTTTAGGTAGCCTTCAACTAGCCTCCCCCAAACCGCTGCCCCCCATTTCCCATCGGTACCAGGCAGCATGGCCGGTGGTCTGGGATTTTGGGAACTGTAGGCCAAAGCATTCCAAGTCCCCCCAGGTTGGAGAAAGCTGCCGTAGGAACTGTACACCTGCACTGCCAGATCAATTTGCCTGGAGACAGCCATTCTGCTCTGAGTAAATGACCACTCTGCACCAGAACAATTTGCTTACAAATCTGTATTAGTTTCTGCAATAATAAATGTGGGAAAAGCAGCATAGTGAGTCTTTAAAACATAATATGCTAGTTCCAAGCGCAGCCAGTCAGGAAGTGTACACAGTAATAGAGTGTAATAGATGCATGTGTGAACCTGCCTTCGATCACTGGCACCTGCAACTCCGATTGGAGAGCATTGTGTTCAAGAGGATGTGAAATCTGGTGTGAAATCAACGATGGCTTCAACAATTGTAAAGAGCCATGTTGGTCTATGAGGGGGTGGGTGGGAATCCCCCTTCTCAGGACTAACCAAAATGTTTACAAAGTGGTGAGCAGGTTTACCAGAAGTCTTTGCCAGGTGGATATTAAATAGGAAGCTCGGGGCGGGGCAGGGATGGTCCTGGTTTTGCCAGCAAGTGCTGCAATCTGTAACAGTCTTTAAGCTGGAGTGCAGGAGGAGTTCTGCAGCTCCAGCTGGAACTGTCCCTCACTAGGTGCACGTTAAAATTCAAAATACACCCAAAGCTACTGGGAGAAAGAATCAATCATGGCCGTTTCCCCATTTTTGAAGATATAAAATCTAGAAGCAGCTAGGTTGCTCTGGGATGGTTCAATCGCAGGCAGCGACTCGTTGCTTGATGTGGCAACAGCCATCACAGATGACTTGTACATTATGAGGCTTTAAAGAAAAGCCCGTCTGAATGGAAAGGGCACGGCTCTATGAATCCATGGTGGTCTGTCGCCTGTCCTTGTCAATGCAACGAAGCTGTGAATTTTTCAGCTCCTTGGAAGCAGAGAAGCAGAACCTGAACCCCGCTCTCTTTGGGCTGAGGTGGTGGTGCCAGAGCCAGAATGCTACTCAAGGTCCCACAGGTTGTTTCCTCTGATGCTTTAAGAGCCTTTTTCTTTAGCCGAGATCCTGGAAGAAAGCAGAAAAAACAAAAAAACAAAATGGTGGTCTTAAGGGAGGAACTGAACTGGCTGAACGGTCATCTACTAGGAAATACCAACTGCCTCTAAACTGATCAGTTATATTCAAAGAGACATAGAATTGTAAGTTTAGAATTAAAATACAGTCTCCCCCTGGGTTGAGTGCAGCTGCTGATAATAAGGGTCTCTGGGCCTGAATGTGGGTGACACAGCACCGCCCAGCCCCGAGAGCCAAGGTACTATAAGATTTAGTGAGCCCTTCGGCCAGACACTACCGCACAACCTAACCTACCTCATAGGGTTGTTGTAAAGATACAATGGAGCTCCTTGGAGGAAAGGTGGTGATAAATGTTAAGTACTACTACTACTACAAATAAAGACGGCAGCTGCTGTCCTGAACTAGTGACAATTCTTTTTGGCATTTACAGACCTCATTCCTTTTCAGGAATCAGGAATCCAGATATTAAAAGTTCATACTATCTCTCTAGATTAATGAACCTAATCTAGACCCAGTTTCATTAGCCCCATGGATTAGAATTAGAATCCCATGGATTAGAATTAGATTAGAGTATTTCTTCCACCATTAACAATAAGAATGCACTGAGAGAATGGAATAATTCCCTCTCCCATTTTGCTGGTCTTTAACCATGCTATAGGATGGTTAAAGCATGTTAAGGGATCCCTCATTTTTTGTCATGAGATCATGACTACATGCTGAAACAAAAGCCAGGGCACATGTTCTGTGATTATGGAATTTGGTGTAGGTTGTAGAATCCAGCACTCTCAGAGCTACTGCTGCAGCAGCAAGTTTCTAGCCCTCATGGTGGCAAGGATAGGCTTAACAATGGGTTGGACCCAGATTTAGTCATGCTTCAAGTAGACCCATTGAAATCAGTGGGATTTATATTAGCCATGAGTTACATAAATCCCATCGGTTTCTGCGGGTCTGCTCTAAGCCTATCTACACTACTGCTTTAAACTGGTTTATAACAGTTTTAAACCGGTTTATAACAGTTATCAAACGGTTTAAAACTGTTACAACCCGTTTTAAAGCAGTAATGTAGATAGGCTCTAAGTCTGGATCCAACCAACGTGTGTGGGCTACGCGTTGCCTAGTAGTGAAATTTCAAGCACTGAGTGTGACTTCCAGTAGGTAAGGCTGGCGTTTCATTCCCTGGGGTAACTCTATGTCCCTTTCCATGGGTACAAGAAACAGAAAAGCCTTGTGCAATGGTCGCAAACACAAGCAGTATTTGTTTAATTGGAATAGGGTTTGCAGGTAATCCATTTCAGCAGTGCTTGATGAAGAATATTTTTTTTCTTAAAGCATGGAGATAGATGTAGCAGGCAGCTGCTGCCTAATTTTGCTGAATTTTTAAGTTTTCACCAGATGTAGCTGGTGGCTACTGCCTAAATTGCCTAATTTTTGAGCTTTCACCAGGCTTTGCTCACCATACCTAAACTTCTATATGATAATGCTACAAACACCCTTCCCACTCAAGTGAAATGGGAGAGTCTGGTGGATCATGATCATCATGATGCCATTAGCTTGATTTAGGGCAATCCAAGACATCTGGAGAGCACCAAGTTGTGGAAGGCTGGACTACACCATACGCTTAACACAAATGGTACAGTCCATGAAGGGAAATGTGGTATCCCCCATTTCCACATCTTGCTTCTTACCTCTCCAGGTTACCAACATAAACACACCAAACGAGTAGTACTACCGACTTTTAAAAAAATCCAACTCAGGACAAATGCTTCGTTTGGCGAGGTGGTTATGATCAGTGTGTGGGGCACGGATCTTTGCAACGCTATATTCACTGCTCACTCCTTTTCCTCCCTGTTGCCAGTTCTATAAACGCAGTAGAATGAACAGTTACAGGAATCCATACTGCTTCAGACTGATGGTGGGGGATGCTATTTTTGAACGATTGTTCCAAATAATACGTCCCCTGCAAGCAGAAAACTAGCTCATTAGGGAGAAAGGTCTGGTTCAAGTGCTATCTTTGCTGTGCTTGCTGCTGTTGTTGTTGTTTCTTGGGTATTGTTTTGTTTTTTACTTGCGGGGAGTTTTTGTTGTTGTGGAAATAGTAGTAGTTAATATGAGACAGCATCAACAGAAATGTGCCCTTGGTAAAAAGGAATCGGCGCATATTCAGGAAGCGCATGTCCACTCTCTGGGCCCAGCGCGTGACTTGGTTTACCAACTTATCTGCTGTTTTGTATGCACCACGCCGGTCTGAATTGGAGATACAGCACTAGCCTATAGCTCCAGCGCATCATATATTTTCAGATATATACTTTTAAAGTAAAATGTTGCTAATCTCAAAACCTCTGCCCTAGGGCTACAATTTTTATTCAATTAAATATACCTTGGCTAATATAGTACGCCCAATTAATCCATTAAAAAAAACAAACCCAATGACTTTTAATTGAAGCACGTGCAAATACCTAAGGTGGGTAGGCCACATCTTAGAAACGGCTTTCCTTCTCCTCTCACAGACACATAGGACACATCGTTCTCCCCTTCAGAACGATTCTTTAATATGCAAATGAATTCAATCGAGCAACCAACGAAACTGGATTCATTTAATCGGTGGGCAGCTCAGTTTATGTGATGAAGGAAAAGCAGCTTGAACCCAGCCTGCAGCGACTCACTTCTTTGTAACTATTGTTTGCGCTGCAAAGACAATTCCCTGCATTCAGAGGGCAATTCTAATTTAGGGACTTGGCTCAACATCAAACTCTGCCTGCCTGCCTACCTTGAATCCAAACTCCCGAGCTGGGAAAATCCCCCTCTCTCCCCATAACCCAACCACCTCCAAGTGTTAATAAGGGTTAGGCATGCAGTGAGTGAGATGAAGGCCCATCCTTTTTGAGGCTTCTTCAATCATTAAGCAATAAGGCTAAATAAATACACTCTCTTTATTCATCTGTGGTTTATGTACATTGGCAAACAGTACAGGCTTTCTTTTCTTTTCCCTTAAAAAAGGCAGGATTCATAGAAAACGATCAGTAATCTAAAAACTGTATATATATATATTTACATACACATACACGCCCCGTGTTATTTTTGATTATCTTCCCACCCCATTCATACACAAAACTCAACCCGCACTCCTAACACCCAAAGCCCCTCCCTAGCGTTAGCATTGCTCCAGTTGGCACAGGACGCGCCATGATTTTGAAAGCGGCAGGCCAAGTCCCAGGGAATCTCACCCTGCCATTTGCAGAGTAGGCAAACGGAGGCACCAAAGATGGGCACGGGCCTCCGCTGGAGCCCTAACTTGCCTGCTCACCTCGAGGCTCAAGGCTGCACAAGGCGCGACCCGCCAAACTCAACGCAGGCTAGCAACCATGTGTGGCAGCTCCCAAGTGGGTTCCTTCATTGGCTGCCTACTTAGGACTGCAAGGCCAGGAAGATGTGCAAGCACCTTGCAGGCCACAAATAGATGGCCGCCGTCATCTGGATGGGTCGTCATGCATGGGGCGTGTGTGCAAGCCGGACAGGAACCCTGGTTGCAATTTAGACACCACCACCGCTGCCCGTTTCCACCCTGTAGTGCATATGAAAGAAACTTAATGGTACTGGTTCTCAACTTCCTGCCCCCACAGTGGATGCCATTCGGTTCCAGAGGGGCAGGCGGTCAAGGCTTGGGTTTCCTAGCACCTCTGCTCAGCAGCAGTAGCATAAGATGGTTGTTTAGAGATTTCCCGACTCGTTTAGATCTCCAGTTGATGCAAGTCTATTTGTTATTTGCTTCTATACCATCCGTACCTGGTGGCCCTTATACCTTTTTCCTCACGACGGTTGCTATTTCAAGCCAAGCATGTCCTCATGTTAAATGAGACAATTGGCTTGCAATTCAGTTCGGCGATGTCTTCCTCAACCCCACAGTGAAATCTTAATTAGTAACGAGCGATTCATGCTACCCGTTTGCCCAGCGATCCTCAAAACATTATAGACACTAAATAACATGCTGAGGGCAAGAAAGAATGAGTTATGCCTAGAACTCAGCTCCCATCCCGGTAGGACGAGACAGAACTGAACCAGGACTCCCAGCTCTCTCATGACCAGCTCCACCTAGCAGGCCCATTATTCCCCATCCCCAGACACACACACCGGCTTGGTTCTGCCACACAATCCTACCCCGCACTCAAACCCCTTCTCATTTAATTTTCATCCGCCACAGTAGATAAATTTGACAAATCGCTGATGACCAGCTGGAAACAAGCATATTCCTACCACTTCCAGAAAGGTGGTATTCAAAAAACAAAACCAGAATATGTGTATGTTCCAAAATGGCAGACGAAGTCTCCTTCCACCTTCTCGGCTGATGTACAGCTGAGTGCTTGGGAACAAGTACACCCCCCATCTGCAGCTGTACTTGAGCCATCATTTAAAGTGTTCATATAAAAATACACTTCTTTGTAATTTTTTTCTCCCTGCTGATCAAAGAGGAGGGAGCTTTATGAGTGTCAGGGTAAAGGACACAGGTGACAGGCTTGCCCCTTAGCTGATTCAGGTGGGGAAGGGACTATCCTCAAACAGGGATGGTGGAGAAAGAGATGTAAAATTTAAGAGTCAGAGAGAAGGTGGACCACTTGAGCTGGCAAAGACAGAAGCCAGTTTGAAGGAGGGGTGGAGTAGGAGCCAGTGAATGAGTTGCAGGACCAGTCAACAAGAGAAGGAGACCAAATAATGAGGTTACCAAAGGGGTATTAAATGATTTGGGAGTTACGGGGAGAAGGAAGGAAAGAGAATATGCACTGGCCAGCACAGAGTAAAGGGGAAAAGGAAGATGAGAGGGAGAGGAAGGAGCAGAGATGACCATGGGGCAGGAGAGAATCAGAGGTGGAAAAGATAGAAATTGCAGTGTTGTGGGAATTTCACAAGAAACAGCTGACAGGTATGGAATACGAGTGGTCTGTTCTTCTCAATTGACCAGCACTGACTTGGTCAGGAAGCCGTCTGTAGTCACGGAAGGAAGTTCCTTGCTCTGGGCAGCATGGCCCTCCTGCTGCGTAGCCGTCCCCACTAAGGACCGGCTGCCCAAAGATCCCTTCGGCAAGCTGTACAGGTAGACCGCACCTATGACCAGCCCTGCTCCGAGAGCAAAGAGCAGGTTGAGGTGGAAGTCAAAGAGGTAGATGGAAGCCACGGTGGACACCACGATGGAGAAGGAGGTGGCAAAGCCCTTGAGGATGTTGTCGGCATATTTCACAACTACAGCCACCAGGAGGCCACCAAAGGCCTGGTTCAGGATCACTGTCCATACCAGCGGGGTGTAGCCAAAGAAGAATCCACGCTGAGCTACGGCGGCCCCCTCTGCGGACCACATGCCCAGCAGCCCCAGCAAGGTCCCGAAGATGCCCAGCTGGACGTTACGTAGCCAGACCGAGGCTGCGCTGCCCTTGAGGATCTTTTCAAAGTAGACCCCAGCAAAGCCAGACGAGAGGCATGACACGACCACGGCCACAAGCCCCACAATGTAGCTCTGTTGCATCCCCTCGCCCCCGGGGATGGGTTTGCCCCCCGCCTGTTGCTCCACCTGGACAATGGCCACACCCGCAAAAAGGAGCACGAGGGACAGCCACTGGAGACGGGAGAGGCTCTTGCGGAGCATCAGCACAGAGAAGACAGCTGTGGTGAGGATCTTCAGCTGGTAGGTGACCTGAGAAAGGCAGGGCAGTTTAGTAAGCACCCCAATAGGCAAGTGATAGAAGAGCTGCTAGCCAGGGTGGGACCAATGGCTCACGCTCTGCTCCCATCCTCTAGTTAGCTACCCGGGTTCATGTTCTTGACACAGGTGACTGCATCAGAGTGCAGTCTAGCACCCCAATCCCATTCAGAGCACATCTTGTTCTCAGTGCAACAAATTAGGATAAGCTCTCAAATGGTGCTGCATTGATTTAAAGAATCCATAACCAACCTACTTTAATCCCTTAATCTCACACAGGGGAGGTGGAGAAAAGTAAGACAACTGGAGTGATAGAGGACCAGAAGCACGCAGCCAGGATTACGTGCACACCAGGATTTCAGGGAAAAGTGCAGAACTGGGCACGAAATGGACAATTTAGCTTTCTGATACTCTCAACTTTCATCTTAATAAAGGGAGCAAATTTCTAACCCTTATGATCGGGAATGTGGACAATGCCTGCCAAGCTCTCAGAACCAAGAAGGGCAGCTTGCTCTTCTCCCATGACTAGCAGAACTAGAATAAATGGTGCAGAATAGTGTAAAATGGTATAGAACTGTGCACAGCAACCAAAAAATCCTTGATTAGCTTAATCTGCATAATTTGTATAGATCACATATCTTCTGGGCACAGAACACATGCCACCCCCTGTATGTATCCCTCTTCACATTCGTGCCCCTGAACTGATTTTGCCGAGTGAGTCAGCAGCATAGACCTTTCCCAGGGTTTCTCTGTCCACCCCAGAAAAGGGCAACGACTTCCTCTTTAATGAACTCTCTATTGCAAACACTTCCGGTGGTGGGTTAGGGGATGTGTTGTCAACGAAGGCCTGTGAAATAAAACAGTAAGTATGGAAAATCACAGCAGAGGACATTTCGGAACACCTCCACATGACTTCACTGACAGCTGCTGCAGGAGCTCAAAGGAATTATTGGAGCCCAACTCAGGATACCCATCGTTCAACTTGTGGGGAGGGGGGTGAGAAGAGGGAGAGAAGAACGGCACGTGTGTACCTATCAGTACCAAAGGAATGGGGGGGGGGGACTGAAGAGGGACACTCTCATGAATCGATTTGCACTAAGGCTGCCTGGGTAAACCCCACCTTAGAAGCATAGGCCCAGAACTGGTGTCTCACCTGGAAGGTGGCTGCAGGCAGGTTGGAGATGGCCACATACTGGAGGTTGTTTTGGAGGGTGTAAATGAGAGAAGGCACTGCTAGTTTGAGGGTGTCCATGTACTGCACCACAATGGAGTCATACAGGGAAGCGGCAAACTGCTTCACGTTACCTGGAAAGGGAGAGACAGAGACAGAGACAGAGAAACAGGCTACTGCTATGTTGGCAACAAATTTTTAACAAGGACCCATATTTTTCGTTGAGAAGGGGTTGGAAGAGCCAGCAGTGACGGCTCAGCAGAGCACCCACAGACATCTCTCTCAAAGGGCTCTTTAACACTTTCCTCTCTATGGCAGCATGGGCAGATCCCTCTCATTGTTACACAGCTCAACCACTTCCTCCCATCAGCCTGTGTCTTGTTGAACACACAGGAGCAAAGGTGTGGATGGACAGAGTCACTGCTACTCTTCATACTGGGGAAAGGATGTGAGAGTCATTCTGCCAGTCTTGGGCTCAGGAAAAAAGCAAATGAGGCTCATAACAGGACAAGGAGATCTCTTGAGAAGTATCTTCCAATCAATCCCTTTACAAAGGAATTTATGTTGAAGGACACCACACGTCTTAAAGAAATTGGTTCAATAAGTCAATTGCATGTTGCGTGACAAAAGATTTCCTTTTGTTTTAAATCCTATTTGTTTCAATGCATGACTGAGTTTTTATGTTTTCATAGAGAGGGAATATTTTTTTCCTATTTCTTCTTACCATTGTAATATATAGTTATTTAACAAACATATCCTGTGTTCATCTTTATGGCGATAACGTTCAAATCATGGTGAGCCAAGTCCAGATATAATTACAGACGGCAATAAGTTACAGAAATGGCTAAACTTAAAATGGAATTCAAGATTTTCAAGCTAGCCAGTAGACCTTACAAAGGCAAACGCTCAAAGATCAACCCAGCAAGACTACTGGTGAACACAGAACAATGCACTGAGAAGGGAGTGGTCCTGGCAGGGTCTCAGTTCCCAGAAGTGCAGCATCCCCACCTTGCTTCTGAATGAAGATGAGCAGCAGACAGGTGACTCCCTTAAGGATTTCGGCCATGACCACAGCTGAAGTGGCAAAGAATCGGTCTCCAGGCAGCGTGCGCACATAGCGGATGCTGAGGATAAGGGAGGCATTCTGTACCACCAAGACAGCTAAGCTGATGTACTTCAACTGTCGGTTCCCTGGGAAAGAAAAGAGCAGGAATCAGCTAGGTATCTCATCCTTCACAGGCAAGCTGCAACTACTACAACCCACCTTTGAACAAGAGAGTCATGAGAGAGGTGATATTTGGGGAACATCACCTCTTCCAGCAAGAGCTGGGGATGTCTGAGGAACAACATGGTAAATCCCACACAATGGATTCAGCAGTTCCACACACCAGAAGCCACTAGGACAGACATCATTAACTGAATTCAGTTCAACCCCAACACCAAGTATGAGCAGCTTCATCCCCTCCTCTGCAGTCGCCAAATCAGAGGCATACAGTAGTGGCAGTCCACTTTGGGAAATGTGGGAGGGGGGGAGCCAAACTTACCAAGCTCCATCGTCTTTAAAAGTGCTCTGCACATAAAACCAGCTGCTGATCAGAATACCAAAGGTGTACCATTGTTTGAAATAAGATGGGTATTGTATAAGCAAATCACATCAATAGGCACTGAGATTTTTTAGGATGGAAGCAAGACCAACATTTATGAGATCTTATATTTTTCTGGACCACGTTCTATTGCAGGCTCAGCCAACAGCATGGCTGCTTGATATGAAGTGCGGATCTTAAAGCTTCTTCCCAATCTAATTGGCAAAAGGAATTACTACAAAGAGTAATTAAACACTCAGGCTGCCCCATTATGCACAGAGAACAAAATCCTCATGTAGTTTTTCATATCTACGGATGCAGGTTTCAGACCTCCAGTGACATGGCAAGAAACCACAGTCAAAGATTTCTATCTTGATGTCCTGACATTTAAACAGGATCCTTCAAAGAGCTAGCATCCTGCTCGGTTTGGCTCTGCAAACTTGCACTTCCCATTGCAGCTGCTAGACAAACAGGAAGTGGAGACAGACACACAGCCACATCTTGCTAAACCACATTCCATTCCTTGGAACAGTAGCCACATGTTTCCAGGAACAGAAAGCCAGGCAGCAAGATAGCCACTGCAAACAGAGTCAAACAGTCACCACCTCAGGAGGATCCTGCTTCTGTTTCTGAGATCCTAACAGGGGCCTTTCTCCACACTAGTTTCAAGATTTACCTACCTTTGGATTGCAGACATTAAGAACAGCAGCCTTACTCAATCATATCAATGACTGATTTAAATTTAAGTCCAGTAACCAGTCTCCTACAGTGGGTAGCCAAGTGCTCTGGGAAGTTTACATGGTAGACATGGTGGACACGGTGATGGCTGTGATCTCCTAAAGTTTATCCCCAACATCTGATAATCAGAGGTATACTGCCTCTAAAAATGGAGTCTCCTCTTTTAGCCCCCATGACAAATACCAGTTGGTAGACCTATCCTCCAATATTGGGTTGTTAGTTTACATATATAAAAAAACTAAGCTAGCGACTATCACTGCATGCTCTACTTTGTATTTGATTGGTCTGTGCCCGTACAATAAAGGCTATCACCACTTTTAATAGCAACGACATCTGTACAGTAATCATTAAATTATACTAGAAATTACCACCAACATGGGGATGAAATGCCAGCCACTGGCTCAACAAAGTGACCTAAGATTTCCTCCAAAAGAAATTTTGTTGGTCTATTTTGGAAAAATTAACGGGGGCATATAACGTAGGGGGCCTAGAGTGAGAAGGCAGGCGACCTTACAGGCATTCGTAGTCGTGCAGCCACTCCCATCAATGAGCCCAACTAAAACAGCGAGGGCTCCCTCTCTACCTACTAAAATCCGCTCCCGACACACATGCAGAGTACAATTCCCTTGTAGTTCACCTGACACGCGTGCTAAAAAGTAGGCGTCGTTATAGTGCTGGCTGACGGGCACAGGGCCTCGAGCAACCTCCTGAGAAGGGAGGAGGCAACGCGATGCGTGGATGTGCAGGCGGGGGCGAGGGAAATAGAAGCATGTCCACCTGAAAGTATTAGGAATTTGGCAACTGCACAAGCAGATGCCCTAAACGCTCCCCCCCCACACACACTCCCCTGCGCCTCCCCAGCAAGGACAACTTTTTCCAAACCCAGCCCCACTGCAGTAGGGCGCTCTCTTCAACTCTTACCCCCTGCAGCCACGGGACTCCCGGCGGCGTTTCCCGGGCTCCCAGCTGCTGCCATGGTGGCAACCGCTGGGCAACCGAGCTTCCCCGCCTCAGCCGACACTTCCGCATCCCAGTGGCCAACTCGCTTCCGCTTCCGGGAGAACCGTGAAAAGTCATAGAGAGCGGCACATAAAGAGCCTCTGCTCCATAGAGAACTCTCTTCCTAGAGCGTCAGAGGCCTAGCGGAGGAAGGCGGGACCGTAGCGAAGGAGGGCGATCATCGTAGACTAAAACAAGGTTAGACTGACACCCACTGACCTACCTCCGGGTTGATGTGGACGCTTTTTCTAGAGGCAAAAGAGCAGCAATGGGTCTTCATGCAAGTCAATGGCTGAATTCGGACAACACATTAAGCAACTGAGGGGGGTGGGGGAAACAATCGTCAGTTGTGTTGCTTATTGTGTTGTGTGGAGGGTAACACGCCACTCACAAACTACTGACGGTATGCTATTCCACCCAAATAAGCAACTGAGAGAAACAACTGGCTTGCAAGTTGTTTAGCTGGAAGCCAGTTGTTTAAAGTGTTGTGTGGAGGGGTGAGTGGGTTAAAACACAAGCCCATGGAGGCAGGCAGTAAGAGCGACCAAAGCAGCGGCTGCTACTCTGCTACAACTGGTGCAACTTGCAGAGGCTGCTGGGATAGAACTGGGAGGAGGGAGGGTGGGGAGAGGGGCGGGGGCTGTGTCAGTCAAATGCTGGGTTGACTATTAGTCCACTCAATGCCAGCCCCAACAACCCACAGTTGTGTAGGAATATGTTGTATGGGAAGTACCCACAAAATAACCAACTGTGAGTTGGCTACTCAACCCACCATTGACTAATGTGTTGTCCGAATGCAGCCAACGGAAGTCAGTATTCCAGTCAAAATGAGAATGAATTTTAACACAACTGCAAAATAAATTATTTTCTGACAGGACAATCAGACTAGTTTAAGAAAAGACAATAAAAGTTGCAGTATCGAACCCAGTGCAAAATGAGTAGGGTTTTTTTACCCAATGCAAAATGGTAGTTTTCTTCATCGCTTTTTGATAGAAATGGCTGAAAAGTAACAGTTGCCTGACAGTGTAATATTTCGGCTTCTAGCAGCCTTCCCCAACCTGTGCCCTCCATACATTGGACTATAACTCTCATCATCCCCAGCCAGCCTGACCATTGGCTCAAGGTTTGGAAAGGTTATGGGGTCAATTGGGAATGAGCTTTTCAAACATCTGAACCAGGAGCAGGCAATTTGTGTGTCCCTCCGCCCCCCGTTTCTTTATTATCATGAAATAAAAAACACAATACTACTACAAAAAATACTTCTAAACCTAACCTTGTACATTTCTATATAGAGTTGGTATAGTGTTGCTATACCAACACTAACACCTATTGATGTTAGTAGTCACTGTCATCTTCTGGCATAGAGCTTAGGGTGACCAGATAAAATCCAGGTCAGGGCTCATGTAACTTTAACAGTTGCAGAGAAAAGGGAATTTCAACCAGTGTTATTTGTAGGCAATTAGTTCCTGGTGAAATTCCCTCTTCATCACAACTGTTAAAGTTGCAGGCACTATACTAGAGTGACCATATACAAAAGAAGGCAGGGCCCCTGCACCTTTAACTGTTGTGATGAAGAGGGAATTTCACCAGGAACTAATTGCCTACAAATGACACTGGCTGAAATTCCCTTTTCTCTACAACTGTTAAAGTTACATGAGCCCTGACCTGGATTTTATCTGGTCACCCTAATAGAGCTGCATCCAGCCCAACCCTTTGGACAAAAGTCACAGTCAAGCATGGTGCCCTCTATGCTGATAAGAACCAATCTGGATAGAAATGAATAAGGAACTGGGAGAGGATGGACCCCCACAATAAGCTGTGGGGCAGGCCATCCCAAATCTGTAAAACTCTCTTCTGCCCAAAACAGGCACTGGGCCGGATGCAATTCTATGCTGCCTTGTAGATCACACTGTCCTGGGCGTGCAGGTGTATGATTTGAGATGGCCCAAAGCTTATTGTGGGGCATACACCCCGGTTCCTTTGGCTGTAATTGGCATGTGGACTGTACATCTGCTAACATCTTGCACCAAAAAAAAAAGCATTGGGCTGGATGCAATTCTATGCCATCTCGTACATTCTCCTGGAGGGTTGGGTGTATGATTTGGGTTAGCGCAAAGCGCACCCCAATTCCTTATTCATTTTTATATTACACTTGCTGTTGTTGGCATTGAGACGCCATGCTTGACAATGATTTACACTGTAAACAGGTCACTTTCGGTTTGGCTGGAGCATGGCTCCTTCCCTTCTCGGAACCCGGGAAGAGAACTCAGCAGCCACCTGATGTTTCTGAAGACCCCACAAGAGGATGGCCTGGAGTTGTTGCCCCTATCTTGCCCCACAAAAGCCTGACAACTGAGATTGAAAAAAACACCACACACCACATTTTGCATTGAGTTAGAATAGACACTGCAGCTTTTAGTCTGTTGTTTCTTATGCTGGTCTGATTGTAGCCTCATTTTCCCGCCTTTTTTCTTTGTTTGAAAGTGTTCATGTATTATTTTTCACTGCCTTTACTGGGCTACCAAGGCTTCTGCGTGGAACTGAGTGCTGAGGGAAGTGGTTACAAGACTGTGGATAAATATTGCACTATGTTATAGCGCAATATGTAAAATATTCACAAGGTCAGCACCACCTCCAGACTGCAATATGAACAGTGGACTGCATCACAGAGTCGTTGTAAGCCACTTTCTTTCAGTCACAGTTTCCAATCCTGCAGTATGAAGTAAACTGGTGTTTGAAAGAACAGTGTAATATCTTTGCTCTTCTACTTTGGGGTGGGGGAGAGGCGCCAGGGTAAGAACACGCTGCTGCTGTGATAACGGCCAGGATTTCTAGCCTAGAAGTGGGCAACCTGTGACCCTCCAGTCCAGAGGTTTTGGCCTTAAACTCCCATCATCCCTAGCCAGCATAGCCAATGGTGAGGGATTGTTGCCCGTAAACAGGTGAGAGGTTTATGTCCTCCAAGACCTTCCGTCCAATAAAAGACTCAAGAGACTGAAAAAAACAATTTAACCTTTTATTTCCCGTTGCAGCCACTGGCAAATCAAGAGCGCCTCGAACAAAGGATTTCACACTCTTATCTAAACTTTGAGTAAAAGAGTAAAAAACATCTGCATTGGTTAACGTCACTACAATCTAATAATATTGAACATTATAGGTTTGTGCTCAAGGGATTAGGTTTCAAGTGCAAAGATAAGGTATGCATATATGAGTGAGTTATAGAATATGCTCTATCTGATTGATCATGCAAACAACATTTGACATCTCATAGGTTAAAAACTTTTCTCTCTGTCCTCCTCGCACATGGCATTTCCCATTAATTACTCTTGACAGGAGGTAGATTTAACCCCTTCCATTACATGGAAGTAAACGCAGGCACACAAGAAGGAGGGGACGTTTCTTTCACCAGACTGAAATTCCTTCAGTGCCTATCAGGATCATGGGAGTTCCAGGCCAAAGCATTTGGAGAGCCACAAGTTGCCCACCCTTGGACTAGAGCCTATTGGGCCCGATACATTAAAATATAAATGTCTGCCACTCTACACCTGTCTTAAAAGATGCCATAAAACACCTGGTTGTTTTTCCTGCAACAAGCTAACACAGCCATTCCTGTGGACTGTGTTGATGATGATAATTAGCATTTATATAGTACCGTACATGCATTGTTTCGGTCATCCTGAAAACAAGCCTGTAATTTATAGCACAATCCAATGCATGTTTACTCAGAAATGAGTCCCATTGGGTTCCACGGGGCTTACTCCCAGGTAAGTGTACACAGGAGTGCAGTCATGTATTATGTCCATATCACGGAGAGTGGGGAGGGGAGTCTGAGAGATCCAGAGCCCTACAACAACCTTAGGAAGCTGTAATTTCCTGAAATTTACGCTGTGAAGTACTGGCTCCACTAGATGGGATTGATTGGAGCTGTACTCTAACACATTGGAAGGTTGCCAGGTCTGGGAAAGATTGATATATATATATATATATATATATTCCTAGATTCGTTTTTTCCAGTCATTCCCTTCCTTATCTGGCTTTGGAACAAAGCCTCTTCCTCGAAGCTTGACTTTTTGCCCATCCAAAAGTCACCTGTCACCCAATTCCCCAGGCCTGTGACTAATGCCTAGGACTGACTCTTCCTATACAGGGTGTTGCAACTGGGAAGGGCAGGTACACAAATATGTATGCAGGAAGAGGTGTACAGGTGGATGGCGAAGGCTTGTCAGTGCGTGTCAGGGAAGTGTACACACGGGGAGGGCAAGTCAACAGCCCAGTGACGCTGGTGGTAGTCGTGCGTCAGTCCACTCCTTGATCCTGGGTTGGCATTCCCGGACTGACATCCCTGAGGGGGAATTTACGGGAACTTATCCTGTTGAGTTCATAAGCCAAGCATTCTCCCCTGTATTGGAATGTTCTATTTCCAGCTAAGGGAGTGGCAGTTGTGTAAACAACAGGTGAGAAGAGCCAAGAGGTGCAGATTAAATTATTCCCTCTAGAAGGAGTTGAGCCTAGCACAGGAGTGGGAAACCTGTGGTCCTCCAGATGTTGTTGGACTCCAGCTCCCATTGGCCCCAAGCAACACAGCCAGTGATCAAGGATGATGGGAGTTGGACTCCAACATCTGGAAGGCCACACATTCCTCAGCCCTGGTTTACTGTGCACACCAAAAAGGATGGAGAGGCGGGGGAGTGTGCCTAGGCCCCCAAACATATACACACCCTCCCTCTATATCTACAAAATGTCTGTATGTGTATACACAATAGGACCCTAGTAACAAGCATAATGGAGAGATTACTAGCATGGATAACTGCTACCTATTTGGAATGGCTGAGCCCATGCAAAGTATCTTGCATCTGTCATTGGTGAGCGGGGCTTACAATAAATCATAACAACACTCATAAAATTAAGTAGCTTAAGGGACCTGAAGGTATGTGAGCCCAAATTTTACCATATCTTTTTTATTGCTTCTATTTATATCACCTTTGTTGTTGCAAACTGAAATTTCGGAAGTGTTATATTGTATCCTATGTGTGTTTTTAACTGTAATTTTTAATATTTTTGTATGAAAACCGCTGTTAGAGATTTCATTGTATTCAATAGTATACAAGTACTATAAATAAACAATAAAGTCCAGTACTGGGCAAGATTCATATTTCCTAGGAATATTAGTAAGAGGCTCTTGCAGCACAATCCTTTAGAGATCTACTCAGAAGTAAGTCCCATTGATTTCAATGAGGATTACTCCCAGGCAAGCGGGTATAAAGGTTGCAGTTTTATACTACCTGAGCTTCTAACTAGGTGTCGTGGACAGAAACAGTTCTCTTATTCCTGGTATATTAAATCTGAGGACTGCACTTATAAGTTATAACCTCCTTTTGAACAACAACAAAAACGAAGGTAGCTTAAAATAAAAGAATAGGCAAAAGCAATAGAAAGCATCCATTCAAACTGTAAGTCACCGTAGAAATAATACAGAAAAATAAGAGATAATATTTAATACCCACTACTAGGATGCCAGAGGCCTATGGCCTGGTAGAATAAAAATCTGGGAGCAGTGTGGAACTCCTTTTGGAGGGAATTCCTTCAAATTTCTACAAAAAAGGATCAGACCACATATTACACAGCAACAAGTCCAGCATATATTCAACAGGATTCGGACACGGACACACACCTATAGTTAGGGTGACCAGATAAAATCCAGGTCAGGGCTCATGTAACTTTAACAGTTGTAGAGAAAAGGGAATTTCAGCCAGTGTCATTTGTATGCCATTAGTTCCTGGTGAAATTCCCTCTTCATCACAACAGTTAAAGGTGCAGGCACTACACTAGAGTGACCATATACAAAAGAAGGCAGGGCCCCTGCAACCTTAACTGTTGTGATGAAGAGGGGATTTCACCAGGAACTAATTGCATACAAATGACACTGGCTGAAATTCCCTTTTCTCTACAACTGTTACAGTTACATGAGCCCTGACCTGGATTTTATCTGGTCACCCTAGCTTGCTTACAACTTAGTCTTTCAGCCCCAATCTTCTTGTCCAGAAACTGGAAGGACATCGAATCTCAGGACACTATGAAGGCAGTGGCCACTTAGCTGCACAATGACCCTCTGCTTTCATTTGGGTTAGAGAGAAGAAAAAGCACTATCTGCAACAAAATGTCACAGTGTGGAATGTTCCTCTTCAGTGTTCCAGCCAGCCAAACTTTTCCATGATACTCCATTCCATTCTCCCTCCCCACTGAATTTCCAACCCCAGCAAATCAGCATTCTGTGCCCACTTCACACATTCAGTCCTCAATGGATCGTTTAGAGGGGGCGGGGGTGCTTGGGGTGGTTCTTTAACCCCTCAACTTCTGTTGTTGTTGCTGTGTACTCCTGCAAAATTTGGGGCTTACCCAAGCCTGCTCATACCCCTCTCTTGCGAGTGGATGGTGACACTCAAGCTATATAAAGATCAGCACTCAAGAGAATGATTTTGTTATCAGGATGACCGCATGGGCTAGTCGTGAATGGCTATATGTAGGGGCAGAAAAGGTTGAAAGAGGGAGGATGCAGAGAGAGCCTTTCCAGACAAGGCTTTCAATATGCGACTGTATCATGGAATTTTACAGGGGGTCCAGATCACATCGTTTTCCATTTGTAATTTCCTGTGTTTACCCACCCACCACTTTTTCTATTTTTCTTACCAGAAAAAAACCCGTTAAGGAAGAAAAGACAGAACAGATTAGTGCTGGGATCTCCTGTCTTATCTGTCTTAACTTTACAGGTGCTCTTGTGCCTCTGCGTAACATCTACCACCTTCTCAGTACCCATCATGCGTCTGATCATGTAGGTGCCAAATACTCTGTCCCCTCCTCAGGCATCATTGTCTCCAAAACTATTTTAGTATACGGTACTCCAAGGCAGCTGCTTCAAGTGGCAAATTAAGGGTTGGAGACAGACAGGTTAGGATTGTCTACCTCAGGTGCCAAAATGTGTTAGGCCAGCCCTGATGACCTTAAGAAAGCAAGCCGCTCTAGACACTGTTTATGCTGTTTGAATGTTGTTAATATAGGATAGAACACTGTGAAAGAAATCTAATGTACATTCTAGCCAATTTATGTTTTGCTTTGACATTGGCTGCATGTGTACAAAATGCTAAGCCATGTTTATATTAACCATGGTTTGTTACTTTAGCCATTAACTGTCTTGCAGATAAGCAGACAAACCACAACTTGTTTTCCCTACTTCTGGTTCGTTTCTCTCCAGCCCATTTCCCCACACTTCAGAGCACTTTTATTTTAGCTGCTGTTGCGGAGCACCTCTGTTTCAGAGCAGAGAGGATTGCAAACAAGCCAGGGATAAGCTATGGCTCTGGGTTCAGACATCACAACAAGCCATGGTTTAAACAGACAGACTTCATAAGACAACAACAAACTATGGGTTCTATTTGTTGTTTATAAATGATTAACAACCCATGATTTGTTTGCAGGGATGGGTTCAGGCACAAAACAAGCCAGGTTCCAGCAAACCACATCATGGCTTAGCATTATGTATGAACCTTACACATAAATGTACTGAGGCAGATGTAAATGTCAAAATGTAAATGTACTGAGGAAGAATTGTTCTTCAAACTTAGGGAGTTGGGAGGGGGAGAGAGAGAGAGAGAGAGGCAGGAACAAGAATTCAGTTTCATAAGGTTGTATTTTTATTAAATAGATGTCCACAGAGTTGCTGTTGGACAAAATTTCTTTGAACAAAAATGTCCTTAAAAAAAGACTCTCACACACAAACACAAACACACACGCACACGCACACGCACACGCACACAGAGATTCTACCTACTGGTTAACCCCAGAAGATCAAGAAATAGTTTCAGGGGCTACAGTTATCCACCCCATAGTCCTTTTCACCCCAGAGGCTGGGGAGAAATAGCAATACACAAGTATTTACATGTATGGAGATGTCTGGTCCCTGGGCAGGCCAGAATTCAAACATCATTTGGGTAGTTGAGAGCACTTCCAGCTCAGAGGTGTGAATCCCCTCTTGTCCATTAGTTCAGTTCGCATAAAGGGAAAACACAACAACCTGTAGAACCAGGTTAACTCCTTCTCAGCCAGGGACTGAGTTTGGCCAGCTGAGATTCCGTTGGTACCATTAGCACCACCGCCACCCCATCGCAGAAGGGGAGGAGGTCAAAACACAGGGTTAAGTGAGTCTCTCAGCTGCTGTTGCAAGCTGTAGCCCTGGAGGACACTGGTTTCTGCAGTTCTTCAGGCTGAAGAAGGGGCTCATATTTTAGCCACGGATGCGAGAGCACTTGTTCCAGCGTGGGCCGCTCAGAAGGCTCCGGAGACAAGCACCATTGGATGAGATCTCTGCAGTCTGGGAAGCAAGAGTCAAAGTTAGAAAGAATCCAGAAATCTGGGCTCCAAAACAGTTGCCCCTCATCCCCTATGAGCCTTTTTCTAATCGGAATTCAGACTTGTAGTGATTCAGTACCGGGTAAAGAATGTACCATCTCGAGAAACTCATATTTCCCTTATAAAAAGGTTGCTAGTCCTCAAGACCACCTTCTCCAAACTGGTGTCCTCCAAATATTTTAGATGACAACTCCCAGCATTCCTGACCATTGGCCATGATGGCTGGGGCTGTTGAGAGTTGAAGTGCAAAGCACCTGGAGGCGCCCAGTTAGGGGGAGGCTGTCTTAGGGCTGTGGGGATAAATGGGTAAGGTTTCAGCTATACTTGGTACAACCTCAGAAGGATGAGAAGCTGGGGAGCCTGAGCAGCGTGGCTGCTACATCTGGATGGCTTCTTTCTACAGATGTTACTGGCACAGTAGGAGATGCACACTGGTTCCAACATGAGCAGGCTAACGTAAGAACTGGCCCAAATTCAATTCTCTTGTTGAATTTAACCCAGATCTACCCAATTTAATAATACAATGCATTTTCCTACTCAGGGCTGCCCAAGACATTTTGCTGCCAGGGGAAAGGGACAAGGTGACACCCTCTCCTATTCCATGGACAAAAGCCAGCTGGATTGGCACTTGAATTTTTCTTCGACATGGGGAGAGCATCCTCCACCACATCTGAAAGCAGCAGGCTAGCTTAAGGGGTGCAGAGCTGGCTGCACGGCTCACAGCTCACTCCTCCAACCCTTTGTTACCGCCTCTCAGTATCCACCCCCTTGAGTTGAATGCCTAATTTGCCTAATGATAGAGCCGGCCCTTTCCATCCAGCTACCCAGGAAGACAAACAGCAGAGGACCACAGGCGGCCACTCACCAGCAGAGACAGGAGTGCGGAATTCCACGCTGGCCGCCACAATCTCGTCGTCCCGTTCAAAGGGAATGTCACCACACACCATGTCATAGAGCAGGATTCCCAATGACCAGATAGTGGCAGGGAGAGCATGGTACTGCTGGGATTCCACCCACTCTGGGGGGCTGTAAACACGTGTGCCTGAGAAAGGGGGGGGAACAAACAGGTTATTACCAACATGTAACATCTTAAAGGAAGGAGTATTGATCCTTATTTCTAAAAATTGCATCGGTACACAAAATAAATAGCACATGTGAATTGTATGGGAATATCCAGTCTTTTTGGCCCCCCTTTTTCAATGATGCATTTCCTCCTTTTTGGCAATGAATAAATGCACCCTTCTTCTGGACCAGGATCCAGGCAAGGTTTGAGTTTTGCAATACCAGGGAAGGTTGAAGGGGGCCTGAAAGCGACGGAGGCTGCCCAGTGAATTTTGGGTTGGTGTGGCTATTTGAACCGGGTTCCTGCCCCACCAGTTTCAAACACCAAATTGGCTTCTCAGCAGTTCCAGCTCCCAGCTGACTGCCCCTGGAACCAGTATCCCTCTGCGCCCTCAAAGAAAACACCCAACTCTCTTGGCCCTTACCATCAAACTCTGTGTAGATCTTATCCCGCAGGAGGGCCCCGGAACCAAAGTCAATCAGCTTGAGGTTGCCAGTACGCAAATCCACCAGGATGTTCTCGTCCTTGATGTCCCGGTGGACCACGCCCTGGGCGTGGCAGTGGCCCACCGCTTCTACCACCTGGCGGAAAAATCGCTGGCTGAGCTTCTCAGGCAGGGGGCCCTGCTCCGTCACGTAGTCAAAGAGATCCTGGCAGTGCTCCGGCCTCTCCAGGACCAGGAAGAAGCCCTCGGGGGCTTCGTACCAATCCAAGAGGCGAATCACACTGCGGTGCCCGGCTCCAGAGCACACCAGCTTCATCAGCGCCACCTCCAGAGGGGCCACCGTCCCGTTGGGCTGCAAAGGAAGATAGAGAAGGGCTCAGTACAAGGAGCTCAGGGTGGCACCCACACCAGTAAGAAGCAAGGAACGGAAGCTGGAAGGGGGATAACAAAAGGCGTCACCCCAAGGCGAGTGCCATTCAGGGGCCCTTCTAGAAACAGATGAAAGCAAAAGCCCATCTCTACAACCATCTCAGACTGGGTAGATAAACCTTGCGGCAGCCTCTGAAAGAGAGACGGGGAAGACGGGGCGCCTTCTGGATGTTGTTGGACTTCAGCTCCCATCAGCCCCAACCACCATGGTCAGGGAGAATGGGAGTTGTAGTCCATCATTATCTCAGGGGGCGTAAGTTTCCCACCCAGTCTGCTCAAAATTTCTTCGCAGGGCCGGCTCTACCATGAAGCAGAATGCGACGGCCACTTCAGGTAGCCAATTTTGTCTATCATGAAAGGACTGCAAATGATTCATTGTTTTGTTTATTGTTGGGTTTTTACTGGCAGGGAGCGGGAGAGGAGCTTGTGGGATTTTCTGCCACAAATACCAAAATAATTTGATCAGCCTCGGGCATTCTGCACCTTGGTTTGGTCAGAGGGTGGGCATTTGCTGTTCCGCTTCAGACAGAAAAAATGTCTGGAATTGGCCCCATTACTCAGGGGTGAAGCAGAGGGGGAGCGTGCTCTTCAGACTCACCAGCTCTGCCCATTCAACCACTTTGTTCCTGGCAACATGTTTGATTGCAACCTGTTAAGCAAAAGACAGAGAAATATGAGCTTAAGTTGCAATATTGATGTGTCGCTGGATTGAGCCCAGCTTTTCCCTAGATGCTGGCATCTGGTCATCTCAACCTTCCTATTGACCCCACTAAAGGCCACACTGTATATATTTGGGTTTTAATGTGTACCCATAAAAACATTGTATGTGTACTTATGAAAAACAAGATGGGCATACACATGTGCCAGTAAAATAAACATTAAAAAGAGGCAACCTGTCTTCTCATTTAGAGCAACATCAGTATCGACTGGGCAATTGGATGCAAAGGCCGACTCTTCTCTTCTCAAGAGTTGTGCGTAGAAAAGGGAATTTAAACAGTTCCTGCTTTTGTTACCCCTGAAGAACGAGCAGTACTTGCTCAAATTCCCTTGTCTAAAAATCCACTCCTGATCTCTCACCCAGCTCTCTTCATTTCAGCAGGATAACACTTGGGGATCAGACATCCTTGCCAACTCAGCGATCCATCTACCTGCTGCCCACCCCTACACTGGAGTATACCTTGTTGTCCAAACCTCCTTTCCTATGTTGCCTCCTCCTTCCCAGGCTCTGCTATTTATTTTAGGCCCTTGCCTGCTTGCCTCACTGTCCTTCCTTAGCATCAGAGCTCATCCAATAGCAGCCTCTCTCTCAGCCCCTCCATTACACCAGGGCAGTTCAACCAATCACTGCCCAGTGGTTTCATTGCCATCACCACCACCACCACCAAAAAATTCCCCAGTGCATATAAGAGCTATGCTCTCCTTGGGTTTATAGTCCTCACCCCACCCCATTGCCGCCCACACACACAGGCAAATCCAACACTTGCTCAGTGGAGGCTGGTGACACCTATTTCAGTGGGGCTGTGAATCTGCTCTGGGTTTCAGTCAGAACCCTAAAGGAGCTACCCAAAGTGCTAAACCCTAACCCCAAAGCAGGTTCAGCACCTTGGGCAGCTCCTTTGGAGCTCAGAACCAGAGTGGATTTGCAGCCCCAGTGAAATCTGAGCCATCAGCCTCCGCTGCACTTGCTGCCCTGTGACCTGTGAAGTAGTCCTGTGGCAGCCATCCCATTGCACTGTCTCACCTGTAGCCCATCAGCAATCCTCTGCCCCGCATACACAGTACCAAAGCCGCCCTTGCCCAACAAGCTGCCTCGTTTATACAGAGCTTCATACGATTCTTTGTCTTTGCCTGGAACAAGCAGAGAGGAAACAACAACATTACACGGGGTGGATTTGCATGAGGACATGACCACAGTTCATCAACGGTTCATTATCAAATTAGTGTTGCGAGTTACTTCTTGTAACTTTGTGCGCATCATCAATGCATGCACACAAAACATCTTCCCAAAGTTGTTCAACATGAGATGGACTTGTCTGTTACAAGCCACGAAAAAGTTACCGCTTTGTAAACATGTTTGTACACGTGAGTTTCTAATATGCACATATGTCACACACACAAACTGCTCACCCAGTAGCTTTATTTCTATCAGAGCAGCTCACTTCATAGTTTGCATCACGTGGAGGCTGACTGCGCATCAGTTTCATTCAACCTACATCAGGGGTGAGTAACTTGTGGCCCTCCAGTTATTTTTTCTGCCCTACAACTCCCATGATCCCTCACAACTGGCTATACGAGCTAGGGCTGATGGGGGTTGTAGGCCAAAATATTTGGAGGGCCGCAAAATGCCCAACCCTGTCCTAGAAGCATTGGAGCAAGCAGGAAAAGCTACTGAAATTGACCAGGGAGAGTAAAGTTTTTTTTGTTCCCAGGTTTCGTGGACTGGTACACAGGAAATATGAGTCAATGGCAAAGCCACCCAGATCCTTGTAGTGACTCACAGAAAAGACATCTGCTCTCCCTCCCTGCAGGAACCAGCTTCCCCAGCCTAGCAGAGGCTGTAACAGAGTGCCTGATCTTCCTGGTGAAATGACTCTCTCAGTCCAGCTTCAGAATATACAGGGGAGGAGAGCAAAGATACCCGGATGCATTGTTGACATATTGTTTTTTTTGTGAATGGAGGTGCCTTGCTTTTAACAGCTGAGTAACATGCAGAAGTCGACAGATTGCTAACTCTAAAAAGGAGATGCAGGAGTGGAGAAAGATTGCATCTGTTCAAGGTGTAGATCCTCTGTCCGTTAGAGAGAGGGGAATTTTTAAAGCTCTCTAGCAGAGCGCCAACACATTTCCCCATCTGAGCAGACTTTTACATATACCAAGAGCTAAACCAACAACAACAACAACAACAACAACCAGAGAGGACTGTCAGCTCCCCATACCTCTCGGTTTCATAGCTTATGACAGACAGAAATACAATTAGTGAGCTTCAGTTCCCTGGCACAGTGAAGAGGAAAACACCACCTGCTGAACTTTTGCCCATTACATAAGTGTTAAAGGCACAGGTGCCCTGTCAGGGGGAAAACGAAAGAAAGAATCGGCAACCGCAACCAAGAATACCAATGTTTCTCTTATTTACCCCGGAACTCACACCATAGACAGCCTTGTAAGTTAGCCATTCTTGTTAAGCCAGCATTGGGTGTTTGTTTGTTTTTTTAGGCAGACTGGAGGTGAATGCTAGTCCAGGATGAATGGTTGATGTTTCACCTATGGAAACTAATGGTGAGGAGCCGGTGTCTTGATGGCTGGGAATCTCTCTTTGTTTTTGAATGAGATACCCATCAGGGTTTAGAGAAAGTGACAGCCCTCCAGCTGAGGGGAGCGGGAAGTAAGTGTGTGTGTGTGTGTGTGTGTGTGAGAGAGAGAGAGAGAGAGAGAGGGAGGGAGGGCTGAATTCGGACAACACGATAGTTAATGGTGGGGTAATAATCAACTTTACAGTTGTTCATCTAGGGGGTGCTCCCCACACAACATGGTAATAAATAATCAACTGTGGTGTGGATTAGGATCAGCGCTGAGTTGACTATGGCAGCATTCGGACGACATGATAGTCAATACAACTGACGATTGTTTCCTCCCCACCAGTTGCTTGTTGTGTCATCCGAATTCAGCCAAAGAGAGAGAAATAGTAATTGGCACTTTGGAAGGGAAAATTGAGAGTTTCTAGCTGGAGTGAAATAAATCTAGATACTGAGGATCCGCCTTGTAGGGAAAATTGAGAGTTTCTAGCTGGAGTGAAATAAAACTAGATGCTGAGGATCCGCCTTGTAGGAGTGCTTATTTGCCTCCATTCATACAAACAGAGCATATGTTTGTAAATTAAGCAATTCATGCAAAGATGCCACAAGCCTCTGCTCTCTCGTCTAATAGGAAACTAAATCCAGCTGTGCAGCAATTTGTTCACTCAACCTCTCAGCCTTCGGGAGTGGGAAAGCAGGAGCGCATGAACACTCTTTTGAACCGGCTTGTACATGTGCACGCTATTCAGGAGAGGGCAGCAGAGAGTCACACTCGCCAATTCCCTGAAGCCAGTTCCAAGCATTTAGCAGGCCGCTTACAGGACGACCGGTAACTGTGCTGCTTGCTAGCCCTTTGTATCCTTGCACCACCCTCATGTTGTGGGCATGTGGGCGTACTCTGACCCCTGGCTAACAAGAGAGTCACACCCAAAGTGAGCAGATGCAATAGAGAAACAGGACTCCAGGGCCTTAATATATATATATATATATATATATATATATATATCTCCCAAAGAGATTTTCAACAGGTGCAGCTTCTCGGTTCAGTGCTGGAAGGACAAAAAAAGGGGTGCATCTCTGGAAAAAAATCTGTTTTGCTCATGGAGCCCTATTGCCTCTTTTATTTTTAAGATTTTTCTCTCCTCTTTCTTCAGAAGAGGACTCGCATTAATAAGCTGCCCCCCCTCAAATACATTATACATCACTATTGCACAACCGCCAAAACCCAGAAGTCACCTTAATTGCACCACCTATTTCAATGCAGGGCAAAAACAGGGAGGATGTGGGTGCAATCCTAGTGTAAAAAAGGGGGAAGAGTAGGAACCTCTTCTCCTACCGCTTTAGGACAGCTGTTTGTGTGCATTTGGAAGAGAGAGAGAGAGATTGACTCTAATAAACATAAACAAGATGATCAGAAGCAAAAGGGAAAACTTCTGAATTATTATTAATAATAATAATAATAACATAACTAAAAGCTACCAAATATTGTTGCACCCCTAATAGCAGAGTAGAAGAAGTAAAGTCCAGCAGGCACAGCTTATTATACTGTTGTGACAGAAAAGTGACATCTTCTGGAAATTTTCCCTTCTTCCTAGCTCTTAGAAATAACAGGGAGGCAGTTCGCTTTTGCAACGGTCACCCTGTTTAGGCTTAAGTCAGCCTAAGGGTGAATCAGGTTGCCATTGTTTTGTTTTTACTCTGGCCACATTGTAAAAGCATCTGGGACCCAAAATGTTTAGCTGGGTGGGTGAAGAGCTTTTCCTGGTGTGCAGAGAAAGCAATGAGAAATTCTATGCGTGTCTACAATTCTGGGTGTTGAAAAGCATCTGAGCAGAAACTCTTCATAAGGGGATGCGGTAATATACACTTAAAACATATAGAGAGATGTCTCCAATGTTAGCCCTACTTAGAGAATACCCATTGTGAAATTAATACATTTTTTAAAAAACATATTTTTTACTACAACTACTTCAGAATATAAATCCTACCCAGGTGGCTTGCAAAAATAAGAAACTTAACCATTACAAATAACCATTTTTAAAGAAGAGTTGGAATAACATTGGATACAACCCCATGTATTTATATGGGGATGTAAATACATGGATTGGATCGAACTAGTTGAAGTTTCCCTTTTTTTAAAAAAAGGAGTTCTAAATTTAGATGGAGATTTAAATGTAGGGAGATATTTAGAGAGGCGGTTTAAAAGATGTACGGTGTGAATATAAGAGTGAGGATATACGGCTTGCATGCAATATTAGAAATTTGTTTTTTTAAAAAAGACATGAAAATTTAAATGAATTTAGAGATTTAAATAAGATATGTAAAAGATGTAACATGTGAATTGAAGAAGTAGATGATGGGGATCGTGACTCTTGGGCATCGTGACTCTTGTTCAGCGTGACCCCCGTCCAGACAGAAATGTTAAGGGTTGCTACCGCAACACACCCAAGTTTGTTGGTTTGCACTCCGCGAAAAACCCGAGCAAAAACCAGAGCAATTGGGAAGGAAGGGCGTTTGAATAGCTCTTTCTAGCTTACCTGCCGGACTCCAGGCCACTTCACTCCGTTCTGGGACCATCGTCCTCCTCCCCAAGGCTATAGCGGGCGCGTCCTTCAATTCCGATCTGGAGCAAGGCGAGACGGGGCGGCTAGCCCCAGGCTAGCGCCGGCGCTGCATACTTGCTCGCTCGCCTTCACTCTCCCCAGTTAGAACATCCCCGTCCTCAGCCGACAAGTTCTCTTTCTCTTCTGCCAGCCCGCTACACACTCCTTTCAACGCCCAGCCCCGGACCTATCAGGTAACCCTGGCTATTTGCATCACTCCGCCCACGAGCCATATAAGGCGGCGCTCTTATGCAAACAACGAGCCAAATATAGACGGAGGAGGAAGTGGAAGGTTGGGGAGATTCCCCCCCCGCCCGATTGTGTGTCCTACTGGAAATATCTTGTGCAATTTTTTTTTAACCATTATTATTATTATTATGTTGCGGAAACCGAGCTGCGCACTCACTCGGTCAGGGCAAGGAAGCCCAGTTGGCTCAGATCCAGCTGAAATAAGCCATGATGAGGACAGACATCGCTTGATCCCTCATATTGGACTCCGACCAAAGTCCGACTCAATTCGGTGGGATTTACTTCCAGGCAGCGGCGTTGTATATCGCCCTAGAGCAAGCCTTCCCCAATCTAGTAGGTTGGACTACAACCCCCATCATCCCTGAGGCAGCATGGCTACTGGCTGGGGATCAGAGAGGAGTTGCAGTCCAACACATCTGGAGGGTACCAGGTTGGGTTAGGCTGGTCTAGCAAAAAATTGTATTTGTTTCCTCGTATATATCAAAAACAACTAACCCTTTGCTGCTGAATTATTTGGCCAGACCCAGTTGCTTGCGAACTTCAATTCTTTCTTCATTCTCTAACTCAATGTACTACTTCTTTTCCACCTCGCCTTTTCTTGTTCTTGTATAATAATAATAAAATAATAATAATAATATCCTGCCTTTTTATTCTCTTGAAAGGAACCCAAGGTGGCATACATAATCCCCCTCCTCTCCATTTTATCCTCCCAACAACAACCCTGTGAGGTAGGCTGGAGAGTTTGTGACTGGCTCAAAGTCACCCAGTGAGCTTCCATGGCAAAGTGGGGACTAGAACCTGGCTCTCCTGAGTCCCTGTCCAACACTCTAACCCCTACACGGGCTTTGGGCAATAAATGTTCCTGAATGTGTTGAACTGGAACTATTCAACAGTAATAACCGCCAGATCTATTTTGAGATGAAATGCTCTGAATATTAAATTTAAAACAAGGAAACCACTGATATCTATGTGAAATGTCATGATTTAGTTCCCATTTAAGTCCAGATGGTTTGGATTACAACTCCCAGCATTCCTGACCATTGGCCCTGCTGGCTTGGACTAATGGGAGTTGAAGCCCAAAGCATTTGGAGGGTACCAAATGCACGAGTGGAAAGGCCTGCTGCTCACAATGGGAACAAGAGTCGTGATGGTTCAAGGAATGGCTGCTCCATGAAGAAAAGATTAGTGTTCAATAGGACGCGTGGGGAATACTTTTGGATTGAGGTGACAGTGGGGTGTTTGAGGGAAGCGCTCCATAAAGGAGCAGATGGACTGCTCTGAGCAAGGCCTGATGTTTCAGCAGCAAATGCTGAGCTGTACTAAGGATGTGGATTCACTCAGTACTAGAAGCTTGTCCTTCAGGTTTGGCTGCTTGCATGCCCCTGCTGCACAGGCGAGTGACTCAGTCCCCAATGATCCGGTCCAACCGGCTCTGCATCAGGACCAACGCAAAGAAGTGGTGGATTCCTTTCCCGGCCTTTTCCTCATGCCTCCCATCTCCACCCCAGGAAAAGGAGATGATTAATCTTTGGGACTCGCTGTTGTGGGAATTGTTTGTCCAGAAAATGTCAAAACGCTCTAGGCAAATAGCTCTCTGTCCTACCTCTGGCTAAGTTTCCACTTGCCTGATCCAGACTCTTATCGCCACCGCTGGGGGTTTAAGACCGGCCTCCCACCCACCACCCCCATTTCTCCCTCATGCATTATTCTATCTTCAGTATGAACTTGTAGGCTTTGCTTCCAATTATTTTCTTATACTTTTTTAAAAACCGAATCATCTTGCAGAGCTATCTTTTGATCTCCCACCCTGACCGCTTATAAATGTAATCAAAATCCAGACACCAGCATTACCTCAAGTTGTGATCCTATTTCCATGAACAAGAAACTAGATTTGCCGATGGCCACCATTGTGTCTAGTGCTGGGGTAGGCAACCTACGGCCCTTGAGATGTTGTTGGCCTCCAACTCCCGTCAGCTAGAGTCCAACAACACCTGGAGAGATGTAGGTGGCCCACGCCTGGCCTAGGGAGTGGCCAGTAGGCTATAGGCCCTGACAGATGGTACAATGCACCAGGGCTCTTGGATACTTTAATTTAAAAAGATAAGGCTTGCAATGCGGCACCAAGAAATGCCGGAATCTGTGATCTATATAAATTGTGGAAATTAGTCATGGCAGAGGGATATGTATCTCTATAAAGAGTAGCAGAGCACCAATTCGATTCCTACCACAATGTATCTCCGACAGAGCAGTGATATGTTGCATTAAATTATGGGTTGCCAACCTTTGGCAGTTGGTGGGCGCATTTTGGATTTTGAGAGAATTTCATGGGTGCTCTCACAAAATGGTTGCCATGGGATGGGGCTTGCCAGGGCGGGCACAAAACAGCCATTTCCCAGAAAAGAAAAACAACTTGCCCGCAAATCTAAGTACAAGGCTGAGCTCCAAAACACAAAACTATTCTTTTGAACCCCAATAAAGGAGGCATTGGAGGAAAGCCTTTTCCTTTGCAGCATGTCAGCCTCCCAATAATTAGGATCTTAAAAAATCAAATAAAAATCGGTAGCAGAGGTTCAAGTGAGCACCACATTGGAGACTCTAGCATTACATGCTGGCCTACCCAACACAAGAGATGATTTGCCTCAGGTTGCAGATTATGGTGTACCACTAAAGGGCAGCAAACAACCTGTGTTTACCACCACATGGGCTGCTGTTTGGAGTTTCAGCCTCAAGCCCCCAAATGGCTTGGGATTACCTGGTTTGATCGGACTATTGTTCTCAAACGATGTTTGGGCAAAACCTGGGGCTCCTCAATAAGATATTAACATTCTAAGCTCCAAACAGCTTGGGGCCAGGTTACCATGACCCATCATCTCCTCCTGTATGTACTTGCCTGGACCCTAAAATCATCTTCAGCGGTCCTTCTCCAGGAGCCCCTGGCAAAGGAACTGAGGAAGGTGGCTACCTCGAAGAGGGACTTTTCTGCTGTGGCACCCTGATTGCGGAATAAACTTCCCAGAGACTTGTCTGGCACCTATACCATGCTCTTTCCAATGTCAGGTAAAGATCTTATTTCCCCAGCATTTTAGTTCTGTTGTTTTAAATGTTACCATATTTTAAATCTCTGCATGGCTGCTAGATTTGTATTTTTATTTTCATACTGTAGTTTTAAACTTTAAAAATGTTATATTGCTTTTTAAAGCTGTATTTTGTGGTTTTAATTGTTGTGGCTGCCCAGAGAGCCGCTATTAGGCGATATAGAAATATAATTAACTATTTAATTTTAAAATATAGCAAATGGCAAATAAGTAAGACAGCATATGCCCCTTTCGACTCCTGCTCTCCACAGCCTGAGGGCAATGTTTGATGTGTTCCCAAGTGCCAACTCAATTCATGTGAGGCAAGGGTGAGGTGCAACCGGGCCTAGCCCATGCTTTGCATGGAGAGGGAGCGGATGCCATTTAGAACAGACTCCAGGGCGATCTACAATCTGCAGGGGATTCTGTCAGAGACACGGTAGCATGGGCAGTCTTCTCTGCAGCTTTAAAAACCACCAAGGGACACAAGGAAACCAGTTCAGCTGCCTGGCTGCAGTTGATCAGGGTGGGCAGACTTCAGGTGTGTTAAATCCTTGTTTTTGCAAGATCCACCCACCAGAGCCAAGTGCAAAAAACAATGCACTTAAAATGAAAGAAAAGGGGGCTTCTGTGCACATTCTGACCCAAGGGAAGTGTTTTCCGTACCAGAGCTGAAGTGGTCTCAGAGTCCTTTGATCTCAACGCCCAGTGCTTGTTATCCCCCACTTTCATTTTGGCATGCCTAATTTGGGTGGGAAAAGGCGTTGTTGCTATTGTTAAACAAACAGGAGACAAGCGCCCTTGCTGATCTACTGCAAATTACCCAGAGATCTATCAGTTGATCCTGATCTATCTAATAGATAGCCCACATCAGCAGATTTGCTTATTGCTTTGCATGCAGAGGCAGGTTTGATTCCTGGCATCTGCCTGAAACCCCGGAGTCAATGTTGACAGTATTGACTAGATATCGCAATGGCCTAACTCAGTATAAGGCAGCTTCCTATCTTCCTCTAAGCATCCTTATAGATTCCAGAAATCATGGCAAGTAAGCTTCTGGAAAACTGGACTGTGAGTTGTAGGACAGACTTCTCCAAGTATCTGGACTAGCCCAGCAATGAAAGAGATACAGTACAATATTAGTCTCAAAAGCAAGCTAGCTTGGCAGTGTTGTATGTATGGCTCTTTTCTACAACCTGAATATTCAGTGCTGTTAGCTAGTCACACAGTTGAACACCCCTATATGCGATTCCTTGAATTAGAAATGAGATTGAATACCATTCCTGGCTGCCACGTGTCAGTTAAAACACTGTTCTTCCTTAGAGTTTGTAAGCCAGTCATTCTAACGATGGGTCAGGGAAATCTTCAGAGTCTCACCAGGAGACAAGCAATAGACCGCGGAGATAAGATGGCCAGTGAGGAATGAGGTCCAGATCAAAGGACAGATCAACCAGAAATAGTGTTTTATTTGTCCAACTTGTCTTCTCTCCCTCACCCCACCGTCCTGCCCCATGCATAAACCAAATTCCTGTGAGCAGCAGGGATGTGGGCTTACTGCATGACTGCTGTCCAAACCTGATTTCAAGCAGAGATGCCATCAGACCGCCAAGAACCTCATAATTTTAAAGTTAACCCAGCAGGCCTCCTGGCAGTGGAGATTTGAAAAGGTGAAAAGCATGGCATTTCAGGTGGCTAAGGTGACTCCCCCACAGGGCCGTGCAGGGGGGGCCAGTGGGCCAGTTGGCCTGCGGCCCATGATTTTGAGGGAGCATTCCCGTAGCGTAAGCGGCCCATCGAGAAGCAAGGAGCCTGCCTTGCAGAAACAGCGCAGAAGCCATCCGTCATGAATACCACAGTCAGACTACAAGTTCCAGAGGGCCATGCCGCATGCGGGACGGGGATATATGTGCCTTGAGGTGTTGTAGAACAGGTTTAATATGAAGGTGTTATGTAGAACGGCCATTTTGGTGGGCATGCCCCCTTGGGGCAGCCATGTTGTCCTCCTTTTTTGAAATGGGGAGGCACACACTTCCCATCTGGCCTGGGCATATTACCAGCTCTGCCTGGCCCTGCTCCCCCACCCCTGTATTTTCGAACAAGCCCCAGTTACGACGACCTCTGCCCTTCCCAGCCGCTTGGGCAACCCTCTGTGAGGTATGGCCAAAGGAACGGTTACCATTGATGCCAAGTGTGCATAACCTCCGTTTAATGTATCTCAAATCTATGATTGCTTCACTAGATCCAACAAAGTAATATTTACATGATTTACTCTGCTTTTACCAATCTTGCAGAAGTTGGCATTTCTGGTCAAGGGATTTTAATGACAGACTGGCAGTAAACCAGCACCTGGGTGGGACGCAGGGTCCTTCTGAGAGAGGGTCTCATGCGGCATTCAGTTCCGAACGGATGATAACCAGTGGCTGTTTTCATACTTTTGGGTGACCCTGGGATCCAACCCCAAGGGCCCCCTGAGAAAGCAACTGGGAGCTGCACAGCTAGCCTCCAGCTGCCAGTGATAAGAGTTTCCTTGAAATTATAATGCACAACAGACCTATCCTTCAAAGGAACAGGCTTGGATGTTTTGTTCCCACATGGACTGCAAGTGCATCCTCCCTGCTCCAACTTCTGTTTCTCACATCTGTACAGGGGAGCTGATCACCCAGGTGAAAAGTGGAAAGGGCGGAGGGGGAGAGAGAGAGGGAGAGAAGGTGGTCAACTCTGCCCATACTTTATTTCAGGCACGGAATACCACTTTTAAACCAGTCATCCATGGAATGCCCTGGATCAGTTGTTTCTAAAGCAGCAGACCACCCCCCTCCTCCCCCCTTCGAAAGCTGCCACTTCTGAGCCTCAGAAAGCAGAAGGGCAGGAATTTCAGCAAATCCCAGCTTTCCATGGATTTTGGACTCAGCGTGAAGATGCAAGAGTAGCTGAGTGCCTTCAAAGTGGCAGTCAGAAGCATCTGTTCAGGCCTTAGGCTGAGAGAGTAAATATGGCCACAATGCGTGGGATATAACTACAGTGGTCGTGAGGAAGACACCACACCTGGAAGAGGTAAGGTTGCCGGAGATCCTTCCTTTCTCGGAGTTATAGACCCTTGAGTCAGCCCGCCAGCAGTCCAGGACCTGGTAGGGCAGGTGGCCCCGTTTCAACTAGCCCTTACCCTGGGATTCAAGGTCTATTTCCACTGCGAGAGAGCCTGGCACCTTCCCACCACGGTAGCTGCTGCCTCCGCATGTCAAGAGTCCATTTTGTTACCCACACTGTCTCAGCATGGCACTACTAAGGCCAGGCTCCTTCCAAGGGAAGTACTGACAGTGAATGGCGAGCCATGCCGCTCTCCCTCCTACCGCTAGGCACGGGGAGTACAGCAGAAGAGGCGGCAGCAGGAGAGACCAATGAGCACAGTACCAGGGAGACCGCAGAGGTGGGCAAACGGTCGGAGCCAGCGGAGTCGCGGCTCCTGCTGGGACGTTGGGAGAAGAGCCGCATGTGAACAAAACCAGAAATCACACACAGGTGGAAAGAGAGAGGCAATCACACGGAGGAAGAAGAGACAGCAATTCAGGTGGTTCTATAAACGGACAAGAGGCGGAGCGGTTCCTCAGAGATGAAGGCGGAGCAAACGAAATGGCTGCAAGGTGAGGAGCCACTCCAGTGAAGTCCCTTCGGTTCAGGGAGTGCAGGGGAAAGAGCAGCACCCAATCTCTCTCTCCGTGCCTGAGAAGGACTCTGCCCCAACATCCAGGCTGAGGGAAACTGGCCGACCCTACAGCCGTACTTCTGCCGAAGCCGCTAAACTTCTCTCCAACCGCCTAAATCCAAGCTCGGCCCACCTCCCTTCATCCGCCGTAGGCACACAGTACCCCCGCCCCCTATCCCAAAGCGGGGAGGGCTCACTGAGGACCAGATCAATTATTTCTTTTAATAATGAAAGAACGGCTGATGAAGGGGGAAGCCCAGCATGCCCCAGTTTGTGCGTGTCCCAGCTCCTTGCAGAGGAGGTCCTGTCCCTCTCTTGCTTCTTCCCCCAACGTGCCGGGGGTCGGAGGCAGAGAGCCGAAGATGGGGAGCAAAAGGGCAGCCGAAGGAGCGTTGATCAGCAGCAGCAGCGGAGGAGGAGGGGAGGGGTCCCAGGTATTATCATCCTTCCTGCCAAAACATGCACCTAAGGGGTGTCAGGCGAGCCCAGGAGCTGCGAGCGAGTTATCAACTCTTGTCGGAACCACTGTCTCTGTGCAGGGCGCTCTTCTTCATGCTTTCCAAGTACTCCTGTTGCGACACCGCCAGCACTGAAGCCAGGATCTCGTCGTCATCCCAATCGCTCAAGCCTGGCGGAGCAGACAAAGGGTTGAAGTGGGCGCCGATGGAGCCTCCGGTTCCTCTCGAGCGGAGGAAGCCGTGGCCCTCCAGATGGGATCGGACTCCCGTCAGCCCCAGCCAGCGTAGGGATGATGGGAGTTGGGAGTCCAATGACATCTGGATGCCGTGCCCCTGCTCCGTCCTCTCTCATCAGCCCTTCTCCATCCTCCCCACTCCCCTAGCCCCTTTCCATGCTGCCGCCCTGCCCAGCTCAGCCTCTCCCACCACTACAGTTCCAGGTCCTGCCCAGCCTGCGCCGCCCCAGGCTCCCCTCTGCTCCAAACTGGACTGCCATATGGCTGCTTTCATGTCCGCTACCTCAACATTTGCAAACAAGATCCCGCAAGGAAAGTTGGGAGGAGATTTAATTCCGAGGAAGGCCTCCCAAATGCAAAGCGCCAAACATTCCACTTTCAGAATTTGCAGGTTTTAGGATCTGGCACCCAACCCAGTTCATACAACCCCCCCCAGCCCCTCCCCCCCCCCCCAAGTCTTCACATCTTGGAACTTGACGTGTGTCACTGGGAATTCAAAATTAGAATTTCGCATCATTTCAGAAGCAAATTTAGAAGGGAAACTCCTTTCTGTTCTACCTACAGGGCTTTTTTTATCCAAGATTCCTTCTCACAATGCTTTTCTTTTCCTCATGTCCATAGCCTGAAGCAAGAGATGAATTTCCAGGGCAAGGGAGTCTCCACTTTTCTCTGTCACTTGCATGATCTCTTTGGGGAGGGTTGACCTTACACGGAAGAGATTACTTATAACCTCTTATAGTCTTAGCTATATTGCCTAACTCAGCCTTCCCCAACCTGGTGCCTTCCAGATGTTCTGGATTACAACCCCCATCCCTGACCACTGGCCATGCTGGCTGGGCCTGATGGGAGTTGTAGTCCAAAGCATATGGAAGGCATCATGTTCAGGAAGGCTGAATTAGGCAATGTATATAAGACTACAAGAGGCTATATGTAATCTCCTTCGTGCAAGGTCAACCCTTCCCAAAAAGATTATGCTGACATGAACCTACCCGAACACTATGTTCAACATCTAAGGCCCTCCTCCGAGTGCCTACTCCGAGGGAAGCTCGGAGGTCGGCAACAAGGGAGAGGGCCTTCTCTATGGTGGCCCCCCAATTGTGGAACAATCTCCCTGACAAGGCCCACCTGGCACCAACATTGTTATCTTTTCGGCGCCATGTCAAGACTTTCCTCTTCTCTCAGGCATTTGGCAATATCTGAGGAGCCTGGGTTTGTTTTGGGTTGTTGTAGCGGTTTTTAATGTATGTGTGCATTGTGTGTATGTTGTATGTTTTTGCTGTTTTAATTTTTGTATATTGTTTTTAATTGTTTTAATCCTATGTAAACCGCCCAGAGAGCTTCGGCTATGGGGCGGTATACAAATGTAATAAATAAATAAATGCAAGCGATGGAGAAAAGTGGAGAATCACTTGCCCTGGAAATCTGCATGGCTGCAATCAGGCCACATTACATAGAGTGTGCCATCAATTGTGGAATCTAGGTATTTGAGCAGAATCTCAAGAAGTACAGCGTAAAACTTTAAAAGCAAGTTTCCAGTCCATCTGATTGCAGCTAAAAACTCGGAAGTATATTGGTAGGCAACAACTGGCCCACTTGAGGCCAGTGTCTGAATTTCGGATTTTGCGCTGGAGGATGAAAGAGACCCCAGTTGCAGTGCAGAAGCGCCTGAAAAGCTGGCTCTAGCCTTTGCTTAGTGGATGGGCTGGAACCAGCTCTGCGCGATTCCTCCCACGTCGCTGCTCTTGGCACATGGGGGCACTTACCGAATGCTGTGGGTGACATCTGTTGCATTATTGCTCGGCACTCCAGGGCTGGATACAAGGACACTAACGGAGGGGTTGCTCGGCCACCGCCTGCAGAAAGCTGGCTGCTTGTACCTGTGCAGAGATGGAAATTTAGAGGTGGGGGAGAGTTAGTTTTGCCACAATATGCTCAGGCTAACTCACATTTCAGGATTCAGAATCTGGGATCCGTTACAGGAGGACATCTGAAGACTTGAGAGTTTAAATTGTCCAAGCTAGAAATTCTTATTGTTTTTGGTGTTGAAGTATGTGGAGAACTGACCCTCAGGAGATCTGCATCCCCTTCAAATGCAAATAATATTCAGGGTGCCCCTTGGCAGGAACTAAAGAACTCTGACATGAATTCAACATCCTGTGACTCTCTGCAACAAAATGATTCAAGGGGTCGCCCTAGGCCAGGGGTGTTGAACCTCTTTCAGCCCGAGGGCCTAATTCCATTTCGGAGAAGCTGCAGCCCAGTGGTGGGTGGGGCTGAAGGCAAAAGGGGCGTGGCCAAAATCACAACATACAGTACTGTGCAAAAGCCTTAGGCCACCCAAGAAAATTATGCTTAAAGTTATTGATTTGGGCATTAAGTGTTTATTTGCTCGGAAAAACACTATATAACATTAGAATAAATATAAATAAATATTAATACAATTAAAAGGTAACAGTAATTCCTTGTGTTTTCCAAAAAGTTATTGCTATCTTGTGAGATGGCTAGAAGAACACAGGTTTGTTTCCCAAACCTCTCCTCGAGGCACCCCAGGCCATTCCATGTATGGTTTCATTCCAGGTACTGTATTTGTTAAATTCCACCACCAGCACACATGATTCAACTTAATGAGATATTCATTAGTTGGACCAGGTATGATGGTGGTGGAATTTAACAAATGCAGCACATGGCACGGCTGCAGTGCCTTGAGGAAAGGTTTGGATATGTCTAAGCTAACACAGTTTGACAGACATAAAATCATAGTTTTGCATCGACAAGGCAATTCTCAGCGAGCAATAGCCCTTTCGAGATGCGGTGTTCAAGTTGTCATAAAGAAATTTGAAGAAACTGGGCAAGCTGAAGACAGAAAACGCAGTGGAAGACACAAAAAGCTGTCTGCATCTGATGAACCATACTTAAAAGTACTACCGGTACTACCTGGACAGAAGGAAATCCCGTGAAATGCTTGCTCAACAACTGGCAGAGGAATGTGGCACCAAAGTACATGCTTTGACTGTGAGAAGAAGTCTTACAGGAAATGGTCTTGCAGGGCATGTTGCAGCTAAGAAATCATTCTTGTGGAAAGGCAACAAGCAGAAGAGATCATAGTATGCAAAAGACCATAAAGCATGGAGCGACAACCTGTGGCAGAAAGTCTTATGGAGCGATGAGTTCAAATTTGAAATCTTTGGTTCACAAAGACGCCAATATGTCAGAAGAAGCGTTGGCGAGAAGAAGCACATTGATCCCTGTCTGCAGTCTTCTGTGAATATCATGACTCTGACATGGTCTGGAGGTGCATTTCAGCTGATGGCGTAGGGGATCTGAAGGAGATCTACACTACTGCTTTATAATGGTACTGAAGTGCACTGATAACTCTTGGGACACATTACACACATTCCATATATCGCTTCCATGGTGTTATTTCCTGCTTTTTATTCCACATTATCCAAAATACTGCAATAAATGTCGTGGTGTGTCCTACGAGACATAAATGCGCAAGGGGGATATAATGTTACCATGATGAGATCGTAATGCTTTAACACAAGGTGTAGATCTGGCCCTGGTCAAAATTGATGGAATTATGAATGCTGAGAAATATAGACAGGTCTTGACTCATCCTGCTGTACCTTCAGGAGAACAACTGATCAGAAAAAAACATGATCTTTCGGCACTATAACGACCCCAAACACTCAACAAACACGATTAAGACCTACTTAGAGTGGAAGTCCGGAGATGGAACACTCACAGTATTAAATTGGCCACCTCAGAGCCTCAACCTCAACATAATTGAAGTTGTGTGGGATCACATGGATAGGGAAAAGAGCATAAAGCAGCGAAAGTCAAAAGAAGAGTTATGGCAGATCCTGCAAGAAGCTTGGAAGAATTTACCACAGGACCACTTGAAAAAAAGGACACAACAGCCTACCAAAGCGAATTGCTTCAGTTTTGCAGTCTAAGGGAGGCCACACAAAATACTGACTTGTTTTAAAAACACAAGAAGTTTTTGTTCCTTTTCATGGTATTCATCCTGCTTCGTGTTTACTCCAACGTTATATAGTGATCGTGTTTTTTCGAACAAATAAACACTTACGTCTCTGATAAAGGGCTTGAATTTGCATTTTTTCAGAGTGGCCCGAGTCTTTTGCACACTGCTGTATTTTAGTCTAAAGCTCTCACTGCCAGTATCAATCAAAGCCTTAGGAGAGGTATGTCAGCTTTTCAGAATGGGGAAGAAATTGTGCCAAGTCGCGAAACCACTAGACACTCGATGGCGGGAGGAAGCAGGAACTACTGGATGATGTGGGGAAGGAGGCGTGGCCACCTGGGGAATCCCAGAGGGCCGGTTTGGGACCCTGGACTGAGGTTCAACATTTCTGCCTAGACGGAGAGGAAGAACATTAGTTGCGTTGGCCCATCCTCAAAATAACGCTGCCCCCATTCTCCTTCCTCCAGGGCCAGAGAATGGAGGCGAGGCCTATGTGAGGATGCAAATCCTTCTCTGCTGTGGTTAGATTATTAATCCAGAATTGCGCATGAGTAATGTGGCCCCTGCTCTGCTTGCCCTGTTCCTTATTTATTGCAATGAATGTCCTCCCCTTGCTTTGGGCTCTTCCAGGTCTCATATGCAGAGGTGGTGAAATCTGTGGGTATATGAAAAGGGCCTCTCTCTGGGGTTTGGTGCCTGAGCAGTAGAACAGCCCCCCCCCCCCGGCAGGCCCGGCAAATTCACTTTCCAATTTCCACTTGAGTCCACTTGTACTTTACAACTACACGCCTTGCCTGAGGGAAGCTTTCCCTCTCGGCTTCTGATGGTATAGAACGATGAAGGGCTGTCATTTTTATCTTTTTTTATCCTGAGGTTATGGTTTGTTTGTTTTCAATGCAAACACAGTGTCAACACCCCCAGGCATCACAACTGGAAAGACGGTTTGCGATTGTATAAAGGGAAGTAAAGCGAGGTTCCTGGCCTTTTCTCCTCACGCTCTTTCCCCCGGCTGGCTGCTCTTCCCTGCCTCCCCATCAGCCCTTGAAAATGGCATCCAGGATGCAGATGGCCATGAAGGGAGATCCGCCAACGCCGCAGAATGGCGATGTTGCCGGTGGCTCCGCCACCCTCCCTCCTAACCCTCAAAAGGGAGGCGCGGCATCCGTAGGACCGTGCTGGGCCAGAGAAGACTGTGACGGCGTCTGGAGGCTTTTCTTTATCCCTGCTGCACAAGCGGCTTGGCTCCAGGATAGAGACTCTGGGGCAACTGCTTCTGCCTAGACGGGGAAGTGGCAAGCGGCACCACCGAGCCCTGTGTCACGTGGGCTACCACAATGGGCGCGGAGACACCCGTGTGGCCTGCAAGCATTTGCCACGCTGAAAGGACGTGTGGCCATGCCTGCCTGGTCTACCCGTGTCCCAAGCAGCAACCACGTCAATTCCCCCGTTTGTCCTCTTGGCGCCTGTTGCCCCAGAAACCTCCTACCTCGGCCCCAGGCGCAGCGCAGCGCCCTTCCCCGGCGCTGTGCTCCCCGCTCCGCCCTACACGGCACTCACCCGGAGCGCACGGCGAGGGGGGCTTCGTGAGCGCCAGGGCCGCAGTGCTCCCGGGGGAAGGCGGCTTGGCTGCGTTCAGCTCGTTGTGCAGGTCCGGGTGCTCCGGGGAAGACGCTGAACTGCGCTGACGGGGGGAACGGCCGCTCCATTCTTCCAAGCCGCTGGCCGCGGCCGCCGTGGCAGAGCTGCAGGTGGCACTGGCTTTGCGGGGCTGTTGGGAGAAGGGGGGATGCTGCTATTCAGAGCCACAGACGGAAGTCCCTCGCTGCTCCTGAGCCAGTCTGGCACGAGAGCCCCTTCCTCCCGGAGGGGTGAGCCCCACAGCAGCAGTCCCCAGCGACAGCCCCCCCCCCCCCCGGTGATATCCTAGCAGCCCTCATTCCCCACGCAGGCGAAGGAGTAAGCCGCACCTGTCTGGCCTGCTTTTCCTGGTCCCGCAGCCACTGCAAGTAAGACTCCCTGGCAACTTGCTCCTCGATGGCCTCGTTGGTGGCTTCCCAGTCGGTCGCCCGCTTCTTGTCCTCCAGCATCTGCTGCTCGATCCACGACTCCTCGGACGTCTTGATGGCGTTCTTCATCAAGGACTGCTCCGCGTACTGCACAGAACAGGGGAGGCGGAGCAAATTCACAGGACGTCCAGGCGCGGCCCAAGCCCCTCTTCCCCCCCCCCCCACTTGTTTTCTTGAAACAGCGAAAGAAAGAAGAAAGAAAAAGACACAAGTCCAACCCATCACGGGTATAACGGAACTGGAATTTAGAAGTTGGGGCAGAATGAGATGTGCCTCTGCCGTCTTAGAAAAGCACCTCCACTCACTTCCTCCCTAGCAGGGGGAGGGATGGGATTAGTTTGTTATAAATGTTGCTCCAGCAGCCCTGGATCAATGGCTGGTTTGCCAGCTCCAGGGGAGGAAGCTGGTGATACTTTCCTAGCAGCCAGTGGGGAGGTTTCTCTTGCCTCTTCAAGGTTGGCGTGGAAGTGGCAGGGGAGGGGCGCCTTCCTAGAGCTGCTGATCTCAACATACCTCCTCGCCCTGCACTGCCAGAGCTGCCAGACGGTCACACCTGGAGCGCAGCTGAGGCGGGTGGCTCCGGTGTCAGCAGGGTGACGAGTCCGCTCTGGGTTTCGTTCAGGACCAAAGCTCAGCACCTTGGATAGATCCTTTAGACTTTTGATTGGTCCTCACTGAAACCTAGAGTGGACTCGCCGCCCCACTGACATCGGAACCACCCGCCTCCACATCCGGAGAGCGACAGTGGTCACCATGTGACAGGCAGGCAGTTGAGCAGCACTCTGGACAGGTTCCCCTGCCCTGGGCTGACCCTGCCCCGGCTCATTCATCAGATCAAGACAACAAATATCTAGCAGCCTTGGGGTTGGGGAAGGGTCTTTCTGAGGTCAGAAAGGTGGGACATAAATATTTTAGAAAACATAAAAAAAATAAGAACGCTCTGGTCAGCCCTTCCCTTTCCTCCAGCACAGGGGTGTTGAATCTCTTTCAGCCTAAGGACCAAAACTTCATTTCAGAGAGGTTTTGGGGGGCTGAATCGAGTGAAAGGTGGGACCAATGGCAAAAGGGGTGGGGCCAAAATACCAGCATGTTGTAGCTTAAGGCTCTCACCGCCAGGAACTAAGCCTCAGGAGAGGCATTTCAACCGCTTAGTGTGTGTGTGTGCGGGGGTGGGGTGGGGTGGAACTGTGCAAAAGCCAGGAAACTACCACACAAGTGGTGATTGTGGGGAAAGGGGACAGAGCTCTCTGAGGAACACCGGAGGACCAGATTGGAACCCTAGGAAAGCCGGGTTTGGCCCCGCAGCCAGAGGTTCCCCACCCCTGCTCCACCAAATGCACATCATCAGGCACACGCCTCTTAGTAAGCCATGTTTCTCTCACCCATCAAACTTCTCCTTGCCACATGTTACAGTCCTGCCAACGCCGTGAACTCTCACTTTAGCTGCTCTTTCCGTTTTTATCCTATAAGGCAAGGATGGGGAACCTCCACCTGGTGGCCTTAATCCAGCCCACGGAGGTTCCCCATCCACTCTACGGAGGCTGAGGCTCCTTCGCCTTATATCTCACTGAGCCTCACCCTCTGGTGGTTAATGGGGCTTGGGGAGGAGGCGGGGAGAAGAATCCCCCTTGCTACCCCTGATTGGGTGGGTGAGCAGTGCGTTAAGTGCTTCTTTGACCAAATACGCCTCTATTGGGCCCCTCTGTCAGGAAGGCTTTAGTGCACATGTACTTTTCCCAGACATACCAAAGTTGGGCACAAAGGTGGGGGGGGGGATTTTGCTCCCTCCAGGCTTCCCTGCGAAGCAAAGACAAGCTGGCTCACTTTTGCCAGCCCTGCATCCTCCCCAATGGGAGAAGGCATGGGGCAGGCAAAGCATTTCTCAATGGGGGAAGCCCGCGTGCAGCAAAGCCAGGTGCCCAAAACAAAGTGCTGGGTAGATGACCCACTCTACGCCTTGACAGGGGACCAAATGACATCATGGGGCGCACTCCTGCACCCAACCCCTGCCACAATGTCATTCAGCCCACAGAAGGCTAGGTGGGGGGGGTGTCATCCATCCCCCCACCCTCCTGGAAGGGCGTCTGCAAGGAGCCAGGGTGGGAAGGGATGCTGGCCCCCAAGCTCTTGCTCCGGCAAAAAAGCCCTCCCCTTCCCAGTTCGCCCCGGAGAGACTCACCCCTGGCTTGAAAGAGGGCAGCCCCAGCCCCACCCCGATGGTAGCTTTGTTGGGGTTCACCACGGAGTTGTAATGGATGTTGCGGTGATAGCTCACCCGGATGGGTTCATCCTCATTCTGATGGATGCCGTGGAAAGTGTTGATGGGCTCTGGAAGGGAGAGAAGGCAGCTCAGAAAGATGCATAAGACAACCTGCCCCTCTGCCCCCCTGGGCCTTTGCCCAAATGTTCTTGAAGCCGTTATCCACTTTGGTTGGGAGAGATGAGAGGCTCCTCTCTCCAAGCCCAAGGTCAGAGGGCCGGAGGGCAGGGATCGGATACTGGGGGCGGTGCGTACCTGTGCCGTACTGGTAAACCTCCACAGGTCGGTTGTACATCTCTGCCATGGCCTGCATCTCAATATGGTTGCCGTGGCAGTTGTTTTTCCGCTTCCGGTTGATGTAAGTGGTGAAATCTTCGGTCACGTAGTTGGAGAAGTAATCGGCGTTCTTCATCTGCAATGCGGAAGGGGCCTCGAGGTTAGAGGGCGGAGAAAGGCTCCCAACACAGGGCAAAGGTGAGAGCGGGATGGCGAGAGGGAAGAGCGTTTCCTGGAAAGGGCTCTCCATGCAAAGCCACCGGGGGGGGGGCTGCCCCTTCATGGCATTAGGGGGGCTTCGCTGTGGGTGGCTTCCACGTGTCTGGAGTGACGCTTAAAATGACTCAACTACACAAGGGTCACTTGGGGCAACGTCTAAATGGTCGCAGGAAAAAAAGCAGTTTCCACATAGCCAGGATAATGCAAAATCATTCCCTCAGGGCCAATGTGATCCTACAGGTCCAAGGTTGGCCAAAGTGCTCTCAAGCCATTCACAGATGGTTCCCCAAAATGCAGTTTTCAAGAGAGGTTCCTTAATACAATGATTTGCCCAGGACCGCCTCCTCATCTTTTCTTCCAGACTCGGATCTGGACAGGGGGGAGGAGGGGAGGCATGAGCGTGTGCACAGAGAAGAGAGGAAGTTGTAGTGTGCACACGTTGCGGGGGCTTCAAGTGTGAGGACAGGAGATTAGGACGATTTCTGGGCAGGGAGGAGGTGCTTCCTACTCCGAAGGAAGTGCTGGAAAGGGAATGGGCCAGGGACCTTGCCTGATAAGCTCCAGTGCTTCATGGGCCGCCTCTAGTCACAGAACACAGAACCCCTGGAAACTGCAGCCCTGGATGGCAGGCAGCGGTGGAAGCCGACCTTCGCCGGGATGCCCACCCTCACTCACCAGGTAGTCCATACAGTGCTTCCTGACCACTTCATGCATGTCTTGGTCACCATATACCTGGTCAGCTGCAAAAAAGAAAATGGAGGATCATCATTAGCACAACCCAATAATTGCTTAGGGGGGAAGAAAAAAAAGGTAGGGGACAGAAGCCCCAACAAAACCCTGTTTTCCTCACATCTAGCAGGGCCCCACAAGCAAAGTTAGCAATTTGAAACATCTAGAAGTCTGCAGCCAAGTTAGGTCGCCGATCAGCTCCTTAATGACCGCAACAAAACCAAGTTGGAAATCCATTGATTTCCATGAACCTCCACAGTATGTAGGCATGTGTGACCTTCCTATTCTATACAAACTGTGCCTCAACTGCTTTTCCTTCACACAAACCGAGCAGACGCAGATGTTGAAATTGACAAAGAAGATTCCATCCTTTCCCCCCAGCTCCAAACCCAACAACGCCAATGAATGTTCAGCTTCATTCAATTCAGGAAGAAAAAACTTCCTCACAGGACAGATTGGTTAGAGGCTGGGGAAAGGGCTTCTCCTTACAGCATGTAGCTTTACTCTGCAAGCACCTTCTTCAACACACCTACTTCCTTGCTTGTAGTATACGGTCGCTTGAACTACGATGATTAGATATTGTGTCATAAAAGTCATTTATTCCATCAGAAAAACCTTTCAACGCTAATTCACCCAATAAACTGCTTTTAAGGTTGGAAAAGGAGTGAGCCTATTAGGAAACTGAGTCTTTTCTATAGTTTTTTTCTTCCTTGATTTTGTATTCGGTGGTAGTTTCTGTAACGGCACCCCCCTCCCCGCCACACACACCTTGCTGTTCACACTTCACAGGTCGGTGAAATAAAGCTTTAGTTGAGTAATCTAGCAATTAAAACTTGGGAGCCCCAGTTCCATTATTTGTCAGCCCAGCCACAACAAAGCAGCAAACGAAACTGACCAGAGGCAGCACTGAAACTGACAGATGGGCTGAAAGGAAGATCACACAGGTTTCTCAGCATCAAAGAACGTATTTGCAGATGTGCGACTGTTTACAGGGCCGAGTTGGGGGGAAAGCAACTTAATGCCAGCTTTCAGAGTGACAGAAAGACAGAGCAGAACCAAACAATGCTGAGAAGTGGATTACCCAGAAGGCAAACTGACCAAGGGTGGTCACAGCCTATCAACACCGAACTCCGGGGAAGTGCCAGAATTCCTCGCTACTTCAATCTGCTTATTAGGTCCCCATTTCCAAATCCTGCGGCAAGGAACTCAAGAGAACTAGGATTCAATCTGCAGTAGCACAGGGATCCTGAAGCTTTCCCATGGCGTTCCCCAATGTGGTGCCCTCCATATGTTCTGGACTCCCAACTCCTGTCAGCCCCAGCCAGCATGGTTCATGTTCATTGTAGTCTAAAACATCTGGAGGGCACCAAATTGGGGAAAGGCTGCTTTACGACATTCAGATTCCCTGAATTGAAATTCAATTGTCCAAACTGAAATCAGTCGGTCCGTTTGCATTGGTCCAAGCAGATCTGTGACTTGGGGGCAGCCGAATCAAACGGAAAAGGGAAGGAGCCGAGCCGTACCCTGTCAGGGAGGAGGAATCCCAGGCACAGGGTGTCTGTTCACTAGCTACAAACCCACAGAACCGTCACAAGGCAAGGGCGGGGTGGGGTAGAAGGCTAAGGAAGAGAACAGCCTTCTGTATTGGGAATGGGTTGGGATGGGTTAAAGTTTAGGAAGCAGCTGGCACAGGGGACCGTTGTGCAAGAAGTGACAAAATTACTGAGAAAGCCATGCATAGAACCAAAGCCGTTCTTCGAGCGGCAGATTCCAATTCAATTCGGGGGAATCAATGCATCGAGCTCCTTGGCAAAGCTGTTCAAAACGACTCCACTGAGCCACACGGACCAGTGGGTCATTGTCATTATTATTATTATTATTATTTACATTTCTATACTGCCCCATAGCCGAAGCTCTCTGGGTAGTTTACAAAGATTCAAAGACTGAACAGTAAACATCAATATACGAAATTTAAAACCATAAAACCCGGCTAGCATTTAAAACGATTTGAAACTCTCAGCCAGGCCAAAAGCGCCGTTAAAAACTCAACGTGAGCTGTTAAATGCCCACATCTCCTGCTGCAACTGCCAACAACGTGGGCTTATAGTCCAACCAACCTGTGATATTGGGGGGGGAGGAAAAGGGAAGAAGAGGCTACCCTGGGATGCTTGTCAGCAGCCCTCATCCTGGGACAGTAGTTTGGATGGGCTCACTCCAGCAGTGGCGGCAGGAAGCGGTGAATGAAGCCCAAGAGCGCTACTACCCTGACAGGAGCAAGGCAGTGGTAAACAAATGCCTGGTAGGAAAGAGGAATGGAGACCTGTGACGGTCATGCAAATTCACTAGCCCCGGAGAGAGCACTTGAGGGGAAAGACGAATGAGGCAAGGGGACTGTGGAGATGATGAGCCATGGTCTGTCTGAACAGACAGAGAGGTTAGTAATTGCGAGACAGGTTTGTATCTCCTCCGTGCATCTGGAGCACGGCCTGCCCCTCACCTCTGAAGACACCTGAGGAACCACCACACACGCAAAGGGCACCTCACAAGCTTGGAGATGAAGCCAGGAGTCTGGCTAGCAATGGTCCCCAACCTTTTTGGAATGTTGAGGATGAGTCAGGGGAGCTGTCACAAAATGGCTGTCATGGGGGGGAGGGGGAGGGCGCTTGCTCTTTTATAAAATGGCAGCCATGGCGGCCATAGCCATTCACAAAACCCTCATTTCCCAGAAGGCAAACGGGTGAGATGAAAGCAAAAAAGGAACCTGCCCAAGAACGCAAGTACAAGGGAGAGGTTTGGGCTGAGCTCCAAAAGACAAAAACACCCCTTGGAACGCAAATAAAGAAGGCGCTGGAGGGTAGAGCCTCCCTTCGCAGCATGCCGCACACAGAGCTTTGGCGACTGGGCGGTACAGAAATGTAATAAATAAAAAAAGTAAAAAATAAAATGCCAGCCTCTCACTTTATTTTTTTTAAAAAAAATCTTAATAAAATAAAAACCAGGAGGAGCAGGATGCCCGGGGGGGGGGGGGGGGGCAAAAAAGGCGTCTGTGGGCAAGTTGGTGCCCATGGGCACCATGTTGGAGACCCCAGAGGGAGTGGACTAGCTTAACCCCATCTCCTGGCATCACACAGGTGGCCACTCTAAACTAGACACTGCACTGTCTGCCAAACTATGCAAGAGTACATCTAGTTCCCCCTTTGCTTCCATAACATTTAATGCCTCTTAACTCATGCCATGTCGTGACAAAGGACCATGTTTCCCCTGCTCTCCTTTACTGGCAGCTGCTGGCACAGGTGAAGAAATCCGGCGCACCCCTGATGCTACCGAGACGAGGGGCTGAAGACCCGGTGCAGCCTTCGCTGGCAGCCGCACGGTGCAGCGCAACGTCCACTTTGAGATCTTGGGAGAAAGGCAGGGCTCCCCATTCGCCTCGGCGTCCGCTGCCTCCGGGCGCAAAAGCGTCACTCCCCCGTCGCCTTGCTCCCGCCACTGAACGGCTCGAAATGCAACCGAAGGCAGCTTGATGAAGCCGTGGGGAAAGAGTATTCCCTTTTAAGAACGAGAAACGCAGAACGCGAAAGAGAGGAGAACGCTCCGAAGGTGCCAACGTTGCATTCCAGGCGTGCAGGTGCTGTGGTTTTTCTGGCACGCTACGGGGATTAACGCACGCGGGCGCGGGTGTGGCACAGGAGTGGCTAAGAGAGTTAGGAGCGCCACAGTTCAAATCTACACACACGCCCCTCACAAAATCACCAGATGCAATCCCAAGCAACCCCCTGTATCTCAGCCTCGGGCCCTCCACATACAAAATGGGGACAACCGTACACCGCCATGTACCTCACAGGCTTGACAGAACGAAGCACATGACGCGAACAAGTGAGATGAAAGCTATAGAAATGACATTGCCAGCAAGGAGGGTAACAATTCCTGAGGTTCGTCTCCTCAGTAATGCTTTGACATGTTTCTCCTGTACCGTATTCTAGCGGTTCAGGGCAAGAGCAATCCATGGGAAATCAAAGGTGGGGAGCAGTTTGACTGCACGAGAGTTGAGAGAGGCTGGTACCCCCGTTGCCAGTTTGCCCCCCCTTTTCTCTCTCTCTCTGTCTCTGGCTCAATTCGGACGACACAATAAACAACTGGGGTGGGGGAAACAATCATCAGTTGTGTTGACTATTGTGTCGTCCGAATGCTGCCATAGTTAACTCAGCGTTGATCCTAATCCACACCACAGTTGATTATTTATTGCCATGTTGTGTGGGGAGTACCCCCTAGATGAACAACTGTAAAGCTGATTATTACCCCACCATTGACTATCGTGTCGTCCGAATTGAGCCACTGTCTCTCTCTGTCTCTGTCTCTCTCTCCAGTGGTTCTCCAAGCATCTCAGGAAAAAAAAGAGGCACTGAGGCAGATGAGCTCCCAAGATCAAGTGAAGACATCTCCACATGGGCATATCCTGGCTGCACTCTCAGCTTCCCAGGAAAAAGGAGGGCAAGAATGTATGTATGGTAATCTCTACAGCAGGGCTGGGTCACTTGACCCTCCAGATCTTTTGGCCTACAACTCCCACGATTCCCCACCATTGGCTATGCTGGCCAGGGCTGATGGAAGCCGATGGCCAAAACTTCTGGAGTTGCTTTCTCTGCTGTGGCACCCTGGTTGTGGAATGCCCTCCCCTTGGAGGCCCGACTGGCACCGACGTGTCGTTTTGGCACCAAGTCAAAACACGTTTTTTAATCAAACCATGAGGGCTAAAGCTGCACAGAGTTTTCTTTTTATTGCTTTTATATTTTCTACTGGTTTTAGCTTGTTGATGGTTTAATACATGTTTAGCTGTGCACATTATTTATTGTTTTATATGGTTTGATTTTATCTGTACGCCGCCCTGAGATCCCAATGATAAAGGGCAGGATGCAAAGGTTTTCATAAATAAATAGTAAATAGATAGCTCCTGCCCCTCTGCAGGGACAAGAGCTACTTTAACCCAGAGGGGGAGAAATAGAGCCAAGAGGGCCCTACCCCCCTCACACCTCCCGGGCATGATTCCCAATGAGTTGGACTACAACCCCCATCATCTGACAGCATGCTCAATGGCTGCACTGGTTGGGAATGATGTGATCCAGCACATCTGGAGGGCACCAGGTTGGGGAAGGCTGCTCTAGCCAAACCCTTGCCAACCCAATCCTCGATGTTATGTAGCAAAGAAGGCAGGAAGGGTATCTAAGGAAGGATATCTAGGGTAAGTAGTCAGTCAGTGGAGTGGCGGCGAGAGGGAGAGCTTGGCCTCTCACACCACCCCATTCAGTGGGGCCTGCTGATAAAAGCTGAAAGCCTGGGGCACAGAGGACGGGGCAGGCCAAGAGGCCCAAGGCACCTGAGCCAAAGAGTAGCAAGAGCTTTGCACAACCAAGAGCCTGATGTTAAAGTCTCTGCTGCTTCTCCAACCAAAACAACGTCCTCAGTTTCCTGTTTCTCTTCTTTGCCCAAAATTTTGCAGCGGCAATTATTTTATTTTGTCTCCTGGTTTTCCTCCCAAGCTGGTTTTTTTCTTTCTTTTCCCACCTTGTCTTTCTCCCATCGCTTCTGCTTCAGAAACAGGAAAGGTTTTCCTGCACCTTTCGTAAACGTGTACGCTAGGATGGCTCCTTTTTTAAACTGCCCAAAAGCCACAAAGGACTCACAGGAAACCCCTGGAAACAAAGAGCAATGCTCCAGTCAAACTGGAAACGGGGCTGCAGTAGCGTTACGGCTGAGAGAGGTCCAGCATGGGGAGTGAAGGGGACGCTGCTCCTGTATCACTGGGAGGATCAGCCCAAGACAGTTTGGTGCCAGAGGCGCCAGCTGAAGACCTTTTTATTTTCCCCGTATTTTAGCATCCTAACCCTTTAGCTCTGCCGTTTTGAATCTGTATTTGAAATCTCAACACTGCTGCTAGGTTTTATTCTGGTTGTACTTTCATAGTGTGGTTTTAAGCTTCTGTATTTGTGCATTTTTATTCTGTCCTGTTGAACCGCGCAGAAAGCTTCAGTTATTGGCCAGTACAGAAATGGAATAAAATAAATAAATAAATAAATAAATATCCTCCAGATGTGTTGGGCTAATACATCTGGACGGTGCCAAGTTGGGGAAGGCTGCCTCAAGACATCCCACACACGCCCATGAACTAAAATAAGGCAGAGGCAGGCGCCCCATCAAAATACTCGTTATGCAGCTCCCATCCGTTGCAGAGGGATGCACCCGGGAGAGCTCCTCAGTGGATGGTGCCGCTGGAGGGTCAAACCCCATTGTTCTTGGACCTGTCACTTTCAATGGCCCCCCAAACCTGTCCCCTGCTGCAGCGGCTGCTTCAACTTTGCCTCCGAAGCACACCATTTCGGAGCACAGGATTGGAGCAGCAGCAGCCCGTCTTCCCAGTTAAGAGGAGCACTTATCACGAGAAAACCCTGCGCAGTGACAAGGGCAATGCCTGACTCGTGCCAGTGTAGATTTGAAATGAGCAAGGCTTAAAAGAGAGGCTTGGCCTTCCTCTGTCGGTCTTTGCATGCACAGATGAGGAGAAGCAGAGGGGTCAGAAGAGAACCCAGGGTGAGATAAGCACGGGGACCCTCCGTGATTGTTAATCATAGACTCATAGAAGAGTAGAGTTAGGAGGGGCCTATGAGGCCATCGAGTCCAACCCCCTGCTCAATGCAGGAATCTACCTTAAAGCATCCCTGGCAGATGGTTGTCCAGCTGCCTCTTGAATGCCTCTAATGTGGGAGAGCCCACCACCTCCTTAGGTCATTGGTTCCATTATCGTACTGCTCTAACAGTCGGGAAGTTTTTCCTGATGTCCAGCTGGAATCTGGCTTCCCGTAACTTGAGCCCATTATTCCGTGTCCTGCACTCTGGGTTGATCGAGAAGAGATCCTGGCCCTCCTCTGTGCGACAACCTTTCAAGTATTTGAAGTGTGCTATCACATCTCCCCTCAATCTTCTCTTCTCCAGGCTAAACATGCCTAGTTCTCTCAATCTCTCCTCAAAGGGCTTTGTTTCCAGACTCCTAATCATCCTCGTTGCCCTCCTCTGAACACAATCCAGATTGTCTGCATCCTTCTTGAAGCGTGGTGCCCAGAACTGGTGCCCAGAATCAATCCACAATTTTTCTTCCAAATAGCGCCACGCCAGGAATTTCATGGGACTTCCTACGACAGCAGAGGGGGTGAGTAGATACGTTATTTGATCCCCCCTTTCCCTATCAAGGACCCTGATGGGAGTCCCATAGTTTTACTCACTAGATCTTTGGTCTCAATAGATCACTGTCCCCAAAAGGCTAGTTCTCTACGCCTTTCCCCCTCTGCCCATAGCAGGGCCAGAAAAACAAGGCGAGAGAGGCAGACATGGCTCAACAGTGTTTTGGCGGGCTGCGCACTGCATCACGGGAGCAGGTGATTCATCGCTAACCTCCATGTAAACAAGGATGTGGTTTCTGGTGTGGGGAAGTTGAGATGGCAGTTCCAGCAAGTCACATGGGGCATGGGCTTTTCTCCGAAACTCGTATTGCGGTCACCACTCCCCCTCCCTTTATGTTGACGAGCAGTGCGCGGGCACCTAGGCGCTCACACGCACGCGCAATGGACGTGAAGTCAGAATCAGCGCTCCCCCTCCATGCCCCTCCAAAATATACTCCAGGCAGAATTGGGGCTATGGAATAACTTTGGGCTGGAGGTGAGAAGTTGCAGGTAGAGTCAGGAACAAGGATTCCCGCTCTGTATTCCAGGCCAATCAACTGTTCTTAGAACAGAGATGTGAAACAGACTGCACTTTTCTGCAGCCTGCTCCCTCAAAATCTTGGGGTCGGGGCTGTACAAGAGAGGTTTTTAAAAACAAAATTGTTTCAGAGTCTCACAGCTGCACCACAAAAAAATATGAGTTACAGCACAAACTCAAGAGATAAAAGGAAGTTCCAATTCATTTCGTTTTCCAGTTCTTACGACTTCTACGGATCCCTACCAAGGCTGTTCAAGAACTGACACCAGCTTCTGCGTTTGAGGGCAATGTTTCTGAATACACATGGATTAGTCATAAGGGTAAAAACAGTCCGCCAGGCATGGCTGGGCACCTGCCCCATTCAAGGTACCTTTATGGCATAGGACTAGACCCCCCCAGGGTACTTTTTATAACTAGCTACGGGCCTGCCAATAAAAGCAAGGCCCTGTGTGTCCTTGAACCTCCTGGATGACTTTGCCTCGCTTATCTTCAATCTTAAAACTGCTGAAATTCACAGAATTTCAAAAGTATCGCTGCTGATTAATCGTTCCCATAGAACTGTCAACAATAATCCTTAACCCTTTCTGCCCTAAAGGTCAGGACAGCGTGACTCTTCTGTCGCACGTTTAAAGGGCTGGAAGTTGGTTATGGTGGAAACGGCACTCCTTGTGCTCTTAGCCTTGCCCAGCCATGCAAGTGCCTATAAGGCCATGAATATGGCTAGCTAATTCAATACACTTGGCACCTGCAATAGGCCAGTTCAGTGTTACAGTGGGCCTTTGCTTTCAGGCAAATGAATTCGTTGCCTGAGAGTCAAGCCACCTGGCTGCCATTGGCTTGACTAATCTGATGTCACATCCAACAATGTAATGATGAGCCCAGCCAGTCAGGACAATCTTGATTCGTCAATCAGTGGAAGTTCGTATTTATGTCAAGAGATTTTGAACGCTGGCACGGATCAGTAGCGTGGTCCCTGAGAACAGCCTGCTTCTGCTCTGGAGGTATTTACTACAGTGATGTTCAGAGGGGAGTGTTGTTGCTTATGTAGCCAAAACCTGCATACAAAAGGGAGATATCAGCAGGCTTGGGAGAGTCCCAAAGGACTGCAGAGTTAGAGAAAAAAAATAGAAAAAAGGGGGAGGAAAGTGCAACCCAACGGGGACCGAGTGTGCTCAATACTGGAATACTGACTGGTTTTTGGAGGGAGGGAGATGGGTAACCGGGAAGGAAGGGGAATGGAATGGCATATCTTGAACAGGAGCACCTTGCACTGTGACATTTTGTTGCAGGGCCTGCTATTACCAAAGTAGAAAGATTTTACTGTAGGAGCCTAACTCCATTTGGAGATGGGAAGTGGTTGCAAATGACGGAAGAAAATGTGAACTACGATACATGAGGCAGATACCTGAGCTTCTTGCTACTTTCAAAATTCCCAGCCTCCGTCGAAAAACCCAAAACAAACTGCACAGGGGGAACACCAATTGGAATTAGACAAGAGAAGACCTAGGTGGGATTAGACAGGCAAGGGCAAGAGGCAATACAAGCCAAGGTATCTTGGCCACACAAACCAGGAATGAAGCGTTACTGGGTTGTTAATCAGAGGAAGGAAGGAGACTTGGGGGGGGGGAAGGAAAGGGGGGAAGGGAAAGCAGAAAAGAAAAAGGGAAAGCAGTAGCAATGTCTGTGTGTCATTGGGTTAGTAGTTAGATGCGCTTGTGGGCAAATTAGGGCAGAATGCTGCAGCGACAGGCTGCAGTCATTCCTTTCCTGAAAAGTTACCTCCACCCAGAAAGGTTTTTCAAAACTACTGCACAGACCAAGTTGCGCAGCAGGCTCAGGGGATGTTGTCCGTCATTGTCCGTTTCTCCCAGCCTCCCACATACAGGCCCCAGGTTGGAAGAGTCAAGCTGTACCTATGTTCAAGAATAGGCCAAGCTGTCCTTAGAGACCACTGTCATTCCTCGCACAGACAGGGACCGAAAGCTTGGTGGCAGAGGACACATGGCTTTGCATGTGGAAGGTCCCGGATTCAACTCCTGAAGTCTCCAGGCAAAGGCTTTCGGGCAGAAGAGCTGGCGAAAGCCTCTGTCTGAGAAGAACTGTCAGCATAGGCAGATCTGATAGTGGTCAGACTCCGTATAAAGGCAGCTTCATAGGTGTCTCAACTGAGGATACCCAATACAATCACGTCTTCAGGAACGGGCTAGTGCTACAGGCCTTGATTATGCCAGCCTATCAAACATGTTATGATCTCAATTGATTCTTCTTCCCCCCAATCTCCTATTCCCTTCATCATTACTCTCCCTCCCTCGCCCCAAATCCACACAAGCCCTCTCTCAGTCCCAGCCGTCTGCAGCAGCTTAGCAAATCCCTTGGGAAAACGGCAACAGTGGAGGCAGAAGCCGATTTCTGATATCCTTGGGAGCAATATGGCCACCGGAAAATATTCCCCGTCCCCTTCCCAATACGTCCAACTCAGTCTTTTTCTTCCGGTGGACGTATTCACCAGCTGCACACAGATGCCACGCACAGTCACACGGCAACTACCCTCTGCCCTCCAATCTGTATTAATCTCAAAACAATAGCACCATTCTTCAGCAGGTCCCCCTCAAGGTCCTGCTGCTACGTAGGAGCCCCCCGCCCTCTCTAGGAAACCTGCCTTCCTCTTCTTTCGTTAGCTCTTTTCTAATTGTTTTTTAGGGTGGGATGTAGCAATCTTACTGAGGTGAGACAGTGGGGACAGCCAGTGGCGACAGTAGCCGTTGTAGGAAAACCTGAAAAGGCACTGGCCTTTTCCGCTAAACAGTTTAGAAACACGGCGTAACTGTTAACCACTTTTTGGTTTCCCACATAGCAAAACTGAAAGACTCCAGAGCTACCTTTCTTCCTCCCCCGGCCTTTACCGGCTGCTCTCTGCTCCCCCAAGTTCGGCCTCATCGTTTGATTTCGAGGTGGCAAAAAAGAGCGACCGCCTCCAATTTAGCAGGTGCCTGGGACTGCAACTCCCATCAGCACTGGTCACTAGCCATGCCAGCTGGGGCCGATGGGAGTTGTAGTCAAGCACATCTGGAGGGCGACAGGTTGGGGAAAGCTATTCAATCTGTTGGCCTGACATTGAGGGTGGTGGCGGTGGTGGTGGTGGTAATGGCTGTCAATTTGTTGCCTGCTGCCTGTCTTGATTCTACCTCTCTTGCTCTCGCTCTCCTCTATCTGCCCTCCACAAGAGGCTCAAGCCATTTTGGAGCTGAGCACGTGAAGAAGTCCTGGGAATTCCATTTTCAAAACACTGATGTTGAGTTACCTATGACCAACAGTTTCAGTTTCTATCAAAATACTCTCAGATTTCCCCTACTGTTCTTCAGCGTGGGATCGCTCTTCCCCTGGGCTTTCCAATTCCCCTCTCCTTTTGCAGCTTTCAACACCCACACCTTGTTTCTGAAATGTTTCATGACAGCCCCAATAGCTTATTAGCAATTTGAGATCTTCTCAACTTCACTGGGTGCCTCCCTTTATTTTTCAGAAAGAGGTGTGCGTTTGTAAACGCCTGGGGAAAATCAGTTGTCAGGGAAAAGACAACAGGGCAGCAACTTATGGTCCTCTGAATGTTGCTGGACTACAACTCCCATCATCCCTCCCCGCTGGCTGAGGCTGATGGGAGTTGCAGACAACAACATCTGAGGGGCCACAAGGCGCCCACCCTTCGTGAAATGAGGTGGGGCAAAGTCGGAATAAGGGGTCCTCACTCCGCAGGGCTTGTGCATAGTGCTCTTTTACTGAAAACCTCCACAGAATACTTCCTGCTGTCTGGAACCCTATTTCAACCATATCGTTTAAGTAAGGGCAGAACACGAAAAGGAGGGATGGAAGGGAGCCAAGCTGCCAACATGCCCCAGAACAGTGAAAAGAACATCTTCAGATATTCCTGAATATTCCAGTCCAGCAAAGAGTTGGCTGCTGAAAACTGAATTTGGAATTGAGTAATGTGATTCCTGCCCTATAATGGTACTCCTGAAGAGTACCATTATAGGGCGCCCTATAAGATAGTAGGGTGGCTTTGAGGACAGATCCCCCCATTTTCCTTTGATATCTCTATCAAAGTGCCTCAACCTAGTCAGTTTCTCTGCTATCATTCAGTTTCATTTACCCTGTCTGGAGTAGGGCTTCCTCCTCAGCTGGAAGAGGAAGAGAAACATGGTTGTGTTTAAGAATGCACCGGAAAACATGATACTGGGACCACAAAAACTGGTGGGTGGAGCAGGGCAAGTGGAAAGCATGATTGATCTCTTCTTTGGAAAAAAAAATGAAATTGGTAGCATTTTGTCAAAAACAGGAAACATGAAAAAGGCCCTGGTCCTCTTCCTGGATGTCAAAATTTATGTAGGGGCATGGAGCCATGGTCATTTTAAATAATGGTGACAGGAGGTTGGATAGCAACAATTCAGTTTGGAAAACCTGGTCCTTTCAAGAAGCCTTTGTGTGAATGTAAACATCAGCAGCATTCTGATGTCTGGTCTATTTTAAACTCTCATGTGCATGCAATGCTCTGCACAATTGAAAATTCTATCAAACACCTTGCAAACGCAAATTACCAGTATAGGAAAGGTGGGCTATGTCCAATGCAAGTCCTGTTTAGAGTAGATCCACTGAAATGAATACAAGTTAAGTCAGACTAACACTGACAACAACCCCACGTGTAAAACAGAGTTGTGTATCTGTAGAACTGGGGGGGGGGGTGTTTCAGCACAGAATTCATTAGAACACAAGAAAAGCCCTGCTAGATCAGACCAAGGGTCCATCTAGTCCAGCATTCTGTTCACACAATGGCCAACCACTGTTGACAGGAGACCCACAAGCAAGACATGAACAATAGTACCCTCCTGTCTATTTGAGGGGGAAATGGGCATTTCCCCCTTTTATTTGTCCCCCCCCCTCCCCAATTTTCCCAAAAGAAAAAAATAGACATTTCAAGGAACACTTAAAAACAACAACTCCTATAAAACATTTTCTCTTTTGGAATGAGTGAAATGCTTTTTGAGAAAAGGTTTTAACCACTCAAAAGGTGTGTGACATGAAGATGTTTATGTATGGCAATCTACCAAAGCATTAGGGAATGGTAATTCCTGTGTATACCCTAGCCATATACAACACACAAATCCAAGATGCTTTCTGCACCTCCTAGAGAGTGCTGCGGTCTTCATGAGAGGAGCATACAGGGCCTTCCATTTCTTGTGAATTGCTCTTGCCTTCTTCCGGTGACCTTTGATCTACTTCGTTGATACTAGAAGCAAATATCCTGTATCTGCTGTTCTTTTTCTCTTTTTTCCCCTGGCTCTCATTTTGGAGCAGCATGTCAACTTCCTTTTTTAAAATTTAATTTTATTTCCAAAGACCAAGAGAAACCACAGGCCCTGTGGCGAAGACTTGTCTAAGGAAATGTTCCCTTAAGACAGAAAAAAAAAAAGAAGACTATCGCAAGAGCGGAAGTGACGGAGTTGGGCAAAACTGTCAATAGTAACAGTCATGCTTAAATGGGAACATTTTGTACGAATGGGAGGTAGGGACACAGAGGGCTGGATCCGACATTGCGTGAGTGGACTTCCGCTGGCACAATGGGACTTCCGGGTCCTCCCCTCGCCACTGCAGCCCCCTGCTATCTGTTCCCAAGGGTTCCCTAACTCTCCAAAGCAGGTGTGGGGCAGTACAGGGGGCTACAGGGGAGTGGAGAAATCCATTCTGCTAGTGTGGGGGTGGGCCACTGTGGGATGTCGGGATGCACTGGCAGGGAGGATTATTATTTTTAATCGTCACTCCGAACTAAGACAAACAAATTTAGCGCCATTTTGTCTCCGGGGTGTGGCGGGGGTCGCCCCGGGCACTGCATGTTGCCCACGCCCTGCGCTAGCTGGATCCAACCCAAAAACACGACAGGAGAACCCAACACTATGCTAGCTCCATGGTCCGGAAATAAGGACGCCCTTGGTCACATCTAGCATTGCACTGATGATGGATTTCAGACGGTTCACCCGAAAAGAGACGAACATGCAACATGTAGTAATACCTCAAACAAACACAGCCAGGGGGCATGCCTGCCTGGAAGTCAAGCCTCCGTTCGAGAAGCTCTCGCACAGATCCACGACTGCCAATAGTTACACAACCAGGAGGCATTCTCTGTTTTTTTTTTTTTTCTACTTGACAATGCTGCAAACAGATTCAGGAACGAAACCTTGGTGAGCTCTGGATCAGGGATACGTTTCATGTGGGCTTGGTGCATAAATTTAACACTTGGGATTTCCAGCACCTTGGTAGGTCTTACATTTACTCTAAAGCATGTTTCAACCCTTAGGGCAGGGATGTAGTACTCAGGCCAACTCCAGTTCTTTGGGATTCCCCAGATGCCAACACCCCATTTCCCTGGTCCCGAACACCTTCCCCTCCGCAACCACGGATTGTTTGGTGGTTTCCCAGCTTTTCTTCCCTTTCTAAAAGGCTGGAAGTATTGGCAAAAAGAGCTTGGAGTGAAAAATACGCTGGTATTTTGGCCCCACCTCATTTTGCCTTTGGCCTCCCTACCCACCACTAGAATGTGCTTCCCTGAAATTGAATTCGGTCTTCAGGTCGAAAGGGGTTCAACACTCTTGCCTTAGGAGTTAATGAAAAAGCCTGAACTCACTTAACGAAACCTTAAAAGCCGGCCTGGGAAGAAGAAAGCTTCAAGTACTTGGGGACCTGGAGTTACAGAGCCCCACACAGCATGTGTCCTTCCTCCGTGGCCATGTATCAAATCTAATTCTTGGAAGTATAACATAAACTAATTCGTGGAAGTATAATATAAACCAAGCACATTTATCTGTGTTTTGAATTAATTCTTCATTATTTTTTCCTATTGCAAAGGCAGGTTTCCTTTGCACACAGCTTGGATTTTTTCTACCGCAGAGCCCACACTAGCCCTGAACTTAGCCAAGGCCAATGGTATGATACCATACGTGATCAAATTCTGCTCCTGGAAAGAACTTTTGCTTAAAATTTCAGAATGGATTCTGACTACGTTATTTAGACTATTTATGAAGCATTCAGTGTTCTGGCTAGGACTGGCCCAGTAAAAGGCAAAGGGCCTTCTCTACAGTGGCACCCAAGTTATGGAATTCCCTTCCCTAGAGAGGTTTGGCAGAGTCCCTCTCCTTTTAAGTTTTAGGTGAGCTGCCAAGCCTTTTTTTTTTTTTTTAAAAAACTGATTAACTTTTATTTTATTTTTAATGTTATCTTTGTTCTAGCTAATTTTATCCTACATTCCATTTTATTATATCTTAACTGGATTTTATTGTCTTGTTTGGTGTTCTTACAAACTACTTTAGGTCCCTCGGGTTAAAAAGCAGTGTGTTATTTGCTTTATATACAAATAATAAATAAGATTGGGAGGTGGGAAGATGGCAGGAAGCCTAGGGCTTAGGGAGCTCCCTTGGGGCCAGTTCACACATCACGCAGAGGCAAACCCAAGGGTACATTCAACAATGAGTTGCAGCTCCCTGGTGAGCATGCTGGCGCGATACACATTTGCAACTACATCCTTGTCACACTCCACATTTTTTGACGTGCACTGAAAATGGATTTTCTTTTCATATTTCAATCCTGCTTCTTAAGCCAGAAGGTTGCCAAGGCAACTAGGTGTACACCTCAAAAAATGTGATGTACCATCGAACACTAGAGGTTCCCACCTTGGATTCCAGCTGCCGAAGCAGAGTTGAGATCCCATTCGGGTTGCAAGTCGTTCAAAAAGACAACCGCCGCACGTATTCAAACATTTCTCTGAATGCTACAGGACAAAGCGTTCCTCTGAAAATAGAGCCAAGGTTCTCAGAAAACCAACGGCTGCGTCAGAACCTAGAATCCTCGCTTGCGTACGTTGCTGATAATGCTGAATACAAATGTCTACAGCACACAGGGAGGAAACAGCCTCTAGCCAGATGGACAGAGAGGGAAAGATAAAGAAAAAGAAGCAGGAAGTTAAGACACTGACTCAAACCACTCAGCAGGGTTGTCAGGACAGAGTCCAAAAAGAGACCTCAGATGTACAATCAGGCATATGAATTTGTAGAACGTCCAAAGAAGAATTCCATGAAGCGGGCTGTGCTTCTGGAAACAAGAATTCTGGGAGTTGTAGTCCAAAATGTCTGGAGGGCACCAGGTTAGGGAAGCCTGTATTAAGGACGCCTGTTCTTAAAATGTGTGTGAACAATGCTAGGCCTTACTCCTGTACTGTTCACACACATTTTAAGAACAGGAGTCATTAATACAGGCTTCCCAAACCTGGTGCCCTCCAGACGTTTTGGACTACAACTCCCAGAATTCCTGACCACTGGCCATGCTAGCTGAGGCTGATGGGAGTTGTGGTCCAACAACTTGGAGGGCAACCGGTTGGGGAAGGCTCCCTTTAAGAGGTTTCTTTCCTGAGAGGGTCACATTCATACATCATGTGAGGAACTCCCAGAGCACTTAAGATAGTCTTCCATAGTGCTAAGTAGTTAGCAGAGGACAGAAGCATCCTGGGAAAGGAAGCAAAACAGGCCCAATACCTGTAAGAAACAAATGAGCAAAACAGCAAAGGGATGGAAGGCATAGATACTCCTGCCCCATCCTCGCTTCCGCCCCGATCTCAAGGAGAAAAGCAGAGAAGTTAAAAGAATGTGTGACTGGTAAGTGTGACTGTGTGAACAGAGCCCCGGAAATCCAAGTGCAGCATGGGCACTGTGAAAGTCAATGACATCCATGCTACTCTGTCCAAACATGAAATCCAACTGGATTCCTTTGGCACAAATCCCATCCAGCAGAAATACTCAAAACATTGGTCACTGCCTGCAGAAGGTCCCAGGTTCAATCCCCGGCTTCTCCAGGTAGGGCTGGAAAAGGATCTTGCCTGAAGCTCTGGAAAGCCGCTGCCAGTCGGTGTGGACACTACTAGGCTAGATGGACCCGGGATGAGGCAGCTTCCTATGTGCCTGAGATAAAAGGCTCTGTCTGAGATGCCAAAAAGGCAAGACGCAGAAAAGGAAGGGGAGGGGGTGAGAGTACAAATAAGGAGTCGACAGTAGTTAAGAGAAGGTAGGAAATGGGCTTACAGGGAAGGATAGGCAGAAGAGTGCTCCTAAATTATCAAAGCTTGACTCCTACCCAACTGAAGCCCATCCCCTTCAGAAGCACTGGCCCTTTAAAACTTCACACTACCAATCATGGGGGCCAGAAACTCTTCCCGCTCAAAAAAAGCGGGGTTTTAAAGTAGCAGGACTGGAAAGTTACTTTCTGCAACTATGACGCAAAGGAGGCAGTGAACTACAGTGCTGCCGATACTTGACCCAGTTTGGTGCAGGGTTAGAGCAAAGAGGCATTCACAGCTGTACTGGAATTTCAGAATCAAGGTCTGGGCCAGGAGACCAAGGCCTAGCAGCTGAGAGAGGCCTGCCAAGTGACGCACCCGTTTACCGCTAGTTCATTTGTTTCCCACCGAACCAACAGATAATCACTATTGCCACGAAGATGCTAACTTTGACCCGCAACAAGGTTTTCAGCACCAGACCACAAATAACGCATGCAAAAGTATTAGAAGGACATGCCGAATATACAAGCGTAACAAATTAAATGGCTAAAAAGCAGGGCGTATGGACAGCAAGAAACCACAGGGGTTGGAGGGAGTGGAGACATAGAAGTGGGCTAGGAAGGGATCTCTGGGCCACCTAAGGCACGTGTGGGGAGAAAGTGGATCCCCAGAGGTTTGGATTTCTACTCCCAGCATTCTTGACTATTGTCCAGGCTGGCAGGGATTCTGGGAGTTGACATCCAACCACCTTCTGCCCACCCCTGGCTTAGGGTGTACTGTGAACCCAAGACTGTGAGAACAAGAAGCTGTAGGTCAGTGCTGAGATTTAGGGCTAGACCCCACAGGGTTGCAACTGAGAAAGAGGCCTTGTTTTCAAAAATGATTCAATTTAATCAATGCTGAGAATACTTCGACAGCACCCTTGCCCTCACAAAGAGGAGTCAGAGTGAATGAACAAGAGGCAAGTACTATTCAAGTGCCCTAAGGAAGTCCAACCTCCACCCCCATTCTTCCGGGTTGTCACAGCAGTGAAGGCCCTCTTCCTGGTAACCACCAGCCTCACTTTCTTTGGCAGGGGCTCCCAGAAAAGGGCCACTGAAGATGACCTTTGGATCCGGGCAGGTACACATGGGAGGAGGCGATCCTTCAGATAACCTGGCCCCAAGCCGTTTAGGGCTTTGAATGTTAATACCAGCACTTTGAATTGGGCCCGGACATGAACTAGCAGCCAGTGCATAATGTAATCTTGTTGGCCAGTCCCTGTTAACAATCTCACTGCCCTGTTTTGGACCAGCGGAAGTTTCCGGGCTGTCTTCAAAGGCAACCCCATGTATCACACACATTGCAGTAATCCAGTCAAGATGCAAAGCATTGATGCTTGCAAAGAATACCCCACAGGATATTCCCAGATGACTTCACTGAACCTGACCTTCTGCGTAGTGAAAAGTACCCCACGCACAAATAATGTGAGGTACAGCAGGAGAGGGGAAACTTTTTTCAGTTGGGGGGGGTGCATATCTGTGGTGGGGGGCTGCATACCTGAATTGGGTGGGGGTGGAGCCAACAATGGGTTGGGCCACCCCTTTCTGTCTGCCCAGCTGACTTTTGGGGAGAGACAGTCTGCTCTTGCCAGAGGCCTGAACTGCTCATTTCCCAAGAGCTTTTGAAATAGGCCAAGGACAGCATGAAGTTCATCCCTGGGCTACAGGTTGCTCACCCCTGCTTTACAGAAAGCCCGCCAAGAGACAGAACTAGGCAGGGGGCCAAGAGAGGAGGAACAGCAGAGCTTCAGGAAACCAGACCTGAGCCTATGGATTTGGCAAGAGCACAGACTACGAGAAATAGTGGCTAGCGCAAAAAAAGAGATAACGTTTATCTGGTGGAGACAGAAAACATAATAGGTTCAGCAGAGACTTCCTAGAATCCTGAACCCTGCAGTGCTGATCACAACGATGTTCAAATCCTACAATGGCCAAGATGGGAAAGGGGGAGTGTGACCGGGGCTCTTTTGCAACACTGACTTTGGATAGGAAGAAGCTTCGAGTCCCTTCTGTGAAGCAGTCAGAGCCTCTCACAACGTCAGCCTCTGGCGCTGCCTGTGAGCTTCTGCAATGCAGGAGCTGGGCTAAAGGACAGTGGCTTGCTGGGATTAAGTGAAAAATGCTTCAACGCCCATTTCAGCACCCACGCCATCCCCCCCCCCATCCCAGCCACCTTCCATCCCATCATCCTCTAGGAAACTAAAGTAAGCACTGGCAGGCTAAGCCACGCGTTGGAAGGCGTATGTCGCCTGTTTGTTTCCTCCAATTCTGCACCTACAAGATTCTGTTGGCAACCTGGCTCATGGAGGATCGCCATTTTGTCATGAAAACCTCCTGGAGCCTCCATGATCAGAAGCACTATACCTCTGAATACCAGACAATAGGGGGATGCCGTTGCCTCTCTTGCCTTTCCTGGAAGTATCCGGCTGGCCAGGGCTGAAAATGGGATCCTGTAGTGGAAGAACTGAAAACCTCTCCCAGCCCCCAGTGATGCCCAGAGATACTGCTGTTTCGCCACTGCTAGTGGTGGTGGGGAAACCTCCATCTCGGAAGTGCAATGGGGTGGGGAGATGTCGGGGGTTGGGAGATACCTCAGGGAACCCCAGTAAAAACACTACCCTGGCACTGTTAATAACAGTGCTGGAACAGTGATTCTCCACACACACACCTGTGGTCAAGCTGAGCAGCAGAGGAAAGTGGATAAGGTCCCTACAGCTCTGTGGGCCGCATGCAGCCCGTGAGTCATGGGTTGTGCACCCCTGCTGTAAACAGAGCACAGCTCTTACAGATTTAGAATCTTGCCTTTCTGAAAAAGCTTCACTTTCATCCTCACGACTGTGGAGATGCATTTGAAACTTGCAGGCTACCTCTCACTCCATGTCAAAGTCGTGTTTTCCTATCCATTCATTCAGGGCTCCTTTTTCGGGTGCCCAAATACCCTTACACTAAATCTGTATTTGCCTTGTTAAAAAAAATTACAAGCCCATGATTATGCTGCTCTTGAGAAGAACAGTTTTTGCAGATGAGCTGAGAAAGATTTCGCAGTGCACACTTCCGAAATGCTATTACCTAAAATGGAGTGCTCAGAGGGAAGGCAGGACACGACCCCTTGATGAAAAGGGCACTCTGCAGCCTATTAGTCTGCCCCAACAGTCCCCACACTTATTTCTCTCCCCCTGCTACAAGCAACCCTGTGCGTGCCTCAAATCCTGATAAACCTCAAGCATCAGTTAAGAATAAACCATGCTGACTGTGCAGGTTTATGCAAATCAGGCATAGCTGCTGCTGCTGCAATACTAATTTGTTATTTTTGAGAGCACAAAGACACTTGAGGTTGAAATGGAAAACCTTGGATGCTCCAGAGGCAGAGCATCGAGGCATTCTGCCCTTAGGGCAAACTTATTTGGGCTGCAGCCTCCGGTTCTGGGCTCCCCTCTTCGTAGGGCTTGCTGCATATTTACAAAGGTTTCAGTGAGCGTCGGGGTTTCCCCCTCCCTACCACACAGCTGGGGACTCAGCCGGGGAACCGCATGGCAAAGGCTGCTAAGGCAGCAGGTGAGAAAATAACGGGGAGGCCTGGCCAGAGGAGAGTGCAGCTCCGTCCAACCTGAGAATGGGCTTAAATCCATTCCCCCGAGTTCAGGTCTCCTGTGCTCCTGCAAATTAAGCCAACGTCTATATTTTTGCTTGTTGCGTGTGCCTGCTAGTCTCGGGGAGGAAAAGAGTAGCTATGCGAGGCACAAACCTGGCAGTGTTTCGTCAGTCTTTGTCCACAACCTTTGCAACCCTTAAGGCAGCTTTCTCTCATTGGGTGTTCGTTTTGGACTTCAATGCCCACATGCCCCAAACAGCATAGCCAATGGTGAGGAATCCTGGGAGCTGTCTAGCGGACAGCATGTTGGGGAATGATGCCTTAGGGACCAAAAGCTACCTTTCAAGAGAAAAAAAAAAGGGGGGGGGTGAGGCTGATTCTTTGTATGCTGAATTCTGCACCCAATATTAAAGATACTTCCTTGCGCTGGGATCAGACTGTATTGGCACAGTACTGCCAGCCCAAGGAAGGGAGTGGCCATGGTTAAGCCTGGCAGGGTGCGCTGAAAGGCAAACTTGTACCCTGGAAGGCTAACCGTCACTGGAATTCCTCAAGGATGATTCTAGGGGCTCATCCTTTATTCAGGATTTGCTGGTGGCCTTGGGAAGGAAGGAGAAGTAAACTGGGATGCATTGTTCATGGAGATACGGATTTGGAAATTACGTAGAATGAACAGAATGACCTCAGGCACCAGAGTTAAGGAAACATTAAGTAGGGCAAAGGGCAAGGAGATGCACTCCGGGGACTTAGGGTAAGCCTCTGTCTGGGGACATCAGATGGAATCAGGAGGGGTACCGTAGGATCCTTATCATTCATAAGACAACAATGAGCCGCAGGTGAGGTAGCTGCAGATAGCAGCAGATGCAGGTATCAGGTGCATTAGGCACTTGCAGCAGAGAGAGGAACGTACTCCGAACACAGTTGTCACGGGGCATTGGCTTTGCAGAAGCATCCAATTTTAATAGCTCACACTCAAAAATGAATCCATTCAAACCAGATCAGAAATGAAGAGCTCCTTTCATGGGATGAGGTGGAGAAAGATGGATCTTTTCAGCTTGTAAAAGCGGGCATGACTGGTCACTATACTCACACCTGCTGGAGAGCGGGAAATCAGTATTTGGGAGTTGAAAAGCACTTTGGCTGCTTTTCAACATGATTTAGGGTCATGGAGGAAAGCTCACTAAAACCCTCAGAAGCACTATGATCCAGTAGTGGAAAAAAACACTGTTTGGAAGTATTAGTAAGGAGAGGGGGAAAGATAACAGAACAAGCATCATAATTCTATTATAGAAACCCCCGGTATGCCCACATTTGGCATGCTGTGATCCTCTGTAGAGCTGCAGAATTTACAGAAAAGAACTACTAAAATGATCGGGGGAGAGTCGGGTGTGTGTCTCTTTTCTATGAAGAAAGGCTTAGAAAGTATGTTTTTGGTTTGCAGAAGACAACAATGAGGGATTTAAAATATTATGAATAAGGTGAAGCACAAACATAAGGAGGACATTCTCTCAAGGGATTAACATTCCCGGTCATTCCATGAAATAGATGGGTAATACACTGAGGAAGCATACAAAGCATATAGTTCACGTATAGAGTTTATTTCTACAAAATGGGGCAATGGCAACTAGGTGGCTTTAAAAAGGAGAGTAAGAAATTAATGGGGGATAGAATGATTAATGACTAATTACCCTTGATAACTAGAAATGGAAGGACGTTCAGGCTCACTCTGCTTGAGCAATTCTGGCTGGCCTTTGATGGGTCAAGAAGGACCTTTGCCCGGATGCAGCAGAGCATTCCTTCTGCCAGGGAAGGTCCTTGCATGTGGAATGGGCTCTGCTTGCTCAGGATGAGACAGGGTTGCATGCGCATGCACAGCAGGTGGGATAGGGAACAGCAGGGAGTAATGTGCAGCAGCGCTTGGGCATACATGGACTACCCTGCTTTGGAAAAGACATCAGACTAGATGCGCTTCAGACCCCATGCTGCCAACACTGTGATTCTAAGGCCGTGGCTAATCCCAGGGCAGCTTCCATGGGCACAGAGCATAACCGGACCCGGCATCACCTAAACACCGAGCTCACAGAGACCTTCAAAGTGGGCCATTAAATGGACTGAAGGAACAGATGAAATTGTTTTTGTCTGTCGGACCCACCTGAATTTGCCTGGCTATTCCTGTCAGATTACGGATGCATATCCTATGCAGGGTGGGGATTGTTTGTTTGCCTTTATAATTCTAGTGGGGGCTTTTTGCATGACTCCCTCTTCCAGGACTGTCACAGTTTGGTAGACTAGAGGTCAGATGCTCCCAACCATTTGCCCTGCGACGCCGCACTTCTCAAAAGTGCTGTGTCACGGGACAACTTGCAGAGTCATGTTTTCCTCCGCGAGCGCTGGCCTCTGCTGAGTCAGAAAAGGCTGGGTGTGTTCGCACAAGACCTCTACGGCACGACTTATCTTCGGGTGGCAGCTGAAGGCGGCAGAAGGCAAGCTGCAAACCTTATGCTGCCCTCTGCAGAGAAGAGCTGAGAACTACTGCCTACTTAAGGAAGCAAATACTTGAAGGAAAATCAGGAGAGAGCCTAGAGAAAATGAAACCTTAGCAAAGGGTACTCTGCGAGAGACAATCCATGCCAAGAGGAGCTGCACAGGCTCACATTACTCAGTAGAAGTCTTGATTCTTTTCTTTTCCCTTGAGCAGCAGGACCGTTCCCCATCTCAGGTCCCAGCCCAAGCAGCTTTTGGAATGTCTTCCTTTTTCCAAAGCAGTTTGCCACAAGGCATGGGGGCAGGGGGGAAAAGGAGAGGTGTGTTGTTCAAGCAAAAAGTCCTATATAGATACAGCAGGGATGATCCCAGAACCAGTCAAGCATAGGAAATGATGGCGCCATTGCTTTTATTTTCAATTTAAGTCTTTCCACGCACGCCCGAGTGTGGCCCAAACCACCACCACCACCACCACCACCACCACCACCACCACCACCACCACCACCACCCACATACAACAGGGAGGTATGAGCAGGCTCGAGGTAATCCCTGCAGAAGTACCCCCAAAAAATCTGCAGGGAAAAAAAACTTATGGGGTAGAGGAAAGTGGTAAGTGAATGGCATGGAATATTTACAGACAGAGAATAAGATGACAAATGGATGGGAGGGAGAATGGAATGGAGCAGCTGGACAAGGAGGATGGAGGCAAAGGCATCAAGCCGCACTGGTTAGCGGTGTGTCCCTGAGCCCAATTCAAAGTGATGGTTTTGACATTTAAAGCCTTACATGGTTTGCGACCGAGTTGCTTCACCTGATCTTAAAACCTGCCCCGCACTTAAGGATCTGAAAGGGAGGCCCTTCTCATCTGCCTATCTGTGACAGCAATTAGGTGGGTGATCACACCTGAGAGGGCCTTCTCTGCAGTGGCAGAGAACAAGCTTTGGAACAAGCTGCCATTGCATGTTCGCCATGCTCTGTCATTGCAGGCTTTTAACAAGGACTTGAAAACACCTTTCACCATGGCCTTCTCTTGATAGGACTGCTGCTATTACTGATACTGCCACTGTTGTTGCTGCTGGATTTTATTGTTGGCTTTTATTGGTTCCCCCCCCCCCTATTTTATTGTGTTTCTGTTTCAGCTGCTTTTAATGTTGTAACTATTTTTATGTTTTCACTGCTTTTAATATTTAACTATGTTTATGTATTTTATTGATGTAAGCCTTGGGGGGGGGGGGGGCTTCTGTCCTGAGATGTCCCCAGGACTGGAAATGAAAGCTACCCAAAGATGTCAATGGAGAAATCCTGGATTTTAATGTAACTGGGATCGGGCATTAGTATGTCCCCCACCCAAAAAAATACCCCAAAATGAAAACAAAACCCAAATGGAGGGGGGAAACACCCAAACGAGGACTGAGCAAGCTCAGTGGAAAAGGAATGCTGAATGCTGCCAGAGAGAATGGGGGGGGGGGGGGAAGGGGGGAGAGATGGAACGGAACAGAGTGATTGGAATCCTGAACAGAAGTACTCCACACTGCAACATTTTGTTGCAGGGCCCCACTTTTACTAAAGGAGTGTGATTTATTTCAGCCACTAGAATACAAAGGTTCCTAAGCTCCCAAGGTGGGATGCTGGAGGGTGGAATTCTAGTCCTCTCGGACCAAGGATAATAATTTATTGCTGATATAGCTGTTTCTGGAGGAAAAGCTGCTTCATGGCTTCCTGCAAAAGTAGCCACGTATGGGGCAGGACAGGCTCAGGACAGGCTGCACTGAGATGCCACACATCCCATCCAAGAGCAGGAAGGCACTGTGAAAGAAAGGGCCACATTTTGTGATCTATTCATTAACTTCTCTATGGAAGACAGTCATTCAGCACATTTTAGATGTGGGAAGTGCTTCAGAACCTCTGAACCCCCACCTTCTGGTGAGAGGTCATAATTGCTCTTTTATTTGACATTTCTAGCTTGCACCAGCGTAAAGGTAAGAACGCTTCAATTAAGGGATGACTGGGGTCCCTTTAGACATCGCAGCAGCAGCAACACTTCCATAGGTTTATCTACAGAACTAATGTAAAATTTAAGGGCTCACACGGGAGGGAAGGGACCACTAACAGAGCTCCTGACCACCCAACTGTCTTCCAATCCTAGCGGGGCAAGGGTTAAGTGGAAAGGACCCACATGCTTGGCTTCACCTATGTAGCAGCAAGTCTTTAAACATTAAGAAGCTCAGTGGGAGGAACTCCTGGGAAATGGGTGCCCACACTACCGCTGTAATGCCAACAGGGCACCCCAGCAGATGGGTTATCACTAATGCTCAGCATCTGCCTGCCTTTATTTAACTTGTGACCCTCCAGAAGTCTTAATCTACAACTTCCATGATCCATCACTACCGGCTAGGGCTGATGGGTGTTGCAGACCAAAACATCAGGACAGCCACACTTTGCCCATGCCTGACTTGAGGCCAGGTAGGAAATTAACCCCTTCCCCAACCTCTCCGCACACACCTCCCCATCACACTCGTAAGTGGCGGAGGGGAGGGGTTGCCCCTTCCTTTGTAACATGCAACTTATCTCCCTTGCGCGACTCATTTGGAGCTTTGTCGCATGACTCATGTGGAGCTTTGTTGTTGCTGTTGTTTGCGTACTCTTGGGGGAGAATTCATAGGCTTTGCATGTAAAGGTCCCAGGTTCAGTCTCTGGCATCTGCACTCCTAAAGGAGGTCAGGTAGCAACAGCTGGGAAAGACCTCAGCCCAGGACCTTGGAGAGAGCTGCCTGGCAGAGTAGGCAACAGTGGGCTAGGCAAACTGAATCAATGGCTTGACAGTAGAGGGTAGGTTATTGGGGTGGGGGTGGGTGAAGGGTCCTGCCTTGCAGCACAGAACTGATCCCTTCCAACACCATGATTCTAAATATAAAATACGCATTTCAAAAAACAATGATTTGAAGCTGTGAAATGTGGCGACAAATCTGGTAGCTAACATGTGCTCCTGAGAGTACATTACATCAGTGCCTGTAAGTCTGCAGAATTTTAAATGCTTGAGATACTCTGGAGAGTGACATGGAAAGAGGTATCCTCAAGGGTTCTTCCCCAGCAATTCCAGAACCACACTGTGGCTTATTAAACCAGGATTCTTGGCTAACCATTACATGCCAATGTGACCAGTGAGTCAAGAATGCAGCAAAGCTGAAGCTATATAAAATGGAGTTTGAGAGATGGCAAACTTGCCCGAATTCATGTCAAGTGTATAGCCATGGTGCAATCTGAATCCAAGCACACCAATTTTTCAAAGACTGGGTTCGGACAACCACAACAGGAGAAGAAGCCATCAAGCACATGACTGCCGTTTGCATAATCCCCGGTAATGCAGTCCGGGTTGACATGTCCTCCGACCTGGTGCGCAGTGGGCTTCGGGTGGCTTCGTACCCACCCTAAAACCCATGACGTTCAGTAGAGGTTGTGGGGTGATACAAAGCCACCCACGCCACATGCCAGCTTCAGACGACACACCAACCCGCACTGCACTGCTGGGTATTACGCAAATGGAGGTTGCATGCACAACATGCGGGGGCGAGGAGAGAAGCCACGATGGCCTCTTTTCCCATCACAATCAACTCAACACACCCAAAGAGTGCCCAGTCCTGGATGGGTCTCTTTATTGTCTTTGCTCAAATTGTGCCTGTTCTAGATTTAACTGTACTGCGGTTAGGCTAATGGCTATCATAGAACTTTTTATTTTGTGGAGGGAGAGTATCTGGGTGTTTACAATTATTATTATTATTATTATTATTAATTCAATTTATACCCCACCTATATACAGAATACCCTATGCAGCAACACATACACATACACAATCATACACACACATACACAGAGTTATTTAAAGCACCATTAACAGATCCATATTTTTTTAAAAACCAAGACGGGCAAGGTTTCCATGATTTGACACATTTCCCCTTGCTATGCACGTAGCTCAAGACAGGCTCGACACCTTCTAGGTAGAAATGAGGTTTTACTGAGAAAACTCAGATCATGAGTAGCAAAGTGGTCAGCGCCCTCACCACCGCTATCTAGCCGGAAATTTCTTCTGCAGTCTACTTCTTGTAAGAGCAACGGGGTCAGCGTCCTTTCTAGTAAGTGCATTTCAGTTGCGGGAAAGGAGAGACGAACAAAAGAGTATTTCCTCCCTACCAAAGGGTAGTCCCCAGGTAGGAAGTTTCAAACCTCAGATGTCTATGAGAATCAAAGCTGTGCTAAGAATTCCAAAAGGGCTGCTTCAGAAAGCATTTCAGACATTTAGGGGCATCCCACAATCAGCCCGCCTTTTTGGGGGGGTGTACATAGTAATGTACACAATAACATAAGAAAAATGAGAGATTCCTATCCTGATGAACTTATACCATATTTCATCGAATCTAAGATGCCATCGAATCTAAGGCGCACCTTAATTTCAGGGCCACCAATAGGTAAAAAGCTTTGCGGTGATTCTAAGATGTACCCCAATTTCAGACACGTTTATATTTGAAAAAAAGTGCATCTTAGAATCGAAGAAATACGGTAGGTGGTAGCAGGGCCCAGGCGAGGGAGGAGTGGCGGCAGTGGCAGCGAGTAGGAAGAAGCGGGAAGGGAGGGGGAGGGAAGGGCGCGGAGAGCCGGGCAGAGGCAGCGGCCGTGGCAACGAAGGACCGCGTGCGCCCCCCCCCCAGCGACTCGGCCTCCCCACTCACCTCCATTGCCGCCCCGGTCCTCGCTGTCAGCAGCGCTTGCAGCGGCCTCCCCGGCCTGGAAACGCGGCGTTACTACAAAGTAGGGGCAGGAAGTCCTCAACAGGGCGCATCGAGGACTTCCTGCCCCTACTTTGCAGTAATGCCATGTTTCCAGGCCTGGGAGGCCGCTGCCAGCAGCGCTGGCAGCAATGACCAGGGCAGCAATGGAGGTGAGTGGGAAGGCCGAGTCGCTGGGGGGGGCACATGTGGGCCCTCGCTGCCACGGCCACTGCCTCCGTCCGGCTCTCCGCGCCTTTCCCTTCCTGCTTTTTGCTTCTTCCTCCTCGCCGCCGCCACTCCTCCCTCCCTTCCTCACCCGCCCCGCTCTTTCTCTCTCACCCTTTCCTGGGATTTGGCAGCAGCGGCGGCAGCAGTAGAGAAAGTCTGGAAATACAGCGTTTCCACGAAGTAGGCTGTGATCCCGCGCGCTGGCGGCGAGGACCAGGGCGCGATGGAGGTGAGTGGGGAGGCCGAGTCGCTGGGGGGGGCATGCAAAGCCCCTTTGTGAAGGCTTTATGGGTGGGTGGGTGTATCCCAAACCCATTCCAGCGCTCGAGAAATCCGGCAAATCTAAGACGCCATCGATTCTAAGACACACACCATTTTTACAGAGGTAAATATGGGGAAAAAAGTGCATCTTAGAATCGAGGAAATACAGTAGTCGAGGTTTTTAGCAGCAGTGTGCAGAGTGAGACAGACAGAAGCAAAGATCACAGAGGAAGAATGGATATGAATGCACTATATTCTGAAGTTTCTGAAGAAGGGGGAGACTAAAGGGTTAAGCCAAAGGCTTTTTGAGAGGGAAGTGGTATCATATAGATGTTTTGGGAAGGAGTTCCAGGCCAGAGGGAAATACCAAACCCAGAGGCCTCTGCTCAGTCCTCCTCCTCAATCTTTCTGCCGTCTTTGATTCAGTTGACCTACTCTCTCCTGCTTGATTAGCTTCATGCCCTAGATGTGATACTGTCCTTAAGCTGGTCCTCTTCCTATCTGTCTAATCACTCTTGTGGTGTCTCCATAGGGGACAATCTTCCTCCATTTTTCCCTTTCTTTGCTGGGGTCCCTACTTAACCTGAGATGACAATGATGCCTTTAATTCTGCCCGGTCATCATCTAAATTAGCCCTCTCCAACCTGCTGCCCTCTGGATGTGTTGGACTGCAATTCCCATTATTCCTAGCCAAGGGTCATGCTACAATAGGAGCTTTTTAGAAGCCCGAGTTCTAAATGCTTCTACCTGCTGCCAACACCTCCTCTCATTCTAATCTTGTGTCTTTTCACCTCACAGGAACCTTACTCTGTGACCTCTATAGCCCCACCCAACCACAAACATTCCTGTTTTATCCACCCTGATTTTCAGATGCGGCAGATCCATCACTTCCACTCATTTCAAAATGAAAATCTCTCACCTTGAGTGCTCACAACACATATGTACCATCCCCCTGGCTGAAGATGTCCTTCACAGACAGATATCCAACAGCAGGTATTAACTACCATAATGGCATTCAACTTCCAATATCATCAAGCAGGAAGGCAATGGAGGTGGGGGGGGGGGCATGGGAGGGGGGAACTCAGGAGCCACCACCATTTTCTAGGAGCCAGATGAGAGAGAGACCTGAGCTTGCCAGAGCAAGAAGGAATCTTTTTCTCATGGGTATATTGGTGTTCATATTCCACTCCAAGCCACAACCTGGCTCCCAATTCTGGCTGACAGGTCACGTGCACCTCAGCCTGATTGATGTATACTAGGGATGAGGAACACGTGGCCCTCCAGTTGCTGCTGGACTGCAACTCCCATCAGCATAGCCAATGGTGAGGAATGCTGGGTGTTGCAGCCCAGCAACATCTGGAGGACCACCCATTCCCCACCCATGACGTAAACCAAAGTTCACTGAAAACGAGATGGGAAAGGAGCGGCTTAGGGAAGAAGCGAGGAAAAGCTAGCAGCAACCAGGCCCTACAAGCAGCAGCACCCCCAGGAGGAGGAGGAGGCTTCCAACGTGTCAGTTGCCAGGCCCAATTTTCATGTGCCTTTACCGGGCATTGAGATTCTCGAGATCCCAATAGTTGCCAAGGACTAAATTCTGGCCAATCAAGTCAATGGTCACCTCTTAAACAACGAGATCTAGTATAATGGGTCAAATCCTGCACCTCATATTCTGCAAATTTTTAGTCTTAGCATTTGCAGGGCTACCGAGGGGAATGGGGGAGGGGGGAGAATTTGTTTCCGCTCTAGTGCCGCCTGCTGCCCAATCTCTAAAAGGAAGACCCGTCAGCAGGCAGGACTTACCCACAGCCCGGAACAAGCAGGCCCCATCTTCCTTCATCTGTTTTATGATGAACCCTTTCTTCTCTCTCAGCGCCTTCTCGAACCTGTGTTCCTGCTGGTGACAGGAGGGGCAGATGTCAGCAAGTTAGACGGCATCCCCATCCCACAAACTAGGGACGGCAGCAGATCCTCCTTTCTCTCCAGCTCCACACATGACAACCCCACAAATGGAGTCCCAAGCTTGACGATCCACACTGGAGAAGAAAGTCTGGATTTCCCCACACATGGCTCCACTGCCCCCTGGAGGCTGATCCGTATAAAGAGATGGACATCTTTACAGCTCCTGAACTTATCAATGGAGACACCGCGGGTTGATTCCTGTGGGATGACGCTGGTGGGGATGCAGGTGTGTGGGGTGCGTGACTCCCATGACTGCAATTCAAATCATAGAAAAGGGCTCTTCAGCTTGTGTGACTTTGCACAGAGGATGTTGCCGGAAAGCAAACAGAACTAAATACCTGAAGAACTCATACAGCATAATGCATGCCTCCGACCCTCATGATTAGAAATACACAGTTGGTCATTTGCCCAGTGCTTTAAAAGCAGCCCATTCACGCCTGGCTACACACAATTCTTCCACATTCCCCTACCCAGGTATCCCACCACACCTGTTCTCTCTCATCTCAGTGCCCTCAACCAAACATATGTTAAATTCTGCGACTTCAACAATGACGACCAGAAGCTTGCTTTATGAAACAATAATGAAATAAAATAAAAACCATGTTCCTGGGGATTCTCCATTCTCTCCTGTGTACCAGGCATCAGGACAGATGAGACGGCATCAACAGCGTGGAAGCAGGTGCAATTAGTCATCTATGAAGCAAATTCTAGAATTCTGCATGACGACACCTGCTTCAAGAACACCAGGTAAGAACTTAATTTCAATGGGCTTGCTCAGGGGAAGGCATCTTAAATGGATCATGGTATCTTAGAAGGCATACTGTCAGCCCCTTTCAGCAGCCCACTAGATCAGCCGAGAATTTACTTGACATAATTTCGGTATAGGTTTTCTTTTAAACTCCCTGCCCTTAAGTTTATGGCACAAATGGTTGTGCTGCCATCTTCTGGCAGCAGAGACAACAGACAGGTTTGTGGGTTCACTGAATCATAGAATAGTAGAGCTGGAAGGGGCCTATAAAGCCATCGAATCCAACCCCCTGCTCAATGCAGGAATCCGCCTTAAAGTATACATGACAGGTAGCTGTCCAGCTGCATCTTGAAGGCCTCTAGTGTGGGAGGGCCCATCACCTCCCTAGGTCATTGGTTCCATTGTCGTACTGCTCTAACAGTCAGGAAGTTTTCCCTGATGTCCAGCCGGAATCTGGCTTCCTGTAATTTGAGCCCATTATTCCGTGTCCTGCACTCTGGGATGATGGAGAAGAGATCCTGGCCCTCCTCTGTGTGTGACAACCTTTCAAGTACTTGACATGTGCTATCATGTCTTCCCCTCAATCTTCTCTTCTCCAGGCTAAACATGCCCAGTTCTTCCAGCCTCTCCTCATAGGGCTTTGTTTCCAGATCCCTACCATTTTTCCCTTCCAGAGTTTGCCTTCCTAGCAATTCCTACCCTTCACTGCCCACCTCACATCACAATTTTTATTCAGCTTTAATAACTGAAGTGAAGAAAGCCATAGGTTTGTGGAGCCAAAGGGAGACATACTTGGGGGCCTAAAAATGGACTAGAAGAGCCGTCCCTAAGCCAATGTCCTTCGGGTGTTTTGGACCAGAACTCCCAGAATTCCTGACCATTGGCCATGCTACTTGGGGCTGATGGGAGTTGAAGTCCAAAACATCTAGAAGGTAGCAGTGTGGGAAAGGCTGAACTGGAGTCTGTGCTGAGTGATTTTCCAGCTCCTGGTACTGGAAGAATTCTTCCAACCACTTTGGACAAGGTTCATTAGCATCACTTGACAACTTTGTTCATTAGCATCACTTGACAACATCCAGGAAACCAAAGAGCAAGGAGACAAAAAAAGGGCATCTAGTCCAACACAATGCTTTCCCCAGGAGCTTCACAGACCAGATTGCTGCACAAAGTACTAAGATAACAGAAAGCAGGCTGGCATGAATAATCACTCCGCCCCCCCCCCCCCCATATTACAAATGGAGGACTGAGATTTACAGACTGTGTTTTGTCTAAGGCCGCTTAGTGGTTTCACAGCTGAGGCTAGATCTGAACTGAAAGTTCATTCTATGAACTGCTACATTAGCAGCTGAGGTCTACCCTACAGCCGCCACCGCCACCACCCGCCAATGCAGACAACGGTGAGCAAATGCACTACAAAAATTAGCAAGCAGGCCCAGATTGCTTCTGTGCCAGCAATGCATCTTTTGCCTCTATGGTGGGGCCCGTTCCTCCTTTGGCTCAGTTTTCAGCATGACGCTCCTGCTGTACATGAGTGCCTTGCAAAGTGGGTAGAGCCATAAAGCAGGACAACCTTAGATCACCAATTGGCAGGGCCCATTTCAGAACAGCTGAGCTCATCTGACAGAGGAATTTGGCTACTCACATGATGGTGGGGGATACTGAAAGATGCAACTCAACAGGTTCCACACTTCATGCAGGTTATGTGTTGCCATTGCCCCCGCCCCAGCCCCAATGCCAAATTTAGCAACTCCAGCCACAGGAACTAAAATAGGTTTTCAAAAGAAAAAGAAAGGAAAAAGGACCATGTTTAACATGAACTATGTTTCTCTCTCCTCACAACTATGACCACTAAAATGTTACTCTTAAAAGAAGTTGAATGTACAGATACTGAGGACAGTGTTCAGGGAAAATATTCTGCACCTTGTAGTATGAATTATAAGCCTATCTCTAATCTTCCCACCCACCCAATCTAGGACACAAATGGACCCTGCAAAAGTTTTGCAACAGGAAACAACCGCTAGTGTACAGCCTTCCCCAACCTGATGCTCTCCAAATACTCTGGAATACAGCTCCCATCATCTCTGGCTACCATCCCATGCTGGCTGCGGTTGGTGGGAGTTTTACTCCAAAATGCTCATTTGTACCCTGACCCTGTTATGGCTTTGCAAAAATTCATAATATACATCCTGGAGCCAATAACATGTAGCAGAACGGTGTGCTAGATGCTACACAGAATGTACAGGGTCCCAGTCTAGAGGACTTACAATCTACACCTGATGGACAAGGTGGGGGGACAGAGATCCTGATACTGCCCAATTTGTTTGAAACCTACTTATGAGCTCTGGCAACATAAGGATGTGCAAAAGATGTGGTGATGACTTAATCATATGAAGTGCATTATAATTGTATCAAGATAGAATAAACATAAATCTAAAAGTTACAAGCCAACAAAATCAATCAATAAATAAATCACTAGCCTACTGGGGTCCAGCAAATGAAGAATGGAGCACTCTACCCTTCCTGCAGCAACCCACTGCATTTCTAAGGGCAGAGGAGGGACAGAGGTCTGGCTCTCCTCCACCTGCCTGCTCACTCACCTACATGCAATTTCTTCTCACCTATGGTGACAAGGCTAAGGCTCAAATATGAGGCTGCATAAGCCCTTGTTCTGTTATGCAGAAAAAGAGACAGTAATTCAGAGTCTTGAAAATGGATGTGGAGAGAGAGAGAGAGAGAGAGAGAGGGCACTCTGGGCTGGTGTGTTGCTACTGACTCCTGCCTTTGTGGGACAGGAGTTACATTTAGACTTCTTCATTCCAGCTTCTACAACAGTACCTGCTCATTCATTCACACACAGGCATTTCTATCTGCCCCCACCCCATCCTGAGTGAGGCACCACTAGTTCACAGAATCAGTCAGCAGCTGCTCCAGACGTCTTACTAAGCAGCTGCAACAGTCTTCTTCATATTCTTTCTCTCACACAGGCCTGATTATCAGAAAGGTAGTAGAAAAAGGCAGTAGGAAAAAGACATTTCAATTTCTGCTGTAAACCTTTTCCCAGACCAAACTGTCCTTTCCTTCTCCAGTTCATTTTCACAATGCATACTGCAAGGGTTGGGGGGACACATGGCCCTCCAGAAGTTGGTGGACTGCAACTCCCATCAGCCCTAGCCAACACAGCCAAGGCTGAGAGATTTTGAGAGCTGCAGTTCAACAACATCTGGGAAGGGCAGAAGTTCCCCATTCCTACCCTACCTAAATCATCCCTGGTATTCTTTTACTAAGCTTTGCCTTCTCGACCTAACTTATGTCATGCCCAATTTATGGCAGTTGCAGTTCCCCAATTAAAGGGATGCCAAGTTGGATTTTCTGCTGGAGCTATTTTGGAATGGCTGCCTATAGGATTTTGGACTCCTGGGTTCTTGATCCTCTCCTATTGATGAATGTGGGGAGGTAGATGCCAGCCTTGACCATACCCACTGCCAGCCCAGGACACACCCACCACTGCAAGTGACCCTTGGGGACAAAAAGGTTGTCCAGCCATTGCAGGACATTCATAAAACCCACTGACACACACACATTTGTCATGCTGGAAACTCTCCCGCACACGCACACACCAGAAAGCACCAATTGGCTGTCACATGAGTACCATCACCACAGACGTTAACCTACTACACCCAAGTGCTTTCCATACAGGACATGTGTAAAATATGGAGCAATCTTACATCCTATCACATGGACTGACATCTGGTGACCAGGATTCAACAGGCAGGAAGCTAATTTCAAGTGAGAACACATCGGCCAGCCCTCAAAGCTTCCATTGCCCACCCCTTAACTACTTATCACACTCTCGTCCTCTGCCTTATAACATTCAAGGAGCTCCTTATTATACGCTGTCATTCAGCACTTGCTAACAAAAAGTAGGAAAAGCAAAGCATTTCCCCCCAGATCCTTAATGGGAGAGGGGGGAGTGCAAGTTCTCATCTGTTTTGAATCAGATGACACCGTCACCCACTGCAGGTTGGGTTACAGAACTGTTAACCCAATTGTGCCAGCCATATCTCAGGCATGTTACAAGCAAGGTGAAGTCTCTGCCCAACAGGGCAAACCTCAATTTTTACTAGGAATACCCTACACACACAGAACTCAGTCCACCTAGTATAACAGCTTGCACTAGTACAGGCTGACCTTGGACCACTGTGCACAATCACGTAGGTTGCGAAGGAAACTTCACACCCACCCACACACACACATCTGGTGAGCATCCAAGAGCTGATGGTTTGAGCTCTCAGATGGGGTAGGCAAACACTTTCTATGGAGCTGCAAGTGCTTGATTGAATTCTACACAGGACTCTTCATAGCTGTCCACGCAGTCACTTGCAGTAAATAAAGTGGTATGCATGGGCGCTGGGCTAGCAAAAACTGTTGCTGGGCTAGTAATTGCTGAGGATGTCTTTGCCAAAGCTGCTTCTACACCAAGGGGAAATGTCAGGGCAAGTCAGCATTTCTTCTTCTGAAGCCCAGCACTGCCTAAGAGTGTCCCTGTTTGGTGGATTAAAAAAAGAAGACTGGAATGTCCCCATGTCTGTAGAGACACTGAATTCCATTAGTTTAGAATAAGAAGTACAGTTAGAGACAACTGGAGCTTGGTTTCCTGGTGTTCTACTTTCCTGAACGCACTTCCATGTTTCAAGAAGCCAATAGAATATTCACACATCTGCAATAAATTTGGTCTTTTCATGCCCCCCCCCCCCCGAACAACACTGCTTGCGGAGCCTGGACAGGCTATTAAAACAGGAAATGTATCAAACATCTGATGGGCTGCAGCGCATAGCCTGAAAAACAATGTGTTAAGCAGGCCTGGCTTTGAGGCCTCCTCCTTCTGTGTGTCCCATCACAACTGCTGACTGACCAAAGACATCTTCGCAGCAAAGTCTAGGCCAGGAATATGAAACATGATGCCCATAGGCACCAATATGCCGCCAGAAACATTGTTTTGATGCGCGCCAAGGTGTCTTACCCTTCCCACAATTTTTTTAATTCACTCATTTTCTGGGGCTCAGCCCTCACCTCTGCCTTGTACTCAGTCTTTTGGGCAGGCTATTTGTCTTTTGTGACTAGCCACGCCTCCCATGCAGCTATTTTGTGGCAGCCCCTAGGACAGTTCCTCAAACTGTCAAATGTGCCCACAGCCCAAACAGATTGCCTACTCCTATTCTAGGCGCTCTATTAAAACGGCAAGAGTATGCCAAGCCATTCACAGTGGAAGTTCTTTCCCTGGAGAAGCCGCCAGAGACAAAACATTTTTTTAGAGTCGCACATGCCTATTTAATCAATGATGCAGATGTCAAGTGAGAATGACCTGCATGTGTGAAATCACCACCCCAGATTAAAAACCACAGAACAGAGATTACCAACCCCACAAAACAACTTCAAACACAATGCTCTCCAAATGAGGCAGTGCACGCACCCTGCTGCAAAACATCAGGTGACATAGACAGATGTGAATCCCCCCTAGCCATGGGCTAACTATGTATGACCTTATCCTGAAGCCATACTGCATATGTCCCCACCACACCCCCAATATTGCACATGCCTCCACTGCTCACAGTTGCTGCCAACATCCCAGTCATATGCATTATAAGGGAACTTAGCAACTAGGATCTGGCACGCCAACTACAACCAGCAGGATGGGAGCAGGGTGGAAGGCTGGCTGGGCTCATAATTTCATTGAATCGATTTCGGTGCCCTTTAAGTGACTATTTGTAAAGGTTTTCTATTTGACATTTTTCATGCGATTATAAACAATTTACTTGCCCTCAGCTTTCGTGTAGGGCAACATAAACATTTACAACAAACAGAAATATTCAGCAGGCTGCTTCTTCAGAACAAAAACTCTGCAATTTGTTTTGTTGCCCAATTATTACTTTTAAGACATTTCTCCCCAATATTCAGGCTAAATCCACACAGTGCTGCAATTTGAAACAGCTGTCTTGTCTCCCCACCTTCTCTAACAGTGGAAACTGGTTTTTAAATTTCTTTATTGCTGCATCTGGCAGAACCTTAAGCTAAATTCCAAACTGTCAAGAATTCGGTTTCAACCATTCAACATCTGGATTTCACATCATTTCCAAAAAAAAGCCTAGGATGGTGGTGCTAGCTATTCCAGGTCTGGCTACTCTAATTCGCCACGTTAATATCTGATTGATCTAAATTTCAATTAGTAGGTTGGACTACTACATTTAGAAGACTGTAATGGATGGTCCTGCCTTACCGTGTGGACAGTCTAGAATATGTCCCACAGTCCTCTGAAATACAGTGGGATTCTGTGGCAGACATGTAGGGGTAGAAAGTGTTTCCTGCAGGCAGAAAATTTGCTCCAGAGCCCCCTGAATAACAATCATGTCAACTAGCTTCCAGAAGCATTTTAGTGCAGTGAGATTAAGAGGGGATTCCTTTATGCTTAGTTGCTCTGATTCATCTGAAATATTTTTCTCTCTAACTCACTCCTTACAAACCTGGGAACATAACCCTGTGAGACACAGCAGCAGCTTAATATAAAGGAAGATTTGCTTTGGTCTTGCAAGCACATTCCACGCTATGGTGTTTCCACTGTGTGGACTAAGGAAGCCCTTTGCCTCATGTATCTTAACAGAATGCGGCTCCCCAGAAGCAACACACACAATATATCCATCAACAAACAAAAACACTCTGCAGAAAAGTCATGAGCTACAATGAGAAACACTATCAGGGTGATCTATGAAGCCTCCTATGCAGAATAGTTGTGTCTGCTTCTACACTGGAGAGGCTTCACAATTTAGCAATCATGCATAAGATCCTAAATTCAATCCCCAGTATTTCCAATTAGGACCTCAGGATCCTTCCAATTAAAGAACCTGAGACCTGGAGAGCAGTTGCCACTCAGAAGAAACAATTTTTGGGCTAGATGGTAACTCAATATAAGCCAGTTTCATATAATCACATATGAAGTAGGGCCTCTTGTGGGAGGCCCTCTTTCCTCCATCATACGTATTTGCTCAGTCTCTCCCATTAACCAAACACAGATCTTTTTCCCCCATGGGTATCTCCATATTTCTTTACGGTTTATGAGTAAAGAACTTAATAATCAAGCCTTCCAAAGCTGCAAGGAAAGCCCCCATGCCATATCGTTTGTGAACCTTTTGTTGCCTTCTAAAATGGTTCCTATCCACACCCTTCACACTAAACAATTATTTCAATTTTCCTTACAGAAGCATGTTTTTTCTCAAGCAAAGAGCATCTGTGCTCCTTTCTGAATAAAGTACTGCCGTTTTCATTACCAAAAGACAAGAGTCACAGAGAGGAAGATGCCATTCTGGATGACACAGAGGGACCATTCATCTTTTATCCCCAAAGAGGACTTCAGGTGTCACTAGCTCAAGCTGAAGAGCTGTTCTCTTCTCTTGCTGCACAATGGTAAGGCATACACACAAGTTCCTGATGCACTCCAATAGAGAACCATTCCTTCTTTTCCTCTTACAACACATGCCAGGCCCAGATCTGATATTCTTTCCACAAGGATTTCCACCCACCAACCATAAGACAAAGGTTCCTACCATACCTTGTTGCTTTGAGTGAGTTATCTTTCTCCATCCCTTAACAGACAGAGAAAGATAGCTTCATATTCTATGAGGGATGATGTGTTTTCTTAAAATGAGGTCACCAAAGCCATTCTTCATTGGCCAGGCAAACCAGGAAAGAATCCTTTCCTTCACACCCATTTCCTCTATTACTTCTGTCCTAGCTTTAAGGATGACACCACTCCTCTTTAGCACTAGAAATCTCTTTGCAATCGCCAGAAAAGGTGTGTTACCCTTGTCAAGCAAAGAGGCAACCATTACGCTATAGATTAAATGGCAAAGCATCTATAATACCATACGGAAGGGATTCTGTTTTTATTATAAAGGCCTCACAATTTAACAAGCAATTCCATTTCGGCCAACACTAAGAGTTTCCTTTCACAGGGTAACCCCAAATTTAACATTACCAGAAGGAGGGTCCAACTCTTTTCAACTAATAATCCCTTCAGTATTCTATTCCCAGGCGTTCCACAGTGGTTATATCTAACGAATGAGCTTACTAAAGTGATTTCCCCCAGGAGCTCTAGTCTAATGAATACATCAAGTGTTCCCAGACTTTGGGGGCAGTATGCCTGACAGCCTGTTCATATAGCACCCTTAAGGTAAACATGGGTGTTATCTGTGCAACCAAAACCTGGGTAGTGGCAAACACATGTATAATGCGGGTGAACTCATTAGGAAGCCCTGACTCTGTGGCAAACTGAGGTTTGCAGCTGCTTTATGCCTGAATGGGCATCTCTGGCTATAGGGCGATGATTAAGAGATCCTTGTTTTATGCCATCCTTACAGGCCAAAGGGGGGGCAAAGCCTCTCCACAGACGATCCCACCCAAACGAGCTCCTGACGGGCCACCCGTCGCCTCCCTCCCTCGGGCGAGGACTCCGCCGTCCTCTCGCCATCCCACGAACGAAGTACCTGCTCCACGGTGGCCGGGTCCATGCTCTCGATGCGGGCCGCCGCAGTCTCGTACTCGTCCTCGCTATTGTAGCCGGCGCCGGCCTCATCCTGCTCGGGACTGTTGCCTCCCCCTCCACCGGGCCCCGCCGCCCCCAGCCCCCCGCCTGGCCCCCCCTGCCGCCGCCTCTTGCTGTGGCCGGGCCCGGAGCAGCAGCCGCCGCCAACCCCGCCCCGCGCCTCAGCCACACCGGGGTCCAGCAGGCCGAGGCCGGGCCCGTCGCCACCAGCTCCGACCCCGGGGTTGGGCGGCGGAGGGGACCCGGCGGAGGGCAGGCCCCAGCGGGGCGGCGGAGGAGGAGGCGAGGCCCGGGGACGGGCGCCGCCGCGTCCTGAGTGCGGGTCCCCGGGGCCGACTCCTCCTCCGACGCCTCCGCCGGGGCCCCGCGGGTGGGAGTCGGCGCCGGAGCAGCCTCGGGGGTCCGGTCCCCCGACGCCGCCAGGGCCTCCGGGGCCTCCCGGGCCTCCCCCTCGGGAGCCAGGTTGGTCCCGGTCTCCGTCCCCTGCTGCCGGGCAAGCTTTCTTCTTGGGCAGGATAGTCATGGCAAGAGCGGGAGTGGGGAGGGGGAGAGGGAGGAGAGGAGAGAGGGGAGACTTCTGGGGCTGTGGGGGGAGGCAAGTACCCGAGCGAAGAGGGTAAGGAACGGCAGTTCCCTCAAACGAACAGGGACCGGGAGGGGGGGGGGGGGTGGCGGCTTGGGAAGTACCCGTATGTAAGGGCTAATGTAGGTCAGGTACGGGAGTTGGGGGGGGGGTGGCGGGGGCGGAGAAGGCGAGGGAAAGGAGGGAAAGAGGGCGCCGAAAGGTAAACACCACCGGGATGAAGAGGGCCAAGGAGCAGGCAGGTTACCCGGATGAAGAGGGCTCAGGAACAAGCCGGTTACCCGGATGAAGAGGGCTGAGGGAGGGAAGGCCAAGCAGCGAGCGAGGACCCGAAGGGGATGGTAGACACCGTCTTCAAGGAAGGGAAGAAGGGGGGAAGGCGGAGACAAGTGCCCGGATGACAGGATCAATCTCAATGTATCGCTTTCCCCACCGCAGCTCAGCTCGGCGCAGCAGGGAGGCGGAAGAGAGCGAATCAATCGATCCCCAGGAGGCGCCCGAGAGGGAAGCGGCTATCCGGAGCAGCCCGGATCCACCAAATGGGCTTCTTCCCTCTCTCTTCTACCGCTTCGGAGGTCTCCTGACAGCGGCATCCACTACGGCCCGTCTGCGGGGCCCGGCCTAGTGTCAACATCAACACAGCCGGCCTCTGACCCCGGCGAGCTCAACTTCCGTTTCCACGCCCCTTAGCAACCGCTGAGGCGGTCCCTAAGAAGACCGTAGTAACCGCACCGCTCTAATGGTTATGGCGCATGTGACGGCACGCTCGTTGGCTGAGAGTGACGGAAGTCCTCTGCTGAATGGCTACCGTCGCTGCCAGTTAGGTAGCGTCCCGCCTCTTTCCAATCCTCGTCCTCCCCCTACCGCTCCTGTTAGAACGAAAGCGAGAGAGGCGGGAGCGTAATCTCTTTCAGCAGCAAATTTCATTCCGATAGGGCAGTGAAAGTAGTTGCGATCTCTTAATTCGCCGACAGAGGCATCCCTGATTTCTGGTTGGCTGAAATGGGCCGATTATCTCTGATTGGCCGTGAGCATTCCCAGGCGTGGAAACTGATAGGTTAAAATGCAAGTTCCTAGTGCTAGTAGGCATCTAAAACCCCTGGTATCTGATTGGCTGATGCACTTTTTCTAATGTGCTGGATCCTAAACCTCCCATATTAGGTAAGCGTGTGAGGCGAGTAGCTGTGTTCCCTTCGATGCTTTTGCCAGCTCCTACATTTCTATGGCGCATTTCAAGTGTTGAAACGTTTTGCGTTTGCACCTGGTGTCCTCTAGACGAGGGACTACAAGTCCCATAATTCCCGGCTGGAGATTATGAGATTCGCAGTTCAATACATCTGAAGAGCATCAGGTTGAGAAAGGCTGATTTAGAGAGAAGCTAATTATTAATTTCCTTGGCCTCTCTTATTTGGCATAGGAGCCCCTTGGACGACAGTTATAAATATGCCTAGGGGGAAAAGCTTCTGTACCCTTTTCTGAGTTCATAAAATTCAATGGGCTAAAACCCCCCAATAAATATCCTATGGTAACACAAAGTCCTATCATTTTTGATGCTGCTGACCGAGAGTGAGTGGCTTCAAAGAGGGATCAGATCAGACAAATTCTTGGGAGGAGTGGGCTATTAATGGGAATTGCTAACTGGTGTTTCCATGGCTCAAGGCAGCGAATTACAGCGGACAAGGTGCAGGGGCAAGTAAGGGTTCTTTCCTTCATGCCTGCTGATATGCTTCCTGAAGATATCATAAGAACATAAGAAGTGCCATGCTGGATAAGACAAAGGGTCCATCTAGTCTAGCATTCTGTTCACACAGTGGCCAACAAGTTGTCAAGCAAGAAGTCATAAGCAGGATATGAGTGCAACAGCACCCTCCTGCCCATGTTCCCCAGCAACTGGTGTACATAGGCCTACTGCCTCTGATAACTGAAGATACCACATTGCCATCAAGACTACTAGCCATTGATAGTCTTCTCCTCTAGGAATTTATCTAACTACCTTTTAAAGCCATCCAAATTGGTGGCCATCACTACAGCTTGTGGTAGCAAATTCCATGATTTAACTGCAGTGTGAAGAAGGACTTTCTTTTATCTGTCCTGAATCTCCCACCAATCAGCTTAATGGAATGTCTCAGTATTTGGAGAAAGTAGAACCTGCCCAAAATATTTTGTTGCCAGAGGCAAAGATGGTATCTGTCGTACAGAAGCTGAGTAGACTGGCAATTGAGCCTTACTTAAACAGTAGTAATGGAAAAGCGTCTTCCACCCCCCAGTCACCTGAGAGCAGCAGACTAGTTTAGGGGGGTGCAGGATGGGCTGTGTGGCACACACAGAGCTGTCCTCCCATAACAAAGAAGGGAATGGCCAGGGGGCTGCCACCTCTGCTTTTTAGCATCGGCTGCTGGAGGCTGAAAGGTTCCTTGCCTCACCACTGAACCTCTCACACAACATGAATGGAGGGAGGGGATCTAGGGTCAGCTTGCAGGAAGAAGAGCCACAATACCCCTATATTTTAATATTAAAAGTACTGCTTTTATTTTATCCGTCGGCTCAGTAGTTCTATGAAACACGTCACCTTTTATTTGATAGGTGGGCAACTGAAGCTGAACGCCTACAAGGCCACTCCATGATAAGATTTGAAGATGGCTCTCTTGAGCCCAAATCATGCAGTTTATACAATGGGGGAAATAGGATGTCTTGAGCTTGCCCAGCTAAAGGCCCTTGCAAGGAGACCTGTGTGATGTATACACAGGATTCTCTAAAGTCCTGGTTCAGCTATTGACTGGCTGCTGTTGCTTCAGCACCGGGCCCAGGACACCTGTGCCTGAACTCTGATGTTACTGAGCTGCAGAGAATCAATAAATCTAAAGTATATACATAAGATTTCTAGATCTTTACATTTTTAGAATGGTTAAATATTTGTTACATATCAATGGGATGTGGACTGTTTGGGTATCCCACCAAAACTTACTTAGAAGACTGTTAATGTAATTGTCAAGAACCCCATATATATATATATATATATATATATATGTATATGTATATATATATATATACTCCCACTCTTTGTAAGACTCTATTTGGCCAGGCTGAAGTGGCACATAGTGATGTAACCACCTGCGTGTCTATTATCTTGAGATGTCTCAACTTCAAGGCCAAAGGAAGACTTAGTTAATTGGATTGAGTGGTCTCAGCTGCATTCCTGCAGGAACTCCGCCCACTCCATGCCACACACTTAGGAGTTTAGAAATGCTGTTCCAGTCAGTCTGTGATTGGCCAATAAAGGTCTTCCTTGAGTTGTTGGGGGCTTGAGCATAAAAAGAGGGGGTTGGAGCCATCCATTATCTTAGTCTTCATACTTCATCTTGCTTTTGGGCTTGTGATTACTTTGATCCCAGGTTGGGCCCTGCCCTATTGGAAGACCCATGTTTAGGTAACGTAAAAGGCTGTTTAGGTAACTGTTGTTATATTTTTGCCTGGACTGTTGCTTCCAGAAGTTGCTCTGGTTCTTATACGCCTTATTATGCTTTCCCACCCACCCCGCTTCCTCATAACCTAAAACTTACCCCGAGAGTTTTGTGTGCGTCCTTCTAAGTCAGCCTTTGTACTAAATCCAGAGCCTTCTGCTTGGTGAATTTCAGGCTTGAGACTTGGGAATATGGTGTGGTGACTGAGCCCCTATTCCCTAAGCCTCAAGAGTGCCCTGTTATGGTCTGAGAACCCCCTGGCTCAGGCTGAGATAGAGTAAGGGGTGGTGGCAGCCTACTGTGGTAATTGTTTGCCCTGCCTGTACTGACTGCCAGGAGCCAGGGTAACCCTCTTCCTCCCTTCACAGTAATAATTATTATAATGTGCAAGTGTTTTTTAACAAGCATGGAACTGGTAAGCCCAGGACTCGTATAATTCTTACATCCATCCCCAAATCCCCCCCCCCTCCAAAAAACACATCAACGACCTAGAATAAGAATAGGGCACATGACTTTTGTTTGAGCTCTCATCCAATTTTGTTTATTGGCACAAAACTACAGCAGCGTCCGCCTTATTTAAGCAGCTCCTCTCTCCAGCACCTTCTCTCCCAGGGCACCTCAGTGATCATACTCAGCCACGCACGCACCCCTCCCTCCAAATACACTGGACATTCATTCTCTCTCCCACTTCATGCACGCATTGTTCACGCAAATCTCTCCAGGTCAGTTTTATTCTCCCTATTTGTGCACAAACAGGAACCTGAGTTGAAGTGACTTGACCAAGGTCACACACAGCACATTTGCAGACAGCCTGGGAACCGAGAGCCTTCCTTTACCCAGCCCTACCACCTTTCTCTGTCACTGTAGGCCAGAGCTCTCACTTTTGTCACTGTGAGGGCCTGAGTCCAATCTCACTGATACACTGGACCAAACTGAAGCTTTTCTGGGACTGTACCACTCCAGACTGCAGATGGTTTGGTTTGCCTATTTAAATGCTCTCTTACACCGAGAATAAAAAGACTTCTTGCCTGCAAAAAAATTAACTAGTCAGGGAGAACAGTTCAGCCTCGTCTCCTCCCTGGCACACTACTTTTCTACATGCAGGGAGGATTCCCACTCCCTCACCCCCCCCCCCCCCGGAAGAGCATTCAAATAGGCACTACACTATACCACACTTGCAGTATAAAGTTATGCAGTCCAGGAAAAAGCTTTGCCATTTGATTCTAAACGCAGTGTTACCACACACACAAGGATTCTCATCCCTACACAAGAATTAAGGGCCTCCATTTGAGGCGGACCACCCTTTCCTCCGTTGTACACAACCGTAGCAGAATGTAGAATTAAGCAGTGCAGCAGTAACTGAATGGAATCAGTTCCTTGTGTGGGCATCAAAACTGAAGCAATAGAATGAATAGGACAATGTCTCCCTGCCACTATCTGTTGGTGCCCAAATCAGGGGGAAATGGAGCGTTGTAATCATGCAACCCAGAGGTGGGCCACTTGTGGCCCTCCAGAGATTTTGGCTTACAACTCCCATCAGCCCTATGGGTGGTGAGGGATCATGGGAGTTGTAGGCTAAAACATCTGGAGGTAGGGTGACCAGATAAAATCCAGGTCAGGGTTCATGTAACTTTAACAGTTGTAGAGAAAAGGGAATTTCAGCCAGTGTCATTTGTATGCAATTAGTTCCTGGTGAAATCCCCTCTTCATCACAACTGTTAAAGTTGCAAGAGTCCTGCCTTCTTTTGTATCTGGTCACTCTAGTATAGTGCCTGCACCTTTAACTGTTGTGATGAAGAGGGAATATCACCAGGAACTAATTGCATACAAATGACACTGGCTGAAATTCCCTTTTCTCTACAACTGTTAAAGTTACGTGAGCCCTGACCTGGATTTTATCTGGTCAGCCTATCTGGAGGGCCGTAAATTGCCCACCCTTGCCTTAGGCATAGAGTAAGAATAATAATAAAGACTCCCCCTCCCCAAATCAGATGGGGATTACGGTGATGTAACCCCGCTACCTCCTTCTCCCTTGGCGCAGCCCCTGTGGCTTCCTTCTTTCTCTTCTCAGTTTGTCTGAGGCTCCAATCCTATACACATTTACCTATGTGTAAGCCCCATTAAACACAGTGGGAATCACTTCTAGTAGACTCCTATAGGATTGTGCTGTACATGATTGCAGGCAGTGCCCTTTTCATTATAAAAATGCTGAGGTTTTAATTATTTTTTTCAAAAGGGAGTAGATGAGAAGATGTGAAGGGCAGTTCTTAACGCCTGAGGCAGCTGATGCCACCATCTGAAGAAATGTGCAGGAGGAAGGTAAGGGTGGAGTTCCTCCACCACCAGCCTCTGTATGACAAGGCTCTGCGATGAGAATTTTGAGACTCTGCAATGAGGATTTCGAATTAATAATCCAGGAACAGCCTGAGACTGGGCCGGCGTTATAGTGAACAAGTTGGCGTGTTGAGAAAGTTGACAGAGTAGATAAAGTGGCAATGCAATTGTGTTATTATTATTATTATTTTTTGCCATTCGCCCAGTTTGGAAAATTCCTCCTGGTTTTTTGCCAATGCTGAGCTGCTGAAAGAGACGGCATTGTAAATCAATGTTGCACAGGCCCACAAATATTAGCCACCTATCTGTTGGCTGGATGTAGTGGAAAACTGGGGTGGGGGGTGGGGAACTGTTAAAGCTTTCTGGACTGATCACCTGGAGATTTCAATTTGCCCTACAAGAGCAACTATTTAGAAGCCTAAATGTAGGCAAAAATGAGTTATGTGCATGCATTTGAGCCAATTGCGGAAACTGTTTACCACACATTGAACTCTTAATGGATCCACTGACCCGGCACTCCTTCCCAAAATGCCAATTTGCTTGTGTGAATTTGGCCTCTTCAACCTCCTCCAGTCTGGGGTTAATGAGTTGCGAATGAGGGAAATAGGAGTGTATGAAAAGTCATGTGGTACTTCTAAAGCGAGAGGTGTGGCAACCATAATTTCGAAGAAATGTGGTATTGACATTCAAAGTGTAAAGAAAGATAAGAATGGAAGGATCCTTATAATTTACTGTACGATGGAAGGGGAAGAATTTGTGTTGATTAATGTCTATGCTCCAAATGGGAATCAAATGGAATTCTTTAAAGAAGTGTTTGATATGGGGGGAGATTTAGGGAACAAAAATATTGTGATGGCAGGAGATTTTAATATGGTAATTCATAAAGGGAAAGATAGGGATAATATTATTAGAGATGCTAGAGGTGGGGGGAAGACGGAATTAGCTAAATTAATGGAGGGGAAAGAATTAATGGATGTATGGAGAGTATTAAAAGGAGAAGAGAGGAAATATACCTTTTACTCACCTAGATTTAAGAGTTATTCAAGGATTGATTACATATTTATATCAAAGAATATGCTATCAAATTTAATAGATTGCGATATAGGAGTAATAAAGATCACTGACCATGCATTAATGTTGATGGAGATGAAGATGAAGAAGGATTATAAACAAGCAAAGAGATGGAGAATGGATGGAAGAATTTTTAAAAATAAAAATATAGTAGAGAAATTAAAAAAGGAAGTACAGGAAATATGGCAGATAAATGAAAAAGGAGTTAATGCGCAAGGATTATTATGGGATACAATGAAAGCAGTAATAAGAGGGATGTGTATTAGGGAAATGTCCACACTTAAAAAGCAACAGGAAGTACGTAATAAAAACGTTGAAGAAGAGATAAGGAGACTAGAGGAGAGATTAAGAGAGACTAAAGATAAGCGGTTATATGCCTTAATTCAAGCTAAGAAAAAGGAATTGGAGACAGAAGAATTAGAACAGGTTCAGAAGAACTTGTTGTATTTAAAGAGAGATTTTTTTGAATATAATAATAGAAATTCCAAAATGCTGGCTAGATCCACGCGGTCAGAGAAGGCTAAGAATATGATAGGGACAATTAGAGATAAATTAGGGAATAGATGCAATTTAATGAAATATAAATTAAAAATTTTTCAGGAATTTTATAAAGAATTATATGCATCAGAGGCGGTTACAAATGATAAGATACAGGAATATGTAGAAAGAAATTGGAAAATAAGACTGGATGATCAAGATAAAGAGAGTATGGAAGCCTTGGTAACTGAGAAAGAAATTGAGGGAATTATTGCAAAACTAAAAGGAGGTAAGTCTCCGGGGATTGATGGACTGGGGCCGGAATTTTATAAAATATTTAAGGATATTTTAATACCTAGATTATTAAAATTATATAATGATATAATAGAAGGAGGAGGGACCCCGCCATCTTGGGATCAGTCCATGGTTATTCTAATACAGAAGCCAGGCAAGGATATGACGGATCCAGCATCTTATAGACCAATATCTTTAATAAATCAGGATGCAAAAATATTTTCAGCAATAATGGCTAAAAGAATGGGTTCATTTATTTTTAAATATATAAAAAATGATCAATGTGGATTTATTGTTGGTAGGAAAATGCCAAATTTAATTGGGAGGGTTATAAATACAATAAATATTATAAAAAGAAGAAAGTTAAAAGCAGGATTAGTAGCTCTGGATATTTTCAAAGCCTTTGATTGCGTGGAATGGACAGCGTTAAAAATAATAATAAAAACGTTTGGGTTTGGAAATAAATTTATGGGAGTGATTAATCAGATGTATAAAAATAATAAAGCGGAAATAATGGTTAATGATGGGTTAACGCAACAAATAAATCTAGCTTGAGGAACTAGGCAAGGATGTCCACTTTCGCTGATTTTATTTGCAGTAGTTATAGAAATTTTAGCAAATGTAATTAGGGAAGATGATAGATTAAAGGGGATAGGTAGTAATGATAAGATTAAAGTAAATATGTTTGCGGATGATACGTTGCTGACATTAGAAGATCCCCTAGAAAGCGGGGATTTGATTCAGAAACATCTGAGAGAATTTGGGGAAATTACAGGATTACAAGTTAATTGGGGAAAGTCAGAAATGATGTTGTATAATTATAACAAGGAAGAGATGGAGAAATGTAAAGCTAATTTAGGATTAGGATATAAAAACATAATACGATATTTAGGAGTTAATATAGATAGAGAATTAAATAGACTAGAGGAACTTAATTTAGTAAGGTTAAGAAAAGAGGTAGGGGAGAAGTTACAGATATATAGAAAATTAAAACATTCTTGGTTTGGTAGAATAGCAGTTATTAAAATGAATATATTACCTAAGATTAATTTTTTGTTTAGAATGTTACCTATTAGAATATCAGCAGCTGAGATTAAAAGTTGGCAAAATATGATTAATGCTTATTGTAATGGGGATAAAAGAGCTAGGATAAATAAGGGGTTATGGTATAAGGCTCAAAAGAAAGGAGGTCTAGGACTTCCAAATATTAAAAATTATTATATTGCTAATCAGTTAAGATATGTTATTCATGCTATTTTAGGGGAACAAGACATGGAATGGTTAGAATCGCAAACAGTAAAGGTGGAGTATAAATTACGAAATATATTTTTTACTAAAATGCAAAAGAAAGAATTGAAAGTACTGGACAACCCATTGTTGGAAAATATATTAATGATCTGGGAGAAGTATAGAGGGAAGTTGATACCAGGGGAGTCTCCGCTTGCCCCAGTTGTAGTAGTGGGTAACTTCCCAAGTGTATTAAAATCAGAGATAGAAGGGAGTCTGAAAGAACTAGATATTATTAAATTAAGGAATTGGATGGAAAAGATGAAGGATAGTGAGCATATTAAAAACTTATTTAAAGGACAAAAGCTAGCGTGGTTCAAGTGTTTGCAACTGTTAAAATGGACACAGGATTGGACCACAAAGAATAAGGAATGTAGAAACAATACTAGATTTGAAGATTTAATCGAACAATCGTGGGATAAAGAAGAAGCTAGAGCTAAGAAAGGACTCACTAGTGAGATATATAAAATATTAATAGAGGAAGAATTTCAGGACTCACTTAAGGTTATAAAAGAGGCTTGGGAAGAAGATATAAGGGGGAAAATTAATGAAGATAATTGGGGGAGGATTTGGAATGGAAGAATGTTAAAGGTATTGTCGATTAGAATTAAGGAGAATTATTATAAGACAGTTTGGAGATGGTATTTAACACCTGTTAGATTTCACCAGATTGATAAAAAATTGCCCAAGAATTGTTGAGGGGGTGTCAGGAGGTTGGGACATATTTTCATATGTGGTGGAGCTGTGAACAAGTACAAAAATTTTGGGTAAGGGTTGGTAAAGAAATAAGTGATATAATTGGAAGTAGGTTGGAATTAAACCCGAAGCTAGCTCTACTAGCAATATGGGATAGTAGGAATAAGGATGTAATAAATAAAGAATTGGTAAACAACCTCCTGGCACCTGTTAGAATACTGATTGCTAAAAATTGGAAAGGGCAACGAAGTTATACAATAGAAGAGTGGTATAAAGAAATTTGGGATTTAGCTTTGAATGATATGTTGACGTGTAAAATGAAAATAAAGAGGGGAATGTCCAGGAAGAGTGATTTTGGGGAAATATGGACGCCCCTTTTGAATTACGTTTTAAGATCGGGGAAGGGACAATTGCCTTCAAAAGAATCATTAAAATTTTGGAAAGAGGATGAAGGATAATGAGACGGTCTCGGAAGGGGGGGGGGAGCACGGGGGGTAGTTGAGGGGGGTTGTGTATGTGTTTGTTGGAAAAATTAATAAAAATATTAATCAAAAAAAAAAAAAACCTCCTCCAGTCTGGAAACAAATGGATGGCACTTCCCCCAGTATAATTAAATGACCTCAACTTGCCTTGCAAGTACAGAGCCAGGAATAAACTAAACTAAAGGGAGGGTGGCACCTTTTAAGCTTTCCAAGACAGGGAGCCCAGGGAATAACACCCTCACAAATTTAGGGAGATGCTTCGCTGACCACCAACATCCAGGACTGGTTCAAGGTAATTTGGTGTCTGCTGCTGAAAGCCAAATGGTAATTCCACTAACCCCAAACTAATAAGAGGCCCAATCCAGTGAGAAATTCCAATGGAAAACACCTCGAGATGAATAGGAACTGCACATGGATGTCACGAAGGGCCTTGCTGAATCAGCCTTCTCCAACCTGGTAACCTTCAGAAGTCTTGGACTACAACTCCCAGCATCCTCCAGTCAAGCATAAAATCGCCAGTCCTTTTAGTCTTTGCTCTAAGCACCAGTCTAATACTACCTGTCAACACTGAGGTTCCTATTCACTAGTATAGTTAATACCTGTTTATGTACCTATGATCCTCCGTAAAATTGTCCAAAGGGCCACCTAGGTGGGTAGTCATTGCTACATCTTCTGGCCAGGAATTCTGTAAGCTAATTAGGGTGCAATCCTATGAATGTTTAGACAGGAAAAAAGGCCTACAACTCCCAGCATGCCCCATCCGGCATGGCTCACCAGGGCATGCTGGGAGTCATTGACCTTTTTTTATTTCCTGTCTAAACATGTATAGGGTTGCAGCCTAATTAACTTACGCATTGTGTGAAGAAGTACTTTTAGGGAGAAACTAGAATCATACCTTTCTTCACTCCCTATACCTTTCATAATGTTTTAACCCTCCTTCCCTTTGGCTGCAATCCTACAGCTATACAGGGATTATCCCCTTTGAACTCAGTGGGATTTACCTTTGAGTAGATATATATAAGATAGCGCTATGAGTCATCCCTCCCCTCCCTCCGAAACAAGGTCTCAACTTCTTCAGCCTTTTCTGTATGGGGAAAGCGCAACGTCTAGTACAGCCTTTTCTATCCAGTGGCTATGCTGGCTGGGAATTATGGGCGTTTCAGTCCAACGTATCTGGAAGGCACCAGGTTGGGAACGACTGTTTTAGTGTAAAAAAGCGAGGACAACTGGCTTTAAAATTCACATTCTCCACAGCAGACATGATTCCATAGATCTCTTCATCATTTTCACCTTACAGCGCACACCTTTACATGGCTACTCAGAAATAAGCCCCACTGCACTCAAGGGACCCACTTCCAGGCAAATGCCAACGGCTGCAAATCTAAGCACACTTACTTGGGATCAAGCCCTATCAAAATACTTCTGAGTAAGCATGCATAGGATTGCTCTGTCTATTCCATTCCCACCTGCCCACCCACCCAAACTAAAAATCCCTCCGCACTGGTGCTGTTCAGCACCCCTTCATTCCAATGAGGCTTGCAAAAGTCAAGAGATTCCCACCGGATTGTGCCCCAGGGGTTAGTTCTGTCTCCCTACTCTGCTGTCATAAGAGGAGGTGTGCTGCTCACATTGAGTTGAATCCGGTGTTCATCCACAGGGTGAGGCCTACCGTTAAGCAGAGTGAGGCAACTGCCTCAGGCGGCAGATGCTAGGGAACAGCAGTGGCAGCCCCCCTGGCCATTCTTCATAAGGATCCCCCCCCCAACACGCACAGCCTTTCCACTCTGTGGCAGGCTAAAGCTGAGTGCCGTAGCTCCTGTCCTGCGCCTCTTAAACTGGCCTGTTGCCCTGAGGTGCAGTGAACGAGGCACACTGTCCCTTTGCACATGGTGGGGGGGGGGGCGGTGTGTGTGTTATCTTTCCTTTGCTTCAGTTAGCAAAATACTTTGGGCCAGCCCAACAGACCCACTGAAATGAACAGGGATTAAGTTAGGGTGACCAGATAAAATCCAGGTCAGGGCTCATGTAACGTTAACAGTTGTAGAGAAAAGGGAATTTCAGCCAGGGTCATTTGTATGCAATTAGTTCCTGGTGAAATTCCCTTTTCATCACAACAGTTAATGGTGCAGGCACTATACTAGAGTGACCAGATACAAAAGAAGGCAGGGCCCCTGCAACTTTAACTGTTGTGATGAAGAGGGAATTTCACCAGGAACTAATTGCATACAAATGACCCTGGCTGAAATTCCCTTTTCTCTACAACTGTTAACGTTACATGAGCCCTGACCTGGATTTTATCTGGTCACCCTAGATTAAGTTAGTCATGACTAATTTATGCCCCATTCATTTCAATGGGTCTACTCGAGCTAGGACTAACATTGGATTCAAGCCATGACTTTTTTTTTTCTTTTGGGGGTTTGTTTCTTAGAGAACATGTGGAATATTGCAACGGCCCCTTAGCCATTGGGGGAGGGGGGGCAGGGGAAATAGCTCAACTTTTTTCCAGCTGTAGAAGTAGCTGCTGCCGTTTTCCAGGTGTGTTCCTCCTTTGAGACATTAACAGTGCCCACCTGAATAGCACCGCGTTTCTGTTTGCAGGTGTTAGCCGGCCTCAGCAAAGTCCGCACTGGCTCTTAACAGCATTCAGAATTGAGCACCTCAGGCAGCTTGCCTCATAGTAGGGGTGCTTCTTCCTGCAACGTCCTTTAGCACAAGGCATGGCAGGGCCAGCCCTATCATGAGTAGGGTGACTATATGAAAAAGAGGACAGGGCTCCCATATCTTTTAACAGTTGCATAGAAAAGGGAATTTCAGCAGGTGTCATTTGTATGCAAGCTGCGCCCCGTGACGTTCCCTCTTCATCACAACAGTTAAAGCTGCAGGAGCCCTGCCCTCCTTTGTATCTGGCCACTCATCCATCCTTCATGGTTTTGTTCAAAGTTCATTGGAGTTAATTGATTGACAGTAAAGTGAGCTGAAGTAACTAGCTGACATTTCTTTAACCATCCAGCAGATGGAGCTATTGCTTTAAGTGTTATAAGAAAATCTTAAACCCAGTGAGAAAGGATGGGCCAGGGAAGCTTTGTGTTTAATTTGGGCCTGTTCAGAGATGCTAGATTTCCACACTCAGATCCTACTCACCATCCTTTTGCTAGACCTGGGGATTGAACCAAAGAATATATTCCCCATGCATCATACTCCATTCTTATTCACCATTATGCTGAGACTTTCCCCCAACAAGGAAGTGAATACTACCCTCCCTGGTTTTCCTTTTAGCCCACCAGCATCCCCCAACTTGGTGCCCTCCAAATGTCATGGACTACATCTTCCACCACCCCTAGCTATCATGCAGAAGGCTGTACTAGACCATGCTTCTCTATCCGTGGTGATTAAATTCACTAGTGACTCTCGGCTACTGCTGTTCTAAAAACAGGCCGTGCTTTCTCCTCCACTCCCAGCCAGGCGAGACAATCCAAGACACTTGGTTAAAAATAAAAAAGAGACAGAAAAGCCAAGCAGATCAAAACAAACAGGCTGTTCCTTTTGAGAGAATAATCTTTTCCTGGACGCTGAGAGCTAGCCAATTTGATGCATGCTACGGGACTTGTGGCTCGCCTGATACCTAGAACGGTATCCGTCATTCCAACAAAGTTCTTTTTCTGCGTATCTGCTATGTTTCAGTTCCTTCCCAGGTTACAATGAAAAGGTGTAAGGTTAGCGTCAAGAGTCAATCTCTCCGTTTGTAATGACTTTTTTTTTTCGGGGCGGGGGGGGGAAATGTCTGGAGGAGGGGGTCTGCACAGACCCCCTCCCTGCTCTGCACGTTGGGTTCAATTCTTCACAGCATATCTTCAGTCACGGTGGGTGGTAGCAGGGACACAGCTACGCATGCATCTGATGCGTTGCAGCTGTGGACTTGGGATCCCACTCTTGGAGGTATAATACACATGCACAGTCTTGATGCTCCGCAGGAGGGGGTGCAGGTGTGTGTGGTGGTGGTGGTGGGGCCGTGATGCATGAGGTTCCCACGAGGTGTAGCGTTTTGGTGCAATCGACGTTTTGTTTTTTAAAGTGCAGATTCCAAGAGACAGAGTAGGTCTTGGGAGGGAGAGAAAAGAAGGAGCAGAGAGAGGAAGGCTTATAGGCTCTACCCATCCCAGTTAACGTCATGGCTCAGCCGAGAGAGGCAGAACATTAAGATAGAAAAATTGTTGGAAGCTTAGTGGATTCTCTTTCTTTCCCCTTTTCCCTCTGCTCCACAGGCTACCTCAGCTCGAGTTGGAATAAACTGCCCTGCTCTAATGATTAGGCAGTACTTCCCTTCCAGTGCTGGGGATGGAATCCTTGGTCCTCAAAGGCCCTCTTTACTTCTGCAAATTTCATCTATAGCATATCACCCACTGCTGGCTGCCCTAATGCAAACTTCTTGCAATCCCACCATTGGGCTCTTCTTCTCTTCCAAAGTTGTGGGTAGAACCCCAAAGTCCTTACTCCTTACGCCTGCTGCTCCAATGCCAGTTTCAGAGCTGAAGGGCAAAACACAGGAATCTTAGCTCACTGTAAGCCCTGTTCCCAACTCAGGGGAGAAAAGGTTTGGTATAGTGAAACAGTCTTCAGGATATGTTCCCTATTACCTTGGAGGTCCACCTATTGGGTCCTAGTTTTCCCTTGCATCACTCCGCCCCTCTGCTGTTGCATAGCATCTGGGACCCACCTCCTCTCCTATATGGCTTTGATTGCAGGACATTGTGTGTATATATGTGTGTGTGAGTTGAGCAGGCATCAAAAGCCCTTGTGCCCCAGCTCCCCTGTGAGTGGCCACCGATATGACCTCTACAAAAAAGAACGGTGACCCCCCCCCGCCCCATGATCTCCTCCAGTTCGCAGCTAAAGAGTGGGGTGGGAGACTCGTGCAGAGGAGACGGCACCCCAAACAGGACCCTGGTGGCCAGCAGAGGCTCTGGGTAGAGAAAGGAGGAAGGACAAGCACCCCACCCCCGTCTCCTCTTACAAGGAGGAGATCTTGACAGTCTCGTGGAGTATGTATGGCGTGGAGAGGCTGGAATTGCGTAGGGGTCCACCAGGGCCTCTGGGCGAAGGGGGCTGGCTCTCGTCGGGTGTGTTGGCAGGAGGGGTGGGGATACAGATGATGGCTGCTGTGAAGTCCGTGGTGTCACAGTTCAGCTTCAAGTTGTCATGAGTCTTGGCATTCAGGTTGGAGCGGCTGGGAAGGAGGAAAGACACAGGAAGGAAGATGATGAAGATTGCCTGGGCATACGGGCTTAGTTCTTCCCATCCATCCCACCCCACCCCACCCCACCCCCACAAGGCTCAATCCTGGAACCAGTTTTTTCAGTGCATGGACCTAGGCCTTTTCTACACAAGGCTGTTAATTGCTGTATCTACTTTCGGTTTTGTTGCAGAACTGAGATCTGAGCTCTACACAAAGAGTTTTTCCTTTCCTGCTTTTCTGCTACATAACCTCTAGGTGGCACTGTGCTATAGCAGATTATCACTATTATCCAAGAAAGAAAATGCCCTTTCTTGTTCTTTCAGAAAAAAATACCCCATCTTCCTGCTTTTAAAAAAACAGGAAAGTGCTCTCAAAAAAAGAGAAGCAAAACTGGAGGATCACGACATTGTCTAAAGAACTTGTAAACAACTGTGAGTGCACAATAAATACCTCGTGTAGTGCTAAGCCTAGTGCTAAACCACGGTGGTTAGGCACTTTGAGCTAAACATTATGGCTTAGCATGTTGTGTGAACCATGACTTAGTGTGTCGTGTGAACCATTCCTAACCATGGTGGTTACATAACCACAGTTTGAACACGTTCAATAGCCACCTGCTGCAAAAGGGTTAGCGGCCTAACCATGGCTTAGTGTGTTGTCTGAATAGACCCCTTACTGGAATTATGAAGGGCATATAGGTCAGGACACTTCCCAGGAGGTTTGAAACCCAGAACTTTTTTTGTTTTGAAATGAAAAGTTCCTAGGCTGACCAGATAAAATCCAGGTCAGGGCTCATGTAACTGGCAGTAAGAGCTTTATATTAAAATATGCTTGTATGTTTGGGCCTGCCATTATTGCGTTCGGCCCCTGCCACTACTGGAATGTGGCCCCTGGGAGCTTCTCCAAAATGGAATTTAGCCCTCAGGCTGAAAAGGTTGCCCACCCGTGCTCTAGAGTAAGGATTATAACTGGAGTCCACTAGGCCAGGTTTTGCCCCTCAAGAGTTTCCAACCTAAAGATGAAAGTGATGTGGAGGGAGAAGTATCTATAGGAAGGGGACTTCTTGGCAGGTCATGTTAGGGAATTTATTTATTATATATTAAAACATTTGCATCCCGCCCTATTATCATTGGGATCTCAGGGCGGCATACAGATAACATCAGAACAAAATAAACATAATTAATTTACACAGCTAAAAATGTATTAAGTCGTTAACAAATTAAAACTGGTAGACATTTTTTAAAAGCAATAAAACTATTAAAAACAATTAAAACTATGTGTACCTATGGAGAATTTAGTCCTCGAAGGCTTCGATAAAAAGCCATGTTTTAACTTGGTGCCAAAATGAAGCCAGTTCCGGCGCCAGTTAGGCCTCCAAGGGTAGGGTATTCCAAAACCAGGGTGCCACAACAGAGGAAGCCCTCTCCCACATCCCCACCATAAGGTATGCCTCACGTTGATGGGGCGCAGAGGAGGGTTCCTCCAACAGATCTCAAATCTCAGGCAGGCATATATAAGGAGAGGCACTCCCTCAAGTACCGAGGTCCCAAGCCATTTAGGGCTTTAAATGTCATTGTCAACGCCTTTAATTCTGACCAGAAGCATATAGGCAGCCAATGCAATTCTTTTAAGACTGGTGTTATGTGGTCTTTATAGGATGTTCCGATGAGCAGTCTAGCTGCTGCATTTTTGCCCCATCTGCAACTTCTGAGTCGTCTTCAAGGGCAGCCCCAAGTAGAGTGCATTGCAGTAGTCTAATCGGGAAGTTACCAATGCATGGACCACTGTGGCTAGGTTATCCCCGTCCAGGAAAGGCCGTAGCTGGCAGATCAGCCGAAGCTGGCCCCAAGTACACTGGGCCACATAGTCCACCTGGGCCTCCAGTAACAAGGCTGGATCCAGGAGTACTCCCAAGCTACACACCTGCTCCTTCAGTGGGAGTGCAAGCCCATCCAGAACAGGTCACTTACCCAATTCCCAGACTCGGGAACCACCAATCCACAGAGCTTCTGTCTTATCAGGATTCAGCTTCAGTTTATTAGCCCTTATTCAGCCATTATAGCCTTCAGGCACTGGTCCAGCACCTTCACCACCCCAGCTGACTCTCACGACAAGGAGAAATAGAGCTGAGTATCATCAGCATACTGATGGCACCCAACCCCCAAACCCCTAATGACCTCTCCCAGTGGCTTCATATAGATGTTGAACAGCATGAGGGATGGAATAGAGGCCCCGTGGCACCCCACAGCTTAATAGCCATAGGGTGGAACAGGAATCCCCCAATACCACTCTCTGGAATCAGCCCTGCAGGTAGGAGCGGAACCACTTCAACATAATGCCTCCTACTCCCATCTCGCAAAGCCGATCCGGTAAGATACCATGATCAATGGTATCAAAAGCCGCTGAGAGCTCCAGGAAGATCAACAGGGTAGCACTCCCCCTTTCTTTCACCCAGAGTAGGTTGTCGGTCAGAGCAACCAAGGCTGTTTCAGTGCCATGCCCTGGCCGGAAACCAGACTGAAATGGGTCCAGATAATCAGTTTCCTCCAAGAACGTCTGAAACTGCCCAGCCACCACACGCTCAAGCACCTGGCCCAAAAAGGGGATATTAGCGATGGGGTGGTAGGTCTCACATACCTCTGGGTCCAGGGAGGTCTTCTTCAGGAGAGAGTGCACTACAGCCTCTTCCAAGGCAGCAGGCACCACCTCCTGACAGTGTGAGGCGTTTACCATCCCCTGGACCCACCCAATGAATCCACCTCTGCTAGATCGTATCAGCCAAGATGGGCAATGGTCAAGCTTACATGTGGTGGGACGGACTGATTCAAACATCTTGTCCACATCGCCAGGAAACACGACCAAATGGGGCACTGGACACCTCCCCAGGCAATGCAATAACTGTGGCATCAAGTTCTGAGCGAATATAAGCAACTTTCTCCTCAAAGTGCCTAGCGAATTTATTACAGCAGATGACCGAGGGTTCCAATCCTAGTTTCTCTAAACCCGAGCCTGGTCCCAAGAGGCTCTTAACCACTCACAATAATTCTGCTGAGCGACATTTTGAGGATGAGATACCAGAGGCAAAGTAAGGAATTTTTTTTTGGCCATCCTAATTTCCACATAATAGGCACACCGAAGAGTTTTTGCTGATCTTCAGTCATATTCGCTCCGAGACCTGCGCCACCTGCACTCGAGCCATCGTCCAGCCTGTTTCTTCTGTAAACCAAGGGGTGTTACGGGCTCCACAGCACCAGAGTGGGCGCTCAGGAGTGATTGTATCGATGGCCTTTCCCATCTCACCATTCCAGGGTTGTTTTTTTTAGTGTGTAGCTGGACACAAAATGTGCAGTTGGGAAAAATAATGTGCAGTTGGAAATCTGATAATGTGCAGTTGTGAAAGAGAAATAATCTGTTTGGCGGGGGCGGGGGGGGGGGGGGTCTGACAAGGCATTTGCGCAGTTGGAAAATTTGCTTTAAAACCCCCCTGCACCATTCCATAGTGAGACCAAGGCCTCGACCAAATCACCAGCCCTATCAGCCAGAAAATCCCCCAGAGCATTCAGGAATCCTTTGAATTTCATAAGCCATCTTAATCGGTCCCAGGGCAGCTCCAGGTTTGAAGGGTGCACTTGGCAAATGATCCTCTGAGTGGCTCTTCCTGCATTGGTGGCCTTCTGCCCAAAGGCTTTCTTTGCTGCAGCAGCAAACAACTAAGAGTTGCTATTTCAAATTTCCCAGAATGCCCCAGAATGCCGCCACATCGGGCATTCCAGAGCATTGTGGGAAATTTTAAATGGTGGCTTGTAGCTGCCTGCCACCTGGTGGGGGTGGGGATGGGAGCAGGTCAGGTATCAGTGCTGGTGGGTCCTCCTGCGACACTGGAGCCCCGGCAACTGCCCGACTGCCAGGTGCCAACCCCAGACCTTGTTACGCTGCTGTTCTCCCGCACCTCAGAAAAATTCATTGGTATCCATGGGTGGACTGAACATGGAAGCATATGGACTGATAAGACCTATAATAGGCACTCAGAAATGGATTTGGACATGGTGGATTCTACGATTGTAGTTTTTAAATTGCTTTAATAGTGTGTTTAAAATATATTTGTTTTGTTGTTGTAGCTGAAATTGTTTTTCGCGGTGTCTTAATAGTGTATTAAAATGTAATTTTTAATATTGGTATGTGATCTGCTATGGATGCTTCCTCCTTGTCAGCACTGCATTCCTTTCAGTGGAATGCACACTCAAATGCACACCCAGCGTCCTCACTTGGTGCAAAGTCATGCATAATCTGGATCGTTTTTAAACAGGACTAGAATGGGCCGAGGGCCTTTGAGCAGGCACAGAATGCCGTTCCCTCGTCACCGCTATAACCAGACCCCGCACATTTGAGGTTAGGGGAAAGAGCTTCTTCTAGGTCAAAGAATGACGCTTCCAGAGGGCGGATGGGCCGCAGTACTTAACCCCCCCCCCCACACACACACACACTGAGGGTGCCTTGCACAAGGGCCCTCAAGGGCCTGGAACCGGCACTGGTTGCTACGATAAAGGTTTCACTGTAGAGCGTTTGTGTGGCGCTCCTGTAGCTCTTGTCCCAGCAGGTGGCACCAGATTCCACACTTCCACAAAGGCCCTCTAAAGAAACGTGCCCTGGAGAAATAACCTGAGGTGGGAAACGGTTTCATTCAGCGGTATTAGAGACCTGCAGCCTTCCTGGGTCTCTGACCGATTCCTCGGCCTCTTTTGCTCAGCTGCGCCCTAAGACGGTTTTACTTTCCCCCATCTCTCTTTCCCTCAGCTCCCTCCCTCATCCGCCTCGTTTCTTTTCAGAAGAGAATGAAAGGCCCACAGGTCCCCCTTCCTTCAGCCAAACGGTCCCCCTGTTGCTATCTTTTTGCTCTGCTTCTCAGCACCCCTGTCTCCCCTGGACTTCTTGCTCCCCACTTACGGCTGAAACGCACCATCCTTGTTCGCCCGCCGCCGCCTTCTCACTGCAACAACAGAGCAGTGATGGACTCAAAAGTCCACCGGGTCCAAACCACAGAACTCCTCAGACTTAAAATACCCCAGCGGATACCCAGATTCCCCACCACGCTCGATCGGCCATTGCAGCTAGGAAACGTTTTCAGATGCCCACACAATGCCGGCTTTGCAGCATCTGGTTCTTATCCTTCCCTAAGAGACACCAGCAAGCAGTCAGTCATTTCTCTTCTTCGCTGACATCCCTTTCAGAGATTTGAAACAGCTTCGGTGATTTCCCCCTAATCTTCTTTTCTCAGAGCTTGTCACGTCCTCCAGCCTTTCCCCGTCCATCATTCATTCAAACCCTTCTGCCATCTCGGTTCCCCTCTGCATCGTTCTTGAAATGTGGACACACATTTCAATCTACACTCCAGGGAGCCTTACTATGCCCCCCTCCTGCTGCATCCAAACTAGCCTGCAAACGCTGCAATCCGAAATAGCATTCGCCGCCTTTCCGCTGCAACAGCACCGCACTACTGACTCACTGAGTACACACGGTCCTGGATGAGTCTTACATCTGTCCGTAAACCCCAAAATTGGGGGCGGGACTCCCCAAAGGAAAGTTGTTTTGGAAACTATAACGCAGAGGCCCATCTTGTTTGCCACACCCACTCTGAAAAGTGGCATGTCTGGGTAGAAAAATTACAAGCATTGAGAGTTATTAGATGAGGCTGTGGAGCGGTTAGGCTGTCAGGCATGGCCTGGAGAGGCCCAACCTCAGCCATGAAGCTCACTGGGCAACCTTGGGCCAGTTGATATCTCTTATCCTAACCTACCTCACAGGGGTCCTCATGGGGGAGGGAGAACCACGTCCATCACCTTTGGAGGACAATTTGGGGTATAATGGAAATATATCAATAATTCCATATTTCATAATGAAAAGAATTAAAGGAGTGTGACTTTTTCCTTCCCAGGAATATGCAGTAGCTGCAACAAGATCTTTGGAATACCTCTAATCTTCACCCCACTGGTGTACAGAAAGAGCAGGCTGTCTTATAATATGTACGGCTAAAAATATTTTTTTAAAACCCAGCCTATTTACTAGGGAGCAGGTCCTACTAAACACAGTTGGACTTGTCTCTAAGGAAACATGCATTTAACTGCTGCCGTCCTAACACTGTTTCAATATTTTGCAAGATGTTATAATGACGTTTTAAAAATTGTAATATATTGTCGGGACAGTTAACCTTGGGAGAATTAACCCTGAAAGGCGGCCTATAAATATCAACATTCATAGGATCGTGCTGCATATACCTCTACATGTCTTAAACAAGTGAGCCAAGCCCTATGATGAAAGACAGGAGCGCCGACCTAAGGCCAGGGGCCAAATCCAGCCCTTCTGGGGTCTGAATTTGGTCCTCTTAGGGTCCCCATAAGGCCCCTCCCCTTTCCTGTTTGTTGTTTTCTTGGCTTTTATGCAGATTTCCCCCGGCATTCTAAAAGGCTGAAAAGGTGTAGCTACTGGCAGTAAGAGTTGCAGGCTAAAATATGCTGGTAGTTTTGGCCCCACCCCTTTTGCCTTCAGACCTGACTCAGCATTGAAATGTGCCCCGCCTAAATGGAATTCAACCGCTTTGCCTTTGGCCCCTCCCCACCACTGGAATGCGGCCCCCGAGAGTTTCCCAGAAATGGCATTTGGCCCTCGATTGAAACTGGTTCAACACCCCTGCCCCAGAGAAATAGTCCAAACCTCCAAGCTTGCTAGGCAATCTGACCTGTAGGGATAGTTTTTACAAGAATTGTATAGGCTGGGCTTCATTTAGCAGCAATGCCCCACAGGCAGTCAGAGACTGGGTACCAAGTCCATATCCACCAACATTTCATGGATAGAAATAGGAGCCTTTCTTATGTTCTCATATGATAGGGTGACCATGTGGAAAGGAGGACAGGGCTCCTGTATCTTTAACAGTTGTACAGAAAAGGGAATTTCAGCAGCTATCATGTGTATGCATGCAGCACCTGGTGAAATTCCCTCTTCAGCACAGCAGTTAAAGCTGCAGGAGCCCTGCCCTCTTTTGTTTCTGGTCATGCTTGGCAGGGCTCCTGCAGCTGTAACTGTTGTGATGAAGAGGGAATTTCACCAGGTGCTGCATGCATACAAATGACACCAGCTGAATTTCCCTTTGCTATACAACAGGAGCCCTGTCCTTTTCCATATGGTCACCCTATCATATAACATCTGAATTCCCACACCAACCATCACAACCTTAGCCTCCCATCACCACTACCACAGACCGGGGATGGCTCTTCTCTGTCTGCCATATGTTCTCATTGACTCTATAATAGCCTGTGTCCTGCTACTGCACAACCCAACAGCTTTTCTTAGTCAACCGGTCATAAATTTCCCTTTTCCCCCCCAAATTATTCCTAAGCATGTTTAACAGGTCTGGTTATCCAGACAGTATACCTGCACTGTAAATACAACCAGATACATTCTGCGAGGAAACAAATCCAGCAACGTTTACTAACTGGGTAAGCAATTATGGACGAGAGGGAGAAGGGAAGCAGTAAACTAGCATTTGATGCCTGGCTGCATTCACCATCATCATCGCTGCTGCTCAGTTTCAGGGGGCATAATGTGGGTTTAATTTGACCATCTATTAGTGCGGTGATGGTGGTGATGATGTTTTAATGAAACGTTGTACACCACCTCAGGGTGGGCAATTCCGCCCTGAAAGATGGTTTATAAATCACTGAATGAATAAAGAAAGTTATTGGCATACATGTGTTCCCAAAACTTTAGGTGGTGCATCAGCTGCAACCCATTACTGGGTCACAGCCTATGTGTGTGTGTGTGTGTGTGTGTGTGTGTGTGTGTGTGTGTGTGTTTAGGCTAAAGATAGCTCTTCCCAGCTCTGAAAAAGTCAAAGACTACGCTTCCAACCTTTGGTGGCACAAAAGAAAGGAAGGAAGGACTACAACTCTGGTGCACTTGCGCACACACGAATATTTAAAAGGCATCCCTAACGTCTCCCCAAAAGAAAAGGCAAATTCACACAAAATGAGGACGATGTTTCACCAGGGATCAGTATCAAAAAAATAGGGAATTGTCCTTGGTAAATAATGATAATTGGGTTCTCTCAGGCTAAGGATTGAGGTGGGCCCAGTTAGACAAAGTCAGGTCAGAGCCAAAGGCTACCTCAAGCTAGGAATTTGTTGGGAGAGACATAGGGCTTTCTGAGAACGGTGAAGTGTTGAAAAGAGTAGGCCCAACCAGGGAGTGGCTGCCAGCATGGCATGCTGCTCCACGTGTGTACCAACAAAAGTGTCCGCACCCTCTGAGAGGAAGGGATTCACGCTGCTGTCATCTCTTCCGCCTCAGGCGTACCAGGCTGTTGTAGTTGCTCCAAAAGAATATGGGGGCGACAACGGCCTGAGTCTCATTCCCATGGCAGGGTGACCCACTAAAACGTAGCCCAAAGTGGGGAGATAGACCACAGTTCTGCGCACACCATCTGAAGCTGATTCTGCAGTATCAGAGGCAATAAGCCTATACACACGTTGCTGGGGAACATGGGTGGGAGGGTGCTATTGCACCGTGTCCTGTTTGTGGGTTCCTGGTCGACAGCTGGTTGGCCACTGTGTGAACAGAGTGCTGGACTAGATGGACCCTTGATCTGATCCAGCAGGGCTCTTCTTGTGTTCTTATGTGCTAAGCCGTTCTTTCTCATTTTCCATTCTGCCCAAGCATTACCATTTTTCTCTCCCCCATTCTCAGGACAGGGACAACTCTGGGCTTTGGAGGGTGCCAGTATCTGGTTCAACCTGGCTGCCTCCTCTGACCGGCTGCCTCCTCTGACTAGTTACCTCCTCTGCCCAGAGGCCTGCTTAATGCAGGGAGTAAGGCAACCTTCCCAAACCTGATGTGTTGCTCTACTCCTCTATTGATGGGAATTGTAGTCCAAGACATCTGGAAGGCACTGAGTTAAGGAAGGCTGGAGTAAGAAATTGGTGCCTGACCTGCAAGATTCCTAGTTTGCCTAATGGAAGTGAAGGAGGAAAAAAATTCTGAACCCTACGTGCCAAAAATGTGCCTTAAATTTATCCATCTTGCCTTGCATAAAGTCGTATTCTCTGTTCATGCAATAGTTCCAGAAAACCAATTCTAGAATTTGACACCAATAATAATAATAATAATAATTCCAGCTATCTAACCTAAATCTGCTAAAACTCAGCTTGTAGCTGCTGATTCTTGGAGCACAGCTTTTGTTCATGGACATTATTTATCTCCCTTTTCTGTAACAGACGTGGTCAAGACTTTTTCTCTGCCCTGGGAAAGTACTGACCCAAATAAAACACTAAGCCACGGTTAGGTCAATAACTCTTTTGCAGCAAATGGTTAGTGAGTGTGTTTAAACCATGGTTATGTAGCCACCATGGTTAGGAATGGTTCACACGACACGCTAAGTCACGGCTCACACAACATGCTAAGCCATAATGTTTAGCTCAAAATGTTTCGCCTCTGTGGCCTAACGTGTCATCTGAACAGGGACATAAAGTGATCTTTCCTCCCCGCCAGCAGGACACGACAGGACGCAGACACAACCCTTACCTCTGAGGGGCAGCACTTTTCTGACTGGGCAATGTGTCCAGCTCTTGGGCGCTGGCGCGGCTCACGGACATTGTGGAGTTGGTTAGGCGGGTGGTGCGGCGCTTGATGCGGCGGGGGCAGCATGAGGTGCTGAACCCCCCCTTGCCTCCTTGTTGTGAGGAAAGGGAGGTGCTGCGGCTGGTGCGGTAGCCCAGAGTTTCGGTCAGGCAGAACTCGCTGTAGGAGTGTTCATCAGTAAATTCGTGACTCTGCATGTAGGGGACATACATGTTTGGGGGGGGGGCAGGGAGAGAAATAAAACAACGTTAGGGTGTTTGTAGGAGTACGGCCACTCTTACAGCCTGTCCCCATTCCATACACTAGGGGTGCAGAACCTCAGGCCCAAGGCCCGAATTTGGACCTCCTTGGATCTCAATCTGGCCCTCCAGGGTTCCCTAAATGGCCCCGCCCCTTCCCCAACTACCAATCATTAGGTGGTTTTCCAGCTCTTTTCCCATTCTAAAGGAAATGCCTCTCCCGAGGCTTTGGCCTCCTCCACACGAGACGTTTAATGAGCCTTGAAGGCTCATTATAAATTTTACCTCCACACCAGCGGAGCGCAAAACGGGCGTACAGGCGCGTTATCTCCCCGATAATGCGCATTTTCGAATGCGCGTTAAATAGCGACTTTTATTTTGCTCCGGCCGTTAAAGCACATTTTCGCCGTGTGAACAAGCGATTATGCGCATTAACGTCTTCTAAAGCGCTTTTTGGACATCAATTACTGCGCTTCGCCGCCTCTCGCCGCCTCCCGTGCAGAGGGATTAGGCGTAAATGCGCCTCCGCGATAATGCGCATAATCCCCGAACTGGGCGCAAAAGTGCATCCTTGTGGAGGGGGCCTATGTTATGGGTAGGAAGTGCTGTCAGCTAAAAGAAGCTGGTATTTGGGCCCCGCCCCTTTGGCCACTGGCCCCACCCACCACTAGAACATGGCCTCTGAATGCTTCTCTGGAATGGAATTCGGCCCGTCGAGGTGACAGAGATTCTGCACCTCTATCGTGCACCTTCATGACATACTTAAGGTTACCACTTGGTTGGGGAAGGCTGATCTAGGCAGCATGGGATGGAAATCAGATCCCATTGCCTACCCCAAAAAAACCCCTCTCAATGACCGGAACCTGTCCCACACATTCTTCCTGAGTCTCTCCCTTGTTTTGCCCTCTGCCTGGCTACTCACGGTCGTTTTCTCCAGGCAGTGCAGCAGGTGATGGTGCTGCTGTTCAAAGGCTGACCGGTTGCGCACAGCCAAGACATGTGCGTCAGGATCTCTGTCCTGTGGAAGAAAGAAGATGGGTGCAGATGGATCAAAGCAGACAGAACGCGCACACCCCACCCACTCGATTTCTACAACGGCCGACGTATACAAACGAAAGCACATGGATGTATGCCAGCGTTCCAGCCAATCAGCACATTCGGAATAACCTTTTAGGACGGTACTACTTCAGACTGCTGGTGGGCGTTGGTAAGTTTGAATTCTTTCCCACTTAAAAGAAATTCCCCATATATAGAAAACTAGCACATCAGGGTTTGGGCTTGGCTAGAAATGTCCTTTCTGTTATGCTAGTTTTCTAAGTACAGAGTGTTGCTATTTTTTTCGTAACCCAGGGAGCATGCGAACATGTAATTCTCAACCTCCCGTATGAACTAGAGGTCCTAGAAGCAAGGGAATTGTATGCAACGGCGTCATTCCGCTGACTGAAGCAGTTCTGTTAGTAGAATGAGGAAGGTAGCGATTCCGCGGCCCCTGCAGCCTCCCACATGCTCTCAGACTTTGCTCTGGCAGGATGGGAAAGCTTCTGGAGCAGAGTTTTGGGCAGCACAGAGTGTTACCGGGGGGGGGGGGAGGAGGAAAGAGGGAGAAAGTCCCATCAGGCTAGTGGATTACTGCTAGCATCACGTTGGATTTCATCCTAAAGTACATTTGCAATTGGGACAGTGTTCAGAACATTTGTGAAACTCCAGGTTAGACATTTCTTTAAAAATATTTATATACCACCCTTCATAAAATATATCACAGCAGTTTACAAAATCCAATTTAAGACAACACAAAAATCCAATTCAATAAATCCAGACAAAAAAGTGACACAGTAAAGTAACTGTAATACAACTTGATAACTTGTTTCTAAAGGCTAGCTAGAATAGATAGGAATTATATCTGTTTATGATAAGCCAGCAGGGTGGAGGCAGGACAAAGAAAGAAAGTTCCCTCGGAAAGGAGTTTTACACTATTGGGGCTGCAACAGAGAAGGCCTTGTGCCTGGTAGAGGCCAACTTAGCCAGAGCAGGGCCTCACGAGAAGATCTAAAGTGTTGGGGAGGCTCCTATAGGAGAAGGTGGTGCCTGAAATAAGCAGGATCCAAGCCATATAGGGCTTTAAAAGGTAAGAATTAACACTTTGGCCACGTTCGAATGACATATTAGGCAATGGAGGGGGGTGGGGGAAGAGGCAACTGACAGTTCGTTATTTGTCCAGTGCGCCTCACACGGCATGTTGCCCCCCCCCCACACACCAGTCACGTAGCTGAAACTCCAGCGTCCTTCTGGGCTGCTGGTGCTTCTTCCTCTCTCCTCCCAGCCGTATCCCATTATGCATTGAAAGTTCTGCTGGTTGTATAGGAGCGACCAGGGTGCTTTCAGCTGCTCCTGCCGGAGAACTCTATGGCCTGCTGGAATAGGGCACTCGACGGGTGGGCGGGGGAGGTTATACAACGGAGCCTGCCGCACAACATTTTAATCAACGGGTGTCGAGAGAAGCAACGGAGCAGCCCGTTGTTTTTCTCTGCTATTTAAATCAACAAAATAACGTACTGTGAGTTGTGTGTCTGTTGTGTGCCCCCCCCCACGACACAATAATCAGCACAACAGACGGTTGCCTCCCTCCCACCCCCCGTTGATTAGCGTGTTTTCCAAACCAGGCCTTTGAATTGTGCCTGGAAATGACCCGTCAGGTCAGGTGGTTCAAAACAGGTGATACGGGTGAGTTAACAGCCCATGCCTGTTAGTAAGTGGGCCGCTGCATTTTGCACTAGCCGATGCTTCCAAGCCACTTTCAAAGGCAGCCCCACGTAGGGCACAAGGCAGTAGTCTAATCTGGAGGTCACCAAAGCGTGGACAGTGGCGGGGCAAGTCTTTTATCTCCCCATCGCTCCCAAAGGGCCACGTGTGCAGAAGGCGAACGGTCCATACCTCAAGGCCTCCATTCTGCTTGTACTGAAGGAAAGCATTGGTAGTTCCACTCTTGGCCAGCCGGATCCGAGCCAGGCGAACTTTCTGCAAGTGTTGGGGAAGACATGGAGAACCGTGTATGGAACGGAAGACAGATGGACCCCCCCTCCCTCAGTGTGCCTCTGACCCGTTGCTTTTCCTCTCCTCCCCACCCTCCGCTTTCCCCCACTCACAGCTACCTGCTGAGCTCGCCGCTTATCTGCCCGCTGGTTCTGGTGGTAGATGCGGCTGAAGTTGGAAACGATGACGGGGACAGGGAGAGCGATGACCAGCACCCCACTTAGAGAGCAGATGGAGCCAAAGATCTTCCCTGCAATGGTGCTTGGGACCATGTCACCGTAGCTGGAAGGGATATGGCAGTTACTGTAGCCCTGTCTTCGCCTACCTGTGCGCCATTTCACAATTGCCCATATTGCGCACGGTTGACCCCCCTCGGTCCCACACCACACAGAGCTGAACGCCTTCCTAGGTAGGAGCGTTCATCGGGATGGTTCCCCCATAGCCACGCCCCCAAGGAGAGGCCAAAACTGCAGACAGCTGTGTTGATCCACAGCAACAAACCAGGTCTAGCAGTTTTTGCTTCCACCAGGAGCAGGGCTTTTATCAAGCTACTGGGTCTGAATTGGCTCATTCAGGACCACGCCAAGATATTTTGCATTACAAAATTGATAGCTCAGGCTTCCAACTAAACAGCATTGCTGAGTAGGGTGACCATATGAAAAGGAGGACAGGGCTCCTGTATCTTTAACAGTTGCATAGAAAAGGGAATTTCAGCAGGTGTCCTTTGTATACATGCAGCACCTGGTGAAATTCCCTCTTCATCACGACAATTAAAGCTTCAGGCGCCCTGCCCCCTTGACCAGATACAAAAGAGGGCAGCCTCTCTGCAGCTTTAGCTGTTGTGATGAAGATGAAATTTCACCAGGTGCTGCATATATACAAAGGACACCTGTTGAAATTTGCTTTTCTATGCAACTGTTAAAGACACAGGAGCCCTGTCCTCCTTTTCATATGGTCACCCTATTGCTGGGAAAATTCATTTCCCACCCCCACCCCCAGCTATGAGGATTGCAGCTACACTCAGAGGGAACAGGGAATTCTGAGGGAGGTGACAGGTGACGTCCGCATCCCTGCTGATCCAAAAGCCCTGGCGCTGTATACCTGAGAACCCTGGCTCCGCTACACCACTGTTCCTAGGACAACTTTACATGGAGGCTGTGGAAGGATTGGTTGGCCACCCAGAGGGTAACGGAAGGAGGGGTGAATTGGTTGGCATCAACTTGCTGGCTGGCTGTCGTATTGTCATGGGGCATCTTCTTGCCTCTTCTCTGCTTTTAGCAGGTGATAACATGAATGGACTGTGTGATCATTGATCTATTTGTGATTAACATTTATATGCAACCTTATCTGCTAAAAAGCCATCAAGGTGGCGTACAACGGTTTCAAACAATGCAACCTTGAAACAATATTAAGAAAAACAATAAAAACAACCCAGTAACACTATGTATTTTAAAAGGTTGTCTTCATATCATCTTTATAGGTGGTTGCAGTGGTGTGTGTGTGTGTGTGTGTGTGTGTAATTCTGGGATGTGATTTTTGTTTTTCCACTGGCCCTACTCCTGTACCTTTAACAGCTGCTTGACATAAAGGCTGAAGTAAGTGGAGATTTCCCGACCGCTTTATTTCCACACTGTGAAAATCTTTACCTGCATGGCAGGTTGCCATTAAAGACATAGGAGGAGGATTCGTATTAAGTGATTGCAACCCTAGCTGATAGTTTGGATTTTATGTGTTGCTTAAGGATTGCATAAGCGTGGGATTGTATATTTAGCCCATTACTGAGCTTGCTTCCTTCTCTGGTTGCAAGCCTGAAACCATGAGAGTGATGCCTGGTGAAATCACAGAAACCAGCATGGGTCTGAGCAGGACTTTCAGCACTTGGAGGGTGGGACTTCAAAGTGCTCCCCATTCCTCTCCTGAGCTCCTACGAGTAGAATAAATTATGCAAAGCAAGCATTTGCAAATCAAATTTGCATCATTAATTCAGGTAACGGAACCTGACATGTCTTGCTTTGGCGCCGAATGCGGATTTTGTTTCCGAGGTAAAGCAGATGCTGCAGGCCTTCGGTCCTGCATTAGGGGGGAAAGAAATGCACTGGATGACCTCCAGATTCTTTCGAGGGTGACCAGCTTTTCCGCTAGCCGCTACAGCTGCATCTTCCACAGAAGCCTGATCTGCAAACATGAACAGGCCTCAGCGTTCATTGCTGTGTTGTGAAAAGCTTAACTTGTTGATTTCCGTGCATCACAGCAGTGCTGTTAATGGCGCTAGAGCAGGCTGTGGGAAGGGGTATTTTCCACTGGCATGCTAGTTCTTTCCATGACCTATGAATCTAAGAAGGTTACATTAGAATGTCCATCTTTTTTATGCAGGGAAGTGAGTTTCTTGTCCCCAGCTTTGGATAGGCGATGGTTTAAATCGGGAGTGGACAGAAAGTAGATCCACAGATGTTTTGGACTTCAACACCCAGCATTCCAGGCCGTTGGCTTGGGGTGTGGGTGGGTGTGGGTGTGTTATCAGACCCCACCTCTGTCTTACATATTTTTAAATGTATTTATTAATATATTTATATCCCAGCTTTTTTCCTCTTGCAAGGAATCCAAGGGTTATGAGGTTCTCCTCCTCTAAATTTTATCCTGAGAGGTAGGTTAGGCTGAGCATCAGAGACTGAGCTTCACGGCCGAATGAGAACTAGAACCTGGATCTCCCAAGTCTCAGTCCAGCACTCTAACTACTACAGCACACTGGTTTTTAGGTGTGTGTGTATACACATACCTATACAAACACAAACACACACACACACACACACACACACACATACATACATATATATATATAGCGCTTTATATTCAGCTTCTTGGCCAAGTTGCTTGTCTCTGAGCCTCATCGCTCACTTTACCTTCTGGGAAATGAGTGTTTTATGTCTGGCGATATCCACCATGGCAGCCATTTTCTGTGAGAACAGCACAAAACACTCTCAGAATTGGAAATGTATCCACCAGTTCAAAAACGTTGGAGGCCCCTGGGCCCCTTATTCAATTCCTATGAGAAATTTGGAGACAACGTTCTACGAAGAAAACCAAAATCAACCAGTCACACTGGCCCATAAAACTAAAATTCATGCTGGCAGTAAAATAGTATCTCAATTAAGACCAACCAAACTTCACAATGATGTTTGTGAGTTTCAGGTGAAATTGTCTTGAATATCCAGGCCAAGGAGGCGGACCATGTATCCAAAATAAAATAAAATAAATCACTGCATTGTGAATGCTGCTTGGTCCTAATAGGGATATTATTTTACTAACTGTATGAATTCTTCCCAGTGCCTTGCCCCATCTCCCGCCTGCCCCTGAAAAAAAGAACAAAGAAAAAATCAAAGCCTGAGCCGGATGTTTGAAAATTGTAATTAATTTTTATTTGAAGATTGCCCAACACATTTTGAAAATCATGTCCCCCAAGGACAAAGGGTCTTTGTATATCTTTGTCTGGTAGATCAGTTAAAAAACTACACTCAGGGTGTATTCCCTGCTATACCAGACTAAGGCTATCAGTCGTTAAGGAAGATCATTTTTGAAACACTTCAGACTGACTTCAAACCATAATTTGCTAATTTAAAACTTCATGCTGAGGCTTTGCCTCTTCCTAACATCCATAACCCACGCTTTTCCTCTTGCCCCTGAATCGGGGCTGGCATCAAAGACAGAAAGGGTTGGGCAGCTGGTGAGGGCCCACACCTCAGCAGGGTCTCACTGCCAAGAGCCAGCCCCCTGGGCTTGCTCCTCTTCACTATGGCCACTTGCTTCTTCATCTGCCTCTCGTTTCAGCCCGGACAACAGTGGTGGTGAGAAGGAGGAGCAGAAGATGCTACTAGAAGTGAGAAGTATCTTGGAATTGTTGTAGACAACAGTGTGATGTGGCTGCAGAAAAAGCAAATGCTATTTTGGGCTGCATTGATAGAAGTAGAGCTTCCAAATAGCGTGAGGTACTGGTTCCCCTCTATTCAGCACTGGTTAGGCTTCATCTTGAGTATTGCATCCCATTCTGGGCAGGCAAGGATGCGGACAAGCTGGAGGGGGTTCAGAGGAGGGCAACAAGGATGATCAGGGGTCTGGAAACAGCTCTATGAGGAGAGACTGAAAGAACTGGGCATGTTTAGCCTGGAGAAGAGAAGAGTGAGGGGAGACATGATAGCACTCTTCAAGGACTTGAAAGGTTGTCACACAAAGGAGGGCTAGGATCTCTTCTCGATCAACCCAGAATGCAGAACACAGAATAATGGGCTCAAGTTACAAGGAAGCCAGATTCTGGCTGGACATCAAGAAAAACTTCCTGACTGTTAGAGCAATACGACAATGGAACCCATGACCTTGGGAGGTGGTGGGCCCTCCCACACTAGAGGCCTTCAAAAAGCAGCTGGGCAGCCATCTGTCAGGGATGCTTTAATGTGGATTCCTGCATTGAGCAGGGGGTTGGACTCAATGGCCCTATAGGCCCCTTCCAACTCTACTATTCTATGATTCTATATCTAACTTATTTTTGCCTGCCAAGCAAGCAAGTGGTAGCAAAGATGAGAATGAGGATGAGGAGCAATGGCAGTGAGAAGGTAGACTCACTGAGAGAGGGGGTCCATTGAGGGGGCCTTGCCCAAGGGCCTGCAAAAACCTGGAGCCGGCATTGCTTGAATGCTCTAAAATGTAGTATTAGCTGCCCGAACCTGCAGAGAGAACCGCCTGTCCCGCCAAACGTTCCTGGTGGTGTGGTTTCATTCAAGGGCAGGGTTCTTGGGCACATGGGCATGAGCTGTTGGATCCTCCTTCCCTGAGACAACTTCCAAAAGTTGTTGTTGCCAGCATACGGTGGAGCAAGCCTGCATGCAACAAGTCAGCCTGCTTATGTGCTGGGGATCTACAGCTCCTGTCGGAGAACAGCAGGTTCTAGGAATTATGGCCTTAATAACTCCTTGGTACTCTCTGATGGACAGGCCCTTGGGGGAACATTAATGGGAGCAATGCTGGGCAAGGGAGTAGGGGAAGCAGGTAATTGAATATTAAGACACAGCAGGGGCTGGAAGGAATGAATGAATGGAAGGAAGGAAGGAAGGAAGGATGGATGGATGCTGAAGGTCTCGTCCATTCGCGTATACTTCCCGAAGGTATTTTAGGTCCCCTCTACAAGATTTTGGTTTGACGCCCAGTTGCCCGATTATGCGCATCTCCTCACAATCGCTTTTACGCCTAATACCTATTTTAGAGAGGCGCATTACTGGTTGTATGAAACTCGCTTTAAAGTTGTTGACATGCATGCAAATGTTGCTGAAAGTAATGCGCTTTGTCCCGGGAAACTGCCCAAACAGGTTTTGCACCCTTATTCTCCCCGCCTACCAGAATCTCCCACCTTTGGTTTCCTTGGTTACCTGTGGAATGATGTGGTTAACCTGTTTGGCTACCTCTCTCCCCTCTAATTTCGCGCCAGCTGAAGTTTGTTCCCCCTCCCAGAACTGCTCAGGAGTAAATGGGAATGTGCCTCAGAAGTTTCCCCCTCCAGCAGCCTTTTAAAAAGTATTTTCGGCTGCCTCTCTCTGCCCCCCACCATTTGCTGGAGAGAGAGGAAGAGAGCGAGAGACCAAAGAGAAGGAGCGCGAGAGAGAGAGTAGAGATCCGCACAAACGCACGCCCAAACTGACAGGGCAAGCTGCTTCGTTCCTTCCTCCTCCTTATTTTCCCAGTGAGATCAGTTGTTTTCCCTTCTCTCCTTCTCAATCATCTGTTGTCGTTTTGGTGATGTAAAACATTCAGATGCCACATCCAGCAAGCAAGCGAGGGAAGCAAGTGTGTCTATGGACGGAGGCAGGCATGCAGGCAAGCATGAAAACACCCTCCCCCTGTCCACCCCCCTTTCCCTGCTTCCCTCTCTCAGGAACCCACCCAGCAAGAAGCGAGGGGACGTCTAAGTGGATCACTAATTATCCACACATACGCATGACAACACCATCCAATCATTACACGGACATAAGGCGCTCTTACCGCGTAAATTAAAATTAGCTATTTAACGCGCATTCGAAAATGCGAATAATCGGAGATTTAAAGCGCCTGGACCCCTGATTTGCTCCGCTGTTGTAGAGGTAAATTTGGTAATGCGCCTTGAAAGAGCTTTAAATCGCTTTAATCGCTCTTGTAGAGGCACCCTTAGTTGTTAGCACACAAACGCTACTGCTGCAATGACGGAAGGACATAGGGGAAAAACACATCATTACATTTGACATTTGAGACCTGGATCTAAGTGCCTTTTTTCACAAGGGGCTGGATCCCAATTTAGTCATACTTGAAATAGACGTATTGAAATCGGTGGGACTTAAGTTGGCCGTGAGTCATTTAACTCCCCTTGATTTCAGTGGGTGTTCTCTAACTAAATCGGGATCCAACCCAAGAGATTTTGTATTTGCGCACAAACGAAGTACAAAATACACACGCTTTGCATCAAGCATGAAAGGTATGTATAGCTGGATCAGATCAAAGATATATATGTCACACAGAATTCTGTTTCCATCAGTAGCATCCAGCTAGCTAGATACCTCCTTCATCCCAGGTTTAATACACACAGGTATGCTGCCTTTGAACGTGGAGGTTCCATTTAGCTCGATATCATGGCAAACGGCAACTGAAAGGCTCTTCATGAATGTGTCTAATCCTTTGATAAAGGCCATCTGAATGTGCCTTTCCCCTTTCGAAATACACACAATTGGGAGTGGGGGAGAGGGGTAAGGTGGCACTGTGTCCGCTTTTACAAAGGACAGTCCTCTATTTGAAGTTCTACCAGAGGGTTGTCCTCTGTTGTAGAGGCCTGCAGTTGAAGTCGGTTTTAAAGGCAACCATCCAAAGGAAGAACTGGTCCTTGAAGTTGCCCATCAACAACACCAAGACAGCAAACTGAGCAGCGCACTATATGTAGGCTTACTGTATTTCTATAGAACTCATAATCATCATTATTTCTAAATTTGTGACTATATGTATAAATTAGCATATGCACATTTTATGCAGATCAGTGCCCTCTTTTGTTCCGGGTTGAGTCCTGACATTAAAAAGAAATCCCAGGACGGAGCTTTAGAAAGCTCTAGCTCACAATAAGCCCTATATGGAGAGCTTCAAGGCCTCCATTCTTTCCTGCTTAAACAGTCTGCTCCCCCCCCCCCCCCGAGTAGCCACCAATGACAAGCAGCTGCCTGTGGTCCTATACGATCAGCCCTAGATCTTACGTTTTTATCTCTTTTTGTGCATTAGAAATCAATTAGCAACTTCCCTTTTTTTCTTCTTGCCTCGTTGCTAAACAAGAATTCTTCTTTCATCCTTCCCCCACGATTGCTGCTTCCTAAATCCTTTATGATCTCTGTAGCTTTCCTCTGATCTCCAGTTCATTTACATTTCCCTTTAAATTGCATTCACCAGGACTGCTCACCTCAAATCCAGGAAGGGGTGAACAGACACAGGCCCTGCCCAGCCCACCCTGCTGGCCATAGACAGACGGGGTGACGTGCTAGACCTGCAGGAGAGACCATGTAGCCAACCGCCAGAAGCCTCCGGCCACTACAGCCCCTGACCATACTGCTCCAACCTTGGCCATTTTGACAGATCTTGGGCCGAGTTGTCAAATTCTGTAAGGGCCAAGGCTCCTGTGCTTTGAATGGAATAGGGATGAGGAACATCTAGCATGGGACCAAATCCGCCCTACCTGAGGTCCCAAGCCCCCTTTCCTTCGACCGGCGATTGTTTGGTGGCTTGTGGCTTCTGCGCAGTTTTTCCCCATTCTAAAAAGTTGAAATGCTTCTCCTAAGGCTTTATTACTGGCGGTAAGAGCCTGAAGCTAAAATAGGCTGGTATTGTTTGCATTTTTGCCCCTGCCCCACTTTGCCTTTGGAGAACTCTCCAAAACTGAATTCAGCCTTTGAGCTGAAAGAGATCTCCCAGCTCGTTTCTAGGTATTTTGGTTCCCTAGGCAAGGTGGCACTTTGCTGTCCCAATGGACATGCCGCTGCCACCCCTTCTTTTCTCCCCCCCATCCCTTGGCCATGCCCCTCTCTCCTCCCCACCCTGCCAGCCACAACTCCCCCCCATTTGTTCCGACCTCCTCTTCTTCTTCAGTCGCCATCCTCCTCCTCCTCTGCCTCCTCTTCTTGACTCTCCCCGCCATTTGCCACCCCCTCTCTGCTGAAATTTGAGAGGTTCTTCCTTAAAGTGAAGCATTCTGGGTGAGATGGTCCAGGGGATTGCCGCAGCACAGGCAATCTTCGTAGTCATCTCAGCCAGAAGGCTTCGCTTTAAGGAATGACCCCTTGAGGCATGGTATTTGGACCTGGTCAGGGGTGGCCAGAATGACGGAGCAGCTGGAGCCTACCGCTATGTTTGGGGGATCATTTTGGCAACCCAGAATTTGGCACCCAAGGCAGCCACCCTGTTTGCCTCAACAGCCCCAACAAAGAAATGTCCTTGGAGGTTCCTCACCCCTAGAATGGGAGGACTTTCAGGAGCTATCACTTCTGCCCCCACAACAGAGCAAACGGCACTTGCTGAAATTCTCCCTGCTGTTTAACTGCGAAAAGCAAAGGGGCCATGATCCTCACAGAATGTGCCAACTCCAGTCTAGGAGAGAAGCATGCTCGGATAATCAACCAACTCCAGAGGGTGCTCCGAAGTCACTTGCCGTTCTGATTATTATTTATACGACCCCATCAACATACATGGCGCCTTCTAGCATAAGCAAAATCAACAGGGCTCCTGCTCCAAGGACCATACAATCTAAGGATTGATGGTGGGATGAGAAGAGAGAAAGGAGAAGGGGAGGAGCGGCTATGGTAACAAGGAATGAATACAATAAAATGGAGTTACACATACTAAAGCCCAGTTTATAGGGCAGAATCTACATCACTGCTTTATAACAGTATTGACAACTGTTGGGGCCCAGGACACATTCCATGTACCGTTTTCAACCCTCTTTCAAAGTGTTATATCCTGTTGGTGTAGATCTGGCCTAGGGCCGTTTGTCCATCTTGCCTGGTACTGACACGTTGGAGAGACTTCAGGCTTGCCGGATCTACTTTGTTTTTTCAGGAGAACCCAGCAATCCGCCAATTAGAGCTTAGTGTAAGAGTCATATGCACTTAGAATGAAAGAGTTCTGGACCAAGGAATTTGTTTTAAGTAGCAGACCTGAATGGAGCACAGAATCCTTTCACACAAAAGTTCAGTTCTACTTCAAACTCTCTTCATTTCAGCTGTATAATTTAGTTGTGTGTATGTTTGTGTATGTGTGTATGTGAGGGCCGGGGGGGAGAGTTATTTTGTTGCTACTGAATCCAGGGCCGGATCTACACCAAGCAGGATATAACACTTTAAAATGGTTTATAACTGTTCATAACTGTTATAAACCATTTATAACAGTTTTAAACCGTTATAAACCATTATAAAGCAGTAGTGTAGATCTGCCCCCAGTCCTAGAGCTCCATCACACCAATGATTTAGTGCGCTCTTGCCATGCCTGGTGTGCGGATTTGCAGCATGGTACTCACATGATGCTGTGCCTGTCCTGCTGACACCCCACCTCTTCCCCAGCCTTTCCTGGAACGCTAAAAGACTGGATTATTTTCCCTAAGCGCATTTAACGCGCCTTAAGTCTCCTTGTAGTTTTAAAGGAACCGGGGGCTTGAATGGATTGCATCAGGTCTTGGCAGGGAAAAGCAATCTGTCCCAGCAGCCAGCTCCAAGCCTCAATATAAAACCCAAACCTTGCATCCCAGGCTCCAAAGCATTTTTTAAAAATCATACAATGCCTAAATCTCTGCAGAGACAGGATTGTTCTCCCTCGATGCCCCCAAAGAGCCAGACTAAAGGGCTGTTCCATTTTTGCCAGGGAGAAAGGTGGTTTGGTTGAAGTACTCATCTGCCAGGACCTGACTGGAGGGAGAAAGAGAAGGGGAGGGGTGGAGTGGAGTGGAGTGGAGTGGAAGAGCAGAAAAGCAAAGGAGCGAAAGAGCAGCTATTCAGGTGAAAGGGATCATAAATTTGACGCGCTTTTGCCTCAGAGGTAAAAACAAAATGCGGAGGCAAACTGGGGAAGGGGGGTTAGGTGTGATGGAGGTCCTAGTCTGACATGCTAACCAGTACACCACACTGCTTCTCTGGGACTGAGAGAGTTTCTGAGCCAAAGGGTACAGCTTCTAGGTGGGCTTGAGCCCCAGCAGCTCTTTTTGTGTGTGTGTGTGTGTGTGTGTGTGTGTGTGTGTATATATATATATACACATATATATTCGACTAGTGTTGGTTTCCTTTTCAACACGTAGCTTTCTTTCTGTTCTCCTCCCCCCCCCCCCCCCGCCTTCTTTCCAGCATGTCTTTTGGCTTTGCTTTTGACACAGCACTTTATATTAATCTCGCCCTGGATTTCATCTTCTTGATGACAAGGCTGACTCGTCAATCCACCCAAACTCATTCTGGATTCTAATCCTGACCTCCAAAATGTAATGCAATCAATGCCAGCTTTGCGATGGCTCTGCATTTGATAAGGCTCTTCTCTGCTCTTTCATCCAAGTCCTTCACAAAAACAGAACACTGAACAGCACTAGACCACAATGAATCTCCTATGTGGGTCTCCTCCTTGCTGGTTTACTGTCCTACTTATACTTACTTTGGAGGTGTGATTTCCCCATATTTTCTCTAGTTATGTTGGTAAGCCGCTAGTAACTGGCCAATGGACAGGGGACCACTTAGTGCCAACTAGTTGCTGGGATTCATGCAAAGAATACTGGACTAGGAGGATCTCAGTCTAATCAAACAATGTTCTTCATACTTATTCATTATTACATTTATATCGCACCCTTTTTTCCCCTCTTCCAAGGAACCCAAGGTGGCTTACATGGTCCTCCTCCTCTTCATTTTATCCTCATAACAACCCTGTGAGTAGGTTAGGCTGAGAGTCATCGAATGGCCGAAAGTCACTCACTGGCTGAATTTGGACAACACGATAGTCAATGGTGGGGTAATAATCAACTTTACAGTTGCTCATCTAGGGGGTACTCCCCACACAACATGGTAATAAATAATCAACCGTGGTGTGGATTAGGATCAACGCTGAGTTGACTATGGCAGCATTCGGACGACACGATAGTCAATACAACTGTTCCCACTCCCCCACAGTTGCTTATTGTGTCGTCCGAATTCAGCCACTGAGTTTCATGGCCAAGTGGTGACTAGAACCCAGGTCTCCTTCATCCCAGTCCAATGCTCTAACCACTACACCACATGGGCTCTATCCCTCCCATCATCCCGCTGTAAACTCATAAAACCTACACATAATGAGCAAGACAAATTATGCAAGTCATGACAGCAGTCGCAGAAGACATTATTGAACTAAAGCGTTTTGTATTTCAGAGATACGTTACGGATTCATATAACTGCAGTAATAATTGGTGTTTCAAAATGCTTCTTGGTTAAAGCAATTGTATTTCGTTTTATAATTAATCAAAGCATGCATTTAACCTCCAACTAAGCTCTGGAACTGGAGTCCACTCCCAGCCCCATTCTACCAGACACTCTACAGTGGTGTTCCTAGATGCATAAAGAACATAAGAAGAACTTCACAGAAACATCCAAGGGCCTATCCAGTTCAGCATCCCACCCACAGACAATGGCGCAGCGAAGTAATTTTAGACCTTGGACTTCAAGGTCTTAAAGGTGTGTGTGGCTTAGACGGCCATGTGTGTTTCTTCAGTGGAGAAGCACACAACATTTCTCTTCTCTCTTCTTCCCACCTCCACCATCCTGTGCTTTAAACCTGCTTCTACATGCCTGACGTATTCTACCAAATAAAAACAGTGTGCAAACCAAGATAATGAAAGAAAGAAAGACCCTGAATATGTGCAGTCTCACATTTTAAACTCACTTCGAGCATAGCACCAAGATGACTACAGGAATAGAAAGAGTTTGGGTGCCTCTACAAGAGCAATTTAAAGCACTTTCAAGTCGCAGTAAAAAAAAAATTCCCTCTAAAAGAGCAGAGCGCAAACCGGGGGCTGAGGCGCATTTTCTCTCAGATTATGCACATTATCGAATGCATGTTAAATAGCGAGTTTTCATTCTCCACGGCCGTTAAAGCGCATTTTGACCATGTAAACAAGCGATTCTCCGCATTTCAGCCACTTTAAAGCGCATTTCATACTGCCGGTTATGCGCTTCACCGCATGTCGTTTACAGGATTTAGGTGTAAACGCCATTGTGAGAAGATGTGCATAATCGGACAACCAGGCGCCAAATCAAATTCTTGTAGAGGGGGCCTCTGCTTCTGCTGCCCTGATGCTAAACACATTTACTGGGAATAATCCCCATCCTTGTGGTAGAAAAGGGTAATATATCTGGGCACCTTCAACATGTACATGCAGAGCCAGCCACCCCGGACTATGACATGTTTTTGTTTCGTTTTACATAAGAAGAGGGAATACTGCGGTAAGCAGAGTCTGCTCTGGTAGGGCATGCCCATGTTGGCCCAAGTGCTGACACTACATCTGTTTGCCACTACCCCAACACCTGGTCATTTGGGGGATCTTAAAGCTCTAGACCTTGGCCCTGAGACCCAACTTGAGTTGCAGCACCACCTAGAGTGGTCAAACGGATGCCTCCAGGAACAAGGGCAAGAACCATCTCCTGCTACCTCTGATCCTATAACCACCAGTGTGGTGCGGTGGCTAAAGTGTTGGACTGGGAGTCGGAAGATCCGGGTTCTAGTCCCCATGTGGCCATGGAAACCCACTGGGTGACTTTGGGCCTGTCACAGACTCTCAGCCCAACCTACCTCACAGGGTTGTTACTGCGAGGATAAAATGGAGAGAAGGATGGTTATGTATGCTGCCTTGGGTTTCTTGGAGGAATAAAGGTGGGATATAAATGCAATAATAAATACAATAAAATGACTGGGAGCCACCGATAGCCTTATTCTTGTAGCCCATTTCAACTGTTCTAATCCCCCATACAATTAGAATGGCAAGAAGGAAAGAGGAGACCAGGGCACTATCCCCTGCCCTCTCCGTTGCTGTCATTGTCCCCTCCACAAGTTGGAGGGACAATGTCTGCAGCAGGAAGCCCGTTCTTCCTTTCTTTTAGAACCTATCATTCAGCTTCATTGGATGTCCCTGGGTTCCAGTAGCATGAGGGTGGGACAAGCATGGATGCCCTCATCCCTTGATTCAGCTGGAAATTTAAAAACCCAAGCAGAATCTCAGGGTTGAGACCTGTCCATTCTGGAACTTAGGAAACTGCCTAATATTGAGTCATTTCGCCACGGTCTTGCAGCGGCTCCCCAGCGTTTCAGGCAGGAGTTTTTCTTGCCCTACCTTCAGTTGCCGGAGATCAGACCTGGGACCTTCTGCATACAATGCAGGTGCTCTACCACTGAGCTATGGCGCCTCCCTGTATGTAATAGCTGGTGCGATAGCCAAGCACTTTCCCACTGTTCCAATGAGGCCCAACTTGGAGGATTGGTCCCAGGGCGGAAGCAATGTGAAATCACAGAAGGGCATTGATCTTTGCAACTGACTCGACAGGGACGGTTTCCCCTCTGCCGCCACCCACCCTCCAAGTTTCTAGCCCTCATGGCTGTGGAATATAACTTTGAGAAAGCACGGGCAGCAGTTCCCGAGAAAATTCATCAACTCAGAGAGAGAATGCTGAGAAGGGCTCCAGTAGTCTGGGGTGTGGTTTCAATATTATGCATCTATCCTTGGCAACAGTCCTCATGAGTCACAGAAGCAGACATACAGCCTGATCCTGTGTGTGTTCACTTGGCACCAAGCTCCACTTCATTCAGTGGGCCTTACTTCTGAGCAAGTGCATACAAGGACTGCAAACTAAGCAAACTCAAGTCCATTTGCTTACTTTGCAAAACGGAACTCACAGAGTAGAGATTTATTTGGGTTACCGTGACAAAGGATCTGGATTTGTTTTAGCCCAGTTTAAACATCGTTGATCTGTACCGTACACAGCCCTGCATGGAGGGCTGGAGGAAGCAGAAGTCATGCTTGATTATTGTAACAGCTTCTTGAAATCTATTAATCACTAATGCTCAAAGCACATTTCCAGCAGTGCATCAGGCACTATATCAAATCTGGTGCCTATATTGTTTTAGGTCAACAAAGATTAGAGAGGGGAGAACCATGAATGGCCCTTAGCCAGGGATGGTTAGAGAAGCTAACCTTATGCTCAAGTGTTCTCGGTCAGGATCCTCCTCAGGGGATGGGGGGCTCCCTGGCTGGGTTCAGGTGCGTCCCCAGGAGTTCCATCTATTCATAAGCAGTTCCGGGAGTGAGAAAATGTCAAAGGCGAACAAGTATTCTTGACTAAGGAAATGAGGGGCAGTCTGGAAAGGTGGGGAGATGGGGTGGAAGGGATGACACACACACACATACCTGGGTTTAAGTCCCCATGATGTGATTACCCTGGAGGATTATTATCCCTGACTGGCTAGACAGATTCACTGATTCTACACACCAGAGTTCCAGAGAGCAGGATAGGTGGTGCAGGATCTGGGAGAGCTCTCTGCCCCTGAGCATGGAGCAACTGAAAGACCAGGGCAGTTCAGACCTGTGCTCTGCTGCCCCTTGAGGTAAGCCGCACCGTGATGCAGATCAAAGGTTTATGATGTCTTCCCAGGCTCTATAGTGCTTTTGCCCATCCAGGCACTCAGTAGATCTCTCCTAACCTGGTAGGGTGATAAAAGCTTCCAAGCCCAACCCGGGATTTCCCCAGGTAACAGCTGCCATTCCTCGAAGCACTGCACTGCATTGGCTGTACCATCAGTAGGGAATGGGGAGCAGATCGTCTTGTGGCTGCATAAATGTAGCTCCATTTTGGAGCAGAGGAACTAGGTTCTGTTCCACCCACTGCCTAAATACATTGGTTTCTCCCACTGCCCATGTGTTTTTCTATTCCAAATTGTTTTATAATAATAAAGGCTACGGGATAACAAAAGGACATCACTTTCATACCCCAGAGACTGATCATTGTTCAAAAAGGCCTCATATCCAGCAAGGCAGTTCTTAGCCTTGAAATGCTAATTGCTAATACAATTGAAACTGGCTTTTTTGTGCCACAACATCATGGTGTTGACTCATATTCAGTGGTAGCCTCTAAATCTTTCCCATATCCTCATTTATTTCCTCTTCCTTCGCCAGCCCTTTTTCCTTTAGTGTCATGTCTCTCAGACCATAACTCTGCAGCAGGGACTATATTGCTTTTGTTGATCATATGCATGCTAGTCTGGAAGCCTTTTTTAGCTGAAGAGCCAGGGAAAGATGCTTTAACTAATTAACTGACTAATATCACTTATGTGTTCGGCTCTTCTATTTTAATGTGTAACAACCTATGTTTGTCCTTAGTCCTGTTCAGACCTTCCCATGTTGAGCTGACTGAATATGGGAAGGAGAATTAAACTCACTGCCTTTGCTCCCCAACTTCTGTGTCGTGTTCAACTGAAGATCTGAAAGGTGTTTTTCGAACACATAAAAGCCCTTTTCAGACTTTCAGCTGAACACAGAGAGGGCGGGGGATATGAACCTGCTCCACCCTCCAAACAGTTAACGTGTGTGTAACGTTAGTCTGAAGAAGACTCTTGTGGAATTTTAATAAGATAAATATAAAGAAAACCACTCTTTACAGGACACATTGTTAGTCAATGGAACTCATTACCACAGCATACTGCGGGATTTGTAGGTCTGTAGGCTAAATACCTTCTGTAAAGGATTTAGAAAACATGGAAGATAGGCTTACTGGTGGTTATTAGTTATAGTAGCTAAAAGGGCAATTTTCTTTTCCAGAGGCAATCAATCTTGCTATCATCGTCTCTTGCTCATGGAGATCTCTGTCTTTTCACTCTTAGTAGATGGAAGAATGGTTTGACCCAGGATAACAATCAGTATGCGTAATAGCCAAAGCGTGACCAAGGCTATGTAGACAGAGTCAGCCTCCGTTCTTGATTGCTCCCATTTAATTATATTCAGGATACAGGAGGTAAAATCCAACATAAGTTCATTAAGTCCTGTTCATTTCAGTGGATATACTCTCATCATCATCGTTATCATTTATTTATTTATAAAGTGCCATAAATGTAAACGGCACTGTACAAAGAGAAAAGCAATAAAACAACTCCCTGCCCGAATGGCTTACAATCTAGAAATGTAAAAAATAAACATAAAATTTAATAAAATTTTAAAAGTTAGAATTGAAAACTTACTTTGGATTTTACCCAGGCTTTTGTTTGTTTGATTTGGTTTGGTTTGATTTCTGCAGGGGGGGGGGAGACTTGTCCTCCATCCCAGGGAAAGGATTTGGGACCTCTGTCCTGCCTGGCCACCCCTTTTCAACTAACATCCTCCCCAACCCACCACCACGGCTACTACTCTGCTGTACAACCGCTTGGCAGCACAACCCGTGTTTGAAGGCTCAAGACTGCGGCTGTCACGTCTAGCTCTGCCTTCAGAAACAGGACACTGGCCTGAAGGAGAATTGATCTGAGTGGAGCTGGCAGTCCTCTTTGTTGTTCGGTGAGCCGGCACAGCCCCTTCTCTTGGGACAGGGACTGGTGCTAGAAGATTGCAGAAAGCTAAATAGCTTATATAGCAACATCATTAATCTAACTAAAGTGATCTGCTATTATGTAATAAAATACGCTCAGAAATGACATTACTAATTTAATGGGAGCAGGGATAAATCAAATGCTCATAAGAGGAAGAGAACCAGCAAAGCCAGCATACCAAAGGGAGAGCTCCAGCAAGGAGAAGCCCCACTTTGATTAAAGATACTCAAGGCCGCTTGGGAAACGGAGGCTCTCTGGAATAACTGCACCACCACGGGGCCACAGCGGAAGAAGCAGCTAGGACAGCTTTCTCCAACCTGGTGCTCTCCAGATGTGTGGGCCAATGCATCTGGAGGGCACCAAGTTGGAGAAGGTTGGAGTAGGAGACAGTAGAGGCTGGTGGCTCGGAAGTTAGTGGGCCGGTGAATCCGCTCCAGGTTTCAGTCAGAACTTGAAAGGAGCTATCCATGGTGCTGAGCCTATTTGGGGGATAAGGTTCAGCATCTTGTGTAGCTCCTTTAGAGTTCTGACTGGTTCTGGCTGAAACCCGGAGCGGATTCACCGCCCCACTGACATTGGAGCCACCGGCCTCCACTGGTAGGAGGTAAGGCCTTGTTTGCCTCTGGAAGCCGACAAGAGCTGCCAACTTTGTTGACCTCCATGCCCCAAAAAGCTTCAACTGCTCATGCCTGCGAATCATGCTGCCGTCCAAGACACAAAAGCAGGCCAGGGTGTTTTTCTTCTGGTCATTTGGCAACACTAAATTCAATCACGAAGGGGTGACATGTTTGGAAAACTGCCTTTCTGGAACATAATATTCATGCTAAGCGTTATGTCCTGAGGGGCTTACAATGTAAACAGCACAGGAGGCAAGGGATGGAGAGGAGAGGAGAGGGGTCAAGGGTTAATAAGGGATGAATGTGAGCAAATCAATGAATGTCATTTCACCAAGGCTGGAGCAAAGTGCTGCATTGCCTGAAGCATTCCTCCCCACCTTTTTTTGGGGGGGGGGCTGCTGCATTAGTGGTAGCAGCACAGAAGATATTGCCTATTCAGACCTAACTCTAAGGGGTCCTCAGAGCGAGGCATTCTGGGTGAATTGACCGTGGAAACCGCGTGTGCCACACACACACACACACACACACACACACACACAGAGGCAGCCTCTGTGGCTATCTCACCCATAATGCCCCTCACTCTGAGGAAAGATCCCTCAGGGCAAAGCTGGCCACTCCGCAAAGCTTCACTGGCTGCTTTCCTACTGAGGCAAGGAAGCAGTTGGTTGGGCTCTTCAGAGTGGCTGCCGAATACTTTGTTCTGAGAACCCTCAGAGCAAACGGCAAATGGCGCCACTTCAGCACCCACAGCCAGCCAGCCAGCCAGCCAGGGAAAGGTAGCTGGATGCAGTGGGGTCAGACTGTGGATGGGGCAGCACACCACCTGCCACCCTCCCAATCTGCCACTTGAGACAAGGTTCTCAGCCTGCATTATTGGATGCTGGTTTGGGACCTGCAAGTAGATTTATGGGTGATCTACAATAAATCAGCAAAGCTTTTTGACTCCCACTCATTTAACAAAGAAGCAACAAAAAAGCTGCTGTCCTGTGCACTTCAATGTCCCAAATCCGCCTAAGTAAGCTGTATATCTCCAAGCCTCAATGTTCCCTGTCAACAAAATGGACGCGATGATTCAGATGAGTGCTGACACATGCAATGTGCTATTCCTGAAAATGGAAAATGGAAAAGAAAATCTCCTCCGTGGTTGGCCTTGTGCAAAACATTTGTCTCTTCACCTCATATTTTACAGATATGGAGGAACAGGAACAAGTGTTGAGCACAAGGCCTGGCCAGCCATAGTCTTTGTGTAGCTCCACTGGCCAGTTTTATAAGTCTATATCAGAATCCCCCATCTGTAGTAATTCTGATGTACGTTCGTACTTGTACATGCAGGTTATCTGACTGTATGGTTCAGGGGGGTGCAGTAGATAATGGGCTTCACCCCCTGAGCCTCTGTTTTGCATCAGGCTCCACCCCTTGAGCACCATTCTACACCTACCTCTGGTTGATAGACTTTGGGAGCTCTAATAAAAAATAAAGCAGATCACACAAGACTGAAGTTTACCTGATGTGCACTGAAGTTACTGTACAAATGGATAAAATATTATCATTATTTTAGAATTCTAGAATTTTGAAGAGCCAAAGGCCACCTAGTCCAGCCCTCATCCTACCAACCTGCACCCTGTATAGGAGCCCCCACAATCCAGACCACCAGTAGCCATAATCATATAATCATCACAATTCAGAAAAGAACTCTCAAGCCCAAGACTTCCAGCTGACCCGAGGCAGTCAGCCAAGCTGCATGCTGAAGGGGGGGCAGATGAGGCAGGCTGGGGAAAGCTGCAGGATCATTAACCAATTCTCCCTCAGGAAAATTCCTTCCAAAACCCAAATATTGCCATCATGTAACTTTGAGTATGATCAAAATATATCCCAAATAAGTTAATTCAAGAAGAAAATTGGTATTGGGCACAATGCCATGTTGACAACCACCTTGACTGCAGTTGTGCGCCAGAGAAAGGACAAATTCCCTTCAAAATCATATCCAGGAATAAATCTATCTCACACACTGTTCTTTTCCTGAACTAATCAGGCCACCACTGACCCATCAGACTAGAAACTGCAAGATTCCCTTCTAAATGTATCCATCCCTTTCTTGAACCCATAAGGTTCTTTCCCCCTCTCCCCTGGAACAGTTCCAGGCAGACCAATTTCTCTAATAGTGAGAGGAGGGGAGGGAACCTTCTACTGCTTTCCAAGCCAAATTTGCCAGTGCTCAATATGCTGTTAGTGTTCTTGCTTCGTTCCCTTAATTTGTTTATACAATTAAGAGAGGCTTCGGTGAGAGTCAGGAATAAAGGAAAACGTCTCCAGAAATTGAAGAGCTCTTGAATCACTTTGGTTTTGAATCGCAAGCTATGTGGCGTTAGGGCGCCTTGGTGTCTTACTCCCAGAATCCACCCCTTTTTGTCTCCACATCGTCTCTTCTCCCCAACCCTCCCACTACGCCCCATGCGTAAATGTTTCAACCCTGAACATGGTTATGTAAAGGCACCAAAATGATGGTTGCTGATGTCCAGTGGGCAGGCGGAACACAATGGGCCTGTTCAGACAACACACTAAGCCATGGTTAGGCCACTAACCCTTTTGCAGAAAATGGTTAGTGAGCATCTTTCAACTGTGGTTATATAACCACCATGGTTAAGAATGGCTTTCACAACACACAAAGTCATGGTTCACATGACATCCTAAGCCATAATGTTGAACTCAAAATGCTTAATCACCGTCGCTTAGCATATCATCTGAACAGCATCAAATAGTGTGTTCGGAGAACCAGTGTGGTGTAGTTGGACTGGGAATGTTGGACTGGGAATCAGGAGGTCTGGGTTCCCGCTCGGCCATGAAGCTCACTGAATGACTTTGGGCCAGTCACTGGCTCTCAGCCTAACTGACCTGACAGGGTTGTTGTGAAGACAAAATGGAAAGGAGGAATACTGTGTAAGCTGCGTCAGGTTTCTTGCAAGAGGGAAAAAAAGATAAGAAATAAATATAATAAATAATAATTAAAAATAATTGTTTAATTTTTGACTACATATATCACTTGTTCTCTATGAGCATCATCACATGGCGGAAAATTGCATTTGCTTACCGTCGCTTTTCCGCCCGTGCATTTGTCCCTCATTACTTCCTCTTTTGAAAGAGGAAGTAAACAAAGTGCATGGCCCATTCAGTCGTCTATTTTGGTTACGCTGCTTCTCCTGCACACTGCAGGAGATAGCGGCAACTTCCATTTTTAAAAATAAGTCGGACTTACTGGGGTGTTTTTTTTGTTGTGCGAAGAAAGCTAGAAGGGGCGGGAGGCGCACGGGAGGCAGATGGCGTTGTGAGAGGGACCTGCGAAAATCCGTGAGTGCCCAGTAACGAGCGTGTAATAAAATGCTCGCCTGATGGAGCTCTATAGCTCCTTCTCTCTGTGTCTTTGTCGGGGCGTATCTGCACTGCAGACAAACTGGTTTAACCATCTTCCCTTTTCTCAAGGAAACCTTAGGAATCTGAATGGGGTGTGTGTGTGTAGGAAAAATACAGATCTTTAATGGAATTCTTAGCAACTACATCACATTACAATTCCCAAGATTGTTTGGGGTGGCGAGGGGAAGAAGCCACCACGTTTAAACTAATATAGCATTAAATTTGTAGTATAGAAATCCTCATTCTATATTTTTCCCTCTCCCTCATCTTTCCCCTCCTCCTTTTAAAAAAGCAAAGCAAAGCAAATGGGATGCCAAAAGGTGTGACCCACCTTAGATCAGACTCAAAGCCAGCGTCAGGAGTCGGTATCGTTGGGCCCCTGCCAAGGCTCACACTCCACAGTAGGGGCTCATTGCCATCCCCTAGAACCTTGCCTCCGATCCCACTCTTACTTGCTGATTATGCCTGTGAGCCGAAGCAACAGGCAGATGGGCAATGGTGACCGTGGCAATAAGGTGGTGGATCCACTCAAGAAAGGGGTACCTAAGGACCCTCCAAAACCTGGAGCCAGCATTGATCAGGTTACAACTCACGTATTGGTCTCATTAGCTGAAGACCAATGCCTGAGAACAGGGGTGTTGCTGGACCAACTCCCATCATCCTAGCCTTTGGCCCCATGTTGGTTGGGCTTGATGGAGCTAAACTCCAGTGGCATCTGGAGGGCCACAGGTTCCCTGCCGCTGCTCTCGAAGGCTCTAGAAGGTCTCCAGTTCTTGAGGCCTCTCATTTTAATTGCTTCTACACTGCCCCCAACAGCAGCAGCCTGCAACTAGCACTCTCTCGGAAAGGAGAGCTCCGAATATGGGGATACTCCCATAGAACCCCTTACCCTGAAATGGTATATATGGCCCCTGAATATACAACCAATCCCAACTGCATACCAACTGGAAATATTGTAGGGGACATCGACAAAATACTTTGCCATCTAAGAACCTGTGCAATGTTGCAAAGGATGCTGGGATGTGACAAGCTGCATACACCTCTTGGTTCTCAGGTGTATCTCTGGGTCACTCAGAGCCTGTCTACACTACTGCTTTAAAACGGTTTATAACAGTTTTAAACCCGTTATTAACCGGTTTAAAACTGTTATAAACCATTTTAAAGCAGAAGTGTAGATAGGCTCAGCGCCAGCTCCAGGTTTTGGAGGGCCCTTGGGTAAGACCCCCCTCAATGGGGGCCCTCCCTCAGTGAGTCAATCATCACCATTGTCTCCAGCTGCTATTGCTCCTCATCTGCTTTCTGACCATTGCTGTCGCTTGCTTGACAAGCAGAGAGCCAGTGAACAAATAGGCCATTGCATCCACTCCTCCTCCTTCTCATTACCACTGTTGTCTGGGGCAAGTGAGAGGCAGATGAAGAAGCAGGTTGCAATGGCGAAGAGGAAGAGAGGGTCCAGGGGGTTCTTGCCAGTGGGCCTCCTGATAGGGTGTGGGCCCTCAGCAGGTGCCCGACCATGCCTACCCTTGACGTCGGCCCCGCACTCCCCATAGCGTGGATTCCAACAGCAAAATGTCTTGGGCTGACCCTAACAGGACTCCTTATCCCAAAGTAGAGACCAGCCCCAACCTCCACAGGCTTCCACTTTGCACTGCTCAAGTCTGCCTATTTGGATAGGGGCGGCGGGGGCGGAAATCAAAGCCAAGGCAAATTGGCCATTAGAAATCCATTGCCTCATGTGGTCTCGTCCACCTCTGCAGATGTCAAGGAGAAGAGTTTTGCAGGGTTTAGGAAATGGGAGTGACAACTGGGCTGTAAAAGAAACACCACGAATGCCTCCTCTCCGCATTGGAGGAGGATATATTTTGCTGGCACAGATTATAAATATGGATGGCATGAAATATTCATATAATCCCCAGGTACTAGCTCACAGCATTTCCGCTCCAGTGGAAAGAGGATGCAGTAACCTTGTGTTGAGGATTGCCACGGCACGGGGGGGGGGGGGGGGGGTGAAGCGCACTGGATGGGGCGGGGGATTCTGGACCGACAGGATCTGTCGGCCCGATCAGGGCTGGGGAGTGAGAGGGGACTTCGAGGCAAGCTGGTGCGGATGTGTGGCTTGCACGCACGCTGGCTGGGCCCATAAACCAGGGGCTGGGGAAGTCAACAGCCCCTGTCGGATTTGTAGAAGGGGTGTCTGCCGCTACGAGCGAAGATTTGGGGCGGCTGGTTTGAATCTATGTAGAGATGATTTGGTTTGTCAGTCTGTGTCTCCCTTGTGGTGGAAGCGCTCCTTCACAGACATTTCGGAAAGAGTCAACCTTCCTGCATCTTTGTAGAAGGGGAAGGATGAGTCAGAAACATATTGGCTGCCCAGGACCTGGCAGTTGCAAAGCATTTTTAGACCATTCCGGCTTGGCAAGTAGGAAGACCTGCAGGCCTTAATGGGCTCAATCTGCAGCTCAATCCACTAAAACCTGAGTTGATTAACCTGTGCAGAGGCCAATTTTAACAGGTATTGCTAAGAGTTAAAGCCACTCTTCTTTAATCCGGGGGTTTATTTTGTTGTGTTACTGCAATTGAAAATTGAAAAATTATTATTATTATTATTATTATCATTATTATTATTATTATTTCTTACCCGCCTCTCCCTCTGGATCGAGGCAGGGAACAACATTGAATTCAAAATAGTATAAAATACATAAAACTGATTAAAAACATATAAAACTAATACATTATTAAAATAACAAACATCTTACAATTCAACTAGGTAGGCCTGCCAGAAGAGATCAGTCTTTATAGCTTCCTTAAAGTTGGACAGAATACAGCTTCCTTAGAATTGCAGCTTTGACTTAATTTAAAATAATAATAATAATAATAATCCAAGTTTCTATCCCTTATGACTGTCTGTGAAGATATGGTTTCCAATAGCTAAGGAGCAAGATGTCTATGCCTTTCTAAGCTCAATGTCTCTCCCTGTGACTAGCAAAGGCAGAATCACTTATACAAAGTGCTCCATTTGTATAACTTCTTCCAGGCTGCAGAATTTGATTTTTTTTGGTGATAGAGCATTGTTTGCAGAATTTGGATTTTTAAAGAAACGCAATAAATATGTGAATTGCTTTAAAGGCAGAGGATTAATCATCTACCACTTTTTGAAATTGATTAAAATATGGAGACTACCCCTGCCTGGGGCAACTCTTGTGAAAATCCACATCAAACTCCATCACTTTAGGATGGGCTGGAATTAATTAAAAAACCTAGATTTACCCTGTTTACTCCTGGCCTCCACTTCCCTCTCCTTGCCTGCCTAATATCTTTGTCTATGTTGTAAACCCCTTGGGTAGAGACTTTTTAAAGTGCTGTCTGCATAGATGGCAATTTAACAACAACCATAATGGTGCAGGCCAAAGAGTTGGCTGCTGAAATCAAACCAATGTGTGAAATTATTATTTTTTTGCCTCATTGCCTACTTTGACCCAAAGGTGTTGCTAGGCATGTGGCCCAGGTCTGTAGACACAAATCTGCATAAAATCTGCACATAAGCTTATATCTATGTTTGCAAATTTAGAAATAATTATGAGGATTTATTTAAATTTCAAAGGAGACAAAGCCAGCCAATTAACCTCTCACCCAAATAATCTCAAATAAAATAGATTCTTTGGTTAATTTGCATCCTACCCAAACCAACAGAAAAAGCTATTGTTCTAAGCTTAATTGCCATGCAGGAATAGATTTGGGGGGGGGGGGTGATGCAGTCCTCCCCTCCCCACCTGTAATCTGGCAATTAAACTGAGAAAAAACTCTTTCCATTGGCATTAATGAACACCCAGAGCATTGTGAGAGAGATCCGGGACCCTGTGAAATAGATTTGGGGGCAGAACCCAGGCCTGGGGTTAGCAACGCCCCTGCTTTGACCCATTTCTTTTAGCTACCCATTCTCTTAAATATTATTGAACTCCATTTTTCACCAACCCCAACCAGCATGGCCAATGGTCAGGTACGATGGGAACTGTAATCCAACATCTGGTGGACCACAAGTCCCCCACACAATTCAATGGAACTTACTCCCAGGTAAAATGGATACAGGATTGCAGCCTTATAGACTTGTTGCAGCGGCATAAGCACTGAAATAGACTCTAGTCCACGAAGCTAGTCAATTCTAGTTCCTCAGCAACCTGCCAGACCAGACTGAAGACTTCAAAGGAAATCTGCATTAAACTGCATGAAAGGTTCCAGGCTGTACTCAAACCTTACCAGAAAGAGGACTATATATCAAGCCCCTCAGTACAAGGCCTGTGATTTAACTGACGTGGCACTTGACAGGGGAATCTTCTTATACCTTATGTAAGAGTGTGGTAGTATAAGTCTTATTACTAGAGATCAACCGGACTAATTTTGCTATTTTTTTTGTTAAAAGCGGAAGCTTGAGCAGTTTACATGTGCAGAAAACTTTGAAACTACGAAAAAATGCAAAGCCCGGACTTTAACAGCAGTTTATTTCCTCTGCGCCAAAGGGTCAGGGCAGCCCCTCCACCAGTGGGATGACGGACACCTCTGCTCAGCCAACGAGTGTGGCGCCAAGGTGGCCCCTGGCCCAACGGAGTCAGGAGGGGCAAGGGGATGTAGGTGGCCAATTGGGGCTGTGTAATGGAGGAGAGGGGCCGCACCACATGCAAATTTTGGAGGGGGGGTTCACTATGTATGAGCCATATTTGCATTATTCATGAGTAGGGTGACCAGATAAAATCCAGGTCAGGGCTCATGTAACTTTAACAGTTGTAGAGAAAAGGGGATTTCAGCCAGTGTCATTTGTATGCAATTAGTTCCTGGTGAAATCCCCTCTTCATCACAACAGTTAAAGTTGCAGGGGCCCTGCCTTCTTTTGTATCTGGTCACTCTAGTATAGTGCCTGCAGCTTTAACTGTTGTGATGAAGAGGGAAGATCACCAGGAACTAATTGCATACAAATGACACTGGCTGAAATTCCCTTTTCTCTACAACTGTTAAAGTTACATGAGCCCTGACCTGGATTTTATCTGGTCAGCCTATTCATGAGCCCCTCTGTGGTGAGGGGCTTAGTGGGGGGGGGGGGAATGGGAAAGGAGCAGGACTATTAGTGCCCATGGCAATACAGACTTTACATGAGTTGGCTTAGAATTGGTTAGGGTAAAGAACTGAGGCTTCTATAACCTGACTGGTGGTAACAGTAACAATACAAAAGCCCTGTTTTAAAGCGACAGCAACCATTACTTAAGACGTTTCCTTTTTTAAATTTCTTTTTAATAAAGTATCTCATATCTTTGTTTACTATACCTGTACCTCTGATCTGTTTGTCTCGCACCTAATGACTAGCTACCTTAGGTAAATGGGGTATATTAAATAAAAGGGTGTGGATTTATGGTGGCAGCTGAACTGAACGGTGATATAACCTCTGTGGCGTTTCTTCACATTTTGGTGGTGGCAATGGTATGAAGCCCAAGTGAAGGTTTGTTCTTCCCACGTGGGTCTTTGCGACTAGAACCAGTGTATCAGTTTTGGTTTTTTCCCTCCACCCTCCCAATCCTTTTTCCTTTTGTGTGTGTCTTTTAGATTGTAATTCCTGAGGGTAGGGACTGTCAAATGAATCATTATAAATCACTCTGGGAGCCTTTTTCGGTTGGAGAGTGAGGTAAAAATGCTGCAAATAAATAAAGAGTTCATGAAAATATATGTTGCAATAAATCTGTTCGTCTACAAGGAATCACAAGTCTCCTTGCTGTTCTTGCTGTGACAGACTAACATGGCTACCCCACTGGAAGTACTACACTTATTTCCATTCTCCTCACCCCAAAGCAAAGAGACCCTCTTGACCGTAGGCCCTGTTTCTTCAGTACCTCTGCTCCATCAGTCCCAAATTGCCTCAGGTCCTGGCTCCTCTGCCCATTTTCCCAAGACTTCTTTGCCATCACTTTCTCTCTCAAGTCCCGCTCCCCTCTCAATCTATTGTCCGCTCTGCTCCCACCTTGCTCCTGGGCAACCGGCCTTCCTTTCGCCCATTATGAACATTCCATGCCATCACATCAGTACGGCCAATCAGCTTTCAGAAACTTCTTTGCGAGGCAGTCTCCCCTCCAATCATGGACTCTTCCCAATAATCTGTGTTACAGGAGTTGTTTGTAGATCTGAAAGTCAATTTCTAAACAAAGTCCAAATTAAGCCAGGGGATCGATCCTAGATAACGGCAGCGATACAATCACACACACTTTGCAGGGCCAGGGATGTATATGTATTCTGCCATTTGAGTATATCCCTTAGTACCGAAGTTGATTGGTAATGCAAGAGTTAGAGGACGGACTAACACTGCAATCCTATCCACAGTTATCTGTGAGTAAGCTCCATTAAGTTCTATGGGATTTACTTCTGACTGAGTGGACATGTGCATGATGGTGCTGTAAGACTTTTTGCCTCTACATTTTGAGCTGTCCTTCCCAAGGCTAGCCTCAGCTTGAGCCATCAGGCCTGCAGACAAGGCATTGGTCCCCAGATCCTCACATCACCAGCATTCCTACTTAGAGGAGTGAACTACAGCCCATAATTCTCTTGGCCTGGAAAGTCAGGTGACACTAAAAGACCAATCTGGTGTCACTGGCTGATACAGCTCCTGGGTCTTGGTGTCTTCCCTTGTCTTAGCAGGTTATTTCTGATTCTCTAGGGCCTTGACCGACTGAGGTTGTGGCTATAATCCTTGGGCCATTTACTTAGGAATAAGTCCCCTTGAACTCAGTGGGAATTACTTAGTAAACATGCATGGGGACTGTGCTTTAACTGAGTCAGACAGTACTGGTCTGAGTAGTATTTCACTCAGCTTTATAAGTCACCCAAGTGTTGTCTGGCAGTATTTGCGGGTGGGGGGGCACTAAGCAAGCAGGACATGGTCTGAGGCAGCCTCACCCAACCTGGTGCCCTCCAGATATGTTGGAATGCAAGTCCCATTATTCCCAGCCAGCATAATTGAGCTGTCCTTCCCAAGGCTCGGGGGCTATTTCTCTTATTTTACAGAGGACCTTCCTCTATTTAAAGGGATGCTGGAGGACTCTGCTCTGTTTTGAAGGTGTCCTCTGTTTGAAGGCCTGTCCAGTCCAAGTCCGGTTTAAAGATAATCATCAGAAGGAAGAGCTGGACTCTTGAAGCTGCCCATCACCAGCATGTGGACAGCAGACTGAGCAAGGCAAACAGGTCACCCGGTGACAATCTTCCACATTTACTGTATTTCTATTTAAATTATAATGATTATTTCTAAATTTGCTTCTATACATAAAAATTAGCATATGCAAATTTTATGCAGATTGGTACCCTCTTTTGGGGTGATGCATGTCCTCTCTTTTTTTGCAATTCACTACGGGGGGGGGGAGCAGCAGCAGAATATGAGTCATTCTGTGCAGAAAACTGATAGCAGGGAGTGGGAGGTATTGATCCATTCATATTTTGAATATCATGTACTGCAGCTCAGGCTGAGCCCTAACACTGGGTCTATATCTATAGGTTTTGCTTAGGCCAAGCCCTGGCCAAAGCTCACTGACAAAATACATGTGCCATAGCATTGTCAAGGGCCATGGGTTCAGAGCCCCCGCATTGGCAGTTCTAGTGGCCGCACCAGGAAAGATTTATGACTCTATTGGATCATGATGAACTATTGGTTTGGCTTACTGTAAAAATGGCTACTTATGCAGAACTCAGAAGTCCTGCCTGCTGCCGCCACAACCTGGCAGCTGCCACAGCATCCAAAGGATGACAGTGTAAGTGATTCAGCAAACGCCATCGGGCCTCAGAGTAGCCTAAGACGAGGTTAAAGGGAACTAAACTCTTTTTCCCGAGTCAGCTGCTGCCACCACCCTTCATCTCTCTCCCAAACCACAAGCCCTTGTGATGCCTGCTCGCTCAAAGATTATAAATTCCATCCTCTGTGTAAACCTGTGATATTCCTTCTTCACAATCAGCTAAGAGCTCTCGCCCTTAATATCTGGCATCACACATCAAGGACACACATGCTCAATAGTAGCCCCACAATTATGACATTCTGTCACAATTGTGTCATGATTATGTCACAGATTAATTTCTAAACAGAGAGGATTCAGGTTCAAATTTGCCCTTAAAGTCAGGGTTGTGTATATGTCACGATTTGGTGGGATTGCAGAAAAGCAACAAAATATAGTTTGGGGCATAGCGTTCTGCTTCCTGAGAGTCTCAGCCTTCATTGCAAAAGAAAACAAGTTTCTAGCCCTTATGATTACAAAGTGTGTAGTTTCCAGGGATCTAAGGTCAGGGGCTTCAGTGCTCCATATACCTCCAAGCTCCCTATGACTTGCATGAGTAAAATATAGTATGTAAAATAAGAAAAATAATAGAGATTTGGGCTGCCTCTACAAGAGAGGCTTAAAGCTCTTTCAAGGCGCTTTAAAAAATTTACCTCTACAAGAACGGAGCGCAAATTGGGTGTAGAGGCGCGTTATGTCTCCGATTATGCGCATTATCGAATGCGCGTTAAACAGCGAGTTTTATTTTGCTCCGGCCATTAAAGCGCATTTTGACTGTGTGAACAGGCGATTATGCACATTAACTACTTGTAAAGCGCATTTTGGTGATCCCTTAATGTGCTTCGCTGCCTCTCGCCGCCTCTCGTGCAGAGGTATTAGGCGTAAATGCACTTCAGCGATTATGCGCATAATTGGCTAACCAAGCGCAAAAGCGAATCCTTGTAGAGGGGACCTTGCTCAATGTAAATAATTTTGTACGAAAAATATGCCTAGTTTTTGTGATGCAGAATGTGGGTTATCTTGCTATAGCAAGGATGGAAAATGTTGTTGGACTGCAACCCCATGAAGCCCTAGTTAGCACAGCCAATAGTGAAGGATGATGGGAGTTTTAGTCCAATAGCATCTGGAATGCCACATGTCTTCCATCTCTGTACTACAGGATATTTATTTAATTATTTTTCCACGGAGCATACACACAGCCCAGGCAATAGTCAGATCCTTGTATCTGGAACACTTCCACACTGGATAAGAATGGCTGCAACTACTGAGTGGAATGTACCTTCCACATACACAAAAACCCTTTCATCGTTATTATTTTCATGTGCCCTAGCACTAAAAGCAGGATCTGGGGTTTGTTCTCAAATGCTGTGCAATCCAGGCTTCTGCCAACATTGGGTTGCCAGCATTTGCTTTAAAAAAATACTGGCTCTCTAGGCCTAACAAGAGCTATGAAAGAATCTGAAGGGAGTCAGGACAAAACCTAGGCATATTGGGGCTGGAACTGGCAGGATCTTGAGTTTATTTGCTTTGAAAACCCCCGATACTGGTTCCCTGTTTGAACATGGTTCCTCTCCCTGTCTCCTCCCTAAGTCCCCAGAAGTATCCAGGCTAGGGTGTGTGGCTTGGGGAAGGAAGTGGGCAGGGCCCATAAAGGGAGCCCAAGCCTCCACAGGCCAGATTAGGCTCATGGGCCGAAGGTTGCCCACCCATGGTTTAACTGAGCCAACTAGCAATGTCCTGCTTCAACCTGGCCCAACAATTCCCTGATTCCAACCCTGCCAGCACACCTTGATCAGTCTCCCCACGCTCAGCCAGACCTGTACATTGCAAGGGGTTGATCAGAATTCCATTTCAGTGGCAGCAGGTTCTCTTCCTCTCCCTCCCTGGCCCTGCCATAAATAATTCAATTCCTACGGATGCTCCTTCGCTGCCTGGAAATTTATTTATTTCATTCCCCTCCCTTTGGTTACACATTAAGTGACTTAGCCCATAAAGAGAAATTACTCAGCAACAACAATAAAAGCTTGGAATTGCTGATCTGGCTGCCTGTGGATTGGGGGAAGCCCAAAGCTGGAATCGCCCACAACTAAAGTGGCCAAGCGGGCAAAAAAGAGTCCCTTGGAATCCTCAGATGAAGAGGAAAAACCAGGGGTGGGTTATTGTTTGAGGTACAGCTACCTTGGGGGAGTGGGCCAGGAGCAGCCCGTTTTGTATTCATGGAAACCTTTTCCAGAGCTTATACTGATTTAGCCAGCTCTGAGGCCGGGCACCTGTTTACACAGGAAGGTGCAGCGTGCTAAGAGCGTTTTAATTCATACTGTCATGCATAAAGGGATTTTGAGACATCCTCGGCACCGATTAGGTGAGCAAGTAGGTATTTGAAAACGGAGTTGAAATTGGTCTACCAGGAGGTAGAGGTTTAGAGGCGAAGGAGCTAGCAGAAAAGGGCAAAGTACACACAGTGGATTAAAGGAGAGGGAAGAGGAAGTTGAGGAGACAGGAAACGTTGAAAAGAGGCAGCCAATGAAAAGTGAGGACTTTCCAACCTCATTCTTCTAAGGACAAGAGAGGCCGTATGACAGGGTTGGGGAACGTGCGGCCATTCAGATATTGGTGGACTGCAATTCCTATCAGCCCTAGCCAGCATAGCCAATGGTGAGGGTGGATGATAGGAGTTCCAGTCCAACAACACTGGGAAGGCTGCACATTCCCCATTTCTGCTGTATGCTGTTGGCAGGGTGTTGAGGGGGAGCCAGGAATCCGGGTGGTTAGCAGTGAAGGCCGTGGGTTGGTTTGAAAAGCAGATACCTGAGGAAGCTATATGTGATGGAAGCGAATGGAGGGAGCATGGATAGGCTGACCATATGAAAAGGAGGACAGGGCTCATGTAACTTTAACAGTTGTAGAGAAAAGGGAATTTCAGCCACTGTCATTTGTATGCAATTAGTTCCTGATGAAATTCCCTCTTCATCACAACAGTTAAAGTTGCAGAGGCCCTGCCTTCTTTTGTATATGGTCACTCTAGTATAGTGCATGCACCTTTAACTGTTGTAATGAAGAGGGAATTTCACCAGGAACTAATTTCATACAAATGACACTGGCTGAAATTCCCTTTTCTGTACAACTGTTAAAGTCACATGAGCCCTGTCCTCCTTTTCATATGGTCAGCCTAAGCATGGAGAATATTAAGGCTAGGCAAAGTTTCACAGAGGGCAGCCTTCCCCAATCTCCAGATGTGTTGGGCTACAGCTCTCATCATCCCAACCAGCGCAGCCGATAGGGTGATGGGAGTTGTAGTCCCATTCTTCTGCAGGACACCAGGTTGGAGAAGGCTGACATAAGGTCTAGGGATAAAAATGGCTGTGTGCTGTTGGCAGGAAGGAAACAGGCAGGCATGGCAAGGGGTTTTTGGAGACTGTGACCCAAGGAAGCATAGAATTGCTTGTCTGGATCTTGTGAGGGGTCCCATGCCTTTAAGAGGCACACAGAATGGAGAATTCTGCCAGGTGTGGCTTCTCTCACTACAGCAGTACCCTGTCTTACATCCAGGTAGGCAGTGCAGTCTAGAAATAGCAGATCGGTGTTGAATATTAATTTAAAATTAGGCTGACCATATGAAAAGGAGGACAGGGCTCATGTAACTTTAACAGTTGTAGAGAAAAGGGAATTTCAGTCGGTGTCATTTGTATGCAATTAGTTCCTGGTGAAATTTCCCCTTCATTACAACAGTTAAAGCTGCAGGGGCCCTGCCTTCTTTTGTATCTGGTCACTCTAGTATAGTGCCTGCAACTTTAACTGTTGTGATGAAGAGGGAATTTCACCAGGAACTAATTGCATACAAATGACCCTGGCTGAAATTCCCTTTTCTCTACAACTGTTAAAATTACATGAGTCCTGTCCTCCTTTTCATATGGTCAGCTTATTTAAATGAACCAGTCAATAGTTTGGCTGCAGGCAGCATGTTAAAGCTTTACATTCTGTTATATGCATATATATATATATATATATATATATATATACACACACACATATATATATATGCATATTTATTGTACAATGAGTAATAATGATGTGTTATAATAATATCAAAGATTAGCAGCAATCCTGTGAGGTAATTCAGTACTGTGCCCATTTTACTCCTGGAGAACAGAGGCAATGAGATAGTGACTTGCCCAGAGCAGTGACTTTATGACTGTGGTGGGTTTTGAACCCTGATCTCCGGTTCGCTTAAGCGAAGACACTAGACCACAGCAGCGTCCTACAAGGCACACTGAAGGTAGCCTTTTTCAAGGGGCAGAGCTGGGGAGAAGCACATTGGTAGATGAACCAAACACGGTCAGGGGCATACAGGAAGAGGGGGACAAAGACAGCAGCCTCGCAGGTGAGGAAACAGGAAGTGACAGAGGCCTCCTCCACACGGGGCGTTTAATGAGCCTTGAAGGCTCATTATAAATTTTACCTACACACGAGCGGAGCGCAAAACGGGCGTACAGGCGCGTTATCTCCCCGATAATGCGCATTTTCGAACGCGCGTTAAATAGCGACTTTTATTTTGCTCCGGCCGTTAAAGCGCATTTTCGCTGTGTGAACAAGCGATTATGCGCATTAACTACCTGGAAAGCGCTTTTTGGGCATCTTTTAATGCGCTTCGCCGCTTCCCGCCGCCTCCCGTGCAGAGGGATTGTGAGTAAATGCGCCTCCGCGATAATGCGCATAATCGCGGAACCAGGCGCAAAGGCGCATTCTTGTGGAGGGGGCCACTGCTAGGCCCAAGGAGCCCACTGTGGTGGTTGTGGTGATAGTGAGCCAATTTTACTATCCTGCCGCTGAAGGGACTAAACGGAGAAAGGCCAGTCCACACATTCACCACCCAGCATAAAGGGGAAAGGAGCTGCATGAGGGCAGTTGGAGAACAGCCAACAAGGATTTCAGTGAGAAACAAGAGAGACTTTATTCTGGCTAGCAAGGGATGGTTGTGCTGACTAGGAAGCCCATTCCTGCCTATTTGGCCCAGGTCCATGGGGGGAAGCAGCTAGGGCACCTTGACGCCCCGTTATGTGGGAAAGGAAACATCAACAGAGGCAGAAGCTGCTGTTCATTAATGCGCTTCAGGGTGTATTTGCATGGGCAGCTCATCAATGCCGGGAACTGGGGGGTGGTTTGCCTACAGCGGGTGTCTCCCTGGCACACGCACAGGCGAGTTATTAAAACTTAATTGAGCGGATGGGAACAGGGCAGATAATTAAGCTTCCGAATAATGGGAACGGTTAGATTTCAGGAGAGGAGGGTGGGGGTGGGGGTGGGAAGCTGGACTCCTGGGTCCAATACCCCAGCTCTGTGGAAGGAGTTGGGAAGGGTGGCTTGGATTTATTGGGGATTGTAGTTCTCAGCACAGGCCCAGTGGCAGCTAGGGAGGTGAGGAGTGGGGGGTGGGGGAAGCCAGGAGTTCTTGCTAGCTCAGCTGCTGACACTGGGGAAATGTTATAGCAACCAGTGGATTCTCATTAAGTTTGGACAGGGCAATGTGTAAAAGAAAGATGATTCCTCTTTCTGTCCTAACCGGTCGCCACCTGTTTCTCTGCTGTCTCCTCCTCCTCCTCTTCCGTGGGCTCCTGTCAATCCTGATCCACAGCCCCAGCCTTCAGTCGCAACTCCCCACACTCCCCCACTGGTTCCACTGTATCCCAGACCAAGCCTGGGTCTGCCCTGCTCTTGAGGGACCAACTTCTCTTCAATGATTTGAAATCTGCTGATAATACCACTGCAGAGTGATGCTAGCTCATCTGATTAGGGGATGGGGGGAGCATCTGCCACAGTGTCTCCTACCATGATGCCCTGTAGACCTATAGAATTTCTGGCTGCCCCATTACTTCGCTGAACCATAGCCTCCCCAATGGGGTGTGGAAGATTGGAAGCCACTTCTCCCAACGGTTTCCCCAGCTCATCCATCATCCAGGCTCTCAGCCTTAAGCAGGACCTGGGTTCCAATTGGTAGGATAATAAATAGCCCCCTCCCATTTCTCCAGTGATCTGAGAAATTGATCATTCTTTCGTTCATTCATTCTCTGATCGGAGACAGGCCAGAAAACATACACAAAGGCTAGCTGGTACTCTGCTAAATCGTGATCTTGCCCTCCACCTTGCAGCAGAGATTTGAGCCAGAATCCACCATAGCCTAGACATAGTGATTGTTTGGAATAGCAGGACTCATTCCTGGCGCACGTGAAGTAGTACAAAAGGTGCCCCTGAGCATATGCAAAGTACCTTTCCGTTTCCCTCGCTGAATATCCACACATGTATTAGAATACAGACCATGTCAGAGGGAATGGCTTTCAGGGAGGATTGCACCCCAAGACTTCTCTCTCAGAAATTTACAACTGAACAACCTCCTAGGCCTGCTCTGGACAACCTGGACCCCTGAAACTTATCCCAGTCTCTAAATTCTCCTTGACACTTGCCTATGGATCTCACCCGTGTCTCTCCCTAACTGCTGCTTGGGAGGGGTCATAGCTCAGTGGTAGAGCCCAGGCCAACATCTGCAGAAAGGGCTGGAAAAATTCCTCCCTGAAACCCTGCAGAGCCCATTGCTGCCAGTCAGTGTCAACAATACTGGGCTAAATAGACCCCTGGTCTAAGGCAGCTTCTTATGTTCCTCTTTGGGCAATGGGGGACAATGGGTCAAAGGCAGAGAGGGGGTTACCCAGTTGCTATTTTGGTGCTCAAAAACAACAGAAGAGAGGGCAAAAGAGCTTCATACCATAACAGGGATGGGAAACGTATGGTTGTCCAGATTTGTTGAACTGCAGCGGTCCACCAAAATCTGGAGAGCCACATGTTCCCCATCCTTGCCATAGGGAAAGAAGGTACACACATAGACACACGATGTAATGCACACACAAATATAAAGGGTTATGTACTAAATACGGCGACGTGGTAGGGCAGACCTGATGCTATTTACAAAGAGACATGGTAAGACAAAGGGCTCACTGCTATTTCGGGAGGCAAGGAATGGTCAGGCAACAGACAAGAGATTTCAGGGCAGAGAGGTGGGAAGGCAGCAAGGAATGCAATGGGTCCACAGCTGTGTGTGATATGGATGAGTGAGTAGCAGTGCATCCATATGACTAACCTTGGAAGCTGCTTGAGGCCCCAGCAGAGCCAAAGGGCCCCCAGATAGCTTCATGTATGGATTCTCTGATTGCCCCTTCTACAAAAATACATGCTGACTACATCACGGTGCAACCACCTTTCCCATGCTGTGATCCTTGAGCCCTTGCTACCATCATGCCTCATGTCTAGATTAGCAGCGTTAGCAGTTTCTTGGCACGCATCATTTGGGGACCATGCCTGCGTAAGGGGTCAGGGGGGCTGACTTCAGGTGCAGAGGGGAGGTTGGAGCAGCCTCAACTGAGGAGAGCTGTCTGGTGGAATGGTAGGAATGGGATGGACGACGGGTAGCTACGGAGTTGCCAGGCCTCCAGACATTGACACAGGAGCTTTTGAGCTCAGGGGTTGTACCCGTTGGACCAAAGATGGGGATGGATGGGGGAAGGCTAGAAGTGCCTGCTAGGAGCTTGCAGGTAGTGGAATGGGCAACAAAATCTGCCAACGTCTGGCAAGTCTGGTGTGGCACCTAACAGACAAAGTGCCAGTCCCTGTCTAACTTTCTAGAAACCACGTCCCATTTCTTCCTGATCTGAAGTGCTTCCAGACAGAAAGCTCCTAGTTCTAACAATCAAAAGACATTGTGCAATGATTCCATCATCTCTTCTTTAACAGGTTTTTTTCTGATATGATAAGAAAAAAAAATTGAAGAAGCTCTGGGAAAACACAGAAGGACTACAAATTGAAGATGCTGTCGTCTGGGCTCCCTGTAAAATTTTGTGAATGAAGTAGTGCAATTCCACAATAAAAGCCTCCAGAAGCCTCCAGAATGGCGCATAATAAGCCCCATTATAAGCAAAAGTTGTAGCTTATTACGTCCTTTCTCTTTCAGTCAAGGTCTGCCCCCCCTTCCTTCTGCAGCCTCACTCCTCCCTTGAAACAGCACTGAGACTCTTTCAAGCCAGTATTGAGTGTAGGGGTTACAGCAGTGTTTCCCAACCTGGTAGGAGCTGGAATACAACTCCCAGAAATCTTGACCATTGACCATTTTGGCCAGGGCTGCTGGGAATTGAAGTCTGGACAGCACCAGGTTGGGACTGCGGCGTTAGAGTGTTGGTCCCAGATTGTGGAAAGCTGAAATTATATCCCTGTTTGCCATGAAGTCCACCTTGAATCAGTTGTACTCTCTCAGCCTAAGCCTACCTCACAGGGTTGTTGAAAGAATAAATGGGGTGAACCCCCCCACACACACACACACACAAACCATCCTTGAAGCTCCATAAAGGAAGGGTGAGAAATAAATAAAGCTCCAGGCCTCCTACAGTCTCAGTACACTTTTACATCTTCTCCCAGATGGATGCTGACAGATTTTAAATCTCGTCAACTTTATTCAACACTAAACTCCCGTAGCACCCTGACAGTTCCCAATAACAATAAAACATCCTAATTCACCTGGGAATCCACTTGCAGGCCCTGCAGAATTAGATGCCATAAATAATGATTCATTAATAAAAGGGGAACACAAAGGCATTTTGTTAATAGTCCAGTGTTGTATAGCCCAAAAGCCTTCCTGCAGACCCGACGAAAACACTGGCTGCAAATCTAACACACCAAACCTTCCAAAGTATCCCTCCCTCTACCCCTGCATTTGCTTACAGTTGTTCCTTACTCCCCTCTTTCTGTTATCCCCTCAAACTGTCCATTTATACTGTTAACTCTTTGGGGCAGGGACTTTTGCTTGTGGTATTCTATAAGGTGACGTGCACACTGATGACACATATAAATATGACGATGATGATGATGACCCTACTGTAACCTCATGGGGGAATGTGGTCCCAGGGAGCCCTGAAATAAACTGGAAATGAAACATTACAAAATCTAATGAGCCGCCAGATTTTCTACCCATGCTCTGATGTCATGGATGATATCCAGCCGAATCCAGACAAAAAGAGGCAGTCAATTGGCCCAGGAAAGCAAAACCCTGGGGGCGGCCAACATTCTGAAACGCCAGAACACCAATAGAGCTGTACACACACACACACACAAATCAGTGTTTGATTTTTGCCAGGAATAAGCAATCCTAAAATGAATATATCTGAATTCAGGATTTCTGAGTGAAATTGGAACAGGGGAGATCAGTTCTACAAAAGAATGTAGCAAACACTTGCAGTCTAAGCATATTGGAACACCTTGCAAAAAGGAGATCTGAGCAGCCCACTGGAGGAAATGTTATTTTGGGAAGAGTGGGATAAAGTTCCCACCCCATGCTAGGCACATTTCTGTTTCCTGAAAAAATGCTCCATGAATTCCTACATCTTTCCTATAACTCAACTCTTCCTCTTTCTTTTCCTCCCCCCTCCCCTCACTTCTGTTTGCAGCTCCTGCTCATTTGGCACCAACAGGACCCACCTCAATGCCTCCCCACCTTGCCCCAAAGCCCACGACAACTTTTGCAGGGCTCCCTTCAAGGAAATGCCGCAAAGCTATCTAAACCATCCAGATGTGAGAGGGGGGGATATGTTCCCTCTTCTCTGTTTGGCAGTTCCACTCTGCTGCCATTCACTTTGAGGGTGTTTGATGTCTAAGGAATAGGCAGCAGGGCTAATTTGCAGGAGACTTGGCTTTAAAGTCAAGGGATGGAGAAAGGAAGAGTACCTTATTCCCAGCTGAACAAGGCACTGCGTTCCCAGTGCAGGAACATGTACAAGTTCAGTACTTCTCCATCTCCTAGCCCAGGGATGGGGCACCTGTGGCCCTTCACTTGCTGTTGGACTACAGCTCCCATCATCCCCAACCATTAGCCACACTGGCTGGGGCTGATGGAGTTGGTGACTGATGTCCGGAGGGCTACAGGTTCTCCACCCCTGTATTATCCAATTGGAGGTGATTTCCAACATGGAAACTGAGGAGATCTCATTGTTTCACGAAACACAATGCGTGAACATCCCTAAAAGGGAAAAGCCCTTAAATTATCTGGAACCAGTCTGGCCCAGGGTGCTTTGGATTAGAGGAAACTGGAATCCCAGCAGGCAAAACAGCAAGATGGAGTTGGAAAATTGGAAATCTGGCCCTTCTGAGGAAATGTGGCTGGAGGAGGCCTCTGGAAGGGAGACTCTAGTGACGTTGAGGAGGGGAGGCCAAACCTCTTGGGAACATGTTGTGGATGTGTGCAACTCACCCAAGTGTGGTCATGGTGACAATCGTATACCAGAAGGCAGCGGGGATGCTGGTGAAGTTGGTCTTTGCAGTGCCCTTCTCAGCGTAGAACATGACAGTGGCAAAGATGATGATGGCCATGGTGAGTGAGAAAAGGAGGAAGCCCAGCTCCGAGGCGCAGCTTTTCAGGGTATAGCCTAGGATCCTCAGCCCCTGTGAGTGGCGCGAGAACTTGAAGATACGGAAGACCCGGAAGACCCTCAACGTCACAAAGGCCCCACTGACATTTTCGTTTTTGGGCATCGCCAGCCCAATGTAAAAGGGCATGATGGCTACCACATCAATGATGCTCATCACACTCTTCATGAACTTGAACCGACTTGGGGCAGCAAAGAGCCGCATGAGATATTCAAAGGTGAAGATGAGAACGCAGGCGGTGTCCAGGCAGGTGAAAGCGTTGGGGAAACGTTCCCCGCAGGGCTGGTTTCTCCTCTTGCCCGGAGGGGGCTGGCACGGGATGGTCTCCACCACATTGGCAATGACAGACACGGCAATGAAGAACCCAGTCACATAATAGAAGACCAAAGCTATGGTGCTAGTGTGGGGGTTCTCAAACGCCCTCCAGAGCCGCTGGCGGAGTGTGCTGTCTGGCGGCAAAGAGGTGTCAGTGGCTATCTCGGCTTCTTCATCCTCAGCAAGGCGCTCAGCATTCTCCTTCTTGCGGTCGCGGTATTCCTCCAAGCAGCAGTCGCCAATTAGCTCGGGGATGATTCCATAGAACGATAACTCTTCATCAAAGGCCTGTATGCATTCTTGGCGGGGGTAATGGAGTCTGCCCGTACGGTAGAAGTTGAGGACATGACGGAACATCTCTGGGTCACGGTCGAAGAAGTACTCCTTGCTGTCTTCATCATAGAAGAATTCCTTCTCAGAGCTGCCTAGCAGGGTATCTGGGTAACGGTCCAGGGTATTTTTCCAGGTCTGGAAACGTTTCCCACTGACGTTCACCATCAAAATCTCATCGTTGCGGCATTTCTTGTTAACAGGAGGCTTGGGCATAGGCTTCTTGGCCAGTGGGAGCCAGCCCACGGCTGCTGCCCGGGCAAAAGGCAGCCATGCTGCCACTCCTGCAGCCATACTGTACAGAGTTAGCGGAGAAGAGAACCTTTGCTAAAATGTATCACCATCCAAACCCAGCTAGGCGCCAAAGATTGTCCTAGCAAAGACTTCTAATAAAGAGAGATGGTCCAAAGGAAGGGTGCCTGAAAAAATTCTGCTGGCTGTTACTTTGCTCAGTTGTTATCAAGAGTCCATGGATCAGAAGGTCCCGGTAGGAGCAGGGCCATCCAGCCTAGTTCTCGGTAATCAACATCCAGGTATATACCAGCAAGGAAGGGTGTGCTTTTCCCCTCCCCAGTGCAATAATATCCAAGCTCTTTTCATTGGATGTTAACAAAGCTGGATGTAGCTAGAGGTCTCTCACCCAAGCAATGCCCAGCTTTACATTCAAGTTAAGACACCACACTGTCAATACCGTGCTAAATTGTACGAGTTGTGGGCAGAGGTCAAAAGAAGGTAATGCAGATAAGGGCGATGCTCTCCATGGTTTCTCTGGTGCCAGATGAATTAGTCCATGTGGCTCTGTGCAATGTGAGCGAGAGTGGAAACTCCTCTTTGGAAATCTGCAAGGTATTGCTGTATTCCTCTGCTGCCTTTCGTCCTCCGATTCTTTCTTCCCTTCTTCCCGATGGGAGAGGATATGGATGGGAGGATACAATGGGAAAGGGGAAGAGAAAGGGGGCTCAGTTGATATGGTCACTTTTACAGGGGCAGATTACACATCGCTGTGGGAATGGGGGGAGGGAGATAGCGATAGAGAGGAGGAGAGAAAAAAGAGAGAGAGGCAAAACTATGAGAGACAAACAATCGTGTGCAACAAATTTTAGAGTGAATGCGGCAGTTCTGAAGTTATAAACTAGCCAAATTTTTAAAGCTGAAACCCAGAAATATTGTATGAGTAGCATGGTCTATTAGGGGCAGACAACATCAACCTGGGATCCAGAACTCCTCTATTTCTGGGAGGAAACAGGGATGTAGAGGCTGGGCAGGGTGATGGGATCTAAGATTCCCGTGAATGAGAGTTAAAGATCTAGTAGAACAGGGCAATTTGGAATCAACTCCTGGGTAATGAGCTGCTGGTAGGGTGGGGGTGTTGGATGGCTGGTGGAGTCAGAAGGATTTGTTTCATACTGGGAGAGGGGTTGAAAGACACATCTGACAGACTGGTAATAATTTTGTGTCCAAGATGTGGGAGTGCAGAGGTTTTGTCAAGAAGGACTTTGGCAAAGCCAAAGGGATGCATTTGGTTTGAGGGTGCTTCGGATAGGAGAACGTCTCTTTCTCTGTGGGTAAGCAAAGAACCCCAGAGAAATGGGGTGGGAAGAGGAGATTTCATCTGTCAAGAAACGCCATCAGGGTCCAAGCAAACTTTCCCATTAACCCCTTGTCTCCTAGGTTCCCTGGCCCTCAAATCCGGGGGGGGGGGAGTGGAAAGCAAAACGCACCCCTCATAGATAAAAACAATGTGGATTAAAAAGAGAACAACCCCCACCCCCAAGATATCTGGGAAAGCTGAGAGGGGTGGGATAGGAATGAAGAAAGGGGCAGGGCAAGCCTCTGGCAGGAGGCAGAGGAGAGGGAGGAAGATGGGGGAGAAGAGGGAAGTTCAGCGCCAGAGAGGGCAAATTTGGGGAGGAAGGGGCAAATTTGGGGAAAGAGGTGGTCCTTGGAATGGTGGCAATCCCACGGGGTCAAGGCTGAGACAGGGATGCGGAGAGGGGCACCATCCATGGGGTGCGTGGGGCAAGCCGGGGCTGGGGCTGATCGCGGTGCTCTTACCCCCTGGGTGCTGGATTTGTCCGGAACGCTGCAGTGGCGGCGGCGGCGGAACGACCGCAACCCCCAGTGTGGGCTAGGGGGCGTCCGGCTGGGGGCCCGGCGGGCTGCCCCCCGTGCGCGGTGGGCGAGCGGGCTCCCGTTGCCCCCGGCGGCGCCGATCCTCATCGCTCCCCTCGGCTCGCCCGTCTGGCTGCGCCGTGCTCCCTGCCTGCCGGCGCCGTGTGTGTAGCTGGGCGAGGGCGTGCGTGTGCGAGAGTGGGCGAGCTGCATTCGGCAGGGAGGGGGGCCGAGCGAGCGAGCGGTTGGCAGCAGCGAGTGGCTGCATCGCAGGCGGCGGAGGCGCGCACCCCAGGCAGCGCACGGGCCGGCCCGGGGAGCAGGAGAGAGAGGGAGGGAGGGGAGACGCAGGCTGGGTGGGTGGGCGCCTGGCTTGGCGGGAGGAGGGAGAGGCAGTCAGGCGCGAGGAGAGGGGCGGGCTGGAGAGGGATGGGCCGACAGGATCGGAGGGTGGCTGAAGAAGAGAGATGGATGGAGAGAGAGAGAGAGAGAGAGTTCAACAGGAGAATACAGAAAGGAATAAGGATCGATGGCGAGGAAAGGGTAGTGGGTGGACAGGGAAGACAGAGACCATTCAGGAACCGAGAGCGAGGAGAACGAAGCAAAGGAAAATAGACAGCAAAGATCCCAGCGCGCAGAAAGACAACGATCCACATAGATTGGTAGGCAAGAGCTGCCGGAGCGGCAGATAAGGCAAACGAAAGAGAGAGGCAGAGGAAGAGAAGAGCTGGGCAGAAGGGTTGGATGGATGGGTGGACGGATGGATGGATGGATGGATGGGAAAGAGAAAATAACAGGTCAACAGATTAGAGCTAAATGGACGGAAAGTGCAGGGAGAGAGGAGAAGATGCGGAGAAAGGGAGAGAAAGATGCGCGCGTGTCTGGAGAAGAGAGAGAAACAGAGGGGCGGGCAGAAAAACAAGCTGGGGAACGTGGCTTCTTGGAGCCGAGGAGCAGAAAAGGGCCTTTCAAGGGCTAGAGGCAGCGAGGAACCCAGGCGTCCTGCCTACGTGCCCATTTTCCTCTCTCTCTCTCTCTCTCTCCCCACACACACTTTTGCAGGAGCCTTCCTGCTTCCCAGTCAACCCTTCAAGCCCTTTCGTCTTGCAGGGCTTTAGAACTGGGATTTCCCTTTGCGCAGCCTAGGCGACTTGCACCGTGCTCAGCGGCTCTTTTACATTTATGAGCATCGGCAGGAATTTCAAATTTGGTGCCACTCAGCAGTAGAAGAAGAAAGAGAGAGAGGAGGAGGATCAGGAGAGGAGGGGGGGATCATCGCGACGCAACGTGAGGGGTGAGCGCCGCTTAAGGAGCCACGGCAACCGCTCCCCCCGCCCTAAACATGCTTCCCGTCCCTCCTGCTCTGCAGCCTTCTGCGCTGCATTTGAGGAGTATCCTGGGCTCTTCATCAGAGCTCCCTCTGGGGAGATTCACTTTGGGTACCACTGGTCGCAATACAGCGCCCCTGCTGTATCCCCAGTTCCATTCTCTGCAGAGCAGCGTCCCATTCCGATATAGAGGGCCAGTTTGATTTATTTAGATTCAGCAGCATCCTAGTGTTGACGCTGTCCCTGGACTGTAAGTTAGAATCCAGGGACAGCCTGGGCATCTGGATGCTGCTGAATATATGTAAAAATTGTGGTGGCGGCAGCAGTGTGTGTGTGTGTATGTGTGTTCTATGTTCCACCACCAAAAATCTCCACCCTGCTCCCAGAAAAATAGCATGCCAGAGAGAAAGGCTAGATTGAATCTTTCACCCTGACATGCTAGTTTTCTACATGCAAGTTTTAATTTTCATATGAGAGCATTCAACTTGTTATCTGCAGTCTGAACTGGTACAAACCAGGGGAGGGGAAAGTTTTACTACTTGATCCTACTGAATGTGTAAATTGGCCCACAGTCATAACCTGAACTAATAAACAATCTGAACTAACAATAACTAATAACAAGAGGAGCAGTGTTTTTGTCTCTTTGCTCACTGGTTTTATGGTTATTGTGGTGTTTTTATGATTTTAAGTTTGCTGTTTTGTTGGTTTTATGTTTTTAACTGATGTATGGTCCTCTAAGTGCTTTCTGGCAGGAACAGCTACTTACAAATACAATCAATCAATAGTATATCACCATCAATGTACATCATGCCTTAGGCTTAAACGGTAACTGTAACAAAGAAGAGAGGTCTCTGCCCCAAGAAACTTACAATTGAAATAATTGCCATAACCTGGTTCTCTGCACTCACAATCATGAGCATGGATTAGAATTCCGCATCATCTCTAAACTCAACTACTGGGATTGCCACCTTTTCTCCTGGTAAGGCTCTTGTGCCTTTGATGGATGTGTAAAGCAGGCAAATAAATAAATATGTCCCTCTTTCATAATACTAGAATCCAGGGTCATCCCATTAAGCTCATTGGTGGGAGATTCAGGACAAATAAAAAATAAGTCCTTCACACAGTGCATAGTTTAACTATGGAATTCACTTCCACAAGATGTAGTGATGGCCACCAATTTGGATGGCTTTAAATTCATGGAGGAGAAGGCTATCAATGGCTACTAGTCCTGATGGCTATGTGCTACCTCCAGTATCAGAGGCAGTAAGCCTATATACACCAGTTGTTGGGGAACATGGGCAGTAAGGTGCTGTTGCACTGTGAATTGCTTGTGGGTTCCTGGTCGACAGCTGGTTAGCCACTATGTGAACAGAGCACTGGACTAGATGGACCGTTGGTCTGATCCCTCACGGCTCTTCTTATGTTCTTAGGTGAATTGCTTCCTGGTCATTGCATCTCCATGTTAGGAAAGGTGACCGGAGGAATTACTGCCTGTCACACTACTTTTAAAGACATATCAGTCCAGGAAGAAGAAGAAAAAGAAATCATGGCAACCCTAATTAAGACTGATCTTAGGAAGGTTCTTGCACCCCTTTGCTATGCATCAGGTTCTCCGCATGCATCTCTCCGCCACCCGACAGTGAAATTGCCTGGGAAACCACACTAGTTCCTAAGGGCTGGATTAATGTAGTTCCTTCTTTACCTGAGAAAATTCTTGCTGGACTATGCCAGCGAAGGCAAACATCTCCAAAGGCGAAGATAATGGCTTGTTTGGACTTTGGTTTCCTTCAGCAGAGATAAAATGTGAATTGGCGGAAGCAAGGGAAGGATGAGATGGACACTGGATTATGCTGGACAGATCATTGTGCCAGCAGAAATGTAGAGGGAGGTAGAAAGACAACCACATTGCCAACCCCAGAAACTAGGAGATCTGATTTTAAAAGCTAAGGTACAAGGGGCGGGGAAGTGTTGTCAGCAGAATTTGATGCACTGATGGTATACTTAAGAATGCTCAGTTAATAAAATAATAATAATGTTAATAAACATGCAAAAAGTGTTGTTATTTAAGTATCTTTTTGAGTGTTCAGAGTGCTTCACATATACTCTCTCAGTCATCTTTACACTGACCCTGCAAGGTCTGTAAAGTAGATCAATATTATTATCTCAACACTGAAGCTAGGAGAATTAGTGGCTTACCTAAGGTTATCCAGGGAGTTTGTGGCTGAATGGTGGCAGGATCTGAATTGGGCACTTCCAGGATTACGCTCTTAAACCACGATGCTGCATCACCTTGCCTGAACGCCAGCTGAGTGTAGAGAGCATGACCAGGCACTCTCTGTATCACTGTTTAAGCATTTCTGAGTGTGAAAGGAGCAAGGAGGGAAAGGCACATTCATGCAACTTAAAAGCGTAGCTATTTAACACATGGGAGGTATGCCCAAACTACAGTGCATGATATATATAGCACGTAAGTAATCCAGATAATGGCATTTGTGAACAGAAACTTAATGTAACTAGATGAAAAAAGTAGACATCTATGCTCGTACAATGAAGGCTCTAGCTTTCCCCTTATCAGGAGGACAGTAAAAGAAGAGACAGAGAATCACAATAGGCATAGATTAAATGTCTGAATGGCCATTTAGAATGCATTCAGGGTGATAGGTTTCTTACACCATGGATTTTAGGGACATCCCTCAAGTATGTCCCCACCACCACCGAGGACCAGTTTATACAACTAGCATAATCAAGTGGCCAAGCTTTTCTTGGACTGTACCACCTCTGAAGGGTATGCATGTGCCTGTTTGGATGCTGCCTAGCGTGACCAAATACAAAAGAGGGCAGGGCTTCTGCAGCTTTCACTGTTGTGATGAAGGGGGAATTTCACCAAGTGCTGCATGCATACAAATGACACCTGCTGAAATTCCCTTTTCTATACAACTGTTAAAGATATAGGAGCCCTGTCCTCCTGTTCCTATGGTCACCCTAGATTGGGCTTGATGGACAAATCGGCTGACCTGGGTAAATGGAAACTTCCTGTGGTCCTCTACTCTCCGTTTCCAGTGGGTAGCCGTGTTCATCAATTACAGGAAAGCAACAAAGAGTCGTGTGGCACCTTAAAGACTAATAAAATAATTCTGGCACAAGTGAACATGGGCTACAGTGCATGATAGCTTATGCCAGAATGAATTTGTTAGTCTTTAAGTTGCCACAAGAGTCTGCTGCTGCTAGCTATGTGATTTATGTAACTTTATCAAAGACGGAGACTTTGTGCCTTTAAATAGCTGCATGACAGCCAGAAATCAACAGGTACAGCTTTTTCTTGGCATGGAAAAATCCATTACCTGATGGTTTCTACCTATTACACAGCTGTTAAAGACCCAGAAACTCTGTCCATTTAAAAAAAGGTGGTAGCTTTAGTCCTCCAGTACTAGATGGATGTAGGGTTGCCAACTGACTTGGAACAGACAACCTGCTGCCAGCTTTTCAGCCCTTAACAACAGTTTGATCTGCAGAAATCCGCATGTGAAGTGTTTCATGCTCAGAATAGACATCACTTCCTGATGTCTGACTGCACACCATCAAGCTGCTGTTAGAGACATAGGAGCAGGGACTGCATAAAAAGTTGGTAACTGTAATCCTATATCTACATTGTAAGAACTCTGATACTGAAGGTGGCACATAATCATCAGGACTAGTAGCCCTGGATAGCCTTCTCCTCCAGGAATTTGTCTAACCCCCTTTTTAAAGCCATCCAAATTGGTAGCCATCACTATGACTTGTGGAAGTGTATTCCATAATTTGACTATGCCTGGTATGAAGAAGTCCTTTTTATCTGTCCTGAATCTCCCACCATTCAGCTTCATGAGATGACCCCAGGTTCTAGTATAATTGAGAGAGGGAGAAAAATATCTCCCTGTCTACATTCTCCACACCATGCATAATGTTGTACACCCCCATCGTGTCTCCCCTTACTTGCCTGTTTTCCCAAACTAAACAATCCCAGCTGTTGCAACCTTCCTTCATAAGGGAGTTGCTTCAGATTCTTGACCATTTTAGTTGCCCTTTTTTTTGCACCTTTTCCAATTCTGCAGAGCCAAAACATCAGTAGGGCGACAAGTTGCCCAACCCTGATATAAATAAACAAAAAGTGAAGGAAGAAGCTGTCCAAAAGAATTGAAACTCTCAAGGGTGAAACCCCCAAGAGACACCTATTTAAGTAAAGTACAAAATTAGAACAGCTTTATAATATACAAAGACCTAATGCGCAGGATTGTTCAGAATAATTTTAGTACAAAGTCACAAGATGTCCACATGAAAACCCTGGTTAACTCTGATTTCTGCCAACTAACAAAGAGACCTGGAATGCATCCACTTAATTCAATGAAGACCAAGCTCCATGGTGGCTGATAGGTAGCCAGTCACTGAGCCTATTTCCAGCTTTCCACAAAATCTTCCTCAGGAGCCAAGTTATAAGCGGACCTCTGCAGTCTATGTAAGTCTATCCTAAGATTGCCATTACAGTCGGGGCAGGGGAAAGAGAGATTTTGGGGGATGGTGGTGGTGGTGAGCTGCTCAGCGAGGATGACAGAATACATTCAAGATTACATTGGTACATGATAAAACAAATACAATTTAACAACTGTGATAACAATCCTGTCATTCCTCAGTGCCACTAATGGTATCTTTTAAACCGGCAGCCAAAACATAAGGCTTCCATGAGGAGCAATCAGTAATTTAAAAGCTTTTCACAAACTTGGAAGTGCTGGTATATCAGGATCCTCATATTAGCTGAGATGGGTGAGGTTTGGTTCTGAAGAAACTATTTTATTGAGGTTTTTCACCTTCAGGGGTTTTAGGAGCCTAATATATGGAAGTATTTTGCCTCAGGCAAAAACTGCAGGGGGGAACCTAGCTAACAGGAAGAACCACTTTTGCTGTTCTGGGGGTTTGGAGTGAGCTTTGTGCCTTTATTTCCTCCTCTTTTCCCCTGAAGCACCTCTATTATGCCCCAGGCACAGCCTGGAAACATGCTTTAGGCTATATCAAAGCAACTTCCCTTAAAAGGTTGCCATCATTTTATTAGCCCACAAATTCTTCTCCAATAATCCTCATGCCATTCATAGGATAGCCACCTTTATTTCTGCCTCTCCAGGTTTTTGTGCTTTTTAGCAGCTGCACTGCAGACAGAAATTCAGCAGGCAAAGCTTTTCTTAGCATGGAGATAAAGGCCTCCATCACACCAGCAATTTACTGCACTCTCGCCATGCCCGGTGTGTGGATTTGCAGCATAGTACTCACATGACGCTGTGCCTGTCCTGCTGATACCCCGCCTCTTCCCCAGCCTTTCCTGGAACACTAAAAGTCTGGATTATTCTCCCTAAATGCATTAAATCTGCGGTAATTAAAGGGACGAGGACTTGAATGGATTGCATCAGGTCCTGGCAGGGAAAAGCAATCTCTCCCAGCAGCCAGCTCTAACCCAAACCTTGCAAACCCAGGCTCCAAAGCGTTTTTTTAAAATCATACGATGCCTGAATCTCTGCAGAGACAGGATTGTACCCCCTCAGTGCCCCCAAAGAGCCAAACTAAATGTTCATTCCATTTTTGCCCGGGAGAAAGGCAGTCTGGTTGAAGTACTCATCTGCTACAACCTGACTGGAAGGAGAATGAGAAGGGGAAGGGTGGAGTGGAGTGAAAGAGAATGGGAATAAAGGACTTTAGGAGCGAAAGAGCAGCTATTCAGCTGAAAGGGATCATAAGCTTGAGGCGCGTTTGCCTCAGAGTTTAAAAAAAAATGGAGGCAAACCAAATGGGAGGGATTAGGTGTGATGAAGCTCAAAGACACAGTTCGCATGTCACACTGAAGTTCCTGGGTTCTTTAACCCAGGAATTGCTGCCTTCCATGCACTCATCATTTCCACTTTCAATTAACAAACAAACCATTGTTATGTTCACTCTGGGAGCCGATCTACACGCTAAGTTTTTAATGTTTTATAAGGGTTACGAAAACTCTTTGGGCCACATGATGCACTCCCTTGAACTATGTATGCCCGAGGTTTTTTAAAACTCACTTCAGCTGTATACAATGGTTTTTACTTTTAATAAATCGTTTAAAGTAAAATAATGTGTCCTTCCTTACCGTTTGTGATTCATGGGGGCAGTGCTTCATTTACCGGTGACCAAATGCTTAGCAGTTGATTGGTGGGGAAGAAAGAGAGGCTAAGGAGGAAGTGGGTGAGTGAACTACAACACCCACAATCCTTACCCCTATACTCATTGAAAGATAGGGATTGAAAGAGGAACTAAGGAGGAAGTGGGCGACTGAACTACAATGCCCACAATTTTTTTCCCTAAACACATTGTGAAAAACGAAACAGAAAGAGACGGGGCAGAAGAGTGTGTGACCACACACACCGTTTTGAAGACTGAAGAAGTTTTCTCCTGTAACATGAGTACTCCTTAATGTGGCCTAAGATGTTTTAGAATGCACCTATTTGGAACATTTTAAAATACTATTTAAAACGTTCCAAGGGACTGTGTAGATAGGCTCTGGGTTGTTTAACTCATAAACAACCCAGATTTTCCAGGTTCATGCATCATGAAACAACCCAGGAATGAGGTGTTCCTGGCTTGTTAATTGAAAGTGGAAATGAGTTTGTGGGAGCCATAGGGAGCAGCATTCACTTGTTTAATTCCTGCCTATCAGGCTGTTGATCAAAGTACAGGAGCAGAAGTATTCAAAACATGCTTCCTAGTTTGCCCTCCATCAGCAGCTGCTACAATCACTGTAGCCCTTCCATCTGTCCTGAAAACTGTGGATCACTTGAATTCTGTCTGCCCAACCAAAATCCAGATCTGGATGTACTGGCAGTTCTCTGGGTGATTTACAGTAGATCAGTAAGGATTTCTGATCAGTTATTTAATAATAGCAACAACAAAATGACTCCAGGACTGGATTTTTGCGTGGAAGAACTGTGAGCTCTGTTTAGTTCTGGTATTTGAAACAAATGAAGCCAGAATTCTTTAATTCTAAGTCTCTTCCACCAGGCTCCAGTTGGTAGATCTTGGGTTTTTCTAAAACAAACAAACAAGCAAACAAACACCTCCACAAGCCTGAAGTCTGCCCATCCCTAATTTAGACTTAACCATCTAAATTTCAAATCTACCTACAAACCATGAGAGTGACGAATGATGTGCTTTTGTGTGTGTGCCAAGCCATCTGCTCTGCAATAATATAGCTTTGCACTAAATCACCCCCACCTGTAACTTCATCACTCCTCCATTGCGCCAAACAAATATGTTGGGTTTTCCACCTTTCCTCCAGAGAGAGCTTCTGTGCCTTTTAGATAGCAACATGACACATATCCACTAAACAGGTGAAACTTTCCTGGCACAGATATAACCCGGTAATGGGGGAACTTTACTTTTTGCATGTCAGGCTGCTGTTAAAGCAACAGATGGCAACCCTCAAAAAGCACACACCCAACAATGACTCAGCAGTTAGGCACCTTTAACAATTTCATTGTGCAGTGGGCACTATTAGACAAACTACACATGTAAAAGCAAGGCTGTTTCTGCTTCTTCAGAACTACAACATCCATCATGCAGTGTGACAACAAGCAAAACCGCAACAAGCTAATACACCGAACCACCGAGAAAGTGGCAACTAATGGGAGAGGGCATTGAATTTTGATTTGGTCAATGGGTTTGCCACGGAAATCCACTCCTGGAGGCTTGGAAAACAGAACCGGCAAACGAATTCTTTTTCCTGTAGGTTTTGCTCATGCTGCACGGCAGGCCTATGGGTAGTGGCCCAATCCAGATCGTGGCCAGTCCTCTCATGCTAAAGCCCCATAGTTCCCATTTGTTTGTTTACAACCTCCTCTTCAACACTGACCCAGCATTCTCTGCTGGATTGTTTGATTCATTAGCTTCCCCTGGAGCTGGGGAACTCCCCACGAAGACAGGGCAATGGGTACATCACTAACAGCTTCAGCAAGTCCCCCTCCGCTGGATTTCTGCTTCCCCCATCTCCACTGAATTGGACACGCCAGCATGAATCAACCTCTGAATCAGCAGTGAGGGAACAACCAGCACTTAGCAGCAATCGATAAAGGCTCTGGCTAAGAGCTGTTCATTACATTGGCCAAAAGCCAAGTCCTCCCTCCCAATTCCAAGGCTGGCGTTCAACCAAAGGCACGCCCCGCCCCACCCGCCAGGCACAAAATATTTTACCTATAGGAGATGTTGGCAGAGCTAGGGAAGGTGGCTTCACTAAGTTTAGTGGGGAAAATACAGAATTATACCACCTTTGGCAGAAATACGAAAGCCAAACCCCATCCAGGTGGACCATACACAGGCTTTGGAGAAAAGACATGAGTGTGGCCATTGTGATTTGGGTAGGCTGACCATATGAAAAGGAGGACAGAGCTCATGTAACTTCAACAGTTGTAGAGAAAAGGGAATTTCAGCCAGTGTCATTTGTATGCAATTAGTTCCTGGTGAAATTCCCTCTTCATCACAACAGTTAAAGATGCAAGCACTATACTAGAGTGACCATATACAAAAGAAGGCAGGGCCCCTGCAACTTTAACTGTTGTGATGAAGTGGGAATTTCACCAGGAACTAATTGCATACAAATGACAACTGTTAAAGTTACATGAGCCCTGTCCTCCTTTTCATATGGTCAGCCTAGATTTGGGATCAAAGAGGGCGTTGGGTTGGAACAAGAGAGATGCTGCTGGGGCCATACCTTTAACCCTCGGAAGCCAGCTTCTCCACATCGCGTGCGTAAGGCTGCATAGAGTAGGTCTAGTTTATTTATGCCATTTGCGACCACAGGATGTGGTGATAGCCCTTAGCTTCGGTTACACATGCAGTGGAATGAAGCGGTAGAGCGGGCCATACCAATTCAGACTTCAGGGGATCTCATATTTTAAAAACATTTTTTCATACAGAAAACTTTGCATGGGGGAAAAAAACCTAGTACCACAAAAGTGGGGCGTCTCCCTGATGTGTTTGTAAGTATCAGTAGGGTGACCATATGTGGGAAGTCAAAAAAGAGGACACTCAGTGGGGTGGGTGGGAAAGCAGCTTTGCACTAGACTGCTCCTATTCAGACTGCGAGCAATGTGCTCTTTCATTTTCATTTTTCATTCCGCTATTTTGGAGGGTTCTCCCCTTAGGATTTTATCCCTCCTTTTTTTCAGTACGTCTGCAAACTCTGAGATTCCGCCCATGCCTACTGCTGCCTCACTTTTGTGAGTGATGGTGCTGTAAGGAGGTGACCTCCCATCGTTGCCTCCTGCACCTCCTGCTGTTTCACCGAAATGGGGCTGAGCCCCTCCTCCCCTCACAGAGGCCATTACAGCCAACAGCCCTGTGACCTGGAGAGGAAGAAGTGAAACGTCATCATCACCACCTCTCGAAGTCTCCTGCGGCCTTCCCCAAACAAATAGCCATTCCAGCTGAGGGGATGAAGGGATTCATGGACCAACACCCTTGGAGGGCGTCGGATTGGGGAAGGCTGGTCTGTTTTAAAGACCTCTTAATGTTCCTTTGGACTTTACGTCAGCAGACTTGCCAGCTGACGGGCAGGATAAAAACGCTTAAAATGCCACAGTGGTACAGGTGCTAGCAACCTCAAGTTTAGATTACTGCAATGTGCTCTATGTGGGGCTGCCCTTAAGACTGGTCCGGAAGTTGGAATTCGTGCAGAACGCAGCAGCTTGTCAGGAGCTCTCTCTTAAAGGATGGAGCTCTTTTGCTGAGGGAAATTCGCTGGCTGCCAATTCGCTCGCTACTGGGACAGGTTGAAGGGTTTGCTATTAGTATATAAAGTCCTAAACAACTTGGGAGCAGGACATTGAGAGAGTGCCTTCTCCCTTATTAACCTGCCTTGTCACTGAGGTCATCAGATGGCAGGCTCCTGATGGTTCCACGTGGCCCAATGGCCCAACTGGAGTCCACTCGGAGTGAAGCCTTCATAGTGGTGGCTCCCATTCTCTAGAACTCTCTGCCTCTGAGGGTCAGGCAGACCTCAACGTTGTGTTGTTTTCAGTGTCTGTTGAAATCTTTATTTCAAGACATCTCCTTCAATTGGCCACCCATGTTTTTTCTTGGTATTCTGCTTTTTAATTTTTTAAATATATTTTATTCTTTTTTTATTGTTCCCTGCTCAAGAATCTGTTCAAATGTGGAGCAGTATAGGAATGTTGTAAATAAATAAATGCAACACTCAGAGTTGGCTATTAGGACGCATGAAAGGATAGAATGCATAATATGGAGAAATCAGACTGCTGAAATTGTCTGGCAGTAGATTCAAGGCAGGGTGACCCTATGAAAAGGAGGACAGGGTTCCTGTATCTTTAACAGTTGTATAGAAAAGGGAATTTCAGCAGGTGTCATTGGTATGCATGCAGCACCTGGTGAAATTCATTCTTCATCACAACAGTTAAAGCTGCAGGAGCTATACTAGAGTGAGGGCAGGGCAGGGCTCCTCTACAGAAGATGCCAGGGCTCCTGCAGCGAAGCCTGTTCCTCAGTAGATCTGAGCACCGGAGGGAAGCGGCCGCCCCAGCAGGTAAGTGGGGGGCCCTCCCCCCTCACGCTCCTTACCTGCCGGGGCAGCCACTTCCCTCTGGTGCTCGGATCTACTGAGGAACAGGCTTTGCAGCCTGCCTCTCAGTAGCACGCCAGTCCTCGCTACAAAATCTCACTAAAGCTGAGCTTTGTCTCAGCTGCTTCTATGGCCTTTGTCCATTAAGACAGTAGCCAAAGAAGTCAGCATCATCCAAGCCTCAACACCCCACTCATAAGTTGCTCAAGGAACCCACCATTTCTCCCTTCATCCTCCCCCCCCCCCAAAATCACCTCATGACCCAGAGCTGCCATTTTTGGCAGCAGCTCTGGGTCGCTCCATCCCAAAGGAAATCAAGCGGTTTCTCTGAGTCGAGGGCTGGGACAGTGCAATTCTGTTTCTCGTGTCTTTTATTGTGGCAGATGAATATACTTTTAAAAAAAATTAAGGCCAAAATAAAAAGATGAAGATGCCCCTGGCTTCGACACACGAGCGATGTCACTACAGCTTAGCCCGACGGAGACTCATAATCATTATGCCTTTATGAGTAATCATTACAAGGGAGTAAACCAGGGGTATGAAACCTGAGGCAACATCCAGCCCATTTGGGGTTTACTAAATGGCCCCTTCCCAATGCCCCAAGCTATAGCCGTTGAGTGGTTTCCAGATATTTGCACAGTTCTTTTCCCCATTCTAAAAGTTTGAAATGGCTCTCCTAAGGCTAAGTTATTGGCAGTATAGGATGACCCTATGGGAAAGGGGACAGGGCTCTGTACCATTTGTATAAAAAAGGGAATCTCAGCAGGTGTCATTTCTATGCATACAGCACCTGAAAAAAATCCCTTTTCATCACAACCATTAAAACTGCAGGAGCCCTGCCCTCTTTTGTATCTGGTCACACTAGTATAGCTCCTGCAGCTTTAACTGTTGTGATGAGGAGAGAGTTTCACCAGGTGCTGCATGCATACAAATGACACCTGCTGAAATTCCCCTTTCTATATAAATGGTAAAGATACAGAGCTCTGTCCTCTTTTCCATATGGTCACCCTAGTTTGAAAATAAGTTTAAAAGCATCCGTCGCAATATTGATCCTCCACCATCGCAACTGTTTATGCCCCTCCATGGCCAAAACAGCCCACTTATTCCCACTTCCTGCTTCCTACTTTAACCAGCTTTCTTTCTTTCCCCAAAGTTTGTGTTCCTTTGTATTCTCCTCATTTGGGCAAGACTTCCATTTCTGGAAAGAAGCCTTCATGCCTCCAATAGTATCCCTGACTCTGCTCTGTAACCATGCTGGCAAACCCCAGGAGGAGCTCCACAGACGACATGCTGCAGCCAGCGCTGCTCGGCACCGGCAAACGCCCTGGCTGCTGCGAACTTGCAGCAGCCATTTTGGTTGCAGCCTCTCCTCCCTGTGTCCTCCAGCCGTATCCCAGCAGGCACCATGAGTTCTGCCAGCTGCATAGAGCGGTCGGGTTTTTTTGGCTGCTCTAGGTTTTCTAGGCTACTCTTTGGAACTCTATTCCAAAACGGAATAGTCCACGGAGAGAGCGGGGGCTGAATTTGGACGACACATTAAACAACGGGGCTTCGGGCTAAACAACGTGCAAGCCCGTTGTTATGCTCCGTTGTTTAAAGTGCCTAGTTAACGTACTGTCAGTTGTGTGTGTGTTGTGTGTTGCCCTCCAAACGACACAATAAGCAACATAACTGACGATTGTTCCCCCCCTCCTCCGTTGCCTAACGTGTCGTCCGAATTGAGCCCTTGAGTCAATTGATTTTTCATGATGGTAGCACCTGTAAGAATTCCTAAGGAAAAAAAACTTGCCTAAGGTTTTTTACCGTAGGTTAGTCATCATTATTAATTTGTATTTCAAGATTGGATTTTTATTTTGTGCTTTGTCAGACTACCAGCCAACATGCATTGACATGCGGCCATATACGTCTTGCAATACTAGAACAACTGTCATGTAACTCCTCCTTTCCTGGAATTTCGGCCATTGGCTGCTGAACCACCTGGTTGTTACGGATGTTAGGGTGCCATTCAATGTGTGTTGAGACAGAAAAAGAGTCCTACAACTCCCAGCATTCCCCAGCCAGCACAGAGTTTAGGACTTTTTTCTGTCTAAACATGCACAAGATGGGACCCTAAATGTTTCAGCACCATGCTCCTCAAGGAACTGCCCATCTTAAAAAAGAAATCTTAAGGCACCGTGGGTCCTCTCCTATCAATAGCTTCCATCCTATTAAAGAAATATTAGGGAACGATCCTACACATCTTTAGACAGAAAAAAGTCCTACATTTTCCAGAAAACATGTCTTAACTTGCATAGGATGGCAGCCTTGCTTGATAAATCAATTAAAGAAATCGTAGTCAATTAATCGTGTATTCAGCCTTCCCCAACCTAGAGCCCTCTAAATGTGTTGGACTACAATGCCCATCATTTCCAGGTTTGGAACTCCCAGGAGTGCTGAGAGTTGCAGTCCAACACATTTGGAGCGCACCATGGTGGGGAATGCTGTATTAGTAAGTCAGTTAAATCTGCCCATGAAAATAAGAATTATTTCAGAAGGAAGACGCATAATCTATAATGGTTTAATACACCCAGGGCAAAACTGGTGCAACTTTTTGCAATCTGTAGCTCTCAGAGGGAAATATCTAGAGTTCAATCCCTTTTTGATCCTGAAGAGCTCCAGGAGGAAGGGAGGTTCTGAGGAGAAAAACAGGAGACTGAGATGGTGACGAACGGCCCTGAGGGAATGGAGGAGGGAAAGAGAGTGATAGAAAAGACGGATTCTGAGGACGCTGAGAAAAGCCCAGGAAAAAGCAGCAGCAATAGCTAGTGATCCCCAATCCTTTTGGGTCAGTGGGCACATTTTGGATTTTGAGGGAGTGTCATGTGCTCTTTCACAAAATGGCTACGAACAAGGGTACCCTGTCCACAAATGGCTGCCATGCTGGGCATGGACTGTCACAATCTACACAGTAACCAGAAGGTAAACTGGTGGGGCTAAAACAAAACCTCTTAGTTTAAAACACACATCATAATTTTAAAAAACCCTTATGAAATAAAATAAAATAACCGGGGCCTTGCAGACACCAGGAGAGACATCCATAGACACATTGGCAGCAACAGGCAGGATGTTGCAGAGCCCACGGCTAAAGTGGCCAAGTGTCCTATTTTGCCGAAGAGATCCCTCTGTTTGAAGGTCTGTCAGAGGACACACCTCTATTTAATGTCCCCCTGACTAGAGGGGCTGTTTAGCCGAGTTTGGGGTCAGCAATTTCCTCCCTCCCTCCCTCATTTCACTACTGTATGAATGGAGGTCCCATGATTTCCGCCACCCCACAGGGTTGCAGTTAGGAAATGTGCGTTTACATTGGGGAAAATATGCGTTTACCACCAACTTATTGCAGCTCCATTGGCCTTCCAAAAACTCTCAAACTAAGGCCCAAACTAGCCATGACATCATCAATGCAATGAGCAACTGGATATTGATTTATTGAAGATATTTATATATTTCTTTATAGACTGACCTCACGAAGGAGTTTACATGAAATTATTAAAACAATACAACCAATAAAACTGTTCAATGAAAAACAAAAAAGACAAACAACTTCTTGTCTTGGAGAAGCTGTTTCTGTTTCTTCTCCTCTCAGGGCAAGGTGGGAGTCCGCCTGCCAGTGGCCCCACCCTCCACTGGGCCTTTGGTACTGGGGCAGGTCTGCAGTGCCCATAAGGTGCCTCATCAGGACACCATCTCTGTGGCTCATTGAGCCTGCAATGGGGCAGAGAGAGGTCGTATCCCCCACAGAAGCCCCCGGCACAACATGTGCCGGAGGAGTGAAAAAGGCTACGTCGCATCAAACTGGAAGCCCTGTGCCTTATTTTAATGGACAGGTGGTTAACTGCACCCCTGCTGAAAGTCCGACCCCATCCCTGGAAGTCCCACTTCCGGAGCCCTGCCCCGGAAAGAGGGATCACTGGATGGGGGTCATGTGACTCCTAGATGAAGTCATCATACCTCCATGGACCAATAGGATGGGGGTGTAGAACCCTGCTGTACATGTGGGGGAACGGAAGCGACCCAATCGGGGTCATTTCCAACCCCATGCCCAAAAGTCCTAACCTGGAGGAAGGGATCACCTGATGAGGTCATGTGACCTGTCTACAAACTCATAATGCTACCTCATCCTGTTCAGCCACCATAGCATGAGGAGTTTGTAGAGGAGACACATGATCCCAACAGAGAAACCCTCCATCCAGGGCAGGACTTTTGAACTGGGACATCTTGGGATGGGCTTGGAAATGATACCGCATCTGCTACCTTGGCTCCTGGACCTTGTCCTGTGATGGACACCCTGTTCTACTGACCCTTGGAGCCCTCTGTGACTCTGCTTCTGAACTGTGTAATGTATGTGAGTTCCTGACTGTGTTTTGTGCCCTGTCTGCTATGTCGACCCCTCCTGCCTAAACCTGAACCCCTGTTAGGGATGTTGGGGGAATCCGTTTGGGGGGTGGAGCTTCACAAGGTTTGTCAGCTCAGCCCCCCGGACTCTATTGTGTCTTCCACCAACTGGCCCCACTCAGTGTGCGATGAGTCAGGTCAGCTGGCGGAATTTTCCGTTAAAATTGTTTTGCCCAAACTTGGCTGTAAATTATGCAAATCTGCAAAATATACAGGCGAAACGTATGCAAATCCATATTTGTACAAATTAAGCTAAGACCAAAAAAAAATCTGTAAAATCGCGTGGCTCAGGTCACAAAAGCAAACCAAGTCAGGCGTGCCATGGAAGTTCGGCGAGCCCAAAAGGGCCGGACTTCTTGGCGACTGACATCCCTAACCCCTGTATCTAACTGCTTCCAGTGCCCTACATGTATGGCAGGGGCTAAACGGACAAATTCATAGAGGACTTACATGACCCCCATCCGGTGATGCCTTGACCTGGGACATCTGGGGATGGGGTGGGACTTCTGGCAGATGCAGGGCTAAACCACCTTTGAATAAGGGGGAGGGCTTAAAGTTTGATGTGAGGTAGCCTTCCCAAGAGTCCCTTGACCTCCTCACGCTATCTCCCATTGCAGGCTCTCCCAATGCCAGGTCCAAGGACCTTTCGTTGTGCCACATGGAGACAGAGATGAAGGATGGAGATGTTCCCTTGAATGGGATGAAGGGAGGTACATTGGCTGCGAATGCTTCCTCCCCTGAAGCTCTAGGAATGGGTTTCCTCACTTGGTGTCTGAACCAGGGGAAGTGTTGTTCACATCGTAGCCACATGGTGAAGGCTGGAGGCAGGGCAGGACCTTGGAGAGCAGCATCCACAAAGTGCTGACTGGAAGCTTCTCCCATCAGGAGCTGTTGTTCAGGCGAGGGTCTGTAGTCCACACAGGCCTTGAGAGAGCTGGCTGCACCTGGTCTTTCAGGGGCTCCACCCATGTTGTCTACTAACTGGAGTTCTTCAAGGGCTGCTGTCAGGTTCCGGAGTCTTGTACTCTTGGTGCCTGAGGAACAGGGGAGGATGGAGGTAGAGAAGAGAGTGCTGAGGACACCCCCTGAGGTGATATTAGGTGTGGTCTGTCTTAATTCGAGTCATTCACAGGGTTCTGTGGAGCCTCCAATCTAAGGGACAAGACGCCTTCCCCTAGGGTTGCCATATTCTGAATCCTCAAAACCGGGACAGTTTTTAAAATGTATTTATTTATTTATTTATTCTTGCTGGAAGCAAAATAAAAATTAATGGTGTGGGTGGGAGTTAGAAGAGGAAAGGCTAGGAGAGGAGAGAGCTCAAAGGGGGAGTGGTGGTGGGGGAATTGCCTAATGCAATCAGGAGAGGAGCAGCAGCAGCAGCAGCAACGCAAAGCCATTTTTGCTAAGCAAGTGTTCCCATTGATAAAACAACCCCCCCAAAAAGTTTTCCTTAAAAGGAGCTATGAAGCCTCTGCTATATGGGGTCTGGTCTAGAGCTGAAAGGATTACTGACCTGGCTGGAAGAGGGAAAGCACTGGCTGTTGTTCTTTCACTGAGTCACTCGGGTCTCTGAACAGGTAGTAAGTAGCCCTACTGTAAGCAAAGTAAGAAGTAAGGGAGTTAGAAGAGAAAAGGGCTGGAGGAGAGAGTGGGGGGAGGAGAAAGCGGTCACAAGAGGGGCAGAGCCTATTTTAAACAAGGTGTTTCCCATGGGTAAACCCCCCTCCCCTGAGGTTTTCCTTTAAAAAAGCTATGGGGTCTAATCTGCAACTGAAAGGATTACCTGGAAGGGAAAACACAAGTTGCACAATAGCAGCAGCTGGTCAGGAGACATTTTCTTTTATTGTTTGACTAAATCACTGGGCTCTCCCAGCCCATCCTCCCCAGCCAGGACCGGAGCCACAACTATGATGTCACAGAAGGCTCTCATGACAGGGCTGCAAAGTTTGACTGTGAAGAGCCCACCACAACCATGGATTAAGCTTTATTTATTAATCTATTATATTTATAGTCCACTTTTTTTCCTGCCAAGATCCCAAGGCAGTTTCCATGATCGTTAAAACTGCAGGAGCACTGCCCTCTCTTGTATCTGGTCACACTAGTATAGCTCCTGCAGCTTTAACTGTTGTGATGAAGAAGGAATTTTACCAGGTGCTGCAGGCATACAAATGACACCTGCTGAAATTCCCTTTTCTGTGCAACTGTTAAAGATACAGGAGCCCTGTCCTCTTTTCCATATGGTCACCCTAGTTTGAGAACAAGTTAAAAAGCATCTGTCGCAATTTTGATCTTCCATCATCGCAACTGTTTATGCCCCTCCATGGCCAAAACAGCCCACTTATTCCCACTTCCTGCTTCCTAGTCTTTAACCAGCTTGCATTTCTTTCCCCGAAATTTGTATCCTTTGTATTCTCCTCATTTGGGCAAAACTTTCATTTCCGGAAAGAAGCCTTCATGCCTCCATTAGCATCCCTGACTCTGCTCTGTAACCATGCTGGCAAACCCCCGGGGTGTAGTGGTACCTGGTCTTTAGCATTCCAGCTGGACACCTCTTATTGTGGATGAGCCAAAAAAGAGAGAACTGCCCCAGGATCCTGTACAAGGTTTTATCAGTAAAATTGTAGCTCAGTTCAATCCAGATGTGGGAGACCTTGAGTCAATTGATATGTCATGATGGTAGCACCTGCAAGAATTTCTAAGAAAAAAAACTTGCCTAAGAGTTTTTCCTGTTTGGCTGTCATTATTATTAATTTGTAATTCAAGATCGGATTTTTATTTTGTGCTTTGTCAGGCTACCAGCCAACATGTGTTGACAGGCGGCCATATACGTCTCGCAATACTAAGAACAACTGTCATGTAACTCCTCCCTTCCTGGAAGTCCATCCATTGGCTGCTGAACCACCTGGTTATTACAGGCGTTAGGGTGCCATTCAATGCATGTTGAGACAGAAAAAGAGTCCTACAACTCCCAGCATTCCCCAGCCAGCATGGAGTTGTAGGACTTTTTTCTGTCTAAACACACATAGGATGGCACCTTAAATGTTTCATCAGGCCTCCATGATCCTCAAGGAACTGCCAACCTAAAAAAGAAATCTTAGGGCACGGTGGGTCCTCTCCTATCAATAGCTTCCATCCTATTAAAGAAATATTAGGGAATGATCCAACATATCTTGAGACAGAAAAAAGTCCTACAGCTTCCAAAAAACATGTCTTAACTTGCATAGGATGACGGCCTTGCTTGATGAATCATATATTTTTAAGGCTGCCATCTGATTAAAGAAACTGTAGTCTATTAATCATGTATTAGTCCAGCCTTCCCCAACCTGGGGCCCTCTAAATGTGTTGGACTACAATTCCCATCATTCTCAGGATTGGAACTCCCAGGAAAGTTGGGAGTTGCAGTCTAACACATCTGGAGCGCATCACGGTGGGGAATGCTGTATTAGTAAGTCAGTTAAATCTGCCCGTGAAAATAAGAATTATTTCAGAAGGAAGACACATGGTCTACATAGGTGTGCGCAGCTCATTTCATTAGGGTGTGCACTTTAAAGGCCCTGATTGGAATGGAGGAGGGGAAAGTGTGCCTTATCTCCCCTCCATTGCTCCAGTCGGGGCCTAAGGCCCCAATTGGAGCAGTGGGGCGTGAGAGCTTTCCAAGGCCTCTGGAAAGTGCTTAGTTCCCCCAGGGATGCTAATGGCAGCTTTCCGGAGGCTTTCCCATCCTTTTAAAAGTCCCAATTCAAGCTGGAGGGGGGAAGGAAAGCAGAGGTGCCCTGGGAAATTAGGGTGTGCCTGGGCACACCCAGCACACCCTGTGTGCACGCCTATGCACCTGCCCCACATTAAATCCATTAGACCTTATTCCTGTTGTCCTCTGATATCACAGTGTTGTGTGTTTCCCTGCTCTCTCCCTCCAGCAGCAGCCAACAATGTGGAGTGATTTATATGAGTAAATAGCTAGCAAATCACTGATTAATTAGAGGAATATTCTGGTATCATTTCACTCTGTCTCTAAAAATTAAATAATCCGTCATTATGTACTATTACATTACCTGTATCCCAAAGAATAGTCTGAAGGATGTTGGGTGCTCCATATTCTGCTGAATCTGTAGCTGATCAGGTCTGGCCCTATAAGCTACCTGGGGAGGGAGGAGATCTCCTGGGGTCCCTGTGTGTGCTGCTCCAGGCTCATTGGAAGAACAAGAGTGGAATATAAACAAATAAAAATAATCGCACTATTTACTTTGACACTGGAAGTGCGTCCCCATTTGCCTGCTGTCTGTACAAATCCTGGCTCTGCTCTCTCTGTCCTTTTCCCAACACAGTTGCTCTCTCTCCACCTGTGAGATGCCAGGACGACTGATGCTTAACCCTGATCTGCAGGGTCAGTCATCCTCCACTCTTGTTGTGGCTGCATTCTTCCAGCTCTTTCGGTACATTGCTCCGTTTGGGGAGTTGATTCATCAGCTCCTCCATGCCTAAAATTCCTCTTCAAGCAGTTTTCATACAAAGCAATTCTCCTTGGCATACTCTCCCTTGCTCCGATCTTTTCTTCTCGCTCTCCAACTGCCATCCACACCCAGGATTCTTTCTCTCAATAGATGAGCTGCTGTCTCATTGGCCAGCATGAACATTCCAAGGTGAACTTCTGGAATCTTCCTTTGTTAGCACGTTAGATCTCTCTCTCTCTCTCTCTCTCTATCCATCCATCCAATTACCTTTATCCTGCTCCTCAGCCAAAAAGGCTCCCAGAACATCTTACAGGCAATCAGTAAAAAAAAAAAAAAAAAAAAAAGACAGTCCCTGCCCACAAGTTTACAATCAGCACACAAGGAAAGGGAACGGTGAGGGTAGAGGAAAACATTACGTAGTCTTCCAGCAAGGCTGGTGGAATAGCCCCGTGCCCCTTCTCATCTCCTTCTATACAGCCTGCTTGTTTATGTTTCCTCATCTATACTTTCTATGAGTATGTTGTGAACCGAACAGGAGCTTGTGCATCTCTCCTGTGATGAGTGTGTGGCCCCACGTTTCAGGTATGGATGGAGCTCTCACATCTCCCCATGAGGAAGAAGTACTTCATCACACAGTGCATAGTTAATTTATGGAATTCACTGCCACCAATTTGTATGGCTTTCAAAGGGGGTTGGATAAATTCCTGGAGGAGAAGGCTATCAATGGCTACTAGCCCTGATGGCTGTGTGCTACCTCCAGTATCCGAAGCAGTAAGCCTTTGTGCACCAGTTGCTGGGGAATAATAATAACAACAACAACAGTAATTTATTTATTTATTTATTTATTACCCACCTCTCCCTCTGGATCGAGGCGGGGAGCAACATCAAATATAAAATACATAAAACTGATTAAAAGCATGTAAAACGAATACATTATTAAAATACCAATAAAACACTAATAAAACTCTTAAAATTTGACTGGGTAGGCCTGCTGGAAGATATCAGTCTTTATGGCTTTTTTAAAGTCAAAGAGACTGTTAAGTTGATGGATCTCCTCCGGCAGGCAATTCCACAGTCTGGGAGCAGCGGAAGAGAAGGTTCTCTGGGTAACAGTTGTCAGCATAGTTTTGGCTGACTGTAACAAATGCTTCCCAGAGGATCTGAGTGTGTGGGGCAGATTGTATGGGAGAAGGTGATCACGCAGGAAACCTGGACCCAAACCCAAACCACGTAGGGCTTTAAAGGTGATGACCAACACTTTGTACTTCGCCCAGAAAGAGTTCAGCTGGGGAACTAGATGGAATTGGCAAAAGGCACTCCTGACCAGCACTCTCTCACTTGCATCCACAAACATCCCCCCAACCAGTCTGCAAACTGTTTAGGGGAAGTGAAAGCCCATGTATCATAGGCTGAACGCTTTCCCAGAAATCACCAATACCTCTGACTTACAGTACTTCTTTCTTGTCTGCGTCAAACCTTCCATTTGTCCACCCATGTCCACTCAAAACTACAGTTTAGAACACCCACCGTCTCCCTGGAATCAGATGGACGGAAAATGAGAGACAGAGCTGGGTATTGCCAGCGTACTGATGATATCCCAGCCCAAATCTCTGGATGACCTCTCCTACCAGTTTGTATGAGTTTTGGTTTCTGACATTTTGGTTTCTGACCATCATTGTCACAAGCTGCTATTGCTCCTCACTGTCTCCTCATCCTTGCTCCCACTTGCTTGCTTGAGGAAGTAGGCCGTGGCATCTACTGCTGCTCCTTCTCACCACCACCACCACCACCATTGTCTGGGCTGGAGCAGGAGGCAGGTGAAAAACCAGGTTGCCATGGTGAAGAGGAGGAGCAATTCCAGGGGGCTCTTGTCAGTAGGCCCCTGCTGGGGTGTGGGCCCTCAGCAGGTGCCCAACCATGCCTAACCATGCCTAACCTTGATGCTGGCCCTGCCCAAACATTACGTTCTGGGGCCTGCTCTCCATCTATGCCTGCTAAGCCCATCCCAGTTGGGTGGCCAGAAGGTTATTGTGATCAATAGTATCAAAAAGCTGCTGCACAAACTGAGAAGGACTACACAAACTGAGAAGGATTCATAACAAACTGGTTACATGGGGCTCTATAACCATGGCATCTAGAAATATAGATCAACTTTCACCAACATGGTGCCCTCCAGATGTTTTGGACTGCAAATCCCATCAGCCCCAGTCAGCATGACCATGGGTCAGGAATGCTGGGAGTTGTAGTCCAAAACATCTGGCGGGCACCATTTTGGGATTGTACTCTATTCTAGAATAATGCTATAGATCCGCCTTCCCCAACCAGGTACCCCCAGATGTGTCGGACCACAACTCCCATAATTCCCAGCCAGCATGGGCTATTCCTTGGGCAAGACTGATCTATATAGGATAGAATACAATGGGAACGCATCTATAGAAGGGGTGGGCAACAAGGGGACCTCCAGATGCAACTCACCACTGGCTATTCTGGCTAAGGCTGATGGGAGTTGCAGTCCAACAACATCTGGAGGGCCACAAGTTATCTACTCCTTCTATGGAGACATTCCCGTCGTATTTTATTCTCTAAGCCATTCAAAGCACCTTCTTGAAATAGGGTTGAGTTGGAACAAGCAGCCTCCCCACTAGATTCACTGCTCCTAACTCTTTTATAAAGCGGCAGAATCCTCCCCCCCATCACCCCACCACCACATACACACGTACATGCCGAAGCCCACCTTCCCATCTCACGTCAGCTCTCCATTAGCTCAGAGTCTGTGACAGCCACCTCTCTTTAATCTGGATCCTTCAAAGCCAGCTCAGCGACAGGCGGGTGACAGCGACCCTGATACGTCAGTGCTTGGGAGAGATGTGCCCCAGAAAAACAACCATCACAGACAGAAGGCTCACACATACCCCTGAATCCCCTACCTTCGTAGAGTGGGGAATGTGGAACTGTGAACTTGACGAGGGAGGGGAGAAGGAGGAGAAATAGCGCAGTGGTGGAGGCCCATGCTTTGCAGATCGTTTTTGAGTTAAATCTGTGGCAACAGTGGCATCTTCCACGAAACAGATCTCTGGTTGCAAGACAGGGTGGCTAGAGGGAGGGACATTTTCTTACAGTGAATTTATGTTCTTGGAGCGCCACCAGGAGCATTCCGCACTTCAGCATGGTACTTCCACCAAAAGTGTGGAATGTCCTCCGTGAAGCTCAGGAGAACACTATTGTGTACTGGCAAATAGGCATGACTCCAGGGTTAAGAGCTCTCTGCCTGCAAACCTCCCCAGGGGTGCCATTTTGGTAGGGGTGGGGGAAACAGAAATTTGTTGGGGGGAAATTCTCAGCAAAGACGAAAGGATAAATTCAAGATTACAGTGCAAAAAAGCACGACCGTCATCACTATTTTTTAAACCTCCATAATAACTACAGCCAGGTTATCAACACAAATCACAACACTTTTTTTAAGCCAAAGGATTTGTGCCTTTCAAGATGAATCGCAAGCACACAGGCCCATTTACATTGTTTATAATAAAAGAGTCCCTTGATGCATAGAACTACTGAGAGTTGGGCAGAAGTACAAGTGCCCTTGAGGCATAATAATCACACTCTGGTTTAAACAACACAACAAAATAATGTGGAGAATGCAGCCTGCTCTCCCTGAGTGGTACCTTGCGATCCCACTGCCTCCCAGAGTTTCGACTTTTCCCAGTTTCAAGTCACCAGCATCTAGGACTCTGCCTTTCGTAACTGATTATTAATTTCCAAAACAAATGATTCTGGGGTTCTCAGGCCATCATGGACACTCTCCCTCTGTTCCCAGAGCTGCAAACTCAAGCTGAAGGGGAATTACATTCTGTTCTGTTGCACACAGAATCATAGAATAGTAGAGTTGGAAGGGGCCTATGAGGCCATCGAACCCAGCCCCCTGCTGAATGCAGGAATCACTTTAAAGCATACCTGACAGTTGCATCTTGAATGCCTCTAGGGTGGGAGAGCCCACTGCCTCCCTAGGTAATTGGTTCCATTGTCATACTGCTCTAACAGTTAGGTTTTTCCTGATGTCCAGCTGGAATCTGGCTTCCTGTAAGTTGAGCCCATTATTCTGAGTCCTGCACTCTGGGATGATCGAGGAGAGATCCTGGCCATCCTTTGTGTGACAACCTTTCAACTATTTGAGGAATGCTCAACATGCCCAGTTCTTCCAGTCTTTCCTTATAGGGCTTTGTTTGCAGATCTCTGATCATCCTTGTTGCCCTCCTCTGAACACCTTCCAGCTTGTCTGCATCCTTCTTGAAGTGCTCAGAACTGGATGCAATACTCAAGATGAGGCCTAACCAGTGCCGAATAGAGGGGAACCAGTACCTCATGCTATTTGGAAGCTATAATTCTATTAATGCAGCCCAAAATAGCATTTGCTTTTTTTGCAGCCACATCCCACTTAGCTCATATTCAGCTTGCGATCTACAACAATTCTAAGATCCTTCTCACTTGCAGTATTGCTGAGCCAAGTATCCCCCACCTTGTAACTGTGCATTTGATTTCTTTTTCCTAGGTGTAGAACCCCAATTCAATTTAATTCTGTTGTTTTCAGTCTAGTTCTCCAGCCTATCAAGATCACTTTGAACTTTGCTTCTGTCTTCCAAGGTATTAGCTATCCCACCCAATTTTCTGTCATCTGCAGATCTGATAAAGTATTCCCTGCACCTCCACAACTAAGTAATTTATAAAAACAGGCCCAGGACTGAGCCCTGAGGTACCCTGCTCGTTACCTCTCCCCAGTTTGAGAAGATACCATCGATAAGCACTCGTTAAGCCTGATTCTGTAGCCAACTGTGGACCCACCTAATAGTTGTTCCATCTAGCCCACTTTTAGCTAGTTTGCTAATCAGAATATCATGGGGCACTTTGTCAAAAGTTTTGCTGAAGCCAAGATATATTATGTCAACAGCATTCCCACAGTCCACAAGGGAGGTTACCTGATCAAAAAATGAGATCAGATTAGTCTGGCAGGATTTGTTCTTGATAAATCCATGCTGGCTTCTAGTAATCACTGCATTATTTTCAAGGTGCTTATTTAAAGATTGACTTCTTTATAATCTGCTCCAAATTTTCTCCAGGGATCGAGGTCAGACTAATTGGTCTGTGGTTTTCAGGTTCCTCCTTGTTGCCCTCCTCCATGACTCCACAAAGATAATAGACAGTGGTTTTGAGATTTCTTCTGCCAGCTCCTTTATTGCTCTAGGATGCAGTTCATCGGGCCCTGGAGATTTGAACTCATTCAAAGGAATTAGGTGTTCCTCGATCATCTGTTTACCAATCTCAAACTGCAATCCTGCCCCTTCAGCTTGTACTTCACATTTACCAGAAGGGTCATAGACTGCCTTTCCGGAGAAGACTGAGCCAAAGTAGGAATTGAGCACTCTTGCCTTTTCTTTGTTATCTGTTATCTTTTTGCCATTCTCATTGAGTAGTTGAGCCACCATTTCTTTTCTCTGTCTTTTACTGTGCACATACCTGAAGAAAGCTTTTTTGTTGCTTTTAGCATCCCTCGCTTTTGTAGCCTGGCCTTCTTTCCACTTCCTATATGTGTCCTTTTTTGTTTTCAGGTCATTGCTAAGCTTTTTGTGAAGCCACACTGGCTTCTTCTGTTATCTTCTAGCTTTTTTTCTTGTTGGAATTGTTTGTATTTGTGCATTTAAAATTTCCTTTTTAGAAACTCCCACCCATCTTGGACTCCTTTTTTCATTAGGGTCACCTGCTATGGGACCTTACTTATCATTGTTCTGAGTTTATTAAAATCGACTTTCCCAAAATCTAGAGTGCACGTATGGCTACACTCAGCTTTTGCTTCCTTGAAAATCAAGAACTCAAGTATGACATGGTCACCTTCCCCCAGAGTTCCCATAACTGCCACTTTGTCCACTAAGTCATCTTTGTTGGTGAGAATCAAGTCAAGGATAGCTGATCCTCTAGTTTCTTCCTCCACTCTCTGTAGGAGAAAGTTATCAGCAAGACATGACAGGAATTTATTGGAGGGACTACATTTGGCAGAATTTGTCTCCCAACAGATATCGGGGTAATTGAAGTCCCCCATTACTACTGCATCGCACTTCCTTGAAGCACTGGCAATTTGCTTTTCAAAAATTTCATCCTCATCTTCTCCTTGATTGGTTGTTCCTTAGTAGACTCCAACTACCATGTTCCTTTTGTTCCTTGCCCCATTTATTTTAATCCAGATGCTCTTGATGGGGCTCTGAAGCTCATCCTCCTGTATTTCTGTGCGGGGATACATATTTTTTTAACATATAGTGCAACTCTGCCTCCCTTTCTATTTTTTCTGTTCTTTTTGAACAAGTTATATCCTTCAATTGCTGTATTCCAGTCATGGGAGTCATCCCACCAAGTTTCAGTTCTACCTATCAGGTCATATTCCCACATCTGCAAACTCAGACCGAAGGGGAATTACGTTCTGTCCTGCTGCACATGCTCAGAGGCACTCTCCTCCACTGAGCTGGCCTTTTCATTAGGCAGAGTGGGGATGCTGGGGGGGGGGGAGGGAGCGGTAGCAAGGTGTCAGAGGCCAAGTGTCCATGTGTCACGTGGCCTGCCTGCCGCGCTCATGTGTGGCGGAGAATCCTGTCCCGTTGCCAATGTTGATGCAAGATTCAGCTGCCAGTCCACTTGGCTTCTGTTTATGGAAAGGGGATTGATGTAGGCTGACCATATGAAAAGGAGGACAGGGCTCCTGTAACTTTAATAGTTGTAGAGAAAAGGGAATTTCAGCCAGTGTCATTTGTATGCAATTAGTTCCTGGTGAAATTCCCTCTTCACCACAACAGTTAAAGTTGCAGGGGTCCTGCCTTCTTTTGTATATGGTCACTCTAGTATGGTGCCTGCAACTTTAACTGTTGTGATGAAGAGGGAAGATCACCAGGGACTAATTGCATACAAATGACACTGGCTGAAATTCCCTTTTCTCTACGACTGTTAAAGTTACAGGAGCCCTGTCCTCCGTTTCAGATGGTCAGCCTAGATTGATGGGAGGCTCTGCCGTCTTCTCCTGTTGGTGAATTCTGAAGTGCAGGCACTCAGCGTGAGGGTTCCCAGAGCTGCACCCCTGGGAGAGTCCAAAACTGCAGGCAGTGGTGTTGAACCATATCAACAATCGTTTTTATCTCCACCAGCCGTTTTCATCTCCTATCATTTTATAAAGCCTCATTGCCCATTCAAGACCAGGCCGCCCCAAAATACGTTGCATTACAACACTGCTCAAAACAAGGTATTGTTACTGAGAAAATTCATTCCCCCCCCCCCCCCCCCCAGCTACTGTGAAGGTTGCAGCAGCAAAGCTGAGAAGGAACAGGGAAGCCTGAGGGGGTAGCAGATGAGGTTGTTCTCCCTGCTAATTAAAAAGTCCCGGCATCTCAACCCTATGCAGTGCCAATCCAAGACGGTTTTGTTGCCTGAGGTAAAGGACAAGATGGCGCCCCCTCCCATTCCATCAACAAAAAGCCAACTGCGTTGGCAGATGAATCTTCAACACTGATGATGGAACAGTGTCTCCCACTGAACCTGCAGGAAGCAAGCTAACTTACAGAGTGTAGAGCAGGCTGCATAGCACACAGCTCTCTCTGCCAACCCCTTGCTGCTGCCTCCTGGCATCTTCCGCCTGAGGTGACTGCTTCATTCCGTCTAATGGTAGGGCTGGCCCTGACCCTGTGAGAGATTAGGCTCCGCTACAACACCGTCTTCTCCATCTCAGGCAGCAAAATATGTTGGGCCGGCCTTGCGCCGTATTGTTCGCTCACACTTCCGTGGCAGAGTGCTGAGATTTGAAACAGGTTTCTTCTTTAACGGGCCTGGGCTTCAGTAAAGCCTGACTTAAGTGAAATACTGGCTATAGAAAGTTCACTCTCAAAACATGAAGGGAAATTGGGCACCAAGCTACTGAGAAAGTAAATAACATTACCACACGTTAGAGAACACCTCACAGGGCCTTTTCCACCAAATGCCCCATGGGACGGATTCCAGGACAGAGAGAGAGGAACAAAGGCAAAAAACACACCAGAGTCTGCTGCAGCTGGACTTTCTTCTCTGCTAGGCTGACCATATGAAAAGGAGGACAGGGCTCATGTAACTTTAACAGTTGTAGAGAAAGGGGAATTTCAGCCAGTGTCATTTGTATGCAATTAGTTCCTGGTGGAATTCCCTCTTCATTACAACAGTTAAAGTTGCAGGGGCCCTGCCTTCTTTTGTATATGGCCACTCTAGTATAGTGCCTGCAACTTTAACTGTTGTGATGAAGAGGGAATATCACCAGGAACTAATTGCATACAAATGACACTGGCTGAAGTTCCCTTTTCTCTACAATTGTTAAAGTTACATGAGCCCTGTCCTCCTTTTCATATGGTCAGCCTATTCTCTGCCTTCTCCCACAGGGCTTTCTCTCAACTGCCATGGGGGAAAGAATATTATGAATTGTTTTATTATTGCTTATTGTAATTTTATTAATGTTACTTTATGTTAGGATTTGTATCCCAAATTGTAATAACACAAACACATACAGGCCCTGTGCAAGGTGTCGTGTTGCCAACTTTTATACTGCCCCCTGGCTCCTATGCATTGAATCAGCAGCTTGGCCTGCAGACACTCCCAAATTCATCTCTCTGTGCCAGGGGTTGGCAACTTGTGGCCCTCTGGAAGTTTTGGACTACAGTTCCCATCAGCCCCACTCAGCATGGCCACTGGTAAGGGATTATTTGAGATGCGGCCTAAAACATCTGGAAGGCATCGGATTGCCTAAATATACTATGCTGTGTGATAAACTATACCTGCTGATTTCTGCACATCAAGTTAAAAGCACCGGAACAGACAAGGCAGGGTTTTTTCCAGGTCAGTTGGCCGCTGTAAGGGTGGGACAAAAGAGTGAGAGATAATGTTAGGAACTGGAGGTTGTAGTTCAGCCTTCCCCAACCTGGTGTCCTCCAGAGGTGTGGGATTACAACTCCCATACCTCTGGAGGACACCAGGTTGGGGAAGGCTGTGTAGATAATCATAACAGTGGGGTAAGAAACAGCATTAAACACGGGGGCGGGAGGGAAATTTTCTGCTCAGCTTGCAAACCTAACAATGTGTTCCATTTGCTGGAACAAACTCGGCCTCGAAGCCAAAAAATTGGTAAAAAATCCTAATTTAATTGATTACATTTTCCTTCTCTAACCACCAGCATGCCGCAATGCCCAAAACGCAAGTCTGGATTTCTGAAGAATACACTGGGAAGGGAGACCTCAACAGACCGTTTTTACTATAAAACCCAGCTAGTACCTGTCCTCCCCAGCTGTGAATATCCACCTACTTGCCACCCCCACTTTGAATCAGACTAACAGCTCCCTCCCTCCATCACTGATACAGATTTTCAGTAGCCCTTACAATCCTTTTTTTTTTTGTCATTAGCGCAAGAATTATAGCTTTCATTTTGCAATTGCAAAAGTCTGCCTGTAGCAGCTGCATAACAGCCAGGAATCAACAAGTAAAGCTTTTTCCCAGCATGGGGTGGCTGGCAGGCGGTTGCCTGTTGATTTCTGCCTATTCTGCAGCTGCAAAAGGCACAGAGAGTTTGCCTGTATTAAAGGACAGCAAACCTAGACCTCCAGTGTTGAAGGTTTGATTATAACAGGGGTGGGGAACGTCAGGCCTAAGGGCCAAATCCGGCCCTCCAGAGTTCCCCAGATGGCCCTGCCTCTGCCCCCTTTTCCCAAACCACAGATTTTTTGGTGGTCTCCCAGCTTTTATCCACTCCCCCCCACACACTTTTAAAAGGCTGAAATACCTCTCCTAAGGCTTAGTTAATAGCAGTAAGAACTTCAAGCTACAATATGCTGGTGGAGGGGTTGGCCCCACCCATTTTGTCTTTTGCCCTGCCCACTACTGGAATGCAGCCCCTGAGAGCTTGTCTGAAATGGAATGTGGCCCTTGGGTTGGAAAAGGTTCCCACTCCTGGATCATAGGATTGCCAACTGACCAGGGAAACCATGGCTTGGCTTGCACTTGTGCCTTTCCCACCAGGGGGATCTATAGAAAACAGCAGGTGAAACTTTTGGAACATGAGCATAAGAACACAAGAAGAGTCATGCTGGACAAGCCAGTAGCATGCCTAATCCCGCACCCAGTGTCCAACCAGCTGCCTGTGAGAAGCCCAGAAGTACGACAAGAGTGCAACAGCACCCCGTTCCCCAGCAACTGGTAATGAAAGGCACGCCGCCTCTGATATATAGCCATCATGACCACTGTTGGCCTTGCCATCAGTGAATTAATCTAATCCCCCTTTTAAAGCCATCCATCTTAGTGGCCAGCTTCGAACCTTATGAACTGCTAAGGTCTGCACAGCAAAGGTACAACTATGGAGGTTGGGTGAAAAGCTGGCAGCCCTACCATGGAGATGAGTCAGTATCAAAGGGTGCTACCTTCCCTGAAATTCCTCCTTCCTATTGTCAATTCCCTCCCACCAAATGAAATTAAGGGTGATGATTATTACTATGGTCATTGATTCCTTTCATCAATGCTCATCAATTGCAAACTCTTTTGTTATTGACAAAGGAGGAAGCTGAGGAGGAAGGGAAGAGAGGTTCTGCCGTATTTAAATTATTAGAGTCCTGCCTTGCATTAAGAGATGGCCAAAACTAAGCCCTTTTCTTTCTATGAAAGTTGGAATTCTTACAATTTTATTAAGAATCCCTTGGCCAAGAAACAAAAATAGACTTGGGGGTGAATGTTGCATATTTAATCCTGGGCAAAAAGGTTCCCTGATAAAAAATGTGGGACTTGTTCCATTACAGGAACTTTAAAATGCCATTGAAGGGCAGGGTGAAGCCATAATTGGTGGTTGTGTAACAGTGGTGGGATCAAGAAAGAATCCTACAATCTGTTTTGCAGGCTAAGCACACCAGACTTACCATAGTAGAAACCCAAAGCAGGTGAGTCTGACCCCATTTTGTAAATTTCTAAATTTTATTCAGTTTTAAAATATAAACTAACAACTTAAATGCTTTCCTTTAAACTAATTGTTAAACTAATAACTTAGATGCTTTCCTTCATTGTGCAGGGAAAGAGAAATTTCAAACCATAAACGTTATTTGATATGAAATATTTTCATCTGCTTTCATATTATTCCAGATTTAAATAAGCGGTCTCCATTGTTCCAACCAGCTTTGTTTAGTCCAAGGTTGGACAACTTGTGGCCCTCCAGCTGTTTTGGCCTGCAACTCCCATCATCCCCTTCACCATTGGCTATGCTGGCTAGGACTGATGGGAGTTGTAGGCCAAAACATCTGGAAGGCCACAAGTAGTCCATCCCTTGTATACCTCAAATGTGTTAATTTGTTCACTAACATACCATGCGGCCACAGTTTTCTTAACTCATCTCTTTTTCTCGATGTCAGAAAAATCTTTAGCAGCTGCTGTTAAAGGCACAGGAGAAACAGAGCCATGAAAGAAAAAAGAAAAAGGTAACCCTGATCACAATGATTTCCATTCTAAAGATGTGAAAACTGAGCCCAAAAGCTAGCGACTTAATGAAGCTGCCACCCTTTCCCATAGCTTAATGTGGAGCAAGTCTCACAGGAGAGAGGAGCACAGCCCTTGAACCTTCTTCTGCAGTGGTAGGGCACAATTAGGGTGACCATATGGAAAGGAGGACAGAGCTCCTGTATCTTTAACAGTTGCATAGAAAAGGGAATTTCAGCAGGTGTCATTTGTATGCATGCAGCACCTGGTGAAATTCCCTCTTCATCACAACAGTTCAAGCTGCAGGAGCTATACTAGAGAGACAAGATAGAAAAGAGGGCCGGGCTCCTGCAGCTTTCACTGTTGTGATGAAGAGGGAATTTCACCAGGTGCTGCATGCATACAAATGACACCTGCTGAAATTCCCTTTTCTACGCAACAGTTAAAAGATACAGGAGCCCTGTCCTCCTTTTCATATGGTCACCCTAGATGTTCTCAAGCTCTGGAACGAAGAAAGCAAGAACGGTGGCAACAAGCATAGGCAGAATCTACTTCTCCACACCTCTGTATAAATGCAGCTGAATCCGGGACATCTGGAATTAAAAGGCAGGGCTTCTCAAGAGAGTGCAAGTTCTAACAGGCAGGGGCCTTCAAGACCTGGCTTTTCAGAAATTAACTATTGACTCCACTGTGTGTCAATGGAGTTTAAAGTTGGGACTTATACATTAGAAGCACGTCCTTTCATTTCTTCCTCCAAGGAGCTCAGGGCTTGCATGCATGGGGTTATCCCATTTTGTTCTTACATAAAGCTGGTGTGCTGGCGCTGAAAGAGAGAGCGAGGGTGATTCATCCAAGGTCACCAAGTGAGCTTCATGGCTGAGAAGCAGCTGGGATTCTGATTTGCTCTGTTCGCCTCCAGCACTAACCACTCCACCTCCTTGGTGATTAGATCTAAGGCATCCTTTCTCAACCTCATGCTGATAGGAGTTCTAGGCCAACACACCAGGTAGGTACCACATTGGGAAAGGCTGGTCTAAGGCCAGGGCTAAACGTGACGTAGGGCCATCATCTGGGTTCAACCTCGAGAGGCATAAATGCTAGATGAGAGAATCTTTGGAGAATTTCCTTTGGGGAGGGGGGTTGTTTTCCGTGATTTCAGTTCATCATTGTCCCAAGCTCTCTGAATATTGGCCCAGGCTGGTCCAATAGGTATTAGGATGCTCCAGGCAGAAAATCTAAATATACATCCCACCTACAGAATAACTAAGGTGGGTCTTTTGATTTGGTCCTTGACCTGTGTCAGCCTTCCTACAGCCTGGTGCCCTCCAGATGTGATGATGATGATGATGATGATGATGATGATGATGATGATAATAATAATAATTTTATTTCTTACCCACCTCTCCATTTGGATCAAGGCGGGGAACAACAGTAAATATAAAATATGATAAAAGAAATAAAACTGATTAAAAACATGGCACACATTATTAAAATAGCAATAAAACATCATAAAAAACATCATAAAAACATCCTAAAAAACATCCTAAAAACATTCTAAAATTCCACTGGATATGCCTGCCAGAATAGACAGTCTTTATAGCTTTCTTAAATTATAAAAGGCTGTTAAGTTGACGAGTCTCCTCCGGCAGGTCATTCCACAGTCTGGGAGCAGCAGAAGAAAAGGTCCTCTGGGTAACGGTTGTCAGCCTAGTCTTGGCCAACTGTAGTAAGTTCTCCCCAGAGGACCTGAGCGTGAGGGGCGGATTGTATGGGAGAAGGCGATTCCGCAGGTAATCAGGACCCAAACCATGTAGGGCTTTAAAGGTAATGACCAACACTTTGTACTTCACCCGGAAACTAATTGGCAGCCAGTGGAGCGATTTTAAAGTTGGACTGCAACTCCTGTCATTCCCAGCCAAGATGATGGAAGTTGCAATCCAACACATCTGGAGGGAACTAGGTAGGGGAAGGCGGATCTGTACCTTTAGCAGCCATGTTATCACCTGCTGATTCTGGTGAATCAAATTGCTCTTAGGGGCACAAGAGCAGACCAGGTCAGTCTCGTCCTGCCATGCCCCCCCAACTGTTGGGTGACCAAATGAAAAGGAATACAGGGCTCCTGTATGTTTAACAGTTGCATAGAAAAGGGAATTTCAGCAGGTGGCATTTGTATGCACGCAGCACCTGATGAAATTCCCTCTTCACAACAGCTAAAGCTGCAGGAGCCCTGCCTGAGTGACCAGATAGAAAAGAGGGCAGGGCTCCTGTAGCTTTAACGGTTGTGAGGAAGAGGGAATTTCACCAGGTGCTGCATGCATACAAAGTGCCTTTGCTTCTTGGTTTGAGCTCTAGCAGGAAGTGGGGGGAAAGAACTCTCCTAGGGCTGGGCCCTGACTCCTGTTAAGCCCTGAAGTAGAATTGCCAACTGTCCAGGATAAAAAAGGCAAAACAAAACACCGGCCTGCTCTTGTAACAGCAGCTTGTTCAGCAACTATAAGCAGACGATGCTTTTCACAGCATGAAGATGTGTGAGCGCCTGCTATTATCAGCGCATCAAGCAGAGCTACAGAGGCCGGTTGGAAGGTTGGCAACTCTACCTGAGTACCAGTGTGCTGCAGAGGAGAGAGAGCATTGGATGCGGCTGGAAAATCTGGATTCAGATCTCTGCTCAGCGATGTAGCTAATTGGGTGATAGCACTGGCTCAGGATTGGGGGGGGGGGGCGGCAACGGCTTGGGCCCAGCACCCAGAATTGCCCTGCACGCCTGCTTACTTGGAAGGACAGGACATTCAGACTGAGAATCCTCATCTGCTGAATCTTCTCTGCAAATTGGGAATGTTAGAACAGTGGGCCCTCCCTTGGCTTTGGGACCCTGGCAAATGGAGAGTTTCCCCCCTCTTGATTGCCATGCGAAGGAAGATGGGGGGTGGCTACTGTAGCACGTGAAAAGGGGAAAGTTAACCCTTCCTTCACCCAGCTGAAATCCCTCTTGAAAATTGCGCCCCGCATGGCAATTAAGCTGAGAAAAGAAACCTTCCATTGGCACCAATGGACACTCAGGGTTGTGTGGAATAGATCCACGACCCAGACTTCACGGGCCTAGGCCAAACAACCTCCCTGCTTGCCGCCATCTGGAGCTGTCCCTTTTGGGTGGCCTCGGTCCAGCCACTCTCTCACAGCCTAATTGACCTCACAGGGCCATTCGGAGGATGAGATGGCTGCCATTCACTTCAATGGGGTGTACGCAGGAGACCTTCCCTATGAATTGTGCTGCATAGGCCGGATCTTTCTCTCCATCTGCCGCCTGAAGCAGCCATTTGCCTTCCCTCATGGCAGTGCCAACCCTGGCCTCCGGTTTGATCCAGACCAGTGAAAGAGTCTCCGCTTTGTAGAGGCTTCTTTCCAATAGCGATATTCAATCTTCTAAGCTGCTTGCATCCCACCTTCCATGAGACTGACAACCTGGTGCAAGGAATACAGAGACAGCCGATAGGCCAGGCTCTGTGTCTGTTTTGCAAACATTTTGCATATTTGGGAGTAGGACATTTCAGTGGCAATGTTTACATATAGTCCCCTTTCTCCAGCCCTTTTGCAGTTATAGCCTTAGTGCTAACTCAGCTCTGGGAGCTCCAAAGATCCTCAGAATCTCAAGTTCAAAGATGAGGTGGGGATAGGGGCAGTGTTTGGCTTTTGTCAAAGGGGGAGAAACTTTTTGCCCAAGGTGTGGCTTGGCTAGCTAGGCTTGCCTGCTACTTTTCTCCTGGCTCCTGTGCCTGTAACAACCGTATGAGGGGCAGACATCCCACAGGTGCAGCTTCCCCCCCACACATCATTTTATTTATGATTATATTTATACCCTGCCTTTTTTCCTCTTGCAAGGAACCCAAAGCGGCTCACACGGTCCTTTTCCTTTCCATTTTGTCCTCACAACAACCCTGTAAGGTAGGTTAGGCTGAGAGTCAGTGACTGGCCGAAAGTCACCAAGTGAGTTTCATGGCCAAGTGGGGACTAGAAAGCAGATCTCCTGAGTCCCAGTCCAACGCTCAACCCACTTCACCATCATGGCATCTCTACACTGGGACAGGTGTCATGCAGTAAATTCCTGCCTATTGTTGTGTAGCAGTTAAAAGCATAACAGCTGGGCCAGTAGACAGATGCACAGATAGAGTTGGAAGCCCTTAGCCTGCCTAGTGCGTGGCACCTCATTATCCTCTTCCTGTTGGATCTCCCATTGTCATTTCTTCTGGATCCCTGGCTGGTTGTGACAGGATAGGGTTGCCAAGTTTATGTTCCTGTGCCTTTAAACAGCTGCTTGATATGCAGAAACCCTTAGGTTTAGTGTAGTGTGATGAGAAGAATTGCTGATTTCCACATCAGGCTGCTGTTGAAAGGTTCAAGTGGAGGTTTGGTTGTTGGGCTTTCCCCCCCTCAGTTATTCAACAACCCCAGTGGTGGATGGGAATAGGGGACAATGCTAATCAGCAGGACCTCTGATTTGTGTGGGGGCGTCCCACAAAAATAACATTCATCCTGTAATGTTAAGAAGGTTGGACTATCGTGTTGACATATAAGTACATCATATTGATGGGTGGGTGGCCTGTGCAACATGCTAGCTTTTTGATTGCAGGGAGTTTATTTTTGGAGCTTTTTAAAAAAATACAACAGCGTGGGGAGGTGGGACATTTAAAAGAAGCCATTTCTCATCTCTAGGCTGATGTGGCATAGACCCAACACTGATGTGGCATAGACCCAACACAGTCCTAGCAGGTGATTATGCTGAATGATAGTTGAGTAAGGTTTGCCACTTCGGACCAATTCACCAGCTGTAGCTTGAAATCTCCCACTGCAATGGCCAGATGCGGCGTCTTCTGCCCATTCATTCTCTACACATCTTGTCCCATCTTCTTCCTCCCCTGCTATGCAGCCCACCTGTCCAGCATTAGAATTGGCAAGTTACTGTGACCGCTGCACAAGCACATGGCAATTATTCTGGAATAATTACTGTAAAGAAATCATACCTCTATGCCAGGGTCAGCAACCTATGGTCTTTCAGATGTTGTTGGACTACAATTCCCATCATCTCTCAGCCTTGTCTATGTGGCTAGGGCTCCAGGCTGTTAGCCCTGTTCACATTTTATAGCTCAGGGCAGGCAACCTGGTGCCTTCCAGATGTTCTGGGCTACGGCTCTCATCAACCCTGATCATTGGACACACTGACTGGAGCTTTTGGGAGCTGCAGCCCAAAACATCTGGAGAGCCAGGTTGCTTTCCCCCCTCCCCCCTCCCCCCTCCCCCCTCCATTATAGATTGGATCTGCAACCTGCTTCACTTGCAGGGCTGTTGTGACAAGGATCAAATAGAAGTCACTTTTATTTAAGTCATTTAAACTTGCAGTGATTAAAAAAGTCACTTAAATTTGCAACAATTTTAAAAAAAACAATTGAAGGTGTATATTTATATAGCACTTTCAAAGCTCAAACCACAAACATTATTACAGTGGGGGGGGGGGAGAGAGAGAGAGAGAGAGAGAGAGAGAGAGAGAGGCTTGCCAGCTAGTGAATTCAGTGGCTGAGAGGAGATGAGGACAAGTAACATCTCAGATTGCACCTTATTCTCTGAGCTTCTGCACCAGCTTTTGTGCTTTTGTGACTATTAAGGAGCACAATACAGTGGAAGCAGGCAGGGCCCGTGAGTGTAGAAGGAGTGTATTGCAGAGCAGGACATAAGAGATGGATTGCCACCCATGGGGGATCTCTGTGAACAGAAAATTGGGTGCTCCCCATTGCAACTTTGCCCCAAGTGCCGTGCTTTATAGCCATAGGTTAATGGAAGAACATCTTCTTTGCATGGAGAAGGGTCCCTGGTTTGATTCCTGGCTGGAAAAACTCCTGCTTGAAACCTTGGAGAACTGCTGCCAGCCAGTGCTTACAATGCTGGGCTAGATGGGCCTGTGGGATGAGTCAGTCTAATGGTGCCTCTGCAAGAGCGATTTAAAGCTCTTTCCAAGGCGCATTACAGATTTGACCTCTACAAGAGCGGAGCGCAAATCGGGGGTTGAGGCGCTTTTTATCTCCGCTTATGCACATTATCGAATGCGTGTTAAATAGCGACTTAGAATTTGCCACGGGAGTTAAAGCGCCTTATGGCCATGTAAACATGCGATTCTCCGCATGTAAACAACTTTAAAGCGCGTTTCATACAGCCCGTAATGCGCTTCACCACCTCTCGTGAATAGGTATTAGGAGTAAATGCGCTTATCTGTATATGCGCATAATCGGGCAACCGGGCGTCAAAGCGAACTCTTGTAGAGGGGACCTAAGGCAGCTCCCTGTGTTCTGATTTTCCCATCCGAGTGTCTCAGATGGCACCCTATTTCCGTAGAATTCAATAGGGAGCCACTGGAAGCTGACTCAGCCTCCACCTGCATGTCGCCCCCCCTCTGTTCCTTGGTGTGATACAATCTATGGTTTTTGAGAGCAGGACAAAAGAAAGAGAACATTAAAAACCAGGCTATTGTAAGTAGGGCTGTGTGTGCACGTGCATTAATCATACCCTGATAGTAGAAATCGGGATGGGAGGGGGGCATTAGTAGAGAGGAAAGTATGCAAGCAATTCTGATGAATGCCATTTGCATCTCCTCCGTGGCTGGCAACACCCCGCTCATTGGAATGTCACTAAGTCCCTGATGCACGGATAAATATTTCATTGTTATTGTTTCCCCAGATCAAAGGCCCAGTTTTATTTAGATTCTCGGGGGCGTCTTAAGCGGTGGAAGAAGAAAAGAGGTGCAGGGCGGGGGAGAGAATCAGAGAAATTCAGGCACTCTGGTTTCATCATCTGAAAGGCAGACATTGTGGGTGAAGAGAGACTGAAAATGCAGCTGCCCCTTGAAGGCACGGCTGGACCCTGAACAACCATGGAGCGAATGGGCAAATAGGGAAGCTACTTCTATCAGCTTCAGAGGCTGCCAGGTCCCTCTTCATGTGGTTGCAACTTGCCAAGGAACACTTGACAGTATTAGGAGTAAGATCAAAAAGCAGAGTAGAAATGGGCAAAGCTTCTAGCAGTCCAAGCTATGGTTTGAGGGTCCAGCAGAACTCCTCCCTGTCTCCTCATAATTGCTACTTTGTAGAGTCGGCTCTTCAGTTCAGAGTTGATAGGGGAAGGCAAAACTCAAGGCTGTACAGTAAACACCCACACCCACACCCACACCCAAACTAGAGTTATGGGACACGTGGCCCTCCAGATAGGGGTTAGATTCCAATTCCCATCAGCCTTAGTCAGCCTGACCTGGAATGATAGACGTGGCAGTTCAACATCTGGAGCAGCCTTCCCCAACCTGGTGCCCTCTTGGGTGCCATTGGCTACGCTGGCTGGGAATGATGGGAGTTGCAGTCCGATGCATCTGGAGGGCACCTGGTTGGGGAAGGCTGCTCTATAGAGCCATGGGTTTCCCAGCCCTGCCATAAAGCACCCCAGCAGTGTGGGGATGAGGGTATGAAGAACACTTTGCCCATGGTCAGAGGCACTCTGGTTGCAGATGGTCCTGATCTAGGGTCTGGAAATACAATTCCTGCTTACCCCTGACACAACTGAAGAGCTGCCTACTCTCCTAACTCCAGCGAAGTAGAGAAGAAAGCACCACATCCTTACCCCAGTCTCCTCATGCCCCCACCCCCCATTTTTCAAAGGGGAAAAAAGGCAAACCCAACTCTCAGAAGCAAAATAAGCCTATTTGCTTTTGGCTGAGCTGCAATACTTCCCCCTTGGGTGGTGCAGCTGGGACGGCGAGTTCCAATCCCACCCACCCCCATAACAAGGTCTAACGCACGCCCTCTGGATGTGGTGGACTACAGCTCACATCATCCCCAGCCAGCACACAAAAGCCATGCTTGGGGGAGGCTGGGCCAACAGGAGCCTGTCTTTGTATGGAGCAGGTTTCCACAGGTGCATGACAAGAGCGCACATTTTGCAAGCGTGAAAGGTTCAGGTTCTCCCCGCGATATCTCCTAGTTCAAAGGAACTCCAGCAGTAGACCCTGGGCAAAACATCATTCTGGCTTTGCTGAGGTTGGCTGATCGTGCTGCGACAGAGTCTGACACAACCCCTGGTCTAAGGAGTCCTTCCTTCTTAGGGGAGGGGCCGTGGCTCAGAGGTAAAGCACCTGCTTTGCACGTCGAAGGACCCAGGTTCGATCCCCGGCATCTCCAGACAGGGCAGGAAAAAAGCCCCGCCCAAAACCCTGGAGAGCCAACAGCGTTGACGATCCCTGGGCTAGATGGACCAACGGCCTGACTCAGTCTAAGGCAGCTTCCTATGTTCCTAAACAAAAGCACTGGGAAAACATTTGGGGTGGCTCCAGAGGCTGGAAAGAGCAGGTGTTTTCTGCGCCCACCAAACCGGGCGAGAGCCCACTGACCCAACCGTGTCGGCCTTCTCACTTTGCATGGAGCATAGGGAGGAAAGTCTCTTCCAGACTGAAAGGGGCCAAGAACCAGCCTTGAGTGGTGGGCATCCAAGGAACTCTGACTGAGGAGAACAACCAGGGCTGCTGTAGTTTTTTTGAAGTGCCTTAACTTCCCACAAAGCAAGGAGAGATCCACAGTCCGTAATAAGCATTTACCTGTAGGGCCAATAGGGATGATGAGCTGGGGGTGGATATGGAAAAGGAGCCGACTTCGGTCAAAACACAACCGAAAGGAAGCGCATGTTGAGTGCGCATCTAGCCGTGGGGCAGATACCTCTCCGCCCTATTCCAACGAGTACATCAGAATCTTTTCCAGTTCTCCTTCTTTCCCCACCGTGATTTAGGAACCCGGGGGGGGGGGGGGGGGGAGAGTGTCGCTCAGACTTCAAAAAAGAGAGCCGCTTAGCCCCATTTCATCAAAACAAGGACAACGACACAGAGCGGGAGCCAGTCAAAAATCATTGTTTGCATTATCAGTTGCTCAACAATTACAGCCTTGTACAAGTCATTGATACCTTAAATTAACACGAACGCCGCTAACCCCGCCCTCCCACGGGTATAATGACAAGGGTTTGCACCGCCTGAGTTCAGTCCCGCTCAAATTAGGGAGGGAATCAGCGCAAATATACATTTATATATATACTCTTTTATTTATTTATCTATAATATTTTCCTCTGTATTAACAGCAGCAACAGCTGGATACAGCTGGGACAGGTAGATTCAGGACCGGCCGAGCATGCAAAATGAACAGGGGCCCGAGAGGGGAGGATGAATGAATCAGAAAGATGAAGCTGTAAGTTCACAAATGTAGCTTGTAGAGTGGAATGCTGGGGAAGAGGGCTTGGGAGGGAGAAAGCCTTATCCCAGGGAAATGTCATTCTAAGAGTGGAGCATGAAATGGCTCCTAACCATGGCAGGAATGCCTCCCACTCTGTTTCTCGGCAGCTCCTCTGTTATGCCAGACTGGGGCACTCTATTCAATGCTGGTTTTGCATTTTTAAACCAAGCTCCTTTAACAACAAAGCTGCAGCTTGCCTTCCAGCCCACAAGGAGTGCTGTTGCAGAAAGGCCCCCTCAACTGGTGCTTCTTAAAGGGCTACTGCCCCAAGAAGAAACAGAGCATAACCAGCATGCACATGACTGGGGACAAATAAATCGGTTCTGGGGAAGGCCTGAGTGGGGGAGCCAATGGAGGGAGGGGTTTTCAGGAGAAACCATTTGAAAGGGGAAAGGCAGTTAGCTGGAGAGGGTTAAACACCTTGCTAAAATGAAACAAGGTGGAGAGAAGTGATCCAGCTGAGGGGTGGGGTGGGCAGACAGTGGCAGTGTCTCCACACGCCCCCCCCCCGCCAGCAGTGCAGTCAAAGGCAAAGCGAAGGGGGGGGTGTCACAGGACGGAAGTGCGCTCAGACGACGTCATCCAGGGCAGGCTCAGTATCAGGGGACGGGACATACTCCTTGCTGAGACGGACAATCTCCTGGGAGAGAACCTCCAAATCCTGGTCATGGGGGGGAAAGGGGAGACAAAAAGGGCCAGGGAGAGAAGATGCACGTTACCCAAGGAAGAGAATGACCAACAAAGCACAGTTTTATGATCTGCTCCCGTTCAGGATAATGGGCGGGGTTGCCAGCCTGTCTAGCAAAATCTCCATCCTGGCTGCACACTGATCTGCCAGATTCCTCCAACATCTCGCTCCCAGGGCACTCAGGCTCTAGCTTGCCTCCGCCGACATTAACCTGACCCCTTTGTGGGGGCCTGTAGGAGTGGGAGTGGCACCCTATCAGAGACGGGCCTAGTATTTTTTCGAAACAGAAGTTGGCAACCCTCACAATGGAGGCACAGGCCATCGGAGGGAGATGCAGATTCAGGCAGAAGTTTGGGTTTGGGACAGGAAGGAGTTTTACTCTCGTAGCTAAGAGTGGGGACCGACTCCTTCCCCAAAGAAGGGACACCTCCCTGTCCCATCTGCATACATCAATTCATTTTCCAATAAGCACTGCGCATTGATCATCATTGGGCTTGAATTCAAAGGAAAAGTCTGGAAAGCAACAACCCAAAAATGGAGATAATGAAAAACTCATAATGAGAGAGAGAGAGAGAGAGAGAGAGAGAGAGAACCGAGTGCAGATTTCGACAGCAAAAGAGCTCGTCTTGAATGCAAGTGACTCTCCCTTTTCACACCCCTTTCTCAGATCACAGACTCCCTTGAGTCTAGCGGGCCCTGGAGGGTTTGGCTCCCCGGGGAACCAGGGCCACCCTCTGAATGGCCTCTCTCACATGCAGCCTCCTTTCTCAGCCGCACAGTGCCCCCTAAAGGCCACCACTCAGACCACCCGCAGGACTCAACCTGCCCCTTAACCTCACAGCACCGCTCCTCCTCTTCCTCCTCCTCAGCACCTCCCTGCGCTGGCTGCGCAGGGGCCCCTTTCAGCCTTACGCCCCAACACGCGCACACCCCAATCTCCAGGGCAGCATCCTTCCCTGCCCCACGCTGACCGCTCCCTTGGCGCCCCAACCTTGAAGTCTGTCCTCTGAATCCCTCCCCATTCACATGCAGCTATAAATAGCCTCCCCTTTCCGCTGACATCACTCTTTCGTCCCCTTGTTCCATTAGGACGCTGGAAGGATCAGATTCTACATCAAGCTAATATTGAAGAAGGGGGGGGGGGGGCGAAGGAAGACAACCCAGCCAGCCAATATACTGCAAAGGTTTTCGCTGGGGCCTGCTTCGTCTCTTCCCCTCTCGCCTCTGCCTGTTCTCTAGTGATTAAAAAGCCGGCGAGCGGAAGGACCGCCTGTCTCGCCTAGCAATCTGCTTCTTGCACGAGCCGGCCCAGAACCCTCCGGGGAGCTCCCCAAACGCAGGGCGTGATGGGGGTTGGCCTTCCCTTGCTCTCTGTCCCCCAGGAACGGAACTGGCATAGGGCCAGGATACACTCCTTCTGATGATGGAGGATCCACTGAGGAAGGGGGCGGGAATTCAGAACAACTGTGAACACCGATATAGAGATGGGATGATCGTACCCGAAGGGTTTTCTTTTCCCCTTTCTGCACTTATTTCTATGTTGCGGATGACAACTCCCAGCATTCCTGACCGTGCTGGCTGGGGGTGATGGGAGTGGAAGCCCACCTGGAGGGCACCAGCTTGGGGAAGGCTGTGCTATAGCATCAGACTATCCATTGGCATAATACAAGGGTGGGTGGGTGTCTCGGGGCGTGGGGAGAAATGCTCTTCCCCATCTGAGGGGAGCTGGCAGGGCCTGGGAGGGACAGCAGTAAGGAATTAGCGCACGCACACAGAGGCCTTGCTGTACTGTCACACTGTCCCCGCAAAATGGACACGCTTCTGGACACGCCTCAAGGGTGCCGGGATTTCTGCCTCGAGCTGCTCTGTTTGGCTGCTCAGCCCCAGAGGCAGCTGCACCACGGCCCGGGCCACCACCATGTCCTCCCGGGCTTTGGGTGGCCACCCATTTGTGACAGGAGGAGAAGGCTTCGGCATCAGCCGTTCTTTGGCACAAGGCAGCAGCTCCCGGCTCAAGGTCACCACAGCGTGAACGTGGAGGGAAACCTGCTACTCCCTCGGCTGCCGTTCGGTGCCAGAGAGCGCGAGGCTCTCGCGCCGCCTCCGTCCCAGCAGTCACCTTGGCCTGCAGGCTGAGGCCGGACACGGCAGCGATGACAAGGGGGGGGAGGCGGGCGGCTACGGGCGCTCTGCTCACATGTACCGCGGGCCGAGAGCAGACACAAAAGCAGGGCCCATCCCAGAGGAGAGGCGGCCTGGCTGCATCCACCACAGCAGTCACCCTGAGGGGGTGGGGGTGGGAGCTTTCCCCTCAAGCCCATCCTCTCCAAGAGGGCCTTCCCTCTCTACTGGGGTGGCAACCTCCTCCGGGGCCCTCCCCACCCTCCTCACTTTTGCTCTGCAGCCTTTCCCAGATGCTGTTGGACTACAACTACTATCATCCCCCAGCTAGCATGGCCCATGGCAAGGGATGACAGGAGTTGCAGTCCATCAGCACCTGGAGACCCAAGATTGGGAACTGGCGCTGTAGCTACCCTAAGCTCTCCAGGACCCATCCTTTGTAATTGCATGTGCCTATGAAGGGGGAATGAGGCATCTCCTCCTGAACCCACAATGATAATCATAATTAATAATAATTCTGATGACAAATAAGGGCAAAGTGTCCTTGATAAGGTGCAGAATGATTTTACAGTCCATCTGCCATGGATTTTGGCATTCTGTATCTTATTCTTGGGTTGCTGTGGCCTACCTGAGAGGTGCCCAGGACAAGACAGCAGGGAGTCATGCAACTGGGGCAAGAAAGGCCTCGGCTTTGCCACTGGGCAGGCTGCTACCACCGCACCACCAACACCCCACCTGCTGCCTTGCCAAACGCACGTGGCAACGTGGTCCCCTGCCACCTCCACATCTAGGGCTGGGTCTTTCCCTCATGGCCCCATGCAGTCACATACCCGCAGCATCTGTACATGCGCAACATCCAAATGATGAGCTCTCCGTCCTGTCACACCTTAAGGCATGTGCGTGCATTAAAACACCCTCACACATGCATACCCAAAACATTTCCCCCCTCTGGCTATACATCTACCTGCAATGGCAAAAAGTCCAGAGGGTCAACTTCTAGATGGTGATCAACACAACTTACCTTCTACTCCCTGGGGCCCTAACTCTGATACGATGCACCTTCTGAAATGGTGTTGGGGTGGGTGGGGGAATAGGACCTTCGGTCTCTGTAACTCCACCTGCTCCGCTCAGATGGACCCCTCCCTCTAAGCCATCAGACAGCCCACTTTCTCCAATGGCCGACGCCACTACATTTGGAGGCTAACTTCTTGGTTCCAAATGGACATGGATATCCAGGTAGTGACCAATGGTCGGTAAAATGAGCTTACCCCATAGAGAGGTGGCCCTTACTCCACGGCCCTATACTATGCAAACCAGAGGAGCAGAACCCCCGGCCTGAGGTCACAATCCAGTCCTCCAGGGTGACTCAGGGTGGCTAGGGCCCCTTCCCCTGACCCCACCCCCTTCCTTCCAACCACCAAACATTTAGTGGTTTCCCGACTTCCGTACAACTTCTCCCGCATTCTAAAAGGTTGAAATGTTTCTCCTAAGGTTTGGTTACCGGCTGTAAGAGCTTGTATTTTTTTTTGTATTTTTGGCCCCACCCCTTTTGCCATTGGCCCCACCCACCACCAGGATGCAGCCCCCAAGAGCTTTTCTGAAACGGAATTCAGCCCTCGAGCTGAAAGAGGTTCTGCACCCCTGATGTAAACCGTGACTCGCCATTCAGTCCTGGAAGTTCAGGGCTGTTGTGTCATGCTGTGCTCCTAGCTCTACGGTTCTCCCATCTCCAGGATCCTTCCGCAGGAGTCTTCCCTGCAGCCCCACATCTCACTCCCAAAGTCTCACTCTCCAGGTTCTGCCCACAAACCTTCTGTAAGTGCATGTTTTTGGTGAGTTGCTCCTCCAGCATATTCTGAAGCTTCTTGTTCATCTCACGCAGGTTCTCGTCGCCCGGCTTCACCAGGTCTCGCAAGACACTGCTCAGGCTGCTCCGATCGACCTGCCCATGGGCCCCTGACACATCTGTCAGCCGGAAGGGGTGGGAAGGAGAGAAGGAGAGAAAAGCATTTGACGGGCGTCTCTCAAGCTTGGTCCTGACTCAGCTGCCAAACCTGTGTCTGGGCTGCACCACTGGAGAGGCAGATGGGGTTTCATGCGATCAGATGACCCTTCATATGAAATCATTCCCTGCACACAGAAAGCTAGCATGTCAGGGACTAGGCTAGAGTCCTTCTCCCTGACAACTAGTTTTCTATGTGGAGGAGTAATCAATAATGCTCCTCAAGGCACCCCCACAGTCCAAAGTGGCAGAGCCCAGATACAAGCTTACTACCTCAGTGACAAGCAGGCCCCTGAGAGGGCCTCTTCCTGTATGAACTACTTGGCACACACAGATCTTTAGGCAAGGACCTGTTCTGGGTCCCTTTCTCAAGAGAAGTTAGATTGTTGGCCACACACAGAGCAGGGCCTCTCCTGTTTTGGCACCCTTGTGCTGTATCCAACTCCCTCAGGCTATCCTGCAGGGCTCTTTCCCTGGCGAGATTGACGAAGCAACAGACTCCAACAGACCTTTGAAAGTAGGTAGAGTAGATGTTGGATGGCCTTCATTCCCAAGCAGCTGGCCTGAGTTGATCGGCTTTATTACTGTGGTTTATATATAGATTTGTTTGTTTAATGTTTATTCTTATTGTAAGCTGCCCTGGGAGGCCCATCAGCCAAGAGGAAAAGCAGAAATAAGAGAAACAAACAACATAATAAAACCCCCTGAAAGAAAATTGTTTTCCTTCTCCGCTGCTATGGCCTCATTCCTTGAACGATCCCAGACAATCAAGGATCACAAAACTAACAGGGGGCCGTCACACCATCACACAGCCAATCGGACCTGTTTCTGTGATAAGGAACCAATTCAAAGCGAGGGCAGGTACTACGATGCTCAGTGACCAAATTCGAACGATCACTGTGGCTTGTCATGGCTTATTTAGTGCCCACAGGTGCCAAGTTGCTCATTCAGGTCCCAGCCACGGCTTGCCATGTCATCCGAACCTGGCGAGGGTGGGTTGTTGGCATGGTTAACAAACCACCCCCAATCCCAAAAACAGCCCATGGGTTCTGGGTAGCTTGTTAACCTTGCCAACAACCCAGCCTCACCAGGTTTGCACAACACGACAAGCAGTGGTTGCGGCTTGAATATTCAAAACGCTCGCCTGCTCACACCACTAACCCCCAGCGGCTGATTAACCCCCGGTAACTTAGCAGGAGTGCTGGGGAATGAGGTGCATTGCAAATCTTTTCGCCCATTGTTTGCAGCCCCCTTGGAAAAGCCACTAAAACAGGGAGTGTGTTTTGCAGGGGCAAAAATGATTACGGAACACACTCCTTTCTTAGCCCTAGTGGGTATTAAACTTCAGTATAATACATGAAAGGTCCCCAGTGGTGACATCCGCCCATCCAATGGCCTCCCTTGCAGAACTGGCCTTTATGCCCCTGCCCGCTCCCACCTCCCTTGCTCTCTAACCATTACTCACTGCTCTCCTTCCCAGAGCTTAGGATGGATTTCATCTCATCAGGGGGCTGACATAAATTTGGGGTCTTTCCCTGTAGGAAGGCTGAAAGCTGCTCAGCCATGAAATTAGCAAAACAGCAGGAAACAGATAACAGTAGCAGCCCATCCTCCATCCCACCCCGGGAAACTGGCTTCGAAAAGAAAAACCAGGAAACAAGGAATGAAACGAGATTCTAACTCGTACGCTAGAAGGAACAACCAAGAGGCCTCTCCACAGCCCCCCCCCTCCGTCCTCCTCCCATTTCACAGCCTTTGTGAGTGGGGAGACCGGCCCATGGCACGGCTCCTGCCGCAGGGGGAAGCTGCACAGCCCCATCACAGCACGGCCTGCAGTTTGGATTGGTGGGGGCAGGCAGGGTACCAGCAAGAGGAGGAAGCTGCAAATATGCAGGGATTGAGAGCCGGGTACAAGCCTCGATAAAGTACGCAGGTGCATTACCTGTTTTCAAAACACCGTCTGAACTCTGGATGAATTAAGAGCATCTTCTTAGCTTGTGCAGAGTGCTCCTCCTCACCACTGAGTCACCACAGCCAGGAAAAGGCTCCACGTTAGATGCAACATCTAGGCAAGCCTGAGCCTCTAGGGCATCCTTCCCCAATCAGGCATCCTCCAGATGTGTTGGACTGCAACTCCCATCATTCCTAGCCAGCTGTCTGGGGGTGATGGGAGTTACAGTCCAACACATCTGGAGGGTGTCCAGTTAGGGAAGGCTGCCAAGTAAATTCTGTTGGATAATCAATACTGGGTTTAAGAAGCCAGAATCTGGACTTTACTGCTAATCTCAAGCCATGACCTGCCCGTTTTCCAGACTGGTTCCAGCTCTATTCTCCCTTTTTGACCCATCAAGATCCACCCCTGGTGCGACCCCTCTGGTCCTGCTCACGGGGATGCTTTTTTAAAAAAAACAAATCCAAAGTTGGTAACTCTTCTTGCTGAGCCCCAACCGCCTCTCCTCCGCATTTTAATATTGGCCCTGGTATGAGAAAAAGCAGCCGTGTGGGGCTGTGGCAACTGAGCACCAGGATTCTTGGGTCCTTTCTTTCCAGAGGATGGGCGGGGGGGGGGGGGGTAGAGAAGGCCCACATGCCTAACCCCTTCCCTCCTGTGGCTGTCTGCTGCAGTTTGCTGCTTTGATTCCCCAGACTGATGCTGGGCTAAAGCAAGCCTGACACCCGGATCGATTCCGCCTGCTCTCCCTGCTCTGGAAGTTCAGTCCTCATCAACCCAGCTGTCTCTCAAGACAGAAATCCTTCCGTCCCTCGGCTGTGCCAGTGAGTGTCGCTGCACATGTCTCTCTCTCTCTCACACACACACATACACACACACACACACGCTCAAGGACTAGAAAAAAGGCAGGAAACCTGGCTCCCAGCCTCAAGTCTCTCCACCAGAAAGCCCAGCTTTCCCAAACACCTACAGCCCATTGCTCACACATCCATGAAATCACACCGAGTGCCCTTCCCACAGATAGGAATAACTACCACCAGGAGTATCCTCTCTCCCCACGTGCTATTCCATGTAACTGTCAACACAGGTTACAATAACCACATCAACACTTCGTGGGACCGAGGACGCACCAGTTATAAATTAAAATTCCGCTGTGGAAGCTGGATTCCACAACCTGCAAAAGTCACGCAAGGTTGCAGAAGTATTATCGTTATTTAACTCGGCTTCTGCTTGGCGAAAAGCAACGTAGACCATTGGAGCCATGCCATGCTCCCCCCAGCCTTCCGCTTCTTGATTCCGCCATATTATTGCCCACATCAACCAGAAATTATTTTGGCAACTGTAAGAGCTAGAAATGTGCCCGTTTTTCCCCTTCAGAAAAGGAAAGCCAGATTTCTCAGAATGCTGAATTCGGCACCCAGTATGTAGTTGCACAGTGCAGTCACACAACTAGGAGACAGACACACACACACACACTAAATGAATGGATGGGAAAATCCACCCTTCTGACAACCTGATTGGGAGGATGATGGGATGGTTAAAAAGATGCTCAGATATGTCCAGCCAACTTGAGTTATGAAGCAGCCATTGAAGCAGGCTGAGTTGAGGGAGATGAGACAGGGCTGAAATAATTCCCCCCTCTTCCCTCCCCATTCTTTTTTCCTTGCGTGTCATTTAGATTGTAAACCTATGGGCAGAGACTATCTTGTTCAATTGATTAGATGTAAGCCACTCTGCGTGCCTTTCTGGCTGAGGAGTCTGTCTAGATAGCTAACTGGCCTTTAGGGTGGCGTAACTGGTGTATCAGCCCTGGGTTCCTTGCCTGCCCAAGCTTCCCTCCCATACTCCGGGACTTCAGCAGAAGAGGGCAAAAGACTGGTTCTCTGCTCCTCCAGAGGAAAGGACTAGAGCAAATGAGTTTAAGTTACAGAAGGGTGGATTCGGTCTTCAACCAGAGGCTGGACAGCCATCTGTTTGGAGATGCTCTAGCTCAGATGCATCCGGCATCAACTAGATAGCCTACAAGGCACCCAGCTCTTTGGTTCTATGATGTCTCCCATCACAGGTTCACTGCTGGACAGCTCTGCAGCTCAGAAGCACACGTGAATGCCTTTAAAGCCTTCCCCAGTAAGCTGCACACCATCTCAACACGGCCCTGGTAGCCGCAGCTTTCTAAATCATCCCTAGCCACTCACGAGGCTGCTGAGGGGACACAGGTCCAAGCAGCCCCTGCGCTCAGCACGCCAGCACCAAGCTTGTGCGTGCGCAAAACCCGCCCCTTTATTTCCCACCAGGAATGCCACCTTCCCACACACTTGGCACGCGCCTGTTTGGAGAGACGTGCGGCTGCCTCGACAGAGATGGGAATCAGTGTAGCACATCGCACGATCATTTTGCCTCGAACGCGCACGGCATCATTCAGAAGCACAGAGATCAGATAAGTAGAATCATTCAAGTCCAATTCATCACCGCACGCCGCAGCTGCAAGTCACAAATCTTTTCCTTTCTGTTGTTAATGGCTCTCGTGAGAATGTCCTAATGCCTGGTCTCTGTTGGGAAGACTTATTCTCAACAGCAAAGATGCTGTTTTTGCAGTTGGAATTGAGGGAGATGGCGCCCCAGCATCACTCCCCCTTTCGTCATTCCCCCCACATCCTCTCAGCTGACAAATGCATCGACCCTAGGGTGACCACACAGTTCTCCGCTGGGTCCTGGAACTCACCTGCCTGCCCCGCTCTCATAAACTTCTGGAAAAAAGGACGACAGGGGTGTCAAGGGTAAAGCCCGGCGGGACAAGACACAATTCACTAGGCTCGTCCTTCCCTCCACGCACCAGGCACTGCACCTCAAGCTACGCACTCCCATCCTCCCTCTTTCCAATGGCCCAACCCACTAAAGCCCAGCTTCCGTCCCAGAGCTGGGCCAAAGGGAACCGAACGAGCCTCACTCCGTGATGGAAACCTACGGCAATTTGCCTAAGGCTAAATCCACCCACTTTGAATTGCAGCAGATGGAGAAGTAAAGAAGGAGTTAATTAAAGAGAGAGAGAGAGATGCTTGCTTAGAGAGCAGTTGGAACAGTGGGGTCAAGTGGTTAGAGCAGAGGGCCAGCAAGTGGCGCCTGGATTCAGTTGCAAAGATTTGGAGGGCAAATCAGACCGAGAATGACAGTCAAAGGCAGAAGGAAGCGGCACACGATGCAGGAGGAGGGGTAGGTTTGTATTTTTAGCGTTCATGAAATATTCACTGGCTGGGCTGTGTGTTGCCAAGCTGAGGCGAAGGCGACCCTGCACAAGCTATTTATAACCGGCTCCCATTCCCTGCCCGTGTTGCAATTCTGCATGGAAGTATGGAAAACTTATCCCTGGTGTCTGCCCCCCACCCCATGGTTCACCCTAAGCACAGGAAGCCCTTCCCACGCCGCCCCCTTAGGGTCACCGCAACCCACGCCAGCATCTGCATCCAAACACGCTGGTCCTTTGCTCTCTCTGGTCGGCCGAATGGTCACAACAGCCAAAGATGCCAAAGGGGGAGCAGGCGTGGAGGCGATCCACAGGCAGCAGGAGACTGTCACGGAAGGGGACAGAAAGACGTAGAAGGGGGCTGGAAGACAGGGGGAGAGGAAGCAACCCGTAGGAGAAAAGACCGACCCACACACTGCAGGGGAGGCCGGAGCGGAGACTTAGGCTGCAGAGGCTGCCTGGCAGGAACACCAGGAAAGCAATCGGAGAGGGGAGCGAATCCTCCCCCGTGGCCTGGCGCCCTGGCTTCTCGCTCCAATTCGCTTGCCCAACGATCTGCTGAGCCCGACACTTTCTCACACCAAGAGCAAGATGCCGGCCGCTGCCTGTGCATCCACCTTAGCGCATTTGGGGGCCGGAGGGGGGGCAGGGTAGGGAGTCCTGCATGGAACAGCTCCCCACCCCAAACTGCACAGCAACCATGTCCTCCTTCCATCGATAGGGCAGCAACCGCCCCCCCCCCCCCAAAAAAAAGGAGGGCAGGGAAAACTTTTCTACCAAGCACCCCCCTTTCCTTCTCCATCTCTTCCACACTTCCTAGAAAGCCACGATGTGCAGAGAAGCCCTTGCCTGAAAGTCAGGGAGAGCATAGGCTCTCCCACCTCTATCCCCCACCCCAAACTGGAGCTGGAAGGTCTGGGGCTCTAATCCTCCCTGCTTCCTATTTCACTGGTAGCAGGAATAAAACTGCAGCAGCTGGCAGCCCGCGGTGGGATCCGTGTCTGAGACAATCCCTTCCCCCAAGATTAAGACTGCGGGGGTGGGGCTCTGCACAGGCCACAATTCTGCAATCGTGCCATACAAGCATGGAATTTGGCATTGGATTCTCAGCTTTGATTCCCCCCCCCCTTTTACAAAAGAGAAACAAGTTTCTGGTCCTTCATGTTCCAACGCCATGTGCATGGGCAATGCTAAGGTGAAGGATAGGAGGGGGAGGAAAGAGGGCTGAGCAGGGTCACTGTTGGTCAAGAAATGGGGCTTCATTGGCCTGTGATGCTCCTTCCCCATCTGAGTCGCAAAACAGGTCTGTGCGATATTTCCCTTATTGGAAGATGGCATAATTGTGTTTCTCCAGGGGCAGAATTTTCATTCCCACCCCCACCCCCACCCCCCAAAAATCTTAAGAGCACAAGGAATCCTGATTAGGACTAACAGAATAAGCCAATGGCCAGCTGATGATTCAAAATGCCCACATCTTGGGCTCCGAAGTCTTTGACAAGCCGTGGAACGGCTCAAGCTGCGTGCCGTGCTGCAGGAGAAAATGCTGGAGGTGGGTGGGTGGGTGGGGGGAGGTGCAGCAAGTAAAAAAAGATCAATGAATCAAAACCCAGGGAGGATCTGAAGCCTCCCGCTTTGGTGGGGTGGGAGCAAACGCTTACAGACCAAGCGTGTTTTCACACATGGGGCTTAACGCCTCCATCAGGTTCCCAACGACAATACAAACTCTACGTTGGCCAGGATGCTCATTGCATAACGAGCGCCGTTCCTACACTGCCTCCTGCATGTTAGCCCACGTCATCCCGAAATCCACTGCCACCACACAGAAGGCAAACGGCACCAATCCAAAGGCTGCCCGCGCCCTTTACCAACACTCTGTGATCCGGAACGCCACCATGCGCATGAATTCTGTCGCGATAGTTCACTGAGCTGATAAACCCCAGCAGGTAGCCTGTTAAAGACATCGGTTCCATCCAGCACTAGCAGCTGATCTGAGACATCGGAACTGCTGGGATGTTATTTCCCTCCGCAATCTCTGCATGTGGGGAATAAGATTCCCCTTGAACCTGAATGCTGAACGCACTTGCATGGCCATGCTCAGTCCTCTAGTCCCAGCTGCAAGATTATATAATAAAGGGTGGTGAGACTCGAGTGGGCAGTGAGACGCGAGTAGGCAGCAGAGAACAGGCAGATCTATTTTTTAATTTTTACTTCTTTATTTCACGTCTATCCTGCTTTGCTTTCTTCTATCATAGAACTCAAGGCTGCATACAAGGGGAGTGCCAAGCAGTCTCCAATATAAGCCGCTGACTAGTCCCAGATATGCACCTTCAGGCCACCTCCTGGGATGGATGGCAAGACAGTTTCGGACTGAGCTGTCAAGTGATGTCCACGGCTGCCAGAAGTCACTTCCCAGGCGGTCTGTAGCCTCAAAGCCTTTAGCTGAAGCCCTCGCTCTTTTTCAAAGCTTGCCTCTGCACCCTCAGGGCTAGAAACTTAAAACGAAAATAAAACCAGGGGTTCTTAATCCAGAGAAATGTCTCACACGGACACAGCAGGGTCTGTTCCCTCTTGTTTAAAGAGCGGCTGCTTTCCCTCGCTACCACAAAAAGGCTTTTTAAACTTGGGGATGTGGGGAGTTTTAAAAGTGTGGGTGTTGTTTGGTGAAGAGAAACGTTTTCAAAAACCAACAGTGTGGGTGAATGTCTGGGTCTCCGTTCATCAAAGAATCCTGAACGCTCTTGCATATCATGCCCGCAGCGAGACCCTAAGAGAAGCCCCTTCTAGCTGGAAGGGCAGCGTAAGGGAGTGGCAAAGCTCGGGAGATGGGCCTGGGACAGCCGTGCTGAACATGATGGGCCTGTGCTTCCCTTTGTACTGCAGTGAGGTTGACTGGGAACAGCCCCTTTCTCCTGCCTTTGTCTGAGCCCTATGATGGGAGATGGCGCTAACCGCTTTTGACAGCAGGTCCCTATGGAGGTCGTCACTTTGCCTGTTGCAGGAGAGGGAGGGCTCTGCCCACCCCTTCTGCCTTCACCGATGACACAAAAGGGTCCCTCCGGCGGACCAGGCCCATCACAAAACAACACCAGGGCAGGGCGGAGGAGGCACACGGGGAGGGAGAAACAGCCCTGCCCCACGCCCCGCACAGGCATCGCTAAACGATTCCAGACAGCTCCACCTCTGCATCTGGCCCACCTTCGCGTGTCTAAAAGCAGTTCTATGGTTCAAGATCACAACTCCAACCCTATCCCAAAACGGCTCACATAAGGCTTGGGTGTTTGTGCAGGCTGCCCAAAGCCACTCAGCAGCAATTAAGAGTCAATAAGGAAAGGAAAGGGATGTGGGCTGGTAAGATTTGTAAACAAAGCCCTCTCCCCAAGCCTCAATTCTGCAATTTGAATAATTTCATCCCTTTCTGATGTAGTCCACAGACCCCCCCCCCCCTTTAATTTACGTAGAAACAAGAATTTCTTTGACAGGTGGGCGAATGGCTGAAGGCAACGGATCGTTCCCATGGAATTGGGACCCGAGTGTGGATTCTGCAGGGAAGTCCCATCGTGTGATTGGCCTCACCCACACGGTCGGGGCCTTTAAATGTTACCGAAGTGCCATGGGGCAAGCGCAGCCTTCTCCAACCCGATCCCCTCCAGGGCCAGATCCACACCAAGCGGGATATAACACTTCGAAAACCGCATATGGAGCGTGCCCTGGGCCCCAACGGTTGTCAATGCCATTATAAATGCTTTTAAAGCAGTAGCGTAGATCCTGCCCAGATGTTTTGGGCCTCAACTCCCATCAGCGCCAGCCAGCAGGAATGCTGAGAGCTCGGGTGCAAAGCACCTGGAGGACACCTGGTTGGGCGACGGCTGCGCTAGGCTAACATTCGAAAGGCACTTGGCTTGCAGACAAGAGGATTAGAGCTGAACCAGCTGGATTGTTGCGCTCCTCTCGTTTCCATTAAGTACGAAGGGAGGATGGGCCACACTGGAAGAGAGGGGCTGGCAAGCAGGAGCTCTGTTTTCTTTTCCCAGCTTTAGACAGCATTCCCTGCATGCACACTTGCCATTTCCCCCCCCCCCCCCCTTTAGAAGTCATGATAACAGCGCTCCTTCAAAATTAAATTGAGACATGCCAAATTCTGGATTGGCGAGGCAGGGCTGGTGGCGGAGGGTGCGTGTGGAGACAGGGGATGCTGGGCAGTCTGAATGGCACGTGGTTGGAACGGATTTATACCCCTATGTGAACGTTTCCAAGGCGCCTCACATTCTCCCAACAGTCAAGGCAAGGACGTCTGGATCCACAGATCTCCATCCGGCGAGCTTCGGATCTGCTGGTTACGCTCCAGTGGGACCAAGAGACAGAGTGGGACCATGCCTGCCAACTCTGTGCCTTTGCTTGCTGAGCACTGACAGCAGCATCAGGTGACAGGTGGATGCTGCCCTTGACCCTCCCTTACATTGTAACCCAGGAATGGGCAGAAGGATGCCCCCCCAGACGTTTGGGACTTCAATTCCCAGAAGCTCCTGCCAGGACGGCCGATGGTTAGGAATGCTGCAAGGGGAAGTCCAAAGCATCCGGAGATCTACTTTCTGCCCACCCTTGTAGCCTACCGAACGATCGTCTCTTTTTGCTTGGGAGCGACCCGGCATCATCCACCAGGAACTGCACCAGAGAACAATGACAGGTGCAAAGCCCCCAAGTCACATCCCACCTCAGCCACAGACAAGCCACTCACTTCTTCAGTGGCCTGGAGGTGGGGGGGGGGTGTCCCAAGGACGCTATTCAAATCAACCACTACGCAACCAGAGAGAAGCGCTTTGGGTACCCACACTGGCCCCAGGATGACTGAAATTGGCCCAGCCGTGCTCATCTTCGCTAGGAGCCTGCCCAAACCCTGGCCCAGGTTCCCTCCTGAATCCCAGAAACCTCACCGATGCGGCTGTCCATCACATAGGTCTCGATGATGGCGCTCTTCCGGCACAGGTCCTCAGCCATGGAGGCACTGCTGACCTCAAGGTGCTTCACCTAGCAGAGAGAAGGTTGTGTCAGGGCTCTCTGCCAGTCCTGCTTCCCCGGAGCCCATTGCTGCTTAGCTCTGGTCCATGTCTCCTCAATGGGACAGGTCAGTCACTTTCAGATTCAGCCAGCCTCAAGAGGGCATTGCTCTTGGTCTGACCTGAACCCCTGGGTATGGGAGGGGAGGACTCCCCTCGACTCTGATCCTGCTCTCTGGGCTCATTTCAGAAGCCTGGCCTCCAGACATATCCCCAGAAGTTCAGAACTGGCTCCTACGCTGAGAACATGAGAAGAGCTCTGCTGGATGAGACCAAGGGTCCATCTAGTCCAGCATTCTGTTCACACAGTGGCCAACCAGCTGCCCATGGGAAGCCCACAAGCAGGACATGAGCACAACAGCACCCTTCCACTCGTGATCCCAGCAACAGGTATAGAGAGGTGTACTGCCTCTGATACTGACGGTAGCGTATAGCCAACTGGACTGGTAGCCATTGATAGCTTTATCCTCCATGAATCGGTCAAATCCTCCATGCATTTGCTGATGAGGTTCCTCCTGGGACTGGGCTTCCCAGTTTTCTCGGGCCTGTTCACAGCCAGTAAATCAAGCACCCGCAACACTCCCAGCAGGGCTGGCCCAAGACTTTTTGAGACAGAGGACACGATGGCGTCCCCTCCGTTCCACGTACAGAAGCCGACTGGACTGGCAGCTGAATCTTACTCCAACCGTGGTGATGGGGCAACACCCTCCGCCTCATCTGAGGACAGCAGGCTAGTTTTTGGGGGTGTAAGATAGGCTGTGTAGCATACACAGCTCTGTCCTCCAAGTGTGTGTGTGTGTGTGGGGGGGGGAATGGCCAGAAAACTCTGAAGGAATGGCGGCGGGCCACGGCTGCCCCTCACCATCTGCCGCCTAAGACTGTTGCTTCCTTCTGCCTGATGGTAGGGCTGGCCTGGCCCCTCAATCAACAAACTCCTTGCATGGGAAAGGGGGAGCATTTGCCAGGGCCATCAGACACAGGGTGGGGCTGCAGGAGAGCCAGCGAAGGCCTGGCAGCGCAACGCCTCCTAGCCAGCTGTTCCCAGCCCCGGCCCTCGAGTTTCAATACCTTCTCCTCCAACAGCCACTTCTCCTGCTGAACTTCGGCCAAGCGCTGGAACAGTTCGGAGATCTCCTCGTCTGAGAGGTCAGCAGGCCGAGGGGGTTGTGACTGGGACTGTGGGCTGCCGGTGGTAGACTGCAGGCAGAGAAAGCAGCGGAGAGAGGCGACAGACGGGTCACGACGAGGGGCCTTTCAATGCATCCGCAACGGCCTCCGTGCCGTCGCTTTCGGAGAACAACCCAATTCCCCCTTCTCTCCAAGGAATCTAAAGCATTGATTCCCGACATAGGAAGATGCCTTCTACTGAGTCATCGCCGAGGATCCTGGACACTGACTGGCAGCGGCCCTCCAGGGTTTCAGGCAGGAGATGTTCCTGCCCTACCTGGAGATACCGGTGATTGAACCGGGGTTCTTCTGCATGCAACGCAGGCGCTCTACCACTGAGCTGTACTTTTTGCAGGGCGCTTAGGGTGGCTTAGCCTGCAACTTTAGAACAATGGTTGACAGAGCGTGAAAAGGATTTTGGGGGGAAATAACGACAGCGACGCAAACCTGAAAAGAGAAACCGAGATCCCACAGTCCAACATCTGTCCACCCACCTACCGTATCTGAAAACAGGTGTGTCTTACCTAGGAATGAAAGGCTCAAGAGAAGGGAACATACAGCCCACCAACTGAGGTAGGTCAATCCATTATATCAGGGCAACCTCTGGCAGCAGAGGTTCTAATTCCCCAAACAGGGCCATGCAGAGCTGGTCATATGCCCAGGCCAGATGGGAAGTGCGTACCCCCCCCCCCCCATTTCAAACTGCTCATTAAGTATTTTTTAATCAGTGTCACTGATTCAGTACTAAATACATGTATGAACTAGAACGATTTGTAAAAAAAGGTAATGGGAAGTACTTTTATTCAAGATGTCAGACATCCCTTCTTCACATTCAGAATTTCACAACGGGCGGCTTCTGTGCTGTTTCCGCAAAGCGGGCTCCTCGCTTCTCGATTGGCTGCTTAAACTATGGAAGCAGGAGCGTAAGCTGGGGGGGGGGAAGCTCCTTGTCGGAGTGCCCCCTCAAAATCGTGGGCCCTGGGCCAACTGGCCACCTCTGCACGGCCCTGTCCTCCAACCGAGAACACTTGCAGCAGGAAAACCTACTGAGAATGCCAGTGAGGGGTAGTGGCTAAAGTGCTGGACTGGGAGTTGGGAGATCCGGGTTCTAGTCCCCCCTCGGCCATGGAAACCCACTGGGTGATTTTGGGCCAGTCACAGACTTTCAGCCCAACCTCCCTCACAGGGTTGCTGTTGTGAGGATAAAATGGAGAGGAGGAGGATTGTGTACGCCGCCTTGAGTTCCTTGGAGGAAAAAGGCGGGATATAAATGCAATAAATAAGTAATGCCGACAGACGGTAGGCCCAAACGGGGCAAGGTGCTCTCAAAGTGACACAGGGTCGCGCCTGTGAAATGCGCATGGACTGCGCCATCTCCTGGCCCCCAATTCTATGTGCAGGCAGTTTCTCCTCCTGGTGTTCTTAGAGATGATCAATTCCATATGAGTGTTTTCTACAAAAGTTCAAATCTAGATACACGAGAGAGTCAGTTTCATGTCAAGGGTCATGCATGAGACGTGACCTATGAACTGGGAAGCCTTTGTCAAGCCACTGTCTGCAGTTAAGAGACCTTACAGGCCTGTGGGAAGGATTACAGAAGTAAGGGATTGGGAGTTTTGTAGTGGGCTTTCATACTGGCTTTATTAAGTTTCTAAGAGTACAATCCTATGCAAGTTTCGACAGAAAAAAAGTCCTACAACTCCCAGCATCCCCCAGCCCCATGCTGGCTGGGGGATGTTGGGACTTGTAGGACTTTTTTTCTGTCGAAATACACATAGGATTGCACCATTGTAGTACTAAAGTGAACCATTTTAATAGAGGGTTTTGGATTGTTTTTATGTATGTACTGATTGTTTTTAATTGGGTGTCAATTTCTGGCAGAGAGCGCAGCTTATAAATACCATAAGCAAAACAATGTACACAAAGTACTCTGTCAACACTTGCTATACAAGCTCTTCTAAATACTATTATTACTACTAGGGCTGTGACCGGTTCCGGATCCCGAATCCGGAACAGATCGGGCTGATTCGGACCTGACAGATCCAGATCGGATTGGGGGGGGGGGGGGTCCGTTCACAGCCCTAATTACTACCACATGAGTTAAACGATTATATGATTAACTGGAGGTTGAATTTCATATCCAAATTTTCCTATCAGAAGATGATTCTGTGCGACTGCCATGCGGTGGGTTCCACATGAAACTAGGCCTCATAAAGGGGGCCCCAAGGACAATTAGCTAACCGTTTAAGGGCCGCTATTATGTGACCCAGTTCTAGGTGGATCCTGAGGCACCGCAACAGCCAAAGAAAACGTTATCGTGATATAGTTGTGATGCTTCCACCAAGGCCAAACAGAGACATACTCTGTTCCACAACTTTATTGGGCTTTAATTCTGTAAGAACTTCCACGCACATCAATCATGACACATTGCTTTAGTCACACTCTGCGAGGTATTTGTCCAAAGCCCAGACCCTGTTTTGCTTTTTTTGGAATTGAGAAGTCCTGTAAAGGTGCAGACTTCTCCTCTGCCCTTATTTTATGGAACTAAGGGCAAGAACTAGGCCATGGATGATGTGTGGTTGCCCTGGAAAAAAGCATCCCTGCCCTGAGTTCTCTCACTCTCCGCTATAATGTCTGGTGAATTTTCCTGTTTGACACTGACAGCCTCACATGGTGGATTTCCCTCTTCCGCCAGCCGCGACAAATGTTACATTTATATCCTGCCTTTCCTCCAAGGAACCCAAGGCAGCCTACACAATCCTCCTCCTCTACATTTTATCCTCAAAACAACAAGCCTGTGAGGGAGGTTAGGCTGAGAGTCTGTGACTGGCCTGAAGTCACCCAGTTAGCTTCACGGTTGAGAACCCGGAACCCGGATCTCCGCAGGCCAACACTCTGAACACTACACCACACTGGCTCTTGAAGCAGGGGAAACCACAGTGTGACGATGTTGCTTCATGCAGCGAGTTTCAAGGGACATTAGTGTGTGCGGGGGGAGAAATAGACGCAGGGATGCCGTTTTCAGCAGCATCCCTGTGGCTGTCACTATGACCAAATTTCAAATGAAGGTCTGCTTGGCTGTTTCTTCTTTTTCTCCCATATTGGCAGGCAGCTCCAGGGACACCATTTCAGTTGTTTCTTAAAGGAGCTTCGAGAACGACCCCCCCAACGCACTTGACAGGAAGGCCCCTCAGGAAGTGAAGCGACACCCACCCGCTCAAGCAAGGCCGCACCCCTTCCAATAGCTCTGGCAGCCTCAGCTCCTGCAGCCCAGCTTTTCTGTCATTGGGCCTCCTCACCTTGTTACTGCCAGCTCCAGAACCTTCTTTCATGATTTCACGATAGCTGAAGGATGAGATGCTGCTACTGTCCCCTGTCTGCGCCCGGCTGGGTGAGCTGATATCCGCCAGGACAAGATCCTCGATTCCTGGAAGGCAGGGAGCAATGTGAGAACACCAAGAAAGGGGCAGTTTTGGGAGGTCCAAGGCTGCTGGGAAGACACAACCACTCCCCCTGCCCTGCAACGCTCAGTTGGGAAGTAGGGCAACTCCCTGGTTGAGGAAAAGCACTCTTCACATCAGGGGTGCAGAACCTCCTTCAGCCCGAGGGCTGAACTGCATTTCAAAGAATCTCTTGGGGGCCACCTTCCAGTAGTGGGCGGAGCTGAAGGAAAAATGGGAGGGGCTAAAATCACATGCGTATTTTAGCTTAAAGCTGTTACTGCCAGTAACTAAGCCTGCAGAGAGGCATCTCGCCCTTTAAGTACGGGGGGGGGGGGGGGAGAAAGCTGCACAAAAGATGGGAAACCATCAGATCAGACACCCTGGAAGGTCAGACTGGCATCCCAGGAAAACTGGATCTGACTGCGGCCTTGAGGTTCTGCACTCCTGCTCTGCATGCTCAGAGGCTGTGTCTTCGTCAGCCAGATCGCATACGCCAAGAAAACAGCCCGGATTGCAGGTAAGAACAAACGACGCAGGAGACAACAGCTGGGTGTCAGCTTCTCAAACACAGCTGGCACCAAAAAGTCAAATTAAACACCAGTTATAGCTCTACTATTTTTGCCTCACCCAGCTCTGAAAATAGCTAGATACAAAGAACTAACTAAGGTTAGTCTAGATCCTTGTGGGATCCATCTTCTGGCCGATTCTACTTTTCTGCATGTTCTACGTCTGAGGAATAGTCTGGAAAAGATGGCGGCGGAGGCTGGGAGAGGTGGCAGGATTCACCAGAGCCAAGGCATGCTAGTTCCCCCCTAAGTGCTGTGAGGCCAAGTCCTGTCCTAAATTGATCCCTCTACTCATCACTTCCCCCCATCGACTAACTCCTCTCCTCTCTCGTCTTCCCGCAGCAAATGCAGGGATCCCAGGTGGCCGTGAGGAACTAGACAGTGAGGATCTTGTTTACATATTCAGGAATAGGCAAGATCCCGAGCAGAGGTAAAGGCTCCCAATCCGTTAGCCGCAGAGACGGAGTGGGGAACAGACCGCTGGACCCTGCACCCCGCTGGCCTCTCGTGCCATGATTCTCCACACCCCCTCTACTGGCCTTAATCAGGGTTGAGGCCAGCCGGGACTTGCCAGGGCTGACCATTAACTGCGGTTAAGGCCAGTGTCAACACAACTCTTAACCACACTCACCGCTAGTGGGGAAATCTGTGAGAGAAAGGAAGGCCTGGGGGAGGCGCTCAGCCCAAAGCCCACTCCCCAGCCGTCCTGTGGGTATCAGGAGCAATAGGTTTGCAAAGGCTCATGGGAGACACCTTGCTCACGGTCTCAAGTCATTTCCTTGCGTTGAATTCTCAGCTTTAAGCTTCCAGATGACATCCTCTTTTGCTTAAGAATGCTTCTAATGCCATATTTATTGATTGGATTGGATTTATACTCTGCCTTTCTGCCAGTGAAATGGCACTCAAGGCAGCTAAATGGCCTCCCCCTGATTATGATTTACCGGACTGTTCTGGGTTGTAGCTGCAACTCTACTGTAGGCTTTTGGTGCTGACTAGGCCAGACGTTTTATGCTGGCGTTTGCTGTTTTTTGTTTGATCTTTATTAAGGGTGCGCACCGGATTGGGTCCGATCCACGATCCGGACCCGATCCAGCTGGGATCGGATAAAATTATCTGATCCCGATCCCCAGCACCTGGATCGGCCAATCCAATCCAATCCAATCCAATCCAAAAAGGACCTGATCCGGATTGGATTGGAGGATCGGACCCCCTCCCCCCACTTGCGCTCCTTACGAGCCAGGGCCGTCTGCGAACGGCCCCGGCAAGTAAGGAGCGTGACAGGGGAGGTGGGAGGAGGTCCCCACTTACCTGCCGGGGCGTCCGCTTCCCTCCGATGCGCATCTCTACTGAGAAACAGGCTTCGTGGCCTGCCTCTCAGTAGAGACGCGCACCGGAGGGAAGCGGACGCCCCGGCAGGTAAGAAGCGCGAGGGAGGGAGCTTACCTGCCGGGGCGCCCACTGCCGTCCACTGCCACCCACTGGTCCAATCTACTGAGAACCAGGCTTCGCGGCCTGGTTCTCAGTAGAGCACCAGGTGATGATGTCATCACCTGGCGCTCTACTGAGAACCAAGCCATGAAGCCTGATTCTCAGTAGATTGGACCAGTGGACGGCAGCGGGGCCCCCGGCAGGTAAGGAGTGCGAGTTGGGGGGAAGGGACAGGGAGGGGGGAGTTAGGCCCCCACTCACCTGCCTCCATGTTTTCGCCATAGGCTTGCATTGGGGGAAAGCTTTCTTTCCCCTAATGTAAGCCTATGACAAAAACAGCTAAAATGGCGTCCGATCCAAAAACTGGACGTCCGATTTTTGGGTCGGAATTGGGTCCGAACTGAACCAGGAAGCCTCTGATCTGATCTGAGGCCTCGGTTCCAGTTCCGATCCCAGTTCCGATCCGATCTGGGGGGGCATGCACATCCCTAGTTTTTATGAATGCTGGCTGTTTTATCACTGTATTAGTTTTGGGGGTTTTTTTTTACTCGATTTTATGGTTGTAAGCTGTCTTGGGAAGGCTAGAAAGTGGGCTAGAAAGATTTTAAGTAGACAAACAAATAAAAATAAGATTTAAAAAATGTTAAAACAATAATAAACTACATTAAAACGCAATTAAAAAACACAACAAATGAGTGAAAACAGCATCCAACTCAACAGACCATCTTAAATGCCAATGGGCTGCATGAACAGAAACATCTTTGCCAACTGGTGGAAGGGCAGCAGAGAGGGAGCCAACCTGGCATCCCTCAGCAGTGAGTTCCAGAGCCTGGGAGCAGCCACCGAGAAGGCCCTCTGTTGTGTTCCCTCTAAATGTGCCTCTAATGGTAGTGGGTCAGTGAGAAAGGCCTCTTCTAAGTATCAAAACCTGGCAGGCTCATAAGGGGTGGGGGTGGGATGTGGTCTATCAAATAGCCTGGCTCCAAGCCATACAGGGCTTTAGATAGCATAACCAGTGCTTTGAGTTGTGCTGGGAAACAGAACCATAGCCAGTGAAGCTGTTGTAACAAGGAAGCTGCATGCTCCCTGTAGCTGGCCCTGGTCAACAGTCTGGCTGCAGCATTCTGGGTTAGCTGAAGTTTCTAAACAATTTTCGAAGGCAGCCCCACATAGAACACGTTATGGTAGCCCAAACATATAACTAAAGCTTGTGTGACCGTGGCCAGATCAGGGATTTCTAGAAACGGGTACACTTGCCTCAGCTGTACAAATGCACTCCAGGCCACTGCCAAGACCTGAGTATCCAGGTTCAGGGCTGAGTCCAGGCGCCCCCCACCTGGACTGCGAGCCTGAGTCTTCAGGGGGAGTATAACCCCACCCAGCACCGGCTGAGTCCCTGTTCCCTGGCCTGCCTTCCAGCAATAAACCAGCCAGTCTCATCTGGAACTCCATCAAGCGACCATATTGTTTTAGCTGCTCTGGGTACCAGTAGAAGAGAAGGATAGAAACAACTGATCAGCTGTCGTTTTCCAAGGGATGGAAGCCTTCCAAGTGCCGAAATTCACTGCGAAGCCCGAGTGAGGCAGGTGAGGCTCGGAGGTGCACCAGTAGAGGACAAGGATGGAGGAAGGTGTGAGTCTGCGGGTTGGGGGGAGTGAAGTTCATTCCTGTCATGATAAGGCAGCCGCTATTTCTCAGCCTCGCCTACCTCGCAAGGCTGTGGTGAAGATTTTTTTAAAAAAGCAGGGGACACCATTGAACTCCTTGGGAGGAAGGTCAGATTATGAATCTGCTTCAGAAAACCACGCACACATACAAACCCTAATGGCAAAGAACACTTTTAATACAACAGATTGCAGAATGTAACTCCCAGTACAGACCATCTGGTGCCTTCACCAGACCCTCTGAACAACAGAGCTTGCTTGCTTTTGGTTTTTAAAATTGCAACTTAAGCAATCCTGACTGCAAATACACTTCCACAAGGGTGGGGGTGGGGGTTTGGCACCGAAGACGCGAGGGGCCCTAAACAACTTGCCCAGGAGGGCGCCAGGGGCAAGGAGAGCTTTTCTTTCCCACCAGTCCCTGTTCCAATCTCTCTACCCCCTATTCACGGATGCCATAATGGGTTTGTTTTTAAAGTGCCAAAAGACCCCTTGTTGTTCTCCCAACTTAACTAACGCAATTAGTATCACAAGGATCTCATTTACTGCTATTGCTTCGTTTTTGCAATGCAGACAGTGACCCCGTTCGCACGTCAGGGGTTTAGACAAACCCTGGCTAGTCAGGAAGGAAGTGGGAGCGAGTGTGCTGGCTCTCGCCACTTGATCGCTCCCACCGCAGCTGGGTGGAACGAAACAACCCAGGGATGGTCTGTCCCCGGGTTGCTGTCCATGATGCTCGAACCCGGAATTGTGGGCTGTTGGGAGAGAGACAATCCAGAGTTAGAACCCAAGAACAAACCACAGGTTCCAACTCTCGGTTGTCTCTCCCCCAACAACCCACAATTCTGGGTTCGGACATCGCACTAAATAATCTAGGGATGGAGATGCCAGGAACTGAACCTAGGACCATCTAAGTGCAAAACAGGTGCTCTACCACTGTGCTACCATCATTCCCGATTGGGAGTAAAACGGCAACTATTTGCTTGTACAGTGCATCTGATTGTGAGCTAAATAATAATAATAATAATAATAATAATATTTATTTGTAGCCCGCCTCTCCCTCCGGATCGAGGCGGGGAACAACAACAATATAAATGTGGTCCCTGGTGACCCCAGCCATGGAGAATCAAGGTTATTTCTATCTACATAATTCCATCCCCCTTTATCTTCAGGACTCCACGCTGCGCTCTTATTTCTTCTATGCGGCATCTTTCTATAAAAAGTCTCCCAAACTGTGGCTAATTATAAAAACAGGGGCATCAGAGAGATAGAGAGAGAGAGAGAGAGAGGCAGCAGAAGCTGATCCTGACAACAAGCAAAGAGCCCCCATCATGCCTCAATTAAAAAAAGGAAAGAAAACAGAGGGGGACAAGAAGGCCTTTCTTCTATTCCTTTTTTTTTTTTTAAGTAAACAAAACTTCTATGTATTTCCTGTTTTTACATGGGGCACAACCACGCAGCACCTACCTTGCTGCAAGAATTCTATAGCCCCCCCCCCCCCGTTCCCAGGCTTGTTCCCCAGGCCCAGAAACGGCACTTCTAGCAATCGTGTTGCCCACCCAGCATGGCGGCGTGGAGAGCTCCGCGTGGAGCGGAGAGCGCTGGGCGCGTAGGAAGTGCGAAGCCCTACAAGCCGGCGCAGCAGCTGCCGAGCCTGGCTGCTGAATTTCTAATCCGGGGCTGTGTGAAAGCAAGAGACCCATTCAGTGCTGGGTGCCTGGAGCCACCCAAGGCAAGCAATCACCCTCCCTCCCCCAACCCTGCCCGTGCCGCAGCCCCCCCTCTTCCGATCCACCTGTCCACGCAAGCCCCAATTTCGCCTCCTGGGGGGGCTCACTGCTTTCTTAGCTCATCTTAAGGCAAGCAAGCTGAGCAGGAGGCCACTCACCCTTTGTCAAGAAGAAGGAAAGAGGGAGCCAGGAGTGGGGATGATGGCTTTTAAACCAAACTCCGTACTGGGGGAAAAAAGCCCTGTGGAGGGAGGAGGATTGTTTTGTGCAGGCTGCTGTGTGTGGCGGAGCTGGGGGGGAGGGCAGGGGGCGGCAGCGCCACCATTAAAAAGAGAGGAATTCAAAAGGCAACGGGAGTCCCTTCACACTTCAGGGCGGGGGAGATTAAAGCGGTAACATCAAAAGCCATCTCAGGCCTGCAATTGGCCACAGGCTACATAAGAGCACCTCCTGGGGCCCAGGGAAGAATGACAGAGAGAGAGAGAGAGAGAGAGAGAGAGGTAGGGGTGCGTGTGTGTGTGCGTGTGTGCGCACACACACACACGTTGGTAGAGACAGGGACTTCTGCCGCTCATTCTGTAGCAGCAACAGCTGGCAATTCCTTTCCCGGCCAGAGAAGCCGGGAGACGTGCTGAGAACCACTTCACGTGCATTACTCCAGCTCTTCAAACAAACAAAAACGGGGGGGGGGGGGGGGGAGGGAGGGAGAGAGAACCAAACCTGCTGCCCAGAAAGTTCATGTGCGGCGAAAGGCCGCCGCCCCATTCCCTGTGGCCCTTTCGACGGCTCTGCTGGTTGGGAACGGTGGGAGTTGCAGCCCAACACACCTGAAGCCCACCCTGTTTGGAGAAGGCTAGCATATGATGACTATTCAGCGGCCCTCAAAAGCTTTGATGGTGAGCGTTGCTCATCCGGCCTTCAAACTGTGGCCCTGTATATAAGCGGAGCCCTCAGACCACCACAGGAGACGCTGCTGAAAGCATGTACCTATGCCGAAAGAAAGACCGGATGCATTTCGTCGGGGAACTCATCCGTGGGGAGAAACACCCGCCCTTCCCCACAGACGCAGAAACATTTCCACACGGTTCTCCTCACCGCCCTGTGCCCTGGCCGTGTCCCCCGCCTCCCTCTTGCCCCTCTAAACGTCCTTTGACGAATTCTTCCCACATCCCCCTCTCCCTCTGCACTCCTGCAACGTTTTCACCACAGAAGCTACCATGTTCCGGCAGCGACCTCGCAGGCAGCCCACCTCTGCCCCAAACCGCCTCTGCCTACGTATCACGGTGGAGCAGAGGCAAACCCCAATCCTGCACCCGGTGCCTGCCTCCCAGGACTCAGCCAGATGGTTCGTTTTGGAGCTCAGCTGTTTCTAACGCTGCCATCCCTGCAGGGGCCCCTCCCACCAGCAGGGCTCCCCACCCTCCCTGGGCCACGCAGCTGTGACGGCCAGGTGTCGGACCAACCGTGGCACAAGCCCGGCAGGTGCTGGCTTCCTCCTCCAGGGGCGTCTGGGGATGGAGGAGGTGTCTTTCATTTCCCCAGGAAGGCTTCCTCCCGTCCACAATGCTGAGCCAGGAGCTTTAAAAGCTGCTGTCTGGGCATATTCTTGCTCATTTCTGGAAACAGAGGCACATTTGCGCCAAATGTTGCAATTCTTCCCAGCACAGAAGTCTAAAGTGGACTTGCTGTGGCACCGGCGGCTGAGGTCATAAACAGGCCTAGCAGGAATCCAGAGGCCTGGACACCCTTGAGCAGCGGTTCTAAGCCAGCCTTCCTCCACCTGGGGCCCGGCGACAACTCCCACCATACCTCACCGTTGGCTGGAGCTGCTGGGAGTTGCAAGACATGGAAGGTGAGGGTAGGTGAGGTGGGAAACAGGCAGCTGATCCTTTTCTTGCCAACACATTTCAAGGAAAACGTGGTTACTTTCAAAATATACACGCCCTTCTCAAATGGAGACACCACGTGTGCATTTTAGTTCTTTGGACGTTTTTATCCTGGCAGAGAAACGCAGAATGAGGAGCTGCCCCCCTGCCCCCATCCCGGTCCTTCTGATTTACAAGAGGAAAATGACGACCACCCCTTTCCGCTTCCAAAACCATGACCCTCTTCCCGATCACAGTGCCATCTGCAGCGGAGGAGAAAACCAAGCTCAGACCCTTCCCTGTGGGTGGCCGCCTCTCACCTGTCCTGCTCTTGCTATTCGTCAAGATCTCCTGGAGGCGCTCCTGGAGCTTGTCCGCTCGCTTCCGCTCTAGGTGGAGTTGCCGCTTGAGGTCCTTCAGCTGTTGGAGGGGGGAAGGATTGGGGGGGGGGAGATCAGGTTTGGAGGTAGGGCTCGCTAAGGCTGAGCCCCACAACCCAGTTCCAGAACTCAGCACTGAATAGGCACGTGTTATATGGTCAAATGAGCCGCCCATACAGTGTGTGCAGCACTTCAGTTAAACAATGGAATTCGCTACCACAAGGTGCAGCAATGTGGCCGTGAATTCCGCGGTTTAACATGTGCTGGGCTGTGGTGTAATCAGGTGCAGTGATGGTCATCCATTTGGGCGGCTTTAAAAGGGAATCAGCCAAATCCATGGAGGATAACGCTACCAATGGCTGCTAGTCATAATGACCTTGTTCAGACAACACGCTAAGCCATGGTTAGGCGGCTAACCCTTTTGCAGCAAAGGGTTAGTGAGGGTGCTTAAACCGTGGTTATGTAGCCACCATGGTTAGGAATGGTTCACATGACAAGCTAAGCCATAATGTTTAGCTCAACATGCTTAACCACCATGGCTTAGCGTGTTGTCTGAACAGGGTCAATGGCTATACATTACCTCAGGTATCAGAGGCAATATGCCTCTGTGTATCAATTGCTGGGGAACATGAGCGGAAGAGAGTGATATTGTGCCCATATCCCGCTTGTGGGTTTCCCACGGGCATCTGGTTGGCCACTGTCTGAACAGAATGCTGAACTAGATGGGGCCTTGGTCTGCTCCAGCAGGGCTCTTCAGAAGTTCTTCATCCTCCACCCCAGAAGAAAAGGGCAGGGTTACACATAAAGCCCCCTGCTACTGTGTGTGGTGGCCACCCAAATGACTCTGCTCCATTGGAAACAGGAAGTGCCAATCTAACCCCACTGCACCTGGGATCCCTTGATCCAAACACGACTCTGCCATCGAGCTCAGACGGCACAACTCTGAGGCGGCTTTGGGCCCTCTGAAATCGGGCACTGGCTGGAGACCGCAGGGCCCCCGGGATCAGAAGCAGGTCGAGTCCTGCAACAGCGCAGTGCCTGAGCGAGCGGCGAGGCCAAATTCTCCGTGCGGGAGGAGAGGCGTCGCCAGGGCCCAAGGGTCATCGGGGTGCTGCCCGTGAAAGGGAAGCAGCGTGGCTTCTCGCCCCAACGCCTGGGGAACACCTCGATTCGAAGCAATCTGCCCTCTGCCATCAAGCCTCTTCTTGAGGCTTCTTTGGCTTCCCGGCTGGGAGTGAGGAGGGGAGCCAGACCAGCAGGCAGAAGGATATGCGCAAGACCCGGCTCAGCAAGGAGCGAGGGGGCCACAGCTCCCACTGCAGCAACTCAGAGTCCAATGCACTGAAGGCCCTCGGGCAGAGGGACCACCAGGGGAGCAGAGTGGCGGGGCCTTCGCCATTCACAGCAGCCCCTTTCCTCTCTCTAGGCCATTGGCCCTGGCTCCCCCCCACCTCCTCCTCGCCCCCCCCCCCCCCCCCACACACAGGGAACTCCAAATGGCGCAATGCAGTGTAGAATCGCCACTGTGAAACGGAGCCCTCTTGCTCCTGACATCCTCTTTTTTTTTTGGGCTCTGAAAGGGTAGGAGAGGGAGCTCAGAAAGCCTTCAAGCCCACCGGCGACCCCAGCCTCAACTATCCTCCAAGAGGTGGCAAGACAGAGAAAGGGGGGGGGGCCGGGGCGGAGAGGGGATTGCCCTCCCTTTCGGTTGAAAGGATGCCAGAAGGAGACAGAGGGTTAATGGCCTCTGCAAACAGGAACGGGTTCAGGGCTTGCACCGGCCCATCCTGCAGCCTGAGGCCCTCCAGATGTTTTGGACGGCACCTCCCAGCATTCCTGACCTTCAGCCATGCTGGCTGGGCCTGACGGGAGTTGGAGTCCAAGACACCTGGAGGGCACCTGGTTGGGGAAGGTGGGGCTAGATCACCAAGGCCTCCCCCCCCTTCCTTGTATGTCATCCCCCAGCCCTCAAACGTCCAGTTCCCAACGGGGAATTGCTCCGCTCACCGCTGCGCTGCCTTTCTTCTCCAGGATCCGCTGCCCATCCACGGTGTCCTTCACCTCCTGCAGGGAGACAGGGCCGTCAACATCCACTCTTCATGACTCCGCCAGGCTGAGAGGTGTCAAATGACGTTCCCATCACACCCTAAGGGTGGTAAACGCGCTTGACAATTCTCCTCTCTGCTCATCTAGGGTCCTTACAATTGCCCCCCAGCTGGGAGCCAAAATTATGACTGCGCAGGGTCAATGATTTCACGGCTTGGTCGCAGTTGGGGCTGCAAGTTGAGGAATCCGGCCCCCATCTTCAGATTCCCGGGTTGGGAGTGGAGACAAGATGTTTGAAATGGCTTTCTTTTTCTTTTTTTAAAATAATTAAGCAAGTTTCTAGTTCTCACTGTGACAGAAATCACCATTAAAAAAAAGGCACTAAAGCATTTACATTTCTAGAGTTTTCACATTTCCTCATCATTGCTTATACAGTTCACTTCCAAATCCTCTGGCCCCATTGACTGCCCACCAGCGTCCCAGAAAACCACTCCTGCTTCTTCTCTGTTGTTCTATTTTGCCATTAAAGGCAGTACCTCTAAACATAGCCTGGGCAGTATCCCCAGATCTTTGTTTTAAAGTGGGATATACAGAATGGGGAGGTATCTGGGGAGTTGCATTGAGATTGCGGAGTTGAAAGGCAGCACATTCAGTCCTCATCCATCCCACGAAGATCCTTTTGACCCCCAGGAAGACTATCCTCGCAAGGGAAAGACCAGCCTGGCCCCATCTCTCAGCCACAGAAGCAGCAGCTTGCAGGCAGATTGTTTCCATTCTCCTTGCCAGAGAGAACACCTATAACTAAGAATTCATGCCCAGATTTGCTTTTTGATTGCATTGCATTTATATCCTGCCGTTTCTCCTCCAAGGAACTCAAGATGGCATACATAATCCTCCTCCTCTCCATTTCTATCCTCACAACAACAACCCTGTGAGGGAGGTTGGGCTGAGAGTCTGTAGCTGTCCAAAGTCACCCTGTGGGCTTCCGTGGCTGAGCAGGGACTAGAACCCGGATTGCCCAGCTCCCAGTCCGACACTCTGAACACTACACCACAATGGCTTTTCCCCTCCCTCCCAATCTCTTTTGTCTTTCAGATTGCATTTCTATACTGCCCAACAACTGAAGCCCTGAGGGCAGAAATTGGCTTATTACTGACTTTTGTAATCCACTCTAGAGCCATTTTTGGCTGAAGGGTGGGGTAAAAGTGTTAACGCTGCTGCTGCTGCTATTCTAGCAAGATCCAAGAGACCCAAAGCCACCCCAGCACCAATCCATTTCCATCTGGTGCACCAAAGCAGGATTAGTATCACTTTGGGGACCAGGGCTACTGACTCTTTGGGAAAGAACGGCAAATGTGAATCAGGGAGGGATAGCGCCACCTGTCTATCTATGCCAGGCACTGCAAGCACGCTGAAGAAAGAGACATAATCCAGCAGATGGGCGACCCTGGCAGGAGGAAAGGGAACAGATGGACCTAGGAACTTCGTGCTGCCAAGCAGCAGCTCCCATGGGAAGCTGGCAGGCAGCACACACACACACACACACACACACACACCTGTTTCAGCCGGTTGATTGTGTCCATGTGTTCATCCCTGGCTCTTTCGATCTTTCGCAGCTCCTCCTTGGTTGCTTCCACTTCTTGGTCCTTCAGCTGCAGAGGATATGACCCAACAGTATGTTTGGGGAGGAGGGAGGAAATAAGGTACATAAAAGGGAGAGCTACACATTTGGTGGCAAATACGGCATTCCTAGTCCCATGTTTGCTAGTGGTGTGGAAAAGACGATAGTGTCAGCATCAGGCAGGCCTCAGTAGGGAGCTCCTTCCACAATCAGGGGGCCGCCACTGAGAAGGCCCTCTCCCTTGTTGCCACCTTCTGAGCCTCCCTTGGAGGAAGCACTCAGAGGAAGGCCTCAGAGGTTGATCATAGCGTCTGATGCGTTCAGGTCAGGAGAGGCGTTCCATCGGGTATTGCGGTCCCAAGCCGTGTAAGGCTTGATAGGTTAAAAGAAGCACCTCGAATTGGTCTCGGAAAGCTACAGGCAGCCAAAGTATGCGGGCCAGAATTGGTCATATATGCTCATACCTTCTGGTCCCGGTTATTAATCTGGCTGCCGCATTTTGCACCAGCTGCAGTTTCTGAACCGTCTTCAAGGGCAGCCCCACGAAGAGTGCAATGCAGTAATCTAATCTGGAGATGATCAAAGCATATACTACTGAAACCAGGTTATCCCTGTCCAAATAGGGGCATAGCTGGGCCATCAGCCCAAACTGGTGCCACTGAGGCCACCTGAGCCTTAAGCGACAGAGATTGCTCCAGGAGAAACCCCAAGCTACGAACCTGCTCCTTCAAGGGGAGCGCAACCCCATGCAGAACAGGTCAAACACCCTCCGTCACAGCATGATAGTGCCGCGAGACACAAGAACTGTTTTGAACAAACATGGCGCAGAAGGGATGCAGTATGTCCCGGGGTCCTGTCCGTGGCCTTCACTATGAGCCCAATTGCTTCTGCCCCGCTGCACAAAACAACCCACAGTGAAAAGCAAGTCTTTGTTCCATAGATCCTCAGCAGTGTTCAGTCAAAGATAGGTGGGCACAAAGACGGGAGGCAGCTCACTGGAACTCCATTGCCCCAAGACCACCTTAACACCACACGTAAAAATGAGTCTGGAGACAGCACTAGCCCGGGAGGGAAACGCACACTTTCATTTATTATAAGTCTATTTATACTGTCCTTCAAGTCCAAGTTTACAAGAAAGAATTAAGTAGAAAAAAAAAACCCAAAATAATAATAATCCAAAATGCCAAAAGCCACAAAAACATAAAAGCAGCACAAAACAGTCAGTAGGGTTTAAACTAGCTAAAAACTTGGGGAAGATAGAAAGTTCTTAGCTGGCACCGAGAAGACAACACGGTAGGTGCCTGGCAAACCTCTTTGGGGCAAGCGTTCCACAACTAGGGTGCCACCACCGAAAAGGACATTTCTGCAACAGCCCCCTGCCTCATCTAAGATGGTGGGGACACCCGCAGGAGGCCTTCCACTGTGGATCTTAGTGTACGGATAGGTACAAATGAAGGCAGGCGGTCCATTTGCACTCCCTCACCCCTGCAGCAATGACTCACGCCTCCTTCAAGAAAGGCCCAATTCTATTTAGTTCAGAACGCAGGTGTCAGAATTTGAACTGGCCAGGCTTGTTTGGATCACATCTTGTCTTGAAGAGCTTCACTGGCTCCCCGTTTGCTTCAGAGCCAAATCCAGAATGCTGGTGGCTTAACTTAAAAGCCCTAAATGGCTTAGAAGCCGGGTATCTGAAGGGGTGCCCACTCCATTCTCAACCTGCCTGCAATTCAAGGCCACCTGCTGATGCGCTCCTGAGCGCTAACGTCAACTGCGGAGAAGGCTTTCTTGACTGGCGCCCCAGTTATGGAATTCCTCTCCCAAGCAGGTCCTGCCTAGGGCCAACATTGTAGTCTTTTAGACATCAGGCAAAAAACTTTTTTTGCATCCAAGCATTTTAAGGAAGGGTTCTGATCTTTTGTCTCAGGGATGGGGACTCTCCGGCCTGCAGGCCAACTGCGGCCCAGCAGGCCGGCCCAACATTTGTCTGTTCCCTTCATCTATGGCCTGTTTTAAAACATTATAAATTAGGTTTTAGATTTGTTTGCTTTTTGTTCGCCTCTTGTTATAAACTGCCCTGGAATCCGTTTTGATGAAGGGTAATATATAACGGTCTTGCTCAGAAGACACCTTAAATCACGGCGAGTAAGGCAAAAAGCCTTCTTCACCATGGTCAAAGCCGTGATTTAAGGTGCCTTCTGAACGGGGCCAATATGTTTCAGGGTGCAATCTTATGCATGTCTTCTGTCTAAACATGCATAGGATTGTACCCTAAACAAACTCACTCAATTTGGGGGAAATGCTTCCAGTTCCTTCATCCGAATCACCATACTTTAGGGCTCGGTCCTTGGAACCAGACATGGACATGGCTGGAAGGGACCAGGCATTCATCACACTGAACAGCAGGATGCTCCGCACAACCACCCGTACATACCCCAGATTAACCCACCTAGGCTGCAGCCGGCTGGCACCACAGAGCAGAAGAACACCGGGCGCCAACCACTAGCACTCCACGTGTTGTCGGTAGCCTCCCACCGAAGGGCAGCTCCGCGGCCGGAGTTCGGAGGAGATCCCTGCCCCGTCTCCTGGTTCGGAAGACCCAGGATACCGACCCCACCCCCGTACCTGCAAGTCAGCCACATGCTGCTCCTGACGGATCCGCGTGGCCTCCGCGTGTTCCTGCTGGTGCTTCTCTATCAGCTCCTGGGGAAGAGGGAGGAGGAACGATCAGATCCCCAGAACGAGACTGGAAGGAAACCAGCGTTTGGGGGCTCCGCTGGTGGTCCCAGAGGTTGCCGAGTTTGCACCCAAGTCCCACCCGTAAGGAGGAGTTTGGTTCGGTAGTGTGGGGAACCTGATCTCAGGGCTCCACGGAGGGAGCTGGGGAGGGGAAGGTGCGAGTACCCCACATTTCCTGCCGAGACGGTCACCTCTGCCTCTTTCAGCCGCCGCTCGAGCCAGCCCTTGGTGCCATCCATGGACTGTATTTGCAGGCGCAGCTCCTCCACCGTTTGCTGCATGGACTCCAGTTCCTGGCTACGAACCTAAAGCGAAAGCGAAAGCGAAAGGGGCGTGACAAAGTGCAAGGGAGGAATGCAGGAGACCAAGGGGTCACTTGGGAAAAGAAAAGACAGCACTTGGTCTTGATGGGACTTCCGCTCCGCGCGCGCACACAACAGCAGAAGCAACTCAACGTGATCAGTGCTTGAGCATCGACTCACGAAAGGCTTATCGCTACCCACAGGCCAGGAGGGGCAGAGGTGGAAGAGGTGGAATGGGGGCGGGGGGGGGGAGGAGGAGGAGGAGGCAATACATCTCCGCACATTCCGTGCACAGGGAGAGGCATTCGGCCGCCTGCGGGGATCGGGCGTCAGGTTTTCGTCCTGCTGCAACTGTGTGCCCCGGTTATTGCCGTTTGGCGGGATCCTTGGGGCGAAATGGCACACGTTCACAGGTACGGGGCGGGGGGGGGGGAAGGGGAGGAAAGCGGTGTAACACAGGGACCCTGTCAGGGTGGGATGCTATTGGTCAACCTGCCTTGGGTGAGCACCTACTTGCAAAACCCAGCCCTGAGTTTCGTTTCTTGGGCGCACGAGACGTGGGACGCTAGCATGTTGGCAGACGGACCCCAGCAGTGGCTTTTGCACACCCTGGGGTGGATCCAGATCTAGTCCTACCTAAGAGTAGGTTGAGGGTTTTTAATCAGAATTGCTTTATGTATTACAGTAAATAAATAAATAAATTCTGAAATAAGTGGGAATTAAGGTATTCATGACCAGCTTGTGCCCCACTGAATTCAATGGGTCTACCCTACCCATGATCTACACCAAGCAGGATATAGCGCTATGAAAGTGGTCTGAAAGCAGTACATGGAGACAGGATCTACACGGTTGCTTAAGAATGGTATTGAAGTGCACTGACAACTGTTGTGGCCCATTGACACCTGCCACAGACCGCTTTCATACCGCTTTCATAGTGCCATATCCTGCTCAGTGTAGATACGTCCTGGGCCCCAGTGCACTTCAAGACCACTATAAAGAAGTAGGGTAGATCCTGTCTAAATCTAGAACCAACCCAGGATCCAGGACGTGTGGCTTGCAAAGTACTGCACAATTGTTTATTTTGCATTTTCTCCCACAACAGCCCTGCAAGGGAGGCCGTTACTTCTTCCATTTAACAAGCGGAGGACACGGAACCCAGCATCCTAAAATTCCCAGCTTTCATCGAAGAAAGAAAGAAGGGCCAAGTTTCCAGCTCTCAAGGCCGGAAGGCGCTCATTCCCACGGAAGACCTGGCCATATACCTTCTCCTCCTTGAGCTGGCCACGCAGCTCGTCCTCCTGCCGCTTCTTGTGATCGTGCAGCTCCCGCAGCTCCCGCTCGTAGCGCGCCCGGACGGCCAGCACCTCCTTCTCGTGCTGCAGGCGGAGGTTCCCAAGCTCTTCCTTGTGGCGCCCCTTCTCCTGCAGGGTCTCAATGGCCATCTCATCTAGCATGGCCTTGCGCTTCTCCGCCGTCTGGAAAGCAGGCACAGGGTCAGCGGAGCGGTCGCCCCACATCCAGAGGACTGGCTTGGTCCCCCAGGCACTAAGGAATCCAGCTCAAGGGTCCTCTGGTCCTCCCCAGACCTGAGCAGGACCAGCCCTGCCATTAGATAGGGTGAGACAAGGGCCGGAGGCGGAAGACCCTGGGGGGGCAGCAGCGGTAGGAGCAGCTCCTGGCTGTTCCCTCCTGAGCCTCTGGCTGCTCCCCTCTATTACAGGACAGAGCTGTGTATTCCACGTGACCTGTCCTGGACCACCTCGATTAGCCCACAGCCTCAGGTGTGGTGAAGGATGTGTTAATGTCAGACTCAGCTGCCAGTCCACATGGCTTCTATACAAGGCATGGGGAGAGGGCATCAGCTTGTCCCGCTCCTCAGGTACCAAAATGTCTTGGGCTAACCAGGGTCCTGAATACAGAACCAAGGAGATGCTGACTCATCAAGCCCAGCCTCCTAAAGCTGGGGGCCAAGTCTATCACCGCACAGTTTTGTGAGGGGGGGGGTATAGTTTATCTTGGAAAGTGTAAATGATTACATGTGTCTGATGATCAGGAAGTGCGTCATTTGAATCCATAAGATGCAGGTGTTTTTTTCTTAACCAAACAAACACAAAACATCATGTTTCTAGCCCTCATGGTCGCAGAGAGACATCTGGAAGTATATGGGCAGGTTTTGGAGAAAGCCTGGAAAGCGGGAAGAACTGGGTAGGTTTCCATAGGTCAGCATATGCAAGAATCTGAGTTGTATTGGGGGAGTTTTGGGCAAAGAATAATGCTGCCTGCATTCAGACGCAACGGCAAACAATTGTGTCTGAATGCAGGCTGACACATTTCCCCCCCACATCTGGGGATTTCTGAACTGATTTCCTGTTTTTTTTATTATTATTATTGTTGTTATTATTATTATTATTTACATTTATATACCGCCCCCAGCCGAAGCTCTCTGGGCGGTTTACAAAAATTAAAAGATTGAACACTAAAAAGTCAGCATCAAACCAGCATCAAACTACGATCCTGGTTTAAGGGTGAACGATGGATTGCGTAAACCACGGCATGCCATGTTGAAACACAACAACGGACTTGCACACAAAGGCCCAACGGTACATCTGAACAGAGGGACACACGGCCCAGAAAGGACTGCATTTGTTCAGGTAAACTGGACCCCGAAACAAGATTACGCCCACCCCTCCTCACTTACTTTCCTGGCTTCATCGAGGTCTTGTAACATTCTCTCCTTCTGCTGCCCGAGTTCTTGCAGCTGCTCCAGGAGGCGAGAGTTGGCCCGGAGAGACTCCTAAGAGAAAAAGTGAAGATGGCTGACGAGGCCGGTCCTCTAGGACAGTTCCCTCCCTCCCCCTTCCCCAAAACAAACTCTTCATTCAGCATCCCAATTCTGTTAGCCCCCTTCTTATGCCTCTGACAGAGGGCTGGAAACAGCCATATCATATAGACGGAGAATGGTTCGCCCCGTAGCACACTTGACCCGCCTTACACAACTATTCCGAGATCAGCTAAATCAGGGATGGGGCACCTGTGGCTCTCCAGATGTTGTTGGATTGCAATGCCCATCATCAGGGGCCATATGCTGTCTGGGGCTGATGGGAGTTGGAGTCTGACAACATCTAGAGGGCCACAGGTACCCAGCCTTTAAACTAAGCCCTTTGTCCTCAACATCTGACTCCCCCAAATACTAAGTACCTTAAACACCCTTTGGTGCTTTCAATCAAAGTTAGAGCGATAGACGGGAAGACTTTTTCCAACCTGGGCGACTGTAGGAGAAACCAGTTTAACACAAATCAGTTATATCTCAATTCAGTTTGAACGGCTTTACACACCCACTCGGCAAAAACAGGTGAGCCCAGGACCAAGGCCGTGACTCAGGGAGTCGCTGGAAGGGAAAAGGGAAGAAGACCAGGAGAAAAAGTAGCAGTAACAGAGATCAAACGACAAGAAAGTAGGGTGACGAAGGTGGGGGGGTTAGAAAATGAAGAAGTTGGGGAGAGGGTCTCTGATGGGGAGGAAAGCAGGGGCTCGGGCCACACAGTCTTACCTTCTTGCTGCTACTGGCTGTCTGAGCAGCACAGGTTCTGAAACTGGCCATTTTGCATACTGTGCCCAAGGGAGGCGGGGAGAAGGAACCACGATGTGCTAAAAAGCACTTCCTGCCTCCCCTCCTCTCCAGAATATGCAAAGCAGCCAGTTGGACCCCACATGCTGCAGCAGCGTCCCAGGAGCAAACAGCTCAAGGGGGAGAAATCCTATTATTTCCAGAGAGTTTACCTCTCTGTGCCTTGGCCTACCTGCAGCTGCGTGTTGAGGTCGTCCCGCTGGGCCGCCAGCGCCTCCTTCTCGCTCTGATACTGCTGCAGCTCTGCCCCCAAGGCTGCCGCCTGATCTCGCATCAGATTCATCTCTTGGGTCTTAGATGTCTGGATCTATAGGGCCAGAGGGAAAGAGAGAGACCTCAGGGCTGGTTGAAGAAGTCACATGATGCCGTGGAACACGCCCCCCTCCAAGCCACACTTGGTGTTCTGAGATTTACAGACCTAGGAATGGCTCCAAAGCGTTGCCCCCGCCCCTGCAAACTCCCAGCCCCACCTCAATGACTGGGTTCACACAACACACTAACCCACGCTCAGTGGTTGAGCATGGGTTGTTGTTGAACCGTGGGCTATGTTGCCTGAACCCAGGGAATTTTCTGTATGCAGCGTGCCTTATTTTTCTCAAACAAGCCACCTTGAGAATCCATGGTGTGTTGTTGGGTTGTTCAGGGTGGTTAACAAGCCACACTGCATGGTTAACAAACCACTCTGAGGAAAATGCCCTGGGCTTAGAGAACAGGCTAACCCACCGTTCAACAAACAACCCACGGTTCAACCACTGTTTTGTGCAAACAGCCCCAAGGCGACACCCAAGAGAGCAATGCCTCCTGCATTTCCTTTACCATTTAGCCTCACTGGAAAACAGGTTCATTGTTAATCAGAGTTTTTAAATCAGTTTCAATTCCTAGTGATGAAAGGGACCCTGGTGAGCATTAACCACAATTAAAGTGGCTGTAGCCATATTCCTTTAGCAATTGGGAGCCAGGGGAAGGGTGGAAACCGGGGGTAATTTACATTCAAGAAGGGAGGAACTAGAGAGAGGGAGTGCATGAATCTGCAGTCTGCTCCTCCTCTCTTAACCATGGTTAGAAATTTGGGAGTCTGCACCAGGCCAAATCAGGTGTTCAAATATAAAAGCCCATAACGTATGAAAAGTCTTTGAGGTGTCAGAAGGTTCTTTGATGTTTTTGAGATTTCTTTTCTGGAGTTCATTCTATATTCCAGAAGGGAGAATTTGCAAAGCAACTTCATTTGGCCTAGGTTTAGGTCGCCGAGGCAGAGGTTTTAGCACCAGCACAGTTTTTAACTGCTTCTCACAAGTCTATTACACAAAGGGAATTCAGAAAGACAGGGCAATTTTCAACTATCCCATTTAAAAAAGCAAAAAAAACCCCAACACTCCCCCCCCAAAAACCCCACCAGAAACAGAAACAGAAAAAGGAAATCAGGAATTCCAAAAGCAGCACCTCTTTGTGGGTTGGAGACATAAGGGGCCATATGCCAACGGTAAGCAGCTTTGTGCCACTGAAAATGCAGAACTCACAATGATTGGTACAGCACTTTTAACAAAGAGAATAGCTCTTGCGCTTATCCTCAACAGCCACCGAAAGAAAGGGCTCTTTTGACCATTTTATGGACATCAGGGTAAGACAAAACAAGAAACCAGAGGCTGGGAAAAGGAGACTCTCCTGCATCCGCTCTGCAAGGTCAGGCTTGCTTTCCCCAAAGATGCTTGAACATAGTTACGTTGCCTGCATCTGTCCAGCGACGTCACCCAAGTCTGCATTATACCCTCCCCTGCCAATGTACGTATCCCTATTCTCCTAAGCCAAGGCACTGGGAGGAGCCAGATGTGTACTGTAGCATGCATTACAGTGACACACTTTCCTATTTTGAACTTACTTTGTGGCAGGCTTGCTGAATAGGTTGGCCAACACTGTCCTAAAGGATCTCAGGTATGTGCCTTAGGCTAGGGTGAGGAAGCTGGAGGCCAAATTTAACACCCTGAACCTTTCCATCTGCCTCTGCAGCATAGCCCCTGACCTTCAAAGACCCACATACACACAGCCTGCTATGATGCCACTCCAGCCCCTTTCTCCCAAGCTGAGACGAAGGCCTAAAGGGCTCTTTAAGCTCCTCTCTGGCAGGGTGGACAGCACCAGAGGCTGGGGCAAAACCCTCCAGGGGGTGGGCAACTTGTGGCCCTCTAGATGTTTTGGCCTATAACTCCCATCAGCCGTAGCCGGCATAGCCAATGGTGAGGGATGATGGGAGTTCAAGGCCAAAATATGTGGAGGATCACAAGTTGCCTTAAGCACTTCACAAAATGCAAAAAGAGAATGCATTCTCAAACGTGCTAAAGGGAAACGTCTGCATTTGACCCCAAAACATTTCAGAGACAAAAGCTCCTTCATCAGGGGCAATCTTTTTTTCTTTTTTCTTTTGACTCGTCAGGGACAATCTTATAAAATGAAAAAAGCTGAAAACAAGCTAAGCCAGTTTATGAAGGTAGTGGCTATCTTTCATAAATTATCAAGGCCCTGGGGTCAAATAAGGAAGTGTCCCTTTGGCACCTTTGAGAATAAGTTCGCTTTTTGCATTTCGGTCAGTCAGCTCTCTTCAGGTATTTGTCAGCCTGCTTTAAGCACGTCAGCCGTCACATAAGAAGAGCCCTGCTGGATCAGACCAAGGGCCCATTTAGTCCAGCAGTCTGTTCACACAGCGGCCAACCAGACACCCATGGGAAGCCCACAAGCAGGACATGAATGGAAGCAAGCAGGACCTAAATGCAGGGCACTGTTGCTGTTCATGCCATGAAGTGTGCATTTGTGAGCGCTTGCATGGGCTCGCAAGTGCGGGGGCTGAAGACTCCTTTGCCTTAATCTTGGCTTGTGTGGGGATTAATCCGAGCCAATGTTACTGTCCCTTCAGCCCACGCTCAGCTGAAAATATGACACACACACAGAAAAAACAGGCTAAGGCTTGACCATCCTGGTTTCCACCGCCACCACCCTCTACCGCCCTCTGAGCCCTTTGCTCCCACGGAGGAGGGCTCTGTACCTGTTCTAATGCTGCCAGGTTGGTTCTCAGAGCATCGTTCTCAGACAGAATGGTCTCAACCTGCTCCTGGCTCTCCGCACTTTGGCAGGCAACCTGATGCCCCACAAGGCCGAGGACGAGCGAAGGGTCCAGACAGAAAGGACCAGAGGGGACAAAGCAGGAGAGAAAGGAGAGAGAAAAGATTAAAAATACAGAGCAGAACACAAGAGGAGGAGGCAACACCGGGCTAAGGAGTTTTTCAGGAAAAGCAGGGCTCATTCGCTTGGGAATTGAGTTCTAAAAAATTGAAATGAATAGCAATTAAAAAAAAGAAAGACTAATGAAACAAAGCATGTTTTATTTACACAGTTATTAAGACACGCCACGCTTATTAAAGACTCAAAATAAGGACAGACTGTATCTGTGGAGGAGGGTTGAGAAATGCAAATTAAGACTAGCGAGGGGAAGTGCCTTAGGACGACTGAGGCGGCCTGAGGAAAGAAACGTGGAAGACAAACAGGTAGGAGAACAATCGCTGAATGTCAGGGCTCTGAAAGCAGCGGTGCATCCAGGACGGGCCTTTGGGGTGGGAGTTAAGGGCCCCGCTGAGCAAATGGGTCCCAAAAGTAACAAGGCTGGCTTATCCTATTTTGAAGTGAAGTAATCTACTGAAGTGAGGCAGCCCAGTACCATATTTTTGAAGTGAAGTAATTACCATCGAAAGAGGGACCCCATTAAGTCCAGAGTCTAAAACAACCTAGCTGCGTCACTGGCCTGAAAGTCATACAGATAAACCGCCGGGCCTTGAGCTGGGCCCCTCCACACACAAATTCACCCGTGTCGCCTATGGCTCTCTAGAACTCAGACAGAGTGAGAACAGCGGAAGACCTGGATGTTAAAACAAGAACCCCATGATCAGACTGAGGCCACAGGCTAACAACCTAAGTAGTTAGGATTATGTGATGCTCAGGCCCCAAAGCCACTGTCAGGCCCAGAAGAGGTAGGAAAGTGGGCCATGATTGGCAGGTTTAAACAGGACAGGCCAAACAAAAAGCCGTGGAATTTATGCTTTCCGCTGATCAATGGTGCTGAGCTTCCTGACTGCTCTATTCCAGATTCCAACTCAACCCCTCACTAGCAGGGTCCTGGTGTTTTACAAGAACAAATTATCCAAGTTCTGGTTCCTGGCACAGCCACTCAGTGGCCTGACCCTGACACACAGTGAACAAAGAGCCCCCACTTCTGTATATTTTAAAGCAAGGGTGCAGAAGACCAAGCCTGGGGACCAAATCCAACCTGCTGGGGTCCCCAATCTGGTCCTCTTGAATTTCCCAGATGGCCACACCCCCTTATCCTAGTCCCACCCCTTTCCCCCTCCCCCACCCACTGATCATTTGGTGGCTTCCTGGCTTTTGTGCAGTTCCCCACCCACTTGAGAGAGGCTGGGATGCCTCTCTCAAGTTTTAATAACTGGCAGTAAGAGCTTTAAGCTAAAAGATGCTGGTATTTTTTGTATTTTTGGCCCCGCCCCTTTGCCTCTAGCCCCACCCACCATTGGAATGCAGCCCCCAAGAGCTTCTCCAAGATGGAATACGCCCTCAGACTGGAAGAGGTTCTGCACCCCGTTTCAAAGGAAAAGTTTAAAAAAAAATAGTCCAGATGGCTCAAGCAAGCAAGCCAATCTCTATACTCTTGGGAACGCAGAAAATCTCCAGGTTATTACTGTGCCTGTCTGATCAGGGAGTGGTTCGAGAAAACCCGTTAAGGTCCTTCTCTAATACGACAGTTAACTTGGCTTCAGGTATGAAGAAAAGCCCATCTGCCTAGCCTATCAGAACAAAAGTCTCTTTAGCCTCTACCTCACACAAGCTCATATTCAGGGCTAGGAAACTTAGGAGCCAATCCACCTCAGGAATTTAGGAACCTGGGAGTTTTCACAGGTCACATCCAAAGCTGTGTGTTCCTTGATCCTGCAGCATGCCACACACAGAGAGAGAAATGGATGCCACACACAGAGAGAGAAATGGATGCAGAATTCAGCATCCTGAGAAAACACAGCTTTCATTTAAATATATAGATGTCCTTAAGATTGTGAAACTTGGCTTGGAAAAGTGTATGGGAAAAACCTTGTGAAATCGCAAGCGCGGGAGCATAGAGATTTCCCAGGGATAGGGTAGTCCCGGCGCCAGTGATTGACAAAGTTGGGCATAAGCCAAGGCACACACACCAGGAAGGACCACCACTGGTGGGAAGGAACCAAGCACCCAACCCCAGCATCTGAGGTGGACCAATTTGCAGAAATGATTCCAGTTACAGAACTCAGCTTTTTTCGACACAGGATCTGGATTATAGCTTTTAGTGCACAACATGTAAAGCTCAGCTCATAACTCAAACGAATGGGGAGACACACATAGATAACACTTTTGGTGGGAGGAGTAAGGAAGGAACTATTCTTAATTCCACTGAGACTCAAGATTTTTTTTATTAAAAAACCAGATATTCTCAATATATCAGGCCTTCTTTGAATTCTTTGCTCCCACGTTTGATACTTTTTACATCTTCTGATCTCAATTTTGGAATGTGTAGAATGCAACCACGAAAACAACAGGCGTTCTGATTTTTTAAAAAAGTCAACGCGACACGTGTATTTCGAAGAGGAACTGAGATGCAGAAGACAGGATGTCAACGGATAGTACAGGAAATCCCCCCCAAAGGATTTACAGATCAGCAATCGGCAACCAAAAGCAACGTGAAACCGCAACATTTAAGAGACAACCCCCTCCCCCTACGTGAATCAATTCAGCTAGCCCAGTTCACAGGTTGATTTGACATATTTATACTCCATCTTTTAGGATAACTGTTTACAAGGCAAGACACAAACCTTTTAAATAGTAAGAGCGCAATCCTAAACCTTCAGCCCCTAGATGCTGACGGCTGGAGGAATTTAGGATGGCAGGCAGGGAGGGAGGGATTTTCTTAAATCTGTTCTGTTTCGCGGACTGCCAGGTGTCTGTTGTTCCATCCATCCATCCTTTCCCAACCCCCAGAATTCCATTCTACTTGCGCTAATGCGCACTGTCGCTAGTGCACTAATTTGCATTAGATAATTAGTGTTCATGCGCATTAACTAATGCGGGTTAGCGTATTTGTGCAAGATGGTATGCTGCAGCATCGGCAGGTCGGATCCATAGAAATCTGAACTCATTTGATTCCGTTGCAAAGTTCTCCAACATCCCTAAGGGCAGGTAAGTCGCTCTCTGATGGCAGAGAGAAGTGCCAGGGGTGGGTGGGGCTTGGCTGCAGTGGAGGCCCCCGATGTGCCTGTGCAGCTGTGTGCCGAGGCAGTGGTAGCAGGCATCAAACCCCAAAATGGGGCATTCGGTGGGCGGGGAGGAGCTGGCTTTGAGTCTGCTGGATCCAAAGCTGCTCTGGCCCCAACAGCTACACCAGCACTGAAGTTGCTGCAGCCAATTCCGCCCACTCCTACCCTCTGCTTTCAAAAGGAGAGCAAGTGTAAATATACGGCTTCCCCAGGCTATGTTCCCGCTTTTGCCCAGGCCAGCTCAGGCAAGCAGATCTGTCTCGAGCTCCCCAGCGCTCCCACTCAGAGCTGCTCTGCTCAAGATCGCATAATCAGTAAAAAAAACAAAAACTAAAATTGCAATGCAACCGAAACATCACCGCTCAGCTAAAAAGTTCCCTTGAAAATCACATACCAGCACATCCAGGTTTAAAATTAATCATGAAACAGAAGCGTTTTCAGAGCACAGTTCAACGCATAACGAGAGGTGGGCGGGGGTGGTGGGCTTGCCAGGTTTCCCCAGGGCAAGAGACTCAGAGTCTGCCTGCCATTGCAGAAAAGGCCCTTCCAGAGCACAAAGTTTGAATTGGACAAATCACTCCGTGCCTCTCTCTGCATGAAGAATTTCAGCTGGGGGCACAGGGAGGCAGGAGATAGTGCTGTGGCCCCTCCGCCGTGGGAGAATCCCTCCTCGAAACCAGTATTTCTACTACAGGGTATGGTTTAAATTTGTATTTTTGATCTGTATTAATCTCTGCTGCTTGGTTTTTATCCTGGTTGCGTTTTCTATATTGTATGTTATTTTGTGTTTTTAGATTGTGGTTGGTTTTATATTTCTTAAAATGATTTCATGGTTTTAATTTTTGAGAACCGCCCAGAGAGCTTCAGCTATAGGGCGGTATAAAAATGCAATCAATCAATCAATCAATCAATCAATCAATCAATATGGCTCTGACCAGACACTGCATTAAGATTCTTGCATCATCAAGGGCTGAGCCTGAAGGGAAGGCCAGGGAATGATGGGGTTGGAAGGGGAAGGTGGGCAAGGGAGAGGTACACAGCAGCAAGTGGTGAATGAGAAGCCGAAGGACGAAAAGATGAGGAGGAGGGAAGCAATGAAGCTCAAGACTTAATTCCCACAAAAACAGCCAATGAGGCATTTTTTGTATGTAAACTGCTTGAGATTTTATTATACTAAAAAGTATATGAATAATATTTTTCAAATCAATCAATTAAAAAAACTGTTCCTCGGCTATACCACTTCAGGTGGGGAACAGATGAGCGAACGCTCACCCATACAGAAATTACTCCCTGCACATAGAAAACTAGATTGCCAAGAAAGAGAAGAGCTTGAGCAGAGCCTTCCCCCGATATGCTAGCTTTCTGTGTGCAAGGAATGGTTCCCGTGCAACCCCTTCTCCAGCAGTCTGAAGTTTTTCCCATGTCACCAGTTGTTTGAGTGAAATAAGACAACAAGGTGCACAAAAGGAATTAAGAGTCTGGACAGAACATCCTCATATCACAAAAGAGGCTGGGAGATCATCAGGAACATCAATTTTGGAGAGAGCGCCAGTGTGATCTTGGCACATCTTTGCAGTTAAAGCTAGGGTGACCATATGGAAAGGAGGACGGGGCTCCTGTATCTTTAACGATTGCCTAGAAAAGGGAATTTCAGCAGGTGTCATTGGTAAGCATGCAGCACCTGGTGACATTCCCTCTTCATCTTAACAGTTAAAGCTGCCAGAGCCCTGCCTTCCTTTGTATCTGGTCACTCTAGTATAGCTCCTGCAGCTTGAACTGTTGTGATGAAGAGGGAATTTCACCAGGTGCTGCATGCGTACAAAGGACACCTGCTGAAATTCCCTTTTCAAGACAACTGTTAAAAATGTAGGAGCCCTGTCCTCCTTTCCATATGGTCACCCTAGTTAAAGTAGAGTGGGGGGGGGGGGCGGAGAGAGACAGAGAGAGAGAGAGAGAGAGAGAAAGAAACATCCACTAAGAGATATATGTATTTCATGTCCTCTAACTTGGGATTAGTTGATAGCAAACAGCCTCATTTATTTATGCATTGCTGTTTCCCTGATTACACAACACGTCAAAGACAGAAGTTCACTGCGTTGACGTTGAATGTTCCAATTTGCATCAACTTTTAATCACCTGAGATTGGAGAAAAACAGTGCTGAAACTGCCTCAACAATCCTCAGGGCGGAAAGCTCTTCCTGCCTTTTATAAAAACCTGAAAGTTTCTAGTCCTTATGTGTGAAGGTGCGCTTGGAACTGTGGGAGCAATGCCTCCTGGAATCTCAAAAGCCAGAGGAACGGCTGAATAAAGGGTGGAGTTGTCTTTGTCCATTGCAATGAAAGCAAAACCAGAATGATAGAAAATAGAAGATACGCAAGCACAGGTCACAGAATTCCACTTTTCTTGGTTTGCTTCCTTGTAAAAAACAACTTTGGAGTTCATACAGCCTGGGGCCGTAAGGCAACATCCACATTCAAACAGAGAGATGAAATACCTCACACAGAAAGACGCATATCTTGCCTTTACATCATAGCTTGATACAGGCCAGAGTTTCTCAAGGAAGTGGGGAGCAGGAAGGGGCAACTCACTTGGTCCTGTAGAGCTTGCAGGGCCACTTCATGCTCTTTCCGACGGTTTTGCAGTTGGTCCTTTAATTCTGAGCAGCCCTGCGAAGGAAGGAAGGGACACATTTATTACAGAGTAGGATTCAAGGGGAAGATTTCACAGCGCACTCCCCTCCAACAGGGATGTTTCGCCATAGAGAAGATCAGAACTGGTCAGTGGGGAACTACCTCGGAACTAAGATACAGAGCATGGATGGTAGATCCTATCTTTTCTTTTTCAAAAAAGCTGTCTCACCCTCTAGGTCAGTGGTCTTCAACCTGTGGGTTGCAAGATCATTCCAGATGAGTTTTGGCAAAGCTGTTGCCACCATGTTGGGCAATTGTGAAACTGTAAAAGTGGGATCCATGTTGCAGGTTGGGAGTCTGAGGTGGATCCCGCGTCTGGACCAGTTGAAGACCACTGCTCTAGGTAACAATGTGCCTGTTATCATTGGACACATCTATGCTGCATCCAATTTAAGCGTTGTGGCTTCCCCCCCAAGGAATTCTGGGAACTGTAGTTTTCTCAGGTGCTAAAAATTACCCGCTGGAGAACCTCAGTTCCCTCATGGAACTACACTTCTCAGACTTCCTTGGAAAAAGCTGTGGCAGTTCACTACAGCAACACAGACATGCCTTGAACCATGCTGGGCTACGATTATTCCCATTGTACAGATGATAGAGAACTGAGGCTGGAGAGAGAGGGGTGAGGAGCTGAGCTCTAAACCAAGGGCTCTCATGTGATCAAACCGAAGACTCAATCAAGAGAATTTCCTGTTGGAGGGACAAAGTTCCTGGACTTCATTTCTGACCCATAAGAACCAAGCCAGTTTGCCCATGTCCTGAACATGGCTCAAACAGGGAATCAGAACCTTTAAAAAAAGTGAAAGGTGACACCTACCTGGTTTGCTGTCTGCAGCTCCTGCTGTAGCTTCTGGTTGCGGACATGCAGGGATTTGAGCTCCTCCTCCTTCCGCTGCTGGATCTCTTCGATTTTGGTCCTGAAAGGTGGGAGCAAAGGCTTGTTTACAGAGTGGGGACACCAAGGTGAGGTACCCCCAATTCTCTCCTAGGCCTCCCTTATCCTTAAACCTCGGCACTGCAGCCTGGTTATTCTCACAGCTTTCAAGCTCCCAACTGCCTTCGTTCCGGCCCAGTCAGGCCCGAGATGCAGCTCACTCTGAGCCATCAACTGGTCTGCTCAGCTGAATTCTGCATCAAGCAAAGTTTGGGGTCAGTGCCTAGGCTGAAACATGAGGTCTCCAGCTCCGTACCTGCTGTCATTGTAGAGCGCTTCCTTTTCCGTCTGAAGCCGCAGAAAGCTAAGAGGAGGAAACGAGGCATGAGGAAAGTCAAACACACGATCCCAAATCCCAAAATCTGTGACCAGATCACATAATGCAATTTAACTGCATGGTCACATATTGGCTCAGTTCGGACAACACGTTAGTCAATGCAGTGTGAAAACTCCACTCAACGGTTGAGTTTTTAGGGGGCACTCCCTACACAACATGTTCTAACTCCACCATTGTGTGAGTGTGGGCTATCATGGAGTCGAATAAAATCCATTGCAACATTTGATTGACAGTTACTCTGCCCTTTCTCCTACCCGGTTCTCCCGATGGTATCCCAACATCCATTGCTGCAAAAAAAACAATCCCAGTGGATCTCCTAGAGCGGCACTCGCTCCTTTCACCACTCTTGCCAGGGAACTCTGTAGCCAGTGGGAAAAGTTCACTCAACAAAACAAAAAACTCCACAGAGCCCTCCACACAACACCCAACACAATGGTTGTGCAGGAACTCTCCTCTGCGCAGCGTGGATATTCTGCGTGGAGTGTTTCCCAAAAAGAACTCCACTGTTGCGTGGAGCTTTCCTGCCAGACAACACGTTTCTCAACTGTGGTGTAAAAACTCCACCGTGGAGTTCTCAAACCACCATTGACTACAGTATTGTCCGAACTGAGACATGGGCTGATTTTGCATTAATTCATTCTGCTCCCCAAGGCTGAAGATTTCAAAGCATTCAAAAAGCCCATCTTGGCCCCCTGTTCCTATATGCTGACAGATGAAAACAGAAAGACATTTGTAACATGATATTTGATTCTCCCACACACTTTAAACTGGTCTTGTTTATTATAGGTGGGAGGAAGGAGGAAGAACAGACCTGCCATCCTGTTCCATTCCTCCCTGGCCTCACATCCCTTTCCTTCCACCACTTTTGGTTCCTGGTTCTCTCCTCGGCTGAGAGCGCCACAGAGCTCCTTCGCCCTTCCTCTACTTCCTTCTTAACCTGTGATATGCAGCTTCCTGGCTACACCAGCTTCCTGCTTCTCTTGCCTTGCTCATTTGCAGGCCCTTACTCACAACCAGGTCACCACCCAGCTCAAGGAAACTGGCTCTGCAGTCTGTGGGGTGGGGCTGCGGCTTCCCCCGTGGCTCTCTTTGTCACCTAGCATCCCATCCCCTTTTGCCATATACCCCATTTCCTTATCTATGGGCTCCTGCCAGGCGGGGGGGGGGGCCCTCTGAACCACCACAGCAGGGATTGGTGGTTTTCTATAAGATGGCTTGGTCAAACATTTCTTCATAAAAGTCTACTAAGTCATGAGGACCAGCAACTTGCTTTTTATATATATATATAAAAAAATGTAAAACAGTTGCAGCATGCCAGATCCCAAAAGTACCTAGAATGGATACAGCCTGGCCTGTACACCCTCCCGGGGTGTTAATACCCCATTACAAGAGCCACATTTCTTATCTGAATAAGGTAGGAAGTCGAGCCTACTAGTAAAAAACAAATCCCATTCTCGGCCCGAGCGGAGTCCGTTTCCCTCCTCAGACTTACCTCTCCTGTTTCTTCTTCAGCTTCTCTGCAAGCTGCACGGGAGAGAATGGGCTGTGAGTTCCCACTGGCAACAGCAATTGCCCCTCAAACTTGCCCCGCCACCCTCCTTGCCCACACATCCAAACCTCTCCTTACCTTGCCGAGTTCTTGCTGCAGACGGGATGTCTCTGTCGTCTTGGAGGCCTACAGGAGGGGGAAGCGGAGACAAGCCAAAATGTCTCTCCCAAGTGTCCAAAGGGCTTCGCATGCATTCTCTCAGAAATTATTTCAATCCTATCTCCACCAGGCAGGACTATAAGGTAAAAACTGGAGATTTTTTTTTCTGTCGCAGTGGAAAGACAAGAGAAAGCCATAGCTTGTGGTCTCCCACTGCCAAGAAACTGGGGTTGACTTGGGCCCGACACCAGGGGGTTCCTTTTCCCCATTCAAATGGCTAACACTCACTGCTGGAACAGTGTGAACAAAAGCAAAACCACACACACACACACACACACGCCCCGTACAGGACTTGGGGATAGAGAATTGTGAGCAGTACCTATCGCTTATTGAAAGGGATGCCCCTTCCTTCAGGGGATCCCTCCATGAACCTACTCTCTCCAATGACTCCTTGCCCAGCTTAATGGTGGCTATTTTACTAGTAACAATTACAAAATGTACAGCAATGTTCCTATTGTAGGCACTCCGTATACCAGGGGTGGGCAGCTTGCGGCCCTCCAGATTTTTTGGGGCCTACAACTCCTATCATCCCTCACCATTGGCTATGCTGGCAAGGGCTGATGGGAGTTGTAGGCCAAAATATCTGGAGGGCCAGAGGTTGCCCTCCCCGGCCATATACATTCTCCACAGACCTTGCCACAACTCTGTGCAGTAGTAGGCCAAGATTTTCACCTCCATATTACCAGTGGGGGATTAAGAGTGAGAGAATAGCAGCTTGCCTACGGCCATGTGAGGAGTTCACAGTCCGGTTAAGATTCTGAATGGGGGAAACTTCCTGGCTCAACGCTCATCCTCTGAACCACTGTGCCAGACTAGCTCTCTGACAGAGTGCAGCCCCAGAGCCGATTGTCCTGTCACTATGAGAACAATGGTGAGGACCCCCACCCTGCCCCCAGTCACAGGAAACAATATTGCTGGGCAACACCAACACATTCCTTGGTTCTACGAGAAGCAGCCGTCACAAAAGAGCTGAGTAGGGAGGAGGCCATGAGTGCCAGCTGGGAAGGGGCCATCGGAGGGCCTGAGCAGCCTTCCCCAACTTGGTGCCCTCCAGAGGTTTTGGACTTCAACTATCATCAGTCCCATCCAGCACAACAAATGGCCAGGAATTCTGGGGGTTGGACATCTGAAGAGCGCCAGGTTGGAGAAGGCAGGGCCAGAGGCCACATGGCCACAAGCAGCTCCCCTGAAGCTCAGCTGTTTGTGGAAGCTTAGGGAGAGAGGAAGTGGAGGGCAAGGAAGAGATAGAAAGGAGGATGCCGGTCAGCCGCTTTCCTCAGACTGCCTGAGCAGGAGGCCTGGGCCTAAAACCCAACGCTCCCAATTGAGCCCTGCCCGGCTCCCACACGCGCCCTCAGGAAGGTTTCTAGGAACAGAATTTGCATGTCATTTGCATTCAAAATGGGATGCAAAACCACCCCCACTGCACACACACATGCCCGCACACACGCTCTCCCTCCAAGCTGCAGTTGACTGCCTGAGGCCACCAGTCCCGGCTAGCTGCCAACGCTCCCGGGAGAAGCGCAGCCCCCAAGGCAGCTCTCCTCTCACCTCCAGGCTCTGCAGCTGCTCCTTCAGGAGGATTTTCTCCTCCCGCTCTGTCTGCCACTTCAGCTCCACCTCCGACAGCAGCTGCTGGGAGGGGCTGCTGCCGTCAGACGCCTGGGGCGCCGGTTCCTCCGGCCCGGCTGGGTTAGGTTCCACGGAGCCGTTGCTCTTCCCGCCACCTTGATTCTCCGCCTGCCGGGACACTTCCTTCTCATAGCGCTCCTGTAAAGCTGGGGAACAAGCGTCAGTCACTCCCAACTGACCGGGGGCTTTTCCAAATGCTTGTAAAATCAGAGGGGGTGGAGAGAGACCACGGGAGATCTACTTTCTGCCCTCCAACCTGCAGTAAACCCAAACCCGGGTCCCCAGAGGCCGATCCCCATCTCTACCAACAGTAGTCATGATTTCAGTCATGATTTTAAGCCTCTGCCGAGCACTTCACCACGGTCGCTTTATTTGCGCCTGCAGGGCCAAGAAAGGCTACCTGACTCAAGGCCCTCCAAAGCAACCGTGATAAGGACCTGAACTCCCACAAAAGCTCAACGTTATTCCTCAAGGCCTGGTGGGGAGGAGGGATACACGTCACTCTTCGTTTTTTACGTGGCCTTTCTTTGAGAGCCACGGCCACCTAAAGTGGCATCAAGAATTGCTCCCCAGAAGCCACTTGAGTCTCCCTGATTTCAGCCTCCCAGCAGCCCCTAGAAAAGGAAGCAGGAAAAGGCTGTTGCCAGGCTGGGAATCAGGCCCTAAAGAGGCTCGCCTGGCACCTAAGTTATACTCTTCCCGATGCAAGGGGAAGACCTCTTTATTTTGCCAGTATTTTAACATTTTACCATTCTAGTAAAAGGAAGCCAGATTCCGGCTGGACATCAGGAAAAACTTCCTGACTGATAGAGCGGTACGACAATGGAACCAAAGACCTAGGGAGGCGGTGGGCTCTCCCACACTAGAGGCCTTCAAGAGGCAGCTGGACAGACATCTGTCATGTATACTTTAAGGTGGATTCCTGCATTGAGCAGGGGGTTGGACTTGATGGCCTTAAAGGTCCCTTCCAACTCAACCGTTCTATGATTCTTTTAACTATGCTATTTTAAATGTGTATTTTAAATCTCTGCATTGCTGCTCAGTTTTATTCTGACTGTACTTTTATATTGTGGTTAAAGTTTTATACTTTAAGTTGTACTTTATGGTTTTAATTTTCGTGAACCGGCTACTGGGCGGTATAGAAATGTAATATATAAATAAGTTAAGACATTTCTGCTGCTCTTGGCTTTGCTCGGCTTTGACCCTCCCTCAACCCGTCCTTCTTCTGTATTCAGCCTGGCTTGATGGCATGTTCCCAGCTCATTGGCTCTAGGCTTCCCTTCCTATCCAGTTCCACCACCTGCACATAGCCCTGAACATGTGCAATGCGACGTTGGCACAGTGCAACATGGGTGGGGCTGCGATGGCCGTGGCAGTGTGGCCATAGGCAAAGAGCTCTTCCAGCCGTTGCTCGTCTGGGACAACTCTTCCATCTGTATAGCCTCTATGGCAGGGTGCAGAACCGTTTTCAGCCCAGGGGCCGAAATCCATCTCGGAGAAGCCCTCGGGGGCTGCATTCCAGAGGTGGGCGGGGCAAAAGGAGGATGGACCAAAATACCAGCCTATGTTAGTTTAAAGCTCTCATTGCCAGTAACTAATCTTTGGGAGGGACATTTCAACCTTTTAAAATGGGGGTTGGGGGGGGAACTATATAAAAACTGGGAAACCACCCAACAACTGGTGGTCAGGGGAAAGGGGGTGGGGCCATCTGGGGAAATTCAAAAGGCTGGATTGGAATCCCAGCCGGGCCAGATTTGACCCTTGGGCCCGAGGTTCTGCACCCCTGTGATAGACAAAGACCTCTCCCTACAAGTGCTTGTCCAGAACAACGGTTGCACTTGCACATGGGTTCCAACAGGTATCCTCTACGGTGCCCCCCTCTTCGATCATCTTCCCCCATTCCCTGGGCTTCCCTGTTTTTAATCCGAGTTCAATTCCACCAAAGCTAGTACCTGCCATGTTCTTCTGCAGCGCTGAGTTTTCCGCCTGCAGCCTCAACAGCTCCCCATCCACAGGGCTGGCTGTGGATGCCCCTTCAGTGGCAGGGGATGCCTCCCCTTCCCGGAGACTCTTGTTCTCTTTCTCCAGCAGCTCGATCTGGGAGCACAGCTGGATTAGAGAGACCAGAGGGTTACTTTTCAGCATCAGCAGCCTTCCATCCCAATTCACAAACTTGGAGAGAAACAGAATTGGGGGGGGAGGGGGAGGGAGATCCACCAGGGCAGAAACGGGCACCCAGATCTTCCAAGCAACGCCTACCTGCACCCCTCCAAAAAGCAGCCATGAGCGACTGCTCTGTTCCAACACCTCCGGTGCACTCTTGTTCTTGTGGTTGTTCTTTGGAGGGGTGCAGGCAAGGGGTGCCAGCCTCCCTCCCTATGCAACGTTTCTAACTTTATACAGCTGGAAGCGACCCAACGATGACATGAAATTCCTGGGAGTACGATCCTGCCCCCATTATCCAAACCACAACCAGCACACAGAGAGCAGAAAAGAATTTTGCAACACTATCTGGATCACTCAGCCTACGTACTCCTGGGGGTTGGCAAGGGAAAACCCTTGCCGCGATGTTATTGGCCAATCAAATTGCCCAGCTGAGGTGGGAGGAACAAAGACCGTTTCAGAAGCCCCCCAAAAGCCAAAGAACAGGTTACATACGAAGCCTGAAGGCCGGCCCTCTTCCACACCCAACCCGTTCTATATCTAGTCCTTCATTTTGCCTAGCTCTGATGCCCCAGAACAAAAAGGGTAGGGAAAAATAAGATCTTGCCCAGGTGGGGTGGGGGGGAGAAGAGATCCCTCTGTGACCATAGCTGAGGGTGCCAGATTAACGAGATGATGTCATATATGCAAGCTGGCCTGCTCTGGCCCTAACACAGGGCAGTACTTGCGCTCCCACGCCCATCCTCTGGAGACCACATTAGAACTCTGTGCGGCTCATCAGAAGCTGCCCTCCGCCAAAAGCCACACAAAGCCACACAGCGCCATCTAGCAGGCCCCTCGTGCCACTGCGGCAGCATCTCCAGCAAGCCCGGTACCTTGGAGAGCTCCTGCATGAGGGTGCTGTTTTGCAGCCTGAAGTCGTCCTCCTGGCTGTGCAGTTTCCCCTGGAGCATTTCATTTTCACTCAGCAAGGCGTCCACCTCCTGTGTGGGGTAGGGGGAGAGAGAGAGTGATCAACCAATGCTGCGCAAGAAGGCACATCATCCCTGCAGGTTCACCCTCCCTCCACCTGGGGGCAGCACCCAAACCACACGCAGCTCAGAGCTCCTTTGCCTTTCTCTCAACAATACTAGGAAATGGTCTCCCTTGCTAGCCTTCCTGGCTTTTACCTACGAAGATACAGGGCCCTTTGGCAAGTGGTACTTTTGTTGCAGATGGAGAGCCAGTAGTGATGGGGCGGGTAGGAGAGATACTGGATTGGGAGGAGCAGGTAGAACAGAGCTCCCTTCTACATTCAGTGCAAGGGTGCAGAATCCCTGTCCCTGCAAAGTTCCCCAAACGGCTCGCCTGGCTTCCTTGAAAGGCCATGCTCCTTCCCCCCCCCCCCAGGGCTTTTGTGCTGTTTTTCACCCATTCTAAAAGGTTGAAATGCCCCTAAGGCTAAGTTAGTAGCAGGGAGAGCTTTATGCTACAATACGCTGGCATTTTTAGCCCTTGTCCCATTGGCCTTTGGGGCCCACCAACCATGGGAATATGGCCCCCCAGTGGAAGTTGGTCCAGGGGCTGAGAAAGGCTCAACACCCTTGCTTTAGCGGGAGAGGTTTTCCTACCCCATGGGTACCATCGTCAGGCCCCACTTCTTTTCTTCGGCTAGCACTTGCAAAGCATCATTACACAAAACTCACGGTGGTGCTGCTTCCTGAATCTTCAAATAGACCACAGGCTGCCTTACGCGTTGGGGCGATCTGGAGTGGGAAGCGGCTGGGTTGGGAATCCGGTTTGGGGGAGACCACCTGGGATGGTCGATACTCCCCGGGTGCGGGGAGATGGCGCAACAGCTGGGAAAAGGCCTCGTAGGCAGGGAGGAGATGGGGAAGTGAGGGAGGTGACGGAGGCAAGGGTGGGAGAGATGGTATGGACCGAGGCAGGAGGGGAATTGGGAGCAAACACAAGAAGTCTTACCTGAGCCTTTTTGCTCTTACTCAGAGCCTGGGAAAGAAAGACACTCGTTAATAATGACCCAATTTGGGGCGGGTGGAGTGTGGGGAGGAAGAGCCCAGTTATCCTTATACCCCCAGTGTTGGCTGTATCTAAGGGCTCCTTTCTTATGATCCTGACTGTTGGATCTTGTGGTTCTCTTGAAACCTGACAGGGATGTAAAATCCATCCCTCATACTGCCGTCTGAATTCTCCAACGTGTCAAAGCCTAACACCTTCATCCATTTCCTTTTCCCCGATTCTGTCCTTGCAACTCTTAAGGTGAGGAATAGGGACGTATCGGGAAAGGGATGCATGGTTATTGCCCAGCACCTTGTTCGAGAAGTTGCTGAATCTCAATTCAAGAAGAGCCAAGGCAGATCTGGCACCGCCTCAGCTTTGAACTCTCAATGGTAGGAGGTCAATCATTTCCAGGACAAGAGGGCACCTCCTGTTGCCCAGTAGGTTAGACTCCATGATTCCACCACTACCTCAAAAAAGAGGAGGTACACTATTCAACCAATCAACACCCACCCACCCACCTGGATCCTGCTCCACAAAAGAAAATCGCTTTACCTTCTGCGCCTTGGAAAATTCCTTATCCAAATAGGTCACCCGTTGCCGAAGACCATTTAATTCTAAAAACAAAGGGGTGAGAACTGAGAAAATATTTTAGAAGTCGGGGCATCCTTCTTCTGCAATTCTATGCATGTAGAACAGGATGCGAAATCTGGTACCTGACACACAACTCTTGAGAATCTCAAGTTTGTGTATATATATATATATATATATATATATAAGTGTCTAGCCCTCTTGGCACCATCTCTGCCTAAAGCAATAATGTTTAAGAAGCAGAGTGCAAGGAGAGGGATTTACTCCACATAGGAAATGACAGGTAGTCCATAGGCTTTGAGGACTGTCACAGCAACACGCACACATCCAAACAAGACTGTCAGGAAGGTGTCTGTCAAGATAAGAGGAGCAAAAAGACTCTAGGCCAGAGGTGGGTAGAAGGCAGATCTCCAGGTGTTTGGGACTTCAATTCCCAGAAGCCCTTGTCACCATGGCCAATAGTCAGGCATGCTGGGAGTTGAAGTCTTACATAGAGTAGACCTTTTGAAATGACTAGGGCTTATATTAGTCATGGCTAACTTAATTCTAATTCATTTCAATGGGTCTACTCTACATTGGACTAACACTGGATACTACCTGAAGTCCAAAATATCTGAAGATCTACTTTTGGCCAACCCCTGCTCTAAGCCTTCTGAACGTGCAGAGAGAGCACAGTCACATTAAAGGAGGAAGAGAGAAGCAGCCAGGAGAGGGACGAAGGACAGAAGAGGATGTCAGTGAACAATGGCCACGGTGAAATCCCAAGTACAAAGCTAGAGAGGTTTACTCTGGGGGGTGGAGAAAATGATAGACGTTTTGCAACCCCTCGCTCCGAGGATCAGAGCAGGCGATTGGCATGCCCCGGGACTTTGCAGGAATGATTCCGCTTTTGCAAGTCATGAGGAGGGGCAAGGCGCTAAACAGGGCACTGTGGCCCCCAGTCCTTTAACCACAGGAAAGCTGCTTTGGCAACCTGCCTGGCTAAAATTTCATCAGATCAGATATTGCCCATGCACTTTCAAGCATTTCTTCACAACTGCATGGACTAGAAAGCTGGTTTCGGTTTTTCAATGAAAGCAGAATTCTATCACGTTCTGAGCTCATTTGTTGCGCTCCAGCAAAACCACAGCATAGAGGTAGCTTTGCATGTACTTCCACCGCCACTCCCACCCATGGCTTCCTCCCCCCCTCCCCCCACTACCATTCCTTTCTTTAACATTCCAGATTCTGCAACGGCTTCATTACTGGATGCAGAACTGGGCAAGTATAAATGAGGAGACACCATAGCTCAGTGTGCTAGAGCACCTGCTTTGCATGCAGAAGGTCCCAGGTTCAATCCCCGGCTTCTCCAGACAGGGCTGGAAAAGAACCCTGCCTGAAACCCTGAGAACCCATCGCTGCCAGTCAGTGCCAACAATACTGGGTTAGAAGGACCCCTGCTCTGACTCGGAATAAAGCAGCTCCTTATGTTCCTAAGTGTGTGCAAATAAAAGCACTTATGAATAAAGAGGAATAAGAGGAACTGTGATACTTTGGTGTCGGGTGCAGAATGCAATGGCCTAGATCACAGAAACTGAGAAAGAATCTGTATTCCACAGCACAGAGGTGGGCAACTTGTGCCAGATGTTTTGGCTCACAACTCCCATCATTCCGCACTGTTGGCTATGCTGGCCTGGGCTGATGGCAGTTGTAGGCCAAAACCTCTGGAGGGCCAAAAGCTGCCCACCCCTGCCATAGCAGAAGAGCCTGACAGGCTCAGGAGGGGAAGCCCAGGAAAGACCCCCACTTCTTACCAGCACTGTTCTTGCGGAGTTCATCAGACAGATGGTAATTCTGCGTCCGAAGTTCCAGCAGTTGGGCCTGGCAATAAAAAGAGCAGAGGATGAAATAGCCGGCACAGCCAAGGACCCCGAGTTCTTTCTATAGTCCAAGCCTGGAACGTGGGCTGCTTGACCTACACCCCGTGCGCAACTGTTTTGGAACCATGGACGGCACTATCCAATCCTTTTTTTCATCTGTCCTCAACTTTGAAGAATGAAGCCTGTATTTTTCTCATTTTGCACACCAAGGCCGAGAAACAGACTGGTCCAAGGATGCCACCAAGGTGATCTCAGAAAGCAACCCCACTGAATCCCGCTAGCTTTGTACCCTGCAGCGGGAGAGATGCAGGGATCTAGAAAAAACGGAAAAGTCAACACTGGTCCTGCAGCGCCATTATAGCAGTCGTTCCCAACTCTGGTGCCCTCCAGATGTGTTGGACTACAACTCCCAGCAGCCCCAGCAGCATGACCAAGGATCAGGAGTTGTAGTACGAAACATCGGGGGGGGGGGGGCTCCAGGGTTGGGGAAGACTGCCAGGACAATGTCAAAAGCCCTGACAAAAATGATTTTTTCTGGCCACAGAGAAATGATGCAGGTGGGCCAAGGCCACAAATATGACTCCCCAAAAAGGCCCCCTGTCAAGTCCCATTATTGCAGTTGCCACTGTCTCCACACCCCCTCTTTTGCGTCTTAGCTTGCAATTGGTGGGGAGAGGCATGGAATCATAGAATAGTTGAGTTGAAAGGAGCCTATAAGGCCATCAAGTCCAACCCGCTGCTCAGTACAGGAATCCGTCTTAAAGCATACATGACAGATGGCTGTCTAGTTGCTCTTGAATGTCTCTAGCACACTACCTCCCCAGGAAATTGGTTCCATTGTCGTACCGCTCTAACAGTCAGGAAGTTTTTCCTGATGTCCAGCCGGAATCTGGCTTCCTGAAACTTGAGCCCATTATTCTGTGTCCTGCATTCTGGGTTGATCGAGAAGAGATCCTGGCCCTCCTCTGTGTGACAACCTTTCAAGTACTTGAAGAGTGCTATCATGTCTCCCCTCAGTCTTCTCTTCTCCAGGCTAAACATGCCCAGTTCTTTCAGTCTTTCCTCATAGGGCTTTGTCTCCAGACCCCTGATTATCCGCGTTGCATCCTCCTCTGATGGGGCAGATTTGTCTCCCGTTGCTCTCTCTAGTCTAACCCTGCTCCTCTGCATCATCCACATACTTTGATATGTGAAAGAGAACTCTGTAGTACACTGCCCCTCCCCCCACAAGAGTGACTAAATAAAAAGCATACATTGTCTGAGAGTTCCAGAGAACTGCTACAGGTATTAAAAATCCATCACAAGTAGTTATTTGGACAGCAGCAGAAACAGTCCTTGTGTTCATCACATGACAACCCACCCCTTTCATTTCCAGCTCATTTCTCCTGACATCAAACTGCCCTCCTCTTGGCCTCCGACGAGAATGATGCCAACAGAGGACCATGTTCCATATGATTGTCCTGCATACATCAGCCTTCCCTAACCTGGTGCCCTCCAGATGTTTTGGGGCTACAGCTCCCATAATTCCTGTCCGTTAGCCGCTGTCATCCAAAACATCTGGAGGGCACCAGGTTGGGGAAGGCTGGTATGGATTAAAACCTCACATGCTGAAATAGGCATTACCCCGACTGGGAAAACAACCTATCCTTCAACTTGTAGAAGACTGTGCACATGGTTAAGCAAGGACCAGTTGGTCTTTTGCACTCCAGATGTTGGACTGGGGTGTGTGTTTGGAGATAACCGTTCAAGGGATGGTTTGCAGATAGGAGATCAAGGGAAGGTTGTAATCAGCCCAGAAAACATCAGTTATGGGCAGATTAGAAATATACTAAATAAATGAATAATTTTATGACCTCAACATCTCATGAGGCACCACAAGACAGCTGCCATAGGCAACAACCGAGGGGAGGGGCAGCAAGAGAAGCAAGCAAAAGGGGACACAAGATCCTACCACTCCTGCAGGGAAGAACTGGGTTCCCAATGATGCTGAGACCCAGAAAGGTGGGAAACAACGCAAGTTGGTAATGGGAGAAGTGCACGCATTTGTGTGCATTCCCCAATTTGCTGCCCACCCCACAAGCTGGACGGAAATCCCCATCATCCCCAGTCATCATGGGGATGACGGGGATTGTACTCCAACACACCTAGAGGGCACCAGGTTGGGAAAGGCTACACTAGTGTGACTCCTGTAATAGCTGCATAAAAAAGAGAACACTGGAAGACAGCTTGCCATGCAGGGGAAGAAAAAGTGCCAACTGCTTGAACTCTCTCCCCTCCACAACTATTTAAAGGCACAACACCTCCCGCCCATTTTCCTTTGTCTCTAAGCACTCCAGTCCCCACAAGACCAGCGGACCCTGCATTTAGGAAGGCGGCAAAAGAAAAGGCTTGGCTTGGGAGGAGTAGATCGGAGATTGCCACAGTGTTGGTGGGGGAGCAGAATAACAAAAGGCTTAAAGGAAACCGCAGTGGGGGCTGTTACCTTGCGGGGGGGGGGGGAAACAGCATTTGATGATTACCAAAAGCCAAGAGCCTTTTTGCACAATACGTTTTCAGCAGTACACCTTTGGCTTTGGAAGCATAAAGCACGAATGCAGCAAACGCAGGCACAGTGGGCTTGTCAGGAAGCCGCAACACCCCCCCCCCCCCTGTTGAATGCACACCCAGTGGCACACATCCAGGTTTGCCCCGGTGTAAACCGGCCCCAAAGAAACCTGTTTCCCTACACCGCAATTCTTCACCCATTACCACCATGCTTAGCTGGGCTGGACATCACCAGCCTTCTCCAACCTGGCGCCTCCAGATGTGTAGTCCAGCACATCTGGAAGGACCCAGGTTGAGGGAGGCTGCTCAAGTCACTCCCCCCCCCACCGCCGAAATCGTTCTGGCGCTGGACGCCACCCCTTCGAAAGCAAGCTCCTCGCCCCTTTCCCTTCTCCACACCCCCCCTCCATGACGCCCAGTCGCGGCGGCTGCACCCCCCGATGTCCCCTCCGCCCACCCCCAGCCGAGCAAGGCAGCCACACGCACCTGCATGCGCTCGAACTCCTCCTCGGACAAGGCCTGCGCCATCTTCCCTCCCCCTCCGCCCCCCGGTTCGGATCCTGCTTGGTTCGACCCAGGAGAGCAAGGGAGCGTGGGGGGGGGGGGGGGCGGAGGGAAACCCGAACGTCGGCGGGAGAAAAGAGGAGGGGAAGAAACCCGCCCCCGCCCAGACCTGGAGGCGGGGGTGACTTTAAGGAAAGATCATAGAGAGGAAGCGAGGGGAGAGGAAAGAGGACGGGGTTTCCATTCAATCTCTCCCTCCTCCACTAGAAAAGAGCGGTGAAAGAGAGGACTTGGAAGGGTTGGGGGGGGGGGGCAGAATCACGGAACCGGGAGAATGACCCTGGGAGGCCGGAAGTGGGGAAGCATAGAGAGGAAGCAACGCTGCTGAAGAGTGGCGATTCGTAACCGGAAGTGAGGGGGAAGCACTTGGGAAGTTGGATGACTAAGCGCGGGGAGGGAGGAGAGAGAGAGAGAGGAAGACGTCGGTGGGTATTATTATGGGATGGTAGGGAGCATCGCGTTCCGGCGCAGACGCCTAAGGACGTTCTAGGAAAATCGCCCGTTTGAGAGTTGCACGACGTCGCCGTCTGGAAGAACGTAGATGCAGCCTCCAGCTTCTTCTAAGGGGAACACTGCAGAGTTACGAAGAGGCTGTTGACGAGGGAGAAGCGTTGGAAATCATAGAGATGGCAAAGGCAGAGTGACACACCGTTCGTTTTTATGGTCACTTCCGGCCTAACATCGTCCCGGTTTCCCATGTAACATTATTATCACCACAGGGGCAGAGCGACGCCCACTCCGCTTTCATGGGGAAACATGGCCAGTCGCAGTTCGTTGATTTGCATTCACGCCGTTTGCCACTCTTAATCCAGGTTTGGACGATCTGAGGCTTCCAGGCCTCTGGGCCTACAGTTCCCGTCATCCCTCATGACTGGCTGCGTTCACTGAGGGTGATGGGAGCTGCTAGCTGGGTCGTGATATTTCTATAATTATCTCTTATGCTGGATACGTCGAAAATTAAATTCGGAGAGCGGAAGCGGGAGACGCAGAATTCCCAAGGGAAATCCATATGGAATGACTCACAGTGTAAGATCGTTAAAACCGGGAAGATGTAAACGAACAAAAAAATTCATCTTATGAGGGAAAAGAAACCTCCCGCCAAAGTGATCTCGATCTCCTCCTCCTCCTGTGGATGCCTGGTGAAGCGCAGGCCAGAAAAGGGCCCAGATCTGCCCCCTACCGGCCGATCTCGCCCTTAGAGAAAGAGGGCACCTTAGAGGCGGTTACAGCTTCAGGACGCGGAAGTGAGCGCCATAGATACCAGGATACGCCCGACTCCTAGAGCAGCTTCCGGTGTTACCGGAGGAGGAGGAGAAGTGGGAAAGAGCTTAAGGCTCTCTAGGAGTTTAGGGAAGGTTCTTCGTACTACGCAGGAGGCTGCTTATACCCAGCCAGATTATTGGTTGGTGTAGTTCGGAAATAAAGACTTCCGTCTTCTCCCAGGCATTTTAACAGGGTATGTTGAAGGTTGTGTTGTTGTTTGACCCACAATAGTTGTTTCAAACGACTGTGTTTATAACTTGTTTTTATGCTTTTTTATACTTTTGAATTTTGTATATCGGTTTTTTAATGCTCAGTGTTCTTAATTTTTGTAAACCGCCCAGAGAGCTTCTGCTATGGGGCGGTATATAAATGGAATAAATAATAATAATAATATAATAATAATAAATACAATAATAATTACCCGTAGTGTTTGCGCTAGGGCTGTTCCTTGAGCCAGGCTAGGATTTCTGAATGACCTGAATTGAACGCAGGTAACCCATTCCAGGATTTGTACTAGACTGGCATGGCAAAGGTCTGTCTGCAGGTGGCTGCCTGCAAGGAACAGTAGAAGCAAACTACTATCTCCTAGGTTTTGTGTGGAACCAGATTCCAACTTCCAATGGCCCCAGCATTATCAACTGGCCAAATATGCATAGCCATTGCACACTTCGTCTTTCTGATTTGCCACTCGTTGCTATAGCCAAAAAGCCTCTCTTAAGAAGGGCCGCCACTCTTTGAATTTATAATCTAACGTCAGGGAGATTAAAACACGCAATGCTAAGTGGTATGAGAGAAGTTCCACCCTGCAGGGTTACACCTCACTTTGGGATTTACGTGTGTCTGTGAAAGCCTTGCTACTAGGCGCTAGCTTTAGAAGGGTGCCCCATCCTCTGTAAAGTGTGGCAAATCCAACCCTCCCAAGATACCCCAGAAGGACCCACCCTCTTTCCGCCAACTAACAATCATTTGATGGTTTCCTGGCTTTCGTGCAATTCTAAAAGGTTGAAATGCCTCCCTTAAGGCTTCGTTTCTGGCAGTAAGAGCTTTAAACCAAAATATGTTGGGTATTTTTGCCCTGCTCCTTTTGTCTTTGGCCCCTGGCCTACATGACTGAATTCTCTCCAAGACACAATGAGGAAACACGTGCCACGGTGACTATAGAAAATGGTTGTTGCTGGTTTATTTGTTTAGAAGCTTCTAGTATTGGTAGTGGGAATGTTTAAACGTACAAAGTAAAAGGACAGAAGATGGCATCTGGGTCATTGAGGGTGCAGAATCTACAACAGAAAAACTAGTACCTTCCCTTCGTCCCCTCTTTCATCCCCTGAACACTACAATCGGCCCTAATCCTTTGCACAATTTGACTCCTTTCAGATCTCCAACCACTTGTCTGTCTCACCTTATTTTTCCAACCTGCTCTGCCCTCTATCCTCTCTTCTTACAAATGAGGCAATGTTGAAACACAGTGGCCTGTTTTGGACGACATGCTAATCAACGGGGAGGGGGGGAAATAATCATCTGTTGTGTTGACTATCGTGTCATCCGAATGCTGCCTCCATTGCCTAAAATGTCATCCGAACGGACGATTGTTCCCCCCCTCCGTTGATTAGCATATCGTCCGAAACAGGCCAGTGTCTAGATTGCATTGATCTCAACCACATCCATCTTCTCGCCTCCTGCTCAAGGTGGTCTTGGCTCAGAAGCTGATCAGATATGCATGATACTTCCCCCACCCCAATCGCAAACCTACATCAGTCTATCCTTCAGCAGGTTAAAAAAATACTTCAGGCCCCCTCTAAGGCAGCTCTCCCCCCGCATTCAACGTTGCACTTCCTGAAGGACAAAGGCCCCATGTTCCATTTTTCAGTCTTTTTCATCTGACAGCACTGGGGTTCTGAAACCTCAGCAAGCCAAATGTACAACCTCTGAGGGCCGGATTAGGGCCATGGGCCAGAGGCTGCCCACCCGTTCTAAAGGGTTCATGTTTTCACATGACCTTTTGAAACAACTCCTCCAGGGAGACCATTTCTGTTTCAGAGTATTCACACACAGAACTTACGCCGGAGCCCAAATGATTGTCTCTGCAGCAATCCTGACCACTTTTCGTGCACCTGACGAAGAAGAGGTCGTACAGAAGCCTGCTTCCATTATTTTCAAAAGACTAGTAGAATCAAGAAACAGCACAGTCTCATTTGCTCTGCATTTCTCCTAATGTCCATTTGGTATGCAAAAATTCCTTTAAAAAAACATTGATTATAACTTCATTTATGTTTTAAAAAAAACATAAACCAGGAGAGGTGATTATTAAATCCTATTGGAGCAGTCATTACTCTTAAGTCATCATACAAGCAAGCACAAAAGAATTATTTCTCTACTTTTCTCTCTCCCCTCCCTCCACCCACATCCATTTTGCCCACAAAGAAATCATGAGGGACGGTCATGTTTTCCTTTGGCCAAGTCAGAACTGGAAGAGGGAGCCAAAAAATATTTTTTAAAAAATGTTAGGCTTTCACCAAATGTTAAGTGGCAGTTTGGTAAAAACTTGAATCCTTGAACTTAAAAGAAGCAAAAGGGCAAGATTTACACATTAAAAAATGTCCTGTATCTATATAAAACAAAGCTCATTAAAAGAGAGGGGGGAGGAGGAACTATGCAAAGTCTTCCAAAAGAAGGCCATTTATTTTGCCTCCCTCCTCAATTCCCCCAAATTATGTACAGCAAAGGTGCAGGAATAAAAAGCAAGGGTTGGAGTGACTGAACCAAGGTTCGTGACTATACACTCCTCACACAGTGTTAAAGAAACGTCCTACTGATGTTTAAAAGAGGGCACACTTTGAGAAATACACAAACTAACTATTCCCAGAGTTTCTGAACTTTCCGTAGGTGCAGAAGGTTGAGGGTCCTTCCCTTGTGTGGCGAGTTACCCTATTTTGATTGCTTCTAAGGTGGATTTTGGTGCGAAATGGCTCTGCAAGCCCACCGTCCCATGAGAGTATATCTGCCATGCCCTTCCCCCGTGTTGAATGGGCAGAGGGGAAACTCTTTCAGAATATGGAATGTTGGGGAAAGAAGTGGTACTTCTGAAGGGGCGTGGCCTATAGCAGCAAAGGGGAGGAGCCTCCAAGAGCTGAGGTGGATCAGGAGAAGAGGAAAAGTCTGAGTAGGGGGTGGGGCACGAAGTGTAAGGTGGGGCCTTATCCAGCTCCTCCTTCACCGAAGTCCCAAGTGCTGCCATCATGAATCATCCTCCATGCTGAAACTGGAACGGCGGCTGCTGCCCTTGGAAGCCCCAGGCGAGACAGAGGAGAGTAGCGGATCAGAGGCGCCAAGTGGGGAAAGGGTGGTCCCATCGTCCATGAGCACATCCTGGAGGGCTCCCCCATCAGATCCCAGCGCAAGACCCAACCCCAGATCCTCAGCTGAGAAGGGCAGATCCAGTGAGTCTGCAAATGAGGGTGCCAGGTCGCTTCCCAAAGACTGCGTCAACAGCCCTGGTGCGGAAGTCAAAGGCAAGCCGTGCATCTGGACGTGGAGTTCCAGCTCCTGGGGAAGAGATCAGAGCCAGGCGAGTGAGACCCAGCAGCACACCTGAACTACACCTTTTCCATCCCACCCTTCCCAGCCCAGCCCCCACTTTTCTACCTGCACTCTTAGCTGCAGGCTACGATTGGTCTGCTCCAACTTGCGCTGTCGGATCTCCATCTCCTTTGAGCGCTGCTGTTCCTTCTGCAGCTTCCGGATGTAATCCACCGAGGCCTTCAGGATAGTTCCTTTATTCCAGCGCATCTCCCTGAGAAGAGAAGGGAAAGGGGAGTTAAGCTTGTGGAAGCCACGGCCTTCAGATTCCACCTCAACAGCCCAATTCCATAAGAACTGCCTTGCAGGATCAAACCAGGGATCCATCTCGTCCAAGCATCATTTTTCTGACAGTTGTCATCCAGATACCTCCAAGTGCTCACAAGCAGGGGGTGAAGGCCAATCCCCCCTTTTGTCCCCAGAATCTGTGGAGACTTCCCATTTAGCTACCATGGTGAATAAATGCTGTATCAGGTACTTGCAACCTCATGTTCTCCAGATGTGTTGGACTACAACTCCCATCAACCCCAGCCAGCATGGCCGTAGTATATACATGCTAATAATACATTACGCTCAGTACTCTGTATACCAAAGGTGTTGAACCTCTTTCAGTCCGAGGGCCAAATTCAATTTCAGCAAAACTCTCGGAGGGCTGCATTACGGTGTGGGGTCAGGGCCAAAATATAAAAATGCAAGCACGTTTTAGTTTAAAGCCATTATTGCCACTTACTAAGCCTTAGGAGAGGCATTTTTATCTTTCAGAATGGGGGGAAGAACCATGCAAAAGCCAGGAAAACACCAAGTGATCAGGGGAAAGGGGATGGGGGGCATGGCCTTCTGGGGAATTTCAGAGGGCCATACTGGGACCAGAGGTGGGCCACACTTAGTCCTGAGGTTCTGCATCCTAGCTGCATAAGCTAGTAAAATTGCCAGCAATGGTGCAAAAGAAGGAGTCTGCTGTTGAAAGGGTTAAAACATATAGCACTGGATACACACTTAGTACAAACCAGAGTGTACAGTGTGTGCAAATGAACCTACACCCACAGGGTTTTCAGGATAGCTGGACATTCAGAGACTTCCTGCACAACTAGGGTGACCATATAGAAAGGAGGACAGGGCTCCTGTATCTTTAACGGTTGTACAGAAAAGGGAATTTCAGCAGGTGTCATTGGTATGCATGCAACACCTGGTGAAATTCCCTCTTCATCACAACAGTGAAAGCTGCAGGAGCCCTGCCCTCTTTTGTATCTGGTCACTCTAGTATAGCTCCTGCAGTTTAAACTGTTATGATGAAGAGGGAATTTCAACAGGTGCTGTATGCATACAAATGACACCTGCTGAAATTCCCTTTTCTATACAACCGTTAGATACAGGAGTTGCCATCATTTCCCTGCCAAACTTACGGATCATTAGATTTTGGGATGAGGGTCCCCAGTTCTTTGATTCGGTCATTGATATTGAACCGTCGCCGCCGCTCAACTGCAAAAGAAGGAAAGAGATGTGAGGCACCGGGGAGGGTTACAGCATAGCTGATGTTGCTATCCTGATCAATAGTATACACACACACACACACCAAAACCATTTCTGTAGCAAGCAAAGCCATTTACCATTCTATCATCTCATTTAACAGTGACTTCTCTAAAGCCTGCCAGGGATTCCTTCTTGCCAGCGGTATATTGGGGGTGCACAACCTTTTCAGACCCCGGTGGATCGCAGGCTGCATGGATGTACATATGCGCATACATGCATGTGTGCACACACAAACACATACACAAACCGACAACTGTGATATGAATCACTCCTTTCTCCCTGCATGTATTCTACGCAAGCACAGAATGTGATTTTGAGAACAGAATTCAGCTTCCTGAGAATCTCCACTTTCTTTAAAAGCAAACATTTCTAGTCCTTATGGTTGTAAAGATATGCGTGAAAGCAAACAGCTAGCAAAATGTCAAAAGCCTCCTCCTGTATCAGTCTGCCCGGGCTTTCAGATTTTCTGCTGAAGCTCTTCTTCAGTGACCTCTTCGCTACTGACCAACAACAATAAAAAATGTCTCAACAGCAGCATCCATTAAAGAATGCCTCCCTAAAGAGGCTCACCTGGCACCTTCGCTGCAGTATTTTTGGTCCCATGTTCGCCCAGACCTTTTAACATGTGAATCTGTGGTGCTTTAAGGTGGTGCTTAGCTGTAATTTTATTATTGCATTTGTGCTGTGATACGATTGGTCGCAAACCACCCTGAAATCCTAAATAAGATGAAGGGTGATATATCAATGTTTTAAATAAATAGACAGGCAGGCTGCAAATCATTATTTCCAGAGGCCAGGAAGACCCAGTGACTGGCATGGATCCTTGTACTTTCCCTGACTAACTGAAACCGAATTATGCAAAGAAGCAGCTACCGAAAAGAAGCCACAAAAGTTCAGTGCATCTTGGTACAAAACGAACATTAGCCGTCAATAAAAAAAGATTTCATTGCATGCTGATTTCTTAGTGGGGAGTCCTCAGTCAGCCTTCTCGAATAGTAATATTCCGAACTATATTTGACTGCCCCTTTCATTTTACCATGTGTTCCCATAAAAGCACACGTGTCAGTGACGTTTCAAACCTTCTCTGTTTCCATTTATCATCAATAAAAGGATATCATATGTCAATGAAATTTGACACTGTAGTTGCGCTTATGCGAGATCTGAGTTTACCCACAGCCCCAAATACTGCTGAATTACAGGGCTAGTGTGTAGTGGCACATAATGCAAATCTGTATGGTGCAATACAACACACACACAGAGGGAGGGAGGGAGATTACCTCTAAGCGAATGGTGCCAGCCAATCCGCTTTCCACCACCCATATCAAACTAGCCCAGGCATCCTCTAAAAGCAGGCTCAGCCAGTCTGTTTTCCTCATACCCGATCAGATCAATAGGACTGACAACCTTGCAATTCCGCCCCTCTTCTAGCACAAGGATCAAGTGTCTTAATGCCAACCCTTTCTCAATTTCGTTTTTCTCTAAGATCAGTCCAACTGGCTCAACCGGTTTAGCATCCCTAGCCTCCAACCAAACGTATTACCTAGCTGAACAGCCCTGCCATTTCCAGCCAAACCCTCTTGTGTTTTGCTTTAAATAATAATATTTATCATAATTTCTGCAGTATTTTCCAGCTTAAAGCGCTTCAACGTTTCTAACGATCCCAAGGGGTCGGTTAGGCCGGAAGGAGTTAATTAGTCTGAGACAATCCAATAAGTTTCAGGGATAGACAAGGACTTAAACATGGGCTCTCCCCCAATTAAGAAAGTTGCATGTTTATATTAAATTTTAATCCATTAATTGTATCTATATTTGCATAGGAGTAAAGACAATGTTTCTTGGAGTTGCGTGGGAGGACTTTTCCTTCAGCTGATGCTGATGTGTTGCATTCTGGGTGAGAGAAAGAAGAGGGAATTGCCCTTCTAAGAATGCACCCAACAACTGTAATTCTTGTAAGTTATATTATTATCATCATCATCATCATCTCTCTCTCTTTTCTCACTCATGGCAGTTTTTCTAGATGAACATGACGGGCTTTGTCAAGTCGTCATCTTCTTCTTGTAAAATGCAAACTCTTGTGTCCAATTAAACTTAGGGGTAGTGTGTTCAATTGATCAAAAGGTGTTAAATGCAGAGCACTCCTAGGTATGTTTACTCACAAGTAAGCCTCACTGTATCTAATGCAGCTTACTCCCAAGTATGCAAGCCTAGAACTGCACCCTAAATCAATTAGGGCTCCATTTCCTCAATTCATCTAACTAAAAACTGGGGATCCCAAATCCAAGCCATACACCAAGCCTCTGTGCCACACTTGCTCAAGTCTAACTGAACTATGCAATAGATTCCCCCCATTTAGCTAGTAAAGCATGGTCAGATTAGCCAGACTACAATGGATGCCTGTCAAGAGGCTTTTGTACATGAGGCTCTTAATTTCCTGTATTTACTTTCAGTATTGTCGCAGAATTGAGATCAAAGTAAAGCTCTACATGAAGAGCATTTCCTTTCCTGCTCTTCCAATACATAACCTCTAAGTAGCACCATGCTATAGCAAAATATTGCAATTATACAAGTAGGAAAATAACTTTCGCTTTCAGAAATAATATTTTTAAAACTCGGGAAAGTGCTCTTACGAAACAGAAATGAAGCTGGAGGATCACAATGTCATCCAAAGACCCCGAAACAACTACGAGTAGGCAGACAGAAGGTATACTGTTGAATGCCCATAGACCACTGACCAAATTTCCAACGAGCTGCCCAGTAACTGCCAAGTTCTTGCCTAGGTGGAGCGTGGTCTGATCCTGCAATGCACTCCTTGTGTGTCCTTAAGATTTGTTTTCAATTTACAATGTGGTTGTTTTATTCTGTTTGGACGTTTCGCTTGTTTTAACCTTTATGGTTTTAAATTTTACTGTTAACCTCCCAAAGAATGTATACAGGCAGAGCAGAAAATCCTGGCCTAGATATACATAGAGCATTGGTGATCATTTTAAGTGGTTTTATGTTGTCACGTTGATATGTATGTATGCTGCCCTGTGATCATATGCTGAAGGGTACGCAACGGTGATGATGATGATAAACTATGGAGACCAAGTTTCCCCAACCTGGTCCCCTCCATGTGCTGAACTACAACTCCCATAATTCCTAGCCTGCTGGCTAGGAATTATGGAATTTCCAGTCCAACACATCTGGAGGGCAACAAGTTGAGCTAATTTCCTATGTTTCTAAAGGGATTTATTTCCAAGGATGCAAACTGAAGGCTGCAGTTTTAGAATGATAACTAAACACTTCTGTTTGGTCCCAATATCGGAGCATCCACTTCAAGCGCTTACGATGAAGTCACCCGCATCTCGTCCAAGGAGGCACTCACTTAGATTATGGTTGTCTTTCTTCTGCCTTTCCTTCAAAAATGCTTTGGCTTCATTTTCTACTAAGCAGGATGACAAAAAACACAGAACGAAACGGTCAGTGTTGACTCAGAAGCGGCTCCCAACCCCTGTGGCATAGCATCTTTCGATACTGGAATCCGACTCTTTGGATCTCTATGGGCACTTAGTACCTGACATCTCTCTCTTGATATTGTTCAGGTCAGCGGGGCAGGAGTTGCTGACTGTGACAGCCGGCTCCATCATCCCTTGGTTGCTGTATACATCCAGGAGGTTTCCGGAGACGGGCAGCTGCATGTAATGGAAAACGAATTCAATCTCCACCCGCACCTGTAAGGCTGACCAGGAGGATGGGGAGATGCTTTCTAGTGAATAAGGGCTCCGGACCAGAAGGCAGGGTCTGAGCAAGCTGGGACCATCCTCTAAAATTCAGTGGATTCACAGCATGAAATAATTAAAGAAGAAAAAAAAACCACCCTGCTCTCTAAACACTACACACGGCTTCCAAAATTAAATGGACTCCGCTGCTGAAATTCTAAATGTTGGTAAACACAATCATTTTTGAGCTCACATTTCCATCAGGGAGCATCTCCCTTATGATGGAACGTTACAACAGCTGGGATTGTTTAGCTTGGAAAAAAGGAGGCTTAGGGGAAACATGATAGAGGTGTACAATACTAGAAGCAACAGTGATTAAAAAAATGTTTTTTAAGAGGATGTATTCACTCTCCCTTTGAGCCACTCTAAGGAGGTGTGTTTCTGCCCTCATGTCCGTCTCCTGAACAAACAAGTCTGTCTAGGTTCTACACCTCCTTCCACATTTTAACAAGCTAAGAATATGTAAACTTAACAGTTTTGGTACGGCTTTGGCTATTAGGTGGTATAGAAATGCAATAAATAAATAGGGCTGCAAGTTTAAATTAGATCAAACTACAGTTCTCGTATTACTTGAGTGTACCTAAAAAGATAGGCACTGTGCAGCTGATTAAACTGGTGAGGGCATTTTTTTTAAAGCAGTGGGGCTGAAGTAAAAGGCACCCTTGTTTATTTCCCTTTCCTTGAAATAGTTTGGTTCTAGTGTGTTAGAATACTAGAGAATGACAAAGAAAATATTTAAAACTGCCTTTCCTTCCAAGAAATCGTTTACTAACTTCCATCCGTTTCTCAAAAGTGTAATATGGAGGGATTCTGCCCTGAAAGGTGGGCAAAAAAGATTTCAAATAAATATTGAATGCTAATCAGCTAGCCATTTCAATGGAGGTGATTAAATCAGCAAAACATTTTAAACTGGTTTACAGCCCTAGGCTTGGGCTTGCTTTGCCTGAAAATTCTGGTCTGTTTTCAGTTCCAAATTCCACAATCGCCTCTTCCCTTAAGCATCCACATAAGAACAACTCACAGTGCTGGGCATCTGTAGGCCACCGTAGTTGAGCATTTCATCATTGTAGCTGGATTCCAGGCTAATGATCTCATCAATGACATCATCGATCTGATGAAAGGTGTGGGGGGAAGAGAATGGAGAGGTCAAACCTGAGGTCAGGGGACCACAACTGGAAATGCTTAGAAAGCAAGGAGGGAGGGGCAAACCAAGGACTACTCTGTGACCCTGTTCCAACAACACGCTAAGCCATGGTGGTTAAGCATTTTGAGCTAAACATTATGGCTTAGCGTGTTTGTGTGAACCATTCCTAACCATGGTGGCTACATAAACACAGTTTAAATACATTCACCAACCCTTTGCTGCAAAAGGCTTAGCCACCTAACCACGGCTTAGTGTGTTGTCTGAATAGACCCTGTGTGTGTGTGTGTGTGTGTGTGTGTGTGTGTTTACTCACCTCTTTCTCAGAGCTGGAACCAATGTTCAGCATAGCCATAGGGCTATTGGGGGCACTCCCAGTGCCTCCTGCCACTCCATGCTGTGGAGCCAAGCCATGTTGGGGCTCAGGAGCCGACGCTGCCTGCGGGGAACACGTCGGTGCCCCTGGGCTTGCCCCAGCTAAAGCCTGGGTCGCCATCTTGCCGCCCATGGCAGTGGAGAGATACTGTTTGACCTGCTGCCGCTGCGCCTGCTGGATGTGGTACTTGGTGGGGTTCTCCAGGTGGGTTTGAACCTACACAGGGGGTGGGGTGGAGTGGGGGAGAGAAAGGACATGAATCGGCCATAACTCAACCTTTGCATGCACAAAAGAGCAAGCTCCATTGTATTGTAGATCGTCTATAACAGATAGGCTTATGGAACAAGGTGTATAATTTGTGAATTCCTTTGGTGCTTTTAATTTATTATCATGTACGCCCTTCGTCTTTTCGTTGCCTTTATTTTGTTAACCGCATTTCGAAATAAATTAAAATTCCACGATGAAAAAAGAGCAAGATCTATTTCCAAGTATAAGGAGCTAAGGTAGCAGGGCCAAGAAGTAGAAGTGATCACTTCGTTGTTTAGCTTTTAGGCCATCACGAAAACAGAAGGGGCATTCAGAGCCGCGCAACAAATTTAGCTCTCAGTATCCTGAAACTGGGGCGGGAGTTCTGGCTGCAATCATAAGGATGGAACGTTGCCAAAACCAGTGATGCCCAAAAATCGAATACCACGAGAAATCAAATCAGCAGAAAGGACGAGCCTTGAGTGAGGCCTGCAGCCGCTGCTGAAGCCCCTTGTGCCATCCAAACCCGACGTTGCACAGCTAGAACTAATTGATGCAGCCAAAGGGATGCCGCTGAACCAGCAGGACAGCGCCAGCGCAAGGAGGAGGCTGGGGTGGGAGCACAGGCGTGCACAGCCCATTTCATTGGAGTGCGCATCCAGGGGTTTTGTCCTTAAGGCGAACATTTATTGAATACTCAAGCATAAAGGACGTTGCTTTTATTCATTTGTTTATTAAACACTGTAGACACTGATGCCCCACTCCATGTTTGGCTTGCCTGACCACGGAAGGGCCGTTGCAGGTGAGCGGGGGGGTGAGGGGGGTGGATGAGGAGGCGGAGCTCAAGCCCTACGAGATGATATTAGCATTCAGGTTCCTCCTCCTGGCCTCTTTGAAGTGCAGCTCCCAGCAGAGAGGCTCCCAGCAGGACGATTCCGGTTTGCTCCAACTGCCAGGAGCAATGGTGCTCTCTCAGAGGCAGCGATACTTTGGAGCGGCAGCAGAGCAGCTGGAGGGCAGCCAGAGGACAGTTCCCGCTGGGTCTGGATCCCTATTCAATGACCCCCTCAATTCAGCGCTTATTGCTTAAGACATTGGAGTGTGCCTAGGCACACCTGGCACACTCTTTGCGCATGTCTATGGGTGGGAGGAACAAATGGGCAAGATGTGGCTAGCCTAGTCCAAATCCTATAGTCCTTGAGGGCTTGCTAATGCCCCTGCGCCAGCCTAAACATTAGGCCTACAAAACAGGTGGCGCAAGTGGAGTTAATTGAGAGCCCCAAGACTCCCACCTCCCTCAGCTGCATAGGAGGACAGGATTCTGACTCACCCAGTGGCTGTTCACAGCACAGCACAAGGAATATAAAAGGGAACACGGCTGACACATCTCCTCACTTGCTATGTGGGGGTTACATCTCCCCGCTCCCATGAGTATAGAACCAGAAGCGCAAGGAGGACCTTGGTTAAAGGGTAGATATATAATGCTCCTCCTCTCCGAACCTTTACGTGTTCTTGGCCTCAGGATTCCAGGCACAGACCAAGAACACTACTGCTGAATCAGCTACTACTCTTCCAAAAGGGGAACTCCTGGCGGTCCCACATGGGTCAGAAATCCACCAGGAGTAGGGCCTTTAGTGTGGCAGCTCCCACCGTATGGAATGCCCTTCGAACAGAGATCAGGTGTGCGCCTATGCTACTTAGTTTTCAGCATTTGCTAAAGACTTTTCTTTTCAGGCAAGCTTTTTCTGACTTGAGGAGTACATTCCAGCCAGGTTTTTTTATTGATTTATTTGCCTTTATTGCAAGTTTTGGTTGTTTTTTTAAAAAAAACTTATTGGACACCACTCAGATATCTCTTGATTGGCAGTGGTTGGTACATTCTAAAATAAATACACAAGAGAACTGGGCTATAATCCTGGGTGCCGTATATGGGGCCAGAAGGAGGGAAAAGTCTGAGAGCCCTAGGAGACTACAGAAAGGGAAGCACCGTGGATCTTTCTGCTCCCTTGTCTCCGTAGGTGGGGTGTTGCTCTCTGGAGTGGCAGGTTTGGATTCAAGATTCATCGCCCACTTAACTACTACATCAGAGTTTGACTTCCAGAGCGGCAGCCGCAAGGAATGTGGTTGCACCCTGAAGATGATCACATTTTTATGGCACATTTTTGTTATCCTAGTAAAAATGGGGATCAAAAAGGCAATCAAGCCCATTTCCGCCATGAGGCAGGACTACTAATCCGCCAAGTTCTCTGTGCACCGACCGACTTACATCAGCTGGACTCAGAGGGATGCCACAAGCGGAGAGCATAAAGAGGCTTTAAACACTGCTAGCTCTGGCCGGGTCTAGCCACATTTAGAACTACCAATGGGTTGTTTCCCCCCACTGGGCATCCTTATTCAGCTGCTGCTGGACCAGCCCAAGAGAAGAAGGGAACCCACCACTACGCAGCCACTCAGGGCCAACCTGGAAGGTACGGTCCCCTCCTAGGATCAAAATGGACCTTCCTGTCCCAGGCTTGCTTCCTCTCTGTTTCTCTTACCTTCAGGACCTCCACAGGGACCTGGGCAGGCGCAGGACGGGCCAGCGGGCTCACGGAAATGGCGGGCGTGGAAGGCACAGGGGGCACGGAAGGGAACTGAGCCGCCTGCTGCTGTTCCCGGCGCTCCTGTTCTTGCGTCTGTGCCCGCATCAGCTGCTGCCGGAGGAGCACCCGGGACGACATGCTGGGACCTTGGGCTGGAGCGCTCGGAGGGCTACAGGAAAGGAGAGGGAGATAACCAACATCAGGAGGATCTTACTGCGTGGCCTGGGCTGCAGAGGCTTCCTTAGTGCAACTACAGCAGCCTTTCCCAACCTGCTGCCCTCCAGATGTATGGGACCACAACTCCATCATTCCCCAGCCAGCACAGTCCAACACATCTGGAGGACATTTGGTTGGCTAAGGCTGAACTAGAGTAACAGGAATACCCGCCCCTGGGTTCAACCTGGACAGGGCGGTGAAACGAGCATCACAATGGCACGCAGACCATGGAACAGTATTAGGATAAACATTATATAAGGCTTCCTTTTCTGTATGGAAGCAAAAAGTTTGGCGCCTGAGTTCACAGACGTCATCCAGTTTTCCTGCCCTGTGTGCAGTTAAGTAGTGTAATAGTGGGTAAACGCAAAGTATGTTAAAATGTGCATTAAATGGCACTCTGTATTTACGTGGCGCCAGCAGCTGGTGCTACTGTTGAGCCAACCGCCTCTTTAAGGGACACTGCAGATAAAAGAACATGCATTCCCCAACAATAATTCTTATTTGGCATTGACTGACACCCCCACATTTCTCCTGGAATTTTACGCAAGTTGGAACGGATTTGCCTATGTTCTCTTACCGCCAGCTTTCCTCAACTTGATACCTTCTAGATGGTTTTGGACTACAATTCCCATCATCCCTGACTATGGTCACGCTGACTGGGCATGATGGGAGTTGCAGCCCAAAACATCTGGAGTACATCACATTGGGGAAGGCTTTACAATGCTCTTGCTTTCATTAACACAGATGCCTGCCTCCTTGTCCTACGAGCTGCTTCAAAATCTTTTCTAAGCCTGCCTGCATCTCAAGCAGCTCTCAAAGGCAAATTGCTCGGCCTCGTGAGAAAAGAAGACTCATATGAGCCACAGCAAGCTGCTCGGTGTCATCTCCTCTGAGGGGCAACAACCCTTCAAGGTTTCAGTCACAGGAAGTCTTCCGCAGCCGTACCAATAGAGCTCCTTTTGAACTAGGGACTTTAGGAACTGAACATGGGAACGAGCCACTTCCAAAGTATGCGCCCGATGGCACGCCATCTCTGCATGTAACGCTAGGCCAAGAATTCTGGTTTAATAAGCCAGGATATGAACGAATTGCATGCTGGTACACACAGCCTGTTTGTTCCCGCTTCACTCCTCACTTTGTGTGAACAGATAAACCAATCAGGAAGAGGAAAGGTTCGCATGTCTGCGATGCCTGGAATTATGGTTAAGTGTACCCAAACAAGATAGGATTGTAAGCCAGCTTTAAACCAGGGTTCGCTGGTGGCTTATGAATCCTGGCTTGTTTGGGCGCACTTAGCCTAATCCCATGAAGGGGAGGAGCTGACGGGCTGCATATATCAGCACATTTATGTTGTGGTTGACTAAGCCAGGATTCCTCACTTTTCATTATGGGTGGACTCTCCCAATGAACATTATGTGGTTGTTCAGTGTTCTAGATGGCTATACAACCAGACACTGCTGAGCTGTTTCACAATACCCAGCACCTCAGAGCAGTTTTCCACATAACTCACTGTCTGGCTGGGGGAAATGCCTTCATTTGCCAACTGAGCTTCTATTTAACCCAAGGTTCTCCTTTCAATACGGAGTAAATGGCCAGGAGGAAGTGGTGGGTTTCGTTTCCATAAATAGAAGCTGGACATTCTCTCTCCTCTGCTGCTCAGCCCATTGCAAAGAGGAAGAGACTGCATCTGGGGGGTGGGGAGCGGGAGAGGATATTCAGAACCATGGCCTAGCAGAGGTGAAGGCCTGCCTCCTATTACTGTCATCTGCTTTTTCTGGTGGCCATGGCTGGGGTGGCTACTAGGGGTGAAGGAAGATACCAGGTGAGACCGGTAGTCATATTTAGAGGAGGCACCAGTGAGAGGGAAGGCTTATTTCCTGTTATTACATCTACATCCCGGCTTTCCTCAAAAGAACTCAAGGCGGTATATGTGGTTGCCCTCCCCCCCCAATTTTATCCTCAGAACAACCCTATGAAGCAAGGTAGGCTGAGGTCTCCCTAATCCTAGTTCAGTACTCTAACCCAACCTTCTCCATCCTGGTCCCCACCCCACCCCAAAGATGTGTTGGACTGTAGCTCCTATCATTCCCAGAGACTTCTAAATCCACAGCTGCAAGAAGAATGTTCCATGAGCTGGAATTGCTCTGCAGATCTTGAAACAAACCTCCTGAAATGTAGCCTCTGGTCCCTGCTGTGAAATATTTAGAAACAGAGTTTCAACAAAATACAAAACTGTGGAGGAAGAGGGAAGAAACAATTTTCCAGACCTCCTGGATATGGAGGACAAACCTGAGGATGTGGTCAATTTCTGCTAAATCAGACTTCCTGAATTTGGTGCCCGCCAGATGTGCTGGACTGGAACTCCCACCCATCATGCTCAGCCAGCATGACCAATGGCCATGTTGGACTTGCAGGCCAACACATCTGGAAGGAACAAGGCTGGGGAAGGGTCTGCTACCTAATCAGCAACAAGAGCATCTTGAAGGCAGATTCCAGCTGTTAGAATCCCTCACTCATCAGTCACAGGCACTACATGGCAGCAGCGTGTAGAAGGAGATCCCTCTCCTTCTACACACTCGATCTCCCTACATTGTTCTTCCTTCCATGCTCGGTGATGAAGAATTTGGACTTTAGAAAAAAGGAAAGGGGGGAAAAAAGAGAAAAGCAGACCTCACACATCCTACATTCTAGAAGGAAGAGGAAGTAAAATAGCTCTGCTAGTAAAAATTGTTCCAGGTAAAGAACTAGGAACTTCCTCACCCTGCAACTGAAATTAAACCCAAGTAAAGATGACTTTGAGGGGCTCCCTCTCTTGCCTTCTTCCCCCCCTCTCCCATTTAAATTTTGACTGCAATCTCCTCCAGGCAGAGATCTGCCTCTTGCTTATATGACTCTGTAAGTCAGCTGTGCCCACCAGATGTTTTGGATGAGAATCCCTATCCATCCATGACCAATGGCCATGATGGCTAGGGCTGATGGGATTCGTAGTTCAAAACACCTGGAGGGCACCAGGTCAGGGAAGGCTGCTATAAGGTGCCCTTCACACATAGGGATACAAAAAGCAGTTTTCTGACAGAAAACCCCCCAAAAAATTTGGAATTGTTGTGCAGGCATGTGCTTGAACCCTGCGTGTAGATATTACGTGCAGGCATTCTTATTACATAAGAAGCTACCTTATACTGGCTCAGGCCCTTGGTCCATCTAAGCCCAGTATTATCAACACTCAGGCCCGGCCCAAGGATTACTGTCTCCTCAAGTGAGGCCTGCCTGTGCTTGCTCGACCAGTTAATCGACCAGCCACTCCCTCACTTGCTCACTTCTTCCGCGGTTGCAGCCGCTGCGCTGCTACCACTTCCCTCCCCCCCAGGGCTCCCCTCGCCCTGTCCATGTGCGCCTGCCTTGGCAGTTGCCGCAAGAAATACCAGCGAGTCGCCCTCTTGCATGCTGGGTGGGAGTGGGCCTGGCCTGGAATCGAGGTTGCCCTTCTGTGGACTTGTGGGGTGACATCTTGCAGGAGCTCTGTGGCTGAGGCACAATGCGAGAGCGGCTGGGCAGGCAGGAGCAAGTGAGGGAGGTCCGGCGAGCGGCCGGGTGGGCAGCAGTGGCCTCGGCTGAGGCAGCAGGGAGGCCGCGGTGGGGCACTCCTGCCAGGAGGTGGGGGGAAGTGGCACAATTCACCACTCTTCCCACTCCGCCACCTGATGCAGGTGCGTGACCCCATGTAATGGTAGTATCGGCCCTGTCAACACTGGCTGAGAGCAATGGGTTCTACAGGGTTTCAGACAGGGTTCCTTCCTATTCCTCTCTCAAGATAGCGGGGATTGAACAAAGGACCTACTGCGTGAAAAGCCTGGGTTCTATCACTGAGCTATGATCCCTTCCTGTTAAGACTTGAAGTTTGCTGACAGCACATATGCGCTGGGGGGGTTGTGGCTGATTACTGCTTCTCTGCACATGTACGCTTGGCAAATTTCACGTGTGATGAAGGGGCAACCGGTGAGCTGATCTTCGCTATGAGGGCACCCCTTTTTAGAGGGGACTCAGGTTGGGAACCCCAGTAGCACAGGGGTGATCAACTTGTGGCCCTCCAGATATTTTTGCCTGTAACTCCCATGATCCCTCACCATTGGCTGTTCTGACGAGGGCTGATGGGAGTTGTAGGCCAAAACATCTGGAGGGCCACAACTTGCCCACCTCTGCAGTCGTTCAGGGAGTTGCACATTGGACACAGAGATGAGTTCACAGAAAATGGGAATTTCCCCTGTCTTGTTTGCACTGCATTAGAGGACGGGCTGATTCACCAAGTCCAAAGGTTAACATGGCTCAGAGAACAACCGCCAGCACCTACAAGCCCATCCACAGCCCTGCCTGCAGCTCAGCGAAAGCCCACAATCTGGGACAGCTCCTGCCTTAGGGGGAAAACCTACCATAAAGGTGTTAACTACAACACCATACTCTAAAAGACCTTTGGACAGAAAGACTCAGGCAGGGAAGGGCTTAATGGGGGTGGGGGGAGCAGGGATAAGCAAATGAGGACCAGGGTTCGAGACTATGACCTAACTTCACTTCACCTAACCTCCCCCTTTCTTTCTATTAGGCTGCAGTTATCAAATGAGCCACAATACTATCCTAATAGAGATCTTGTGTCTCTGAAGAAGAAGCAATGGAGCCACCTATGGATGGAATCCCATTCAAGTTTAAACAGGAAAAAAAGGCCTACAATTCCCAGCATGCCTCAGTCTGCATGACTGGCTGGAAGAATGCTGGGAATTGTAGGACTTTTCTTCTGTCTAAACATGCATTGGATTGCACCTTAAATGTATTACTATCCCAATGATGGGTAACAGAAATACTGCAAATATTATGAGGCCTAAAGAGAGCAACACTTCATTGTTGAAGCGCTCACTGTTAAATCCACCATCCTTGATCTACAGAATGGACAGATTTTGTCAATATTCTAAGGAGGAATGTAATAAAACATATTGGAAGCCTTTCCTTCCTTACTGACTTCCAAAATAATAGCTCAGGAAAATCATACCAAGAACCCCATCTGATATTGGGATATTCCAAGAACCTCCCCGCCTTCAGGTATCTAATTTGTTGAGAAGTCATAGGCTCACAATATGGTTCCAAGATGGCTACCCTCTTGCCTTCCTACCTGACACCAATGGGTTGGCTCTTGAGTTCGTAGAAGCTGTCACTGCTCAGTGAGAGGATATTCTCCAAGTCAATGTCGGCCACGATGCCAGACTCTGGGAGCACGGGGTTGAGGCTGTTTGAAGAAATACATAAGGACTGAGTGAGAATGCTTAATGTTTTGTGAACTGTAAGGGCTGTTATCTCTGTCAATAGACTCTAAGCCTCTCTCTATACAGCATGAGACATAACTTTGATCAGCTCCAGCCTGTTCACCAGTCATGCCCATTCCTGGAGAAATTAGACCTGCCATTATCATGCATGCTGTAATAACCGTCAAACTGGAGTACTATAGCACAATGGGGCTGCCCTTCAAAAGTGTCCCAACTTTTTAATTGATGCAAAGTGCCACCACCAGACAGGCTAGTAAGGATATGTTATTCTAGTCTTGTTCAGTCTGCACTGGTTACCTATTTGTTTCCCAACTCAAGTTCTTCTCTGGAAAACCATTAATGGCTTGGAGCCCCGAGTACTATAAGGACTGCCTTCACCTGTATGTACATCTCCCACCCACCCCCACGTGCTCCATTCAGTATTGGGGGCTGCTCTACTTTCTCCTACCAACCCAAGCTCAGCAGGTGCCCACAATGAGCAGGGCCTTCTCAGTTGTGGCTCCAGCCTTATGGCCTCCACAGGGCCTTATGGCCTTCAATGGAGCTGCAATGGAGCTATACCCCTTTACCACCAATTTGCCTGCTGCTTTTACTATTTCGGTGGACTATGACTTTTACTTGATTGTTTTTCTTATCTGCTGCCATTTTGTTTCTTGTTGTTTGCTTTGAGAGTGGGTGCCTATTGTTTTAATTATTGACCTTAACGTAGTTAGCCACTAAAGATTGCTTTGAAAAACAAACCAGGCTCATTAGTCACCGTTGTTTGTTTGTTATAGCAACACCCGTAATTCTTCTCGACTTCCTCAGCACCATCTTTTACCTCACAACTATCCCCACACACTGAATAAACAATTGTCTTCCCCAGAGCTGCAATTTCAGCTCAGATTCCTCTTGCCCCATCCTAAATATATACAGAGAACAAGTTAGGGCAATTTCACACAACCAAATAGATGAAACAAGAATATGGGTTGAACATATGTGGGCTTCTGGGGTGCAGTGATTAGAATGCTGGGTTCAAATCCCCATTCAGTTCTGAAACTCAGAGGGTGAGCTTGAACCAGTCACAATTTAAATGGGGGTTGGGTGGGGGGACAGACCAGGTTCACCGCCCTTAGAGGGCAGGATATACGTGCAAATAACAGTAGCTGTGCTCAGTGAAACAATCACATGTCACACAGACCATGGTTACAACACCACTACAAAGCGGCCAAAAGCGAGTCAAGCAATAAAGTCACAACTCTCAAACCGAGGCAGGATCTACACTACCACTTTAAAACATTTTATAACTGTAGTGACAACTGTTGGAGCCCAGGACACTCTCCATATACAATTTTCAAACCGTTTTCAAAGTGTCATATCCTGCTTGGTGTAGATCTGGCCCAAGTTGAAGCAAATTGAAGCAAGTCACACAAAAACACTTCACCCACATAAACCTTGAATGTAAGAGAGAGTTATGTGTGCAGCTCCTATAACATGGGGCAGCACTATGCGGCTATACATACAGTTGTATCACCATATGAGGTAATTACAACAGCATACGAGATGCATATTGTCACCAGGAGGCTTGTCCCATGGGCATGCTAAATTGCAAGATTAATTGTATTAATTTCTTTGTGGGGGCAAATTGAATGCCAGTTTTCAACTCATGCAGCTTCAGGAAGCAAGAATGAAACCTCCACGTTCAAGGGCAATACTTCTCCAATGACCAGGTGCATGGGGGTAGGATAAACACAGAGGCTCCCGCTCCCTTGAAGATGTCAGGTTGAAATCCAACATTTAGCACAGCTCTCCGCTCACTTGGGGAAATAAAAATCAATTAAAAAAAAGTAAAATTTGATTTTTTAAAGAAATAAATCATGAGTAAAATTCTAAATATCTTATTTTTAAAAAATAACATAGTTACGGAGGAGACTCGTCAACTTAACAGTCTTTTAGAATTTAAGAAAGCCATAAAGACTGTTCTCTTCCGGGGGCATATCCAGTGGAATTTTAGGATTTTTTAGGATGTTTTAATAATGTGTGTCATGTTTTAATCAGTTTTATGTATTTTATCATATTGTTGTTCCCTGCCTCGATCCAAACGGAGAGGCGGGTAAGAAATAAATTATTATTATTATTATTATTATTATTATTAAACCTACACAGTATCATAAAAATGAATTATTGGTGCTGTCGCACGTGCATTAATAAGAAATTCAAAATAAAACATGGGCATTCATTTCAGTTGTAATGGTCAGAGTGCTGGACTGGGACACTTAGCCTTTGCCTAACCTCACAGGGTTGTTGTGAGGATAAAATCGAAAGGAGGTGGAGGAGGAGGATCATGTAAGCCACCTTGGGTTCCTTATAAGCAGGGGGGGGATGTGGGATACAAATGTGATGCTGCTGATGACATGGCTCTAAATGAACATAATTAATAATGTTTTACAAGTAGAGACAAGAGGCTATCTAATTTTTACATAAATTAGTTATGACAGAAAAACAACATAGCAGGGTGGTAAGAAACAATTATTTCATTCCCCCCCCCCAATTTTTTTTAGGAAAACAAATGGTTTTTAACATTTAATTATTTTTAATGCACAGACTGCTCTCTTAATTAGTAACTCGATTAACATGAAATAATCTAAAATAAGCACGTTCGACATACAGTTAATCTCTACTCTCAATCAATGCTTCTACCAAATACGTTGAGTTAAAGGAGGATTTTCTATCCAGATGAAGAACCAACCTGATCATTTCTCCAATATAGGTACTGACAGTCTTCGTACCAAACATAGGCATTTCATTTTCACCTGATGAAAATAAACTGTTCTAGTCGGCCCAGGAACTAGCAAACGTTACTTTGACCTATCAGTCATGAGCATTTAATTTTTGTTTCCTACTTAGTTCTTGGGAAGGCAAAGGTAGAGTGAAGCAGAAACAAGCAGGACTGGAAAGTAAATGAAAAGACAACGTTGACCAGTGTGTATCTGCCTGTATTCCCATATTTAGGCTGCAATCCCATAACTCTTGCCTGGGAATAGGGCCCACTGAACTCAATGGAACTTATTTCCAAACAGATGTGTATAGGATTGTGCTGTTAATTTCCAAGTGTTGTGGATGCCAGTCATAAGAAAGACATTCCCCCTTTAGGTAAAAAAGGAAAGCATGCAAAACGTATTCAGTGAGACAATGAGCCATTTTGCATGATCAAACATGCCATGGGTTATTTGAGGGGGTTTTTCCCCCTCAAACAAGTCATGCAACCTAGGTTTGGATAACACAACAAACTTTTTTCTTGCTGATTTAGATCAAACCACCCTGTCACCCACTTATCCCACGTATCTGAAATTGTGGACAAAAGTACCAAACCTCAGACACAACATGGATTGCATGTGTTTGTATGGAATATGTCATTTCCCAGCATTTACAATGGCCACAAACAGAGCTATTTGCTCCTCCAGAATTGCTGTAATGTAGTCAGCGTATATTTGATTCTTCTGAAATTTGAACAGCTTATGCAGCTTAACAAGAAGATTTTTCACATCAAATTTCATATTGTCTGGACAAATTATATTGATTTTGTGTAGGGAATAGAACACTTGAAAAAAACCCTCTCTGCCTTTAACTAAAGCATGACTGCTGCAGCTCCATAATAAACTAATCCTCCATGACTGTCCTCGGTATAATCTTGGGAATGTTCAGACAACATTGCTCTGTGATGTTTTGCAGACATGCAGGGATAAGGAGTCAGTTGTGGAAAGGGCTCCTTAGCTACCACATTTTAGACAAGTTGCAGTTTTCAAAATAAACAACTTGGTTCATCGCATATTGGATCCTTTTACAAAATGCAAAGTCATGCATACTGGAATGCAAAAGGAGAAATCCCAGCTTCATGTCTATGATGATGCATCTATAATGTATTGCGCTTGTGACAATGGAAACTTCAAACACCAATTGCCAAGCCGATATGACATCACGGAACTTTCATAAACATTCCAATTTCTCAAAAAGCCAAACAAGTTTTCAGCTTATGGAAGGGAAGAGTGAGTTTTCCGTTTGGCTGGAATAAAAGTCTCCCCAGGCCTGAGGGATAGTAGGAGTAGCTTTGTGGGGCAGGATGAGAACAGGAAAAAAATACCCTGTATGGATGTATAAAAGCTAAGAGAGACAGAAGCAAGGTCAACTAATAAAGACCTTGGCTAGGGCAGATGGGACTTACAGTCCAGCAACTTCTGGAGGACCACAGGTTGCCCACCCTTGATTTAGAGAACATGGCAAAAGTTTACAAGATTCTGAAGATCATAGAAGGAACAGAGATAAAATAGTCTGCCTCAGAACACCAGGAGACTTTGAGTGTGTGGACATGCATGCATATACACACGCATGCTAATATAATGTTTGTCATTAGGCACAGGACAGAGTCACTGTTTTCCACATCATTGACTTCTGAAATTCATATCACTGTCACAGGATGTGAGGGCAATAGCTCAAATGGCTTTAGAAACAGATTAAGCCTGTCTTTCATTAATCTGTCTAATAAAAGCTTCCAGCCATAATAGCCAATAATGAAACCTCTATATTCAGGAGCAGTATTCCTCCAATAACCAAATACTTGAGACGCTCAACAGGAGTCAGAAAAAAAAACCTATAATACTATGCTTATGAGCTTTCCAGAAACATCTGCTTGAGAACAGAATATTCAACAAAATGGACTCTGACCTGCAACAACATCCTTAAGTTCTCAGTTCCACTGGATTCCCATCATATAGTTATTATGTACTACATTGTATGTAGTACATACAATCTGGCTGTCTGAATCCACCAATTCCATCTTCCACAGGTCACCACATTTCCAGACCAAGATGCTACAAATAAAGCAACTACCCGCCACAATTTAAAATTGATGTCATATTCCCTGGCATTCCAAATTGGTCTTGCATCTCAATAGCGTTTGAGGACCACTACAAGGTTCACAAGACATCCGTTTTACCCACGCAGTGGCAGAACCCAAGAACGCAGAGGGCAACTAAAATAAAACCAGAGAAGACGGAGCTGCTGAAAGTGGGACACCACCGCCTACTTCACCAAAGTACAGAACTAGGGCAGAAGTTCAATCTTCTATGGAATTGGCAAGCAATTAAGACTGAACAATAGGAGGGTGAAGAGGACATTGCATTCCTGACCCAGAGAGGAGGGACTGTACAATCAGTGCAACAGGTGAAAAGAGGAAGACTTTCTCCTCCAGAGTGCCAAATATGAGGAAGTGGAAAAGATACTTTCCCTGCTGAGGGACTGTACAAAATTTCACACAGAAAAGAAAGACGTTGTATCAGAGCCTGAGCCAGGGAGAAAGAAATGAGGATTCCATCCGGAGAACTTTTAAACGGGGTAGCAAACCCCAGACATGGAGCTAGGCCTGGCCTCTCCCTGCCAACTCGTCCAAGCTGTTTAATAAACCCATTTTCATTCTACTCTGGCTGTGTAACAGTTTCCCTCAACATGACCAAGAATGTATTTTAACATGAAATAATGATCAACAATGTTTCCAGCAAGAATACTCAGCCACAATTATTCTCAAACATTCGAAGAACATCACGTACAATAATTGCAATGACCCTGACCCTGTAACATAGATCGGTATTACCCTCACATTTTGCAGATGTGAGGGCTGAGGCGAGTAGTACAGCTAAGTAATTTTAGACCGTGGACTTCATGATCTTACTGGGGGAGGCAGACTTTGGACAGCCAGGCGTATTACGAGCTTTCATAGGTTCCAATCTACCTCATCATAGAAAACTGCTTTATACTGTTTTATATCAGGCCATCAAGCTCTGTATTGTTTAGACCAAGCATTGGCAGAATATAGATTAGGATCTACTGGTAGAGCTCTGTGTGATTTTCGGTAAATTGGCAAGGATTTCTAACACCATTGTTTTACTAGCAGCAACAAGAGCAAGGCTCTCTTCTCTCCCCAACCCCATCTAAATTAGGCTACTGAAATTTAGGGAACTTGCAAGGGGGCAGGGTGAGAGACCAGGAGTGAATTTTTGTGGCAAAGAACTGTGAACCCAATTCTGATACTGAAAAGAAATTATTGGTGCGAGCCATGTGCTCAGGTACCCTGTTCCTTAATTGTACTAGGTGTATTTCTGCCCTGAGCCACTGTTTTACACCCTACTGCCTTCCAGATATTTTGGATTTAAGCTTCTATCAGCCTCAGGCAGAATGGTCAATGGTCAAGAATGCTGGCCATTGCAGTCCAAAACATCTGAAGGGCACCAGGCTGAGGAAGGCTGCTTTAGGAACGTAAAGCAGCATTTATGTTCCTAAAGTTAGATTATGTATAACTTGGTTTCTCATAAAATTATCAATATATTTGAAAACTTTAAAAAGGGGTCTCAGTAAATTTGTAATTGTCTGAATAAATTATACTTTTAAAAGTTAACTTACCAAACATGATTAATTTCACAAGCAAACCAAGTTATACATTACATAATTTAGATTCCTAGTTTATGTTTCAATAGTCCCTGAAACATCTGAATCATTCTAGAAGTCAGAAAAATCATGATTAATTTTATGAGCAAACCAAGTTGTACATCATATAGTTTAGGTTCCTAGTTTATGTTTCAGTAGTTCATGAGACACCTGAATCGTCCGAGAAGCCAGAAGAAGCAGGAAGTACTGGAGGCAGAGGAAGACAAGTCCAGAAACACAGGACTCTGAAGAACAAAAACCAAACTGTCAAGAATGTATATTTTCTTCTATATTATGATATGATGACTCTGTTCACATGTTGGGAAACTGAGCATGACTTGGGGCATCCCAAAATGTCTATCAGAAAAAGTTACATTGGATCAATAATTTTAATAAGAAATAACTATGCTGAGAATCTTACAGAGAGGATTTTGAAACATTTCCAAGGCTTCTTTATTTCCAGACATTTTACATCTCTAGTCTTTCTATAAAAGTCTTCTTATTAAATAGTTTTTAGAAATCATTTAAGGGGAGCGGGGAGTAAAGGCTGGGTAACAATATTCAAACACCTTGTCTTATATTTTAAAAGAAAATATTTCATAATCCACAGCCGATCAATTTTTTTTCAGGAAAAAACAAAAACGGTCCTTGGGGAAAAAAGGAGCCTTCACATCTCTACTTCACACTAACATGGTATACATGGGCTAATCAGCCCAGCCAACATGGCCAATTGTTGAGAATAATGGGATTTCTAGTCCAAAACATCTGTTAGCTAACATACTTCTGAATGATAGGAATGAGATTAGATAAGATGCTGACTCCCTCTGGCTACCCCCACAGTGCTTAAACAATATGTTTGCAACAGCCTCTCTCCCCATTCCTCAAAAGACACACGACACAAGAAATAACTGCCCTTGGCCAGCCCTCCCATTAGGCAGAGAGAGGCACTGGCCTCAGGCAGCAGATGGTAGCGGCGGGGAATGGCGGTGAGATGTTGGAAGACCGAGCTGTATACACCACATGGCCTGCCCTGCACCAATAACAGCAAAAGGGTGTTAAAAAAAACAGCTGTTAAAGGCAAAACAAAGACCAAAAAAAAACAGCTGCACCAATATTTATGGTTCCCTTCAAAGGCAACAGGAAAACATATAATAAAAAAGAATCTAATTTACATGTCTTAAAAACATACCAGTAATTCTGAAATATTATTCTTACTGATTAATATATACACCACCAATGTTTGAAATACCACGGAACAGTTGAAAATTCAAAAACTTACTTCTTATTAACTTCCAAACAATGCTCAGAACTCTTGGCTTCTAACTTACACACAGAAGGCTAAATATAACCAGCTTGCCAAAGTATAAAAGGTTTCTCTTTAGCCAGCTGTTCCCTACTATGTAAATTTAATGTATCATGTTTTTAGAAAAAGATATTTATTCATTTATTTCTCGTGTTGCGCTAAAGTAATAAGTGAAAATAGGATTGTTTGCAACAAAAATTCTGTCCATCTCTTTCATAGCCGAGACTGAGATATGGTCCAAGACTGTTTGCAGAATTTTTTTAAAAAAAACTTGGGAGGAAAGGAATCCTAAGGGAACAGGGACAAAAACAACCTAAAAAGGGCTGAGCATGCTTAGCAGTCACGGAATGCCAGTCAACTGTTGGAAGGAGGAATGGGGGGGGGGAATGGGAAACCAAAGGAGAGGGGGGGAAATGGAGAATCTGGAAGAGGGCATGGCTACCTGGCTGGCTAGCTAGAATCCTGATTCACCACCACCACTGCAACATTTTGTTGCAGACAGCACTTGCTATTCCAGAATATGACACTGAAAGCTGAGAAGAATTACACTTAGTCATACTGGGTGTGTAATGTTGATAGTCACAGACCACATACAGGGCATTAATTGCCTTAACCACACAACTAATTTCACCAATACACAACATACATCTTACAATACCCTCTCCATAACATTCATTCTACCTGTATCAATGCAGGTAATCTCGGGCTACAATGCAGTTCCTATACAGACACACTACACCAATTGCTGGGCCAATGCACAGACTTTGTCTACATTAGAGGTACAAACGAAACACAGCAGTATCCCCACCACAGATTTCTTACCAGCAGCACTTGTCCTGTATATGTATTTTTTAGCATCATCCACCAACATACGCTGCTAGCACAAGGACAGAACTGCCTGACTGGACTCGTAGAATAATACGATCTGTACGTGGTCTGTCTAGGTAGCCACAAAAGTTCATCCGTTTGGGTTTGTTTTAGAAAGCAGGCATAGTGTAGCAATTACAAAGCACATGAAATATGAGATGGATTTCTCCAGTTCAAGATCTCAGCTCAGTCATGAAATCAGGGCTGTAGGCAAACCGTTACTCTTCAGCCACAGACTTTCTATCCTGAAGGCTGAAATAATATTATTATTATTATTATTATTATTATTCATAATAGCAGCAATAATGCTTACAGCAATTCTATGAGAAAGGCCATTATTATTATTATTATTATTCAGCACTGCACATATGGCTTTCAGTGCACACGGCTTGTGAGGCACTTTGCAGTATGGATGCAATATTTAGCCAACTTGATCAAATGAATTAGAAGTATTTTGATCAATAACCACCCCCAGCAGGCAGGTTTTGTTTTTTTAAAAAAATTGGTTGTTTTTCATATACTTTTTAAAAATCTAGGCTTACAATTCAATCCTATACATGTTTACTCAAAAGTATGTCCCACTGTATTCCATAGGATTTACCCCTGCCTGTCTATATGCCTGCAGCCTTAATCCAGCTCTTAAACATCACACCACATCCCAACAAACACAGAAACCATTGCTACATATTCTGAACACAAATTCTGTACACAACCTCTATCAGGTCCTTCCAAAATATCAGTTAATAATCTCCCTAATGTTGCATTCACACACAACACAAGTTGCTACTTTTTAATCCACAAGGTACATTTCAGAGATGCCAAAAGATGTGAAATAGCTAATTACCTCCGATGTAAAGTTCGGACACACTAAACTTCCAAGAAAACCCCATGGTTGCCTCTCTACCACAAATGTAGACATGTAAACAAATACATGAGCACACCAGAGAATCCAACAAATAAAAATTTCCTTAGCATTCTAATCCTAAAAGCTCTTACCTGGAATTGCCACATGCTTTCAATGAGAAATCTACTTCCGGTTAAGTGTGCTGTTGATCATACACATGATTTTTTAAACAAAAATTCATTATAGACATTAGCTAGCAGCAACAATATTTAGTGACACAAGCTATCATTGGTAATTAATCAACTAAGTCATCACAATGTTTATTTTTTACAGCAATAAACATTGCTGCTACTGAGGAATGAAAACAAAGGCAGGCTTTGCATCTCACAATGAATTGCTGTGTTTATTTTGTTAAGGGTGCAATCCTCTGTGTGTTTAGACAGAAAAAACCCTACAACTCCCATCATCCCCAACAAAGCTGGCTGGGGATAATGGGAATTGTAGGACTTTTTCTGTCAACACGCAGAGGATTGTGCCCTAAATGTTGTAGGTCAGTCTTCCCTAACTTGGGTCCCTCAAAATATGTTGGAATACAATTCCCAGCATACCCCAATCTCATTCATACCATCTACTCCATGGTTTTGGTAACACGTACATCCGTCAACTAATTTTAAAAAAGCAAATAATTGACTTAAAATTCTGTCATGAGTTGACCAGCACAATAATAATAAAACACAGCATTTCTACGGCACTTGAAATGTTTTGGATACATTCTCTTGGTGTAAATCCATCAGCAGTCTTCCCCGACATGGTGCCCTCCCGATCGGTCGGACCACAACTCCCATCATCCCCAAAAGGACGGAGGGAGAAAACCTACTCTAGAAAGCTGCAATCCTGCAAAGCATGGAAGTAAAGGCCCTAGAATGGAATGGGTCTTCTTCTTCTGAAGAAGAAGAAAATATTAATCACCAAATTTAAAAATCTGGATGTCCCCCCACCCCCCAAAAAGTTTTCTTTCCAGATGTCCTGATAGGTCATCTGCTCTCCAGTATTTCGCATGTTCATGTATGTGCGTGGAGGGCGGAGGAGTGAGAAAATGAGACCGCTGCACTTCGGCTAAAGAGTTTTAAAGGGAAATCCCAACCCACAACTCCTAAACCCGGAGCATGATTTCGCCGTTTTCCTTCTGACAGGCTGCGGGAGGGGAGAGAAGTTTCCTAAGCCCGTGAGAACGAAGATCAGGCCCGGCTCTCGCTCACCTCCTCCTCCTCCTCCTCTCCAGCCTTTTCCCAGCCTTGCCGCTGTGTGCGTGCGTGCGTGCCTGCTTGCTTGCTCTACAACCCGGCGCTGGGCGAGCAGTGAGGAAATGGGAGCCACGAGAGAGGGGGGGGGGGGATGGATGGGTGGCTGGGTGGGGGTTGTGGCTTTCAAGCCCCCTTGGCGATCCTCGCCGCTCGGCTCGCCCCGAGATCCCAGCGCGCCTCCGATTCCCTGCCCCACTTTAGGCCTCTGCAAAGTGCTTGCTGCGTTTCCTGGTGCGGGCCATTTTGGAGAAGCATTTTGAACCCAGCATCACTGAGTGCCTACGAGGAGGGGAGGAAAAGACCAGCGGGCCCCGCCCTGTATCTTTACACACACGCACACGCCGCCCTTCGCCAGAAGCCTGATCGGCTTTCCCGCAATTACTCCCTTCCCCCGATCCACACGACCCAAACGCAATCTCCGTGGAGCATCCACAAGCGCGCCCTTGTTTTGGAGCTATTAATAGCGAGCCCAGGGAGGAATGATGACACGCTTTGGAGGCGAGGGAAGAGGCTGCTCGGCACCGCGACCCGCTGGCGGCCAGGGGGCAGCACTGAGTCTTCGTTCTAGCCCCACCCCCAAGGCACTTCCTCCCCCATTGGGCGGCCTGCTTAAAGGGGCCGCGCTTCAATTCCCTAACCGGTTTGCTGCTGCTTTCATTTCCCCCCCCACACCTTGCTGGGGTGACGTTATTACAGGGATGCGTTAACGGAGCACCCTGGACCAGTGAAATAGCTTACAAACTTTGGAGGGAAGGTCTGGGAAGCAACAATGTAACGGGGGAGGGGAGAGATGAATAACAATAATAACAAGTAATTTTATTTTATATAGCCACTTTAGGCTGCATCGATATACCTACTTACCTTGCCTCGGTTCCATTCATCTCAGTGGGACTTACTTCTAATTAGACACATACAGGATTGCACTGTTAATTATTTCCAAGGTGCTTGTTATGTAGGCTTACCATATGAAAAGGAGGACAGGGCTCATTTAACAGTTGTAGAGAAAAGGGAATTTCAGCCAGTATCATTTGTATGCAATTAGTTCCTGGTGAAATTCCCTCTTCATTATAACAGTTAAAGCTGCAGGGGCCCTGCCTTCTTTTGTATATGGTCACTCTAGTATAATGCCTGCAACTTATACTAGTATAAGGCCTGTCGGAAGAGGCCTGTCCTCTTCCGACAGGCCTATCCAGATGAATTTTAGGATATTTTTAATGTTGTGTTGTTCTCTTGTTTTTAAAATTTTTAACTGTTGTGAATTTTTGTGTTTATATTGTTGTTGTTCCCCGCCTCGATCCGGAGGGAGAGGCGGGTTACAAATAAATATTATTATTATTATTATTATTATTAACTGTTGTGATGAAGAGGGGATTTCACCAGGTCCTAATTGCATACAAATGATGCTGGCTGAAATCCCCTTTTCTCTGCAACTGTTAAAGTCACATGAGCCCTGTCCTCTTTTTCATATGGTCAGCCTATCTTATGTTGTACCAGTAGTGCAACACATAGCAGGATCTTTTGCAGAGCCAAGTACTCTTACTTATGAGTAAGCCTCATTGAGCTGGTGGGAAGTTGAGTCATTAAACGTAGAGGATTTGGCTAGTGCTTTTGCCTGTTTGTTGTGATGTCCACAAGTATTCGCTGGGACTTTGCTTACAAGCAAGTGCATGTAGAACCCCATCCATGCAGTCCTACCAATGCTGTGCATGTTTACCCAGAAAGAAGTCCCAATGTATTCAATTCCTCCCTGCCAATCCCCCCCCTTTTTCATCAGTTGAAGACACATCTGTATTATCTTTTACTTTCCCAACCTATATACTTCTGTGTACTTAGGGAATTCTACAACTGTGTAGAAACCACTATCTTCTTTTGGGACAGCCTCATTTCCATTCCCATCTATAGAAACTCAACCACCTGAGTTTGTTATTAGAGGGAATTATAATATCAAATATAATATAGTATCCCTGTTTTACAGGTGGGGAAAACTGAGGCTGAGAGAATGTCTCATCCATGGCTACATATTAAGGGTGCAATCCTATACATGTTTAGCCAGGAAAAAAAGTCCTACAACTCCCAGCATGCTGGGAATTGTAGGACCTTTTTTTGTCTAAATACGCATAGGATTGCACCCTACATCTAAGACAGAGATGAGACTTGAACCCAGTCACACAGGCTCATGTCCAGATCTCAGGTCTCGGAGAACCACATCAATATCTACCATGCCATAAACTTACAAATTCATGTCCATAATTCCTCCACCCGCCTACCCTTAGTTCAATGACTATGGGGCTTCTTCAAAGAAGTTTGTCCTGAGAGTAGAAAGCCTAGGGATGGCATGCAACTGTTTCTGCCTCCTCCAGATAGACCCTCCTCTCTTGCTTTAATCATTACAGACCACTGATAGAACTATTGTTAGAACAGAGAAATTGTGTCTCTCAGATCCTTAATCTATGGGCGTGTGTTTTTCAAACCCAAGTATATCAAGAGTGCACATCTGGCTGAAAAAGTCCAGCTTTTTCAGCCAAAGACAGACAGCCTCCGGGGAGGGAGAAGGGATCAAAAAGTAAGGGTTTTAAAGTCAATCAACAAGACAGTCCAAGGCTGCTCCTGCAGGATTCAGGTAAAAGTTGACATCAGCAGAAAGTTTTTTAAAAACAAAACAAAACAAGAAGTGAAAATTGCAGCCCCGGGGAGGTACTGCTGTCAGCAAAACAGAAGGAAATTGAATCATATTTCTCCCAACCACCATCCCTCCCACCACTCCACAGAGATATTTTCGTGTTTTTCTGCAAATTCAAAGCACGGGGCTGGGAAAACACCAGGAACTGGGAAATACTGAGCTTTTGTGTCTCTGTTCCAAGTCCCTGCCAGCCTTGGATTTTGAAGCCCAGCAAGGATCAGGTCTCTATTTTAGGGGAATTCCTACTATTCCCTTAAAAGCTTTGGTCTTCGACTTCTCGGCATGATTCATCTTAATTAGGAGAGGCAACCCTATCAAACCAGTGCATACCAAAAGCAACTATGTAAGTAAGGGGTGGTGAGAAAAAGGCTCTTGGTATGTGCTCAGGGATAATTTTTTCCTCTCTCTCTCTCTCCCTCCTATTATTACTTCCTGGGTCCCAGGTTTCTGCCACTGATGCCAGATTTCTGAACTAAACCAAGGTGAGCCCAAACTCAGATTAATGTTCTACACATTAAGAAGAATTAGGAGTAGATGAAAGTGGTACAATTTCTGGAACTGGAGCTACAGAGACAGGAAACTTTTTTTGGTTGGCACACAAATCTTGAAGATCTTTCTTCTTCTTTTCTAACCAATAGACAACACTTCCTCTTCAAGATTTTTTTTTCAAAGGGGGAGGGAAAAGAAAGAATCAGCGGTCCTGATTCCCAATAGTGTTAATGCTCTACATCCAATGTCTACATCTTTCCTCACATTCCTACTTTTTGCACATTATTTCTGAGCACTAGGACAACCTTTTTCACACCATTGCACACGTGGGGTAGGCTGACCAGATAAAATCCAGGTCAGGGCTCATGTAACTTTAACAGTTGTGGAGAAAAGGGAATTTAAGCCAGGGTCATTTGTATGCAATTCGTTCCTGGTGAAATTCCCTCTTCATCACAACAGTTAAAAGTGCATGCACTATACTAGAATGACCATATACAAAAGAAGGCAGGGCTCCTGCAACTTTAACTGGTGTGATGCAGAGGGAATTTCACCAGGAACTAATTGCATCCAAATGACCCTGGCTGAAATTCCCTTTTCTCCACAACTGTTAAAGTTACATGAGCCCTGACCTGGATTTTATCTGGTCACCATAACGTGGGGGGCATTTGTCGGCAAACCAGGACGCGCAAGATACACCCCAGGTTTTGTCTGTGTGCCTTGAGATGTTACCCTAGAAATGAACAAAAGTGCACACATATCCCTGTCCTTGTTGCACGAGGATTCACAACCGTGCAAATGCACAATGGGACGTCATCCATACGGCCAAGATGCCCCGCGCAAATCCTCCCCTAGTACTAACACGGCTGCCCCCAACTCACACCCTTCTCTTTCAACCTTGAGCCCCATCCCATCTCCTGCGATCCGGAGCTGTACCCCATAAAGCTTGGGGGCGCCTTCAATCTCACCTGAGCAGCTGGAGAGCGTCAGTCGAACGTGGATCCTCCACTAGGACGTAGACAGTCGCGGGGGGTGGCTCAGGCTTGGGGAGCCTCTCGCTCGTGTCATTGGACATCATTCCCCCGAGCCCCCCCCCCCGAAGCCTCCCCGGAATGCGATCTGGGGATCTCAGTAAGAAATGGGGTGAGAGCTCGTCCAGATCCAAACTGGATGCAAATTATTTAAAAGTGCAAATAAAAGAGATCGCCGGGGTGGAGGCAGTCGCAGCTGAGTGCAGGAAAAATCGAAAAGAGACTCGCCTCCTCCCAAAGCAAGAGAAAAACATCCAGCCGGAGTATTGCTTCATTTTCCGGCTCAAGGAGGCGAGGGGGAGTCAGCGAAGGAGGAGGGGGGGGGATCTCCACGGGAAATGACATCAAACAGGGATCCACCCACTGGTGGAGGTGGGAGGGTGTAAAGGGAGAATGGAAAAGGACGGGACGTGCTTAAAAACTGAAAATCGGTCCCACACAAAAGCAATTTCTTATCAAGGCGAAGTAATGGGGTTTTAACTGATCGCCACTCAGTCGTGACAAGAATAGCAAGAGTGCCCTTGAGTGTGTGCAGAATGACCGCCGGGACTAACGGCAGGGTGACCAGATAAAATCCAGGTCAGGGCTCATGTAACTTTAACAGTTGTAGAGAAAAGGGAATTTCAGCCAGTGTCATTTGTATGCAATTAGTTCCTGGTGAAATTCCCTCTTCATCACAACAGTTAAAGTTGCAGGGGCCCTGCCTTCTTTTGTATATGGTCATTCTAGTATAGTGCATGCACCTTTAACTGTTGTGATGACGAGGGAATATCACCAGGAACTAATTGCATACAAATGACACTGGCTGAAATTCCCTTTTCTCTACAACTGTTAAAGTTACATGAGCCCTGACCTGGATTTTATCTGGTCACCCTAGCTAACTGATGATTAAGGAGACGGAGGTTACAGATCACAGGGTAAACCTTCCAAGCACGGGGCATGCTCCTCTACCTTTGATTTTTAGAGGTATACCCCTGCAAGGTATACAAATGTTGTCAAACTATATAGGAAGGTCAGAAAGCCCATCATCATCTTGCATTTATTGTGCTCCCGCCTCCCACTACTTGGAGGTGGGGGGGAGTTGCTGGAATGTGGGTTAAGTTTCTGTCCTTGACTATTATATCCCATCTATTAATTCAAAAGGATGCAGAATTTTAAAAAAGATTTTAATATAGATAAATATAACAAGGATACTTGGCTAAGCAATACTACAAGTGAGAAGGATCTTGGAATTGTTGTAGATCACAAGCTGAATATGAGCCAACAGTGGGATGTGGCTGCAAAAAAAGCAAATGCTATTTTGGGCTGCATTAATAGAAGTATTGCTTCCAAATAGTACTGGTTCCCCTCTACTCAGCACTGGTTAGGCTTCATCTTGAATATTGCATCCAGTTCTGGGCACCACACTACGAGAAGGATGCAGACAAGCTGGAGGGGTTCAGAGGAGGGCAACAAGGATGATCAGGGGTCTGGAAACAATGCCCTATGAGGAAAGACTGCAAGATCTGGGCATATTTAGCCTTGAGAAGAGAAGACTGAGGGGAGACATGATAGCACCCTTCAAATATTTGAAAGGTTGTCACACAGAGGGCCGGGATCTCTTCTCGATCATCCCTGAGTGCAGAACACGGAATAACGGGCACAAGTTACAGGAAGCCAGATTCCGGCTGGACATCAGGGAAAACTTCCTGACTGTTAGAGCAGTATGACAATAGAACCAATTGCCTAAGGTGGTCGTGGACTCTTTCACCCTAGAGGCCTTCAAGATGCAGCTGGACAGCCATCTGTCAGGTATGCTTTAAGGTGGATTCCTGCATTGAGCAGGGGGTTGGACTCGATGGCCTTATAGGCCCCTTCCAACTCTACTATTCTATGATTCTATTATATAAAGAACCAAACCATTGCTATAAATCAAACCACAGCTAATATTTGCTGCCACTTGTTCTCTGCCTTATTCCTTTTCTAACACACAATATGAAAGTGGCATATTTTAAGAATCGGCAGAATATATTTTGCCATGATAAAATAGGTTAAGTTATTAGTTATCAATATCTGCCAAGCCTTCCTTATGCTGCAATCTTATATTCTTTTACTTGGGAGTAAGCCCCACTGAACTCAATGGGACTTATCTCTGAGTAGACACATAGACTTGCATTGTAAGACTTGCATTACTTTTTAAATTTTACAATAAAATTACAAGTGGCTTTAGTGATAAATCACATCTAACTATTTCTTTAACTGCATTAAGGTTTAGTGGCTGGTACTTTATTGCCTTCTTATAACTCCACCAGATGTGCAAAAAATGAGCCCCCTGACTTTGATACTTAACTTTTATGTAAAGGTTATACATGGATTCTCTGCTGTTTTATGTTGTACAATACTTTATGATTTTAACTTGCTTTTTATTCTGATTTTATTGTTCTGTCTCTTATATGTACATCACCTTGAGCTAGTGCTTTCTACCTGCAGAGTTTATGGGATATGTTCTAGATTAGAACACACACTCTAGCCTTGTCTATACATGATCTAGAATAAGGTGGTAGAGTTCTAAGAAGGTAGAGTGGACTGTATCACTTCAAATTTGGGCAGATGCAATTTTGTTAATGTTCCTATATATATATATATATATATATATATATATATACTTTTGGATGAGAAAGAGAGAGATTCTAGCCCAGCTTTGCTTCATGCTGGGTTAGTGATCTGTTCGTCGGAAGTTCTTTACTTAGGGAACCACTCAATCAGGTCTGGCCATACCATTGGGCGCAGTGAGATGGTTGCCTTGGGCAACTGGTTTTGGGTGTCATCAAAAGTCAGCAAGTTGTTATTTTTTTACAAAATCACTATTGTGTTTTTACTGCTAGGGAGGGGGAGAGATACTGACTTTGGGTTCTAAACCTGGCCATAAGGGGGAGTGTGCTCCACCTCAAGCATCAAAATTCGCCAAAAAGATGTTCTGCTATTATAAGCATCAAAATTCTACTGCTTATAAAAATGACACTTGTAGAGCCAATAACTTTAAACTTGGCATCCAAAATCTACCTGGTGCAGTCTACGATACTGCAAAATTTCAGACCAATCCAATAAAAATTGCCACAATGACAGCGATTGAAACGGTTCTGAAAATTGACGTATTTGTACTTTTTACTCAAGTTGCTGCCACCTGGCATATTATATATTTCTTTCAAATTCTGTGGGAAACTACTGGTGCTCTTTATTCGGGCTTGTTGAGGAGATGTGCTTTTTGTTGGTTTGCTGAACTTCTGAGCAGTGGTTTAAAAATTGTCAAGATTTTTATGCCTCATGAATGCCTAATACAGCAGCTGCTAGCAAAGTTATGTTGGGCATGCTCAATTTCACTCTGAAGCTAGAACGGTGCCAGTACTCCAGTGTGTTGAATTCTACTGTCCCTGTCAGCATTCTGACTGTGGGGAAGGGTTAGCAGGGAACACCTATTAACCAAGATAAGATGAGATAATTTTGAAGGCTGAGGGAATCACTCTTACTGATTGACAGATCACTGATGAAGAGATGAAAGAAAAGGAAAAAGCTATGTTGGAATCCTGTACAGGCTTACTCAGAAGTCAGCTATTCTGAACATACAGGGACATGACTATTCATGTGTACATATCTACTCAGTTAATGACTTCTTTGTGATTTTTTTTTTTTTTTTTAGTTTGTGTGTTGTTTTCCAGAACGCTGTAAAAGTATCCTTTTCAAAACACGGGGAAATTCAATGACAACAAAAGCTGCCACTTTAAGATCAGAGTTAATGCTACCTCAGGTTGGCTCAAGCTCCACAAAGCCAGGAAATTGGGAGCGTAGTCTAATGCCTTAGCAAACATGCCCCATGATCAGTATTTTTTTAAATATTTTTAATTGAATTTTACATTAATAACAAACAGAAGTAACACCCAAACACATCAAACATAACACAATAATCAAACATGGGATATCCTTGATACACACGATCAGCATCAAACTAAGTTAATCAGGTGACACAGTGGACTGATTGTAACTATATATTCAAAGCTTGAAGAAAATATATCAAAACGACTTCCCCCCTGAACTCTTATCTTAGTAAATCTTTCCACCATGTTCCGTGAGTTGAAGGAGGTACAGTAATGTCCTTATTGCTATTAGCATAATTAATAAATGACTCCCAGATTCCATATAAATTATCAATATATGTCTCAGATCTATACTGCTTAACCTGTTTTGTTAGCTTTTCCATCAATGCCAAAGACCAGAGTTTATTTCTCCATATAGTTAGGGTGACCATTTGAAAAGGAGGACAGGGCTCCTGTATCTTTAACAGTTGCAAAGGACAGGGAATTTCAGCAGGTGTCGTTCGTATGCCTACAGAACCTGGTGAAATTCCCTCTTCATCACAACAGTTAAAGCTGCAGGAGCCCTGTCCTCTTGACCATGTACAAAAGAGGGCAGGGCTTCTGCAGCTTTAACTGTTGTGATGATGAGGAAATTTCACCAGGTTCTGCATGCATACAAATGACACCTGCTGAAATTCCCTTTTCTATGAAACTGTTAAAGATACAGTAGCCCTGTCCTCCTTTTCATATGGTCAGCCTACATATAGTAAAGGATGCTAATTGTTCTTTTTTCCATGAAGATGCTATTATCATTCCGGCAGCAACACTCATAAACCTCATGTGCCAGGTTTATTATGTTTTTCTTCAAAAATGGCTAATAAAGCTAGTTGGGGGGGGGAGAAGTCAATTTTTTGTTGAGTAATCTTTTCGGCCTCTTTGAAGTCATTCCTCCAAAACTGGTTTACTAAGGAACCCCTATGATCAGTAATATTGTGCAATGTCACAAACTCTGCTTGCAACAAACAGCCATAGGTCAATTCACAGGATGATACTTCTACCATTCCAGCAAGGATTCTAGAACTATAACACAGGGGCTGCAAATGTGACCCCACAGTAGGAACGTTTTGAGATGATTACTTGGATCTGTATGCAAAGACTTCGTGTACACACAAACATCTCGCTGGTGAGCTCTCTTTTGGACTGTGCTCTGCGATGGTTCTGTTTTGGGGACCATTTCTACCTATGCTGATGACAGTTTTCCAGACACACCTTCTTCTCTTGTCAATCTGCAAATGAAGAAAGTCAGGGTAATCGGATACTCCGAGGCTCTCCCCTCCAAAGAACCCTCATCCGTATAATATTTTCCAGAGGGTAGCCGTGTTAGCCAGTTGCAGCAAAAGCAACCAAGAGTCTTGTGGCACCGTAAAGACCAACAAGTTTATTCTGGCATAAAGTTTCATGGACAGTGACCACTTCATCAGATCCATGCCCCCCCCCATTAGATGGACATCTGTATTACTTTAATTGTCAAGCACACAAGCAACATTTCTGTTTGCCCCCCCCCATACCACTTTATGCTTTACAACTCTTCTACTTTCCTGATGTGTTAGAACAACAACAAAACCCTTTGCCATTCCTGATTTTTTTTAAAAAACAACAACAATTGAGTGTGTGCAATTTTGCATTTTAAATTCAGTTAAATCATAGCACCATCTTAGGGAAGGGGTTCCTTTGCATGCAGAAGATCCCAGGTTCAATCCCTGGCTTCTCCAAGCAGAGCAGGGAAAACTCCTGCCTGAAACTCTGGGGAGCTGCTGCCAGTCAGTGTTGACAATACTGGGCTAGATGGACCCATGGACTCAGTATAAGTCAGCTACTTATGTTCCTATGACTAAAGGGATAAAATTGAATTTCTTCTGCTGCCCTAAAGCCTTCATCACTTGCCACTCTTTGGGTTGTCCTTTGCCCCCCCCCCCCCCAGGCTGCAAGGCCCTGGAATTTGGCCCATTGGTTTGACTCTAATTGCCCCATCGATGAGCTTTGATCCCAAAAATCTCTGGTTCAAAACTCACCTTTGCCATGAACTCAGTAGGGGTGCTTCTAGACAGAGGGCTCCTGTGCTACTAATCAAAAGCCATTGGGCAGCTACTCCATCTTTCCCTCCTTAATGGATTTTCTGTGGTAAGAAAAAAGACAAAACAAATAGATTATAAATGGAAGAAGATACTATCTGGACCTCACCCCCCATGTTTGAAGAAAGGTGATTGCACAATAAAAGACTCATCTGGAAGCACCTTAGGTAGCTTTATGCAAACCACTCTTTCTGCATCAGTCCCTGCATCTGCAAAATGGGCATGAGAATAATACAAACATACCTAGCATTGTTGTACGGTTTATAATGTTTTATGTGTTTGTAAACTGCCTTGTGAGAGCAATGGGCCCTGAAAGCTGGGTTAGAAATCTACTTAACAAATAAACTGAGGATAAAGCAAGCTCTATTCCAAGAATGTTTATGACAAAAGAAAAAAATGTTAGATATCACAGGAGTTGTGGTTGTTGTTGTTGTTTTGCTGCAACACAGCTACCCCTCTGCTAGTTGGGATAATACACATGAAGCACTTTTAATATTTTAAAACATTGCTAAATAAATTGACCCAACAGATGTTTAAATGTGGGCTTCACAACAAAATAAGGACCTTTGCCTTACTTCCAGATGAGACTTTTATCACACCATCGTCTTACCTCATTCAGGAATTTTACAAGGGTCCAGATAACAACATCTTCCAATTGTATCCCTCCCATGTTTTCCCACCACTTCCCCCACCCTTTTTCGTTACACAAAAAAGGCCATGAAGGAGGGGATGATGAAATGTCTTCTAATTGATAGAGCTATGAGCTCTCCATCTGGAAGCCCCTGAGATCAGTGAAGTTTCGTTCCAGACTATGTCTGTCTGTCTGTCATTTATATTGCAGAGGTGGGTGACTTGTGTCCCTCCAGATTTTTTTGGCCTACAACTCCCATCAGCCCAAACCAGCATAGCAAATGGTGAGGGATGATGGAAGTTGTAGGCCAAAACTAGGGTGACCATATGAAAAGGAGGACAGGGCTCATGTCACTTAACAGTTGTAGAGAAAAGGGAATTTCAGCCAGGGTCATTTGTATACAATTAGTACCTGGTGATATTCCCTCTTCATCACAACAGTTAAAGTTGCAGGCACTATACTAGAGTGACCACATACAAAAGAAGGCAGGGCCCTGCAACTTTAACTGTTGTGATGAAGAGGGAATTTCACCAGGAACTAACTGCATACAAATGACACTGGCTGAAATTCCCTTTTTTCTACAACTGTTAAAGTTACATGAGCCCTGTCCTCCTTTTCATATGGTCAGCCTAGCCAAAACATCTGAAAGGCCATACGTTGCCCACCCACTCTATAGCATAGGTGGGGAACCAGCAGCCTGGAGGGCCACCCTATCCAGCCTTTGAGGGTGCAATCCTACACATGTTTAGACAGGAAAAAATGTACTACAACTCCCAGCATGCCCCAGCCATCATGGCTAGCTGTGGCATGCTGGGAGTTGTGGGACATTTTTTTCTGTCTTAACATGCCTGTCCACTCTCCTCTCCCACTGACTCCAGTCCATGGCCCCATTTTCCCCATTGCTCAGCTGTTTCCCAAGCAGCTGTGAAGGGAGGGGGATCGCAGGGGAGGGAAGGTTTCTACCTCCCCCTGATCTCCCCCCTTGCTGCTCAGCTGATAGGTGGAAAACAGCTGAGAAAAGGGGGCCTGGCTATAGAGTCCTATGGCAAAGCTGCCCAAGGAGGAAAAGATTGCTATCCACTACCTCCATGGGTCCCTTGCTAGGGTGACCAGATAAAATCCAGGTCCGGCTCATGTAACTTTAACAGTTGTAGAGAAAAGGGAATTTCAGCCAGTGTCATTTGTATGCAATTAGTTTCTGGTGATATTCCCTCTTCATCACAACAGTTAAAGTTGCAGGGGCCCTGCCTTCTTTTGTATATGGTCACTCTAGTATAGTGCCTGCACCTTTAACTGTTGTGATGAAGAGGGAAGATCACCAGGTACTAATTGCATACAAATGACCCCGGCTGAAATTCCCTTTTCTCTACAACTGTTAAAGTTACATGAGCCCTGACCTGGATTTTATCTGGTCACTCTAAGGTAGACTGACCATATGAAAAGGAGGACAGGGCTCATGTCACTTTAACAGTTGTAGAGAAGAGGGAATTTCAGCCAGCGTCATTTGTATGCAATTCATACCTGGTGAAATTCCCTCTTCATTACAACAGTTAAAGGTGCAGGGGCCCTGCCCACTTTTATATCTGGTCACTCTAGTATAGTGCCTGCAACTTTAATTGCTTTGATGAAGAGGTGATTTCACCAGGTACTAATTGCATACAAATGACGCCGGCTGAAATTCCCTTTTCTCTGCAACTGTTAAAGTGACATGAGTCCTGTCCTCCTTTTCATATGGTCAGCCTACTCTAAGAGCCCCTTGCTCCATTTCTGTGGTGTGTGTGAAGTGGGGCAGTTGGGTGGGTATGTGGATGCATGGGTATGCATAATAGGGAAGTGTGTGGATGCGGCTTTGACCCTGTCCAGGTTTGGCTTTGGCCCCACACATCGGTGGCTTCTGGAAGTTACCCATGCAAGACTATGGCTCTCAGGCTGATAAGTAGGATGACTATATGAAAAGGAAGACAGGGCTCCCGTATCTTTAACAGCTGTATTGAAAAGGGAATTTCAGCAGGTGCCATTTGTATGCATGCAGCACCAGGTGAAATTTCCTCTTCATCACAATAGTTAAAGCTGCAGGAACCCTGCCCTCTTGACCAGAAACAAAAAAGGGGTAGGACTCCTGCAGCTTTAACTGTTGTGATGAAGAGGGAATTTCACCAGGTGCTGCATGCATACAAATGACACCTGCTGAAATGCCCTTTTCTCTGCAACAGTTAAAGATACAGGAACCTTGTCCTCCTTTTCATATGATCACCCTAATTAAGATAATGCTTCTCCGCCTTCTAAAGAAGTTGATGTGGCTAAGAACAATAAAATTAAAGCAATGATAATAAAACCAACCAAATAAAAGGCAGAAAATACTTCCCTCCCTTCCAATTTTCCCAATCCCTAAACAGGGCCAGCCCCACCATTAGGCAGAGTGAGGCAGATGCTAGTGTTAGAGAAGAGTGCCAAGGTGTGTGAGGACAGAGCTGTGCCTGCCAAGAGGCCTGCCCTGAACCCCATAAGCCAGCCTAATGCTGTCAGTGTTGAAGTAACATTCAACTGCTCATGGCCGCAATATCTGATGGCTAGGGACCACAAAACCTGATGGAACACCTCTCCCAATCTGAACATACCCGGACCCTATGATCAACACCTGGGGGGCCTGCCGAGTGCCACCTCTGAGGGAAACTCGGAGGGTGGCGACAAGGGAGAGGGCCTTTTCAGTGGTGACCCCTCAACTGTGGAATGAACTCCCCACTCAAGCCGCCTGGCGCCGACGCTGTCATCTTTTCAGTTCCAGGTTAAGACCATCCTTTACACCCAGGCATTTAATGGCATATGGTGGGGCATTTATGCCAGCTATCTAAACAGGTCTAGTATTCTATTGCAACTGCTGTCTAAATTTTTTTAAATTTTGTATATTCATATTTTTATGCTGTATTTTATTACCTGATGAATTGTTGTAAACTGCCCAGAGACCTTCAGCTATTGGGTGGTATAGAAATAAATAAATAAATAAATAACCATCAGTCTGATTAGATTCTGTACATCGAATGGGCTACCTTGTCCTTCCGCCTCAGGAAGCAAATTGTCTTGGGCCGCCCCTGCTCAAGGCACAGTCTGCAGCTGTTTCTTCGGGGTCTCCATCTCTAGCACAGCCTCGCTCAAGGCGGGGCCCTCCAGACGCCTTCATCCTTGACTGCCATCATCCCTGACCATTGGCCATGCTGGCTGGGATCGATGGGAGTTGTAGTCCAACACAGCTGGAGGGCACTGTTCTAGCAGACACATTTATTTCTCCGCTCATTGAAAGAAGGGGGCAGGAAACACACCCGCAGTTTTCAGGCGGCCCAGCAGAGGATGCTGTCGCCACGACCTGCTCTTCCCAGGCTGCAAATTCCTGCTTATCCTCCGACCACCTACGTTCACATCAGTCGTGGAAACTGGAAAGGATGAGGATGGGACACTTTGCAGATCTCTGGGCTTGTACTGCAGCTCAGCTATTGGTCTAAAAATACCACCGGTGATTCGCGGGGCGGCCCTTGGGCAGCTCCGACTCTTTGCAGAAAGGCAAAAGGCTCCCCTCCCTGCGCTGACACTAGCTCAGACTTCTCCAAGCTGGCGCCCTGCGGGTGTGTCGGACTACGACTCCCATCATCCCCAGACAGTGTGGCTGGGGGTAATAGGACCTGCAGTTCAACCCATCCGCAGCTTAAGAAAGGCTGAGCTAGTGCCATTTCAGGACTCCTGGATTGTGTCTGTAACACCCTCTCTCTTTCTCCAAGCTTCATTTTTTTGGATGTCTAGGAGAATCGGAAAACGACTTGAGACGGAGAGGAACAGACTGTGTGCCTTCTTGGGGCACATATGTCTAGTATACAAAGCTGTGCGAGCTGCCGGCTGTAAATGCACAGTGTCAATATTGCTGGTATGATCTCGTTTCTCCCGGGGCTCCCTTCCTTTCTATTCCTCCATCTAATCCTACATCCCCCTTTAGTTTCCTTCTGCATCGAGTATGGCGCAGTGCACAGAGAACATTGGGACAGAAAGACCTTGATACAAATCCCCACGAGAGCTGTAGAATTGATCTCGGAAGAGTCATGCTTTCTCACTTCAGAGGGTTAGGATAAAACTGGATCATCTCCATGCAAGGATATATATTTAGCTGAATAAAATATGCATTCCTAAATTATACTTATTTCACTATGCCTCTATGTCTGCTCCTCCATGGATTCCTCTATCTCCTATTCTATTAAGTATTGATTTCCCTATAGTACCTTTGTCTGTCTGCCTATCTATCCTCCTACCAGTTAACTTTTATATAGTGCATTTCAAGCATTCAAAATGCTTCACATGCACCTCAGTGATCTTTACAACAATTTTGCAAAATGGATCAGCATTATTATTCCATTACAAAGATATAAGATTAGTGATTTGCTTAAAGCCACTTGTTGAATTAGGATCGAGGTAAGATTTTTGACCAGGAACTTCTCAGCTTATTCTCTTAAGCCACTAATTCTTGTCCGTTCAAATATACGAGTGTCAACATGTTGGCTATTTCAGTCGAGTCACATTTAACCTAATGTATTATTTGCATCCTTATTTTGACCCTTTCAGCTAATAAAGAGAGTTGGTAACAATGCTGAGAAATTCTCCTTTACGTGGAAGGAAGTTCAATTGAAATCAATAGAGCTAACTCCCAAATAAACAGGTTTAGAAATTGTAGTGCTAATGTGATTTCCCTGGAGAACTCGGGAAGTCAGACTTTGCTGGTTGGCAAAAGTCTGGATGATGCTAGAACTGTTTACAAAAAAAGCAAACAACATATCCTGCATTAGATTTAGAGAAGGGGGATTTTCATCCTTCTGATTTCTGGGAATGTGGAATTTCTATTTTACTAGAGACAATATTATGATTAAAGTAAAATATCAAGTAAACTTCAGCATGACCAATCATCTTTATTACTTACCACCTACACCAGTGATGTTGCATTTCTTTCAATCCAAGGGCTGAATTCCATTTTGGAGAAGCTGAGTAAGGGGTACTTTTCAGTGGGGGGTGAAGGCAAAAGGGCAGTCCAAAAATGCCAGCATATTTTAACTTAAAGCTCTTACTGCCAGTAGAAAACCTTAGGAGGCATTTCAGCTTTTTAAGAGGGAGGGTGTTGACTATATGAAAATGAGGACAGGGCTCCTGTATCTTTAACAGTTGTACAGAAAGGGGAATTTCAGCAGGTATCATTTGTATTCATGCTGCACCTGGTGAAATTCCCTCTTCATCCTAACAATTAAAGCTGCAGGAGAGCTAGAGTGACAACATACAAAAAAGGGCAGGGCTCCTGCAGCTTGAACTGTTGTGATGAAGAGGGAATTTCACCAGGTGCTGCATGAATACAAATGACACTTGCTGACATTCCATTTTCTATCCTCCTTTCCATATGGTCACCCTAGTAATCCCAGAAAGCCAGATTGGGACCCGAAGCCTGAGATTCTGCACTCCTGACCTACATGGTTGCAATGATATAAAATTACAAATGATGTGATGAATTTTGCCTGTATTGCTGCTTGTTTTATTTTGTTTGATTGATTGAACCCAGGCTGATGAATAATACACTGTACCTGTACTGTGTGTGTGTTCACTTGGAACTTTCCCTCATTCATTTTATCTATTTTATTTTATTTTTAAAATTAATGTAAAGAAAACCCTTCATCCTAAAGATCCCAGGATAGCGTACACAACATCAAAAAAGACGACAAATCCAATATAAAAACCATACAATTACACACCCAAGGCAAATTAAACAGCAATAGCACTTCTTCAACCAGCAAACCAAACAACGATCAATTCAATTTAAAAGTAACTTAAATTATATAAACAAACAAATGATAAAATGCTTTACAGTTTCCTGATAGTCCTGCCTGTCTGATATATGATTTGCCTATGCATGAATAATATTATCTGTGTGTGCCAGACAGATTGCATGTATTTTTGTGTGCATGTGTGTTGCTCCTCACCTGTCAGAAAATCAATGTCAGTAGCGGGTACATCTGTTAATGCAGGTAAGGGGTGTTGAACTCTATCTTTATGATTCACAAGTTGGCCATGTCCCATTCCCCCCCCCTCCCCCAGATCACCGATCATTTGAGTTTTCCAGTTTCTGCACCACTTTCCCTCATTCTAAAAGGTTGAAAAGCCTCTCCCAATGCTCAATTACTGGCAGTAAGAACTTGAAACTCAAATATGTTTGTATTTTGGTGTTTTGGCCCAACCCTATTTTGCATTCAGCCCCATCACTGGAATGTAGTGCCTTGGAGCTTCTCTGAAATCAAATTCGGCCCCTGGCTGAAAGAGGTGCTTCATTCCTGCGGTAGATGCTGTGTTTGCCCCTTAATATCAATGATCAGCCATATGTCATATAGTGTATTTGTGTCACTTTTGAACTACGTGACTGTGTGATGCCTTGAGGGCACCAGTTTGCTGTATAAGTAGCTCAATTTGTGCTGTCAATCATTTGTCAGAGTGTGTGCTAAAATACTTCAGCTGGCTGTTGGGTTGTATGATAGTACATATGTCCTTTAATGAGCAGATATTTATGCCACTTATTTCTGTGTATCTGTTGGCTGGTTCACACATGCATGTACCTAATTTGATTTTTCTACATTTGATGACTGCCTACTCATGGCTGGTTCATGGGTGCATGCTAATGATGAATGCAACATCAAATGTTGATTTGCCATGTGTAAATGAGCCATCACAAATAGAATGCCAGGCATAGAACTTTTTGCATCACCTCAAACCCTACAGTCAGTCAATTCAAACATTCCCTTTGTACAATAATTAAGCATAGTGATGGACATGCATGTGTGAATCAGCCTTTGATGACTCTAGCTGCTGAATGGATAACCAATATCGTTGACATTAATGTAGGTGCATTGCGGTGATCTGAAACTGTCTCTGCTGTTATATCTGTGATAGACCATTCACACATGCAAGTAACCAGTGGATTTTGTAGTCCTCAAGTGAAGAACCTGTGAACCAGGCCTGAACCGATTGCCTTTGTTGTGTATGCAAAATAGTACCAGTAAGCCAGCTGTTGTCTGTCTGTCGTCACAGTACGTCCACTTGTTTATTTGAGAACATTGTTGCACAGAGGGTGGCAACAAAGGAGAGGGCCTTTTCAGTGGTGGCCCCCCAATTATGGAATGATCTCCCCGACGAGGCTCGCCTGGCGCCAACATTGTTATCTTTTCGGTGCCAGGTGAATACTTTTCTCCCAGGCATTTAACAGCATATGTTGAGAGTTTTGTTGTGGTGGTGGTTGGACCCAGAATAGTTGTTTTTAAATGATATTGTATTTATTTATAACCTGTTTTTATGCTTTTTATGGTTTTAAATTTTGTATATCGGGGTTTTTTTTAATGATCAATGTTTTTAACTTTTGTAAACCGCCCAGAGAGCTTCGGCTATGGGGCGGTATATAAATGGAATAAATAATAATAATAACCTCAATGTGCAAAATCTTTTCCATTGTCACAACAAATTTTTGAGGGTTGGTTACTGATCCATTTATTTTTTTAAAGTGGTGATGGGATTGAAATCTACCTGCAAGTAAAGCCCTTTGGATTCAGGAGTTCCAGTTTCTCAGTCAATGTCTAAGCATTCTGCATGTGTTCAGATGCACTATTGTCGTTCTCTCCTATTATTAATTTAGCATTCAAACTAAGTTAAATCGCACCTGTAAAGGTGGGCTGTTGTTGTTATTTACATTTTCATCTCACCTTTCCTCTAAGGAGCTTATGGCAGTATATACATAGCTCTCCCCCTTCCCCCCTTTATCCTCACAACAATCCTGTGAGGTAGGATAAGCTGAGACATGTGACTGGCCTTAGGCCACCCAGTGGGCTTCATGGCTGCATGGGGCTTAGAACATGGGTCTCACCATCCTTGTCCAACACTCTTAACTTAACAGAATAAACCTCCCTTTTTCAGATGGAGAAATGTGTGCGCGAGAGAGAGAGTTTGCCCATCCAGTGAGAGAGGTTTTGAAAGCAGGTAGTCTTCCAGATCCATAGCGCATGCTGTGTTATGAATGTCACTGGAGAGTAAGCTCCAGCCCGATTCAGTGTGATTTACTCCCGGGTAAAAAATGCGTAAGAACCGGGCTACACCCGCGCTTCATAGCTGGATGGTGCCCCTTCTCTTTTTAATACGGAGTCAGAACGAAGACGAGAGTGCCTCTGAGCACATGCAGTGTCCCTCTTCTCCCCTCCACGCCCGGTTGCCCTTTGTTCTCCCCCAATCATTAAGGCATCAGGGGCTTCCAGGTTAAAGAGGGCGTGGTGGTGGATTTCAAGGAGTGGGGTTGAGGCGCGACCCCCCCCTCTCTCTCTCTCTCACACACACACACACACACACACCCCTCTCCCTCGCTCTGTCTTTTTAAGAAAGGGACCTCCACAACGCACAACGAGGCGCAGCTCAGCAGGGATGTTCAGCTCTCCATCCAGCGCCCTAATGGTTAACGGCATACAGCAGGAGAGTAACGCGCGCGCGTACACACACACACACACACACTTACACCGAGACACACTCTCACCACACGTTGGGGTGTGTGCACAGCCAACAGCCGCACTCCACTACAGCCGGCCTCTGCGCGTATGTGTGTTTGTGTGAAAGCGGGAGACGCGCGCGCGCACGCACTCCTGGGAGAGCAGGATGACCCATCCGGGGTTGGACGCGAGGAGGTAAACAAACAATAAGAGCCCCCCGCCCCGCGAGCGCATCTCGTCTGCCTGTGTCCTCGGCTCGCCCCCCGCCCCCCCCTCCAGCCCCCCGCCCCTTTCCGTCCGCCTGTTCAAATCTTGGAAAGGGTGGGATTTCCAGCGGCCAGAGACCACCCAGCCCCTCTCGGAAATGGGATCGAAGAAAGCGGGATTAACCGATTGGAGATGGGGTCGGCGCTGGGAGTGAAGACCCCCGACCACGCACACGCCTCTCTCTCTCCTTCTCCTCTTCCCAGCCAAGATCTGGCTTGTCTGCTCTGCTCTAAACAACAACACCCCCCACCCCACCAAGAGGGAATCAGCATTGTCTTAGGGGGGGAAATGGTAAGAATCCACACAAATGGGAAATTTGGGACTGGGGTGTCTCTTTGATGTTGGGTGGGTGTGGGTGTGGGGGTCTATTGCAGTTCTCCATCCACCCGCCATAAAAGTTTGTAGGGGGGTGACAAAGCCAGCCAGCCATTGATTCCAGAGAGGGGGTGGGTGGGAAGTAGACCCTGGGGGCAGAGGGTATTGGCTGTGGGCCAGTCCTACATCAGTGTGTTGGGGGAGGAAGGAAAACTACACAAAGGGGTAGAATTGGGCTGTGAAGCCTTTGCCCTCCATGGGAATTTGTTTGCTCTGATCCATGCTTTTTCTTTTTTTCTTTTTTTGGTGGGTGGGGAGAATGTCAAAAGGAAACAATTTGATTTTATAGCCCACCCTTTTCCTAATTTTCGAGACAGAGAGATAACCCCAAGGATGTGTGCCTTATTTCTCCCACTCATCTGGCAAGGCAGTGGCTATTGTTAGCATTGTTCCCATTTTACAGGTGCTAAATTAGCAAGGAAAGAGAGGCATTAGCCCAGCATCACTGGGATCCATGGCAGGTCTCAGTTCTGTGGCCTCCAGTGGGCCATGCTGTGGTGGCTTGTAGCTCCAACCCAACTCCAGGTGTAGGGACTGTCAGGGATAGAAATGCGGGGAGAAATGAGGACAGCCTGTAGAATAAGATCTTGGGAAGCATTTTCCTTTTCCTCCATCTGTGAGCAAGCCCTTTGGAGTTGTGTTCCAACAAAACCAGTCTCTCATTATAGGGCGGCCCAGCAGGCCTGTCTAGACTACTTCCCACCATTGGCTGCGCAGGAGAATCTGTGAGCTTGTGGATATGATTAAAGAATGGAAGAATGGCTCTCCTCTCCTCTAAGCCTGAGCTGCAGTACATGGCCTTGTTAGTGAGGGTATGCGAAGATTAGAGTCTTTTCCCCTTGGTGTCCACAGAGAACAGAGACCTCGATAGATGGACAGATGACATTTGAGTGACTTTTGAGTCATATCTGTGTGGATTCTGTAACCTCTATCTGCTCACACTCCCCCCCCCCCCAAAGAAATGGTTGTGACTTGGATTAGGCTAATGCTGCCTTCCCCAACTTGGTGCCCTTTCAGATGTTTTGGACCTGAAATCCCAAACAACTGGAGAGCACCAGGTTTGGAGAACGTGAGGCTAATATCTGCCTGGCATGAAGCGCCCCCTGTACTTGGAAGGGATCTCAAGTCTAATGCTTGGATGAAGGGTTCCTGGCATTAACCACTATCTACCACCACCCCAGAAACAGCTGCTTTTTAAGTACTGGAGGAAGCAACCCCCTGGATAAGCAGCTGCACAGCCTTACTCAAGAGGTAGCTGCAGCCCTCTGACAATGCAAACTTGATTTCAAGGCGTGTTTGGGTTTTTGGCAGTGTTTGGAAAGATAAAATCCCCTGATGAATCAGCCCTGGCACTGTAGCCAAGCCTGCCCGGTGAAGTAACCAGGGCTAACCTTGACTGTTCCACACACATACAAACACACACTATCTCATATCACACTGTGAATTAGCCACGGGGATCAATTAAATATTGAATGAGTGAAACAGGGCAGAAAGCAGAATTAAAGGAGACCCAACCGGATCAGGGACAAAGCTGTGGGAATTGGCAGGTCAAAAGTGTCCGCGTGGGTGCTGGGTGGGGGCAGATGGCTGAGAACTAGGACTCCCGCGTTTGTTTCTTGGCTTGGAAGTAACAGCGAGACCAAACGATGACTAGAAGGGCCAAGGCTGTAGCTGCTGGAAGCTCGAACTTCTGGGTTCTGCTCCCGATCATAAAGCAAGAGCCGGCCTAGCGCAGGGAGATTAGGAGCAGCTCTGCGGCAAGCTGACCTAGTTTAATTTACTGGGCTGGTGGTGAATCCCACCCACTCCTCCCTTTTTCCCCACCCTGGCTTAACCAGTGGAAGAATCGATGGGGTTTTCGTGTTACTAGAAAGCAAACGCCAGATAGGGGTTCATCTTGGTCTGTTCCCTCCAAGACAGCAAGGTGTCGTAAAGACTAACAAATGGATTGTTGTGTCCCGACTTGAGCCCACTTTGTCAGATGGAAACTAAGCAGACACAATCGAATAACTTAGAACCAATGGCCAGGAGTCCAGGTTTGGGAGGAGAGAGTATTGGATCCAAGGGGAAGCTAGCCAGAACACTGCCTGAAGGGATTTTCAACCTAGGTTGTAGCACTGTTTTGAGGTAGGCTTATGCCCTGCATAAAATTAAGATTGGGGCCCACACCCCAGTCCACGATCTCTTGCCTCCAAGGGTTATAGCAACCTTTGCCAACCTGATACCCTCTGGTGTTTTGGACTGCTTTCATCCCTGACCATTGGCCATGGTGGCTGTGGCTGATGGATTTTGGAGCCCAACAATATCCAGAAGACACCAGGCCAGAGAAAGGTATTGGAAGGGACTTTGGCATACTGGGGGGTTCATATTGGTCCAGGACAGGTTGGCTGCTTTTGCCACTGCTGAACGCCTTGCCAGGCTGTTGTGCTTGTCTTGGGAAGAGGGAGAAGAAGGAAACTGCCTAGCAACTGCCTGATCTTATTCCCTTTGAGAGGACAGGGAAGAGTTGTGAGGGTGTTTTGGGATAGGGCCCATGTTGGAGGAGTTTGCAGCCAACCTAGCCTGCAGCACCTAAAACTGGCCAGTTGGAAGTGTATGAATAGGAGGGGAAAATATCATAGAAAGAAGGGAGCTGGGGTAGTTGGGGCGGAGTGGGAGATGTAATACAGAACGCACAGTGGTGAGATTCTATCTCATATGAAGTGGGAAGTGTGTGTCACAGAGGCCAAAAGTCTGACCAGCCCTGTTTTTCAAAATGCAGTATCCCAGGCCTACATTGTGTGATGATGATGAATCCCACGCCTTGTTTTTCTATGGAAGTCTGTGGTCAACATCCACATTCCTTCATTCTCCTTTCCCTTTCCAAAGGTCTCCTGGGTTAGAAAACAGGGTAGGGTGAGGATCCAGGAATCCTAGGTTCTCTCCCTCCCTGGCCCTTGGGAGGGACATAAGAAGAGTCAGGAAGAGTCCTGCTGGATCAGACCAAGAATCCATCTAGTGCAGCATTCATTCTCTGTTCACACAGTGGCCAATCAGATGCCCATGGGAAGCCCACAAGCAGGACATGAGTTCAACAGGAGATGAAGAGAGACCTATTGTGGTGAATTAGGACAAGAACCCAGACTTCTGCTCTGCTGTGTTGTGTGTGTGGACAGTGTGTATGAGAGGATTTTGAAGAGTTAAGCTATCCAAACTGGCAGGGAGCTTCGGAGGGGCTCCCTTGATTCCTGAGGGGAAAGGGAAGGGCATTAGCGGGGAAGGAGCAAGGAGAATTATTATTATGGAGTCGCTCCTGCCTAAGCCGATTTAAAGTCAGGTGACGGCGTCTTCTCCTGCAAACTTTCTAATCCCAGCTTCAATGGGGAATGAGTGGGAGGCAGACAGATGAGTGGGGACCCGAGAAAGCATTTAACCGGCTAATCCCCATTCCCTCCTTAGTGACAGTACAGCAATCCTGGCTCCCAACCTCCCTTCAAAAAAAACCAAAACAACCCACACCACCTTTTCCCAATGTGGTGCCCTCCAGATGGACTACAGCTCCCATGATCCCCAGGCAGCAAGGTCAGTGATGGGGCTGTAGTCTTACACATCTGGAGGGCTCCAGGTTGGGGAAAGCTGGCCTGGACCGAGGATGGGCGAATGTTTTCTAAGGAAAGTTTAGATTCTTCCTTCTTCTCCCTCTCCGATTTGGTGCGCGGCTCAATTGGAAATCATTGAATCAGCACTAGGGGTACAAAAGGACAAGTAGCTCTGATATGAGGCTTACCCTTATCCGGTGATGCAGATGGGAGGGGGGGTGTAACGGGCCCTCTTTTCCACCAGGCCCATCCTCGGCCTATCTCCCTCACTCAGAGTTCAACCCATCCCTTTTTTTCCAGCACGTTCTCTCAGTGTCTCTCTTTCTGTAGGAGAGGGTTATTGCCGGGCAAATATCAACACAGGCAGAAGAAATATATTCCCAGGAGGACAATAAACCTATGCTGGAGATCAGTTAGAAGGAGAGGCTCAAGATCTTTTAAGCTAAAGAAAAACATAAATTGTGGTCAGGCATCACTGCCTGTTCCAACAGAACATAACCTTGAGCTCTCAGGCTCCATCCCTGAGGTGCAAGCTTTAAGGCTCAGGAGATTTGTCAACCATATGCCGGCCCCACAGCTTTCCATAATTTCTTTTCCCCCTTTTCCTTAAATCAGGGGTGGGGAACATGTGGCCCTCCAGATACTTTTGGACTGCCGTCCCTCACCATTGGCTGTGCTGGCTGGGGCCAATGGGAATACAATTCAACCACACCTGGAGGGCCATATGTCCCCCACTCTTGACCTCTCAGAACATTCTAGAACCCCTCAGGCCCACTCCTCACTGAGCATGGGAGCCAGTGAACCTTGTAATGGAACAAAGCTGGTAATGGACAGCAGTTAAGATGGCTGACAAAGGGCTTTAGACATATTCATAGTGGAGAAGGGTACTGAAGGCTAATAGTCATGATGGATATGTGCTACATCCAGCTTCAAAGGCAGCGTACCTCTCAATACTAGTTCCCAGAGAACGACAGAAGGAGAAGGTCTTTTGCCCTCATGTCTTGCTTATGGGCTTCCTATAGGCATCTGGTTGCCACTGTGAGAGACAGGATGCTAGTCTAGATAGGCCTTTGGTTTAATCCAGTACTGCAGGGATGGGGAACCTCTGACCCGTGGTCAAATTTGGCTTGGACAGGCCAGCCTGTCCAGTCCGCAGGGTCTCATGTGAGGCGCTGGCCTCTGAGGTCATTTGGATTTCTATCCCCCACACACCCAAACAATGTATCACCCTTGCAGTAGGGCTCATCACACATTCTTTAAAAGAAGGCTCATCATCAATTAAGTGCAACTATTGGATATTCCTTTACAGGTACAGTATATTGTATTTTTGCAAAACTGCAAGTATTATATACAATGTTCCCTGACAGCTTCTGGATGGGAGGCAAGTCCAGTAATTGTTATATTATTTTTCTTCGTTGTTTTATATGTTTACTGCCCTTCAGCTGAACTATCGAAGGTGGTTCATAGTAAAAAAAAAAAAAAAATTAGGGAAGGCACAGAGTTGGGAAAGTCTGACCATTATGGCCGAACATAATCCAGCGGAAACATATCAGAAAGTCAAATATAATGTTTGCTTCGTGACAACAATTTTCTTTTTGGAGCCTCCATGTTCCAAAGCAGTCTATCTCTGAGGATAAGAAAACAGGAGGAGGGGAAATCACCATTATGCTCTGCTAGGCAGCTTCAGGCCACACTTGGCTAGTTTAGGCTGACCAGATAAAATCCAGGTCAGGGCTCATGTAACATTAACAGTTGTAGAGAAAAGGGAATTTCAGCCAGTGTCATTTGTATGCACTTAGTTCCTGGTCAAATTCCCTCTTCATTACAACTGTTAAAGTTGCAGGCACTATACTAGAGTGATCATATACAAAAGAAGGCAGAGACCCTGCAACTTTAACTGTTGTGATGAAGAGGGAATTTCACCAGGAACTAATTGCATACAAATGACACTGGCTGAAATTCCCTTTTCTCTACAACTGTTAAAGTTACATGAGCCCTGACCTGGATTTTATCTGGTCACCCTAGGCTAGTTGCTGTTGGAATTAAGTTGGTTAGTAAATGTTTACTTTCTTATGAAGTGGTAATACCTTTGAAGAACTAGTTGTTTAAAAAATATTGCAATCAAGCAATCAGTTCACTTCTCTTTGGCCCACTTCTCTTTGAGAGCCAGTGTGGTGTAGTGGCTAAAGTGTTGGACTGGGAGTTGGGAGATCTGGTTTTTAGTCCTCACTCAGCCGTGGAAACCCACTGGGTGACTTTGAGCCAGTCACAACAGACTCTCAGCCCAACCTACCTCACAGGATTATTGTGAGGATAAAATGGAGAGGAGGAGGGTTATGTAGGCCGCATTGCGTTCCTTGGAGGAAAAAAGGCAGGATATAAATGCAATAAATAGATTAAAATATTATTTATTTATTTATTTGCTACATTCCCATACTGCCCAATAGTCGAAGCTCTTTGGGTGGTTCACAAAATCTAAAACCATGAAGTACAACTTAAGTATAAAACTTATATAGGAACAGCCAAATTGAATTGGTGTAACTGAACACCATTTAGTGGGTGTATGCACACCCATTTTTTAAAATGGAAAATCCAGATTAATAATAATGTGTAACAATTGTAACAATTGCTGGTGGTATACCACCCTGCTCCGAGAACTTATATAAAGTATATAATGAAGTACAATTAAACTACAATTGGGTTAGCAGGGTTAGTTACACTCATAGTACATAATCTGTGTAGCTAATTCCCTCTTTTTTTTATGGCGGACGCATGTTTAGACATGGATGAATCGTGAAGGCTTAATTAACTAAATTTCTTGCTTGCAAGAAGGTATAACCTTGCAGACCTTCTAATTAATTATCCACAGACTTTCCCAGGGTGTATTTGCATTTTGACAAAGACCTGACTGTGTTTGTTGACATAAGTCTAGAATGGCCAAAGTTACATAGGAGAGGTCCAAGCATACAGTGGTCAATTTGCATGTAGTTTTCACTCAAAATGGAGAGAATCACAGGATATATATTTCACTGCAATGATCAAGTGCTGGAAACCATTTCTCCCTTTTCCCAGTGGGGCAGAAGGTTGGAGAAAGATTCACTCAGTGGCACCCACTCAACGGCACCCTATGTGATGTGATAGCTGATTGTCCAGTGGCACAACCCACTTTTGAGTCTGGCAGGCAGAAGGCTGGTTGTCACTGGCTAGGTAGACTAGTGTCAATCAGACACAGCCAGTCTAGTAGCTCCTGTTCGGGTTGGGTTTATTTTTTGACTGCAGTACCTGGGCCCAACATTTGAAGCATGCTAAGGCCCTTGAAACCACACTGGCCCCTTGTGCCGCCTGACAACTGTTGAGTCAGTTGCTGTGGTTCTGTCCTCTGACCAGCTGCTGTGGTGGCAACCAAGTCTAGTGAATACCTGGCCAGCAGCCAACTCCCTGTTTTGCCCCAAGCTTACAATGAACATCTTCAGAGACAAGCAGCCTTTGTATTCTGGGCTCCTATACTTGGAATTAAGATGCAGTTACTGTATATATCTCCCCCAACTGGGTGTCCTCCAGATGTTTTGGACTTCAGCTCCCAGGCTTTCTGACTGCTGGCCACGCTGGCTGGGGCTGATGGGAGCTGAAGTCTAAAACATCTGGAGGGCACCAGGTTTGGGGAGGCTGGCAAGCTGCAGCTGCTTCTGGGGTGGAATCTGTTGTTTATATAATAATTAGCAAATGGACCTGGTTTCACACAATTTGAACAAGCCCTTAGTTTGATACAGAGTAGCCTGCAAGCCAACTTGCGCAGCGGTCAGAAATGGACTGATTGCGCCCACCACATCAGAATGAAGCCATGCCTGTTGGCACCCCTAGGCACAACCACTGCCGTGGTGCACCTCTAGAGCCCCCTGAGATAGGGGGTCTGTGCACTCCATTGTCGAGGAGGGGCTGCCCCATGGTTTGTTGTTGGGTTGTTCAGGGTGGTTAACAAGCCACACTGCACGATTAACAAGTCGCCCTGTGGAAAACCTCCTGGGTTTAGACAACACGCTAACCCACACTTCAGCAAACAGCCCACGGTTCAACAACAACCCACATTCAACAACAAGCCAGTGTGTGTTAACCTGTTGTGTAAACAGCCCCATTGTAATCTATCTAGCCTAGTGAGCTTTGTGGTGGTGCAGGGATTTGGATGTGGGTCTCCCCAGCCATAGCCCAACTCTCTTGCCACAACATCACGATCGCCTAGGGAGACACGCAAGGATGCCTTTTCCAGAGGGGGAAAGAGGTGTGGCTGTTTTGGGGAGCTGTTTAGACTTTTCTGCAGACATCTCTGAAGGTAGGAGATGGCTATTTATATTAGGCATCCCTCGCTGGTTGCTGCGCTGCCTTCGGAGCAGGAGAAATCGGGAACGGTTGCAGAGCGTGTTCATTCCCATTATTGACCAAGAGGGAAAGAGGCTGCGTGGGAGGATCCGGCCCGGCTTTGTTCCTTTGCCTGCAACCAGAGAAGCAAGTTTCCTGTGGCAGGAAACCCCAAGCAATGCACTGCACTATGAAGAGCATTAGCCAGGAAAGGCTTATTTCTCACATGGGCCCTTTTCCGGCTTTTAAACGTTTAAAAACAAACAAACAAAAAAAATCCTCTAGAGCTTGAATAGGTTTCATTTCTTTCTTTTCCATCCATCAAGCAACGGTGGGGGGTAGTCACCATATTGACTCTCCTGTGCTAGGATCCCGCTTGATTCGGCCTTCTTTTCAATCAGATGATGCCGGTGACCGGAGCAATGCAAGCTTTTGAATTACTCAGAGCTCTTGTTAATGTCTTGTGAGGGTTCTGTGCAAGGTGAAAGGACACTCTCAATAGTCCTAACAAAAGAGGGCCTGTATTGTATTTTCTGTTTTCTGAAATCTTCAAGGCAGCAATTCTCTATGTTAAACCATGACAGAATATGCTGAGATTTATTTTATGTTACTTACTTTATTTTTTTTTAATATAGGGCCAAATAAAGGCGAGTAGGGCATGGGTAATCCTCACCCCCACCCCTTTCTTTCCATCTAGCACAGAACTACCGTGGAATACCAGCTCCATTAATAAAGAGCCATATTCGATTATTTTCCATATCCTGTCATCATGATAATGCCCGTGTAGTATTCACTGAGGTTGTTCTCCTAGCAGCAATCTCTTAGAGCAGGATATGTTTCCGTTTTTTTGTCAGTTTCTTTCCCATTCTGAAAGATTGAAAACCCTCTCTTAAGGCTTAGTTACTGTCAATAACAGCTTTAAGCTACAATAGGCTGGTATTTTTTAGCATGTTTGTCCACACTCCTTTTGCCCCGCCTCCTTTGCTTTTGTCCCACCTACCACCAGAATGCGGCCCCCAAGAGCTTCCCAAAAATTGAAGACCTTGGGCTGAAAGAGGTGATAGCTGCCTTAGAGCCATGGCGTTGTTTTCTTATCCCTCATCATTGCTTTGATAAAAAAATAAATATAAAGACGCAACAGTAAACGAGCAGCTCTGAAGTGCGCGGTGTGATATTTTCTTTCACACTTCAGTCCTAGACACGTTTGTTCAGAAGCAGCGACGCTGCTGGTCACACTCAAAATTCGACAGTTCGTAAGTCGAACCTACCAGATTTGCAGTTCTTGAATTTGTAATGTATAACTAGCCCCGATTTCTATCCGAACCTTAATTCAAACCGGGATTGATTCTGAGTTGATTTATATTATAGAGCTCCATCACACCAGTGATTTATCGTATTCTTACCATGCCTGGTATGTGTTTTTGCAGCGCGGTACTCACATGACATCATCTCGCCTCTTCCCCTCCCGTTTCTATCTTATTTTGGAATGGAGAAAGTCTGCTTCTCCCCACTCCATGCGCAATAAAGCCGCTCCTTCTGTGTATTGCTGTCCTTGTGCTATATCGAACCGTACTGTTTTTTGTTGGGGTGTGTGTGTCAAAGGTGGTCTAGCTAACAAAAGAGGAGGGTGGGGCAGTTCTCTGCTCAACTGCTCAACCATGAAGGGGGAGGGAGAGAGGGCGCCCGAACACCCCACGCAGGAGGCGAGCTAGGCCGCCGCCATGCCCAAGACTTGGTCCTATAAAATGATGGCTCTTACTCCTGAATAGACATGTTTAGGTTTCCTGACCAGAACAATGTCGGCTTTCCCTTGCCATGCCAACATTGACGATAAACCTCTCCAAAAACTAATTGTAACATTTTCCCTTCACTTACCTTGTTTAATATGACCTTAAGGGAAAGCATAGTGTGTTGTTTTACCGTAATTGCACAGTTTCAGGCTGCCATACTATTGTATTTGTGCAGAGAGAGAGAGAGAGAGAGAGAGAGAGAGAAATTAATGGCAGGGGGAAGGAGAACCTAGGGGGCAGGGCAGGAGATTTCGCTGGTGTGGTAGTGATACAGGTGAAAAGATACATGAGTGTAACAATGCACAGATGTGAAAGTGCCCAGCACTTGACTCGCTAAAGAAATGGAGGGGGAAACCACGGATGCAAACCGGGGGGGGGGGGTAGGTGTGATGGAGCCCCATGAGTTAATTTATATTTATATTAATTTATATTTCTGCAGCTGTGTGGTCTGCATGGGTTGGCATGACTAAGCCACCTGTCATTGCAATCTCTTCCTTGATAGTATCAGCAACTTTTCAAGTCCTCTGACAAACAGGCTTTTAAGGTGGGAGGGGGGTGGGTTCTGCTTGTCTGGCTGCTGCTGCCTCCACCTCTGGCTACATGTGGATCTACTATTATAAACAAAACAGCATGAAAACAGCCAATCCGAGGAGGAACGTATCATGATTCAATTTCATTTTTTTTTTTTTACTTTGAACGATTTTACTTTGCCAATCATTTTATTTTTTTATTACATTTCTATGCCGCCTACTGGCCGAAGCTGTCTTTGGTGTACAGACAAAATGTAAAATACAATAGCATAGCAAAGCACAATACAAAATTATAAGTTAAAAACAGAATAAAATCAAAAGTCGTAACCAAGATCAAAGCCAGCAGCAGTGCAAAGGTCTAAAAATGTACTAACACAAGTGAAACATTTTGAAGCCTGGGAAAATTAAAATTAAAAAAGTCTTCACCCGGCTCCGAAGAATCTGCCGTGCTGGTGCCAGGTGAGCCTCTCTGGGGAGGTCATTCCATAACCAGGGTGCCACCACTGAAAAAGCCTTTTTGATGCAAGGAGGAGGGGGGGAAACACCACAGTATGCACATCATATATCCAAAAATCACTTGGTGGTGAGCATGTTAATTCAGTATTAACAGTATTAACAGAGACCTTTCATCTGAGCTTGTAATGTTCGATTTGTAATGTGCAAGCAATTTACTAAGTATGACGCAGTCTGTTCGACATCACTGTTCAGGGAGGAGTTTAGCAGGCCAGGCCATGTTGCAGATGAAGTTCTGGGCTCAACAGGCTGGATCGATGGACGATCAATTGTTTTGAGCTGCAATAAAGAAGACCATCACTAGGGGCCACTGTGGTGCAAGGAGTGATGTCTCTGTCTTTCAACATCTGGGGCTCTCACCCCTTTCGGATTAGAGGCACTTTCTTCTCCAGGTAGGCTGCAGGTATGGAGGAAACAGCGTCAGTTCCGATCAATAGCTGGTTTATATATTTCAGAAAGAGGTTCTTTATTTCCTTCTCTGTTGCAGTTTGGATGGCTTTCAAAGGGGGTTGGATAAATTCCTGGAGGAGAAGACTATCAATGGCTACTAGTCCGGATGGCTATATACTACCTTCAGTATCAGAGGCAGTAAGCCTTCATGCACTTGTTGCTGGGGAGCATAGGTGGGAGGGTGCTGTTGCACCATGTCCTGCTTGTGAGTTACTGGTTGAGCAACTGCTTGTGAGTTACTGGCTACTGTATGAACAGAGTACTGGACTAGATGGACCCGTGCTCTGATCCAGCAGGGCTTCTCTTATGTCCTTAGGACCTCTATTTAGCCTGAGATATTTTGCACATGGCACAGCGCTCACCCGAGTAATCTGCAAGCATTGCAGACAGTTTGCTGTGTTTGTTCCATGCACGCCACTTCCTCCCCTTTGTGTCTTTTGCTACAAAATGATGGCTGTGGGGCGCGCAAGGGGAACTGAGCTCTTGCCTGTAACATTGCCTGGGGATCTTCATTAAACAAATTCACCATTGGCTGCGCTACTGGGACTGATGGCTGGGGGGGGGGGGTGCTGTGGTGTTGTATTTGTGCTATGCGTGGAGGGGTGTCGTTGTGAATTCAGTGGCTGGGCTGATGTTTCTAGGGTAAGGGGGTGTTGAACTGCTTTCAGCCCAAGGGGCAGATTCCATTTTGGAACAGCTGGAGGGGGCACATTCCAGTGGTGGGTGTGGCCAAAAGCAAAAGGGTGGAGCCAAAAGTACCAATATATTTTAGTTTAACGCTCTTCTGGTAACTAAGCTTAGGAGTAGCATTTCAGCATTTTAGAAGAAGGGGAAACAGCACAAAAGTTGGAAAACCAACAAATGATCGGGGTGAGGGGGAAAGGTGTGGGGCCAGAGGAAGGGGAGGGGCTCTGTAGGGAGCTTTGTAGGGCAGGATTTGGCCCCCAGGATTTGGCCCTGGGGCCTGCAGTTCTCCACCTCCTATGATATGTCTGCTGTTTTTACCTCGTTTTTTAATTCTCTGTATTGTGTGCTTTTCCTCTCCCCTTTAGACTGAACATGTACAGGGTGCAGCAGCCATTCTGCAGACGTAGCTGCAGCGTATCTCTTCCCCCACCCTGCTTTATAATTCTTTACAAAATTGTTATAAAGGGTTATAAAATTGTTCTATTAATATCCAGCCTGAGTAACAGTTCTGTGCAGGTCAAAAGCTTGTTTGTCACATTGGAAGCTTTGGTTGTTCCCAATAAAAGGCATGATTTTACAGGCCATGCAAATGACGGATACCAGAGATCCGACTTCCAGAGCCAGACGGTAACAAACCTGCCTGTCTTTGGTTGTGCTTTGCTATAAAAATACAGCTAAATCTCAGGACCAAGCAGGAAGGCATGATCTGTTCCTCAGGATTGAGGAGTAACCTGTGGGAGTCCACGGATTCTAATTCTATATTCTGCTACAGCCCCGCAAAATAGCCATGTGTTGGCCTGTGAAATGTGCAATGCGGCAAGAATCACAGATGTTTTCTATTTAACTTCTCCCCAGTGCTCTGTATCCAGAGCCACCCTTAGGAGGCATTATTTTGAAGAGGGGGGAAAAATCATGCACATTCCAGGAAATGGATCTCATCAGACCCATGAACAATTTGCTTGCTTTCTTCTACTCATCCTGTTTTCTCTTCAGAACAGCTCCAGCACTTTTCCTTCATGCATATTGCCACTGGCCGTTTTTTCATTCCCATGTTCTTTCCTTGTCTTCCTGGGAGCTGTACTGTAGGGAAAGCAGGAAGTGGGCAGCGAGGGCGGGGAAGGAATGGAGTGTAAGGGGTTTGTAGTAGGTACTTTAGAGATCAAGTCAGTTACTGGGGCGAGGGGGCATTTTGAGCCATAAGCAATTGAATTAATATTCAATACTATATAGATGACGATGGACCTGCAGCCAAATATTTGGCTAATGGTCATTGTAAAACCAGTATGTAAATTTCAGCCTTCCTCGCTTTTGCCGTTCCTGACCATGTGCCACTCTCTTTGTGCCTGTTTTATCGTCCAGTTTTCCTTCTCTCCTTCTCCTCCCTTTGGCCTTTTCCTCCGCTCTTCGGTCCTTTGGATCACTCTGTCCTCCAACTTCCTGTCTAGCAGTGGTGTAGTGGAACCAGGGCTCACGGGAAAGCAGCACCAGCATTTTTTTAGTAGCAGGGGGCCTGTTTCCTCTGAGCTTAGCTGCAATCCTCACAGTAGCTGGGGAGCAGGGCAGGAGGAATGAATTTTCTCAGCAACAACATATCCCTGTTATAAAGCAAAGTGTTTTGTGGTGGCTTGATCTTGAATGGACAATTAAGACCCATTTGCTTTACAAAAGCCCCTAGAGATGAAAACTGGTGGAACAGGTTTGTTGATATGGATCAACAGAGCTGCCTGCATTTTTGGCCTTTCCTTGGTAGCATGGCTATGAAGACTCTCTTGATGAGCACCTGCACTTCAGATTTTACCACTGGAGCAGGGCTTTCCAGGCTTACATGGTTCCCTTGGCCTACTTGCCTTCCTAGCCCCTGGCTTCTTCCTTCCCTAGCCCCTTCCTCTTGCCCTCTTCCCCCAAAACCTTCAACATCAGAGTTGCTCAGCCAATGTCATCCAGAGACTCTTCTGCCTGACCTGCCAGAATGGGCAGCCTCTGGTTTTGTGTGCAGCTCCCTTGAGTGGTGAGCTACCAGGACTGCACCTTGGAACATCTTCGTGAGTGGCAGTGAAGTATTCTCGGGCTCTGGACTAGCCCCACCCATCCAGGCTTCCTGTCTGGGCTGGGACCTTGTCTGAGCAACAAGATCTTCCTGGCTCTGATGCCCTGGCTCACCTCTGACAGCTCCCTATGGCTCAGTGTTGGCAAGTTCAGTGAATCAGCTGTCAGGAATGTCACAAAATCCCTTCATACAACACCCAGATCCAGGTTTTGAGGTCCCCTCCCTCAGTGAGCCTTACCTTCTCACCGCCATAGTCACCTGGACCTCTTGCTCCTCTTCCTCTCTCTTATCATTGCTCCCGCTTGCTTGCTTGATAGGCAGAGAGTCAGTGAACACGTAGACAGTGGCGTCTACTGCTCCTCCTTCTCACCATCGCGGTTGTCTGGGAGTTGTTGGCCTTTTTCTGTCTAAACATACATAGGATTGCCCCTGAAATGTCCATAATATTATGAATTCAAGGCAGATTGGAAGCCTGTTGGCTCCTGGAAAGTGAAAGAAGCCGGCTGGAAATGGGTAAAGGGATGGTCCCAAGCCCAGAGAAACAAAAAACACATAATCTTTTATGTATTTATTTGTTACATTTATATCCCACCTTTTCTCCAAGGAGCTCAAGGTGTCATAAATGACTTTTTGCCTCCCATTTTAATCTCGCAACAACCCTGTGAGGTAGTTTAAACTGAGAGAGAGAGAGTGTGTGACAGGCCCAAATGTCATCAAGTGTGCTTCATATCCGAATGGGGGATTTGAGCCCGGGTCTCTCCAACCCTGACATAACAACCTGGGATAAGATTAGATTCCAGGCAGATTAGTTTGTACACCGCACAGAGAACTTTGATTACTGGGCAGCATAAAAGGACAAGAAATTTAAAAATCAATAAACCTGAGAGCTGTTGTTGTTGAGCATGTCAAGAAGCCACATCCCCTGGCGTCTGTACGCACAGGACAAATGTCTGCAGGGAGGAGGCCATGGAAATCTTCCATGTGACCAAGAACCCCAGTTACTCGGGGTTCCAGGTCATGTGAAATCCTTCAGTTGTACAGCTGTATGTGCAAAGGTCTACCAACGTTTATGCAGGGGGAGGAGCTACTGGATGCACATGATGTCAGGGGCAGAGCTAACATTGCCAGCTACCCCTGTTATTTTAAAGAAACTTATCAGTGTTTTAATGATTGGTTTTTATGGTCTTTTCTCATGTTTTTGTCTTGAGGTTTTGTGTGTGTGTGTGTGTGTGTTTTTAAGGAAAACTGTATAGAAGTCTTCTGAAATAAATAAATGACTACTTGGCATAGCCCCACTTGTGTGTTCAGTTTTCTGGTCAATATATAATATATATTCTGAATCGGGCTTCTGTTGTAAGATTGTGCTAACTAAAGGCTAGATGGTCCATGTAAAGCTATTTCTGCTGTAAGCAACTGCCTGCTTTCCAGCCCTTCTTCATGGAAAGTGGAACAGCCGCTAGATGGAGTGAGAGGCTGAAGGAAGAGGATCAGGGCGGTCAGTCTTTGGCGCTTTTTCTCTCTCTCGTCTTTCCTACCTGCAGGGCAGGGAGCCAGGAATGTACGGAATCTGATCTCATCCCAGGCTAAGACAAACACAACCCACAGCAGTACCTAGAGCTGGGCCATACCATCCGCTTGGGACAGAGGGGTGGTAGCAGGGAGCAGGGTATGGGAGGGGGGGGAGAGAATTAACCCCTACTGTGCTTGAGTGTCTTTGTGCAAGGAAAAACTGGTTGGATTCAAAGGAGAATAAATAGGATCTGTGTGCTTTAGCAACAAAGAGCCTTGTGGCACCTTAAAAGATGAACATATTTATTCTGGCATAAGCTTTGACCGCTTCATGACTCTGATGAGGTAGGCAGTGTACAAGACAGCTTCTGCCAAAATACATGTGTTCGTCTTTAAGGTGCCACAAGGCTTTTTGTTGGTTTTGCTGCAACAGACTAACCTGGTTACCGTTCTGGAAATGGTGTGCTTTGAGTGATGCAGATTATAATGTGTGTGTGTTAGGCAAACACCCATATCTTAAGAACTTCTTTGCATCTTATGCCTTGGTTTTGTTTTGTTGCAAGGTTGTTGAGCTTTTTACAAAGAAAGAATCCCTTTCCCTGCTTCCCAATTATACAGTTGGTGATAAAAAGCATAAAACTTATATTTCCTGTGGTTTCCTGCCTCTCTCCCACCCCAGCCCCCACCCCTTCAGGTCACTGATTGTTAAATGTCTCGCATATTGAACAATTCACCATTATAATTTAAACACATATACTGATTTGCCTATTCTGATAAATATATTTCAGGGAGATTTAAAGGGCGAAAAGCGGTGTAAGGCTGAGGAATTAGTCTTCTACTCTTCAGTCTACATATTGTTTCAAAAACTTTCAGATGTTTTGAAATGTATCTTCCCTCCCTCTTTTCATGTAAAATTTTAGTTCATGGCCCGGGGACCAAAGAGATCTTTCACCCTTTGGCCCACTCCTGCAGTACAATATGAGTGTGGTGCTGGAAAACCAGGCTCTCTGTTAGTTTGTGGTTCAGTGCTATTTATGTGCTACACACTATTGCCATGTGTGGTATCCAAAAATTTAGACTTCTTTCTACACGGCCTGAGCTATCCCTGCAACAGAAAGAGGTGGAAGAGTCCTAGACTTGTAGAACAGATTGTGTCACCTCAGGGGTGGCATTTTTGAATGCTTCCCTATGTGTAAAATAAACATCACCCTGTAAGTAGCACAGTAAATAAACAGGAAGGGAGAAGACTGGACAAAACCTTTGACCCTGTTTGCTACTATTATTCCTGCAAAAAAAAAAAAAAAAAAAAAAAACGAAATGAAAGATAGCATTCAAACACTTTTTTTTTTTTTTTTGCATTTGGAAGGTGGTACAGTCTGCTCAAGTGCCTCAGGACTCTACCACCCCATTTTCCTTTGTGTGTAGATCAGGCCCACACTGCACAGAATGAGGTGGCAATGAGTGTACCACTTCAAACTGCAGAGGGGAGCTATTTTTCAATGCATGTTGAAAGCAACAAAAGCCAGCTTTGTACCTGTAGTACACTCCTCCGTCAGAACAACCCTCTCCTGTAGGTAGCGTTTTATGTGGGAGAGCGGTCAAATTATGCCTTCCACCTCCAGTCTGAAATGGTCCAGTCCGCAATCCTGCCACCTCAGTCTGTCACTTCATATGTCTTATATGTGAAAGAGCTCTTCCCTCCAAAGTCCAGCGTTCACGAAACAAGTAGAGCTACAACAACAGGGGACGTGTGTGTGTGCTAAGCTGTTTGAATCGGGATTTTTTGTCAGGAACTGTTCTCAGTGCAACTGTTGCATTAACATCTCTGAATGTGTGAACTAGATGTTTACCTAAAACCGTTATTGATTTGGGTTAGAATAAGTGGGGAAGTGTGGCATTCTGTATTTGGCCCTGTTCAGACAACGCACTAAACCACGACGGTTAAGCATTTTGAGCTAAACATGATGGCTCAGCGTGTCATGTGAATCATGACTTAGTGTGTCGTGTGACCATTCCTAACCATGGCAGCTACATAACCACAGTGCTCTCTAAACACTTGCTGCAAAAGGGTTAGTGGCCTGACCATGTTGTCTGAACAGCCCTTTGTGACCTAGTACTGCAAAACAGGGCGGGTTGGGGGTTATGTCGGTATTCCTGAATTCGGATATGTGTTTGCGTGTGTTTTGGAGCAATGATTACTGTGCCCCCTTGTGGGTGGCTTCTTAGTGGTGTGCCTACATTTATTAATGTGTCTGTGATGACACTCTATGCTGCTTCCTCACATATCCACAGCATGTGTGGCCACATGAGTCTATGCGGCCATTCCTGCTGGAAGGTTGGCCTTGGTGGGCACAGATTGCTGAGCACACTGAATGTGTTAATACCGTGTGTGCCCCTTCCCTGTGGATGTGGTAGACCTGCTGTTGACCCCTTCCGAAGGAGAAAGAGGAGGAGATGGCCCTTAGTTAGGGCTGGGAAGGTGGGATTCATTTCTTCCCAGTGCTCAGAAGCAATTTTTCCAGTGCTACTAAATGAGGCTTTTATTTGTAGCCTTCCTCTGTTTTCCCACTGCTTCCATCTTTTTTCTTACTGTAGAAAATCAGTTAAGGGTGCAATCCTGTGCCTGTTTAGACAGAAAAAAGTCCTACAATTCCCAGCATTCTCTACAACTCCCAGCATTCTCCAGCACTTGTCTTTTTTTAAAAAAAGTCTTTTTAAAAAAAAAAAATCAGGGTTGTGTGTCTGTGTATTCTGTTCTACAATATCAGGAATATAGAAGCAGTTGCAAAGCATGGAGGGAGGAGTGGAGAAGAGAGATGTTAGTTCTGGGCTTCACAGTACTGAGCTCTGCTCCGCAGTCATTTGGAGCAGGGCATTTAGCGTTGTGACACTGACTGGCTGAATTCGGACGACACAATAAGCAACTGGGGTGGGGGAAACAATCATCAGTTGTATTGACTATTGTGTCGTCCGAAGGCTGCCTTAGTCAACTCAGCGCTGATCCTAATCCACAGCACAGTTGATTATTTATTACCATGTTGTGTGGGGAATACCCCCTAGATGAACAACTGTAAAGTTTATTATTATCCCACCATTGACTATCGTGTTGTTCGAATTCAGCCACTGTGTGGAATCATCTTCCCTCTGAGATCAGACACGCACCAACACTTTTTATTTTTAGGTGCATGTTAAAAACGTACCTATTCATGTAAGCCTTCTCTGGGTAATGTAGCCTATTATCTTATGGATATGTAGGTACGATATATTCTGCGTATCGTTTTATATATATTTATGATTTGTGTACACTGCTTTGAAATCAGTAGATGTAAGTGGTTTATAAATAAATAAATAAATACACATGTCTGTCTAAAGCCTCCTCCCCATAAGATCATTAAGTACAGCCTCTAAAATGACCTAGCTGCACTATCAGTAATAATAAAGACAAAAGGGCTCCTGAACACATGAAGAGTGCTTTCTCCCCATTAAGTGATGGTAGCCATCCCTCACAGGTCTGAAATTACTGAAGAAGGAATTCCATGTCAAAGGGTGCAGGCTTTAACCCCAGTGCCCCTCTTTTTGTAAATTCACCACCACGGTGTGTGTGTGTATTCGGCAGCCCGAGGGTTAAAAGGTGTGGCCTCTCCCCGTTCTCGCTTGTTGCTCTGGAGGTTGGATCGCCTCCTCCTTCGCAGTTCACTTCGGTTTTGCCCAGCAGTGGAACTGGGCAGTTTCGGGGGAGCTGGTCTCCTTGCGATTCCTGATCTATTCCTGCCCCACCCCACCCCCAATTGTGGGGTGGTGGATCTCGGCTTAAAGGAAAGGCGGAGGTGAGTGTGTGTGTGTATGGGGGCTTAGTTGCACTTTTAGATCCTGCAAGGTCGTGGGAAAGCTTGAATCGCCAAAGTTTGGGCAAGTTTGCAGAAACTCCCTTAAGCTGTCTCTTTGTGGGGCCAGCTGCTGGGCACGAGGGCGGTCCGATCCGCTTCGGAAGGAAGTTACAATAATAATAATACGAATTCCCCAGACTCCTTTCCCTTGGGATGGAAGTTCCCCAGTCAACGAGTAAGTTAACAACTTTTTCTCTCTGCTTTGTTTCCTGGTATTCGAGCCACACGGCGGAGGGCTTGTTTGGGCACAGAGCGGGGGCAGGCGAAGGAGGGGAGGTTGAGCCGTAGGTCTCCCAAAAGGTTTGAATCGGGAGCCGCTCCCCTGATTCCCACAGGGGTCAGGCCGCCTTCTCATCGCACGGGTGGCTTTCCACGCCCAAGTTGAACCGCATTATTATGTGGGTGCGCTTGCAAACCTTGGAGAAGGATTGGGGGGGGGGGCGTTATTCTGCTGCAGGTTGCAATGGAATAAAGTGCAAAGAGAGGCTGTATGGGGAGGAGCCGGTTTGGTTTCTAGGGAAAATGTGGCTTAAAATTCTTACTGCGGTTGTGGTTTAGAATTCGGGTTCCCTGCCCTGGATTTTGTGCGGGTGCGCCTGAAATTGCAAGGTGATTTGGCCCTACCTTTCTTAGAAAACCTAGCTGGAAAACTTTTTGCAGGGGAGGGGTGGGGGAGCCTGATTAAATATTTCAGTCTCTTTTACAGCAGAATTTCTTACAATAGGGGTGTGTGTGTGTGAGGGGGGGGGGAGATTCTCAAGCCTAGGCTTCAAAATTGTTGTCATGTATTCATATTTTAAACCGGCTGAAAATATCCCAGATGCCTGGTCACCGAGGCATTTAAAATCTAACGTTGGTGTGCCTTGTATTCCAAACCGTAATTGCGTTAATTTTATATATGAATTTTATGTATAGCTGGTGTCATGCAGTGGCCAAAGAGACCAAGCTAAGCATCACATAGTCCCCGGTTTGAATCTTACCCCTGCATGAATTTGGTCGGTGTCTTTAGCCTATCTTGCAGGGGTGGGTAACCTGAATCCCTCCATTGGCCATGCTGGCTGGGGCTGATGGGAGTCCCAAGCAACTGGAGGGCGTCTGGTTGTCTACCCTGAGTTAGGGTGTTGAGATAGTCCTTGGGGAGATCAGGGTTTGTAAGTCTGCTCAGCCATGAAACTCATTTGGTTCAGTCCCTACTTGGCAGCTTAACCTAACTCACAGGGTTGTCGTGAAGATTAATGGAGTTTAGAAACACCATGTATGCTTCTCTGAGCCCTTGCAGGAAAGTCAGGGATGGGGTGGGTGTGGGTGTGTCTCCTACATATAAAGGGAATGGGTCTAGATGGTGGTAGGATTGAGCCTCTGATTGGAAGGTAGCAAAAATATGTTTGGGAACCCTTGCTTTGTAGCACTCACCACAACAAAATGTTGACAGAGTGTCTTGGACTAGTGAGCTAGTTAAGAGTATGAGAATGCCTGGGTTTGGTCAGTAGACTTGGGAAGGAGTCTGGCACTAGAACAAGGGGAAAGATTTGAAATAATTGTAATGTTTAGCATAAGAGGTGCCGGGCCCTAAACCTCCCTGGAGATCTCTTCCCTTGAGCTTGAAAGCCCCCTGCCCCAGGTAACGCGCATGGAGGCTGATCATGGCATTTTGGTGGCCTGTCCATATTCATACCCACTCAGAGGTACTATCTTCTTGTGCTCAGGGAAGCACTGTCCAGGTCTTGAAAACAGGTCTCAGGGATGAGCCTGGATTCAAAACCAAGCCCTGACTTGGGAGGCAGGGCTCCCAGATTGCACCCTCTGCATTCCCGAGAGATGTTTTCAAGTTGGAAATGAATGGTTGCAGAGAGGCAGGACGGTGGGCGGGTGGGTGGAAGGGTAGCAGGAAATTGCTACCTTGCTGATTCTGGCAAGATGTGTTGTGTCCTGCCCAGTTTGACTCTTGTCTGAGGATTAGGTGAACCTTTGCTTCAGGCTGCCAGCCAAGATGACGTGACCAGGTGTTGCAAGGATTTCCGGGGAAGGGCTCCACCTGCTGAACTTTGTCCATGCATCTCAATTCCCAGCTCATAAAATATGTGCTCTCTCCCTCTCAGTCTGCCCTCCCCTTCAGACATACCTGAGAGACTCACCCTGCTGGATCCTGCCTTGTGGCTATCTTTGCTTTTCTCCATAGGTAAAATGAGAATAATCACAACTCCTTTAGGGGACAATAGACGAGGACGGATTGGATGAGAAGGAGCTATACAGCCACCCGAGTGCGAAAAATAAACACATTCCAACCCTATGCCTTTGTTAGCAGAGGTGGTAACCTACAGGCAGCTGATTATGTTCTTTGTGCCCATATCATTCAAGCACAGGAGCTGGTATTTAAGCCCATGGGCTGTTAAGAAGCCCAAAGTACCACCCTTCTAGCTGTGTGCCAGTTACATTTAACAAATATCAGAATAGCCCTGCTGGATCAAACCAAGGGTCTGCCTTGTCCAGCATTCTGTTCACAGTGTGGCCACTGCTGCCCACAGGAAACCCACAAGCAGGACATGAGTGCAACAGCACTCTCCCGTCCATGTTCCCCAGTAACTGGAGTACATAGGCATACTGCCTCGGATACTGGAGGTAGCATAGAGCCATCAGGACTCTTAGCCATTGATAGCCACCTCCTCCATGAATTTGTCTAACCCCCTTTTTTAAGCCATCCAAATTGGTGGCTGTCACTACACCTTATGGGAGTGAAAGTGAGAGAAGGCAGAAATGAGAAGACAGGATAGGTGCTGTTCTAAATGGAATAAGTGGGGCCTACTCTTCAGGAACATAGGGAGCTGAGTCAGACCCCGGGTCATCTACCCCAATGTTATTGACACTGACTAGCAGCCATGGCTTTCCAGGGTTTCTCACCGGAGTTCTTCCAGCCCTACCTGGAGATGCTGGGGGATAGAATCCAGGACCTTTTGCCTGCAAATCATGTGCTCTACCCCTGGGCCACACAGCCCACTACCTCCCTATCTAGGTAAAGAGGTCCATTAATGAATCCTGGATCTGGATCTAAACCAGGCTGCCACCTGAACCTCACCCAGCCCTTTCCCCTGGCCAACATTTTTTTGAAATAGAGAATAACTTCTGCAAAGCAATTAGATTATGTGGAGACTGACCTAATCCGTGTCATGCATTCTGATCACTCAGTTTTGGTTTCCCAAGCACAGTTTGTTTGGGGCTGGTGCGCTTTGTTTTGTTTTGACCGAGGGGCCTGTATGGCAGCTCTGCCGTCCATCCTGCTTCTCAGCAGCCACCTTGCTTATCCACTCCCTGAGAACAGCCAGCCAGCAGTGCCTGGGAGGGGTGGAGAGGAAGGTGTTGACACGGAACAGTCATGGAAAAGGAATGGGCTGCGGTGGTTTCAGGAGCCGGGTGGCAGCATCGGGGGGGGGGGGGAGAGGAGATGTCACTGGAAAAGAGGCAATTTGTAACACCTTTTCCCCCTTTTGTTCCTGTCTTGTTCCGTTGGGGTGCAATAGGACTGATCTGCTCTGCGGCATGTAGGAATAGCAAGTGTGTGTGTGTTTGAATTTTAGCTGTCTGGATTCACATTTGGTCATGCGTATTTAGTGTGTGTGTGTGTGTGTGAGAGAGAGAGAGAGAGATTAATGCCTTAGATGTGTGGCAAGGGGGACATGAATCTTTGGTACAAAGGCGGCGGTAGCAGGGCTGCAGCCCGCAAGACCGTGTCGGGAGATGCTTGCTGCGGCTGTTCTACCTGACATGGATGTCGTTCTTGGTGTGATTCATGCTGGTCTCTGCTGCGGCTGGGATTAGTTACATAACTGGGAGTGGGGGAGTTTCCTGGTTGTGCGGTTCCCAGCTGGGCTTAGCCTTGATCTGGACTCACAGGGAAACAGCTGTGGACTTTGGCCTGGACCCAGAAATAGAGAGAGAGAGAGAGAGAGGTGGCCAGCTGTCTTGCTGCCCCCAGACTTCCCATTGCGTATGTCTGTGAGTTTATTAGTTGGCTGGGGGGAAGTGGAGGCTGGTTTCTCCGATGTCAGTGAGGCAGTAAATCTGCGCCAGGTTTCAGTCAGAGGCAGTCAGAACTCTAAAGGAGCTATCCAGGGTGTGGAGGACCTTTGATAGCTCCACTAGGTTCCTGACTGAAACCCAGAGCAAATTCACTGCCCCACTGACATCAGAGCCCCCCCCCTCATCCTCTACTGCTGGGATTGTGGGGAGAGGAAGGATTGCTGGGAGTGGGTACTCTTATATGGGGTGCTGGCTTTGAGCCAGCCTCAAATATAAAGGAGAGACAGCCTTGTACACTTCGAAGCAGGTATGGTATATCTGTTCTTCAGGTCGCTCTTCCCCCACAGGAGAACCAGGGCTGTTCTCTGTCAAGGAGACCCTAAATGGCATCATTCAACACAATAATACCAATCAACATAATATATGCAAATGCTTCTATAAGTTGGGAATGCAAACCATGCGTTTCAAAGCATGCCTATCCACTTAGAAGGCACTTAAAACAGGTAGTTAAAACAGGTGAAATGTGATTGCTACATGCAGCCTCCCTATTCAAGAGGCAATGCTCCTGTGGTTATGAGGTGCTGGTGCCTGTCAGATGGTTGGACTATAACCCCCACTGTCTCCCACAGTTGGCCACTCTGGGTGGGGCTGATAGGAGTTGCAGTCTGCAACATCTGGAGGGATCCAGGATGGGGAAGGCGGGACTGGATGGATCTTTGGCCTGATCTTGCATGTTGTCAATAAGGGATACTCCTGCAATTACGGGCTTCACCCTAGCGCCAGTCAAAGCTAGCCAGAAGACTAGAATCCACCCACCCCCAAAAGGCCTAGGTTGAGGGTTTGGTGATTCCGTAGTTGTCAAAGCTTCCAGCTTCTTGAGGCTGAACATCATCGATCGATCGTAGTAGTCTCAGTCTGCAGGTCTTCTGTTGACTTGTCATTCTCAGAAACCTGGGTCAAAGCACACAGTTAAACTCTGGAATTCATTATCACAAGATGTAGTGATGGCCACCAATTTGGATGGCTTTAAAAGGGGGTTGGGTAAATTTCTGGAGGAGAAAGCTATCAATGGCTATTAGTCCTGATGGCTAAGTGCTACCTCCAGTACCAGAGGCAATACACCAGTCTCTGGGGAACATGGGTGGAGGGGGCTGTCGCACCATGTCCTGCTTGTGGTTCCCTGGTCAACAGCTGGTTGGCCACTGTGTGAACAGAGGGCTGGTCTAGATGGACCTTTGGTCTGATCCAGCAGGGCTTTTTTGACGTTCTTATGTTCTTACTGTTGACAACTGTGAGCAGACAATGGATAGGCACTGAAACTGCAAGGGCTGCCTTTGGTGACAAGGCTTGGGCCTCACTGGTATAGAGATGATGTTGCAGTTTCCGCCCTTCCTCCTGTAGGGCAGGAGCGTTGCACCTCTTGCATTCCATTTTGGGGAAGCTCATGGGGACCGCATTTTGGTGGTGGGCGGGGCCTAAATGCCAGCCTTATTGCTCTTCCTGCCAGCCTTAGGAGAGACGTTTCAACCTCTTAGAATAGGAAAAACTGTACAAAGGCCAGGAAACCACCGAATGATCAGTGGTTGGGGGGAAGGGGCCAAGAGAAGGGGCACAACCATCTGGGGAAGCCTGGATGGTTGGAGTTGGCCCCTGGGCCTGAGGTTCTGCAGCCCTTCTCTAGGACTTCCCCTTGAGTTGGATCTGCAGCCTCGATTGCTGACCTTTCAAGATTGTGGGAAGATCTTACCCGCTCAGTAGGGATCCATTCCCTCCCTCGCTCTCATGTTGGAAGATTGCACTTGCAGCCTTGATGCCAAGTCCACCACATGTGTGGCACCACTTGGGCAAAGCGCCAGGCTTACGCCGGCCCTTGCTGCTGTGCTTCCTATCCCAATGCCACATAAGGGCTATGATGCCCCATAGGAGGCGATGCGCCACCAGAAATTTTCCAGCGTTCCTGTGCTCTTCAGCCACGTGGCATGGAGGAGCCTAGCAACGTCAGCCCCAACGATGTTCAAGGCTGCCTGCCTCTGGAATCACAACTGAGCCAGGGTGTGGAAGGAGGATCACTCCTGGGTTGATAGAAATCTCCGGTCTAGAGGAAGGAACTGTCCAGAGAAGGAACATGGCTCATCAGGATCTCTTCGGGGCCCAGCTTGCCTAACCCTAAACAGATTTACATCCCTCCCCACCAAAGAGCTCCTCACGGGGCAACCCACCCACCCTCCTTAGGACAATAGCGCTCTTTGGCGTGTGACGTCTCTTCGGCCCCTGCGTTTCTCCTTGTGGTATTGCATGCCCTCTGCTGAGTTCAGGAAGGATCTCCCTTTTCCTTTTTCCTTTTTTGCAGCATCATGCCCTCCACTGATGACTCACCTGCCTGTGTCTGCGGAAGCACACCCCTTCTTACTCCTCCCTTTGTCTCCCTGTGACAGTAACCAACTGAGGTCCTCCATCTGGGAGTTCCTGATGGGTCTTGGTGCAAAGTGATTCCCCCCAGAAGCAGGACACCAAAGCGATCTCTCCCAGACATGGAGGTGAAGGGGCAGCTGATCACCTCATCCAGCTACAGCTCTTCAGGTAACTTCCTTCCACCATATGTCTCCCCCACTGACTTCTTATTCCAACCGGTCCAGCTCCTTTCCCAGCTGATCCTCTCCCATCTCTGCACACAGTGAGAGTCGAATCCGTGACCTACAATCTGTCTCAAACCTCTGCAGATCCTTAACCTTCTGCTCTTTCTTCTGCAGAGGCTTTGCAGAGGGAGCTCTGTCCCCGAATTCGGCTGGAGCGGGTGCAAGAGCTCCTAGAAAAGCAACGGGCGCTGCAGCAGGTGCTCAGCCTGCGTCTTAAGGAGTTGCGGCGGGTCTGCCTGCAGGAAGCGGTGAGTCCTCCTTGTAGGAGGAGGGCTAGTTTTAAGCCAGGAGTGGGCAGACTTCAAGCTGGCCAGATCTACTTTCTTTTTAGTAGAGCCCTGAGATCTACTGATTGGATCCTGGTGCAAAAGACAGATAGGATTGAGGAATTCTAAGCCCAGGAATTTTTTTGAGTACCAAAACTGGACAGAACACAGTCCTTCCTCAATAATAAAAAAAAAACCCTCCAACCCCACAACACTCCTAGTTACCCTTAGCTTTCTTCATTTCAGTGGTGGGGGGAGTCATTTGGAAGTCAGAAATCCTTGCTGATTTACTGCAAATCATCCAGAGATCTATCAGTAGATCCAGATCTGCCTTTTGGCCGCCCTTGGGTGTAAAGTTGTTATGGAAGCTAGAAAGCTGCCTGCCAGCTTTCAGAGCACGGGATCTGTGAACCGCCCAGAGAGGTATAAAAATGTAATAAATAAAATAATAATAATAAATAATCTGAATTTTAATCTGGCAAATTCCTAGCAGGTGATTAGGGGAAGGAGCAAAAGCTGATAAAGAATGGGGCAGTTCAAAGACTAAACTGGGAATGGTTTGGAAAACACATAGATCTTCACCTTCCACTGAAACACAAGGAGGAAAAGGGACTGACGAGCTTCCCTAGGAAGACTGTTTCATAATGTAAGAAGGTGCCACAGCCCCAAAGGTCCCGCTTTGTGCTTTGATATGCCCTGCCTTTTGTAAAGTGTGATGAACAGGGCTTGGTTTCATCCCTTAATCTGGGAACATGGAGAGGACCATACGAGAAAGGCTTCTCCGTGAAGTATGCTGGGTCCAGATCATGTTGGGCTTTAAAAGTTGCAAACCAGCAATTTAAATATGTCTTATCTATATCTATATAACTCTTATCTGCCACTCTATCTATACTAGTGTCGCCAAGGGCACTAGTTGTCTTCTTTCCCTCTTTTTTGCCTTTCAGTCTCCTCACCACAGTTGGGCTCATGAATAATACAAATGTAGCTCATACATAGCGAATCCCCCTCCAAAATTTGCATGTGGTGTAGCCCCTCCCTCTCCCTCATGCACCCTGATTGGCTGCCTCCATCCCCTTCCCCTCGCTGCTGGCAGGGATAGACTAACTGTGTGGCTGCACCTGAGGGCTGCCTTCTCCCTACACTGATTGGCTGAGCAGGGCTGTCCGTCATCCTGCTGGTGGAGGGGCTACCCTGCCTGTTTGGTACAGAGGAAATTAATTGCTAATTAACTGTCCTAAGAAATACTTTTGTAAGCTGCCTTGAGAGCCTTTTTTTGGGGGGCTAAAGGGCGGGATATAAGTGCTAAAATAAATAAATAAATAAATATTAAAGCTCGAGCTTTGACCTTTTTTGAACTTTCAGAATTTCCTGCACATCTACACTGCACAAGCTTCAATTAAAAGCAAAAATGAGTAAAATCGGTCTGGTAGATCTCGAATAATACGCCTTACACTGAAGAATAATAAGCCTTATTCTCATATAAGATTTGCCATAATAAAACAAAACCCAAGAAACATATATACTGCATTCAGTACATGAAATAAAAAGTGACAATATCATCTGCATGAAATACTGACCTAATATCTAATACTTGAATAGGACCTGGACACTCACTGTAGAATATGTTATGCAGAATAAACAAATACATTGAACTCGATGAGCTTTATGTAAGTTATGAAATTCCACTACTCTTGGGTACAGAATTTAATTTGTAGTGCAAGTAATGCACACAAACATGCCCCTGCCTTCTGTTTTAAACTCTGGATTCCTCACCCCAGCAGTGCTAATGAATGCTGCGTGTCTTCCCTCCCAAAACCAGGAGCTGACTGGAAAATTGCCTCCAGAATACCCACTAGAACCAGGAGAAAGGCCCCAGCCGGTGCAGAGGAGGCCGGCGGTTGCTTACCGAATTCCCACAGCCCTAAAGAATGAGGTGAGTGGCAAGTTGTATCCTGTGTATGTGTGTGTGATTATGAGAGAGAGAGAGAGAGAGAGAGAGAGAGCGCTCAAGAGGCTTGGGGGCTTCAGGGGTTGTCCTGACAAGACTTCTGCCCTGTTCCAGGAAGCCCCTTCGCTGGAGGAGCTGACCCGCGAACTGGCGCTGCAACAGCAAATGGCAGAGGCTGCCCGGCGCCTTGCTGTTGCCCCCGATTTAACAGCGGATCAGCGTCGTCGCCGGAGGCAGGTCCAGGCAGACGCTGCCCAGCGCCTTTGGGAGCTTGAGGCACAGGTCGCGGACTGCCGGGTCCGGCTGGGCAAAGGGCCCCTCCATAGGGGCAGCCACGGTGAGTGAGGGGGGCTCCCTCCTTCTGTCTTCAGCATCCCCCACCCCTTTTCTTCTTCTAGTCTTCCCCTTCTCATAATCTCTATCCATCTCCCAGGATTCTTCATGCCCAAAGCAGAGTTCATCTTTAGCCCCACAAATGCAAAGCTGGAAAAGGACTTCTGTTCCCTGGGGATATAGTAGGAGCAGAGATGCCGCCGCCACCCACCCTCAAGGGCTGCAGTTCCTCTGGGGAAACCTGTCTGGGGAGGGGTGCATTCCAGTGGTGGGCAGGGCCAAAACCCAAAGTGGGTGGGGTTGGGCAATCCCTTCTCTCTCTCTCTCTCTCTCTCTCTCTCTCTCTCTCTCTCTCTCCCCCATTATTATCCCTTTTCATCCCCCTTTTAAATAGCTCTCCCCTTCTCTGTCTTTCCCCTTCCTTTCTCTCTTTCTCTTTTTCTCTCTCTTTCTCCACTTATCTCCTTGGCCCTGCCCCTGTGTGCAGTAATAAGGCTTCCGTATTTATTTTTTTATTAAAATCTAAATTGCCGCCAAGGGGTGGTGGGGGTGATTTGGGGCAGAGGGTGGGGACACAGCACACTGGAAGGGAATGGGGGTGCCTTGCAATCCTGAGGAGGGCTCTCTGCACCTCAGAATATAGGCAGATCAACCATGAAATCTTTCTCTCATGTTGGATGAGATCTTATGGGAGCTAACAATTTCTCCCATTCAAACCGCCCTGGGTGGGTGACCCAGTCTCCCCCCCCCCTCCATCCTTGTGGCTTATTATGTGGCTAATCATCACATCCCAGTTCCACATCCAGCCTGTTTTATTCTTTCTCCCTCTCTCTGTTTCTCAAAAAACAAGAAGACGCTTTTCATTCAGAGAGCAGCTCCCTCTCCGAGTCGGCCAGCCATGAAAATGGTAAGTGTGCTCCACGGCCCCTGGGTTACTTCCCTAGACTGAGGAAAGGTGGTGTGGCCTGAGTAATGAGTGGCAGCAAGCTAAGGCAGTGCCTGTGTCAAATGAGAGGGGCTGAAGGCTCAGGCATGCCAGAAGGTCCTTGGCCTCTAATCCCCAAGGTATACAGAGAGAGGAGGTAAAGCCACTCTGTACATGCTCAAAGCCAGTCACTTGCTCACCAGTGTGTTAATGGAAATGGTGTGTGTGTGTTGGTGCTGAGGTGTGAAATCTCAATGTATGTGAGAGGTATAGGAGGCGTAGCATTGAGAACAGGGGTTGGATCCAAGATTGTCGTTCCGCCAGTGAAATGGGACTTTCTCGTCCACGCTCACCCACACACCCCGCACATCCCCTAGATCCGCTCCAGAGGCTCAACCAACCTTCTGGAGCAGAGTGAGTGGGCGTGTGGTGGGGCGGAGAGGGCTTGGAAGACCCATTCTGCCAGTGGTATCTGGAATGCTGGTATTCGATCCAACCCCACATCTGTGAGTGAGCTGACATTAAACCCTGATCTTTGATTCTGCGATGGCTTCGGTTTGGAAGACAGGCATGATCTTGTGCAGAAGGCCAAGGGAGGCAGGGAGGGGAGTCTTGTCTCCCTCTATCAAACTTCTTGTAGCAGATCAAAGGCCGTTTGGAAACCCTCAAATGCAACTTGGACAAAAGCAGCTTAGTTAGGCTGGCTTGTTTGTTGCCTCAAAACAAACATCACAAAGGAATGCCGCACCGGTTGATGGATTGTTTTTTATTTATTTCATTACATTTCTGTACTGCCCAACAGCCAAAGCGCTCTGGGAAGTTCACAAAACCAAACCCATAAAATATATTGACCTTTGATGACACACTATGCCACGGTGGTTAAGCTTTTTGAGCTAAACATTATGGCTTAGCGTGTCGTGTGAACCATTCCTAACCATGGTGGCTATATAACCACAGTTTAAACACACTCACTAACCACTTGCTGCAGAAGGGTTAGCAGCCTAGCCATAGCTTTGTGCGTCGCCTGAACAGGCCTAATATCATAGTACAAACTATTGGCCTGCAGCATCATTTAAGGTCCCTGTGAGGGATACTGCAAGGACAGAGGAGAAAGTGTGTCCCCATTGGTGAACAGTGCTGTCAGTTAAGAAAGTCAGGTGGAAACACAGAACCTATGCTTAATTTGGAGGAGGAGCTCAGTCTCCTAGCCCAGTCAGTACATACAGAGAAAACTAGGTGGGAAGAGCTTGCTGCTCCCCTAGCAACTTTCTTAAGGGCTCTTGAGGCAAACAGGCGCGTCATATGGTAAAATTGTTCCTGGACTTTACCATTCCAGGAGGCAGTTCCATAATGGAATACTCCCCTTTCTCCACCTTCCCACCCCCCAAAAAACAGAATAAATTAAAATTTAAAGGTAGAATGATGGGAAGAAAGCCAGCACTATTACTCCTTCTCTCTTGCATTCAGGGGTGTGTGATACACGTACAATCTAGGAACAGCTTTACCAAGTGAAAACTATCTAGTTCAGGGGTGGACAACTTTTGGCCCTTCAGGTGTTTTGGCCTATAACTCCCATCAGCCCTAGCCAGCATAGCTAATAGTGAGGGATGGTGGGAGTTGAAGGCCAAAAATCTGCAAGGCCACAAGTTGCCCACCCCTGGAGAGAGTCTAGATATTGAGAACTGTTGGACTATCTATTTTAAATTTTTGTGTTTTTGCCGAGGCAGGGGCATGTGGCTGCTTCTATCCTATGCATTGTGCTCTGTCCTTAGACGACCCACACAGCTTCCATCCCTCCAATGTCTCCAACCATCAGGGGACTTTCCCCGACCGACCTTCACCCCCCAAGGCCCGGGATCACCTCCGTGCCATTTCCAGCAGCCCTGACCGCCGACCAGGGTGGCGCCTGTTGCAGCCAGATCTATACAATGAGGCGAAAGACCGTAGGAACTCTGTGGCCAGCCCGACCAGGTGAGCGGGAGATACATAGGGAGCTGGGTCTCGTGTGTGTGTGTGTCTCCATTTGCTAAATGAACATGGGGAGGGAGTTGTCTGTTGATGCCCATGGAACCTTTCGCACGATCACGGGCCTGATTTATGCATACAGCAGAATGGATTTGTAGAGTGAATTGTACCTCTTCAGGCCAAAGGGGTAAGATGCCATTTTAATATGCCTTGTTTAACTGTAAACCACTTTGGGAGCATTTTTTCCCCCTGAGGAACGGGATAAAAATGCTTTAAATATTTTTTCCTAAAAATTTAATGCTCCCCCACATTAAAGTCAACAACAGCTCCCTATCAATAAACAACTAGCACACGGTGGAGAAAGGGAGTGGGCTAGGCTAGATCCTGAGTGCAGGTATGCCCCAGCTCCAGAGAGTACTTTTTTTTCTTTTTAACACAGGTCAGCATTCAGAAATGTGAAGCCCACCTGGCTGTCTAAAATAGCACAGTCCGTTCTACCATCTCAGGGACATCAATTTGTTCAGCTGCTTGTGTAAACCAGGCCGAATGTATACCGGCTTATTTTCCTTAGTTGCTTGGGCAAGGAGGAGGGAACACTAGCTGCTAGAGATAACAATGGCGGGGGCAGAACCGCCCAGCCAGCTGAGACCTTCCCAGGAACAAGAAGCTTAACAACAACAACTTTATTTACGGTCCATAGACCAAAAAAGCATAAAGACAAACAGTACAGTATCCAAGTACATATTGTTGTGTGTCTTACTATTATCCGATACATCTTAGAAAATTAACCCCATCCAAGCTGAGATCTATTTTGTATTACATAGGAGAGATACTTTGCTATTTGTAGCGTGAAAGGTTTGTCTATGCCCCGAAGCAGCTGTCCAACCAAGGAATCCCGAGACCACCCTGGGAAGCGTTGAATTATGGGGAATAACAGTTCACATCTTGCCTTCCAGTAAAAGCTACATTCTAGCAGCACATGGTCTAGGGACTCCATAACAGAGTCATCACATGGACATAGTCTATTCTCAACAGGGATCTTTTGGTATCTTCCTTCTAACATATTTGAAGGAAGAACATTGAAACTGGCCAATGAAAAGGCCCTTCTGTATTTTGGTATATCCAGCCAGTCCAGATAGGGCATCATTCCTCTGGGCATAAAATCAGGGAGAGCTCGAGATTGAGGACAGCAAGGGCCTCAGGACCGTTCACGAAGTTCGAACAAGAAGCTTCTTTGCAAGGGCGAATCTGAGACAGCATCTTCCTTCCCAGCAAAATAAGGAAGACAAAGACCAGCACTTCAAGCTTCTGTAGTCATCTGAGCCTGTAGGACAGCCTTCCTCAACCTGATGCCTTCAAGATGTGATGACTTCACCCCCTGGTGACTTCACCTCCCATCAGTCCATGGGCAGGAACTATGGGAGTTGTATTCAGAACACCTGGAGGACACCAGGTCGGCAGAGGCTGCTGCACAGACATCGTACCGAAGCAAAGCCTTTAGCAGTCTGTGCCGGCAGAGCTGAGCCATTTGCCTTGCGTCATTCGGCTCTTGTAGCCCTAGTTTGCTCGAATGGAAGCCTCGCTAAATGCAGTGGGACTTCTTCCCAAGTAACACAGGGTTCGCAGTGTACGCGGGGGGGAGGGGTGTGCAGAAAGGTTCCTTGTGGATGCAGACCTGGGTCTGCACTTTTTAAAAAATGGTCTTCATCTCCACCTGTTCTACAGCCCAAACCGCACCCTCCCCAGGAGCATGTCCAGCTTCGAGGGCCGGAGTGTCCCAGCGACGCCAGTGCTTGCGAGAAACGCTTGCAGTGGCAGCCACCAGTTCAGGTAGGAGAATGGAGTAGCACTATTTGCAGATTTCTGAGTTGAATAGAATTCTTTTATCTGTCCAAAGAAAGGAGAAGAAGCTAATAACAGCATTTAGCCCTTTCCTTTTCCTCCTTTGATTTGTTGTCTTTAACTTGCAGGCCTGCTGACAGTCTGCTTTCTTCCTTTTTTAAACTCTACACTACCTGGTAATTTTAGGTACTTTCTAAACTGTAAACCATAATAATAATTTCTGTAGAACTGTACTCAGCCGAGGCCTTCAAGTCAACGTTGGAATCTGTGTGGGGACAGGGGATCCAAAGGGGTATTCGAGGGAACGGCTGGCGGGTGGAAAGGACAAGGTGGGTTTTCACAGATCTGGTGAGCTGTGGATTGAGGCTGCAGGGCACTTACTGCCTTTTCCAGTTGGTCTTGTACAGTATCTTGCAAATTTCTGATGGCTCAAGCACTGTTTTCTTTTCTGGACTGAACTGCTTGTAGAGAGAGCCCCCTTCACTCCTATTACCAACAGAGTTTCTGTTTGAACCCTCTTCTGGGCATATGCCCCCTGAATTGGTAGGAGACCGCACTAGAACACCAAGGGCACAATCCTATGCACGTTTAGACAGGACAAAAAGTCCTACAACTCCCAGCTTTGGCTGGCTTGGGGCATGCTGGGTATTGTAGGGCTTTTTTCTTTCGAATGCATAGGATTGTGCCCTCAGTCATGTAGAGCAGGCGCGCAGAACGCCTTTCAGCCCAAGCACCGGATTCGGTTTCGAAGGAGCTTTTGGGGGGCTGCATTCCAATGCTGGTCGGGGCTGGAGGTAGAAGTGGTGGAGCCAATTCTCTCCCCCACCCCAATACCAACATAGTGTACCTTAAAGCGTCATCCTGATAGTAACTAAGCCTTGGTACAGGCACCTCAACCTTTTAGAATGGGGGGGGGGAGGAGAGACTGTACAAACACTGGGAAACCTCCAAATGATCGGTGGTTGGGGGGGAAAGGGTGGGGCCATCTGGGGGGTGGAACCAGAGCAAGGGGGTGGGGCCATCTGAGGGGATGGAACCAGAGCAAGGGGGTAGGGCCATCTGGGGGGGTGGAACCAGAGCAAGGGGATGGGGCCATCTGGGGGGGGGGTGGAACCAGAGCAAGGGGGTGGGGCTATCTGGGGAATCCTAGAGGGCGAGAATCATCCAAATCCAAAGGGGTGGATTTGACCTCTGGACTTGAGATTCTTCACCCCTGTTACAGAGACCTCCTCAGAGAGCGGTTAATCCTAAATTGCTTCAATTGTAACTGATGCGCACTTGCACCAGAATTACCTTCCCAAGGTAGCTGGCTAAGAAGGAAGCGAGTTCCACAAGACCAGGCGATCACGGACGCAGAGATGCAGCAATCAGACTCCTCTTTGGGTGGTTATTTTGGATGCACAGGAGACATTGCAATATTTATTTCTTAGGGCATGCACAGGTAATTCCCATCTCTCTTGGCACCCAGTTTGGGATTACTGATTCTAATCTCTCTCTCTCTCTCTCTCTCTCTCTCTCCCTCTCCCTCTCTCTCAGGTCAGAAGCTCCAGCTCTCCACCCCCGCCAGTGGTCAGGCAGCCATGATTCCCAGCTGGGCCCACCGAGCCGCGACACCAGTGCTGACCGGGCCTCTCTCTTTGCTGCACGGACCCGTCGTAGCAACAGCTCGGAGGCCTTGATTGAAAGGGCCCCTTCGGAGGACCCCCTCCTGCCCTCGGGCCCCCCTTTTAAAAGTGCCGAGGCCCTGACCCCTTCCATCTCTGGCCGGAACCCCCGCCCCCCTTACAACGACCTCCTGGTGGACTATTACTTGGAGCGCAGGTGCTGGGGTGGGGGAGAGCACCTATCGCGTAGGGATGGGCCCCCCCAGCCAGAGTGGGGGGCCTTTCCCGAGAGCCCGCTGCAGCGCCGAGCCCGGCCCGCCACCCGCACTAAATCCTGCGGTCCGCTCTTGCCCCCCCAGTCCCGGGAGGTCGGTTACGCCCCCCCGTTGCCCCCTCACCGTAACTTCCACAAAGCCCTGGCCCTGGAGGGCCTTAGGGACTGGTACTTGCGGAACGCGGGAGTCGGACAGCGGGGAATGCCGGAGAGGCGGGTGCCGGCTCCTTCTGTACACCAGCAGATGCGCAGCTACTACGAACCAGCACCCTCCAACTCCGAGATGGGCTACTACGGGGGGCCAGGAGGGCTGCCCCACTCTGTGAGCTACGCCGGGCAGCCGCTCTATGGCAGGTATGGGGCACGACTCCATCCCTTGCCCCGATAACCGCATCCAGCCCCATCCACTTGCCTGATGCCATCCCTTTACTGTCTGTTTCCACCCCCCTTTCTTTTTTCCCCTTTTGGCTACCCTCCTCACCTTCTCTTGAGGCGTTTCCACTCCGCTGTTTGTCACTCCACCTTTTAAGCTACCCGAAGGATCTTCTGCTTTGTTCACCTCTCTCTGCGGAGGTTTTTATAGCCTTGACCCATTTGTGAAGGCTTGAAGAGCTAATTTGGTGAAGGGAGGGGCGGGGAAGGGGGGGCTTGAAGTTGTTGCGGGATAAAAACAACCCACGAATGTAAGAAAGGGAGAAACCTCTAGCTGAGGTGTGGGGAACATGTGGCCCTCCAGATGTGGATGGAATGCATCTCCCATCATGCCTCACTATTGGCAATACTGCCCAGGGCTGATGGGAACTTCCAAAGGGCTACTTTCAGCTGCTGTATTATTTCTTCCTGCCTCTTTGCCTAATTCCCTTCTCTCTCTCTCTCTCTCTCTCCCTCTCTCTCCATCTTTTGCTCTGATACTTCCTGTCCAGACCCTTTGGGGAGCTGCTTTACATGGATGACTCTGCAGGCCATTACAGCTTGGACTCCACAGAGCACCCACCCCCTGGGACGTTGGTCTGACCCCTGCTTTTTCCCCCAAGGGGAACTGGAGATCTTTTTTTTTTCTTTTTTTTCCCTTTTGCTGGTGCCTCTTTTCTGTGTGTTATGCACCCATGTTGGGGGTCAGGATTCCCTGCTGGCAGGGTGTGTATGTGTGTATGTATGTATCTATGTAAGTGTGAGACTGAGAGAGTGAGGAGGGATCGTTGCATGTCACACTGGACCCCAGTTCTTCCTACACATTAACCCCCCCCCCCAAATTGTGATATTTGGGATACATGTTGACCGTACTTCACCTCCACTTCCTCATAAAAGGGTTTTACTGCTGTGAGTTGTGCCCTCTTGTGATAGCTGCCTGGTGCTGTGGGTAAGGGAGTAGCATTGTAAACCCAAGACTCTGGAATGTATCATTGGAGGGGTGTGTGTGTGTGTGTGTTGTGAAATGTTAAATAGCACAGACCTGCCATCTTGCTAATGAACATCAGTCTTGTAAAAACAAAAGATGTGGGGAGGGGGGAACCTTACATCCCACACACCTATTGTTGCCCCAATAATGAACAACTTCTGTTTATCCTAAATGTGTGTCCCCTTCATACTTGGATCGGAACTTTGCCAGGTCCAGAGAAAGGAAAGGCCGAGTTCTGGAGAGAATCCACGGGGCTTGGCAGCATTCTCAGGCTCCATTCAGTGAGCCCTTTGTATGTCCAAGCGTCTCCCTGCCAGGTGAAACGCAGCACAGGGATGGAGTCAAGTTCTAAGTTATTGGCTTCGATTCAGTTGAATTATTACATAGAGGTGGAGGGTCAGGATGTACCACCTGAAGTGCTGGTCAGGACCGTTCCACCTGTTACACCGATTGTGGGAAACACGTTTTCACCAGCAGTTCCCACAGCAAATAGGTCTCTGGGCGGCTCCCATGACACTATGTGCATCTTTTAAACATCTGTATGCGCATGGATGGTAACCACCTTCACATACAATAGCCACGCGTCATGTGCTGGGTGTGGAAGGATGTCCGAGTCATGCAAGTGCTTCCCACAACAGGCCCTTCACACTTCTAGAAGCACAGCCACAAACCCCTTCACACCCTTCTGTTTTCCCTGTCCCCTTCCTCCGCATTTAATCTCTCACTTGCCTCCCAACTTGACACCGCTGCCACCCCCAACCCTTCACCTTTGAAAAAATATTAAGTTACAAATGTGTGATGGTTTTTCCTCCGCTCACAATTGCACAACAAGGAATTGGTCACTTTGTTTAAACTCTGTTTTTGCCAATTGAGTCCAAATCATAGGGGGTGGGCAGGGGGAGAGAGACAAAATGGCTCCGGCTTTCTTCCCCTCCCTCTGTGAAGGAATTTGGGCCATGTCAGAGTCGCTACTGTCTTGTGTGTCTTGAATATACACTAATGTACAGATTGTATATGGGGGTCTGAATGTAAAACGGAGCACTGTGCAGATGAAATGAGAAAAGGTTTCTATAATAAAGATTGTAAAGGTGATGTGTGATAGCTTAATAAGACCATCAAGGACTGGTGCTGTCAGGGACTCTTATGTTCTTTGTATAAGCAGCATAATGTGAGTAGAAGAGGGGTGGGCAGGCTGTGGCCGCTGCTGCAAGTGGGGAATATTTGGGGGGGGGGAAGGGAAATGGCCCCTGATCCTCCCAAAGTTGTCCATCCCTGGGCTAGGGCAATCTGACTAGGACCAGGGAGACCCAGGTTCAAATCCCCACTCAGCCACAAAGCTCATTGGGTGACCTTGGGCTAGTTCCTGTCTCTCAGCCTAACCTACTTCGAAGAGTTGTTCGAAGGATAAAACTGGAGGAGGTGAAAGCTGTCCTGAACACCTTGGAGGAAGGATGGGATAAAAACCCAGCCGACTCTTCCGTATCACCCCCAATCACTTGTCTATGTACTAGGCTAGTGGTGCTTTGGGGGATTCGCTGTGAAAGCAAGGGGGAGCTCCATGCACAAACAGAATCATTCTCTTGTTGACTGATGGAAATGAACAAGTTTACAGTAGGGCTGTGAACGGATCCAGAATCTGGAGTGGATTGGGCTGATCTGGGCCTCCGAGATCCAAACCAGATCCACAATCCGGATCCGGTCACAGCACTCCCTCCCACTCTCCCCCTCCCTCCCCCCACTCTCCCCTGCCTCTTCCACGTCGTCCCCTGTCGTCCTCCCTCCTCACTGTGGGCCAGCCGCTTTCCCGCTCACACCGGACGTCACCCAACGTGAGCGGGAAATGCAGCAGCACACAGCGAGGAGAGAGGATGACGGCAGGACAATGTGGAGGAGGCAGCAGGTAAGCAGCTGCCCACATTTTTGGATTTTTCAGTGGGGACATGGCTATGAGGATTCTTCAAAATGTACCACTCCACCACTGTCCTCAATACATTTCAAGCGGGGGCTGCAGCAAAATGTTGCAGTGTATTCTCACTTCCCAGAAGTGCTCCTGTCCAGGGGATTCCCCCTGCAGGCCATTCAATTCCCCCTCCAGTCTGTTTTCCAAGTGAATCTCCACATTCCACATGCTCTATCCTCATTGGGCTGGGTTTTTCTTGGGTGGAGAGGTGTCAATCCCATAGGTTTTTGACTTTGTTGTACTTACGCAAACCTTGGCATTCTCCAAAGCCTGTACAAACTCACCATGTGAGATTCCTATTAGATGGAGCAATAGAACGGTCATAAGAACACAGATCTTAATGCTGGATCAGACCAAAAACCAGTCTAGTCCAGCATTCTAGTCACACAGTGGCCTATGTCTATGGGAAACCCACAACAGACACACGAACTCAAGAAGATCTAGGCTGGATCAGACCAAGGGTTCTGATATTTTGAGAGGAAAAGAAATGTCTTATCACGTCTCCCCTTAGCCTCCTTTTTTTCCCAAGCTTCACAATCCCAGCTGTTGTAACTTTCCCTCGTAGGGAAGATGTTCCTGTTCCTTGATCATTTTAGTTGCCCCTTTCTGCACTTTTTCCAGATCTGTATCTTTTTCTTAGGCGTGGTGACCAGAACTGTACACAGCATTCTAAGTGTGTGGTTGCAGCACAAATTTGTATATTGGCAGGTTTATTCTTAAATCCTTTTCTAATTCTGCCTAATGTGGAGTTTGCATTTTTTACAGCAGCTGCACACTGGATTAACATTTTCATTGAGCTTTCCCCCACAACCCCAAGATCTCTTTTCTTGGTCGGTCACTGCTAGCTCAGATCCCATCAGGTTATACTTGAATTTCGGGGGGGGGGGGTTTGCCCCAAAGTGTACACCTTTACATTTGCTTAACTGCATTTGCCATTTGGCTGCCCATTCTCCCAATTTGAAGAAATCCTTTTGGAGGTCCTCATAATCCCCTTTTTGTTTTAACCACCCTAAATAATTTGGTGTCTTCAGCAAACTTGGCCACTTCACTGCTCACTCCTAATCCCAGATCATTCCAGACATGGATGCAATACAGCACCCTCTTGATGTGTTTGTTCCCCAGCAGCTGTGGTACATTGGCATACTGCGTCCGATACTGGAGTTAATATACAGCCATCATGACCAGTAGCCATTAATAGCCCTATCTATCCTCCATGAATTTGTCTGGACCCTTTTTAAAGCTGTTCTCTATTTGTTTATACACCGTGTGAAGAACTACTTTTTATCTGTCCCAAACCGCCCACTGCTTAGTTTCATTAGATGAACCAGGTTCTAGTATTATGAGGGTGGGGGGGAGACCCTGCTCCCTACCCATTTTCTCCTCACCATGCATAATTTTATGCACCTCTATCATGTCCCCCCTTGCCTTTTTTCTAAGCTAAAATGCCCCAAATGTTGTAACCTTTCCTTATAAGGGAGTTGTGTCCGCCCTTGATCATTTTGGTTAGCTTTTTCTGCCCTCTTTCCAGCTCTACAATATCCTTTTTGAGATGCAGTGACCAGAACTGTACACAGTAGTCCAAATGTGGTTGCACCACAGGTTTGTATAAGGGCCTCATAATACCTGCAATTTGATTTTCAGTTCCTTTCCTAAAGATCCCCAACATGGCATTCTCCATTTTCACAAGAGCCACACGCTTAGCTGCCATTTTTACCGAGCTGTCTGCAACCACAACCCCAAGATCCCATCAACATTTACGTGAAGTTAGGATTCTTTTGCGTCAATGTGCATCACTTTACACTTGCTTATATTGAACTGCATTCGCCATTTTAAGGCTCATCTTCCCTGTTTGGAACTCTCCGCTGTCCCTTTTCTGTTTTAACCATCCTACATAATTTGGTATCATCTGCAAACTTTCATTGCTCACCCCTAACTCCAGATCACTTGTGAATAAGTTAAAAACCATTGATTCCAGTACAGATCCTTGGGGGAACACACTGTTTACAACCCTCCATTGTGAGAACGGACCATTTATTCCTATTCACTGTTTCCTGTTCTTCAACCAGTAACCTATTCCATGACTGCTAAGGCTTCTCAGTAGTGTGGGGATTTGTCAAATGCTTTTTGGAAATCCAAGTTAAAAAGTGCCATGCCATTGCTGGAGATATAAAGAAAACTGTAACAAAACAAGCAGAAAAATTGAGTATACATCCCCCCAAAATGTGATGATAACCACAAGTTTTTATTTTTAAGAGTATGCAGAAATGCAGAAATTGTAGACAAAATAAGTTGCAGTATATAGCTAGTTCTTGTGTTGTTGTTATAATGGACAAATGTAACTCATGCTGTCCTAAGTCTGTCTCATAACTGCACCTAATCTGAAAATTCACTCTTAAGATCCCAGGCAACTCAAAGATCTACATGCATTTAAGACAATAAGCTCATCTTTCATCAGTTTTGCATATGGAATTCCATGTGAGGCTCCGTCTCCAAAGCCATCCATTTTCAATAGCAGATTTGCTTCAATAATATCCAGTGCCACAGTAACAATATTTTAAATATTATTTTAAAGACGAGAAAGTGATGATCATGCCTACATCCCATGCCCAAACCTAACCCTGTTTAGTTGGAAGTAAGTCCCATTGATTTCAGTAGGTATACTTATGGCAGTCTCCCCCAATCTTGGGCCCTCCAGATATGTTGGACTATGAAAGCTGAGGCAGCTGCAGTCCAACACATCTGGAGGGCACCAGGTTGGGGAAAACAGATTTAAAAATGACAGCCTTAAGCATTTAATGGTGCCCTTGAGTTCCTTGGATTTCAAGAAGGGTTGGGTTCACACATGTATGTTCTTCACTGGATGAGTACAACACCAGGTAAAAGTTGCAAGTTCCACCATGAAATGTTGTGGGAAAGCTTTGCTATTTTTGTATGGGAAAATACCTTTTTCAAGACACCATATCTCATTAAGTATCGTGTGAAGGGTCAGAAACCCACCTCAGTAAAGAAAAACTCGCTTCAGACACAGGAGAGCTGTTGGCTGAACATTTGTCAGACTTGCACTGCAAAGGAGTATGTTTCAGCCTAACTTTAGTTTCTTAAGGCCTACAACTACCCAGCCCTGTTGTCATGGTCAGCCTGACTGAGACAACTTGCTGGGAAGTGGTGCCAAGTGTTTTCCTATCTGCTGCCAAACCACGTGAGTGGATGTGGGTGAGGTGCAGGGGTGGTAAGCATCCCTTGAAGAGAATGCATGTAGCGGCTAAACTCAAGTCGGGAGTTGTGAACCACCAGAAAGTCCTCTGCTTTGAGTTTACTCAGTGGACATAGGCAATCCAGTTGCTTTCACATTCAGCAACCCACTCCCTCCAAAATATGAACAAGAATAGGGACTCAACAAGATACCCTAAGGCAAGAGATGATGAAGGATAGAGGAAAATCCTTCCCTTCCTAATGAGTGGTCAGGGGCAAAGAGACTGCTCCAAGGCAAAGTGGGATGATGGAAAGGCCTCAGGAATCAATCCAAGCCCAAATTCGCTCTACTCTCCATTTGTGTCAGAGGAGAAGAGTGGGCTCAACTTCAGCAACAAAAGGGATATAAATGCACCAGTAAAAGCCAAAACAAGGGCCACAAAAAAGAAATCTGCACCCATGTTTATTGTTCTCAACACATTTCAATGATGTCTCCTTGTCAAGGTCTTCCATGTGCGGGGTTAGAAGCTAGGAGCTCTAAGCATCATCTGGAACTAAATCAGAATTGCCCTTGATAAAGAGACGTTCTTCAAACGCACCCGGAACCATAAACACGGGTGAAGCTGCCTTTTGGTTTTGTCTTTGTTTAGGCTCGCACTCCAAAGCCATCACTTGGCGGAAGGGCCTGGCCTTGTGTTGGCTGGTTCATTCAGCTAACAGTAACCCCCACCCCACCCGCCGCCTCAATCTTGCTCAAAGGTAATGCTTATTATGCTTATTGTGAATGGAGCTGATTGTAGGGGGAGATGGGAGTGTCATTTTGGCACACACTCTTCATGCTTTTTCTGCAAATGTAGGGGGTCTCCCATCCTTGGCAGGCCCCCTTGCCTAGCTCTTCTCCCCAATTTATGCTCCCGATATACCTCCATGTGTGTGGTGTGTGGTGTGTGTGTGTGGTAGGGGGAGTGTTCTCTTTACTATATATCAGGCTGTTGGAAGGATTCCTGAGGTAACACTGATGAAGAGCTTGGAACACTGTAATGCACTATATAAATACTGAGTAATATTAATAGCTGGGCTGCTATCAAGCATGCAGCAGCCACAAAGTCTGGGGTAGATGGGAGTTGCCTAAAACATCTGGAATGTACTGCATTGGGGAAAGTTAGAAGAGGAGCTTCTGCGGCCCGCTGGCAGAGGGGTTATGCATCAGGTTAGACCGAGGGAGATTCAACGAGGGCCACTGTTGGTGTTTAGCACCCTGACAGGAGTTTGCCAGAGGGGGTGCAGCTGATGGTACCTGCACGAAGCGAGTAATGAGCAAGTGTGGTTCTGCTTACTCCTTCCACATTCCTGCCCCACAATAAAAGGAGTACAGGGGAGGCATTTCCCTTTAAAGCAATAATTTTTTAAAAAAAACTGTAAATAAGCCTCGGATATCAAGCTCTCTGTCAACATTTCCCCCCAGCATGAACTGGTACATAAAGTCTTATTACTGGTTCTTCTCCCCCTCCCCACCAGTACCAAATAAATACGAGATGGAGAGGCTCTGCGTGTTACCTTTTCTGTTGTTCGCTTTTTGGCAATACTTCTAGAATCTATTTACGCCTTCATTTATTAGCTATCTATCCCCTTGGCAACATCTTGTACGCTACTCAGAACTACGCACAATGCTAAGTTTGGTCCGTCCTCTGAAGTTTTACATATTACCCATCTAAATGCAGACTAGCTTGAATACAGAGGATGCTACGGAAGGACATTTTGAACTTTGCCCAGTTTGGAAGTGGGCAAGACTCTTTTGCTTCCCCCGAAACCATATACGCAAAACAAGAGTAACCCAGGGTGGACTTTCCTCCTTAGAATCTGAATGTATAGTTTGCAACATAGGTCCTTGTCTGCTGACTGCACTTTGGAGTTTCCCCTTCCCCTCAAGGGAGACTTCTAGGGTTAATGAATTGCTAGCCTTTGTTATACCTTTTAAGGCTCAGCTAGCTCTTCTTCAAAATGGCTTCCTATTGCCCACTGCCACCACCTCTCCCCACAAAACAACCCAACTTGCTCTAATAGGAAATATTGCTTCATGTCTCTAAACGCCAGCGACCAGAAATTCTACAGAGGAGCTGTTGCCGCACAGCAACTAGGAGAATTGGTTTGGTCAAGAAGACCCTCATTTGAATCTCAGCTCTTGAGAGGAATACGGCGGGTGAACTGAGGCAATACTGACCTAAACAAACAGGGCAGCGGTACAGACTTTAGCAAGATACTGTACGTGAAGCACTTGGGAGCATTCAAAAGTCTATATAAATGTGAAATACTAACATACAAGCTAGCCTCCCTTAGGACACCTAGAAATAGGTTGTCTTGTTATTTGCCAAGTGACTGCTATTTGTTCTAGTATCAGGCCATGATGCTTATGGGAGGGTTTTCTAATCAAGTGCCTAGGAGTCCCAAAGGTTAACACTTTAATTTTTTTTTAAAAAAAAATACTGCCTCGTCTTTCATTAATATTACTTGCTGCTTCTCGCTGTCTTGTATACTCTAAAACCAAACAAGGAAGAGTCCTGACAGACCGTACTTATTGTCAAATAGTAATACCGCCTTGATTCTACCCTATTTGCTCTCCACGTTTACTTTGCTCTTAAGTCTTACTGATTGTGACTTTGAGCCTGGGAGCTCCACAGGTTGTCTGCTCTAATCCAGAGGCTATTGCGTCTTTTACATGAGCTCACAGCCAAGCCGCTGGATTGGGTTAAATGAATAGATAAACACAAAGGCTTGGGGTGGGGGAAGAAAGAGACAACAAGAAGGTAGATAGGTAAACTATTTCCAAAGGAAAGGAAGTACTATGGCGGCAGCCTAGGATCCAGCTTCCTGTTCCTGTCCAAGAGCTTCCAGGAGCAGCCCCATGGGTGTGCGCTTGAGTCCGATGCTCTCGATTTTGTTTTCAATCTTGTTTTTGAGGTTACGGAGGCGCAAGGAGGCATGGCTGAGGATTACTGCAGGGGAAGTGGGGGAGAGAACTGAGGTTTATATAGATAGCAGTGGAAGCAGAAAGCCATTACATTCTCCCGCTAGAGATCGCTCCCTTCCCACAAATAGATGCTCTTATAGAGCTAGCCCCACAGGAGGGTTCAGTTCTTTCCTCCAGAAGAGAAACACAGGGCTAGAACGTCCCCTTTGCCTCTACTATCTCTCCAGCTTTGCTAGAACAGCTCCAAAACAAAGACAAAACACAAGTTTTCTGCGGATATATTGTCAGAGAATTTGTACCTCTGCGCTTGAGTGAGATATTGCATAGAGAGGCCTTTCCCAACTTGGTGCCTTCCAGACGGATTAGACTACAGCTCCCATCAGGCCCAGTCACCTGAAGGCTGAGAATGATGGGAGCTGTAGTCTAATCCATCTGGAGGGGCAAAGGTGGGATCCAAATTTTCCTAACCCTCAATGCAACAGCAGAAAGACACCATTATGGATGGGCCTAGAACAAGTAAGTAGTACATTCTTCCAGGGCAGAAATTCAAGACTAGAGTATCCTTTTCATCTCTGCTACCAGCTCTCTTAGGAGATGTAGGACAGTTGGCCATCACTAAAGAGAAAAGCAGGGGGAAAGCCAAGCCTAATCTTTTTTGCAAAGAACTGTACGTTGCCTGGTCTTTATGCTCTCTTTCCCCCAAGAACAAACAAAAACACTTCAGTATTTTGCAGTGAAGTAGCCCAAGTTCTGTGATAAGAACCAACTTTGCAATTATATGAATTAAGCAAGTCTGCAGCATTTTTCAATATTTGGATGGTTTATTCTGCACTTGTAAACTATTTTACATAATTTATTCTTGGGATGGGAGAATTCTTATTCGGCTACACCTCTTAAATTTCACAAAACACTACCCACACATTTTCAAGTTCATTACACCTAAAATCTTGCTCCCCCTCCACAACTGAAAGCTGAGAGTCCCTAGAAAGTGAATTCAGTGGTCAATGCCACATTATATAGGCCTTCTGTACTTCTGCAGAACTGCAGCATACACATAGTCCTTCTTCTACCATGGAAACACCACAGAAGAGAACTGGTTGGTGTGGATGTTTGCATGATGGGACTAAATACAGGCCATTTACTCCTACATCCATTCGTAAGAAAACAGAAGCAATTTCCTTCCTGCATCAAAAGGATGCAGCTGTTCATCAATCTACTACGAGCATCGTTTTTGAGGAGCTTACAACGTGGAATGTAGATTAATACACAATCCTGGTAGAGGAACAATGCAACCAACCAGTTGAAGTTGCATGCGCCAATTCCACATGGCCCAGCCGTGTAGTACTGTAACTTGTTTCGATGTTTGAAGCAGAAAAGACTCAGTCAATTGCCTGCAGGAAGCTTTGTCCCCTGCCCACATGGGATTTGTCTGCAGAATGCAGGACCCAGCATAAGATGTGGAAGCCACAACATCCCCACCTGCATATTTTTGACAAGCAAACCCATCTGGGAAGGGCAAAAGATAGACCCTGATGCTCCATCCTATGAGCACGGGAGCTTTTTTGCAGGTATGGTCTCTGGTTTCAGATTTATCTGGACCGCATGAGGACTAGAAACTTGCTTTTTTGTTTTAAGTGAAAGCGAGGATCCTCAGGTGTCCATGTCAGACCAGGTTCCACACGTACAAAACCATGTTCTGCTTATGTCATCTTGAAAATATTCTATGGTAAACCTCAAGTTCCATGTAAACATTAACAGATGACAAGATAAAATCTCAAATCTCTGCTACCATCACATAACCTGGATGCACCTACACTGTACCAACTGGTATAGTCTTCCTTCACCCACATTGCTCCCCCCACTTTTTTTTTTAGGACTCACACATTATGGGCAGGGCAATGAAAAACAAAAAGGTGGCAGAGCCTTCCAAGAGAGACACCAGAAAGTACACAGTGCCAAGGATAGCAAGGACACAGGTGCAGGGGTAATTCCGCCGGAAGCGACGCACAGGAGCCTTGTTCTCAGCTGCCCAGACGAAGCCCAGAAACATCAGAGTGACAAGCGTGGCACTCAGCAGAGTCAGGAGGGGGCGGAAGTACCTGCAAAAGATGGGCAAGATGGGACCTCAAAATCCATTTTCAATTCAGCGGAGAGACAACATCCCTTGCTGACATGACTAGGTAGATCCGCGTTGCCACAGTAGATAAGAGACGTGCTAGAAAGAGTGCAGCTCTGGCCCGGAAAATGTGCAAAGAGAGGGAGCATGGTTGCCTCACATCTATCCATGGCTTAATTGCAATGCATTCTGGATCTTCTGACAGAAATGATTGTGTACCACCAATCCTGCCATTTCTCCCCTTCTCCCCCAGGGCAAGATGCGTTATTATTATTATTATTATTATTATTATTTATTGTTAACGCTGATATACCACCTCATTTACTAAAAAGCCATCAAATCAGTATCCAACTATTTAAAACAATAAAAACGAGAATATTAAAAAGAGCAAGCCATTAAAAAGTGGATAATTTAAAAGAATAAAAATTAAAAAGATGGGTCTTTCCACCCTTTCTAAAAACCAAGTGAGTAGGGGCCGATTGTAGTGCCTGAGGGAGCCTCCCCCTCCCCACAGTTAGGGAGCAACACAGGAGAAAACCCTTTCACGCCTGCCTGACAAATGGGCGTCTGTGGATAATGGTTAAAGCTGCAGGTGCTATACTAGAGTGTCCGTACACAAAAGAAGGCAGGGCTCTGCAACTTTAACTGTTGTGATGAAGAGGGAATTTCACCACGAACTAACTGCATACAAATGACACTGGCTGAAATCCCCTTTTCTCTACAACTGTTAAAGTTACATGAGCCCTGACCTGGGTTTTATCTGGTCACCCTAACAAATAGGCATTTCTTAGCGCTTCCATCCCATCCCATCCCATCCCATCCCATCCCATCCTCAGAATGCTTACTGGAACTCCGAATTCTTAAAAACACCGCCTTCATCCCCATGTGACTCTCCTCCCCACCCAGCCTCCCTATTGTATAAGGCGTAGATGCTAAGCGATTCTGCACAGCGGTGCATTTCCCTTCTCTTACCACTCACATGCTAAAGGAGGGTCGGATCCTGCACCAGCACCGCGGCCCATCCAACCCCGGTCGTGGGAAGGGTGCCCAGCCCCGCATCCCCAGCCCGCCGCCGTGGCACTCACCCGCCCAGCACCAGCCCCGCGCCCAGCACCAGCAAATAATTGCTCTGGTAGTAAAGGAGGTTATTGATGACCCGGTTGTGCCAGCGTTGCAGGTCCCGCAAGTCCGGGGGAGCCAAGCGGGTGGAGCCCAGCAGGAAATCGTCCAGCGGCCGGACAGGCGGCAGCCGCACCTCGGACATCTTCGCCGCTGCCTTAGGGCTGGGGGAGAAACTACACTCCCCACAATGCCTCGCGGTACCGGGCGTGGCCGCGAGGCGTTGTGGGAAATGAAGTACCACGGGCGAGGGCGTGGCTTCTGAGAAGCTGGAGGGAGGGGGTTATCGCTTTGCCCCGGGACTAGTGGAGGCTGGTGGCCCCGATTTCAGTGGGGCTGTGAATCCGTTCTGGGTTTCAGTCAGAACCAGTCAGACCTCTAAAGGAACTACCCGAGGTGCTGAACCCTATTCCCAAAACAAGTTCAGCACCTTTAGAGTTCTGACTGAAACCAGAGAGGATTCACAGCCCCACAGGACTCAGAGGCACCAGCTTCCACTGTTCCCTGGACACTTTTTTTTTTAAAAGCAGAATTCAGAATAGAACCATAGAATAGTAGAGTTGGAAGGGGCCACTAAGGCCATCGAGTCCAACCCCCTGCTCAATGCAGGAATCCACCTTAAAGCATCCCTGACAGATAGTTGTCCAGCTACCTCTTGAAGGCCTCTAATGTGGGAGACCCCACCACCTAATTGTTCTACTTCCTAGTTTGGAGAAATCTCATTTGCAGCACGCTATGATCACAGTGTGGTGTAGTGCTTTCTGCTCAAGGTCATGCAGGTCTCTCGTTGCACTCCATCCCCTTTTGAAACTGCAACGTGTAGGCTTCAGAAGCTAATGCTGCCTCTCCACTGAAAGAGATCAAAGCAAAACCATGGAGTGACAAATCACATTTAAATATATGATCCTAGGACGGGGAAAGTCCAGAATCCCAAAGCTGGGGGGGGGGGGGCACAAAGCAGAAGACGGGGATAACATCATATGCGCGCCAGACATTGAAAGGCAAAACCTAAGAGCCTTCGTAAAGACGAGTGTTAAAATCCTGAACACAATGGGACTTATCTCTGACCAGACATGCATTGTAAGCAAATTTATTGTAGTGAGATTTTGTGGACTACACCCTCTGATATCGTCAGAGGCATCTGATCATGATGTAAGGCAGAAACCATGAGAAGAGGACAGAACCAGAAAACTCAAGACAGGAAAATTCATGAGGGTGAAGGGAGAGACAGAAACAACGGGGGCACGTTCCCCTTCCACACCTGCAATCTTTCTCAAAATAGTTTCTGCTTGATATTGACTCTACTACCTGGTTCACACAATACAAGCCAGTTGAGTGTGGGTTGTCATTGTTTTGAAATCTTTAAAGTAGACTGTCAAAAGAAAAATGCCACTAACTTCAGCATATAGGGGCTCATCAACATGCAAATATTGCACCATCTTGAAGGTTCACAACATATAGAAATTGCCTAATTTTATCACACATGGCACCTTGGAACCCAGCAATAAAGGAGCAGAACCAAAAGGTAAACACTCTGTTAATCCAGGGTATACAGCTGCAGCAATATGCTTTTAAGCCTGCTGTCAGGAATGTATGCATATGAGGCTAACAAACATCAATTCTAACACAATCCAGACTCCACATGTCTCAGAAGCACAAAACAAGCCTTAAAAGCGGCCAATTCAACAGGCAAAGCCAGCTGCAGGACAATCCGTGAATCTCTGGCACAGAACACAAAATCCATTCAGAGCAGACTTCGCCAGCAGGAAGTGAGCCAACTCTTATGCATGATTATAATCACACATACAACCTTTCTGAATCCCACCTCCTACTCCTTTTTCTGTTTCTCACATCACCCCCAACACTCTCTTATACATACACTCCTTCCCAACTAATCCAGGTCTGTTTAGCCATTACGCAAGGGCTTCAGTGCTGTTGCTGCTGGACTGGGCTCAACAGCATCCCGTGCAATTGGTGCTGCACCAGCAACTGCCAGGGCCAAGCTGGCCCAACATAAAATGCTCTGCCTTCTCCTCCTGAAAGGCCCAGGCAGCTTTTTAACGTTGAATGTTGTGCTAAGCACGCCAGCCCCTGCAGGCCTTTTTCAGGCCCTCCATCTCCCTTCCTCCTGACAAACCTAGATTTTGGCTGTTGGAAGCCTACAAGCGGGACAGGAACGCAAGAGTAACCTCCCACTAATGTTCACCAGCATCTAGCATACAGAGACACATGCCTCCTCCGATCCTGGAGGTCATGTATAGCCACCATGACTAGTAACCGTTAAAAGCCTTGTCCTCTGTGAATTTGCCTAGCCCCCTTTTAAAGCCATCCAAATCAGTAGACATCACTACGCCATGTGGAAGTACATTCCATAGTTTAAGAGTTGTGCAAGGAAGCACTTCCTTTTACCACTCAGCTTCCTTGGACCATGGGTTGTAGTATGATGAGAGAGGGAGAAAGGTGCATTTATCTTTTCCATGCTGTGCATATTTTTATACACCTCTATCATGGCCCCCCCTTACTCATCATTTCCTCCAAGCTAAACAGTCCCAGATGTTGTAACCTTTCCTCATAGGAGGTTGCTCCAACCCCTTGGTCATTTCGGTTGCCTTTTTCTGCACCCTGTTCAGCTCTATATGCTTTTTGAGGTGTGGTGACCAGAACTGTACACAGTACTCAAAGTGTGGTTTGCACCATAGATTTGTATAAGGGTACCATGATACCAGCAGTTTTATTTTAGGTTCTGTTCCTAAAGATCCCCAACATGGAGTTTTCCCTTTTCACAAAGTCACACAATGGGGGGATGCTTTTATCACGTGGTCCACCGGTACCTGAAGATCCATTTTCTGGTCAGTCATTGCCAGCTGACTGACCTTCAACTTCCGCGAGTGTTCATTTTTTTGTGTCCGTATATATTAATTTGCCAATTTCCCCAGTTTGGAGAACGATCCTCTTGGAGCTCTTTGCTATCCATAATAGATACACTATTAGGATGTGTATCTAATAGTGCTCATTAATGATACGCTAAATGGCAACATTTCTTTTCACCCAATTCTTCCTTCCTCCCTCAGTACAAAGTGGTTATTCCCTCCCTCCCCATTGATGCATAATGTATTTTATGAATAAACCCATCCAATTAGGCGAGTAATAGCATTCTTTTCTTACCACTCCAACTAGGCTCTGTCCGGACTCACACATTTCCTTTTCAATTCCTTTGAATCACAGATGGTCAATAAAGCAATTCAGAAGCATTTGCACTTAACTTTAATGATAGCTCTACCCTTTCTCCCAGCAAAAAATGTCTGTCAAGAGCTGGGGACATCCAGATGTTGCTGGTAGCAAGGATCTTGCCTCCGCGAGCTTCCAAAATCCAGGTTGAACAGATGTTGGAGAAGTGCTCTCTCTAAAAACTCAACCTTCTGGGCCTTCTCACTGGTCCCACATGGATTGGGTAGCTTGGCAAAGGCAGCAATTAAAACAGCATCAGAGAAATGAAGAATCAAGGTGCTCACCGGGTATCTATCCCACCCTGCCACAAGAGCCTGGCAGGATTCCCAGCATGCCTTGTTCTTTTTCCCAACTTGGCTCCTCAGCATACCCATGGCTAAGCAACGCTCCCAAATTGCCCTGGAGTCCAGCAGGCATCTGCCTGCCTCACGACGGGCTTTGCTGAGCTCAAAAGTCATCGTCATCACATATATCCAAGTACACATCAAAGGCCTCACGGTTGCAGTTGCCATCTGGGGTGAAGACGTATTTGTGGAAAGTGCCATCCACGCAAATTGCTGTAAGAGAAGAAATAGAACTGAGAAACCTGGGAATTTCATTCATTCATTCATTCATTCATTCATTCATTCATTCATTCTATTTCTATAGCACCCAATAGCGGAAGCTCAAGAATTCAGCAGAGATTCTGAGGCAGAAAATCCAAAACGATAACTCCCATGATGGTAAAAATTGTATTACTATATCTCTTTCTCGCTCGTGGCGGTTTTTCTAGATGGACATGACGGGCTTTGCCAAGTCATGCTGTTTTTTACAGATTCAGGAATTTCCTGACAATTGAGCATGTTTTAAGTATGACTGCTTTCGGGATGTTGGTGTGGATGTATTTTGGTAGGGCCAGTTCCTGAAGGTTTTCTGTAAAGTATTTTGATGTGATGCCGGTGACTGAGGTGACTAACGGAATAATTGTGACCTTTTCCTGTTGCCACAGTTCTTTGACTTCCATGGCCAATGTTGGTTGTTGTTATATTATTATTATTATTATTATTATTATTATTATTATTATTATTCACCATCTAAGGCAAACTGTCTTTATTATTAAAATAATGTATATATTCTATTATTACTGTACATTATTATTATTAAAAATCTACCACCTAAGGCAGACTACTTCACCATACCTAACAGCAAGGCTGGCCCTGGGGCATGGCTGCACCCATATCGCAGTGACCTTTCAAGTGGCCAAGACAGGGCAAAGGAGTCACTCACAGCCACCCTTCAGCACCACTCACCAATGACCGAATTGACGTTCTTGGAGGTGTTCCTACCGAAAGCACAGATGCAGGCGGACTCGGCTGGCACAGTGAAGCTGGCCAGGCTCCACTGTGAATCCACATACTGGCCTATCATGGGCCCGACCTTTCCCACACGTGCCAGTCTGCGAAACGGGAAGTAGGAAAAGGGTCAGAACGGACCAGGCAGCAACGCTCCCCCTCTCCACCCCCTGCCCTTGAGAGGGTGGGCTCCGCTACCTACGCTGAACGCCGATTTAAGCGGGTGTCTTTTAGGGCGAAGATGTGAACAGTTCCCTTGTCACTGGAGGCACAGAGAAATGAAGAGTCGTGGCTGAAGTTAATGCTGTAGGAGAGAAAGTAAGACTGATTTGACATGTCAGGTTTTCCCGGTTAATAAACTCCTCTCTCCCACTGAACAGAAAATCCTTCATAAGAGGGGCAGGAGGTGGAAGGGCAGCTAAAGACACCACTGTAGGGCTGGATGCTGAAACTGATGCTGGAGAAATCTCTGATCCCATAATGTGACCAGAGGAATTTGTTTTTCTTTAATAATGATCTTTTAAAGCTTCTGGTCTTCTCTGATGTTCAATCATTTAAGGTCCAAAAAGTCAGGGGATCAAACAGTGGTCAGGAGTATGCATTCAGGAGGTCCACAAGACCGCAACACTCCAACACAGAGCCCATACTTTGCATCACTGGGACACCTGTCAGCTAAATTGGCCTTGAATAGTGACTAACATAAGAACACAAGACTAATACATTTGGTTCGCATGAAATGACAAGCCTGAGTATAAGTTGAACGCAGTTGTTGTTGAATCATGGATTGCTGTTAATTTTTGGGTTGTCATTGTGTGTTAACCCTCCACTATGGTTTAACTATGGGTTGTTAACCACAAACAACCCAGGAAGAGAACCCATGATTTGTTGTTGGGTTGTAATCTTTAGGTTGTTTGCAGTTAACAACTCACAGTTAAATCACAGTGCAGGGTTTGCACATAATGACAACTCATAATTCAATGACAACCCATGATTCAACGACAACCTATACTCTGGGTTGTTGTTATGTGTGAACCAGGCCACGGAGTTCTAACATAAGTGTCGTTACTAACTTAAGAACACAAGGGCATGGTTTACACATAATGATAATCCAGCAAATAGGTTCTCTTTGAATTGTGGGTTGTCGTTACGTGCAAACCCTGCGCTATGGTTTTACTACAGGTTGTTAACTATGAACAACCCAGTGTTTACAATACAACAATCAACCATGGCTTCTCCCCCTGGGTTGTTCATGTTTAACAACCCTGCCATGCCTCGTGTTGTGTGTCTCTGCCATTTGACATTAAGAGATATACTTCCTGTACATACAAAGGTTCTTTCAGCTAGTGTGGCGGCTAAGAGCAATCTGTCACAAAGCACATGAAGGCACCCATCCGTGCTTGCACTTCCAGTACAGACAACCTCAAGGATGGAGCAGGGAAGAGTTACGGCTTCACTGGGACGTATTTGGGATTTCTTGAAGAAAAAGCAGCAGCAGAAGAAGAGTGGCTTATAAGAAAGGAGCTTTGAAAATCAGTGCTTGAAGGGATGGGATCCCACCTATCCCATTCAAAATCCCCGATTGGGGTGTAACTAATCAAGGCAAATATTTCCTTTATGCCACAAACTTCCCCCTACTGCCATGCCCATAGCTATGTTTTGCCAGTGTTTTGAGCTTCACTGCAATGTCTCCAGCACAAGAGATTGCCTCTCCAAAAAGCCAGTTAATGCTCAATAATGGGATTGCCTGCACGTCACCCGGAGACAGTGCTCAACAGTAGGATTGCCAGTACCTCACCCGGAGACGGTGTTTATCCCGGGAAATACTCCAAAGTACTGAGAAGCTGCAGGTGCTGCACACCACTCCTCCATCTGCCTCTTGCCAAATCTCATCTCCAGCTGCTGTAGCCGGCAGGACTTGACATTTGCTTCACAACACCAGACAGGGCGGAAGCTGAGGGAGACGACTACAGAGGAATGGGGCAGAAGCGCAGCAGCTGCAGCATCGCCCACTAGGGTGCAGGCTATGGGTGAGGAGAACCTGTGTGTGGTTAGGACAGGGGGAAATCCTCACCAGTACAAGGTCGCTGGGTCGGTTCCTCTCCGGAGTTCCACCAGTTTCTCCTTGGTCTGGGTGTCAAAGAGGCGAATGAGGGTCCCTTTCTTAGAGGCAGAGGCCACCACAGTGCCCTGCTGGTTCAGAGAGATGCAGGCAATCTCGCTCTGATGGGCATTGATGGTGAACGGGGCAGAGGAGGTACCAGGCTTGGTGCTAGAAAGATCCTACGGTGGGGAAAAGTCAAAAGAAAAAAATATAATCCGATTCAGAGGCTGGTGCAGGCAGAGCATCCGCCCCCATCCTCCTAACCACAGTTTCCAAGGAAAGAAAACTTGCCACGTGCTTGAGCATTCCCTATGCCCCTTTTGCACCCTAATTTTCTCCCTGGTTGGAACAAGCCATAATTCACCTGCAAACCAGCCATAAAAACCAAGGTTGGAAGGTGGTTTCCAATAATGGTTCATAACAAACCATGGTTTGCCTAGTTTGGATGTAAAGCAAAGTATGGCTTGATCAAACTAGGAAGTTGGTATACATGAGGGGAGGAAGGAGGAGGAGCCTGCAAGTCTGAGATTTGTGTGCACATGGCCAAGCCATGGTTTGGCTAGGAAAGGAACTCTGTCTTGGCCCAATGTGTTTCAGAAAAAAATCCTTTCTCAGCGGCACTATAAACACATAAACTACATACATAGAAAGAATAAATCATAATGAAATGGAATACATGTTCATAGTCTAATGCTAATTAAATACCAAACAAAATTTGTCATAAAAAATACTTTTAGAAATATTTACCCGAACGTAAACATTATAAATGTGTATATCCAAAAATATACCTTACAAACCAAACTTTAAACAAAACACTTGTAACGAAGGCGACTCAACACTCAAGGGTGCGTTGAAACCTCGGTTGTGCTTTGGAAGCTTGGGATGTAGTAGCCTGCAGATCTTAGCCTTTTATTTTTAAAGGAAGCTTCTAGGCTAAGCTCAACAGGGCACTACTTGGGAGAAATTCCTGAAGCCTGGCAGGCGGCAGAGCTGGGATTGGAGTGAGAAAGATTTGCTGGGGAGTGGAGCAATCAGCACCCTGAACAGCGCTTTGCTCATCTCAGTTGATTAGGCCACACACAGGCAAATTGCTGGATTTGCATAAAATATGCTAGTTGCTTTTCATGGCACAGAACACAGGATTCCAAACTGTTTCAGCTCTAAACATAAGCAATCCTGTTCATACCCTGCCTGCGATACAGAAGTATTTGGCTATTCCCTTTTGCAGATGTTATTATAACCTATGCAAAAGGAGACCAAAGAATAATTATTGGGAATATAGGGAAAGAGGTATTAGTAGCGGTTTAAGAGCTAGAATTGGTTACGATGTAAGTTGATTGGGGGAAAAGAAGTATTGAACTGAGAAAGCATGGTTATTAATTACGTTAAGATTTTCTCATTTTTGGAGTTGTATTTGCTGTTTTGAGTTAAATGATATTGTAAATTAAAAAGAATGAAGGGGGGGGGGAAGGAAAAATACAGTTTTCTGCCTTGAAGAGCTTACCATTTATTAATAATAAAGTGCCTCAATGCTAGAATCTGTAAATGAACACACACAAAAATCCCATGCAATAATCGGGTCAAAAAGTCTTTGCCTGTGAGCTTACAATGTACAAAGACAAAGCAGGTCAGGTCTCTGTCTCAAGGAGCTTACAATCTACACGAGTAAGGAAGATAATGTTGTTCATCCCCACTCCAGTCTTAAATGGCGATGGCATGTGTTCCCATTGGTACTGGGTGGGGCAGGGTTGCTCTTTGTTCTTGCCTGATTACAAAGGCGCTAAGTACTGGCACTCATTGCCCTGGTTCAGATGACATGCCACGGCTCGTCATGGGTTATTCAACAGACCATGGGTTATGTGAGGGTAGTTTATGTGAGGGTAGTTTAACCCTCACATCACACATGTTTGCTGGGTTCGCGTGACATGATAACCCCATATTCAAAATGGCGGCTGCATGCTGGTCACTATTCAAGGCGCACACTATCGCCTCGCTGTGGGTGAAATACAAAATCATGTCCGAAGTCACGGTAGTAACAAGTCAGCCCTGAGCAAGTAAGGGGCTACTGGTGGTTCTCCTGGATCTCGTCCAGCCGCCCCACACCCCTTCCTTCTGATACACTCACCACGAGCTGCAAGCTGCCACATTTGTGCCCAGGGAAAACCAGGAGCTGCTTCTCCAAACTGGGACAGAGATCACAGAGTCCTGCCGGGGTGGGGGGTGGGGGGGCATGGAAGAAACCAAACAAAAACCAGAGAGGCATCAGTCAGAGCTGCACTTCATTCCTGCGTGTACATCAATGGGGCTATAATGGGAACAAAGTGTGTGCAGGAGGGAGGTAAGTTCATACCTTTGGGATTGTCCCGGGTATCAAACTCAAAGAGCTTAGTGGGGTTGTCTGGGAAGGAATAGACATAAATCCGGTTCCGCAGTACAATGATTATCCTGGAAGGGGAGAAGAAAAGCACACAACTAAGGGTATAGGGGCAGACCTGATCATCATATTTTGAACTCTCTCTTTCTCCATCCATGCACACACACCCCTATCTGCAAAGGGTGCAGGTAGTCTTGAAGACTGTTGCTGCACTGGCTATAGCACACATTTCTGAACATTTACAAATTTCATTTCTTATTATTTCTATACCGCTCCATAGCCGAAGTGCTCTGGGCAGGCCACAAAAATTAAAAACCACGATTGCATAAACTATAAAGCCATTCACATCAGGAAAACAGATAGAACACACAGCAGCATATATATCTAAAATAATGTCAAATCAACAGCCAGAGGCAATCCAGGACCTGATCAAAAGGACTCATTATATGCTGCCAAATGCCTGAGAGAAGAGGGCAGTTTTAACCGGCTGCTGACAAGATGACAATGTTGGCACCAGGCGAGCCTCATCAGGGAGATCATTCTATTGAAAGGGGGAGGGGAGCACCACCGAGAAGGCCCTTCAGGCCTCCCCCCGCAGCCATGGAGGACTGCCGTGAAAACCCTTGATCCCAGAGTACGATGCATACGGGGTACAATTTGGCAGACATAAAATCTAATGTTTTTGGCTATGCCTCTAGTCATGCAGAATAAATCATGCTCTGATGTCTAGTACTGGCAGGAGAACAAAAGTCACCGGAACACACACATCCTAATTCCGAGATCCTATGGTTGTGAAAACAGGATTGAACAAGTTGCAGATAATAATAATAATAATAATAATAATAATAATTTATTACCCACCTCGGAACAACATCAAATATAAAATACACAAAACTGATTAAAAGCACATAAAACCAACACATCATTAAAATACCAATAAAATACCAATAAAACTCTTAAAATTCATCTGGGTAGGCCTGCCGGAAGAGATCAGTCTTTATAGCTCTTTTAAATTCTTGAAGACTGGTGAGTTGACGGATCTCTCCCGGCAGGTCATTCCACAATCTGGGAGCGGCAGAAGAGAAGGTCCTCTGGGTAATGGTTGTCAGCCTTATGTGGATAGAACATCTGTAGTGACACGGCACTCCTTATTCTCCTTCCACACTAGCCTGACCAGTCACGTTTCCCAACCTGTGCACCCTCCACTACCCCCTATTTCCTACCCCATTGCTCCTTTACACGAAGTTGAAAATGTATAGCACGGGTTGGAATCGAACACAAACTTCAGAGTGGAATTTCTTGCCTAATCTTGCCCAAATTCCCCCAAATTAAACTGCTACTGGATGGCAGAGTTTGGGGAGCAGCCCATAAAGACGCTTTCTTTGCTTCAGCTGCTATCAAAAGTAGGAAAGATGTTATGCATTCTACCGTAACCTAATGTTTCATTGTGCGATTTTAAAAAATAGTTGCCTGCTGCTACTTTTTTACTGATGCTCCATGACGATGATGATGAGCTTGTTGCTATTCTGGACACTTGCGGCAACAAATGAAGTCAACCTACAAGGAGCCTTCGCCAATCTGGTCCGCTCCAGACATTTTGAGGGCATCAACTCCCATTATCCCCAGCCAACATGGTCAATAGTCAGGAAAGCTGAGAGTTGGAGTCAAAAAGATCTGGAGGGCATGAGGTTGGGGGACGCTGTTATGCAGGGTTCGTTGTATGCAAGCTGCCAACAATAGGCACAGTTGGTTTTTAAGCATAACAGCTGCATTTTCCTGTGTGCAAAACCTGGACTCGGGGACACCACATAAATATCCTGCTAGAAATTCGGAGTGCATGCCATCCATATCTAAATTCTTCCCAAGCTGTGAAAAACATGCCCCATAATAGCCCAGACCACCCAGCCTCTGGAATCAGGTGAAACAGTATGGATCCCCTACATACTTGTCATGCCTCATGCGGACAGCCAGTGCCGGCTTGGTGAAAGTGAACTCCAACACCAGCTTGTCTTTGCCCTCCTTCCCTTCACGGGCGTCATCCCAGATCAAAACTACAAGGGAAGCATTAGGACAAAGGAAAGTCAGAGAGAAACAACGGGGAGATGGCCTTTCCCTGTTTGGAGACTACCGAAAAGTTGCACCTGCTTCTCCATATCTCAGTGATACAGCTGAAGTAAGAAGATCCAAGAACACAATGCAAGATCCCTTTTGCTCTGACCCACTAGGTGCCCTGCCTCCCTCTTTTCCCTTGAGAGAGATACACACCTGAGATCTCAGAGAATTTGGGGTTGCCCCCTCCACCCACGATAGCTAGGAGATTGGATCGGTGTAGCATTTCAACCAAGCCCACGCTGCCCACCTGTTCATGATCTGGTAAAAGGAGAAAGGAAGGAAAGTATTTTGAAGGCATGCAGCAGGGTGGTGGAGAAACGGACATTCCCCACCCCCATTTTCAGGCCCCTCCATTTCTTACCAAGGTGCCCTTTTTCCATAAGCGGTTCCACATTATAGATCCGAACGCCAGTCTCCATAGCACAGCAAAAGCAACCTATCATGGGAGAGAGGGAGTGGATCCAACTTGTAACATAACCTATATTTGAATATAGCACTCCAGGGCTCAGACTGAGCCAGGATGAAGCCCTTCAACTTGCTACCAATGCTAGGGCTCAGCCCTAAAATAGACAAAGTCCCTGTTCGGATGACATGCTAAGCCACGGTGGTTAAGCATTTTGAGCTAAACATTATGGCTTAGTATATTGTGGGAACCATGGCTTAATGTGTAATGTGAACCATTCCTAACCATGGAGGTTACATAACCACAGTTTAAACATGCTTACTAACCATTTCTTGCAAAAAGGTTAGCGGCCTAAACATGGCTTAACATGCCATCTGAACAGGCCCATATTGATAAAGTAGGTCTCTGAGCAGCTGCAGAGTGTTTTCCCACCATCGATAAGCAGCCACCACACTCGGCACAGACTGCTCTCAGACATTGGGCACACAGTGCGTCTCCCCTTAGCCAAGAAACCTTGCGTGGTTATTGTTGTTTTCCTTTTTGCAGAAACTAAGTTGGAGAACACCCTTGTAAAAGCATATTGGAGGATTTGAGCTGGAGATTTGGTAAAAGGAGATGACTTACTCTGATCTTGGTTGAAGCGCAGGCTGTTGACCCCACGTTGCTGGGCCATGATGAGCCCCGTAGAACACCCCTCAACTGGGGCAGGCACACTGGAGTGGTCTGTTTCTGTTCTCGGCTGTCCAACATGATGGGAAAGGAAAGACATCAGAAGCAGAAACCAATGCAAAGGAGCAACCCCAAAGGAAATCCAGCCAGCCCCAATACTCTTCAGCTCAGTTTGATACACCCCATAGGCCCCTCTTCCACCCTATAGACCAGGAGAGGACAATTTGTGGACTTCCAGATGTTTTGGCCTACAACTCCCATTACCCCTAGCCAACATAGCCAGTAGTGAGGGATGATGGGAGTTGTGATCCTCTAGATGTTGCTGGCCTACAAGTTGCCCACCCCTGCTATAGACCCTGCCCTGTGTCACTCAGACTTGATTCCAGTTACTGTCAGCCCTCTGTCTCCATATACATGAAGGTCTTCTCTCCCTGTCCAAATTCAATCTATCACAGGGCTCTGATACGCCATCCCTTGAACCCAGATCCTGGACCCAGTTCCTACTCCCACTCCCTGCCTGCCTGCCTGAAGCCAGCCAGCTCTGAAATGGTCCACTTCCCCACTGGATCCCTCTCTACTTTTCTCTAGTCTTATTATTGTACCGCATCCTGTACAAGAGGGTTCCCCCAAAGCCTTCTCTTCCATCCTATGCAACTCTCTAGTATAAAGCTCTGCATTACCCAAACCCCTGCAAGTGTCTTCCCTGACACCCCCAAACCCCCAGGGCTACAGCCAGGGCCCCCAACCACTTCCTGCCTCCCCATATCCATACGCACACCAGCTCAATCCGTTTAATTCGGATTAAAAAGATCTGTCACTTTGATTTCTTCCTGATACCAAACCTGAACACCTCGTTTGGCTTCACCCCCTTCCCCTGTCTTTGCCTCCCCTGTAGATCCCCCCCCCCGCCCTCTTTTCTCTTCCCCACCTTATTTACATCAAGCCCAGTTCTCTACACTGTAAACACCAGTCACCTGCCCGGACTAGTTCCGCAAGACCACAAAGAGGAGGTATAGAGCGTTTCCTTATCACGTGATCCAGGAAGCACTGAAGTCGCGGCGGCCATGTTAGAAACTGGAAGGAGGAAGGGAGCGGCGAGAGGGTTTTTAAAAAAGCCGACCTGAGGTTCCTCCATTTCTCGAAACGGCAAAACCCGTTTCCAGGCAAAGCGGCCATTTTTGAAACTGGCACCTCCCGTCATTCGACGGTGCTGCCCGGTTTGGAAGTTGGCAGGAGCGAAGGTGGTTTGGGGGAAGGGGGGGGGAACACAGTTTTTATTATGGAGAGTTGCGTACCATTTTTTAAACCCGGGAATGCTGGAAGTTGCAGTACAACAGAGCTGGAGGGCACCAGTTTGGGGAAGCCTGTTCTAAACACAGTAAAGCCCTGCTCACAGGCTCATGAACTAACACAATACAAAAGGAAAACTGGATGGGGAGGGAAGAGGAAAGCAAGTATTGGGAGTAGCTGCTCCTCCACTGGTTCATGAAAGGTCTCCCCCTTGCCAGGATGCCTCCCTTCAGCTCTGCAGTCCTAGGAAAACTGACATTGGAGCCATAGTTTGAAACCTGTTTCAGAGGAGGAACTGGAATCTTGTCTTCAGCACTCTTATCTTGCCAGATATCCTCACCTAGAGGAAGCCTATCTACACTTACTAAGGAGTAAGTCCCAATGAACTCTACAAAGCCTGAGTAAATATTAGGATGGTGTTACAAGAGCATTTGTAGCCTTCCAGTTCACTATAGAGCAGGGTTGCAGAACCTCAGGCCCTACAGACAAATCCAGCCCGCCTGGGACTTCCCAGATGGCCATGCCCTACTCCTGAGGTGGGGGAAATGCCTCCCCTAAGACTTAGTTACTGGCAGTAAAAGCCTTATGCTAAAATATGTTGATATTTTGGCCTCACACTTTTTGCCTTTGGCCCTGCCCACAACCAGAATGCAGCCCCCCAAAATCTCTCTGAAATTAAATTCAGCCTGAGGACTGAAGGAAGTTCAAACACCCCTGCTACAGAGCAAGTCCGACAGTACCTCACGAATTTAAGGGTAAACTACAAGCTTTGTTTTTTCAGAGGATTCTTCCTCAGTCTGGAAGGATTCAGAAATTCCAGGGGGGGAAAGGTAGGGGAGAGGCATTTCTATTCTATACCAGGGTATGGAGTGTATGAGGGTTCATGGACAAAGTAATAGCCCTTTTCTCTCTCAGTACCATCACCCTTACCTACTATTACTTGCACCAGAGTTTTTGCAGTTTGAGATTTTGGTATATCACCTAGAAATTAGGAAAGGAGTGGGGGGAAGCATACATGATTCACTAGCTGGAGAATGACTCAAAGCACTCAAATCCACAATCATCATCCAGGTAAACATCTAGTAGGGAGATTCAGAAAAGAACCAAACGTGCCAATAAGATTGGGCTAACCGGGACATTTGTATTGGAAATCAGGGGCCATCCTAGTAGACAGAACAGCTTCATTATGCTGGTTGCCACACCTCTGACCGTAGCCATACTAACAACCACACAAAGAGAAGAGGGGAAATATGGGGTTTATTTACAATTTATGGCACAATTTAACTAACAATGTAATCCCACCTGTGAAACCCAATTTACATGGTACGTAGATCCCACGGAGTCCATTTTCACAGCAGTTGTTAACATGACATGTCCTCACATGCCGCTTTTAAAGGGGCCACTCTCACAAGAGCTTTCAAAACTTCAGAATGCACAGACACTCAGGTAAGAGAACTAGTACATGTTTTTTGATGCTCAAAACTGCGCTGGCCTAGAATCCAAAACAGTTGCTCTAGAACAGGGGTGGGGAACCTCAGGCCCTCTTGGATTCCCGAGATAGTCACGCCTCTTTCCCTGGCCCAACCCAATTTCCCCCAACCACCAATCGTTTGCTTGTTTCCCATCTTTTGAACAAATTTCTTTCCCCCACTCCAAGCCTCTCCCAAGGCTTAGTTACTGGCAGTAAAAGCTTTAAACTACAATATGTTGATATTTTTGGGCCCACCCACCACTGGAATTCCACTCCCCCGCCCCCAAGAGCTTCTCCAAAAACTGAATTCAACTGGTGGTCTGAAAGCGGTCCCCCGCCCCTGCTGTACGATGATTGAAGACAAGCGCTATATCCTTCTTTTGGGTATGCCCTGCTAAGAGCCCAAGCTGTTGCCCTGGTGAAAAAGCATCGGTTTTGCACAATATCCTGCCTATTATATGCTCAAAGATCTTGCCATGCAGACATTATGAATGTAAGCCTATTTAGAAACTGATACGTGGAAAAAAGCCCTAGATTCCGCCCTTGAATGCTTGGAGCATTTTTGGTTTATTGTAAGAGCAAAAATTCTTACACATACAATAACACTCTTCCCACCCCACCCCCCATATTTCAATAGATGACACAAATTGCAGTAGCTCTTCTCTAGAACACAGACTAGAGCTTAGAAATGCAAATCCAAAACTATTACTCATTGATGAAAGCCCAGAGAATACTGGATCCAAGTCAAGACAGTTGTACGCTGCTTTGTTCTAGGTCCAGCCTCATTTCTTGCTGGTTCTAGAACCAGAGTTGACCAGCAACTGTTTGGCTGTGCTCTAGATTTCATTCACGGTGTATGTTCTCGCCTTTGGCAGTCGTGGATACTCATGTTCTAGAGTGCCACTGTTGGTTTAGGAACCAGAAATCGGTGCCCTTTACTGGTAAAAACCCAAGTAACCGCATCTCTCGTGTTCGTTTAAAAAGTGATACTCTAGAACACTGTGGAGATGATGCAGGCATCCGCCCTGAATGTGGAGGCAAGCCTTGTTCCCCGTTCAGTCCACTAGTGTGCTCAGGACTTCCAGCCAAACAAAGATGAGAAGCTGCAGGCTGGCCCTATCCTTGACCCTAAATTCAGGTGTTCCTCTGTCCTGCAGATGTTGTGCATTCCGGGGGAGGTTGCAAAACTCAGTCATCCTCTGATCCGCCAACATAGTGGCAGACAGCATCATAGTCCAGTGTCAGCAGCTTCTCTTCATCCTGCTGCAGCTGCACCAGAGCGCGGTTCTGCTCCTTGTCCCGACGCAGAATGCGGCCCACCTAGTTGGGAGAGGAAGAAGATGTGACCCATGGACTAAGATTGCATGGGTTTCTTGGAGAAAAGATGTGGCCCTCCAGATGTTCTTGGATTCCAACTCCCATCAGCCCCAGCTAGCAGGGCCACTGGCCAGGGGTGATGGGAGTTGGAGTGCACCACTTACACACCGGAAATAAGTGTGCCGCTCTCACACAACTACAATTAACACTAGGTCCAGTTGGCTTTCACATTCATGGGCCAGGCTCCAACCCACCGTGATCTGTGACTCACCCGGCCGGCATGCTCCCCCAGCACCACCATGACACAGGTTGTATCGCTCCGAGGGATAACTGTCTCCAGCATGGACTCAGGAATCCCTGTAGAAGGGGAAGAAGCAGCCGCTACAGTTAAAAAGGGCACTAACCAGAGCATTTGCTAGTTCCTCCATCTGTTGCAAGCCCCACTGAGCAATCCCCTTCTAACCCCCGCTCCCCGATCTCAGTTAAGAATGCAAGAGCCCAGCTGGATCAGACCAAGGGTCCATCTAGTCCAGGACTCTTGTTTACACAGTGGCCAAACGACGCTGTCAACCAGGAACCCACAAGCAGGACATGGTGCAACAGCACCCTCCTGCCCACCCATGTTCCCCAGCAACTGGTGTATATAGGCTTACTGCCTCTGATACTGGAGGTAGCACCTAGCCATCAGGACAAGTAGCTGAAGCTGGGGCCCTGGCCGTCACATGGGAATTTTCTTACCCTCCTGTTGGGAGAGACTCAAGGCAGCAGCTTGTGCCTCGCTGCATTTCCCCCTTTTCAACTCTCCTAGTTGCACATCAGGGGTGGGGAACCTGGGGCGCTCCAGATATTGTCAGACTCCAAACCCCATCAGCCCCGCTCAGCATGGCCATTGGTCAGGGATGATGGGAGCTGTAGTCCAACATCTGGAACCTGTTGCAGATAAAAGCCTGGAAATCTTTGAGCAATATCTGGGGCAGGCTCCAAAACCAAGCCAGGCCTCCAGTGGTGAGGTGGGAAGCACTTGGGGCTAAAATGTAAATTTACACATATCATACATTTTCCCCCACCCAGCTCTTTAGGAAGGAAGGGGAAAAAAACACTCAGCATGGCTTGCAGTTCACTGCTTAAGCAAACCTCAATAAGAATGGAGAGAGAATACCCACATCCCATGCTTAGTAAGAACCAGGGCCACAAGCTCTAATGAGTTCAACTGAAGCATGAGTTGATTAGAAGGGGGCCCGGGGAGACTTAAAATTTGTGACAGGCAATTTTAAACAGGGGGTGCTGTAAGATACGCACACACATTTGTCACTATAATTGGGAATGAAAAATATGGACAGTATCTAAGTCCAGGTTCCGCTGCATTTGGGGGGCGGGGGGGGGGCATTCGTCCTAACCAGCTACTTCACCACAGAATTGTTTTCTTTTACCCTAGCTACACAGGGACAGACCCTCTTCCATTTGGCAGACTCAAGTCTAAGGGAAAGCCCAGGTTAGGCAGCAGAACACTCACCTTCCAGAATCCGACCCTCTTCCGTTCGGCAGATGCATGTGTCTGGCTTGAGGACATCTTCAATTACCATCTGGGGACAAGAGACAGGACAAGGTATGCTATTTTGTCAAAGAAGCGGGGTAAGATGAGTGCTCATACCCACTCTCGTCTTGGGTACGTGGGAAATTATGATCGAGAGTTACTTCAGTGAATTGGCTGTCCGCTCCACAGCAAAACTTTCAATCTTAAATTACACAGGCCTCTGCCAGAACTGGACTGCCTTTGGTTTTAATAGGGAGAATCACGTGCTTGAAAGCACCGTGTCCCCTCCACACCTTCAAGTTATGTCCTAAGTCAAAGTGTCCCCTCTCTCTGAGGTGGTGGGGAGGTTCCCAGGCAAAGAGCAGCAACAAACCAGCCTCAAGATGGGCCCTCAGGGTTTGCGTGAGGCAATTGCTTCAAGCAGCCACCTGCGCAGCTGCTGGCAAATGAGAACTAGGCCGAAGCCACCTGTCCTCTGAGCGAAATGTTCTTCATAATACTTTGCTACTCTCCCATGGCCAGCGGAAGCAGAAACATACAAAAAGAAGCAGATATAGATCATTACACTGGGCGTGCAGCATGGATTTGAGTTCATCTGTTCTTCCTGTTTGGTTACCCTTACCCATCTTCACCTCCCCCTGCCCAGATAACACTCTCTAGATGAGGGAGTGGGCAATTTGTCATCCAAAACGTCTGTTGCCCACCCCAGTCTAAAACCTGTATTTTGCTCCTGCCGCATGGTAAAGTACAGTGGAAACTCTTGAGCATCAAAATGTATTTTTATTAAGTCCAGGATATACACTGCCCAGGATGACTTCACGTCTATCAACTCTTAAATCAGTACATGTTGGAAAGGGGACTTCTGAAAGTACCTTCGTATTGTAGTATTTACCACCCTTGTAGAGCTTATCCACAAAACGGACTCGCAGGTCTTGTCGCAACCAGTGAGGAGCTCTAGAAGAAGAATTATTGCTGCTGTTGCTGCTGCTGCCACCACCGCTGCCATCACCCTTACTCTGTTTGCCAGCACGGTCATCTCTGTGGGCAGAAGACATCACTTTGGAGAATTTTCCACTAAGCCAGGATGGGCAGAAGGTAGATCTCCAGATGTTTGGGACTTCAACTCCCAGAAGCCCCTGCCAGTATGGCCCATGGTCAGGAATGTTGGGAACTGAGGTCCAAAAGATCTGGAGAGCTGCTCCGAGCCATACCACATTACAATGGAATTAAGAACTTAAAGCTTTCTGGTCGAGGGATAGAAGGAAATGGAAATATAAAATTGGACACGAGAACATGTTATTAAAAAGCTTCAAACATTCTCCATAAACGCTAGTCTAAGTAATTCGCCAGGTGCTGATATAGCACAGTGGCTCACAGATGGAGCTATGAATCAGGAAGTCCCAAGTTCAAATCTTGCCTCCGCCGTGAGCTCACTAGATACCCCAGCCTTCCCCAACCTTGTGTGGGCCAGATGTGTTGGACCACAAGTCTCAGAATCCCGCAGCCAGCTGCCAGCAAAGAGGCTGCTAGTACGGGTGCTCACTTTTGAACTGGCAGCCTTGCTTCCCTGCCGCCAACAACGCATTACCTGTCAGAACCTGCTGGATGCTTCCTCTTTTTGTCCTTGTCCCTTCTGTCTTTGTCCTTTTTGTCTTCCGGGGCTCTGTTGTCCATGTCATGCTTGGTCCCGTTTCTCTCTTCCACCTCCTTCTCTTTGTGGGCCTTGCTGAGGCGGCCTACAGCGAGAGGAACCCCAAGCCTGAGATGACTCTTGGACTGAGGGTGGGGGTGGAGGCTCTCGGGCACACTTTCAAACCCAGCTCCAAAAAGCACGACAGCCAGATGAGGGCTGATGTCAGACATCTGTACCGCTATCTGTCCTGCCCCCACTCGAGGAATCCTCCTCAGAAGAAGAGGTGGAGCTCCCAGAAACTGAGGGCACTCCAGAACCGTCACTGTCACCAGACCAGGAGGAGCCTGGGCCCTTAGGGGAAACAGCTGCAGGTCTACCCTGTCAGGAGGCAGAGGCTGAGCAACTCCCTGGTCCCCAGGAGTGATGTCGCCACAAGTGACAGGCAAGTGGGGCTCCCGTGAGAAAGAGTGCTAGCTTGCAAGGAAGGACTCCTCAGGAGAAAGTGATTCCCCAGGAATAGGGCTCTGACCAGGGAGCTCTAATGTACTGCAGCTGAGCCCGAGGTGGGGCTCAGCAGGCTCTGATGTTAAAAGCCTTCAGTGTCTGCCTCACCAGTGCTGGAAACAACACCATTCTTCCAGCTACTGTGCCTTCTACTGTGCCTCCCAGACCTTGCCATGTATTTCATGCCCTGTGCTACCAACCCTTGGACTCTTTCTTGACTCTGCTTCTGGACTGTGTAACATCTGACTGCCTAACTGTGTATTGACCTCTGTCTGCTGTCTCAAGCAGTCTTGCCTTAGCCTGATCCCACTTCTCTGACTGCTTGCCTGTGCTTTGACCCTCACCTGCTACCTTGACCGCTCTTGCTAGCCTGAACCCCATTAGACTGGACCTGTGTGCTTGAACACTGCTTCTTGGTTAACCCAGCTGCGGTCAATGCAGGATGCTATCCACTGGTCCCCAGAAGCAGAAATGAGGGTGACAAGACCTCTTGAGCAATCACATTTGGGAAGAGAGCTTTAACTTACTTAGATCTTTGGCCAGCTTATCATATTCCTTCTGCGTCACAGGCCGAACCCCATGCTGACTCACAGTCGCTGTTTTGCCACCGATGGCCAATTTCACCATGATGCGAGCGTTATCTCCATCTACGCCTTCAATCTATGGAAGACAAGGGGGCAGCGCCCGGCCACAATCAACGAGGGAGGTGAAAGTCAGGAAGCGTAGGATAGAAGCAGCCTTCCCCAACCTTGGCCCTCCAGGTGTTTTGGACTTCAACTACCTTCAGCCCCAATAGCATGGCCAATGGTCAGGAATGCCCAGGAGTTGTAGTCCAAAACATCTGGAGAGCATCAGGTTGGGGAAGGCTGGGGTAGAGTATCTCCTGCTCTTAGGCTGTAACAGCAGTGCAAATGAAGCTATGGCTGCATTCAGACAACACAATAATCAACTGGGGGGGGGGGGGGAACAATCATCAGTTGTATTGACTATCATGTCGTCCAAATGCTGCCATAGTCAACTCAGTGCTGATCCTAATCCACACCATGGTTGATTATTTATTACCATGTTGTGTGGGGAGTACCCCCTAGATGAACAACTGTAAAGTTGATTATTACCCCACCACTGACTATCGTGTTGTCTGAATGCAGCCTCTGTCTTCACTAGAAACTGGTTTCAAGCTGATTTATCTATCAAGAGCTCCTTGCCTCCAAAACACTAAGCATCACAGTTTTCCAAAACAAATGCTGAACCCAAAGGATCTGCAGCACATGGACTACAAATCCCAGGCTATCTTGGGAGAACCAGAGATACAGAATGGGCAGACTGTGCTCTGTCTGCCAAAGTAGAGAAGAGACAGGCAAAGATGCATCCCAGCGTGTGGGGTGGCGTACGGGCCCATGCTCGTATCACAGGCTAGACTTTAAAAAGAAAAAAAGAGATGCTCCCATCAACTTGCAGAGCAGGGATTTGGAAACGGAGCCTGTGCGTAGTGCAGCACCCTCTCTCCAACGCTGTCATAGCAAGGCTCATCTGACACTTGCCCAACCGGCACAACAGTTGAGAGGCAGCTGTAAGGTGCCAAGTTTTGCTCCCGTACAGATGGCTAACCAGATCGACAGAAGGATTCCACAGTGTGCCAGGAGGCATCAAAGAAAGGGATCCCAGGGAAGCAATAAGACCGTGACAAACCAGCCCCACCAGTCTTCCGCCCGTCTGTCGATACGGTGGCAGAGTCCATAACACAGAACAAGGCCCATGGGTGGGGTCTTCCTTTGGATTCAGTCAAGATGCACATAAACACTGAATTGGGCAGGAGACGTTGAGACGCTGTCTAGGCCTTACCTCGTAATCGCTCACTTCCAGAATCCCAACAGAAAGGGGTGCTTGCGCATGGGTCTGGGCCCAAAGTGTGTGTGGGGGGAAGCTGTTGGAGGAAATCAACCGCTCACCTTTCCATACAGCTCCTTGTGAGGCCCGGCCTCAATGAAGACCGCACCGCCTGGAACCAATCCCAAAGGCTCTTCCTTGCTCTTCGAAGGCTCCTCACCCGGCTTCGGGGGCCGCCGTGGTCCCGAGGGCTGCAGATCCTGGGCTGCTGAGCGATCTGCGCCCAGGCCCAGGCCCTTGGGCCGGAGACGATTCTCCAGGGGCTTCACGTCCCTAGAAGAGCAGGGTTGGGTAAAAGAGAGGAAATTGCACTGAACCTGCCCAGGTTGGGGGCAGCATTTCCACAAACCGATGCGGCCTAATGGAAAAGGAGACCCCGACAGACAGGGGAATCTCGGGTTCAAATCTTGGCCCAGCCATGACTCTCATCAAAGGAATTTGGGGTTTGTAAGAGGTGTTCTTTTAAAAAAGAGCTCAGAGCAGCTTATATTAAATAACTTAAACCAACCTGGTGCCCTCCAGAGGTTTTGGCTTTTTGCCCCCAGCCAACATGGCCAGGGGGCAGGAATGCTGGGAGTTGTAGTCCAAAGGACCTGGAGGGCACCAGGTTGGGGAAGGCGGGTTTAAACCAATGCCAGTTTTAATTGCAGTTTCCAAAATATAAGCAAAATATTTGCCAGGAAATGGAGGGGGGGGGGGTAGAGAAAAGTCCACAAGCACACAGCCATGGACGTTTTCAAAGCTTTTACAGTAGCCAATCATTCAGTAATTTGAGCCACCCACTGTTTCCATTTAGAACGCCTGTCCACTCTGCCGAGCGACCTGCTACAGTAAGTTTTCTCAACACCGTTCCAGCTACCCACACACTTCTCTTCCTCCTGCCTCTCCACGGCTACCGAAGACTGCAGCCAAATTCAGCTCAGTATGATGTCAGCCTCACCGGCAGAGGCTTTTCTACATAAATGTGATTTATGATGTTTCTGGAGATCTATGAAGTCTGACAGGCCTCTCTTGGGAACATATCTATAACCAGAGGCCATTACCAAGAACACCTTCCTGGACTTTACTTGGTGCAAAAGTGGGGTTATTCGTAGGGATATATTGATTTTGTTAAATCCACTCCCATTTCGCGGATTGTCAGGCATCTTTCATTCTGCCGTCCCTTTATTTATTTTATTGTATTTATATCCCACCCTTTTCCTTCCAAGGAACCCAAGGCGGTGTACGTAATCCACCTCTTCCTCTCCATTTTATCCTCACAACAACAACCCAGTAAGGTTGGTTGGGCTGAGAGTCAGTGACTGGCCCAAGGTCACCCAGTGGGTTTCCATGGCCGAGTGTGGACTAGAACCCAGATCTCTTGACTCCTAGTCCAACACTCTGAACACTACACCACACTGACTTTCGTTGACGAAATTGGTGTTTTTTTAAAACCAGAATTTCATTCTACTTCCACTAATGTGCATTCATGCAAATGCACATTCCTTAATGTGGATTAGTGCACAAGTTAATAACTGGTCAGCAAGTCCATGTGCTTTGGAAAAAGCTGTTCAGAATCATAGAAAAAAAGGTCAGATTCATAGAAATCCAAACTCATCTGAATCCACTGCAGATTTCTCCTGACACCCCTAGCTGCTAGGCCACAACTTCCCAGCCAATCATGAGCCAAATGGACTTGTATAGGAGAAGTGCTCCTTCAGGGGTTTAGACTTTCAGCTCTAATCCTCTGACAAAGCCTGATTTTGTCACAGAGGTTTAGAACCAATAACACTAAAACCACAGTTCAATCCAACCAGCATGTACAACATCCATGAAAACACTATAAGGCCGCAATCCTACTCATGTTTAGACAAAAAAATAGTACTACCACAACTTCTAGCATGCCCCAGCCAGCCATGGCTGGCTGGAGCATGCTGGGAGTCGTAGGATTTTTTTCTGTCTAAACATGCATAAGATTGCAGCCTAACAGATTTAAAATTACTCCTTTCTGTCTAAACATGCATAGGATTGCAGCCTAACAGATTTAAAACTACTCTTCTTCTGCTTAACTCTGGCCATTAAACAAGGCTTCGAAGTCCTTGTTTAAGCTCTCATACTTGAGTTGCCAGGGGAAAGGTTCCCACGCCCCCCACAACTGTAAAGCAACCCACCTCATGCCTTTCTCTTTGTCCTGGCAAGTTCTGATTCACCATTTAAAAATCCTGGTAACGTGAGCCACTAGAACTTGAGATTCAAAGCCAAAATTCGCCCAGGTATATATGTCCGCTACAGTTGCATCAAGCTATGAAGGACAAGTGGTTCTCAGCTTCAGTTCCCCAACTATAATATGGGAATATTAACAGGGAGCTGCTTCATGTAGCCAGGATTAAGAAAAATGCAGAAATATAGGTCAGAGTAAAAACCTAGAAATGGCAGAAATAAGTATCTGAAGCTGTGCACATCTGCATCCCTGTCCTCTTCCTTCCCTTTGAAGATTCTCCCACTGCCAACCTTTAGGGTGCATGCTCCTTTGGGGAAGGGCCTGCCTTTTCTGTCTAGCTTACTTTGAAAAATGATGGGGACATAAGCACTGTAGAAGTAATAATACGGTTTCTAAATCTACCGCCTCCATCTCCTCCAGACACTTACTGCTTGAAGGTCTGCCCGATGCCCTCGCCTGCCTTCCAGCCCATACCCTTCAGCATGGCAAGGCCGTAGGCTTCCACTGGCACCTCCTCATAATCTGCCTCGGTTGCCTACGAAGGAGAAGGCAGACAGGAAGGGGGGGGGAAAGGCACGCATTAAATCCTCCGGGCCAGGAGATCAGAGGGTTGTCCAGAGCGACGCACCACTACTCTCTCACCGATTCCGGACGAAGGCTCACATCCACTTTCTCTCCCTCCTCGTAGCCGTCGGGCACACGGTTCTGCATGAGAAGAGGGATGGCAAACGCGGGGTCCACTTTGGTGCCGCTCTCCCATTGCTCCTGAGACTTCTTGGATTCTGGATAGGAAGGAGTTACAAATTATCCAAAGCAGAAGCAACATGCCACAGAGGCAAGGCAGAGCCAAAGATTGAGAATGGGGGTGGCATATAGCAAAGCTGCTTGCTAAATCCAAGGTGATCTGGATGCTCATTGGTTGCCTTTAAAGACAAAGATTCCAGCCTAGCCATGTGAATGTATCTATGCTGGAATCAACAAGGGTTTCCCTGGATGGCTGCTCGCTCCTTGTTTCAGGTGCTCAACCGTCTCGTCTAAGTTAGCCAGCTAGAATCTGTTTTACCAGATTACCGCAATGACGAATGGACAAAACGAATGTTACCTGCCCTGGCTCTTAGGGGCAGAAGAGGCTACAATTATAAAATAAAAAGGACAAGCAGGGAGTCCTCACCTTCAATGAGCTCTCTGACGGCTTGGGCCTCAACACCGTTGATCCCATCCTGCTCCTGCAGGGGTACTGAGCCAGCCGGCTTCTTCCACTGGTTCTTCTGGATCAGGGGAATAACAAGTTCTTTTGGTTGTGGGGCTGGCCGAACGCTGCAGAGGAGAGAGAGCACATGCCAATTAAAACCATGGATAGGGCTTGTTGACCTGTATACAGAGGCTGAGAGGCATATGACGAAAGCAGCAATTGTTCATCTCCTTGGACAACTGCTGCTTTCGTCATATGCCAGGAAGGAGAAAGAGTTCAAAGAAAACCACTTTAAACAAAACATACTGGTTAGAGCCAGACTCAGATATGCATAGCAATCTTAGTGCCTAGGAAAAATGCCATGAGCCTATAGACTCTTCTGGGTCTGCCTGCACATCCCCTACGCATTACAAGGGAGTCTGGGAAGAAAGTACTGATCGTGTGCAAGTGACCAACTAAACATCATAAAGTTAATGGGAAATGCATCTACTACGTTTGCTAAAATGACAGGCAACTAATACCATTGCACGTATAGACCCTGTTCGGATGACACACTGAACAGGGTCTGTGAGTGGTTAAGCATTTTGAGCTAAATATTATGGCTTATCATGTCATGTCAACCATTCCTAACCATGGTGGCTACATAACCACAGTTTTTAACATGCTCACTATTTGCTGCACAAGGTTAGCAGCCTAATCATGGCTTAGTGTGTTGAACAGTTCCAATATGAGACTGATGGTTGTGTTTTTCTACAGAATATTCCCACAGTATACAACAGAATACAATGGTTGCCTTTTACTTGCATCATGACGACTTATCAGCCTTCCCTCTCCTGTCCCTCCCTCCACTGTTAAAGTTAGGTTGTAAGCTCCTCAGAGCCATCTTCTGTTGCTCTGAATTTAGCAAAAGACCTGGCTGCAAGCTGAACCTGATGGGATGTCTCATGCAATATCTGTGACAAACTAGTGTTTACTTAGATGGGAAACCTGCATCTTGCACATAACATTCCAGGCAGGCGCTCACATGAGTGAATGCTGCCTATGAAATTAAAGGTGCAATCTATGTATGTTTCGATAGAAAACAGCCCTACAGCTATGTGCAGCCCTCCAGCTAGCCATGCTGGGAGTTGTAGGACTTTTTTCTGTCTAAACTTGCATAGGATTGCACCCTAAAAACAAGCAGAACAGCCCACTACAAAGAAAACTGCCAGCCTAGGGGAAAAGATTAAAGGGAAAACACCTTCTCCCAGACATGTTAGTTTCCTACATGCAGGGATTTATTTCTTATTTCTCTTTGTTGTAGGTACAATTGTTCATTACGTGAGTGTTGTAATAGTGACTTTTAATAAATTGGCATGTTAACCCCTTATTTTTTATTATTATCAAGCGGTATACAAGTATTATTTATAAGCCAGTTATCGATTATATAAAAAAGCATTTAACCATAAGTCAAATGGCTAGAAGTCAGGAGTGGTACATTGCAGACTGGTAGGCTCCTGATGTGCTGGGCTACAGCTCTCAGCATTCCCCCAGCGAGCTGAGAATGATGGGAGTTGTAGTCCAACAACTCTGGAGCTCACCAGGTTGGAGAAGGCTGTTACCGCCTCAGGCCGCAGAACTAAGCCCCGGACACGAAAGAGCCTCCGCACCAGAGACCTGTATCTATCCCAGCAGCCGAATGGGCCCCCTCCTCGCGCTCCCGCCTCCGCCAAAAACCCCATGGGGGCGTTTAAGCCGCCTCTGCCCGACGCATGCGCGGTAAACCCCGCACCTTTGCAATTCCCGCCCTTCAACGGCGGAGAGGAAATCGGGTTCCTGCTTCGGTTCGCTGCCATCCTGCCCAGTCACGAAAAGAAACCGCCTCCGCCCGGTTGTTCGGGTGAAACCGAACGACACCGGAGCAGCCGAGGCTCCTGCGGGTTTCTCAGCACCCTCCGCCATCTTCTTTTCACTTCCTTGTCCCACCCCCGCTTCCGTCCGTGTCGTTCGTAGGGCATCATGGGAGACGAAGTGCTTAAGACCCTCCTCCTCCCATCGGGCGCCTCAAACGAAGAGCGCAAAACGACTACAACTCCCGTGGTGCAACGCGGATCCCCAACGCCGATTCCCCATCCATGAGACCGAAAATACTACAACTCCCACAGACCTTTGCGCAGTCATCCGCCGGACGCCTGGTGTTTAAACCGCGCATGTGTCACATCTAACGGAACAATTCCGCCTAACACATCTTTGCGCAAGCGCGGTGCAGGACGCCACTCTCCTCGCAGTCCAGTTCTTGGCTTCAATTCCCCCCGCCCCCACCTCACCTTCCTCCTCCTCTGAAGACACTGAAGAGCCGTTTGCCTCTCCCGAGTTGCTTCCGGTATTCGTGAAGTTTGTTTCCAAGGGAACCGGGTGGGGGCTCCTTATCACACTGTGATCAGGGTTGCTGTTTGCCCTGCGATCCATGGATAAGGTGGGCCACGTGTCCAGTGGAGGCTGGTGGCTCCGGTTTCGGCAGGGCTGTGAATCCATTCTGGGTTTCAGTCAGAACCAGCCAGAGCTCTAAAGGATCCATCCAAGGTGCTGAACCTATTTTGAGGATCGGGTTCAGCACCTTGGATAACCCCTTTAGACTTGTGGCTGGTTCTGACTGAACCCCAGAGTGGATTCACAGCCCCCCACCCCGAAACCGGGGCCACCAGCCTCCACTCTCTGAGCCTACCTACACTACTGCTTTAAAACGGTTTATAACAGTTTTGAGAACCGTTGGGGGCCCAGGACACGCGCCATAGACAGTTTTCAAAACGTTTTCAAAGTGTTTTATCCTGCTTGGTGTAGATAGGCTCTATGTGTCCTTTTACAGAGAACAGCCCTCCATCATGGCCAGTGGTCAGGGATGCTGGGACTTGTAGTCCCTAACGTCTGGAGGGCTTCGTGTCGGGGGAAGCCTGCTCCAGGGAAGTTTCCCCCTTGTATTCTGTGAGGGGTGGGGAACCATTTTGATATCAGCCGTGGGTGAGACACGGATTGGTCTGTCTGTTTCCAGTCTATGGGTTATATAACAAGCCCAGTGAGGTTCGTGGCATGGATGGCTTTAAAAGAGGGTTGAATAAATTCCTGGAGGAGAAGGCTATCAATGGCTACTAGGCCTGATGGCTATGTGCTTCCCCCAAAAGCAGAGACAGAAAGCCTATATACAGCAGTTGCTGGGGAACATGGGTGGGAGGGTGCTGTTGCACCATGTCCTGTTTGTGGGATTCTTGGTGAACAGCTGGTTGGCCACCGTGTGAACAGAGTACTGGACTAGATGGACCCTTGGTCTGATCCAGCAGGGCTCTTCTGATGTTGTTATGTAATTGGCAAATCCTTCTGTTGCATCCAGATACGTGAGGATGGGACGTTCCTCCAAGGACAAGAGGGACATTTACTATCGCCTGGCCAAGGAAGAGGGGTGGCGAGCCCGTAGTGCGTTCAAACTTATGCAGCTGGATGAGGAATATCACTTGTTTCAAGGTGCGGCTGAAAACACGCTCCAAAATTACATTGTTGGTTGGTCCCAAGCATATTTTGGGTTCCCTTGCTACATTTGGATGGGCACTGAGTGCTCGACGTCTTAGGTTTGAGGCTCAGCTACAGAACCTGTAAAGTGGAATATGAATGCTTTTGTTTTGGTATCTCCAAGGAGAGGAGGACTGCCTTCCAGCTGATCACAGATTCTGTTGATAGCAGCAACAGAGAAAGGAATTGACAGGCTGGTTCTGTTCTTTCTCAGCCCCTGGAACCTGTGCATCACATGTTCCCTGAATTGGCAGGTTAGCATGACAGGAGGTTGCCTTTGAACATGTGCAGAGTGCTGTTTGCTCCTGGAGACACTGATCTGGGATGCAAAGGCAGGGCCTCTAGCAAAGCTAGAGCAGTCACTTTTTACAAATGAAACCTGCTCTCCTCTAATTGGGAAAGGAAGCCAGGAGCCCTTCCCTTCTCTTTCAGTTATGATCCCTTATCTTCTCTGGTCCTTTCCAGGTGTCTCTAGGGCCGTGGATCTATGTGCAGCTCCCGGGAGCTGGAGTCAAGTTCTGAGCCGAAAGCTCAAGTAAGCAAACAACGTGGCACAAGTATTTCTAGTGGGTCACAGCCCTCCTCAAAAGGGAGATTTGTACTTGTACTTTCCTTCTCTTTCCTTCCCTCTGTAGAGGAGAAGACACTAAAAACTCATCTGTCAAAATAGTGGCTGTCGATTTGCAAGCCATGGCTCCATTGCCGGGTGTTATTCAAATCCAGGGAGACATCACCAAGGTACGTGCGACCCCGTGCAGTCTAGGATGGAATCATCCCTGGTTTCTGCCTCTACCCAGCCTAGAACAGAATAAGAGGCCTACCCAGTGAACAGCCTCTTTGCCCACATACACCCCTCTCTCTCTTCCCAGGTCTCAACAGCCCAGGAGATCATTTGCCATTTTGAGGGGCAGCCTGCTGACCTGGTGGTGTGTGATGGAGCCCCTGATGGTAGGAGAAAACAATCATGCTTGCTTCCAGCCACTTCAGGGATCAGGGGGCTCTGCTAGCTGTCCTTAGTTTGACAGGCAACGAGGAAAAGCTGCCTTGATGGATATTTCCTTTATTCTTGCAGTGACTGGACTCCATGACATAGACGAGTACATTCAGGCCCAGCTGTTGCTAGCTGTGAGTATCTCTAGATGCTTTTCATTTTCACGTGTAATGACCAAACTCAACCACAAGGGGTGCTCCGGGGGCTTGACGCAAATGGAATAACCTGGTGGCCCTCTTCAGTAGCAAGTTGCCCAGACTGAGGGAATGCATCAGATCCAGTTCCAGATTGTGAGGGGGCCTTGGGCAGGATGTTTAGCCTAGAGGAGAGAAGATTGAGGGGAGACATGGTAGCACTCTTCAAATACTTGAAAGGTTGTCACACAGAGGAGGGCTTCTCGATCAACCCAGAATGCAGGACATGGAATAATGGGCTCAAGTTACAGGAAGCCAGATTCCGGCTGGACATCAGGAAAAACTTCCTGTTAGAGCAATACGACAATGGAACCAATGACCTAGGGAGGTGGTGGGCTCTCCCACACTAGAGGCCTTCAAGAGGCAGCTGGTCAACCATCTGTCAGGGATGCATTGAGCAGGGGGTTGGACTCGATGGCCTTTTTTTTAAAAAAAAAACCCAAAGTGCCTCCATGTAGAAATCTAGATGTCAGGAAGAGGTTCTAGGCCACTTCCCTCTCTGACATGGTAATTTTCTATGTGGAGGTTGGTCTTTTTTATTACCTGGAGGAGCATTCAGGCATGTCAGTCTCTGCCTGCAGACTAAGAAGTTGTACAGCTGGGAGAGCAGTTTACCAGCTCAATGAGAGCTCAGCCTGATATCCTCCATTTGGTGCTCATGAGTGGGGTGGATAATGGGTGGATAGTGGGGTGGATAATGGGAGTGCCCATGGGTGAAGAGGAAATTTCTGTACAACTGCCTAGATATCTAGGGCATGCTGAATGTTTCCATTCCACTCCTACCCTGGTTGTGCTTCTATATTGTCCTTTTATATTGTTATTTGTATTATACTTTGATTCGTATTTGATGGTTTTAACATTTGTGAACTGCCCATAGGGCTTCGGCTATTGGGCAGTATAAAAATGCAATAAATAAATACATACATACCCGCAGTGGGTCCTTGTTTGTAGAAAGAAAGGACTAGGGCCTAGCAAGCCTTTTCTTCTTAATCTATATTTCTTTTCCCGGCCAAATTGTCATGGAGAGCTGATGTTCCCCATCTGCCCTGCTGCAGACGCCTTCTGCATCTCAGTGCCCAAAAAAGTTTATCATAAATCAGCTACCTTGTACATTTCCTGGCATAAATCCTTTCCTTCTGTTTCTTCCAGGCCCTGAACATCACTACACACGTGCTAAAAAGGGGAGGGACTTTTGTAGCAAAGGTGAGTCCTGTAGGTGACCAGGGAAGGGGAAATGGGTATGGCCCTACCCCGTTAGCTGTCGTCAAGATAGGGCTGGCTGCTGTGGGTCCAGCACTTCACCAAAGCGGTCACCCTGAAGTGGTTTTCTAACACCAGTGATCACATCACCCGAGCCTACATTCTATAGCAGGGATGGCAGAAAGTCCGTCTCCAGATGTTTCGGACGTCATCTCCAGAAGTCCCTGCCAGCATGGCCAGTGGTCAGGAATGCTAGGAGCTGAAGTCCCAAACCTCTGGAAATCTACTATCTACCCACTCCTTTCCTATGGCGGTGCAGCCAGTGGTATGGGGACTCAAAGGCTGCATCCATTCCATGAGACCACTGAGTCATCCAGATTCTCTCAGAGAGGTTGACTTGGGCCGCCAATGGGTCAGAAGCCAGGAGGCACTTCAGGACCTCGGACAGTGACAGGGTAGCTCGGATATTGCTCCAGCAAAGGTGAGAGCTCAGCTGAGCCCTTTAGGCCAGAGTGAGCCACTGGTGGCTCTCCAGAGGTTGTTGGACTGCAACTCCCAATATCCCCCACCATTGGCTTTACTGGCTAGGGCTGATGGGTTGCAGTCCAACAACTTCTGGATTGCTCATCCCTGCAGGAAGGGCTGCGGCGGTATCTGTTTTGAACTCGGCCCCGCAGTTGCTAGTTGAAGAGCTCTTAAAGGGGCAGTACCGTAGTTGGTAGCCTCCTATGGCACTGGAAAGCCTCTTGCTGGGAGTGGGTTCTGGCCATGGGGAATAAGATCCCAGAGCAGGAGCTTTAGGCTCACTGCTGCTCCTATCAGAGTCCCTGAACTTAGGTGCAAGGCTGCATGCCTAGTCTCTTTTGGGGACAACCTGGGTTTGCTCCTGCCCAGCATCTGGTGCTGCTGGGCAAAATGCCCTCCTGAGATCTGGGTTAGCCCCTCACCAACTCTCCCTGCTGGAGGCCTCCCTTGCTTCTGTGTCACTATCTGCAGCCTGGGTGCTGTCAGAACGCAGCTAATGGGATAGCTAAAACCCTGGAAGACAGAAACAAACTTCAAAGTGATCTTTTTTTTAAAAAAATAATTTAAATTAATTTTAATACATACAACAATAAAAAATGATTTACAATAATAAGTGATCCCCCACACCTATGGGTCCATCTAGTATATAATTATACATCTCTCCGAAACTGTAATGGAGTGCTGGGCTGAAAACAACAGAATGAAATTGAATAGAGATAAATGCCAAGTTCTACACCTAGGAAAAAGAAGCCAAGTGAACAGTTACAAGATGGGGGATACTTGGCTCAGCAATACTACAAGCAAGAAGGATCTTGGAATTGTTATAGATCACAAGCTGAATATGAGCCAACAGTGGGATGTGGCTACAAAAAAAGCAAATGCAATTTTGGGTTGCATTAATAGAAGTATAGCTTCCAAATCGCACGAAGTACTGGTTCCCCTCTATTCGGCACTGGTTAGGCCTCAACTTGAGTATTGCGTCCAGTTCTGGGCATCACACTTCAAGAAGGATGCAGACAAGTTGGAGGGGGTTCAGAGGATGGTAACGAGGATGACCAGGGGTCTGGAAACAAAACCCTATGAGGAGAAACTGAAAGAACTGGGCAGGTTTAGCTTGGAGAAGAGAAGACTGAGGGGAGACATGATAGCACTCTTCAAATACTTGAAAGGTTGTCACACAGAAGAGGGCCAGGATCTCTTCTCGATCAACCCAGAATGCAGGACACAGAATAATGGGCTCAAGTTTCAGGAAGCCAGATTCCAGCTGGACAACAGGAAAAACTTCCTGTTAGAGCAGTACAACAATGGAACCAATGACCTAGGAAGGTGGTGGGCTCTCCCACATTAGAGGCATTCAAGAGGCAGCTGGACAACCATCTGTCACGGATGCTTTGAAATGGATTCCTGCATTGAGCAGGGGGTTGGACTCGATGGCCTTAGAGGCCCCTTCCAACTCTACTATATTCTATGATTCTGTCATCCAGGCCTGACTGTGGCATTTTGGTCTCCCATCTCAGATATTCCGCGGGAAGGATGTCACCCTCCTCTATTCCCAGTTAAGGATTTTCTTCCCTGATGTGACATGCGCCAAACCCCGAAGTAGCCGCAACTCCAGCATCGGTGAGTGAGCAGACAGTTTGTTGCAAGTGTGACCATTTGCAGGATGCCACGCTTGGGCTGTTTGCACGAAACCTGACAGAATCTGAGAGTTTGTGCTGGGTCACTAGAACTGTAGCTTTCACTCCAAACAAACAAATCCCCAAGTTTCTAGCCATCATGACTGGGGGCAGATGTTTGAAAGCATGCAGTTGGTTTTGAAAAAGGCTTTGGTGCTCAGAGGATGGAGTTTTTTTTGCCCGGTGTGATATATATGCCCCATTTATTACTTTCCACTACTTCCTCCTAGTTGTACCGTCCAGATAATCCATCAGTTTGCCACCTCTCTCCTCTTGCTACCACATTGCTTTTTGCAACACTTCCCAAAACTAAAATAAATTGAACAGCTCTACAAACTAAAAAAAAGGGTATTTTGGTGAGTTTAGAATCAAGCATGCACACTGAGAACGGAAATGCCAAAGAAGCAAAAGCAAACTTGTGTTTGATAGCCAGTGGAAAACCATCAGCTCAATTCAGAGGAGCACATGGCAGGATCTGCACTTGCAAAGAGATGTTATGCTTTTTTTTTCTGAGCAGAGCTTGCTGGATTGGGGCCTTCAACTGAGTGTGCTTGCAGTAGACTTTAAGTGTTTTCAGTGCAGGTCTTCTAAGCGTGTCTCTGTTTTGGCAGCTCCAGTTTAAATCTGGACTGCATTCCTTTTTTATTGACTGCCTTTAGATGTAAGTGCAGCGTTTTAATTTTCTTACGAATCCCCCTCCCCCTCTTTGCTGTAGTCTTCTCGGGGTGCCAGAGGATCCGAATTAGGCACAAAAACAGAACTGCCACGGTTTAGCATAAACCTGTAAGAAATGGTTTCACATGCTCTAGCAAAATGGCTGTCATTAGGATTGTGTGCATCAGGGAAGGGCCTATATAGTGCAGGCACCCGGAGTGTGATGCCACTGGTGAGCCTCATGGGTATCGCTGCAGGGGTCAGGCTCCCCTCACCCACTGCATACCAGAAGTCACCCTGTCCCATAGAAGCCAGTGGGAACCATTTAGAACAGCGGCTGTCTTTATCTGCACAGCTCTGTGCCATTTCTTGATCTCACTAGTGGGCAGCAAAGGGTTCGGGAGTTTGGCTTTTGTATATATGGAATGTTTGAATGCAGAGTGCAGCTTATCTTTATGCAGATTTGGAGGGAAGGGTTGGACACAGCCTGCTCCTCATGTGGCTTGGTACACTAACTGAATTGGAGCGGGGGTGGGAGATTGAGGGTGCAGAGTTTGCGCGGGATGCCAGAGCGGCGGCCTCACAAGCTTTTGACCCCTTTTCCATCCTCCCAGAAGCCTTTGTTGTTTGCCGAAACTACAGCCCCCCAGAGGGCTACGTGCCAAACATGTCCAATCCCCTGCTGGATCACTGTTACGGTAAGGAGCCCAAGCTGGGAAGGGGAAGGGGCATTTCTGCAGATGTTGCTGTGCAAGGATGCCCAATGGGGTGGAGGATTTGAGGGTAAAGGAAAGGCAGCAGGAGAAAGCTTTCATAGATTAGAGTCCGCTTCATCAGAAGTACAGAGTTGGAATGGTTGCAGAGGAAAGAAATTGTAAACAGGAGGTTCCAGGGACCATGAAATGCAAGAAGAACAACCTGTGTCAATTCAGCTGAAGGTTGAATGTACCGAAAATAAACGCAGGGACCACTCACAACAGAATAGTAAATAGTGATAGCATAATCATTCTAGCCTTGCTGTGTTAATCCAGAGGGGGGGAAGGGTCAGAAGGGAGATCGTCAGGTGTTTTGGACTCCCAGACGCCCCTGCCACCATGACCAATGGTCCAGAATGCTGGGAGTTGAAGTTCAAAACATCTGGAGATCTACTTTCTGCCTGCCTCTGTGACTTGTAGCAAAACAGGTGACGTATATGATCTTTGCATTATCTAAATAGTACAAAAGCTGATTCTGTGGATGGTGTAAAATCTAGGGCCCAAAATTTAAAACCGAAGGGTTTGTCGGCATGATCACTTCTTAAAGCTGGTCTCTCTGACTCACTTTTTAACTCACCGTCCGCCTCTCTCTCCAGAGGTCGTTGGCTAAACAAGCCCAGTCTAGAGCCACTTTGCCTTTGGCCTAACCTGCCAGCATGAAATTCCTAGCGTTGGAGGGCTGAACAGTCAATTCAGAAAATACCTAGCTGGATGGGTCTCTTTCCTGCTCAAACACACATGGGATGTAGTCTCCTTGAGAGGTGATGCGGTTGAGTGGCCACATTCCCCGGGAACAATGGGGTAGATTGTTCAATTGCTAGACACCTTTTCATGAGCAGGAGAGCGATGTTCTAACTGTCTACAGGGGGGCACAGGATGAGAAAGTGGCACGTACACTTCAGGAACAGATTATTGTTTCGTTAACCTGACACTAAGAAATTGCAAGCTTCCTGTTGACACAGGATGAATGGCAAGTGTATAGTCTTAAGGGCCCATTTTCAGTCCAAATTGAAATCAGTTGGAATGTGGCTAGCTGGTCATGGTCCCCTCCCTGCCAAGGATACCAGACAACGTAGTTTTCTGCAAGCATTAGAAATGCTTTGCTAAAGCTCCTACATCAGTGGTGGCCGACCATTTTGGCATGTGTGCTATAAGTCACTTCTGAATGATGATAATACCACTTCCGTGTTGCTGCAGTACTTGGGCATGGAGATAATGGCTAAGAATGTGAGCAGGAAGCCCCTGGCACAGATTTTCTCAGTAACCTTAGACAAATTTTTCTCTCTCAGCCTCCCCCTATCCCCGCATCTGTAACACCGGGTAATAATACTGATCTTCGCTACCAGGGTCTTGTAAGATTTAGCCCAATGATAGGAATTTTAAATAATAATGTTACACTCTGAGCGCTACATAAGTGCAAAGTATTATCCTTTCTGCTTTTGCTTCATTTTCCTTTGAAGCATTTACAGTCACCTAGTTTTCTTCCCCCCTCTTGCTTAAACCCAGATCTGTTCATCTAATTCCCACCTCTGGCCTTTTCCTTTAGTCGCTTTGACTGTATAGAATTCTTTGCTGCTGTCTGTTCTGCTAAGTCCTTCCCATGGTTTTAAAAAGTGTTATTCCCCACTCCTCCCCAATTAGCTTTCCCTTCACAGACCTTTATCTGGCTTTCTCAGTCATCCAATTTCTGCGCTCTCGTTCTCTTTGAACTGCTTTTTAAAATGTGATCTGATTAGATCCTGGGCCTCAGGGCAGCACTATATGAATTTACCGTTCGCCTGGAGCCTAGTTTTGTTTGCCTAGTAAAGATTTCATCCCCATGATGATGGGAGCCGTGTGGGAACCTGGGGCTCATTTTGATGATGGCGCTGTGGCGCCATGAGCCCCCAACCCCCCTGCATTTGCGCTCCTTCACGTTATGCCAACGCGAAGGAGCAAGCGCAGGGGTTTGCATGCGAGGAGCAGCGCCCGGGCACTGGTGTCTCCTTGGGTCCCAAGTTGTTGGTTTTTTACCTTTTATTCGGAGGAGCCTCCACGCCCGTGCACCAGGGTGCTTACGCCTCCTCGCTTGTTTTTTTTAAAAACGTTTTCTTTGGAGGAGACACTGCGCCTGTGCCTCTCCATGTCCCAGTTTCCCCCCCTTTTTTCCGGCTTCTCCCCATGCCGGAGAAGCATGGAGGTGGGCCAGCAGCCATTCAGCTTACTGGCCTGCCCCCTCCCCCCTGCCTGGGGAGATGGTGGCAAATCAGGGTTCACCATCTGCTAGACATGCCTCCAAAGCAGCTCCGGAGCCAGGCGATAGACGGCAGATGCCGTCATTGCCTCGCTCCGAGAGAAAAAAGTCGGGGCTTCAGGGGAATGCCTCTGGACAGTTCCGCGATGGTGGCTGCATCATATAAATGCCCTGCCGCCACTGCGGATCCACCCCGGGACAACCCCCTCATCAAGACAGGCCCCTGGTTGAGTTGTACCACAAGGCCCTGCTGTTCCGAATAGCTGGGATTATGGCTCGAGACTCCACATCTAAATGTAATTCTAGAACACCTTTATTTATGCAGAATCTAGTCCAGTTCAATCCATTCACACATTTCACATTAACTGAGATAAGTTACCCATGTTGGAGCGATGGGGCCTGGTGGCCTGCCAAGCCCACTGTATGCTCAGAAGCAGGCGATGGTGCTGCGTGCAGCTGCTGCTTTGATGTTCAGTTGATTGGGGGGAATCAGATACTCCCAAGTCTTTACACAATGTGGAAAAACACGTTTGTTGGCTACGTGTCCTGGTTGTTCATAAATTGGGCACATCTTATCCTTTTGGGAAATTCCTCCTCTTGACGCCAAATCCGCTTTCCTTCAGAGGTCTTGACTGCAACTTCACCTGCTGGCAACATTCCTGAATTATACAACCCTTGTTTCAGGTTTTGGGCTTATCTTGGAAGTCTCTCTGTCCAGTGTTTTTCTTCAAACCCCACTAGTTATATCACGTTCCGGTCAGCTTTGCACGTACACACACACCTGTTTTTCCAGCTCTTCGCCCTTGTTCTTTTGGGAGCTTTGCACACTCCTTCTGGTAACGTCCTTTCCGTTCAAACCTCAGGAACCCTTTCACCTAAAAAGGGGGCCTTTGTACGATTCTGTGTGACACCTGCTTGAAGCACTACCAAATATTGGAAGCCCTTGTCCTGAAGCAACCTTGCAGCAGGAGGGGAAAGTGCCACTGCCCTGAGCATGTTCCCTCAAAAGTAAGCTCCGCCGGGACACGGGGGAATCATTTCCATAAAAATGCATTTGGGATTGAGGTGAACGGAAAGCTTCATAGCTACAGAGAATCAAAACAGATCAGTAGTTGTAAGGATCTTCCAGAATCCTGAAGGGACAGGAGGGACAGACCTGTGACTATTTAGTTGGGGATATGAATGACAGGGAGAATGGTAGTGCCCTGGCAGGCAGGCAGGCTGTGTGCAGAGCTAGAGGGATTCTCTCCTTGCAGCCAGCACTTACCAAATCTCACCCAATACAGATGTGGATTTTAACCAGCTGGAAGGACCCAATCGGGTCATCGTCCCCTTCCTGGCTTGTGGAGATCTGAGTGCTTATGATTCTGACCGGACGTACCCTCTACAGGTAAGGCTTGGTGGTCTACTGACCTGGCTGGTGGTCTGGAGGTAAGCAAGGATGAGTAGTTCAAGATTGGTTCAGTCAGTGCCAGAAGGCCTTTGTTCCAGCAAAGCTAGCAGCTTTATAGAATCAGGTGGACCCTTCTGTAGGCTGATCCTTGCAGGAATTGGTGGGTCCAGTACCGCTGGCTGCCTAACCTGGTGACGCTGACCACGTCTTCTCTTAGCAAGCTCCTACAGTTGGGGCAGATGGCAAGGGACCACGGCTCGAGTTCCCAGTTGAAGACCCCAAAGACTTTATAGCTCTTGGCAGGCGAAGCTGAAGGCTAGTAGGTTGAAATGGGCAGCATGGAAATTGCAATAGAGCAGGAATGGGGAACCTCAGGGACCAATGCCCCCTTCCCTGGCCCAACGGTGGTTAGATTCTTTGCTGGTATCCACCAGTTTTCCCCCTTTTCTAAAACATTGAAATGCCTCTCTGAAGGCCTAGTTGCTGGCGGTAAGAGCGTTACGCTTAAAATAAGGGTATATGTTTGGCCCCACCCACTTTGTCCTCCGCTCCATCCACCGATGGAACGCAGCCCTCAATAGCTTCTCTGGCTGAAAGACGTTCAACACCCCTGGGGTAGAGAATGATGAAGGTTGTTCGTAAGCATAGAGAGGGAAAGTTGGCAGAAAGGTCCCTAACAGTTGGGGATGTGGTGTTTATATCCTCTAATTTGAAGTCTCTCTTTTTCCCCGTTTGGACAGTTGGATCCTGAGAAGAAATATACCTATGTGCCTCCCACCCAGCCCCCCATCCACCCTCCTTACGAGGAAGCCTGCTTCTTGAAGAAACACAATCTTCTTTCCAAAGAGCCAGCACCCCAACCTCAGCAGCAAGCTGCCCTCTGCGAGCCTCCGCAGCAGCATGAGCAGGGGGCGGAGCGCTTTCCTCTAGAGACTGAGATCATCGGTGCTTTGGAGGAACTGTCCACCTGACAGAATCACAGATCTGGGGCGCAGGGTGGGGAGAGGTGTATGTGTGCATACTGCCCCCTGCTGGTTTGAAAGACTTTTCATTCGCTTATAGCAGCCTTCTCCATCCGGTGACTTCCTGATGTGTTGGCCTGCAACTCCCATAATCCCCCCCCAGCCAGGAGTTCTGGTCCAAGACAAATGGAGACCCCAGGTTGGGGAAGGTTTGCTTATAGGATTTCCTATTGTATCCCTCGAAAGGCCCTTTGAAAGCCCTCTGGTCCTTGAACAATCCAAACGGTATCGTTTTTAATTAAGTCTTGTTCTTTTTAGTGGCCTCTGTGCATCACATATATGGGCTCTGCTCCTGCGTGGAGCTCGTCTCGGAAACTTCTATAGCTGAGGCAAATGGTTTTGGTGGGAACCCCTTCCCCACCGTCCACTGACTCCGGTTCCCGCCTTTCTCCTCAGTTCTCTTCCGACTGCCTTGGGAACTTCTGTCTTTCTCGTGAGGAGAAAGCTTTAGAGTGCCGAGGTTTTTAGTTATTTTTAGTTTGTTTTTCATATCAATTTATTGTTGTTATTGTTGTTACTATCTGTGGCTATTTTACCCTCCAGCGATCCCTCCAGCCGTCAAGGGCAGCCTTGGTTAAAGGGTGCTCTCTTGGCCTAACTCATCTCATGGGGTGGTTGTGGGAACACACGAGAGAAGGGAACTGTGCAGTATTTTGAAAGTTGCTGTAGACAGTATTAACCTCATTTATGGCCACAGGCTGTTTCCCAACCGCTCCTCCTGCTCTGCCCGCTGCATATCCTTCCTGCTTTTTTTTATTATTCTGTCTTCAGACAGTTTACTAATTGTCCTCTTAAATCCCACAGTCACCACTCGATATATAGATGGGGTGAAATCCCCCATAATGCTGTTCCTCATGGCAAAACTCGCTCTCTTCTCTCTCCCTTCACCCCCCCGCCCCCAAATATGGCGTTCTGCATTGCCATCCCCTTTCACTTAGTGTTCATCATGGCAATAGGGCCTTGTTGTTATCTGTCCTCCAAATCCTGGCGTTGCTGGGTGCCCTGGAAATTCGGGTTACACAACGGTTACGCCATCATCATCCACTTTGGCAACCTGGGCTTGGACTTGGATTCCAACGGATGGCGGTTCAGGCCCAGCTCTTAGATGTGGGAAGCTCGCCTTGCGTCTCTCCGCCCTTAGCGCTCCCATCTTCTGGCAGCAGCTTTCCCACCGTCTGGCCGCAGGTCGCCCTGCAATGAAATCAAACCGGTCCAGTGGGGAATGCTCAACCGTATATGAAGACTCGTCGCAGAGGTAGCCAGGGTTTGTTCCCTCCACGAATACAGCATCTGCAGGGCTGCGACGGCCAGATGGGGGCCCCTCCGTCTGGGAGGCCTGATGGCACATGACCTGCTGGGCATCCGGTTGGGGTTCAGCTCTTCGGAAAGAGTAATGGGCGAATAAGCCAATAAAGAACATCTCGACAGCCAACGAGTAGTAGAAGATCACTGGAGAGGAGAAAGGAGAGTTAAGAAATGCGGTGCCCCCTACAGAACGGGCTGTGTGTAGGCCTGGATGGCTTTTCTGGCTGACCTCTGTTTGCCAATACAGCCTACAATGGTGACTCCTTGCCCTTTAGTTCGATGCTTCGTCCAGGCTCGGGAAAGAATCAGCCCTGTGAAGATCCAGGCTTTTCTTCCCTAAGGGGTCATGGAACCCCTGCTGTAGGGTAACAAGACAGGCAACTGCCCCTGAGAGACCAGGCCAGGGAGTGAAGGCACCTGCCAGTTGTTATGGGTTGGCTCCAGACTACACACGGGTGAAACTCCACCTTTTGGGGTGCTCTGCTGGATGAAGGGTGGGTGGTGATATTTTGCTGATCCCCACTACAAGCATCGACATTGTTTCGTTGACAGTGCCCACTGGCGGCATTTTTATTCGAACCAGCTTTCTTTGACTAACCAGCCATGGTTTTATTGGCACAGTCTGATTTGAAGGGTTTTAATTCTGCATTTCGGTGCTGATAACAATTTTTCTCCCCTTTCACTGCTTGGATATTTTATTGAAGTAGAGCGGTATATAAATCTTGTGAATAAATGTAGCCTCCTGAAAGGCTGTTCCGGAGGATTGGGGGTCCCTCTAGCATAGCACAGAGGTGGCAATGGGGAATCACCGCTCCGTGCCCCCTTTCCTCCATCAGGAGTCAACGCTGAATCATGGTTTCTTCCGTGAACAGAAGGAGCTCTCTCTTTTTGGCAAGGGGCAAGTCTGGATCCACCCCAATCAATGCTCCCCCCCATAAAGCCAACTTACTTTGGGCGCGGGTAATGGGCGGGAGAGGGGGGTTACAAGGGATGGCCCCCACTGCCCCCATGGTCTCCAGGATCCCACTCTGCAGGCCACAGAGGACCAGGCCCAAGATGATGCAGACGAATTTGGAGCGCAGGTTGTAGCCGCCGAGCGCTGGCTTGGTGGCCTTGTAGAACAGCAAATAGCCGTAGAAGGAGAGGAAAGTGGAGATGCCTATGATGGTGTTGATGTAGGAGTTGGGGCTGGTGTAGCCCACCTGTGTGAGAGGAAGTGAGATGCTGTCACTTCCCACAAGGCATATCTTGGCTTAATCATCTGAGCAGACACTATGAAAATCTACACGCATAAAAAAGAAGACATGTAGCTTAGGGTTAAACGTTACTAGTTTAGAGCACCGCTAGAGCAGGGGTAGGCAACGCAGCATCCATGTGCAGCAACGTGCCCTTGGACACCTTCCTTGGTGCCTTCCGAGGTGTCCTGCTCCTCCTGTTTTTTTATTTTTATATAAGTAAGTTTCTTACTGGCAGCTGGGATCGCTTCAAAGCAAAGTGAGGGCCTCCAGCTGCTGCCGCCTTCCTTTCCCATGAATGACTCTGGGCCACATGTGGGGTCAGAGACATCCTTAGGGAATGAAGATGACCCGTGGCTGCAGGGTGACCCTGTTATCTGCAGCATGCCTGTTTCGGGGTGGTGCCCAAGACAGTTTCTCACATGGCTAAATGTGCCCTGGGCCCCATAAAGTTGCCTCCCCCGCTCTAGAGAGCACCTCCCTTCTTTTTTCAAGATCTAATAGAAAAGGGAATATTTTGACACTCGCACTCTGGCGTAATCAGAAGCACTGATGTGCAAATCTGTATACAAGCATCAGGATACGGCATACGGAAGCTCGGGCTTTCACTATAGCTGATACTGTCTGATCCATTCATCAAGTTCAATCTTTCACTGACTTTAAAGAAAAGGACAAGATGCAAGATTGCCCTGGCTCTCCCTAGCTAGAAAACATTCATCCCTAACCTAATGTACTTCCATTGGTGGGAATTCAGTGGTGGCCTGGGCCACGTTTAGGCCTGGCTTTGCTTACATCAGTCCACGGTGCCTCTGCTGTGTGCAGCCGGCCAACCAGCCAAGGTATTATAGAGCTCCATCACACCAGCGATTTATCGCACTCTGACCATGTCTGGTATGTGTTTTTGCAGCGTGGTACTCCTATGACGTCGTCCCTGTCCTGTGCTCATTTCACCTCTTCCCCCCCCCCCACCCCATTTTCCATCTTATTATGAGGTGGAGAAAGTCTGGTTTTTTTCCCCTCCGTGTGCAATAAAGCCGCTCCTCTCTACCATATATTGCTGTCCTTGCACAATATCGGACCACCCCGTTTTTTGTTGGGGGCATGTGTGTCGAAGGGTGGTCTCACTGACAAAAGGGGAGGGCGGGGTGGTTCTCCACTCAACTGCTCAACCGTGAAGGGGGAGGGCGAGAGGGAGCCCAAACACCCCGTAGAGAAGGCGAGGAGGCTGCCGCCGCCCATGCCTAGGATTCTATAGTTCTTACTCTTGAGAAGGCATGTCTAGGTTTCCTGACCAGAACAATGTCGGCTTCCCCTTGCCATCACTTACATCACCATAGTCATATTTCTCATCTGTCCAGAGGATAAGGGTGACAAAAAAGAGGATGGTCCGGATGAGAGAGAGTTGGTACACAGCCAAGGTCATACATTGTAGGTTTGTTCTGCAAAAGGGAAGAAGTAGATGAAAGAGTGATTTGCTAAAAGATTAAAAAATAAGGATGGATTAACTATTATCCTTACTAAGCCATAGTGTAAGGCCTCAACCAAATTATTCAAGAGCACTGTTGTCAGGGCTGTTACTGTCTGACACTGAGCATCCATAGTGTACTGGGGCATTGGTGCTCAACTGATGGGTTGCAACCGAAAATGGATTGCACAAGCAGCACTGTGACCATATTTTGGGGAGAATGAATGGCAGAAGAGAGGAGAATGACAGATTCAGAATCCTGAGAATTTCACCTCTTCCTTTTTTTAAATGTAAGTTTCTAGCCCTTAAGCTGGTAAAGATAAGCTTGATACTGTGCAGGCAAGGATTAAATGGGGGAGGAGGCTGAGCAGCAATTCCAGAGGGCAGGGAATGGAGGTTCTGCATTCTGGCTAGCTCCATCCCCATGAACAGAAAAAAAGAGAATAGATTATGCAAAATAATAAAACACATACTAGTCTGTATAATTTACAAAGATGTTAAATAATTCAGCCTGGCAAAACAAAATGTTGAGCCAAGCTAAATTATTTCACTTCTATAAATTATGCAAATTTGCATATATTTTATTAAATTATTATTAATATATTATATTATCTTTTTTAAAATAACAAAAGTGCTGAGTTTTTACAGCCATGTAGAAAGGAGCGGAAATACAATCAAGGCTATATAGGAGGAGAATTTTAATGTGAAGGACTAGAACCTTGTGTTGTTGCATAACCTGAGTGTGTGTCAGTGAAAGACCTTAAGGAGAAAAAGGATATCATGCAGGGTCATCATAATTTAATACTTATGGTGTGCCTAATACATGCAAGGCAGGTGGCATTATATGGAAATTTTAAAAAAGTCTTTGTCTGTAGCCTCATAAGCTAAAAACCTGAGACAAAGGGAAAAGGGCCTTGGAAGGAAAGGGGAAACTTCACACAAGCTGACGGAGAGAAAAATAATTTTAGCTGAGATGTTCTGAATCAGTTGAAGAGGGGAGATAGGTCACAAAGGGGGCGCCTGGCTCCCTTTAATGTGCAGGCCTGGCTCTGACCTGGCCCAAAGACAGGCCCTTACCGGTTGGCAGCGATTTCAGGAAGGCAGCAGCAGCAGCAACAGGGGAAAGGGTTCGGAGAAACGCGCTTCCCCTCCAGTTGCTGGAACATTCGCTCTGAACCGCCGAAGAAATCTCGGATCAATGCAAGGAATTTCCAGAAGGTGACGGAATGGTAGCTGCAGCAACAGAAGTAACGGTGTTACGTTAAGACCAGTTTCGCAGGATCATGAAGGGAAATAAGCTATGTTGGTCATCCAACATTGTCTGAAGTGAGGCCTTTTTACCATCGTGCTGTCGTAGTTATAGGTTTAGTAGTATTGTGTCTAACTGCAGCTACATCTGGGGTGGTGCCAAGTGAGTCAATGGCAGGTACAGACAGACCCCCAATGGGACCAGTTTACTGAGGAAATCTAGAACCGCAGCTATGATTTCATTTTCAGTCTGTTAGTACTTTTTAGATCTTTGCAGAGCTCCTGTCCTCTGCTGTTGCTTTTATTCTGGAGCTGTTTTAATTTTAGAATTTACATGGTTTCATTATATTTATGTATTGTGTAGGTTTAACCTTTGTTTTGCGAACTGCCGAGAGACCTTCAGTTATCAGGGCGGTATGGAAATGCAGTCCTTCAATGCATTTCAAGGGGTTGAGTTAGGATTCTGGAGCAGAATCCACTGCAGTTTGAGTTGGTCACAATTTTTGTGAAGGAGGCGGTGTGCCTTTAACAACTGCCACGACAGGCGGCAATTCAGTTGGTGCAGCTGTCTCCACATGCTGTTGTCAATGAAAACACACACACACACAATGGCAGTTCTTGCAGAATGCTGAGAATAACAATAACCAAATTACAGGACCAGCTCAAGACATTTCAGTGCCTGAGTGAATGGTAACCGCTCACCCTCAAGTCAGGCCGGTACCCTCATACTGGTCTGGTGCCTAGTACCCCAGGCCAGTACCTGAGGCAGAAAATCTTATAAGGTCTTCTCCTCCTCCCTGGTAGTAAACACGCAATAATAATTCAAACAACAACAATTTTCTGCTCTTTATGATACCCAAAATCGGTTGCCTGAGGCAACTGCCTCACTTGGCCTACTGCAGGGATGCAAAACTTTAGGCTTGGGGCCAAAACCAGCCCTCTCGGGTTCCCCAAAAGGCTCCTTTACCCAAACCACCAATCATTTGGTGGCTTCCCAACTTTTGTTCATTTTTCCCCATTCTAAAATGTTGAAATGCCTGTCCTAAAGCTTCATTATGGGCAAGAAGAGCTTTCAACTAAAATATGCTGGTATTTAAGGGGAGGCTTTTGACATTGGACCCGCCTACCACTGGGCTATAGTCCCCAAGAGCTTCTCCAAAATGGAATTCGGCCCTCGGGCTGAAAGAGGTTCTGCACCCTTGGCCAAATGGTAGGGCTGGCCCTGCTAAATGGATAACCTCCGATCATTCCCAAAGGGTACATTTTCACCACAAAATTCCATTCCATCCTTCCTCCCCTTCCAAAGAAACTCACATGGAGGCCACAAAGTTACAGACAAAGGAAGCTCGAGGGATGAACAGGCAGATGAGGGAAGTGAGGCTGAAGACCTGTTTGATGAGGAGAGATGGGTTAGGATATCAAAAATTGGAAACTGGTTTCAATTGTGACTTGTCCTTAAGTGACACAGGCACCCTGCATCACCTTATGCCCGTTTTTCTGGTTTATTATTCTGCATAGAACATACGAAGAGCCATTCTGGATCAGTCTAAGGGTCTATTTAGTCCAGCTTTGTGTCCACATAGTGACCAACCAGCTATCGACCAGGGACCAACAAAGCAGGGCATGGTGCAACAGCACTCTCCTCCCCATGTTCCCCAGCAATTGGTGCATATAGGCATACTGCCTTTGATTCTAATCCCCCTAGTGATTGTCATCCCGGTCCAGAGATTCACCTGTGGAATCAGGCTGCCCAGCCTCATTGAACTAGCAAGTGAAATAACAATAAGGAGAGAGCCGGGGTGGTATAGTGGACTAGGACTCGAGAGATCCGGGTTCTAGTCCCCACTCAGCTATGAAACTCCCTGGGTGACTTTGGGCCAGTCACTGGCTCTCAGCCTAACATCCCTCACAGGGTTGTTGTTGTGAGGATAAAACAGAGGAGGTTTGTGTACACTACCTTGGACTCCTTGGAGGAAAAAAGGTGGGATATAAATGTAACTAACAAACAGAAATAAACAAGTAAGTGGAATCACAGTCACTGTTCCAGGCTAATTCATGTGGAGGGATCTTTATGTGCCCTACCATGAGACAGATTCCAAGAGCTGCATCTGAAGGCAGATTTGGCGTGGCACTAAAAGGATTGTCATTTTGTTTAAGGTTTTTTTTTTAATGACTCAGTTTGAAAAGTGATATTTTTATATGCTGCGCCCTTTACGGGCTGATAATTACAGGCAATAAAAATGCCTCTTTAAAACTGGTGGATGGTCAAGGAATATTTTGGAAATCTGTCAATGAATAAATTACCGAGAGAGCTTCGGCTATGGGGCGGTATATAAATGTAATTAATAATAATAATAATAATAATAATAATAATAATAATAATAGAGTCTTGCTGCATAAGCTTCCGTGGAAGCTTATACCCTGCTGGTGGGGTTTCCCATGGGCAGCAGTTTTTTACTCGGGGGTTCAGTGGGGCTTCCTGGGGGGTTTGCTGAGGGTTGTTACAGCCATAGAGGTGGAGGTTGGGGCCAGGAGAGAAGACCGTGTGCTTCCTTCTTACCGGATAAACCCCCAGGATCCAGAGCAAGAGGGTGGTGCGGTGGGAGCTGTTGCCATGGCGCAGGAAGAAGCCTATCTGCTCCAGGAAGAGGCCGACCTGTACAAGGCCCAGGAAGACCGGGACCAAGAAAATCCAGAGCTGGGCCTTGATGACTGTGTGGGAGAGGGACAGTTGTGGGTCAGAAGAGGAAGGAGCCGCCATCCCTCACCCAGGTTTCTAATTCTTACCTCACATCACATGATGTGACCCAGGAGCCCTTTCTCCTAATCTCCGATATTTGGACGCAGGCTGCACTTTAATCAAACGTGAGGAAAAGGCACTCGGCGCATGCTCAAAGGCACCCAGTTATTTCTTTGTTTTCAGCCTGTTCTTGAGATGTGGCAACGATGCGGTGGAACTCCAGGGGTGGGGGTTGGCTGAACCAAAGCCCTGCAGCCTTTGCCTGAACCGGAGCCTCTGCCTAACCGCCACATTTCCTTACCCCAACCTGGTTATTGTGCTCCATCCTTCCGCGGGTTCCCCATCCTCACCTTGAAAGATCTCCGACGACAGAGGGAACTGATCGTTGGCGAGGGAGCAGTTTGGGGCACGCACCATTTTCTCCACAGCAGGACAGGTGTCTCCAGGTGCTCCCGCCCCATCAATAACCTCCTTCTTTCCCATCATTAGTCAGTGAATTAATCATTGACACAGGCCAGAAATGGGTGTCTTGGCAACAGGGCCAAGTCCATCTCTCTCCACCTGCCGGGGATTCCTGATCAGGGAAGCCGCATCCGTGTTGGAGACAAGGGAATGGCTCAGGTTCCAATGTGTTAGCAGTAGAGATCTCGGTAATAGATGCATACTGGACCCTTCCCCTTCCCGGGGAGACTGGCTGAGTGGATAAGGGTGGCTGTAGTGAATGTCTGTTTACAACAAGAGAGAAGGTGGCGAAACCGTTGTTCGAACAAACACTTCTCTAAACCCCATCAGACTGGATAATTTCCAGATTGTCTCCAGTGTTCCATTCTCGAGCAAGGTGCTGGAGCATGTGGTGGCTTCCCAGATCCAGAGGTTACTGGATGAGGTGGATTATCTAGATCCATTTCAGGATGGCTTCAGGCCCAATTATGGGAGAGATTGCTTTGGTCGCCTTGATGGGTGATTGATCTACACCAGGAACTGGGACTGGGGGAGTGTGCCTCCGTAGATTCTGCTGGTCCTCTCGGCGGCTTTGAATACCATTGATCATACCCTTCTTAGGTGTCTGCCTGGAGCTGGAGTTGGAGGAATTGTTCTACAATGTTCACGTTTAAACACAAAAATCACAAATCAGTAAGGAGTACAACCAAATCAGAGGAAGGCACCAGAGCATCATCTCTGTTTCCCGCTAAGATTTATTTTATAGATAACAAATCAAAAGCAATAATAAAAATAACCCCACCCAACCACACACCCTTTTCTAAGCTACAATACAGTACATTACATTGTCCGCTCCTTAGCTGGAGACAGAAAGGGATGCTGGGATTTCACGTTGGCACATCTTGGCATGTGGAGTGGTAGGGAATTACGCTCCATCGAATTCTTGGTCCCTCAGTTTTGGCAGAGGACCCATAGGTCAGCATGACTAAAGGCAGCAGGGATAAAGTCCATGTGCCTTCAATAGCTGTGTAGAAGAGACATTCAGCAGGTACCACTTTTCAACCCCAAGCGTCACCTGCCAAAATTCTCTCTCTCTTCGACAGGCCTTTCGCATCTGCTCACCCTAGTAGCATGCGATGCGATCTGCATGCCAGGACAGGGTTAGCTGTGATTCCAGCTTTGCTCCTTTTCTCCACTGGTTTCACACATGATAAAGTAACAGACGGAGATGACAAATTCTAGATGGTAGCAGTTGCCAGTGGTGGTGGGGTGTCAGTGGTTTGTTTGTTTTTTTAAAAGCCTTCTTAAATATCACCATGCAGGTAGTAAACTAGCATGTCAGGAAGAGGACGTGCTCAGCGTCTCAGTGATGTGTTTGTTTTCCACATGCAGGGAGAATATGAATATAGAAAGTTGCCTTCGAATGAGTCCGACTGATTGGGCCTGTTTAGCCTACCCCTCTCTATGCTGACTGACAGTGGCTCTACAACAGGGTGGGCAATCTCTTTCAGCCCAAGCTTCCAATTCAATTTTGGAGAAGCTGTCATTGGCTGCATCCCAGTGGTGGGCGGGGCCAAAGCAAAAAGAGAGCAGTACCAAAGATACCAGCATATTCTAACTTAAAGCTCTTATCACCAGCAACTAAGCCTTAGGAGAGGCATTTCAACCTTTTAGAATGGGGGAAACTGTACAAAAGCAGGAAACTATACGATTGGTGGTGGGGGAAAGAGTGTGTGGCCTTCTGGGGAACCCTGGATGACCAGATTTGAGCTACGAGTCTGAAGTCCTGCACCCCCATTCAACAAGGTCTCAGGCAAAAGACTCTCCTACCTTTCCTGCATCTGGGCTGTGCGCTTTCCCATGGGTCTATGGTCCCTGCGTTCCAAAAAGGAGTCAGAAGTGGTAACAGTGCAGGAGTTCTGCCAACTCTCTCTACCACCTTGGTCTGCTTTAGTTTACAAGGCCTGCTCTACAGAGGCAGCAGCCTGAGGTGGTAGAAATACTGAGGGGAGAGACAGCCGCACCATGTCAGAGTGTAGGGGTCTCAATTGTAAATGCTCCCCCCCACTTAAAAGGCTCCACCTGCATATATATATATATATATATATATATATATATAGGCAACATGAAAAATGGGATTCCCCACCTACAACCTGAAATGGTACAGTCTGTTCTCTCAGCGAGGCTCAATACCATCTCTTTCTGCTACATGTGTAGACTTCACTCCGCAGAATAGTGTAAAAAGTGGCATACGCATTCAGCTTTCTCCTCCAAGAGCAGTCATATTGCATGCTACAGAAATACTCCCAAGTGCTAATTCCTGACTGTGCTGAACTCTGTTTATCCACTCTTGGTTTTGCCCGTACGTTCCCTTTGAGGAAGCAGCGGGTTACTGCGTATCCCATGAGGCCTTGCTGAAATGAGAGGGGTAATTCCAGGGGTAACTACACAGCTCAAGCAGACATAAGGGGGTGTAGGGCAGAACCTGCCATGGGATTATTGGTCTGAAGAAGGATAACAGGTGATAATGAAAGATGAAGTGGAGTAATCCCTTAAAGGCTCATACATACATGGGATTGCTTAAAATGGATCTGGCAACCTTTTACGTACTCAAATGACCCTTTGATCTATTCACAATCAAGGCAGGGTAGAGTATGATCAGCAGGTACAACTTTCCTCCTCTCCCATGGAGGGGTCTCCACGATACATTCATAGGCATGGAACCAGGGAGTGGTCATTATTCCAGATCAATTAATCCAGAACAACAATAAATCAGGGCTGGATGGACTCTGAGCATGGGATTTAGTATCCCGAGCATCTGAGTTTCCATTTGGAACAAAATGCAGCAAGTTTCTAGGCCACATGGTTGTGGAGGAAGAGATCAGGGATAAGCAGGGGTTCCACTGGGCTCAGATAGGTACCCTGTATAGTTCCTCTTGATCCTTCTGCATAGCTACAGTTACCTTCCCACCCTCCTCCTCCTCGCCGTGTCCTCAGCATGCCTTTGGGGCAGTTCAGACAATATGCTAAGCCATGGTTAGGCTGCTAATCCTTTTGCAGCAAGTGGTTAGTGAGCGTGCTTAAACCATGGTTATGTAGCCACCATGGTTAGGAATGGTTCACACGATGCGCTGTCATGATTCACATGGCACGCTAAGCCATGATGTTTAGCACAAAACGCTTAACCATCACGGTTTAGCATGTTGTCTGAACAGGGCCCTTCATTCTTTCTGCCACAACTAAACCAAAAATCCCAAAGCTTTTGAAAACTGGGATCTTGGAAACAAAAATGAGTTATATAAAGCTGCTAAAGCTGCATAAATTGCCCTACCTTTGAAGTTAGGGAAGAGGGACATTTTAAACCCACATACAATTTAAAAGATGGTCGTTCCAATCAGCCAATTGCTCAACTTTACTGCAAAAAAAAGGTCACCATCCCAATAATAATAATAATAATAATAATAATAATGTCATGACAGCAGCGGACACAGTTCTCACAATCAATCACCACAAAAGAGCAGAAGGAGATAACAGAGCATGCATTAGGTTAACGGGGCGAGAACACTAATTAAATTCATTCAATTAAATCATATAAAAAGGAGGATGGGGGAGATAGTGTGGATTCCACAAATGGCCACTAGAGGGAACCCCAAGACAGGCGTGGAGATTTCCCAGTGGGCAAGGAGCGCTGTTGTTCCCTGAAAGAGTCACCGGATGGGGAAGAATGTTGTCGTTGTTTTGATACCTCTGTGCATCTGGGGTACGTCCCTCAAAAGGCCTTTTTCGTGTGGGACCTAATTTGATTCCTTTTGAGGGCAAGGAGTCAGGACAAGGCGTGGTGAACGGTCTACGCTGACCAGGGGCCCCTTCCCTCCGCAAGCGTCCCAGAGGGAAAAGGGATCGGCCAAGTGTCCGGAGCACCCAAGCCCACAACGGCGTCCAATGTTCTCGAAGGAGGTGAGGTCCTCAGTTCTGCCTCTCCTCCCATGTCTGCACGGAGGTCGCCATTCAGCTGATGAGACGGTAGAAGACCCAGCATCCAAAGGTCACCCAGTGGCTGGCCCAGCTCAATTCAGACCACTTGTAGATGGTGTACGACATGCCGTAGCCCTGGAGGGAAGGCAGCGTGTCAACGCACATCGAAACGTAACATGGGCAAAGCAGGGTGGTGGTGGTGGTGATGAGAACTTCATTTGGACAGGGAGGAGAGGAGGGGGGGGTCATTTAGCTACTCTCTCAAAGGCATCATACTCTTCCTGCAAATAGAAAAGTGGTCCAAATCGTTGGCATAGGAGAGTATCTCTAAGTCAAGGAATGAACTTTTCTGTGTTTCCATGATCATGCCACGTACAGGTATAGAAGTTGAGACTGGGTGCAGAAATTGGTAGACTAAGAAGGTGAGCTTGAGGCTGCAATACTCACCCGTGAGCAAGCCCCATTGAGCTTTCAGAGCAGACATGCTAGGATTGGGCTGGTTCTGGTTTCTCTACCGTTTATATTTTAAAAGCAAGTTTCTAGTCCTTATGGCAATGACGATTATATTTAAACATGTGCAAAGCCATGCCTGATGCAATCTTTCAGCTTAGACAGGGAGGAGACCGGGGAAGACTCTTGGTGATCAAGGGTTGAATTTCAGCGCTCTGCATAAATTCTTGGCTCCTCATGTCCCCACAGCTAGCACAAGCAGAATAATGCAAGAGCAAACAAGTATGCTAGTATGCATAATTTGTCAATTTGCATAATGTATTATGGCTGCAGAATTTGATTAATTGATTGATTGATTACATTTATATCCTGCCTTTTTTCCTCCAAAGAACCCAAGGTGACGTACATAATCCTCCTCTCCATTTTTATCCTCACAACAACAATCCTGCGAGGTAGGTTGGGCTGAGTTTGTGACTGGCTCAAAGTCACCCAAGTGGGTTTCCGTGGTCGTGTGGGGACTAGAACATGGATCTCCTGACACCCAGTCAAACTGGCTTTGGGACAGAATTTGCCATTTGCCATCAGTTAAAAGGTAAGAAAATTAAGAGTGAAGAAGCAGGGGTCTCATAGGTGAACAGTGTAATTTACAATGTGGAGGGAAGGACTTTAGTTGCACATTAATCTTGGGCAGAAGAGAGATGGTTGTTCCCATTGATGGCAGCATCCTAGCAGCAATTTTCTCGTTTGCTGCCTCCTTAACATTTTGACAGCCTCTGTAACAGGCAGTGCTTCACTCAAGCAGCTGCAATGCACAACGTAAAAGCTACACTGTGATTAGGATCAAACTGAACATAAAAAAAGAACAGTTGGATGGATTTGGGAGACAGGAAAAGATTTCACAAAAGCCACCCTCCCATCCCACATTTACCCTTTCTTCGCTGCCTGTTTGTGGTCTTGGCAGCAACAGCGCTCCAACCCATTATTCGGCACCATTTTTCCAGAATGAGGACAGGAAGCATTGCCCTCGCTTGGATTTGGCTTCAGACATTCTCACAAAGCCAAATCAGAGCAAGGGACATTCTGGCCTCATATTATGCACCAAAGGAAATACGTGATGTTGAACAGCAGTGGGGAACACAGTTGCCACTTCTGCTAAGTTGGGTAACACATAGTTGCCTGTTTGCAGGCCACTGTAGCCAAAGGGGAGCCATGTTACACAGTCTGCAAAGAGGGTGGTAACGTTGGAAGGGGGAAGGACTGGTTCAGCTCAGCCCTAGCTCCAGTTTCCTTTGGACGAATGTAATGGATCCTGGGACCCATCTCTTGGTCTGCATGCGTCTTCAACGGTGCTCCTGAAAACATGGCCACCGCAAGTGCACATAAACCTATGTGTCATGTCCATCCCCATCCCTTACCTGCTCTTCCATAGAGTCATCCGCATCCATGTCAAATAATGAGCCCAGATAAGCCAAGTGGAAGACCGCGAGAGCCCCAAAGAGCAGGTTGAGGAGGTGAACCCAAAGATTCTGTAGAAGAAGAAGAAGAAGAAGAAGAAGAAGAAGAAGAAGAAGAAGAAGAAGAAGAAGAAGAAGAAGAGGATCAGCCTAGCTGCATCCAAGCAGGAATCTCCCCTCCAAACCAGGTAAGGATGCAGCATAGTAAGGAACATGCTGGGCATAGATCAGGGCCCAGGTGCTCTGGCCTCCACCCCCAGCATCTACAGCAGGGATTTCATGCACCACCCAAGGCCTTAACTATGCCCCCCATGGGGGGCACGCCCCACCCCACTGTTGTCGCCCCTCATCTACAGTAAAAATGGTTTCAGGAGGTTGAGTTGGGAAAGGCCTCTGTCCAAAACAGAAATTACTTTAAAGACAGAAAGCAAACGGATCACAATATTGCAATAGAAATTGCAGGCGTAAGGATCCTGATCTGGATCAGTCCCACTGTGGGGGGGGGGGGGGAGTTAAAGCCCCAGATCAGCCCTGTGTGCTTACTCTAGAGTAAAAATGGGGAAAAAATGCAGTGTCTTTCAAGCAATGTCTGTTTTGGCCCTGAGGAACCAGAGGAGGCCATATATTGAGTTGCCGGAGCATTTGCCTGACAGTGTAAAGGAGACCTGTAGATCCTTGGAACTTCAGGCACATCTCACCGTGTTGTGGCGATGCGAACAACCTGGCTGGCACCTCTTGGAGAGTATACAGGCATCGAAGATGACAGACAGCCTTTTTCGGAGAACTAGGTGGAAACCAATGCATACATATGCAACTTCAGTTATACACAGAGCAGTTCAAGGTCTTTGGCAACCCTGGTTTGTTTAGTTCATGCAGAACACAGTTACTTGTATTCAGACAGAATGGGAAACTGCGGTTTGCTACCTGCTGTGAATGGAAAATTTGAGTATCTTCCTTTCAACATATAAAGAAGGAAGAAAAGAAAGTACAGAAGCTTGAGGAGTGCCACGAGCCATCCACGTAACAACAAACCATGGTTTTTCATTACATCTTTGGCTTAGGAGGCAACTAAAAGTTTAACAAGAGCACCCTCACCCCCACACTTACCCTTTCTTCACTGCCCATTTGTGGTCGTGACGCCAACAGTGCTCCCCACCATAACTTGGCATCATTTTTTTATTTTTGGCTGTTCCAGAATGAGGACAGGAAGCACTGCCCTCGCTCTGATTTGGCTTCAGACATCATCAGGAAGCCAAATCAGAGTGAGGGACATTCTGGCAACATGTTATGTGGCCAAAAGGGAAAACATGGTAACCAAGCATCAACGTGGAGCACAGCTGACACTTCTGCTCAGCTGGGTGAACCTTTTGCCATTGTTTGCAAGCCACCCAAGCTGGTGAGTATAACCGAAGGAACTCCTGTTTCACAGCCTGCAAACAGAGTGATGATCTTGGGGGAAAAGACTGGCTCAGCTCAGCCCCGTCCCAAATTTCCTTGGAGCTAGTGGTTTGCTGTTACCTCTGAGCCAGGCCATTGTCTGACAGGCTCGATGGGGCTAAATAGCTGGGATACCTGAATTTAGTCCCCGGTAGAAGTGAAAAGGCTGTGAGATGCTCACCATGTTCAATGTAAGTGATGAAGCCCAGGGATAGCAGCACGGCAGCCAGGTGAAAGCTCAGGCCCTAGGAGGGAGATGAAGAGCGGCGGATCTCCGGTCAGAACAGCAATGTCTAACCCTGCTCTTCCCCCCAATCCTAAGTCCCGTTCCTTGCCAGTAACAAACCCTAGGAGCACTTTCGTGCAAGTTAAGAGCCAAGGACTGCATCCCTAAAGATACCGAATGGGAAGGGAACCCCTTTCATATTGGGCTGCGACTGTTTAAGCACATACAGGCTTGAGTGTCTGCGTGTACATGTGGGCCCATGCAATGCCTCCTCTGACCATTGCAGAATGTGACTCTCAGGAAGGGAAAGGCGGCCTACCCTGATCTATGGCATTACTTGTTGTGAGCTGATTTCGAGACTCCCTGTGTGTCACGCTAGGGTGTAACTAAGAGACGGGAACAAACTTACAGAGTGTGATACTCACATGTAGGAGGGCACTTGCTGCGTAGGTTACAATGATGGCGGAGAAAGTGCCCAATTTCAGGGAGTTCTTAAAAACATCTGGAAACAAATGGAGTCAGTTAGTTCATCGGACCCTCTAGAAAAAACCCCGGCCAGCTGTTCTACCTCCTCTACTGAGATGCAGGGGGGAAATGTAGCACTTACTTCATGCAGCTGCCCATATCCTGTTCCTAACTGAGATTCAACTATCTCGGCACCTTCTTGATCCATTTCTTAACTCACGGATCTGAGCCACCACCACCCCTCCACGCAGTCTGTGCCTGTGGATTCGATGCCACTCCAACCCCAGGGTCTAAAAGGGGTATTAGGAGTACAGAGAGGCACTCTGTATCCTCTAGAACAGACTTCCCCAACCTGGCGCCTTCCAGGTGCGTTGAGCGACAACTCCCAGCATTCCTGACCCTTGGCTGTGCTGGCCAGGGCAGATGGAAGTTGCTGTCCAACACATCTGGAGGGCACCAAGTTGGGGAAGGCTGCTTTAGAAAAGCCCTCTGTACCTGATGCTCTCCAGGTGATTGGACTACCACTCCCATCAGCTCCAGACAGCACAGCCAAGGATCAGAAAAGGTGGCAGTCAGAGAACTGCTTATAAAAGGCGGACTGAAGGAGAGGGAAGAGCCAGAAACCCCAAAGGCTCCAGGAAGGTAGCGATTATTTCCACCCCATAAGGGCCATGGGCCTCCCTCCTTTCAGGGAGCAGCTGCCGGGGTGTGTGAGTCAGGCACTGCTGGCCAAGTTCCCCATGCAGCCTGCCTCCAAGACCACCACCAGAGTAACGCCAAACAGGCACAAGGGTTCTTACAGCAGTTGAGCCAACGTGACATGGGCAAGTTCCAGCTGGTGACCACCTCCACCATTGAACGGGGTAGTTCCACGCTCAGGGGGCGAGAGACGGTCAGGTCCCTGGAAGAAGGAAGGAATAAACATGAAATGGGGCAGGAGACAGGGAGGAGCTCTCTGGCTTCATGGCTCCCTTGACCTCAACGTGGAGGGATGACCAGCGGATTTGCTTATTAGACAGACTAGAAGCCAGGCCCCAGGGCAGGCAGGGGGATTTCTCTGCCTCAGCGGGAGCTCCAGAAACGGGCCTGGCTAGGATTGCTCCATGGAGCTGGCTCCCACACAGAACATAAGTTTCAGCCATAGAATCCTGAGGATTACAATGTTCATCTTAAATCAAGAGAGCGCAAGGTTCTAGTCCCCATGGGATTACGAAGAGAAAAGAAACCCAAGAACAGGTTGGCCAGCCCTGCTGAAAGCCTGGACACTGGAGACTAGGAGAGCTTTCCCAAGGACCAAGGGAGAAGACCCCTTCACTGGGCTCACTTCCAGGATCTATGGCATGATTCCCAAACTCACCTCCTTTCTACCACCATTTCTCTGTGGTTCTCAATTTCCCTACCCTAGTTGCTTCATTTGAAGAGGAGAAGCCCTCTACAGTGACACCTCTCATCTCTCTGCCCCATCCCATTGAAATAAGTCTTCCAAACCTACCTTGTTCCTGGAGCTTTGGGCTTTACCTCCTCAGTAGCCCTCATCCCAATCCAAAAACGATATGCAAGTAGGCATAGCAACATTTGCTCACATTTATCTCCTAGTTACCTTTGCCTCTTTATTTATTTATTATTTGATTTGATTTGTACCCCGACTTTCTACCAAAAACAGCAATCCATCTTTCTGTCTCATACTCTCCCCACTGGCAAAATTTAGATCGTAAGCTCCTTGGGGCAGGGGCCTATCTTAGGGTGCAATCCTATGCATGTTTAGACAGGAAAAAAGTTCTACAACTCCCAGCATTCTCCAGCCAGCATGTAGAACTTTTTTTCTGTTTAAACATCATAGGATTGCACTCTTCCTAATATCAGGCTGCTAGATCTACACTTAACTGGGCATAGGTCTCACTGAACTCGCTGCATTGTTACTCTGTAAAGTACTGTACTCATTCCTTATGTTCTCTCTCTCTCTCTCTCTCCACCTAATCTACCTTACAGAGTTGTTGTGAATATAAAATAGCGAGCTCTTTGGGAGGAAAGGCATAAAGGCATAATAATAACAACAACAATAAATAAGAAAGCCATATAGAATTCTAAAACAAATGGGGATGGGTGGGGAATCATCACAAACATACCACACTAGGAAAAACCCTAACTATTCCAGCAGAACAGGTTAGATACATGAGTCACAGTAACATCTGTTTCCTGATTTGCTTAGTTTATTCCCATTGCAAAATTTGGGCTGTGTCTTGGACCAATACTACGGTATATCCTGGGAATTTAAAGACTTTTAGCGCAGGATTTCAGACACCCACCGCCTTGCACACGGCTCACCATTTCAAATGGTCCTTCTCCTCCGTGAAGCCGGACCCCGCCAATGTGGCTGTTGTTTCGGACAGGAAGCCCACAAAATAGCTGCTGAAGTGGAAAGAGCTGGCGCTCTCGTAGGCCCGGAGCCACCTGCATTGCGACAGCGAGATCCTGGCTTAGAAACTGATGGAACCCCTTTGCACACACATCCATCGCTAAGATGAGCACACCGACGCCCCACCAAGACTCACCTCATCATGGTGCTCCTGGCATGCACAGGCAGGGAAAGAAACAGGAAGTAAAGAAGAAACGTATCAGTAGATCATGGGGCGGTCGGGTCTCCCACATTGACTGGACCACAAAACAGCAAGAAAAGCCACAGAGCTACAGCTAGCAGCGTCTGCTCTGCAGGCGTTTTCAGTTGTATGTCAGGCAGCTTTGGTTTACTTTATACGAAGACAGGGCTGTGTGTATTCTGGAACTCTGCCTAAGTGCAGGATTTTAAAAGGGGATAAAAGCAAGTTTCTAGCCCTTATTGTTGCAAAAACAGTCTCAAAGACATCTGAACAATGGCTGGTAAAATTGCCCTGGCGGAGGACAGAGGCCTAATGTTTGTGCCCTGAATCGCTCTTTCATGTGACTGACAAAAGCAGAAGAATTTGAGGAAGTGTATGCTAATTGCGTCCCCCCCCCCCCAGCTAAACAGGACACCAAACTCAATTTTTCAGAGTGCAGAAGCTTGATTTTTAGGAACATAGGAAGCTGCCTTACTACAGGTCAGGCCATTTGTGCATCTAGACCAAGTGTGTCTTACTCCGGCCGGCAGCAACTCTCCAAAAGAAGCTCTTATGCATCGCTTGTTGCCTGAGATCCTTTTAACTAGGTAGGACAGGGATTGAGCCCGGTGAATGCAAAGCCTGCGCAACGCCATTGAGTTCTGGTCACTCCCCATGAGTTTGTTTTTATAATGTCGGGTGCACACCGTCTTCCTTGATGCCCATTGGCTTTGCATTACCTGACCCTTCTTATGCGCCTGTATCTAAACAATACCTTGGGCCAGCCCTGACGGATGATGATCGAGTCCCTAACCCTAGTACAGACTAGGCCTAGGCCTAGTCATTGAGCGTGTGCCAGTGAAGTAGATCCACACAGAAAGCCACGCAGCCATGGAATATGCCACACAGCACAGACCCAGAGAAAGGACCAGCCCTTGCCCAAAGCCCCTGAACCACACCGACGTAAATGAGGCAGGTGGATGGATGTCAGCGAAGCATGAAGCAAAGCCACCACACGAGGTGCTGACCAGGCAAAGTCAGCAGACACACCGGCCACAAACCACACGGCAAGGACACAAAGGCCTCCTCTGCGGACGTACTGTGTGACAGACGGAGCTGTGATGGGAACGCGCCAATGAGCCACGGGACACGGCGGTTGCTGGGCCACAGAGAAACACGAAACGAGTCAGGAACATGGGGCACAGACTGAGAGAGCCTTCACGCCATGGTGCTGCCAGCCCAAATGGCGCAGCCAACGGGCTGTCACTGCCAAAAGCCACACAAGGGCCGGGGGAGGGAAGACGGAGCTGCGCAATGAATGAGATGGGAACACGGCAGCCTAGAGGAAAAATGCTGCCTAGGCCCACGTTACCTGCTCCTGCGCTTCCTGTGGCCAGCGGCATGATCCCAATGGAGGGGAGGTAAGCAAAGGAAGAGGAAGAGTTAAAGACAGTTAAAGGAAGTAAAAGAATACAGGAGAGAGAGAGAAAAGAAATTCACCAGGTGATAAGACGTTCCAAATTGTATTTTAAAATACCTGTCCTTAAAAGGACTTCCTATGCTAGTCTTCCCTAACTTGGAGTTCTCCAGATGTTGAACTATGGGATGGGAAGATGGGGACTGTAATCCAAAACATCTGGAGGTCGCCAGGTCAGGGGAAGGCCGTCCTGTGCTGTTAACTGTATGGCAGGGAGAGGTTTGACTGCTGCAGCCTCCGCTCCCGACACCAAGGGAAGATGTTGCAGCCATCGGACTTCTCCCGGCCTCGCAGCTGCTAAATTCAAGAAGCAAAACTGCTAAGCATTTCGGTATTCCTTGGATACTCTTCTCCTCTCACTGGAGGGTTGCAAAACTTCCGGGACAGAAGAATTTGTAAGGCCAACCAGAACAAGAAGTGTCACAACCAGAACTCATTAAGGAACGCAGACGGTGTTCCTCGGAGCTAGAATATGGATCCCAGATGGTTCCCTCAGGACAAGACCAGCTATAAGGATCACAGGGTCGAAGATGCCAAAAAGGAAGGAGGCATCACAATTCTAACGGCAGTGTCCGTGGCAGTTCTCCCTTTGCTACGGCTGACTCCCTTCATCCAAAGACGAAGGAAATCAGCCAAAGAAAAGAGATAACTGCCACCCTTTATTCCAATGTCAACGTTTAAAACATCCATTTCACTCATAAGCACACTTTGACCCTGCTTAGACAACGCGCTAAGCCACGGTGGTTAAGCATTTTGAGCTAAACATTATGGTTTAACGTGTCATGTGAACCATGATTTAGCGTGCTGTGCGAACCATTCCTAACCATGGTGTCACCACAACCACGGTTTAAACATGCTCACTAACCATTTGCTGCTAAAGGGTTAGTGGCCTAACCATGGCTTAGCGTGCCATCTGAACAGGCCCACGGAAAAGGAGAGTAAAACACCTGTGTTTTTTATTCCTTGTTATCCGCTCTGATGGTGATTACAACCCGGTGGTTACTGAGCGTTAAGGGGTAACTAATCTGCGTGACATAAATTGAAGTTTGTGCTCAAGGACACAGCCCACATAGCGAATGCCACCTGTCCCCACAAGCAGCTGGCAGTGTCTAAAGGGCAAAACTGAAGGACATTTTCAAAGCCAAGGGAATGCAGAATGAATTTTTAAAACACAAGATGCCCCTTAAGACAACTTAGAATTCGTGGTGTGGCTAGGAAGATGCTTAATGAAGGAATGGCTCAGCACAGCACTTTAAAGCAACCATAACTATACCGCTTTTCTGGAGCCCTCTTCTACAGCATGCTTAGCATCAGGATTAATCCTGCCTGTTGTGCAGAAATCTCCTTGAACTCCACTGGCCAGTTTCCCTCAACAAACCCAATGCCCACTGTGGGAAGGAATGGTGCCCAAATTCAGAGTCCAGAGCAATGAACTTACTTCCTGAGTAGCTTGTAGCTGTAGAGGGGTATTAAGTAAGAGAAGAGATAGGGGGCTACACACGTGGACACGATGAGGCACACAATGCAGAGGAAGAAGCTCAGGCAGACCTTCTGGAACCAGGAGAAGCTCTATGCGGAAGGAAAGAGAGAAAACAAGGGATTATCTTAAGACGTATTCTCCACGCTGTTTTTAGGTCACTCACTGATTACGGGACCACACACGGGGCGCTCTTCATTCATACACACCCACCTATCCGTTGTCAGGCCGGCCTTAACCAGGAAGTGAATGTAGGTGCCTGCCTAGGACAACCCTTTTGGAGAGGATGCCTTTTGCTGCGGGCCTGATGCTCCTGCTGTTCAGGAAGAGCTTGGGGCAAAGGAATGGGGAAAGAGGCCAGCACTGTGGGACAAGCCAGTAAGAGGCAGGCAACCCTCGAGTTCATCCTAAAGGGAGTTCGACCAAGGGTGTTGAACCTCAGGCCCGGGGGCCAAATCTAGCCCTCTGGGGTTTGCCAGAAGGACCCGCCCTCTTCCCCATCCCCATCCCTCCCAGTCACTAATTGTTTGGTGGTTTCCCAGCCTTTAGTGCAGTGTCTTTTCTCCACAAGGTTGAAATGCCTCTCCTAAAGTGGAGTTATTGGGCAGTAAGAGCTTTAAGCTAAAATATGCTCGCTTTTCTGGTACTTTTGGCCCAACCCCCTTTTGCCTTTGGCCCCACCCACCACAGGAATGCAGCCCCTGAGAGCGTCTCTGAAACGGAATTCGGCCCTCGAGCTGAAAGAGGTTCAACACCCTGGATTAATCCGACATGATGCAACCAGACTTCCTCACACACAATAGGAGTTTCCCTTCCCTTCCTCCCCACACTGCAGCTACCCCACCCCTAAATTTGCTCCAGGGAGTCCCCCAACTCTCTGAAGCAGATTGGAGATGTGTAGGGGGGAGGGGAAATTCCATTCTCTAGCAGTGTCTGTTCTACTGGTGGAAGGACACCATTGGATATCAGGGGAGGAGCTATAGTTCAGTGGTAGAACAACCCCTTGCATGCAGTAGGTCCCAGGTTCAATCCTCAGCTTCTCCAGGTAAGGCAGGGAAAATTCCTGTCTGAAACTGGAGAGCAATTACTGCCAGTCAGCATCGACAGTACTGGGCTTAGATGGACTAATGTTTCAACTCAGTATAAGGCAGCTTCAGATGTTCCTATGATACAACCCAAAGAGTCTTGTGGGCCTGAGACAGAAGACGGCTGAGATCAGGTGTCCCTGAAGGTTGAAGAGAGGATGGGGCAGCCAATCAAGGACCTTGATAAGGGGAGGGCAAAGGGCTATAGCTGGAATGAGTATGTGCAGAGACATTCCAGGAATATCCTCGTGCCTTCAGGAATAATCTAGGCCCCATGCCTATTTTTTATTATTAATTTATTTTATTGAATTTCTATACTGCCTATCTGGAAATCGACCAAGGCAGTTTACAAATGCCTCAAATCACAATAACCTTCATCAAAGAGAAACGGAGTTTAACTTTAAAAACCACAAACAACGACTTAAAAAGATGTTAAAAAGCCGAGTTGCAAAACATTTCACTTTCGGCTAGAACAAAAAAAGTAAGTTTCTCCACCCTGTAAGTAAAAAAAGCTAAAGTGGGTAGTACCCCAAGTTCACAAGAAATATAGCTGCTTCCGGGTATTCCGGCCAATAAGTGCACAAATATTAGGATAATGAATAAACATGATTAATTTGTTTTTAAACCTTTAAATTTTAGACACCTTATGAACTTATTATGCCCCCACTCCGACTGGCCAAAATCTTCTAGCTATGGGCTGGCTAGCTATAGGAGGATGAGGATGAAATGAGAAATGTCCCCTGTAGCTTGATGAGGGAGGCGCTGATTTGGGCATGATGAACAAGGATTCACAGGCTCCATTAACGGTACCCTTTTAGTGGGCCACCAAAGAGGCTAAGATTGGCCCTGTCCTGTCAATAGCCAGAGCCTGTTTCCCATGCTGTGCTAGCAAGAAACACTAGGGTGCACTCACCATTCTCCGGCTCTCCACGGCCTGCAGGTAGGTGCGGAAGCGGAACCAGGGCCCAAAGATAACGGTCCCAACAAAGTAGATATAACCCATGAACTCAACTGGGGAGGGGATAGCTGGCACCTCCCCCCGGTCCAGGTCAAAGCCCAGAGACACAGCTTTCATGGCCACAATCATCTGGGCACCTGCAGGCAGGGAACAAACATGTGACAGACGGTAGCTTACGGAACTCACTAACCAAAGACAGACAACCACTCGTTTTAAAAGCCGTGGGCAAATTCGGAGAAGACATTCAAATTCGGAATGTATCGTTCACGGTAGATCAATGGTGCCTCCACATTGCGGAGGCAGTATTGCTCGTTCTGATAGCAAACTCGGTTGGTTCGCGCAGACAGATCTGTAGCCAGAACAGAGCCACTGGGAAACAAGAGGGAGGGATCAGCAGCACGAGGCTTGCTGCAGTACAAAACAAGCTTAAGAGACAGACAACATAAGAGGGCAAAAAACAAAATACACACCTTAAAAAAAAAAAATACCCACCAGCCAAACAAGGACTGAGCATGCTCAGTAGCCACGAATGAAGAGTAGTGATTGGAAAAGGAAACTGGAACACGTAGGGGAGGGGGAGGAGTGGAACATCCTGCTTGGAGGGAGTGGCTGGCTGGAGCTTAGTACTCCTGCTAAGGACGGAGGATACACTGCAACATTTTGTTGCAGATCCCACACAGCCTTCAAAAGCAGACAGTGGAGACAAGCAACAGGGGACGGTCGTCACCTTCGTGCCATACTTGTCCAGTAAGCCAGCCTTCTCCAACCTAACACCCTCCCAACGTGCTGAAATACAACTCCCAGCATCCTAAGATGAAAGCTGTAATCCAACGCATCTGGAGGGCACCATGTACGGGCAGGTTCTTACGACATTGCTAGGACCGGAAATGGTGGAGCAGAGAGGCCCAGGCTGTTCTTCGGCTCCTAAGTTTAAACCCAGTGGTCCCAGCATCCTGTTTGACCCCTCTCCGGAGCCTGTTAGAATCCAGCCCTTTTTGAAACCAGGACTGAATCACAGAAGCCCTGGCTCACAGTACAACTTTATCTCCTAGCAGCCCCAGCTAGCCTGGCCAGTGGTCAGGAATTCTGGGAGTCCTCATCCAAAACATATGGAGGGCACCAGAATTGGGAAGGCTCGGTTATAGCCTCCCTTGCTCCAGCCAAGGACTGAATCCTTGGTTTCTGGCTCCAAACCCTTCAAGACCTGTATTGCCATTTCTTGGCAGTGCAGAAGAAAAGGTGTGAACGCTCCACCATGTTGAGCAGCATATTCGGCTTTTGGAGAAAAGGTGCGTTTCTTCCACACAGAAAGTTTCGACATCTCGTCCTGCTACACTCCAAGGCTTGCTCGTTTGCTAGAGCTAGGAGATCCGCCAAACACTCACCTCTCATCTTATGCCAGCTCACAGTGTCCACCATGTGCATCTCCCTGTAAGAGGGGAGTAGGGGACAAGGATATTTTTGTGTATCGGTAATTGCCTTCCCCCTCTCCCTCCCTTTTCTACCCCCCCCCCCCGGTATCTTTCCAACCCAAAGGAAAACCATTCTTGATGCCAAAGGGCCGGATGGCTGGGATCCACCTGACCCTAGAATGTTCATCTACCCCATCCTATTGGCCTTCTGTCCCTGGCCACTCTTCCCAATGACTTAAACCAAGTCTCCCATTGGTTAAGTTCCTGACCATTGGTCACCCACACCTACACTGGTCTCTAACCGTTGATCCAGGCTCCCTTTACTTTGGCTGACTTCCTTCCTCCATTGGCCAGCTTTCTTTCCCTGGCCATTTGTCAAATCCCCTTCCTTTTTGGTTTAGCCTCTCTCAATATTTTTTAATGTTATGTATACTGGTTTAGCCCAGGGATCGCCAACTCTTTTGGGTCGGTGGGCACAACTGGAATTTTGAGAGAATATCATGGGGACTCACACAAAATGGCTGCCACGGGGAGGCGGCTTGCCCATATATAAAATGGCTGCCGCGGTGGGCATGGCGGGTCACAAAACACTCATTTCCCAGGAAGCAAACTGGTGAGACTAAAAGAAAAATAACTTGCCCAAGTACCTAGGCACAAGGCAAAGGAGGGGTCTCAGCTCCAAAACACAAACCCACTCTTTTGAGCCCAAATAAATATGGTGCAGCATGCCAGACTCCCAGCTAAGTTTTATAAAATAAAAATAAAGAAGAGCAGGGAACCTTGTGGGCTTGGGAACCATGTTGGAGGCCCGGGTTTTGCCTGTCTCAGGCAGCACATTCCAATGGCCAATCAACTACTTCAGGCACACTCCTATGCAAATTTAGACAGAAAAAACATCTCCAAACCCTGGCTGGGGCATGCTGGGAGTTGTAGGCCTTTTTTCTGCCTAAACTTGCATGGGATTGTGTCCTTAATCTCTAACCGTTGACCCAGACCCAATGGCCAATCGTTTTCTCTCAACAACTGCCCACACGTCTCCCATCCTCCATAGCAAAGCTGCCCTTCTCGTTGACCTAGCTTTGTTCCACAGTTGCATAGGTCTCCTTTCTGCCTTTGGTTGCTCCAGCATCACGTTCCCTGTGACCTAACCCTTCCCCACCAGCAGCCTGCTAGTTAACAACCCTCCCCGCTCACCCACCCCTGATCTCCACTCACCCCATAAGCAAGTAGATGAGGATGGTGATGGAGAGCAGGACACCACGTTGGGTCGAGTGGCGACACAGGAACAGCACCAGGTAGCATAGGAGGCTGAGGAGGACGACCCACACCATCTGCAGCTGGAAGAAGTGGTAGAGGGCATAGAAGCCACTCACCACGGTGCTCAGGTGCTTAGCATAGGATGGCAGGGCTGCAAGGGAAGGGCCAGGGAGTTGAAAGGGAGGTTAGATGAGAGAGAGAGAGAGATACAGCACACATTGGAAGCTGGCTTATACAAAGACTATTCCGTCCATCCACCAAGTATGCAGGGCCCCCCAATCTTTGGGGTCAGTAGACACATTTGTGTTGTAGGTGCTCTCACAAAATGGCTGTCATGGGGGTGGGGGTTCTTGCTCATTGATAAAATCGCTGCCATGCTGGGCTTTGCCGGTCACAAAACACTCCTTTCCCAGAAGGCAAAATGGTGAGAGTAAATGAAAAGTCACTTGCCCAAGATCATAAGAACAATGCAAAGGCAGGGTTTGAACTCCAAGGCATAAAAACACTCACTAGAACCCAAATAAGGATAGCACTGGAGGGCAGCACTTCACTTTGCAACATGACAGCCTCCCAATTAAATGTTTTGTGCTACATAAGAAAGGGCAGTTGTAAGAAGGCAGGGTGAGAGCTCTAATTAGGAGGTTAAAGGAAAGGCTGAGGCTGTATTAGTACCTGAAGGGAGAAACCCATTTCAAAGACTGAAAGACAGGGAGAGAGCAAACTCCCCACACATTGCTCCATTCTCTCTTGGCCTCTGCCCCCCATCTCAACCCTGGCTTGGTTTCCTGTCCAGTCATGCAGCTCAGCACTGACATTTGCCGGCAAACCAGATGGCCCTTGCAGCAGGACGTAAAGCAGGTATTATGTGTGCATGTACGCCTGCAGTAATTAAAGTAATCTAGTAACTCCACCTGAGGCTGAGAGAGAGTGCCTATCCACATTGCCTTTAAAACGACTTATATTCTGTTTAAAAACATGGTTTTTAAGTCGTTTCATTACGTGCTAGGACACACGGAGCAGTACTTACGTTTCATAGTGACTGCTTTCTCCGTGTTCAGTGGTGTATTACAGGGTTAATTCCTTGACTCTTCTTGTTTAGTTTCTGTTTTGCAGGCTGCTTGAGTTATGGAGACAGAAGTGGGCGGATAAAGCAGCCTGCAAAACAGAAACTAAACAAGAACAGACAAAGAATTCACCATGTGTCATGCCACTGAACGCTTTCAGGACGGAGGAAGCAGTCACTATGAAACGTAAGTACTGCTCAGTGTGTCCTAGCATGTAATGCAACGACTTCAAAAACCACGTTTTTAAACAGAATATAAGTCGTTTTAAAGGCAGTGTGGATAGGCAGAGAGTGACCTGTTGAACAGATCACTGTGACTCAGTTGGAGATCTGAGGCTCACCCTCCTAAATCTCTGTGGGAGCATTCAAACGTGCCAAACAATGGTTTGGATTATGAGAACAAACCTGAGGGATCTCAGGCTCATGTGCTCCCTCCTCCCTGGAAACTCCAATTCCGGTTTGCAGCAAACCATAGTTTGCTGTTTCAGACAAACAGGCAAACTATGGTTTACAACTTCCTGCAAACCAGGTTTTGCTATCAACCAGGATCAGAATTTACTAGCTGCCACACAAAGGGGAGTAGACAGCCCAGGGCTTATTCTCACAAATGAACAGCCCTTTTGTCTCTCTCCACGGGTATAGTGAAATTGAGCCAGGCAAGAAAACTGGAGGAGGATTTAGATGCCTTCAGAGGGACCAAATGGAATATGGGCTTTCAATGGTGCTCCGGGAATTATCTGAAAGTCTTGATTAATAGTGTTGGATGAAGAATATGGTTGCACTAGAGCAGAGGTGGGCAACTTGTGGCCCTCCAGATGTTTTGGGATACAGATCCTATCAGCTATAGCCAGCAAAGCCAACGGTGAGGGATGATAGAGGAGTTGTAGGCCGAAACATCTGAAGAGCCCTGTTTTAGGATGTGCAACCCTTTGAAAAGTGTAAGCAGGCTCTTGTTCTGGTTCTATTATTCAAATTCCTACCACCACCTGTCTGAGGCTCAACCATACATCTAATCTAATGTTTATATGAAACAGCCACAAGTTGCTCACCCCTGCACTAGGGGATTGTGCTTGTGTGTATAACAGCATGTACTTACCCAATCTCCAAAGGAGACGGCACACTAAGCATAAGAGCAGAAGCGTCCAGACCTGTTCAAAGCCCTGCTGAGCGGTGGGCAGGATGCAACCACTCAGCAGCTGCTGATAGAACTCTTCCCGTGTGAACGTGGCCATGGCCACAGCCTGGAGGGAGGAGCAGACAAAGGGATGTCAAGATGGGTGGCTGAAAGATCCCTCCCCATAGCTACTGCGCTGGCCTCCCACACACATGGCTCCAATGGCAAGGCAAGTGGAGTTTCCCTGACAGCTAGATTCCATCCACTAGCGGACCTGGCCGCCGATTCTGGTCCACGCACAGCCAAATCCACCAATTCCAGTCTGCAAGGTCCTTGTGGAATGACAATTTAGTGCTTCCGGAGGCAAGCTCCGAAAGGCTTGTTTCTGGAAATGGGCAGGTCAGCATAGCTCACATAAGGGAGCTTTTCCACTCGTTTCGGCTTGCCTCCAGATGTGCTAAACCACTGTCCCGCAAGTGGTAGGCGTCGCTTGCGGACCGGAATTGGCAGGGCTGGCCACGGGCACAAAGGCAGTATAGGATTCTGCCCCAAGTGCCCAATCTTGCACTTGCGTTGTATCTCATTGCAGAATCATGGGAGACAAGGCGTCCTCCTATTACGTCTCAAGAACACCAGCTGAATGCACATCCACCTGAGCATGGGAGGCAACACAGTTTCAGGGCATGCCGAGTCCGCTGAATTCCTGCCAGTCAATCATTATGCTGATTTTCATTAATCCAAATAACAGGCCATCAATGATGGGCACAGTCCACATGTAGCAATGTTGTACAGTCCCCCCCCCCCCCCCCGTATGATGCAGTACTTGCATTGCCATCCTCCCTTGTGGAGGACTTAAGATGGGAAACTCCCATCTAAGCATTCTCTTGGCTTGAGGCCATATGATGCCACCATCTACTGAAGTTAAGCAGTGTCTGGATGGGAGACTGCTTGGGAATTTCAGGTATGCTGCCTTGAGTTCCATGACAGAAGAAAGGTGGGATCTATACAAGATAAAATAACAAACAAACATGTTTGCATGGTAGTTAAATTTCACTGAAAACTGAAATCCCTAGTATTTCTCCAGAACAAATTAAAGTTAGCAAATAAAAGCTTACAAAGGAAATATGAAATGTACCTTAGCATAAAGCTTCTTCTGCCTGCCTACCTGGAGACAATTCTTAATTCTTCACAGGCAATGGTTTAGGAGTAAGAACAGCAGCAAATATTATTCCAAAGGGCAACTGCTCCTTAAAAGAAATAAGCAGAAGATCCTTTATTGAAGAACATTGCCAGTACCACACTAACAGCATAACTCCAGCTTTTACTTTCCTTTAATTTTCTTAATAATAATAATAATAACCAAGCAATTGCAGAAGATGAATGGAAAGGAACAGGGGAAAGGGTGGCTAGAGCGATGCATGGTTACATACAGTGGAGGAGAAATGCTGGGTGAGAAATTTGGAATGGATAAATGAGTGAAAAGTTGCACTCGGAGTGATAATGGTTTGAGGGTTACATGAAGGGGATCCATGGTTGGTTCTGTAGCAGCAGGACACTTGGAAAATTGAGCTACTGATTTGGCCAGCTGGTGGGGTGATGGGCACATACAGGGACAGGAAGGAAATGCTAGAGACCAGGTAAGGGGAGGAGGAACATGGATTTTATGCAAATGAAATCTCGATGCCGGAATTTGAAATAAAATCATATTAGGACCCACCCCCCCTGTAGGGCAGTCATTCACTTCCCTTCCCCCCCCCCCCCCCAACGTATAATAAAGCCCAGGGACACCCTCTCCTCTTCCTCACTACTACCCACATGGGATACCAGTCCATTTTGCTAGCAGCATTGAATCTTATATGGGGGAGGGGTAATGGTGGGAATCCCATTGAAATGACACTGATCCTGTCACTGTAGATATCAAGAGAAGGGAATCTCTGCCACCAAGAGATGCAGATATTTAGGAAAGATAATAATGACAATAATAGCAATACTAGTAAGTTCCATTGCAGACCAGTCACCCTGTTTACCTCACTACATTGCAGAAACTGCATTCCCTTTCCCCAGACCTTGTCTAATCGCCCCTTATCCCCCTTCCACGCGCTCTCTCCTTTTAGGCCAGCTGTCCCATCAGATTCCAGCTGTGCTTCTTAAAGAGGCAGACACAGGATTATGGCTAACTCACCTGTGCGCCTTTCTCCACCACCCTCCTTTCCAGCTTTCCGGGGCTGCGTATTGGTTTTCTCCCTTACCCTCTCCCCCACCACACACATACACAATAGAGGACTGGAAAACTGGAAAAGGAAGGGGAGGCAGCCGGTGGGAAAGGGTGCAATAATCCCTTTTAAAATTGGAGGCGGGCCGATTTGGGAGGCCAACAGGAAAGCTGGAAAGGTACAGTTGAAGCTGCTGAGCGGCCAATCGGGGGGAAATGACGGGGGGCAGGCGCAAAGGGGCAACAAATGAGGAGGAAGAGCGAAGAGACGAAGGGAGAAAGAAATCAACCTCCCAGTTTCTGTATTCCCGGGTTCGATTCGCGTTGGGGTCTTTTTACTCTCTCCGTCCCGCATACTTGATTACAAATTGGAAACTCGACAAGCAATAGCAGAGGAACCCCATTCTACCAATCAAACCCACGGCGGCCAGGGAAGCAACAGCACACGTTTTTTGTTTTTTTTTCAATCTGCCCTCAATGGCGGGACAGGATACAAAATTACCTTGCAGCGTCCTTGCTAAACTACAATTCCCATGAGCATTTCGGAGAAGACTTGACAACTTAAGGATACAATCCCATGCATGGTTAGACAGAAAAAAAACGCCTACGATTCCCAGCATGCCCTAACCAGCGTTGGCTAGCTAAAGAGATGCTGGGAGTTGTAGGTCTTTTTTTCTGCCTAACATGCCTAAGATTGCGCCGTAATTGCTGTGAAATCGATAGAAATTTAGAGACGACGACGCTGATAGGGTGGGAGCGCTGGAGTAAAAAGCAAGTCGGATGAGCAGAGAACGTCGATCTGAATCTATTTGTAGATCACTGAGTTATTTGCAATAAGATTGGCAAGAATACCTGATTTCCTATTGTTTAACAATAGCAGCCACAACACGTTAAATACATACGCACGCGCCAATGATACTACTGAAATCAGGGCAATATGATACTACCGAATCGAGAGTGGATTTTTGAGCGGAAGTGTGTCACTCAAAACAAATTCCTGTTCTCAGAATCCCTAAATTCATATGTTCTTTGCATCAGGCTCTGGTTGGCAGATTTCGGGGTTATAGTAAAAGACAGAGTAGAGCCTGGAAGCTTGAAATCTATCCACCACTGTTTTAAGTAAATGAATGCATATGGTGGCATGGGAGAAAACAGGAACTGGCGAGCTTGCAGGAAGAGCGCTTCCCTTGGATGGGAGAGAAAGGTGCGTCCAGATAAGGCTTTTATCTCGCCATCACCTCGCCTCTTTCACAGAACGTTATGGGGGGGGGGGTTCTAGACAAGGATGTCTTCCACTTGTAATTTCCCCAAGTTTTCCCATCACTTCTGCTGTTTTTTTTCCCTTGCTTACAAAAACAAAAAGGAACAAAATATAGCAACACAATGCCTTCTGATTGGCAGCACTAAGAACCATCCATCTAGAAGCACTCAGAATTTTAGAACCAAGGAAAGGAGACAGAGCCTTACATGGATCCACTGGAATATACTTTTAAATGTAATCATCATCATCACCATCTAAACAAAGTTTAAATGAATATTTTTTTAAAAAATCTTTAGAAATGTCTGAGCAAATGCCATTGCAAATTATCCGTTACTTCGTATGTGAATTTTACAGATATTGCTGCATTTAAGCTATATGTTGGCACGTATTGTTGTGGTTTTGGGATTGCACTCACTTCCTGCTTGTGGGTTTCCCACAGGCAGCTAGTCGGCCACTGTGTGAACAGAATGCTGGTCTAGGTGGAATCCTTTGGTCTGATCCAGCAGGGCATTTCTTATGTCTACGGTTTTGTTTTGGAGCAATACTTGGCTAGACTTCACAAGGGATTTTACTAGGCTGACCAGATAAAATCCAGGTCAGGGCTCATGTAACTTTAACAGTTGTAGAGAAAAGGGAATTTCAGCCAGTGTCATTTGTATGCAATTAGTTCCTGGTGAAATTCCCTCCTCAGCACAACAGTTAAAGTTGCAGGCACTATACTAGAGTGACCACATACAAAAGAAGGCAGGGCCCTTGCAACTTTAACTGTTGAGATGAAGAGGGAATTTCACCAGGAACTAATTGCATACAAATGACACTGGCTGAAATTCCCTTTTCTCTACAACTGTTAAAGTTACATGAGCCCTGACCTGGATTTTATCTGGTCACCCTAGATTTTACACCCGAGGATCTTCGGGGGGGGGGGGGCTCTCTCTCATTAGCTGCTAAGTGTTAGAAGGTTGGCTCTCTTTGTATATAACCACTCTGTCCTATTCTGAATAGGAAAAGCCGATCAGGGAAAGGGGGCACGAGACATACCTATCCCCAAGATGGTGCCAGCAAGATCTCTGTGAAAAGAAACAACACAAACTCTGATTTTGTGACTCCCCCTTCACTTTCTGGCAGAGGCTGGTCCCAATCCCATACAAACCACATGGGAACTGTAGTCATTGTCAACCGGCTTAAATCACCTCCATCACAGCCCAGATCCAGTGGCATTCAAACGCGCTTTTGCCTCGAGCAAAAAGGCTCAAAAGAAATCTCAAAACCGGAAGCTGCTGGACAGCGCACGACTCTCACTTTATAAGTCTGTGCCTATAGATTTATATAAGGGGGGGGGGAAATACATGTAGATTAACATATGAACCCACATCGCCTCAGCTGCTGTTCGGCCAATCATTTGGCCGGGATGCTCCGTGACGTCTGAGTTTACGTTAGCGGCGAACTGGAAACAAGTCGCAAGATGTGCGTCCCACCCTGTCTTGGTGTCCGCTGATTGGCTGAGGTGTCTGCCCATCCTCTTACAAAAGAGGCACTCTATTGGCTGTGGTGGTGAGATTTAAGTCATCGCAGAAGTTGGCTGGCGCAGAAGCTTTTGTAGCGAATTTTGCAAGCAGCAAGGACGGGTAAGGCTTGAAGCAGAGCCGTAGCCAGCCTAAAGGTTTGGGGGATGCTAAAAAAGCAGGGGGCGAGGTAGTTCATCTGTCTTGGAGGCCTTTTAAAGACAAAATTGTAAATTGTTCTTTAATTATTCATTTGTAAAAATAAAAATGGGGGGAAGAGAAAATGGGGGGCAGGCCCCCATAACCCACAGTTAGGCTTGAAGATGAACTTCTTATCAAAGCCTTAAGCTAAGAGAGGTGCTAGTGTTGAAAATGGCCTGCGTTGTGACGGCGTCTCCTGCCTGATCTCGAATTGCGATGAAGGTTGGAAATGCACTTTGTACATGCTTAGCGGCACACATCTTTGTTATTACATTTGCCCAGTGCCTCTCACGGTGATGGGTGAGGAGAGACTTAGCGTTGTATGTGAAGTTAGTCCTTCTTAGGCTAGACATTCGACTTGTTATCGGGTTCGAAATCCAGTGCCGGCCATTTGGGATCCCATGTACAGTTCTGCTCGCTCCATCTCAGAAACAGTATTGAAGAGCGGGCAAGGTTCAGGAAATAGCAGCCAAAGTAATCAAGGGGCTGGAGGCACATTCCGGAGGAAGGCAGGCTAAAGCAATTGGAACTTTTTAGTGTTGGGGGCAGGGGGAGGAAGGTGACAGAGGCTCTCATTATATATACGTTTACCTGGGAGTAAGATCCATTGGATGCAGTGGAGCTTACTTCTGAGTAGACATCTATAGGATTGCACTATAAGTTGCTGTTGTGGGGGCGGGTGGGGAGAGGACATGGTTGAGGTTTGTAAAATTGTGCCAGTAAAAATGGATAAAATGTTAAAAAATATATATCTGCCACATGGGCCAATAAAAATGTTTAGCCTCCCCCCACAAACTCTCTTCTTCTGCCCCACCCCACTCCCTCTCTCATCTTCCTAGAACTTGGGGTCACCCAGTGAAATTAATTGGCGGCAGATTCAATTAGGCTGTCATGCTACTTAATATTGGGGTGCAGAGGGTGGGCGAAGGCCCTCTTGCCTTCACCTGCTGGTTGTGGGCTTCTTGGAGGCATCTAGCCACTATGGGATGCAGGATGATGGGCCATTGGTCCGATCCAGCAGGGTTCATTCTTATGGAGGGGAAAGAAGGCCCTACGATTTCACAACCTGAGCCAGTTCTTTCTCCCAGGTTGAGACGAGTGCTTGTATGATCAGACAAAAAATGATGAGCAACACAGGCTGGGAGCTTGATGCAAGCGATGCAGCATGCTGGGATACATATTGGGGTGCAATTTCCATCAGCCCTAGCCACCATAATCAATGGTGGGGGATGCTGGGAGTTGCAATCTAACAACTTCTGAATGGCCATGTGTTCCCCATCCCTGGGTTACAGACTTAGGGCCAGTCTGAACCTTCCTTTAGATGTGCAGAGGAAGCTTCTCTATGCTGCCATTTTAAGGTGGTGTAAGTTGATTACATAGTCCTCTGTGCCCGGTGGAAGAATCCTGTTATGATGGGCATGCTACACCTTAGGATGGCAGCATGGAGAAGCATTTGCTGGGAGGCCATTTCCTGCTTCTTCTAAGTTACAGAGGGGAATGTGTGGCCCTCCAGATATTAGTGGCCTGCAACTCCCGTTATCCCTCGCCATTGACTATGCTGACTAGGGCTGATGGGACTTGAAGTCCAACAACAACTGGAGGGCCACACATTCCCCATCCCTGCCTCTAAATGATCAGCTAGTTCAACTCATCCAATGGAGAGGGTAGAAACAAAAGGTTCTTAAGGGGAAGATATTCTAGAGTCGGCAAAAGAGCTCAGTGTGAATATATTTAAAGCCAGTGGCTGGCAAATTGTTAACAATTTTTTTTTTCACATAGGTATCTTCCCCCCCTTCTTTTGGCTGATCTTCTGATGTAGGTTACGTTTCTTATTTTTGTTGTGTTCCCCCCCGCCCCACCAGTACCATTCCTTTATTCCAGGGGGGTGGGGAACATCAGGCCTGGTGTCCCAATCTGGCCCTCTGGTGTTCCCCAGAACTTGGCTCCCTCCCCCCCCCCCCCATTGTTTTGAGACTTCCTGGCTTTTGCAGTTTTTTTTCCCCATTCTGTAAGGTTGAACTGCCTCTCCTACAGTTTAGCTGGCTGGGGCATGCTGGGAGTTGTAGGAGTTTTTTTCTGTCTAAACGTGTGTAGGATTGTGCCCTTAAGCTAAAATATGCTAATATATTTTCTATTTTTGGCTCCACCCCCTCACCCCCTTTGTCTTCCATGCCACTGAAATGTGGCCCTCAAGAGCTGCTCCAAAATTGAAATGGCTTTATCCTGTGTTCTGATGACTGTCGCTCCTACACTTATATTCATTATGCTAGTGCTTTGAGGGGTATGCAGACTCTCCTCACTATCAACGTGGCTTTCTTGCAGGAGAATTGACCCTTGTCACCCTCAGCAACGTGGTTTCCTCGTCTTCCTCGACCGCCATGGGGCTAGAAGCAAAGCCCCTTGCTGCTCCTCACCCATACTGGCCTCGGAACCTGGAGCTCCGGCATTACATCCCAAACGACCGGCCCATGTGGCAGATTTTGACTTTCCTCTTCTCTGTCTCCGGGGCCCTCTTGATGCTGACGTGGCTCGCAGCCCGGTGGCGGAGCAGGACGGCTGCCCCTCTGGGAACTGGGCGCTCCTTGGTGATCTGCTGGTTTGCCGTCTGTGGCTTTATCCATGGTGTCATCGAAGGCTGGTTTAGCCTGTACCACATGGAAATCCCAGGGGACCAATCTTTCCTCTCACAGCTCTGTAAGAGGGGGTTAGATGCGTTGGGTGGTGTGTGTATGCAGGACTGGGTTCTATCTCAAGCACTGGAACGGGTGATGCAACTGCTTAGCAAATGGGGAGACTGAGAACTGGCCCCCTGAGTTATTGCTGATTTTTTTTTCTCAGTGGAGGCTGGGGGCTCTGATTTCGGTGGGGCTGTGAATCCAGCCTGGGTTTTAGTCAGAACTAGCCAGAAGTCTAAAGGTGCTATCCAAGTCCCTGAACCCTACCCCCAAGATAAGTCCAGTGCCTTGGATAGCTCCTTTAGAGCTCTGGTTGGTTCTGACTAAAACCGAGAATGGAGTCACAGCCCCACCAAGATTGGAGCCACCAGCCTCCACTATATTTTCCCAAAGTGTGTTGGATGCACCTCTTGGAATGGGGCCCTTATAGCTTGGCAACAGGAAAGAGAGCAGGCAGTGGTGGCTGGTGCCCACTGAGGCTGGTGGGGCAGAAGGCCGGGGTGTTGCTCAATATTCCACTGAGATTGCTGGAAGAGGACGGAAGAGCGTGTGTGGAACTCAGCAGCTGTGTGCTGTACATTGGACTAGTTGTACCCAGTTATGAAGGGATCTCTCTGCCACAATGGTGTGGGGGACATAGGATTGTTCTCTCCAAGTGTTAAATCATTATGATAATACCATGTCAGCAGCAGCCCCAAAAGACCATTTTGCTTGTATGCTTCAAAATATAGAGACTCTAGAAAGGGACAAGCAAATTCAACAAATGCAAAATATTTATTTATTTATTTAATAAATTACTTCCGCAGATATGTAGCTTGTTTGCCTTCTATGGTGTTGAACTAGAATTTTCTGAGTTCAGAGTATGAACAACCCTCTTTATTTGGCTTTCTCAATAGGCTTATGTCTGTCATTCTTAGAACTACTGTGTCAAAAGTAGCATTTTTGTGAACCGCCCAGAGAGCTTCGACTAATGGGCGGTATAGAAATGCAATAAATAAATAAATATTGGTTGCAAGGTAGAAGAAAAACAAATGTAGGGAAATGTACAAGCCCCTCCCCAACCCTAGCTCCAAAATTCATGTGGCACGCTTTATCTCCCTGCTTAATATAACCAATGTGCCAACTTGTTTTCTTTCTTCTCGCTATATTATAGGGAAGGAGTACGCCAAAGGTGACAGCAGATATGTCACGTGAGTGTCAGCTTTGAGGTGGCGGGTCTGTGTTGTTCTGATGGAAAAGGATGTAGTCCTGCAAAGGTCTAACACTGAAAATTTTTGAACAGGCTGGCCTGGAAAATCAAGAAGAAGGATGTAAATGCAGCTGAGAGTTTCATAATACCTGCAGTTTACTTACCTCTCATTTTACCATTTCCTCAAATGATTCTTTACAGGAGTGGGTAAAGGGCCGTCTTTGTGCCCAACTCCCCACCACCACTCCGTGCAGATGGCTGTTCTTAAGAATCTTTACATTCATGTCTGAGGTTTCTAATCCTCAGTGTCACCAAAAATAGGTGTGTGCTTTGTTCAGGAGACACAAGCAAAGGGCTCATCCATAACCAAGCGCTGGCAAGAACCACTGGCTTCTTTCCTGGTCCCTTTCCACACGGGGGCTGTGGTTGGAAAAGAGAAATCTGGAGTATGGAAAGGACGGCCATCTCTGGCATCCAAGAACTTGCTATGCCAGCTTTCCTTTTCTCTTCTCCTTGCCCCACCCCCTACCCCTGAAATTGGCAGTTCCTTTCATTGGTCATGTTGTCTGGGAATGAGGGGAGTTTTAGTACCAACCCATCTGGAGGAACCATGGTGGGGCTCCACTAAAGTGAGGTCAGGCTTGTTCTGGGTGGCCTTGAGTAGCCACTCCCCTTCTCTCTCTCCCCAACAGAACCTAGAGCTTTGCTTCAGATGTGATGTGTTGCTGCACTAAGAACCTAAGAAAAGCTGTGCTGGATCAGACCATGGGTCCATTTAGTCCAGTGCTCTGTTCCCATAGTGGCCAACCTGATGCCCATGGGAAGCCCACAGGCAGGACATGAGTGCAACAACACCCTCCCGCCCATGTTCCCCAGCAGCTGGCATATACAGAGTCATACTGCCTCTTATGCTGGAGGTAGTTCATAGCCATCAGGACTAGTAGCCATTCATAGCCTTCTCCACGCGTTTGTCTAATCCCCCCTTAAAGCCATCCAAATTGGTGGCCATCTTGTGGGAGGTAATTCCATAGTCCAACTACGTGCTGTGTGGGCTACTTCATGTCATCTGTTTTGAAAAGCAGATGAGAGGCAGTGCTGTGAGTGGGTTGGAGTGTGGGCTGGCAGAGGGCCTGCCCCAAAATAGAATCCGAGCCTTGGGCAGCAAAGGGACAGGCTGAGCTATGGATGAAAGCCTTAAACCAACGTCTTCCCTTGTTGTTTCCTCCAGCCAGTCAAGCGAATGGGCACATTGCTAATAATAACAACAAGCATTTATATGGTGCAGAGGGAACCATGGCTTGTCTAATGCTACCAACACTTTCACTGTTGATGTTTAGTTACCGTTCTTTGATTAAGCGGACTGCCTGTAGGATGAAGGATAGATGTTGCACGCTATTGAGTATGCGTTCAAACGGCCTTCCCCAATGCGGCGCCCTCTGGGTATTTTGGACTACAGCTCCTATAATCCCTGACCACTGGCCATGCTGGCTAGGACTGGTGGGAGTTGCAGTGCAGTATATCTGGAGGGCACCACATTGGGGAAGGCTGTGTTAAAAAGTTTCCAGAGGGACCGTGTGGAGTCTGCTTCAGCAAAAAACAACAAAGATTTGGGCTAATTGATCAATTATGGCATTATAGCTTTCATGGGGTGGTATCTGCTTCATCAAAGGCCCTGAAATGTTATCCAAAGTCGGTAGGTGTATAGGGAAAAAACTGGTAGACGGTGAGGAAGGAAGGAAATTAAATGTAAAAAAACATAGTGATTCTTTCAGACTCCCGGGTGATCTCCGTCTCACTTTTGCTTCTGCAGAGCAGACAATTTCACAGTTTGCATGGAGACCATTACAGCCTGCGCTTGGGGCCCCCTAAGTCTCTGGACTGTGCTAGCATTTCTGTCGCACCAGCCCCACCGGTATGTGCTGCAGCTGATAGTGTCACTGGGTAGGTATATGAGGCAAATGTAGGGCCATACTCATGCCATATTCTGTGTCAAAGACATCGGCTGAATTTGGACGACGCATTAAGCAACTGGGGGGGGGGGAACAATCGTCAGTTGCATTGACTATCGTGTCATCCGAAGGCTGCCATAGTCAACTCAGTGCTGACCCTAATCCACACCACAGTTGATTATTTATTACCATGTTGTGTGGGGAGTACCCCCTAGATGAACAACTGTAAAGTTGATTATTACCCCACCATTGACTATCGTGTTGTCCGAATTCAGCCCTATTGTCTGGAAACAGCATAGCATCAGTTGTTCTCCCTGCCCCTTATGCATGTGCAGGCCACCTGACCGGGATTACCCTAATTACACAGGACACGTCTTGGGTTGCCCGAACACGGCACGCAGTACAGGTGTAGGATGGGTGAAAACGTTCTACAACCCATGGCTTACATTGGGTGGGTGGAAATGCACTATGCCTGTGCTGCATGCTGGGTTCGGACGACACAACAACAGGAAGCACGGGTAATTGAGGTAATACTGGTGGCGTGGCCGGCACGTGGAGGGGCGGAAGAAACAACCAACACTGCATCGTTTCCCCCACTGATTGTCTGAAAAACCTATGTGATTTGCACACACAGATCAGTCGCCTCTCAGTACATCATACTTTTAAGTATGTGACCTGCATCAGCAGAATATCTGAAGATGCTGCAATATGCCCCATTTATGTTGGGCAGCCATAACCCACACTCTTTGATTTCTCCTTGTTTTTCAATCACCCATTTCTGCCCCTTTCCTTTCTCCTCTGTTCCCACCAGACCTCATTATCTTTTCCCCAAATACGTTCCCCATCAACAAGCATCCTTAACATCTCACTCCTAAAGGGTCTGCTTGCTGGTCTCTCTCTTTTGTAGCAGCTTTGGGAATTGTGGAATAAGAGAGAGGGATAGGAAGGGTGTTCTGTGCAGTTTAAAACATCCAAATTGTGCATTGGACATCACAAACAAGTATGAGAGGAAGTGCATGTCATCTGTGCACCCTGTTTCCCCTCTCACTGGTATCCATTCACACAGAGATCATTTCCCATTCATTTTATGGGATATTAGAAGCTGATGAAAGGATTGTCAAGACATTGTAAAAATAAATTTAGGCTGCAATCCTACACACACTTACCTGTGAGCAAGTCAGTGGGGCTTGCTTCTGAGTAGCCATGTATAAGGGTTGTGTCCAATGTTAGTTTAAGGTAAGTCCCATTTATTTCAATGAGTCTCCTTTAAGTAGGACATTGATTGTAACCCTGGAATAGCACTGTTTTTCTTTAATGGGAACAATCTGTTTGAGGGGCCACCTTAAGGTGAGCTACACACCCCTCCCCCAGCACTTGCTTTAAGTTTATCCCTTTCAATATGGCTGTGCATGTCTAAACCTTCACTCCTTCTTTTCCTGCAAGGGAAACCTCACCTGAGCATGAATCAGTGTTGATCTAGGAAGTTTCATACCCTCCAACTCGAATTTCTTCTGTTTACTGGGCCATTTGCTCAGGGTGCTTCCAGACAGAGGACTCCTAATGCTAACAATCAAAAGGCAATCTGCAGCTATTGTGTCTTTAATTGTTCTTTGTGGCAAGAAAAATAATGAAGCAGCGTTGGGAAAACAAAGGAGGGTTGCAAATGGAAGACCACATCTGTATGCCTTGTAAAATTGCCGAATGAGTCAGGGCAGTTGCAACATAAAACCACCCTGTGATTTGATAATGAAGAGTGGTATGTAAATATTTAAAATAAATTACTCCAAGTTATCCCCAATTACACACTTAATTGCATTTCCTTCTTGGCTTGTTGCAAGTGGTTCTAGTGCAGCATTCCCCAACCAGGACCTCTCCAAAAGTTTCAAACTTTAATCCCCATCAGCCCCAGTCAGCATAGCCAATGGCCAGGAATGCTGGAAGCTGTGGTCCAAAATATCTGGAGGGCACCAGGTTGGGAAAGGCTGCTTGAGTGAATTATTTTCGTCCAAATAATTGGTGTTCTTGTCTCACTATCCTTACCTGTAGGCCAGCTGTATGGAGATGTTCTCTACTTCTACACCGAATACCGTGATGGCTTCAGCCACAGTGAGATGTGGCACCCAATCTACTTCTGGTTTTATTTTGTCTTCATGAATGCTTTGTGGATTGTCATTCCCTTTGTCCTCATCTTAGATGCCTGGAAGCATCTTAGTGCTTCCCAGAGGATAATGGATGCCGGCAAGTTCAAAAAACACTGATCCCTACACAGTGAATCAGAATGGACGATCATTCCTGCCGTTGTAGCCATTCAGGGTCTGGTTAGCCACTTCCTGCTCCTTTGTCTAGGTCCGTCTCAACTGTAATCCCTTCAACTCCACTAGGTGCTGTCAGGGGTTCCCCCCTCTTCTGACTTTAAATAGAACAAATTGTAGGGAAACATTATAACCTATGGCGGCAATTCTCCACTCTTAAGAGTTTATAGCTCAAAGATTAAAGTTGCAATTCTGTCTGCACTTACCTGGGACTGAGCGTCTTTGAATCCAGGTTTTACTTCTGAGTAAATGTGCATAGGGCCAGGCTAACTGTGTAAGACAGTGTTCACAATGTATTAACCAGATCAGTGCTATGGAGAACAGTATATGAGGCTCTGTCTCCCTTCTAGACCTGAGGCTATGACCTTTTGCTACAAGAAGGGGCCGCATGTTCTAACATTCATAGCACTGTTTTGTTTAAACACAGAGCTGCACTATGGAGGCTGCACAGGGGGCATTCTGTCTCTCTTCTAGTCTAAGATCAATGTGATCTTCAGCTAGGAGAAAGAACACAGGGCAGCATTATAGTGATTAAGAACATAGCTCTATCCCTATGCCAGTGGAGAGAGCTGGTCACCTTGTGGCCTTTTACCTAAGGCAAGTGGCCAGTGATGAGGCAAAGGTTATCCAATAGCTGAACTGAGTAGATGCTACTCACTAATGGAAATGCATTCAGATGGACCAAAAGAGAAGCACATCTGGGTTCTACTCCCAAGGAACTGTTGGGGATTGGGTGGTAGCGGTGTACTGGAGACATATAGCATGGAAAGCCTTTGACTTTGTTTTGATGGGCTTCTTTTTTTCCCTCTCTGCAATTTCCAATTCATTCTTTCAAGCTCTTTTGGGATTCAGACATCCAGCTGTGCCTGTAGCACAAAAGCTGCCATAAAGAAAATAACCAGGACTGTATCTGAATACCTTCGAAGCTGCAATCTGCTTCATGCCTTTTGAACAGATGTTTTTGTAAAAAGTGATCCAGCTCATCCCCGTAACCCAGCTTCCACACAGTTCCAAACAAATGACTTGAATACCTTTCATATGCTGCTGAGCTCACGTGTTTGTAAATTGAGATGTGGCAAATTTTTAAATAAATGATACCCTCCTACACATTGTCGAAACTTTGATGTGTGCATGTTGGGCAGGGAAACATCTAAGAAGCCAAGAGACAACCTGTATTTGATAGAAATCTTCACCCCAGATTCCATAGTATGGTTCATTTCCCTTAAAAGTTGCTTTAAATCAGGGGTGGGCAACTTATGGCCCCTCAAGTTCTTTTGGCCAACTCCCATCAGCCATAGCCAGCATAGTCAATGATGATGGATGATGGAAGTTGTAGGCCAAAAATCTGAAGGGCCACAAGTTGCCCACCCTTGCCTTAGAATGTGGAATCCTTTGAAAAATGTAACCAGGCTCTTGTTCTGTTGTTTAAATTCTTGGTATGACCACCAGTCTGAGGCTCTGCCATACATCTAATGTTTATATGAAACACGCACAGGGAAGTGCTCCGTTTATAAAATTGGTTTACAAATGGGGCAATTTGCTATAGTAAATGCTTAAAGTTATATAATTGAAAATAGAAAATGAGTGAAAAAAATCAAGTTTTTGACAATGTGGAAATAATCTCCCAGCCCAACATAGAGCTTTCATGGGTGGGAGAGGCCTATCTTCGTCATTATAACTATTTGTTTACATTTTTCTCAAACCATGTCTCAGTGGTAGAGCACCTGCTTTGCATGCAGAAGGTCCCAGGTTCAATCCCTAGCATCTCAGGGCTGGAAAAACACCTGCCTGAAACCCTGGAGAGCCGTTGCCAGTCAGTGTCAACACTACTGGCTAGATGGATCAAAAGTCTGATTCAGGATAAGGCAGCCTCCTGTGTAACCTACTGCATAGTGTTATTCTTTCAGCAACCTTGTGAGGCAGTTATCTGAATATACTAAAAGCAAGTCTTGTGGTACTTCAACTATCACATTTAGGGTGCAACCCCATGCTTGTTTAGACAAATTATGGCCTACAGTTCCCAGCATTCCCCAGCCGGTAGAGTTGGCTGGGGAATGCTGGGAATTGTAGGATTCCACCCCGTCTAAACATGCATTGGATTGTGCCCTTAAAGTGCAATCTTATGCCTGTCCGCTCAGAAGTAAATCACATTGCGTTCAGTAACTCGGGGGCACTTTCCCGATTCTTTTACTTAAAAGGGGGTAAATTTGTGCCAGCTGTTATCAGTGTATATAAGGCGAAACTGGTTTCACAGATCTGGGGGCCCTGTCTGGTTTCCATTGTCAAAGGATTCCTTTGAGGGCATCCAGTCTCTATTCCTAAGGCTAATATTGGGTGCCCCAAGGTGTGTGTCTGGCCCCGCACTTAACCTGGAGGCTGGTCTAAGATCTCTGAAATGCCTAGCTTGGAACCTCACTCTACAATTCTGGCTCCACCAGTATCACGCCCTTACCCCTAACTGTCTGGCATCCCAGGTTTTGATGGATTCTTTTGAATCCCCCTGGACCAAAGCGATGGTCCGGAGGGTCACCACGCTCGGGCTTTCCCTCCCTCATCTATTTTTTTTAGACCTGGGACGTGCCAAACGGATTATCAAACAGAGATTGGTCGATATAGATCTCCAGGAGCTTTGGGGAGCTGCCCAAGGCCCATGCGACGCTGGGTCTGCCAGATTACGCTGGTAAAGGTGAAATGGCGTACCTGGAATTACTAACTGTCCCAAAGTACAGGAAAGCATTCACTTTGGCTAGGTTCAACGCTCTGCCCTCCAAATTGCTCGAGGGAAGATATAAAAAAAAATACCAGTGCAAAATAGATGCTGCTTGTGTAATAATACCGAAGTTGAGTCAATTGTACATGTCCTATTTTGCTGTAACTTCTATAACGAGATCAGAAATGTTTTACTACAACCAATTACACAAGGTCTCCCCGGTCGCTCTATGGAGTCTATGACGATTAGTCTCCTACAGGGCAATAATAAATATGTCACTATACAAGTATCAAAATTTCTCTACCTTGCTATCTGTTGCAGAGCCCAAATGGCTGTTTGACTGCAATCTTTTCCAATAAGATAGGTACACTGATATGTATACTGTATACTGATTAATCAGCATGTTTTACCTTGGAGCATGGTCTGTTGACTGTCAATAAAGATCCTTGTTGTTGTTCAGTAACTCTTAATACATTCAGAAGGTAGCCATGTTAGCTTGTTGCAGCAAAAACAGCTGTGGCACCTTACACTGCAATCGCTTTACCCAGGTAAGTGGGTAAAGGATTGCACTGTTAGGTGCCACAAACTAGCTAACAACAAGCTAACACAGCTACCCTTCTGAATGTATTAGAGTTACACCTCATCACATACACCCCACTATTTTATCTGTTCCTGGTACAAAACTCCCTTATTTCTATGAGGTTTTTTTTTGGGGGGGGGCTTTTAAAAGTAGCATTAGTCTGCACAGATGTGCACTTGGTTCCCTTCCTTGCCCTGACCGCATCTCCCCTTGCTGCTTTGTGATATCAGACCGTCGCCTTCCGCCACGTGGAGCTCCTAAGTCAGAGGCTTCAAGCACGCCTCGATAAACAGGCTATTGTGACGTCACCGGCACGGCCTGGCCTCCCCTCCCCATGGGCTTGGATCAAGGGGACCAAGATCCAATGCACCTTTAAAACATTTCCGGTTCCGAATTGAACGTGCGGGACGACCACTCTAAAATGAAACGAGGAAAGCCGCAGGAGACGTTTGGCTACAGAGCTGTATCCCCTAGGTGTACTAGGCTATCGCCCCGCACGGCTCCTCGTTCAAATCGAAGCCGGAAGTAGCGGCTCTGTGTATTTCTTGCTTTTTCTATCTCTATGGCTTGGACCCTCATTCCCCACCCAATCTAATAGGGCTCTGGCATGACCCGGATGCTGCTGCTTCTGTTTCAAATAATACATAATTTGGAATTTTTGACTGTAATTCCGACACGGAGACGAGTGGCTGTTTCACCAACTTGGGCATCTGTTCACTATGGATAAAAAATATTCATGTCCTATGGCTGATTTCCGCTTGACCCGGATGTTGATTATTATCTTTTTGTAAAAAAACCTGACAACCTTTTCCTGATTGGTCGGCCCTTCCGTCATCTTTTTGCCTTTTGTTCCCTGTGAGGACCAGTCCCGTTCAATCCCAGATGTCGCGCGGAGGCGGTTGTTTTTCGCCCCCTGCGCGAGCAATGCTTTAACTAACGGTTTTTCGCTCGGCAGCTTTAAGCGTCCGTGTGATGACGTCAGTACCGGAGGCGACGCGGCGAAGAAGGCGGAAGTAGCGGGCGGGGCCATAGGATGGAAGTGGGGCCTCCCTTCCTCGCGAGGCGCAGTGAACTGAAGCGGTGACGGCGCCCCCCTCCTCCTCCGCCGCCGCCGGGGCGGGTGACGTGGAGGGGGCGGGGGCTGTAACGGCCCTGGCGCGAGGCGCCTCCGCCCCAGAGCAAAGGTGGAGGGGTCGGGATGGCGGCGGCGGCGACGACGCCGGGAGGAGGAGCAGCAGCAGCATCTCCGGGAGGGGGCGCGGCCGGGGCTGGACCAGGGATGCAAGAAGAGGAGGAACACGAAGTGGTTCGTGTGCGGGTCAAGGTGAGCGATCCTGAGGTGAAGGGGTCAAAGGTCAGAGGTGTCAAGGCTCGGGGAGAGAGAGAGAGAGAGAGGAAGGGGTCAAAGTTCAAGGGTGGGTGTCTGGTGAAATTACATTCAGAGGTGGGAAGGGGTGAAGGAGGAGCCCTCAGGATGGAAGTGATGTCATAGGGACCATAAAGAGCCTCACCTATGTCTCTGTGTTGTACTGGCTGTACCAAGGGGTGGGTAACGTGGACGTGGTGGTGCTTGGCTTGAATTGGGTTAGTGCCGTGTGATGGAGGCTCAAATAGGGCTTTATCCGTGTCAGGATGAATAGAGGCAAGTGGCAGACAAGTCTGCACAGCCTAGTATCAGCCTAGTGGCGAGCATGGATCAATGGTGGAATGGTTGTACATCACCAGATGTTCAGGGTTCATCGTGCCATTGCAACCTGAGGTATGTTGTGCTTAGATGACTGCTTTTGAGGATATTCGTCTTTGAAAATGCCTTGTGTGTTGTGAAATGTTAGTGTGAGTTGAGCCTCCTTCAAGCTGGTTTGCAGTCCAATTTGATCAGATAGGGCTCCTGGAAAAGTGGGAGGAAGGAAAGCAATGGGATGTGCTCCAAGAGATAAGGTTGCTCAGTCCTCAACAACTTATCAAAGCAAAAATTATGATACAGAATAGCTGGCTGTGAAATTGGCCAGGTGGTAGATATGTGAAATGAACAGGTGGTAGGCAGGCAATATTTTTGATTTCCATTACATTTTCAAAGCAGCCTTCCAAGATGTTGTGGTTAGAACATTGTCCATGCACACAGGAAGCCGCAGGTTCAAATTTCAATTCAGGCCATGGAACTTACTGGTCCTACATGAGTCAGTGATTCAGTTCAGACATCATACAAATTATGATTTGTGCTAAGTATACTTTAGCAGCAAAACTGGTTTGAGATTTCAAATGGGCAATAGGAAAATCCTTCTTGTCTGCATTTATGTTCCAGCACTCAGCTTCATAAGTTTATATGTTCCTAAGTTCATTCCCATCTTTGTAGTGCATCAAACTCTGCTTGTTGTGAGGCTAAAATATTGGCATAACTTCCTTATTGCAAGGATGTGGATACAAATTAATAAGTTAATTGCAGCTGTTATTAGTTAGAGGTAGGGAACTGAGATGTGTACGGAGAGATTAATTTGTCCACAGCCTTGAGTGGGAATGCAAACTCTTACTTCCTAGATTTGTAGTCAACTTTCCATTGGTTGGATCATGTTGGCACATGAATTGCTTTAATCTATTTTGGCGATCAGAATAAGACATCCTGTGTTTGATGAGGAATTAAAAAGCAGATCTTATTTTTGTAAATCACCTGGTTTAGTGGATGAATTTACCAATAGCATGAATTCTCCATGTTTTATTTTCTCATATTAGCTAGAGTCTTATTACGAGCAGGGACCATCAGTTCTTCCTGTGCTACACTGATGGATTCTAATAATATAGTTCATAACTATATTGTCAACAATGTAATATTGACAGATCCAAGCACTCTGATATGAGACTGATTTTCTGAATCCATTTCAGTCAGGGTTCAGGCCTGATTTTGGTACTGAGACTGCCTTGGTCGCCCTGTATGATGATCTGTGTCTGTGTCCCTGTTGATACTCTTAATTAGGAGTTGGGGCACTACTTTGCACACATTCCACTCCTACCTGGATGGTCATTTCCAGAGGGTGATGCTTGGGAGATATTGTACAGCTCCATGGCACTTTCAGTGTGGAGTGTAATAATGATGATGAGTGAATGAATACATAAGTTCATAACAACAGAATTCCCATTAAAATATGTTTCAGCAAATTGTAAATTTTAAGTCCTTGGGGGAAAATCTTTAAATTAGTTGTTGCTAGGCTTCACCTCTCCACTCTTCTAGTGGGAAAAGCAAATCCTTATAAACCAACTTTTGAAAAACAAAATTACTCACACAGGAAGTTTACCATAAGTGCGAAAACAGTTTTTTACAAATTCCATATAACCAAAGAGTTTCTAGAACATCTTCAGAAATCCCAAGGAGGAAATGATGCCCTAATTACTCTGATTTATGTCAGCAGTATACTCCCTTTCAGCCAGCTAGTACATATCTTTACAACAACACTATTCATGTCTGGAAAAAAACATTCTGTGTAACTTGTGCTGTCTGTTTACACAAATGCAGATAAGTCATATTTTCCATTAAATTTCTTAGGAGCTACAGATTTCAAGATAAAGATCCAAAACCCCTCTTGATGACACAATAATAAATGTGAATCCAGTCGTTTGTATTTCGATATGTGTACTTGTTTAATTGATAAAAAATCTCAATTCCTCCAGTGAATGATTATATTCTATGAAAGGTGGTGTTAACAAACCTTTAAACACCCTCGTTCTTGATTTGAGAGCAGTGCTGTCCTATATGAGAGTATATTTTATTACCCTAGGGACACCAACCGTACATTGCACGGCTGGGCAATGAGTATAAAATGTGCCTTGAGGGAGTATTGCACAGATCAATAGATTATAGATGAACAGAGAGTTTTGGTTGATTTTCATAAGCTAAATAGAAAATGGGGTCTTGTAAGTTTTGGTTTATCAAGGCGTCATTGTTTCAAGAAGTATTTTTTTTTCTGTAGAAGAGATCAGTTCCAGCCCAGTAAGAAACTTTGTATAGTGCTGGTGTGGGCAACTTGTGGTCCTCTAAATATTTTGGAGAGTATCTAGCCTGCTCCCAACAAGGAATACCCTGTTTAGATGCACTGTGTATAGTTCATGGACAGTAATACCTCTGTAGATTATATTTGGGCAAATATTTCTTCTCACAACTTTTTAAAAATCAGGAATCTTGATTTTTAACCACCTTGAGTGCCATTTTCTGGTAGAAAAGCAGGGTACAAATCAAATAAATAAGTAAATACTAGTCAATGGTATTACTCTGGCAATCTAATTGAAACATATGTTGGAGTAATTCCATCTGAAGTAAATGGCACTTGTCTCCCAATAAAGCATGCTTAGGATGGCAGCTAGCTGCATGCCTTCCTTCCTTGGAAATATGCGAATTGATTTGTTGGGATTTCCTTTTTTTAATTTATTATAAACACACAAAACCACAAAAACATCAACACATCAACTACATACTAAAAGAGGACCGTATACAGAGTTGAGGTGGTTTCAGGATTTCCCCCCTGCAGAGATATGTAACCATCTTTGTTCTTGTCACTAAACAACCAATTCCCCCCTTCCTTTATCTTATCCCTTCTCAGTCGTTGAATAGCAGATAAACAAATCAATTTTTTCTTGTCCCTTCAGATAGTCTATAAGAGGTTTCCATTCAGTCCTAAAACCAGATGTTGACTTTTGCCTTATAATTGACGTGAGTTTCGCCATCTCTGCCAGCTCCGTAACTTTCAAAATCCATTCATCCATTGTAGGTAGCGCTGGACCTTTCCATTTTAGTGCATATAGCAGTCTCGCTGCTGCCGTCATATGTAAAAATAAAGTCCCACAATTCTTTTTCATCCGACTATACATTAGTCCCAAAAGAAAATATTCTGACTTCAGTTGTATATTAATCTATGGGATTTCCAAGGAAAAATGCTTAGGGCTGTGCTGCTAATTTTTCACTTGCGGACCAGTGTTCTGACTTATGTCGAGGTCCAGGTTCACATGCAACAGTAACCCAGTTTTTTCTAAAACCCTGGATTACTGTTTATTATTTAGGTCGTTTAAAGCAAAAAGGGATTGTGAGGCGCTCCAAAAAGATATCTCCAAACTGGGAGAATGGGCATCCATCCAGATGGCAAATGCAGTTCAATGTAAGCAAGTGTAAAGTGATGCACCTTGGAGCAAAAAATCCTAACTTCAGGTATAACCTGATGGGATTTGAGCTCGTGGTGTCCAGCCAAGAAAGAGATCTCAGGGTTGTTTTGGACAGCTCGATGAAAATGTCAACCCAGTGTGCGACTGCTGTAAAAAAAAGGTAAACTCCATGTTACACATAATTAGAAAAGGAATTGAGACTAAAACTGCCAATATCATACTGCCTTTTTACAAATCTATGGTGCGACCACACTTGGAGTATTGTGTACAGTTCTGTTCATCATACTTATAAAAAGATACTGTAGCACTGGAAAAAGGGCAAAAAAGGGCAACTGAAATGATCAAGGGACTGGAGAATTTCCCCTATGAGGGAAGGTTACAACAGCTTGGATTGTTTAGCTTGGGAAAAAGGAGGGTAAAGGGAGACATGATAGAGGTGTACAAAATTATGCGTGGTGTGAAGAATGTGGACAGGGACATATTTCTCTCCCTCATGATATTAGAACCCAGGGTCATCCCATGAAGCTGATTGGTGGGAGATTCAGGACAAATAAGAGGAAATACTTCTTCATACAGCACATAGTTAAACTATGGAATTTGCTGCCACAAGGTGTAGTGATGGTCACCAATATGGATAGCTTTAAAACGGGATTAGATAAATTCCTGGAGGAGAAGGCAATCAATGGCTACTAGTCCTGATAGCTATGTGCTACCTCCAGTAGCAGAGGCAATAAACCTATGTACACCAGTTGCTGTGGAACATGGGTGGAAGGGTGCTGTTGCACCTGTGTCCTGCTTCTGGATTCCTGGTCAACAGATGGTTGGCCACTGTGTGAACAGAGTGCTGGACTAGATAGCCCCTTGGTCTGATCTAGCAGGGCTTTTCTTATGTTCTTAATGTGAGCAAGCTTGGGCTGATTGCTCCTACTTGGCTCCTGCTGCCACAGAAGAGGCTAAACAACCCAGAGATTGGCTGCATTTGGACAACACACTAAGCAACTGGTGTGTGTGTGTGGGAAACAATAATCAGTTGTGTTGCTTATTGTGTTGTGTGGAGGGTAACACGCTGCTCACGAACTACTGACGGTATGCTATTCCGCCCAAATAAGCAACTGAGAGAAACAACTGGCTTGCAAGTTGTTTAACTCGAAGCCAGTTGTTTAAAGTGTTGTGTGGAGGGGTGAGTGTGTTAATGGTGTGTGGTGAGTGGATTAAAACACAAGCCCATAGAGGCAGGCGGCAAGAGTGACCAAAGCGGCAGCTGCCACTCTTCTAGAACTGGTGCAACTTGCAGAGGCTGCTGGGATAGAACTGGGAGGACTGAGGAAGGAGGGAGGGTGGGGAGAGGGGCAGGGACTGTGTCAGTCAAATGCTGGGTTGACTATTAGTCCACTCAACGCCAGCCCCAACCACCCACAGTTGTGTAGGAATATGTTGTGCGGGGAGTACCCACAAAATAACCAACTGTGAGTTGGCTACTCAACCCACCATTGGCTCAATTCGGACGACACGATAATCAATGGTGGGGTAATAATCAACTTTACAGTTGTTCATCTAGGGGGTACTCCCCACACAACATGGTAATAAATAATCAACTTTGGTGTGGATTAGGATCAGCACTGAGTTGACTATGGCAGCATTCGGATAACACGATAGTCAAAACAACTGACGATTGTTTCCCCCACACCAGTTGTTTATTGTGTCATCCGAATTGAGCCATTGACTAATGTGTTGTCCGAATGCAGCCATTCTCTGTCCCTGGGTTGTTTAATGTGAAGTCTGAACTCGGAACTCTGTCTTTCTCTCCCCTGAAAAATGAGAGTTGGAACCCAGGGTTTATTCTTTCATTCCAATTCTGGCTTGTTGTGGGAGAGACAAGCCAGAATTCTGGATTCAGACCTCTCTTTAAACAATCCAGGATGGAGTGTCCCTGGATTGTTTAGCTCCTCACAATGGCAAGAGCAATCAAGCCATGTGAACAGGCACATTGGCTCTTTCATGGTAACACAGGGGTTTAAAAACCCCTAGTTTACTGCTGTGTGCAAACTGGGCCAATATCACTGATGTGGCTATAAGGTTGCAATAAATGTAATAATCTGGGCCATATTCTAGATTGCATTAAAATCTGCTGACTGCTCTTATGTGAAGAGACCACATTCCAAATCAAAGTAGCCAAAAGCAATTGTGCATCCTTTAGACTCCATCCTGTGTTGAAGAGTTATTGCTAATCCTGAAACTATGTATGAGGGGGACAGTAGCTAACACGGTTTCATATATTTGAGGCCACATATTTGGCCTCCAATATTCATGGTGATGAGAAATGCAGAGAGCTGAATCTTCTATTGATCAGTCCTAGATTTAGTCAGTGCAGCTTGCTGCTTATGTCCATAACAATAGCTATCCCTCTTCTTCAGAAAGTGTGTGTGTGTGTGTGTGTGTAGAAATACCAACCACTTAGCATGGTTCAGCTTCATTGATGTAAATGGAATTGCATCAATTTATGGTCATAATCCCCTTTGTGTATTAATACAGTGGTAGCAGAACCATTAGTTATTCCCTCGTCCTAAGTTAAGTAACACAGAATGAATTTTATTTAACTACAGGGAAAACACTTCCAGGGGCAAGATCTTTTTGTTGGTCCGTAAAACAGCAGGCATGTATATTTGCAACATAAATTGGATTTAAAGGGTTGTTTTTGATGTGGGCAGTATGACCCCTGAGTCTCATTATCCACTGTGGTAGAAAAGCAGAGTTGGGCAGGAAGAGGTTTGGATCTCCACTATTGCATTTTGGCAAGAAAAAAAAATGAAGATATGAGTGTGGAACAGGTTTTTGTGTCTGTTCTCCCTAAGAACTGCTGGGTCTCTTCACAGTTTCCAGGTTATGGGGACTGCCTGGCTAGGCTTGGTTCTTTGGTCCTACTCATTTCCTGTAATCTTTGCAGAAATGTGAAGGCTTCTTGCAGCCCGAATTCCGCACTTTCGCTGTGGATCCACAGATCACCTCGCTGGACGTGTTGCAGCACATCCTTATCAGGGCCTTTGACCTCAATGGGTGAGTCCTGGGAACAGACTGGGGTGTGAGTGAGGGGAGGATGGGAATGGACAGTCTTGGTTTTCAGCTGCAATGCTACTTTTCCGCTAAATTGAAAGCCAAACCTGAGGCAAGTGGGGCTGAAAACTGAGGCTACTGTTGTCCGGAAGGGGAGTGCCAACTGATGGGATGTGAATAAAAGGGAGATGAGGACAAGGTAACTTTCATTCTTTTCCTGCACCAAAAGAAAATCCATGTAGGCTTCATGCAGCAAAAAAGGTGTCCCATTTAAGTGAAGGGAAACAATATGTCTTTCTACCCACCACAGGAAGAAGAATTTTGCCATCAGCTACCTGGGCCGAGATAAGCAGGGCCAAGAAACATATTTGTCACTGATGTCAGACTGGGATCTAGGCATGGCTTTTGCTGGAGCCTCCAAGCCTTACTTGCAGCTCAAGATAGACATCAAGCCGTCAGAGGATAGTGAGTAAGCTATATTCCTCTACCTTGAACAAGAGAGCTGTGATTCCTGGTTCCGGCCCTTGCACCCCTTGTTCCGACCGCACACATTCCCAAATCCTCACCTGGCTACTGTTGCTGTTCAGACAATTCAGTTGCCCTATCTCCTCCACCAGTATTGCTTTTTGTTGTGGAGATGTTGGCTGGTTGTTGCTGTAAAAAAGGGAAGGTATGAGTCACTTAATGTTGACTTAGATACAACATGAAGCATAGTCTTACTGGAGCTTTGCAGAAAAAAAAAATCAAAGGCCTGAAGAAGAGCAATTGACTGTGGGGACCCCCCCCCCCCCCCCGCATACATTCCTTCCATTTCTGGTTGTTGTCGATTACGTGGCTTACTCTAGAGCTGCTTGCTACAGAGACGTACAGCACAGTTTGATCATGACTTTCCTCTGCTTGTGGCATGCAGACTTGTGGATTCCGTGATTGTAACACACAGATGTAGAGTTTTGGTACTGAATGTAGAATTCAGCCTCATGTAACTCAGTAAAGACACGTTTCTAGGTCTTTAGACTGCGTATATATGCTTGAAAATATTGGTGATGATTTCCAGTGGTCATTCCTCTGGCTATCTTAGTCCCTTCTCAGCAGAAGCAGAATCAATGCAAAATAAACAATGCATGTAAATGAATAATTTGCGTGATTTACATAGATCGTGGGACTCACCTTCACTTGGTTCCCAACTTTTGGATTCTTTTTGAAGTGGAGTTAATTGGGATGTATGCAGCCTTGATTCTGTTGTTTATGCCCTTTTTGTAGTACTGCTCAGGTGGGATTTGGCCTTCTGAAATCATGGATGTGGGGGTGAGGGAATGGTACATCCCGGGCTTGAGGAGTTGTCTCATCTTGCCATATTCTCTTAGGTCCCCTGCTAGAAGACTGGGACATCATCAGCCCCAAGGATGTAATCAGTACCGACATGCTACTGGTGGAAAAGCGGTCTCTGGCAGCAGCAGCCCTACCCTTCACCCAGTCTATCATCTCCCAGGTAGGCCTTAAGGGGATGTATCAGTTCTGCTAGCTAAGACTTTCAGGATGTGGCACTCCTTAACCAAATGAAATACTTAGCTCTTAAGATGGAAAGGGATAGAAGAAAGACACCATTGCCTTCCAGCCTACCATAAAAGATTGCATTTCTCTCCCTGTAGATTTAGAAAGACTAACTTCTCCTCCTAAGCTATTGTTACTAATAGTTAGCCATAGCAGTAGGCCTATTCAGTCAACACACTAAGCCATGGTTAGGCCAAGAACCCCTTTGCAGCAAATGTTAGTGAGTGTGTTTAAATCATAGTTATGTAACCACCATGATTAGGAACGGTTCATATGACATGCTAAGTCACGGTTTACACGATACACTAAGCCATAATGTTTAGCTCAAAATGCTTAAACACTGTGGCTTAGCCTGTCGTCTGAACGGGGTCAGTGGCTCTGAAGCCATGATGTAACCACTGGGAAAGGTTGTTTGATCTCTTACCTTCCTGCTTTAAGTACAGGTTGCTTGTTGATTTCATCTTTCCTTTTTTTCTCTTGCCAGGTGGGCCGGACACTGTCAAAGGTCCAACAGGCACTCAGCTGGTCCTATGGAGAGGACGTCAAACCTTTCAAGCCTCCGCTGAGCGACTCAGAATTCCACACCTACCTGAACCATGAAGGGCAGCTGATGAGGTCTGCAGTACTGCGTCTCCAAATCTTCCATGGTGGAGTTGAGCCCTCACTGCGCAAGGTGAGAGTGGGCATTCTGGGAGTCAGTGATCTGTCTTTGAGGGATGGGCGTGTCACTTAGTGGGCAAGAGCAAGGCTTTTTTTCCTTCGCTCCCACTCTGAAGCTGTAGTATCTTGGCCTTCCTAAGTAATGGTGGAGTCATACCAGGCAGTAGGGCTGGAGCATTGAACCACTTTCAGCCTGGTGCTGAATTCAATTTTGGAGAAGCATATCAGTGGAGGATCGGGCCAAAAATGCCGGCATATTTTAGGTCAAAGCTCTTCCTGCCAGTAAGTAAGCCTTAGGAGAGGCATTTCCCCCTTTTAAAATGGGACCTAAACGGCACAAAACTGGGTGAATTCCCAAACAATCAGTGGTTGGTGGAAAAGGGATGGAGGCCAAGGGCCAAGGAAGGGGGTGTGGCCATCTGGTGGGCCCCCAGAGGGCCAGATCTGGCCTGTGGGTTGGAGGTTCAACACCTCTGCAGTAGGGGCTCTGAGAGACAGGGCTTATTCCTGTAGCTCATCCTTCAGCTTGTAACTGTTGGTGTGGAAAGCCGCTTCCAGCACTGAGTCATTCTTGTCCCCTGCAGGTGGTTTGGAGATACTTGTTAAATGTCTATCCTGATGGGTTAACTGGTCAGGAGCGGATGGATTACATGAAGCAGAAGACACGCGAGTATGAGCAGCTGAAGGGGGAATGGGAAGCCCGGGCCAGCCCCGAGGACCTGGATTTCATCCGCAGCAACGTCCTGAAGGACGTTCTGCGAACAGATCGCACTCATCCCTACTATGCTGGCTCGGATGATAATCCCCATCTGACAGCCCTGCATGACCTGCTGACCACCTATGCTGTGACACACCCACAGATCTCCTATTGCCAGGGCATGAGTGACATCGCCTCCCCCATTCTGGCTGTAATGGACAACGAGGCCCATGCCTTCATCTGCTTCTGCGGCATCATGAAACGCCTGGAGGGCAATTTCCAGGTGGACGGGGAAGTCATGTCCGTTAAGTTCTCCCATCTCAAGCTTCTCCTCCGCCACTCAGATCCAGAGTTCTACTCCTACCTCCTTTCCCGCGGCGCTGATGACCTCTTCTTCTGCTATCGTTGGCTGCTGCTGGAGCTCAAGCGCGAGTTTGCTTTTGAGGATGCCTTGCGCATGCTGGAGGTCACCTGGAGCTCTTTCCCTCCTGATCCTCCTGAGAAAGAAGTGGAATTGGTGGGCCCGCCGGCCAGGCCCGGGGACAGCAGCCAGCCTGTCCGAAGGAGACACATGTTACGGCCGGCTTGCAGTTTTGAGGCCGCTGGGGATCAGCCTTGCCCGGGGGCAGTTTCTGAGGAGAAGACGCTAGTGAAACAGTCTAGTTTTGGGGAGTTCAAGTATTACAGTACTCATAATGAGGACAGTTCGGAGGATGACCCATCGCCCAAATCCCAGCACTCGGTGGAGGAGGAGGAGGACTGCAGCAGTGAGCAGGATCCGTTGATCCAGATGGCTAACGTGGCCAAATCCTTCTCTGCTCCATCCCTCCGAGTCTTGACACCACCCTCTCGAGACTCGATCTCCTCCTCAACCAACGGCAATGAGGAAAGCCAGTCTGAGGAAGAAAAGGGGGACTCGGTGGTGAACAGCCCTTCTTCTCCCGCCCATGGGCCTGCTGCTCCTACTCCTCCTGGCGCAGTCAGCCTCCCACCCCCGCAGGAATTTGGCAAAGGCAACCCCTTCGTGCTCTTCCTGTGCCTCGCCATCCTCCTGGAGCATCGGGACCACATCATCAAGAACAGCATGGACTACAACGAGCTGGCCATGCATTTCGACCGCTTGGTCCGCCGGCACAACCTGAATAAGATCCTTCACCGCGCCAAGGCCCTCTTTGCCAACTACCTGCAGTCTGAAGTCTGGGACTCTGAGGAAGGGGATGAGGCAGCAGCTGAGTCTCCTGCCACATCGTGACACCCTTCCTCTTCTGACATGCGGGGACTGGTTCCCTGCTGCCTTTATGGTGCAAGCGCCAGTGTGGAAGGGTGTCCACTGAGTCATCCGACTGGTCTCTGCCCTTCAGCGAAGGTGGCCTGGAGCAGCAAAGTTGGATCGTTGCACTCAATACACCCTCTTGTGTCCAACGTACTGTGTTTTTAACTATCTCGTTTTGCAACGTACTCCTTAGCACAGGCATCCCATCTGTCTCCTGTGCCTCCCACCCTTCCAAGTGCTAATGATTTTCCTAGGAAGATCTCCTCTGGAGCAGCCAGGTTCTGCCCTTTCCCCCTCTCCTACTCAGTACTCCCCCTGCATTTCTCCCTCCATCTATCCGTCCACCCACTTTAGTTCTAGTGTCCTCCTAGAATGTTGGTTGCTAAGTGACCAAGATGGGTTTCTGACCCTTCTGGAACCTCTGAAGTCTTCTCTTCTGGGCGGGTTTGCCAACAGCATTTTTAATGCTGAATCCCGATGTGACTTTATTTCCTTCTTAGTGTGGCAGTTTCTGCATGGCGAAAGTCCTGCGCAATATGCCCCTTCTCAAAGATTGGCCTTTTATGTTGAGTTTAAATGTTTTGGCCCAAGTTTGTTTGTTTGTTTGTTAAAAAGCACTTTATTTTCTCTAGGTTTTTGTTTTGTTTTGTTCCTCTTCTAATAATGTTTTTCGGTTTTAGCTTGAAATCACTCTTTAAAAAAAAAAAAAGAACCCGCAGCCTTGAAAAAACACACTGGGTGTGTTTAAAAAACTCATTGGCCTTACCAGCTGATTTTAAGCCAAGCAGGTTCTCTTTTTAAACTGGGCCATCTCAAGGGTCTGTTATGAACTAACGATTCGAGGGGAGTCAGCGGTCTAGGCTAACGGTGATGGGGGAGAGTGAATGCAGTCTTGATGCCACAGTGCCCTTAGTAGATGCGCTCTTAGGCATGCCATAGCTTGTGTTTGGCTCTCACACTTCATTGCAACTAGCGATCTCCCCAGTTGATGCATTCTTCAAGATTTGCTTGCTATAGAACAGCCATGGTCTGGTCAAGGGAGATTCATTTTCAGTCACGCTAGCTGGCCTCCCTATTTAAATACAGATGCTTGGTCAGGTTGCCAGACTCTCAACAATGACTTCTCTATGCATTATTAGCTTGCAGCATTCTATATTAAATAGGTGGAGAGAACTCAAGCCTTTTCTAGTGTTACATGTTAAGCCAATATTGAATAATAGCACATAATAGTGTGTGCCAATTGGCCTCTTGATAGAAGGGAAAAAAAGTGTATTGACTCCTTCAATCCAAATTCTGGCTGTTTCTGGGTTAAACTGGGAACCAAACCACTTGTGACCGAGTATTAGAGCAGTTTGATTGCTGGAAATAAATACCTGCATTTACATGTTTGCCTTGGGACAAACTGGGTGAAAGATGCCCCAGAGGGGATGAAAACAAGGCTGTGTTGCATTGCACCCCTTCTTTCTAGGCCCAAAGTTGCTTCACTTGGGTGACTTTGTTTACCATTTTGACCAGTTGAGCAGAATGGGAAGATCCCTCAATATTCTGCTTGGAAGTATCGTCTGCTTGTTCAGATCCCAATATTTGACTTCAGCTCCCCCTATTAAATAATGTAATTCCTAGTTTCAGTGGCAAATTATTTTGAAACACTGGGAAAAGGAATCCTCTTCCCACTCCTTGGCATTAATGTTGAGGATGGCACTACATGCACTGTTCATTCTGTGTCTTCTCAACCCCCCAGAATCCTCCATAAACATACTTTGCTTGTAGTTGACTGTGTCTAAAATTCCCAGGCTGGAAGATTTTGAGGGAGGGGGAAAGGAGCTTTGAAAAGCATATATTGGAGAGTGCCTGTTAAGCTTCATCCCTTAATCACATCTTTTCCATCAAAGAAGCCTTTGTACTAGCCTGGCTTTTTTTAGTCCCTGCTGGCCAGCAGCAGAAACCAGCAGGGATCATATTGGGAGGCTTTCCATCAGCAGCAAGGTCTTGGAAGGGCATCTTCCCATGTTGATTGGCTCCCGGCTTTATTCCATAGTTCTATGAATTCTATAGCCAAACTCAATATAGTTAAGACAGAATCGAAGCACGACAAGTTTAAAATGCCTCCAGACAAAGAGGAATTGCCTCCAAAAGCATCTTTGCTAAATTTGTGGGGCGAGAGGACTAGATCCTACAATTTTTTAAAAAAACATTGAACCCATTCTTTTATGGAAATGTCCACTGGAAGGAGCTGCAGCTTAGTTTAAGCTAGGTGCTTTGTGGACACAGAATGAGGGAGTAATAAGAGCTGATCCATGTGATGATTTCCACAGGGATTTGCATCTGCCATGGTGAGTTTCTCATCTGCATCATTGTATGATCTGGGGTCTTCATGTTGTACTTATTTATTATAACCTACCTTTCCACAGGGCTCCACACTTCAGTCAGCTTCAGCAACGCTGCAGCTTCAGATACTGTCAGACCACTCATTACATTTCATCTATATCGCTATTGTTTGCCGTGGCAAGGGCAGGGAAGCTCACCGTGTAACGTGTCCAAGATGTGCTGTTGTGACAGCCGGAGAGGGGGTGTGGCAGAGAGGCTTGCCCTGGCGGTGTTGATCCAAGTGGCAACCATAACATTAAGAATGGTTTTTTATTATCTCTTTATTCCCTGTCAGCAAAGCTGATTGCTCACCTAGTAGAGAGCCTAGCTAGTAAAGAATGTTCCTAGCTGGTGAAGATTATGGGGGTGCGCGTTTCTCCTGGAGAAGACTCTTGCTAAAGTGTGAGACAGCATTTGTTCAGTGGACATTAAGGAGGTTCTCTCCTGCAGCACCCCACAGGCTCCCCAAGTCCACCCCAGAGGATCACCCAGCCCTCTGGAGCAGATCTGGGATACACGTGGGGGGTGGCTGCAGGTGGGAGGAGAAACTTGATCCTCCAGCAGTGTCTGTTCCATTGGCGGAAGGACACCATTGGATGCAATGAAATGTGTTGATCTTGATCCCTTTGCTGGCTGCAATATTTACACAGGCCCCAAACTAAAGGAGCCAGTGGTCTGCTGTCAGTCAGGCAGAGAGGGACGCATTATGATCGCTTTGCATGAGAACATGCTTAGAATGAAATGAAACTGGTTGAGGCTGGGATTTAAACCAGTGTGGTACCCTTGGGTTATGAGGGCAGGCCATGCGGCGAGACTAAACTGAGGGGCCCTTAACCAGGACTGATTGATTTATCTTCTCTAACCCTCTGGTCTTTGGTTGGTCTGGACTGACTTGAGACCAGGTTTGCCATCTGCTGCCCCACTGATCTGCTTGACTCAAAGCATCACTGAGAGGTGGCCATACGTTACACCTATTATAAATAACTGGAGCCCTTCTGCTGCTGCAGGATGCGAAGCCTGTCTTCTTCTGCGCGGCTTGGAGGAGGAAACATGCAACCCAACATGGAGTGTAGCATAGGAACCAAGCTCCTTTTCAGCCCCACCTTAAACTGATTTCTATCCCATTTTTCCTCCCACTGAACATTGCGGGATATTGAATATGGGCAGGAGAAGACCTCTCGGTGGGCAAACAAAGGCTGTAGGTTTGCTCAAAAGTCTAAGCTAACTTCCTAATTTGCAGGCGAGGGGCTGACATTGCCTACCTCATTGGACAAACAGGAAACCCCTTTGCAATATTATGGACAAGGCTGCCCAAGTAGAATAATGACTGGAAATACATCTGTTACATAGGCCCCATGTGTCTTAACTTTTAACAATAAGCTAATTTCAGACAAACACTTCAGCCTTCACACTGAGCTTGAGAAGGGTGGATCACAGACCCCCCTTGGTGGTTTGCTTCCTACATGGTGCTATTGGAGTCGCTGTGTCTCAGCCAGGTTCCCTGAGTTGTGTTTCACTTCCTAATAGCTCTTACTTAACAATCAGGATAGTTTCTTTTTAGTAGTTTCCCTCCATTTGAGGACAGGATGGGTTTGGCCTTCTACCTTTTCCCCACGCTCCATTCTGGGTTAAAACAGGGTCTGCCTCTTAGGTTGGAGACGTAGACAGCAGGTGGCCATACTAGAGCCATCACTGCAATTTATTTTATCCCATTGCTGTCTTTGGTCAAACCGATTTTTGCAATACTTCAAAAACATGCAAAATCTATTGCCCAGAGAGGATAGTGAGCAGATGAAATGAGTGTCTACACAAATAATGCCTCCAGCATCACCTCTTTTAGAACCACAGTTTGTCTCCAACTTTAGACAAGCTACCTTCTAGAGGTTTAAACCAGAAGTATCTTGATCCTCCAAATCTGCAAAGAACAAGCCTACATTACTCTAGGCCAACCTTCCCCAACCTGGTGCCCTACATATGTGTCGGACGGGCAACTCCCAGCAGCCCCCAGCCAGCCGTATCGGGGCTGGGGGTTGCTGGGAGTTGTAGTCCCATACATCTAGAGGGCACCACGTTGGGGAAGGCTGCTTCTAGGCTGATTGTCTTCCCCTAGCTGCCACACCCTTTTGTGATATTGCACATGAGGAACTGATTCAGTTCTCTGAAGCAAGCAAATAGTGGCTCTGAATGATATTGCAAAGGTGGCTAGTTCATGAGTGGGGAGAGAGAAAAGATGCTTCATTGGTGTTACCTGTAGCATTGGGGCATGCCTAGACATTACTTGCCTTGGGTGAATACCCCTTGCTACTCTTGCCTGCACCACCGCTCCTCCCTCTGTCTTCCCTTACTTCCATACCCTACTACTCACACCATCAACTAGCCTCTCCTGTCCCCATGGTGGGTGTCAGGCATATTGCTATGAGGCAGCTGCCCATGCCCCCCCCACCCCCCAGATATGAACTTAATCATGGGTTGTGGCTCACTGGGAAGTTCTTCTGCACAAGTCTCATTGAGATGAGCCGGATCTCTTTTGTGCTGCTCCTGTTGGTTTCAGTAAGTAATGGGTGTCCATTAGCAAGGATGGTGGTGATAGTGGAGAGGCACAGCCATAGCCTTGCTTCTAGGCATCCAGCAGTGGGGAGTTCTGCTTGACGTAGGTGAGTGATGCATTATCGGCTTGATCTTTATCTCTTCCGCCCTTCCCCATCGCACACCAATTTTCGAATTTCATGGTGCCTCACTACTTTCTCGATAGCTCTTAGGACTACACTGCGACAGGCACCAGCAGCTAAGCTGCAGCCTCTTGCTTAGGCTGACCCTATGAAAAGGAGGACAGGGCTCATGTAACTTTAACAGTTGTAGAGAAAAGGGAATTTCAACCAGAGTCATTTGTATGCAATTAGTTCCTGGTGATATTCCCTCTTCATCACCACAGTTAAAGGTGCAGGCACTATACTAGAGTGACCATATACAAAAGAAGGCAGGGCCCCTGCAACTTTAACTGTTGTGATGAAGAGAGAATTTCACCAGGAACTAATTGCATACAAATGACACTGGCTGAAATCCCCTTTTCTCTACAACTGTTAAAGTTACATGAGCCCTGTCCTCCTTTTCATAGGGTTAGCCTACCCTTGCTGTCGTTTTTCCTCATGTATGTGATGTGAGCTTCACGTATGATTCTCTCTTCAGAGCCCTCCTGCTGTACTTGCTGCTGACAGCCAAATTCTGTTGGATCTCCCACCTCATCTTCTCTGCCCCCTCCTTCCCGCCCAGAAACAAGACTTTCAACTTATCCAAACATTCTGTGTTATATTTATAACTGCATATTTATAACTCTGCCTTTGTATTATTTTTGTGCACTTATTTATTTTTACAAGCCTTTCTTTTTTAAAATCTGGTGCTTAATGTTTCCAGGCCGGGACTTGCAGACAACGCAAAGACTTTAAAGGAAGGCTGCGCGCGGCTTTGGGGACTGGTTGTGCCAGAATCCCGGTGCACGCACGTTTGGCTCAGTTTCCTTTTTTTGTAGAATTATTTGCTTCAGTTTACCATGAGCCCTGTATGGATGGTAAACTTGCTTGAAGAAGAGAAGCTGAAGAAATACCTTATTGAAAATAAGGTTCAAGTTGAAAAGTCAAGATATAGTGGTGTCCAATAAGGTGTGTAGCCAGAGGTGCAGAGGAATGAGGTGCTGTTAAGGGTTAGAGGACTGGAGGCACATCTGAATCATGGGCCACAATGCGTTGGGAAATCCTCCTGTCCCAGCCCCATTGAAATGAATAGGAGCACATAGGGCCCTTGCGTTCCATTCATTTCAAGGGGGTTTCCACAAGACAACATCCCAGTAAATTGTGTCCTCTGAATTAAGGAGAGGAAGGACGCTTTTTGCATTTTCTGCTGTAGGTACCAAAATACAGTGGGTTGGCCTTCTGAATAGCCCTGCTGTGTTTTTTTTAATTAATCCAGAGGCTTAAAAATATGTGTACATCTGCTGAAAAAAAATGGAAATCTCTGGGCTGCTTTATGGGCAGTCCAACCTTGTCAATCTTGAAGCCTTGTCACTTTGGAATTCAGCTAGGATCATGCCTCTGGGATGTGCTTGCTTTCTTCTTCTCCTGGGGTAAGTGGGTCAGCAATTAATAATTTCTAGCTGGCCCAAGTAGAAAAAAGTACCATAAAGGAGTAGCAATTAGGTGGGGTGGCAGGAACAAGGCTTTGGCCTTTAGAGTTCAGTCTCCCCCAAATCCTTCCTCTTGTTGGGAATTCATAGTGCTGCGTGCTTGAAGGGACCCCTCTCATTGAAACTGTTCTGACTCGTGTATGTAACTTCTTTCCAGTTTGACCCCTCTGACTGTATTATCATTAAACCAAAACGGCTTTCTTTCAGGCCTCGGGCACTTTTGTCTGTCCTTGTTTTAAAGCTTATGTGATAAAGGAATGAAAGTTTAAATAAAGTGGTGCTGCTTGTTGATTTGGCTCAAAGCTGTTTTGGCGGCATGTTCAGTTGTTACAGGGGAGTGCCTGGGCCTAAAGACAGGTAATGGTATCAGACACAAAAAGCAACAAACCAATTTCATTCTTAACTAGACTGGAGGATTACTGAGAGGAATTTAAAGGCTATGATTGATGATGGACTGTGTCACAATAATAAGGAACTGGAGACCAGTGTCATTAACTATGACACACTCTATGCAAGCTTAATTAAGCACCTACAGTTACGTAGGGAATCTTGCTTTGGGAGACAATAGCGCTCAATCCATTACTAGCAAAATATTGTGAATTTGTTTGGAATCTCGGCAGTAATGTTGAAGAAGATCATTGAGAACTGGAAAGGATTTAGAGGAAAACCATGAAGATTAAGTCCTAGAAGGTGCAATTTCTACACGGAAATGCAAATATAATTGGGAATATTAACAGAGGAAAGAAGATTAAAGGTGGCTGGGGCACACACACGACACTTTTTCAAGTATTTTTTTAAAAGAAGTCAGGAAAAAGATGCAGTATTTCACTAAAGCTTTGACCCAGGCAGTCTGCTCCTTGCAGAGCAGCTACTTCTGTTGCACAAAAACCTTGCCTTAAAAAAAGCTACACAAAAGATATCAAATTTATATCCAAAAAAAAAAAAAAATCTTTTCTGCAGGTGCAAGCTGTTTTGCATAGCTAATGGTTTCTTACTGCGCCTCATGTTGCATGGCCAGTTATGCTAACACTCATGAATCCGTGTGCTGAAAATGGCAGAGAGTTAATTTTGCTCATGGTCATCAGGCTTACAGTCCATGGTCCCCTGTTCTCTAATGAAGGAGTTGCTCATAGGAAGAGTTTCAATGGTGCTGAATATTCTCACTATCTCTGGACATGGCTCGATGTTCCATTCCCCCATCTTTTTTTTTTTAATTTAAAAATCCTACAAACATTGAAGAATTGCAAATCTCCTGCTTTCAGCATACTCATCATTTTAGTGGATCCAGCAATTAAGACAAAAACATCTATGAAGCTAGCAGCAGGGTTGTGGGGACTCTTTATTTATTTACAATATTTCTATACCGCTCAATACCTAAAAAAAAGCTATTCTAGAGTGCTGCACATAGGTATAAACAGTAAAAAAGAAAGATTAAAAAACAAATTAAAATTGTTCAATTTAAAATAAAGGACCAGAAAAAAGTGGCTAGTCAGTTGAGAAAAGCTCCTCAAAATAGAGTTGTTTTCAGGAGGTGCCGGAAGCAGCCTAGTGTTGGCGCCTGCCTGACTTCTAGGGGCAGGGAGTTCCATAGAGAAGGGGTCACCACACTAAAGACTTTCCTGGTGGATTCCAATCAGGCCATAGGTCCATGTGGAACCACCAGGAGCATGCCCGCCAATGATTATTGAACGACTTGCACTGAATAGCCTGGTTCACACAATTGCCGCAGCCCACTATGACTTACTTAAGCTACAGTGGCAATCATGTGAACCAGCCCACTGTCCCATAATGGTCTGCAGGACAGCAGCTATGTGCGTGTGTTGCTGCAATGAGTTGTTTGCTGTTCAGAAACAAATGCATAAAGGTCTTCTGATCTGGGAAATAGAGGGGTACATAGATGAGTCCTTCAGGGACAAGGTGGAGCGGTTCTACTCCCATGCTGAAAGCTTTGCTGTTACAGAGAATAAGGATCTCAGGGCAGGAGGGTGTTGTACTGAGGAAGAGGGAAATTATCCTTCAGAAGGGAACAATTACTTGGAGTCAGTTGATTTCCATTCATGATTAGGCTATACCTCCAGGGTGGGGGGTGGATGGAAGAGGAAGATTAGATCACCCGCAAGACAGCTTTGTGATGGCTGTGTCGACTGCATGATGGCATGTCTGCTTGGTGCAAAACTTGCAGTCATCATGCACTGTGTGGGTGAGGCATCAGTGCGGGTTATATGTGTTGGCGCCAATGAAATCGAGGAACAATAGTCATAAGGTCCCCAAAGCCCAATTCAGGCTGCTAGGAAAGGTGAGAACATAAGAGCCCTGCTGGATCAGACCAGGGGTCCAACTACTCCAGCACTCCGTTCCCACAGTGGCCAACTAGCTGTTGACCAGGAAACCACAAACAGGACACAGATGCAACAGCACCCTCCTGCCCATGTTCCCCAGCAACTGGTGTAAGCTTATAAGCTTACTGCCTCTGATACTGGATCAGAGTCCAAGAACTCCGAGGTAGCCTTTCTGAAAACGCTACCTGTTCTGTGCAAGGAGAGCTAGATAGGGAGAACCTCAATGTCTCAGTGTTGGGAGGATGGATGTAGATGTGTTAGGTACTAGGGAACATTTTGCCATAAGCCAAGCCTATAGAAAGTAGATGGGATCAACCTGAACAGTAATGGAATCAGACTGCTAAATCTAACGCTTAATGGTAAAGAAAAGAAAAGGTCATTGAGCAAGTTTTACACAGACTTTAAGGGGAAAGCCAACTGGAGCTGGGAAATATTGATTCAGGATGAGGCCCCATCTCTTAACGGAATGGTGTAAATGCTTCGGGTTCTCAGAGTGGGGTTATGATAGAACTTGGCAACAAAGATACAAAAACAAATGACACAGATTTAAAGCGATCAAAGACATGAACCAGAGATCTGAAGAGGGATGCAATTGGTATGTGTTTATATCTAATATGATACAGTGAGCATGTTTAGCCTGACTGTTACAGTAATATCTTGCATCATTCACAGGACACTGTGTTTCTCTATGGAACTATAAATTTCACCAAAGTTTTCACTCCAGTCTTACAGGATCCTTTATTTAAGAGCTCTGAGCTTGACATAGGTTAGTAACTCTCTTTAAGCTCTATTCTATCTCTGATTTGGTTTGTGAAAGTATAAACAAATGAATTCAAACATTGTCCTTCCATGAAAACCTGTCAACTGGTCTATGGGTGTTTGATAGCACCACATTCTCCAATTACACCTTATCGTACTGACCACAAGATGGAGACAAACACTCGGGAGGAAGAAATGATCTTGCAAGGATTAGGCGGGCTACGGTTCCACAATTGTGGCAGTTGTCTTATCCCTGCTGACATCCCAGCAGTATTGTTCTGACTACTATCCAAAAGACATCTGGGCCCTTGACTTCCATCGCCAGCCTCTGTTCCAATTTACGCATCTCAGTTCCATCAAACGTGAAGGAGCAGGCCTTAATCAGTGGCAGGGTCCTACTCTCTGCCCCATCAGGCTGGCAGGTACTAAGGTTAGGGCTTTCTCGGTGGTGGCCCCACACCTTCGGAACTCCATCAGGGAGATATGTAAGGCCTCATCAGTGCTGGCTTTAAAAAAACACCTTGAAAAACATTTATTTTAGTCTGCATTTGGTGCTTAAAAATCATTAGCTGCTCTTCCTCCTGCATGTGTGCAACTGTAATTGTATGTTCATGTTTTTATAATATTGTAAACCACCTTGTGTAGGCAGTGTGGCCTGAAAGTTGCATTAAGGGAACAATCCAATGCATGTTAGGCAGAAAAATAATAATTCTTCAACTCCCAGCATTCACTGGGAGTTGTATTTATTTATTTATTTATTGCATTTCTGTACCGCCCGATAGCTGAAGTTGTAGAACGTTTTTTTCTGTCTAAACTACGCATAGGATTGTGCCCCAAAAGTCTTTTAAATAAACAAGTAGAGCGCATGGAAAGTCATCTTTCTGCAATACCAGAATAACTGCAGCCACCCTCTGCACTTTGGGGACTAGGGGCATGGCTTCCAACCAAAGAGGGTGTAACTTTCAGGCCTCTGTGAGCTGTGGTGCCTCCCTTTTCAGAAGTCCAGCACTGATAACAGGGATATGTGATGTAAGTGTTGCCAAATATTAAAGGGCACGGACCTTGTCTGTCTCTGACCTGAGGGTTGCAAGACTTCAACAAACAAGCAAAGGTATTCAAAGAACAGTTGGTGCACGAAGCTGCAGCGCTGACATTTCTTATTAACAAATCCGATGGTGCATCTGAGGTTATGAGTATGGTGGATTAGAAATAGTTCTCTCATGACAAAAACCATCTCTGATTTACTGCAGAGGGAATTATTTAGGATTAATTCAGTGTTGCAGCAAATGGCTGTGTTGCATAGGTTGCCTAATACATTTTTGATTGAGTGATTGATACATAGTGTATTCATATTTATCACCTCAGCTATTAGGATGGAGCTTTTCCCCTCCTTCATTTCTTCACCTTTTAGTTCTCCCTTATTAACTTTACTATCTTCATGGGTGTGCATACATGCATGAACGCAAGCACACTTAAAGAAATACCTTGCTAATATGGCTAAAGAGGCACTTATCAAGACCCAGACACCAGTAAGAGGTTAACTTGAGCTAGGAATACAACCCTTTTCACTACATAGGGGAATCTGCCACAGAAAGTAGGAGGCAGTATGGGTTTCTCGCCCTGTTCTTGACTTCTCTGAGTGCTCTACATGAAGCAAGAGTTTGGTTTCCATGAACCTTCTGCAATTAATACAGAATTCTTGGAAGTGTGCGAGTGCACATTCATGGGCAAAGATAGAGGACAGTGTGTTAGCCAAAGGCAAGGGCCACATGGAATGTGAGACTGCAGCCCTGAGCACTCTGGCATTCTCTTAACTTGTATACTATTCCCCTCAGTGGTTGAGAGGGCCTACTGATAGTCTCTTGCTCCCAAAAACCCTGAGGCTTGCATAAATGCTCCTGTCACATTTAACAGTCTAAAGTCCTAAAATGTGCTGAGGGGATTTTTATTTATTATTAAATGTATATCCTACCATTTTTCCTCCAAGGAACCCAAGGCGGCATACATAATCCCCTTCCTCTCCATTTATCCTCACAACAACAATCCTGTGAGGCAGGTTGAGCTGAGAGTCTGTGACTGGCCCAAAGTCACCCAGTGAGCTTCCATGACTAAGTGGGGAATAGAACCTGGATCTTCCGACTCCTAGTCCAACACTCTAACCACTACACCACACTGGAAGGCAAATACCCCACATGCTATGATTATGTGAGCCACTCTTTCAGTCCATGTGTTTGGGGTAGGATGAATGCTTTGTCCATCTCAAACCACGCCTTATTTTATACTGCTACATGGCGAGACGTGCCAAGGGCAGCCCTACAGGGATTTGTCTCCGGTGAATGGGAAAGTACTGGCCATTTGTGGTATAACGTGGAACCATAAATTACTTTGCAGACAGAACATAGAGGAAATGAACAGGCACTCCTATAACAGACTGCAGATCACCAGTGTGCACAAGCAGAAATGCAACGGATGAAGTTTTCCCAATCACTGGACGTACACGTTTGCAGGGAGCTGAAACTGTTCAAGGCTTCAGCAGAAAACGATGGGTTACGTATTTACTGCATTGATATGCCACCCAGTTCGCAGCGCTCTGTGGGAACCTTACAAACAATAGAACATTAAAATCCCATAACAATCCCTTGTGAGGTCTGTTGAGTTGCTCAGAATCAACAAGAGGAAGTTGGGCCTGGATTTTGAACAAAGGCCTCTAAACTACCCTTAAATGAAAACATACCTGAACTAAATACAATTATGATTATATATATATATATATATCCATTTATAAATGCATACTAAGCTTCACCAGTCAGAACCCTGACAGAAGAGCCTTATTCTGTTCTTTCTAGGGCTGAGTTGGGCACCCCCCCAGGGGTTCTAGCTCTCCCCTCATCTCATTATTTACCATCTTTGGGCTCTTCGGTGTTGTGTAGGGTGACCAGATAAAATCCAGGTCAGGGCTCCTGTAACTTTAACAGTTGTAGAGAAAAGGGAATTTCAGCCAGTGTCATTTGTATGCAATTAGTTCCTGGTGAAATCCCCTCTTCATCACAACCGTTAAAGTTGCAGGGGCCCTGCCTTCTTTTGTATCTGGTCACTCTAGTATAGTGCCTGCACCTTTAACAGTTGTGATGAAGAGGGAATTTCACCAGAAACTAATTACATACAAATGACACCGGCTGAAATTCCCTTTTCTCTACAACTGTTAAAGTTACAGGAGCCCTGACCTGGATTTTATCTGGTCAGCCTAGTGTTGTGGGCACAACCCACACATTTTCTCTCTCTTTTCCTGCTTTGGAAGTTCAACCACGCTTCTATTGCTGGAGGAAGTTGTCAGTGCGGATCAGAGATGATGCTAGAGAGTGGGCATGTGACAGGTTTGGCAAAAGCATCACTGTCCAAAGAGCAGGGGTAGACAGTGTGGCATTGGTGGGCATCAATTCACCCCTGGACACCTTTCTTCACCAAGGTGCGCTACTTCTCCTAGGGTGACCAGATAAAATCCAGGTCAGGGCTCACGTAACTTTAACAGTGGTAGAGAAAAGGGAATTTCAGCCAGGGTCCTTTGTATGCAGTTAGTTCCTGGTGATCTTCCCTCTTCATCACAACAGTTAAAGTTGCAGGGGCCCTGCCTTCTTTTGTATATGGTCACTCTAGTATAGTGCCTGCACCTTTAACTGTTGTGATGAAGAGGGAATTTCGTCAGGAACTAATTGCATACAAATGACACTGGCTGAAATTCCCTTTTCTCTACAACTGTTAAAGTTACATGAGCCCTGACCTAGATTTTATCTGGTCAGCCTACAGTTTCTCCTTTGGCCAAAAGTGTGCTTGGCCCCCAAAAAGTTGCCTCCCCCTGCCTAAGAGCACAGCCATGCCCACTTGGCAAGGAGCATCCAAGAAGCTCTGAGGCAACGAAAGGGAATTCTCACTTGCCTTCCCTGCGCCATCCAAGATAACGAGGCCTACTGAAGATGGCCATACCTCACGAGGAGCCAGGTGCTCCTGGAGCCACGGCAGACGACGGTATTCACTGGCTGAACCATGTCAGGGGATTGGAGAGCAGTTCTAAGTGGAACGACGTGGCTGTCTACAGGCAAGGAATTAGTAAGTTGTAGAAGAGGCAGCTGGACAACCATCTGTCAGGGATGCTTTAAGGTAGATTCCTGCACTGAGCAGAGGGTTGGATTCGATGGCCTTATAGGCCCCTTCCAACTCTACTGTTCTATGATTCTATGATTCTATAGTTCTAATGGCATCGGCATGATGGCTCTCTCCAGCTGGAAGAGGCCTCAGGCATGAGACTGGGTGATCTAACACTTCCTTCGCTGGTGCACTCCCTGCTGCAGATCAACAGCTTCGGGGAATCCCTGGGAAGCCGGGCCGTTGAGTTCCAGTCCCAGCGAGGTGAGTAGAATTGTTCAGGTGGAGTGAGATTAGTCCCAGATTTTTCATTCCCATTAGCTCATCCAGCTCTCTCCAAAGAAAGGGCAATTCTAAGGGGATGAACAGCGCAACCCTGTGATGTCTACTCAGAAGTAAGCCCCACTGACTTCAATGGGGTTCACTCCCAGATCTGTATAGGGTTGTAGCCTGAAAACATCTTAGTTATTACACCTGCCCATGCATGTCAGGTGTGGAAATGGCCATCTCTTCATCAGCAGCTATTTTTCTGAGGGAATGGAAGAAAGTAGGTCTGCTCTGTTGCCATGCCCAGGATAAACTTTTGGAAAGCCATGGTTATAGCTGCAGCTCCCATAGGATGGCAATATGTCCTATTTACAGAGGACAGTCCTCTACTTGAAGGCATCTTCTTACTTATTTAATTTACTTAATAGATGTATATACCACTTAACTTATATATTTAAAAAAATGTCTCTTAATGTTTGAGATTTCTAATCTGTAGTTCAGGAGTGTGCAATTTGTAGTCCTTCAGATTTTTTTGGCCTACAACTCCCATCAGCCATTGCCAGCACAGCCAATGAGGAGGGCTCATGGGAGTTGTAGGCCCAAAAATCTGGAGAGCTTACCCCTGTCCAGCTAGTTGAAGAGTTCGCCAGTCCAAAGCCCCCTCTACAAGATTTTGCTTTGACGCCCGGTTCCCCAGTTATGCGCACCTCTTGACAATCGCTTTGATGCCTAATACCTATATACGAGAGGCGTTGAAGCGCATTACTGGCCATATGAAACTCACTTTAAAGTTGTTGACATGCATGCAAATGTTGCTGAAAGTAATGTGCTTTCTAATTAAATTATGATAATTATTTCTAAACATACATCAATTCATATAAATCAGCATATGCAAATTTTATCCTAGACTAAATCCTCTGTCCTCTTTTTTGGCAATGCGTAAGTGACCACCCAACTCTGCAAACCTCTGAATTCACATCTGAGAGGCCAGATGGAGTTTCTTCTTGAAGTATTGCACAAGATTGCAGATGAGGGTGTGAGCATGGGAATCCCAGTTTGGCCCCAGGTTTTGTTTGTTAGTGGAAGAAGAGCCTTGAGAGAAGCAGTCTAGCAAGGCTATAACCGGCCTTGCTAGACTGCTTCTCTCAAATCTCCTTCCAATAACAAACAAAACTCGGGGCCTGAATTCCTGCCTCTTTTCACTGTATTTCCTGAAGAACACCTCATTGTAATTCTTGTCACTTCTCATTTCGGCCTGAAATCCTGTCCCTTCTCATTTAAGACGACAAGCCCTGACGAAATCCTATTTGCCTCCCAGAGCTGCGATGTGAAGATATTCATGTCCTCTTTTGAATTTTCCACACCATGGTACTCCCTGCAATTCTACCCAGTATCTCCAGCCCTGCACAGGACACCTTCCGTCCTGTCTGAGATCTCCTAATAGGGGTGCCATTTAGGATAGGGCAACTTGTAGCCCTCCAGATGGTTTGGCATGCAACTCCTATGATTCCTCACCGTTGGCTATGCTAGTTAAGACTGATGGGAGTTGTAGACCAGAAGTTTTGATCTACAACTCCCAGGTGCTGCCCATCCCAAATTTAAGGTTAGGGTGATTCCTCAGGAGCACCTGTATTGCTTGTTATGCATCTAAAATACCCTGCATTCTTACCATTTAATCTTGAAAGCATAAAAAAGGCCTTTGAACCTTGTGACTCTCCCCCCCCCCCCACGCCCCTCCTGAAACGGTGCTTCTGCCCAATCCAGGCTAGTTGAACGCTCCATCTTAAGGCATTTGGTTTCCAAGCCTTTGGAGGGGAAATCATGTCTGGGCCTGGTTCGCCCAGGCTGACTGTTCTCACAGTCTGCCAGCCAGTCTCCTTGGCCCCCTCCACAAGGATGCGCTTTTGCGCCCGGTTCGGGGATTATGCGCATTTTCGCGGAGGCGCATTTACGCCTAATCCCTCTGCACGGGAGGCGGCGAGAAGCGGCGAAGCGCATTAAAAGATGCCCAAAAAGCACTTTACAGGTAGTTAATGCGCATAATCGCTTGTTCACACAGCGAAAATGCGCTTTAACGGCCGGAGCAAAATAAAAGTCGCTATTTAACGCGCGTTCGAAAATGCGCATTATCGGGGAGATAACGCGCCTGTACGCCCGTTTTGCGCTCCGCTCGTGTGTAGGTAAAATTTATAATGAGCCTTCAAGGCTCATTAAACGTCTCGTGTGGAGGAGGCCCATGTTGGATCCAGGCTTCAGCTGGGTTCAGCCTGAGAATGACAGGCCTCAGTTTTGGTGACAAGCCTCAGGCCTAGAGTATGCCAAGAAGTAATAACAATCATAAATAAGAGAGAGCCTCTACGCATGTGTGCACAGTGCCTTATTCTCATCACTGAGCAACCGCAGGCCTGTCCTCAAACATCTGGGATTGGGCGGCGGGGGGTGGCTGGATTCCAGGCAGACTTCAGTGTTAGCATTTTCCTTTCTGGAATCTGGCTGGTATTTTAGAGGCCTTGTATCTTTACCCACGGCAGACAGGAGAAGCCAGATTCTTCCCTCCCAAGTCACTCACTCTTTAGTAGCTCAGGAGAGAATTTAAGAGGTATTCTTCTCTGAACCACCGTTTCTCCGGCCACCTAGATTTGAATCCATGTCGTTCATCTCTCAGCCTGTGCCCCTCCATCTACGAACCCACATCCTGCTAAAAGCTGAGGAAAGAGCAGCCTGGTTGTCCTCCTGCTGTGTCTTTTCTGGTTTTAAAAGTGGCCACAGATGATTGTGATCTGCCTGGAATCCTGAATGTGTGCAAGCTGTCAAAATACTTTCCCTTGAGATTTTCCAACTTACAGTGAACCGTGGAACCTCGGCGGTCTGATTTCCTGCCGAGGCACAGAGCTGCTCATACCAGCAGAACTCTGAATACCAATGATGACGTCTAGTGGGAAAGTTGGCCGTGTTCGTGGCAAAGAATAGAGGAACTGTGAAGACAACTGGGCCAAGATCTGGGGGACAGAATCACAATGCGATCTGCTGTTTGAGCAAATGAAAAATAATCAAGCGACTCATCAAGCGACTCATCTAAGTGACTTGCACTTATCTCAAAATACCATAAGCTCTAAATCGCCCCTATTTCCCAAGGACATTCTTACGTTTCTAGTACAATCTTCCCCAACCTGGAATCTTCCAGATGTATTGGACTGCAACAGAGCTGGCTGGGATCGGTGGGAGCCACTTGACGTGCAGGATGGGGATGATGGGAGGTTTAGTCCAACTCATCCTAGGGGTGCTGGGTTAGGAAAAGCTCTCCCCTGGTAAGTCTTTGGCCCTGTTTGTGGACAGATTTTAGGGACTCCGTGTGAGTTAAATAGAGTTCCTGTCCTTTAGGTTTCAGCTCCCTCTTCCAGACCTTTAAAAGTTGAGGAAGGAAGCCTTTCCAGAGCGCATGCCTGCACCATTGCAGGCACTCAAAACTCATAATGTCGGCTCTCCACTTCGTTCCTTTCCACCCGCCAGCCACATGAAGTTACCTATTCAGATAGTGTTGCTGAATGTGTTTGAATTGCAGCTATTTGAATAAGTACAACCAGATTCCCAGTAAGCAAAACTGTTTTGGACTATTTGAGTTTACTGACAAAGCTGCCTTCTTCAGAGGCCAAGTTGTTACACAGTAGAGGAATGCGCCACACAGCTGGCCTCTTCTGCACAGCTGTTTGAAAGGGCCCGGCTTTGAAGCAGGCCTGAGAGATGCACTTGACAATTCTTGTTTTAGAAATTAAGCACTGTTTAGCCGCGCTTTTGTACAAGCAATTTTGTACAAGGGGAAAGGGTGGATTTCTCCAGCATTGCCTCTGTTCATGTGAACCGAATCCATGTGAACAGCCATTTCACACACACACACACATTTGCTAGCAATTTTTGATAATGCCCATTGCTTTGATCCTGAGGATTGATGAGTTTTGGAGTTGCTGCATCATGATCAAAACTCTCCATATCTTAATTTAACCTGGAAGGCTGGCGAGGACTGTTGTGTAAGTAATCTGCATTATAACATGTCAGCTGGTTGTGTGAATTTGGCACTCTCCCGCCCCACCGTCCTGCACACACAATCCCATCCTTGTACAACCTGTTTACTGATCCAGAATAACTACTACCCTTGAGGGCACAGACTATCCAGTGTAGATTTGAATCCGTATAAGCAAACAAGAATTAAAAGAGTGGAATGGGGGAATCACCCTTTTACGCTCCTTAACTACCCTGACTGTATGAAAATGTGTCTGTGATAAATATTTGGATATATCCAAGCATTTATTAATGTTTGGATACATCTAAGCATTTATTAATATTTGGATACCTCCAAGCACATTTTCAGGAACGCACTGTTGTTTATTCAATGTGTTCTTGAGAAAGTGCTCTGAGTAACTATGGAAACGAGAGAGTAGATATTATGTACCAGCCTTCCCCAACCTGATGCTTTCTAGATGTTTTGGCCTACAACTCCCAACTTTCCTGACCATTGGCCATGCTGGCTGGGGCTGATGGGAGTTGCAGACCAAAACATCTGGGGTCATCAGTTTGGGTACGGCTGTTCTGTATTAATTAATCCAGAACAAAAGGGAAAGCTCTTGTAAATCAGTGATTAATCGACCAAAATAAAGGTGCTAAAGCTGATGCTTGCCTGGAAGCTATACCTCCTGGCTTGGAAGGAAGCTTTCATCCTAGGTGTGGGAGTGGTCTGCAGTTCCTCAGTATAAGGAAAAACACAATGTATTTTTACATTATTCTACACACACATACACCGTTTCAATGGCTGAGCTCTGGCATGAGTTATAGATTCTAGAGCTGAGCACACTTAAGTTGTAACTCATATTGACTCCACTTACTTAACACATACATGGCACTTTGGGGCAAGAGTATTTGGATCTATTTGAGGGGACTGTCACAGTAAATGAATATCTTCCCTTGGTGTCTTGATGGGGCTGGGATTTCCACTCATGCTACTTTGGATGTACATAGCCAAGTCAGACCATTGCTTAGGGTGACCACATTTGGGAAACCAAAAAAGAGGACCCTCAGTGGGGTGGGGGGTGGGAAAGTGGCTTTCCGGGGCCTCTGGAAAGCATGTCATTCACCCCCACTGCTTTAAAGGCCCCAGTTGGAGCGGAGGAGGGGAAAGTGTGTCATTCCCGCCCTCCACTGCTCCAATCGGGTCCTTTTCTATAATGTCCAGGAATGACATACTTTCCCCTGTAAGGTCCTGATTGGAGCAGTGGGAGGGAAATAACCCACCTCCAGAAAGCTCATCATTCCCTCCAACCACGCTAATGTGGCCTTAAAGGGGAAAGCTTGTCTTTCCAGGACATTATAGAAAATTACAGAAAATCCCCCCTGACACCCAGGATAGAACAAAAACCAGGACAAATCCGGGGAAATCCTGACAGTTGGTCACCCTACCATTGCTACATGCATTGCTGCATTTAACAATTTCCTCATTGAAAAGTCCAGGTTCCTTTGCAATTATTAAGCCCAGGGCATCTGGTCCCTCACTGATTTGTTTGCATCGTACAGCCAAGTCAGACCATTGCTACATGCATTACCTTCAGACATTTGGCTGTACGATGCAAACAAATCAGTGAGGGACCAGATGCCCTGGGCTTAATAATTGCAAAGGAACCTGGAATTTTCAATGAGGAAATTGTTAAATGTATCGCAGCAGCGGCAGCAAGAGAGGAAGTGGGCGTGTAGCTCCTGCAGGGTAGGGACATGCCTGTGGTTGGCTGATTTTGTTATCTCCTCTCTCTGCTCCTTGGGAAAGGCCCTGTGGGCAGCAGCTGCAAAGGGAAGGGAACCTTGGTTTGCCAAATATTAACTGCCTCACAGGTGGGGCTTCATTGGGAGTTGGGTTTACCAGGGTTGAGACCTGGAATCTGAATATGGGGAGGCCTTAGTCTTGAATGACCCACGAACAACCAAGAAGAGAGTGTCCCTGACCGCGTACAGAATGTTTCTTACCCTGTTACAACAGAGCAAGCATACTCAACCTTCTACACATCTAGGATTAGGGATAATGACATCTGGGCATCCTCAAAGTCTAGCTGGCAAATCTGCCAGTGCTGGCTCCACGTTTTGAGGGACCTCAGACAAGACACTCACAGCGGACCCCCTCCGTCAGTAAGTTTACTTTCTCACTGCTATTGTCAAGAGCTGCTGTTGCTCCTCGTCCGCTTATCGTTGCTACCACTTGCTTGCTTGACAGTCAGGCAGCCAGTGAGCAAGTAGGCTGAGGCATCTCCTGCTCTTTATCACCGCCACCATGGTCAGGGCCAGAGCGAGAGAGGCAGGGGAACAAGCAGGTTGTAAAGGTAGAGGAGGTGCAATTCCAGAGAGCTTTTCTTAGCGTTGGATCGTGTGATAGGAGAGAGAGACATATAAGATACCCAATTAAAGCACGGAGGAACTAGGCTAGGGAGCACCTTCCCTCCCCTGTACAAGCAGAAAGTGCTTCTGCTTGAGCATAGGAGTGGCAGCGGCAGGGGGAGGTATAAAGCATGCCTTCTGATTTATGCAGTTTATGCAGTTTAGCTGCAAAGGTTGCCCAATCTTGGCAGGTAACTGTCGGGAGGCATGGGAAGCTGCCCTTTAAAAGGGAGAGCTTAAACGCTGCTCCTCTGCTTGTGGCCGTCAATGTGCAGAAGCATCATGTTTTGCCGGTTTACCCACCAACTCCAATAAGCGTAACAAAAGCAAAAGTTAAGCAAACACCAGCTGTGGTCTAACATGAGTGTGGCGATTGGCTATGAGAATTCTAGATTTAGTATATTGAAATGAGCCACCCCTAGCCATTGGCTCAACTGCTGAGGTGTAATGGAATGTTTATAAACATTCCAACTGCTCAGAAGTGTTTAAAAGCTGCCAAGCACACAAGCCTAGGAACAGAAGGGGCTATGTGTTATTGGTACGTGTGGCAGAGAAGGAACAAGCAGCCCTGTCACTGTATTAGTCAGCTGTTAAACCGGATGTGGTCCTATTTACTCTTACTTGGTGGAACTAAGGCAGGATCTACACTACTGCTTTATCAAGGTTTATAATGGTATTGACAACTGTTGGGGGCCATGACACATTCCATATACTGTTTTCAAACCACTTTCAAAGTTATATCCTGCTTGGTGTAGATCTGGCCAAAGACTAATTGTATTCAGTGGGACTTATTTCTGAGTAAACATGCACCAGGATCTCTGTGTTAATGTGAGTAAGATCTAGTGTGGTGTTGTGAGTAGCATGTCAGATCTTGGGAAGATGTAGGTTCAATTCCCCATTGGCCCCTTTGGCCTTGAAGTTTGCCAAGTTATCTTCAGCCAGTCAGTGGCTCAATTCGGGCAGCACAATAAACAACTGGTGTGGGGGAAACAATCATCAGTTGTTTTGACTATTGTGTCATCCGAATGCTGCCATAGTCAACTCAGTGCTGATCCTCATCCACACCACAGTTGATTATTTATTACCATGTTGTGTGGGGAGTACCCCCTAGGGTTAGGGTTAGTCAACCCACCATTGACTATCGTGTCGTCCGAATTGAGCCAGTGTGTGTCTCAGTCTAACCACCCTCCAACAGTTACTGTAAGGACAAAATATATGCCACCCTGAGCTTGGAAGGAAGGTGGGAAAGAAAAGAATGGTTGTGTGAGTAGTGTGTGTTTATGTGAATGAGAGAGGCAACAGAGCAGAGAGAATTTACTGTATAACCTAAAACGACCTATCAAACTAAATATAGCATATTGCATCATATGGTAAACACTATAACTGTTACGAACCGTGGAGAGCATGTGAGACACTAAAGAAGAAATGGCTGGAACTACATGCAAAAGGACAATTTATGAATTTATGCAGGTCTCCACTTGCCCAAATGCATTTCTGAGGAACGGACAGATACCAGAGACGTCAGGTGCCTGTCACGATCCATGTTAAGGAAACATGAAGCATGCCAATAAATGGAATCTCAACTACTTTGGTCTTCTTTCTCCATTGTTGCTTGAAATATTGGCATGGGGTCAATGATGTTGGAAAATGCCGTTTGATGGTCCAGCCGGTTCTACTGTCATTTCTTCTACGTATTGGTTTTTACATTCTCGTTTCCAAAGGGAGCAGTGTTATCTTAATTATACTCTTTTAACACTTAGAGTGCTTCCAGATGGAGGGCTCCTAGCGCTATCAATCAGAAGACGTTGGGCAGATATTCCGTCTTTTCCACCTTAATGGATTTTTTTGCAGGAAGAAGAGGGACGAAGAAGGGTGAGAAAACATGGGAGGTCGGCACAAGTGGGTGTTGATTGGACCCCCCATAAAATTCCGTGAATAAGGCAGAGCAACTCATGGATAAAAGTTTCATCTGGGAATCATCCACTTGCATCGTTAATTGAACAGGATTACTGCAATTCAGGCTCCAACTGTATCCACACTTACCCAGGAGTCAGTCTCACTGAACTCCATAGGAATTACTTATAAGGAAAACAGTATTGCCTTATTGAACTTTGTGGCACAGGATGTATGTGTGTACAGGCTTCGATATAAATCTCTTAAAGAAAAACATACCACACTAGCTTGGGCTACTCATCTCTATACATGTCTGAAACCTTGTGTTTCAGTTCTTCTGGAATACAAATAACGAGGGAGAAGTATTCTGATGCTAGGGGAACCTTTTCCCTCTATCATTCCTGGCACTATTCTCTTGGAGGACAGGCTGCTGTCAATCTGGTAGAGCTCGCCCAGAAACTAGCATCTTTCACCAAATCGTCAGGAGTACAGTGTGGTAACTGTTAGGAACTTTAGTGTAGGTAACGGAGTGCCCTCATAAGGTAGCAGCTGGGAGTGAGTAACAGAGGCAAGATCAAAGCCTTTCCAAAAAGTGGGTGGGGTGGTTATTGGTAAAGCAAAATGAAAGGCAAATTGTTGGGTAAATTACTGAACGCTGTCTCAGAGAGGAAGAGAGAAGTGAGGCAACACTTAGCCAAAGGCAGCTATGCGGGGATACTTCATCATTGGGTGCAGGGGAGGGGGTAGAAGCTGCTAATGAGAGAGAGGGAAAGATTGTGATATTATTATATCTATATTTCCTTTATAATCTGTCAGAAGCATGTTAGAGGGAGAGGAAGGGAGGAACATTTGCAATATCAGGGCAAATTCCAAAGGAGTGATCAAGCATTGAGCAGGGGGTTGGACTCAATGGACTTATAGGCCCCTTCCAACTCTACTATTTTATGATTCTGTGATTCTAAGTGTTCCTGCTTGCTGAACCCCTCTCACAGAGTGAGCAAAAGTCCAGAAAAAGGGGACTTCCATATGTGCCCTTCCAGCTTTCACAGGGGAAATGAAAGTGTTGTGGGCAGTGTAAGGGCCAGCAGGATCTCTCACTCCCATGACAGCAGTGCACGAAGGATGGGCAGCCAAGAAGCAGTCTTCCCATTGGGGCATCTGTTTGGCCACTGTGTGAACAGAACATGGGCCTGATCCAGCACAGCTCTTCTTATGTCCTTAGAAGAACAGTGGGTCCAATTTAGGGTGACCAGATCAAATCCAGGTCAGGGCTCATGTAACTTTAACAGTTGTAGTGGAAAGGGAATTTCAGCCAGTGTCATTTGTATGCAATTAGTTCCTGGTGAAATTCCCTCTTCATCACAACAGTTAAAGTTGCAGGGGCCCTGCCTTCTTTTGTATATGGTCACTCTAGTATAGTGCCTGCAACTTTAACTGTTGTGATGAAGAGGGAATTTCACCAGGAACTAATTGCATACAAATGACACTGGCTGAAATTCCCTTTTCTCTACAACTGTTAAAGTTACATGAGCCCTGACCTGGATTTTATCTGGTCAGCCTAGTCCAATTGTAGTCTTAGGCTGCAATCCTATGGCCACTTACCTGGGAGGAGTAAGGCTCATTGAACTAAGCAGGACTTACTTCTGAGTAGACACATCTAGGATTGAACCATGAGGGTGGCAACAGAAAATATTTTTCCGGGAGAACAAAAAGGGTGGTTTGAGCTTTTCTGAATACAGGGGTACTTGACACTGGAGGGGTATGTTTCAGTGCTGGTTGGAAGGTCACATAAGAACTCTGGACTCTCAATAGTGATGGAATGAGTTATGGGATGTCACTGCGATTCCATGAGGATATAGGGCACTTTGGTTTTTGTGCATCCACCTTTCTAATAGACAGAGGGCTAGGATGCAATAGTGCAGTTGGGTAATTTTAGACTGGACTTAATGGTCTTATGCTTCCTCCTCCTTGTTTGCTGGTAATGTGTATTACTTCATGTACTTTTAAAATGTGGCAACTGCTGCGTTTTGGGGCCCTCCTGCTCATTCTGTTAAGTGGAGACCTAGACCTCTGCTCCAGAATCCTCCTTGATGGCACCAGTGTCAGGAGGCTCTCTTTTCAGTGTCAATAGAAGGTAGCAAAGTGGCTTGCAAACAGCCTTGCCTTCCACCTGGATAGCCAGCCCTTGCCAGTAATAGGCACAAAGGGAGTCTGAAAGACAAGGTGGAAGGTGTGAGAACAAAATGGAGGTGAGCTGGTGCTCCCTGGTAACACCTTTGATCCAATGTTTCAACCCTTCGCGTGAGTCAAAAGTAACATCCCAAGTCAGGGCATGATACTGTCATAATCAAGCCCTTTTAAGCAAGTTTCTAGAACTGTAAACATTCTTGAAAGCATGCAGTGGACAACGCCTGTCGGCATGTCGGAAGGCAGAAGGGTGGCTGAATGCAATCGTCAGAATAACCAGAATTCAGATCTTCGTGGTAACAAGTTCCCCCCCCCCCTTTAAAGTATGGCATTCACATAACTTTGGATGTAACTATATGGAATAGGCCACCAAGTGCCCTCCAGATGTTTTGAATTACAGCTCCCATAATCCCTGGCCATTGGCCATGCTGGCCAGGCCTTGTGGGCATTGTAGTCCCAAAATGTCTGGAGGGCACTAGATTGCCTACCATCTCCCTTCACCTTCCCTGAATTCCAAACAATTGCAGGGATATAATAGAGCTGGCCTAATCACATGATCCAAGGCTGCTAACTTCCAGTCCATGCCTGTTCACATGATCAAGCAGCCCACCATGACTTATTTAAGCCACAGTGTGCTACGGCACACATGGGCGGCCATTTGAATATTCAAACTGTGACTGGCTTGTGTCATCCAAACCCGGTGGGGGAGGGTTGTTCATGTGATTAACAAACCACCCAAGAGCTCGTGGGTTCTGGAATGTTTGTTACCATGCCAAAAACCCACCCTTGCCAGGTTAAATTTTGTATATTGACTTTTTAATGTCCAGTCTTTTAATTTTTGTAAACCTCCCAGAGAGCTTTGGCTATGGGGAGGTATATAAATGTAATTATTATTATTATTATTATTAATAATAATAATAATAATAATAATAATATAATATGACAAGCTGTGGTGGTGGCTTAAATATTCAAAAGTTACCCAGCACACACTACAACATACCATGGCTTAAATAAGCCACATTGGATTGTGGTGATCATTCAAACTGGGTCTCCATATGATTAGCGCCATTTCATGTCCTGTTTAGTGGCCTGGAAAGGCAGTGACATCCAATGGTCAGAGCTGGCCCCGGAGATTCCCTGAGAACTCCTAGCATTCAAGTATCTTTGGCTCTCTTCATGGGTTATGCTCATAATCCTTCGCCCTTTGGAATCCCAAACTGCTTTAACAAACAGTTTATAATTACCCCTAATTAGTGAGGAGGCATAATTATATCCATTGTCAGGCACAAGCCTGTTTAAAGGCCGGTCTAGAGGAATATGGAAATCCAAGGGACGGGTTCTTATGAGGCTCAGCTGCAGCTGAGCAGAGCGGGGAAACAGGCCCTTATACAGACATGGAGGTTCTGGATTTATACACACACTCTGCAGAGGGTATAAACAGCACAGAAAGAAACAGGCCGAACTGAGATTCCCTCTGTGAGTAGCACTCCAGACCACCTTAGTAGTGATCCCAGCTGCTGGGACCAAAGTAGCTTTGAGAGTATTCCCTTTCCCTCTGGATGACCATACTGAAGTTCTGGTCCCAATCTGTACAGTCAGTGCAATCTAGAGGAAGTTAGCAACTAGAAACAGTTCTAACAACTAATGCTCATGTGTGGCTCCACTGAGCAGGTTTTCCCCAAGTGGGGTATTGGTGAGTGTGGGAAAAATATAGCTGCTGATGGGGTAAGGAGTTAGGCTGAGGGCAGGCTGCAACCCTTCGGACCGGACTGGAAGCGCACAGAGAGGGCGATTTCTCCCCTGTACATGCACCGACACACCTCAGTTCAAAACCATCATCTTCCATTAAATTTTTGGCTTAACCCCTTCATTTTCTTCCCTAGCCAAAAGAAACCCACAATCTGTATAGCTACATTTTCTCACATCCATTATCCTTGTTACATTTCTCTCTGGAAGTGGCAGACTATGTATTTCTACTGATACGTTCACTTTCATTTTAATGTGTATTAGGGCTCAATTCGATGCATGTTTATACAGAAAAAAAAACAAATCCTACAATTCCCAGCATTCTCTGCTAGCAGATACTGGTAGGGACCGCTGCTAGTTGTAAGACTTTTTTCATGTCTAAATTTGCACGGGATGGTGCCCTTAACCACTTTTCTTCAGGAAGTACCCAAGGCAGTGAACAACGTAAAACCAAACTAAAAATAAAACCAGAAATAAAAAGCAATGAATAAAACACAACAGAAAAAATATGGAAGGACAGCTCCAATCATTTGGACAATCTCCATATCACGTTCCTGATGATATCCTGGAGAGTTTGTAGGGGAGGTGAGGTCCTACTGGCTTCTCTTCCCAAATTGAGCTCCAAAAAAGTTATGTTGATCGTGCATTTGGGAACTCTTCCAAGTCCAACGCAGTCTTTTTAGATTAGATAGCAAAATATGTTTACTACTGTTGGTGACCCAGTGAAAGAACAAATGGAAAAATTGGTCCTCTCTGTAGTTTTTCCAATGAAATTCCATCAGCACGTTCCTCTATAAGATTTTTCTTAGGTTCTGTTTATGAATTCTATTTTCTGACATCTACGTGAATAAAGAAAACACCAATTCAAAAGAACTCACAGTCTGTACTAAAGTTCTTTACACAAACCTGGGGGCATCAGTATAGTTTCTTTCTCGAGGAAGCAATAAACCTAGCTAATGTGAAGAACGTGGTGTACTGGTGCTCCCATGCTTGTGAAAAACTTTCCCACTACAGATGGCTTCTCATGGATGCCTGATATTTTGGCTCTGAGGGTATTTCTAGACTGCTGCTAGAATTATGAGACTGTCTATACAGTTTAAAAGCCCTGCAGGGGCTGCGTGGTGGTGGTGGGTCAGCTGTATGATGCAACATCCACCTCAGAGCCACCCTGGGACATTCCTGCAATAATAATAATAATAATAATAATAATAATAATAATAAATTTATTTCTTACCCGCCTCTCCATTTGGATCGCGGCGGGGAACAGCAGTAAATATAAAATATGATAAAATACATAAAACTGATTAAAATCATTATACACATTATTAAAATAACTATAAAACATCCAAAAACATTCTAAAATTCCACGGGATAAGCCTGCCGGAAGAGACCAGTCTTTATAGCTTTCTTAAATTCTAAAAGACTGTTAAGTTGATGAGTCTCCTCCAGCAGGCCATTCCACAGTCTGGGAGCGGCAGAAGAAAAGGTCCTCTGGGTAACATTGGAAAAATTGGGAACTTACCCCGACTTTTCTGCCGGAGTGAGGTTCACAACAGCTCTTCCACAGCATCGGAGGTGTTCCTGGGTGGAAGGCAACCTCTGATTGGTCCCAGGAAGCTGGGCGAGGGGCAGGGGGTGGACCCAGCGAGCCAAGTGGCTGCCAAAAAGCTTGCGCTGCCTCCCCCAATGAGGATTACTCACTGCCACCCTGCAGCACCGATATCATGGGGTTTGGCAATAGAGCAGCACCAATGTGGCGCCGTGAAGGCAGGGACTACCAGTCAAAAGGCATTGAACCTTTTGTTCTGTCCTTTCTTAATGGATTTTTGTATGAGAAGAAAAAAGGCAGAAGAAATGGTGAGAAAACACGGGAGGGTTACAAGTGGAAGTCATTGTCATCTGGGGGGAGCCCCCCCCCCCATAAAATTCTTTGAACGAGGCAGGGCAATTGCATAATAACATTACCAACTTCAGGTTTTTGAGGGCCCTTGGGCAAGACCCCTCCATGGGTCTCTCCCTCAGTGACTCTGCTTTTTCACCACCATTGTTACCAGCTGCTATCCCTCCTCCTCTTTCTCATCATTGCTACTCCTTGCTTGCTTGATAGGCAGAGAGCCAGGGAGCAGGGAAGCAGGGGTACCTCCTGCTCCTCCTCATCGCCACTGTTGCCCGGGCCACAGCGAGAGGCAGGCGAACAAGCAGGTTGCAATGGTGGAGGAGGAGCGACTGAGGGGGTTGTAGTCAGGCCTCCCTGCTTGGATCAGGGCCATCGGCAGGTGCCCAACCATGCCTACTCTTGATGCCAACCCTGCACAAGAAACACACCACCTGGAAGCACCCTTTGTTTATAAGATTCCTTGGATTTGAGATATTGTTTACCAAGACATCTTGATACTATTATCAACACTAAAAATACTGCACGGTTGTTACCGCAACTGTTAATATGTGCATTTAATCATGCGCCGCTATGTAGAGGACTCAATATAGATGGTGGAGGTTCACTTGTAACTTGGCTCCTATCCTGATAAAGATTTGGTGGAAAGTTGGAAATGGGTTCAGTGTCAGTAGGGTGACCAGATAAAATCCAGGTCAGGGCTCAGGTAACTTTAACAGTTGTAGAGAAAAGGGAATTTCAGCCAGTGTCATTTGTATGCAGTTAGTGCCTGGCGATATTCCCTCTTCATCACAACAGTTAAAGGTGCAGGCACTACACTAGAGTGACCATATACAAAAGAAGGCAGGGCCCCTGCACCTTTAACTGTTGTGATGAAGAGGGAATTTCACCAGGAACTAATTGCATACAAATGACACTGGCTGAAATGCCCTTTTCTCTACAACTGTTAAAGTTACATGAACCCTGACCTGGATTTTATCTGGTCAGCCTAAGTGTCAGTGACCCATCAGCCATCATGAAGCTTGGTCTTCCCTGAATACACTGGATACATTCCAGATCTATTTGTTAGTTGGCAGGAATCAGAATAACCGGGGTTTTTCATGTGGGCATCTTGTGACTTTGTACTACAATCATTTCCTCTATTTCTGATGTTCAGACTGTGAGTGCCTTGCTTTTGTAGACAAAACGCATCAGAGGGAGGTATCTGCAGGTTTTAAGCAGGACCCAGAAAGAAAAAATTAAAGGATCCCAATACGGTTGGGTGAACTGCTCCAATGGGGACTGAGTGTGCTGAGTGAGGATGGAATGCGGGAGGGCTGGCGGATGGAGGGGGGCTGGAATGCAAAGGTCCCCCTTCTTATTCTTAACAATATAGTGCAGAGGTAGGCAACTTGTGGCCTTCCAGATGTTTTGGCCTACAGTTCCCATAATCCCTCACCACTGGCTATTCCAGCTAGGGCTGATGGAAATTTTAAGCCAAAACATCTGGAGAGCCACAAGTTGCTAACAGAAATCTGACAAATTTTCTGTCTGATTTAGGGTGCAATCCTTGCATGTTTAGACTGGAGAATGCTGGGAGCTGTAGGACTTTTTTCTGTCTAAACATGAATAGGATTGCATCCTTGAATACTTAATTCCATAACAATGCAATCCTATGCATCTGTAGGCAGGAAAAGCATCCTACAATTGCCCAGCATGCCCCAGCTTGTATGACTGGCTAGAGGGGTCCTGAGAGTAGCAGAATGTTTTTCTCTCTAAACCTGCATAGGATTGCACCCTTAAATATCTTTGTGTTTTTCATGTTCTGAGGTTTCATTCCTGTAGGATAAGAAGCTCCTGGTTTGGGGTAGGGGAAAACTGTTGCTAACTTCCATTTGATGATTATTTTTATACTGTAGTTTTAAACTTTTGTATTGTATTATACTGCCTTGTATTTTATTGTCTTAATTGTTGTGAACTTCCCAGAGATCTTCAGCTATCGGGGCGGTATAAAAATGTAATAAATGAATAAGTGATGACTTGCACGTGTGAACGATCCATCCCAGGTCTAACACAAGAGACAGGCCTTTCACATCACATCCAACACAAATGCAGTTCACACTTATGTGGACCATATCTGGATCAAGAGATGTGGAGATCTTGATTTTTCTACCCTTGTTTGTTTCATACTATGATGAAAAATATAGTTCATACAAAAACATTGCTGTTGAGGTGGCGTAAGCTGAACTTGGCATGATTTTTTTTCTAGTGGCAGCTGTTGCTCATTGGGGCTGGCAAGATGAAGGACAGGGAATGTTCAATATTCTGTTGTTTGCCAGAGGACAGGAGAAGAGAATGGCTCAATTCGGACAACACAATAAACAACTGGTGTGGGGGAAACAATCGTCAGTTGTATTGACTATTGTGTCGTCCGAATGCTGCCATAGTCAACTCAACGCTGATCCTAATCCACATCACAGTTGATTATTTATTACCATGTTGTGTGGGGAGTTCCCCCTAGCTGAACAACTGTAAAGTTGATTATTACCCCACCATTGACTATCGTCCGAATTGAGCCAATGTGTGGCACGCAGCTCCTGGGCATGTATGTGATTGTGGGAGGATCTCTCTAACACAAGGGGGTAGGGGGCAGATGGCAGGTCACTGCCCCACTTGACCCCAATATAGAACCGCCTTTTTTTCTTCTTCCTAGTATTAGACCTGTGATGATGACCCATTCGCACATGCAAATCATTATTGGATGCTGCTGTCATCTAGTGATGAAAATGCATGTCTGGACCCTCCTCAATTGCAACTAAGTGCAAAGAAATGAAATTTTGCTCATTTGTGTCATACCAGGCCCAAGGCTAGGCTAATCAAGGGTAAATACGTACAAAAGATTGTTGAAATCTTTGTTGGTCAAAGCACGGAATCAACCATACCCATGTTCTTCTTCAGGCACTAGACGCTGGAGCAGGTCAGTGCACTGTCCTGGTTAGAGGGTTGGACTGGGACTCGGGAGACCAGGGTTCTAATCCCCCCTTGGGTCCCCTCTACAAGATTTCGCTTTGACACCCGGTTGCCCGATTATGCGCATTTACGGATAAGCTCATTTACTCCTAATATCTATTCATGAGAGGCGGTGAAGCGCATTACGGGATGTATGAAATGCGCTTTAAAGTTGTTTACATGCGGAGAATCGCATGTTTACATGGCCATAAGGCGCTTTAACTCCCGCGGCAAATTTTAAGTCGCTATTTAACGCGCATTCGATAATGCGGATAATCGGAGATAAAAAGCGCCTCAAACCCTGATTTGCGCTCCGCTCTTGTAGAGGTAAAATCTGTCACGCTCCTTGAAAGAGCTTTAAATCGCTCTTGTAGAGGCACCCTTGGTCATGAAGATCACTGGGTGACTTTGGAGCCAGTCACTGACTCTCAGCTTAACCTACCTCACACAGGATTGTTGTGAGGATAAAACGGAGGGGAGGAGGGCCCATGCTTTGTGTTCCTTCGGAGGAAAAGCCGGGACATCCATCTAAGAAATAAATAAGTAAATACAGCTCACCTGGTGCCTTCCAGATGTTCTGGACTACAACCCTCACCATTCCTTACCACTTGCCATGCTGGCTGGGGCTGATTGGCGTTCTAGTCCAGAACATCTGGATGGCATCCCGCTCGCTCTAGAGTTCCTCTCGGATCTGCCTTGTCAGCCAACAGCCACTGTGGAACATCGGGAGACAAGCTGGTTCTGCCATCCACCTGCTGCTCCATTCCCACGCAGACCCTGAGCCCGGGTTTGTCTTTTCGTCCCCTTTTCCCAAGCCTCAAAACTTACCCCGGGGTTGATTGGCTGAGAGACGTGCGCGCGCGTCCGTCTCGCTGTGTATGTATGTGTTTGCCTCGACGTGTGTGTCTGCGCGCGCGGAAGGGGACCGTCTTTTTACCCAGCGGCTTGGCCCAGGGACGCTTCAATAGCTGGTGTGGGGGAAGCCCATCAAACTCCGGTCCTTCTCCCCAAAGACCCCCAGAGGGTGAGTGCGGGGTTCCGAGAGAGGGGTGTTTGGGGGGGGGGGGAATAAGCCTCGTGGTTGCGTGTGTGGATTACCCAAACAAACACCCAAGGCCGGCGTGCGTTTTTGCAACTCTTGCAACTCAGGCAGACGGTTGCATCAGATTCTCAGCGCTGGAAAGAGGCATGGAAGGGAAACGGGGGGTTTAGCGGGAGAAGCGAGGCAGGACGGAGGTCCTCTTCGCCTTTTCTCTCCGATCCCGCTGCCCCCTTTGGAGAGGCCCCTTTAGAGGAGGAGGAGAGCCGGATCTGCCATGCATTCCGGAGTCAACTTCAACGGATCGGAGAGAATTTGCTCCCCAAGCAAAAAGCTTCGAGGCTCGGGGTGGGGTGGGGGGCTATTCGAGATGCGTGAAGACTTGTTGCGCGTGTTTGTGCGTGGACGGGGGGGAATGTGGGGTCGTGGCGGTGGGAGTAGGGGGCTAGGTCCCGAGTTCGATCGGTGGCGGGTTTGGCTGGCAACGCTGAACCGAGACCCCCTTTTGCGAGGCCTCTGAGAGAAGGAAGGGGGGGGGGGTGCGAGCTGCCTGTACTTGGAAAGAGAGCGGGACACACACAAACACACACACACACACACCCTGTTCGCGTGTCGCTCGCACACTTGGCAAGCAGTTGCCGTCTAAAAGAGGGGTGGTCTTTGTTTGTTTTCGTTTTGTGGCCATATAGGCTGTCATTGCCACGTGGGCTGCCAAAGAATATACAAAATGGGTCACGGGAGGAGCCAGCATAACCTGCAAACCGGTCCCCTAACAAATCCAAGCAATAGCATTTATTGGATATCATTTAGTAGTAGTATATAAAAGAGAATTCCGTGGACCTATTTTTGTGTGAACAGAACTCTTTCTTAAAATGCTCCTTTTTTGAGAGAGAGAGAGAGTTGAGTTTGATTCCCACTCCTGGTAGACGGCTCTGCACATGCAAAATCACACGCCGTGTAGTCTGTTCATTAATCAGGAGGAGCTACAGCCAAATTTAAACAAGAATATCACTTTGGAACTTTGAAGTCGTTAATTTTCGCCGGATCATATTACAGTACGGCCCGTATGTTTAAAGAGCATGAAAATTAACTAGTCCTCATGAAGCAGTTTTGATGATTTATGCGCCCTGAGTTGTTTGAGATCTCTGTCAATGGAGAAAGCCATGCCTCCTTGGGGAAACTGAGAAGAGGTAAGGAGGGGCTGACAGGGAGATGGCCTTTCACCTGTTCAATGGGTGTCTTGTGCACAAAATTACTTGAAATGGATTAATTAACTTTTAGTATCCTTCAAACATTTTGTTGATCAGGGTGGTTTAAGTACTATGGTAAACGGGTATTTTAACACCCTTTCAGTGCATAATTATGCCAGGGTAAAATGGGCAGCCTCAGATTTCGGCAGCAAGTCGTAAATTATGTCATTAACTATTTTTTTGTACTTTCCGCTGCAAGCACCAAATACCTGGGGCTGAGAGCTGATTCTAATCGGAATTATTGATTGTTGAGTGCAAAGCCAGTGGGTGGTAGTTATTCTGGATTAGTTAGCACATCGTACAAATTATGTGTGCGATATTAGAAAGTGATAGATTATTAGAGAATGCTAGTTAGTTAGAGAATGCAAGATTACAACATATTGCTTCTGAATAATTCAGATAACTCTCATCTCCTAGTTCCATACTCACAATTGCGCCACCCATTCAGGCCGTGGGGACTGCCTTTGACGACTTGATTGTGGGGATAACAGGTTGGTTAAAATGTATTGAAGGGTACTAACCTATATTAAGGCTGCAAGCCTATACCCACTTACCTGGGAGTACGCTCTATTGAACACAGTGGGGCTTACTTCTGAGGAGACCTGCATAGGATTGCTCTGTAAGTGATCTTGAGTGTGAATTCTGGCTTTACCCATATTCTTTACATAATGTAACCAGCGTAATTGCCAGTTATCACCCAACATCCTTTTGAACGAATACCTGGGGACTGGGGGCTTTCTTTTCCTTTGCCCTAGTCCTTTACTTGCCTGCTAATTTTGGGATGCTTGGACTGTGTTAGGGCTTTATGAAAACCGAACCAGTAGTGGTAGTTCTGGATTAAGCCATAATAAAAGGATTGCAAAGCATTTCCTCTGCCAGCTGATGACGACTCCTGAATCCTATCAAATACCAACAGGTTTATTTGACACACCAGCAGCAAAATTTATGGGGCGAACCTGAGTCCCCTTCTAGGATGACTGGATGGAGCCATTTCCAGAGGGGTATTTGTGTTACTTTATTGTAGAAGAACCAACCAAGACTCTTGGGGCACCTTAAAAACAAATTTATTTGGGCATAAGCTTTTGCTTTCATAGATTATAGTCCACTGAAGCCAGCAACCTTTGTAAATGCAGGATCCCACCGTTAGGAATGCCGCTTTTACATTTATTTATTTATTTATTTATTGCATTTTTATACCGCCCTATAGCCGAAGCTCTTTGCCTCATATTTAAGGGATCCGACCTTCCCATATTCTTTGGCAACACTTCTGTATGACTTTTCATGCCACTGAAAAAGCCATAAAAATTAATTAAACTAAACTGAAAAAAAAGAAAGAAATAGTGTAAATTAGCTCCTGCTCTCCTTGCCACTCCCCAGCTACACACCCTAGTTCCTTCCACGCAAACACTATTGTAGGGCTTTGTTTACCCAGTCCCCCAAAATATCAATGTATGTGTCTTATTTCTACCCTTCTTTCCTCCTCCCCTCGTCCCGCCCATTTCCACCTGATCATTCGTGCCTGGTTCTCCAGTCAAGTAGCACATTGGTTTTTTTTTTTTAAAAAAAAATGAGATGCTTTTCAACCCCTTTCCTAATTGCAAACGAGAGTTGCCAAGGTGCAAGTCTTGCCTGGAATAGTGTCAGGCTCACACAGGCGCATACATCAGCTGACCGGCAGCTGAATTTGTGAACTGATGACTCCCATCAGAGAAAGCTGAGGTGATGGCGAAAGTTCTGTCTGTGGTTTCATATTTGTGATAGCCTGTTCACACATGCAAGTTGTTGCTGGACATTACAGCACTGAATGTGCATGTGTGAGCCAGTCTTGGATGACTGGCAGCTGAATATGATGAACTGGCTCCCCTAAAAGGCATTGTGTGTGAGGCAAGATGAATATTGCTGCTTTGGTAGGCTGACCAGATAAAATCCAGGTCAGGGCTCATTTAACTTTTAACAGTTGTAGAGAAAAGGGAATTTCAGCCAGTGTCATTTGTATGCAATTAGTTCCTGGTGATATTCCCTCTTCTTCACAACAGTTAAAGGTGCAGGCACTATACTAGAGTGACCATATACAAAAGAAGGCAGGGCCCCTGCAACTTTAACTGTTGTGATGAAGAGGGAATTTCACCAGGAACTAATTGCATACAAATGACACTGGCTGAAATTCCCTTTTCTCTACAACTGTTAAAGTTACATGAGCCCTGACCTGGATTTTATCTGGTCACCCTATTTTTGGTTAAGGCGCCCTCAGGGATGGGCACCCAGCTGAAGAGAATGTCAAGCCCGGTTTGGTACTGTCTGCAGTGTGCGTGGGCAAAGAATAAAGCAATAAGTAGATTTAGACTTTACTCCCCAAAGTTCTGTACGTTGTCTGGGCACCAGCTACGAAAGTGACCTTTCCACCAATGAGTTTTAAAGACAATTCCCAGACTGATATTATTTGTTCTAGATAGAAACCAGTGAACACCGCTTTGCTAGGTTGTTGCAATTCTGCACAAGCGGCTCTACTGGACTGTGCTGCAAAACTGCCCCAGAGGAATTCCCTGGGTGCTATTTATCCTAGGGCTGGCTAGCCCTTTGATGTTAGATCTTTGATGGCCTGTTCGCGTGTATTACTGGATGCTGCAATCATGGAATGATGAGCATGCATGCGTAAAACAGCCCTGACGTGTCGCATAGGCTTAGAATCTCTCCCTTGCTGCATGTTACTCAGGGCTTGGCCTTGGCCTTGAAAACAGCCTTGAGGGCTGAGCCCTGTGGATCTGCATCTGAATTAGGGCTAGCGCCACCTAGAAGCTATGGATCCTGTTCCTGTTCCCTAGAGCCAGCCCGGATCAACTTGGAACCATATGGAAAGCATGTGCCTCTCAGCCATTTCCCCGAATCCCAGCAGGTAGATTGATTTCGTTCGTAAATCAGTGTGTCCTGTCATCTCCTGCCCTTTCCCCTTTGCAATCTTTCCCTAGGTTTGGCGCACCCAGAGACCACCCCGTTTTATCTCTAGATGCTTTGCATTTCTTTGCCTGAGAGTGAAAAGGGGCGGGGGGAGCTACAGTGAATACTGGGTAGTGTGCCAAGGGAGGGAGAGGTTGTCCACAGCTGCCTCCCATTTCCTGCAGCTTCAGAGAGGGAGCGGCCTTGGGAGAGAGCAATGCACATCTTTTCCCAGGTTCAGTCCTCAGCATCTCTGGTTAAAACTCAGGGACAGCTAATAACGGCGTGTGGCCTTCTGGACACGCACATGCGCCCACTATGGTGTGGGGAAAACGGAAGGATGAACTGCGCTGTATATGGATACAGCTGGAAGTAATTTCAGCGCTCTTTCCAGTTGGAGCAATCACGACAAGAATAGCTAAAGCCGCCTTTGTGCATTGCCTGGCTCATGCGAGTGTGTGCTTCGAGTGTGTGTTTCTCAGTGCGGCCGGTTGTGGAGACAATCATGTGGGGGAAATAAGCAGGCCCTGCATGTGGGAACCGGCATTCAGCCAGCAGTGCCTGGAAAAAAATGTGGTCTTGGATCCCAGAAAGCTGCTGACAGTAGTAAGAATTGTGTGTATTCTGTGCTCAGGGTGCATGTTGTAGATCGATATAAAACTGCCATGAAATGCTCCTCCCAAGTTGGCCACCCCATTTGGAGGTGAGAAATTTGGGGGGGGGGCATTTCAGTGATTTCTTGTGAGCGAGGGGAAGTTTGCAAAATTTTCAGGGAAGAACCTTGTTTTGACGATGGTGGTAGTGGGGCTTTAAAAACATTTCCCCCCTTTTAAACTTCATTTTGCCATGACCAGAAACAGCAGCAGAGCACAGCTCTTGAAAGCCACCTCCTGGTCGTCACCACTTATTCCCCTCCTGCCCATTGTGCCCCTTGGAATAACCCTACATCATGACCTAGACCTGGTTCACACAACACAACAATTCAAAATATGGGTTGTTGTTAAATTATGGATTATTATTATTATTATTATTTATTCCATTTATATACTGCCCCATAGCCGAAGCTCTCTGGGCTGTTTACAACAATGAAAAACATTGAACATTTAAAAACCAATATACAAAATTTAAAACCATAAAAGCCTAAAAACAAACTACGTATCATTTAAACTATCCAGGGGGTCAGTTTAGAAAGCTCAACATATGCTGTTAAGTGCCCGGGAGAAGAGAAAAGTCTTAACCTGGCACTGAAAAGATAACAATGTTGGCGCCAGGCGGGCCTCATTCGGGAGATTGTTCCATAGTTGGTAGGCCACCACAGAGAAGGCCCTCTCTCTTGTTGCTGACCTCCGAGCTTTCCTTGGAGGAGGCACTCGGAGGAGGACATTAGATGTTGATTGTAGTGTATAGTAGGTTCGTGTCGGGAGATGCGTTCCATCAGGTATTGTGGTCCCAAGCCGTGTAAGACTTTATAGGTTAAAACCAGCACCTTGAATTGGGCTTGGAAACATACAGGCAGCCAATGCAAGCGGGCCAGTGTCGGTCTTATATGTTCGAACTTTCTGGTTCCTGATATCAATCTGGCTGCTGCATTTTGCACAAGATGCAGTCTCTGAACTGGCTTCAAAGGCAGCCCCACGTAGAGTGCATTGCAGTAATCTAACTTGGAGGTTACCGGAGCATAGACAACTGAAGCCAGGTTATCCCTGTCTAGATAGGGCTGTAGCTGGGCCACCAACCGAAGTTGGTAGAAGGCACTCTGTGCCACTGAGGCGACCTGAGCTGTGTTGTGTGAACCCAGCCATACTAACAAAACATGTTTTTTAAACTGTAAACAACCTGAAGTTCACAACCCAACAGCAAATCATGGGTTCTCTTTGTGGGTAGTTCATGGTTAATAAACTATAGTTTTGTTAGCATGGCTTAGTTAACACAACACAACCCATGATTCAGCAACAATCCACGATTCAACAACTACTTAGGTTGTAGTGTTTGTGAATAATAGTGCCATTTTGAGGGAGTTTGAAGAAGGGAAATGATATCTGTATACATAATGTGCATTTTCTGTTTCTCTCTACATTAGCAGATATATCCACAATACATATTCCCAATTCTGCACCAAGTAATCCATATTAAGTTACCCATAAACTGAGTACTGTGATACACAGATGTGTATTATTTAAACATGTTGCTTATTTATTATATTTATCAATTGCCCAATAGTCAAAGAATAATTAAAACTCTTTTAATTAGACAATTAAAACAGTTCAAAAACATAAATTCTGTAACAGCACAAAAATCCAATAAAATAAAACAGCAGAGAATGACATAATACCAGCCACAGTCATATAATCTAATCCCAAAAGAGAGCCTGCCAAAAACAACCTCAGAGGGCTAAAGCCGCATCCAAATCACCATCAGAAGCAGAGATTAAAATATTCATATCTGTATTTTAGAACTGTGATAAGATAATGTTAAAAGGCCTGGGAAGTTTTATTATATCTTTGCCCAGCACCTAAAAGCCGTTTAGGAAGACCTAAAGATGGTAGTGCACGCGCTGGTAACTTCGAGGCTTGACTTCTGCAATGCGCTGTACATAGGGCTACCTTTGTGCCTAGTCCGGAAACTTCAACTAGTTCAAAATATGGCAGCCAGGTTGGTCACCGGTACATCTAGGAGTGACCATATTACGCCAGCTTTAAAATCGCTCCACTGGCTGCCAATTAGTTTCCGGGCGAAGTATAAAGTGTTGGTCATTACCTTTAAAGCCCTACATGGTTTGGGTCCAGGTTACCTGCGGGATCGCCTTCTCCCGTACAATCCGCCCCGCACGCTCAGGTCCTCTGGGAAGAACTTACTGCGGTCGGCCAAGACTAGGCTGACAACTGTTACCCAGAGGACCTTCTCTTCTGCCGCTCCCAGACTGTGGAATGACCTGCCGGAGGAGACTCGTCAACTTAACAGTCTTTTAGAATTTAAGAAAGCTATAAAGACTGTTCTCTTCCGGCAGGCATATCCAGTGTAATTTTTAGAATGTTTTTAGGATGTTTTAGGATGTTTTAATGCAGTTTTAATAATATTTGTCATGTTTTAATTAGTTTTATGTATTTTATCATGTTGTTGTTCCCCGCCTCGATCTAGACGGAGAGGCGGGTAAGAAATAAATCGTTGTTATTATTATTATTATTATTATAATAACATAGAAGCTGGGTTAGCCTCTCTAAGGAGGGCGGGGCCATTGCTGAAAAGGCCCTCCCTCATAGCCACCCTCTGTATCCCAGCTTGTGGGGTCATAGAGCTTCTTTAAATGAGCGTTTTGTAGCACGCGTGTGACTGGCCACTCATGGACGTTTGTGGGTCATTGTGACAACACAGTGATCCTCCTGCGCATCTATCTCCTGTTCCATTTCCCATTTTTAGTGATTTAAAAAAAGGCTGAGAAAACCCAACTCTTCTGGAAAATGTCGGTATTTATCAATATTTCCTGCTGTGTGTAGAAGTTGCGCTATAAAACGCCCACTAGAGGGTGATGTCCCATTTAACCGCACTGAGGCTGTACAAGCCACATAGTCGCTGCTCTCTTCCTGCTCTCTTCCTCATGTAATTACAGCTTGTTGCAGAAGTGGAAGAGATGCAGGAAGCAGAGCTACGGTAAGGGAATGTGATCCCGCCCCATTTGAAGGAGCTCATAATCTATTCTGTATTTGCTAGTCCTGGGGAGGAGTAAGTAGTTAGGTGGGGCAATGAAGTCCCACTCCTAACTACCAGCACCTTGTTCATACAGTGTTTCAACTTTCTGTATATTTTCCTATTACACAGTTGTCAGTTAACCCAGTAAGAAGAACCATCTTGTACACATGGAGTCTTTTACACCTCTCTTGGTGTCTGTGAGGCTTGCTAATTTTCATTTTATTTTTAGGACTTTTTAAACTGGGAAGCTGGTGTGCTGTTAAGTGAAGTGTTGCATTCCAGTGCCATCTTTATTTGGGTTGAAAAGAGTAGTTTGGTGTTTTTCAGCTTAGACTCCCCTCCCCCCCCCCCCCCCCCCAGTATACACGTCTGCCTTATATTTAGGTTCTTGGACAAGTTACTTTTCTTATAGCCTCATAAGTTTTTCTTCTGAAAAAATGAGTTGTTTTTTGACCAACTTTGCCCACCATTATCATTATTATTATTTATTATTATTATTATTTACATTTATATGCCGCCCCATAGCGAAAGCTATGTGGGTGGTTTACAAAGATTAAAAACATTGAACATTTAAAAACCAAAATACACAATTTAAAACCATAAAAAGCTTAAAAACAAACTATATAGCAGAATGAGCAAGCCCTGCCATGGCAGTCATTTTGTGAGGGCATCCACAATTCAAAATTCCAGATGTGCCCACTGACCCCCAAAAAAGTTGGTGGCCTCTGTTGTACACAATGTGCACAGATTTGGGGAAAAGTGGATGGTGGGTGAAAAGGAGGACAGGGCTCCTATATCTTTAACAGTTGCATAGATAAGGGAATTTCAGCAGGTGCTATTTGTATGCACGCGGCAGCTGGTGAAATTCCCTCTTTGTCACAACTTTTAAAACTGCAGAAGCTATGCTAGCGTGACCAGATAAAAGGAGGGCAGGGCTCCTGCAGCTTTAACTGTTGTGATGGAGAGGGAATTTCACCAGGTGCTGCATGCATACGATTGGCACCTTCTGAAATTCCCTTTTCTACGCCACTGTTGAAAATACAGGAGCCCTGCCCTCCTTTTCATATGGTCACCCTACCTGACTAAATCAACGATCATCAATATGTGACAGGGGAAGGCTCAGAGGGAGTGTAGCATTTGCCTGAGAAACAGCTTTTTCTCCCCGCTCCATTTTGAGATCCCAGACGCTTAGACAGGCCAATGGTTTGTCTTGGTATTAATCATTTCCTGCTTCCTTATGTCCATAAGCCTTTGGCATTGGCTGACATAATAGATTTCATTATTACTTTGTTTGAAAACAGGGCTGTACACCTTCATTGGTAGATAAATGTACTAAAGCATGATTGGATTACTTATTTTTTATTTTTATTTATTTATTTATTTATTGCATTTCTATACTGCCCAATAGCGGAAGCTCTCTGGGCAGTTTACAAAGCTCTCAGGGCGGTATCCTTCCAGATGTTTTGGCCTACAATGATTGCAAGAAAGAAAATATAGTTTTTTCTTCTAATCTAGCTTTTCTTTATCGAGCTGGATCTTACATATCCTTTAATATCTTCAAAAAGGACAGCCATATGTAGTATTTGTAGTCAAATTCAAATTTGTTTACATGAAATTGGTTCAATTGGTTCATAAGTCCAAATTAAACGCTCTTTACTGACCTTTTATGAAAGGACTGAACCATTTTGAAAGGACTGAACCATGAGGGTCTAGTTTGAATCTACCTTATACTGGTAAGGGGAGTAGGGTTGAGTGTTGATGTTTTTTTACTAAATTTTAGGCTGACCAGATAAAATCCAGGTCAGGGCTCATGTAACTTTAACAGTTGTAGAGAAAAGGGAATTTCAGCCAGTGTCATTTGTATGCAATTAGTTCCTGGCAAAATTCCCCCTACATCACAACAGTTAAAGGTGCAGGCACTATACTAGAGTGACTATATACAAAAGAAGGCAGGACCCCTGCAACTTTAACTGTTGTGGTGAAGAGGGAATTTCACCAGGAACTAATTGCATACAAATGACACTGGCTGAAATCCCCTTTTCTCTACAACTGTTAAAGTTACATGAGCCCTAACCTGGATTTTATCTGGTCACCCTACTAAATTTAGGAGTTTTCTTCTTTGTTCTTGTGCTTAGGTGAAAGGCTTTGTGGAGCAGGGCCAAGGGCAACCCCCCCCCCCCCCGTGTCTTATTTTTGGCATGAGAAACTTTTTTTCTTTTGTTTTTTGTGTTAGGTAGGCTGACCATATGAAAAGGAGGACAGGGCTCCTGTAACTTTAACAGTTGTAGAGAAAAGGGAATTTCAGCCAGTATCATTTGTATGCAATTAGTTCCTGGTGATATTCCCTCTTCATCACAACAGTTAAAGTTGCAGGCACTATACTAGAGTGACCAGATACAAAAGAAGCCAGGGCCTCTGCAACTTTAACTGCTATGATGAAGAGGGAGTTTCACCAGGAACTAATTGCATACAAATGACACTGGCTGAAATTCCCTTTTCTCTACAGCTGTTAAAGTTACAGGAGCCCTGTCCTCCTTTTCATATGGTCAGCCTATGTTAGGTAGGCTGACCATATGAAAAGGAGGACAGGGCTCCTGTATCTTTAACAGTTTCATAGGAAAGGGAATTTCAGCAGGTGTTATTTGTATATATGCAGAACCTGGTGAAATTACCTCATCATCACAAAGTTAAAGCTGCAGAAGCCCTGCCCTCTTTTGTACATGGTCAAGAGGACAGGGCTCCTGCCGCTTTAACTGTTGTGATGAAGAGGGAATTTCACCAGGTTCTGTATATATACAAACAACACCTGCTGAAATTCCCTGTCCTTTACAACTGTTAAAGATATAGGAGCCATGTCCTCCTTTTCATATGGTCACCCTAATGTTAGGTAAACTCAGCATCAATGAAACGCCTATTTGGACATTCACAATGCAATCCTTTGCATGCTTCCTTGGAAGTAAGTGGCACTGAGTTCAATGGGGCTTACTCCTATGTAAGTATACTTAGGATTTCAGCATTGTGCTGCAATCATTTGCCCACTTTCCTAGCAGTAAGCTCCATTGCATAATTGGACTTACTTCTGAGTGAACATGCATAGTATTGCATTGTTAGTGTACTATTTTTCCATGTGTACGTCAGAATAGTGTACTATTTTTCCATGTGTACACCATGTTTGAATGCCTTGCAGTTTTATTGATTGCACCTATGCAGTGGTTGCCTCATACTTCCATGTCTGTTCCTGGGAATCCAAGAATATCTTTGCACAGGTATGCTGTTTCTGCTCATATTCGGGGGTTGCCATCAGCACACCTGACTCACCAGCAGCTACCCTGTCCATATACCTGATAGTTGCAGAGAATCCAAGGCAATTCCCAGCTATGCTGAATGCCACATCAAATATGATATTTGGAACAGGAGCTGGATTTTTGGCAGGCTTGGCTTTCACTTTAAACATTGCAAGTTTCTGCATTTCGATTTTGGGGCATCCTCCAGATGTGATAGACTGTAACACTCATCATTGGGCTTGTTAGCTCGGGATGATAGGTGTGCAGTCCAAGACATCTGGAGGGCAACAGGTTGGGAAAGGCTGGTTTAAATGTTACATGTAGAGCTGTCACATAATTTATGTATATGGCTAAAAGCAGGAGTCCTGAAGTAAGAAATGTACCTTTGTTTATGGATAAGGTCACAGCAGGCAACGTTTTAGAAGAATCATTCTTCTGTGTGTGAGCAATGCTGGTTGTTTGTAAATGGTTGTATAAATGTAAAAATACATTAAAAATAGCCTACTGCGTGATTAATTGAGGCCACCTTTTTAGTCAGTTATTTTCCTCCCCTACTGATGAATTAGTTAGTTGATTAAGGGTGCATTCCTATCCTATAGAGTTAGGCCTGCTGAAGGGCTTTAGAATCTGGCAGATGCCCTGTTAAATTCTGCCCTTTTCACACCATTATATTATAAACTTTTTATCATGTCCCTTGCTCTTCGCTATTATGTGTGCATTTACGGGTCAAATTCTGCAAGAAATCAAGTTGAGATTAAAGCATGAAAATGCTTGTCTTTTATTGATTTGCATATAATTATTCTTTATAACACAATTTTCGTTTGTGGGAGGGAGCAAGCATTAACAGAAAATATAGGACAACCTACAACTTGGTTTTTAGGCCAGCTTTTTCCCAACCTAGTGGTTTTGGACTACACTCCTTTCATTCCCAGCCCACATGGCCATTGGCTTCTAGTGATGGGAGTTGAAGTCCAACACCTGTAGGGCATGAGGTGGGGGAAGGCTGTTCTAGTTTGACTGCAATCTGTCCTATACACGTCTACTCCAAAGTAAGCCCCATTGAATTCAACAGTCCAAATTCCCTCTCTGTTTTTCTGGCTCGGGGGAAGCATGGTTCTTTTCTGGCTTTCCACACTGTTGTGGCTTTGTGTGTGATGCTCCGATTTTGTCCTAACACAGGACATCATGTCTTGTTGTTTCCCTAAAATAGTCTGTTTCCCCTTTTCTCACCCCCTCCTGGCCCTGCTCAGCTTGGGCCCACTCTACAAGAATTCGGCTTGACGCCTGGTTGCCCAGTTATGCGCAGCTTCTCACCATCGCATTTACGCCTAATTCCTATAAATGACAGGCGGTGAAGCGCATTACCGGCAGTATGAAACGCACTTTAAAGTGGTTGAAATGCGGAGAATCGCTTGTTTACATGGTCATGAGGCGCTTTAACTCCCGCGGAAAATTTAAACTCACTATTTAACACGCATTTGATAATGCGCATAATCGGACAGAAAAAGCGCCTCGACCCCCGATTTGCGCACTGCTCTTGTAGCGGTAAATTTTTTAATGCGCCTCGAAAGAGCTTTAAATCGCTCTTGTAGAGGCAGCCTTGGTCAGTGCAGGCATCTCAAACTGGAGAAGTGTGAACTTTGTAGACCTGCCCAACAAGGTTGTGTAAACACAGAAAGCAAATATTGAGGCCTAGTGAGGTTGCAGTGAGATGTGGTCATGCTCACTCATTCGAGCACAAATCTCGTCTTCTTTGAGACTTGACGTGGTGATTCTACACAGTGCGACAACCCACCCCACCCTTACTTACTTACTTACAGGGAGTTTGAGCAGTGTGAAATTGGAAGCCTTTCTTCGAACCTCAGATCTCGCCACTGTAGCCAGGGTTCTCGTACCTTATAACACTGCAGAAATGTCACGCTGTAGCTGTTGACAGCCTAGACATATAATGGTGAGGAAAGCGGCATCTGTTTAATTGCTGCTCTGCAGTGTTTAAAGGCACAGGAACTCTGTTCGTATGGACATCAACCAGATTTTAATTGTGTCGTTTTTCAGGCAAAACAGGCTGTTTTAATTATGTGGCCTATGGCTGTGTCCAAGGCTGTTTGTAGATGGGTGGCCTCCTAGAGCTACCCTATCATTGCTTTTCTATTGTAAGGAATAAACGGAATTGCGATGGATTTTCCACACAATTGTAGTGCACTTTTCCATACATAAGTATTGTACTTTTCCCTGCGTGTAGAACCTGCTAATTTTGATCCACACCAGTGGGTGTGGCACAGCGGCTGTAAGTGGAGCCATTTCAAGCTCAGCGCAGATTCACTATAACACTTGTGATTTAGCCTATTTATTACCCTATTTTTTATCACTCTTTAAATTCATACTAAATTGCTTTTCTGGCTATACGTTTTTTAAAATTAAAGGTGTGTATAGCACCATAATGGTCTTGTGCTGTTATACTGCTATAACACTATAATACAGTAATGATATTTTTAAAAATGATTTAAAAAAAAAACAATTTTCAAGTCACCATTATTTTTCAACATGGTTAATGGTGGTGACCAGTAAGGTCCTCTCCCTCCCTCAAACCATTTAAAAAAGAATTAACGTTATAGCATTATGGTGTTATTGGTCTATACCTGTCTTTCGGTATATTTTTATAAAAAATAATTACAGCCAGAAAAGCATTTTAGCCCTAATTAATATTAACCATAGCTAAAAGTAACATTGTCCCCATTATGAACCGTAGTTTTCTTTTAACCAGGTTTGGATGCTTGTTTAAAATCCCCGTATAAGTGCAAGCCCTAGTTAGTGTGAACTGCAGTCCTACACACACTTATCTGGGAGTTAACTACGTCGGATTTACTTGGGATAAACATATATAATAGGATTAACCATAAATATTATGAAGTATAGTTTGCTTTTGACCAGGTTTCGATGCTTGTTTAAAATCCTCATGCCCATCATGGTTAATCCTAGCGGAGAGTGCATGTGTGAGAGGGGCAGAGATGGGTACAGTCCTAGCCCATCTTTCCTCTCTTAATTACATTGAGAATGTTTAGAATGGCCAGATGCAAAAGAGGACAGGGCGTCACACCTTCAGTAGTTTTATAGGACAACTGTTAAAGGTGCATGAGCCCTGTCTTCTTTTGTAATTGGCCATCCTAGGAACGTTACATCTGCAGAGTTTTTCAGTCATAGAACTTGTCATCCAGGCATACTTGAGCCTGGACCATGTCTCAAGTGTGCAAAGGAAATGCTGTTGGGACTGACTGCAGCAGATTATTGCTGGGGAACTTCTGGGAGGTGAGGAGCTAGGCGTTCAGATGTTTGGATTTTGTTTCTTCCCAGCCATCCTCCTTTAGGAGTGCCCTGGGAACTGGCATTCTGTGGGCTGCGGGCAGCTTCCCAGTCATACCACATCTGCAGTCGACCAGCCTCACCTTTTGCCCAGATTCCAGCTCCTGGATACACACCCTGGATAAGATAATGCCCACCCAGGTGTTTTTTTCTGGGAAGAGCAGTGGGAGCCACAGGTGGCATGGTGAAAATAGAAACATCAGGCAGGAGATGGGGAAGGGCAATGTTTTTTTGGTTCTGCAAAGGGAATAACCCAGGACCCCAGAGATGATATCATGACTTCCTACATCTCCTGCTTTAACCACCTTCTAGAGCTTAAAACAGGAAGCAAGATGTCCTGGCTGTCAGCCACCTTTTCCAAGCCCAGTAGGCCCCATTATCCTGCCAGAGCCAGCCTAGAAACCAGGTGTTCTGTGTCTTCTGTGGGAACATAACTTTGAGCTAAGGATGCGGTTAAAGATCAAGGCACCAACCAGACATCTCCATTGTTGCTTCTGCCCCACCCAGCCTCCGGAGTTCTTTCCCAGGTGTAGGCAGCAGGATTAACCCTTGAGTTTCTTGGTTCCAACGACTCCAGCTGCCAGAAAAATGTGGCTATATTTTCTAGGATTGGAAAAACTCCCCTTGTGTGAACAGGAACTTTCCTCTCTATACAAAAAACCGCTCACCCACATGTCTGCCATTGTGGTGTATATAAACATTGACGTTAAAAATGCAAAAACTCCACATTTAACATAACATGTAGTTTGGCCCAGAAGTGGAGGGTTGTCTTATCTAGCAAGACTCCTGTTTTTTTGGATATTTATTGGTTGCAGAGATTAAAAGCATAGGAGTTTTGCCAGAAAAAGAAGCTGGTCAACCTACAGAGAATTGAGTTTTCCTATATTTTTATTTTTAAAATTTATAAACCACACCTTTATCCCAAATTACACATTTAATACAGTTAAAATGAATGAAATCTAAACACCAGTGCAATAGAAGCTTGAGGTGGTGTTTCTATCTTTAGTTGTTCTTAGTTGAGGGCTTCTTTTGTGGCCTTAACTGTTGTACGACCCACAGACGTTCCAAAAGATAAACCCATTTCCTCATATGTAGTGCTGGTAATGCTTTGCTTGTTGAAGATGTGCCTGTAATGCAGGTAAAAGGCATTAGAGGAATGGGAGAGAACAGCACACACTTCTGTGGAGAATGCCCTAGTGGGTTATTGTGTTGTCTAAACGCAGAGCATTTTCCGCAGGGTGGCTTGTTAAACATGCGTTGTGGTTTATTTTTCTCAAGCCACCTTGAGAACCCATGGCTTGTTGTTGGTTTGTTCAGGGTGTTTAACAAGCCACACTGCATTGTTAACAAGCAACTGTGAGGAAAACTCTCTGTGTTCAGACAACACGATAATCCAGCCTGCGGAAAATGCAGTACATTCAGACAACACAACAAATTCATGATTCAAGAACAACCCAAACTGGGTGAGTTAACGTGTTGTGTGAACTCAGCCTATATCTGATAGTCCCATTTGTGGGCCACCCTTAATGGAGCTCTACATCTACCTGCTTGAAGCATCCGCTTTGCCTTGTTTTATGGCAAGACCATCCCTGCTGAAATCCTATGTGCGTGTCCATCCTTGGCCTGTATTCATCTGATGCATGCTCATTAGATACCCAAAATTCACATGCACCAAAGTCTTTTGCCCATGTGGATCCCCCAATATGAATATACACACTTGGTGATGATGGTAACAGGACCAGCACAGACCAATTTGAAACCTGCACAACATATTTTCTACTGTAATTACAGAGGGTGACCTGGACAAAATGTTCCAGTTTTTTCTCAGGACCCTCTGTGCATTTCTAGTTGTGTATATTAGTGCTAAGCTGAAAGGCAATACTACGCCTGCCTAACTACTTAGAATAGGTTGCCAATAACTTTAATCCCCATCAATTCTACCAAAACTGAACTATACCATAGGGTTACCATATGGAAAAGAGGATAGGGCTCCTGCATCTTTAACAGTTGATAGAAAAGGGAATTTCAGTAGGTGTCATTTGTATGCATGCAGCAGCTGGTGAAATTCCCTCTTCATCACAACAATTAAAGCTGCAGAAGCCTTCCCCTCTTTTGTACCTGGTCAAGAGGGCAGGGCTTCTGCAGCTTTAACTGTTGTGATGAAGAGGGAATTTCACCAGCTGCTGTATGCATACAAATGTCACCTGCTGAAATTCCCTTTTCTGTACAAATATTAAAGTTACAGGAGCCCTGTCCTCCTTTCCACATGGTCGCCATACTATACTAGGCTGACCATTTGAAAAGGAGGACAGGGCTCATATAACTTTAACAGTTGTAGAGAAAAGGGAATTTCAACCAGTGCATTTGTATGCAATTAGTTCCTGGTGATATTCCCTCTTCATCACAACAGTTAAAGTTGCAGAGCCCTGCCTTCTTTTGTATATGGTCACTCTAGTATAGTGCCTGCACCTTTAACAGTTGTGATGAAGAGGGAATTTCACCAGGAACTAATTGCATACAAATGACACCTGCTGAAATTCCCTTTCCTCTACAACTGTTAAAGTTATATGAGCCCTGTCCTCCTTTTCAGATGGTCAGCCTAACTATACCATATATCATTCCACCTTGCAATCGCCTGGGGGCTTGCAAGCTTTTGTTCTTGAGTCTGTTTTGTCGCAAAGTTGAGATCTGAGCTCTGCACAAAGAGCTTTTCCTTTTCTGATTTTCCACTACATAACCTCTAGGTGGTGCTGTGCTATAGCGGAATATCACAATCACAAATGACCTAGCGGTGACTGAACAAGAAAGAGATCTTGGGGTTGTGGTGGACAGCTTGATGAAAATGTCAATCCGGTGTGCAGCCACTGTAAAGAAGGCAAACTCTATGTTAGGCATTATTAGAAAAAGAATCAAGAATAAAACTGTCATACTGCCTTTATACAAATCTATGGCACGACCACACTTAGAATATTGTGTACAGTTTTGATCACCATACCTAAAAAAAGATATTAAAGAGCTGGAAAAATCTCTCATATGTCCCCTCCTATAATCATATGTTAGTCAGTTCTCAACATTCATTCAGTCCTACTCTCCCAAAACTCCATCCATCCTCCTGTAATGTAATGTGACCAAGAAACAGAACTAGGCTGACCATATGAAAAGGAGGACAGGGCTCATGTAACTTTAACAGTTGTAGAGAAAAGAGAATTTCAGCCAGTGTCATTTGTATGCAATTAGTTCCTGGTGATCTTCCCTCTTCATCACAAAGGTGCAGGCACTATACTAGAGTGACCAGATACAAAAGAAGGCAGGGCTCCTGCAACTTTAACTGTTGTGTTGAAGAGGGAATTTTACCAGGAACTAATTGCATACAAATGACACTGGCTGAAATCCCCTTTTCTCTACAACTGTTAAAGTTACATGACCCCTGTCCTCCTTTTCATATGGTCAGCCTAAACAGAACCCAGGGCAGGGCTGTGCAGTTTGCATATAAGAGCTGGCTTGGTTCTGCGAAGCGTGGCGCTCTCTTTGTTCTCCCTCTACCAACAGGCAAACAGACATTTTTCCTCAGGCAGGCCTTTGGCATGTAAGCTGGTCTGTTGCTGAAGATTTTTTTAATTGGTTGGGTGCTATTTATTTATTGGGTTTTTAATTTGTTTTTATGTTACATTTTAATTAAGATTGTTTTTCATCTGTATTTTATTATTGTTAGCTACCTTGGGCACCATTTTTTGGTGGAAAGGCGGGATATAAATTAAAAAAAATATGGGGCAGGCTGCATTTTGAGATGCAGTTGAAAGGAAACAAAACTGGTTTCCATGGAAGTTGCTGGGATTATAAGGTGTGGGCAGAAACACTAGTTCCTATCTTCAGTGCTTTTCCTGTGGGTATGCCTTTAAGTTCTCCCATATGACTGAGCCTGTAGAGATGTCTGGGATATGCTGGGATACTTGTATCATCCTGCTAAACGGCAAGGAGGATTTTACCACAGGTCAGCTGCAGATGTGTGGCAAAATGCTTGCTTGCCTGCACCGGCTAGTGAATTATTATTGGTTGTTGTTATTGGTTCCTGTGAGAAAAAGCAAAGAGTTGCACATGGAAACAATGTTGTATTTTGGACAAAATATGTCCACTACTCTTTCTCCATGCCCAACCCAAATGCTGCTTTTGTGTTGAGTAGGGTGACCATATGGAAAGGAGGACAGGGCTCCTGTATCTTTAACGGTTGCATGGAGAAGGGAATTTCAGCAGGTGTCATTTGTATGCATGCAGCACATCGTGAAATTCCCTCTTATTCACAACAGTTAAAGCTTCAGGAGCCCTGCCCTCTTGACCAGATACAAAAAGCAGTAACAATTAAAAAAAATTAATACATTAAAACAGGTCCAGAGTATTCCTAAAGTCCTGCTGGAACAAAAAAGTTTTTGCCTGCCTCCCAAAGTGTAAAAAGGAGTGGGCTAGTCTAGCCTTCCTAGGAAGGGAGTTCCAGTACCTTGGAGCAGCCACTGAGAAGGCCCTCTCCAGTGTCCCATCAGGCATGCCTGAGATGACAGTGGGACCGAGAGAAAGGCCTCCCCTGAAGATCTCAGAGCACGGACAGGCTCATATGGGAGAATACGGTTTTTCTGATAACCTGTACCTAAGTCATATAGGACTTTATAGGTCATAACCAATGCTTTGAATTGTGCTTGGAAACAGACCAGTAGCCAGTGGAGCTGTTGTAACAGGGGAGTTGTATGCTTCACTGCACTATGATCTGCAGAAACGAGCAAATGCGTGGAGATGAGTGTTATTTCCTGCTAATGGCTGCACATCAGGCTGTTGTTAAGGAAAGGCACAGTTTTGACCACCAGTTGAAAAGCTGGCAGGCTAAGTTAGATTTGATGTACGCACATGTGAGAGCACCAGGAACATTTCCCCCATCCCTGCAGAGTCAATCCTCCATTGCTCTTTTGTATCTGGTCACTGTAGCTAAAGAGGGCAGAGCTCCTGCAGCTTTAACTGTTGTGATGAAGAGGGAATTTCACCAGGTGCTGCATGCATACAAAGGACACCTGCTGAAATTCCCTTTTCTATACAACTGTTAAAGATACAGGAGCCCGGTCCTCTTTTTCATATGGCCACCCTAACGAGTGGCTCCTTCTCCTTCCCACCCACCCCATGGATTGGATAATTTCCTGGCTTTTGCAGTTTTCTCTCCCCATTCTAAGTGGTCAAAATGCCTTTCTTAAGGCTTCATTGCTGAAATAAGAGCTTTAATAAACTAAAATACTTGCTAGTATTTTTGGCCCCACCCCCGTTACTTTTGGCCCCACCCACCTCTGGAACACGGCCCCTGACAGCTTTTCTGAACTTGAATTTGGCCCTTGGGCTGGAGGAAATTCTGCGCCCCTTCCCAAGGCTAACCACTGCTACTGGCAGGGATCCTGGCTCCCAGTTTCCTTCCTCTGCCATAGCATATTGCATAGCTTTTTTCCCCCAAGTTAGATATGGAAACCAGTCCCAGCGTATGGAATCCGTACTGTACGTGAACCAATTCCCCTCCCAGGGTCAAGAATAAGCTGAAGGCATCCAGATGATAAAATTGACAAAGCAGAATTGGTGGGCGGAGAAAGGGCTATGCCCTCCTTGTTATCCTCCAATTTTTCTAGGGTGGCCATGTGCCCCCCTTGACACAGGACAGTCCTCTATTTGAAGGTATGCCCTATTTGGAGGGCTGTCCAACCCAAGTCCAGTTTAAAGAGAAAGAACTATAGGAAGGGAGAGAAGGGAGGGGCCTTGAAGTTGCCCATCCACAGTTAGCGCTGGACATCAGACCGAGCAAACACACAGGCCAGCTAATCACAGTTTTCCCCACTCCAATATGTATTGTATGTATTTCTATTAAATTATAGCAATTATTTCTACATTTGCATCTATACATGCACATTAGCATATGCATTTTTAAATTTTTTATATATATAAATATGTGTCCTCATTTTGGAGCAAGGCGTAACTGGCCCCCCTAATTCCCTCCTGAAAATCCTCCTCCACTATCTGCGCCTGCATTAGTGGTTACAAGAGAAGGGTGGGGTTGGAGGCCCCACGTTCCCCTCGTAACATCTGCTTTGGTTCTCAGACAGCAGAGGTGTGTGGGAATGTCTTATCCTGAGACCTTAGGGAGGGACAGAGCAGACTGCTGGATTAGATGCATCAACAACAATCTCCCTCGATACGGAGTTAGTTCCTTGAATCGAAGGACTCACACTCTCCGTGCAACGGAAAAGGGAGCTGCTTTTTCCGAGCACCTGCTTTGTTCATTCTGCATGGCTTGTGGCTACGCACTAGCCCAGTCTCTGTGCCCTTCTCGTCCGTCCCCTTCCCTTTTGCCCTATGCCAAAGATCCTTGCCAAAGAATGGCAACAAAACCCAACCACTCAACCTTCGCAAGTCAGAATTTTTGGAACAGTGCCAAGGATGAAAAGCAAATGTGATTGATGGGCATAATTTATCCCAAGCGCAGCATTTCACCTCCCCTTGTTGCAAAATATTTACTATTAGGAGAGGGGCTTCTTATAGCAGGTTTTACGCAGCAGAGTACATGCCATCCTTCTCAGGTGGCATAAGGATGTGTGAAAATGCCAGACAGGGCGACCTGCCAGCTTGCGCCTGAAGGTGTGGGTGGGAGGGGGAGCTGGGTAACATCTTTCCTCGCCTGCCTCGTGTCAGGACAGACTCTCCCTCAGGCGCGGGGTTGGAATCACTGCATGTTCCTTGGCATGCAGTAAACTAAACAAAAAGGCTGTGGCAACGCATTTACAGGCAGCAACCCACCCACCCATCCACCCCGACCACCCCGCTCTGCCCACACCTGTTTTGCAGTTGGGAAGAGAATATTTTGGTATCTGAAGTCCAAAAATCACTCCGTGACTTCCAAGCCCTCTGCGTGATGGTGCGTTGCTTGCTGAATTGTTCTCTACTTCCCCGTTTCCCCCAGGTGTGCTGCTGATCCAGGTGCGTTGCAGGTGCTACTGCCGTCCCATTTGGTGATTTGCCCCAACCAGTTACACGCAGACACACGCACAAACACGCGTGCCAGCAGACATATACGCTGACTGAGGGTTATCCGAACGTCCACGATGGAGCTGCAGAAGATGGGAGAAGAGATGGGCACTGAGCGGCTCAATGGGACCATACTTGATCATGACAAGGCTGCTGTGCTGGAAGATGGGTGAGTCTTCGCAGGTGATGATGGAGAGGAGTAGCAGGGATGGGCTGCATGGGAGAGAAAGTCATCATGAGACGGAGCTGAAGCTAAGCAAGAATTTCTGAGAATTCTGGCTTATTGTTCACAAGCAACATGCTCGCACATGCTGCCCAGCCACCCCCGCTTGTCTTCTCCCGCCAGCAGTAGCGGCTAAACCAACCAGAAACTAACATGGAAGTAAAGGCTTCCTGCTGCAACTGAATTCCTGGCATATCACTCCTCTAACAAACCAGAATCTGAAGCCAGAGTTTGAAGCTGGTTTCCTGTTCCTGATTAGCCACACTTACTGGTGAGAGGAGCCAAATGGGGGTGATCTGGCAGCGTGCCCATTTGGGCAACCATTGTGGCTTATTGTTATATCTGAGTGCCGCCAATGAGCGTCATCAGATGAGCGTTTTATTGCACGATCGTTACTGGCCACTCGCAGTTTTTCACAGGTCCTTTTGACGACGCCATCCACCTGTACATCTCCCACTGCTTCTGGTCTTTTTTCCGTGACAAAATAACACTTGGTAAATCCGATTTATTAATTTTTTTGGCAGCGAAACTTACCACTATTTCTTGCTGTGTGCAGGAAAAGCAACGTGATAAAAACTCCCACTGAATGGGCCACATAGTCATTGCTGCTTCCTCTTTCTTCACCGTGTGAAGAAAGAGGAAGCTGTTTGTCGCTATTGTGGGACAGAAGCAAAAGGCCAAAGCGAAGGTAGGGAAAAGCGATTTCCCCCCACCCCCGTCTGATGATGTTCATTGTTTCCTTGTGTTTGCACTGCAGGCAAGGTTTGGAAGTGTATCAGAGCCCCCGTACAGGTGTGTCAAAGTTTCATAGGAGTGTCAAGATTTTCAAATAATGGGCAAATATTTTAAGGCATTAGAACAACAACAAAAGCATTGGCTAGTTGATAACCTATGTTAATTAAAAATGAATTTGTTAACTGTTACTATGAAAAATTTAATTGCCTTTATTCTCTCTGCTCTGCTCCCATGAGATATGAGATTGTCAAATGACCAAGGGAAAAGCCAACCAACAGATCCTGGCCTGCTCTTGTGCTTCATAACTGCACTTTGGTCTGCAGAAATGAGCAAATGAAGCTTTCATTGCATGGAGAAGAGTGTTATTGCCTGGTAATGGCTGCACATCAGGCTGCTGTTAAGGAAAGGCACAGCTTCAATAGCCAGCTGACAAGTTAACATTAAAAAAAAACACAACCTTTTAACAACGTTAGGGAAGGTTTAAATGTTAATGTATCACTGAACAATTCTTTTCTTTGGATTTGACGTTGGAACACCAAGATTAAGCTGTAGTTGCAAAATTAAAGAAAGAAGATTAAAACAGAAATAAAGCAAAGAAACAATAACTATTAAAAAAAGGGGGGGCAGTTTTTAAAGGCAATTATGTTAAGTAGATAGCAGACCAATTCTTCAAGTGTCATTAGCGTCATGGTTTCATGGAATATTAGACAATATTTAACTCTGGTCTAATAATAGGCAGTCAGTTGGCAATATTTGTTTGGTGAATGGACAGTATACAGAACAGCCATCACCAACCTTGTGCTGCCCAAATGCATTGGACAATAAAACTCTCATTATTTCCAGCCAGCATGGCTAATGGCGGGGGATTAATCTGGATGACACCTGGTTGGGGAAGGCTGCTATAGAACAACTCCTTTGCTAGAAGGCAAGGATGTGGTTGGATAGGGGCAGTGCCCGTAGGGCATGTGTACACCTCCTTGAATTTCAGCAGGGCTTGAGCAGGAGACCTTCCCAGTGGATTTCGCTCATCCCATCTCCCTGTGACTCCATGATGCTGTTCTCATATGGAATGTGGATTCCAGAGAACCTTAGGATGCAATCCTATGCATGTTTAGACAGAAAGAAAGTCCTACAACTTCCAGCATGCCCCAGCCAGTCATGGTGGCTGGGGCATGCTGGGAGCTGTAGGTCTTTTCTCTGTTTAAACCTACATAGGATTGTGCCCTTAATTAAGCAACTGTTTAACCTTGTTAAGAGATAATACTTGATGTCCTGCAGACAGACACTGTTGTCCAGGTGTTGGAGTTTCTGCATTTGTCATAGCTATCATGTCCTTCCTCCTGTGCCATTTATCTGAACATCTCTACAGCTTTCTCATCTATTTCCTCTGGTTCAGTTCTTTTCCAGATTCTCAAGTATTGGGTTTAGAGCAGCAGTACCAACACAAAATGAGTGCATTTATTTGATGGAGCCATTTGGTTGTTTTCCGTGGGTGGGATTTTTGCTGACGCTGGATAGGAGCCGATGTGGCTATGGGGCTAGGTCCATGGCATTGACCCTGTGTCTCCTTCCATTTCAGCTATGAGGAAGACGAGCGTGTTTTGACAGAGCAAGAGGAGTTCCTGCCCCACATCACTAGCAAGAAACTGAACCAGTTCACTGATGTAGGTGGTCATGGCCAACCCAGATATCCCCATCTCACTCTGGGTATAATCTGAGAACCTTGACTCCCAAACTTCTGAGAACAGAACCCAGAACTGTTTTCTTTGGATTCAAATGTATAATGGTTCACAGACCTCTTTTTGACCATATATAGGACAATCCTCTCCACTCCTTAAATTTTATGAGGCTAAGAACATAAGAAGTGCCATGCTGGATCAGACCAAGGGTCCATCTAATCCAGCACTCTGTTCACACAGTGGCCAACCAGCTGTCGACCAGGGACCAACAAGGCAGGACATGGTGCAACAGCACCCTCCACCCATGTTCCCCAGTGACTGGTGTATATAGGTTTACAGCCTTGGATACTGGAGGTAGCATATAGCCATCAGGGCTAGTAGCCATTGATAGCCTTTTCCTCCAGGAATTTATCCAACCCCTTTTTAAAGCCAGCCAAACTGGTGGCCATCACTATACCTTGTGGTAGTGAATTCCAGAGTTTAACTATGCGCTGTGTGAAGATGTACTTCCTTTTAGCTGTTCTGAATCTCCCACCAATCAGCTTCATGGGATGACCCCATTGGGTTCTAGTATTATGGGAAAGGGAGAAAAATATCTCCCTATCCACATTCTCCACACCATGGAAAATTTTGTACACTCCTCTTATGTCTCCTTTTTTCCAAGCTGGACAATCCCAGCAGTTGTAACCTTCCCTCATAGGGAAGATGCTCCATTTTAATTGCCTTTTTTTGGTGTGCATTTTTTCCAGCTCTACAATATCTTTTTTTAGGTGTGTTGACCAAAACTGTACACAGTATTCTAAGTGTGGTCGCACTGTAGATTGTATAAAGGCAGTATCATACTGGCAGTTTTATTCTCAATTCCTTTTTTAATTATGCCTAACATAATTTACAGCAGCCGCACACTGGGTTGACATTTTCATGGAGCTGTCCATCACCAGCTCAGATCTCATCAGGTTATACTTAAAATTGTTTTTTTTTGTTCCAGTGTGCATCACTTTACACTTCCTTACATTGAACCACATCTGCCATTTGGATGCCCACTCTCCCAACTTGGAGAGATCCTTTTGGAGCTCCTCACAATCCTTTTTGTTTTAAACACCTTAAATAATTTGGTATCGTCAGCAAACTTGGCCACTTCACTGCTCACTCCTAATTCCAGATCATTTATGAACAAGTTGAAAAGAATTGGTCCCAATACCAATCCCTTTGGGACCCCACTATTTACTTCCCTCCTTTGGGAGAATTTACCATTTATTCCAATTCTCTGCTTTCTGTTCTTTAACCAGTTACTGTTCCATAAGAGGACCTCTCCTCTTATTCCATGACAGCTAAGTTTGTTCAGGTGTTTTTGGTGAGTGACTTTATCAAAAGCCTTTTGGAAGTCCAAGTAAACAATGTCCACCACTGGATCTCCCTTGTCTACATATTTGTTGACACCCTCAAAGAATTCTAGAAGATTAGTGAGACAGGACTTACCTTTTTGGAAGAGGTGTTGGTTCTTCTTCAGCAGGACATGCCCTTCTATATGCTTACTAATTTTGTTTTTAATAATGTTTTCAACCAGTTTACCTGGAATGGATGTCAAGCTAACCGGCCTGTAATTTCCCAGATCCCCCTGGATCCCTTTTTAAAAATTGGTATTACATTGGCCATCTTCCAGTCCTCTGGTACAGAGGCTGAGCTTAGGGACATGTTGCATATTTCTGTTAGGAGGTCTGCAGTTTCATATTTGAGTTCTTTGAGAACTCTAGGATGGATTCCATCTGGGCCTGGTGATTTATTTACTTTCAATTTGTCAATAATGTTGAGAACTACAGACCAAGAGGTATTGCAGTCTTGGCACCTCTGCTTTTTCTGCCTGTCCTCAGTTCCGCCAGATGTACCCTTTGAGCACTTCAGATTATTTTTGACATTAAGACCTGAGGCCACATTCCTCAGGAGAATCACATGGAATTGTGCCATTCAGACTGCAGGTGGGGAGATGGCACTGAACGTTCTCCTCCCATAGAAAATTGGGCATGTCATAGAGAATGCTAGATTAGAACTGTTCTCTCTAACATGCCAGCTTAATATGTGGAAGGATTTTTATTACTCCGGGAAGTGTTCAGACATGGCCATTTGCCGTCTCTCCTCAACCACCACTGCTGTCTTAAGTGGAACGTTCCAGCGATGGCTGCACCACATGATTTCCCCGCTCCCGTGTTTCTGCTCTAAGCTAAACATTTGCTCACTGTCCTTTCACCTTCTGAGATCTTTCTTCACTCTTGCCTGTAGCTCTGTTGTTCTTTATTGTTGTCTACTGTGGGCAAGCTCACATTCGTATACTTAATGAATGTGAGGCTCGAGGAACGGCCGCCCACCTAGTTCCACGCTCACAATCAACAGGCTCTTTTCAGAAATTCGGTTTTTATCACGATAAATACATAATCGTTGCCCGTGTGTTGTGTACAGTGCAAACATCAACCCTTCAGCTTGCGCTTCTAGAGCAGGGTTGTAATATTCTCTCCACATGAGTTGTGCTTTATTTTGAGTACGGAAAAATGTCATTCTCCCTTCTCCACCCCTTCCTCCCTACACATCTGTTCCAATTGCACTTGTGGCATAGAATATGGTCGCAGGTGTGTTGCAAGCTCCTATTCGATATTGCCTGCGGTGTGGCAGTTTCCCCTATTGCCCTGCCTGTGCCATTTTGCGTTCTTTTAAATGGCCACTTCATTATTATTTTTTAGTTCTTTAGAGCAGGGCCATCAAATAGGTTAGTGGGCCAAACTACCCACCCATCAGATAACGGAAGGTCACTGTGCCTCCACAGCCTCAAACACTAGGCCTAAACGAGCACACCCCTCTCAGGCTAAGCACCAACACTTAAACACCTGAGGGAAGGGTTAAAGACACACCACTTTTCCCTTATAGCAGAGGGGAAAAGGGTACTAAAGTTTTGAAAAAGGTTCTCCTGTGAGTATATTGGCTGAAGGTGTAATGTTATGTGTTTCTTTATAAACTAATAGAGCAGGTTACAAAGCCAAGCTGACACGTGGTTTATGGTAGCAAAAATAAAAGAAAAAGTTTGTTGTTTACAGTTCTTTCAAATCAATTTAAAACCTGCCTATTCTTAACACTTCTAATAACCTTACTAATAATCTTAAATCCTTAGAATAGTCTATTTAATTTCTCTTCATACACTCCTGACCAGAACACACACAGCTATCTTCCACCTAACTACCCTCCACCCAACCAACACAATAATCATCTACAAACCCCTCCCTCACACTATATATACTCCCCCCCTCCCTTTTCCAACATCACCAGCCACACCCACTCAGCCCAACATTCTGAACTCTCCAAACACATTAACCCAGACATACCTAAGGAGACAGAAATGTGGAGTATCGTCACAGTCGTCCTCATAATGTTTCACTGAAGAATGTCAATTCGACCTGATTTGACATCTATTTTGCATCAGTTTAGGCTAGCCTTCCCCAAGCGCGATGGGAGTTGTATTCCAATACGTATGTAGTCCAACGCACGTGGACAACACCAGGTTGGGAAACCTGAGGTAAACACTAGATTAAGATTCCAGGTCAGAGGGCTTGAGCCAGTCTGGTTTGGACTCTGGCACGTCTTTCTCTAGAAGTTAACCCCACTGGTCTTACTGGTGTTCCCCGTGCCTAACAAAACCTTCCTGCTAGTTTAGACACCCTCATTGCCATCCAGTTCAATGCTTTCACCAGTACCACCTTGCTCCAGACACCCTCCGCCAGTGGAGGCTGGTGGCTCCGACGTCAGTGGGGCGGCGAATACGCTCCGGGTTTCAATCAAGAGGTATCCGATCACCAACCATTTGGTAGCTTCCGGGTTTTGTTCTGTTCTTTTGGCCGTTTCCCCCCCCCCCCCATTCTAAAAGTTTGAAATGCCTCTCCTAAGGCTTACTTACTGGCAAAGAGGACTTTAAACTACAATAGGCGGGTATTTTTGACGCGCCCCTTTAGCCTTTGGCTCCGCCCACTGCTGGAATGTGGCCCTCGAAATGGAGTTTGGCTTTCAAGCTGAAAGAGGTTGTGCACCCCTGCTCTAAATCTGTGTGCCGCTCCTTGTCATCCAAAATCCTCTCATCTGATCGTAACCTCTACCCGCTCCACATTCCTGATCTTGCCAGCCCAAACATTGGCTGAATTCGGACAACACGATAGTCAATGGTGGGGTAATAATCAACTTTACAGTTGTTCATCTAGGGGGTACTCCCCACACAACATGGTAATAAATAATCAACTGTGGTGTGGATTAGGATCAGCGCCGAGTTGACTATGGCAGCATTCGGACGACACGATAGTCAATACAACGGACAATTGTTTCCCCACCTCCCAGTTGCTTATTGTGTCATCCAAATTTTCCTTCCGGTTCCCAGATACATAATAGGCATTAGTGCCAGACCCTCTACTTCATCGTCATTTAATATTAGTATTAGTATTTAATCTTCTGCTTTTCAACAAAAACAAAACCCTCCAACCGTGACCTGTTTTTTTCCCCTTTCTCCCTGGCTCGTAGTTTGAGGGGAAGACTTCATTCGGGATGTCCATCTTTAACCTGAGCAACGCCATCATGGGCAGCGGCATCCTGGGTCTCGCCTACGCCATGAGGAACACTGGAATTGTCCTCTTCATGTGAGTGCCGCTCCCACAGCCCACTGCCCAGGAGAGGCTCTCGCAGCCCTGGGAGGGAGAAACCCGCCCATCGACATAAATTCTGCCGTGGTGCCCCAGCAACATATAATGGGGCCCAAACTGACTGACAGCGTCCTAAGAAAGAAAGCTCAAGTGGGGACTGGCTAGAACACTGTGGCTGGTTTTGGTGGTGGTGGTAGTTGGTGGTTGGTTAGGTTTGAAGGTGAAGCTAGGGGAGTTCCAGATTCTGTGCAGGTTTCTGGGAGAGGCATTTAGGGCTGACGTCTGTTTTTGCCCTTTTTTCTTTTTACCAGGGTGCTTTTGATCAGCATTGCTTTGCTCTCTTCCTATTCCATTCACCTGCTGCTGAAATGCGCCGGAGTCGTGGGTACGTTGTGGGCTCCTTCACTACCCTCAGGGTCCCAGCGGTGGGGCAACCTAAGACAGAAATCTAAAGAATTCTGGCCATGTGGAGTGAGAAGCACGGGCAGTTTAATTGCTATGACTAGAGACAGGCAGTAGGTTGTTAAGGGATTTGAAAATGGTTCGAGAAAGGTTTCGTTTATCTTGCCCCAGTATCATCTCTGCCCAAATAGGATTTACAGGGTTTTGAAACAATACAAAAAACTGCCAAACCTTGTTTCCCAGAAGTAGAATAAGTATCCACGCCACAAGCAACATCCCAAACTGGGGTCTGTCTCCTGCATCAGCCCCATCATGTTGCACAGTCAAATGTCCTGTTCGCAGTGGGCTGTGAACTAGCAGAAACTAGTTCAGGCTGTGTGTGGACTGCATGGATCTGAAATTCTGTAACACTGCATGGAATGGGAGACCAACACAACTAGAAAAGGTGATTCTAGTATGGGGGTGTTGAACCTCTTTCAACCCAAGGGCCAAATTCCATTTTGGAGACGTTCTCAAGACCCTTGTTCCATTGGTGGGCGGGGCAGAAAGAAAAGGGGTGGGGCCAGAAATACCAGCCTGTTGTAGCTTATCCAACCTCTTGCTTCCGGTCACTAAGCACTGCAGCTAGAATGGGGAAAAAACTACACTAAAGCCGGGAAGCCACCAAACAATTGGTGGTTGAGGGGAAGGGGGCGTGGCCTCCTGAGGAAGCCCAGCGGATTGGATTGTGAACCCAGGTGAGCCACAGTTGACCCTCAGCCCTGAGGTTCTGCAGTAGGGTAAAATATCTACGAAATATCTAGGAGTCTAGTAAAAAGAATCTAGTAAAATATCATTGCTAAGGTAATCTTGGACTCTTGGGAATTGTTCTTTCTATGAGATGGGCCCTAGAATTTGACACCAGAAAATGCTCACTAAACTACAATTTCCAGGATGCCATGACAGGGAAACCCAGGCTCTAGAATGGTTACTTCAGCCTCTTTTGCGCAAGTTGTGCAATGTGCGGCTTCTGAGTGCCAGAATCCCGGTTTTTAAGTTGATGGAAGGCAGTACAGGAAGGTGGGTTGGCGTTCACACTTGGACCTTTGTACCCATTTCATGTCCCATGTAAACAGACAGCTTTTGCCTGTGGAACATAACTGATTCTCCACTCACCAGTATTATCATGCAGGTTCCTAACTAGGGAATGTCGTCTGCGCGAGCTGGGAGTGTGGTGACAGAAGCCTTACTTGTGAATAGAGACAATGCCAATGGGCCAGAGTAGTGGTGATACCAATACCAACCAAGACTTATGGATGATAATGAAAGTGATTTCTAAGCCAATTGTAAAAAACAAACCTGCATCTCTCTCTCTCTCTCTCTCTCTCTCTCTCTCTCTCTCTCTCTCTCTCTGTGATATCTAGGAATTAGAGCTTATGAACAGCTGGGACTCAGGGCATTTGGCCATGGGGGCAAAGTGGTCGCTGCTGTGATAATCTCAATACACAACATAGGAGGTAAGGACTTGTTCTTCCCCATAAATCACTCCTCCGGCAGGGCAAAGGGTTTGAACAGGCAGGATCGTGTGTGCTCTGAGACGATGATGATGATGATGATGATGATGATGATGATGATTTTCATTTTATTTCTGTGCCACTCAGTAGCTGAGGCTCTCTGGGCGGTTCACAACAATTTATTAAAAAAAATACCGAAAAATACAACATTATAAAACAACATTATAATAAAACATGGTCTGGTTTTTTTTAAAGACACAAAATGTAAAACATTTAAATAGCTAAACATGATTATTCTTTATTTTGTTTCTGTAAAAAAGGAAAATACTGCTTTAGCACAAAATTTGGCACTTTAAAAAAGTCCCATTGATTTGGGACTGAATATTGTGCCCAGTACCCAATTTTGTGCTTGTGCAGTTGTGACAGTGGCATATCATCACGCCTGTTGTTCTCTCTCCACCACACCAGGCCAAATGGGGAATGTGGGAAATCCTGACAACTTTCTCTTTTTGCAGCAATGTCCAGTTACTTGTTCATTGTTAAATCTGAGCTGCCGCTTGTGATCCAAACCTTCTTAGGGTTGACAGAGAAAAATGGGTAAGCAAAACTATATCCAGGTCATTCTCCACTAACCTTGCCATTTTTTTTGTTTTAAATTAGAAAGGAGAGATAATTAATTGTACACAAAACAGCAAATATTCAGCAGCCACCCAATTAAAAAAGAAAAAGGGTTCAATTACACCTTTGTTTTCAAATTTATTCCCAAAAGAAATAAAAGGAGACAATCTTTCACTGACCTGGTTCGGATGATTACCGCAGCCCACCGTGGCTTATTATAACATAATAATGTTATAAAAATTGGTGATACAAGTACTTGCTGCCATGGCTTCTTGCTACATGCGAACTCAGCAAGGGGTGGTTGACAAACCACGCAAACCCATGGGCTGTTTTGGGGTTGGAGGTGGCACGACAACCTCTCTTACAACCCACCCTTTCTGGGTTCATATGTGACAAGAAGCTACAGCGTGCCCCCCCCCCCATATTCAAAATGGCTGCCACCGCCGCACTGAGAAGCCCTGCAGGGAAATTCACTAATGGTGGTTTCTTGTTACATGTGAAGCGTGCTGCTATTGCTTATTTCCTGAGAAGTAGTAAAGCAGTGAGTTTATCCGTTGCTGCTACACTTAGCACATTCCTCAGCCCTTTCATAGAGCGGCCTTCCCTGACCTGGTGTCCTCCAGATGTTGTTAGACTTCAGCCCCCATCAGTCCTAGCCAGTATAGCCAGTGGTCAGGAATGTTTGGAGTTATAGTCCAAAACATCTGGGGGGCACCAGGTTGGGTCAAGCTGCCACCAAAAGTCCAGTTCGAAACCATTAAGATTTTAGCAGCGACCAAGAGGTTTTAAATTAAAACGGTGTCCTTTCTATACATTGAGTCAGTGCAAACATCTCGTGTTATCACCTCAAGGTTACGTTGGAGGTAACACCCAATCACATCAAGGATTATTTTAAGGACTCTAACTCCCGCCGACCTCCTCTTGTGGAGCCAGTTTATGGCCATTGTGACCTGGAATGAAACTGAGATGGAACATCAATACTAGGAGGACGCCCCTTTCCCTCCTCCCGTGGCCGCCCCTCCAAGCTAGCTCTGCTTTCGGAGCAGTTTTATGGAGGGAAGCAGCTGGCCTTTTTGGCTCCTTTTCCGGTCTATAAATGGATCCATCTGGGGCTTGCTGCCCTGTTCACATGCCTTCCATGACCAGGAGAATACTGGGCCCAAGCCGCCCATCTCTGTTGCCCTGCACTGTAATCACTTGGGGGGATCACTGCTTGAACAAGAATGGGGAGTGGAAAGCCGGGGTTGCTCCTTCACAAAAGATAAATCATCCCCCCCACCCCTCCACTTATACTTGAATTTCACTTTGAACTCCAGCCAAACTGCACATCACACACCAAATGCAACATGTAACGTTATCCCAGTGTCCCGTTTCTCCACTCTGAAACCTGATAAACATGAGGCTGGAACCCAGCCAGAGGTGAAAGCGACTGTAGGGGGATTCTCAGAGGAAGAGGGGAATCACAAGTGAGAAAGGAGTTAAGCGTTCTTTCCTCCTCCTGCTGCTTCTCCATTGCGAATCCTGATGAGGATGCTTCCTGGGGAGAAGTAGCCGTTCAGGCAGCCTTCCTCAACTGGGTGTCTTCCAGATGTGTTGGACTACAACACCTATCATCCCCAGCCAACATAGCCATTGGCCATGCTGGCTGGGGATGGTAGGACCATAGTGCAACATATTGGAAGGCGCCGAGCTGGGGAAGGCTGCATTAGGGTAATGTTTCACATAGCTGCATTGTAGCATGTTGTTTGACCCTCACGCTCCCATCTATTAAAATAGACAATTACTCAGATTTTAAAACCTTAAGAACTGGAACAGGAGTGAATCTTGCTCAGCCCCATGGCTCTGTCACTGCTGGGGAAAGTCTGATAATGATATACAAGAGAAAAGGCGATGGCCAACTGATGAGTAGATCTGGTGCTAGTAGGATCTCTGGCAGCTTTACTGAATTTTAGGCAAGGGTATGATAGAAAGCCTGTCTTCAGTTTCACTCAAATGGAAAAGAGAAGTGTTTTTGAGTCGTAAAAGATAAATATAGTCCATCGTTTCATGTTACGGCTGTCTTTAGATTTAGTATGCATGCAGTGACCTAGCAAATTTCTTGTAGAGCCTGACCATTTGTGAGAATCAGGTGGGTGGGGGTGGTCAGTTTGTGAGGCGAAATGAAAATCCAGCCCCTGCTGTTTAGAGGTAGCCCCCTTGGTATACAGAAGACAATTTGTGGTTTTCTTTTCTGGTTCCTTCATTTGGACCCACAGCACTCAGCAAGTTGTGCATTTTTAAAAATCTCATTTTTGAAACCGCCAATACTTTATTTATTTATTAGATTTGCGTACTGTCCATCTGGCAAATGCCCTCTCGGGGTGATTTGCAATCGTAAAACCAAATAGCAACAAAATAAATAAATAAAAATACGACAATACCAGTATCAAAATCATAATTAAACATTAAAACTAGATTAAAATGGTATTTTGTAGCCCTGGTGGTACCTGACATCTTTTTAACTGGAGGTGCCAGGGACTGAATCTGGGTCTTCTTACATACAAAGCCTAGGCAATACCAACGAGCAGCAGGCCTTCCCCAATATTATACCAGGTTTTCTTCCCCTTTGCCTTGGGGTTTCAGCTTCCAGAAATCCAGCATGGCTAATGGTCAAGAATGCTGCATCTGGAGATTTACTTTTTACCCAGCTCTGCTCTGGAGCAACCTTCCTTAACCTGTTGCTCTCCCCATGTGTTGGACTGCAGCATCCATAATTCCTAGCCAGCATGGCCAATAACTCCCATAATTCCCAGCCAGGAATTATGGGAGTTACAGTCCAACACACGGCGAGAGTGACAAGTTTAGGGGAAACTGCTCTAAAACACTGACAGCTCGCAAAACATTTAACGCAACAGTGTTACACACACACACACACACACACACACACACACACACACAGACGAACAGTTCCCAGTTTCCACTGTTCCAACATCCCACCACACTTTAGCGGTCATCAAGAAATAGAACCCTGAGTCGCTTTGATGCAGATGTGGGTTGACTCTAAATAGGCTGTGATGTGGGACCCTGCTCCAGATACTGGGATCACCAGGAGACAGGTTTCATAACCCCTCCAGGGTTTCTTCTTAGTGCATCCTCTATTTACTCTCATATAAAGCTGCCTTTAATTCCTTCGGGTGAAAGTAAAACACTGCCCTTGGGGACAATGGTGCAGTGAGGTTGACCTTTGGGTGGCTGTTGGAGGTGCAGCGGATCTCTGTGCGTAAGGTGCACACGTCCGTACCCACCGAGGGTCTTTGCTGTGTATGGGCCTTCCCTCCATATGTATACTATGTAGTTTGCTACTTATTCTGCTAATTAATATCAATATTAAGTGAGCTGATGCAAAAGGGCATAATTATTGTGCAGAATAAGGGGATTTCAGCTTGTAAGGGTGAGAAGAACTCCGTGGCAACTCTACCAATATTCCCTCTTTGATGCAACTATCAAAGGCGCAAGAGCCCTGTTTTTTTCCGTTTGGGGTTTTGTCGCTGCTGTTTCTTTGCCTCTGTTCACCCTAAGAGGAGGGGGGAGGGAATCATGATGCCCATTGGCTATTGTGACCCTGATTCTGTTTGTTTTCAGTGAGTGGTACTTGAATGGGAATATTTTAATCATCGTGGTCAGCGTTTGTGTCATCCTGCCCCTGGCAATGATGAAACATTTGGGTAAGTGGCGAAGAGTGCTGGCCGTGCTGTTTTGCTTGAGCGTGCTTGGAGAAGCAGCGTCTGAGCTGGTGTGCAGTTTTGCGCCTGAGCTGTTCTGCCGCAACCTGAGAGTTCAAGGAAATACGGGGTGGATTCCCCCCCCCCCACACACCTGATTGGTTGCTGCATGTGTAGCTCCGCTGCCTCCTGCTGGCGGGAATCGAGTTTGCTTCATGTGAGCATCCTGCCCCTCACATTACCCATGAAACCTTGCACTCCAGGGAATTATACTTCTTGGTATAGGGTTTCCCATGATGGAAATGTTGGGGCCCAGAAGAACATATCTTTCTTCCCATGGGTTGCCACCTTTTTTTCCCTGGCTCTGAATCTGTGCCTTTACTAGCCTGATGGACACAAATTAAAAACAGGCGAAGGTTTTCCTAGCACGGGAGCAAAGTGAATGGGAAAAGCTTCCTTTGTTTCCTGATGGTGTGTGTTGCAGCAGACACCATCTTAGAGCCCCTCTACAAGAATTCGGTTTGACGCCCGGTTGTCCGATTATGTGCATCTTCTCGCAATCGCTTTTACTCCTAATCCCGATACACGGGAGGCAGTGAAGCGCATTACCGGTTCTATGAAACGCGCTTTAAAGGTGTTTACATGCGGAGCATCACTTGTTTACATGGTCACAAGGCGCTTTAACTCCTGCGGTAAATTAAAACTCGCTATTTAATGCGCATTCGATAATGCGCATAATCGGACAGAAAAAGTGCCTCAACCCCCGATTTACGCTCTGTTCATGTGGAGGTAAAATCGGTAATGCGCTTTGAAAGAGCTTTAAATCGCTCTTGTGGAGGCACCCTTAGAAGAGGCATGCCCTTGAGTTTTCTTCTAAGATGGTGCCTGCCATCTGCAGTTTTGACATGTACTGTGGGACCGAAGCCCATGTTCCCTGCCACAAAATCCGTCCCTCCTTCGTAGGTGGTGAAGTTGTGAGAGCCATTTAATCAGTTTGGGGATGGAGTGGGACCAAACATATCTGAAGCGTTTTGCTGTGGGGGGACGCAGTTACTGCAGCGGTGGGTGGTGATTTCCTTTCTTGTACAGGGTAGGAGGTTGTTTTACTGCTGCCTGTGGCTTCTCCTGAGGAGCTGGCAACCATTCCCACCTTTCTAGATTGCCCCTAGAATTATGCAAAGTGCATAGTATCGCTCTAGGAGCGTTTGGGGAATGGTGGACATTGGCTGCCCTGAAGTGGTCCTTTCTTAGTGCTAACGCTGCTGCCACTGGTGGCCGCAAAACAACTCCCCTGATCCCTCCCAGACCAGATTTTGTTTTTGGCACAAACCAGGGATCAGGGGACTGTTTCAACACTTCTTGTCCCAAAATGAGAACTGTCAGGATGAGCCCTGGAAGAGGTCTGGGCAGAAGGTAGATTTCTAGATAAGTCCCAGAAGCCCCTGCGAGTAGTCAGGAATGCTGAGAGTTGGAGCCCCAAACATCCGGAGCTCTACTTTCTGCCCTCCCCTCAATGAGGGCAGGTATTGAATCTCTTTGTTTTAACATGGATTCTGTGTATAAGCTTGATGCCCTCTCTCCCCCTTCCTTCTCCTCACAGGCTATCTTGGTTATACCAGTGGACTTTCGCTCACCTGTATGGTTTTCTTTCTCATCTCGGTGAGTTGGCAGGGAATTCCCAGACACTCCAGGAGTTTCTTCTTCCGGGAGGAGAATTGTGCTTCCCAAACAAGTTGCCAGACTTAGTAGTGAATGGGCACCCTGGCCTTTTAATATTTGTGTAGAAGGGGGGAAATCTCAGGTTCAGTTGCTTCATCCGTTCACCTCCCCATTCTCTTTTTCCAATTCTGGTACTCACCATCAGTTTTTCATTCCCATCACAAAGGTCATCTACAAGAAATTCCAGATTGCCTGCCCCCTCAATAGCACCGTGGATAACAATAGCACTGTGGGACTCGAAAGCTGCGATGTTGAGGTCTTCACTGTCAACTCCCAGGTTAGCATGAGAGTTCCTGAAGTCCTCTGGGGGAGGTTTAACAAGTGAAGAGTGGCTATAGAGTGAGATGAAGGTGCCTCAAATAAAGAGCTTATACATGAACTTGTGGATTTTTACGGGAAATTATATCAGACTCTCCACACAACATGGTAATAAATAATCAACTGTGGTGTGGATGAGGATCAGCGCTCATGGCAGCATTCGGATGACACAATAGTCAAAACAACTGACGATTGTTTCCCCCACACCAGTTGTTTATTGTGTCGTCCGAATTGAGCCATTGAATTTTTGTGTGTGTATGATATTTAATGTTCCAGTAGGTGGGGAATTATTATTATTATTTAGAATATTTATATATCGGTTCCCGTTTTTTTTTAAATCCCAAAGCAGTTCACAACATATTACAAAAAAATACATTGTTAGAAAAACAACAGAATTAAGATAATTTAATGGTTGGGAAAAGCCAGAGTATATAAGTAGATTTTAATGATCAACAAAAGCATGCGATTGCCAGTGCCTGATGTAACACAAAAAGGAAGTCACTGAAGAGGCAGGGTGCCACCATAAAGAAGGCCCCTTGCTGCCCAGTGGATGGACTCTGCAGGATGTGTCATGGACAGCATGACAGTGCACAATCTTGAATAAAACAGTGCACAATCTTGAATAAAACACCTGCATCAGATGAGCTTTCTGCAGAGTATTAAAACCTGTGATGAATTCTAATTCAACCCCTAACTAATATCCTTTCTAAATGTTTGTGTAAGCATCAAATACCAGCATCCTGGAATGAAGCTGGGATCACTCTTAATCATAAAACAGATAAAAGATGGTTTAGACCTATATCTTTGCTGAGCTAGAATTACCATTTTCCCTATGTTGTTGGCAAACAGATTAAAAAAAGACAATTGGATTGTACCCAATTTTAGTCCTACATAGTGTAGACCCTTGAAATGAATGGGAGGAGTCAGATTAACATTGGATGAAACCCATTTGGTACTATATCCTTCGGGAACAAGTTTCATACTAGTACCAGAAGAAACCCCACTATTATTAATAAATGTAATGCCACAAATGAAGAAGCCCACTGTGAAGTTCATGGAGGCGGAAAAAGCATTTGAGAGCGTACAGTGGCAATTTCTTTTTCTCACTTTAGAACAGGGGTGTTGAACCTCTTTCAGTATGAGGGCTGAATTTAGTTTTGGAGAAGCTTTCGGGGAGGTGACATTCCAGCAGGGGACACCATACCTGAAGGCAAAAAGGATAGCGCCAAAAATAGCACCACTTTTTAGTCTAAAGTTCTTACTGCCAGTATCTAAGGTTTAGGAGAGGCACTTCGACCTTTTAGAATGGGGAAAAATGCACAAAAGCCAGGAAACCACCAAATGATTGGAGTTGGGGGAAAGAGGGTGGGGCCAGGGAAGGGGGCGTGGCCATCTTGGGAGCCCTGGTGGGCCAGATTGGGCTCCTAGACGGGCCAGATTTGGCCCACAGGCCTGAGGTTCGACACCTCCGCTTTAGAAAGATACAATGTATACTGATAGGCAAAAAATGGCATTGTTCTAACATAGCGACAGTAGAAGAGCCAGATGGCCAAAGTCTGACATGATGCCCCAGTGTCAGAACTTACTGAATGGAAGGACTTGGGGAAAAAATGCAGAAAAATGTGTAAATATGTAGCGCCCATTATGCCCTGGTCAACATGAGCCAGCAGGACCTAGGAAATGGCCGTTCTTCTACGATGGATTCTCCTCGCTCTGCCCCATTAGAATTGCTGTCTTTATTTTTTAACTAGCCCTTCCAGTAATTATTGTTATTTCGCAACAGTAGTACATTGCAAAAAATCGTTCCATTTATTTTAGAGGTGTTTTAGTAGAATTGGGTTTTTAAAATGGCTTTTTTATTGGGTTGTATTTTAATGGCGGCTTCGCGTTAGCAGTGGCAAAGGGTTAGGCGCTTTGTCTTGTGGAAGTGCTTCCACAAAGCCACCATTGGAAACAGCCCATTGTGGTTTCAAAAGATAGAGGTGTACAGAATCATGCTTGGTGAGGAGAATGTGGACACAGAGAGATTTTTCTCCCTCTCAGAAGACTAGAACTCGGAGTCATCCCATGAAGCCGATTGGTGGGAGATTCAGGACAGATAAGAGGAAATACTTCTTTGCACAGCACAGAGTTAAACTATGGAATTCTCTGCCGCAAGATGTAGCAATGGCCACCAATTTGGCTGGCTTTTAAACGGGGGTTGGATAAATTCCTGCAGCAGCTATCAATGGCTACTAGTCCTGATGACTATATGCCAGCTCCGGTATCTGAGGCAGCAGGCCTATGTGACCAGTTGCTGGGGAACATAGGTGGGAGGGTGCTGTTGTGCACATGTCCTGCTTGCGGGTTTGCCATGGGCAGCTGATTGGCTATTGTGTGAACAGAATACTGGACTAGATGGACCCTTGGCCTGATCCAGCAGGGCTCTTCTTTTTTAAAAATCTTTTTATTTGCAACACAACAGCGAAGAACACGACACTGTATGTTCTCATGATAATCTTTGTAACCTATTTTGGGTATTTTATTTAAAACAACAACAAACTACCGTATTCGTAATCATAAGAGAGATATTTACAAAACAGAGAGAGAGAGGGAGGGAATGTGTCCTGGAAATCCTGGGTTTCAGACAGAGAATGGATGTCTATCCCCTCTCCTTTTGCAGACAGCTTACGCCATCCCCATCTTGGCATTTGCCTTCGTTTGCCATCCAGAGGTGCTTCCCATTTACACCGAGCTACGCAGGTGAGTGAACTGAAGTCATGCAACAAGAGTAAAGCAGGAAAGGTGCTCTTCATTTTCAAAATATAAAAAAGCTGTAAGAAGGGGGGGGGGGAGGCTGCAGTTGGCCCCTATCCTCCAAGGGTAGGACAAAAGGTCCTCCAAGGGTAGGGCAAAAAGGCCTCCAAGGGTAGGGCAAAAAGGCCTCCAAGGGTAGGACAAAAAGGCCTCCAAGGGCAGGCATCAAGTTGGGGAAGGATGGACTAAATGATCCATTGGGTCCCTTCCAACTGTACGACCAAGGGAGGTGGAAGGATGGAATGAAAGAAGCATTTCATAAGGCAGCAAGGACCACCTTCTTGATACAGGACTAAGGGACAGCGCCGATCCCAGAGTCATTGATCTGGAGTAAAAGAATACAGCCGGTGTCCCAAGATTCCCAAATGAATTCACAAGGACTCCCAAGAGAGTGGGGCCCTGGTGGGGGACATTTGAAAGCCCGAGTGGGTTATAGTAGCAAAGAATTAGAAGACAAAATTCTTGGGTTCTGCCCCTCCCGCCGCACCCTGTGAAGGGATTGGAACCAAGTGGGATATAGCAGGAGGTTTGTGAACTGTCTTTGTCTTCCTTAGGGCCTCGAAACGTCGGATGCAGAATGTAGCAAATGTCTCCATATTGGCCATGTTTTCCATGTACCTGTTGACCGCTATCTTTGGCTACCTCACCTTTTATGGTAAGGGATAATTGCCCCAGTAGGTACTAACGGGGATGCAACTGAAATCTTTTTCATACACACACACTCACAACTTGGTTAACTTCTCCCCAGCTACCAGACATACGATGCTGCACTATCTTATCCCAGAATGTCCCATAATCCTATGCCAACCCTACTTTCTTGTTTCTGGTGCTTACTTTTTTACTCGTGGAAGAGAGAAAAGGAAGATAAGCAAGGAAAAGCATAGGGGGACATAGAATAGTCAAGCATCGTTCTGTTTTAAAATGAGTACCTCTGGTAGAATGGGGAGTATTTCCTAAATCCTTGCTGGGGAAATTTGGGGGGATAGGTCTGTCTATTGTATTTATACCTCACCTTTTGTCCAAAGAGTAAAAAGTGGGGATACATGGAACAGTATCCAGCTGTGTCATTCTGTTAGTGCAAATGACGTTGCGCTCGCAGAAAGTAGGTTCTGAACTATGCGCAAGAGAAGAATCCAACTTGAAGTTGCGTATGTGCATTCCATTTCTGCAGCTGCTTGTGCAAAGGTAATGAGCAACCCTTTGCACAATAGAAAGATTCAGCAGAGCTCCGCTAGCACTATTTGAGTGTGCGGAGTTACACCGTTGGATACTGCCCAGGGCTCTCCAGCCCTCCCAACCCCATTTTATCCTTGCAACAATCCGGTGAGGTAGGTAAGCTGAGAAATCGTGACTGACCCAAAGTCATCCCATGAGCTTCATGGCTTGGGGCTGGAGGGAGCCTGAACCTGGGTGTCCCTCGGCCAATTTCGACTGAAATGACCGATGTGCTTATGAGCCAATTGAACACTGTCTCTGCTCTTCAAAACAACAAATGACTACCATTAGTTCATCCAATATACAGATATCTATATCTATATCTATATATATGAAAAGTTTCAGTATAAAACACCAACTTCCATCACAAATAAGTGTATGTTGCAATACCACTTATAAAACTGAGCCAGAACCAATCAGGAACAGGCCAGACCTTAGTGAGGGGACTAAAGATTAACAATCAGCGCCTTTCACTCACAGCCAATCAAGCTGCGTTAAGAAACATCATGGCCTGTTTCTGACTCAGAAACAGTCATTTACCCGTTTTTCTTTTCATCTTTCAAAATGTCCCGTGAAAGCTCGTGCTTTAGGCAAATGTGACAGTTGCTTTAGGCGGATGCTGGGGGCCTCTGTCTGTGTGTATGTGTGTGTGTAAGGGGCACTGGAGACAACCTCCCAGACATTCCCCCTGAACTCCCCCCAGCTGTTCCCTTCTGTAGAAGGACAGAGCTGTGTTTGCCACAAGGATTGTCCTTTGTCCCCTAAGCTAGGCTGCTGCCCTCAGCTGTGGTGTAGTCCTGCCTCGTCAACAGTATTGAAGTAAGATTCAACTGCCAGGCCAGTTGGTTTCTGTATATGGAACGTTGGGAGGGGGGGGGCATTTTGTTTTTCACTCCAGGCAGCAAAATACCATGAGCTAGCTCCGCCCTCTGTGTTACTTTTATTTGGGTGACCACATGGAAAGGAGGACAGGGCTCCTGTACCTTTAACAGTTTTATAGAAAAGGGAATTTCAGCAAGTGTCATTTTTATGCATGCAGCACCTGGTGAAATTCCCTCTTCCTCACAACAGTTAAAGCTGCAGGAGCCCTACCCTTAGGGTGACCAGATAAAATCCAGGTCAGGGCTCATGTAACTTTAACAGTTGTAGAGAAAAGGGAATTTCAGCCAGTGTAATTTGTTTGCAATTAGTACCTGGTGAAATTCCCTCTTCCTTACAACAGTTAAAGTTGCAGGGGCCCTGCCTTCTTTTGTATATGGTCACTCTAGTATGGTGCCTGCACCTTTAACTGTTGTGATGAAGAGGGAATTTCACCAGGAACCAATTGCATACAAATGACACTGGCTGAAATTCCCTTTTCCCTACAACTGTTAAAGTTACATGAGCCCTAACCTGGATTTTATCTGGTCACCCTACCTACCCTCCTTTGTATTAGGTCAAGAGTGCAGGGCTCCTGCAGCTTTAACTGTTGTGTGGAAGAGGAATTTTCAGCAGGTGCTGAATGCATACTTTTCTAGGCAATTGTTAAAGACACAGGAGTCCTGTCTTCCTTTTCATAGGGTCACCCTACTTTCATAGGGTTTAATTTTTTTAAAAAAAAACTGTTCCAAAGATTGGGACAGGGTGAGTTGTGAGTGTTTGGCCAGTCAGCATCATCCACAGCCAGCTTTTGTTTCAAGCTTACAGGACTGTTGCAGTGATTATTTTTCTGGAGAGGGGGTGGGGGAAAGCACCTTGAGAGTGGTATGAATGATGACGTGTATAGAGTATATGCAATGACTTCCACATTCATCCAGGCAGGCCTGATAGGGTTTATTTTTTGCACGCTATATTTGGTTGCGCTTCGTGCATTCACATCTTCTTTCTGTGCAAAATCTGAGTTGAAAGGAGTTGCCATGTCACTTCTTTTTGAACATGCAGGCGACAGTATAAAAATCTCATCTGGGAATGTGTGAGTATCTTAACGGTCAAACCCAGGTCTTGTCATGTTGGGGGCAAGGCGAAGGGGCCGGTAGTTGGCACATAGAGCAAAGTCCCTTATGGTGCATGTCTATGCATGTTTAGACAGTAATGTCCTAAAACTCCCAGCTTGCCCCAGCCAGCACTGCTGGCTGCGGCATGCTGGGAGTCGTAGGACATTTTTTTCTGTGTAAACTTGCATAGGATTGTGCCTTTACTAGCTCAGAACAGACCTGGCATGGAAGCTTGTAGAGAAGTCAGGGAGTACCGCATGTCTTTAGCAGTGCAGCAATAATAACTCTAGACCCTGAACTTAATTATCTTAAAAGGCCGTGTGTATTGCTTCCGCTCTGAAGCACACAACTAACTTCTCTCATCCCTCTGCCACCATGCCATGCTTCAAAACAGCATCTACGGTCCCCTCTACAAGGATTCGCTTTTGCGCCCGGTTAGGCGATTATGCGCATAATCGCTGAAGCGCCTTTACACCTAATACCTCTGCACAAGAGGCGGCGAGAGGCGATGAAGCGCATTAACGGATGACCAAAATGCGCTTTTCAAGTAGTTAATGCGCATAAGCGCTTGTTCACATAGTCAAAATGCGCTTTAACGGCCGGAGCAAAATAAAACTCGCGATTTAACGCGCATTTGATAATGCGCATAATCGGAGAGATAATGTGCCTCTACGCCCGATTTGCGCTCCGTTCTTGTAGAGGTAAATTTTTTAAAGCGCCTTGAAAGAGCTTTAAACCTCTCTTGTAGAGGCAGCCTTAATTCCTGCCTGATACGTTAGAGCAAAACTAAAGCCTTTTTGCCAAGCCTGATTTTAAAAAATACACACCCTGAGCATGTGCATTTTTGCATTTTAAACTTACTTAAATCGTACCACCATCATGACTACAGGAATAAAAACGGGGCTGGCTTCTGCTGCCCTGAAGATAAACACGTTTGCTTGAGAAGAAGCACCATTTTGTCAGCCCAAAGGATAATACCTATTTTGAAGTAAAAACAATAAAACGAACATTTCTGACATTGCATATATTCAGCCGGTTGCCCCCCTAATTCTAACAAGTTTACAAATAAGAAGGGTACTGTGGTAAGCAGCAGTATCTCTGGTTGGCACTGTTTTCTGGATGGTCGCTTGCCTATCCCTACCCCCAGGGCTGTGGGGAGCCTGGACTTGGGCCCTGAAATCTTGCCCTAGCTGCACCAATGACCAAGACCTGTTGTGGCCTGTTTGCTATAACACCCTTCCTGTAATGTCTGGCTGGTTTCCCTGTAATTCCATGCTTGGAGCAAATGTGGCACCCCGTCCTCATCCCATTTGCCTGACATTGCTCATGTCTCTAGTCCAGGGGGCTGTCTATATGAGCTCCCAAACCCCTGCACTTGCGCTCCTGCAGGGTTGTCCCCACTGCAATGAACAAGTGCGGTGGCGTTTGCACCGCCATCCCATGCACACTGTTCCACGCTCTGCCGCAGTGCCACATGAGTGCCACTCCCCCCTCTTTTTTACCCACCTGGAGCTTTCCCCAATGCCATTTGTTTCTCCTGCCAGAGGATGTACAGAGGCATTCCAGCAGCCGTTTGGCTCACTGGCCCGCCCCCGCCCCCTGTCTGGGCAGATGGCGACCAATCAGGGGTCGCCATCAGCCCGGCTACGCCTCTGCTGCAAATACGGAACAAGGCGACAGACAGAGATACACCGTCATCGCCTTGCTCCACAGAAAAAAGTTAGGTTAAGTCCCCAACATTTTTATTTTGGAATATCGGGAGAAAGCCCTGGCATGGCACCACAGTGACTTCTGTGTCATATAAATAACACAGCGCCACCGCGGAGTCACCCTAGGGCTTTCCTCACATATAGACGCCCCCCAGATGATAAAATTCTCTTGCAGTCTTGACACCAACATCTGAAAGATCACGTCCTGATGTTGTTTTAAAACTTACTGTATTTCAAATCTCTGCCATTGCCAAGTCTTATTTGGGTTTTGTTTTTATACGGTAGCTTTCAACTTTTAAAATGTGTATTGTATTTTATGCTGTGTTTTTGTGGTTTTCACTGTTGCAAACCGCTCAGAGAGCTTTGGCTGTCGGGCGGTACAGAAATGTAATCACTTAGGGAATGTAAAAAAGGAAGTAGTAGTCTTCCCGTTCGGGTTTCCCCCGTTATTTATTTATTTCCTTTTATATACTGCCCCATAGCCAAAGCTCTCTGGGCGGTTCACAAAAATTAAAAACATTGAACATTAAAAACACCGATATACAAAATTTGAAACCATAAAGCATAAAAACAAGTTATAATTACAATATCCTTTAAAACAACAATTCTGGGTCAAAATACAACAACAATACAAAAACCCTCATTATATGCTGTTAAATGCCTGGGAGAAGAGGAAAATGTTGACCTGGTGCCGAAAAGATAACAATGTTGGCGCCAGGCGAGCCTCGTTGGGGAGTTGGGGGGCCACCACTGAAAAGGCCTTCTCCCTTGTTGCCACCCTCCGTGCTTCCCTCGGAGTAGGCAACCGGAGGAGTACCTTAGATGTGGATCGTAGTGTACGGGTAGGTTTGTGTCGGGAGAGGCGTTCCATCAGGTATCGTGGTCCCAAGCCGTGTAAGGCTTTGTAGGTTAGAATTTATATCCCCCATCTCTCTGACTGCCTGGATGTATCCCTTCTTCTTTCTGGCAGGGAGTGTTGAAGCAGAGATGCTGCACACTTACATCAAAGTTGACCCTCTGGACAAGCTCATCCTCTCTGTGCGGCTGGCCGTGCTGCTGGCTGTGACACTCACCGTGCCTGTGGTCCTGTTCCCGGTAAGAGATGGCCTTGCCCTGTTTCCTTCCTTGCAGAGCTGAGCGGCTGTTCCACCTCAAGCGCCTGTGGTTGAGTCCCAGGTCTCCTCCACAAGGATTCGCTTTTGCGCCCGGTTAGGAGATTATGCACACTATCCCTGAAGCGCCTTTACGCCTAATACCTCTGCACGAGAGGCGGCGACAAAAGGCGCTTCCCTCCCCGCCGCTCCCCAGCTGGCTGGCTGGTAGGCTGTGGGCAGCAGGCGAGTGATCCTCCTCCTCCTCACCTTCCTTTACCCCCTCTTCTTCCTCCTCCTCCTCCCGCCGGGCCCCCCGCCGTGGGTGCCGAGCAGGAGGCACCCCTCTTGCGGGGAAGGAGTCGCAGGCGGGCGGGCGGGCGCGGCTGCTTCGTTTCTGGGCTCCCGCCCGCCCGCCTGTGACTGACAGCCTGATCCCCTCAGCAGGAGCCGGAGGACAGTGGAGAGAGAGGGGTGCGTGAGAGCTACTGGACGCTGCCAGGCTTCTTGGCAGTCAAGGGGAATGGAGGGGAGAGAGAACGGGAGAAAGCAGGCACCCAGCTTTGCCTGAAATTGACGCGACCAAAGGCGGAGAAGGGGGTGAGATCTGACAATAGAGGGAGGAGGAGGAGCCGCCTCCGCAGGCACCAGCCTTTTCCTTCCGCTCGCCGGAGCAGCAGCCCCCTCCCATCAAAATGCGCTTTAATGGACGGAGCAAAAAAAACTCACTATTTAACGCGCATTCGATAACGCGCACAATCGGGGAGATAACGCGCCTGTACGCCCCATTTGCGCTCCGCTGGTGTAGAGGTAAATTTTTTAATGAGACTTCAAAGAGCATTAAACCTCTCTTGTAGAGGCACCCTCAGGCAGGCGGGAGTTCTCTGCCCTCTGCCACCCTCCCTTCCCTTCGTGATCCCACCCCAGCAGACACGGTCTGCGGTGGGATTGGCATGCTTAGGTCACAGCGAACGGGAACTGGTCTCAAAGGCTACGGAAGGGGCTTGGCACGATCAGCGATGATACTTAGCATTTGCAGTTAACCCAACCGTGACTGAGCCTTAGGGCACGTGACTGAAATGATTGCATATTTCCCCCCCTGTTCACTCCTGCTTTCATTTTCCTCTCCTTCCCCTATTGCTACCCTTTTGTCTGTGTCTAGGCAGCGGGGCAAAGACCTGCGCTCTCATTCTTTGTAAAGCACCACGTCCATTATATGACGTTACCTTACAAACAAACGGTGTAGCCCTTCAGAGCGCTCCAAAGAGCTTCGCATACATTATCTCAGTCATCTTTACAACAGCCCTGTAAAGTAGGCCAGCTTGTCCCATGCAGATTCTCGCGGAGGAGGGGAGAAAAGGCCCATGAACCCTGAGCAATTTAAGTGTGCATCATCCCCCAGCCCTGCATGATGCACTCGGAAGGGGTTGACTATGTCCCAGCACTGGGCTTGAGTCTCTTTTTAGGCAGTTGCCCTCGTGCCCTGATGCAAAGCAACATCTCCATAGATAAACAGCTGCTTAAGGCAGCTGCATTTAAGCAGCGACTGAGAGGCCTCTGCGGTGTCACCGAGCGTCCATTTCCGAGGGTTCCTGTATGTAGCTCACAGTCTCAACCCTCATAGATCCGCAGGGCCATCCACCAGTTGCTGTTCCACAAGAAGGACTTCAGCTGGCTGCGCCACGTCGCCATTGCCTGCTGCCTCCTCGTCACCGTCAACCTCCTCGTCATCTTTGTGCCAAACATAAAGGACATTTTTGGAGTCATTGGTAAGTGTGGGGCGCTTCCCTTGCCATGTTGAGGGTAAACCATAACGGAGCAGCTCGGAGCAAATGTTGCCCTGGCTTCTTCCTTGAATGGAGGGAGCATGTCACAAGTAACCCAGTTCGACGAACTTGCACGCCATTCTTTTATAGTCTGATTTACACCAGGGATGCAGAACCTCTTTCAGGCCAAGGGCCGAATTTCGTTCTGGAGAAGCATTCAGGGCCCACATTCTGGTTCTGGGCGGGGCCATAGGCAAAAGAGGTGGAGTCAAAACACCAGTATTCCTACTGCCAGTAATTCAGATTTAGGAGAGGCACTTTAACCCCTTAGAGTGAGGAAAAACTGCCCAAAAGCCGAGCACCAAACAAGGCAAAGGGAGGGGGGCTTGGCCTTCTGGGGATCCCAGGAGGGCCAGATTCTGCCTCCAGACCTGAGGTTCTGCGCCCCTGATTTACACAGTGTCTCCACAGAAATCTACATGCACAGAGAGAAGGTGAGGTGATCATTTCTAGAGGTGCTAGTGAACACTGACTAGATGTCTTCGGAGCTCTCCTGAGAGAATGCAGATTTGGCCTGAAGTTTTGCTCAGAATATGGAACTCACAGGCTGATCCTCACAACTAGGATCACTAAGGGGCTAACTACACCATTCATTCATTCATTCATTCTTTCACTCACTCACTCACTCACTCAAACAAACTATGACCCCCTCTAGATGGATTCCGTTTGACGCCTGTTCCTCCGATTATGCGCATCTTTTCGGAAGTGCTTTATCGTAAATGCTTGTATGCAGGAGGTAATTGAGCACTCAACAGGTGACCTTACCGGTTGTTTCAAATGCGCTTTACAAGTAGTTAATGCGGAGAATTGCTTGTTCACATAGTCAAAATGCGCTTTAACGGACAGAGCAAAATAAAACTCGCTATTTAACGCGCATAATGCGCATAATCGGAGAGAAACCGCGTCTCTACGCCCGATTTGCACTCCGTTCTTGTAGAGGTAAATTTTTTAATGCGCCTTGAAAGAGCTTTAAATGCCTCTTGTAGAGGCAGCCTATGCCAATGCCACTGTTCCACAAAGTTTCCAAAACATTTTACACGATAAAATACAATATCAAAATCAAATAAATCACTATAATATGAAAGCATATTAAATGACATTTAAAAGCCAGGGAGGATACAAACGCCTTTGCCCGGTGCTAAACAAGAATGATAATGTTGGCACCTGGTGGGCCTCCTTGGGGAGGAAATTGAACAATGCCCAATTACACACCCGTGCTTGTAATTGAGCCCCAGCACCATATCTTTAAAATGAAAAACTCAATTGGAAGAGGGTTATTTAAGCAGTATGGTGGAGGAGGTGGTTAACTCTTTCTCATCTGCTGGTTCTCTGCTCCAAATTTTGCTCTCCTCCCCGTGACACCCCCGGCAATAGTAAAAGCATGTCTATTAAGATAGCTGGTGGGGAAGACTTTGAGCAAGAAAAGCATTAACCACCACCTTCCCTGCTCCCTTTCTTCCACCCATTCTCAGCCTTTGAAGGCTCCTTTTCATTTAAAAAATAATAATAGCTAGGGTTTCATAAACATACATTTACCCCTGACTCACCAGCAAAGAATTGCCCTGGCCTATGTTATTCCATTAGCAGTGAACTGATCTGCAGAAAACGGAAGGCTTTAGAGCAGGCGTGGGGAGCCTCTTTAAGCCCGAGGGCCGAATTCAGCTTCAGAGAAACTCATGGGCCGCGTTCCAGTGGTGGGCGGGGCAAAAGAAGCAGAAGCACAATACCAAGTCTATCAGCATATTTTGCTTCACGCTCTTACTGCCAGTAGCGAAGCTTTAGGAGAGGCGTTTCGACCTTTTAGAACGGGGGGAAAGACTGCACAGAAGCCAGGAAACCACCAAGCAATAGATGGCCAGGGAAGAGGCCAGGGGAATATGGCATGGCCGTTTGGGGGACTCCACGAGAGCTGGATTTGGCCCCCAGCCTGAGGTTCCCCACCCTTGTTTTAGAAGATGAAGATAATCATTGTCACCTGCACATGACTGCGCATCAAGCTGCTGTTCAAGACACAGCTACATACGCCAGTTGAAAAGCTGGCAACTCTGCTCACATTTCCCACCCCCACCCCTGCTTAGCAGATAGGTTGACCTTTGCACTATTGGGGAAACCCCTCTCACACCAGTTCTAAAGAGTTTCCTTGCTGTAGTCAGAAGCTAAACCGCCTAGAGAGCTTGGGCCATTGGGCGGTATAGAAATGCAATTAATCAATCAAATAAAGTTAGGTAAAAACAATTGAGTCCAATCAATTAGAGCTCAGAATAAAAGTAAGAAAATTAGTTGTGCAGAAGTGGACTAAACCTGCCTAATTGTGGCTGTAGCATATGGGGGTTTCCACATAAATCCTGTGTATTTCAGCAAAGTCCAGACTGAGAAGGGACCGAGTCAATTGGATCTGTAAACGGCCACCTGAGCAGCTCAGGGTTTAGTGCTATTACGTTGGAGTATCTCCTAACCCCTAACTTTCCCTTCCCTTCCCAAGATAGAAAACTGAGCTATGGAGCTGGCAGCCGTAGCCCCTTGAGAGCATGCAGCATTTTAAAAATAGATTTGTGCTAGAGAAATGTGTCTCATTTCATACGTCATGGTTGCGAGCCATAAAAACCTCACCCAAAATGTATATGATAAGACATATACAAATAAATGCTAATTATACCAATAAAACATTTGAACAGATATTAATAGCACAGCTGCAAAAGCAAGCAGCAGGTGACATAGAAAGCTGCTGCATGCCAAGTCCGTCCATCTAGCTCAGTGTGTGGTCTGCCGTGACTGGCAGCAACTCTCCAGAGTTTTTCGGACAAACCCTACCTGGTGATTCCCGGGACTGAACCTGGGGCCCTCTGCGCGCAAAGGAGGTGCTCTGCCGCTGAGCTACAGCCCTTTCCCTAAAGGTAGATGGCCGAATCTCATTTATAACTTTAGCAGTGTTGCTGACAGAGCGGTTGGTTGATTCTGGGACAGTTTTCTTGAACTTCATGAAAAGTAATTCGAAACTGGTACCTGACAAGTACTTATTTAGGGCACGTAAGTGGGAATACGAGAATCACTCCAGTGTAAATTTGCAATTCTTCATTTTTGCTTCCCCACCCTCTCTGTCTCTCTCTCTGTCTCTCTCTCTCCGTCTCTCTCTCTCTGTCTCTGTCTCTCTCTCTAGTAGGGAAGTCTGGAGAGAATGGCAGGGGGTACTTTTGAAAACGGGGGGAAAGCAAGGAAAGCAAGAAAGCATGAGCAGAGAGGGAAAGGCAAGGGGAAACCAAAGTGAAGCCAAGACGGAGACGTCTTGGGCATCACCATTTCCATTTTGCCCCCTAGCAAACTGTTCCCAGCTCTGCATTCCCCTTTTCCATGGCTCAAAGGCTAGGATAGCCATGGACCCAAGAAGAGATCACACCACCTGACTCCGTATTCCTCTTTTTCTTAGGAGCCACGTCAGCCCCCAGCCTCATCTTCATCCTTCCAAGCATCTTCTACATCCGTATTGTCCCCAATGATAAAGAACCGCTGCGATCCAGATCCAAAATACAGGTATTGAATGCTGGCAGGTGGGTGGAAATGGGGCTGCACAGTGCGGGAGGCCTATTGGAGAATGGGAAAGAGATTCAGTGGAGACCTAGTGTCAAAAGCAACCAAAGTGGACCTCAGTCAGGAACAGGGTGTGGTGAGCTGTGGCAGGAGAGGCCACACAGAACTGTAGATGGCCGGATTTCCTGAAGCTGCCAGCATGGCTGAAAATGCACAGACAGAACAAGCTGAGATAAGGTGAGACCTGCTTGGCTCATCTTGGCTGGGGTAGACAACTGTTGGTCCATGACCATGTCAGATCTAGTCCCTAGAAACCCCCCACCCCAGTTTGTCCGCAAGAGGCCCATATCCTTCTAGGACATAAAACAGAGGATTTATTCAGACAGAGTGCTAAGCCATGGTTAGGCTGATAACCCTTTTGCAGCAAATGGTTAGTTAGCATGTTTAAGCCATGGTTATGTAGCCACCATGGTTAGGAATGGTTCACACGACACGCTAAGTCATGGTTCACATGACACACTAAGCCATAATGTTTAGCTCAATATATTTAACCACTGTGACTGATCGTGTCATCTGAACAGTCAATGGATATGCTGGTGAGGATGATGGGAATTGTAATCTGGCATATCCGGAGAGCTCCAAGTTGGGAAAAGCTGGCTTAAAAGTTCCTTTTAGCAATAATCTACAACAACCGCTGCTGGTTTTGAGGACTGCCTGTGCGTCTGAGCTGGGGGGGGTGCTTCCTCAGACTTTAAGAATCACAGCAACATGGGCAGCGGGTGTGGGGAGAGCTTTTTGCATACAAGTAGAAAGGGAGAATGCTTGAGAAGTGGTGGTTGGTAGCAAGGGCTGGATACAAGTTGAAGGAGAACTAAGGAGGTAAGTATTGGAGGGTGATACTTTTGTTCAAGTAGTATCGTCATTCCAAACCCTCCCGAAATGTGAGACAATAAAGAGTTCTGCCGTACAACCCACAAAGCTTTATCCAGTAAATAGATACCTCTTCACACCTGAAGGGAGTGTGAATGCTAGGAGCTATCCTCTAAGCTTAATTAGCCTAACAAAACTAAATGGACAGTTTCCTGTTGTGCCAACAGACTTTTATTGGACCCCTCCTTCAGGGAGGGTCTCCAAGCTGTAACTTCTGGCAAGTGGCTAGTCTAGCAGACCGCCTCTCACCTCCTCTCAGCTCCATCCACTTGACGTTGCAGCCGAATCTGGGATCTGTCAATTCTGATGCTCCCTCCCACTCCGGCAAAGACGGAGTTCCCAGGGAGGAGGGGAAGATGATCTCTCAGCCTGGGCCTCCTGTTCAATAAGCTCCTGGGAGGATTCCTCCTTGACTTCTGGAAGGTCATGGAGGATTTCCTTCCCTGCTTCCTGTCTTGGCTGGTCTTCTTCAGACTCCCGAGTCTGATTTGGGATCCACACCAGGGTGATCGGGCTTGATCATGGCAGGTAATGGGAGAGCCCCCTCTTTCCTTTTCCATGGATGTCTAGCAACCACCCCCTCTTTTCCCACAGAAACAGGCAAGGTATTTTTTTTTAAAAGCTGTGTCTCATCCATGGATAGATAGATAGATAGATAGATAGATAGATAGATAGATAGATAGATAGATGATTTCTTCTTTCTTCCTTCCTTACTTACAGGCTGCCTGTTTTGCTGCCCTTGGCTTCATTTTCATGGTGATGAGCCTCAGCTTCATCATTGTAGACTGGGTAACGACGGGAAAGAGCAGCGGAGTGGGACATTAACCCTCCCCTTCCCCCCCAAGAGACACAGTGGTGGTTCTAACCAGGGAGGACCATTCAGTGCCACAGGAACGGCATCACCACCTCCTGTTTACCTTCACTCATCCTGGAGAGACACCTCCGTTCCCTGCCCATCGCTGTGGGGAAGTATCAGAAGGCACCCTTTGTTGCCATGGCAATGCAAAGTAACCTGGGACATCCGGAGGCTTCTCCTCGGTCCTCCTTGGCTCTAGAGCTATGAAACAGCTTTTTTCCAAAAAAAAAAAAAAAAGTCTACCTGCCATCACAGGACAAGCTCTACTCATTTGTCGGATTTGGTGCTATGACAACACAATTGACCTTTTACATGCTTTCGGCTCCTATGGTAGCAGCACCGTGCTCCTGGGCTTTCCCCCCGACCTCCCTAGCAATACGCTACCATTGAGTGTCACAGCAAAACTGTGCAGAGTTTGTTTGTTTGGGGTGGGGGTTTTTTGGTCCAGGATGATAGCACTGTCTCTCAAAATGTTGTGTGGGAAGCACTTATTTTTTGCTGTGATGGAAATAATTTCTGGTTAGTCCTCCCTCTTTTGTCGTTGTAGCACAGGTACCTGGCTGTCTGGGTGGCAGTGTTTCCTGCCTCGTTTACATCATTGTTAAGCCTGGAAGCTGGGCTCTGCTTTTCCTGTTACTATAGAGACAGAGCCCCAGCCTTCATCCATTTGTCTGTTCTGCCGCCTGTGATCAGGCAGGGGCAATGATGCTAACTGACGCCTGGGCTTGTAGAGCAGTCCCAAGATGGAAGTGGCCCAACCAACATCGCCCCCTAGTGGACAATCTTAATTTATTTGTTAGTATTTAATTTGGGCCTGGCTACCAGACCAAAGACTACAACATAAGCATCCTGGTGCCAACACAATCCAGGCCAGGATTCCACGTTCCTCTGACACAGGTGAGGTTTGGGTGATGAAAGAAGGGTGGGTGAGTGTGGGGATGGGTGGGAAAACCAGAACGCTGGACTCCTATGCTCCCTTCACAGAGGTGTGGGGGCAGCATGGGGTCTTATAGGTTACCACAGGAGGTTTCAAAACAAAGGTTCCAGGGTAGCGGGAGAAAAATGTAACTCCCTTCGTTTGGTTGAGGGTCCTTGTTCTGTCCTGTCACAGAGTGATGCTAGATTTCTTCTGAGGCCATCCAGAAAAAGTTAATTCTGCCTACACTACAGTGCCACTTGTTGATTTCCCTTTGGTACAACTCCCTGCGGCACAGCAATCGGCTGTATACGTCCTAGAATGTTATATCTGAATCGGAGCTATCACCACTTGCCCTCTGAGAGCTCTGAGTTGAGGCAGCTTGTTCAGGCAGCTTTCTAAACAATGCATATTTAGAAAGCTTTAGGTTGACACTAATGTAGAGCAACCGTCAAAAGGTTTGACGGAACGGCATTGCAAGCAAACTAAGGAGAAATGTTTATGCAAAATGGGTACTCCCATACTAGTCATCTACTATGGGGTAGCCACACTTTGCACGATGGTGTCATCAAACCATTGTAGTCCAGTGTTTTCCCTGCGCACCTTCTGCCGTTTTTTTTCAGCCTGTAGAAAATCTGACTCTTTGGGGAGAAAAAAGAAGAAGAAGAAGAAGAAGAAGAAGAAGAAGAAGAAGAAGAAGAAGAAGAAGAAGAAGAGTAGAGCAGTCTTCACACTTGCCTTGGCTCTGTTCTTTCATCTGCTTTAAGAGACATGGTTTTGATATGTGCGCAATGAAGTGTCAGGGTTTACCCTTGAAGGCAGGGCCGTGCAGAGCAGGTCATAGGCCCAGGCCAGATGGGAAGTGTGTGCCCCCACCCCATTTCAAACTGCTCATTAAGTATTTTTAATCCGTGGCACTGATTCAGTGCTAAATACATCTATGAACTAGAACGATTTATTAAAAAAGGTAACTGGAAGCACTTTTATTCAAGATGTCAGACATCCCTTCTTCATGTTCAGAATTTCACGACGGGCAGCTTCTGCGCTGTTTCCGCCAGGCGGGCTCCTCGCATCCCAATGGGCCGCTTACGCTATGGAAGCAGTAGCGTAAGCTGGGGGGGGGCTCCTCGTCAGAGTGCCCCCTCAAAACCATGGCCCCCGGGCCAACTGGCCCCACTGTCCCCCCTCTGCACAGCCCTGCTTGAAGGGCAAAGATCAGGTAGCAAAATGACAGCAGCGCTCTTGGCTGTGGTCTGCTCTAGTTCCTGGAGCCTTTATCTTTTGGGTCAGGCTAGAGGCTTCAGTTAGACAAGGCGACGTCCTTCCTCAGACAAAACCATTAAAGGCAGCAAACGATCAGTTTCAAGATTTATTAAGATCATACATTCACCACCACGTCGCAGGGAGAGGGATGCTATTCGGATTTTCTATCTCAAGCCCCAAAAGTCTTGTACCACTTGATGGGTTGGATGTTGAGCAGCGCCGGCTCCAGGTTTTTGAGGGCCCCTTGGGCAAGAGGCTCTTAATGGGGACCTTCCCTCGGTGAGTCGACCTTGTCACCACAACGGTCACCAGCAACCCTTGCTCCTCCTCTTTCTCCTCCTTGCTCCCGCTTGCTTGACAGGTAGTGAGCCATTGAACAAGCAGGCAGTGGCATCTACTGCGCCACTTCTCCATCACCGCTGTTGTCTAGGCCAGAGCGAGGGGCAGGTGAACAAGCAGGTTGCAATGGGGAAGAGGAGGAGCTCTTGTCGGTAGACCCCCCCCCCCACCGTAGTGTGGACCCTTGGCAGGTGCCCAACCATGCCTACCTTTGATGCCGGAACTGGTGTCGAGGGATGAAGTGAAAATGAAACAATGGACTGGGAACCGCGTTCCCATCCCGCTCTTCTGCCAGTCTGGCAAAGAAGAACTTTGCTAGTGATTTCGTAGGGTTGCAACCTTCACAACCGCAGTGCCCTTCCACCTCTACATTTTTCGTCCTTTGCTCCCCTCCTACCGTACCCACGTGGCCTTCCCTTACACAGATGTCAGAAACCATTCCTGACCTCATTGTAATTCCCCGTAATGCTACCATTACTGTCGCATCAGAACCACCTACATTTCTCCAGATGTTAAGTGTTCCTTTTAGCGGTCTCATTGTCGCTCTTAAAGTAAGGATGCTCATGCCTTCTTATTGCTTAGACCAGGGGTAGGCATTGTGCTCTCCAGATGTTTGGGGTTGCAGTGCTAATCATCCGTGATTACTGGCCCTGGTGGCTGGGGCTCATGGGAGTTGCAGTCCAAAACATGGAGGGCACCAGGTTGCCTACCCTGACTTTATGCAGAGTTGGAAGGGATCTCAAAGGACATCTAGTCTCTAACCCTCAGTCAATACAGGAAATCCTCTACTACAGCATCCGTGATATGCAGCCATGCAGCTGCTGCTGGAAAGCCTCTAATGAAGGTGAGTCCATCTTCCGGGGCAGCCCGTGCCACTGTTGAACAGCTTGTGCCATCAGGAAATTCTTCCTAATATTTAGTCGAAATCCTCTTCCTAGTAATTTCAACCCGTCGGTTTGGAGCCTAACCTCTTGAGCAACAGAAATTAATTTTGCTCTTCCATCTCTGTGACTGCCATTCAGCTATTTGAAGATGGCTACCATATGCCCTCCTGTATACTACCGAGACTGTGGTCACCATATTCCACCCTAGGCTGCCAGGCTTCTTTGAAAACACTACATAGTTGAAAGTCTCCTTTGACCACCCTGCCTCAATCGTTAATAATCAACCATTGCTTCAGCATACATTACTTCTGCTTTAAATTCGTTGAGCTATATTTCTTGTTTCGCTTGGCTCATCTTTAAAAGCATTTAGGAGCTCAATGTTTTTTTTCCCTTTTAACATTTTTTTATTAGGCAGAAAGGAAACTGAGATTCTTGGTGGCTTACCTGAACGATCAGGGTTCATTTTCATTAGAGTTGCACATTCTGCAACAGATACCATGACATAATGTGCATCACAACTTTTCTCTACTTGTATAGTCTGGAAAATTTGGGTGGGGCTGAGGGATGTATTAGGAATATGTGAGCATGACATATATTGCCCAGATTATTATTTATTCTTCTTCACCTGATAGCATCATAAGTTACATGGAATATCATATCATAAGCAAAAACCAGGTCCCTGCCCCGAAGAGTTTACAGATGCAAGCACTAGATTAAATCTGAGACTGCTAACCTCAACATTAGAGTTTCTGTGCCTTGCCAAAAGAGAAGTTTCAACAGGAGCTGCTTGCAAGGTTTCAATACTGTAGGAATTTGAAGAGGTGTGCCTGCCGAAATGTGCTCTGTTAAAGATACAAGAGCCCTAATGTTCAGAAGCTCACCATCCTCAGATTAATGGTGCAGTCTTAGGCATGTCTGCTTAGATGTAAGTTCCATTTGATTCAATGGGACTTACTCCCAAGTAAGTGTGCATAGAATTGCAGCCTAAATTACTTTATGAAGCATTCAGAGCCCACAACACCCCTCCTGAAAAGTGAGGGCCCCTGGGGGATATTCCTTGTAAGTAGAAATCTAATTGCATATCTCGTCACAAGAATTGCTCACAGAGGCTGCATTCAGACAACACAATAATCAACTGGGGGTGGGGGACAATCATCAGTTGTATTGACTATCATGTCCGAATGCTGCCATAGACAACTCAGCGCTGATCCTAATCCACACCACGGTTGATAATTTATTACCATGTTGTGTGGGGAGTACCCCCTAGATGAACAACTGTAAAGTTGATTATTACCCCACCATTGACTATCGTGTTGTCCGAATTCAGCCAGAGAAATCTCAGTGGATGTTTTCTTTGAGATAGCCTTTGGCACATGAGTGCTCTGGCTCAGAGTTTTGTTCTGATCATGCTTCCAATTTGTGTTGGGGTTTTCTATGTGCACGGGTTGCTTCTACCTACCTTATTTGTATGTAATATTGCAAAATAACCTCCATATGTGGACCTGTTTGGCTGGCAGAATACACATTTCTTGCTTTGGTACCAGATCTCCTACTGTCATGTTTACTAGTACGAATACTGAGCTTTGAAGTGGAAGCTAAGAAATGCTCACGTTGAAGTGGTAGTTTTCCATCAAGGTGCCATCCTCCCCTGAAAGAGATGGTAGCTTTGCTGCTTGCCCTCTATCTCTGAGGAGGACCAGCTTGCTCACACAACATAGCCTACCTGATTTCATTGGACAAATTGGAGGTATGCCCCTCATCTCTTCAAAACCACGCCATTGCTGCTTTTGAGTATCAGCATTAGCCATGCTGCCTCCTCTGCCTTACTCATGAACTGCCTCTGTCTTTCACCATCTTTGGGCTCGCTGTTGCATCTTTTTCAGTCCACTGCGTGGCCAGATGCAAAAGAGGACAGGGCCTTGTGTAGAAGGGATTTTCTCTTCTCCACAACTATTAAAGGTGGAGCCCTGCCCTCTGAAGTTGTACCTGGAATCATAGTCAGGGTTCCTAGCTGAGAACATCCACCACAGAGGCAGAGGCCAGGACACAGGGTCCTTTTGTATAATAGCCATATAACACAAATTGGCCTATCTCTTTTGCCTGCCCACTCAGGTCCACATCTTTATTTCTTTTCCCAACATAGTATGCATATCTCATTACAACACATATTTCCGATACGAGTCTTGATTTCCTCTCTTCTGTCTTTTTCTCTTGTTTCATCATCTGAAAACTCCAGGATGGTTTTTCATATAGACTCAAGGGCTCGGATTCTGCTTTGGGGTAGGGTTGGGATTCAGATTTAAGGGAGTAGGGAACACAGATTCAAAATGTGAAATTGATGTAAGGACACAGTATTTGTATAATTTTGGAATTCAATAAAGAACTGTTGATCTTCAGTGGAATCAGTCTTATGCTGTTATTTATTCATTTTTAGTGGCTTTAATACTCCCTTTCAGGTACACAGTCTTACAAAATGGTTTACAAAATTTAGAAATTACAGTTATTTTATATGGACACATTTGCTCATTTATACATCAACACGCTCATTGAAATATCTATTGTAAAAAAAAAGTGTGAGTGGGTAGGAGTACATTGTTTTTGTGTCATCTCTTTCATAATTTATATTAGAAAATGATAAGGCAGATAGTTCCAGTGTTGAGTTCTTCTGTTAGGATTCCCACTCCCACTAGTTTTGCTCCCCCAACCCCACATCTCATGCAGGCTGAGCACACCTAGTCCTCGTTGACCCGTTTTGAGTACCCCTACATTGGGCCTTTTTCTCCCGAGTGGACTGTGGTGTATATATACATTGCTGCCCCAATCCTAGCTATATTAGAATCTTGGATGCCTCCATCAATTTCTATGGGCAGGTCTCTATTCCTTCTGTGGAGACATCTTAAAATAACTTCTCAATGTGAAGCACGAACTGACCTATAAAGACAATGTGATGGTACTTTCTACCCTTTTTTGTATTTTCATGTGCCTCTTCCTTTCCAGCCACTCCGTTTTATTCCCCCTTGCACCCAATTGTTGTCCCCTCAACATTCTGTGTTACTGAGTTATTATAGGACTGTTTGGGATTTTCCTCACCCCTTAGGTTTTTTCCCCCTATATGCAAACCTTAGGGTTATCATTAGTCTTTCCCAACCCAGACATTCAGTTCCATTTCACCTCCCCACCCCCGTTTGCCTCCCGTGTTTTTTTCCCTCCGTTTCATAAGCGCTGCAAGTGCTCCTCCCTTTCACGAGCTTAGCTATACCAGTGGACTCTCTCTTTTCACTTCTCCAGCTGCTATTGTGTCTGCCCACCTCACCCCACCCCTTCCCGTCTTGCCCCTCCAGTTCATTGGTTCTTGTCGTTGATGGACATTGTGATCCACGTGGCAGCCTTCCCCCCTCGCTCATTGGAGCTCCTATAGGAATTAGCCCAAATGCTTACATCTGTGTAATTTTTATAGATAAAGAGATGAAACTTGGCATGGTGATAGGTCTTCAGGAGAGCTTTAGCAATGCCAAGTTTGAATCAGCTCAGCTCATCCCTTGATTTTTAAAGGATTTTTTAATTTACCCCCCCTTAAAGCATTTCACTGAAAGTCCCATCAGTGCGATATGTTTGCATTTGTGAAGGATCCTCTTGCAGAGTATGATGAGTAGGGGGTTGCTTAATGTTTGGGAACAAGGTATTCTGTAGTCAGCAGATCTCCGAGTATAAACAATACGTATTGTTGAAAGTGTTGGTTCAGATATTGAAACCTCTGCATTTTCACGGTTGAGAAATGGTACCAGCATCCCTCAGTGCTAGTTCACTCTTCTGATGATCATCCCTGTCCTGTTTCTGCTTTGACCCTCAATCCTCCATTCAGGGTTCTTTTCTGCAAAATGTGGATAATTTGACACTGAATCTGGTAAGTTGGTGCAATGTCCTGAGAAGTTCTGCCTTCATTTTTTTTTTTAAATGTCACTGGTGAAAAAGGTACATCTGAAAACCCTGTACCGGACTGTGTCAGAAGAAACTTCAATGTTGGCAGAGCATAACTTTGGCCCTCCACACAATCACAAGGCCTTTCTTCATGATTGGATGTTCACATACTCTCACACACCGGTTCATCCTACCACTTCACTGCCAAGTGGGGGGGGGGGCATACAATATTGGGCTCAGAAAAACTATGCTTATTAAATGTGCTTATGGGAAATAAATCTGCATATATTTTCACAAGCTGGTGGATTTATTTTGTGTGCACAGAAGCTAGAGTTCTCACCACAAAATAAGAGTTTCTCTGGGTTGAATCTGATTTGTTTCTCAAAGGAGAGCTTTTTGTGGCGGACTTCCCTCATCTTAGAGTGGTGAATTACAAATTGTCAAAAAAGCAGACACAGAGTTGCACAAAAGTGGTGTAATGGCTAGACTGTTGGACTGGGAGTCAGGAGATCTGGGTTCTAATCCCCACTCAGTCATGGAAGCTAACTGGGTGACTTTGGGCCAGTCACAGATTCTCAGCCCAAACCTACCTCACAGGATTGTGAGGCTAAAATGGAGATGAGGATAACATACAGTGTCTTGGATTTTTTAAGGAGGAAACACTGCAAGATATAAATGTAATAAATAACATAAAATAATTGCTTATAACTAATTTATATGTAGAGAAGCAAACTGAAAAATAATTACTATAATAATAATAATAATAATATATTTATTTATCACCCGCCTCTCCCAACGGATCGAGGCGGGGAACAACACCAAACACAAAATAATTTAAATAGAAATACAACACATCTTACCATAGTGGGTAAGACAGTGACCAGATTAGGCTGACCATCTGGAAAGGAGGATAGGGCTCATGTAACTTTAACAGTTGTAGAGAAAAGAGAATTTCAGCCAGTGTCATTTGTATGCAATTTGTTCCTGGTGAAATTCCCTCTTCATCACAACAGTTAAAGGTGCAGGCACTACACTAGAGTGACCATATACAAAAGAAGGCAGGGCCCCCGCAACTTTAACTGTTGTGATGAAGAGGGAATTTCACCAGGAACTAATTGCATACAAATGACACCGACTGAAATTCCCTTTTCTCTACAACTCTTAAAGTTACATGAGCCCTGTCCTCCTTTTCAGATGGTCAGCCTAGACCAGATGCTAACTTTTGACAGGCAACTTCAAGGCCCCTCCTCTCTTTTCTTATGGTTTCTTGTGGTTCTTTATATTTAGACTGGACTTAGACAGCCCTTCAAATAGAAGACTGCCCTCTGTAAAGTAGGACATTTGGCCACCCTATGAGTCCATCTTAATCCAATGTCTGTCTTTCAGATTTGCTCAGGGCTGGAGACTGCTGGGACTTTTTTTTTTTTAACAAGACAGGGAACCCAACTAACTCTCTTCTGTGTGATCCGGTGGTTTTGAGCTTCCTGTTCAAAAACAATATCCTTGCGACACGGAAGTTTGCTCTGGGTGAGATTGTGGGGTGGAGAGCCCCGACAGGGCCAAAATGAGCCGGAGATCGAAGCCAGTAGCCCGAGGGCAGCCGGACAACATGCCCTCCTGCCTCCTTGAGGATCATGAGAACCAGCAAGTGTTCGAACTCTTGGGCAGGAAATGCACGGTAATTCTGTTATCGTTCTGGGGAGGAAAAGCCATGGCAAACCCCAGAGCTTCCCTTTGGTGGGGCAGAGGGGGGAGCTGGTGGCTGTGGGCTAGGATTTAATTGCCAAATTTGGAGAATCCAAGCAATACAGTAGAGAAGGAGCATTCAGTCTGGTATGGAGGCGAGAGGGCGGGTGATGGCTTTAGGCAAAACCCTTTCAGCCTGATCTCCCTCTTCCCAGGATCGTTTTGAGGATAAATTAGAAAATGGTGATGATGACTTAAAGACAGGAGTAGTAACTCAGATGCTGAAAGATCCTGGAGAATTGGAGCTGGGAATGTGATACAGGGATGTATAATGTATATGTAGGCTGACCATCTGAAAAGGAGAACAGAACTCATATAACTTTAACAGTGGTAGAGGAAAGGGAATTTCATCAGGTGTCATTTGTATGCAATTAGTTCCTGGTGAAATTCCCTCTTCATCACAACTGTTAAAGGTGCAGGCACTATACTAGAGTGACCATATACAAAAGAAGGCAGGGCCCCTGCAACTTTAACTGTTGTGATGAAGAGGGAATTTCACCAGGAACTAATTGCATACAAATGACACCTGATGAAATTCCCTTTCCTGTACCCTTTCCTCTAGATGGTTTCAAGGAACCATCTCATTTCTCATTTGAATGTGTTAATGTAAATACTTGCGTACGTGAAGGGGCCATTAGTTTAGAAAGGAGAAGGACACAACCTGCTTAGTTTAAAAAACAAAACGGATGGCAGCTCACAATATAGGCTGCTGAACCCCAACCAAGTTTTCTCCCTGTGTGTTTAACCTTACTCCATCTTTCATGCTGAAGAAGTTCGAGATCTCTGACTCTGAAACAGTTAATGCACACGGGAGAATATAGTGCAGTTCAGTTTCTGTGTGCTGCTTTGTCTGCAGGAAATGGGGACAGAAAACCACTTCCTGAAAAGGCCTATGCCCCAGTGCAATGGCTCTGACAGTGATGACATACAGCCACCATGAGGTGGGACTGCAAGTCACAACCACCCCCAATAAGGGCTTCAAACAGGCCCATTTCATTCTGCTCAAAAATACTGGCTCAGAACATGAGGGGAATATCCTGTCACAAAATAGATATACAGCCTACACGTCATATTGCTTATTCTGAGGGATGTCACATTGGGTGATGGGATTTCTCCCAAGTGATGTGATTTCCTCCCAACTAATGTTTGGGGCTGCGGTTTTGAGAGTGTTGAGAATTCTCATTTAAACATCCTTAGTCTGTTTATTTATTTTTATTAATATATATATATATATATATGTGTGTGTGTGTGTGTGTGTGTGTGTGTGTGTCTCACTCTCACCCCCCCTTTTTTTTTTGCCCAAAACTGCTGAGGCAATGCAGCCACTGACTTACTGGTTTACTTGGTACTTACTGGTTCAAATGTGTAATGTAGCTGAGGCATGCCTTTATTTTAAACCAGCGTTCCTTCTTAATTCCGAAATATTCCAAAATATGACTTCGTTCCAAAAATAACACATAAAACATGATCCTGAGATAACGACATTCCTTATACAGCTGTCCTGTATGTATCTACTCAGGAGGAAGTCTGATTGAATTCAACAGGGTTTACACCCAAATATGTGGGTTTAAGATTGTCACCTTAAGGAAGTTCACTGAAGGATGTTCCGGAGGTTTGGGGGGGCCCTCCTGAACAATTTAGAATGGTGTGGGATGGTGTGCAGGGCCCTCAAAATTGAGCCTTTGGGGAGATCCCTCCTCTCCCAACAGACCCTCCTCTGTGCCCCCCATCCCACGTTGTTCAGGAAGGCTCCCTGACCCTCTGGAGAGGCTTTCTGAGGTGCAGGTGGTTGCAGTGGGAAGGGGGGGAGGGACAGAAAACTTTACTTCCATGAACTTCTCCTTTGTGACCACTCAGAGGTTACAGGTAAGCAACCTGCATTTCCTTATGCTAACTTGTTTTTGCTTTGCCCTAGCTGTGGAGGAACAAACACTAGGTTGACCATCTGAAAAGGAGGACAGGGCTCATGTAACTTTAACAGTTGCAGAGAAAAGGGAATTTCAGCCGCCGTCATTTGTATGCAATTAGTTCCTGGTGCAATTCCCTCTTTATCACAACAGTTAAAGTTGCAGGGGCCCTGCCTTCTTTTGTATATGGTCACTCTAGTATAGTGCCTGCACCTTTAACTGTTGTGATAGAGAGGGAATTTCACCAGGAACTAATTGAAAACAAATGACACTGGCTGAAATTCCCTTTTCTCTACAACTGTGAAAGTTACATGAGCCCTGTCCTCCTTTTCAGATGGTCAGCCTAACAAACACTATTTTGTGGTGCTACTTCACTTCCCCAGGTGTTATGCCATCACCGCTCCCTACGTGGCAATAAATTTGGGCATGTCTGTTGTTTTGGATGCAAAAGTGCGAACCTCCTAGCATTTGTGACTGGGCGACACTTCCCAATTTACACTTCCTTGGCATCACATCTTTATTTGAAAACATTAAAAATCCCCAAACACTAGGGTGACCAGATAAAATCCAGGTCAGGGCTCATGTAACTTTAACAGTTGTAGAGAAAAGGGGATTTCAGCCAGTGTTATTTGTATGCAATTAGTTCCTGGTGAAATTCCCTCTTCACCACAACAGTTAAAGTTGCAGGGGTCCTGCCTTCTTTTGTATATGGTCACTCTAGTATAGTGCCTGCACCTTTAACTGTTGTGATGAAGGGGGAATTTCGCCAGGAACTAATTGCATACAAATGACACTGGCTGAAATTCCCTTTTCTCTACAACAGTTTACATGAGCCCTGACCTGGATTTTATCTGGTCAGCCTACCAAACACCACAGTGGGGGAAGGGCAGTAAAACATGAGAAAGAGAGAGAGAGAGAGAGAGAGAGAGAAAGTGAAAGTAACCTTTTGGGCAATAGTGTACACACAACACAAATGGGTCTGTCTGTCTGTATTACTTTTTTATTTTATTACATTTCTATACCACCCAATAGCGGAAGCTCTCTGGGCGGTTTACAATCACATGTCTTGGGGTGCACATAGATAAAATCATAATCCTTTATAGAGAGAGTGGAGCACAAATGTATGAAGAGCCAATTTATAAATGTTAAGAAAAATAAATTAAAAATAAGGCAGGCCACTTATGTGGCAGCTGGGCTAAGACAGGGCTTCCTGCTCTCAAAAGGAACCTCCCAGAGAGCTTTGGCTATTAGGTGGTATAGAAATGAAATAATAAATAAACATGTCAAGTGTGAAGGGCGTACATTTTTTTAAAATGTGCCTGATTAATCAATAATACAGTAGCTGAATTCGGACGACACAATAAGCAACGGGGGGTGGGGGAAACAATCGTCAGTTGTATTGACTATCGTGTAGTCCAAATGCTGCCATAGTCAACTCTGCGCTGATCCTAATCCACACCACAGTTGAATATTTATTACCATGTTGTGTGGGGAGTACCCCCTAGATGAACAACTGTAAAGTTGATTATTACCCCACCATTGACTATCGTGTTGTCCGGATTCAGCCAGTATGTCTTTTTAGTAAATTTAAGTGTTTTTTTAAATAAAATGAATCAATATAAAGGCTTCAGCCTTCATATCAAATGATCTTTCTGACTGTGTACATTATTTAGATTGTAATCTCATTGGGGCAGGGAAGTGTCATTTGCCATGTATACTGATGGCATTGTATAATTAATAATACAATAATCTGCAAATGTATCCTCACTCCTAAAAGGAGCTTTCCTATTCCAGCCTACCATATCCTCCAAGTAGGACATTCCACTCCTACCCCAAATATGTTTTTCTTTTCCAACTGTTACTCTACATTCAGTGATTTCAGAGTATGCTCAGTCCTCTTTGAGCTTTTGTGTTTTCTTTTCTCGGTTTTTTTTATTGTACTTCTGCAAATTTTAAGGTTCCCCTAAGCATGTGAATGCTTCCCTCTTGTTTCTCAGTGGCCGCATTATAGTTACAATCCAGGCAGCGCTCACCCCCTGAGTTTTCTCTTAAAAAGCAGGACCAGCCTTACCATTAGGCAGCATGAGACAACTGCTTCAGACAGCAGATATTGAGGGCAGTAGAACCCCCCTTCTCCCAGGTGTTCCTCCTGACCCTGGACTATTCCCTTCCCTTGGAAGATAAAGCTGTATGTGCCACAGGGCCTATCCTGCACCCCCTAAATTAGCCTGCTACCCTTGGGTGTGATGGACAACATTATCCCATTACCACTGCTGAAGTAAGGTTTAACTGGGATTTCTGTCAACTCCTGTACATAGAATGGAGCAGGAGAGGGGGCACCATTTTGTCTTTTACCTCAGGCAGCAAAATGTCTTGGAGTAGGGTGACCAGATAAAATCTAGGTCAGGGCTCATGTAACTTTAACAGTTGTAGAGAAAAGGGAATTTCAGCCAGAGTCATTTGTATGCAATTAGTTCCTGGTGAAATTCCCTCTTCATTGCAATTGTTAAAGTTGCAGGGGCCCTGCCTTCTTTTGTATATGGTCACTCTAGTATAGTGCCTGCAACTTTAACTGTTGTGATGAAGAGGGAATTTCACCAGGAACTAATTGCATACAAATGACACTGGCTGAAATTCCCTTTTCTCTACAACTGTTAAAGTTACATGAGCCCTGACCTGGATTTTATCTGGTCAGCCTAGCAGTGCCTATCACAGGTCAGCAAAAGCCTGAGTGAACAAATGCATTTTCAAGAGGTGTTTAAAGCTCACCACAGTTTCTGCCTCTCAAACCATATATAGGAATGCAGGAACCTACTTCCCGTCTGCAACATTTGGTCAGTGTATTCTTCAGCCTCCACCCACTAGTGTCCATCCAACCTCCGGAATCCTTTATTTCACTTTTCTTCAAAGAGGACTTTTCAGGGAAGAAAAAGGAGAAAGGTCCAGAATTGCAGCTCTTCTCTCTTGGGGCAGTTTCCAATGGTAGTCTGTGCTGTTTAGACTTCTAGGCTGATTCACTTCAATGGGTCTACTCTGTGTTGGAGTACCATTGAATACTGTCCCTGATTCCCAGTTCCATGGGGCACGAATAGAAAAGAAACAGGGACCAGGTTAGGTTCCCTTCCGGCCCCTTCTTGTACCTTGTCAAACAGGCTTGACATTCACAATTAGGCCACAGCCTTCTAGGCTGACCATATGAAAAGGAGGACAGGGCTCATGTAACTTTAACAGTTGTAGAGAAAAGGGAATTTCAGCAGGTGTCATTTGCATGCAGTTCGTATCTGGTGAAATTCCCTCTCCATTACAACAGTTAAAGCTGCAGGGGCCCTGCCCTCTTTTGTATCTGGTCACTCTAGTATAGTGCCTGCAACTTTAACTGTTGTAATGAAAAGGAGATTTCACCAGGGACTAATTGCATACAAATGACGCCGGCTGAAATTCCCTTTTCTCTGCAACTGTTAAAGTTACATGAGCCCTGTCCTCCTTTTCATATGGTCAGCCTACTTTAACATCTGATTTCCCCAAAACACAGACTTAAGGTTGCTACCTGGGTTGGGGTTTTGGTCAGGTCTGGCTCTGGTTTTGTTGCTAGGCCCTATCTATTTTTAATGTTCAGTTCCTACCGACAGTTTTGTTTTCCAGACCCAAAGGTTTTTCCACTCACAGGGCCCCTGAGTCTTTAATACCTTCCAATCATATAGCTGTTGAAGGCACAGGAAACTTGTCAGGGGAAAAAAGACATTTTCATAGATTTGTGTGGTCATAGAGGAGGTGGATCAGGACCCTGAAGTTCCATAACAGCACTCTTCTCTGATACTCAATGGTCTTCTGAGCCTTTGGGTGGGCTGTTCATTTTGCTAAGCTCCCTGAAGTACTAAAATTAAGTTTGCCACACTAAGAAGACTGAGGGCTGAGGCAGTGTGAGGAGAGTAATTGGTGTGTGGGTTAGGCACTACAACAGGTTAGGTGACATGGTGGGTGGCTGTAAATGTAAGGTAAGCTAGGCTGACCATCTGAAAAGGAGGACAGGGCTCCTGTAACTTTAACAGTTGTAGAGAAAAGGGAATTTCAGCCAGTGTCATTTGTATGCAATTAGTCCCTGGTGAAATTCTCTCTTCATCACAACAGTTAAAGGTGCAGGCACTATACTAGAGTGAAGCAGGGCCCCTGCAACTTTAACAGTTGTGATGAAGAGGGAATTTCATCAGGAACTAATTGCATACAAATGACACTGGCTGAAATTCCCTTTTCTCTACAACTGTTAAAGTTACAGGAGTCCTGTCCTCCTTTTCAGATGGTCAGCCTAGGTAAGCTATTGGAAGCGATTAAGACGAGGGAAAGGCTAACAGTTTGGTGGTTGTTTGCAGGAAGTCACAAGAGCTGGCATGATGCTGGGGCCTAAATGATGTGCTGCCCCGTTGTCACATTGCATCCTTGTCCCAACTTAGGCCCCCTCTACAAGATTTCGGTTTGATGCCCAGTTGCCCGATTATGCGCATATACGGAGAAGCGCATGTACTCCTAAAACCAATTCACAAGAGGCGGTGAAGCGCATTACGGGCTATATGAAACGCGCTTTAAAGTTGTTTACATGCGGAGAATCACATGTTTACATGATCATAAGGCACTTTAACTCCCACAGCAAATTAAAACTCGCTATTTAACGCGCATTTGAAAATGCGAATAATCGGAGATAAAAAGCGCCTCAAACCCCGATTTGCGCTCCGCTCTTGTAGAGGTAAAATTCGTAATGCACCTTGAAAGAGCTTTAAATCGTTCTTGTAGAGGCACCCTAAATCATTAACTTGCTGCTTGTTTTTTCCTGATAGTGCATTGTCACAACTGTGGCCCAGCTCTTCCTGGCTTTGCCTCAAGATAGCAGAAATTGGTCCAAGCAAGGCTCTGGGGTCCTGTGCTTCGTGAAGGATAATCCCAAGCGTTCATATTTCATCCGCTTCTATGATCTTAAGGTACCAACTCCTGGTTCTGTCATGACTTCTCCCCTCGCCCCACCCCCCACCCCTGCATCTCACTTTCACCAGAGGCAGTTATGGGCCTATAGCTCATTCGTTAGAATGACTTTGTGTCTCCATTCTATATTCATCCCATCTCACGCAGGGAACTGAGGACCGTCTCACAATGTCAATGGTCTCTTTCCTGCTAGACTGCTGCTGCTCAGATTTAAACAAAACGAAGTGTCTTATGGGGTAGGAATTCCTAGGAATACATTGAAACCGGTTTGAAGGCAGTGCCAGAGAGGAAGAGTTTTTTTTTTGGGGGGGGGGGGTTGCTTTAGATGCCAGAATAAATTGGCTGGCCTTGGGTACGATGCACCTTGACTGAGAAGGGCACTGCCACTCGCTGCTTTACCTCAGACAACAAAATATCTTGGTCTAGCCCTTTGTCTGCCCCATTCACATGTCAAGTGTGTGTGTGTGTGTGTGTAGTGTAGTGTTACATAAAAATGTACACGAGGAAGTGAATCCTCTCCCTTACCTCACTGTGCTCTGTCATGAAATACTTTTCCTCCCAGCCTGCTCAGTTCTGGTACCAGAGCTGGGCCAGGAGAAAAATGCCTGCAGAGACAGAGTATGGGGGAGTTAAGGTGGAAAAGGAAAAGCTCAGCTCCCCTCTCCCACCTTTTGTTGTAAAACATGAAACACACACACCTTTTAGAACCAATTTGGCTGTCCCATTCATGAAAAATTTGGTCATGAGAATTAGGCCAAACTTAGGGAGGCGTTGCAAATCCTGACTGTAATCCCTTGCCTCCTGAATTTTTATATCTGGAATTAAAAATATCTAGATGTGGGGAGGTGTAGGAAAGGCAAATTGTGAATTAATGTGTGACTCTGCTTACTCTCTTCCTACATTACAGGATAGGAAAATGATCTGGGAGCAGGAATTGTATAGCCAGCTGGCCTACCTTGCTCCCACTTCCTATTTCCACACCTTTTCAGGAGATGTGAGTATTTGAGTGTGTGTTTGTGGGTATATATGCATGCATGCAGTCGGTTGAACTGTGAAGGACTCAAGAGTGTCGTCAGACAAGCATCGTTATTGGGCACTCATGCATTTTTGCGAGTCCTATTCATGACCACAATCTCCTCCTGTACATCTCCTGCCCCTTCTAGCCTTCTTCCTGTGACAAAAGAAGACCCTGTAAGTCTGATTTATTTTTAGAGATGAAACTTGCCTCTATCTCCTGCTGTGTGGAGGAGAATCGGTGCGGTAAAAATGGCCCGTTGAATGGGCCACGTGGACGTTGTTTACTTCCTCTTTCTTCTCTGTGAGAAAAAGGAAATATTGAGCAACAAAAGCGGGGGGTGGGGGCGCAGAGAAGTGATGGTAGGGAACCGTGATTCCCCCCCCCCCCCCGTCTGATGGAGCTCTCAGTGAGGGAGTTGGAGTTATATAGACTAGGGCTGCCTCTACAAGAGAGGTTTAATGCGCTTTGAAGGTTCATTAAAAATTTTACCTCTACAAGAACGGAGTGCAAATCGGGCGTAGAGGCGCGTTATCTCCCCGATAATGCGCATTTTCGAATGCGCGTTAAATCGCGAGTTTTATTTTGCTACGGCCGTTAAAGCGCATTTTCCCCGTGTGAACAAGCGATTATGCGCATTAACTTATTGTAAAGCGCTTTTTGGACATCTATTAATGCGTTTCGCCGCCTCTCGCAGCCTCCCGTGCAGAGGGATTAGGAGTAAATGCGCGTCTGCGATAATGCGCATAATCGCACAACCGGGCGCAAAAGCGCATCCTTGTAGAGGGGGCCTAGGTTTACATGAGGCAACAACCCATCATGGGCAGCCAGCCATGCACGATCTCACTAGTGACTGTCCTTCCAAAGTGCCAAAATGGCATTTTGGAAGGACTGTCATTCATTTCCCAGAGTTTTTCTTTTTCAGTGCCTCAAAGATGCGCAATTGGGGTTGTATTTTTAAAAATATATATATTGTTATTGTTGTTGATCTTGCGCAAGTGTGATCTTATGGCTCTCTGATATGTGGAGTATTGCCTGATCAATTTCCTTGTCTGATTCAGCTTTGAAGGGGAGTAAGTAACATACAAGGAAATTGATAAGAGGAGGCTGCATACAGGCTAATTTGAATGCAGTTTCAAAGGACCAGGGGAGAAATAATACTAAAGGGAAGAAGGGACTCGGTAGCGCAATTTAGAAGCACCGAAAATGGGGGATGAGCCAAAAGAATAAGTGCATCAAAAGAGGAGGGGGGGGGTAATATTCTCCTTGGCAAAATGATCCTCTCGCTTTTAAGTGAGCCATTTTGAAGTGGCCAGAGAATTTCAGCTATTAGGTAGTAAGGAATGGAATAAACGAAAAAATAAATAAAATGGGTGTTGAACTGATACTTCTTAGTGTCTTTCACCTTTTCAACACTTCCCAAGTCTCTAGCTACTCTGGAAAGGGGAGATATTAGCATCTTACCCCCATTTTCAGGGCTATTTTTCAAAGCACTTACTGCTGTGATTACTGTGTTTCCATAGGAATCCCCCCCCCAAAAAAACTGAGAAGGCAGCTGCATGGGATGGAGTGAATGGGGCCCCAGGGTGTGGAGGGTGGGGACTGGTGTGCCGTTGGTGCTGAGACCCCATTTACTCTGTCCCATTCTGCCACCTTCTAATATATATATATATATATATATATATATATATGAAATGTTTGGGGGAAATTTATATTTTTTGGTACTGGGAATAAATGGAAGGGAAATGTATGTAAATTTAATGGTGGGTAAGTAGATGGAGGTGACATTTGCACAAATTGAAGGGCTGGTAACTAAATGGAGGGGAAATTTTCCCACTAGCAGTAACAGAGCAGTTTATGCAGATGTGCAAATTTCCCCCATGTATTTTCCAGCCATTAAATTTGCACAAATTTCATCTCCATTTACTTACGAGCCATTAAATTTGCATACATGTGTGTGTGTGTGTGTTTGAACTGTCAGAGAACTACAGTAACAACATCAGTAAGTGCTCTGAAAAGGAATTGCAAAAAATGGGGTAGTTCATACCTCTCCTTTCCGGAGTAGATGGAGACTGGGGGAAGTGTGGAAAATGTGGAGGACACTGAGATGTGTCAGTCCAACATTTAAAATCGAATCACTTCGCCAAGGAGATATTGTCCCCTCTCCCTTTTGGTGCACTTACTTCTTTGGCTTCTCCTCCCCCCCACCCCACAATTTTCAGTGCTTCTGAATTGTGCTATCAGGTCCCTCCTATCTCTTAGTATTATTTCTCCCACTGCAACTGTGCAGAAATTAACCTGTATGCAACCTGGTTTTGTCAATTCCTTGTATGTTACCTACTCCCCTTCACAGCTCCCTTTAATAGTTGACAAGGAAATTGACCAGGCAAGACTCCACATACCAGAAAGTCCTAAGAGCATACTTGCAAAAGACCAAAGATGATGATGATGATGATGATGATGATGATGATGATGATAGCAACCCCAATTGTGCATTTTTGAGGCACGGGGAAAAATGCCAGGGAACAAAAAGGGGCAATGATTGGAATAGGAACAGGGATAGAAGACAGTTTTTGTCATAATGTCTCCTGGGATATGTGATGGTTGAAGAACTGAGGGGGAAGGAGAGAGGGAACAAGCCACAGCCAGTCTGATCATCTGTTGAGCATAGTGTGGGTTGTTCTGCGAACAACTAGCCCACCATGGCTTATTTGCAGGATGGGTTAGCATGATGGTGTGAACCCACCCATTGAGTTGCTGCTGGTGCTAGGAATGACAGTGGCTCCCTGTTTCAAAGGTGTTGTGCTCGGTTGCTTGCAGGAGTGCTACGTGGGGCTAAACTTTGCCGACGAGAGCGAGGCGCGTAGTTTTCAACAAATGGTGGAAGAGAAGATGCAGAAGAGGAATCAGAAGCTGGGTAGGTGGGGGTTCCAAGCAAGGAGTTCTGACTGAAGAGAGGGCATCGCATCTCCCCTTGGAGCCCAATATCTTTAGGAAAAATTCTGCCTCCTTCAAATGATGGCTGTGGAAAAGAGAACTCTGCTTTGGGTTCGCAAATTATACATTACAAATGATGCTCATGGAAGGCAGAAAAACTGGCTGCTTTTTCATAAGCAAGGCAGTTTTGGGAAGGGCCATTTTTTGAGCAGTGATGTTGGCAGTGGATGAGGGGGTGCTTAACCCTTTCCCTATTGACCACTATTCTTTTCCAAGTTGATCCCCTCCCAGACCAGCTTCTTTTGCCCCTGTGGGGGTTACAAAGTTTTTTTAAAAATGCAGGAAGAAGAGAAATGAAAACATAATTTACATTTCATTTGCTTAAAGTCAGAACATAAAATATGCTTCAGACCGCAGGATTCCTTTTGATCCCTGAAAATGCAAGAATCCCTGTTTTAACTGATTTAGCTACAGGGATATTATATAGTTTTAGTGTGTCCAGAGAGAATTCTTCTTTTAGGCCTCTTGCTCTCCAACCTCACTGGATCCCTGGTCTTATTTTTTGCCTTGCCAAAGCATCAGGCTTTATCATCAGGTTGCAAGCAGGATGCTGACCTATTGCTAGTATTACGTTGGAAGCAACACTCCCTAGTAGGGAAAGGCCTGTATCCCATAATTTGCCTTTGGTTTACAACCATGAGATCTCATGATATTCACAGTTCTCTCTGTATATTACAGCTGCATTTTATCAATCACTATCCCAACCTGATGTCCTCCAGATGTGTTGGTCTATTCTGGCTGTGGAGGATGTCAGTTGTCATCCTACCCATTAGGGCACTAGGGGTGTGTCTATACGAGGGGAAAGCCCCGGGGTGGCTCTGCAGTGGCACTGGGTTGTTTATATGATGCAGACGCCATTGCGGAGCCATCCCAGAGCTTTCCCCTGAAGATCCAAAATAAAAAAAATCGGGGACTTACCCTGACTTTTTCCAATGCAGTGAGGCGACGATGGTACATCCGCATCTGTCGCCGCACCGGAATTGTGTGTGTGTGTGTGTGGGGGGGGGGGTGGCCAAGCAGATGGCAACCCCTGATTGGTTGCCATCTGCCTGGACAGGGAGGAGGGTCTGGGCCAGTGAGCCACTGGAATGCCTCCATGCATGTCCGGCGTGGGAAAGTGAAATGAAAAGGTAAAAAAAGGTTTTTAAAAAGGTTTTAAAAAACCATGTGATGGGGCATGTGGATGCGCAGCTGCACCTATGCGGCAACGTGCAGTTGCGCGGCAGTGCACAGATGTGGCAGTGCATGGGCGCGGCAGTGGCTCCTCCAGCGCAGACCCTGCACTTGCTCCTTAGTGTGGGGACAACTCACAGGAGTGCAAGCTGAGGTTGTCATGAAAACTGCCCCTAGTAGGTTGGGGTCTGGAGGGCTGATCGTCACTGCAGTCCCAGCTCTGATACTATGTGCTGAGGTAGCTGTGTGCCGGCTGACTACTTCCATATGCAGAACTGGGTACCAGTTTTGTACAATGCTACAGGAAGGGTTGCCAGGTCTCAAAGTTTGACCCAAAGTTTGAGAAGTCAATAATTCTAACAGGACATCAGTTAAAAGGAGAAGCTAAAGGTCTCTTTAAAACAGGGCTGGAGAGAAGGTAGATCTCCAGCTGTTTTGGACTTCAATTCCCAGAATCCTGCACCAGCACAGCAAGTGCTCAGGAATGATAGGAGTTGAAGTCCAAACATCTGGAGATCTACCCACCCTTGCTTTAATACACACACACACACACACACACTCACACACACAGGCTCAATTCGGACAACGCGATAGTCAATGGTGGGTTGACTAACCCTAACCCTCACACTAACCCTAGGGGGCACTCCCCACACAACATGGTAATAAATAATCAACTGTGGTGTGGATTAGGATCAGCACTGTTGACTATGGCAGCATTCAGATGACACAATAGTCAAAACAACTGACGATTGTTTCCCCCACACCCGTTGTTTATTGTGTCGTCCGAATTGAGCCACACTCTCCATCTAGTGCATGCTTCCTTCTCCTACTGGCTCTGCCGTGGATTTCTAGCCTAGCTTCATGAGAAGCTTTTTGAGTACTTCCACAGATGTGCAAAATAAATAAAATCAGGCCTCAGTTCTGCACATGTGCGGCATCATGCATACAAGCAGTGGAGGCTGGTGGTTCTGATCTCAGTAGGGTGGTTAATTGACTTTGGGTTTCAGTCAGAACCAGTCAGAGCTCTAAAGGAGCTATCCAAGGTGTGGAGCATCTTGTGTAGCTCCTTTAGAGTTCTGACTGGATCTGGCTGAAACCTGGAGCAGATTCACCGGTCCACTGACATTAGAGCCACCAGCCTCCACTGTGTACAAGTCCTCTCAGGGAGAGTGCTGTATCTCAGGGAGAGTGCTGTAACTCGGTGGCAGAGCACATGTTTTGCACACAGAAGGTCTCTCCAGGTAGAGGTGGGGAAAACTCCTCTCTGAAACCTTGAAGAGTTTTTGTCAGGCAGTGTAGACAATACTGAGCAAGTTGGAACAGTGTTCTGACACAGTATAGGGCAGTCGCTTATGTCATTTCAGGATACGTCAAGCTTAGCTGGAAAGTCTGCCTGGATTGTCTTGGAAGCCTGCCATTTGCTGGGGGTTGCTCAGGCACTTGGGCTGGCTTGCAGCCAGGGCTCTGAACAGTTCTTACCGTTATGCCACAAAATCCTCATTCATGCATCAAGGAAGCCCAACTTGTGCACAAACTGAATTTAGCAAATCCATTAAACAAATATAAATTTAGTTGATTTTTTACCAAAAGGTCAATTAAAGCCTCTTGTTTTTATTCTAAGCCTCCTCCTTAACTTTTTGTAGAATTTCTGATTCGATGACGGGGAGTAACACAGTAGAAAGAGAGTTTTGGGTGAGAGAGAGAGAGAGAGAGAGAGAGAGAGAGAGAGAGAATGTATGTGTGGGTATGGTTAATGTAAACAGCTGGAGGATGTGGAGAAGGAACATGCTAACATGCAGTTGCAGGAGCTCTGTTCCCAAACCTATCTTTAGCAGATATTACATGCATGTTTTCAAACATTTTGCCACAATAAGAACTAGAAACTTAAAAAAAACGAAATGCTTAGGAATTCAAATTTTCCACGGTACCAAATTCCACACATTTAGAACTGAAGAAGAGTGAAGAAGTCTGTATATATTTTCTAGCACCTCATCCTAAACATATTTTCACCTATAAAGCCAGTGGCTCCTACATCAGAAAGAACCCAAACCAACATATAAGAACTGTGCAGGACGAGAGCATCTAGTTCAGTAGCCTTCTTTCCAACAGAGGCCAGACAGATCCTTTAAGGAGCCACACAAGCAGAGTATGAATGAACCCTATCCCTCTCTTCATACACCTCTTCTTCTTTTACAGATAACAGACAACTGCCACCGCCACCACCTCCAGTCAACGGGGGTACGTATCCCTCCTATAGACCCATCATCTTTTGTCTATGGTTTTCTCGTAAGAGTGTAGGAGTACACAGTGCTGGTTGTGGGCTTACCCCAATTGCTGGAAGGAGGAGAAGAAGAATTGCTGTAAACCTAAGACACCTAGAGCTCCATCAAACCAGGAGTTTAACACACACTTGTCACATCTGGTATCTGGTTTTGCAGCGTGGGACTCACATGATGTTGTCCCTGTCCTGCACCCATCTAGCCTCTCTTCCTCTATTTTGCATATTATTTTGGTGCAGGAAAAGTCTGGATTATTTCCCCCAATTTAATGTGCCCTTAAACCTCCGTGTATTTCTGTCCTCTCACTTTTTCCTTTGTTGGGGGCGTGTGCTTTGAGAGAAGGAGCGGGGTGGAGTGGAAGAGGTTTCACGGTGCAGTGCAATATCACAAACCCACGTGAAAGGGACCATTAGCTTGACACGCTTATGAAACAGGTAAAAAATGCGGAGGCAAACCAGGGGAAAAATAGGTGTGATGGAGCCCCTAGAATCCTTGTTTTAGAACAAATGGACAGCAATGCTGGCTGGGAAAAGTTCCCAGCAGCTCCACTTCTAGAAGGGGCTATAACAAGGGAATTGTCCTGGGGCAATTGGTGATGAAGTATCACTAATCACTGGTCTCTTTGCCTCTGTTAGACAGAAGACCAACTCTCCCGCGGTCCCCATTGTCTGGGGTTGACTTGAATGGTAAGCAGCGTGCAGGTTTGAGTGGCATACGGTGCTTCAAATTAGGCTTTTATTGTGCAATTGCCTGACCTCATTTACAGAGTGATACCAGAGATCCAGATGTCGACATCGTTCACTTGTAACCATCCCATGTTTTCCCTCTGCTACTTCTTTTTGTTACTAAAAACAAAAATCTGTTAAGGAGGAAAAGGCAGGCTAGATATACAATGACTAGTACTGCTTGAAATCCTCAGAACCTTCCTTCCTACGTTTCTTTCTTTCATTACTTTATATCCTTCAACTGCAAGAGTCCACAGGGTGGGTATACAGCGTGAAATGTGAATATAACTATAAAATCTAAGATGTACAATACTAAAAAATAGAAACATACCAAACAGAAACAGCAAAGATCTCTCTGTGCAATAGCAATAAGACCTTGTTGAACTGCTTAAAATAAAACAAGCAAGATTGGATACCACTCAAATAACCTATTATTACAGTGTGCGAAATTTCACCACCCTCACCCTCCAGTAGTTTCGGAGCTGTAGGTTCCAAGCTGCAAAAAGGTCATCATCAAGTCATTCCAAGAAGAGTGCTACCCCCTGTTGCAAACCCCTGTCTGTGGTGCTGCATCCCCTGCTGAAGTGTTTACTGGCTGTATCTTCTCCATTATCCATGGGCTTAATCGGAGCCTTAAGACCTCGCTAGCGATGACCAAGAAGAAAGAATACAGGACTGTATTCTTTAACTTTTTGTTCCAGGACCAGGCAGTCTATATACTGTCCTCATATAATGCTGGAATCTTGGTGAAACTCTGGGTGCCTCTACAAGAGCGATTTAAAGCTCTTTCAAGGCGCATTAAAATTTTTGCCTCCACATGAATGGAGCGCAAATCGGGGGTTGAGGTGCGTTTTCTCTCCGATTATGCGCATCTTCGCATTCGCGTTAAATAGTGAGTTTTAATTTACCGCGGCCGTTAAAGCGCATTATGACCATGTAAACAAGCGATTCTCCGCATCTCTACAATTTTAAAGCGCGTTTCACACAGCCGGTAATGTGCTTCACCACCTGTCATTTATCGGAATTAGGTGTAAAAGCGATCGTGAGAAGATGCACATAATCGGGCAACCGGGCGTCAAGCCGAAGCTCTCAGGGGCTGCTTGTGAGACCCTTTTTAGGCTCTCCCACCATCACCACACACAGTTTTGTTTAAAGGCGAGGATGTGTCTTCTATGCAAGAGAAAGAGGGGTGCACAACCTTATTTATTTTAAAATGTTTTTACCTTGCTCTTCAGCTGTAAATTCTCCCAGAGCAGCTTACATAAGATTATTAACAAACAAGACAGTTCAACATGAAAAAAGGGGGGACAAAGAAACACAGAAGGGCTGATGAAATGGCAGGCATTGCTGGGGTGGGGAGGGCTATGTTTGCTGATGTTTGGCTCATTAGCCCACGTTCTGTTCCCCAAAGGGCCCAGTATACATCCAGTCTCCCCTACGGCTGCTTTGACTTTGCCCACAGTTGACATCCAGAATCCAGACATCACGTTTTCCCGCTACCGTGGGCTCCCTGTTCCTACCACAGTGGATAAGAAGAAGGGGAAAAAGAAGATTTCAAAGGCTGACATTGGAGCTCCGAGTGGGTTCAAGTGAGTGCCTCCAGAAGCTACATACCGTGCAAGGGAACTGGATACGGAAGGGCATCTCCTAAATTTCAAACAACCTTATAGAAAGGATTCATTGATTTCCACCATTTATTTTTCTTGTGTTCTCTTATCAGCCTTTCTTGGCTCTCCACGTGGGGTGGTTTGAAACCGTCGTTCCTTATGGATATGGAGGTTTTCTTTAAAGCAGTTTGAGAACTGCTGTGCTTTAGAGCAGGGCCACTCAATTACATGCTAACTGGGCTGGCCTGACCCTGTAATTTCTTGCCTGGGGTGCGATAGAGTTGCTGTTGTCCATCTTGAACAGGAGTTGTTTATAATGGCAGCTGTCCATCTTGTCCTCGCTACAGGGTGCTGCAGGGTTTCCTTCTCATTAGCATATGCACAGGTGCAGCATCATAAGGAAACTTAAGTAGGGTGCAAACAAGTCATGGGGTTCAGTAAAGGGAATGTGGAGAGGAAGAGGCTTGGAAGGCAGGTTGGCGAAGATGTCATAGGACCTGTGGGCTGCTAATAATGGAATAGGAGTCTCATGGGTGCCAGATCCAGTCCTACAGTTTCAATGTCAAAGCTGACTGAATCCTGGGGCTCAGGATCTGGGTCATCTTCAGATCCATTATGACAGGGTGCTAAATTCTATTTCAGAGAAGCTCTCAGGGGCTGCATTCCAGTGGCAGGCGGGGCCAAAAACAAAAGGGGCATGGCTAAAGGCAAATGGGGAAAAGTTACAATAACAAAAAAATACCTGCATATTTTAGGTTAAAGCTCTTATTGCCGGTAACTAAGATTTAGGTGAGGCCTTTCAGTCTTTTAGAATGGGGAGGGGGGGGACTGCAGGAAAGCTGGGAATCCACCAAGCAATCGATGGTCAGGGGAAAGGGGGTGGGTGGCCAGTGAAAGGGGGTACAGCCATCTGGGGACCCCCTGGAGGGCCAAATTGGGACCTCTAGTGGGCTGGATGTGGCCCCAAGCCTGAGGTTCTGCACCCCTGCATTGTTAGCCCCATAAGATAAAGTTGGACATTTGCTGGGTCGCCAAATCAGTGAAGAGCCCACTGCACCATTCCCACTTTGCATGGAACACTTAGGAACCTCAAAGCTTCTCCCCATCTCTTCCAAGGGTGCCTCAAAGTCTTCAAAACCTTAGAGCTGGTACTGCTCAAAGCCAGCACCACAATGGGGTGACAACAAGTTGACTTCGATTATTGTGATGCACTGATAATTGGATGTTTTCTGTGATTTTCTTCCAGGCATATTCAGCACATTGGATGGGATCCCAACAGTGGGTTTGATGTACGTAGCCATCGTAGTTCATTTGTGAACTTGAAAGAGAGAGGCTGGATGTGGGGATGGGACTCTGATGGGTGAGGTCTCTGATGGGTATGAGATTAGACTTTTGAATTACTGCAGTCCGACCAAACTCTGTGTTTATGTGTGAACTGCCTGTTTACTGCCTGCCTGAGGGGAAGTCATGAGGCCCTTGTTGTCAGGTTTCAGTGTGTACTCCACTTTTAAGGTGATGATGGATCCAGTTTTTGTGCAAGTAAGTTCAGATCAAGGCAGAAACAAAGAGAAAGCAAGGTTGGCCTGCAACTTAACAGGAGTCTCCTAGTTCTCGAAGTCTAGTATGCAAGTCTGGGCTGGAAGCACCTATAGGAGTCAAAGTGTTTCACCTGTCCTTCTTTGGCCTATTGGCTGGTGTGGCTGTCTCTGTCACTCCTTTGGCAAAAGTTGGGTGGTGGGCCACCAGCTGAATGTCTAAGGAATCCTTCCCCACTCTGATGCCCTCCAAATGGTTTGGACTACATTTCCCATCAGTCCCATCACATCTTTGCTCCAATGCACATGCACACTTTTCTGAAGATGTCTTGCCTTAATACAGGGATGGGCAACCTGGTGTCCTTCAGATATTTTGGACTACAACACTCTTAAGACCCAACCATCATGGCCAGTGATCAGGGATTATGGGAGTTGTAGTTGAAAACATGTGGAGGGTACCAGTTGCTTGATTGAAGTGGCTGTCAGGGTTTTGTTGCAGACATCTGCATATAACATCAAGTTTTCCCTTCAGTAGCGAGAAGGGGTTTGCCCGGGACATTTATTGGTCTTTAAAACTCTATATTACTACTTGTTCTTTTCCATGTGGCTAGCACAATAAGCAAGTCAAAACAACTGTGCTGAATCTATAGAACTGATCTGTGCTGCTTTGTGTGGATTACTGTGGCACATGACGTATGTTGTTGTTATTATTATTATTATTATTATTATTATTATTATTATTATTATTTTGCTGCAGTGAGTCCATAGCCCTTGATAACGGCATGGCTATGCTAAAGACAGTTCAAGTTTTAGGACCATTTTGGCTACACAAAAGAGTCTGAGGTGATACTAGTTGCCTTGAACACTGTTTCCTGGTAGAAAAGTGGGGTACACATAAAATCAATAACTACATAAATAAATAAAATAGTAGTGTGGGATCCCTGTATGGCAGAGGTTTGATCTCTGTGCCCTTCCTATCCATTTCAGCTACACAATTCTGTGCTGGAAGCCAGATCCTGGTGAGGTATGGCAATGAGCATTGTTCAATGAGCCATTATCCCTGGTCATGTGTGTCAGCTCAAGAAGGCTGGCATTAAGCAACTACGGCAACCCACCATGTCTGTCTATGACCCTGTTCAGACAATATACTAAACCACGGTGGTTAAGCATTATGGCTTAGTGTGTCTTGTGAACCATTCTTAACCATGGCGGCTACATAACCACGGTTTAACCACGCTCTCTAACCATTTGCTTCATGGCTTAGCCATGTTGGCTGAACAGGGCCTTTGTTTCTCTTCCAGGTGAATAACTTAGACCCTGATTTGAAGACCTTCTTCTCCCAGGCGGGAATCAGTGAGGCTCAACTGACGGATGTTGAGACATCAAAGATTATCTATGATTTCATTGAAGGACAAGGAGGGCTGGAGGCTGTGAAGGAAGAGCTGAGACGACAGGGTGAGCTGCTGGAATGGGAGGGGTTCTCTAACCTCTTTGGCCCCTTGTCTGCTTAGGTTGGACCAGTTGATGACTCCAGAACCTGGTCTCTAGCTAGAATTATACCAGCTATTGAAAGGTGTGATGCCCATGTAGGATTTCTTTCCTCCTCCTCCTCCTCCTCCTCCTCCTCCTCCTCCTCCTTCTTCTTCTTCTTCTTCTTCTTTGGATCTAATAACTTCCAGAGGAACAGCTACTGCGGCAAAAACAACAGAGATTCTTGTGGCACTTTAAAGACTAGTCGATTTATGGTGGAATAAATTTTGTGGAGTAATGGAGTCTACTTTATCAGATGAATGGAGTGTTCTCCTCAATTGGCGGGTATATACAATTTCACTTTACACTGAGTCAGACTTATGCTCATAAGAACATAAGGAGAGCTGTGCCGGATCAGACCAAGGGTCCATCTAGTCCAACGCTTTGTTCACACAGTGGCCAACCAGCTGTCGACCAGGGAACCACAAGCAGGACATGGTGCAACAGCACCCTCCCACTCATGTTCCCCAGCAACTGGTGTATATAGGCTTAGTGCCTCTGATACTGGAGGTAGCAAATAGCCATCAGGACTAATAGCCATTGATAGCCTTCTCCTCCAGAAATATATCCAGCCCCCTTTTAAAGCCATCCAAATTGGTGGCCATCACTACATCTTGTGGAGGTGAATTCCATAGGTCCACCAGCGCTGTCAGGCTTGAGTGGCAGACTGCTTCTTAGGGCACAATCCTATGCATGTTTAGACAGAAAAAAATCCTACAACACCCAGCATGCCCCAGCCAGCAATATTGTAGGACTGTTTTCTGTCTAAACATGCGTAGGATTGTGCCCTTAGGGTGCTTCCAGATGAGGCTTTTATTGCATTGTTGCCCTGTCTCCTTTACGAAATTTAGGAAGGGTGTCCCAGATGACATCATCTTCCACTCATCATCTTCCCAGATTTTCCTGCTGCTTCTTCCGCTGTTTTCTAACAGCAGAAAATCCGTTCAGGAGAAAAAGATGGAATTGCTGCACAATGCCTTCTGATTGATAGCACTAGGATCCCTCCCTCTGGAAGCACTCCAGGGCAGCCTCCCCCAATTTAGCACCCTCCAGATGTGTTGGACTTCAACTCCCATAACACATTTGAAGAGTGCCAATTTGGTCAGGTTGTTGTGAATGGCCGTTTTATTTACCTAGTATATATTTTAAGCTTTGCATAGCAGGGTCACAGTCTGTGCTTTTTGCATCGGGGCTGTTGTCTTTCCCATTTTTTAAAAAAATCTATACTCAACCAAGGAAAACATCTGATGGTGGACTCTCCCCAATGAAAAAGTATCCCACAACAAATCTGCCTATCTTTAAGAAGACAAAGGACAACATGTTTTGTTGTTCTTACTCATTTCAGTATCATCCACACAAAAAGGAAGATTTATCGTAATCTTTTTACAGAGTGCTAATATATACAGATTGTGATCCTTTAAAGCTGTCCTCGGGGATTTGAATGTTCTTACTTGTCTCTTTTCAGGTCCGAGTCATCCCCCACCCCCACCTCCAAATCGTTCAGGACCCCGAAGTAGCCCTCTACCACCTGTCCCAGGACCCCCACTTCCAGGTGCCCCTCCCATATCAAACAGAGGACCCGTCCCGTCCCCTCCCCAGTTCACTCAGGGACATCCCAGCTCTCGATTTGGGCCAAATCGTCCTCCACCGCCCCCATCTGGGCCAGTCCCCCCACCCCCTCCCCCACCCCCACCTCCCCCACCTCCATTCATGGGTTCTGCACCTTGCCCCCCTCCACCTCTCCCCACTGGAGGGCCTGCTTCTCCGGTGGCGCAGCCTGCTCCTCCTCCCTCCATAGGCCGTGGCGCATTACTGGATCAGATACGCCAAGGAGTGCAACTCAACAAGGTGAGGCTCATTGAGGAGACTTGATGGATAGCTCATGCTTCGTGTGAGGGTCATCACTAACGGGGCACATGACGTTCACCTGTTCCTGTGGTGATCTCAGGTCCACCTCGCAGTTATACTGGACTATCCCTGACTGCTTTTGTTGCAGTTTTTGCCGCTCTCTCACTTCCATTCCGAAGTACATGTGCGGTGTGCCCCCCCCCCCTTGTGAGGTCGTTGCTGTTCGGCACAAGTTCCGGGCTCAGCGGACAGTCAGTCAGCCGTGAAGGGAGTGTCCATGGGTATCAGAGGTGTGTGGGAGTGGACCTGTCCACCATTTCCGCCACATGTTTTGGATAGGTATCGGCATTGTGGGTTTTTTTAATGCAACCATAGCTCTGCGCAGGAGTGCATATTTGAGGGCGTTTGTATCACTTCATACATTGCTGCGCGTCTGCTCACGGGCGCATGCCCTGTAGACAGCTGTGACACGGGCAATGCTGTCGAGAGGACTTGTACATGTTATCTGCCTAGCCCCGCCCACTGCTGCCCATACACATGCGGAAGCAGCATGACGGGGCTCATGTGCTCTCAGAACGCCGCTCCTGTAATTCCGGGAAACATCAATCGTGTGTGCCCCGTGAGCGCCGATCGCGGAAGTGGGGAACCTTTGAAGCATCCCTCTTCTGTAGCGAGAGGGCTGCAGGTGTAGATTAGGCCCTGGTCAGTCTGGCTTTGCTTGCCTCTGCGGCCTTGGCTCACTGGAGGTAATTCATTGAGTATGCCATTCAGTGTGTGTGTGCGTGTGATAGCAAGGGTTTAGCAATGTACAACAATGGAGGAAGGAAGGAGAGACTGAATGAAAGACATATGATGCCACAGCTGTCTGTTCTCAGTGTCGCTCAGGTTTTTGAGGGGTCTTGGACAAGGCACCCTCAATGGGCCCCCTCCTTATTTATTTATTTATTTATTGCATTCTTATACCGCCCCATAGCCGAAGCTCTCTGGGCGGTTCACAAAAATTAAAACCATGAAATCATTTTAAAAATATAAAACAAGCCACAATCTAAAAACACAAAATAACATACAATATAAAAACACAACCAGAATAAAACCAGGCAGCAGGAATTAATACAGATTAAAATTAAAATGCTTCAGGGAGTCATCACCATTATCATCAATTGCTATTCCTGCTGTTCCTCTTCCTCATCTTTGCTATCATTGGCTTGCTTGACAGGCAAAGAGCCAGTGAGCAAGCAGGCCGAGGCATCTCCTGCTCCTCCTCCTCACCACCACCACTGTCTGGGCCAGAGCAAGAGAGGCAGGGGAACACCCAGTTTGCAGTGGTAAGGAGGAGGAAGAGCAAGTCCAGGGGTGGGTGGGTTTGTCATTCAGCCCCTATTGGGGTGTGGGTTTATTTATTTTATTTATTAGAACGTTTGTATCCCACCCTTTATCACTGGGATCTCAGGGCAGCGTATGAATAAAAACATACAAACCATGTAAAACAATAAATATACACAGCTGAAAACAAATTCAACCATTAATCAAGCTAAAACCAGGATAGAATCTAAAAACAGTAAAACTCAGTTGAACCAATTAAAACTATGTGCAGGCTTGGTGAATTTAGCCATCAAAGGCCTTGTTAAAAAGCCACGTTTTAACTTGGCTCCGAAATCAAACCAGCGCTGGCGCCATTCGGGCCTCCAAAGGGAGAGCATTCCAAAGCCAAGGTGCCACAACAGAGAAAGCCACGTCCCACCATAGCATATGTCTTGTGTTGGTGAGACGCGGAGGAGGGCTCCTCCAACAGATCTCAAGTCTCGGGCAGGCGTATATATAGGGAGAGGCGCTCCCTCAAGCATCGAGGTCCCAAGAAGGTGCCCGACAATGCCTATCCTTGATACTGGCCCTGTGTTCTCGTGACCTCTCATTTGACTAAGGCATCCTTCTGCAACTTCATGTCAGCACATCTGGAGGGCACCAGGCTGGGGAAGGCTGAACAAAGGCCTCGTTCCCATTAGGCCTGTATCGCTTAAATTGCAGGGGTGTGTGTGTCGGGGTGGGAGTGCTCACATAATGTAATACTCCTTCATGTGGGGAGGGAAAAGTTTTCTCCAGATAGAAAACTAGCCTGTTGCGGGAAAGCTAGCTAGAACCTCTCTGATTATATATATATATATATATATATACACACACACACACACACACACACACATATCGAAGGAATGTTAATGGCTGGAAGCACATTCAATTGCATGGCCCCCTGCAGTTTGAAGTGGTATAGCCTAGCCTATAGTTTACCATGTTCATGAGAACTCGGCCTAAGATTTTACTTATTACTACTCTGTCCACTGTGTTGTGCCAACTTGTTGTACTTACATTTTGAGGAGGATTGGGGTGAGCAAAACTGCTTTATGTGGTTGAAAGGTTAACTTTGTCTGGGCCCTAGGGTCCCTCAACATTGGAAGCCAAAATGACACCTCTTATAACAGCCTCTCTATGCATTTCAGACGCCTGACGCGTTGGATTTGCCACCACCTGCTCAGAGCTCTGAAGGCCTGGTAGGGGCTCTTATGCATGTGATGCAGAAGAGGAGCAAGGTCATCCACTCCTCAGGTGAGTTTTGTTGCTCCCCTCTGTGTGGTACATCCCACCTTGAGGCTTGCATGCTGCTAAATGGCTTTTTCTTACGCTCTCAAAAGTTCAGAGCTTTTGTGCTTATCTGGAAGTGCAAGAACAAAGCAAAGTTCTGAGACAAACATGGTCCCATTTTCATGGGGTGAAATCTTGAGGCCTGCCGTTGTCCTTTGTCTAGTGTTGGACAGGTGGAGACAAAAGGACCAGGGCAGGTTGAAATCACTGTTGAGGGCGGTGGGGGTTAATTGTACAGGGAATGCACAGGCATCTCCCTTGCAAACTACTGTGCAGGTGCGCTCTCGAGATGTCATCTGGCCTTGTCTCCTCCCACATTGTTGCTCTGTTCTCCTTTACCCACAGATGAAGATGAAGACAATGGAGATGAAGATGAGGATGATGAGTGGGATGACTGAGTCCAGAAGAATACTGGCACAAAGCCTGACCCTTCTATCAACCTGTTGCCATCTGAATTGCTGTGGGCATTTAATCAGGCTGTTATTCTATTATCGTTACCTGCCTCCGCCCCCAACCCCGCTCCACACACACAATTTGTGTAGACCATTCTGGATTCCAATAGATGCAGGGGGCAACTCTGCTTTGCTATAGGTAGCAGAGGTTAATTATTTTCCCATCCTCCTCTCCAGCATCACTTAGGCCTAAGCGTAATCCTCATTCTTCTCGCTCACCTGTGCATCTGGATGCCTTTGACAGTTTTAGAATGTGAGGCTGTAATCCTACCTCTTCCAGACCCTCAGTTTTGACAATGCCTTTTATAATCTCCTGCTCTAACTTTTTAACAGCCGTATCATCTTTCACCCAACCCCCTCATCATCCTTTCTTTTAGCCAGCTAATCAGGTGTTGTTGTTTTTAAGCGGTTCCCCTTTTGAGGCCAACTTGCAGGTATGAAGATGATGGGAATGTAAGCCAAACCTCTATTCTTATAAAATAATCTGTGCATTGTTAGCTCACACTGAATCCTAGATGTCTGAATTCTTTGCACACCTTTCTAAAGAATGTTTTCTCCTGCTTTAGTATTAGGAAGTGGGGAGGAGAGCAACCTCTAAACTTTAAGACAAAGATACCTATTTATCTTCAAACATGCCAGAATGCTTTGATCATAGTGTGACTAAGGGAGCAAAAAGCCACCGCTGATCACAATGAATCTAATCTTAAGAAAAATTCTACTATCACAGAGTTATGTAATGGAAATTATAGCATTTTCAATGGCTTGTATTCTTAGCTGCTCTTTCATTCAACACAAGGGCCGTGTGTGATTTCTGCCAACTCTCTCCTCAGTCCCACACCATTCCCAATGGCACCCAATCCCCAGGAAAAGGTGTTTGGGGGGGGGGGGCACAGGAGGCTGTAGGTTGAGGGAAGGAGGAGATGGGAAAGCCCCGTTCTACGAACTCCATTCTGTTCAGGGAAAGAAGACTCGGCTTGGATCCTAATGCGCCTACCCGACAAAAATAAAATAACGACAAAATAAAAATAATTTGGAAGATCACAAAACAAATAGCTATGCCACTTAATATTGTAGTAATTGGAAATTGTTCAGGCAACTAGCTCTACACAGGAAATCCTGTTTCCACCCCTGGTATTTTCGTACTTTGGATAAGCGTCGAGGCAGCCTGGTTGAGCCACAAGATCCTTTTCTTTGAATCCCCAGCACACATACAACCGTAATCTTTTGGGGTGGGAGTCATGCTTCCTTTCTACTTCTCGCTCATTATTAGGCTCATATTCTGAAGGCTCCTAGTGAAACATTGAAGAAGCACATGTGGGGTGGTGGCAGTGGCTGGGGGTTAGGGGGAAACGCTATTTGAAGGTATATCTACATTACAAACTTATATTGGTTTCATACCTGGTTAGGTGGTACAGCTTCCCCCACACACTGCTATTAGCCCAGAATAGAAGCTGCCATTGACACCCATGGGAGATCCCCCCACCCCCGCCAGCTAATGGTGTCAGGTGGGGGGGGGTGTTTTTTGTCAGGGTCACATCTGGGGCAAGAAGAGTTAAACTTTCCCTCCCTGCATGCTGTAGCCTCAATGGAGATTGTGGGGAAGGGAGTGCCTATTATAATAATAATAATAATAATAATTATTATTATTATTATTTAAAGCAACAATCCTGACATACTTGCTAGCCACACATTTTAGCCTCATGTCTTGTTTGGCCCACAGTCCTGCCTTCTCGTTTCTTTAGACCATCCCTCACCATTGACTATGGCCTCCTCCACACGAGACGTTTAATGAGCCTTGAAGGCTCATTAAAAAATTTACCTCCACAAACACGGAGCGCAAAACGGGCGTACAGGCGCGTTATCTCCCCGATAATGGGCATTTTCGAACGCGCGTTAAATAGCGACTTTTATTTTGCTCCGGCCGTTAAAGCGCATTTTCGCGGTGTGAACAAGCGATTACGCGCATTAACTGCTTGTAAAGCGCTTTTTGGACATGAATTAATGCGCTTCGCCGCCTCTCGCCGCCTCCGGTGCAGAGGGATTAGGCGTAAATGCGCCTCCGCGAAAATGCGCATAATCCCCGAACCGGGCGCAAAAGCGCATCCTTGTGGAGGGGGCCTCAGTTGGATAGGGCACAACATCTGGAGGGCCACGAACTGCTCACCTCTGGTTTAGACCCTTCTGTCTGCATGTCAGCTCAACTGCTATCAAGTGACGCATCTACACCAAGCAGGATATAACCTGGTGAAAGTGATATGAATGCGGTATATGGAATGTGTCCTGGGTCCCAACAGTTGTCAGTGCTATAAAGCAGTAGTGTAGATCCTGCCAAGGTCATTGTGAAAGCTCATTAAACGGGACTTTTAAATGTCATTTTCTCTTCAATCGCAGACTTATATACCTGTGCATAATTAGACTTTCTCCTAAGCATGGGCATCTACAAGAACTTTTCTGGGGTGGGGTGGGGTATACAAAGCGGAAGTGCGTTGTAATTGTGTCGATCAGTTTGTGATTGTTATTCGCACACACAGCATGTGTACCTACAACACGCCTGTACACTTTCCATCTGTGTGCACTTTTGTTACTTAATGTCACATTCTATGACATTTAGAAGTCTATGCAGAGTAGTAGAAGGTCCTGGGAATTGAACAGCACTAATGCGGAAGGGTGTTCTATTCAAGAAGCACCATGGACTCCAGCGAAACTATTTGTAGTGAAGGGGAAAACGCACACACCTCGGCCCCATCTTGATGGCGTGTGTCGGTGCCGCGAGGCATCCGGCTTCCGCACTCGCGCTCTTTCCCGACATCTGCACGGGAAGCAGCGAGAGTGTGGAGTTGCAGCCCCTGCGGCGTCTAGCACAGGGAGCGGGGAGGAACGGGGCAGCCAGAGAGGGAGGAAGAGAGAGATGCAAACTGGCTCTCCTCCCTCCGACCTCCCTCTGGCTGCCCCGTTCCTCTCCGCCCATTTTTTTAAAAAATTATCTGTAGATGCGAAGGATCGGACCTACAGATTAAAATATAATTAAAAAATACAAACGGGGGGGGGGGGAGGAATGGGACAGTCAGAGGGAAGAGAGCCGATTCAGGAGCCTTGCGTCCCTCTCTTCCTCCCCCTTCGGCTGCCCCGTTCCTTCCCCTCGTTTGTCTTTTGTTGATTTTTTAATCAGTAGATGCGATCCTTCGAGTCTACAGATTAAAAATTATAATTAAAAATGGGGGGAAGGAATGGGGCAACTGGAAGGGGAGGAAGTGAAGGACGCACAGCGCCCGAACTGACCCTCCTCCAGCTGATGGCAACCAATCAGTGATTGCCATCGGCTGTGGCATTCCTCCGCAGACAAAAAAAGTCGGGGTAAGTGCCCGACTTTTTAAAAGCGGAGTTTAGGGAGTTTGCCTCTGGAGGGCTTCGCGATGGCGGCAGCATCATGTACATCACTTGCCAACGCTCCGAAGCCACCACAAGGTAAAGCATTCATCAAGATGTGCCCCTAGAAGCAAGAACCGACCCACCCTAAATGCACAAACATAGTAACGTTGTCTTAAGAATATCGTAACCTTGACAACTTCACCTGACTTGCCTGGAATAATTTCCTTCATCCTGAAAGCAATGGTGAACACTCTCTAGGACGGTCTTCTCCAACTTGGTGCCCTCCAGCTGTTTTGAACTAGAACTCTCAACATTCTTGACTATTGCTTGTACTGGCTGGGGCTGATTGGAGTTGAAGTCTAAAACATCTGGAGGCCACCAGATTGGGGAAGGTGGCTCTAGAGAGTTGCAGTTGAGTCTGTGGGGAGAGTCTTTAGCAGCGTGAGGAGAAATTGGTATTCTTCAACATGATTTAGGGTTCTAGAGGAACCTGGACTATTCACTTTACTTTTCACGTTGTTATCAGCCACTTTTTACAGCAGCTAACGATACAACTTTTGCACGGCTTGAATTAGGCCTGCAGTAATGTTCTTTTGGAATCACATGTTTTTCTTTGAACTGCCCATATTGCGTACAGTTGCACAATGATAACATCAGAGAACAGGTCTATCATTTTTGGTGGATCTGGTAACCGAGCAGTGACAAGGCCTGGGTACCATGTCTACCAAGTTACGTAGACCTGGGGTACTTCTTGACAAGGGGTTTGCCCTGAGGTGGATCCGCAGTGGAGGCAGCTCGTTTATATGACGCAGCCGCCATCACGGAGCCATCCAGAGGCATCCCCCCGAAGCTCCGCTTTTAAAGAGTCAGCTACTTACCGGGAGCTTTTCCTTGGAGCAAGGTGCAGTCGCACATTTGCCATCTGTCTCCTTGCTCCGGTGTTGCAGCAGAGGCGTGGCCGGGGCAATCGCACCCCCTGATTGGGCGCTATCCAAGTGGAATGGCTGTTGGACCGCTTCCAGGGACATTGGGGAGCTTCTCAGCAACAAATAAATGCATAATACAAAGAAAAAACTGGACCATGGGGCACCAGGACAGTAGGGAGATGGAGGTCCAACTCCACGCCTCTATAGAACCGCAAACTTGCGCATTTACACACAAATATTTTTTAAAACAACAACCCTAAAACATTGGTAAAAAAGGGGGTGAGGGGTCAACTTCCCCCTTTCTTTTCGGCCACGAGGAGAAGGAGGAGGAGGAAACAACGGAGAAACAACAGGGGTGCAGGAACGGGGCGCAGCTGCCCCTAGCACCCTGCACCCCGTTTCTGTTCCACAACTGCTGGTTTCCACAATGCCTGTTTTCAAGCCATATGAACACAGCCAACCGACAGGCTGATGCTACTCCAGGAAAAGGAGGTGAGTCGCTTTTGGCTGGCCCTTATCAGCCTGTCTGTCAGTTGTTTGTCACCCGGCAGCTTCTGAGGTTGATCTCCATAACACCGCAAGTAGGGAGGGACAGCTGGTTCAGCTTGTCAAGGGAGAGGAACAGGGTGCAGCTGCCCCTAGCGCCCTGCATCCCTGGTGTTTCCCTCCTCCTTATCCCCATGGCCAAAAAGAAACAGAGAAGTTGGCTCCTTGCCCCCCTTTTTCACCATGTTTTTGGGGTTTTTTTTGGGTTTTTTACATTTGTGTGTAAATGTGCGTGGTTTTATACAGGCGTGAAAATGGACTGCCACCTCCCTACTGTCCTGGTGCCCCCACAATTCATTTTTTTCTTTGTATTATGTATTTATTTATTTATTGCTGGGAAGCTCCAAAGAAAAATAAAAAACTGAACTAGCTGCTTCGCGTTGTACAGACAATAGGAAGAAGCGCAAATGCAGGGGGTCGAGGGATCGTGGGACCAATGCACTCCCATCAAGATATGGCCCTGGCCTCTGAGAAATTTGTATACTGGGGTGTCTTTATATTAAGAGGAAATTGCGTTGCTCACCTAGGGTGTTTGTCCTTCTTGTTTTTTGGCATGATTGCTATGGGCTGCATTACACAGACAGAGAGGAGCAACCACTTGGATTGAATTGAATACTTCCCCTCTAAGCATGCTCTGTTCACTTCCATTGAGACAGCTCCATCTAGTGGTGGAAGATCCTGCAGTTTCCTGGCTATTACCACTTCAAAAGTGGTTCTTTTTATGACGGAATTTCCAACGGATGCCATGGGAGACGTCCTCGTCGTTCACAATGTTGTTTAAAAGACCCAGAAACTTTCGTGAGTGGCCAATCATGAATAAATCGTTTGTTTAGAGGAGATTCAGGTCTACTCTTCTGTTGTTTCTCAATGCCTTTCCATCTGCAGTTGAATCCTTCAATTCTTTCCCTAACTTCTTTCACCCGGGTAATAGCCCCTGAGCCAATGGTCATTACAGGGATGAAGGGCATATTGGGTGGGGTTGATCTGCTCAGCTTCCAGTACACTCCTAGACTCTGCTCTGTCTAGGTGTGGACTACAAGCTGAGCAGATCACCCCCATCCAATATTAACCATCACCACTTTTTACACTTTTTTAACAAGACTGGTCTTAGAAAGATAATGAACTCCTGTCTTTGCTGCTACCTGGTATTTTTATTTTGGTAGACACACTAATGCCCAAATGCAGCTACCATAAACTTCTGCATTCCTAAATTGTTATTTATTTATTTATGAGGCTGCAATTACTTCCTAACAGGGAAGAACTCCAAAAGGGCTTAACACACCAAGAAGGGTTAAGACACCCAGACAGTGACTGTGTAAATCATTGTTATGACTTCATTCATTGACTAAAGACACTGAAAGGTGAGAGCAACCAGTTTCTAACAAAATGAATGGGCAGAATAGTGGCTGCACATTTTGTCTCATATCACTGGTTCTACAGAGGCTAGAGACTTGCGTTTTTAATGAAATCTGGGAATTGGAGATTGTGGCTCATCTGGGGTGGGGCAACTGCACCCACTTGCCTATTCCTGCAGATACTCATGCTCTTGAGTACACTGAAGCCACTACCTTATTTTTGGGTGGTCCCATTTCACTTCCGAATGAATAAACACTCAACCACTGAATTCTTTATTAGAGGGAATGATGGTAGTTCACAGAGCTGATTAGGGAAAGGGAATCATTGTTAAACAACATATGCCCAAAGTCCCCACCTTCTGGCTCTCACTAGGATAGTCAAATTATAACATGGACAACCCTCCTGGATGCAAGCAGGGCTTATGTTTTTCATGACAGTGACGGGGTGAGCAGAACCATGTAGCTACAGGCCTGCTTCACTGGATTTTAACCTGGCAAACCTTGTTCTTATTACTATTGGTTTTTCCTTTGCACTATTGTTGGAGATATGCAACTTTTTAAATTGTATTGGAATCAGCTGCACTTTTTAGGTTATGTTGAAATCACAATCCTTTGAAGAGGCTTCCATCTGGATCTCATAGAAGGTTCATTTAGTACAAGGCTCCCATTTCCTTGTATCACGTGGTGGCAGGATGGAACACTGACTCCGGCCCTTTCCACACCAGGCAAAATGCCTGGGATGGACCCCGGCTGCTCCCTGTGAGTCCGCATGACGCACAGAGAGTAGTGGGGGTGGGGATGAGGGCAGGCACAGGATTTTTCCTGGGTCTCAGGAACCAAACCCCCCCCCCCCCATTCTTCTGCGGTCCCAGGAACTTCCCGGGACCGCGGAAGAATGTGGCTGCCTGCTCGCAAGTAAGCGCAGCTGCACCTATGGCAACGGAGCCGCACCACATGGCTCCGAGGCCATCAGGAGAGGGGGGAAGCGAAACTGCCAACGCCAGGATGGTGGGGGGAAGGGGGCCAATTGCGCACTGTTTTTTTTTTTTAACTTACTTTTGCGCTGGAGCACAGGAGCAGTCTCCTCTGTTTTAAAAAAAATAATGGCAGGCGTGACGTCTGACGGCCTGGGAGCAGCCTGGGCTGTCGCCCCCATTAGATGTGGCTTGAAATGCCGATTCTGGAAGTGTCTACTTCTGGGATCGCCTGCTCCCCACCCTCTCCACCCGTGGTGTGGAAAGGGCATCCATCCAGTTAATGCTTGATGAGGGAGTGTGTAGCTCTTCTGACACTGCATTTGAAAGTTAACAGCACAGTATTCTCTGTACTGCAGTTTGCGCAGAGAATAGACTGTAGGGGCAGATAAAGAAACACAGGCACTGGGAAATGAGGACAGCGTAGTCAAAAAAGTCAACAGAAGAATAGTGAAAGGTCACCATGACCAGTTGACAAAAGGTCACCAGCAAAATGTTTAAAACAGGGAGTGGTTCAGAATCAGGCATTTTATGTATGTGTCCTGGCAATCATGAGACCGAGCTGGGAGGAGTCAATGGCAGTTTCAGAAAGCTCCGAAGCAGTGGTGAAGAATGGTGAAATCAGACTGTTCTGTTTCATAACCCTTTTGTGGCTGCAATCTTAAGCATAGCCATTGAACAGTGGACATACTTCTGAAGGAACGTGCATGGGATTGCAATACAGATAGTTGAATAACTGCGATGACCTTGTTTTCTGGGTCCCAGTGCCTGATGCATCGTCTCCTAACCAAAAGCTGTTAAAGAGTTCAATCGGTTATGGTTTCTCCTGCATCTTTTCTAGAAGGCAGTATCCTCTAGAACAAGGGTGGGAGATCTCTTTCAGCCCAAGAGCCAAGTTCAGTTTCAGAGAAGCTTTTGGGGGGGGGGGCACATTCTAGAAGTCGGCAGGGTAAAAAGCAAAGCGATGATTGGGAGAATACAAAACATAGCAGAATATTGTTGCTTAGAGCCCTTGCCAGTTATTTTTAAGCCTTCCTTGCTCTGCACAGTTGAAGATTCACATCCTGTCAGCGGAGTCAAAAAATAATGACCAGAGGCAGCAGCTCATCCCTGCCACTTCTCATGCAATCCAGTCCATACAGTGCAACATGTGGCACAAACTTGCATTACAAAGTGACACAACTATGCTCACATGACCTTTCAATCTCCTTCTCCTTCAATTAGAACACTAAGCACTTTTGTCTGACACTCAACGGCGCTTATAAGCGTGGTGGATACTGTGCCGTATTCATTAAACATGTGCCTCGATGGAAACGATTGCATTTTGAAGAAATACTGCCACAGCACTGACTTACACATGGAAGGCACCCCAGTGTAGATCACCTCATGGACAGATTTCTAAGTCTAACAGTAGTGCCATACGTCTTTACCAGGAACTTCAATCTCATGTCCTTGGCTGATGCAGCATTTGGACAGAGGGCTGCTTTTATATCTTGGGTATATAGACTGAAAGAGAAAGTGAAATATATACTCATAATGAGCTCCCATTTTTCTAGGTGTCTAGAGAGCAGTCTGTCCGTCTAGTCATGAGTGTTTGGCTGATCCACACTTGGACACACGTAGGAGGGGTGGGTAGACTCTCACAGGTATGGTCTTCACATATTTTTACAATTTATATTGTTCTCTTCAAATTGGTGAACATTTTTTCACTTCAGTTATATTCATGTTGATAATGTTGAACAAGAGGGCAAAGGTTTTCCTGCTCTTCCGGTCTGGGAGGGTGTGGAGCTCTTTAAACATTTTCTTCCTCTTTAAATATATCAGAAGCAGGAAGCTGATTCAAAGTTCTGAGGCTCTAGAAAGACCACAATTGGTGTTGTTCTCAAGCAGTTCCACAGCAAAGTAATAAGAGACAGTCAGCAAGGAAAGGCTAAGAGAAAGCCTTTGAATTCTTAAATGGGGCTTGAAGACTGATCAAAATGGGAGATGACATACAAAGGATATTCTAGGAAGGTCAAAGAAGCGGCCTTTCATTAAATCTATGCAATGAACCCCCAGAATGCTGGGTAGGAAAGGATATTTGTGATACCAAGCCCCAAGAAGCATGACCTCTACACCCCAGTAAGGTGGGTTGAGCAGGATTAGGATGAATTGATTTAAATCACCTAGAGAAAGGGATGAATTGATTTAAATCAAGTTTGCCACTTATAGTTCTTCACATTTTTTTAAGCAATGGTGCAAATCTGATTAGTAAAGCATGTGAATTTACAATTCAATACAGTATTTTACAAGGAAAGGATGATGTACAAGTTTTTCGATAACTTGATTTGTAACGATTTAGGGAATAGTACATAATATTTCCTGCGTTGTGTGAAGTTGCAGATGCAGCAACTATCCATTAGATATTGTAAGAACTAAATCACAGAATCACAATAGCACTTATTTTATTAAACAATCTTAAATACATGAAGGTTTCACATTGCAGTTGCAGCAGTCTCCTGAATTGCCAGCTAACGACTGCCTAATGCAAACCCCCTGAATCTGGAGGCTTACAAGCATCCTATGCAGGGTGGGGGAAGAGGTGGAGGCGATCTTTGCCTCCCCATCCTCCTGCCCTGCATTTTTCGCTAGATGGGCTTTTTTGCTCATCTAACCTGGGTGGATTGGAGGAGGAGGGAAGGAGGCTGGAAAGGCCACATGATAACTCAGTTCCTAGCTTCTACAGTCTTCTCTACTCCCCGCCCACCAAAATGCCCCCTTCTCTCTATCTCTGAGGTCGAATTCTTGACCTTAGAGAGTAGTCAGCAAGGGGCTGGAGCGGGGAGTCAGACCTCCGATTTCCAGCTCCGAGGGCGAAATGCTGTCTCTGATCTCAGATCAGGGAAACCAAAATATCCTATGGCCCCATAGATGTAGCAGATCTGATTACAAATTACCAAAAAAAGTTAAGAATGGTTTTTGCAGTAAGTCTAGGCTGACCATCTGAAAAGGAGGACAGGGCTCATATAACTTTAACAGTTGTAGAGAAAAGGGAATTTCAGCCAGTGTCATTTGTATGCAATTAGTTCCTGGTGAAATTCCCTCTTCATCACAACAGTTAAAGTTGCAGAGCCCTGCCTTCTTTTGTATATGGTCACTCTAGTATAGTGCCTGCACCTTTAACAGTTGTGATGAAGAGGGAATTTCACCAGAAACTAATTGCATACAAATGACACCGGCTGAAATTCCCTTTTCTCTACAACTGTTAAAGTTATATGAGCCCTGTCCTCCTTTTCAGATGGTCAGCCTAAGTAAGTCCCATTGAACCCACTCAGGACAACCCAAACTCAGTGTTAGTCACGACCAACCCCATTAGTCAAGATCAAGCCCATTGAAATCAGTGGGCTTAGTTGCAACTACCACGGAGTTAGATTGTCCCAACTGGCGCTTAAAAAAAAACAAGTGTAGAATTGGGGTTGTCAAGGGAAGCTGAGTTATGCTGAAGTAAAATAGGGAATAGACTTATGGCATAACCATTATGGTCTGCCATGGATGTATTGTGTTGTATTGTGTTATATAAAATAGGAAAATGACATCCAATGGCAACTAGCAACTCTAGTTTTCGTAAACTAGGTGATAGATTCTAATCTAAGTATCGAACTAAACAAGCCATAAGGATAATCTTTTTATATTAACATCCAACATACCAAACAGCTTGGGAATTTACTTGTTAAATCACACTAATACTAAAAGGTATATAGAGTCTTGGAAAATGATACATTGCAAAGTAAATTATTTAATTTACTATTCAGCTGATCCAGATTGTTCTTCAGACATATCCACATCTTAATCCACATCATTTACTCCCAATAAGCAGTTTTATTACAATGTTTTATTGTAGCTGTTGTTTCTTTGAAAAATGAGAAGTTAGTATTCTGATGACTTAAAAAAATTAAAATAAATCCAACATTTTTTAAAAATCCAATTTAAAGTTAAAAAGCACATTAAAAAAATTGATTTTTATCCACCCTGAGCAAGACACATATGGCATACACGATTCTTGATAGTATATAGCTAAAAGGAAATTGTTTGCTCACTTATTAAGCCAACCAATATGTGTGTGCATGTTAGCGTGTGAGTCTGTAGTTTAGACAACTTCACACATGGATCATAGTTAAGATTTCTTGAAAAGGAGACATCAATATATATAGGGGGCTTCCCGTTGGACAGCTCCTATTGCCACCAGTCAAAAGGTAGCTCTTCTGCCTAACCTTCCTCAATATTTTTTCCTGGCAAGCAAAATGATGAAAGAAGCAGTGGGAAAATATGAGAGGATTATAAATACCGGTAGAAGATGTAATCATCTGGGCCCTGGTAAAATTCCATGAATGAGGCAGGGTGATTGCTCAATAAAAGTCTAATCTGGAAGAGCTATAGAGTCAAGACCAATTCCCCAGGGAGGATACTTCCAGGGTACCCTCTCAGATTCAAAAATAGATGATAGGATTTATGAATAAAAACTATTTGGACTGCAGAAATAAAAGATTGAGCTGAAGGAAGAAGCAGAGAGTTGCTCCATAGCAGCAATGATACGGCTATGGACTAGAGTTGCCCATCCCATCACAGTGTCATAAGTATGAGGACTGTTCCATTCCTATGAGGGAAGGAACACTGTCACCATGATGAAAGAACAGATGTTCTATCAGATGCAACTCTTGAAGTGTCATCCAGCAAAACAGCAGCAGTCGATGTAGTGAGTGAAATCTAAGCAATCCACCACTGAAAATCCATAGAAACCAAGGCAGTTGAGGCTGCAGCTGTAGGCCGTTTCTGGTTCCACTCCACTGAGTGGTTCTGCAAGGCACACAGTACGGACAGGCACAGTTAAGACAGCTAGGCAGGTGTATATGCAGGACAGACACCAATAAGATAGTCGGGCAGCCTCACCTCATGTACAAACATGTGTAAGTGCACAGTCACTGATAATCAACGCCAAGTTGTCTGCTGAGACACGAGATCATATAGGTATAGTTTGCTGCAATTTAGACAGACTGGTTCGTCAACTCCAGCTGGAATAATGCTAATGCATAAGGGGCAATTAAGAGCTCCAACCTATTGATGTGCACTCAGATAAGTTGATAGGGTGTAATTCCTGTCGAAATAAAAGAACAGTACTGCATTCACCATTCCGGAGTGGCGGAGGGTGGGGTGGGCACATTCATATAGACAAGCACTGACAGTGAACTGGGATTAAAAAAATCTGCATAAAAACTGGTAGAGTCTTCTTGAAGGCAAACCAAAGAGGTTTGAGTGAAAAGGGAAAGTACAGCCAACAACCTTGAAGTAGTATGCAGAGTCCAGACTCCACAGTGTGACATGAGAGGTGGCTCCACAACTGGTTGTCACCTTAAAGGGACTGCTAGCCCAGAGAGAGTGCTTGTTGGCCAAGTAAGAGGACAGCTTCCTTAGGCAAATGTTCATAGGACTCCGTTGCATGTTCATGCACTATGTTCGTTAGTCCATAGTAATCTGAAGCAGCCTGTATGGATTTAGAATTAAACCTTTAAAAAGAAAGCTGGAGAGGACCTACTACATGGCAATCCATTTGAGAACAGAAGAGCTAATGGTATGGTAGCTGCCTGAGAATTACCATAGCATGTTTAAAATTGCTCGATTGTGGTAAACTGAGGATTGCTTTTGAAGTGCCAGGTAACTTGTTGATGGGATCCTTATCACATGTGAGAAAAGGCTCCATTTTTTTCAGGATTGCTCTGCTAATGTCTAGAAACCTGACATCTTCCACAAAGTCAAAATAAAGGCAGAGGCTATAAAGACTAATCTCTTCCAGCAGGCATATCCAGTGAAATTTTAGAATGTTTTTAGGATGTTTTATTGCTATTTTAATAATGTGTACCATGTTTTTAATCGGTTTTATGTATTTTATCATATTTTATATTTACTGCTGTTCCCCACCTCGATCCAAATGGAGAGGTGGGTAAGAAATAAATGTATTATTATTACTAAATGGAAACTGTTAGTATTAAATAGATACCGTCCGGCACATGAAAAATTGCCAGATTTGGGCTGCATTTAAAAAATCTTTATTTTGCTCTTAGTGTGATGCGAGGTCAAGGACAAGAGGAGTCTCTGCTTTCATATTTACTGGGATCAGCTCAACTGAAAGCCTGTTATCTCTTGGATTTCATGGTGGTTTTCTTTTTGGCCCCACGGTTTACACATTTCTGAGCGCGCGCGTGTGTGACACGCATACACAAAAACGTACACAAATTTTCTAGAATTGCTTCTCAGTAAGCCGACTCATCATAATTGCACCCTTCAGAGCGCCGGCAAACTTCAGCCACCAGTACTTCGCGCCGAGTTGCGCTCAGCCACGAATGTGCCGCGGGACAATGCAAATAAGGTCAGGGAGGCGGGCCCTCGAAGTCGCTGGGTGGGACCTAGACACGCTCCAGAACTTCCCATTGGCTTGGCCGTACATTACTCAAGGGCGAGGTTCAATAGGAGAGATTTTGAGAACGCTGGCTCCGCCCCCACCCCCCACCCCGCTCCCTTTCCCGTGAGATGAAAACTTTCTGGCGGCCTCAGTGGTTGGAGGGAAATATTAAAAAAAAAAAAAAAAAAGGCTCAAGATGGCGGAAAATTTAAAAGGTGAGTGAAAACGGCAAGAGCGCGCGCCGGACCTGTGGCGCAAGGGTGGTTTGGGAGGCTGAGGCGCCGCGCGAGGGGGCAGCGGTTGGGAGCCGGCCGGCCGGTGCCGCGAGGGCGAGAGAACCAATTAGCGCCCGCCGCCGGGTTCTGAGCGGCGCGAGGCGGAGGCGGCCAGTCCGCGACGACCGTTACGCGGCGGAGAGGGGGGGGAGCGCGCGCGCCAGCCAGAGCCGGCGTACGTGCTGCGGTCGTGGGCCGCCGCGCGCTGAGAGCGGGAAAGGAGGGACGCGGGCGCGGAGACCTAGCGAGAGAACAAGGGGCCTGAAGTGTGGGGATGGGGGCGTGTGAATGGGTATATAAATAACTTACGAGGGCGAAATGGACTTGCTCCCCCCCACCCCGCGCGCGATAAAAACTTTTTCACCTTTTTCCTACTGACCGTTCAATTGTTTCTCTGCAAATGTCTCTTTCTTTGGCAGTGGTTCCCCCCCCCCCCCTCATCTTTTGCTGGGCCTGTGTGCGCTTTCACCATGTGCTCACCTCTTCTATCCCTGGGAAAGCCGTGTCACGTTTAACGCTCCCCTGCTTCCTGTGGGAAAGGCCCTCGCTTTTAGGGGTGAACCCCAAAAGGCGGATTAATGACAGCCTTCACGTGTTGATCGTGATGAGGCCATTAATGCTGCTCAGACCCTGGGCATGTCAGATTACCGGTGTAGCCCCTGGAGGAACCATCCCAACCACGCATTTGTTTAAAGTATATTTACCTTGCTCTTGGCCCAAAAGGATCCCAGAGTGGTTTACTGAACAACAACAATAATGGTTTACAATCTAAAAGTGTGGATTTTGGTGGAGCTCAGGGTGGGTGAACTAGAGCAAGGGTGGGCAGAAAGTAGATCTCTAGCTCTTTTGGACTTCAACTCCCAGCATTCATGACCATTGACCATGCTGTTAGGAGCTTCTGGGAGTTGAAGTCCAAAACGTCTGGAGATCTATCATCTGTCCACCCCTGATCTAGAGGATGTAGAAATGCAAGTGCTGAGAGTGGCCAGTTCTAATCTTGGTAAAATTATCATGAATGCATGATCTTAAAGGTCCACATTAAATGTTGATATCTGTCTGTCATGGAGCAGAAAAAGTCTGTGAGTTTAACACCACCTGGAGATGTCTAGATAGTTACTCTAGTTTTCTTAATAATCACAGTGATTATTATACTTGTATGCACCAATTTTTCAGGGGGAATTAAAACTCACGTAGATATTTAAAACTACTTTTATTCTCCTACGTCATCCTTCGTGATTGCTCAGCCCACAATTTTGGCTTGGCAATTCCAGTAATCAGTTATTAGCTTTTTAAGAGATCTTGGGGCAGTGGGGTGGACAGATAAATGAAACTGACAACCCAGTGAGTGGCCGCTGTAAAGAAGGCTAACTCCAGGTTAGGCATTAGAAAAGGAATTGAAAATAAAACTACCGGTATCATACTGCCTTTATACAAATCTATGGTGCGAGCACATTTTGAATACTGTGTAGAGTTCTGGTTAACATATTATAAAACTGGAAAACTGCAGAAAAGGGGACTAAAATGATCAAGGGGCTGGAGCAGCTCCCCTATGAGGGAAGATTACAACAGCTGGTATTGTTTAGCGGGGAAAAAAGGAGGTTAAGGGGAGACATGAGAGAGATGTACAAAATTATGCATGGTGTGGAGAACGTGGATAGACATTTTTCTTCCTCTCCCATAATGCTAGAACCCAGGGTCATCCCATGAAGCTGATTGGTGGGAGATTCAGGACAAATAGAAGGAAGTACTTCTTCACACAGCTAAACTATGGAATTCACTACCACAAGATGTAGTGATGCCACCAATTTAGATGGCTTTAAAAGGGGTTGGATAAATCCTAGAGGAGAAGGCTATCAGTGGCTACTAGCCCTGATGGCTATGTGCTACCTCCAATATTCGAGGCAGTAAGCCTATATTTTATTATTTATTTATTACATCTTTATACTGCCCATCAGTCGAAGCTCTCTGGGCAGTGCACAGTTAAAAATCATAAGAACAACAATATAAATTTAAACACCAAAAAGTTAAGGCAGTATAAAACGAGCTACATTAAAAACCAGGGAAAGTCTGTGTAAAAAGGTATGTCTTCAGGAGGCATTTAAAAGTTGTAACATTTTCTGCCTCCCGAACCGCTCGAGGGAGGGTTTTCCAGAGGGTGGGTGCCACTACAGAGAAGGCCCGCCACCGAGGTTCTTCATGGTGGCATTCCGTTTGTCTTGGAATGGCCAGTAGGGCCTCCTCTGAGAATTGTAGTTGTCCAGGTTTATATAAGGGAAGGCGGTCTGCTAGGTATATTGGTCCCAAGTTGTTTAGGGCTTTGTAGGTTAACAGTATAACCTTGTATGTGGCTCGGTAGCTAACAGGCAGCCAGTGCAATTCTTTTAATACAGGTTTTGTATAAGCAGAGCTAGGTGTCCCCGTGAGCACCCTAGCTGCTGCATTCAGCACTAGCTGCAGCTTCCGAACCACACACATGGGTAGCCCCACATAGAGTGCCTTACAGTAGTCTAGTCGTGAGGTTACCACTGCATGAATGACCGTGGCAAGGCTATCCCTATCCAGGAATAGGCATAGTTGGTGTACCAACCGAAGTTGATAATGGGCGCTCTGGGCCACCGAGGTGACGTGGGCCTCCAGTGACAGAGATGGATCCAGGAGCACCCCTAAACTACGGACATGCTCCTTTGGAGGGAGTGCAACCCCATCCAGCACAGGCAAACATCCCAATTTCTGGACCTGGGAATCACCAACCCACAAAGCCTCTGTCTTTTTGGGATTCAGCTTCCGTTTGTTGGCCCCTATCCAAGCCATAACTGCATCCAGGCACTGGTTCAGAACATGCACAACATCTCCTGATTCAGATGTTACAGAGAGATAGAGCTGGGTGTCATCAGCATACTGGTGACACCTTGCGCCAAATTTCCTGATGACTGCTCCCAATGGCCTCATATAGATATTAAATAACACTGGGGAAAGGATGGTGCCCTGAGGCACCCCATAGTTCAACTGCCATGGGGCAGAAGTACATTTCCCCAATGCTATTTTCTGGAACCAACCCCACAAGTATGAGCTGAACCAATGTAAAACAGTGCTGCCAACCCCAAACTCACGGAGGCATTCCAGGAGAATACCGTGGTCAACGGTATCAAAAGCCGCTGAGAGATCAAGGAGTAGTAACAGGGTCGCACTCCCCCTCTCCCGAAGAAGGTCACCCATCAGGGTGACCAAGGCTGATTTAGTCCCAAAACCAGGCCTGAACCCAGACTAGAATGGATCCAGATAATCAGTTTCATCCAAGTGCGCCTGCAGCTGAGACGCCACCACTCTCTCGAGCACCTTGCTCAAAAATGGGGTATTGGCGACCAGACGATAGTTATAACTCTCTGGATCAAGGGAGGTTCTTTTCAGGAGTGGTCACACCACTGCCTCCTTTAAGGCAGCAGGGACCACCCCATCACGCAATGATGCGTTCAACGCTCCCCTGATCCAGTTGGTCAACCCCCCACAGCCTAGCTCAAATAAGCCATGATGGGCAAGGGTCGAGAGAGCATGTGGTGGGTCGAACAGATGCAAGCGTCTTGTCCACATCCTCAGGCTCCAAAAACTGAAATTGATCCCACAAAACAGGATAAGACAATGCACTGGACACCTCAGCAGACACTGAATCAATAGCGGTGTTCAAGTCAGCGTGAAGGTCAGCGATTTTATCCTCAAAGTGTCTTGCAAATTCCTCACAGCGAGCCTCCGAGGGTTCCAATATTGGATTAGGTGGGTTAGATGTAAGTAACCCCCGTACCACCTGGAAAAGCTCAGCTGGACGACAGTCTGAGGATGCGATGGAGGCAGCAAAACAAACCTTCTTTGCTGCCTTCGCCGCCACGCAATAGGCATGATTGCACACTCTTACGCGTGTTCGGTCACCTTCAAGACGAGTCTTACGCCACTTACGCTCCAGCCGTCTTCTGACCTGTTTCATTGTCCGGAGCTCCCCAGTAAACCAGGGAGCCTTCCGAGCTCCACAGTGTCGAAGAGGGTGCTCGGGAGTGATTGTGTTGATGGCCCTTCGCACCTCACCATTCCATAGTGTGACAAGGGCCTCAACAGAATCGCCGGATCTGGCTACTGAAAATTCCCCCAGAGCATTCAGGAATCATTCAGATTCCATAAGTATCTGGGGGCGGACGATCTTAATGGGTCCCCCACTTCTGCAGGGAGGGACTGACACCGTGAGACCAAATTTCACCAGGAAGTGGTCTGACCATGACAACGGGATAGTTTCCATCCCCCCAATATCCAGACCACCCCCCTCACACCCTGAGACAAAGACCAAGTCAAGGGTATGCCCTGCCCTATGTGTGACAAATCGAGACAGCCCCATGGTTGTCATGGAGGACGTGAAGTCCTGAGCTGGTCCTGTTAAGGCAGCCTCAGCGTGAATGTTGAAATCTCCCAGGACCAGGGTCCTAGGATTATCCAGCACCACATCCGAGACTGCCTCAGCCAGCTCGGTCAGGCAGTCCATTGGGTAGCAGGGTGGGCGGTACACCAATAGTATCCCCAATCTGTCTCTTTGGCCTAGCACAAGGTACAGGCTGTCACAGCCTTTCCCAGGGTGGACGGGTTTCCTGGTGAGTAGGATTGAATTTTTATGGATCACACTGCCCAGCTCACCGCCCAGCCCAGGTCTCCGTAATGCAAGCCAGGTCGGCTCCCTCATCCACGATCATATTGTGGATGATTAAGGTCTTATTACGAACCGACCTGGCATTCAGCAACATCACCACCAGGCCCGTGGGTACAGTAGCCAGTCCACCAGGAACCTGCGGGATGGGGAAAGGATGAGAAGAGGGAATGGCTTGTAGCCACCAGTTGCTGGAACATGGGTGGGAAGGTACTGTTGCACCGTGTCTTGCTTTGTTGGTCCCTGTCCGACTTCTAGTTAGCCACTGTGTGAACAGAGTGCTGGACTAGATGGCTCCTTGGTCTGATCCAGCAGGACATTTCTTATGTTCTGAAATACATGAAATGTAAATATGCTTTTGGTATAGTGCCTGCTAAGCTTTTTTTCTGTTTTAGGATGCAATCTAATGCACGTTTAGACAAAATCCTACAACTCCCAGCATTCCCTAGCCAGCTATGCCTAGGATTGTGCCTTTAATCTGAGCTAATGTGTCAGTGGGCCATCTCAGCATAATGTCTCCTGTGAGGAGTGAGGGCATCTCAGCATAAGGCGAGGTGGCTGAATTTTATGACCTGTGATGCTGCTTCAGTGTGTTGATGTTAAACTTTCCTTCAGAGTAGAACAATAAAAGTCTGTAATATCTCAGTCTACCTGTTAATTATTGAAAATATAATGGTCATTGTCCTTACAGTTTATTTCTGTTGCATCAGATTTTATAGCTTTCCTGAGCCTAAGGGTTCAGGGGAGATAATAATATGCCAGTCAAAAATCATAGTGACCCTCTCACTTCATTCACATACATTTGTGATCTACTGCTGTCAGCGTTATAGGCTTAAAAAGAATGAGGATTCTGCAGATGAAAGGCAATATGAGCAAAATAGTTACCTAGGGACTTTGCTAAATTTCTTAGGGAGCAGTCCCATGCCCCCTAGACATCATCTGGAGGACATAAGATATTTTGGATTCTGCGAGAGAACTGTACCAGCTACCTCTCTGTGCTCACAAAATAAAGCATGGAGATAGGTGAAAAGGGGCATGTTTGTGGGTGGGGAGGGGAGGAGACTGGGAATGTGGGGATCTAAACTATCCTGCTGTTCCCAGCCTCCTTCCCTCCCCCTTCCTGAAGCCTCCCTTAGATGGGTAACTAAAATGCGGCCTAGCTGCTAAAATTCAGAGCGGTTGGCACAATACACCTCCTGCTCTACATTGGATACACGTAAGCCTCCAAGTTCTGAGGCATATGGGTACCCAGGATGGATCCGATAGGACTGTGCCCTTTATTACTGATACACATCGGATTTGATTACCCAAACTCTAGATTACTTTAGACTAGAATGCTGCAAAAGAAATCCACTAAACTGATATTAATGTATGAAGCTGCCTTAGACTGAGTTTATTTAGCTCAGTATTCTTTTTTTTTTTTTTTGTCCATCTAGCTCAGTATTATATCTTGACTGGCAGTGGTTCTCCAGAGTCTCAGACAGTCTGACTTGAAGATGGCAGGTATTGAACCTGGGACCTTCTGCTTGTAAAGCAGGTATTCTTCCGCAGAACCATGGTCCTCCCAGGATATTGTTAATTTATACGTGAACAGTAGGAAAAAGTACTTGGATCTAATAACTAATGAGTGAGGAACAGTTGAGGTCCTTTATGCCAGTTTTCCTGTCCCAACTGCTATTTAGCACCCAATTCCTTGTATGCCACCAACAGGCAGGCAATCCGCCTGGGACGGTGGGAGAAAAAACCTTTCATTGGCCTGTTCTGACAGTTGCTTTCCCTGATTGATCCTCGTTCCTTTAAGGTGCAATCTTATCAATTGCCCCCTCGGTGATCGGAAGCCCCTGAGCATCTGATCCAGTTTAGGGCAGGAGGAGCAGCAGAGGTGATCTTTACCTCCCTGTCCTCCCAGATTTTTTAGCCCGTCTAACGATGGCACGTTGGATGGGGAGGGAAGGAGGCTGGAATAGGCTTGGGATAAATTGTATCCTAGCCTCTCTGGTCTCCTCCCCTCCCACTGGATGGCCCCATTTTCTCCTCCTCATGCTCAGCCGTTTTTTCTGACCTCAGAGGGCAGCCGTCATGGTTCTTTCTGCATCGGCTGTAAGGGGGCGGGGGAAGAGGGTTGGATCTCAGACTCCCTTTTCCAAGATCAGGATGCTATCTCTGACCTCGGAAGGAGGAATCCGCACAATCCTATGGTCCCTGTGACAGTCACCCAGGAACCATAGTCAGTCAGTCAGTCAGTCAGTCAGTCAGTCAGTCAGTCAGTCAGTCAGTCAAGTTTATTGCTTTTGGCCAATGGCCTTTGCACAAAACAAACAATAACAGTACAATCACCAAAAATAAATAATAATAATAATAATAATAATAATAATAAACACACACACACACAGAAGGTTATTCATAATGTATATAGACATGATGCATATAGTACATGATATACAAAATTTTAAAATATAGACTGGTATGTCATAGGTGATCCGTCAGTGATGTAATATAAATCGGACATGGTCAAATGCAATCATCTCCTTTACAATTAGTGGCTCTCTCTGTTATGTATTTCTTTCTAATCTTATTGGCTGCTGTGGCAAACAGAGCTACACGCCAAGTCACATATTTATCCAGGTAAACTAGGAGGGAAAAGATCACTTCCAGTGGGCTCTGGCAAAAGTAGTTTCCAATTCAGGGTGCCACAAATTGTTCCCTTGGGTCATTGTATAGGGAACAGTAAAGAATATAATGGATAAGATCCTCTGGCTCAGAGCAACCACAAATACAAGTACGCTCGTTTATTGGAATGCCCCTGTGCCTCCCATCCCTATAAGCAGTGTCCATCATATTTAACCTTAACTCTGTGAAAGCTTTCCGGAGCTGTACAAATGTCAAGCTTTTAAGTAATCTGCACAATCACAAGCCTCTTTGAGTTTAAAATACCAGGTGGCCCAAAAGTAGGCATACAGTACTACTCACACATTCTCTCCCTGTCCCATCAACATTCTAAACAACTGTATACCTACTTTTGGGTCACCCAGTATAATGGTGTACATGGGGATATATAAACAGAGTTTAGATCCTTTTTGATAGCAGCCTCCCTTATAGTTCTCTTGATAATGTTTTTTTTTATAGGAATGGCCTCTAACTCTTCTTACTGTGTCATACCTGTATCTTCAAATTGTAAAGCTGAAGGTAAGGTCTTTGCTATTTCTAAGTTTTATACAGTACCTAGAAATTGCAAGTGCTTTATAAATAACTAGCAAACACTTCACACATTTTTAATAGCCCGTAGTTTGTTACAGCAAAGACTTCAAGCAAGGTTACATAGCTGTGAGAGTTGAATACATTCTGCCTGCCCTGTCTCAATGAAGGCATGGCCACTACCGTGGTGTATCTCTATAGCCCCTTGGGTAGGGTGATCAGATAAAATCCAGGTCAGGGCTCATGTAACTTTAACAGTTATAGAGAAAAGGGAATTTCAGCCGGTGTCATTTGTATGCAATTAGTTCCTGGTGAAATTTCCTCTTCATCACAACAGTTAAAGTTGCAGGGGCTCTGCCTTCTTTTGTCTATGGTCACTCTAGTATAGTGCCTGCACCTTTAACTGTTGTGATGAAGAGGGAATTTCACCAGGAACTAATTGCATACAAATGACACTGGCTGAAATTCCCTTTTCTCTACAACTGTTAAAGTTACATGGCCCCTGACCTGGATTTTATCTGGCCAGCCTACCCTTGGGCGAAGAAGGGTCTGCCCACTCCATTTCCATGAAGAGGTGCTCCCAACAACAGGGGGGAGGGGGCAGCCATATAACTCTGTTCCTCAGACTATGTCCGATCCCATGGCTTCAGACTGTTATTAACTGCAAAGCTATGTGCTGGTTGGACTAGATGGCCTTATAGGCCCCTTCCACTCAACTATTCTATGATTCTATGGTTAGGGACATCTGCAACCTAGTGACGAAAGTTGACACTGCAGGCTTCAAACACAGAGCTTTGGCTATTAGGTGGTATGGAAATGCAATAAAAATAAATAAACACACACTTTTAAATTAATTGAAATTAATGTGTTTAAAAACCTACTAACCCTGTTGTGCACACCTCTAGGGTCCCTTTAGTATGCTTGCCAAGTTTTAGGTGTCTAAATTTCAATCTTGGAGCTATAATGCTGACAGACAGACAATCAGACATCCTCCTTTATTGTAGATAATCATAATGGCTGCAATTGGGCCACCAACAAATTGAAATTGGAGACTGGAACAAGGTTTTAAAATGTTAGAATAGTGAAACTTTGCAGTAATTTCCCTGGAAGAGTTCTCTGTTCTCTGTTTATAAAATGAGGAAGTAATCCTCTTCCCTAGGACCTGAACTAGTTAGAAAAGCTGATAAGTGAATAATAATACTTTCCTTGGGAGATATCATTGGTTATAATATTATAGATGTATGTTGCTTGGACACCTAAGGTTAAGCAGCTAGTATTCAGTGAGCGTATGCCTCATATGTATCATAGAGACCTGGCTGAGGGGGGTCTCATCCAGCTCTGACTACCAGTTATTCTGTGGTACAGCTGGCTAGAGTTGGTGGGGACAGGGAGATGGAGTGGCAATAGTTTATAAGAATTCTATTTTGCTGAGCAGTTGCTCCATCCAGCAGTCGGCTAATTTTGAGTGCATGCTGCTGTGGTTGGGTAGCCAGGATAGTGTAAGGATTCTGTTGGTGTACCGTCAACCCTGCTCCTCAGTCTCCCTTCCTGAGCTGGCTGGGGCGATATCAGGGTTGGCGCTGGATCATCCCATAGCTTCAGCTATGGGGCGGTATACAAATGTAATAAATAAATAAATAAATATTCACACTGCGGTTGCTCAGTCAGGAGTGGTTTAGGATTTCATGTCTGCCATGGCAATCATGGGCCTGTCTGAGCTAGAGATGTGAAGTCAGGAAAAATTAGGAAAAAAACAGTTTTTCCCCCGAGAACCATTTTTGTTTCTTTTCTGAAAAATTGAACAGCTTTGGATTATGAAATATTATCTTTTAGAATTTAAGACAAAGTATTTATATATTGTTACTCATCCATTACTTCTTCCAAAAAGATTTTTTTAAGTATATGATAAGAACACTTTTATAGAAAGACTAGAAATGTAAAATAACTGGAAATAATAAAGCCATGGGGGGAAATGTTTTTTTAATCCTCTGTGAAATTCCTAGCATAGTTCTTTCATTCCTTATTAAAATTATTGGTCTAAAGTATATTTTACTGATAGATATTTATGCTCAGTTTCCCAACATGTGAGCAGAACCGCCATTGTGTATCTTTGACAATAAACATCCATTCTTGATAGTCTAGGTTTTGTTCTATAGAATCCTGCGTTCCTGATGCTGTAGCAGTCATTTAATGTAGTTCTAATCTATTCAGACAATAACTACAAATTTACTGAATTTACTTTTTAAAGTTTTAAAATATAATGATAATTTTATGAGCAAACTAAGTTATATATAAAATAATGTTTATGTTCCTTAAGAAGCCCTTCCCAACATGGTTCCCTCTGTATGTTTTGGATTACTGTGCCCAGCATTCCAGACCATTGGCCATCCTGTCTGAGGCTGATGGGAGCTGAAGTCCAAAATATCTGGAAGGCACCAGGTTGGGGAAGGCTGTCTTAAGGCAACAAAGTGACTTTAGATCTGTAAAGAGAGCTAAAAAAATAAGTATTGCTTATTTTTCAGTTTTTCCCAAAATTTCTGTTTTTGGGGGGTGTTTTTTCCCCTTGGCTTCAAATTTTTTGGAAATTTTACATTGACAGTCTTAGTTAGTATCTGGTCTTGCGCATGAAATGGCACATTCTCATTTTGGTATTTTGTTCTGATGTTGGTGCTTTGGAGGTAGAGGAGTTATGTATGACTCCATTGTCATGGGCAGATCGCTATCTGGTTAGTTTTGGATTGGCAAAAGCTAGTCTGCAAGAGTGGAGATCCATTAAAATGGTAGGTGCCTGATGGATTGGAATGGTTTCCTGAATGCGCTTGGGGAATTTCTTGCCTCATTTGTCAGCAGTACTGTTGAAGCCCTGGCTGATCTGCGGAATACAGAAATTACCCAGGCTGTTGACAGCTATCCCTCCTAAGCTCTCTCTCCCTCCTGGTTTAACAGGGAGTTGCGAGCCATAAAACAGCACCATATAGTACCATTGGAAAAAACCTTGGGGTGAATCCCCCTTGAACGTAGGCGAAAGACCATTTAAAGATCTATACTACGGCATTGAGGGCAGCGAAGAAAGCTTATTCCTCTACTGCCATCACGTCCACACAGAATAGAATACAGAATAGTGTTTTTCCGTAGGAGAGGCCGTCTTTGCCAGGATGCTGGAGAAGGGAAGCCAGAGCAGCTGTTGGCTCACTGTGGGAGGGTGGGAGTGTTGGGCTTTCCGCATGAAGTTGCTCGGATTTGTCTTGACCTGGACTCCAATATTGGGGCAGATCAAATTGATGTAACCTTATCCAGTTGTTTTGGGTTCTTTTCAGCTTGTAGATCTGAAGGGTGTGGACAGGGTATCTGGAGCAGGGAGGTCCACCACACTTTTCCTTCTTGGCAGATTAAATTAGCCATGGGACTGATGCTGTGGCTAAAAGAAATGACTAATGCCTCTTTGCTGGAGAGGGTTGTTCCCTCTTGCTTAAAAGAGACAGGAACAGGATCTTTTTAAAAGAAACCTTCCGCTGGACCCAGGATATTTGTCTGACTATAGGCTAGTCTCAAATGTACCATTCTTGGCTAAGGTGGTGGCATTGCAACCCCATCTGCATTTGGATGACTGATTATCTGGATCAGGGATCATCTTTGTGGCCCTCCAGATGTTTTGGTCTACAACTGCCATCATCCCTCATGATTGGCTATGCTGTCTAGGCCTGATGGGTGTGGTAGCCAAAACATCTGGAGGGCCACAAGTTGCCCACCTATGATCTGGACCCGTTTCAGTTGGGCTTTTCACTTGGATATGGGACTGCTTTGGTCGCCTAGGAGCAGAACCTATACTGGGAACTGAATGGGGGAGCATGACCCATTCTGGACCTCAACAGCTTTTGATACCATTAACCATGGTATCCTTCTGGACTGCCTGGTAGGGCTGGGACTTGTGGGTGCTTCTTTGAAGCAGTTTGAGTCCTTTCTGTTGGTCTGTGTCCAGATGGTGGAGCTGTGGGATTTCTATTTGATTCCGTGGCTGTTCGCCTTCGATAGGAGTAGGCAATCTTTTGGGGCCATGGACACATTTGGCAATTTGTAGTGGCCCCATCCTGGGCACCACCATAAAATGGCTGCCACGGGAGGCATCTCAAAGGACAAATAACTTGCCCAAAATTGAGTACAGAGCAGAGGTGGTGTCTGAGTCCCAGTACACTAAATAACTCCTTTGAACTTACAGTTTTCAGCACCAACAGAAATTTATTTCATAGCAATTCCAGTTGCTGGTAAGAAAATATGTGTGTGTGTATCCGTGTCCCTGGATCATCGGAGAGCAGTGATGGCCCGGAGTGCATTTTTACAATTACGTTAGCTGTGCCAGCTGCAACCCTTCCTGAGTCAGTCTGACTTGGCAACAATTATCCATACTTTGGTTACATCATACTTAGACTACTGCAGTGTACTCTACATGGGGCTACCCCAAAGAGTGTCCAAGCTTCAATTGGTGCAAAATGTGACAGCTAGGCTTCTAATCAGTTCACAGTAGCAGGACCACATTACACCTGTCTTTAAAAACCTACACTGGTTCCCAGTTGCTTTCTGGATTCAATTCAAGGAGCTAGTTTTAACCTTTAAAGCCCTATGGGTTGGAGAATACTGGGGGTTGTTGGATATTTTTCTGTCCAAACATACATAGGATTGCACCCTAAATGGCTTAGGACCTGGCTATCTTGTTATAAACCTGTCCACTTATTAAAATCTGCAGGAGGGGCCCTCTGGCAGCGTCCTGTTTGCCAGGCATGTATGAAAAACTGTAATTAGACATAATGCTTGTTTTTTTAGAAAAGCTGTGAAGATACATCTATTTAATTTAGCCTTTTAAATGATGTAGTTGTTTTAATGATTTACTGTTTTTATTCTTGTTTTTTATTGTTTTAAAGTTAAATTGTGCTAAATTGTTGTGCGCTGCCTTTATGGCTTTTTAGCAAATAAGGTGGTATGTAAATGTTAATAATAAATCTATAATAATAAGAGAGGATGTGTGTCTGCTGCCGCAATAGCACCAAGACTGTGAAACCTAGACACCTGAAACTTTGCACGCATATTAAGTTGTATGTATATTAGTGTGCTCTTCGGGATTATTTTGTTTTTAAAATGCATTAGGGCGCAATCCTAGACAGCTCTGGGGGACATAGACTTTTTTTGGTTTCTGGGATTTGAGGTTGGAACCAGGATTCTGATCTTGGAGCCCAGAAACTGCACTCCCCTCCCTGTGCTGTCTCCATGCTCATAAGATGAGTGCTGAGGCAGCAAAAAGGGGGCGGTTCTAGGGGCAGGGAGGGGACATGACCATGAAAGCTCCTTTATGCAGCTTCTTATGCGCCGTGTGGTTTGCCCTGCTCTTGCTCCGAAGCTTCCTGGCTGGACAATCAAAATTGCCTGTGTAGCCAAAAAGTCAGGGCTGCTGGATCACCTCCCTGCTCTGGCAGCCCTGCATTGGATAGTTGTCACCCTCTGAGTTCAGAGGTCCGTGACTATCTCTGTAGGATTGCACCCTCAATTCATTTTAATTAATTTAAATGTGTCTGTGTGGTTGAAGCCTGCAGTAACATGTTCAGTCACTAGGGGCAGACTTCCCTAACCATCACATAGTGTTGCAATTTGAAGCCATGATATATGCCTCTCCCCTCTGCAGTGGGGCAGTTCCACCTCAGGAGCATGGAGTGGGAAGACCCCTTCCTCAGGAGCTATAGGGGTGCACCATAGCAGGGACCATGCCTAGGGTGCCATCAGGCGTGGCTTCACTCAGACCGAGCATGTGCAACTCTGAAATCTGCCTAAGTTTGCTTGCAGTTTTCCCACCTGTATGAAGCCGGGTCCATTCACTAATAAAAAAATAAAATGAATAAAAAATTGAGTTTTAAGGAGGTGGGAGTTATAACAGGAATGTGAAAGTGAAACACTGGCAATATGTATGTCAGACTCAGGGTTCTGAGATTTTCCTTTCCCTAATGACTAGATAAGATTCTTGGCAGGACCAGCCAGAGAACATAAGAACATAAGAAATGCCCTGCTGGATCAGACCAAGGGGCCATCTAGTCCAGCACTCTGTTCACACAGTGGCCAACCAGCAGTCGGACAGGGACCAACAAGGCAGGACACGGTGCAACAGCACCCTCCCACCCATGTTCCCCAGCAACTGGTGCATATAGGCTTACTGCCTTGGATACTGGAGGTAATACATAGCCATTAGGGCTAGTAGCCATTGAGAGCCTTCTCCAGGAATTTATCTAGCCCCCTTTTAAAGCCATCCAAATTGGTGGCCATCACCACCTCTTGTGGTAGTGAATTCCATAATTTAACTATGCGCTGTGTGAAGAACTACCTTTTATTTGTCCTGAATCTCCCACCAATTAGTTTCATGAGATGACCCCAAGTTCTAGTATTTTGAAGCTGTTACTACTTTTGTTGTTAAGGCAAAAGGTATATTTTGTCTAACAGTGCACATCTGCCTTTATCACCTGTAGCCTGCTCTGTTTGTTGCAAGTCATCTTGGTCTCAGCTCCAGGATCTGTGCCGTTTGGAGAAGGTGTGCTGCCCGACCTTGGGCATTACCAGAAAAAACCTCTGTGATTTTGAAGTGGAGTATCTGTGTGACTACAAGAAAGTCCGGGTGAGTTCCTCAGGCTTCCTACAGCATTAGTGTTACTTCCTTTTATACAACTTTTCATTGGCCTCCCCAGCTCTCAGTTGACAGAGGTCACGTACTGAGATTTTTATTAGCTGACATTTCCCTCCTCTTTCTGCTTTCGGTCCATTACTTTTACCCAGGGCTTTGCTTAATCAACTAATCTCCCTTTCTGTGGATAGAGGTTCACAGTTGCCACAGAATCGATGCTTTTAGAAGGCGTTGATGCAGAGTTGCTAAAATCCATGTGGGATTCCTGGGTTCTATTCTTGGTTTCGGTTTTAGTAGGCTGAAGGAGAATGGATTACTGGGAGATATTTTCTGGGGTCTATTTTCTGGTCTGGGAAGGGAATGATCATGTTTCAGTCTGACACTATGCATGGTTACCTTTTATTTAGGATGAGGAATACTACCTGGTGAAGTGGCGGGGATATCCCGATTCAGAGAACACCTGGGAGCCCAGAAAGAACCTGCGCTGTATCAGTATACTCAAACAGTTCCACCAGGACCTAGAGCAGGCATTGATCCGGCGAGGATGCAAGCTCAGAAAGAATATGCGTTTGCTTGACCAAGGCATCTCCAATTACCTAGTGCAGAAGGCCAAACAGCGGCGGGCTTTGAGGCATTGGGAATATGAGCTCAATGCCAAGCGCAACCACAAGGGATGCATTGTGGTAGAGAATGAGGTGGACTTGGATGGGCCTCCCCGGGACTTTGTTTACATTAATGAGTACAAGGTTGGGGAGGGCATCACTCTCAACCAGGTGGCTGTGGGCTGTGAGTGCTCGGACTGTCTGTCGGAAGCAGCTGGGGGTTGCTGTCCCGGCGCCTCCCACCATAAATTTGCCTATAATGAGCTGGGCCAAGTGAAGATCAAGGCTGGCATGCCCGTCTACGAGTGCAATTCTCGCTGCAGCTGTGGGATTGACTGCCCCAACCGAGTGGTGCAGAAAGGCATTCGTTACGACCTCTGTATTTTCCGGACAGACAATGGGCGTGGCTGGGGTGTGCGCACACTGGAGAAGATCCGCAAGAACAGCTTTGTCATGGAATATGTGGGAGAGGTAGGATGAGCAGGTGTGAGGCAGATGTCGAGTTGTGATCCAGGGTGCAGAAGGGAAGAAAAAATACAGCTGGGTTGACCTGCTCCAAACTATAAGACAGGGTTAGACAAACTTGTGCCATCCAGATATTTTGGACTACGACACCCAGCAATCCCTGGCCATATTGGCTGAGTTATTGGAATTGTAGTCCAAAACATCTGGTGGGCACCACATTGCCTACCCCTTGTATAAGAGTGAAGTAGTAATGTCATGTATGTATGTATGTATGTGACATGGGCCAGCAGTGAGGTTCAGGTAGAATTTGACCTCAAGATTCCTGGAAGAGGCAAAGACAGTTGTTAAGGATGTTATAAACATTTAGGCTGCAATTCTATATCTACTTATCTCAATAGGACTTATTTCAAGCAGATATATATAGGACTGCACTTCTTATTTATTTAGTGGATTTGTATCCTGCTTTGCAACCTAAGTCCTCAAAGCGACTCACAGCATTAATGAAATATAATGAATACGTTAAAAGCCGTACACTTAAAAAAACAACAATTAGGATCAATGGAGTTAAACAACGAACATACTGACCAAAGGTAGAATCCAGTGCTGCACTTCCATTAATGTAAAAAGCTGGAGAACCCGTCATGCCTGCAAGTACTATTGGTGCAGCGCTAGAGATAGTTTATGCTAGCGCAATGTTATTTACAGTAGGTTGTAGTGCAGCATTGGAAACAGCCCCACTAATCTCTACAACTTTGTTACTAGTAATTTACAAAACTTGAGACAATATCCTTTCCTCATTTGCTGTGCTCCAACTAAGTTCCAACTCTAATTTTCTAAGTCTCACTAATTCGGATTGACTGTAATGGATGCTAACTGCTTGGAATACTCCTTTTAATCATAAGCAGCTCCTCACCTCCATTATAAAGGGGTAGGCAGTACATATGTACTCAGAAAACAGAGGATTTTGATAGATTCCAGTTAATGTGGGCATAATGAAATAGGCCGGTACATTGCATGAGGCAAGGTCCAGTTAAGATGAAGGAGTCTGAATATAAACCTATATGTTCATATAAGACCAGCTGAGGTGTACATTAATCATGAGCAAGAGGGATATTACTTAAGATACCTGGGTGGGCAGGAACTGATCCATCTGCGGAGATCTGAAACATGACAAAAATTCTCCTGAGAACTTTGTTGTTGGACTAGTAAAAGAATGAAGCTGTGGAATGAAAATACTGTCTAGCCTTATCTTTTGGTTTTGCCCAACAGTTAGAAGCAAGTCCTTTGAATTCCAAGAGCAATACAAATGAAGAAGGGTCCCTGGGCTCCTTGTTAATTTGAGTGGTGCAAGTAGCTGGACAGCTCCAGAAAGAAAGGAAAAGTTATTGTACAGATCTTGCGGACCCGTTTCGCACATCATGACAGCAAATTGTGGGTTAATTAATTCACGATTTGCCATGTCACGTGTCATTTTCGCTGTGTATAAACAACCTCCTTGATCCGAGGTTGCGGAGGTGATATGCAAACCCGGATCACTGGGTTGTTTAGGCTACACAACCCAGTGGTTAGCCCAACAATAAACCCTTCATCGGATGTAAATATTCTCCCTGAAGTCTAAATTGTCTTTCCCCCACTTTGTGTCAGACTATTGCTGATCAGTCCAGAAGTGACTGTATCTCAGTTTAAAGTGAGAGATTTTTTTTTTCTATTGTTGGGTTTATATAGCATTTTTGTGGCAGCCAAAAGACAAGAACATTAAGGAGGATATTTCATTTTGGTCACAGATTATCCTGTTACACACTAGCATAACACACTCTGGACCTATGCATTGGTCAGGGAACTACAGGCTGCTGGTGTGTGTGTATGTGTAATAACAATCTACTATAAGTCACATTGAGGATCATTCAGTTGAAAGGCAGGACTTAGATTTTCTAAATAAACAAATATAAATAAAGAAGTCATAAAAGGACAAATCCTGACTGATATTCTCAGACATGTGTGGAGTAGAAAGAACACAACCTACTTGACACAAGGAGAGATTCACTGCAATGGAGAGATATTTTGGAGCCACCTAATGGACATGTGTGACAAGGAGTGGCTTAGGAGGATCCAGGTTCCACAAAAGGAGAGGTGGCCAACATAAATTCATTTTAATTTATTGTGCAATTATTTTAGTAATCAACTTTCTGTCATCTTGAACTTCAAATATCATTGCAGATTAATATTTCAACAATTTATCTGCCACAATGAGAATGGCTTTAGGACGGTAGGTGGAGAACCTATCTGCTGTGAGAATTTAGGATTGATCGGGCTTTTGAATTAAATTGAACTACGGGACTAAGATAATAGAATAAATAGAGAAGGGCATACAAAGCATGACAGTAGAAGATCATTTGGGGTGGGAGAAATGGGAGCCAGAAGTACAGGGACTTGGAAAGCTAGTTAGCAACAGACGACTAAGAAAAAAAGCAGAAATAGCTTCTTTTCTGTAATGCTCACTGCTTTCTGTGTCTCCTCCAGATCATCACATCAGAGGAAGCTGAACGACGGGGTCAGATCTATGACCGACAGGGTGCTACTTACCTGTTTGACCTGGACTATGTAGAGGATGTATACACAGTGGATGCTGCTTACTATGGCAACATTTCGCACTTTGTCAACCACAGTGTGAGTGCAATAGCCATATCCTCAACATAGCTTTTCATGTAGGGCTTGTCTTACTTGCCTCTCAATTCCTGTGTTTTCTGTTTCCAGTGTAACCCCAACCTACAGGTGTACAATGTCTTCATTGAGAATTTGGATGAGCGGCTGCCACGCATTGCCTTCTTTGCCACTCGGCCTATCCGTGCTGGTGAGGAGCTCACTTTTGACTACAACATGCAAGGTAAGAAGGGGAGTGGTAGAGTAATTTAGGAGGATACTGAGACTTATTGCAGATTAACAAAAGGAGGAGAGCATCCAAGCCAGGTCAGAAAAACGGAGAAATGGGTTCTCACGATGCAAACTTTCAGGCTTCATAAAAATAAATTATTTGCATCCTGAGAATCCGTTTCTTTTTTCTGAATTATTGCAGATTGACACAATGCATTTGGAGGGGCAAGGATCCTATTTTGAACCATTGCAAATTCCAGTTACATTTTCTCTGTGATTTAAAGGGTTGTTGCTACGCGTTATTTATAAGTTGACTTTGGTTTCTTCTCTTCTTTTAAGGTTGTGGTAGCTAGGAGTTAAAGGAGCAGGGAACTGTTACAAGTTTAGCCTGGTGTGCCAATATGTAGCTCTAATGTCTGGTGGGGAGCATTGACTAGGACATGTAATTTGATGCCAGGGTGCTACAAAGTAAGAGCTTCTGACTCCAGTTTTGATTCCCCCGCCTATAAACACCTTAAATAATAATATACAAATCTCGTCAACAGTGGACCCCGTAAATGCAGAAAGCACAAGGATGGACTCTAATTTTGGCCTAGTGGGAGGTCTGGCTGGCTCACCGAAGAAGCGGATGCGAATTGAGTGTAAATGTGGCACAGAGTCCTGCCGGAAATACCTCTTCTAGTTCCTCACCAGTTTTGCTCGGGAAGATGTCTGGTCAGGCTTGAATTGGAAGCCAAGGACAAGTTGGCAGTTGCTGAAGGATTGCAATCAGAGGGTAAGAGTCAGGAACTTACCTGCTTGAAAAGCAAACTACCTGGACTATGAACTGCAACAAGAGCAGTAACCCACATCTCCTGTGCTACCCAGCCCGACTCGGTTGCTTTTCATTGCCAGATTCTTATGGCAGCTGGGGGACTCTTCGGTAGGCAGGAAGGTGGTTTGATGCCAAATTTGCTGCTGAGGAGCTGGCTGAAAAGACCACAGCTTAGAACAGAACTCCCATCTTAAGGCTGTGCATGTCTTATCAAAAACTCAGTTCTAACTTCTTCGTATTTTAAAGGCTTGCTTGCAAGTGCAGCGGGGCAGAGAACACTGGCTAATTTCTTTTCGTCAGTGTGTGGTTTTCTAAGGGATAGAAGTCTTGCATTTTAATAAGAAGCACTTCCTAGCTTCTTTATGGATAGGTGGGAAAACACAGCCATTTGTTGTTGGGTTTCTTTAGTGGATTTGCCTGTACACAGACTGTGTATTACCTCAATGTGCCATATGACTGCTGTCCATCTCTACATATTCATCAAACCTCCACTCAGTGAGGGTGGGACAGAGGCTCATGTAGTCTGTACTTGAAATCGCACTTAATACTCATCATGGAGTCAAGCCCTATGCAAACTGAAAAGCCACACCGCCTCTTTTAACAAGCGTGTTCATTTTTTAAAGGAAATGTTTTTTTAAAATATATTTTTGGAAGTGGGTTGGGGCAAAGAATCTAGCTTCTGGAAACAGCTGTACTTTGGAAGCTGTTATGAAGTTTTTGAATTATGTCTGATAAACTGAATTAGATGGTTGGATTCCATATTTTGTTTGTGACATCTTATATTTTTTTACTTTAAAAACGAAAAACCTCAGCTGACTTCAGTGATGTAACTCTGTGCGGAGAATAGGAATTAGAAGTCACTTTAGTGTTACAAACTTGGCCAAACTTTAGCCAAACAAGTCATACCAGATCTCCAGGTCAAATTTACTTGTGGATTCCTTCAGTAGCCCTTAGAACTACGGAAAAGGGATTTAGTAGTTGTAAGGGGGCATACACTAGATTTGGCACACAGAACTGAGACTTTTAAGATCAGTTAATTGCTTATGGCATCCATTTCTCTTGTAATTGTAGCACATTTCATAAACGTAAGTCTTAACATACGTTGAACTTGAACTACAGATCCCCCCTGGTATTTCCTTGCCCTATGATGAAGTTATTCCTACAAACCTACTTTTGTAGGTAAATTAAAATGGGTTATCTCAGTGTATAGCTCCTCTGACTGGAGAGTTTATGGAGAACAATGGGTGGGTGTGTTAAACAATCTTATTTATAAATGTGCGTGGATCTGTTTACTTTGGGCCAGCGATGATTGATTCCACTGCTTTTGTGGAAAGAATTGTACAACAGCAGAACTTGGCTACTGCCACCAGCCCCTCTTTAGTGGGGTGAGGAGATAGCAGAGGATTGCATTTCCTAAGGATACCATGTATTTATTTATTTTTGGCCAGCTCTGTTTGTACTCGTTGCATGACATGCAGAAATTCAGCTGTCTGAGATTATGGGGGAAACATCACCTGTTGAATTTTTGCCTGCCATGCAACTATTAAAAGCAGAGAACCAGAGTTAGGGAAAGAAAACATGGCATTATTACCAGGCAGCATTCGAAGTATCTGCTTGAACTTCCATAGCGTGAAAGCCAATCTGCCACACGTAATTAAAAGGAAAGTAAGATTAATGGTGTTGAACTCCCCCCCCCCCCCAGCCTTAAAAACTCTGGGAAGAACAGAGTGATAACTCTTCCTACTAGTGTTTTTAGAAGCATGTAGGGCCATAAACTGTTCTCTATAATGGAAGGGGCACAGCAAGATCAAGCCCTTCTTTGAACCCCTTTCACATTGAATAAAAATGATGAAACACGTAGCTCCATCTCCACATGTACCACACACTACTTTCTTTTAAATTCAACACAGGATAAGTCTGAATGCTTATTGTTGCCCCATTTGGTCAATTTCTTTCCTGTTTTTGCAAACTGGAACTCATTTTTATAGGCAGCCCATATGCTGGTCTTGTTCCTCTAGGTCTCAGCCTAGGGCTACAGTAGATTCTTATATAGGTACAGTCTTTTTTTTTATATTGTTACCCAAGTTCACAGAAGATTATGATGTAGCCATTCTTCAAATACAGTATACAGTTTTGGTTGCCACATCTAGAAAAAGGGTATTGTAGAGCTGAAGAAGGTCCAGAAAAGGGCAAATCAAAATGATCAGGGAACTGGCACACCAATCCTGATGAGGAATGGCTATAACATTAGGGCTTTTTAAACTGGGGTGGAAAGATAAGTAAAGGGGGATGTGATTGAGGATTATACAATTATGCATAAGGTGGAGAAATATGGAGACTTTTCTCTCGGCACTAGAATTCAAGGTCATCATCCAGTCAGGCTGATCAGCAGGAGATTGAGGACAGTCAAAAAGGAGTTACTACACCATACACCATATTAACTAATGGAATCCAGTGCCACAAGATGTGGTGACAACTACTCTCTTAAAAGGCAAATGTGGATTATGCAAATTGATGGAGGGTAAGGCTATTCGTGTTGATGGGTATATGCTACCTCCAGGTTCAGAGGAATTCTGCCTCTGAATCCACCATTGCCCCTCAGCATGTCCCCCTTTTAGGCTTCCCAGAGGCATCTGGTTGTGACTGAAAACAGGATACTCCACAAGATAGGGCTTCGGTCTGATCCAACAGGGCTCTTAATACAAACAGCATGGGTTGCTGTATGGACTATGTAGCAATTGTATTCTACTAAAGCAGTACTCCAAAGCTTTCACACACAAAACCCCCCACCACCAACACCTGTCAAAGACATCAATTTATTTTTTAAGTTAGGGCTAAGGCAAGTTGCAGTTATGATTCATAGGAATGCAGCTATATTATCTGTTAGAAGAGTATCCAGAGTGTGCGACCTTTGCTTAAATATACCTGTGATTGTGGGAGGCTTTTGTTTGAAGTTCCCATATTACTTTAAATTCTGTCCCTTTTACAGATTAATCCAAATTGTTCATCCTCTACCTAATGTAAATATTACTCTTTAAGAGCTGGAACGAATGCGTTACATGTTGCAAGCATTACGCGGCCACTATTAGCACCCATTTTCTTAATCCTCTCATCTGTACACTCACAGATCTCTTAACCCTACACTGGGCTGTGCAGTTCGTTTGATGAAAAGATATGGCTGGCTTGCACTTCCATGGATATGGTTCCTTTAGCTCAGCTCATGCTTCTTCATAAGGTGACCTTATAGTACTGTTGAGGAACTTTGAAGCATCCACAGTCAGCTCTTATCTTCCAGGTACCTGCCTGGAAAACCTATTTGGCCAAATTCCAGTGACAGTGAATTTAGAAATATTTTCTCCTATTCCACAGAAAAAAAGAACAAAGTCAAGGTGAAAAAAACAACTATCACAGCCACAATACAGAAGAGTTTCAATACAACTAGCCTCCTTCCCTATTACAATGCCATTCATGCTGTGGAAGATAAGTGACGAAAAGCAACTGCATTAGGTAGCTGCAAACATTCCATTTAAGCAGACACCACTTCATTTGCCTGTAGAGCTTGGCTTTGAGGAGCACTTGGTTTTGCATACAGCTGTCAGGAATATTCCAGCCAGAGTTCTTGTAAATTCCAAAGATGCTGCTAGTAGGGTTTGAAGCAGTCAGTGTTGATGTGGGATCAAATCCTCTGTTTACCACTTGCAGATTCCACTCTGCCCCAGGACTGGGAAGACATTTAGTCGCTGGATGTTGCTCCTGAGAAATATACCAGAACTAAGAGCCCATTATAGAGATAAGCAACTCGTATGCTCTCTTGTTGAAGGGGAGTCTGTGCACAAAGTTAAGTTCAGAAGTCCAACACACAGACTAATAATGGAGGCTGATCCTTCGAAGTAGATGGCTTAGTCTGGCGTTTGATAGAGGCAAAAAAGAGGGTGTCGCTTTCTGGTGCTTGATGCCCTTGGGGTGATCTAACACTGAGCATGGTGTTTTCACTCATGCTGTGTAAAATATTACTGGCCATAGAGTTTCCTAGCAAAGCAGTTTTGCATCAGCAAGGCGCTGGCCACTGCTTAATGGAGTTCAGAGCACTCAATTCCATGCCCATGAGTCAGAAAAGAACGCCTGAAGTTCCGCATCCTATTCTGCTAATTAACCAGCCTTGGCAGAGAGGCCATGTAGAATGCTCACTACCTTCCTTTTCAACAGACATTGCTAGCAGCTGTTACCAACAGGAGACAACTGGACATTGAACACCATAAGCCACAACAGAAGAAAACAAAACTTTTCATAGGATACCCAGGAGCCTTTGTCTGCTGTACAAAACCCTGCTAACTGAACAGCAGGAGAGCAATGGGTTGCTAATACACTGTTAGAGGTATGCTCGGGACTTTCTTAGCTGCAGAAGATGTAAAACTACCAGCAAGAGGAGGAAAAATGGGCCCTTTTAGTCCTCTTTTAGGGTTCCTGACTTCCACCTTAGCTGTCTCCTGCAACCACAATTTACAAAGTATTTCCCCCCACTTATCAGGGGACGGAATGCTACTTCTGTTCCCTCTTCCAGACAATCACCATGCCTTTGGCGTCACTGGATGCCAATAGGCTCTCATCACAGTTAAAGCTGACATCCAACACAGCAGCACTGTGACCCTGCAGTTTGTTAACGATTGCCTTGGTGGCACGCTCCACATCAAAGAAGTAGACACACATATCCTCACTGCCGGTCACTGAAATGCAGAAAGAGGAGTTATTAGAGGGGTGGGGGGCAAGGGGTTCCCTAACTATAAACCCTTTATAAATTAGGGGACTCCGATTCGATTCTAACCCTGCAGGATTTATGCGCCATTCACATTGGCAGCCGCATGAAGTGAGGCAACCTCAGGCGCGGAATTGGCAACCCACAAGAAATCCCAGGGGAGAAATGGCTGCCCTGCATCCACTCTGCAGCGAGTGTGGTCCCATGAGCATCATACCAACACAAGCTCCCTGACGGAAGGACATGAGGGGACAGAAGATGCTGCGGACAGGATGCGAGCTCTGCTGTATCTGGAAACTTCTCTTAAGCTGGAGTGTTCCTTCATTGTCCACCACCCTGTCAGGAAAAGTATCAGATATTGGATTAATGGACTAATCACATTCCGCCCTCTAATAGGGAGCTCATTTGTACTCTGCCTATATGTGTAGAGCAGCCGTCTAACATGGCAGTGCCATGTAAAGCCCCATACCTATAGAGCAGCAGCTTGTTAATGCATGCATTGATGAGGAGGGAGGGGTCCCGTGCCTCTCTGCTGATCCAGGAGCGGGCCGAAATACTTGTGATCGAGCTGCCCTCATTAACTACCAGCCGCTTGGCCTTGGTCAGTTTTCCTGCAGGAGGGATGGGAAGCAGAGGGCTGTGACTGAGCCAAACTGGATCATAGCAAATCTCTGTCCCTGCCAGGTGCCCCGTTCCATCCCAGGCTCACCTGTTGCCATGTCAAAGAGGAAAGAAAATATGCTGCCTTTGTCATCGCCTGCCCAGAGGATACGGCCAGGAGAATCAAAGGAGAGCGACAGCACTCGGCCGGTTAACTTGCTTGAGCCGCCCTTCACTTTCTTCCCTGTTGAGATGTTCACCACGTGGAGGTTGTGCTTTCCATTCCCCACCTCATGGACAGATAAAGGTATCAGTTTCGTACTACTCTACAGAGCAAAATACAGTACATGAGCGACGCACATCCGCTCCTCCTGTCCCAATCTCTTATTCCATTTGCCCCACATAGAGTCTCTTCCCCTGCTCAGCACCACCTTGCTTCACTAAGGAGCGCAAACATCTAGAGGGGGCAAGTTTAATGCTTGTACCTATGTTAACTCCTTTGTCTTGCGACCAGCGACCCTTCTTCCCACCTCTCTAAAAGCAGGGAGTACCAGTGGTACCAACCCTAAACCCCATTCTTTTTTACTTCACCAGTTCATTCTTTTCCTGCCTCAATGCAAAGGGCAGGGGGGAGAAACCCCCATCCTATGCATGTCCTCTGGAGGGGAAAAGGCCCAACGTCTCAGTTTGCCTGGTGGGCAAGGGGGACCCCATATCCCAGACACTACCCCTCACTCACCACTGTGAGATTATTGTTCATCGGCTGGAAAGTGCAGCAGAGCAGTTCAGAAGCGTCTGGATCTGGAATCTCCCGGATGCATTTGCCATCCTCGGTCGCCCAAATGCGCATGGTGGCATCAAGTGAGGTGGAAACGATGATGTCATTGGAGAGGGACCACGCAAAGTCAGACACGCCACGGCTGTGCCCCTTCAGCACCCGCAGCACCACGGGAGGAGTGGGCACTAACTGGCACACTGAGATGGTGCCGTCCAGCGAGCAGCAGGCCAGGAGGTGCTTGTCATCATTGGCAAACTGAACCTTGGGCACTGGAGAGGAAGAGGGGGGAGATGGTGGTTAGTTGGATGTTGAGAGCATGTGCAAGAACAGCCCCCCCACCCACCCACTGACCCACCCACCCAAAGCCTGAAGGTCTTAAAAGATTCTTAATTATTTTTCCACGCTCCAGCTATAGACATCCCCATGCCGGGCACCACTCAGATAGCATGATTCCCTTCCTGCTTCAACACAATTACCCAGCTCTCTCTAAGGGGTATTTTGAGTGGTGCTTTGGGGGGGAAGGGAAGCATTGCGTTAGGCTACGGAGCCGTATTCGATAGCGCTTACGCATGCTTACTAGCAAAAGCACTGGCTGCAAGGCATAAAAGCTTTCCCAAGCTTGGACTTCCCCTTGCTCTCACTCTCACCCAAAGTGGGAAGGAACAATCATCTCTCTTGGGCATCACCTAGCATGCATCTTTCACTGCAAAAACTGATCTTCATGTCACTCCAGTTCATATTCTGCATGCCACTAATGTGACATCCAAACAGAGGCGACATTTCACAGCCAGCCCACAATGCCGTTGCTACTGAATTCCTGCACTACTCACCAGCCTCATCCACATGCTGGTCAAAGATATGGTACATGCCGGCAAAAGCGTAGTTCTCACTTAGAGTAGTATCCCCGGCCATGGCACGGCTGGCTTCTGCCACTGAAGTGGGGACAACGCTGCCTGGGGATCTAAAGGAAAACACAAGATGCTACGGTAAGATGAGGATACGCCATGAACTACGTTTCCATGGGGGTGGAGGTGGCCAGGTTGTAAGCGGAAAAACTTCGTTCTGACCATCCCACCTGTACTGGAGTCAGAACAGTATCCAGGGTTCTTGACTGCCACCAGCCCTTTCTGATCAAAACTTGCAAGCACAGTCATTAGCATGCATCAAATGAGCAGGCTGAGACGAGATGGACTGAGACGCCATGCCCACTTTTATCCCCAGATCAAGCCTCAGTCGTTCTTATACCTATCATCATAAACAGCTCGGTTCATTTGAGCCTGCAGCTGGTAGGAGCCTCGGCTGACGGAGCGGCGGTGGCCACGGGCACCCAGTGCTCTTGGGTCGTCATCAAAATCCTACAGCACAACACATAACAGTCACATTTTAAGGCAGCAAGGGAAGATCAAGGCAAAGCACGTCTCCAAAGTCAGGGATTCAGCAGAGAAAGCTTTGGCACAATTGGAAAGCAGCAAAAACACCCAACAGCAGAGAGCTGCTGTAGGAAGCTTCAGATCTGTAACCTAGCATTCTGTTTCCTCTATTTTTATTGTCCATTTCCTAGTCCTCATGACTGGAAATGTATGGGCAGTTTCTAATACAGGCTCTGAAACTACCTGGTTTCCAACCTTTCCAATAGCTATTATGCCCTAGGCTTCTTCTGCCTTTTCCCCTTGTCATCCCAAGTCTCATCCCAAAGAAATAGTTCCAAATTCTTTGACAACCTGAATCTTGAAAACCTGTACGCAAAGCTATTTAATTTGCATATGTCTATTGCATATAGATAGTTTACCTAGGGAGTAGAGTACACATGGCCCTTATCATGGCAAAGGATGCTGTGCTGCACGGAGTGGGAGTGCATATAGTCCCGTGTTGCAAGTAATGGTGCGCTTAAATAGGGATCATTCTCTCCTCACACCAATGTCGACCTCAGCATTTCAGCATAGCATCTACAGGCCTCCTCCCCCACTGAGTTCTGCATAAGCTTCACTTAAATACAGCGTACTCTCCATCAGAATGCCCCGGGCTGGTATCACTCTGGTTCCATGGCTGCCCTTAGACACATGAGCCTTGGTTACCTCCATGCGGTCGAGGGTGGTGCGACTGCTTCGGACAATACTGTTGCTGTAGGCACGAAAGCTGCTCTGTTCTGAGAGGGGGCCGTAGCGCTGGGCCAGGAGCTGGCTGCGCAGCCGCAGGTACTGCTTGCGAAACGCGGGGTCGTAGCCGGCCTTGGCGTTGTCCCGCAGCAGCTGGCTGCGCCGGCGGATGTACTGCGTGCGGAATTGTGGGAAGTTTGGAGTGCGGTATGCGTTGTACCTGCAAGAGGGGGTTGGTGCATCAGCTGCTTGAAGCCTGAGCCGACGGGGTCCTTGCTGAGCCCAGCCCACTACCCTTGCTCTTTAGCATCATGCTGGGTTAGCACCAACTGAGGGGAGAGAATCTCCTGCAAGATTCCCTGCAGCACAGTGTCCTGTATTACCATGCGGGGATCAATACTCAGCTGGCAGCGCTGCAGCGGCATGTCAATGTGTGTTTGAGGCCGCTGAGTGAAAAACATTCAAAAATTTGGAATAAAATTATTTCAGCACTATGTCACATATTGAGAAACCCACCCCAGCACCTCACATAGCTCAAAGTTAGCAATCTTTTGCTCCTAAAGTAAAGATGGCTAAAGAGCTTCCTTTCCCATATTTCAGGATATGTCTAATTCCTGCACCGATTGAGAGTAAAATCCCAAAGAATGACTGATTCCTTTTCAGAAGCTATCAAGCATAAATGTGAAATGGTGTTCACAATCATGTGCCTGTATTGATCCAAACTTGGATCTTGCGTTCTCATGCAAAATATCCACCTCCCTGAACAACTAAACTAGGATCAAGCTGGCCTCTTCCCAGCAGCGAGGAACTGTGCCCAAGCCAACTGTGGGCCCTGCCCCATGAAACTTACCGTGCATCTACAGCCAACACCTGCTGCCACACTGCTGCCATGCCCCACACTGCCACTGGCTGCTCAGGAGAGCTTGTAAGCGGGCGCCTGCAATCAGTTACAGAGAAATTAGTGTCGGCGATGTGTGCGGAAAGGGGCACAATGTGATGCTCCATTCATCAGCATGCACCTCCCAGGCCAAAGGTGGCCATGACAAAAGTATTTTATTAAGAACATAAGAAGAGCCCTGATGGATCAGAACGTGGGCCCATCTAGCCCAGCATTCTATTCACACAGTGGCTGACCAGAGGGTTGTCTATATGTGGGGAAAGCCCTGAGGTAGCTGTGGAGCTGCGCTGCGCCGGTTAGATGATGCAGGCACAACTTCGCAGCAACTGCAGGGCTTTCTCACGATGCTGCGGTTTGAAAAAGTTGGGATTTGCCCAACTTTTTCAATCAGAGCAACACCAATACAGCGCTTCTGCCATTGCTCCAGGGCCAATCTGTGGGCGGTGCCTGGTAGAAGGCGATCGACGATTGGTCACCTTCCACCGGGAAGAGGGCAGGGGTGGCTCCAGTACCTGGATGGCCACCCAGAAACCCCACACTCCCTCCTTGGCATTGGGGATTACCCAACACCGCCCTGGGAGAGGGAAAGTGTGGGGTTTGAGAGGGAGGTGATGCCAACCCGGTGCCATGAAGACAGCCCCCAGATGCCTCTGGGAAACCCACAAGTAGGATATAAGTGCAACAGCACCCTCCTGCTGGTGTTCCCCAACAACTGGCATACATATTCAAGATGACTTAGCTGTTCATTTTACTAGATTGAGCAGAGACAACGTGGAAAGAAAGAAAATTGTGAACCCTCACACCTATCCCACAGCAAATGAGAAAAGGCTCCGTGACAATGGTTCTAACAAAGTGATGGGGAACCAATTCAAACAGATAACAGGATCTGCCAATTATCTGCAGAGTAAGGGAGACTATTGATTGTGTGTCCTGTATTTGAAGCATTGCATACTCCATGAGTCTGCTTTTCTGGAAAGAAAGAAGGATTAGGATTTCACACTGAGTAGCCAGCCCTCCACATACTGGCAATGACAGACCAGCAAATCTGCAGCACTTCAACAGAGATAGCAAACTGTCAATCCATGAATAGTTTCAGGCCTGCAACATTACTCTGTCTGCACCCCCATCCCAGATCTATTCTTGGCAGCTCTACCCAGGGAGGATTATACCCCCACCAGCAACATGCAGCAGCTTGGCAAAAGAGGGATCCAGCCCCCAAGTTTAGGAAGTTGGCCATGGCTATATTAGAGCATCTATATGAAATATCAGCAACTTGTGATCTCCAAGCCAAATCCAGCCCTCTGCAGGCTACCCTCTGGTCTCCAGTACTCCTTCCCTCACCCATTTCTCCCCCCCCCTCCAAAAAAAGAAAGAAGAGAGGGATATGGATGAGGAACATCTGTGGCAATGGGACTTTGCAGCCGATTACTTTTGCTGGGTAGAGACCTTCCCCAAAGGGGCCCAAATCATTGATCAGGGATCTACTGTACCAAAAGAAGGGGAGGGCAGAAAGGGTTGGTGCTGTGTGGCCTGATAGAAGGATGAGCAGCAATGCTATAGGCTGACTTGGGGAGCGGGGAATGGAGTAATCCCGTGGGGATTTTATGGGATAAGAATCCATGATGGCGATCCTATTACAGGGGAGAGGGAGAGAAAGAGGAGTGAGGCTTTGCATGCGAGGCTGGGATGGCAGTGGCCTGTTTCTATGGTGATGGGGAGAAGGGGGAAGAGAAGACAGACACGGGATGTGGCTGTGGGCTTATTATGGGTCGGGGAAGGCGGGGGGGGGGGGCGCGAGGTGCCCGAAGGCAGAGAGTGGACCTAACCGCAGGGTCTCTATGGTGACACTCATTTGTCAAAGGAGAAGCCACGATGGCAGGAAGAGGGATGGAGGTGTGGCAATGCCGGCTGGTTTCCATGGTGACAAGGGCCGGGAGGGGGCATTATGGGATGGCAGCGGGAGTCTGGACAGATTTGTACCCGTGAAGCTTGGGTTCAAGAGGGCTTGGGCTGGGGCGGTACCTGCAGCGGCTCCCGGTTTCTCAGCCCCTGCGATGGCCGGCGGCGGCAGCAGCAGCAGCAGCAGCAGCAGCAGCGGAAGAAAAGGAGGAAAAAAGGCGGAGGAAGATCGGAGGTGGAGCCCCGTCAGCTCCAGCCCAGCCGCCGCCGCCGCGCATGCGGATCTCCGGCCTCTCCTCCTCCGCCGGCATCTCCACACACAAAACACCCCCGTCAGGACCCAGCCAGCCCGTTGCAAAGCCGCGAAGGAGACGCTTTCGGGTTGCGTGAATTGGCTTCAGTCCCGGTGGCCTTTTATTTTCCAATGCAAGGCTCAACCGTGGTTGATAAAAAAGAGTGCTCTAAGCAGGTGCAGAGTGCATTTCCCTCCCGATGAAGGATTAAGGCGAAGGATTTAGAGTGCAATCCTATCCATGTTTACACCGGGAAAAAAAATCCCACAATTCCCACCATTCCCCAGCAGAAGACGTTGCGAGCTGTGGGACTGAGAGTTGTATGACTCCCCCCCCCCCCCCCGTCTAAACATGCATAGGATTGCGGCCTTAAAATCATTAGGTGCGGTTTCTAAATAGACGTGAAACCCGGCATTTCTCCCCCATCCCTCTTTTCTGCGTTGCTCTCCTTGTTACTCATTATTCTCCTTCACTCTCCTTGTATTCCTTATTACTTCCGCTTGTCAGTGGTTAATCTAAAAGAGGCTTAAAACAGCCTCGATGCAACGCATTAGGGCGCAATCCTAATGGATGTTTTAAACAAAGAGATCCTACAATTCCCGGCATGCCTCAGCTAGCCGGGCGTGCTGGGAGTTGTAGGATTTCCTTTTCTGTCAAAACATGAATAGGATTGATTGCACCTTTATTTCGAAAGCCCTGTGCCCTAACCTTTCCATAAATGAGGGGGGAGGGGAAGATTGTGACAATTTTACTTATCTGATGGCAGAAAGTCTCTTTGTACATTTATTTATTTAGTTTCTATCCAGCCTTTCCGCCCAAAAATGGCACTCAAGCTGGCCAACAATAAAATGCAAATTAAAACCAAAATCTTAATTCAGACATAGCTTAAAAACAAATACGTACATTTTTTTAAAATAAATAAATTAAATAGCACCAACAATGAAAAACTCCTTCCGCAACTAATCAAAGGGCTGCCTGAATAAAAATGTCTTTGCTGGCTGGCGAAAGAGCAGCATTGAGGGGATTTCAGAGCCCAGAGCAAACACTGAGAAGGCCCTCTCTTGCACACCCATAAACATGCCTCTGATGGCAGCAGGACCAACACAAGGGCTTCCCCCGAAGATCTTAAAACCTGGACTGGCTCATATGGGAAAAGCTCACCAGCCCTGTCCCTGGAGACTCATCCTCCATCAACTGTTACGACCCACCAGCCATTCCAGCAGGCTGAGTTGAGGGAGATGAAACAGAGAGGAAGGCCATTCCACCAGGCCTGCTGGAAGAATTAATTTCCCCTCTCTTCCCTCCCCATTCCATTTCCCTTGTGTGTCATGTCTTTTTAGATTGTAAGCCTATGGGGCAAGGACAGTCTTGTTTAAGTTATTATATGTAAGCCGTCCTGGGAGCCTTTTTGACTGAGGAGCAGAATAAATATACTTCAGATAAATAGTGTAATAACAATAACCAGCACTTTTGTGTTGTGCCCAGGAACAAACCAGTACAGAACAGGTAAACCTGTGTGTGTGTGTGCATGTATATGTGTGTATGAGAGAGGTGGGGGAGTGAGTGGGCATATGGATAAATGGAGGGCCAGGTCCACCCATGTGCCCCCCTGATCAAACACCCCAGGAATGCAACCCCAGGGGTAAAAAGGTTATTTACTCCTGCACATGGCTGCTGGGAGGGATGCAACTAGGGCAATTTGTTGTGGCCCTCCACAAAGCAAGAGGTTATATATCCCAGCTTCTGACTGCGTTATTGGCCCCTGCTGTGGCTCTACTCCATGGCACACCAGAGTCCCACAAATGCATGGGGCATTGTGGGAAGCAGCAGGAGGACACCCAATATCACATCTGCCCCAGGCCCTATATAATCTCTGGGAGGCCCCACCCCTACATAAAAGGCTCTCTAGGACAACCTGGTGCAAAGGAAGAGTGAACTTTTGTACTAATGGGGTAGAAGAGGAAATTTTGGCAAATGCTGCTTTTGTTACCATGACATGACAAGCTACACTTGCCAGAGTTTGCTTTTCACCCCACTGTTAAAGTTCCAGGAACACTGCCCACCCTTTCATTTGTCATCTTCCTATATACTGAATAAGAATTCTGCCTCACTCCCTGGCCTACAGCAGGAGAACCAAGAGGCTGGAGTGGAAACCAGTTGTTCTGGATTCATTTTCTAGTTAAAGTGTATGTGTTTAAACAGGGAGACAGAATGCCAGCAGTCATAATCTGCAAGCTACCTATGCAAAGTTTTGCAATCGCCCACTCAGAGGCAACACAACAGGGAAACTCAAGGATCAAAGCAAGGAAACTTACTGGAATCTCCTCCAGCCTTCACTGTCCCAACTGCATCCACCCAGAGAATTTCTCTTCTGCCTTTCAGGTGTCCAAGCCATGACTGGCCCAGATACACCACTCCAGGTAAGCCAGCTACACCTGCTAGGCTGCAATGTGAGCTTTTATAAAGAGAGGGTGGAGCTGATTTGGAAACCTGTTGATGATAAGGAACAGGCCCAACCCCATTCCTACTTTTGTGTGTTTAATTCCTGGAAAGCCTGGTACAAGACCAGTGCCTTGAACTCCTATGGGCCACATGAGATGTGTAAGTGACCTGTACACATGCCCATTTCCCCCCACAGAAGTTTTTCTAAGAAGTGTGCATAAGAACTGCAGCCATAGCATACAAAACTGCAGAGCCATAGTTTATGGCACATTTATATCCCCAAACAGAATTCATTTGCTAGAAAAATAAGACAAGAGATGTGTGCGTTTAACTCTAGCTCAACACACAGAAATTAAGAAAGTGAAGCTTTTTCTGGCATAGAAATAGTGTGAAAAGCTTCACCTAGGTTAAGTTCCAGAGGGTTAGCTGTGTTTACTGCAGCAACAACAACGGGTCTCACAGCATCTTAAAAATGAACACATTTATTCTGGCATAAGCTTTGAAGTGGGCACATAGTGCCACAAGACTGTTTGTATGTAGATGAATCGACATGAGACTGCTTTTAAAAAGCAGAAGAGCAGAGTCAGTAAAAACAAAAAAGTGATAACCTTAGGGTTGCAATCCTATGCATTTCCTTGGGAATTGCACTCCCTAATCTCTGTGGGAGTTCCTTCTCACTGGATTGCCATAGGATTAGCTAAGCACTAGCTAGAATATTTATTTACGAGTATTGATAAACTGCTCATATCTAAAGATTTTAAAGTGGTGCACACAAATCCTAGAAACATAAAAATCAATGCATAGGATATATCGTATCTGGTTAAGATGTAGGTTACACAAAGGCTTACATAAACAGATGGGTCTCCAACATGCACCTACAAAGAAAAATGTTGCTGCATGTCTAATGGCAGGGGGAAGATTATTCCGCAAAGTGAGCGGCACCACGTTAAATGCCCTGCTCCAAACGATTGCAGAGCAGACCTCAGAGATAATGTAGCACCACCAAGTTCACAGGGTCAGAATAACACGTGAGGCGATGCCAGCCTCTTGCTTAAGACCAGGCTGTATAAATGAAGGTCTGAATCTTGCTGACCAAGAGAACTGCCCCGTTTCCTTGCAAAGAAAGTTGCCAACTGGCGGGGCATCACATAGACTTGGGGCTCCCCCACCTCATTCTGCCCCTCCGAAGCACGGTACTTTGGCATTCAAATGGAGGCCGGAAGCGAGAGATATAGGCAATCTCTTTCTATCGGTATACTCCTGTTCTACGTTTTAAAGAAACGGAAATGGCAAAAGTCCCTCTTTAGGTGCGGCGCATTTGTTGTTGATGTAACAGTGGAGGATGGTGGCTCCGATTTCGGTGGGGCTGTGAATCCATTTTGGGTTTCAGTCAAAACCAGCCAGAACTCTAAAGGAGCTGTCTCAGGTGGTGGACCCTAACCCCAAAACAGGTTAAACACCTTGGACAGCTCCTTTAGGGTTCTGGTCGGTTCTGACTAAAATCCAGAATGGATTCACAGTCCCACCAAAATCCGACACCCCTCTTCTTCCTCTTCCTCCTCTTCCTCCCTTCCTCCCCCCTGCTCCAGCGGTTACTGGTGTTTTTGCAACTCTTTATCTTCCTGCGAATCTCACTCCGTCTTCTTCCGACCTTCTCAAGATGGAGGAAAGCGTTCCTTCTGTCCAATCGTTCCCTGCCTCCAAACTGTTGGGCGGGGGCTGTCTGGCTTTCCGAACATCGATTGGTGCGCTGGGCGGACTGGGCGGGGAGAAATGCCGATTGAATGAAAGGGCGGGAGAAACCTCAAAGAAACGAGCGGGCCGTCTGCGTGTGTCGGAGTTAGGTAGAAGATGGCGGCGGCGGCGGCTGTAGAGTGAGTGTGGTTAGCTGTTTCGTAGGATAAGACAGTAGCCCCCTCTCCCCCGAGAAATAATGATATCTCTCCAATAGGTAGAAAAGTGGGTCCCTATAGGCACAGGAGAGCGTTACGTGTGTGCTGGTTTTCTCTTACTATGGGGCAATAGTAAATCATAGGAAACCTGGAGAGTGTCCCAGGTGAACCGACTGAGAGTGTCGTCAAGACGTCTTGCCAATGTGGAGGGTCTCCATGGCGGATGAGTCATGTAGAAACGGCTCCTGCGAAGTATGGCGTTTTGAAAACTTGCTATTCTAGTTTCAAATTTTGGTTGCTTCTGTGCCCCTCAGGCTCCTGGCTCTGCTGAAGGATGTGCTAACCTCTGAGGGCCAAGCTAAAGATGGCGTAGAGGCTGTGTTACCGGCTCAAGTTTTGGCTGAGCATGCAGTGGTGAGTGGTAACCCCCTTTTGAGTCCTAGCTGGCTGCAGTTCTGGCTGAATCAAAGTGCTGGGAATCCCTTGTGCCTCAGGGGTGCTGGCTCCAATCCCCCTTTTGGTGTGTGCTTTCCAGAACACCAGGAAGACTCATAAGTTGATGTACACTCAGCTGCAAGTGGTGAAGTTCCTTCTGGATTTCCTTGATTCTGCCCCTTGCATCAAAGATGCCTCCGACGCTGCTGTTCGTGAGTATCAGTGCTGGGCAAGTCACAGGTGGCTGTATTATCAAACAGGTGGAGGTGTTGAGGCCACACACTTGGATTCAAAAGCTCTGCTTGGGCTAGCTTAACTTTTGTTGGCTTCTCTCACCACTCCATTTATGAATGTTTACTCATGAAAAAGTCCCATTGAATTCAGTGGGACTTAAAGTTGTAGCACTGGTTGCCTTCTCGGCCTAGGCAACCTTATTTATACCATTTCCAGAGCCAAAATGGAAGAACTAGGAAAAGGGGGTTTAAAACTGCCTAGCAAGTACTCTGTGATGCCATTCAAAGAGTGCTGCAGTTTCCTATGTGAGCCTATTCTTCAACCTCCAGCTGGTGGGTGTAATGGAGTGGGCAACTGGTGGCCCTACAGATGTTATTGGACTGCTGGCTGCCATCATGCCTCTCCATTGGCTGCGCTGTCTAGGGCTGATGGGAGTGGCAGTCCAACAACATCTGGAGGGCCATATGTTCCCCACTCCTGGGTTAAATGAACACCAGGCTTGCTTCCTGGATAGTTTCTTTTATTGAGAACTCACTGTAATGTGGTTTGGAAACTACTGCTTCTTTTTGATAGTTTGGGAAATTTTGTTTGTGGCTGGAGCAGGCACTCCTGCTTCTGGCTCAAAGATGAATCTGAGTTTCTGGCTTTCCTCACTGGGTATCTTCCTTGCAGGGAAGGAGATGGCAGAAGCAAAACAGCAATGGAAGGCTCTCAAAGCGGATTACCAGCAACAGGTGGAGGCTATCAAGGGGGCTGTGCCACAGGTATCGGCCAAACTGGAGGAGGCACGGAACCAGGGGCGGCTCTTGGAGGATGCTCTGCAGCGCTACCAAGCCAAGGTTGTTTCCTGACTTGGGGTGGTGATGATGGGGAGTTGGGTTTGAGATGTCTCATATTTATGGATCTAACACATGCTGGAATCTAAGATATCAAAATGCTTTAATATTTAAGCACGGTGTACTTCTACCCTGATCTTTGATTTATAACAGGAGTGGGTGGCCCTCCAGATGTTTTGACTTACGACTCACATCAGTCCTAGCCAGCATAGCCAAAGAAGGAGGAGTTGAAGGCCAAAACATCTGGGTGGCCACAAGTTGCCTACCTCTTTTTTTTTTTTAGATGAATATTTAGAGTGGCTTGCAAAAGAAACCGATATACATTATTTAAAACCACACATGAATACAATCATTAAAAGCAGCAGTCCTTAAAATCGTTAGAAACAGTAGCAGAACTAAAGATGAAAGGCTTGCCTAAGTAAAATGCTTTGTTTCCATCTAAGGCTGTGATTCTTTATGCCCGTTTGCTTGAGTGTAAGCCCTGTTAAACTTACTTCTGAGTAGTCACATATAGGATTGTGCTGTAAAAGACAATAAGGAGGGAGCCAGGTGAATCTCCGCAGGGAAGGTACTCTAAAACCTTGGCACCACAACCGAGAAGGCCCTGTCTCTTGCACTTCCTCTCTTAGCTGCTTGTAATAATGGCACACAGGGCAGGGCTTCAGAGGCAGATCATAAAACCGGAACAAGATGATACAGGAGCTCTCTGTCTCTGAGGTAACCAAGTCTTAGTTCAGGACTTTAGAAAAGGCCAAGACTGGTGCTTTAAATATTTTAAGCATGTCTCTAAACAATAATGTTCAAAGTGATGACACTGCACTCTATATTTCGGCTCCCTGCACTACTGCTTCTTTCCAATCCTGCATGCAACTCACCCTGTGCCACTTCCCCTGCTCCCCCAACCTGCACACAACCCTCCTACATGTTCTCCCCTTTTTGCCACTCTCCCGAAATAGGCCTGCAGCTATCAAAGGCAGGCATCCCCTTGTTTACCTTTTCAAGACCTCATTGGCATTGTCACCCACATTTTGGACTTCTTGAGCTATGGCTGTTCTATAGGCCTCCTACAATGAGACATGCAGAACGGTTTGTGTCCTACCCATTTGGACGGAAACATCTGTAGTATAAGTTTAACTCTAAAGCAATTACAGTCATGGGGAGAGCGACCCTATTGCTCTGAGACCGTGTCTGGGGCTCTATAGGGAGCTGGGGTCACCTCCATACCTGTAAACAGCTACGAGTGTGAAGGAGGAGATCTGATTGTGGATCTTCCCTCCCAGCCACCACAGAAATCTCTTAAAAGGCTGCAACCTCGTAAGAGAAGTCGGAGAGGGAGAAAAGGGGTGTGTGCTGGTGGGCAGAGAGGGGAGGAGCAAAGAGAGGCTGTGATACGCAGTATAATACCTTGGGGTTCTGTAATGAGGATGGGGAGGGGCTGCTTGGCAATCATTCAAGAGTCAAATAAATATATAAATATTTACTTAGCATTAAAATTTTCCAAGAGGAACAATAAATGAATCACAAATATAACTATATGTGCCAAATACAAGCAGCTCCAACCCTAAACTGCCGTTCATTACAAATGCAGTGGCAGCTGCTTTCCCAGTCCCTTGGGCTGCTGTTGCTGGCCTCTCTGAGTATGGCTGAGGGCTGCTCTTTCTGCCTCTCTCTTTCTTGTCTTCGCCGCCCTGCTTCTTCCCCGTATTTTTCTGCCCAGTGACTCTGCTTCACCCCGCTGCCTTCTCTCGCCTTTCCCTTGGGGCAGCTCTTCCCTCTGTGGCCTTCTCTGCTTCCCCCTTCCCCTGTTCCTCTCCCCCCTGCTCCTCTACCTGCCCAGCTCCAACAACCTTTTCAAAACTTGCATCCTTCTCTTTCCTTTCCATTCCTCCCATTTCTCAGAGTTCGCCATCCAAGCCCTTTAGGAGCAGGTATGGCATGTGTCTTCCCCCTCAGAAGCAGGAAGCTAGTCCATGTAGATGCTGTTAATTGGACTACAAGTAACCTCTGTTGATAGGTTTAAGCTCAAGCAGCCCTTCCAAGGCCAAAGTACTAAATGGAGGAGGTGGGGGGGAACATACCTTTCCTTTGTTCACATGTCCCATCAGGAGAAATGCGTGGGTTAAATCCAACGTCATGCTAGCGGACATCTGCTAGTGTGACAGGACTTCCTCCCTCCTCCCCTGCATCCCTTCATGACACCAGAAGATCTGCTCTGGAGACTTTCCAAACCACATGGGAGACTACAGGGGTGGGGAGGGAGGTAGAATCACTCCTCTCCGGTTCTGCTGAGGGCAGTGCTTCCATCAGTGGAATGGCGCTGTTGGATACGACCCCATATCTGTAATTCCATTGAAACAGTTCATGGATTTGGGTAGGCTTTGATTTTGCCCTCGCTGTGTTGCTACAGCTGGACATACTTCAGTTTTGTATTTCCTTTGTAGAAACGGGAGATGGAGGAGAAGGCGAGGAATGCCCAGAACAGGTGTCTGAAGGAACAGGTAAGGGTATCAGGGTAGATGAACTTGCTCTAGTCTTACCCAACTCAAAAGTGGGGATAGCGGGCAGTTGAGTCCATCGGTCCAATCCACTTTGCTGTTTCTACAATAGGAGCTCTTGCTTGAGCGCCAGCAGCAGCTAGAAAGGCATGTGGCGGAGCTGCAAAACAGGTTGGAGGTGTGCCGTGAGGACCTGCAGTGTTTGCAGGGGGAACTAGAGGCACAAGAGTGCCAGGCCTCTGTTTGGCAGGAGAAAAGGCAGAGGTGAGTATTCTGGTGCTGGCTGCGGGAATGTAATCTAAAGTGTGCCCAACGTTGGACTTGTAGTTTGAAATAACGATAATCTCTGGGTTCCATCTTGTAATCGGGAGGGGTGGGTGGGTCTGTGCATGCTGTGATTCTGTAAATGTGCAGAAACGCTGCAGAATGTGGCACTGGCTGCTTCCAGAATGTGGGATTCTGCAAGGTTTGTAGCTCCCTATGCTGGCAAAGAGATATGTTTAAAAGTGTGTGGGCATTGCCTGCTTCCATCTTGAAGCCGGAGGTTTTGCTGAGTAAGGTTTTCAGTGGCACCCCTGTATAGTTCTTTGCTGCTCCCCGTGGCTAGTGCTGGCTGAATCAATTATGCAAAAGAAGAGTTCTTTCTCATTTATATAATCCATAGCAAGTTGCCTGGTGCACAATTCAGTTTTTTTGGGGGGGGGGCACATGTTGCCCTGCTTTATCATTGCTAAGGGATTAAATGCTTCATGCTTAAGCCTGCCTTAAAAGGGCAGGGGGAAGTCCACCTCTTTGCTACTCAGTACCCCCCATGATAACTCCGCAGTGAGTGGTCTTAAGTGGGTGACCTAAGTGCCCTTCCTTTTCTGGACTCTTCTGTTGTTCGCAGCGTCACTGACTTCCGGTGCCTCTTAGAGACTTTGCGAGGGGTAAAACTGACGGACGCCACAGAGAACGACCTGGAGTTTGAGCTGGTTTCACATGCCCAGCCTGGGACCGCTGCTTCCCATCACCTGAAGCTGCGCTTACACTGGGGGAATGACGGCAACATCACTCTGCAAGTAAGTAACGGTGATGAATGGATGCTGCTCTGGATCGATGCGCCTGGGCCCCTGACCTGATCTCTCTCTCTCTCTCTCTCTCTCTCTCTCTCTCTCTCTCTCTCCCCCCCTGTGTAGAGCGACAGCCCTTTTTTACTTCTCTCCAATGGGCTTCCCATGGGTGCCTGCAGCACTGTCAAGGCCGTCATCCTGGAGTTGCAGCATAGCTACGTCCAGCAAGCACAGCTCCTGGCCGAGATTGAGTTGCTGCAGAGCTGGTGAGCTTCCGAACTTGGCTGCAGCTTGTGCTGCTGTTTCAGGTGTCCGGAGGTCAAGGGTGAGTTTCCCTTGCTTTACATGGGGCGGAGGAAGCGTCACGTAGCCTGAGGGCCCTGCTTTGCAGGCAGAAGGTTCTAGGGTCGTTCCCTGGCACCTCCAGTGAAAAGATGTGGAGTAGCTGAGACAGAACCTCTGCCTGCACCCTTGCAGACCTAGCTGGGTTGGGTGACTTTGGGTAAGGTCGCTTTGTAAGTTTTGTTGCCTTACGAAAATATTCCGATCTCCCGCTCCGGTGACGAGCGCCCTCTCCCCGCCAGCCCTCCTCGCCACTCCCTCCTCCTCTGCTTCTTTTCTTTTAATCTGCTTGAATTGGATTTATTTCAAAAACGTATGCCTGGCTTTTCTTTATAAACTCTCAAAGACCCTATTCGTATGACACGCTCAGCTACGGCGGTTAAGCAATTTGAGCTAAATGTTATAGCTTAGCGTATCGTGTGAACCATTCCTAACCATGGTTTGCTGCAAAAGGGTTAGTGGCCTAACCATAGTTTAGCGTGTTGTCTGAACAGGCCCAAAGTGGCTTACAAACAGAAAAGGACATAAAACACAATAAACGCTGTTCAAATTACTAAAATCAATTTTGCACATTCAAACGAAGAGCAGGACAAAACAATTCAATATAAAAAAACCACCGCCACTAGGGAGGCAGAGCTTTAACCTCGGGAACTTACCCACACTAAAAGCATGGTGAAAGCCAAAGGACTTGGCAACTAGCCTGAAGCTGAGGAATAGGGGTCCAGCTAGCCCAGTATTGTTGACACTGACCGGCAGCCATGGGCTCTCCAGGGTTTCAGGCAGGAGTTTTTCCAGCCCTACTTGGAAATGCTGGGGATTGAACCTGGGACCTCCTCCATGCAAAGCAGGGGCTCTGCCCCTGAGACGTGGACCCTGCACAATGTTGGAGGAGGCAGCCGCCCCTCTCTAGGAAGGGAATTCCACAACCTGGGTGCCGCAATAAGGAAAGGTGATATTCTGAACGTTCAGATGCATGTTGCTGTCTCTCTTGGCCACTTACAGTCCTTTATGAATATGTCCCGCTTGGAGGTGACAGGGATGTGAAATGGATACGCCCCTGTCCGTTTAGGAGCCGCACGTGTGCCTTAGATATAACATTAAAAGCATGATTTATGAGCCCCCATTCAGATCTTGTCTCTCTTACGAATTCAACGGGGAGTCTTAGTTGAGTCGCTCTCCCTGCTTCGGCGCTGCTCCCATCTTCCTTCAGTGGAGTTGGTTTTGGTGGTGATACTGGCTTACCAACCTCTGTTGCAGAGCTGGCTAAACACATGAAGCCTTTTGAGCACTTGGTACGTGTGTGAGGTTTATGTTTACTGCTTTTATCCACATGGATGATGGTCCTGGAAGGCCTCAAGCTGCACCTTCTGAAAAATCCGTGGTCCCAGGCCATGTCCCTGCTGCCTTTCCTGTTTGTCATTCTGATTGCACCGAGCCCCATTCAGGATCTAGAAAGTGAACGTGTCAATCCTTACTAATAGAGAGACCAGCTTGCACTTTTGGGGCCTGGTTTGCCCCTGGTTGACACCGGCCTATTTCATACTTGCTAGTTGTTACTTAGGCCTGGGGTCCCCAGTGGTGGTGCCGACTTTAAGCCATTTTTAGCTGACAACCAGGTGCATTCTGGGGAAAGGAACGGAAGATGGTGAGGTGGCTGGAGTCCAGCAGTTCATTTTCCAAAATGCCCATGTTAAAAAAAAAAGGGAAAAAAAAGATGAGAGATCAGGAAAGGCCTCAAAAGGGCCTCCCTTGGTGCCCTCTGGGTTGTCTGCTAAAAATGCCTCAAAATGTGACCTACCACTGTATGGGAGGTTAGGTGGTATGCTCTCTTTTTGTGGGGAGGAGTGGTGTGTCTTTTGCGTATGTACGTTCATCTGGCTTGTGTGAAATGGGTATTTTGTTATGGTTTGTCTCAGACCTCATTTCTGCCTTGGATTGTTTCTTGGCAAGTTACTTGTCCCTTGAGACTAGTCATGTCCCCATGGCAACCATCTTGTGGTGGTGACCATGATGGCTTCTCAAATGTCCAAATGGGCTCATGGGCCCAAAATGGTTAGGAACCCCTGGCTGAGGCCTTAGTCCATCCTATACTATGAGAACTGCTGGTCTCTATGGCTGCATTCGGACAACATGTTAAGCAACTGAGGGGAAGAAACAATCGTCAGTTGTGTTGCTTATTGTGTTGTGTGGAGGGTAACACGCTGCTCACAAACTACTGACGGTATGCTATTCCGCCCAAATAAGCAACGGAGAGAAACAACTGGCTTGCAAGTTGTTTAGCTCGAAGCCAGTTGTTTAAAGTGTTGTGTGGAGGGGTGAGTGTGTTAATGGTGTGTGGTGAGTGGGTTAAAACACAAGCCTATAGAGGCAGGCGGCAAGAGCATCCAAAGCGCGGTGGCTGCCACTCTGCTAGAACTGGTGCAACTTGCAGAGGCTGCTGAGATAGAATTGGGAGGACTGAGGGAGGAGGGAGGGTGGGGAGAGGGGCGGGGGCTGTGTCAGTCAAATGCTGGGTTGACTATTAGTCCACTCAACGCCAGCCCCAACCACCCACAGTTGTGTAGGAATATGTTGCGTGGGGAGTACCCACAAAATAACCAACTGTGAGTTGGCCACAGAACCCACCATTGACTAATGCATTGTCCAAATGCAGCCTATGTATAGTCGATTGCTGCTCTCAAGAGATGTGCCAAGTAAATAACCTCTGTATTGAGAGGGGCCAGTTCTGAGTCTCCCTGATCCTCTGTGCGTGTCATTGCTGATGTGTTGACACCTTCTCTGCTCCTCCCTCCACAGTTTTGCCATTGACTGGCAGCAAGAGAAGAGGCTGCTGCATTACCTGATGCCATCTTCAACTTGTTGCCTCTACGTGGAGCCGGGATATCCAACCGGCGGGAGGATCTGCCTTCTCTCAGTGAAGAATCAACATGGTACAGTGGATGTGACTTCCTATAAGGTTAGTACAGATACATCACTTTTCTCTTTTCTACCACCATCTGGCTAAATAGGAAGGGGCTGGGAGAGAATTTCAAACTATCAAAACGACCACCAAATGGTGGGAATGTGTGTATGGAAATTGGACTAGGAAGATGAACTATGGGTGAATGTTAGCAGTTGCTTACATCTATATGTCCATGCTCAACCTTTGATCTTTGCTTTGAGGCCTTGTAAGCATGGCAGACTTTGGCTGTCAGTTGCTAGCCAGGCAATTAGGTCGGAGAGTGGGGGCTGGTATGATAGCTACTAATGGGTTTCATTCAATGCTGTCATTCCTTTGGTGGAGCTCCTTCTATCAGTGAAACTGGGATGGGTACCATTCCCCCTACGCCTTGCATGCCCTCAAAATTACTCTGGAGAGCTGGCAAAGTCTCCGTAGCAGAGTTTTGGGTGGCACAAAGGGCTGCAGTGGGGGGAGGAGAGGGGGAGAAAGTCCCATTGCGTGAGTGGAGTTCTGTTAGAATGATGTTTGATTTAACCCAGCATTGGAGAAGGCATTGAGGGCTCCCTACGGCCATGATACTTCCCAATGCAAATCCTATGGGGCGCAGGGTTTTGTCCCCTGGCGAAAGGATGCAGGTTCCTTACCAATCATCTGTGACTTTCTTCTCCCCAATCTCACACTGGTGAAATGGTTCAGAAGGTGATGTCTGGTTCACAGAGGTATCAAACGTTGTGTAAGATCCCTAAGAGACAATAACCTTTAAAAAAAAAAAAAAAAAACAGCAGCATCCAACTCTTGGCAGCCCACCCTGCACGAAGTAGAAGAGCCGTTCAAATCCCTCGGCTTCGGCCTCCACTTCCTAGGAGTCCTGACCACGGTGCAGCGCCCCTAAACCTTGTTCTTTCCTGCAGCCCCCTCAAGAGAGACCTTCACTGCAGAACTGGTTGCTGTACCTCAGTGCTGTGGACTTCAGTGCTCCTGAAGCTGCTGCCTCCTAGGTCTGTGCAGCGTGATGAGGCTTTATGGCTAGAATCTCTCTGCAGTGCCTACCCTCCTTGTATCCTGAGAAAGAGGGAAATGAGGTTTCATTGGGACAGCTGTGCCCTCTCTCTGTCCCTTTCTGTCTCTGTGGGGCTGTTCCAACCTCTCATTGCCCCCCTCTCAGTTTTGATTTTCTCTGTCTTCCCTTTTCCGTTGCTCTTACTGTGATTCACTATTGGATGACTGTCCCTCATTCGCAGTGTGTCTCTAGTATTTTACTTTTAAACTTTATGAAACTTTTATATTTTATTCAATAAAATATGCTTTGGGCGGTTTCTAGCTCTGGCTTCGTGTTTTTCCCTTTCCCCCCCTCCCCCCACAAAGCCCTCTTATTCCCTGTCTCTTCTGTGGACATTCTCATAGGTGTGTGCTTTCCACCCATGTGGGCTGTCTATGTGTGACACTTTTGGAAGGAAGAACGATCCCAGATGAATTTTGTGAATGTTTGAAAATCCGAGCTACACAAATGAGCTGCGACCAGGAGGATTCATTGGTGTATTTCTAACAAGCGGGGAAACCATATTTTCAGACCACTGAATTTGACTGGGATTGTCGACGTTTGTCAAGTACTCAAGTTCGCAAAATTAAGCAAATTCATCTTTCTCAAATATATCGCTGTAGGTCATATTTTCACTCCGGTACGGTGATACCTGCCCTTTTCAGCAGAGCGGCACAGAGGCTGGCTAAGTAGTAACCTGTTGGTGTGAGTTCTTGGGCATTTAAACACATGGTGGAGCTGTTGTACCACCTTCCGTAAGGGATGCCTTTTTCTGAGCTCAGGGACACAACTCAAGAGGAAGTCCTTTGTGCTCCTTCAGCCAGCATGGCTTTTCCTGTATGTGCCTGATTCCAGAGCAGTAAGCGTGTAGCAAAATTTTTGACCCCCCTCGTTTCACATTGAACTTCAGGCAATGGCGTATGTACCCTGTTGACTATTTTCTCTCATAGATGTGTGTGATTCATGCACAAGGTTTCTCATCCACAGCCCTTAATGCTCTCCCATCATAAAAGGGAGCTTGTCTAATGGCTGATAGCCATCTCCCTTCAGGTTCTGCAATTCTCTGGCAAATTCCTCCTCAAGTGCGGTGTAGTGGCTAGAGTGTTGGACTGGGCTTGGGGAGATCCAGGTTCTAGTCCCCACTCGGCCATGGAAGCTCACTGGGTGACTTTGGGCCAGTCACAGACTTTCAGCCCAACCTCCTTCACAGGGTTGTTGCTGTGAGGATAAAATGGAGAGAAGGAGGATTATGTACGCCACCTTGAGTTCTTCAAGGAGGAAAAAAGATGGGATATAAATGCAATAAAATAAAACTGCCTCTGTGCTTGCTCTTTTTTCTTTTGTTGCAGGTGGAAGGAGGGACACCAACTAGCTGCTTCTTCCCTGTTGCAGCTCACACGCCCTCTCCCCCCCCCCCCCCCGTACCGTTTGCTTGCTGCTTAATAGATGTGGGGAGGATGTTTCTGAGGATCAGCTTGACTTGGGTTAAGAGGGGCTGAGTTTCCAGGGAGGCTAAAGTAGTGGGGAGGAATTGAGGTTTTTTTGTCTGCAACGTGAGAGCTGATTGTTTCTGACTGGCACTTGGTGAGAGGATCAAGGCAGGATGGAAAGATGTGTGACGTAAACGGAGGGAGTGGGGTTGTTTTATGATTCAGTGCATAAAATATCTCTTCAGATTGGGAGTGGAAATCATAAGAGGTGTATCCTGCCTGAGGAAGCAGCAGGTACCCTTTTACATGGGACCCAGTGACTTCCACCCTGGATCACAGGCCTGGATCCCTTTGCACCTGAGGGAAGTTGTACTGGACTGCTGCGAGGCTCTCTGCCTTTTGCACCTTGGCTTCCTCCCTTTGGATCAAAAACAAGCCTGGATGTCTGTGAGGCTGTCTGTCCATGAAACATTTATTAGCTGGAGTAGGAGTTGGGGAAAACCTTAAGTGAGCGTTTTCTGCTTGGGCTCCCACAATGAAATATTTAAGAGCAGCTCAAAAGTGGGCAGCGTTTGTTCAGGGAAATGAGCCAGGAGTGGCTATGGGGAAGGGGCTGGGGAGAGAGAGGCAGGATTATGATAACAGGGAAGGATGATGCATGATTCATGAAACGGGCAGGCGAGATGTGTGGAAAATGTTTGCACGCAAGAGGAGCCAGATTGGAGTGGGGGGAAACATACCTGTTTGTTGTTCCAGGGAGTGGAACGATCCTGTTCTCAGTGGTGTTCCTCCACTCCTCAAACACACACACTTTCCTTCCAGACAGTGCTTATTTGAGGAGTAGCCAGAGCCCAAGACTACAAGAGCACCACCGTTTTTCTGACTTCGGTGACTTCTCTCTGACAGGCGGCTGCTGGCTGTGATTCCTCAGGGGCCAAGAAACGGCACTTTGCACGGGCTCACAGCCTCGCTTGCCCCTACTTATCTCCTCCTGCTCCTCCTCTGTGGCTTCCATAGCCGAGCTCCAGCACAGAACGTTCTGGAACTGCGGTCTGGGAAGCCCTGCCTCAAACTGGGCCCTGTTTTTAGGGGAGGCGCCTGGAAGAAAGGGGCGAAGAAAAGGGGAAATGGGGCAAAGGGCCGGGAGGAAGATAAGGAGTAGGGAAAGTGTGTAATTTTAGATATGTCAAACATTTTTTTCAATGCAGAATTTGGGTTATGGTGCAATTTTTGGTTTTTTCCCCTATAGTTATACAGGTTATGCATGTAGCCAGGCTATAAAGTAGGTGAGGAGCCATATACTGATCGCAGGTCATTCACTCACTATATTCCATAACTATTGTTTGTTAGGTGGTGGTATCTCTCTTGCTCTTGAATTATCCTGGAGTTTAATAGGTTTCTTTTTAAACTCTTCTTTAACCCCACTAAGGGCTTGCACTGAGCCTCAGTCTACTGGCTCTTTTAAGATTCTGTTCACTGCCTTCTGGAGCATGCCCAGGACTTTGATTTTTGAGCTTTTTCTCTAGTAACTAGAGCACATCCCCTGGAGCTGCTTTTATGTCCTCGAGGTTTCTACATTCTGTTCTTCAGACCATCCTTTTGTACTTGCTCACAATGACCATGCTTTCTCTGGGAACACGCCTGCCTGCTTTGGAGCTAAGTTTAGCATTTAAGGGGGTGGGGCAGGGACGGGGGGGGGGGGGGACGGTTCTCCTACCTTTTGTAAAAAGGGTCTTCCCTAATAGTCAATATGGATTACATTTTTCTGCCCTATTGTGTGCAATGAATATGAACCATTCATCTGAAAGACTATATGTTTATCACTGAACATGAAAAGCTTGTTGCTGCTACTATTTGTGTTAAAACAACTCACGGGAGACAGATGTGTCAGAGGTAATTGGCCATGACAGCTGGATGAAACGTCCATGCACAGAGGCAATGTACCGCAGTGGTACTGGGTGGAGAGCTGTGGCCCTCCAGAAGATGATGGAACAAGACTCCCATCATCCTGCCCATGCTGGTTGGGGCTGATGGGAGTTAGAGTCCAACAGCATCTGCAGGGCAACCGATTCCCATCCCTGCTGCACCAGATGCAAAGGGAGACCTTCACAGCCTGTTTGTGAAATGCCCAGGGGTCGCTGCCCAATCACTGCTGGAACCAGAATGCAAGATTAGATGGATCTTTTTAGTACAGTTTTGTTGTTGTGTGATGTGACTAACTGAATAATTGTGACCTTTTTCTGTTGCCATAGTTCTTTATCTTCCATGGCCAGGGATGTATATTTTTCTCTCTTTTTCTCTTCCTTTTCTACACCATTTTGCTATTAGGTATTGCTTTGTTGTTATTATTGTTGTTTTTATTATTATGACCCATGTGTTTTGGGGGGGGGATCCTTCCTCGGGTCATTTGTTTTTCTTCAGATGTATTGAAAAAAACCCCTTTCAATGTTACACAAAGAGGAGCCCCTCTCTTTCTAGGGCTGCAGATTTAACCAACGGAGGTGAATTTTATTTGGTGTGGATAAATCTTTGGAGGTTATAGTCCTAGAGTGCAAAACAGAAAGCATTAAACCTGGCCTTCCTTTCCCATGGCAAATGGTAGCATTTGTTTGTTGAATGATCAATTGCCCTACGCTTGCTTCAATCTCTCAGAAAGGCATCTCTAATGTGGTCTTGATAATAGCCAACCTTTTAGAAACTTAATTGGATAATTAATCAGATAAAAGAGACATGATCAATTTTTTAAAATCCTTGAATTGGTTGCCTGCCCGACCTTTTATCCAAGAGTTAAATTAAAGAGGGTCCTCCGTTCAGCTCGGCATGTTGATGGCTGAGGAAAGTAGCATTGACTGGAGGTCCAGTGTTTGCCAAGTGAAGGCAAGTTCTTTTAGGTTAAGGTGTGGCGTGGGTCCCACTTCCACAGGGTTTTCCCCCCAGGTAACGTTTCAAAGTTGAGAGATCTTCTTAAAGGGCTAATGGGGTGATTAGGTCATTTGCTTTGAAAGTCGCTATATTATCAGCAACTCCCTCAGATCCTTCAGATTCAAATGCTAGCTAAGAGATGTGGGATTGAGTCAGACAGGAAGCAGCACAACGGTATTACTCCAGTAACATTAGAAGTGGTCCACCATGGAGGGGAAGGAATAAAGGAAGCGCATGTGACATGGGGTTCTTTATGCTGCCCTGCCAATGGCAGCAAATACAAGTAGGGAGATGCAACGTTGTGATGTCAAGACAGGTAAGTCTTACTATATCTTACCAAGGGCAAGAACTCCACAGGGGCCTGCTATTTTCAGGGGCAGCCCCGGTTTCTGTGGAAGATATTGCTTTGCCTGCCCGACGGATATGGCTGTATGCTCTTTTCCCGCTCCCCCGATTCTGCCGTCAAAATGAATGGTATCGGGTACGAGTGTCTGTCTAGATTTGCTTATTTTGCAAAGCTGCTTCCAAGGTGCACATTTGGAATTGTATTTGAAGTTTGGCGTGCAAGGTCTAAAAGGACACGAGAAGAGATTATGGGGTGCAGGAGAGACGAAAGGTCAGGGACCTGTGTGGAGCTCTGAAGCCTTCTCCCCCTCTGAAGCCTTCTCCCCCTGCCTACTGGAAAGTTTTCTCTCCCCGCTTGTAGCTCCTGTGGTGTCATGAGGCAGGCCCTCATTGGTTTCAGGCTTTTTCTTTGGAATCATAAGGATTAGAAACATGCATAGAAGGCAGGAAAGTGTGTGTGTGTGTGTGGGGGGGGAACAGAGCGTCCCAAGATAAGGAAGAATTATGCTAGATCTTGAAGGGCCTTAAATATTTGTGTAGTATCTTAGTAGAGAAACGTTTCTATTTGATACATGTCAGCTTTCTCTCTTTCTCTCCCCAATATAAATAAAATGTTTAAAATGAAAGCCAAGCTTCTTAGGCATGGATCCCAGGTTATGTTCATGCAGAACATGACGAATGTGCAGCAGAAAGTAGGCCTCCCTGCCAGCAGCCAGTCCTGTTTCTTAACCGTGAGTGGGGCTCAGGACCAGCCCTGCCATATTCAACGTGGCACCAGGAGTGGGGATGAATCGAGGAAAGTAGAGACAGCCCTGCATGCCGCAACAAGGCTTTTTAAGAATGTGGGAGCCAGCAAGGGAGGGTGCCATTTGGTTCTGCTTCAGGCGGCACAATGTCTTGCTCTCTGGCACAGGGGGTTGCCGGGGAGACTGGCTACTTTAGAAGATGCCTCAGAGCTGTTGTGGGAAGATTTATTTCCCTGTCAGTCACCCTCAGGGGTTCAGGAAACGCCCTGATCAAGGCGTTAAATCCACTCATCCCTCTGGTTACAGAAGTCACCGTACAGTACAAAGTTGTCCGATTCAGTTGCGTCCTGAACGGACCCAAGGTGGCCAGTCCTGGAGGCTGGCATAATGGGGCACTTGCTGCAGATCTTCAGCTTTGCGATATGAGGGGAAGGGGGAAAGGAGACCCACTGAAAATCAGATACCCCAACCATCTGGAGCTGGGCTGCAGCAGTTCCCTTCTACAGCAAAGTATCCGGGGCGGGGGGAAGGTCTAGGTCTTGGTTCCCCCCCCCCCCGCTTCAACCTTTGCAAGGGCATTCACATCACCTACCCTCTCAAGCCACTCATTGATTCGCTCCAATGTGAAAGTACCTCTCTTCCATACTCTCTGAACTACTTCTGTTCATGTCGGTATATCTAGCCCACATGCAGGGGTGGGCAACTGGCAGCCTTCCAGAGGGGGTTGTCCTACAACTACGATCCCGCACCATTGGCTATGCTGGCTAGGGCTGATGGGAGTTGTAGGTCAAAATGTCTGAAGGGCCACAAGTTGCTTGCCCCTGTAAACTACAGCAATGGAGGCCTTTACTGTTGAAACGGCTGCTGTTGGAGAGGGTAGGGACAAACATGAGACCCTCATCTCAGAGCTAGAGCCTGTACTTGGGAATCCTAAGCCAGGGGTGGGGGACCTGTGGCCCTACAGATGGGGGACTCCAATTCCCAGCATCCCTAGCCACCACGGCCAATGGTCAGGGGTGATGGGAGTTGGAGTATAACAGTTAGAGGACCGTGGAGTGCTCAGCCCGTGCCTTAGATGTCTGCAACTGAAGCTGGACTGAAAAAAATCAGAGTGGTGTTGTAAAAATACAGGTTTATTATTCCCCCAAACCGGCTCATCCCAGGCCCTTCCCCTGAGTCCCCCTCCCCCACAAAAATGCTTTCCCCCCTCCCTCCCCCCCCATGGTTGTGGCCTTCCTCTTGCCAGTCATGTGGGCACCATCGTCAGTTCTGTGTAGCTGATGTACATCACTTTAGGGAGGCCTGCAAAGGACACAAAAGGAAGACTTATTAGAGAATGGTGGGGCGGCTGGAGGGATGGGGCCACGCTGGGACCCAGGCTGGGGCATTTGGCTGAGTGTATTTCTCATTGGGTATGTTTTTTGTTGGGGGGGATCTAATTTAAGATGACTGAGTTGGGTGGATTTAATATATCTTTTTAAGTCAATTGGCTGAATTTCAGTTGCGTTACTGAGATTTTGCATATGACTTGGTCGACTACTATATGGGTTGGCTGCAGGATCTACCTTTTGCAAGAGGAAGGGACCTTCCATGAGAGGGTCTGTGATAAATCCCTCTGCCTGTTTTTTGGGAATTCCCCCAAAGCTTACCCCATTCAGCAGGGTCTCCTAACTCTCTACGTAGCACTTCAGGGGGCTGGAGGGTTGCTGTGGAATGGAGGGGCCGGGCGGGGAAGCTTAAATCTGGATCCAACCCCACTATAAGCCTTCCAGATGTGCAACGGCAGTGAAAAAAAGGACAGAATGAGTAGAAAAGTGATACGATGCAGCCGTAGAAAAGGCCGTAATACGATGCAGCCATATATGGAATACTTTGTGCCGTTTGGGTCACTCACCCCATCTCAAAACATGAGCTGGAAAAGATGCAGAAAAGAGTGGGCCTAAATGATTAAAGGACTGGAGCACCTCTATGAAGCAAGGCTAACATGTTTGCGACTCTTGTTCAGAAAAAAAGGGGAGGCTGGTAAGAGTGGGAAGAAAAGTGATAGATGTTTGTAAGATGACTCATAGGATGGGCAAAGTGGTTAGAGATATTTTGTTCTCTTTTGCCCTTATAACTAGAACTTGGGGCCAAACAAGGAACAGGGTGGCAGTAGACCCAAGACAGGTAAACCACCTTGGCAGAAAGACAGTGCAGAGATGTATTAAATCAATAAATGGAACCTCCATGTTCAAAAGCAGGATACCCTTGAATTCCAGGCCTTGGAGACAAGCAACAGGGGAAAGATCTCCCCTTCATGTCCTGCTTGCGGGCAAGCAAGGGCTTCCGGCTGGCTGCTTTGGAGAACAGATTCTGGACGAGGTGTACCTTGCTCTAATCCGGCAAGGGAATTCCTAATGTTCTTATAGATGGGCCAGCTATATTATTAAAATCAATGAATAAGAAATTGGGATGGCAGAAAGTTGGATTCTTGCCACTCTTTCAATGCAATGCGTGTGAGCATAGCAGGGATTCTAATCCCCCCCCCCCCAACACACTGGTGTTGGTGGATATGGAACTAGGGATGGGGGTGGTAGTTATTCCAGATGAATGGAAGCCCTGATCTTATTTATGTGGGGGAAAGTGGGGTGGACAGAGCGAGAGAGGTAGCATGAAGGGGCAAGGTTCCTGGCTCTTGCCATGCTCCTACCCTTGCTTGGCCAGGCGTGAGCTCTCGCCTGTGACGGCAGCACAAGGCACTGGAGCCCTCGCCATCTGCTCTGGGACCTTTTCGTCCGCAGAGGGTGGCTATTAATATTCCACCGCCTCCCCCCTCCCGTCATCCCAGCTTCCCTCTAGAAGGCCAGTGTGTGAAGGGTCTCCAGGCCGTTTGCAGCTGCAGAGGACAAGGCGGAGTGAAGCGTGCGTCAACTTAAGGCTTGGGAACGCCACGCGGAGCAAAACAGACACTTCCAGGCATTCTGCTTCCAATCGGTTCCCTTAATTTTCGTTGGGTGAACTCTAACCAGAGAAGTGTGGGGCTCATGTCTGCCTGCACATTATGCCTTCTGAGCTGGATTGCTTTGTCCCCAAAATTCAGGAATATCCAGGCTCCCTGAGGTGCCGGAAAGGCACTCTTCCTAAGCCCAGAGGCATTGTCTTTTTCTTTCTTGTTGCTTCATGTCAACCAGGGCCAGAACCTGGAACCTGCTTTCCACCTGGGTCTGGGCCAAATTGGCTGACTGGGGTATGCTGGGAGTTGTAGGACTTTTTTTTCTGTCTAAACATGCATAAGATTGTGCCCTAAGATGCCTGTTCTCTGTTGAAAGCCCTTATCTCTAGAAGGGCGAAAGACACAGTGGCAACGGGGAAAGTTGTGAGGATACCTGGACGGTGTGGCAGAAGGGAAGGATGGAGTGGTACTTACAGGGCAGGCAGAGGTCAGTTGGAGGCACGTCGGGTGGGGTCACCAAAGAGCAAATAAGGCATCGATACCTACTTTGTGGCTACTTACTGTCCGGCTTCTCGTCTCTGCTCTCGCCATTCTGGGCGCCTTTCTGAGAGAGCCTTGTGGAGGCATTGACCGCTGTGGCGGCGGCCTTGAAACTGCGCTTGCGCTTCTGCACATTCTGCTCTGGGTGGAAGACGATGACGTAGACCTTGGGCACGTAGAGCATCCCGAGGGAAACTGAGGCGCTCAGGCTCATGGAGATGGTCAGCGTCGTAGTCTGAATGTAGATCTGGAGAGGAGGGAAAAATCGGATGCTTGCCACGAAAGCAGAGGGGTTTAATCTCAGCCCACCGAATGGAGCGGGAAAAGCTTGTTCTGGCCTGTTTCATTTCAGGCAGCAGCTGGGTGACAGCAGATTTTTGAGTGCTTCCCTATATTGATAAAAGCTCTGCAAGTAGAAAACTAGCATGCCAGGGAGAAGGATTCAGCCCAGTCATCTTTCCTGAAACACTACTTATCTGCTGGTAGGGAGGTTTTCTAAGATCTGCAGCCTGAAGTGAGACAATCCTTAGAAGAGCTTTCTGTCGATTGTGCTCTTGTCGAGGGAAGCTGAGGTCCAAAACAACTGGTTGGGAAGGCGGCATTTAATTGATCATGGCACTTTTGGTGGTTCATCCACAATGTATCCTCTTAGAATTTCAGCTTTATAAATCAGGAAATGCTACAATATTAAGCAGCCCTCCCTAACCTGCTCCTCTCCAGATGTTTTGGGCTATAATTCCCAGCATTCCTCACATTAACCATGCTGGTTGGGGCTGATGGGAGTCTAAAGTCCATAACAGCTGGAGGACACCAGGTTGGGGAAGGCTGTGTTAAAGTAAGAGAAGTACAAAGCTGGAAGGAAACTCGGATGTATCATCTCGTGGATCCATCCAGCTTTGTATTTCTCTTACCTTGAGAAAGTCTAAGTTCCTGTCCTGCCCAAAATATATCGTAGAATATATGGTAACTACATATCCATAAAATGCTTGCATAGACAGATGTGCCTTCAACATGCGCCTAAAAATAAAATGGTGGCACATACGTCTAACCTCAGAATGAAGATAGATATCTATAACCATCTAAAAGGGCCCCCCATACGTCCAGATGCGTTGGACTATGACTCCCATCATTTCCCAGCCAGTGGCCAAGCTGACTGGGGGATGATAGGAGTTGTAGTCCAACATACCTGGAAGACAGCAGGTTGGGGAAGTGCAATGTCTCTCTTTTTCTTTTTTTAAGGTACAGATTACATGTAGCTTTGCAGTAGCTCTTAACGCAACAGAGAAACTGATCACATACATAGGAAGGGCCCTGACAGGGTAGTGCCAATCCCGGCTGTTTCGTTTGAGCATCCCATGTAGCCAGCAGCAGTGCTTGGCTGCCTGCACACAAGGCTTGCCTTCCAGAACACAGTACAGCTTGCCATTCGAACGCTCCCCATGGGGCAACTGCGATTCGCCCTAGGCGAGCAGTAACCGGCAACCTTCCTTTGGAGTGCCCGAAATAAGTGGATCAGATGGTAGCTCTGTCCTCTCCCAAAATGCCTTTGAAATGTGCAGCGAACGGGAGCAAGGGAGCTGTGCATCATTTGTCGGACAGTGACATGGCAGTGTGCTGGCGATGAATCATCAGGGTGCACCCAAAGGGACCCCCGTCACCAGTCATCTCAGCGGTTCATCGAAATCTACCCGCTCTTTGGTGCTAAAACAGATGAGCGGCAGTCCCATGTGACACGTTGGTTGCTAGACTTCACTGTTTCAGATGGCAGGCAGGAAACTGGATGTTTTGATACTTCCCCACATAAAAGAAAATACTTACAGATACAAAATGATCACGGTAGGGCAAAGGCCCAACCCCGGTGCCCTCCACATGTGTTGGACTTCAACTCCCATTTCACTCAGCTGGCTGGGGTTGATGGGAGTTGCAGCCCAACACACCTGGAGGACGCCAGATTTAAGGAGGCTGCTGTAAGTTAACTTTTTACCTGACCCGCTAGTTTTGTGCGCGTAGGAAGTCTTCCGTGTAGTGCAGGGGTGGGCAACTTGTGGCCCTCCAGATGTTTTGGCCTACCATTATCTATGCTGGCTAATGTGGACTGAAACATCTGGAGGGCCTCATGTTGCCCTCCCCTGGTAGCCGAGCATGAAAATGTTCAGGCCCACCCACTTGCCATCAGAAGTGATGCAGTCCAGCCACAAATGTATCTCATAGTGGGCTTTGCTTATCTGTTTTAGCGGTAGGACCAAATCTGACTCTACTTGTGAAACCTATATCTGACGCGTTTTGATTTTAATTAAAAAGCAGCACTGGGAACAAACGGGCTGTGAGCTGGACTGCTTAATCCTTTCCCTTTTTATGTCCTTGTTTAAAAACGACCCCCCCTCAAGGCCCCCTACTCCTTGTCTGCAGGACGGGGATGCTGGGACTCCAGCTGTCAGTTTCCCATGCCCCCTGGCCGTTGTTGCCAGCAAGGATGGGGGCCTGGCAGGAGGCATTCTGGGTGCCATCAGAAGAGATACCTTGCATGGGCTGGGCACCACAGTCATCGCAAGAGCAGGTCAAGGCAAATCCTCTGAGGCACATGATGTCTGTGTCTCGCAAGACTTTCAAGAGGGCAAGACTGCAGGGAGGCCTTGCTAAGGCCTTGCCTCACGTAGCCCAGCCTCATGTTCATGGGCTGTCTACACACAGGAAAGACCCGCAGTGGCTGCGAATCTGCACTGCGTCCATTATATGATGCAGCCACAGATTCACAGTCACTGTGGGGCTTTCCCATGAAGCTGGGTGTTGGGGGGGGCTTACCCCGACTTTTTCAGTGGGAGTGAGGTCAGTACGGCTCTTCTGCTGCCTGATTTCGATTGGTTGCTTTCCACCAGGAAGAAGGTGGGGGTGGGGGGCAGCTCCGGGACCCGGATGACCGCTGGAAACCCTGTGCTCACTCCTTGGTGTTGGGATTACCCAACGCCACCCTGGATAAGAAAAACTGTGGGGTTTGGGGGGAAGGCGGCGCCAAGTGGGCACAGTGAAGACAGGACCCCAAACTGTTTTCCCATCAACAAGGGGAAGAAAATACAGGGTCCTTGTAACTTTTTCTGGCAGAAGAGGAATGGCTTAAGCAGCCCTCCCCAATACTCAAACTAGCAACTTTCCATGGCTGCTTCTCAAGCATTGTAACAGTCACATGCCTCTGGGCTAAACTACGCACTACATTAAATGTGTAACGTGTCGGCGATCTTAATGCTTTTATTAATGCTTTTATTTATTTACTCTAGTGTAAATACTTACAGGGCTTTGATGACGTAGTTGGTGCAGGCAATTCCTGCACTGAGCAGGGGCTTGGACTCAATGGCCTTATAGGCCACCTGCAACTCTATAATTCAATGGTTCTATGACCCAATATGGATCAGGACCACTATGCACAGAAAGGGGGAGGTTAAACCTTCCCACCCAGACACCTTCCCCCCTTTAAAGTCTTCCCCTCCACATTTCGTGGAGGCGAAAGAAAGAAAAAACAAACAAACGTCCACTAGCAGCAATGGAGTTTTTCTTTCTTTAGCCTCTGCATCAGCAGGGGTGGGTGGGTGGATTTAAAGAAAAAAAAGTAGGTGGGTGGGAAAGTTTAACACACCTGTGTGTGGTGTCCCCAATCCAGATTGGGCCATGCTCACTTACACTAGGGTAAATAAAAGTGTTAGGATCACCTACAGGGGTGAGGAATCTTTTTCACTCTGAAGGCCGAACTCAGTTTCATCTTGGGGGGGGGGGGCATACATTCCGGTGGTGGGAGGGACCAAAGAGAAAAGGGTGGGATCCAAAATACAATAGGTACCATCCTATTTTAGCTTAAAGCTCTTACTGGCAAGAATTAAGCCATTTTGTAGAATGGAAACTGGGAAGAAAGCTGGGAAGCCACCAAATGATGGGAGGAAAGAGGTCGTTCCAGTGGAAAGGATCTTGGCCTTCTGGGGAACCCCAGAGAGCCGGGTTGGGCCCCCGAGTGGGCTGCTTCTGGCCCCAGGCCTGAGGTTCCCCACCCTGATCGATAGGTGATTCATGTAGCGGAGTGTGTAGTTGGGCCCAGATGCCAACCCCTGCTCCCGCTCCCCCGCTCTTTTCCCTTTACACCCCTTTCCTCTGCCGGCCACTTCCCACCTTCTCCGCCGACTGCGCTGTGCCGAAGAAGATGGGCACGAAGGCCAGCCAGACGATGCAGGTGGTGTACATGGTGAAGCCGATGGGCTTGGCCTCGTTGAAGTTCTCAGGCACCCCGCGGGCCTTGATGGCGTAGATGGTGCAGGTGACCATCAAGATGATGCTATAGCTGAGGCAGGAGATGATGGACAGGTCCGACATGTCGCACTTGAGCACCCCCTGGGCGAACTCGGGGTTGGGCGTGCGCTGCTCCTCGTAGTCGATGATGCTGTGCGGGGGCTGGACACCCAGCCAGATGACCACCGCCACGACCTGCACCGACATGAGGCTGAAGGTGATGGCCAGCTGGGAGGTGGGGCTGATGAACTTGGGCGGGGTGACGGACTTCTTGCCCTGCTCGAAGATGCGGTAGATGCGGTTGGTTTTGGTCAACAAAGCCGAGTAGCTAATGGCCATGCCCAGGCCCAAGAAGAGGCGGCGCAGGGCGCAGATGCCGACGCCGGGCTCGGCGATCATCAGGAACGTGATGGAGTAGATGAGGAAGATGCCCGTCAGCAGGACGTAGCTCAGCTCGCGGCCTGAGGCTCGGACGATGGGCGTGTCGTTGAAGCGGATGAAGGTGATGACGATGAAGGTGGTGCCCAGGATGCCCAGGATGGCCAAGAAGATGGGCAGCACGGCCCAGGGGGAGCTCCACTCCAGCTTGACGATGGGCGTTGGGCGGCAGGCCGTGCGGTTGAGGTTGGGGCGCATGTCGAAGGGGCACATCTCGCAGTTGAACTCATCCAGCTGGTACTGGTAGCCGTCGCACAGCTCGCAATGCCAGCAGCAAGACACTCCCTTCACCATCTTCTTCCGCTCGCCCGGATTGCACGGAAGGCTGCACACCGAAGAGGGGATCTCCTTCTGACCGCCCGACCACTGCATGTCCTCAATCTGTGGGAGACAGAGAGGGAAGCCATTGAGAAGTGGTCTCCCAACTGTACCAAGGGATAGGTACATAGGAAGCCGCTTTCTTCTCAGCCATGTTATCTAGCCCAGTATTGTCGACACTGACTGGCAGCAGCTCTTCCAGGGTTCCAGGCAGGATTCTTTCCTATCCCTCCCTGGGAATGCTGGGGATTGAACCAGGGACTGTCTGCATGCAAAGCAGGGGCTTTACTACTGAGCTACGTCTCAGGTCATCCGATAGGGACATAGGAAGCTGACTGGTAGCCATGGGCTCTCCAGGGTTTCCGGCAGGAGTTTTTTCCAGCCTTACTTGGAGATGCTGGGCATTGAACCTAGTTCCCTCAGCATGCCAAGCAGAGGCTCTACCACTGAACTATGGCCCCTTCAAGGGGCTTCTTGGAAGGTTCTCAGGGGTTCATTGAGGAGAAGATCAGAAAGTCAACTTGTCCGTCATGAGGAATCTTCCCCTGCAACGCCCAGCCATAGCGGAGCCCTGGGTGTCATCTAGGCCAGGCTCGCAGTTCACATGGGTGGCAAGGCATCGCTAACACAGGCCTGGGCGAAGCCTCCTGTGAACAGGGTGTATTCTAGCATATGTCCCCAAATTCTTTGCAACGCTCAGGGCTCCACAGCAGATACAGATGAGGCATGTGTCGCTGGGGAAAGCATTCTTTAAAGATGGGACGTTTGAAAGAGACTGTGCTAAAGATTGCTAGAGAACAGGACTTTGGAGTCTTGAAAATGTTGTGGTTCCACTGATATCATTTGTTTTTATTGACCACATTTATAACCCCCGATCCCTATACTCAGCTTAGGGACATCTTCTTGGGTGCGACACCATTTTTATCTTTGTAACCTAGGCAGCAAAGCATAGCCTGTACAGTGAAGCTGCGATGTCAGAATACTTTTAGATGGTGCTTCCTTTTGATGATAATCAAGGCATTACCCCCATAAGCAACCTGTCAGCTCCACTCCATTGTGGGAAATGCACAAGGGGAAGACATGAAGATGTTATCTGATAGTATCTTGCCATTTGCTGGTTTTGACACCACTTGGTGTGTGTGTGTATGGTCTTAGTTTTAGAGCTGGCGCTGCAATGATTCATCAGTGTCCATTAGGGGAGCACCAATTGCTTTTAGTCCAAGGGGGTGTTGAATCTCAGGCCCATGGGCCAAATTCAGCTCACCTGGGATCCCATTCCAGCCCAACAGGGTTCCTCATGCCCCTGTCCCTGTCTCCACCCTCTTTCCAGTGGGAAAGAGACAAAGACTGGTGCTGGTTGACGTGTGTTTTTATTATTTTACATTAAAAGCCCAACATTTCGGATGTACTCCTTCCTCAGGAGCTGTGTCTCAACACACGTTGCCTAGACAAATTAACAACTTTTTTCGGAATAAAAATCCTTCAGCAATTCTCTTTGAAGGCTGCGTTCAAAGAGAATTGCTGAAGGATTTTTATTCCGAAAAAAGTTGTTAATTTGTCTAGGCAATGTGTGTTGAGACACAGCTCCTGAGGAAGGAGTACATCCAAAACATTGGGCTTTTAATGTAAAATAATAAAAACACATGTCAACCAGCACCAGACTTTGTCTCTTTCCCACTGGTCAGCATTGGTGCTACACCCTTCGCAACATGACACATCCACCCTCTTTCCCCCAACTGCCAATGGTCCGGTGGATTCTTGGCTTTTGCCCAGGGGACACACCACCATTTTAAATTCCCTACAATAGTCCAGAGCACTCCATGTAGCATTGTTCTGGGATACTGTGGATTTTTAAAATGGCAGGCATGGCCTAGACTCCACCATTCCAGATGGCCACCAATTTGAATGGCTTTAAAAGGGGGTTGGATAAATTCATGGAGGCGAAGCCTATCAGTGGCTACTAGTCCTGATGACTGTATGCTACCTCCAGTGCTAGAAAGAGTATGTTTGGGTACACCAGTTGCTGGGGAACATGGTTGGGAGGGCGCTCTTCACCCTTGTCCTGCTTGAGGCCTTCCCATGGGCATCTGGTTGGCCACTGTGTGAACAGAATGCTGGAGTAGATGGGTCCTTAGTCTGCTCCAGCAGGGCTCTTCTCATGTTCTTCTGACTCAGCTGCCTAGTGCTGGGCTCCCCCGGATACTATCAGTGGAGGGTTTGCCTAGTGGATTTGAACCCTGGCGAGTGCTGTAGGATGCCACATGTTGATGCTGGCTTAGCTTATAAAGCAACCGGCGAGGTGGCTTTATCGTGTGCTTGCATAAAGTATCTGTGTTAGGGGGTCAGGCTAGAGGACAGACAGGTAGACAAACTAGAGATGGGCACAGAAAGATGCAGATATCCTGCCACATTTCCACCCCGTTCGTGGTACCAGGGCAACTTCAAGTGCTGGGCCGTGTCACTCACATTCAGGCGTAGGTATTCTGTCCACTGCCCAATGGCCTTGTATCCAGGGGCCGTGGTGTTAGTCAGCTGATACTGGAAAATGTCGTAGCGGCCAGGCGCATCTCCATTCTCATTGAACATCACTGGTGTCCCAGCACTGCCTACAAGAGGAGAAGAGTTACAAATGGGACACTGAAGCCCCTCTTGATTGAGGTGGCTTTAAAAGGGGCTTAGACAAATTCCTGGAAGAGAATCAATGGCTACTAGTCCTGATGGCTCTGTGCTACCTCCAGTATCAGGGGCAATCTGCCTATGTATACCAGTTGCTGGGGAACATGGGCGGGAGGGCGCTGTTGCAGTCACGTCCTGCTTGTGGCTTTCCTGTGGGCCACAGAACGCTGGACAAGATAGACCCTTGGTCTGATCCAGCAGAGCCCTTCTATTCTTCTGCTACCATTTCAAGCTGCAAGGGTTGACGGACAGGGGAAATCGTATCTCTGAAGGCTTCCCCACTATGAACTCTTTGTCTACAAACACAATGAGCATGCAGGAAGAAGATTTCAGACTAGCATTGTCCCCAGCTTGCCAGTTCTGTATGTCCAAAGAACTGAGGTCTTAAAATTTGTTATTGTGTTTGAACATGCAACCCCCACTCCTCATAACCTAGGGCAGCAGAGTCAAGGAAAGACTATACCACTGCCATCAACCTCTGTACCCCCACCCCCATGGAGAGCTGTGTACTGGCCAACTGTACTGGTTTCCCTACGCTAGCTAGGCCCTAGGGAGGGTTGCCGTTACCTTTATTTAGATTGCAATCCTATGCATGTTTAGACAGAAAAAAAGTCCCACAATGCCTAGCATTGCCAATGCTGGGCATTGGCTAAGCAACCCAACGCTAAAGATGTCTAAGAAATTTGTTTCACTTTGTTTATCACCAGAATATACCCTGTTCACACTTCTCAGACAAAATCATAATCTTCAGTCAGAGCTCATCCTTTAAGGAGCGTACAGTGCTGTTCACGGTTGGGGTGGAAATGGGCAGTTTAGAAAAATATGCACCAAAAATGCATATTTTTAAAACAGTGCCCACAAACACACTGTGAGAAAACGGGAGAAAACTGCATACTGTTGAATGCGCAACTGGGTTCATTGCAGTTTTCACACGGAAAAGAATGAAAAGCCCGTCCTCTGATATGAGCACAAGTTAGACAGAGCTTCAAGGTAAAACTAAGTGAACCTCTGCAAAAACAGTTCTGGCTGGTTTCCACATCCCCTCCCGAGACGGCCAGATGACCTCTCTGTGGGCCTCACCGTTGAAGTTGACAGCCAGGATGTAATGCAGCAGGGTGCGTCCGTGGATGGGGTCCATCTTGTCGCACACCCCGATGTGGCCCGGGCAGAGCTCCGTGTGCATGTTATGCAAGGCGTGGGCCATGGCATAGACAGCGTCGATGACAAACTGAACTTTCCCCTCCTGTTCGTATGTTGAATCGCGCCCAATCCGCTCATCCCCTGGAATAGGGGCGGGGAGAAACGGGGGTAAAAAAAATCCACTTCAGGCGGGGATGTCACACTTCTGAATGCTCCCTCACAATAAAGAAACACTCTCTGGGGTATTATTTTTGTTGTGGTGCCCTGCATTTGGAATTCTCTCCCCAGAGAGGCTCACATGGTGCCGACTCTGCTATATTTTGGGGACTCCCGGAGGGCCAGATGTGGCCCCCCAGGCTTGACATTTTGCACCTTTGCTTTAGACCCCCCCCTCCCATTCAGGCTACAAATAGCTAACCTATGCATGTGTGGGTGGGTTGGCTCCTACTATTTTTGATCTGCTACTGACTTCTGTTGGATTTCTTTGCAAGGCTGCCTTTATGCATTGATCTAATCCTTTTTTTAATTATTATTTTTCAAAAAGGTATACAATTTAGGCGGAGGAACCTGCACACTAATCAATCTCAGCTGCTGTTGGATGTAGGATGAGCAAGATTGACTGCCCTTTTCTGGGCATCAAGACGAGCGTTTTATGGCATGCTCGCGACTGGCCACTCATGGATTTTCGAGGGACATTTTGACGATGCAATCTTCCCGCACGTTTTTCCTGCTTCAAAATGCCACCTCGAAAATCCGATTCTTCTGGCTGTAACACTGGAGAAGCTGGGGATTGAACCTGGGACCTTCTGCATGCGGAGCAGGTGCTCTGCCACTGAACCACGCCCCCCTTTTCTTTTTTGTCAACCAAGAGCATTTGAGTCAAAAGGCAGGGCTGCTGCAGCGAGGAAGGGGGTGGATTTGGAAACGCTGGGCGAAACGCAGCGCTTGGAGATGTAGAGAGCCCTGTTTCTTCCCAACCTGCCAAACAGAGCAATTGAGAGTCTAATCTCTTCCATTCCCCATGGAGCCAGGGAAGGAATCCAGGTTTTGCCACTCCCTGATGATATTTCCCCACCACTACCTCCTCCCCAAACCTCCCTACAGCCAGGGTGAAGGGCTGACCCCAAACATTTTGCTGCCTGAGACAAAGTACAAGATGGCCCCTCTACTCTTCCCACAATTCCATGTACAAAAGCCAACCGGAAGAGCAGTTGCAATTTATTTCATCACTGGTGACAGGACAGTATCCTCCATCGAACTTGAGGGCAGCCAGGAGGCTTAGGGAGGTCAGGTCAGGTGGCACATAGAGCTCTATGTATCCAGAATCTGCCACTTGCAGCAGCTGCCTCACTCTGCCTAATGGTAGGGCCGGCCCTGCCTGGGTGGGAGGAACCAGTCACAATGAACCGGGTTGCAGTGTGTAGCTGTGAACAGCTGTTCTGTATACCCTGCCTTCTTGTTTTGAACTCCTCCCACCCCTTTCCACATCTGGAGCATCCATACCAGTACATTTCCGCGCCACCTCATCAGGCTGCAACCCTGGACGGGTCAATTTACATTTGAAGTCTTCCTCCCAGAACTCGGCAAACCAGATGTTGCGCCGATTGTTCTCCAAGGAACGGGTGGTGAAGTATTGGTCGAAACCTTCACAAGAGAAGGGGAAAAGAGGACTGGTGAGTGAGCAAGGCAGGTGAAGGCCTCTGCAGGTACCCTTCTATGGCATTGCCAACTTTTTTGCCAGCTTCTATAGCTCTGCCTTTTTAACAGCAGCTTGATCTGGAGACAACGGCAGCTAATAATATTATTTGCAAGCAGAAAATAAACCTCTCTTGCTGGTTTCTGCAGATCATGCTGCTGTTAAAAGCATAGGAGCAGGCCGGGCTGGTTTTTTTTCTAGTCAGTTGGCAACCTTATTGTGTGTCTATGTCAAGGCTGTCAGGAAAACAGGCCCTCTGCCTTAGAATCCCTCCTATTTTGTCCCAGGTATATAGGAACTAAGGTGATTAGATGCAATGACCTCCTGTATACCTTTAAACGTTATGTAGAAATGCCTGGTGGGTGAAACTTTTCTCAGTCCTGCATGTCAAACTGCACTTCTCAGAATTCCCTCTCTCTACAGGAGTAGTGTGCTCCTTGGCAGCTGGTCACTGGAGTGGCTGCCATTATTCACTGTCATTACCTGGCGGTGAGGCAAGAGCATTCTGCACATGCTCAGGGACACTTCCTTCATTTTAAAAATGGGCCTGGCCTCCGATAACACGATAACACATCACCAGGCTAACTCCTGACGAGCTTTGCCTCATACTAAATTCTTCACCCTGTCCCAGGATCCCACTTTCCACCCACCTTGTCTTCCCTCATTTCTCCCTCAGATGTTTTAGTTTTTCACCTCATAAGAAAGGCAGCCATTTTTTTTTACAGGGACAACAGCTCCATGTCTTCAATAGTTGCATATCAGGCTGCCCCTGAATTATTTTTTATTTGCAAAGCAGACTATAAATGCATTAAGAAATCAGTAAGTGAAGCGTGGGAACTGTGACATGGAAAAGCTGCGTCTTTTGATTTCTGCCTCTCATATAAGCTTCCGTCAGTTAAATAAAGCAGCAATTCAACTCATAAGATTCCATTTCTATACAGGGTGTTGAAACCCATGACATTGTTCCTGCACTTCACTCTACTGTCCTTACCAAGATCCCTTGTCGTTCTGTTTGAAGACCTCATTATATAGGAAATGAATCCAGAATAACGTGTGCCCCTTGTCCAATGTACTCAAACATTAACAGACTGAAATCCCTTCTCCACCCATAAGTATGCAGTAAAAGTATGGGGAGAATCTTCCCTTCTACCATTCTTTAGCTCCCCATGGTTATGAAAATGTTGATCTAAGGCTGCTGGCTGGGGAATGCTAGGAGTTGTAGGCATTTTTCTGTCTAAACATGCATTGGATTGCGCTCTGAGTGTATTAAGTCATGGACACCCGGATCCACTTAAAATGGATTAGTTACCACTTAGTGGCCTTTAACACCCTCTCACATTCACCACCAGGGCACTTCCAGATCAGAGTTTAAGAGTGGATTGTCTCTGCAAATTAAGCTTATGAGCAAGCTAGTAAGCTTGAGCGAGAAAGGAACCAGAAGAAGAATGGTTCAGTTGAGGTCCCATTTTCCAAATACAGTGTGGTGCAATCTCTCTCTCTCTCTCTCTCTCTCTCTCTCTCCCTCCTCCTATGGCCCACACAAAGGGGTCACTGCTCCTTGTTACCTTCAATCGAGGCCCGTTTGGGTAAGATGGTGACGGCTCCTTCTGCCACCTCCTCTTGCTTCAGAATGGGGGAGATCTTGGCACCCCAGCTGTCAGATCCCACCCACAGGAACTGCCCAGTCAAGTTGGCATGGCGTGCAGCTTCCAGGACTCGCCTGTCGAAGGAGTACAGGAGAAATGTGAATTAAGTATCTCTCACTCAACCCACAGAGGTAGGCAACCTGGTGCCCTCCAGATGTTTTGGACTACATCTCCCATCAGCCCCAGGTGGCTGGGGTGATGAGAGTTGTAGTTCCGAGCCTCTGGAGGACCCCAGGCCCCTGGCATTCTTTGGGGATTGCAGCTGAGGGCACACTCACTTGATGTCGTCCTCATTGGCGAAGATGATGATGCCGCGGGCATTGGGGGTCTCCATCAGCCTCTTGATCAGTTTGTTGAACTCGCCCGGTTTGGGTTCTCGCGGGATCTTGATGGATTGGGCAATACAGACTCCACCTGACAGAGGCAAGGAAGCTTTAGGAATGGATTGCGAGAAACCACGGCTTGGTGGCTTATCAGAGGCAGAAGGTATCGGATTCAGTCCCTGGCATCTCCTGTTGCAAAAAGCTTAGGAAGCAGAGGATGGGAAAGGAGTCTCTCTGCTCAGGACCTTGGAAAGCGCCGCCAGACATAGCAAGGAATACTGGCGGAGAGAGACAAATGGTCTGACCCGGTGTCAGGCAGGCAGCTTCCTAGGATGCCTTTCAAACCTCTTCTAAACCTCCTCCCAAACTTTTCTGGTGCTCTGCAGCAATGATGGCCTCCCTTGGGAGCTTATCAGGCATTCCTGGGGGCCAAACGACATTCTATATTCTATTGCCTCTTCATCCCTTTTTCCCTTTCATGTTGTGTCTTTATAACTTTGTACGCCTGTGTGCTGGATCTGTCCTTTTATGGATTGCATGTAAGCCACCTGGGGAGCCTTTTAGGCTGAGGAGCAGGATAAAAATGCTTTAAGTGAGACAGATAGAAGGAAGGACTTCTTCACGCAGTGCATAATTAAACTATGGAATTCACCACCACAAGTCATAGTGATGGCCACCAATTTGGATGACTTTAAAAGGGGGTTGGGTAAATTCCTGGAGCATAAAGCTATCAATGGCTACTAGTCCTAATGGCTAGGTGCAGTATCAGAGGCGGTATGCCTATATACACCAGGTGCTGGGGAACATGGGTGGGAGGACCTGCCACCTTTACCCCACATTCTATGGTGTGATTCCCAAACAGCATGTTGGGCCCAGCTGCTCTGCGTCACTACAATACACAGCCACTCCAGAATTTCAAGGTTAGGTGCATCGACAGTTGCATGGCCTAAGAACCCAGGCCCTACATGCTGTCCATTAAGTATGACTGCTTTTCTCTGACTTGCAGGCTTCCAGAAGACCTGGCCTCTGATCATGTGCAGAGTGCCTTTCACTGAACACTGAGGGACCGCGAGTGGCCCCCGCCTATGTGAGATCACGGGGCTGCTGCTGACACCCTCAGCCTCACCCGTCCGGCAGCCCCTCCCTCACCAGCCTCGCGGGAGATCTGCACAAAGGCGTCCACACCGCTCTCGCCGTAGTTGCCTTCGGAGGCCAGGGTGGAGACGTAATTCCAGCCCAGTGCTTTGACAATGTCCACCATGGCTTGGGCCTGGTAGGAGTCGGGAGGCACCACACGTGAGAAGTAGTCGTAGCGGTTGCTGTCGCTGAGCTCGGGCGCAGTGGAGGCATAGCTGATTTGGGGGATCTGTAGGGCGGGGAGAAAAGAACCCGTTAGAGGCTGATGTGTTGCCCTGTGCTAGTAGTTACACTACAGAGCTTCCACCAGGCCTCTCTAGGCCTGCAATGTCCTTTCCTTCTCTATCCTTTTAACCCACGGGTGTTGGGGCTCCCCAGAAAGCCCCACCCTCTTCCTCTGGCCCCATCCCCTTTCCCCCAACTACTGTTTATTAGGTGGTTTCCCAACTTTGGCATGGGTTCCCCCTCCCCCATTCTAAAAGGTTGAATGACTCTCCTAAGGCTTAGTTACAGGCAGTAACAGCTTTAAGCAAAAGTATGTGGTGTTTTGGCCCCGCCCCCTTTGCCACACCCACCCCTGGGATGCAGCCCCCGAGAGCTTCTCTGAAACTGCTGAAAGAGGTTCTGCACCCCCGTTCCAACCCTTCCGCAATACTAGGCTGACCATATGAAAAGGAGGACAGGGCTCATGTAACTTTAACTGTTCCAGAGAAAATGGAATTTCAGCCGGCGTCATTTGTATGCAGTTAGTACCTGGAGAAATCCCCTCTTCATCACAACAATTAAAGTTGCAGGCACTATACTAGAGTAACCAGATACAAAAGAGGGCAGGGTTCTTGTAGCTTTAAGTGTTGTAATGAAGAGGGAATTTCACCAGGTATGAATTGCATACAAATGATGCCAGCTGAAATTGCCTTTTCTCTACAACTGTTAAAGTCACATGAGCCCTGTCCTCCTTTTCATATGGTCAGCCTACGCAATACCCGCTTCTTCCGTAAAGATTTTTCCCTACCCTTAATGAAGTCCTGTCCTTCCTCTTCACCTTTGTTCTCTTCTTATTGTGCTCCGATTGTAGGCCTTTGGGGCAGGGGCTCTATCCCTTCCATGCCTATTTTTTCAGCACTGAACATATTGCTAACTGGAGTTCACTGGAGCTGTCAGGAGAGGGGGGAAGTTGGGACCCAGGGGCCTGAGCCATGGTGACCTCTTGATAGGGGCAGAGTTACTGTATTTTTAAAAAATAATTATTTATTTGTGGCATTTATCTAGGCCAGCTAATTGCAATGTTCTCTGGGTGTTTCACAAACATAAAATAATAAAATGCAGTAACCATAAAGCAAGCATTGTAGGCAAGCCAGTTTCACAACATAGCAAAACATACAGGACAGATAACCTGCGGATTAAAAATTAGGACCATACATCCCAAAAGGCCGGGAATAATCAAAATGTCGTCACCAGGCACTGAAACAATCATAAAGAAGGCACCAGGTGAGCCTCTCTGTGGAGGGCCATTCCACACCCAGGGTGCCACCATAGAAAAGGCCCTCACCCTAGAAGCCATTTGGCTTCACTTGGCAGGGGTGTCTGGAGCAGGGCCTCTGAAGATCTCAAGATTCAGGTAGGAATGGCTGAGTTCGCATGATACGTTAATCCACACTCAGTGGTTGAGTGTAGGTTGTTGTTGAACCATGGAATGTTTATTGAACTGTAAGTTAACATGTTGTCTGAACCCAGAATATTTTCAGCAGAATGGCTTGTTAACCACGCAGTGTGGCTTATTTTCCTCAATAATTCAAGCCACCTTGAATTCACTCTCCCTGTCACTGTGGTTAACTGAGAGCTTGGAGGTGTTCAAGAAAGGTTTGAAAACCTTTCTTTTTGAATAGAGGGGGTTGGCTGGTTGTTCCTGAGGTAGAGCATGCTGTTGGCCCCTGTGGTGGCCACTATATATTTTGTATGGGTTTTTATTTTAAGCTTTTATTGTTATATTCTTTTAACGCAGTTAAGGTTTTCTATTAAGATTATTGTATTTATTATATTTTTGTAAACTTATGACTTATTTTTGTATGTATAGCACTTTGTAATAAAACACTATATTATTATTATTATTATTATTATTATTATTATTAACCCATGGTTTGTTGTTAGGTTGTTCAGGGTGGCTAACAAATATGAGGTTACCACAGCATGGGTAACAGGCTATCCCCATGGAGACAGGGTCTCAGGGGCCATATCAGCCAAAGCTGATTGAAGGTTCTCAAGCCAGAGAGATCACTTGAACCTCTAGTATAGGAGTTCCCAAACTTTTTGGCCCTGAGGGCACATTTAGGAATTTGAGAACCTCTGTGGGTACCACCACAAAATGGCTACCACAGAGGATATGGTTAATCAATAATGGCTGCTGTGGAGGCCTGGCTAGTCAAAGGACAAGTAGTTCACCCAAGAAACTGAGTATGAAGAAGAGGAAGAGTCTGAACTCTAAAGCCAGTCCACATATTTGACCCCACAGAAATACAACAAAATATCCAGTTGAAGTTGCGATCCTGTGCATGCTTACATGGAACCCCATGGGAATTACTTCTGAGTAGACCTACACAGAATTGCTCTGCTCGTCCTATCCACACACACACCTTTCCCCAGTCCAAAATGAAACATGCCCCCATCTCCTAAAGGTGCTTTGGCGATTTCCTGGCTTTTGTGCAATCCTCCCCCCTTTTTTTTTAAACGGTTGAAATGGATCTCCTGAGAGCGGCTTAGTTACTGGCAATAAGAGCTTTAAGCTAAAATATGCTGGTATTTTGGCCTTCCCCCCTTTGCTTTTAACCCTGCCCACCACAGGTCTGCAGCCCCCAGAACTTTAGCCCCTCAGACTAAAAGAGGTACTGCACCCCTAATCTGGAGAAAAATAGTTATTTTGCTATAAAAAAGAGAGGAAAAGAATGCTAGGAAGTCAGTAATTAAAGCTCCCCCCCACCCCAGCCACCACACTGAAGAGAAACTGACTGAAGGGTAACTCATCATGACACTTCTAGCTACGCTGAACAAGAAGCAATACAATGGGCAGAAAAAAAGGAAGCTACTAATTAACAGCGCAGGGGAGATTTGCTGATAGGAATTACTTGTGAGTAAATACTATGGAAAGATCTTGGCCATGAGGAAGGGGTGCTGCCATTTATTAATAAATGCCCTGTGGGGTGACAGTTTTAATACCTTTTTCAGCTGATTGTGGGCCCTAGCGTGAAATCAACCTGTGATGCTGTGTGCAAGGCCCAGCAGGTCTGATAAGGCCACCCCAAGCATGCAACAATTGCTGGGGCCGCTATGGTGGAAGTGGACTGAGTATTGGGTTTAGATGAGGGAAACAGAGGTTCAAATCCCTGCTCCATGCTGAAGCTCAGTGAGCAGCCTTGGGCAACTCTGCCTTTCTCACACCCAAAGACTACTCCAGTTTTCCCCAACCCAGTACCTTCCAAATGTTTTGGACTACAGCTCCCAGCATTCCTGAACATTGGCCATGCAAGCTGGGGATGATGGAAGTTGAAGTTCAAGACATCTGTAGGGCACCAGAGTGGCGACATCTCATTTGGCCCGTATCGTTGCGATGTTGTGTGGACACTGAAAATGACTAAACAAAGCGCTAAATAGGAAAGGGAAGTTAGGAATTAGACTGCTGCTTTTATGCAGCATTGTAATTTTGGGGGCTACATGAAGGACAGCCTGAGGGATTCCCATTCACAGAAGTGCGGAGAGGAAAGGGAGGCCAGGAGGACTGAGTTGATTGCCTTGGCCCTTTCCCAACTCTGTCTGATTCGTATCTCCTTGATACTCTCCCAGTGTTTAGGAGAGATCCCAGGATTCTCAGTTCCCCCATGAGCCAGAACTCACTTTCCCAGGGGAAACCCTGGACCCCAATCTACCCTCCTCTGCCTAAAAAGCAAGTTCCCCCCTCCACTTCCTCCCCTAGATCTGCAGGAAGAACCAAATTGTCCAGTTTCCCTTTCCACAGCATCTCTCTGTTTCCAGCCCTCGCTGGGTCTGTGAGAAGCCCCATTAAAGCGATTAGCGATGAGGATTAGGGAGTTTTTAGCGAAATGAGCAGCAGCTCCAGTCAGGAACAGCTGAGGCTGGGGAAGCAGGGAGGAGGAACATGTCAGGCTGCGGCGGCACGTGTGCAAGCGAGAGTGTTGAGCTAGGTCTGTGTGGCAGAATGTGTATAGGGTAGGCAGGCTTACATCTGTGGCTCTCCCGTTGTGTGCGTGTGTTGTCGTTGACTGGATTGTCAACGACAAGCAGGATTTCCTCGTGTTCCTAAATTTTTGGATATGCTGGTGGACTGACAGATTGTGAGAAAGCAGGAGAGGCAGGCAGGTTGGTTTCCCAGGGCCTTTGGCTTCCCAAGAGGCTCCAAAACACCCTTCTGTTGCATTGCAAGCTGCTGAGGGAAAATTCAAGAATGCTTAACACCTTGCTTCTGCTCTGTTGTGCTCATAATTCTTGTGGGTGGGTGGGTGGGTGGGAGGAGAGAGAGTACGGAGACAGTAGATTCTAACCCCCCCCCCCAGCATTTTCAGTGCATGAGTGAAGCAGATGTTTCAAGAGTTTTTCTTCTAATATAACAATATAAATATGTTGCTCAAACGTATTTGTTAACAGTTAAACCAGGCCCTCCAGATGTTTTGTTAACCAAGGTGGCTTGTTCGAGAAAAATAAGCCACGCTGCATGGTTAACAAACCGCACTGCGGGAAAATGTCCTGGGTTCAGACAACTCGCTTACCCACGGTTCAACAAATAACCCACAGTTCAAGAACAACCCACACTCAACAACCAAGTGTGGGTGAATGTGTTGTGCGAACTTAGTTAATCTCACATATAGTTTAGCTCGGAGCCACATGCTCCAAAAGCCACAATGACGTGATACATTTATTAGGGACCAGCTACAATGTCCACAAATATTGAGCTTGCTTTCAAGTTCTCCAGAATTCTTTATTAGGCAGGACATTAAGCAAAACAGCAGAGAGAAAAAGCTGGGCATGACCTTGGCACTCAAATGTCTGCAGTCTGTAACAGCCTTCAGGTGGAGGTGTTGGCAGGTTGACTATGCAATTCTACCTAAGTTTTTACTCAGAATTGAATCCCTCTGAGTTCAGTGGGGGCTTACTCCTTGGTAAGTGGTGATAGGAATGAAGCCTTCATTAAATTAGACCCTGCTAGGTATAAAACTGATTTTAGATTGTGCCACGGACTGCTGGGATGATGAAGCGATGGCAGCTATTCCCCATATTTTGAAAATTAAAATAGAATAGCATAGAATAGAATAGAGGCGACTTAATATGTATTACTTTACACATTAGTTATTGTGTGCGGAAGACAAGCAGGAGGTACCTACTCCATATTAATTAACTCACATCGCATTACTCTGGGTATGTTATAGAAATGTGGCTAAGTGCACAATACTATGTATGTTTAGACAGGAAAAAAGTCCTATGATCCCTCATGCTCCAGCCATCAATATCTTTATCAACCCACCCACCCCAACTAGTAAATCAGGTGGCCCATGTATAGACTGAAGTTGGGTGTTGAAATGAAGGTGGGTGGTGGTTAACAAACTATTGTGTTCTGGATAGAATCACAGAATAGTAGAGTTGGAAGGAGCCTATGAGGCCATCGAGTCCATCCCTCTGCTCAACGTAGAAAGCCACCTTAATGGTTAGTTAAACACCCCAACCACTCTTGCTAGATTCGGACATCACAACAAATCATACTGGTGAGGCGTAATTATGCCAATCCAGCCAGCAAGCGACTGGCACACACAAGGTGGTTAACAAGCCACCATGGCTTATTACTACCCTCATGTCATGAGAACTAGGACTTTCCCTTCCTATATCTTAGCATCAAGGTTTAGTCTATACATGGGATATCCACTTAATTCATTGGAGTGAGTGGTTTGATAAAGATGTTGTTATGGATTTCCGGTTGGTTTGAATGGCCTGTAAGGGGTCCCTTACAGCCTCTTTCCCGCTGAAAAAGTTGGGGTAAGCCCCCAACTTTTTAACCATGTAGCTTCACGGAAAAGCCCCATGGAGGCTGCGAATCTGCGACTGCGTCATATAACTGATGCAGCGCCAATTCATAACCACTGTGGGGCTTTCAGTGCTTATAGATAGCCACCTGGTTGAGGTGACTAAGGCTGCGATCCTATGCACACTTTCTTGGGAGCAAGCTTTAAACCTCATAAGGGGTGTTGTTGACAGCATCTAGTCGTAGCACCCGACACAAGGCCTGGCCCTCCCCTCCAAAATCTCCCCCATCCCCCTCTCACCACAGCCTTCTCTCACCCCTACTCTGGTTACCTGACCTGCAGCTCTTCCACCTTTTCTCCCAGGCCCATCTTCCCTCCTCAGCCCTTCTCCTTTATCACCCCTGTTACTACCAGCTTTCCTCTCTGCCAGCTGCGAAGAACCTCTGCCAGGTTTGGCATGTGGGGGGAAATTGCCATCTGTCCTGCAGATCAGTTGACCCTGACTACCACCCTTGCTCCCCCCCCCCCCCAGATAAATATAGTTGAAAGGTCAGGCGTGTGTTCAGGTGTGACTGGGCAGCTGAACTGTGCCAGGTGCTCAGTGAAGGTTGCTTCCTTGTCTCTCCTGTGTGACAGGGTTATGCAGAAATTCAGCAGGCTCAGCCTTCCCCCAGCCATCACATCTCATGCAGAGAGGTACTTTGCCTGTTGATTTTCTGTTTCAGTAGCTAAAGGCACAGGAGCTCTACCAGTGAAAAGGGTGATCATCCTTTACTCAGCCTTGGGAGGTGCTGTGGCACAGTGGTAGATCACCTGCTTTGCAGGCAGAAGGTCCCAGGTTCAATCCCCAGCACCTCTAGGTAGGGCTGGAAGATCTTGCCCCAAACCCCGGAGAGATGCTGCTAGTTAGTGCAGACAATTTTGAGTTAGATGAAACTAGGTCTGACTCAGTAATAAGGCAGGTTTCTATGAGATTTCATCCCTTCCTTCCTACTTAGGTGAGCTAACTCTCCTTATCTGTCTACTAATAATCCTTTTCTACTAATAATCCTTTTTTCCCCTTCTTCTGTGATTGTTTTGGTTTAGAATAGAATAGAATCCTGGTTCACCCTTCACAAATTTTCTCTAGGATTGCTTATCAAAAAAGTGTCCGTGAACTGAGAAGTTCCATGTGGGATGAGGCTGGGGGTGAGACTGACTCCGCAGCCTTTCTTGACAACTTCGAAAGGGAATTCTGCAATCTATGCAACTTTCTGAGCACTTTGCCCTAATTATGGCCAAATTTGCATAAACTCGGGCATAATTCACACAAATTTGGCCATAATTTGAGCCAATCTGGCTACAATTTGCTCAAATTGTTCAGAAATTTGTGCAGATCGCAGAACTCCCCCCCACACACAGTGCAAAGAAGTTCACAGAATAGCCAGCTGATTGACTTGCAGAGGCAAAGTGAGTTGAGCATGTTGCGGAACTCCGTCAACCCAAAAAGAGCCAGATTTTCCAGCGACGGACATCCCCAATTGCCACTTGGATCAGAACCTTCAGGCGGTGTAGATACACTGTCCCGTTTCTCTACCAATGTAAGGGCATCATCCTCAGAGAAATATTCCCTGATGCAGCCCGCATTATAGCTGACAGGGGTGGAATTCCAGAAGTATTATTATTGCCCAGAAAACCTGGTCTTATCTTCACTGAGCAGGTGATCACCCATTGATCTGGGAGGCAAATGAGAAAAATGTGCACCTAGTATCAAATATTTGGAAAGACTCACTGCTGCATTGCTTCTTGTTCTATCATTGCTGGATAATACAGTGAACATATTCACACACACACACACCCCTTCTGGCATCCTTTCAGATATAAGTTCTGAAGGTTCTTTTAGTCCTCTTTAACTACCCTAATTGTGTGTATGACAGTGTAGTATGTTACTGTGTATGAGGGGCAGTAAGGATATGGTGGGGGGGGGGGAAGCTAAGGGAGAGGAACAGGACATTCACCAAATGTAAGTGGAAGCTTTCTTCCTGAGTTACTAAATGCATCTCCACAACTACGAGGACTAAAAAGGGTTTTGAAAAATGTGAATGCTAAATCCTCAAGCACCCAAATTCCAGGTGGCATTTGGCATGTCTGCACTCACAAAAGACATACATTTCCAAGGTTACATCAACCCTGTTCAGACGACACGCTAAGCCACAGTGGTTAAGCATTTTGCATGAAACATTATGGCTTAGCGTGTCGTGTGAACCATTCCGAACCATGGTGGTTACATAACCACGGTTTAAACACACTCACTGACCATTTGCTGCAACAGGGTTAGCCGCCTAACCATGGCTTAGCGTGTTACCCGAACAGGCCCATCAATTCCTAGCCATTTCTAGCTATCCCTTTCTCTTTCTCTCAACAACAACAGGGGAGATTTTGACTGGGAATTAGCCCAAAGTGCTCCATCCTTCTCCCATGAATTCATTTAAATTAACACCTCTCCCCCCAATGCATTAAGGGTTTTTCTTTAAGCCAGATCTATTACACCCGATAATTGCAGAGGTCTCAAAGTCTACAGCCTGGCATTAGCTTTTTCCTTTTGTCAAGTTTATTGGCAAATCCACTACTTTTTCCTTCAAAGCGATGCACTCCATACTTTTAATTTGATATCTCATTCTTTCCTCCGTAACTGCTCTTAAGTGCCCTAACATATTAATGCAAAGCTGGCTTTGACTCTGTAGATACATATTTAGATCAACGAATAGGCAGCCTTTCCAGAAGCGCCTCTCTCCAGACAGCAGTCCTGAACAGAGAGCTACTAAGGCACCCGCTCATCCTTCTACCCTTTCACTGTCCAGCCTGCTTTTCTGAGGAATGCTGTTTGAAAGGCCTGTCCCTCTACTTACGGCAAAGAGGCGAAGCACATTGGCCACCATGATGGAGACAGAGCTGGCTGAGGCCCCGATGACGGCCACCACGCGCTCCGGCTTGGCAATGATGGGCGGCTCGCCATTGGAGCAGCGCACGTCAGAAGTATCCTTCTGGATCAGCGCTTGGACAAAAGTCAGCGACTGCTCCAAAGCGTAGGTGTCGCGAGAGCAGGTGTCCAGGATGCGGGCGCCCAGGGTCATGTTGGGGAGCAGGTCAGGGTCACTGTTGATCTGATCCAGCGCATAAAGCATGGCCTCCATTCGGTGGATCCCCTTCTCTTTCTTCACTTCCCCGCATGGCACCCCAGCTGGGCCGCGGGAGTGCACGGGGAACAGCCCCCCGAGGGTGATATCCCCTTCTATCTTGATCGAGTGAGGTTGGGTGGCGGCTTGGCCACATACCCAACCCGGTCCAGATCCCAAGGCCCACAGTGTCCATAAGCAGAGCCGTGGGAAGTTGGCAGGGTCCATGGCTCGTTGTCTGTCTGGGATCCCGTGATGCTTATGGCCTGGAAAAGGAAGAAAGAGGTCTTAGAAAGGGAGCGAGGACAGGGCCTCATTCCAGCACCCTCCAAGAATTGCCAGTTTAAATTAATGGCTCAGCAATTATCTGGCAGCCCTGGTTCCTGCTGCATGTTTCACAAGTGATAGCCGGCAGCTAGATGTGGGAAACAAGTTTACTGGAAAAGCACCGTGTTGAACCCCATGTGAGGACGTATGAAGGTTCTACCTGTAATGTTAGATCTGGGATAGCCCATTCACATATGCATGTTCTTCACTTGATGACTGCAGTGTTCCGGAGCAAACCGCAGCTTCAGAGGGCAACTCGGATTGGTACCACTAGGCTCACTTCCAGTCTCCTCTCCCCTTTCTAAACTACTCCCCTCTCCCAGTATTTTCTTCCAGTCTTGGTGTCTCTTTCACTCAGTGGGGGAGAGGGAAAGTGAGGTGAACACCAGCACCAGCATGGTATAGTGGTTAAAGCACTGGACTGGTAGTCGGTAGAGCTGGATTCTAGTCCCCATTCGGCCTTGGAAACTCACTGGGTGACTTTGGGCCAGTCATCGGCTCTCAGCCCGACCTCCCTCACAGGGTTGTTGTTGTGGAGGATAAAATGGAGAGAAGGATTATGCCTTGGGTTCCTTGGAGGAAAAAAGGCAGATATAAATGTAATAAATAATTAAATTAATATCCCAATAGCGAACTCATTCTCCAAGTGGGTACCCTTATGTAGGTAAAACTGATTGTGCCACCCAGTTTATTTGTTTGCTCTTGTATTTAGAGTTTCTGCTTTTAAATGTTTCATCTGATTCATTTTGTTTCATTTATTAAGTTTAGATCAGATGACTTTTGTCTTTATGATGATGCATTGTAACATTTGACTTGCAAACCGCTTAGAGATCTCTTTTTAGATACGGCAAGAGGTATATAAACTGATTTAAAAAATTAAACGATTAATAAAATGGAAAACCAGGGAGAGGCAGAATGGAACGTTCTGGAAGAAACCGTGGTTGCCTATCTGGAACCATGGACTGGTGAACTCCACACTGCAACTTTTGTTGCAGACTCACTTGTATGAAATCTGAAAAAAACATGGAGGTGCAGAGAAGGAAAGGTAATCATTCTGCATTGGATATTTCTGCACCGGAGCTAAAAGAGATGCTTGAGGTCTCTTTGAAAAAGAAACAGCAACCCCTACGCTGAGACCACTACCCCTGAGCTCTGACAAGTTTTCTACATGAGGCATTTATTGTGCGCTTGTCATTCCTTACTCATGGTTGTTTACAGGTTCTTTAGATGACTTTATGACTCCCTAGTTTTGCTTCTGTGTCCGAAGCACAATTTCAGACAGTTTTTTTAGAGTAGGGAACATGCGGTATTTAATTGTAAAAGAGAAAGAAAACACTTTTTTCACATGAGCATTTGTGCTATTCCACTACAACACAATGCCACCTAGAAGTTATGTAGCATAAAAGCAGGAAAGGAAACACTCCTTGTGTAGTGCTCAGATCTCAGTTCGGCTACAAAAGGGATGCAGAAAAGCTCTTAGACGCTACTCCAGAGTCCGAGGGTCTGAATCTCAGGAGATTGGACCACCCTGAAGTGGGGATAGTAGTAGAACAGTTAAAAATATCTTCCCAACGCTGCCAGTTACATAAGCCATTTCTACCTGCACATTTCCCCCTGCACATTTCCCATGTTCCTGTGTTGGTGTACATAAGTAGCAGCAATGGATCCAGATCCAGAAAAGGCCTTTGGCCTTATTTTCCGTGTGGACTTTGCCACCCATCCTGCATTGGCTGTAGCAGTCTCAGTGATAGGGTTGACCACAAGGCCAAGTAACAACCCAGGCCAATGTTCCAACAGGCAGGTTTCTGTTCAAGAATGTTCAGGCAAAGCAGGAGTGGTCAAACTGGCAAGTGGTCAAAGCATAATTAGGCAGTCCAATACACGCACAATCCAGTAGTAGAGTCCAAGTTTAAAACCAGGCATTCAAGCAGGGTCAGAAACCAAGACAGCAAAAGCTGGTGAAATATTGGCTCGGTTCGGACGACACATTAGGCAACGGAGGAGGGGTGGAACAATCGTCAGTTGTGTTGCTTATTGTGTCATCTGGAGGGCAGGACACAACGCACACACAACTGACAGTACGTTAATCAGGCACTTTAAACAACAGAGCGAAACAACGGGCTTGCACGTTGTTTAGCCCGAAGCCCCGTTGTTTAAAGTGTCGTCCAAATTCAGCCCCCCCCTCTCTCCGTGGACTATTCTGTTTTGGAATAGAGTTCTGCTGCCTAGAGCAGCCAAAAAAACCCAGCCGCTCTATGCAGCTGACAGAACTCACGGTGCATGCTGGGATATGGCTGGGGGACACATGGAGGAGAGGCTGCAACTAAAATGGCCGCTGCAAGTTTCTTGCAGCCCGGGCGTTTGCCGGTTTCAAGCAGCGCCAGCTGCAGCTTGTCGTCTGTAGAGCTCCTACTGCCTAACGCACGGTCAGTACATTATTTACCCCTCCGTTGCTTAATATGTTGTCCAAACTGAGCCACTGTCTCCAAAAGTTAACACGCGCTGACTAAAGGCTTTAATCATCAAGGCTGCTGAGCCCCACCCAGGCTCAGCTGCTGTCCATTAGAGCTCTCTGGCCAGAGCCCTACTTGAGAGGAGTCACTTTCTCCTGAGAATACCATAATTGTAAATGAGCACTCCTTTCAGGAGGCCTACTGCCTTGTTGCTTTTGGTGAGGATGCTCCTGGAGGTCAGGGGGTTGCTCAGCATCTGCTCCAGAGTCTGGGTCCCCTTCCCCTGACGGGAAGAACCTGGAGCCATCTCCCCTGAAGGCCCAGGCTCCTCCTGGCCTAGTGTCAGCGCCTCTGATGTAGTGCCCCCCTAGTTTCTGGAGGCTCTACTTCTGAGGTTTCCTCTAGTGAGGGCATGACACCATTTGTATTGTGTGCACAGTTCCTGTGGGCAGTCATGTGGGCCACCCATGGTTGTGTGAGATTGCTTGCCCAGATCAAGTATGCCACGTGAGTGCAACCATGCCTGGGGAAAAGAGAGGCGTCTGATAGTGAGGTGATAAAGCACGGGTGCAAAACCTCTTTCAGCCCTAGGACCAAGTTCAATTTCAGAGAAGCTCCGAATAGTCTTTCACAGATCCTTTTTTAATTGTGTTCAGCGTTTCTTTTCTTTTCTTTTTTTAATCTGCTGGCTCTGCTGCTTTTATTTCGAGATGTCGTTTTTACTATTTTTACTATCAGACTGAGCCACTTTGAAGTTGCTCGCAGCAAATGGCAGGATATCAATGCTGTAAGTAAATAAATAAATCTATTTCTTTTGATTGTCCAGTTGCTGACAAGGTTGAATAATCTGCCTTAGGACCTTTGAGGCAAGGCAGAGCTACATGGTGAAATAAAATAAACCTGGCGTCTGGGGAAGGAAGAAGACTGAAGGTCTTTCCACCTGATCAGAGATTTGGACAATAAAAGCTCATTGATTTCCCTTTAGTGGTGTGCAGGGTCACAAGTCCTCCCTTCAGAAAATGCTGTTGTTACAGTGATATCCCATTTCCAAGACATTCAGAGTGCAATATTTCATGCTTCAGAAAATGCAGTACTTCCCTCAATCATTGCTGTGGCAATTTCATGGATTACATTTCTATATCGGCCCATAGCCAAAGCTCTCTGGGCTGTTCACAAAAATTAAACTAATTAAAATACATTATATAAAGTACAAAAAAAGATTGTACTGTATTCCTTAATTGCAATGAGGAATACAGTTGTGTGATTTTCATGGGCACATTTATTGGATTTTTTTTTTAAAAAATCTCTTTTGTATCTGGTGAAGAGGGCAGGGCTCCTGCAGCTTTAACTGTTATGATGAAGAGGGAATTTCACCAGGTGCTGCATGCATACAAATAGCACCTGCTGAAATTCCCTTTTCTATATGATTGTTAAAGATACAGGAGCTCTGTCCTCCTTTCCATATGGTCACCCTAATTTAAATCACTTATTTTCTGTAATTCACTTTTGAGTGATTTATTTTTGTAGAAAATATCTTTAGAAAATACATGTCAACTGTGGCATGTTTTAGGTGCCTGTAAAAGATCCATCTCTTTAGCCCAGGCTTCCCTGAATGATTGCCCTACCCAGTTAGTTTGTTTCTTAATCATTCTGCTTCTAGCTTTGTTTTTAAGATTTGAAACATTTTAGCTAATGAGTTTGTATATTTATTATGCTGTATTTTAATCTCTGATTCCGTAAACTGCTTGGAGATATTGTTAGATATGTTAAGTGGCGTATAACTTGATTAAATAAATAATAGTTTAAATGAACTGACCATGACTATGACTACAGCCAGCGAAGTGATCCCAGAATGACAGAACTGTGCTCAGGATAGTTTGATCATAGATATGTTCTTCCTGGAGGTTTTAATAGGGTAGCAAGGTAAGAGTGAAGGCAGGCATATTAGAAAAAGAAATTCACAGTGGGATGGTTCACACATAACGCTAAGCCACCTTGGGCTGATTAACCTGTAAGGCTTTGTGCTAGGGTGACCAGATAAAATCCAGGTCAGGGCTCATGTAACTTTAACAGTTGTAGAGAAAAGGGAATTTCAGCCAGTGTCATTTGTATGCAATTAGTTCCTGGTGAAATTCCCTCTTCATCACCACAGTTAAAGTTGCAGGCACTATACTAGAGTGACCATATACAAAAGAAGGCAGGGCCCCTGCAACTTTAACTGTTGTGATGAATAGGGAATTTCACCAGAAAGTAATTGCATACAAATGACACTGGCTGAAATTCCCTTTTCTCTACAACTGTTAAAGTTACATGAGCCCTGACCTGGATTTCATTTGGCCACCCTACTTTGTAGTGCATGCCATCCCTCATTTTAAATATGCAAGCCATGGCGGGCAGGCACCATGGGTTGTTGTGTCGAGAGAATACGTGTGTTATGCGTTATGCAAAGGTTCTTCTAGGGTTATCTGATGGTTGTTTAACCCTCATATTGTCCACAATGCCCAGGTTCGCATGGCTTACATGCTCAAAATGGCAGCTATGACGCGTTGCAAATGCAACCCATGGTGTGCTGTGGTGACTGTGCGAACTTGGTCCCTGAACTGTGGGGGATTGAGCGTAACTTCCTCATAGGTTTACTCTGAAATGGCAAATGTGCATACCAGCAAACTGAATGCCGCCTCGGTCATCAATCTTGCCTGCACCTCATGCTTCGGGAGCTCTATCTGCTTTTAAAAGCCTCCCCCAAAAGACGTTTAAGAATGAAATGAATATGAATGCCTTCATTATTTCTTCATTTGACTCCTTATTCGATTTAAAAAGGAATTGCTTTTAAGAAGTGCAAAACAGCTTTGAGATTTGGGCAGGAAAGTTTTCTTGGTGACATTACTGGGGCTAGCCAATCTGTTTTACTGGACCAGTGTTGTTGTTCTGGAGAAGATTTGAGAATTGATTACAGTGAAGGCAATTCTAGAGCAGAAGTGGGCAGAATATTGATCTGTGGGTGACTGACAAGGATTTCTGAATCCCGGTTGTGTTTAACGATGGCAGCATCAAAATGATTCTCCCTTCCCTAAGTTATACCTCTGAAATGAAAAAAAATGTGGGAGTAACAGGAGTCAATGTATGTGTGGAGGGCTATGAATGCAGTTCAGCCTGGTACTCAAAAGGAATTCCTGGTCTGAGAATTCTTCCATTGTCTTTCTGCTTCCAGTTGGTGGATCTCGGGATTCTTAAACAAACAAGCAAAGTAGATCCCAGGAGACTGAAAGTCTGCCCATCCCTGCTGTAGAGCAAGCCTGTAGCTCCAAAAATGTTACATCTCGTTTTCAGCTTAAACAGTTTGCCACCCATACAACTTGACTTCCTCCTTCCACATCTTCCTCCTTTCTGCCATTGACTGCTCAGCCTGTTCAGCTTCTCAGGCCCCCACCCCACCTGCCGCATCTTTCCACCCTGAGTGATCCTATAACCCTATAGGGATGTCTGGAGTTTTACAATCTGAACATGCTATGTCCCCATCCGTCTGACAGCTCTCACTGATGGCTGGGTCAGCTCACCTCTTCTTATTGTCAGGGCACTGAGGGCTAGATGTAAACGGACTGAAGCATCACCAAAAGGGGAATGTTACAGTGAGTACCAGGACATCCAAGGCCAAAATAGAAGTGGGCTATGGATTGGCTTCTGGCAGCTCTGTCTTCACCCTACCCTCTCCCAGCCCCTAAAGTAAAATGTCACCATTCACAACACAGAGGCCAGATCTACACCAAGCAGGATAAAACACTTTGAAAAAGTTTTAAAAACTGTATATGGAGTGTGTCATGGGCCCCAACAGTCGTCAAAACTGTTATAAACCGTTTTAAAGCAGTAGTGTAGATCCTTCCAGAGTGTACAAATTGTACAGAACTACATGCAGTTGCTTATTTACAATATCTATTTGCTTAGAAGGGCCAGGTTTCCTAAGAATCTGGAATATTTTTACAAGGACGGAGGTGGAGGAAATATGAATAGGCATGAGGGGTGTGCAGCAAGTAATCTGTAGGAGCAAGGAAAAGCGGGGTGGGGGAAGAGCTGTTCAGAGTGCTGAACCTCATCATCGAAACAAAGTCCGTCTGAACCCCTCTGAAATAGATGTTTAAGCTGCCATCAGGATCTGCTACATACTTTGCGCTTTCCTCTGAAGCCTTAAGGACTAGAAGCTTTGTTGTTGTTGCTTTAAAGGAAGCTGGCATTTCCTTCATGAAAAATTCAGAATCCAGTCTCTGGCACCCAGATTGTGTATCTGCTGTGCTGCTGAATGAAAAGACACAAGCCCTGGATTCTGGGATGCAGAGGGCGACCGGTAGAGGCGGAGAAAGGGGAAGATTGGGTTAGGAAGAACAATGTAGGTCGGGAACAGGGAATGAGAGGAAGGATTGTGGCTAGTTGCTGGGGTTGAGGACTGTAAATACTGCGTTGTGATTTCTGAGTGCTGCGTGTGTGATTTATTTACCTCCCTCTGTGACTCTGGCAGTAGCTGAAATGCAGCCGATTAAAGCTGAAAGTGGTGCGCCTCCCTCCATGGTGAAAGGGGATTGGTGCCAAAGCCAGGGCCACTGGGATAATAGCTCGGTGCATTAGAGGCCGTCAGAAGGTGATGCGGTGGTGGGGATCAGGCTGGGGGCAGGGTATGAAATGGAGGGTCCCTTCCTTCCAAACAGATTAAGAGGAGAAAGGACTGGTTACACGGGCGGGAAGGCCAGAGTGTGAGGTGGTGTGTGTGTGTGTGTGTGTGTGTGTGTGTGTGTGTGCCATGACAAGGCCAGATCCTCAGGGCGGCTGTGGTAGGCGGCAGAAGGGAAAAGGAAACCACCAGTGCTTGAGAATCTGCTTGGAGACACCCCACCCCACCCCACCAATCCCCATCCCTGGCCTGTTACACTAGAACTGACCCCATTATCCCACTCAGAGTTTGAACCAGACTAACTGTCCACCTTGCCTGGTCTACTTGAGCAGAGGCTGGTGGCTCTGATTTCAGCGAGGACTGTGTGAATCCATTCTGGGTTTCAGTCAGAACCAGCCAGAGCTCTACAGAAGCTATCCAAGGCGCTGAGGCTATTTTCGGGATAGGGTTCTGCACCTTGGACAGCTCCTTTAGAGTCCTGGCTGGTTCTGACTGAAACCCAGGATGGATTCACAGCCCCACCGAAATCAGAGCCAACAGCCTCCATTGTGGTCTACTTTAGAGTATAGGCAGAAGGTGCCTTATACCGACACAGACCCTTGGTCCAGCTAGCTTAGTAGTGTCTACACCAGGGATGAGCAACACTCTGGCCACAGGCCATATGCGCCCCCTACCCCCCCCCCCCCCCCATAGCATTTTAGTACTATGGAAAGACAGATTTTTTTCTAGGGCACCCTGCAGACTGTGCAGCACCCACAGAGTGCACCCTGCAGCAATGGGGGGGGGGGAATCCCAAGGGTAGGCTGACCATATAAAAAGGAGGACAGGGCTCATGTAGCTTTAACAGTTGTAGAGAAAAGGGAATTTCAGCCAGTGTCATTTGTATGCAATTTGTTCCTGGTGAAATTCCCTCTTCATCACAACAGTTAAAGTTGCAGGGGCCCTGCCTTCTTTTGTATATGGTCACTCTAGTATAGTGCCTGCAACTTTAACTGTTGTGATGAAGAGGGAATTTCACCAGGAACTAATTGCATATAAATGACACTGGCTGAAATTCCCTTTTCTCTACAACTGTTAAAGTTACATGAGCCCTGACCTGGATTTTATCTGGTCAGCCTACCCAAGGGCAAATATCCCTCCCAGTTCTGCTCCTGCCCCCCCCCCCCCCAGCCTACATTGACTGGTGGCGGCTTTCCATTGTTTTTCAGACCAGGGTCTCCCTCAGCTAAGCTGGAGATGCTGTATTTAAACCCAGGACTTTCTGTATACAAAACATGCTCTCTACCAGTGTGCTGCAGCCCTTCCTATCCTGGCCCTTCCTGTCTTGATGGCTGAGTGTAGCAGGGGTTATTTACACTGGCTCAGGCCGTGTGGGCTGATGGATCCAGAATTGGGAGCAGGCATATCATTTCCTAAGGTGGGTTTTTGGACCTTTCATATCCAGAAACCTTCTTGGTGAAAGCATCCTTGCATTATCTGGCTTGATTCTGATTTCTGTCTTGCATTGGTATGGAAGATATATTGTAGCTGGGAGGTCAAGACAGGCGGTTGGTTAGTAGGCCAGCACTTCAGCAAGTCTAGGCAGGACTTCCAGGCAGCCTGAAACAGCTCAACCTGCCCTGGATGATATGTTGCTCCAATTGAGGAGGCCGAGCCAGATACAGCAATAGGAACTTATTGGCTCCTCCTGTCACCTGATTTGGCTGGACTTGGAAACTGCAGTACATCCTTTGGCCATGTACAGCTATAGCATTGCAGAGCAGCAGAGATCAGGGCTGTAGTTTTCTTTGCCTTCAAGCTGACCCATTGTTTAGGGGTTGCCAGCACGTCTGATGTACAGACTCAAAGAAGAGGTAGAGCCTGGATTCTAGGCCCTAGGGGTGGAGTAGCAGCAGAGCCTAGTACCACCTGAAGGGGCAGGGAGTGTTGGGGGAGAGCCTAACTGTGACTGGAAGGTCAGAGGTAGTGCTTGGTGGATAGTAACGTGGAGCTAATAGCAAAAGCTCTCAAGCCAAATCAGAAATATCCAGCCTCCTTGATTCTGGCCCCTTACCCTGAGCTTTTGCTTCTTATTTATGCCTATACTGCTCTTCATGACAAATCTCACAGTAGTTCACAGATAAAAATTGGGGATCCCGAGAAGGGGACTGAAATCCTGAAATCAAACCCTGAGATCTAGCAACTTGACCAGGAGATGCAAGAGATAACATCTTTCAGTCTCCGGTCTCTTTGGCCTAGTTCTCATTGAGTTGGTAAGCCTGTGTCTGGCCTGTAACTCTTAAGATTGCGGGTGGGGGAATCACATGATTGAATGCTCCAGTTAAACAAGAAATGATTCCCTAAACTTTTTTTAAAAAAACCAACACACCACAAATTTTCTATTTGAAAGGAACGTTTATGTACGGAGGAGCATTCAGTCATTAAGCCACCATTTGCAGAGTGAAGTGGTATAGTCCAAACAGATACATTTCCACTGAGAACTTGGACTTTGTGTCAGAATAAAAAGAGGGCAAGAGAATACACTTCAGCCCACAATGAGGACTGGATCCTTTAGAGCAGCAGCTGCCAAACTTCCTTTTCCGCAGGCTGCTTGACAATTGCTGGGGGCCTTCGTACAAACCAAAGTACATACATAACTCATATTAATAACGTTATTATTCACGTTTTACTGGCATTATTGTCAAAATCATTGCTTATTATGAATATCACAAGGCCCTCGGCCAGGCTACTGAGAAAAAGGCCCTTATAAATGGTACATTTTGTGGGGGAAATTAGTAGACTGTAGTAGTGCCGTATTATGAAAATCATGGACTCTAGGCCAGGGCCTTGTTGACTTGTTCGATAATCCGGCCTTGGTCAAAACAGCCTCAATCTCAGTGGTCAGAAAAAACAAACCAGCTGTGGGACCAAGGAGAGATGTTCTCAACTATCCTGCAACTTTTCAGTGGCCCAGCTGAATAGAGTCCATGGACCACAGACCTCAGTTTGAGAACCTCTCCTTTCGAGATATAACGCTAATACAGTCTCCTGTAACCAACAGATGGCACCACGACCAAACCATGCCTTTCTTTCTATACTCCAAAGAGCACCTCTTGCGCTTCTTTGGTTCTAGAGGTCATGTTCAATATGGGCTGGCATAGTTCGACAACAAAGGAGAACTTTTTATGTCCTTTGACTTCTTCTGGCGTATTCTGCCCTCCATCGCGACTGATTTTAAATCCTCCATGGGTCTCTTAGCATGGAACCACTGGGTGCCCGAACACCCAAGGAAGCAGCTGCTATCCATGAATGGCAAATCTCTGGACTTCACCACTGGTAGTGTGCTGTGGCTAGGAAAGGGCCTGATTCCGCATGTGCTGTACTGCGCCATAGGGCAGCAGCAGTGACAAATGTGTTATATTATTAATTATTATTGTTATTATTTATTTATTTATTTAAAACATTTCTTGGCCGCCTGTCAGGGCAAAAGGTCTCGCAAGGCTGTTTACAGCAATAAAATACATTAAAAACAGTTAAAACATTAAAAGTGATAAAAACGTGAACACAATAAAATAGCAATTCAAAACAATAAAAGCCAGCAATAAAACAAGCAATAACAACAATGGGAATAGCAGCAGTAATAGCAATTGTATCAAGAGAAGGTTGCCCACGGTAAAATAATATGTTTTCAAGGCCTTTTTAAAACCCTGCAAGGACGGTGCATGGAGGATCTCTAATGGGAGCTTGTTCCAATGGAGTGGGGCCACTGCAGAGAAGTATGATCACCAACCTAATTGCTCTCATGGATGGGCAAATGAGAAGGGCCTCCCTTTCTGATCTTCAAAGCACGGGCAGGCTGATATGGGTGAAGATGGTCCTTCAAGTAATTATTTAGGGCTTTAAAGGAATTGAGCTGTTGCATGTATTTTCCACTGCTCCGTGCTCTAACCCAGCTTTTCCCAAACTGGTGCCCTCCAGATATTTTGGACCACAACTCCCACCATTCCTGACAATTGGCCAGGCTGGCTAATGCTGATGGGAGTTGAAGTGCCAAACATCTAGAGGGTACCAGGTTGGGGAAGGCGGCTCTAACCTTTCCTAAGAACTTAAGAGCTGATCAGACCAAAGGCCCAACTGGTCCAGCATGTTTCTGTTCCTCTCAAGGGCTTTCTCATGAATCAAAACTCCCCGGACAGGGCCAGTCAAAACACTCAATCCCTTGAAAAATGGCCGAGGAGGGTGGATCATCATGTGTGGTTTAGATAGCAATATGTCAGAAATCCTCTCTGATATCACAAGATTCTGTTTTTTGTGTAAGTGGGCTGGCCCTGTTTCCTTGGGGCTGGCTACCAAAGAGATGGTTTCCCCCACTAGTTTCTTATGAGCCCTGCTGGCCCTGTTCAGACAGATTGGCTCCTTCGGTTTCATCTTGCCACCTTGGTTCAGATGTTTCAAGAAAGGTAAACTTCCATTCCTGTACCAACTTGTACATTCACAATTCAGGATGGCACCCCCTGGGTGCCGCTGGAGAAATTCCTCTCTGCTCCTTGGTTTGCCCATCTGCGAAGTGGGAGAAATGAGCCATAGCTCCCTTGTCCCACCTACTCAAACTATATGATATGCAGGGGTCCTAGTAACAGAGAAAGATGAGCTTGACGTTTCTACGCTTGTCTGCATCTTGGTGAAGCAGGCATTGGTTTGAAATGGGTCCAGATTTGAGGCTCAGCCTATGGGTGCTTCCAGAGTAGCCTTTAATTGTGCCATTGCCCTGCCACACTCCCAGAATTTACTTATTTATTTATTGAATTTTTATCCCACCGTTTTTCCTCCAGGGAACCCAAGGAGGCATACGTAACCTTCCTCCTCTCCAGTGTTCTCACAATATCAACCCTGTGGGGTAGGTTGGGCTGAGAGTCTGTGACAGGCCCAAAGTCACCCAGTGATCTTCCATGGCCAAATGGAGACTAGAACTCAGATCTCCTGACTCCCAATCCAACATTCTAGCCACTACACCACACTGACTTTAACCGGGGGTTCCAGACAACTGCAGTTTTTTGACTTGTAACCCTCCCATTGTTTTCTCACCGCTTCTGTTCTCTCTTTTCCTTACCAGAAAAACAAAACGGTCAGGAAAAGACGGACTCGCTGCACAATGCCTTTTGATTGCAAGCACTAGGAGCCCACCGCCTGGCGGCTGGGCAGGTCTGACCTGGGATATCCAAATGGTGCTTCCCGGGATACTCATTTTCCCCAGGGCACAATCCACGGGAATGTCCTTCTGCACAAGCCTCAATGAAGGGAACAAGAGCTGCCCAGGAGGAGCACTGCTGCGGTGGATTGTGCCCTTGGGACTGACTACTCTGCCGCCCTGAATGGTTTCTTCAAATCCTCGCCTAGGTCACCCTAGGTCACCCCCACCACTGCCCAAGACTCCAGGATAGCCAGCTCACATGTGTCTTCCAGGCTAACGAAACTTTAGACCCATTTCCTTGCCACCCCGGCAGGTGGTCAGAGGCAAAGCCAGGCAGGGCTCCTGTCTCTTTAAGGGTGGTGCAGAAGAGGGGACTCCAGCAAGGACAGCTTTTCTCCCCTTTACAAGTCAAGCAGCCAAACCCAAAAGACTCGTCTCCTTCTTTGCAGTGATTTAAGGAACAGGATGTGGGGCGGGTAAATCCACATATGCCAGCAGGGCTCAGCATTTGTCCAGGGGCCATTTATGGCCGACACAAATGAAAGTGCCCCTGAGCTGGTGCAGAGCGCATGTCCTCCCTCCCTCTCCCCCCCCATCGCCAAGCCGTGACAGAGCGTCCCCGCAGCACAAGCCAGGGTCGAGGGGCTTCCAGCTCACAGAGGGGGCGTTTCTCCAGGCGTATTTGAAGACCCCCAGCAGCAGCTCTTGTCTAGCAACGAAGCGCCACCTTCGCATCTAGTCGCCGGCTGCTCTTCTATTACGAGCCGATGGGGCGGGGTGGAAAGCGCTCTGCAAATGCTCAGAGGCACTATCATCTTGCGTCCAATTCTCCCCCTTTGTATGTGAACCCCCCCCCCCCCCCATTACCTGGAGCAACCCCCTCCCCGTCCACTACTCTCGGTCTCGGTCTCTCTCTCTGGCTTACCTGATCCCGGGCTCCCTCGTCTCTGTCGCCTTCCCTCGGGATCTCTGGGACTCGCCGGTGTCTCTGGCCGGCATCTCCGTCTCCCCCTGGCGCGCCTGTGCCCCCGGGCCAGTGCCGGGGAGAAGCGGGGAGGGGGCGCGCTTGGCGCCCCGTCTGCCCAGCCACTCGCTGGGCGCCCGATGGAATTAGAGAGCAGCGAAGCGACGGGCAGGGAAATCCGCTCGGAAAATCCTCGCGCTTTAATGCACCCGGCTTTGGAGAGGATTGGAGTGCAAATGGGAGGGGGAGCCCGGGACAGAGAATCCCCCCTCCCCATGTATTAACTATGAGAGAGAGAGAGAGAGAGAGAGATCTGCTCTCTCTCATCCCAGCCTTTGCTAGTTCCTAACCCCCCTCTCTCTTTCTCATCCCCCCCTGCTTTCTTTCTGCATCACCTCCTCCCCCTTTTGCTCCCCACCCCTGGCTGCCCCAAAGGATGCGCGGCTTGGCAAGAGTCTTGTAAACAGGTGCGCACACACCTTCCCGGGAGGGGGGGGGGGCTTCTTCGGTACGTGCCCCGTGAATCAGCCCGCTCTGGCCATTCGAACCCTACTTGATCCTCCGGAGCCATTCTTAGCAGGGTAACGAAGGGGGAGATACAGGGGCGCGGCCACCTGCCCTTTAGGACACACACAAAAAAATGGGCACCGAAATAGCGATTACCCAAATGATGTTTTCTTGTGTACGTAATGTTGCCCCCCCCCTTTTTTTTTTAAACAAAGCACGTTTTCAAGGTGGGGATCCAGATATCTGGTTGCTTAGAGGCTCAGTGTGGGCAGCAGGCCAAGCAGAGGAACCAACAAAAAGGGAAATCCCACAAGGAATTCCAAAAAGCCAAAAGCAATGGGGGAGGCAAAAAGGATGTTATATTTAACGAAAGGGGGAAAAAAGGTTCCAATGCATTTCGGACCACATGTAGATCGTTTTTCAGGGAAATTTAGTATAATGCAACAAGTGTTGTTTGTCAGGAAGAAGTGTGAAGTGTGTGAAGAAGGGCTTCCTTTTGTCTGTCCTGAATATCCTACCATTCAGCTTCATGGGATAACCCCAGTTCTAGTATTATGACAGGAGGGAAACATCTTCCTATCCACTTTCTCTACACAATACATAATTTTATACATGTCCCCGCTTTCTCACCTTTTCCCTAAACTTAGGCTGCCTCTACAAGAGGCATTTAAAGCTCTTTCAAGGCACATTAAAAAATTTACCTCTACAAGAACGGAGCGCAAATCGGGCGTAGAGGCGCGTTTTCTTTCTGATTACGCGCATTATCGAATGCGCGTTAAATAGCGAGTTTTATTTTGCTCCGGCCGTTAAAGCACATTTTGACTATGTGAACAAGCGATTTTCCGCATGTCAACAGTTTAAATCGCGTTTTGGTCGTCCAGTAATGCACTTCGCCGCCTCTCGTACAGAGGTATTAGGCGTAAATGTGCTTCTGCGAATATGCGCATAATCGCCTAACCAGGCGTAAAGGCGAATTCTTGTAGATGAGGCCTTAAAATCTTCAAAGAACCTTTTCTTGTTGTGGAGTTATTGCAGCCCTTTGGTCAGGTTGCCCTTTTCTGTACCTTTTCCAACTCTACAATAACCTTTCTGAGGTGCAGCAACTAGAACAGTACCCAGTATTCCAAGTGTGGCTGCACCATAGTTTTGTTTAAAAGCATTACAATATTGAGAGTTTAATTTTTTTTCATCCCTTTCCTAACGAGCCCTAGCGTGAAATTTGCCCTTTTTTTTACTGCTTCACTGGGTCAACAACCCATCACAATCCCAAGATCTCTTACTTGGTCGGTCAGTCGCCGCCAGCTGAGATCCCGTCAGTGTATACGTGAAATTAGGATATATATAGGTTTTGCCCCAAATTTTGTTGTCTGTTCCCCTGGTCTGGGCAGATCCTTTTAGAGTTCTTCACAATCCCTTTTTGTTTTGTTTTTACTACCCTGAATGATTTGGCATCATCTGCAAACGTGGCCACCTACTTGCTCACCCTTAATTCCAGTTGATATATGAACAAATCAAAAAGCACCCGTCGCAATACAGGTCCTTGGGGGACTCCGCTGTTTACATCCCTCCATTATGAGAACTATCCATTAATTCCCACTGCCTAATTCCTGTTCTTTAGCTGATCCTTAGGAGGATCCGCAGCCTCTTATCCTATGACTGCCAAGTTTACTCAGGAGCTTTTCATACATGTCTTTGTCAAACGTTCTCTGTAAATCCAGGTATACACCATCTCCTTGGCCATATGCTTTTTGACGCTTGGGATTTCAGTAGCAAGACCTTTAAAAGTCCATAGATGCCCTTTAACTTGCCATGATGCTAGTTTTGGGCAAGTGGAATTGGGAATGTGCTCCAAGCATAGATATGACTTGTTCGTGCCGTGGCCAGTCTCCTTGTACCGGTGCTGGAAGAAAAGACATTCCTAAGGGTGGGTGAAGCTCATTATATTGTTGTATGCTTTTCACTTCCCTGAGTGATAGAAAGTGTCATCATGGGGAGAGGGCTCCCTTTCTGCTCCTACCAGAAGGCTCACTGAAAAGAACTTCCCCTATATCTGCTACCTTGGCTGCATACGGACAACACATTAAGCAACTGACGGGGGGGGGGGGGGGGAACAATCGTAAGTTGTGTTGCTTATTGTGTTGTGTGGAGGGTAACACGCCACTCACAGACTATTGACGGTATGCTATTCTGCCCAAATAAGCAACTGAGAGAAACAACTGGATTGCAAGTTGTTTAGCTCGAAGCCAGTTGTTTAAAGTGTTGTGTGGAGGGGTGAGTGGGTTAATGGCGTGTGGTGAGTGGGTTAAAACACAAGCCCATAGAGGCAGGCGGCAAAAGCGACCAAAGCGGTGGCTGCCACTCTGCTACAACTGGTGCAACTTGCAGAGGCTGCTGGGATAGAACTGGGAGGACTGAGGGAGGGTGGGGAGAGGGGTGGGGACTGTGTCAGTCAAATGCTGGGTTGACTATTAGTCCACTCAACGCCAGCCCCAACCAACCACAGTTGTGTAGGAATATGTTGTGTGGGGAGTACCCACAAAATAACCAACTGTGAGTTGGCTACTCAACCCACCATTGACTAATGTGTTGTCCGAATGCAGCCATAGTCTTTGTAGGACTAGGGAAAACAGCAAGGTAGAAAACCTCCCAAATACCACACTATGGAAATACTTTTCTTAAGACCAATGAACATGTCACAAAAGAGAGTAAAAACTGTGCTGTCACTTTTAGATTCTGCCCCCCTTGCCTTGCCCAAACGGACCAACGTGGCTAGCTAGACTTTATATAGCAACGAGCAAGGTAAGTCCACGAACCCCAGTGGTGTTCTGCTGCATATCTCAAGGTGTAGAAAATCAACAGGGTTCATTGCCAGGGCTAGGTTCAAGGTCGAGAGGTCCTCTAATACTTCTTCGCGTCATTTTGCACTCCTCCCTCCGACTCAGAGGATGATCACATTCCTCTGCTTCTCCCTCTCTTTATTTCCAACTGGATATGGAATGGAAGATGGCAGCAGCTCTTCTCCAATGAGGGTTGGTCATTGTAATTGCCCACGATGCCTTGCAGGGATATATCATTGCTCTGAGGCTTTGTGGATAATTAAAATGGTGGTTGTTCTGCGCTCACTGGAGCACTTGAAAAGGAGCCCTGAGCAGTGAAGGGCCCATGGCAGCTACTCAAGGATGCTGCTGGGCTTGGTTTCTGTTATCTTGAGTCCCAAAGAGATTGTTTATCATTCCTTGTGAGTGTGTGAAGGTTTCAGTGCCAGTAGTACCCTTTGATAAATATTATTGGGCTCCTATTAGAAGGGGAAAGGCCTTACTCTCATGACTTGAAAGTACCACCAATGCAATGCCATGGGGCCTGCTCAAAACATTTTGCTGCCTGAGGTGAGGGTGTAAAAGGTCTGTCCATCCCCCCTCAAGCCAAGGTGCATAGTATCCAAAGCCAGTCAAGCGATTTTGGCATCAGAGGCAGAACATTTCACAAGGACCTCGCCCCATCCTTGGCAGCAAAAACGCAGCACTAATAAATTATATAATTAACCTTTTCTTGCCCTTTTGGGATACTCCAAATCAGTTGCTTGACGCAGCTGCCTCATTCCACCTAACGGTAGGGCTGGTCCTGCCATGCTAAATGCAGGAAAACTAGAACCTGGTTGAACCAAGTTCTAAAACTTCTGTTCTGGAAATCTGTCTCTTTTCCCATTTCTTTCTTATCCCTGCCATGTTCTGAAGCTATTTTTACTGCGACTGAAGTCAGGTGTAGAGTAGAAGGAAGCCTGTCTCATGCTGATCACCTGGAAGATCAGAGTCTACAGTCATTCCTTGGGCTGCTTTGTTACACCACAAAGGCTGGGGCAGGAAACGGTGTTCATTACCAAATGCTCCAGAAAAGCCATGTCTTAATAAATGTCCTGCCTAACGGTACAAGATCAAAGATACCTTCTCTCTCTTTCTGAGCTGGTGTAGTCTAGTTCCGGGGTGGGCCGAAAGTAGATTTCAAGGTTTTAGACTTCAACTCCTAGAAGGCACTTCCCACCTGGCCAATGGTCAAGAATGTTGGGAGTTGAAGTGCAAAACATCCGGAGACCAACTTTCCACCCTCCATTGGTTTAGTAGATAGAAAAACTAGAGAAGGTTCTGGAAGAGATGAGTTCAACTTGCTGCCCACTCTGACCAACCAAGGACTCTCTAAATGGCCTTGTCCCTTAGGTAAGTCAATTTTCTTTTAGACAAGGGCTGCCTCTACATGAGACATTTAAAGCTCTTTGAAGTCTCATTAAAAATTTTACCTCTACAAGAGCGGAGTGTAAATCGGGCGTAGAGGCGCTTTATCTCTCTGATTATGCGCATTATCGAATGCACATTAAATAGCGAGTTTTATTTTGCTCCTGCAGTTAAAGCGCATTTTGACTATGTGAACAAGCGATTCTCTGCATTAACTACTTGTAAAGCACATTTGAAACAACCGGTAAGGTCACCAGTTGAGTGCTCAATTACCTCCTGCATACAAGCATTTACGATAAAGCGCTTCAGCGAATATGCGCATAATCGGCTAACCAGGCGTCAAACGGAATCCATCTAGAGGGGGTCTCTATCTCAACTGCAATAAAATACAAATGATAAAGCTATGTTTTATTGTGTTGCATTTCTGTTGTGTCATTTTTGTGAACCACCCCAAGAGCTTCACCTACAGGATGATATAGAAATGAAATTATTATTATTATTATTATTATTATTATTATTATTATTATTATACAACTGTATGGGCATAGGTGTGCGCAAGGGCTGTGCTGGGTGTGCTTAGGCACACCCTAATATCTCAAGCAATAAGCACCAAATTGAGGGGGGCATTGAATAGGGATCCAGAGGGGGATCCAGAAGCAGTGGGAATGGCCCTCCGGCTACCCGGCAGCAGGAATAAAAAGGAATTGTTCTGCTGGGAGCCTCTCTACCAGGAGCAGCGCTTCAGGAGTCCTGAAGGAGGGCCCCCGAAGCCTAATATCACCTTGCAAGCCCCAACAATGCTGGAGCTTGAGGAGAATCTTCTCTAGGGTGACCAGATAAAATCCAGGTCAGGCTCATGTAACTTTAACAGTTGTAAAGAAAAGGGAATTTCAGCCAGTGTCATTTGTATGCAATTTGTTCCTGGTGATATTCCCTCTTCATCACAACAGTTAAAGGTGCAGGGGCCCTGCCTTCTTTTGGATATGGTCACTCTAGTCTAGTGCCTGCACCTTTAACTGTTGTGATGAAGAGGGAATATCACCAGGAACTAATTGCATACAAATGACACTGGCTGAAAGTCCCTTTTCTCTACAACTGTTAAAGTGACAGGAGCCCTGACCTGGATTTTATCTGGTCACCGTATAAAAGAGATAAGGACCGTTAGGCATCCTGTGCATTGAAAAACCAAAAATGCAATAGGAAAGAGCGTCGCTCTCACTTTACTAAATGCTGAAATGGACTCAGGAAGAACTACAGGAGTGGATTCTTGCAATGCGGCAGGTCATTTTAGACTCTGGACTTAATAGTTTTACAGGCCCCCTCCTTGGATGGTACCGTGTATTACTCCACTTACTTCAAAATGTTGAAAGACAGTCCTACGGCGTCTGGGGTCCCTCCTGTTTATTCTGCAGAGTGGGCCCCAAAGTCCTACCCTGATGGTGCCACTGTGTTCTTGCATAGCAGGAGGAGCCCCATGGGACCTCAGTTTGTTTGTTTTTAAAGCATCCCTGACTCCCCATGGGTCTTAAAGGGGAAAGGTTTGAGGCTCCTAGGTGCACTTCCTTGCATTTTTAAGGACTGCGGGGGTTGGCGTGGGATGTAGGATGACCACTTATGCATTGCCTAAAAAGAGGAAAAACATCACCACCCCCAAAACCGACAGCAGCGTGCATAACCTTTGCATGCGCTAATGTATATGTATAAATGCAAATTTAGACATAATAACTAGGATTTAAATAAAATGACCATACATCTCACCAGAGTGGGGAAGACTGGGACCAGGTGACCTGGAATTAGTGTCTGCACACAGTTAGCTTGGAAGTGGTAAGTGAAGAGAGATCTCCCCCTGCCCCCTCTGTTCCCCTGCCCCTCTGATTACTGTTGTGGTCCATTTCTCTCTGTGTGTCTTTGTCTCTCTCTCTCTCTCTCTCTCTCTCTCTCTCTCTCTCTGTTTTCCTAAGTGTTTTCGTTTGAAATGCCCTGGGGAAGGGAGATTTGATTAAGGAAAGATGTGGCTGATGTCTTTGGAACCTATTCTTCTGCGCTCTCTCTCCCCCTCCGGCCTACGGCCTTTGAGTTTTGCTCTCTGCTGTGTGATGACGAAGGTTGCCTGCTGGAGATCAACATGCCGGCCTGTTTTATAAAAGGAAAAAATAGAAAAGGTGATAGGGATCCACTCGTATGAAGTGGACCGGGAGAAACACAAGGACTGATTTCACTACTCCCGCATTGGTCTGATTCAGGATGCTTCCAGAGAAGGCTTTTATTGGGCAATTGTCCTGCCTCTTTCATGGGATTATACAGGGGGTCCAGACATCATTGTTGTCATCATCATTATCATCATCATTATCATCATCATCTTCATCATCATCATCATCCAGTTATAATCCTCCCATGTTTTCTCACTGCTTCTTCTATCTCTTTCTCTTAGGGCTCCATCACACTGACTTTTTGCCCCCAGTTTGCATCCGCGGTTTCCCCCTCCATTTCCTTAGCGAGTTGAGCGCTGGGCACTTTCACGTCTGTGCATTGTTGCGCTCATGTATTTTTTCACCTGTATTGCCACTATGCCAGGGAAATCTCCCGCCCCGCCCCCTAGGTTCTCCTTCCCCCTGCAGTTAATTTTTTATATTTTTTATATATATATTTTCTGCACAAATGCAATAGTACGGCAGCCTGAAACTGCGCAATTACGGTAGAACAACACACTATGCTTTCCCCTAAGATCATATTAAACAAGATAAGTGAAGAGAAAAACAATTAGTTTTTGGAGAAGTTTGTGGTCAATGTTGGCATGGCAAGAGGAAGCTGACATTGTTCTGGTCAGGAAACCTAGAAATGCCTACTCAGGATAAGATCCATAGAGCTGAATGGGACTGAGTCCGGGCAGTGGTGGCCTCGCTCATCTAATGGGGTGTTCGGGTGCCCTCTCTCCCTCCCCCTCATGGTTGAGCAGTTGAGCAGAGAACCGCCCGCCCTCTTCTTTTGTCAGCGAGACCGCCCTTTGACACACACGCCTCCAACAAAAAACAGGATGGTCTGATATAGTGCAAGGACAGCAATATACAGGAGGGAGGAGTGGCTTTATTACACACGGAGGGGGAATAAACAGACTTTCCCCGCTCCAAAATAAGATGGAAAACAGAGGGGAAGAGGCAAGCTGAGCGCAGGACAAGGATGATGTCATGTGAGTACCGCGCTGCAAAAAGACATACCAGGCATTGCGAGAGTGTGATAAATCGCTGGTGTGATGGAGTCCTTACTGCAGGAAAATCTGTTAAGGAAGATGGAATAGTTGCACAATGGAGGAAGCACTAGGAGCCCTCTGTCTGGAAGCACCCTTAGTTTATGGTAAGGTTGCCAAGTGATTTGGAAAAAAACTTGGCTCGCTCTTGTGTCTTTAACAGCAGCTTCAGAAATTAGCAGGTGAATGCAGCACTTCATTTCTAGAAAACTCAAGTCTGAGAGGGTAAAGGCAAGACCTTGCCCCAATCCATGCTGTGCGGGGACACACTATAGATACTCTGTGGTGAGGAAAATGCACTCTGCATCTGTTCAGAAGCACTTTTCCCACCTATTCTAAAAGGTTGAAATGCCTCTCCTAAAGCTTACTGGTAGTCAGAGCTTTAGCCTACAATATGCTGGTATTTCTAGACCTTCCCCTTTTGTCTTTGGCCCTGCCCACCACTAGAATGCGGCCCCCTGAGAGCTTCTCTGAAATTGAACATGGCCCTCAGACGGAAGCTTCCCCACCCCTGCTTTATAGGAAAACAGAAAGAATTTGTGCTAGATATGGAAGGGGCACCAGGAGGCAGATTTAGGGCGTGTCACCTGAGCGATACGAAAGGTGAGTGATTCCAGATCAACACTGAAAAAGGATTCAGCGATGCTCTTGAGGTGTGGAGGTGTCCCTTCTTTCTCCTGGCTCGGCAGAAGTATGGAGCATCTCTCCATGCTGTTTGCTGATGTCTTGGGTCTTGTCTGTTTTGTGAGGTCTGGTGGAGATTCTCTGCTGCATTTCAGCAACTCTCCTTTCCCAGTTTGTGAATTACATGATGCAAACATCAGCAGCTTGGGATGTCATGTAACTCAAAGAGGGTGGTGGTGGAAGCGATTGCATTAATTCATCACTTAAAACGGGCTGGATGGGATCCGTTCCAGGGCTAGAATCTGCCAGGTATTAAAAAATATTTCAAATTATCTATTCATCCATCTATATCTCATTCCTTGTCCCAGAGTTATCTTTATGTAGCATTTCACATGGCACATGTCCAGCCCCATCCCATCCCTTTACTTAGAAACAAGAAAACTTTGTTTTCAATGGGACTTGCTCTCAAGGATGCACGCATAGGGGACTGTAGCCTTACCGATTCTCATAGATGAGTGAGGACTGGCAAAACATTGCAGTGTGAAGGTCTCCTCCTGTTCAGAATTTGAACTATGCCTTCTTCCAGGATCCTCCATTCCATCCTGACCCATGTCCTGCCAATGGTTACTTATTTTATGTATTTAAATAAGGTTTATCCTGCACCTTAGGTTAAAAAAAGGCTTCAGGAGCTGCTTACAATCAATCAGTAAAAGAAGTCAGTCCTTGCCTGCAGGCTTACAATCTAAATAATAAAAAAGACACAGTACCCAAGGAAAAAGGAATGGGGAGGGAAGAGGGTTACACAGTTAGCTAACATTCCATGCCAACTGAGCATGCTCAGTGCTCGTTGGGCTGTTTGGGTTATTCCCCCCCTTTTTTTAAAAAAAGCACCCAACATTTTGTTGTGAGTTGTGCTTCTGCAAACCCTGGAGTTCTGCCAAGCCTGCGGATAACTCTCTCTTGTGCATGGATGTGTTTGGGCTACATTTAGAAAGGCAGTCGGAGAATGAGTTTGCTCTTGGTATATACGAAAATGATTAAAAATGGCACAACACTGTTTTGTAGAAACCCTTATGGACTGCTCTTAACATAACCAGGGGGCTGCCTATATATGGGGAAGGCCCAGGGTGGTGGCTGTGGATCTGTGCTGCGTCGGTTAGATGATGCAGGCACAGCTTCACAGCCACCATGGGGCTTCCCCGCAATGCTGCGGTTTAAAAAAGTCGGAATTTACCCTGACCCTATCGAACAGAGCGAAGTCAATACGCACTTCCACCACCTGACGTTGCTCCAGGGTCAATCTGAGGTCAACTCAGGAGTAGTGCCTGGTGGAAGGTGACTGGGGATTGGTCCCTTCCACCAGGAAGAGGGTGGGGGCGGCTCCAGTACCCGTATGCAGCCCAGAAAACCCACACTCCCTCCTTGGTGTCGGGATTACCCAATGCCGCCCTGGGAGAGGGAAAACGCGGGGTTTGAGAGGGAGGCGGCACCAACCAGGCACCGTGAAGACAGCCTCCAGATGGTTGTCAAATCCTTTCTTTAGCCATTATTTCTGGGCAAAACTAGACATGATCAGATTACCTGCACGGTTGTAGTTTTTTTTTAAAAAAAATTATAAATAAAGTTCAAAGGTGGTGCTCCTAATCTGAGTCAAGTTCCCCTATGGATCTTTTTTGGATCTCCCAACATCTCACCTAGCCTGGTCCTCAGTCCATGGAGGTGTGTGTGTGTGTGGAAATCCTGCCATGCAATACACTTAAAAGCACCCTTATGCCCCTATTGTGGTAGAATCATAGAATAGTAGAGTTGGAAGGGACCTATAAAGCCATCAAGTCTAACCCCCTGCTCAATGTAGGAATCCAATGTGATTGTTATTGACGTGGGATACTCTTCAGTGTAGCACAGGGACTGGGAACTTGGTTTTTTGCTAATGAACACCTAAAAAGCGCCAGGAGAGGGTGTAATTTGGAGGGAACAATTCCCCTTTACCCCAGCTGCAGAAAATACATATTTTAGAATTCTGGCTAGGTGAGGAATGAGGGGCAAAAAAGTGGGAAAGGAACAGGACAATTAGCACCCACAGTGACATGGGCTTTACACTAGTATAAAGTGATTAAGGGTGCGATCCTATGTATGATTTAGCAGAGAGAAAAAGTCCTACAACTACCAGCATTTCCCAGTCAACCATGCTGGCTGAGGAATGCTGGGAGTTGTATGGCTTTTTTCTGCCTAAACACGCATAGGATTGTACCCTAAATAAATAAATGAAGTCGGATGTGCTTCTATCTTCCCCAGCCCTGATTTAGCCACATCCAGCTGCTACAATCCACCCTGAAAACTTCAGTCCTGTTTCCCACCTCATTGGGCAGGTGTCAATGACCATCAGTTCTGGCCAATTCCAACCCCTATGAAGCTGTCTGGGCCAGCCCATTGCTCTCTTTGCCTTCCCACCTTGTATCAAGTAGGGCTCTGGCATTTCCAGTATAAATGATCTTGAGGCCTCTCTTGCCTGAGACACTGCTGCCAATCAGAGCAGACAATATGGGTTAGATGGACCAGTGATCTTCCTCAGCCTAAGGCAGTGTCAGGGATAGGTAAGCTTTCGCTGTGGGATTTCTTGCAATAAAGAAGTCTCACTGATTTGGGTATCCCCTGTCAGTTTGCTAGAATATGTGCTTACCTGAGGGACTGGGAAACCCAATAGTATATTCTTAGCAAACTAACACGAGATAGCCAAATCAGTGAGACTTCTTTGTTGCAAGAAATCCCACAGCAAAAGCTTAACTATCCCTAATATCCTGACAGGCAGCTTCTTATGTTTAGCAGCATCTTCCCCCCAACCCCAAGGTAAATCTCCATACCAATCGTTCTTTAGTTTGTCTTTAGACAGTGCTGTCAGCAAGGACAGGGCAGGAGAGACAAGAATCCCCTATGGGACTGAGACAGTGTATGACTAAAAATATAAACACATTTTTCCTGTAAATTTGGTTTGGATTAGGGCTGTGACTGGAGCCGGATCCTGAATCCGGAGCAGATCGGGCCGATCTGGCCCGATCTGGGCCTAATCCAAACTGGATTGGGCTGGGCCTAGATCGGGCTGGATCGGATCCGCGATCCGGATCCGCTCTTGGTCTGTGCAGAGCCCTCCCTCCCGCTCTCCCCTCTCCCTCCCCCAATCCGATTGGAGGGCGGGAGGGAGAGGGGAGAGCGGGCTCTGCACGAACCCAGAGCGGGTCCGAATCGAATTGGGGGGTCCATGCACAGCCCTAGTTTGGATATTGTGTCCCAAAGGGATCAAGTTATAGGGAGACAGAGGAATGGTGGACTGTCTCATGGTTCATTCCAGAATAGGAATGTCAGGATGGACTGATGGGGAAACCATCTAAAATCCTAGTTATTATGTCTAAATTCGTAAAGTTAGTGAATAAAGAAATAGAAAAATAGGTTTAGAGTTCTACATCGAACAAAGAGTGGAGCAAGATGCATTAAGGGTAAAAAGGCATGATAGCCCTCCAATGTTCCCAACCAGATGTCCTCCAGATGTTTTGGACTACAACTCCCAGCATTCCTGACCATTGGTCATGGTGGCTGGAGCTGGTGAGAGATGAGGTCCAAAACAACTGGAAGGTATCAGATTGGGGAAGGTTACTCTAGAATGTTATAGCCAATATTTCCCCCTGGTCAACGGCCCAGCATACCAGTGTTTGTGAACTGTAAAGCTGCACTGACTTCAAAGTTTGAATGATCAAGATGTCTAGCAGAGTAAACCCCCCCCCCCCCCACAAGTGCCTCTGCACTGATGACACGGCTCTCGGGAGACCTTGGGTCACCCTGGCTTGTCTGAATGTTCTTCTCTTCTCTCCCTTCACCTTTTTTCCCAATTAAATCATCCCGCTTAATTACAATAAAAGGCCAACTGTTTACCCAGCTCGACATAATTAATATTTGCTGCGAACAGGGTTGCAAGCTTGGCTTTGCCAGCAGCCGGGGAGTTTGGGAAGGGATTTGACTGTATTAGCAGGGGAAGAGACAGCTGTCTCGCTTACTGATACCAGGGTGGGGTGGGGGTGGGGTTGGATTAAAAAAGAGAGAGACTGGAATTAGACTCAATGGGGTTGCGCAGGAGAGGGGAAATTATGCACACAAACACATCCCAATCGCAGGCCTAATTGCAGCATCCATTATTCCTTAGTTAAAAAAAGATCTTTGGCTAAACTGCCAAAAACATTTACTGTACCTTCCATTCTCTATGAAGTTAGTTCATCTCTTTTAGCTATCTAGAATAATCACGGCAAATGTAGTAGCTGGAGTATAAGGTACTTGGATGGTGCCTGTCAGACTGATGAGAGGCAACGCAAGTGATGAATGCCAGTTTAGATAAACATTTTGGGTCGATTCAATCAAGACGGCTATAGTAGCGCCATCTCCACTACTAGATTGTTCCTCTCTGGCTAGATTGCCGCATTAATCTTGTTTTGGGAGACATGGGTTGGCTTCAGCATGTTGGGACCATGGTTCAGATCTCTGGGAACATGAGGGGTTAAGACTTGAGCCCACAGCATTATTGTCCAGCTATGACCAGAAGAAGAAACCATAGAGGGACCAGGTCACCAGCCAGACCACTGAGGAAGCTTCTTCACAACGATAAACCAGAGTGGGGATTCCGTTTGATGCCTGGTTAGCCGATTATGCGCATAATCGCTGAAGCGCTTCATCGTAAATGCTTGTATGCAGGAGGTAATTGAGCACTCAACTGGTGACCTTACCGGTTGTTTCAAATGCGCTTTACAAGTAGTTAATGTGGAGAATTGCTTATTCACATAGTCAAAATGCGCTTTAACGGCAGGAGCAAAATAAAACTCGCTATTTAACGCGCATTCGATAATGCGCATAATCGGAGAGAAAACGCGCCTCTACGCCCGATTTGCTCTCCGTTCTTGTAGAGGTAATTTTTTTAATGCACCTTGAAAGAGCTTTAAATGCCTCTTGTAGAGGCAGCCCATGTCAGGTGATACTCCTGGACCTTTATGGAGCTTCCAGGTCAGACTTGCCCATAGTTTGAACAATCTAGGTGCTTTGCTCCCCCTTGTCTCCTTCTCCCTAGAGTAGGCTAGGTCATCTCGACCGTCCTGCTAAGTGGGAAGGAGGATTTTATCAGTCCACACATCAGAGGGAGATACGTGGTAAAAGTTGTCCTCATAATAAGGTTGAACTAGGGCTGCTAATGCAGAAGGCACATACACATCTTTTTGAAATATATACGAATCAACCTAGGTTCCCTCTTTGCAGGGACCGCTTTCCTTACTTCCTCTTCTCAATGGATAGTTCCTGCCGCTAAGACAATTTTCTCTGACATGCGCTCTCCTCCCAATGTCGTCTTTCTTTGTGGTTTCGCCAGACATAAGCCCACGTCCCATCGCAGCCATTTCCTGCCATAACCCGCCAGGATGTCACACAGGATTATAACATCACGGAGAGCAATGAGGGAGAATTCCAGTATAATGTTAATCCTCTGGCCTCTTCAGTTCAAAGATGTTAAGATGATCCACACAAGCACTAATGAGGTTGATAAATATAATTATCTCCATATTAAAGCAGAAGGGAAATTGAGGCAGGGCGAGATTTATCCACATGCTCACTGGATAATGTCTAGAAGCAAAATTGTGGCATCTCCATGCCACAAACCTTCCCTGGTTACACGTAATAGATAAGTCCAATTTCCTTCCTTCACTGCTAGAAGCAGGAATAATGCTTCTTCCTTAGAGCGGTGGCTCCCAAACTTTCAACCATCAGGAAACATTTTTTTGACATTCACTTGTTTGCCGAGAAACCTTTGAAGATCTGCTACAGAATTCTGCACATTTCAGAGGATTCTGGGGCATGTTATAAGATGTACACAGTTCACGTAGGACACTGGCTGGGCCTGTTGGACCATCCCACCACTGTATGAACTGAGGTTGTGTTCTGAAATACAGCCATTGCTCCCTGCAGCTGAGCATCCAGGGCTGGATTTATGTACAAGCTAAACAAGCTACAGCTTAGGGCCTCACATTACGAGGGGCCTCGTAATGTGCAAAGAATAATTACTTGTAGTGATTTACATCTAATTTATATATTATAACCTTATATTACATTGTTTGATTGTGTTATGTGTTTGACAAACGCCTAACAACTCCTAACAACTCCTAACAAACAACAAGGGAGAAGGCCTTCTCTGTGTTAGCCCCCCAATTGTGGAACGATCTCCCCGACAAGGCCCGCCTGGCGCCAACATTGTTATCTTTTCAGCGCCAGGTCAAGACTTTCCTCTTCTCTCAGGCATTTAGCAATATCTGATGAGCCTGGGTTTGTTTTGTTTTTAGGCTTATAGCTTTTTAAAGTTATTACAGTGGTTTTAAATGTGTGTGTATATTGTATGTTTTTGCTGTTTTAATTTTTGTATATTGTTTTTAATTGTTTTAATCTTATGTGAACCGCCTAGAGAGCTTAGGCTATGGGGCGGTATACAAATGTAATAAAATAAATAAAATAAATAATGTGCACACGTATAACTTGCATTTTTAATACCTATATTACACAACTATCAAATTCCGTTTAAGTGTACAGCCTGTATTTTGCATTTAATTTTTTTTATTATTTGTTGAAGAGGGAAGGGCCTCACTCATGCTATAGCTTAGGGCCACAACAAATTTAAATCCAGACCTGTGTGCATTGCAGCAGAAGATCGGTAGTAGTGAACAAGCAGATTGGGGAACTTGTCTACTACTATTGATTGATTCATTGAGGAACTCCAGGGGTCTTTGGAACACAAGTTGAAAGCCATTGTCCTAAAACAGCCTTCCCCAATCTGGTGCCCTTCAGGGGGCTGTATATACAATGATGCTTGGCCTACTCATTCTGCACAAACCCTGAAGCATCGCTGCTACAAAGCAGCATCGATAGGGTTATATAGGCTGACCATATGAAAAGGAGGACAGGGCTCATGTAACTTTAACAGTTGTAGAGAAGAGGGAATTTCAGCCAGTGTCGTTTGTATGCAATTCGTTCCTGGTGAAATTCCCTCTTCATCACAACAGTTAAAGGTGCAGGGCCCCTGCCTTCTTTTGTATATGATCACTCTAGTATAGTGCCTGCAACTTTAACTGTTGTGATGAAGAGGGAATTTCACCAGGAACTAATTGCATACAAATGACACTGGCTGAAATTCCCTTTTCTCTACAACTGTTAAAGTTACATGAGCCCTGTCCTCCTTTTCATATGGTCAGCCTAGGTTATATGGCAGGAGTGAGCGCAAGGCTTTCCAGCCAGGAAAAAATGCAACACCATTGTCAGACGGCGGTAATGGGCAGCAGATATCGAGGGGCCGAAATCCGCCAAAATATTTTTGCTGTTTTCTGACAACTCTGCGCAACTTTGAAAACTTGTAGTGGCACATCTGTGCTGCTCCAGTTCATTGAATTTTGCAATATTCATCATAGCTGCCCTATTTTCATTCCCCAGACTTTACTATCGTCATGGCAGCCATTACTAGGCTTGTTGAGTCTACCCCCAGCCCTGCATTCCCACGCCTACCTGCACTGGGATCCGCCCCTAACTACGTCCACTCCCTTAATCTGAACTGAAGACAACGAACAACCATGGTAACGTTGGAGCAATGTAAAAAGTCATGGTAAAATGACACATTAAAAAAAACGCAGTTTCGCAGGAAATAGCTGCGAGTTGACAGCTGCATCATTTAAACAATGGGGCGCAGCTGAGTAGCTACGTCAGGATATACAGAATGTATGGGTAAACCCCAGATGTGTTGGACTGGGATGCCAATGGCTATGCTGGCTGGGAATGATGGGAAGTGTAGTTCAGGTTGGGGAAAGCAGCCCAAGTTGAAACAAAACCTAGTGCGTCTTGCCCTAACTGTACTATTAGATCCCCTGTTCCAGAGCTACATAAATCCAGTGAGAGCTTTCTCCTCTACTAATCAACAAGATTCCCCTTCCCTCTTTGGAAGAGATCTGTATCTCAGATCTTCCTTCTTCCTTTAACTCGATCTGATTCAATTCTATACCCAGCTGGGAATGGTTTTAACTGAGTGCTGGTGTAATATAGGGGCTGTGAGTGTCTCTGCTTTAAATAATTCTACATCTACGAACTTACTAGGTGGCCTTAGACACACCAGCATGGCTCAGCTTGATGGGGATAATAATAGTGACCTACTTTACAAGGCAGTTGTAAGGATTACGGAGAGAATATATGCGAAGTGCTGTATAAACGCTGAGTATTATTATTCATTCCCAAACCTCAAGACTACTATAGCAGGTCAGTGGCCATCTGAAGTCGGTTTACCCAGCAAACTGACCCCTAGTATTTGCACTGAAAACTTCCTGGAGGCAATAGGAGTGCCATCAGATTTGTGTTTCATTGCTTCAAAATGCAACATTTTGAAGGGAGTCAGATTTCCCCCTTTAAAACCTAATATATGGAGAGTGCAGTCCTAGGCATGTCTACTCAGAAGTCCTTCCATTTCCTTTCTTTCTGCCTTTGCCCCTTCTGGAAGGTAGAAAATGTGATCATGTCCTCAAGTAATGTTCTTTTCCCCACTGGCTTAATAGATTTTTTGTTCTCTGTGTGATTCAGGGACAGAGAATTTGGTAATTGAGATGCTTCGGTATAGAGGGAAAGGCCAATTGTGCATTTTTGTGAGTATTTTTAAATGTGTTTTGAGGGTGGCACACAAGTATGCCTGCCAATCAGATATGGAAGGAAAAATACCAAGGGGCTGTCTATATGTGGGGAAAGCCCTGTGGTGGCTGCAGATCTGCGCTACATATGTTAGAGGACGCAGGTGCAACTTCACAGCCACCATGGGGCTTTCCCACAAAGCTGTGGATTGAAAAAGTCAGGGATTCACCCCAACTTTTTCAATCGGAGTGACGTCAGTACGACTCTTCCACCATCTGATGTTGCTCTGGGGCCAATCAGGAGGCACTGCCTGGTGGAGGCAACCAGTGATTGGTCACCTTCTGCCAGGAAGAGGGGGTGGCAGCTCTGGTACCCAGATGTTTGCCCAGAAACCCTGTGCTCCCTCCTTGGCGTCAAGACTACCTGAAGCCACCCAGGGAGAGGGAAACTATGGGGTTTCAGAGGGAGGTGGCATTAATCTGGCACCTTGAAGACAGACCTTTAGAATGTTCTATATCTTTATTTTAACCCACCAAATTCCAGGCATGGTCTTACCATGAGACAAAGAGAGGCTGGTGCCTCTGGTGGGTAGTTTGGGTTCCCTTCGTTCAGTATCATATTTTAACTGTGAGGGCACCATTTGGATGATTTCACCTCAGGTGCCAAAATCTCTTGAGCTGGCCATGCCAAATTCAAAGTGACTTCCAGAACAAAAGGTAAAACCCTGGCTTCCAAGCCTAACCACTGGCCCTCCTTCAAGGGTCTTATTTTTTTACATCTTGTACCTTTTTGGAAACAAACGGCAAAAGCAGGGCCCGAGTATCATTTCTGTCTTTCCCCACTGGCCAAGGAAGCCCCTTGTCTATTCTGAAAGCTGGAGGACTGACTGGTGTCCTTTAGCTTCTTTCAGTTCCCTTTGCTTTATGGCTGCCTGATTTGTATTTATAGAGAGACATGGCACTATGGCATGAATGTACAATACTCATTCAGAAGTGAAAATATCATTTTCATCACTCTCGCTTGTCCCTTGGAACTGGTGTTAGATCTTCTATGCACTCTGGAAAACCAGTGACCTAACTTGTTTTGGGCACAATCCTATGCATGTTTAGACACAAAGAAGTCCTACAACTTCTGCATTTCCCAGCCAGTCTGTCAGCCGCACTGGCTGTCACTAGTCCTGGGATCTCAGTGTCCTTAATTATGGTGCCTGTCCCTTCCTCCTGCTGCCTCACCCTGCTGCCTATACATAGGAAATATCAGCAGAAAATAAGGAACACTGGGACGTGTGGTTTTGACAGAGCATGGTGGTGGTGTCGGGTAATCCTGACACCGAAGAGGGAGCGTGGAATTTCTGGTGGCCATCTGGGTACTGGAGCCGCCCCTGCCCTCTTCCTGGTGGAAGTCACCTTCCACCAGGGACTGCTCCCAGATTGGCCTCAGATTGGCCCTGAGTGATGTCAGATGGCGAAAGAGCCATACTGACATTGCTCTGATTGAAAAAGTCAGGATAAGTCCTTGACTTTTTCAATCCACAGCTTCACAGGAAAGCTCCGCAGTGGCTGCAAAGCTGGGCCTGCATTGTATAACTGACGCAGCACAGATCCACAGCCATGGCGCGACTTTCCCCACATATAGGCAGCCCCCATGTCATGTAGGGAGGCACACTCCTCTCTGGTCTCTCAAACTACAAGTCCTCTTGTCTCTTCTAGAACAGGGCTTGGGCCAGCAGCTGACTGTTCAGAACGTTGCTTATTTTGTTCTAACACGAAAAACAAACAAGAAAGGTAGCCATGTTGACCATAAGCTTACAAAATCCATATTAGTGTCATACCTTCATTAAGCCAACCAAAAGATTTGGTGGTCTTAATAAAGGTACTACACAAACATGTATTTTGTTCTAACTCTGTTCCTCATTGTTTCCGGCAAATCTCACAAGAACACTCTGTATAGCTATAGGGAAACAAGTGTGCAAAAAACGTATCCAAGCAATGACCTACAATTTAGCATCATTTACCCCCTCATAGTAATGGCCTTGCATCCAAGACTTGCAGCTCCCTAGGACCTCCATGTCCTTCTGTGCACCCTTCCTTAAGCTCTTATAACAGCAAGAGAATCTTTGTTAATGTCTAGTTGAACCACACACAATATATGCATTCCTTCACCACTTCCTCTTCTTAATTGCTGTTGCTTGAGTCCCTGCTTGAGTTTTGAAGTACTGTGGTGCTATTAATATGCAGCGCAGCTGGTTTCGGTCTCCTGTCTTATTTCAGCACTTAGAAATTGCAGACAGTGGGGATGGAAAACTGGTTGACTAGCTCCACCTAGTGAGAGGGAAATGAGTTCCTGGGTGTGGGAATTCTTCCTTAAACATATGCGGTTGTTAATATATGATGGTCTACATAGGGCGGCCAGTTGTAAAAGAGGGCAGGCTCCAGCACCTTTAATAATTGTGTAGCTTGGCAAGCAAACTCCATCTGCTGAAATTTCCTCTTCCATTATTTTCAAATTATACTTTTATGTTTATTTGTATTTCTGTTATTCTGTTGTGGTTTATATTGGTTTTGTTTTTTCTGTTATATTTATTATGGGTGTGTGTGTGTGTGTGTTTTAGTTGCTTCAAGGCTGCTGTTTACACTGGGAAGTGACATATACTTTTATAATAATAATAATAATAATAATTCATCAACATAGCATTATCTAATGACAAAAATATTGGATAAAAGGAAGAGGAAAAGAGAAAAGAATATACACCACAAGCTATCTAAGTCAATGAACTATGGCAACAGGAAAAGGTCACAATTATTCCATTAGCCACATCAGTCACTGGCATCACATCAAAAAACTATATAGAAAACCTTCAGGAACTGGGCCTACCAAAATACATCCACACCAACATCCAGAAAGCAGTCATACTTAAAACATGTTCAATAGTCAGGAAATTCCTGAATCAGTAAAAGACAGCATGACTTGGCAAAGCCCATCATGTCTGTCTTGAAAAAAACGCTATAAGCAAGAAAAGATACTACTACTACTACTACTACTACTACTACTACACACAACTGTCAATGGTGCAGCAGCCCTATCCTCTTTTGCATCGGACCACTCTATGTAAATTTTAACTTCTGCAACATTGACGCATGTTACTGTTGTTTCCTTTCCAATTTTCACATGGTAAGAGAATATGGCAATATTCTCTATTTGCAAGTATGAGTAATTACATTTTCATCCATCCTTTCTTACCTTTGCCTCTGATATCCCATATTGCCATTTGCCACGGATTTCCCCCCTGTCCCCAGTCTTTCTCCTGATTGAATTTTGCCTGTATCGCTTCTCCACTACTGGGCCAAAGGGATCGTTTTGATGACCTCAGAAGCAAGTCTGACTCGTCTGCATGACTCATTTGTATGCAAACAGTTCTTTCACTTGTTACACTTCACTTATCGCTGGGAATATAGGTGATCTCAAAGGCAGAATCGTTTTGATTGGTATGATTTCATCAAAATGCTAATTTAATTGCACTGCACGCAGAGAAATGCCACTGGGATTAGCCCAGGGCCAATTCATTGTCGGAAGCTGCTGCAAAATCTTTTCGTTTTTGTTGTCCAATTTTTGCTCCAGAAATCTGAGTAATTCCTCCTCACCCGAAGCTTCGTTCATACAGCCCCTTGACTGGTGCTATTTATAGGCATATCTGTTCTAACAGTGGCACACCAGGGCTGCATTTAATGAGGACCTCAAAGATTGCTTCAAAGATTCTCTTCCACACTCCATTTACTCACATTTTTAGTTTAAAATAATAATAATAATAATAATAATAATAATAATAATAAAAATACCCAAACAAGCTTGCCCTAGATCTCCAAGCGCTTGGCATCCATGAGCAAGGCTTTCAGGTCTTGCATTCTGGTCTCCATTTATTTTTCAATTATTTGTATTGCTTCCCCTTCTTTAAGGAACCAGATCTTACTCCAAGCGTGGGACCTTTGTGTGTCAGCCCAAACTATTTGACAATTAATGTTACCCAAAGTGGAAACTTGATGCCTGAGAATGGTCCTTTCATGTGGCAAAAGGGTGCAGTAGCAAATAAGAGATATTATGAAGCTGGAAGGTGTCTTGAGTTCCAGTAGATATGAGCTTTCAGTTGCACTGACAAGTGATTTCCCCTCTGTGGAGTTGTAGGGCTTCTCTACACCAGCCTTTTATTCTGCACCTTTAGCAGGGCTTCTGCTTCCAGATTCTTTGCAGGATTAAGATCGGCTCCTTTACACACTTTTTTTCGGTGGGGGGGTGTCCTTTCTCTGCAAGTTCTATATATTTCATTCTTCAGCCACTAGATGGCACTGGGGTATAGCAGAATTGTAGAAATATACCAGCTGCTGGAGCATGATTAAAATTAAATACTTCATTTTCCCTATTAAGAAAAAAGCCATGATAATGGTCAGAAAACACGTGATGACCCTAGAAGTTGATGTAATGTAAAGGACGTGCAAACTATTGTGAATCACGAGAGTACAATAAAAGCCTCATGGAGAAAAGCCTGTAGAGGTTTTATTAATTTATTTATTTATTTACAATATTTATATACCGCTCAATTATCCAACACAGATTCCAGAGCAGTGAACATAGGTACAAACAATAAAAGAAAGAAGATTAAAAAAGCAAATTAAAATTGTTCAATTTAAAAACAAAGGAACCAGAAAAACAGTGGCTAGTCAGTTGAGGAAGTCTTCTTGAAACAGAGTTGTTTTCAGGAGGCACCGGAAGCAGCTTAATGTTGGCGCCTGCCTGACCTCTAGGAGCAGAGAGTGCCACAGAGAAGGGGCCACTACACTAAAGGCTTTTCTCCTGGTGGATTCTAGTTGGGCCATAGGTCCATGTGGAACCACCAGGAGCATGCCATCCGATGACCTCAGTGATCGGGCAGGTTGGTTATTATTATTATTATTATTATTACACAGAATTATTACTAAAAAAAGAAAGGAACAAGGGATATCTATAAGATGTTGTGGTGAATCAGGGGTCTCACATAGCTAAGTGTTCCCAAAACTTCTGATAGCTGAAGCACACAATTTCCTCAAGTTAAAACTGGACATACATGTCACTCTTTCAACCCCAAAGGTTTCCTTTAAGCATGTTTAAGAGTTACCTACTCCCAAGGGAGCCCAGATGAGCACAAGTCGCTCACCTGGGCATGCCTCCTGAATGGAAGGTGAGTCCAGAGCAGTGAGTTAGGAAGAAATACAGAAGGCCGCTCCCTCTGAGAGTGGGTAATTTTGCTCCATTATTGCATGGGGTGTGATCAAATGATCCCATCACATCTATTGCAAAGATGCATCAGAGTAACAGTGCCCCCACCTCAGCTACCACCAGCAGAGGATGATTGGCAGGAAGCAAGGCTAGAGCAGTACAGCATGCAGAGAGACACAGCAGGGAGGTGTGTGGATGGAGACTTAGGGCTCAAAAGAGCCTTGAACAATTTAATTAATTTCTCCAATCACACTAGCAGATATCTTGTGGTACACAGTTTGGGATCCGTTTACTTGGAAATAAGCCCCACTAAGTTCAGTGAGGTTTACTTCCAAGTAAGTGTACCTAAGATTGCAGCCATTAATCAATAGATTCAGTCAGCCCTACTTTTTCCCATTTGGTTTTTTTCCATTTGCTATTTAGCCAGTTAATGAGCCATCCCTTCCTACACTTCCGTTCTCTTCTGATATAAATTCTGATCAAACTTGACAAGGAGTGTAATGCCCTGACAAAATTTGGCCCAGTCAATAGGATGCCAGGTTAGAATCTGGGAGGGCAAGGAAGAATGTTGGACAAAAGGAACAGCCATAATTTAAATGGAATAATCCTTGTTTTCTGCTACCAGTTCCTGATGAATCACTATCCTTATTTTGATTGTTGAGATTTTGGGGATGCCTTTCAAATTATTTGTTAGTGTAAGTTAAGAGTTGCATTTCTTCACGTTTCAGCCCCATGCTCTGTCTGTAAAATGTAACTGAGTGAAGGCTGCTTTGAAAGTTAATCGGTTGAAAACCTGGATTTACATTTTGGAGCTAAATAAATAAATTTGTTTTATTCTCCCCCTCCCCCCCATGTTTATTTGCATACAAAGGCACACTAAAATCAACCAATACAAAATGCAACAAAGTAACTACCGTATTATGAAAAAAAATTTGAATCAAATATTGTCAGCGAATCCATTGTTCCAAGAGAAAACAAGCATTGCCCATCTCTCAATACATTTATTTTGTATTGTCAAGTTTTCTAGAGCTTGAATGTCAGTTTCACTATATGGCAATGTCCCCATATTTGAAACAACAAACAAGAACAGTCATTGATCAGTGGAGCACCACTTTTATTTCAAAGAGTTGGGTGTGAGTGTACTTGTTACAATCAACAAGCTAGTTAAGATTTCTACATTGTCTATCACACCAATTCCACTCAGATAATTCAATCATGCAACAAAATGATTGAATAAATAAGATGCATGTTCTTTCTAGTGCAAAAGTAAATCCATTAATATGAACATTAACAGTACAAACATGTTACTCTGAAGAATCCCCACTGAATGAAATAGGACTTACTCCCCCGTAAGTGAATATAGCATTGCTGCCTTCTGCATAATGTAGCGCACAACATATTTCAGGTGCTTCACATATTTCACACGCTGCTTCATGTTTTGTACTGTTGGTATAATACAATTATGCTTTTCTAGAATGACTTGAATCAAAAGAGCATCCTCTAATTCTAAATCAGCGCAGGACAAACTATTATACAGTACTTTAGCACACCATAAAGCAAGAGAAAAGTCTTTAGCAATGTGTTTTGTGTGCATGCGTGTGAACTCACATAGGGAGGCTTGGTTTGCATGTCATGATGGTAATTCCTGGGTTGTTTAATTTAGGAATTGCAGGGATGAGCAGAGCATGTGAGTCAGTACTCATCATTTCCACTTTTAATTAATAACCCCAGGAATACTCTGTTCCTGGGTTGTTTCATGTGTGAACCCAGAAACTCTGTGTTGTTGATGAGTTAAACACGGGCAACTGTTGCATTAACTTAACTCTGGGTTGTTTAACCCATTAAACAAACCCAAGTTTCCAGGTTCACATGTCATGAAACCACCAAGGAACAGGATGTTTCTGGGTTGTTAATTAAAAGTGGAATGACAAGCACACAGCTCATGCACTTATTCCCCCAATTCCTGGGTTAAACGACCCAGAAATTGCTGCCGTAATGAGTTAACCAGGCCTCCAATTTGTGAGATACTAATCTGTGGCAAGGCCTACTCCAATTGCCAGTTGCCCTAGGGCAGGGGTAGGAGTGAGGACACTGATCTCAAACAGAGGAACAAAGGCTGCTGGGCAGGTCGCTTTGTGTATTGTCGTGATCTGTTGTAAACTGTCTTGAAGGTCACTTGATCAAGATACACCAAAGAAATAAACCAGCACTGCTGGTAATACTGTTGTAATATGATGTCTGTTATACTTCCTATTTGTATCGTTGCTTATCCTCAATGTTGTAAGATGAAAGCATAAATGACATGAAGTCCCATGAACTTTCCAATTTACACTATTTAAGTTTATAATATCGAATTGTCCATGACGCAAGTTTAATGGATAAAAATGAACAACATGTGGAAGAATTATGGCAACTCTAAGCATGTGCCTTACAAAAAGAACTGTGGACTGATTTGGTCTGCTGTGCCTTTATTTATTTTTCCTTCCTTCCCAACCGATAAGAGACTTTTTGGCTGAGTTTGGACCACACTTTAGGCAATGGAGGGGGGAATAGCATACTGACCGTGTGTTATTTTGGCGGCGGCGCGGTAGCACCCGCCACACGACATGTTGCCCCTCCCCGTCGCGTGGCTGAAAGTCACGGCGTCCTTCTGGGCTGCTGCGTCACCTCCCTCAGTCCTCCGGCCGTATCCCAGCATGCACCGCAAGTTATGCCGGCTCTATGGGAGCAGCCAGGGTTTTTTCGGCTGCTCCAGCCGGTGAACTCTATGACCGAACGGAATAGTACACGGAGAGAGGGAGGATTCCCTCCACACGACACTTTAAACAATGGAGTTCGGTATAAACGATGTGCAAGCCCATTGTTTTTCTCCATTGTTTAAGTGCCCCAAATAGCATACTGTCAGTTGTGTGTGCGTCGTGTGTTGCCCTCCACACAACACGATAAGCAGCACAACTGACGATTCCCCCCCCCCCACTCCCTGTTGATTATCGTGTCGTCCGAACCAGGCCTTTTTCTCTCTCTTGCCTCAAAAGAAGGCGGCGACACCACCTGAGGCAGCTGGCGTGTGCGTGTGCAAAAGGTTGCCTACAGCCCAAGCCGTTAAGCCCTCGCTCTCCCTCAGTGGCCACCTAGCGATTGGCTGTTTTACCGCAGCCTTCTCGGCCTCAGGAGCTCTAGCCGCACCTCCCCTTTTGTGGTGCGTTTTTCAAGCCCCACCTCCTTCCCGCCGGCCTCCGACACAAAGCAGCCACCTCCCCACAACCAATAGCGGCAGAATTGGGCAGTTTCGCACAACATATTAGGCAATGGGGGGGGGGGGGAAAGCAACTGTCGGTCGTGTTGCTTATTGGGTCATGTGGAGGGCTACACACCACGCACACACAACTGACGGTACGCTATTCCACCCAATTAAGCAACGGAGAGAAACAATGGGCTTGCACATTGTTTAGCCCGAAGCCCCGTTCTTTAGTGTAGTCCGACCCTCCCCCCGTGGACTTTTCTGTTTGGGCATAGAGTTCTGCCAGCCAGAGCAGCTGAACCCCCCGTCCCCCCCCCCCCCCCGCTGCTCTGATACAGCCGGCAGAACTTGAGGTGCATGCTGGGATATGGCTGGAGGACTGAGGGTGGCAGGAGGGAGGAAGCCGGAACTTTCAGCCGCTCAAAGGACGGAGTAGCAACAGTCGTGTGGGGAGCACCGCCTACCCAAGACACGGTCAGTACACTATTTCCCCCTCCCTTGCCTAATGTGTCCTGGGAAACCAGCCTTGGAATAACCATGGCCTTCCCCCCCCCCCCCTCCTAATTAGAGAGTGGCTCGCTATCACGATGGTAATCGTCACTTCCGGCCTATAATTGAACCGATTTTCCTCTCCGGGTTTGTTTTTTTGTGCTGGCACAGGCTTTCTATTTTTTACAGGAAATGGGGGCTTTGTGTCCCTCTTACTTTTTCTAACTCTACGTTGGGGTTGGCGGTGGTGTCCCGCCTTCTTTTGCGACACTAGCCGTTAGTGAGGGCGTCGTGCGCCCTGTTCTTCCTGAGGGAAGTTCGGCGAGGAGGCTGAGTGGAAGGAAGGAGCCTCCTTCGCGTCAGGAAGGGACGGGCGGACAGGGGTGGTTGGGTTGGGGGCAGTGGAGGACGGGCTTGTGGTAGAAGGCTGTGGAGGAGATTGAGAACGGGGTGGGGCGAGGGGGGCACGACGAGGGGCTCTGCTGGGCACGGCGTCGGCGAGAGACGAGGAGGCTGGTGTGGGGTGGGAGGCTGGAGAGGTGGCGTGGCGGTTGGAGGCGCCTTCCTAGTCCAGAGCGCTCGAGGCGAGAGGAAGGGCGGCGGGCAGAAAACGAGCCTTGGGATGAAAACTTGCACACCGCGAAGGGCACCGGTAGTATCCAAACGGGGGAAGAGGCGACTAGGACATACATATCTAGGTGGTGAGTCTGGGAGAATAATTGCAATGTGGGGCAAGTTCTTGCAGTGCCAGGGCTGCCATGATGGGGATAGACCAGTGCTGACTTTGGGCGTTTGGCCTATAGGAATGGTGGCCAACTTTTTTGGCAAGCAGGCATGCTAGACATTCAAGACCATAGCAGGGGGGAATTGCCCTTTTTAGTGCGCTCCATACTAAATAGCCATCCTCTCTCACCATGCTTTGTGGCGGCATTGCCTATGTTTTACTGAGACAGGCTGCCTCTACAAGAGGTATTTAAAGCTCTTTCAAGGTGCATTTAAAAATTTACCTCTACAAGAACGGAGCGCAAATCAGGCGTAGAGGTGCGTTTTCTCTCCGATTATGCACATTATCGAATGCGCGTTAAATAGCGAGTTTTATTTTGCTCCTGCCATTAAAGTGCATTTTGACTATGTGAACAAGCGATTCTCCGCATTAACTACTTGTAAAGCGCATTTGAAACAACTGGTAAGGTCACCAGTTGAGTGCTCAATTACCTCCTGCATACAAGCATTTACGATAAAGCGCTTCAGCGATTATGCGCATAATCGGCTAACCAGGTGTCAAACGGAATACATCTAGAGGGGGTCTAAGTGGCTTAGTTTGGACGACGCTTTAGGCAACGGAGGGGGGGAAGAGGCAACGGACGGTACGTTATTTTTGGAATGTCCTCCTCCACGCGACATGTTGCCCCTCCCCCGTTGCGCGGCTGAAAGTCTGGGCCTCATAATAAGCAACGGGGCTCTGAAAAACAACGGAGCAGCCCATTGTTTTTCCCTGTTGTTTAAGAACGTACTGTCAGTTGTGTGTGCATTGTGTGTCACTAGACACACGACACAATAAGCAATACAACTGACGGTTGCCTCTAACCCCCTCCGTTGTCTAAAGTGTCGTCTGAATTAAGCCAATGAGTACAGGTAGCAGTACAGAGGAGGCAGGTAGGAGAGGGGGTCTTAATTCTTTACCATAGCAAGGTCCAGAAGCTTTTCTGGCCTTGACCAGATGTGTCATAAATCCTGTCTGTAGCACTTGTGGTGTTGGTGCTGTGGGTTGGCTGCCTGTGGGCTATAGGATACGTTGCAGTATAACTTTCAAGTAAAGTGTATTTTACATCATGAGGTATTGGTGTAGTGGGTGGATAAGCAGAGAGGATATAGGTGAGGGTATAAAGGCAGACATTTTCTTCCCTTGAGAATCCTGAGCAATATTTTTCGCTGTTTGTTTTCTTACAGGAAGAAAGCAGCCTTCCAGCTGTGCCCCCTTTCATATACATTGGCCAGTATTAACAGTAAGAGCAACGATGGCTGAGAATGATGTAGAGCAGCATCAATTGACACCAGAGGGTGAAGACTTGGTAATGGATGGTGGAGAGGGAGAAGCAGGGCCAGTGACAGAGAACAAAGAAGCAGAAGGTGATGCACAGTTGGATTCATCTAGTCAAGATGGCACCAAAAAGGTTGTGCCTGGCATAATTTACCTTGGTCACATTCCTCCTCGCTTCCGGCCTCGGCATGTCCGTAACCTACTTAGTGTCCATGGCGAGGTGGGACGTATTTTCCTGCAGCCTGAAGGTGAGCCTGCTTGTGTGCCTTATAGGGAGAGGTGGGCAGATGTGTGTGAGAATGTGTGTTTTATATGTGTTACATAGGACCTGGTAGGATAACTGTCAGGTAAAAAGCTGCAAAGCTTCCGGCAGGCATATCCAGTGTAATTTTTAGAATGTTTTTAGGATGTTTTAGGATGTTTTAATGCAGTTTTAATAATATTTGTCATGTTTTAATTAGTTTTATGTATTTTATCATGTTGTTGTTCCCCGCCTCGATCTAGACGGAGAGGCGGGTAAGAAATAAATCGTTATTATTATTATTATTATAAAGAAAAATGTTATGTTGGATGAAGTTCCTCCTTAGATCTGATACTAGGATCTGTAAAGGAGAGGCAGCTGAAGGACAGGAAGATTCAGATGATCTCAGTGGGTTATATTTTAGATAGATTGCCAGCTGAAATGTTATCCAGTTCTTATCTTCTCAACGAGTAAGTTAGGGCACAATCCTATGCACGTTTAGACAGAAAAAAGTCTGGCAGGGGAGTTGTAGGATTCTTTTCTGTCTAAACATGCACAGGATTGTGCCTTCAGTGTAGTAGTAGTACTTATTTAGTGTAGTAACTTCCTGAAGGTCCAATTTTACATATGGAAAAACTGCAACTGAGTTGCAATGATGCATCCATAATTCAGTGTCTGGGTGCCTAGCTGAACTTGGGTTTGAACTCAGGTTCTAGTCCAGCTCTGCATAACATGTGACCCATCTCTCTGTATCCCTCAGAGCGATTTATACGAAATAAAAAGAAGAAAGCTGGAAGCAATGCCAAGAACTTCACTGAAGGCTGGGTGGAATTTCGGGATAAGCGTGTGGCAAAGCTGGTAGCTGTCAGTTTGCACAATACACCCATGGGTGTACGCAGGAGGAGCCGATTTCATTATGACCTGTGGAATATGAAGGTAGGTGTGTGTGTGTGGCAGGCTGCTCCAAGGAATAAGGGTTTTTGGATTCTCCTGTTTCCCACTCCTAATCTAGTTGCCCTTATGTAGTAAACCCAAAATTTACTTATGGGCCTTAGGAAGGAATAGACATTGAAGACTTTTCACTGGGGCTTCTGGTGGTACCAAACTCTCTTCCTCTGGCTGGCTGGAGTCTGACTTGGGTTTGTGAAGGCTCCCCTCACCTCTGTTCATATTGTATGGTGCAAAATTATATCTGCATTAGACAGACACCTCTGCAAGTGTGATATGGTGCAATATCCTTGCTCAAAATGCAGTGGATTGCAAACAGGTCAGGCATGGTCAAATGGCAGCCCATGGGCCACAATTGGCCATTAGAATAACTTTTATTTGGCATGTAGTAATACTAGCAAATTGAACCAAGCTGTGATTAAGTATTTTGCTCACTGTTTCACTTCTAAGGAAGAGGAATAATGAATTTCTATGTATATTTCTAATGTAAACGTTGCACTGTAAAATTGGGTACATTTTGGAATAGCAATGGACTGCTATCAAATGGGCCTCTTCATGGGATCTTTTGGGAAGCACATTCATGTCTCAGCCCTGTTCTCACTTCTTTTGATGACTTCACGCCATCCACATTCATTAAAGCAAAGATGGGAACCCTTTTTATGTGTGTGCCAAGGGCTACATTCCCTTACGGATGATCTGTTGGGGACCAAGCCAGTAGTGGGCAGGCCAGCCATTTTCTCTCTCACACTTTTCCCCTCTTCATTCTCACCCAGCAAGGCTGCTGGGGAGAGATAGATCATTCTTGCCAGATATCTGAACTTTTTGCTTTCAGCAAGCTTATGAAATTAGGTCAGGTTCCCCACCTTTGCTGTAAAGAGTTTACTGCTAGGTGATGCCAACCTAGTAATAGCCTGACCAGCTGTGTGAGAGTTCTGCCCCCTAAACTAATGTATGGAGAATTGTGGCCTCTGAGAATATAGAAGCTGGCTACCCCTGATTTGCATGATTTATCAGCTCTTTTAGACAATTAAGAAGCTATAAAGTGTTTTTAAGAGAAGTTTCCTTGCCTTTTATTCCCAGTATCTGCACCGCTTCAAATGGACTCACCTGAGCGAACGGCTAGCATATGAACGACAAGTGCGGCAGCAGCGTATGCGTGCTGAAGTTTCACAGGCCAAGCGTGAGACTAATTTCTATCTGCAGAATGTGGAGAAGAGCAAGCGCTTTTCAGAGAAAGGCAGTCGTAAAGAACAGGAAGAAAAGAGCTGGGGCTTTGTCCAGCGCCGTACTGAGGACGAAATCCAGACCAGCAAAGGGAACAAGCGCCTTAAGCAGCAGTTGGCCCGAGCTGCTGAGATTCAGCAGAAATCTCAATCAAATAGTTCTCTACTGACCAAGATCTTCAATATCCAGCAGTAGTTATGGCCCCATGGAATGCAGGACTTGCTCAAAATCCTGGTCAAGCTGTTGGCAGCCAGTCCTTTACAAGCCAGGCAGACTAAGTGTATCATCAGTCCTATTAGGAAAAGTTAACTCATGCTGTGTTAGCAAACGTTTGACACGTTTTATGGTTGTACAACTTATCTTTCTGTGGAGCAGAGGCTCTCTTTAGAGAGTTTTCTCATTTTTCCTGACCAGCATTAAAGCTTTCCTTTGTGGGAACTAGACAAGAGTTAACATTTTTGGTTCTCCCCTTGGGGACTGAGATTGATTTCAGCTCTCCCCTCCTGACAAGCTCTGAATCCAGTTCTGGAGTTAATCTAGTAAAAGAGTGTAACACAGTGGGGAAGGGGAGCTGAAATTAGCTAGGATCTAGTTACTAATATGAATATGAGCCTTGATTCCCATTTTGAAAGTAAGGCACAGGCCAGACCCTCTTTTGTGGAGCTTGGCATAGTCTGTGAAACAACAAGTCTATGTCTCCATTTGCAGCAATGATCTAGGGTGCTGTTAAATGGAAGATGTGAGGCAAGAATTTTAGGTTCTGTGGAGATAGGAAAGTGAGAGCAATATGAATTCAAACAAAAGCCTGGGTTAGAAAAATAATCTTCATGGAGACCACAGTGCCAGGTCATAAAAAACATTTTCTTGAAACTACTGTGTTGGGTTTAGGATGGTTTACCCTTCTAAGATCTGACTGGAACTATTTCCATGTTTTTGATTTTTTTAAAAAAAGAACCAGGTGAAAATAAAAATTTCATTTGTAACACTGGTGATGTTGTTCTTTTATCAAAATGTCTGAAAATGAAGTGAATGAACTGTTGATTAGGCCAAGGAGGTATTTGGTTTTTTATAACTGGGTTTAAAAATATTCAGCATTTTTCTCACAGCTAAAGTGCTGATTGATCATGCAAGTCATGATTCAGTAAGAGGAAAAGCTGGAGCCTTTTGGTTTAGGGAAAAGAGACAACTAAGGGCACAATCATAGGCATTTTTAGACAGAAAAAGGTCCTACAACTTCCAGCATGTCCCACCAAGCACTGGTGTTCTCTGGGACTTTGTTGTTGTTGTTTTTCATTTTTGAGCTCTTAGGTCTTTACCGGAGTGGCGCTCCTTGCCTTTTGTTTCTAAGGTGAAGTTTGGTGCAGAAGGTCCTATTCATTCGTGGCTAAACTTTTTGATGCAAAGGGTCCAACTTAATCACGTTGAAACTTTGGTGAGTTCTGCATGGTGTTGGGAGGTTACTTTTGTATGGGGGAGGTGAGAGCTACTGAGAAGTGAAATTGGAATTTGGGCTATATCTCGTTTTATTGCTGGCTGGATTTAGGGATGCAGTCTTTTTTTTCTGGCAGGAAAATGTTCTTGAGGTGTGGTGGACTGCATATTAATGTTGCCTGCTTGAGAGGTGTTCTTGAGCTGTGATAATACGCCTTGCTAGAGGGTAATATCAGTTGGCTCATCCTATCTGCCTGCCTTAGAATACTCAGAAGGGCTGCCTCAAAAAAACAATACTGGGGGTTGTCCTTTTAACGAGCAACAGACAAGCAACAGACAAGATATAAAAAGCAAGCCAATTTGCCTCATCTGTGGAGAATCAGTTGCTGTTCTGGAGAAAGCTAACGTGGAAAGTCACTAGAATACAAAACACAAGAAATAATACCAAGTGCATGTACAGATGGGAGAATATGAGGCTCAAATTTCTCAAAGCTCTCAAGTTCCACCTTGAAGCTTGGTGCATCTTATTCCTATTCCTGATTGTGAGCTTTTTATTCAAACAAAAGTGTGTATTTGGCTGTGCCTTTCTTTTTTTAAAGTACTCCTCCAATTGTACTTGACTATAACATGAAAATGTGTGCTTTGCAAGAAAAATGCATTTGCGTTTGGGGCTGTGAATGGGGCAGGTTTTAATGTTTAACAAACTGAAACAAAATTTCAGTACATCCCTATGTGCATAATGGAAAAAATAGCAACACTGAAATTTTATTTGACCAGGAACATGTTTTCATAAAACTAAAAAAGATAGCTGATGTGGTGCAAGCCAGTTAAGTGGTTGGTTAGCTATCCTTTTGCAGGGAGACTGGACTCATTCAAAAGGTGAATTTGTGAAGGAGTGCCTAGTTGCAACTGCCTCGGTATTGATGCCAGAACTATTGATTTTTTAAAAAAATATCAGTTTATCTGGGAGGACAGTGTGTGAAAGAGTTCAAGATATAGTAGAGGATATTAAACTGTGTTTGAAAGGCTCTGCTGTTGAATGTGGCTTCATTCTTTGGCTGTTGATGAGACAATGAACATGTAAAACTGCCCAGCTGGCTATTCAGTGTGGATTTTCACCACATTTTGAGATGACTTGCTTTCTTCAGCAGCAGTGCATGACACTACCAAAGGACAATGTTTTTTTAGACAATAGTGTTGACAGTGCTCGATATGCAGTACTTTTTGAAAAACACAACAGTGGGCTTATTACTGCTGGTGCATCAGCCATGCTTGCTGTGCAGAAGGGACTTGTTGCCCTAGTTAGGAGAAAAAAAATGTGGCCCTTAGGGTCACATCACAATCTGAGAAATGTTGCTGCATGAGAGCCCTGCAGAAAAGCCATAGTGAAATCTGGACTGCACCACGTTTTTTCACGGTGCAGGATTGTAGTACTACTTCTGTTATCTTCACTGGCTACAGTGACACATGCCTTAGTTACATCCCGTTTAGATTACTGTAACACGTTCTACGTGGGGCTGCCTTTGAAGAGTGTTCGGAAACTTCAGCCAGTTCAATGAGCTGCAGCCAGATTGTTGACCGGGGCTGGTTACAGGGAGCACACAACTCCCTTGTTACAACAGCTCCACTGGCTTCCAGTCTGTTTTTGGGCACAATTCAAAGTGCTGGTTATCACCTATAAAGCCATATATGGCTTGGGTCCAGGCTATCTGAAAGACCATATTCTCCCATATGAGCCTGCCCGTGCTCTGAGATCTTCTGGGGAGGCCCTTCCCTCAGTCCCACCAACATCCCAGGCACACCTGATGGGTATGCAGAGAGGGCCTTCTCCGTGGCTGCTCCAAGGCTCTGAAACCCCCTTCCTAGGGAGGCCAGGCTTGCTCCCTCTGTGCTACAGTTCTGGAGGCAGGCAAAAACTTTATTCCAGCAGGCTTTTGGAAATACTCTGGACCTGTGTTAATGTATGGTGTTGGTTTTTTAAAAATATCTGTTACTGTTTTTAAATTGTTTAAATGTTTTTAATTTTATTGTAGATTTAATTCTATTTTAACTTTTGTAAACTTATATTTATATGTTTTAATTGTACATGTTTTAATGTTGTAAACCGCCTTGAGCCCCAGCCCTGGAGAAAAGGCAGGATATTATTATTATTATTAATAATAATAATAATAATGTAGTTCCTGTTCTATTGTGCACCAATCAGAATGAAGATCAAAAGAGTTTTTATTCCTAACATATTGTATAAAAGTAACTGAGGGTAGAGAGGCAGAGGGTATTTACCAGAATGTTTACTTAGAATTTGTTCTCTGAAAGGCTCTGCTGCTGAATTTGTCTTCTGTTCTCTCCAACTACACTGTAGCCCCAACTGGCTACAGAGGCAGTTGTGTGGAGGCAGCCACATTTTCAGTAATAATTTCTTGCTCTTTTTCTTTTTTGGTAATAGAAAGTTACAAATTCAACGTAAAAGATATTAAAACTTGACAAGGTTTCACAAATTTAAGTCGCTGAATGAAAAAGTGTGCACCATTTTCTTGAATTATCTCATATCTGATTTTGTTGTGCAAAACAAAAAAGGGCCCCCTAAAAATTGCTCAAACTTTAAGTTGATGTGGCTTAACTTAGGCATTAGCATTTTTTAAAATGGTTAAATACTGTTTTTAAAAACTAATATTTTAAATAAATGGCTAAATTCATTATGCTTGTGTTCAGTTGGGCTAGGGATATACGTTCACATACAATGTGATGTACGTTACTACAAAGCAATCCTAAGTTAGGTGGTGGGGGAAGAACCATCAGTTCTTAAATCCTGCTGGCTTTCACTGGCCAGGATACAATGCATGTTGTGGGGTGACCTTCCCCACCCCCATTTCTCCCTCCCATTGCCGTGAAATCGAGGGAATGTATTATGTCCATTTCTGGTTGGTTGAGGCTGTTTGGTGAACAAGCCCTGAAACTACCCATTTTCAGCCCCACCATTGACCAAGCACCGCCAGTGGAAATTTCCACTGCCATCCAAGAGGGGACTTCCATGGGTGGACCTCTATTTCCACTGCCAAGGGTCCGCAGCATCCAATAGTCTGTCAGTAGCCCTTCCCGGGGAGCACAGCATTGCTCTCCTACTGCATGTACCAGTAACACTGCCATTCAATGTGACATCATGAGGCCATGTCTTTGACTCTCAGACTTTGGGATGCTGGAGACCTGGGCCTCCCTAATTAAAAGGGTTTGATGGGCATTGGAATTGCAGGTCAACACAAACCAAGTTAAGCGGAGCTCTAGGAAAGGGCCATGAAGGATAGGTATATTGAAAGGGCTGCTTGATGCTTTCCACTGTTTCTGCTATCTCAGCAACCATGAGCAAAGGGTAGGGTTGGGTACTGAGCTAGGAGAGTTAGGTGATGGAATTTAGAGGGCCTCTCCTTTGCCTCAGCAGTAGGTGTCGAGATTTAAAAAGGGCTGTGTCTAAGGGGAATGATATGCAAGGGCAGCTACCCCTCAAAGAATGCTTTTGCTTCTGCAGCAAATGAGAATTTTAAGGGTTTCCCCCGCAATCTTTTCTGCAGGGTTGGCTGGAGGAAACAGTGCCAAGGGAATGTTGACCAATATGTTGCAGGTTGTTAGTCCAGCAGCCCCGGAAACAACTGGGCTTGAAGATGATCGGTGAGGGGAGAGATGGTGGCTGAGAATGGGTGGGTAGATTGGTGGTGGATGATTAGCTTAACCTCATGTCTCTGAGGACATCCCAAAGTTTGTGTAACTAACAAGCACCAGAGGCAGCCTTGTCCAATATATGTCTCCAAAACAGATTTCATATTAGGATGTTTCTAAAAGTTAGGGACTAATAAAATTAATACACAGCACACCATTTTTTTTGTCTTCTTGCATTCATTTGGTCTCTTTGTTTTCTGCTCCTGAGTACAAGGGTTGTAGGATGGATTTCAACAGAAGGGAAACTGTGAGTGAATGAAATGGACTTACTTGGAGAGGACTCAAAGGTGGGGATACTAAGAAGGCTATGTATGAAAAAGAATTAAAAATAATAATCAGAACTTTTCACCAAGGAAAATTAGATTCTGTGACCCTTATAAATTACTCAGATTAAGCAGAGCTTTTAAAAAAATACTTGTGTAATTTTATTCTTTACTTTTTACTAGCTAACAATTTATTTTGTTCATCATAGAGAGGAACAGGAACAATGAAGAGTATTGAAACCCCCTTCCCAAACTCAAAAAAATCTTCTGAAACCCCTCTGGCTTCCAAGATGTCTTTGCGCTTTCTGCACCTGATATATAGCAAGCAACACCTAGGCCAGATCTACACCAAGCAGGACATAACACTTTGAAAATGGTACATGGAATGTGTCCTGGGCCCAAACTGTTTTCAAAACCGTTATAAAGCAGTTGTGTAGACCTTGCCCTAGTCATAGTATTGTCTATTCTAACTGGTGGTGTCTTTTCAGGGGCTCAGGCAAGGCAGATGTCTTTCCCATCAACTGCTTCCTAATCTAATTTTTTAACAATACGACAAGAGATGGACCAGATGGTACATTGGTCTGATCCAGCATGGCTCTTCTTACGGAATTGAAACAGGGACTTGCTGCATGCAAGCATGTGCTTAAAACTGAGCTATGGTTCCTATCCATTACCAGCATCTGTGGTTTTTCTACACTGGCATAACATGGCATACATCTGGCCCAGTGTAGTCCAGTGACAGGCAACAGAATCCAGTGCCTTGGAATTCATGTGTTGCTGCATTTCCATTTTGCCCAGATGAATGGAAAGGCTTATAGTTGAACTACATGTTTACAGCTCTCCACGTTGAATGATTAAGTTTGCAGCATGAGGTAACTGTCATAAGGTGGGCTGCAGACCATATGGATCTGTTCTTTTCCTTCTTCCTACAAAAATCCCCAAAGAAACCTTTCTGTAGGGGGGGGGGGGGAGAAATGCAAGCAGATATTTGCTATAACATCTATCAGAAGCCTGAGAAAATAAGCCAATCTCTGAGGCAGGTGTGGAAGAATCATCACACTTTAGCCAAGGAAAGGAAGCTAAATTGAGAATTTGGTCAGAAAAAGAAATGCTCAAGCAATGCATGTATTTATGTAGCTCTGTAATCTACTTTGGTTAAACAAATACATAGGGATGCATTCCTGCTAGTCCTTGATGTAAAAGTGTTGTCTGGATCCTGGATACGGATCAAGATATAAAAGCCGGAAGGAAAGGAGGAAGGAAAGAAGAGGTTGGTTTGGGTGTAGATGCATGTGTGAATGGGTAGTAGTGTTTGGATGACGGGATGAGGGGGGAAAGAGTGGGTGTGTGGGGAGGGGAAGGATGAAGAGAAGCTGGTTCACTTGCTTGTGCAGTTCTCTTGGTCCTGCAGTTTCAAAACCAAAACCAAAATTACTCTGGCTACCATCCATGTCAGAGTTAAGTGCACTTAAGGCCATCCATACCCAAAAGTCATGTATAGAGAGACCTATCAGGGGCTTGATAGGCCTCCTGTGTTTATTCTCTGCCTGGCTGGCTGCGTTTGCCTTGGTGGGCTGCAGCTTGAGCAGACGTGGACCCGTCTATTGAGCCAGGGCATTGGCGGCAGCGCTGCACTGGAGACCTGACCCCTTGAGCCATTGCCAAGCCCTTGGTCTATCCGCTCCTGCTCAGGAGTGCTACATCCTCCTGTTCCTTCTGCCAGTTGTAGCTGTAGGCTTTCAATAGGGATGGACGAATCAGCCACTTGCGCTTTCTCCCACCTTCAAATGTTTTTTTCTGATCTCAAGTTCTTTCCTGTTCGTGAAGAAAAGTGTGAAATTTGGAAAGTTCTGATCAAAAAACAAACAGAACAAAATGCTCACCCACCTCCATGCGGCCAAATTCAACAGGCACAGCTATTCCCAGCATGGTCAAGACCATGTTGTACCTGCCTGTCATGCAGCTGTTTACAATGAGGAGCCTGTCAGAAAAAAGAGGTGGCAGCCTTAATTCAACATCACAAACGTAGTTGAGCACACAGGGATTCAAAGCCAGACCTTTTAAGAGTTAAGAACTCAAAACCCTCCGCCGGGATGGATGAATCTGCTGGCGTCACTTCCTCCCGCATTTTTTTAAAAAATCTCAAACTTTTACCATCCCATTTATGAAGAAATGTATGAATTTTGGCAAGTTCTTATTAAAACAAATGAACTGAATGAAATTCTCACCCATCCCTAGTTGCCAATCCATGCATTACTTCACCATCTTGTACGTCAAAAATGCAATTGATCAGCCAGTGCATGTGCTCGTTGCGGCTTGACACTGTACGGCATGCGATTCTTTTCTTGGCTCAGGTGTTTTGCACAGATGGCGGCAGATGGCCTAGTAGGTGAGGGGACAGTCCATTTGGAGCAGGCTATACCTGCCTCCCCGTCACTCTCCTGGAATCCTTCACGCAGGGCAGTTGGTACCAGCAGGGCGGGTCAGCAACTGGGTCACCCTGCGCCAAATGCAGCTCCAGGATGAGTTCCACTTTGTTACGAAGAGGCCAATTTAAGTATCTTCCTAGCACCTTAACTTTAAAAATTACATTTTGTTGGGATACCAAGCAGAGGCTTGGATATAAAGGGCAAAAAAAAAAAAGCAGTAAGCACATACCAGCTGTCTGCCCCTAGCACAGTGTACAAGAGTGACGCCATCCTCTGGTTAATATGCTTGGGACCTCTAGAATGTGGTCCCTAATGCAATTAAGCTACTTGAGCACACCCACCCATCAACCTTTTTAGAGCTCTATTGAGGGAAAGCACCATGCCAAAAGCCCTGGAAAACCCACCCGAGATACTTTGCCACTCATTAACCCACATGGCAGATATGCACACAGCCCCTTCTTGCATTCTGCACCTTTTTGCAATACACATCCATAGCCGGGAAGCTAAATTTTACTGCCATCATCTGCATCCCTTCACCCCTCTTTTGATCCCTAAAACGAAGGTTTTAATAACAATTTTTTTCCAGAAAAAGCAACTAGGTACAGCATTCATCATCCTCCGGTCTCCTTATTTGGTAGCAGCTTCTTCCACCACTGCAACCTTCCAATATTGCCCTTCTTTCTTGTTCCCCCCTTTGTATATTTTACTGAATAATTGCTGGTCCAGTCTGAATACTGTACATCATTGCCTTTTTTCCATAATGAACTGCTAATGCAGTTAGTCAACCGTCGGTTCAATCACTGATCCAAAACCTTGTTGCTACTTTATTTCCTGAAAGCATTTTCACCTCACTCCTCAGCCAAAAAAAGCTCCCACGCTATCAATAAAACAAGACAGTCCCAACCTGGAGGTGTTTAATCTAAAAGCTGTAACCCCAAAGGGGGGAGGGAAATACCACAGTGAGGGAAGATCAAAAAAAGGAAACACAAGCACCATTTCTTTAAAATTAAAATGGAAGTCCTTATAATACTAGCAGGAAAGATTTCAGGGAGAGGAGGAGCCCAATGGAACTGGTGTTTCAGCAGGGCTGATGGAATGGCCCTGCTTCCCATCTCCTGCCTGTTGCAGCTTGAGGGAATGGTGACTACCAGCTGGCAGTATACGCAGTAATTCACCCTAGCAGTTGCTTTCAATTTTCCCATGGCACATAATGTCCATTATACTTTGGTAAAGATTCAAATACCTGTCAATCAGGCACATGCCTTTAACATACACATTTAGATGAAGACATAAGGTAACAACCTGCTTCCAGATGCCTATTTACAGGCAAAACATTCTGGAGTAGGCTGACCCGATAAAATCCAGGTCAGGGCTCATGTAACTTTAACAGTTGTAGAGAAAAGGGAACTTCAGCCAGTGTCATTTGTATGCAATTAGTTCCTAGTGAAATTCCCTCTTCATCACAACAGTTAAAGTTGCAGGCACTATACTAGAGTGACCATATACAAAAAAAGGCAGGGCCCCTGCAGCTTTAACTGTTGTGATGAAGAGGGAATTTCACCAGGAACTAATTGCATACAAATGACACTGGCTGAAATTCCCTTTTCTCTACAACTGTTAAAGTTACATGAGCCCTGACCTGGATTTTACCTGGTCACCCTAGGAGTAAGAGCTCTTCTCATAAATAGGACAACCCATTTTTAGTACAATTCCTGTTCGTGCGGGAAGGTGGTGGAATGACAGGCTATTGCAATGATTTTGTGCAACTGTTTCAGAGTGGTCATGATGTGAAGAAAGCTGAGGACTGCATGTGACTACAGTTTGCAATGCAGGAAATGCCATTACTAAGCATGACGAAACACAGCATGGCAAGGTCCTCAACCTATGTAAAGTTATGGTGGGACACGGGAGAGGGCTTTCTCTGTTGTGGCATGCCCTCCCCTTGGAGGCCCGACTGGGGCTGATGTTGGCCTCCTTTCGGTGCCAAGTTAAAACGTGACATTCTATCAAAGCCTTTAAGGGCTAAGTTTGCCTAAAAGCTGCACATAGTTTTAAATTGTTTTTATTGCTTTTACATTTTCTACTGTTTTTAGCTTGGTAATAGTTCGATACGTTTTTAGCTGTGCACATGATTTATTGTTTTATACTGTTTGAATTGATTTTATCTGTACACCACCCTGAGATCCAAATGATACAGGGCGGGATGGAAATGTTTTAATAAATTAATAGCTACTTTGGTAGGGTTGCAGTAGCAAGGTATTGCCATAAGGGGGAGGCAGACTCTCCTGTACAGGTGGAATCCTGCCAGACTGAATTTCTCTTTGCTCCTTGTATGTCTTGATCAGCTCCAACTGCTTGGCGATAGCAAGGATGTGCAACGCCAAATGGCATAAGCTTATTGTGGGCCAGAGCCCATTTTGTCAGATGCATCATGTATCCTACATTCCAGGGGTGGGAAACCTTTTTTCCACCCTAGGGGTGCAGTTACTCCAGACAAGCATGTCGGGAGCCGGATGCCAGAAGTGAGCAGGTTTGGTGAATTTCAAGGTTCTCGTAAGTACCCCGCTCAAAAAAAAAAAAAAAAAAAAAAAAAAAAGTTAGAAAACATCCGTAGAGGATGGGGGATACCCCAACACAACCCCATTATGACTTGGTATGCTGGCTGTTGGGCACCGGGAAGGAATAAAAACTGAGGGAGGGGGAACGGGAGAGGCTGATGTAAGAGTACGGCTGGTTGGGACTCTGAAAAGGAGCTCTCCACACTGTTGCAGATTCCACTTGTATTAAAAACAAACAAACCCTGAAACCTCTGTCTCACTCTTTCTCTGCATATCCTGAGTACAGCCAACGAGTGAGACAGAGGTTTCAATTTTTTTAAAAGTGGTACTAAAAGGCCAACAATGCACAAGATCCATTTTATTCAGCTTCAAAGCATTTCTTTTTAAAATTAGGGTTTCACCAAGGGTTTTGTTTCTCATATTAGGAATTTTGAAGTAAAGCATGAAATGTACCTGGCCTACACGTGTACAGTTTGTACACATGTAGAGACCGTACGGACTGAGGAGTGAACACTTAGTAGGGCCGGGGTTAGGTGGGGATGGGCTCCCCCCACCAACATGCATTAATTCTAGGTATGTTATTGTGAAAACAGTTAATATCACCACAGCCCTGTTCCCTCCCATCCCACAATGCCCATTTGAGACCGAATGTGAGGAGAACCAAGGAAGGAGGGGATGCGGGCAAATATTTCATCAGCCACCAGCTCCTCAGTCAAGCTCAGAGTCGCCCTTTCTACTGTTCCCCCTCACCTCCAACATCAGAGAAAATGGTCAGGTTTGCACGATCACAGAGGGAAAATAAGCCACGCTGTGCCATCTAATTACCATCATTGGGCTTAGGTTGTCGTGATGTCTGAAGCTGGTGAGAATGGCTGGCTGGGATTATTTACAAACCACTCTGAAACCCTAAAACAAGCCATGGGCATGCGCAGGTTGTGTGTGTGTCTGAACTAAGCCACCATGGCTTTTTTCCCCCTCTGAGATTGCGCAAACCCCATCAATAAGTACTCTCCTGAGAGAGGTGGTATTTTTTTTTAACATGTAAGTTTTTTTTTAACACAGAGGTTGCATTTTATGAACAGTGAGAGGCATTTTGAAGACTCTGGTCAAAAGGTGAGATCCAAATCTAATAAATAAATAAATGTGCAGAGCACGAATGTCATTGATTCTAGAATTCTTTTGTTTTCTGCAAAGTAAACTGACACACCTATTGCTATCTTATGCTTTGCTTGACCTTTTGGCCTCATCTTTTAAAGAATATATTCATTTCCTCCTCTCTTGTCTTTTCTGTATCTTTGACTTTTTATTTTATTTTATTTAGAAAATATTTTATTTTAGACAATTTATATCTCACCCATCTAAACGTTTAAAAACAGCACTCAGGGTAGCTTGCAGCATACTTCAAAGTCACAATAACAATAGTCTCTAAAAACAAATTAAACAACAATGAAATATATTCTGCAGCAAACTAAAATGGGAGACTCAGCCATTCAAAGCCTAACCAAGCAAATTAAAAGCCTGTCTAAAAAGAAACGTCTTGGCTTAGCAGAAGAAAACAGACAAAGAAGGGGCAAAACAGAACTCCTGAGGAAGGGCAGGAGCAACCTGGGAAATTTTGTTGCCTGAGGCAAGCAGCAAATGCCCCCCACCCAATTAAAATTAAATAGTTCCTGGTAAGTTATTTTAGCACCTGAGGCAACACACACACACTACAATAACTTCAATAACTAACAAATTGCTGCCATTTTGTGACACTGCAAACCAGCTGCCTGAGGCAGCCACCTCATGGTACATAATAATAGGGAAAACAGTTCAACAATTTAGGTGTGGCCACAGGAAGGCTCTCTCAAGCCTTCCAATCAATCTTGCTTCAGCAACAGTCAGGACGCAAAGAAGAGCCTCCCCCATCAGATCTGGTAACAGAAGAGGATTTGGCTACCATCCACTTCTGGTTATGAATGGCCTGCATAGTATGCTGTGGCCGACACACATGCACACTTCTTACACATTACGAGTTTCTACCAATTTGAAAACTGGAACTATTGTGTCCTCCCACAAAGAAGCTTTGGTTATCTTTTACCAATTGCCCAGGCAATTTTGTAGGTGCTTCTGTGTTCCCGATTATTTGGGAGCAATGGCAGTTAAAAAAACGCTGGTGTGGAATTATTATCAATTTGTCGGCCTGCATTCATTCTTTTGTGGTGATAGCATCAGACGCTTGTAGACTGGAAAGGAAAATGTTTTCATCAGCACACCTAAAGTCTCCAGTGCTCTCCCCTCAGTGCCAGTCCACATTTTATTGCCTGAGGCAAAGGACAAGATGGCGCCCCTTGTCATTCCATGTACAGAAACTGACTGGACTGGCAGTTCAATCTTTCTTCAATACTGGCAATGGGATAATGTCCTCCGCCAAACCTGAGGGTAGGCTGACCAGATAAAATCCAGGTCAGGGCTCCTGTAACTTTAACAGTTGTAGAGAAAAGGGAATTTCAGCCAGGGTTATTTGTATGCAATTAGTTCCTGGTGATATTCCCTCTTCATCACAAAAGTTAAAGTTGCAGGCACTATACTAGAGTGACCATATACAAAAGAAGGCAGGGCCCCTGCAACTTTAACTGTTGTGATGAAGAGGGAATTTCACCAGGAACTAATTGCATACAAATGACACTGGCTGAAATTCCCTTTTCTCTACAATTGTTAAAGTTACAGGAGCCCTGACCTGGATTTTATCTGGTCACCCTACCTGAGGGCAGCTTAGGGGGCCACAGGCCAGGCCATGTGGCTCACAGCTCTGTCCTCCAACCCACTGTTGCTGCCTCCCAGCATCTGCTGCCCGAGCCAAACAACCTCGCTCTACCTCATGGTAGAGCAGGCACTGACTCCCCTTCACAGGAAAGCAATCCTGGGAGATCTGCTGTGCTGGGAGAAAAAAAAGAGAGATAAACCGGTTCCATTAGCAGGGACTATTAACTTCTTTGTCTGAAAGTGAGCTGATCTCCCCCCTCCCCCCAACATTTCTTATTCTCATACCAAAGATCATTGTCTCATTCCTCACCCCAATTCCAATCCTGAATGTTCTCGTCTGCCTGCTCTAACAGTATTTACTCTGCAATAGCATCTCCTACACTGTTTTAAAAGCTAAGAGAGCAGGGACCCTGAAAGAAAGGTGAGGGTCAAAGGGGTCTAGAACCCTTGCAGATTGGGTGAGGGGGGCTGATCCTCTAAGGGATACTCAGGCAAAAAACAAAATCCCCATGTCTTGGGAGTCCAGGCTAATTGATAAAGGAGAGGGAGAGGTTGAAGGGCCAACTCCAGGTTTGAGGGGGCCCTGGGCAAAGTGCCCACTGGTGGGTCCCTTCCTCTGTTACTGAACACTGGCAGGTGGTAGTACTGGATGGCTGGATCATCTAGCTGCCATTTTAATATCCCACTTAGGATGGCGATGTGTCCTCTTTTACAGAGGACAGTCCTTTACTTGAAGGTGACCTGTTTGAAGGACTGTCTTCTCCTGGTATAAAGATAAAGAACCGCAAAACCTATTAGCCATCAAGTTAGCACTTCAACAGCTGGTCATAGTCTACCACATTATGGTGAGACATACTGCATTTCTATTTTAAATTATAGTAATTTCTAAGTTTTCATATATCTACCTATCTATCTACCTACCTACCTACCTACCTACCTACCATGCCCCAGAGCGTCACCTTGGGGGTATTGTGAAAACTTTAAATGGTGGCTGGATCCAGCTACCCACTGCTGCTCAAACTGGCTATGATTTGTTTTTTACAGGTGGGCCAGGGCAGCCATCAGTGATGAGCCCTGCTGGGGGCCCAATAGCTCCCCAAGGATGCCGGGGGCTGATGCAGCTTTGGAAAGATGCAGCTCGTTTTCTATCTTGCATGCTGCACCTTGGGAGCAGAGCTTTGCTGTGGAGGGAGGAGCAGAGCAGAATTGAGCTAAGGTATGGAGAAAAAAGGAGAGTGAAGAAGAGGCTGAGTCCTGAACAGTAAACTTCTAATCCTTCCGCCATTCTAGAATATTAACAAATAGTGTATTTTCAATGCAGTTGGAATCTTTTTTGAATTTAAATTTTAACATCGGACTGCCTTGAGCCTACCCTAAAAATGCTTCTGGGGTCCCTGTAGAAGGCAGATCGTTCGTTCGCTTAAAGAAGTATTAGGTAAACTCCGTTGCCCTACATACCATCTTGTATCAACTGTTCAAAATTGGTCTCACTATTGTGTGAAATGGCAGGTTGTACACTACATGGGTGTGTTTGTGCTTGTGCATTGGGAACAAGGCTCATTCCACCCTCTTAAGATAAAACTTCTAGAGATCGGGAAATTTGAAAGCTTAAGAATGACAACACTAACAAGTCAAGCTATCAAATTTTAAAAGGGCATCCTCAAAAGGCAAAAGTAGGAGTAGTTACTAGGGATGTGTATCGTATCGTTAAAATGTCTGATAACGATACGATAAGGTTGTTATTGGACATCCGATTAACGATAACGATACAAAAACCTCCGATAAATATCTGATCCGAAAATTTTCAGCCCGATTATATCGGATTATTGAACTACCATATAAATAAACCTATAATTTCTGTATTTTAAAAGTCAGAGGCTTGAAACTTGGTCACAGTGCTTAGGGGATATGCCTAAGTATGCATATGAAATTTGAGATTGATCCCTCCAACCCTCGATTTTATATGAATTTATTAAAGATTGTTTAAGTTCTGACAGGTCAGAATGACAGCTCGCCACGTGCGTTCATTCAGACCTGTCAAAAAGTTGCAGGATCTTAAAAATAATAATATAAAATCGAGGGTTGGAGGGATCGATCTCAAATTTCATACACATACATAGGCATACCGCATAAGCATTGTGACCAAGTTTCAAGCCTGTAACTTTGAACATAGAGAAGTTATAGGCATTTTTTTCTAAAAAAACCCAGCTCTATATATAGGGCACAATGGGGCTGCAAATTAAATATCGGATTTCGATAATTATCGTAAAGACGATACGATTAACCTACGATATTATCGGAGACGATAATTTTTTTGGTCCGAAATTCCAATAACGATAAAGTACGATATTTTTGGGCGTGCACATCCCTAGTAGTTACTTGCCAGAAAACAGGGGCTATATCCAGCAAAAAGTGATAGCTGGGAGTATGTATGACAACAGAAGGCTTTTAAGCACATACTGTGTCCTTTCTTATCATTGTCAATGTATGTGTGTGGCATGACACTAAAAAACAAAATTTGCTTTGCTACCAATGAACTGCAAATTTCAAGGAAAGCTACACCACACCTTGTGCTCTTCCAATATTTTTTTCTGAGGCAAGACTATTGACACCTCCATCAGGAGGTGGGCCTGGATCTTCAGAGACACTCCGTGCTTTAATTGGCCTTAAGTGTAGCTTTGCATCTAATATATTTAAAAACTAAAAAAGAAAAAAAATGCAAATTGTTATCAGCTGGGAGGCGGATGATAATGGGATCAGAACAGGCCTGGAGAGGGAATTTAACCTTTTCTTCCCCTTCTTCCATCCTAAGGAAAATCCCTTCTCCAAAGGTGCCATTTGCATTGGAAGGAAATATCCCATTGGATTTCAACCTAAAACAAATACCAGCTTTGGAAGTTTCCCCCTTTGCTGGCAGAGAATGAAGAGAGTGGGGCTATCAAGCAATACCTGCTCACTTGGCTGCACATTGGTATCAAGTGTTCTGGCTTCCTGACAAGATCCAATGGGAGCAGGTTGTAAAAAGTTTGGAAGAAGTTTCAGAACACTATTTTGCCCATAGAATATAATTAATAGAAATTACATACAAAGAGCAGCAATGGGTGAACTTGAGCTGCCTTGCGGCCCAGTATTGGGAAAAGGGCAGGATTATTATTATTATTATGTCCTTCTCAATTGTTAACTAAAGGTAGTATTTAGAAGGGATGGAGTGGGGCTAAATAGGACTTTCGAGAGCAGGGGTGAGCAACTTTCGCAGGTCTGAGGCCCACTTTCCACCCAGCGGACCCCTCCTGAGGGTTGCACTCCTGCTGCTGCTGGGAGTATGGTAGTGGCAAAAAAATAAGAGAAAAACTTGGCGGGAAATTTAACAGCAAATCCTAACTAAAGTTTAAAAGGGATATACTGAGCCTATTTTCAAGCTAAAGTTGTCCCCTTTAAGCCTCCATTAGTTTGCTGCTGAAATTCGGCATGCTGCTGTGCCACCACATTTCAGTAGGGGGCGCACTAGAGGCTGGTGGGGGTGCTGTCGTCCAGCCCTGTCTCAGAGGTAGGAATTTGTCATTAGGAGGAATCATTTGCTAGTTGGGATGCTTTATTGTGGCTAAGCATTTCCTTAGCAGCTATTGCTTGAAGACATAGAGGGCCTGTTCAGACGATGCTTCAGGCTCTGTGGTTAGCGAAACTGTGGTTCTCTGGGGTTAGCACTAACCACAAGCCGTGCTGTTGCACACAACACTTTAAGCCACAGTTAGAGCCACTAACGGTCTGACTGTGGTGAGGAGGGTTTAGCAAAATGCATCGCACAAGACACCTTAACGCATGCTGCTTAACCAAAAGCCTTAACCAGCAGGGTATAAGGGGTCTTTTGAACAGGCCCAGTGAGAAATAATTGCTTTATGCTGTGGTTTCCACCTGATTTGAAAAACTGAAAATCAAATCCGTTTCAATTTAATATGAAAACAGTGCTTTTAGATGAACAGATACGTCAGCAGGTACTACCTTAGAAGGGGAATGCCCTTTCTTAATATAAATACTTCAGATGGCAGGCACTGTTACAAATATTTTTAAGTCTATTGTCTGATTAAAAACCTTAACTAAAAGCCATCCCTAATCAATTAAAAGGTTGCAGCCCTTTTTACTTACTGCCTGAGTATTGGTTGGCAATGTTTGTTTCATCTTGGCATCAGCTGGAGACTTACATGTGTGTCAACTTGCAGAGATGTAATTAAGTGGATATGCTTTTTTCATATAAACCCATAGGATAATTTAATACCTGCCACCAACATAACCAAATCCTGCTTAGAAAGTCTTAGCTTTCTTGTTAGATGGCAAGAGCTGCGCAACACATAGTTGTGTTACTGAATTTGTACTCTCACCCATCCCAGCCTAATTTTATTAGATGCCCTGACCCTGATACTTAAGCTTGAGAATGACCACATTAACATACGCACAAGACAGAAGCTCCAGAGAGGTACCCAAAGGGAAAGCCTGTTCCCAAATCCAGCCTTGAGGTAAACTCACTTCCAGGATCCAGAGGTGCCCTTCCACCTGCCAAATAAAGCCATGTTACAATTCTGGCTCAGTATTCATGGTATGATCATACTTTGCCAATTGAGCCTTCCAGATGAACCCCAATGTCTTGGTAGTTAGTTCATACTGAATATTGTGTCCAGGTTCCTTCCAGGAACAGGATATTGTAATCCTCTGCCCCATAAACAGGATCAGATATAAAAGGTTGGCAGCACCTTGGTCTTTGAAATAGTGGAAGCACAGGAAAGCAGTGTCTTGCTAAGCCTATGGAAGCCACCTAGGTAACCTGAAAACACAAAAATTGCACTGTATGTCAATGCATCTTTAGGCACACTCCTGTGCCACTCAATACATTTACACGATGTTCTGGACTCTTGAAAATTAGCTACTCTCACTCTGGCTAAAATAGTAAACACCCAGCAGCTTCCATCCAAATGGTCAGCCAAACAAGTCCAGAGTGGATTTTTAAATCTTTGACACTGTGTGGCATCCCAAGACCTGCAAAGTATCACACATACAGCAGTCCTGATTTCCTTGACAATATTTTGAAATGGTTTTGTGTTCACAACTACAAAAAATATTTCATTTAGTCGTATACACCACCCAACACCCTTCAGATTTCTTTGGGTTTAATTCATGGATTTGCCATCTTATCCCACCTAAATACTGAGGAAAACAGCTTGCTTTTAAGCAGTCAGAAAGCTCTCAGACGTTGCAATGAGCTCAGTTGCAAACACTGCCAACTTTAACTCTACTGTTGTATTACTTCATTGATTTGTTTTATTGTATATTTGTATTGTTTTCAGAGTTTAAATTGTATTGTAAGCCACCCTGGGTAATGTTCATGAAGGGTGATGTCTTAAAACAATTAAAAAGACACCCAGGGGCTTTTTGAATTAACCCATTGGTTTAAAAACTGGTGGGTTATCAGGGACTCACGGGCAAACTGCCTATAAGGCACCATCCTCTCCACTTTATTCCACAATCTGTTTAGCAAGCCACGAACCATTTGTTTTGTCCAAACTCAGAATGTTAGGTTGTTTAGGTGCTCCACCTAGCAGTTAATCGAACAACAAATCATGAGTTAACTGCTGGGTTGTTTAGCCCCTAAGCCAATCTGTAGTCTGGGTTAGCAGCAGGAGGTGATCATGGGTTGCTAAGTAAAAACAGATTACATGTTAACCAGGTCAATGTCCAAAGCACTACACAATTCTGGGGATTTAGTTTATGGCAGCCCCAGAAGTTGTCTAAAGCAGAAGACTGACACATGCAAGAGGCATTGCCTCAAGCACCGTCAGTTCAGCAAGTGTTCAGCCAGCAGCAGAGAACTCTTCAAGTAGGCAAGAACAGGACACTTGAAGCCATAGCAAAAATCCTTACTAAGGAAGGATTGGCTGTGCTCCAAAGCCCACTTGCCTCTTTTATAAATCACACAAGACTTCTCCAAGATCAATCACAAAACAAGTGTTACTGTAATGTGACAAGCGCAGGTCGGCCAGTCTTGAGCCTCTAGAGGGCGGTGTACTCCCTTTTCCTCCAATTGTGTGGAAAAACAGCTGAATACTGAACAACCAGTATCAACCAAGCATATTGACCAAGTCTGCGTATGTTCTTATGTCTAATTGTGCAATGGTTACTCCATTGCACAATTTATTCTAGTTTTGCTAGTCACAGGGAAGGACAAGCTCTGCAAAGCACTGAAATCATACCCTAACTACTGAACAGCGGGCCTCTAGAGATTTCAGCAGGGGTTACCATCCAAGCATATTTTGACAACCATAAAGCTAAAAACTTGTTGAAATCTGGTATTTTCAGGAAGCTATGTTGCACACCTAGTACCATTTGAGCCGTTTCTGTACTCTTGTAGTATGCACATTGCTCCACTTGTGTATGATTGTCATAATATGCTTTAGGGAACTTGAGCTTGTTGGAAGCTCATCAGGGGTGTCTCAGTGAGAAGATCAGCGATGGCAACTATTTTCTCCTGAAGACAACTTGCCCGCTGCTACTGATCTTCCTCTGCATTGTGTGTATCCATAGGGCATTCTTGGGTATATTCAGGGGTGCACAGAATTCCACAGGGTGAAAAGTGAGGCCCAAAAGGCCATGCTGGTGTCCTGTGTGTGCAACCTGGAATACCTCTGCAATATACTAGAGGTTTTATGGCAGACAAGTCAATATAGAAATGATTTCCTCTAGGTACAAAGCTTGAAAGCCACTGCATTATCCGTATGAAAGCATCCAAATACGAATGCTTGTGTTTTAGCCTACCTAACCATGCGCTGGAATCCCTCCATGCCTCCTCTTCAAGGACATTTCTGTTGATCAAATACCCATGCAGCTGCTTAAAATGTATGCCAGATATTGTGGCCTTAGATTGGCAGCAGATAGTTGAAGCGTTAAAATGTCACGAACAGAATTCATTTTCAGAAGGGCATTTAATAGGCTTCGTGAAGCCAAAGAACTGAATACAGGAATTCCTTAACCACTTTTAGTACAATATCGAGTTACATGTGAGTCTTCCAGTTTAAAAAAAAATATAAACAAACGGTTTTTCAAGAACAACTTGCAAGTTCTGCAAGCTTCAGTTCTAGGTACATCATACAGTATAAATTCTGATTTCTGAAGATCAAACACACGAGTCTCCCTTTATAATCAAGGGGGTTTGCCTTCCACCATACCCCTTTCCTCGCTACACCATGGGACTTTTACAAAACTACAAGGTATTAATGCATTTATAAAAACAAGGAGGATCTTCACACCTTGCTCAGACTCTGGGGAATTATAGGTGAAATATAGGTCAGAGCCCCCCATCTTTGCTTGTTAAAAGAAATCCAGGGGGGAAAAAAGCAATAAAAGTATGTATTCAAAATGCTTAGACACACCTGTAAAAAAAAGGCAAATTAAAATGTTTTCCTCCAGAAAGCTCTAACAGGCCATTCTGTAGCAGAAGCTGTTGGGCTGCTTGTGATAAGACTACAAAAAAGGGAAGATACAGGTAGAGAACTAAACAAGATTCAGCGAAGCTCCAAAAATCTTTATAAATACGGCCATTGGAAGGACGATCTTGATTCAGGAAGGATTTATGCTCGGTGCAAGCTGAGGACAAGAAGCAGGTATAAACCGTAAAGCACACTGAAGAACACTGGTACATTCAACTAAATTAGTCTCCCTCCTCCCAGCCCAGGACAGTGTTTGCAGCCTTTGGAGATGATGCTGTCAACTAACCTCCGAGGGGGGAAAAAAAAGCTGAGCTTCCTGTATTTCCATTATCTGCCAATGAGTGGATATCTGTACATGCTTTTTTCTTTTAAGGCAAGACCCTATTAGGAATGTAGCGGTTAAATTGCCACAAACTTACGGTTTGGAGAAAGTTGCCATGCGTAAAGGCCGTGGTCATGATTTTTATAGGCAGGCCCAACAGTGTCCCTTAAAAAAAAAGTTTGTGGATGGGTTTAACTGTCCCATTGTGCATAACTCCAGCAGCAGGCCAGTTCTCCAGATTTATGCTAGACTGCTGATGATGCCAGGAATTCTGCTGGCACAATTAGACTATGTGGTTAGAGGACTGTGTGCTATGCTTTAATAGCTACCACATTTGAGGAGCAGATGGTGCTTAAACCACTGGGGCCTTTTCAAGGCACATACTTACCTAGTTATCATAGTTGTCTCTGTAGGAGCTCCCAGAGTAACGGTCTCCATAGCCTCCCTGATTCCTGGAGGCAAAAAGCACAGGAGATTGATTTAGGCCACTGTTGGGCATCACTCAAGATTTTATACATGTCAAAATGCAGGGTAAAATTGCTTATTATGCTCTGCAAACTCATTCTTATTTGTTATGAACATATACTAGCTATGCCAGTTTTGGACATGTCATTCATTCATCCCTGTACCTTTTGGGTGTAGCATGTTTCCCGTTTTGACCCTCGCAACCCCATTCCCCTTGATTCCGTGCCTCTTTTAGATTGCAAGAACCTTGGGAAAGGGACCTGTCAAATCTGTTCTTTGTAATGCTTCATTCACATAAACGGTGCTATATTATATTGCATTATGCAAAATAACATTCATGCACCCATTCCACTATGCATCATAAAATGTCATAATCATAATATCAACCTAAACAGTGCTACCTCCTAATTTTTTACATGCCTTAAGGGCAGAGAGAAGCCACTTGGAAAGTACAATTCCAAGTTTCACTCCTTTCCCTCCCCACAAAAATAAAATAAAAAAGGCCAAGACAACCAAGATGCACAAAAGATCTTGTAATCTGACATTCACCATGGGGTGAGCAGTAACTACCCTAGACAGGTCCATACCCACTATGCTTTATTTAGCTGAGTCACATGATGTATGTAAGTTGAACATACCTTACTATCCACAAGGGACAGTATGCTGCGAACACTGAGAGAGCATTTAAAAACAAAAAAACCCACTCCCAATTGGTATTTTCTCTACCCCAACTATCAGGGCCTCACTTCCCTCTGCTGGGCTTACCTGCTGCCATAATAGTCTCTAGATCCACCATAGCCACCGCTTCTGTTGTCATAACGTCCACCTCCATATCCTCCACCTCCTACAGCAAAGACACAAGAGCTTATTAAGCCTGATTGCTCCCATGCAGCTGAGCAGTTATCACTAAAGGGTACATGCCATGGTAGAGCTCACCTCTAGAGAATCCACGTCCACGCCCTCTGCCTCCAGAAGAGCCTCGGGAAGATTTTCCAGCTTGGTCAACTCTGATTTGACGCCCATCCACAGACTTGGGGGAAGAACAAGAAGTCAGAGCTAGAGCTTTTAACCAAGATGATGGTAATGATTATACACTTCTACCTATGACTAAGGAAAAAAGCAACAGGAATCCTCCCAGCATACCAACAAAGGTTTGATTATGTATCCAATTAGAATAGCAGAACAAACTCATCTTCTGTCATACGCTACACAATACCCAGGGAGGAAATCCAACCAGGAAATCCAACTTCTGGCTTTTCTGCAAGGTCCTACATTTTCTCCCTGAACCAATCTTCCCCACTGTCAAAACTATACCAATATCTTATTGAGTCAGAGAAACAGGTTAGGCCTTTCTCAAAACATTTAGGCTGCAATTCTGTAGTTTTATATATATAGCTTTCTTGTGTTTCTAAACTCTGAAGAGACATCAGGATGCCCCTCTACAGAGGGTTACTTCAATAGTTCGGGAGCTGTAAACTAGGATGAAGGATTTAAGCAGCTTGGTACTCATTGTGAACTACAGGCAATACAACAGAACCCATAAAGGGAGTGTAGATACAAGATTTTGAAGTGGAAGGTAAGAGCTAGCAACCCCCTAAAGTCTTAAATTGTGAAGGAGATGGATGGAACAAAGCATAAAATACATAAGCATCTCTGTGGGCATCACCTAAAATACTCACCTCTCCATTCATGGCTCTCATAGCATCCTTGGCATCTTCAGGACGGCAATAAGTAATAAAGCCAAACCCCCTGGACCGCTGAGTCTCCCTGTCTTTCACCACAACCACTGGAGATAAAAAAGGTGTCAAACTTAGATCACAAATCTTCATGCCACATTAGTTATATACAGATAAGGCACTGGTCTCTTTCTCTAATCTCCAACTTACAAGCATCAGCCAGATAACTTGAAGGGCTACTATAACCACTCAGGTGCATCTTGCAAACAAGATGCAAGAATTAGCGTTCCATTTAAGGAAAATGGACACTACTGTCTACATTATTGGAGTAAACAATCCACATATAGTTGTTACTCAATCAGAAGAGAGTTTGCTTCCAGGAAGGCTCAAGGTTAAGTCTTTCATAATATGAAAGCATAAGCTCCCAACTAAGATCAATGCATGTAAGTTTGTAGGTTTTCAAATTCAACCATAAATTTGAAAATGAGGGAGACGCAGCCAGCTATTATCGTTTAGGACTGTTCAATTCAAATCTACTCTGTACTCTGTCACCTTCCATCTCTTTTTACTAACTATAAATAAAAAAAATGCTTTGGAGCAATTGCTTTACTGAATAAGGCTCTATTGAGAAATTATGCCAAACAATAGTTAAGGAAGCTTGTTTCAACTTGGGGGGGGGGGCACACACAACACACACACACAGAAGTGACAGCTTTATAGATGCTCTCAAACAATTCTAAAGAGGAAGAAACTGTGGTAGCGAGCAAACAGAAAAGGAACGGGCAACTAGCATGAGTATTTAGATTGCTGTTTGGGGGAGGATTAGGACAATGTTTGGATGCATTTGGTGGGGTTAGGCGGGGTACGGAGGAACTACTTTTGGAGTGAGTTATGGGACTAATTGGTATGCTTTGTCTTTTCAGATAATTAGATGTGTATTAAAACAAACCAATATGAGCAAGTCATAGTGTGTCACTTGACTGTATTAACAACTACAGTTGATAATACACCAGAATAGAATGCATACTTTACACACCTCTGAGAAAGCAGTATACGCAACACATATTGCGCCCAGGCAGTACTTCAGAAGGTGGAGTTGAAGGGTGGAACGTACATCGAATACTCCTTCATGTTAACACCCCCCCCCCCCCCCGGTACATTCAAAATTAGCATGTCTCAGGAAGCTAAGCTAGAACCTTCTCCCTCACACGCTCATTTTGCACGTGCAGGAAAAATTGTTTAAACATGAATGAGCATATAAACCTCACTTGCAAATAACTATGGTTCCCCATTGCACAATAACGCAAGAAAGGTTTCTAAGATCCTATTCCAGACTCCTTTGTGCCTCAAACAGGGGGTGGATGCAAGACTGATGCGCATGGTTGCTAGTGTTCTGTCTAGCTTAATACATGTGTGTGCAATCACAAACCCCTAAACCCAACCGTCTTCCAGAAATTGTAATGTTAGCAAGTCTGACATCTTTCCTCACCTTCCGCAATGTCTCCATAGGGGGAGAACAACTGCTCCAGATTCTGCTCATTGGTGTCAAAACTGAGTCCTCCAATGAAGAGCTTTCCCTCATCCGATGCCATTGTTCAGGTGATCTGTAGATAAAAGACCATTTGTTTAGGTATGGCAAGTACAGTGTCAGAAATAAAGAACCACCGGCTACACTAGAGATTTACTAGAAGGTACACATTAACAATCCTAATAGCCCATTTTCATTTCCTTGCAAAATAAAGAATTAACAGATCACCATTATTTCTCATTTTTCACCTGAACATCCAACAGCTCTTTTACATCCCAGTTTCCCTTTCTGCCCTACTGGGTTAAATCAGTGAATAATCTGGTGCAAAGGCAAGTTTGACTGGGGCTAAATCTTCCTTTTCCAGTTGTTCAGTTGGTGCCTAGCCCTTTAAGAATTACCCACATGTTCTGTTGGCTTCCACTACCCAGGCAGGAGATCACTTTTGTGCCTGGAATCTCCTGCTTTGTGCCTGGAATCTCCTGCTTTGTTTTACTATCTGTGTATTTTACACCTAATAATAAGACCCATAATTATTTGTGCTAGTTTAGTATTATAAGCTTATCATGTTTACTTTTTCCTGCATGCCCTGAGGCAGACGCATGTGGAATCTGGAAGATTTAGCTGATTTTTTTTAAATATTTGCAGCTATACATTACTTCAGAAGCAAGTGACTGAAAGATACTTTTTGGATGCAGTTTATTCCCAAAATCCCTTTTCTTATACAGGTTTACTTGGAAGAAAATCTCAAGTGTTCAATGGTGCATATTCCAATTGAGCATGCAGAGGAATGCAGCCTTCTATGCATGCACACTCCAAAGCATTGTTTTCAGTGGGTCTGACTCCAAAGTTAAATGTGGACAGAACTGTAGCCTAACTGCAATACTGTGTGCATTTATCTGGGAATAAGCACCACTGAATACATTACAAAGGAATGCTATTTTCACCCTTACCCCCTTTTGGTGTTTCCTTTCTTAATACTGTAAATCCAGAGAAGCTGCTTTTATGCCATTACTTTTCAAGGCATGAGATTACTTTAAAAATGTTTCTAAAACCCACATGCGCAAAGTGTTGCAGGCTGGAAACTTTAGTGAGTTTCCAAGGCTGTGTACATCTCTCACCCTTCAGGGAAAGAACATCCTCAACACAGCAAGTCAAATTTCCAAAATGCCGTCAGTGCCTTCTATGGTAAGGGGCTGTCTCCTTATGATGCAAAGTTGCTTTTTATTGGAGATTCAACACACAAAACTATGAGCCTCTCTCTTAATCCTTCTAGAAACTAGGTAATGTTGACTGAGAGGACGGCCATAAATGCATGAGCCAGTAGCTATAATCAAGCAGGAGTGAATTAACTGCAATTGTGTAGTTAACGTCATTGGTCAAGGATATTCTTCTTTGTGCTAATCACACTGTGAAGATAGAGGGTGCATGCCTCCCCTGACCAAGAGTGACTACCTGAAGGTCTCCCTCACTTACATCTGATAAGGTACTAGACAGACCTTGGGATTTCTGTAGAAAGTAGGTCCTGAGAAGAACTAGCTCCCCCATTTTCTCCAAAGCCTGTTTCAGAAAACTGGGAGGGTCTGTTCCATGCAAGTCATATTTCTCTGATCTGAAGAGCGGATGGTTGAAGCTACCTTTCACACCATCTGCAACCATTGTGCAATAATTTGAACTGCAGTTTTAAGATCCCATTGTTATATATCACTTTTTGTGTATGATTTCCAGTTATTTATTCAGTTTTATAGCTGATTTGATATTCATGGATTCATTTCAAGAAATATAGTGTTAAACCCCACAATTACAAAGTATGTATTATTCCATATTAGAGAGGGAACTAAAATTACAATCCTATGTGTATTTAGTTAAAAGTATTACAGTGAAACATACTTTCAAGTAAAACAAACACAGGATTAGGCTGCATATCTGATGACCTCAACCTAAGACACAACCTTTAGAACACGCTCCCCCACCTGGTACCCTCCAGATATATTGGGACTACAACTTCCAGCATCCCCTACCAAGAATGGCTGGAGGATGCTGGGAGTTGTAGTCCCAATGTATCTGGAGGGCACCAGGTTGGGGAAGGCTACTTCAGACTATAAAGCTTTGAGGATATAAGATGCTTTGGCCAATATTTTGGTAACATGAAGACAAGAACCTCGGCTTTTTATCTGACACATGAGCATAGCACATTACAATCTTGGCCGTCTATGAACATTTAAATCACCTGGGCCCTCAATTCATCATCATAATGAAATAAATTGTATCTTGTGTTTCCAAGGGTGAGGACCTACTAGAAAAAAGCATTGCTACCGCCTGCGACGGCTTAAGGAAACGAACAGGAAAAGGGAGCTTACCCCCTCCCAACGAATTCTCTTCCTCCCCCCAAGTAAAATGGCCGCGAGCACGTGGTCTGAACAGAATGCGGGAAGGCGAGCGCAGCGCGTCTCACGTTCTTCAGAGGGGAACAAAAACGGACATGCGCAAAAACAGCCCGCTGCCGTCCCGCGCTCAGCGAACAGTCCTTGCGCACGCGCAATTGAATGGAGGGTTCCTCCTCTCCCGCCCCCGCATTATTCCGCTATTACGGCGTACAACGACTAGGTTGCTCTTCTAACTTTTCCCATCCTTAAGGGCAGTTTCTCCCTCCCTAGCCCGGTTCTATCCACCGAGCACACGCTGTCCGTTACGGAGGAGACGAGAGAGAACGGGGTTTTAAAATTAGCGCATGCGCGCAGGGCCCGCTCGTTCTTTATGGGCCACCGCAACCGCCATTTTGTGTAGCGTCTCTCCCTTCTCCCCCTTCCTCCTCCGCCGTTCTCGGACAAAAAGAACCCCTTTCTCCCCAAGGCTTCTCTCCTGTAGTCACCCCAGCCTTCTCCCCCAACACTCCTACAACGGCCTGGGCGGCCTAAGAGCGAAAGCACTCACCGAAACCGGTCTTGGAGCGGGAGATGCGCGGAGAGCCGTTAGCCACTGAGGCAAGAGGGTATCGCGATGGCGGCAAGAGAGAGACCAGCGAGGAGAATGAAAGCGAGGCTGCGCTTAAGCCACGCCCACCACGCGGCTTCGGAGCAGGGATTGGCTGGAGGGGCAAAGGGCGGGGGTGAGTCACAATAGCGGCCACGCCCACCCGCTCCCCCCTCTCCGTCAGAGGTGGGCGGGGGGGGGTGGCTTGCGCCTCGCCACAATCCCCATTCATCTCCCCCTTCCCTCTTTCTCTCCATCTGCGCAGCGCGCGCCGCTCCCTCCCCGCCCCCCCCTTAGTGCTGTTCAAAGACAACCGACAAAAGCTGCAGCCCGGTCGAGGCTGACTTGCGAGTAGTCCCTGTTGATCCCGGTGAGCCTGACTTCCACGCGTTGAAGCAGGCCGACACATTTCACTAACGTGGATGGGAATCTGGGGAAGGAGAACGTGAAGCCGGCCGTGGAATCCAGGGCATCTTCTATGCGTTCTGGCCCTTCTCCCTCTCCCCGGCTTCCCCATGTGTGCGGGTGAAACGCGTGGCCCTCCTAGAAGATGCCCCCGATTCCATGGCTGGCTTCAGAGCCCCTTCGATTCCCTGTAAGGTGTGTGTGGGGGGGGAGCGAGGGGGAAGGCTTTCGGAGCGCTTCCTTTCGTTTCTAGAGGCACCACGCTCTGCCATCCTACATTGGCGATTCTGACCGTCCCAAGAGACTCGAAGGAAACGGCTATATGCCAGGCCCGAGCTGAAAACCAGAAGTGGCCTAACTTAAGATGGCCGCTTACGGCTTCTGTTCTCCCACTTTTAAGAACTGTGACTTGACTTTGCAAGGGCTGGTTAAGCGAAATGGCAATTTAGTAGTCGTGCTTACTTAAATACAGAAAGTCTTTCCGCTGTTTGCATGTTCAGCAGCTCCTATTAATGTACTTCACTTTATGTGCAAATAAAATGACTGCAGAGCTCTTGCACACAATTGATCTTTTAAACATGGATTTACTACATAAACATCTTTACCCTCAGCATGTGGTGCATTGTATCAGAGGGAGTTGACTCCACAAGACACCCAGAATAACGTACATCTGAGTGTTTTGCGTCAGTCAGGTAACAGAATGGAGTTCGAAGCTAAACTTAAGGCTGAAATTCAGGACATGTGATGGACTAAAGGGTGCCAAAAGTAGATGTGTGCGTCAAAACCTGAACTCTTCGTTTTTAAGTAGTATAGAACAAAACTTTAAAAGCTCCTAAATAAATGCTATCAACAGGTGAAATTTTTAGTGAGCCTATTCAGTGGATGTATTGCCTCTCACGTTATGAAACTTTTACATGCTGGATTTAAGGTATTTTACAACCCTCCCCACAAAATACATGAACAGAACCTATCTGTAGTCCTGTATCAGGCCTAAAGCTTAGCTACTTCCAAAGCAGATGTAAGGAAAGGAAGTAGATGATCACAAACGTTTTAACTGAAGTAAATGCTGGGGAGTTTACTAATACAAATTCTTTATCTGAAAGCGAGACTTGTATACAACTTCTTTCCTCCCGTTTGATTCAGATCTTCATTGAAGCATAGGTGAAGTTCGGGAACAAGGCTCTGAAGATGGCAGTCTTGAAATCCTCAATTTTATGTTCTAACTTTGATACCAACGGGTACTATTGCAGTGCTTAATGCACAAGGGTAGCTCACTTCTGTTGACACTTTCCTTCACATTCACAAGTAGAAAATAAGGCAGGTAACCACTTATTAAACACAACTCATGTGAAGCATGCTTATAAAGCCTGAAAACATTTACACTTGACCATTAAATATATGTTCTGTACCTCTTGTATTGAAATTGTAGAATGGGGAGGAAATAGGCCAGTTCTGCCAAGGGCTTTGCATTACTCATTAGCACCACACTTAGGGCCACTAATAGATGGGAGTGTTTTTTAAATCTACCAATTTGACATTAATACTTCATGTGTCTGGCAAAGCGGACACACCCACAAAAGCTTGTCAGTAAATTTGTTAATCTTGAAAGTATCCTAAGCTTCATTGTACCTGCCTGTCATAACTCCAGCCTCACATTTCATTATAGGCACCATCAATTCCTTCTAGGTGAAAGGAGTTACTCCTACCATCTTAGAAAGTGTGTTGTTTCCTTCCCTGAGGTTGTCAATTCTTTCCAGGTGAAAGTGGAGTTATTCCTACCATCTTAGAATGTGTGTTGTTCCCTTCCCTGAGGTTGTGTGCTAAGATTGTGTCATGCTGATGAAAGAAAGTAGAATACAAGACTAAGCCAGCGACTGTTCCATCAGTTTTATTAGAAGCTTTACTAGCTTCACAGCTTTAGTTCAAAACTTGCATTAGTCTTAGAGCAGTTACTGTTAAGATTTTTATACACATTTGCCTACAGCAGAATTCTTCACATTGCAGGCTTAATAACATGTTTAAACCCCAGCATGGTACATATATACCCCAGCTGACTCCCCATCCCACTTCTCATAGTTTCAAAAGAAGCTGGAACATACAAATGAGTAATTAATAATATGTGTCATGTTTTAATCAGTTTTGTGTATTTTATCATGTTGTTGTTCCCCGCCTCGATCCAGACGGAGAGGCGGGTAAGAAATAAATTATTATTATTATTTGCAATTATCAAAGTTCAGCAAGCTGTTGGGCGCTCTTCCATCTGATAAATTTTTATATTCCAACAACATTGCGTGCACAACCCAAAGGCGGTCTAAAATTGCTCTGCTGTGCTGCCATGGTGTTACATCAATTCTGACAGGTCAATTCCAGTAGTGTCACCAACCTGATATGGAATGCAAGAAACTTAAGTTAGCATACTCAATTAAGGCATTGGTTAAGTGCAAAGCAAGTTAACTATAAAGTTTGTGCTGAGAGGTTTTGCGCAGAAGTTTTGCCCAAACTCAAAATCCCCCACCCAGCTACATCTACACACAATTACCTGTCAGGACAGCTGAGCTGGTGTCTCCACAAAAGGCATCTTCCTCTCGCCCACTTGTCATAATTTCAGCAGTTATAGGAAACCCTGAAAAAAAGGAACTGTTGGTCAGTTGTTATACAGGCTGCCCCCAGTTACCATAGTACAGGATGTGAGCACAGTAGTGTAAGTTTCTAGTTGTAGGGATCTTAAGTTTATTGAGTGATTTTTTAAAAAAACATTTACTTCTGTGACATGCCCCCAAATCATTACATCTGTTAGCGCATCAGAAGCATCACATTAAGATGGGCCATTTACTTTTAAGTGGTATAGGGAACCTCCAAGAAACTGTAAACTTCTGCTGTACCCATGATCACTTGAAACTGAGTATCAATTTACTAGCATCAGGCCCTTGTCCTGCCCACCACAATGAAGGTTTATCTTTCATTTAATCTTGCATGGGAGTCATCTACTTAAACTGTAGTGGGAGTCATGTTAAGGGTGACTGAATGACTTATTATTTTGAGAGGGAGAAACCCTGCTTACTTCATAGCATGGATTCAGGATCCCAACTGAAGCAGTCACATCTTATTCTAGAACTTCATTGAAGGATCAATTGGCCAATGCTTACTCTTTCTGGACAGAATAGCCACCATCGTTTCTCACCTGCCAAAAAGAAGTCAGTGTCACTTAAGACAAGTTCATTCAAATTCTTTTTATATTCAGATTATACTGGCCTAACAGGACACTCCAGGACTAGATGATGTTGTTCACCTTGCCCTCAGGAGATTCCCCAAATTAATAATCAGATTTCCCCCCCATTTAGATCCTTGTCCACAACCATACTAAGAAATGGAAGTTGTTTTATGAAGTGGGAACAAAGGCCTCCCACACACCCAAACCATGCTGTCCTGGGAAAGACCTTCCCAAGTAACTGTCAGAGATCCACACAAGGCACGATTACAAGATATTGGACAAAACTGACAGCAGAGGCAGCTGGATGAATCTGAGTATTGTTTAGCTTGACTGCCTCCCCCCTTTTTTTTGAAAGCAAGATCTCAAGTCGCAGGAGCCAGGCAGGCCCTCCCCCCACAAATAAAAACATAGCAACAGATTCAGTCCAAGTTCTCCTGGGGTCCAAGGAGACCCCAGATTTGCCCAGTAAGTTTGTCAAAAGCAGCAAGAATCAGTGGTTTGCTGTAGCCACAAGAATGGAGCTCTGTGGGAGAGAAGATGCAGACATGAGCAAAAGAGTTACCTCGAAATACAGGACTATTTCCACAAATGAACTAGCCAAGAGCAGCTTTCGTCTCACATGGATCGCACTGAAGGAGGCACAACACACTTCGGGGTCTCCAAGGACACTGGTTTCCACACGCTAGCAGAGAATTCTCACAGTGTAAGAACAGGACAGAGCTAACTACAGGTAGGCCCATCTAGGCACCATCAGCCTTAACCCTGAACAAAGCCTCAGGTCCCCCAATTTCAAGTGCTTCCTTCTCCACCAACTCATCTAACAAAGTCAATTTTTTTCCAAATCAGGTAGGAAACATCCTACTTTTAAGAGTATTTGTACAAGTGAGGCACGTTCCTTCCCATGTCTTCCTCCCTAAGAACAGCAATACTAGAGTGTATTACAATTGTAGTAAGAGGCACCAGGCCTGGAAAGTTATTTGAAGGTTTAGGAGTTGACACATTTCAAAATGTTACCATACAGCACAAGGTGCATTCCTACCACAAAAAATTGTGCTTAGCATCCTGCGTCTTGTTCCCTCTATGGTAAACTCCCAAACACAAATGGCGATTTGCCTTTAAGAATCAAGGCTCAGTTACAGAATCCACTATTTCATGGGTATCACTGCACTGAGTGAGGAACTCCACTTACATTTGCAACGTAAGACTCCAGAGCTATTTCACCACCATCAGTCCCTGGGCTGTGCAATTGTTTCAGCCCCTACCCACACATAAGTAAAGATTAGTTTCCCCAGGATAGCACTGTAATATTGATACTGACATCTCCAAACATTCTAAGGAATGAGAAGCATTGGCTAATGCACATTTAGGTTATATTTGATGGTATCAATTTAGAATCCAAGAGTTGTTTGTTATAAGCTTAACTTAGATACATGACTATCAAAATGCTTCTACAGATTGTGTTAAGTCATGCTAGGATCTCTTAACCAACCAGTTTAAAGAGAAGCAGACAATGTTTCCAATTTATCTGCCGTGTTGCCAGGTTTTCCTATTGTTTTCATTTCACATCAACTTTTTGAAGTATTGGTGTATATCAAATTCATTACTTGGGCAATTTACCCAAGGTGAGGCCCAAAATGCTTTTGGCTTACTTGCCACTAAGCTATCCAAGTTGTGCGGTGCAATGTGATGTCAAACGTCAAGAGCAGAGAATTGTTTCAGATGGGATTTTAATGGGCTTCGTAAAGCCAAAAACTCAGTACAGGAACTTCCTTATCCACTTCAAATACAATGTCAATTGAATTATGCATGTTTCTTCCAGTAAAAAAAGGACAATATAAACAAACATTTTCAAGAACCTCTCAAAGCGTTTAATTCGACTTCTGGGTGTACTTTACAGTAAAATAGCTTTTACTAATGACCAACGTGAATCATTTAACTCTTTAGTAATACCAAGGTGGTTTGCCTCTGTCACCCTCCCTTGCTATGCTAAGAGTTTAACTTTAAGTGCATTGCACTTTTCTGAAAAAGTATGAACAGCTTCCAGCAATTTTAAGTTGTAGGGCCCCATGTGTCAAGTTAAAAGAAACCTTGGATTGAGAAAGCAAGACAAATAAAACCGGATTTCAAAAATGCTTAAAAACCACTCTTGAAAAAAAACCAACTCTTGAGCAAAGTCTAAACAGGCCATCTTGCAGAGGAAGCTTTCAGGCTGCATGTGACAAAAGCTATATAGGGGAAGATACAAGTAGGTAACTAAACAAGATTCAGCGAAGCTCCAAAAATCTTTATAAATACGGCCATTGGAAGGACGATCTTGATTCAGGAAGGATTTTTACTCGGTGTGAGCTGAGGACAAGAAGCAGGTACAATCATAAAGGCACAAGCATATGGACATGTTGCAGCAATTCACCACTCCTAGACTTTTTAGATTAGTGTTGCTAGGAATCTCAGGCCCTCCCCCAGTTAGCACTCTTGACAACTTTGCAATTCGAAGTTAAAAAGAGCTCTTTAAGGTCCAACATGCATTTAAGTTATTTATCAGTAATGTGAACGGAGACCTGCAATGTTTTGATTCGAGTCAATGGCAGATTCGCGGAAAAACCATCTTTGATACTAACAACTCAGTAGGGAGCTGTAGTTTCTGCCGCTACCCAGTATAAGTTGGAACACTGAAAGTTTAAGGGCATATTGATAAGGCAGCATTTTTAATCCCTTCCCCAAGACCTACTTACCTCAGTTGTCATAGTTGTCTCTGTAAGAGCCTCCTGAAGAGTAGCGGTCATTATAGCCTCCCTGACTTCTGAAAACAAAGCATTTGTGTTTTATATCTGCTCACTGAAACTGTACTGTAAAACAGTAAAGCAGGGCACACCACCACAATTACCTGCTGTAGTCCCGAGAACCACTGTAGCCGCCACTTCGGTTGTCATAGCGCCCACCATAGCTTCTGTCTCCACCACCTGCAGTGGAAAAAGATGCTTCAGAGACAGCTAAGCTGCCACCAACCCACCCCTTCCTCCATTAGGTCAATGTATGTAATTACTTGTCACCACTTTCTTACACTCACCTCGGGAATAGCCACGGCCTCGCCCCCTGCCTCCAAAGTAGCCTCCTCTGGATCCACGGGAAGATTTCCCTGCATGGTCAACTCTGATCTGGCGCCCGTCTACAGACTGAACAAGAATTTTAATTATGATTGTCTCCCGATTAAAGTGTCACAAACTAATTTTATAGCCATTACAATCACACCAATTCTGTTCAATACATAATAGAAAATCAAGACAATTAAGCAGTTTCAACTACTTGAAATTTGAACACCTACCACAGAGCCCCACTGAATTCCTTAATACTTGGCTACTTTTTCTGTTCCCCATCCCTATACAGACCCACAGATGGTGATCTGACTTCAACCTGGAGACCCATCCTCAACTCCTTTTAAAATGTACATGCAACAAAAAGCTAGTCGTATTAGAGCTTGCACATTCTGCATCACATCACTGAGACATTTTAGGAGTCTCATTTCTCATGGAGAAATCAATATCCTTTAAGAAACAGGAATTCTTTTGAAAAACAGAATTAAAGGAGCCAGGTGCTTACAGATTTTTGGGGAGAGTAAATCCTGAAAAGGCAGGTGGTAAACAACCTGAAAGAACAGCTTGTCTGAAATGTGAAGGGGTGGGTGGAAATGCAGCCTAGAACAGACTTTCCAACATGGTGCCCTCCAGATGTTTTGGATTACAACTTCCACCATTCCTGACCATTGGCCATGCTAGCAGAAGCTAATGATAACTGAAGTCCAAAAGATCTGAAGGGCATCAGCATTGGGAAAAGCTGCACTATCAGCCCCTTGAGAGTACACTGGGAAGTGCTCAGACCATCAAGAAGCTTCAGATAGAAAAGCCACATGTCTAAAGGATGGAGGTAACTGTGCTACCAGGTAAGACACAGCCCAAGGGAGACTGATGTGAACCATGAGCTACTCCTGGAAAGGCAGTTCAGATGGGACCATGGAATGAAGCCCCATATTAGTTGCCTTTTACCAATGTGGCTGTCTCTTAGTAATACTTTGGCAAGGTTGACTCTTCAGAGACCAAGGGCAAGCCTGGTGAGGACATGTGCATTTAGGTAACACATGCACACTCCTTTCCAAAAGCCTACTGGATTGAGTATTTTAAGTGTGCAAAAAATACCTTGACTAAATAATTCTTGTTCAAAAAATATTTTAAAAACAAAATCTACCTAAACAGATTTTAAATGCCCAGGTTCATGTTATTGGTTTGTCTTATGTGCTTCAAACAGTCATAACGTAACAAGCAAAAATAAATCACACAACTGTGCAGCTATTTCCAAGTTTCTCACCTCGCCATTCATGGCTCTCATGGCATCTGATGCATGTTCTGGATTGGCAAAGGTGATAAAGCCAAAACCTCTTGATCTCTGGGTCTCTTTGTCTTTGATCACAACAACTAGGAACACAAGAAAAAGCAGGGTACATTACCCAATTCTTTACACTGATCCCCAAAGCAACTCACTCCCCTCAACTAGTCAGAGATGCTTACCTTCAGAAATAGGACCAAAAGAGCTGAAATGCTGCTCCAGGCCTTGTTCATCAGTATCAAAGTTTAGCCCCCCAACAAACAGCTTTCCCTCTTCAGAAGACATGATGATGGTGTTCAGGAGTCTACAGAATAGAAATACACAAAAACAGTACAGATCAGAAATAAGAAATGTAGTGTTGAATTATTCCATTATGAAACCACGAGGAAAGGTCCCCTTTTTTGTAGAAATGGGGAATTAGGAAGTTTAGTTGAAGACAACCCAGTACATCAAATTCTTAACACTTTTTCAAGGCCGCACATCCTTAATAGTTTTGCCATTACTTTCAGTACTGCTCAGATAATTTCTACATGAAATACTCATCCCTCACCGGATGCCATAATGCACAACCAGAATCAATGTTTGTAACTTGGCTCTGAAACTCACATCAGCATCCCTGTCAGAATTCGAGTCTAGCCTGGATGCTACTTTATTCCTCCAAGCCGCCAAGGAAAGCCTCCCCCAGCCTCCCCCGCACAAAAGGCGCTGCTGAAGCACTTCCTGTAGTCACCTGCAAGCTTTGATTCAGGTCGCCTTAGAGGAGACACGCCCCCGTCTCGCTTCCTACCTAAACTAGGAAGTTGAAACTACCAGTTCCCCTGGGAGAGCCCAAGGCGGGAATGGGGGGAGAGAGAAAAGGAAAGAGCGCTGCTTCTTCTCCGCCTCAAGGCCGGCCTCCATTTCCCCGCCTCAAGCGCCATCTTGTTAACCCCCAGCTCATACAACAGGGGCATCTGGAGAGTCAAAGATGGCGGCGGCGGCGGCGGCGGCTATATGGCCTCGCGTCCTACGCGCGTAATTTTTCCCGCGCACACGATGGAAGCGCTTTATCCCCCTTTCTTCCACCCCGCCCCCAGCCCCCCGCCCCCCGCCCCCCAGACACCCCACCGCACATGCGCACGTGTCCTTTCGCAGCTCGAGAAACAATCCGGATCTTCGGCGCATGCGCACACCGCCCACTCTGAAGGCCGCTCTAAGAACGCGCGTGCGCTTTAAAGGTGCGTCGGTGCGCTCGCTCGCGCCCCCTTTCCTGTCAAAGAACAGCAGCCGTCACCCCTTTCACACGAGCCCTTAACGGGAAGGTTTCAAAGAACCCTTCGCCGCCGCCGCCACAACCGTAATAACAAAAAAGGCCGGAGATCTCGCCATTTTTAACTTACCGAGAGAAGGTTCCCGGGCTAGAGTAGCGGAAAATGCGGCCGAGGCACCGCCCGCGCGACGCTTATATAGAGGCCCTCCCACCGCCTGTGATCACGTGAGGCCCGACGTGCCTTTCTATGGGCATAGAGGTGAGTACGCATGCGCCCCTCAACAGCAGCGGTTCTGGGATGCTAAAGCGTTCCCTGGGACATCCGGGTATTTATTCAACTTTCTCCCTCCAAAAAGATGTGTGGCATCCGGGTCCTCCCCGCTTTCCTGCAGGCTTCCGCCTCCTCTACCACTGGTTTCTCACAAAGAGAAGTGTGTGTGTGTGTATGTGTATATATATATATATATATATATATATATATATATATTTGAAGCATGTTGCATGCAGCCATCGCTTCCGGTTGCGACTGGATTTCTCTGCCTGCAGCGCAGGAGAGGTGGAAATGCATGTGGAGGAGGAACACATAAGCCCCGTTTAGCTCGCTAGGGGAGCCCCTCCCTCCTTGGCAGTTGGAAGGAGACGGGGGAGAATGTGGGGTGGCTGGGGGGGGGGAGAATGTGGGGTGGCTGGGGGGGGGGAGAATGTGGGGTGGCTGGGGAGGGAGAATGTGGGGTGGCTGGGGGGGGGAGAATGTGGGGTGGCTGGGGGGGGGAGAATGTGGGGTGGCTGGGGGGGGAGAATGTGGGGTGGCTGGGGGGGGAGAATTCAGGGGGGAAGAAAGAAAAGTGTGGGGAGCTTAGCGGTGTGGTGGGGGGAAGGATACGTGGCCTGAGTTGGGCATAGGAAGGGAGACAAAACAGAAGTTAAAAGCAGGCACTCGGCGGGCGTGTTTTTAATTTGTTTTAAGCAAGAGCCACAAAGAAGTTTGGAAATCTGGTGCTCCTTCTTTCCCCGTTCCAAGTCACGCATTTGGCTCCGTAGTCAAAAGTGCCACGTTCTGCCAGAAAGAAGGAAAACGAGCGGCTGTAATTGTTGGGCAATCCGAAGGAAACAACGAAAAGAGAAGTGCGTATTCGGCTACAAAAGGGAAAGGGCTCCCTGTTGAACAGATAAATATCTGCCTTCCCAGAAAAGAAAAATGCCCCACTGATTTAACTTTTTTATGCTTAAAATAATAATAATAATAACACGATTACAAAGCGTTGCAACGAAAGGGAGCCTCTATCAGCGGCGTGATCCTAGACGTGTGTACTCAAAAATAAGCCTTATCGAGTTCACTCATAATAGGCAGTAAGCCTCATTGGAGACAATATGAATTACTTCCGAGTAAAAGTGCATAGGTTCGCGCTGTTTTGACTTCTGGCACTCTCCTATGTATTTGTCCCAACCGTGGAAGATTTCCAACAGCCCGCAAAAGGAACCAGAACCGTCTCTACGCAACCATGAAAACGGGTCTGTTGTAATCCGAATTTAAAACGACACCCGGGACCTCTTCTATTCTTATTCGCGCTACATGATCGTTTGAGATTTGCAACGTAAGAGCCGTTTTTAGGAGTTTCGCCACACCCCCCCAACTCCACTTGAGGTGCTATACGCACGTTTGCTTGGGGCCAGACACGTTATGTTAAACCAGCCCGCCTTTTTCTTTACTTTAGAGTAAAGTGCTGGGGGCTCGATCAGCCCCTCCGTGCCCACTCCGGAGTAAAAACAAAGAAAAGGAAAAAGACGTGGCTGCTGGACACAGATTCAAAGCAATCTCACTTTTGGCCCTTACAAGTTAGTACTACTAGAAAAACCGCGGTTTGCTCGGTGAGTTTAGGACTGCAGCCCTGTGAGCCCAAGGCTTTGCGTATTTACCCGGAAGCAAGTTCCACGGAATTTTTTCTTGCTCCTAAGTAAATGTACATAAAGGAGCAAACCCCATTAAACACACTTCCACAAGTTGCCCACCCCTTAATGTCGCACCAAGGCCCTCTGTTGAGCCCCGCTCCCTCCCCATACTGTTACCCATCACTGAAGGGTCCTCTCCATTTATTATATGCTGTATTTAAGCTGGGAAAAACTGGTGGCGCCACCTTAAAAAACGTTTGCTGCTTTAGAGTAGAGCAGAAACAAAATTAACCTCAGCCCACTACGTATATGAAGTATACATAGTAGCAGTCTGTGCACGATGTAGTTTGTTCATGTGTGGATTTGTACAAGCAGGCCCACATGAAACCAGATGCGTGCATTCCAACAGTCAGGGGCAGTCCTTTTTCTCAACCTTGTCTCGGGAAAAGACACTGCCCATTTGCCTTTTGGGGATGCCTTTGCAAAATTGTATTAGTATGCACACATGCATGCACTTTGAATTTTATCTCACACACCCTGTCCCCAAAATATCTAGTAGTTAATAGTGCACATGTCTACTTAGAAGTAAGCCCCACTGGTAGGCTGACCATATGAAAAGGAGGACAGGGCTCATGTAGCTTTAACAGTTGTAGAGAAAAGGGAATTTCAGCCAGTGTCATTTGTATGCAATTAGTATCTGGAGAAATCCCCTCTTCATCACAACAATTAAAGTTGCAGGCACTATGCTAGAGTGACCAGATACAAAAGAGGGCAGGGCCCCTGCAGCTTTAGGTGTTGTAATGAAGAGGGAATTTCACCAGGTACAAATTGCATACAGATGATGCCAGCTGAAATTCCCTTTTCTCTACAACTGTTAAAGTTACATGAGCCCTGTCCTCCTTTTCATATGGTCAGCCTACCACTGAGTATAATGGGACTGAATCCCTGGCAAGTGTGTCTAGGATTGGAATCAAATAGTACTAGCCTATAAATGTCTACTCAAGTGTAAATTCCATTGAGTTCAATAGAGATTATTTCTGGGTATGTGGGTGTAAAATGGCAGTTTAAATCTCTGATTGAGTAGGTGGATGCATCTGGACATACATTCACTTAAGGTGCATGCATGCAGTTGCATATATACACACACACACACACACCCCATCCCAGTGCACTGCTTTCTTTCCATCATTTCCTTCCATGGATAATCAATGTTGATCTTGAATGGGTTGCAATTGGGCTGTAACAGGAACAACCACATCTACTGTGACATTAAGCATTCTGTAAAACAGTAAGTTTTCATTTTTTTAAAAAAATGAAAACCTCAAAATTGACATAGCCTTTGTTGCTCTTTCAGAAATCTGGGAGATGGGCATGATCACCCTGGGGCAATGACCAAGTTCAGACAACATGCAGCAATTGTAGGTTATTTAACCCATGATGAGCCACAGCATCTGCAGGTTGCATAAGCAACCCCAGGTTGGGTGTTGTTGCGTTGTTATGCGAGGGTTAAACAGCCCTTGCATGAACTTAAAACAGACCAGGTGAGGTTGCTGCCACCTCACCATGGGTAAACAGTGTTGTTGTTCTCCACTTGTGCTTGATTACAACTCCCATTATCCTAAGCCAGCAGGGCCCATGGTTTTTAGGTCGTATTCTGAGGAATAGGGATGTGTCGGGGGGGGGGTTCCCCCCTGTTTCTTTTAAAATCAAGATCACATTCATTTAATTATTCATTCATACAAATCACATTTGTTACATTTATTTTTGTTTTGCTATTCTTACTTGTTATTCTAGTTTTTTTTTGGTGGTGGTGGGGTTGCTTCCCCCCCCCACCCTTCTGTTTTTGTTGCCGTTACCTGTGGCAGTGGTGGCAACAGCAGATTTTGGCAACTATTCCTGGCAGTCGCCCCCCTCCCCTTCCCAAATGTGCCAGCCATTGCATTATTTGGGTGCAAAAAAGAAAAGAAAAAATCTCTTCCCCCCCCCCCCCCCACGGCCAATGGTGCCCCCTACAGGCAGCTGACACTTTTTGGTTTTTTTGCCAGAATGCCCCGGAAAGATGCAACGTCTGGACTATTCTAGGAAAAGAAATGGCAGCTACCAGCACCTGCCAACATCATTGCTGCTGGAGATATGTGATCCCTACCCAGCCCTGTATGATATGAATGGGAGTCCCCCCCCCCAAATATCCATTTGTACCTCTGTGCATTCATTTCAGAACAAATGAAAAGTGAACTGAATGGATGCTATTGGATTCAATTTTTCATTTGTTCTGAAACAAATGCAGCGCTCTAACCACAAATCTCCGAGGTTCTTTAGAAGCTTATCAGGGCTTCCTCAAGGAGAATATCAGCAATGGTGGACAAGTGTTCCTGAAAGACAGCTTGCCCACCATTAGTGGTATGTGGGAAAGCTATCTTTCAGGAAAGTTTGTCCATCACTGTCTATTGCTGTGCAGACACTGAGGAGTTTGGGGTTTGTTCAAGGTTGTATTCTAGGTTATTCATGTGGAGTGAATAAGGCCTAACTACAATCCTCTGAGAAAAGCAGAGGAATTCTGTAGCAAATGTGCAGGTATTCCTCAGCAGAGACGTCGACATGGAGTTATCAGAGGTAGCTATGTGTTGCCTTGAGGGTGATGGCCTTGAGGGTGATGGCCTTGAGGGTATGGGGGTTTCATCTTTCCCATATATGCCAGGTGTCCTGAACCGTTTAGGGTTGGTGAGCGCATTTGGAATTTTGAGGGAATGGTGTGAGCACTCTCACAAAATGGCTGCCATGTTTGGCACAGCCATTCACACTCATTTCCCAAAAGAGACTAAAAGAAAAGTAACTCTCCCATGATCCTAAGTATAAGGCAGAATTGAGTTTGAGCTCCAAAACACAAATATACCTTTTTCAACGCCCCCAAAAAGATGGCAAAGGAGGCCAGCATTTCGTTTTTGCAGCATGCCAGCCTCCCAGTTATTTTTTTCAATGTATGTGGGCACACTGATGCCTAGGGCCTCCATGCTGGAGATCCTAGCCTTACTCCAGAGTTCATCACTGATAGAGTCAAGCACATGCAGCATCACTGTTCGATGAAAACCCCGCTGATATAATAAACAAGACAATGAGGTACATTTTTGGGTAGCTTTATGACCACCTCCCCTGTGCTGTGTTGTTGGATCCTCCCCATCTCCTGCAGACAAAAAGCTCTCAGTTCCAGTGGGTGTTAGGGTCAAGACTCAGAGAGATCATGGCAGGTGGTGGAGCAGCCGGAGGGGAACCAATGGCACGCAATGGGCTGTACCAGTCTTCATGCGTACGGGAGGTTTGAGCGGGGTGGGAGACAGGACAAGGAAACTGGGCAGAAGTCCCAGAGGGAGGTGGGGGTGGCAGAGTGTAGGTGGAAGAGAAGCGGGGCAGGTGATGATGTGACCCAAGGGGAGGGGGATATTGATACTGTCGGGGTGCGGGTGCAGGCATGGGACAGGCAGAGAAGACGCTGGGGGTGCCTGGTTTTGGCAGGGCCCGTTCCTGCTTCCGTTGCTTTGCCCGCCGGTTCTGGAACCAGACCTGTCATGATGAGGTTAGAGAAAATGCATATTATTATTATTATTATTATTATTTACATTTATATACCGCCTATAGCCAAAGCTCTCTGGGGGGTTTACAAAGATTAACAACATTAAAAACTGATATACAAAATTTAAAACTATAAAAAGTATGAAAACAGATTACATGCAATATCCATTTAAAGCAACTCCTCTGGGTCGAACCCCCCCCCCCCCCCCCCACAACTCAACATATGTTGTAAAATGCCTGGGAGAAGAGAAATGTCTTGACCTGGTGCCGAAAAGATAACAATGTTGGAGCTAGGTGGGCCTTGTCGGGGAGATCGTTGCATAAGCAGGGCACGAAGGCAAGAGTGAATTGTATGCCCAGGGCAAGGTATTTTAACAGCAGTGACAATATGTAAATTGGCCATCCCAACCTCATGGGATTACCAAGAACTTGCCCATCAGCAAGAAGGATCTGACACAGACATCAGCAGAAAGAAGGTCAATCGGTGATAAGCTTGTACAGTGTATTGGGTTAGACAAATTATACTCTGTTTCGAAAAGATATACAACAGAAAGCATGGGTACAACCAACAAAAAGCAGTGTTGAGGAAGGTATTGCTCATTTCTACATGGGTATGTTGAGGTTGATAGAATTGAATTATGGGAAATGTGGGGGCCCCAGAAACTGCCTGCATTTTGCAGACTCAGCTGGTTCTTTGTCAAAAAGTTTTGTTAAAAGGGGGGGAAATATCGCTAGTTGCCACCCCTCCAAATAGGCTTTTCTTTTTGTCCTCTCTGGAGGTGCCTCAGTATCTCGTAGAAAAAACAAGATATTTCTTTACCAGTAACACGTGAACATTTAAGTGCAAGTTGACGACAGCCTTCAAATCCATAGGCCCGTTAATGCAGTTAATAAGATATTGGTTTATTGATAGGAAATTCATTCAGTTGGAATTCAAAACTTCAAAGGAAAGAATGTGGTTCTCAACTTGGCTAAAAAGAAAGCTTTCTTTGTCCCGTGATGCTATAAAGCAGGCAATATTGAATCTCAGGCCCATGGGCCCAATCCAGCCTGACTGGGGTCCCAATCCAACCCTCAGGGATTCCCCAGATGTCCACACCCTTTCCCCCCAACCATCAATTGTTTGGTGGGTTCTGGGCTTTTGTGCCCTTTCCCCAATTCTAAGAGATTGAAATACCTCTCCTAAGGCCTAGTTACTAGTAGGAAGAGCTTTAAGTTACAATAGGCTGGTATTTTAAGGGCCCGCCCCTTTTGCCCTTGGCCTTGCCCACCACTGGAATGTGGCCCGTAGAGCTCCTCCGAAATAGTCGTGTGCAGGCCACTTTTAATGCATCCAATATGGCATTAGCCACATGTTCTCCGGGTTCTATGATAGAGGTACCTGAATGCGAGCCTCGTTGAGTTTGGTAGCCCTGGCCAGCTCCTCCCGGCAGTAAATGTCAGGGTAATGATTTTTTGCAAACGCTGCCTCCAGCTGGTCTAGCTGATCCTGGCTGAAGGTAGTCCGGTGCCGCCGACGGGTAGGGGTGGCAGCTGTGTGCAGGGAGGAAGGGGCAACCGGAGAGAGCAATGAACCCCCAGCCAGTCCCGGTACATTGGGGAACTTCTTATAGAGCGAAACTTCAACATCTGAAAGGAAACAAGGGGATCCACTGATACTCCTGTGTTCTGACCCCAACGTTACCTATATCCAAAACTTGAGATTTCCGCAATCTCTGTCCAAGGCCCTCAGGCCGAGCCATTCCGTCCACCCTAGTTTTACTCCTTTTCCCTGCTTGTATCATGGAAGGCCTCCGTTAATGTCAGAACCCTGTTATGTGATCAAGTACTCTGCATGTACTCTATGCTTTCTTTTTTTAAAAAAAAACTGTATCAAGAAAAGTTGAATCCTGCAATCTATATGAATTGTATAAATTAATCCAGTTTGCCTATATTTGCTCATATCTTATATTTTATACTGCTTTTTCTGGTCATGCATGCACAGCATTGAATTCTTGCCCACTGACTACTGGAAGGCCTATTTAGCCCCTTCCCCCTGCCTTCTGAATTTACATCAGCTGTTGCCTACATACCTTCCAGGCTACCTGCACAGCCTTAAGGACCAGAAACCTGATTTTATTTTTAAAGAGATGGGGGAAGAAAGCTGTTTCTTAGGATGCTGAATGCTGTGCCCGATATAAGATTTTTTGATTCTATACTGGCATGATGTGACTGCAGACTGTGCACAGTCTTGGTTATGTTCCCTGTAAATCAAGGAAGCACAACCTTTTTGGCCCCAAGGGCCGCATGTGAGGTTGGCTCTAGGGTCAGGGCTTCATGCGTGCACACCCCTGATGCAGGTTGCCCTTTCCTTGCTGCTAGCAGCAGCAGAGTAATCTGTACAAGGTTGTCTGAGGGAGAATGGACAACCTTAACCAGCAGTGCTCTTTCTTTGCTGCTGCTGCTATTGAGGAAAGAATGATCTGCAACTTGTTTTCCATTCAGACCACAAAGGCACCAGCATATCTACGTGTGGGCAAGCTGGTTGGCTAAATATAATTGTGGGCTATTAACTTTAGTGGGCCTGTTTGCAAAGCCGGGTGAAATGTTACATCTGGAGTTGCCATTTTCCTTCCTTCCTTCCTTCCTTCCTTCCTTCTTTATAAAATCTGATGGCCTGCTGACTAACCCAGAGGGTCTGCTGTTTCCCACATTGTTTTCACAACTCTGGGATCTTCCCATGGACCACTCCCATCAGGCCCATCTCCAAATTTGGGGGTTGGGGGCATCCCTGGGCAAGTTGCTCACAATGGTCTCCCCAGCAGAAATTCCTTCTCTTACCAGTTAATAGGGAGGGGCCTCAGTTAGGCCCTCCGAGCTCACATGTACTGGCCAGCACTGCCCAGGTAATGACACCAGCCAGCAATGGCACCAGCCAAGAGCTCCACTTGACACTACTGTGTGGCAATCCCCTCAGGCCATCCTGGATGCCCAGCAGGGACTTGAAAGGTGGCCTGGCTGTGGCTGCCCTGAGTGGAGCTCTGGGATTGCTTGGTGTACTTGAAGTAGCGGTGGTGGCCTCAATAGCCCCGCAGAGATGGTGAGCCCTTCCAGGACTCTGGCATTTACCCCACCATGTTGGGTGCTGCTGCCAGGCTTGACTCCCAGTTTTGGAACAGGCTAAGATACAGGAACCAACAAGTTGTTCTCTTGGGTCCTCAGCAGGCCCAACATCAGCACTTGGCAATGTCCCAGCTAGACCCCCCCAACACTGACACCTGCTGGGTCTGAAAGCCTCCATTTTGATTTCCCCAATGCTGTGGAGCAACACTATATTTGGCACTCTGAGGCCTTGTGGAAAATTAAAATGGCAGCTCCCAGCCACCCTTGGAGTGCCATTGCACCCTACCCAGAAGGCGCTTTGCCCAGAGCCTTCTCAAACCCAGAGCCAGCTGGGCTCCTTAGTATATTCCAGGATGTCTCTTTGCAGAATTGCAGCATCACCCCTGGGACAAGAGGGTTTGGAAGGTAGATTTATCCCACCTTCCCATGGTATCCCAGGCATAGCCTTTTCTTCTTGGTCTATTAGGGTGTAAGCCTATGCATGTTTAGACAGAGAAAAAAAGTCCTACAACTCCCAGCATTCCCCAGCCAGCATGCATTCTTAGGGTTTTGCTATGTATGGCACGCAAATATGTGTAACAGTACCTGAATGGCTGTTTTAAAAAGGAAAGAAAAGCAGCCATGGGAGAAGGCAATTGTGAGCAGAGGTATCACATCATGAGGGTGGCGGGTGGCTAGAAATGGGACACTTCATCCTTTTCTCGTTCCCTATTTTTCTGCTTCAAAGCGGTGTAGAGTACTGGTTAGAGTGTTGGACTGGGACGGGGGAGACCTGGGCTCTAGTCCACATTCGAACATGAAGTTCACAGAGTGACTCTGGGCCAGTCACTGACTCTCAGCTAACCTACCTCACAGGGCAGTTGTGAGGATAAAATGAAGAGGGGAACAGTGTAAGCTGCCTTGGGTTCTTTGCAAGAGGAAAAAAGGCAGGATAATAAGTATAGGATGATCATATGGAAAGGAGGACAGGGCTCTTGTATCCTTAACAGTTGTGTAGAAAAGGGAATTTCAACAGGTGCCCTTTGTATGCATGCAGCACCTGTTGAAATTCCCTCGTCATCACAACAGTTAAAGCTGCAGGAGCCCTGCCCTCTTTTGTATCTGGCCATGGGGGCTGGGGCTGGTGGGAGTTGTAGTCCAAAACATCTGGAGAACAACAGGTTTCCTACCCAACTTGGGTGTGCAAAATCTGTGCCGTAACTCTCCCTTCTTCAGAAAGGCTGTCCTGTTCTGCCTCTTCTGTGAGCATTTTCAATAGTTTTGTTTCTGAAAAAGCAGCCATTGGTAGCATCAGGTATTGTGGACCTTTTCTGCCCTACCGAAAATGAAGCACCATGATGGTAACAGTATTGCCCCCCCCGCCCCCCAATTGCCAATTCCCTCCTACAATCCCTAGGATTAACCGTGGGGAACATGATGCTCCAGCCCCCGCTCTCTGGGAGAACCTGAGATCGTGAGAACGAGGGGAGCACAATGGACTCACCTGAAACACTAATTAATTTGGGACCCCACCGTGGAGGAACTCGAGCTCCCAGGATCGAAGCCAAACAGCTTTCTCATTAATGTGTGTGCATCCCGGGTGTTTGGGAGAAGCTGCCCCAGGGGATTACGAGTCCCCCTAGCCTATTTCAATCTCCCCCTTTTCAGCTGTGTCCTTTGGCTTCTTAAGCGCTGTCATGTGGAAAATGAATCCCCCCCTTTCCCTGCTTTTGTCAAGGCTGTGGCAAAGTTTCCCTTCTTAAAAGAGCTCCAGGCCACAATCACACTGAACAAGGTCAGAGCTAAGCACAGAGCCCAGGAGTCCTGACTCCCGGATTCGGCAGCCCTGCTGCTCTGCCATTGCTAAGGGAAGAAAGGCCATCGCGGCAAAGCAAGGAGATACAGGCCTGGCCCTGTGGAGATTGCTTCCAACTATGGGTGCCTCTACAAGAGCAATTTAAAGCTCTTTCAAAGCGCATTACCGATTTTACCTCCACGTGAACCGAGCGCAAATTGGGGGTTGAGGCGCTTTTTCTGTCCAATTCTACGCATTATCGAATGCACGTTAAATAGCGAGTTTTAATTTACCGCGGGAGTTAAAGCGCCTTATGACCATGTAAACAAGCGATTCTCCGCATGTCAACAACTTTAAAGCACGTTTCATACAACCGGTAATGCGCTTCACCACCTCCCGTGCATAGGGATTAGGTGTAAAAGCAATTGCGAAAATATGCGCATAATCGGCCAACCGGGCGTCAAACTGAATTCTTGTAGAGGGACTTAACAGGGCTATCAGAGTCCAAAGTCTTGACAAATGCAAGCGGCACCATCTGCTGCTGGTTTTGTGGAATTGTGCCTGCAGGGTCACTGGAGAGTCTGCACTAGACTTGCGATCAGCCTCCAGAGGGGCAGATAAGAGAGGAGGAAAAAAGCCACTAAGATCTTCTCTCTTGTTATTAATATCTACCAGACCCCATTCCCATCTCACAGCAAGATACACAGCAAGATATACACAGCCCTTGAATCTATCTGGTGGTTGTTGAAGAAGAAGACAACAGTGTGTCCAATTTAAAAGAGCAACAAAATATAGAAATCAACATCACTGTATGCCTGCTTAAACTTGGTTAAAAAGCAGCTCTCAAAAGAAATGCTTCATGAAAGCTTTAAAACAGCCTTCCTTTCTCAACTTGGGACCCTCCAGATGTGTTGGACTACAACTCCCATCATTCCCAACCCAGCACCCTCCAGATATGTTGTACTACAACTCCTGCCATCCCTAACACGGCACCCTCCCCATGTGGTGGACAACAGCTCCTATCATCCACAATGTGCCCAATGGCTTGGTGCTGACTGGGAGTGATGGGAGTTGCAGTCCAACATGGGAGTGATGGGAGTTGCAGTCCAACATGTCCATTAAAGTAGCAATTTGGGGGAGGCTGCTTTAGTGGACGGCTAATTATTAGCTCCCATGCCCCTTTCAGAGCGGGGCGAACGGATCATGGCTCCAACTTTCCGAACCCAGAAACCCCTGGTGCGGTGGCATGTTCTTTCCTGCTGCTTTTCCCACCCTGGGTGGCCACCACCTCAGTCCTCCCACCTACTCCATTCTCCCCCACCTGCCTTCGGTCTAGATGCCCTCCCAGTGACTCCGGTGTCTGTCGATAAGGGCTCTCCAACTTACCAGCTGTGGAGCTGACTGCCTCAGGATAGGTGTCGGTGAACCCCGAGCCCTTCCTCTTGCCTGCTCGTCCGCCCTCCATCTCCCTTGATCTCTGCTGCGCTTCCCCCCAACTTTTAAGCCAGTTCTGACGTCGATATGTTTTCTCTTGGGTATGCATTTGTGCGTGTGTATGTGGAGGGTGCGGCTTTGCCAGTCGCCTCCCACCTCCAGGCCTAGAGCGCAGCGCTCCCATGGTGGAGATCGCCAGCAGGAGGGAAAGAGGAAGGTGGAGAGCTTCAGGTCAGGGAAGGGGAGTGTGGGATGGAGCAGAGTCCCAGCGATGGAATCTGTGCTCAGCCCGGCACATGAACCGGTGCGGCAGAACCGCGTCCAACTATATCTGTCCTTTACGCAGGTCACAGATGTGCGCAGATGCTCCGGCTAAATGCTGTGAAGTTGCTGCATCATAGACATGCATGTAGAGGTGGCTCTGGTGTGCAGGTGTATCAGTTTGTCACCATCCCCTCTTGAGCGTGGGTCCCTGTGTTTCTTACTGTTTTGTCCCTTACTGGGATCGGTATGTGAGCATGGAGTTCCTAAGGCATGCGGATTGCTTTGAGAGCACGTTGAATGGGACATCTGCCTGATAGCGCTCCAGAGGCCCTCTGTGGGTGGCAGCCCCGGGCCTTGTCTCCTGGTATAAAGTTCCAGCAATCATGGCTCTCTATTGTCAAGGTAAATCCCTCAAAGAGCAGGAACCAACTGGCCTAGGAGAGGCCCTTGCCAAACTCTCGACCTGCTGTCACTGCCCTTTGGGGTGGATTCGCAACCTCTGCAGCTTGCCCAAAGCGAGGTCTCCCCAAAGCCTCCCACCCCCATGCTGTCCTAACTGGGGCCCACCGCTTGTCATCCTGTTGAGTTTTTTCTCCTGGCTTTGTGATACAAATCATGAAGCTTAAGAGCAAATCCAGCAAGGACAAAGGGGCAAGCCAACCGGTCTGGCAGAGGGTGGCGGGATTTTGCAGTGAGTTTGCCACTGCTTGGCTGGTTGTGGAAAGAGCGCCAGCGTTTTGCCACCTGGCATAGTCTTAGGCTGGTTCTGTGCTGTGCATTGCCATGTTGGCTGCCCATCAGTGCCCCTTATAAAAATAGGACATGATTTAATGGAGGACAAGAACATTGGCATTGCTTGTGGCTGCTCTGTGCCATGCTAGTGACATGCATGGCCCTGCAGGGATGAAGGAGAAATTTCTTTGGGTTCCAAATTTATACGAATGTCTCCAGTTTGAACCTTCGAACCCTCTCCACAAACTGGAGCACACTTGCGCACCAAAATCCACACTTTTTGGAATTTTGTGATGCAGTTGGCAACTCAAAACAACCCTGCCAAACCTCTAAGTGAACCGGAGCACGCTTGCACACCGAAATCCACACTTTGGGGATGTGTACAGATGAATGTATATTAAGGAAAAGTGCATACAAAACTACCTATATTATGGGAATGTAAGCACAAAAGCCCGTTGTATGTGGGGGGAGGTTGCATGCAAAAAAGGGCACACACTAGGAAAAGCCCGCTCAAAAGTGTGTATAAAGGCAGAAATACACACGAAAACACAGACAAATTGTTGTGCTGACGTTTTGCAGTGGGGGGGTGGGATTTGCAATCATCTGCGGAAACCGGCTGAAACAAAAAACCGAGACAACCTGAAATTGATGGACTTGCCCATCGCTCCTGGCCTGACTACAATGCAGATGGCTGCAGGAGAGGAGTGCAGGGCATTTAGCATGGACCATAAAGAATCCGAAACTTCACTGGCTCTGATTCTCAAGGATGCAGGATCTTTTTCAACCTGAAAGCTGAGTTCAAGTTTGGAGAAGCACTCTGGAGCCACGTCCCAGTGGTGGATGGGGGCAAAGGCAACAGGTCCAAAAGCATCCCAAAGAGCATCTTTTAGCTTTAAGCTCGTACTGCCTGTAAGCAAGCCTTAGAAGAGGCCTTTCAGCCTTTCAGACTGGGGGAGGGAGTGGTCGTGGGAAAGGGGTGGGGCCAGGGTAAGGGGTGGGGGCACGTGGGAAACTCCAGATTACTAACATTTATTTATTTATTTATTTATTTTATTACATTTGTATACCGCCCCATAGCCGAAGCTCGCTGGGCGGTTTACATAAGATTAAAACAATTAAAAACAATATACCAAAATTAAAACAGCAAAAACATACACTACGTGCATAACATACACATACATTTAAAACTACTGTAATAACTTTTAAAAGCCATAAACCTAAAAATAAAACAAGCCCAGGCTCATCAGCTATTGCTAAATGGCTGGGAGAAGAGGAAAGTCTTGACCTGGCGCCGAAAAGATAACCATGTTGGCGCCAGGTGGGCCTCATCAGGGAGATCGTTCTGCAATTGGAGGGCCACCACAGAGAAGACCCTCTCCCTTGTAGCCGGATCCAGGGAGGGCTGGGGAAGTTCTGCATGTCTACTTTAACCTTTCTAGATATGACTTCTCTCTTGTGGCGATCCAGGAATCCTGTTGCAAAGGAAAGAGCAGAGACAGGGATGCTTTCCTCTTTTCCTAGTATTTATTTATTACATTTCTATACTGCGCGATAGATGAATTCTAGAACTCCAGCGAAGCAGCCGGCCAGTTGGTTTGGGATTGACAAGAGGGAAGAAACATCCTGATTACCTTTTGGAAGAAAGTTCATTGCCACTTTCTCGAAATATGCTTGCTTCGTGGAGGATAGATTGGTTGTTAGCTGGGATAGTTCAATGGAACCTCCATGTTCAGCAGTCATCTACTTCTGAATACCAGGTGCTGGGAGCAAGCAACTGGGGAAGGCATCTGGATGGTCATTTTGGAAACATTGTGCTGGATTAGATGACATGATGGTCTGAACCCGCAGGGTGCTGCTGATGTCCTGGCGCGATGCTTCTTTCGGCAGCCGGTGTGGCTCCCCAGCCCCAGCTTCTGGGAAGCCATTCAAAGGACGAGCAGAGGGGCCTGAAACTGTGCATTGACTGGGCTGCTGCCCTGATTGTGCTTCGATTGCGGCTAATGCGATTAAGCTCCCGTGATTGCTAAGAACTCCTTTGGGTCCTGGTGGGCAGCCTTCCTCATTATTATTAATTGGGAATATTACGTGTAGAAGGGAGGTTGTGCCCCCAGGACATGGCACTCAGTATATGGGGGTGGGGAACAGCAGATGATCTGTCAATACGCTTTTGCAAATCATAGTTAAGTCTTGACCACAGTATCGATTTTTTTGCATTCAGTGAGTCCACCTAAAGGGAAGGGTCCTCTGGCCCAGTCTGGAAGTTGGGAGAAGAACTCATGAGACTTGATTGCTAACCTTATATGAATATAATGGGAGCTCTGCTGGATCAGACCAAAGGCCTCTCTAGTCCAGCATTCTGTTTGCACAGTGGCTAACTGGCTGCCTGTAGGAAACCCACAAGTAGAATATGAGAGCAACAGCACCCTCCTGCCCATCATCCTCAGCAACTGTCATATACAGAGGCAAACTGCCTCCCTCCAATCCTGGAGGTAGATGCCCTTCACTCTTGCTGGCAAGGGTGCAGCTGGGGCGCCATTTCAGCTTTCAGAAGGAGGAGAAAGGATTTTAGTGTGTGCAATGTTTCTCATGTGTTCATTAGGTACAATGGATCCATGAGACTTGGAACCAGAGTATCTAATGGCACATCTCCTTCTGCATGTACCTGCTCAGAGCCTTAGGTAATCTTAGGCCCTTCTCTAGGTGTCCCCGCCAAAGGAAGCTATGCAGGTGGCTACAAGAGAGAGATCCTTCTCAGTGGTGGCACCCCACTTATGGAATAAACTCCCTAAAGAGGTTGCCCTGGCACCCACGGTGTTATATTTGGGGCACCAGGCAAAGACCTTTCTTTTCTCCCGGGCATTTTAGAGACCCAGTTCTAGGTTATTATGGCTGTTTCGTCGCCTCCTGTGCTGTTTATTGTTTCGCATTGTGTTATATTTTATTATTTTAAATAGTTGTATTGCATTTTATATTTTTATCTGTGTTTCAAAAGGGCATTTTGGTTTTTTAACTGGTTGTAATCTGCCCAGAGAATGTTAGTGATTGGGTGGATTAGAAATGTAATAATAATAATAAAATTTTATTACGGTCAACAAGACCAGCAATGCATTGCACAACTTGTTGTGCAAACTAACTGAGTAATAATAAGAAGTAATGGGGCAAGTGGCAGTGATATTGTGGCGACAGGTCTGGTCCCTGACTGAGGCATGCTCATTAGAATGCCTGTAGGGGACCCTGATGGGGTGCTCTCTCACCCCCCCCCCAAGTGTGTTAATTGTACCCCAATGAATGTCTGAAGAAAGTTACAATATGTGAGAAGATGCCCGTTATAGGAATCTTAAACACCCATTCCTGGACACTTTCAAGATTAAAAGCTGTTACATTGTAAGGATATTTGCTGTGGTGATATTTGTGCAACTCATAAATAACTCGCATTATTAATGGTCATACAAGCTGTGCTCCTCTGCGCACTTCCCTGGAAGTAAGACCTGCGAACATAGCGTGGTATCCCATGGTGTCACATGTTTCTGCTGCTGGCAGAAACCCTGTTTTTATCCTGCGCACGTGTCAAATGCAATGCTTTGTTTGCGCAAGCTGTTGTGTGAGGCAGTGTGCAAAGCTTTGCACAAGTTGTGCAAGGCGTTCCACGAGGCATTTCATAGGGCGTTGCACCACACGTTACGAAAATATGAGACTAGGTGTTGCTTGCATTAGTTTTGCTAGCCCTACTAACGTTTGTGCAACTGCTGGTAGAATAGCTCCAACCCTTGCCATTTTTCCACTGCCTTGACATTGGATATAACCCAGAACTAGCACAACTAACGGAAGCAACACCTAGGGCTCCATCACACCTGCTTCCCCCCCCCTCCCCCCCGTTTGTGTCCGGGGTTTCCCCCTCCGTTTCCTTAGCAAGTCGAGCGCTGGGCACTTTCATGTCTGTGCATTGTTGCGCTATTTCAGCTGAAGTATCTTTTCACCTGTATTGCTACTATGTCGGCAAAATCTCCCACCTGCCCCCATGTTCTCCTTCCCCCTGCAGTTAATTTTTTAATATTTTTTATTTGTTTATTTCTGCGCAAATACAATAGTACGGTAGCCTGAATCTGCACAATTATGGTAAAACAGCACACTATGCTTTACCTTAAGATCATAGTAAACAAGAGAAGTGAAGAGAAAGTATTACAATTCGTTTTTGGAGAAGTTTGCGGTCAATCTTGGCATGGCAAGGGGAAGCCGCCATTGTTCTGGTCAGGAAACCTAGACATGTCTACTGAGGAGTAAGAACCATAGAGTTGAATGGGGTCGAGTCCTGGGCATGCTCGCCTTCTCTGCGGGGTGTTTGGGTGCCCTCTCTCCCTCCCCCTTCATGGTTGAGCAGTTGAGTGGAGAATTTCACCGCCCTCTTTTGTCAGCGAGACCGTCCTTCGACACACACGGCCTCAACAAAAAATGGGATGGTCCGATATAGCTCAAGGACAGCAATACACGGGAGGGAGGAGTGGCTCTATTGCGCATGAGGGGGGGGGAACGGACTGTCCCCGCTCCAAAATAAGATGAAAAAGGGAGGAGAAGAGGCAAGATGGGCGCAGGACAGCGACGACGTCATGTGAGTACCGCACTGCGAAAACACATTCCATGCATGGCGAGAGTGCGTTAAATGGCTGTGGTGTGATGGAACTCTTAGTCTCATGAAGTTATAATCACTTGTGCAACGATTTGCAGAGCAGCCTGTGTAACGCGTCCAACAACTTGCGCAACGCCTTTCACAAAGGCCTTGTGAAATGCCTTGGGCAACAGCTTGATTTAAATGGGAAAGTCCAGCGGCAGCTGGTCGCTCCGAATTCGGTGGGGCTGTGAATCCACCCTGGGTTTTGGTCAGAACCAGCCAGAACTCTAAAGGAGCTGTCCGAGGTGCTGATCCTTATCCCCAAAATAGCCTGCGTAAAGGAGGTTATTGTAATCTAGCAAGAATCCAGAAACAGAAGTGGCATATTAAAAGCCCTTAGTTACTGGCAGTAAGAGCTTCAAGCTGCAATATGCTGGTATTTGGGGGATTAGAAGCCCCCCCCCCAGCATTCACTTCTGACCTCTGCATGGCCTCTACTTGCTCCTCACTCAGTCCATTCAGTGGAGAATGAAAACGGGCTCTACGCATCTTCAACTAACTACGCATAGAGCCCATTCTCCCCCCGCCCCGCTGCTGAACATGTAAAGGCTGGAGATGGGGGCCAATGGATGCACGGAGGTCGGGGGCAGAAGGCAGGCATCACGATTCAACTCCCCCATCCAAGAGTTCAGTCTGCAGGAAGAGAATGAAGGTGGGAGTAGGATTACAGGCTTCAGGTCTGGCCCTGCTCTACAGCAAGGTGAAGCAGCCTGCTCCAGGCACTGCAATTGAGAGGGGTGAAAGACGAGGCAGGCTCTGGCGCTATGAAAAAAATGCTAAAATCGGCGGGCATTTTATTATTTGGAAAAAGCGCCTTTTCCAAATAATAAAACATCTGAGGATTTTAGCATTTTTTTCATAGCGCCAGAGCCTGCCTCGTCTTTCACCCCTCCTTAGTGGCGCTTCCTCTCCCTCTCTTCAGCACTGCAACTTAGGGGGAGAGAGGAAAGCAGTAACTGGTGTCTGAATCGTGCCCCCTCCTAGCATGGGTGTGGTGGTGATGGTGGCCATCAGCGAAATGTCTGAGAGGCAGGGCCTGACTCTCCAACGGTGGCCACAGGCTATGACATCACAGGGCGACCTCAGAGCTGAGGTTCTAGAAGCCAGCTGAACGGCAGCCTCTGGGCTGGGATGTGTTGGCGGGTGCGCCTTGCTGGGCTGAGTAAGAACTTTGGTGTGGCCCTGGAGGGGTTCAGGCGGACGCAAGGGCAAAGGTAGGAATCTCAGAGTAACAGTCACCACTGTATGGTGCTCTAGACATTGCGTCCCTGAAGAAAAAAACTGAGGTCTGAGTCTTACCTACGAGTAGCTGACATTTCTTTTGACTTCATCCTCATGAGGCAAAGTGTGTTAGGGTCAATCATTCCCGAACTTTGCGATGTGGCGCACCAGTGTGCCAACTGCCTTCCCCCTGCCGAGTCACTGATCAGTGGTGGCACCGTAGCGATACACTTTGCTTTCCTGCCAGATGCACCACGGGGCTGCCAAGTGTAACATGGCACCGCCCCCCTCCCCCCCACCATCAGTGCCCTAAATTCCACACACAGAAGCCAACTGGACTGGTAGCTAAATCTTACTTCAATACGGGTGACAGGACATCTTCCACTGCTAGCTTAGGGGGTGCGGGGCAAACCACGTGGAATACACAGCTTACCGCCCCTCTCTGCCCACCCCAGCATCTGATGCTTGAGGCAACTGCCTCACTCTGCCTCATGGTAGGGCCGGCCATCATTCAGCACCACCCTGGATGTCTGGTCTCCCTTCTGCACTCAGTAACTCTCCAGAACAAAATGTATTCTTCTCCTCCACTGGCCAGACTCTCAGTGTTTTTTTTCTCTTTCCAGACCTCGTCAGCCTGAAAGGGTCCCCTCTCCCTCCTGTTTGGCGCCAGAGATAGCAGGACCACGCCACTGTGGAGCGATGAAGGCCCTCCCGCTGCTGTTGCCCATGGTGGCCTGCCTTGTGGTGAAAGTCCGCGGCAAGATCTTCACTCGCTGTGAGCTGGCATCGATTCTGAAACGATGGGGGATGGATGGGCATGAGGGCTACAGCTTGGCCGACTGTGAGTAGAGCATATGCAGGCGTCTAATCTGCTTATTGCCTTTGGCGGGAAGGAACAAAGCAGTTTCCTTCACTTGGAACTAAGAGGACCGGCCCTGTACGAGGGACCTGAGAAGCTTGGAGTAGACTCGGGGCACGTGGGCAGAAATGAAAGTGGAGCCCAAGTAGCCGACCTTCCGCCTACTTCCAGGTGCTGTGCTTAGCTGCAGAAAAAGCTTTCCAGGCATAACATTATTTGACTTATTTTTGTATTTTATTCATTTTTAGGCTGCCTTTAAGGGTGGGACCCTCTCAGGTTGTACAGCCGGGTCGCATGCCGGTTGTATGTGAGGCACCTGGTTTTAGCAGCACACTGGCTAAGAAAGTGAGCAGTGAATCAGGAAGTCTCCCGTTCGAATCTTGCCTCTGCCATGAATTCACTGGCTCAATTCGGATGACACAAAAAACAACTGGTGTGGGGGAAACAATTGTCAGTTGTTTTGACTATTGTGTCATCCGAATGCTGCCATAGTCAACTCAGCACTGATCCTAATCCACACCACAGTTGATTATTTATTACCATGTTGTGTGGGGAGTACCCCCTAGATGAACAACTGTAAAGTTGATTATTACCCCACCATTGACTATTGTGTCGTCCGAATTCAGCCATTCAGTGGCCTTAGAGAAGCTGCACTCTCTCCCTCAGCCCTCCCTCTCTCATCACTAGAAACTGGGATCATCCAATGAAGTTGATTGTTGGGAGATTCAGGACAGACAAAAAGGAGTTCTTCACGCAGCGCTTAGTTAACCGTTCTGTAGGGTAGCTCCGCACCTCCTTTTGTCACCGCCACAAGATGTGGGGACAGCAGTTGTCAGTTGACTTTACGAGGGAATCAAACCAATTCATGAAAGATAAGTCTGTCAAGGGCTCCTAATCCATATTTGGCTATATGCTACCTCCAGCATCAGAGGCAATCTGGCGTTGAATACCAGTTGTGTCCGAAGCACCGAATGAAGTGGGCAGTGTAAAAATAAATTTGTTTGCCTTTAAGGTGCCACAAGATCCCACTAACCCTTAGGTCCTTTCCCAAACTGATATTTCAGTCCTGATTCCTCCCTTGTTCTACACACATAGACACACATGCACACACAAACACAGAGCCAACTTTCTAGCTTGCCAACAGCAAAAATCTGGCTTTGGGCAAATGGGATTCAAAACATAACACTCATATTTTTGCCTGCATAGCAGGAAGTATTTATTTATTTATTTATTTATTACATCTTTATACTGCCCATCAGCCGAAGCTCTCTGGGCAGTGCACAATTAAAAACCATAATAGTAACAATATAAATGTAAACATGAAAAAGTTAAAAAGGCAGTGTAAAACAAGCTATATTAAAAACCAGGGAGAGCCTGTGTAAAAACAGGTATGTCTTCAGGAGGCGTTTAAAAGATGTACAAGAAAGGAGAGCGCATGACAAATCTGATCTCTTTCTGAACAAAACATCCATCACACGCAATTCATCTGTGGATGGGTCTTTCCCCTTAGGGGTCTGCTTGGCGTATTTTGCGAGTAACTTCAACACGGACACTGTGACGTCGGACTCAGACGGCAGCTCCGAATACGGCATCTTCCAGCTCAACAGCCGCTTGTGGTGTGCTGACCATCACAGCCGATCAAAGAACCTATGCAGCATATTTTGCCGTGGTAAGGGGCTCCTGGCAGAAAACAGGGGCAAAGACCTGGGCTCTGAGGTCCGGCAAGTCCAGGGATGTACAGTTCAGTGCGGAAATGTGTGCAGATGCTCTGTTGCGGTCTTCCATTCCCTAGAAGGGACGGGCAGCTTTTATCCCTCCAGATGTTTTGGTCTACAACACCCATCAGCCCTAACCAGCATGGCCAATGGTGAAGGATGATGGGAGTTGTAGGCTAAAACATTTTGAGTTTTTTGAGGTCTACCTTCTCACCGCCCTTGTCCCCAGCTGCTCTTGCTCTTCCTCCTCTTCCTCGTCATGGCTCCCGCTTGACAGTTCTTGCATTACGAGAGAGGAAGACAGTTGTCTCTGTAGCCACTTTCTTCACACCATGCATAGTTTTGTTCACGTCTATCATGTCTCCCCTCGCTTGCCTTTTCTCTAAGCTGAAACACGCGCACCATCGTCTGGCATGCTTCCAAACAACTTTCTCTTGACCCTTCCTCACCCTCCCAACTATTGGCATTAGCCCTCCTGGAGCGCAATGTTTATTCTTGGGTTTTGTTTCTCCCAAAGCATTGCTCTTGACCCTCTGCAACCTAGCTTCTGCCCTTTGCACTCTGCTGAAATATCTATATGCTGACCAATAGTTCGGTACAAACAGGAGACGTTGATGATGATGATAAGTTCATTACAATAAATAACATTGCTATTTCTTCCTTACCGACTAGATTTGTTGACTGATGAGATTGTTGATGACATTATCTGTCTCAAGAGAGCTGCAGCAGATCCGGAAGGCCTGGATGCCTGGTAAGGAGCTGAGTTTGTCTTTCAGCCCCCCTGTGTAATTCCTGTTGTATCTGTCCATCTAGCCACCTTTTCATCTTCATCTGAACTGCAGTAAGCATATGAACAAGTCCATTTTTCAATGTTGTTTTGGTGGTGGCGGGGGGAAGAAATGAGTGAGTGTTCTGGATTCCTAGATGACAGTCTAGGGTAGAATCCAACTGAAGTCCTAGGCTGCCTCTACAAGAGGCATTTAAAGCTCTTTCAATTTCTCTACAAGAACGGAGCGCAAATCGGGCGTAGAGGCACGTTTTCTCTCCGATTATGCGCATTATCGAATGCGCGTTAAATAGCGAGTTTTATTTTGCTCCGGCCGTTAAAGCGCATTTTGACTATGTGAACAAGCGATTCTCCGCATGTCAACAGTTTAAATCGCGTGTCGGTCGTCCAGTAATGCGCTTTGCCGCCTCTCGTACAGAGGCATTAGGCGTAAATGCGCTTCTGCGAATATGCGCATAATCGCCTACCAGGCGTAAAGGCGAATTCTTGTAGATGAGGCCCTATTTAGAGTCCCTAACCCGAACCCTAACTTAAGTCCCATTCATTTCAATGGGTCTGCTCTAAGTAGGACTTTAGTTGGATTGTAGCCCTTGATTTCCTAATAAACTTTTGCCATCCAGATCAGTGTTTCAGTGGGCGCAGTATTTTAAATAACACTGTTGGAGATCTCTAGTCCATCATGGCCTCCAATCCCGTTGCCCAGAATCCGGAAACTTGCTCTACCACAAATCATCTTCTGTGATTCAGATCAGCCACAAAGGGCTTCTCCACATGCAATTGAGACTGATTACTTGTGGGTGTTTGTGGGTTCTTGACATGATGTTGTCAGCCTACAGCACCTCTCTCATGATTTCTGTGCATTCCCGTGGCTTAATTTGAAATGGAAATAACGAGCTAACAAAAAAAAACCCACTTTCAATCAGTCTGTATTTGTCCATGAAAAGAGGGAGTGGCTCTATATAACAACAGTGGCTCTATAATGAAACATATAGTACTCGCGGATAACCAGGAGGGGAGGCGGGGGGGGGGGGGAGGGAGGGAAGCTCATGTAAATGGCTGATCTTAATCCCGCAAAGAATCCGAAAGCAGAAGTTCCTGTAAAATCGCAGGACAAATGCCTTAGTGTGGAGAAGCCCAAAGAGAAGGTCTTGCAGTAAGGTATCTGCAGAGGTTGGCAGAGCAAAATGGATCTAGATTTCCAAGGCAATCGAAACAAAGCATGGATATCAAAGGAGGATCACTAACTGAAAGGAGATGAGAACCCGAGGCCTCGATCTTACCGAAGTAGTAAATCTTGATCTATATTGTACTATGCAGATTGCTCACGGGTTTGAATGCTCCCCGTACAAAAACGGAAATCCCTGCTTATAAAACTGGCAACACTAAGCTAGGCTAGAACCTTTCTCCCTGACATCTAGCTTTCTATGTGCAGAAATGTGTTTGTATGACAGAGTGCCGTTCTATGAGTCCGCAGTCTGAAGTGGTCCAGTCCAGACACAGGTTTGACACCTCACACTCTTTAGACACAGAAGCGAAACTGGAGGGTCACATTGTGGTCTAAAGGACGTGTGAACAACTGTGAGTAGGGAATAAGGAGTGCACAATAAATGCCTCACATAGAAAAAGTCCTCATGTGTTTCTTCCTCCTGGAAACGCATAGTACATTGGAAAGTCTGATGTCACCGTGTGATGCATTTCCCCAATACCACCCACCAATTACGTGGGGCATCACAGGTTGCATCGTATGAGGAATTAGCAACATCCGAAGCTGCCTTTGACTGAGTCAGACCATTGGTCCCTCTAGGCCAGTACTGTCTACCCTGACTTGCGCTGGCTCTCCAGTTTTGCGGAGTGGGGGGGGTTCCCAGGCCTACCTGGAGATGCTGGGGATTGAACCTGGGAGCCCTTCTGCAGGCAAAGCGAGTGCTCTGCCACTGTGCTACACTACCAGGAAGACGGGAGAACGAAAACACAGACCAAAGACACTGGCTCAATTCGGACGACATGATAGTCAATGGTGGGTTGACTAACCCTAACCCTAGGGGATACTCCCTACACAACATGGTAATAAATAATCAACTGTGCTGTGGATGAGGATCAGCGCTGAGTTGACTATGGCAGCATTCGGATGACACAATAGTCAAAACAACTGACAATTGTTTCCCCCACACCAGTTGTTTATTGCGTCGTCCGAATTGAGCCACTGTTTGTCTTCTAGTCCCTTAGCTTTTTGCATTTTTTAGAAGGCTCCTCACGGACGTGCCATGTGTATTTCTTTCTCTTTCCCCTTAGGAATAGTTGGAGAGATCATTGCCGTCACAGAGATCTGAGTTACTGGGTTGTTGCTTGCAACCTGTGAGTCAACAGCACCAGCGATGGAATCTACCTCCTCCTAGTCAGCTTCTGGACCTGCCTGCTGTCTTCAGACGTGATGCCGCCATGCAATCTGATTGAAACCATAGCATTATTTAAAAAGAATAAAGCCATTTTTTTGTAGACATGATCTTTGTTGTGCTCTATGTTAGGCTTCTGATGGGGATAGGAGAGACATCAAGGAAGGTCTGGGGGGCGGGGCAGGGAAAACAGAAAAAGGAGCGCCATCCATCTAGATGTTCTGGACTGTAATTCCCATCATCCCCATCCTCAACAGCCAATGGTCTTGGGTCTGGAGATGATGGGTGTTGCAGTCCAACACACCTGGAGAGCACCAAGGTGAGGAAAGCTGGCCTAGGAAGAAGGCACTGGAGTGAGCTGAATGATGTGCTGAGCAAGGGGCAGGGTGTGTTGGAGGTGTTCACCCGCATGCGTGCACACTGCTTTGCTTGATTTTTCCACCCCTCATTAGTCTGCGTTTTATGACGTGGCGAACTAAGTGAACAGCCGGGGCGGGGGCAAATTAGGCGTTGAATGTTTCTACATGAGGATGTAATCGTTGTATCTACTTTCAGTTTTGTCGCAGAATTGAGGTCTGAGCTCTACACAAAGAGCTTTTACTTTCCTGCTTTTCCACCGTTCAGGCCTTCTCTAAACGAGTGATTTATAGCCTGCCCCTGACTGGTCATTTACAGAAGTTTGCAGGTCGATTACATGACGCTGTAAACCTCCAGTGCCTCTCTTGTACTTTCCATGGAATTCCGCAACTTAATTTGAAACGGAAATAAACTAGTAGCAAAATGACCAGTTTTCCATTTCAGCATGAAAAGAGGAAATCCCACTATAAGAAGTGGCAGACCACAGCTCCCATCTTGTGGCTGTATAAATGAAACATGGAGGCCTCGTGGGAAAAGGGAAAAGGGGAGGGAGGGAAGACTGTGTGCACATTGTGATTACGGGATGAAAATGGGAGCAGACAGCCGTGGTAAAGTTGAGGGATTTTCCCTAGTGTAGAAATGCTCATTATCTCCAGATGAAGCTGTGCTGTAGAGGAATACACAAGGAGCGTTTTGAGAAATAATACCCAAATTTCCCGCTTCTAAAAAAAAATACTGGGAAACTGCCCTTAAAAAGAAGCAAAACTGGAGGATCATGTCGTCTGAAGAGCCCAAATGCAACCGTAAGGAATCACAAGTGCACAAGAAATGCCTCATGTGGAAAAGCTCATTGTGTTATTTGTGCTTTTTTGAAAAAGGAGTGTTAAACTGGCCACTTTAACTTGGAGAAAAAGGAGTTGTGAGACTCTGATCTGGATTGGGTCCCACACCAATTTCCTACTAAACGTTGGCCCCTCCCTGGCTGCTGTTTCCCCCTAGAGGTGCTGTTTGCAGTAAATGGCACCTTTGGGGACAAATAGCAGCCTGGGGTGGGGAAATGATTTTTGGCAGAAAACTGGTGTGTGTTCTGATCCAGATTGGGAGCACATGCCAGATCAGGGCCCCTGCTTTTTCTTCAAATGAAAATGGCAAACATAAGCACACTATTCATTTACTTACTCAGGGCCTTTCTACGTGAGGCAGTTCTGTTAGCTTCTCTTTGGTGCTTCTCTACAGTACTCTGGACTTGTCTCCTGTGCTTCAGAGTTCAGCCCACAGCTTGTCTGCCATGCTCTGGTGTTTGACCTGGGCCTTGTCTGCTGTGCTCTGAGTGATAAAGAGCTTTTCTACATGAGGTTGTTAATTGCTGTATCTGCTTTTGGTTTTGTCACAGAACTGAGAGCTGAGCACTACACAAAGAGCTTTTCCTTTCCTGCTTTTCCTCTACATCACCTCTAAGTGGTGCTGTGCTACAGCAGGATATCGCAATTGCTCAAGTAGGTAAAGATCTTTTGCTTTCAGAATTAATACTCCATTTTCTCTGCTCTAAAAAAAACCTGGGAAAGCTCCCTTAAAATACAGAAGCAAAACTGGAAGATCACAACATTGCCTAAAGAATTCCTAAACAACTGTAAGGAATCCTGAGCGCGCAATAAATGCCTCATGTAGAAAAGCTAAAAATTCTGGATGGTACAACTTTGCACTGCCAGTAAGGAAAACTTTTGGATTGCTCTGTGGTCTAAAAATTGTCCACAATGTTTGTTTTTTTGTTTGTTTTAAAACCTTACTAACAAGAAGGATATGCTAAAGTTTTTTCCTTGATTTGCTACTTTTGGATGTGTAGGGAGTTTTCCACATAGGAGAATAAGGTTCCTAGTTCTCAAGGTTAGGCCTGTCATCTCCTAGAATCCAGTCCCATCTCCAGGTCTTTGAACCAATGCAGCTTCGATCTTCAGGCTGTTTGCATTATAGGAGCTTCTCTAAATGAGTGATTTATTGCATGCTCCTGATTGTTCACTCACGGAAGTTTGTGGGTCCATTACATGATGTCATCAACATCCAGGATGTCTCCCGTGCTGTCTCCGGGGAATCTAGCTTTTTTTAAAAAAAACCCACCACAGAGATAATGTGGTATTATTTGGGATATTGCGGGAACTCTCAGCCACTAGATGGAGGTCTCATTAAACACAATGTAGCCTTTCCAAGAAGGAAAATTTTCAATTCAAATTACATGGTCACGTTTAAAGGGGTGCATCATGATAGTAGGAAGACTGCGAGGACGAAATCCCCGGTAAAGCTGCGGGATTTTTCCTGTGTGTAGAGAAGGTCTAGGTCTCCCAACACACAGTGCCTCCACGTGCATTGGCCACGTAAGTTAAAACAGGCAGCATGTTGAAGGCAATTTTTGTATTGGGGAGCATTCCAAAAATAGTATTCCTGCAAAGTTTTACCATCTGGAATGTTATCTCTGTCTACCACTGCATTTTGCTGATGGCCTCAGCAGCATCTATTGGCGAAATGACCTCATAGAGAGTTAGTTGCAGGTTCTAGAATTTCACGGACGTTCCACAGAAGAGAAAGGGCTGGAATCCTATGGCAGCAGTAGGCTCTGTGCAAAAGTAACCAAGGCCTTGGGCTCTCCAGCTCTGCTTTCCTGTGTAAGCATCCTGCTGCTGTCACCAGCCTGGCAGGATCGCACCCTCATCTTACAGACAGTGAGCTCACGACGGGGTGATTGGGACTACGGAGTTACGACAGTAAGCACCCTGTAGCACCTGTGCTGCCTACTTTAAGGGGAAGAGTCCATCCTGATTCTACCACTTAAGAAGAAAGAATCAAAGCTCTTAAAATACACTGGGGGGGGGGGCTGTCTGTATGCAAGGAAAGCCCCAGGGTGGGTACACATTAGTGTTGCGTCAATTATACGATGCAGCACCCACCTCGCACCCACCCAGGGCTTTCCCGCGAAGCTGCAAAAAAAAAAGAGTCGGAGACTTACCCTGACTTTTTTCTCCGAAGTGAATCAAGTAAGGCACATACATCGTCTATCCTCACTCTGGGGTCTCAGCAGAGGAGTGGCTGGGTGGATGGCAACCCCTGATTGGTCGCCGGCTGCCAGGGCAGGGGGCAGGCCCAGCTGCCGGATACCCCACGCCTTTGCTGCTGCATCAGGATTAGCTGCCGCCACCCTGAAGCAGCAAAATGTGGGGGTTTGCTTATTGTGGCAGCAACTCGCTGCCTTACAGACAGCCCTTGGTTTCGATCCAGGCTCTATCTTCCATAGGAGGAAGGGACCTTCTGCGAGAAGAAGGGATCTGCTCATAGAAGGCCCCTCTGCCTAATTTGGGGGGATCTCCTTCCACCTCACCCCTCAGCTCACCCCATTCAGCAGGGTCTCTTGACTCTCTGTTTAGCATTTTCAGGGGGCTGGAGGGGTTGCTGTGGGAAGGAAGGGGCGGGGGAGCCCATTTCGGTACAGTGGTGGTGAGTGCCGCTTGCCTGGTAGGGTGGAAGACAGAGCAGATGTCCACAATTATATTGAGATTGCCAGAGGAGGAGAGAAGGGAATGTGTGGCACTCGACACCTGGACATGTACGTAGTTGTGGGGAGATCTCTCTGCCACAAGGGGCTGGGGGCTGGGGGCAGGTCATTCCTCCATTTGCCCCCCAATATAGAACTGCCTCTGCTTTTGAAAGTGCCATTGATCCAGTGTAAACCTGGATTCAACCTACAGTCGCATGAGTGGATGGCAATTTAATCTTGAAGATAACTATGATTGTGCGTTCAAATCTTGTCGCACATTCCCACCCCCCCGGCCCCCTGCCTGCGACATCCTTTCCTCTTCTGCTTCCTAGAACAAGTTCCACGATGTGGGGGGAAGTCTCTGGCAAGGTACCTTTAGGGAGACTCCTGAAACTGTAAAAGGCGCCGCACAAACCTGGGATTTCCTCACCCTACTCCCAATTTTGGGGATGCCCCATACACAATGAAAATGGTGGGGCAGTGGGCCCTTTGCTAGGTATTAGAGCCCCAGCAGATGCCCAGCCTCACAAACTTGTGGGGCTGGCCACATGTCTCCTCTACTGAAATATGAAACAGTTGCGAAAAAGGGCCAGCCGAAAGAACTGGGAACAAGTCAAAGGGGAAGGGGCCAGGGTGGCTCAGGATCACAGACCTTATTCCCCAGTTGATTTATTTATTATGAATATGATCAGTCCATTTATTTATTTATTTATCATTAATGCATCTATTACAAATATTTATATCCGTTAAAATGAATGCTCAACTCAAGGCAACTGGCTGTTGTTTAAACAGCATGTTCAAACCAAAAATAAAATAGAAACAAAGCACCGTTAGCTCTGGGGATGTTGCTTGGGGCTGGGCTATATCTCTTTCTCTGGGTTTGTAGCTTTCAGGTTGCAAAATAAAAATAAAATAGAGCTGTGCTAGCTCTTTTTTCATGTGGGATGTAAGGAGAGAGACAGAGAGAGAGAGGAAAAAAATGCAGGCGTTATTCTGCCTCATCGCAAAGGCCAAATTTGGGGGCAGAGATTGGGACGAGCGTTTTATAGCATGCTTGTTACTGGCCCCCCACGAGTGTTCGCAGGTCCTTTTGACGATGCCGTCTGCTCCTTCTGCTCTTTTTTCCGTCAAAAAACAAGACCCAGAAAAGCCGGGTTGTTTTTTTTACTGCAACGATACCTGTTGCCATTTCCTGCTGTGTGCGGGAGAAGCAGTGAGGTAAAAATGCCCACTGAACCGGCCATGTGGTCGTTGCGGCTCCCTCTTTCTTCCCTGTGTGAAGAAAGAGGAAGCAGAAGCTGCTCCGTTCATGGACCGATCTACACCAAGCAGGATACAACACTTTGAAAACTGTCTGTGGAGCGTGTCCTGGACCCCAACAGTTGTCACTACTGCCGTAAACCGGGACAGAAGCAGGAGGCAAAGTGAGGGTAGGGAAATGCGATCCCACCCCCCACCCCACCTCACCCCGTCTGATGAGGCTCTGGGTCTGGGAGCCCTCCTTCCCATCTGAGAGCTGCAAAGCAGCAAGGGGAGGCTGTGCCTCACCCTTTCCTGAGTTCTCTGGTTTCCTCCTGCAATCTTGTCACGTAGGTGCAGCCCTGGAAAAGGGAAAAGGGGAGAAAAGCAGCTAGTGGGTAGGCTGACCATATGAAAAGGAGGACAGGGCTCATGTAACTTTAACAGTTGCAGAGAAAAGGGAATTTCAGCCAGTGTCATTTGTATGCAATTAGTTCCTGGTGAAATTCCTTCTTCATCACAACAGTTAAAGTTGCAGGGGGCCTGCCTTCTTTTGTATATAGTCAGGGAGCCTCTACAAGAGAGGTTTAAAGCTCTTTCAAGGCGCTTAAAAAAATTTACCTCTACAAGAACGGAGCGCAAATCGGGCGTAGAGGCGCGTTATCTCTCCGATTATGCGCATTATCAAAGTTTTATTTTGCTCCGGCCATTAAAGCGCATTTTGACTATGTGAACAAGCGCTTATGCGCATTAACTACTTGGAAAGCGCATTTTGGTTATCCGTTAATGCGCTTCGCCGCCTCTCGCCGCCTCTCGTGCAGAGGTATTAGGTGTAAATGCGCTTCAGCAATTATGCGCAGAATCGCCTAACCGGGCGCAAAAGTGAATCCTTGTAGAGGGGACCCCACTCTAGTATAGTGCCTGCAACTTTAATGGTTGTGATGAAGAGGGAATTTCACCAGGAACTAATTGCATACAAATGACACTGGCTGAAATTCCCTTTTCTCTACAACTGTTAAAGTTACAGGAGCCCTGTCCTCCTTTTCATATGGTCAGCCTACTAGTGGGGAAAGAAGGTTGCAGGGGGAAAACAGTGGGAGGCAGAAGGGTTATGCATCCCCTTCCCGCTTGCCACTCTGCTGCTGCAAATCACTGTTTCTGATGCCCTCCACTGTTCTTGACGCCGTTTGAGCTCTAAGAGTCCGGGGCCATTTCTACATGGGGCATTTATCGTGTGCTCCTGATTGGTCACTAACGGCAATTCACAGGCCCTACGCGAGACCTCCTCCTCCTCCAGGGCACCTTCTGCTCTTTGCAAGTTTCATCGCACCATTTTTCATAACGCCAAAAGTCCGGCATTTTCCCTTCTCCAGCAATGAACCTCTTTAACTCTATAGGGTACTGATGGCATGGTGGATTATCACAACTAATACAACTGCGCCATCTAGAGGCTTTACAATGAAACATAGACCTTGCCAAGGGGGGGAAAAATATGAAAAGACCACGGGGAAAGGACCTGATTCAATCCCACAAGGAGTCTGGAAACAGAAACCCCAGTTAAAGTTGCAGGGGCCCTGCCTTCTTTTGTATCTGGTCACTCTAGTATAGTCCCCGCAACTTTAACTGTTGTGATGAAGAGGGAATTTCACCAGGAACTAATTGCATACAAATGACACTGGCTGAAATTCCCTTTTGTCTACAGCTGTTAAAGTTACATGAGCCCTGTCCTCCTTTTCAGATGGTCAGCCTAGTAAAATGACTTACCTGCACCACTGAAGTTGGGCAGTGGAGGGAGCAGTGTATCGGTGACGTCACTAGTTCTAGCCAATAATGACTCTGTAGCCGGTTCACACTGAACCATGCTGAAAAGCTTTTCCAGAGCCTAAAAGGTCTACATTGGGAGGGCAGAGAAGGTGCCTTCAACCATCTCCACCACACGTAAAATGTCATTGTCCCTCTGACCTTTGGTTGAGCCAGCCTACTTGTCTCTCTGTTTCTTTCCTAAAGGAGGTAGCCACAGCATCCACGAAACTTGCTTTGATTCAGGTGTCATTTACATCTCCCATCACACGTCAAGTGCCCGAGACGATGACTCTGCTCCTGCAGACCTTCCTCCTCGCCTGCCTTGTGGCTGCCATCCAAGCCAAGATCTACGGTCGCTGCGAGTTGGCCCATGAGCTGAAGGCTAATGGGATGGACAGATACGAGGGTTACAGCCTGGCTAACTGTGAGTGGAGAATCCAAAAGTTGAGAGTGGGAGTTGGGCAACGGCGTCTACTTGGATATCCCGGGCTCAGCCTGGCTCTTCCATAAGCGCCATTTCCTTATCTCGACACCCACAAGAAGGTGCTAGTTTAGTCGCCCTAGAATTTGATCCAACTGCCTCCTTATTAGGGTGACCATATGAAAAGGAGGACAGGGCTCCTGGATCTTTAGCAGTTGTATAGAAAAGGGAAATTCAGCAGGTGTTATTTGTAAGCATGCAGCACCTGGTGAAATTCCCTCTTAGACACAACAGTTAAAGCTGCAGGAGACCTGCCCTCTTTTGTATCTGGTCACTCTAGTATAGCTCCTGCAGCTTGAACTGTTGTGATGAAGAGGGAATTTCACTAGGTGCTGCATGCATAAAAATGACACCTGCTGAAATTCCCTTTTCTACACCACTATTAAAGATACAGGAGTCCTGTCCTCCTTTTCATAAGGTCACCCTACCCCGTGAAGCTCTCTACTCCCCGCCACCTTAAAAAAAATAGTTTAATTAAAAAATAGGGGAAAATATAGGGCAAAGGTTGGCAACTTGGCACCCTCCAGATGTGTTGGGCTACAGCTCCTATCATCTGCAGGCAGCATGCTGGCTGGGGATGATGGGAATTGCAGTCCAGCCCACCTGGAGAAGGAGGACACTCGGTTGTTGGGCAAAGCTGAATTTGAGGGCTAAAGTGAGAATGTCGTAAGAAGGACTCACCGTTGGGAAGGCTACAGCGTCATTCAAGTTCTCTCGAAACACACAATTTATTCATAGTAATCTGGGCTGCAGCTGCTCCCCTCCTTCCTTCTGGAGCAACGAATCGGCAGCTACTCTAAAGTGGCCTTTAACTGATTCAGACTCTCAACCTGCAACATGGGACCCACTTTCACGATTTCACAATTGCCCATCGTGGTGGCCAACAGCTTTGCCGCAACCCATCTGGACTGATCTTGCGACTCACTGGTTGAAGACCACTGCTCTAGACAGGATGCTGGGGGCATTGAGGCACCTCTCTGTTTCTTCCATTTCCCCTCTCCTCAGGGATCTGCATGGCCTTTTATGAGACCGGTTTCGACACGGAGGCTGTAGATCGGCATAAGGACGGCACCAAAGACTACGGCATCTTCCATATCAACAATGGCTGGTGGTGTAAAGAACGAGGCACTATGTCGGAGAACCTTTGCGCCATGTTGTGTTCAGGTCAGTTCTTTCGCCCAGATCACCACCAGAGGGTGTTGTGCCACAAGGGACGGGAAAAACTACAGGGATGTGATCCAGAAATTGGATTGCTCTGCTAAAGTGGGCGCTACTATTTATTTATTTATTTCATTTCTTTTCATTTCTATACCGCCCAATAGCTGAAGCTCTCTGGGCAATTCACAAACATTAAAAACATTAAAAGGTATGGCATAACATAGAAAACGTGGAAGCTTAAAACCACAATGTAAAAGGACAACCAGCATAAATCCTAGCAGCAACGCAGAGATTTAAAATTTTATTTTAAAATAAAAGGCTTAGGATGCTAAAATGCTGAAATATTGGGAAAGTAAAAAAGATCTTCACCTGCTTTTCCCTGATAGTGATGATGATTAAAATTGGCAGCTTTGGTTGTTTGAAAAATTAAAACAGAACAAAACTAAACATAATACCTACCTTAATTGAATAACATGATACTTCCAAGGTTAAGAAACGTATTATTTTATTATTAATGATGGATTGTTGAATTAATGGGCAATGTGCAACTCGCCATCATAGATCCTGTGCAATGAAACGAATCACTGGCAGCCAAAAACAGCAGCCTGCCTCTCCTTATATTCCAGGTATAGAAGAAGGCAAAAGCAAAAATGGCTCTTAAAAAACCCCAGTTTGTCCAAAGATAATAATCCGGCTCAAAAGTATAGAGAGGACCTTGCCTTATTTCTGTCAGGAGCATCTTATTTGCGTTCAGCACACCGAGAATTAATACATATTGATTAAATAATTAATAACTAATAAATTGATGAAGAAGACTGCAGAGCCTCCTTCTACTGACAGCTGGTTTGGACATAACATCAGAGCAAGAATGGAGCTTCTGTGTTTGCCGTCCCTCTTCTCCAACACCCCCTGACTCCTGGTTTGTGAAATATATATATATATATATATATATATATATATATGCACGCACGGACACCCCCCCCCCCATTACATTGTTATTGGGCAAACTGCATTTTGCATGTTTTCCTTCGTTTTTTTAAAATACACATGCTAAGATTTGCCGTTCAGTTATCCCTCCCCCATCCCGCCGCCAAGAGCAGTTTTGCCATTAAGAGAAAGAAGCTATGCTACAACAGCGCCACTTGCTGGCTACTAAAATCTTGGCTGTTGCCAAAAACCTAATATTGGTATAGTTCAGGAGTAGGCTACCTGGGCCATGTCTTGACGATGGCGCCTTTGCCGCTCATGCCCTTGTAGGCTGACCAGATAAAATCCAGGTCAGGGCTCCTGTAACTTTAACAGTTATAGAGAAAAGGGAATTTCAGCCAGTGTCATTTGTATGCCATTAGTTCCTAGTGAAATTCCCTCTTCATCACAACAGTTAAAGTTGCAGGCACTATACTAGAGTGACCAGATACAAAAGAAGGCAGGGCCCCTGCAACTTTAACAGTTGTGATGAAGAGGGAATTTCACCAGGAACTAATTGCATACAAATGACACTGGCTGAAATTCCCTTTTCTCTACAACTTTTTTCTACAACTGGATTTTATCTGGTCACCCTAGCCCCTGGGAATGCTCCCAGCTTGAAACTGAAGTAAGGTCACCTCTGACAGACGGGGGAAAAAAGGTGGTGACCTTGCAGCAAAGAGAAGAACCATGGCAAATCAGCTCCTTTTCCAGGGTGCAGTTTTGTCTGAAAAGCCCGTGGTGGCTGCAAGTTGGCGGTCTGGTCATAGAAATGATGCAATGCCACTGCGCAGCTACCACAGGGTATGCAGGACACATAGACAGCCCCCTGGAGCCTTGCAGATATTTTGGACTAGAATTCCCATTATCCCTCAGTATTGGGTATGCTGCCTGGGGCTGGTGGACGTTGCAGGTCAGCAACATCTGGAAGGCCATGAGTTTGCCCTATGTGGGAGAGAAGGCAGCCATGGCTCTCCTTTGCCCGTTTATTCCCTGGTTGAATTGCCTTCCCCACCCTATTCCTCTCCTCTTGTAGCAAACCTGCACGTTGCTAAAGCATTGGTAGCGGAAGACCTTTTCCTACCTGGAAGCAGAACCCAAATGCAAACAGAGCTCACACACCGCTCTCCCCACCTGGCGCCACCTTAAGAAGTCTTGTTGCACCATTTAGACTTCTGTCTGCCCCCCTTCACCCTGGTGCTACCTGAAGCAAGTGGCTAAATCCTGCTGCATAGCAGGGCCGGCCCTGAGGCCATGTGTCGGCAAAGGCTGGGGAGAGATCAGGTGGGAGGAGTAGGGATGTACGGACTTCGTGACATCCACTCCTTCTGTGTTTCGCTTACTGTCATGCATTATCCATTCCGTTGTTGGCTCGTTGGCATAATCTGATTTGTTAAGAACAGAAGAGCATAAGAAGGGCCATGCTGGATCAGACCAAGGGTCCATCTAGTCCAGAACTCTGTTCACACAGTGGCCGACCAGCTGTCGATGAGGGACCCACAAAGCAGAACACGGTGCAACAGCACCCTCCCGCCCATGTTCCCCAGCAACTGTTTTTGTTCCACTTCCGAGAATTTTGTTCCAAGTGCAAATCCCCCCTTCCCACAAAGTGAAAAAAAAATGGTCTGCATCTCTACAAAATCCACATGAGCTGGTCTGCTGCAGGATCTGCAGGTTGGATTAATAGAAATCTGAACTCATTTGAATGAGATTTCTCCAACATCCCTAGGGAGGAGCCACGGCTGCTTTCTTTCTCCCACTTCTTTGGGAGATTTAAAGGTACGTACATGTCCGATGCTCCGAGGTGGCAAACCTTATGGGGTTTGGCCTGGTACGTAGTCTTAAAATAGTAATGTTGAGATCAGTGGAGGCTGGTGGCTCCGATTTCAGTAGGGTGGTGAATCCACTCTGGGTTTCAGACAGAGCCAGTCAGAACCCAGACTGGGTTCAGCACCTTGGACAACTCTTTTAGAGTTCTGACTGGTTCTGCCTGAAACCGAGAGCGGATTCACAGCCCCACTGAAAACAGAGCCACCGGTCTTCACTAGTTGTGATACTAAACAGGGCAGAAGTCTTAGCTTGCAGCTCCCATCATCCCTAGCCAGCATAGCCAGTGGTGAAGGGTGATGGGAGTTACAGTCCAAAACATCTGGAGAGTGACATGTGTTGCCTAACATGTTGCAGGTCACACCTTCTCATTCTCTTTTCTAGACTTACTGAATTCCAATATTGACGATGACATTATCTGTGCCAAGAGGATTGTGAAAGACCCCCAAGGCATGGGGACCTGGTATGAGAAAATCCTACTTTAGCTCCTCAAGATGAGTGATCTCCTGGGATCTCTGGAGGGTTGGGCGTCGGGGGATGCAATGGGGAGGAAAGGATGTGGAAGTCCTGTTGCACCAGCAGCATTTGCTTGCGCGACTTTGGATCCAATCCAGTGAGTTCTTTCTTTCTTTCTTTCTTTCTTAGAACAAAACATAAAAGAAAAAAAAAGAACTCTCCTCTTGGGAACTAAAATCCGTTGTGCGTGCACTCTACTCGGTATCCCCCTACGCATAAAATCAGGGGAAGGAAACCTGTAGTTCAAAACTCCAAATGTTTTGCACTACAACTCCCAGAATCCACGACCCTTGTCTATGCTGACTGGAGCTCATGGAAGTTGCAGTCTAAAACATCTGGAGGATACCAGGTTGCTCCCTCCTGCATTAAATTATGCCTATTATTATTTTTAATTAGAGAAATTAAATGATAGAGAAAGAGGTCTGTAACCTATCAAGAATGAAATAGGGAAAAAGGTGAAAGTAGTAAATAACCAGGGCCCAAATGAATTCGTAGAGGATTTTCAAGACAGGGGCCTCTGGCATTTCTCATGTTTTGCCCCAGGTCCAGGCTGATATTTGCCGTTGGTCACTTAGGGCACGATCCTATGTATGTTTAGACAGGAAAAAGTCCTACAACTCCCAGAATTCCCCAGCTAGCACTACTGGTTGGTGAATTCTGAGAATTGTAGGACTTTTTCCTATCTAAACATGCATAGATTGCGCTCATAGTGGCTCTTCATAAAAAAAGAGGGGGAAAAAGGCTCCCCACTCGTGTTCTGAATGCTGTGGATAGCGATGCATGCATATGATGTTAGCGCAGCCTCTAAATGGTAATCAGCGGGGAAGTCTGCCTATTCGGATGCAAAGTGAAACAGGGATGCAGGGACAAGACAAAAGTGGCACCTGCCAAATCTCTCACCTCTTAAGAACTATGAAAGATCCAGGACCTTCCTTTAATTTGCACCTGGCCATCCTATGCCTCCTGAACATTGAGCCTTTCTACAGGAAGTTTCTTTTTGAGTGCTCCTGATTCCTCACTAGTAGTAGTTTGCTGGTTTTTTACACAACGTGCTTTGCAACCATTAATGCTCCCCCCCCTCCCCACAACAAGGAAAGTCTGGTAGTATTTAAAAAGTGCAGAATGACAGTCTCATGTAACTGCACAGTTCTGCCATCTAGTGGTTGTATAATGAAACATCTAGAAAGGCAAGAAAGAAACCCCTCCAGAAAAAAAAGCACATGTAAAGGAGCCGATCGTAATCCTGCAAAGAATCCGGAAGCAGAACGCTTGGTAAATGTGTGGGATGAAAGCCTCATGTAGAAAAGCCTGTTGTCCATGCACAGAGCAATAGATTGAAATCAGGGGGTTGGAAGGGCAAAACTCAGTTGAGGCAGGGGGTATAAACAAAAGTTATGGATAAATGGTGCAATTAAGATCCAGATCCAGGAAAACAGATTCCGGCTGGACATCAGGAAAAACTTCCTGACTGTTAGAGCAATACGACAATGGAACCAATGACCTAGGGAGGTGGTGGGCTCTCCCACATTAGAGGCATTCAAGAGGCAGCTGGACAACTATCTGTCAGGGATGCTTTGAGATAGATTCCTTCATTGAGCAGGGGGTTGGACTCGATGGCCTTATAGGCCCCTTTCAACTCTACCATTCTATGATTCTATGATTACAGATAACACCCAAAGGCCATGGTCCACCATGTGTACATATTCATCTTAGGATGACCATATGGAAAAGAAGATGGGGCTCCTGTATCTTTAACAGTTGTATAGAAAAGGGAATTTCAGTAGATGTCATTTGTATGCATGTAGCACCTGATGAAATTCCCTCTTCATCACAACAGCTATACTAGAGTGGCCTGATACAAAAGAGGGCAGGGCTCCTGCAGCTTTAACTGTTGTGATGAAGAGGGACCTTCACCAGCTGCTGCATGCATACCAATGACCCCTACTGAAATTCCCTTTTCTATATAACTGTTAGAGATACAGGAGCCCTGTCCTCCTTTCCATATGGTCAACCTATCTATGCATGTTTACTCATAAGTAAGTCCCTTTCATTCCAGTGATAGACATGATGCCTAGGTAGATTTGCATCTTTAACCGCATTGATTTCAGTGGGTTGTTGGAGCATGCCTAATTCCATGCTGAGTTATGGCTAAGGTCTTTGTTGTGGACGTGATCTGCACACAGCAAGAAAATGATACAATCCCTGTGCGTGCCCAGTTGTAGTGAAGGATATTAATTCTAGTGACTCATTTCCTCTTTCTCTCCCCAATCTTCTTTCTGCAGGGATGAGTGGAGAAAGCATTGTGAAAATCAAGACCTGGGGGATTGGGTGAAGGGGTGTAAGGTTTGAAAAGCGAACCAGTGACAGTCCATCAGCGATACCATATATATATATTTTTTGCATTTTTTTTTTATAAAGGCCTTCTTATATCAGTTCTTTCAGTCGGTTCATTCAGTTGCACAGATTGGAAAAAAGATGCTTTGTTATTCCACATCCCCTGTGGTCCGGACTGGTCCTCTGTCTATACTGCAGAGTGGGATAGCGGGAGGTCGTAATGGTGGGACGCTTCACCTACGAGTAAGAACCACACGGGTGCAGGGTTCCCAACTGAATGGGAAAAAGCAAACTTCAAAACAACCTGCCTTGCCCATGTGCCCTTAAGAGAAGCTTGGCATTATTGTCAGAACAGGAAGAACCTGGCAAGGGTTGAGCTATGTGAAATCCTGGCTGAAGGAGCACACGCTTTACCCTGGATAAATCACACTGGAATCTCTGGGTCAAAGGAAGATGAAAGCTTGCATTTATTGCAGGGAATACATGTTGCATTGGAAGGTCCCCAACTCAAGATGGAGGGAGACCCAAAAAGATGTCTCCTCTCTGAGAGGCAAGAGAGGAAGTGAGGTCAGCAACCCTAAGAGTATCAGTCTAGCATCAGAAGAAAGGTCAGCACAGATCAAGAGTACAGCCTAGGAAGTTTGGGGTTCCTCTATTCCCTTTCCATGCAGACACATCAGCCCTTTTCTTTTCTTTTGAAGCTAGCTGAGTTGCACCCACACTTCCAACAGGTATTTATTATTACATTTATATTCAGTCTCTTTCCCTCTTGCAAGGAACCCAAGGTGGCTTACATGATCCTCCTCTCCCTGTGAGGTAGGCTAGGCTGAAAGTCAATGACTGGTCCAGTCACCCAGTGAGCTTCATGGCCGAGTGGGGAGTAGAACCCAGATCTCCCTGAGTCCCCAGTCCCACACTCTCACCGCTGCACTGCACTGCCTCTCCAGTGCAGGCGTTAGAGCACGTGAAGCTTTTCACAACACATAAGAGATCCATGGGATTATCTATTAATTGACGTGGATCTAGCCGGAGCGACAAGGGGCAGTTAAAAAGTTAACTCATCCCAATGCTTCCCAGGCCCTTCCTTATTATTACCCTTTGAGAGCATCTATCTGGTACTAGTGGGCTCTTGTTGTTCTGCATGCAGCATCAGAGCCGAGCAGAGTGGAAGGCTACAGCCTACAGGTGTCCGGAAGCAGAGCACATAGCCACACTCTCAACACTAACAGAGGCAGGCCTAGTAAGCAACGGGCGCTTTCAGATGAAGCTTTCATGGCGCAAGTCGCCCCCACAGACATTTAAAGAGTACAGACGTTGACTTTGGTACCTTTTACCCTCCTGTGGTTTCCACCACTTGTTCTGTCTTTTCCCTTAACGTGGAAAAATCCTTGTGCAAGCAGTCGCACGAGGCCTTTGGGTAGGTAGTGCTAAGAGCCCTCCGTCTGGAAGCAGCCAAAGTCATACCTTACCGTCTCTTCCTACGTTTTGACATCAGCATAGAAGCCAATCCCAAGAATTCTATAAGCCATGCACGTCCAGCATGGTCACGCTGACACATGACCAAGACGATTACCCATGGAAACCATTTGGGGGAAGGGCAGGAGTCCCTTTCTCATAACAGTGGAACCCCGTGGGAGATTCAGGAGAGATAAACAGAAGTACTTCTTCACACAGTGCCTAGTTAAAGTATGGAATTCGCTCTCACAGAGATGAAGTGATGGCCACGGCACAGATCCCCGGAGGAAAAGGCCACCAGTGGCTACTAGTCCTGCTGGCTATATGCTACTTCCAGTATCAGAGGCAGTACGCCTATGTATACCAGTTTCTGGGGAACACAGGCGGGAGGGTGGTGTGGTACTCATGTCCTACTTGTGGACGTCCCGTGGGCAGCTGGTTGGCCGCTCTGTAAACAGAATGCTGGACTAGATGGGATGCTTGGTCTCATCCAGCAAGTCTCTTCTTATGTTTTTAGGAGGCTAACGGTTGATGGGGCTATCAGTGTTGGAACTGGAGTGGTGCTGGTTTTGGGCAGGAACTTGTAATGATGACTTGGGGTGGAAGCAGAAGTTGGGATGTGAAAGTGGTGAGGAGAAATGTGTGTGTGCGGATGGGCAAAAAAAGTGCAGAAAGGAGGGGATCTGCCCCCCCCACCTTGCTTGTCAAACGTGACAGGCCTTGAGCTAGCTTTTAATAAGTGGTGAATGCTTTGCTGGGAACCAAGAAAAAATAGCCACTCCAACAAGTTATGGAAGTCAGACACACACAACAAGGGCATCAAGGCAGCTTTATTGAGGGTCAGAGGCCGTTGAGTTCTGCACAGAACCATGAGGGACCAAGGGGCAAGAAGGAGGTGCTGCTCTCGAACCCTTTACTCCCCCTGGCATTGATTCAGCTTCTGCTCAACTGCGGACCCTGAGGATTCATGGTGCACGGAGCACTTGATGGAGGCATTGGGGCTATGGAGGTTGCGAGAGATGCTTGGGATGCTGCTGGTGCTGTAGGAGCCGTCCGTGTTCAAGATCACCTGTCCAGGTGTCACCCCCCCCCCAGTGATGTCATCCCTAGCCACACTCCACTTGATCTCCAAAACCCCAGGGTAGAATTGCTCAGCTGTGTACCAGGTGTGGACGGTGGGGGAGTCCCATGTCTGGGAAACGTCAGACAGGAGGATGACCAATGATGGCGCCTTGGCTGATTTGCCTGGGAAAGAGAAACCAAGGATGGGAATCAGAATCCATGCGTAAATAGAACCACGGCGCTGCTGCTTCCAGGGCCTGCTCCCAGGATTTGAGGCTGGGGCCGGTTTATTTTAGTGGTGGTGGGGAAGCAAGGAAACACTGATTTCCAAGAAGGCAACCTGGTGGAACTAAAAGAAAAGTACCGTGACCGAAAACCTAAGTACAAGGCAGAGTTGGGTTCTGAGCTCCGAAAACCAAAAAACAGTATTTGAACTTTGGTTTTTTTTTTTTGCTTTTCTGTGAGCCACAAATTCCAAATCACATACTTGCCTCCATAAAGCACAACAAAATACTAGTTTCACAGGAGGCAAGTTGGTGATCCTCACAGAAAGATACAAACACACAGAGGCCAAAGATCCCGTGCCCCCATACACATACACAAACTAGGCCAAACATGTGCGCACACAAACCCAGGTAAACTACACACCATGCAAAAACTAAAATACAAAAACTAATCAGCTAACACACACACCACACAAAACAGCAACACACACAACATGGGTAAAACACCCTAGCCTTACTTTCCCCCACTACAGCCACCCCTCCAGGACACTATCCCCCCCCCCCCAACATTTCCTTTCCCCTTTTTTCTGAGTGGCTGCAAATAATTTAAACCAAATGGCATCATTTTTCTTTTGTAAGAAGTTTCTGAGGGTGCCTCTACAAGAGCGATTTAAAGCTCTTTCAAGGCACATTAAAATTTTTACCTCCACATGAACAGAGCGCAAATCGGGGGTTGAGGCGCGTTTTCTCTCCGATTATGCGCATCTTCGCATTCGCGTTAAATAGCGAGTTTTAATTTACCGCGGCCATTAAAGCGCCTTATGACCATGTAAACAAGCGATTCTCCGTCTCTCAACAAGTTTAAAGCGTGTTTCACACAGTGGGTAATGTGCTTCTCCGCCTGTCGTTTATCGGAATTAGGTGTAAAAGCGATCGTGAGAAGATTCGCATAATCGGGCAACCAGGCATCAAGCCGAATTCTTGTAGAGGGAGCCTAAGTTCCACGTGGAGCCAGAGGCATTCTTGAAAATAAGTCTGGCACTGGAGGCTGGCACTTTGAAGCATGTCAGTCTCCTGGTTTTTGTTTTTATTTTTTAATAATAATAAAAAACTTTAAAATATAAAAAAATAAAATAAATAAAAATAAAAACGAAACCTTAACCCTAAAATAAATATAAATGAATAAATAATAAAATAAAAATCAGGAGGGGAAAGGAGACTGATAGGTGCCCAAGAGAGGAGTCAACAGACAGATTGGCATCTATTGGCACCACGTTGGAGACCTCAGCTCTACTCAGCTTCTGCCACCCCCCACCTAGCACCGACAATCCGTTCTACAGGTAAGCACAGAGAGATGCCTCCAGATAATTGTGTACTATGTGCAACACTGGCCTTAGAAGAGGAAAAGAATAGGGAATCAGCTTAAAGCCACACTGTGGTACCATTAAAGCAAAGCAGGCTGGGATGATATCATAGGGCCAGCACCGGAGGAATCACTCCCACAAGTCAAATGGGGACCAATTGGTGGGAGATTCAGGACAGATAAAAGGAAGGACTTCTTCACAGAGCACATAGTTAAACTATGGAATTCACTACCACAAAAGGTGGTGATGGCCACCAATATGGATGGCTTTAAAAGGGGGTTGCATACATTCCTGGAGGAGAACCGTATCAATGGCTACTAGTCCTGATGGTTAAGTGCAACCTCCAGTATCAGAGGCAGTAAGCCTGGGGGACTTGGGTAGGAGGGTGCTGTTGTACCATGTCCTGCTTGCGGTTCCTTGGTCAACAGTTGGTAGGCCACTATGTGAACAGAATGCTAGATGGAGCCTTGGTCTGATCCAGAATGGCTCTTCTTATGTTCTTTACTAGGGGGCATTCAACCCTCTATGTCTTGGAGCTTTTCTACACAAGGCTTTTATTGTGTGCTCGTGATTCCTCACTCACTGTAGTTTGCGGGTCCTTTAGAGGATGTCCGTCAGGCTCGAGGACTGCTCTCATGCTTTACGACCATTTCAGAGGGTTTTTTTAAATTAATGAGGAAACTCTGGTGTATCTGAATGGTGGTATAAAACCACCTAGTGTATTTGTGTAATTCCGTTATACGACAGCTCCACCTAGTGGTTGTGTAATGGAACATATAGAAAGGGAGAGGAAGAAACCCCTCAGAAAAACACACACGTAAAGGAGCCAATCTTAATCCCACAAAGAATCTGGAAACAGAAGCCTTGGTAAAGTGGTGGGCTAAAAGCCTCATGTAGAAAAGCCCCTGGTTAGGAGAAAAATTCCACTTGCCTCAACATCTGATTCCACCCTGGAATTTTGCACCTGCCAGGAGTTCTATACATTCACCAAATAAATCCTCCCACCCTCCTCCGTTTGCAAAACACCAACTTGCAGCACAGTTGATATGGTGAGAATAGTGCCCCCTTTTGCCTAGAATTTGAGCGGCATATGGTCCCTTGGCCGTTCTTGTGTCCCCTGATACTACTGAAATTGCCACTGCAGCGGTGGCCAAAAAAGCAGCAAGTTTGCTTGCAGCAGAATCGTTCTCCTACAAATCTTCCAGGAGTGCGATTGTGCTTCTAAAGAAGATGCACATTCTCCCCACATCTTGTGTCCAACCGAAATGGGGGGCGGGGAGGGTACCACCGCAGCTAATTCAGAGGCAAATTCAGCGATGGGGACAGGAGTGCAGTTCTCAGTGGGTTCCTGGAGGGAGGGGTGGACACAATGCCAGTCTTAACTCAGGCACGTTCATTTACATCCGTCATGCCTTCTGCTTACTCACTTCCTCTGACGCTGAGCTACGTCCCACTCCCTGAGATGGCAACGATCATGAGATTTGCCTCTGCCATGCAAAAGTAGGTGGCGCTGTCCTCTGTGCGCACCCCCTGGATCTGCAAGATGTAGGCGTTGGCGCCGGCATTCTGGATGGACACGAAACGTGCGTCAAACCAAAAGAATAGTTCTGCCTGGCCATTGTTGCGATGCTTCACCACAAGGACTGGCGGGGTGCCTGGCTTTTGCTGGAACCAGAAGACATGGTAGTCCTGGATCTTGTCTCTCTCCAAGGGGCACTGCAGAACAGCAGTGCCCCCCTCAGCAAATGAGGCCTGGGGAGGCTGGACAGGCATAGGCTGCAAGGCTCCACCTGGGAGGAGAGAAGCAAATGGATGCCAAGGAGGATGAGAAGAACCCTTGTTGCATATATCACAAAGAGCATTGCTTTTGTGTCCAGACCCACGTATTGAGATCAGGAAGGAGGGCCCTGCCCCAAGTCCAAGGTAGGGAAAATTGGCTATGGACTTCAACATAGCCTTATCTGTAGTGCCCCAGGACTGGAACTAACTCCCCAAAGAGGTGTGTCAGCACATCTCTCTTTAAGTCATTAGGAACCTGTGTAAAACTCATCTTTTAAAGATGGTCCTTCAAGATTAATAATGCTGTGACTTATTTTGTCTACTGAAGTATCCAATACATTTCACTAAGTGGGCTTTTTATTTGTTTTAAAGCATTAATATGAGGATTTTATTTTAAACTTGTGAAACGCTTTTTAAAATGATCCTATAAACTACCTTGAGTGTAGGATGGCCCAAAAGATAGATGAATAAATAATAATTAATGTGATGAATACATCTTTCAATTGTAAGCCGGCAAAAAGATTTTGATTTTGTTTTTAACAATAACCATGGTTTGCACTCCCAATAGAGCAGCCTACCCCAACCTAAGCAGGATCTCCACTACTACTTTAAAACAGTTTATAACAGTAGTGGCAATTGTCGGGGCCCAGGATACGCTCCATATACAGTTTTCAAAACATTTTCAAACTGTCATATCCTGCTTGGTGTAGATCTGGAGCCCACCATATATGTTGGATTGCAACTCCCATTATCCACAGTCAGTGTGACTATTGGCTATGCTGCCTATGGATGATGGAAATTGTACTACAACACATCTAGAGGGTGCTGGATTGGGAAGGATGCTTCGGAGTGTCGCCCGGCACTCGCCTGGCCAGCTTTCTGGATGCTGGCTAAAATGTTTTTCTTCTCCCAGGCATTTTAACCCTTGCATGTGTTTAAGAATTAAGGATCGTAGCTGCTGTTTAATTCTTGTATTTTATACTATGATTTAATGGCTTGTGTCCTGAAACTCTAAACAAGGTGAAAGCTGGAGTAAAAAAGTTTTAAACATACTCCAAAATACATATCAAAAGAGCTGGAAGGTAGGCCCAATCAGACACTGTGACAGTATGCATGTTTCTTTACCTAGAGGTGAATTCTGCTGAGTTTAGTGGAAATTTGTCCTAAGTACTGGAACATAGTAGTATAGAATTACCATGCCCCCCCCCCCCCCCAAGAGTTAATAATGGGACAGTAATGGTGTGGGCACACCACAGAAAAATAAAGTGTTTGTCATACCATCTTAAACTCCTTTTTTTCCGGGCAATTAAAGTGTGATCCTGTCCTATGTGTATTCAGAATTAAGTCCCCTTGAGACTCTCGCATTTGCTCATTTATTTATTTATTACATTTATAACCCACCTTTTTTCCTCCAAGGAACCCAAAGTAGCATGCATAATCCTCCTCCTCCTCTCCATTTTATCTTCACAACAAGAACCCTGTGAGGTAAGTTGGGCTGAGAGTCTGTGACTGGCCCAAAGTCACCCAGTGGGCTTCCATGGCCAAGTGGGGACTAGAACCCAGATCTCCTGACTCCCAGTCCAACACTCTAGCCACTACACAAAACTGGCTCTTTCTTTTCTAGACAGTAGATGTGACTGGCTATTGATCGCCTTCCAACAGACTAGACCTGCCTGGGTTTCACCAGCCCATCCTGCTCATTCTCTGTTTATTCTTGCACAAGACCTCAGATCCTCCTTCTCTAGGTTGGCAGCTAACCATGTGTATACTCACCATGAATACTGAGAGCCATCACGAAGCAAAATCTGGGAGCTCATCTTTCTCAGCTTGGGTGTGGAACCTGTGATGAAAGCACGTATCATTCTAGCGCATACGTACTGCGCGCGCACTGATTTATGGGTACCATGCTCATTTGCACATATTTGCTTACAGGTAGGGTGACCATATTTTGGAAACCAAAAAGGAGGATAACATGGCCGCCCCAAGGGGGCATGCCCACCAACATGGCCGGCTCCCAAAGGGACATGTCCACCCAAAGATGGCCTTGGTCACATTTCTGATTTCACAGCACACAATTAAGGCAAACCTGTTCTACATAACATCTTAATGTTAAAATCACTGAGACATTCAATGTATTTGAAATTACCTTCACTCCTACTTTTGTAGCTTTTGCTGTACTTTAAAGATTTTGCTATACTTTGTGTGATACAGTCTCCCTTTCCCTCAAATATCTTTTCTGACTGCAAATCCTTCATTGGATGACCATAGTCTCACCTTTCCTAACATTTAACACTCTTTCCCCATCACCTTTCTCATATTCATACTCACAGCTTCAGCATACTGCTACTACCACTGAACAAATGAAGCAGTTGACAAGTACAGAAAAAGCTAGTACAACAAACTAGCAACCTAGCATTAAGAAAGAGTATAAAATACTATTACCCTGCAAGCATTAGCCATGGAATAAAATGGACTAACGGGTTGTTGTTGTCACTTCTCACTAGCACCTCTTAGTTTGTTTCAACTTCTGATTTATCAATGAGAAACTAATCTAACAATGTGTCATTATATCTCTGGTTCATTAGCCATGTAAACAAGACCATGGTCAGTAGCAATACAAAGAAAGGCCAGAACAGATGCCCATTATCACAATGCTAGACAAATATCTCCTGAATTTACACTGTTTCAGTGTGCAGAGAACAGAAATCTCAATCAGGGACCCAAAGAAAACTGCCCAAAGAAACCTCAGAAACAAGTCCCATTGATTTCAATAAAGCTTACTCTCAGATAAATGAATATAGGATTGCAGCCACTTCACATATGTTCAGCTTACTCTAGCAAGTGCAAGGCCCTCCTGTCAAGAAGAACTATGCACTCATGAGAACCTGCCTCATGGATCATGCAACCAGCAGGTGCTCTCCAGAAAGACGCTTTTAGAGCCTAGGGGCGGATCTACACACGAGTTTTTTGACGTTTTATAAGGGTTATGAAAACTCTTTGGGCCACATGACGCACTCCCTATAACGTTGTATATCTGAGGTTTTTTAAAACTCCCTTCAGTTATATACAACGGTTTCACTTTTAATACATCGTTTTAAATAAAAGAATGTGTCCTTCCTTACCGTTTCTGATTCATGAGGGCAGTGCTTCCTTTACTGGTGCCCAAATGCTGAGCAGTTGATTGGTGGGGAAGAAACAGGAAGTGGACCAGTGAACTACAACACCCACAATTCTTAGCCCTATACTCGCTAGGGAATGACAGAGGAACTAAGAAGGAAGTGTGTAACTGAACTACAACCCCCACAATGCCTTGAAAAACGAAAGAGAAAGAGACAGGGCAGAACAGTGTGTGACCGCACACACCGCTTTAAAGACTGAAGACTGTTTCTCCTGTAATGTGAGTACTCAGTAATGTGGCCTAAGACGTTTTAGAACGCACTTATTTGGAACGTTTTAAAATACAATTTAAAACGTTCCAAAGGACTGTGTGGATTCCCCCTGAGATCCAGACACACTCAGACAAGCCAAGACAAGCCACACTATGCACTCACATGTTATCTTGCTGGGACAGAACAATTTTGGGAAAAGACAATACTGTGTTATCGACCAGACATTACAATAATAAACAAGAAAATCACACCTACCTCATTGATTTAGCAATACCTAATGGCAAAAATGTTGCGCAAAAGGAATAGGAAAAGAGAGAAAAAAATGGCTATGGAAATTAAAGAACTGTGCAGCAGGAAAAGGTTACAATTATTCAGTTAATCACATCAGTCACCAGCAACACACACACACACACACACACACACTACAGAAAACCTTCAGAAACTGGGCCTACCAAAATAAATCCACACCAACATCCAGAAAGCAGTCATACTTAAAACATTTTTAAGAAGGATGAATAAGTATCAGCAATTGTTACAAAATATACATCATGCCAATTATCTCAAAGCAAATTGGAGAGGAAGGTCTATGGGTCAAAATGAATTATTAAAAAAATGAATTGCTATCTTCTAGCACCAGCTAGAGACCCACCTCTTCCTTTGCACTCTGGAAGCAGGTGGGCACAAACAACTCAAGCAAAGTAGGTGTCAGCCAGACCTCTCTGTGGACAGTATTCCACAACAGGGGGCTACTACTGAAAAGTCCCACTCCCAAGTAGCCCTGCACCACACCACAGCGTATGAGGGCACTTGGAACAGGACTTCCAATAACCACCAAAGGTAGGATGACCATATGAAAAGGAGGACAGGGCTCCTGTATCTTTAACAGTTGTGTAGAGAAGGGAATTTCAGCTGGTGTCATTTGTATGCATGCAGCACCTGGTGAAATTCCCTCTTCATCACTGTAGTTAAAGCTGCAGGAGCCCTGCCCGCTTTTGTACCTGGTCACTCTAGTATAGCTCCTGCAGCTTTAACTACAGTGATGAAGAGGGAATTTCACCAGGTGCTGCATGCATACAAATAACACCAGCTGAAATTCCCTTCTCTACACAACTGTTAAAGATACAGGAGCCCTGTCCTCCTTTTCATATGGTCACCCTAATTTAAATGGAATTTGCTTCTTTCCATGCACTTAAGCATGCTTAAGGAACATACAGGCAGCCAATGCAAGCGGGCCAGAGCAGGTCTTATATGTTCGAACCTACTGGTTCCAGTTATCAATCTGGCCGCTGCATTTTGCACAAGCTGCAGCTTCCGAACCACCTTCAAAGGCAGCCCCACGTAGAGTGCATTGCAGTAATCTAACTTGGAGGTTACCAGAGCATGGACAACTGAAGCCAGGTTATCCCTGTCCAGATAGGGACGTAGCTGGGCCACCAACCGAAGTTGGTAGAAGGCACTCCGTGCCACTGAGGCCACCTGCGCCTCAAGTGACAGAGATGGTTCTAGGAGAACCCCCAAGCTACGAACCCGCTCCTTCAAGGGGAGTGCAACCCCATCCAGAACAGGTTGAACACCCTCCATCTGGTCAGCGGAACCACCCACTAACAGCGTCTCGGTCTTGTCTGGATTGAGTTTCAGTTTATTAGCCCTCATCCAGTCCATTGTCGCAGCCAGGCACTGGTTCAGCACATCCACAGCCTCACCTGATGAAGATGAAAAGGAGAAATAGAGCTGCATGTCATCAGCGTACTGATAACAATGCACTCCAAAACTCCGGATGACTGCACTCAACGGTTTCATGTAGATGTTGAACAGCATGGGGGACAAAACTGACCCCTGCGGAACCCCATACTGGAGAATCCACAGGGCCGAGCAATGTTCCCCAAGCACCACCTTCTGGAGCCGACCCACCAAGTAGGAGCGGAAACACTGCAATGCAGTGCCTCCCACTCCCAACTCAGCCAGTCATCCCAGAAGGATACCATGGTCGATGGTATCGAAAGCCGCTGAGAGATCAAGGAGAATCAACAGAGTCACACTCCCCCTGTCTTTCTCCTGACATAGGTCATCATACAGGGCGACCAAGGCTGTTTCCGTACCAAAACCAGGCCTGAAACCCGACTGAAATGGATCCAGATAATCAGTCTCATCCAAGAGTGCCTGGTGCTTTATCTTTAAAGCAGACTTGGGCAAGACAGCCCTTAAAATAGAGGGCAACTTCAAATAGAGGATGGTCCTCCGGCAGCCCTTCAAACAGAGGACTGACCATTGTAAAAGCGGACGCATAGTCAGCTGGGGCAGCTGATTGACCAGGTTGTGAACAGAATGCTGGATTAGATGGGCTTTTGGCCTGATTCAGCACAGCTCTCCTTATGTTGTTATGAACTGCCTGCATTACAGAATACCAGCAAGATTTTTTGTGTGTGGATCAGTTCCGGCTCCCAAGACATTTTGCTGCCTGAAGTGGAGTTCAAGTGCCCCAACACACCCTCAGTTAGGGCCAATACTTTAAAAAGTCTTGTTGCACCATTAAGACGCCAATTCCTGCTGTCATCTCCCCTCACCACGTCCCATCTGCCAGCATAGTGCCGCAGGAAGAAGGTTCCCAACAGCTCACACAGAGACAAGATAGGAATAATGTTTTACCAGGGAGAGTTACCAAAAAAGGGGGCCTGTCCCAGGAAGAGAGGGAGCATATGCTAGAAACAGCAGAGCAATGAGAATTTACTTCACTTGTCATAGATTTTCAGAAGCATTAAAACAATAACAAATATATAAGTCTTTTTTCCCCATGTCAGTTTTAAATTTAAATGTCAACTGAGGGCCACCATGGTTCATTAGTCAGGGGTATGACTTCCCTGAAGCATGATGTACCTCAACCGGTGGAGAGTGGAGATAAACAAACTCTTACGGAGCACCCTATATTTCCTTCTTGGCCTCCCCAATGATGCTTATGGAAACACTTTATTAAAATACCTTGAATTCTCCAAAGGGCAAATTGTTATGATCAGTTTATTAACACACCATAATGCCTTGTTATTTGCTAGGCCTTGACAGAGGGCTAATATATATTGACCCTGTTCAGACGACACGCTAAGCCACGGTGGATAAGCATTTTGAGCTAAACATTATGGCTTAGTGTGTCATGTGAACCATTCCTAACCATGGTGACTACATAACAGAGGTTTAAAAACGCGCACTAACCATTTGTTGCAAAAGGGTTAGTGGCCTAACCATGGCTTAACGTGTCGTCTGAACAGGCCCATTGTGAACAACAACAGCTATTTCCTTGTGGGGTTTTGTAATAATTGGTCTTTTAGTAGCCAGTCTCCCAGCTCCCCCTTTACCCCTCTTCCACTTTAAATCTGATCAGAAACACAAGAACCTAGAGAAAATATGCTGAAGAAATTGAAACAAATTCTTTAGTACCCAAGTGTGACTGATAGGTTGAATGTTGGGTGTGGGGGGACCACGACCAGGTCAGGGGAATGTCTTCCCTTCAGCAATCTCTTTGCCCAAATTGGAGATGTAAATTATGTTATCAGAGGGAACTGAAATGCAAAAATTATGTACAGTGATAACTACCTTAACAGTTGCCATGACATCATTGCAATGGTAAGCCAATTAACATATATTGCATGATTAAAAACAAAAACAAATCTTAGTCTTATTCAACCACCTGGAGATGGAGCCCCCCTCTACAAGGTTTCGGTTTGACGCCTGGTTCCCCGATTATGCGCATCTTCTCTGAAGCGCTTTTACGCCTAATCCCTATACATGGGAGGCGTTGAAGCGCATTACGGGCTGTATGAAAGGCATTTTAAAGTTTTTGACATGCTGAGAATCGCATGCAAATGTTGCTGAAAGTAATGCGCTTTGTCCCAGAGAAACTCCCCAAACCGGTTCCCTCCTTTTATTCTCCCCGCCCACCAGAATCTCCCACCTTCGGTTTCCTAGGTTACCTGAAAGGAATGAGCTAATTAACATGTAAATGGGAATGTGTCTTGCACACACACCAAAACAGACAGGGGGATGCTGCTTCGTTCCTTCCCCCTCCACTTCCCAGCGAGCTCAACAATTGTAAAACATACACACACACACACACACACCTCAGCTCAGGAACCCAGCAAGAAGTGAGGGGAAGCTATGTCTGCTGATGGCTAATTATATGCACATCCGCATATCCTTCCTACCCCTTTACTTCTCATAAAACCACCTCCATCTGGCCCTGTGTCTCCATGTTAAAAATATTTCATCAGGGTACTTCAAAGAAACTTTATTTTTGGTTTATGTTGGGTCACCTCTTCTTGGAGCTTCCATCCAGAGAGACGGAGTACAAGAAGGAAGTTGCCAGGAGGAGAGAGGAAAGGAAACTAAACCAAAAAGTGGGAGGTTTTCTCAGCGAAGGGGCAGTTCTATGCATGACATTACGACCACAGTCCAACCCCTGATCGTTAATGCGCCTCCTCAGAAAGTTGTTTACACGGACATAAGGCGCTCTTACTCCCGCCGTAAATTAAAACTCGCTAATTAACGCGCATTCGAAAATGCGAATAATCGGAGAGAAAACGCGCCTGAGCCCCTGATTTGCGCTCCGCTCTTGTAGAGGTAAATTTCCTAATGCGCCTTGAAAGAGCTTTAAATCGCTCTTGTAGAGGCACCCTCTTGATGAATGGTACTTCAGCAATTTTGCATTGATATTTATCTGTCTTAAGTCCTTTGTTCAAGAATGGCCACCTTAAGGTCATTGACAGTGATGTGGGAGGTTGAAATGGTTCTTTAGTCAGGACTGCCACTTTCCTGTAGGGTGACCATATAGAAAGGAGGACAGGGCTCCTGTATCTTTAACAGTTGTATTGAAAAGGGAATTCCTTCTTTATCCCAACAGTTAAAGCTGCAGGAGCCCTGTCTGCTTTTGTATCTGGTCACTCTACAAAATAGGGCAGGGCTCCTGCAGCTTGAACTGTTGTGATGCAGAGGGAATTTCACCAGGTGCTGCATGCATACAAATGACGCCTGCTGAAATTCCTTTTTCAATACAACTGTTAAAGATACAGAAGCCCTGTCCTCCTTTCCATATGATCACCCTACTTTCCTGGAATGTGTTGTTTCCCTCAAACCATTACGATTCAGAGCTTCTCTACATTAAAAAAAAAACCCTACTACTTTCTGCTTCCATTTCAGTCCCGAGATCGCAATCAGCTCATTTCATGGGGGGCCACATTTGAATGGAATACTTCCTATCTCTGCCTTGAGTTTGAGCTTCCAGTTAAATCAATGAAACAGCACCATCTAGTGGCGGATTTACAGCACAACGCCACCACTACATGAGATGATTTGCTGGATTTATTTTTTTAACCTGGTTTATCTGTGTTTTCTGACAGCGGGATAAAGTGTGGAAAGGGCGGCCTGATAAAATCGTCCTGGAAACTTCTGTGAGTGGCCAGTTAATAGTGTGCTAATCACTCATTTAGAGGTTATCTCAGAGTTTTTTTAAAATAATAATAACAATACGGAGTTATCAACCACCGTGTTTACCTTTCAAATCATTTAATTGCCCATTCATATTGATAAGCAAAAGTATGGTTGCTACCACATCATTTCTCTGCATGCTTATGGGTGATGTGTGAAACCTAATCCGTGTTATTCATCAGCTCTGTTCAGGCAATCCCCTGAATGCATGGTGGCTAAAACTGGGGATGGGGTGTGGGGTATTTGCACGCTGGCCCCAGCTCAGTGTCCTTATCCCCATCCGCTTCACCCCGACCTCCACACCTTTAGCAAATGTAAATATAAGGAATATATAAGAGATGAAACCATTAGGTGGAACAGCGATTTTAAATAACTATTCAAAGTTGAATTCAAATGCATTTTGAACCAAAGATCCTTTTTCAGGGGAACTCACTCAACAGGTGAACAGGCAAAAATGCTACATTCCCAAAGAGGATGTTGCGTCCAAAATTGTTCAGTGTATTTGGGATTCAGTTTGGCATAGTTCATTAAAATGCTTTTTTGTACTTATTTTTTTTCACATGTCTTATATTTTCCTATTTGCTCACTGTCTCATCCCAGTTTCAGTCACAATCTGACATTCTATAGTCTCATTTTGATTCAGAGACTGGCCACTGTGTGTGTATATCTTTAAGAGAGGCCTGCTCTGGACGATATTCTTAATTGTTGTAGTTTCTATTTCTTTTCTGAAGGCTTGGGCAGAGGCGTCTCTTTTCCCCTCCAGGAACTACACTACTGCTTTAAAATGGTTTATAACAGTGGTGACAATTGTTGGGGCCCAGGACACACTCCATATACAGTTTTCAAAGTGTTATACCCTGCTTGGTGTGGATCTTAGGCCTTGGAGCTGAGGCAGTCTGATGTGTAGCTCCTCAGGCGTTAGCTTTCTCTCATCTATTGTGGTGTGATTTCTGGGTCTGCCTGGACAGCAGGGCCTAGGCTAGGCTGACCAGATAAAATCCAGGTCAGGGCTCATGTAACTTTAACAGTTGTAGAGAAAAGGGAATTTCAGCCGGTGTCATTTGTAAGCAATTAGTTCCTGGTGAAATTCCCTCTTCATCACCACAGTTAAAGTTGCAGGGGCCCTGCCTTCTTTTGTATATGGTCACTCTAGTATAGTGCCTGCACCTTTGACTGTGGTGATGAAGAGGGAATATCACCAGGAACTAATTGCATACAAATGACCCTGGCTGAAATTCCCTTTTCTCTACAACTGTTAAACTTACATGAGCCCTGACCTGGATTTTATCTGGTCACCCTAGATTTCTGGGTCTGCCTGGACAGCAGGGCCTAGGGGTGGGCTGCATGTTGAGCAGGTAAGCTCACCCCCCTACACACATTAACCATGCTCAAGGGCCACTACAAGGCCCAAATGAAAAGCAGTGGCAAAGTTAGAGTTGAAAAATCAAACTAGGCCTGACCTTATTCACATTGCCCGAGCAGTTGCAGGTTTGCTTGCTTTTAAATAGCAGGCGCAGGTTAGCCTGTGCTAGATTGGGATCAAGGCATGAGGTGAGGGACAGATTAACCTTGTGGCCCCGCCATGGTCCACATTAGAAGATCCTCCCAACCCAAGTCCCCATTTGGGAGCTTTCCTCCCATTAATTGGAGGTGTAGTGGGGTTTCAACTGAGATCATCATGGTAGGGGCAAATGGTTAAAGCTCCCCTCCCATTGCATGGACTTGATCAAGCTTCCATTCCCCCCCCCCCCCCCCCCATTCTTGCAGTGTTGTTTTTCATTTAATGTTCTATTAATGGCTGAAATGACATTCCAGAACATGACACCACTGTGTTTGCTGCATTTATTTATGGGTTTGGGCAGAGCTCTCCCTTGCCAAGTAATGACTGAGAGGAAGCCATGTTTGTAGGATCTTCAGGTGATGGTGTTTCTCTAGAGGCCACATCCCTCAATGTAGGAATACAGGTTCCGACCCTGGCAATAGCTTCTCCAGGCCACCCTGTGGAAAAAGAGATCAGATGAGAACACCCAAGTTTGGTTCCATCACCTACCTATGTGAAACTTCATGATCTAAAACAGACATGTTAAAAGAACAATAATGAATCTCATCTAACAGGTTATAGACATTCTTAGGGGCTGCACTTACAAAATGAAAGGCAGAACAAGTTCACTGGCATGGTAATCCATGGGGAAGAAAACCTTTTCATGCTATGAGCAATTGTGTGTTTAAAAGTAAATTGGAGGTGCAAGGATCCTGACCTGGGCTGAGATCAGGCCCCCATGCATTGGAAAAAAGATCCTATTGAAGTGAAAAAATGAACAGACATTTTCATACCAACCCATAGCCTTTTGTCATTTCGATATAAATAGTTTGCTTTTTAATCCACAGTTAGGGCTGCTTTGTATGTTGCTGCTGCTGCTGCATCACATATCACAGCCACTTAAAATTTGTATTGGGAATTCTTACGTGTTGGAAATATTCTAAAGGGGGAATGTGGCCTTGATAAGGCTCCTGGTTTTGGGTCCATGGTTTTTGTGTTTTCAATATTTATCGTATCTTAGAATAGTTTTTACATGTTGTAGGTTTTAACATGTCCTGAACATTGCTGCTACAATGGAAGGATGGAATATAAATGTATTTAACAAACAAACAATGGAAGCTCCCACTGAGGGAGAATAATTCTGCAGTCTCTGAATTGCAAATGACTCAATGAATTGATTGTAACAGATGCAGAGAGAGGAGACATGACCATTGAACTGGTTTGCATGATCAAAACAGCCCACCGGGGTTGTTAAACCATGGTCTGTTGTGCGGTTATGTGAGGGTTGTTTAACCCTTGATTCACCCCTGGTTTGGATGCAACAACAAAGCCCAGGTAGGGGTTGGATATGCAAAATACTGGCCAGCACACACTGGCATGTGCTATAGCTCATCATGGCTTAAGTAACACATGTTAGGCTATTTTGATTATGTGAACTGGCTGAATGAGTCATATAGAGGTACAGCAGATAAGCTTCCTCTATGAACAGATACTTGGGAGTCACAGGAGCTTGTAATCATTAACGTTTAATGCTTAAGTGAACCTATTTCTAGTTATTTTACAAGTTCAGCTACAGTGACCATGTGTGGTCTGCTCTGCAAGCCTTCGCCTGCTGTAAGGGAATGCCAGTAAGAGCCCCTATCCCTCCTCCCCTTCCCCAAAGCCCCCTTACCATGCACCCATTCCATTTGCTGAGTTGCTGACCACAATCTTAGCACAAGCCACGTCTGGAGCGATGTCATCTGTCAGCAGTTCTGCAAGGGAAGGAGGTGGGATGTACGTAAGCATGAAAGTTCCCTATTGGAATGTTATATGACAAGAACGGTTTCAGAGTGACAAACGACTCATCTGTTTCAACAGAGTCCAAGGACTTTATCACACATACCATTCCCCCCCATTGCTTCTGCAGGTTCCCCCTCCGTTTCCTATGCGGATCTAGCATTTTGAATCACACGTGGTCGTTTTTGCTCTGATACCTCAGCTCAGCCTGTTGAACTTGCCTGAACTTGCCTGAAACGGACGTTGGTCCCCTCTACAAGCATTCTGTTTGACGCCTGGTTGTCCGATTATGCGCATCTTCTTGCAATCGCTTTTACGGTAAATCACTGTACGCGGGAGGCGGTTAAGCGCATAACTGGTGGCCTTACCGGTTGTATGAAACCCGCTTTAGAAGTGTTTAATGCGGAGAATCACTTGTTTACATGGTCATAAGGTGCTTTAACGGCCGTGGTAAATTAAAACTCGCTATTTAACGCGCATTCGATAATGTGCATAATCGGAGAGAAAAAGCGCCTCAACCCCCGATTTGCGCTCCGCTCTTGTAGAGGTAAACATTTTAATGCACCTTGAAAGAGCTTTAAATCGCTCTTGTAGAGGCACCCGTTGCCCGTTCAGGGTTAAATCGAAACAGAAACTAAAAATGGAGCACTCAGGGCGCAAGAACAGCGCAAGAGGGACGACGTCCTGCGAGTCCTGCGCTGAAGAAGTGGATCACGCTTGTGATAACGTCCTAACTCTCTTCCACTAAAGTTGTTGGGGCACTGTTAGTTTTGCTCTCACTAGACCGATCTATACCAAACAGGATACAACACTTTGAAAACGTTTTGAAAACTGTACAGGGAATGTGTCCTGGGCCCCAACAGTTGTCACTACTGTTATAAACTGTTATAAACCATTTTAAACCGTTTAAAGCAGTAGTGTAGATAGGCTGGTTTCAACTGTAACGTAGATGTATTTCAATGACATACATGTATTCCCTCACATAGTTGCTCAGATAATCACTTGAAAAACATGTATTACAACTTTGAAACTGCCCAGCTTGCTTAAGGTTGTATTTGCAATCGGCATAAGTTCATTTTTTACCAATGAACTTGTGAAATTTTCCACAAAAAAATGAAGCACTGGAAAAAAAATCCTTTTGGGGCATTTTTCTGCCTCACATCACTGCTAATACATGAGGGATTCCCGTAGCTAGGAATTGGATGTTGCGTTGAGTGGCATTCCTTGCATCCAACCATTTTCCCCTGGGTTGACTTGCTTGGATGGGTTTTGGTGATGCTCACGTTCTCCCCGATCACCACATTTCAAGATGGGAAACATTTTGTGGGGAAACAGCACTGAGGAGGTACACACACCAGCTCATTTCCTAGGGTGTATATCCTGGAAATAGCTTGTACTGTTTGCACCCAATCCTGAACGAAATTTCCCTTTATAGTGCTCCGTTTCTGACCTGATCTAGGGGAAAGATAAGCTTCTCTTTAAAGAGAAGCTCACTTTCCCCATGATGTTCCATGCAATGTCAGAACAGACTTCATGTGGAACTTAAGATTCACTGGCTGGGAGAGTTGCAGTCCCCAGCTGCAGTGGCATAGTGGAGCCAGGGCTTGCAGGAACACATTGCCAGGACTTCTTGATTAGCAGGGACCAGGACATCATCTGCCATAACCACAAACCTCAGAATTCCTCAGAATTCCCTCTGAGCTTAGCTGCAGTCATCACAGTAGCTGGGGGTTGTGTTGCAGGAGAATGGATTTCCCCACCAACACCTTGTTCCCAATTGTAATGCAAAGTATTTGGGGTGAGGTGGCCTGGTCTTGAATAGGCTGCTTAGCGCTACAAAAGACCTGCTCCTGATGGAGATGAAATTTGATAAAACTGATTTGTTTTTGTTATAGATCAACAGAGCTGCCTGCATTTTTTGAACTCTCTTTGGGGAGGTGGCTGATGGGGACTGTCATGGCGAGCAGCTGCACTCCAAATTTTACCACAACACCACTGCCCAGCTAGCAGGCTTGGCAACGGTTGCAGCAGATCTGACCTCATTTCAAGCAAGAGGCCGGAGCCCTTCCAGCTGGCAGACAGATCTACTCAAGAGCAAGCCCCTCAGCCTCCACCCCCTTAACAACGAGTTTCCTACTTCTTAATTTTTGGGGAGTGCTGATGCCACACCTGCAAAGGGCAACAGCAGAATGGTCCAGGAGGGAGAGGGGCAGCTTGCCCCGTTTCCTCCCAAAAAAGGATCTATATGGGGTGCGTGTGCATTTAGGGTGACCATAAGAAATGGAGGACAGGGCTCCTGTATCTTTAACCGTTGCACAGATGAGGGAATTTCAGCACGGGCTATTTGTATGCATGCAGCCCCTGGTGAAATTCCCTCTTCGTCACAACAGTTCAAGCTGCAGGAGCCCTGTCTTGACCAGATACAGAAGCCTTCCACGGGAAGTCAGGTCTCACCGGAGCATTGGATTCCACAGATGTTGGAGCTTGGCTGACTCCCATCCTGGCACCAGTAACGGCTGTTGATCTGGAAGATCCCGAAGTCAGTGCTCCCATCATAGGTGTTGTAGTGTGTGGCAGCAGTATTGTAGCTGCTCTCGTGATATGCCGTGCAGACCCCTGAGACAGAGCACATTGGGATTGAGTGCAGCCATACTAGGGGGGATACCCCTACTACTCCTCCATACCATATGGCTCAAAATCCTGCTCTACCAGATTCTGCCCAGTGAGTCAGAGATCAGGATGTTTAGGACAGCAGGGAACCTGTTCAGGAAGGATTCACAACGTGCCTGGGTGCTGGTTCTGCACTGGCTGGGCCCCAACTGAGCGACTTTATAGCTGGTGCTGCTTTCTGGCCTGTCCTCAGGACCCTGCTCTCATCCATGTGAAGAGTCTGGCTTCCTTACTGCAAGTAAGGTATCTTTCAGGGTGGCTGACTCACGGTAGGGTGACCAGATAAAATCCAGCTCAGGGCTCATGTAACTTTAACAGTTGTAGAGAAAAGGGAATTTCAGCCGGTGTCATTTGTATGCAGTTAGTTCCTGGTGAAATTCCCTCTTCATCACAACAGTTAAAAGTTGCAGGGGCCCTGCCTTCTTTTGTATATGGTCACTCTAGTATAGTGCCTGCACCTTTAACTGTTGTGATGAAGAGGGAATTTCACCAGGAACTGATTGCATACAAATGACACCGGCTGAAATTCCCTTTTCTGTACAACTGTTAAAGTTACATGAGCCCTGACCTGGATTTTATCTGGTCAGCCTAACTCACGGGAGTTATTGGTATTCATTGACACTCTTTGAAGCTTGTAAACAAGAAGTGTAGAACCCCCAACTCGGGGACCAAATCCAGGGACTGCAAGTGGGCTGGGAGTTGTAGTCCAACACATCTAGAGGGCACCACATTGGGGAAGGCTGGCATATGCCCTCGCAGTGCAACCCTGTATATGTCTAGTGTACCCAGAAGTAACCCCCACCTTCTCCATAATTACAACTAAATTCATGGGCGGATGGACACAGAAAATCAAGGGCTTTCCTACGTAAGACTTTCAACCTGCACCTTTATTGAGGCTTCTGCTTCTGGAGAATATATAGGGGGGGATTAAGATTGGCTCCTTTACATGTACTTTTCCTCCAAAGGATTTTCTTTCTCTGCCTTTCTATAGGTTTCATTACATAACCACTGGGTGGTGCAGGCGGGGTGCTATCAATACGCTGATGACACCCAAATATATTTCTCTATGCCTTCGACAACATCGTCAGCTAAGGATAGTGTGTCTCCTCTGAATGAATGCTTGGAGGTGGTAATGGGCTGGATGAGGAAAAACAAACTGAAGCTGAATCCAGACAAGACGGAGGTGCTTGCTGTCAAAGGCCCCAACCTCGGTCTGGAGGTGTGTCAACCAGTTCTGGATGGGGTTACACCCCCCGAAAGATTGTGTTCGCAGCTTGGGGGTACTCCTGGATCCGTCGCTCCAAATAACAGCTCAGATTTATGCGACGGCCAGGAGTGCCTACTATCACCTTCGGCTGATACGCCAGCTGTGCCCCTTCCTAGAGTTGGAAGACCTAAAGATGGTAGTGCACGTGCTGGTAACTTCGAGGCTCGACTTCTGCAATGTGCTGTACATAGGCCTACCTTTGTGCCTAGTCCGGAAACTTCAACTTGTTCAAAATATGGCAGCCAGGTTGGTCACCGGTACACCTAGGGGTGATCACATCACACCGGTTTTAAAATCGCTTCATTGGCTGCCAATCAGTTTCCGGGCGAAGTATAAAGTGTTGGTTATTACCTTTAAAGCCCTACATGGTTTGGGTCCAGGTTACCTGCGGGATCGCCTTCTTCCGTACAATCCGCCCCGCACACTTAGGTCCTCTGGGAAGAACTTACTCAAGTCAGCCAGAACTAGGCTGACAAGTGTTACCCAGAGGACCTTCTCTTCCATCGCTCCCAGACTATGGAATGGTCTGCCAGAGGAGGTTAGACAAATTAGCAGTCTTCATGAATTTAAGAGAGTCATGAAGACTGCTCTCTTCCGACAGGCCTATCCAGATGAATTTTAAGATGTTTTTAATGATGTATTTTTTCTTGTTTTTTAAAAATTTTAACTGTTGTGATTTTTGTGTTTTATATTGTTGTTGTTTCCCGCCTCGATCCACAGGGAGAGGCGGGTTAATAATAATAATAATAATAATAATAATAATAATAATATAAGTGGAAATGTACAAATACACGAGGCTTCTATAAACCACTGAGAAAAATACTAAACTGAGAAAAAAAAAGTGTGATAAAGGTCGCAAAGCACAGGAGAAGCTCTGGAGGATGACAACACTGTGTAAAGGACCTGCAAATTCATATGAGTGAAGCATCACGAGCGCACAATAAAAACCTAGTGTAGAAAAGCTCCAAATTCCCCAAATACAGTGCACAATCTTTCCCACTCCCACAGAGTGCCTGCCTAGCCAATACCATTTCACCCAGTGGACTCACAGTTATCCAGGCTGTAGCCAGCGTAGCCATTTAACCCCAGTTGCTGGAGCCTCTGTGCCAGAGCACAGCGATTGAAGATCTCGCCTTGTCCCGTGGTAAGGACACAGGCGAGGAGGGCCAGCAGCCAGAGAGCCTTCATCTTTGCAGTGTAAGGCGGCCAAGGTGGAAGACGGGGCCACCGTGCCTGCTTTTATAGAAGCTCCCTGGCACGCCAAGTCGGTGTGACTTTGAGAGATCCTTTGGAAGGTTAGGCTGCCCTTGTTTAGCTATCAGAATGTGTGTCAACAGAGAGAAGAGGCCGGGACTCTTAGATCCCATTCCTTAGCTCCTGGTTCTAAATAATCATGCTGGAATCGATACAACACTATCAGCTGACAAGATTTCAGGGGTACCTGCCTTAGCTATTGCAGTATCTTGGATGAAGAGACAACCACTGCCTGGACTGGGGCAAGCCCACCCGGGGGCCATGTCCCCATCCCCATCCCCATCCCCTGGCCCCGCCCTCTTTCCTTCCTAACCACCGATAGTTGGGTGGTTCTCAGCTTTTGTGTAGTTTTTCCCCCATTCGAAAGGTCAAGATGCCTCTCCTAAGGCTTACTTACTGGCAGTTGTGATGAAGAGGGAATTTCACCAGGTGCTGCATGCATACAAAGGACACCTGCTGAATTTCTGTGCAACTGTTAAAGATACAGGAGCCCTGCCCTGTTTTCCATACGGTCACCCTAGCTTTGAGCTAAAATAGGCTGGTAACTTTTTGTCCCGCCCCTTTTGCCTTCAGGCTGGCCCCCGACTGGAATGTGGCCCCTGAAAGCTTCTCCAAAATGGAACTTGGCCCTCGGGCGGAAAGAGATTCTGTGCCTCTGTGCCTCTGCCTCTGAGCGGCTCCTCATGTGGGCTATGTCCCTTGTACTCTGGGCCTTTGGACCTCTCCCACCAGCTGCTGCCCATAAAATTTGCATGGCAGGGGCTACGGGTGTAAAGAAGTGACATGTCTTAAAATGAAAATAATAATAATAATAATAATAATAATAATAATAATAATTTATAACCCACCTCTCCCTCCGGATCGAGGCGGGGAACAACATCATAATAAAACACAAGAATCACAAACAGTTAAAATTTAAAAAACAAGAAAAAATACATCATTAAAAACATCTTAAAATTCATCTGGCTGTCCTGTCCTAGTCAAGTCTTTATCGTTTTGTTTGCTATTGTTACGCGTCATCTGCACATGATAAGACACAAGATGGGGTGGGGAAGGCAACTGTTCATTTGCTTAGGGCGGCAAAAAAACCTATGGGTACCTAGAGCACATGTGCTTTACTCTAGGGGTGGCCCATGCTGTAGCTTTTCCTCCTCCTCCTCCTCCTCCTCCTCCTCCTCCTCCTCCTCCTCCTCCTCCTCCTCCCAGATAGCTGCACAGATATCTTCCTATGAGATGGAGTGCTTTCTTTCTTTCTTTCTTTCTTTCTTTCTTTCTTTCTTTCTCTCGAGTGCATGCTATGAATCGGGTGGGGGGATGATTTTCCCTACTGATAAACTCTTCCTTTACAAGGGTTCTCCCCAAAATGAACCCCTGATAGGCTGCCACCAGTCAGGTTGAATCTCTTTGCACACCCTGGTCTGGCCAGCTGCTTGGGGAGCTCTAAGCCATTCTGCCGAGAACCCCTCTCTTCAGCCCAGCTCTAGGAAAACATAAAAAGAAGAGCGCTTTGGATTTTCTTGCCCCAAACCCCCAAACACAGAACATAACAAGAATCTTGGGAAAATCCTAAGAACTCAAACAGTAGCTTTGCAGCCATGCAGTCCTTTACATGGGCTGGATTTTTAGTGAGGAATTCCCTTTCAAAACAACACAGCCAATACAAATCAGTCTACCGTAGCTAGTTACATGTTGCCGACTTGAGTATTAGGTTTCAGGGCATATGCAGAGTTCATTGCAGAGAGAATGATATTATTTATTTATTTATTGCATTTCTAGACCACCCATAGTTGAAGCTTTTTAAAAATCATTTTATTAATTTTTATACAATAACATAAACAAAAAACATAAACATATCACTTATAAATCATATGACTAACATTATAAAACTAACATAATTCACCTGACTAGTGCACCCCACCCCCCTGGGACCAGCTACATTTCTATATACCATATTTATTTTTAATCATTCTTCCAAAACTGCATAGATTCATATGACGGTGCACACCCCTTCCCCTTTTTTAATACATAATCCACAAATAATCCCCATGTATCTCCAAATTCATTTTTTCTTAATATTGCTCTTTTCACTTTAACATTGTTTGTTAACTTATCATTTATAGCAATATTCCACACTTCTTTATACCAATCTTCTATTTGGTAGTTGCCTTGCACTTTCCATTGTCTAGCTATTATTAACCACACTGCAGTCATTAAATTCGTAATTAACTCTTTAACATTTAGCTCTCCTTCTTCTTTATCATAAATTGATAATAAAGCTATCCTAGGACATATCTTAAACTTTAAATCTATTATCTTTTTTACTTCTTCAATTACTTTTAACCAAAATGTTTGTACATATTTACACGTCCACCACATATGAAAATACGTTCCAGTTTCTTGACAACTTCTCCAACATAGCTTCGAATGTTTCTTATCTATTTGATTTAGTTTTACCGGTGTTAAATACCACCTCCATGCTATTTTATAATAATTTTCTTTTATTCTTACTGACATAGTATTCAAATTCCGCAAATTCCAAATTTCCCCCCAACTTTGATCATTTACTTGTTCTTTTAAATCTTCTTCCCATAATACTTTCAAATAATTTTGCTTCTCTTCTCCTTCTAACAAAATTTTATAAATTTTACTTACCTAGGGTGACCATATTTTGAAAACCAAAAAGGAGGACAACATAGTCGGCCCTCTAGGGAGTGTCCCGACTGACACGTCTGCCCCCAGGGGGCGTGTCCAGCACCAAGGGGGGGGGGTGCCCACCTGAACATAGCCTTGGTCACATGTCTGATTTTACAGCACACAATTCAGACAGATTTGTTCTACATAACATCTTAATGTTAAAATCACTGAAATAACAAGTGAGACATCCAATGTATCTAAAATTAACTTCACTCACTCCTACTTTTGTAGCTTTTGCTATACTTTGTTGCTATACTCTGTGTGATACATTCTCCCCTTCCCTCAAATATCTTTTCTGATTGTATCCTCACTCTGCTGCAAGCTGCTGCTTAACAGGGCTTATTGCTGGCCGGCTGGCTGGCTTTTTTATTATTTTATTTTAGTTTTAAAGTTCAATTTTGTTTTGAAACTTGCTAAAAACCAACAGATGAACAGATCTGCTTGAAACTTGGCATGGCTAAAGCCCTACATAGGAGCTATCAAAGTGCCAAGTTTCATCTCTTTGTCTTTAAAAATGATGCTTTTTTTTAAAAAAAGCAATTTTTAAAAAAACCTCAAATTTTAAAAAATTCCTACAAATCAACGGATGAACGGATCTGCTTCTAATTTGGCATGGCTAAAGCCCTATCTAAGGGCTATCCTTTTGCCAAGTTTCATCTCTTTGTCTTTAAAAATGACAGAGCTGTAAGCATTTTTGTTAATTCCCATTGACTATCAAGTAGAGCTGCCCTTTCGGTAGGGGGAGGATGGGAAAAATCCGGATTTTTCTTCAAATTTCATAATTTCCCCCCCTCCTCAGATTTGTTACCAAAAATCCTGACATGTCCTGGTTTTTCCTGACATATGGTCACCCTACACTTACCACCCCTTTAATATTATTAAAGAATAATATCCTCCTCTTCTCTCATTATAATCTTTATTGTTCTTTTTCCATTTAGCCATCCATTGTTCTAGTTGGATAACTTTAAACCATGCTATTTTCCTTCCTCTTATAACTTCTTCTAATTGTTCTTTATTACTCATCTTTTCCAACCAATCCTTTATTTTAAAAAATTTCTGTTCTCTAAAAACTATTTCTAATTCTTTCTTTAAATTTCCTGGAAAATCTTCCAGCAACACCACTGGATTCAATGGAGAAATATCTGGTAATAATGTTTTTATATACTTTAACCAAACATCTATAATATTTCTTAACAAGGGATTTTCTAATCTTTCTATCATCTTCTTATTTACTTTAATAAAAAAAATATTACTTAACCTCAATTCTAAATCCTGTCTATCGCTCTCCAACCAGCTTATTTCATTTGATCTTGCAATCCCATCTATTACATACCTCAATTGATTAGCTATATAATAGTACTTTAAATTTGGGAGCCCTAATCCCCCTTTTTTCTGAGATTTATACCAATTCCCTTTATTAATCCTTGCTTTCTTATTACCATTACAAAAATTATTTATTATAACTTGCCATTTCTTTAACTGTAAATCTGTTAACTTAATTGGTAACATTCTAAACAAAAAATTAAATTTAGGCAAAATTTTCATTTTAATAAGCGCTATTCTACCAAACCATGAAAGATTAATCTTTTTATATTCTTCTAATTTTTTTCTTAATCTCCCTATTTAATTTATTAAAATTCTCCTCTTCTAACTTATCAACTTCCCTTGTAATATTTACACCTAAGTACTTAATCATATTCTTAACCATAACTCTATATTTTTACTAAATTCCTGTTCCTCCTCTTTCATATAAATGAATAATATCATTTCTGATTTATCCCAGTTAACTTGCAAACCAGATATTTCCCCAAACTCTTTCAGATGTAAATTTATTTTCCCATTTTTTCTATTGGATTCTTAATTGCTACTAAAGTATTGTCAGCAAACAAACTAATTTTTACTTTTTCTTTATTACCTATCCCACTAAAGTTCTCATCTTCTCTAATTGCATTAGCTAAAAGTTCTATAACTATAGCAAACAAACATCTCCTGATTAGATGTTATTAGGAAGTTGACAGGGACTGAGCAAAGTTTCACTTTTACGGGTATCTGAGTTCAGTAAAAGCTGGCCCCTTAGTGATACTGACTGTTGTTTTTTCCAGTGTTGCGATGTCCTCCATTTGTAATGTCAGTGATCTAGCCAACAAATAAAAAAAATAGTTACTGACTGAGTCCACCTTCAAAATGACCCTACACTTGAACAATAAAAGGACCAGCCAGTTCTAACAGGACAAAGGAGATTAGGTTTTAGATGTGTGTTGGGTAACAAAAAGTTAGATCTAGCTCTTCAGGCATCCTGCCAACTTACCAGATGCTCTAGGGGAAACCGTTGCACTACATCAGCAGTAGGGATTTGTCATAGGGCAGTTCCAGACTGTTTTTCTGCCCTGAACAAGCCCCCACCCCCTGGAGTATACAATACAATAAAACAATAATATAATTAAATAATTTAAAACATGCAAACATTAAAACAAAGAGGGCGAGAAATTAAAACTTCAATATTCTAATTGATCTTCATGTCATGGACAAGCCCAGTCATGAAGGACAAGGATTCCAGTCATGGAGACAACAAACCCTTGTCCTCAGGGGATTAATAAATAATATTAACAATCCTAAGAAGCAACTCCTGAGTTAACAGTTCAAGGAGAGGACAAAAAGATATCATGAGGCTTCCATCTCCTCAGGATCCAGTTCCTCAGGAAGAACTCAGGGACCTGCCCCTCTGTATCCAGAGAGGAGGTTGCCACCTTTGGACTCTGAGAACTCCAGTCATGAGAACATCAGCATGCCACAGCCACCCACATATCATCACAGTCTAAGGTGCTAAAACAGATCAGGGCACTTTCAGAGAAAAGGCTTTAGTCAGTGTGGAGGTGGGACTAACCATCCTAAAGCTCCTACTTAAGTCTCAGCCATGATCTGTTGCATGTTGGAGCAACATACTGGCTGAATTCGGACAACATATTAGGCAACGGAGGGGTAAATAGCGTAAATAGGCAGGCAGAGCTCCACACACGACATGCTGCTCGGCACCGGCAAACACACTGGCTGCTACGAATGTACGATGGCCATTTTGGTTGCAGCCTCCCTCCCCTCCCTCAGTCCCCCAGCTGTATCCCAGCATGCACCATGAGTTCTGCCGGCTGTATAGAGCGGTTGGGGGTTTTCGGCTGCTCTGGCCGGCAGAACTCTATTCCCAAATGGAATAGTCCACTGAGAGAGGGGGGGACCAATTCGGATGACACGTTAAACAACGGGGCTTCGGGCTAAACAACATGCAAGCCCGTTGTTTCCCTCCATTGTTTAATTCTCCTGCTTAGCGTACTGTCAGTTGTGTGTGCGTTGGGTGTTACTCCCCTCATGACACAATAAGCAACACAACTGACGATTGTTCCCCCCCTCCTCCATTGCCTAATATGTTATCCGAATTCAGCCATACTGAAGCCTGTCTAGCTTCCAGGCCCAGCCCCACTTGGAGCTCTCCATGGTGCTGTTCCTGTAACACTTGACCTGGTAAAGACCTGATTCATAGTGACCCAGGCCTCATCAGCGATAGTGATGCTAAGCTCTCACTGCGACAGAGGCAGGACAGAGGCAGGACAGAAAAAATAAAAGTGTTTTGATTGATGACCTACAAACCATCAGGGATGGTTCTTTCAGAAGGGAATGAATTCTCCAACCAGGATACTGTTGCAGTAAAGGCTCTATTTTGAGTTCCCATCAACTGAACCTCTTTAGGTGGTGAGTCAAAAGGCAGGGTCTCTGATGATATTTTCAACCCAAGATCATTGCAGGGCCTATAGGTTATATACAATAAATCAAATGACTGACAAAAACAAAGCAAAAACACCCTATGGGCAGGTCATATGGGAAGAGGTGGTCTTTCCCAAATCCTGTTCCTAAACCATTTAGGGCTTTAGAGATAAGAGCTGGCACCTTGAACTAAACCTAGATATGAATTGGAAACCAATTCAATTGATGTAAGACTGGGATAATATGGTCTGAAAGGCACACATCGAAAAGCATCCTGGCCATTGTGTCAAACGTGCACCAAACTGCAGTTCCTGAACACTCTTGAAGTGGCCAGATCCATCTCCTCCAAGATGGAGCACAGCTGGTGCACAGCCACAGCTGAGCAAAGGCATTCTTGGCCACAGCAGGCACCTGGGCATCCAGAAGCAAGGCCGGGCCCAGGAGCACCCTCAAAATGCAAGCCTGATTTTTTAGAAGGAGTGCCAACCCATTTAGAACAGGTTATACTCCTAATTCTGGATCAGTTTGTTTACTGACAATCCATACCTCTGTCTTTTATGAACTGAGCTTCAGCTTGCTAGCCAGGACTACAGTCAGGCAATGATTTAGAAATTCTGCAGCTCCCTTGGCATTCTCTGAAAAGGGGAGATGGTGTTGCAGCAGTGTGGATTGTGAACGCAAGCATGAAGAGAGGACCTGTGAGGTTTATTTTGCCCTAGTGACAAAATTAGCTATGGCTGGCTGGTTGCTGCTGATGTGGGGAAGCTCAGAGGCTATGGATATCTGATATTGCTTTGAAACAGAGGTTTGTTTGACCTCAATAAGAACATGCAAACCTCTGAAAAACCACTTTTCATCTAATATGACCGCCTCCTGACTTTCACCATTTTATCTAATCTCCCAGCTTTTGACCCCAGAGTAAATAGGAGGATGTTATGCCCAGTCATTCTTCCTTGTTGTTCCAAATCCAATGGAAAGTCTAGCACATGGCTATTTGCATTACATAAGACAATAAGAAGTACCATGCTCGATCAAACTGAGAGTCCGTCTAGTCCAGCACTCTGTTCACATAGTGTCCAACCAGCTGTTGACCAGGGACCAACAAAGCAGGACACGGTGCAACATCACCCTCCCACCCATGTTCCCCAGCAACTGGTGCACACAGGCTTACTCCCTTTGATACTGGAGGTAGCACGTAACCATTAGGGCAAGTAGCCATTGGTAGCCTTCTCCTCCGGGAATTTATCCAATCCCCTTTTAAAGCCATCCAAATTGGTGGCCACATCTTGTGGTGGTGAATTCCATAATTCAACTATGCGCTCTGTGAAGAAGTACTCCCTTTTATTTGTCCTAAATCTCCCACCAATCAGCTTCATGGAATGACCCTCGATTCTAGTATTTTGAGAGAGGGTGAGAAATGTCTCCCTATCCACATTCTCCTCACCATGCATAATTTTGTACACCTCTGCCATGTCTCCCCTTAGCCTTCTTTTTTTCCAAGCTAAACAATCCCAGCTGTTGTAACCTTTCCTCATAGGGGAGATGCTCCAGCCCCTTGATCATTTTAGTCCCCTTTTCTGCACTTTTTCCAGCTCGATAATATATTTTTTTAGATGTGGTGACCAGAACTGTACACAGTATTCCAAGTGTGATCGCATCATAGATTTGTATAAAGGCAGTATGATATTGTCAGTTTTATTCTCAACTCTTTTTGTTATAATGCCTAACATGGAGTTTGCCTTCTTTACACCGGCCGCACACTGGGTTGACATTTTCATCAATCTGTCCACCACAACCCCAAGAGCTCTTTCTTGTTTGGTCACCACTAGCTCAGATCCCATCCAGTTATATTTGAAGTTGGCTTTTTTTTTAAACCTGGGGTCTGCAGCTCAAGCTAACATGTAATAAGAAGGCCCTTCACATCTGGGAAGGATGCCAGTTTGCACAACCTTGCAAATGTTTTTTCTCAAATAATGGTCTCAATTGCTCAATATTAATTGGTACAAGCCAGCCAAGTCAAACACTTTAATCTTGTTGATATAGCTCTCCAACTGAAATCAATGAGAGTTCAATGTGCTGAACATTGGTTGGTCCATTTCCATTGTTCCTGGCCCTTCCACACCAAAACAAGGCATATACCGTTAAAGCATAAGCAAACTGTTCCTTTTCCCTGCTTGTCTCATATTAAACCAATTCTTATCTTTCCTTTTGTTGTGTTGCATCCTAATCCCCTGCATGTTCATTATTTCTTTATTATTAATGTTTATAGCCTTATATGCTAAACAGCCATCAAGGCAGTGTACAGCAGTTTAATACAATGAAACCTTAACACAATTTTTAAAAACCCAAGAACATTAAAAACATTAAAACAGCGACACCATTTAGTCACAGGAGAGTAAGTCCCAGTGAGCTGAGTGGGTCAGACTCTTCCACAGAAGTACTGTGGGTGACAATAGAGGGCCCCAAAACTAATGCTATTGTCCCCTGGGCCAAAATGCTCAGGGTGACCTTGAGATGGGAAACGAAATCAGGGAGGCCTCCAAACAAGGAAGTGTTGTAATAAAGGGTGACTTCAATTATCCTCACACTGACTGGATAAATGCATATTCCAGTCATGACCAAGAGGTTAAATTTCTTGATGTCTTAAATGACTGTGCCCTAGAACAGTTGGTCATGGAACCGACCAGAGGGGAGGTGACCCTGGATTTAATCCTAAGTGGTGTTGCCCAGGACCTAATACGAGGTGTAAATATTGTTGAACCAATCGATAACAGTGACCACAGTGCTATCAGATCCAATATATACTTAAATGGGAAACTGCCCAGGAAGTCCAACAGAGTCACATTTGACTTAAAAAGAGGAAACTTTTCTAAATGAGGGAACTGGTTAAAAGAGAGTTGAAAGGGGGAATCAAGAGAGTTAAATCCTTGCAAAATGCATGGCGCTTACTCAAAAGAACAATAATAGAAGCTCAACTAAAATGTATTCCATAGTTTAGGGAAAGTAGCACCAAGTACAAGAGGTCACCAGTATGGTTAACAAGCAGTGTCAAGGAAGCTATTGTAGAAAAGAGGGCTTCCTTCAGAAAATGGAAGGCTTGCCCAAGTGAGGAAAATAAAAGGGAGCACAAGCTCGCACAAAAGCGATGCAAGCAAACAGTAAGAGATACAAAAATGTATTTTGAAGAGCACATCACTAATAATATCAAGGCCAACAATAAAGAATTCTTTAAATATATCAGAAGCAGGAAACCAGCTAGGGAAGCAGTTGGACCGTTGGATGTCAACGGAGTTAAGGGAGACTAAAGGAGGACAGGGAGATTGCAGAGAAGCTGAATGAATTATTTGCATCGGTGTTCACTGCAGAAAATACAGGTCAGATGTGCCTGAAATGATGTTTTCAGGAAGGGAGTCTAAGGAACTGGGGCAAACAGCGGAAGACAAAAGATGGCCAATGTAACACCAGTTTTTAAAAAGGGATCTAAGGGGTCCGGGAAATTACAGGTCGGTTAGCTTGCTATCTGTTCCAGGTAAATTGGTTGAAAACATTATGAAAGAGAAAATTAGTAAGCATTTAGAAGGGCATGTCCTGCAGAAGAAGAATCAACATGGCTTCCGCAACGGCAAGTCCTGTCTCACTAATCTAGAATTCCTTGAGAGTGTCAACAAACATGTAGACAACGGAGATTCGGTGGACATTGTTCACTAGGACTTCCAAAAGACTTTTGCTAAACTCCCTCACCAAAGACTCCTGAACAAACTTAGCAATCATGGAATAAGAGGAGAGCTCCTCTTATGCATCAGTAACTGGTTAAAGAACAGAAAGCAGAGAGTAAGAATAAATGGTAAATTCTCCCGATGGAGGGAAGTAAATAGTGAGGTCTTATAGGGATCGGCATTGGGACCAATTCTTTTCAACTTGTTCATAAATGATCAGGGGGCTGTTTTCACAATGATGCCTTGGTGCTGTGAGCCCCCAAAACCCCACGCTTGGCTCCTGTGGGTTGTCCCCACATTAAGGAGCGAGCGTGGGATTTGCACTGGAGGAGCCACCACCACGCCCATGCACTGCTGTGCTTGTGCATTGCAATGCAACTGCACATTGCTGCATGGGCGCTGCTGCTCATTTACGTGCCCCTCCACATGTTTTTTTTTAAAAAAAAAAACTTTAAAAAACCTTTTCATTTTACCTTCCCATGCCAGAGAAGCACGGAGGCATTCCAGCGGCCATTCAGCTCGCAGCCCACCCCTCCCCCCGTTCAGGCAGATGGCAACCAATCTGGGGTTGTCATCTGCTCAGCCACGCCCCTGCTGTGACTCTGGAGTGGAGACAGACGCAGATGCATCGTCATCGCATTGCTGCATTGGAAAAAGTCAGGGTAAGTCCCTGACTTTTCTATTTCGGGTATTCAGGGGAAAGCCCCGGGATGGCTTTGCAATGGCTTCTGCATCATATAAACAACACGGCACCACTGCGAAGCCAGCCCGGGGGCTTTTCCCTCTTATAGACACCCCCTGGAATTAGGAGTGAGCAGTGAAGTGGCCATGTTTGCGATGACACCAAATTATTTAAGGTTGTTAAAACACAAAGGGATTGTGAAGAGCTCCAAAGGGATCTCTCCAAGCTGGGAGAGTGGGCCTCCGAATGGTAGATGCGGTTCAGCGTAAGCAAGTGTAAGGTGATGCACGTTGGGGCAAAAAAACCCAACTTCAAGTATATCCTGATGGGTTCTGAGCTGGCGGTGACCACATAAGAAAAAGTTCTTGAGGTTGTGGACAGCTCGATGAAAATGTCAACCCAGTGTGTGACCGCTGTAAAGAAGGCAAACTCCATGTTAGGCATTATAAGAAAAGGAATTGAGAATAAAACTGCCAGTATCATATTGCCTTTATACAAATCCATGGTGCAACCACACTTAGAATACTGTGTACAGTTCTGGTCACATCTAAAAAAAGGAAATTTTAGATCTGGGAAAAGGACAACTAAAATGATTAAGGTGCTGGAGTATCTTCCCTATGAGGGAAGGTTACAACAGCTGGGATTGTTTAGCTTGGGAAAAAGGAGGCTAAGGGGAGACCTGATACAGGTGTACAAAATGATTCATGGTGTGGAGAATGTGGACAGGGAGACGTTTTTCTCCCTCTCTCAAAATACTTGAACCCGGGGTCATCCCATGAAGCTGAGTGGTGGGAGATTCAAGACAAATAAAAGGGAGTACTTCTTCACAGAGTGCATAGTTAAATTATGGAATTCACCACCGCAAGATGTAGTGATGGCCACCAATTTGGATGGCTTTAAAAAGGGGTTGGATAAATTCCCGGAGGAGAAGGCTATCAATGGCTACTTGCCCTGATGGTTATGTGCTACCTCCAGTATCGGAGGCAGTAAACCTGTGTGCACCAGTTGCTAGGGAACATGGGTGGGAGGGTTCTGTTGCACCGTGTCCTGCTTTGTTGGTCCCTGGTCGACAGCTGGTTGGCCACTGTGTGAACAGAGTGCTGGACTAGATGGACCCTTGGTCTGATCCAGCAGGGCACTTCTTATGTTCTTATAATGGAAATGTCCTTTAGGATTGCAGTCTTTGGGCTTCTCCACACAGAGGCTTTTCATCCTGTGATTTTTACCGGGGCTTCTGCTTCTGGATTCTTTGTGAGATTAAGATTGGGCATTTACATATGCTTTCCCCTGTTTTATCCCTTTTTCTGCAAGATCTATATGTTTCGTTAAACAGCACCATCTAGTGGCTGTAGTTATGCGGCGCTTCCTCTTTACAAGGGACAGACTGAACTCGGATCTTTTTGTTGCCATTTTATTTCTGTTTCAAATTAAGCTGCAGAAATGCTGGGAAAGCACGAGAGAGGCGCTGGAGGTTGACGATGTCATGTAAAGAACCCACAAACTTCCATGAGTAACCAATGTCAGTCGCAGCATAAAAGCACCATGTGGACAAGCCCTTGGATTTCACCTTCTGGGACATGTGGGGAATTATCATTTTGAGTGCTCCCTCATGTAGTGAGAGTAGAAATGTACTATGTAAAAGGAATCTATTGAGAAAACTGGGCTTACTCTTGACCCTGGTGGAGTCATGGCTGTGAAATGTGCATCATATCAAAGGTTCCCCCCCCCCCCCCAAAAAAAAATTGGCTCGGAGGGATGATCAAATTTAATTTCTCTCTCTCCCCTAGTATGGGCTGATGGCCCTGGACAAAGTATCTTCCATTCTGTCAGGGCCAGGCAAGTGACACGGGCAGGATCTACACTACTCCTTTATAATGGTATTGAAGGATACTAACAACTGTTGGGGCCCAAGACACATTCCATATATCAAATGGCTTTCATAGGGCCTATTCAGAAGACACCTTAAACCCTGCTGGTTCAGGCTTTTGGTTCAGCAGCAGGGTTTAAGGTATTGTTTGCAATGCGTTTTGCTAAACCCTGGTCACTTTCTAACCCCAGTATCCTCTGGTCAGCAGGGACCTCCCACAATGTGGGGGTCCCTGCTGTCTGCTGCTGGAACAACAAGCAGCAGAGAGAGCTATTGCCCCCATCTCCTGCTTGTGAGCTCCCCAGGGACATCTGTTTCAGTATTGGCTCCAGGATTTTGGGGACTTCGGTGAGGGGCCCTAACCTGGAAGAACCAGGGTGTGGAAACTGAATAGTCTCTTAGGCTGCATCTACTATTCTTGGATATTCTGTGCAAGGTGGAAATGGTAGCGTGGTTAGGACAGTGGGTCCTTTTCTGGCCTTGTGGCAAATGCCCAGTGCTGCCAGCCTCTGGAGCTGGCCCTGATCTGGCTGGCCACTGTGGGAAAAGAATGATGGAGAGGCTCTTCCTGTGTTGTGAAGTGGAGCAGAGACCTGGCCCCAGGATTGTAGTACAGAAGTTAGAAGGAGCACTTATGTCAACTGGGCAAGGCCAGAAGGTCTTGCTTCTAATATTGATGTACCAGGCTTGGTCAATCCAGTGGCTTCTCATCTCATTCCCTACCAATCAGGTGCTCTGATGTTGCACAGCCCTGTTCCCTTCTATGCCTGAAGAAGTCTCTGTGTGAATACATAGTTCTGAGTGGCTACTTGAGCTAAGAACTCCATCACACCTAATTCACCCTCCCCTCCCCGGTTTGCCTCCACGTTTTTTTTTTTTACCACTGAGGCAAAACGCATCAAGCTTATGATCTCTTTCACCTGAATAGCTGCTCTTTCGCTCCTTCACTCATTGGCTCTTCGGCTCCACTCCACTCCACCCCTCCCCTTCTCTTTCTCCCTCCAGTCAAGACCTGTCAGATGAGCACTTCAACCAGACCGCCTTTCTGCTGGGCAAAAAAGGAACAACCCTTTAGTCTGGCTCTTTGTGGGCATCGAGGGAGTACAATCCTGTCTCTGCAGAGATTCCGGCGTTGTACAATTTTAAAAAAATGCTTTCGAGCCTGGGATGCAAGGTTTGGGCTTTATATTGAGGCTTGGAGCCGGCTGCTGGGAGTGATTGCTTTTTCCTGCCAGGACCTGATGTAATCCATTCAAGCCAACAGTTCTTTAAAACTACACGGAGGCTTAAGGGCTCATTAAATGCGCTTAGGGAAAATAATCCAGACATTAAGCATTCTAGGAAAGGCTGGGAAAGAGGCAGGGTGTCAGCAGGACAGGCACAGCGTCATGTGAGTACCGTGCTTCAAATCCGCACACCAGGCATGGCGAGAATGCACTGAATCGCTGGTGTGACGGAGCTCTAAATTGTACCTGCAACTTACTGAAGTTCTTAGCTGAAACCCATAGAATCCCAAGCATGTCCACTTCCATAGGAAATTGCCCACCACTTAATGAGTTTCGTAGCTGAAACCCATCGAATGCTATGCACATCTTTGGTTCAAATTCATGCTGATTGGGACGAAGGCGGTTGTAATCAAACACATCTGGACAGCACCAGGTTGGAGAAGGCTGCTTTAATCCAATAGAGAGAAGCAAATATCCACCAAAGAAGGAGAATTAAGGCTGGATACTTTTCAGAAGAAGGAACTATTCTTTGTCATTCATTTATACAATATCCAAACTAAGAAAGGAGGCCTGTCAGAATTAATATATGGAATGGAATCTCTTATTAGATGTAGTTTAGCTCTTATCCACCTGATTCAGCTGATTCAGCTTTGGAGCCCACTGGGCTGTTGCCCAATAGATCACATGACCAGTCCTTCACCCCCCTGCTCAGCTGGGACACCATATTGGAGAGGGCAGAGCTATGCGCGCGCTGTACACAGCAAGACATCTCTGTTATTCAAGGACCTTCAGCACCACTGCTTGGAATGGGATGAATGAGCTCAGGAGAGTGCGCAATGCTGTACACATCCTGGAGGATGTGGGCCAAGAACAGGGAATGTTCTAGAAGTCAAGTCACTATGATGTCATAGGAACCCTGATGGATTCCAGAAGCACCTGTGTCTTGGCAGCCTCTGCTGCCAACCCCAAAGGGATTCAAGTGCTCCTCTTTCAGTACTTGTTCAGTAAGTGGATCTCTAGGAGGGTGGTAGACGAGCCAGGCTGGGTGTGGATTAGGCCTTATCCATTGCTTTGGGATGGACATGTTGTCTTCTGGGATAAACAGAGCGGAACAGGTGCATGGGGCTAGATTCCTGAGGGAAGTGGAGTCTAGCGTTTTTACATGTGTATGAGGAGCTGGAGTGGTGAGGTAAAGTTCATGCCGAAACCCTACAAGGAAAGTTGTGTCTAGTATCCCAAACTTCTGAGGTGTTAAGGCACGTTTCATTTCCATGTGAATTAAAACTGGTAGCCTGAACTCTGCAGTGACAGCCATTGGAATGCAGTTGGAATGGGGAATTTTAAATTGATGGTCCTTATATTTTGCCTTTCTTGAATTTTGGAGGTGGGGACACCTGCTACCTTTTTGGATTAAGTTGGCAGTATCGCTAAGACTAGGGTGACCAGATAAAATCCAGGTCAGGGCTCATGTAACTTTCACAGTTGTAAAGAAAAGGGAATTTCAGCCAGTGTCATTTGTATGCAATTAGTTCCTGGTGAAATTCCCTCTTCATCACAACAGTTAAAGCTGCAGGGGTCCTGCCTTCTTTTGTATATGGTCACTCTAGTATAGTGCCTGCACCTTTAACTGTTGTGAGGAAGAGGGAATTTCACCAGGAACTAATTGCATACAAATGACCCTGGCTGAAATTCCCTTTTCTCTACAACTGTTAAAGTTACATGAGCCTTGACCTGGATTTTATCTGGTCAGCCTAGCTAAAACCAGGCCTTCAAGATCTCCTGTAACATGGGAGCACCTATAATCCTACATCAGTGATGATGCTATGGGGTGCATGGATTGGGTCATTGCCCAGATGGATGGATGAAAGACAGCTGGGAGGCTGAGTTTTCTTTTAAAGCAGATCAAGAAGGGAAATGGGAGATCAAGTCTAAAGCAACAATATTGTCTTTGGCATTTAACCGTTGTCTAAAATTCACTGCTACTCAAATCTAATTGGCAGCCACTGGAAGAGGGTCTCTTGCTCCTTACCAGAGATGCGTTTAGGCTCTGCTGATAAACCTGACCAGTGGCTTTCAGTGACCAGCTTGGCTTGGTGATGCTATCATTCATGGCCACTCTGGTGTCTGGAGGCTACTGCACAAACTGTCATTGCCTGATCCCTCTCCTTGGTTGCCAGTAAGGAGCGAGCACTCTCCCTTAGCTTTCAGTCACTGTGTTAGCCAAGGCAGGGGGGACAGTTTAGTGGGACAGCGCCCTTTAGTGGCCATTTTATAGCGCAACTTCTCCTGCACATGGCAGGAAATAGTGACAAACATTGCTATAGCTCAGAAAAGTCGGGTTTTCAGGGTCTTTTTTTGTAGCAGAAGGAGTGGGAGACATGCAGGAGGATCACTGCATCGTCAAAATGACCCATGAACATCTGAGAGTGGCCAGTCACGAGCATGCTATAAAATGCTCGTGTGAAGAAGCTCCATGAAAGGATCTCATGACGCTTCTCTCTTTCCCTCTAGGCCATATGAAACCTTCCATCTCCAGCCCGCCTGGTGCCATTCACCTGCCATCGTGTCCCTTGCCATTTTTTGAGGTTGAGGAATGAAGTTTCTTGTGCTGCTGCCTCTCCTCATGTGCCTTCTCTCCAATGTTGTGGGGAAGATCTTTGGACGCTGTGAGCTGGCTCAGGTGTTGAAGAAGGCCGGGCTGGCTGGGTACCATGGGTACTCCTTGGGTAACTGTGAGTGCCTTACACCTTCTCTCCAGTCCCCCATCTTTAGTGCGGTCAGTCCTTGTGTGTGGAGCAGGACTCCCTGTCCCTTCTGTTCAGGACCTGGGTATTGGGATGAAGCAATTGTAGAAGTAGGAGTGTGTGTGCCACAACCCATGTGTGAGCACAGAAATACCACATGGAATTTAGTGGTCCAAACTTGTGAACATTAACCTTGAAAAGAAAAGGGTGTGTTTCTTATGACTGTGAAGATGTCTAGGCCAGAGATGGGGGATCCTGTGGCCTTCCAGATGTTCCTGGACTCCAAATCCCATCAGCCAGCATCACCAAGCATTAGGGATGATAGAAATTGTAGTCCAACATCTGGAAAGCTCCTGTTTCCCCATCCTTACTCTAGGAGTGGAGCTTTTGAATGTTTCTACATGAGGTATTTGTTGTGCGCTCCTCATTCCCCACTCATAGTTGTTTTTGGTTTTTTTAGACAATGTCATGACCCTCTGTTTGTAAACAGCACTTTTGATGAGTTTTTTTAGAGCAAGGAAAATGTGACATTTAATTGTGAAAATGAAAGAAAATGCTGTTTCCAGTTGTGTATTTTGCCCTTTTCCGCTATACTACAGTGCCACCTAGAGGTTATGTAGCATGAGAGAAGGAAAGGAAATGCGCTTCATGTAGCGCCTGGATCTCAGTTGTGTGATGAAACCAAAAAGTAGATACAGCAGATTAACAGCCTTGTGTAGAAAAGCCCTTTGTGTTCTGTCTATCTCCTTCCCTGCCCCATGGTTAGCAAAAGTACAACCAATTATGAAAAGCAAGGACCTGTATCAAATATGCTCCATTTGCAAAATTTATACAAGTGGCAAAATCCAGCTTTTCCTGAAGCAGAATTTGGCCTAATCTTGGTGCAGAATTCCTGGCTCCTTCTCCCTCTCCACCTTACAGGGGTCTGCCTGGCTTTCTACGAGAGCCACTTTGACACTGCAGTTGTGGACCATGAAGCAGATGGGAGCACCAGTAATGGCATCTTCCAGATCAACAGCCGCCTTTGGTGCGAAGATTACAAGCACTTTAAACGGAACATCTGCAGAATCCATTGCAGTGGTGAGCTCTGAAGTGGGCTGGCTCCAGTTCTGTGTCGTGACACTAGGGGGCACTACCCTGCAGCCATGTGAAAAATAGTTCACAGCCGCGGCTATTGCTGGACAGTCTAGCTTTGTCTTTACTTTCAGTGTGCAAGTGTGAGAGTTACCTACCCTGTGGAGTCTGCCCCCCTGTGCTTCTGTATGAGTCATTGATCTGAGCACACCTTCTGAACGGAAGAAGGGAAGCTTAGTCACCTCTGCAGAGACACACCAGCAGCCTGCCGCGAGGGTGGCTGCTGCTGCTGCATTTGAATAATTCAAGCGCACTCAATGCAGGGACACAGCAGAATTATCTCTCCCCCACCTCATCAGGCGATGACTGGAAGGAGGCAAGGCCTGAGCAGGAAATCATGCAGAAAGGCATTGGGCAACCTCCTATGTAAGTGGCCATTTTGGACTCAAAGAAGTTCTCATGTGGCACACCGTGGCACACACTGTATTAGAAGATGTGCTGATCCACAGATCAGCGGTATTGAAGTGTGCTGATAACTATTGGGGCACAATCCATATTCCATATATTGCTTTCATAGTGTCATATCCTGCTTTTTATTCCACGTTTCTAATGATTTGACACAAGGTGTAGACCTGGCCCAGATCAAAGGGCTTGGTAAGCAAGTTCCCTTTCGGACAGGAAGAGCCGAGGCAGAGGCTCAGGTTGAACTTGTGAGTGACTTCTGCAGGAATAGGAGTCTAGGATATTGGCACAGCCCCTCATGCCCTTTTCTTCCTCTGTCCTCACAGATTTGCTGACCAGTAACATCAACGATGATATCGTCTGTGCCATGAGGATTGTACAAGGATACAGAGGCCTGGGGGCCTGGTAAAGAGATCTGTAGGGGGTATGGGACATGGGAACAGCAATGTAATTTGGTGATTACTAAGCCTGCGCCCAAAGCTCAGATGCCACAGGGAAATTTGCTAGCAGGGCATGGTGGGGATATCCAACCTCTGTATTTAGTACCCACCCATCCCACCATCACCACTGTTCTGGACATCTGGCAGTCAGAAGCAGGAGCCTATCTACACAGTCCCTTGGAACATTTTAAATAGTATTTTAAAATGTTCCAAATAGGTGCGTTCTAAAACATCTTAGGCCACATTCAGGAGTATTCATGTTACAGGAGAAAAATTCTTCAGTCTTTAAAGCAGTGTGTGTGGTCACACACTCTTCTGCCCCATCTCTTTCTGTTTCGTTTTTCACAATGTGTTTAGGGAAAAAAATTGTGGGCATTGTAGTTCAGTCGCCCACTTCCTCCTTAGTTCCTCTGTCATTCCTAGCTTTCAATAAGTATAGGGCTAAGAATTGTGGGTGTTGTAGTTCACTCGCCCACTTCCTCCTTAGCCCCTCTTTCTTCCCTACCAATCAACTGCTAAGCATTTGGGCACCAGTAAACGAAGCACCGCCCCCATGAATCACAAACGGTAAGGAAGGACACATTATTTTACTTAAAATTATTTATTAAAAGTGAAACCGTTGTATATAGCTGAAGTGAGTTTTAAAAAACCTCGGGTATACAACGTTCAAGGGAGTGCATCATGTGGCCCAAAGAGTTTTCATAACCCTTATAAAATGTTAAAAACTTAGCGTGTAGATCGGCTCCAGGTTGTCTCTAAAGATGGATAGTAACACAGGGGCTGTCTAAATGTTTGGAAAGCCCCAGGGAGGGTGCGCGGTGGCGTGGTGTCAATTATATGACGCCGCTGCAATTGCACACCCACCCCGGGGCTTTCCGCTGAAGCTGCAGAGAAAAAAAATCGGGGACTTCCCCTGACTTTTTTTCTGCCAAACAAGGCGAGAACACGCAATGCAGTGTCAAGATAGCCCCAAAGCCTTGCCCTGGAGTTGTAGTGGAGGCGTGGCTGGGTGGTGCCTGGTGGAAGGTGACCTGCGATTGGTCACCCTCCACCAGGAAGAGGCCGGGGGCGGCTCCTGTCCCCGGACGGCCACCCAGAAACTCTGCGCTCCCTCCGAAGCATCGGGATTATCCGATGCCACCCCGGGGGAAGGAAAGCGTGGGGTTTTCAAGGGACGTGGTGCTAACCCAGCGCCGTGAAGACACCCCTCCAGAAGGTGAGAAACACCAGAGACATCAACCAATGGAAATAATCATTAAAGTAAGCTACAGAATTGGAACTAACCATTTTTATAATGCGCTTAACATTAAAACAAAACAAAACACCAACTCACCATATAAGGACCAGATGCCACAGGAAAGTTTAAAAGAGAAGAAAACATGTTTTACAAAGCCAAAAAAAAATCTCCAAATGACAATCCCTAGTTAATTTGATACTTCCAAATAGCAAATAGATCTGGAAGGCCACCCAAGTCAATGAAGGCTCAATAATGGCTGATGAGTACCCAATCACTGGACCCGTTTCCACAAAATCTTATTGAAGCCTACTGCAGCAACCTAGATAAACCATCCATATATTGGTATTCAATAAAAGCAAATGCAATAATAGTCCCACAGTTTCTCAGTGCTAGTAATGGTATCAAACTCTCCAGGTATCTAGACCTATAATAACAAAAATATAAATGACCTGTTGTTATTAGTGTAGTTTTGGTTGTTAGATCAACCAAAAGATCACAAAAGATTGTGCAAGCTTTTGAAATCTCCAGACCTCATAATCAAGCAAGACGTTACAAAAAATAGGTGTGTGTGTGGGGGGTGTGTGTGATTATAGGGGAAGACTAAAAAATCTGACTTGATGGTGAATAGTGTCTTCAGGTTTAGAACCCCAAGATGAAAGGGTGGGAAGTGAGGAGCGCTCCCTTGTTCTCCCACAACCTGCTTTTTGAGAGAGTTCTGGAGATCTCAAAAGCTTGCACAATTTTTGAGATTTTTGGGGGTTGGTTTAATAAAAGTGTAACATTAATACGGATTTTGGAATTGTTTTTATGGTCAAAACATAATGTAAAAACCAATCTAATTGGCACAATATCTTAACTTTCCAATTCAACTGCAAAAATGTTACAACAGCTGATTCAGAACTCAGACTGTGATGGGTGTGATCTTGTAATAATCATACCCTATCTGAAAAGTCTCTTTCCTTGCATTTATTTATTTATCATTTTATTCCATTTATATACCGCCCCATAGCCGAAGCTCTCTGGGTGGTTTACAAAAATTAAAAACACTGAACAATTAAAACACCGATATACAAAATTTAAAAGCATAAAGCATAAAAACAAGTTCTTTATTTATTTATTGTAATTTACTGAAGTATTACTTCCAATTCCTGTGGGTAGATTCTAACACCAAACAGTAATTGGGAGCAATGAAGACATCACGATGGGGAAAATCTATTGGTAGTAGGTTTCTAAATTCGGCTACTGAAAGAAACAGGAGGACTTAGGAACAGATTTGTTTTTGCAAAAGAATTGGTGTATAGTATGGTGAAGGTTGTTTGATAAGGCTGAATTTGATGTCCAGTTGTTGGTGAATTATTTTTGCAGCTGTATTGTGTCTGTCCATATAGTCCATTCCTGGCAGAATTTTACATCCTCCTGTTATATGGTTAATTGTTTCTTGGAGTTGATGGCATTTCCTGCATAGGTCTGTTGTTACACTGTTATCTTTCATGATGTATTTTTGGTAGTTCTTGGTTGCTATAACTTGATCCTGTATAGCTATTAGGAATCCTTCTGTTTCTGGAAATAGCTCACCCTTCCTGAGCCATTCGTATGATTGTTCTTTGTTTATTTGTGGGTTCTGTATTATGTTGTTGTTCTTCCCATGGAGTTCTTTTTGTGTCCATTTTTCTTTGTTCTCTGCGAGTGTGAGTGGTCATGTTTGATCTTTGTTTTGTAGTGCTAGGTTGAGTGGGGTGTGGTTTTTATCTGCTTTTACTATGGCTTTATGAATGGGGTCATTTTTGGTGTGGAATAATTCTCTGAGTGATTTTATCTGTTTTGCATGAATTCTGTTAATGTCCAGCAGACCTCTTCCTCCTTCTTTACTGCTGATTGTTCTTTCAATGCATGAGTTGGGATGGAGCATGCAGTGTTTTGTGAGTTCGGTGCGATTGAGTCTGTTTATTCCTTCAAATCAGTGTGACCAGTGTATGATTCCGAATGAGTACGTGAGGATGGGTATTGCATGGGTGTTGATGGCTTTGAAAATGTTTTTCGAGTTGAGTTTAGATTTTAGGATTTGTGATAGGCGGGTTTTATACAGCATTCTTAGTTGAGTTTTTACTGTGAAGTTATTGATTTTTGTGTTTTTTTGGAATCCTAAGTATTTGTATGTTTCATTTTCTTCCATGTTATCTAATATTTCATTATTTAGTGTTTCTGCTGTTTCTTCTTCTTTCCATTTTCCTCTTTCTATGTGTAGCATTTTGCATGTTCCTATCCCAAATTCCATTTTAATGTCTGTTGTCAGTTCTTCAGTGATTCGCAGGAGGCCTTTTATCTGTGTCAAAGTTGAAGCATAGATTTTGATGTCATCCATTTACAGGAGGTGATTGATTCTGTGCTTTGCTTGTTTTGGGTGTTTTATGTCGATGCCATAGATGGTGTCATTGTGGGTGTTGGATAGTGGATTGAGACACAGGAAAAACCATAGGGCGCTGAATGAGTCACCTTGGAATATGCCATATATATATATTCTGTCTGTATATGGTCCTTGTCTGTTGTTAGGCGTATTGTCGTTCTCCATGTCTCCATGATTCTTGTCAGAAAGATGATGATGATGATTTAGACACCTTTCTCAGAAAAAGACTCAAGGCATCTTACAGCAGGGATTAAAACATGAAATTAATTTTAAAAAAATCTAAAACAATTAATAATAAAAACTAAGATCTGATAAAATAACTGAATTAAGAAGTCCATCATATGCTGTCAAATGCCTGTGAGTAGAGGAAAGTCTTAATCTGTTGCCAAAAATATGACAATGTTGGTGCTAGGCAGGCCTCATGGAAGTTGACATTCCATAATCGGGGGGCCACCACTGAGAAGGCTCTCTCCCTTGTTGCTGCCTCCCAAACTTCCCTTGGAGGACGACCTCTGCTGTTGATCAAAGTTTTTGGAGAGATGCTCCACCAGGTATTATGTTCCCAAGCCTTGTAAGGCTTTATAGGTTAAGGGCGCAATCCTATGCATATTAGACAGAAACAAGTCCTATAACTCCCAGTATGTCCCTCAACATGTATAGAATTGTGCCCTAAGAGGTTAAAATCAACACTATTGCCCTTTTATCCTGCCCTCCTGTAAAGAGCTTGAGTCAGCATGAATGAGGTTTTCCCATGTTGTTGTCACAACAGCCCTGTGAGGCAGGTTGAGCTGAAAGAGAACGATGGACCGAGGTTCACCCAGCAAAGTGTACTGTTCACTGGGGATTCAAAGGCAGGGCTTTGTGTAGCCTCCTCCCTTGATGTGGAGCCCTGCGCCATCAGAGTTCCACATCATCAGAGGCCACGTAGAGCATGCTCCTTTCGTGAATATGCGGCTCCCCAATGTATGGATAGTGGGGGAAGGGGATGTGATGGCATAGTTGGAGCATCCCTTTCTCTACTTCACACTGACCCTTGCCATTCCCAAAATCTCATGTGCATCTGTCAAAGAAAGCTCATATACAGCATTCAAAGGATGGACTTTTGAAATTACAACATTGAGATGTATACATTTGGGGCGCAATCCAATGAGAATGTATGTCTGGATGGCTGCCGTTTAGATTTCTCATCTCAGGCATCAACATTTCTTGAGTTGGTCCTGGTCACATTTCCCCTCCTATCTTCTGCTTTCAGCTATCCTAGCCTTGGGAGTTTATTCTTGGTTCAGAGGATCTCTAGATTTCCAGCTGAATTTTCCATTATATACATCTCTTGACTAACCACGTTCCACCTTCAATGTAGTCATCTTTGAGGCTGTGTAGCTGCTCTGGAAGACATCTCCTCCCCCAGAAGCTAGTTATTGAGTTGGGCTCTTGTTAAGCTCTCAAATGTCTCTATGGGGATTGTCTAGCAGAACGTACAGGAGGACAGGCCCTTTAAATTTGGACTGAAATTCTCTCTCTCTCTTCCCTCCATCTCATTTTTCTCCCTCCCTCCCTCCCTCTCCTCCCCTCCCCTTCCATTTCTTCCTTTTTCTTCTCAGGATGAGTTGGAAGGAAAATTGTGAAGGCCTTCAAATGTCTGTCTGGTTGAAAGGATGTGTCCTGTGATAGAGAAAGCGAGAAAATAAGGGAAAAGCAGTGTGTGGAAATGCTTTCAACACTAATGTGGAGTCCCCTTGGACCGTTGCCTTCCTGGAGCTAAACAGTGCTCCAAGAATACATTTATTTAAAGCTCTGGGCTGGCCCTTACAGCAAGAAGAGGGATTGTAACTCGGACACTGAGAACCAAACCTTGTGGCATAAAAATATTTCTTCAGACTATGTGATTGAGATGCCATGTATTACAACCCTTGTGACTGCGTGAGTGCTGGGATCTGTGAGGCTTGCAATTTTCAAACTGCAGTCCCTCAAAAACTTATCATGGCTTCCTCAATTTGAAGATCGGTTTGGCAGACAACCTTGGAAGACAACTTAACTTGTTCAATGTTACCAACCTCCCTCTGCAATCTATAGCTTCAAGGGAGGGTGTTGTAGTATGCTTCCAGTTCAAACAAGGGCAATAGCGAGGCCCAACAGATCGGGCCAACACCTTGTGCGAACTGAATGTGCGTTCTGTAAAACATTCCCTGGAAACCCCAGCAGCATGCTGGGGTGCCATGGTTCCTCATTGGGCAAGTCAGCACAGAAAGTGTTCCCTGAAGATAGAAAGTTTGAAAACCATTACTTCAATGACAGCTGATGGGCTGGATTGATGGGGTGCATGTTGAAAAAGACCTCTGAAAGAAGGTTCTAGTGTTTACCTGGATCAGACTGGGAGCCTTACACAAATCATGTAGTATGTAGCTGAGGGTTAGGTTTTTCTTTACTGTAGTCCAGGGGTGGGCAGAAGATAGATCTCCAGATATTTTGGACCAACTCCCAGAAGCCCCTGTCAACATGACCAGTGTTCAAGAATCCTGGGAATTGAAGTCCAAAACATCTGGAAATCTACTTTCTGCCGACACCCGCTCTAGTAAGAGCACAAGCAGCCCTGATTCGGATTGGGACCACTGCACACTGGGAGGAGAGGATTTAAACTCCCCCCAACTATTTTCTTCCATGGGGGCAGAGGAAGAGGTCCCTAACATCTGTAGGGCACCGGAGTGGAGATGGCTGGGCCCTCCCAATGTGGCTTTCAAACTTTCTACCTTAAGTGAATCCTTTCACCATTGACTCCTCTGTTGAGGGGAAACCCTGCACATCTCCGACAGTGCCCCAGTATGGCCAGACCTATTGGACCTCATGGTTGCCTCCCTTGCATTGAGAACATGACATAGCAGTCAGATGTTCTTCAACCTGGTGCCCACAAGTTGTGGTGGACTACAGGTCCCATCATCTCCAGTCTGCATGGGGCACTGTGCCATGCGTGGCTGCACATTGCAGGGGAAGATTGGTGAATGGTGAAGCTAGCTGTTCTTTGGGAAAACCCATCCACCAGGAGCAGTGTATGCATTGAAGAATTCCCAATAAGCATCCAAGGATATTAGATGGAACAATGGCCTGACTCAGTAGACGGCAGTTATCTATGGTTTCTTGTCAGGGAAGATTCTTAGAATGGTAGTGGCTGGGAGGAAAACGTTTCGTGGATTATAGCAGGTATAGCTGCCAAGTAGCAGCAAGTATATCAGCGAAGATGTGAGATTTGGGGTTCTGAGCCTCACATGTAGAGCGTATTGTCTGTGTGAACTGACCCAGTGTCTATGACCTGACATATTGGTGTCTGAAAAAGAAAGCCCTAACAGCTCCTGACTTGAACACACATTACTCAATATGGGGCACATTACACCACTGAAATCTCCCATTGAAATGGACCTGAGGGATGCGAGAGACTGGATTGTTTGTACCTCACATTTAGTAGGTATGTTAAGAGAGCAGCAGGGGTGCCATTTGAATTTTCTCTCCTCTGGTACTGGTTCAGGCTTGGGAATTCACTCAAGATACTGCCAGCAGTTCTAACCTGAATATTGCCTTTCCCTTGAGCAATCAATTCTCATCTTCAGCAGATCAGTAAACCTCCAAGGCTGTGCAATTCTTTTTATTAAGTCTTTTAACCCCCAGAAGCAATACATAATTGTGTTATCCTGGAGAAATTGCTATTCTTTCTCTTCCAACCAATAGGCAAAACTAAATGAATTTTATTTGGTTTATACAGTGGTTCCAGGTGTAAGTGTGCAGTTTTCTCTTGTGTCTCTCTACAATTATTGCCCAGGAACAACAGAGTCTCAATTTTTTTTAAAGCCCCACTGATTTTAATGGAAGTGCCATTGATAACTATATCACCCTGGCTAGTGGTATATGCTTAACAGAAACATGCACCAAAGTTAGCACAACCTGTTTTGAGCAGGTGCTCAGAGCGCAATAAAATTGTAAAACGGTCAGGGATTGGGAGAGTTGTAGTCCAAAACATCTGGAGGGCACCAGGTTGCCTACCCCCATTATAGAGCCAGGAATGCATGATCTTCCCGCTATAGAACAGAAAAATATTGTCTGAATGGCACATGCAAATAGCATACTTTGTGTGCTAGAGATCTCTTCCATTTGGGCAGAACCCTCCACCTGAAGAGGTTCCTAAACCATTAAAGGCCAGGGTGGCTAGGTGGATTTCCTTGTGACAGGGGAAGACATCAAATGGCATCAAGGAGCCAATAGATTCCCATATGGCCCCCTCCAGAACATGGTGCCCTCCAGATGAATTTGTCCCATTCCCAAATGGGGTATTACGGATTTGGAACTGGTAAAGCAGGGGACTCGGCATAACCATTTGTGGACTAGAGTCCACATTTATTAGCTACATATTGAAAATGGTGGAAGTGTACAGAAATGCCTGTAAAGGCAGGCAAACCGCTGCCCTTATGGCATCCCATTGGCCATGCTGATTGGAAGCAGATGGGTGTTGCTGTAATCCTGAAAGCTACAAATGGCTGCAGCCTCACTGAAGGTAATGGGACACTGAAGGTAATAGTCCACAATGTGCACATGACTAGCCAAAATAAAGATCCATTCGGCTGGCTAGGATGTTTGTGACAATGGCTTGTGGGGCATTGTGGACATTTTACCAAATAAGATGCAACAAGGGCAATATTTTAATGTCCCAATTCAATGTAGACCCATTGAAATGAATTGAAGAAATCAAGTTGTGTGACTTAAGTTTCAGTAAAGTCTAGCAAATTTACTGCAGAGAATTAGGTGTCAAGGCTACAACCTCTTGCCTGCTATCTAATGCTCTTCTGTGCTGGGGATTTTTTAGAAGGCAAAATTCAGTGCAAGTCTCCACCTACAGTCTGAAGTGTTTAAGAAAGGCACAATCCACCCCCAAGGTTAAGCCCTACCCCAAGTCCCATGTTTTTGAATGTTTAACTTTGTTTCATGTCACGCACAAGACACTGAAAGTAATTTCACTGTGGCATCACTTTATTTTGCATTTTGCAACAATACTGACAAGATTAAAAGTAGGCTGCAGAACTGAAGCAACAGTTCTTTGTGATCTCAAAATGCAAGTTCAAGGCGGTATCTTCATGTTTAATTTATACATTGCATAGCACCAACAGCTCTTGTCATGTAAGAGAATTGGGGGGGGGGGGAGTTTGAAGCACCTGTGTGGCAGCACGTAGATCTTGAGGAATTTGAAGATTAGGCAGAGATAGCATAGATTATTTCAGGCTATGGGACAGGAAGGTAAGAGAGTGGCAAGCGTATAAGAGGGAATCAGGTGGGATAAAGGCATTCAGAAAGGTGAGAAAGAGAGCTGCCCCGGAACAAGAACAATGATTAATAAGCCAAAACCAGACATTTAGGACTTCTATGAACAAACAGACTAGCTCTACTTTCTACTAAAATAAAAGATGCTGAAGGTTTACAAAAACACTTGGGTTGAATCACTTAGTCAAACTTAATAGACCCATTGAAATCAATGCGACTTCCAGGTAGACATAAGATAGAGGATTGTGACAAGTCCTGAGCAAGCTTTTACCAGAGTAGATTTTATGTTTTTATTTTATGGAGTAGATTTGCAACTCTCGCAGGTAGTGTCAAGACAACAACTTTTTTTTTTTTAACTTGAGTAAGATTTGAAAAAGTTATTAGAATTCAGTGTTTGAGGATTGAAAAGCCCACACCGTAATAATCTTCAAATGCAATTGTAACCTATTTAAAAGCTAGAAACATTTGAAAAAAATGCCCTGGTTGAGGATCCTGGCTGGAAGCTACCCAAACAATGTAGCACTTTCCCAGGTGCCATAAGAGGAGAGTGCTAATGTTTGAGCAGCATCTAGCCAGTCAGTCTGGCTCCTTGAGGAAGAGTTCATGGGCCGCCCTAGAAGCGACTTCATCACGGAGCACTTAGGAGCAAATGACACAGAAGCGCTCTTGTGGTGAAGTCACCTCCAGGAGGAACAGGCATCTCCTGCAGCGTTAACAAGAAGGCAAATAGGTGTATAGAAGATTCCAGGCGTAGAGTGAGCCTGAGCCAGAACCTCACCCAAACAATGAAGCACTTTCCCGGTTAGGCACAGAAAGTGCCAATGTCTGGGCAAAGTTAAGTCAGGGTGGAAGGTTGAAGAACCACACTGCAGAATTCAAGGCTTGGGGAACAAAAGGTTACATTTGCTCTGCAAAAGCACCATGCCTTGCTACATGCACAAGATCAAAGATCATCCAGGCCTGTTCCAAGTGGAGGTTCAGATTCGTTGACTGGCTTTCATTTCCGCATGGGACAGGATTTGCCTTGTTTGTTATTATCCTGGGAAAGAAAACACACCACATTAGAAACACAACGTGGTACCCAGATAGGGAGTAGATAAAATCATCCCCCCCATTTAAATTCAAAAATCAAAACATGCAAGGCTATGACCAGATTGGAATAAGGAGGTTCTGTCACAGCACCCCCCCCCCCCCCCCCGGTTTAGCAAGACCCATCAAAGCTAGTTCCTGCCATTTTAAAAATTGGTGGAGACTCTACCAGTAAATCCTCTTGGCCTCGTAGCTCAGCCAAGCCTGAACACCACGCAAACAATATAGCACTTAATTGAATCCATTATAACAAGAAAGTGCCACTGTCTGCGTGGGGTTCAGGAAGCCTTTTTCAACTCCATCAGGGTTTCCAGACCTGTGAATGTAAAGTTTGTATTTACCTCCTTTAAAAAAAAAAGGTGAAACCTTTTAATGTTCTCCAAATTGGGAAGGGAGGGAATGTTGTGGTTAAAAGGAACTCGGATCTAATCTACTGAATGGTGCACAAAAGGTGCAATCCTGTGTGTTCAGACATAAAAAGTCCCTGCATTCCCCAACTAGCACAACTCGGAAGAAAGTATGGTGTGTTGGCGCTGCGTGTTTTACTTGGAACTCAAGCTCCATTGCATTCAATGGGACTCGCTCCCAAGCAAGTGCGCATTCGATCATGCCCTTACAAACTCAGAAGCGAAGTCCATCAATTTCAATGCAACGTACAATGCAGTGTTGAGCTATGGAGGAGCCCTACCGGCTACTTGTAACTTGCGATCGCGGGCAAGGAGCCGATCTGGGGTCGAGCACAGAGCTCACCCGGTAAGGCAACCGTGATGAGCCGATGGCAGGGTGGGGGAAAGACAACAGCCCCCACGTTATTACCAAAAGCCCTCCAGAGAATCGTAACTACCACTGGCAGAAAAAGATCGCCGCAGTGATGCGAAGTTAAAAACAAAATCACACCGCGTTCGATGAGAGACGGATCTTATCAAACGCACGGGAGACGGAGAAGTTGCGCAAGGCCGCCGCCACCTCCCTTTTCCACCGCTAGAGGCGCTAAAGAAACCTCCACCGGTTCCCGCAGCGCACCTAGCGGTTGTAGCGTGAATGGATTTCGGACCGCCCAGCGTACCTGGCCAGGCGATGAAGCGCTTTAAGGGATTTAGATAGAGCTCTTTTTGCACCAGAAGTGTGTGTGTGTGTGTGTGTGTGGGAGGGGGGGGGGGTGCGTGGGTAGGAAGGAGAGAAAGGAAGACCTCCGATCGGGAGTTTCGGCTGGGGCACCTCCCGGCTCCCCTTCCCGCACTGGAGACGGAACCTGACCAAGACGTTGCCAATACAAGGAAGCACTTTCTCAAGGTTTCAAAATCACAAGGGAGTGCCATCGTATTGGTGGCGTCGAGGCAGCGGAAAAGCCTTCTTGGACGGATCCACCCTCGTGGTCACAAGATCCCCCCTCCCAGCGTCTGATGCCACACAAATCCTTAGAGCTCCCCACCTGCAGACTCACTTGGGATGCCAGACCACCCAAAAAAAGACCCCTACCACACACAACGCTCTTGAGTTATCCACGTGGGAGCGAACCTTCCTCCACCCGTCCAAAAGACCCCCCCAGACCTCCTCCCATCCTACAAACCCTTCAAAGCTGATCTTTGACTATGGCAGCCACGTGGTCTCCCGACCCTGGTGAGGACAGGGCGCTTTCATAGCTGCATCCACGACCGACACATCTCCCAGGCGATCTCCAAAACTAGCCCATTTCCCTGCACCCTCTTTCGGACACGCATCCTTTGTGGAGGCGACGTTGGGTGTAGCGGGGCTTTTGCTGTCGGGGAACTTCCAAAATTGCAACCACACGCAGCAAAATCCCCTCCCCCCACCCCAGTACACCCCATCAGCTCTCAAGTCCTATGAATGAAGTCTTGAGGAAGGGTCATCGGTATGAAAGACACTCCCGTTAAAAAGACAAAAAACCCAACCCACCACCTCTCGAGGGTACCAATTTCCGCTTCCACGCTCCCGCCAGGTCCCATAAATACTTTTGGAAGGTCAAGAGATTAGGCAACCTGGAAGGTCTCACGTGCCTTGAGAGATAAAAAATCCAAAAATAAATAAATATCCCCCTCATCTCCGTTCGACCGCTCCTACAACCCCGCAAGGCAACTCCAGGACACTGCAAGAATGCTAAGAATTTAAACCTCCCGGGCCGATCAAGGGGTCTCCACGTGGTCCTCCCAAAATCCAATCCATCCTCTTCCATTGGAAGAGCCTTGCCAAGCCATCGCCCACCCAGCTCCTGCAACCGCCCCTTTCCTCCCAAGCGAGCCCGCCATACTTACCAGACCCTGATGGTCTCTCTCTCTCTCCCTTGCGCGTCTCCTGGGATCCAGAGATATGCTCTCCTACCGCGGGTCGTCCTTTATAAAGCTTGGGGCTTCTGAGGTGCCATTGGCTCACCACTTCCCTCCATTGGCTTTCTTCCTCCAATCAAGTTCAAGAGCTGGGGCCCCTTCCCCTCCCACATTTCGCCCCCCTCCCCTCCCCTGACCAAGCCCTTGCCTGATGAGTGGATCAAGAGACGGGTGGGGCCAGGAGGTGAAACAATCAAGGGGTTGATGAGGGAAGATGGCTCAATCCATGGCTGGAGACAATGGGCCAAACCATCCCCCCCTCCCCATCCTGGAAGGTGGGTGAAAGAGGACAGCCTTAGGTATGCAGTTGCTGTCCCATCCCATACCAATGGGCCAGGCTTTCTTGAGCCCCGGAGGGCAAGGAATCTCTTTGTTTTACAGAAGTTTAGGTGATCAGGCCAAATCCAATTATTTTGGATCAGCAGATAATGTCAGACAAAGTATGGGGAGGTATGTGTGTTGTTGTTGTCGCAACTGAAAGAAAACTGCTATGAGATATTCAAACTGGAGGGCTCATCCATGTTCCTTTTTTTCTTTTTTGGGGACCTGCCGCTCTTAATTCATTTAAATTTTCCACGTGAGAAGCAAATGCCAACGCAACATTGTTAGTCTTTAAGGTACCACAACAGAATAACATAGATGCTTTCCTAGAAGTCAGTTCTAGTACAGAATCCATGGATCTTCCTCTTCCTCCCTCTCTTTATAAATAGAAACACGCACACACTCACTCAACAAGATGCTGAGCAGATCCAGTTTTGTTGACTAAGTTAGAAGGCTTTCAGAATGCACAAAACCCTTCTTCCGTCAGGACATGGTGAGATCTTTTCATGAATTCGTCACTGGCCCAACAAAATCTCCTGAACCACAATTAACTGGACAATAATTTTCAAGGATGACTTCAAAGGGGTTAGGAAGGAATGGCGGGGCACTTCTTCCCAATTTCCCACTCCTATCCCATTTCCTCCTGCCTTTGTATTTAATATGTATAACAAAACTCCTTGCTCCCTCCCGCTGCTTTTTCTGGAGCCACTCCTGACTGTTCTTACAAAGAAGGCCTTGAGCCGATGCCCAGTTACATTGAAGTTAGCCCCACTGAATGAGGTGGGACAACCTCCACCTGAAGGCTGCTGCTTGTTGCTTGTTTCTACTGAAAATCTTGCTCAGGGGTTTCTTGAGAAGGGATGTTGCATTGGTGAGATTCCTGGGCTCTGGCCATGCCTTAAATTTTATGGACTTGCTTGTTTTCTATTGTGCAAAATGATAGGACATTTGAGAGGTTTCCGTTTCTATCTGCTCGATGAGCCTCTCAAGGTCTGGCCTATGATACTGGGGATGATGGGATTTGCAGTCCAGCCCACCTGAGGGTCTCTGCCTGCTAATAATTTATTTATATATTTATTTTTAAAGTGACTTTTTTTTTTTTGGCTAAGGATGTGCTTGGCATCATGTCTAGTTTGGCCCACATTTCCTTGAAAGCAATAGTATCATTGTGTCAATGGGAGCCACATCACAACAATCATGAGCTGGACAGAGGCCAGTGGGGCTTGCTTCTCAGTAAACCTGTAAAGATCAGGTTGAACATCACAAAAACAAACAAACAAAATAAAAACAAAACAAAAAAACAGCCCCACAAAATCAAAAACCTGCCCTGCTGTAAACGACATTCATTTTGACATTTTGAAAACCAGGGAGAATTGGTCACTCTGTTTTCAATTAACTGAAACGTTTTCAGTATGACTCAAAAACAACACACTACATTATTATAAGGTCATGATTTATTATTGTTATTCTTATTATTACAGAATTAATCACTAGCTTGATCCTATGCCAGTTTACTTAGAAGTAAGTCCTTCTGAATCCAATGGGACTTACTCCCAAAAAGGCTGACATAGGATTGCAGAGTTTGGGTTCAGCAATATTGGGCTGCCTTGGAACTCATGCAGGCAGTGATTCAACTGAAATGTTATGTATACAGAGAAGCTGCTGGAAAATAAATACATTAATTTTCTCTTTGGTTTTCCCCTAGATTTCCAGGAGTCCCACACCATATCAGGGGGGAAATACCCTCAGGGCATGATCCAGCCACAGCTGCACACAGTCAATGGATCCCAAAACCATCCTCAGTTTTGTTGGCCATTGGGTAACAACATGTTCCATGGCTCCCCCCCCCCTCCACGTTTTTGTACCTTGGATAGACAACATTATCAGGATTTATAAAATTATGGCATATGTTTTGTCTGTTTTCACATTTTCTTTCATATAGCTGGCAGTTTTACACTGTGACCCTATGCACACTTACCTGGGAGTAACTCCTGTTGAACTTGATGGGGCTTACTCCTGAGTGCACATAGATAGGCTTGCACTGTTTGTTCTGTCCAGGAAAGATCCAGGAATCATATGCTACATTTCTGCAGCCATTTAGCGCATTTGCAGTGGTCAATATTGCCATATAGTAAAGGTTGTATTGATTGTTTTGAATTAATAAAACAAATCATTAGATGCCAAACAGTGGCATTGGACAAAGGGATGGAAAATGCTATCATTAAAAAAATGCACTCCTGCTGATGGCTTCCTCTTGTGTGCACATGGCTCAATAGATGTTGAGTCAGGGCAAGAGTAGGCATGGTTCAGGATCTGCCAAGAACCCACCGCCCAGCTGGGGCCCACTGGCAAGGGCCACCTGGTGTTGCTCCTCCTCTTATTTCTTGTTACATTTGTGTCCCATTTTCCCCCTCTTGCAAGGAACCCAAGGCACCTTATCTTCCTCCTCACTATTTTATCCTCACAACAACCCTGTGAGGTAGATTGGGCTGAGAATCTGTGATTGACCCAAAGTCACCTAGTCAGCTTCATGGCCGAGTGGGGACTAGAACCCAGCTCTCCCAAGTCCCAGCCCAACACTCTAACCACTACACCACACTGGCTCGCTTTACTTTTGCAATCTGCTTGTAGACTATGGTGGTGGTGAGGAGGAGCAGCAGATGGCCCGGCCTACTAGCTCTCTGGGTCTCTGCCTGCCAAGCAAGCAAGGAAGGGGTAGCAAGGGTGGGAAGGAGGAGGAGGAGGAGGAGGAGGAGGGAGAGCAGCCAATGACATTGGTGGTGAGAAAGCAAAGTCCCCGAGGGAGGGGGCTCCTTGAGGGTTTCCAAAACCCGAAACAAACTCAAGGGGTGGACTGACCAACAGCCTCTGCAGCCTCCTCCTCTCTTCCTGTGTGAACTCATCAGCCACCATCTTGCTTTCTCATGTGCACAACGTGGCCGACAGGATGGATGTGGGGGGTGGCACAGTGCAGCAGCTGTAGCCGCCTCAGATGACAATTCTGGGGCATTTCTGTGACGCTGCAACAACCCAGGTGGCTGCAGCTGAAGCCACCTCCTCCTCGTCTTTCACTGCCTTGGTGGGTGGCTGACATGCTCCTGCTGCCGCCGCCGCCGCCGCCACCTTCTCGCTTCCTTGAGCGGAGGGTGGGATCAGTCTTTGGCTTGCCGAGAGCCGCAGGCCCAGCCTTACCTGGACCTTGGCTGGACTCGGAAGTTGAAAGAAAGCATCAGGGCAGTTGCAGGTGGCCCACCTTTGTCGCCGGCTCTGCCGTTGGGCGTGTGCTAAATGGTCCTTCTCCGGCGCGGGCCTTCACCATGCTGAGCTTGTTTTATTGCAAAAGCCACAAAGGGTCTTGCGGCACCTGAAAGAGGAACAAATTTATCTTGGCATAAACCGCTGTGGACCCTGTCCACTTCAGCTGTTTCTGGCATCAAATCAGTTGGAGAACATGCGGACATGATTGCTTAGTATCTTCGTCACCCCAATAAGCATCAGCCATGAGGGTCCTTAGTAAGTGAGACCAAAAGAAATAAAAAATTTAAAAACACCACCACCACCACACACACAAAAAAAGAGCCTTGTTTGCATCTTAAAGAGTAACATTTTTTTTCAAATTAAAAACAACGGAAACTTTTATGGACACTGAAAGCTTATGCCAGTATATGTGTTTGTCTTTAAGGTGCCATAAGCCTCTTCATCGCTTTTGTTGCCACAGACTAACAGGGCTACCTCTTTGGAGTTTATTTCATTTTTATTCTCCAAGAAGTTCAGTGCACCATATATGTTTTGCAGCACCTCCACCGTCCCCCTATTTTATCATCACAACATCCCTGTGAGGTAAATTAGGCTGAGAGAGAGAGAGAGAGAGACTGCCCTGAAGTCACTCAATGCGCTTCATGGCTGAGTGGGGATGTGAACCCAGACTCGCCCCCCCCCCCCGGTTTAAACATGCCTAGGATTGCACTCTAAAATTCTAAGTGCCATTATTGTTGATCTCCCTAGTAGAGTACTGTTGAGTTACTGCTGATACTATGTCTGGAAGTGAGACTGCCATCAGCAGATTTAGTTGCTGCTCAGGGATCCCGTAGTCCCTGCGTATCTATTGGGAACGAGCATTAGAATGGCAATAGGTTTAGAATGAACTTCTGTTCCCCAACCCTGGAATACTTGGGCAGAGTGACGTCTTCATATCCTTTATACATTGCACAGGTATGGAATAACTACGCCTTTTCTCTTCATCTTGTTCGTTCAGTTTAATTCAATTGACTATTTGGTTTCATTCGTTCCCCAGTTCCTCCCAAAAGCTCAAGGGAGCTTGTGAAACCATTAGGCTGTGATCATGTACCCATTTGCCTGGGAGTAAATCCCAGTGGACTCAACTGGACTTAATCCTGCATAGATGTGATATATATTCCGTTTTGGTTAGGTAAAATTCTACAGAGCAGGAAATAAAGAGGAATTAGCAGAGAATCTGCTTGTATTTGCAAAAAATTTTTAGTTGTGGCTGTATGGAAATCTATGGGATTATGCCCCCACTCCAATCCTGGACAGAAAAATGGTTAAGTAAATTATAGGTACAGCCAAACTGGCAAGGGCCAGCATTCACATGTTATACCTACAAAATAAAAACAAGTCTATTCAATTCAGAGCTCATTTGAGTGTTGTTGTTACTGGGAATCACAGACGTAATTTAAGAATTTTTTAGTCTTATTTGTGATGCATTATATTCATTATGAACTTTCAATTGGAAATATGGGGCACAACCCAGACACAGTGAAATACTTTTAGGCTGCAATCAACCTACTTACCTGTGAGTAAACTCTATTAAAACTCATGGGGCTTACTTCAGGGTATAGGATTGTGTTGCATAGCATTCGCCACAAATCTGTCCGGAATCAACCCTGTGGAAATGCTGTACTTTGGATGGATCATACCCCTTGTTGGTCTTGTAAGCCTTATTACTAAAAATATTAACAATTATTAAATCTATGCATGCACAGAGATGTACACATATTCTCCCCGCCGACCCCAGTTCCATTAAATCCAGTTCCATTAAATAATGATGAAACAAGATCTGTTTACTGGTGACAAATCAGGGTGAAACAAGGGATAATAATGAAAGGCGATGGGAAACTTGTCCCAGAAGTGAAGTGGGTGAAAGTTATCATGGAAAAGAATGCTTTAGGGGGAAATTGACAAGTTTTTCTTTCTTTCTTTGTGCTTTTGGAGAAATTGACCAGGTTTTGCATTTTGATGGTTGATGACTGCTAGAAGCAAGGGATGGGATGGGGGGGTGTGTGTATGGAGGCCAGATTTGATCCTTCTGCATATCAATGGTTCTTGGGAAGAATCCTGGGAGGATGGAAGAGGCAGGAAATCTGTGGCCCCTAGGGGGTTGGGGTGGAGTGGGGGAACTCTCTGCATTTGAATGAAAGTTGAATAGACAGAGGGGCTTTGTGATGGGAAGATTAAGTGCCTTGCCACCAACTAGCGCAACACCCCCATCTCTCTTCTCTGCTCCCATCATAAGCATCTTCCTGGCCTTGTTTCAGAAGCCTGGAGCCAAGGTTGACTTGCAAAGGCACTTTATAATCAACCTTCAATTAGCAGGCGAATGAACCTAAGGCAAAACAAAGGAGGAAAATAAGACTTTGGAGAAGGGGAACTACTGTGCTTTCTAGAAGGGACCTGATATGTCCTGCACACGCTCTTCCTACACAACAGGCCAACACACCCTGCGACTTACCCAACTGGCCCACCCCCAACCTGGTCCCTGCCAGATATTTTAGACTACAGATCCCATCAGCCCCACTCAGCATGGCCAACAGTCAGGGATGATGGCGAATGCAATCCAAAACATTTGGAAAGCACTCGGCTGGTGGAGGCTGCACTAAACCATGCCTGGCGGCCCACCAGGGCTTGTACATGCCTCTTGTTTTCAATGCCTGCTTTGGAGCTGGCAGGCCACCGTACCTAGGTTAGTGGGTTGCCATTGGAGATGACCTATGTACAGGTGTACACCCCACCCCCAACACTGGGTATTGGAGAAGCTGTTTCAGCACATCCACCCCACCCCCATCAATACAGCAGGAGGGGGGCATCTCAGATTTATGAAAGGCTGTGCCAAGTCAGGATATTCCCCATCATGTTTTAATGGTTGGCCACCATGGGAACAGAATGCTGGCCTAGATAAGCCTTTGACATGATCCAGGAGAACGGCTTTATAGTCTCTTAGATTTGGAAGCAACTCTCTTTTTGGTAGGTTCCCGTATTTGGCGCATTGGAATGGAAAGTGTATCTTTCAAATCGGAATCGCTCACAAGATCACCCATCCCCTGTTCCCTCAGTGGTGGGATTGTCTTTATGTTGTACTCTCACACTCTGTGATTGTTCAAGTTGCTGGACATTTGTTGAATTGATGAAATCCATTTACGATTTGATTTATGAACTGAATTCCTGTTAGGGTTTTGCGTTGGACTAGATCTCGGTTCTAGTAACTACTTGTCTATGAAGCTCACTGGGTGACTTTGTGCCAGTCACTGACTCTCAACCTAACCTACCTCACAGGGTTGTTGCAAGAGGAAGAAATTGCGATAAAATATAGTAATAAAAAATTCTCAAGTAGCTACCCCTTCACTCCATGTTTCAGTTCAACCTTGTTTCCACCCCATTTCACCTGGGAGGATGAAGATCCACCATTCCTCCTTGCAATGGCCCATTACACAGCCAGGATCAACTCCTTCGTCCCACTTCTATGGTGTCACCTTGTCAAATACACTTCAAGGCAGTCAGTGTGGTGTAATGAATTGCAGAGGTGGACAACTTGTGGCCTTCCAGATGTTTTGGCCTACAACTCCCATCATCCCTCACCACTTGCTGGTTGGGGCTAATGGGATTCATAGTCCATCTGGAGGTCCACAAGTTGCCCATGCCTGGATTAGAGGGTAAGGCTGGGGGAGGGGCTTGAATCCAATGCTAGTCCTTCTTAGAATAGACTGTTTGAATGGAATTGGTTTGAAATTAGTAAACATTGGATACAACCCTAGGACTGGAGATTCCCAGGTTTGAATCCCCATGCAGCCATGAAGCTGACAGGGTGACCTTGGGCCAGTCACTATCTGTCTCAGCCTAACTTACTTTACAGGGTTGCTGTGAGGATAAAATAGGGGTGGGGTGAACCTTGCATGTTGCTTTGAGCTCCGTGGAGGAAAGACAGGATATTAATGTAATGAGCAACAGATAAAATAATTGGACATCTGGTCTCGATGCTAGGGCAACATAAGGCTCTAGGACTTCTTGCCTCAATCTGGTGCCCTTTGGAACTTTTGGAAAACAACTCCCTGAATTCCTGACATGTTGGCTGGGGCTGATGGGAATTGAGGTCCAAAACATTGGGAAGGCAGGAGATCAAGGAAGGCTTCCTTAGGCCTGAATCTGGTGCTCTGATGATTATTGGATGGCCCCTCAGTTGCCAACTTGGATGTATGGAGGACACATTGGCTGTAGCAACAGGATTCGCTCTTAGGGGCAAGGAATCAATGTGATGTGGGGTGCTCTGGTCCACCCCACCTTGCCCTCCAAGGCCACAATCCCATGCATGTTTAGACAGGGGGGAAAAAAGGTCCTCCAACTCCCAGTGCCTCTTATAGGCTATTTGGTTCAGCGTGGTTTTTCTCACCCAGGAATCCTATAGTCATATAATTAATTAATTAATTAAACTAATAAATAAAATTAACTAAAATGGAAATGAAAAATGAATAAAATTAAAACTAATTAAAATTAAGAACATATATGTATATGTAGGCAGAATATACACAATGTGCTGCCATTGATTCCACAATGCCTAGATAGATTTATCGTAGTCTAGACCCCCACCCCCACCCCTTAACCTTTGGTAGTCCTTATTGTGGAGGCTTGAATGGCTTGGGCAGGTTCCCTGGGGGTTTCCTGAGCATGGTGTTGATAGAACATGACTTAAGCTATTGGCCAAGGGTGGCACCTATGGCCCTCCAGGAGGATGACTCAATCTTTTATCAGCCCTTCCCCCTCTTTGTGCAAATGCTATCACAATCTCTGCAAAGGTGACTCAAATCCAATCATTCATACCTGCTGGGTGAATGGGTTGTTTTCTTCCTCACCCTGTGAAATGACTTCAGCCAATGCTAACAGAAGCACATGACTTCAAATTTAGCCATGCTCTCTCTAACCATGATGTATTGCCAACCAGGAGATTTTCTTGTTGTTGTTCAAAATAGATTTTTCTTTGGTTTTGCAACAGAGTTTTATTGCAGATTTGGTTTTTTTATTGTTTGTTTTGCAGTGGGTTCTAATCCATGAAAAGCTTAGGCCATAATAAAAACATTTCTTGTGTGTGTTGTGTGTGTGTGTGTGTGAAGAATGAATGCTCTCTAAATGATTTGGAGTCTGGGATTTTGAACATTTTAGAAATCTACATAGGAAAAAATGTAGGATATTACAACATGTCAAGTCTAGCCAGGATCAACTCAGGATCCATTCCTCAGGAAAATCTTGTGTACATGTCTGCGTGTGCTCATATTAATTTTCAAATGTTGGATCAGTGGGTGGAAAAGTACTTAGATTTGTAATGTGCAGACCCGGTGGTTTAAATAAACTATGATGGGTTGTTTTAATCCCTGGCATGGACTGGTTGGCATTTACCTAATTACCCACCCAGGCTTGTTTGAGGGGGACACAACCATCCAATAATCCATGGACTGGGTTTGATGGTGAAAATTGTCCCATTGATACAGAAATCCAAGAGATCATAACAATTGGCTACTAGTCCTGATAGCTATGTGACCACCATTATTTAGCCCCATGTAGACCAGTTGCTACAATAGGCCTATGTAGACCAGTTGCTGAGGAACATGGGTGGGAGGGTGCTGTTACACTCATGTCCTGCTTGTGGGCTTCCCATGGGCAGCTGCTTGTCCACTGTGTGAACAGAGTGCTGGACAAGATGGACGCTTGGTCTGATCCAGCAGGGCTCTTCTTATGTTCTTAGCCATTGATTGGCTCCAATGTGAAAGCAGATGACCTGTTGAATTGGTTTTGAGGTTCCCAGAAACATGGGCCCTGTTTGTGCCAGATCCCCCTTCAAATCAAGAGTAGCAATGGATGTTCCAAACAAGCACTTGGTGGCTCTGACAGCTTTGGAATCTCCCAGAAACCAACTTCTAAGCCTTACAGGAGTAGGCAACTTGTGACCTCTGAGATATTTTGATCTACAACTCCATTATCCCCCACCATTGGTGATGCTGGCTAGGGTTGTAGGGAGATGGAGGCTAAAACGTCAGGTGAACTTGATGTTGCTCACTCCTGTTTCAAAGGTAACAGCACGTTGCTCACTCCTGTTCTAAGGAAATGTACTCAAGGTGCAATCCTATGCAAGTTTGGACAGAAAAAAGGCCTACAACTCCCAGAATGCCCCAGCTAGCATGCTCGGAGACAGTCATCTTCTTAAGAATTGAGGAATGACCTAGGGATCCTGAGGCTGACACTAACTGTCCATTGCTGCCATCAAAAGTGAAACTGACCTGGTTCTGCTTTAGCTAGCAGAAATGATGACTCTGACCTTCTATGAATTAACAAGGGCAGAATGCATAACTTGGCTGACAGCCTCATGAATTAATTTAGCAGTATGATTTTTTTTAAAAAACACACCAATAATTTCAAGTTAAAATTGTTTTTTTTAAAATGATGAACCTGATGCTCAAGATAATCTAATTGGAGGAGGGACCCTGGTCCAAAGTCCAGGGCTATGCAACCCAGGACCCCTTCCCCAAAAGACCGCCAGAGAGTGGCAGGTGATGAGAGAATTCAGATAGCAGAAGCCAACTCCATTTTATTCCTGTAGTCATGAAGGTGCTATGATTTAAGTGAGTTTAAAATGCAAAACTGCACATGCTCAGAGGTGGTGTGTGTGTGTTCAAATCATGGTTGGCAAACCATTTTTGCTGCTGTTCTAACATATCAGAAATGCAGACAAAGTTGTAAAGTCTTGAATGCCAGTTTGGGGCAAAGAAGAGAAATGTTAGAGGTGTGCTTTACATCTGAAATTACCCACATGGCCTTCTAAAAAAGGGCCTCCATAAAGTCATAAAGTTATTCAGTCCAGGGTCTAAAATTACCTAGCTGCACCATTACCACTCCCATCAGCTCTACCCAGCCATGCTGGCTGGGGATACTGGGATTTGTAATCTAACACATCTGGAGGGTACCAGGTTGGGGAAGGCTGATGATATTTCCTCTTTAAAACAACAACAACAACAACAACAACAACAACAACAACAACAACAACCAGAAGTTAGTAGTGTTTAACAGACTGGAGGCAGGGGCAACTCTATAGTTTGGATGAGTGGGTTGATGGGCTGGGCACCACATAGCAAGCAGCTGCATTGGGTGTTGTGTGTTATCTTCAAGGGTTAACAGTGCAATCTTATACATGGCTGCTCAGACATAACTCCCTTGAATTCAATATGGCTTACTCCCAGGTAAGTGGATACAGGATTGCACCCTAAGTGTGCAATCCTGAATACATGTAATGGGCCTGTTCAGACAACACACTAAACCATGGTTAGGTTGCTAACCCTTTTGCAGCAAATGGTTAGTGAGTGTGCTTAAAGCGTGGTTATGTAGCCACCATGGTTAGGAATGGTTCACATGACATGCTAAGCCATAATATTTAGCTTAAATTGCTTAACCACTGTGGCTTAGTGTGTCGTCTGAACAGGATCACTACAGAATAAGTGCAAGTACTGAATATAATAGGGACTAGCAAACCGTGCACAGGATTGTCCTGTTTGTATGGTAACACAAACCATAGGTGTTAACCTTAACCAAAAACTGAACAATTGACTGCAAAGAAGTTAAGGAACAAATAGTAAATAACATTTAATACAATTTACAGAATATAAACGACACTTTTTATAAACATTCAACAAAAAATGGTATATTCAAACCAAACATGTACCCAAACTAAAATAACCAATAAAAAGTACTTACAGCAATTGCATGCTACCTCAATTTTCATAGACTGCTAATGTTAACAGTTGAAGTAGCATGCAATTGCAGTAAGTACTTTTTATTGGTTATTTTAGTTTGGGTACATGTTTGGTTGCATCCCTGTTTAAATAATTATTATATGTAAATATTTTATTCTATTCTGGGCTGCACCTTAGTTTTAATTCTGGGGACTGACTTCCATATATGCCTACACTTTGGGACTAATTTAGTCAGCCCCTACATTTTTAAATATAAAATTACTTCTTGTAAGCACTTAACAGCTCTGGTAGGTCTCCTTTATTTTTATATAATACCTTATTAGTGAACATTGTAATTCTTGCCCTAATATCCGAGGCACTTATTATTATTCCTTATGTATATTTTCAGAAAACTGACCACTGAGGAAGACTTTGTTGATATGCGTTTGGCCCATGTATTTGATGCCGTGATTAAGCACGGTTTTGAATGAATACACCATTTTTTGTTGAATGTTTATAGAAAGTGCTGTTTATATTCTGTAAATTGTATTAAATGTTATTTACTATTTGTTTCTTAACTTCTTTGCAATCAACTGATTGTATGGTAGCAGATACTGCAACAATTTTGCTTTTCGAGTACAAGAGGTGGGCAGAAAGTAGGTTGAAATCTATGGGTAGAGCTCTGAGAGACTGGCAGGACATCAGCGGAATTTTCTGTGTCCCCGTTGCTTGATAATCACAAGCAAAATGGCCAGGAAAAGAAAATTCTCTGCCATGGCTGGACGTGTGGTATTTGCTTAGCCTCAGTGATTTTCACCTGTAAAATATGGCAGGATCTATACTATTGCTCAGTAATGGTATTGAAGTGCACTGACAACTGTTGGGCCCCAGGACACATTCCATATACCTTTTTCAAACTGCTTTCATAGTGTTATATCCTGCTTTGATGGAGGTCTGGCCTATGAGTATGAATTGGTCTGTGGAAGCCAATAGCTGATGGCCACACTGGCTGGGGTGGGTGGGTGATAGGAGTTGTATTCCCACACATGTGGAGGGCAGCAGGTTTGGGATCGACCGAGGGCGGCCCTAGGATTCTAGTAAAAATGGAAGTTGATCTAGAAATTCTGAGGTCTGCCCACTCCTGGTTTAGAATATTGTTAATCCAAAGACCAAGTGCTGCTCTGCTTTTAAAGCAGAGCAGGATAGGACAGGGACAGCATAAAGTAGGCTGACCAGATAAAATCCAGGTCAGGGCTCATGTAACTTTAACAGTTGTAGAGCAAAGCCAGTGTCATTTGTATGCAATTAGTTCCTGGTGAAATTCCCTCTTCATCACAACAGTTAAAGGTGCAGGCACTATACTAGAGTGACCATATACAAAAGAAGGCAGGGCCCTTGCAACTTTAACAGTTGTGATGAAGAGGGAATTTCACCAGGAACTAATTGCATACAAATGACACTGGCTGAAATCCCTGTTGCTCTACAACTGTTAAAGTTACATGAGCCCTGACCTGGATTTTATCTGGTCACCCTAGCCACTATGATTGGTAGCTGTCTCCTTCATGAATGTCTCTAATCTCTAGAGCAGCCTACCCCAACCTGGAGCCCTCCAGATGTTTTAAACCACAACTCCCAGCATTCTTGGCACTGGCCATGCAAGCTGGGGCTGATGGGTATTGACATCCAAAACAAGTGGAGAGCAGCAGGTTGAGGAAGGCTGCTGTATAGGATGCGGGTGAAAACACTTTTCATTGCCCAAATGGGAACAAGATAGAAATAGGCTGTGAGCACACTAAGGACTGATAAGTAATGAGCTCATAGACTAAATGATGGGGATAGCGTGGATTTTATTCCTTAAATATTGAAAGATGAACTAAAATTTTCCCACTAGAGAATGGGAAACTATCTCAGCATGCAGCAATATTAAAGGAAATCAACTAGACACAGGTAAAGGAAGGCAGACAGATAGATGTTGGTCACTTTTAATAATCAATTATACTCTTCATTAATGACTGGGAAATCAAAATTTAAAGGTCAATTGATCTTATGCAACCTGTTCAATTTGTGACAGTAGGGGGAAAGTCAGCATGGGATGACTTGATGAGCAATTACAGGCTGCAATTTTTAATAGTGGAACAAGGGGGTAGGGCTGTGTGAAATGTTTCAGGGTGAGATCTTAAGGAGAGCCCTGCTGAATCAGACCAAGGGTCCATCTAAGTTCAGCATTCTGTTTGCACAGTGGCCAACCAGATGCCTGCGGGAAGCCCAGAAGTGGGATACAAGCACAGCCTCCCGCTCATGTTCTACAGCAACTGGCATACAGAGACCTACCGCCTGCTGAAATCCCAGCAAACGCTTGAGCCTTCAGCCATTGGGTTCCATAAATCCCCAGTAACCACTTTCTCACCTTTTAGGAAGTGGAACACATACATACTCCTTGTACAGCTTAATCCCAGGCGTGCTTACTCAAAAGGAAGACCCTCTGGGATCAGTGGGGCTTGCTCCCAAGGAGGTGTGGCTGGGATCGCAGCCCTAGAGTGGGGTCTGCTCAGAAACAAAGCCTCTGTCCTCTTCCTCCTTCAGAGAGAGGAACTGGCTGGCGGAGCAACCATTTACAGCAGGGCTGGGGGGAGGGTGGCTGGGTGGATGTTGTCTGTAGGCAAGGAGATATTTTCTTTCTCACATCCCTCAGCCTCCTCCATCTGATATGCAGGAATTTGGCCTTCAAGGCTGAAATTCATTTGCAAATTGAGGAAGGGTGGGAAGGGGGGAAGCAAACAGAGACAAAGGAATGAGCAATAAAAAGAGCTGAGAACTCTGTAATGTACTCAAAAGCTGAGCGACCTCTGGAACAGGTCTGCTGTGGGTTGCCCAGACCTGCTCTCTCACTCCACTTTTCAAAGTGGCGGTGGTTCTCAGAGGGCACCTTCTGTAAAGGGAAACCAAAGTCATAGCATTAGCATGGAAGGAAGCAGCAGCGCATGGGGTGGCACAAGCAAAAGATGTGGCAGCAAATGATTTACAGTCTCCTCTGTGTTTACTCTGAAATAAACATCCAAGAAAGTGTGTATGGGATTATAGCCTTAGTGTAAACCCGACCAACTGAACCCCGTGGAAGGAAGCTACAAATGGCAAGTTTTATGGTGACTCAATTCCAGCAGACCCGATTTCAAATGAAATGAATAAACATGGTGAACCGGTGCCTCCTTTCAGAGATAGCCAACCCAGATGTTTTGGACTACGACCAGCCCCAACCAGGGATTCTGGGAAGGGCAGTTCAAAACATCTGGAAGGCAACAGAAAGACCACAGGAAAACGAAACTGACAAAATCTGCTAAAGAACAAGAAATGAAAATAAGGAAGTACTGGAGCCTATGGCCCCTACCCCGAAGTACTTGTGGAGAATCCAATATATCCTACGATTTACATTAGTAGTACATCCATGATCTCAGTATATCTAACTATATGGCATGCCAATGTGATGTATTGGCCAACACGTTCGACAGGGGAGGCCTGGTTTTAAATTTCTGCTCACCTGTGAAGCTTCTTGGATGAACCTGAGCTAATTGCTATCTTTCCCCCTAACCTATCTCACAGGTTAGTTGTGTGGGGAAAAGTGGGAGAACCCCAAGAATGGTGTCCTCAGCACCTTAAAGGAAGACTGGAATACATGTACTGAACGCTGCGTAGCATTACCTAGATCAGTTTACCCCAACCCTGTACCTCCCATATGGTTGACAAGTCCTATAGTTCCCAGCCAGCTGAGGGATGATAGAGGTCAATACCTTCAGGGGTACCAGGTTTGGGAAGGCTGACTCTCAATAATCCTGGTCCAAAGGTTATTACTTTAAATTCTGTATGTTTTATTTTATTGTAAGTCTTCTTGAGTCTTTTTTGAGAATGGTGTCTATATAATAAGAATAATAAGAATACTAATAGACAGCAGGACTTGGCAAAGCCCGGCATGTCTGTCTAGAAAAACCACCATGAGTGAGAAAAGCGATGATGATGATGATGATGATGATAATAATAATAATAATAATAATAATTTCAGACAACGCAGTTGTACTACTGAAGCCAAGCAGATATGGCCCTTAAATTCCTTGGAGACTTTTGGAAACAGAAGTAACCTCTCTAGATATCCACTGTCACATTCTGGGCTATTTTCAACCTGGGCGTATAATGCCAGTTTGGCCAAATTTGGTGATCTCCAAGGCCAAAAGTCAACAGAAACCTACATCCCTGTTGCCTCTCATGAACTGGGAGACCTAGATTCACTTATGGGCAAGTCCCAATCTGTTAAATGGGATTGAATCCCAGAGAACAGTGCTGAGAATTGCAGCCTTAAATGTTGATTGTGAACTTCTGTTTTAATGAATTATAACTTTTAAATGTTGTGAGTGGTGCTCTTGTACCAGGAGAGCAGGATATAAATGTTTTAAATAAATCAATACCTTTGGCTGGATTGTGCCCTTTCCCAGGTGACCACCCCTTCCCCACTGGCAATCTCCAAATGGCAACATAGTATTAAATACTATTTAAAATATGCTAAAAATGAGTAAGAATCAGGCAGGCAACCTGTATTCAATGTTAGTGTAACTTAAGTTGACCCATTAATTTCAATGGGACAACTGAAAGTAGGGCTGGTTTTGTCCCGAGGTATGTAATTTTAATGTTGCTCTTATTTTATTGACGGTGTTGTTTTGATTTGTTTTGGCTCCCCCCCTTGTGATTAATGGTTTTATGTGATGTTTTCATTAAAAAATTTTTATCGTACATTGGGGGGCTGTTAAGTGGAGGAAGGCACAATTTATCAATCTAATAAATAAATGAATAAATGCCAATGCCAATTGAGGAGAACACTTCATGCAACTGATAAAGTGACACCCTATTACTCCACAAAAGCTTGTGCTATCATAAATCTGTTAAGTCTTTTTACTAGGCTGTCACAAGTCCCTAATTTGACGTTCCTCTGCTACCGGGAATATTAATCGCAACAATATTTTTGGGCTGGTGAAAGGAAGGCTGCAACAGCTCCAGGATCCTGTCCCTCCTCTCCTCCATAATAATAATAATAATAACAATTTCAATGTTTAGGTCGCCCTATAGCCAAAGCTCTGCAACCAATGCTAAAACACATTTTAAAAGTTTCCCAAAGTGTTCAAAGCCCCTAGAATTTTGCACACGCACAGGCACCCCCCCCCCCCCCCCAACTGCCTGGGCCATTTCGGGGAGGCCAACTCCACACTTCGAGTTTGAGAGCGATTGCTCTGGTGGTGTTGATGCGGGGAGGGGGACGTGTTGGAAAAGGTGCCAATTCTGGTTCTGGCTGCAGGGGTGGGCGAGCCGGAGGGCGACGGTCTGCGAAAGCCTTCTCGGAGAGGCCCCGGGCGAGTCAGGCCTCATTGTCTCGCACCGCCTGCGGCTCCCAGCGGGGATTGGGCTCCTATCGCCATGAATATCAAAGGGCGATGGGAGGAGGAGGAGGTGGGCCATTGTGCGGGGAGGGGGAAGCGGGGAGCTCTCGGACCCCTGCGCGCTTCTCATTAACATTCAGACTAGATTAGATCAGAGGAGCCAATTAGTGCTGATGAAAGGGTGGGTGGGGGGGAAAGAAGAAGAGGATGCCACAAGAGAGCAGGGATTCCAGCCATATCTCGCCTTTCGCCCCAGCCATCACTTTAAAGGGAATGCCCAGAACAGTTTTAACAGGTTTTTCGTTGATGGGTCGGATCCAGCATCTGCCTTCCATAAGGCTCCACTCCCAGAAGGCCCCTCCCCCTGGTTTTTGGGGATCCCCTCCGCCTCTTGCGCTAAAACTTGCCCCCTCTCCTGACTCTGGGTGTAACATTTTCAGGGGGCTGCTGTGGAAAGGAGAGGCCGGTGAAACCCACCTCTGCCAGCACAGTTGATCTGGCCTACTAAACCTGGGTCCAACCTGATGTTTTGATCTTGTGTTGATGACTTATTCATTATTTATTTGCCACATGCACATCCCAACTTTTTTTTTTCTCCTCCAAGGTGCCCACGGTAGCATACTTGGGCTTCGTCCTCTCCATTTCATCCTCACGACAACCCTGTTAGGTAGGTTAGGCTGCGTGTCAGTGACTGGCCCAAAGTCGTGCTGTGTGTTTCATGACTGAGTGGGGACTAGAACCCGGATCTCCCCAGTCCCAGTCCTCTAACCACTACACCACTCTGGTGATATTCCCCCCTCCCCCCCGCACTCCAAGTTGTTAGCATTACCAGGTCATAAAACTCAAGAAGGCTCCTGAAAAGGGACTGCAGCTGGTGAAACTCTGTCCTTCTTCCAATTTGTACAGTGCAATCCTATATGGGTCTACTCAGGCATAGGACTCACTGAATTCAGTGGGCCTTAGACCCAATTTAATGAGTACTGGATTGCAACCCTAAAAGTTACAAGGAGGCCTTTGCAGGGTCTGGCTCTGGTGAAAACCTGAATGCTACCCAGCCAATTTCCTCTTTGGCTTCCTCCCTACACAGGAGCTAAACACCTGTTTGCTCAGCCTGCTGTTTGTAGTGTGTTCCTGTGCACACCCAAGTTCAAATCAGGTTCCTTTACATTCTACAGCCCCGTTCACACACCCACACTGTGGCATGGGAAGTATTTTCCCATGGAGACATCTCACACCAACGCTTTATGTGAGTGAATACCGACCCCCCTTTTTTTTCTGGGGTCAGTCATTTCCTACACGGAAGGAAGGGCGAGTGACAAATTAGGTGGAAAAACCCAACATGATTGGCCCAGTGCCGTGTGATGGGCTTACACCAAGGCGATAGGCTATACCTATTTCCATACCTGGAAATAGCCATAGCCTCATAGCTTCCCGCCCTCCCGTCCCCTCTCTCTCCTCTGCTACAGTCAGAAAGCATGAAGGTAAATGTGCTATTTTGTTAAAGCACAGTGCCACCTATGTAGCAGAAAAGCAGGAAAGGAAACACCCTTTGTGTAGTGCTGGGATCTTAATTATGTGATGAAACCAAAAGTAGATACAGTGGAATAACAGCCTTACCTAGAAAAGCTCTAGAAATCGAAGAGCACGCACACAGCGGTTCCTTTTAAAATATAATTATAATTGCTATAGCAGTGTTATTAAAGCAGGTCAAAATCACTTTAAAAAGTAAATGGATTTAGACCCATTTAACTGTTTACTTTTAGGCATTTATATAGAGAACCAGAACACTGCTCAGAAATACAAGTGCTCTTAAGGAGAAAGCAACCTGAAATAGATGATCTCCCCTCCCTAAATGGTGCCCACCCAGAGTGGATTTTCCAGGCTGCTGGATGTGTCCTTTTCATAAAACAATCCCAATGGTTTACTCCGCGGCCTGGATCTGACACCTCCTATCTGCACGAAAACATAAGAGCAGTGCTGAATCAGACCTGGGCTCCATCTAGTCCAGCACTCTGTTCACAAAGGGGCCAACCAGATGCCCGTGGGAAACCTAAAAATAGGACAGGAGTGCAACAGCAGCCTTCCAGCCATGTTCCCCAGCAACTGGTGCACACTGCCTCTGCAACTGGAGTTAATATACAGCCATCGTAACCAGTAGCCATTGACAGCCTTGTTTTCCATGATTTTGTCTAATCCTCTTTTAAACCCATCCAAATTGGTGGTTTTCACTACAACTTGGGGCAGTGAGTTCCACAGGTTGTGTGAAGAAGTCCTCCCTTTTGTCAGCTCTCATCATCATGAGCGCCTTCCTGTCAGCGCTTGACATCATGTGGCTTCCCTAAAGCATCCCTGAGTTTTTCCAGTGCTCTGCGGAGGGCAGCTTTCATGTCGGCATTCCTCAGGCTGTAAATGAAGGGGTTCAGCATCGGGGTCACCACTGTGTACATGACAGTGGCCACCTTGTCCTTGTCCCCAGAGTAGGTGGAGAGGGGCCGGAAGTAGACCCCAATTGCAGTGCCGTAGAAGAGGGTTACCACAATCAGGTGAGAAGTGCAGGTTTGGAAGGCTTTGCTCCGGCCTTGGGCAGAGGGCACCCTCAGGACGGCTTGGACGATTCGAGCGTAGGAGACGAGGATGAGGAGGAAGTTTCCTATGATGATGGTGCCGCCTTCGAAGAAACTCAGCATCTCATTGAGGTACTTGTCAGAGCAAGCCATCGCCAGCAACGGCTGAGAATCGCAGAAGAAATGGTGGATGTCGAGTTGGCCACAGAAAGAGAGCCAGGACGTCAAGACCGTGTGCATGAAGGAGTGAAGGTGGGCCAACAGCCAAGCCACGGACACCATGAGGTGGCACCGTGTCGGGTTCATCACCACAGGGTAGTGCAAGGGCTGGCAGATGGCCGCAAAGCGGTCCAAAGCCATAGCGCCCAAGAGGAAGTTCTCGGTGAGGGCAAAGGCCATGAAGAAGTACAGCTGGGTCAGGCAGCCAGTGTAAGCGATGTTCTTGCGGCCCGTGTCGAGGTTGCGCAGCATCTTGGGGATGGTGGTCGAGGTGAAGCAAATGTCCACGAAAGAGAGATGGCTGAGGAAGAAGTACATGGGGGCATGGAGGAGCTGGGCATCGGAGCGGATGAGGAGAATAATCAGCAGGTTGCCCAGCACGTTCAACAAGTAGAGGGTGAGGAAGAGGGCCAACAGCAGGTGCTCCTGCTCTGGCCGACTGGCCAAACCCAGCAGGAGGAAATCGGGGTGCCCGGTGTGGTTCTCACTTTCCATGGGTCTGGGCAGGGGGGAGAGAAACACACACACAAAAATGATCTCCAGATGTGTTAATATAAAGACCACCTTGTTGATCTCTGTTTCTATTTTCCAACAACCAAGAAACCTATCTGGTTTGCCCAGGATAGGGATAGTTTGGAGTGAACAGCTTGATTTTATATTTTCAAAAAATGGAGAATCAACTATTGCTTGCTCCTTTCCTGTTCCCGGTGGATTTCAGGGCACCGAAACCTGAAAGCATCACATCACCTGGCAGAGGCCAGATTGAATGTTTGCATCTCCTTCTCTAACCATGCAAAACCTATGCATGGTTAGACAGAAAAACTCCTACAACTCCCAACATCCCCCAGCCAGCTATTTTGTTTTGTTGTCCAAACATGCATAAGATTGCGCCCCAAGACTCTGATCATGCAGGCATTCTGATTACAACATCCTAGACTGTTAACTCTGCTGCATAAAATCTGCATTTTAAATCTGCATTTTAAATCTCTGCATTGCTGATTGGTTTTGTTCTGGCTGTACTTTTGTATTGTGGTTCCGTATTGGAGATCTGGAGATCTTGAAAGCTTGCACAATTTTTTTTGGGGTGATCTTTGAGTTGGCCTAAAAAAAGGTTTGTAACACTAATATGTTTTTTTGAATTTTTTTTATGGCCAACGCTGCTGCCTTTGTTTGTTGAACAACACCCACTTTGGCAGACAGAGGTCCAAGAATTAGCAAATGTGTCCCTCTCCTACTCACTTCAATCTATCCAGCTGCCATAATCTGACCACGCCAGCAAAGTCCCCACTCATTTTCCATCCAAACAAGGGGTGTACAACGCATACCCCATTAAGGATCAGCCCTACAGCTCATTGGCGGAGCACAGGGCTTGCACCCATTTTCTCATCCATCTGTCTTACAACACATCTATCCAGCCATTTATCTCTCTGCCTATCCATTTTGCCATTCCATCCATCTCTCCGCACATGCACATCCAGACTGCTAATAATGCATCCGACTATCCAGCCTTTGAACAATTCCATCCATCCATCCCCATCTATCACACAGCTGGAAAAGGTTCTGGAAAGGAAACTAAGGCTGCAGTCCTCTCCCCAAAAATCTGGGAGCAAGCCCCATTGAAGTTAATGGGACTTGCTTCTGAGTAGACAAATGGCTGGAGGGGAAAGGGGTCACGCAACCCCCTTTTCTTTGGCATTGCTCAAAACTGCAGGTTCATCAAAGAAAAAACAAAAGTTGAGTGATTGTTCACACATTTGAGGCATAACACAGAGACTGACCCTTTGGTGGCTTTAAAAATGATTAGGCAGATTCACAGAATGTATTTCTATCAAGGGCTATTAAGCCTGATGATTATAAATCCGTAGAACTGTCAGATGTGAGGCAAAATAGCTTGAAATATCTGATGCTGGGGACAAGAAACAACACCTCTGGTGGCTGGGTGGCCTTCTTTACAGAGGACAGTCCTCTTTTTGAAGGGCTGCCAGAGGAACACCGTCTATTTATTTGAAGTCATCCTGCATTTGAAGGGATGACCAGTCCAAATCCAGTTAATAGATAAAGATAATTGCCCAGTTAATAGGCAGACACTCAGGTTTGCCACAATACAGTGAGATGAACTGTATTCCTATTTAAAATATAAAAGTTATTTCTAAATTTGCATCTATATGTATACACTAGCATATGCAAATGCTATGCAAATCACTGTCCTCTCTCTCTCTCTCTCTCTCTCTCTCTCTCTGGTGATGCATTTCCTATTTTTTGATGATATGTAAGTGGCCACGAGTCCTGCTTACATATCAGGCATCTGGTTGGCTGGAGCGCTAGACTAGAGAGATCCAGCAGGACAGTTCTTATGTGGGTTTTTTATTATTAATTTATATATAATTTGGTTGCACATTTTAAATATGAAAACAGTGAAAATATTTTATAGTGCCACTATAACTGGAAATACAATAAATTATTTTAGGTCATTATCCATCAGTCATCACCAAATCACAATAGATTAGCTCTTATATGAACACACCCATTCATTTTATAACTCCATCCATACACTCATCATGCAAATCTATTCTCTTTCCATGCAAGAACCATCCATCCATCTGAAGACTATAGCCGAGCAATCATCCATTAACAATACATATCTACTCAGAAGTAAGTTCCATTGGATGTACATTCAATAGGACTTACTCCCAGATAAGTGTGTATAAGATCCTTTCTTCCCTGCTTGCTTCCTTGCTTGCAGCATCCCACCTTTTCCGCATTCTGAACTTGCCTTTTTACTACACCTGCCTCCTATCTCCTGACCTGTTATAGGACATCAAATATCTCAAGCAACCCTGATAGCAACATTTTTGGGGCCATCACCAAGAAAAAAAATATTCAACCATTTGCTCCAGTTGTCTGAGTGAAATGAGACACAGAATTAATCCATTTTGTCCTCTTACTTTGTCTTTTGTTTATAACTTGAACGAATGAAATTTGGTATGTACGCTCATGACATAGTTCTACATTTCAAATCTGGTAAAACTAAGTTCTTATGATGCTTCAATACGTGCAGGAAGAAGACTGGAAGAGAGAGGGAACAAAGATCTTGTCTGAACATGTAGCAGAATGAAGTGATAGAGTCCTGACTTGGTAGAAAGGACTATACCGCTGCAAACTGCAGATGGTGACCAAATTTTTGAATGCTATCTTACATAAAAATAATACAGTCCCAGCAAGAAAACTAGTGCAGCATATTGTGAGCTGGGCCAGAACCTTTCTTCCTGATGGGCTAGTTTTTATCCTCTTTAACAGTTGCACATTCAGGTGCAAGTGGTTTAGTGCTGAGTAATCAGGTGATCTAGGAACACACAAGTACCAACTCATAGACTTGTTATTGAGCATACACTTTTACAAACTTAATAAAGTAACTGATTGTATCATATGCCCATGCAGTAGTTGTTGGGATGTACACACTCAGTTGCTCCATTTATATCCTGGCTTTCCTTCAAGCAGCTGTATGGCATTTTAATTATGTAGCAGTCCTGTGAAGTAGAATAGACTAAGAGATAGCCACTTGCCTATGAGATTGAACATGGGTCTGAATTTAAGTTTTGGTTGCTGTGTTTAATTAATGGATCTTTTTTTTTAAAACCCTATATTTTATTGTGCTTATGGCAGTGAGACCTCTGACACTGATTGGCTGAATTGATGTGATATCACAAAATGTTCATGAACATTCCACATGCTCAGAGAATGAACCGCAACAGAATGTTCATAGTCCAGCTTCTGTGAGAGAAGGGGAAACTGCTTGTTGGGCTGGGGTTAATACCAGCTTAGATTGAGGAGTAGGAAAATTGATGTGGGGTAGGCTGAAAAGCTGAGTAAGAAGAAGTGTTGTGGCACCCCAGCTGTGGAATGAGCTCCCTAGAGAGTTTCACCTGGTACCAACATTATACTCCTTTTGACTCCAGGGCAGGATCTACACTACTGCTTTATAGTGGTTTTGAAGTGCACTGAAACTATTGGGGCTCATGATATATCTACACTAAGCAGGATATAACACTATGAAAGCGGTATATGGCATGTGTCACGGGCTGCAACAGTGGTCAGTGCACTTCAATACTGCTATAAAGCAGTAGTGTAGATCCTGCCTCTATATACCACTTTCATACTACTTTCATAGTGCTATATCCTGCTTGGTGTAAATCTGGCAAAGATCTTTTTATTTTTTCAGTATTTCAACAGTTTATTATCTTAGTCTTTTAACTTTGCTGTTTTAAATCTATATTTTAAATCTGTATAAATCTCTGCATTGCTGCACGGTTTTATCCTAGTTATGCTTTTATATTGTACTTTTATATTATGTGTTTATATTATGGTTTGTTTTACACCTTGAATTGTACTTGGTGGTTTAAATTTTTGTGAACTGCCCAGAGAGCTTTGGCTATTGGGTGGTATGGAAATGCAATCAATCCATCGATCAATCAATCAATCAATCAATCAATCGTTATGGGGCAGGAAGACACACAGATGCAGGATGGCTAACAGAAGGGTGCAGAACAGGTCAAGGTGTTTACTGAGAAATGGAGATCTAACCTAAGTGAATGGTTGATGGAGGAAACAAAAGTCTGGGGGAAAGCGGGGCTTAGGGGAGACGAGGGGCTGAAAGCAAGAAGGGAATAAGGAAAGAGGGCAGTGTGGGAAAACCTCAAACAGCTCACAGGTTAAGGCTGAATTTAATTGATTTGGTTTGCAGATGTTTAGGATGCAATCCTATGCATGTTTTGACAGAAACATGCTTCCTGGAGCATGCTGGGAATTGTAGGATTTTCCCCAAACATGCATAGGATTGCACTCTTAGCTGACCTTTTTAAAAATTGTTTTGATAGTGTTATTGCGATGTTCTTGTTTCTAATGTTAATGTTATTGTTAATTGTCTCTGGGGCTTTTAGCTGGAAGGTAGTCCATAAATCTTGATAAAGAACCTCAAGAAAGAAAGGAAGGAAGAAAGATCTGAATATCCTTTCATCCAACCCAAATATCCTTGCACAAAATTGTGCCCCTGTGTGCACACACAAATATGGGCATAGCTATGTGTTCACCCAGTGATCAGGTTGCTGAAACTTGGTTGATGATAATGGGAACTAAGAAGGCAGAGTAAATTTAGAAAAAGAAAACCCATTGGAATAGTTTGAAAAGGTTTGAAGGAAGAATTCTGATCAGGTCTTCCTCATCCTAATTTTCTACCCATCTCCCCAGTATTCTTAGCTTACCTGCATACACCAAGCTAGTGCCACCAAATTGTCCCCTTCTCTCAGGTTGTTAGCCTTCTTGTTCCTGTGATCCTGGGGAGACAATCATGGATGCAGTGCCACTGTCTATAACCTGGGGAGCAGATGTTGTAGAGAAAGGGTACCTTCTTCTCCTAAAATGCATGAGCTAGCGGGTTAAGGAGGGGTATATACGTATGAGCTCGTTAATGATGTAGCAGTTCATGTATCAGCCAGAGGCATGTAGCATACATGGGCACTTTAGAAGGTACACCAGCTAGGGACTTGTTAACAGACCAGATTGGCCTCTGTGGAATCCTGCTCCCCAAATTCCACACTCACTGGATGTCAGACTGGACTTGGTGGATTTAATTTGGGTCTTTCCAGGAAACAATTAAAAGGTGAATTACATCTTGGAGTTGTCCATCCACACTTAGCACCTGGACAGCAGACTAAATAATCAGGTACATAGGTCACCTGGTCACTGTCCTCCACACTATGGTGAGATGTATGGTATTTCTATTTAAATTATCATAATTATTTCTAAATGAACATCTATACATCTACATTAATGTACTTAATCTTATGCAAGTAGGTGCCTCCTTTGGTCCTCTTTTTCAGTGTTTCACAAGTTGCCATCATACGTGCCTACACTTTTTGTTAAAAAAAACACATCATCCACCCCTATATTTCCATGGCTTCCTTGCAAAGTAGGCTATTGTTGGAGGTGTCCTTCACTGGCATGGAAAGTCTCCATGTGATCCAGAGGATTCACATGATGAATGAGACAAGAGTGAGGCAGCAGTTGAGGTGGGGCAGAATGAGAAGTTGTCTCTTGGAGAAGATAGTGGAACCCATGTGTTAATTGGATTAAGATCAGGCCATGTGCTAATCTAGAAGGAGCCAGTGATGATGACATCTAATCTAGAGATGGACAGAACCTGCTTCCACTCCTAGGCATGTGAAGAGAGGCCTACCACTGTCTGGATACATCTGTATGCCAGTCTAGGCTGTGGATTATATGCTTTCTCTGGTGCAATGGGTCCCTGGCTTCGCCTGAAAAACCATCTGCCCCACCTAGGATGTCAGCTCGAATTCTGGTTGGGAGAGATATTGGTCCCATCCCATACATGCTGACCCATAGAAATGTCATTCAATGGGTTCTGTTTGAAACAATGGGCCACGTAAAGAGAGATTTCAGAGGGGGAAGCTTAGATCTGGTGAGCCCTTCCATGCCTTGAGGGCTTGTTGACAATGGACACAGAAGCCTGGGTAGGTTCAACATGTTCACTGACATAACAAGATGCCATCTCATGATTCTTTGATGTGTTCAAACGTTTGCAAAGTACTGTGCAGCTCAATGCCATGTTTCCCTTCACAAACCCCCTGCAGGGTAGGTCACTGTTTTTCCCATTTGGAGAAGGAGAACTGAAGCTAAATGCTTCCCCGGGTGAGTTTATTGCTGAACTGCAATTTGAAGCCGGGTTTCCTGGCTCTCCCAGTCCACACTCTCTATCCGTAGGAGCATCCTCCTTTCTAACTGGTTTCTTCCCTTTCTGGGGATTTTTCTTCCTGGCGCCCTCTTAATGCAGTCAGGAGAAGCATGGGGCAAATGAAGGCAAGAGGGCCCTGATGCTGGAGGCAAAGGAGACTGATGATGAGGCAACTCAGCTGCAGCAGGACTGGGAAGAAGGGGGACGTGGAGCCTAGGGAAGGAGACATGGCTATAACTCAGCCTTCTCCAACCTGGCACTTTCCAGAACTATAGCTCCCAGCAGCCAATGGTCTATAGCTCCCAGCAGCCAATGGTCAGGAATGGTGGGAGTTGTAGTCCAAGCCACCTGGAGGGCACCAGCTTGGGGAAGCTCATCAGTAGACTGCTAGTACTATTTACTTACTTATTTAGGGTGCAATCCTAGGCATGTTTAGACCGAAAAAAAATCTGACAACTCCTATGCATGTTAGGACTGGAAAAAGTCTTACAATCCTATGCATGTTTAGACAGAAAAAAGTCGTATGGTTCCCAGCATTCCCCAGCCAGCCAGTATTCTACCAGGGCTTGGGCTCAGTGTGTATATGATGCCTTGGGTGTTATGTTTGCTCTCTGCTGCTGATTGTATTTTTATTGTATGGCTTGATGGTGATTCACACGCCTTATTATTCTAAATGAAGCCAGTATGCTTACATGGAAAATAGATTCATACCGAAGCAGTTTCCCAGCATTGAATGGCCAAGAAACAATATCCAGAGAGGATATACAGAGAAAAGCAAGTGCTGCACGTATGCTGGGGCTAAAGCTTGGCAGTGAAGCCCAGCTTCAATACCAGTGGGGCAGTGAATCCACCGGGTTTCAATCAGAACCAGCCAGAATTCTAAAGGAGCTATCCAAGGTGCAGGTAGAGATCTGACTAGTTCTGACTGAAACCTGGAGCGGATTCACTGCCCCACTGACATTGGAGCGACTGGCCTACACTACGAAGCTTGGTCACCCTCCCTAATGTTGGACAGCTTGACCTTCATCCACTGGGACCCAATGAAGGAGGAGCAATTGCTTCTCTGTGTGCATTACCATGAGTTCCCGAACTATCTCAGCCAGGGGTGGGTAGGAGGGCATTAGAGCCAGATCTACTGGCAGGACTCTGGGTGATTTGCAATAGAGCAGCAAGGGGTTCCGTCACCTGGTTGTTGAATAATTACCTGTAATTTTAATTTTAAATGCTTTAATGATGTGTTTCTCTTGTTTTAAATTTTTTAACTTTGTTATGCTTGTATTTGCATTGTGTTCCCCGCCTCGATCCGTAGGGAGAGGCGGGTTATAAATAAATATTATAATAATAATAATAATAATAATAATAATAATAATATAAATAAATTGCCTGTAATCCAGGCCACCCACAGAACCTTTCCTTGCTCCTATGCAATGCCAGGTCGGTTAAAAACAAAACAAACATAATCTATGACCTCCTCAAAGAAGAGGAGGCTGACCTGGCTTGCTTCACGGAGACCTGGCTGGGAGATGACAGTGGCCCGACATGGGCTCAGGCTCTCCCAGCTGGGTACTGTGTTAGTGAGCAGGTGAGGGAAAGTGGGCGGGGGGCAGAGTAGCTGTGGTCTACAAAAACCATCTTAACCTGACCAGACATCCTGTTTGGGAATTTAATCATATCGAATGTGTGTACCTGAGTCTGAAGGCCAGGGATAGACTAGGGATTCTGTTAGTGTACCGGCCACCCCGCTGCCTATCAGACTCCCTGGCCGAGCTCACAGAACTGGTCTCGGAGCTGGTGTTGGATTCGCCCAGGCTCTTGGTCCTGGGCAATTTCAACATCCCATTCGAGGCCGGTTTGTCAGGTGGAGCTCGGGAGTTCATGGCATCCATGACAAACATGGGCCTATCCCAATTGGTCTCTGGACCCACACATTCAGCAGGTCACACCCTCGATGCTGTTTTCAGTTCCGAACAGACGGATCTGTGGGCGGAGGTATTGAATACCTCCGAATTGTCATGGACAGACCATTTTCTGGTCAGGGTTAGTATCATGGTTACCACCCGCCCCTGCAGGGGTGGCGGACCTATTAAGATGGTCCGCCCTCGAAGGCTGATGGATCCTTCTGGATTCCAGAAAGCCTTGGAGGGTTCCATGGCTGGTATCGTCGACGATCCTGTAGAAGCCCTGGTCAATAGATGGAATCAAGACCTAACTAGGGCTATCGACACGATCGCCCCCAAACGTCCTCTCCGGCCCGCTTCTAATAGGGCGCCCTGGTATACAGAAGACCTCAGGGAGTTGTAGCGGAAAGGACGATGACTGGAGCACCGATGGCGGAAAACTCGACTTATATCCGACAAGACACGACATAGAGAACATCTTCGTTTCTATGGGGTGGCAATACGTGCAGCGAAGAAAGCTTTCTTCTCTGCACGCATTGCATCTGTGAATTCACATCCTACAGAACTGTTCAGGGTGGTGAGGGGTCTAACCCAGGCACCTTCTCCCCTGAATCTGATTTTAGAGCCTTCTGTAGTTCGCTGTGATGCCTTTAACGATCATTTCTCAGATAAAATATCTCGGATAAGAGTCGACTTAGATGCCATTGTTATAGCAGAGGCTGACAGTGGAGTGTCCAGCGACTCCGCGAGTAGGATTACAGTTGATCAGTTTCAGTTGGTGAGTACCGAGGATGTGGACAAGGTACTTGGATGTGTGAGGAGGATGACTTGCCCTCTCGATCCCTGTCCTTCTTAGCTGGTTGTCCAGGGAGGGGATGCAGTTAGATCACATTTACAACATATCATTAATGCATCTCTCAGGAAGGGGAGCTTTCCATCATGTTTAAAAGAGGCAGTGGTAAGGCCGCTTCTAAAAAAACCCTCCCTGGATCCCCTGGACCTTAATAACTACAGGCCAGTATCAAATCTTCCATTTTTGGGCAAGGTGATCGAGAGAGCGGTTGCCTTTCAACTCCAGGCAGTCTTGGATGACACTGATTTTCTAGACCCATTTCAAACCGGCTTCAGGGCAGGATACGGAGTTGAGACCGCTTTGGTCGCCTTAGTGGATGATCTACGCCTTAGTATCGACAGGGGGAGTGTGTCCCTGCTGGTACTTCTGGACCTCTCAGCAGCTTTCGATACCATCGACCATGGTATCCTTCTGGAGCGCCTGGGGGAATTGGGAATTGGGGGCACTGTGCTTCAGTGGTTCCGATCCTATCTCTCGGGCAGGTTCCAGATGGTGATGCTTGGGGATAGCTGCTCTTCAAAAAAGGAGTTGCTATGTGGTGTACCACAAGGTGCCATCCTTTCCCCAATGCTGTTTAACATTTACATGAAACCGCTGGGAGAGATCATCCGGAGGCATGGGGCGGGGTGCTATCAATACACTGATGACACCCAAATATATTTCTCTATGCCTTCGACAACATCGTCAGCTAAGGATAGTGTGTCTCCTCTGAATGAATGCTTGAAGGCGGTAATGGGCTGGATGAGGAAAAACAAACTGAAGCTGAATCCAGACAAGACGGAGGTGCTCGCTGTCAAAGGCCCCAACCTGGGTTTGGAGGTGTGTCAACCAGTTCTGGATGGGGTTACACCCCCCCTGAAAGACTGTGTTCGCAGCTTGGGGGTACTCCTGGATCCGTCGCTCCAGAGGACAGCTCAGATTGATGCGACGGCCAGGAGTGCCTAATATCAGCTTCGGCTGATACGCCAGCTGTGCCCCTTCCTAGAGTTGGAAGACCTAAAGACAGTAGTGCACGCGCTGGTAACTTCGAGGCTTGACTTCTGCAATGCGCTGTACATAGGGCTACCTTTGTGCCTAGTCCGGAAACTTCAACTTGTTCAAAATATGGCAGCCAGGTTGGTCACCGGTACATCTAGGGGTGACCACATTACACCAGTTTTAAAATCACTTCATTGGCTGCCAATCAGTTTCCGGGCGAAGTATAAAGTGTTGGTTGTTACCTTTAAAGCCCTACATGGTTTGGGCCCAGGCTACCTGCGGGATCGCCTTCTCCCGTACAATCCGCCCCGCACACTTAGGTCCTTTGGGAAGAACTTACTCAAGCCAGCCAGAACTAGGCTGGCGAGTGTTACCCAGAGGACCTTCTCTTCCATCGCTCCCAGACTATGGAATGGTCTGCCGGAGGAGATTAGACAAATTAGCAGTCTTCATGAATTTAAGAGAGTAATGAAGACTGCTCTCTTCCGGCAGGCCTATCCGGATGAATTTTAAGATGTTTAATGATGCATTTTCTCTTGTTTTAAATTTTTTTTAACTGTTTGTGATTTTTGTATTTTACATTGTGTTCCCCGCCTCGATCCGAAGGGAGAGCCGGGTTATAAATAATAATAATAATAATTATTATTATAAATAAAATAAAATTAAGATAAATTTCTGGAAAGGCTGGTCTCATGCTGTTTGTCACCTGTCAAATAGGAGTATTAATAGGTCTGTAGAAACTAGGCTGACCATATGAAATGGAGGACAGGGCTCCTGTAACTTTAACAGTTGTAGAGAAAAGGGAATTTCAGCCAGTGTCGTTTGTATGCAATTAGTTCCTGGTGAAATTCCCTCTTTATCACAACAGTTAAAGTTGCAGGGGCCCTGCCTTCTTTTGTATATGGTCACTCTAGTAAAGTGCCTGCAACTTTAACTGTTGTGATGAAGAGGGAATTTCACCAGGAACTAATTGCATACAAATGACACTGGCTGAAATTCCCTTTTCTCTACAACTGTTAAAGTTACATGAGCCCTGTCCTCCTTTTCATATGGTCAGCCTAGTAGAAACAATATATTTGTACTTCTCTATGCAGTCTATCCCACGATGTGACTCTTAGGATGCTTTTTGTTTTGTTGAAACTTTTAATAAAATTTGTTTTTTTTTTTAAAAAAAAGGATGCTGTGCCGCCACAGCCTCAAACACTAGACCTAGACAAGCATACCCCTCATGGGCTAAGCACCACCACTTAAAACACCTGAGGGAAGGGTAAAAGACACACCACTTTTCCCTTATAGCAGAGGGGAAAGGTACTGAGGTTTTGAAAAGGTTCTTCTGTGATTATATTGGCTGAAAGGTTTAATGTAATGTGTTTCTGAATTAAACTAATAGAGCAGGTGACAAAGCCAAGCTGACATGTGGTTTGTGGTAGCAAAAAATAAAAGAAAATGTTTATTGTTGTTTACAGCTCTTTCAAATTCAACTTAAAACCTGCCTATTCTTAATAATTCTAATAATCTTAATAATAATCCTAAATCCTTAAAATCTTATATTTATTTACTCTTCAGACACTTCTGACAAGAACATTCAGCTAAACACATCTATCTTCCACCTAAGTACCCTCCACTAGGGGTGTGCACGCCAAAAAATATCGTCAGTTATCGTTATCGTCATTTCGGACCAAAAAAATTATCGTCTTCATTCATATCGTAGGTGAACCGTATCGTCTTCACGATAAATATCAGAAAAAAATGATAGTTTTTGCAGCCCCATTTTTAAAGAAAAAATGCCTATAACTTCTGAATTTTAAAAGTTAGAGGCTTGAAACTTGGTCACAGTGCTTGTGGGGTATACCTAAGTACGTGTATGAAATTTGAGATCGATCCCTCCAACCCTCGATTTTATATGAATTTTTAAAAGATCGTTTCCGTTCTGACAGGTCTGAATGAACGCACTTAGTGAGCTGTCATTCTGATCTGTCAGAACTGAAACGATCTTTAATAAATTCATATAAAATTGAGGGTTGGAGGGATCGATTTCAAATTTGGCACATATGTGTAGCACATATTTATATGGAAGTCCGATAAAACGATAAAATCACCCAAAAATTATCGTCTCCGACGATTATTGTAGGTTTTTCTATCATATCGTCATCGTTAAACACATGCATGATAACAACCTTATCGTATTGTTATCGTACATTTTAACGATACGATACACATCCCTACCCTCCACCCAACCAACACTACAAACCCCTCCCTCACACAATATATACTCCTTCTCCCTCCCTTTTCCAGCATCACCAGCCACACCCACTCAGTCCAATGTTCCACACTCTCCAAACACACTAACTCAGACTACCTAAGGAGACAGAAATGTGGGGTATCGCCATAGATGCCCTCAGCATTTTACTCTGGCCAACATTTTGCACCTGGGTTTGACTGGTGGGCCTTGGGATTCTAGTAAAAAGGACAACAAGGAGTCCTGTGGCCCCATAGGGTCTAACAAATTGATCTGAGCCTAAGCTTTTGTGGACACCTTCCACTTCTCCAGCGGCATGATGTGCTACCTTCCTTGTGCATTGGATGAACACTTCATGCATCTAATGGAGAGTGTCCACAAAAGCTTGTGCCAGAAGAAATCCGTTTGTCTTTTGTGAGTTTTGCTGCAACACACTAACAGGGTGACCCGTCTGCAAATAGTAAAAAAAAGAATGTCGATCCTGCAAGGCTGCCCTGATGCAGGTTTCCTCTCAACGAACTTAATTTTGTGAAAGAAGGAACAGATATGGTCTGTGTGTGTCTGTGTGAGTTTGTATGTGGCATGAGTCTCAGAAGGGGGAAGATGGCATTGTTCTGAGAAAGGTGCATGTGAGTGTATGTGTTTGAAAAAGGTTCTGGCAGAGACTGGAGAAGTCACAGGAGTAGTTGGAATGGGCAGGATGTGCTCCTAGACTTCAGACACTGCTGCCTCTACAAGAGGCATTTAAAGCTCTGTCAAGGCGCATTAAAAAATTTACCTCTACAAGAAGAGCGATTTAAAGCTCTTTCAAGTCTCATTAAAAAATTACCTCTACAAGAGAGGAGCGCAAATGGGGCGTAGAGGCGCGTTATCTCCCCGATTGTGCGCATTATCGAATGCGCGTTAATTAGCGAGTTTTATTTTGCTCCGTCCATTAAAGCGCATTTTAACTGTTGCCGCTGCTGTCAAAAGCCCTCCCCCGGCTACAACGGCGCAGATTTCCTTCCTCACCCCCTTTCCGATCGCTCCATGCCCCGACCTGAACTTCAGCAACCCCGGGGCATGATTTGAAGCCAGCGAGGCGAGAAGGGGGAGAGCAGATTTCCTTCCTCACCCCCTTTCCGATCGCTCCATGCCCCGACCTGAACTTCAGCAACCCCGGGGCATGATTTGAAGCCGGCGAGGCGAGAAGGGGGAGAGCAGATTTGAAGCCGGCGAGGTGAGAAGGGGGAGAGCAGAGAGGGCGCGCTGCGCAGGGGGAGACTCCGGAAGATGAGCCACGCAGGTACGGGGAGCAACTCTTGGGGGAAGGGATGAGATGGGGCCGTGGGAGAACGTTTTCCTTGGGGAAGGGGGAGGGGAGGCTGGGAAACGGACCCCCACGAAAGGCGCACTTGACACAGCCTGCCAGAGGGAAGGGGAGGGGAGCGCCTTTTGTCGCCGCCTCTCGTGCAGAGGTATTAGGCGTAAAGGCGCTTCAGGGATAGTGCGCCCAATCGCCTAACCGGGCGCAAAAGCGAATCCTTGTGGAGGGGAAGGATGTGGGAAAAGTTCACATTTCGAAGGCTCCAAACATGCTCCAAAGTAGCCCTTCGATCCTCTTAGGCAGGGCCATCATATATGCAGGAAGTATCTGCATTCACAACCAAGGGTGAATGATGCCATGGGGCTTTTGGTGCCTATGAGGTCTGTTCAGGGAAGGAAAGAGGGAGGGCCAGGCCAAGGCCTAGGGCTCTCCATGGTGGAAGGGAACCAAATGCCACAACCTAAGCTTCAGTCGGGAGTGCAAGATGTCCCCCTAGTGGCTTGTTCTGAAACATGTCTCACATGTAGCAAAGGTCCACTAACACCGAAATCGAAAGTAGGCCTCAAATCCAGCAGTTAGCAAACACAGGTTCATTTTACAACCCGCCGTTGGATGCCTTGGGAATCCCAGTGAAGTTAGGTCTTCCCTAGAGCCCATTCTCTGCAGCATTTCTCAATGGGCGCTGTGTCCCTGCAGAATGGCTTTCCCCAACCAGGTGCTCTCCAGATGCGTGGCATGACAACTCCCAGAATCCCCCAGCTGGCTCTGTTGGCTGAATTATTCTGGCAGTTGTAGTCCAACACAACTGAAGGGGTCCAGGTTGGGGAAGGCCTCTGCAGAAACCTGTAGCTCCTGGGCCAAGGGAAGTACCCAGATCTCTTGATTCCCAACTCATTCCACACTGTTAAGATAATTCCATCATCACAAAAGATAACAAGGAGAAACGCTGTGAGGCCCCGGAGGAAAAAGCAACACAAAGCCACTAAGTCGAGAACAGGTGTCCCCCACCATACACAGGCTGCACTATGGGGTTACAAGACAAGAGTAGCTCAATATAACACTCTCACTGCTATTGAAACAGAATTGAGTTCATGATGGTGGGGTTGAGTAAGAGACCATCAGTTCATCCCCTTAACTGGCAAAGAATGGAGGAGGTGGAGTGGAAAAAATGTGAGTAGACCAGAGTCACTTGAGTCATGTAAAGAAGACACACATATGCCAAGTCCCTCCCCCACCCCACCCCATCTTTCCAACTCCGGATGGCTCCTGGGGGTATATTCGGAAGGCACATGAAGTAAACACCTTGCTGAAGTTAAGCAGGTCTGTGTCTGCTCAGTGCTGCATGGGTCCCAGATATCTGCTGCTTTGAATCCCCATCATTGAAGAATGGTGGTGGGGGGAATATCTAAGAAAAAGTGGAGTACAGGGGTGGGCAACTTGACGCCTGCCTGAGGCTTTGGACTACAACTCCCAGAATCCCTGACCATTAACTGGAATGGCTGGAGCTTAGGAACGTTGTAGTTCAACACTTTGGGAGGGTACCAGGGTGGCTACTCCTGGTGTAGTGAATAAGATGTTGGACTTAGGCCTGGGTTCAAATCTCTTCTCAACCATGAAGGTCAGTGGGTGACCTTGGACCACACACTGTTTCTCTCAGTCTCCCCTACAGTACAGAATTAAAAAAGAAAAGCAGGCTGGTGCTGGTGGGATGTATGTGTGTATATATAGGGTGACCGTATTTTGGAAACCAAAAAGGAGGACAACATGGGCGCCCCCAATGGGGCGTGCCCACCCAAACACGGCGTTGGTCATATGTCTGATTTCACAGCACACAATTAAGACAAACCTGTTCTACATGGCATCTTAATGTTAAAATCACTGAAATGAAAAACAATGTATCTGAAATTAACTTCATTCACTCCTATTTTTGTAGCTTTTGCTGTACTTTAAAGCTTTTGCTATACTCTGTGCGATACAGTCTCCCTTTCTCTCAAATATCTTTTCTGACTGCAAATCCTTCACAGGATGACCATAGTCTCACCTTTCCTAACATTTAACACTCTTTCCCCATCACCTGGAACAAACTGCACCAAAGGCTTGTTGAAATCACTTCTCGCTAGCACCTCTTAGCTTGTTTCAACTTCTCGTTTATCAGTGAGAAACCAATCTAAAAATGTGTCATTATATCTCTGGTTCATTAGTCATGTAAACAAGACCATGGTCAGTAACAATTCAAAGAAAGGGCAGAACAGATGCCCATTATCACAATGCTAGACAAGGGGCCCTGAAATTACACTGCCTCTGTGTGCAGAGAACACAAATCCCAACCAGGGACTAAGGAAAACTGCTCAAAGAAACCTTAGAAATAAGTCTCATTGATTTCAATAAAGCTTACTCCCAGATACATGAATATAGGATTGCAGCCTCTTCACATCCACTCTAGTAAGCGCAAGCCCTTCCTGTCAAGGAGAACTATGCACTCACCAGAACCTGGCATCGTTGATCATGTAACCAACAGGTGCTCTCCAGAAAGATGCTTTCAGAGCCTAGGAAATGCAGACACATTCGAACAAGTCAAGTCAAGCTATGTTATGCTATGCTGGGACAGAACAATTTTGGGATGAGACAATACTTTGCAATCGACTAGACATAACATTCATAAACAAAAAAAGAAAAACACAACTATCTCATTGACATAACAATACCTAATCACAAAAATGTTGCAGAAAAGGAAGAGGAAAAGAGAGAAAAATATACACCACAGGCTATGAAAATTAAAGAACTGTGGCAGGAGGAAAAAGTTACAATTATTTTGTTAGTCACAGCAGTCACCAGCATCACATCATCATTATTTTTTTTACAAAAAAACTTCAGAAACTAGGCCTACCAAAACATATCCACACCAACATCTAGAAAGCAGTCATACTTAAAACATGTTCAAGTCAGGAAATGTCTGAATCAGTAAAAGACAGCATGACTTGGCAAAGCCAGTCATGTTCATCTAGAAAAACCACCAAGAGACCAGATACAAAAGAAGGGAGGGCTCTTACAGCTTTAACTGTTGTGATGATGATGGAATTTCACCATGTGCTGCATGCATACAAATGACACCAGCTGAAATTCACTTTCCTATACAACTGTTAAAGGTACAGAAGCCCTGTCCTCCTTTCCATATGGTCACCCTTCAGTCCTAAGGGTTTTGAGAGGCAAGTTGTAAAAGGTTTTGATGCACTTGGTGCCAACTATAGCCACCTGAACTTTTAGAAGATTATATATATATATATATATATATATATAGGCTGACCATATGAAATGGAGGACAGGGCTCATATAACTTTAACAGTTGTAGAGAAGAGGGAATTTCAGTCGGCGTCATTTGTATGCAATTCGTACCTGGTGAAATTCCCTCTTCATTACAACAGTTAAAGCTGCAGGGGCCCTGCCCTCTTTTGTATCTGGTCACTCTAGTATAGTGCATGCAACTTTAATTGCTTTGTTGAAGAGGTGATTTTACCAGGTACTAATTGCATACAAATGACACTGGCTGAAATTCCCTTTTCTCTGCAACTGTTAAAGTTACATGAGTCCTGTCCTCCTTTTCATATGGTCAGCCTATATATATATATATATATATATATGGTTGTGTAATATAAGACAATAGCCCCAACACTGTTTTGTGAGATCTATGTCAGTAGAGCCAACCCTTATAGCTTGCTAACCAGCAATTATTTTGTGGTTGGATGCTACATACAAAAATAATTTCTCTAGTTTTTTTTTAAAAAAATGCTACCAAGCAAGGTTTTCCTCCTCCTTTTAAAACATTGACTTTAGTAATGTTTGCTCATATACATAATTTATTTATTACTTTTCTATCCTGCCTTTCCTCCAAGGAGCCCAAGGTGACATAATGGAGTTCACTGGGTGACTTTGGGCCAGTCACAGACTTTCAGTCAAACCTTCCTCACAGGGTTGTTATTGTGAGGATAAAATGGAGGAGGAGGATTATGTATGTTGCCTAGGATTCCCTGGAAGAAAAAAGGCAGGAGCTAAATGTAATAAAATAAAATAAAAATAAAATAAATAAATGGACAAAGAGTTAAGAGAGGCCAGGAAAGGAGAGTAAATGGGAAAGGGTCCCTAGATCTGAGGCTCTTTGTAACTGGTGCAATGTTATTGCCTGATATTCAGTTGGGACAGGAACCAGATTGATATTAAGTATAAGACTGCTTTTAAATTCATCACTCTTGTAATGCATGGTATTGCAATGTCTGCATCTGCTTATTATAAACTACTTCAGTGGAAAATGGGGTGAGTGTGTGGGAGTCTCACAATTTAATTCTGAAGTCATATATTTGCAGTTTACCAGCAGCACAATTTGGTGGGGGCTACTCTTGTCTTTTTGTTTTTATGTAGAACTTACATGACTTCTGCCAAGATGAGTGGCTTACCACAAAAATGGAAAGGTTTAAAAATAGAGATGTAAATTGGAAAGGAATTGATTGGGTAAATAATATTATTTGCACTTCAGGGAGCCATAAGAAATGGAGCAATAAGCACACTCTTCTGCAGACAGAGCAAACTCTATGGAGTGATAACGTATTCCTCTAAACCTTTTCATTTCAGGGATTTGAAAACTTTATCTTAAAATAAGGAAAGAAACTTCATATGCACCCAGTGATAAATTATCAATATGATACTTTAATTTATAGAAGTGAGAAATTCATATACCATTCTCAATATCACTTGTGGTGGGGGCGGACCCAACATTTTTCATTTCTACATAGTTGTAAGCGAGGATCAACCTGTTGATATTTCTTAGAACTTTTGTGCTGCTTTCAGGGACTTTAGAGGAAGCCTGTCAGCATATATCTTTTGTAGACAAGTGCTGACTCAGGTAAAATTTATGCTGGCTTGCATTCCGAAGTAGGGCATAATCCAGGCAAAGTAAAGCAACTTAATCAACAACACTGACAATTAATATTTTCTTCTCTTCCCCACAAAATCCTTCCTTTTACTCAGTGTTCACATATATTTAAAGCACAATCTTACACATTTCTACAAAGAAGGAAGTCCCATTGAGTACAATGAGGCTTTCTTCCAGATAAGGGGGTACAGGATTGCAGCTTTAATTTTTAGATCCTCTTATGTTTCTAGTAGCATTTATACTACAAACTAATCATGCATGTTAAAATTACCACCAACTCTCCCCATGCTGCTGGTGTCCCGTAGCTGCCTGCCCCAGCTTCTTACCTTGCACGCTTTTGGTGCCACCACCAGCCAGCCAGCCCTAGCTTCTTGCCCTGCATGCCACTGGCCAGCTACCCAGCGGCCGGGCCTAGCGGGCCACTGCACTAGACCAGGCCGCGGCTCCAAGCCGCTCCGAGGCCTGTCCATGGCAAATCTGGATTCCTAATGCCTCGTCACCATGGCGATGATGCACTAGGACCCTGGATTTGCCATGGATGGCCCTTGGAATGCCCGTTTCGGCCATTTCCAGAAGTGCCTGAAACAGGCCTTCTGAGCCAGCCCTCTGCAGATCCTTCACCCTAGTGCTTCGTCACCATGGCGACAAGGCACTAGGACACCAGATTTGCAGGAGCAGGCCTCAGAAGGCCCGTTTCAGGAAGTGCGCAAAATGTAGGGTGACCAGATTTTGAGGATCAAAATCCTGGACCCCCACTGCCACCCCACCCACCCACCCAAAACAACAGCCCCCCCGCACGCCCGCGCCACCCTGCCCCGCGCCGCCCCCCCGCCCACATGCTTCGCGCTGCCGCCCGCCCCGCCCCGCCGCCCGCCCCGCGCCGCACCCGGTGCGCTACTGAGGGACAGGCCGCGAAGCCTGTTTCTCAGTAGATTCCGAGCACCGGAGGGAAGCGGACGCCCCAGCAGGTAAGTGCCTCGCGCCGCCGCCCGCCCCGCACAGGCCGCCCACCCCCCCGCGCCGTGCTGCCCCCCCGCGCCGCCCCCCCACGCTGCGCCGCACCGCATCGTGCCGCTCCCCCACCCACGCCAACCCCCGCGCCAACCCCTCCTAGATTTTTCTAGGAGTTTTCTAGGAGTTTAGGCTATGACCCCTCCTTCCCTAGAATCGCTGCGTTCTCCTTTTGCTCCGACCACTCACTTGGGCCTGCCTCCCCCAAGGCTAGTTAGGTTCATCTCTCTCCATGATTGGGAAGATGTTGTCAATTTTTTAAAAAAGTTTCCTCATTAACTTCTTCTTGTTTACCTGTCATAACTGGCTGGCGGGAAAGGAAAGTATCCTCTTAGGAAATCTAGTAGAAGATTAAGTTTATGAGCGAGCAACTCCTTACGGGGCTCATTAATTGGGATTCTGTTGCGGTCCCAGCACCCCTTGATGCATGATGCCTTAGGAGTTGTGGCAATTTTGCAGGAGGCAAAAGTCTGTTTTTTAACTGAATGAGTGCATGGTGGATCCCCAATATGGGAAGAATAGCAGACACTGGCAAATTTAAAAAAAAGCCACTTGTAAGACTAATTCAGGCAAAGCACATTGAAGGCTAACTTCATTGTGGCCATGTGATGTCATAGCAAAAGGCCGGAACTGGTTCCAAGTTTTTGAGGGGTCTTGGGCAAGACCCCCTTTGTGGGTCCCCTCTGTCAGCAGGTCTACCCTCTCACCACCATCGTCACCAGCCGCTGTTGCTCCTCCTCTTTCTCATCAATTGTTCCTGCTTGCTTGTTTGAGAGGCAGAGAGCCAGGAAGCATGTAGGCATCATCATCTCCTGCTCCTCCTCACTGCCACTGTTGTCTGGGCAAGAGCAAGAGAAGAAGAAGAAGAAGAAGGGCGATCTTGTCAATTGACTCTTTTTGGGGTTAGGCTCAGGTGTCTGACGAAGCCGACTCTCGCTGCTGGCCCTGGTAGCATACATAGTCCTCATCCATTCACCCCTCTTTTATCCTCACAACAACCCTGTGAGATAGGTTAGACTGAGAGATCGTAACTGTCCAAGGTCACCCAGTGGGTGGCATGTGCTGTTGTGATGAATAGATACTTACATGCCACCACCTATGCCAAGGGTGCATCACTCCCAGTACACGGGGCACCCCAATCTGGCCCATGCTGCCTCCTCGGGTTCCTCCAGGGGGTAGGGCTTAGTTCCAAGCCCCACCCCCTGGAGGAAGCCGCCTAGGAGAGCATCACTGCTGCTAATTCTGACCTGAGATCAGAGACAACAGTGGGAGCCCTGCTCTTATTTCAGATCTCAAATTGGAGATAAGAGTGGGGTTGCCCAGCAATGGGAGTTGGTACTTGCGGGGATGAGTGGGCACTCTTCTCCTGCATGGGTGAGTCTCAACCCCCACTGCCAAAAAAGAAAAAAAAGGGGTGATGTCAGAGGAGAGGCCATGCTTACGGACATTATCTGGCCTGCTGGTGTCAAGGTGGGGGTCAATCCCACCACAAGACAGTTCTGCACCCCTGACCTGCATTTACGTGTGATCATGACCTCAGGCCTGGTGGTATGTAAGAACATAAGAGAATATAAGAACAGCTCCTGCTGGATCATGCTAAGGTCTATCTATTCCATTTCCAGAGCAACCCAGGAAAGGTGGAGTACAAATATAATAAATAAATAAACTAATAGAAATAGATGCCCCATTTTCTATCCAGAGGCTATCAGGTTTCACTTCCCAAAAAAAACAAAAACCCAGTCCAGCAAGGAGAGGGGATAAAACCATCTGCTCTGGGAATCCCAAGATGAGTGACTTATGAATCCTTTGATATTCAAATTGAAAGTCAAAATGGCTGCCTTGGAATTCGAAGCATTGATTATTAACTCGGATTTGTCTATTTCCCAACTGACAATGGGCTCTTAAATCCCTTAAGTGACCTCTGGATAGGAAGTGGGGAAGGGACACAATAGAGTGATTCTTCCTGCTGAGACATCCTAATTGTTGGATATGAGCACTTCCAGCCGTGCCTTGGCATTTAGATAATGGGGCTCCCGTTTCTGACTCCACACAGAAAAAAAATATATGTGTCAGAAGCAGTTTAAAATGGGTGCAGATCATGGGTAGAATTTGACTTGGTAGTTTACCTCTGGATTATTGTTGGAACTGCTGCTGGAATTAGTAGTAGTTTGCTCCACTTGCTTCTGCGATTGGAAGAAAGTGCAGAGGATCTTACTGCAGAGCAGGGGTAGGTAAGCTGGTGTCCTCCAGATGTTTTGGACTACAACTCCCATCGCTACTAGTCAAGATAGCCAATAGAGTAGGGTGACCAGATAAAATCCAGGTCAGGGCTCATGTAACTTTAACAGTTGTAGAGAAAAGGGAATTTCAGCCAGGGTCATTTGTATGCAATTAGTTCCTGGTGATATTCCCTCTTCATCACAACAATTAAAGTTGCAGGTACTATACTAGAGTGACCATATACAAAAGAAGGCAGGGCCCCTGCAACTTTAACAGTTGTGATGAAGAGGGAATTTCACCAGGAACTAATTGCATACAAATGGCACTGGCTGAAATTCCTTTTTCTCTACAACTGTTAAAGTTACATGAGCCCTGACCTGGATTTTCTCTGGTCACCCTACAATAGAGAGGAATTTGGGGAGTTGTAGCCTAAAACAGTTGGAGGGCATCAGTGGTAGAACCCAGCTAAAGCCCCACTTAGAGTAGACCCATTGAAATGAATGGGACTTAAGTTAGTCATAGTCCCACTTAGAGTAGACCCATTGAAATGAATGGGACTTAAGTTAAGTCATAGTCCCACTTAGAGTAGACCCATTGAAATGAATGGGACTTAAGTCAGTCATGACTAATTTAAGTCCTAGTCATTTAATGGCTCTACTCTAAGTAGGACTTTAGTTGGATTCTACCCCAGGTTACCTACCTCTGATGAAAAGTGTGACTACACCCACTTACTTAAGTTCTCATTCCTCAGCCTAAATATGTATCCCATTCTGTCCGGGCTCCAGCTCTGGATTTCCTGAAGCGAGCAGGGGGTTGGACTAGATAGCTCGCAAGTCCCTCTCAAACTCTATGATTTTATGTAGGGTGACCAGATAAAATCCAGGTCAGGGCTCCTGTAACTTTAACAATTGTAGAGAAAAGGGAATTTCAGCCAGTGTCATTTGTATGCAATTTGTTCCTGGTGAAATTCCCTCTTCATCACAACAGTTAAAGTTGCAGGGGCCCTGCCTTCTTTTTGTATCTGGTCACTCTAGTATAGTGCATGAATCTTTAACTGTTGCGATGAAGAGGGAATTTCACCAGGAACGAATTGCATACAAATGACACCGGCTGAAATTCCCTTTTCTCTACAACTGTTAAAGTGACATGAGCCCTGACCTGGATTTTATCTGGTCACCCTAATTTTATGGGTGCCTCCAGAGCATTCTAGCGCTATCAACAGTGGAGGCTGGTGCTTCCAATGACAGTGGGAATTGTGAATCCGCTCTGGGTTTCAGTCAGAACCAGTCAGATCTCTAAAGGAACAATCCGAGGAGCTCCTTGAGAGTTCTGACTGGTTCTCACTGAAGCCCGGAGCAGATTCACCACCCCACTGACATTGGAGCCACCAGCCTCCACTGGCTACCAGTCAAAAGGCATCGCCTAGCCATTCTGTGTTTCCCTCCTTAATGGATTTTGGGTGGCGGCGGCAGCGGCAAAAACCCAAAAAAGCAGAATAAGCAGTAGGAAAACACAGGAAGGTTACAAAAGGAAGCTGTTGTTGTCTGGATCCCCTGTAAAATCCAGTGAAAGGGGCAGGGAAGTTACACAATAAAAGCTTTGTCTGGAAGTACCCTTGCTTCAGGATGGCCATGTGTCCTACTTTACAGAGGACGGTCCTCTATTTTGACAGCTTCCTCTACTGGTAAGGCTGCCCGCCCCAGTCTGGTTTAAAGAGAAAGAACCACTAGAAGGGAGAGCAGAGAGGGGCCTTGAGTTGCCCATCAACCCTTAGCATCCCCACAGTGGACTGAGCAGATAGGCACACAGCTATCTTCCCCATTAGGATGAGATGGATTGTATTTCTATCTAAATCATCATTTCTAAACTGGCTTCTATGCTTCTAAATTAGCATATGCAACTGTTACACATATCTGCGCCCTTTTGGGGGGGATGCATTTCCCCCCTTCTCTCTTTTAGCAATTCCAGAGAGAGGGAGAGAGAGAGAGGAAATGCATCCCCCCAAAAGAGGACGCAGATATGTGTAACAGTGGCCACCCTAATCCTGGTGGCAGAGGTGGGTAGGGCCCAGTGGCACGCTAACCGAAGTGGAGCGGAAGGAGTCCCTGCCCTAAGTGGAGATTACAACTGTCGTGGCTCTAAGCCCTCCTGCTGGAGTGCGAGACAACAAAGAGGTCTGCCAAGTAATTTTCAAAGCTTTATTCAGTAAATAAACATCTCCTTGCACCTCAAGAGAGTTTAAGCATAGGATTTTTTTCTCTAGACTAACTCTTGGCTAAATTAAATGAGATAAAGCCTTGAAAATTACTTAGCAGACTTCTTAAGGGTGGTACGATGCACCTTGAGAGCAGCTAGTATAAGCTGGTGACTTTATTGGGCAGCCCATTGCAGCATGTGACTGCTCCCATCCTGCTGGCAGGAATGGCCTCCATGAAGAGAGCTTTTCTGCATGAGGCATTTATCATGCGCTCATCCTTCCCTACTCACAGTTGTTTACAGGTTCTTTAGACGATGTTGCGACCCTCCAGTTTTGCTTCTGTTTTTAAAAAGCACTTCCGGCTAGGTTTTTTTTTTTTTTTTTTTTTTTTTTAGAGCAGGAAAATGTGGCATTTAATTGTGAAAGCGAAGAAAGTGCAATTGTGTCTTGTGTATTTGTGCTATTTGGCTATATCACAGTACCATCTAGTGTTTATGTAACAGAAGAGCAAGAAAGGAAACACACTTCATGTAATGATCTCAATTCTGTGATGAAACTGAAAGTAGATACAGTGAATTAACAGCTTCATGTAGAAAAGCCCAAAGTAATGGTCCTCCTCACTGCTCGATCACTCTTTAGTGGTATTGGCTAGGCAGTGCGTTCAGCAACGCACATACACACACAATGTTAGAATAACCAACATGATGCTGGTTTACTTATTTACTTACAGCAGGGATGGGGATTGTGTGGCCCTCTAGATGTTGCCGGGTTACAACAACTCCCATCATCCCTGATCACTGGTCATGCTGCTGGGGCTGCTGGGAGTTGAGAGTCCAACCACATCTGGAGGGCTGCAGGTTCCTCACCTCTGATTTATGATGTTCACACAGGCCAGCCAATAGCAGTGTCCTCCGGGCAGTTCACAAAGACAAAAGAGAAAAATAAGTCATTTTAAAATGTAATTTCATAAAACTACCAAACTGCAATATTAAGAAATAGATTGAGATAACGTGATTTCACAGCTTGTCAAAAAATACATGACCTGTAAAAAAAAATAATGAGGTTACAATTCAAAACGTTACAATTAAGGCTGGTAACAGATCCAGACCTGGATCCTGAATCTGGACAGGATTGGGGTGATTGGGATCGCCTGGGTCTGGATCCGAACCGGATCGGGGGAGGACCGGATCTTTCCAGACCAGATTGGATTGTTCCGGATCGTTCTGGAGATCCGGGGGCCATTGGCCTTCCAGGTCCCTGGGTGCCAGCTGCGCAGCCGGTATCCAGGGATGCTGGGCCGGCGGTGAGTCCACTGGGCTCACCGCCTTCCCCCGACTCTCCCCACTAATCTGCTGCCTCCTTGTCGCCACTGCCATCCGCTGCTGCTGTCCGCTGGCCACCGCTGCTTCTGCTCTACTGAGAACCAGGCGCCAGTGGATGGCAGCGGTGGAGACGATGAGGCAGCAGGTATGCAGGGACAGTGGGGGGAGGGTGGTGAGTCCTTTTCCCCATAGACTTGCAAGTCTATGGGGAAAAGGAGGGTCTCCGGATCTTGATCTGGAGACCCGGATCTGGATCCAGTTCCGGACTGGATTGGGGGAGGTCCGATCCGGATCAGATCCAGATTGTCTGGACCGGATCAGGGGGGGCTGTTCACAGCCCTAATTAAAACCACATTTTTGAGAAAGCCTGAAAGAATCTTTTTAAAAAGTATTCACCTAGTGCTGAAATGACTATAAACTCAAGTCTCTGTGGAGAGAGCATTGCATAATAGCAGTGCCACTACTGAGGAGGCCCTCTCCCTGGTAGCCACCTGCCCACGTCACTTCACTTGGTAGTTGCACCCAGAGCAGGGCCTATGAAATGTATCTCAAGGCTTGGCTAAGTATATGCGGGAAAAGGCAATATTTCCAGTATCCTGTCCCCAAGCTGCCAAGCCAGCCAGCCTTATCCAAAGTGGTGTCCTCCAGATGTCTTGGACAAAAATTCCCATGGCTGGGGATGAGGGGACTTGTAGTCCAACACACTTGGGGAGCTTCAGGATCCCCCTGTGTTCGCCAGATGAGGGAAGGTTACAAGACCTGGGATTGTTTAGCTTGGAAAAAAGGCGAGTAAGGGAAGATTTGATTGAAGTGTACAAAATTATGCATGGTGTGGGGAATGTGGATAGGGACACATTTTTCTCCCTCTCATAACAGTAGTACCCATGGCCATGATCCCATGAAGCTGATTGGTGGGAGATTCAGAATGGATAAATGGAAGGACTTCTTCACAAAGTGCATAGTTAAGCTATAGAATTCGCTACCACAAGACATAGTGATGGCCACTAATTTGGATGGCTTTAAAAGGGAGTTAGACAAATTCCTGGAGGAGAAGGCTATCAATGGCTCCTAGTCCTGATGGCTAGATGCTACCTTGAGTACCAGAGGCAGTAAGCCTATGCACAGCAGTTGCTGGTATGGGAGGGTGCTGTTGCAATCACATCCTGCTTGTGGGCTTACCGTGGGCATCTGGTTGGCTTGGGGAAGGATGCACTAAGGGCTTTAAATGTCAAAAACAGCACTTTGAATTGGCCCAGAAAGGACTGGCTGCAATATTAACCATCAGAAGAACTTCCGTCCCACTGGGCTGGAACAGTTTGGCAGGGGTGGGGGCGTCTTTGAAAATGCCTTTGTTCACACTCTCACACTCAACCCCGGGGATTATGGAGAAGGCACTGGTTTCCTCTTATGATGGGGGACAAAGCAAAGAGAAACGGCCATGGCTTACTTCTCCCTGATGTGTTTGCGTATGCAACACAGAAGTTCTTTACTGCCCAAACTCATGTGAGAGTAAACAATTGCACTTTATTTATTTATTCATTACATTTTCATACTGCCCAATAGCTGAGGCTCTCTGGGCAGTTCACAATTAAAACCATAACATACAGCAAGTCAAAATTTAAAACTATGGAAGTTAAAAATACCACATAAAACCAAAATAAGTTATAGTCCAGGGAAAGCCTGCCTGAAAAGATGTTTTCAGGAAGCTTTGAAAGATGAACGTGTTTATTTCGTTTATGCTGACAAGTCTCCTGTGTTCTCTTCTTGCAAGGAAACTGGTCCAGGAAAGCCGCCCCTGGGTCTATTGACTACTTAAATTGTTTTAACAGTTGTTTTCTCTTTTTAGGGAACTCTGGAATTAGTGGTTAGGAGAGCGGGAGTAGGAATCTCTTTATAGGATCTTTAGTTCCAGTCTACAATTCCCAGGATTCTTTGGGGGAAGCCAGGACTGTTACATTTGAAACCAATATACATTTGAAATGCAAATATGTCATGCCATTTATTATATTTTTATACCACCCCATAGCTGAAGCTCTCTGGGTGGTTCACGAAAATTAAAAACCATTAAAAATACGTTATACAAAGTACAGAGCTATTTACATAAAAACATATAAACGGATAGCACACACACACAGACAACATCTATCTAAAAAAACAATCAACCAAAGACAATTTAGGACCTGATTAAAAACCCATTATATGCTGTCAAATGCCTGAGAGAAGCGGACAGTTTTTATCTAGCACCAACAAGATAACTATGTTGGCGCTCAGGTGAGCCTTGTAGGGGAGATCATTCTATAATTGAGGGGCCTCCAAGGAGAAGTCCCTCTCCCTTGTAGCCACCCTCTGAGCCTTCCTCGGAGGAGGAACCCAGAGGAGAGCCTTCGATCTTAAAGGTAGTGTATGGGTACTAGATCTACACTTTTTGTCAAATCATTACAGATGTGGAATAAAAAGCAGGATGTAACACCATGAAAGTGGTATATGGAATGTGGATGGACCCTCCCACAATGATCAGTGCACTTCAGTGCTGTGATAAAACAGTAGCTTAGATCTAGTCTTAGGAGTACTTTTTCATTCAGCCGGGTTTGTGGACAATGTTGTGAGAACAGAACAGTTTCCATCATTCCCTTTTGCTCTACACTACATAGCACCCTGGACAGGGCTGGCTCCAGGTTTTTGGGAGGAACTTTGGGCAAGGCCCCTTCAATGGGCCTCCTCCCTCAGTGAGTCTGCCTTTTCACGGCCATTGTCTCCCGGTTGCTATTGCTCCTCCTCCTCTTTCTCACCATCGCTACCATGTGTTTGGCAGTGGCATCTGACGCTCCTCCTTTGCACCACCATTTTTGTGTAGGCCAGTCTGAGAGGCAGGTGAACAAGTAGGTTGCAAAGACAAAGAGGAATAAGTCTAGGGGGCTCTGCTCTGCGGGCCCCTGTTGGGATATGGGCCCCTTGCAGGTAACCATGCCTACCCTTGATGTTAGCCTTGACCCTGAAAGGCTGCACTTAGTTTAGGGGATCCACCAGGGGCTTTAACCCAAAGGAACATTTGTTTTAATGCACTTCTCAAAAGCTTGTTTTTTCTGCGAATGACTCTTCTGACAGCTCCTTTAATCTCATTATTCCGGAGGGTGTAGATGAAGGGGTTCAACATAGGGGTGACTGCAGTGTACATGATGGCAGCTACAGTGTCCTTCCCACCTGAGTTCCTGGAGGGAGGCTGGAAGTAGACCCAGATGAGGGTGCTATAGAACAAGACCACCACAGTCAGGTGGGAGCCACAGGTGGAGAAGGCCTTTAGCTTCCTGGCAGCAGAGGGCACCTTCAACACCGCATAGAAAATGTGAGCGTAGGAAACCACAATGAGCAAAAATGGGGCCGAGACGTCTATCAAACCTTCAGTCATCACTAAGGTCTGAAGGGGTTTCGTGTCAGAGCAGGAGATTCTCATCAGGGGCTGGATGTCACAAAAGAAATGGGGGACCTCCCTGGTGACACAGAAGGAGAGTCGGGATGCCAACACCGTGTACATTAAGGACTGGATGTTAGACACAGCCCATGAGATGGCCACCATCAGGAGGCATCGCTTGGGGCTCATCAGGGTGGCATAATGCAAAGGGTGGCAGATAGCGATGTATCGGTCGTAAGCCATTGAAGCCAGCAGAAAGCTGTCGGTGTTGGCAAAAGCAAAGAGTAAGTACATCTGAGCAAAGCATCCACCATAGGAGATCGCCATCGAGCGGGACAACAAAGTCTGCAGCACCTTCGGGATGGTGGCGGATGTGAAGCCGACGTCAGCGAGCGAAAGGTTGCCAAGGAAGAAGTACATGGGGGCACGGAGGAGACTGGGGTCCGAGCGGATGAGCAGGACAATGAATAAGTTCCCCAGCAGGGTCAGCAGATACATGGAGAAGAAGAGCACGGAGAGGAGGCCCCGGAGCTCTGGGCGATTGGTGATGCCTTGAAGAGTGAACCCGGAGGTAGTGGTTTCATTGCACTGCTCCATGGCTCAGCTGGGGAAGAGAACAAAAGATATGGAGAATCATCCATGTTGGTCGCATGTTTCCAGGTTTGATCACCTGCATTTGCAGGTAGAGCTGGAAAAACTCCTGCCTGAAATCCTGGAAATCTCTTTGCTGCCAGTCAGTATCAACAATACTGGTTTAGAATAGCCAAGGGTCTGACTCATATAAAAGTATCTTCCCATGTTCCTATGGATACTATAGAGACCTGGGGGCTGGGGAAGCAGCATTTAAGGGACCGGGCAGAATAGATGAATTTGGGGAGGGGAGATGGTTTCTTCTAGAATTCTCTTGGCTACTTTCCGAAGGGCAGGGCAGAATGCTGGGACATTCCAGTATGTCACGAGTCAATAAAAGACATGCACCTGCTGTGATGGAGGTGATTCACTGGGATGAAACCCATGTGTTACAGAGACTCATTTGACCCGAGACCAGTGTGATAGAGTGGCTACAGTCCTTGTTGGGTTTGGAAAGCCCAGGTTCAAATCCCTGCTCAGCTCACGGAGTCGAATGTTAAGACTTTGTTGATATTTTAATAATGTATTAATTTTATATGTTTTTAATCAGTATTATGTATTTTATATTGGTCGTATTGATGTTGTTCCCCACCTCAATCCGGAGGGAGAGGCGGGTAAGAAATAAATTTATTATTATTATTATTATTATTATTATTATTATTATTATGGAGTGGTCTTGGGCAAGTCAATACCTCTCAGTCTAACTTGCCTCACAGGGTTGCTGGGAGGATACCCCTCCCACACACATGTGCTGCCTTGAGGTCTAAACTGGTGGTGGACTTAGTAACCACCAACTGAAGACACATTATGCTTCACCATTACATGAATAAAGAGTGCAACTTAAAATGTGACCAACACTTTCATAAGAATGTAAGAAGAGCTATGCTAGATCAGACCAAGGGTCCGTCTAGTCCAGCAGTGATAGCTTTCTCCTCCATGAATTTGTCTAACCCCTTTTAAAACCACCCATATTCGTGGCCACCACTACGTCTTGCGGTAGCCATCTCCTGAGATGGCACCTTGCACAGAAAGTTTGAGAATGAGGACATTAAACTGTGTTTCAGAGAAGGCTGTTACCATTACTCGTCTTCTGATTCAGGTTTCCCTGAGAAATTTCAAAGAATCAAGTGAAAGATTCCTAACTGTTTCTGTGGCTCTTTGGCTGTCTCTAGGACTCATAGAATCCCAGTTTTATATTTAAACTCTCATGACAAGGCTGTTTCTTGTCCTCATGCTTCCGAAGATGTTCGAAAATGTTAGGATAACGTACCAGGAGCTGGAATAAAATCATGTTCAAATTCATTACATTTTTCATCTCTCATGACTTCTAACTCCACATACCAAGATTTCTTAAGACCAGGGCTGGCCCTCCTATTAGGCAGAGTGAGGCCCTTTCTACACCATAGGTGTGTAGAGGGAGGGAGGGAAGGCGATCCTGGAAGTACCTAATACACACCATCGGTGCACAGGGAGCAGCCGGGGGCCAACCCAGGCAAGAAGCCTGGTGTGGAAAGGGCCTGAGTCAATACGATTTTGACCAAACATTCACTTTCACATTTAATCACCTTGATCTTGGGATACATTTGAGCCACAAGGGCATTTTCAAAAAACCTGAGCTTTTGGTTAAAAGGGAAGGACCTGTGGCAAAATTCATAGCTTTGCAACACTGGAAGGCACATTATACACCATGACACTGTAGACACCAGGGAAGCTCTTCGCAGGAGGAGGAAGGGGGATTTTTCTTTAGGGCTACAGTTTCAGATTTAGGGTGGGATTTCAAAAGAAAAGGACCTTAATGGCAATAACTTGGGTGGGAAACACACGAGGCAAGCTGGAAGTGGTCTGAGGCAGGATCTACACTACTAGGCTGACCATATGAAAAGGAGGACAGGGCTCATGTAACTTCAACAGTTGTAGAGAAAAGGGAATTTCAGCCAGTGTCATTTGTATGCAATTAGTTCCTGGTGAAACTCCCTCTTCATCATAGCAGTTAAAGTTGCAGGGGCCCTGCCTTCTTTTGTATATGGTCACTCTAGTATAGTGCCTGCAACTTTAACTGTTGTGACGAAGAGGGAATTTCACCAGAAACTAATTGCATACAAATGACCCTGGCTGAAATTCCCTTTTCTCTACAACAGTTAAAGTTACATGAGCCCTGTCCTCCTTTTCATAGGGTCAGCCGATACACTACTGCTTTATAGCAGTATTGAGGTGCACTGAGAACTGTTGAGGCCCATAGACACATCTACACCAAGCAAGCAGGACATTACACAATGAAAGCAGAATAAAAGCAGTATATGGAATGTGTCACGGGCCCCAACAGTTGTCAGGGCACTTCAATACTGCTAGAAAGCAGTAGGGTAGATCCTGCCTCTATATACCGCTTTCATACCACTTTCATAGTGCTATATCCTGCTTGGTGTAGATCTGGCCGCATTGCCTTCTCAGTGCAATAGAGATATTTCTTTTGCCCCATTGCCATCTCTGGTCAAACAGGTTTTGCAGGTTTTCAAAGTATTATAAAACCTACTTGAGAGAACACCAGAGAGAAGGCTGGGATGAATGTGTGCAGCATGGGCAATGCAGGGTTCTACTGCACTACCTTCAACACCATCTGGAAAAAAAAACCCTCACAAAACAATACACATCACTGTTTGTCTCCAGTCTTAAGAATCAGAGAAGTTGTTCAAGAAAGACGATGGCACATACCTGGTGTGAGACTCAAGTTTCACTGTATGTCAGTGAGAATTTCTGAATCTAGTATCAGAAGCTGGGTGTGAGTGTGAGATATTTCAGTGGATAAGGGCATGGTCTCCATAGAGAGTAAAAGTTGCAGATTGTACTTTGGGGAGCTTTTAAATTTTAACTCTTTGCCTGATTAAGATACATCGGGTCATCCTCTATGGCTGGTTGGAGCATTTCTATCCCAACTACTTGTTAAGAGTTATCTTGCCTGCCTGTGCCACCTAGGGGCCATTTCACAAATTACATAAAGGTAGGCTAACCATATGAAAAGGAGGACAAGGCTGATGTAACTTTAACAGTTGTAGAGAAAAGGGAATTTCAGCCAGTGTCATTTGTATGCAATTAGTTCCTGGTGATATTCCCTCTTCAGCACAACAGTTAAAGTTGCAGGGGCCCTGCCTTCTTTTGTATCTGGTCACTCTAGTATAGTGCCTGCATCTTTAACTGTTGTGATGAAGAGGGAATTTCACCAGGTGCTACAACTGTTAAAGTTACAGGAGCCCTGTCCTCCTTTTCATAAGGTCAGCCTACATAAAGGTAAATTTGCCTCTTAATAAGGATCAATAGCCAATTAGAACCCCCAGACATCTTTGTTGTAGTCATACAATACATTTTTGGGGATGCAGGTAAAACATCTTAGAGTAAGATCTAAAAGACAAAGCATCCCCCTCCAGAAAACCCCCAAGGAGATGAAATGGCCCTTTGTTTATCTTATCGGTTTGGCTATCAAAGGCTACTACCATTTCCTTTTTATCGGTAGAATTATGGAGTTGGAGGGGGCTTTGTAGGTCATGAAATCCTTCCCTTGAATGACTTATCTTTTCAGTTTGTAAGCCTGAGGGTAGCCCCCCCCCCACTTTTTAAATAGATAAGTAGTGAGCAGACCCAGTTTCACATGGGTTGGAATAGCTCCACGTAGTCCTTGATGCGCCCTCCCTGTGCCCCGAGCCTTCCTCGGAGCGCTGCACCCCGCCCAGTGTGGACCAAGCTCTGCTCAGGCCCTCGCTGCAGCCACTGCCCTTTCATCCTGGTTGGTCCCGGGGAGGGAGGAGGGAGGGGTGTAAACAAAAGCGATCGGGAGAGGGATTGGGAAAGGGCTGCCGCTGCGGCGAGGGCGTGAGCAGAGTAGGGTGACTAGATAAAATCCAGGTCAAGGCTCATGTAACTTTAACAGTTGTAGAGAAAAGGGAATTTCAGCCAGTGTCATTTGTATGCAATTAGTTCCTGATGAAATTCCCTCTTCATCACAACTGTTAAAGTTGCAGGGGCCCTGCCTTCTTTTGTATATGGTCACTCTAGTATAGTGCCTGCACCTTTAACTGTTGTGATGAAGAGGGAATATCACCAGGAACTAACTGCATACAAATGACACTGACTGAAATTCCCTTTTCTCTACAACTGTTAAAGTTACATGAGCCCTGACCTGGATTTTATCTGGTCACCCTAGCTCAGCAGAGCCTCCGAGGCTTGGTCCGCACTGGGCGGGGTGCAGCGCTCCGAGGGCAGCTCGGGGCGCAGGGAGGGCGCATTGAGGACTGTGTGTGAAGTTCTGCCCCTAGTTTGATATAGCAAACCTACAAGCAAACTTTCGCAACGTCAGAACTAGACACACCTTGTGCCTGCCCTGTCTGAGTGAAGCCATATCCGCTGACACCCCTAGGCACCCCCTACACTCTGGTGCACCCCTATAACCTCCTGAGGGAAAGGTCTCTGCATTCCATTTCCCGGAGGGGAATGAATAACTCTGTCCCTCGGCCTACTGATTTCCTGTGGCTTCAAACTGTATGGACTGCAAAGCAATGTGCTAGTTAGGGAAATCTGCTCCTAGTGGCTAAATGTTACTACCAGCTTCAACTGCATGGACACATTTTAATTAATTAAAATTAATTCATGCATTTTAAAAACAAAATGACCCCCAAGGTGCATTGCATGGTTGTGGGAGCAATTATAAGGGCTGAAGTCAGGGGGAAATGACATGCAGAAACCACAGACAGTGATAAATTACCTTAACAATGGCCATTCATAAAACAGCCGGATAATAATGCACTAGAGTGGCCATCACCCAAAAAGAGGACACATATTACCAAAAAGATCTGCATATTTAGAGTTGCTTAGAACTGCACTGTAAGAAGGGCACATAATGAACTGTTTCAGGCTTTCTGGTTGCCGTTGTTTTTGTTATAAAAACCAAAGCACTGGGAAACTGTGTGAAAGAGGTGAGGGCGGGGGACAGAATGGTTGGGAACGGCCAAAATGTTCTTACGTTGCATTTGAGATTTGCTACCTTGTTCGTTTTCATATTTCACTGATAATTGTAATTTTTAAAAACTTTATCTGTAAAACGATGCTGCAGATTTAATTGAAAGGTGAATTAAATAATGCTCATAATAGATAATAAACTGGGCAGAAAGGGCAAATTGTTCCCAATTCTTCATAAAGATCATCGATGGTACACAGTCTTAAAATGGGTGAAACCTTGATGTAGAACAATTCACCTCATTTCCATATCTGTTTCCCACACAAACATTCCTTGGGTTTGATTCACACATAACACCTACATCCTTTGAGAATTTACAGTGGAATGAGTGATTGAAGCCAAAACTGCATGCTTATTCACTGCTCTCATACAAAAGAAATTTCCCACAAGTAAAAAAAGACAAGCCCATTACACTGAAAGGTTTTAACTGTATTTTCTCATGGATGCTCTGTTGTTCAAAAATCCCTCCCCTATTTGCAATCTAAAGTGGTGCATTTTATTCTAGTCTATATGCACCTGAAGACTGGTCCTGAATTTGTGGGTGGCCTCCACTGAACATCCTGTAAATTAGACGATGTTGGGTGAAAAGTAAGCTCTGTGATACATGCAAATTTTGTTTGCAATTGACAAGTGAAGAACATGCATATGTCAATTCGCTAAGGTGAGCTACTGTAGACTAGGGCTGTGCACAGATCTGGATCCCGAATCCAGAGTGGACTGGGCTGATCTGGCCCAATCTGGGCCCGATCTGAACCGGATCGGATTGGGCCCGGATCGGGCTGGATCGGATCCGCGATCCGGATCCACTCTTGGTCCGTGCAGAGCCCTCCCTCCCGCTCTCCCTGCTCTCTCCTATCCGTCATGGGTAGGATAAGGCCCGATCCAGACCTCCCAGATCAGGATCCAGATTGGATCAGGGGGTCCATGCACAGCCCTACTGTGGAAAGCACTTTCCGTGAGGAAAAGGGTCTTTCTGAAGACCCCCAAAAGCTTAACTTGATGGAGTCTGTTGGAAGTGTGGGTGCAACCCAAAAACAAAACAGATAGAGAGAGGACCTCCAAGCTTCCTAGACTGTCCTCTGATCTGTGCTGACCTTCCTTTCAATGCTAGACTGATTCTCTTAGGGTTGCTGATGGTCTTTGCGTCTTCTCTGTCCCTGTTTTTCTGCACAACCTGATTTCCTGGAGCAAGATCATATGCTATGGCAGTTGCTTGGCCAATGTCTGCTGTGGAGGCCTGGCTAGTCAAAAAGTGGGGGAGGGGGAAGAGAAATAGCGAGGCTAGAGGCTGGGAGTGGAGAAGGGGCACGAAGAGAGAGAAATTGCGAGGAAAGGGCTTGGGCACCAAGAAATAGCAAGGCTAGGGGCTGGGAGGGAGAGAGAGAGAGAGAGAGAGAGAGCAAAGGGAAAAGGTCTTCTCGGATGAAAGAAGATTGAGTGCGACCAGGAAGCAACTCTTTGCTTCTCTTCCTGCCTACTGAGCAACAGAGCAGCAGCAGGATCAAGAATAGAAAGGACAACCTGGCCCCCTAATGCTTTTCACATGTTTTTTTTTAAATTAAAAATAAACTTTTGAAGGGGGTAGGAAGTGGATAACTTTGCAGGCACCTGTCTGTAAATTAAGGCATGGGATGTCATTTTCAACTGAATTGCCATCAGCATTAGTGGTAGTGGGTGACCATACGAAAAGGAGAACAGGGCCTCTATATCTTTAACAGTTGCATAGAAAAGGGCATTTCAGCAAGTGCCATTTTTATGCATGCAGCACCTGGTGAAATCCCCTCTTCATCACAACTGTTAAAGCTACACTAGCTATTCTAGAGCGCCCAGATACAAAAGAGGGCAGGGCTCCTGCAGCTTTAACTGTTGTGATGAAGAGGGAACTTCACCAGGTGCTGCATGCATACAGATGACACCTGCTGAAATTCCCTTTTCTATACAACTGTTAAAGGTACAGAGGCCTTGTCCTCCTTTTCATATGGTCACTCTATCAAGCACAGAGGCAGCATAGCATAGGAAAGTTATACCACAGCCCCATGCAAAGACCTTCTGTGTCCTGGAGGATCGCATCCCTGGTGGTTAAAAATCTGAGCGCTCCACTGACTAATAAATAAATATACTTCCTGAGGTTAATCTAGGGAGGTATAAATCCCAAGTGGGGGAAAATGCTTCGGTTAACAAGCCCCACATGTCCTCTGCTGCCACCTCCGGAGATAACCTTTCAATATAATGAAATAGTTGCAGGTTTATGCAACTAGTAGTATCTTTGCTGCATGTGTCTGTTTTTCTACCTGCCTCAACCGGGTGGTGGTGGGGGTGGTGGGAGCCTGCTGCCTAAAACATCAAGGAAAAAGGAGGCGGCTGTTGATTCATTAGAGGATGGGAAATGAATTGTTTTATTTATTTCAAAAATAACTAGACGATTCCTTCATCACCAAGGGTGATCCCAAGTTGGTATATATGACATTATTCTAAAAATAATATAATATAACAGCTGTAAAATTAAATAGAGTCTTAAAAACTAGTAAACTAGTAAACAAAACATCAATAATTGAGATTGAATTAAATTTACCATTTTAAAATGTCAAGATTTTTTAAAAAAAATATTTCAACATGCCTGGGCGAACATGAAGATTATAATTTGGCACCAAAAAGAATATAGATGTGCTAATTTTGGTACAAAATAAGGACTGCTTGTGATGGGTTTCAACCAGGTTGTGATCCTATATTTGCTTATTGAAGTGAAGTCTTTCTGAACACAGCATGGCTTACTTTTGAGTAAATTGTAGGATCCCCCAGTTCTTGCTTTGGAAGCCTCTAAAACAGGTAGTTTAAGAAAATTCTAGTCTTAATATTCATGGTTAGTTGTGCAATCCCATGTTCTTTTTCTTTCCACTGCTAAAGATTTGCCTCCACCCAGCTTTTAATCTCTATTCTTTGCGTGGATTGTAACCTCAGGACATGCGAAATATCTGGTTCAGCAATACTGCTGTCTTCTAATTAGGTGAGTCCAATTATCGCCATGTATTTTTTATTGTTTTTATTTCAAGATTCTTCTTTGTGCCTTCGTTAAGGTATTTAGCTTCAACCAAAGGAATGTAATTTATTATATATCCTACTCTTCCATTGGACAGCTCAGAGCTTTCTTCACACAGCGAATAGTTCTTTCTTCACACAGTGCATAGTTAAATTATGGAATCAGCGACCGCAAGATGTAGCGAGGGCCACCAGTTTGGATGGCTTTAAAAAGAGATTGGACAAATTCATGGAAGATAAAGGCAATCGATAGCTACATGATACCTCCAGTAGCAGAGACAGTATGGCTAGGTATACCATACTGCCACTGCTGGGGAACATGGGCAGGAGGATGCTGTTGCACTCATGTCCTGCTTGTGAGTTTTCTGAGGACATTTGATTGGCCACCATATGAACAGAATGCTGGACTAAATGGACCCTTGGTTTGATCTGGCAGGGCACTTCTGTTCTTCATCTGAGTGCTCCTTTTATTGTCAAAAAGTAGCACCCCATTCACCACTTTAGATGTGAATAGGGCAGACAGATGAACCGCAAACGTGGCAACAGCCTTCCCAAGACATAAAGCTTTGGAGCAAAACCGTTTTGCACATCCATAAGTTGTCAATGTTTTGTAGCTTTGTTCTAGCATATTGATATATCCTTCGGTCTGGGCACCATATTCCTTCTGTTCATGCCCCCACCCATAGATATACACAGCTTCCCCACCCCACCTTTCCATCCAGTTTTCTCCCCTTTTGTATCACCAGCAGTGGGCAGGGTTGGGGATTTGCTAGGGTCCAGAGATTCTTGAGGGGGCCAGCATCAATACCAGTCACCCCATTTCCTGCTAGTTTGGAGTGCAATCTTGATGTGAGCTATAGATTTGATAAACACACATAAGATGAGAGGAGCTGCCGGGAGATTACAGTTTCTACTCCAGAATCCTCTTCCCTTAATCTCAAATGCGCTGATGCTGGCTGTGGTTTACGCAGGAGTAAAGGCTGCACACCTTGTAAAAGTAGGGTGACCATATGAAAAGGAGGACAGGATTCCTGTATCTTTAACAGTTGTATTGAAAAGGGAATTGCAGCAGGTGTCCTTTGTATGCATGCAGCACCTGGTGAAATTCCCTCTGCATCACAACAAAGCTGCAGGAGCCCTGCCCTCTTTTGTATTTGGTCACGCTAGCTATTCTTTTCAATGACATTCCCTTTTCAATTAAAAATAATATGGTCGCTGTTCATCACTCTCTGAAGCAGCCTATTTTGAACACAAAAAGATCCAAGATGAAAAGATCCAAGATCCACTTGTGGTAAGAAAGCAGCCCCCCCCCCCCCCATAAGCTTGTTGATCTCTCCCTTTCACCTGCCCTTATTGAAAATAAAACTACCCATATCATACTGCCCTTATCAAATCTACTCTGCTACCATACATGGAGTACTGTGTACCCTTCTGGTCACTGCCTCTCTAAAAGGATATTATAGAATTAAAACAGGTGAAGAAAAGGGCAACCAAAATGATCGAGGGGCAGGAGCAACTCCCCTATGAGGAAAGGTTACAACATCTGGGATTGTTTAGCTTGGAAGAAAAGGTGAGTAAGGAAAGACATGATAGAAGCACACAAAATTATGCATGATGTGGAGAAGGTGGATAGGGAGATATTTTCTCCCTTTCCCTTTCATCCCATGAAGCTGATTGGTGGGAGATTCAGGACAGGTAAAAGAAGTACTTGTTCACACAGCAGATACTTAAAACATAGAACTCACTACTGCAAGATGTAGTGATGGCCATCAACTTGGATGGCTATCAGTGGCTTCTAGTCCTGATGGCTATATGCTACTTTCAGTATCGGAGACATATGCCTTTCAGTACCAGTTGCTGGGGAACATGGGTGGGAGGGTGCTGTTGCACTTACGTCCTGCTAGTGAGTTTCCCATGGGCATCTGTTTGACCACGGGGTGAACAGAATGCTGAGCTAGATGGACCCTTGATCTGATCCAACATGGCTCTTTTATGTTCTTATGTTGAGGGATGAAATAGGAGTGAGAGGACCCACTGATAATCTCTTGCTCAAAGGTTTTGGATATTCCCCAGAAGGATTGAGAGAGGAGAGCATGGATGCTTCCCCATGTTTTTGCATATTGTCCAAAGTGGAGAGATACACTCATGTAACCTAATCAGGACAACTTGTGCCTCTTCACAGGTGATGTTCATGCCTTCTCAAACACGATTTTGGAAGCATGGGGAGAGGGAGCATGGTTGCTTTCTCTGGGGAGCATTCCCTCTCATTCTCCTTACTATCACGTGTACAATCAGAACATGCAACCAGCTCCATTCCCCTGCTTCCTTCCCAGCCATGGCTCTTCAGGGCAACACAACTTACTTTGATGGATTCATCCTCCAGGGTCTCGTCTCCAACCAGCCAGGACGTGAGCATCTCCTTGCTCCCATCTTCCTCTTCATGTACGTGCTGACTCTACTGGGCAACGTGGTGATTGTCCTGCTCATTCACTATGACACCCGCCTCTACTGCTCCCCCATGTATTTCTTCCTCAGCCACCTCTCCTTGGCCGATATGGGTTTCTCCTCCTCCACCGTCCCCAAGATGCTGCAGAACCTACTAACTCATACCAAGCACATCTCATATGGTGGCTGCTTGGCACAGATGTTTTTCTTCCTGGGCTTTGGAAACACGGAGAGTTTTCTCCTGGCTTCCATGGCACTTGACCGATACGTGGCCATCTGTCTCCCACTTCGTTACACTCTTCTGATGAATCAGAAATGCTGTTTCCTGTTGGCTGTGGGTTGTTGGCTCCTGGGTTTTCTCCACTCCCTACTCTACACCCTGATGATGGCTTGCCTCTCCTTCTGTGCCTCCCGGGAGATCCCCCATTTCTTCTGTGACCTTCACCCCTTAATCAAGCTCTCTTGCTCGGACACCTCCGCCATTCAGATGACGACCCTCACCGAGGGGACTGTGACCATGGTGGGGCCTTTCACAGTCACCCTTCTCTCCTATGTCCTCATTGTCTCCAAGGTTCTCAAGATCCCATCAGCTGCTGGAAAGCGCAAGGCCTTTTCCACCTGTGGTGCTCACCTCACCACTGTAGTGTTGTTCTTTGGAACGGTGATAGCTGTGTATGTCCGCCCCTCATCCACCTACACTGGCACAAAAGTCCGGATAATGTCTGTGGCTTACACAGCAGTGACTCCCATGCTCAACCCCTTCATCTACAGCCTGAGGAACAGTGAGATTCAGCAGGCCCTGAGGAAAAGTTTAGGGATGAAATCTGGAAGATGAGGAACTTTGACTTTCTCAGAATTCCTTAATTTCAATCAAATAATGTTGGTGGTTAATAGCTTTAGGCCAACGGGTCCCAGAAAACGCCATCACACTAGCCATGAGACTTTTTGACCCATCCTTTAAAGCTATTATGTAATTTTGGAACTTTTAAAAATGCATCCAAAAAATGTCAAAACTGAGCATCCAGATTTAGACCATGAAGGGTGATTTAGAAATTTGAAGTCAATCTATTGCAATCATGGCACAAGGTTGATGGGGTTCATTTTAGGGTGGGGGCAGAGAATGGAGCAAATTTCATATTGTAGATGTAACAATACTACATGATAGAGATGGTCAAAATGATGCCTGGTGTGGAGAATGTGGATATGGAGACATTTTTCTTCCCTCTCTCAAAATATTAAAACCCAATGGGGTCATCCCATGAAGCTGACTGGTGGGAGATTCAGGACAGATAAAAGGTAGCACCTCTTCACACAGCATCTAGTCAACTATGGAATTAACTTCCACAAGACATAGTGATGGCCACCAGTTTGGATGGCTTTAAAAGGGATTTGAACAAATGCCTGGAGGGTAAAGCAATCAATGGCTACTAGTCCTGCTGGCTCTGTGCTACCTCCAGTTTCGGAGACAGAATGCCGATGTACTCCAGTTGCTGGGGAACATGGCCAGGAAGGTGCTGTTGCACTCATGTCCTGCTCATGGGTTCCCATGGGCAGCTGGTTGGCCACCGTGTGAACAGAACGCTGGACCAGATGGACCCTTGGTCTGATCCAGCAGGGCTCTTAAATGTTCCATACCACACCTTTTCTCTGCCTCCGTCGAAGCGCAGGTGACTGGAGACTCCATTTCCCAGGGACTATTTGGACTCTTCCTCTTACTTCTGAAACCAGCTGGAGAACCCAGTGTGGGGAATGGTGGCTGTTCTTTGGTGGATTGTACCTCCAAATGTCTTTGGCTAGATCTATACTCTGCTGTGGCACCTCGGCTGTGGAATAAGCTCCCTAGAGAGGTTCGCCTGGCACTTACATTATACTCTTTTAGGCACCAGGTGAAGACCTTTTTATTTTCTCAGTATTTTAACAGTTTATCAGTTTAATTTTTAACTTTGCTATTTTAAATCTGTATTTTAAATTGGTATTAATTTTTGCATTGCTGTTTGGTTTTATCCTGCTTGTGTTTTTATATTGTATTTTTATACTGCTGTTGTTTTATATTTTGAATGGTGTTTATGGTTTTAATTTTTGTAAACTGCCCAGAGAGCTTCGGCTATTGGGCGGTATAAAAATGCAGTAAATAAATGAATAAAATAAATAAATAAAGCAGGATATGACACTTTGAAAACGGTTTGAAAACTGTATATGGAGCGTGTCCTGGACCCCAACTGTTGTCACTACTGTTATAAACCATTTTAAAGCAGTAATGTAGATCCTGCCTTTGCCTAGCCTCCTTTCCCTCCCTGCCGGTGATTATTCTTGTGCTACTGCCCCGTGCTCTGCAGCGGGACAACAGGGCTGCTAACTGGGTAGGCAGCTTTTCCCTTAAGATGTGCCCCTGTGCTCCCAACCTGAATTTTGACTTGGGATTGAGCAGCTGCACGGGCGGCACCAGGGGCGGCGGGGGGGGGGGCAAGCGCCCCCAAACAAGAAGCTTGCCACCCCAGTTGCCACCCCAGTTGCTGGCAGAGCGCCCGCGCACCCCTGCCTGCGCCAGGAGGCCTCAACCGGGTGAGGCAGCCTTGACTTTTCCTATCTTGAGAGATCCAGCGCGCTGCCTGTAAGGGCTTTCTTCTCCCTTCAGTAGCCATGCAATGCCTGCATGTCTGACAAAGTATCAGAAGAGATCCCATAATGCCTTGCCAGACACGCAGGCGCCGCATGGCTACTGAAGGGGGAAGAAAGCCCTTATAGGGAGTGCACGGGCTCATGTCTTGTGTCTCTAGGCTGGAGGACCGTTTCCTGCCATCTCTCACCGTCCCCAGAAGCCTCTCAGGCACCTGGCTGTTACCGCTGCCGCTTTTGTAGGATCAAAACCTGGCAAAGGATTGGTGAGTTTCAAATGTATCCAGGGGCAGGAAAAGAGGCTGCAGTGCAAAATACCCTGACAGGCAAAATGGGAAGAAACAAGATCCCCCTGATCCGCCTTTCTCCCTTTTGGAAACTATCCTCTTTCCCCTGCGCAAGAGAGCAACCCTACCCCCTGATACCCTCAAGATATCTTGGACTACAATGCCCACTATTCCTATGGTTGGGGGGGGGGGGTTGCATGGGAGCGTCTCCTCCCCTTCTCTGGAAAGCCACAAGGTCCCCTACAAAATGCAGCAAACCCCAAAGGCAACTTTAGAGTTCAAGTGGTATTTTTTTAAAAAAATATATGGGAGGAAAGCACTTTTCATTGTTTCTTTGTTTACATTTATTTATTTATTTATTTATTTATTTATTTATTACATTTATATTCCACTTTATTTTCCTCCAAGGAACCCAAGGTGGCATACTTTAGGATTCTTCACATTTTTTTTATTTGACTAAGTTGCTTTCTACATTCGTCTGCCCCAACACGTTATATTTAATTTATTTATTGCAGTTATATTCTGCCTTTTTTCCTTCAAGGAACCCAAGGCAGCATACATAATCCTCCTCCTCCTCCTCCTTTCCATTTTAGCCTCAGAACAACACCTCTGTGGTAGGTTGGGATGACAGTTTGTGACTATCTAGAATCACCCCGTGAGTTTCTGTGGCCGAGCGGGGTCTAGAACCCAGATCCTCTGACTCCCAGTCCAACTCTCTAACCACTATACCCACACTAGTTCTTAGGAGCCATCTGGCCAGCTCAGTCTGAGCAGGCCCTGTGTGAGTGCTTGGGGGTGGGTAAGCATCATCATCATCATCATCATCATCATCATCATCATCAGTTAACTGACTCAAGACTCGTGTCGGGTGAGGGGAGGGGTTCAGACAGTTTCACGAAGATCATCATCCTGGTAGGTTCTTATTGCTTTTTAAAAAATGTTGCTGCTGGTGGTTGCTGATCTCCTTTGTTCATTTCCGGGTGGATGGGAGATCATTTTCCTGCTGTGGGGCCATGTGTGTGAGAGAAATGGGTGTTTTCCCTCCCCCTTTTGTTTTCAATGTTGCAAGGGGGCTTTGCTGAGGTGAATTGTTTGTAAATGTGGGCCTAGAATCCATTTTGTTTTGCTGTATTATGCATCTCAAGTTTTATTTATTTTTTATTTATTTATTTATTACATTTATATCTCACCTTTGTTCCTCCAAAGAACCCAAGGCAGCATATATATTCCTCTTCCTCTCCATTTTATCCTCACAACAACCACAACCCTGTGAGGTGGGTTGGGCTGAGAGTCTGTGACTGGCCCAAGTCACTCAGTGGGTTTCCATGGCTGAGTGGGGACTAGAACCCGGATCTCCCAACTCCCAGTCCGACACTCTATCCATTACACCACACTGGCTCTCCTTGTGAACATATGGTTTTAAAAAAATACTTTCTTCCCTTTTCGTGGTGTGAGTAAACATATATTCCTGGCTAAATTCCTCCTGTTTGATGGGGCACACTTTTTTCCTCCTTAAACCTGTGATTATGTAACCCAAACTCTCTCACTTGCAGTCATTGATTCTTATTTGCCTGCTGCCTCAGTTTGCCTGTGTGTAAAATCGGTCTCTTCCTTTCCCACCTCCCTTTGCTTTCAATAAGTGGGCTATACCACAAACTGTTTTCCCTGTGTTATTCTGGAGAGGTTTCTGGGAGGGAGTGATCCCCTTGGCTCTTCCTCCAGTGAAACCATTTTCTGCCCCACCAATTAGGGTTTGATAACAGAGGTTTGGGGTGGGGATACTCACTCATAACTGCATCACACTTATAACCCCTGATGCCTAAACGTATTCTTGGCAGTTATCCAAACTATACTCCAGAGCCAGCTAGAACACCCATGGAAGTATGAGGAAAAATGAGAGGGGGAGGAAAGAATCTGTACCTTCTCCACATCTTCCTTTTTTCTCCTCAGAGAATTAGGACAGGAATGGGGATGGGGAGGACTTACTCACAGTGCAAGCCTATGAATGTTTACTCAATTAATCCCACCATATTCAATGCCTCTTATTTTTTTAAATTCCATATTACAAAGGCAATGGATTGCAGTAAAAACACCAACTTCATCAGGAGCTTCATCTTCAAAAACTTCATCTTTTAGATCTTTGGACTAGTACTTCACATGCATTGAGTTTCCTGGGTGTACAGGGCCCAGGTGCTTCAATTTGCTCTTACTTTCCTTACACTAAAAGTCTATCTTTCTGGTTCTGCTTGGACTGGTTGAAAAGTAACTGTTTTCTAAAGAAAGTGTTCTGTCTGGCTAATCTATATGTCAAGGAAATGTTTGTGTAGTGAGTAACTCTACCTTTTTTGAAAACCTTTTTCCTTACGGTAATTTGAATTTGGCTAATACATGCTGTATTTTTTAAAACATCCAAATTAATATATGATTTATTTTAGAATATATGGCTACGATGGCATTTTTAGTGTGATATACCATTATTTTTCTTCAGAGATCTGAACGTATGGGACACAGCCTGCCCACCTGGAAATATATTTTGCCCCTTCTGTGCCCCCCTGATTTTTTTTTTCCTGGTGCTGCCCCTGTCAGCAGTGCTATGACCTTGTTATCAACATATTTACGTATTATAAAGACAACATACCTTTGTCACATCTCCAACGTTAACAGTCCTTCTCAGTAGTTTGCCCTCCAGCGCCAGGCAGAACTCCACAAACACTTTTGCGACAGTGGAATGTCCAACTCTGAACTGAGATGCCATCGTTTTGTAGTTATCGGGATTGCCTAATTTCCAAATAGCAATGGCAACTCTTTTCTCAACACTTAGAGGTTCACGCATGGGTGTACGCTGCCTCTGAAGTGCGGGAGTAAGCAATGCTACAACTTCAAAAAGAGTCGCTCTAGACATTCTGAAGTACTCAATCCACTGAGAGTCATCCCATACCTTAAGAACGAAGTTTTCCCACCAATCCCCACCTAACCCAGTATCTTCGGCACACTATGGGCATCCTGATCAAACGAGAAGTTGTGCAGATGTTCCTGACATTGCTTTCCAGACTTGCCGCTACGCTAGATATTCTGCTGTGGTACCACTTACACACAAGGAGACGTGACCTCCTTATCTGTGTATGATCATTATCCAGTACCAGCAATGCATTGATTAAAGTGTTTAAAGTTTGGATGGAATGTGCAAGGACTTCTATGGAAAGCATTGTCTTCCCGGTCAAAATATCAGTAACCATTGTTGAACTGCATCAAGCAGACTGAACAGCCAAATGGAGAAGTAACTGCAGTACACAAACCGCCAAAACTACTTGAAATGGCGCAGATGCGCAGGAAGATATATTACATTCTACTCAATACCAAAGGGAAAGAAAGAGGGGCTTAAAATATCGTCGTTTATCGTTATCGTCATTTTGGACCAAAAAAAATATCGTCTTCATTCATATTGTAGGTGAACCGTATCATCTTCACAATGACCCAGAAGGATATTGTAATTTTAACTTGTTTTTATGCTTTATGCTTTTAAATTTCGTATATTGGTGTTTTAATTGTTTAATGTTTTTAATTTTTGTAAACCGCCCAGAGAGCTTCGGCTATGGGGCAGTATATAAATGGAATAAAATAAATAAATAAAATTATCGTGAAAAAACGATATTTTTTGCAGCCCTATTTTTAAAGAAAAAAAGATGCCTATAACTTCTGCATTTTAAAAGTTAGAGGCTTGAAACTTGGTCACAGTGCTTATGGGGTATGCCTAAGTATGTGTATGAAATTTGAGATCGATCCCTCCAACCCTCGATTTTATATGAATATTTTAAAGATCATTTCCGTTCTGACAGGTCTGAATGAACGCACATAGCGAGCTGTCATTCTGGTCTGTCAGAACTGAAACGATCTTTAATAAATTCATATAAAATCGAGGGTTGGAGGGATCTATCTCAAATTTCATAGACATACTTAGGCATACTCCATAAGCACTGTGACCAAGTTTCAAGCCCCTAACTTTTAAAATACAGAAGTTATAGGTATATTTATATGGCAGTCCGATAAAACGATAAAATCGCCTGAAAATTATCGTCTCCGATGATTATTGTAGGTTTTTCTATCATATCATCATCGTTAAACACATGCACGATAATGACCTTATCGTATCGTACATTTTAACGATACAATACACATCCCTAGTGGAAACGACATTAGGAGGAAGGAACGTGGAAACCCCCCCCCCCGACGTGGTAATGAAAGAGTGAGACCACAGCCTTAATGGAGTAATGATGGGACAAATGTACGACAGTAACGGAGAAATAACATAATGTGACCCAAGACATTTGACATCGAGGTATTTTTCTGTGTTACGACGATATCTTTACAACATTACAACCATTTGTGTAGATTCCCTCTAAGTCTTGCTAATGAGGGGAGGTTAATTTGCTAGGCCCTCCAGTTTGTGACTGAGAATGATAATTTCCCCAGAGTTTATGCTCCAGTGTAAAACCTCCAAGGTGAGCTTCCCTTGGGCTCACTACCCTTAAGGACAAGGAGGAGACATGAAGAGGGGCTGCTGGTGTTTTTTCTCCTGTGGCAGTAGAGACCAAATTTGATCCGTTGAGGAAGGAGGTCTGCTCTTCTAGGAGGGACAAACTCTCTTAGTTCTTCACACCGAGAAGAGCAACAAAGCACATAAACATTTTGCTCCCGCTGCAGGCAAAAAGAGCGTTTGGGGTTGCATACATCACATCTGTAAGTAATATCCAGACCAGCAGCCATGTTAGTCTGACTCAGCAAAAACAAGAAAAAGTCTTGTGGCACCTTAAAGACTAAGGCCATGTCTTGACGGAGGCACATTTCGCAGTTCTATAGAGGTGTGAAGATGGATCTCCACCTCCCCACTGTCCTGGTGCCCCTGTGGTCCATTTTTTGGTATATTATGTATTTATTGTTGGGAAGCTCTCCAAGGTCCTTGGAGGTGGTCCAGTGGTCATTCCACTTGGTGGACCACCCCCTCCCCAGTGGATGGCCTGCTGCTCAATCAAGGGGTGCCCTGGCCCTGGCCACGACTCCGCTGCAACACCAGAGCAAGGTGACAGACGGCAAATGCGCATCTGCGCCTTGCTCCAAGGAAAAAGTCGGGATAAGTAGCCAACTTTTAAAATGTGGAGCTTTGTGGGTTTGCCCCTGGATGACTCTGCGATGGCGGCAGCGTCATATAGATGACCTACCACCACTGCGGATCCACCCCGGGGCAAACCCCTCATCAAGATGTGCCCTAACAAATTTGTTAAGGCATAAGCTTTTATGAAATGCAGACCATTCCTCAGATACATGAAGTTTTGCATTGAGTTACATGTGTATACACACTGATGTTTGGGGTGCGTGGAAATTGTAAGTGAGGTCATAAAGAAATGAAATGCAGCAGCTATAGACTGTGATAATTATCTTATTAGCAGTGGGAATTCACAGGACAGTTGTTGGTTGATAACACAGATGTCCTTGCATTGGTAAGCTGATTTACACATGTAGCATGATAAAAATAATCCTTTGTCCAGGCCACAGGAGATTGAGCTGGACCTTTTGATAAATTGTAGTTTAGCTGCTTCACCTAGCAATCTACCTTTGAGGTTCTTTTGTTCAAGAGTGGACACTTTAAGGTCAGGGGCGGAGTGTCCCCATGTCCACTCTTAACACTATTGCAGCCAGGATCTAAAAATGCAATCCACATTTTTAGATCCTGTAATAGTGTTGCATAGGTAAGTCGACACAATACTTTATGCCGTCAAGGGTTCATATACCCGCTCCTCTTCCAATGTGATATATGCTGTCATTGGCTAGCAATGCCTCACTACATTCTACATTTGACAAACAGCTCAGTTTCTATGCTCAGCGGTGGCTGCCAGTTCTTAGGTGATCACTGATAGTGAGGGGTTTTTCATACTTCCAGAAGTATGCAAGAGCAGGGGGATAGTGGCATTAAAATGGCATGGCCTTCAAAATAGCATGGGTAGGAGAGGGTTGTGTGCTGTGTCTCACAATGAGGGTGGGGGGTCTACACCAGCCATTTATTGTAGGATTGTATCGCAGTCATTACTAATGGGGCACGTGACGTTCACCTGCTCCTGCGTTGATATCGGCTCCACCTCTCAGTTTTTCTGGAATATCCCTGACTACTTTTGTTGTGGTTTTTCCATCTCTCTCACTTCCATTCCAAAGAACGTTTGCGGTGTGGACCCCCTTTGCGAGGTCATTGTTGGTATCAGAGGTGTGCAGGAATGGACCTGTCCGCCACTTTCACCACATGTTTTGGATGGGTATCGGTGTGTTTTACCACCGAGTGTTTTTTTTTAAAAAAAAATACAAACATATCTCTGCACAGGAGCGCATATTCATTGGAGTTCCTATCCCCCCATACGTGGCTGCGCTCTTGCGCGCCCCTCAGGAGTCAATTCAAAACACACAATTCTGCCCCATGGCCATCTGCCTAGCCCTGCCCACTTCTATTGATACACACGTGGAAGCGCCCCAACAGGGCGCACATGCTTCTGCAATGGCTCCCTTGCAATTGCGGTGCTGTTCAATCGCGGGTGCCCAGTGAGGAAGTTCCGATCGTAGAAGCGGGGAACATTCGGAAGCATCCCTCTTCTGTAGCAAAAGGGCTGCAGGTGTAGTTGAGCCCGACCTCATCGGCACTTAGGATGTACGGAGTTTGCTAAGCCTGTTCCATTTGTGTTGTCCGGCATCTTATTTCCGTTATACACTTATTGACGGAATTGGATTATTTTGTACAAGAATGCCATTCTACTTGTGGTAATTCCCATTTAATGCACATTTGCACAAATCCCCCCCAAAAGTGGGAAAAAAACCCCAATTTGCGCGTCCCCATAATCAGGATGACTTGGAAAAAGCCGGTCCACTGTGGAATCTGCAGGTTGGACTCATAGAAGTCCGGAGTCATTTGAATGCTTCACAGATTTTCCTGACATCCTTACTGGCGCTATCCAATAGGTGCCCCTCCCAGGAAGGAATCTCTGGGCTCATCTACACTTCAGACAAGAAAGTGTTCTGATCTGAAACCAGTTTAAGGCTTTCCCCTCTCCCCAATTCCTGGCAATTCCTTCCTTAGTTCCGGGGTTCCTTGGTTGCAAAGCCATGGAAGTTAAGTAGATTTGAAAGTGCTTTCAATTTGTAATGTAAACATATCCTCTCTTTCCCCAGCCACTGTAATCTACATGTGACATACAAACTTGTGCAAAAAAGCCCTGATGGCTTTTGATTGTTGTTCTTAAGTTAAAAGCCAGTTGGGATGGGTGGTGGTGGGGAAGTTTGGAAGGAGGGAAGAATGGCAGCTGGAATTCTGTATGCAACTTGGAAGGCAATTTATTTATTTATGGCATTTATATTTCACCTTTTTTCCTCCAAGGAACCCAAGGCGGCGTACATAATCCTCCTCCTCTCCATTTTAGTCTCACCACAACAACCCTGTAAGGTAGGTTGGGCTGAGAGTCTGTGACTGGCCCAAAGTCACCCAGTGTGCTTCCATGGCCAAGTGGGGACTAGAACCTGGATCTCCCCAGTCCTAGTCCAACACTCTAGCCACTACGTCACATTGGCAATTGGATCTGGAACAGAAAAATGGCAGCTGCAAAAGGTATAAGTACTCTTTCTCATTTTGCCAGTGGTGCAGGAACAGCGCATGCATCCAGGAGCAGGGGCAGAGAGACAGGGAGGAGCAACATCTACAAAAAAGAGGGAGAGATGGCCTCAGATATAGGCAGTCACGGGCTACAGATAGACGAGAGGGTCCTGCAACAAAATGTTGTGGTATAGAGCGTTCCTATCCAGGATTCCAGCCCATCAGGACACTCCATTCCATCCTCCACCCATAGTTTTCCATGCTCACTAAGAGTGCTCAGTCCTCCTTCCACTGTTTGCAGGATTATTGCCCTATATATTGACATCGATATATAACTTCTGCAAATCTCGGGCTTCAACTGAGCCTGCTGATGCCCCCCCCCCCCTTTGTGTATGGATAGTTCCTTTTTTGGCTACAGAAAGATTCATACTTGAAGAATGCATTTGCTATAAGCATCCTGTATATATGGGCATGATTGGGAACAATTCAGAGATCCCTTGGTTGCTCAAGGGACCACTGGGTGAAAGTGACAAGAGATGGGCAAGAGAGGTACAGGCAGCAGATGGGGTGTAGGCAGAGTGAGAGATGGACAAGAGACATCCTGGCATGGAGGGAGGGAAGAAAAGGGGTTTCCCATGGTCCCCTGTCTGGGTAGCTAGGAGGCAGGTTTGTTTGTGTTAGAATTTACCAGCTTAAACGTTGGCTGAAGGATTGCAGCTTTCCTCTCGCTCTCGTTCCTCCAGCCTAATGAGTCATGGGAACACAAGTGAGGTCTCCGAATTATCCCTCCGTGGCTTTGCCATCCAGCCTGAGTTCCAAGCACTCCTCTTCCCCCTCTTCCTCTCCATCTACCTGCTGACCCTCCTGGGGAACATCACCATCATCTCCTTGATCTGCTCCGATAACCAGCTCTTTCAGGTTCCCATGTATTTCTTCCTCAGCCACCTTGCCCTAGCCGATGTGGGTTTCACCTCCACCACCATCCCCAAAGTTCTGGAGAACTTGTCGTCTTGGGAAAAGACCATCTCCTACCATGGCTGCCTGACTCAGATGTACTTCTATATGTCCTTTGGCAACGCGGACAGCTTCCTGCTGTCTTCCATGGCCTATGACCGCTATGTGGCCATCTGCCAACCGCTGCATTATTCTGCCCTGATGAGCCACAAACGTTGCCTCTTTCTGGCAGCCGTGTCCTGGGCTATCCCCATAATCCACTCATCACTGTATACCTTTTTGATGTCCCGCATTTCCATCTGTGAGTATAGGGAAATCCCACATTTCTTTTGTGACATTTACCCTGTTCTGGACATCTCTTGCTCTGATACCAGTGTTGTGCAGATGATGCTGATGACCGAAGGGGTGGTGGAGATCCTGGGGCCCTTTGTCCTGACTGTCATCTCCTACGTATGCATCTTCTACACCGTCATGAAGATTCCATCTGCCACTGGGAAGCGCAAGGCTTTCTCCACATGTGGGTCCCACATAGTTGTGGTGACTTTGTTCTATGGCACTGTAAGCTGGGTCTATTTCAAGCCACATTCAAAGGACCAGGACTGTTCGGACACAGTGGCGGCTGTGATGTATACCATGGTAACCCCCATGCTGAATCCCTTCATCTACAGCCTCAGGAACAGTGAGATGAAAGCAGCCATGAGGAAGGTCATTAGGCAGCGTTTCCATTAAGTTCTTCCTTTCATTGAGTTTGGATATAATACAAAAACAAAACAGGCACCGATTATGCAGCTAGCAGGCTTACAATGCATTGTTCCAGAACTTGAATTGTGCAGGTGGAGGAGCCAAACATGTATGAGTTAATGCAATAAATGGATACCACACTTCTATGAATAAGTCTCTGTTTTCCAGTCCTCTTACAAGTCGATGTGTCAGCTTTTCAGAAAGATCAATTTTCCGTATTCTGTTCATGAGTTTTTGCATCGATGGTCCGGGAGAAGATTTCTAATTTAATGCAATCTCAAGCTGGGCAGCTGCAGGCATGACAGTGATCAAGTCTTTATGTAAAAAGGTGTTCATTCTCATCTCTGAAAATGGGGAGTAGGAGCAGGGTTCCATGATCATTATGAATTCAGTAATTTCACATGTTGTAGAAAGAACTTGGTTCAAAATGTCTACAACTAAATGGAGGTAATTGCCAAGTATGTATTAAGGAACCAATGTAATCACATCCTCTCCAGCACAATGGTGAAAGAGGTTTGTTAAAATTCTGCATCTTAGTCCAGGTGAAGTGCCACCGGTGAATTACCTTCATTGTGGCTTCGCTTCTTTGTCCTGAAATTGTGCAAAGGGGTGGGGGAGATTTAGACCAGAGTCTGGACCATTGATATTCCATTGTTGTTGTGTTCAGGACTGCTGCCCATTTTAATTTTAACTAGGCTGACTATATGAAAAGGAGGACAGGGCTCATGTAACTTTAACAGTTGTAGAGAAAAGGGAATTTCAGCCAGTGTCATTTGTATGCAATTAGTTCCTGGTGAAATTCGTTCTTCATCACAACAGTTAAAGTTGCAGGGGCCCTGCCTTCTTTTGTATATGGTCACTCTAGTATAGTGCCTGCACCTTTAATTGTTGTGATGAAGAGGGAATTTCACCAGGAACTAATTGCATACAAATGACACTGGCTGAAATTCTCTTTTCTCTACAACTGTTCAAGTTAGATGAGCCCTGTCCTTCTTTTCATATGGTCAGCCTAATTTTAACCCTGATGCATTTCCTTAAATGAGATTGAGGAACCATTTATATAGTATCCAACTTTTGTCAAACCATTCTTGGGTAAGCATGAATTTTCAAAGATTGTTTGTGTTTGAGGAATACCTTCTTCTCTACCTAGTGTTTTAGCAAAATGGATTAATTGGTGTTTTTGTAGCCAGGAAACCTTCAACCTTTGTAGATGCACCTCCAGGAGAGGGAGGGAGATGGACTGCCTCTAACATAGATAAATCCCCTCTTCCTCTAGCCCAGAAACTCTGTGGGCTTGCCTGATCCTACAAATTTAAGGTGATCTATAATTGGGCACAGTGGGGAAGGTGGACGAGCAAGAAATTTGGCCCATGGTAGAAAGGGTTTTCTCTGTTTCAGCCTTGGTAAGCATCTTAATGGGAAGTGCTAGGTGCAGGAGGGAACTATTTACTATTTCCCTAGAAACCCAAGATATGGCCATATAATTTCTTATGATCTGTTAATTGCTTAATCTGGAAAGACATGAAATGCAGTTGTAAATTGGGTACAGCAATCCTCCTCTCATTTGGCTGTGGGACTGTGCACAGCCTTAATTAATTTACGCTTTTCCCCTTTGTTGATAAATCTCTCTAGTAGGTTATTTATTTATTTATTTATTTTATTCATTTATTTTATTTTATTCCATTTATATACTGCCCCATAGCCAAAGCTCTCTGGGCGGTTAACAAACATTAAAAACATTGAACGTTAAAAACACTGATGTACAAAATGTACAAAATTCTTGTCAGGTATAAGCCTTCAACAAGGCCAGAGGCCTTGTTGAATGTAGGTAGATTTAATAGGAATAGTTTTGGAATGTCTGTGCAAGCTGGTCTCTGTTAGAAGTTCCCACAGGAGTAGCTTGCTCACTCCTTGTCTCGGCCTTGAAACTGGTAGTTCTCTGGGAACTTGGGAGTGTTTTGGAAAGGTGGGGGCCCACCTATTGAAGGACTAACTCAGATGGTAGTCTCATCTTGGCGGGCTGAAAAGTCCCACCCTATTTGGAGACTGGCATGGTTTACAGGTCAAAGGGCCTGTCTGTCAAGTGACTTTGAATAAGCCAGGCCTCCGTTTATAAGAAGGGAGCAAAGCTGAAGAGCTTTGCTAGGTTTCATCTTTTGACACAAGGCCTGAAATTCCTCCTGTTTGGATCCATCTCCACTTGGGACTTTGAAAGCACTCTGCACATGGACTCACTCCTATTGGGACTTTGGATTTCTTCCCTGCCAGACTCAGGTGGCAGAGAGTTCCCCTGGAGCTAAAGTATGTGCAGGGGAGTTCTTGTGCCTGAGATTGATACCCACCCTGTGAACTTGTGGGTGTGGGCCATGTCCCCTGAGTTACCAGAGTAGGCGACGTCTGGAGAAGCTCCCTTGGGATGGTTTGCTCAGCCTTTCAAGAATCCCCCCCCAATGTGATTGCCTAAAAGATCGCATCAGGAATGGAGCCTAAAGCTTTCTGACCACCATTCAGCTTTAAGTGTGTTTTTGGAGTGTGTAACTGTTGAGCCTGTTACCGTGGGATTTCCTCAATAAAAAGAAGTCTCGCTGAAGTGAGTGCCTCATGTCAGTTTGCCAGCATGTCTGAATGCCAGAGGGAATAGGATGGCACACGACAGTTCTTGCCATTGTTTCCAATTGATTATGTGCTGGGGGAATAGCAATTATGTGAAAAAGGAAAAGAAGCTTGGGCAGAAGAATTATTTTTAGAGTGGCAATGTTTCCCCGAATGGATAACTTCATAGTACCCTATGGGAAAAATCCAACATAAATGCTACTTAGATAGACCCATTGAAACGAATGGGATTTCATTTAGTCATGTCTAACTTAAATCCCATTTATTTCAATGGGTCTTGCTCTTAACATAAAATCCAAAATAACTAGGACTTATTTTGGATTTTACCCCATGCTTTTAATTTATATTTTGTCCGTTTTATAGCAGGTGTTATCCTCGCTGATGCAAATCCTTTGTTATTTGAATGCCCAGGTATTTTAGGCAAGAGTGTCTCAATACTAGTTGGGATATATTTTGGAGTTTCCTTTGGGGGAGAGGGTGATGTGTTGTTTGTAGGCATAATTAGCTAGATCTGTCATAATTTATTTTAAAGCCAGTATAGTGTTGGAAATGGGCCAATGTTTCTTTGAATGCTGGTATTGCTGTTCCAAGACTGGAAATAAATAAAAGGATGTTCAAAGAGCTTGATCAAGTGGGTTGTGGACCCTGTTATGACCTCCTTCATTTTAGGGTGATGATGATTTTTTTGTGCCTGGTGTTCTATAGCAGTGGCAAAAAAGAAGGGAGAGTGGGCTCTCTTCCCCCCCCCCCCCATTGTATAGGTAGAGACTCTATTTTATTGGTATGAATGAGTGCTTCCAATGCAGCGTAGAGCTGGGCTACTGCAATTGGGAAACATTCACCCATGCCCATTTTTTTGTAAAATGTTGAGCAGGTAGGGCCATTCCACCTGATCAAAGGCTTTTTATAGCATCTAAAGATATAATACCGACAAGGGACTTAGCAGAGTTCTTATGATGGACAATGTTTAAGACCTGTAAGATAGCATCAGCCATTTGCCGGCCTGGCATAAACCCCATTTGATCCATATGGATGTACTGGGCAGGTTCACATGACAAGCTAAAACACCCTGCAAAAAACCTCTGCGGTGTGAGTTGTCCACGGAACAACACACAGTGTGCTTGACAGATGATTTGCCTCACCATGGGTTGTTCTCCCCATCCTTTCCCCTAAGTCCTCCAGCCAATGTCCCAGTGTCCTGTGTGCCTGAACCAGTCTTGTCTGACTATCTCACCCCCCTCCCTGCTTCAAATGTGACCTCTCCTCATTCCCCGGCTTTTTTTTTTCTTGGCCCCAGATATTTGTGCAAATGGGGTCATAATAATTTTAAATCATTTTTTTTGGCCCCAGATATTTACAGAAATTAGGTTGATTGTGTGTGTGTGTGTGTGTGTGTGTGTGCGGCCGTATTAACCCATGTCTTTGGCCCCAGAAATTTGTGCAAATGTTTGGGGCGACCCATGGAGGTTGTGTATGTATTGATTGTAAAGGCCATTGTGCCATATGCAAATAAACTTTGACTTGACTTATCATCATCATCATCATCATCATCATTATTGTGTTGTTGTTGTCTGTTTTTTTGCAAGTGTGCAAGTGTGCACTTACAGCTGTCTAATATGTGTAACCTTGCCTTGACAATGTCCTTGTAAGTTTTAGCTGCCAAAGGGAGTGAAGTGCAGTATGGAACATAGAGGCTAATTTGTGCACTCTTGCCACTGACAGCTCCAAAAACAGGGGAAAGATCCAGAGAAGTAGGTGCATCAAAAGGGGGAGGGCAATATTGCTCACTTAGCAAGGTTCTCCTCTCACTTTTAAGCATCGAACTGACACTTGTCGGTGTCTTGCTTCTATTCAACACTTCCCCGAGTTTCCAGCAAGTCCAGAAAGGGGAAATCTTGGTACATGCTCAGACCATGAGGTACAGGCTTAGACCATGATAAGGCAAAGGAGTGCCTACTTGCAACAAAAAAAGGACTCCTCAGGAGAAAGCAACTCCTCATGAGTAGAGCCCTGGCCAGAGAGCCCTAATGTACTGTAGCTGAGCCTGGGTGGGGCTCAGCAGGCACTGAGGATAAAAGCCTTCAGTGTCTGCCTAGCCAGTGTTGGGAATGATGTTTTACTAGCTGTTGTGCATTTGGGGTTCCTGATACTGCCTTATGAATGGTTCTCTATTCTATTGACCTTGGACTCCTGCTTGATTCTACTTCTAGCCTGTGTAATATATCTGACTGCCTAGAATCATAGACTAGTAGAGTTGGAAGGGGCCTATGAGGCCATTGAGTCTAACTCCCAGCTCAATGGAGGAATCTACCTTAAAGCATCCCTGACAGATGGTTGTCCTAGATGTGTTCTGACCTGTGTCTGTTTTCTTGATCACTTCTGCCATAGCCTGACATCATGTATCTGATTGCCTGTGCATCAACATTTGCCTGTTTCATTACCTTGCTTTGTGGTTAGCCCTACACTGAGTCTGCTGAAAAAACAAAATGATAATGAACATATATTTTAGTTCTTGTATTTGTTATCATTTTGTTTTTTCAGCTACAACTTATAAGAGCTTATCTGAAGAAGCTTCCTTCTTGTGAAATGGGTGGATACCGGAAGCCTGTTGTATTTTGTGTTGTTAATAGTGTGTGTGTGTGTGTATATATATATATATATATATATATATTTGTTTTGAATACCTATATCTCTTATTGCAAATTATAGCAATATATATATATATATATATATAAAATAACAGTTTGTTTTGAAAACTTCTGCTGCAATATTAGCATTGCAAATATTTTTGGTTTAAACAATATAAATGTTAGCTTTTGATTAATGACTGTAGTGTTTAAATCACTTTTCATTTAGTTGTACAGTTTAAGCACAAATTATACATATATTGGGTACAATATAACCAGTGTCTGATGGAATCTAGACCAGTGCTCAGTAGGCTGGCTAGTTGTCAGGAAGGGTGGAAATTTAATGCCCTTCATGGTTCCTTATTCCTCCCCATGACTAGCAGAAGATGAAATTACACAAGAGAAGCAAATGCCAGCAACATTTTGAGGCATGGTGTCATCAGTATGGTGATGTCACAGAGAAACAGAGCCAGTGTCATTTGAGTCTGGTGTAGATGTGCTAGATAAGTACCTGGAAACAGAAATAAGCTGAGGCTGTATCCTGACAAGATGGAGACACTGTGGAGGGGCAATATCTGCAAATTAGGTAGGTTACCTGTTCTGGACAGGGTCATACTCCCCCGAAAGACCGATTTTGTGGTCTGTTAGTTCCCCTCAAACTATCTTTGTCACTGGAGGCTCAGGTGGGCTTGGTGGATAGAAGTGCTTTTCCCAGTTTGGGTTGGTATGACACCTATGTCCGTGCCTGGGTAGAGATAGTCTGGCCACAGGGATCCATGCATTGGTATCCTCAGTGAGCTCTGTGTGGAGCTTCCCTTGAGATTGGTTTGGAAACTGTAGGTAGTGCTGACTTTAGTGGTTAAAGTTGCTGAGTAGGAAGGCTACCACAAGCATGTTACACCTTTTTCTCAGAAAACTGCAGTGGCTGCCCCTATATTCCTGGGCCAGATTCAAAGTTATGTCATCATTGACATAAACGGCCATAAAAAAAACTTTGGGTTAGGATACCTGAACAAGAACCTTTTGTCCTTTTCCCATATCATCCTGCCCATTCATTGAGATCTACAGAACCAATCTACAGCCTTTTGGTTATTCTGCCATCTACATATGTCCATCTGATGGCAATCAGGGAGAGGGCCTTTTCTGTTGTGGGCTGAAAAATCTCCCGTTGACTGTTGTACAATGAGCCTGGGGATTTCATGCCACAAAACCTTCAGAATGTTGTATATTTTTCTTTAACAAGCTCCCTGTAGAGTTATGCAAACCTGCTGCTTCCTTCCTTGGCGACTCCAATCCCATACCACTGAAATTTCCCCCAGCTTGATACAACACTTATATACAGGTGTGTTCACTTCAGTGAAACTATCATTTGGCTACACAAGGTGTTCCTGCCTTTTGAACTTGGTAACCATAGATGGGATCATCATTACCATCAATAATTGAGGGATATGGTCCCCAGCACTGGACAACGGATTGCTTTCTCCTCTCCCCTGCATTTCTCCTGCCTTATTTCCTTCTCACACTTCCTGCTTTTTGATTTGATTATTTCTTTCACATTGCAATCAAAGCTCCTCTTCTATGTTGTTGATCACCTTCTCAGATTAGCTGCACCATCTCCAACGGCTCTTTTGCCATAGAGGAAAGCACAAACGATTTCAATTTTGCCGTGGTTCATGTCTTGTTATCATCCAAGATGCGTCCTGTGCTGGCTTCATCAAACTGCTGAGATTCAACAAGGTGAGTCTGAACCTCATTAGTCATTTTCTCAGTTGGGGTCAAGGAGACAGTTTGGTGCTGCAAAGCAGAAGCTGTACAGCTTCGAAATGAACACAATACACGACTTTGTTTTAGAGACCAGTGAATGTTTCATTAATTGATATGCACAGAATACTTCCCTCAGCCAAGATCCGCCCTCCCAAGGTTTTTGATAAATGCCTTAAGATCCATTCTGAACAGTTAAAGAGAAGAGATGCCATTTTGTATTAATTTGCCATTATCTCTATGTTATGTTGTTCATGCTGTTAAACAAGAAATCTTAATCTGGTTACTTTTATTTTGAAGGAAAAACTGCTCTACCGTGCCCCAATCTGGAATGCGGTTCTGATCTGGATTGGGGCCCTACATGAGTTTCACACCAATAACATCCACTGTCATTGGCCTGTGAAATTGCTGTTTGTAGTATATGGCATTTTTAAGGGCGAATAGCAACTGGAAGGAGGAATTTTATCAGCAGGAAATTGGTGCCCCTTCATGTCTTTCCCGACATGAACCTACCCGAACACTAAGTTCAACATCTAAGGCCCTCCTCCAAGTGCTCAGAGGTCGGCAACAAGGGAGAGGGCCTTCTCTGTGGTGGCCCCCCAATTGTGGAACGATCTCCCTGACGAGGCCCACCTGGCGCCAACATTGTTATCTTTTCGGTGCCAGGTCAAGACTTTCCTCTTCTCTCAGGCATCTGGCAATATCTGAGGAGCCTGGTGTTTTTTGTTTTTGTAGCTTTTTGGGTTGTTGCAGTGGTTTTAAATGTATGTGTGTACTGTGTGTATGTTGTATGGTTTTGCTGTTTTAATTTTTGTATATTGTTTTAAATTGTTTTAATCCTATGTAAACTGCCCAGAGAGCTTTGGCTATGGGCGGTATACAAATGAAATAAATAAATAAATAAATCTGGAGCAGCTTGCATGTTCCAGTTCAGGGTAGCAGGCAGTTGTTTTTCCTTCAAAATAAAAGGGGCCAGCTTAAAAGTGTGAATAATGGAACATGTAGTTTGACTCTAACAGGCTTTAAAGGTACATAGAAATTGAGCTCAGTTGCAAATATGACATAATTCTATCCGGCCTTAATCATGACTGAGAGTGCTTCCAGATGAGGCTTTTATTTTGCAATTGCCTTGTCTCAAATACGTAATTGTACAGGGGTCCAGATGATGTCGTCTGCCATTTGTAACCATCCTGTGTTTTCTTCCATTTCTTTTTCTTACCAGAAAAAAATCCATTAAGACTGTGGGAAAGGCAGAAAAATGACACAACCCATTTTGATTGATAATAGTAAGTCTTCCATCGGGAAACAACATTAGACAATGGTCTGGTTTGCATGTAATAATAACCGAGAGGACTGGTTAAATATTAGGGTGACCATATGGAAAGGAGGACAGGGTTCCTGTATCTTTAGCAGTTGTACAGAAAAGGGCATTTCAGCAGGTGTCATTGGTATGCCCGCAGCACCTGGTGAAATTCCTTCTTCATCACAACAGTTCAAGCTGCAGGAGCTATACTAGAGTGACCAGATACAAAAGAGGGCAGGGCTGTGGAATACAGGACTGTGATGTAAACAAGAATATGATGCCAATTCCTATGTTCGCAATCCCAGCTGACCCATGGAAAAGGAGCAGGAGAACCACACCACCTTTGCTGGATTCATCCTCCTGGGACTCTCCACCTCGCCAGTGTTCCAGGGACTTCTCTTCCCCATCTTCCTCTTCATGTACCTACTTAGCCTGCTGGGGAACCTCTTGATCATCTTACTGATCTTCTCTAGTGACACCCTCTTCCATGCCCCTATGTACTTCTTTCTCACCCACCTGTCATTGGCTGACCTGGGATTTAGCTCCAACGCTGTGCCCAAGATGCTGCAGATCTTGGTATCCCAGGCAAGCACCATTTCCTACAGCGGCTGCTTAACCCAGATGTATTTCTTTGTGGTCTTTTGTACAACAGATAACTTCTTGTTGGCCTCCATGGCATATGATCGCTACGTAGCCATCTGCCGCCCACTACATTACACTACAATAATGAGCTACAAGCACTGCTTACTGTTGGCTGCGGGGTCTTGGCTCCTATCTTTTTCCCAGGGCTTGTTGTATGTGTTTACAATATCTAAGTTTTCTTTCTGTGGCTCCCGGGAGATTCCACATTTCTTCTGTGACCTCCACCCTTTACTCCAGCTCTCCTGCTCAGACACCTCATCCGTTGAAACACTGGTCATGTTTGAAGGTACTGCAACCATGCTTGGACCCCTCATCCTCATCTTCCTCTCCTACATCCTCATTGGATTCAAGGTTTTGAGGGTCCCATCAGCTTCTGGGAAGTACAAGGCCTTCTCCACTTGCAGTGCCCACCTCACCACAGTGGCCTTGTTCTATGGCACTCTGATAGGCACCTACATCCGCCCATCATCCACTTACTCTGGCTCTAGCTTGAGAGTGGCATCTATATTCTACACCGTTGTCACCCCTATGCTCAACCCTTTCATCTATAGCCTAAGGAACCGTGAGATGCATGGGGCCATGAGGCGGTTACTGAGGGTTTGGTTTCAGAGGAGGAGAGTCATGGGGAAGTGAGAAGATCACAGAAGCCCTGAGTGAGTTTGACAAGCTGATAAATCTGGCAATCAGTAGGAAGATAACTAAATTCCTCTAGCTTTCACATCATTCCAGAGCTTTAATTACCATCCTAATATGTCTTGAATGTAAAATCACATGTGAGTGCTTAAAGATGCTCCTTTCCATTCTGTTATTAGTGTTTCAAGGCATGCTATTTCTTTGTGCAAAATTAAGCTGTCTTTGAACAGCTTGATAGCTGAAAGTGCTTCCCAAATGACCTCTGATGGTTGGTGGTGGCTACCCCAATATCCCAGAACTTGTGTCATGCTCCAGCTCTTAAGATGGGAGCTGGAATAAAGAATTTAGCAAATTATATCTGCACATGAGAAAGCTGATTTTTGATTTTTTTTCCTGGCGGGTTGGCAGGAAGCAGTCGTGGAGGGCTACAAGTGCATTTGGTGGCTTTTGGGAGACTGATACTGTCTCAAGGCTAGCACTCCCTCTGCTCTCTCTGCATTTTCCATTATGAATTAATTTTCTTTCTCTGCCTCTGCCTTTCTAGGATTCATACCCTGCCCTGCAACAATTTCCCCAGGGCAGATTTTAATATCTGATGTGGCAAACTAAGCAAGCAGCTTATGCTCTCTAGAATCAGCTGCTTGCCTAGTGTAGGGCCCTTGTGTATATGGCCCTGGTACAGTGCCATATATATGCCCCATTTCTCAGAGTGAATCATTGAGTTTTCTTCCACCAGGTTCCTCTGTTCCTGGATGAAAACCACTTGCTGTTTTTCCAGGCCTGTCTTCCACTGCCAAATTGCCCACCAGGGTCCAATCTACACCAAGCAGGATATAGCAGTATGAAAGTGGTATATAAAAGGCAGGAGCCACACTACTGCTTTATAGTGGTATTGAAGTGCACTGACAACTGTTGGGGCCCATTGACACATACCATATGCAGCTTTCTTATACCACTATATCCTGCTTGGTGTGGCTCCTGCCTTTTATATACAGCTTTCAGACAACTGTCATATTGTGATATCCTGCTTTGTATAGATTAGTCAGCTGTAGGTCCATATTTGCCTGTAATTGCTCATCAAGTCATCCCATGCTGGCTTTCCCCCTACTGTCACAAATTGAACAGGTTGCATAAGATCAATTGACCTTTAAATTTTGATTTCCCAGTCATTAATGAAGAGTATAATTGATTATTAAAAGTGACCAACATCTATCTGTCTGCCTTCCTTTACCTGTGTCTAGTTCATTTCCTTTAATATTGCTGCATGCTGAGATAGTTTCCCATTCTCTAGTGGGAAAATTTTAGTTCATCTTTCAATATTTAAGGAATAAAATCCACGCTATCCCCATCATTTAGTCTATGAGCTCATTACTTATCAGTCCTTAGTGTGCTCACAGCCTATTTCTATCTTGTTCCCATTTGGGCAATGAAAAGTGTTTTCACCCGCATCCTATACAGCAGCCTTCCTCAACCTGCTGCTCTCCACTTGTTTTGGATGTCAACACCCATCAGCCCCAGCTTGCATGGCCAGTGGCCAAGAATGCTGGGAGTTGTGGTTTAAAACATCTGGAGGGCTCCAGGTTGGGGTAGGCTGCTCTAGAGATTAGAGACATTCATGAAGGACACAGCTACCAATCATAGTGGCTAGGGTGACCAGATAAAATCCAGGTCAGGGCTCATGTAATTTTAACAGCTGTAGAGAAAAGGGAATTTCAGCCAGTGTCATTTGTATGCAATTAGTTCCTGGTGAAATTCCCTCTTCATCGCAACTGTTAAAGTTGCAGGGGCCCTGCCTTCTTTTGTATATGGTCACGCTAGTATCGTGCCTGCACCTTTAACTAGGGGTGTGCACGGACCCCCCCGGATCGGATCGGGACCCGGATCGGGACCTCCAATTTTGTCACGGATCGGTTCGGACAAAATCGGAGGCCCCCCGGACCGGATCGAGTACGATCCCGATCCAAAAATCGGAAATTTTTGGATCGGCCGCCATTTTTTTCCCCATAGACTTGCATTGCAATGCAAGTCTATGAGGAAAAAATGGCGGCGGGTGGGTGAGGGGGGGCCTAACTCCCTCCCCCCCGGGGCCGTCCGTTGTGGAAGGCCCCGGCAGGTAAGCCCCCTCCCCCGCGCTCCCTACCCCCCCTGGGGCCGTCCGCTTCCATCCGATGGCGCCCGCGGGCGCCAGCGGATAGAAGCGGACGGCTCCGGGGGGGGGTAAGCCCCCTTCCCCGCCACTGCTTACCTTTTAGGGCCGTTCGCTCCCATCCGGCGCCGGCGGCTACTACCAGCCAGCTTTCCGGCTTGCTCTCGAGTAGCGCGCTGGGTGATCACCCGGCGCGCCACCCTGGAGCAGGCCGCGGAGCCCGCTGGTAGTAGCCGCCGGCGCCGGACAGGAGCGGACGGGCCGGAAAGGTAAGGGCCCCCCTTCCCCCCTCCGCGCGCCCCCTCCTCCCCTCCACGCACCCCCTGCTTACCTTCCCGGCCCATCCGCTTCCGTCCGGCGCCGGCGGCTACTACCAGCGGGCTCCGCGGCCTGCTCTCGAGTAGCGCGCCGGGTGATGACATCACCCGGCGCGCCACCCTGGAGCAGGCCGCGGAGCCCTCTGGTAGTAGCTGCCGGCGCCGGACGGGAGTGGCCGGGCCGGGAAGGTAAGGGCCCCCCTCCTCCCCCCCCGCTGTCCACTTTCATCGGCGGGCGCCCGCTGGCGCCCGCCAATGGAAGCGGCGGTGGGTGCCCGCCGATCCGCCGAACCGGTTCGGACCCTTTTCGGATCGGTTCGGACTGGATCGGCGGATCCAGCTGTTGGATCGGAAATCGGATAATTTATCCGATTTCCCACTGGACCGGACTCGGATCGTGGATCGGGTCCGATCCAGTGCACATCCCTACCTTTAACTGTTGTGATGAAGAGGGAATATCACCAGGAACTAATTGCATACAAATGACCCTGGCTGAAATTCCCTTTTCTCTGCAACTGTTAAAGTTACATGAGCCCTGACCTGGATTTTATCTGGTCAGCCTAATAGTGGCTATACATTACCTCGAGTATTAGAGGCCTCAGTATACCAGTTGCTGGGAAATATGAGCGGGAGGGTCCAAGCGCTTGTGTGCTGAGGTATCTGGTTGTCCTCTGTGGGAACAAAATGCTGGACTATATTGGCCTTTGGTCTGATCCAGCAGGGATCTTACGTTCTTCTCTTTCCCACTGACTCGGCTTTTCAGGATGTGGTAAAAGGTTGTTTAGTGTTCTAGCCACTCTATTCCACCTCCACTCACACCAGTCTCTGTTCCTCCTCTGCAATGGTGCATTAGCATTCTGTGCCCACCGGGCATGTTCCATGCTCATTGGGCCATGGTGTTAGGCCCCATGCCCACTCTTTGCTGTATCAAAACCTTGGATTTCTCCATTGGTTTATGTAGATATTTTTTCCTGGGGACATTTAAAAATAGTTTCTCCGCAGAAACCAGGGACAGACCTTTCCAGACAATAAGATAATTCTCTCTACCGTTTTTAGATTGATGTGTCTTTTCCTTTTCTAGGGTACTTCATTCCCTTTCCCCTCTTGCCCAGTTTTCATTCCCCCCCTCTCAGAATCAGTATTCTGTGGGCAGCTGGGGTGGAGGGCAGGATCCACCTTGCACGGCAGAGAAACATGCAACAGGGAAGAACCGAAAAAGAAATTGAGAGGCTTACGTGTGAAAGGGGAGATCGCATTTTTCCATGGAAAATGTTCAGAACAGATCAGAAAAGTTTATTGAAAGAAAGGCAGGTCACGTGACTACAAACTCTATAATTGCTCCCTGTGGCTATGCCTGTCACAGCAACTGAAGGTGCAGGAATTATCAGCAAAAAAGTTTCACAGCAAGGAGATAATATTGCATATTTATGTTTACATATCAAACTACTGTGAGAGGCAAACTGAAATGTCTGGTCAAAAAGTTGACAACGTTAACAATGCAGCATCACCTTCTCTTTTTGCTTTTTCCATGAGCTATGTGAGCACATTACCAAACTGATTCTCTCTCTTTCTAATTCAAAGTTGGGCGATAGTTGGTCATCCTTTTTGGATTGCCTTTCTGTTGAGTGATTCTCATGAAATACACGTCACTGAAAAGCTCTTGACATGCAGATTCCATGAATAACAATGGGTTTCACTATAATTCAAAGTCGGAAGTTTATGTCCATAACCCCCCCATTTTTAAAAAAGAATTAGGCTATCTTCTATAACAATGGACTAAAATGTTTTACTTTTAATATAAAAACACGTCAAGTATAATTAAACAAACATAATTAATTGCAAATTGGAGCAAAGTGAAATATCAGAAAAAAGTCTCTTTATAAACACAGATCCAGGCCAAAATGCAATCATATGCCAGTAACATATGGTCTGTAAACCAATCATGAAGGCACTGAGAGACACCAACAGTTAACGTGTGGACTAAGTTAGCATCTATCTGCTTACATCTGCCTTCTGCCATGGACAACTCTACGTTGTCATGAGTCATATCAGTTCACTGGCAAACCTTGATTCAAGTCATCAATGGACCAGAACAAGGATGGTACATCGGCTGTCCTGGAGTTTACACCAAGAACATTGTATTTAACGAAGTTTTGAAAGGCTTAAAAATGTAACAGTTTGAATGTTTCAGTAAACAAAGTTAAGTTAAACCTTTTGTTAGATTTGATTTTTCTCCACTAACTGTCTTCATGGGTATCCAGTTGGTATCAACATCATTTTAGAAACAGTTCTAGGACTGCACAAGCATTTGTAGGGACACAAATTTATCTCATTGTGAGTAATGCCACAGGCACTAGCCAATTGGTGCCAGTCCCACATAAAATGTACATGTCTCTGTCACTGTCATACTGGTTGCACTCCCGGGGAAGGAATTTTGGTGGAAACCAGTTGAGCTGAAACAACAGAAATATAACATTAAAAGGCAAGCGATGGTTGCATGAATATATAGCTGAAATGACTTTCCTCCTAAAAGTTCTCATCAAAGTTCTCCTGTGCCAATTTTGTTAGTGAATATTTCCCTGAGGTTCTCTGGTTACTGAAATATTTGCTGGATAAGAACTGTCCTGCCCTAACAGTTAGCAGGGAGCCATGGGGCACAAGGAAATTTTAAAGGCACAAATACAAACAATTCCAACAAAAAGTTAGAAGACAACAGAAGAAGCCACAAAAAACTTAGCGATGACCTGAAAACAAAAAGGACACACAGAGGAAATGGAAGGAAGGCCAGGCTACAAAAGAAGAGCACAGGCAGGTAGCACAGAAGTGCAGGAATGGCATCAGGAAGGCTAAAGCTGTGAGTGAGCTGAGGGTAGCGAGGGATGCTAAAAGCAACAAAAAAGCTTTCTTCAGGTATGTGCACAGTAAAAGACAGAAAAGAAATGGTGATTCAACTACTAATGAGGATGGCAAAATGATAACAGATGACAAAGGAAATGCAAGAGTGCTCAATTCCTACTTTGGCTCAGTCTTCTCCCAAAAGAGGGTCTATGACCCCCCTGGCAAATATGAAGTACAAGCTGAAGGGGCAGGATGGCAGCTTGAGATTGATAAACAAATGGCTAAGTGATACCTAATTTCTTTGAACAAGGTCAAATCCCCAGGGCCTTGATGAACTGAATCCTAGAGTAATAAAGGGACTGGCAGAAGAACTGTCTATTATATTTGCGAAATCATGGAGGACGGGTAAAGTAAAGGATTATTGGAAAAGGGCTAACATTGTTCCTATCTTCAAAAAGGGCACAAAGGAGGAACCTGGGAACTACAGACCAGTTAGTCTGACCTCAATCCCAGGGAAATGTTTGGAGCAGATTGTAAAGAAATCAATCTGTAAGCACCTTGAAAACAGTGCAGTGATTACTAGAAGCCAACATGGATTTGTCAAGAACAAATCCTGTCAGACTAATGTGATCTCATATTTTGATCAGATAAGCTCCGCTGTGGACTGTGGGAATGCTGCGGACATAACATATCTTGACTTTAGCAAAGCTTTTGTCAAAGTGTCCCATGACATTCTGGTTAGCAAATTAGCTAAAAGTGGGCTAGATCCAGAGGGAGAGGCGGGTAATAAATAAATATTATATTATTATTATTATTATTATTATTATTAATAATAATAATAACTATTAGGTGGATTTACAGTTGGCTACAGAACTGGACACAAAGAATGCTTATCAATGGTACCTTCCCAAGATGGTGGCGGGGAGGTAACAAGCGGGGTACCACAGGGCTCAGTCCTGGGCCCAGTGCTCTTCAACATTTCTATTAATGACTTGGATGAGGAGGTGCAAGGAATGCTTATCAAATCTGCAGATGACACAAAATTGGGTGGGATAGCTAATACCCTGGAAGACAGAAACAAATTTCAAAGTGATCTTGATAGGCTGGAGTGCTGGGTTGAAAACAACACAATGAAATTTAATAGGAATAAATGCCAAGTTCTACACCCATGAAAAATAAATCAAATGCATAGTTACAAGATGGAGGATACTTTGTTCAGCAATACTGCAAGCAAGAAGTATCTTGGAATTGTTGTAGACCACAAGCTGAATATGAGCCAACAGTGTGATGTGGCTGCAAAAAAAGCAAATGTTATTTTGGGCTGCATTAATAGAAGTATAGCTTCCAAATCACATGAGGTACCGGTTCCCCTCTATTTGGCACTGGTCATGCCCCATCTTGAGTATTGCGTCCAGTTCTGGGCACCACACTTCAATAAGGATGCAAACAAGCTTGAGTGTGTTCAGAGGAGGGCAACGAGGATGATCAGGGATCTGGAAACAAAGCCCTATGAGGAGAGACTGAAAGAACTGGGCATGTTCAGCCTTGAGAAGAGAAGACTGAGAGGAGACATGATAGCACTCTTCAAGTACTTGGAAGGTTGTCACACAGAGGAGGGCCAGGATCTCTTCTCGATCAACCCAGAGTGCAGGACACAGAGATCCTATCCACATTGCCCTTAAAACGACTTATATTTTTTTGTAAAAATGTGGTTTTTTAAAGTCGTTTCATTACGTGGTAGGACACACTTGAGAAGTATCTGAATTTAAGCCCTAGAGATGAGGACCAGTTCTGTAAAGCAGCGTTTCATTGCACAAAAACTTGAATATTCCCTGGATATACAAATATTTGCCCTATCTTTGAATGCCTAGTTGATATCCTAAGATACACGATTTCAATATCTGCACTTATTTTGCTATCTTTTCAATGGAGAGACATTGCTTGGCCAGCAGAACCAATAGTTGCAGCAGAGTGCTTAGCTTTCATCAAGAAAGGACCCGTTTGGCGAATGACCCAGCTAGTTATTCTTGCTGGGGAGCCTGCTTGAATAAACCAAGAAAAAGATGGGAGTATTTCTACACTGGAGGAATCCCAAGAGAAAGGCAAACTTAACAAGCTCCCCCAAGAGCACCCAGCAGCACATACCCCTGATGCAGGGAAATAAGTAATGTCCTACGGAAACATCAAGCATCTTCACAACTTGAAAATACCCATTGCCAGCCAGGCAGGCATCCTACCACTTAGCGTTCAAGAAAGGAAGAGAAATTTCTTTATAATGAAGGCCAGGCAGCCCCATCATGTGTGGAATCAATGTGAATTTACTGTAGGGTTACTTTTCTGCAATGGACTGGAGATGAGGCTCAGCGCTTCAGTGACTCCAGTCCTGCCTTCCCAATAACTTCTGACTGAGCCACAGTGCAAATGGTTAAGGGCTTCCTGCCAGAGGGTTGTTGCCATCTCCTTTCAACCTCTAAACCTTATAGCGTTTGCTCCATTTGCTGGAATCTGAGGACTTTTCCCACTCTGAGAAAGTAACCTGCTCCACAAGGTGGACAGTCCTTACCTGGTGGGCACCTGTTCTGCCTAAACTGGATCGTCTGGACTGGGCATCTCCCAATAACCTGGCATTAGCTCAAGTAATTGTCCTAGACTCCTCTTGCTTGGGCCTTGAGGCTCTGGCCACCTCTTCACGGCGCCTCTTCCGGCGTGCGGCGGCAGTCGGCACGCCGCGCATTGACGCGCCTGCCACCAGTCTTCACGGCAGGAGCACCACGGCAGCTTTTCCTGTCGCTGCCGTGCCCGCGCCTGCCCAGCATTGGCTGGAGGGGTGGCTGGAGCGGTAGCCCACCTACTCTAAGGTAAGTGGGTTTTTAAAAAAAATTAAAATGGGGGGAGGACAGTGGAGGTGGTGCAGCGAGCTTACGGCTCACTGCTCCACTCCTTTCTCTTCCCTGCCCTGTCCAGCCTGCTCCGCTCTGAAAAAAGTCGGGCTAAGAGCCGATCTACACGCTAGGTTTTTAACGTTTTATAAGAGTTATGAAAACTCTTTGGGCCACATGACGCACTCCCTGTAAAGTTGTATACTTGATGTTTTTTAAAACTCACTTCAGTTATATACAACGGTTCCACTTTTAATAAATCGTTTTAAGTAAAATAATGTGTCCTTCCTTACCTAATGTGATTCATGGGGGCAGTGCTTCGTTTACTGGTGCCCAAATGCTTAGCAGTTGATTGGTGGGGAAGAAAGCGGGGCTAAGGAGGAAGTGGGCGAGTGAACTACAACACCCACAATTCTTAGCCCTATACTCGCTAGGGAATGACAGAGGAACAAAGGAGGAAGTGGGTGACTGAACTACAACACCCACAATGCCGTGCCCTAAACTCATTGTAAAAACAAAAGAGAAAGAGACAGGGCAGAAGAGTGTGTGACTGCACACAACTAGGCTGACCATATGAAAAGGAGGACAGGGCTCATGTAACTTTAACTGTTGTAGAGAAAAGGGAATTTCAGCCAGTGTCATTTGTATGCAATTAGTTCCTGGTGAAATTCCCTCTTCATCACAACAGTTAAAGGTGCAGGCACTATACTAGAGTGACCAGATACAAAAGAAGGCAGGGCCCCTGCAACTTTAACTGTTGTGATGAAGAGAGAATTTCACCAGGAACTATTGCATACAAATGACACTGGCTGAAATTCCCTTTTCTCTACAACTGTTAAAGTTACATGAGCCCTGTCCTCCTTTTCATATGGTCAGCCTACACACAACGCTTTAAAGACTGAAGAATTTTTCTCCTGTAATGTGAGTACTCCTTAATGTGGCCTAAGACGTTTTAGAACGCACCTATTTGGAACGTTTTAAAATACTATTTAAAACGTTCCAAGGGACTGTGTAGATAGGCTAAATGTTTTTTAGTGCGGAGCAAAGAGCCTTTGCCCCTAGATGGCTTCGCATGGACAGCAGAGTCATCTAATCCAACTGTCGTCCCTGGGAAGCCAACAGGATGGAAAGGGACCATCTAGAGGTCCCCTCTCTTGCTTTCTGTACAGGTGCTACGTCTTGTAGAGCTGCACCTCCCCCTTGGATTTCCCCCCTTGTACTCTTTCTTCCTCTCCACTCTTTATTCCTCCATTGAAGAATGGGAATAATGGAGCCACTTTCTAACATACAGCTTTAAAATGATCTCCTGGGAAGATATTGTTGAAAACAACTGTAGATCATCTCAACCTGGGTCAAAGAAGGGAACCATAGAGTGTATAATAGAGGAAACAAATTTGTTTCCAAACATTCTCCTTAGTGAATCTTTATGCCAAATATTCAACAGGTTTTCGCAATAGAGCATGGTTTTAGAACTTACAGCTAAATAAAGAAGAAACAATCTGTTAGATAGGCAGTACCCAAGTTTATTTATTATGTGGCATTGTTATTCCTGGGTGACTCAACGTTGCCTAGATTATAGCTTAAACGTTCTAAAAACATCTTGGCTGGTTTCCTGAGCGCTTTGTCATTGTGGATGTCATTTCTTAACAGCAGCAGAAAGTTTCAAGGAAACAGATCCTCAGAACCAGCAGGGAAGAATGAGGTAAGACCATGAGCTCCTGCTATTTTGTCAGCACACTGGGCCATGTATCTCTCCCATCTCTTTTGGTCTGATTCGGTCTGACTCTCTCTCTCTCTCTTTCTTCCCCCCCCCCCCCCCCCCCGTCTCTCTGTGAGTTCAGATGAGAACCGTCCCATGGCCCGACTTTCATGCGTTGGCAATAAACCAAAAGTGAAGGAAGAATTCCTTTCAATAGAAGTCACTGCAGTTTAGAAAAATCATGCTAGATACCACAAATCGTATTACACAGATTGCTGCTGTCACTTAGTGATGGCCGAGGGGCTGGCATTTCTCTCGATCTCTCTTTCATACACACACAATTTTCCAGTTCACACATCACAGCAACACACGATTTGTGAAACTGTGGGTTGTTGTGAATGAAACAGAAGCAAGCAAATGTACTTGTTCTTGCTGCTTGATCTCTCCTGCAGTACCTGGACAGAGCTAAAAATCCATGTTCCATCACTGGTTGTTGTTGTGACGTCCGAACCCAGGATTATGGGTTGTTGGGAAACAGACAACCCAGAGTTTGAATCTAAAATCAAACCATGGGTTCTAATTCTGGGTTGTCTGGGTTGTTCTGGGTTTGGATACTATTATAAACAATCCAGAGATGGAAATCCCTGGGCTGTTTACCTAGTGGAAGCAGGTGGCCAACCAGGAGCCAGCACACTCACTCACTCCCACTTGTTCATGACTACCCAGGGCTTAAATGAATAAACCCTGGGTAGTCATGAGATGTGAACCAGGACAGTGTTTCAGATCACATGTATTATTCCTCAAGAGCACCTGTATCTCTAATAATTATGAGGCATTTAAAAAGTAAGTATAAGAGATGTTTTTAAATACTATCTTTCAGCTGTGGATTATTTATTTTATTCAGTACTGTTATAATCTGCCTTTCTTCCATCATGGAACTCAAGGCAAATTGGAACAGGGGAAGCAGTCAGACTTTTAGCCCTTTGATGTCAGTTTTGTCTACACTGACTGGCTCCCCAAGGTTTCAGATAGGGAATCTGTACCTGGAGATACCAGGGATCGAACTTGGGACCTCCAGCTGGCTAAGCAGGTGCCTGACCATTGAGCCACAGCTATGGGATTTTTCCAGACATTGCTCAGATCCTTACTTACCCTTCTCTTGGTGCCCCGCATATTCAAAGCAGAAACAGCAGCCCTGCAGTTGCATCACCACTTTGGTCCAGACTGCAGTGCAGATTGGAGGGCCACTAACCTATGCAGCTGACAGTTCCTCACCCTTAATCAGCACCGTGCCACTCTTTCTTCCTCCCCCCCTCCATCGATCTGCCCACACGTGCACGCTGATGGTTGGTTTGAGCAAGCAGACAGCCCCACATGTCTGTATCTCTTGGATTCCCTTTCACAGCTGAGCCATGGGGAACAAGAACCACACGGTCTCATCGGAATTCATCCTTCTGGATCTCGCTACCCAGCCAGAGCACCAATGTCTCCTGGCCTTGCTCTTCCTCTCCATGTACCTGCTGATACTTCTGGGGAATCTGCTGATGCTCTGATCAGCAGATTCCCTGCTGATCTGGTCCGATGCTTGCCTCCTCCACACCTGCTGATCTGGTCCGATGCTCGCCTCCTCCACACCCCCATGTATTTCTTCCTCAGCCACCTTTCTTTGGCAGATGTGGGCTTTGCCTCTGTGACTGTCCCCAAGATGTTGCAGAACCATCTTGTCCAGGTCAAGACCATCTCTTACGGCGGGTGCTTGACACAGATGTATTTCTACCTGGCTTTTGGCAACACAGACAGCTTTCTCCTGGCTTCTGTGGCATACGACCGCTATGTGGCCATCAGCCACCCACTACACTATGCCACACGAATGAGCCACAAGCGCTGCCTCTTCCTAGTGGCTGGTTGTTGGCTCCTGGCATCTCTCCTTTCTTTACTGTACACATTGCTGATGTCCCGTCTCTCCTTCTGTTCTTCTCGGGAGATTCCCCACTTCTTCTGTAAGTTCTACCCGCTGCTGGGACTAGCATGCTTGGACAGAAATGTTGTAGAGAACACAGTTCAAATTGGGGGCTTTGGGGATGTGCTGAGCCCATTTGTCCTCATTGCGTTTTCCTACATGAGGATCTTCTACATCATTCGAAATGTCCCGTCTGTAAACAGGAAGCGCAAGGCCTTCGCCACGTGTGGTTCTCACCTGGGTGTGGTAGTCCTCTTCTATGGCACTCTCTGTTGGGTCTACTTGCAGCCCAGCTCCAGGAACTCAGGCCAGAGTAATATGGTAGCTTCTCTCATGTACACTGTGGTGACTCCCATGCTGAACCCCTTCATTTACACCCTCAGGAATCAGGAGATGAAGGCTGCCTTGAGAAGATTTGGTAGGATGAGAATCATTCAAGGATGGTAAAAGATTGAGAGTACCACTGGGGTGACCATATGGAAAAGAGGACAAGGCTCCTGTATCTTCAACACTTGAATTGAAAAGGGAATTTCAGCAGGTGTCATTAATAAGCAGGCAGCACCTGTTGAAATCCCCTCTTCATCACAACAGTGAAAGCTACAGGAGCTATAGTAAAGTGACCAGATACAAAAGAGGGCAGGGCTCCAACAGCTTTAACTGTTGTGATGAAGAGGGAATTTCACCAGGTGCTGCAGGCATTCAAATGACACCTGCTGAAATTCCCTTTTCTCTACAACTGTTAAAGATACAGGAGCCCCGTCCTCCTTCCCATATGGTCACCCTAGTACCACTAATGACCTAAATTGGTTTCTGTGAGGTTCCCAGACAACCCAAGCCCAAGGGAGACATCTTTTGAGGGGGAGAATTGGGATTCCTCAGCAACCCCACTCTCACAGAAGAGACAGGGCAACCTGAGTAGTCCTATCGCAGGAATGACTCACTTGAGGCCCCAAAGAACCCCTTCAATTGCATCCCGAGCCCTGCTGTGATTCCTGACTCTCCTCCCTCACCCCGCAACTCACCAAAACATGAGTGGTGGTGAGGGATCAGGTGGATTGCTCAGTCCTGGTTCACATGGAATGACAACCCATCAGTTTGAAAACTAATGCATTGCCATGCACAAGCAAGGAGGAGCAGGTGTGTTTCTTATCTCTTCCACTTTTGCTGCACAACTCACGATCGGCTCCTTTGTAGGCTGTGGAGTGTGATATGCGAATCCAGACCACTGGGTTGTTTAGGAGCTAAACAACTCAAAGGTTAACTATGGTGACCATATGAAAAGAAGGACAGGGATTCTGTATCTTTTAACAGTTGTATAGAAAAGGGAATTTCAGAGCTGTCATTTCTATGCATGCAGCACCTGGTGAAATTCCCTCTTCATCTCTACCGTGAAAGCTGCAGGAGCCCTGCTGCCCTCTTTTGTATCTGGTCAAGAGTGCAAGACTCCTGCAGCTTTCACTGTTGTGATGAAGAGGGAATTTCACCAGGTGCTGCATGCATACAAAGTACACCTGCTGAAATTCCCTTTTCTATACAACTGTTAAAGATACAGGAGCCCTGTTCTTCTTTTCATTTGGTCACCATAGTTAACCTTTGGGTTGTTTAGCTCTTAAACAACCCAGTGGTCTGAAGTACACATAGCCTTGTCCTAAAGCTGCCTGCAGTCAGCACACCTCTTTATAACCACCATCAACTCCTAAGAACAGAAGAATAACTGGACCAGTATAGAGTGATGAAGACAGAGGTAACTAAGGAAGATAGGCAGGAAGAAGACAGAAGAAGGGGGAAGGGTTCAGGTTCACCAGGAATGGTTGAATCTATGAGGTTTGCTTGCTCCCACATTCAGATTTGTGTGGTTCTTTCCACCCTGTGTAGGAAGAAATGTGTGGATTTTAGTAAGTTTTCATTTAAAAAATGAACTGAATGAAATTCTCACTCATTCCTAGTTCCTGTACATTTTCCTCTCTTTTACAGCCATCTTTCACAGTTTTGTATTTAGATTTCCAGGTCAGTGATACCTTAGCATGGACCTATGGCAGTATTTGGGAAAAGGCCAAAGAACGGGTATGAAAGCCTAGGTAGTGTTGATTCTTCAAGGAAAAAATAATAATATTTTGATAAACCTCAAGACATATCAGAAAAAAATTATTTTTCCTTCCCAAGAGTGTTAGGGAATCCAATTTACTTAATCCTCATCTCTCAATCGCTTCACATTCACAAGTCTATCCCAGATCAGCCCAGACTGTGTCCACACATGTCCGTGGCCTGCTTTAAGCCCTGGAGCACTCGGATTTAGCCTCCAAGAAAATGAAACTGATTTCCTCCACAATCTGGTTCCCTCTGAGGGTTTCTTACATAATTGTATTATATATGGGTTTGCTTGTTTTGATACATGAACACTTTACCAAGTTTATTCCCTACATGAATTAGTGCACATTTTAAATTCTTGCTTGGGTTTAATAATTTATTCCGTGGTGATGACCCACAAGTGCTGCCTCCTACTGGTATCTGGATCCTGGATCATTTCCGCTCTCCCAAGGCATGCGTCTTTCTTTCTGCATGCCTTGGGAGATCCCCTACCTCTTCTGTGACATCTACCCTCTACTGGAACTCTCCTGTTCCAACACGAAGCTCATAAAGGTCCTGGCACAGACGGAGGGCGTGTTGGACATTCTAGGACCCTTTGTTCTCATCATTATCTCTTATACACGGATATTCTGTGCAATCATGAAAGTCCCAACTACTGCTGGGAAGCGCAAAGCCTTCTCCACCTGTGGTTCTCACTTGGCTATAGTGGTCTTGTTCTATGGAAGTATCAGCTGCCTCTATTTCTAGCCTACCTCTGCTTACTCAGCCCAAAAAGGCACCTTTATCTCTCTCCTGTATGCAGTGGTGACCCCTATGCTAAACCCCTTTATCTACAGTCTGAGGAACCAGGATATAAAGGCAGCTATGGTGAGATTTTTTGGCAGGATCAGAGATTTTCTGAGGAAGTGAGAACTTAGAAAAGAGAATTATGTTTCTACAGATGTTGTTGTTGTTGTTACTGTTACAAAGCATGTATAAGGTTGTAATGTTGTATGTATAAGTCTGAAAAGCATTTATTATATTTTATAGGAGTGATTAGTTTAGCATTTTTTATGAGCTAGCTTACATGCAGAATGTGTTCTTGGAATTTGCCACAGGTACAAAGTGAGTCCTTGTGTTGCAAAAAGAATGCTTTTAGGATTCTTTTCTGGAGGGGTCCTAATCTTTCTCAGAAAAGCAAAATAGACGAAAATGGAGGTACAACAGAGGTCCCCTCTACAAGGATTCGCTTTTGCGCCTGGTTAGGCGATTATGCGCATAATCACAGAAGCACATTTACACCTAATCCCTCTGCATGAGAGGCGACGAGAGGCGGCGAAGCGCATTAACAGATGTCCAAAATGCGCTTTACAAGTAGTTAATGTGCATAAGTGCTTATTCACACAGTCAAAATGCGCTTTAACGGACGGAGCAAAATAAAACTCACGATTTAACGCGCATTCGATAATGCGCATAATCAGGGCGATAACGCGCCTCTACGCCCGATTTGCACTCCGTTCTTGTAGAGGTAATTTTTTTAATGCGCCTTGAAAGAGCTTTAAATGCCTCTTGTAGAGGCATTTATTTCTCATGAGAATTGATCAGACAGCGGACTCATGTCCAAAGGATGTCTGACCCCGAGTTAGGAATTCAAGAAGGTTAAATACAATTTTGAAAACATAGTTTCTGGCTGAATGCCCAGAATGGTTATCTCTAGCTATATTTCAAGAAGCGTAGAAGGAGACAGCTCTCAAGGCCTTTGAAGCTACAGAGAAAAGATTAGGCTGTCTGTTACAACAAATCCCATCAATGGTCTTTGTTCTTTGTGTCTCAAAAGCTGGCAGGCATTAGAGCATGCGCTGAGTGCAAAGCAAGGAACTAAATATAGACAAAGACAAAATGGAGTAACTTTGGTTCTAACTATTATTCCAACACTTGGAAAAAGAGAGAAACTCTTTAACTCAGGAGGAGATGGACCTTCACAAGACTGGTTCTGGAGTTAACTGAAAGCCTGTCTACATCAGGGGAAGCACTCCTACAATTACTTGTAGGAGCTGTGACTAGGGCCAGATTTACACCTTGTATCAAGTTATTATGATCCCATCATGGTAATGCTATATCCCTCTTGCGCATTTATACCTCGTAGGCCACACATTTGTTGCCGTATTTTGGATAATATGGAATCAAAAACAGTAAATAACACTATGAAAGTGGTATAAGGAATGTGTAATGTTACCCAACAGTGCACCTTAATACCGCCATAAAGCAGGTCTGACACTCCTGCTTGACTTAAGCTGCATAAACGTTGGTTTAAGATAAAGGACCAGAGCAAATGTTATAATCCTATAAATAGTGAGATTTTAATAAGTTCGAGCAGAGAGATCCTGGGAAGACTAGAAGCTTCCTAAACATGGCCATCTACCTGTGTCTGCTTTAGGTAAAGAGGTAAAATCTTTAGTAAAACCTTAATGATTACTATTTTGTTGGAAGGAATTTTAACTTTGATTTTTCAAAGAAAAATGCTAGCCACTATTATGCTTTTCTATTATGCTTATTATCATCCTAAATGTATCATGTATGGTAATATGTCTTGCTAGTTTCATCATTACATACGGCTGTTATTTTCTGATTGTCTGAAGAATAAATATATATTTTATGATTCCACTTTGTGTCATCTGACTCAAGGGATGCTTCAGAGAACATGAACCCAATCATTCTTAAAGCCTAAAATGATTAGGTCGAGATTAATAAGTCTGTATTTGATTGTACCAGACACATAAGCTACAGTTTCCATCCTGGAGAGATGAGCTATAAGCACACCTGCCACAGGTGAAATAGTTAGCCAGGTGGAGCAGGTAAGATCTGCCATCTCATTATGATTATTTTTATTATTCTCTCTTTTCTTGCTCGTGATGTTTTTTCTAGACAGACATGGCGGGCTTTGCCAAGTCATGATGTCTTATACTGATTCAGGAATTTCCTGACTATTGAACATGTTTTAAATATGACTGCTTTCTGGATGTTGGTGTGGATGTATTTTGGTAGGCCCAGTTTCTGAAGGCATTATCATCATCATCATCATCATCATCATCATCATCATCTTTTTATCAGAAAAAAAATACACATCAGCCAGCACCTTACAAATGATCAGTCAAACACTTTGGAATAGCCAATTATGAAACATTCTTCAAGCAGTGAGCAGAAATGGGGTCCTATTGACAAACGCTGTTTTACACAGAATGTCAGACGGCAATGCGTGGAGGGAATGGAGCAGCCTTACCCAAGCTGGTGTCCTCCAGATGTTGTGGACTACAACAGTGATCACCCCTGACCATTGGCCATGGTAGCTAGGGTTGATGGGAATTGTAGTCCAAAATATGTGAAGGGTAGCAGGTTGGGAAGGGCTGGAATAGAGCAAGTCCTCTGAAGTTGGTTGACATCTGAGACCCCATGTAAGCTTTCAAGAATGATGCCTTACACTCCCGTGCTTTACTTCCCTAGGGGGAGGTGATTTTGGCTTAACCTGCTCTGAACATTGACTTGATTTGGGTGGAACATCTATTAAGATTTGTGCTGGTGAAACCATGTGGTGGTGGCATAATGCTTGAGTTCACAAACTCCCTCTGGAATCATCTCCACCACCAACTACGCTCCTGGGACTATTCCCTGGCCCAATGAAATAGTCACAATTTCTTTACAACACAGATCCTTTTGGAGAAGTCTGTGTCATTGCTGCAGCCCATCTAACATTCAGTGGTTAAAAGGGCCTCTTTACCCTTTGGAGGTGACACAACCTTCTTGAAAATCTCTGATCTCCATTCAGAATTACAAAGGGCAGTGAAACTTGCCTCCTGGTAGCTATAAAATAACAGCTACCTTACCTTTATGCTTTCATCGATCCAAATTATGGAACCTAAAGGAAGGAAACAAGAACTCCAATTTCCAAGCTAGCTCAAGTGCTTTCTTCCTAGACTAGAGTAAAAGCATCTCCCGCCACCCACAGGTTCCAATTAGTCAAAAGCAGGGTGCATCAGCTTTGTGGAAATAGCAGCTTCTGACCAGGTGAGTCCCCAAGCACTGTACTTAAAGATCATAGACCTGGAATGGATCACATCTACTATTCCTATACATTCAGCTGCTGGCCTGGATGTTTTCATATCCAAGTTGTTGGCTTAATTGACAGATCAATTGACTGACTGAATGATAGATATGATTGCAGAGACTCAGGATCTACCTTTAATCTTAACCTGCAATATGGGACCAGATTTAAATTATCCATTGCACAATGCCCATCTTCCTCCTTTTCTCTCTTATCTAGGCTGATCCAAATTCAAAAGAGGGCAGCTGGGCTCCACCAGTGGGGAAGAGGGTATTTCAACAGGTGAGGCTTACCACGCAGGGGTGGGAAATCTCCTGAAATCACTTCTGCTACACCGCCAACAGGGGCACAGAAGTAGTTTTCCTCCTTTGCTTCTTGCAATATTCTCTCTCCCTCTCCCTGCAGGGACTAAACCATGTGCGATATTAAAGGTGTAACTTTTTTAAAAAAACCTGTTATGTAAGAATGTGGTGCCACTTCTTTAAATTCACCCCTTCCACCCCTCCTCACATGGGGTCTTAAGAAATAAAGAAAAATGGTGATGATGATTGTGTAGTGTGTACTCTAGCCCTAAGCTGAACATCAAAACAAAATGCCATTGGTTCCACTGGCATAGACACCTAATCCAAGGCATGTTCCATTTGTGGATCCCTATGTACGAATTAAAGACCAGTAGCACTATAAATAAGGGTGTTGGGCTTCAATTAGAGAGATCAGAGTGCAAAACCCCTCACACAGACATTGAGCACCATAGATGGTCTTGGGAAGGTTGATGTCTCTCAGTCTAACCATAGCATCTGCACAGGTGCTATCCAGTGGAGCTTTTTCAAATGTTGAGGGGCTTTTGTGACTCCCTTCCCATGATGAAGTGGAGGAACTATCTTTAGCCACTATGACCGATTTGCTTGGTATTTTGCACACAAAATCCGCACACATTGGATGTCACATTGGGAGCACAGTTTCTGAATCAGAGACGCAAAGATCCCGGGGTCTCTGCTAGTCACAATTGCATGGATGCATTTCAGTTACTTACTCCAGAGTTAGCCGAAAAGACGGTGGAAGACTTTGGCCGACAATACATATGTTTGAAATGGTTTTCAAGCAGGATTTGAAATGAAAATTTCCCCGGTTTACAATTTGACCCTGGCTAAAGGTAGGGCCTTATTGCCCTACCCAATTACTTCTCCAGGATTGCTCCACAGTCTTGGATATTGTTGTCCAAAGTTTCCTTCTGGATTTGCTGTGTGGATTGGGAATTTGAGGCACTGAACTGCAGTAGGTAGTGCTGGGAGACTTTGGTTCTGATCCATAGGATTGGACCACTGGAGATCCATAAGTTTTGCCTCCCCATACTGTTTAAGGTGAAACTGCTAGTTGCTTCTCCATGAAGCTGCTGGGTGCAGCTGCTCAGCCATAACTCAGTGGCAGAGAATCTGCTGTGCCTGCCAAAAGTCCCAGGTTCAATCCCTGCCCTGGCATCTCCAGATAGAGCATGCTGGCTGAAGCTGTTGGGAGTTGTAGACCAAGGCCCGATCTTCACCTTGTGTCAAAACATTATGATCCCATCATGGTGACACTATATCCCTCCTGCACATTTATACCTTGTAGGACACACAATGACATTTGTTGTGGTATTTGGGATTATTATTATTATTATTATTATTATTATTATTATTAATTACACGTATATACCGCCCCATAGCCGAAGCTCTCTGGGCGGTTTACAAAAATTAAAAAGATTGAGCATTAAAAAGACAATATACAAAATTTAAAACCATAAACATAAAACAGATGTCATTAAAACACTTTAAAACATTTTAACTATTAAGCCTGAACACAATGTCAATCAAACCTCAACTTGAGCTGTTAAAATGCCTGGGAGAAAAAAAAAGTTTTGACCTGGTGCCGAAAAGATAACAGTGTTGGCGCCAGGCGGGTCTCATCGGGGAGATCATTCCATAATTGAGGGGCCACCACAGAGAAGGCCCTCTCCCTTGTTGCCGTCCTCCGAGCTTCCCTCGGAGTAGGCACCCGGAGGAGGACCTTTGATGTTGAGCGTAGTGTACGGGTAGGTTCATGTTGGGAAAGATGTTCCAGCAGGTATTGTGGTCCCAAACCGTGTAAGGCTTTATAGGTTAAAACCAGCACCTTGAATCAGGCTCGGAAACATACAGACAGCCAATGCAAGCGGGCCAGAATCGGTGGAAAGCAAGCAAGAAATAACACAATGAAAGCGGTAAATGGAATGTGTAGTTTGCCCCAACAGTTATCAGTACAATACCAGTATAAAGCATTAGTGTAGATCTAGCTCAACACATCTGGTGTGTGCTCAGTTGAGGAAGGCTACTATATGGTATGAAATGGGGCTTACTCAGTAGTAGGTGTGTAGAGGATTGCAGCTTCAGTCTCCTATAATCAGAGTTGGTACGGCCCCAACACATGTTTACCACCTTGTCTGATGTTTGTAAGAACTACTATGCCTGAGCCTCCATTTGGTAATCCTATGTATCAATCACATTGCCTTCATAAATATGAAACAGAGAATTAGCCCCTTTAGCAATGAATAAGCCTCCCACATCCTAATATTTTGTTTCCAATTCCATGGGCACATGCAGGTCATATGACTCACTTCCCTAAAGTGCAACTCCTCATGGCAGTGATAAACATAACAACAACAACAACAACAACAACAACAACAACATAATAATAATAATAACAATTTATTTCTTACCCACCACTCCGTCTGGATGGTTGGATGGGGGACAATTGTGTGTGGGTCTTTTGCACCAAATCTCATGGGGCTGAGGTCTCTACTATAGATGTCATATTCAAACAGGCAGGGTTGGAGGGAATGTAATTCATAGAATCATAGAATAGTAGAGTTGGAAGGGGCTTATAAGGCCATCGAGTCCAACCCCCTGCTCAATGCAGGAATCCATCTTAAAGCATCCCTTACAGATGGCTGTCCAGCTACCTCTTAAAGGCCTCTAGCGTGGGAGAGCCCATGACTTCCCTAGGTAATTGGTTCCATTGTCATACTGCTCTAACAGTCAGGCAGTTTTTCCTGATGTCCAGCCGGAATCTGGCTTCCTGTAACTTCAGCCCATTATTCTGCGTCCATTCACCTCAATGAAGCTAAGCAGGTTTGGCTCTGGTCAATGCCTGGAGGGGAGACCGTCTGGGAAATCTCTGGGCTTCTCATTGTGTGCCATGGTGAAAGAAAAGCAGGCTAGAACTATCCGAAATGAAAATCCTACCTCAGGGAAGGGGCTCATGTATGGTGCTGCAGATACATGGGAAAGGGGCTATAGGTATGTTTGCTATTTCCCCACTATCTGTTCAGCTGCCAGATTCCCCAAAGAGGACTGTGTCATCATAAATGTGTGTGTGTGTGTGTGTGGGGAGATGCCAACCAAACTGAGACCTCTATGACAATCAAACTAATAATCTCATTGTTCATCTTTCTCTCCAGCAGACTTGGGAAGGTTGCATCAACAACAAATAGATTGCATCTTTATTTCTTATTCCCTTTTACAGCAATAAAATGGCCAGCAAGAACCAAACAGTCATCTTTGAAATTGTCCTGTTGGGTATCTCCGCCCAACCTGAATACCAGACTCTCCTCTTCCTGCTTTTCCTCTCCATCTACCTGTTGGCCATACTGGGGAACCTCCTGATTCTGCTACTTATCCGCTTGGATGTCCACCTCTTTCACACCCCTATGTACTTCTTCCTCAGCCACCTCTCCCTGGTTGACACCATTTTTGTTTCCACCACTGTTCCCAAGATACTGGCGAATTTGATGTCTCAGACCAAGACCATTTCCTACAGTGGATGTTTGACCCAAATGTATTTCTTCTTGACCTTTGGCAACACTGATAACTTCCTCTTGGCCTGCATGGCTTATGACCGCTATGTGGCCATCTGCTGCCCATTGCACTATTCCGTGGTGATGACCCACAAGTGCTGCTTCCTACTGGCATCTGGATCCTGGGTCATTTCTGCTCTCCATTCTTTGCTCTACACCCTTCTGATATCACGCCTGTCTTTCTGCACACCTTGGGAGATCCCCTATCTCTTCTGTGATGCCTACCCTCTTCTGGAACTCTCCTGCTCTGACACAAAGCTCATCAAGACCCTGGTACAGACAGAGAGTGTGTTGGACATTCTAGGACCCTTTGTTCTCATCATTATCTCTTATACACGGATATTCTGTACAATCATGAAAGTCCCAACTACTGCTGGGAAGCGCAAAGCCTTCTCCACCTGTGGTTCTCACTTGGCTATAGTGGTCTTGTTCTACGGCACCATCAGCTGCCTCTATTTGCAGCCTGCCTCTGCTTACTCAGCCCAAAAGGGCACCTTTATCTCTCTCCTGTATGCAGTGGTGACCCCTATGCTAAACCCTTTTATCTATAGTCTGAGGAACCAGGACATAAAGGCAGCTATGGTGAGATTTCTTGGACGGATCAGAGATTTTCTGAAGAAGTGAGAACTTAGAAAAGAGAATGATGTGTCAATGGACAATATTACTCCTGCTGCTACCTCTATTATTATTATTATTATTATTATTATTATTATTATTAATTTCCTGCCTTTGTAACAGAAAATATTCAAGGTGACTAATAATGTATTAATTTTTTTTGAACAAAATACAACAACAGAAAATGCATAACCATTTAAAAATACAAATTTAGTCATGCTTAGAGGAATTTGGATCTATATCTAGTCATACCTAGAGGAGTCCCATTGAAATGAATGGGACAAGTTAGTCATGGTTAAGCTATGTCCAATTGATCTCAAAATAAGATTTAGTCATTCTTAGAGTCCAATTGACTCTAAGAATGACTAAATCTAGATCCAACCCCAAGAAAATACAATAGCTAAAAGACACACCAGGATATCGGATGGCAGTGGCTGGAGGGGATACAGCAGATTTCCCCAACCTGGTGCCTTCCAGATCTTTTGGCTTACAACTCCCATCATCCCTGGCCAATGCCATGGTGGCTGGGGCTAATGGAAGTTGTAGTCCAAAACATGTGGAGGGCAAAAGGCTGAGAAAGCTCTAAAATAGAGGAAGGCAACTCTTTTGCTAAGGGAAGTGCACTGGCTGCCTATTCAATACCAGGCCAGGTTTAAGGTTTTGGTACTTCCAGGTTTAAAGTTTTGGTACTTCCAGGTTTAAGGTTTTGGTACTAGTAGGCTGACCATGTGAAAAGGAGGACAGGGCTCATGTAACTTTAACAGTTGTAGAGAAAAGGGAATTTCAGCCGGTGACATTTGTATGCCATTAGTTCCTGGTGAAATTCCCTCTTCATCACAACAGTTAAAGGTACAGGGGCCCTGTCTTCTTTTGTATATGGTCACTCTAGTATAGTGCCTGCAACATTAACTGTTGTGATGAAGAGGGAATATCACTAGGAACTAATTGCGTACAAATGACACTGGCTGAAATTCCCTTTTCTCTACAACTGTTAAAGTTACATGAACCCTGTCCTTGGGCCCAGGATATTTGTGAGAACGCCTTCTCCCTCATCAACCTGCCTGGTCAATGATGTCATCAGAGGCCATGTTCCTGATGGTTTCTCATGGGTCTATGGCCCGACTGGAGTCTACCCCGAGAAGAGCCTTCAGTGTGGTGGCCCCCTTTCTTTGGAACTCCCTGCCTCTGGAGGTCAGGCAGGCACCATGTTGTTTTTGCCAACTCCTGAAAACTTCTTTATTTTAAGAAACCTTCCTTGATTGTTAATTTTTAATACGATGTTTTAAACATTGTATCTTTTATTGTTCACCACTCCAGAATCTGTTTAGCTATGGAGCAGTATATAAATATGGTAAATAAATAAATAATGACATCTCAGCCTCAATCTCTGGGTACCTTCATCCATTAGCCTCACGTAGATGTTAGAAAGCTTGGGCAACAAGATGAAACCCTCTGGCACCCCATACGCACTGACTTTTTCAAATTGCAGCTTCGCAGGAAAGCCCCAGGGTGGCTGCAAAGCTGCACCTGCGTCGTCTAACTGATACAGCGCAGATCTGCAGCCACTGTGGGGCTTTCCCCATGTATAGACAGCCCCCTGGTATCTGGAAAAGAGTAGCGTACTCCCACCAAGAAATGCTTCGGGTGGTGGTCATTCCTTCATTAGCTGAGGTGAGCCGTAGACTGCTCTCAGCCCATCTGTAAAATGCATGTTCCCCAAACATTTCATTCCTTGAGCATAGCTTGACCTGTGATCTGTGGTTGGCCTCATGACCTTAGCTGCACTGCATATTCTTCACTGTCTCATCATGTCTCATGTGTAATCTGGATTGTGCTGCTGGGGTGAGTGGGCTGATATCGTGTGAACAGATATTGAATGGTCACAGATCGATGAATATGACGACACTCAGAGAAGAAAAGTGGATTCCCCCCCCCCCTTTACTTGACATATAAATTTTCTTTTTGGAATTAAGAGAGCACCATCCCAGGAGCTCTTTGAGCCATTTGTGAAATATCTCTAGGGGCTCCCCGTGCAATTCCTTTAATGAGACCCTCCCTGCTTATTGTCGGAACGCTGAGACTCCCAAACAGACCAGTTCTGCCTGGCTTTGTTCCATTTCACCTGGAGCTTTGATCCAGCATCAGAAGATCAAGCTGGGGAGAGGTTAGGAGCGTCTGGACAGAGGTAAGTAAGGTGTGGATATAGAACTTCATCACACCTACTTTTTTTATTGGTATGTACCCGCAGTTTTGATATCCGTTTCCCTTCCGCGATTGTAGTCATATGGGGCCTCTCTTTTTATTTATGGGCTCTTATGGGTGGGGGGTTGTTCCTGGCAGCAGTAAGGGAAGGGGCAGGCAGGGAAAGATGAAGAGGGGGGAATCCTGTGTGCTGGAGGAGGAGAACCGCCCTGCCCTCCCCTTTCCTCATCAACAAACACGCCCCAAACAAAGGAAAAGCAAGAGGGGGCATATTCCTGACTTTCTCTGCGCCAAAATACTTTGCAACAAGGGGCGTAAGGGCCACGGTGACAGCAGGACAGGGATGGCGTCATGTGAGTACCTCGTGGCAAAAACGCACACAAGGCAAGGCAAGCGTGCAGTAAATCGCTGGTGGGATGGAGCTCATAGTTGCTTTTCTCAGGCCTGCAGCAATTTTGGTGCCTCTAATTTTTATATAGTGCCAACAACAGGGTACCTCTTAGGCAGTAGCCCGACAACTGGGAGTAGATTGGGATGTGTGTAAGTGTGGGATTGAATTGCGTCGGCCAGGATAAAGCGAGCAGGGCAGGGTAATCCTTCTGAACCAAGATCGACTTGGCGTGGACATTGGGAGTGAAAATGCTTGTGGGTACTTGCCTTTCTGTGGGCACACAAAGCAAGCGTGATCTGTGTACGTGTATGAGTGAATGGGAAGTTTATGAGTGTGCAAGGCCGGCCCTATCATTAGGGAAAATGAGGAAACTGCTTCAGAGGGCAGATGCTGGGGGCAGCAGTGAGAGACCCCCAAGTGTTCCTTCTGTGCCTCTAGGCCTTTCCCTCCCTTGGAGCAGTGTGTGCTGCACAGCCTGTCCTGCACCACATAAAATAGCCTTCTGCCCTCAGGTGTAGCGGAGGATGCTATCTGTTGCCAGTGCTGAAGCTAATGTCCTACCACCATCTCAGTCATATCCTGTACGTGGAATGGAGGGGGACACCTGCGTGTCCTTTGCCTCAGGCAGCAAAATATCTTGTGGGCCGACCCTATGGGTGTCTATGTATCTGTGCATGCATGAGGATGCAGAATTAATATGCTTGATCTGTATATAGGAAGGGGAATGAAATCCTTATTATGTTTGAGGCACAAAATATATACATTGTTGTGGTGATGGTGGTGGGACTTGGTTTGGGGAGGGGAATGATCCCCTCCATATTCTGTGACCCCCTCTAGATGGATTCCGTTTGACGCCTGTTCCTCCGATTATGTGCATCTTCTCAGAAGCGCTTTATTGCAAATGCTTGTATGCAGGAGGTAATTGAGCACTCAACAGGTGACCTTAACGGTTGTTTCAAATGCGCTTTACAAATAGTTAATGTGGAGAATCGCTTGTTCACATAGTCAAAATGCGCTTTAACGGCCGGGTGCAAAATAAAACTCGCTATTTAACGCGCATTCGATAATGCGCATAATCGGAGAGAAAACGCGTCTCTACGCCAAATTTGCGCTCTGTTCTTGTAGAGGTAAATTTTTTAATGCGCCTTGAAAGAGTTTTAAATGCCACTTGTAGAGGCAGCCTAAGCTTCAGTTATGTTGCGTTTTACTGCCCATATGCACCAACATGCCCACCAAAGTCCATGCAAAAATAAACTGGCTAGTCTTTACGGTACTTCCTGACACTTCTTCATTGCTTGTGCTGCAGCAAACTCACAGGTGGGGAAAGCTACTCTGGTTTGCTTTTAGTTTTGCAAACATCAGCTGGTCCAGCAAAATAAGTTTCTCTTACAAACTCCATGCTCTGGGTCCTTACATTGCTTTAAGCCATCCTTCCCCAACCTGGTGGCCCTCCAGGTGTTTTGGACTACAGCTTCCAGGATTCCTGACCATTGGCCAGGATGGGAAAGTCTGCTTTAAGATGAGAAACTCTGCTGGTAATGTTAGTGTCTCATTTCAGGACATCCACACTCAACAGAAGACCATGGAGCAAGTAAGGATATAAGAACAGATCTAGGTGTTCTTATATCCTAGGCTACCATGGGTACTGTAGTATTTTACTTCGGAGGGAAGGAAATGTCCTGGAACAGCCCAGTTACATTTTTTTAAAATCTTGGGATATCCTGGCCATTCATCCCAGAAAGGCATCCATGAGCAGCTTGTATCCCTGGTTCAGCTCAATATCCATCTACCTTTGCGATCGAATATAGCCTCTAACAGGAAGTGATGCTGCCAGACCCAAGTTTTGGAAGGGGGGATGAGACACCTGTGATCCTTCATATATTTTGACCTATAAGTCCCATCAACCATAGCCAGTATAATCAATGGTGGGGATGATGGGAGTCGTATGCCCAAACATCTGGAGGACCACACGTTGCCCACTCCTGTTTTAGAATATGGGACACCACTATGAAACAAATACAAAGTGTGCCAGTTTCTGTGTGTGTGATTTCATGTAAAGAAGTGAGCAAGGGGTGTGTATGCGAAACCCTTTCCTCCTCTTATGTTCTCCTACATTCCTGTCTGGTGTTTTTCTCCAGTTGAACTCCAAAATTGGAAATAAGGGCTACTAGAGAACAATGGCAGGGAGTTGGGGGGGGGTGTTGGGGGAGGATGAAAGGAGGAAGGATTCAGCAGCCTTCTCCTATCCGCTGCTTCTCTTTGTTTAAACTCAGCTGCCACGCCAGCAATGGTTAATTCTTATTGCCACAATCTATATCCGAGCACATCAGCTATGCCACCCTAATGTCTAGTTTAGACCCATAGACATTCTAGTAGTGCTTGGACAGCCAGAGTCTAATTTCACTATTCTCCAGAATCAAGATTGCAGGGCGAAAACATTCCAACCCTCTCACAGGCAATACAATAAAACTTTGGCACCACTTGGCAGGTAGGACTTTGTAGGTGGGAGTGGCGAGGTGGGCGGGAGACGAAGAGCAAATGTGCTTCCTCAAAGATCATAAGAAGCAGATTGGCAGCGATGCTTGACTTTTCTGAGAGACACATTCACACACCTGGAGATTTAGGCTGAGAGATGCCATCGCTATGTGGGAATCAACTTTTCAGTTCCATTGCCATATGCATTGGACTGGATGCTGCGAATACCATATAAAATGCAGAAATAATCGATTGTATAAACTTAATTCCTTTACCACATGTGGCTAAACATCCATGCAGGATCCTGTTTTAGATTAGAGGGTTAGACAGCTTTCACCAATCTGCTGCCCTCCAAATATTTTGGATTACAGCTGCAGGATTCATGACCATTGGCCATGCTGGCTGGGGCTCATGGGAGTTGAGATCCAAAACTTCTGGAGGGCTCCAGGTTGGGGAACACATATCTAAGCCAAGCTAGAACCCTAATCAGGAGTATGGAAATTTAACATTTCCATGGGTGTGTGAAATTTCCCAAAATTTTATTTCAGTTCCAATATCGCACTCCGAATGTCTCTACAAAATTCAGCCTCAAATAAAATGAAATGAACATCACACCACAGACAAATATATGTAGCTGGATAATTCCTATTCATCTTTTACTAATATAGTGCTTAGCATTACGAGTGTGTGTGGAGGGAAGGCTTGTATATTGCACGGGTAAGAGGCAGCGCCTGGCAAAATCCATGCTAGCAAAGGGCACACCACTACACTACTGCTTTAAAACGGTTTATAACAGTTTTAACTGGTTTAAAACGGTTATAAACCGTTTGAAAGCAGTCGTGTAGATAGGCTGAGTGCAGGCGTTGACCCAATTAGAATGTTGTCCCAAATTGCAGCGGTTTACTTTTTCCCGTATGAAAGCATAGCGGCTATTATTCACTTATGTGGGAGAAAGTAATGGGGTGGAGATGGGCACACAATCCTGGCAACTTCGGTCACTCTGAGAAATTAATTCCACTCCTAACTGCATAGCTCCACCTATTCATCTGCATCGTTTTCCCAAGATCCTGTGTCTTGGTCACAACAGGGTGTGATGGAAGGTTGTGAAATGTGTCTCTCTATGAGCTCCATCAAACGAGTGTTTTAATGCATGCTCGTTATTGGGCACTCACGGATTTTCGCGGGTCCCTCTCACAACATCGTCTGCCTTCCGCGTGCCTCCTGCAGCTTCTAGCCTTCTTCGTGTGACAAAAAACCACCCCAGTAAGTCTGACTTATTTTTAAAGCTGGAAGTTGCCGCTATCTCCTTATGTGTGCAGGAGAAGCAGCGGGATCAGAATAGCCTACTGAATGGGCCACGTGCAAGTTGTTTACTTCCTCTTTCAAAAGAGGAAGTAATGAGGGACAAACGCATGGGCAGGGAAGCGACGGTAAGCAAACACGATTTTCCCCTTTGTGATGACACTCTATGGGTACTTCCATGGAATTTTAGGTGGATTCAGACCTTCAACCCATAATTCTCCCATGTTTTCCCACCACTCCTGATGTTTCTCTTCCAGCAGATAATTGGTTAAGGAAACATATAGTTGCACAGTGCCTCCTTATTGGTAGCACTAGGAGCCCTCCATGTGGAAGCACCCTATGATTCGGGACATGGTTAATAAGCATAAAGCAAACAACAACTAATTCCATAACTACATAGTATAGGGGAGAAGAGGGGAAAGTGCTGTTTGTAGTCACTTCTAGCCCCAACCTAAGAAAAATTGTCAAGTTGGAATTAAGCAATGAATGGTTGTAGTATGTATTGAGCATGACAGGGCCACTAGCAATTCAAACAACAAAAATAAACAGTAATGAGGATTGTTTAGTTAATCTGTGGGAACTTTTCATTTGATCTAAATCTGTATAGAAAACACAAGCATTTTGGACTGTGAGCTCGAGCCACATCTTCAATCCCGACTTTGAACCTGATTCACTCGGCTGCTCCTCAAACCACAGAATCTTGGTTACATTAAACCCAAGAATATGAACATCGGCAGCATTTGCTGACAACAGGCTGGGTGTCTGTGTGTTAAGTGGGATCAGGAAGATAGGACCTTTATCAATATGGAAGTAACGGAATGGGAAGCCACAATGTCGTATGTGTTGGTGGATATTATGCAGTAATATTTATTAGGTAAAAAGATTTGACTCTTTACATGCAGCAGCATTTAAAACTTGACAGTACTTTATTTGGCAGCATTTGGCAGCATTTTATTGCTGACCGTTTTTATGGCATTTCATATTTGTCACCTGTCAAAACCATACACTAAAAAACCCAACTCAGCATGTATCAGAACATTCAAACTTCAAATGTTGAGGCCAGCTTTCAAGTTCAGAATCTGCATCTCAGACTTTGAACTTGTAACAATTTGAAACGTTTCCAAGATTTCTTTTTAGTGTTCAGTGGGCCTTGCTTTTGCAGTAGGTTTTGCTATAAGCTCCTTCATGTTTATCTCTGTAGGTCCCATGGACTGTGAGAACGGCACAGACGTTGATGAGTTTGTCCTTCTGGGTTTCTCCTCCCAGCCTGAAAAACAGCCTCTTTTCTTCTTCATCTTTCTGCTGATGTACGGGGCAGGACTTCTGGGCAACATCATGATGGTCATTCTCATCACTGTGGATGAGAGACTCCAGACTCCCATGTACTTCCTGCTGCGTAGCCTCTCTGTGGTGGACATGGGCTTCATCTCAGTCACAGTGCCCCAGATGCTGGCTCACATCTTCTCCTCATCCAAAACAATCCCTTTCTATTCCTGCATGGCTCAGTTTTTTTTCTTCTACGTCTTTGGCGTCACAGACCTTCTCCTGGTGAGCGTCATGGCTCTGGATCGCTACGTCGCCATTTGTAATCCTCTCCACTATGCTACAGTGATGAACCAGAAGGTCTGTGGACACTTGGTGGCTGGCTGTTGGATTGTTTCTACCCTGCACTCCATGCTCCATGCCGGCCTCCTCTTGCGTCTTAGTTACCATGGTGACAACCACCTGGCTCACTACTTTTGTGACCATCAGCCTTTGCTGCAGCTGTCCTGTTCAGATACCAGCATCAATGAAGCAGCCATCTTCTTTGAAGGTGTTGTCGTCATCCTTGGACCTTTTGTATTCATCCTTCTCACCTACGCCCGCATTGTGGCCGCCATGATGAAATTCTCCTCCTCCGGGAGGCGCAAAGCTTTCTCCACCTGTGCCTCCCATCTCACCATAGTGGTGCTCTTCTATGGGGCCATCATTGGTGTCTATTTCTTGCCCACATCAAGCTACTCATCTGAACGAGGGGCTGTCTTTGCTGTCATATACACTGTTCTCACCCCAATGTCCAACCCCTACATCTACAGCCTCAGGAATAAAGATGTGAAAAGGGCTCTTAGACATCTCTTGGAAAAGAGGGTCTTTTCTAGATAATCTTGGTGACTTTTTAATAACAACAATGACGACAACAACAACAATAATATACATCCTCCATTCTCTTCATGTTCCCCATGAGGCACTGTATCTGATCAAGAAGTGAATGGCTGAAGTGAGCAATCAGTATGGAACCTGCTTCATTCATTCACTTGTTTAAAATGTTTGTATGCCACCTCTCTCGTAGCTTGAGGCTATAATGGAGGAAAGGAGGTCACTCATTGATAAAGCCCATGCTTTGTAGGCAAACATTTCCAAGTTCAGTCCTTGGCATGTCCAAGGATGATTGGGAAAGACTCCAGTCCAAAACCCTGGAGAGTTCCAGCAAGCCTTGAGCAGGGGTGAAGAACCTCTGACCTGTGGGTCAAATGTGGACATCCAGACCTCTCATTCTGGAGCGCTGTACTCTCCCCAGATCACACTCCTCACCGTCTCCATGTCAGGCTATTGATATTTACTTCATCCTGTTCTACCTACAAAGTTGATGGAGGGAACTTTGCATAGGGTGACCATATGCAAAGGAGGACAGGGCTCCTGTATCTTTAATAGTCGTAATGAAAAGGGAATTTCAGCAGGTGACATTTGTATGCATACAGCACCTGGTGAAATTCCCTCTTCATCACAACAGTTAAAGCTGCAGGAGCTATGCTAGAGTGACCAGATGCAAAAGAGGGCAGGGTTCCTGCAGTTTTAACTGTTGTGATGAAGAAAGAATTTCAGCAGGTGCAGGCATTTTGTGGCTGTGATGTTTTGAAAAATGAACCAAGAATGCCTATAATTTTTTTATTTTTAAAGATCCACACATGAACCTTAGCCACAGCTGTCAAACAGCACCCTCCTCCCCCCCCATTTTGGTACTTATGGAACTTTTAAAGTAAAAAAATCATAGCCACTACACACCTGTACCTATGTTTCTGACATTTCTCACACATAAGTACCTCAAACCCATCTGCAATGTGGCCAAGTTTCATGCGTCTATCTTTAAAAATAAAAAGTTAAATGTGTTTCTTTCCTCATTTCTCTAAAAATACCTTGCCACTACATGCTTGAACCTATGTTTCTGAAATTTCTCACACATTACTACCTACATGCCATCTCTAATGTGGCCAAGTTTCATGCTTCTATCTTTAAAATTAAAAGTTAAAGGTGTTACTTTCTTTCCCCCAATGCAACCAATTCTTCAAAAATTCCTTGCCACTATAAGCCTGCACCTATGTTTCTGAAATTTCACACACTTGAGTCCCACCATACCATCTGCAATGTGGCTAAGTTTCATGTGTGGATCTTTAAAAATAAAAAAGTTACAGGCTTTTGTAAACACAATACTAGGCTATGGGGATAATCATTCAAAATGCATCTTATTCTAAAATCGGACATCCAATTTTCATATCGGAATCTGATCCGAAGCGATACGAGGGTTGTCCTATTTTTTCCGATATGATACATTTCAAAATCAGAAGTCCTGATTCCGATTCTGATATGATTTTTCCAGCCGTGCACATTCCTAGCTGTACTAATTATAGAATGGCTGCAATTCAACCACATTCAGCAGTAATTTATGATCTGACATCCATTCATCATACAGCCTGGCAATCTGTCTCCATGCACATACACTGAAATGCACACACAGCAGTCAAGTTACATCTGCTTCCTACTCAGAGATGTAACACCTTGACAGCTGGGGGAGATTAATGAAACCTGATGAACTGTAGAGTTTAGATGGGCATACCAGTGACATTGTAAAAATAAAATGTTTGTTTATTTACTTATTTATTTATGATTTTAATTAACTCCGTTTTCACCCTGCCTTTCCTTCAAGCAGCTCAGGTTCTCTCCCACTTTGTACAACAACCCTGTGAGGTTGGTGATTGACTGGCCCAATGAAGGTGCAACGATTGGCCCATTGACTGGCCCATTGACTGGCCCAATGAAAATTACTTAATGAGCTTGGTGGCCAGAGTAGGGATTAGAACTTGGATCTCCCCAGTCCTAGTCTGACATTCCTCCAAAATATCCTAAAAGGAGGGGTGGGGGGGAAAGGGGAAAATAGTATTTTTCCGGGACAGTTACTGGAAAACAAGAATAACTGTAGAGTACAGGATTATTCTCATCAGTTTCCTTCTCCACAAAAAATATTTTTTTTCTGTTTCTCTTTCTTTTTTCTTTTTGTTAACTGTATCAGCTTTAAATACATATTTCCATTGTGCAGACATTCAGTCAGTTAACAATTGCTTATATTGACTCATAGGGGGCTCATCAGATGAGCGTTTTATGGAATGCTCAATTATGGAATGATCTCCCCGATGAGGCCCGCCTGGCGCCAACACTGTTATCTTTCCAGCGCCAAGTCAAAACTTTTATTTTCTCCCAGGCATTTTAATAGCTCAAGTTGAGGTTTTGATTGACATTGTGGCCAGGCTTAACAGTTAAAATGTTTTAAAGTGTTTTAATGACAGCTGTTTTATAGTTTTAAATTTTGTATATTGTCTTTTTAATGCTCATTTTTTTAAATTTTTGTAAACCGCCCAGACAGCTTCGGCTATGGGGCGGTATATAAGTAATAATAATAATAATAATAATAATAATAATTTATTGCATGCTTGCTACTGCCCAGTCACGTTTTTTTGCCCATCCTTTAGGCACTGCCGTCCCCCTCTCTCGTGCCTCCCGCTCCTTCTTGCCTTCTTCCCATTACAAAAATAGACCCCCCAAAATCTGACTTTTTTTTTGGAAACAGAATGTGCTGCCATTTCCTGCTGTGTGCGGGAAAAGCGGCATGATAAAAATGGTCCCTGAATGGGCCACATGGTCTTTGTTTACTTCTTCTTTCATCTCCGGGAAGAAAGTGGGAGTATTGTGAGACAGGAGCGGTGCGGGAGGAGCTACAGCATGGAACCGTGATTTCCCCCCTTCTGATGGAGCTCATAGCCTTTCATAGCCTTTTCCTCTTTACGGTGTCCCTAAGTGAATAGGGTTGCACCTTATCCTGTACTCCAAAATGTAATAAAAATCAGGGTTGTCCCTATCATGAGCAAATTGTACTGCTCCCCTGACTGTTGCTGCCTCTGCCCCTCTTTAGTGGGTGCTCTGGAGAGCCCTGCCAGCTACTCTCCCCCTGTGGCATTTGCTGTAGTGAGAGAGCAGCTGGCGGGATTCTCTGGAGTAGCCACACACCCTTGCACTGCGCCCCCTTTTCTTTAGCTTTGCTGTAGCCCCAGGGCTCTGGCTGGCTGAGCTCTTGCAAGACTCAGCTGGTCATGCTCTGGCAACAGCGTTGCAACCAGGAAGGGGTGTGAGGAAGTAGGGGGGTGCCCTTGGTGGTGGCACATGTTCCCACCTCAGGCAGCGTGAGACCTTGGGCAAAAGCTGATAACAATAGGCCGCTTTCCCATAAAACCTTTGTTTCCCTATCTGCCCTCCTCAATTCTAATAATATTCATGAGTTCCAGCATAAACCCTGGTTCCCAGACCCTCATAATCCATTCTCTTATTGACAGGATTTATTTATTCATTTATTGCATTTTTATACTTCCCAGTAATCAATGCTCCCTGGGCAGTTCACAATTAAAACCATAACATATAACAGGGGAAAACATATAAAGCTTTAAAAGTTTAAAAATATCACGTAAAACCAAAATAAAGGCAGCACTAGTTACAGTCCAGGGAAAGCCTGTGTGAAAATATGTGTTTTCAGGAGACATTTTCCACCTCCTTTTTGCTTCCATTTATAACTGTTTGCAATTCTAGCAACCGTTCGTAAATTAATGATAATTTCCGTTGGGAGAGGCGGGTAATAAATAAATAAATATATTATTATTATTATTCACATATGCAAAAAGAACCATGAACGAGTTATATGTCAGATCATATCCTGTCATTCCATTGATGTTTTCTAATAACCTTTCTCCAAAGATTTTAATATTTGGACAGTTCCAGAAGAGAAGTGATATATCTGCTCTCACACATCTGTACCTCCTGCATATACCATCTGTATCTGGATACATACGATTCAGTCTTTTCGGTGTTAGATATCATCTTAAGATGAGTTTGTGGAAATTCTCCTTTACATTTAAACTTAGGGTTACTGGGGGAATGTTCTCCCAAATCCATTTTCAGGACTCTGCGGAAATCTCTTGGCCTGAATCTCTTGTCCATTTTTGTTAGTGTGAGTTATATTGCTGATTTTGTTCTTTTAACAATTTGCAAATTTCTCCTAATAAACACTTTGTTTGTTTAGCTGAAAGTCTCCTCCTTCAAAAATGGCTTGTTCTCTTTGTGCCCAGGGAGAGGCACAAATCAGCAACTAGTTTCTCCTGCCTTTTATATGTTGTTTTCCATGCCAGATCTACACCAAGCAGGATATGACACCTTGAAAATGGTTTGAAAACTGTATATGGAGCGTGTCCTGGGCCCCAACAGTTGTCACTACTGTTATAAAATGTTTTAAAGCAGTAGTGTAGATCCTGCCCCTGTTACGCCAATCCCTTTGCTTCCGTGCCTTAGTTGCTTATTACTTATTTATTTGGATAATTGATTTACCTAAAAGTTCCTCTCAGCAAAGCAGCTTACATTACAAAAAAAAAATGTAAGAACACAAATAGAGATCGAACAACAAAAATAGATTGAACAACAACAAGAGAGGCAGCAGAGTGGATAAAATTCCCAGCATTTTTTTTTAAAAAAATGGAATTTAAACAGACAGATCTAAAAGGCCGAGGCAAGTGAAAGAGTCCTTATCTGGTGTCGAAAAGCGAGCACAAAGAGGGTGACAGGTCAGCACATCCAAAGATGGCGTGCCATAGAAAAGGCCCTGTCTCTGGTCTAGGGTGACCATATTTGGGAAACCAAAAACAAGAGGACGCCCTATTGGGAGAGGGCAGGAAAGCAGCTTTCCAGGGCCTCTGGAAAGCATGTCATCCCCCCCACTTTAAAGGTCCCAATTGGAGTGGAGGAGGGGAAAGTACATCATTCCCACCCCCCACTGCTCCCATCGGGGCTTTTTCTATAATGTCCAGGAATGACACACTTTCCCCTTTAAGGCCCTGATTGGAGCATTGGGAGGGAAAAGACCCGCCTCCAGAAAGCATATCTTTTCCCTCCCACCATGCTAATGGCAGCCTTAAAGCAGAAAATGTGTCTTTCCAGGACATTATAGAAAATTACAGAAAATCTCCCCCTGATACCCAAGGTAGAACAAAAACTGGGACAAATCCAGGGAAATCCTGACAGTTGGTCACCCTGCGTGGTCATCACCTGCCTTATTTCTGATATCAGAGAGCCAGGCGGCCATAAGGCCTACTTCAAAGAGGACAATCCTCTATTTGAAGGTGCTCTCTATTTGAACGGCTATACAAATCCAGTTTAAAGATAAAGAACCATAAAAAGGGAGAGCAGGGAAGGGCACTGGAGTTACCCATCCACAGTTAGCCCCTGGACAACAGGCTGAGCAAAACACACAGATCACCTGGTCACAGTCTCCCCAACTATGATGAGATATATTGTATTTCTATTTTAATTATACCTATCATTTCTAAATGGGTTCCTATATCTGAATTAGCATATGCAAATATTATGTAAATCTGTATCCTCCATTGTCCTTTTTTCTTTCTTTTTGGCAATGCACAAGTGGTCACCTGACCTAAGCATAGTACTAGACATAGAAAAAGGTGGGCTCTGAGCAACGGGCTTACAACAATCTAATTTAGACAAAACTAAATCCCAAAATTAAAATAGAATTAAAAACTTGAGGAGGAGGAGGAGGCCAGTGGTGGTTAGACATCGGCTAGTTGAAGTAAATGAGTCTTAGGGTGCAATCCTATGCAAGTTTAGACAGAAAAAGTCCAATTGCTGGAAGTTGTAAAACTTTTTTTCTGTGTAAATATGCATAGGATTTCACCCTTAAGGTACTTTTTAAATAAAAAGGAGAGGAAGAGAATCAGTCGAATGAATATCATTTGGTAGAGCATTCCACTTGTAAATAGCAATAAGGGAAGAAGCACAAAGACACGGAATAGGGGGAAACAAGAAACAAAGAAACAGAAGGACACAAAGACTAAGGAAAAGGAGAAATCAGAGATGGAAGATAATCAAGAGCTAGTAGAGAAAGAATACATTTCAAGATAAATAGCAATCTTAAATGAAATGTGAAAAAGGTACAGAAATATTTTTTTCAGAGTTCCAGTTGTATTGCCATATACATTGGCAAAAGTGTATACATTGGGCTGGATATCGTGAATACCATAAAAAATGGAGAAGGAATTTATTATATACACAACATACATTCTGTATGCAAAGTCTGAGCTGAGAATTGCATCACAACTTTCAGAGAGATGAACGATACGAAGGATAAGTGTGCTTCAATTCACAGTTTAGTCTGGGAAGTATGAATTATGTCAATTCACTTAAAAACATGGGCCAAACAAAATTCTTCCACATTCCTATTGCAAACACACACAGATTGCACTCTTCCTATACCACAGAGTGAAACTTGGATGTTCTGAATTATTAATGGAGGCACAGCCGTGCCTCCATTGTTAAGGGCCGTCAGTAAAAAACACATTCCGCCATGTTAAAGTGATAATGGGGGGGGGGGTCATTCTAACAGCCATAAAATCGAAAATGTTTCATCAACCTTTCTCAAATTTACAGGTGCCAGAAAGAAATGTTTGTTTTACATTACCTGAAAATTTCAAGAAGATTGGTGAAAGATTGAGGGAAGGAGAGCAGTTTAAGGTAGAAAAGGAATACAAACCTGTCTCCCTGCTTTTGTAAAATTTACTTCCGGGTTGAGACTTTTGCGCTCACAATTTGCATAATTTCTAGAGCCTTATTAATTAATCCAGTGGTGGGGTCTTCTTCCTCCTTGACTGTAGTTGCTGGAAAGCTTTTCGTTTTTTTAAAATTCCCTTCGGTTGACTTTTAAGGACTATTTTAACCTCTTATTCAAGTCAGTGAGGCGGCCATCTTCCCTCATAGCGCGACACACGCTCAGTAGCGTCGCTCTCACCCCCTCCCTCCTGCCTTAGAATGTGGGGTGGGTGGGTGAAATGGCCGCTGCCTCTAGCACAGACCTTTTGAGTGAAGAAGAAGAGTTTCTCTTTTCTCTTCTGGAATGTGCATTCCTTTGGCTCTGAGAGTATTTTGGGCTATCTTCATAAGGCCAGTTGCTCTTTTGCTCCCTGGTGAAGCAGGGCGTGGTTCCTCTGGATCCATGGTAACCTGAGCTTCAGATCTCTCCTGGGAATAGGTGGCTATACCTTTCTTTCTATCTATCCCCCCCCCCCCCCCCCATACACACACAGTGCTTCTTCCCTCTTTTCTAAGAGTTTGGTCCATACTGCTATAAAGTTGAAAGCTTCAAACACTTCATTTAATTAGTTTGGGCCGGTGTTAAGTTTTAATTACAACGTTGAAACCTTTCAAAGTGCTTCTGGGCCTACAACGTTGGTTTCGGCCTAGTCACCCTGTTTTTCTAATAAGGTTTAGAAACAGTTGAGCTGTCGTTTAGTTTGCATAGTGTACACACATGTATTTTCTTTCTAATCCTTGCAGTCTACACTGGCTCCCTCCTTGATGTGTTTTTGGATGCAGACAAACCCTTTTTTGTTCCAGCAGGCCTTTGGCAAATAATCTGGACCTTTGTCTATACCTTTGACTTTTAAATTGTTATGTATTTAAAATGTTTAAAATGCTTTAATATTGAAAAGTATTTAATTATATTTTTAACTTTTGTATATTTAGGCTGACCATATGAAAAGGAGGACAGGGCTCATGTAACTTTAACAGTTGTAGAGAAAAGGGAATTTCAGCCAGTGTCATTTGTATGCAATTAGTCCCTGGTGAAATTCCCTCTTCATCACAACAGTTAAAGTTGCAGGCACTATACTAGAGTGACCATATACAAAAGAAGGCAGAGCCCCTGCAACTTTAACTGTTGTGATGAAGAGGGAATTTCACCAGGAACTAATGGCATACAAATGACACTGGCTGAAATCCCCTTTTCTCTACAACTGTTAAAGTTACATGAGCCCTGTCCTCCTTTTCATATAGTCAGCCTAGTATATTCCTATTTATAGGTTTAAGCTGTATATGTTTTAGTTTTGTAAGTCTGCCCTGAGGCCCAGCATTGGGCAAAAGGCAGGATACTACTACTACTACTACTACTACTAGTAATGTTTCAGATTTCACTTCTGCATCTGATGTTCTTTTGCATTTACTTTTCTTTATAAACCATTCATATCTTAAGACTTCTTGTGTGGCATGTTTTCATTGGTTTAACAAGTTAAAAGGAGTATTCACTGTTTTCATGCTTATGTTATAAAATCTATTTTCAACAGGCCTAGTAACTTCAAGAGTAACAGAGTTGGGGAAAATCCTCAATCTCTTTGCTATCAGAGGCACTGAGTAAGGGACCCCTGGAGATAATTTAGACTGACCCCAACCACAAAACACTATTCCCCCTTCTGAAGAGATCTGCACCACAGACTACTAAAGACAAACAAAGCAACAGGCCATAATAACAGTTCTCATGTGGCCATTTGCCTTATGAGGCAGGTGCTCTGCGGGCTAACAAATGGAGGGACTAACAGGCCATAAAGTTGCCTGGCTGGGTCTGCCAGAAATCCAGCCTCAACACTCCTGGAAAGTCCATGTTCTATAGCACCTGCTGTCAGATGCACTTGAGGGAATCCCACCCTCCACCCCTGGGTTTAATTTACTGGCTTCCCCTGGCTGGACATTGCAGGAAACTATAGGGACAGACAGAGCAGGCATTCATAGCACACATAGAATGCTGAGACTGGCAAATCTAAATGCAAGTGTGTTGCTTTTCAAGAACCAAGGAAATTCAATGGGTCTTACTTTTGAGTAAATATCTAGGGATGGAAATGCAGCCTGTGCAAGAACTGAGTAGGGTGACCATATTTGGGAAACCAAAAAAGAGGACACCTAGTGGGGGGGCAGGAAAATGGCTTTCTGGGGCCACCTTAAAGTCCCCAATTGGAGCGGAGGAGGGGAAAGCATGTCATTCTCACCCCACCCCACTGCTCCAATCAGGCCCTTTTCTATAATGCCTGGGAGAGAATGACACACCTCCAGAAAGCATGTCATTCCCCCCTGCCTCGCTAATGGTGGCCTTAAAAGGGAAAGTGTGTAATTCCAGGTCATTATAGACTATTACATAAAATCCCCCCTGACACCGAGGATAGAACAAAAACCAGGAGAAATCTGGGGAAATCCTGGCAGTTTTTTATTATTATTTATTATTGCATTTATATCCCAACTTTTTTTCACCAAGAAACCCAAGGCGGCAGATATAATCCTCCTCCTGTCCATTTTATCCTCACAACAGCAACTCTGTGAGATGGGTTGGGCTGAGAGTCTGCAACTGGCCCAAAGTCACCCAATGGGTTTCCATGGCTAAGTGGGAAGTAGAACCCAGATCTCCCAGCTTCCAGTCCAACACTTTAGCCACTAGGCCACACCCTAGTGGTCACCCTAGAATTGAGCCATGCCAAGTTGGAAGCAGATCGGTTCGTGTCTTGGTTTTTAGGATTTTTTTTAAAAAAGTTTGACTTCAATTTTTTTTCTAAAATTCAAGGCATGAACCAATCTGCTTTCAACTTGGCATGGCTAAAGCCTTACTTAAGAGGTACCATGGTGCCAAGTTTCATCTCTTCATCTTTACTTTCTTTCTTTTTTTTTTAATGTACTGCTCAAGGCCCTAGACCCCAAAGAGGAGTATTGGGTTTGAAGTTTTAAAAATTCCTAAAACTCAAGGCATAAACAGATCTGCTTCCAACTTGGCATGGCTCAATCCCTACTTAAGAGCTACCATGCTGTCAAGTTTCATCCCTTTATCTTTAAAACTGATGGAATTGTAAGCATTTTAGTTAATTAAAAAAATTAAATTGAAGTTTTAAAAATTTCTAAAAATCAAGGGATGAACGGATCTGCTTCCAACTTGGCATGGCTAAATCCCTACTTCAGAGCTACCATGGTGCCAAGTTTCATCTCTTTATCTTTAATTTCATTTTTTAAACTTGTACTGCTCAAGGTCCTGGACCCCAAAGAGATTTCTGTTTGAACTTTAAAAAATTCCTAAAAATCAAGGCATGAACGGATCTGCTTCATACTTGGCATAGCTATATCCCTACTTAAGAGCTACCATGATGCCAGGTTTCATCTCTTTATCTTTAAAAATGAGGGAGATGCAAGCATTTTGGTTCATTTATTAATGTTAAAAGTGAGTTCAACACATAACACTAGCTTTGATTTTATATTGGATGTCAAGATGGTATAACATTCTGGCTGATGCCGGCTTGGTTGTCAACTGTATAATAGCCAGTCATCCATTACACAAAGCCATGAAATTCATTAAACAAAAAACCTACGTTTTACAAAAACAATGTTAAGGCTCTACAGATTCCAACCAAGCACCAAAAAGCAGGGAAATTGGGAGTTAAATCTCACAAGCCTTAATGCCACATCCTCCCTAAGGAGGCAGAAAGTGCAAGTGAAATTCTCATTCTCCCAAAGCAGATAAACCATGAGGACAGGGTGGAGAATATGATATGCAGAGGTGACGGTGGGGTTGTGGAAAACTGATCACGAACAACTTAGGGCCACCTACTTCTCTTTTTTTGTTTAGAGCAGCCCTTCCCCAACCTGGTGCCCTCCAAAGGTGTTGGACTACAACTCCCATCATTGCAAGTCAGTATGTCCCATGGTCAGGAATGCTGGGACTTGTCATCTCAAACACCTGGAGGGCAGCAGGATGGGGAATGCTGTTCCATACCCTTACCAAATACAGGGTCTGCCCAATACTTTTCTTTCACACACATCTCGCATATAGCAGCACTCTTGATAACAAAAGGGGCACTATTCATTACAGATCTAGAACCAGAGCATGTGCCAGGCACTTCCAACTTTTGGTCAATATCCTGCCTTTCAAAGAACCAATGTATTTTTTTCTTTAAATGTATTTATAAAAAATATACTGTTCACTCCCCACAATCCCTGCACAATACATCATCTCATCAAAGCAACAGTGGAGCAGAAGAGGTTTAGTTTGGCTGTCTTGAACACCTTTCAGATGAGATTAGTTTGCAATCCTATACCTCTTGGGAGAAAGCCCTAGTGAATTCAGTGGCACTGGCTTCTGAGAAGACATGTATAGGAGTCAACCTTCTCCAGCCTGGTGCTCTCCAGATGTGTTACACTGTAACTCCCATATGTGTTATGGGGAAGACAAAAATCAATTCATACTTAATTTTAAAATAATACTTATGCATGAAAGTATTAGGTGGTAGCTCTGTCTTTGATCTCACACTGCTGAACAAGTAAGAGAAATCCTTTATCTGATATTCAAGAAACAGACATCCTATGCCATGTGTTGAAAACTAATGTTGATGTCTGAAGGGCTATCTGGATTAGGTATTCAAGATTCATTCATTGTTGTTTCATTTGGTTTTGACAGTTTATTTAAAGTGATGCAGCTCTTTTGTAGTTCCTTGATTGATCACATCTCTTAATGCTGGAAAACATCATACTTTAGTACAGATGTGGGCAGAAAATAGATCTATCCTGATGATTTGGACATCAACTCATGGCATTCCTGATAACTGCCCATGCTGATAGGGGCTTTTACAAGTTGAATTCCAAAACATCTGGAGATCTACATTCTGCCTTCCCTTGTTCTTGAACAACATTCCCCAACCTTGTGCCTGTCAGATGTGTTGGGTTGCAGCTGTCAACATAAGGAGATGCTCTAAGAAATGAGAAGTAGCTGGTCCTAAGTTGTTCATCATCATTTCCCACAACCCCACAGTCACCTCTGCATATCAAATTGCATATCTAGATTTTTGAGATGACAAGTCCCAGCATTCCTGACCATGGGACATACTGACTTGCAAAGATGGGAGTTGTAGTCCAACACTAGGCTAACCATATGAAAAGGAGGACAAGGCTCCTGTAACTTTAACAGTTGTAGAGAAAAGGGAATTTCAGCCAGTGTCATTTATATGCATGCAGCACCTGGTGAAATTTCCTCTTCATCACAACAGTTAAAGTTGCAGGCACTATACTAGAGTGACCAGATACAAAAGAAGGCAGGGCTCCTACAACTTTAACTGTTGTGATGAAGAGGGAATATCACCAGGAACTAATTGCATACAAATGACACTGGCTGAAATTCCCTTTTCTCTACAACTGTTAAAGTTACAGGAGCCCTGTCCTCCTTTTCATATGGTCAACCTATCCAACACCTTTGGAGGGCACCAGGTTGGGGAAGGGCTGCTCTAAACAAAAAAAGAGAAGTAGGTGGCCCTAAGTTGTTCGTGATCAGTTTTCCACAACCCCACAGTCACCTCTGCATATCATATTATTCTTCACCGTGTCCTCATGGTTTATCTGCTTTGGGAGAATGAGAATTTCACTTGCACTTTCTGCCTCTTTAGGGAGGATGTGGCATTAAGGCTTGTGAGCCTTAACTCCCAATTTCCCTGCTTTTTGGTGCTTGGTTGGAATCTGTAGAGCCTTAACATTGTTTTTGTAAAACGTAGGTTTTGGATCCTATGGAAAGAGAATGCCTACGTGACCCTTTAAGCTTGACTTTGTGCTGGAGTTAGAAAACAGCACCCCAGGAGCTAGTTACGCTGCCTGTGAAATATCCCCAGGGGCTTCCGAGGCTGATCTTTAAATGGGAACCTCCTGACTTCTTGTTGGAATTTCCAGGTGCCCAAACGGAGCAGACCTGCCTGGCTTTGTCAGAACTCAGTTTTGCCTGGTGCTTTGATTCAATAGCAGAAGAACAATTTGGCACAAAGTTAGGAGCATCTCTATAGATAAAGGTAGGCAGGGGAAGGATTCAGTGGCAAAACACTGCTGTGGTGCCTCCATTACTACTATTTAACTTTTATAAAATATCAGTGAGAGACACTTGTAAGCGATGGCTGGCCAGGTGAAAGGGATCTGGGGGGAAATTGACCTGTGAGCCTGAGACAAGGCCAAAATTGCAGGGAGGTTAATAGGTCCTGGTGGCTAATTTCCCTCACTGTGGTGCATGCTGGCCATACGTTGGCCGGATTTCCCTAATTGCCCTCGCTGGCATAGCTTGCCATGTCATCTGAACTTGGGTAGTATGGCTTGTTTGGGAGTGGGAAGCAACCCTCAAATAAGCCCATCAGTTATTCAGGGGTTTCTGTCCACCCAAACAAGCCATGTCGCCTGGGTTTGGATGACACAGAAAGCTATGCCAGTGAGGCAATTAGGTAGGGTGACCATATCAAAAGGAGGACAGGCTCCTGTATCTTTAACAGTTAAAGCTTCAGGAGCTATACTAGAGTGACCAGATGCAAAAGAGGGCAGGGCTCCTGCAGCTTTTAACTGTTGTGATGAAGAGGGAATTTCAACAGGTGCTGCACGCGCACAAATGACACCCGCTGAAATTCCCTTTTCTACAAAACTGCTAAAGATACAGGAGCCCTCCTTTTCATATGGTCACCCTAAATTAGGGAAATCCAGCCAACGTGTGACCAGCATGCATGGTAGGTTGAACAAGCCTGGCTTGTTAACCTCTCTATGATGGTGTGAACCAGGCAACTGCGAAAATTGTCTCTAGTAACTGGCACCTCTTTTGCTAAATAGGGCAGGTAGCAGCAGCTGTCTTCTCCACTCATGTACTGCAGTGTGTACGACCTGACGGCATCCCACCTCAATTTTACTCTCTTAGTCCATATTTCCTTCCTTTCCAACTCAGAGAATTAGTATTAGAGGCTTTGGAACTCCCTACAGAGGGAGACCAGGTTGGCTTCCTCTCTGCTCTCCTTCCACTGATAGGCAAATATGTTTTTATTCAGGCAGCCCTTTTACATGTAAACTGGTCTGTTGGGTTGGGTTCTGCTTTTGTTCTTTTGTGGTTGTGTTTTAATTGTGTTTTAAGGAATTTGTTTTATGAGTGTTGTGAGCATAATCCTTGGCATGTCTAAAGAAAAAAAAGTCCTGTAACTCCCAGCATTTCCCGGCCAGCCATCCTGGCCTGGGAAATGCTGGAAATCGTAAGACTTTTTTTTTTGTCTCGACGTGCATACGATTGCACCTTTAATTCTGTTTTTATTTAAAATGTTGGCCTTTACTGTTGTTAGCTGCTTTGTTTGCGACTTCCTGGTAGAAAGGTGGGATAAATAAATAAATAAATAAATAAACAAACACAGTCTGCCTTTGCGAGCCCTTCCTTAATGCTTGAATGGAGACAGACTGGAGTGGAGGCAAGAATCTGGTTGCTTCTTTCTCCATATTTTTCTTCCCTTACTTATTTTATCTTGTGGATACCTTTCTTAGACATCAACCTCTCAAGTCACCTTTTCTTTTTCACTCAATATTTCCTTCCCTATGCCCCTCACCCTTGTCTTCCAATGTCTTCATCTTCCGTGAAACTCCCTGAATGATCTTGGACCAGTTACTATTTCTCAGCCTAACAGGGTTGTGTTGAAGATAATATGTGGCTGAGTTTGGATGACACTTTAGGCAACGGAGGGAGGGAAGAGGCAACGGATGGTACATTATTTTTGTGGTGCCCGACACACGACACGTTGCCCCTCCCCCCGTCACGCGGCTGAAACTCCCAGCCTCATAATAAGCAATGGGGCTCCGATAAACAACGGAGCAGGCGTTGTTCCCCCCCATTGCTTAACAACGTGCCATAAGCAACACAACTGACGGTTGCCTCTTCCCCTCTCCATTGTCTAAAGTGTCATCCGAACTCAGCCTGTGTGTGTGTGTCTGTGTCTGTGAAGAGAACTATGAACACTGTCTTGACCTCCTTGGAGGAAATTTAGGATATTTATTTTTTAATAAATAAATAAAATATAAATGCCATCATCATCATCATCATCATCATCATCATCGTGTGTGTGTGTGTCTCCTGCCCATCACCTTTCTCATTCATCTCTATTGCTTCCTGGAAGCAGGAATTAATTTATAGCAGAATTCTGGGCTATGGATCAGCACGGTAATATATGAAGTAGTAGCAATATGAAGATTGTCTATGAGCATGTGCAGGGTGTCTTTTCTTTAGTTATCTCAACAACTAACCACATGTTTGAGAAAGAGCTTCCAACCCTTAACATCTTCCATTTATGAACTTCCAGGAAGGAAGGAAGGAAGGAGAGTGTGTGTGTGTGTCCAGTGATGAAGGTGAGCATAAGAATACACTAGTAGTGAGAACAGGATCCTCCCTTTTACTCAGGTCTTCTGTCCAAGCTGGCTCCTAAATCATGCCAAAACATTTGCACAACTGCTTGCACTATGTAAGCAGGTGAGGTGCTTTCCTTCCTTGGATAAAGAATTGTCTCAAAATGCATATTGAAGTTTGTGTGCTGGGAAAAGGTGATATCCCTCCCCCACCATGCAATGTGGTAAGGGAAAGGGGGATGATATGGTTAAGGGGATGGGGCGCGAGGTGGCTGTAGGAAGGGGGTGGAGGTGTGAGGCAGCGGTGGCCAACAACATGTGCCCTTGTGTGGGGTTTGGAAGAACCCTGCCTACCCCAATGATTAGTAGCCATTAATAGCTGAATGTCTCTAAACCCTACCACAACCTGGGGCCCATCAGGTGCTGGCTGGGGTTGATAGGAGTTGAAGTTCCAAACACCGTGAGTGCACCCATTTGGGGAAGGCTGACCTATGCAGTAGCAAACATGTTTCATGATATTCTGGAAATTCATGGCAGCAGTGGTGGGCAGTGCTGACATCTAGAACCTAAGATTTTTCAGATCAAACACTGAGATCCACATGCATTTTGCAGAGGTGCAAGATGGATAAATTGAACCCTGAGGTGCAAGATGGAAGATAAGATAATAGACTATCCATTATTACCCTAAATTTTGTTTTTGTAAACTGCCCAGAGAGCTATGGGGCGGTATAGAAATGTATAATAATAATAATAATAATAATAATAATAATAATAATAACAACCCACCAACTTCTCGTAACCATGGGCAAAACTGGCAATTCTGAGTTGATGTTAAGTATATGCAAAATGTGTTTTAAAAAGTATATGTAACTATTGAAGCGTGTCGGATATTTACCATTTTTAATGTTTGTAGCTAATGCTATTTTTGATTATTATTATTACTATCTTCATAATATTATGTAAAATAATATTGGAAAGTATTATTTATTGTTGTGGTTATTATTATTAAGTTATATAGAACCATTAATCTATATTGGGATGTATCCAGACTTAGCCATGCTTAGAGTAGACCCATTGAAATGGATGGGACCTAAGTTATTCATGAGACTAATTTCTCCCATTGATCTCAATGGGTCTATTCTGAAGCCAGCCTATTATACTTTATGGAATAACATTTGCTCAGTAATATAGTTCAGTTCAATTCTATTTGCATAAAGGACATAGACCATAACAGAAATGCAAAACAGAAAAAAGAAGAAGAAATACAAGACGTAAAATGATTGACAAAAGCACCCACATTTTACAGGATGGGCAAGAGATAGGTCAGACTAAAATTAGTTCGTGTTACAACAATCATGGCAGCATGAGTTCCAATTAAAGTAGCATGACATTTAAATAATGCTAAAGCATAAGCTGCTAATTTGCATACTATTTCTTGACATCTGTAAATGAATAAAAAGTAAGTTTTATAAAATCTGATCTATTTTCCTTACTCAATAGCAGGTGGGGAAGAAATTTGTTTCTAACTGATACATGAATGGACATTTCAAAAATAGTGACACGATTCTGAGTTTCTCTTGTGCCACAAAAACATAAATGAGTATGTCATATAAGCTAAGAAAGAAAGAAAGACAGACAGACAGAAAGAAAGAAAAGGCCTCTGCCCTCAAGAAGCTTACTTTTATGGAACAGCAAACTGAATTAAAAGCTCATAAGTAATTATTAAATTTGGAATATCAAAGTTTCGCATCACATTCCACCCTACTCCATCTCACCCCACCGCACTCTGCCTCATCCAATCCAATTTTGCATATCTACTTTGATTCAGTCTTACAGGTAATCAGGGCTTTCCCATGTTGTGGGAGCAACATGTTCATTCTGTTCATTCCTAGTTATGTAAAGTGTAACATCTATTGGCCTTGATTGTAGTGAAAGGGCTTCTAAGCTGCCTTTGGCTGGGGAAAGAGACTCCCGGTAATATGGAAGTTCTAGCGGCCATGTCATATGGCGGCCTCTTCCCTTGGTGGTGAGAGCATAGCTAGTGGATTAGGAGAAGAGAAGATACTTTATTCCTGGCCTCTTTTTCTGGATGATAACGGGGCATAGCTCAATGGAGCAGCACTAGGGTGCGCAACCGTTTTGGCCCCAGAGGCCACATATGAGGCTGGTTCGGGAGTCAGAGACTCCTGCACGCATATGCAAACACAAACACACACACAAGTGCATACACACATACCACTGGTTGGATACAGATTTCATTTCATTTATTATATTTCTATACCGCCTCATAGCCAAAGCTCTCTGGGCAGTTCACAAGAATTAAAAACCACTAAAATACATTATATGAAATATAAAAACCATTCACATAAGGACAGAAAACAGATAACATACACAACAACAACATATTTCTAAAACTATTAGCCACAGACGATCCAGGACCTGATCAAAAAGACTTGATATATGCTGCCATATGCCTGAGAGAAGAGGGCAGTTTTAACCTGGTGCTGAAAAGATGCCAATGTTGGTGCCAAGTGGGCTTCATCGGGGGAGATCATTGCATGAATAGGGGGCAGGCACCCATTTATGATCTCTCTTTCCTTGCTGCTAGCAGTGGTGGAGAAAGAGCAATCTGTATGAGGATCTCTGGGGGAGCAAGTGGAGAATACAGGCACCGGGGAAAATGGTGGAAGGAGCAGATTTGCTTGTGGCGGCATCAGGAGCTAGGGTGACCATATGAAAAGGATGACAGGGCTTCTGTGTCTTTAACAGTTGCATTGAAAAGGGTATCTGGTTATGGTAGGCAGGGCTCCTGCAGCTTTCACTGTTGTGATGAAGAGGGAATTTCACCAGATGCTGCATGCATACAAATGACACCTGCTGAAATTCCCTTTTCTACAAAACTGTTAAAGATACAGGAGCCCTGTCCTTCTTTTCATGTGGTCACCCTAATCAGGACACCCTGCAGTAAAGACCCTGGAGGGCTGCATATGGCCCCTAGGTCACAGGTTGTGCACCGCCGGTATAGAGCATGTTTTGCATGCAGAAGTTATCAGGTTCAATCCCTAGAATCTTCAGTGTAAAGAATCAGGTAGCAGGTGATGCAGAAATCCTCTCTCTATCTGAGACCCTATGGAGCATCTGCCAGTAAGAGAAGAGATGATATTGGGCTGGATGAACAAATCATCTTTGCATGGTATAAGTTCACTACTAGTTAAAAGCCTGTGGAAGTACTTTGGCAAGATGGGGGAATGTTTTAGGAGAGACCCCAGCTCTTTCCCATTTCTTATCTTGCCCTTAACTACTCAGCATACCATGCCATTATATGTCCCTCTTTCTCCCAAAATGGCCACCTGACTTCTGTTTCTTTACAGAACTGGTCCCGGAGCCCAGATCCCCTGAAGCTCCCCTTCTTTAATGGTCTTGTAGCACAAGGTTGTGCAAACATCAAATGTTAAAGTCAAGTTCCAAGTCCAGAATGTGCACCTCAGAATTTGAATATGTAACAATTTGAAATATTTCCAAATGGTTTTAGTGTTCAATGAGCCTAACATTGGGTAGTAGCTCATACTATAAGGCCCTTTGTGATTCTCTCTGCAGGTCCCATGGACTGTGAGAACGGCACAGACGTTGATGAGTTTGTCCTTCTGGGTTTCTCCCTCAGGCCTGAGCAACAGCCTTTCTTTTTCCTGGTATTTCTGCTGATGTATGGGGCAGGACTTCTGGGCAACATCATGATGCTCATACTCATCACTTTGGACGCCCGACTCCAGACTCCCATGTACTTCTTATTGCGTAGCCTCTCTGTGGTGGACGTGGGCTTCATCTCGGTCACAGTGCCCCAAATGCTGGCTCACATCTTCTCCTCATCCAAAACAATCCCTTTCTATTCCTGCATGGCTCAGTTTTTCTTCTTCTATGTCTTTGGTGTCACAGACATCCTCCTAGTGGGCGTCATGGCTCTGGATCGCTATGTCGCCATTTGTAATCCTCTCCAGTATGCTACAGTGATGAACCAGAAGGTCTGTGGACACTTGGTGGCTGGCTGTTGGACTGTTTCTACCTTGCATTCTATGTTCCATGCTGGCCTCCTCTTGCGTCTCAGCTACCATGGGGACAACCAACTGGCCCATTTTTTCTGTGACCATGAGCCTTTGCTGCAGCTGTCCTGCTCAGACACCAGCATCAATGAAACAGCCATCTTCTTTGAGGGTGGACTCATCATCCTTGGACCTTTTGTCTTCATCATTCTCACCTATGCCCGCATCGTAGTAGCTGTGATGAAGCTCTCCTCCTCTGGGAGGCGCAAAGCTTTCTCCACCTGCGCCTCCCATCTCACCATGGTGGTCCTCCTCTATGGGGCCATCATTGGTGTCTACTTCCAACCTGCATCCAGCTACTCGGCCCACCGAGGTTCTGTCTTTGCTCTCATGTATACTGTCATCACCCCGATGTCCAACCCCTACATCTACAGCCTCAGGAATAAAGATGTGAAAGGGGCCCTCAGACATCTCCTGAGAAAGAGGATCTCCTCTCAATAGTTGTGAGCAATTGTGCATTCCTCCAACCCCCACTCTTACATCCCATTAGGCACTGCTTTGATTAGGGTAGCCTTCCCCAACCATGTGTCCTCCAGATGTTTGGGACTATGGCACCCTCTAGATGGATTCCGTTTGACGCCTGGTTAGCCGATTATGCGCATAATCGCTGAAGCGCTTTATCGTAAATGCTGGTAATTGAGCACTCAACTGGTGACCTACCGGTTGTTTCAAATCCGCTTTACAAGTAGTTAATGCGGAGAATCGCTTGTTCACATAGTCAAAATGCGCTTTAAAGGCCGGAGCAAAATAAAACTCGCTATTTAACGCGCGTTCGATAATGTGCATAATCAGAGAGAAAACGCGCCTCTACACCCGATTTGCGCTCTGTTCTTGTAGAGGTAAATTTTTTAATGCGCCTTGAAAGAGCTTTAAATGCCTCTTGTAGAGGCAGCCTATAACTCCCATCATTCCTGATCATTGGCCATGCTGGTTTGGGCTAATGGGACTTGAAGTCCAAAACATCTGGAGGGCATAACAGTTTGGTGGATGTTGGATCAGATGACTGAAGTGAGCAACGGAGAGCTGTTTTTTTCCTCACAGCCCAGTCTTGGGTGTGTGTGTGTGTGTGTGTGTGAAATAACAGTGAAGTTGTTGAATGACATATTTCCTTCAGAGGAAGGATAATTTTGGAGCTTACTGAATCCGATGATTTTGGAGCTTAGCGAATGCATGGATCTATCCTCAGGGCAGAATGGGCAGATTATAAACTGAGTTTTTGCTGCCCAATCTGCAGTGGAAGAAGTGAATTCTGTCTCTAAATCTGTCAGGTGATTTCCGTACCATGTTCTGTGCTCAGAACATTGTACAGATGGATGTTTCCTAGGTAGTCCCCCCCCCCCCCCATCTTTTCCTGCTTAATATTTTTTTGTGGAAAGAAAAAAGATAGAAGCAGTGGGAAAACCCAGGAGGGTCACAGCAAGAAGACAATGTCATTTTGATCTTTCATAAAATTCCATGAATGAGGCAGGGCAATTGTATGATAAAGCCTCATCTGGAAAGACCCTTGGTAAATATTGCTGGCCATATACCTTCTCATAACTTATGGCAGTTTGCATGAATGTCACCACATGGAAAGGTGGTCATTTATATGTTCTTGCCCTGATAATGTGAGTGACCCAGTCCTGAGGAAGTTTGCTAGCCTTAGTGAAAGCATGTTTCCCCCTCAAAATCCCTCAGATGTTTTGCATGAGCTGGAATCGTCCGAATTAACCTCAAAAAAATTCCATTGGTGAAATACTGGGGCAACTCTATGCTTGTTAAATGGTGAGAATGTTTTTCCTTATCAAATCTTATTCGATCAAAAACCCATAGAGGTGGGGCATATAAAGGTAACATTCTCCTCACCACATCACACAAATGGCTCTATGTTGTGATATGCTCATCACGGTCATTTGCCACTAGGAGCCTATCTACACACGCAGGATAAAACACTTTGAAAACGTTTTGAAAACTGCATATAGAATGTGTCCTGGGCCCCAGCAGTTCTCAAAACTGTTATAAACTGTTTTAAACCGTTTTAAAGCAGTAGTGTAGATAGGCTCTAGATAACTGGCCACCTGTGTTCATCATGCAAGTTCACAAGGCAGTATATGGGCATAGAGATTATGGTGGAGCACAGGGTTTTGTAGACGCACTATTTCCACCCCATTCCTTTGTTCTGGGCAGTCCATACTCATCTTAAGGACATAAGAAGAGTCATGCTGGATTAGACCAAGGGTAGTCCAGCATTCTGTTCACACAGTGGCCAACCAACTGTCAGCGTGAAACCCACAAGCAGGACATGAGTACTACGACAGCACCTTCCCACCCATGTTCCCCAGCAACTGGTGTACATAGGCTTACTGCCTCTGATACTGGAGGTAGCATGTAGCCATCGAGACTAGTAGCCATTGATATCCTTCTCCTCCAGGAATTTCTCTAGCCCCCTTTTAAAGTCATCCAAATTGGTGGCCATCACTACATCTTGTGGTAGCGAATGCCAAAGAAGTATTTTCTATTATCTGTCCTGAATCTCCCACCAATCAGCTTCATGGGATGATCTCATTGGGTTCTAGTAATATGAGTGACAGAGAGCGAGGGGGGTCTCCCTATACACATTCTCAGTTTATAATTTTATACACATACTTTGGCCTTGTGAGCAGGGATGAGCCCACACACATTAAACTGTTTCCCCTTATAGTGAAAATCTTTACCCCCCCTCAATACAAGGTTCTTTTGATCATAGATCTTCTACATCTAACCTGTCAGTAAGACCAAGAATCCAAGTGTCTCATTTTCTAATATGATATGATATAATATAATATGCTATATAACAAACAATTTGCTACCATTTACTTTGAAATGTACCTCTTTGCTTTATTTTCCTACTCCAAACAACTGCTATTAGAATTGGCAAGAGTCTCCAACTGCATGACAGACACTATATCTAAATGGTTTTATTCAGTGTTTTTAAATCTTTAAATTGTTCCTTTCTCTTTCCATCCCCTGTCCTTTTTGTGGCTTGTTTGTGGGCCTTAAGCTATTTGCAAACACTTGCTTCATTTTTCATTTGTTAAGTGCTTCATCAAACATCAGGTGCCTCAGAAATAAATAACACAGAATAATAAATAAAAACACCTTACTTACTTTCCTTTTTCTAATCTCATTGTAAATCATTGTTATTTTTTATTTTTAGACTTGAAAGTTTGTATGATATTCACACAAACACACACACTTTGCCTGGAAGGGCCAACTATGGCCTCAGGTGCATTGAGCTCTTTGAACTGAATTCTTGGTTTTTGAATGTTGAATAAATCTGCACCCACACTGCAGCCCAGCCAATGCTGAGGTAATAATTCACTTTATTGTAGCGCCTGAATACATTTCTCCCCTCAGGCAGGCAGACACAAGGCCTAGTGAGGGAGGGGCAGCTTCTTTTCACATGATGTCTGATGGAGGTTCTCTCTCACAGGGAAAAGAGCAGCGTCAATGTCCTCTGAAGTGCCAAGAAGCCAGGCAGAAGGGGAAGCCACCAGTCCAAAGACATAGGGATAGCTCAAGGCATGTAAAGTCATGTGACTTTCCTTCAGAGGCCAATTCCAAAATAGTATACAAGGCTGCTTTCGTGATCGTTTGAATGGGTTAGACTAAACCAGTTGCCCTCAAAGAAGAATGGCCAAAGGGCTGTCAAACAAAGATGCTTTCAGTTTATAGCAAAACATCAATAGGGAAGGGACAAGACTGATCTTCTGAGACAGAGAACTCTACTACCTAGGTGCAGTCAGAGAGGTAGCTTTCTCACTTGTCCCTATGGACTGAACCTCAGAGGTGGTGGGATGCACAGCAGGCCCTCCTTAGTTTATAGGAATGGATGGACATGTGGAAGGAGATGGTTCTTGTGTGAACAGTGTCAAGATATGTTCTCCCACCCCACTGCTTTCTATTCCCCAGTTCCCACATCACCCCAAAGGCTTTGGATCTGCCTTCTCCACTCACCAGTGTGTTCCCACATCCAGCTGTTCTCGGGAAGATGAAGCCACAGCCAAACAGGATATACAAGGGGATATGGGAAAATTAGAGTTATGTGGGTACGAGGCCCAGTGGTACATTCCATGACAAAATGGCTCCCTTTGGCACACTTACAAGATAATATCCCACAACCCTGTGGTAAAAATGGAACTTGGAACCCTGAGAGAAACATACTCTTTAGCATTAAATAAATATGGTGGTCATTTGGGGTGTCTGTTCCATAAATCTCTGAAAACCCAGTTGCAATGGGTGGTGTGGTCCATATGTTAGTGTTGTTCAGTGTGGTGATTTGCAGGAAAGGTACTCACTGTGTCCCCGCCTTCCTGCACAGAGTTCTGCGAATTGCCCCTTTGACATTGTCATTCCTCAAGCTTTATATAAAGGGATTGAGCATAAGTATGACAATGGTATACATGATGGTGGTAACCCTTCCCTTTTCAGCTGGGTATTGAGCTGTGGGCTGGAAATAGACCCCAATGACTGTGCCATAAAAAAGGGTGACCACAGAAAGATGAGCCCCACAGGTTGAAAATGCCTTGCGTCACCCTGAACCTGAAGGCAGCCTCAGCACAGTAACCAGGATAAGGGCATAGGAGATCACAATGAGGACAAAAGGGCTCAGCACCACTAAGGACCCCTCAGTGAAAATCAACATTTCAATTAAGCTCGTATCTGTGCAAGACAGACCCAGCACAGGTTGGTGGTCACAGAAGAAATGGGGAATCTCCTGGGAATCACAGAAAGAGAGGTGAGACATCAGAATAATGTGCAGCAATGAGTGGAGGTGGGAAATGATCCAGGAACCGGCCACAAACCCCACACATAGACTCTGGCTCATCATGATGATGTAGTGCAGGGGGCTACGGATGGCCACATAGCGGCCATAAGCCATGGAGGCCAGGAGGAAGCTGACCCCAAAGGCAAAGAAGAAATACATCTGAATCAGACAGCCAGCATAAGAGATGGGGTTGGCTTCTGACACCAGGTTGGCCAACTTCTTGGGCACAGTGACCGAGGTGAAGCAGACATCCACCAGGGAAAGGTGGCCCACAAAGAAATACATGGGGGGTGCAGGTGGGCATCGCAAAGGATCAACAAGACAATCTGGAGGTTCCCCAGGATGCCCACTATATATATCACCAGGAAGATGACAAAGAGCAGCTTCTGCTGTCCAGGGTGGGGGGACAGACCTGAGAGAATGAAGTCAGGGTGAATGGTATGGTTTGCAGTAGGGGTGTGCATTGAATCGGGTCCGATCCACGATCCGAAGCCGATCCGACTGAAATCGGATAAAATTATCCGATTACGATCCTGGCTTCTGGATCATCTGATCTCATCCAAACCGGTCCGGAAGGACCCGATCTGGTTCAGATAAAATTGGAGGATCGGACCTCCTCCTCCTCCTCGCGCTCCTTACCTGCTGGGGCCGTCCCAATTTGGGCTGAATTGGGCCATATCAAGTCCAAAGTGCTTTGGACCAATTTGGACCCGTCCCCATCGCATGAGCCCCCTGCTCCTTACCTGGACCCATTTTGAGCAACCACAGCCATTAGCACCTCTTCAAAGGAGTCGCTACGGGCACTCATGGTGTGTCCAGGTAAGGGGCAGGGGGCTCGCATGGCTCAGTGTCAACCGTGCACCTCCCCCACTCACCTCCCCCCACTGCATGCTGGCTTTATGGTTTAGGGGACTCCTGAGCAAGATGGCCTCAGTGGGATACCTTCTGTCAATGGGCCCACCTCGCACTTGCCACTGTGACTTCCGCCAGTTTGCTTGCCCTATCCCTCTGGGCCCAATCCACCCAGCTGCCCAGAGGGAAATCATAAGACAAATGGCTGGAATTTCAGAAGCATCCATATTACAAGAAGTGCTTTGATACCTGAATGTGATGTCATGCTAAATGTTCTTATTCATTGGAGGGAGGTGTGACATGTGGATTCTATGTTCTACAGAGGTTACTTTATGATCTACTAGATCCCTATGGTTTCATCTATCTATCGATCGATCGATCATCTATCTCAATTTCTTCCTTAAAACCTACTGTTTCATTGAAGCCTTTGGCTTAACTCCCTACAGAAACGAAGTCCAGATTATAGTTTAAGAACTTGGGGAATCAACCATTTGTTTCTTCTTCCCAGCAATCCTTGGGTGGGTCTTCAGTGCAGCCTGAAACCATTTCATCCAGAACTTGGTAGAGGCTAATTTGAATGCCCCTCCCACTTTCTGTTTTAAGACTGTAACCAAATGCAGATGCCATGGCTTGAACATCAGCCATTTTTTCCCTCTCCAGCCTCCACTTTTTGTTTAATATTTTGCCTGAGGAAAGGTACTGGAGAACATGAAAGCCTGCTCAGTATTTCGTGATCTTTGAGTTGGCTTAATGAAGATATTATGGTGATATGGATTTTGGACATTTTTGGGGGGGGGGATTTTTCCTTTGGCTAACACGTCTACCTTTGCTTTTTGTGTAACTATCGCTCATATTCTTTCTTGTCCACATTTGCCTCTGCCTTTATTTCCTTCCATTGTCTCTTCCTCTGTCAAAATTTGGACTATCAGCTCCTTCAAACAGAACTTGTATTTTTATCCTGTAAAGCCCCACGTACATCAGTAGTGCTGTATAGCAAATAATATCTAGCCAGCTAGCTAGCTAGTTGTTGTGATTCCACGCCCTCCCACAGGGATGCGAAACAATAAAGAGATCTGCCATGCAACTCACAAAGCTTTATTCAGTAAATAGACACCTTTTCACACCTGAAGAGAGTGTGAATGTTAGGAGCTATCCTCTAAGCTTAATTAGTCTAACAAAGCAAGGCAGTTGACTATCAACTAAATGGACAGTTTTCTGCAATACCCGACAGGATTTTACTGGACCTCTCCTTCAGGGCTATAACCTCTGGCAAGTTGCGAGTCTATCGGGCTGCCTCCCATCTCCTCTCAACTCCACCCACTTGACCCTGCAGGGGACTCTGGGATCTGTCAACTCTGATGCTGTCTCCCCTCTGACAAAGACTGGGGTGGGGGAGGAGGGGAAGATGATCTCTGAGCCCGGGCCTCCTGTTTGATAAGCTCCTGGGAAGATTCCTCCTTGAAGACTGGTGCCTTCACACCTGAAGAGTGTCTGAATGCTAGGATCTATCCTCTAAGCTTCGTTAGTTTAACAAAGCAAGGCAGTTGCCTATCAACTAAATGGATAGTTTCCTGCAATACCCGACAGGATTTTGGTCCCCCCAACTTGTGGTGCTATTTGCACACTGTATAAGTGGGAGGCACATCAGCTATATTCAGGGTTGTGATGTATTTCAAGGACTGGGGTGCAAAACTCACTCCTCCCAGGTTGGTAGCTGCCATATTTATTTCCCCAGAATGTCTGACCGCTAAGTCACAATGTAACATCCTTCTGAGCATCATTCTGGGAATTGGAGGGATGGTGCTCTACATTGGCAGCCCCATTCCCCTTACAAGGAGAATGTGTCATAACTTAGTATTGTTCTGAGCATTGTAGAATGTGTGCATTCTGGGAGGATGTCATGATTTCAAGCCCTCCCGCCAAGATGCGAACTAATAAAGAGGTCTGTCATGCAATCCACAAAGATTTATTCTTCACACCTGAAGGGAGTGTGAATGCTAGGAGTTATCCTCTAAGCTTAATTAGCCTGACAAAGCAAGGCAGTTGCCTATCAACTAAATGGATAGTTTCCCACCACGCTCAACAGGCTTTTACTGAACCCTTCCTTCAGGGAGGGTCTTCAAGTTGTAACCTCTGGTGAGTGGCTAGCTTAGCAGATCACCTCCTCTCAACTCCACTGGCACTACAAGAAAACAGACACTAATTGCCCCGGGATCACTTGGGGGCCAAAACATGGGGGAGATACAGCAAACATGTTTATTTTATTGTTTTCATACAATGTTGAACTTCCCCAAGGTGACACCAAATGAAGTCCTCGTTCGATGCTGACATTTCTTATAAGCCAGGAAAAATTGTAAGCAGTTTTAGTATGGTTGTATAGAGCATCACCATCCGAGTGTAAGATTTTTAGAGAATTAATCAGGAGTAAGGGGGAAATGATGTTGGGGGGATACTATCTTGGGTAAGGATTGCACTTGATAACCTTCAGGCCCTCTAGCTATCGATCTTGGAATTCTGGGCTGCAGCCTACAGTCCAGAAGTTGTTGGACTACAACTCAGACATCTCTGACCATTAGTCATGGTGGCTAGGACCAGTGGAGGCTGGTGGCTTTGATTTCAATGGGGCTATGAATCCATTCTGGACAGATAACAAACAGCCTTTTCAAACCTTGTGCCCTCCAGATATTTTGGACTAGAACTCTAAAGGAGCAATCCAAGGTTCTGAACCTAATTTGGGGGTAAGATTCAGGTCCCTGGATAGCTCTCTTCAAGTTCTGGATGGTTCTGACACACACACACACAAAACCAGAATGGAGTCACAGCTTCACTGAAATAGAAGCCACTAGCCTCCATTGACTGGGGGAGTGATGGGAGTTGTAGTCCAACAACATCTAGAGGCCACATGTTTCCTTGCTCTTTTGTAATGGTGTGTGCGTATGTGTATGTGCATACTTCAGGGTCTTCATCACCATGCAGCAGCCAAGAGGGGGGTAGGGGTCAGTTTATTCAAATTTCTTCCTGATGATCTGTGTATACACAGTAATGATGTGTTGCACTCTGCTTTCATTTTGCAAAATGCATTAATTTTAATTAATGAAAATGTGTTCATGAAGCCTGCAATACCATCTTCAGTCACTAGGTGGCAGACTTCCCTAACCAACTCATAGTTTTGCAGACAGCTGTGTAAGTGCGCTTGAAGGCATCATTGTATCAAACTAAGGGCTCTTCCAAAGCTAGTCCTGTACACTAGCAAGTAAGCAAGTAAGTAAATAACCTGAATTACAGCTAAATAGCAGTACATGCTATTCCAGTAATCCAGTAAACCACTCACTTTATATATCAGCCCTCTGGATGTTTTGGGCTACAATGCCAATCATCCCTGACCACTGCTCGAGCTGGCTGGGGTTGATGGGAGTTGTAGCCCAAAATAACTGAAGGGCACAAGGTTTGAAAATACTGTTTATTATCTGTCCATCTCTCTCCTGCCTCTACATACTTATCCATTTACATTCCCACTAACACCTCCACTCACAACTGGATCTGCTATCGCCAGACTTTCATGTCTCCGTAAGTCGAGGGTGCAGAACTAGGGCTGTGCATTGCTTCAGATCCAAATCCCAAATTTGAGGCAAATTGGGGTGATTCGGAGGACTTTGAAACAGATCCGAAGCAAATCGAAATAGATCCGAATCAGTCCAAAGCCAATCGGCATGGTCTGAATTTTTCAGGTGCAGACAGACTGTCTGTGCTTGCAATGTTTCTTTTGTTAGAGTAGGGAGAGGGAGGAGTTTGGAGGGGGAAATTGGCTGTGAAGTGACAGTTTAATCCCCCAGTCCTTCTGAAGTCTCCCAATTCTCTCCAGTAGTCTCCAATCACAATGGTGAAGGAGGGCTTAAGGACAATCAGGAGATTAAGCTTCCTTCGTTCTTGCTCATTGTAGGTTAGACTTGGGAAGAGTAGGGTGTTTTGGACTGGCTAATTTAGGTTTCTTATTGGCGTGTGTATTGGGGCATTGGTACTTGGATCTTTCTTGAGCCTCCCCTTCTCTGACTGTTATCTCTTGCTTCTATTTCTCTTTCTGCTTGTCTTTTTTAAAAAAAATAATACAAAATTTATATGTATACAAAAAATCTTCTAGCTGTTAGCCTTTAGTTTGTTTGTTCCAATCCTTCCCCTCTTCCTTCCTCTTTCTCTGTTTTCCCCTGAAAAAAGCAAATTTTACCAGTTGATTGCACCAATACCACTGCACCAATCTGTCTGAAATTTGGAAGAGATGAGCACCTCCACAATGTCTGTAAGGTGTCCAAATTATATATTTGTATCATGAAAAATAAAAAAAGTGATAGCATGTTGCTTTGAGTAGTTTCCCTAAAAAAAGCAAAATGTACTAGCTGGTTGCACAATTACCACTGCACCAGTATCTCTGGAATTTGGAAGACATGAGCACCTCCACAGAGTTTGTAAGGTGTCCACATTTTATGTTTGTATCATGAAAAATGAAAAAGTGATAGCACTTTCTTTTGAGTAGTTTCCCTTAAAAAAGCAACATTTACCAGTTGATTGCATCAATACCACTGCACCAATCTGTCTAAAACTAGGCAGATGTGATCATCCACATAGCATCTATGTGGTTTCCATATTTCATGTTCATATCATAAAAAATCAAAAAGTTATAGGCATGGGGGCGTGGCTAGATCGAGATGTAGTGAAGTCGCAGATCTTCTGAGCTCCTTAAAAAAAGCTTTGAACTAAGCACTAATTCCTTATTGTAGAGTGTTGGAGAGTAATAAAAGGCATGATATACTGACTGGGAGTGATTAATTACTTAAGTGGGAGCTGGAAAGCGCCACGGAGTTGCTGGCTTTAAAAGCGAAACTAATCGGCCGAGGACAAAGAAGTCGCCATTACTGAGGTAATTTATGGACTTATAAGCTGGCTGACCCATAGTATACTGGGAGGGAGACGGAGATAAAATATAAGTGAATTTATGTGAAGAGAGAACGTTGATCCCCAGTAAAATCCGAAGCATAGTGCTGGCGGGCTGTGGAAACAACAAGAGGAGTCACCAGGCAGACGGGGGGGGGGGGGGTAAAAATTTATGAGTAAAAAGGAGAAACGGCAGAAGAAGCCTCCTATTCCCACCCCCGCCTGGGTTAGACCCTCAAAAGAGCACGGATCGGATCGCACTTGGCAGAGATTGTCACGATTGGAGCTTCAAAATATGCCAGATAAGGCTGGAAAGAAGTCTCCTGTAAAAGCTATGTCACATATGCCAGACCCAGCTGTAATTCCAAAGACTACCAGAGGAGGTCAGCCAGACCCAATGGATGAATTAAAGGATGATATAAAAATATGCTGATTGGTTTAGAAGAGCGTTTAGCGAAACGCATTTCTGACACGCAAACAGAACTCATGGCAGGATTAAAGCAAGTGGTGAAGAATGTTGAGGTGCTGCAGACAGATACTAGAGCTTTGGCTGGAGTTTGTAAGAAGCAGGAAGAGCAGCTGTCTCAACATGATCTACGCCTCATTGCCATTGAGGATCGGGACCGTCGTGCTAATATTCGCATAAGAAAATTTGGGGAACAAGAAGGAGAGACTTTAAAGGACTTAAGAGATACAATCTTGACATGGATAAGATTACAGCTACCAGATGAGTCTTGGGATGATTCAGATATTGAGAGGGCTTATAGATTTGGTTTTAAGCGCAGAGGAATGCTCCCAAGGGACATAATTGTCAAATTTGCTAATTACTACAAAAAAGAAAAACTGATGCAAGCAATTAGAAGACAAGGTCAACCAAAGATTCAAGCAACAGCAGTTGAAATTTATCAGGATTTATCGCCGCATACAGTGCAGTGGAGGAAGAGTGTTAAAATTTGTACAGCAGCACTGAGGAAGAAATCGATATCTTACAGCTGGGGATATCCAGTATTTTTGCGATTTATGTGGCAAGGCAAGCAAGAAAGAATAACATCCTGTGAGCAGGGAATGGAGCTGTTGGAGAAGCTGGGCATAATCGATGCCAACGATGGGGGAGAAATAGAGCAAGAAGAAGGCGCAGTCGGAGGAACCAGTCAAGGATAAGGGATTAGAAGGGAAAATTTAAAAAGGAGGGGAGGATTGGACTTCGCTATGAGGGTTGGGCCGGGTTCCCCCCCCTAAAGAGTTCTAAAATAATTGGGACCAGTGCCCAGATGTCTGGTGAGAAGGGGGGTAAAATTGGGGGGTTTTGTGGGGGGAGGGCAGGGAGGGGGGGTTGTGTTACACTGACCGAGATCAATTTAAAGATATGGGTGAAAGAAAGAAATGGAAAACAAATTGAGATTGGCAACTCTAAATGTTAAGGGGCTAGGAACAATTATAAAAAGACGAAGAATTGAAACATTGTTGAAAAGAAATAAAATAGATATAATTTTTTTGCAGGAAACTCATCAGATAAAGGAGGGGGCTAATGAGTTACGAATGAGAGAAATAGGAGTGTATGAAAAGTCATTTGGTACTTCTAAAGCGAGAGGTGTGGCAATAATAATATCAAAGAAATGTGGTATCAATATTCAAAGTATAAAGAAAGATAAGAATGGAAGGATCCTTATAATTTACTGTACGATCGAAGAAGAGGAATTTGTGTTGATTAATGTCTATGCTCCAAATGGGAAACAAATGGAATTCTTTAAAGAAGTATTTGATATGGTGGGAGATGTAGGGAAAAAGAATGTTGTGATGGCAGGAGATTTTAATATGGTACTTGATAAAGGGAAAGATAGGGATAACATTATAAGAGATGCTAGAGGAGAGGGGAAGACGGAGCTAGCTAAACTAATGGAGAGGAAAGAATTAGTGGATGTATGGAGAGCTTTAAAAGGGGAAGAAAGAAAATATACTTTCTACTCACCTAGATTTAAGAGTTATTCAAGGATTGATTATTTTTTTATATCAAAGAACATAGTACAAAAATTAATAGATTGTGATATTGGAGTAATTAAGATCACTGACCATGCATTAATGTTGATGGATATCAAAAGGAAGAAGGATTATAAACAAGCAAAGAGATGGAGAATGGACGGAAGAATTTTTAATAATAAAAATATAGTAGATAAATTAAAAAAGGAAGTGCACGAAATATGGAAGATAAATGAAAAAGGAGTTAAATCGCAAGGATTATTATGGGATACGATGAAAGCAGTAATAAGAGGGATCTGTATTAGGGAAATGGCCACACCTAAAAAGCAACAGGAAGTATTTAATAAAAATGCTGAAGAAGAGATAAGGAGACTAGAGGAGAGATTAAGAGAGACAAAAGATAAGCGGTTATATGCCCTAATACAAGCAAAAAAAAAAGGAATTGGAGAAAGAAGAAATGGAACAGGTTCAAAAGAACTTGTTGTATTTAAAGAGAGATTTTTTTGAATATAATAATAGAAATTCCAAGATGTTGGCCAGATCCACACAGTCAGAGAAGGCTAAGAATATGATAGGGACAATAAGAGATAAATTAGGGAATAGATGTAATTTAATGAAAGATAAATTAACCATTTTTCAGGAATTTTATAAAGATTTATACTCATCTGATGCGGTTTCACAAGATAAGATTCAGGAATATGTAGATAGGAATTGGAAAATAAGACTGGATGATCAAGACAGGGAGTGTATGGAAGCCTGGGTTACTGAGGAAGAAATAGAGGGAATTATTGGAAAACTAAAAGGAGGTAAGTCTCCGGGGATTGATGGTTTGGGGCCGGAATTTTATAAAATATTTAAGGATATTTTAATACCAAGATTAAAAAAATTATATAACAATATAATAGAGGGAGGAATGACTCCGCCATCGTGGGACCAGTCCTTGGTTATTTTAATACAGAAGCCAGGTAAGGACTTGACGGATCCAGCATCATATAGACCAATATCTTTAATAAATCAGGATGCAAAAATACTTTCAGCAATAATGGCTAAAAGAATGGGTACATTTATTTTCAAATATATTAAAAAAGATCAATGTGGATTTATTTTAGGTAGGAAAATGCCGAATTTAATTGGGAGAGTTATGAATTTAATAAATATTATAAAAAAAAAGAATTTAAAAGCAGGATTATTAGCATTGGATATTTTCAAAGCCTTTGATTGTGTGGAATGGCCAGCGTTAAAAATTATATTAAAAACATTTGGGTTTGGACATAAATTTTTGGGAGTGATTAATCAGTTGTACAAAAATAATAAAGCGGAAATAATGGTTAATGATGGGTTAACGCAACAAATTACACTAGCTCGAGGAACTAGGCAAGGTTGTCCACTTTCACTGATTTTATTTGCAATAGTAATAGAAATTTTAGCAAACGTAATTAGGGAAGATGAAAGCTTAAAGGGGATAGGAAGAAATCATAAGATTAAAGTGAATATGTTTGCGGATGACACGTTATTGACATTAGAAGATCCCCTAGAAAGCGGGGGGATGATTCAGAAGCATTTGAGAGGATTTGGGGAAATTACAGGATTACAAGTTAATTGGGGGAAGTCAGAAATGATGTTGTATAATTATAACAAGGAAGAGATGGAGAAATGTAAAGCTAATTTAGGATTAAGGCATAAAAATATAATACGATATTTAGGAGTTAATATAGATAAAGAATTAGAAAGAATAGAGGAACTTAATTTTGTAAGGTTAAGAAAAGAGGTAGGGGAGAAACTACAGATATATAGAAAATTAAAACATTCTTGGTTTGGTAGAATAGCGGTTATTAAAATGAAGATTATACCTAAGGTGAATTTTTTGTTTAGAATGTTACCGATTAGAATTTCAGTAGCTGAGATTAAAAGTTGGCAAAATATGATTAATGCTTATTGTAATGGGGATAAAAGAGCTAGGATAAATAAAGGGTTATGGTATAAGGCTCAAAAGAAAGGAGGTTTAGGACTTCCGAATATTAAGAATTATTATATTGCTAATCAGTTAAGATATGTTATTAATGGCATTTTAGGGGAGGAAGATTTGGAATGGTTGGAACCGCAAACAGTAGACATAGAATGTAAATTGCAATATATATTTTTTACTAAAATGCAAAAAAAAGAATTGGACAACCCATTGTTGGAAAATATATTATATTATATATTAATGATATGGGAGAAGTATAGAGGGAAGTGGATACCAGGGGATTCTCCGCTCGCCCCAGTTGTTGTAGTGGGAAACTTCCCAAAAGTATTAAAACCAGAGATAGAAGCGAGACTGAAAGAACAAGATATAATGAAGCTAAGGAATTGGATGGAAAAGATGAAGGATAGTGAGCATATTAAAGATTTGTTTAAAGGTCAAAAGATAGCTTGGTTTAAGTGTTTGCAATTGGTAAAATGGACACAGGAATGGAGGATGAAAAATAAGAAATGTAGAATTAACACTAGATTTGAAGATTTAATTGAATTAAAAGGGAAAAAAGAAGAAGTAGGAGCTAAGAAAGGATTGACTAGTGAGATATATAAAATATTAATAGAGGAGGAATTTCAGGACTCACTTAAGGTTATAAAAGAGGTATGGGAAGAAGATGTAAGGGAAAAAATCAACGAGGATAATTGGGGGAGGATATGGAACCTAAGAATGTTAAAGTTATTGTCGATCAGAATTAAGGAGAATTACTATAAGACAGTTTGGAGATGGTATCTAACACCTGTAAGATTTCACCAGATCGATAAAAAAGTGTCTAAGAATTGTTGGAGGGGTTGTCAGGAGGTTGGGACCTATTTTCATATGTGGTGGAGCTGTGAACAAGTACAAAAATTTTGGGAAAGGGTTTTTAAAGAAATAAGTGATATAATTGGAAGTAAATTGGAATTAAACCCAAAGTTAGCTCTACTAGCAATATGGGATAGTAGGAATAAGCATATAATTAATAGAGAATTGGTAAACAACCGTCTGGCACCCGTTAGAATAATGATTGCTAAAAATTGGAAAGGGCAACGAAGTTATATAATAGAAGATTGGTATAAAGAAATTTGGGATTTAGCATTGAATGATATGATGACATGTAAAATGAAAATAAAGAGGGGAATGTCCAGTAAGAGTGACTTTGGAGAAACTCCCTTTTTGGAATATGTCTTAAGATCGGGAAAGGGACAAATGCCGGCAGAAGAGTCGTTAAAATTTTGGAAAGAGGAAGAATGATTATGAGAAGGTCTCGGGGGGTGGTGCATGGGGGAGTCGAGGGAGGAAGTTTGTTATATTGTGTATTATGTGTATGTTTGTTTTGTGAAAATTAATAAAAATTATATAATAATAATAATAAAAAAGTTATAGGCATTTCTTTTTTCCAATGCAAGTCTATGGGAAAATGAGAAATCTGAATCTTGATTCGGAAATCTGAATCTTGATTTGGATTCAGATCTGAAGTGAATCGAAACAGGTCCAAATCAATCCGAAGCCAATCGGGCCTGATTTGGACCTTCCGAATCGGGATCCAAAGCGAATTTGGCGGTCTGTGCACAGCCTGGGGACCAAATCCACCCCTGGAGATCCCCATGTGGTCCTCTAGGGTTCCTCAGATGATCACAGCAGAGCCATTACCAGTGCCCCTTCCCAGTGACAACCCCTTCAGCGGTGCCCAAACTGCACTTTGGAGGAGCTGTCAATGGCCCTCTTCATCCCGCTGATCCCTCATTCCCACTCCAATTGTGATTCCAATCATGGTAGAGCCGTTTTTTTTAAAAAAAAAATTTGAGCAAAACTGGCGCCAGGAATCCCCCCCCCCCACATCTTCCTGGCCCCGTGGAAAGTGCCCAAATGATCCCCCTTTTCTATTTTTTAAAAATTGGATATTTGCAGTTGCACACTTGCACAACTATGGCTATTTGGAATATAGAAGTTTGCCTTGTCTGGAGCTTTGTATGTTGCAGTTATCAAACATAAAAGATAACAGTCAAGGCTACACTGTATATAGGCTGTTTTGACATCCTTGCACAGTTAAAGGTAGGGAAATGTAGTGTAGCTCATCCCCTTAGCAAGTTATCCCCAGGGTTCAAAGGGTTGCCTGAATCCTTGAGGGTGCCTTGTTAAGAATCCCCACTCGACAGAGTCCCCAGGAACTCTTTTTCAGGTTGCCACTCTCTTTTTTGCTCCCAAATACAGTAGTTCCTTCTAGTTTGACAGCTCTTAAACTAGGAGTAGTCACTATGTTTGGGAGCAAAACGGGGGTGTTTTGCATTTTTCTATAAAAACTAGTTGCTGCTAAACTGAGGAGGAGTGTACTAGAAAGAGAGGATCCCGAAGGCAACACTTTAAATTCTGGGGATCACCCTGGGTAAGTAGGTATTCTTGAGCACTTTCACAGGTGGGGAATGCTGAGGATCATCCACTTATCCAAATGATCCCCAAGATTTAAAGTGCTGCCCCTGACCTTTGGGTCTGCCACACTTCTAGTACAACCCACCTATTCAGCAGCATCCTCTTTTCATATAAAATTGCATTCCAACTCTTTTCCGCTCCTTTTCTCTTAGCTGTGGCTATGTTTGACAGCTGTCAAAGGAGCTGTCAAAGATTAACATGGCTAAGGGAAATATTAAGGGAAAGTGGGGATGTGTGTATGTCTGCTTGAAAAAGATTCTCTTTGTCATAGAGACAAGCAATTAGTTTGTTTGGGAGTGAAAATAGGATGGCTTGTGGAGCATTCTGAAAAAGAGTTGCTGGGGACTTGGGCAAGTGGTTTTTTTTAGCAGGGCACCCCTGAAGGTCCAGGCAACCCTTTGAACCCTGGGGATAACCCTGCTAAGGGGGTGATCTACACCCCCTTTTGTCAATTGCAAGGCTCTCAAAACAGCCTATATATAGTGGTGCCTTGACTAGGGATGTGCAGAGGATTGGGTCCGATCCACGATCCGGACCCAATCCAGGTGAAATCGGATGAACCTATCCGATCCCGATCCCGATAATCTGGACCGTCCAATCTGATCTGATCCAATCCAAAAGGACCGGATCTGGATCAGAAAAAATTGGAGGATCGGACTTCCTCCCCCCTCCCCCCACTTGTGCTCCTTACCTGCTGCCTCCTTGCTGCCATCCGCTGCCACCCAGTGCTTCCGTACTACTTTGAAACAGGCCTTGCAGCCTGTTCCACAATAAAGCAACGGCGCGCTGGGTGACATCATCATGCGGCGCGCCCTCGCTCTACTGTGGAACAGGCCTTGTGGCCTGTTTCTCAGTAGTACTGAAGCAGTGGGTGGCAGTGGATGGCAGCGAGGAGGCAGCAGGTAAGGTGCACGAGTGCGGGGAGGGGGAGGGAGGGGGAGGTCTCCTGTTACCTGCTGGCATCCCGCGCTGCTGTCCACTGCTTCCATACTACTGATAAACAGGCCGCAAGGCCTGCTTATCAGTAGCACGGAAGCAGCGGACGGCAGCGCGGGATGTCAGCAGGTAAGGAGTGTGAGGGGGAGGGAGGGGGAGGGGGAGGGGGAGGGAGAGGGACGTCCTCACTTACCTGCTGGGGCCATCCGCTTCCATCTGCTGCCGCCTGCTGGTCCCTTCTACTGAGAAACACGCTTCGTGGCCTGCCTCTCAGTGGAACGCCGGGTGACGTCATCACCCAGTGCTCTACTGAGAGGCAGGCCGCAAAGCCTGTTTCTCAGTAGAAGGGACCAGCGGGCAGCAGCGGACAGAAGCGGACAGCCCGGGCAGGTAAGGAGTGTGAGTGGGGGGGAGGGACAGGGAGGGGGGAGTTAGGCCCCCACTCACCTGCCCCCATATTTTCCACATAGGCTTGCATAGGGGGAAAGCGTTCTTTGTATCGGAATCTGATCCAATCCGATTTGAGGGACCTCCAATTTTGTCTGATCCGATCTGGGGCAAATTCTGAGGTCCCGATTCTGATTTCAATATGATTTTTCCTCCCATGCACACCCCTAGCCTTGACTGTTACTTTGTATGTTTGACAACTGCAACATACAAGGGTCCAACCAAGGCACATCTCTATATTTTAAATAGCCACAGTTGCACAACTGCGCAACTGCAAATAACCAATGTTGTTGTTTTTAAGGGCCATTAGAGGACATTCCACAGGGCTGGGAAATGTGAACATTTTTTCACAGCTCTATGTTTGTGTAGAAAAACAAACAAATATTTTTTAAAAGGGCTGTGATCATGATCGGAGTAGGGATGGGGGACTTGGTGGTAGGCAAGATGATTTCTGCCACGATGTCCACTGGGATGCCAAGTGGAGCCAGCTGGAGGACTGAGGGAGAAGGAGGGCAGGAACAACCCACAGCAACCCCAATCATCTGTTGGGTGCACCAACCACACACTGTGGGTTGTTTGCTAAACAGCCTGCAACGTGCAGCTCATTACTGCAATGGGTTGACATGTCATGTGAACACACCAGAATAAGGCTAATTTATTTAGGTAAGGATTTGGGCAAGTTTGTTTCATTGATGGAAGGCCATCCTATCCCACCTGTTTTGATCAAATTGGACTGACAGTGCAACCCTGTGCATGTTTGCTCAGAAGTAAGTCCTGCTATGTTCAGGTAAGTGCACATAGGATTGCTATCTGGCAGAGTTAACAATAGCTGGGGATTCAATTGAGATTTCTCAAACTAAATTTACATCAGCTGAGAAATCTGGCCCTGGTGTCTCTAGGGTAGTCAGATTAGGTTTTCCCACCTAAGAAATTGTACCCAAGATAGCCAGATCTTTTTTAAACCGCTGTGCTAATTTGCCTTAACAAATATTTCAAGGACCAAGTCCTCTAGGATTTAGAAAAGCCCTGAGTGGCTAATCATGGAAATGAATGGAACTCATTAGAAGTTTCTTCAGCAACCAAGTTAGTTAGTTTGCGACTGTTTCAGTTTACACATGGCAGCCATGTTGACTGAGACTATGGCTCAATTCGGACGACACGATAGTCAATGGTGGGTTGACTAACTCTAACCCTCACGCTAACCCTAGAGGGCACTCCCCACACAACATGATAATAAATAATTTACTGTGGTGTGGATGAGGATCAGCGCTGAGTTGACTATGGCAGCATTCGGATGACACAATAGTCAAAACAACTGACGATTGTTTTCCCCACACCGGTTGTTTATTGTGTCGTCCGAATTGAGCCTATCTCTCCATCTTGGCCCCCCATTGTTATTCTTACTGAGAATTTCCTCCAAATAAAGATTGTTATTTCCCATCCTCACAGCATACATTGGTGATTGGTGCTGGACCTGGAACTGCCCCTAGAGTTGCTGGGAGCAAGAAAGGGAGAAATGTTGGATCCCCACAGCTGGATTTTATATTATCCAAAAATGGGAAATTTCTTGCTTTGAAAAGTTTACATATTTTTTGTATTATACTGATATGGATTTTCTTATGGCTAGCATGGCTACCTTTGCTTTTTCATATAAATAATTTGGCTACCAGACTAATGGTTTCTTCACTGAGATTTGGGAAAGTGCTTGGGTCAGTGTGTACACACTGATCTGTGTTAGAAATTTAAGGATGGGCTACTAACTATGCACTTGTTTACTGCAGGTGCACAGAGACCAATGGCCCACATGTTGCAGTTCCTGTGCCTGAAGGTGATAGAAGTCCACCTTAACTCTACCATTGGATGTGCAGAATCAAACCATTGCCTCTGAGTTTACCTTGCTGGGCCTCTCTGATGGACCTGAGTTGCAGATGGCCCTCTTTATCCTTTTCCTGCCCGTGTACATTCTGACAGTGACAGGGTACATCCTTACCATGGTGGCAATCTGGTCTGTTGCCCGCCTCACACCCCCAGGTACTTCTTCCTTAGCTGTTTGTCCTTGGTGGATGTGGGCTTCACCTCAATCACACACCCCACCATGATACTCAGTTTGCTTGGTGGGTCTGGCAAAGCAGGATGCAACTCCTACATTGGTTGCCTCACTCAGATGTTCTTCTTCTTGGTCTTTGGGAACCTTGATAGCTACCTCGTGGCAGCCATGGCCAGGGCCGCCGAGAGCAGGTTTGGTCCCCGGTGAATTTTTTTTTGTCAGGCCCCCCAGCAAGGATGATCCCTGTAATGTTATAAGATCAAGAAACAATCAACGCAAGTAGGACGAGTCTCGGAAAGAATTGAGAAAGGCAACAGGAGGAGCGTGTGCATTTTCTCTCGGAGAGGTCCTAAGGTTTTGATGCCTGTTCCAGTGTTATTGGGGAACACATTTTGGGCGGGCAGGAAGGATGCGCATGAGGATATGTTAGACAGAAAAGAAGCAGCTCCTTCCCACTCAGTTGTCCCCCTGGCCGTTTCTGCAGCCTTCCATGCGGATCGTTTCAATCGAGCACTCTTTGCAATGTCAAGCAACCCTGCCTGTGCCCACTGCAAAAGAGTCAGGGATGTCACACACATGCAAGCATCTTCTAGGAACATAGTGTGTGCCTTGAATGTCTGGATCACACCCAACTGTTGACAGAGACACCATTTGTTACACAATGGAGCATCTTCTCAGTGTACTATGGGTGAAAATAGACCTTTTCTTTAATGTGTGCAGCCATACAGAAGACCATGGGTGGTTATACTCCATGCTTGCTGAATAGATTTTATTTTATTTATTATATTTATACCCCACCTTTCTTCCATTGTGGGACTCAAGGGGGCTACATGTGATTCCAGATGATCTCCCCTCCAAGCACTGACCAGACCCACATCTGCTTAGCTTCAGCAGGGTGGCTGGTGCACATGCCTTCAGACCATATCAGAAAGGTTGGATGGAGGAGAGCCATAGCCTGGGAATGGAACAAGATAAATGAGAAGGATTGGGAAAACAATGGATCCAAAAGACAGGCTTTGTTATACTGATCACATGGGATACAGACCAGATCTTGTTTGAACCCCAAAGAAACTCTTCCATTAGTTGTTCCTATAAGAATCTATCTTGCATTTTTCACCTATCAGATTTTCCTTAAATTTAAAGGCAGGGTATTATCAAGAGAGCCAACAAACATTGGCCTCAGTTAATTGGACATTCATTGGTATGCCTCTATTAGTATGTTTTTATCTAGTGCGAAGAAGGTGGGGAAGGAGGGGCTCTGTTGCATTTTTTTAAAAAATAAGAATTTTAAAATATGTTAGAAAAAAAAACAGATGAAAGTTTGTAAACTACCATGGGAGAGCGGGAATAATTTCTAAATTAAATGAAAATTCCTCAGAGTCTTAGAACATCTCTACATTAAGGGGAAAACCCTGCCACCCTTACCAGGCTTTCTTCTTCTGGGGTTTTTCCGCATTTACTAATGGGGTTTTTAGACAGCAACCCATGGTGACCACATCATTTTCAATTGAAAACCTCCCCTCTCAGCAGTGCTCCATAAAATTCAATGAAACATTGCATTCTCGTGGCTGTATTATAGCATAGCGTTGACTTTACACACCAGGATATCCCGCAATATCCTGTGATAATTTTAAATCATGCATTATCTGTCTGTGTGTTTTTAAAGCAAAATTATCAGGGGAAGGGTGGGAGATGTCCTGGAGATTGACAGCATCATGTAAAGGATGCACAAACTTCTATGACTGGCCAATCATGAGTGTGCAATAACTCACTCTATTTTTTTAATTATTAAATTTTATAATATACATAAAAAAATCACTTACAAATCATAACAGTACATAACATAACCACAATACATCATAATCCACCCAACAAGTGCACCCCTCCCCCTGGGACCAGCCACTACATATTTATCTGTTGTTATACTTTCCTTAAACATTCTTCCAAAACTGCATAGAGTCCTGTGCCGGTAGACACCCCTTCCCTTTCTTTAATACAAAATCTACAAATAGTCCCCATATATTCCAAAAACCATTTCTTCTTAATATTCCTCTTTTAACTTTAATATTAGTTGTTAACTTATCATTAATAGCAATTTCCCACACTTCTTTATATCATTATACTATTTGGTAGTGCATCTTCCATTGTCTAGATATCATTAACCTCGCTGCTGTCAATAAATTTGTAATTAAATCTTTAACATTTTGTTCTCCTTTTACTTTGTCATAAATTGATAATAAAGCTACCCTAGAACTTACCTCTAGCTTTAAACCTGTTATCTTCTCTACTTCTTCAAATACTCTTTTCCAAAATTTTTGTACATGATTACAAGTCCACCACATATGGAAATATGTTCCAATTTCTTGACAGCCTCTCTAACATAGCTTCGAATATTTCTTATCAATTTGATTTAATCTTACTGGTGTTAAGTACCACCTCCATACCACCTTATAGTAATTTTCCTTTATTCTTACTGACATAGTATTCAAAATACACAATTCCCATATTTCCCCCCCAAATTTGATCACTTATTTGTTCCTTTAAGTCTTCTTCCCATAATAATTTCAAATAAGTTTGTTTCTCTTCCCCGTCTAACAATATTTTGTATATCTCACTTACCACCCCTTTTATATTTTTATTTAAATCTTCTTCACTCACTATAATCATCTTCTCAAATTTTGTATATTGTCAAAGCTCTTTATTATTATTATTTTTTCCATTTGGACATCCATTGTTCCAATTGAGTAGCTTTAAACCATGCTAAATTCCTTCCTCTCTGAAACTCTTCTATTTGCTTTTAAGTATCCATCTTTTCCAACCAATCTTTTATTTTTATAATTCTCTGTTCTCTAAGATCTATTTCTAATTCCTTCTTTAAATTTATTGGAAAATTTTCCAGCAGCACCACTGGAGTCAGTGGGGAAATATCTGGTAATAATTTAATTTTATATTTTACCCAATTTTCTATAATATTTCTTAACAAGGGGTTTTCTATACTTTCCATCATCTTCTTATTTACTTTAATTAAAAAAATATTCTCTAACTTACACTCTAAATCTTGTCTATCCATCTCTAACCAAGTTGCAATAACTCACTCATGTAGAAAAGGTCTTAGCCAGTGGATCAAAGGGAGTAGGTTTGCAAAGTAAAGTTTGGACACAGGACAAAAGATTTTAAATGTCATTAATAGGCAGCAAATTGCCTATTATTATTATTATTATTATTATTATTATTATTATTATTATTTTACCATTCTTGAAAATTTTATCCAAGAAACTTTTGATATTGAGGTCCAAATCCACAGTTGGTCAATACCTTTCATCAACCAAAGTGCCACAAAAGATTGTGCAATCTTTCAAGTTTTCCAAAATTCTTCATCTGGACAGGTGGTTAGGTGGTTAAAAAAGCAAAATAAACCAGGGAATGGGGAAAGAACAGAAAAATTAAAAAAATTAACCAATGTGGAAATCTCTCTCTCTCTCTCTCTCTCTCTCTCTCTCTCTCACACCCCCACACCCCCACACCCCCACACCCCCACCCACACATACACTCAGCTTACTCAATATGGATAGAGAAATATTTCAAGTGAGTAAGTACAATTTACCTTCTCAGAGGGTAAGATTTAGCATGTCATGTGAACCATGACTTAGCGTGTCATGTGAACAATTTCTAATCATGGCGGCTATATAACCATGGTTTAGACATGCTCACTAACCATTTGCTGCAAGAGCGTTAGCGTCCCATCCATGGCTTAGGGTGTTGTCTGAACAGGCCCTTATGGTCTATTGCAAGGTTTCAATTAGCTTTTCCAAAACTGCTGGCCTCCAGATGCTATTTACCATGTTGGCAGGGATTGATGGGAACTGTAGACCAACACATCTGGAAGGTACCAGGTGTGGGAAAGCTGGATGAGTAAAACCTGGAAAATAGTGGAGATGGCTAAGTTAACAGTTAAGAAATGGTTGAAAAAAGAAACCTTTGTGTAAGGCCAGTTTCCATCTATTGAATTTGTGAGAAGAAAAATATGTATTTGAAATATAGCTAAATCATGTTCTCTCTTTCGAAACAGAATGCTCTGGGATTTGTTGATTGACTGTATTCGTATTTAGCGTTACCATATTGTATTGTGCGCAGACCGTATGATTGTTGCATTTGTTAAGATGTTGCGTCTATTACTTGTATGTTTGTATCTTTCTGGTTTTTTGTTTTTGTTTTTAAAAAATCAAATCAAACAGATATTGTTTCTTTCATTATCTTCTGCATATTGTACAATCCAAATCGTGATGAAAATGCCCACAATTTTTCACAATCCATTTCAGGTTTATTTTCTTCATATTCATTGGATAATTTATTCGGATTCGCTCTTCATCATGATCTGTGGTATATAAAGAATCATGGGTATATCTGTGGACCATGGGTATATTTAGTTATATATCAAGAATCGTGGGTATATTTAGTTATAGAGTTGCATCATTTGAATTTATTGTAAGAGAATGACATTTTAATCTGTTCCACCCATTTTAGGAGCTAATAAAAAATTAAAAGATTAGTCCAAACTGTGTGAGTTTCACATATTTTAATTAAATCATCTGAAGGAATCGCAAAACACTTTAGAGCAATCCTATGGCCCTAAGACAGCATCTGGGGGTGGGGGGAATAGGATAGTTTAGATTGCTGAATCCAATCTGACCTTGGACCAGGGAGTCCATGTTCCCCTCCCCCTCACAGCTGGCACAAAGAGAACCACAAAAGATGCCTCTCCGAGGTTGCAAAGATGACGTTGGAGAGGAGGGGAAAGGGGTGGTTCTGTGGGTGGGGAATGGAGGGGACTCAGGAAGTGGGGATCTGAGCTATACTCAGCCCCCTCCCCAGCCTCCTTCTTTTCCTTCCGCAAAGCTCTAGCTAGATGGGGAAAATGTCTGTCTAGCAAAAACGAAGAGTGGGAGGGATACAGAGGCAAAAAATCCCCTCCAGACATCTCCCTCTCTGTGTAGGATGCCCATCACCCTCCAAGTATGGAGGCTGACAGGCATCTGGATAGGATTGAGCCCTTAGACTCATGGTTTGATCCACATTTTGAACCCAATCCACTTTGCTTCTACACATCTTACAGACATTTCTTCCTTCAGGCTTTTCAGAAAGGCTGCTTCCAGACCAATGACTCCTAATACTACCAGTAAAAAGACATCATGCAGCTGTTCCATCTTTTCCTCCATAACAGATTACTGGATTTCTATGCAGTTTACAAACGAGGCAGTTTACAAAGAGCTCAAGAAGTAAAAACTAGTGGTATGCTGAAAGTTTGTTCCACATATTATTATTTTTACCGTTCTTATTCAATTGGACTGAAAGGAAATTGCTTTCAAAAAGATATTCGGAGGAGAGGGGGAAAAATTGGAGCGCTTCTCATGGCTTGGGTCTGGGATTCTTGTGCTTACTTTACTTATGAGGTGGTTGAGGAGTGTGGCCACGTGTCCTGTTTTTTGCATACAATCATGTCTCCCACAGCCTGTTGGCTCTAACAGAACCACAATCATGTGAAAAATGTTGTTAAAACAACATTTAAAATCATAGCAACAATGACAAAAACCAAGTTTAAAATGTTGGATAAAAGGAAGAAGGCCACATGTTCCAGATACTGGGGGCAGCAGAGAGCATGTTGTATCAACAGCCGCTTCTCTTCCTCTTCCCCCTCATTGTTCTATAATTTGATTGGTTCTTTCCCCTACATTTCCCCCCTTCCTTCTTCCTCTTTGCCTCTGCAACAGCCAACATGTGCTCTCTCCCCAAGGGAAGCAAATAAGGATGTTATGAGTGCCCTGCTGGGTCCAGGAGTCCGAGAGAGTCCGGGTACCTGTAGCATGTTTGTGGCTCCATGCTTCGAACGCCAACGTGGCCTGACAACCATCAGCAGCCATTCGCCCTCGTCCAGAGCCTCCATTGGGTGCAACAATGGAAGCTCTGGAAATTATGTATTTTTCCAGTTGTGTAAATGGTGATCACACAATGGGGACTCCGGATGAGGGTGGACAGGCTCGTGACGTCATCAGACGCTCGCTAAGCCTCAGAAGAAGCTCATGCGGCACCACAAGTGGGGGTGGACTGTGTTGGGGAAAGCATCCAATGAATCAGATCTTGGTGAGTTCCTCCATCCCTAGAAGCAAATAACCATATCTCATGCCTTCACTCAGTTACACTCACCCATCCAGTTTTAGGGGTTGCTTGTCATTGACCAGTATTAGGTAGTCTTCCTCGATGATGTGTATAATTTGATTTTAACTCCTTCTACACTAGCTGTAGTTTGCGTTTACTCCCTCTAATAATAAATGTTGTGTTGCAACACTTTCTCTGTAAAAAGCAACTCTGCTGTAAGTCACACCAGACTTTCCAACATAAAAGATGTGTCCAGACCCCTTTCCTGGGGCTTGCCTATATGCCATGTTTAGCCCACAGTGGCTGCAAGTTGGCGCTGCATTGTTTATACGATGCAGCACCTGTTTGCACCCACCATGGGCTTTCCCCCCTGAAATTACACTTTTAAAAAGTCACTGACTTACTGCAATTGTTCATTTACTCTGAGCTCACCATTTTCATTGCTCCATTTGTCAGTGGTGACCTCGCTTTGGATGGAGGCTGGGAGTGTTCCAGGGATGGATAAAGGCCAGGGTAGGTCAGGGGATGCGCAGGAAGAACGGGTGGAGAGCAACCTTGACAAGCTGAATGGCCACTGGCGCAGCGGCTTTTTCAGCTGGACAGCCCGCGCTCTCTCCTGCCATGGAGATTTGCTGTTCCCACCCTGCAGCTGCGATGCCATGGGGTTTGAGGGAACAAGCAACACAAGCATCGTCGTCAAGACACCCCCCCTGAGCACAGAGAGAGTGGGGAGTAGTGGCAATTTCTGAGGAAGTGTGCCCCATGGTTTGGGAGCAACACAGGAGAAATCCCTTTCCCACATGCCCAATAAATAGGCCTCTGCAAGCGACAGTGTCTTTAAAAGTGATGGCGGCCATACACCCTACACTGCAGTGCATGCCACTCCCACCCTCTTGAGTTCCAATCTTGCCATGTTGAGCTGCATGGTCTGAACAGTAGCTCTAATCCACCAGAACAGAGAGGTGAGGCTGTTCTGGCACACACTGAGATGTAGGGGGCAGGGCCCACATGTGTGGCCCCATGACCAGTGGAGGGTGGTGGCTCCAATTTAGGTGGGGCTGTGAATCCCATCTAGGTTTCAGTCAGAACCATCAAGAACTCCAAAGGAGCTATCCAAGGTTCTGATCCCTATCCTCAAAATGAATTCAGCACCTTGGACAGCTCCTTTAAATTTCTGGCTGGTTCTGACTTAAACCCAGAATGGATTCACAGACCCACCAAAATCAGAGCCATGCCTTATTGATATGTTACAATATCCGGTCCGTACTTGGCATTCTGTGTAAAAGCTATTCTGTTTTATGTGCAGGTCAACCCCAAGGGTACGATCAAGTGAAATTGGTTCAGAAATGCAGTTTCCCTACTGTTCGCACAGGAGGAGGCAGATGGAAGGACTGGCCAAACAAATGGTCAGGAGAAGCCAAGGCTACCTCATCTCCTGCTTCTTCAAGGAAATGAACGACACAACTCTTCTTCAGGTTATGACCCTGCAATCCTAGAGATCAGCGTCAGACAAATTCTAACTGTCAATGTGACCATCACTAGATGATTTAAAGAAACTTAGGAAAAATGCACACAAGGCAATGGTAGAATTATCCATGTCTTCCACTCCCTAGGGCTTTAAGGACAATTTCAGCTATAATACCTCCTAGTTCCCCTGTTCTATAGGAGCCAACATCCCAGCAGGGATTCTAACTTAGTGGACTCCCTCTTTGATTAACTAGCACCATTGGGGATGTTTCCCAGTGTACCTGGAAAATCTGTAAAAACCCCAGATAGGATCTAATTTGATTTTTCAGCTCACTATGTGTCCTTCCTGCTATATTGACTGAATCATCCTCAGACTACAGACCAAGATGGCTTGAATGTGCCTCCTGTACTATGCCCTCTTCCATGCTCCTGTATTTAAGCTCAAGGGTAGAAGAAAACCCTCTAAAACCATCCCAGGTAATTAAAAGACTCAACAGAAAGTGGTCGTTTGTCATTGCCTAGTGTGAAAGATGGAATTTATGGTTTATCCAGATATTTCTGATTTTAGAAATAGAGTGCAGTATCAAAGCAATGGGGTTAGGCAGTGTGGGGAGAGATAAAAGACTGGGGACCAATAGATATAGTAATTCTCCCTGGATTTAAGTAAAAAAAGGTGTGTGTGTGTGTGTGTATGTGTGTGTGTGTGTGTGTGTTTGTGTGTGTGTTATTGTGTATTAGCTCCTACTCTCTTTAACTTATACTTTGCTGACCTTCCAGTCTCTCTGGCCTCTATATCCTCTCATCCCCCAAAGATCGGACAAACAAAAGTCCCCATCTTATTATATGTGGACGATGTTATTTTAATATCTCAAAGTAGGCTGGGATTTAAAATATTATTAAACAGATTTGCAGATCACTGCGAAACAAATCTTTTAACTATTAACATTACTAAATCCAAAGTGATCATATTCTCAAAAAGGAAGGCAAGATATCTGTGGTCTATGGCAGGCAAGAGATTAGAGCAAGTGAATGCCTATAAATATTTGGGATTATGGTTCCATGAAGGTTTGAATTGGAAGTGCCATGAGAGGCACATAGAGGCAAAAGCAGAACAAAGAGGCAGAGCACTGACATGATTTTTTTTTCACTAAAGGGGGGAACTCAATACCAGGAGTAGTCCAAGTCTACAAGTCAACTATAGTGCCGCAAGTCCTGTATGGATCCCCAATATGGTTTCCCTCTAACAAAAGGCACCCTTGAAGGAATCCAAAATTCTTTTTTTCAGGACAATTTTTGGTGTACCCAGATGTGTTGCAGGAGCTCCTTTAAATCTTGAAGCTGGCCGTAATTCCTTAAAATGCTTAGCCTGGGTTTACTCGGTGCATTACTGGCTTCGTTACCATCTAGCAGTTTCTATTGACTCCCTTGTCTATAAAATACATTCTGACTCTTATGTATCATCTTGGTTAAAAGCAGTCACGAACAAAAACTCTAGTATAGGGCTATCAATCCCACACCTCTATACAATAGGATTAAAAAATGCCGGAATAGTAACTAAGCAAAGACTACTGGATATTGACGGGCAAGAGTTAGGAACGGCATCTAAGGGTCCCTGCTCCCTGCTGTCATTGGAGCTGACACTTCATAGCAACAGCAGTGGGGCGCAATATCTAAAATGGTTATCAATTCCAAAATATAGGCGGGCCTTTACGCTAGCCAGATTTAATGTGCTACCTTCTAGATTATTGGAGGGTCGATTTGAGAAAATCCAATGGTGCCACAGATGTTGTCCTTGTAATAAATCTGAGGTGGAAACAATAACTCACGTTCTGCTATCCTGTGAATACTATTGCCAGGCCAGAGCTGATTTAATTTGGCCCATTATACACTCCTTTCCAGGAAGATCACCTGAACATCTCTCAAATTTGTTACTACAAGGTTCGTCTAAGACAATAACAGAACAGGTGGCCAAGTTTCTGAATTTGGCAATACAAACAAGAGCTTTAATATCAGCCTGATTATTTTAGATTATTTTAGAATAAAAGTCTCTGTATTTTTTTTACTTAGAATGTTTTTATATTTATGATTCTCTATGTAGCTAATAATATCTGTGATACCTTTGGTCTATTGACTGTAATAAAGGAATGATTGATAAAAGGAAGTGAATTTTAGGCTTTTTAATTTATGTTTTTGGTGTCTGCAATATAAGTGAGTGCAAAAATGCATCTACTTTATTCTAGAAACCCAGAGTAGTGATGTCTTATTGGTAATTGTACATAATATTCTATTGCTTTTATTGTACATATACTTTATGGATTGGTTAAATTAAAAAGATTAACACATGTATTGTACATTATATTTATTTAAACATTTGTTAGTCTTAGAGGTGCCAGAAGACTCTTGGTTGTTCTGCCTATGCAGCAGATGTCCCAAAGTGAATTTGAGATTATCCCAGGGGAAAAAATCACTTGCCTTTTTCCTGAACTCTTTCTGTCCTCTGATCTCAGAGGAAGACATTGACAGTCTAGACATGTTCTAAAGCAGCCTCCCCCAACCTGGTGCCATAGACTACATCTACTATCAGCCCCAGCCAGTATGGCCAATGATCACAGATGCTTAGAGTTGCAGTCCAAAACATCTGGAGGGCACCAGGTTGGGAAGGTTGCTCTAAGGGGAAGAGAAGGTTCTAGTGGTGGATTGGAGGGTTAAGGTTTAGTCAACAGGACTCCTGTTTTCCCTCTCTAAGTTCTGCATAGAGATTACTACCTGTTTTACCTAAAGAAGATCTCGCATGCAGGTTTTTACCTGTTGCGCTGTGCACACCTGTAGTGAGCTACAGCTGACTATAACTTCCCAGCATGTGTACATGAAGTGTCATGCACAGATTTGATCCTGATCCCAACTTAAGGCCTGTCCAGTAAATGCTATTTGCTATTATAATTCTGTTTTCTCATGAATTGGTGTTGCTAGACTGGTGTCTGTCAGTGTCAAGATCAGACTGGCATGGAAAGGTTTTCCAGTTAGAGCTTTCCTTCCTCCCTTCCTTCCTTCCTTCCTTCCTTCCTTCCTTCCTTCTGCACTAATTCCAAAGATGGTGCCACAGTCATACAAGCAGTCACTATTGGAAGAAGGACATATCTGATGCTCACCAGCTATCCCGTGAGCTTGCTGACCAGAGGATGCAATGTCCAGAGGACTCCACATTTCTTCTGCCCACCTTAGCATCTTGCCTTTCAGCTTCACCTAAGCCACCATTAGCTGCTCCGTCTCGTCTTTTCTCCTCTTCTTCCTTAACGCTCCATTCCTTCAAGCTCCTTGACTTTCACACATCAGTATCTCGTGACTGTGCAGCCCCACAGGCTTCAGGTAAAAGATATCTTACACCATTGATGGCAACACGGTCATGCTGAGGACAAGGCATTATGTTCCAATTGCAAATATATTCCTTTCTCTTCATTTCCCATGAACTGTATTCATCTTTGCCAATAAAAAGATATGCATCTTAAGTAAGAAATGGAATTCTATAGCATGTAGTAGGAACTGAAAGAACTTGGGAACAGTTTATACTAGCAGGACAATTGGTGATAACAGGAGAGGGTCTTCTTTTTTATCATTCCCTTCATTTCTGAACATGTAAGTGCCATTATGTGTGTGGTGACAATTGCATCACACATCACCAGGTTTGCAGAAGTACTAAACGTATTTATGGGGAAAAAAACATAAAGAAGAGGAAACTCCCAAGGTAGCCTAAAGATTACTGAATTTAGTCACTGGCCATGACATGTTGACTGACAGACAGGACATGGAAGATCAAATGGAGTTTCCTGAAAAGGGGCATGGCTGACTGATCTGAAGAGTGAACAGGAGCAGGATTTTGTTGCAGATCCAAATTGCTAATTTTATTTAGCCACTTTTATTTAACTTATTTTTTTTAAGGCATTCTGATTGGGTCATAACAAAATATGAGAAAAAACACAAAAACAAAAGATAATGCCTCTCTGATATCTAAAAACAAATGGACACAGAAATACTTTGGATCAATGAGAATTAAAAGAGCTTAGCTGTGGATTGATTGGGCACAAAATTGTTCAAGTGTTTTTGCAAATATTGGCAGGAGTGGAAGAGATCTACATCCCAAAAGGGTAGAAGAGATCTATGTTCTAAATACTGGCATAGGTAGAGAAAAGGTTTATGTTCCAAAAGCATCTCGGTTTTATGCACGGAACAATGTGACTATGACTGGCACTCATAAACCCTTTCATATGTGTTATCATGTTTTGTGCATTAGACCCCCTCTAGATGGATTCTGTTTGACGCCTGGTTAGCCGATTATGCGCATAATCTCTGAAGCGCTTTATTGTAAATGCTTGTATGCAGGAGGTAATTGAGCGCACAACTGGTGGCCTTACCAGTTGTTTAAAATGTGCTTTACAAGTAGTTAATGCGGAGAATCACTTGTTCACATAGTCAAAATGCGCTTTAACGGCCGGAGCAAAATAAAACTTGCTATTTAACGTGCATTCGATAATGTGCATAATCGGAGAGAAAAAGCGCCTCAACTCCCGATTTACGCTCCACTCTTGTAGAGGTAAAAATTTTAATGAGACTTCAAAGAGCTTTAAACGTCTTGTGTAGAGGCAGCCTTAGATATGTACATTGTTTGTTTTTATAATCTTTTGTCTTGTCCTTGTTTGCTCATACTTTTCACTTTCCTACATCTCTTTTATTAGGATGGAGACAGACAACAGGACCATTGTCTCAGAATTTGTCCTCCTTGGCATCTCGGCCCAGCAGGACTGGAACATTCTGTTCTTCGTCATCTTCTTGATCATGTACACCATCACAATGATGGGAAATCTCACCATATTCTTAGCCATAAGGCTAGATGGTCAACTCCGTCATACCCCCATGTATTTCTTCCTTAGTAACCTCTCGATGGTGGACATCTGTTTCACAACAGCCACCATCCCCAAAATGTTGGCTGATACATTTTCTGGAACGAGGAAGATCTCGTATGGCGGGTGCTTGGCACAGATGTACTTTTTTATTGCCTCTGGCATGACTGACAACATGCTCTTAGCAACCATGGCATTGGATCGCTATGTGGCCATCTGTCGGCCTCTACATTATGCTATAGTGATGAGGACTCAGACATGTCTGCTGCTGGTGACTGTCTGCTGGCTGGCCTCCCACCTCCACTCTCTCCTGCACACCCTCCTTGTGTCCCGCCTCTCTTTCTGTGACTCCAATCAAGTACCCCACTTCTTCTGTGATGTCTTCCCACTGCTCAAAATCTCATGCTCCAACACAGAGCTTAACACTCTGGTAGTGCACACAGAAGGAGTCCTGATGGTTAATGGAGCTCTGATGCTCATTGTCTTCTCCTATGCATGCATCCTGATGGCTGTGCTGAGAGTTCCATCTGCTGAGGGAAAGCGGAAGGCTTTCTCCACCTGTGGGTCCCATCTGACTGTGGTCGCCTTATTCTATGGCACCGTCACCTGGGTCTACTTCCAGCCCTCATCCAGCTTCTCACCTGAGAAGGACGCACTGGCTGCTGTCATGTACTCTATGATCACACCCATGCTCAACCCCTTCATCTATACACTGAGGAACGACAAGATGAAGAAGGCTCTGAGGAAGCTTTTCAGCAAGAAGGTAAACTAAACTCCCCGGAGCCACATGCATAAATTTTGTGAATGCTTAAAATGCAAGCTGATTCTTGATTGAAATCTCCCAATTTTCTTATCGATCTTTTTGTTTATTGCATAATAAAGTTCAAAGCATTGTATACTGGATGTTTTGGACACTGCAGTCATTGGAGAAGAAGGAAAGATGGGGGAATTTTCACAGAGAAATATCACAGAAAACTCTCTTTCACAAGTGGCAGCTTTTGGGATTGTGTCAGTCAGGTGGAGGTGGGGAACCTTTTTCATTCAAAGTGGCAGATGCCATTCAGAAGGTGCTGTCAGGGGCTGTATTCCAGTGGTGGGCAGGGCCACAGGCAAAAGTGGGCAAGGCTAAAAAAAAATCTAACTCCTCCTCCCAAACTGCATTGTTACCCATTTTATAGGAGGAACCCTGTCTATTCAGAAGTAAGCTTGAGTATAATGTCTCCTCACAAGTAAGCAGGACAAACATCAGCAGCACAAGGTTCCAAAGGAAGCAGGACTGAATCACTAAGCACTAATTTCCACTAGCATTTGTACTCAGAAGTAAGCATACATATCATGGCTACTCACAAGTAAGCAGGGGAACCTCTGCATATCTGCATAGCTACTCAGAAGCAAGCAAGACAAAACACAGAGTGCTTCAGTTATTTCTATTGACAACATAGAAATATAATAAATGAATAAATAAATACTGAAAGAAAGACAGACATAAAGAAATAAATAAAATAAGGCTCAGAAGGAAACAGGACAAGGCTCAGAAGGAAAGAAGACTAAACCAGTCAGCAGCTGGCAGTCACTATCATTTATCACCCCCCCCCCACACACACAATAGATTTCCCATCCACTCCTCTATCTTCTGAAAAGAGGGTTTTATGCTACTATGGTCATCTTGCTCCTTCACTGTATCAGTGACAAAAATCAAGCAAGACACCAAAGGACTGGCTGCAAGGACAGTAACTCCTCATATAATTTTAAATGATTAAACACAGCGTTGGAAAATTGGTCTTTAATAGTCATTATAGCTCCTTATTTGAGCTATGCAACCTTTTCAGTTTTTAGAATTGGCATGAGAAGCAAAACAACATTTGTTGTATAGTTTATTTACTTAAAGAATTGTCCAGGTATGTTGACTATTGAATGTTTCTTCACTTTGAGGGCTCAAATTGTGTGTATCAAAGAATTTTAGCTCAGCATCTCTGAAGTCTCTTATTGGTGGGGATAATGTGTGTGTGTGTTTGAGTCAGAAAAGCTGCCAGCATCTCTGAATTTTTTTTTTATTTACTTATTATATGAATAATAAATATAGGGCAGGTAACAACAATGAAAGCATCATGGACATATCTACACATCCAGTAATTCTCAACGGAAACTAAGCTGAAGACCGGAGGGAAAGCTTTCCACTGTTTTTGTGTGACCTACAGTAGCCTGAAGCCCACAAGAAAAGTTGGCTTAAAATCTTGCTACCAACTCAGGGCAAGAATTGGGATAAAATAGAACTGTTTTGCAGACAAATGGAGAAGCAATGAGCCACTTGAATTACAATTGTTGTGGGGTTGAGTAAAACCTGGAAAATAGTGGAGATGGCTAAGTTAAAGTTAAGAAATGGTTGAAAAAGAAAGCTTTGTGCAAGGCTGATTTCCATCTATTGAATTTATGAAGTGAAAAAATATGCATTTGAATATAGCTAAGCCATTTTCTTTCTCTCGAAGTTGAATGCTCTGCGATTTGTCGATTGATTGTATTTGTATTTAGAATGCACATATTGAATTGTGTACAGACTGTATGATTGTTGCCTTTGTTAAGATGTTGGTTGTTACTTGTATGTTTGCATTTTTGTGGGATTTTTTTTTTTAAAAAAATCAAATCAAATAGTTATTGTTTCCTCTATTATCCACTGGATATTGTACAACCCGAGTGATTGTAAGAATTTATTTCACAATCCGTTTCAGATTTATTTCCTTTCATTTTCATTGAATAACTTATTTAGATTACCCCTTCTTCCTGATCCATGGACTTGCTATAAAGTGCGCCTAAGACACTGTTCTTGGCATTTGCCAAGGTGCCCTGACCCTCCCACTTTTAATTTATTTTTATTTATTTATTTTCTTATTGGCAGCTGGGATCACTTCCAAGCAAAGCGAGGGCCTCCAGCTGCTGCCACCTTCCTTTCCCATTAATGCCTCTGGAGCACACATGGGGCTCAGACATATCATTAGGAAATGAAGGTGGCAGCAAATGAAGATGGCAGACAGCTGCAGGCCGATGCTTTCACCTGCAGCGCACCCAGTCACCGAGAAAATGAAGAGGAAAAAGAAAAGAAAAAAGGGACCGCAGTCACCTCTGTCTGGTAAGCTGGGGAGCAACGGGGACCTCAGAAGGACAGTGGTAAGCCAGAGAGAGGGTCAGATCAGCCAGCATAGGCTGACCATATGGAAAGGAGGACAGGGCTCCTGTATCTTTAACAGTTGTATAGAAAAGGGAATTTCAGCAGGCGTCATTTGTATGCATGCAGCACTTGGTGAAATTCCCTCTTCATCACAACAGTTAAAGCTGCAAGAGCCCTGCCCTCTTTTGTATCTGGGCCCTCTAGCATAGCTCCTGCAGCTTTAACTGTTGTGAGGGAGAGGGGATTTTCACCAGGTGCTGCATGCATTCAAATGATACCTGCTGAAATTCCCTTTTCTATAAAACTGTTAAAGATACAGGAACCCTGTCCTGCTTTCATAAGGTCACTCTAAGCCAGTGTGGAGGTGGGAGGGGAAACATCAGAAAGCCAGCTGGGAATACCTTAGGGTGGCGTGGGATGCAGTTTGCATGTAAGTCTGATTGAATGGAGGCTGCATGTAGGGGGGAAGAGATAAAAAGGATGGGTTTAGGAGGGTTTTGAGAGAAATCCTGAAATAGAGTGAAGGGGGTTGTGTGCTTGCAATGAGCAGGAGCTATGTGTGTTTATGCATGAATGTATGCATGTTGGATACGTGGGGTGCTTGTGTGTGTGTGTGTGTGTGTGAGTGAATGGCTGGATGGAGGATGGATAGGGTGACCAGATAAAATCCAGGTCAGGGCTCATGTAACTTTAACAGTTGTAGAGAAAAGGGAATTTCAGCCAGTGTCCTCTGCATGCAATTAGTTCCTGGTGAAATTCCCTCTTAATCACAACTGTTAAAGGTGCATGCACTATACTAGAGTGACCATATACAAAAGAAGGCAGGGCCCCTGCAACTTTAACTGTTTTGATGAAGAGGGAATTTCACCAGGAACTAATTGCATACAAATGACACTGGCTGAAATTCCCTTTTCTCTACAACTGTTAAAGTTACATGAGCCCTGACCTGGATTTTATCTGGTCAGCCTAAGGATGGATTGCTGTCTGGTGTTAGGGCTGTGCATCTCTTCGGATCCAAATCCTGAATCCAAAGCAAATTGGGGTGATTTGGACCTCCCTAAAACAGATCTGAAGCGGATCGGGAAGGTCTGAATCGATCCAAATTGAATCAGTTTGGTACGAATCGATTCAGATCGATTAATCTATTCAGACTCCATTTTAAGTGTTCTTCCCCATAGTGTTGTATTGGGGAAAAGAAACGCCTATAACTTTTTTTATTTTTATAGATAGAAACATGAATGTTGGGGACCTTGCAGATGGCTTGGAGCTACTCATGTGTGGCAAATTTCAGAAACATAAGTGCAGGCATTTACTTGCTAGGGATTTTTAAAAATGTGATTTTCCTAAGTGCTATAACTTTCTTATTTTTCAAGATGCACACATGAAAGTTGGGGACCTCACAGATGGGCTATAGGTACTCATGTATGGCAAATTTCAGACACAGAGGTGCAGGCGTTTACTCGCAAGGATTTTTTAAAAAATTATCATTTTGCCCATGCGGTAGCCAATGGGGTATAGGGTTGCATTGGGGGAAAGAAATGTCTATAACTTTTTTATTTTCAAATATAGAAACATTAAACTTGGACACATTGCAGAGTGGCTGTAGGTACTCATGTGTGGCAAATTTCAGGCATAGAGGTGCTGGCGTTTTGTGGCTATGTTTCCTTGCGAGTAAACGCCTGCACCTATGTTTCTGAAATTTGTCACACATGAGTAGCTCCAGGCCATATGCAGGGTCCTTAACTTTTATGTTTCTATCTTTAAAAATGAAAAAGTTATAGGCATTTATTTCTCCCAATGCAAGTCTATGGGGAAAATGAGTCATCTGAATCTCGATTCGGAGGTCCAAATATCGCTTCGGATTCAGATCTGAAGCGAATTGGGGGAGGTCCAAATCAACCCAAAGTGAATTGGGCCTGATTCGGAAGTGACAGATCAGGATCCGAAGCGAATCGGGTGGTCCGTGCACAGCCCTATCTGGTCCAGCAAAATAGAGTTTGCCTTCTGTGAAAGATGTTTATGTTGGCACTGATTCCTGTGGGTTTAAATGAGTTGTTTAATGTGTTGGAGCTCACAATCCACTTCTGCCTTGTACTCAAGTCTTCTGGGCAAGCTACTTGTCCTTTCTGACTAGCCACACTTCTCTCTCATGGCAACCATTTTGTGGTGGTGCTCAGTACAGTTTGTCAAATTGCCAAATGTGCCCACAGACCCCAAAATGTCACCTGCCCTTATTATAAAGGCACAGGACCATTGGAATATATATATTGTTAGACCGCTTCCAAAGAAATCCTCCCTTCACCCCCTGGACTTCAATAGTTATAGGTCAGTGAGTAATTTACCATTTTGGAGCGAGGTAATCAAGAGGGCAGTAGCCATTCAACTCCACGCAGTCTTAGACCCCCTCTAGAAGGATTCGCTTTGGTGCCTGGCTGCCCGATTTTGTGCATATTCGCGGAAGCGCATTTACTCCTAATACCTCTGTATGAGAGGCGGTGAAGCGCATTATGGGAGGACCGAAACGTGCTTTAAACTTGTTGACATGCGGAGAATCGCATGTTTACACGGCGGTAAGGCGCTTTAACTGCCACCGCAAATTAAAACTCGCTATTTAACGCACATTCGATAATGCGCATAATTGGAAGTTTAAAGCACCTCAGCCCCCAATTTGTGCTCCTCTCTTGTAGAGGTAAAATTTTTAATCAGCCTTGAAAGAGCTTTAAACCTCTCTTGTAGAGGCACTCTTAGATGAAACTGATTAACTGGATCCATTTCAAACTGACTTCAGAGCGGGATACAGGGTTGAGTCTGCCTTAGTCGCCCTGGTGGATAATCTTTGCCTAGCAATCAATAGGGGAAGTGAGTCCATGTTGGTTATTTTGAACCTCTCAGTGGCGTTCAATACCATTGACCATGGTATCTTTCCACTCCTTCCTCTCAGGAGGGTCCCAGATGTTGTCACTTGGGGATAGTTACTTCTCAAAAAAGGAGCTGTTCTGTGCTGTTTAATATCTACACGAAGCTGCTGGGGGAGATAATCAGGGGATTTGGGGCCAGTTGTTATTAGTACCCAGATCTATTCCTCCGCAACATCTTCATACACGGAAGTTATGGCTCCTCTGAATGACGGCCTGAAGTTGGTAATGGGCTGGATGTGGGACAATAAACTGGAGTTGAATCCAAGCAAGATAGGGATGCTTGTCGCAAAGGGTCCCAATTCTGGTATTGTGGTATGTCAACTAATTCTGGCCCGTTTGCATTGGATGCCTGTACATTTCCGAGCCTGATTCAAGGTGCTGGTTTTAACCTATCAGGCCTTACATGGCTTGGGACCACAATACCTGACGGAGCGCCTCTCCTGATATGAACCAACCTGTACACTACGCTCAACATCTAAGGTCCTCCTCCGGGTGCCTACTCCGAGGGAAGCTCGGAGGATGGCAACAAGGGAGAGGGCCTTCTCTGTGGTGGCCCCCCAATTCTGGAACGGTCTCCCCGATGAGGCCCGCCTGGCACCACCACTGTTATCCTTTCAGGCCAAGTCGAAACTTTTCTTTTCTCCCAGGCATTTTAACAACTTAAGCTGAGGTTTTTAACTGAATTTTTGGCCAGGCGTAAAAGTTTAAAACATTTTAAATATCAACTGTTTTTATGTTTTATGTTTTTAAATTTTGTATACTGACATTTTAATGTTCAATCTTTTAAAATTTTGTAAACCACCCAGACAGCTTCTGCTATGGGGATGTATATAAATGCAATAAATAAATAAATAAATAAATAATAATAATAATAATAAAAAAATAAAACCAGTTCTGGATGGGGACACACTCTCCCTGAAGGAGCAAGTTCATAGTTTGGGAATGCTTCTTGATCCATCCCTGCTCCTGATACCCTAGGTTAAGGCAATGGTGAGAAGCACCAGTTATCCTCTTCGGCTGATGCTCCAACTACGGCCAATCCTGGAATATGTGGAAGTGGTAATGGCAGTGCATGAGCTGGTAATCTCTAGGCTTGATTTCTGTAATGTGCTGTACTTGGGGTTGCCTGCATATTTAGTTCAGAAACTTAAACTGGTATAAAATATGGCAGCCAGGCTGGTCTCTGGGATATCCTGTGGAAACCATATAACACCAGTTTTAAAATCTTTACACATTGGCGGCCAATTCCATTCCAGGCAAAATAAAAAGTACTAGTTGCTTTTAAAGACCTACACAGTCTAGGCCCTAGATATCTCAGGGAGTGACTCCTTCCCTATGTTCCAAGCCACCATTTAAGGGCCTCAGGGTCATCTGCTATGACTGTCTAATGTGAGATTGGCATCCACACGCCAGAGGACCTGTTCCTTTGCCACCCCTCAGCTGTGGAATGCTCTGCCAGATGAAATGTGCCCGCTGACTTCTTTGAATGTCTTTAAGCAGGTATAAAAGACTATTATTCCGGCAGGCCTTCCCTTTTTAGAATCTTATTGCTGACCGTTTTATTTTGTTTTTTATGCTTCATTGTTTTACCTTTTTAAAATTCTTTTTACTGTATGTATACTGCCTAGGGTATTGTTTTATTGATTGTTTTGTCTTGTTTAAACTGTTTTTCACTTTGCATGCCACCTAGAGTATTTTGTATATAGGTGGGATATAAATTGAATAAATAAATAAATAAATAACAATAACAGTAACAGCAATCATATATTTACATTGTTGGTATATATCGTTAGAAAATAACACTTCCACTCTGTTGCGTCTGTGTTAAGAGCTGATCAAACTTTTAAAGTTTATTCTAAACTGAGAGAGTTCCGTGTATTTTAAACTAGATTGTGTTAAGAAAACACGAAACACTTTAGACACAAAGCTTGAGCCTCATTTTGAACCCGATCCACTTTGCTGTTGCGCATACGACACACAACTGTTCCTATAAGACATTCCTACAGGTTTTTCGGAAAGGATTACGCCAGACAGATGGCTCTTATTTGTGAAAAGAAGAAAGACAGAAGAAGCATTAGGAAAATACAGCAGGGTTACAATTGGAAGACAATGAGATCTGCCCCCCCCACCCCAACCCAGTAAAACTCTTGAAGGAGGCAGGGTGGTTGCACAATAAAAGCCTTGTCAGGAAACACCCAAAAGCCAGGTTCACACGTTGCTTTAAATCATGGTGGCTTATAAGCTACTCACAGTAGCTTATAAGCTACTGTATCACCCACTCGATCAGGGAAATAAGCTACTGTATGCAGTAGGGATGTGCACTGGATCGGACCCGATCCACGATCCGAGTCCGGTCCAGTGGGAAATCGGATAAATTATCCGATTTCCGATCCCGCAGCTGGATCGGCCGATCCAATCCGAACCGGTCCGAAAAAGCTCCGAACCGGTTCGGCGGATCGGCGGATCGGCGGGCGCCCACTGGCGCCCACCGCCGCTTCCATTGGCGGGCGCCAGCGGGCGCCCGCCGATGAAAGTGGACAGCGGGGGGGGGGAGGAGGGGGGCACTTACCTTCTCGGCCCGGTGGCTCCCGTCCGGCGCCGGAGCCTACTACTACTAGCAGGCTCCGCGGCCTGCTCTAGGGTGGCGCGCCGGGTGATGTCATCACCCGGCGCGCTACTCTAGAGCAGGCCGCGGAGCCTGCTGGTAGTAGTAGGCGCCGGCGCCGGACGGGAGCCACCGGGCCGGGAAGGTAAGGAGGGGGTGCGTGGAGGGGAGGAGGGGGCGCGCGGAGGGGGGAGGGGGGCCCTTACCTTTCCGGCCCGGCGGCTCCCGTCTGGCGCCGGCGCCTACTATTCCCAGCAGGCTCCGCGGCCTGCTCTAGGATGGCGCGCCGGGTGATGTCATCACCCGGCGCGCTACTCTAGAGCAGGCCGCGGAGCCTGCTGGAAGTAGTAGGCGCCGGCGCCGGACGGGAGCCGCCGGGCCGGAAAGGTAAGGAGGGGGTGCGTGGAGGGGAGGAGGGGGCGCGCGGAGGGGGGAGGGGGGCCCTTACCTTTCCGGCCCGGCGGCTCCCGTCCGGCGCCGGCGCCTACTACTCCCAGCAGGCTCCGCGGCCTGCTCTAGGATGGCGCGCCGGGTGATGTCATCACCCGGCGCGCTACTCTAGAGCAGGCCGCGGAGCCTGCTGGAAGTAGTAGGCGCCGGCGCCGGACGGGAGCCGCCGGGCCGGAAAGGTAAGGAGGGGGTGCGTGGAGGGGAGGAGGGGGCGCGCGGAGGGGGGAGGGGGGCCCTTACCTTTCCGGCCCGGCGGCTCCCGTCCGGCGCCGGCGCCTACTACTCCCAGCAGGCTCCGCGGCCTGCTCTAGGATGGCGCGCCGGGTGATGTCATCACCCGGCGCGCTACTCTAGAGCAGGCCGCGGAGCCTGCTGGAAGTAGTAGGCGCCGGCGCCGGACGGGAGCCGCCGGGCCGGAAAGGTAAGGAGGGGGTGCGTGGAGGGGAGGAGGGGGCGCGCGGAGGGGGGAGGGGGGAGGGGGGCCCTTACCTGCCCGGCCCGGCGGCTCCCGTCCGGCGCCGGCGCCTACTACTACCAGCAGGCTCCGCGGCCTGCTCCAGGGTGGCGCGCCGGGTGATGTCATCACCCGGCGCGCTACTTGAGAGTAGGCCGCGGAGCCCGCTGGTAGTAGCCGCCGGCGCCGGACGTGCCGAGAAGGTAAGTGGCGGGGAAGGGGGCTTACCCCCCCCCCGGAGCCGTCCGCTTCTATCCGCTGGCGCCCGCGGGCGCCAGCGGATGGAAGCAGGCGGCCCCAGGGGGGGTAGGGAGCGCGGGGGAGGGGGTTTACCTGCCGGGGCCGTCCACAGCGGACGGCCCCGGGGGGGGAGGGAGTTAGGCCCCCCCTTACCCACCCGCCGCCATTTTTTCCTCATAGACTTGCATTGCAATGCAAGTCTATGGGGAAAAAAATGGCGGCCGATCCAAAAATGTACGATTTTTGGGTCGGGATCGGACTCGATCCGGTCCGGGGGGCCTCCGATTTTGTCCGAACCGGTCCGGGACAAAATTGGAGGTCCCGATCCGGGTCCCGATCCGATCCGGGGGGTCCGTGCACACCCCTAGTATGCAGCATATTTTCCCCAACTTCACCCCCTCTTTCCTCCACAGTCCTTCCACTCGGCTGGAATGGTATCCCAGCTTCCTTTGCGCTGGATACCAACTCCCCGCCAACCACGGCACATTCCTTTCTCCGATCATACATAGCTTCCCATAGTAAGCTGTCAAAACCCTATGCAACTACAGACCAAGGAGTGAAAACCGTGTGTGCCCCAAAATGGGGGTGGAGCAAATATGTCCTTGAAGGTTTGCACGATCAGGACAACACTTCTCACACAGCTTCCCCTAGCAGAGATACACCCAATCCTCCATGAAAATCTGGCGTCCCTCTTCCCCACCATTCCATTCATTTCCCCCACTGGCGATAGAGTGATTTGGACACTGGCTACTATATTCTGTGGCACTTTAATAATAAGAATAAGAATAAGAATAAGAATAATAAGAATTCTTAGCCCCGATTGTGAACCTCACAGATATGGATAAAATAATATATTTACTCTGAAATACAGCCAAACCCATTATGTTAAACTTGGCTAGGTTTGCTGCGAAAGCAGCATGGATTAGGGAAGCATTAGAAGAAACCAATGGTACCTAAGAAAGGGGGTTTACAACCATGTGTTTTATTATTTTTATAAATTACTTTGTACTTGTTTTCCCTGTTCTGTTTTATATTGTAATGACTGTACTGTATGATGCTTATTGTGAGAATGGGCTAAAACCTATTTTAGATTGGCTTAACAACAAAGAAAGAAATAAAGAAATATTACTTTGTACTATGCTGCGGTAGCTCATTGGCACTATTTCACAGTAGTGTCGGTTCAGCAATTCACTAGTTCAGTGTTGCGCAATTTGGACATGATGCTGCACCATATTTTTGTTTTATGGTAACGCAGTAGTACTGTTTTGCAGTATCGTGCCTTCCTGCATTAATTACTTCATGGTTGGATGATGCTCTTTATTTTTGCTTTCCACTATATCGCAATTGTGCAGAAGCCCCACTTTGCAGTAGCGCAATTTCACTCATTTCCTACTTTGCAATTGTGTACTTCGGGTTTAGAGTAATTGTGCTATATGATGCTGCTCTTTCTTTTTGTTTCCTGCTATGTGAGTAGTACTCTTTCACTATTTCAGGGGCAGTTCAGAGCTTCTACCATTGGCTATCTGTAACTGGCAGCTAGGCAGATCTCAGAAACAGAGATCTGCCAGCAGGAGCAGGGTGTCATGGATTTGACCGCTTTGTATTAAGCAACTCTGAAGGCAGTCTTTAAGTCTCTCTTTCAGCCACTGTGAAGTGCTAAATGTCTTAATAAGCCATGGGGGCTTAAATAAACCTTGCTGTAGACCATTGCTTACCAGGGTGGATTAAGCCACCGTCGTAAGGGAAAACCATGCACAGGCGACATGATAAGTAGCTTATAAACCACCATCGCTTATTGTTATTATTATTATTATTTATTATTATTATTATTATTATTATTATTATTATTATATTTCTTACCCGGCTTTCCCTCTGGATCGAGGCAGGGAACAACATTGAATACAAAAATACTATAAAATACATAAAACTGATTAAAAACATAAAATGAATACATTATTAAAATAACAGTCAGACATCTTGAAATTCAACTGGGTAGGCCTGCTGGAAGAGGTCAGTCTTCATGGCTTTCTTAAATTCAGAAAGACTATTAAGTTGATGAAGCTCTTCCAAAGTCTGGGAGCAGAATGGCCTGCCAGGAGAGATTCGTCAACTTAATAAGGAGAACCCAGTCAACGTGTACATGATATTTGTCTTCACTGCTTCCGAGAGAATGCTTCTCAAAAACAGGTAACTTTGAAACAGAGGCTGCAACTATAGCTGCCACAGAAAGAGGGGGGAATGAAGTGGTGGGATGTTGAGGTGTTAGAATGTACAGCACCAGATCAGACAGCAAAGAGAGAAAACCACTTTTGAATGCTTCCTCATGTCAGTAAAACCAGCACCACAGAAAGAAAGGTTCTAGCCCAGGATTTTGTCTGCTATGCTTTTTTTTCCATTTTGCAGGGGATGTTTAATGTAGGGGAGATTTAAATATGTAGCTCTTCACCTGTAAGTTGAAGTGGTACAAACTACTCTACCATCTCAGAACTCTAGCATCTCATTAACATTATTCAGACATTAAGCCTGACCAGAATATGGCAATGGGGACACAGCCCACAATCTATGGCCCAGTGCATGCCACCCTCAGCGTTTCAGTTCCAACCTTTCTGCATTGAGCAGCAAGGTCTGAACAAGAGTTCTACCCGTCTCAGAGCTAAGGGGCAGGACTAGCAGGTAGGGGGCATGGTCTGTGTGCATAACCCCGTGCCCCTGTTCATGAGTTGCCATGCCCTCTTCAGGTTTAACACCTGAAGAGGGCTATTCTGTTTCATGTGTGGGCTAGACTCAAAGATAGGATTGAGTGAAGTGGGCTCAGAAAAACAGCCTGCTGCAGGCATGGGAGGAAGAAGATGGGAAGGACGGGCCAAATGAATGGGCAGAAGAAGCCAAGGCTATCTCTTACCCTGCGACATTGAGAAATTAAAGTATTCACCCTCTTTGACTAACTAGCACCATTGGGGATATTTCCCACCAGACTTGGAAAGTCTATAAAGAAAAATCCCCAGATAGGATCTAATTCGATGCTTCAGCTCACTATGAGTCTTCCCTGTCACACCACCCTCAGACTACAGGCCAATACATCTTGAATGTGTCTTCCGTACTGTGCCCTCTTCCATGTAGAAGAGCATCCTCCAAAACCACCCAAGGTAACTACAAGACGGAATAGAAATTAGTATTTTGTCATTGACTAGTGTGAAAGATGAGATTCATCATCTATCCCTGGTGTGGGCAACTAGATGTTGTTGGATTGCAACTCCCATCATTCCTCTCCATTAGTTTTGCTGGTTGGGGCTGATAGGAAATGCAGTCCAACAACTTCAGGAGGGCCACTAATGGGCCAGCCCTAATTTATCCAGACAGGTGTTATATTTTTGATTTTAGAACTAGAAAGCAGCATTCAAAGCAGGTTTAGGAGCATAGGAAGCCTTGGATCCAATATGTACTGTATTTCTCCCTTGATTCAAGAAAAAAATATGCATTTTTTTGGTTTTGTTGGTTTATTTACTGATTAGGGCTGGCTTTACTGGCTGAAACTGAGAGTCTAACTTTCTGCCTTGGATGTTTGGACAGGTGGAGGTTTTTGTGGGTGAAGTAGAGAAACGACACTAGGAAGACAGGACTTCAGTATTCTTCCAAAATCCTGAGACATCTATCTTATCCTGTCCTCACCCCAACATGTGCAGGACCATGCACATAAGCTTCCCCCAAACTTTTTATTTTAATGATAGCTCCTCTGAGATAGATTATGCTGAGAAACAGCTGCACTCACCCTCACCCAGTGAACTTTATGGCTGAGTGGGGATTTGAAATTGGGTCTGTTTAGTCCAAGACCAACATAAGGACATAAGCAGAGCCTTGCTGGTTCAGACCAAAGAGTTACTTAATCCAACATGCTGGACCCACAGTGGCCAACTAGATGTCTACAGAACGCCCACAACCAGGACAATAGTACCCTCCCGCTCATGTTATTCTGCGACTGATATTAAAAGACAAACTGCATCTAATGCTGGAAGTAATATAAATAAATCATTGTTAGCAGCGACTGATACTGTTTCCCTCCATGGATTTGTCTAAACCCCATTTGAACTGTCTAAGTTGGCAGCCATCATGACATCTTGTGGTAATGAATTCCATAGTTAAGATATGCGCTATGTGAAGAAGTACTTCCTTTTATCTGTACGAAATCTCTCACTATTCAGCCGCACTGGGTGACCTTGAATTCTAGTATTATGAGCGAGGGAGGATGCATTATTATTTCATACACCTCTATCACCTCTCATTTCCTCGCCTTTTTACTACACTAATAATCCAGACAGTTATGACTGTTATCAATGTTGTCTTAAAATCATTATTGCTGCTGCTTTTGAATTTTTTAAAGTTATTTTTTGTTTTAAGTGATATTTGTTCAGTTATTGGTTTTATTACTGGTTTTGTTGTGTTGGATCGAGTACCTGCCTTCCACGTGCACAACCCTTCCTCTTGCTGAAGATCCCTTCCTCCTCTCGTGGAAGGATCCTCCGCCTGGTTTAGGGGATCCCACCTCACACACATATACCCCTGTTCACTCCATTCAGCAGGTTCATCTGACTCTGTGGTTGGGTTCACACAGCATGGTAATGCACCATGGGTTATTGTGTTTTCTGAACACACAGCATTTTCCACGTGTTGACATTTTTTTTGCAGGGTGGCTTGTTAGCCATGCAATGTGGTTTAGTTTTCTCGAACAAGCCACCTTGAGAATCTATGGCTTGTTGTTGGGTTGTTCAACGTGGCTAACAAGCCACACTGCAGAAAATGTGCTGTGGTCAGACAATACGATAACCTGTCCTGCAGAAAAAGGGCCATACTCAGAAAACAAGATAACCCACAGTTCAACAACAAACCATACTGGGTTAGCGTATTGGGTGATTTAAGCCTGTGTGTAGTATTGTTAGGGTCTGCTGTGGGAAGGAGGGAGTGGGGAAGTTCACTCCTGCCAGTCTAGTTGATCCAACAAAAATCTGTATCTAACCCATTGAGTCTGTTTTATTATCTATGTTACCCAGAGGTCTTCGGCTATAGAGCAACTCCAAGTTTGAAGGAATAAAGGAAGGAAGGAGGGAAGGAAGGAAGGAAGAGATTGACATGGAAATATTTTCTCATTGCAGCTTTTCTTTTTTCCTTCCTTCCTGCTGCACTAATTCCAAGGATGGTGCCTGGGTCATACAACCGGTCTCTGGTGGAAGAAGGATATCCCTGATGCTCAACAATCACTCCTGTGAGCTTGCTGACCTGAGGGTGTAATGTCCAGAGGACTCCCTGCTTCTTGCCTTTCAGCTTCACCTTAGTCACCATAGGCTGCTCCTTCCACATTTTCCTCCTTCTCCTTAACACAACATCTCTGTTCAAGATCCTCTCCCATATCACCTTTCTGTGACTGGACAAGTGACTCCCACAGGCCACAGGTAAAAGGCATCAGACACCACCAATGGCACCATGGCCACACTGAAGACAAGGCTTTTATTTTATTATTTTTTCAACTGAAAATACGTCCTTGCTCTTCACCTTCTACCAATTGTTCATATTTCTCAATAAAAATATATCTCTTTTCAGGAATCAATAGAGTAATGTAGCATCGACTGGGAAATCGTGACATATGACGTACCTTGGGAAGGGTCTATGCTATATAAAAATTGTGATAACGAGAGAGGGTCTTCTTTTTAATGATTCCCTCTTTTTACAAAGTTGAAGCTGTTTGTGGCATTGCTTACATAGTCGAAGCAGCAGTACCAATGCACAAGAGGGAGGTAACAGCAGGCTTTGGGCAGCCCCAAACTTTGGAGGAAATTCCCTAAAATGGGGACTGGGGACCCACAGAACAGCATGATGAAGCTTGGCCATGCTGACTGACGGCACGTCCTGAAAAACAGCATGGCTAATTGACTAGAAGAGTGAATGTAAGCACTCCGTGCTGTAAGGTTTTGTTGCAGATCCAATTTATTTCTTTATTTCGTGACTTTTTCAGTCCTTTTTTTTTTTTTTTTTTTAAGGCATTTTGGCTGGGTCACAACAAAAGAGCAAAAAAAATGATAACAACAGAAATGCCTGGAAACAGTGGGAATTTAAAAGGCTTAACTTTAGGTTGGTTGACTACAAAATATTGTCAGGGGTGGAAGAGATCTTTGCTCCAGAAGATGTCGTTTTCCATGGAATAATGTGAATATGACTGGCACTCATAACCCCTTTCGTCTGTATTGCCATGTTTTGTGCATTAACTATGTACATTGCCTTTTTAGCATCTTTTGTCTTGTCCTTATTTTCTCACACTCCTCTTTCCACCTTCCTATACATCTTCAAATAGGATGGAGACAGACAACAGGACCGTTGTCTCAGAATTTGTCCTCCTTGGCATCTCGAGCCGGCGGGATTGGAGCATTCTGCTCTTCACCATCTTCTTAATCATGTACATCATCACAGTGATGGGAAACCTCACCATTGTCCTGGCCTTAAGGCTGGATGGCCGTCTCCTTCATACTCCCATGTACTTCTTCCTCAGTAACCTCTCGATGGTGGACATCTGCCTAACGACAGCGACCGTTCCCAAAATGTTGGCTGATACGTTCTTTGGAATGGGGAAGATCTCCTATACTGGGTGCTTGGCACAGATGTATTTTTATGTCGCCTTTGGCATCACTGACAATTTCCTCTTGGCATCCATGGCATTGGACCGTTATGTGGCCATCTGCCGGCCTCTACATTATGCCACAGTGATGAGGAACCGGATTTGTCTGCTGCTAGTAGCTGCCTCCTGGTTGATCTCCCACCTCCACTCTCTCCTGCATACCCTCCTAATGTCTCGCCTCTCTTTCTGTGACTCCAATCAGGTACCCCACTTCTTTTGTGATGTCTTCCCACTACTCAAAATCTCTTGCTCCAACACAGCCCTGAACACCCTGTTAGTGCATACAGAAGCAGCCCTGATTGTCAATGGAGCTCTAGTGTTCATTGTCCTCTCCTATGCACGCATCCTGAAGGCTGTGCTGAGCGTTCCATCTGCTGAGGGAAAGCGGAAGGCTTTCTCCACCTGTGGGTCCCACATGACTATGGTCGCCTTATTCTACGGCACTATCATCTGGGTCTACTTCCAGCCCTCGTCCAGCTTCTCACCTGAGAAGGACACATTGGCTGCCCTCATGTACACAATGGTCACACCTATGCTCAACCCCTTCATCTACACGCTGAGGAATGACAAGATGAAGGAGGTTCTGAGGAAGCTTTTCAGAAGCAAAGAAAACTCACAAGAGATGTAGCTATTAGGGATGTGCATGCCAAAAAATATCGTCGTTTGTCGTTATCGTAATTTTGGACCAAAAAATTTATCGTCTTCATTCATATTGTAGGTGAAGCGTATCGTCTTCATGATAATTATCGGGAAAAACGATATTTAATTTGCAGCCCTATTTTGCCCTATAAAGCTGATTTTTTAAAGGAAAAATGCCTGTAGCTTCTGTATTTTCAAAGTTACAGTTTTGAAACTTGGTCACAATGCTTATGGGGTATGCCTAAGTATGTGTATGAAATTTGAGATCGATCCTTCCAACCCTTGATTTTATATGAATTTATTAAAGATCATTTTAGTTCTGACAGGTCTCTAGCAATTGTGAGGATTTTGTTTGGTTCTTTTTTATTATTTAATAAACAGTTACCAAAATTTGCAAAATTTCCAATAAATATGATGGAAAGAACCTAAGATTAAATTATTTGAATATGGGAGAAAGTGAAACTAACAGATTCATCTATCCAGGCAGAAGGTTTTGAGTACTTAGCTCAAAATGTCTGGGTTTGAATCCGTGTATATGCAACCAGGGCAGGATCTACACTACTGGTTTAAAACAGTTTATAACAGTAGTGACAAAAGTTGGGGCCCAGACATGTTCCATATACAGTTTTCAAACCATTTTCAAGGTGTCATATCCTGCTTGGTTTAGATCTAGCCCAGGCTTTTGTTGCAGGATTAAGATTGCCACTTTTCCAATAGATGCCTCATCTTTAACAACTACCTAACAGCTGGGCACAACATGTTCCTCTCCTTGCTGGGAATAACTGTACTTGTATTTGGCCAGGGCAGATGCAGAAGAATTTTGCTTGATTTGCTTTTGATAAAAATGTACCAAAACGTTCCAATTTTTTCATAAACAGGACTGAAAGAATTGAGTCGATTTTTTTTTTTTTAAAGTTGTGAATAAAGGAGAAACCAGAACTGACAGATTTGCTTATCTCTAATGATTTTTGCCACTTGGTCATTTCAATGTATGATCCTGCATTTGAGACATCCGAAAGATCAAAGCATTAAACACTGGAAACGTTGGTGACCTCAGTCATCGAGAAGGGGAAGTTAGATACAGCTTTTCATAGTTGGAAGTCTGTCCTTCTTCTTAAGTATTTTAATTTTAGATTGGTTTAGATAGTTCTTTTTATTTTAATCTTCTTTTCATTCTTATGTTTTGTAAAATGCCTAGAGAAATTAATTTTCTGAGGTGTTTAATTAATGTTAGAAATAAAATAATATAAAATAAAATAAAATGAGTGCCAACTTTTGACTTTGCCATACTTGGGGGTGTCACCTTTTATGGTAACTCATGCAGCCCTTCAGTGTATCAGCATGGCATGTTCATTATAATATAATTGTGAGAATGGTGTATGGAGATCTAACTGCAAGGGAGGGGAGTGAAAGGAAGTGGGCGCAGGGGGGAGAGCGATGGGGCTTCGCAGCTGCAGGACGTGGCGAGGGCACTACAGAGGGGGGAAGGGCGAAGGCCTCTCATGTAGGCGAAAGGGGCTATGGCCGGATGTTGTTCGGATGGTGGCAATGGCGGATGCTCCGCTCCAGACGTCAAATGCGACGCAGGACTTCTCCCAGGGCCAACTCCACAGTGTGGAGGCGCTGTGCTGTATGGGCCCTCCGCCGTCAGCGAACGGCACGGCGGATTGAGCGCAGCCTCTCTGGGAGGAGAACAGAAGGGGAGGGGAGGGGGGAGGACAGCCATCAGTGACACAGAGGCCAGAGCCGTTCCCCTGCACCCAGCCCATATGACCCGTACACCAACCTCCATGGCACAGGGCCCTGCAGCATTGGATGGTGCGGCTCACGCGGAGCTCCACAGACCTGCCCCACAGACAGGAGTGGGCTGCAATGAGGGGAACTGGGGCCGGGACAGAATGGCATCCAGGGTTTGCAGCAATGTAACAATGCCTTGAGCGGGCAAAACGGGCTGAGGGAAGCGATTGCCAGAGCAATGGGAGGCGAGAGATGGCTTATTACGCCATGGGGTAGGGGTGGCATGTCTACTGTCTACTGCCAGGGGCCCTTGGCGAATGGGGCAAGGGGCCCGTTGCATGCCCGTTGCTTCCTGTTCATCTGGGCTGGTGAATTAGTGATGAATGGCTTTTGATTTGCCTCTAGAAATAAATTCTTTAAGTACACAATCCTATGCTGGGATTTGTAGGCCTTTTTTCCTTCTTTTCCTAAACATGCATAGAATTGGTCCCTAAATTGCCCCAAATGCTCGTTTCTCTCCCCCATGGGTAGTGGGGGTGATGGAAGCTTTAATTACTTTTCTCTCTTTTTGCTGAATCCAACTCTTGCCACAAATTGGCAACCAACATGGGCACAGCACAGAAGAAAGGGGAGTGTCATAACACAGGGTGCCTCTACAAGAGCGATTTAAAGTTCTTTCAAGTTGCATTAAAAAAAAATTACCTCTACAAGAGCGGAGCGTAAATCGGGAGTTGAGGCGCTTTATCTGTCCGATTATGCACATTATCAAATGCACGTTGAATAGTGAGTTTTAATTCTCCGCGGCAGTTAAAGTGCATTATGACTAGGGATGTGCACTGGATCGGATCCGATCCACGATCTGAATCCGATCCAGAGGGAAATCGGATAAATTATCCGATTTCCGATCTGACAGCTGGATCGGCCGATCCAATCCGAACCGATCCGAAAAGGTTCTGATCCGTGTCGGATGGATCGGCGGATCGGCGGGCGCCTGCTGGCGCCCACCACCGCTTCCATTGGCGGGCGCCAGCGGGCGCCCGCCGATGAAAGTGGACAGCGGGGGAGGGCTTCCCTAGCAGGGCTGTCCGCGGCGTGCTTACCTTCCAGGGACGTCCACTCCTGTCCGGCGCCGGCTGCTACTGCCAGCGGGCTTCGCGGCCTGCTCCAGGGTGGCGCGCCGGGTGATGACATCACCTGGAGCGCCACTCTGGAGCAGGCCGCAAAGCCCGCTGGCAGTAGCAGCCGGTGCCGGACGGGAGCGGACATCCCTGGAAGGTAAGCAGGGGGCGCGCGGAAGGGAGGAGGGGGGCGCGCGGAGCGGCATGCTTACCTTTCAGGGATGTCCGCTCCCGTCCGGCGCCGGCTGCTACTGTCAGCGGGCTTCGCGGCCTGCTCCAGGGTGGCGCGCCGGGTGATGACATCACCCGGCGCGCCACTCTAGAGCAGGCTGCAAAGCCCGCTGGCAGTAGCAGCTGGCGCCGGATGGGAGCGGACATCCCTGTAAGGTAAGCAGTGGCAGGGGGGAGGGGGCTTAACCCCCCCGGGGCCATCCGCTTCTATCCGCTGGCGCCCGCGGGCGCCAGCGGATGGAAGCGGACAGCCCCGGGGGGGGTAGGGAGCATGGGGGAGGGGGCTTACCTGCCAGGGCCATCCACAGCGGATGGCCCCGGGGGGGAGGGAGTTAGGCCCCCCTCACCCACCCGCCGCCATTTTTTCCTCATAGACTTGCATTGCAATGCAAGTCTATGGGGGGAAAAATGGCGGCTGATCCAAAGATTTCCGATTTTTGGATCGGGATCAGACTTGATCCGGTCCGGGGGGCCTCCGATTTTGTCCGATCCAATCCGTGACAAAATTGGAGGTCCCGATCCGGGTCCCGATCCGATCCGGGGGGGTCAGTGCACACCCCTAATTATGACCATGTAAATAAGCGATTCTCCGCATTTCAGCCATTTTAAAGCGCATTTCATACTGCCGGTTATGCGCTTCACTGCCTGTCGTTTACAGGATTTAGGCGTAAAAACGATTGTGAGAAAATGCGCAACCTTTGGGGGCCTTTAGGCACCTTTAGAATCTCGAGGAACTACTATGGGCGGCATGACAAAGTGGCTCCCATGGAGCATGGAGCTAGTCACATAACGGCTCGTGTGCATGATCCTGGCTAAAAGCAAAAGACAAGTAATTCACTCAAGAAACTAAGTTCAAGCAGAGGTTAGGTCTGAACTCCAAAACCAAACCACACATGGGGAGGCGTGGCTTCAGCTATGGAGTGATCGGTAGACATTTTTGGACCTCCCGAAGCGGTGAAAACAAAAAAGAAAAATCCCTATCTTCTACTGGACGGACTGTAAGTTACAAAATAAATTTATAAATTGAAAGCAATGCAGCACAGGAATGTGTGGGGAATTTAATTGGAACAGCATATTAAAGCAGATAAGCTTCGGAAGAATCTGGGCTGGATGCCAGTAGCAATAAATAAAACCTTCTGAGGATATTTCTTCCTACCCAATTGTTTTAAAAGGGATGATATGGACTTTAAGAACTGAAATACAAATTAAGAAGTATACTGGGACGAAATTGCCCTCCGGAGTAGTTGGCTGGATGCCAGATGAATAGAGGTCACAGAGAAAAGAAAAATATTGGTATTTTAATGATATATTGGTTTTATGTATTTTTAATCAGTTTTGTGTGTGTTATGATGATGTTGTTCCCCGCCTCGATCCGGAGGAAGAGGCGGGTAATAAATAAATATATTATTATTATTATTATTATTATCTCCTCCAAAGTGGGCAAGAAAGACTAGAGCACATCCTTCTGATAAAAATTTAGCTTGGCTGACCAGAACGATGTCTGATAAAGCACAAGAGAGTAAACGGTCCCATCTCAAACCAGAAGTGGCAATCATAAAACTGGAATGAAGCCAGGAGCTGTTCCTAAGGGAGCCAAGCCACTGGAATCTCAACAAATGTCATCAGTGGAATTACTGGCAAACATAAAAGCCATGATGGACAACAGTTTGGGAAAGCAGGAGGAAAATATTATGAAAGAATTTAAAAAGGAGATTTTTAACTCTCAGAAGGAGATACTGACAGGCTTTCAAGCTGTTATGGCTAAACTGACATCTCTGGAACAACAAATGGAAGAGAATAAAGAAAAAAGTAAACAAGAAATCAAAATACATGAAATGGATTTATGTTTAATTGCTATGGAGGATAGAGACCGAAGAGTAAATATTCGAATCAGATCATTCCAGGAACAGCAGGAGGAAAATCCAAAGATTCTGAGAGATAAGATAATGGAATGGATCAAGGAGATGGACCCCCAAACGGATTGGGAAGATGCTGATATTGAAAGGACCCATAGAGTTGGATACAAGAGAAGGGGGATGCTTCCAAGGGACATAATTGTTAAATTTGCGAATTATTACAAAAAAGAAAAGCTAATGCAAGCAATTAGACATGCTGGCCAACTGATGTGCTGGCCAACACATGGCCATTAATGTTGGCCAAGCAATTAGACGTGCTGGCCAACATATGGAGACCTACAAAGAGAACAAAGGTTGGGAAGATGGAAAATAAATTAAGAATTGTAACTTTAAATGTTAAAGGGCTGGGAAATGTTATTAAAAGGAAGAGGATAGAAGTGATGTTAAATAAAGAAAAAGCAGATATAATATTTTTACAAGAAACTCATCAATCGAAAGAGGGAGTAAACGAGCTTAAAATGAGGGATATGGGTGTATATGAGAAGGCATATGGGACTTCTAAAGCGAGAGGAGTAGCGATAATAATTTCTAAAAAGTGTGGTCTCAATATAGTAAAAGTGAAGAGGGACGATATGGGAAGATTTCTGATAATACATTGTACTGTGGGGGAAGAGGAATATGTATTGATCAATGTTTATGCTCCAAATGAAAATCAGATGAAATTTTATGATAAAGTGTTTAAAGCTGTGGGAGATATGGGGAAAATGAATATTGTAATGACTGGTGACTTTAATATGGTGATGGATAAAGATAAGAATAAAGATAATATAGTGAGAACTTTAAAAGGTGGTGGTAAAACTGGATTAAGTAAAGTAATGGAGGAAAAAGAATTAGTAGATGTTTGGAGGCTAATAAAAGGGGAAGAAAGGAAATACACCTTTTATTCACCGAAATATAAGAGTTATTCTAGGATTGATTATATTTTTGTGTCAAAGAATCTGATTTCTAAGATTATAGATTGTGAAATAGGAGTTATTAAAGTCACAGATCATGCATTAATGAGTATGGATATTAAAATGAAGAAAGATTATAGAGAAGCGAAGAGGTGGAGAATGGATACAAAGATCTTAAATTATAAAAACATTGTTAAGAAAATGAAAAAAGAGATAGACAATATGGGAAATTAATGAAACAGAGCAAAACTCTCAAGGGATAGTTTGGGACATGATGAAAGCGGTAATAAGAGGGATATGTATTAGGGAATCATGTAATTTAAGAAGACAACAAGAAGCACAAAGTAAAAAGATTGAAAAGGAGGTTAGGAATTTAGAGGAACAACTAAGAATAACAAAAGATAAACGATTATACGCTCCACTTCAAGCTAAAAAGAAGGAACTCGAGGAAGTGGATTTAGAAAGAGTGCAAAAAGTTCTGTTATATTTGAAAAGGGAATTTTTTGAATATAGTAATAAAAATTCTAAAATGTTGGCCAGGTCCACGCAGTCGAAGAAGGCAAAGAATACGATAGGGACAATTAAAGACAAAACAGGGAAAAGCTGTAATCTAATGAAAGATAAATTAAATATATTTCAAGAATTTTATCAGAAATTATATGCATCAGAAGTGGGCCCATAGGTAAGGATAGTGGAGTATGTAGAGAGGAATTGGAAAATAAGATTACAAGAGAAAGATAGGGATTATATGGAAGGTTCAGTCAGGGAAAACGAAATAGAAGAAATTATTGATAAATTAAAAGGAGGGAAATCTCCGGGTTTAGATGTGTTGGGGCTGGAATATTATAAGACATTTAGAGAGCTATTGGTACCGAGATTGAAAGTATTATATAATAATATACTAGAGGGAGGGAAAACCCCACCATCATGGGATCATTCTCTGATCATACTAATCCCGAAACCAGATAAGGATTTAACGGACCCAGCTCCTTATAGACCTATATCTTTAATAAATCAAGACTCAAAATTTTTTACAGCAATTATGGCAACAAGAATGAGTACCTTCATAAATAAATATATAAAAAAGGATCAATGTGGATTTATTCCAGAGAGGCAAATGCCTAATCTAATTGGGAGATTATTGAATATAATAAATGTTATTTTAAAAAGGAACATAAAAGCAGGGTTGATAGCATTAGACATTTTCAAAGCCTTTGACTGTGTGGAATGGCCAGCATTAAAAACAATTATAAAAACATTTGGGTTTGGAGATAAATTTATAGGAGTGATCAATCAGTTATACGTAAATAATAAAGCAGTGGTAATGGTTAATGATGGGTTAACACAACAGAGTACCTTAGCCTGAGGTACTAGGCAAGGGTGTCCACTCTCCCCGATATTATTTGCAATAGTCATAGAAATTTTGGCAAACGTTATCAGGAAAGATGGGAGATTAAAAGGGATAGGAGGAAAAGAAAAGATAAAAATCAATATGTTTGCGGATGATACATTAATGACATTAGAAAATCCTCTGGAGGAGATAAAGCAACATCTGAGAGAATTTGGGGGAGATTACAGGATTACAAGTAAATTGGGGAAAGTCCGAAATGATGTTATTTAATTATAACAAAAAGGGAGGAGTGTAGTATAAAAGTAGGTTTTAAGATTAAAAATATAGTGCACTATTTAGGAGTTAATATTATGAAAGATTTAGAAAAGTTAGAAGAAATTAATTTTAATAGTTTGAAGAAACAGATAATGAAAAAACTAGAGGCTTATAGAAAGTTAAAACATTCATGGTTTGGTAGAATAGCGGTTGTTAAAATGAAGATATTACTGAAGATAATTTTTTTATTTAGAATGTTACCAATTAAAATAACAGAAGTAGAAATAAAGAGTTGGCAAAACATGATAAATAATTATTGTAATGGAGATAAAAAAGCAAGGATTAATAAAGGGAAATGGTATAAGATACAAAAGAAAGGAGGTTTGGGACTTCCAAATATAAAGATGTAGTATATAGCTAATCAATTAAGACATGTTATAAATAGTATAGTAGGAAAAGACGATTTAGAATGGTTAGAGACGCAGACAGGAGAAATGGAGTTAAAATTACAAAATATCTTCTTTAGCAAAATACAAAAGAAACAATTGAAGGAAATGGAAAATCCACTTCTGAAAAATATTGTAGAGATTTGGGAGAGGTTTAAAAAAAAATTAGCACCAGGAATCTCTCCTCTAACTCCAGTTGTATTACTGGAAAACTTCCCAGGGAATTTAAGAAGAGATATGGAAGGGGTACTGAGGGGACAAAAAATTATTAAAGTGAAAGATTGGTTGAAAAGAATGTCTAATACGGAGCAAATAGAAGAGATATTAAGAGGACAAAAGATCTCTTGGTTCAAATGTATACAATTGAAACAATGGACCCAGGACTGGAAAAAGAAAAATAAGGATTGTAGAGATAACACAAGATTTGAAGATTTAATAGAATCAAGAGAAAAGGAGGGGGAAAATAAAAGCAAAATAGGTATGATAAGTGAAATCTATAAAATACTGATAGAGGATGGTGACCAACAGGATTTGGAGGTGGTATTTAACACCAGTAAGATTATATCAGATAGATAAGAACATTTCAAAGAAATGTTGGAGGGGATGTCAGTAGGTTGGAACATACTTTCATATGTGGTGGACTTGTGAGCATGTACAAAAATTTTGGAAAAGTGTTTTTAAAGAAATAAGTGAAATAATGGGAAGCAATGTGGAAGCAAGTCCAAATTTGGCTTTACTCTCAATTTGGGATAAAGAAATTGGGAATCAAAATATGAGGGATTTGATTAATAACCTCCTGACACCCGCTAGATTAATGATAGTGAAGAATTGGAAAATACAAGGAAATTATAGAATAGAAGAATGGTATAAAGAAATATGGGATATTGCGATTAATGATAAATTAACATGCAATATAAAAGTAAAGAGGGGATTATCTAAGAAGAATGATTTTGAAAATATATGGGGGCCATTTTTTGATTTTGTATTAATAAAGGGGAAAGGTTGTACACCTTTAAAAGATTCTTTACAATTTTGGAAGAATGTATAATATAAAAGAATAAAAGAAGGTCTCAATGGGTTGGGGGAGCACTGGGGGTTTGTTAAGGTTTTGTTAGTATATTATTTTATGATTATGTTATATTATATGTTGAAAAAAATAAAAATTATTATAAAAAAAGGGGAAAAAAGAAAATGCGCATAATCTGACAACCAGGCGTCACACCGAATTCTTGTAGAGGGGACCACAGAGGTTTGTCTTATGGCATTAAAAACAGAAATAGCTATATTTATATTAAGAACAATAGGAGTTTATTGTTTGAAGGAATGAGCTGTGAACTGGGTGGTCTTATAGCATGAAATTGTGTGGGGCTTAAGGGTACACTGTGAGAGGCTATCATACATCACTGCAAGGCAGCAAATGGTCCAGTAAACTGAACTTAAAGTTACCTGCAATGTAACCCTGTGCAATTTTAAATGGAAGTGGAGTTTAATTGGGACTTCTAGTGCAGACCAAGAATCTATCTAGTCCAGCATTCAGACTGAACCGCTACCAAGCACTCACAAGTATGACATGAAAATACATCCCCCCCAACCCCCGTTGTTTTTGTGACCTGCATCTGGTAATCAGAATTACAATGCCTCTGAACATGGAGGTTCCACTTGACAATTAGTGTTAGATCTACCTCCCATGAATTTGGGTAATCTTTTTTTTTTAAAGTCACCTAAGATAGTGGTTATCACCACACCTTGAAGCATTTCGGGATGGACAGATCAGTTCATTTCTAGCCCATATCAGTTTTGCATGTGTTCATTCACATGCCCATTCCATCCCATTTCTCATCAAATGCACATGATTTTAATGCCGTGGAAGTTGGTGACTCCTATTTCGGTGGGGCTGTGAATCCATTCTGGGTTTCAGTCAGAACTCTAAAAGAACCGAATGTGATCCCCAAAATAGGTTCTGAACCTTGGATAGCTCCTTTGGAGTTCTGGATGGTTCTGGCTAACATTGGGTACCTCTAGATGGACACTTTCCGTCGATATGGCTTCGCACTGGCGGCAGTTGTTTTATATGACGCTGCCGTCAGTGCGAAGCCATCTAGGGGCAAAGGCCCTTTGCTCCAATCTAAAAAAGTCGGCCACCTGTTCCCCAGATTATTTTATTTATTTATTATTTTTCTGTACTGCCCAAGAACCGAGCCTCTCTGATCAGTCCATTATTTCCCTGCACCTCTAGAGACCAGCGCCCTAGGCCAGATCTACACTTCATGTCATATTGATATGATCCCATCATCGGCAAGCACTTTACCCTCAGCAAACCTTTGCCTTTAAGGCCCCCAGTGGCATGGGGGCAGACACGCAATTTCCCAAGGCTCTGGAAATTGCACATTTGCCCTTCTACATGAATGGCTTAAACCTTTACACTTGCATCATTTGGACCTTTAAGGGCCCCATTGGCCAGCAGACAGCAGCAGACGGCCCCGGGAGGTAAGTACTGTGGGGGGAGCCTTACCTGCCGGGGCAGTCCCACGGGTGCCAGTGGATGGCAGCGGACGGCCCCGGGAGGTAAACATGGGGGGTGGGGGACAGGGAGGGGGTAGTTAGGCCCCCACTCACATCCCGCTGCCATTTTTCCCCATAGACTTGCATGCAAGTTTATGAGGAAAAATGGCGGCCGATCCGAAAATCGGATATCTGATTTTTGGAACAGGATCAGGTCCGATCCAATCCAGGGGACCACCGATTTTGTTCCGATGTGATATGGAACAAAATTGGAGGTCTCGATCCAGGTCCTGATCCGATCCGGGGATCCGTGCACATCCCTACTTTGTAGCACACACAATGACATGTGTTGTGGTATTTTGGATAATATGGAACAAATAACGCCAGAAGAGCTGTACTATAAGGAATGCATAATGTGCCCCAACAGTTATCAGTGCACTTCAGTGCCAATAAAAAGCACTACTGTAGGTCAGCCCTAGACAAGTTGTAATTCTAAATTCAACCATCACTAGATCATTTGAAGAAACTGTTAGGAAAATAGTACTAAAATTTCAGGCAGTACTAAAATTATCCGTGTCTTTCACTCCATAGTCCTTTAGAGAGAACCTCAGCTATAATACCTCCTAGTTCCCCTGCTCTACATGTGCCAAAGTCCCAGCAGTGATTCTAGTTTAGTGGCATTCCCTCTTTGACTAACTAGCACCATTGAGGATATTTCCCACCAGACTTGGAAAGTCTATAAAGAAAAATTTCCAAATAGGATCTAATTTGATGCTTCAGCTCACTATGAGTCTTCCCTGTCACACCACCCTCAGACTACAGGCCAATACATCCATGCAGAACAGCATCCTCCAAAACCACCCAAGGTAACTACAAGACGGAATAGAAATTAGTATTTTGTCATTGACTAGTGTGAAAGATGAGATCCATCATCTATCCCAGGTGTGGGCAATTAGATGTTGTTGGATTGCAACACCCATCATTCCTCTCCATTAGTTTTGCTGGTTAGGGCTGATGGGAGATGCAGTCCAACAACTTCAGGAGGGCCACTAATGGGCCAGCCCTGGTTTCTCCAGACAGGTGTTATATTTTTGATTTTAGAACTAGAAAGCAGCATTCAAAGCAGGTTTAGGAGCATAGGAAACCTTGGATCCAATATACACTGTATTTCTCCCTTGATTCAAGAAAAAAAATATGAATTTTTTTGGTTTTGTTGGTTTGTTTACTGATTAGGGCTGGCTTTACTGGCTGAAACTGAGAGTCTAACTTTCTGCCTTGGATGTTTGGACAGGTGGAGGTTTTTGTGGGTGAAGTAGAGAAAAGACACTAGGAAGACAGGACTTCAGTATTCTTCCAAAATCCTGAGACATCTATCTTATCCTGTCCTCACCCCAACATGTGCAGGACCATGCACATGAGCTTCCCCCAAACTTTTTATTTTAGTGATAGCTCCTCTGAGATAGATTATGCTGAGAAACAGCGGCACTCACCCTTACCCAGTGAACTTTATGGCAGAGTGTAGGGTGACCATATTTTGGAAACCAAAAAGGAGGACAACATGGCCGCCCCAAGGGGGCGTGCCCACCAACATGTCCAGCCCCCAAGGGGGCGTACCCACCCAAACTTGCCTTGGTCACATGTCTGATTTTACAGCATACAATTAAAACAAACCTGTTCTACATAATATCTTAACGTTAAAATCACTGAGATAAAGAACAAGTGAGATATTCAACGTATCTGAAATTAACTTCACTCACTCCTACTTTTGTAGCTTTTCCTGTACTTTGTTGCTATACTCTGTGTGATACATACTCCCCTCAGATATCTTTTCTGACTGCAAATGCTTCACTGGATGATACCATAAACTAATCTTTCCTAACATTTAACACTCTTTCCCCATCACCTTTCTCATTCCCATACTCACAGATCCATCATTTTGCTACCACTGAACAGGTACATAAAAATCTAGTACAACAAACTAGCAACCTAGCATTCAGAAAGAGTATAAAATACAATTACCCTGCAAGCATTAGCTATGGAACAAAAATACTTCTGGTTTATCAATGAGAAATTCTCACAATGCCTGCCAAGGATCCTTTCCTCCTTTTATCCAAAAATCTCTTGAATATTTGGATTCAAGAAATATTTGGAAATTCTGTTTTCAGTGTGTAGAGAACACAAATCCCAATCAGAGCGCTCTGCCCAAAGAAAACTTCCCAAAGAAACCTCAGAATAAAGCTTCAATAAAGCTTATTCCCAGATAAATGAATATAGGATGCAGCCTTAAATGAAGGTGCTTACAGGGCCATTACTATTTTATTGTAGTTCGTGATAAATCTTCACTGTGATAGAATTTAAGCAAGTTGAACAGTGCAACGTTATACATGTCTACTCAGAAGTAAGTCCCACTGACAGCAAAGGGCCTGCAATCCTAAAGTGTTAACATAAACGTAATTACAAACACAAAACAGGACAGAATTAGGAAGGGGAAGTTTCTGCAGTTGTGGAGCAAGTTGTCTGTCACACACAAGATGAACATAGTTTGCATAATTTGTGAGTCTTCAAGATGCCACAAGACACTTTGGTGGCTTTCAAGCACAAAAGAACAAGAGGTGCCTCTGCTTCTTCACATCCATTCACCTTTCTCTAGCAAGTGCAAGCCCCTCCTGCTGTCAAGGAGAACTATGCACCCACCAGAACCTGGCCTCGTGGCTCATGCAACCAGCAGGTGCACTCCAGAAAGATGCTTTCAGAGCCTAGGAAATCCAGACATATAAGCCCAAACAAGCCACCCTATGCACTCACATATTACCTTGCCCCTTAGTCCAGACATTGCTGCTCACATCCCTGTTTGGCTGCAAAACCACTTCTGTCCCATCCCAGATAAGGGACCTGGGCCAGCTTGAAAGAAGCAACAGGTGAGGAAGGCCTCTGGCACTCCTGTGAACATGGCAGCAGCCAGTGTACCTGCTCAACCCTTGCCAGGAGCCTCACAGTCTTCAATGGCAAAATGCAGTGCTTGGCTGCTGGGCGCCTCTCACCAGCTAACAATAGTGTTGTGACGCAATTTTGGATGCTGGATGTAATGGTCGTACAGCCCCCTTTATAACTTAAAATGAATCATTTCAATTCCACATTGCACAGCTGCTACATTTGTGATGCTAGAGCAGTAAAAATAACTTCTGGTTTATCAGTGAGAAACTAATCTAAAATGTATCATTACACCTCTGGTTCATTAGCCATGTAAACAAGACCATGGTCAGTAGCAATACAAAGAAAAGCCAGAACAGATGCCCATTATCACAATGCTAGACAAGGACTTTTCCCTCTTTTTACCAAATACCTCCTGAATTTACACTGCCTCAGTGTGCAGAGAACACAAATCCCATTCAGGGATCCAAAGAAAACTGCCCAAAGAAACCTCAAGAAACAAGTCCCATTGATTTCAATAAAGCTAGGGTGACCATATGAAAAGGAGGACAGGGCTCCTGTAACTTTAACAGTTGCGTAGAGAAGGGAATTTCAGCTGGTGTCCTTTGTATGCATGCAGCACCTGGTGAAATTCCCTCTTCATCACTGTAGTTAAAGCTGCAGGAGCTATACTAGAGTGACCAGGTACAAAAGCGGGCAGGGCTCCTGCAGCTTTAACTACAGTGATGAAGAGGGAATTTCACCAGGTGCTGCATGCATACAAATGACACCAGCTGAAATTCCCTTCTCTACACAACTGTTAAAGATACAAGAGCCCTGTCTTCCTTTTCATATGGTCACCCTAATTTAAATGGAATTTGCTTCCTTCCATGCACTTAAGCATGCTTAAGGAACGTTAGCAAGTGTTCCTTAAGCATGCTTAAGTGCATGGAAAGAAGCAAATTCCATTTAAATTAGGGTGACCATATGAAAAGGAGGACAGGGCTCCTGTAACTTTAACAGTTGTGTAGAGAAGGGAATTTCAGCTGGTGTCATTTGTATGCATGCAGCACCTGGTGAAATTCCCTCTTCATCACAACAGTTAAAGCTGCAGGAGCCCTGCCCTCTTTTGCATTTGATCATTCTAGCTGTACTAGCTAGCTATCCTGCAGCTTTAACTACAGTGATGAAGAGGGAATTTCACCAGGTGCTGCATGCATACAAAGGACACCAGCTGAAATTCCCTTCTCTACGCAACTGTTAAAGATACAAGAGCCCTGTCTTCCTTTTCATATGGTCACCCTAATTTAAATGGAATTTGCTTCTTTCCATGCACTTAAGCATGCTTAAGGAACACTTGCTAACGTTCCTTAAGCATGCTTAAGTGCATGGAAGGAAGCAAATTCCATTTAAATTAGGGTGACCATATGAAAAGGAAGACAGGGCTCCTGTAACTTATAACAGTTGCATAGAAAAGGAATTTCAGCAGGTGTCCTTTGTATACATGCAGCACCTGGTGAAATTCCCTCTTCACTACAACAGTTAAAGCTGCAGGAGCCCTGCCCGCTTTTGTACCTGGTCACTCTAGTATAGCTCCTGCAGCTTTAACTACAGTGATGAAGAGGGAATTTCACCAGGTGCTGCATGCATACAAAGGACACCTGCTAAAATTCCTTTTCTACGCAACTGTTAAAAGTTACAGGAGCCCTGTCTTCCTTTTCATATGGTCACCCTAATTTAAATGGAATTTGCTTCTTTCCATGCACTTAAGCATGCTTAAGGAACACTTGCTAACGTTCCTTAGGCATGCTTAAGTGCATGGAAGGAAGCAAATTCCATTTAAATTAGGGTGACCATATGAAAAGGAAGACAGGGCTCTTGTATCTTTAACAGTTGCGTAGAGAAGGGAATTTCAGCTGGTGTCCTTTGTATGCATGCAGCACCTGGTGAAATTCCCTCTTCATCACTGTAGTTAAAGCTGCAGGAGCTATACTAGAGTGACCAGGTACAAAAGCGGGCAGGGCTCCTGCAGCTTTAACTACAGTGATGAAGAGGGAATTTCACCAGGTGCTGCATGCATACAAAGGACACCAGCTGAAATTCCCTTCTCTACACAACTGTTAAAAGTTACAGGAGCCCTGTCCTCCTTGGTCACCCTATTGAAGCCCCAGCAGGTAAGTGCCCCGCGCCCCCGCGCCGCCCCCCCCCGCCGTGCGCCCCAGCGCTGCCCCCCCGCCCCGCGCCCCCGCACGGCACCCCCACCCGCCCCCCACACACCCGCCGTGCGCACCCGCGCCGCCCCCCCCACCGCACGCACCCGCGCGGCCCCCCCACCCGCCGCGAGCACCCCCGCCGCACGCACTCGCGCGGCCCCCCCACCCGCCACGAGCACCCCCACCGCACGCACCCGCGCTGCCCCCCCACCCGCCGCGAGCACCCGCACCGCCCCCCCACCGCGAGCACCCGCGCCGCCCCCCCGCCGCGAGCACCCGCACCGCCCCCCTGCCGCGAGCACCCGCGCGGCCCCCCCCCGCCGCGAGCACCTGCGCCGCCCCCCCGCCGCGAGCACCCGCGCCGCCCCCCCCGCCGCGAGCACCCGCACCGCCCCCCCGCCGTGAGCACCCGCCCCGCCGCCCCCCACCCACCGCGAGCACCCGCGCCGCCCCCCCACCCCCCACGCACTCCTTGCCTGCTGCTGCTGGGGCGTCCGTTTCCCTCCGTGCTTGGAATCTACTGAGAAACAGGCTTCTTGGCCTGTCTCTCAGCAGTGCGCCGAGTGATGACGTCATCACCCGGCGCGCTACTGAGGGATAGGCCGCGAAGCCTGTTTCTCAGTAGATTCCGAGCACCCAGCAGGTAAGTGCCCCCCCCGCCGTGCGCCCCCGCGCCGCCCCCCCCGCCCCGCGCCCTTGCACGGCCCCCCCACCCGCCCCGCGCCCCCGTGCCTCCCCCACACCCGCCGTGCGCACCCGCGCCGCCCCCCCGCCGCGAGCACCCGCGCCGCCCCCCCCGCCGCGAGCACCCGCGCGGCCCCCCACCCGCCACGAGCACCCGCGCGGCCCCCCACCCGCCGCGAGCACCCGCGCCGCCCCCCCCGCCGCGAGCACCCGCACCGCCCCCCCGCCGTGAGCACCCGCCCCGCCGCCCCCCACCCACCGCGAGCACCCGCGCCGCCCCCCCACCCCCCACGCGCTCCTTGCCTGCTGCTGCTGGGGCGTCCGTTTCCCTCCGTGCTTGGAATCTACTGAGAAACAGGCTTCTTGGCCTGTCTCTCAGCAGTGCGCCGAGTGATGACGTCATCACCCGGCGCGCTACTGAGGGATAGGCCGCGAAGCCTGTTTCTCAGTAGATTCCGAGCGCCGGAGGGAAACGGACGCCCCAGCCGGTAGGTGCCTCGCGCCGCCAGCCTCCCGCCACCGCCGCGTGACCCCCTGCTGCCCCGGTTTGCCCCCGCCGCCCCGCGGTTGGCCCAGCTCGCCCCAGGGCCATCTGGTCACCGTTTTGGGGGGCTAAATTTCCGGATTTGGCCCCCCAAAACGGTTTTTCCGCCCGGATGCGGATTTGCACCCCATTTCCCGGATATGTCCGGACAAATCCGGGCGTCTGGTCACCCTAGCAGAGTGGGGATTTGAAATTGGGTCTGTTTAGTCCAAGACCAACATAAGGACATAAGAAGAGCCATGCTGGGTCAGACCAAAGAGTTACTTAATCCAACATGCTGGACCCACAGTGGCCAACTAGATGCCTACGGAAAGCCCACAACCAGGACAATAGTACCCTCTAGGGATGTGTATCGTAATGTTAAAATGTCTGATAACGATACAATAAGGTCGTTATCGGACATCCGATTAACAATAATGATACGATAGAAAAACGTTCGATAAATATCCGATCCGAAAATTTTCAGCCCGATTATATCGGATTATCGGATGACCATATAAATAAACCTATAACTTCTATATTTTAAAAGTTAGAGGCTTGAAACTTAGTCACAGTGCTTATGGCGTATGCCTAAGTATGTGTATGAAATTTGAGATTGATCCCTCCAATCCTCAATTTTATATGAATTTATTAAAGATCGTTTAAGTTCTGACAGGTCAGAATGATAGTTTGCCACGTGCGTTCATTCAGACCTGCCAAAAAGTTGCAAGATCTTTAAAAAATGCAAAGAAAATCGAGGGTTGGACGGATCGATCTCAAATTTCATACACATACGTAGGTAAACGACACAAGCATTGTGACCAAGTTTCAAGCCTGTAACTTTGAACATACACAATGGGGTTGCAAATTAAATATCGGATTTCCGATAATTATCGTGAAGTTGATACGATTAATCTATGATATTATCGGAGACAATAATATTTGGTCCGAAATTCTGAGAACGATAAAATACAATATTTTGGGGCGTGCACATCCCTAGTACCCTCCTGCTCATGTTGTTCTGCGACTGATATTAAAAGACAAACTGCATCTAATACTGGAATTAATATAAATAAATCATCAGTAGCAGCAACTGATACTGTTTCCCTCCATGGATTTGTTTAAACCCTATTTGAACCGTCCAAGTTGGCAGCCATTATGACACCTTGTGGTAATGAATTCCATAGTTAAGATATGCGCTATGTGAAGAAGTACTTCCTTTTATCTGTATGAAATCTCTCACTGTTCAGCCACACTGGGTGACCTTGAATTCTAGTATTATGAGCGAGGGAGGATGCGTTATTATTTCATACACCTCTAACACCTCTCATTCCCTCGCCTTTTTTCTACGCCAATAATCCACAACAGCTATGACTGTTATCCATGTTGTCATAAAATTATTATTGCTGCTGCTTTTGAATTTTTTTAAGTTATTTTTTGTTTTAAGTGATATTTGTTCAGTTATTGATTTTATTACTGGTTTTGTTGTGTTGGATCGAGTACCTGCCTTCCATGTGCAGAACCCTTCCTCTTGCTGAAAATCCCTTCCTCCTCTCGTGGAGGATCCTCCGCCTGGTTTAGGATCCTCCGCCTGGTTTAGGGGATCCCACCTCACACACATACACCCCTGTTCTCTCCATTCAGCAGGGTCATCTGACTCTGTGGTTGGGTTCAAACAGCATGGTAATGCGCCATGAGTTATTGTGTTTTCTGACCACATAGCGTTTTCCACAGGGTGGGTTAAAGTGTTGACATTTATTTTGCAGGGTGGCTTGTTAGCCATACAATGTGGTTTTGTTTTCTCTAACAAGCCACCTTGAGAATCTATGGTTTGTTATTGGGTTGTTCAACATGGTTAACAAGCCACACTGCAGAAAATGTGCTGTGGTCAGACAACACAATAACCTGTCCTGTAGAAAAAGGGCCACACTTAGAAAACAAGATAACCCATGGTTCAACAACAAACCACACTGGGTTAGCGTATTGGGTGATTTAAGCCTGTGTGTAGTATTGCTAGGGTCTGCTGTGGGAAAGAGAGAGTGGGGAAGTCCACTCCTGCCAGTCTAGTTGATCCAACAAAAATCTGTATCAACCCATTGAGTCTGTTTTATTATCTATGTTACCCAGAGGTCTTCGGCTATAGAGGAACTCAAAGTTTGAAGGAATAAAGAAAGGAAGGAGGGAAGGAAGGAAGGAAGGAAGGAAGGAAGAGATTGACATGGAAATATTTTCTCATTGCAGCTTTTCTTTTTTCCTTCCTTGCTGCTGCACTAATTCCAAGGATGGTGCCTGGGTCATATGACCAGTCTCTGGTGGAAGAAGGATATCCCTGATGCTCAACAACCACTCCTGTGAGCTTGCTGACCTGAGGGTGTAATGTCCAGAGGACTCCCTGGTTCTTGCCTTTCAACTTCACCTTAGACCCACAGAACAGCACGATGAAGCTTGGCCATGCTGACTGATGGCACTTCCTGACAAACAGCATGGCTAATTGACTAGAAGAGTGAATGTAAGCACTCCGTGCTGTAAGATTTTGTTGCCGATCCAATTTATTGCTTTATTTCGTGACTTTTTCAGACCTTTTTTTTTTTAAGGCATTTTGGCTGGGTCACAAGAAAAGAGCAAAAAAAAAATGATAACAACAGAAATGCCTGGAAACAGTGGGAATTTAAAAGGCTTAACTTTGGGTTGGTTGACTGCAAAATATTGTCAGGAGTGGAAGAGATCTTTGCTCCAAAAGATGTCGTTTTCCACGGAATAATGTGAATATGACTGGCACTCATAACCCCTTTCGTCTGCATTGCCACGTTTTGTGCATTCACTATGTACATTGCCTTTTTAGCATCTTTTGTCGTGTCCTTATTTTCTCACACTCCTCTTTCCACCTTCCTATACATCTTCAAATAGGATGGAGACAGAAAACAGGACCGTTGTCTCAGAATTCATCCTCCTTGGCATCTCGAGCCGGCGGGATTGGAGCATTCTGCTCTTCACCATCTTCTTAATCATGTACATCATCACAGTGATGGGAAACCTCACCATTGTCCTGGCCTTAAGGCTGGATGGCCGTCTCCTTCATACTCCCATGTACTTCTTCCTCAGTAACCTCTCGATGGTGGACATCTGCTTAACGACAGCGACCGTTCCCAAAATGTTGGCTGATACGTTCTCTGGAATGGGGAAGATCTCCTATACTGGGTGCTTGGCACAGATGTATTTTTATCTTTCCTTTGGCATCACTGACAATTTCCTCTTGGCATCCATGGCATTGGACCGTTATGTGGCCATCTGCCGGCCTCTACATTATGCCACAGTGATGAGGAACCGGATTTGTCTGCTGCTAGTGGCTGCCTCCTGGTTGATCTCCCACCTCCACTCTCTCCTGCATACCCTCCTAATGTCTCGCCTCTCTTTCTGTGACTCCAATCAGATACCCCACTTCTTCTGTGATGTCTTCCCACTACTCAAAATCTCTTGCTCCAACACAGCCCTGAACACTCTGTTAGTGCATACAGAAGGAGCCCTGATTGTCAATGGAGCTCTAGTATTCATTGTCCTCTCCTATGCACGCATCCTGATGGCTGTGCTGAGCATTCCATCTGCTGAGGGAAAACGGAAGGCTTTCTCCACCTGTGGGTCCCACCTGACCGTGGTCGCCTTATTCTACGGCACCATCATCTGGGTCTACTTCCAGCCCTCGTCCAGCTTCTCACCTGAGAAGGACACACTGGCTGCCATCATGTACATGATGGTCACACCCATGCTCAACCCCTTCATCTACACGCTGAGGAATGACAAGATGAAGGAGGCTCTGAGGAAGCTTTTCAGAAGCAAAGAAAACTCACAAGAGATGTAGCTGTAAAATCTGTGAATCGCCAGAATGAATGGTTATGTTCTCTAGCAATTGTGAGGATTTTGTTTGGTTCTTTTTTATTATTTAATAAAAAGTTACCAAAATTTGCAAAATTTCCAATAAATATGATGGAAAGAACCTGAGATTAAATTATTTGAATGTGGGAGAAAGTGAAACTAACAGATTCATCTATCCAGGCAGAGGGTTTTGAGTACTTAGCTCAAAAAGTCTGGGTTTGCATCCGTGTATATGCAACCAGGGCAGGATCTACACTACTGGTTTAAAACAGTTTATAACAGTAGTGACAACTGTTGGGGCCCAGGACATGTTCCATATACAGTTTTCAAACCATTTTCAAGGTGTCATATCCTGCTTGGTGTAGATCTAACCCAGGCTTTTGTTGCAGGATTAAGATTGCCACTTTTCCAATAGATGCCTCATCTTTAACAACTACATATCAGCTGGGCACAACATGTTCCTCTCCATGCTGGGAATTGCTGTACTTGTATTTGGCCAGGGCAGATGCAGGAGAATTTTGCTTGATTCGCTTTTGATAAGAATGTACCAAAACTTTCCAATTTTTTCATAAACAGGACGGAAAGAATTGAGTCGATTTTTTTTAAAAGTTGTGAATAAAGGAGAAACCAGAACTGACAGATTTGCTTATCTCTAATGATTTCTGCCACTTCATCATTTCAGTGTATGATCCTGCATTTGAGACATCCTAAAGATCAAAGTATTGTACAGTGGAAATGTTGGTGACCTCAGTCATCGAGAAGGGGAAGATAGATAGATACAGCTTTTCATAGTTGTAAGTCTGTCCTTCTTATTTATTTATTTATTTTATTCCATTTATATACCGCCCCACAGCTGAAGCTCTCTGGGCAGTTTACAAAAATTAAAAACATTATACAATGAAAATACCGATATACAAAATTGAAAAGCATTAAACATAAAAACTAGGGCTGTGCACTGGATCGGACCCGATCCACGATCCGAGTCCGGTCCAGTGGGAAATCGGATAAATTATCCGATTTCCGATCCCGCAGCTGGATCGGCCGATCCAATCCGAACCGGTCCGAAAAGGCTCCGAAACGGGTCGGCGGGTCGGCGGATCGGCGGGCGCCCACTGGCGCCCACCGCCGCTTCCATTGGCGGGCGCCAGCGGGCGCCCGCCGATGAAAGTGGACAGCGGGGGGGGGAGGAGGGGGGCGCTTACCTTCTCGGCCCGTCCGCTCCCGTCCGGCACTAGCAGCTACTACCAGCGGGCTCCGCGGCCTGCTCTAGGGTGGCGCGCTGGGTGATGTCATCACCCGGCGCGCTACTCTAGAGCAGGCCGCGGAGCCTGCTGGTAGTAGTAGGCGCCGGCGCCGGACGGGAGCGGACGGGCCGAGAAGGTAAGGAGGGGGTGCGTGGAGGGGAGGAGGGGGCGCGCGGAGGGGGGAGGGGGGCCCTTACCTTCCCGGCGGCTCCTGTCCGGCGCCGGCGCCTACTACTCCCAGCAGGCTCCGTGGCCTGCTCTAGGGTGGCGCGCCGGGTGATGTCATCACCCGGCGCGCTACTCTAGAGCAGGCCGCGGAGCCTGCTGGTAGTAGTAGGCGCCGGAGCCGGACGGGAGCCGCCAGGCCGGGAAGGTAAGGAGGGGGTGCGTGGAGGGGAGGAGGGGGCGCGCGGAGGGGGGAGGGGGGCCCTTACCTTCCCGGCCCGGCGGCTCCCGTCCGGCGCCGGCGCCTACTACTACCAGCAGGCTCCGCGGCCTGCTCCAGGGTGGCGCACCGGGTGATGTCATCACCCGGCGCGCTACTCGAGAGTAGGCCGCGGAGCCCGCTGGTAGTAGCCGCCGGCGCCGGATGGGAGCGGACGGGCCGAGAAGGTAAGCAGTGGCGGGGAAGGGGGCTTACCCCCCCCCCCGGAGCCGTCCGCTTCTATCCGCTGGCGCCCGCGGGCGCCAGCGGATGGAAGCGGGCGGCCCCAGGGGGGGTAGGGAGCGCGGGGGAGGGGGCTTACCTGCCGGGGCCGTCCACAGCGGACGGCCCCGGGGGGGGGAGGGAGTTAGGCCCCCCCTCACCCACCCGCCGCCATTTTTTCCTCATAGACTTGCATTGCAATGCAAGTCTATGGGGAAAAAAATGGCGGCCGATCCAAAAATTTACGATTTTTGGGTCGGGATCGGACTCGATCCGGTCCGGGGGGCCTCCGATTTTGTCCGAACCAGTCCGGGACAAAATTGGAGGTCCCGATCCGGGTCCCGATCCGATCCGGGGGGTCCGTGCACACCCCTAATAAAAACAAGTTAAAATTACAATATCCTTCTGGGTCAAAGCACAACAACAACACAACAACACAAAAACCCTCATCATATGCTGTAAAATGCCTGGGAGAAGAGGAATGTCTTGACCTGGCGCCAAAAAAATAACAATGTTGGTGCCAGGCGAGCCTCATCGGGGAGATCATTCCATAATTGGGGGGCCACCACTGAAAAGGCCCTTTCCCTTGTTGCCACCCTCTGTGCCTCCCTTGGAGTAGGCAACCGGAGGAGGACCTTCGATGCGGATCGTAGTGCACGGATAGGTTCGTGTCGGGAGAGGCATTCCATCAGGTATTGTGGTCCCAAGCTGTGTAAGGCTTTATAGTTTAAAACCAGCACCTTGAATCAGGCTCGGAAACTTATAGGCAGCCATTACAAACGGGCCAGAGTAGGTCTTATATGCTCGAACCTTCTGGTTCCTGTTATCATTCTGGCCGCTGCATTTTGCACAAGCTGCAGCTCCTGAACAGTCTTCAAAGGCAGCCCCACGTAGAGTGCATTGCAGTAATCCAATTTAGAGATTACCAGAGCATAAACAACTGAAGCCAGGTTATCCCTGTCCAGATAGGAGCATAGCTGGGCCACCAACCGAAGTTGGTAGAAGGCACTCTGTGCCACTGAGGCCACCTGAGCCTCAAGTGACAGAGATGGTTCTAGGAGAACCCACTCCTTCAGGGGGAGTGCAACCCCATACAGAACAGGTTGAACAGGTATTTTAATTTTAGATTGGTTTAGATCATTGTTTTTATTTTAATCTTCTTTTCATTCTTATGTTTTATAAAATGCCTAGAGAAATTAATTTTCAGAGGTGATTAATTGATGTTGTAAATAAAATAAAATAAAATGAGTGCCAACTTTTGACTCTGCCATACTTGGGGGTGTCACCTTTTATGGTAACTCATCCAGCCATTCAGTGTATCAGCATGGCATGTTCATTATAATATAATTGTGAGAATGGTGTACGGAGATCTACCTGTCACATCATCCACATACTGAGGTCTCATATGAAGAGGAGAAACAGATTTGACTCAGTCTGCTTTAGTACAGCGGAGGCATTGCTTTTCTGCAATTAGCAGTAGGAAATAGAATTAAAACAGAGTACACCACTTAATATACCATTGCATTATCCAGCAATGCTCTTCCGCATAGTAAAGATGTTTCCCTAATGTCTGCTTACAAGTACCTTCTATGCGGCAAAGGGCCTTTCTAATGCTAATTGAAAGCCTTCTTTCAATTAGGTTGGACTATTTTATTGCTTCCTGTTCATCTGGGCAGGTGAATTAGTAATGAATGGCCTTTGATTTGCCTCTAGAAATAAACTCTTTAAGTGCACAATCCTATGCTGGGATTTGTAGGCTTTCCCTAAACATGCATAGAATTGTTCCCTAAATTGCCCCCAAATGCTCGTTTCTCTCCCCAATGGGTGGTGGGCGTGGTGGAAGCTTTAATTACTTTTCTCCCTTTTTTCTGAATCCAACTCTTGCCACAAATTGGCAACCAACATGAGCACAGAAGAAAGGGGAGTGTCATAACACAGAGGCTTATCATATGGCGTTAAAAACAGAAATAGCTATATTTATATGAAGAACAATAGGAACTTTTTGTATGAAGGAATGAGCTGTGAACTGGGTGGTCTTATAGCATGAAATTGTGTGGGGCTTAAGGGTATACTGTGAGGGACTATCATACATCACTGCAAGGCAGCAAATGGTCCAGTAAACTGAACTTAAAGTTACCTGCAGTGTATCCCTGTGCAATTTTAAATGGAAGTGGAGTTTAATTGGGAATTACTTTCAAATAAATACACATATGATTGCACCTCCATTTATTAAAGCTCTAACAGAATTGAAACCACCAAGCAGGCCCATTACCACGGGTCGGCATGGGTGGGCAACTGTCCAGGGTCAAAACAGCTCAGCCCTGACCAGCCCTGACCCCGCCACAGCAGTAGCTAACCCTGGACTGTGGTGGTGGTGGCAGCTCTGCTTACTCCTAGTTTAGCCCTCTTCCTCGCCCAGCCAAGTCCCACAGGCAAAAGGAAGCATTGCATCAGCCAGCGGGACAAGCCTGCAGGCCTGCCCCACTCCATTTCAAAATAAACCTTTTTTTTTTTAACCTTATGTTTGAGTAGAAGCAACCTGGACCAATCAAATGCTGCCTTTGGAGGGGGTGGCCAATGAGGACGCAGGAGTGATGATGGGTGGCCTCAATGGGCAGGCGCGGGGCCTCTGCTTTCACAATAAGGGGTGGGCAGGGCGCCTTGTCGGTGGACAAGGGCTTGGGTGGGCAGCCTTGGTGGTGGGCAGCCAGAGAGGGGGCTGGCAGCACTATGACAAGGGCCAATTGGAACCTGGCACCAACTCTACCACCAATCACCTCACTGCTTTTGCCCTTTATAGGCCAAATGGCAAGGAGCAGGTTTACTGCTCGCTAAAGGCTATATAGTACATAGGACACCCAATTGCATGTAGCTTTCTCCTGACGTTTTTGGTTGGTTTGTTTTATAAAACGGAACGGGGGGGGGGCGGCAATCTGCAGCAGCAGACTGATAATAATGGGGTTTCTTAACCCTTTTGCATCTGCGTGGATTAGCTGAAGAGAAGGAAGTCTTGAAGTGTGTGTGTGTTTGTGTGTCTGCGTGTGTAAATGAGCTGCATTTATGTGTTAATAGTTTGACTGGGCGTGTTTGAATGGGTGAATGGTGTGTGGCTGGGTGATTGGTGTGTGTGTGAATATGAGGGAGGGGTTTGCCCTCCCATGTGGGAGGGGGTTGAGATAATATTTAAATTATTAACTTGCCAGCTCCAGGACCAGAGCCAGTTGTGAGGAGATGTGTCGGCAGGAGCACATGATGGGATGGAGAAAGGCAAAGAAAGTTGGTTCATAAAGAAGGGGGTGCGGAGAGAGAGGGGGGGAAAGAGAGGTATGTAAAAATTAAGACAATGTTCCAGAATACAAAGAGAAATTAAAACAATGGGTTGAAATGAAGTGGTAAAAATGCATGTTCATGGTTGCAGTCATTTTGAGTTCATAAAAGTGACTGCATTCATCAGAACCAGACTTAGTGTGTACCCCAGACTTAGGCTTCTGGGCTTTTTCTTTCTAGGGACCTAGTTGATATAGAATAAAATCCTTCCCCCTGTATTTCAGCCAACGTTATTTTCCATCTCATTCCCTCCTGGACTCACTTGTAGCTGTGCTGTGCCTTCCCCTCAGATGAGCTGCAAGTTATGAGATCAATGCTGCATAAGGTTATATGAAGCATGACATTCTGCTGGAGGAAAGAATCCAGGTGAGGCGTGATGTTGCAGCATGTCATCACTTTTGTTTCCTTGCGCAACCAACCACAGTTTTTTATGAAGTACAAGTTGAGTGAACATGAGGCAACTACTTTTTGGAAGCTAAGGAAATCTAGTCAGCGCTGGGACAGAGGACTGCCTGGAAACCCCATCTATACTGCCTTGAGTTTCAAAATCGAAGAAAGGTAGGCTATAAATGTACTAAATAAATAAGCCATTCTTGTCTCTTCTGGAGCCAGGCTGAAGGTAGGCAATCGTTTGTTTTTACAGAGAGTCAAAAGTGGGTTGAAACCATGTGGTGTAGACACTACCTCATTCTTGCCTCTAGTAAATCATTTCTGCAGGTTTTTGAAGGGCTTTAAAACCTATCTGACTAGACAACAACAAGAACAACAAGAGTTATAGTATTGCAGGAATGGGCCGAAGGTAGATTTGGTCCCAGGGTAGATCCCTGAGTGATTCAGTTTGCAGTAGATTGCCAAGGATTTTTGATGTCCAGCTTTTTTGAACAATGGTGGCAACAAAGCGATTCCATTGCCACCAAATACCCCCAAAATAGGCTCAGAACCTTGGATAGCTCCTTTAGTATTCTCACTGGATTGATTCACAGAATAGATTCACAGCCCAGCCAAAATCAAAGCCACCAGCCTCCACTGTTTAAATGGTTTTGGGTTTGTTTGTTTTTACAAAATATACATTTTTGTATGCATTTTCTCCTAAAACATATATGCTTGTATGAATTTTAACCTAAAATACACATTCCTATATGCATTTTCTACATTTTTATGCTGCCCATTAGCCGAGGCTCTCTGGGCAGTGCACAGTTAAAACCATAAAATACAACAGTGTGAGATAAATTTAAAATATTAAAAGTTTAAAAAGGTGATATAAAACCAACCAACTTAAAATCCAGGAAAAGCCCGTGTTAAAAAGTATGTTTTCAGGAGGTGTTTGAAAGATGTTACATTTTCTGCCTCCCGAACCGCACGAGGGAGGGTTTTCCAGAGGGTGGGTGCCACTACAGAGAAGGCCCGCCGCCGAGGTTCTTCATGGCAGCATCCTGTTCATTTCGGAATGGCCCATGGGACGTCCTCTTGAGGATTGTAGCTGTCATCCGGGTACGTACAAGGGAAGGCAGTCTGCTAAGTATGCTGGTCCCAAGTTGTTTAGGGGCTTTGTAGGATAACAGCATAACCTTGTATGTGGCTTGGTAGCTAACAGGCAGCCAGTGCAGTTCTTTTAATACAGGTTTTTATACGAGCAGAGCTAGGTGTCCCCGTTCTATCCAATTTGAGTATCACTCTGCAATTTAAAACACACAAACACATGAAAATTTGCATTACCTGTTGTACCTGATCTTCCCTAACATACGTATTTTGTATTTATTTAATTTATTTATTTAAAACATTTCTTGGCTGTCTTTCGGGGCAGAAGCCCTCCCACTGTGTCTTACAGCAATAAAATACATAAAACCCAGCAAAAATATTAGAAGTAGCAAAAACCTAAACATAATAAAATAGCAATAAAAACAACAGTAAAACCAGGAACAACGACAGCAGTTGTATCAAGAGAAGGCCACGGTAAAATAACATGTTTTCAAGGCCCGCTTAAAATCCTGCAACGACAGAGCATAGCAGACCTCCAATGGCAGCTTGTTCCGAAGTTGTGGGGCCACTGTATGTATCTTTTCCTAAGATAATCATTTTTGTACGTATCTTTACCTAATGTATATAGTTTTTTTAATGCAATTTCCCCTAATAATCACATTTTTGGACACCATTTTGAGCCAAAAACTGTTTTGCAATATTGGAGAAGTGCAGGATCCAAAGGATAAATGTGTTCTGATCTGCATATCAGTCCAAGAAGCACAAACTGGGCCAATTCACTTTAAAAAATGTGGACCAAACAACCCCCCCCCCCAGCTTCCCTAGTTATGGTACAAGCAGGCAAGAGTAAGTGGCTGCTGATCATCTCTGTGTGCTTGTGCTTTGGAAGTGGCCATATGACTGCTTCATCAAACTCACTATTGATTGTTTCCCAATGCAGGCTCATGTTTCACTGTAACATTCTGGGGTGAGGTGGTGGGGAGGCTAGAGATGACCATTTACCAAATGGCACCTCTTCCCAAAACGTCCATGTCATTTGACAAGACAGTTGTCTGTAACACTCCGCTGGCCAAATGTCAATGAGGATTTGACCAAAGTGCAGGAAAACAAGAGATTACAACACACTTGGCACTTTCAAAATGTTGCTATTCAAACAAAATTTCATTCCGTTGTAATTATTTAATTCATTCAATAGCTTTAATTATTTCATCCATTCAATGCATTAAATTAGGCATTTAAACTGATGTGAAGTTAGGTTTCTGCTGTTTTGCCTTGACTTAGGAAAGCCACCCCCACCCCCTTTATTTCTCCCCCCTCCCCAAAGATTTCAGCTACAGAATTGTACACACCATTCCTTCCTCTTCCATTCTGTATGCTGGATGGAAACTGCTGAAGGAAAACTGAGGCGAGATCCTATCTTCTACAGCATGCCCAGCAAGGCCAAACTTAACCATGCCCATTGCTTACTGTCCGTGACAAAAATGCAAGTTTGCAGCAAAAGGAGGCAGAAGATTAAAAAGAAAAGAAAGAAATCAATTAAAATACTTGGCGGGGTGGGGCTTGTTCTGTCTAGGGATTCCAGGAGGTGTGGGAGTCTTCCTAGTGGTTTGGATCTCATGGGTCAGATCTATCTGTCACCCATTCAGTCACCCTTTAATGGCACCCCAAATCCACAGGCTGTGACAATGTTACCTTATGGTAGGACTACCTCTGCCCCCAGGGTTTTCTTTGCCCATTGTCCACATGGTCCTCCTCCTTCTGTTTCTGTTGATACTAACGTGTTGCAGCAGCAGCAGCGAGGACCGGTGATGGAGGTGAGTAGGGAGGGGGGAAGGGGGAACTTGCAGGGCCCTAACCCTCCCCCTCCCCACTTATCTCCATCGCTGCCGCCTCGGCCTGGAAACATGGCGCTACTGCGTACCAGGCTGCGATCCCGTGAGATCTTGCGGGATCGCGGCCTAGTTCACAGTAGCACCACGTTTAGGGCTGTTCACAGCCCCCCGGTCCAATCCAGATCCGAATCAGATTGGAGTAGGCCTGATCGGATCCGGATCGGATTGGGCCTGATCCAAATCGTCTGGATCCAGATCCAGACTGGATCGGGGGGACTGTGCACAGCCCTACCTTGGATATTGTAAGTGCTACATATACATTCTAACTGTTAGCAGTTTGGCTTTAAATCCTTTGTTTTTCAGCTCTCTTCCTCAGCAGCCTCACCATGATGGCTGTTAAGAACAAAACTGCAATCATGGACTTTGTCCTCTCAGGTCTCTCTACTAGACAGCCCGAACACGAGGGCCTGCTTTTTTCTCTTTTCCTTGCCATCTACCTGCTGACCTTCCTGGGAAACGTGTTGATCATCCTGCTAATCCTCTCTGATGCCCATCTGTTCCGTCTTCCCATGTATGTCTTCCTCTGCCATCTTTCCTTGGTGGACATCTGCTTCAGTTCTGCTACAACCCCTAAGATGCTACAAGTGCTCTTGTCCAAGACCAAGACCATTTCCTACCCGGGTTGCCTGATGCAGTTGTATTTCTTTGTGGCCTTGGGTAATGCAGATAGTTTCCTTCTGGCCTCCATGGCATATGACCGTTATGTGGCCATCTGTCTCCCATTACATTATGCCACTGTGATGAGCCGTAAGCGCTGCCTCCAACTGGTGGCCGGATCCTGGCTGGTACCCTGTCTGCATTCCTTACTGCACACTCTCCTGGCATCCCAGCACTCCTTCTGCACCTCCTTGGAAATCCCTCACTTCTTTTGTGACCTCCGGGAGCTCCTCAGTCTTTCCTGCTCCGATGTCTCTATCCATCAGCTGATCATCCTCACCGAAGGAGCCTGCGTGAGCCTCAGCCCTCTGGTGTGCATCCTTTTGTCATATGCTCATATTCTTTCCAGCATCGTTAGGATACCATCCACCCACGGGAAGTACAAAGCTTTCTCCACTTGTGGGTCTCATCTCATCACGGTGGCTTTGTACTTTGGGGCAATTATGGGAGTCTACTTCCAACCTTCTTTCCATGGGGGACAAGCTAGTGCAGGAAACATCATAGCATCTGTGATTTTTATGGTGATCACCCCAATGTTGAACCCAGTTATATATAGCCTGAGGAACAATGAAGTAAAGAATGCCATGAAGAGGGCCCATGGAAAGATGTCAAGGAAATGCTGGATCTCGGGATAGTATTGCTTGAGAAAGGAAGCAATGGGCCTTGGAGAACTCTTGGAGAGATTACAACTGAACCGCCACACGAGTTGTTGGACTTTAAGGATGCCCTGTTGGTGTAAGAACATTATGAGCACATTCCTATGTATGCTTGGACAGGGTGGAGGAACATCCTCCTACAACTCCCAGAGCTCCACAACAAGCCATGCAGACTGGGGCATGCTGGGGGTTGTAGGATTTTTTGCTCACTAAACTTGCATAGGATTGCACCCTAAGTGCACTAAACACCAATGATGATACTAAGTTAGGATGAAGAATGAGGAATTTGAATGAAATTGCAGAGTGATGGGTTTCTACCATCAGAGAACCTTTTTTTGTCCACATCAGCTTGGTTGCTATGGAATCAAAGGGTTGCAGAGGGTTTCATAGAATCATAGAACCATAGAATAGTGGAGTTGGAAGGGGCCTGCTCAGTGAAGGAATCCATCTTAAAGCATCCCTGACAAATGGCTGTCCAGTTACCTCTTGAATGCCTCTAGTGTAGGAGAGCCCACAACCTCCCTAGATAATTGGTTCCATTGTTGTACTGCTCTAACAGTCAGGAAGTTTTTCCTGATGTTCAGCCAGAATCTGGCTTCCTGTAACTTGAGCTCATGATTCCATGTCCTGCATTCTGGGATGATAGATAAGAGATCCTGATCCTCTTCTGTGTGACAACCTTTCAAGTATTTGAGGGCCTATTCTGAAAAGTATTTATTTATTACATTTATATCATGCCTTTCTCCCTCCCCCAAGGAACCCAAGGTGGCATGCATAATCCTCCTCCTATCCATTTTATCCTCACAACAACAACCCTGTGAGGTAGGCTGGGCTGAGAGTCTGTGACTGGCCCAAAGTCACCCAGTGAGCTTCCATGGCCGAGTAGGGACTAGAACCTGGATCTCCCAACTCCCAGTACAACACTGTAGCCACTACACCACACTGGCTCTCTGTTCCCAGAGGACACAATCCAGGCTTGCTGGAGCCCTCTGTTGCTCAAAAGCGCACCCTGGAACACACCTGGCCCTCTCCTGACTTGAAACGTTGCATTCAGTAGTGGTGAGCATCTTCCAGCCCATCTTGGCCACGACTGCTGATCTTCTCACTGAGAAATCCCTGATAAGCTTCCAAGGAACCCTTGAATGCCCTGAGACACAGCTACAGTGGTAGAGGAAATACTGCGAAAGCTGCATGTCGATGAACAACCTGAGGAATTAATGATCATTGATTGATTGATTGATTGATTGATTGGTATTACAGACTCTTTACTCCACTTTTGTGTTATAGATTCAAAGCAGCATAATAAAATCTAATTTAATATCAATGAATGTACTTCGAAACCTGTTGTTGATGCTCAATGTGTTTTCCTTCTTTTAGCTTAACCCTAGCTGCAATTGTAATGCCTCCAGAGAATCGAATTACACCCTTGCCAATTTCGTTTGAATATTTCTGCAGATTGGCTGGAAGGGTGGGCCAAGTGGGTGGCAGGTGGACAGAGCCAAAGTTATCTCCTTCCTTCCTCCAGCCATCAGGTCTTGGTCCTTGAGAGGCTATTCTCTTCTGGCTGGGAGGGAAAGGAACGGTCAAAGCAGCTGTTAAACTGGCAGGTTTGCTGGGACATCTTATCCCCAAAGACCTTGCTTTCAATATGATCTGCTTGCAGGAGTGTTTAGGATTGGACCCTGAAGAGAGCGTCTAATTACAAATGATTGTCAAAAACTGAAGACCTGAAAAGTGGGACTCTACAAGGTAATGGCTGGAGCCCAGTGTTTTCATAAAGACTTGGCTCAATGAATGGAAACTACACAGATCAAATATACATGTGACACAGAAATGGAAAGAATTGCAGGCACTTAAGAAAACATGGTTAGAAGAACTTTAAATGAAACTCATGAACTGGAAAGTCCAGCTTTAAAAAAAGAGTCACACTGGAAATTAATTTTGTAAAAAAAAAAAAAAAACACTGTGTCACGCTGAAAAATAAAATAACAAATACATAAATAGAACAGAGAGATGGACAGAACAACCCTATAGACCCTAGACAATGGCTCAATTCGGACAACACGATAGTCAATGGTGGGTTGACTAACTCTAACCCCCACGCTCCCCACACAACATGGTAATAAATAATCAACTGTGGTGTGGATGAGGATCAGTGCTGAGTTGACTATGGCAGTATTCGGATGACACAATAGTCAAAAGAACTGACGATTGTTTCCCCCACCCCAGTTGTTTATTGTGTCGTCCGAATTGAGCTGTTGTTTGGGGCATTATAGGATGCTGCGGATCCCCTCCTCTGAGGCTGGAGTTTATGGATCTCCACCCTGTAATCCCATCTCAACCACCGCAGGGCAAACTCTGAGCACGATCCCACAAAAGAAGAAATCTCAGCACAAGATATAGTGATGGCTACCACTTTGGATGGCTTTAAAAGGGGATTGGACAAATTCGTGGAGCATAAAGCTATCAATGGCTACTAATCCTGATGGTTCTATGCTATCTCCAGTATCAGAGGCAGTATGCCTATGCACATCAGTTGTTAGGGAACATGGGTGGGAGAGCCTTGTTGCATTCATGTCCTGGTTGTGGGTTTCCTCTGGGCAGCTGGTTGGCACTGTGTGAACAGAATGCTGGACTGTCAGGGTGACCAGATCGCCCTGGGTTTCCTGGTCCTAACTGGGAAAACTGGGGCGATCCGGGCCAACCGGGGGGGGGCAGCGGGGGAAAACGGGAAACGATGCCCGCTCGGAAGAGGTGGGAGAGGGCCGATTATGGGCTCGTGTTGCTGCCTCCACCACCGCCGGGCTCGTGCCGCTGCCACCGCCGGGCTCATGCCACCGCCGCTGCCGCCGGGCTTGTGCCGCCGCCGGGCTCGTGCAGCCGCCACTGCCGCCAGGCTCGTGCAGCTGCCACCGCCGCCGCTGCCGGGCTCATCCAGAGGCCCCATGGAAGAGGCGGGAGAGGACCGAATCCAGAAATGATGAAATTGGCCCTCTCCCGTCTCTTCTGTGTGGCCTCCAGCCTCCTTGGGGTTTGTTGCGATGGCGACGAGCCCCGAGGAGCCTGGATGCCCAGGTGGGGGAGGCTGATTACATCACTTCCGGAATCGGCCCTCTTCCATGCAGCCTCTGGCGTGAGCCCTGCAGCGGCGGCGTCACGAGCCCAGCGTCGGCTGCACAAGCCCGGCAGCGGCAGAGGACCCAGTAGGTCCAAGCTGGGTCTTTTGGGGGGGGGTGGCTTGGGGGGGTTGTTTTAGGTGGGGGGGTGGCGGGGGGACTGGGATTTTGGTTTCCAAAATCTGGTCACCCTAAGATGGATCCTTGGTCTGATCCAACAGAACAGCCCTTCTTATGTCCTTAGGTGCAGCTCAGTCTGCATCAGAACAACAAATAATGAGCCAGGACAGAGTCAGCAGCTTTATAGGGCAAGCTAAGACCCTACTGGCTCTTTCCTTGAATCACCTGAAACTGCAGTACCAGTGTCTGGCCATCTTCAGTGTGGTGGAGCTGCTGCAGCACAGCTGAGATCTATCAAGAAGTCCCCTCACCCTGCAAGTTGCCATGGTGGTCCAGAGAGCAAGGTCCCTGGGCCCCGCAGCCAGAGTCCCTGGTGTGAGACCCATGGCACCTTACGTGCAATGACAACATCACAAGGGATTTGAGACCTCAGATCCTCCTGCAGCCTTCAAACTATGGTGTCAACTTACAGATTGCTTAAAAAAGAAGAGGAAATTCATCACTCAAAAAGAGAACAAAAGGGAACACCAATCTGCATAGCATTTGCACTTGGCAATGTATATGTATGAATGCAAATTTAGAAATAATAACTATAATTGAAATAGAAATGCAATGCATCTCTCTATAGTCAGGAAGACTGACTGGGTGACCTGTGTGCCTGCTGCTCAGTCTGCGATCCAGCTGTTAACCCTTGATGGGCAACTTCAAGGCCCCTAGCTGCTCTCCTTTTGTGCGGTTCTTCAACATTAAACCACATTTGGGCCTGGCAGCCCATCTACTCGAGGACACATCCAAATAGAAGACTGCCCTCTGTAAAGTGGGACACCTGGGCAATAACCAACTGGGTGCAACAACCACTAACATAAATGATGTTGCATTAGCATAAACCTACTCTAGCACAACGCCAATAACTTCAGCTGGTGCGCCAATTCCCCCAGGATTGATTCCTCTACCCTTTCCTCCAAAGCGGAAACCACTGGCAAAAGCTAACAAGACAATACTGAGGTAGCTCATTGGGTTGAGCAAGTGGTAGAAGCTCCTGTAGCAATACAGAGTGGTTCAGTCCCTTCAAAGCTCATCGACTTCATTCCTTGGGATTGCAAGCCAATCCGTCCTTCATGTTGTTTATTGTACACGGTTTGTCACAAGTGGGATTGAGAACCTGAAACATCCTTAAGAACCTTTATAACACAACATGATGTCTTTCCTCCCAGTCACGGGTCTAATGAATTACAAAGAGAAAGATTGCCCTTCTGAGCTGGATAACAAGTCCCTCTGGGTGTAGAGACATCAAACCCTCTAAAGAAACCAGCTACAACTGACCCCACTGGAGTCTTGTTTGGGAAATAGTGACTGACAAGGGTAGGGGGTATGAGATCATCGTCTCTGCCTGGGGGAGGAGGAGGAGGAGGACATATCATGACTCCCAAAGCAGCGTAAGAAACCATAAAACCAAGAAGTCTAGCAAGGCAATCCCACAAGAACTGGCCAAGGAGACACACATTCTCTCTCTGCTCAGGTATGATGGGAACTGGGAATGAATTAACCGAATACGGGCCCTCTCCTGTTCTAATCTGGCTTTAGTCAGGGTGAGCAGACAGCTCTGGAAACAAGATGGGAAACTCTTTATTCAACTCTAAGGGGTGAGCTCAAGGAGATGGGCAACATCAACTTAGACTTAGGGTGACTCCAGACAGAGGGCTTTTAATGCTACCAATCAGATGGCTTTCTGCAGCTATTCTGTCTTTTTCTCCTTAATGGATTTTCCGCTTTAAGAAATAAGACCAAAGAAGCAGTACCTGCCCCACCCCCAATAAACTTCTGCGAATGAGACAGGGTGAAGGCATGATAAAAACTCTCATCTGGAAGCACCCTTACATCAAATGAACAGGACAACAGGATCTGGTACACTGAAGGAATTGAAAACAGGAAAAAAGTAACCCTTTCCCTTATTTTAACCTTGACCAAATCCAGTTCCACCTTGTAGGATCATCTTTAAGTAGTGCTGAGTCTAAGGACAGCTCTACACATCAAGACTGCTGTAGACAACATTAGTGTTACACAGATGCTCCACAGCAAACACATAAAGGGTGAATATTCGTGGAAGTGCACGCATATCTCAACATCCATATCTATCTATCTGGAAATGTGTTTCTTACAGCAAATACATTGGTACAGATATAATTAATGTTTCATGTGCTCCTGGATGAGGCGGGTTGTCTAGATCCATTTCAATTTGGCTTCATGCCTGTGTATGGGATAGAGGCACTTTTGGTCACCTCGGTGGACAATCTACACTAAGAACCGAATAGGGAGAGTGCCCCTCTATTGATACTGTTACACCTCTTTGTGTCTTTCAATACCATTGACCCTGGTATCCTTCTGGACCACCTGACGGGGATGGAACTTGGAGGCACAATTTTATGGTGCTTCCGGTCCTTCTTGGATGGATAGTTACAGGAGGTCATGCTGGGAGGCTCTTGCTTGATGCCTTGGGCATTGACTAGGCTGACCATATGAAAAGGAGGTCAGGGCTCATGTAACTTTAACAGTTGTAGAGAAAAGGGAATTTCAGCCAGTGTCATTTGTATGCAATTAGTTCCTGGTGAAATTCCCTCTTCATCACAACAGTTAAAGGTGCAGGCACTATACTAGAGTGACCATATACAAAAGAAGGCAGGGCCCCTGCAACTTTAACTGTTGTGATGAGGAGGGAATTTCACCAGGAACTAATTGCATACAAATGACACTGGCTGAAATTCCCTTTTCTCTACAACTGTTAAAGTTACATGAGCCCTGTCCTCCTTTTCATATGGTCAGCCTAGCATTGACCTATGGTGTCCCCCAGGGTTCCATCTTATCCTCCATGCTATTTAATATCTCCATAAAACCAACAGGGAGGTCATCCAGGGCTTTGAGTTTCAGTGGCACCAATATGTTAGTGATATCCATCTAAATCAAAGGAAGTGGTTCAAGTTCTGAATCAGTGACTGATTTTTGAAATGGACCATATTTGGGGGGGGGGGCATGAAGCTTAATCTAGACAAAGCAGTACTATTGAAATCAGTAGATTTGAAGTTACTCATAACTGACTTCAGTCCCGTTTTTTAAAGAATCTACTCTAAGTGAGTCCAACTTTGAATCCAACTCATTCTATTTCTTCCAGAGCTCAGCTGTCAGAATCATTTACCACTCTCATTGCTCAGGGCCCCGTGAGATTCATCGACAAGTTAGAGATGCATGAGAATGTTGTTTATATTTGCACATCATCCAAAAATGCCATGTTCGCAATCCCAAACATGAGCAGTCAAATTGTTATTATTTTAGAAATGTTTGCAAATTCATGAAAATTGAGTTCAAGTTCAAAAATACATTTTTTATTTTTAAAAAAACTCTGCTCATCTTACACTTTAGTCAATGGGAGGAAGTGTGTACTTTGAAAACTATGCACAAATATGTATATTCTTCCATTCAAAATGTGCACTTTTCTTGTTCAAAGGAGCCCCAAAATAAACCAAAAACAAAAATGGAAGGAAAGCGGAACAAGCTTGAAACTGAATTTCTGAGAATTGTAGTGAGCTCAAAAATTGTTCGTTCTTCCATCCCCACATCCCTTCTATGACTTCCCATCCATAACTGCATCCAGTACAATTTTTTCTTACCCTCAAAGCCCTTCGATGCTTTGCCTTATCTTGTCTATCTGCTCTGTCAGTCCAACTCTGCCTTTAGCCATCAAAACGTCTTAAGCTCTTTCCTATCCTTCTTTCCCACTACTCCCAGAAACATGAGAGGAACCACTTCTCCCTTCTTCCGTCAAAGACCTCATCAAAACCCACCTTTCCCATGAACCCTAAGGGCATTTCCAGATGGAGGGCTCCTTACCTTACCAACCAAAAGCAATTGTACAGCTCTTCCATCTTTCTCTACTTAACGTTTTGTGCTAAGACAAAGACGGAAGAAGCAGTGGGGAAACACGGGAGGGTTCACACATGGAAGACGACGACATCTCAACGAGAACCCCCATAAAATGTCATCAATGAGGAAGGGCATTTGCACAGTAAAACCTCATCTGGAAGCACCCTAATTCTTAACTTTTTCATCCTCATCCCTGACTGGTATGAAGTTTAAATGCTACATCTGTGCATATTCCTCTCTTGTGACATTTTTTTTCTCCTATTCCTTCCTCCCTTTTTCTCACTCACCATCAAAGTTTAGATTGTAAATCCTTGAGGTAGAGACAATTTGGGGGGGGGGGGTCATTCTGTAGAGAGTACAATGTACAGCCATGTAGTGTAACGGTGATTGTATACTTGTGCATGTATATACACACACAGCCATATATAATACAGACAGCCTGGTCCACAGTTCTGCTACTCTCCATGGGGAAGTGTTCCATCACCCTCAGGTGTGCCTGATTTTGGAGCAGAAGGGAGAAGTGGGAATCCTCCTCCTCTCCATATCTAGTGTTAGGATGAAGGCTGGGGGTTGTTTAGCTCAGTGGCCAAGCACTTTCCATGCAATGACTTTCAATATCCCATTGGTTAAGGAGAATGGTGGATCCCCATTGAGTAATGTCTGGGGAAAAGCAGGGTAATTTATTTCTTGATCAAAGAAGGACTGGGTCTATAACCTCTATGAGAAAGTGGGAAGAAAGGGTTTGATGTGTTTTATCCCTCCAGCAGATCTGATGGCTCATCACAATGGCACAATTATGACTGAGTTCCTCCTCCTGGGGTTCACTTCCCGCCGTGACCTTCAGCTCCTTCTCTTTGGCTTCTTCTTGCCGATCTATCTCCTTGGCCTGGTAGGAAACCTGGGTTTGGCCATCCTCATCAGGGCTGAACAGCCCTTGTGCACTCCCATGTACTACTTCCTCAGCCATCTGGCTCTGATGGACCTCTGCTCCTGCTGCACCGTGGCCCCCAAGATGCTCTTGGGCTTCTTGAAAGGGCACGACACCATTCCCATCCCAGCCTGTGCCCTCCAGATGTTCTTCTTCGCAGCTGCTTCGGATGCGGAGTGTTGTCTCTTGGCAGCCATGGCTTATGACCGTTATGCAGCTATCTGCCGCCCTCTGCACTATGGAAGCGCCATGCCACAGCGCCTTTGTCGCCTCCTAGTGGCCATGTCTTATGCAGCAGGGGCAGCCTCTGGAGCCATCCACTCAAGCATGGCATTCCGCCTGCCTTTCTGCAGGGCTCACACTTTGGACCACTTCTTTTGTGACATCCCTCCAGTGCTGGCTTTGGCCTGTGCCAACACAGACCTGAACCAGCTCCTGCTGTTGGCGGTGTGTGGAGCTATCCAGAGCATCACTCTGGCAGCTGTCATAGCTTCCTATGGAGCAATCCTATGTACTATGGGGCGAGCAGACTCACGGCGAGCTGTATCCACCTGTGGCTCCCACCTCACCACTGTGGGAGTGCTTTATGGCACCCTCATTTTCATGTACTTACGTCCCGATGGCATGTATGCCCCCCAGACCGACAAGATGGCTTCCGTCTTCTACACGGTGGTCATTCCTACGCTCAGTCCTGTTATTTACAGCCTCCGTAACTCTGAGGTCAAGGAGATTGTGAGACGGAGACTACGTAAATGGCGGAACCAAAGCTGCTGTTTCTGAGCAGAACTCAAAAGAAGAGGAAATAGGATTCAGGAAAGAGTCCTGTACCACAGCCTAGAAGATATGAATCCTTGAATCGCTTCCTCTGGGTGTTCCTCCCACATCCCTCCATTTAACCTCAATGTATTCCTTATTCAACCTTTATTTCATTTCTTTGTTTATTTTTCAGTATCTACATGCAGGGTCAGCTTTCCCGTTAAGCAGAGTGAGGCAGCTGCCTCAGGCAGCAGCTGCTGGGTGGCAGAAAGGGAGCCAGTAAACATCCCTTTGGCTGTTTCCTTCCATTCAAGGAGAGAGTCATGGGGTATAGGAAGCCTACCCTGCCACCTCCATACTAACCTACTGCCTTCAGGTGCAGCAGAGGATGCTGCCCTGCCCCATCACCAATGTTGAAATAAGATTCAACTCCCAATTCACTCAAGCTTCTATAGGTGGAATGTGCCATCTTGTCCTTCACCTGAGGCAGCAAAAAGTCTTGGGCCGGCCCTATCTATAGGTAAGGCACTGCCTAGATGGGATAATTGATTTTAGGTCAGTTCTTTGAGAAACCTATCAAAAAGCAGCAACATTTTTATTCAGTAGCAGGATGGAGAGAGATGATGGCACCAGCCTACAACATCTGATTAGAATAATCATGAACAGAAGGGGATTATTTTAAGTACCATAAGAACGTAAGAAGTGCCTGCTGGATCAGACCAAGGGTCCATTTAGTCCAGCACTCTGTTCACACAGTGGCCAACCAGCATCAGCCAGGAACCCACAAGCAGGACATGGTGCAGCAGCACCCTCCCACCCATGATCCCCAGCAACTGGAGTATATAGGCTTACTGCCTCCAATACTGGAGGTAGCACATAATAATCAGGACTAGTGGCCATTGATAGCCTTCTCCTCCTCCTACCAGTGGAAACAGGCAGCAGAGCAGGAACTGCAGGATGAGGAGAAAACAGTAACACATTTACATTTTAAACTGAATGTGAACTGCCCAGAGAGCCTTGGCTATTGAGTGGTCTACAAATCAATGAACCCAATAAAGAAATAATACAATTAATAACATCAACATATAGTGCTTCTTCTTAGCATATGCAGCGGGGTTACTTTCAGCTAATTTTCCCCAACCTGGTAGCCTCCAAATGTGTTAGGACCACAATTCCCATAATTCCTATGCAGGTTGGGAATTCTGGGAGTTATGGTCCTAACACATCTAGAGACTACCAGGTTGGGGAAGGCTACATTAAGGTATCAAGCTACATCAGTGGGATCCTACACCAGAGGAAGTGGATTTTATACCAGCTGTAGCTGTAATTTTGTTCTCCGAGGGTTCATCCCCTGCAGCTATTACATAAAGCTACTCAATGTAGCTTCTATTGTCTTTTTTTAATGTAGCGTAACACCCTCTAAACTTATCTCTGGCTTCATGCATATAAAAACTGTCCAGTTTCTTTCTACTTCTCTTTTCTACCTCTCAAGGAAACTGCGCATTTTGGATAAAGATGGAGACATTTCAAAAGCGGGGTATCAACCATTGCTTGCTCGTTTCTTTGTCCCAACAGTGCTAGCGGAAGACTCAGGTGCAACTTGAAACCATCACTTCACCTGGTACAGCCTAACTTGGACGTCTGCAAACTTTTCCCCCCACTTCATGCTAAACAGGGAGGGACTGCAGAACCCATCATCCCTCAACATTGCCTGAAGACTAGGGCTGATGAGAATTGCAGTCCAACAACATCTGGAGCACCACATGTTCTCCACCATCAATCATACGACTCTGACCATGGAAACTTCATGATTTCAATATCAATATCAAACCGGTCTTTTCTGTATCTTTTTTAACCCTGTATTTCCTACACCGTCTTATTGTGACATTTTGCCTGATGAAGAGATGTGGAGATTTTGAAAGCTTATACACTTTTGTGACTTTGATTTGTCCTAATAGAGGTCTTATGCTAATATGGATGATGTGCAGTTTTAATTTTGGACAACATGGCTACCTTTGGTCACTTTTTAAGAAGATATTAGAACTGATAATACCAAGTTATTGAAATACCGAGTCACAAAATCCGAAAAGTACCAAACACCATATTGATGGGACATAAAAATAAGATTGTTTAGGGACTGTTACCCCCCAAAAAAATTGACATTGGAAAACACTTTTTTTAGGGTCAGAGCAGATGTAATATAGGTCATCTGTGATTGGTTCTCCCAATTATTATTTTTTTAAAACCCTTTTAAGGATACAATCCTATACACGTTTACTGGGAGTAAATCCTATTGAAATCATGGGCTAACTTCTAAGTAGACATATCTAGGATTGCACTATAAATCAGCTACTGGAGGTTTAGATTTTGATTGGAGCTTTAGTCCTAAGTTTTTAAAACCACTTTCTCCTGTGTCACAAATCTATGCATGTCTACTCAGAAATAAATACCACTGAATTCAATTATACTTACTCACAAGTAAATGCATATAGAATTGCAGAAGTAAATCACCACCACCCTAAGGTACTTTGAAATTTTTGTAATTTTTATTATTTATTATTTTGTAAGTCACATTTACAGCCTGATTTTATCATATAAACTTTGGAAATAAATGCCCAAATAAATAAAAGTCCCGGGGGGGGGGGGAATACAGACATGATACACATATCTGTATGATACATATATTTATATTTCCATCACCACCACCCTGCAAAAACAAACAAAACCATCAACCACAGGGCTAATAGTAGCTGCAGGTGATGAGCGGTTAGATCAGGGAAATAACACAATGGGAAAAGTTAAATACCACCCTCATTCAGCACAGGTATGCTGATCTAAAATCAGAGGCCCCACCTTTTTTTTGGTAAATAATTTTATTGCATTTTCAAGACGTTACAAAACAATTAAAAACAAATGCAAGTCACATGGTTCTTCAGTTACAGTCCATCTCGTAGAGCTGTATATCACATAGTACTAAGGAACCAGGGTCTTTCTGAAAACATGTATTATGACAGAACACCCCTCCGGACGGACTTCAAAGACTGGTGAATGGAAATACGGGATGCCCTTGTTTATGTAGGAGAGGAAAAGAAACCACCTCTCTATAAGTCTATCTCTTTTGGCCGTTCCATTGGCCAGCTTACATTTGAGTGTTAGTTTCACCGATAGCATTTGTGGAGGCTAGTGGCTCTGATGTTGTGGGGAAAGGGACTGAATCCTCTCCAGTTTCAGACGGAACTCCAAAGGAGCTATCCAGATAGTTCCTTTAGAGTTCTGACTGAAACCTGGAGTGGATTCACAGCCCCACAAATATCGGAGCCACCAGCGTTCACTGGCTAGCATTAATAATTGCCAGATTTGGTCAAACAGTCAGCTTTAAAGTCTTTTTTTTAAAAGCAGGATACAGATCTGATCATAAATCTCCAAGCCATTGATGTTTTAGGCTCTTAAAATATGGCAGTTCACTAGTTATTTATTTATTTATTTATTTTATTTTATTTAAAAATGGATATATAGGCCTAAAGAAAGAGGTAGATAATTTGATTTGATAGATTTTATGGGATGCTGGTCAAAAAGATCGTGGTTCAGTCAAAGAGGAAATTTGGACAGATTTCTGATATTTTTGGGATGTTGTGAACATTCAAAACTTGGTCTGTGTTACTGTGGCAAATAGGCATTGCAGAGAAAAAATATTCCAAATATCTATGTTTTATAAACTATGGCATGATTTTATTTCATTTACAAATCAGGAACGTACACATTTCCTCAGGTTATGGAAAAGAGGCTAATAGTGCGAACCTGTATATGCCTATTCAGAAGTAAGTTACATTGACTTCAATAGGGCATAGGATTGCAGCCTAAATATAATTCCTTATGAAGAACCATGAATAAATCCTCCAAGCTGCCAATAGATGATGTGAAGTAAAGAGAAGGGGGAATGTTAACTGTACTACCCTCTGTAGAGAACTGAATTTGATGTATTATTTGTCTTTGAATTGGGGGGAAAATGCAAACTGAACGAATTTTCTCCCCCATCCCTAGAGCTAGTGTGGCATGAAAACAAAATGGCTTATTGAACGGAAAACACAGCATAAACAGTGAGGCTTGGTTCACACATGTACTTGAGGACTTACAAAGAATATGTTAACTTGACTCAAAAACAAATGTGGTGTCAGAGGTGATAGAAAGCTCTATTGCTGGTATTTGAACTGTGGTGGGTCACTCCAAGTCATCACATGATGATGCAGTAACCAAGTACCCGCCTCGATCCAGACGGAGAGGCAGGTAAGAAATAAATTATTATTATTATTATTATTATTATTATTATTATTAACCAGCAGGCATGCTCAGAAGGGACCCAGTGACCACTTATCCAGGACCCTTTACTATTTTCCACTCCCATTTCAGAACTCACTTCCACCCATTTGCATCAACTGTTGCTCAAGAAAGTTGTGCATCTACCCAGGCTTGAGTAATCCCCACTGAACATAAAAAGTTTTTTAAAAAAACAACAACACTGTCTTTTGCTTAATTATTTCCACTAAGACATTTGAGCAATTCCCTGAGCTGAGAAGATCTGACAAAAGTCCCAACATTACAATACCGCTATTTACTGTGAACTCCCCAGAGCAAGCTACTGGAAACATATCCTTTGGAGACACCAACACTAACAATGCCCCGAGAGTAGGAAAAAATCATTGTTGACACAACTTTCTTGGCAGGGAGAAGAAAAACATGCAAAGAGATGTAGGAGAGAAGAGGAACCATCCCCAAGAAATTAATGGCAAATCTCCTGAAATCTAGGCACCCCAGGGTAACAATCTGAGCCACGTATGGCGGTCTCAGGACACCCAGCCCATCTTTTTGTGATGAACCAGGAAACGTTCTCCCCAAAGCTTTCCCAATAGATGGGTATGGAACTTTTTAAAATGCCCTCCTATGATTTGCCTGATTTTACCAGAAGGGTAGGTTATGCATTGGCGTGGGGCAGGATAGATAAAAACAAATATATGTGGTGTGGTGTAGAAGTGGGATTTGAGTTAGCAGGTCCCGCCCGCCATGCATCAAACTTTCAAAGTGTAGACCAGGATGTAAATACAATCCATCAAAAAAAGACCTTATTTCCAGCATATAAACAGCTAGCTGGGGGATGCTAGGAACTGTAATCCAGCACATCTGGAGTGCACCAGGTTGGGGAATGATGGACTACCTGTATGCCTTATGTCATGTCGCGTTACACATGAAGAAGGGGAGGTACATGTGTCCAAGACTCATTCTCACCGCTCATCACATCTACAAATTACACTCCAGTGAAGGAATCTGTCCATGGTGCGCTAAAAGGAGAGTCAATAAAGGATGGGAAAGAGGAGACCGTGCTAAAACTGGAACTGAAGACATTTTAAAGTATTCAAGGCACATGTTTTTACTCTGGGTATATGCAACATCAGGTGGTGACCTGCATGGCTAAAAGAGCCATCATGCACCACAGACAAGACTATGTACAACACACACACACAGAGGCTGAATTCGGACAACACATTAGTCAATGGTGGGTTGAGTAGCCAACTCACAGTTGGTTATTTTGTGGGTACTCCCCACACAACATATTCCTACACAACTGTGGGTGGTTGGGGCTGGTGTTGAGTGGACTAATAGTCAACCCAGCATTTGACTGACACAGCCCCCACCCCTCTCCCCTCCCTCCCTCCCTCCCTCCTCCCTCCCTCCATCCTCCCAGTTCTATCCCAGCAGCCTCTGCAAGTTGCACCAGTTGTAGCAGAGTGGCAGCCACCACTTTGGTCACTCTTGTCACCTGCCTTTATGGGCTTGTGTTTTAACCCACTCACCACAGGCCATTAACACACTCACCCCTCCACACAACACTTTAAACAACTGGCTTCGAGCTAAACAACTTGCAAGCCAGTTGTTTCTCTCAGTTGCTTATTTGGGTGGAATAACATACTGTCAGTAGTTTGTGAGTGGCGTGTAACCCTCCACACAACACAATAAGCACAACTGACAATTGTTTCCCCTCCCTCAGTTGCTTAATGTGTTGTCCAAATTCAGCCAGAGAGAGAGAAAGAGAGAGAGAGAGAGACAGAGATTTTCTATATGAAGCTGTTAATTTGCTGTATCTACCGAGAATTGAAATCTAAGCTCTACACATAGAGCCTTTCCTGCTTTTCTACTCCATAACCTCTAGGTGGCACTGTGCTATAATGGAATATCACAATTATGTAAGTATGGTAAACACCTTTTCTTTTACTTTCAGAAATAATACTCCATTTTCCCCACCCTAAAACAAGAACTGGAAAATGCTCTTAGAAGCAGAAGCGAAACTGGAGGATCATGTTGTCATCTAAGGAACCCATAAACAACTATGAGTAAGGAATCATGAGCAAACAGTAAATGCCTTGCGCAGAGGGCTTGTGGGCAAAACCAGACATCAATTCTCTCTCTTCACAAAACAAGAAATAGAAAAAGGGTCAGCAAGGAACAAGTTTGAGGAAGTGCAGTTAATCTGGTGCCCTCCACCTATTTTAGACTACAACTCCCATTAGCCCCAGCCAACATGGTCAATGGTTAGGGATTGTAGGAGTCATAGTCCAGAACATCTGGGGGGGGGCACCCAATTGTCTACCCTTGGGCTGAAGGAAGAAGATCCTTTTTCCCAGCTCTGGTCCAAAAGTCATATTGTTCAGCCCTGCATTTTAACATTCTTGCACTTTGAGTAGCTGTTACATGACAGTGGGTTTATCCAGGTAAGAATAGTGACATCAGAAATTCGTTCAATGAAAATCCAGAACTGCTATTTCAGTCAGGACAGAGGCAACCTTTTTGTTTGGTTTATGAAGGGGGACCTGGACCACACCTGGAGGAATAAACTAATACTTCCTGTAGCACAACTGCCAAGTTAGCAGTTGAAATGCTGATTAGGTCTTAAGTGGAAATTCTACTAAAATAGAGAAGCCCTTTAGATTAAAGGGAAATGCTGTTTCCTTGCTGTTGCTCTGCTTCATGTTTCTCTTCTCCATTTGAAATTATCTGAATTACATGGGAAGAGAGTAGTGACTACCTGGTCAGTAATTTCAAAACTCCCACCTCATGTAGTTCAATGGGACAGTGCTCTCTAGTGGGCATTTTTTAGCGCAACTTTGACTGTACATGGCAAAAAATCCCAATTTCAGAAGAACTGGGTTTTCCAAGATTTATTTTTAAACAGAACAATGGAAGGAAGGGGTGGGATACATGCAAGAGGCTCACGGCATCATCAAAATGACCTGCTAACTTCATGAGTGGCCACTCATGAGAGTTCTATAAATTGCTCATTTAAAGAAGCCCGTAGAACAACCTTCCCCAGCCTGGCACCCTTCAGATACATTGGACTGCAACTCCCATCATTCCCAGTCAGCATGGCCAACAAGAATTCTGGGAGTTGATATCAAAAACATCTGGAGAGCACCAGCTTGAGGAAGGCTGATCTAGGAACAAGCCCTTAAAGGAATCACTCTGTTGGATCTGCAAACATTTCAGAAGGGTATTGCATTCCCTGTTGCAACCCCACAGAAGAGGCACCTCAATGATGTAGACTTGGGGACCTTTTCCAGTCTCAAGTAGAAGACAATCAACTCCGACTTCCCCTGGTGAACTTTGTTGGCTGTCAACATACTGTGCTTCCCTCCCTTAAAGGAACAGCCAAGCTATGTTAAATGAAAGAGCAACCAAAGTATTGAAAAGAAAAATAAGCCCTAGGCAAACTTACTCAGAAACAATTTCCACTGAATTCAATGGGACTTACTCCCAAGTAAGTGCTGTTGGATTCCAATCATGCGGCCAAATGACGCATCACTTTGAAGATGTATCTAGAGGCTTCATTCCTTTCATTCTCTAAAGTAAGCGCAAGGGATTGGGGCACAGTAAAGATGAAGGACCTATTATGGGGAGTAGGGGGCTTTAAGAACTTCACTGCTTCTATACAGCTCATGGCTATTCAACAATTCAGTGGCCCAAAGGGTCAGAGCTTTAACCATTGACAATATTGCTACAGCAGAAGCGTACCAGTGAGAGCTACAGCCATCTTCAAATTTCAGTGGGATCAAGGAGAATATTTATCCAACACCAGTGAGCTTTCCCTGCCCTGAGCTTAAAACGGCACCCCTGCTCTTCCTACAATCTTAATGGGAAAAGAGAATCAACACATATTTTTTCAAAATGGGTTCACAACTTTATTTCAATTACATCAAACTATGCTGCAAGATCAGGAGCTCTCCCCAACTTGCCATTAAAATAGGTCACCACTGTACGCAGGCACCTAAGAAGTAAAAAGATACTGCTGGAGATGCCCTAGGAGGGAGCCCCAGCCTGCCTTGATCAGGAGGGGAATAATCCTCAGAGCAACAGCAGACCAGGACAGGGCAGAATTCTAGCCAAAACATTTCATCAGGAGTGGGCCATTTGCAATCTGGTATGCAGTTCCCCTTGGAAGGCCACCAGTTGCCACAGCTTCACATGGTTGTGCATGACTCACGGATGCTCTCTAGCTTGACCTCCAGATGGACATTGCGATAGGCCAGCCCTTTCCAGACCCCAGGTTCGTGAAACCTCACCCTATCCCCATTAGATTTCACCTTTTTGATGTAGGCTGTGAATGGCACAATAGCGCTACTGTCCTTGAAGACATAAAGGCACGCCACAGCTTTGGTCTTGGGGGGCACCACCACCTCTTTTGTTCGCTTATGGTAAACATACCTCGGCACATAGACTGTCTTGTCATTGTCCTCATTGTACATCAGAGTGGGAGTCACTTCCTCGACGGTTAGCAAACAGGAAAAAGGCAAACCGAGCCCCCACGCACGACTCCAGAATGTTCTGTCGACGCAGTTGGTCTCCCACTTCATGGTGAAAGTGTGTTGCACTGGGATCTCATGCAGGTTGACAAAGGTTTGCTTTGCTAAGAAGCGGCGTTGGCATCTCACTCCAGAGAGGTCATTTCAGATCATACGCAGTAATTTAAAGGTTGGGGGAATGAGGTCTCCGATCATGGGCCGGAAACAACAGGTGTCATCGGCAAAGAACTTGGCTGCCTCTATCGTATGAAACCCGCGAAACTTTCTGGCCAAGAAGAGGCCATTATAGGACCGGAAAGCTACCCTATTGTCTTTGTGAAAGACCTCAAACTGCAGAGACGGATGTTCCGAATGTGGGACAGGTTGGACAGGAAAGGTGTCAGGGTCTGTGCCTACATCCATTGGAGCAAGATACATGCCAATCCAGTCTCTCAGCATTACCTTCCCTGAGGAAACACGGATGACCCAGAATTTGCCTGACTCCATCTTTTCAAACAAGCCCTGGATGGCCCATTGGTAGCCGTCACCCAGTGAATCCCAGAACAGGCCATTGTCCATCTGGAAAGCCACCCCTTCCTCTGCATCAGTGTAGGCTTCAAGCTGCCCCAGGCCCTTGGAAACTCTTTGGAAAGGAAGCTGAAATCAGAGTAGATGTTCACTCATTTCAGGGGAATAATTCAGCTGTGCTTCTTGGTCATCCCCACAGTCTCCCTATCCAAGCCCTGAGTCTGACTCCAGTTTCCCAAGATTTTAAATCACTACCAACATCTGCAGAGATTTCCTCCTGGAAGCCCAGCTCCCCACCTCCACTATGGCCCAGAAATAGAGCACTCTGCACATCCTCCATGATACTATTGGCAAATCTCTGAAGAAGTCCACACATTCAGTGAACACACTATGTTCAAAAGCATGCTTAGTTGAAAGTGAACCTCAACCAAGTTCAATAATAACGTACTTCCAAGTATGCATTCTTAGGTTGACAAATAACCCAGGGCAAGTGTTCAATTCAATCTGCCGCTGATTAAATAATTTGGTCTGCTAGGAGGCAAACAAAAGCTTCCCAACACACTGAAGCTTTCTAGATATCATTGGAATTGTGGATAGTGAACATAAGAAGTGCCCTGCTGGAACAGACCAAGGGTCTATCTAGTCCAGCACTCTGTTCTCACAAAGGCCAACCAGCTGTTGACCAGGAACCACAAACAAGACACAGTGCAACAATACCCTCCCACCCATGTTCCCCAGCAACTGGTGTATGTAGGCTTACTGCCTCTGATAAAGGAGGTAGCACACAACCATCAGGACTAGTAGCCATTGATAGCCTTCTCCTCCAGGAATCTATCCAACCCTCTTTTAAAGACATCCAAATTGGTGGCCATCACCACATCTTGTGGTAGTGAATTCCAGAGTTTAACAATGTGAAGAAGGACTGCCTTTTATCTGTTCTGAATATCCCACCAATCAGCTTCACGGGATGACCCCAGGTTGAAGTATTATGGGAGAGGGAGAAAAATGCATAATTTTGTACACCTCTACCATGTCTCCCCTTAGCCTCCTTTTTTCCAAGCTGAACAATCCCAGCCGTTGTAACCTTCCCGCATAGAGGAGATGCTGCAGTCCCCCTAATCATTTTAGTTGCCATTTTCTGGACATTTTCTAGCATATATATATATATATATATATATAGGAGTGGTGACCAGAACTGTACATGGTATTCCAATTGTGGTTGCATCATAGATTTGTATAAAGGCAGTATGATACTGGCAGTTTTATTCTCAATTCCATCGCTGGGAAATCTGGTTCATTTTTGGGCTCAACGAATTTCTGCAGTATGTACAACTCGCTTTGCGTCTGCGAGCCAAGCTGCACACTGTTCTCTAAACTCATGGAACTTTGGGCTATAGTCTGCATAATTTGTGCACATTCGGCTGTGATTTGCACAAATTGCAGAACCTTCAAAAAATAAATCTGCAGAATTTCTGGGAAAACCACAAACTAGCCTGACTGGCGGCAGATCAAGTCGGACACTGCAGCAGGAACCGAAATGAAGTTGGGGGAACGAGTTGAGGAAAATTCATTTAACTCCACCCCCACCAAACAATTTCTCTGACATCCTACCTTAAAGACACAAGGAATGTTGGTGCAGCGAAGATAGCGCTGCTCACCAAAGTTATGTCTATCCAGGCCACAGTCTAGTGCCTTCTCTTCTCTATGCCCTGTCAACCTATTGATGCAATGGGACCCAGAAGCATCTAACACCCAGGGCCAGACCTCATGTCATATACACAAGTGTGCGTCAATTCAGTCTACCAGCCCTTTTCTAGATTGGAAAAAAGGGGGCAACCAAGGGCAGATCAGCAGTGTGAGACATCTGCTGCTCCCCACTAGCCAGACCCCCCGACCTTTCTCTTGTCCAAGGCATCCATCAGGTTTCAAATGCGTGATTGAGAGGGCAAGTCAGGGAAAGGGTTAAACGCCACCCCTCCCACCAATGTCTCCACTCTCATTCACTCCCCCAGAAGCTGCTTTCCAAGCTCAACAACTTATAACTCTATTGCCAGGTTAGTATATAGTTATAACTTGCAATATGTCTTTCTACCCAGTCGTTCCACTGATCTGCCCCCTCCATTCCCCTTTCAAGCCAAAGAGCATTGCGCTTACCATTTAAAAGTCTGTGGGCCTCTCAGCCAGCTACCTGCAAGCTAGAAGAAGAAAAAGAGGCATGTCACATTCCTCTATTGCATTGTTCAGAACCTTAGAGGTACGAGAGGTGAGCTGGGTTGCAACTAGGGGTGTGCACAGACCCCCCGGATGGGATCGGGACCCGGATCGGGACCTCCAATTTTGTCACGGACCGGTTCGGACAAAATCGGAGGCCCCCCGGACCGGATCGAGTCCGATCCTGACCCAAAAATCGTAAATTTTTGGATCGGCCGCCATTTTTTTCCCCATAGACTTGCATTGCAATGCAAGTCTATGAGGAAAAAATGGCGGCGGGTGAGTGAGGGGGGGCCTAACTCCCTCCCCCCCCGGGGCCATCCGCTGTGGACGGCCCCGGCAGGTAAGCCCCCTCCCCCGCGCTCCCTACCCCCCCTGGGGCCGTCCGCTTCCATCCGCTGGCGCCCGCGGGCGCCAGCGGATAGAAGCGGACGGCTCTGGGGGGGGTAAGCCCCCTTCCCCGCCACTGCTTACCTTCTCGGCCCGTCCGCTCCCATCCGGCGCCGGCGGCTACTACCAGTGGGCTCCGCGGCCTACTCTCGAGTAGCGCACCGGGTGATGACATCACCCGGCGCGCCACCCTGGAGTAGGCCGCGGAGCCTGCTGGTAGTAGTCGCCAGCGCCGGACGGGAGCAGCCGGGCCGGGAAGGTAAGCAGGGGGTGCGTGGAGGGGAGGAGGGGGCGCGCGGAGGGGGGGAGGGGGCCCTTACCTTCCCGGCCCGGCTGCTCCCGTCCGGCGCCGGCGGCTACTACCAGCGGGCTCCGCGGCCTGCTCTAGAGTAGCGCGCCGGTTGATGACATCACCCGGCGCGCCACCCTGGAGTAGGCCGCGGAGCCTGCTGGTAGTAGCCGCCGGCCCCGGACGGGAGCAAACGGGCCGGGAAGGTAAGGGCCCCCCTCCCCCCCTCCGCGCGCCCCCTCCTCCCCTCCACGCACCCCCTGCTTACCTTCTCGGCCCGTCCGCTCCCGTCCGGGGCCGGCGGCTACTACCAGCGGGCTCCGCGGCCTGCTCTAGAGTAGCACGCCGGGTGATGACATCACCCGGCGCGCCACCCTGGAGTAGGCCGCGGAGCCTGCTGGTAGTAGCCGCCGGCCCCGGACGGGAGCGAACGGGCCAGGAAGGTAAGGGCCTCCCTCCCCCCCTCCGCGCGCCCCCTCCTCCCCTCCGCGCACCCCCTGCTTACCTTCTCGGCCCGTCCGCTCCCGTCCGGGGCCGGCGGCTACTACCAGTGGGCTCCGCGGCCTGCTCTAGAGTAGCGCGCCGGGTGATGACATCACCCGGCGCGCCACCCTGGAACAGGCCACGGAGCCCGCTGGTAGTAGCTGCCGCCGCCGGACAGGAGTGGATGGGCCGGAAAGGTAAGCGCCCCCCTCCTCCCCCCCCCGCTGTCCACTTTCATCGGCGGGCGCCCGCTGGCGCCCACCAATGGAAGCGGCGGTGAGCGCCAGTGGGCGCCCGCCGATCCGCCGAACCGGTTCGGAGCCTTTTTGGACCGGTTCGGATTGGATCGGCCGATCCAGCTGTCAGATCGGAAATCGGATAATTTATCCGATTTCCCACTGGACCGGACTCGGATCGTGGATCGGGTCCGATCCAGTGCACATCCCTAGTTGCAACTCCATCTAGTAAAGCAGGGCAAGCCCCAGAGGGATGCTGGCATTTACAGGGATTCCGATAGCAGCTGAGGACTCCGTGACCCATTCTCAGACTTTGCATAGAGCACCCGAGGGGAGAGGCAATGTGAGAAATCACACATGTTCACATGCTGCACCTCTTGAGGTGACCCAATGAGGGTGCCTTAATCAAGGGCTTTAGCTCTATGGTTGAACTTTGGGCGGAGAAGGTCCCAGGTTCAAGCCACAATAAGAAGGGATTCAGAGCAGGTCCCGAGAAAGACCTTTGACCCAGCACTGTGGAGAGCCAACCCCAATCATAGGCAATCATCCTGACCTGACACCATCTAATGCAGTTTCAGGTGTTCCTAAGGGCCCATCCAGAATACCTCAGCTGGCAATGATGTCAGGCTAGGCTTCCTCCCAAGACTTCTATGTGCATGCCCTCCTAAGCCACTGACATCGTCCATAAGGTTAGAGGGGGATACTTCAAGGAAGGAACAGCCATGTAGATTCTTGGGTACAATAGCATGATGGGGCTAGTATGTCCAATGAACAAGTCCACTTCTCTCCATAGAAGTGAATGGCAACCAGTCCAATGAAGAGAAGGGGTCTAAACTTGGGTGCACTGCTGCAGCAAGGACTAGACCCACTCTCCACCCCCCAAATCTGAGAGGCCCAGCCTTCACTAACAAATTCTGGATGCAGGATAGCAGCAGTGCATTGTAAGAACTTCCACACAACCCCATTGGTTGATAACTATCAGGACTGCAGTAGGCGGGCAAGACTCCAACCTTGTCCTCCCAAATAGCAACCCTAACAAACCACTCCAGAGAAGCTGCTAGCCTCCAAGAGATGCTATTTACATTTTAAAAAGCAAGCAAGCATGCCTTTAGCGTCACATGTAGTTTGGCCCTTAGCTAGTAAACCGTGTCATTTCCACCCTGCCTTCAGCAATGTGCAAAGCAGCCCATCGCAACTCAAAGTCATTTTTCGAGCACAGGAGAACAGCCCAAGACAGGATGCTGAGTGATTACTATACAGAGCTCTTGACCATTTGGAACAAGCCTGCCTGGAAACACCACCCACTTGATCCAACAGCCCTTTTCCCTTCCAGAGCAGACTTCCCTAACCTGACACCCACCAACCCCCAGATGTTTTGGACTACAACACCCAGCATTCCTGACCATTGGTCATGCTGGCTTGCATGGATGAGAATGGAAGTCCAAAACATCCAAAAAGCACCAGGTTGGGGAAGGCAGCTCTAGAGCAGGCTTGTGGAACCTCCGTCCCATGGGCCAGATACAACTCATGGAGGCTCCCCATCCAGCCTGCCAGCTTTTTCCTCAGGCCCTGCCTCTGCCAGTAGGGAAAAGCCCTTGCCTCCAACCAGCAACTGATCAGAAAGAAGAGCTTTTACCTGATGAGCACTGAAAAGGGCTCCCTTTCTGAGCACTCAGTAGTGGGATTATCTTATCTAGGCTGACCAGATAAAATCCAGGTCAGGGCTCCTGTAACTTTAACAGTTGTAGAGAAAAGGGAATTTCAGCCGGTGTCATTTGCATGCAATTAGTTCCTGGTGAAATTCCCTCTTCATCACAACAGTTAAAGGTGCATGCACTATACTAGAGTGACCAGATACAAAAGAAGGCAGGGCCCCTGCAACTTTAACTGTTGTGATGAAGAGGGAATTTCACCAGGAACTAACTGCATACAAATGACACTGGCTGAAATTCCCTTTTCTCTACAACTGTTAAAGTTACATGAGCCTTGGCCTGGATTTTATCTGGTCACCCTATCTTGTTACTAGTCAGCTACAGGTCAGATATCAAAGGTTTTTCCCTGCCTGAGAGAGCGGGCAGGACCTGAGGAGGAAGGTGCTGAGTAATTCAGTCCAGCCTACTTCTGAGGAGTGTCCTGCTTACTTCTGAATAAACATGCAGGGGCTTGCACTCCATACTTCTGAGTAGAAATGCTACCCATGCTTACTTCTGAGCAGACATGCCGAGGTGTGCCCTGTTTACTTCTGAGTAGGCTTAAAATCAGTAAGGGTCACATTTTGGCCCAGCCACTCTAATCCCACAGGGTCCACCCAGATGCCCAATGGAAACCCCAAAACAGGGCATGCGTGCAACAGAACCCTCCTGTACATTCCACAGAAACCATTCGTAACTTTACCCTCCCTGAAGTGGTCCAATCCCTTTGGAAGGCCACCCAAACCAGGGGGCTATCATCACATCTTGCGACATCTCCTTGAAATAGATTGCACCCACAGTGCATTTTAGAGAGGAAGAATTAAAAAACAAACAAACCCCAAAGCCTGAGAGAATGTCAGGCTTACAAAACAGAAGGCAGACTTCAGGAAGAACTACCCACACTAGAGAAAGAAAAGTTCATGGCTTAAAAGGATCAAGGGCTGTAAAAACTCTATCATGTCATCCAGGAACTCACCATCAAACAGCCCACCAGGAGAACCAGCCCAGCACCTGACCACTTGCCCTTGTAGAGGAAAGAAAGGAAAATAGCCAAACTTGCTCCTAAAGGAACTTTTATAGCTCCCTAGCTCCTGTGTCAATCAAAGGCAAAGAGGCACACCTGATTGCAATTAGATGCTGAAGAGCCACACCTGTAACACCCCCCATTTTTGGCTCTGGTCATCCCCACTGGCTAAATGTGGGCATACGCCCCTTTGATCAAGGGAATGCAGACCTTCGCAGGATAAGGTTTCCCCACCCCATCATTACCTCATATCACTGTGATCTGGTATCCATCAGTGTGATCATCTAGAGTGATTTCTCATTTTGTGCCATGCAACAATTCTCCCATAGACTTGATGTGCTTCCAGACAAGATTTTTTATCCTCCAGTCACCTTTCCCCAAACACAGAATGTTGCAGGGGAGGGGGGTCCATGTCACATTGCCCACTATTTGCCACCCTCCCATGTTTTGACCCCATTTTTGCCATCTTTGTTCAGATTTTTTTTAAAAAAATAAAACATTACGGAGGAAAAGACTGAAACGTTGCACAATGACTTTTGATTTGTAGCACTAGGGCCCCTCTTTCCAGAAGCCCCCTCAGCCTTGTGTTTTAATGTGCTTAGTTCTTTGTGTTTGTGTAGGGGACAGATGTTCTAGCTAAACCAGTACAAGGCGAAGAATGTCACTTGTGTACCAGAACATGGACACAAGCGTTGGCCTCCTGTCCAGTTAGTGACGCGACTTGAGAAAGGACCCAGCTAGCCTAGGCGAGCTCTACTTGATATACTAAGTTTGCTAAGTTTGCTTCTAGTGGGGCATTTTAACCAGAGGGGAACATTCCAAACTATTGTCTCCACCTGCAGTCCAAAGGGGTTCCATCCATTTCGTGTTCAGCCAAAGTTGCATGCAGCTGTGCCAGATGTGTGAGAACCTTGAATCATTGTGGCCTCTGTTTCTGATGTTCAGCCTGTGAATGCTGTGACTTATGTAGCCAAAGCCACCCAACCACAAAGGAGCAGGAATGGGCAATTGAGTGATGTTTGAGATCGTGAAGATTCGTAGAATCACAGAATTACAGAATAGTAGAGTTGGAAGGGGCTTCTAAGGCCATCGAGTCCAACCCCCTGCTCAATGCAGGAATCTACCTTAAAGCATCCCTGACAGATGGTTGTCCAGCTGCCTCTTGAATGCCTCTAATGTGGGAGAGCCCACCACCTCCCTAGGTCATTGGTTCCATTGTCGTATTGCTCTGAAGATCATGTCACTACTCATCTTGTGGCCAATTCCCATTTGCATTCACTATCACTGCTCGCTCTGTGTGAAGAGGAAACTTTTCTCCATTGACCTAAGTGCAGCTGACTCAGTCCACCGAGGAAATTTGCGCAAATTGAACTGGGAATCGAGAACGAGACAAACGCAAGCCCGTGTTTGACAACTTGCGCATATTTTTGGTGAACACACACTCACGTTCAGTGCTTCAAATGGGGCATGCTTGCTTGTTTTGAGAGCAAAACCAACATTATCATGCAAAAGAAAGGTATCAACCGGTTTAAGGGACCCTAAGGTTTGCAGAAATACCAAAAATAATTAGGGGGGAAAAATCTAAAGGGAGAACACTCCTCCCCAAAATTAGCCTTATGAGAACTAAGTATGCTCAGCAGCTCTGGCATGCTGAGTGACGGTTGCAGAATGGGGGAAGATCAGACAGATAGAGTGACAGACAGAAAAGCAAGGGAAGGGAGGGAATAGAGAGTGGCTGGTATCAGAGGCAGTAAGCCTGTATACACTAGTTGTTGGGGAACATGGGTGGGAGGGTGCAGTCACACCATGACTGTTTGTGGTTACCTGGTTGACAGTTGGTTGGCCACTGTGTGAACAGAGTGCTGCACTAGATGGACCCTTGGTGTGATCCAGCAGGGCTCTTCTGATGTGCTTATGTAATCCGGAAGAGCAGCTCTCCACGCTGCAATATTCTGTTGTGGATCCTACTTCTACACACATAATTAAGAACCTCTCGGCAAGGCACAAGATCTTTCAGTTTGTGTCCCAATAACTCAGGATTCAGACTTGATCAATGCAAGCACTGACATTTTGAAGGTTCCAGGTAAGCTGTTCTAAATCTGGCAAGCATATGCAAGAGCTCTTGGGACAACGTGTGCTGAACAGTTGCGGGGGAAGATCATCTGCTCTGCTGCGGAAACAAGAGTCCTGGCCGTATATCAACTCCCTCAAAACAACAGCATCTAAAGGTTGGGCAGCTTCTGATCCTCCTTGGTATGGGAAGTGTGGAGAACAATAGGGACCACTAGGTACGGGGAGATTTTTTTAACCTTTTCCTCCCTTGCTGCAGTCCCATTAAAGACCCCCAATAACAACAAAAATCCTGTTATTGATTGCAAGAGGAAAGCTTCCATTGGTAGTACTAGAGGCCTTTCCTCCCATGTCTTAACGGCAGTGGTGGTATTTTCAGGCATGTGATAAGGGGTGCAGAATCTCAGGTCCAGGAGCCAAATCTGGCCCACTCAGTGTTCCCCAGCTGGCCCCACCAGGTAACCACCAAACAATTGGGAACTCACAAGCTGGAGTGAAGGTAAATATCCTGGGAACTGTAATGTTTTCCATTTGACTAGCACAACACTTTGGTACAGATTTGGAAGTGATATGACAACAGGATTTTTGGGGGTGTTAACTACGAACCCACACTCAATGCAACAATACACAATTGTGCGTAGTGGCGCAATACTTGGGGTTTGTGGCACAGAACTAGCACAAAATCTTGGCACAGGTTTGGAGTTGATTTGAGAAGGTGAAATTTTTGTTTTTGCATTCTCAGGCCACATTCCTAGGGGTACGATGTTTTCATGCTTCGGACGGCACAACAAAACGTGGGATTTGTGGCATAAAACGGCACAAAGCTCGCACAAAACTTTGGCATATGTTTGGAGAAGATTCTAGTTTTTTTGGGGGGGGGGTCATTGTTAACAGAGCCATTTCAGTTCCTTGTGTGTGGAATGGGCAGGTGTTCTAGCTGAACCCTTACAAGGAGGAGACCGTCACCCTTTTATCAGAGCAAGAGCACAAGAGTTGGCAGTCTATCCAGCTAGTGACTCAAGTGTAGCAAAGAAAAGGACCCTGCTAGCCTGGAATTGCTCTCCTTAATATGCTAGGTTTCCTTCTCGTGGGGCAGATTAGCCAGTGGGGAGGATTCAAAAATGTTATTTCCACCCGCAGTCTGAAGTGATACCATCCATTCCCTGCTCAGCCAGAATTGCCTGCAGCAGCGCCACATGTATGAGAATCCTTGTATTATTAGTGGCTACGGAATGCCGACAGACTCTGTCTTGAGGAGGAACACAGAAAAGCCAGGAATCCTGAGCAGCAGCTCTCTGCACTGCAACATTCTGTTGCAGGTCCCGCTTGTACAAATGTAATTACAACTCTCTCTACAAGGCACAAGACCTTTTGCAACGTTTGTGCCCAAATGAAGTGGAATTTTGGTGCATTCAGACCAGCACCGATATTCCGAGAGTGCAGGGTAAAGCCCACAAGTCTCATGCAAAAATGTGTGGGAGAGAATGCTGGGATGGGGACAGAATCCTCTGCTCTATTGTGCAAAGAAGAATTCTGGTCCCACCAGCAGTATGCTAGTCAGTGTGGTAAAGTGCATGCAAACAGTAACTGTGGTGAGTGAAGAGTGAAGATTTCTAGGAAAGTCCATCCATCTCTGAAAGGCAGCTTGGAAATAAAAATTGCTTGTTAATACCTTTAAGATGGCTGATTATAGTTAGAACCTGTAGGCCTCAATTATGTTTTATACTAAAATAAATAATGTAAGTTTATTTATTTATTACATTTATATGCTGCCTTTTCCCCTCTTGTAAGGACCCCAAGACAGCTTACATGGGTGTCTTCCTCCTCTATTTTATCCTCACAACAACCCTGTGAGGTAGGTTAAGCTGAGAGTCTGTGCCTGGCCCAAAGTCACCCAGTGAGCTTCATTACCAAGTGGGGACTAGAGCTGGAACTCGCACATTCCAGTCCAACACTATAACCGCTACATCACCCTGGCTCTCATAATTCTTGAGGTGGCATCTCTGAATCTCTATTACAAGCAGTGATGAGGACAAGTTCTGTCCATCCTGACAGACTTCAGTACACTTTGGAAGAACTTTGTCCTATCTGGGTCCCTTCCCTTCACATGTATTGGATGGCAACTTCCATCATCCCACGTTGACCAGAAATAATGGGGATTGCGGTTCAACACATCTGGAGGCAACCTGGTTGGGGAAGACTCCTTTAGTGTGGCAGAGAGTAAGGCATGGATGGGCAACTTGTGGCCCTCCTGAGATTTTGGCCTACAACTCCAATGATCCCTCACCATTGACTATGCTAGCTACAGATGATAGGAACTACAGGCCCAAACATTTGAAGGGTCACAAGTTGCCCACCCCTGATTCCTGTTACAAAATAATTCCATCCCCCTGAATAGATTTGACTTTTGTAGAAGGCTTCAAAACATTCTGTGATATCCAACTATTTCAGCAGTTGCTGCTTGTAGTATTGAGATAGGCTTATTCCTTGAGCCAGGTTAGGATTTCTGAATGACATGAAGTGCAAATAATCCATCCCAGGAGTTATACTAGACTGGCAAGGCAAGGACCAGTCTGCCTGCAAGGAAGGAACACTAATATAAACTATTCATCTTCTAAGTATTCTGTGGAACCAGATTCCGACTTCCAAGGGTCCCAGGCCCCTGGACACAACACTACTAACCAGAGGTGTGAAGGCTGAAGCTATTTTTCCATCCTCCATGGGGAAATGTTTTGTATTACTTAGGGTGACCAGATTTTGAGAACCAAAATCCCGGACCCCCCCCGCCACCCCCCGGCCACCCCACCCACCCAAAACAACCCCCCCACCGCATGCCCGCGCCGCCCCGCGCCGCCCGCCCCACCCGCCCCGCTTGCATGCACGCCTCACGCCACCCGCTCGCCCTGCCCCGCCCCGCCCGCCCTGCGCCGCTCACCCCGCGCTCCTTACCTGCTGGGGCGTCTGCTTCCCTCCGTGCTCGGAATCTACTGAGAAACAGGCTTCCTGGCCTGTCTCTCAGTAGCGCGCCGGGTGATGACGTCATCACCCGGCACGCTACTGAGGGACAGGCCGCGAAGCCTGTTTCTCAGTAGATTCCGAGCACCGGAGGGAAGCGGATGCCCCAGCAGGTAAGTGCCTCGCGCCGCCTGCCTCCCGCCACCGCCGCGTGACCCCCCGCCACCCCGGTTTGCCCCCGCCGCCCCCCGGTTGGCCCGGATCACCCCAGGGCCATCTGGTCACCCTTTTGGGGGGCTAAATTTCCGGATTTGGCCCCCCAAAACAGTTTTTCCCCCCGATGCGGATTTGCTCCCCATTTTCCGGGCATGTCCAGACAAATCCGGGCAGATGGTCACCCTAGTATTACTAACTTATTCATGACAGACTTGATTTAAGGCCTAGCAGTTTTGAGGTGAAAATGAAGCAAAATGAACAAGGCAGCCACCAGATTCAGAAGCATTTTCCCCCTCCACATTAATGGCGGCCTTAAAGGGGAAAGCATGTTATTCCCAGACATTATAGAAAATTGCAGAAAATCTCCCGACACACAAGATAGAACAAAAACCTAGGCAAATCCAGAGAAATCCTCACAGTTGGTCACCCTACAGTCAGTCCCCCATCAGACAGCTTTTCTACACAAGGCCATTTATCTGCTCTCTCTACTTTTGGTTTTGTTGCAGAATTGAGATTCGGGCATTACACAAAGAGTGTTTACTTTCCCTGCTTTTCAACTACATAACCTCTAGGTGACAGTGTGGTATAGCGGAATAGCATGAATACATAGGAGGAAATCATGCTTTCTTTCGCATTTACAGTTAAATGCTGCATTTTCCTTGCTCAAAAACAACTCTCTGAAAGTGCTGGTTAGATACAGAAGTGAAACTGGAGGGTCATGTCATCATTTAAAGAACCCCTAAACAAAGTGAATGACAAGCGCTTGATAAATGCCCAGTGTAGAAAAGCCCATAATCTATAGCTACCATGATCTTCAAGGCAATGAAGACCAAAGTGTACTGTAGCCTTCCAAGGTAAGACGATTATGTCATTGTAAATTTTGAATCAATCAAGATGTATCATGTGCATCAAATCATCTACAGCCCTCAAAAAATGAAACATGACCACAAGCAGCACATCCAATTTCCAAATTTTTATAGATTGAATGAAACCAATCTAAAATTTAGGTTTTAAAGCTTTTATTTTTTTTTTTTTTTTTTTTTTTAAACATCAATATATGTAAAGAGTTTTTAAAATGTGAAACATTTTGGTAGAAAACACTGATCTATAAACATTTGTAAACTGGGTGTGATACCTGTGGCCATTTGTTTCATCTCTGTAAATTTATAAACCACAGGCCTGAAGGCTAGAGACTAGCCTATGTCCATTGCAAGTTTGCAAGCCACCGTGAAAAACCAGGAAGTTAAGCTTGTAGTGTTACCTTTTCCCTGAAACGAGTTTTCCTGCTCTGACAGCACCTGTGCTTCTTTCTCCTGGTATCTCTCCTAACCTACTCATGATGCCCCTCTCATGGCACGGTATGCCACTGACAACCAACTGTTCATCAGTGTGCCAATCTCCTTGCTATTCCATAAGCATCACAATGAGAACCATCGCAAGTCAGAGCTAGGAAGGATCTTTAATCTTCAAGCGATCCAAGAACATGGAACCCACCCTCCCACCCTCCCCTGAAATGGCACCCTTCCTCTTCCCATGATCTTCATGCACAAAGACAGCCAAGACTTTTGTTTTTTGTGGTTTTTTTTTAAAAAAAAGGCTTCACAATTTTATTTATATTCTTGTGACTGTGCTGCAAGGTGAGGAGCTCTCACCCTCCCCTCTTGCCATAAATAGGTAGCCATCATATTCAGGAACCGGAGTTAAAAAAAAAAAAAGACTCTTGGAGACACCCCAGGAGGATGTAGTCCTCAGAGCAACAGCAGACCATGACAGACTGGAATTCATGCAGTCACAGGAGTGGGTGATTTGCAATCCAGTACCCAGTTCCCCATGGAAGACCAGGAGTTGACACAACTTCATATTTCTGTGCCCAACACAGTCAGACTCTCCTCCCTGACTCTAATCGAGAAGTGCTGATAGGCCATCCCCTTCCAGGCCCCTGCTGCATGCGTCACTGAATGACGCATGCAGCATCGAATCTTTCGGATCACTGCTATGAAAGGCACAACAGCCTCATCGTGCTTCTGAACATACAGTTCGGCTGTGGCTCTGGACCTGGGGGGAATCGTCGTATCACCTGTTTTGCACTCAGAAATCCTTCTACTTTCAGAGATAGTGTCCTCGTTGTGCAGGGTGTACTCTTGGGAGGCATCTCCACCTCTCCTATCGCCTCCATGGAAATCTGCCTGATCACAGAGATGTTGTCCTCATTGTCCTTGGTGTATAGTACAATGGGTTTTGCGTCCCCAACTTTGAAATTACAGGCTGAGGGTACACTAAGCCCCCACCGACAATTCCAGACAACCCTGTTTGTGGACTGAGTTTCCCAAGTCATGATGAAAGTGTGTTGCACTGGTAACACACTCCGGTGAATGTGGGCCTCCTCCTTCAAGAAGTAGCAGTGGCATCTCACCTCCGTGATGTCCTTCGGGATCACGCGCAATAAATGAATAGAAGGGGGAATGAAGTCTCCGACAAAGGGCTGGAAATGGCATGAGTAATCTGCAAAGAAAGTGGCTGCTTCCAGCCCAATGAAGTCTCTGTAGATTCTGGACAAGAAGAGACCATTATATGCTTGGAAAGCTACAGCATTACCACTGAAAAAATACATCAAAAGGCATAGATGGATCTTTTGAGTATAGGACTGGTTGAATGGGAAAGGTTACTGGACATGTCTCCACAAGGGCCAGGAACAAGCCTAGCCAGTTTTGCAGCATAACCTTGCCTGAGGGCAAAAGGGTGACCCAGAATTTGCTTGACTACCTCTTTGCAGTAATGCCCTCAACAGTCCATTGGCAGCCATTGTGCAGTGAGTCCCAGAACAGGCCATTGTCCATCTGGAAAGCCACCCCTTCATCCGCACCAATGTAGGCTCCAAGCTGACCCAGGCCTTTGGAAAATGGTGAGGTGCTGACTTGGAATGGGAGTAGAAGTTACCTCTTTTCAGGGGAATAATCCAAGTTCCTCTTTGGTCATCCTGATATCGCCCAATCCTAACTTTGGCACTACTAGCCGAAATCATAGAGCCTATCTACACAGTCCCTTGGAACGTTTTAAATAGTATTTTAAAATGTTCCAAATAGGTGTGTTCTAAAACGTCTTAGGCCACATTACGGAGTACTCACGATACAGGAGAAAAATTATTCAGTCTTTAAAGCAGTGTGTGCGGTCACACACTCTTCTGCCCTGTCCCTTTCTCTTTCATTTTTACAATGAGTTTAGGGCAAGGCATTGTGGGCATTGTAGTTCAGTCACCCACTTCCTCCTTTGTTCCTCTGTCATTCCCTAGCTTTCAATGAGTATAGGGCTAAGGATTGTGGGTGTTGTAGTTCACTCGCCCACTTCCTCCTTAGCCCCGCTTTCTTCCCCACCAGTCAACTGCTAAGCATTTGGGCACCAGTAAATGAAGCACTGCCCCTATGAATCACATTAGGTAAGGAAGGACACATTATTTTACTTAAAACGATTTATTAAAAGTGAAACTATTGTATATAACTGAAGTGAGTTTTAAAAAACCTTGGGTATACATCATTCAAGGGAGTGCGTCATGTGGCCCAAAGAGTTTTCATAACCCTTATAAAAAGTTAAAAACCTAGCATGTAGGATCGGCTCCTAAAGACTACCAACATTTGTGTGCCATCTCTTTTCCAAGCAGCTCAAGGTGGCGTACATGGCTTTCCCTTCCCATTTTATCCTCACAACAACCCAGTGAGGTAGGGCAGGCTGAGAGATGTTGATTGATACAAGGTCTACCGTTCAGCAACCTGGATCTCCCCAGTCCTCATCTGACACTAACCATAGTGGCAATTATGCAGTTCCCATTTATCAAGGGATTTCTGTTGAAAACATATTCCCAGAGTCCATTGCTATGAAATACCATTTGAGAGGGAAAAATATATAGAATTCCTCAGGTTAAACTGACTTTTACTTGGAAGCCCTGCATCCCCACACTGATACCCCTCCACACACCTTTTGTGTGGCGCAAGTTGCTGTGACTCAGAAATGGAGCACTCTGCACACCTTCCATCACACTAGAGCCATATCAGCTCTGGCAAGATCTGTGAACTGGTGAGTTTTTAATATAGCATACCACCCTCCCTGACACGATTGCCAAATCCCTCAAGACGTCCATCCATTCAGTGAACACACCATGATCTTAGGCATGCTGAGTTGGAAGTAAACCTCACTCAAGTTCAGTATGAACTTACTCCAAAGTAAGCATGTTTGGGATGGAAAATATCCAAGAGCCAGAGTTCATCATCTGAATCTGCCACTGGTGAAATTATTTAGTGCATTCGGAGGCAAGGGACAGCTCCCCAATACTGAAGAAACAAAGAGATCATCATTGCGATTGTGGGTATTGACGGGCAAGACATCTGTTAAAGGACAAGAGGAAAACTGGCAGTGTTATGATGTGGGTGCCCACCAAATTCATGATCACCTAGGCCACAGTTCCAGGCCTTCTCTTCCCCACCCACTGGCACAATCGCACCCAGAGGTTTCTGACACCCAGGGCCAGACATCAGATTATAGTGTGTGCCAGTTTAACCCACCAGCCCTTTTCTAGACTGAAAAAGAGGCAACTGAGAACAGATGCAAAGTGGAAGACCCCAACTTCTGTCCCTTCGAAATATCCACCCTTTCTTTGCTCACTGTCACCCACCAAGACGAAGTGCATGTTTCAGAGGACAATTTGATATAGGGAAGTGGCAGACAGGGAAAGGGTTAAGCACCACCCCTCCTGCCATCACCAAAGTCTCTGTTTCTCAACGTCTCCATTCCAAGCCCTCCCGCCGAGATGTGAGACAATAAGGAAGTCTGCCGTGCAAGCCACAAAGCTTGACCTTGCAGCGGATTCTGGGATCTGTCAATTCCAAAGCTCCCTCCACCTCTGAAAAAGACTGAGAGCCTATCTATACTGCTGCTTTAAAACGGTTTATAACAGTTTTAAACCAGTTATTAACCGCTTTAAAATTGTTATAAACCATTTTAAAGCAGTAGTGTAGATAGGCTCTGAGTTCCCAGGGAAAGGGAAGATAATCTCTGAGCCTGGTCCTCTTGTTGATAAATTCTGGGAGGATTCCTCCTTGACTCCTGGAGATTCTGGGAGAATTTCCTCCCCTGCTTCTTGTCTTGGCTGGTCTATTTCTTCATTCTCCAAGTCTGATTCGGGATCCACACAAGGGAGACCGGCCCTGATCCTGACACCCTGTTTAGAAGTAGCTTTCCAAATTTAACAGGAAGGGCCATCGAACTACAGAGTTCCAAGCAATATATCATTTGCCTCCAAAGTTGCACTTAACCAGTCCCTCCATCCCCCTTAGAACCAAATTGTGTTGTGCTTACCATTCTAAAAATGTCTGTAGGCCTCTCATCCATAACCCGCAAGCTGGAATAGGAAGAGATGGGTCAAGTTTATTCATTATATTTGTTCAACAGATTGCCGCCTTGATGTCTGTACCTCTTGTGACTATGAATCTCAGATTGTGTCTTATTCAGCAAACACTTTCATTTTGTGTCTATTGGATTCCGCAACATCTCTTTAATAAGGATTTGTTTAAGCCCGGTAATTGTTGGACAACTGTAACACAGTGGCTCAGTTCGGATGACACATTAGGCAACGGAGGAGGGGGGGGGAACATTCGTCAGTTGTGTTGCTTATTGGTTCAACACACAACACACACACAACTGACAGTACGTTAATCAGGCACTTTAAACAACGGAGCGAAACAATGGGCTTGCACGTTGTTTAGCCCGAAGCCCCATTGTTTAAAGTGTCGGCCGAATTCAGCCCCCCTCTCTCCGTGGACTATTCTGTTTCAGAATAGAGTTCTGCTGCCTAGAGCAGTCAAAAAAAACCCAGCCGCTCTATGTTGCCGGCAGAACTCACGGTGCATGCTGGGATACGGCTGGGGGACACATGGAGGAGAGGCTACAACCAAAATGGCCGCCGCAAGTTCGTAGCAGCCGGGGCATTTGCCGGTTCCAAGCAGCGCCGGCTGCAGCGTGTCGTCTGTGGAGCTCCTCCTGCCTAACGCACGGTCAGTACATTATTTACCCCTCTGTTGCTTAGTATGTCGTCCGAACTGAGCCAGTGAATGCTTCTTTTAACTATATGTTGGCAATGTCAAATACTTGCTCCTTTGGAGGAGGAGGTCATTATATGGAACACCCCTTAATATTGGAACTCTTCTTAATATTTACGGATCTACATGCTCCTTTAAAATTCTCTACCTGCTTCCTGGAGGTTAATCCTGGCCAGCACAAATGGGTTCTCTGCACCAGTTTGACAGCTAAAAACTGCTATTACAACATTGGGAGGATAAACACTCACTTCCTATAATGCAGTGGTACAAAGCTTTGAACAGGTGGCGTGTAGACACTCCCTGTGGATGGAAATTTCTCTGGAAATTTAGGCTGCTTTTGTTGAATTTTCCATACAGACTTTAGAAACCTGTATTCTCTCTCTCTCTCTCTCTCTCACTCTCACACACACACACACACACACACACACACACACACACACACACAGTATGTATGCACTGAAACTGATATTTCAAGTCTACGTAGCCACATTTTTCCTTTTCTTTTGCTGAAGTTTTACAATAAAAAAAGTTTTAAAAATTTGTTCTGAATTTTTGAAGCAAGCAGAAGATGCAAACTGAATTATATCTCCATCCAGTGGAGCAGAAGATTGCAAGGGTAGGCATTGGTTGGGACTCCAAGAACAGCTGAGGACTCACTGCCCACTTCTCACACCATGCATAGAAGTCCCAAGATGCATGAAGAAAATGCAAATGTTGGTATGCCCCCAACTCTTGACGTTGCCTACTAAGGGTGCTTTTTGAGGGCTACACCATCTCAACAGGAAAAAGAGGGGAAGGCAGAGCCAGCTTGGAAAGGGAGGTGGGGCTTCTATTCACAAGCCCACCATTTGGTGAGCATCACTACCAGCAAACGTTGAAGGAAACTTGAGTCAACTGTCCGCATTATGAGCAGGAAAAAAGACATGCCCTAAAAATACAAGGTGCAAGTCAGATGCCAGGTGTCTTGGTAGAGCTATCGCCCTGAGCAGATAAGCTCGATATTTTCAGAAGAGCCTGTTAAGGCTACAGTTCTATACACACCTACAAAGGATCAAGGCCCATGGAAGCCCTGTCTCTGAACAAAGAGGACTAGGAGACTGCTACAGGCCTCCTTGGAATAGATTGCACCAAAAGGGGACATTTCAGGGCAGGGGGACAAAATGGCCTAGCAGAGTGACTTACAAAGAGAGTAGATTTAAGGAGAAGGTATTGAACGGCACAATACATCACCGCTACAAATGTCTACAAATGTCCATGATTTAAAAGGCTAAGGAATTGCAAAAGCTCCATCGCTGAACAGAGATACTCACCACAAGGACTAGCTCAGACTTTGTTGTGGAAAGAAGGGGGAATAGCCAAGCTTGGTCCTGATTGATACCTCCCATAGCTCATGTGATAATTAAAAGCAAAGAGGTGCAGCTGATTGCATTGATGGACACAGAGTGCCTTGCATAGGATGAAAGGAAGATCTGAAATGGATCAGTGCTCTTTTTTTTTTTAGGGCTGATAAGGTTATTTAATCTTCAAGCGATCCAAGAACATGGAACCCACCCTCCCACCCTCCCCTGAAATGGCGCCCTTCCTCTCCCCATGATCTTCACGCACAAAGAGAGCCAAGACTTTTGTTTTTTGTGTTTTAAAAAAGGCTTCACAATTTTATTTATATTCTCATGACTGTGCTGCAAGGCGAGGAGCTCTCACCCTCCCCTCTTGCCATAAAAAGGTAGCCATCATATTCAGGCACCTGGGAGTTTTAAAAAAAACTCTTGGAGACACCCCAGGAGGATGTAGTCCTCAGAGCAACAGCAGAGCATGACAGACTGAAATTCTTGCAGCCACAGGAGTGGGTGATTTGCAATCCAGTATACAGTTCCCCCATGGAAGACCAGGAGTTGACACAACTTCATACTTCTATGGCCAATGCAGTCAGACTCTCCACTATGACTGAAATCGAGAAGTGCTGATAGGCCTTCCCCTTCCAGGCCCCTGCTTCACGCATCTCTAAAAGATCCCCATTAGGTCTCCTCTTTCGGATCACTAATGTGAAAGGCACAATAGCCTCATCGTGCTTATGGACATACAGCTCAGCTGTGGCTCTGGACCTGGGGGGAATTATGGTATCACCTGTTTTGCACTCAGAAATCCTATCGCTTACAGTGATACTGTCCTCGTTGTTCTGGGTGTACGTTAACACGGGCTTCCTGTCGCCCACTCTGAATCGACAGGCAGAGGGTATACCAAGCCCCCACAGACGATGCCAGGTAATCTTGTCCAATGAGTGTGTTTCCCAAGTCAAGAAAAAAGTGTGTCGCACTGGTACTTCCCGCCAGTTGAAAAAGGTCTCCGTCTGCACAACATCCTGTTGGTATCTCACTCCCGAGAAGTCTTTAGTAATCACAGACAGTATATCAAAGATTGGGGGAGTGAGGTCTCCGATACAGGGCCAGAAACAACACGTCCAATCTGTAAAGAACGTGGCTGCTTCCAACCCATCGAAGTCTCTGTAGATTCTGGACAAGAAGAGACCATTATATGCTCGGAAAGCTATACGATTACCACTGAAAAATACGTCAAAATACAGAGACGGATCGTCCAAGTCCAGGACCGCTTGGATGGGGAAGGTTTTTGGACGTGACTCTATCTTCACAGGGGCCAGGTACAGGCCTAGCCAGTTTCGCAGCATAACCTTGCCTGAGGGCAGAACGCTAACCCGGAATTTGCTCGACCGTCTCTTTTCAGGCGTGCCCACAACGGTCCATTGGCAGCCATCGCACAGCGAGTCCCAGAACAGGGCGTTGTCCATCAGGAAAGCCACCCCTTCTTCCGCACCAACGAAGGCTTCAAGCTGACCCAGGCCTTTGCGAAATGGTGGGAGGCTGTCCTGGAATGAGAGTAGAAGTTAGCTCATTTCAGAGGAATAATCCAAGTTCCTCGTTGGTCATCCTGGTCTCTCCCAATCCTAGCTTTGGCACTACTAGCCGAAGTCTTAAAGACTGCCAACACTTTTGTGCCACCTCTTCTCCAAGGAGCTCAAGGAGGCATACGTGGCTTTCCCTTCCCATTTTATCCTCACAACAACCCTGTAAGCTAGGGTAGGCTGAGAGATGTTGATTGATACAAGTTCTTCTAGCCAGCAACCTGGATCTCCCCAGTCCTTGTCTGACACTAACCAGAGTGGCAGTTATGCAGTTCCCACTTATCAAGGGATTTCTGTTGAAAATAGCATATTCCCAGGGTCCATTGCAATGAGATACCATTTGAGAAGAAAAATATATAGAATTCATCAGGTTAAACTGACTCCCAGGAAGAAGCCCTGCACCCCACACTGAGACCCCCACACACACACCCTTTGTGTGGCAGAACTTGCTGTGACTCAGAAACTAAGCACTCTGCACACACCCCATCACACTAGAGCCGTATCGGCTCTGGCAAGGTTTGTGAACTGGTGACTTTTAAATATAACACACCGATGCATTTTAATACATATTTAAGTAGCCATTTTTAAACTTAAACTTTTTAAATACAAATTTGCTTTTATATTCACAGGTTTAGTTGTTGCAGGCTCTTGTATTGTTCGTAATTGCGAGGAACTTGGCCTGAAAAATGGGTCCGCATATAAAAGTTTCCTTGCTTCCTGAAACTTTTACATACTTGACCATTTTTTATGAAATGGTCTACAAGACCACAGATGAAGATTTTCGGTCAAAACACATCTGTTTTTTGGTTTTACTTGATATGGGTTACCTCTGGTATTGTGGGACACAACAGCACAATAATATTGTACATCGCTCTGTCATTTTGATACATGTTTTTAGCTTGCACAGATAAAATTATACTGGCCCCAACACTCTGAAACGAAATAGATATTATTGCAATCACGGGTAGTGGTAGGCAGTGGTTAAAGGCAAGAGGGACGTTGGCAATGCTATAATGTGGGTTATGTTCATGTTTATCCAGTCACAGTTCAATGTTTTCTCTTTCCCTGCTTAGTCAGCCTGGGTCCCCTCTACAAGATTTCACTTTGACGCCCGGTTGCCCGATTATGCGCATATATGGATAAGCGCATTTACTCCTAATTCCTGTTCACGAGAGGCGGTGAAGCGCATTACGGACTGTATGAAACATGCTATGAAGTTGCTTGCATGCGGAGAATCGCATGTTTACATGGCCATAAGGCGCTTTAACTCCCGTGGTAAATTAAAAGTCGCTATTAACACACATTCAAAACTGCAAATAATCGGAGATAAAACGCGCCTGGACCCCTGATTTGCGCTCCACTCTTGTAGAGGAAAATTTGGTAATGCGCCTTGAAAGGGCTTTAAATCGCTCTTGTAGAGGCACCCCTAGGAACAGAACTGCACCTAGACACTTCCAACACATAGGGCAGGACTACATAATACACATGGACATCATCAGTCCACAAGGCCTTTTTAGAGTGGAAAAAAAGAAGCAACTGAGAACAGACAAGCAAGTGGAGATCTCTAGTTCTCCTCCCCCCAATCCCAAACACCTGCCATTTCTCTGCTCCATGTCACCCACCAGGTTTCAAATCAAATGCAAGTTTGAGATGACAATTTGATGCGGGGAAGGTGCTAGCAGGGGAAAGATTGAACATGCCTCTCTCCACCACCAAACTGCCTGTTTAGTCACACCTGCCAGAAGTGACTTTTTCCAAGCTAAACAGGAAGGCCCATCAGACTAAATGGTGCAAAGCAATGCAAAGTGTGGCCCCTCCGTTCCACAGATCCAGCCCACCTGTTCCCCATTGAACCAAATCGTTTTATGCTTACCATTCTAAAAAAAACACCTTCTTGGAGCATCTCTGCCAGTCGCCAGCAAGCTGGAAGAGGAAGAGAGTGTGGATGTCAACTTAGGCCTGGTGTGGACAACTTAGGCCTGGTGTGGATGTCTATTTAGGCCTCTTTCTGGAAAGTAGGAAAGCCATCTACATACATGTCCTTCCAAGACACACTCATGTCCTAGCAGGGTTAGATACTTCAAGGCAAGGATGTCCAAGTAGATCCGTAGGTACCATTCTGTTTCCAACACCATAGCATGGAAGGACGAGTGTTTCAGATATCCACCTAAATGGCAACCGTGAAGGCCGGGGTGCTGCATTCAGGGATGCTGCAGCAGCAATGAAGAGATGCATATCAGGGAGCCCTAGCCTTCACTAACACCTCATGAAAGGGAAGGCATTGTGCGAACGAATGTTGGAAAAATCCACAACAGAATCAAATTAATTTGGAGTTTTATGAATCCGACCCATGGATTCCTCAGCGGACTGACTTCCCACCCACCCACCCACCCCAATTTGGGTGGATTCCACAGTTTTGCAGGCTGTTTTTCTAACTTTCCAGAATTTTGTACGAATTTAATAAAAAAATATGCAAATCTTTTTCTTTAAATTTTTTTTTAAAAAATATATTTTTCCTATAGCGCATGGGGGGGGGGATTTGTGCATTTTTGCAAGTGCAAATTTGCACAAATTCAGAAACTTTAAAAAAAATCCGTTCCTTTCAATGGCTGAATTCGGACAACACGATAGTCAATGGTGGGGTAATAAACAACTTTACAGTTGTTTGGGGAGTACCCCCTAGTTGAACAACATAGTAATAAATAATCAACCATGGTGTGGATTAGGATCAGCGCTGAGTTGACTATGGCAGCATTCGGACGACACAATAGTCAAAACAACTGACGATTGTTTCCCCCACCCCAGTTACTTAATGTGTCGCCCACTCAGTGGCTGAATTCGGACAACAGGATGAAAGGCGCTTGACAATTTGTGAAATGCAATCAGAACGGAGTTTACACAATCTGTACATCCTCACCAGAACATATAGTGCAATATCATGCATCTCTCACTACATTTGTAATGTGCATTTTCTGAATAATACAAGTTGTAGCCACTGTGGCTAGGGGAGGGAGTACAGCTGATAATCAAAGTTAAAGTAGGCAAACATTTAACCCTTTTCTCCCTTGCAGCAGCCCTGATAATTCACTCTTCAGAAGCCACTTGGCGGGTGGGGGGAGGCATTGAGTGGGTTGAACTCCCTCATTGCCTCCTATAATGCCAATAATTATCAGCCAGCCCACAACAAATGCTCTTTGCCCTTAAAACAGCATGTATGCATTTAACATCACATCTAGTTTGGCTCTTTGCTAGTAAACGTTGACACTGAAGTATTGTCTTTTGTACAGAGCAAGTCAGCCCATCCTTGCCTCGGCGCTTTTATTCCAGCAAAGTCCAGGAGATTGAGAGAATGCTGGTTGGTATATACAGCTCTAACCAATAGGATCAAAATGCTTAGAAACTCTTTTGTATAAGAATGCAAAACCTGCTTGGATGATCATCCCAAGGAGCACATACTCCAGAACTTCATTTGCAGAAGGAACCAGACTGATGTAGGCCGTGAAAATGGTTACAGAAGGAAGAGATCCTGTAAACCCTTACCTGTAGTATGAAGGGTCTACTGTCCAGATGATGTGTATTTACTTCCTCCTGTTGGCAATGCGGCCCAACTGTGATAGTACAAGACTGAAGAAAAAAGGACATGTTTTCCACAGTTTATAGCAAAGCAAAGCCCTGATCCTTTTGTATGGCCTGCCTCAGGTCCAGGTCATGTCTCCATTTGCAAAGCAGGGCTAAACTAGATGTCCTGTTGAGACAGGTGGGCCCATAGCTCAGTAGCAGAGCACATGGCTTGCATACAAAAGGTCCCAGATTCAATCCTAAGCATCTCCATGGAGGTTTGGGAAAGATCCCTGCCTGAAATCTTGGGAAACAGCTGCCGGTCAGTGACCTGTTTCACATGACAACCCAGGGTATGGGATGAATATGGGTTGTTGTTACGTGCAACCCCTGCACTATGCTTTAACTATGAGTTGTTAATCACAGCAAACCAAAAAGTTCACAAGCCAACAACAAACCATGGGTTCTCTTCCTGGGTTGTTCATGGTTAACAATCAACAAAGCCAAAGCGCAGGGCTCACACAACAACAACAACAACAACAACAAAACACAATTCGACAAAACCCCATATTCAACCCATACTCTGGGTTATTACAAGTGAACCAATTCTGAGCTAGATGGAACAACAGTCATGTGTTCCAGATGTTCAACACATGAATCTAATTAACATGCATGATTTTTCTTACATAAATAGCAGCTGCGGAATCAGAGTGTTGAAGGGGATGGGGAGTTTTACTCTCTCCTTCTCTACAGCTGCTATTTGCATTTTAAGGCAAGCTCCCACTGGTACAGAGGGAGGCCTCCCTTCAAATTCCCACAGCATTGCCAAAATGGCCATTTGTGTCAAGATCATGGTTGGGGGTGAGGGAGAAAGAAAATGAGTTAAACTCCCCTCCCACTCTCCAAAATCTGTTATTTACACATGCCCTGCATTCAGGCAATTAAAATCACATTTGGTTTAGCCCTTAAAGGCAGTAACAGGGATGAGCTACTCAAACAATGAGAATGAAGAGGAAGAAAAAAGGTGCCACAGCAGAGGGCCTTCTCTGCTATGGCACCCCGGCTGTGGAATGAGCTCCCTAGAAAGGTTTGCCTGGCACCTACATTGTGCTGTTTTAGACACCAGGTGAAGACCTTTTTCTTTCCTCAGTTTTTAACAGTTCATCAGCTTAATTTTTAATTTTGCTGTTTAAATTTGTATTTTAAATCTGAATTCATTTCTGCATGGTCATTCAGTTTTATCCTGGTTGTGTTTTGATACTGTTATTTTATATTATGTTTTTATACTATTGTTTGTTTTATATTTTGAATGGTTTTCATGGTTTTAATTTCTGTAAACCACCCAGAGAGCTTCGGCTATTGGGCAATGAATAAAGAAATAAATAAGGTGAGGCTAAGTCAGCTGGGAAAGGAAGAGAGCCTCCCCTGCCCACCCCATATTGGCAAAGTAGATGGCTGGTCTATCAGTAGAACTATCCCCAAGTTTATGAGTGGACAACATTCCTAAGCACACTTAGTGCCCCATTGAACTGCTCTGGAACTGGAACCATAGCCTACTGTGGGCCTGCTTGAAATAGCCTGCACCTGGAGAGACATTGTACAGAAGAAAAAGCCTAACAAACTCACAAAGCCAACTGTAGATTTCAGGAGAAACTACCCAACCACACACTAAAGAACAAAAGCAAGTCCCGCCAAGGCTTCAAAGGCTCAGGGATTGCAAAAGCATCCTCAAGTCCTATATAGAGATACTCACCACAGCTACCAGCCCAGTGCCTGACCACTCAGCCCTGTTGAGGAAAGAAAGAGGAATGGCCAGGCTGGACCCTCTAGCACTTTTTATAGCTCCCACAGCTCCTGTGTCAATCAAAAGGAAAAGGGCCCAGCTGGCCACACTTGAAGCCAGTATAGTGCTTCTGATGGGATGAAAGGGGGACTCCCAATGGATAAATTCTCTTTTAGGGTTGAGATAGCATAAGGGGGGAGGGGCTTCCTCAGTGGTAGGTGGCTTGCAGTGTAATGCTATTGTATCTGCTCTGTGAACAGGTAAATATTCACCTCATTATTTTCATTTCTGTATCTCAATAAGAATCATACCTCCAGGATTGGTTGCTAGATCTAGCAAGTGGGTGGTCCATGTAATCTTCTCTCTGCCCCAATGTTAGCTGTTCATTCAATCCCTTCATCAGTGCCGTGCATCCCACATCTGGTAGTCATTGATTCAATATTTGTTGAGAGCCTGCATTACTTTAGCTCAGATCCCTGTGCTGGGGGATCTGCTAGATCAGGGGTAGGCAACTTTTTGGGCCTGCAGACACATTTGGAAATTTGAGGAAACTGTCCTGGGCACCACCACAAAATGCCTGCCATGGGAGGAGTAGTTATATTTGGGTTCAAAAAGATGTCTTTATGTTTTGGAGCTCAGACCACACCTCTGCCTTATAGTTGGGGAACTTACTTTTCTTTTAGTCTCATTCTGACTGGCTGTGTCCAACATGACAGCCGCTTTATGAATAGGTAGGCTGACCATCTGAAAAGGAGGACAGGGCTCATGTAACTTTTACAGTTGTAGAGAAAAGGGGATTTCAGCCAGTGCCATTTGTATGCAATTAGTTCCTGATGAAATTCCCTCTTCATCACAACAGTTAAAGGTGCAGGAGCCCTGCCTTCTTTTGTATATGGTCACTCTAGTATAGTGTCTGCAACTTTAACTGTTGTGATGAAGAGGGAATTTCACCAGGAACTAATTGCATACAAATGACACTGGCTGAAATTCCCTTTTCTCTACAACTGTTAAAGTTACATAAGCCCTGCCCTTCATTTCATATGGTCAGCCTATGAATAGGTATGGTCCCACCATGGCGGCCATTTGGTGAGAGTGCTCACAACATGTTCACATTTCCAAATGTGTCCACCAACCTAAAAGGATTGGGGACTCCCTGGTCTATCCATGTTTCCTATCCCCTAGTAATGCAAGCACAGCAGAGAAAGGACCGGGCTAGCCTAGAAGAACTCTTGTTGATATGCTAAGCTTCCTGCTTGTGGGGAACATTCCAAGTTATTATCTCCGCTGACTGTCTGAAGGGATGCCAGCCGTTCTGCCGCCTCATTCCACTGCCGTTGCCCAGCCGGAGTTGCATGCAGCAATGCCGGACGTGTGAGAACCCTTTTATTCCCAGTCCGTGTCAGTCTGATGTTCAGGCTATGAATGCCCAAACCACCCCCACGTAAGAGGGGGGCTTCAACAGATTTGAGAGACCCCAGGATTTAGGAAAAAGAACCTATGTGGAGAGACCCTCCCTCCCCCACAAAAACTACCCCAATGAGAACTGTGAATGATGAGCGGTTATGGAGCACTGACTGATTGTTGGAAGTGAGCACAGAAAAGCAGAGGAGAGCAATGGACTAGGGTGGCTGGAATCCTGAAGAGGTCTCTGTACTGCAAAATGGGTGTTGGAACAGATAGCAGTGAGTTCAGAAGGGCTTTGGCATTTTGGAACTCAGACCCCACCTCTGCCTTGTACTTCAGTTAGTAGGAAAGTTATTTTTATTTTAGTCTCACAGCTTGCCTCCTGGGAAATTGATGTTTCGTAACTGGCTACGCCCACCCCGGTAGCCAGTTTGTTTGAGTACTCTCAACACTGAGGTCGTAGTGAACCTAAGGCCCGATTGGATTTCACCAGGAGAAGAGCTTTCAGTGTGGTGGCCCCCTTTCAGTGGAGGTCAGGCAGGCAGCAACACTGTGTTGTTTCTGGCACCTCCTGAAAACAGCCTTATTCCTTGACTGACAGCCAAGGTTTTTATTGGCATTCGGTGTGTGTGTGTGTGTTTTAGTATAATAATGGTGTTTTAAATTTTTTATCTTTTACTGTTCTCATTCTGACGGGTACTTCTCTGGGATCTGTTTCAGATATGAAGCAGTATACAAATTTTGTAAATAAATAAATGAATAATCTCTCAGAATTACAAAATTGCCCACTAGCCCCCAAAAGATGGGTACCATTGCCATCATCACACCTTGTCCAATATGTCTTTTGTTCTAGAAACGGCCTCCTGGCAGCCAGGAGCAAAAGGATCCTGATAGCAATATGCTAGCTAGCCACCTTCGCTCCAATTTGAATTCATATGTTGCTACACATATGTGCCAAATTTGAGATTGATCCCTCCAACCCCCGATTTTATATGAATTTATTAAAGATCATTTCAGTTCTGACAGATCAGAATGACAGCTCGCCACATGTGTGCATTCAGACCTGTCAGAACGGAAACGATCTTTTAAAAATTCATATAAAATCGAGGTTTGGAGGGATCGATCTCAAATTTCATACACATACTTAGGCATATCCCATAAGCACTGTGAACAAGTTTCAAGCCTCTAACTTGTAAAATACAGGTTATAGGTATATTTATATGGCAGTCCGATAAAACAATAAAATCGCCTGAAAATTATCGTCTCCGATGATTATCGTAGGCCTTTCTATCGTATCGTCATCGTTAAACACATGCACAATAACGACCGTATTATATCGTTATTGTACATTTTAACGATACGATACACATCCCTAGTTGTCGCTACTGTTATAAACCACTTTGTAGTGCTTTAAAGCAGCAGTGTAGATCTTTGCCTGGCTCTTACTGCTAACTATGAAAAGGCATTTGCGCCGATTCTGACTTTTTTCCTGAATAGATTTTCTGCTGTAAGGAAAAAGCGTGAAGAAGTAATGGGGAGTCACAGGAAGGGCTACAAGTGGAAGACAACAACATTTGTGGGTGCTTCTGGATGAGGATTTTATGGCACCGTTACCCTGCCTCGTTCATGGAATTTTACAGGGGTTCCAGAGGTTGATGATGTCTTCCTCTTGTATCCCTCCCATGTTTCCCCACTGCATCGTCCATCTCAAAAACAGAATGCTTAGACAGAAATCTGTTACAGAAAAAGAAAGAAAACCCCCAGAAGTTTTTGTTTTATTTTGGTTTTATTGAGTTTTACAAAATACAATATCATAGAACACCTCCCATCCTCTCCTCCCACCCCTAGATCGAGTCACAAAGTACGAAAATACAGAATCCCTCAGGAAGCATATTCAACTTTTGAAAATAAATGAATATCAAATCATTTACAACAACCCTAATGATTTATAATGTGCAGGTACCATCCGGCCATGTTCTGCCCATATTAGTATATTCAATAAACAGTAACCAAACAGCCGCAAAAGAATCATACTTTCGTTGACCTCTCATTACCTGCAATTTATATGACAATTTTTCCATTATTACTGTCTTCCACACCAATTTATACCACTTATGCAAGTCTGTAAATTTGAAATCCTTCCAATGCAATGCTATTACTTTCCTAGCAGCAAACAAAAGATGAGAGATTAGCTCCTTATGCTTCAAATTTATATTTACTTCAACAATTAAGTTCAATACTCCCAGTTCCAAATCCATATGTACTTCAAATTTTACAGTCTGAGCAATCTCAGAAAATGCTGCAGTCCAGAAATTTTGAGTCTCGGCACACTCCTACCACATGTGCTGGTACATGCCAACCACTTGGCATCCCCTCCAGTGCATGGGAGAAGAACCAGATTAAATGTATGCCAATTTTCTAGGAGTCAGATACCAACCATGTAATAGCAAAAGATGTTTCTCTTGCATTAGCAGGTATAGATTTAAATGGTGATCTCACCCACATGTTAGTCCAAACTGTGTCGTCAATAGAGGTGCCTAAATTTGCCTCCCACCAGCATGTAAGACCATCACTATTGTTTTCATCAGAGAGCAATAGTAGTTTATATATGGTGGACACAATCCCTTTAACACGGCCTATATTGTTATCCATTAATTTCTCAAAACTAGCTGGGCATCGAACAGCCTGATCCCTTACACTCTTTGTCGGGGTTCCGCCCCGACTGTCAGAGTTCCACCTTCCTGGCTGGACCCTCTGACTTTGCTCCTTAAAGATATACTGCCTCTTTAAGAGCCACTCTGTTCTTTTTGGGACCCAAGTTTCCAACTTTCCTCTTTTCCCCTCTCAATAGCGTGGGGTTTGAGCTGTAGGCGGGTGTGAAATGGAATCTCCAACAACACAGGCTTTAAACAAAAAAACTCTTTACTATTCCAACCATAGTAAGGCACATTAGCTTAAGGTATTTACACACATAGAGCTGTTACTTACACAGGCAATAAAAACAAACAAACAAACAGTAATAAAACTGCAGTTCCATCTGGCTTGGCTACTTAGTACTTGGTAGTTCAGTCCAGCTTTTCTCCATTAGGCTCTGGGTCCCTCCCAGCGCCCAATTATCCTGCCTCGCTCTGGGATAATAATAATAATAATAATAATAATAATAATTATTATTATTATTATTATTATTATTATTATTTATAACCCACCTCTCCCTCCAGATCAAGGCGGGGAACAACAATAAATATAAAATACAAAGAACACAATAGATGAGGTATTAAAAACCAATAAAAACCAATACATCATTAAAAACATCTTAAAATTCAACTGGATAGGCCTGCCAGAAGAGAGCAGTCTTCATGGCTCTCTTAAATTCATGAAGACTGCTAATTTGACGAATCTCCTCCAGCAGACCATTCCACAGTCTGGGAGTGGTAGAAGAAAAGATCCTCCATCCCTAATGACTTGAATCAGTTCTCCCTCCTTTTTCCTCTGGGGTTTTCCTTTTTTAAAGACTCCCTCTAACTGACCAGCAAGCCTTTCTCATTGGCTCTCTGGCTAGCTCTTTCTGTTGGCTCTCCGGCTAGCGCTTCTCATTGGCTCTTCTTTCCCGCTTCTCTAGTTTGAACTGCTAACTACTGTTTTAACCCCACCTCTCAGCTTTCTACCTTTTCCCTAGAAACCTGGTCAGAGAATTGTTAAACTAATCAGGAAACCTTTTGAGCGTATGTTAATCTTAACAGTTCACCCATTGTACATACATTTTAACTAGTTACATCCAATTTAACCTTTGATAATACAGTTGATACCACAGGAACCGTGTAATAACTAGGGGTGTGCACGGACCCCCCCGGATCGGATCCCGGATCGGGACTTCCGAGATTGTCCTGGATTGTTCAGGACAAAATCAGAGGTCCCTCGGATCAGATTGGACCCGATCCCGATCCAAAAATCGGACATCTGATTTTTGGATCGGCCGCCATTTTTGTTTTCCCCATAGACTTGCATTGGGGGGAAAAAAGCTTTTCCCCAATGCAAGTCTATGGGGAAAAATGGCAGCAGGTGGTGAGGGGGGGCCTAACTCCCTCCTCCCCCCTCACGGTTCTTACCTCCCGGACAGCCTGGCCAGGTGAGGATCATGGGGGGAGGGGGAGGAGGGAGGGAGGGAGGGAGGGAGGGAGGGGCCCCCACTTACCTTCCAGGGACGTCTGCTCCCCTCGGCTGATGGCCGCTACTGCGAGCAGGCTTCGCGGCCTGCCCCTAGGTAGCGCGCCAGGTGATGTCATCTGCAAATGCAAATGCTTAGAATCAACCTCTTCTTTATTACTTTGGAATAGTCCAGGCACTATTTCAAAAACATACACAACATGATGAGTGTTAACCAACAGTGGCCTCATTTACAGAGCTTTTTCTCTTCACAGTTACCTCATGACAACACTTATCCTGACAACAGCAACGACTTAAAATTTGAATGTGTTCTTGTGACATCTAGGGTGAGAAGGATCTAACACAAGTACTGGTAAATTATTATTCTCAAAACTGTATGACAAACATGCTACTGTTTTTAGGTGAAACAGGGTGAGTTCTGAGTAAATTAATGTGCTTCTGTGGACTCAAGGGAAAGAACCCCACGTGCTGCATCTGAAAATGAAAAACAATAGTAATAGACAATTCACTGGGTGGATTTGCACAATCACGGAAAGAAAATATGGCATGGTGGCTTATTTTCCCTCCCCCTGCATGCCCATGGCTTGTTCTAGGGTTTCAGGATGGTTTGTAAACCACTCCCTTGTGTGAAGAAAGAGGAAGTATCGTGGGACAGAAGCAGGGGGAAATCTACGATGAGGAAACGTGATTTCCCCCCTGTCTGATGACGCTCCTTATACCATTTTCAAACCACTTTTGTAGTGTTATATCCTGCTTGGTGTAGATCTAGCCCTGGTCACTGTGATTCACACATTAACTAGTTTCTGTCCTTTTAACTTGCCTTTTAACTAGTTCAAAGTGAAAATCTTTAACTTTTAACTTAAGTCACTTCTAAAGGCAGCTCACTTTTAAATCTACATTCTTATTAACTTTTTCCCATGACTGGCTTTGGGCACTCTAGTATAGTGTGCCTGCCAAGGAAGTTTCAGTTAGCTGCCACTGCTCACCTGCCACCTCTGCCCAGTGCTGGTCATTCAGTGCAGGATGTTCCCAAAAGTGAACTCTAGGCACACGTACAAACTTGCACGCAGTCCAAGATGCACATCCATTAAGGGATCTTTTAACCTTGGCCTAAGCTTATCTTGGCGGCAGAGTACCCGATGATAAGCATGCCGAGAGAGAGTTTTCTTCAAAAACGAGGAATTTCTTAAGCTCCCATAAAGTTAAAGTGTACAGTAATTACTCTGGGGAAATATGCTGTTAGGGCATTCGTTACGGAATAAGTAATTAATTAACTTAATTCCTGGGTTACAACCAAAACGTGCGGCGCAAACCGCTCAGTATAATTAAGAAATGGATGATGTGAAGGTTCACGCACTGGATTCAAACGGAGGGGAGAATAGCTCGATAGTTTCCTCAGTAGTTAAACAGAGGACTGTGGTGCGTGGACTAGGCCATGGACATGCGTGGGTGGTCTGGGTTGGACTGGGTAGGGCTTATGGTTCTAAGGAGAGTTGCAGAAGTCAAGGATGGGTAAATTGGTGGGCAACACGAATGGGAAACGAAAGAAAAGGGTTGAGGGCAAGCTTTCAAGAATGGAAGGGAAGATCATGCAAGGATTTGGCTGTGCATCAAGACTAATCCTCTCACAGACTCGCCTGGGCCTCAAGAGGCTTCTAAACGGCTTTACAAATTACTGTGAAGAAAATAGTCTACTAATCAACTATCAAAAATCTAAAGTAATGGTTTTTGCAAAGAAGGTTTCTCTGGCTTATGGGAGGGGAAAAAATTGAACAAGTGGATTCTTATAAATATCTAGGCATTTGGTTCCAGGGTAGGGTGACCAGACGTCCGGATCCCCCCGGACATGTCCGGGAAAAGGGGCCAAATTTGAGTCCAGGGTGGGATTTTAAAATATCCCCCAAAGTCCGGAAAAATTGGGCCTCTCCCATGCCATCTGGGCCTTGTTCTTGGCTAGCGTGGTTGCGCTGGCCAAGAACAAGGCCCAGATCGGCGAGGGAAGAGGCGGGAATGACGCGCACCCGCACTTCTGGGTGCGCGTCGTTCCGGCCTCCCCCCCTCCGCCATCCGGGCCTTGTTCTTGGCTAGCGCGGTTGCGCTGGCCAAGAACAAGGCCCAGATCGGCAAGGGAAGAGGCCGGAACGACGCGCGCCCGCACTTCCGGGTGCGCGTCGTTCTAGCCCCTTCCCCGGGCCGATCAGGGGCTTTTTACAGCAGAAGCAGCAGCAGGGCCCGGGCTGCTGCGATGAGAGCGGCAACGACAGAGGAGGAGGAGAAGAAGAAGAAGAAGACAGACGGAGGAAGAGAAGAAGACAGAGGAGGAGAAGAAGAAGACAGACGGAGGAGGAGGAGAAGATGGACGGATGGAGGAGGAGGAGGAGGAGGAGGAGACCCGAGGAGGAGACCCGAGGAGAACCGGTGGTGGTGGCAGCAGCAGCGGAGAATTGGTGGTGGAGAGCAGCAGAGGAGGACATTGAAGCAGTGGGGCATGAAGAGAGAAGCCTCAGCGGAGGAGGTAAAGCAGCGGTGGTGCTCGTGGCTCACTTTGCACCTGCCCGGGCCAGTTAGGGCGCCTCCTCCCCGTTTTTATGAGCACATGGCGATTTGGTTGCTCTTTGTTCAGCTCCCCTCCGTTTTCAGCCTCCACGTGCACTGCATGCGGCTCGCCCAAACTTGCTCCCGCCAGCGCCTGGACCACCAGCCAGCGCCGCCTGCCCCGTCCTCCTCCTCGTCTTCCACAGCCGCGCCTTGATTCAGCCGCTGCTCGGGCTTCTTCCCGGCGCTCGGGCCTCCAGCCAGCATGTGGGTTATTACGGCTGCAGCCGCTGCCTGGGTACGCTTCCACCTGGGCCGACGTGGTACCTCCCTGTTTGCTTAGCCAGGGCCTGGCCAGTGGGGCTGCTGGGGCGGATGATGGTATTTTATTTTCCTGCTCCCTAGACCTAGAGAGAGGGGGGCTTTACACTGAGGGTGCCTCATCCCCCCCAACCACCAGGTAATACGGTTTGGCTTCAACTGACTTTTTTAACCTAGTGCGCTACCTCAACTTAATCTCCCCCCTTTTTAAAATACAAGGACTGGCACGTTCCTCCGCTCTGCGCCCACCTGGGAATTGCTGCTCCTGTGTGTGCCTGTGGGTGTGGTGTGTGTGTGTTAAAGTAATGCAGGCCAAATGAACTGTCTCTAGCTGCAATCTAAGTCTAGTGGGGTGTTGGGGGGTAGATTGGATTTTATCTCTGGCTGCAATGATGAAATAAGTTGTTACTGATTTTCTATCCATTCTTTGGGTACTGATTTTGATGAATTAGAGCCTATCTACACACGCAGGATAAAACACTTTGGAAACGTTTTGAAAACTGTCTGTGGAGCGTGACCTGGGCCCCAACAGTTCTCAAAACTGTTATAAACCGTTTTAAACCATTTAAAACTGTTTTATAGCAGTAGTGTAGATAGACTCTTAATTGGGTGAATGTGTGTAGAGAGTGGGTTGCCTTGGGTAAGTTTAAAAACTATCAGTTTTGCCATGGGTGAGTATGTTGGTGTGTGGTGGATTTGTATTCTATTTTTAGCCATTATGATTATGATTATGATTATTTTGCCTTGGATGAGTGTGGGGTGGATTTTTATTCTCCCCCCCCTGGTTAAGTGTGTGTGGGGAGTTTTTTTTTAAAATTGTCTTGGGGAAGGGTGGGGTTTCCCCCCACTTTGGGTGGGTATGCAGGGGTATGTAGATTTTATTTTTTATTGCCTTTGATGACCGTGTGTGAGGTGTGTGTGGATGATAATGATTTTTTTAAAAAAAAATGTGGCTCCAAAGCTGCTTTTGTGCTGATGCAGGTGATGATGATGATTATACTACATGCGAAGGGATATATGTACTCACAACTTTCAGCTCGGTTCCAAACACTTCTTTTCTGTATGGCTTTGAGATTGTGATTATGATTATTTTACAGTGTGGCTTTGTGGATTCCTCCCTCCCCCCAACCTGGTGAAATTCCCTCTTCATCACAACAATTAAAGTTGCAGGAGCCCTGTCCTCTTTTGTATCTGGTCATTCTGGGAATTGTTCTGTCCCAGCAAGATAATATGTGAGTGCATAGTGTGTCTTGTCTGAATGTGTCTGGATCTCCTAGGCTCTGAAAGCATCTTTCTGGAGAGCACCTGCTGGTTGCATGATCCATGAGGCCAGGTTCTGTGAGTGCACAGTTGTCCTTGACAGAAGGGGCTTGCACTTGCTAGAGAAAGATGCACATATGTGAAGTGGCTGCAATCCTATATTCATTTATCTGGGAGTAAGCTTCATTGAAATCAATGGGACCTGTTTCTGAGGTTTCTTTGGCCAGTTTTCTTTGGGTCCCTGATTGGAATCGCTGTTCTCTGCACACTGAGGCAGTGTAAATTCAGGAGATATTTGGATAAAAGGAGGGAAGCCGTTAGTCCATTTTGTTCCATGGCTTTTGTTTGCAGGGGGATAGTATTTTATATTCTTTCTGAATGCTAGTTTGTTGTACTCGGTTTTTCTGCACTTATTCAGTGGTAGCAGTATGCTGAATCTGTAAGTATGGATTTGAGAAAGGTGATGGGGAAAGAGTGTTAAATATTAGGGAAGTTGAGACTATGGTCATCCAGTGAAGGATTTGCAGTAAAAAAAGATACCTGAGGGAAGGGGAGACTGTATCACACAGAGTATGGCAAAAGCTTCAAAGTACAGCAAAAGCTACAAATGTCTTTGAATGTCTCACTTGTTCTTTATTTCAGTGATTTTAACATTAAGATGTTATGTAGTGCAAGTTTGTTTAATTATGTACTGTGAAATCAGACGTGTGACCAAGGCCATGTTTGGATGGGCACGCCCCCTTGGAGGGGCGGCCATGTTGTCCTCCTTTTTGGTTTCCAAAATATGGTCACCCTATTCCAGGGAAATTTAAAATGGAATAACCACGGTAGATATGTTAAGACTAAAGCTGAGCAAACAGCGGGAGTGTTATCAAAATGGTTTTATTCAAAGGGAGGTAAATTTCTTCCGGCCGCTGTTCGTGCCTATAAAGCAAAGCTGGTGGCCCAGATTTTGTTCAGGGCCCCGGTTTGGTTTCCAATGTTTAAAGGCTCTTTGGAGGGTTCCCAGTTGCAGTTTTTGAGACTGATCTTCGGTGTTCCAAAATGTGTACCAGGAGTAGCACTAAATTTGGAGGCAGGCTTAAGTTCATTGAACTGTTTGGCCTGGTCTAACACCTTACTTTGGTGGTTCCATCAATACCACACACTTACCCCAGACTCCCTGGTTTCACAGGTTTTGCTGGATTCTTTTGAATCCCCCTGGACAAAGGCTATGGCACAAAAGATGTGTACTCTCAACTCTCCATCTGTTATCTTTGGAGTGGGGTAGTGTCAAACGACTTATTAAGCAGAGGCTGTTGGATATTGATTTAAGGAGCGGCCCGAGGCCCATGTTGCCCTCAGACATGGCTAACTGTTCCCAAATATAGAAGAGCTTTTTCCAAGGCTAGATTTAACGCAGATACAAAAATATTCCAATGGAGAGGAGATATTGCCCAAGTAACAATTCAGAGACGGAGACTATCGAACATGTGCTGTTCAGTTGTATCTTTTATACTGAGGCAAGGAATGATCTGCCACGTCCCATTACACAGCGTTTCCCGAGTTGTTCTCTGGAAATCCTGGCGGTGAAACTTCTACAGGGAAAAAACAAGTTAATTACCTTACAAGTATCCAAATTTCTTTCATTTGCTATTCACTGTAGGGCACAAATGAAAGTCTGATAAATTGATGACCTATGAGACCATTAAAGGTATTATCTGTCACACTTTTAGTATATACTGTAGTGCTTATCATATTGTAGAGACTAAACAGCGAGTCTGAGTTTTATAAATTTTAGATTTATTGGAATTTTATTTGGGGATTGCAAAACTCCTGGTGGTATTAACTGTTTATAAAATGTGATGTATAATTAGTCTGTTGACTGTAAATAAAGAATTGATTGATCAAGACTAATCCTGGTGTACAGTCCCTATGAAAGAGAGGGAAGTCAGGATGGGAGTAACCTACAGAAATAGCACACATGCATTCTTATTTACAGTATTTTGTGTACAGTCCTTCTCTCTTTTTTGAGCTCTTCATGAGGCAGGATCCCTTGAGACTCCAGCTTATACTCTATGAGCCGATCTACACACTAGCTTTATAACGTTTTATAAGGGTGACAAAAACTCGTTGGGCCACATGATGCACTGCCTTGAACGTTGTATACCTGAGGTTTTTTAAAACTCACTTCAGCTATATACAATGTTTTTTACTTTTAACAAATCGTTTTAAGTAAAATAATGTGTCCTTCCTTGCCATTTGTGATTCGTGGGGGCAGTGCTTTGTTTACCAGCGCCCAAATGCTTAGCCGTTGACTGGTAGGGAAGAAAGAGGGGCTAAGGAGGAAGTGGGCAAGTGAACTACAACACCCACAATGCTTAGCCCTATACTCACTGAAAGCTAGGGAATGAAAGGGGAACTAAGGAGGAAGTAGGCGAGTGAACTACAGTGCCCAGAATGCCTTGCCCTAAACTCATTGTAAAAATGAAATAGAAAGAGATGGGCAGAAGGGTGTGAGACCGCACACACCGCTTTGAAGACTGAAGAATTTTTCTCCTGTAACGTGAGTACTCCTTAATGTGGCCTAAGACGTTTTGTAACGCATCTATTTGGAACATTTTACAATACTATTTAAAACGTTCCAAGGTACTGTATAAATAGGCTCTATGTCAAGTGAACCTATGACCCAATTGGAGTCCACCAGAAGAAGAGCCTTTAGTGTGGTAGCCCCTTCTCTTTGGTACTCCCTGCCCTTGGCAGTCAAGCAAGCACCAACATTGTGCTGTTTCCAGGGCCTCCTGGAAACTACCATTTTATTGGTATTTTGTTTTAAATTGAACAATTATAATTTGCTGTTTTAATCTTTTTACCTTTTTACTGTTGTATTCCTATGTTTACCCCTCCAGAAACTACTTTATATATGGAGCAGTATATAAATATAAATAAATAAAATTAACTTTTTTGAAGACCCAATGGGATGAAGAGGGGAGAAGGGAGGAAAGTCCTACACAGGAAGCCAGGCCATGACTCTTCCCACTTGTCAACCAGTGATAGGCTGCACAAACTGGCTGGGCTTCAGGGAGTACATAATGGGAGGTTCTCCAGAAGATCCTCCAGATGATACCTATCCATGGGTGTCAATACAACCAGTCCTGAAGCTGAAGATTGGGGCATGTTGAAACTCCGGAAGTCTCCATGAGGAAAAATAGGTCAGTTTAAAGGAGGTTGCGGCAAGGCAAGGACTGAGGTGACCAGGCTCAGGGGAGTCTGGGCAAAATGTAATGAAACAGGGTGGCAGAACAGTGTTCCGTGGGTTCTAAAGACTACTATCTGGGTTGATAAGGCCATCAGAGGCAACCAGGACTAACTGGGTTTGTTCACAATCAACAGGAGGAGTTACCTGGCCCTGAGCAGTCACAGAACTCCAAATTTTGCCATGCTCCAGGGAGAACATATGGAATACTAGTGAGACAGGATCCTAGTGATTTCAATGGGCTTGGACCAGTGTTGGTTACTGGAACTAAGTAAAGTAGCCAGGTGGAACTGACTAGGCATGTTGGAATCGGGTGATTTCAGCAACTGAGTGGGACCAGTGTGCTTCACTGAAACCAACTGTAACACAGCCAAATGGAACCAATTGGAGAAACCAGAACACTGAGAGCTTGAAGGCTTGGGTTCTCATACCATTTTAACACAGGCTCCAAAGAGACAATGGGTGTCAGGCCTACCATGACAAAGATACAAATGGGCCAGAGGAAAACTCTCAGGTCGCATCAGCAGCAGTTTCAGGCTGTAAACAAGCGGGGGACACAAAACATGCTGCCGGTAAAAGTGCACGTTAAGTACTGTGCTAGGCAGGATGCAGAGGGTGTAGCCTTGTGTGCTTGCTTGGAATAAAGTGGAATGTTGACATTATTCTGCTTCCACAACATGCCTGCATCCACCCAGCTTATGGCTATCAGCTTTGCACTTTGTGACTTCCGTGCCAATTGAGCAGAAACCAAAAGAGCCTCAATTCCCCGCCCCCATACCCCCCACAATAATCATAACTCCCTTGCAACGATCCTTCTGAAACTGTACAGATTACTTAGGGGCATCTCTACGACACATGTGTTCGAATTGTCCACCCAACCACAAGGGAGTGGAGAGAGCAAATTCCTTTTTACTTCCTCCCACAAAGTCAACTTTAAGGGCACCTATCTTACACAACCCACCACCGCCCCGAGCCTATTCTTTTGAAGTCGCAGAGTTTTCTTATGGAGCAACACCTCTACAATATATATCATATTCATACAAATTGCTCAAAAATACAGACAGGTTAAATCTATCCTTTTAGAAAACCCACAGACTTAAGAGCTTTTCTACAGAAGGCATTTATTATGTGCTCATGATTCCTTACTCAAGTCGTTTACAGGTTCCTTAGACAACGTAGTGATCCTCCAGTTACACTTTATTTTTTATTTCCCATTTTTGTTGTTGTTTAGATTGAGGAAAATAGGGTATTAATAGGGTATTATTTATGAAAGCGAAAGAAAAGGTATTTTCTGGTGTAATTGTGATATTCCACTGCAGCACAGTGCCACCTACAGGTTATGTAGCAGAAAAGCAGAAAAGGAAACACTAGTTGTTTAGCGCTCACGCCTCAGTTCTATGACAAATCCAAAATTAGATGCAGCAGATTAACAGCCTTGTGTAGAAAAGCTCTCAAAAGGCTTCCCTTTCATAAAGCCCTCTGCATGGACCTCCATGGAATTTGGCAGCATCCCTCCAAACAGAAGGAGCGGCTATGCCTGCATATGCCAACCAATTCTATCCAAAAGCAACCTGTGGATTTCCCAGGGATAGTCAATGGGGACAGATGTTTCTTAAACTTGAGAGGGGCGGGGGAAGATACTTACCTTGCGTTCTTCCAAATCGGTGAGCCTTCCCTCTCCAAAACCTGACATGGCACCCCTGCTCTTCCCACAAACTCCACACACACAAAGAGAGCCAAGACATTTTTCAAAACCAAAAAGGATTCACGATTTTATTTTAAGTTCTCTTGACTGTGCAGAATGGTGATGAGCTCTCACCATGAAAAGGTTGCCTTTGTGTCCTGGCAACTAGGAAGTAGGAACGAGGAGGGAGCCCCAGCCTGTCACGAACTGAAAGAAACTAGTCCTTAGAGCAACAGTTGGCCAGGACTGTGCAGTTGCTTGGCAGCCACATTTCTCCAGGAGTGGGCCGTTCGCAGTCAGTTTCCCAGCTCCATGTGGAAGGCTGCCACTTCCCGTAATATCACACGGCAGTACACGCCTCAAAAAATCTCTTCATTCTGACCTCCACCTGGAGGCCATGATAGACAAGCCCATTCCAGGCCCCATCTTCTTGCAACACCACCATGTCCCCATTAGGCTTCATTTTTCCAATAACAGCTGTGAAAGGGAAAGCAGCATTATTGTTGATATGGACCCAGAGGTAGACCGTGGCACTGGTCTTGGGAGGTACCTCCACCTCCTTCGTTCGCCTCTCAGAAATGTGCCTTTCCACAGAGACAATCCAGTCGTTGTCCTGGGTGTACCTCAGAGTGAGTGTCACGGCCTCAAGCGTGAAAGGACAGGAAGAAGGCAAACCAAGCTCCCAAAGATGGTTCTAGACAATCCTGTCAGCGCACTGGGTGTTCCACATCATGGCAAAAATGTGTTGCACTAGGACCTCATTCTGGTTAATATAGCTCTGCTCCTCCAAGAGATGGCGGTGGCATTTCACACCGGAGAGGTCATTTGGGATCACTCTCAGCATTTCAAAAGTCGGGGGAACAGGATCTCCAACCACGGGCCGGAAATAACAGGCGTCGTCGGCAATTAACTTGGCTGCTTCCAACGTGTCTACCGCTCCGCGGATTCTGGCCAAGAAGAGTCCATTGCTGGCCCGGGAAGCTACACGATTGCCACGGTGAAAGACATCGAAGTGCAGAGCTGCATGTTCCGATTGCAGGACAGCTTTGACAGGAAAGGTTATCGGGTCCGTATCTGCCTCCAATGCAGAAAGGTACATGCCTGCGCAGTTTTGCAGCAGAACCTTTCCTGAGGAATGACGGATGACCCTGAATTTGCTCGCCTGTCTCTTTTCAGTTGTGATGTGGATGGCCCAGTAGTGATCCCACCCCATCGAGTTCCAGAACAGGTCATTGTCCATCTGAAAAGCCACCCCTTCTTCCGCATCAGCATAGGCTTGAAGCTGGCCCAGGCCTTCAGACTGAAATGGGAACAGGGACAAGTTTATTCCTGGGGAATGATTTGAGTTCATGTTTGGGACATCCCCACAGTCTCCTTATCCATGCCTCTCCCCCACCCCACTGTCTGTGGTATTTAACATGTCTGTGTTATCTCTTCTCCAAGGAGCTCAAGGTGGTATACAGGGTTTCCTTCACCCTCCACATTTTATCCTCACAACAACCTTGCGAGGTAGGCTAGACTAGGTTGAGAGGTGGTGACGAACCCAAGTTAACCCGGTGGGATTCACGGGCAAAGGGGGAGCCTCCTCAGGCCTCGTCTGACACTAAACATGTTGTCACTTGTACACTTCCCCCCTATGAAGGAGTATGTGCCAAATGTTCAGCCCAAATCTTTCCAGTGCCCATTGCAATAAAATGCCATCTTAACAAAACCTAGATCAGGCGAACTTTCACCACCCCCAGGTGCAGGGCACTTTTATGGCACAGTTACGGACTCCCAGAAACATAGCATTCTGCACACGCACCATAGCACCGTTTCCCCGACATCTCTACACTGAGGGAACACACCATCATTCTAGACACGCTTTCTTTATTTCATGTCATCAATTACAGAGTGCTTGCCATACCTGAAAAATATATCTCGAGGCAGTTTATCATACAAGATTAACCCCCCCCCTTGGTTAAAATATTTAAAGTCAGAAAACTAACAATTAACAAACCACACCATACATACAGCAGACAGTTCCCAGCATCTCTAGGTATGGCCAGGAAAGAATCCTGCATGATTTCCTGGAGAGCCACACCTGCCAGTCTGGATGGATCAGGGGTCTGATTCAGTATAAGGCAGCTTCTGATGTTCTTGTCAGGGAAGGCTGGAGTGCAGAGATAAGCAAGAGACCTATCTCCAATTGCGCTTAAGGCACAATAGGTCTTGCGGCTAAAGCATGGCTCCAGATACTGGCTTCCAAGCTGATTTCAAAGGGCCCTCAGGCTACACAGTTACAAGCAACACAGAGATTGGCCCCATCATTCCAATTATCTAACCCCCAGTGGCACAGCTAGAGCTGGGCCTTGGGGTCCAGGGCCCCATAGTCCAGCTTCCCCTGCCCCCCATGATCAACCCCAGAGCAGCAGGTGATGAGGCAGTGGTAAACCAGCCCAGTGTCAGTATCTGGGCCAGCATGCCAACCCCCACGGGCGCTGACACATATCACTATAGCATCCTCTCTTTTTTTTTCTTATCAAATACATTTTATAGCCAGGCTGGGCAACTTGCGGCCCTCCAAGTGCTTTGGTTTACAACTCCCATGATCCCTCACCATTGACTACACTAGCTAGGGCCTGGGTCCAGCTCCAGCTGAGAGACCCCTCCCTCCTGCTACCAACTGTCGCTGCTGAGGCCATCAGAGGGAAAGGAAGCAGCAGCCAGGCACCTCTCCATCGTGCCTGGATCTGTATGAGGCTATTAGAGGGAGATGGAAAAGGAAGCAGCTGCTGAACTTTGCAACTAAGAATCGAGGGCCTGAATTTGCTTTCGCCCCTCCTCCCTCCCAATCCCCTTTCCTTTTGTGTCAGGTTTTTTAGATTGTAAGCCTGTGGGCAGGGACTGTCCTAAGAAATACTTTTGTAAGCTGCCTTGAGAGCCTTTTTTTTTTTTTTTTTTTGCTAAAGGGCGGGAGATAAGTGCTAAAATAAATAAATAATGGGAGTTGTAGGCCAAAACATCTGGAAGGTCACAAATGGCCCAATTCTGTTTTATAGCCAGTTTGTGGCTGGTTGGGCATGTACATCATTATGGATGCTCATTTTATTATTTGTACTATGAAATTATACTATCCCTTTCTATCCCCCCACAAAAAACGGGGCTTGTTCCCCAGTAAATGTATTTAGCATCGAGGCTGCAAACACAAACTCAGTTGTATTCCTGTAGGCACCATGGGGCTATGACTTAAGCAAAGTTAAAATGCGAAACTGCCTGCACTCAGAGTGTATTTAATCAGGGTTGACACACAGGGCGTCTTGTTTCATTAGCTTGAAAGTATCTGGAATGTAGATACAGGTGTAAAGCACGGAATGGTGGGGGGTGAGGGAAGAGAATTGTTCATGGTGTGCTTCACAAGCAAAGTAATGCACTTGACCGTCTAAACTACCACCCCCGCCCCCCATGAGACTATTGGGTTCAGGGTCTAAAATTACCCAGCTGCCACACTGCTACCCACTCTGCCTCCCTTAGAACCAAATAGCATTGGCGCTTACCATTCTAGAAGCTTCTTTGGGCCTCTCAGCCAGTCACCAGCAAACTAGAAGGGGGAAAAGATGCATCATGTTCATTCATTACATTGTTCAGAATCTTAGAAGTAAGCAAAAGGGGTGTGTTGCATTAAAACCTGCCGCCCAATCCTGTGGAGCAAGGCCAACTGCAGAGGTTTGCAGGGCTGGGCATTTTCATGCCCTGCAAGAGCAGCCGAGGTCTGAATGGACCCATCCTCATACCATGCGTGGAGGACCTGAGGAGGCAGCATGAGAACATGTACATGTTCGCATGCCACACCTCTTGAGGAGGAACAACGAGAGGGCCTTCAGCTGTAGTTCTGTGGTAGAGCTTTGCCTGCAGACATTTCCAAGCTCAAGCCAGGAGCTGGAGCCAAGAAAGGCCTTTGCCCAACACCTTGAGAAACCACTAACAGTCATAGGAGACATCTAACACAGCTTCAGGTGTTCCTAAGGACTCCTCCAGAATATTGGAGCTGGCACTGATGTCAGGCTGGTCCTCCTTCCACTTTCTCTGCACCATGAATAACTCCATACGCCTCATTCATGTCTCTGCTTATTTGCCTTTTCTTTAAGTTAAACAGCCCCAGAAGTTGTAACCTAATCTTTCTTCACTGGTAAGTTGCTCCAGCCCCTTCAACATTTTAGTTGCTCTTTTCTACACTTTTTCCAACTTTATAATATCCTTTTTAGGCACAGTGACCAGAACTGTACATAGTATTCCACATGTGGTCACAGATTTGTATAATGGGAGTTATTATACTATTTTTTATTCCTTTCCTAATTTTGCCTAACATGGAATTTGCCATTTTCACAGCAGCTATGCACTGGATTGACATTTTCATTGAGCTATCCACCAACCCCCAAGATTTCTTTCTTGATCAGTCACCACTAGCTCAGATCCCATCAGCTTATATACGAAGCTGGGATTTTTTTTTTGCCCCAATATGCATCACTTGACACTTACTTACACTGAGTCACATCTGCCTAAATAATTTGGTGCCATCAACAGACTTGGCCACCTCACTGCTCCCTCCTAATTCAGACCCTTTATGAACAAGCTGAAAATCATTGGTCTCAATACAGATCCCTGTGGGACCCTACTATTTACTTCCTTCCATTTGGAGAATTTACCATTTATTCCTGTTCTCTGCTTTCTATTCTTTAAGCACTATGACCCATAAGAGGACCTCTCCTCTTATTCTATGACTGATTGCTCAGTTTGCTAAGGAATCTTTGGTGGCAGACTTTGTCAAAAGCCTTTTAGAAGTCCAAGTAAACAATATCTACCGGATCACCCATGTCCACATGTTTATTAACACACCCAAAGAACTCTAAAAGGTTAGTGAGACAAGACTTACCTTTGCAGAAGCTGTGTTGATTCTTTTTCAGCAAGGCTTGTGCTTCTATATGCTTATTAATTTTATCTATAGAAATGTTTTCAACCGATTTACCCACAACAGATGTTAATCTAACCAGCCTGTAATGTCCCAGCTCCCTATGTTAAAAATTGGCATTACATTGGTCATTCTCCAGTCCTCTAGTATAGAAGCTGATCCAAGGGACGTGTTACATATTTTTGTTAGAAGATCAGCAATTTCACATTTGAGCTCTTTAAGAACTCTAGGATTGATACCATATGGGCCCAGTGATTTCTTAACTTTCAATTTGTCACTAAGGTTGAGAAATTCATCTTTTGTCGCAACTATTTGCCTCAGTTCCTCGGATTCCCTTCCTGAAAAGATCAGCTCAGCAAGTCAGCCCATCCCTGCCTCAAAGTCATTCTTCTAGCAAAGAATAAGAATGCCCAGACAGGATGCTGGTTGGTATATAGAGCTCTACCCAGTAGGATAAAGTCTGCCTGAAAACACCACCCTCTTGATTGGACAGCCCTTTCAGTGTGTGTGACATAAAAAAGTATGAATGTAGCGTGTATTCTTGATAAGGAGTCATTGTATTTCATAGGAGTGCTAATCATAATAATTTGTGTTTGCAAACTGTACATTATTAGTAATAGATTAGCTACATATGCTATGAGCTAGCTGGGAGTACTGGAAAGTTCTTGGAAATGGGGCAAAGAGAGTTGCCACAAGTGGGTTGGGCTAGATCTACAACTTGTGTCAAAGAATTACGAATGTGGAATAAAAAGCAAGAAATAACATTATGAAAGTGGTACATGGAATGTGTCCTGTGCCCCAACAGTTATCAGTGCACTTCAATACCGCTATAAAGCAGTAGTGTCGATCTAGCCTGGGTTAATCATTTCCACCAAAGCAAAGCGCTGCTTGGCTTAGGAGAGATACCTTCACGAAGGAGCTTCTGAAGTCAATGGTAAACCTGACTGCACTGGGAGACAGTCCTATTGGGAGTTATATGGTAAAACTGGAACAGTGGCATGGCCTAGTCTGAAACTTAGGATGAAGTCATCAACATAGGGGTTATAAAAGGCAAAGGCTTGATCCATTTGGGAGAATGAGAAGCCTACCAAACCTGATTACCTAAGCTCAGCAAATCATGCTTGCCAGATAGGTAACTATAGGTTCTTACTTATGACTACTTTGCTGGTTGAGACGAATAGAATGTTACTAAGAAATATGCTAGCCAAGCCATGACTTCTATTAGGGCTCTAAATCATCCTAATTGCATTGTATGCAATAATGTGTTTTGCTTGTTTTATCATTTCAAAGTTTTGTTATTCTCTAACACCGATACATATTGTGGTACCACTTTGTGTTATTTAGCTTGAGGGGTGTTTCAGGGACCACAACCCATATCAATTAATTCTTGAGGCCGGAACACTCTGCTGGGATTTACATAGGCTGACCATATGAAAAGGAGGACAGGACTCATGTAACTTTAACAGTTGCAGAGAAAAGGGAATTTCAGCTGGCATCATTTGTATGCAATTAGTACCTGGTGAAATCACCTCTTCAACAAAGCAATTAAAGTTGCATGCACTATACTAGAGTGACCAGATATAAAAGAGGGCAGGACCCCTGCAGTTCTAACTGTTGTAATGAAGAGAGAATTTCACCAGGTATGAATTGCATACAAATGACGCCAGCTGAAATTCCCTCTTCTCTATAACTGTTAAAGTTACATGAGCCCTGTCCTCCTTTTCATATGGTCAGCCTAATTTACACATCTGTTGCTGAGTGGGGTCTGTCTATACAACCACTGTTTTTTTCTCTTGGTCAGGTGAGTCATCTGTTCAGGTAAGAGAAACAAGCTAGTTGGATTGGGAGGGAATGGATCTCCCATCTCAGCAAGGGTCTAACTAGCTTCTCAGAGTAGAAGATCTACTGTATGTGCTCAGGGACACTTTTATATAAGAAACAAAAGCCAGCCTGGGGGAAGAAAGATGGTGCAAAGCCTGCTGGGAAAGGAAATTGAAACTTCCATTCAAAGCCCCACCATTTGGAGAGCATCTCAAAGGTTGAAGGGAAAGTGTGTCAACTTTTGACCAGGAGGAACGGTCTCTCCCCTAGATATGTGTAGGGCAAAGCAGATGCCTGCTCACGCTCATGAGCAGATGAACTCAGCATTTTCAGAAGAGCCTATTAAGACTACAGTCTTAAGCACACTTAGAAGAGATTAAATTCCATGAAACTCATGTCTCTAAACAAAGAATTTTGTTATTTCTTAGCATTATGGTATGTTTTACATGGCTTTTAAACAACATTATATATGCACAGGCCCTTGTGACAATACATTTTATTCATTTATTTTGGGGGGGAAAATGTTTCAATACTATGTGTTGTCCCGTTTGCAATTTTTATTACCATTGTTACAGCCCCTGGAAGAAAGCCTCAAAACAAGGCACAAGCTGAAACCTGTTGGGCTTTTCGTTAACAAATTTGTTTTTGCATCCTGAGAACTTGTTTCTCTTCTTCGCGAGCTACTTTGTATGCTCATCTCCCACTGCTTTTTCTGTAACAAAGAGAATGAGAACTCCTCCGTGACATTGTACCAAAAGGGAGCTTTTAAGGAAGAAAAAACAGAGTAATAAACTTACAGAGCAGAAAGTAGACTTCAGGTAAGCAGTCCAAAGAAAGACACATTACAAAACAACAAATTCCTTCATGGTTTAAATGGATCAAGGTCGACAGAAGCTCCATTATTTAAAAAAATATACTCACCACCAAACCATTAACCACAATGACCAGCCTGATGGCAAACCAGTCACCTTCTTCAGGGGAAAAATGGTATAGACCTAAGCTTGCTCTTCCAGGGCCTTTTATACCTCTCACAGCTCCTGTATCAATCAAAGGCAGAGGGGCACAGCTGACTGCAACAGACACCATGCAGTGCCTCTAATGCGACATGGATTAAAGGGAAATCCCAAACAGAGCCATGTTATTTCAGGGCTAACAAAGCATACAGGCTGCTGCAGGTATCATGCAGAGCAATCCTGTTGTATCTGCTCCAAGATCAGGCAAACGCTCATCTCATATTTATTACACCTTTCTGATCTGACTGTTAAAGGTGGCTCCCTCCTTCAGGATTGTTGACTAAGGGTGCCTCTACAAGAGCGATTTAAAGCTCTTTCAAGGTGCATTACAAATTTTACCTCTACAAGAGCAGAGCGCAAATCGGGGGGGTCAAGGCGCTTTTTATCTCCAATTATTTGCATTTTCGAATGCACGTTAAATAGCTAGTTTTAATTTGCCATGGGAGTTAAAGCGCCTTATGGCCATGTAAACATGCGATTCTCCGCATGTAAACAACTTTAACGCGCATTTCATATAGCCCGTAATGCACTTCACCACCTCTCGTGAATAGGTATTAAGAGTAAATGCGCTTCTCCGTATATGCACATAATCGGGCAACCGGGCGTCAAACCGAAATCTTGTAGAGGGGGCCCAAAACTAGTAAGCCAGTGAGCCAGGTAATCTTTTCCTTGCCCCCACCGGCAGCTCTTCATCTAGCCTCAATCAGTGGTGTGCATCCCACATTTGGTCATGTGAGTCTACATTTGGCGAGAGTCTGCATTTGTTTAGCTTACATCATTGTCATGTGGTGCTTGCAGTGGCATAGTGGAGCCAGGGCTTGCAGGGATACAGCAACAGCGCCTCTTTATGAGCAGATGCTAATGTCATCTGCAACCCCCACCACACCTTGGGATCCCCTGTTCCCTCTGAGCTGTATTGTAATCCTCACAGTATCTGACGGGGCAATCCATTTTCCTAGCAGCAATATATTCTTCCCTATCATAATGCAAAGTATTTTGGGGTGGCCTGGTCTTGAATGGGCAATTAAGACCCATTCGCTTTGCAAAAGACCTGCTCCTGGTGGAGATGAAGACTGCTAGGACTGATTTGTTGGCATGGATCAACACACCTGCCTGCATTTTTGGACTCTCCTTGGGGGCGTGGCTATGGAGGACTATCCTGATGACAGCCTGCACTTGTGAATGTTACCACACCACTGGTAAGCTGCCAGGATGATCATCTAGAACGGGAATGGGGACTGTGTGGCCTTTGAGATGTTGGACTGCAACTCCCATCATCCCTCACCATTGGCTATGCTGGCTAGGGTTGACAGAATTTGCCATTCAAAAATGGTGCCACATCCCCAATTTAGAGCACTGTGGGGGGGGGGGTTGCATTTCCTTGTGGATTATCAAGAGCTGCATGGCACCAGTTAGGAGGGCCAGAACCAAAAGTGGGTGCGTCACCCCCTTTTGCTCTTTTCGCTGTCTCCGCTTATCTCTTTTCCTCTTCCTTCCTGCCAAGGGAGCTGCTAAAGCAGGAGAAGGTTGCTCACGTCACACTTCTGAATTGCAGAGGGCTTTTGACATTTGGGTGAGGGCAACATGAAATTTGGCCAAAGGCCATATGCACTTGGAGAGCCATAGGTCTCCCTCTCCCACACCCCCACCTCTGGTCTAGAGGCTGCCTTCATGGCTTCACGTTGCCACCACTTTGGAGGGGGGGGGAACCCATGCTTTCGCTGCTGCAGGGTGGCCACAGGTAATCCCGACAGTAAGAGGCAATGTGGGTTTTGTCAGTGGGGCAGTGAATCTGCTCTGGGTTTCAGTCAGAACTCTAAAGGAGCTGGTGCACCTTGGGCCCCCTCTACAAGATTTCGCTTTGATGCCCAGTTCCCTGATTATGCACATCTCCTCACAATCGCATTTATGCCTAATACCTAGACACGAGAGACGTTGAAGCGCATTATTGACTGTATGAAACACGCTTTAAAGTTGTTGACATGCTAATAATTGCATACAAATGTTGCTGAAAGTAATGCGCTTTGTCCCGGGAAACTGCCCAAACAGGTTTCCCACCCTTTATTCTCCCCGCCCACCAGAATCTCCCACCTTTGGTTACCTGCTGGGAATGTGGGCAAGGTTAACCTGTTCTGCTACCTCTCTCCTCCCCTCCCTTCGCCCAATTGCCATTTGAAGTGAACTGCTCAGGAGTAACTGGGAATGTGCCTCACACACACACCAAAACAAACAGGGGGATGCTGCTTCATTCCTTCCCCCTCCTCTTCCCAGTGAGCTGAACCATTGTAAAACATACGCACGCACAGCTCATGTCAGGAACCCAGCAAGAAGCGAGGGGACGATATGTGAGCTGATTGCTAATTATGCGCACATCCTTCCTACTCCCTTTAATTCTCGTGAAACCACCTCCACCTGGCCCCATGTCTCCATGAACAAAATATTCTATCAGGGGAGTTAAAATAAACTTTATTTTCAGTTCACATTGGGTCACCTCTTCCTGGAGCTTCCATCCAGAGAGACGGAGAACAAGGAGGAAGTTGCCAGGAGGAGACAGGAAATCAAACTAAACGAAAAAGTGGGAGGTTTTCCCAGTGAAGGGGCAGTTCTATGCATGACATCAGGACCATCTGATCGTTAATGCGCCAACTCACAAAATTGTTTACACGGACATAAGGCGCTTTTACTCCCGCGGTAAATAAAACTCGCTATTTAACACGCATTTGATAATGCGCATAATCAGAGATAAAACGCACCTGGACCCCTGATTTGCACTCCACTCCTGTAGAGGTAAATTTGGTAATGCTCCTTGAAATTGCTCTTGTACAGGCACCCTTGAATAGCTCCTTAGAGTTCTGACTGAAACCCGGAGCAGATTCACCACCTCACTGACATCAGAGCCACCAGCCTCTGCTGCCTCAGAGACCCCTGGCCTCAAGTAAAACCAGGGCCGTGGACATGTTTGGCAAAGCTGTTGCAGTTAGTTTGCACTGCCTCTCCCTGCCGGCCAAGTGTCAGAATGTAGTGCAGCCTGGTGATTGCCATGTTGGAAACGGCACGCATGATCTAGCACTTACATACAATGTGGCCTCCTCTTTCTGCCTGACACAACTTCAGTCAGCCTCCTCTTCACAGCTGCCTAGCTCTGTGCTGCACCCAGAGTCCGATCCTTGAGCAGCCCCTGCTTAGCACGCTTTCTCTACACTCTCGTAGGAACTGTGCCCACCTGGTAAAGATGCTCCAGTTACCAGCCTTGGCCCATTGGCTTCGTATGCAACGTCTCAGTTCTAAATCCAAAACACTTTGCTGCTCCAACGCAGTGGTACCTGCAGCAGTAATATGGACCTCTCCGGTTAGCGAATGCCTGCTGCTAGTAAAACCGGACATCATTTGTCATGGTAGGTAGGACCCGGAGAGTGTAGTTTTGGATGCTCACTTGAAAAATGTGGGGTGTTCAAGTCTTTCCACCTTTCTCTGGGAAACCCACCCATTCCACACAGCATGTGGCTGTTCAGCAATTCATTGCACCAAGGGGAAATGGCGGAGCGGAAGCCCTTGGCCTGTGTGTCAACAGAAGCATCAAAATGAGAGCCATGACAAATGTTCTTGAAACTTGAGAGGAGGAAAGTAATATTTATCTTGAGTTGTCCAAAAACAGTGAGCTTTCCCTTCCCATAACCTGAAATGGCACCCCTGCTCCTCCCATAGTTTCTGTGCAAAAACAGAGACTTTCCCCCACCCCACAAAAAAAAGGCTTCATTTTTTTTATTATTAACGCTCTTTTGTCTGTGCTGCAAGGTGAAGAGCTCTCCGTCTCTTGTGGGAAAATGCTGGCCAATGTGTTCAGGCCCCTAGGAGATTGAAATGGACTGGCAGAGAGGCCCCAGGAGGAAGCCCCAGCCTGCCTTGACAAGGAGCTAGTCCTCATAGCTAGAGGAGGGCTGCATCCTAGCTCCCCTTGGAAGGCTGCCAGCTCCCATAACTTCACATCACCTTGCATGGCTCATCAAGTGCCTTCAGCCTGACCTGTATCTGGAGGCCATGATAGGACAGCCCCTTCCAGGTCCCATCTTCATTCAACCTCACTGGATCCTCATTCAATTTCACTTTTTGGATGATGGCTTTGAATGGCACAGGAGCAGGATGGTGCTTAAAGACGTAAAGCTCAGCTACAGCTGTGGTCCTGGGGGGGACCTGTACCTCTTCGGTCCGGCTCTCGGAAATCTGCCTGTTCACAGAGACAATGTGCTCATTGTCCTGGGTGTACGTCACAATAGATGTCGCATCCCCAACCATGAAAGGACAGGAACAGGGCAAGCCAAGCCCCCAGAGATGGTACCAGAAGATTTGATCAGTGCACTTTGTTTCCCAAGCCATGGTGAAAGTGTGTTGCACCGGGACCGTGCTCCGGTTGACGTATGTCTCCTTCTTCAAGATTTGGCGGGAGCTGCTCACTTGCAAGAGGTTGCTGGAGGACACTCTCAGGATTTCAAAAGTCGGGGAAACGAGGTCTCCGATCAAGGGCCGGAAATAACAGGAGTCATCGGCAAAGAACTTAGCCGCCTCTATCGTATGAAAACCTCGAAACATTCTGGCCAAGAAGAGGCCATTATAGGCCCGGAAAGCTACCCTATTGCCTCTGTGATAGACGTCAAACTGCAGGGATGGATCCTCTGAGCACAGGACGAGTTGGATGGGAAAGGTTCTGGGGTGTGTATCTACTTCTACTTGACCAAGGTACATCCCTCTCCAGTTTCTCAGCATAGCCTTTCCTGAGTGTAGACGGGTGATCCAAAACTTGCTGGACTCTCTCTTCTCGGGGAGGCCCTCAATGGCCCATCGGTAGGCACTAGCCATTGAGTCCCAGAATAGATCATTGTCCATCTGAAAAGCCACTCCTTCCTCTGCATCAATGTAGGCTTCAAGCTGGCCCAGGCCTTGGGAGACACTTTGGAGGGCAAACTGAAACAAGGGTAGATGGGAGCTTCATTCAAGCAAACATGTGTTTTGGTCGTTCCTACAGTCTCCCTGTCCAAGCTCCCAGTCTGACCCCCAATTTCCCTAGTCTTTAAATCGCTTCCAACACCTGCAGACCCAGAAACAGAGCACTCTGCACATGTTCCATTGTGCTATCATGTCCTTCAAGCAGAATATACATGGAGGGAACCCACTTTTCCTCCATGGGAAAGGGTTCTACACTTGCTCAGGACACTTCTTTATAAGAATGCAAAAAAATCCTGCCTGTCCATCCCAAAGATGCTCAGGCATATGTACCTGAAAGTAAACCCCATTCAAGTTCAGTAGCACTAGAATATGCTTAGGGCAGCAGCCTTGGAGTGGGGCTGAAATGGCCTCAAAAGTTATCCACCTATTTGTTGGCAGAAAATTGTGGGCACCATATCATCGGATTTCTTCAGGGGAAAGAGAAGTTCTCCAAGGATTCTGCACTTGGCCAACGTGGAGAATATTCAGGGGGAAAAATCTGCAAAATGGCCTTTACTAAGGGGGTGAGAAAAGGATTCTCAGAAAAATGTCTTCTGAAGGAATTTTGCCTCATGTTTAGTCTTAAAAACTTGTTGCAAGCATCCAAGAATTGAATCGGATGCCAATGAAAGAGTTTGATCTGTTAAGACGCAAGACTCTGAAGTGACAAAGACATAATTGCAATTGTGGGTAGGGACAGGTAACTACTAAAGGCAAGAGTTAAGATGTCAGCACCATGAAGTGGGTGGCAACCAAATTCATGCTTAGCCAGGCCAATGTCCAAGCTCTTCTCTTCCCTGTCCATTATTAATCAGTTGATACAATTGCATCCAGAAGTTTCCAACCCCCAGGGCCAGACTAAAAGTTATACAGAAGCGTGTGTGTAAAGGGTAGACTCCAATGTTAGTCCTACATGGAGTAGGGCCTGTTCAGATGGCACGCTAAGCCAGGGTTAGGCCACTAACCCTTTTGCAGCAAATGGTTTGTGAGCATGTTTAAACCATGATTATGTAGTCATCATGGTTAGGAATGATTCACACAACATGCTAAGCCATGGTTCACACGACATGCTAAGCCATAATGTTTAGCTCAAAATGCTTAACCACTGTGGCAGCATGTCATCTGAACAGGGTCATTGAAATGGATGAGACTTAAGTTACTCAATGAGTCCACTCTACATAGGACTCACATTGGAGCCTACCCATATAGAGAGAACTTCAGCCCACCAGCCCTTTTCCAGATGGAAAGGGAGGGCAACTGAGCACAGAGAAGCAGTACAAGATCTCTACTCCTCTCCACCTCCCAAACACCTGTCCTTTCTCTGTTCTATTGGCCACCATGTTTCAAATGGATGTTTGAGAGGACAATCCGATGTGGTGCCGACAGGGAAAGGGTTAACCACCACCACCCTTCCCACCAATCTCTCCACTCTCATTCACTGCCCCAGAAGTTGTTCTTCAATCGAATCAAGAAGGGTCAGGCTATAGAGCCACAAGCCATGTGCAATTTGGCCCCACAGTTCCACTGATCCAGCTTCTCCATCCCATTTAGAACCAGTCAGTAAGGTGCTCACCATTCTAGCAGCTTCTGTGGGACGCTCAGCCAGCCACCAGCAGCAAGCTAGAAGAGGAAGAGATGGGTCATGTTCAATTATGACATTTGTTCAGAATCTTAGGGTGCCTCTACACGAGAGTCTCATTAAATTTTTTACCTCTACATGAGCGGAGCACAAATCAGGAGTTGAGGCACTTTTTCTCTCCGATTATGCGCATTATCGAATGCGCATTAAATAGCAAGTTTTAATTTACCGCAGTCATTAAAGTGCATTTTGCCCATGTGAACAAGCGATTCTCCACATTAAACACCTCTAAAGCGCGTTTCGTACAGTCAGTAAGGTAACCAGTTATGCGCTTAACCGCCTCTCGCGTACGGTCATTTTCCATAAAAGCGCTACTGAGAAGATGCGCATAATCGGACAACCAGGCACCAAACCGAATTCTTGTAGAGGGGGTCTTAGAATGAAGTGAAAGAGGCAAGCTGGGTTGCTGCCCTATCCAGTAGGGCAAAGCAAGCCACGTAGGGCTGTGCATTGGCTGAGACTCCAAGAGGAGCCGAAGACTCACTGCCCCCTTCTCACACTATGCATGGAACACCCAAGAAGAGATGCTGTGTGAGCACATACAGATGTTGGCATGGCTCACCTCTGGAGGTAGCCCACTTAGGGTGTCTTGCTCAAGGGGCATAGCTCTGTAGTTGAGCTTTGCATGGATAATTTATTAATTAATGTATTTATTTACATTTGTATACTGCCCCATAGCCGAAGCTCTCTGGGCAATTTACATAAGACTAAAACAATTAAAAACAATATACAAAAAACAGCAAAAACATACAATATACACACAATATACACATACATTTAAAACCACTATAAGAACTTTAAAAAGCTGTAAGCCTAAAAACAAAACAAACCCAGACTCTACAGATATTGCTAAATGCCTGAGAGAAGAGGAAAGTCTTGACGTGGCGCTGAAAAGATAACAATGTTGGCGCCAGGCAGGCCTCGTCGGGGAGATCGTTCCACAATTGGGGGGCCAACACAGAGAAGGCCCTCTCCCTTGTTGCCGACTTCCAAGCTTCCCTCGGAGTAGGCACTCGGAGGAGGACCTTAGATGTTGAAAGTAGTGTTTGGGTAGGTTCATGTTGGGAAAGGCATTCCGTCAGGTATTGTGGTCCCTAGCCTTGTAAGGCTTTATAGATTAAAACTAGCACCTTGAATCGGGCTCGGAAACATACAGGCAGCCAATGCAAGCGGGACAGAGTAGGTCTTAAATGCTCAAACCTTCTGATCCCAGTTATCAATCTGGTAGCTGCATTTTGCACAAGCTGCAGCTTCCGAACCATCTTCAAAGGCAGCCCCACGTAGAGTGCATTGCAGTAATCAAACTTGGAGGTTACCAGAGCCATGGACAACTGAAGCCAGGTTATCCCTGTCCAGATAGGGGCGTAGCTGGGCCACCAACCAAAGTTGGTAGAAGGCACCATGCTTCAATGGATGAGAGGACAATCTGATGTGGAGTAGACAGGGAAAGGGTTAATCACCATGAGAAGGTCCCAGGTTCAAGCCACAGTAGAAAGGATCAAGAGCTAGTGCCAGGAAAGAGTTACTCAACACTTGGAGAGCCACTGTTAGGCATAATAGACAAATCCTGGCCTGACTCTATCTAAAGCAGCTTCAGGTGTTCCTAAGGGCCCTTCCAGAATACAGGAGCTGGCACTGATGTCAGGTTAGCCCTCCTTCCAGAACCATCTATGTATAAAGCCATCTATGTAAAAGCCCTCCTAAGACACACTCACCCCACCCTCTGAGGTTAGAGGCAGATACTTCAAGGCAGGGATGACCAAAGAGATTTGTGGGTACCATTCTGCCTCCAACACAACAACATGGGAGGGCTATTTTTTGCTCAATTAACAAATTTACTCTCCTCCATAGCAGTGAAGGACAGCCTGTTCCCATGAAGGCAGAGGTGCTAAACCAGGGAGTACTGCTCCAGCAAGACCGACCTTCCGCCTCCAACTCCTGGTAATGACCTATGATATTTCAGTCTTGTCGTCACCACCACCATGTATCAATCAGCCCACCCTGGGTCAACTTTTATTACTAAGGGCACAATCCTAGGCATGTTTAGACAGGAAAAAGGCCTGCAACTCCCAGCATTCCCCAGCCAGCATGGAATCGTTAAGTCTTTTTAATGTCTGAAAATGCATAGGATTATACCCTAAGTTTTCTAGCAAAGGATAACATGTCAAAACTGCTGGTTGGTGTGTAGAGCTCTGAACAGTAGAATTATGTCTGCCGGGAAACACCACACTCTTAATCCTCCCATCCTTCGTTCCTCTAGAGTTTGTAAAGGTGGGGGAGAGATAGCTCCTTCTTGTAGAAGACATTCTGTACCTGCACTTATAGAAGAATGCAAAAAATGCATTATCCCAAGGGCCACCTAATCTAGCACTTCCTTTGCTAAAGTTTCCATTCCAACGCAAGCCATGAAGATGGTCACAGCAAGTATTTGGTTATGGGAGGGGCCATCTAAAATCCTGGAAAGCCTCTACCAATCATTGTTGACTAGGCTAGATGGACCAATGGGCTAGATGGACCAGTGGTCTGAGTCAGCATAAGGCAGCTTCCTATGTTCCTTCCTATTGTCATGGTCACAGATGCCACCTTGGTGCGCCATCTAAGCTAATAGCTATTGCCACAGCTTGGACCCCCTCTAGATGGATTCCGTTTGATGCCTGGTTAGCCGATTATGCGCATAATCGCTGAAGCGCTTTATCGTTAATGCTTGTATGCAGGAAGTAATTGAGCACTCAACGGGTGACCTTACCGGTTGTTTCAAATGCGCTTTACAAGTAGTTAATGTAGAGAATCGCTTGTTCACATAGTCAAAATGCGCTTTAACGGCCGGAGCAAAATAAAACTTGCTATTTAACGCGCATTCGATAATGCGCATAATCGGATGTTGAAAGCGCCTCTATGCCCGATTTGTGCTCCGTTCTTGTAGAGGTAAATTCCTTAATGCGCCTTGAAAGAGCTTTAAATGCCTCTTGTAGAGGCAGCCTTTCACACATCAGGAGCATTGGAAGCTGCCTCATGCCAAGTCAGGCCGTTGGAGCATCTGACCCAGTCATGTCTGTTCTGATGGGAAACAGCCTGCCAGGGTGTTTGATTCATGGGATTGGATGAGAAATTCAGATTTAGAAGGATAACAAAACCATTCAGAGACCACAACCTGGGGACCATTCACAGAGCTGGACCAACATGACAGCAGCACCACAACATTGCTTTTTTGCAACATTTCCAATGTACATCCAGCATACAAAGCAGTAAGCCTATATACACCACTTGCTTGGGAACATGGGCGGTAGGGTGCCGTTGTACCTGCATCCTGCATTTGTGGATTCCTGGTGGACAGCTGGTTGGCCACCGTGTAAACAGAGTGCTGGACTAGATGGACCCTTGGTCTGATCCTGCAGGGCTCTTATGTTCTTATGTACAAGATCATAACTAGGAAGTTTCTAAGCCAGTGGTTCCCAACCTCTTTCGCTCAGCAGGCACATCTGGAAGTGTACGTGCTCTCACAAGATGACTGCCATGGGGAGGGAGGTTGCCCAATCACAAAATGGCTGCCATATAAGGCACGGCCAATCACAAAACACTCACTTCCCAGAAGGCAAACTGGCAAGACTAAAAAAAAAAAAAAAAAGTAACCGGCCCAATAACCTAAGTACAAAATGGAGATGGGGCCTGAGCTCTAACACACAAAAACAGACTTGAACCCAAAAAAGATACTGCTAGACAGCAGCTCTTTGTTTTGTGGCAAACCAACCTCCCATTTAATATTTTAAAAAACATAATAAAAATAAAACCAGGCAGGGCAGGATGCCCAGCCAGTATCAAGGCAGGAGTCTGCGGCACATTAGTACACATGGGCTCTCACATGGAACACTCCAATTCTAAACCTGGAAAGTAGCTAGACTCTTGACCATTCACTTCCCTGATTTGGATTTACAAATGACTGGAGTCTAGAAATAATGCACTTTTGCAACAGAATCAACTGTCAAATACACAATTCAGAAGGAAATTGTGTACTAAAAGCTCCTGGCACCTAAAATAAGGGGGGGGGGAGGCATGTGACAAACATTTTAGAGCTGTAGTTCTTAATTATGTGAGAAATCAGTTATACGCTAAAATTGCAGCGTTAACCTAGATGTTCTGCAAATCACATTATTCTGCTTATGCAATTAGCCTCAGGACTATGCAGGGCAGGGGGAGGGGGCATTTTAATTCCTGCCAAAGACCATCTTCTCTGAAGCTGCTGTCTGCATTCAAGGGAAGCTTCCCTTGACACAGATGGAGGGTGCCCTTGAATTGCAAATAGTACCACCACACAGGCAAAGACCGCCCCGCCCCGCCCCACCTCACAAGAGCCCTAAGGTTGCCACTTACATAACACGGACATTAATTGCATTCAGACAATTATCAGCACATCTGGTTTGATCCTTAAAACCTCAACAGGGATGGGCTACGCAGAGGAACAGAATGAAGAGAGGCAGGAGGCAGCCAGCCTGGAAAGGGGGGGGGGGGGCAGAGCCAACTGGGAAGTTTGGGTTTTCATCAGAGGCCCACCATTTGGTGAGCATCTCACCAGCAGCAAGTGTTGAGGAGAGACTGGCTCAATTCGGACAACACGATAGTCAATGGTGGTGTAATAATCAACTTTACAGTTGTTCAACTAGGGGGTACTCCCCACACAACATGGTAATAAATAATCAACTGTGGTGTGGATCAGGATCAGCGCTGAGTTGACTATGGCAGCATTCGGATGACACAATAGTCAAAACAACTGACGATTGTTTCCCCCACACCAGTTGTTTATTGTGTCGTCCGAATTGAGCCACTGAGTCAATGGCATTTTGATGGGAACATAAAAAACATATGAAGAGCCCTGATGGATCAGGCCAAGAGTCCATCTAATCCAGCACTCTGTTTGAGACTCACAAGCAGAGCACAGCTGCAACAGCACCTTCCCGCCGATGTTCCACAGCAATTGGTGCACATAGGCGCACTATAGGCACACTGTCTCTGGTACTGGAAGTTGTCTATAACCAGGAAGGTCTCTACTGTAGAAATGTACAGGGCACAAGAGGTGTCTGCTCTATTGGTAGATCTATCCTCAGGTTCATTAGTAGATAAGCTTAGTATTTTTAGTAGAGCCTATTAAAGCTACAAGCCCACTGGCAAGGGATCATCCCATGGAACGAACTTCTCTGAATAAAGGCTCCTGCTGTAGGCCTCCTTGAAATAGATTGCACCAAAAAGGGACATTTTAAGGAAGAAAAAGAAAAGGCCTAATGGAGTGACAAACTTACAAAGCAGAAAAGTAGGCTTCAAGGGTAGCAACCAAAAGATACAGTACAGACCCCCCCCCCCAAAATAAACCCTATTTATGATTTAAAAGGCTAAAGAAATGTAAACGCTCCATCACTGAATAGATATATTTACCGTAAGGTCTGCCCCAGTGTCTGCCCACTCACTCTTGTTGAGGAAAGAAAGGGTAATAGCCAAGGTTGCTCCTAAATGACCTGTTATACCTCCCACAGCTCATGTGTCAATCAAAGTCAAAGGGGCACAGCTGACTGCAATTCAAGAGACTACAGTGCATCAGATGGGATGTGAATGAGAGGCAAACCCCCACATGGATCAATGCTATTGTTTATTATTTATTTGATTTATATCCTTCCTTTCCACCAAAAATGGTGTTCGAGGCAACTAGCAAGTAAGATTAAAATTAAAAGAAAAAATTGAAACAATAAAAAAAATACAGTAGAAGCAGTTAAAAGCACAACAATAAATTTTTATGTGTTCATGGTTCCTCTGATGACCTTTCAGGGTCCCGCATAACCCAGTGCCTATGATTGCAAAAAGATTCAATATGATACCCCAACATAATTTCTGCTGGCTTAAATTACAGGGGAAAAATCAGGATGGAAGGCTGTGCTGTATTGAAGCCGAGAAAAAGCACAATTTTCTGCAGGTTCACTCAGAAGTAAGTCCCATTGAGTTTATGGAGACCAAGAGCTTCTTTAGATTAAGGGGAAAACATGTTTCCTTATCGGGGCTTTGCTTCCTGCTTCTCTTGTGCAATTCTAATGGGCTGCATTACACAGGCGGAGAGGGATGACCACATGGTCTATAATGGAAACATTCCCCTCATCTTGGTGGTCATAGCCCTGATTGGCACAGCACCCTCTAGTGGGTGCTTTGTAGCACAACTTCCCCTCCACACAATAGGAACATGTACCCCGTCGACAATCAACCCTGGAGTTGACTATTAACTCACCATTGACTATTGTGTTGTCTGAATGCAGCCTCTGCATTCAGACAACATGCTATCCCATGGCTCAACAAATAACCCATGCTTCAAAACAACCAACATTCAACCACTGAAAGTGCGTTGGCATATTGTAGGTACAGACCTAACATTAGGGTGACCAGATAAAATCCAGGTCAGGGCTCATGTAACTTTAACAGTTGTAGAGAAAAGGGAATTTCAGCCAGTGTCATTTGTATGCAATTGGTGAAATTCCCTCTTCATCACAACAGTTAAAGGTGCAGGCACTATACTAGAGTGACCATATACAAAAGAAGGCAGGGCCCCTGCACCTTTAACTGTTGTGATGAAGAGGGAATTTCACCAGGAACGAATTGCCTACAAATGACACTGGCTGAAATTCCCTTTTCTCTACAACTGTTAAAGTTACATGAGCCCTGACCTGGATTTTATCTGGTCACCCTACCTAACATCTCCACCTACAGTCTGAAGTGGCATTATCCATTCTACACCTTCATTCTGCTGCTGTTGCTCAGCTGGAGTTGTATCATATGCTACATGCAAACATATCATTTGTAGCAAAACCCTGATGGCTGCTGCCGCTTCTATTAGAGCAAAACAGCTTTCAGAGTGAGTGGAGAAGCCACAGAGGACTCTGCTGCTGAACTCTTCCGCTTGCCACCGCTGCTCTGCTGCAATTCCTCCTGTGCAAGCTCCTTTTCTTCCTGCAGGGGATACACTAGATGAGAAGGGAAAGCATTTGTGGGAGGAAGTTACAGCAGAAAAGCAGTGGGTGAGGCAAGGGTTAAGCACCCCCTCTCACCCACCCACAGTTTTTCTGCTCCAAATCATCTTCTTACTTTGCTTTGCCCTACTACAAGGGTGGGGAACCTCAGACACCTAGGCCAAATTTAACCCACCTGGCATCCCAATCTAGCCCTCTAGGATTCCCTAGATGTTCACACCCCCTTCTCCTGGCCCCACCCCTTTCTCCCAACCACCAATCAAGCAGTGGTTTCCCAACTTTTGTGCAGGGTTCCCCCACCCCATTGGAAAAGGTTGAAATGCCTCTCATAAGGCTTGTTACTGGCAGTAACCAAGCTACGATAAGGTGGTTTTTTTTTTTTTTTTGGCCCTGCCCACCCCTGGAATAGTCCCCCCCCCAACAGAGCTTCTCCTGTATTAAATTTAACCTTCAGTCTGAGATTCTCCACCACTGCCCTAATAGAAGTATGAGGTAGGGAATTGTTACACACATATTTGCATGTAATATGTATTTCCACCCTAAGAAATTGGCAAGTTTTCACTTTTGCATACATCACTGCATTAAAATGTAGACTTCCATGTAGCAGGGAGTGGGCAACTATTGGCCCTGCAGATGTTTTTGGACTGCAACTCCCATGATCCCCATCCACCATTGGCTATGCTGGCTAGGGCTGATGGGAGTTGAAGTCCAAAAGATCCGGGGAGCACCAAGTTGCCTATTCCTGACCTAGAGGCTCACTTGGTCATCTTGGGTATGTATTTATCTCCCAGCCTAAACTATGTAGCTCCATTTCTTTGATACGGAGAGGAGATAAAACCATTTATCTGAATTCGTCAGACTGCAAATGGGAGATCACCACAAGGCATGTTTCAATGTATGTCATGGAGAAGGCTAGGCTGGAACTTCTCTCCCTGACACCTAGTTTTCTGTGTGCAGGGACTGGGGGATTATGGTGGCGCTTCCAGTCATGTGACACCCCCCCCCCTCGCGAAGCGGTACAATCCAGACACAGGTTGGCCACTTCCTCCGCTGTTTATGAGAACTTGGTCTATCTTACCGGGTTGTGGTTGTAAAGCTACAGTGTTGCTCTAGCCATGTGAAGGAAGGACAAAACAAAACAAAGCGTAAAAAAATAGATAATAATAATAATATTTATTTATTTATTACCCGTCTCTCGCTCGCTCTCCCCCGGCCTCCATCTGTACGTGCGAACCCCAGCAACCAAAACTCCTCATATAGCCATTCATTTTAGAAATATGACATTGATTAAGAACATGAGCCCTGCTAGATCGGACGAAAGGTCTATCTAGTCCAGCATTCGAGTCGCACAGCTGTGGACCAGGGACCCTACAAGCAGGACCTACAACAGCACCCTTCCACCCATGTTCCCCAGCAACTGCTGTATATTTCTTGGCATCCCACTCTTCCTCCAGAGTTGCTCAGGGCGACCTATGAGAGTTGCCCACACAACCGCCCTTCCATTTATCCCTAACCCCCCCCCCCCCACGCCTATGTGTGCAGACCCCAGCCGAAGAAACGAACCCGGGACCCCCCCTCCCGGTCCCACCACACTGTTGGGCGAAGGAAGGGTTAACTCTCCTTTCCTCCCGCGGCGGAGTTTCCTCCCCTTCATTGTGACCTCAGCGCTGGGGCCGCGCCCCCATTTCGAACGCTGGTACAAGATGGTGGATGTTTCCCTGTGACAGGTAGGAAGTTTTTTTTCTCCCCCTTTTCTTCTTTTCCTCTCATTCCGATGGTCCGTTCCAGCCCCACCCCTCGGAGCTCGTGGGCGGACGGGGCTCGAGAGAGGGGGGAGGGGGCTGCGGAACCGGGGCTCTCCTCTCGGGTGCAGTGATCCCCCCTCCCCCATTCCCTTCTTCATTTATGCAAGGGGTGCGGGTCGCAGCCCCCCTCCTCTTCCTACAGTCTTTGGCATCTTCCCGTCTAGGGGGAGTTTGTGGGTCCCTCGCATGAAAGGAACGGGGGTGGGGGCTCGTCAGTTCACGCACGCAGCCCCAAACGGGGCTGACCACCCTGGTGGCTTTGGGCTTGGCTTGGGGGTGGGGGATCTCTTCGAGTCTCTGCACACTCGGGCCCGTTCTCGAGGGGAGTTTATTCGGCTAGACGGAGCAGGTGGGAGTGACAGCTTCTGGGGTCTGTTGCATTTGGGGTGGGGGGATGCCTCTCGAACCTCTGCCTCTAGCTCCGCAATGCAGCCCGTATGGAGTATGGCTGTCTAGTGGTTAGATCCCCATGTCGTGCAAACCTTCCTCCGTGTCCCCGGGAATGCTGTCTAACTGGCCCGGATTTTGGCCTGCGGCTCTGGTCTGGTTTAAGTTGCAGGACATTAGGAGGCGTGGGCTTCTCCTCCTGCTCCTCACCTCCTGCCCCACTGTTGGGTTCCTTTTCCCTAGTAGCCAAGTGGAGGCCAAGGAGACCTCAGTCTCAGCTGAAATAAGAGACTTTGCCAGGGGCATTTATGCTGCCCAGCCTGGGAGCTCCCTCTGTCATGGGGCTGGATTCTTGCATGTGTGAAAACAGAGGCCCGAAAGGTTGTTTGCCTGCACTCCAGATGCGCTGTAATGGAGTTTCTCATAATCCAGGAATGAGCAGAAGGTAGAGCGCCAGATGTTTTGGACTTCAACTCCCAGATGCCCCTGCCAGCATGGCCAGTGGTCAGGAATGCTGGGAGTTGAAGTCAAAACATCTGGCACTCTTCTTTTAGGTCCACCCCCTGCATGGCAAAAGTCAGCAGATAATCTCAGCTCTAGTGTAGATGCATAAAGATAAAAGGTGGCCAAGGACTACTACTGCCACCAGGGCTGGGCCCAAGACGTTTTGGTGACTGAAGTGGAAAACCCAAATGAAGTTTCTGCTCGTTAACGTGGGGCTGTCCAGTGGGATATTCTCTGAGCAAGCCTCATTGTGGGGTGAGGGGAGAGGGAAGAGAGCATTCCCATGCACTTGAGTAGCGCCCTTTCATTTCTGCAGGCCTCATGCAGGAGAGTTGGGGCAGAGCATGTCTCCCATTTGGGCATTGTTAGCATAAGGTGACCAGATAAAATCCAGGTCAGGGCTCATGTAACTTTAACAGTTGTAGAGAAAAGGGAATTTCAGCCAGGGTCATTTGTATGCAATTCGTTCCTGGTGAAATTCCCTCTTCATCACAACAGTTAAAGTTGCAGGCACTATACTAGAGTGACCATATACAAAAGAAGGCAGGGCTCCTGCAGCTTTAACAGTTGTGATGAAGAGGGAATTTCACCAGGAACTAATTGCATACAAATGACACTGGCTGAAATTCCCTTTTCTCTACAACTGTTAAAGTTACATGAGCCCTGACCTGGGTTTTATCTGGTCACCCTATGTTAGCAGTGTGCAAATTCTGCTACCTCAGCCAACCACCTCACCTTGCTGGGTGGTAAGGCTGACGGTACGCTCTAACAGTTTCTTTATTTCTTAGAGTTATTAGTCGCCACATAGCTAATAGTTCTCAGAACCGCATACAATAAAACACAAATAAAAGCTCCAAAGCTCAACAACCTATAAATCAAGCCAGAAAGGGTCTTGGCATAGGGGGTGGGGAATTGGACTGTCTTCTCTGGATTCTTGCAAGTCTGTACATGCTCAGAGGTACTTTTCTTTATTATTTATCACATCTCTCAAGGAGGTGGGAGTACAGGATCAAGAGCCATGGTTACCTGTAAGAGGTCTTTTCCTGCTTACACTGCTATCCTAGCCTCCAAATCAGCCATCATTTGAGCCCCAAAGTATAACAGCTGCCCTCAAAATAAACCGCCCAGAGAGCTTTGGCTATGGGGCAGTATATAAATGTAATAAATAAATAAAATAAAATAGCTCTGTTGCTTTACATCTATTATTGTGTTTTAAATCTCTGAGTCGCCGCTACATTTTATTAAAGTTTCTACTTTTATTTTGTAGTTTTAAGCTTTTAAATGTGATATTGCATTTTATGATACATTTCTGGTTTTAGCTGTTGTGAACCACCCAGAGAGCTTTGGCTATTGGGCGATATAGAAATGTAATAAATACTAATTAAATAAAACATCTGCTTCATTTTAGTGCTGCAAAGATCCCTACACAAAGATTTAGGCCCACTCCAGAAGAAGTTCCATCTTAGCAGGGAATTAGTTATGTTAAAAGCCACAGTGCAGCTTTTGGTCTCCCTGCCATCAGAAATACAGCAGAAGGGTTCCTGAGGCAGGGCCTTTTCAGCTGTGGCACCCGAGGTTTATAATAGCCTCCCACTGGAGGTCTGCCGGGACTCGTTGCTGCTTGCTTTTAGGCAGGCCATTTTATTCCAGCAAGCTTTTGTCGCATTTCGTTTCAAATATGCTTTTATGTCGTTGCTGCCTTTCGGGCGTTTAGTTTTAAACTCATTTTGTGTGTGCGGCATCTTGGTTTTTGTTTTGCTGTAATGACTGATTGTGTGTCCTCATCTCGATTGTAAGTGGCCTTGGCTGTTTTTTTAATAGAATAGCAGGATATAAATTTCGATCGTAAGTAAATTCAAGAGGAATAATTGCAAAGACAGCTCTCCCTGACCCAAAGACTTGTGGCTCTCCAGATGTTGTTGGACTATCAGCCTAGCCAGCGCTGAGGGGTGGCAGTCCAAAAACATCTGGAGGGCCAGAAGTTGCCCACCCGTGCTGTACGTCCAGATCGAGGGATGCGATCTCAGCAGCAGCTTCAGCTCAGGCACTCTGCCCTTGAATTCATGTGCTTTTCATAATTACCATTCCCAGCGGCAAACCCATCTCTGTGTTTCTATTTCAGTGCTGACACAGTAGCAGTAGGATGCTCCTGATACCTGTGATTAATGGGCGGCTGAATGACGGAAATGCTAATTTGTTTCTTTCAATAGAATGGCGCCTTGTGAATGTGCCTCCCACGCCAGCCTCTGGGGGTCCGTTAGAGAGCTGTTTGACAGCAAGCCCCTTTTTTTTCAGCTACTGATGCTGAGCCTTTAAACTAGGAGCTAACATGTGGTGCTGGAAGGAAACGGAAGTTATTATTATTATTATTATTTATTACACTTATATACCGCCCCATAGCCGAAGCTATGTGTGGCCATCCGATCACCCGAGGTTGACAGAGATGTTGGCAATCCTTTGAGCAGGGGCTTGGAACCTCTTCCCCCCCCCCCCCCGGGCTAAATTCCATTTCAGAGAAAGTCTGGGGGGGGGCACATTCAAGGGATGGGCGGGGCCAAAAATACCATTATATTGTACCAGCTCTTACTGCTTTAGGAGAGGCATTTCACACTTTTAGAATGGGGGGGGGGGAACTGCACAAAACCCAGGAAAGGAGGTGGGGAACCGGGGGGGGGGGGGGAAGCTGGATCAGGACCCTGGGAGGGCTAGATTTCGTCTCCGGGCCTGAGGTTCCCCACCCCTGCTTTGGAGGCTCCATAATGTATCCCTCCACCTGCAACCCAAAAGTATTGGTCCCAGTAAGCAAACATAACAAGAGCCCTGCTGGATCAGACCAAGGGTCCATCTAGCAGGACATGAGTGCAACAGCACCTTCCTACTCGCTTTGGTTGGGGCTTATGGAATTGTAGCCCAAAATGTCTGGAGGGCACCAGGTTGCTTGCCCCCGAAGTGATACCACAACGGCCCTAACTGCCCCCACCTTAGCTAAGCGACTGTCAAGGGGACCCCATTAGACACATTTTCCCGATGTGCTACAGGATACAGGACAGGATTTGGGATTTTGGAGATAGTGGGCTTAGGGGGAGTTTGGGTTAGACGGGATTGGGGTGACTTGGAAGGTGGACATGGTTTGTTTGTCTTGGAGGCAAAACTAGGTTAAAGGTGGTTAGATGTTCCAGGGTTTGGCTATATTGCAAGAGATGGGGGAAGTCTTTTCTAATGGAGTCAAAAGCCCAGCAGATGGGCGTTGGGTGATGATGGATAAAAAGCAGTGAAGGGAGGCTGAGCCACCGCAGCCCCTGCTCCACCGTTTTTTAATGCCGATGCAACAAAATCTGGCTGGTCCAGGGTTTCTTTGAGGCTACATCCCTATGGTAAATGCTGCAGGCATGTTCATCAAGCGGCAACTATGCAGCCCGGAGAAAACCAGCTGATCGATGACATCTCTGATGCTGACTCTGCCACTCCATTGCAAAAGCTCTAGGCCAAGGGTGCCCAACCTCTTTCATTCCAGTGGTCTCGGGGGCCGTATTCCAGTGAGGAGTGCGAGTGAGGTAAAAGGGGCAGGGCGAAAATGCTAGCATGTTTTGGCTTGAAGCTCTTACTGCCAGTTATTAAATCTTGGGAGAGGCATCTCTTGGGAGAAAAATTACATGCAAAATACATGCCGGGAATTGAGCTTGGGACCTTTTGAATGCAAAGCAGGCACTTTGCCACTGAGCCACGGCCCCTCCCCATTTCCAAACACTGTCTTTTGATTGCATATGCATGTCCACACAGGCGTAGGTGCCTGATCCTCATTTCCTGTAACGTTTGGCATTTTGTATCGAACGATCCTGTGGTTTCGTGGCTGTGGTTTCTTCCAAAATCACTCTGGGAAGCTTTTCCGGGCACAGAGCTAAGTGTTGTCACTGCTAACATCTTCCTACTTCTGGCTGCTTTTAAAAAAAAAATGAAAACCCAGCTAGAATGGCTAGTTGAAAACCAGAGTGGACATTTCTCCTTGGCAGCTCATCTATGGCTTGATCTCTTCCGCCGTCCGTGCCCCTTCCTATCTGTGCATTACCCGCAAACACCGAAATAGCCATAACTGTAACAGCTCGAACAATTCATTTCGCTATTACGAACATAACAGTTTATATTAATTACAAAATAGGCGATATCAACCATTAGGACACAAGATCCATTTCTATCCCTCAGTAATTCATAAGCCAAAGGCAAATATGCCAGATCTTTCCAACGCCCTGAGGCATTAACCAACATGCAACCAATGACCACTTCTCCCAAAGGTGCAGGATGCAGGAAATAGCAACCAGGTATCTTATAACTTGTAGGTACAGATCTCTCCCACACCCCACTCGCTCATTCTGGTGCCAATTTTTAAGGCTTCACTAAAGACAAAGGGGGTGATGTCTAGTCCCTTTCCTGTGCTATGGGTGTTTCTGTGGCTTCTGTGGGGGCGGCTGTGTAGATTGCACCTTGTAGGCTAATAGGGAAGATGTATGTTATAGGGCAAGGTGTGTTGTGTCTCTACCAGCTTCACCCTCCAACACTGCCCTACTGATCAAAATCTTCCCGCAAAGTTGGGCACTGTGTGGAGTTGCACCCTACAATTTCCTGCAAGACGACACGTCAAATAGGATTTTGCTAATGCGCAGGCTACATCTGTTCAGTTTCTTCCACCGCCAAAACAGAATTAGCTTCTCTGGAACTGGGGATGCAATAGGAAAATGCTCCCTGTTAATTCAGCGTATCTTCTCCAGTTGTCAGGGTGCAAACAAAGTGCTATCTTCCTCAACAGCTCAGCACTGTTTAAACACACACTCTACAATAGCACAAATTTGAAGCCAGGGGAGGGCAGAGGAGCACTTTCAGACAAAGAAAGTGTTGTTTGGGAGCAAATTGCTCACTAAATTATCGCAGTGGGCCGTTCAAAGTCTCCACCTGCTACTAGCAATGTGCTTTTCTGGGAGGATTTCCCCTGCAATCATGAGGGCTAGAAACTTGCTTTTAATTCTAACATTAAATCCCAGAGTCAGGGGATGTTAAATTGTTGTGCTAGAGAGCAGATTCAGTGCTTGTATGAAAAATGGTGAATGTACAGAGTGTGGACACCCCTTTCCATATACCTGTAGCCAAGGTACCATTCCTTCCCACCTGATGAATAGCAGTTTGTACCTAGAAAGCACATAAATACCCTTTCATGGCTGGTATCTCTCTCTGTTTCTTCCTGCAGGCACCTGGATGAGGCGCAACCAGAACTCCTCTGGCTCTCTCACGAATGGATTCTCTTCATCCTCTCCAGACCCGGGCCCTTCAGGTGGGCGCAGGAGCGAGAGTACCCTGTCTTTCTCGAATAGCCTGGCAATGCTCACCTCTCGCAAGAAAAGGAGACCCATGGCTGAGACTCGGGGCACCATCAAGGTGGATCTTCCCAATCAGCAGCGCACAGTGGTGAGTGAGCCATTGAGACAGCTCTGCACAGGCGAGGGGCCATTCACATTTCCTGTTCACTATCAATAATCCATGTAGCATCCTTTATGACGGGGTGGGGGAACCCACGGCAGCCTAGATCAGTGCTCTTCAACTGGTCCAGACCCGATACCCAGCTCAGACTCCCAACCTGCAACATGGGTCCCATTTTCACAATTTCACGATTGCCCATCTTGGCGGCAACGGTTTTGCCGCAGCCTTCTGGACTGATCTTGTGACCCACTTTTGGGTCACGACCCACTGGTTGAACGCCACTGCTTTAGATGTGGCTGGATTACAGCTCCCATCACCACTGACTTTTGGCGATGCTGGTTGGGGCTGGTGGGAGGTGTGGCCCTCCAATTACCCAGCCCTGCTGTAAGGTTTCTCTAGTGGGTTATGACCCAGACTGCATCACGCCCTGACTTAAAGTGGACAACAGTTTGGGTCAACAGACTTGCCACATTCTTTTCATGTTAGTTTGCATTTTCTAAGGGAAGAAAATAGATGGAAGGAGAGAAAGAGAGAGAGAGAGAAAGTGAAAGAGATAATAGATTTTACTGTTTTAAAATTTCGTATTGGTTTTAATATATTAATGATTTAATTTGTTTTAGAATTGTATTGTTTTTTGTGTATGATTTTATCTGTACGCCGCCCTGAGATCCTTGTGATATAGGGCGGGATATAAATGTTTTAATCAATCAATCAATCAATCATAAGAAAAAGGCAAACAGGGAGAGAAGGAGAAAACCAAAAAGGAAGTGAGAAAGAGAAGGAGGAGGACGTATATGGTAAATAAAATAAAAGTAGGTCTTGTTGTGTGCTGGTTGGGGATGAAAGTGAATCCTGCTGGTTTCGCTCCATTAAAACAAATCTGTTTCAGGTGTTCAGATTTTACTTTTTATCTCATGCATTTGCTGTATTTTTTATTGTATTTTATTGGTTTTAGATTGCTTTGTAAGCTCCCCTGAGTGATTCAGTTTTGAACTAGAAAGGCAGGATATAAATATTATTAATAAATATATAAACCTGGGTTTGAAAAGGATGGGAGACTACAGCCTCGGGGGAAAATCCGTATTGAAAGGCAGGATAAGTATAAGTAATTATATATAAGAATATATATATATATTCTTGAATAGACCTTAGAGTTGGGAGTCCTGTGATTCCCATTTTGGAGGTGGATGAATTGAGGCCGAGTATGGCCATACAGTGAGTCCAGAAAGACAGAAGAGTCCCAGATCGGACGATAGGATTGTAGAGTCTGGGACCACCATGACTGGATTTGAATCAGTGCTGGAGCAAAGCGAAACAATCTGCTAAAATTTCAAAATGTGGATTTTGTCTTCTAAATTTGCCCTCAACGTTGAGGGGGTGGGGGAGGGGTCAAGTGCCCAATATGAAAATGTGATTAGCAATCAGCGATCAAAGATTGTCACAGATCAAAGATGTGTTGTTAATTGCTGGAGGCTGTTGCATCTCAGCTATGTAAAGTAGTGGATATTATTCTGTGTCGGCCATCAAGTGCTACAAAGCATCAAGTGTTGAGATAAGATATTGCTACACGTCAGATGTTTGGCCAATATTTAATTTTTTTTAAACCACAGAGGGGTGTTCGAGCAGATTCGAGGGTAGCAGTGGAGTTGTTGAACCCCAGACTCAGATTGGCCTCTTGCCATCTAGTAAGTTCCAGGAGCAGAGGAACAAAGGCCAGGAAGTTGGGGCCAGGAAACCCTGGCTGCTCAAACAAGGTCCGAGCCCAGACAAGAAGCCTTTTATAGCCCTTCCTGTCCAGGACAGTCCAATGGCCAGCCTGGATGGGCGGGGCCAATCCTGAACCTGAGAAAACTCCCGTGCCCCACAGGAAGCTGTTCCAAGGTGCAACTCCAATTGCTCACCACTCAGGGGAAGCTGTATAGAGAGAGTCAAAGGATCCCCTTTTTCTCCCCAGCATCTTCCTGGCAATAAATATCTGGCCAGATTGGAATTTGAACCCAGGTTCAAATCCTGGCATTTTTTTAGAGAGCAATCCTGTGCTCCCTGGGCGAGCATGCCAGAGACCGTAGTATTGTTCCGAGGTCAGAGGCAGCACTCTGACCTCGAAGGGGGAGCCGGAGATCAGCACGGACGGATGATGGCAGCTGGTGGGAGCACGGATCGGAGCCCAGTAGGAGCAGGGATGAGAGCAGGGCCAGTTCAGGGGTGATTCCGCATTGCCACTCTGCTTGCCAACCTCCTCGCCCATGCGCCTGTTTCCCTGCTTCCTCTCAGGTGACTGTCCGGCCAGGTACCACCATCTACAGCTCCCTGGACAAGGCCCTGAAGGTGCGTGGGCTCAACCAGGACTGTTGCGTCGTCTACAAGAAAAGGGCAGATGGGTGAGTGCCCCTCGTCCGAGAGAGGAGGCTGCCATGGGGCGGGGGGCGCTGAGGATCATCAGCTGAGTTGGGCGTAGGAGGGAGCAAATGCAAAATAGCATTGTGCATCGAAGCACAGCCGTGTATGCGCACCCACGCATGTCCCTCCCGAAATTCAGCATCCTGGAGATCCAGATTTGGCGGTGGGTTGTGTACTAATTAGCCGGGTGATTAAGTGCCAATTTCAGGTCCAGGAGCAGCATGCCTTGGCATGGCCCCCATTAAAGGGCAACAGCGAGGAGGGCTGTTTGACTTCACGCCCTCCTCGCAGGCTTCCTGGAAGCCTCTGCCTTGGCATCGTCAGAAGCAGGGTGCTGGGCTAGATCAGGGCTGCAGGACCTCATCCGTCCCTCTGGGGTTTCCCTGTCCCTGTCCCTCTGCCTCAACAGCCAATCCTTTGATGGTTTCCTGGTTTTGTGCAGTTCTAGAGTGGGATGAGGGGATTCCATCCTACGGTCCCCAAGATCTACGGTACCCCGAGCACTAGCGATGTCCTTAGCACGCAGCAGTGTGGGGACAGATTCAGAGTGGCTGTTGTTGGGATGGGGTGGGAGTGGAGTGTCCTTCTCTTGAATGTGCATTCCTTTGCAGTTTCATATTAGAGATGGGAGCAGGGCTCTCCGGGGAGGAACCCCGGGGGCGGAGGCCTTTGGGTCCCCCACAGCTGAACGGCCATTCCTCACATCCGTTCTGTGTGCAGGCGAAAGACCATCACGGATTGGGAGACTGACCTGGTCAACCTAGAGGGGGCCGAGCTCTCCGTGGAAGTTCTGGAGGACGTACCTCTTACTATGCACAATTTTGTGAGTCCGATGAGAGCATGCTGCCTTGCCTGCAGGCACACTAGCCCTGCCCCTTGAGGGACCGTATATAAACAGGGGGGGCTGGACTGGTAGGCCTCCAGCTGTGGTTGTTGGACTGCAACTCCCATCATCCCCAAGCATTGGCCATGCCCTCTGAGGCTGGCAGGAGTTGGAGTCCGACATCATCCGGACCTTCCCCACCTCTGTTATGAAAGCACACAAAGCCCCTCTCTCCCTATGCCAAGACAGCCTGCCATAATGCACTGGCCCACTGGGGGTACTCTACCCCTGCAGCAAAATCACGTGACGGAGTCCTTTCTGGACTGTACCATCGCAGAGGACAGTTAAAGAGCCTTCAAGGCCCTGTTACATTGAAGTTGCTTGTTCCTGTACAGGCGTGACCTTAGATCAGCCCTCCCCAATCCTTCCCACCCCAGATGCTTTGGACTCCAATTCCCATCAGCTGGTGCTGGCTGGGAGTGATGGGAAATGTAGTACAACACATGTGGAGGGTCCCAGGTTGGGGCAGGTTGCGTTAAATTCATCCGCCCACCCTCACCATGTACCCCCGCAGCCCTGCCGGCAGACACACGCCCACGGCACCTCAGAAAGGTCCCTTCCTGCCCCCAATGCCCCCGGCCGGCGCTGCTTCTCCCCCTCTGACCCGGATCCCATTTCTTTGGGCAGGTCCGGAAGACTTTCTTCAGCATCGCCTTTTGTGATTTCTGCCTTAAGTTCATGTTCCATGGCTTCCGCTGCCAGACGTGCGGCTACAAGTTCCATGAACACTGCAGCAGCCGGGTGCCGACGGTCTGTGTGGATCTCGCCACGACGCATAAGCCGTGAGTGCCCATTGGAGCAGGGGGTCTTCCACAGGCCCAGGCCCACCTCAGACTCCCGGCCTGCAACGTGGGACCCGCTTTCACAATTGTACTTTAGAGTTATACTCCATAGTCCTGATGCCACAACCCACCTGGGCTGAGCTCGCGACCCACTTTTGGGGTCGCAGCCCCTCTGGTTGAAGACCACTGCTTTGGAGTCCTGTCCCTCCCCTGCTCCACCCAGCTCCAGAAATCATGTCAGTCTTGGTTTTAAGTATTATTCCTCTTCTTTGTAGTGTTTACAGCCACGAGTGGTGGCAGTATCCTGCGTTGTGGCCAGATAGTGTCCCTGCTACTCCAGCCCGGCATGAACCCATGACCCCTCAAGCTCTCAGGTAAGAGGGATGCACGCCAGGGAGTCTGCAAACTCAAAATCGCCACCAGGGGTGCAGTATGGAGCCGTATGAAATTCTGACCGCTGGATTATATGTTCTCAAACGTCGTTTGAGTTTTTCTTTCCTAGTGGTCTTAGGAGCAGTTCCAGGCGAAACCTGAAATGATCATATTACCTGGTAGACCAAGTTGAATGCTTGCGAAAAACCCTCTACCCCTATTCCATCTGAAGGCTCTGTCCATGCAGACATCATAATTTCAACATCCCCACCACCACCGCCACACACACAAGCCTGCTTTTTGAGACATCTTGCGTGATGAAAAGATATCTCAAAAGCCTGTGCATTGTTCAATTGAGTTGGCCTACTAAAGCTATGACACCATCCTTCTCCAGCCTGGTGCCCTCCAGATGTTTTAGACTACAACTCCCAGCTTTCCTAACCATTGACCATACTTGATAGGAGTTGAAGAAGGACTTCTTCGCACATTGCATAGTTAAAACTATGGAATTCTCTACCACAAGACGTAGTGATGGCCACCAATTTGGATGGCTTTAAAAAGGGCGTTGGACACATTCCTGGAGGAGAAGCTTATCAATGGCTACTAGTCCTGACAGCTAAATGCTAACTCCAGTATCAGAGGCAGGATGCCTCTGTACACCAGCTGCTGAGGAACATGGAAGGGAGGGTGCGGCTGTACTCGTGTCCTGCTTGTGGGTTTCCCATTGGGGTATCTGGTTGGCCACTGTGCGAACAGAATGCTGGACAAGATGGACCCTTGGTCTGATCCAGCATGGCTCTTCTTACGTTCTTACCTGAACGGCCGGACGATGGGTGTGCCCTACCAACACGGATGCCAAGTCACCCCGTCCTCCTTTTCCCTCGCAGCTCACACAAGCCGTCAGCCCCCAGCCCAGATGCCTTCAGCTTCCCCAGCCTTCTGAGCGACGGGCAGCGCCTGCAACGCCACCGCTCAACTTCCACTCCAAACGTCCATATGGTCAGCACCACCAGCCCCGTGGACAGCAGCATCCTTGAGGTGAGGCCTTTCCTCTCTGGGGGCAGCTGCTTCACTCCTGGGAGCATCGGAAGGGGGGGAATGGAAGAGGGGGCATTTTTGTCCAGCAGGGGGCGCCTAGCAATGGGAACGCACATTCCCGTGTAGCTTGCGTGAAATCCAGTCTCAATGCGCCAACGTGCTCCTGGCACCCAGACCCCGTCCAGGGTAGCTGTCACCGTTTGATCACACTGAGCTCCCGGTTAAGTGGCTGCCCAAAAGACAAAGTGTTCTTGGAACCATCCAGAAGATTGTGCTCCTCTTTCCTAGTTTAATACAGGGGCGTTTCATCTTGCCCATCAATCCCCTCTTGCATTCCCCAAAGCTGTACCACTTTAGGCTACAGGCGCTGGTCCAAGGCGGGTGAGCATCTTAAGATGTACACAAAAAAGGAGAGCAGTCTCAAGATGCTATAGGAAAATTTTCTTATACAAAAGCCCGACGAGTTTCGGCCTCTTGGTTTTTTAGACCTTCTTCAGGGAGTTGTTATAAAGTCTGCAGAAATTATTAACACCAGAATTTGGCTTGTGACAAATTGTCTTGTGTACAGGTGTGGGTCAACATGATTGAATGCTGCTCTATACGCAAGCGTTCTTCAGGTAGAAAACTAGATTTTTGGAAGCAGGATTTTTACCTAGCTGTATCCCTGACATGCTAGTTTCCTATGTGGAGGGATTTTTGTCCTGTCACACACACACACATATGCCACCCCCATCACCTGCAGTCTGAAATGGTAAAGGGCCCCTGCATGGATCTGGGTCTCCTGACCTTACAAGCCCCATGTGAATTAGAGCCAATCAAAGGAAGAAAATGACTACATTCAATTACTCACAGCTTTAACTTGATCTGCAGATGTGACCCTAGGAAGAAGGGAATAGGAGGCCGGCTGGCCTTCCCGCAGCGGGGTCCGTCTGTCAGGAACCGTCAACCTGAACAGGGTCATGGTCAAAGGGCTGGGTGTGGTTGACTCCCTGTACACATCACGGCAGAACCGAGACTGTCTCCAGCAACAACCTTTGCCTTTAGCAGCCTGGAGGAGTCACGCAGCCAAGATGGAGGCACTTCGGCTCATGAAATGTAGATCGGGCATATTTTAATATCTAATCTGCTTGTGCGTACAATATGCTTTGGTGGCACTGACCCAGGAAGAAATTAGTCAGCACTGTTCCCTCTACCTACCCACCCACCAGTATAATTACACCCCCTCATTCCTTACATGACCCTTTAACTAAGCCACAGTTAGATGCTCAGTAGATTCTCATTGGCTGAATTCGGATGACACAATAAGCAACTGGTGGGGAGGGAAACAATCGTCAGTTGTATTGACTATCATGTCGTCCGAATGCTGCCATAGTCAACTCAGCGCTGATCCTAATCCACACCACAGTTGATGATTTATTACCATGTTGTGTGGGGAGTACCCCCTAGATGAACAACTGTAAAGTTGATTAATACGCCACCACTGACTATCATGTTGTCCGAATTCAGTCTTTCTCTCTCTGTCTCTCTCTCTCTCACACACACACACACACCCCTCTGTCCCGTTTCGTTGGTCCTACTGAGCTTTCCCTCCCTCCCTCGCATCATTGTTTTTACATGTGCAGAATCGTAAGGAGGGCCAGATCAGTATCCACCACCAGAACGCAGGAGATGTGTTGTGGGGGATGGTAGAGCACATGCCGTGCAAGCAGGAGGCCTTAGGTTCAATCCCTGCCATCTCCAGTTAAAAAAAACCCCAATTAATTAACTAATTTTAGCATTAATTAACATCAAATACCTAGCATTAAGTAGTTAACATTAATTCATATTAATCAATAACCGGAGACAATTAGTGATAAGTAATTAACAGAATTAACATTGATGAGTAAGCATGGAATAACATGAGTCGATTCATATCAGTCAATTTGCATTAATCAACATTAATTAAACAGTGGTGGTGAATAAGCATTAATTGACATAAGTTAATTCATAATAATTAGTAAACATTAATCAGCGTTGTCATTAATTAATATTTATTAATTGGCATTAGTTAACATTCATTGTTTAATTATTCAGTCTGTCTCTTGAATGGCCCCTCTACTCAATGAGCGCTCAAAGCAATTTAGAATAAAACCATGAAAGCTAAAACAAAACTGGTAGCGCACGTACATTGCCATAAAACAGGCGAACCTTTCTGGAAAGGTAAGTCTCAAGCACTGGGAAGGTGTGACACTTAAAAACCCTATTTAGACCTGTTTTTAAATCTGTAATGCAGAAATGCCCTAAATAATCTGGGACTATTGGGGGGGATACAAGCCCCCCTTTCTCCACAGTCTCTAGTAAACCTAGCGCACAGGAAGGTTCTGCTCCAACAGCAACCAATTAGTAATTGAAATGGTGGTCTAGTACCTACAGAGGTGGTAAAACTGATTGGACTGTACCATTTCAGACTGTAGATGGGGGCTCACATGATGGATTGCTTTTCCATACTCTAAATGATGATAATGATGATGATGATGATGAAAAAATAATTCCCTGCACATAGAAAACAAGGGTGTCAGGGAGAAGCCAGGCTAGAGCCCTTTTCCTTGATAGGTTGGTTTTCTGAGTGCATGGATGAGGCAGGAGAGTGTTGTATGAAGAAGCATCCAGCCATATGAGCAGTCTGAAATGGTACAGCTCAGACCCACAGATTCACTACCCCATTGAGAACTAGGCCCAACCCCAACCCCCTGGAGAAGGTGGTATCGAGGTGCAGGCAAGCCTGCCTCATCCCGTCTCCTGCCCTGCTTCTATGTAGCCATCCACATAGCTCTAACCTCTGCCTTTTCTTTTCCAGATCATAAGCAGGAGCTACAATGCAGAGGGTGAGTGAGGGTCTCGGCTAAATGGAGTGTGTATTGGCAGTAGGGGGAGGTAAGGGACTCTGCTCTGTAGGAACCAGGCGGTGGAGAACAGGGGTAGAAATCTCTAGAGTGTACAGCCTTATACACGCCATTGCCAATCCATTTCCTTGGCCAAGCCTAAATTCAAATATTCTGAGAAGGGGAGAAATCTCTCTCTCTCTCTCTCTCTCTCTCTCTCTCTCTCTCTCTCTCTCTCTCTCTCTCTCTCTCTCTCTGGTCTCCTCTACACGAATTTGGGTTGACGCCCAGTTGTCCGATTATGCGCGTCTCCTCGCAATCGCTTTTATGCCTAATCCCTATACACGGGAGGCGGTGAAGTTGTTTACATGCGGAGCATCACTAGTTGACATGGTCATAAGGCACTTTAACTCCCGCGGTAAATTAAAACTGGCTATTTAACGCACATGCGAAAATGCGCATAATCGGACAGAAAAAGCGCCTCAACCCCTGATTTGCGCTCCGTTCATGTGGAGGTAAAATCGGTAATGCGCTTTGAAAGAGCTTTAAATCGCTCTTGTAGAGGCACCCTCTCTCTCTCTCTCTCTCTCCCCACTCTTTCCACACCATTCTTTATTTTATAAGTCTCTGAAAAAAACCCTCTGCGTTTGGAAGCACCCTAACACTTAATAAGGAAATGTGTGTGTGTTGTGGTGGAGCCGAGTGAAGTAAAGCCCTATTCCCTGCTTTTGCCGCAGCCGTGGGCGGGCCCGAGGTGCCTCCTCGCACCCCACCACCTCCCCCTGTTGCTAGCGTGGCTGCTGCTTCTCCTGGCCGACGCTCCCCACACCCCAAGTCCCCCGGCGAGTCACCAAGGGAGCGCAAGGCCCCGACCGAAGACAAGAAGAAACCTGTGAGTGTTACGGGGAGAGGCGGGCGATTTGGCATGAGCTGCTGGGCAAAGGCCGCCACAAAACAGCCACCACAAGAGGGGCAGGTGTTGTCACCGAGGGGCCAGAGGATGCGCTCTCTAAACTACACCGGAGGTGTGGCGCTGGAGGCTGGGCCCGGGTTTGGGAGGAGGACAGTGGCGGGGGGTGGGGGGGTGGGCAGGGAGTTTGTGGCAAGTCCCGGGAGGGGGTTGATGTAGAGTCCCCAAATGCTTTCCTAACGTTGGCTTCCTCTGCGATCGCCCCTCTTCCCTGCCTCCGTCTGGTCTTCCTGCAGAAATCCTTGGGCTACCGGGACTCGAGCTACTACTGGGAGGTTTCCCACAGCGAGGTAACCACACAGAAGCGGATTGGAGCCGGCTCCTTTGGCACTGTCTTCAAGGGCCGCTGGCACGGGGACGTGGCCATCAAGATCCTCAAGGTCACCAACCCCACCAGCGAGCAAGTGCAGGCCTTCAAGAATGAGATGCAGGTGCTCAGGTAGGGGCCGGGGGTCTTCTGCCATCCTTGTGGTGGCCATTTTGGGCCGGGAAGACACCTGAGTGAGGAGAAGGGGGGGCGAGGCAGAGCGCTGGCCGGGATGCCTCTGACGCTGGACCCCTTCCCCCAACCCTCACAGGAAGACGCGCCATGTGAACATCTTGCTCTTCATGGGCTTCATGACCCGCCCCAGCTTCGCCATTATTACCCAGTGGTGCGAAGGCAACAGCCTCTACCAGCACCTCCATGTGCAGGAGACGCCGCTGGAGATGGTGCAGCGCATCGACGTGGCCCGGCAGACGGCGCAGGGCATGGAGTGAGTGTGCAGCCGGGGACAACCTAGGGCCCTCCGGATGTTTGGCATGGCCAATAGTCGGGGACGACGGGACTTGAAATCCAAAACACCTGGAGGGAACCAGGATGAGAAGGCTGTATCATGGCATAGGTTTTCATGGACATCCCTCCCCATTTGCTAGTCTAGCTAGGGCTGATGGGAGTTGTAGGCCAGAAAAAAAACATCTACAGAGCCCTAAATGGTTCACCCCTTGCCTTCATGGAGCACCCATGTTTAGAGGCGTCTGACGACCTCTGAAGGGCTGGATGATCTTATCATATGGGCAGGTAAGTATGGGAGGAGGCACCATCAGTTGCCAAGGTACTATTAGGCTATAGCAGGAGCAGACATTTGGGTGAATGATGAACCATGTGCCATTCTTGGGCAGCTGAATAAGTGGAAGGGGTGTGTGTGTGTGTGCGGGGGAGAGATAATTTAAAGGAGAAGCCCTTACTGTGCTGGCTCTCACTCTGCAGTCTGTACCCCTGGTATATATGTGGGCATGCGTGCACAGAGGCAGTGTAACACGCTTGGTAAGGACTATACTAGCCGCAGAGTCTGATTATCTTTCTCTCTTTCCACTAGTTATCTTCACGCGAAGAACATCATCCACCGGGATCTCAAATCCAACAGTATCCTTCCCGTTCAGCTCTTCCACAGGGGTTGGGGTTTCTTTGCTGCGTGGGGTCGTGAGTTAGGTGGCGTTCCCTGATCAGACAAGATTAAGTGAACAAGGATGTCATAACACAGGGGTGGGCAAGTTGTGGCCCTCCAGATGATTTTGGCCTACAACTTCTGTCACCCTTCACCATGGGCTAGGCTGGCCTGGGCTAATGGGAGTTGTAGGCCAAAAAACCTGGAGACGTAGCAGAAAGGAGGGGGTTTCGTTATTTGACCTCTAAGTGAGAAGGCGCTTCCAAGGTGGCAGAAGTGCTAGTCATGAAAATTAGTGCTTCAGCATGGAGGTCAGGCATACGACATCACTCGGGCCTATAGCCGGACTGAACGGCGGCCACCTCAGGCTGAGGCCTAAGTGAAAGCCCTTCACCTGCTGCCCTCAGACATCTTCCTGCATGAAGGGCTGACGGTGAAAATCGGGGATTTTGGCCTCGCCACAGTGAAGACGCGCTGGAGCGGCTCCCAGCAGGTGGAACAGCCCAGCGGCTCCATACTGTGGATGGTGAGTGAGGCGTGAGGCAAGGCCTTGGCCATGGCCAGGCCGCTTCTGGTTAAAATTGGGGCGAGTAGATGTTGAAAAGAGGGGAGAAAATGGATGGGGGCGGGGGGGGGGGAACAGCACATCCGTTTTCTCCCACCCACCCTGACCAATCTTTAATGCCTCCCCTCTGGCCTCCCTCAGGCACCTGAAGTGATTCGAATGCAAGACCCAAACCCCTACAGCTTCCAGTCAGATGTCTACTCCTATGGAGTTGTTCTCTATGAGCTCCTCTCCGGGACCCTTCCCTACAGTCACATCAACAACCGGGACCAGGTAAGGAAGGGAGGGAGGGAGGAAGGGCTTGGAGCCAAAGGCATTCTGGGCCTGTCACAAGCTGGCAGGAGCAGTTCTTAATGCGCTGGCCCCAAAGCCCTTTCCTGAATTCATCTCAGCGTCGTCTCATGGTTTGCTCAGTTTGGCTAGCAGAGGGTGCCAGAGAGTTCCCAAAGCCGTTTTCAGGCCTGCGGCGTCTCCTCCGCCTCCACCACTTTGGGGTGCCTCCCGCGTTTTCCCAGGGGTTCCATCTCCCCCTTGTGAAGAGGTGGGGGAGAGGGGAGGGGGCTGTTTATATCCAGAGAGGCTCCCTTTCTTTTGTAACGTCGCGTCTCTCCTCCTTCCAGATTATATTCATGGTTGGCCGGGGCTACCTGTCCCCTGACCTTAGCAAGGTGGCCAGCAACTGTCCCAAAGCCATGCGTAGGCTGATGGGTGACTGCCTTAAATTCAAGCGCGAAGAGAGACCCCTCTTCCCTCAGGTGAGTCCATGATCGTCTGCGGGGGGTGGATTGCGTGCATGGCAGGACGCACATGGTCTCATGAGAATGTAAAGAAAGACCTGCTGGGTCAGGCGGAGGTTCTGCTATTCCAGCATCCTTTGTGGCCAGCCGGATGGCTCTGAGAAACCCACCAGCAGGACATGATGAAGGCAAAGGCTCCTCGTTTGCCTCTTCTAGGGGCTAGTACTGAGAGGTGTACGCTGCGTCTGTGCATGGGAAGCTCCGTTTAGGCATGCAGATAGTTATAAATCTTTGTGTAATCAGTAAATGTGTGGGGGGGGGGGGGTTGTTTTCTTTTTTCATTAGTTTTTACCTCTTTGGTTTTTACCATTAGTTTGGCTTGTGGTAGAGAGGCTAAGGTGTTACACAGCCCTGTGTAGCTCCATTCCACTCCTCCTGTGCCCTCTGAAAATCTTATTCAGCAGATCTTCTGGCTTCTGAGACACAAGCATAATCTACACAACATAAGGGCTAGAAACTTGGTTTTTTTAAAAAAAAAGTAAACCTGAGTTCCATAGGAATCAGTTCTGCAACCGATATCGCCACAATCTACGGCTCCCCCAGAACGTGGCATATACACCCAGCCCTTGCATGTAACAAGTAAGGGAATACTGTGTTTTAAGTTTTAAACAGGCACTGTGATCCGAAATCTCTGTCCCTAAAGCCAGAAAGTGAAATCCACTGACTGAGGATCCTTCAGGGAGACAGCAAGGAACTTTGCACGTGCTCAGATGCACCCTGTTTTCAGTACCAGAATCACAGGACAGAAAAACAGAACCTGAAGCTGAGTCCTAGGTTAATGCAATTGAGCGGCCTCCCTTTAACCTTTTTTAACCTATCAAGTCTTTTGGGCAGCTTCTGGGTAAAAATAAACAATCTTCAAAAAATTCAGAGAACAGTTGAATTCTCTCACCTCTATAAATCATGCAAATAAAGCAGATCTGCATATTTTTCCTGAGTGTGCAAAATCCATTGTACTTTGATTAGCTGTGGGGAAGGGGAAATAGCTATGTGGGATTCCAGAACATGCACAGCCACACACAAAAACCTACCAAGGACACCTATGTCCTTGGAGATTTCATCTGCAGCTGCCCGTGCAATTTAAATACTACCGATGCATCAATATGGGCTAGAAACTTGCTTTTTTTAAAAAAAAGATTCTGCACATGCTTTGAGGCATCCTGTGCATATTTTTTTTTAATGAGCCTGCTTTAGGGCTAAAACTCCAGCATCGAGTCTGCTAAGCAACAGTTTAGTGCAGATGTTTCCATCCGGATGCCCACCAGATGTGTTGGACTACAACTCCCAGCATTCATAACCATTGATTTTGCTGGCTGGGGCTGATGAGAGTTGTAGTCCAACACTCCCGGAGGACACCGGGAAAGGCCGCTGCAGTGGAACGGGGCTCTGGCCTAACCCCTCCTTTTCCTTCCTTCCAGATTTTAGCCTCCATTGAGTCACTCCAGCACTCTCTGCCCAAGATCGAGCGCAGCGCCTCTGAGCCCGCCCTCCATCGGGTGGCCCACAATGAAGAACTGACCTTCTTCGCTCTGCCGCCTGCCCTGTGGCTCCGCAGCTAACGTGACCCCCCGGTGGAACTGCTACCAAAGTCCGTCTTCCCCCGAGACCAGTGTCTGCTACTCTCGGCTCTTCCTACGGGGGGAGACAAAGGGACCGGTCACTCCCAGGAGGGCAGGCATCAGCCCCGGCCTCTTCCCTGCTCCTGTGAACAGAGGGGGTTGCTTGAGCTCCGCAAGGGGCTTTTGATGCTGCTCGGCTCCCCCTCCCAAACCTCCGGTCCCAGTTGGTCTCGCCAAAGCAGAAAGCACACTGGAACGTCCCCGCTCTAGGAGTGACTTCGGCTCCATCTTCCCCCAACTGTTTTTTTGTTTTTTAAATGGGTCTCATCCTGTTTCAAGTGTTTTTGTTTTATTTTTCGGGTTGGAAAGATGAATAGGAGAGGTGTAAAAATAAAAATAATATTAAAAGTGAACCCCAAAAAATGACCCCGTCTGTGGATTTGACAGGCTTCACTGTGTTGTGAAGAGCAGAGTTGAGGTTTTGGGGGAGACGGTGTAGTAAATAGAAGGCTTAGCCCTGTGTGTTTGATGTATTTCTCCCTCCACGTAGCCCTTCACACCTACCAAATCGCAACATCCGCATCTGAGATTGCACCCCAGAGCTCTTGCTGTCCAGCCCTCGTTTGTATAACAGGAAAGCAGCATTTTCCTAGTCCTCAAGGATTCTTCTAGTGGCCAAAACCTTGAGGAAGGTGGTACTGCAGTCCTTCCAGATGAACAGATCTGCCTTCCTTGCATCAAGCTGCTCCCAATCTCCAGTTCTCTCTCCCACACGCACCTATCCCCACCCTGCAATTACATGTGGCTAAATGCGTGGGGTATTCATAGTTGTCGTTCGTGATAATCAAGCCATCCACCCTCTCCTAAGGGGTGAAGTGGCCCTTGCATTGCTCCCTACGTATGTTCACAGGTCTGTTCTGTTGCAAACTGCCAGGGGCAAAGAGTTCCGTAAATGCAAATCAGCCAGGCCGAGAACGCCCTCTCTGAGCCTTTGATGTTCAAAGGCACTTCATTCAAACGAAGGGCCTTAAATGCCGTCAGAGGTTGTAGAGACGAGTGCAGGTTGCTTGAAATAGACAAGGCCTCACCTCCAGGCAAAGCAAGGAGGAGGCCCGAGGTAGCAGAACTTGGGTCTGTTTAAGCAGCCTTCCCCAACTGGGGCGCCCCCTGGTGCTTTGGACTACAACTCCCATCAGAACAAGCCAGCCTGGCAGATGGAAGGTGGTAGTCCCAAACAACTCGAGGCTGTATTAAATGATGACATCCAACCCAATTCTATGAGTAAATCGACCCCATCAAACAGGAGAGGGCATGGAGTGTTGGTGCTGATGGTCCACCTCTGTGACCCCCACATTCATTACTTCCAGGCTGTTGCACAGAGTGGCCTTTACCCCTTTTCTTAGTGTGATGAAAGCAGGAAGCATTTGGCCATGCCACAAAGGCACTGATGAATGCCTAAAGCAGGGTAAAGAATTGCTCTTGTCTTGGACTGCTCCTAGGGGAAGAAGTACTTGCCAGGTTCCCCTTCTTAGGTGAACATAAGAACCCTGCTGGATCAGACCAACGGCTTCTCTAGTCCAGCTTTCTGTTCACAAAAGGGCCAACCAGAGGCCTGTGGGAAACCCAAAGTTAGAACATTGAGTGCAACAGCGCCCTTCCACCCATGTTCCCCAGCAACTGGTGTACATAGGCATACTGGCTCTGATACTGACGATAGCATATAGCAATCAGGACTAGTAGCCATTGATAGCCTTTATCCTCCATGAACCTGCCTAATCTCCCTTTAAAGCCATCTAAATTGGTGGCCATCACCGCATCCCATGATAATGAATTCCATAGTTTAGTTTGGAGATGAATTTTTGGAATGCTTCACAATCCCTTTTTAACTAAGCAATTTGGTGTCATCAGCAAACTTGGCCACCTCAACTCCAGATTATTTATGAACAAGTTAAAAAAGCACCAGTCCCAATACAGACCCTTGCAGGGCAGGTATGGGAACAATCCCGTTCCCATTTCTGCATCGTGAGAACCGCCCATTTATTCCTAGTATTTGGTTTATGTTCTTTAATCGATTACTGATCGATAAGATGACCTCTCCTCTTATCTCACGACTGCCAGGTTTGCTCAGGGGCCTTTGGTGAAAAGCTATGTTACAAGCTTTCTGAAAGTCTTAAGTACACAAACATCTATTGGATCACCCCCATCCACCTGCTTGTCGATAAAGGTGTAGTGAGGCAGAACTTACCTTTGCAGAAGCCATGCTGATTCTTCTTCAGCAAAGCTTGTCTTTCTATATGTTTGATATTGATCTTTAATTATGTTTTCTATTAATGTACCCAAAACAGGCATGAAGATTATTGGATGTAATTTCCTGGGTTCCCCCTTGGATGGATCCCCTTTTTAAAAAACTGGTGTTATGTTAGCCACTTTCCAGCCTGCTGGTCCAGAAGCCGATCTTAGGGACAAGTTACATAGTTTGTTAGATCAGCAGTTTTACCTTTGAGTTCTTAAAAGAATTGGGAGGATACCATCCCAACCCAGTGATTGGTTAATTTTAAAGTGTCAGTAACACCTAGTTCTTCCTCTCCTGCCACTAACATTTGCTCCAGTTCTACTGACTCCCTGGGGGGTGGGGGGGTGGCATCAGTTCAAGCACAGGTATTGCTCTTCATCTTCAACAGTGCAGGAGAACACAAATCATTTAGCTTCTCTGCAAAGTTCTTATCCTTCTTTAGCAGACCTTTAATTCCCTTATCATCCAAGGGTCCAGCCACATCCCTGGCTAATTCTCTGCTTCTGATGTATTTTTAAAAAGTTTTATTCATCTTAAATGTTTTTAGCAATATTTTCCCAAATTCATCCCTAATAGCTTCTTTGAAACTGCTTGTTAACCATGTTGGCTCCTCTTGGGGCCTGTTCAGACAAAACACTAAGCCATGGTTAGGTGGCAAACCTTTTTGTAGCAAATGGCTAGTAAGTGTGTTTAAACCATGGTTATGTAGCCACCATGGTTAGGAATGATTCACACAACACACTCAGCTATGTTTAGCTTAAAACGCTTAATCACTGTGGCTTAGCACGTTGTCTGAACAGGATCATAGACTTTTACTATCCTTTCTAATTCGCCGTATGCATTCTAGCAGATTCTCTATTACTGTGGTTTAGAATAACTCTGAAGCGTTCTGGAGAGATTTGATCTTCTTGGCTTTCTTTTTCAACTCCCTTTTTTCTATTGCCCTCAGTACTACGATACTTTTGCCTTTGGAGGCCTCCGTGATTTCATTCTCAACTTTAAGATCACCCTGTGCATTTTGGGGGCCAGGCATTGCAACCCATGGCAATTCTGTGGAGGAATCTGCCCCTTTTGAGATTTTAGTTTTGTTAAGATACTGGGTAGCATCCAGCGTTGGTATCCAATGGGGAAAGCAGATCCATTGAAAGGAATGAAACTTACTAGTCATGACGAAAGTCTCATTCATTTCGGTGAGTCTAGTCTGCATAGGACTAACATTGGATACGGCCCAGTATATTCTCTTTGACCTTCAGAGTGACACTGCCCCTAGGACAACTTACTTTGTCCTTTTTAGAGTTTATATCCAGAGATGACCATATCCCACCAATTCTCTCCATTACACCAGGTTTCTGCTATGCCTGCTTTAGCCATGTTCTCCTTTAGAGGCAAGAATGCCAACTTCCCCATTTTGGCTCAGAGGCTTCTAGTATTAGCATAGAAACACCTCTATATGGTGTACCTCTCCCATCTCTGTGCATTTTCGTCTCTGGCCCTTTGGGCCTCTTTGACTAGGCATCCTGTCCCACCCCTCATTTATTGCCTAGTTCTACCCGGCCAGCATTCGGATGATGAGAAACATTTTCCCCTTCATCCCCTGAGGACGAGTCATTCCAAACTGGATACTCCCCAGCTCCTGTTGGCTTTCTCCCAAAGGTTACTTTAAAAGCTGCTTTTACTGCCTTTTGATATTAAGTGCCAGCAGTCTAGTTGCATTTTGGTTCCAATGGAGCTCTTCCCTCAGCTTCTCCCTACATTTTCTCCAAATGTCTCCTGATGTCATTATTTCATCCATATATTGGGGGTCCTCTACCGGTATGGCTGGACCTGCACATGACACAGGTAGCATTTATCAGAAAACTACCTAAACATTGCTTCCATGATCACGCTACTACATTTCCCCATTTATTGGTGCTGATGTGCACCCTGAAAACTGATTTCCCCCTAGCACGATCTACAAACCTGTCTAGGGAAATTAACTGCAACAGCTCCAGGGCTGGCCTAGCTCTTCCTCTGTCCTGGGGGGCATGCTAGGGGTACAGGAGGCCTTTGGATCCTGCAGATTCACAATCTCTCCCAGTGTGCCTCTCCACAGTCTTATGGAGGAGGGTAGTGAGGTTGAGTGTCCCTTTGCAAGGGTGGACCTCTACCCTCTCAGAGGGGGAGAACGGAAAAATCCTATGGTCCATGGGATGCCTTTCCAGGGACCACACATTGCAGCCTTGAAAAACAAAAATCACAAATGTTTAACTAGCCTGGCAAACAGACAACCTTGCAGGTATGTGGGACATGCTTATAGATTATTGTTACTATCATCGCTATATGCATTTTCTACTGCAGGCACCAAAACATGTGGGGACTTTCCTGGAAATAGGGCATAATCCAGAGCCCGATATTGTGTATGGTCAGAGTGTTGGACTAGGACTTGGGAGATCCGGGTTCTAGTCACCACTTGGTCACGGAAGCTCACTGGGTGACCTTGGGCCAGTCACTGACTCTCAGCCCAGCCTACCTCACAGGGTTGTTGTTGTGAGAATAAAATGGAGAGGAGGATTATGTATGCACGCCGCCTTGGGATTCCTTAAGGAGGAAAAAAAGGTAGGCTATAAATCTAATTAAAAAATGAGTAACTTCAGAGGTCCTTCCCCTTTTATTCCTCCAATAACACACAAACTCATTTATTCTCTTCACTTCTCCAGTTTAATATCTTGGTACATATATATATATATATCTCTGCATATATATATTTCTCTATTAATTGCGCTCCAGCCACATAACGTGTGCATTTTTTCCAGCAAGTTTTGAGGTGTGTTTTTTTAATATATATATATGTATATATATAATATATTTATTTTTGTCTTTTACACCACTGATCCATTGAAACTTTGATCCACACAGAGACAGAATCACAGCAATAGGAAAGGCCTCTATTCCCACGAGACAAGAGTGGGAGGGGGTTGCGCTTTCCAGACAAGAATAAATAACAAAGATACCAAGTTAGCACTTGAAATTGCCCTCCCCAGGTCCCTTTTTTTTTTGGATAAAGGAATCTCTCTCTGGGGAGAAGAGGTTGAGGAAGGGAAAGGGCGGGGGGGGGGGTGTATTTACACAGGGATGGAGCCCCTGTGGCATCCCCACTCCCCAACCTGACAATATGTTGCAAACACAGCTCAAAGCGTCATGTCACGACACAGCTACGACACGTGACTTTGCAGCTACCAGACCATCACGCGTTACGTGGCGTTTCACCCCCGTCCCGGTGGTTTTTCAAAGAAGGGGGGGGCGGGGGTAGGCGACACAACTTTAGGAATAAGGGAAAATCACAAAAATATAGTGGGTGGTTTCTCTCTTGAGTTATATACAAAGGGGAGTGGTAGGAGGAATCAAGCTCTAGGGATCTGGACATGAATTCCCCAGGATGTCCGTGGGGGCATTTTGTTTGTTTTCACCCACCGACCAAGATAGCGGAAGCATCCCTTGGCTACAGTGGCAGTAGTATGGCTGTTATCTGAGAAGACTGGATTCATGAGCGGGTTGATGACTAGGGTTGCTTGTCAGGGCGGGGAGAACGGCGTTGATCAAACGCTTCCATTGTTGGCCCTCCATCCAAAGGGCAGCCCTAGATTTGGAGGGGGAAGGGGCCCAGGCTCGCATCTCACTCAAGGGAGTGCCCCTTGCCCTTCCCCCATGCCTTGCACCTTCTTGGCAGTCTGCGGAGGTCACGCACTGCCGTCCCGTTCTGGGAGGGACATGCTGGGAAGTTTCTAGAATGTCCGATAAAGAGTGAAAAGATGGCGTGAAGAGGATGTATGCCAGGATTAAGGCGTGCCAAGTATACAATTACTAAGAGGCGGGGCAAGGAAATTGCCAACAGCTAAGGTGACGGCGGAAAAGGTGGAACCTGTAGCCAAGGTGGTGGTGGTTGGGAGCGGACAGCTACTAAGAGGGAAACAGGTGATGGTGAGGAGGGTGAGTGGCGATTGATTGGCTTATTCACAAACAGCAACACAGACACCTTTGTGGCCACAAACACAGACATGGCCCCAGGAGGGGTCCCCTCCCTCGTGCTATGTACAGAGACCCCTCTCCCCTCCCTTTTCCCCAGCCCTGGGGACCCCCTGCATCAGGGCCCGGGAGAAGAGAGCCGGGCACAAAGTTTGCATATTCGTGTAGAACAAACGTGGACTTGAGAAATCTGCAGCCTCGGATTCAAGGACTCCGGTGAAAGGGGAGAAGGGAAGCTCTCGACCAGTTTGTGCACTGCGGGGGGGGGGGGGGTGAGGCCCATTAAATTAGCTGTGTGGGGAGGCCTTAAGGAAATAGGGGCAGGGAAGCTCAGGGAGAATTCGTTTCGCAATGCGGAGAGCAGAAGGAGAGAGCTCGGGCAAAGGGTTTTGGTTTTGGGGGGAGAGGGAAGATTTGGGGGGGGGGCGTAAGGGGAAATGAGTGAGACTTCCTCTGCAGGAATGCATCCCAACAAATGATGGAGCTTTTGAAATGGATTTAGGGCAGGGCAGGAAAAAATATTTCAGAAGCCAGCCCTGTATAGGCCTGTGATTTAAAAAAACCAAACAAAAAAACCCTTCACATTCAGAAGCATCGGCATCACATTTCTGGGCAACGTTGGGTACCTCGCACCTACCATGTGTCTAGTCCCAATGACTCCGAACATGTGCTTTCAGATTGGATCTCAAGGGCCCCCTCCCAATTCCCCCTCCCCCTCCCTGGGATTACCACTGGTTGAGGGAGTTAGCAAATTTTGAGAAGGAGCTCGTCATCCATTTTGGAAGGGTCCATCCTTGGTGGTCCCGATGTAGAATGTGGGGCATGCCAAAGGAGTATGGGGTACAGAGGAGAAGAGTCCCAGTAGACAGGGAGGGAGTCCTGGGGCTGGGGGGAGGCCAAGGGTCCCCGTGTGGAGGGGGAAGATCTCTCAGTCGGAGAAGAGGCTGGCGAAGCTTTGTCGGAGGCTGCGGATGCTCTCTGCACGCACTTCGTCCTGACTAAGGCTGCCCCGTGGCACCGGCGCCTCTGCAAGGGGGAAGGTATTGGTCAGAGACTGGGATTTGCTAAGGAACAGCGAGGGAGGGATGTGGGGCGGGAAAGAGGGGAAGGGCAGAGGAGGCGGAGAGGAAAGGAGAGATGAGAAACACACTATTAATTTCAGGTCAGGCAAGAGAACTTGCTTCTTCAGCAATGCCGGGAAAGAGAGGGTGGGTGGGGTGGGGTGAGGGGGTTGAATTCCTCCCCAGGAGAGTGGTAGGGATCAGTGAAGGGGTTGAGACAAGCCAGGGTAGAGAAGGTAATCTGCCCATCGCCCCCACCCCCATAGCTGCAAAGGACGGCATGTCCACCAGGGGGCAGCAAAGAGCAGGGAATTGTCCTGCAGCAGAACACCATTCGCCAACTGAAAGTATTCGGGGAGGGAAATTCTCAGGCATGTTCTGCTAATCAAAACGTAATTATTGCATCTTCAGCACTTCCAATTACTGATGGGTGCTGATGGATGTAGGGGTTTGAGCGGGGTAAACCCTTTTGGCAAGTTGATGCTAACAAGGGCCACATCAAATATCCACAGATGAACATTTTCAGTGTGAAGAGGGGGGCTGTTGCCCCCGCTCCAGTGTTTCTTGATACCCACCGAAAACAACGTCACCCTTAGTGATCCAATGATGATGCCACACAGCCAATCAGCTTTAACTACTTGACATCAGAAAGCCAGTTCAGGGTGAGGGTAATACTTCGTGCCCTCACTCTGAATGGGCAAACACTTTCACCTCTATTCACACACCACCCCTGAAAAATCATACAATCATAGAATAGTAGAGTTGGAAGGGGCCTATAAGGCTATCGAGTCCAACCTCCTGCTCAATGCAGGAATCCACCTTAAAGCATCCCTGACAGATGGTCATTACCAATGGGGTGGTCACTTTTCGCAGGCAGCACCAGTGTTTCCGGATTGCACCTACCTACCCTGACTTCAGCTTAGTCCTAATGCTGACAGTGGAACTTCAAACTTTATCAGAAAGGCTTGATATATATATGAGTATTTTTAACTATCTATTAAAGCAGATTTTCAAAAGCCAAATCTGAAATTTCCAATTTCAATTCTGAAATGTTGCATTTTGAACACGTGAAGGAAAACCCCCTTGTTCTAACAGCCTAGTCTACAGGCTGCCTTTCTTTCCCCCAGGGCCAGTCCCAAGGTGAGGCAGCTGCCTCGGGTAGCAGACGCTGCGGTAGCAGCAGTGAGGTGGTGTTGAGGGACAGAACTCTGGATGCTACTCAGCCTGCCCTGCACTCCCTACGCTCTCTTGCAGGCCTCGGGTGTGGTGGGAGAAGTTGCCCCATTGATTGCCCCATTGTTGAAGTAAAATTCAACTATCACTTTGGTTAACTTCTGTGTTTGGAATTTGGACGGGGGTGGTGGTGCTGCCATGTTATCCTTTTGTAGATGACCACACATATTAGGCTGACCAGATAAAATCCAGGTCAGGGCTCATGTAACTTTAACAGTTGTAGAGAAAAGGGAATGTTAAAGGTGCAGGCACTATACTAGAGTGACCATATACAAAGGAAGGAAGGCCCCCTGCAACTTTAACTGTTGTGATGAAGAGGGAATTTCACCAGGAACTAATTGCATACAAATGACCCTGGCTGAAATTCCTTTTTCTTTACAACTGTTAAAGTTACATGAGCCCTGACCTGGATTTTATCTGGTCACCCTAACACATATATACAGAATCTAGCAACTCCGTTTTGTTTTAGGAGTTGCTGGATGGTTGTTGTTGTTTTTCTTTTGAGCCCTAACTATAACTCTCTTGCAGCGCTCATGACTGTAAACAAAAGCTTGGAGGGAAAGCCAGCCAGGAGTGCTGTCGGCTAAACAATTAAAGCTGAGCTGTGAAGGGTTTCCTGTGGGCGAGTGGGCTTTAATTCCCTGCCCAGCCCAGGCCTCTCTCATGCCTCTGCAATTCCCTCCAACCAACCAACCAACCAACCACCCAGCCTCTTCCGCTACCACAGGCCTGTCACAGTCATTCAAATTTCCTTGAAACCTTTGGCAAAAACTGAAATTACGCAAAGAAATAACCATGTGCGAACACACTTTACTTTGCCCACCTCGTTTTGAACCTGAACAAAGAACCACGTTTTAGGGCTGAGTGAGCGGAAGTGCGTACGGCACTCCTTAGGCCCTAAAATGAAAAACAGAACCACCACCACCAACCAAAAAAAAACCCCTTCCCTAGGCTGGGGACAGAAACCAGGAGTTGCGATTCTCAAGCCCCAGCGCCTGCTCCACCCCACTCCCTTCACAAAGTGCCCAAGAGCCCAACGCTTACTTCAGCTGGGGCTGGGGTGGAGGCAGGTCCTGGCTGGGTTTCTGGGCCACTTGAGGTTTTCCTTGGCTTGGTGGAGGGCGGCTGCCTTGTTGCCCTGGGCCTCCAGGCCCCTGCCCCTGAGTGCTGGGCCGTGGCTGCTGGGTCGTGGGTGGCGCCGGGCGCTGCTGCTGTGCTCCTGCCCCCGGCGGGCGCTGCTGAGGCGGGGGCCCCTGGCTGCCCTGCCGTGGATGCTGCCGGGGTTGACCTCCTGCTGCTGGAGGACGCTGAGGCTGCTGTGGCGGCGGCAGCGGCTGTTGCCCTGGGAGGCCCCCGGAGGCTGCCTTGGTTGAGCCCGCTCCTGCAGGCCGCTGCTGCTGAGGAGACCCTGGCCACTGCTGCTGCCCCCCGCCACTAGGGCTGGGGCCTCTCTGGGCCTGCGGGGACTGCGGGGCAGATGGCGGCCCCTGCTGGTGAGACTGGTACGCTCCCGGCCCGGGCTGACGTTGCCCTGCAGGACGCTGCTGTGCCTGCGGAGGGGGCTGCTGGGTGGTGGGGCTCGGCAGACGCTGACCCATTTGAGGACCGCCTGGCTGTGGGGAGAGGCCGGTGAGCTGCTGGCCTTGGGGAGGGGGGCGCTGCTGAGACGGGGGGCGCTGGGAGCCGGGAGGTGGCTGCTGAGGACCTCCTGGCAGAGAGAAAGGGAGAGAAAAACGCACGATGGCTGAAGAAGGGTCTACCCCCCATGGCCCACTGCAAGGCCCCCTGCTCCCCTCAGCTCAGCTTCTTTCAAGCCAGTGTCTACTCTGCGCCAAGTTCCTCCTTCCAGAACGGCGCACTGACTGAGCTCTGCCTCAGGCACAAGCCCTGGTTTCCCCTGAGGGATCTGTCCCACCCCTTCCCTCGACGATTCGGCCCATTCCAAGCCTCCTATTTACCCTGTGGCGGGGGTCTCTGTTGGGCCGGAGGAGGGCCTTGTCGCTGTCCAGCTTGAGCGGGCTGAGCCTGAGGATAAAAGACACAACACAACAGGAAGATGAATGGGGCGGGTGGTGTCAACACTCATTCCTTCCTCGACCGCTCATAAAACTCAGGCACGAGGAACCCAATGAAACGGCACGGCAGCAGGTTCAGGGCAGGCAAAAGAAAGTGGTTCCAACGACAGACCTCATCTCATTACCATCGGGAATTTGCAATTCTCAGAGGACGCAGTAGCCGCAATTTGGCTTAGATGGCTTTAAAAAGTGGGAGATTCAGGGCAGGAAAAAAGGAAGCGCTTCTTGGCACAGGGATTTGCCACCACAAGGTTTCGCGGCGGCCACCAACTTAGATGGCTTTAAAAGGGAACTGGGCAAATTCCTGCAGGATAAGGCTCCCCGTGGCTACAGGTCCTGATGGCTCTATGCCAGGCTCCTGTAACAGAGGCAGCCTGCCTCCGAATGCACGTTTCTCGGGGACGACGCTGGGGAGAGGGCTGTTGAGCTCATATCCAGCTTGTGGCCTTCTCAGAGGCATCTGGCTGGTGGCAAAGATGGGAAACACGATTCCAGCAGGGCAGTTCTTATGTTGACTCTGTTTGGCAGAGGCCCTTCGGGGTCTCTCAAGCTCAGGTCCTACACATCGCTGTGACCAAGCGACCTTTATTTAGAGAAATCAGGGACTGACTGGCACTAACGCATGCAATGCAGGCATTGTTCCTAGGGAAGTGTGACGCTGGGAATCCCGTTCCATTTGAGCCTGACGGGATGTTGCAGTGTTTCATAAGTGGCAGTGGTCTATAGCGGATTTTTTTTTCTGATTCTGGAGATGATGATGATGATGATGATGATGATGATTTGCACACATTAAGTAAATAGCTGCATTTTTTTCAGCTTCTGTGATCTGTGCAAATAGGATCGTGTGTGTTTTTAAAAATTATTTCTCAAGCCTTTAAATTTTCAGAAATAGGACCATGCTCTTTTAAAAATACTAGTTTTTGTGCAGGAAGTGACGAACGGGAGGATGAAATTGACAAGTTTTTCGACAAGTGCAGAATATTGGTCCGCTGGGCTGAACAAAGCATATGGAAAGGATTAAACGAACAAGGATATTTACAATGGGACTGCAGATCTCACAATATATATATATATATATATATTTGAAAAAATGCAACCCCATTTTTGCAATTTTATGACCTGAAAAAAAACACAATCCCATTTGTCCAAACTGAAAGACCTCCCAAAATAAAATAAAAAAACACGATCTCATTTGCACATTTTTTTTAAAAAAAAAACATTTAAAAAAATACAAAATCTGCATATTGGATCGACTCGCTGCAGATTGACTCAATGCCCGGGGATGGGGGGGGGGGGGGGGGGGAGATAGACTGAAATGTGCCAGGACCAAACTGGAAAAAAAATCCCTTGAGATTTCATCCCTGAACCACAATTCTCATACATCCCTAACTGTTCCACAGGGCTGCAGCCCCTGCCTGAAACTGGGACCCCCCAATGTCACCACCTCCACGACTGCTCATTTCCCCATGCCAATATCTCCATCCCCCTCCTGGCTAAGGCTCTTCTCCTTCTGCTCCTAGTAAGCCAAGAGTAATACACGTACGCATGTCTACATAGCTTGCCCGCAATTGTGATTATGAGTCTAAAAGTCTTATTTCGAGGGGCATGAAGCAGGAATGGGGGGGGGGGCAATACCTGGGCGTGCTGTACCGAGGCAGAGCGCACGGGCGAGGGCACCGGGGTGCGAGGGATGACCTGAGCCATGCGGGTCAACACCAGCTCCACAATCAAGTGCTTGTCTTCATCCTGGTGGTCTCCAATCAGAGGCATAGATGATCCCACTACCTGGGGGAAGGATGAGAAAGAGCAGGGGTGGGTGACTAAACCTCTTAAAAAAACAAAAACAACACACAGCTTGAATATGCCTGCTGCCCTGAGTGCTTCAGTCAGAAAGCAGAACGTGGTGATGATTAATACGTTTTAATGGATTTATCAGATACAGTCATTGGAGGTGTCTAAGCCTGGAAGCCAAGCTTGAGATGACCACAAACAGGATCTAAGAAATAAAGGATGTCGAGGTTTAGCAAGAACTGGCGGAGCACAGCAGCCAAGAGGCCGGGCTGAGAAGCAGGAAGTCCCCCAGTTCAAAGCTGACCTCCGCCATGGCCTCACTATGTGGCCTAGGCACCCCTGCCCCCCACCCCCACCCCCCAAATTGGCAACATGGAGATAATAGCGGGTGATCCTGTTGCAGGATATTTGTTGAAAGGATTACTGAGAAAATATGTGTGCTTTGTGTATGAATGCTAAATAGTAGTATTAACAAAACCTCATGGGGCAAGGGGGTGGTGACTCAAAAATGCAGTCTGATCCACAGTGCCAGGAAATAGCTGGAAGTAAGCCAGTTTTGTCCCACTGACTTCAATAGGAGTAAAGCCACAGCCGCCTTTTCCCACGTCACCTTCTTCAGCGGATACAAGCAGCCATCAGTATGTGCATCTAAATGTATAGGGAAATGCAATACTGGCAGAGCGTACATGCGAAGAGGATATGTGTAGGGCAAATCTCGGGCAGAAGATGAAATCGTTGAACATGTTTTCCCAGCACACTGTTCGTTGGGAAACAGTCCTGGTCCAGCTTCCCAAGGGTTGTCCTGCTCTGTCCTAGCTCAGCTCCCCAGGAGATGTTGAGGTTGCACTCTGGACCTGGGTCAGAGCTCTCCCAAGACAAGTTCAAAACAGTAAGCTCCACAAGCAAGTGGGCTGCCATCTTTAATAGGTTTAATCAGTAGAGTGAACAACTAAGGGTGCATGTTCAGACCCCCTCTAGAAGGGGGGGTCTAAACAACCTATGCATGTTTAGACCCCCTCTAGAAGGATTCGCTTTGGCGCCTGGCTGCTCGATTATGCGCATATTCGCGGAAGCGCATTTACTGCTAATACCTCTGTACGAGAGGCAGCGAAGCGCATTACGAGACGACCGAAACGTGCTTTAAACTTGTTGACATGCGGAGAATCGCATGTTTACACGGCGGTAAGGCGCTTTAACTGCCGCCCCAAATTAAAACTCGCGGTTTAACGCGCATTCGATAATGCGCATAATCGGATGTTTAAAGCGCCTCAGCCCCCAATTTGCGCTCCTCTCTTGTAGAGGTAAAAATTTTAATCAGCCTTGAAAGAGCTTTAAACCTCTCTTGTAGAGGTAGCCTTGGACAGAAAAAAGGCCTACAACTCCCAGCATTCCCCAGCCAGCTATGCATAGAATCGCGCCCTTAAGCTTGCATTGGTGGGGCCCTATTTTAATCAATGAGGACATTTTATACTATCTGTAGGGCATCCTTGTCTGTGGCAGGCTATTGCGATTCCAGTATCTTACCGTAATAGGGAAGGGGAGAGATGTTACAGGTGGCCTTTCGTTCTAACAATGAGTCATAGCTGTTCTTTATCAAGACTAAATTATTAGTATTTGTAGTTGTAGTAGTTGTATTAAATGTTGTTCTGCCTCTATCCAGAGGGCGAGGTGGGTAAGAAATAAATGTATTATTATTATTATTATCATCATTATTTCAAAAAACATAGGTTTAATTGATGTCATTTGCATCCCAATTATCCTGTAAGGAATTCAGAGCAAAATGCATGAAGCTACCCCTTTTGACCCTCACAACAACCCTGTGAGGGAGGCTAGGCTGAGAGTAAGTGACAGGCCTAATGCCACTCAATGAGCTTCATAACCAAGCAAGGATTTGAAGCCAGGGAATCTTTCCACTACGTCACCCCCCCGGCACTCTGAAAACGCACCTAGACCAAGGTTTTGTAATTCATTTGCATCTGTTAACCAATTGGTTAAAAGGCAGATGATGTACTAAAAATGTTTTCATTAACCAACAGTCCTAGTTTAACAAGGAACTTGTAAACTAGCCCTCAAACGTATCTCTTGAGCTTCCCTCCCTCTGAGGAACCTACAAGATTTGGCTTCCCTTATATTTAGGCCAAGTGGAAATGCGAAGCATGTACATGTATGCCCAGGCACCCATATGCCCAGCACTTCACCTCAATGATGTGGTCACGTCCATCCTTGCCATGCAGAGCCTCCACCGCACAGATGTCCAAGCCACCAAAGATTTCTGAACAAGTGTCCACCCACAGCTTGTACCTGCCAGGGAAGGGATGGGTGGGAGAACAAGGTGAAGGTTAGATGAAGATTATGACTGACACATCACGAGGAATCCCTCCAAGTAACCCTACCTTTCACCAGAGTTTTTAGCCAGAAGAAAAGGAGAAGCCACCAAGACAGGGACTCTTCCCTAATCTGACCCTCTGGATGTAATTCATCCCAGCGCCTTGCCACTCACCTGTCTGACATGGCTATTTGCTCCAACATGGCAGAGCCGGTGTTGGTTTTCCAGTTCCCCGAAACGGAGGTTCTCCTGCCGGGGGAGAGGGAGCACCATAAGTATTGGGAGGGTTCCAGGAACACACCAGTGAGGAAGTTATTCCTTGCAGAAGAGACCTGAGAGCACCTAAGGAATGGTTTCTTTGCTAAGGTTTGCGGGGGATGCAGTAGGGGAAGCTAAGCCAAATGGGGCTTGTCAGGTGGAGGATTCATTATGAAGTGCAAAGTTATGGGGAACAGGGACGATCTAAAGGGGGGGTGGGGTATGATCCAAACCTTTCAGAATACTCAAGGATCCAATTCGGCTCTGTCTTATGTCTGTCTTCATTGCACGGAAGAGGAGATTTCTGCAAGTGTGTCTTTTCTCGCCTCCGTGTGACAAACTCTGCCCAATCCTCCTTTTCATCTGGTCACTCTACCAGCGTATTTTAACATGCAACTTTTAAAAATGTTTGAATTTTAAAATGGAGGCGGGGGAGGGGGGGATAAAGGGAAGGAAAACAAAAGTGCTGAAGTGAAAAGCCTCTTGGGGAGGGACCTTTGTAAAGCACCATGTAAACAAACAAACGAACCAGAGGAGGAGGAGGAAAATGATCAGCTATTGTACTGGCTTTGTTCTTGAACCTCTAACAACAGCCTCACGCACAGGAATTGGGCAGGTGAACGTTCTCCTGGCATGGAGATAAAATGAAGGGCAAAACTTCACCTGTTCAATTACTATATGCTGGCGTACGATTTAGGGCCCCGAGGCCGCCCCTCTTAAAAAGCTGGCAACACTGGCGAGGCGGGCTCCGCAAAGGGTGACGTTTAAGAGACAGCGAAGAACAGATCCTGGAACTCAAGAGGCAGAGCTTTGGAAAGGCACGATAGGCTCAAAGCTTGACTTATCCAAGAAGATGCTTTTTGCCTGCATAGGCAAGAATCGTCTTCAAAGTAATAGTCTTCACCCCTCTGCCATTAGGAAATCAGCCTTTAAAATAATTTAGAAAGTACCTACGTTAATAGCTCACAACAAAGGGTCCTGTGGCACCTTAGGGCGAGCAAAACAGTCTTTCAGGTGCCACTAAACTCTCAGTATTGTTTTAAATATGTAAACATTGACTTGCTTGATGAACAGGTTTATGTGAAGGCTCTCAATCTGAATGCTACGAGAGTGTGTCTCTGTGTGTGGTGTGTGTGTACAGCAAAAATTCCCACAACTGGAGTTCAGAGATAGGGAAATAAACATTTCAAATGTGAATAAATGCACCTGAAGTCATATTCAGAAGTCTAGACCGTGTCTTAAGTCTAACGTTCTAGAAATGGATGTTAAAAATGTGTCCAGGAACAGCAAAGCTGCATGGTGTTGGATTCTGGAAAGGGTCATTTTGCTGCAGGGAGAAGGAAAAGGGGGGGGAAGAGATGGATTAAAGAGCAGGTCCAGAACCTTCAGTAGAGAGCCTGGCTACAACAAGGCAAAGAGCAAGGCGCTCCGTAGGAGGCACTGCCTCACACTCACATGTAGGCCTTGTAGTTGCTGCCTATCTTCTGGATACGGACATCGTATTTGGCATCAATAAAGGGCTCTGAAGTGGCATAGGTTTTGGTGAGAGCCACCACGCTGGCGATGTCCTGGAAGTCGTACTGGTTCTCCACCTTGACCTGCAAGCAAACACAAAGGAGCTTTTCCCTTTTGACTGGGCCCAACGTAAGCAAAGCCAGCTGCAGTCACCCCACAGCTGCCTAGCTCTGCTCAGGCCCAAAAACTTTTGGCGACCAACGAGGGCTTTGGGCCTTTTAAAATGTGCCGGTGCAGCCCACGGATCCCACTCACTGTCCCTGCTTCCTCCAAGCTCCCAAGCCCTCGGAAGGAGTTGGCAGGACTCAAAAGGTGGACGTGGGAGGTAACAGGGGGCTTTCAGGCTGAAGACGGGCTTTCTTTCGGCAGTGGGGCAGGGGAGCTGAAAGTGGTTTAAAAGAGGAATCAGCGATCGTGGGGAATCTGCACACTCATCCAACTTTTGATTCAGAGTGAGTAGGCCCTGCGGTGTTTTTGTACTGCCTTTAAAACCTCCCAAACTCTCTCTCTCTCTCTCTCTCTCTCTCTCTCTGTGTGTGTGTGTGTGTGTGTGTGTACACCACAGGAAGTGAAGCTCCTCTCAGACAACATTCGACTTTCTTAAAAACTATTATCTATTTGCAGCCTTTAAAAAATAAATAAATCGTGGGCCCTGAGTTTGAAAGTGACAGAAGCTGCCTCTGCTGCTTAATGGAAAGGCTGATATTGAGGGGAGGGTGAAGGAAAGCTGCTGCTGCTTCCCCCAAATGCCCCCCCTCTCCTACCAACCTGGGAAGGAGAATGGATGGGGGCCATAGAGGCAAACGACCCATGTGAGGTGCTAAAATCCCAGCGGTGCTTGCCTCACATATGCCAACGTCTTGGTGAGAGGGAGGCGAGTGGATGCCTGCACTTTGGGAAGAGGTACAAAGAGGGAGCTTAGCAGCTCTGTTGTCTGGGTGAGAACCTTTGCATTCCAGGCAGGGCCGGCTCAATCCAGTAGGCAGTGCAGGGGGCTGCCTGGGCCATCAGAATTTAACTGGTGCGGAGACAAACAAAATACAGTTGGGAGGCAAGCTGATTTATCTAGGGCACCCAAGAACCTGGGTCTGTCTCGAAAGCTGTCTTTCAGAATGGGGCAGTCTTGCAGTCTGCAACCTGGAGGTGTTTCCCCCTCCGAAGGGCAGGATGAGCTCTTCACTATGCTCCACAGTGGAGGGCGGTGTTTCCTCAGTCTCAGTTTTACCACTCACCTTGCCCATCCCGGAATGGGCATGTCCCATCTTCACCACCACTGGGTACTTGGAGGTTGTGAGCTGGAGACCGAAAGAGAAAGAGGAGTCAGGAAAAGACGGGCAATTGCTAGGATGAGCCACACAATGGTCTCCTGCAGGGGTTACTGCTGCGCCCAGTACTGTTCAATGCCGCTAAACGACATCGCGAGTTGACATGGAACAAAGAGCTGCAAATGTTGTGGAAGACAAGCTAAAAATATTGAAAATTGCCTTAAAATAAAGGTTAGGGAGATTCTAACAAAATGACATTTCATAAGGCTTGGATGGATCCAGAGTAGGGTAGACTCACTGAACTCAATGGGAATTAAGTTAGTCATGATGAACTTAAGTTTCAGTGGATCTATTCTTAAGTATGATTAAGTCTGGACCCAACCTAACGCATGCATACGCACACACAGCTGCGCATAAGAAAGCCGGGCCCAATGCGCAAATGTAAGATCCAGTTTACACATCAATACACAGCACTTGATTTCTCAGCGCTTGACAACTGGCAATGTTTGAATAAACTCCATTGAAAATGACGACATCAGACCAAACGACACTCCTCCTGCCACCTTTGGGGGGAGCTAGCTTTTCACACATGTGAATCATCTATGATAAACACGCATGTACAAATCAGCTCTACGTCATGGATAAATGATAAGGCAACAGTCTGCCCTGTCCTGAAACACAGGGTAGAGGACCATAGCTCAGTGGCAAAACATGCTTTGCATAGGCTGACCAGATTAAATCCAGGTCAGGGCTCATGTAACTTTAGCAGTTGTAGAGAAAAGGGAATTTCAGCCAGGGTCATTTGTATGCAATCAGTTCCTGGTGAAATTCCCTCTTCATCACAACAGTTAAAGTTGCAGGCACTATACTAGAGTGACCATATACAAAAGAAGGCAGGGCCCCTGCAACTTTAACAGTTGCGATGAAGAGGGAATTTCACCAGGAACTAATTGCATACAAATGACACTGGCTGAAATTCCCTTTTCTCTACAACTGTTAAAGTTACATGAGCCCTGACCTGGATTTTATCTGGTCACCCTAGCTTTGCATGAAGGAAGTCCCAGATTTAATCCCCCATGCAGTTTAAAAATGTCAGGTGGCAAGGGATGGGAAAAGACCTCTGGCTCAAACCTTGAAGGACTACTGCTAATCATAGGGTGGCCATGTGGAAAGGAGAACAGGGCTCCTGTATCTTTAACAGTTGTATAGAAAAGGGGATTTCAGCAGGTGTCATTTGTATGCATGGAGCACCTGGTGAAATTCCCTCTTCATCACAACAGTTAAAGCTGCAGGATCCCTGCCCTCTTTTGTATCTCGTCAGTCTAGTACAGCTCCTGCAGCTTTAACTGTTGTGACGAATAGGGAATTTCACCAGGTGCTGCATGCATACAAATGACACCTGCTGAAATCCCCTTTTCTATACAACTGTTAAAGATACAGGAGCCCTGTCCTCCCTAGCTAATCAGAGATTGCCAACTTTATCTGTTCACTGAGGCAACCCTGATTGGAGTATGGTTCCCCGACATACCCCATGGGTGCTTCAGGACAAACATCTCTCTTCATCATTCGCACATGATATGCTGGCTGTGGGAAACACCAGCACAACGCCTTCATACCTAGGCTGACCATATGAAAAGGAGGACAGGGCTCTTGTAACTTTAACAGTTGTAGAGAAAAGGGAATTTTAGCCAATGTCATTTGTATGCAATTAGTTCCTGGTGAAATTCCTTCTTCATCACACCAGTTAAAGTTGCAGGGGCCCTGCCTTCTTTTGTATATGGTCACTCTAGTATAGTGCCTGCATCTTTAACTGTTGTGATGAAGAAGGAATTTCACCAGAAACTAATTGCATACAAATGACACTGGCTGAAATTCCCTTTTCTCTACAACTGTTAAAGTTACAGGAGCCCTGTCCTCCTTTTCATATGGTCAGCCTAATGTCATACCCACTGCAAACACAAATCTCGTGTACAGTTTGGAGTTGCTCTAATAATCCCCCTCTAAGTGGTAAGGGTAAGACACAAGTAGTGTGTTCCATTCCAGGTTCAGGAAGGATGCTGAGGAAAAGGCCTACGTACACATTATGTCAACGACATGATTAGCCGTCACATCGCAGGTTTCAAAACTTTAAATAGCAGGGATTGGATCCAAATTTTGTCATACTTAAGGGTAGGAATCTAAAGCCAACAAAAAGGGAAAACCCCACAGGAACTTCCCAAAAAGCAAAGTGGTCGGGGAAAAAAGGATGCTTAATATAAAAGAGCTCCAACGCGTTTCGGACCCTCAGGTCCTTCTCCAGGGTACTTTAAAAGAGACAATATATAATGTTCATACACTCACATGTCCACATGTGCATCATTGTATAAAATTATAAATTTTTATAAATCTAAATTTATAAAAGACTAACACATCAAGAATGAGGGGCTCAAAGCACGCAAGCTATTTACAACCACTCGCATATCTGAAGGAGAAACCGAGTCACTTGTTAGAACGTATTTTCACCCATCTGTAGGGCTCGCAAAGTATTTCAGTGTAAAACAGTGCTCACAATATTTACAATGACCACAAGGGGAATGTCCTACTGGAGATCCTGGTAGGAGAAGTTGCCGATCATTAATTTTAGACAATGATGCACGTTTGTATCTTTGATGTGATACACAATTGTGGAACTGTGAGTGCATAAACATTATATATTTTCTTTTTTAGAGTACCCTGAAGAAGGACCTGAGGGCCCAAAACATGCTAGAGCTCTTTTACATTAAACATCCTTCTTTCTATTCCTTTGTCCCTGGCTTTACTGGCAGAATACTTTAGAGCAGGCCCATTGAAATCAATGGGATTTAATTCAAGCACCAATAATTTAAGCTCCGTCAATTTCAATGACTCTAAGTATGACTAAATCTGGAGCAAACTTCAGTTGCGGCAGGGGAGGGCTGTCCTCAGGAATGCAGAGGATGTGGAAGGGAAATTTAAGCCTTCCATCCCCAGCCACAATATCAGTGAAATTTGCACCCCAACCAGACACCAGTTAGCATTAGGGGGAAAGCTCCCGTTGGTTTTCCTAATGCTCACTGTCGCACCGGGATGCTGGGGGGGGGGGGGGGGAGAGAGGTCTTTACCAACATGGTGGCTAGGGAGGGAAGGCTTAAACCTCCCCTCCCTGTGCATCCTGTTCCTAACCAAAATCACCCCCAACTCACCCCTCCAGCCTGGCATTATTTTTTTTAAAATCACAACATGATTGCTAATCACATCATTCTTGTAAAAGTTCAGTGGACAGAAATGGTCCACCTATTCTGGACACTATTACAAGAGTAAGACAGGTGGGAAACAACGAAGAAAAGGATCTTTGAGACCTCCAGGAATGTATAAAAGTATGAGTGTGTATCTGTACCAACTGGTGACCTCTCGCCTGTACTGGATTTGACGTAGGCTTGTGTTGTAATACGTTGTTTACTGCACCGCATGCATCTGAAGTGGTCGAGACAGTGCAAATTTCCCTATTTCGTCAGGGTTCATATATGCAGGGCTGGCTCCAGAGTGGGGCTAGGATGGGCATTTCCCCAAGTCCAGAGACTCTGGCCAAAGGCCTGCTGCCCCCACAGTACTGCTATTCTCACTTAATACCCAACAAGGTCAGATTCTGATTCTGCATGTCCCACCTCTTTCAAGCTAAAGATGCCCAACAGCCCCCCCCCCCAAATCCTGGAGCCAGTATTGCTAATATGCATGCAGACAGAAATCCCACAAATTGGACCTCTCAACCATCAGCTTCATCCTTTGCCCATGACTCAAAAGCAGGATTAATATTGTGGCTTGTGTGCATATTATTATTATGGGAGATACATTTCCGTCTTGCCAAACGAAAACATGACCTACCATTTTTCCCCCTTGGTTTTTGCATAGCCTGATGAACGAAGGCGCTTGCTAAAAGGCCTTTGGGAACTGGTAGATGCTCCAGCTGCCTGGGCAGAGGTTGAAGGGAACTATTTGCCACTTCAAATGTGGCCAGAAATAGAGCCTGGGTTTTGCAGCTGGCTGGCAGGAAGCAGTCTTAGGGAGATGCAGAGTGTGCTGTTGCTGATGAGGAACTGATGGTCTTGTCATCCATCTTGCCTTCCTCCCCCACACCCCCATCTACCCAAACACTCACACACACCTTCTGTATTTGCAAAGAAATCGATATGATGAAAACAATACGAGTCTTCAGTACAAAGACACACACCCTGAAAAAGGCTATCCTGGAAGACCTCCTACTATTTGAGGAACTGAGGAGCACAAAGTAACGGTGCTTTGACAACTCTTTGTTCATTTGTGTAAATTCAGCCCCTCCACTAATCCTGACTCATAGACAATGCAAAGTAACTCCTAAAGTTTTTTTTTCTTTTTTTCTGAAAGGAAACGCAACCAATCCTCCCAACTGACCTAAGCATTTTAACGTTAGAGGACAATCCGGGAGGGCGATGACGGAAAGCTAACTACGTACGTGCCCCAACCCAGAAGACACACACCCAACACATGCTGACAACAGCTTGGACATCAGAAATGCCTGGTAAGTAATGTCAGCTGAGAAGACACTGAACAATAGTAAACTGGCCTGTGATTTTTGGCAGGGCTGTAGAAATATTTCCAACACTTGGATGCCAAATCTGTTATTAGGACAGAGATGGACAACAGATAGCTCAAGATGGGCCGCATCTCATCCCAAAAAACATCCTTATCTGCAACGCATCTCATCCCAAAAAACATCCTTATCTGGGACCCCAGAAGACCTACCACATTTTATTTATTTATTTATTTATTTTTCTCCTGTCCTGCTCTTCCTTCAAGTAGCTCAGAGTGGCTCCTAATCTCCCACTTTGGGATTTAACACTGAGGCAGGATCAGCCATCTTCAGACTATTTTCTAGGAGTGCCATAGGGAGAGGGTACAATGAGGGGCTCCGCCTATGTTTCAGGCCACATTTAGTTATTATGGCAGCCTTCCCTAACCTGGTGTCTTCTAGATGTTTTGGCTGACAACTCATGGCATTCCAGATGATTAGCAGCGTAGGCTCAGGCTCATGAGAGCTGACGTCCAAAATGTCTCTAGGGCACCAAGATAGGGAAGGCTGTATTATGAGGTCTGAAAAAGTAAATGTCACATATGCTCTTAAATACTCTATTTGGGGATGGGGCAATTTAAACTTCAATGGACTGAAGAGCAGACCTGTCACTTCCCAGCCATGAATGAAACTGGAAATGACGTTAGTGTCATTCTCTGAGACATGCGGCGAAATCCTATGCATGTTTATTCAAAAGGAAATTCCACTCTGTTCAGGGAGACTCGGGGTGCTTTCAGATGGGGAGCTATTAGTACTGCCAGTCAAAAGGCATTGTGCCGTTCCTCTGTCTAGCTCTCCGTAGCAAATTTACTGTGGGAAGAAAAAAGAAAAAAGAAGCAAGGCAGAAACACAGGAGGATTTCAAGTGGAAGATCTCTTTGATCGCCATCGGACGGCGGAAAATCGCGGTTCCCTTCCATTGCTTCTCCGCCCCCGCTCCTGTCCCACATGACTTCTTCTTTCTTCCCGGAGAAGAAAGAGGAAGTAAACACCACGTCGCCCTTCACAGCACATTTGGTTCCCCCCAAAAAAGTCAGATTTTGTAATGGAAAAAAGGCAAGAAGGAGCGGGAGGCACGCGGGAGGTGGACGGCGGCATCTAAGGGATGTGCAAATAACCAGGAGTGGGCAGTAGCAAGTGCGTGATAAAATGCTCATCTGGTGAACCCCTTCATTTGGACCCCTGTAAGATCCCATGAATGAGGCAGGGTGATTGCATCATAAATACTTTGGGTGTTGGATCCAAAATCTTCGTTCCAGCATCAGAAGGATACCTCCCCTAGAACGGGACTTCCATGTCCTCTCCGCACCACTACCCCACAGCTTCCCTCCAAATCTCCCCAGGTAGAGGTCCCTAACCTCTGGAGGAGATTTCGAGGGTGTGCAGGGGCAATGCAATGGGGAGGAGGTGTAAGTCCCATTCTGATGTCTGGAAGCACCTTTACTTCGGATTATGTGCGAATAGGACTGCAGTCTTAGTCGTGAGGTGTGAAAGAGTCTATCCAAAGCTTCCCTCATCAGGAAAAGCTTTGTATTCGTTTTTTACAAATATTGTAAGGGAGAGGGGCATTCCACACTTTCATGCTACAGTTTGTATGGAGGGGTGCCCCTTAACTTTCCTTGGTAATGATCAATAATCAGCAAGGATTCTTACAACAAACCCGTAAGGTAGGTCAGTATTAGTATCCACATACTGCAGTTGGGGGGGGGGGGGGCTGAGAGAGGGCAGCTTGCCTAAGGCCATCTAATGAGTTCATAGTCAAATCAGGTATTTCCTGCTTTGTAGTACACCCCACACCTACACACTCTACCACCTCCCTAGGCCGGTATAAAATTTCTATGCAGCTAGGCTCCTGGAATTTTCCCAGCACTCGAAAGACTTTTCCAGAGCCTGAAAACCTGTCACCAAATTCCTGAACAGAAGGCTCATCACCAGCATGGAACTCACCCACAGATCATACTCACATCTGACAATTTTACGTAATGTTTTTCCCCATTGCAACTCATACTGTGGGAAGCCGTGCTTAGCTGCTATTTCCTTCAGTATACACCAGATATACATGCTGCAAAATCCTCACGAGCGAGATAATCAGATGTGACTATTTAACATGTGGGGTTTCACGCTTCTGCATAGGAATTTGGTAACATATGAGGCAGCCCAGAGTCAAGCATTGTTAAAGTCAAACATGTGCCAATAGGCATGCCATCAGAGGGCTAGGATTCGCTATGCATCCTCCCAATGAATACTTGGTGGCAAATTTGGGCTTATTGATCAATGCCTAAAAAGTCCCAAGGAGCTGCAGCCAATCCTGGGTCCTTGAGAAGTTTACTGGTGTGATATCCTGTGTTTCCAAAATACATGTTCAAAATCCTCTGAAATTGCTCAATGTCAGTTTCAATTATCTGGTCAATGTCACATCAATTCCACTTTCTGATTGCAAACCTGGAAGGCTACTTCTGGAGTGGAACTGGATCACACCGAACAATTCTCATCTGACTTCAACACAGATACTAAAACCAGGCATGACAATAAGCATAAAAATAAAATAGGGGTTGTCCTGAGCCTGCTAGCTAGTTTAAAAGAGTTAATTAGAGCAAAACAATAATATATAATGCTCAAACCAAGCCTAAAGCCCATTGAACCTGTGAACAAGTTGTTAAAACATGTTCAGGGCACAATTATATCACGCCAACATAACATCATTAGCTAGTGCAGAATAGGGTGTAGTTGTGGATGGAGCCAGCTCTGGGTTGACCTTGAGCAAGTCACCGAATTTCAATTCTCCATTTATAAAATAAAAATATGAATGTCCTCTTTCCCAAAGAGTTTGGGGACGCCTGAGATAATGACTGTGAAATTCTTGGGGAAAAACCATCCTAAAAATGCTACTGAATTGTTTTATTGTTATTGGGCAGTATCCAGCACTGCCACTCTGCTAGCAGGACTCACTGCTGGTGGAATGAGAAGCTAACAGATGCTGAAGCAGCCCTGGAAATGAGCCGAAGCATTCATTTCCAGAATGGGGCCGATCAGCTGAGCTCGCAGAAAAGACTTCCAATGATCTCTCCCATTTTATGAATGACTGTTTCCGCTCATTTCCAGGGTTGCTTTAGGAAGCTAGCCATTGGTCCAGCAGGCACAATACAAGAACCAGAAGTGCAGCGTCAGTACTGAATACTGCCCATTGTCACTAGTAACATTGTGATATGCTTATGTCAGTAGCCAAGCCCAAAATCAGGCCAGCTTAGACACCATCTGCAAAGCTTTGGGCTTAGGGTGGCATTTAAACTTAGACAAATAAATACGTTCCTTGTTGCACACCCTGAAAAGACATTCCATGGCACAGAAATTGGCAGAAAAAGAGGAGATGGCGGGGCATATGTGGCGTGGGATGGAATGGATCATCTCTGTGCCAACTACCTATGCCAGACTAACCTACATGCCTGTTATCTGAGTGGTAACTCCACTCAGCAGTGAGATCAGTACAAGTCCTGACAGAGAATAGGGCAGGAAAAATGTGTCATACATCCCTTTGGACAGAATACCTTGCAAAGGTATCACTGGGCCCACATTTCTCTGTGGGCAACTTCACACAAGAGGAATTTCCTACACGACTTTCATTTCCTAAAAGAAACTTTGCGCCAACCTGTTCCTACCTCCAATCCTTATGCAGCCCAGGACAGGGTGAGGGGAAGGGGAAGGGCAATCTGTAGTCTAGCAGGAATAGGTCTCTGGGTGGCTCAAACGAGCCAACAAGCCTGTCCCAAAAGTTTTCATATGGGTCAAGAAGTATCACAGTTTCCTCCTTTGGCCAAGGCCAGTTGGTGTTACACAAGAGGAATCCCTGACTTGTGACTTGGTTATTACCTTTAAAGTCCTACATGGTTTGGGACCAGGTTACCTGCAGGATTGCCTTCTCCCGTATAATCCGCCTCGCACACTCAGGTCCTCTGGGAATAATTTACTTCAATCAACCAGAACTAGGCTGATGAGTGTGATCCAGAGGACCTTCTCTTCTGTCGCTCCCAGACTGTGGAATGGCCTGCTGGGAGAGATTCGACAACTTAGTAGTCTTCTTGAATTTAAGAGAGCCGTGAAGACTGATTTCTTCCGGCAGGCCTACCTAGCTGAATTTTAAGATGTTTTAATAATGTATTAGTTTGATTTGTTTTTAATGTTTTATTGATTTTATGGTCTTTGTATTTATATTTATTGTTGTTCCCCGCCTCGATCCAGAGGGAGAGGCGGGTTAGAAATAATAATAATAATAATAATAATAATAATTATTATTATCATCATCATCATCAGTTCAAGGCCCATGATGGGCTTGAGTCCACAAGTGATCAAGCACAAAAAAGTATCTATTTCACCACCTTTGAACGTCTGGTAGGAAACCCTGAATGGCAGCAGGTCCCTGTGGCATATGTGCTTGTGGCAAAACAGACCCCTGCATGTACATCATCCATGGGGCACCAGTGATTTCCTGCAAGGAAATCCATGCAAGAAATCAATTCTGTACAGGACTGCCCAGTCGACTCTCATGTTGACCCACCTCTTGGTGATTGTTTTGTTGCAGATCAGACAAGGGAATGCTCAGAGAAAAGAGGAGGATGCTGACAGAATTCATGTCATTAAAAGACTGAACAAAGAAGAAGAACAGTTGTGTTAGTTGTGACTAACTTTGATTGAAGTTAGTTGTAATGGTTTGATTGTCGAAGTTAGTTGGGACTAATGACACATCTACACCAAGCTGGATATAGAACACTATGAAAACAGTATGAAGACAGTATATGGAATGTGTCCTGGGCCCCAACAGTTGTTAGTGCACTGCAATACCACTATAAAGCAGCAGTGTGGCTCCTGCCTAACTCTGATTGAAAGCAATAGGCCAGACCTACACATGCAGCAGAATAAGGTGTGTGTCTATATGGGTCTCTGTTCCTGATTACCATTTAAGCAACTGTCCCCGTCTGTACTTTCTACATTACGCTTCCCTGTGACTTCACAATCCCGGCTGCCCTCCCACCACATGTTACCTGCAATTTAGGATAACACTTCACGCATCTGAGGAAGTGGACAAAAGCTTTTGACATTACAAAATAGTTAGGTTTTTAAGGTATCACAGGATTCTTTTTTTGTTTTTGCTGCTGCAGATTAATACAACTACCCACCCCACAAGATCAGAACCAGAAGGGGCAGGGTTGTAGTTGCCCCTCAACAGTGACAGTAGCTCAAAACTAGAGATGAAACACAACTTTGCAAATATTCCAAAATCTGATGAATTTTCAGATCCTGCCATTCCAGTCTTTAATTTCAAAATCTGACATTCACATTTCAAAATGAAAATCTGACATGAAAATGCGATGTTCAACTTTTTGAGGGATGTCACTTATTCAAGAGCATGTTTGCTATTTGGAAACGAATGAATGAAGTTTGCTCAAAATTTACAGAAAGTGATTACAAGCCAGCTGAAACATACTGTTAAATGCTGACCACTACTGCATGGCACTGTGCAGCTACTGCCAAAAACTGATTGCTAACAGATGTCAAATGTTGGATTGTGAATATAAAATATTAGGTGGATGCACAAATATACTGAAAATATTCACCACCAAAAAATTTAAAGGATCTTTTTTATTAACATGTTTAATTTCAGCGCTTTTCAGAAGCCCTGCAACAGGAAGTACCATCTTGACTTCCTGTTGCAAAAGGCCGTCTTCCTAACACCAACACTTTGAAGGGGGGGGTTAGGTTTGTTTTTACAGAAGAGAGGGAAGTGTGTCCAATCGTTAGGGTTAAATCAGGACACATTCCAACTGGAGAGAAATTGCCAGTTCTTAACTTGGAGAGGGATTAGCCACAGGCTGCCCAGAGAAACAAGGAATTTCCCATCAAAGGCCAGACATTCCGCCGAGGACTGCAATTTTGAAACCCACATGTTAGCATAATATTAACAATCAAGGCAAACATGATCCCTGTCATCAGTGCGTGCAGAAAAGTGGGGAAGAGCAAAAGACAGGAAGATAGTGACCCATCTGGGGATGCTAGAAGAGGGTCAGAAAAATCAGGGCGTTTGACTAGCTTTTGAAACTACGAAGCAGCGAGGGCAAGGATGCTGTATACTGTTGGGAGTGAGATATGCTGGGCTGTATCCAGGTTAGCTGATTGCAAAGTCTGATCACAGGGACTGTGGCTAGGATACACAGAATGTAGTTCCCTTTTCTAAAAGCAGAGGCAGTGATGCCTTGGTAGTAGTTTTCTTCCTTGGTGGTAACCCCTCGCTTGGTGGCACATGCATGACAACTGTGCAGGCCTTTGTGCTTGAAAGTGTCAACACTACCTTTAAATAGCAAGATGTGGCAATTTAATTGCAGGTTTATTTCTAAGGTAACCATAAAAGCAAACAAAACACAGGAGACCAAAGAATCACATCATGCAACTTGGAATCGTACTATTAGTGTCACTCAGTGAAGTCATCATAACCTTCTTTGGTTTGTTTGTGGGTTGTTGCTTTTACTTCAATGAACATCAGGTTGATAGTTCCCCCATCTCCTGGAACCTAGAGGCACATTGACACCACACATTTAAAGCAGCTTCTATCCTGTTTAAATTGTCTTGGGGCAGATCTACACGTCGTCCTCGATGCGCCATCCCTGCGCCACAAGCTGCTTCGGAGCGCTGCACTCCACCCAGCGTGGATCAAGCCTCGGAGGCTCTGCCCGCACCGCCGCCCTTTCATCCCGGCCGGTCCCGGGGAGGGAGGAGGGAGGGTTGTAAACAAAAGCCAGCGATTGGGAGAGGGATTTCCAATTGCTAGCTTTTGTTTACAACCCTCCCTCCTCCCTCCCTGGGACCGGCTGAGATGAAAGGGCGGCGGCAGCGGCAAGAGCGCGGGCAGAGCCTCCGAGGCTTGATCCACACTGAGCGGAGTGGAGCACTCCAAAGCGGCTTGTGCCGCAGGGAGGGAGCATCGAGGACGACGTGTAGATCTGCCCTTGGTTTCCAGACAGGGGATTCAAATCACTGCAGTAGTTCCCGAATTTTGAGGAGCTTCGCAATGCCCAGAGTGATTTGTGAGAATCCATGTCAACTAAAGCAGTTTCAAACTAGTTCCAAATTTGCAGTATAGGAATGCCCCAACTGGGTTAAAGCGGACGAGAAGAGGTTGTCACAAGATTTGTCATGATGGCATAATAATAGCAAATTCGTGGTGGTATTTAGAACGCCACTGCCTTGGCAAACTAGCCACTCTGTTAGGAGGCTTCTATAGCGCATTAAAAGTGATGACTGAGGCTGATCTTGCATTTCAACTCAGCACTGAAAGAAAAGCTGTCCTGAGGCACAGGTAACAGCATTGATAAGGAGGTGGTTGTTATTTGAGGAACCAGCCTTCCCTTCAGACAAACCTGTAGGCAGATGTTGAGGATTCCCCACTAATCATGCCCTCCTGTCCTGCCATCACCTTCCAGTCCCTGTCGACTTGTTTTTCTGGTTATAATGAGAAGGGGAAGCTGCCTTCAATCACAAACTGGGAAACACTTGCTCACTGGGATGGGCTCTCAAAGGTAAGGCAGAGTTGAACAGTTGAGATGCAAATCCAGAGAGGAAGGACAGCCAACGAATGAGCATCGAGGAAAGTGTGTGGAGGGGAATGCATGCAGCAATGTGAAGGAAAGACAGAAGAACGTGGTCTGAAGACATATGCTGCAGCCACCTTGCTGAAGCTACTAAGCTCGTCTGAGCCTGGTCAGTGCCTGGATGGGAGACCACCTGGGAACCCCATGTATGCTGCCTTGAACCCCACAAGAGGCAGGATAGAAGTACAACTAATTTTATACATAAAATATAAAATCACAAAAGCTGCCCTACTAGACCAAACCAAGTGTCTATCTAATCCAGCATCTCATGTTCAAATGCGGCCAGCCAGATGCTTCCAAGGAGCCCACAACGAGGACCAGAAGGCAACAGGACTCACCAGCTGCGTTCAGATGACACAATAGTCAACCAAATGTTAATAGTCAACTCCACGGATGACTATCTGGGGGTACCCCCAATGGGGCATGGTAATAGTCAACTGTGGAGTTGACTATGAACACTTGGTTGACTGTTGTTCTGCCCCACCCCTTCTCCGCTCTCCCCAGCGAATGAAGGCACTGGTTCCCGCTTTCCATATTGGGACGCCGCAGAGAAAGATACAGGAGAGCTGCCCACCCCTTCAGCACAAAGGGCACCACAATTCAAGAAGGATGCAGGCAAACTGGAGCAACGAGGGTGATCAGGGGTCTGGAAACAAATCCCTATGAGGAGAGACTGAAAGAACTGAGCATGTTTAGCCTTGAGAAAAGAAGACTGAGGGGAGACATGATAGCACTCTTCAAATACATGAAAGGTTTTCACACAGAGGAGGGCCAGGATCTCTTCTCCATCATCCCAGAGTGCAGGACACGGAATAATGGGCTCAAGTTACAGGAAGCCAGATTCAGTCTGGACATCAGGAAAAACTTCCTGACTGTTAGAGCAGTACGACAATGGAACCAATGACCTAGGAAGGTCATGGGCTCTCCCACATTAGAGGCATTCAAAATGTAGCTGAGGGATGCTTTAAGGTGGATTCCTATATTGAGCAGGGGATTGGATGCGATGGCCTTATAGGCCCCTTCCAACTCTACTATTCCATGATTCTATAATACCGCCACCCAAAACAACAAGAAGTGAGATTACAGCAAAGCCAGAAAAGTTGATAATGCCCATAGCACCCTTAAATAACCCCCTAAATTTAAAAAATAACAATGGTGCAGACTGGTTCCTACCCACTTCTCCATCTCACCAGCTGCTAGTGCATGGGTAGACAATGTCCGGGGATTGTCAAGCTACATTGCCTCCCACAGACCCCACTGAGGGCCACACTCCTATTCCCCACTGCTGAACAAAATTTCCCACCAGAATTCGGCAGCACGGCGGCAGCAGACTGAGCAGTCAGAGGGGGCCACAGAAAAGGCACGGGGGGGGGGGATGTGTTACCCACCCTCGTGGTAGTGCTCTGGACATGGAGGTCTATTCTGCTATTGTGGCTAATGGGCAGACAGACCTATCCACTACCATGTCTCATTCAGCTGGAGGGACAGCCAGGTGAACAGGTGTCTTGGGTGTGGGGCTGAGTAAATCATACACAACCAAGAACTGAGTGGGGGTCAAGTATGGTCTGAAATGCTGTGAAAAAGAGAAGATGAAGGCAGGCCACTGCTTCATTTCCCCAACTAGCAAGGATAGGCCTTAGGATAGGCTGACCAGATAAAATCCAGGTCAGGGCTCATGTAACTTTAACAGTTGTAGAGCAAAGGGAATTTCAGCCAGTGTCATTTGTATGCAATTAGTTCCTGGTGAAATTCCCTCCTCAGCACAACAGTTAAAGTTGCAGGCACTATACTAGAGTGACCACATACAAAAGAAGGCAGGGCCCTTGCAACTTTAACTGTTGAGATGAAGAGGGAATTTCACCAGGAACTAATTGCATACAAATGACACTGGCTGAAATTCCCTTTTCTCTACAACTGTTAAAGTTACATGAGCCCTGACCTGGATTTTATCTGGTCACCCTACCAGAGAAGAACTCAAATGGCCATTATATTTATATTGTAATACTTGTGTTGGGGGGGGAGGGCATTGTGTGTGTGAAAGATCTCATCCCATCACACCCCCAATAGGGTCCAGTTGAACATGAATTGGCTCAGGATAAGTCAATATGTTTCTAAATTTGGGGAGAGGGAAAATAACTTGGCTTATTCTAAGTCAGGTTGAGGTTGATCAGGATATATTTATGGCAACATCACTAGTAAAGAGGGGGCTTATTATTTTTGTAATAATATCAAGTTTGTGTATAGGGTGACATGAAGCAGCTTTTTTGCACATTGGCTGGCGTTGCAGTGATGTGCCTGGCAGCCAGTGGAAGGCTCATTCTACGTGCTCAATGAATGCATCTAGTCCACATATGAAGTAAATGTCACTTGAGTATGTTGTGCGGCAGGTCAAGGTTTTCCCCGCTCCTCCGCTGAGCTGCACGCCCTGGACCTCACAGCTACCCTTGTGCACCTGCTAGGTTCTGTGACTAATGATGTCTAAGTCCCACCCGTCATGTCCACTTACACTGATGAACATGTACTGCTTCTGAGAGCACAAACGAAGGGCATGGGCCAAAGTTGATGGGAAGGAAAGGGGCAGAGGAGGTTCTGGGAAATGTTTGGAGAGGCTTGGTATGCCTGAAGTGGCAACAGAGGCCAATGATTGGGAAAGACACCCTGGGTACTGGAGCTGTTGTTCTGTGCCAGTCAGTGTCTGCCCGAATGTACGTTATGGGGGGAATGATGGGCAGTTTTCCAGCAGACAGAAGTTCACAGCCAGGGCAGCCAGCATTCTCGGGAGTGGGGAATAAATATGTATGACAAAGCTTTGGTTGCTGCGTCACAGCAGCCCATAGCCCTGACACAAGCAGCCAGATCAGAGAGGAGCCTACACAGATATATAAACAAAATCCCTGCTGAGTATCCATTATCCCTCCACTATTATCTCATATTTGGCATCCCCGTCTCTGGCAATTCCCTCCCCCACCTCCATTCCCAATCTGACGCCATCATCAAGTGCATCAGCCCATCTCCAAAGCCCAGCCCCCAACTTCCCACTCTGTTGCAATCCCAACTTTGACCCCTCTTCCCCAAAAACACAGGGAGGCTCCCCGGCTTTCTCACTCAAAGGGAAGAGAGGCATCTGTTTCCAAGCGTAGCCTGGCTTTCAGCCCAGCCTGGGTTTCCCATTCAGCCAAATCCCTGGCTATCCAGCCCCTCCATGCTGGGCACCAGTTCCAGGAACAATAGACCATTCAGGGAAAGCGAACCACCCCCACACAACAAAAATACACAAACTGTTTGTCTCCATCCCCGAGGCTGCTATGGTACAGGAGGTTCGTCTTGACACTCAGCCATGCTCCAAGTAGCCACAGCTTTCTTCTCTCTAACCTCACTGCCCACCCGGAGCCAAGATTAGTACCTAGGATTCCTGTTTTCAAACCCAACCAGATCTAACCCCCACACAGAAGACAAGAATAGAGGCTGTGTGACCAACTGCTTGTTTTGTCTGATATTTGAATCCTGCGTATTTACCTATCCACCCCAAAATGGGCTTCCCAAAGAAGTTTACATTTGGCGATGGAGTGCAGCTAAGCGTCAGAACACATGTTTTGCATGCAAAAGGTCTCAAGTTCAACACCTGGCCTCCCCAGCTAAAAAATACCATGTAAAAGATGTTAGAAAAGCCGTCTATCTGCCCTGGAGTCTGGGCGGTTCCTGCCAGTCAACATAGGTCCCCTCTACAAGGATTCGCTTTTGCGCCTGGTTAGGCGATTATGCGCATAATCGCTGAAGCGCATTTACGCCTAATACCTCTGCGCGAGAGGCGGCGAAACGCATTAAGGGATGACCAAAATGCGCTTTACAAGTAGTTAATGTGCATAAGCACTTGTTCACATAGGCAAAATGCGCTTTAACGGCCAGAGCAAAATAAAACTCACTGTTTAACGCGCATTCGATAATGTGCATAATCGGACAGATAACGCGCCTCTACGCCCGATTTGCGCTCCGTTCTTGTAGAGGTAAAAAAATTTAAGCGCCTTGAAAGAGCATTAAACCTCTCTTGTAGAGGCAGCCATAGACAATTCTGGGCTGGATGGTCTGGCTCACTGTAAGGCAGGCTGAGAGGTTCCATCTGCCATCCCTCACAGAGCTGGAAGAGAACCCTGTAACCTTGGCTCCCAACACCATAATGTACTCATTGACCTCCGAGCATGAGATTATGGCATGTTTACTCAGAAATAGGCATCCAAAAACAAAAGAGAAAATATTCTTAAGTGCCAGAAAAAGCCTGAATAAGCCTGGCATATTTTGGAAGGAGCATGGGAAGCTGCCTTATACTGACCACTGATCCGTCCAGCCCAGTATTGTTGACACTGAGTGGCAGAGACTCTTTCGAGTTTCTGGCAGTATTCTTTACTAGCCATACCTGGAGATGCCGGGGATTGAAGCTGGGACCTTCTGCATGCAAAGCAAGGGCTCTATCAGCTACAGCTCAGGGGGCACTTGTTTTTTCTCATCTACATCTTGTAAAATCTACTCACAGACAAGACCTACTGCGTTCAGTCCCATTTGTGACTTAAGCTAATACGTGCCCGAAATTGCAGCCGTAATCCAATACATGCCCAAGACTCTCACTGCTTTACTTACTTTATTTGAAAATCACTTTTATTGCCCTTCATAGTCATGCAGAAATGTTTGACAATGTGCAGCCAGTGGTTAATGGCCTGATCCTATAAGCCAGCCCCTCCTCCATGTGTTTTGGACTTCAGCTCCAGCTAGCATGGCCATGCAAAGAGTTGTAATCCAAAACATCTGGAGGGCACCAGGATGGGGAAAGCTGCTATAAGCCATTACACAGACATAGCAGTACAAAAAACAGGGCTTGAGAGCAATAGGGCAGCACCAGAGCGGGAGAATCATGGCTGTCTTTACACCAGGACAGACATCTGTTCCCAGGGGCTGTCTATATTGCCCCACTGTGGCTGTGCAGTGGCGCTGCATCAGTTATATGATGCAGCCACCAACTCGTAGCCGCTACAGGGCTTTTCCCTGAAGCTGAGAATTTAAAAAGTCAGGGACTTACCCCGACTTTTTGCTTTGAAACGAGGTCCGCTTCCTTCTACAGTGTGACTTCGCTTCAACAGCAAGCTGAGGGCATTCTAAGGCGGATGGCGACTGATGATAGGTCGCCAGAAAAATGGGAAGGCCAGGCAGGGGGCAGGCCTGACGAACCAAATGGTCACCGGAAAGCCTGCACTCCCTCCTGCCATGGGGATTTCTCGCCCCCACCCCACAGCAGCAATACCACAGGGTTTCAGGAGGAAGGAACGGCAAAGCGGCACTGTGAAGATTATTGATGTTTATATTGTTCTGATTTTATCTGTACGCCGCCCTGAGATCCCAGGGATAATAGGGCAGGATACAAATGTATAAATAAATAAATACATAAAGTCCACAGTCTAGTATAACAGGGCAGACTTTTCTGCACATTCCCTGAATGGCACAGTTATAGAAAATGGCATATGCAGTTTATATTATTAGCAAAACAAAGTCTTTAAGGTTTTCCAGGACTGGATCCCTTCAGGCTAAAAGTGGGGAAGGAATTGCAGGTTTGAATGCTCCCTTGTGGGGGAGGGGAAACTTCTTCCCCAGCAAATCAAGGAGAAGGCTTCAGCAGCATAGCTTTCTTACTGACATGCTAATTTTCTACATGCAGAGAGAGAAGGGGAGAGAGAGCAAGTTCAAACATACATATAAAACCCCTACCTCTCTACCTGAGCTGGTACAGTCCTAGGAAAGCTTTACCACTTGATTCTGCTAATTGTATAAACTGACTTCCTGTGGGTGTGGTTTACTCACACTCAGGATGTGCCTGATGCGTGTACAGTGGGGCCAGATCAAACAGCCAGCTGAAGAATCATCATGTTTTGGGTCTTTCTTTGTAGCATGTGGCTTGGCTCTCTTGCTTGAATCACCTCCAACTGTCTAGTCCTACATCCCATTTCCCACTGCAACAGGATTTAAGCAACTGCTGCAAAGCAGCAACCTTTCCAAAACCAAGCATTAAAAGCAGGTCCTATGGGACAAGCAACTCTTACAGCAACTTAGCCTTATTTCCTCTTAACATCCAGGTCACCCCATTCCAAATACAATTCTAAATGGCATTCGCTATGTATGACTGTGCTGTGTAACAGCATCATTTCTGAGTCATACATATATATGAGTTTCGTGATCCAGTGTTGCAATCAAAGATGGGGCCAAACTTCAATTTTACAAGAAAGCAAACTTCTTAGGGTGTTGTGTAAAAATTTTACTAAGGAAAACCTAAAGGAGAAAGCAAAATGTATTTCTTTAACTGTATACCAAGGAAACCTCAATGGGCCAATAAATTACTGAAAGCAAAACTTGAAGCCAGCTCTAGGGTGGAGCAGCTTAGAACGCCCACACAAAATGTACCGTATCACAGTGATGCATCCAGTGTTAAGGTACAACTTTGTGTATCTACAACTTACTAGTAGTAACAGTAGTAATACTAAAATCATAAAAGAAATACAGAAAACCACTAGTAGCAGTAGCAGCTGCAGCAGTTTACTACACTTATTTTAGTAGTTATTGCTACTACTATTACTATTTTATTCCTGATACCACTACCATTTTACTATTCCCTCTACTGCTGCTGCTACTATCACTACTATTTTATTGCTGCTCTTGTTGCTGCTACTACTATTTTACCATTACTCAGATAACAGTTATTTAGTACCTTGGATTAAAAAAAAATCAATCTGATTCTGTTCCCCCAATTAGCTACAGGAAGAAGACCTTGATTTAGCTTTACTTCCATGGCCTTCATAAAAGGAGGTAAATAAAAATGGGAGTACAAGGTAATCTAAAACTTCTAGTCTAAGAGCCTGTCAAAATATTTTTAAAAGGTTTGACTATCTGGAGATTGCAAGATACAGGTGGGTGATCTCTACCAAACAGTACCAGCTTCAGCCATGCACTTTATGATGTAATTAATACAGCCCTTTTTGGAGAGAACAGAAATGTTCACTCAAAATCTGTCAATCAGATTGGACAGTCTGGTATTATATATGTACCTTATGACATAATAATCTGCCCCAAAGGGGGCTTGGGAGGCTGCCACCCCGTAAACACCCCAGCAGTTGCACATAAGACTAGTAGTCTTGGAGATGACAACACTTTGGTGAGATGTCCTGCTAGTCAAACCTTCTGTACCTTACGATGTAGGCCTCATCTACAAGAATTCGCCTTCACACCTGGTTAGGTGATTATGCGCATATTCGCAGAGGCGCATTTACGCCTAATATCTCTGTACGAGAGGCAGCGAAGCGCATTACTGGATGACCAAAACACGATTGAAACTGTTGACATGCGGAGAATCGCTTGTTCACATAGTCAAAATGCACTTTAACAGCCGGAGCAAAATAAAACTCGCTATTTAACGCGCATTCGATAACGCGCATAATCGGAGAGAAAACGAGCCTCTACGCCCGATTTGCGCTCCATTCTTGTAGAGGTAAATTTTTTAATGTGCCTTGAAAGAGCTTTAAATGCCTCTTGTAGAGGCAGCCATAGTGTCTTGGACTATCAGGGCTTTTGCAAGAGCGATGCAAGCAAACCACAGCAGCAGACGGAATCCCTGGAGGGATGTGGACAATGGAAAGATGAGACAGCTGATGATACTGGCTGGGTGCTCCCCCCACCCACGCCAATCCTACATGCTCTCCCTCCTTTGTATCACTTTCCCAACAACTTGTACTCATCCTTGAATACTGCCAATTAAACATAAACAAAAAGGAGAACTTAATTTCCTGCCAATGATGAATGGAAAACCTCAGCTTTCTCTTTTCACCCAGCCATTTCCTCACTTTTGTTTCCCTCCCAGTCTTTCTTTCTACAGACCCAGCAATCACATGGGACAGAAATAAAACATAGGTGTTCTTTTTCCTAACCTAAGCTGCTTTGGCACATTAGACCCTTCAGTAAGGCTGGATGACATTGGCCCTGTTCAGAAGACACCTTAAACCACGGCTTTAACCACAGTGAATAAGGGGGAAAACTGGGCTGACCATATGAAAAGGAGGACAGGGCTCATGTAACTTTAACAGTTGTAGAGAACAGGGAATTTCAGCCTGTGCCATTTGTATGCAATTCGTTCCTGGTGAAATTCCCTCTTCCTCGCAACAGTTAAAGTTGCAGGCACTATACTAGAGTCACCATATACAAAATAAGGTAGGGCCCCTGCACCTTTAACTGTTGTGATGAAGAGGAAATTTCACCAGGAACTAATTGCATACAAATCACACTGGCTGAAATTCCCTTTGCTCTACAACTGTTAAAGTTACATGTGCACTGACCTCCTTTTCATATGGTCAGCCTAGGAAAGCCTTATTCACTGTGGTCAAAGCCATGGTTTAAGGTGTCTTCTGAACAGGGCCACTGACTAGAAACCTGCTGCTTCAGCTGGAGAACTAGCTGATTGGTTTGAATCCCAGCCAAACAGACAGATTTCTCTTTCCTCACAGAATCTTGACTGCAGTCTGTTTGCTCTGTTCCCTGAGCAGCTGCAATAGTGGTGAACATTCTGTGCTGCCGCCACAAAGCCAAAGCAGTATAGAATTTGTCTTCTTGTAAGAGGTTGTACTAGGAGAGTGCAGGAGATCGTTGGGGGAGGGACAGTCCCAAATATTACCTGTTGGCTGGGCTGTGGAAACCTTAACAGGACTCCAAGGGGGAAAACTTCATCTAGGTTCATCACTTACCAAGGCCCCAGAAAACCATAGTTGGAAGAAGGAAAAAGCAGTAAAAGAGCAGCCCATCCTAATCTAATTAGCAAAGTAGGTTTTTGTCATGGTCCTCAATTTCAGCCCTCCACTATTCTTTCCCCCTTCCCCGCCTTTCGCCAACACCATCCAAAGCTGAGCCAGTGAGAACTAGCAAACAGAATCACAGTTTTCATCTAGGGTAAACCAGCCCATGGACAGCAACCTGGCTTGCAGAAGGGGGCCTTCCAGTGACTCCCTCAACAGAGTAAACTTCCTTAGTCCATGGGACAGAAGGGCTGGAGTGAATAAACAAGATAGACATTTTTTAAATAGCCTTTGTTTCTAGAAAAGTTATTAGCCATGTAATGAATAAGTTCCACTAGAAAAACACCATAATTGATTTGTTTTGATTTAAGCCAAAATTACATAGTATTTGCTTGGAGCTATACATGTGACATCTTTTGCCCAACCTAAAAGAGCTCAAAGGAACTGGAAAAATGACCCTAATAAAATGATTAGTCACGATGTCCACTAGTAATGAGGTGCTTTTTACTGAAAAGACACAATTATTGTGTAGAAAAATCAAGAGATAAATCATAAATCTGAGTACAAGGCGACACAACAAGCTGGCAAATGCAACATATTCCAGGTGTAATAAAAGTCAGATAGATGGAAAGGAAAGAGAACTTGATTCCATTACATATTTTGTATTATGCCAATAAGTTATTATCAATACAATACCTGCATTCACAAATCCACAAAAACAGCGAAGCTGAAGTACAAATGTTTTAACTAATCATCATTATCTCCTTCAAAGACAGATTCAAAGTGGTCTTCACCAGCTTGGTTGTCACAATGTCGTCCATGGCATATTACTGTGTTCATCAAATCATGTATAATTTTGGGTTGCCCAAAGCTTTATTTGGGGTGCAGAGCCCCAGTTCCTTAATCTTGATAGTGTGTCATCCGTACCGAAAAGCTTGGGACACACAAGACTCAGCACCATCGGAGAGGGAACACTCTCCTCAATGTGTGGGTGTATCATTTAGGATTGCCCAAAGCTTAATTTTGGGTGTACGGTGCCCACTTCCTTATTCTTCTCTACATATTTTTGCAATTATTTGCATGGGGTGGCAATACGTGACAGTGCCATGCACACCCAGCTCTGGGCCAGGCTGGACTTGGTGCAGTCTCATAGAGGACTTTTTCCTGGATGAGTGGTATATGATCTGGAGTAGCCCAAAGATCAGTTGAGAATTTAAAGCCCCCGTTCCTCATTCTTTTCTACTTATTTTAGTGATTTACGGTGAGGTGAGCCATGCTTGACAATATCCTATGCACAGAACAAGCTTTAGGCCAGACCAGACTTAACAGAATACAATGACCTTGGTGAATGGGTGTATGATTAGGGATGGCCCAAAACGTAATTTGGAATGCACAGCAGCAGTATCTGCTTCTACATGGCAGCGTATCTTCCTTGCAACCCAGATGATTCCTTGAATTTGCTGAGTTGTGTTTCCTGACCACTTGCGAGGAAAAAGCTCGTAATCCTGTTTCCTGAGTCACAGACTGATGTGTGATTGTAGGAGCCATTTTGTGATACTTTGCTGGGCTCAGAACGAGCCATGAACTCGATGGCAGAGAGAAATGGGGAAAGCAGTAGTAGCAGCATTCCCTTTGAGGATCCAGGGCCTTGCGCCATCATGGGGGATAACCATGGCTGGGGATGATAGCACCACCATGTAAACTGGGTATTCATTCATCCATTTATTACATTTCTAAACCACCCAATAGCTAAAGTTCTGTGGGTGGTTTACAAAACATAAAACCTTAAAAATACAATATTGCATATAATATAAAAAAACATTTACCTACAAACATATAAAATGAAACATAAAAACATAAAAAGAGCCCTGCTGGATCAGATCAAGGGTCCATCTAGTCCAGCATTCTGTTCACACAGTGACCAACCAGCTGCCCGCGGGAAACTCGCAAGCAGGACATGAATGCTATAGCACCATCCCACCCACATTTCCCAGCAACTGCTGTATAGAGGCATACTGCCTCTAATGCTAGACGTAGCATATAACCATCAAGACTAGTATACATTGATAGCCTTCTCCTCTAACCCCCTTTTGAGGCATACAAATTGGTGGCCATCACTACATCTTGTGGTAGCAAATTCTATAGTTTAATTATGCGCTGCGTGAAGAAGTCCTTCCATTTGCCTATTCTGAAGCTCCCACCAATCAGCTTCATGGGATGACCCCAGGTTCTAGTATTATGGGAAAGGAAAAGTCTCCCTATCCACATTCTCCACACCATGCATAATTTTGTAGACCTCTGTCATGTTCCCCGTATTCTTTTTTCCAAGCTAAACAATCCCAGCTGCTGTAATCTTCCCTCACAGGAGAGTAGACCATTTTAGTTCAAATGTAGATAATTTTAGTTGCCTTTTCTGCAGATTTTCCTACTCTACAATAACTTTTTTAAGTGCAGTAACCAACACACACACACACAGAGTTAACAAACAATAAGAACTTTCAGGATTCAATTAACAACCTTATTGTACCAAAATCGGGGGGCCACTACCAAGAAGGCCCTCTCCCTTGTTGCCACCTTCCAAGTCTCCCTTAGAGGAGGCACTTTGAGGAGGGCCTTAGTATATGGGTAAGTTCTTGACACAACAGGCAGTCCGTCAGGCATTTTAGTGCAGAGCTGTGCAAAGCTTTATAGGTTAAAACTAGCACTTCAATCGGGCTTGGAAATGTACAGGCAGCCAGTGCAAGCAAGCCAGAATTGGTGTTACATATTCAGACCTTCTGATCCCTGTTATCAATCTGGCCTTCACATTTTGCACAAGCTGTGACTTCTGAACTACCTTCAAAGGCAGCCCACATACAGTGCATTGAGGTAATCTAACTTGGAGGTTACTAGAACATATATACTACTAGAGCCAAGCAACCCCTGTCCGAATAGGGGCAAAGCTGGGCTGCCAACCAAAGTTGGTAGAAGGCACTCTGTGCCATTGAGGCCACATGAGCCTCAAGTAAGAAAGACAGCTCTACGAGAACCCCCAAGTAATGAACCTGCTCCTTCAGGGAGAGTACAGCCCCATCCAGAACAGGTTGAACACCCTCCACCCGGTCAGAAAGGCCACCCACTAACAGCATCTCAGATTTGTCTAGATTGAGCTTCAATTTATTAGCCCTCACCAGTCCAGCGTCACAGCCGGGCACCGATGGTTCACAAAATTTAATACCCTGCAAACGTGGTCCCCAAAAGTTTCCCCCAAAATCCAAAACTCTATTTACCCTCCGGCGGAACCTGTTCCAGGGAACCTGAACAACTTGGCACTCACTGTATCCATTGTCCATATGCTGTGACATGCCAAATATTTGACAAACCACACATGGCTAATTTGGTGTGTCTGTCACACCCCTTCAGCAATCAAAACAGAAAAAGTGGAGGGAGCAGAAGTGGAAGCAGGATGAGCTTTATATACCAGTCAGATAGGCCAGGAGCCACAGCCTGAACTGGCAGGACATGCCCAGAGACCCACCAAGCGCAAGGTAAGGAAGAAACAAAGCCTATCTCTTCTTCTGCAGCAAACCAAGCCCTCCCCAGACCCTCCTTCCTGCCCTGGGGGAAGGGGACCCTTCTCTAGTCCAAGCTAGGGTGACCAGATAAAATCCAGGTCAGGGCTCATGTAACTTTCACAGTTGTAGAGAAAAGGGAATTTCATCAGGTGTCATTTGTATGCAATTCGTTCCTGGTGAAATTCCCTCTTCATCACAACTGTTAAAGTTGCAGGCACTATACTAGAGTGACCATCTACCAGGTAGCTTGCTGTGCCTTTAACAGCAGCTTAAAGCTTTCCTCATCATCTACAGATAGCTTGCGCCCCACCTGTCCAGTTATCCTCTTACCCAGACTCCCCATTTTCTTTCCTCTTATATTCTCCTATTTTATCTATTATCCTCTTCCCCCATTCTCAATTCCTATTATTATTATTATTATTATTATTATTATTATTATTATTATTTCTAGATAAAATCCAGGTCAGGGCTCATGTAACTTTAACAGTTGTAGAGAAAAGGGAATTTCAGCCAGTGTCATTTGTATGCAATTAGTTCCTGGTGAAATTCCCTCTTCATCACAACTGTTAAAGTTGCAGGGGCCCTGTCTTCTTTTGTATATGGTCACTCTAGTATAGTGCCTGCACCTTTAACGGTTGTGATGAAGAGGGAATATCAACAGGACCTAATTGCATACAAATGACACTGGCTGAAATTCCCTTTTCTCTACTACTGTTAAAGTTACATGAGCCCTGACCTGGATTTTATCTGGTCAGCCTGGTCCAAGCCCCATCTGAGGTTCCAGTTTTTATCCAGTGAAATTCTGAGGTATTCTGAAAAGGCCCTGGTCCCCTTCTTATTTTATGCACTGCAACAAAAATGTCTGACATTTGACATCCTCATTAGGAGGGGTCGTTGAGCCTGACCTATCTAGGCTGACCAGATAAAATCCAGGTCAGGGCTTTAAATTCCCTCTTCATCACAACAGTTAAAGGTGCAGGCACTATACTAGAGTGACCATATACAAAAGAACAGCAGGGCCCCTGCAACTTTAACAGTTGTGATGAAGAGGGAATTTCGCCAGGAACTAATTGCATACAAATGACACTGGCTGAAATTCCTTTGCTCTACAACTCGTAAAGTTACATGAGCCCTGACCTGGATTTTATCTGGTCACCCTACCCATCACCCCTTATTCTTTTTGCCTCTGGTTCCCCCTAGCCCTGCTAAGAGCTCCTTCAGCTGGGGAAAATCGCATTTCCCTACCGTCTAATACACATGGCCCCAACAGAACAATGGGAACAAGGCCCTTTCTAGCGGAACTTTCTTGCACGCGGCAGGAAATCCCAACAGATCCCGACTTATTTTTTAAAAGTCAGGTTTTCTGAGGCTTATTTTAAAATGGGAAAACTGTAGCGGGAGACGCATAGCAGGATCGCTGTGTCGTCAAAATGTCCTGCGAAGAACCATGAGTGGCCAGTCGTGAGTGTGCAGTAAAAGGCACGTCTGATGATCCCCTAAGTCTTCCCCCTTTCAGAACAGTGGCACAGGCGGAGGAGCTCGTATGGATGGGAAGTCGATGCAAAGCTCCAAATGCCCCAGACTGGTGACCCTATTCTATTGTTCTATGTACTCTGATGGCTGACGCTCCCACCCCTCTTCCTTCAACTCTGTCTCCTGAAATGACACTCTATTTATGCCCTCCAGGTCATCAATAGCGTCACTTTTCTCCTCTGATAAAAGAAATGGACTCAGCTAAAGTGTGCAGATTCCTGGCAGCCAGCTTCCTCCTCCTCACCCTGCTAGGGGATCCCACGGCAGCCTGCTCATGTTACCCTCAACACCTTCAAAATGCATACTGCTCTTCTACTATTGGTGAGTCTCTGGAACTTGTCACAGTCAATGAACTTGCCTTTCTCCCTGCAGTCTCTTACCAAACCCCTCATAGGCTCCGCTTCCTCTGTGAATCCCTTCCAGAGGGCTAGCTGTGTTAGGGTGCCTCTACAAGAGCGATTTAAAGCTCTTTCAAGCAGCATTAAAAATGTTACCTCTACAAGAGCAGAGCGCAAATCAGGAGTTGAGGCGCTTTTTCTGTCCGATTATGCGCATTATCGAATGCACGTTAAATAGCGAGTTTTAATTTTCTGCAGGAGTTAAAGCGCCTTATGACCATATAAACAAGCGATTCTTCGCATTTCAACCACTTTAAAGCATGTTTCGTACTGCCGGTAATGCACTTCACCGCCTGTCGTTTATAGGAATTAGGCGTAAAAGCGATGGTGAGAAGATGCGCATAATCGGGCAACCGGGCGTCAAGCCGAATTCTTGTAGAGGGGGCCTTAGTCTGTGACAGCAAAAACAATGAAGAGTTATGTGGCTTCTTAACGATGAAAATAAAAATGTATATGGCATAAGCTTTTCTGTACAAGAGTTTGCTCCATCAGATGCATAGAACTTGATACATATCTAGAATGGTGCAATTTAAACATTTCCAGAATCTGCAACTGGATAGCTCAGATCCCCCTATTGAAATAAATCTGGCAAACAGGCATGTTTTATTTGTATGTTTGTTCCTAATTTGCAACATTTCCCGGTGTTTTATTTCATTTTTTTTCCTTTCAGGTTTATATTCTATCATTATGGCTTCAGTTCTATTTTATTGTTTGTTCAAAATGTTGACGTTTTAAATTTTCTGTTCTGCTTTCGTTGACTGAAGAAGGGCTAGGACCCACATAACATTGAGGTAGGAAGCAGAGGGGAACACATGGAAAAAGAAGGGGGCATGCGAAGTACAGTGGCATACACAGAGTGAAGACGTCCCACCCCAAATTAATGGAAGTTACAGCTAGATACCCTCCAAGCCATATAACCATCAGCTCCTGATGCAACCCGTTTTCTCCCACCCCAGCAGGGGGACAACAGAGGGAGGGAAACAATGTTCTGGAACAGCAATCATGCTGGGAATAACTATTATCCCACCCCTACAGGCAACCCAACTAGTATTATTTCTCCTTTCCTGCTGCTACTGGTGGCCAAAAAAACCCTGTAATCTTACCTGTGATCGCTAGGAGTTGGAAGAGGCTGGACTAGTTCACTCCGGGCCCGATTCAAAGTGCTGGTGTTAACTTTCAAAGTCCTAAATGGATTGGGGCCAGGTTATCTGAAGGAACGCCTCCTCCCATATGTGCCTGCCTGGACACTAAGATCATCCTTAGGGGTCCTTCTCCATGAGCCCCTGCCAAAGGAAGTGAGACAGGTGGCTACCAGGAGGAGGGCCTTCTCTGTTGTGGCACCCCGGCTGTGGAATGAGCTCCCTCATTCGCCTGGCACCTACATTATACTCTTTTAGACGCCACGTGAAGACCTTTTTATTTTCTCAGTATTTTAACAGTTTATCAGCTTAATTTTTAACTTTGTTGTTTTAAATCTCTATTCCAAAACTGCATAGATCTCTGCATTGCTGCTTGGTTTTACCCTGGTTGGGCTTTTATACTGTATTTTATATTATGTCTTTACACTGTTGTTTGTTTTATATTTTAATTGGTTTTCATGGTTTTAATTTTTGTAATCCACCCAGAGAGTTCTGGCTATTGGGCGGTATAGAAATGCAATAAATAAATAAATAAATAAAACAATACTGCATTGTGGAAACGCAATACAGTGTTGCTAACACAGCACACAGGAATGTGCTGGCAAAAGGCATGGCTGAGTTAAAGGTGGGGAGGGACACATCAGCACTTCCACCTTCCTTTGATTCTCGGAGGCAGAGAAGAAACAGTGCAGGAAGGCACTGGAACTCTAGGGATGATTCTCTCATCCCCCCCCCAATCCTCTCTGGACAGGTTCACACATGCAAAAGTTTCACTCGCTTTCCTTGCTTTTGTTACTGTTCACTCTCATACCTTGGAGGTGACACAAAAGTTCTTGTTTGTGGTGTGAGATGTGATGGCCCAAGTCACACAGGGTGCCTCTACACGAGAGGTTTAAAGTTCTTTCAAGTCTCATTAAAAATTTTACCTCTTCAAGGGCGGAGCGCAAATCGGGAGTTGAGGCGCTTTATCTATCCGATTATGCGCATTATTGAATGCACGTTAAATAGCGAGTTTTCCTTCTCTGCGGCCGTTAAAGTGCATTTTGACCATGTAAACAAGCGATTCTCCGCATTTTATCCAATTTAAAGCACCGGTTATACTGCCGTTTATATGCTTCACGGTATGTTGTATATTAAATTAGGCGTAAATGCGATTGTGAGAAAATGCGCATAATCGGAGAACCAGGCGTCAAACCGAATTCACAGACAAGTCACAATTTATTGAACTGGCAAATGTGAACCAGCTCCCTGACAGGACTAGAAGGAGATGCTCAGAGTGGGATTTCCATCCGCAGTTCAACTAACTACTGTGATTAAATCTCCTGTTTGTGACATGTCACTGTAAGAGAATCTGCGTCTTGGGTTTCTATGAGCCCTGAAAAGAGCTACCAGACATCTCTTTGCACAGGCCCATCTGCCTCACCGCCCCGCAGTGAGCCTCACGGCACCTGCCTCTTCAGGGCTCCCTTGCCTGCCTTCACAGCCACTGTGCTGGGGAAGGACGGCTTCCGGCTTTGAATCCTCTTCTCCCCCGCCCCATTTCTCTCATGATTTAATTGCACTAAACAGGAGGGATGGCTTGAATCCTGCTTCACATATTGAATACCAGCAGGGGCCTTCGCACGCCAGTCAGCTACACCCCTCCCCCCCCCCCCCCCCGCTTGTGAGCAGAGCAGGGAAGAAGCAATAATGACACCTCCTGGCAGCCAAGAGAGCCCAGCAATCCACCCACAGCCTGGGCTTGTCCCTGGGCCTGCATGGTGCCTGGAGCAGATTGCCCCGCACCACCGCGGCTCTCCTCTTTAAAGGTCAAAAAGCATTTCAGAAGGCTTCCTTCGGCTGCGCATGCCGGGAAATGAGACAACGCAGGCAGGGCCAAGGACACCTTCACTGGGGGGCCTTTTTGCATGCGTGCTTTCACAGAAAACAAAAAAGAAACTGGACTTCGTGGTCAGTTCCGTAGCCAGCATTATCCTGTTTGGATACCCCCCTTCTTCCCCCCCCCCCCAGTCTACCATAATAAGAGGTCATATCCCACTCTTCCCAGGTTTAAAGATCTCCTGACCTAAGACTTTACTTACTGGGAGAAGTACTGACCCTATCTAGAAAGGGAGAGTATGAGCGTCATCAGCCGAGCGTTTTATTGCGCATTTGTTACTCCCCCCATACGGATGTTCGCAGGTCCTTTTGATGACGACATCCACCTCCCATGCATCTCCTGCTCCTTCTTGACTTCTTCCATAACAAAAAAGAGTCGCCTTTAAATCCGGTATTATTATTTTTTAAATGGAATGTGCTGCCATTTCCTGCTGTGTGCAGGAAAAGCGGCGCAATAAAAACAGCCACTGAATGGGCCATGTGGTCATTGTTTACTTCCCCTGTGTGAAGAGAAAGTATCATAGGACAGAAGAGGGCAAGAAAGTGACAGTAAGGAAACACGATTCCCCCCCCCCCCCGTCTGATGACGCTCTATAATTCTACAGTAGAATTTAGTGAGAAAAGGCATGGACAGAACTCCAGGGTTTCAAAACAGAATAATCAGGTCAGGAATTGCACCCTAGATCAGAGGAATCCCAAATAACATCCGAATGGATGTTATTTGGGATTCCTCTTATCTAAGGTGCAATTCACCACCCTTCCTTAGTGTAACATAACGTAGAATGTGCATAGCAAGTCAAGAGAAGAAAGCAGGAGACCTGGAAAAAAAAACAAGATGTGACCCACAATCTCTTTTTGCAGTGATAAAAGCCAAATTTGTGGGAGTCAATGAGAGTGAAAATGATGAATACTTCGGGGGGACGCAGAAGTGGTATGAGATCGTAACTACCAAGGTAAGCACATCCTCTTACTGGAACATACTGATAGATACTAATTTTAACTTGTTTTTATGTTTTACGGTTTAAAATTTTGTATATCGGCGTTTTTAATGTTCAACGTTTTTAATTTTTGTAAACTGCCCAGAGAGCTTCAGCTATGGGGTGGTATATAAATGGAATAAAATAAAATAAAATAAATAAATAATAGATCGCAAATGTCATTCTCTAAAACTGCCATTGGTAGGAGTACTGGTGGGAAGGATGATCCTGCTCTTACGGTCTGGGATTTTCCACAGATCCCCCACAGTTAAATGCAGTAGCCAAGTGTTCCTCATCATCTGTCGCTCCTTCACTTTCCCCCAAAAATCTACCCTTTGCTAAGAGTGAAGTAGACAGAAACTCCGCCAGAAAGCTAGCACTTCTGCAATAATGTTTGCAAGTTTTGTCTCAGATTTTATTTATTTATTTATTTGTTTATTTATTCAAAAGCTTTATAAATCACCTTTTAGGGGAAATCTTCTCAAGGCACCATACAAAATTAAAAACTTATCCAGGCTCTGTATTGCTTTTCTGCATACATACTCTCTGAACAACTTAATGCATCGGTCTCCAAACTTTGAGGGCCTTTGGGCACCTTTAGAAACTCGAGAAACTACTATGGGCGGCGTGACAAAGTGGCTCCCATGGAGCATGGAGCTAGTCACGTAACGGCTCGTGTGCACGATCCTGGCTAATCGCAAAAGACAAGTAATTCACTCAAGAAACTGAGTTCAAGCAGAGGTTAGGTCTGAACTCCAAAGCCAAGCCACATATTTGACCCCACAGAAGCACAGCAAATTACCCATTGCACAGAAAACAAACTGGTGAGGCTGAGAAACTATCCATCTCTTGGCAGTGACCCTTCCTTCTCTTTCTCTCTCACACACACCAGTCCCTGCCCTCATCTATCCCACCCATCCTTCCTTGCTAAGGTTGCAATCCTACATGAAGCACAGTAGTTTTTCTGGATCGATCTGCACAGGATTGCTCTGCCCATCCCATCCACACCTGCTCTCTCCAACCCGCCAAAGAAGATAGCTTTCCCAGCCCCAAAACAAAGGAAGTTTCCTCTACCTCTCCCTGGGGCTCAGTCCCTCCATTTCCCACCCAGCACAACTGCCTCCTCCTCTGCCATCAGAGCCCCCGACTGGGAAGGGGCTGGGAGATTGTGTGCAAAAAAAAGAGTGAGATAAGGAACCGGGAGGGAGAAAAAAAAAGAGCAAAGTTAGGGTTATGGGTTATGTGCCTGCGCAGAACGGCCATTCAAACATTCTAGAGCTGAGCAGAGCTTTGGGCAGGGGCCTCGTGTGACTCCCGCCTCCTACTCTGTTCCCAATCCACTGCAGCGAAGCGGTGAAGCACAGAGACGGGTAGGGCGTGTGAGTTCACAGGTGACCACTCAAAGAACTACCGTTACAGGAAAGCAACCTGCCCTTCTTCTTCATGGTCTCTGTGACTCACACATACGGGTGACTGATGAGCAGAACTTGTCAGAAGGAGGGAGATGTTATGCCAAAATTGTCGAGAGAACTGTTCAGCTGAGTGCTGCATCCAAGCCATAGTTTTTGATGGTTGAGCCCAGGTTCCCAAAGCCACACAGAATGGAAGCAGGACGCCCCAGAGAAATGCAGCGGATGACACCATATCCCTAATCAAGTGATTGGAGGCATGTTGAGGAGTCAGGAGATGAGCAAGCTGGTATGCTAGGCATATTGTCGACACTTGACTTCCAGTGGGGAGGCAGGCGGAAGGAGGAACATTGGTAGGACAATGTCTTAAGACAGATGGAACTGTGAAACCATCTTTTGGAGAAAGGAGAAGTCTGAACGCAGAACCACTTTGTCCTTGTAGAAGATCAGATAAGGCTGTTCATGCCAGAGGGCACAGAGTTCACCTGTTCTATGCACCAAGGTGATAGCAGTAAGAAAAGCCATCTTCATAGTAAGTAGACTGTTAGGTGTAGCCATAGGCCCAAAAGGCTTGGCCGTTAATTGCAGAACTATCAACAGGATTGATTGATTTATTTATTTATTAGCATTTTTATCCCACCCTTTAGCCAAAAAATGCTCTCAAGGCAGTTAACAAAAATAATTCTTAAGACAGTCCCTTCCCACAGGCTTACAATCTAAAAAACATGACACAAAAAGGAAAGGGGATTGGGAGGGAGGAGGAAAAAAGCAACAGGGAACAGGGGCCACGGCTGGTGGGTAGAGGTTGGCCAACCCATTGAGGAAATGCTTAACATCAGGGCGTGAGTAGAGGGAGAAACCCTCAAGCTTGGCATGATTCATGGAAATCGCTCCTTGCAGAGTGAGGGGAATACCAACCCTTTGGTTTTAAGAGAGAGAAGGAATTCCAAGTACCACAAAAAGGACAGACAGGAAAGTCTCAGGCCAGTGCCCTGTACCATCAATAGATGTCAGGAACACCTTCCACTTAGCGTTATTCACCAGGAAGGTTTGAGTGAGGCCTCCATGACCTTCAGCCCTGTATGCACAGTGCCATGAGGACACAAAAGAAGCTTCCTAAAGAGGCAGATGATGCTGGGGAGAAACCTCTTGGGACCGAAGAGATCAATAGCAGTGTCTGCATAGAGAGGGTGAGAAACGACAAGAGATAGGCCAATAGCCAGGCTGTCATTCCCCTGTTCTCATCCTCTGATACCAATGCCATGCATTGAACCTCATCAGATGAGTGATCGTCAGGAGATGGCTGCAATTCCTCCCAAAAAGGAGTGGGTGATGGCAAGACCAGGGCTGGGACCAAAACCCCAAAAGAAAGCAAAGACCCATAGGACTGAATGCAAGGATCAACGTTTGGTCTCGCCCTCATCGCTCCCTAGTTTCAGACTTGACTGCACCAGCAACTCAACAGCAACCATTTTAGAGAGAAAGCTGTGAAATATGGAGAACTGAAGGAGACTTGCTCCGGTGCAAATTTAAAAAAGTTATTTAATCCGTTATAAAAACACTTTTCCAATTCTCAGATCACCCAACGTTTCAGATTACAAATCAATCCTTCTTCAGGAGCTGTATTGGAGGCGTTATCCACAAATATTTGATGTTTAGCTCTTCTCTGTTAGTAACTTATCTTGGCGTCCTTTCCAAACGTAATTCTCTCTCAACGCCTTGGCAACTCAGCATTGAGAGAGAATTATGTTTGGAAAGGACGCCAAGATAAGTTACTAACAGAGAAGAGCTAAACATCAAATATTTGTGGATAACGCTTCCAATACAGCTCCTGAAGAAGGATTGATTTGTAATCCGAAACATTGGGTGATCTAAGAATTGGAAAGTGTTTTTATAACGGATTAAAGAAGTTTTTTAAATTTGCACCGGAGCAAGTCTCCTTCAGTTTTTCATGTGATTGGTGCTTTCTCCTTCCTTGTTTTATCTGTGAAACATGGAGAGCATTCCAAATGCCGCCAATTGCTGCAGTGGACCAAAAAAAAAAAAAACTGAGCGGAAGGCAAGAACCATGCCATGGGAAAGGGGAGCGAGCAGGGTTCTGTTCAACTTCAGAATGTTCTGAACGACTGCTCTGCACAGGCGTATAACTCATATGTGTGAGTCATAGAGATCACAAAGAAGAGCACAGGGTATACAAGATGTCCCTCAGATCTGAAACATCAGAACTCAGCATTCTTCCATCATTATTCTAAAATTTCTAAAGCACGAAGTAAAGAATTTCCCCCCCCCCCATCTTGATTATATTCATAGAATCATAGAATCTGGATTTGGAGTTATTTGAACATGTTTCTGCCATGGCACTGTTAAGTTAGCAAATGACTATTCTGCTGTTGTTAATTTCTGGACTTTGTTAAGACTGCTGCACATGTGCTGTTTGCTACAATACACAGTTTGCATCTCCTCCACTCCCTTATAGAAGGAACACCGGCACATAGAATCATAGAATCATAGAGTTGGAAGGGGCCTATAAGGCCATCGAGTCCAACCCCCTGCTGAATGCAGGAATCCACCTTAAAGTATACATGACAATTAGCTGTCCAGCTGCATCTTGAAGGCCTCTAGTGTGGGAGAGCCCACCACCTCCCTAGGTAATTGGTTCCATTGTCATACTGCTCTAACAGTCAGGAAGTTTTTCCTGATGTCCAGCCAGAATCTGGCTTCCTGTAACTTGAGCCCTTTATTCCGTGTCCTGCACTCTGGGATGATGGAGAAGAGATCCTGGCCCTCCTCTGTGTGACAACCTTGCAAGTATTTTAAGAGTGCTATCATGTCTCCCCTCAGGCTTGATTCAGATCAAGCGTGCTGTTATTATTCCCATTTTAAATAAATGAAGCAAACAAAGGGTGAGAGATAACAACTTGTTCAATGAGTTTACATTAGAACTGGGGTTTGAAGTCGGCTCTCCCAGATCCAGAGACAGTTGATTCCAATCATGCCTTCTGCTAGGACTAGCCAAAACTTGTTGTTACAGTAGGACCCTAGGCCCGGTCCTTTTCCTATACTGGCCTGTTCTGGTCAATGAACAACTTTCTCTCTCTTCACTTCAGGTGTACAAGGCCCCTGAGGGGATGCAAGATATTCGCTTCCTCTACTCCACACCCCTCTGCGAATATCACCACTTCGGCCCTCTCAACGGAACGGAAGAGTATCTCATTACAGGTATTACTGCCAGGGAAGATTTGGGGCAATTAAAATACATGCGTACTTTTGTGCCCTATTGCTGAGAAAAAGAACCCTAAACTGATAGACAGAATGCATTTGCCACAGAGATGAGGCATATCACTGAGGCTTTAATTTTTGAGTAACGATACTCAGTTGTGAGATGTGGTACTTTGTATATGCTGAGAGAGGCTCCTGCCAAATCGCACAGCCAAAGAAAACCATTCCCAGGGCACATGACTATTTTCTCCAGGGCCAGGATTGGCTCAACAAATTTGGAGTAGAGAGGCTGCTTTAGGAAGCAAGTTTGGGGTTCCATTAAGAAGGAGCAGTTGCAAGTTATGCAAATGTATTATCGTTTCACAGTGGGGCAAGAGAAGGTACCTCTTGGCTTTCTTGCCTCAAGTGCCAAAATGTCTAAGATGGACAGGTGAATGAAAGGGGGGGAAATCCTCACGGAAGTACCAACCAGAGTTCAGTGCTGATGTTGGTGGTCTTTCTCTCCCCTTGCTGTGAGGTCCACTCTACTCTTGCTGGTCTGTCCGGACTAGCAACCATCAGCCCAACACAATGCCAATGTCTTATCTGGGTGTTTAAGCATGTCCCTCACAAAAGCTATCCCCCCTCTGGAAACACATTGTGTGAACATTGTGTTCACTGTTGGACACCACAGTACAAGAAGGGTCTGGGCAAGCTGGAAGACTTTCCGAAAGAAAGCTCTGAAGATCATGAGGTCTAAGTGATAAATCTGTTTGGAAATGCTGAAGGAACAGGACATGTTTATTTATTTATTTATTTATTTACTTATTGCATTTTTATACCGCCCCATAGCAGAAGCTCTCTGGGCGGTTCACAAAAATTAAAACCATGAAATCATTTTAAAAATATAAAACAAGCCACAATCTAAAAACACAAAATAACATACAATATAAAAACACAACCAGAATAAAATCAAGCAGCAGGAATTAATACAGATTAAAATACAAATTTAAAACAGCAAGGATTAAAATTGAGTTAATTTAACTGTTAAAATACTGGGAGAATAAAAAGGTCTTCACCCGGCGACGAAAAGAGTACAAAGTAGGCGCCAGGCATACAGAAAAGACTGGGGTGGGTGGAGAAGATAAAGTGATTTTTAAAAAACATTTTGTAAAAACGTATCAGAAAGGAGAAGAGTTCTGTGGATAATCTCATGGTGCAGGTACACACCGAACTGCCAGTTCCTGGATCTAGCTGTGGCAGCTGGTCACACTTGCCAACCTTTTTGGAAGGCTGGAGCTCAGTGGCAGAACAACACACTTCACATGTTTTCCTAGTTACAATCCCCAACATTTCCAGGTAGGGTTGGGAAAGACCCATTGTCTAAAACCCAGGAGAGCTTCTGCCAGCCAGTGTAGACAATGTTACCCTAAATAGGCTAATGATCCAACTGACTTGGTATATACCAGCTTCCTAAAAGCAGTTCACCAAACTCTTTTCAGCCCAATTCTGCCCAGCCTTCATTAAGAGAGAACTCAGTGTGCCTCCGTGGACAGAGAAACATCGCACCAAATCCGGATCCTTGAAATATTCTGACCTTCTCTCTGCCTTGCCCTTCATAAAGACAAGATATTTTGCTACCGTTCTATATATTCCAGGAGACACTGTCTTACACTGTTTATTTAGAACATTTTAAATCCATATTTGTCACAAATGCTCAGGCCTGATCTAGACCAATATCGGAAATCATAGTAAACATGTACCTCTTCAGATTACACATGTCAAGGGGAGGGGGGGGGGTCAATTGCTACACACAGAAAATTGGCATGCCATGGAGGAGGCTAGGCTAGAACTCTTCTCTCTGACATCTACTTTTATGTGTATGGTGAGGGTTTTTTTTACATGGAGGAGCATTCAAGAATGTGAGCCCCCACTCGGAGGGTGAAGTGGCACAACCCAAGAACAAGTTTACCACATAGCGAGAGGCTTGTCTAGGCTGGCCTCAAAGCTGCTTATAAACACGATTCTGCTCTAAATGAGAAAAAAAAACATCAGCAGACTTTACGGAAAGGGTAATTTAACAACAGAATATATTGCCCAAGCTAGGGAACTAGTGAAACCCTCTTTTTCACCAGTGATACTATAAGCCATGAGTCCACAGAAACATAGGAAGATATACACATAACATGAAATGGAACTTAAAAGAGACTCTCAGCTTTCATAGGAGGAGGAATGTTTCTAGCCCTTATGATTTTAAAGATGTGTTTAAACGCAAAACCTGCTGAATAAGTTGTCCGATAGGGAGAATTTGGTAACCCATGCAGCATCTTACCCTTAGCCATGACTAGCAAAACCAAAAACGATGCAAAATATTTAAATATTAATGAATTTATGCAAAAACATCATGTAAAATGGCTCCATTTCCACTACTTATCCATGTTGCCGAATTCCATCTTGTTGACACAGAATGCGTAAAAGGCAGAGTATGCACTGCCCTGCATACGATTGTGAAGATGTGCAGTATTACAGATCCACTTTCAAGCCTCTCACCAGGCTGAAACCTAGTAATGTAAACATGTTCTGGGGCTGACACACTAGACTTACCATTGACGGCTCCGATTTTGGTGGGGCTGAAATTCCATTCTGGGGTTTAGTTAAACAAAGCCAGAACTCTAAAGGAGCTATCCAAGGTGCTGTACCCTATCCTCAAAAAGGGTTCACCACCTTGGATAGCTCCTTTAGAGTTCTGGCTGGTTCTGATTAAACCCCAGAATGGAAACACAGCCCAACCAAAACTGGATCCACCAGTCTCCACTGTGGTCAAGACCAGCAAACAAGCCTTTATATTTTTATCCTCTACATTCCTGCTTGCTTCCGACTTTTGCTCTCTTTTTTTTTATCTCCAACAGGCGTGTTGGATTTTGATCATGTCAGCATCTCAATGTGCAGCTTCATCCAGCCATGGGCTGAGCTAACTGCTGCACAGAAGCAAGGCCTGAGTTCAGATTACAGTGCGGGCTGCGGCTGCAATGTAAGTGTCTGTCTACTAGACGGTGCTATGTCCCAGGAACCCAGAAGCAGTAGCAGTTTTATGCTTGCAGGGAGATCGACAAGGGGGCAAGTCCCAACACCAAGAAGCATCATCTATCCACAGTAGAGTTCTGTGTAGCTTGAAAGTTGATATTGTGCTACATTGGCTGGAAATGGCCTGATATAAGATGTAGCTCTTTTTCTGTGGCTTTTGCCCTGGTAGCCAACAATTCATCTGGTAGCCATAGGCAACTAGAAATTCCATACAGGCAAGCTGCAGGAGCAATACTAGAGTGCCCAGATACAAAAAAGGGCAGGGCTCCTGCAGCTTTAACTGTTGTGATGAAGAGGGAATTCCACCAGGCGCTGCATGCACACAAATGACACCTGCTGAAATTCTCTTTTCTATAAAACTGTTAAAGATACAGGAGCCTGGTCCTCCTTTCCATATGGTCACCCTACCACTGTTTGCATCTCCCCAGATGAGGGCAAGGCAGAGCTGATACATCAATAAATGTGGAAAGGGAATATTGTATGATGCATGAGAGGGACCTATTTCCTCTCCCACTCTCTCCTCATAGCCCTCCATCATTCTTTTTTCAAAAGGCCAAACACTGTGATTACGACGACTGTACTGCCCTCTCTGACAATGACTGCCCATGGACAGATCTGGAAAGCTCCCAGATCCAAGACATGGCATGCCTGCCTACAGAGGGAAGTCCCAGTGCCTGCTCTTGGCAAACACTGAACTCTTAAGGGACCATGTTCCTTTGCACGGTTTACCTAAGCAAGTGACATCCTTCATGGGCTCTGGCGGGATTACTGATTTTCCTGTGAATAAGCCCCAACCCTCACTTCTATCTGATTTCTCTCTTTGGTAGTAATAAACATCAATTCTGAACCACTCATCTGCTCTTCCTTATGTGTGTGTGTGGGGAGAATACCGTTATCTGCACTGGCCTCAAAAGTAGAATGCAACTATTCCTCTCCAGAATCAGGAAAATCTGAGCTTTTGTTAAGAGAAAGTTCTAGATCTTTTCCAGGAGAGAAAAAAATCCAGAATACTTGTGAAGAATTTTCACCTAAAGGCTTAGAGCAGGACAGGCTTACAGCAGGTGGGAGAGCCTTCTTCTTTCAGAATGGGCCTCCAGGACCTTTTGACTGTGACCCCAGTCCTGGTCTTTCTCTATGGGTACTGACTGTACCATCACCTACATTCTGTGCTGGGAATAACCGAATCATGGTTCAAAAAAATGGCCTAATCAGAACCAGCCCCAGAAATGGGGGCTGTGTTTAATGATAACATTTAGTCATGGAACACGTGAAGCAATGATTAACAGCTGCAAGTCTAGAAGTATATGCAAAGTAACTTTCTCCTCACTTCTGAGTAAGCTACAGATGTCGCAACATCTCCTTCTTACAAGTTGTAAGTTAGAACTAGCCATGGTTAGAGAAACCACCAATACAGGAATAACCATGATTAGCTCTGGAAATGAAAGAGAGAGGAAGAGGGAGTAGTGCATGAGCCCTCAGTGTGATCCCACACTCCTAACCATGGTTTGCACATTGGACAGTCTTATATTTGCACTGTGCCTCAACGTTTGCAACAGAGACACCTACAATTCAAGGGAAATTTTGCGAGGCTAGTTTGTCCAGGCCTGTTTAGTTTCCCTAAAACTGGATGTTCCAGTCCAGGCAAGGGAGGTCAGAAGGTTTGCACACCCAGCTTCAGCTCTTGAGCAAAAACATGAACAGAAACCACACCGATGGAGTGACATTTAGGGGGTTTTGCCTCTGCGGAGTTGTATTTCCTTACTAGTTGTGAGAAAAGACCCAGGATCCCATTTTCTGAGTCATAGGCTAATGCACAATTAGAAGAGCGTGAACTCAGGACTAGCAAAGGGGGGGGGGGCGGCGAGCAGGGAAAACAATAGCAGCAGCTTGAAGTTTGGTGGGCCAGCACAAGAATATATCACAGTGATGGCTTATCCAGCTTTCAAGTGCAACTCTGTGTAACTAAAACTAAGAAGTAGTAGTAAAAGCAGTAGCAGAAGAACTAAGAGCATTTAAAATCTATTTTAAAAAACTACTTGTAGTAATTTACTATACTCTTTATTATTTTAGTACTATTCATATTTCTGCTGTTTATTGTTGATATTTTATCCCTACAACCGATACCACCCTGTTATTATTGTTTCTACTATTGCTGCCCCTATTATGACTATTGTATTGCTCTTGCTGCATCTCCTGCTACCGGTATCAACTGGTGGCCACTGTGGCAGATGTGGTGGAAGATGGGTCACCAAGGGCAAGGGGTCACCAGCAGGACAGCAGTCTTTTCAATCCCCGACAACCTACACCTCAGAAAAGGGAATCCGAGAAACATGAACTTCATAATCATGAGTGCAAAGGGGGGAGGATTCACCATAGGGCTCATTTGGACCCACATTCTCCAGTCCCAGCGACATTTCCCATTGCACAGAGATTCAAGCGACTTTAAGATCATGTGCAAAACAGGGAGGGGGATTCACATAGCAACACATCGTCGTCATCATCATCATTGAAAGCCACTGCAAAAGGAATACACAGGGAGCATGCCTGCAATGCTGAGTGTGCTGAGGGTAGGATGATGATGGTGATGGTGATGATGATGATGATAAAAAAAAAAAGATGATAACCTCACAACCACACAGAAAAGCAGCCTTTGGAACACACAGCAACAAGTTCTGAAGGTATCCAAAATTCCACTCCATTGTATATCAGCCTCCACCAAAACAGTCTTATTAAAATAATAATAATAATAACAACAGGGAAAAGCACACAGTACAAAAAACCAGCTTTTGCATGTTTCCTAAGAAGTCTTTATCACTTCTTAGGATCGCTGGATCGCTTCTCCTGCATCGCACAGGAGAAATCATGGGCAGCAAGTTCTGAGCGCATCTACATCCTTTTGCGTGCCAGGATGACAGTGATGAGGATAATGATTTCCTTGGGAAGCCAGCAGAAACCCATTGCAAAACACAGACACACCCATTCACATAGACAGAGTCACTCACGGACACACACATTCACAGACGCGATAACAGACACATTCTCACATACACACACACTCCTATTCACACACTCATAGACACTCCCCTCATTTGCACAGATGGATTCACTCAGAAACACACACCCATTCGCACCAGACACGCACACCCATTCACACAGATATTCAGGCATTTCCTCTCTTACACACACACACACACAGGGCCAATCTAATAGTTTTGTCTAATAATTTTGTCTATGAGTTCTATTTGTTTACTATTGGTCTAATAGTTTTATTGACCTTCACACAATACCAAATGAACTTACAGAATTTGCTATCACAAGATGGCCACTAGTAGGGTGACCAGATAAAATCCAGGTCAAGGCTCATGTAACTTTAACAGTTGTAGAGCAAAGGGAATTTCAGCCAGTGTCATTTGTATGCAATTAGTTCCTGGTGAAATTCTCTCTTCATCACAACAGTTAAAGTTGCAGGGGCCCTGCCTTCTTTTGTATATGGTCACTCTAGTATAGTGCCTGCAACTTTAACTGTTGCGATGAAGAGGGAATTAAAATTTTTAATGCGCCTTGAAAGAGCTTTAAATGCCTCTTGTAGAGGCAGCCTATATCTGGTCACCCTAACTGAATGGAGAGAAGTTCCCAAACAAGGCTATCACAATGGCAATCGAAAGAGAACTGAAGGAATAAGGGGGAGCCCACTAGGGACACGCACACTGGGATGGTTGGGGAGGGTTCCTCAGCTAAAGAAGGCGCAGAGCCCTTATATGTGAGGCACAGAGACCACAAAGAACTCTTTCCTACACTTCCTGTCCATAGAAGAGCTGATCTGTAGCAGTTTCAAGAAAATGAAATAAAACAGACTGGCATGTAGTCACCTTTTTCAAAGGCGTTGATTTTTTTAGTCTATTTCTGAAGGGGGCTAGAGGTCTGGAGTTCATGGGTACGGTTGAAGGTCCCCAAGTACATGCTTGTGCCTGCAGGTACCGTTCTGGAGAAGCCAAGCTTAATGTTTGTTTATTTTTGCTCACGTTCTATGCCCTGTTGCACCCTGTACTGATAAGGATAACCCTCTCGATGCTTCTGCAGCATATCCACAGAGCAATGGCCCTTGATGGGACCAGTGAAAACAGAGTCCACAGAATAAAGTGGCCAACTCGATTTGGTTACGTTTTAAACAAGGAGGCAAGAAGATTGATGCCAAAGGGAAAAAGCTACAGCAAATGACTTTAGTGAATAATTTACGTGCCTCAGACAAAAGATTCTAGGCGTACAACATTCCTCTACGAAAGCAAAACGAAGAAATAAATAAGTGGGTAATTCTTGCCCCTATTTCTGGCCTTCCAGTCACAATACATACCAAATCTGAATTTGGAGAAGATCAGACAAGAGTTCATGATGAGTCCCTTAGCAATGGTTCATATCTCTTTTAAGGCGACTCATCTGAAGACGAAGGGCTAATCTATACGTTCAGAAAAATTCATACGGTACAGCCCTCATGGGATGGAACAATTTCAGAACGCAGGTGCATAATTTCAGTATCGAATATACCTCATCAAAGACTCCCTGCCTGCAGAATATTAGTATGTTTGGGGAAAAGGTACTAATCTAGTCTTCTCCCTGATGTGATAACTTTCTATGTTCACAGAGTGTTCTATGTGAGATTCCACATTCATTCTGAATTTATAGTCCATAAGACTATAATGTGTAATGACCTAAAAAAAACACCAAGAATTTACTAGATGTCTCTACTATCTGAAACTCCAGAACTCTGCATACTTCCTTATTTTTCCTTAATTGTTTTAATCTATCTACTTCATTTAATTCCTATAGCACCCTACTCTCTAAGATTCAGAGTTCTTCCAGGTCCAGAGACAGCCAGTACCAATTAATGGTTTCTGCTAGGAGTGGCCAGAACCTCCTATCATAACAAGAGCCCCTGATCCACTCCTATCCCTATATTGGCCCTTCCTGGTCACTGAAGAACTTTCTCTTCGACTGCAGGTGTTCAAGGCCCCTGAGGGAATGAAAGGTATTCGCTTCCTCCACACTGCTGCCATGGAAAACCACTGCAGATATGAATACAAGGGTCTTTTCAAAGGAAAGTTATGTCATTATAGGTTTGGAGTGCCACCTACAGCCAAAAAGACTTGGGGCAATTAAAACTCCCATATACTGAGCAGAAGGAGATTACTGAGCTGATAGACATTTAAGTGCAGAATGTGTTTGCCACAGAAGTGAAACATGTCACTGAGGCTTAGATCTTTGAGGACTAGGCATGATGGTGAGAGAAAGGCACTGTGTACATGTTCAGAGGTACCCTTCCACAAGTTGTACAGGCAAGGCAAAACGTTCCCACGGCGCATGCAGAATGGCTGTTTCCTCCCATGCCATGGCTAGCTCAATCAAGTTGGACTAAAACGGCTGCTTTAAGAGGCAGGTTTATGGTTCCATTAAGAGACAGCAAATTGTTAGTTATGAAATACATTATCTTTTTAGTGAGGCAAGAGGAACCCCTTAAGATGATGAGGTCTAAGTATAAATGTGTGTGGAGAGGCTTAAGGAGCTGGTCATGTTTAGCATAAAGAAAAGATGGCGATAGAGGATATATGTTGATTTTTTTACATTTTATTTTTTTACATTTTGTAAAACTGTATCAGAAACGAGAATTCTGTAGTTTACCTCATGGTTCAGCTGCACACTGAACTGAAGGCTCCTGATTCTAGCTCCTACAGCTCCTCCCACTTGCCAATCTTTTTGGAAGGGCTGGAACTCAGTCACAGAACACACACATTGCATATGCTCCTGGGTTCAATCCCTGGCATCAACAAGAACTGCTAGGAAAGACCTCTGTCTAAAACCTGGGAGAGCTGCTACTTACCAGTCCGTGTGTAGACAATGTTAAGCTAAACAGATTCCACTAAAAGGGATCTCAATGTGTCTCCATGGGCAGAGCACCAAATCCAGGGGTCTTTGTAATATTCTGGCCTTCTCTCTGCCCTCCTCTCTTGATGGGCATCTTATTAGCATTCTATGTGTAACAGAATATATTCTTCTACTCTTTAGAAAATTTTAAACTCAGTTTTGTCACAAAGGCTCAGGCTGGGTCCAGACAAACAGCTCTACAAACTGTGTCTGGACTGTCCTTGTTCAGACTAGACATGTAGAATTACACAATTGAATGCCATCCCATAAGGGTGGTGACCAATTGCAATGCACAGAAAAGTGGCAGGCCATGGAGAAGGCTGGACTAGGCTAGAACTCTTCTCCCTGACATCTACTTTTCTATGTGCTGTGAGTTTGGTTTTACTTGGAGGAGCATTCAACAATGTGAGCCCCCACCTTCAGGAACAGGTTTACCACATAGTGAGGGGCTTTGTCTAGGCAGGCCTCAAAGCTGCTTATAATAAACAATGCAAACAATATGTCTCTGCTCTGAATGAAAAGAAATCAGCAACTCTTATTGAAATGGCAATTTAACAACAGACTATGTTGTCCACACTAGGAAACTAGTGAAACTTTCTTCCTTATAGTTTTAAAGATGTGTCTGAAAGTCTGTATACAATGCCTGCTGAATAAGATATCCAGGAGTGGGGATTTAGCATCCCATATGGGCCCTGTTCAGAAGACACCTTAAACCATGGCTTTAACCACAGTAAATAAGGCCTTTTGCCTTATTCACCATGGTTAAAGTCATGGTTTAAGGCAGTGATGGCGAACCTATGACACGCGTGTCAGCACTGACACGCGTAGCCATTTCTGATGACACGCGGCCGCTGAGGCGGCCGCATGCCGAGAAGGATGTTTCATCCTCGAGTAGCCGAGGATGAAACATTTGCTGCTCCTGAGGATGAAACATTTGCGACTAGAGTCTTAGAGTTAGACTCTAGTCGCAAATGTTTCATCCTCCCCTATTAGACACTCTGTGCCGGAGGTCTGTAGGCCAAAACAATAGAAGTCCGGCACAGAGCGTCTAGTTCTGGGACTTCCGGTTAAGCCGGGATCTTTGCCTTCACTTCCGCCGGCAGAGCAGGGAGCAGCGGAACACAGCGGGGGACGCATCTCTGGGGGCCCTGCCATTACCAGTAACCAAATAACAGTTAACCACAGCAACCATTATCTACTGTTCTGGGGTGTCATGGATTTCTAATCCATCATTACTGAGATAAGTGAGGGGGAGGCTGGGAGAGGCGAGGGCCTGTGGCGTGCTATGGGTGCCGTTTCCCGCCATTAGAAATAGCGGCAGCCATTTTAATTCACATAAGGAACACCATCTTGCTCCATAGTGCAGACTCCATTTCACCACTATTACTGTTGTGCATCCTTGTTAACCCCTATTTCTGCTTATTACCCCTGTCCTTTCCTAAAAGACAGTTACATGCACCATTTTGTGGTTAGTTAGGCTAGTTAACCCCTAATTGCCTGCAGGCCTAACAAGCTATCTATAATTCTATCTTCTGTCACTGCCCCCCTGATGGAGAACCCAAAAAATAAAAAACTAAGGTTAAGTAGGAAGTGGTAGTAGCAGTGGCCGACCCTTTCAAGAGACATGGACCGAGATGTATGGCTTTATAGAAAAAAATGGCAGATCATTTTGCGTTCTATGTACTGAAACGGTAGTAAGCAGAACGTGGAATATAAATAGACATTTTGAAACTAATCATTCCCAGCTCTTGGAAAAAAGTGAGGATGAAAGGAAGGAATACATTTCCAGGCAGCTACACCTTTATAAGAGCCAATCTAATTCCATCCTTAAATTTATGAAAGGCTCTACAAATTTAACATCTGCAAGTTTGAGCATTGCTCACTCTATAGCTGAGCATGGAAAAGCATTCAGTGAGGGAGAATTTATTAAAGAAACTCTCCTAAGATGTGCACCAGTTCTATTTCATGATATGCAGAATAAAGATGCAATTATTAAGAGAATATCTGAGTTACCACTCAGTAGAAATATCATAAAAGACCGAATAATGAGACTGAACACAAACGTACAACATCAATTAAAGAGAGACATAAGGAAGTGTAAATATTTTTCGATCTCTCTTGATGAAACTACTGATGTCACATCACATGCTCAGTTGGCCATTATTGGTCGATATTCTGATGGTCTCACAATGAGAGAAGAGTTGATAAAGTTAGTATCAGTGCCAACAAGTACATCAGGAAGCGAAATATGTAAGGTTGTTATACAAACATTTCATGATCTAAGCATTGATATCTCTAAAGTTGTGTCAGTGACGACAGATGGGGCACCAAATATGGTGGGGGGAAAAGTCGGATTTGTCAAATTGTTTACAGAAGCTGTTGGACATCCAATTGTGCCTTTTCATTGTATTATCCATCAGGAGGCTTTATGTGCCAAGGCAGGATTCACCGACTTAAACGACTTAATGTCAGTTGTTACAAAAATAGTTAATTTAATAGCTGCTCGCCCCCTTCACAAGCGAGAATTTTCGGCACTTTTACTGGAGGTTGATTCCACCTACAGTGGACTGCTGATGTACAATAATGTAAGATGGCTGAGCCGAGGCAAAGTTCTTGAGCGCTTTGTGGAGGTATTTCTTGACGATAAGGATCTGGGAAACTTTCCTCAGCTTAATGATGATAAGTGGGTCAACACCCTGATGTTTTTTACAGATCTCTCTGTTCATATTAATGAACTGAACTTAAAGTTACAAGGTTTTGGCAAAAGTATTGACGTTATGTTTGGATACATAAAAGCTTTTGAAAGTAAAGTTAAAATTTTCAAGCAAGATGTAGAAACTAAAACTTATAAGTATTTTCCTCGAGTAACAAAGTATTTTGAGAAGACCAGTGCAGCTGTACAAAATGAAATGGAACTCTTGTATATGAAGTACCAGCATGTTTTAGACTCGTTACTTGACCAGTTTAGTGATAGATTTAGTCAATTTAGAAGTCTAGAACAGACCATGAAAATAATTAAGTATCCTGATGTAGTAGTCTACAGTAGTTTTGAATTAAATTGTTTCCAATGGATGCAAATTGATGATCTGGAGATGCAACTTGCAGAATTTCAAGACAGTATCTGGGCTCAGGTGTTTGTCGACTTGAGGTCAAAGCTTGAGAATCTGGAAAGGTGCCGCTTGGAGAATCAAGAGGAGTGCCACTACGAACAAGAAATTTGGAGTGCCTGGAACCGACTACCAGACACTTTTAGCACCCTGAAAAATATAGCAATGGCTTTACTCACAATTTTCCCCTCTACATACTTTTGTGAGGCCTTATTCTCAGCGTTAAATAATATCAAAACCAACAAAAGAAACAGATTGACAGATGAAGTTAGTAGTGCTTGCTTGGGCCTGAAGTGTACAAAATACCAACCTTCAATAGAAGATTTAGCCAATGAAATTCAGCAACAAAAAAGTCACTAATAGGCAGGTTCGTTAAAGAATTTCCCCTCCCCCTCACTTATCTTAGTTCACGGCACCCCACACAAGCTAAATAATATCAAGACCAACAAAAGAAACCGACTGACGGATAAACAAAGAAGTCACTAAGCAGGTAAGTTAAATAATTAGTTTTTGGTTTATTAAATACAATTATATATAACAATTATACATTTATGTTATTTAAACTATAAATATCGCGAAATAATGTTTTTTCCTCAAAGTGACACACCACCCGAGTTATGCTCAGTTTTTTGGCGAAGTTTGACACACCAAGCTCAAAAGGTTGCCCATCACTGGTTTAAGGTGTCTTCTGAACAGGGCCATGGTTTCTTATCACTAGACACAACTAGCAATTCCAGAATAAATTACGCAAAATAGTTACATATTTAATAATAATCTATGCAAAAAAATCACACAAGACCGCTCCATTTGCATTATTTATCCAGGTAATCAAATTGAGCTTTTTTCTGTTCACCACCCTGCTTATGGTTGTAAATATGTGCAGTATTACGGATACCATTTTAAGCTTCTCACCAGGCTGAACCCTGGTGAGAATGAAAACAAGGTCTGGGACTGAGATCCAGACTGAGCTTTGAGTTTAATTGGTCAAAACAAACCAGTATAAAAAAGGGCCTTTACATCTGTATCCTTCATATTCATGCTTGCTCCTTTCTTTTCGGATGTTTTTTAGGATGTTTTAGGATGTTTTAATGCAGTTTTAATAATGTGTGTCATGTTTTAATCAGTTTTATGTATTTTATCATATTGTTGTTCCCCGCCTCGATCCAAACGGAGAGGAGGGTAAGAAATAAATTATTATTATTATTATTATTATTATTATTATTATTATTATGCGCTCTTTTTCACCTCCAACAGGGAGGTTGGATGTTGATCATCGAGCGTCAGCAGACGAGTGTCTTACAGCACGCTCGTTACAGGGCACTCACAGATGTTCGCGGGTCCCTCTCATGGCGCCGTCTGCCTCCTGCACGCCTCCTGCTGGGTTCCTGCTCTTTCTGACATTTTTATCGTTGTAAAATAGTCCAAACAAAATGTTACTCTTCTGCGTTATAATGAAATTGGTTGCGATTTCCTGCCATGTGCAGAGAAGTTTCGCTATAAAACGCCCATTAGAGAGCGCTGTCCCAATACACTGAATGGGCCATGTGGTTGCAGCTTGTTTCCCCTTTCTCTCCTGTGTGATTAGTTTCGCTAGGATGACCAGATAAAATCCAGGTCAGGGCTCATGTAACTTTAACAGTTGTAGAGAAACGGGAATTTCAGCCAGGGTCATTTGTATGCAATTAGTTCCTGGTGAAATTCCCTCTTCATCGCAACAGTTAAAGGTGCAGGCACTATACTAGAGTGACCATATACAAAAGAAGGCAGGGCCCCTGCAACTTTAACTGTTGCGATGAAGAGGGAATTTCACCAGGAACTAATTGCATACAAATGACACTGGCTGAAATTCCCTTTTCTCTACAACTATTAAAGTTACATGAGCCCTGACCTGGATTTTATCTGGTCACCCTAGCTTGGACTAGAGAAGGATCCCCTTCCCCCAGGGCAGGAAGGAGGGTCTGGGGAGGGTTTTTTTTCTGGATTTTATCTGGTCACCCTACTTTTTGCCCCTTTGGTGGAAGAGCATCAGGAAGCAAGAGTGACGGTAAGCAAACACGATTTCTCCCCCCCCCCATCTGATGATCCCCATCATGTCAGTACCTCAATGTGCGACTTTATCCAGCCAGTATCTGATCTAACTGTTGCACAGAAAAAAGGCCTCCATTCAAAACTACACAAAGGACTGTATCTGCAGGGTGAGTATATGGTTAGCAAGAGATGCTGTGTCAGGGGGACCTGGCAGTAATAATAGTTAAGAGATCGTATGTTTGCAGGGAGATTGGCAAGAGGTCCGTGACATCGAGCAACATAATCTGGCCTCTGAAAAGTTCTGTGTATCTTGAAAACTGGTATCATCTATATTGGCTGAAAACGTTCCAAGAGATGTAGCTCCTTATCTATGACTTTGGCCTGACTGACACAGTAATTCAGCCTTGTATTTAACAACTCACCTACATAATAACCACAGGCAACCAGGAATTCCATAAGGCAAAAGTGAGTGGGCTGGTGGTCAAAGGAAAAATATCTCTTAACTTCTTAGGTACTGGCTGCAGAGATAGGAAAGCCCGTCCTTCGGTTCCATTCATTCTCCTGGACCTTGCTTGGAAAAAGCTGTAGGGCCCTGCACTTCCATGCCATGTTCGCTCTACTCCACAAACCAGTGCCTGCGGACAGATGGGGTCACACCCAGATATGGGATGACTTCCAGGCCAAATGCTTAGCTTGCCTGCACCAGGCTGAAAGCCTAGCCTCTGCACCTGGCAATCACTGAGCATCTAAGAAGATGGGCCTCTTCACTGGACTCGCCTGAAGCAGTGACATCTTCATTGACTCTGGTCCTCCCCACCCCATGAATAACCAGCCATAAACTCTTGTATCTGGGTTGTCTCCTTTCTAATAAACACCAATTCCAAACCTCCTGTTTGCTCTTCCCTGTGAAAGTGTTCTGTGCAACTTCTGAGCATTCAGTAGCCATGGCCTCTAAAGCAAAATGCAGCCATTCCTCTGCAGAATCTGGAAAACCAGAGCTTTTGTTAAGGCAAGTTTCCACGCCTTTTTCTGGAGAGAGAGAAAATCCAGAATGCCTGTGGAGAATTTTCTCCAAAAAGCTTAAAGGAGGACAGGTTTCCTGTAGCTGGAGGGAGTTTTCCTCATTCAGAATAGGCCTCCAGGGCCTTCTGATTGTGACCCCAATCCTGGTCCTTCTCTATGGGTACTGACTGTACCATCACCTACATTCTGTGCTGGGAATGACCGAATCACGGTTCAGAAGAAAGGCCTAATCAGAACCAGCCCCAGAAATGGGGGCTGTGTTTAATGATAACACTGAGCCATGGAACATATGGAACAATGATTAATAGCAGCATGTCTCGAAGTGTATGCAAAGTAACTTTCTCCTCACTGCTGAGTAACTACAGATGTCACAACACCTCCTTCTTACAAATTGTAACTTAGAAATAACCATGGTTAGAAAAACCATTGAAGCAGGCATAACCATGATGAGCTCTGGAAATGAAAGGTGAAAGGAGGAGGAAGAGGCAGTAGTGCCTGAGCCCTCAAGGTGATCCCACATTGCTAACTATTGTTAGCAGACAGGACAGTCTTACATCTGTACCATGCCTCAATGCTTGCAATAATCATCTACACATTCAAGGGAAACTTTTGTGCAGCCAATTTGCCCAGGCTTGCCTGTTCAATTTTCCTAGCGCTGGATGTTCCGCTGCAACCTTAGAAAGAAGGTGAGTGCAGAAGGTTTGCACACACAGCTTCATATCCAGAACAAAAACATTAACAGAAACTTCTGAAGAACGATATTTAGAGGGTTTGCCTCTGCACGTTTCATATGACCCAGGCTGTTCATTGGCTTTGCTGAGTTGTATTTCCTGTCTAGTTATGAAGAAAAGATCCATAATTTTATTTTCTGAGTCACAGACAAATGTGCAGATATAAGAGCCACTCTGTAATGGTTAGCTGGGCTCAGCACGAATCCAGGGCTGGCAAAGGGAAATGAGAAATGCAGTCGTAGCAATGTGTCTTGCAGGGACGCATGACCTTGCGCCATTACTTCAGGTCAGACCAAGGCCAGGGATGACTGTATAAGCACCATTTTAGTTTTATTTATTACGACACTTAATACCATGCCCTTTCAATCCCAACAGGACTCCCAAGGCTTCTTACAAAAAGATCCAAAACTGTATAAAACTCTCTTATTTTAGTACAACAATAACATTACACCTCACCTTGGCACTGGCGGAATGTGCTCCAGGCAGGCAGCCTCCACAACTTTGTGACCCGAGCCGAACAGAGAGCCCACCACCTGACAAGCGGCACAGGCAAATTGATCAAGCTGTTGACAGGTCCCAAAACATGACCGTGTTCACGCCTTTGAGGGTCACAAATCAGCAGGCATGTGCTGCAGTTAAACAGCCCATGCTAAACCCTCCACGGTGGAGCTCCTTTGGAATCACTCTGCAGCCCCCTTGGGTATTCTGCTAAGTGATAGCAAGAATACTCAAAACTATGACAGAGGGGAACACGTTAGTTAGAACGTTGCGGGACTCTTATGTGAAATGCAGGAGTTAAATACACATGGCAGCTTATCAGGGAGAAGGCTTAAGAACATACGAACATAAGAAGAGCCCTGCTGGATTAGACCAAGGGCCCACCTAGTTCAGCAGTCTGTTCACACGGTGGCCAACTAGCTGTTGTCCAGGGACCCACAAGCAGGACACAGTGCAACAACATCCTCCCACCCATGTTCCCCAGCAACTGGTGTATATAGGCTTATTGCCTCTGATACTGCAGGTAGCACATAGCCATCAGGACTAGTAGCCATCGATAGCCTTCTCCTCCAGGAATTTATCCACCCCTCTTTTAAAGCCATCCAAATTTTGGGCATCACTACATCCTGTGGTAGTGAATTCCATAGTTTCACGGTGCACTGTGTGTAGAAGTACTTCCTTTTATCTGTCCTGAATCTCCCCAGGTTCTAGAATGATGGCGGGAAAAAATTGTCTCCCTCAGAGAAACAGCAGAAGAAGGTTAAATGGAGGCAGAGAGATGGCATGGGGGATTGTAGTCCGACAGTGAATGAAGTTGCCAGACATATAACTGGTGAGATGAAGCAACCTAGTAGTTACAAGACATTGCAAGCTTTTGTATTTCACAGAACTCTTCATCAAGCCTAACAAATGAAATAATCAAAGTGCAATCAACTTCCCCAGAAGGCGGAATAATTTGTCTCACTCCCTTATTGACTGACCTTCTGTCTTCTGAAAACTCATTTTATCTGAGGAGAAGAAGTTCTGTGGAACTGGAAAGCTTGCACTGTCTTACAATCACAGGCCGGTGTAATGCGGCGAATACCGTCTTCCTGATCCAATGTCAGTTTTTGTGGCATGAATATGGTTACGAACACACTGATAGCTGGCAGATTAGAGGAGGGGAACTGAGCAGGAACACTAATGCACGGAGCTGTAAAATAACAAGATGGGATTCCGGAAAAGTGCAATCAACTTCTGTCTGCGGGGGTTGGGGGGGCCTGAAGCAGAGAGCCAGGGCCTTCTCCGGGGACAGCCGTCTCTAGGGTGCCACCCTGTGGGCACCCTCTCAACTTCAACCTGACCTCTCATAAAAGACAGCCCTCAAGACAACCAACAACCACCGTCACTTTTCTTCAAGTGAGTAATCCAAAACTTCCCACTCACTCCTTCTTCTGAAGCAGTGGCGGCAGCAGCCCCACCTTCCTTGTCCCTGAAGCTGGAATCATCAGGCAGTGAGCACCCCACCCTGGCATGGCTGGCTCTGAGCTTGCAACCACAGGCTGTCGTTGCCACGCCCCCTTGGCAGCCAGGACAGGAAAAGCGGGGAGGGGAGCTGAGGGGGAAGCGGGGTGAGCTTTAAATACCAGCCAGTTGGGCTGGGAGACGCAGCCTGAACTGGCAGGAGACGCCTGGAGACCCACCGAGAGCAAGGTAAGGAAGAAACAAAGCCTAACGCTCCTTTTGCAGCAAACTAAGCCCTATCCAGGCTCTGCTTCCTGCCCCCCGGGGGGGGGGAACACAGGGGGGACCCCTCTCTAGTACAAGCCCCCTATGAGGTTTCAACCCTGTTTATCCAGTGAGATTCTGAGGGAATCCAATACGGCCCTGATCTCCTGACATCTGAAATTCTCACTAGACTAGGTTACTGACCCATCACCCTCCACTGGTTTCCCCAAGCCCTGCTAAGGCTTCCCACCATTCAAACCAGTAGCACAGTGGGGGAGGGGTTGTTTCAACAAGAAGCCACTGCAAACCTCTAATTACACCAGGGTGGGGACCTTCTTGTGCTACTCTATGCTCCAATTAATTCTTCTCATCGTCCAACCTTCATTTCTTAAACCTGTCGTGTCTTCCCAACCCACAGAACCAGGACACTAAGAGCTTTGTTCAGCCGCAAATGGAAAACTCCTTTCCCCTCTCACTCCCTGCTGGAAACGGAGCCGTCAGTTGCTCCTCAAACCCAGCACATTCCCTGCTGTTACTTTACGGCTGATGCTCAGATGCCTGTTCCTGCAACTCCTGACGTCACACTCTATCTCTGCCCTCCAGGTCACGTCTGAGTCAATTTTCTCATCTCCTCTGCAAAAAAAAATGGATTCAGCTAAAGTGTGTGGATTCCTGGTAGCCAGCTTCCTCCTCCTGACTCTACTGGGGGATCCCGCCGCGGCCTGCACTTGCGCCCCTAGGCACCCCCAGTCTGCATACTGCAATGCTGACATTGGTGAGTCTTTGTACCTTGCTGCAATCAATGAACTGTCTTCCTCCCTACAGTCTCTTACCTCACTTCCTGTAGGCACCACCTCCAGTAGGAATCCTGATGCTCTCCCTATTCCCATCCCATAATTCACATTAACTATGACCCTACACACACACACACACACACACACACACACACAACCTCGCAAATAGCCACTTGCCTGGTTGCATGTGGCAAGTAAGCACAAGAGACCTGATACAGAAGTGTTTTAATTTTACTTTAAAAGGAACTTTAAATGTTATCTTAAAAGTAGGGTGACCAGATAAAATCCAGGTCAGGGCTCATGTAACTTTAACAGTTGTAGAGAAAAGGGAATTTCAGCCAGTGTCATTTGTATGCAATTCGTTCCTGGTGAAATTCCCTCTTCATCACAACTGTTAAAGTTGCAAGGGCCCTGCCTTCTTTTGTAGATGGTCACTCTAGTATAGTGCCTGCAACTTTAACTGTTGTGATGAAGAGGGAATTTCACCAAGAACTGATTGCATACAAATGACACTGGTTGAAATTCCCTTTTCTCTACAACTGTTAAAGTTACATGAGCCCTGACCTGGATTTTATCTGGTCACCCTAGTCAAATTCCATTTCAGAGAAGCCCTCAGGAGCCACATTCCAGTGGCAGATAGGGCCAAAGGCAAAATGGGATGAACCAAAAGTACCGGTATATTTTAGCTTGAAGGACTTACTGCTAGTAACTAAGCCTTAGGAGAGACATTTCAACCTTTCGGAATGTGGGGGAAATTGCACAAAAACTGGGGAAACCACCAAACAATTGGTTGGGTGGGGCCATCTGGGGAACCCCAGGCCACCAGATTAGGACCCTGGGAGGACTGAATTTGGCCCCCAGGTCTGAGATTCTGCACCCCTGCCATGGAATATCCATACCAAATATTTCCCCCCACATCCTCACATTTAGGCTGACCAGATAAAATCCAGGTCAGGGCTCATGTAACTTTAACAGTTGTAGAGAAAAGGGAATTTCAGCCAGTGTCATTTGTATGCAATTGGTTCCTGGTGATATTCCCTCTTCATCACAACAGTTAAAGTTGCAGGCACTATACTATAGGTTGACCAGATAAAATCCAGGTCAGGGCTCCTGTAACTTTAACAGTTGTAGAGAAAAGGGAATTTCAGCCACTGTCATTTGTATGCAATTAGTTCCTGGTGAAATTCCCTCTTCATCACAACGGTTAAAGTTGCAGGGGCCCTGCCTTCTTTTGTATATGGTCATTCTAGTATAGTGCCTGCACCTTTAACTGTTGTGATGAAGAGGGAATTTCACCAGGAACTAATTGCATACAAATGTCCCTGGCTGAAATTCCCTTTGCTCTACAACTGTTAAAGTTACATGAGCCCTGACTTGGATTTTATCTGGTCAGCCTACTTAAAAGTATGTTTCAGGCACATTACAGCAGGCTTCCCCAACCAGATGCACTCCAGATGTCTTGGATGTCAACTCCCATCATCCCCAGTCAGCATGCTCATTAGTCAGGAATGCTGGGAGTTGTAGTCCAAAACATCTGGAGGACACCCAGCTGGAGAAGGATAGGATGGACTCAAGGATAGGATGGACTCAAATCAACTAGTTCAAATTACAAGAAAGGGATTTCAACTAAATATTAAGGAGAACTTCCTGATGGGACAAGCTGTTCAACGGTCGAACAGCCTGCTGTGGAAGCTGGTGGACTCTCTTTCAGTAGAGGTTTTTAAGCAGAAGCTGGATGACCACTTATCAGGGATGCTGTAGCAGCGGATTTCCTGCATCAGTGGGGATGGGTTGAGTAGATGGCCCCTTGAAGTCCCCTCCAGCTCTATGAGGCTCTGATCTTGTTTGCACGACCCAACAGCCCACCATGGCTTAATTTAGCTGTAGTGGCTGTCGAGTTGTGCCTGGCACCCACAGGCACCCCTGCTTGCCGTGGTTTACCATGTCATGCAAACTCAGCTTTTGAGGAGCTCAACAACCCTGAAATAGCCCTAAAACAAGCTATGGGTCATTTGAAGGTTCTCTACCTCCTCAAACTATCCACAAAACCAGGTTCACACAAAACGGTAAGCTACGAGCGCACCACCGTTTTTCATAATCAAAATAGCATCCAGCACACTGGGAAATTAAGCTGTGGTGGCTTAGCATTAGATGCAAAGAGCCCCAAGGAGTCTAGCTATAGCCAGGCCACAAATTGCATATGCAGAGAAACAAACTAGTAGGAAACTTTTGTCAGCCAGAAAAACATTGGCAAACCTATGCATCCCACATCAATGAAAATGTGTGTTTACACTCAGTCATTTAAGGGCTTTATAGCAACTGAATGCCAATTAAGTACCCAGAAATACAGGAGTGGGTTTTGAATGGTTTTCAGGATTACTTGCCAACCATGAACATTTAGAACCAGAGAACCATCTATGGTAGGCTGACCATATGAAAAGGAGGACAGGGCTCATGTAACTTTAACAGTTGTAGAGAAAAGGGAATTTCAGCCAGAGTCATTTGTATGCAATTAGTTCCTGGTGAAATCCCTTCTTCATTGCAACAGTTAAAGTTGCAGGCACTATACTAGAGTGATCATATACAAAAGAAGGCAGGGCCCCTGCAACTTTAACTGTAAGAGGGAATTTCACCAGGAACTAATTGCATACAAATGACACTGGCTGAAATTCCCTTTTCTCTACAACTGTTAAAGTTACATGAGCCCTGTCCTCCTTTTCATATGGTCAGCCTAATCTATGGTCTCAGCGTGCCTATGGAAAGTTACATTAAGGTCGCCAGCATATATTTTTTTCCAGCAGGGCTCTTGTATCTTCAACTGCCTCACCCAGAGAAATTTATCAGATAAATATTTCCCCGCAATTTACAATGCAATCCTATGCATGTCTCCTCAGAGGTAAACCCCACTGAATTCAATGGGACTTACTCCCAGGTAAATGGATATATGATTGCAGCCTTAATCTACATGCTGGGAAAAACTTTCCTCGCTGAATTTCTACAGGTCACGTTGCTTGTTAGAGGCACAGGAGCCTAGCCCAAAATATGAAACTGCCTCACCCAGAGAAATTTATCAGATAAATATTACCCCGCAATTTACAATGCAATCCTATGCATGTCTCCTCAGAGGTAAACCCCACTGAATTCAATGGGACTTACTCCCAGGTAAATGGATATATGATTGCAGCCTTAATCTCCATGCTGGGAAAAACTTTCCTCACTGAATTTCTGCAGGTCACGTTGCTTGTTAAAGGCACAGGCCTGGCCCAAAATATGAAACAAAAACTTGGCAGTGCAAATGGAAACTTTCTCATGTACCTTGGTATGGTATGCTGAGGTTTTATCATTTCTGGCCATTGGTGGAAATATTTCAATCCTAGGGCTTAATAGCATTCATCATTTATAAACCCTGAAATGCCATGAACTTAATAATAAGTAAATATACCCAAGACTGCCCCCTGATGGTGCTATATGGTATAATCTATATTACCTTATTCATAGAGTTTGACCTAGACATATCTAGAACTTTGCAATTAAAAAAAAATCAAAATCTACCAGATTTCCAACATTTACTAGAAAATTGAGATCCTGCCATTAGGCAAATGGGAATACGTCATCTGCACGTTTGAATTGGATTTGCAGAGTTCCCTGTGTTTTCTCTCCCTTTTTTTTCAGATTTATACCATTCAGGCCCCAACTTTATTTTATTATTTGTTCAAAATTTTAACTCTTAACATTTTCAGATCTTTTTTTCACTGGCTCAAGAAGGGAGGTTCGTATAAGACTGAGAGGGCAATTCGTGGAAAGGGAATTGCGTTGGTTAAGTGGGAGACCTGGAACATACTGAAGCATACAGAGTGATTAATGGATTCCTTCTAAGGCTTTAGCAGGATGCCCATATAGCTTTAGGGCTTTCTTTGCAACGATGAGGACTGAAAGCATATGTTTTTTTCTTTTAAGTCAAGTTTTAACTAGCAGATTTCTAAGATTCTGTGCAGGCAAACACCACAAGCAGGGTCATATGGTCATTTTCAGCCATGGTGGCTTTTAGGGTTCTGGGTGGTTTGTTAACCACACCAACAACTCACCCTTGTAGGGTTGGGACGACATGACATGGGCTGGGTTACATAACGAGTGCACACAGGCACTCGGCACATGCCACAAACCACAGTGGCTTAAATAGGAAACCATGGTTGAAAATGATTGTGCAAACCAGGTTCACCAGTGTCATTGAACAAAGCAAAGTTATTTAGTTATCTGTAAGTTATTATTTGTATTAATATGCGGATGGTGATATTAGCCATAATTATGAGACAAAGCAAGTGGCCTCATACCATATCAGACTAGTTGTCCATCTAACCCAGTGCTGTCTCCCCTCTGACCAGCATCAGCTCTCCAGGGACTCTGGTAGTGAGAGGTCTTTTCCACCACCTGATCCTTTTTGTTGAAGATGCCAAAAACTGAACCATCTGCGTGCAAAGATGGTGCTCTACCACTGAGTTTTAGTTCCTCCAAGGAATTAGTCAAGACAGTATCCCAAAGATATCAGCGTGTAGTGTTAGCAGTTACATTCTGCTTGGTTGCCAACTCACAACACAGGCTGCTGGCATAGCACACACAAATGTGGTGGCAAATAGCATGGTCAAGTTGAGGAGGGGGGAAGGAAAGGGCACATCTCAGTGCCTCCACCTTCCTTTGATTCCCTGAGGCAAAGAAGGAACAGTGCAGAAAGCCACCCACTGTTCTTTCCTCTCCCCCAATCCTCTTTGGACGGATTTACACATGCAACCATTTGAATTGTTCTCTTTGCCCTTTGCTACTGTACAGCCAGCAACCGGCAGCTGAATGGGTGGATTGATTCCACTGGAAAGCAATACTTTGGAAGTGAAATTAAAATTATTGTCCGATAAGTCACAACTTCTTGAACTGGTATATGTGAATCAGCTTCCTAACTGGCCTAGAGGGAGACGCTCAGGGTGGTATTTCCATTTGCAGTGCAGTTGACCAGACTTCATGATAAGAGTTCATACCCCACTCTCCGCATTCTGCAGCTCTGAAGGTTTCAAAATCTCCTGGGCCAAACCCTTAAGATCTGTGGTGGCCGCACGGATCACAATTCATTGAACTGCCAAATCTGAACCAGCTCCCTGCCTGGACTAGAGAGAGACTCTCAGGATGGGATTTCCATTTGCGGTACAAGTGACCATTCTGATTACAACTTTTGTACATGACAGTCATTGTGGGAGAATCTCTGCCTTGAGTTTCTATGAGCCCTGAAAATAACTCCAAGACATCATGATAAAAGAGTTCATATCTTACCCTCCACAGGTTTAAAGAACTCCTGATATAAGACCTTCAGTACAGAGAGAAGCATTGACCTTAACTGGAGAGGAAGAGTGTAGTTTTCTAGTGAGAGCAGGCATAGTTATAACCTGAGGTTTCATAACAGAATAATCAGGGCATGAATTGTACCTGAACCAGGGTGGATTTAATTTAAATCAATTTGATTTAAATCATGATTTAATCACGATTTAAATCACTGAACATAGAGGAATCCCAAGGATCATTAATCATCTTTCTTTAATGTAACATAATGGTGGAGATGCATAGCGAATTCAGGAGAGCTGGAAAAATACAAGAAGTGACCCACAATCTCTTTCTTTGCAGTGATCAAGGGCAAATTTGTGGGTGTCAACAAGCAGCTTCGAAACATCTCCATAGGAGAACCTGTGTGGTCAATACGCCATGAGATCAAAACTACCAAAGTAAGCATCTCCCATTACTAGAACGTATCAGGAGACCCACCAATGGCATTCCCTAAGGCTACCATTGATGGGAGTACTGGAGGCCAAGGAAGAACTGGCAGGAGTTCCATCTTTTGAACCAATTCTTCTTTTATGTATACTAGTGCAAAGAAACAATTGCGCAAGAGGTATCCCCACCAAAACATATTTCAAAAGAACATTAGTACACCACAGAATACACTGGATGACCCTCATATCTGAAACTCAAAAACTTTGCATTCGTCATTATTTTAATCTAGATTTGAAATTTAATCCCTATCCATTTCCTACCTTTCCCCTAAAACTCACGAGTAGTTCTTTTTCCTATACGGTTTATGGGTGCCTCTACAAGAGCGATTTAAAGCTCTTTCAAAGCGCAATACCAATTTTACCTCCACATGAACGGAGCGCAAATTGGGGGTTGAGGCGCTTTTTCTGTCCAATTATGCACATTATCGAATGCGCATTAAATAGCGAGTTTTAATTTACCGTGGCAGTTAAAGTGCCTTATGACCATGTAAACAAGCGATTCTCCGCATGGAACAACTTTAAAGTGTGTTTCATATAACCGGTAATGCGCTTCACCGCCTCCCGTGTATAGGGATTAGGCGTAAAAGCGATTGCAAGAAGATGCGCATAATCGGCCAACCGGGCGTCAAGCCGAATTCTTGTAGAGGGGACCTCTGTTACAATCAAGCATGCAACTATTATTCCCATTTTAAACCAGTGGAGCAAAACAGAGGTTGCGAGACAAACATTTGCTCAATGAACTTCCGTTAGAACTGAAATTTGGACTTGGCACTTACACGTGCAGAGACAACAGAAGCCAATAATGACTTCTGCAAGGCCTGGACAGAAATTCCTATCATAATAGCAACCCCTGACCCACTTCCGTCCCTATACTAGCCCTTCCTGGTCACTGAACAACATCCCCCCATCTCTCTGCAGGTGTACAAGGGCCCTGAGGAAATGCAAGATGTCCAATTCCTCCACACCCCTGCCATGGGAAGCCTCTGCGGCTATGAACACAGCGGCACTCTCAAAGGAGAAGAGTATATCATTGCAGGTAAGAAGCACCACCTATTTCTAAGGAATAGGGTTTTGCAATTCACTGCTGACCGAAAGAAGCTCCACTCATAAGACAATCGAGTGCAGAATGCGTTTGCCACAAAGATGATACATATCACTGTGCCTTAGATTTTTGTGGACTGGCAGTGGAATGCAGAGAAAGGCACTTTGCACATGCTCAGAGACACTCTCCTGACAAACTGTGCAGCCAAAGAAAATCATTCCCAGGGCACATGCAGAATAGCTATTTCCTCCAGCGCCAGGATTGGCCCAACAAAGGTGGAGTAAAGAGGCTGCTTGAGGAAGCAGGTTTGAGGTTCCATTAGGAAGCAGCAATTGTCAGATATCTAAACGTATTCACTTTTTACAGTGAGGCAAGAGAAGGTACCTCTTGGCTTTCTCGCCTCAAGTGCCAAAATGTCTAAAACAGGCCTGCCCAGAACTGGTGAATGAGAGAACAAAACGTGAGAGGAAAAAATACCTCACAGACGGCGTACAAGCCAGCCTAAGGGTTCAGTACTGGTGTTGGTGGTCTTTTTCTCCATTTGCTGTAAAGTCCACATTACTCTTGGTGGTCTATCTGGACTAGCAACCATCAGCCCAGGGCTCAACACACGGCTCATGTGTAATCTGGATGTTCAGACATGTCCCTCACAAAAGTCACCCCCCTCTTGGAAACACCTTTGCCAGGAAGGGGAAGCCAACGACAGGCAAGGCCACATGAGGAGCACTGTGTTTAGTTTCGAATATCTCAGTACAAGAAGGGTCTGGGCAAGTTGGAAGACTTTCCAAAAGAAAACTCTGAAGATGATGAGGCTTAGATGTCTGGAAAGGCGGAAGGAACTGGGCATGTTTAGCATTACAGGAAAGATGATGGGGGAGATACGTAGATGTTTATTTTAATTTTTTACATTTTGTAAAACTGTAGCTGAAACAAGACGAGTTCTGTGGTTTACCTCATGGCACAGGCGCACACTGAATTGATGGTTCTAGCTCTGGCAGCTCCTCACAATTGCCAGTCTCTTTGGAAGGGCTGAAACTCGATAGCAGATCACACATTTTGCATGCAAACATTCCTGGGTTCAGTCCCCAGCATCTTCAGGTAGGGCTGAGAAAGACCCCTGTCTAAAACCCAGAAGAGCCACTGCCAGTCAACGTAGACAACGTTAAACCAAATGGATCAATGTTCCAACTCAGTATACAGCAGCTTCCTGACAGCAGTTTGCCTGGTTCTTTTCCTGACTTTGGTGCAGGCCAAGCCTCCGTTAAGAGAGAACTCGTGTGTCTCCACAGGCAGAACACCAAATGGTAGTATTCTGACTTCTCTGTGCCCTGCCCATCATAATGACAAGCATCTTACTTTTGTCACAGAGGCTCAGGCCTAAACTGTCTCGTCCGACTAGATGTGTGGGATTTCACAACTGAATGCTCTCATGGGCGGGGGGCAGGGTGGATAAATTGTTGTACATAGAACCTGCCACATCATGGAAAAGACAAGACTAGAACTCTTCCCTTGACATCTACTTTTCTATGTGCAGTTGGGTGGGGGTTGTTGTTGTTTGTTTTTTACACGGAGGTGCATTCAAAAATGTAAGCCCCACCTGTAGGATGAAGTGACCCAATCCAGGAACAGGTTTACCACATTGTGAATGGCTTGTCTAGGCTGGCCTCAAAGCTGCTTATAACAAATAATGCAATCAATATGTTCCTGTTCTAAATGGAATCCTATTGAAAAGGCAGGTTAACAAGAGCATAAAGTGGCAAGCTAGAAAACTATTAAAACTCTCTTCCTTCCCAGGGATACTTTAGCTGTACACTATGATTCTACAAAAACACAGGGGGAAATAAATTACATAATGTGGTTTGGGTCATAAAATTCAATTTACAGAGAGCTTTCATTTCATTATTTAAAAAAGAAGCAAGTTTCAGAGAATCACGAAATTGAAGGGGCCTTGGAGGCCAGTTAGTCAAATTCCCTGTTCAGTGCAAGATTTGCAATGCAAGATGTCATGATAGCATCCAGCCTCTGCTTAAATACCAAAAGTGAAGGTGTTTAAGCAGAGCCCACCACCTCCCAAGGCAGCCTATTTGACTGTCAAACAGCTTGAATGATTAGGGTGTTTCTCCTATTGTTTAGCAAAAATCTGCTTTCCTGCAATTTCTACCTATTTGTTTTAGTCCTGCTCTGTGGAGCAAGAAAACAAGTTTGCTGCTCCATCTTCTGCTTGACAGCCCTTAGATATATGAAGATGGTTATCATGTCTCCCCTTAATCTTACCTTCTCCAAGCTTAACATAGCTAAACCCTTTCAACCATTCCTCAGATCCAGCACCATTGTGGCCACCCTCCCCTGGACATGCTATGGTTTGTCAGTGTCCCTTTTAAAATGTGGTAGCCAGAACTGGACACAGGGCTCCACATGTATCCTTACGGTTTTAAAGATGTTTTTGAAAGTATCTGGGCAACGCCTAGTAAACTCTCAGAAGCCAGAGGGAGCACAGAATAATACATGTTTTATTTTTTTGTAGGTTTTACCAATCGGCCAGGGTAGACTTAATTTGGCCAATTACACAGTCCCTCCCAGGGCATTCCTCTGATGCCCTAACAAGTATTTTGCTCCAGGGTACAAATAAGCGAATAACGGAACAGGTAGCTAAGTTTCTGAATCTGGCTATTCGAACCAGATCATCAGCAGACGATTAATTTTAACACTCACTATTTATAGTATTTATTTGTAGATTTATAGTCCCTTTTATATCAGCTAAGTTGCAAGCATCATGACGGTATGTTATATTTGTTTTGCCTTTGGTCTATTGACTGTAAATAAAGGTTGATTGATTGATTGATTGTGCACAAGTAATCCATGTGGCTCTGTAGCCTCTAGCCTTGACTAGCAAAGCCAGTATACATTATGCAAAAAGAAAGAAAGAAAGAAAGGAAAAGAAAGTTCATTTGCATTATTTATTCAGGTCGCAGAATTCAGCTTTTTTGACACAGAATGTGCAATGCCTAGACATAGACTTTTGACTGGCAGTGGCTCTTTCCTAGCCTTACCTGGAGATGTCAGGGATTGAATCTGGGACCTTCTGTATGCAAAGCATGTGCCGTACCACTGAGCTATGGCATCTCCTACTGGTTAAAGACAGGCCAATCTTCCTCATATTCACCACTGCCCCTTCTCTCTTGCTCTCTCTTTCACCTCCAACAGGGAAGCTAAAACACAATCGTGTCATGATCACCACCTGCTCCTTCATCAAGCCATGGGCTCAGCTGTCTGCTGCACAGAAACGAGGCCTGAGTTCAGAATACAGCAAGGGCTGCAACTGCACAGTGAGTATCGGACCGCTAGGAGACACGGTGTTACATGGACCAGCAGCAATAGCAGTTAAAAGATCATATATTTGCACAAAGAAAAGTTCTGAGTCGCAAGACAGCTGACATCATACTACATTGGCAGAAAATGGTCCAATAAAAGATGTAGCCCGTTGTTATTATTATTATTATTATTAGTAGTAGTAGTAGTAGTAGTAGTAGTATTTATTACACTTATATACCGCCCCATGGCCGAAGCTCTCTGGGCGGTTTACAATTACTTTGTCCTGGGATTGACACAGTAATTCAGCCTTGTATTTAATAACTCATCTGATAGCCACTGGCATCCAGGGATTCCAAACAGCAAGTGAGTGGGATGGTGGACGAGGGACAGACCCCCCCCCATTCCTCCTCCACCAGTTTGCTTAGTTTACATCGTGGCTGCAGAGGAAGGGAAGGCCGTCCCCTAGCTCTAACCCTTCTCCAAGCCCCCGCCTGATGGAAGCTGCAGGAGAGGGGGGCTCCTGTCATCTGCAGCCAGATGGAAACACAGGCTAGTAGCCTCTTGGCAAGCTACTAAAACATTTTGCAGGTTAGTAGTTTTTGTGGCCTTAATTACAAGGCCTCAAGAATTGAAGACAAGAACAGCTAAAAGGAACACAGGTGTAAGAGTGTAGACAGTCATATGCAGAATTTATGGTTTTGCATTCTCTGTCGATCTACACATCAGCCAAGACCCAATAAATGGAGTTAGCAGCTGGGGTAGATAATATTGGGAGTGATATTGTCAAAGCCATTTTGCATGTTCACACCAGAGAGGACAAGGTAAAGAGCCCTTTGCTTAAGCCTTGGGTCATGAAGGCATGACCAAAGGAGCGCAGCAAATGTCACTGGCCCTTCAGTCTTGTTCAAGTTAAAATGTGTCTCCTGTTTAATATTAGGGCCCAAATTGCTATGGGATGAATCTCCATCTTGCAGCAATTTTAGAAATTTCTGCATGAGGCTGTTGCTCTGCTATATCTACTTTTGGTTTTGTCACAGAACTGATATCCAAAGAACTTGCCCTTTCCTACTTTTCCACTGCATAACATCAAGGTGAAATCCCAATGATATAGAGTGAATACAAATGTTTTAATAAATAAATAAATGGGTGATGCTGTGTTATAGTGGAATAATGCAATTACACAAGTAGAAAAATACATTTTCTTTCGCTTTCAGTAATAATACTCCATTTTCCTGCACTAGAAAAACCCAAAAAAGTGCTCTTAAAAAACAGAAACGACATCGTCTAAAGGACCTGAGTAAGGAATCATGAGCACACAATAAATGCCTCATGTACAAAAGCTCTCAGTGATGCCTCTTCCACCAATACATATAGATGCTTCTCCACAGATCAGGGCAATGCAGAGCAAATACAGTAATAGATGTAGGGAGAAAATGTTGTGTGATGCATGATAGGGACATCTCTCTTGCTCTGTCCTCATATCCCTCTGTCATTCTTTCTTCAACAGGTCATACCCTGCAGTTCCATGCCATGTTCCGTCTCCTCCAACAATCAGTGTCTGTGGACAGAAGGGATCACATCCCGGATATGGGATGGCATCCAGGCCAAACGTTTGGCTTGCCTGCCCCGTTCTGAAAACCTCTGCACCTGGCAATCACTGAGCATCCAAGAGCCCGGGTATCTTCGCAGGGCTCGCCTGAGGCAGTGACATCTTCATGGACTCTGGTCCTCCTCCCCATGAATAACCAGCCACAAACTCTTGTATCTGGGTTGTCTCTTTTCTAATACACTAATTCCAAATCTCTTGTTTGCTCTTCTTTATGAAAATGCTTGTGCAACTTCTGAGGATTCAGCAGCCATGGCCGCTAAATCAGAATGATGCCATTCCTCTGCAGAATCTGGAAACAATCCAGAATACCTGTGGAGAATTTTCTGCAAAAGTTTTAGAGCACGACAAGCTTCCAGTAGCTGTGTGAGTCTTCTTCATTCAAAAATGGCTTCCAAGTCCTTCCCATCATGACTCCAATCCTGGTCCTTCTCCCTGGGTGTTGACTGTCCCATCACCTACGTTCCATGTTGGGAGAGACCCAACGATGGCTCAAGATGAGCTAGCCCCAGAAACTGGCTGTGTTAAATGCCAGTGTTCAGACATGGAGCATATGCAACAATAATTAACAACAGTACATTTTTAAGCATGTGCAGAGTGTCTTTCTCCTCACTGCTAAGTAACTACAGATATCAACGCATACGTATGCATGCATGAAATTTGGAATACAAAGTGGAAAACAGCAACTTCCATGCAAGCTGGAGTTTCTGCTCATGGTGCTATTTAGGTTAGGAAGGGCAAATGCCTCCCCCACATCACCCGCTGTACTTCAGGGCACACACAGTTATTCTACAAGAACACATCTCCAGTTAATATGAAATAACCACAAGAGACTTTTTCAAATAACCTCTCATATTCATATATTGCAATTTAATGTTGATTACTTCCAAGAGCATTGAGACCTTTATTGAGTTTCTTGGCCCCTACTCCAAAACCTGAGATGGCACCCTTGGCCCTAGCACCTTTTACATATTAATCATTAGCTACGTGATTAATATCTAAAAACATCACTCAAGGGCTTCCACGCTATTCAAACTCCTCATGAATGCAAACTAAGCAGGTAACTAATGGATTTGCCCCGATCCTTCCTCCATCTTCAGCCACACACCAGGGTCAGGAGAGCCTGCCAGAAGAAGAAAACAATGGTGGTACACCCTATCTGCACGGCCCCAAGGAAAAGAGCATTCCTTGGAGATAGCGGGCTGAGCTCGAGGAGGAAGGAAAAGAGCAACCTTCCGCACCGCTTGCTTGTTTTGACTTTTTCACTGTGCCTAAACTCTAGATGTTGCATAAAGCGTTTAAAATAAAAATCCCTGCCTGAAGCTCAATATCTAAAAAAAGAAAACAGGGATGGGAGGGGCAAGGACACAGACGGGAAAGAAGAATGGAAAGGGGAAGGAACACGAAGGTGTGAGCATTCACACAAGCATGTTTTGTTGGTTGCTAGATGACGAGAGCAAATTAAGTTCCAGGAGATGCTAAGGAGGAAAGAGCAAAAGCCACAACAAATTAAAAAATAGAAGCCTTTAAAGGCAGAGAGAGAGAGAGAGAGAGAGAGAGAGAGAGAGAGAGAGAGATGCAAATCCAAGTAAGAACAGTGGTAAAATAAGTAGACACTCTAAATACTGTAACAAATTAAATGGGTCCATGTTGCAGGATGAGGTTCAACGGGTTTCCAAGTTTGAAAGGTTAAGGGCTACTAGTTTAAAAATCAATCCTGGATTCCATCTTGTTCACCCAAAATTATGGATATCAATTAGCAGCTACATCATTCAAAGGAAACTGCCTAGAATTTGGGGGTTGTTCTGATCACCTTTTTAAACATGTTCAGTATTGTAAATAATGTTGCCGGTATTGAGATATCTCAACCCTTGAAGAGCTGTGCCTGGACAAAACCTATGTCCAGGGCTTCATTTGAAGATGCATGAGAAATTAGTCGCTTGCTTACAGCAGGTGTAACCACTGGCCCAGAAGGCATCCTAACCAGCAAAATAGTATTAGCAGAAGAGAAGAGAGGTGGAGCAGAGAGCTATGGTTACTCAGAGCCCTTGTCAGGCTCTGAAAGAAACTGGGGTGCCCAACATTGGCATTATAATTGGCAGACTGCGTTTACCAGGCCTAATGTAAGTATCAGGAGCCTCGCTTAGCAGCCTGCTTCGTCAGCAGACCACGATCTTCTGCTAGCTGCTCTCCAGTTGTTGCCCACATTCCTAGTTCTACTTCCAGAGGTGAAAATAAACCATGGGTTGGAAAAACTCAATCCAGATCGAAATTCCAGTATCACCACTCACAGTAATAGCTATGTCATGACGAAGCCTTGGATGGGAACATCTACCTGCGGGAATCCTGGCTAAGGAGGAGATTGACATACTTTGAATCTGAAAGCTGTGGAATCTCACCCCACATTATTTAACCCCGTGCTGGAAACGCAACAACATAGAATAGCATTTATAGCCCCAATAACGCCATTTGGAGAAAGCAAGGAGCCCCTTTGGTCATCAAAACTACCAGACGAATCAGATGGCACAAACCCCAGTACAAAACAGAAGGAAGGGAGATATCCCCAGCCCTCCACACTCCAGCCCAACTTACCATTTCTTTGTGATTGGGATAGTAGGTCTGGTCAATGAGTGGGAATTCTTCTGGTCCAAGTTTGCGATGCAGGCGAACCATCTGGGCAAACTGTTGGAAGAACAGTGCGATAAGAGAGGGAACAAGGAAGAATCTTCCAAATCTGCTAACTCTCCTATTGCCCTCTTCCTCTACTGCTCCCCACACATCCCTTCTTGGAACTGTCTTTAAAGATAGAGGTTCAGAACATAAGAGACATGCTAGATTAGACAAAAGGCCTGTCCAGTCCAACATTCTGTTCTTACGGTAGCCGACAAGCCACACTTGATGCAGAATCTTGCAACCCACCTATTGTCAGAAGTTCCACTTTGTTGCAGCTGCACTGGTTACCTATCAGCTCCCAGGACCAATTCAAAATGGTGGTCATTACCTTTGAAGCTCTGAAAAGCCGAGGCCTATTGTACCTCAGAAAGTATATTCCCTCATATGAGTTTTCCCAGGCCCTTAGAGAGGCTTTGCTTCATTTCCCATCCATTTGTGAAGAAGTTTTAGTAAATTGTGAAACTGGGCCTTTCCAGAGGTGCTACCTTTGTTATAGAATAGCCTCCCCAGGGAAACCTATCAAGCAACTTGTCTGTCTCTCACTATTAAGTTAGTACTTTATTTATTTATCAAAGTTTTAATTGGCTTTAGTTAGCTGTTCCGGTTTTATAGATTTGTCTTTTTGTCAGCCTGTTTTTAATTTATCTATGTATTCTATTTTACTGTTGCTTTTATTGTAATGGGGTGGGGTAAATCTTGTACATACATTCCACTTCCTCTTGAAAAGGCAGCCTATAATAGGCTGACCATATGAAAAGGAGGACAGGGTTCATGTAACTTTCACAGTTGTAGAGAAAAGGGAATTTCAGCCAGTGTCATTTATATGCAATTAGTTCCTGGTGAAATTCCCTCTTCATCACAACAGTTAAAGTTGCGGGGACTATACTAGAGTGACCAGATACAAAAGAAGGCAGAGCCCCTGCAACTTTAACTGTTGTGAAGAGGGAATTTCACCAGGAACTAATTGCATACAAATGACACCAGCTGAAATTCCCTTTTCTAAACAACTGTTAAAGATACATGAACCCTGTCCTCCTTTTCATATGGTCAGCCTAGCCTATAAAATACTGTAAATAAATCATGAATGTGTCAATGCACTACCATTGATACAGTTCCAGTGGAGGTGTCCGGAGCCTCACCTAATCCCGTACTTCGGGATCAATTTCAGTTGATGCAGCCTGAGGATGTGGACAAACTGCTTGGAGGGGTGTGGCTGACCACCTGTGTTTTTTATCCTTGCCCATCTTGGCTATGAACAGCTTGATGGGACGGGAGGAGGAGGAATTGACTGGTTATGCGGAAGAGGCAATTAATGCCTCTGTGCAAAAAGGGGTGATGCCAGCTGGCTTGAAAGAGGCAGCTGTTCATCCACGCCTTTAAAAATCTTTTATATACCCAGGAGATTTCAACAGCTATCATCCAGTCACTAATATCTCGTTTTGGGGCAACATCTTGGAGGTGATGATGGCGACTCTGCTCCAGATGCTTTTGGAGGAAGCAGATTATCGAGATTTATTTCAATCTGGCTATAGCTTTGGGTTTCGTACCAAAATAGCCATCAACCTGAGTGATGACCTTTGTTGGGAGAGGAAGAGTGATACAACCCTGTTGACGCCCCTTGATCTCTCAGCACCTTTTCATACCATTGACCACGGTGTCTTACTGGATAGGCTTTGTGGGTTGGGTGTCGAAGGCACGATGATACAGTTCTGCTCCTACCTACAGGGTCAATTTCAAAAAGTAGAATGGGTGGGAGGAATTCTACTTAACCCCCCCCCCATGACATTTGAGCTGTGGAATCCCACAAGGGTTCATCTCACCCACCGTGCTCTTTAACATCTATATGAGCCATTTGCTGAGCTCATGAGGGAATCTGGGGTGATGTGTCATCAATATGTTGATGACAAACAACTCTAGTTCTTGTCATCAGATTCAGGTGAGGCTGACACCAGCGTCTGGAATTGGTATTGGGCTGGATTCAGGCCAATAAACTGAAGATGAATCCTGACAAGATGAACGCCCTGTATCTAGGCAACCCCCCCCACCTCACTCCCACCCAGACAGCTACAGATATTGGGCAGTATAGACATTTAATTAATAAATAAATAGAATAAATACATAAAACAAAAAAAGGAGGTAGTTCTCATGTCTGGGAATGGGTATGCAGCCTGTTCTTGATGGGGCTGCACTCTCCAGGAAAGAACAGATGTGCAGCCTGAGAGTACTCCTGAATCCAGCTTTTGTCACTTGAGGACCAAGTGACGAAAACATGTCTTTTACCTGCTTTGGTTGGTTTGCCTGCTCCAACTCTTCCTGGACAAGAAATAGTCTGGCCATGGGGATTCATGCCCTGGTAACCTCCCAGGTAGATTATTGTAATGCACTGAACAGGGGACTCCCTTTGAAGATAATTTGGAAGTGTCAGCTAGTGGGCTGAATGGAGGGGACAGAATTGTAATTGGTACAAGCAGGTGGAATAACATTACACTGATTCTGAAGGAGCTGGACTAGCTGCCTATTCACTTCCAAGCTCAATTCAAAATGCTGGTGCTTACCTTTAAATCCCTAAACAAAACAACGTGGGACTCTAAAATCTGCAGGAGCCCTTCTCCCTAAATCAGATTGCCTGTGACTTAAGAATATCAGGTGGGCATTAGACAAATCCATGAAGGAGAAGGCTACTAGTCCTGATGGCCAAATGCTACTTCTAATATCAGAGGCAATATGCCTATGTACACCAGTTGCTAAGGAACATGATCCGGGGGGGGGTGCTACTCCACTCATGTCCTACTTCCCACAGGCAGCTGGTTGGCCACTCTGAGAAGAGAATGCAGGGCAAGATGAAACCTTGCTGATCCAAAACATGGCACTTCATGTTCTTATGATAGAGCCTTCTCTGTAGTGACGATTCCCAATTATGGAATATCCTCCTCATGGAGGGGATCACCCTGATATCTTCAAGAAAAGGCAGCTTAAAAGTATTTAAATAAATAAATGAAACAGATTAAACAATTAGACCCTCCTGGATATAGAACTCACGGAAGTGAGGGTTATTTGGGAATTGAATAAGCAGGTCAGCCCAAGTCCCCCACCTTCTATATCCCCTGATCCTCGGTTCCCACCACTCACCACCCAGGGCTTGTCACAAAAGTTGTACACGGAGTGCAAGGAGTTGACGCTGGGCACCCCTGCGTACTGCAGCCCAATCACGATGCCACGATGGTCTCCACCACGTGCCATGCTGAAGGCATGCTGGCGGATCAACACGAAGTCAGGCTTCAGGCTCCTAGGACAAAAGGCATGAGGATGAAGGAGGGGCAGAAAAAATCGTCTCCGCATACTCATCCACAAAACCTGTTTCCCAATGACCAAAATCCCAGCGTCATGGCTCCCATTTCTGTAGTTTCCAATCTACTAGATCCCAACGATAAATCTCTCTTGCTCCATATATTCACTTTCCCTTCACCTCCCTCTACCATTTCCCACTGGAAAAGCAATAGATTCCCTGCTGCACTAGATCAACCAGAATGCTAAATAAGCTACAAAATGTAGGCTGACCAGATAAAACCCAGGTCAGGGCTCATGTTACTTTAACAGTTGTAGAGAAAAGGGAATTTCAGCCAGTGTCATTTGTATGCAATTAGTTCCGGGTGAAATTCCCTCTTCATCACAACAGTTAAAGTTGCAGGGCCCTGCCTTCTTTTGTATATGGTCACTCTAGTATAGTGCCTGCACCTTTAACTGTTGTGATGAAGAGGGAATTTCACCAGGAACTAATTGCCTACAAATGACACTGAAATTCCCTTTTCTCTACAACTCTTAAAGTTACATGAGCCCTGACCTGGATTTTATCTGGTCACCCTAACAAAATAGGAACAAAGCATCAGCTTTTGAGTACTTATGGGTTTTGCAGAATTTGCATTAGGAGACCAAACCAGACTTGTTTCAAGCTGGTCTCACTTAAAGGTTTCCTCAGCTGCTGAAGGAAAATGAAAGTGTTCTTCATCTAAACGCGGAGTTTAGCCTTCACTGAGCCCCGGGGGTTTAGCACTCCATAACGCAGGGACAGATAATTATTGTGTTCTCAGAGACCATTCTATTCCTCCACCACCACCACTCAATTCCCCTCATGGCCCTGCACTGATGGAAAGCTGCTGCCATGTAACCATAAAGCATTTATACTCAAAGCTTCCTCCACCACTTTCTTCACCATTTACTGTAGATTGCAAAGCCTCCCGGTCATGGCACACCTGGACCATGGTGCATCTATGTTATGGTTGTACATGCAGCTGTTGGCACAGGGCTCGTGCCCAAAGAGGTTGGCCTGGCACCAATATTATCCTCATTTAGGCACTAGGCAAAGACAGGTTTACTTACTCAGGCGTTTTAATAGAGTTTACTTAATTAATTTAGCTTGCTTTAGTACAGGGGTAGCAATCTTTTTGGAGTGGGGGGCCATATCGGCCCCTGTGCAGAACCCTTCGGTGGCTACATGAGTGGTCTGCATTGATAGTGACTGGAGGTGGCTGTGGGGGATCATTCAAATCAGGACCCTGCTCTGTGCGTGCGTGTGTGTGTGTGTGGTAAAAGGGGACTTGAATCCTCAGCCCACACAATGGTCCCAATCCAGATCAGCCCTTTTCCCTGATCCTGTTTTCTGCACTGGAAAAAAAAAAAGCTCCCACAGCAGACAATGGAAGTGTTTCCTCCCAATGCAAATAGTAGGCACAAGAGGAAGGGGAATCGTATCAGGATTTCAGAGCAATATACTGAATAACAGAATTACCAGAAAGAAGAAACAAAACCTTAAAGCATGGGTTTTACTGTGTGTGTGTTTACGTGTGAGTTCCACCCACCCACTACCAGCCCCGCCAACTCACACGCCACTGGTACGGAAGTAAACAGAATACACAAACCCAATCATAACGAACAGCTGACAGACACATGTTACCACTCACCTGACTACCTTGACACCGTTACGCATAACCTCCATATCAACGGAGAAGTTGCCGTTAGCATGAGCCACCAGGTTGAGGTCGGAGAACTCTGCCTGGGAGACACCAACAAAACAAAGCCAAGTGGGGTGAGCATTTGGGCATCACACAGCGCAGCCTGCTGTCCCTATGCTGACTCTACTTAGGCCCTTCCAAGATTTTAATCTGGCCCTCTGGCCCAAAATATTTCCGCACCCCTGGCTTAGGGTAACTAGCAAGGGATCAGAATGCGCCCAAAAGCATGCTCCAATCCAAGCAGCATGTTTCAGGACTGAAAACATAGGCAGGTGGGAACTAGAATGATGCAGCACACTGGTTTTCAAACTGTGTTCTAAGAGACCATGTGGGTCTTCTTTCAGAAGAGAATGAGAAGATCAGCAGTGCCAAATAAGCTTCCCCGAAAGGCAATTTGCTTGCCCTAACAGTCTTCCCTTACAACGTACTGGAGAGTGTTGTGTGTATCTTGGTGGCTCCTCTCAGTTCAGGCAGGGAGGCCATAAATCCCAACAGATCTGGCCAGAGACTTAAATGAGCTGCGTTCATTTTTCTGCAAGGTACAGGGGTTCCTCAGCAGATATTTTCGGGTTCCTTGGCAGATGTGGGGGAAAGCGTCCCCTGAAGGTATAAAGTTTTTTCAAAACACAGAAGTCCAGGGATAGTCAGGCTCAAATCCCCACTCAGCTATGAAGCTCACCGAATGATCCCTGAATGAGATGTCTTGAATGCAGTTCTCATTATCTCTCACAGGGTTGTCGTGGTGATGATATCTGGGGGTGGAGGGAGCCCATTATCTTGAATTCCACAGAGGAATTGTCTCTTGTCCCACTGTCTCCAGTAATGTTACTTCAACTTACCATACCTTTCCCTCAGCCACGTCATCCCAAAATGCCACAATACTTAAATCTAGGATTCAAAATAGTCCATTTTCATGTGTTCAACATTTGCAGTCTGCTATTGCCTATCTCCATATTTTATTTTGAACACAAAAGTTGAGTTTACTTGGGGTAGACTTTAAACACTTAAGAGAACCCATGGTTTGTTGTTGGGTTGTCCGTGGTTAACAAACCATGTTTTGTTAGCATAGCTGGGTTCAAACAACCTGATAGTCCGCGGTTCAACAACAACCCAGTTTAATGACAACTCACACTCAACCTGTACTCAACCACTGAGCGTGGGTTATCGTGTTGTCTGAACCCAGGCATTGTCTTCTCGTAACCCTCCCATGTTTTCCCACGGTTTATTCCAACTTTTACTGCAGAAAATCTGTTATGGAGAAGAAGATGGAATCGCTACAAACACTTTCTGATAGCACTAGGAGCCCTCTCTCTAGAAGCGCCCTCAGAAGCCAGGCAAACATGGAAATGTTGACCTAACCCGTTAGCTTTGTCTGAGTTTCATTTCCTGATTTCGCTGCGGTTGGTGTGTCCATTATTTCAGAGTTCCCCAGATTCCCCTTCCTGACTTACGCAGGGGGTTGCGCCAGCACCTCAACCACAAAACCAACCTCATGACTTTGCCCTGGATTCAGCCACATGCCATAGGGAAGAGGAAGGGAACAAGTAACAGCAACTTTCACCATCACTGGAGGGGTCAGCCTGAAACCAAGGTTTCCTCCACAAACACCATTTCCTTTTGTAAACACAATTTGCATTTGCAGGTTCAGACATGGGACACTTCCAGACAAAGTTTTGATGGCGCCATTGCCTTGATGCAGTCACAGAATGTTACAGGGGTCCAGATATCGACACCTTCCACTTGTAACCTTCCTATGGTTTCCTACCACTTCTTCCATGTTTTTCCTTTAACGCAAACGGTCATTTAGGAGAAAAAGAAAGAATAGCTACACAATGCCTTCTAACTGATACCATAACATTGATAACAGAGAGGCCTCTGTTTGGCAGCATCCTGGAATGTCCTCAATGACAAATCTGAAGCTGACCGGCCCTTGTGTCAGGGCTAGCTTGGGCTATAGACAGCAGGACCAGCTCCAAGTTTGAGGGAGCCATCAGCAGAATGCCCTCTGGTAGGTTCCCTCCTAGATCAGTGGGGCCCTGGTGGGCTTTCACCAAAGCCTGAGTTATGGGGAAGATATACAGTACTCTTTCATACAGCAAGTAACACCAAATGCAATGAGCCAAATATTACTACATCAGACTACATGTTGAAACATGTCTGGCCAAATTTGTAATAGTTTTTAAAAACTTCTTAGTATGTAGTGAAATACAAACAAAAATATGCTTCTTAGTATTTCTCAATACATTTGGCATTGTTATATGTTGTATTAAAGTACCCTGTACAGAATCATTTCTATCTTCTCAACTCGGGTTTTGGTAATTAAGCATTCAGTTAAGGATTATTCTTCCTTTTTGTTTGTTGAGAACTGGTAGGCTTACGTGGCGGCGGCAGCAATCTGCATAAGCACAGGGCAGCTAAGAGAAGCCATTTAAAATTTCCCACAATGCTACGGAGGTACCTCAGGGACATTGTGGAAAATAGTAGCCTGTGCAGTGCGGATCAGAGCACCAGTGGGGTGGGAGGAATTAAAGAAGGTTCAGAACAATCATTGGAACTGGATCCTGCTAGAACTCTGGGGGTCCAGAGCTGCCCAAAGATGTTGGATACTGATGGGCACCCATCTAGGCCTAGAGGGTGTGATCTCCTGCTCAGGGTTACTGAGGTGGAGGAACTGAAAGTCCAGGAAGCAGAGTATCCTGCTCCATTAACCAACCAAAATTCAAGCAGCTCACTTAGGTCCCCTCTACAAGAATTCGGTTTGACGCCTGGTTCCCCGATTATGCGCATCTTCTCGCAATCGCTTTTACACCTAAATCCTGTAAACGACACGCGGTGCAGCGCATAACCGGCAGAATGAAACGCACTTTAAAATGGCTGAAATGCGGAGAATTGCTTGTTTACATGGTCAAAATGCGCTTTAATGGCTGCGGAGTAAAAAAACGCGCTATTTAACACGCATTCAATAATGCGCATAATCGGACAGAAAACGCGCCTCAACCCCCAATTTGCACTCCGCTCTTGTAGAGGTAAAAAATTTAATGCGCCTTGAAAGAGCTTTAAATCACTCTTGTAGAGGCACTCTTAGTCAGATTCCAGCCTTAGCCCATGAGGTTCTTAGTTTACGTTTCAGTCCCTAACACTTGGACACAGACTTACTTGTTCAATTTTTATGTCCATCTCTCCATGAAGTTTCTTCCCCTTGAAGTATTTTGCCCTAGGAAGAGAAAGAATGAGAAATTATGTCTCAAACCATCCCGAAATTGGATTAATCTCTAGGGTTACAATCCCATTGAGAGACAATATATACCTAAATACATCTGCATACAAACAGGGCTGAATTTGAGCTAAGCCTATGACGCACACATGTACCTGTTTGAATTAGTGCCAGTTTTCTACCTATTTTAAACCATTAAACTCCACTTCTATGGTAGTCTTTGGTAAAATTAGAGGAAACCCAGGAATCCTGGCAATAAGGCTGAATTTTAGCTTATTTGTATAGTTATCTCTTACTAAAGAATCTTCTACCCCTGGTCAGCACCTTTTCTAAAGACAGGAAAACCTGGCTTCTTTACCATACTTTATTGTAATTTAAAACGTAATTCCAGATTAGATCCAACCCAAGGAAACATACTCAATACAGCTTTCATTTGAGTCTGTACACGTCACTCTCTTCCAGAATACAATGGTGGTTGTATATAATATAAGTGTATAATTCATTCATTTGTTGCCAAGGAGCCAGGCAACTTTTCTCCATGTAGTGGTTCAGTCATGGGGAAAATCGCCTTGTCTAATCCCAATATTTTGTTCTTGGAAAAAATGTATCCCTTCCTCCCTATTTTGATCGCTGCATAAAATGTGGCTGTATAAATTATCATGGGCACTGATCTCCACACAATATCAGGTGTGAGGAGTGACCCATTTCCTCCATCCTTGGCATTTTGATGCCTGTGGAATAAAATTGAAATGGTTGTTCCCTTTCCACAGGGGTGGAGAACCTTTTTTCTGTCAAGGGACACATTCCCTCAATGCAAGCCAGAGGTGGGTAAAGCCAAAACCAGTGGAGAGTGGGACTAAAGTCCAAAGTGAGTAGGGCCACCCCTTCTCTCTCTCTCTCCATTTTCCTTCCCTTTCTTCCACCCTCTTTTATCTTTCTGCCACCCCCTTCTCTATCTGTCTCTCTCCCCCTCTTCCTCCCTGCCCGCCAGGAATGGACAGATCACTCTTGCCATAGGTCTGAACTGATCACTTGCAGACAGCTTTTGAAATTAGGCCAAGGGCTGCAGATTGCTCACTCCTGCATTAACATGAGGCAAATCAATCAGCTGAGATATTCTCCCACAAAAGCCTCATTGAAGTGAAGGGGAGCTGTCCAAAACCCCGGTATTCAACAGGACTTGCCCATGAGAGTGCCAGAGTGGATTGTACTCCCTGGGTCAGATACGTCTGTTTCCCATTCTGTCAAAATCTGCCACTAAAGGTAGCCACCTCACCTTATTTCACGGAAGAGCCAATTTTAGCCTCTACCAGCAACACCCGTGCTGGCCCTGATTGCAACATAACATATCCAGACCTCCAGAAATGCAAGCAATTAGGTCCTCACTAGCCAGTTTCAGGAAGAATACATGTTTTCATGGTAGGCTTCTTTTCCCCGTTTTTGGTGGTGGTGGTGGTGGTGGTTTGTTGTTTGTTTTTAATTTAGATCACCCTACCATCACCCCTTGCTTTAGCAGGTAGTATTAAACTAACATAAGAAAATGACAACATAAATTTCATTAAGGATGGCCTTGCTGGATGAAGCCTATCTAATTTAGCATTCTGATGACACTGGAAGTTCACGAACAAGACATTACAGTGAGGGCCATTCCCTGCTCTTTGAGCTCCATCACACCAGCGATTTAATGCACCCTCGCCAAGCCTGGTGTGCGGATTTGCAGCATGGTACTCACATGATGCTGTGCCTGTCCTACTAAAAGTCTGGATTATTTTCCCTAAGCGCCTGGGGGCTTGAATGGGTTGAATCAGGTCCTAGCAGGGAAAAGCAATCACTCCCAGCAGCCGGCTCCAAACCTCAATATAAAACCCAAGTCTTGCATCCTAGACTCGAAAGGGTTTTTTAAAGTCATACAATGCCTGAATCACTACAGAGACGGGATTGTACTCCCTCAATGCCCCCAAAGAGCCAGACTAAAGGGCCGTTCCATTTTTGCCCCGGAGAAAGGCGGTCTGGTTGAAGCGCTCATCTGACAGGACCTGACTGGAGGGGAAAGAGAAGGGGAGGGGGTGGAGTGAAGCTGAAGAACTAACGAGCCAAGGAGCAGCTATTTAGGTGCAAGAGATCATAAGCTTGACACGCTTTTGCCTCAGAGGTAAAAAAACACGGAGGCAAACTGGTGGGGTGTTAGGTGTGATGGAGGTCTTTGTCCCCAGCTTCCGGGACTCAGTGTATACTACCTCTGTCCATGGAGAGCTCATTTAACTATCAAAGCAAATACACACCGATAGACCTAACCATTCTGAATTTGTTTAGACTCCTTTTAAAGCCACCTAAACTAGTGGCTATCATCACATCTTGAGGTAGTGAATTCCATAATAATTATGTGTTCGGTATAATTTTTGTGTCTCTCCTGGAAGGTTGGTGATGTCATCAACAGCTGTAGGCAGGGTAACAAACAGGCCAAGGGCCATGGCATGTTGGCAGATGGTCAGGGCTAGAGCTTTAGGGTCAGAGGAGCTGGCCTAAATAGGTCCCCATTTTACATTTCAAGCCCTTAGCCTGTAGCATAGGACCACAGTGAGCCATAATGGAGCCTATTCTACTCACCTTCCCACAGTGTCCTCTAGCAACAGCCACTTCTTGTAACATGGCGCCCTCTGGTGCCACCACACCCAACATTCAGGCTCACTGCAAATTGGGCAGGACAGGCAGGCGGGATGGGCAGCAGGCGGTTTGGAATTTTGCTTGCTGCTCTGAGGCTGTCTAGACATAAGTGGCTAAAAATAACGAGCTGTTTCCTCCATTGACAATTCACTCAGCTCAGCAACTGAATACCCAGCAGGGACAGGGACAAACCAGAAGCTGCAACAGAGACAGCTTAGAACCCACGATCAGGCAATGTGAGGAAATGTCCAAACTTTTTTGCTAGGGTTACATCTCCTGAGCAAGATGGCACCTACACATTTCCACCTAGAAAACCCCTTTGGGATTTGTCCTTCCCATATATTTCACCACACCATAATGCCAATAGGTAGCAAATTGAATTGTCTCCTGACCCTCCAGCCATTCCGACCCACTAGTCAGCACTTCTCTGGCAAAATAAGGGGAAAGCCCAGGAGTCCTGGCTCTCGCTTCTCTAATCCTCAACTCTCAGTACAGAGACGCGCTGAGTCGGCGTGTCTCTGTATTGAAGAACAGGCCAGAAAGCCTGTTTCGGAGTACTACAGACCAACAGCGACAGTGGCAGGTAAGGAGCGCGAATGGGGGGAGGGAGAGCCGGCCCAGTGTTTTTCCCCATAGACTTGCATTGGGGGAAAGCTTTCTTTCCCCCAATGCAAGCCTATGGGGAAAACACCTGAAATGGCAGTCCGTAATTGGATCGGAACTTCCAATATTTATCGGATATCAGATCCAATAAAATCCAGGTACCCTCCGATATGATCGGATCCGATATTTTTAATATCGGAAATTCCGATCCGATTCCGATTCCAAAATTTCTGGCCGTGCACATCCCTACCAACTATGTGAGAACAATTCATCTGTGAATGAATGTTTGAGATCTGATGAATGGGTATCTATTAATGCCCTTGCTCTAGAGGCCACTTCATCAATGGACATAGAGCTATCCATAAGAAAACCAAATTTTTCCTTGAGTGTGGTACATACCGCTTGCTGTCTGCACATCTCAATGCCACATTTCTCCATTATAGGACTGTGTGTGTGTCACTGGCACTCAAACACAAGTCTGTATTACCTATGCCAATTTCATTTTTTAAAAAAAACAAACCCAGTGGGTTGGGTTGGATAGTAGGAGTTCTTTTGCAGCAGCATTCTCAGGATAATGGCTAGGCAAGGCTTTTTTTTATTTTGTCGCCCTGCCAAACTTTGATAACGGTAGGTGTAGCCATATGTCCTGTCCTAATTGATCAGTGTACCAAATCTTTTGGACACAAACCTCGACAGGATAGAACCTGACTGAGCCACCATAGCAATGTTTCTGATTATCTCTGTGAGAGCAACTGATGGAACAGGTCATGCGTAGGACAGAAAAGTCTAGGACCAGGTATTTTTAAATGAAAAGGTATGAATGTGAGGGAGAATCTGGAGACTCTGGGGTTCCCTGTGGAGATTTTGGAGGGTGAAATCCTCCCCGGGCGATATCCTACCTGCCCAGGGTAATACACACAAGACCTGTGTATAGATGATTATGAAACCTATACAATGTAAATATTTACCTGTAGATCTATCTTGGAGGCCTATAATTAGGAGTACCTAAGTTGGATGACCATATGGAAAGGAGGAACGGGCTCCTGTATCTTTAACTGCTGCATAGAAAAGGGAATTTTAACAGGTGTCATTTGTATGCGCACAGCACCTGGTGAAATTCCCTCTTCATCACAACTGTTAAAGCTACAGGAGCCCTGCCGAGCATGACCAGATACAAAAGAGGACAGGGCTCCTGTAGCTTTAACAGTTGTGATGAAGAGGGAATTTCACTAAGTGCTGCATGCATACAAATGACACCTCCTGAAATTCCCTTTTCTATGCAACAGTTAAAGTCACAGGAGCCCTGTCCTCCTTTTCATATGGTCACCTACGAAGACTTTCATCCACACTTCTTTTTAAGAAAGAAATCCAACAAGACTAGCGCTTCTACATCGTTCATGTGCCAATCTTCTCTGAAAGGCCAGCGAAATCAACTGCGCCCCCCCCCCCCGCAAACAACAGTATCCTTCTACTGGCGCAAAGATTATGTTTAAATCCCACGTAGTAGCTACAATGGGGGGTACCATAAAGTCAACCCCCCTCCATGTCGTACCTCGATGCTAAGGTGTTGGGAAGATGCTATCCGTGCCCCCCTCCCGAAATAAACAGGGGGGGACCACCCCAACAGCCTTCCCGCCGCCCCCCGCCCCGCCCCACACTCTTCCTCTTAGCGGATCGGGAACATCACTGAGACGCCCCCACAACAGTCTGACTCACTAGCTAGGATTAGTTGATAATGTGAGGAGGGGGTGAGAAGGATGCTTTAACCATACGGCAGTACTGGGGGGGAAGGGAGCTACCAAGTGCTTCCTCTCTGCAGATCACAAGATCCTGGATAGTCTCCCCGCCCCAACTTGGTGCAAGACCATATCCCTCGCGAGCTCTACTGAAGCCTGAGCTGCTGCTAAGCTAAGAGCTAAAACCCAGCAACTGATGGAAAGGAATTCCCCGCAGGGTATTTGCAAAACAAACGCTCTCGTTCCGGCTGCTGCTGGTGCTGCGGTCCCCTGCGTTGTAACGATCCCCCCCCCCCCCGCCCGCCCGTTAGCACAACATTCTGCGCTGCAATCCTTTCTCTCCGGCCAGGCTGCCCGATCGCTGCAAAAGCTGACTTATCTCTCTGCATTGCAAAAACCTAAGTCCTTCGTGCTAACATATACCAACAATCGCATTGCAACCCAGTCCGTCGCGTAGAAGATTGCAGCTGCCGCTACTAAATATATCAGCATTTCCCATTCGTTATCTCTACTGCAGTTCTACTGGCAATAGCGCTTCTAAAATCCATCTTCTTTGCACACAGAGAAACACCACTCTTTGGGATACTGCAGCCCAAGGGATACAAATCCGTCTTCCTGGATACTGCTCTTTTGCAAAACACCTCCTTTACAATCCATCGTGTCCCTTCGGGATTTTGCAGCCTACCTACAAAATGCTCCTCCAAAATATTATCACAACAGTCTGCCATTTTAAAAACTGCAGCGAGAACAGTTAAAGCCCCCTGATCTGCATCGTATATTCTTGCACGGTTCCAAGCAACATCTTGCTGTACTGCCTAATCTGTTTCCCCAAGGAAACTGCAACATCCCAAGGCAGCCCGCACTGCATTACTGCAGCTTTGAATTTCTGCCAAACCCTGCACTGCAATTCTGTTTTTTATCCTGCAGGAGACATGACCCTGTTTTGCTAGACTTGCTTCCTGCTGTAGAGGATTCTTACAGAAGCTAGCCGCCTGTTTTATTATTGATCCGCAGCTTTCACGTACTTGCAATAACTGCATTGCAACACCCGCAACTTCTGCATTGCTGCAGCACATTTTTACAGCTTGCAGTTAACCCAAAAGCTCTTGCATTGTGACATCTTTTCCATTCCAATGCGCTAATCCTTAACAGTCCAAATGCTTGTAATTCTGAACATGCCTGTATGCCTAAAATTAGAACAAACATCTTGCAGAACACAGCACCATGTGCCTGTACAAAATATTAGTGACTACTGCACTGCCACATTCCCTGCATAGCCCTATTTTTCCTGTGGATGGCCTCAACTTTTTTCAAAAATTCTAGCATCTCATGCCCCTGAGCATGTGTAGAGTAACACACACACACACACCGCTGAAGGGAACAACCCTGGTTGCTTTAGGAAGAAGAAATTTAAGGACAAAATACTTTGGAATATATGCAGAGTAATGCCTTTTCCTTCTGACAGGAAGGAGCTTTTAAAAATATAATTTTTTAAAATATCAAGGTGCTTTTGAGCATATGCAGATTCCTTTGCTCCTGCAATTTTGCAGCAAAAACAGAAACAATTCATAACTGGCTTGGAGGAGAACCCTGCTGAGCAAGTTCCTCAGCAGTTAGGATGATTTTGTTTTACTGCATCATATCTGAACTTCCATGATACAGTTGCCTGCTGTTTTTTAATGGTCTGTGCTCACTAAAAATCAGTGCCCCACACTGTCCCTGCAAACCTCTGCAGGTTCTCAAGTCCCCCTTATAACACACCGCATTGCCTTCCTGAACACTGGACTTGTTCTCTGCATTGCTGCAAACTAGATGTTCCCTCGGCTCCAACGTGCCTCCACCCACACAAAAGAAGAGCACATTTCTGCGCTCCACAAATTCCACACCAAAGACATTTTGCAGTCTCAGAAGGAACAGCAAATAGTGTCGTAGTCACACACACATACACAAACAAGTCAAGGTGCATAGTAACCAAAGTCTGGCCAAGTTCTTTTGGCCTCTGAGACAGAAAATCTCCCCACCCCCACGAGTAAAAATATAGTAACAATATTATTAAATAACTACTAACTTGTTGCCCTTTCTTGACACCTGAAATCAATGAGGCAACCATCTGCCTAATGGGAGGACCAGCCCTGGCTGTGTGTATTGGCAACTCTAACAATCCCTGGTGGGAGCTGGTACTAGTGTGGAGACAGACTAAGTCCTATACATATTTAATCAAAAGTAAGCCTCATTGTAGGACTGCAGCGTAAAGTGAGCAGATGTAAAAAAAAGGCTGAGGCCCTTCCTGTACCTTTCATCGAAGAGGAAATTTAGAAAAGTTCAGCTCATCAAGCAGGGCTGCGAAAAGCTGCCTGTGCTCAGAAATTCCCACATTGGTGCAATTATTAAAGGTAGCCCTTTTGCCCTCTTTTGCCTCTGATGGGTCCTCACACAAGCTACCAAAACAGAGGCTGCATCTGAACCTGCCAAGTGTGCCATCCCATGAACACTGAAGTAAGCAGAGCAAGACATTTCATTGAAATTTCACTGAAATTAGGCTGACCAGATAAAATCCAGGTCAGGGCTCATGTAACTTTAACAGTTGTAGAGAAAAGGGAATTTCAGCCAGTGTCATTTGTATGCAATTAGTTCCTGGTGATTTTCCCTCTTCATCACAACAGTTAAAGTTGCAGGCACTATACCAGAGTGACCATATACAAAAGAAGGCAGGGCCCCTGCACCTTTAACTGTTGTGATGAAGAGGGAATATCACCAGGAACTAATAGCATACAAATGACTCTGGCTGAAATTCCCTTTTCTCTACAACTGTTAAAGTTACATGAACCCTGACCTGGATTTTATCTGGTCAGCCTAACTGAAATAGCACAAAACTTCTACCGCTAAAAGAATCTGTTTTACCATTGCCCAAGTGTCAAATCCAACACATAGATCATTCTTGCATAAGTTGCTGCACAACATGATCCCGTCGCACAAGCTGCTTCACAATGCATTGCTCAACGCATTGCACAATGTGTTGCGCAAGCCATTATGCAAAATATTCTGCATATCATTGCACAACTTATTAAAGCTGTATTAGACCAGGTATTGCATGCACAAGCTAGTTCTGGTTTATATCCAATGTTACGATAATGGAAAAATTAAAAGAGTTGGTGTTCTGCTAGTGGTTGCAAAACTACTATCCGAACTAGCACAACTAGCGCATGCCACACCTACAGCGTCATCAGATGGTGGGGAATCACACTGTTGCTTTTCTGTCTCACAATAGAGACGAGCAGCTTCCTCTTTCTTCATGGCGGGGAATAAAGAGGAAGCAGCAACGACCATGTGGCTCATTCGGTGGGCCTTTTTATCGCGCTGCTTTTCCTGCACACAGCAGGAAATGGCAGCAAGTTTCGACCTAAAAATTTTTTTTGGGATTTACCGCATCTTATTCTGTCACAGAAAATACAGCAGAAGGGGCAGGAGATGGCTGCATCAAAAAGACCCACAAAAAAAGTGAGTGGCCATTAACGAGTGTGTGATAAAACACTCGTCTAATGATGCTCCTAGTCTAATATAGTCGTAATGAGTTGTTCAGGGCTGTGCACAATGATTTCCAGAGCAGCTTATGCAATGCCTTGTGCAATATCTTGTGAAATGGATGTGAAACAGCTTGCACAAACAGAATCAAAGTACTGGATTTGATACTTGTGGTAGCGGAACGACACCATGGCATACAACCCTAGTTTCTGTCCAACCTTATAACAGGATCAGTTTCACATGCGGCAGAATCAAATGGTAAAGCTTTCCTGGATTGTATTGCATCAGGTTGCAGGTCAGTCATATTTGGGTGCCGCCACACACAAATGGTTTCTGCAAATCAAGTTGTTTTTATACACAGACGAGTAGGCTGGGCCAGTTAATGTTTTCTGGTCAGTAATTCAGCAGCGCTGTAATTTAAATGTACTCCATTGTCAAGAACTCTACTTTCCAATCCGTTTCCTGCTCCCAAGTACCTGTATCCTTCACTGCTTCTCTGGCACATTATAGAGGTATTATGCACCATTGCCAGGGGCTGCCTCTACAAGAGGCATTTAAAGCTCTTTCAAGGCGCATTAAAATATTTACCTCTACAAGAACGGAGCGCAAATCGGGCGTAGAGGCTCGTTTTCTCTCCGATTATGCGCATTATCGAATGCGCATTAAATAGCGAGTTTTATTTTGCTCCGGCCGTTAAAGCGCATTTTGACTATGTGAACAAGCGATTCTCCGCATCAACTACTTGTAAAGTGCATTTGAAACATCCGGTAAGGTCACCTGTTGAGTGCTCAATTACCTCCTGCATTTCCGATGAAGCGCTTCCGAGAAGATGCGCATAATCGGAGGAACAGGCGTCAAACGGAATCCATCTAGAGGGGGTCAGGGAGAAGGTGGTACATCATCAACAACTCCTGGATTGCCATATGGTGCCTCTGTTTCCAGCACATCATATTGCTCCACAAGTACCATTTCCCTTTGGCTTGCACATCTGTGCAAATCACAAGTTGCAGCATTTTACCATCCACAGAAAATGGGGTCTAGTGCTTGTCACCAATAAACGCATACACACAATCTTTCCTGTGCTCAGAGTGAAACTCTTAAGTAATCAAGGGCTCAGTCTGATCTAGCGCATCTCTTTGAATGGGCCAGCTCAGCCCTGAACTATAGAAGCAATATTAAAAGCACCTCTGAGCATGTGTGGAGTGCCTTTCCCTCTGCGCTGAGTATCAACAGCCAGCTTATATGTCTGGAATTAAAGGGAAGGTGTTTCAGTTCTTTATCTTTAACCCACACTTTGACTGGACAGCCCTTCAAATAGAGGTCTGGCCAGGCCACCCTAGCTGAATCTAATGCACAAAAATAGCTTGATCTTCAATTTTTGAGAAGAAACTCAAATATCCATCCACATTAGGGATGCGACAATATCCCAGTCTTATGACATTTTCTACCTTTGGGAGTGGCAGGGCTCATGTTTCTTTAACACCTGTATGAGAGGCAGAAATTCAAGAGGTGACACTTTCGCACAATAACTGCATCTCCACTGGGAAAAGGAAAGCCCATTGAATTTCCGCCTGTCACACCTATTAAAAATATATGATCCCTGCCAGGAAATAACCCCAAATCTTTCTTCAGATTCAAACAGCTTTCTTAAAGTATCACAAGTATCACATACCCCTCCAGACCCCTGAAACAGGCCCTCAAACAGCCTTCCCCAACCGGGTGTCCTCCAAATGTATTGGGTTATAACTCCCATCATCCCCAGCCAACATGGCACCAGACTGGGAAAGGGACTGGACTGGACTGACACAATAATCTTCAGTCTTTCCGAACCAAGGATGGACAGACACACCCTGTTAACCACAATCTGCAAAAATGGGGGCCTTATCTACAACATGCAGCAGAATGAGGTGGTAGACTTCTGCAGTAGTAACTTCACACTGCAGGCAGGGGTGGATCACATTTATGAATGTCCACTGAAATAAACAATTTACTCCCGCAAGTAGAAAATTAGCACAACAGGGAGCAGGCTAGCTAGAGCCCCATTCTCTGATATCCACATCACCTGGGAGGCACCCTTTTCTATACAACCGTTAAAGATACAGGAGCCCTGTCCTCCTTTCCATATGGCCACCCTAGACATATGAGCTTTTTACTTTCAAGCAACTATTTTTGTAGGGGGTGCTTTCAGCAATGCATGAATGCGCACGCGCCCACCTGCAGCCTGAAGTGTTCTCGCCTATTATATCACCTTATGTTGCGTAGATCAGACTTTTTAATATTTTTATCACATGTTATTTGTACCTTTACTCTGAGTCCATCTATCTCAATCTGCCTACTTTTTTTTTACCTTCTCTCCTCACTCTCTGTAGGCCAAATGGATGTGACACAAGAGATCCACACTTAGATCTCTTACTGTTTTTCTATTGTTGTTAAAGTACCTCAGGGGGGGAGGCAATTTTGATGGAGAGGGTGACACAGAGGAAAAGGGGCATTTAGTCTTTTCGCCTTGCATCACTTCCCTGATCAAACCCATACACACCAGAAGCGGCTGTTAGCTCCTCTGAAGAATAAATGCAAGTGCCTAAATATTTTAAATCAGGGAACCACCACCAGGGAGGAGAGTTAAATGACCCCTGCTGCTTGCTTTCAGTGCTGCTAATCTGACCAAAATCAGAGCATCCCTGAAGCTGTTTGAAGATTCAAACAAAGCAAAACAAAATGGAGTCTGTGTTCCCTATCACATTTCTTCTGACCCTCTGTCTCTCTGGAGGATACGGCTATCAATGGCTATTAGTCATGATGGTTATATATTTCCTCCAGTATCAGAGACAGTAGGCCTATGTATATGCCATTTTCAGGAAACATGAGCAGGAGAGGGATGTTTCACTTATGTTCTGCTTGTGGGTTTCCCACAGGCAACCGGTTGGCCACTGGGTGAACAGAGCACTGGACTGGATGGACCCTTGGTCTGATCCAGCAGGGCTCTTCTTATGTCCTTTGCCCATCTCTTTCCTTCTCTCCCCTTTCCAGGCAACTCATTAAATAATTTTAAATTGGCTAATCATCTGCTTTCTAAGTGATTAATCAATTCATCATTACTCAATTAATTTTAAACAAATTGCACAGCAACAAAGCCTCTATTTAAGTACCTTTTTGAGACAGTAGGAAGTACAAGATAAGTTAATTAACCAGAGCTACTGAATTTGTTGTTTCGTTTTAGAAGGGTTCCCCCACCCAATTCCCAATTACAGAAACATCCCAGAACGAAAACAGCCTCTGGAAAATCAATGCATGCCTTTATCCCCCAGCATGCATCCCTGATAAAAACTGACACAGATTCCAACACCAATTAGTTGTTTTCGTTAATACATCTACTGATTCAAACTTTAAGTTGATTCATCTACTTTTTCAATAATTCAAAGTTTTAGTAGATTCATGTACGGCTTCAATTGATTAAAGTTTGAACCCTTCTCCTTGCCTCTTTGATTTCTCTCTACAAAGGATGGTTGTGGCACATTTTGTGTTAATCTCCTTAGGCCAAGTTGTGACTCACCAATAAAACCCAAAGGTGTGCAGATCACAGCACATAGTTCAACTATAGAATTCACTATCATAACATAGTGGTAGGCACCAATTTGGAGGGCTTTAAAGGGGGTTGGATAAATTCCTGGAGGAGAACGCTAGCAATAGCTCCTAGTCCTGATGGCCATGTGCTACCTACAGTATGAGAGGCAGTAAGCCTGTATACACCAGTTGCTGAGGAACATGGGCAGGAGGGCGCTTTTGCACCTGTGTCCTGCTTGTGGGTTCCTTGACAGCTGGTTGGCCACTGTGTGAACAGAGTGTGGGACTAGATGGACACTTGGTCTGATCCAGCAGGGCTCTTCTGTTGTTGTTTGAAAGGCATTTTAGGAGTTTTTAAAGAAAAATATTTTGCTATTAACTCTGCTCCCGCTGGTATTAACAAGCTCCACCACCTGTTTCCATACAGGAACCAGAATTTCTGATTTATTTATTTTTAAAAATCAGCTCTACCTTGAAGGAACTTGATCACAGCACTGGGGCAAAAGATCCTTTTAGAATCTTCTTTTTCCCTGACAAACCAGAATACCACAGCCCCAGAGTCTATATTTATGTGTGTGTGGTTTTTTCCTCAGCTCCTTTGACCTTCTCTCTTTCTTCCCCAGTGTCTCTGCTTCCTCTCCTTGAGAATCTTGGGAACTGTGGTCCTCAGAGTCAAAGTCTATCCCACCTTCTTGAACCTGGTGCCTGCCAGATGTTTTGGACTTCAACTCCCATCAGGCCCAGCCAGCATAACCAATAGCCATGCATGCTGGGAACTGTAGTCCAAAATATCTGGAGAACACCACGTTTGGGGAACCCGTCCTATCCACACAACCACTTCAGCGTCCACCAGAAAAGCAGTGTTGGCTCGTCCCTGTTGGCCAAAAGCCAGTCATGTGCGCATCCACGACTAAAGGCCTGATTTAGCTTTTTTTTCCTTTTTTTTTTTAGCACATGCTGGGATGCATCACTTCCCAAGCTGTTCCCATACATGCTGAAAACAAAATTGTGCATGCAACCAGCTCTCCATGGAATAGGAGTTCCTGGAATCCCGCACACATACAGTTAAATGGTTATTATGGGAATCAATCCTTAGACTAACAGAAATCTCAAGGGGTGAATTTGCAAATGAACAAGAAAAGACAAAGGAGTAAGCTATGAGGATATCACACCTTTCTAGCCCAATGGTTTTGAAACTACCACTTAGATAGGGCAACCAGATAAAATCCAGGTCAGGACTCCTGTAACTTTAACAGTTGTAGAGAAAAGGGAATTTCAGCCAGTGTCATTTGTACACAGTTAGTTCCTGGTGAAATTCCCTCTTCATCACTATACTAGAGTGACCATATACAAAAGAAGGCAAGGCCCCTGCAATTTTAACAGTTGTGATGAAGAGGGAATTTCACCAGGAACTAATTGCATACAAATGACACTGGCTGAAATTCCCTTTTCTCTACAACTGTTAAAGTTACATGAGCCCTGACCTGGGTTTTATCTGGTCACCCTAACTTAGGAGCCACGCAGCTGCTTGACAGGACAATGGGTAAATACAGACAGACTGGATTATTGCAATGTGTTATATGACATTGTAGAGTGACCATATGGAAAGGAGGACAGGGCTCCTGTATCTAAGGGCCGATCTACACAGTCCTTTGGAACATTTTAAAAAGTATTTTAAAACGTTCCAAATAGGTGCGTTCTAAAACGTCTTAGGCCACATTACTGAGTACTCACGTTACAGGAGAACAGTCTTCAGTCTTTAAAGCGGTGTGTGCGATCACACACTGTTCTGCCCTGTCTCTTTCTCTTTCGTTTTTACAATGAATTTAGGGCAAGGCATTGTGGGGGTTGTAGTTCAGTTACCCACTTCCTTCTTAGTTCCTCTGTCATTCCCCAGCGAGTATAGGGCTAAGAATTGTGGGTGTTGTAGTTCACTTGCCCGCTTCCTCTTTCTTCCCCACCAATCAACTGCTAAACCTTTGGGCACCGGTAAATGAAGCACTGCCCCCATGAATCACAAACGGTAAGGAAGGACACATTATTTTACTTAAAACAATTTATTAAAAGTGAAACTGTTGTATATAACTGAAGTGAGTTTTAAAAAAACTCAGATATACAACGTTATAGGGAGTGCGTCATGTGGCCCAAGGAGTTTTCATAACCCTTATAAAACGTCAAAAACCTCATATGTAGATCAGCTCTTAGTTAAAGCTGCAAGAGCCCTGCCCTCTTTTGTATCTGGTCACCTTAGTTGTGATGAAGAGGGAATTTCACCAGGTGCTGCATGCATACAAATGACACCTGCTGAAATTCCCTTTTCTATGCAACTGTAAGATACAGGAGCCCTATCCTCCTTTCCATATGGTCACCTATGATGGACTACCTTTGAAAATGATCCAGAAACTTCAGTTAGACCAAAGAAGGGCAGCTAGACTGTTAACTGGCACACGATCATATTTTTGGCAGTACGTTTCCCATATGCACTGCCTGACAATCTGTTTCCAGGCCCAATTGAAAGTGACAGATTTAGCCTTTAAAGCTCTTAATGGCTTGGGTCCAGTTCACTTGATAGAACATCTCCTCCCATATTTCCTTGCCCAGATCCAAACTTCATCACCTGAAGCCTTTTTCCAGGTGCCCCCAACAAATAAGGCCATTTGGGTGCCTACAAGAGAGAGGGCCTTTTCAGTGGTGGCACCCCATCTGTGGAATGCTCTTCCCAGAGAGAGTCACCCGGTGCCTACATTATGGTCTTTTTTTGCAGCAGGTGAAGACCTTTTTATTTTCACAGGCATTCTTGAAATTATTTTTGTGCTTTTAGATCCTTGCACTGTTTTACTCTTTAGTTTTACTCTGGTTTTATTCCATTCTGTTTTACCTTTTTCTTGTGTTATTTTTGCTATTTTATGTTTTTAAACTATTTGCCTACTGCCAAGAGGACTATGGCTATTGGAAGCTCTAAAAAATGTAATTAATAAATATATAGCCTAAAGACAACTTCGACTCAAAGGCAAAATCCATGCATCAACTCTCGCAAATGGGGTTGTCTCTTTTTGACTACAAAAATTCTGGCACCTAGGGCTGAGTGCTTCTGATCATGTACAGAGTTCCCAGAGGGAAATACTTAAAATATTTAGGGTAAAATTGCTCCTGGGTATGTGCAGTGTGTCATTTGCGAATGGAACACTCCCTTGCCTGCCCAATGACTCTCTGGATGTGCTGGGGAATCTGGTATCGTGCTTCTCACTCTGACCCTGCCTACGCAGCAGGGGAGTTGGCTCCCAAAATGCTGCACTGCATCATCAGCCTGTCAGCCTGGTGTCAGAGAGCAGCCAGCCGTTCAACTAAGAAGGAGAGGATCAGGACTCTTCTCTAGACTCTAAGCCAGCCTTGCCCACCCTGATGCCCTCCAGATGTGTTGGATCACAATTCCCATCGCCCCCAGCCTGACTGGAAATGATGGGAGTTGCATTCCAACACATCTGCAGGGCACCAGGATGTGCAAGGCTCTCTAGGTTTTTCTAGCATCAGAAAAACCATGCGTACACATAACAATTTTGCCAAACGCATCCTGCAGAACGGCACCAGCTTGCCCTCTGAACAACTCACAAATGGAAATAGGGGGCTGGTGCTTGTAAGATTCCCCCCCCCCCCATTTCCATCGCAGGCATCATTTCCTCCTGCCCCTGCTATTTTTGCACTTTGCTGAAGGCCATGCTCTGCCCGCTGTATTTGTTTGTTCGGGAACAGCTTCTCCAGCACTAACTTCAAAGCCAAGATGCTCTTTGTTCTTCTGGTTATGGGTAGAATAGCAGGACCTATAAAATATGTTGCCAACAGTTCAAAACAGACCTCAGCGGGTGGAGAGTGTGAAATGGCTGGCTGTGCACCGCATGGTGCCTTCATGTGTTTGTGCGCTAGAGAGAAAGAGGTATCAGGGCAATTCTCTGCCTGCCTGCTCAGAGGTCAGTCTCATTGTTCTCAATGGGACCCACTTCCAGGTAAGGGTGTACAGGGAAGAAGCCGAAGGCTGCAGTGCTTTAGCCACTTACCTGAGAGTAGGTCCCATTGGATTTAATGGGACTTTACTTCTCAGTAGGCAGGTGTAGGATTGAGCTGTTAACTTTTTGGGACCTTGGGCAGGGAACTAAACCTTGCAGAACAGCCTTCCCCAACTTGGGCCTCTGCAGATGTTGTGGATGCCATCAGCCCCACCTACCATGGCTAATGGTTAGGGATGATGGGACTTGTAGTCCATCTGGAGGGCACCAGGTTAGGGAAGGCTGATGGAGAATGACAGTTCTTGCATCTTTTACAGACAAAAATGTAAAAAGGCATCCCCCAAAAGGCCAAAAATAGAACCAAAAAAGGGACTGTGGTTTACCTGGGACCGTCCCCAGGCAAATCCCCTCTATCCCTCCACATGGCAGCTCCGAATGCGCGCATTTGCATTCATGACACTCTGGAGCCACAGCGTATGCGTGTGCATTTAACGCAGCCACCCACACTGCAGGAGGGCATCATCATGATGACTCTACAGTGACAAGGATGGCTTGGAGGGATATTTGCCAGCCTCCGGTTCTAGCAAATGGATAACATTCTGGTGGGGCCAGTGGCATTCCATCTCAGTGGTCTCCCTGCACAGAAACCAACAGGCAATCCAGCCACAGCAAGCAAAACAGAGCCAGATGACTCAAGCAAGACTTGGAGGCAATGGCTCAAGACAACGATCTAGGGAAAGGCGTGGGAGATTGTGTGACATACAAGGCAGCCTTTTGATCATCTGCTCAGCACAGCACTGCACACCTGATGGGAGGCAGCAGGGGAGCAGGGCTTTGGTTGCGCCCGCCACCTCCGTAGGGCTCCCCCTGTGTCTGCTGCAGACCTGACGAAACCAACACCCTCCATCTTTCCCTGCTGCGAAACAACAGCCTCTGCATCCGCCTGACACGCATCATCCCCAGCAGGAATCCAAAGCCGCCTGTGACAAATGCCGGCTCCCTACAGTGCAAGCACCCTGAACTTCCATGTCCAAGACCAATCCATTATGGTGGGGGAGAATGCAAAGAATATGAAGTGATGAGGGAGGACAGGCCATTTGGGGGCACAGCGGGGCCGCGCCACATTGCCCCTTCCTTATCTTTAGTCCTTGTCATTCTCCTCTGTCCCCCTCGTCAAGCATATCTCTGTTAAAAGGGAAACACCTTTGTATCTCATTTCTCCAGCCATCGCAACCACATCAGGTAGCCTCAATCCAACTGGGAGCTGAGTACAAGCTGATGTACTTAACTTACCATTATGATATTATTAATAAAACCCTGTTGATGCCAGTAGCAGTGAGGTGCATCTGAGTCACCCGTAATAAACCAGCTTCAGAGTTCCAGGGATGCTCTGGAAGAATAAACCATTCCAGCAAGACAGAATGTTATTTTGTTCTTTTATTAAGGACTTTTTTACTTTCAGAAGCGACTGCACAGTCATCTGTCAAATTCAATCATACAAATCATATATCCATTAAGAATATTAGAACTGCTGTGATGAATCACACCAAAATTCCACCTAGTCCAGGTTTCCTACCAAATAGCAGCCAGCAATATGACGCCAAGAACCTCACAGGGAGGTTTTCACGGAGAGGCGGGGAGCCAGTGGCCCTCCAGATGTCATTGGCCTCCAACTTATATCATCCCTAGGCAGCATGGCAATATGGGAATTGTAGTCCAACAACGTGGGGGGGGCACCGGTTCCCCACCCTTGATTTAAAGGCAATAGCCCTCCCTTGTTCTTTGTCACTGTCACCCAATATTTAAAGGTTCGCTACCTGTGTACATAGAAGTTCCATTTAGCTAACAAGGTTAGTAAAACTCCCCTCCTTGAATCGACTTCATCCTTTTGCCAAAGCCCGCCACATTTTGTGTGGAAGTGAATTTGGTAGGTCAAATTGGTGTAAAAAAAAGGGTTACAAGATAAATTATAAGTCCTCGGCAGTTTTAAGTCACTATCATATTTGCTTGGAAGATAGATAGATAGATAGATAGATAGATAGATAGATAGACAGACAGACAGACAGACAGACAGACAGACAGACAGACAGACAGACAGACAGACAGACAGACAGATAGATAGATAGATTAGGCTGACCATGTGAAAAGGAGGTCAGGGCTCATGTAACTTTAACAGTTGTAGAGAAAAGGGAATTTCAGCCAGTGTAATTTGTATGCAATTAGTTCCTGATGAAATTCCCTCTTCATCACAACAGTTGAAGTTGCAGGGGCCCTGCCTTCTTTTGTATATGGTCACTCTAGTATAGTGCCTGCAACTTTAACTGTTGTGATGAAGAGGGAATTTCACCAGGGACTAATTGCATACAAATGACACTGGCTGAAATTCCCTTTTCTCTACAACTGTTAAAGTTACATGAGCCCTGTCCTCCTTTTCATATGGTCAACCTAAGATAGACAGACAGACAGACAGACAGACAGACAGACAGACAGACAGACAGACAGACGCAAATTCACAAACATGGCCAATTGGCCTTCTGTGACATTCTCAACCTTGGCAGCACTTTCCGGGATTTGACAGTGAAATCACATCTTGCTAATTCACAGAATACACTTGGCCTGCATGCATGTTTCTGTTCTTCCGTATCCAGCCTCCCGGTCTCCATACACAGATGCCTCTACTGAAGTGACAATCAGCAGTGCTACAGTCCCTGCTGCCTTGAGGGCCCAGGTACCTCAAGCACTTTCCCTGCCATTCCAACCAACCAGGGGCTGGTATCCCTGTGCCAAGAACGCCCAGATGACAGTTGGCGTCAAGATCATGTGTGCTAGGGTGACGGATCATTTAGGCCTGTGCCAACTGGGAACAGAAGGAGCAGGGGTGGAATTAGAAAGTACGTGGGAGGGACTGTACCATGCTGAGAGAGAAGGGGGGGAACAACGGGGTGTAACAGCATATCCTTCCCACTGACCCATACTCACAGACACATGCACCACAAAGCACGGATAACCAAATCGGATCTATTACAATATCACAGATGGGTACAGAACATGAAAGACCCATTATAAATGGGGTAGAGCTAGACAAGAAATCAAAAGCCCTCCCATTCTGGCAATGCAAGAACTGGTGTATCTTGTCAAAGGGACTTGCAACAGAGAACTGGGAGCGTCATCAGACTAGCGCTTTATTGCACGCTTGTTACTTCCAGCTTATGGATGTTCACACAGGTCCTTTTGATGACAACGTCCGTCTCCCATGAATCTCCTGCTCCTTCTTGCCTTCTTTCCATCACAAAATAGGCCTCTTTAAATCCTTTTTTTGGGGGGTGGGGACGGAATGTGCCGCTATTTCCTGCTGAATGCAATTAAAGCGGCACGTTAAAAACGGCCACTGAATGTCATTGTTTACTTCCTCTTTCTTCCCCTGTGTGAAGAAAGAGGAAGTATCTTGGGACAGAAGCGGAAGGAGGGAGCGACAGTAAGGAAATGTGATTTTTCCCTGTCTGATGACGCTCTAAATCCTTCTCTTGGAAGTCAAGTGATTAAAAACATTTGCTTAAAATTGCTCCTATCAAAAGTGCTTAACCCTGGCTGCATTGCACACTACTGTTGTACAGATCTTGACATTCTAGCTCTACCAGGGCCTGCAAGATATGTGGATATACTTTTAAAAAGTCTTAGAGACATGCCTGCATATCAGCCACTGAGGAGAACAAATATATACCAAGAGCAAGACTGATGACTCAGGATGAAAACCCGGAATAATCTCACCAGGGGATACTGCATCACTACTGCTGAAGGCAGGTGGGCCAAGTTCTTACAGAGGAAATCAACCTTTATCCAGGCTGCACCACTTCTGAATCCAAGAGTGCAGGTGGGCTCACATGACTGAACCCTCCTCCATGCAAAAAATATTAATAATAATTCCTCCACGTAAAGAAAGCCAGGCTAAAAGAAACAAACATAACCTTTAGTTTTCTCTGTGCGTGGAATTTTGGTGTATGAAAGAGCTTTCATCAAGTGAAATCCTAGCTGCACTCTTACGTTCAGGCCTGTAGCGAACTAAAGTTCAGGGGGTGCCAAAAAAGTAGGGTTTGCAGGCCTTTTGAAGACAACATTATTTATATATGTTTGTGGGGGAGCAGATATAATTTAGGATGGCCAGGTCCTCCCTAACTCACCCCTGGCTATGGTCCTGCTTAAGTGGTAAAGCTCACAGGTTGGTTTCGTGAGAATGACACCCCCTTTTTTAATAAAAGATTTCATTAGCAATGTCAGGTGGTGGCGTGTGACAGGATTGGTTGAGCTAAATCAGGACCACTGTAACAAGAAGGAGATATCAGCATGCTCGAGTTGGTTGAGCCTTGAGGTATGCAGATGTATGGCCCCCACCCCCTCATACACACACACAGAGAGAGAGAGAGAGAGAGAGACAGAGAGAGTCCAATGAGGACTAAGCATGCTCAGGACATTCAAGAGTCAACAGAATTTTGAGTGTCCATTGGAAAAGAATAAGGCGGGAGCAAATTGACTGGTTCGTGGTCCTAACACTAGTCCTGATGGCTATGTGCTACCTCTGATATTCGAGGCGGAAAGCCTGTATGCACCAGTTGCCTGGGGAAATGGGTAGGAGGATGCTGTTGCATCATGTCCTGCTTTGTTGGTCCCTCTGTGTGAACAGAGTGCTGGACTAGATGAACCCTCAGTCTGATCCAGCAGGGCTCTTCCTGTGTTCGTATGTTCTAGCC